>OX637261.1:4170081-9487581 GCA_951799465.1 Leptophobia aripa
CCACGCCTTCCGCGCCTGAACTACTACTGTTACCTGAAAACAAAATCGGTTAGTCTAGGTATCTTGTGTTACAGTGAAAATGCGTTTGCTAACATGCATATTACATGGCCAGGAGATAACGATATTTTTGGAAAATAGATAATAGATATACTGAATGAAATAATGTTTATATGCACTTATTTTAATAAAAGTAGGTCAACAAAAATTTGTCGATAATGTAATTCGACAAATTATGTATCTTTATTGTACACGAAGCATGATGTTAACATAAATAAATATTAAAGACTTTGTATACTCATATTACCCAAATAGGCATAAATTTAAATATATATAGTCCTAATGTATGTCATGTGGAAAATAATAGAATTTCTATCAGCATAAGTTATTTTTACTTTTTAAGTTACGCGTGGTTATCGGCTAATTCGTTTAGTTCTAACACTGAGTTCAATCTAATGCGTCAATGTATAAACGTAATACCGTACTTCCAATGTAATCAATAGCAAGGGGATAACGCAATAAGAGTTTATAATAGATACAAAAGAATCATACGCAGTTCTTTAGCGGGGTTTTAATACGTCAAGAGTTAATTTTACTCCCGGTGCTGATGTCAGACGTTCACCTAGATTTCAAAGTTTACCCGCGCGTAGATGGCAGCAGTGAAACTAAACAAAGATCCTTGCTAACGTCGATACACATAAGGCCATGATTGGGAGCACTCAAAATCACAGTCAAAAACACAAGAGAAATGCACAAAAATAATCGCGACCATTCGGGACGCACTGACGTAAAACGTGGCCTACAGTGCTTCCGCGTTTAGACGCATGCTGCTCGAACGCGTCTAATGACCGACACTCACTGTAAAATAACCAACTACAGCTGACTGTGTCCCTGTAGAGGATGGAGCCTCGAGGGTCGCGGGACCGGAGGGGCGGGGGCAACGGGGGCATGGCGCGTGCGTTCGCCGAGACACTGCGATCGGCACTGCGCGCCAAGAACCAATGCTGCTACAGACCGTTTAGCGTGCAAGGCGCTTTGTTATATCACCATTAGCAGGCAGACAGCCACGAGTTTCAGAAAGACCAAGACGAGAAGAACATTTTCGGACAGTAATCTATTAACTAATAAGTTTTATTTTTAGAAAAATGTTTAGCCATAACCATATAGACAAAGGGTTACTGATTTTTATATAGATAAGAGATTTATGCGCTGGAAAGAAGTCACTACAAGCCGCTGGCTCGAAATAAGTGAGAGAGCCGGGAACGAACGATGCAACAACAAACCGCTATTCCCGGTGGGATGACTCAGAGACGTCAGCCCGAGCTAAATGCGGACGCCGTTAGCTGCCGCCCTTCGTCAGCTTTTCTGCTTTCCGCTGGCAGGGCGGGATCTCTGCAACGGGTCGATGACCCTTGCCCGCGCAATGCAAGAGGCATTTGCATTACTACGCGTAGTGGCCACTTGTTAGTCAAAAAATAAAGCATGTCTCTGGCATCTCGTGACCATACGGATAGTACACACCCATTCAATAACAATGACAGTGAGAATGATACTAATAATGTATCACACCTATACGAGAACAGGAGAGTTTTCCAAACCATTTAAGAAGTGCAAGCTAATTGGAGCGGTGTGCACGAATTAGTGTTTTCTTCTATTCTTATTTGGTCTATGACGGTGTATTACAAAATGTCGAGCACGTGCCCTTATAACGTAGTTGATTCGGTGTGCCAATTTCAATGTTTACGATGTATAACTATCACAGTCCTAAGGAGTGCCCAAAATAATCCAAGATATAAAATTTTACGCGTGTCGGAAGTGGTCGGCAATATGTTTTACTTTCGAACATTATTTCATATTTATTTAGAAAAAACACACAATCCAAGATGTTGTTAAAGGCATTATTTAGTATTTATATTCTAGTATGTTATATGTATAGAAACACGTGACCTTGATAAAGTATCAAATACTGAAAGAACATTAATTGTCCAACAGTGAAGTATTTTGAATGTGACAAAGACATTTACAAGGAAGACACTTGACTAAGTGTATTCAGCATGTGTGGATAATTGCGACAAAGGCGCGATAATTAACGCATACGCATGTCGCTGACAGGCATCTGGCATACTGGGGGAGCTGTTGAATGATCGTCTCCGGGCATTCGTTAGATCATGACTAATACACGACACATTTTACGACTGCGAACATCGATGAACCATAAAACTTTAACTAGGTAAGTTAACGCGTATGTATTTCAATTTGGCAGACTGTAGTAACCAAGAGAACTAGACCGAATTGGACTTCCTTAACATTATTAACTAAAACACGAAAACAAAATCAAACAAAATTTAAAGATATTAGGATAATCAGTTACAGAATAGAAAACTCCACAAAGCTTAGGTAGTCAATACAAGACTATTTAAGCTTTTATGAATAAAGACGCAAAATGGCACTAAGAAAACAGCCTAATTTCGTATAATCTAAATACTAAGTCCCCTCGGCGTGCACAGGGTTTAGTTATAGCGGTTTTCGCATCACTTTGATCGGAGACATTAATGTTTTTCAATTTTCCGTCCCGACGGCTCACAGACAAATTGAATATAGAGTATTTCATCGAGATATTTTTAACCGGTGACACATATGAGTTTTAATTAAAACTACCCAGATGAAAGAATTTGCAGGCATTTTAAGAGGACAACCGTAATTAGGTAGGAGAGATTGAAATGCTGACACTTACTTTAATGTCGGTTGCCAAAAAGCTGAATGTACAAAATTTTAATGTTAGATTAACGTTGAGCAGATGACAGGCACGTAGTAGATTTGAAAAAAAGTCTGATTCACCAGCACTTTCATTGGATACGGAAATATCTGTACGAATTTAGGTGTCCTTGTACTGTTTTAAAACAAAAATATAAAGTACAATAATACACAGCTTAAATTAGTGATGAGACACTGAGAATAATTTATTGGCACGTACAATTTGGTTTCTCTTTTCGGTAAATCAATTGCGTTCCCTTTGATTACAAAATCCATACAAAAAAGCATCATGTGTATTCTATACTGTACTTGTCATGATTGGATTGTATTCAAAACTGCATTGAACATCAACAATAAAATTATTGCTTACTTTCAGGATTTATTATAGATGAATGACTGTATAAAATATCCTATTTAACCTCCGCTAATAATTTATAACTATAACTGTTAACGTAGAAATATTGGACTGTTCCATATTCCGACAAAACAACTTCTAAGCCCATTTGAATTATACATAAAAAATACAAACTCTCGTCAGTTTTGGGAGCATTGTAATATGGATATTAAAAGCGTTTAATACGCGTTTTCGGTGAAATACTCAGCTATTTAGCGCCTATTGTAAAGAGGGCAGTTTACAATTCCGTGCCAACTTCTACACCAAAATCTAGGGCGATCATCGTTAACGTTCTATATACGTTATCGGTTCCAGATTACATCAAAGACATAAACCAGGAGCCTGTTATAGGACAGCTTAGGACTTCGTACTTGTCGAAGACGCTAATATGAGGTATATTTTACATTTTTTTAAATAAACTATAATATATTATGAATTAGTCAAATTAAGGTACACATGGTCATGTAGATGCAATGTTTTTTTATAGTCTGCAGAGCTGAGCCATGAGAGTAAGCAAGACGTGTCTCCCGTAGCCATTAAACGTTAAAAAAATTCAAGTTAAATAGTAGCAGGAAATTATAAAAAAGCTATTGGCAAAGGTATCGTTGTAAAATAGCGTTGTGAGTCATGAATGTGTTTAGACGAGTGTTACACAGTATAACTATTGAAAAGTTAAAATTGAAATACTTATTCACATCTGTAATTATTACGAGAGCCGTAACATAAGTTATCCTTTTATAGAAAATTATTGAGTGCAGAAAAGGGAATCCTTACTTTATTTTGTAACAAAAACATACTATTACGTCGTTAACCTATTAACCATTAAACCGAATGTAGTAAATGTAAATTTAGTGTCAGATAATTTGTCGTTTATAAGTAGGTATACTCTTGCATAAAAAGTTATCCAAAATTGGCTTGGGTTTTATATTATAGGCTACATCAGTTTCGGGCAGTTACATAATTATTTATATAAAATCGAGATCATTTGCGATGTTTTTATAACATGAAATGATGCATTTCCGACCTGTATATGCTTAAAATTCTTGGTAGATCCATCCTAGGCAAAGAAAAAAAGATTAAATACCATTTAATTTTTATTATTTCTACCAGCTCGTATAATCATTACTTTATTAATATAAAAGTTACGCGTTAAAATAATCTGAAGTCATGTGATTCCTAAATGTATTTTAAATTAAATTTTCATTGTCTGCCGTCCAAACAATCATTAATTTTGCATTTTGTTGGCTGACATGAAACTTTCTTGAATGAATGTTGCTATGGAATATTTATTCTATTGAAAGCTTCAGTTAAATGTGAAAAACATGTTTCACAAATGTAAAAATCATTAAGCAATTATCGTCAATGTTGTGTTAGACATGTTTCTCTATAACAAAACAACTTCATTTTATAATCACATATTAAATATTCGTTATAAGGGCCGGCGCCGCGGTAAGAGAAACGTAACGAGGTTCTACGTAAACAAGCGAAGATCATCCGCGGCCAGCGTCGTGACGCAGGCGCAGGCCCCGACCTACTTACGTTGACAAAAAAATCCCAGTTGCTCCTAGATTAGAGAAGGCTTGTACGTGTTTATATTAATTTAAATATACTATCACTCAGATTTATGCATACAGGTTAGTTACAATTTAACACCCACCGATGGGCTACGACAACGAAGAAGGCCTGCCAGTGCCTTATCTAGTAAACTAAACAGGCAACAATTACTATAAAACTTTTGTAATATTAAAAAAAAAACGTATTTTCATTCAAAATACACCCTTAAAATTACTTTACGTTCGTTTACCGACTGTCAACAAGCACTCCGGTACCTGAATAGAAATAACACTTGTCACATATTTTGATTATATCTAGAGCGACTTAGTCATAACGCACGATGCCAACGTTTGCGCACAACATGGATGCTATAAAGGCAATTGTATTCTCTGAATCACCGCTAAGCGCCGTCTGCAAAATGTCTCACTACTCCACATTTATTGGGCTTCCGAAATATTTTTCACAAACGGAGCAAATACAATTGAAAGGGATGGATTGCTACCGAACGTCAACAAACATCTTAACTCATTTGTAATCAACAAAGGGTAGACTGTAAACAGTCATAACGCATTTAACATCAAAGTTAGTACCAGCTGGACAATAAATTATCTAGTGATTTAAAATGACAACAAACAAACAGCCTACTTGCAACTAATTGCCGACTCGGATCTCTCACTCGCAAAATAATTAGCCGTGATTCACAGTCTTAACGAAAAGTTCTATCGTCGCTGGATGGACGTTTGCCGAAAGATTTGGCATTGCCATCAGCCAATGATCCCAGTGTTTGATAAATTATACATTTATATGACGCGCGTTTTTTATTTCGGTTATGGTTTGATAGATGCGGGCAAGTGGAGTGATTTGTCATAATACTATTATTTACTAGATTAATTTGTCAAATTTCAATACTACATAATTGTTTGGTGATTAATTCTTCTGTCGCACAACTTTTCACGATTTATCCAATGCAAGGGCTCAGACATTTTAAATTTGTATTAAAACTTTAATTACTAGGTTAGATAGGTGTATTACAGTACATTATTAACAACAAACAATAATTACATTTTTAAGAGATTTTTTTAGAAATAAGATGTATACGCTATAACGAGGTAAACTGAATTATCATGAAAATCTATCGCGATAGTATTTTTCAACAATTAAGCAACTTACATTGTAAGAAGTGCAGTATTAATAAATCTGATCTCATTCGATACATGTAAAATTAATCCACATTTCCAATACAATATTACTCACTCATGAAAACGTCAACAAACACTTCCAACTTATTAGAAATCTCTTTCACAGTTATCGAAACTTGTACGGAACAATCCGTGTGCGGCATCTCACTGGTATACGTGCGTGCAGGTATGCGTGCGTACACGTCGGTACGTATGACAAAGTTGCATGAGTGCAGCGATGCGCCGGCATTGGATGGCGGCGCGAGACTGTGCGTCGTCCCAACCCATGCCTTACCGATAACCCTAAATTAGATTAATTGTAGCGAGCTGATTCATGCGTGTCTCTGTTGACATCCGACAAATGTGAAGGCTCAATATAACGGTCGGAGATTAAGATACGCACTTAACAATGTACTATTGTCTTAAATTATATCTAATAGTCATCACACAGTTGTTTCTATGTTGTCGTTGTTAGTCAAAGTTATTTTCTTTCGGGTAATGTGAAGAGGGAATATTTGTGATATAAATATAAAATATCCGTTTTGGACTGAAATATTCTAATTTGTATTTTTTTCTGATTCAACATATTTATTTAATCATCTGATAAGTTCATTTATTCCTTTGGGATAAAACTCTGGTGATCTAGATTAACTTTTTAATGCAAAACCGTTATGGCATTTGACCTGAGATCGGCCATTGCATTTTTCGCGCGTTTACCTTTGTGTTTGTTTTTTAAATTATAACCTCATAGGTACCATGCAAAAAAATTACTTAAAAATCTCAAACAATGAAGGTTCTTGTCATTTTGAAGTACTAACTATCAAACCCCTATATTTAGAAACAATATATGATTATGAAGAAATTATTGCACAACAATATGCGGAGTGATTCCCAAAACGATATACGAAATTTCAGTAAGTATCTGAGCGGCATTTTAACCTATTCATTAAACTGTAGTAATAAATTCGTGTAATAGTTTTTAAGAAGCAATAGAGCTGGCCGAGCCGGCTCTCGGGCGGACGTTACTGTATAAAACTCAACACTTTTGTTTATTTGAGTAGCACATAACAGGCAAAAAGCCCGCCGCGGCGGCACCCATGAAAATATTACGACTTATTTACTTTAGCGCGATACTGCTCTTACCGCATTGACGTGGGCGCTGACTAAGCAGGGCATGCGCCATAGGATTGCTACTTATAAAACAAACCACCTGTCTAGTCTTAATAAGCCACAGATATGACTAGATATCTGTCTGTACATCTGTAGACATATAGATCCCATAAACATCTCTTACCACTCGCTATACAGATGTAATAGAAGTTTAATATTTTGTAATTAATCCGTGTTGCAACAGTCGTTTGGAATAAATTATTGAAAAATTTTGTTGAAAAAGAAAACACAGTCTCACGACTAACCGGAAGCAAATATAAACAGTCTATTTGCGCAGACTGTGCCTGTCAATAATAACTACGACAGGAAATGCTTTCATCACGCAAATACTGAAATTTCGTATTTTTGATTTGATTTACAACAAAATTATGAATTATATAGATTAATATTTAACATATAGTAATATTAGTAAACATCTACATAACAAACAAAATCATTATTTTTCTCCATTGTATTCTCCACAGGTAATTCATAATTGGTATAATAAGAGGCGTGATGTATTGTAATACATTAAATAAATGTTGATTAATTGTGTCGAGACTTCCTGGAGGTGGACATAATACATGCGGGAATAAAACGGTACCAACAACCCCGTTCAAGATCTAACAATACTTTAGATCGGTCGTTGGTCCCTCGCGGTTCCTAGAAGGTAAGCGGACACAGTCTAAAATAGTAACTGCCTCTTCCGAGAACGGTGACTCATATCGGGACCGTCCCGAAACGCATCTGGACTGAACTATGTCGCTACTGGCAATATCATTTAAACGATTTGAAAACATAAACGTAATGATTATACTGAATATAGCAGCTGTATTATCCTACTTAAACACTGTTATAATTTATATTCTAAGTACATTTTAGTTTGCCTTTCCTAAATGGTTTGTTTCTTTTAGAAATGTACACATTGGATATATTATGTTTACATTTAATATAATCAGTTTTTCGTCGTTCAATTAAATATTTATATTTTTTTCAACTTACAATAAAAGGCTCGCCATTGGTCATCAAATAGCTAGTTTAATGATTATAAATAATTTTGATACTGTCATGTGAATATGCGTTCTATTTAATACAACTTATTTGGGTTTCCTAAGAAGTGGACTAAGGTTTTTTCACTCTTAGCGCTTGTCTAATATAAAGACCATACAACAAGTCTTTAGTTTTCTGAAACTGTTGATACGCCTGTAAATCGTACTCATTCATAAAAAAGCTGCTGCTTCAAGTATATAAATGAACATGTCACTATGGAGGCTTTTTTTTGATATTATGCTTTAAAAAAAAAGCGTTACGATGCAAACAAGATGTGAGAGATGCGAAGATATATTTCCCTGAAAACTACGCATTTCTACTAATTCCTTATACGACTTTGAATTAAACAATTTAATCTCATTTTTGTTATAACAATATAAAGCCACAGCACAATTCTAATTGACTGTACATAAATGAGCAACGCCCAAACAATTTGCAAACGTATCTTGTCAAATGGCAACGGTGCTTGTTGTCGTGTTTCTAAGAACACCGGGCTAAGAGCTCTTTTAGTAATAAAACTACAATTAGGCCGCGGTTTCTGAGAAAGCAGTTTTATTTACGTTTGTATGATGTAAGATATTTAGGTAATCAAAACGAACGTTGCACGTACTTCAAGGAAAAAGAAGAGTACAGCTGTAAGCTTATGTACAGAGGATCTCTATCTTTGATCCAAGTGATTTGTAATTGCGAAAATAACTAAAGCATAGGTTTCGATTCAGTTTTAGTTTAAGTGTATTAATCAAAGTTTCTTTTGAATGAGGCGTGTAAGTCAAGATTGTATAGAATCGATACTTAAATGTAGAATTGAGACTTGTGGACCAAAAAGTAGAGAAGGCTAGCCGAGAAAACAAAAGATTTGGGTTTGGATAAATGAATCAGCCAAGTCCTGTCCAAGGATTATTTTCATATCATTGCTCATACACTATTCATCGCTTGCAAATGTTTACTGCGCATGAATTTGAATCATCTAAGAGGTTTTATAGTTTAAATAGTTTCTATAATAAAGAAGTAAATGTGTGTATATCATTAATAGCGTCGTGTTTGTGTTAAAAATTCTAATTAAATCGAATAAAAGTTTCTGTCGAAATGAAATCCAAATGTTCGCAATGTTATTTTTAAACAAAAAACCAGGAAAAGGTTAGGAAATGGAAAACTATTGACGCAATTTTAAGAATTTCTCTTACTACCAATATTCCAATAATTTTTCATACGCATGGTTTTTGTTAGTAAAAATGAGTCATGTTTACGAGATTTATATCGATAGTGTTATGCTTATACATGATTTGAAGTCACCATTTTTGAATCCCATATCATTAGGATCGATAATTGTCACGCCGGAAAACAAAGCCAATATGGTTATGTCCACAAAACAGCAAATGGTATTAACCGAAAAATTACATTAGTATTAGTACTAAGTAAAAAACATTTTAAATAAGATTAGATATCCGGAAATATATTCATAATAACGAACACGAACTTGAATATTTTTTTAGAATTACTAATAACGTAAAAAAATAGATACAGAAGCTTAAAAATAAAAACAGATTACTCGATATAGATATATTACCGATACTCTTTCATTTAATATTTAGACTAAACTCCTTATAATATTATCCCTTTATTACTTAAAACAGACGTAAATTGTTATTATTAAAGTATTAATACACTCACCGATCGGCATAAACTTGTCAAGCCCACCAGTGTGTCTCACTTCAACATAGCCGTCAATATCCTGAAGGCCTTCACGCAATTCCCACGAGTTCTGAAATGTTAGAAAAGAAAATCAGAATATAATAATAATATGTGTTATATTCAGTAGTTCTGTGTGACTCTTGGCCTCCTCTAAGCGCTTACATATTTCTGTCCTACTCTTATCCAGTGTTGCCTGAAATCGTCTTCCAATCTCGGCTGTTGGATGTTTACCAGCCGAAGTTGGTCATTGTTATTGTTGTCTGTTCTGTCCAGATCTTCATTTTTGTAGGTCAAAGGGCGAGGTCAATTCAATTTTAAGAAAAATTATTGTAGGTTCAATACTCAATTAAATTGAACAAAAAAAAAATAGTGCTGTGCTAATGTTTTCTTAGGTCGTGCATTCCATGTTTGCTTTTTAACATTACAAACTGCAGGAAACAGTGTTTATAATTGAAGGTTTCAGTGTTTTAGGCCCACAAAACCTATACAAAAATCTATATCTAGGGCAAACTCAAAATTTAAAGATAATATTGAATAAAATATATTAAAAGTGGATAATAATAGTGGATATTTAGCCCAAATCACTTTTAAAATATATTTATGATATTATTTTGCTTTACTTTAGTTTGAATTTAGATAATACTACAATTAGTGTCTCACAGGTGGCGCTATTAATTTAATTCTACCCTATAAATAATAAATAATTTCTACAGCATGCAGTGTCTTTTATCCCATATGGAGTGCCACATATAGCAAATCAAAATATATAAATAAAAACATGACAGAACTTACTGGATCAACATCGATTTGCAACGGTGTTTGATATGTTTTATCAGCCACATTTCCATTGTATTCCCTTATAGGAGTCATTGGACTATTCGCCACACTCAATTTATCACAGTAATTCTGGTTGTAATCCTCTTTACGGGACGAATTGGTGCTGAGGGCCGAGTGTGACCTTGGTGACTTGTCATTCTCCCTATTCCAGTATTGCTCAATGTCAATATGTCTCGGATTCATATTCCCAATATTGTAATTCATAGGTGACGGTCCACGCGGTGTCGAGGATTCACTAAAAATATTGGGACTCCTAAACACTCTTAGCGTGTCTTGAGGAGTGCTGCCTTCGCTGGGCATCCGCTCCGATCCAGGCGAGTTCAATTTTGGCTGTCTGCCCGGTTCCAACAAGTCCGGCCTTTTTGGTTTAAAATCAGACACTGTTGGCTTTGGTTCCATTAGGGTCTGTAATCTATTCACTTGGCTTTCTACAAAGCTTCTAGGTCGAGGGGAGAGTTTGCCTGTGTTTCTTGTTGAGTTTGATTCATTTGAAAATAGGGGATTGTGGGCTTGTGTCATATTCTCAGTGTCAGTGTCGTAGCTCTCCCGACTATCATAGATCATGTAGTCATCAGAGTATTCTTCCTCATCCGCTTCAAGGTCGTCATAGTTGATTGGTGTATCGGCGCCGGGAAAGAACTTGCAAAGAGCTTTCATTATTTCTACCACCTAAATTAACAAATAAATGATATCAACATGATATACTATATCATACATATGTACTGTATGTACTTAATCACGAATAAAATATGAAGATTTCATAAATTAAAAAAAAAACAAATATTACTATAATTTGTAATGATTAAAATAACTTTACAAGTTTTAACTAACAGCTAACATTGATATTTTTGCATAAAATTAAGTAAAAAATTTTACCTTAACCATACTCGGCCGTTCTGAAGGAACTTTGTGCCAGCATTGGGTCATTAATTGTTCTATTGGCTCTGGGCATCCTTCTATTAAATTTGGCCGCTCTCCTGTAAAAATAAAACACTGATTAAAACAACTTGTAATTTTCTTAATTACTTGAGTTTGATAAGGAGTACATCTACTACTACTTTAAAGTAAATTTAAGATATTTACCTGTATGAACTGCCCACATAATCCTATATGCAGTGCCTCCTTCCTCAAAGGGCTTCCTTCTGGATAAAACTTCCCATAAAATAATACCCCATGAAAACACATCACACTTCTCTGTGTAAGAAGAGCCCTCAAAAACCTGGAATTTATACATTCTTACATAAATTTATATAAGCTAAATTGGATGACATATTTTCATAGCATTTGATACAAAGCAATTGGATTTTATATTCAGAAAGAAGGCTTTATATATTTATTTATATATAAAAGAAACTATAACAAGGGCAAAGAATATGAGGACAGTCCCTAATTGAAATAATTCTGTATGAATTCATCTAATGAAAGGTGACACACAAGGTGGATATATTATTTAACCTATTGTTGTTATCATTTTAATTTAAAAAATCTGTTTAACCAGAACTGGAATTGATTTTATATTGAAATGTGATTAATTTAATTGGTATTAAAAATCAACATATGCTGGGAATTTGTGACCTCTCTGCATTTTCAATTTTATAGACAATACTTACTAAATAACGATTCCAGAAGACATTATTAGTTAAGCAGGTATTAGTTTTACTAGCTAAAAAAATTACCTCTGGAGCCATCCAAGCAGCACTACCTTGGTTATTAGTCATGTATGTGGCTTTATCAGCAGCTGTGCCAAAATCACAAATTTTCAATATCTTTCCTCCTGCAACTAAAAGTAGGTTTGGAGGTTTAAGATCCCTGTGTATTAGAGGCTTTGGTTTCATAGCATGTAGATATGCCACACCCTGTAAAATTTTAATTGTGATTAATAACAGGAATAAAATAATCTTATGCCCTGTATTATATTACATAGATAGGTAAGCCATTTATCAAATAAACAATTATAGTTCAACACTTTAAGTGTAACTTTATTTTGAATATTACCTCTGCACACTGTCTTGCCCAACTCATCGCGTGGGCAGCAGTATATTTAGGTTTCGGCCGGACATGAAGAACGTTGTATAATGAGCCCCCTTCAGCATACTCCATAACAAGACACACATGAGCACCTTGTGTACATGCTCCATACAGTTGCACAATATTAGGATGGGACACTCGAGATAATTGTCGCACTTCAATAGCAAATTGACGTTTTTCTGCCTCCGAATTGATGTGCTTTACAGCAACAAATGTATTTCTCCATAGTCCCTTCCAAACCACACCAAAAGCTCCCTTTCCTACAACCTATTCAAACAAAAAAAATTAAAAATCTGATTGTTTTATATCGAAATCTCCTTTATAAAGAAATACCTGTAATTCCTGAATTTCATTGTAATCAATTTCCTCAACAAACGTTTGTTGAGTGAAAGAAGAGCCTTGCACATTTGAAGCCATCGGTTCACTTACTATCACATTATCGAAATAAAAACTATTGAAGGTATTAGGTTTCTTCAGATATGTAATGTTGATTGTTTTATACTAGATAAAAGTATAAAAATAGTTTAAAAAATCTATTTTTTCATTATTGTTTAGTAAAGAATAGCAACTGCGACAAGGACGCCATCTTTAATTCTATAGATAAAAGAGTAATAATCATTACAGATTCTCAACTTATTATAACCAAAATGTCAAAATTATGTGAAGTTTCTCTGTGCGTTCATTTGATTTTCCCGCTAAGCGAATTAATATCCTGCTGCAAAAACAGTAGTATATATCAAGTTGGTTATTAATTTCAAATTTCTTCATAAATTTAGAAATTTAATTTCTGGTAGGTTTTAAAATATTCTAAAATCACAACAACTAAAACTTTAAAGACCACATTTATTTTATTGTGACACAAATTTTAAGTTTTGGAAATAACAAACTTAATTGAATCCTTACGGATAATATAAAAAGACACAGAAGACGTTTCATGCGTTTTATTGTTATGTTTTCACTAGATTATAAATAAACTAAATCATCTTGTAACTGTTCTATTTCATCCAAAAGATCATAGGCTTCCTCACAATTAAATGTAGCAGCCACTTCTTTTGGTGTTTCATTTCTGTGATTAGTTGAATATAAGCTTGCTCCTAAGTCTATAAGAATACGTATAAGTGTACAATTGTTGCTCATTGCTGCAAAATGCAGAGGCTGTCGGCCCCCTGGCGCTCCTGGATCATTTATAAGAGCGCCCTTTTGTATAATAAGTTTCAATATTTGCTCTTCTTCTATCGTGGGTGTTGACATCATGACAAATTCTAAAAGATTTAAATATAGTTTTCAACTAAGATTATTTTTGTTTGTTATAATTTGTTCGATATTACTAATAATTGTAATGTAGCGTGCTTTTACTTCGGGATTTAGTATCTACGCTTAAATATACTAAAGTGAATACAATTTATTCACCTAAAAGGCTTATTTTGTATCTTTTGTAAACCAACCCTTGAATATTCTATTGATAGCATAAATAAGTACCCTGATAAACAATTATTAGGTTGTTTGTAAACTATGTAATTTGTTTTTTTTCTAGATCCGTATTAACTGACTTAATATACATGTAACAACAAACATAATGATTCATTTAGAACCATATAGAAATTCTATAATTATACATTTTTCAGCCTTACGAATAAACAGTCCGGTATCTATAGGGTTTGATCGTGGCAACAATTTAGCTCCATAGTCAAAAAGTAGCTGGGCCACTGTCAAAGACGGTCTATAAAAACAATGCAAACATTGAAATACGATTCTGAATAGTTACAGAGGCTGAGTTTTTGGGTATCTTAATAAACTAAATGTAATACAATTATAAGTAAATAAATATGTGTAGTCGGAATTACCTGCGCATCAAACACAACGATAACGGTGTCATTCCTAAGCTGTCTTTAACATTGGGATTAACCCCACCTTTAAGGAGTAATTCCACGGCTCGCAAACTATCGGAACAAACTGCAAGGTGCAGAGCGTTTCTTCCCAGGTGGTCAACTTGTTGTACATTAGCATCCTTCCTCCTTGAACGTTTAGGTTGAAAGATTTATACCTACTGCTGGGTTGATATTTAAATATGAGTGATTCTAAGTAGCTAAGTGCTGAGCCAGTGCCTTTCAAAATGTGCACTAGTGGACCGACCATTTATGAGATGTTTCATTTTTATATCTTAGTCACCTGTAATTTATTATTTACGAGTAAAATTACCTTAAAATTATCTCTATATGTTGATCGTTGCTAGTTTCAGCAGCAACGAGTAACTCCTTGTCCGCGTGAAGGAAGTCAATAGCTTCTTTTAGGCGAGCATCGTGTTGGTATTCTTCGGGTTCAGAGTTATTGGAAGAGTCAGACCCAAAGTCAAGGGATCGTGGTGAACCAGGATATGAAGGGATGTGTACGTCCAAAGAACTTTCCGATATTTCTGGATTAAATGATAACTTTTACCAAGGTGGTTATATTAATTTGCATACTAATATTAATTTAATTCGAAAGAGCCAATCATTATACTTATATCGATGAAAAAACACATTTTATTTAAATGTTTTTATTTAAAAAATTAAGAATCGGTTTTGTAGTCATAATTTATCAATATCTGATCACAAATTGATGCGTTGATGACAGACGAGACTTGGTCGCTTTCTGGTATCGTTTCCAATTTTGGTACATCATTTAGCAGGGAAGATCTCTTTTTCGACGATAGTAAATTTCCATTTTTACGATTAAATTTATCCTTATTTTTAAAGTAAGCTAGTACAACAGATTGATCGTCATTGTCATTTAAGTGGTCAAGTTCACTATCACTTTGCAGATTTATATCAACAACTTGTACTTCATCGTTGGAATCAGTTTCATTGGACGAAGGCCTATCTCTAGTTTCTTTGCTTGTTGATGGTATATCAATTGGGAGTACATACTTCTTCAAATATTTTGGTATATCTTTCGCGCATCCTGTGTTGTTAATCAAAATTTCTTTTGAACTGGGATTGCTTACACAACTTGAATCAACAATAACGAATATAGGATCTTTTTCAACAATATCGAATTCGACATGATTTCTCTTTGACGTACATGCACTGGGTTTATTATTACTGGAAAGAACACAAGCACTTAAAATCGGCGTTTCATTACAGGTCTATTCTTCATCATTCTACTTTTTTTTAATTATCCTAAATCTGTCATTTGCCGAAGAATGGTGACGTATCGTTTTAAATTCATTTTGCGCTGCGATCAATTCCGTAATATGATTTGGCATCGGAAACGTCGGCCAAAAACACCGGATTAATGATACAAAAATGTCTTTGCCTACTCGACCAAGGAATGTTTTAGAATAGATAAATAACCATGAAAACAATTCATACGTTGTATTTTCCGAGGTTTCGCCATCTTGCAGCCTTTCAATTGTAACGCCTGTATCTAATGATTTTTCCTCTATAATTTTTCGTATTTTATGTTTTATATCCTTTTCACTCATAGTAACATTACATTAATTATATACTTATTTAAGTTTTTCACCTGAAGTAGTCTCGCTTAAATGAAATCTATATTAGAGAATCTATTGGAGAAATAGAGTCTGTCAGTAAGGAAGACAGTTTTTGCTTTTTTAAACTTTTTACGTCTCAATAAAGGTTTTCTTATTTTATGATATCAATGAAAAGTCAATTTAATGTTGAAGTGTTAATAAAACAGTAATAAGATAATGCTATTTAATTATACAGCAGGTTTACATTTACACATCTACGAGTACTACCTACTATTTGTTTACCTAGAGAACGCTTACCCAAACTCGATTTTTGCGACTCATCATTTAAATTGTGTAATTTAATTTGTACGAATCAATAAATGGATATGCTAACTGAGGTAGGGAAAATATTTCGTTTAGGCCAGACTGATGATTTCATTGTGTAAACTTTCTTATGCTACTTAAAGTAGATAGATATATTTCAAAACCCTCAGTAAATTTTGACATTAAATACATTAATGATAGGTACAGTTTGTTCTTATATATTAAGAATTACTGAATATTCACCTACTATTATCTGACTGAAATAAGGTTTGATTTAAAGGATAAGTCGCCGGTAAACGGGCATGTCTTGCGCCTGCGCATGTGGCGAAGAGCGAAGAAGTTCTGCCAAAGTGTACAGATCGTCGCGGGACCTATAGTTGTTCTGGTGGGCCATTCCATCTGATCGTTTACGTGCAACCATGAAGCGCTTCATTCTGCTAGCATACATTCTCTTTCGTCGGGCTTCTTCGTATCTACGTGCGACTTCGTTTGGATCGACTTGATAAAGTTCAGGCAATCCCTGTGCCAGTGCCATGCGGTTTTGTTCAGAGAAGTAAGAGTGGCGAGGGTAACCTTCATGACTGACTACAACGGGCTCGTTATACCAGACATCACCGTTTTCATCTACTTCGGGTTGATCTTCATCAAGATTGTTCACGTGTCCATAGTAACGGTCTGCAGCCCAACGATTTGCGTTCCATTCTTGCTTTCTACGTTCTTGAGATTCCCACATATTGAGTAGGGCTCTCACATCTGCAGCGCTTAGCCCAGAATCCCTCTTACGGCGGTCAGAAACGGTGCTAAAAGAATTAACATTAGTTATAAATTTAATCATAAAACATATAGATATTTTAGTAGTTAACGGAACTTACCGAAGGATCTTTTTATTTTCTGCAGACTTTTTCGTGGTTAACTTAGCAGCTCTAGCGTCGGTAGTCTTTGAAACAGCACGTTTGAGACGGTAAGCTTCCTGGTCTTCCGCTATGGAATCAACGGGTGATAGACCCTCTTGTGGTCTGTTTATAGAAAAACAAAGTGTTTGAAAAAAAGAGCAAATTTAAAAAAAAATCATTTCAATAATTTGTGACACTTACTTTAAATTTTTCTTTCCGGAATTGGATTTTGTGGCAACTTTTGTAGCTGCACCAGCGCCTCCTACTTTTCCACTACCGCGCTTTCTACGGCGAGAGTCATAACCAGAAGAAAGACCTTCTATAGCTGGAGGTTCACCGTATAGCTCAGGTCTCATAATAAGGTTGTCTAGTTCCCTGTTGGATGACGGGGAATCATATCGTTGGTCAATGGCTTGTTCAAACCCTTCGGCGTTTCCTGTAATTTTAAATACTAAATGAGCCTAATACTTCTAGAGTTGAATTATATTTATTTATTAATGTATAAAAAGAGAAGTGTTTATTATATTTCAAATTTACCTTCCTCACTGAGAGCTAGCGGATAAGGCTCCAAATCATTTTTATCGCTTTTATTCAGGAATAAGGATTGTGTATCATCTTTTGTTTGGTCCCAATTTTCGGGCAGCTCAGCGACTGGACCATTTTCTAATAAATAATAATCTTAAAAAAATATAAGCTAATGTAATGAAAATAAATAAAAAATGCCAATCAGAGAAAGAAACACCTTGGACGCAAAGGTATAAGAGTAAATTAAAAGTAACTAAATAATATTTTTTTAATTGTATAATAACATTTTTATCTAGACTATGATACAAAAATAGATTCTAATATATCCAGGGTTAAGCCACAGTAACAAATCAGGCCAATAGAAAATCTACAAAGGTCAAAAGTTCGCAGTAGAACCGCGCAGGGCACCTGTTGCTAAATATAGAACTGCGCGGTACCCCACCGGCTGATCAATACAAACAAAACAAAATTCATTTAATATAAATGTATTTAAAACTGTATATTTAAAGCAATTATAATAATCAAATGGACTGTTATAAAAAAATATAAAAAAATGAATATTTTAACATACCTTTGTTAGAAGGCGTAGGTAGTGCACCAGTTAAAGAAATTACCGCGACAAACGCGGTTAACGCAAGAATCAACATATTATTTGCGATTTAATTATTTTTTTGAATTCGCACTAGACAACTATTAGAGGACGTGTGGCAGCCAGCAGCATGTACCGGAGAAAAAGCTATCGTCTCTGTCGATATTGTGCGAACATGCGCATTAAAAGATACAGGCTCGGTAAAGCTTGGTAACCAGTGGCATAGTTTATTTTAGTAGATCATATATCATTTTATAACTTTAAATACCATTATTTTTTAAATATGAAAATAGAATATATGAGTATATGTAGGTGTATAATATATCACAACTAGGTAATAGATCATTATTACTTTTCAGTAGTTTTGAATAACAAGTTTGAAATACTTCATTATATTACTATTGAGAATAACTGAATGCGGCGTGGTTAATAAACAGTGGGTGTAGGTATTGTTTCTATAGTTAGGTTCTCTTTTTTTGGATGACGAGCTTTATTAATTCAGTACTCTGTATAGGGCACAGGGACGAATTTTGTGAAGAGTTTTTGTTATCGAAAATATTGCTATTTAAGTATATCATGTTGTTATATTCAATATGGTAAATGATAAGAAACTCCAAAAATAAATAACAATGTAGTCTATATATACTACTATATTACATTTTCAAAAATGTCCTAATTCATGACTTATTAGCTGATGACACTGTGGGGTAAAGTATCTTTTATATTTCTCATCCATGAGTGCAACTTCTGGATTTTTGGATCTAACACATGGTTTGCTCTTTACGAAATCATACAAAGAAAATGGTAAATTTAGTAAGTTACATGAGCTAGAAAATGTTACCTCCCTGAATCTAGTACCTCCCTGACCCTATGACGTCTGAAAAGCTACGTAGATAGATACTCAACAAACTAAACCCTTCAAAAATAATGTAGTGCTTGGAAAATAAGATGAAAGTATGGCGTCATGTCGAGAGACACCCATTAATTACATGTTATTAAACAATTTTGAACATTCGTTCAATCATTCTTTTTTTTATCGCATCTTAATTTATTTAAGTACTTGGGAATAGCTTTATTTTATTTGGGTACTTTACTTTACTTTACTTTTGCTAACGAACCAATTTAAGTAACAAAATTTATAATTTTAAGTAAAATCAACAAATATTATTTGCTTGTGTAGATTTATTAGACTGAATGTACCAGATTTTATTTTCTTATGTCACGGTAGGATTGAAATAACCTGCCACACTTTAAAGTTAACAATAGCAGTCATTCAGTTAACATACAATGAATACAAAGGCAGACTGCTTACTTAATAAAATCTTGGGACGGAGTCAACGACGTCCTGTTATCATCCAGATAGTTCGACATCTTTATCGTTTCCTTTCACCTATCATATATTAATATGAAAATTAAACAATTATTATTATTTTAATGTTTAAACAAATTAAATTTTAACACTTAAATACATTTAAAAAGTTTGGTGTCAGGGTACCCATAATATAAATATATGACAACAATTTAAAAAAAAAGTGAAGTTCCCAGCTGCTGCCTGGTATAATAAACGTCCAGTGGCTAAAACCCAAAATGTTTTTCAATAGATAACTTCTAATTACTGTTTTGGGTCTAAAATATTGAAGCTTTCTCGGCAGGAGCAAGCGTTAATTACAAAATAATACATTAATTTATTTACATTTAAGTGCTTTGCTACTAAAAAGAACTATTAAAATTAGGTTAACTATATATGAACAATTTTTTATAAAATATATTTAGCAAATTACTTTCTAATCCTGCAAATGGCAGATAGTCAAGTAACATGTAATTTGGATGAAACTTAAGGAATACTATAATAATTTAATAAATTTCTTATATGTAAATCCCCAAATAAAACCAGAAATTACTTTAAACTTATGTGTGAAAAGTTTTTATTATTTATCTCTAAATTTTGTAAAAATACAAAGTATATATTTATATTGTACATTTAATTATAATAAATTATATGTACTTTTCAACTGTATGGCAAAAAGTATGTATTTGTAAACAATTAACTGTGTAAAGCTAAATACATATTATAGATTTTGCAAAGACAGTTTTATAAGTCTTATTTTTTAGATTTTTTTCCATTTTTTCTAGAGATAACCTTCTTTTTACGTTTTCTAGAATAGGTTCCGCTCGAACTACTAGTAGAGTCAGTACTAGTCTCTGAACTAGATGAACTACTTGAGCTACTGCTAGAGGAAGAGGATTTTCTTTTTCTTCTTTTACGTCTCCTATTACAATCAGTAGAACTGGACGAGTCTGAAGTAGAACTTGATTCTGAAGAGCTATCCGATGATGATGTTGACACTTTTCTTTGTTTTTTTGATGGTTTTGTCTTTTTCTTTATTTCCTTACATTTAGTGGTCTCCATTTTTTCCCTTTCCACAATTGGTGATGGTGTTTTAGCTTCATATTCCTCTTTATAAGACAAATTCTTTGTTTTTCTTTTGATCTCACCTAAATCAATACTCATTTTTTTTGCTTTACTTTTATGGTTATCTTGCATTTTCTGAACATGTTCTCTAATTTTGTTAGTGTTATGATTTTCCATATTGTTTGCTTTAGGATCAATTGTTTTTTTATCTGTATTGTGTGGATATGAGTGTTCTCTATGCGATTTTTCTGTGTTTTTACTATAATTTCTCTCTCCTCTAATGGAATTTTCATTTTTACTTTTTCTAGATTGAGTTGGGCTACTATCCCTTCTTCTACCATTATGAGGAGAAGACATTCTATGAGAATATTTGGAATCTCTATGACTATTTTTGCTTCTTCTTGTATGTATGTCGTCTTCATTTCTAATATGTTCTCTTCTGTTTTCCTCTCTATAAACTTTATGTGATTTTTCTATTAAACGACTTCTACTGTGCTGTGACCTATCATGGTTATATTTATTATCTTGATAGTTATCTCTTCTTTCATAACGTCTATTGTTATAATTTCTATCATGGTTACCATATCTTTGCTTGACATGATCTTTACTTGGTGATCTACCAATCATATCAGCTTCAGAATTATCATCATTTAAATATTGAACACCTCTACCTTTACCTAGGTATCTCATTTTAGAAACAGACTGTGAAAAATCAACATGAATACGTCGGTCATCAATTAAAACATTATCCATTTTAAAATAAGCATCTTCACACGATTTTTTATTATCAAACTCAATAAATGCATATTGTAAAGAGTTTCCAGATTTTTTATCACGAATAACTTCACAGCTAACAATTTTTCCAAATCGACTAAATATAATCTCTAAGTCATCATCTGTTGTGACAGGGTTAAGTTTACAAACAAACAGTACATTTTCTGGAGGGGCAATATCTGCATCTGGTAAGTCACCCACTATTTCCAGAATTGTAGCTCTTGCTTTAGCTTCCTTCTCCTCAATCATCTCTTGTATCTCTGCAGCACTTTTACCCTCAGTTTCATCAAGATCTTCATCAGGAGCAATACGTCCACCTTTTAAGCGGTCTGGGTTTGGTGATGGGGATCTGGACGGAGCTCTGAAATTAGGAGGATCAACAAAAGGATCTTCTAAAATAACTGTGTGAGTAATGCGGACATCACGGTAAGGTCGATGCGTTTCATCACATATAACTTCATTCAACTTCGTTAAAATCTCATGTCCTTCAGTCACTTCGCCAATAACACAATGCGTTCCATCTAATGAGTCCAAGTCTGGAGCTAAGGTAAAAAAGAATTGAGAACCCACCATCATATCGTCAGTGCACACCATAGATAGTAAGCCAACTTCGGTATGACGAATTTTAGGCATTTTTTCGCCAGAGAAAAATCTTTTTTCAGGACCTTCTAGAAGACCCCATAATGATTCTCCACCAGACCCTGCACCCGTCGGATCACCTGTTTGGGCTATAAACCCACTTCTTATGGAATGAAATAGATTATAATTGTAATATTTCATCTTGCATAGTTTTAGAAAGTTTCTACATGTTTGAGGCCTTTGTTGTACGTAAAGATCTACAGTAATATCGCCAAGGCTTGTTTCTATAACAACCGCCATTGTAAAATGTAATAAACAAATTCATTCAATAATGATTCTGCAAATAAATAATGTTTTAATTACAATTAGACAATTCACAAGATAAAATTTATAGTAACCTAAAAATTTGACGATTTTGATTGATTGGTCCACAGAACACGTTTAGCGTATGCGATGAATTGTAACACTTTATCATAAGTCAGTTGTCAATTTGAAAATTATATTAAAGAAAACATTCCTTGTCTTGAGATAAGGTTATTGTATATTCAAATACACCAAAATTTCTTAAACTTTAGCCTTATCAAACCTGAGTAGTAATAAAATACGTTACCCTGACATTCAACTGAATTCCCAACTTTTAGTAAAATGACATCTGTTGGTGAGTCTAGATTTTAATACAAAACAATAAAAATATATTACATTATTAAATAATATTTTTTTGTTTAACGACATCTAGCTGAGATAAATGAAGTTAGAACAAATTTTCATTCTATCTTAGCGCTATGATGATAAGGTTGAAGATCGGGCAACTAGTTGTTTATTTAGTTTTACCCATAGATGGTGCTTATTACCAACACAATTACCACCTTAATTAAAAAATATGTATAATTAAATAATATAAATTACATAGTTTTAAAATTTATAAAATATACATATCTACGTGACGCTACTAATTATTTTAAGAGGTTATATATATTTTTCCTCAGTAAAAACTATACACGTACATATTTTGATAATTTAAGCTTTTCCTTACATTAAATGACTTGGTCCTATTATAGTACAAGGGCTCGCGTGTCGTTAATCCTCGTAAACTGGCTCTCATATTAGACTGTCACAAAGCTCAAAAGCCAATGAAGGTTTCAATTTAATTTTAAATTTTCAATAAAGACGTGTCAACAGCAACTCAGCCTATGGCAATTGGCTGTATGCTCACGTTTCTAGAAAATCTAATAAAGGCAGTTTCGTTCACCCTCCTTCCGTTTTCGCCCCTAATAAAGTGAGTATTGAAAATTTACCAACAATTCTTCGAGGAATAAGGTTAGCCCAGCATGAATGGCGATCTCACCTATAAGTGTAATTATGACAAGACAAAACTAACCTTATCTTATAGTATTAAAGATTATATTTGTTTGAGTATTTGAGATGCAGTGGTTTGAAATTGTTCTCGGTGGAAGCCAACGAGGTTACGTAGCCTTTTGAAATAATAAACCCTGGCGGAAAATATGATATAAACATGACAGCAGTTGCCTTTTTGACATTCGAATACTGAGGGGGGGGGGATATATTTTAAAATCCTCGTATACTAAGGCTTTGTAATTTATATGTAGTATATAGTATTCTTATTATATTATATAGTTCTAATACTATGGCTTAATATAATACTAAGTATTATACAATAATTATTGGTATTGCCTGCACAGATAAATGACGGATAAAAGCTAATCTGAATTCTTAAAATAATATACTGGAATTATACTGATATTATATGTAGTATAGATTCGCACTGAACTTGTTTCACGTGTTAAATCATATGTATTTATATTTTATGAATAAAATCTTAAAGAAGTATACATCAGCGACCGTGGCCGAGACTGGCAGAGAAAAAATAAATTTCCTAAAAATCATCTAACATAAACTCTCAATTTAATGTCTACATCTACATGAAAAAGCAATCAAATCAGCGAACGTCAAACTAACAACAAATAACATGGTATGTATTTTTAAAGAGCAAAGAGGGTCCGGGGTGGATGCTTATATTTCCATACAAATGCTGCATAATTTAAGAGTACGTTTGCCCATTGCTTTTATGATTTGTATTTCAAGTGTTTTGCTGTGTTTCCTTGGGATTTTGCGATTTCGATTAACTCTCACCATGGGATATTGCCCGCGACAATCCGCGGTAAATTTTATAACGCGACCTTCATTGAGAAAACTGTGAAAGGACTTATTAATGGACTCGAATGAATTTATTACTTGTATTAACATAACTATATATGTGAAATTGTATTTATATTTAGGCTTTAATATGGATCTTATTCTAATAGATTTGAAGTTACACTCATATTACAATAATACATATTATCAAATAGAAAATGATTAATATTTGTTAGATGTTATACAGAAAATATACTTTTGTATACGAAATTTTTAACAATATTCGGATGCTGAAAATTGCTTAAAATTAAAATGTATATTTTGAAAGCATTAGTAAATATTTCCGCATTTTTTTTACAATACCTAGGACCATAAAAACCAAAATGCAAAGTCGTAAAATGCAACGAATATGATTCCCACCCTCCTGATTTAATCTGTTTAGATTTGGCCGTAAAGCGCTGCCGATAAAATAAAGTGAGAAGCAAAAATTGTCTTATCGCCACCAAGGAAAATTACACATAAAAATGTTAAATGATCCTGAACGCACATTGAAAAAAATTGAGGGAGATGGAGTAAGAAAATTACATGCAAGACGCTGCGGGATGCTACGGAATTCTCATTTCATGGTACAATACTGTTTTATCTATATTATTATCACATTACATCAACATACTTCAATAATAAGCACATTTTATTCAGTATACGTAAACTAATTACAATCACAAGTGTTTTCATAATATTTGAAGACGACCACAGATATTATTATCGCTTTAACAATTTTTAATCAATTCATGTTTCTTCAATTTTTATGGCAATATAACATTTTTTAAATAAAAGTACGATTGATTATATTACATTATCTTTGTCCATAGAAAGTAATGGAAGGGTAAGAAACCTGTGTAAAATTAGCTGAATGATCAATTGCTGGTACAACATAACTTATACAGAGTACCCATATAAATAAAATGGAATCGTTGTTATTGCGACTGGCTTCAATTATAGCCCCGCAGAGACAAATATACATTTCTTTTCAATGTATTTGGGGTCTATTTTTTGCGTTGGGACGCAGATGGCGATCGGTTCACGTAAAATTGCTGGCCATTGAGTGTCTTCTACGGCACAATTGGGATTGCGAGGGTCACTTAGGTTAAGTAGCTTCAGCACGTACATTGAAGTCAGCAGGTGCGTGGAAGTGAATGCGATTGAAATTGCAGACTTACTCGGGGGCATATTTAAAGAATGTAATGATGTCGTTATACGTGCAGCTTCCATCTCGTTTTATAGGTTCACCGTCTGATACCATGTATAGATATTTATACGAATTTATACTTTTGAGAAGATAGTCAGATCCGTTTATTGTGTCAGTTTTATATAGTTGGATTCGCAGTTTTGTCATACAGTATGCACATAGAAATTTAATAATTATCATTTGCAGATCTACAATGATTCTCTTGTAGTAGCTCTATTGATTTACTCGTCGCGGACAAGCTCTCAGTAGGCAATGTATATTTAGGAAACTTTTCCAAATGAAAGGATAACTTCCTCATACAACCTACTTCATTGTTAAAATTTGTTGGGATACCTGTCACCCACCACGGCTTAATCTCTTAAGAAAAGCGAATGTTTTTTGTAGTCCAAAACGGGCATCCTGAAATACTTATCCTGTTTTTGTAAATTCACGTATTTTCATTCGTAAAATGTATTATAGGTACCTACAGGCAGGTAAGAGTGACAAACGACGTCCAGTTTTAGGTCTTCTAGTTTTCTCATTATGTAAACTTTGGCGTCCAAGTATTCATACACATATAGAAAAGAAAACCCACAGGCACAGTCAGGTCGATTATAGGAACTAAGAGATTAAAGTTTACGCTTTGTACTCCTGGGCAATACCGTTAAGGAGGACAGTGGAAGAACAGTTGGAGTAATTTAAGGGACAGACACGGTAAACAGTTAGACGATATACAAGCGCTTAAAAGTTTCTCTTATATTTTGTAGGTTTTATAACGCCCTTTTTTTTCTGAATTTTATTTTCTGTTATATGAAAGATAATTTATTTACATCTTAGATATAACTTGTGAAGTAAGGTGTAAATAACATTTTGATGTAGTAAGATTTAAAATGCAATAGAGCAATATCTTTTAATTAGCAAGCAGAGCTGTATACAATATCTAATGTAAGAACGAAAGCAAAAAGTAAACATAGCGGAAGCAGTAGCAGGCAGATATTAAAGGCATATCTCTCTATTATGAGCGGGAAGTTCTGTAATTTAAGGGCGCGCTTCGAGCGGCATATGGTGAGTGAAAGGGTTGTTCTATTTATCGATAGCGATGCTTATTAAAGCAAGATTATGTGAACCTAAAATTTATAATGCTTTGGTGTACATACACAAATCAATGTGTACATTTTAACATGAAAGTACATATGTCTAGATTTACCCACAAATTTTTGCGCGGTGCATAATTTTGTAGAAGTTTTTGGTTTAACAAATAGTTAAAACTCGTTATAATAGGTTTTGGCTATAGCCTGACCTACCTTGTATTTGGGTACTGGCCAAGTTTAATGTAGTAGTGCGGTAGTGGGGCTATTATAAAAACAATATTATAACGAAATTCTAGATCCCCTTTTGCGCGTATTCAAGCTTTAACCAAACTGTGTACCGACCTTCTAGTTCGTGAAAATAAGATCCGTCATCTTTAAGATATTTATTTTCATAATATTATTTATTATTCAATTGAATGCATTGAATTAATAAAAAATACTAAATAATAAAATAGTTAACGCTTCAAGTATATCTTTTAAAACACTTAAAATCATTTGAACTCAGTTAATTTTATCGATACAATACGAACATCACCAAAGAGTGTTCATTTCTCAAACACAGCTGTAGTATATATAACTTTGTTCGATTATAAACACAAGCTAAGGGAAGTCGGAAAAATAAACCGATGAATGGTCTTTCAATACTTAGTGGATATACCTATGTCGAAGTCATAGCTTTAGAAGTCATGCTTTTAATTAATCGGTACCACTTCGATGAACGAATAATGGTTATATTCAAGATAATTGTAATAATATTCTAATAAGGAGTACGAGTAACGTCCACTCTGATGTCGTACATTGAAGTTTAGCTTTTATTTATATATTATTTTATGCGCAATAAACAATTGTTCCAAGATTTGTAAGTGAGAAATCGGTAGTTAGTGTTATTATGAATTAAATGACAATACTTTTCTTTACATGGGTATAACAACTCAAGAACACAGGAAGGCGATATAGAGGAAGATATTCAAGTTAAGGCGAAATACTGACATTCTGGAATTTATATACATAGATATAAAACACAGTAGTTACATAAACAACTATAAAGAATAATTTATAAGAAAATAAAGGCATTATTAATTTAAAAAATACCACATCGTGTCTGACGTGTGAAAATTTGTAATTTATATTTCTCCGATTTGTAAAGCGTAAGGTGTTTACGCTTTACAAAATTGGTTGTCAGAAAACATAATGTCAGAAGGAAAAGGGTTGGTTTGCCCTTACCCTATTCTTGACATTTTAAATTGTTTATTTGCGAACAAGTGTCGAGTTATTTATTCAGTGACGTTGGTGCTTTTCTTGTTTACATACACGTGTCGAGTTTGCGCTATTATCGATTAATGTCTGGGACATTAACTGGGGCATGGGGCGTTAGTAATTATGAAAATGTGTGGACCATCTTGCAAATAAATCTAAATATGTAAACATCGTTTATTCGGTAATAGTGAACCTTATGTCGTTATTATCACATTTCCAAATTACATTTTAAAATGGTTTTAAACGAAGTATCTATTTAATGAAACTTAGAATATATAAATTTTATTTGAACTTAATAAAAATTGAAATTAAGTTTATTTATTTCATAAGTTTACCACAAAGCGACGTTGACCTCAAGTGTTCCTAAACTTGTATCACTTGTGGCCACAGACTGGTTTCGGCATATCAAAACAAAAGTTTTATCTTAGAATTTTGACGTTACAGTATAAATTACAAACAGTCGAATCCTAAAGAATCAGTATATAATTCTATGGAGGTATAGAGATGTCTCAGACTAAAAACGGGATATATTCAATTTTATCTTTTTTATCTTACCGAGAATCGCAATAACCTCAGAAACATTAAAAACAACAAGAGATCTAAACAATGAAATGTTTGAATTAAAAAGCGTTTCATGATATTAATAAATATGTCTTCACATTCCATAATATCCTTAATGGTAGCAATTATGGCATTGCCGTTTGGAAAGAGTACAAGTCCTCGAAGCCGGGAATATTTCACACACAATTTAAATTATTAAGTATCAAGAAAATGCGTGTTTTATATGTTAGTAGATTGTTAATACTTTGTATCGAATATGAACGAATGTTGTTTACATTTATATATATATATATACATAAAAATCTAAACAACATTCATTAGGTTTTTTTCATTTGAGTCTTTAATTGGTACACATTTTTATTGGAGGACTTTTTATGAAGTAAACACATACGAAAATGTATTATTTTAATTTGTAGGTTTTGATAGTTAAATTGATTAAAACTCGGTAAAGGTTAGACAAGTTTGGGTGAGTTAATCACGTGATCGTGGGTGACGATTTGTAGGTTAGCCGCGTAACCGCTGCTGCGGCTGTCGACGGGCCACGACTCTTGAGAATTATATGATGGAATGTAAGCTTATTTGTTTCTTATTTATTATTATATACACACAGTATATTTTGGTTAGAAAAATATGTGTGTGTGCCAAATATTAAAAATTATTTTATGACTTATTATTTTAAGACTGTATATTTCATAATATTGTAAAACAATTACTTAATATACTTTGAGTTTGTATCTAATTATGCTTAGTGTAATATTTCTTTGTCGATCTCCATCATCACCGTGCATCTTGTATCGAGCGTTTAGAAAACTGTCAAAACTGCCGCGCTTTTCTCAAAGACGGCGCAGGCGCGTGCGAGCGAGATGAAGACATACTCCTTTTCGTTTTCTCCAACCAAGTCTGCGGATCGCGGCTAACCTTCGGCTCGAGGTTTGCGGCGGGAAAAATGTGTGTTTCGGTGTGCCGATAGCGGAGCGCCGCATCTCCGCAGCCCCGCCCAGCCAGCCCGCGCCCGCTAACGCGTCTTGAGCCACTTAAGCTAAGACGCTGCGCACACTGTTCTTAGATAAATGGTTATATGGAGATTTTAAAGTATCATTTGGCCATTGAGTTTTTGAACTCGTTACTATATAGATTGAGCTCAGCTATATAGATGTTGAAGTGGATGGGTGCTAGTTCTATTCGTAACTATAGGAAGCTTTTACAACTAGCAGTATTATAACTGTATATCTCTGTTTATTTAAAAAAATAAGTTATAGAATTTTTTTACTACTAACAAATTGATTTTATTTAAGACATTTAATGATATGAAATGAGTTTGGCCTTGCCTAGGTATATGTAACAGCATAATAGAAATGTACATTTGGCAACAAACCCTAACGTGACTAAAACTTTTTTTGTAATAAAAATCGAAATTGTTATTTCAGAATATTTGATCATAAACAATAGAAAATTGAAGTTGTGAACACTGTCTTAGCATCCGGCCAGATATGGAGCCGCGAGCTGTCAAAATGGAGTGGGAAAAAAGGCGGGAATGTGGCCTCGCTTTATGTGAGGCTCATCATTGCGTTAGAAAGAGAAGGTTTACATTTAGAACTTCGGCAGAGCGGGACGGGAATCACCGTGGTTTATAAGAAAACGCAAGACGTTGGGCGTGTTTGGCGGGTGGGCGTGCGGGTTTTGGCTTAGTAGTTGTGTGGTTTGTGTGTGTGTATGGATTGCGGTCGCAGGTGTGTGGGTGAGACTGTAAAGAGGTTTCGGGCATACTTATCCTTTTGTCAACGATATGATCAGCTTCGGGTTTCAATTAAGTGCGCAATAAAATATTGGGTCCTACGAGTAGTTAGGTATAGATGTGTAATTTTAAGTTTGAAAATTGGTTAATAGAAAGAAAGATTTTTTATTTATGTTTATCAAGGACAATGTAATAAAGACAACATCGAAGTGTATTTTTAAAAATAAGTATGGCATATAATAGGAAATTTTGTTTTGGCTCGATGGGCTTATTATCGCCTACAATGGTGTATTATTTGTATAAGAATTCAGAAGATGAATCTTTTAAATCAATAATTAAATTTTAAACAAAGTGTGAGAGGGATGTGTGTTTATCTGTATGCTTACACAAGTTTGATTATTTTTTTGGGATAAGTAAATGTTATTAGCTTTGCAGAGGTAATTCTTGAGTAACTTCAAACAATGCAGTACTAAAAATTCTAATCACACTTGGCAATTGACAAAGTTGAAGGTTTGCTTAATACGTCCTGTGACTCTTAATGTGTTTTATAAACGGTTGATTTACTTCTATAAGAATAATATACATAAATATGGTAAGAAATTCGTAGTATTTTTGTTCTAACAGAACTTTGTAGCTTAGGATATACTTCTGGGACATTAAAAGCTCCGATACTCATTGAAATTTAAACAAATTATAGAAATTGCACATTAATTGGCTCGCAAGAATCTTCTTGTCGGTCGTTTGTACTCTGTGTACAGTCATGGTTGCTAGATCTGAATTTTTGTGTAAAACTATGTGTATATCGCAGAAGTAGTACTATTAAATTACAATTAAATCATATTTACCAATCTACTTTCTAATAGACATTTCTATGTTAGAAATATGAATTTATATACCGTAGAAATATGTATGTTAAAGCAATTTTAAATTACTATTAATGAGTAATATATATTATTTACTTTTAATTTACTTGTATGAAATTAATTAACATTGCATAAAACTTAAATTCTATATAAACAAGTTGCGCTGCGAGCGAACCAGGAAACAAAAGCTACGGAAATGCTACGAGCGTAGCGCTGCGAGGGCTACTTCTAACTCTTTCTTGGTAATTGTTTGATAGTTTTTTTTTACCCCTTTTTAAAAGAAATGTCTATTTTAAGGTCTTACACTTCGACATTTTGAATTTGGAACTGTGAGACACCGCTTCAAGTTTTTCGGAGAAGAATATAATGGGTACTAAAAAGCAAGAGCATTTTTTAAAAATAATGTGAATATCACAAGACTCATATTTTGAGTTGAAGAGAATCGTCGTACACGTTTTCAAGTCCTACCTAACTATCTCTTTTAATACTTTGTACGCACACACCTACGTCGTCCCCCTGTCGCGTTGCTTGTCGCTGTGTGGGTGGACTTCTTTCGCGCTCCCTGTGTGCGAGTGAATTTCTTTCGAGACGTAATAAGGGGACGGTTTCTTTCCCGCTAAGGTTTTAATGTCGACCACGTTTCGGTGGCGAACGCGCGCCTTCGCGGTTACTCATGAAACTTTTTTTTGTTGTACGGACTTTTGTGTTTTGTGCCAGTGTTTGAAAAACTTGCAAAGAGTTTTTTCTCTGTGAGTATACATACATTTGTTACATTGTAAAATTAATTAACGCGAAGTTTGTTGGAGTTGAATGCGTGTTTTCGTGTAGACCGCAAGCTCATTAGGCCGCGTTCACACTACGCCGCGACTATTAAACTTCTAAGATAAGGGCACACATTGTGATAACGTCACCTTTTACGCTTGTGGATTAATTAAAGTTTTGTTTGCTTACCTATTTAAACATTGAGTTGCTAAAGTTATATAGAATTAAGATTTTGTAACAAGGTTCTGATATAACTTGTTAATTTAAATAATTCTGAAACTAATCCAGTTAAAACTTAAAGTTAATAAATAGGGATTAACTACATTCATTCTTACACCGATGATGTATTTAAAATGATAAATACCATTAGTTGAGTTCATACAATCACTGTTTAAACATTGTCCTAGATATTACAGATGCCCACTTTATATCGGAAGATATTTTTTTTATTTTTTTTCTAAAATATATAAAAATACTATAATTTTACAAGATATATTTTAATCGAAACAAAACACGCGAGATCTGAGATGAAAACTCTTTGATAAGTGCGCAAAGTCATTATTTCCAATTTCCGTAGCTCGGTAAGGGACTTGTTAAAAAGTTAAGTTGAACTCCCATTACGGTGAACGCTCCCCTTAACTTACACCTGTCTCTAATTATCGACACCTTATGTGAATGTAGTTTTATATTTGTCTATTTTTGATGTTTATAATTAAAGTATATTTCGTATCATTTAAATAAATATTACAAATATTGATCCAATGCAATTATTTTATTACATTTACTTATAGCATGTCTTTCGCGTGATGTTATCCTGAAAAAATAACAAAGGTTATAAAAGTTATATAGCAGTTGAATAATGAAACTATATTTCTAATCAGAATTTGGCGATTAAAGTTTGAGAAGGTCAAAACGATTTCGTCATTTGTATTATTATAGTGTTTCTAATGAATATTATTAAAAGCACATTCAAAATCCATTACAATTTTTATGTCCGTTATACACTCACAAACATACAAGATACATGAGCTAAGAGGTGACTGTTTTATAACAAAATTTTGTTTATTCGTTATCATGATTAAACTACGATGACAATAATACTTATTCCAAACATCAGCTAGTCAGACATCGGACTTCACAGACAGATATTAAAAAACCTTTTGCACCCAGCGTATGACATTATATATATATATAGCGTGAGAGACCTTTACAAATGATGGACAATATGTAATATTAACAAGTTAGGACTAACAATAATTGTAATAGTATCAAGTCTCTCGAGTGAACCGCGGCATAAACAAACCATTGCACGGTTACCATGCCCGCGAAGTTACGATTTTCTTAATACGTTTTTAACTAGTGAAGAAAGTCAAATAAACTATGTTCATGGATTTTCCACACACTGGTCTTGCGTCGGCGTCTCAAATTCGCAGATATCTACTGCGTTTTTTTACTAAAAAGAGAACTAAACTTTGTTATCACTTCTTCATTTAAGATATAATAAGTGATACGATATAATAACATACAAATATTAAAGTATATTCGATACACTCTTTTAAAAACACAAAAAAAACAAATTGGCTCTACTCAGAATGATGTAGATTTTTAAGTCATTATTACACCTTAAGCCTTCTGCTAATTGTATGCATCTTCTCATGCCTACTGAGACAGTATTGATTGATAGTGACTTAAATCTGTGACCAGTAGAGTATATATAGAAGAAAAATAAAAAGATCTTTCTTCGATTAGTTTGCCATAACAACTAGTCTTCAATTATAATATTGCATTACTCTTTTGAATTGTGTCTAGAAATGTCGGTATAGGAATTAATTATTGGACTATAAGGGATTCTCTATTCTCGTGAATATATCCAAATGCACCCAAATAAACACTTACATTTTTCAACAAAAGCAAAAGAATAAAAATGTGGGTGGGGTTTTAATAAATGACATCACGGCTGGCGTCGCATTCCTAGCGATTTTTATTTAACTGCTTGATTGTGCCTGATGTTGTTTATTGTCACCAATATCGAAGGGACGACCCTTTTGTAACGAATGCGAAATGACTTTTCGAATCAATAACTTTGAGTAGGTTTAAAGAAATACACGTCAAATTTATTTTTTTGCACATTATTAGGGTTCAATATTCCGGAACGAATATTACTGCTACTATGTAAGACACATTATGTAAAAAGTGTATTTTAAAATTTACTTATAGATAAGTGTCATGCTTGATTTTGTACGTTTATAGATTATGAAAATATTAAGATCATTTTGAGTTAGGTTTTAAGGTAGCTTTTTATTTTCAAGATGAGACATATTTAATTACAGTTTTCTTCAGCCTAAGTTAGTTACATTCCTCAAAATCGAATTGTCCACATTCTAGCACATTTAAATAGGGTAGAACGGGTCGGATATTACATTTGCTAAGCTATTTGTAACCGTCGTTGGACGATCATTATCCTTGTCCCTCTGAGGACCCTTAGGAATCCGGTTCGGTCAGCTATTGATTGCTTTATTCAAGAAGTGATAGTTAAGGGTCCGAGGTGGGACATGTGACAATTATTAGGGGATGCACAATGACGGAAAACCGTGAAATTAAAGAGATTTGAACATTTAGGAGACCATATTATTAGCTTAAGTCTGGCATCTATAGCTGGATATTATTTCTGTTAACTACAAATTCTATCGGTTCTTTAATCCATATTAGATAAAAGATTCTCTGTTACAATTTAAAGAATGTAGCTAAACAGACATTTTGCTCTTTCATTCTTGTGAAGTCGGTTAAAACCCATTTTCTATCCTGTATAACGGTGTAGGGTTTTGTTAACGAGCGTTATCCACTTGTACGACCCCAAGCTTTATTATTTATGACCTTGTATGTTTGGAGCTAAGATTTTATTGTTGACTTGATTGATTCATTGAACATATGTTAGTAACAATAAGATTTTTTTTTAAATTGATGCAGTTATGTAGTTTGACTATTTAAAATATATCTTTTAGTTCATGCCGTTAATAGGTAAAATATTTAACGTCTTTACCACTAAATCTAATATATTGTCTCGATCGAATCTCGATCTAATATATTGAGAGTTAATTATTTACACTTTGCATATAATAGACGTTAGAAAATTTTTCAACTTTAGTTTTGTTAGGTTTAAACAAGAAGCATTTTATTATTATTAATTAAATAGTAATGGTTATATCTTGTTTATTTATCGACTACAAGTCGACTCGGCGAAATTACTTAACGGCATTGTCGTGGATCACAAGCCTTTATCGAGCGAGAATCAAAGTAAACATCAGGCCGTAAAAAGGCAGACGGGGTGAACCCCTTGTAGAAATTAAGTTTAACATCACGATCGACATATCGTGTTCGCAAACATGTTAAAGGGGAGCCTTCAGATATTGGAGTAAACATTACCTATACTGTTTTAATATTGTGACGTGATTTGACCTTAATTCGCAATAGAATCAGACATAATCTTAAGTTTATTAGTTGTAAAGTAATTTTTGTTTGAGTGGATACTTTGAAGGAATATTATATCCATATATTGCAGTTAGACGATTTTAATTGAGTTTAGTGTCAAAAATATGTATGTATGATTATTTACTTTTTGTTACGAACAAAATGATAAAAAAAATACAAAATTCACGGACAACGATATTATAGAGTTGTACTTCATTGAACCGGGTCTCCTGCTTTGTTTTATTAATTTCGATATTGTGAAGTATAACATAGAAATGTATGTAATATATGTATGGGTTAAGATTGTATTATTAACGGGTTGATTACGTTACGTTGTTTTCCATTGTCATAAGAGCTCCAAGGGTGTTAAGAATCACTACACTAATGGGAATCAACACTGCAGAGAACATACTTCTATGTTATAACAAATGTATAATTCAAAGCAAGAAATGTCTCCCTCGCGATGTTCTTTGATCATACAATTGTCAATATGTTAACGTGTGATGTTTGACTTTTGTGCGTTTATTTTGTTTAGTTCACATTTAGAAGAAAGAAATAAATGTTATAATATTTTTTAATAATTAAAAAGATGTTGCAATCGTTCGGAGTACATAGTATGGTTTTTAGCACTACATTCAAAATAACCGACATATGAAGGCTTTGTATAATAATTTTAATACAGCGTATGACGTTATTTTTCTCAGATTAGGAGATCTAGGAATATTTAATGCATTGTATTTTATTCTTATGTTGAATACGTTAATTCAAATATAATTTTTACAGGTACACAAATGAAAATGGTGCTAATAACATTCAAGCCACCAGAACAAGAGTTAAGACAGGATGATTTGTATGGAATTATGTGACGTATATAGTGCCTAACTTTGCACAGTGAGATTCAGTGGACGATGCATCTATCTAGTGAAGTGAGCTCAACCACTGGTGTAGGGCATGAAGTACCGCCGTCTGGGTACGGGTTGCCTAGTCAGCCGTTAACGGCAGAGTTGCTGGCTGAGAGGACCTTGGAGGGCCTCTTGGCTGACCACCCAGGCGAGCTTGTGAAGACTGGTTGTCCTCATGTTGTAAGTATTACGTTAATATAATATTATGCATAGCATTTTAACATACAGACCGGGTTTAAAGTCTGTGCTCGTTTACTCTGTATGGTAAGCATAGAATAATTTCGGAAACCTGGTCTGTAACTTATTATATCTGTCCCCAGACATCTTATGTGCTAAAACATTTAAACAATAAACTTATGAGATGATAAAACTAGGTTTACACATAAGACAATTAAATGGGAACTTGAGACATTATACAATAACAAAATACAATATACAAAATAATACGAACAAAATACGACATACATGTGACCACTACCAGGATTCAAAATTCATTTATCATTTTATGAGAAGGTTGTGTTTGTTGATATATTATTTGAGAACAATTATTATAAGATTGTATATCACCTGGATTGTGATGGGTATTTGTTCATTTAGGTATGTACAGTGCTGCCACCACACTGGCGGTCCAATAAGACGTTACCAGTGGCATTTAAGGTGGTCGCATTGGGGGATGTCGGTGATGGAACATTAGTCACGGTCCGCGCCGGAAACGATGAAAATTGTTCAGCGGAACTAAGAAACTGCACAGCAGTTATGAAGAACCAAATAGCAAAGTTCAATGACCTGAGATTTGTGGGACGAAGTGGTAGAGGTAAGATATTTTTAATTTACTAACTAATAAGATTTAACTTCACAAAAATACTCAAATATTGGGTTTACATGATATTGGAGATCTCGACTTAATCTTTTTTAATAAATTACGATGTTAATAAGTATCATATTTCAAACAATAATTTCGTTGAAAATGTTGATATACGAAAGTTATTTGATCGTCTCCTCCCTAAAGAATAATATATTAAGGATTTTAAGTTGTTTGTTTTTATATCGATAAAGCGCTCATATAACTATAATAAATTCAATATTCCACGCAAAGGAGTCCCTCTCGTAAACATCCAAGAACACGCTCTGTGCGTCTCACGAGTAGCTGTTGAATATTTCAACAGTATTCCCTTTGTTTAAATATTAAGTCACTGAGGGTAATTGATCTCTTACGAATTTACTTGAAAATGCTGAGAGCTTTCGGCTTATACGGATAATATCGAGGAATTTGCTAAATATTACTTGTAGAAATAAGTTGCGTAAGATTTTTTTACTGACGAAAAAAATATGTGTACAAACTATTAGTAATATTATTTAGGAGCTAAACACATATTTACTACATTGATACAGGTGCTAAAATTTATTACATCTATTTTCATATATCGTTGAAATTAAATTTAAAAAAATGAAATAACTTCGCAAAAATCTTTTATTTGAATGCCCTATTTCATTGATAATATCTTTGTATATATTTCAGACTTGCGGGATTGTGTAAAAAAATAATTACACATTCTGATATAATCAATTTATGAACTTAGTCACCCCTTTCGTCTGAGAGCTTAAAGTCTTAGCCTAATGATACCAAACACTAAGAGTTTAATACAAAGTCTAGAACACTTAATGCACTTATAGCTCTTCCTAATTGCGTGCCTTCTTGTAAGTGATATCGCATACCCTTTCACCACGTTATTGGGTTCGTTGTTCGATATATAGTTTTCGCTATGAACCACTATTAACATATAATATTACACTTGGCTATGACTCACTTAACAGGTCACATTTTCTTTGATAATTAAGCGTTTGAGTATCTTAATATAATGAGTTTCATATTTAAAATGTATATGTATCGATGTAATAGTAGACTATGGGTGATGTAGTTAGATAAGGAGAAAAATAATCTGTATCTTTAATAGTGATAGTGCTTTTTGACACTTTTTTTCTACCCCGAACGCATAACCAGTATAGATTACTACGCGAAAATCAATTAGATCTATACTGTAAAAAAACAAATTGTACGAATTACGTTATACTACCCTAGTATAAAACTAATATAGAACCGTTAAAAATGTTATTTCAAAGATTATCCAATGTCATCAAAATCATTAAATGTCATCAAATAAATAAATTTTATTTTTGCATTCATGGTGACGCGAACGTCATGAGTAACTGTAAGACACATTAATATATTTTTCAATATTAAAGCGGTTATAAAGTGTCTATATATTAATGATATACAATGAAATATTCAAAATTAAACTATTCAATATTGAAACAAAAGTTAAAGGCTCGGGGGTCGCGGAACATCACTGAACTGTAAACTTGTCTCATATTCAAATAGTGCAGGGAGCTAACGAAGCGAGCAACGGTGATAGGGTTGCTAAATTTAATTTGTTTTGTCACTACCCTAGCTATTTTTTTTAATGGATTCGATTTTCTATGATATCTTAAGTTAAATAACACACCTGTATCGGACTAATAGAAATTTGCACATAATATGTTTTAACAACTAGACTTTTGGTTTTTAGCAAATCGTATAAGAAAAACGAACTAATTTAAGTGCTTTTAAAAAATAAATGTCATTATCTATTTGTGTCGTCTTTGTGTGCAAAAGTTTGAAGTATAAACGACAAAATCTATCTCTAAAAAATACTTTGGGCCAAGCCAAGACTCACTTTGGGCCAGGTATGTACTACTACTACTAAATAGAAAGTCTATACTGTAGTACGTATATTTACACTAGACATAAATGAATAAATAAGTAAGTGTAAACCCTGTCAACCGTTCAACTGTTAAACTTGTAAGAAACATCAACATTCGGTTGGAAGCTTGTAGGGGAGCAACTGTGTCACGTCACTAACACTGTTTACTATTCACATCTTAAACTTACTACTCATAATAATAATATAATGTTAGCGTTTCCTTGTGTTTACACAAAAAAAATGGTAAAAAAGTATGTAAGGGCCATTAAATGTTTATTTTTTTATCAACACGGTTTTTTGTACAATTGAACAACGTGTGGCCATGACAATAATTAAAAACTTTAAAACAGTACCATCTGTTTTAAAGTAGTAATTTTTTTTATAAACATAACAATAACTTATTAAACCTATATTTTGTCATAGATAACCAATATTGATGACAGACAAAGTGAAAAAAGAGAAGAAACAAACATACGAATGGGATAGACATAGAAATACGATATGTATGAAATATGCAAAGAAAACTTGTATAATCGTATATAGTTAGAAGTCTAATATATAATTTTTTAACGTTATATGATGTGCAATTATGATTTTTAGGCTCAACAATGAATCGACTCGATCGTGGACTTAATTAGATTGATCTATCGTACGTGCGTAAAAACATCACAATATCAGTAAGGTGCTGATTTTTGTAATCGATTTTTATGTGTTCAAAAAAGCTTTAAAAACAATGCACACAGGTACTTAAAGCTGAGAGTTGAGTTCGTATAAATAAAATTGAAAACGTAAACCATACAAAGAGAATTAAACATTATCGCTGTTTAAATAAAATAGGAGTGAAAAGTTAAAAGTCTTTCGATGTATTCATTAAGGAGATCTTAAACAAACAAAGGCCAGTCGTGTGTTCAGTAAAAACCAATACAGGCCAGCGGAAAGTGGAAAAGAAGTTAAGAGGTGTCTATTTGTCACGTTTCCTCCTGAACGTTCTGCTTTCCAATTAAGGGTAAGCGCCTCTCTTTGTTTATCTTAAATTGCGAGAAAATCTCACTCAAATTATCGCTAAGGACGAGGGGAGATCGGGTACATAACTTTTGTTTTGCTAAAAAAGTTGATGTTGATGGACGGCGCTGGGAATTTTTAATAAGCGAAAAATTTAATGACCCCTCAAACAGTTTTTGCTTAGCTGTGTCAGTGGGGGAATGGACAGCTCTCTCTTGGGTACGAGTTCTTTTAATGCGTAATGTGCACTTTGCCGTTTTGGGGATTTCACTAATACGCTTCACGTAATTAATTATTAGAAACATTTCAATATTTATTCATGTATATTGGTGAACATAGGCGCTGTTAAACCGTTCATCAAAACGTGGTGTTTTATCAATATGATACTTACTAAAGTTTATTTTCAAAAGTAAAGGAACTTGTTTTATATTTTATTTAAATATCGACAGCAACATCTTTATAAAACCACGTTTAGAAGTATTAAAAATATAATTTGCTTCGTTACCTCCAATCTCATTATATTTGTAACGCAATAAGGAGCCAATTTATCGCACCAGTAGTCAAGACGCGACATCGCTAATCGATTGATTGACCCCACTTTACGGAGGACGATAAAAACCCTCAGCTCGTATGTCCCTCGCTCAATTGCACAAAACTTTTTGCTCTAAACGATTATTTTAAGTGGTTGTAACTAGAAATGTAACAAATATCATAAAAATTCAACAACAGTTTCTCTTGTTCACAAATGACCCGGGGCTAATCTCGGTATAAAAAGCTAGCTTTGTTATTTTAAGAAGAACAAAAGAACTTAAAAGACACAATGCACGCAAAACTATGCTCACTATGAAGTCAGAAGGAGCTTGTTAGTCAAACAAGGTTGGTGAAACGACACAAAAGGCACCCCACCGATCCGCCCGCCCTCGGCTGGAGGTGGAAAATTATTTTTTACAAGCGCCGCGGCGAAAAAGATCTCAGCCTCACCTTTCATTATTAACTTGAGAGATTCCCCTTTGATGCAGTGCACGGTTACCCTAATACCAACTAATGGTTATAAATTTGCCCTGTTATTTCAAAACCTCTCTCGGATGTGTAACGTGGATATTTGAATGTGAATTAGTATTCGTAATTCTTGTTTTATGTAGTCTAATATTAGAGAAATTACATTGAAATTTGCGTGTACTGTATTCATATGATGCGGGTAGCTTTCGTGAAATAATATAAGAAGTGACCGTACACTACACTTTTACTAAAATATACAAAATACTTGCAACAATATCTTTCTTATTGCAAATGTACGGAATGTTATCTAAATAATTAATACTTAAAAGGTGGAAATTGAATTAAAAAATAATTTAAATACATTGTATAATGCAGACACGGATCTGAAGGGAGGCGCCCGTCTTTTGCAGGTTCTTTCCGTTTTTAATTATTGAACCACTCATTCCTAATTATTGTTATTAACGCTGGGGAGTGGTGAAAATTGAGGGTCCTGGTAATATTGACCGCTCGCCTTGAGGTACTCAGGGGAGATTTTTAATTGTATCCCGCTTTTGACTTTCCCTTGTTCTTTGAGACGCCTCAATAAACTTGAATTTTACTTAGGTGACTCGTTTATAAGCACAACACAAAATGCTTACATTTGTTCCATTTCTTTATATCAAAATTGTCTGTTTTTTTTATAACTAGGTACGGCAATGTTATTTATTTACATATATACAAATAAATGTATATGTCATTTATAATACGCGAATATATAAAACCCCTCATACGCATGAAGGTAATACGCAGTCAATTTGCTAATGTCCCCTAATGCGTATCGGGTATTTTATACCCAAATTGCCGTTCTAAGCTGAAAATCCTCCTGAAACCGAGATCAAAGAGCGCTATTACGATTGTGGCTCATTTTTTATTTAGAACGGAGACTCTTATCTTAACGCCCTCGCTTACTTTATGACGTTATAAAGCAGATTTTTAATCTCGCGTACGAATAGAGAAATTCTATTGAAATCGGATTTGGATCCTTAAGGTTTTAATCAATAATGTTGAGTATTATTATTATTATTGTTTCGTAACTACACTTATTTATTAAGTTGTGTCTATACACAATATTCTCCACTATTACTTTGTTAAATATAATATTTTGTATTATATTAATAATGTTAGTTATTATAAGCATTTATTGCTGTTAGGGTTTTTTGTATTGTTAAAAAAGAGTTTTTTTATTATTATGATGTAACATTGACAAGATGTGATTATTAGATTCAATATATCAAATGGTTAACTGAAACATGATAGCTGATATACATAAAGTAATGATTTATCAACGAGTAATACTATAGTGAAACTAAACAAAATAATATCTCATACTCGTATGAAGATTTCATATTTCTAAGGCCGTCTTAAAGAATATAACACAATATAAGATCAAAATCCGTGTTATCCGGTGCAAACATATTTTTATGTAGCGCCCCCTCGCGGATCAATATCACGCTTTATGAAGTGTGTCGCACGTGCAGCCTGCAATATGTTCGCGTTTGGGGAGACGTCTTTTTATGAATAACTTAAATGATTTATGAAGTAACGCTGAATGCGTTTATTTTTCTATGAGTTCGCCCTTTGATACAAATGTGGCGAAGGGGAGTTAAGGAGCTGTGATTTTTCTACTTCATATTCCGAGACAGAAATATACAATAAACATTTATTTTGGAAGTAGTATTTAATGATACCATACATGTTTTCTATACTATTAAAAAACTTTTAATAAATATTACAAATGGCATAAATAACGAGACAAACTGAACTAGATGCAGGATTTTAATACAAAGCTATTGTATTAAGAGAATTCATATGAATTATAAATATATATATAGTGTGAACTCCATGTAACGTCATTCTTTTTAACGGCAAACTCTTTAAAGCGTGGAGATCAATTGGCTTTGGTTGGTTTAGCTCGTATTCCATACAATGATTTTTCTTGTCTCCATTTATCGGCTACTCTCTATAACGCCATAAAATGCACAGTACCTTCAGTGTATACCCTGTAGTTTAACATTAGACAATAACAAATAAGTATTTAAAGCACAAAAGGTGAAAAACAAACTCTCACTTTAATTACGGATTTCATTCTAGATTTTATTTATCCTATCATAAATAACTTGCTTTTATTAGTTATATATAACATATAACGCAGAAATATTTTCTTTTTCTGTTACGTTGAAAAACAAATTTCACTGTGTGAAATTTTCATTATCATTTCTTCTTATTGGACGTAGCAAAAACAATATTCTCAATCTCGTGCCTGAGTTTATGTTTGTTTTATGAAAATACGCGGGTGGCCGCTCATTTTGGGTCTTGGAGTGGTGTGAGGCCTAGACCCCCCGTGGGGTGTGTTTATATCGTTTTCATGGCCAGAGTGGCTTTTGGCCTAAAGCCAGCCCTAAATGTCTATCTTTGTTTCCTGCTTACACTGCGCGTTTCTTTTATTCACAAATTTTAATACGAGATTTGGCTCGTACGTTGCACTTTTCATAATGCATAGGCTTCCTAATGTGATCAGGTTTAGCTTTAAATAAATTGAATGTCTGTTATTTATACAGAATATTTTTCAGACAAAGTAGACTTTTGTGTTTATCTTAATTTATGGAAACCATTCATAAGCACATTAGAAAATGCCTTCTAAAGAAGACGATCTTCACCAAAATTAATCCAAAAAAACTTTAATTGGTTTATTAACCGTATAAGAAAATTATTTTTACAGATAAGAGTTAACATGAAAAACTATCAAAGCCTTGTACACGGTCCGTATACTGTATACGGCTAAAAGCTACGTTCCTTTATTTTTTACAATTCTTTAATTATAACTCTTGTGTATTTTACAATAATACCCGTTAACTTAATAAGTATGAACCATTTTTCTTTTCAATAAACGGTTAAGTTAAATTATGCGTCAAATGTGTAAGACGTATTGTAAAAAATCTTAATAAAACACATATTTGAGGGACAGTTATACATATAAGTTAAACAATAAATTAGTTATATTGGTATTGTATATTATTATCACGCTATTTAAAGTTGCTATTGTCAAAAGAGCATTCAAACATGTACTTTATGATCGTTACGAAAAACAAACTGAAACTAAATATTACTTTAGATTCGTAAATGTGAATGTTAATGTGTTATCTGATTTCTTATTTATAAAGTCACGTGTGATTAAAACCGTTTGATTACGAGTAATACCGGGCCATTGAAATATTGCAGTGTTTGGCGAGTCGATAAGCCTTTACATGAAATTTCAACAGTGAATTGACATTGGTTGTACGTTTCTACCGCTAATGACTCCTAGCGTGTAACCATGAATTTCACCAGAATTACCGTTTGGTATGTGTCGATATCGCAGCGATTGTTCAAACGTTTGCCGCCGTGTTTGTGGCTGTTCTGCGGTGGATATGTTACTGTGGCATTCCACTGCGTCACTCGTGATCCTACGATCGTTACTTAAATATTACGATTACATCTCAATGCTACGTGTTCAAACGGGTGCGGAACGATCCCAGTGTTAGTAACGTCGATAGTTAAGCAGCAATGAACACATTCCATAGGTTGTAATATCCAATTTTACATTGGATATGCTTTAATGATTGATCTAAACGCTAAATAGTCGTTTTCATCTTATTAGCATATCCCGTTATATGAATGGCATTAAATACCTCTACTATCTACGTAACTAAAGCTAAAGTAATGTAGATAAATATCAAATAATTTTGAATGTAAAGTACTATTTGAACAATATTTAAGGTATTTCAAGGTTTGGAATGTTACGACGTGCAGGTATGCGATCTTGGCGACGAACGCCACAAATCAACGCGAGTTGTGACTGTCTTGAATTTTTTCAGTCCCCAATGCATTCCTGTTTGCTAGATGGTTTTAAGACGTGCCTTGCGACAAAAATTCAACGAAGGGGAGAGTTGAGAGTTGGAATTAAATATTTTGGATAATGTTTAAGAAGCCATGTAGAACAATGTTGATTGTGAAGATCGTTTTCCTCATTTTAACTATTTAATCGATACTTTTGTAGCATGAGCGTAGAAGGTAAAACCATATTACAATCAAGAGGTTTCAAAAAGCAATCTCATAAAAATCTAATAATATTATATATTAACCACATATGGTAAAGAAATTTGATGTTTAATATAGATTGTTCTGTTTTAATTTTACGAAAGCGATATTGTGGATTTTCTCTATTTATCGTGTTCCACAATGAAATAACACGTAAATCTTTGTTTACAGGGAAATCTTTCACGTTAACCATAATGCTGGCGACGTCACCACCACAAGTAGCGACGTACCAGAAGGCTATCAAGGTGACGGTGGATGGTCCACGAGAGCCGAGATCAAAAACACGACATCACGGCTTCCATCCATTTCATTTCGGACCCAGATTTGCCCCGGATCCACTCATGGGATCACTGCCTTTCAAATTATCAGGTATAATATATTTTTAACTAAGTAAAACTGTTTCAAACTACATATTTATTCAAAATTAAGTATCAGCTGTACGGTAACGAAAAAACTGTCTTCTATGGCTATATTTGTTTCTTCTAGGTAGCTGTAGAGTATAGATAACCATGTCGATTAAATAGTAATATTTTGGTTAATCTAATGCTAACAAATTGACAAAAATACGGGCAAAAATCATTTTTACGAAGACTAATCTTTATCTATATTAAGGTAAAATATAACTTATGTAATATCTCTCTCGTAATATCTATAGGTCTCAAGTTTATTCTAGAATAAGTGAAGCACTGACAAAACTAGTATTTTCGCTTATAAGTAAGAATAACTTTATTTTGCCAAATATTAATTAAACATAACGAATAATTATTAGCGGAATAAGATATCAAAACTATCAGGACGTGCTTGACATGAGCCAACTCTGTTTTGCACGTCAAATTCACACGTGTCTATTTCCGATAGAATCGAGGGTCTGTTATTAAATTGTCAGCGGACCTTCGTCACCTGAGAACATCTTGAAGGGGACTATATATAACATTTACTAAAATTAGTTACCGTACTCAGTCAAGATTTGGATATTCCTTGAATTAAGCGCATATTTAAATCATTTTCTTCCGACAACAACAAACCTTCCATCTCTAGTTTAAGAATGTAATCGATTTATTTTAATAAAGCGTTCATAGTTCGCACTTTGTGAGGGGTTTTAATTTGGTTAAGAAGTTTCGAGTTACAATTAATTATTATTAATTCACGCCCCTCACTTATAATTTGCAGGTGGAATTTTGAAATTGGAGTTTTGGCACTTGCTCAGTCCTTAATATGTGCGATAAGTTTGCGGTTGTAATAAATAACAATATGTTACAATTACTGAAAAAAATATCGTTATTTTTTCGTTTCACTACTGCGCGTTTCGTAAGACATTTCTTACCACGCACCACCATTGTATTTCCGAACCAATGCGACTTAGGGTCCTTCAAGAAAAAAGCGTACCACTCACTAAAAGGCTGGCAACGCACTCACAAGCTCCCAGCAACGTGAGTGTCTATGGGCGGCGACTTTACCTTTATAGTGTGCCCTCTTTGCCCTATTATATAAAAAAAATCAAAAAGCAATAAGTCTCCATATATAAAGTACTATGTCAAATTTATTAAATCATTTATTCAATTTCGATATTTCTATTGTTCTAATAGCGTAATTATTTTCATTTGTCGTAGGCTTTTATAAGCTATTTTAACGTAAGCCTTTGTATATATAATTCATCTAAATACCCTCTTATATTTAAAATGCGATGAGGCTCAATACAATTTAGTACTGGTATCTAAGCATCAGATGCTAAGCAACGCCCCTACCAATATGAAGAGGTTATTAGCACTTTGGAGTTACCTTGTCTAGTCAAAAAATCCCGTTTGAGAAAATTTAATAATATGAAATGTTAAAAAAAATACAAAATAATATATGACCTCATTTGAATAACGCTTACACAATACTATAAAATACAGGACTAAGTTTAATAATTAACCCAATTCTGTCGCCAAATAGTAATTACGATAATAATTATTTAATAATTAACTAAAATTTAATTTTATAAATATTCACATATCTATAACGTTATATTTTAATAGAAACACTATTCAATTCATTTAAGGAAACCAATCTTTAAATGGTAAAGTGATAAAGTTTACTGTACTAAATCGTTATTTAACCAGGTCACCATAGTGCGATCTTCTTTAACTCTCATCATCAAACACACACACACATCCAATTTATCAACATCGACACATATTTAACTCATAGTCATTATTGTAGAGAGATTAAACAAACTCTTTACAAATAATTAATATCCTTTTAAAAGAAAGTTTTGTCTATATAGATTTTTCCTGCAATGCTATTAAAAATCCGTCAAGCCATCGATTATCCAACACGGTAAATTGATTGTATAGATTGTATAGCTACGCTGTCATCTCCATTGTACGGGAATTTAGTGTATCGTAAGCAACTAGGCAAGTGGCGGGCAAACCTCGTTACGTCGGGTGTCAAAGGACCGTAACTCAATTACACACCTCGCGCTCATGTACAAGATACAGATATTGCGGCGCTTCCGTCGCTTAATACATATACTACGTATATTATGAATCAGGCTTTCAGAATTTCAATCTCTTATATACCTATAAAATTTATTTATTACAAGGCTAGCAAAAAATTAACATTCTATGTATGATAATGTGGTGTTAAAACACAATGGGAAGTAATAAATATAAGTTAAGATAATACATTTGTTTAGATTTCGCATATTGCACGTTTTAGACCTCTAGATCTAGAATATATATGAAAATATTTACTATTAAACTTCGTGTCGCAGTAAGGTATAAATAAAAAAATCCGTGAATCATCCAGTATATGTATTTCTTTTATAAAACAGTGGGTAGGTAAACATATAAATACCGGTTTCCTGGCATTTGATACAAAAAAATGTATTGACTCGAGTGATTTCATTTTGACAATGGTAATATTTCGTCTCAACGTGATCCCGTTGCCCTCGTGCCTCCAATAACCCTTGGAAAATCATGATAAATTATCCACACTCACGTTCGCACGTTGCTCGCGTTACAACGATTCATGAAATCTATTTAATTTTGGATGTTAAGTTACTCGGCTCTTAGTTTTACAACATAATATGTGAAATTGTATAAATATACATATTACTCTTACTTTTATTAAATGCTTTTAAGGCGTAGGACTTTATTCACATCGTAATAATGATACATAATATAATCTTATTTTTGTGTTTGCTTGCCAGTCTGATATGTTAACCATTCCATTGTTTCAATAACTTGATTAAGATTTGTCACAACTCTATATTTTTATAAGAGATACGGAATAATATCGTGATAACAGCCACATCAAAATACGTGAGCATCCACTTTTCGCATGGCCGTGTGAGCCACTTAAAGTCGCAGCTTTCGCATTATTAATGAGGGAGCCTTAGAGAAAATTAAATATAGCATTAGGCCCGGAAGCTCCGGATTCTGGGCGGGGGGGGGGGAAGGAAAGGGGGACGACATAACCCTTCCACCGCGCGACAATGCGGGTGCATAATTACGCATTTGTAAATTTTAAATGTTCAACCCATACAGCCTTTTGTATGGCGTGATTCGCGCTTTTATACAGCCTTAAATGCTCTCAAATGAATTCGTATGATGATGACGCGAACACGATTAACTCTCAATGAGGCACACAATATGTACTCATTTTCATATACGTATTAACACTGCTTAATTTTCGCTATTGACTATGAAAGGAAATAATTTACTGGAAATTATTGGATGCATGTTTTTATTTCAAAATACAATAAATATTTATGGATCGCGATGCTATAAGCACTAAAGAATATAAGATTGTAATATCTGTATAGTTTTAGACAAAACATAAAGCCTACTTTCGTTACGAATATTCATTTTTTGCTAATATATGAAGTAGTGCTAGGAGCGTAGAGGCCTAAACGTGCAAATTGCAGTATATATTTTAGTTTTATTCCTGAAATTTTACACTAGGGTGAAGGAAAATACGAAAGCATGTCCTGTCTTACCGACAGCTAAAAAGTAGTATAAAAATATAGAATAGTCTAAAGAGATCTTATATAACTTGCAAAGTGTCCCAGTGCCAATTCAATTTTCGATTGTACGTAATCTATAGTTCTTGTTTACGCAATATAATCTGAAATTAAACCTCTTTGCTAAGGTAAACTTTCATGCCGTTGGTTAAAAGGTTAATTAATCTAAACAAAAAGGGGTTTAACAAAATCAATAGAGGCAAATTCATTAAGTGTTAAGCAGATTGAAACCCATGGCGCAAGATGGCGGCAGAGGGTACTTGAAGGGTTAAGTCGTTGACAAAGCGGAGTCGTTAGTTCACGACCCTCTTATTAACATTATGATGTACGATACACATCAGTCATTCTAACAGCTGTTTGTCTAGAACATAGCTACTGAACATAGATATAATGTTATTCAATAAGTATCAAATATCCAATTCGAAGCTAACTAAAAACTACCAACTTTTATAAACTAAAAACAAATTAAATAAAATCATCAAAAGGCAGTCAATATTTCTTATTTGTAATACAAAAATTCAATGTGACAAGGGTTATTTTGTTTTTAAATGGAGTATGAAGATGTTATATGACCAATTTTAGAAGCCGTATGCTATAAAATATAGAGTGGTGCTGATAAAGACTGGACAGGAGGAGGTATATTTCTAATCCGGTCGGGACTTTAACAGACAGAAATGGTTAAGGTTTTTAGTTAATTGATTAATTCAACTATTGACTGTCCCAAATGTTAAATCATGCAATATCAGTGTTATTTTAATATGAATTTGTGAAGTAAAATTAATAAAAGTAATTATATTGTCACTTTCTATGGAAACCAAAAATACAAGTGGAATAATACTTATTCATCTAGTAATGTGCAAACAAAACGTGTTTTAATGGCTTAAGACACAATTAAGATATATAACGTGTATGAATTTGATATGAACATCAAAAATAAATCGTTTTTCCCAGATAAGCACACAGACTTCTTTTAATCCTCAATTTTTTAACAAGAAACGGTCTCTTAAGAAAAGGGTAATCGACAGATAGATGTAAAATAATTATACGAAAGTGCTCTTAACCCTTTACCTAATCGCGAACGGTCTCAGACAGTCGTTAAAAATTCCACCCTAATCCCAGGACATCGGAATCACACTAAAAACTCAAATACTTTTATCCCCTAATCCTAGTCGATTCGCGGATTAACGCTACACAGAAAGCAGGAAGAATGCAAGACGCAATCTAGCAAATGGCATTAAAATGTTTGGGCTCAACCCTCTCGCGGCGGCGACCGATTTTTCAAACTGAAAAAAAAAATCACCGGAGGAAATGTAGCGGACTGCCACGTCTTAGCCAATCCCCAAACCGATACAGTTTTGATCCTTTAGTTTTCAATGTCGTAATTTCAAGGGATTTCTCGCGTAGTACGATAATTGTTTAGTCTAATTGCTACTGATTACATAATGACTTGTTTATTAAGGGACTTAAATAGAAGATAAAGCCTATCTTGTGTTTTACAACTGTTTTTATTTAAATATTTTGTTATACATTTTATTCAAACGTTTAGAAAAAGTTTTAACAAGACTGTAGTGGTAATAGTAAAATCACTTTAATTTGAAGTAAATTGGTTAAAAAAATATCTCAACGTTACACACACATATAAAGGTGACTTAGACAATGGCGCCTACGAGGATCAGTTTTGTTTCATCGCAGTATACAGCGATTACAGTGTACACAAACAACACAAAGAATTCGAACATTTTTAACGAATGCAAATCGTCTACCCCTTCTTCTGCTATCTGAACATGGAATACGAAATGAAACATTCTAATATTTATTACGATACAGATGAACTTATCAGACTATTTTATTAATCAACTAGCTTTCCGCCCGCGGCTTCGCCCACGTGTGATTTGGTTAAGTATATAGCGTTTCTTAATGATCTCGACTTTCTTTCACGGGCTAAAACTTGTTACAATTGGAATTATATAAAATTATGTGTTACTCAGGGATGATGTAGCTTTACAGGATCCGATGATTCAGGGAAATCGAGATAAATTTCAAATTAACTTACAGGCAATTACTTTTCTGCAAATTTTATATTCTGATAGTGATCTTCTTATGTGGATGAGCTGACGATAGAAGGTAAAACTCCTCAGCGTTAAAAGAAAATTCTTACGAAGTTATGAGTACGACATACGTACTTGTAAGGTTATTAGTTTGACCGAATAATAAAAGGTAAACCTCATTAGATTAAGGATGTAGGTAGAAAAATGGATGCGGACAAATGACAAACGTCTTTTCACTCGTTTCCTTTTACTTGTTTGTATGGGTAGTGTTAACTCAAAATAATCATAGGGTAAAACGTTAATGAAACGTTCGTGTTTTTTTTTTTGTTATTGTTTATTCTGATCTTAGATTATATTTCCGGTTCTATGTTTAACCATATTTTGGCTTTATTTTTATTGTGTAAACTTTTTTAGGTTTAAGAAATAAAAAAATAAAATAAATCTAGGTTGATGACGAATTTTAGCAACGCCATCTATGGAGCACATTGTACAACACCGCGCCCGTGCGCACTGCGTTATTTGTTATTTTTGTTACCTCTCATAAGTTTTAATATTAAGATTAACTTATATTAGAACATATTTAACAATATATAACTAATCAATCAATATAAGTGTTTAAAAATTTTGAAGCAGTGCCTGAAGTAAATTTTCAATTGGCCATAACTTCTTTTTCTCTTAACCGATTTTGACAACGCTCCCAATTATATGTAATCCAACTGTGAAAACCGCGTTCAGATCCGTCACCGATCTGTCACCTGTCACCTGTCACCTGTCACCTGTCACCTGTCACCTGTCACCTGTCACCTGTCACCTGTCACCTGTCACCTGTCACCTGTCACCTGTCACCTGTCACCTGTCATCTGTCACCTGTCACCTGTCACCTGTCACCTGTCATCTGTCACCTGTCATCTGTCATCTGTCACCTGTCACCTGTCATCTGTCACCTGTCATCTGTCATCTGTCATCTGTCATCTGTCATCTGTCATCTGTCATCTGTCATCTGTCACCTGTCACCTGTCACCTGTCATCTGTCATCTGTCATCTGTCACCTGTCACCTGTCACCTGTCACCTGTCACCTGTCATCTGTCACCTGTCATCTGTCATCTGTCATCTGTCATCTGTCATCTGTCATCTGTCATCTGTCATCTGTCATCTGTCATCTGTCATCTGTCATCTGTCATCTGTCATCTGTCATCTGTCATCTGTCATCTGTCATCTGTCATCTGTCATCTGTCATCTGTCATCTGTCATCTGTCATCTGTCATCTGTCATCTGTCATCTGTCATCTGTCATCTGTCATCTGTCATCTGTCATCTGTCATCTGTCATCTGTCATCTGTCATCTGTCATCTGTCATCTGTCATCTGTCATCTGTCATCTGTCATCTGTCATATGTCATCTGTCATCTGTCATCTGTCATCTGTCATCTGTCATATGTCATATGTCATCTGTCATCTGTCATCTGTCATCTGTCATCTGTCATCTGTCATCTGTCATCTGTCATCTGTCATCTGTCATCTGTCATCTGTCATCTGTCATCTGTCATCTGTCATCTGTCATCTGTCATCTGTCATCTGTCATCTGTCATCTGTCATCTGTCATCTGTCATCTGTCATCTGTCATCTGTCATCTGTCATCTGTCATCTGTCATCTGTCATCTGTCATCTGTCATCTGTCATCTGTCATCTGTCATCTGTCATCTGTCATCTGTCATCTGTCATCTGTCATCTGTCATCTGTCATCTGTCATCTGTCATCTGTCATCTGTCATCTGTCATCTGTCATCTGTCATCTGTCATCTATTTTACCTCTCATAAGTTTTAATATTAAGATTAACTTATATTAGAACATATTTAACAATATATAACTAATCAATCAATATAAGTGTTTAAAAATTTTGAAGCAGTGGTTGAAGTAAATTTTCAATTGACCATAACTTCTTTTTCTCTTAACCGATTTTGACAAAATAAACTTTTGACAACGCTCCCAATTATATGTAATCCAACTGTGAAAACCGCGTTCAAATCCGTTTAGTAGTTTTCAAGTTATAACGTACCAGACAGACAGACAGACAGACAGACAGACAGACAGACAGACAGACAGACAAGAATTCCAAAAATTGTTTTTTTGGTTTCTATGACTCTTCTTTAATTGCCTCCTTTCAGTTTTTTGGAAAAATATTTAATGTACAGATTTTCGATTTTTACTGTCTTATTATTAGTATAGATTAAACGTTCTTTCTTTAAATTTAAAATAAACAAAACTAAGTTTTATTAAAGGCTTTCAAAACCTTTTAAAATGATTCCGAACTGTGGCGCTCTATTTGGGTGTCCATGATCACGTCACAATTAGTTAAGATTTTCAATTGTATAGTCGTGTTATATATTGAAAAACAGAGCAATGAACGGTTAAGAAGTGATTAAAGAGGGTAATCCAAATGCTATACTTGTCTAATTGCATCGTGCTCATGAAGCACTATAAACGCTAAGCGGTCGGATTCAAAGTAATGTGTTTTACATTTTCGTAGGCGACAGTATCAGAGACATAAAACGGCATGTAATTTATTCTATTGCTGAAAGGGTTAGGCCCGGGGTGGGAATTACCCAAGGTGGGTGCTAAAGGGTTAAGCCGAGTGCCGCTGGCAAACTTTGTTAATTTATGCGCTTAAAAATGTCAACTGGAAATTATGACACCGAAACACATTTCCTTATTCATAAATGCGTTTATGATATCGTGATACTGCGGGGCAGTGATATGTTTACTTTTATATTACAATTGACCCTTTTTTATTTCTGAGTCAAATTTCATTTGGGTTTATGTTAAATACATTTTGAAAAGTTCTTTTTATGAATTATCGCCGAATGTGGAGTCGGGTTTTCTAACTATTTATCTATAACTATTTATCGCGTGCTGTGATAGCCGTAAGAATGTTTTAACACAAAGATCTAACAAAGAATAAGATCACGATTTATTCTTATTCTAAATCCAAACAGTAGAGTAACAATTGAGGAGTGCCAAGAGTAAGATAAGGCGCGAATTGAAACAAGCTTTGCGGGGGAGGTCGCAATCGTCTTTCTCATTATTTAAATATTCTGATGAGTGCGTTAAGCGCCCGTTAGCGTAAGTGGAGCGTTTCAGATAACTTTCAGTCTTATTGTTTTGTTGATGGAGTTTTGACACTCAGTCACGATGTAACACAAAGCTATAGGGAAGAATGGTACAATATGTTTTATTATTTTAGGCCTGATAATTTAAACAGGCGCCGGAAAATTGATTTTCTAGTACACGGTAGATTTTGAAACGTAACAATGTCTTTATAAGATGAGCGATCATTTATTAGATGCACTTACTATATTAATGATCTTTCTACTACCACACTTAATGAGATTTGAATTTGAAACTTTATTATTGTTAAAAAATTCTTTTCTGTCGCATGATTAACAACTTGGTTTTTGCTGCAGGTATTGCACATCAACTGGCCGGTCTACCGGGTAACGAATGGGGGGCATTGGCACGTCATTATCCGCCTCCAATGCTCCCCTCGCATCCTCACTTCACGCCACACGTTCTGCCACCAGCGCACACGCAGCCCCACGTTGCCCCACACGAAAATGGTTTGTAATTAATATCATGCCATCGTTCTTGTATCTCTAAACAGAAATTTCATCAAACTTTAATAATAATTTGATAAATGCGTAGTAAATATTTTTATTGCTATTATTTATTTTACGTATATAAATTCAAGGGGAGCAACTTCTTATGCTCCCCTAAATTATTTTAATTTTATGAAAAAATAACAACTATTGCTCTCCTTTAATGCAACGCTCCCAGGGATATTTTTCCCAAACTTTGCATTGACTAAAACAGTAACCTTTATTATAACCATGATTTCTTTACAGATCTTTCATCAGAAAATCCAACAACGATGCACGCGCATAGTACTACCAGCCCTTCAAATTCCCGACCCAGTTCACCACAGGACGATGATGATGATATCTCTGTTACAGCCTCCACTAGTCCCCCACCCGACGAACGCCCTGGAGCCTTCACCTCCGTCACCAGACGAAAACCCTTACAACCTTTACCTCCTCCATCCAGCCTTTTTCATAGTGCACTTGCAGCTCAACTATTTCTTAACTCTCCCTTATTACCAACCCCACCCGCCTGGTTATATTCACAACTTTACGGGGGATATGACTGGTGGCTTCGACCGCCGCAGACTCATGAAGATTCAAACTCTAGTCCTGATAGAGAAGACGCGGCTTCTACTAGTTCAAAGAAACGACCTGCCTCACCAGAATGGGCAGACCAAGGAGTTCGAACTAGAAGCAAGGCCCTCATATCTGCGGAGAGACGGCCAGTGGACGTTTGGCGGCCATATTAGGTGTTCAATGAGAGCTATACGTTTAGATACAAGTAATTCACACATCGATTTATAAAGTCACAGATCGGTAGGACAGTAAATGAAAATGGTGATATTTAAAATCTCGTAAGTATTATTTGAACAATGCGGTTGAATGTGACGGGAGTTGGAATATAGTGATTATTGTCGGTTTATGTGTTAGATAAATGTGAATTTCAAATTGCAATGTTTATTATTTGTTGATTGTACATGCAAGGATTGTAAATAAAGTTATCGAAATTTTTAACATGATTTTCATTCCGAGCCAAATATAATATTGATACTTTTGGCAACTGATGTGAAATACTAAAATATTGGAGCACGGCACATTTGATGGTGCATGGAATACATTTTTGGATTGCATCCATATTATTCGTAACCGCAGCGAAATACATTGCCTTTGTAATTACACAACAATATGTGTACAAAAATTTATTTAAATATAAAGGAGAACATGAGTTTTGTATATCGTTATATCAACTATACTTATGAGATTATCTAACAATGTTAAATAGGTAAATTGCATTTTTTACATTTTAAATATCACAGCAACTTGTTAATTAGATCAGACGTTAGATTGTACACTTCTAGTCCTGCTATCGACAAAATCCATAAGTCCTAAGACGCCGCTCATAGTTTCTCGAGCGGTTGATATAATTTCTTCTCTCGGTAATAAAAACCTATATTTCTTTCCTCTTAGTTCGACCATGTACGAGTATGGTATGTCTGCTACTCCATAACTCCAATCAATGCTATTTCCAGCAGCATAGTACATTAAGTCTTTTGTACTGCCTACTTTGTATGTGTGGCCACTGGTTTCAAAAATCGCCTGAAATGTAAAGTAGGAATATATCAATATGTTCTTTTGCAGCGTTATATATAAAAAATAAGCTAAAAATCTACATTATATTCAATTATCACAGACAATTCAAATCAGTTAATTATGCAAATTACCTTAGCCATCGCGGTCCCGCCTTCGAGGAGTTCAATATAGTCTGGGCAAGGGTCTCCAATGTAGCCCCACGGGAAAATGATCACTTCTCCATAGCTATGAAATGACAGAAACACCTTGAACGTGGTTGAAGAAGTAATGATCAGCCGCTGAAAGAATATAGAATGTTATTACTATAAAAGCACACCATTGGCTTGATAACGAATTATAACGGTGATCTGATTTCGATCCTGGGTAGCTCAAATCTGGCTACTGTAAGAAAATCAATTGTAACAAAAGTTATTAATTAACACGCGACTTTCTTTAGGCTAATAAAAAGATTAATAACAAAATACCTTTCTAATAAGTATATTATACGTTATTTATGAAGGCGTAATGATTATCTATCACAACAAAAACTTTTCTGAAGGAAATCTCTATTTCACGTCTTCATTAGGTCATGGTTCAAATTATAAGGGTACCTTTACAGCACTGGTTTCCGGTTCAGAGAACGCCTTTGACCCTCGAAAGAAGATATTTCCGGGGTCGTCTGAAGATCCTTCCTCACCTTTTTCTCCCCAACCATAACTAGAAAGGTACATAATTTAAACATATATTTTTAAAAAGCCTATGTAAATAAGAAGCTAAAAATTGGTGATGTGATACACGTAAATAATATTATAGTTGAATAGCATTTAAAAGAATCTTATAAGTGTTGTTTTTAAATTTAGAATTTCAAATTACAACTGACAGATGAGGTGTTATGTGAATATGAGTTACAATAAGAAGAAGGTATATTGCGTTGAATACGAAATAAAATATCAAATGATATATACCTAAAGTTCCGATTAAGATCAACACCAACACATTCACCATACCGCGCTCGATTCTTTCTCCACATACGGTCGTATGTGTGTGTGTATTCATAACCATCTGGATTCATCACGGGGAGAATATACCTAAAAAAAAGTATAACCTGATATAATAGTAATATTGAGGAAGATAGCTTCAGTATTATAGAAGTATGTTAATGCAATTTTTTCATAATTGTTAGTAGATATAAAAAAAAAAAAACTCATTGACATATATCATGCGAACCGCAAATTTGTTAAAGTATTCCTAAAACTTTTAAAGTTCCTAAATGGAGTTAATAACAGACCACTATGAAACAAAAAATATACCTAGTCGAGACTTTAGAGGTGTCTCAATTAGGTACTTAGTATATAAGAAGTCAAGTTCTGTGACCTTATATCTTACCAATCCTTATTCCTAACGCTCTCCGGCAGATTTTCAAAGTTGCGGACCAGTTGATTAGCGATGTATGTCACCACAGCTGTGCTAATCCACTCCCGAGGATGTATGGAGCCATCCAGCCATACACCTGGATTTGATGAGTCTCCATTCGATATCTTAAGTAACTAATAGAGAGAAAATAATTCAAAATAATATCATACTATAGTTAAAAACATAATACTAATAGTATGTATAGAATTTACAAAGCAAAAAAACAATTAGATTTTTTTCTTACAATCATACATGGTTGTTGGCGCATATACGATATGGATATTCTCAGATTTCGTACAAATATATGTGTATATATATATAAATATTTTGACTAATTATAACTTTGATAACCTTAAAAAAATGTGATGTGATCTCAATTAGAACATTATTCGGTATTCGGAGTTAGGTTAATTTTTTTGTAAATAGATTTATTATTATGAATCACAAGTCAAGACCTTAAATTTAATAAATTACCTTTAAATCTCTTCCTTCAGCTGATTGGCCAATAATCATCACAGTACACAAATAAGGATATTCTGTCGCCAATTTATCCATAAACTCGTAGATAACATCTAAACGGTGATACGAGTGCCAATCCATACTACGATCTGTTATTTTTAACACAATATAATCACAAATCTATACAATGTTTATACTTAAACGGAATCAGTGCGACTGTATTAATGATCACGAGTACGTTAAATATAATGCTAAAAACTTATTAATGATCATTAATTAATTAAATAATCAATGTACTTTTAAATCTTAACGTCATTTAATTATTAGCGTAAGTTATAGTAATGAAAGTCGCTAATTGCTTAATAAATAGAAAATTATCAATCTTTGTTTATAAGATTCGTATCCCATTACGTATGGTTCATAAATAAAGGAGAAAGTTAGAACGACGAGTATACTATCCTCATTACAAAGTCGTAAGTACCTTCTCCTTTGTAATAACCATGTAGTTATTGTAAAATTTTATGACACATCTATAAAAACTGCACTCTGTTATGTGTCACTTCAACACGACAGTGTTCTATGTTTGAAATGTGAAACTGAATTGAATCATTTAATACACAAAATGTTTAGAAAAGTCTACATGTGAAAATTAAAATGATTCCTTAATATATATGCTTGAGCAATTAAGTGTATGATAATTAAAAATGTTAATTTGTTACGTACTCTGTTTTATAATTAGTAATGTATAAACTCTTTAAACTGTTATTGAAAATTACACAAAATGTTAATGAGTTATGTAAGTCATTAATATCTCTGTTATGTTTTAAGGAAATACATTTCGAATACTAGATAACAAACTTAGATAAAAAAAATTGGTAAAAAATATCTAAGAAATTAAAATCGAATAGAACTTACTTGTACTTGATTGACGTCTCAATTTATTCACAACAGTACCCTGTTCCCGTTCTAATAACACACTAACATCCCCTACAGCGACTGCATACGGAATATCTCTCTCATGCAGCATGCCGGCAACTTGAGACGCTCTCGATCCTTCCACCATTACATCCATAGTGCTATGTTCTTCTTTCCAAATGTTAATTGCTGAAATAGTTAAAATTGCAGTTACAATCAAATAACCTTCTTTACATGTTCTTGCCTCCCCACAGCGCGGACGGGATCATGCGTAGAACTCTAGATCAAACTCTGGCGTAGAATTTACTGAGAGCGTAATGAATGCGCATACAGTAAATCAATTGTGATTAATTCGTTATACATAAAACACAAGGCAACATAAATCATCAACATAAAAGATGCCATCTGAAACTACAGCTATATGTAAATGTTTGTTATGTATGTCTAAAATTATAATTTATATTAATACTTTTACACGAGAGCCTTACTCGTACCAAAGTCAAAAATTTTATTTAAAAAATAACCTTATAAAAAATAAATAGTACCTCCTGCTGAGTCTAGTGTTTTCATAAATAATCTTTGTCCCTCATTCGTAAATCTAATTTCCCAAACTTGGGTCCTGGCGTTGATCGGTGCCACTGTGATTTTTATTAAAACCGTTTCAAATAAGATTCGATATAAGATATTTATTTTTGGTATACTTGCAATTTTGTTTATGTATTGAAGGAGTGTTGTCTGCACTGACAGCATCTATCAATGTCAGATTGTATTTACATATCTCATATTAAACCTCCTTTTAACTATTTAAAAATCGAATTTGTACTTTTTGTGTCATGGCCGTCGACAAATAAAAAACAGGATCGATATTTTTTTATAATTAGTTAACAGTAGATGAAAATATTATAAACGTATTTATTAAAAAAAAAAGGTTAATACAATGAGGATTATTGTATTTATTATGTTAATACATATAGGAGGGTATTCGTGGAGACAACAAAAAGTAATGATTGAGTGGACAATTTATGTAATGCGTTAGTCTTTGAAATTTTATTTACAGAAATGAAACCTTACCACATAAAACCTGGATCATCTCTTTGATCCTTTTTCATATCTCTCCCGTCAATGAACTCCATCAACGCCATCACACAATTCAATATTTCAATGCCCGTCTCTTGTATCTCCTCTTTGGGTAGTTTAAACTTATGTTTCTTGCTTCGTAGTTCTATGAGATAGCAGTAAGGGATTCCAGCCGCTCCGTAGCTCCAATCATTACTGGTACCAGCTGCACCATACATAACATCTCTTGATATTCCCACTTTGTAGGTGTTACCATTGGTTTCATAAATCGTCTGTATATTTACAAATAATTCATATAAACGACACATAAATTAAATAAACGAATGACAGATTCATTAAAATGAAACTTGTCTCTGTTAAGATTTAAACACTTCTCCCCAACAGAAATCTTAGTAGACAAGATTGGCATTGTCTTATTTTTGAGACATTTTTTTTAGAATAGTTTATAGTTTATAGAATAACCTACCTTAGACATGACAGCAGCACCCTCTAGTAATCTGACATAATCCGGGCATAGCTCATCTCTATACGCGAAAGGGAATAAAATAATTTGTCCAAAACTATGTAGTGTAATGTAGACTTTGAAGGAAATACCACTTTTCGATAGAAAGTCCTGCAATGCAATACATTATAATAAACTTCAAACTCACATTTAGTGAAACTTATATTTCATTATATAGCATGCGTGCGAATGTGAAAATATGTTCCTCGCGAGATGACAACGTAATATAACTTAGTCTATAAACAAGACAAGCTCGTCAAGACTAAGACACAATACACCGGTGTTATATTATTATCGCTTAATACATTTACGCAGGTATTACATCGCTACTCGCTACCATTCAAACATCACAACTTTATTTTTCGAATTAACGGATCGAATATTATAAAATGCGTACATTAAACGCGTACCTAGTAAATTAATTAAATGCAACAGACTGATATAAAACCAATGCAGTGAAATTGATTTACGACTAAATCCTGTTTGCAGTTTAATCTCGGCGTCCGGTAGCGATGACACGATTTTGGTATCAACATCACATTACAGCCAAATGATACATTTACCTACCCTACTTTATTACAGCTACTATACACTTTAGAGATCATATTATGGGGTTTAAACATATTTAAAGCCCATATTTATAATACGGCTAGTTCATGTTCTACATGTTCTTGATACTCGATGAAGGTTTTACTTAATACGCATTTTTAGAGTCTTGTGAAGTAGCTGAATTAACAATGTTCAAAGCTTGTGTTTATGGGAATGCAATATTTTAGTTATAAGTGATAAATATACTCTCATAGCTGACGATTCTGGTTCCGAGAATGGTTCGGGTCCGCGATAAAACGCATGAGTTGGATTTTCCGAAGATCCGCTTCGACCCCAGCCATAGCTGAAATTCAAATGAAATTGGTTGTATAGATTTTACGCATACTATGATTTTTATATATACTTCGATATACCTTGTCATATATATAACGATAAAGTCGATAAGTATAAAGTGGTATACCTAAAATTTCTATTCAAATCAACACCTAAGCATTGCCCACCGTGCCATGCTCTGTTTTTTCTCCACATCCGATCAACTGTGTGTGAATATTCGTAACCATCCGGATTCACCACTGGAAGGAAGTACCTAAAAGTCAGAAATATAACTTTTTAAGTATTATTTTTTTATAAGTTATATAACAAGTTGAGTTGTTTCTGCATTATATTATACAAGATTATTTTAATCGCAAAATCGGTTGAGTTTACATACATTTAATATCGATAAAGCATAAGGAAATAACTAACCAGTCTTTATTCGTGACACTTGCTGGTAATGTGTTAAAGTTTGTAGCTATATGATTAGCTATGTATGTATTCACTGCTGGTGCTATCCACTCCCTGGCATGTATGCCAGCATCCATCCATACTGCTGCATTACTCGCGACGCTATTTGAGATCTTAAGAATCTAAAAAAACATCATTGTCTGAAGCATTGAAAATTTAAAGTATATGATACTTACCAGTAACATATACTTAATAATGTTACTACTATAAAAAATAAAACCTTAATTGATGTGTTAATATATATTTTCTTATGTGTACACCCCCCATGCAATGAAAGATAAGTTGGCTTTTCTATACAAATTTACAAAAAAACTATATTTAAGCGTTGCTTGAAAAACGACCCGCTAACTCTTTGTTTTTGTTGCATATAAAAACAGTACAATAGAAAAACTTAAAGATATCAGCAGGGAAACTGGCAGAAATAGACATACGCCACGATAGAATAATACTTATTGTATGAATAAGTCGAACACAAAAGTGTAAATATGTAAAATAAAAATTAATTAAGATATATCATAAATTTACATTGCATTTACCTTTAAATCTCTACCTTCGAGTGAGGTTCCTATAAAATCCGCTGTGCATATAGAGGGATAATTGTATTCCAATTCGTTTATAAAATTATGTATTACGTTCAGACGATGGTAGTTCTGCCAGTCCATTGGTTTTGATTCTAAAACAAGCAATCAGTTTATAGTTACCTTAAATGGCTAAATTTTCAAAGGTGATAGAAGGCAATGCCCAAGGAAAAAATCGCAATATTAATTTTTCCAAGAAATATTATTTAATTACATTACTTATGTTAGAACTAAGACTTATATATGTATAGCTTTAAGTTGATTATGTTAATAAAATGATACTAGGTTAAATATTGATTTAACAATACATGTAACAGATTTGTATGTAGTAAAAATCGGTTGGTTAGATGGTTTTAGTCTGATATATTTTCTGACAAATGGCTCATTATCAATTTCAATGTTTTAATCACAAATAAAAATGGCTAGCAATTATCAATACAAAGTGTTATTGCTATTAAATACGTACCATGTTTAACTATTTTGTCAGATTTTAACCTCGAACCATTTTCTTGTATACATCTTTTTGTAGGTATTCTATATTTTGGTTTAATTGGTGGCTTATCAACAGGTATATTTTCTTCACTTGTATTTAAATCAGAGTTCGATTCATTGAGAAAAACGTATTTTGAGAATTGTCGTTTTGAAAAACTTCTTTTGGTTTTTGTATCGTAATACAGATTCGAATTAGTATGCATTTTATGATTTGAGGTTTTGGGACATTTTAGTTATAGTAAACTTACCTGTGATAAATGTTTTAATAATTTCTACATGATTTTTTTATTTACAATTTTGTGTTTGGTATATTGTCGTCAAATGTCAAATGTCAGTAATAAATGATAACAGAAAAGAACAAAAGCGAATCCTTCTTAGGACTTCATTAGTTAACAAGCCAGAACTTGGCAAGGAGTGTCTTTGAAATTGTATCTTCAAATTTTTAGCCGACATGAAGTTTGTATTCCACTTTCAACTTGAGAACAATGAGATAAAACGAAAACTTTATTAATAAATCTCTTAGAATAGGCGAGTAAATAGTTTTTCGTATTAAATACTAAGCCAGCGGGTGACACGGGGCCGTAAGCAGCTTCTAATGAAAAACAAAGCAGGGAGCCCCCCCCCCCATCTCCCACATTGGTATACCTACATTTAGCGACTAATTGCCGATCCCAGCAATTTATTTTTCTACACCGTACAATTTTGAACTTTATACCGACGGAATAAAGACAAATGACTGGCCAACCGTTTAATCAAGCATACCAAAACCTCGATGGTTGTACTAAGGTTACTAGGAACGTAAATTAGACTTTTGTGTACTTCATTAATTTGCATAGTAAACGTAAATACTGTGTTGTATTTCATGTGAAAATTTACAAAGCTACTTTTGCTGTATGTATAATACAGGTTTATTAATATATTACCAAAGCTTTAGGTCGATATATACTTAGTTAAATTCCGTTTCTTTGCTTTTAGGATCTAAATTTTGAATTGTTTTGTAATTAAAGGCTTTATCTAATTTAGGTTTTATTTTATTGATCACATTACCATTTTTTGAATTTGGAATACTCACATGATAGTAATAAATTATCACACCTTTCTTTATATAGAAATTACAAAAAAAGGAAATCACACATTTTAAACAATCCTATAAAATAGAGATTCCCTACTGTTTACAGTGAAAAATATATAAAAGGTACCGATAAATCCAACAAGCGGGTAACAAGCGTCGCAAGGGGAGACGCAATTAAAAAGATAAACGCCTGTAAGACAGCGTCGAGGCGACATTTGGGTGGTGGGTGATGTTTGGGGTCGCCGTCTGGTTAGCGGCCTGCCGCGGCGTACTACGAGTTTTCACATATCTCTCGATATATTTCATATGTTACGAATTATTCAGACTTTATACTATGTACCTCAAAGTTAAATATTTTTTCTTGTTTTGAAACCTTGTTTGTTAATAAAACAGTCTCAATATAGTAAATAGCGCCACCGTTTTATCGAGAAATCGACTCGTAAAAAATGTATAAAGCCTGACAAACTTAAATTGTGTGTATGTGTTAATAGATAGATTATTTCTTTCTTTCATGACAAATATTGTGAACCCTATTAAAATCATTTATTATCATATAATAATAGTTATAGTCCTTTATTTAACCTCGGTTTGATACCGTTCAAAATATTTCGCTTTCGTATCTTATACGTGTTTTATATCTATAAGTGTTTAATAATTATTATGAGAATATTTTTGGGATATAAAAAAACATTTCACCATATTAAACATATGAAAAATATTGATTTAAAGTTTGAAGATATATTTTAATCTTAATACAATAACATAAATACTATGTGCAATATTAGATATTTTCTTTGTAAATTGTTAAAAAAGGAATTTGAATCGAGAATCCATGGTAATGAATTTCATTAAGCGACTGCAACACGAACTTTCGTACCTGAAAAGCTATCATAGTTGAAAGTAACGAAACCTATTTATTTTATTTACTTTTTATATGGATGAGACATTCAAAATAATGAATATTTAAAGATAAAGAATAAAAACACAAAAAACGGTTCAAGTATTATGGAAAGTTGCAAATTCAATTAATCGACTGTAACGGAGGTTCTTATACCTTAGTAAAACCTCTTTATAGCATAGACAAAAGGTTCTAGACAGCCTTTGGGAATATTTTCAAGCAGTCAACAATAAGTCAAACGATGTCAAAATTTAAATGAATCTCAATTTGTTATTTTTAAAATTTTTCGTTAAATTCAGCCAAGGTGGCATTTAAAAGTGGACGGTATCAAACATGGGATGTAAAATGTGTAAAAGAAGGACAAAGGACATTCCTAAAGAGCCTAGATACAAAAGGCTGTAAGTATTTAAGCTTTTATACTAAGGAATAGTTATTTTGTATATAGACTAAATTAGTGAAACCCAGTGACTGTCTCTTTTTACATTTTAATTCAGGTTATAAACCAAGACATCAGGGCGATATCCTATGCTCGCTAAAATCTTACAAATTGCACGTCCCTACATTTAAATAATTAATGTCTACATGTATCTCTTCTTTAAAGTTATTAGAGCGATCAGAATATTGCAATGCAGCACATTTTTCTGTGTTTTTGTACCCGTGTACACCTATGTTTAATCTTTTGGCGAGTGGGTATAACTTACCAAAAGGTTAAACTTATTAGACGAATCATTTAAACTTAAATTCCAATTCAAGGTATTAAAGTCATACAGTTTGTTTGTACACGTAGATTATTGTTAAGCTTAGTTTCTTTAATAATGTAACGAATATTTTTTTAATAAACGTGTTGATTTTTATAAAGCGTCAAAAATATTATTTATTTCAGCCATTTTTATTTGCAAAGAGAAAAAGAGCGCTTTAGACATAATGGTCGAAGGGAATAGGGTTATGCAAGTAGAAAAACTGTTACGTAATAGGAATATTTTTTTTGAAGTCACCTCAACTGATACCGTCGTTGGACCAAACAGTCCGAATAATGTATCGTCAAGACTGTCTAGATCACCAATCAACCTGTTTCACAGTAAGTTCAATTAGTCACAGTATAAGGTTTTTATGGTTTACAGTTATACATCAGAATGAAGGAAAATGTTTAAAACATACATTAAAAACATTATTCTTAATAGATTGCGTTTATTTGTTACATATAATGTGGTGTTATTTCGCACATGAATCTATTTCAGAGCGAGTTTTGGACTGGAAAGATTACTATCCCCTTAACGTCATTTATAATTTTTTGGACAATTTGGAGGTTAAATATCCATCTACGTGCACCGTTAGTAGTCTCGGACGTTCTGTTGAAGGGAGAGATATAAAAGTTAGTACTGCTCTTACACTCTTCAATAAGTAAATTATAAAGGAAAAGCTAATAAATTGTTTATAGATGTTAAAAATTTCAAACAGTGAAGCTACCAACACAGGGGTGTGGTTGGATGGTACGATACATGCCCGAGAATGGATTAGTACGTCTGTTGTGACTTATATAGCGGATCACATAGCGAAAAACTTTAATAATCTACCCAAGAGCGTTACAAATAAAGACTGGTAATGATACGTAGTATAGAATATGTATAATTGCATTTTATTATGTTAGATGGGAGACACGCTCTGTTCTATTACTTTCTTTATAAGTACTTAATAAGCTAATACATGGTATATACCAAGAAAGAACTGCACAACCACAACACAGGTTGTGGTGTAATGGTTTTAGCTCTTTATAACTGTAGTACTGTAAAACGTACTTGATGTAAGGAGTTGCTAAGAGTTTCTTGCCAATTCATCTCGTCCGCTCTACGCCCATGATTTGAGAACTGGCAGTAAATGTAAGTGTAGAGTCAAACTGTTTTGACGATTCGTAAGTGTGTTAACTTTTGATTAATGTTTTTTGTATCACACTTTTCGTGACAAGGATTTTTATTATTGTTATTAGTATGTAACTTTATTTGGTTGTAAGTATACTCGTATAACGTTTTAGGTTTATCGTTCCTGTTATGAATCCAGACGGTTATTACCATTCGCATTTACATGACCGGATGTGGCGCAAGAACAGGGCTCGTGTGGATAACACGATAGTTGGAGTAGACTTGAACAGGAATTTTGGGTAAGAAACAATTTTTTCCGGCAGTTCATAGGTGACTTGACTAATATGTTCATGAATAAAAAAGACGAAGAGGTACCTAGATAAGAATTTGTGAGATCAATACAGTTTTTTAATACTGTTAACATTTCTATTTAAACATACTTATTTTGATTAGACATAATTGGGGGCGTTGCGGATCTGAATGTTCTTCAGGTGATCCGTATCACCAGAATTTTCGCGGGGTCAGGCCGTTCTGCGAGCCTGAAGCAGCAGCGGTTAAGGTGATATTATAACAGCATAATAATATATATATACATAAACTTGGTTAACAATTTTGCTCAAGAATTGATGACTTAAATTACATATAACGAAGTTTTATTTTAAATACTTGGGTAAACCAAAGATAATCACCTTATTTAGGTCCATTTAAAACTTTCCTCTTCTATTTGATTTTTGGAGAAACATTTTTAAACACTCGCCACGTTTTTTTTATTTTTCTACTAAATAAGGGTGTCACCTGCAGTCTTGTGCTTACGTGATGAAAAGGCAAATCAGCACCTGAAACAGTTTAATGATTAGTTTTTTTTATATTTTTCAGGATTTTATATTATATTCGACTGTTCCTTTCAAGATATTCGTCACTTTTCATGCGTATAGCGAGTTAATATCTTTTCCCTGGTGTTTTACAAATGAGCCTTGTGCTGATTACGTGAGGCTGTTGGAAGGAGGCACAGCGATGGCCAAGGTATGACTGGTGAAGTAGAATATTTAATAATCACAATAATATTAATGGGTTTGAGTTTGATTGTTGGGACTCTCCCCGTCGCGATCATCATAAAAGAGTCACATCATATAAGAATCACACTTGATTCTTAATTCTTTTGTTTTTAGGCCATATATGAAACGAACGGTCGTATGTATAAAGTAGGCAATTTCAAAGATCTAATGTATTTGGCTGCTGGAACTAGTATTGATTGGAGTTATGGCACCGCACACATTCCCTTCTCCTATCTTGTTGAATTGCGAAGTAAGGAGTACAAATTCCTCCTACCAAAAGAAGAGATCCAAGATTGTTGCGAGGAAGTATTGAACGGCATATTGGCTTTAGCAAATTTCGTCGAGCAGAAAAACTGTTCGAACTATACGATGTTTTCAAGAAAACAGGAGTGAAGCGAATGTATGTGTCTTTCTTGTAGTATTTACATTGGAATAAAACAGTTTGTTTGCAACATTTATTATATAAATTGTTAAAATTCTACGCCACAGCAATGATTAAAAGGGTTACCTATTTTTAAATTCTTGTGTTTCCTTATTTTTTATTTAAACTTAAATTTGGTATTATCTATGAAATCCATCAAACTTGTTACGGCGTTATATATTTCTATGCAAGTTTCATGAATTTGGTCCTTCGGTAGTCGAAATCTATATTTTCTACTACGTAGCTCAATCATGAAGGAATAAGGTATTTTCGCTATAGCATAACTCCAGTCTGTGCTTGTACCGCACGCAAAGTATGTAAGATCCTTCGTGCTTCCCACTTTATAGGTCATACCAGAACTATCATATATTGCCTGCAAACAGATTATTACAAAGTTATAGTAATATCACAATAGCTATTAGTCAAATTTATTATCTTAGTAGTACATATAAATCCTGGAAAATCTTATAATTACTTTATAAGTAATTACGAAATAAATAAGAGGTCATATTTGTCCCCTTTATTCATGTTAACTAAATAGTGAAGTACCTTCACGCATAAAAAACCGTGCCACTACTAATGTTACTATAAAGCTATTTATTTACATTGTTTCGGTGAAATATGTTTTTTTGTAAAAAAAATGCAAAAAAAAATCTACTAAGCTACTATTCTCTTACGCGAATACCCTTGCCATGACCGTCCCGGCCTCCAGTAAGTGCAAGTAGTCGGGACACGGCTCACATTTGTATCCCCAAGGGAATATTATCAGTTCAAAGTAACTGTGGAACGACAGGAATACTTTGAATGGCGACGCTGACCCGAGGATCGTGTCCTGAAAATTCAAACAGTTCGAGATCGAGGGGCCGACTCGTATATTATGGTAAAACATGTGTTAAGAATAAAATATACCATTTTAAAAGGTCTAGCAATATGTATAAATAAATATGGATAGCGATTTGTTATAAAATACAATGTAGAAATTGTCCAAAGAAAGTAATATATATTAATTGAATTAAATAATCCTTACTCGTACTGCTACTGTTTCCGGTTCAGAAAACGGTGCAGGGCCTCTATAGAAGACATTGGTCGGTTCTCCTGATGAGCCTTGGTCACCATTATTGCCCCAGCCGTAGCTAACAAAAACATATAATAAACAGTAGAAAAGTTATATATGCATCATTAGAATATTACAAGGAAGCTTCTGTCCTTTGCTCGTCTCCGTTTTTCGAGATTTACCTGAAATTTCTATTGAGATCGACTCCCACACACTGTCCCTCATGGAGAGCCTTATTCTTTCTCCACATGCGATTTTTCGTGTGTGTGAACTCGTAGCCATCAGGATTTAATACCGGTACTATGTGCCTACATAAAATGTATATAAATCAAAAAAATGACTACATTATTAACGGACGCAGAAAAGAAATTGTGTCATCCGGCACCAAAACCATCAAAAGGTATAAAAATTGAAAAACTAAAAATATTATACGATCCATACGTCTATGGGGGAGTACTATATTATTTCTATTTGTTATTTAAAGTTAGCAAAAAAGCGCTGCTTTGTCTGTCCATACCAGTCTTTGTTTGTAATCGATTTGGGTTGTTTATGAAAATTCTTAGCGATGACATCAGCTAAGTACGTGACAACAGCTGTGCTGATCCATTCCCTGGAATGTATTGATGCGTCTAACCATACTGGAGCGTTACTGGCATCACTGTTCGATATCTTTAACATCTGGAAATATACGCAAAGACATTTACGCCTCGGCTTTTTGACTTTTCGTAAATTGATATTCGTAACCTTTTACAACCTTAATATCTCTTCCTTCAACTGACTTTCCAATTACAGACACTGTACATATCGCCGGGTAGTCCCTTTCCAGCTCGTCCAAAAATGAATAAATGACATTTAACTTATGATATCGCTTCCAATTCATTAATTTAACTGAAAATTAATATATAATGGCCTGTGTATACGTTTTTTCGTGATTTAAAATAGGTAAAAGATAGTTTATTATGTAATTTACTTAACGAGTTTTTCTTGATAAAACGTTTTGATGTTATACTCGTATACATACTATAGAATAGTACAATTTTGTAAATGTGTGTTATTAAAGTATGTGTTGTGGATTAAATAATAACCATATACCTCGTCTTCTTTTTGGTTTATATGTTGGTATTATTTGTTTCAAGCCTTTGCTTAAAGACGCCTTCATTGTGCTATTGGCAGATGATTTTTCTATAAAAATTTAAATAAATAAAACGTGTTCGTTGAAAAAACGCACATAATATCTAAAAAAATGATCTATACGATTTTGGAATTAATTTATTTCGCGATAAAGTAGCCAATGTCCTTTCTTAATGTTTAGTCTATCTTAATACCAAATTTTTATCTAAATCGGTTTAGTAGTTTCAGCGTGAAAGTGTTACATACATACAGAGTAACTTTCGCATTTATAATATTAGTATGGAAGTATGGATTGTACCCTAAGTGCAGTACCTACCATTATCATAACCTTAATGGAGTTAAAAGTAAATCCTTTAACTCCATTAAGGTAACGTAAACAACTGATTTACATAGTTAAAGAACATCGAAATTTACCTTTATTTGTTAAACATTTATGTGTCTGCGTTGCTGACTCGGATTTATATTTTTCCTTTTCATCGGTACTAAACAGATCACTTGTCATCTTTAAACATGCATCTCCCAAATATAACTCCATAATTAAATTTATTAAATGGTTTATTGGTAGATACTATTTCTTAAAATACATAAAATCTTAACCGACTAAAATTTAATTTGATATAATAAAAAAAACACTAAAATTTGGGTCACGAAAATGTGTATTGATAACACTGACAAACGTCAAACGTCTCTTTGTCTATTGAAAAACCTTTATACTTTTCACAGACTATGTAATGCTGTGTTAGTGATATATTTCCAAATGTCAACATTATAATTAAAATGACATCTACGATTTCCAATAATTTTTAGTAGATAATCGTATAAAATTTGGTGCGTCTAATTTAAATAATAGAATGTATTTAAAACTGCCTACGTATAAACGGTACCTTTATCATGTTAAATAAATTGACTAGTGAATTTGTGCAGTAAAATTGACGTAAATAGTATTGCAAGTGGAAATGTGAACAAATTTCGGTCCCGGATTAGAAAACCGCGGGCAGAAAACTGGTCATCAACATTCAACTACGCGTCGCGATTCGTTTGTGAAATGGCCGGATTATTCTCGAAACATAAACTTTAAGTGTTTGTACCTCAAATGTGCATTTGAATATAAATTAATGTAGTAAGTCTGTACTGCAGTTATGTAATCTCCTTAATTTTTATTAGAATAATGTTTCTCTTAGAGATTTCGATTAGTAAAACTTTGAAGTCTATATTGATATAGTCTATGGATTGTATTGATTTAAAATGTTAAGGTTTTATAATCTGTGGATTTCCTACAAGAATATCATTCTGAATTCTGAAATGGATTTTCATTTTGCTCAGAATAGTGATGTATAACTTTTACGCTCAACTTTGAACAGTCGGACGCAGTGACGCTAATTGTAGACAAACGGGATTGATTGAAACGGACATGCGATTTCTAACTTGTATAACTATAAGTAGCTACGTTAAACGGAATTGAGTTTTGTATTTAATTGGGTATTAGTCGGTGTAGAACCTCTGTTGTTTAGTATTATCTACGCATGTTTATGTATCGGATATTATTTTAAAGTCTGTACCATAGCCAATAATTAATAGGAATGAAGATAATAAATGAATAGTGGGGGCAACAAGTTTCGATCATTCAAGATCTGTAAACCTTTAAAAAAATTCTATTAAGTTATAAATAAGGTCATACACAATATCGTACCAACTTAGCCGTGTTAAGGAATCTCCATACGTATACACTATTTGGATGAAAACGTTACATGACTTATGTGTAATATGATGGGCATACATCTCCCAACAGACATCTATTAACGACATTTATAAATAAGGCAAATTAAATTTTGTAGAACATGTATGAACTATAATTAACATTGTCCTATTTAGGACTAAGAACGCTAAATATATTTTTCTGTCCTTTGGTTGTATTTTTTATGTTTATTGAATTGTTAAAATATTAAGAGGTCAAACTTGTGAAAATAATACTTAACAATTAGTATATAAATGGTATAATACTAGGCGTACATAACCCTCACAAATTTAATATAAACAAATGTCTCATATATTTGCTAATCTAGTTTAGAAGGCGTAGGATCGGAGTTCGATTACCGACGCGTATAATTAACACGATTACTTGAAAGATAGTGCAATGTCGGCACCCTCCCTAATTGAGATGTAGGGCGTCCGTATATTACTTTCCGTATAACTGTATTCACAGATTTAAGGAGTTCTCACTGAAAATCGAGACCTCGATTATAAAACTATGCACTATGATTATGAGTAATAATAACAATAGTAACATTAGATAAGTTGAATAGCAATGAAGGCTCCGCGTAATTCACTTCGCTTTGCAAGACATACGAAATAGAATGTGACACATCTATCGCATTGCTTATAACCTTTACACAGCGGTCATCCCCATTTTCAAATGTCGTTTAAATTCGATTTCCTCACTCATGTTTTTAATAATCGTTTAGAACTGACAAGGGGATGTAATCTCCTCGATAGAAATTAGAATTGCCTTTAGGTGATTGGGGTATTTTTAAATGTAAACCTTGGATCGTGTAAACAAGGCTTTTGTTGGTTTCCATCGCCTGCGGGATGCCAAAGAATATAATAAAATCGTTCGGGATTATTCGGTTTATTTGTAAGTGAGAAATTACTTTTAAAAACAATAAAATTTAAACCCAATATCATTATAAAAATCAACACTATTCCATTTAATAGTTATATCCAAATATGTAGTCGCACCATCGAAATTATTATTTTGGTAATGTAATGAAAAAATATTTAAGGTTTTTTCTTCAGTTATTAGGAGACGGTTCTTATGGGAAATTAATCGTTGGTTTATTGTCAATTGAACCAAAAGCTATGATAGAATAGAATCCTAAAATATATATACAAAATATGTTTAGGATTAATTCATTTACGATTTGTTAAATGCCGTTTTAGGAAAATTGTAATGCAAATATACTTATGTTATCATAAAAATCTACATCAACTTACACGTATTGTACTCTACTTTGTAAAAGTGTATCTGTTTAACAAATCTTTGAGTTATACGAAGGGAGATGGGTAGAATCAAAAAATTGTGCTTCCAATAAGGGACATCATTAATTCTCGCCGGTCGGGCGATGGCGGGGGATTGCCTGCATTACTCTAATAGCTTCTGAGAAAAATAACCGATCGATATCCGGTGAAACGCTACTTTGTTGCGGACATTTATCTGTCTTGATTGCCTTAATCATTTATATTTATGTTTGAACATTTTTCTATTAGTTAAGTAAGTTTTGCATAATATTTAGCAGGTATAAATACTAATTAGAAATGTTATCTCAGTGGCTTAATGGTGTTTCTTAGTCCTTGGGTCACGCGTTCAAATTCTAGTTAGTTCACAATAGATTTTTTTATCTAAGTGTGTATGTTTTATCTTGAGGAAATAAATTTGTCTTAGACAAAAAAAGAGAAGCATCTTTTACATATTTAACTACTGGGCTCTCATCGTTATATTTGCTTCCTAACATTTTTTCTAAATCAGAAGATATTTCATTTGAATTTATTTTTATGATAAAATCCCATATAGGATATATAAACAAATATGTTTATTCCTTTACAATTAAAAAGCCTACCCAAATAGTCTTGAAGTTTGACCCCAGCATCTTTCACATAATTATCCGAGGAAAACATCCTTGGATTTTTGCGAAGTTCGTTATACGGGAGCTCTCCCTAAGCAAAATTAATGATTCTCTTTATTGAAAGTTCAATTTTTTGATTAGGGACCCGGCCGTGTTCAAACACCGGATAACAGATATTTGCATACGGTCAATAATGATTACATGATGAAAAGCTTTTCTATTCTTGTTGCAAACTTTTACTTTTTAATAAATTTTAATATTACTTAATATTATATCTTTGATTTGTGATTTTATTATCTATAGTCCGCGAAGGCTACAAACTTTTTCTTAATATTACAATTTTGACAATACTGTAAAGGGAAATTAAACAATAAGTTATTTATAAAACAATAGTGTTATTTACAACTCAATTTACACATTTGACTGGACAAAAGTTCGTAAGGTATATAAATAATATATACGAAAACCCCCGATCGTAGTGTTATATAGCATATAAATAATTCAACCAACATATATAGAGACAACAAATTGCAGTAGGCACCATGGTGGAGCACTGTAATCTGTTGAGTGAGACCGGACGCTAGAATCTAATTTGGTGCCGGCGTCGCTCATTTGTTCAAATTACGACGAGCAAAGATAATATATTTCAGTATTGTTTTCTTGTTCGTAAGATGGATTTTGAATAGTTTAAAAATGAGGGTGTTATTTAGTTTTATACGAAGTCGTTAACGCTATAGAGCAATCTCATCCAGGCAAGATAAAGAAACAGTGAAAAATAATTTAAACACTTAATTTTGGGCAGTATCGTCAGGCGCCTTATTTGCTATTTCTGTAATTGAATTATTAATTCAAAATAATACTAAAATGGTATTGAATTTACTTACGAACTCTTATACAAATAATATTGATCTGTGACAATTAGACGTATTCCAGTCACTAAACAGTAAATAACAATTGACTAACTTATATAACCACTGTGTACCTAGGAATGTATTTAGCTAGTTATGTAATGCTTCTAGCGGTCAACGGAGACGACACAAATTCTAACGGTGATTGGCTTGTCTAATGAGAATGTCCAGTGCTATGTTGAATATTGGATTATATATATATATATATATATGTATTAAGTAAAGGAAAATTATAATTTAATAAGTGTTTTTATTCTTATATATCCACCGTTGTACTATTGTTTTTTTCTAGTTATAGCTAGCCTATGTTAAACAGCTGAGAATGTTGTTCGTATCTTTTTTAGACCGGTTTATTTTGGAATTGTCGTTGCTCTAGGTATAAGAAAATTATTGGCGTAAAATAAATATCATAACCGCACTTAACAAATTAACCTATACTATTGTGATAAAGATTTGGGCTTTTTTTTAAAGATTTCGGTTACTTCTCTTAATGGCTTAAATACAAGAGTTCATAATTAGTTTGAATTTGCTACGTTACAAAAATATTATAAGGTATATTATATGGTATTATATAGATATTATATTATATGGGAAAAGCTACGATTTGTGTTAGTTTTATATAAATGAAATTAGTAGAAGTAGCTATAACTTATAATATTGTCGGCTCAGTTGGCCTCACCAACTTTACAATTGTGAAAACGGAATCAATTGTATAATGAACATATTTGTTTATTGTCTGGGTATATTTATACATGTACTTTACCAGTATAACACAAACTCTAAACGCTTAAGCCTAACCGACCAAAATAAATATTAAATTCGATTATGATTTTAGGTTTGAAGTTAACCCGGGCTTTTTATTTTTAAATTAAGGGACATCGTTAAGTTTAAATTTATGTTGAATACCGCGCTTTATTATGTCTTCTGCAATTATAACCACGGAGTAACCAAACCTAAAACGATACTTTAGATAGTTTTCACTGTTATCTTAAATGTGTGTAACTTTCCCGATTTCCGCCTAACAAACTGTGTTTTATTCACCAGATTAGTTTGATACTTGCCTGTACGTGCGACTGAATGCTTATAAGGGAATTAGAAATGAATCCGCGGGTCTTGTCAGTGTGGTTGGGGGTAACTAGTAATGTTCGACGGTGTGTTTTTGCTTTATGTAGCGTGAAATTTTATCGTCACAGACGCGCTGCGTCATACAATCAAAATATAGATTGGTACCAATTTGTTGTAATAGTTGCTTTGTAAATAAACCAATCTTTTAAAGTCAATGTTTATGTTGGTGGTTGTAATGAAACCTGGATTTCAAAAGATTCGCTGTGTAATCTTAATAACTTTATGTGATATATTTATTTTAAAAAAGCAGCTATCGAGTTTCTTGTCGGTTCTTCTCAGGAGATAACTTACAATTTCAAACCTATAGGTTTAAAGGCAATCCTTCAATACCTTAATGGACAAGATTCTACAGCTTTATTAGCTTATAAATAATTTCCGTTACTCAAATATTCGTTACCGGCCACTCAAGTAGCCGAGATCCAGTGTTTGACCAGGACCCTCTATTTATTCTGTACCTCTCATTACAAAGTAACAAAGCCACGTCTCATTTGGTTAATACTGGGCAAATAGATTTTCAAGTGTACCTGTCTACTATGAATTTTGCATAATTTATGTCATCGTTAGAAATAAATTTAGTATTTAGGAACTAAAGTGCTTTCAACTCGTAACTAGTATTTTTGAAGCACAATTTGTGATTTAAATTTATGTTTCTAAACAAATTATATGAAACTCCAAATATCTTTCAAGTTGTAAGTCAAGTGTATAATCCATAATATGTTTTTATTATAAGCATCACAAAAGTATTTTATAATACATATATGTATTACATTAAGACTTAAACGAAAATTGTCTACACATAGCACGTGCCTACAAAATACCCCAGAGAGACCTCGATCACCGTCAGCCCCGAACCGTCAGCAAAGAAATTAAAAGCATTGTTGACATAACCAGCTCCCGGTGACGGTGTTATTTTGTCAAAGATCGATCGTGATTGAGAGATCGAGAGATTGTTATCATGTTATCGCATAATTTTAATACGCCTCCTATGCTAAGGAATTCAATTAAAATCGAAGTAAGTATGACAACAGAAGTCGTCTTACATATATATAGCTTTATTAATTCAGACAACATTATCAATGTAATTTTTTATTTATAGTTTAATTTTGTTTGTTTTTTCGCGTGGATTTTGTTATTTTGTACTTGTGACTGTGTATATATAACATATGAAACTGTAAAACATAGGATGCTTCTGTACTTTTGTTAAATACCATTTTCTTTTTTATTTCTATTTATTTTATGTCTTTATTCTAGTTTTATCAGTGAAACATTAGGATATATCAACCTGCTCAACATATGTATTCATTTAATAAGTGTATGGTCCTTCAATAAATAAACAATATTTACTTACAAGCTATGTAATGAATTATTATAAAAGAGATGGAGTGAGAACCTAAAGAAGGTGTCGCAGTAGTGCCGTAAAAGGCACTATATCTAAGGGGCCATTGATTTTAAGTTGTTGGTGTTGCGACACTGCAATCATTCCTGATGCACTGGTATATAGATATTAAAATAACGAATGTTTTATGCGCGTCTGATTGAATCTTTTGGTATATAATAAGAATATTTATAAATAAAAATAAAAAAAGGCCCTTAGATATTTTAACCTTAGTCTGTAAACTTTAAAAAAAATTACAAATGGTTTTTGAAACATCACAATATATAATATAAACATGCTTAGTGTGAAACATTTTCAATAAAGAAAGTGTTTGAATTTATTGATATTTTTATGTCCGGACCCTACATTTTACGATATTCGGATCATTGAATGGTCAAGAAACGGAAATAGCATAACAGTCCATTACACACTCTGCTTTGTCAGTTCTTTACCTATAAACTTCGTGAGCATTTTACCTACTTACAGTAGGTACGTGAAATAGTGTAAAATTATGTTTTATCAATATATTATATATATTTTTAGTTAATTTATGTAACTACAAACGGTAAGTCGACACACATACAAATTTCCAAGCAAGAAATTCAACCAATCATCCCAAAGAGTAAATAAGTAATGTTATAAAAAAATAACACTAAGAAAAAATACCATAAGAGAAAATAAAAAATACAAAATATTTGCAAATATGGGTCAGCATGACTAAGACTGATAAAACAGCCAATTGTATTATAATATAGAATGCGATCAGTTAGACAATATGTACTTTGCAATTCTTATATTACCAATTTCCACTTCTGTGTTCTATGGTTTTGGTAACTACTTTACCAATAATTGATTTATTGGTTTAATTTTAAAAAGATGTTGGTCCCAGTTCGCTTACGTAACATCCTAAAACGTTACTTTGTAGATAACCCAATGCTCTAAGATCAAGATCCCACTTAATATTCCAACACCCTTCAAGTAAGTTGTAACTTGACAAGTTGGTAACATCGGATATATTGGGAATATAAATATCCTGTTCGCCCCTAGCCCTTTCTCAGCCACTTTAGATGTGGACCCTTACGTGCTGTACTTGTCAGGAAACATCTATTTTGAGTTATCATCGAGATCTTGCGATAGCTAACTAAAGAAACTTTCATACTGCGCACGGCGCTTTTAATATATGAGGAAAGCTGAGTGTAATTTGTATTTTAATTGCTGAAATAAAATTAATATTTATAGTATATACGGTCCTAATAAGCTGATCAAAACGTATAAATATATTGATATAACATCAGTTGCTTTAATTCTGTGGTCAAAAACTATAGTCACCCGTTAATAAAATAAAAAATAAAAAAATATATATTTGGGTGACGACGTTGGCGATAAGGTTTGTACTTAGTTACTCATAACAATTGCAAAAACAAATCTAGAGTAAAAATCACATAAAAGGTTCATAAAGGTGCAAGACATCATTCTATGCTATCAACAAATCCAAGCAATATTTCAATATGGAACACACTAACAAAAATTGTCCTAACAAATAAATCATTCTGAGACTAAATTATCATAGTTATCAAGTAGTTATTTCTTTTATTTCAGTAAAAATATTTGCAAATTTCAAATATTTGAGTCCGGTCCTGGATACAAATGACATGGTCCCCATGGGAACATAGGCAGCAGTTTAAAGTTCATCGTGTTTTGAATTGCTTATAGAAAACTAAAGTATTATAAATATTAAAACAGGTAATTTAAATAAATCTCTAAAGTAAAAAGAGATGAAAGTATCCTCCAAAAGTAAAAAAAAAGAAAAACAAATATAGAACCAACTTAGCATCTACCAAACCTATAAGTAGGTTGAGTTAATGGTTGGAAAGCTCACGGTTTTAAACTTTTATCGTTTGATGAAAAACTAATATGAGTAAAAAATAATTCAAAAAAGCTTGTAACCGTTTATTAATACAGTGTTTTTAGTATATTCCAATCGCTGTCCCTTATATTTATATCACACAGTTGTGTAATAATAGAATCATATTGCGTGACTGCATATTGTATTGATGGATATTAATTTTTGTCTTTCATCTTTGCTCTTCTTTGCCCAGACAAGCGCCTAATTCAATAAGCCTACATGACACGCGAATATAAATGGATGTTCAAAAAAAATAGCAAATTAAAAAATATATACGATACGAGGACTCCATTTTAAATATATTTAGAAAAATCACACTTGAGATTACTTATTTATTATTATTTATTGTGTATGTCCCAGGCCCGAATGTAGTCCTTTGTGACTTTCCAGACACAATTTGAAATAAAATAAAACCGAAATTAATTTACAAAACTATTAATTAAGTAACATAAATAATAATAAAGTATTTATAATTTCCTTATCCAATCAATTCATATTCCATATCCATTCAATAAATCTTTCCTGAATCAGCAGTTACACGGGGGCTAAGTTTTGTGATAACGGAGGGAAGAGGCCAACGTTTTGTCTTGTGTGAAATTAGTTTAAGTACTTAAACGTAATCAACCAATAACAGGATATATGTATAATTATAATATACGTATTTTCACTACATCAAATGTAACAATCATTCAACGAATTAGAGTGCTTTTTCTACACACATGCAAATGATTTAATGAATGATAAAACTCATAGTTTTTAGATTCATCTAAGATCGATTACGAATTGAACCTTTCTCATAATTGCCAAAATCCCTTGACCATTTTGTTGAAATGCGACACGTTTTTCGGCGAATACAATCTTAATTACAGCCTATCCTTTCTTATGGCTTTGTGATAAAGTTCCTATTTCTATAGCCGGGTATTAGAAAGCTGTATTGTTCGTTATTGGCGTGATCACGGGGTTGACACGTGAAGCGGCGGACTTGGACGTCTGCAACAGAAGACAGAATTTCAAAACTTGTCTCTAGTTTCATTCTATATCGGTACTACACATTTGAATATAAGGGAATCATGGTTATTATTTTAACATGTTAAGTTTAGCGAAATATGTTTCGCAGTTGAATTATTTCTGGATTCTCTAGTACTATATAAAAATTCTAATGAATGAATATAAAAATGAATACAGTAACGAGTCCTGTGTTTGATTCTAAACAAAATAATATTTATGTATATATCCGAATGCTAGAAGCAGGCGGTTGTATCATCCGAAATATTAACAGAACAATATATGTTCAACTACGTTTTACATCTTCAAGTGATAATACTGTATTATTTCAGATGTTTTCTATTCAAATTTACAAAATGTGATAAGAGCATTTCATCGATCGATTTTTAAAAATGAGACGTTTATACCAATCGAATATATCGTTGTATTCTGTCGTTTTATATTCTAACCTCGCTGGTACGAGCACCCCAATCGGCAATCTCCGGCAGACAGGTGTTAGGCAAATATGTCACGGTGTACGCGTCACATTCAACGCTCCCCAGCGTGTATTGACTGTCGAATTTACCCCCAATCCACTTGCTAATTATACGTTCGAAATTTAAATTATTATGTCAACATCACAATATTCTTGAGAATTATAGCAATTCCTAAGAACTGTTATAGAGAAACTGAGAAGTTATATTTAGTTTGTTTTTTCAGCCTTTTAATTGTTTGGTTAATTTACTTTCTTTATTTACACAGTTAGAGTACTGTAGTAGTAATAATTTTTTTAAAAATATATGCAATCTCGTTTTATTACTATTAGTTACTGCGCGAGTTAGGTAATCGATAGTACGAGGAAACCACCAAAAGTCTTAGAAAATAATCAGGAATTGTTTCTTTTGGGAGTTCAATATTACAGAATATACAGTTATAGTTATACTTCAATTCTAAGTTATTTATTCTTATGCATAGTACATAAGTACATCACCGTTCTATACCGCTACTACTATAATTTCAAATTAATTATAATGACTTTTATTAATAACCCTAAAACCTTAGACACAAGTTCACAACATACTTGTCTAACTAACGGAAGTCCTTTGAGATATATTATATTGAACCGTTGAATTGTTGACATGGAGACGAGTTCCAAGCGTGCCGCTGACGTGATGGATGGCCTGCTATTTAAGACATGCAGCTATCGACAGCCATTAGGAATTTGACATTATGTTATATAACCTATACTTAGAAAATATATAATATGTTTAGGTATATATATGCTAGGTCAGTATGATTTTGCCATGTAAGCTTTATTTGGATAAATTTCTATTATACAGAGATCTATATGATAAGTCTTTAAATATATTTAAATAGAATGATATATTTCTGTTTGCGAAAAAATATGCATTTGAAGTTATATGAATTAATTTTTAAACAATTTTTAATATTTCGGACGCTTACCAAATAGTACAACTTTCTAAGATTCATACATATATATTGAGCGTAATCCAACACTGTCCGTAAAAGGCTGTATACATAAATTAAAGTGCAAAAAGTGCTAAGGTAGTCTAAATCCTTCCATTATCCTTTAAGAATGTACTGTAAAAACCTAAGCTTTCAAGCTATGCAAATACAAAGTTCTTGAGGGTCAGACGGAAGGGTCTGGGGGAGGCGGGAAGGGATGGACAAGGGGCAAGGAACAAAATGCCGCCGCTTTGTGCCGACATAATCCTTTAATAGCAATCGGGTGGCTAATAGAACATTCAGATAGTGACGTGAGTTCTGTTTAAGGTGGAGCAGATTTATTAGATTTGATTTCATATGTACTCGTATATCGAGGTGGGAACGCCCAATATTACTTTAACAGGGAGGTGTAACTGTGGGGTACAGTTTGTAATATAAGACCTAAGATGGAAATAGATTTTGTTTTATAAATAGGAGCTTTACGCTCGTGGTTGGTGTAATGCTTACAGATCTTTACAACCCTACTGTAAAACATGCTTGGCGGTTTAAAGGGGTGGCGGAGAGTTTCTTGCCAGTTCTTCTCGTCCGCTCTACGCCTTTCGTTTGGGAACTGGCAGTAAATGTAAATGTAGAATCAAAAAAAATATAAGTTTTTTTACGGTTCATATGTGACCATAGTTACCTATGTGAATATAGATATTTTGTTTACCTTTCATGTTTTTGATTATTCTATTCTATACAGTTTGCTAATTTTACACTAACGCTGTTATTAAGTAACATTCATTTACTTACAATAATGTCTCTATTACCAACCAAGATATTGTTTAAGTTTAACCTACTTGATACTTATTAAAATAATCTTTTTAATCATACAATTTAATTTGTAACAAAGTTAAATATAATCTTTATACATTCTCTAAATACTACGCTTATACGTACTAGAATTTTCTAATAAACTTATGACAAATAGAGTAGTGACCACACAGTAAATTAACTGGTAACTCCCTGTTGTATTTATCATTTCTTTATACAACTCAAAGATTTATCGCTTAGACGAGACGACCCCGGTCCTTGGAGACAATAATTCAACATTTATTTATCGTTACTCATAAACAGATAAACATCGCTCGTCCACTGGACGTAGTATTTCTTTTTATTTCTAAAATGTAATATTAACAAGATATTCTCTTTGTTTATCTTACACGATTATTATAGATTCAAATTAAAAAAAAACTTATTTAACGGTTTTGGTTGGTAATATTTGAGATGCTTGTTGAACACTGGAATATGAAAATAATTATGATTTAGTTACGGTTTGCCAAAGAAATATTATAAAACAATCACGATTCACTGCCAATTAATTATATAATGCAAAAACCTTGGCAGTTTTAATAGATAAAATTGAATTTGAAAATAGTGACTTCGCATGAGAGGTCGATTAATAATATTTCCCAAAAAAGCAAATACTTAATTTTTAAAACGATCCGTCTATATGTAAAAATTGGCCTCAGTGTCCCATTCGAAAGACACACATCAACTAGATACATAGATAAATCAACGCACTAAGCCCACCTCGAAAATCGTATTAATAAACATTATAACAGCTTTAAGTAATTTAATACTTTGTTGTTCGATTCCTAACTGATTAATTAGTAGGATATGAAAAGTAGCTTCCCCGAGTTTGTTGTCTAATAAGAGAAGTTTACGTCTTTTGAGTGAAAATCGGCTTTGAAGGGCCGGGATTAGAAAAGTCTTCAATGTATTTTCTTAGTAAACAAATCTCTTACTTCGTGTTTATTTATTGAAAACTCTGATGAGCATTTGGTTATATAAAGCTTTTATAAATGCTATAAATTTCTTATTATATAACATGTAGCTCTGGTTTTCTTTAAATAACAAAAAATATTTCTATAATAGAAATATGTATTACCCTAGAATAAGTTATACTGACCCACTGTGTACTCTTGAATAAAATGTCATTTTTAAAGTATTTCTTAAGTAATTAAAATAGTTCGCTAATAACGTTAGGGTGACAAATGTTTTGGATATCTAAGATAATTATTGTAACGAAGTTTATTACAATTTCATAAATAAGCTTTTTTAAACCTTTACAAGGATGCCATACATTTAATATCAAAAATTGTGTTTGCAAACAACAAATAATATGACAACATATACATATATCCTCAACTTTTTTGATAATGCCTATGTATCATAGATAAAGACTTAATATATTATATAAGCAAGATATACTATCATCGTATTCAATAGTCACATGGCGAATTGCAAAAAGAATAATTTATGAGGATTTCAGGAGCTAACATAAATCATAGCCACCCCGGACTGGCCACGAGGGACGAACTTATCCCATCTTAATATAGTTCACAAAAAGTAACCCGTACAAGGATTTCCACTTTACAGCACAGGTTTTTTTTCTCACTGTGCAATGCCGAAAGGGGTATATACTTATAACGTATTTGAAAAGATACATCAAGAAATTTATTTTATTTCCATATAAGGCTATGTAACAGCCTGGTACAAATTGGATCTTAAAAGTTTAACTTATAACCTGAGTGCCCTAGTTGGTTTGACATATTTTTATAGGTAAACAATATTAGTCTCTACCGTTATCAGTACAATGCCTTAATTTATTTAATTATTGGTTAAATGGTATATAAGTTAAAAAATAAGTCATTTGTTACAAAAAGAAGGTATTTTTAAAAATTGCTTTGTGTTGTAATGTTTGGTACATTCGGTAAACATTGGCACATTTACGATTTGCCTTAGATGTTTAGTTGATTGTATGCCTGGAATTAAAAAATGTTTTTATTAAAACAAGTACAATTTATTATATTTAGTCTGTATGTGAGCAATTCTTTAAAAATACCATAGACTCAAGGAAGCAGTGAAAGAACTGGCCACAATCCTTTACCTCGCGGCGTCTATAATAAATCAGGCTAGGAAATTGCCGACGACGCGGGTCGCTGTAGGGGGTAGGGGGAGCAATTTAATTAAATCTTGCATCGAACTCCTGAGGCCTGCCGCCGACCTAACGAACAACCATTGTATTTAAATAATGTTTCGACTTTTTGTGTCTGAATAGAATTTGATTGAACATTGACTTTTAGAACGCTGCTAGAAAGCGTTTTAATAAAGAGATTTTAAATTCTAAAAATATTTCTTAAACTAGTTCTACGTTTGATAAACGTACAACGATTTCGCTTTATAGTAGTCCCATTTTCTGTTGTAAATAAATCAGTGTTTCTTTTATATGGTCAAATTGGACAGAAAAATAACTTTAATAACATTAACACCAGCCTATCGGCACGTGATTTAAAAGATAAATACAGTATTTAAACAGTTATATGAATTTCAGTACAGTACTTTCACAACACTCACACTTCACACACACATCACTTCAGCCAACAAATATTGACCGTAGCGTATATTACGGCATCGCTTCACTCACAGAACGACATACCATTATGTAATAACGTTAAATGTAAGCTCATAGTAAAGTAAAGTGGTTAAGAAAACCCTTATAACGTAGCCCCAAATAGAAACAATAATCAAAGATCCCTTTCATAACAAATACCCGTGCTAAGCACTTACTCTCCTCAATTGCTCATATTTCATTTGAGGAGCACTAAATAAGGCTTTATTACGCAAATAATATCCCCCAAAATTTTCGCGCTAATTAATATAAGGACTTGCTGGTTTTGGCTTTACGGTATTTACGTTAGCACCGTAAAAGGCTTATTTTTAATTATTCGTTAAAACGATTTTTGCTATTTGTTATTATATTGTTTGTTTTGTTAGCCAATGCAACTGAACCTTAGAAATGTGCATATTGAAATTGATTTCACAAGCGGTTATTTAATATGATTTTTTATTTTTTTACTTTATTGAGTAGGTATTTAATATAATCGTTATCACGATAATGTTGTTTAGAGTATATTAAATTGTAATAATATCATTAGGAAATTTTGTTCAATAATCTTATAATATAAAGTCAAGAACAAGTGATCATACCCAAATCACAACTATGACTACTCAGTTGGAGCAAGGGCCAATGCTGAACAGATGCCGGGTTTAATTTCAGTACGGTCAACTAAATCGGTTACTGTTGGCCTATGTGCAATATGTCATTTATTTAAAGTAAAACCTAAAAAAAAACAATACTATACAACCTATATAATATAATGATGTTTTCACTAAAAACATTTTAAACTAATAAAAAAAGAGAAAACGCGTGTCTGGATTGGTGTCACATATTCGGTAATACTGACCTCGGATTAATCTATATTTTTCTGCTGAGTTTTATCTATACACATATAACATATTATTTATTTAAAGACCTCATTTACTATTCCTTATATCCACTTATGCGTATTGTAACATAATACAAGACAATCCGTACATTTGGTCAAGAGAATACGATTTACATACGTTTGAAGTACTCCCAGGTGACCTGCACATTCATTATTCAAGAGGGACGGCTGCATTTAATGTATCCACGTTACATGTAAAGATTGTATTAGTATTCTGCTTAGTGCCATCACCATACATCAATATTTTGCTAAATTATATATACAATTTTAATACCTTTGTATACGTGGACGTATATTGCTAAGAGAGTTGATATAAAATAACTTTATTCCCATCGTTCAAATACATCTGTCTATATGATTAGTATACTTAGTCTGGCCATAAATACTGTTACTATTCAAAAAAAGAAAATATTACGTTTGAATTTGGAATCTGTCATTTTTATATGATTGCTTGATGTGTTTTCTTATTTTCGCGCCATTATATTGTTAAATATTTTGTTATATTAAAATGGAGTGGGGTGATAAAGAGAACGGAATCGCTGTGATTGCCTTACATAAAGTAGGTATGGAGAAAAGTGCAATTTTTAAAACCCTCCACCCGCTTGGTATTAGTCAAATGTTTGTTTACCGGGCTATTGATAGGTACAATGATACCTCCTCTGTTTGTGACAGAAAAAGATCTGGCCGTCCACGTACCGTTCGTGTGAAAAAGGTGATTAAAGCAGTTAGGGAAAGAATTCGAAGAAATCCTGTCCGTAAGCAAAAGATTTTATCTCGGGAGATGAAGATAGCTCCTAGAACCATGTCGCGTATATTAAAAGATGACTTAGGACTTGCAGCCTATAAGAGACGTACTGGTCACTTCTTAACTGATAATTTAAAGAAGAATAGGGTGGTAAAATCCAAACAACTACTTAAGCGGTACGCAAAGGGAGGTCACAAAAAAATTTTGTTTACGGATGAGAAAATTTTTACAATTGAGCAGTATTTTAATAAACAAAATGACCGTATTTATGCTGGAAGCTCTAAAGAAGCTTCGCAATTAGTAAACAGAGTACAACGTGGGCATTATCCCACTTCAGTGATGGTTTGGTGGGGTGTTAGCTATGAAGGGGTGACTGAGCCATATTTTTGTGAAAAAGGTATTAAAACGTCGGCACAAGTTTATCAAAATACCATTCTTGAGACGGTAGTTAAGCCTTTAACTAACACCATGTTCAATAACAAAGAATGGTGCTTTCAACAAGACTCGGCACCGGGTCATAGAGCTCGATCCACCCAATCTTGGTTGAAAACTAACGTTCCGGACTTTATCAGCACTGAAAACTGGCCGTCGTCAAGTCCTGACCTAAATCCATTGGATTATGATTTATGGTCAGTTTTAGAGAGTAAGGCTTGCTCTAAACGCCATGATAATTTGGAGTCCCTAAAACGATCCATTCGGTTGGCAGTGAAGAATTTTCCTCTAGAAAGAGTTCGTGCTGCTATTGATAACTGGCCTCAACGTTTAAAAGACTGTATTGCAGCCAATGGAGACCACTTCGAATAAACATTGTATATTTTTAATAGTTATATATTGATGTATTAAACTAACTCACTATGAAAGGAATAAATGTTACGTATAAAAAAAAAATCGTGCTTTTCTTTATAACAATATTTATGGCAAGACTAAGTATTACAATATTGAAAGTCTGAAGATTAATTATTTGTTTCTTTGTTATCAATATCTTCATAAAGATTATCAGTTCTTATTTTTATAAGTAAAAAATTGCTCTATATTAAATATCTATATTGCATATATCATTTCCTAAAAGCCTTATTATGATTTGAGTGCACATTAAAGATTTACTATGGACGCTTTGCTACCGAGAGAGAGTTCAATAGAATAACGTTACTACTCTAACTTGCAATGATATTGAATCATATAACAAAATACTTATATAAACCTAAGTAGAACCTTTATTGTTATAGACTATGAAGAAATAATACCGATACCGTTTCTACTAAAGGCTCAACTCATGTCTGACGTCGAAGCCAAAGAGAGTAGACATATTTCTGCGTTTGTTTTACCTATCATTAAGGTGCCTTCAAGCAGACAAGTTGTAATTTAATTAACGATTCAACAATGCTATTTCATTACATAATTTTAAATATAGTTTAAAGGAACAGAATAACAAATTTAAAGACCTATGTACCTACCTAATACCTAGTGTCGACAATATACTTCAGATTTTTAGCCTAGATAAGAATTTTCTAGAAATAAAGTGGGAAACCCACGTTGCTTTTCTTGTATGAGCAGGTTGTAAGTACCTGCACACTATGTTTCGATCTAGGCTAACCGTGGCTTAACTTTTTGCAGGTGGCCACTTCCATCGATCCACTGCGGTTCCAGCCGCGCCACTTAATGAAATAGAAATTGGCGACCTCTCGAAGACAAACTCCTAACTCTCACCCATCCTTCTCCCTCGAGGGGGAATCGTCCGCTCAAGTGCTGTTGGAAAGAGACGAAATATATTTATACAAAGTCAAAGACGACCGACGAGTGGGATAGATGTATTCATTATGAATATAATGCGGTTGCGGCTGTGTCTGTGCGTCTGAACGTAGTCTGTATGTGTGCGTAACCTTCTCAACGACGCGGTGAATCAATATTTCATCTTTGTGAAGGACGATGACCAGTTTAGACCTGAAGTGTTTTTTATGGACCCACGCTCATATATATATCTCACGATCACATACTTCGTACAACTTTGCCCGGCTACGTAGTAAAGTTAGGGTTACAGTAGCAACAAGGTACAAGCCAACCACAAGTCGTTTTTCAAAAAAAGAACGCCACCGACTTAAATCGATACGTAGAAATGATCGTCACGTGTTGTGGTTGGTTTGTGGTTTCGAGGGCGTGGCTTGTGGTTATATTTACGACCGCTGATTGGCCGATCACCTGACCTTTGCGGTTAGTTCTGCGGTTTCTAAGATTTTCCACCCCATAGAAAAATATATAGCGGAAAATATGAGTCCCGATTGGTGGATTGGTAATTTTGTGGTTAACCGCGAAACGCTATTCGTTAAGATAATAATGGGGTTGCTATTGGAAGGATTTGTTATCGGTTTGTTTGGTTAACTCAAAATGAATTCACACTATTGGCTGTGGTAAAAACCTCCTGCAATTTATATAACTCTGCCTATTTAATTAAATCGTGTACAAATTTTACAACCACCGTATGATTTACAAATTATACTAAATCTTATTTTTTCTTCGTATTAATTTCAAAATTTGTATCCTTGGAATAAACATATTCATTGCTACTTATGCACATAAACAATAATTCCTATATAAAATAAATAATAAAATAATTAATGATAAAGTTTTTTTTGTATATAAAACTATAAACTTACATAAAAATATTTAATTAAAAAAAAACATTTTTTACGCCCTCTTGTGATTTAACAACGAACCACTTGGACTATTTTTATCAAACCTTCTTCAAGAAGGCCCCTTTTCGCTTTCTTCGCGTTCTTAAGAAACGACTAAGAAAGTTTCCTTCACACCCGTTGTACGCACACTAAAGAAATGTATAAATATGCTAACGTGAAATCAAACTTCGGTCTCTCATTTTAAAAGTAATTTTAGTTTAATATTCAAAAATCTTACGTCAATTTGTTTCCGTATTCTAAACACTCGGTTATCCAACTTCGAAAGGTCTTATGAATTGTATCTGAGCTTTGCACTTACAACATTATTCTAATAAACCTTTTACCCTAAATCAGATCTTATACAAGTTCAAAACTTTGTAAGGGATCATTTCAATACGATATTTTATACCTTAAATTCATGCAACAAAGTTGAATATTTCTTAACCGCCATTATGAGAAATAGCTTTCTGTTTGCACTGTGAATGTAGAGGACTTTTCCGCAATTGAAAATATAACAAAATGTATGCGTAAAAACTGTGTCAGTGTGTGTATGGGGGCGCCAGTGTGCCTCAGCTTGAGAGTTAGATCGAAAGATGGCGTTAGAAGTTTCTAATAAGACATATTTATGTTATTCATTATTAATGTTATTGATTTTTAAGGTTGTTATAAAAAACCTAAATAAACATAAAACTCAATAATGAGACGTTCTTTGTTTTCAGATGACTAATCTTTCATTAACCATACATTAAATAGTTTTAAATGATAACACAACTTTATTATCTAGTAACTAGTATAATCAAGAGTTTGACAATTACACATATAGACTGGTTATACTTGAAACATTTTTAAAAGCTTTAATAAATATATGAAATAAACCTATATATAGCATATAGGAATAAGTGTAAGGGTTGAAATCAAGGAGGGCGGTAATGAGGCGGTGACCGCGTAATGGTCTCCTTGGGACCACGGCAAGGTTTAAGACGTTCTTAGGGCTGCTTAATATTCGGTTTCTTACATTAAACAGTATTTTCACCTTTTTGGTACTTTTTCTATTATCTATAGTATGATGGTATCATCTTACCCTGTTACATTATTTATGTTTTTTGCATAAAACCTTTTATTATATGATGAAAGAGTTTTAAAAATCATCTCAGTTTTAAATTTCATACATACACATACTTTTGTAATGATACGTTTATATTATGTAAACCATACATAAAATGTAGTTATAGTGAGAAGTGGTTCTTGTCTTAAATTAACGTTTTTATGTGATAATGTAAATATCATAACGAAACGACGAAAATTTATACGAAAAGTAATAACCGAGAAATCAATAACTGGTGGGTAAAATTATAACAACTGCACTTTCCTAAGCTATAATAAGTTAGCTGTGGCAGCCCTGAGAACAAATAATTCTTGGCGAGGGTTTAAGACAATGATGTTTATTCTTTATCGCAGTCGTGGGAAATTTACGTCGGGGGCCATTGGTAATTAAAATATTTCCATTCAAAGTGCAACGCTGGGCTTACAACGCTTAATTAACAACCCTAACGTCTTAAAGGCTTTTTTTGGTGAAATATTTTTTTAAAAATATTTGTTGTTTTCTTAACTTCTATTAGCTGCGAAAAGCTGTTAAAACGTGCCTGTGTGTTATTTAAGGCTTTTGGTGTATTTTCGAAGACACGCAGACTAATAAATATATATTAATATTTATTATAGGTATAAGTGTAAGTGTTTTATGTCGGTATCTGAAACTCATTTCTAAATGTAAAGAAGTGTAATTGTAATAAAGTATCTATTTTTATTAGCATTATCACGATTTTTATTTAAAAAAATTCATACACTATATACACTTTATAAAAACCATTCCCAAACAGTTTTGGGTATTGTTTTTCTATTATATACCTAGAAGTCATATTAGGGATTACCTTATGAAATGGCCAAGTTGTTCGTAAAAAGTTAAATATCTTATTTAAATTTTCCAATATTATATATACATTGCGATAGAATTCTGGTGATTTAGATTTAAAAAACTGTGTGCATTTGGTACTGCCTCCTGGGAAGAAATTTTTTAGCACGAAAAAGTGATACTAGAAAAATACAGTAGCATTTAATTGGTAATCTTGGGTTTTGGAATTTCCGCGATTACTTCAACAACGATTATTATCAGTGAAATCTTTAGGCTCCCATTTTTCAGGTTTTCATACTTTATTGATTTTACGAAAATGAGTCGATGCTAAGGGATTAACCATGCCGTTCTTTCCTGGGTAGTTTGGCCCGAATCTGTTTACACCATCTCATTGTTATTTACCTGTGTGGGCGAAATCGAATTCGATCGCGAAAACGTTTAATTTAAATTATTTAAAGTTGTTTCGTTCCTGCCGAGTTAGTATAGCGTCGGAACTCTCAAAAATCTCTCGAATCTTAGAAGTATATTTGTCTTAGCGAATAAAAAGACCACTGAATATCAATAATTGAATGTTCCAATTTTTAAAAGAAACATCAGATTACAATTAAGAAAAGTTTCACTCCAAAATCATAAACCGTAATTGGTTTATGTTAATTCGAAGTACTTTCATACTTACTAGTGTCCTAAGGCCCCACATCGGGGCATGGGGCAGATAACAAATTTCTCCATTCTTCTATGCCTGCAACCTTTCGCTTAAGGTTACTCCAAGTTAGACCAATGTTTTTGGCTTCCGCGATGATAGATCGCCGTCAAGTCTGCCTGGGTCAACCTTGGTTTCCACAATTTGAAGTAACTATTACTAAGGTAAGGTAATTTTATTGTTAAATCCTAATATCTGTAAGGATTTATTCGGTTCTAAAAATATTATAAATATGTTAATTCTCGTATTTTAATAATTATCTGTTTGTTACCATGTAAATATATTATTTCAATGTTCTTTCGACTCTCCGTGGACTAATTTGAATGTAACGAAGCGAAGGAGTTATTACAATAATTGGCATTTCACACAAAACAAAGCACAAAGCAGACACGTGTAATTAAGAGGGTTGGTATAAAAGGTGCCTAATTACGAGTATGCAAGGAATTGTCAAGACAATAATGGCTTTGAGTCGTCTTTACATTCCCAATTAGTATTTAGACAATACGTTGAAATGGCATTTGGAATTAAAATAAAGTGTTGAATCTGGTTTTGAAATCAGGGACGAAGTGAAACTTTAACTAGGGTGCCATTAGCGATAAATGTACGATTCGGTGGTAGCAAAAAATTGGTTCTGGTGGCATTGGATACGAAGTATTAATGCCACAAATATGACATTGACTTGTAATAATATGATTCTTAACTAGTTAAGTTACCATTATACCCCGACATTTTTAAATAGGTCAGCTTATGTCTGATTGGTATAAAATCAAACTCGTGTTCAAGTAACATACTCGTAATAAATTTAAAAAAACCGCTACTAGTAACTCTCTACATATTGAATTGAATTGTTTAACTAGAAAGGTGTTTTGTAACATTTAGTTAGTAGGAGCTAATGGCTTTTTTAAAAAATGATAAAATAAAATTACTTATTTTATCTTACCTTATATAATTATCGCTAAATTACTCGTATGAAGAGAGAGAAGAAAGATATTTCAATTATTATTATATTATTTATTGTTTATCTATGTAATAATTGCATTATAATCATAACATAGAAGAAAATAGCAAATAATGAAGTTTAGTTTAATTAAATGCAACTCTTCCAGCAAATAGCAACGAAGTGACAGGTGAATAAATTGCTTAGTTTGTTGGTAGTGGTGTAGGCCGTGCCAAAGGCTCACTATTAAGGCGAGCATACCTCATTTGCTGGTGTCACGTAGCGAGCTACTCGTACTTAATATTGGAGGGTGCGGTTTTAAATTACGGCCCCAATAGTTCGACGTCTAGTTCAAGGTATTCATATAAAATCGGTGTTTTGATGCACTAACGGGGAACGATGATTTATGACGGGATACAATTATTGCAAAATTGCCTTCAATTTTTGAAATTTAGTAACGACAGCATGGAACAAATTTACACATATCTTTGAACGATTGATATTTATACATTATATTTTAAAGAACACTATGTTGCGCATATAGTAGGAGAAAATGTTAGAACATATTAGAGCCGGCGGTTTTAGCGCTGATAAGCCATCTCTTCCGGACAAATTATGTGTCTATGAAAACTAAAAAAAGGTGACAAACTTAATTGTGCCTGTAGAAAACTACAGGCACAATTAACACTACAATTAAAGTAAATTTTTGCATATACTATCGTAAGTGCCAATAATAATAATATACCATCACGCTACCTACCACTGAAATCTTGACATCAATGATCACAAATTGCTGAAAGCATAAGCGCGGGACACTGCTAGTTTAAATGCAATATATATATCACTTAGTTTTATCTATTCCAATAATATACATGTACAAACAGTATGTTAAAAAGTCCATGAAAATCGATAGTCTTACCAGTGCACAGATGCGTCATAAATCTTTTGTAGCGAACGCCAAAAACACTAAAAATCAATAATTAAACGATATATGTAATTAATACGCCGCCCGGCGCTGCATTATAGATGATCAGCTGAAATGCACGCTCGCTGCATTATGAAAATGACGATGATAATCCCCGACGTCATTTGCGTTTCATTGTGCTTTTTCATATTTTTATACGGGGTCCGGGGTCCGAACCAAATGTTCAAACAATAAACATTTTGAATTACAATTAAATTAGATAATACTCTATATACAGAAATCATTACTTATAAGTTATTATTAATTATTACTTATATGTATATGTGATTCGAATTGTAATTTCGAAAAATAGAGTTAAACCACTGTGCCACTACGTGTCACTACGACACATTATTTATTTATTTACACTTTTTTGCAGAAAAAATAGTAAAATGAACTAATGCTAATAGATGTTACATTTAAGAGCAACGGGTTGCCTTATTGCTAATAAGTGATTTCTTCCAGGCAACTCACAAAATTAAATAATACTTATAATCAATTTTGACTGGTGTAAGAGGTGCGAAGAAGACTACAAAAACAAACATGGCTAATTTAAAATTTACAAATATTAACATTACAAAATAGGATGAGGCCGATCGGATGGAATAAGGACTTTAGTTCCAAAGTCTTACGGGGATACTCTAAAAGAATTCCGAAAAAGCAGTATTGGCTTTTTATGTGTTGTTTATCGAATATTTTCTAATCAATAAATATTTACATGTACACCTGAGTAATGTAATGTCTGACGACTTAACGAAGTTTCCACGTTGGATGGGAGATATTAAATTTACACAATATATAATTAACTTATGTTAATACTGAAACTATGGATGGAGTTGTGTCGTGGTTTATGAAAAAGGTGTGGTTGATTGCCACAGAATAAACCTCGTAAATCTATAATAAAAATAAATAATATATAACTTATAATTGTCAAACTTTAAGAGTCAAAAACTATTTCATTCGAAATTAATGTGACTTGACATGAAATAGGCTTAGGTTATTTTATCATAAACAGTGTTAAACCGCAAATTGTAGGTTTGTCGCGACAAAAAGACAACCGAAATGATTTTATCACAATATTATGCTTCAGAGGTCAGTTTTGTGGTATGCCTTACCAATTGTAAGGTTTATACAAAAACCTTCGCATGCTTATGAGAAATATTTGATTTCAGTTTATATCTTCTAATGTAGTGTAGAAGAGACTAGCAATACTCTCTGACTTTAACTTCTAGTTTCAAACTTTCATCGTGTTCCGTCAAGTCTAACTGTATATTTGTAATTAGTAAACTGTTTTGTGTAAACTAGTGAATAAATTTATTCTTGATTTTGATAAAGTTTAATTTATGTTTACGTATAGTAATACGTCTATTTTGTTTCCATAATAATTAAAAATATAGGAGGTTCTTTCGTTACAGTTAGATCTTAATCTGAGTTGACTTTTGAGTGAGTTAACTTATTTAAGGATAGACTTTAACTTTGATAATGTATCATAAAAAACCTTGAAAGACATTTGATTTATTAAAGTTTATAATTATACTTGATGCCATATTTTATCAATGATTCCGATTATATCACAGATGAACTCCAGGCACTAATAGGTATATAATAGGCAGAGTATATAATAAGCTATATTATGTACGACCGTTATCTGCTCCATACAGTTTGTGATGTTTTCGCTCGGCGAAGCGCGAAATTATTGATTGTTGTAATTAATTGCAAACAGTCTACTGATAAAATGGATATCAATTTAAAACTGGTTAGCATTATTTCACAACAAACAAGACGCAAAATTATATTTCATTGATCCGTCTAACAATAGTCATTGCCACATTCAATTTGTATCTCCAACATAGCTTTAAGTAGTTCGTGGATATTAATGAAAGTAATAAAAAACATGGTTTCTGGTGTCTTTCATGTAAATTTAATTTATGACACTTCGTTACTTCACTTCGTATATTTAAATACACACCCAAGTAAAATTGATATAAGAGAACATATTCGATTTCAGCGATTTCTTCTAGGCAACCGTAATAAGACAGAGCAAGGGAACTGATTTGAATATTAGATAATAAATTTTTAATTTAAGTAACAGTCTAAAAGTATGTATAAATGTATCAACTATTAAAAAAACGTAAGCAGTCGTTGTCTATGACACATTTTTAAAATAAAGGAGCTATCTAAATTTTGAATACTTACTTAAATATATATTTTTTTAAAGTGTAATAGACTCTTACTAATATATATGTTGAAGGTTGTATGCGTGCTACGATAGTATGCTACGAAAATGTTCGATACCATTCCACAATAAACATTTTTGTCAAGCGCCACACATATAAAACAGATCTAAATTATTCAAAACCAGTTGTGTCTGTCTCAATTCACGAACGCCGTATGGGGATTCATCATATCCACTAATTCTCATTAATTACTTGGCAATGTGAAATCTCATTACAGCCGTGCAAATCGGTCTGCGATCGATTTTTCCCTTACTGGTGCTGTTGGTTGTGCCTGTATTATAGTCGAATTGCTCAGGTGACACACTCGGTTGACCATATTTTTAATAGTACATGACAGTATTCAAAAAAAATTACACTGACTATTACTTCTATTTGTCACTTGAGGGAACTATGCAACGTATAAAGTATCAGTATCAATTAAGGAAGCTGAATCTGATAGAATAATTAAATGGTTATACACATGGTTATAAATCAGGCTTTTTTATTTGTAAATATAATATTTATAATTTTATTTTATATTAATATATAAAGTGTAGAAATTATTATTGAAGATAAAATTGTATTTGGTCTGATATATTTTTGCATCTGTTTCAAATCCGAATTAACATAATTTAGGGCTTACCATAAGTCTATTTTTACAAAATAATATTTGTTATAACTTTTTAACTCATACGAAATGATCCAATAATTAGCTGAATGACATGGTAACACTACATTCATCGCATTGGCGCAAATTAATGAGGGTTGGATATTTATTTCAGGATTTTGATTGTCACTGTCAGACATATCAATTCCACTATTCACCTGATATTATAAAAATAATAACACGTTTAACCTATAACTAATTAATTTTTAATATACGCTATAAAGGTTTGAAGTGGTTCGTGTATGAAGAAACATGCATTCAAAGAATGTTAAATGTATCATGTATGGAGTGCGTATCTGTAAATTACTGTATTTTATTTTATATGACCAGGCTTTAGAACAACCGAAGACTACAATATAATATAACTAGAGACAGATATATATAGTTAAACTACAGTTTGTTAAGGAAACTTACATCAAAAGCTAAAATTTTATTCATGGTTAAGAATAAAGAAAATAAGAAAAAGCTTTTCTATAGTCATTAACAATTAAGACAATTTGGTCATATGTACTGAATACAAAGATTTGACTTTTACTTTAAAATGTTATTGAAATGAATCAAGAAAACACATTTTTTACACACTAGGTTTTCATGCTTTAGGTATCATTAATTCAGTTTTATAGGTTGACAGGGCTTTTTCAAAAATGCCGGAGCTGTTATTATATAGAACAGGTGATATGCAAATGTTCCGCTCGATGGGCGCGATGCAGTAATGAGCTCATTACCCGATATATATCCAAGCTGCGGTATACATGGGCGCGGCTATTTATCGAAGCACAATGCATATCAATATTCATAATTAACATGATATTTTGAAGGAGCATTCGGTTGATGGAGCGAAATGGTGCGGTTTGCCTTGTTTCACGGCTTAATACAATTTTGTTACTAAAATGATTCTGGTGATACGGATTTTGGGTTTCCTTTAAATAATTTAACATTAGATTAAAAATACACGTTAGGCCTTATATTTTGAAGTTATAAAATTTGTTTAAGATGTTCTATATGATTTCGTATATGTATATAAAAAACATTGTAAATATGTAATCATTATATATATTACAAGACCATGATAAAGACTACTAAAGTAATTTTGGTCAAATTTAGATTGTTTATTATGTATAATAAAAATAGGTCTCAACTCTTAAATTTTAGTTGATAAATTTGTGTTCGAGGCAAACCCGCAGCCATGCAATGCAGTGTTGAGACACCAGCAACGCCAGGAGGCTTGCAAGTGAATTGACGGCCCTTAAGGCAGAGGTTCGCTCTTTTTTTGAAGGCCACCAAGTCGTAACGGTTCGAAAATTTAACCATCATACTAAAATGACAAATTGTAATAAAACACAGAAATATTTTTTAATATTTATTATAGGTATAAACCTAACTACCTGCTGTCGAAATTAACAATCGAAGAAGCAATCTTAAATTATTTTTGCTATGCAACAAATATCCAAACAGACATAAAACTATGAATTAATAATGTATTGCACAAAGTTTTGACGAAATCGTTCGGAATAATAATATCCAATATTAGCGTTTAAATCGGTCTCACAACCATTTTTTTAAATTTAAATTTTATGAAATAATATGGGTAAAGTTGGAGGCCGTATTTAAAAATGTGGAACATTCGTGGATCTAGTCAAAGTCTAAATAATTCCTCTATTATATTAATTTCATTTTCATTAAAAAATATAAAAAGTACGTTTATAATTAGTACAAATGCATCGAGGAAGATTTTTTTTAAATCCGTTGACTTCTAAATAGAAATAAACTTTAAAATAATAAACAAACAACAAACACATGAAAAAATTAGAAACATATTAATATATGGCAAATATTGCACGTAAAATTGACATTTTAAATTACCGAATAAAGTCAAGCTCAACAGGTCACAACTACCTATTTCGGTATCTATGACATCATTGGACAGACTTGACTTATCTAATCAACAATTATCTTATCACTATTTGTATACACCTACTCAACTTTAACTGCACAACTATTGCACTTTACAAGTCGCATTTACAACAAAATATTCACAATTCTATTTACATTTGTATTTCAAATAATGAGAAACCCTACGAAATCCACAAAAAAAAAATATTAATTTTTTTTTCGGATTCAATCGTATAATATAGGACGGGAGCGACGATTTTCAAATACATTTCACCTATTTCGTTGAGATTTTTATTTACATGTTTCATTCATTCACATTTGAAAATATATAAATTTGGGGCGTAACGTACAATATAGACTAGTGAATTTGAAAATGTAGTATTTTTCATCATCTACATTTGGGTAAACGATGTGAAGCTTTTGAAGTGAACTTAATAGGGTCTCCAAACAGTGTTACTATCCGGTTGAGGATTTCCCCTTTGACCAAGATTGTTGACTCTCCCATCTTCTCCCCTCGCTGCAGCCGCAGCACAGGAGTTGCCACCACCCAACAATAAATCGCCTTGCCCATTATGTCTATGATTATTCGTTGTAGACGAAATTTGATCCATCATAGTCTGTAATTCATTGTGACTCTGAGTTGAATGTATTGTGTTCGAATGTAATGGGTGAAAATTGTGTGTTTGATTCGCGGCGGTATACAGCTGACTGTATAGAAGGCTAGCCGGGAGGACCGGGTATAGCGAATTATTACAGTTACTACTTCCGTAGGTGGAGTTTTGAGAACCCATTAGGGAAAAGTTGGAACTATTTGTGTTATGTCCTATGTTTGTCGTGTTTGAAGTTAGCAGGTCGTCTTGTATCGGTGATTCGGGTTGAGAACTATTATCGCTTAATGATCGAGGTCCGGTTGAGAGACTGTAGTCTGTATTGTTGTTGTATCGTGGTAAGAGACTGCCGTGGTGGGAGGGAGATGAACTCACAAGACCAGATAGTTGTTGGTCTAGGTCAACACCCGTCGTATCTGGTAAAACTGCAATAAAAAACAAAATTTGAATTGCTACAGCAGGAACACTATGGTGTAGTTAAAATTGTATGGATTCAAATTAACTAAAAAAATACATCAGTGATAAATTAATAGTGAATTGGACGCATCGCACTATAAATTATAATGAGTGCTCGTAAAATGGTCGACTGACGTTTAGGGTCGATGTCAAATGGACAATATTACAAATGGCGTTACATATTTATAGTGTTTTTAGCATACTCATTACTTTTTAATTATTATCTTTTCTCACGTGACCTTTTATGTCTCAGAGAGATGGTAAGGAGATATTATAAAGTAGTCAAATTATGAAATAGCAGTTATCATTTAAAGTATAAAAAATATTTTTACCTTATCACAAAAACCTCTTTTTTTAATTATATTTATGTTTTTTGTGTTATGTATGGATAGGAAAGGACTTTATTTTGTTTATACAGTTCGACACATTGCTCCTTTACAAGGAGGATGTAAGTCATAAATTAATATTTAATTTCACCATACTGGTCTCAAGTTATAGCCTATCAATGATCATTACTTCCGCAGTAAATGTTCCAAGACATGAGTAATAGAGGTAATGTTTGCATTATATTTTAAAAATATCATCAATTATCGTTGGAAATCTTAAAGTTCAATATGAATCTTGTTTACAATATATTTGAGGTAGATCTTTTTTTAAAGTTTAATTATAAGTATACTGTTTCAGTAACAAATTCCAAGCTACTAACCTGTATTATTAGTAAAGTCCTGAGTGGGTGTCTGTTCTGGAACAGTCCCAGCGAAGCCCAGAGCTGGTGGGTTAAACTGAGAGGCAGAAGGTGCCGCACAGGATGGCAAGTAAGCGGGGTACGCACTCGCACCTCCATATCCCCAGTGCGAATTACTCGAACTTAATCCAAATTGACTCATATCTACAAAATAAATATAATTTTAATACTATTTTTGGAGCAACAGTACTTACATGTTAACATTGTGAAAAAATATTATCATCTAGTAGTGAAAAATACAATTGTAGTATTTCGTCTTTTCTCGTAGTATGTTCAGGCTAACATAAGTCAACAAAAGAGCGTCTGTAAATAAACAATTTAAATTTTTAATTACAAAATAATTTGAATGTTTTTATAAGTAAACGCTAATAACCCTTTATTCAATCAATATGATCATGCATGCACCAATTGTTGTTAAATTCGTTGTAGTTGAATAATTTTAATTGTCATTCTGTAAACTGTACCACAAAAGTAAATAACACAGCTAATATAATACTCGAAACGTGAAATTCGCAAACATACGTGATACGAGAGCCACTTATCCAGATATCGAGAGTGGACACGCAACCCGCACGATCCGTCCACTTTATTTTTTCCACAGTATTATGGGCTTTTATTTTTCGGTATCACGGTTCCGTTTTTGGCCGGCGATCGGCTGACTCGGTTTTTATACGGAGCGCGCCGATTTGTGACATTTTTTGTGGCACACGAGTTGTTTTTGGCCAAACGTGGATTTTAGCGGGCACGAAGCGTGCTTGTTCGATTGAGACCGTTTTCAATTCGATTTTTTTTGCCTGATTGAATACACGCTTTTGCGAATGTAGTTTGCGCGGTTAGGAATCGACCATTGACGTTGTTCAACGATAAAGTGGTCTATACAGCTTGTGCACTTTGTAAAGGATTTAGTAAACGGGACTTTTTACAGATGTTATCTTTATGCAAGTAGAAACAAATCAATCAACACAAGATGTATTAAAAGAAAGAAACTGCTTTATTTACACACTTACGATTTAAAAAGTAAAATACAATTGAATACATTCAAAACAAACAAACAGTTTTAGTTTGGCCTCTCTCAGTATAACCATGGCAGTGAGGACATTGTCCATTGTTATTCAAGTAAAATTTTCACTATAAACAAGAATCTAAAAGAACAGCGTTGAAATAGTAATCATTATTATTTCTACAGATGTTCATTATATTTATTTATTAAGTTATCTCATATTCATAGTATTTTTTTACAAAGTACAAATGTATTAATGTTAAGTAAATTTTATTTTATATATGAACTGTTTGCTTGTCTCAGCCGTACGTTAAGATGGTGCTAGGCTTTAGCCAACAAATCGTTTCTGCTTGAAGCGTACGGCTATAAAAATATAACAGTGCAACTATGAAGCTCGATGAATATACTTACTTTGACAGGTCGTAATTGGAGGCATGCGGAACCCGCCAAGTGGATCCGGTGGAAAAGGAAACGGCCGCTGTCCAAATGCGAAGTGGAACTGCTGCTGCTGCCCTAGGAGAGACAACACTATATCAGTACGATTATGCTGCTCTTTTGAAAATCTATTAATTGTTATACAACTATCCTGACATATCTGTTTCAAGCCAGTTGATTTAGAAATATAATTGTTTTATATTGAATTCTCTTTGTGAAAACATTTTAAGTAGTATATATATAAACTATTAATAGATAAATAGTTAAGTATATAAACGTTCGTGCGTCTTTTCTATGAAACCTATGATAGGCTTGATTAGTACCCGATTGGATGGCAACGCAATTCGGATGCGCTTTATCGAGGCGTCAATTGCGGATTGCCAATTAATTTACTATAACTGTATTTGTTACCAACACAAACAAAATATCTTGTGTACCAATTTAATGGTTTCTTTCATACCATTGTTGACGGCATTCTGGTATGGTGGCGCTGCTTATCTCGACATTGGGATTTTATTTTTATTTTCTTAATTTCTTTCTTTCTTATCAATAAAAAAGTTTACACAATAAAAATAGATTAAAAATAAAGCCAAAATAAGGTTAAAACATAGAACCGGAAATAGAATCTAAGATCCAGAAACAATAACAAAAAAACACGAACAGAAATATATAAATAAAAATGTATATATACTCGTACATGTGAACAAGTGGAGTATACTATGAAGAACGAGCATTTAAGTGTGTGTGTGTATTAGTGTGTGCAATGGTGTTGCTGTGTGAGTGAGTGTGCGAGGTTGAGTCTTAGTTTTTTTTTAAAAGAATTTCTACTTAGGCCAAATATATCCAAGGACAGATAGGACTCATTATAGGTTCTTGCTTGATGGTAATTCCCTTCATATTATCCTATTTTTTATATACGATTTCAAAGATGATATCAGAATTCACATTCAATTTTAAATAAAAAAACCATTGAATTCAGTGCAGTCTTCTTTTTTTACAGTATTTGGTTACGCGATCATTAAAATAAATCGAAGACTGCCCACACTTTTTGAATGTAAATAATTTAATACATTTACGTTGATATTACAGAAAGTTTCAATGGTCACACATTAGTAAAACGACAAGATACATTTAAAATTTATAAAGTATTTTCTGAAATTAAATCAATTCCAGTCGTCTCCGAGAGGGGTCGCACAGGTGTGACACTGACGTGTTCAGTCGTGCCAATTATTCAAGCTACAAGCCTATATTGTCCGCCCTTCACAATATAACTCAATCTAGCTGTAGGAATTTGTATTACACGTGTTTATTACAGATAACGATCATGCCTACACCTTCGGTTAATTAATATCAGGTCTACGTTATGGTTTAGTATATCAATCGGTAAACAAGCATGGTATGCTTACAAGCTTTTCTAAGGACTTTATTAATTGTATTTAGATGTAATCATATTTGGATAGTTCAGTATTTAATACAAGTTTTTTTTGGAGAAGATATCACTTTATACTTTCTGAAATGTTCCTTCCTGTATAAATAAATACTATCATTTTCCTATTGTATAATATTCTCTTGGACCGTTTTATTTTAACCCTGAAAAAGAACAAACGAACGCACCTCTGTCTCGACAGACAGACGTCTGTTATTAAGAGCTTCGACGCATCATCAATATGAAATTGACTCAAACGTTTGTAAAACCTACACACACTGTAAAAAGGGCCGTGTATAAATCAACGGCGCAACAATTACACACAGTCATGGCAAGTTGGAATTAGAAACTGTCATTTGCACCGTTCGAGGGTTCGAGGGGGGGATGGGGAAAGGGGGGGTGTGTTACATGGGAGGGAAAAATAGGGTGCAGGACTGTGGACCTGATTAAAGGATTACTGGGGTGGCGTCCGGTCTAGTTAGATTTATTATGCCAAGTATTTCAACTAGTTAGCCATGGCTCACTATTTAAATCCTTTGGAATTATTCTCATAATCTTTACATAAAGGAAGAAAATTTTTATAATTGAATTATACTGTGAATATAAGAAAAAAATAAGAAAAATATTTGTATTTGTATCAATTATATTAAAAAATATCACGATAATTTTTTAAATACGAAAATGTTTTACGATTTAATGATTATATGTAGAGGATTTTTAATCATTTCTATAAAAATATATATAGTGTATTATAAGTAATATTAATATATAATAGCACAATCACATAACATATTGATAGTCATGCGGTGGATTTATTTAAGCCATGAATTTAACGAAAAATAAATAAAATAATCAGTTATTATTCAATATAATTGAAATTTAATCAGATTTAATGAAATGCATTTTTTCAAATTTACATCGGGCACTAGTATCTCAAGGATGACTCGAATGTTAACTCTCTTTAGATGGGAATGTAAAAGTATCGGTTTGAAGTATACAAATGTAATGTTTATAAAAATATCTTTAGAATTATCTTCCAAAATCATGAACAGCCGATACTTAAAGGATACAGAGGATAATAACTTGAACATGTTTACGTGTGAAGTAAACAATAATGAAACAGTAGCGGGTGGTCTAGGCGTGCGCATCCAAAATAGCCGAGGAAAAACATAGTTTATAGTCTCCGATTATTAAATTGTAGGCGGCTACTGCTGTGAAGTTGTAAACCAAACCACCCACCAGGGGACAAAAATAGAACAATGGCGCGTCGCTGTCATATTGCTGTAATGTGTTACTTGTCTGATGGAAGAATTTTATTTTGGTTATTGCCATACAAATATCATTAAATCTCTAATATTCTTTATTATCTTAATTATATTTATCCTCGGATGAGACATCCACAAACCAGGAAATATATGTGGGGTCCAGCGTCCCTGGCTACCTTAAAACATTATGTTTACAGTTGAAATAAAGAACTTATTATTATTAACCGTAGATAAGTTGTGGCTTTGGATTTAAAATTATATGATTATTGTTATTTGTTTATAGACATCATCAATATCATATCTTGAGTCTAGATCGTTTACGTTTATATACAGTTTACGTTTAGAAAAGAGGCAACTGCTATTTGACTTTTAAATGTATAAACAGATTTATACTTTAAATATAATAGATACACGCATATTCACTAAAACTCATTAAAGTTAAAACGCACAATCGTTCGAGTCATTAATAAACCTGTACAATACAACATGCGTCGGAACTTAGAATTAAATAATTTATCGGGTTGAGGCTGGCATAATAAATCAATATGCAAGGCATGCATACACGGGTGGGGGTGGTACCCTCCGAGCCCTTTCTTGACTAATTAATTAAACAACCGATTCATTACAGCATCCTCCTTTATACCCTCACATTCGTCTACGTATCCTCCGCATTTTTCATTGAACATAGTTCAACCTGTTTAATGTTTTGTGCGAGCACTGATTAAAATGCTCAAGTGTTTTAAACTTGTTAAAAACAGGTGTTATGATTCTGAGAATTTTCCAAAGATATTCTGGCAGCTCACAAATATAAAAATTTCTAAATAAAAGAAATACAATCAAATTCTATTTTTCGAAAATATATTTAAAATATTATATTAAACATAAACCGTACGTTTAAATCCTTGTAAAATATGAAGCTGTTATTAATAACTCATATTACCATCAATTTACGTGAAACAGAACTCACAAATGCTTCATAAATGAGAGCGAACGGTTCAAAGAGTTTTACATGTGTATGGCAACCCTTCTGATGCCTCCACTTGCAATTATTTTAATTTCTTTCCGTGATGAGGATTGATCGAGCATTAGGTGTGATTTGGATAGGGATAGGAACATTTGTGTCCATCGAGCGAATTTCGACTTTAAATTAATGTTTAATTAATATATTAATAATAATAATGTCTCAGGTGACTTTTCACACACTGTCGGTTAGAGATAAAAGCGATTTATAGTTTGTGTTATGGGTGATAAAATGTTTATATTACACCCAGACTAAAGCCTAATAACTAATATATACATTCATATGTTGGCATTACGATATGCCAACATTAGATACTAAAAATAAACAAAATTTTCAGAATAAATCAAAACATAAAGATTTTTTTTGTATTGAAAATGCGATGGACTGATAAAAATTAACAGAAAATACATAATAACGTTTGTTAATTTATAAAGAAATTAACTTTTCTATACGTTAAAAAAAGGAGACTTATTTATGATATTTATAAACTTATGAAAATTACACAAATTGAACTAAGATCTTAAATACAATAACACAACTAGGACAATTTCTTTAAGACAAAATGCCAAACATTTATTGCCATGTTTATAAACTTTCATTGATCCAATCTTAGACAATCTTTTGAAAATCAGAAACAATAAAAGTATGTACTAACTGGTTTTAGAGCGAGGCTCCCGAGGTCCGTCCACTGTAACTTTTATCGCCTTGTTGTACGTCGTTACTTGGGGTGGTGACGTCGAAACTGTGATAGTTAACGTGAAGGATTTACCTAAAACAATAAAGTACAGATTAATAAAATACTTTGTAATTTTATAAAATAAATAAGGTGGTCTCTGTAGTTAGTTTCTTGAGAAGTACCAATACTTTATAGCTTTATTTATTAAGATAAAACAAATTTTAAATGTTTGGTCCTTGTGGTACCTTGTGGTACCCTTAATGAGAAAAGCACCAGCTTTTGGATCACGGGTACTGACTACCAGGCGCTTCTTAATTCCTTAATAAGCGCATGTGCACTTGTACCCCAAGGTCCAAAAGTCTCTACTCCAAACGCTATATAGTTAAACTGTATAAAATATAATGACGTATTCTTTTAAAACTTTTGAAAGCTTATGTTTCTACTAGCATATGCAATATATTTACATTATTTCAATCCATGTAACTCATTATTATATTGAAATTTAAATTGAATACACAGTTTAATATTAAAACAAAGGCATTTTAAATCAGTACAGAATAATTACAAAATACTCATTAAAAGGATTTAAATTTATTTCCCTACATAAACTGTTTTGGACGTGAGTGAAAGCGATAAATTCAATCTGCGGTCGTTCTCTTTTCGCCCAAAGCCAACTTTTTGCAGTTCGATTCTGATCACTTGTTCGGAAAGTTCAAAAATTTATTGCCGGTTTGTTTTCAATTTTGCGTGCCGAATGAAATTTTAACTGCTACATCGATCCACAAATTGTCTATCAAAAACTAACTGGTTTTTCAGACTGGTGAACTCACAACAGTTTTATTTTGTAACAATTGAAATTGGATAGCCTATTTCACGTAAGCACTCGAAATGCAATCTCATTCGAATATGAAGGGAACAAACATCACGTCACAAACAATGGACAAACCACTTCATCACTGCATAACGTTGCCTATAAAAAAAACATTTCCATCTGCGGAAAAACCACAGTTAATATTAAATGACCGTCCGTCAAAGCTGTATTGTGGAGCGCTTCGCTGCGGGATGCAGCCAATACCGATTTTGTGATTTTTCCGAGCCGAGGGGGTGGCAGGGGGTGACATGTAAGCTTTAATGGAGCCTGAAGCGGCACACCGCCGGCTACACGCGAAAAAACTGTAAAAAAAAAGGCCTCATTCATACGTGATTTCATGTGTAGGCTACTTTCTGCGGCCGGCGTGTGCCGCTCGTTAAAAATGGACGTATACATGCCCGCTTGAAGCTTGTTGCGGCCACGTCAAGTTTATTAACGTTACCCCAGAGATATGTTTGCACTTATGACTTTTTCGTATTACCTTTTAGAACTTAATCGATAGCTTTTATGTAATTTATATATAAGATGAACCCAACAGCACAACTGGTCGCGTACTATGAAAGTACTTTTTTGACTTATTACCACACAATAAATAAAATGACATAAAACCTTAAGTATCAATTATTTAATTTAGCCCTTATCTAGTTATAATATGATAATATATCATATTGATCTGTCATATATCTATACGTCAAGACCCTTATAAAAAAATCACTTCAAAGCAAACATCGTTGAAAACTATAAGATTCTTGTAATTTTATCTATAAAATCGAACAGCACAGAACAATATAAGTTGATGGTAATTAGCTAAATAAATGATGGATACAGACAATTGAACAATTAGAACTCTCCAAATGAAACTCAAAGCGTTTATGTTTTTGATAAGCCTAACCAGTCCAAGTGATCAAGCTAGACATATGAGTGATGGACACGCCGTACCAGGCGCGGTCGGCCCCAGCCGCGCCTAAATAAATAACCTCTACTTAATGTAGTTGGTACACGATATAGCTTTACGAGCTCACAATTTCCTCATTCAACTCTACACCCTTCTTATGACACGCTATGACGTAAATTTTATGATTTATGAAATGGTTATTAATGTTTGTTAATTTTTGTTTTGTCGCTATATTTCCAAACAAAAGGAGGTTATAATAAAAACCTTTTTTATAACTACACATTTTCACGCACAACTAAAAATATCTATTTAATTATTTTTCAATTATGGCTTCATCTAGACTTACAACAGATTTAGCATGTTTGGCTAAACATTACATTACAAAAGGATATATTTAAATTTGTATATTTGTAATTAGAGTTATTGGATAGTAACTGAGAAGTATGTTACAGGACAGCGAGGGATTGAAGTTAGTCGTTTCAGAGGTTAACTTGCTCTAAAGGGTCAGACGTCTCGCTACGGTTCGATCCTCCACCTGGATAATAAAGTCGAGTTTTATTTAAAGAAAATTTCCACCTTTTTTAATGTCACCTACAATTAATATCAGTATTATTACACTGTAATAGATTAACCTTATATGCCATGTCTATTGATCCTTACTTCGCAGCTTCATGTTTCCAATTTGACAGCTGTCAAAGACACCTTGCGATGTCAGATCGCGATTAGGCGATGTCGGACGTAATGACGTGCTAATGCCTCACCTCGATCGCTAATTGACTGAATTAATATGCTGATGTAAGCTTAGGTGTTCGCCGTTTGCCTGCAGACATTATATGTACAGTAGGTATGTCTGATAATCCTATGACATTAGGATTATTACAAAATATATGTATTAATAACCGTTTTACCTAAACGTTCCGTTCAGTGAAAGCTTTATCATATTATTTAAAATAAAAAAGTAATTTTGAGTTATGTTAAGAAAGTGATACATGATGCTCTGTTATTTAAATATTCAGTTAATCTTCTTGATATGAGTTTTTCTATAGAAGAGTGGGCCAACAAGCAGGAGGCATACCATAAGGAAAAGACGCTGCCTATAGATACTCACATGGCTGGGAGCCTTGTGAGTATCTAGCTTTTCTTGAAAACCCCTAAGTCGTATTGGTTTGGAAAAGCCGTGGCGGGCATCTGATTCCATAATGTGATGATGCGTAGTAATAAATGCCTTACGAAACGCGCGGTGGTGGAACGACATACATCGAAGCGATAGGGGTGGAATGTTGTATAATGCCGTAAATCCTTTTAGTGATTATTAAATTGTTTTTGTTAACCTATTTAATTGAAAGTAATCTTTATTTAAAGTTTGAATATGAATCGAAGATATGTGAGTTACGATCGCAATTCGATTAGCTTCACAACAGTTGACCTCGTAGTTAGGTAAGTTGTGGGCCGCGCTTAGTTAGCAACAGCCCCAAAACCGAGACGACCGTAAATGAAATGGTAGTTTTCCGCGGCTAACCGGCTAACCCGGCTCGCCGGCCGGTTAACCAGGCCCGTGTGGCCGCGTTATGGTTGACAAGGCCCTTACCGCGTGCGTATGTCTACACGATATTTGCGTAAACTGTTAAAACCATTCTAACCTAACAAAATCATAGTTTACATGACAAGCAGCAATACTGCATGCACACAATTTTTGATAGTCCGTAAGATAATAAATTCTTATTTTAGATAAGTTACATTCACTATACGCTCATACGTAAAGCGCTGTTGGTGGTTTTTAAAAGAGGCGTAAAAATTAAGTACGTATTAAACTTTTTGGCAATAAACATTTTGATAATAATAGGATTTAATTAGTTGTATACAGCATAATCTACAGCGAAACATTGCTCAAAAAAAATATATTTACTTCCTTTAGTAATATCTGTGTTTCCTTGAAGAGATCGCTAATTAGCGATAAGGCCGCCCGTTGCGTTCTACTGTTAGTGCAACGAAATGTGAATAAAATAAAAAATAATAATAATGAAGTATATAAAAGGAATGAAAAGTTTATTAAATTTAAATTCGAAAAGTATTTATGAATTTTACTCAACTATCTTAAACCAATAACAATATTTTAAAGGACATCCTTTTATGATGATACATTGTGTGACTTGGCACGGCATCTGAGGCACCAAAATGTAATCTAAGCATGCACGTATTCGTATAAAGAATTCTTCAAAGGGAATTTTTTATTCAAATGGCTTTGTGACCGCAGTAAGCCCCGCCCAGGCGGAAGACGTTGCTTTTCCACGATTTTCCATTGGCTCCCGGCCGGGGGCGTGCCGTCTTCTTCTTAAACAACTTTTCATTTGTACGACTGAAATATCGCTGGATTAAAACACTGAAGTTCCCGATGCGGTTTCTAGAAGGTTTTTATAAGCATTCGGCTGTGAAGTATGTTCGTGTTTAATTAAATGCATCGAATTTTTTATTCATCTAACAGGTATTTAAGTTTCCCTTTTAAAGGTTTCTTTCATGTAATAATTCGTAACGTGGTATGAGAACATTCGTTTACCTTTTCAACTACCTACTGTATGCATTACGGACATAGCTAAGTTTTCAATACGCTTTTTGGAACTTCGGTTCCTTGAGACTGAAATTAAAAAAAGTATAGTTTTATGGTTCTACTGAAATATTTTTTTCTGCCTACATATAATTTCCCGTTTAAGGGAGTTTATATATTTTGTTGAAACCAAATCTTAACTAGCTGACCCGGAAAACGTTGTTTTGCATTTATATTAAAACGGTGATGCATTATTGCATCATGATTTAGGGAGCTTTCTTTGGAAGGGTAAAAAATTAAGGTTGTAGGTATTTTTGAATGATGAATTATTAAATTAAAAAAATTAAGGTGGACCACTATTTTAGTGGTATGAATAATAAATGTCGACCGATTCTCCCAACTACCCGATATGATCCAAATCTTCATGAGAATCGGTCGAGCCGTTTCCAATTTTTAGGCTTTGGCTATGTTTGTGCCAGTTCAATATGTAGAAATTAGACTACCTTAACTTTTGAATACGTTAATTCCTTATCGAGAGTGGAACCTCAAATCACAAATGCAACGACGAAGATTAGCTAAGACAGTCCAGGGCCGAATTTATACGATAGACATAAATAGACTGTACCTACTGACTAAATAGACAAACTTAAACGATTGTGTATTATAAAGGAATTGGTAACGCGGTCTTCTTTTAGGACCTAAACAACAAAATTTCAACACGACTGCTTCATCATTCAATGCGAATTGTTATAATCCAGGCCATATTGTAAGGACCACACATGCCTTGGATTAAGGATGTTAGGACAGTCGGATAGTTAGGAAAGTAGGAAGTGATACTACCACATCGAACCGTCTTCAAATGCTATCTTGCTGCACACAACCAAAACACGGATCTATCAATACTCCGATAATGCTGTATAGCCCACTACTACTAAAAAGTATAGGCTGGTTAACGATATATTCTCCACAAAGGTCACTCCAAGATGCCTTTTATCACCCTAGGTAGCTTTTGAAAGAAGTTGGCCTGCCTCAACAACTTGTGCAAAATGGACAACGTTTCTGTCTATTGGCGGGCAAAGGGAGCTTACAACCTATTACAATAATATTATGGTATAAATTCTATCATCTATAATATAAAAATGAATTGCAAAATGTGTTGGTAAGCGCATAACTCAACAACGCCTGGACCAATTTGGACAATTCTTTTTTTTAAATGTTCGTCGAAGGATGGTACCGCGAAAAAAATTCGAATAATTGCCGGAGAATCCCTAAAACAGCCCAATTTGAACTCTATTGCTATTAAATAAAGTTCAATGTTGTCTAAGCAATGTAGGTGTCCTATCGAGTCAATTTGAAGTGAGTTCGAATTCAATCATATCTATCAAAACAGTGTGTGTTCGTGCGTTGGAACACAGAATACATCGTTGGAGGATATGAGTCATTAAATCTAATAGATTATATGCCCTATTACAGTGGCTTGAGCGTATTTTAAGAAAATTTTATATGCATGAGAGAATCGGCCAGCACCTTTTTCATACCCCTAAGTGATAAGGGTTGTTTAAACTTAATTTTGTTTATTTCCTAATTCTTTTTTATAGTGTGGCTTTAAAAATACATACAACCCTAAATTGTTACCCTCTTATTACCAACATCTATATTTTTAATTTTACATTAATCATTTTTCATCCCGCTCGATAGGTGATCGTTCGTCATTTAAATAGTAATATAAATAATTTGTATGGAAAAGCAACGTTTGGCGGTTCATGATATAAATTATATATATATATATCTACCCAAAATATTATAAATAAATAAGTACGATATGAATATCTAATACAATAAAAAATATTATTTGAAGTCTCTATTTGCCCGTATGTTTATGATTTTCTTCTAAACAACTTAAGCAATGTCACAGTAATCCTAATAAAAACAGATTAGCACATCAGTGAAATTTGTATAAAACGTATTTCTTACTATTTTTTTGCCGAATGCGATTTTACATTTCATCCGTATCATCTTTTACATCGTATTAGGTTTGTATGCTCTCTCTCATATCAGTGTTAAATAACTAGTAAATAATGTATAATATATGTTATATAAAAATAAATTGAAATTGGGATTAAAACAATAGATCTTTATAATCTATTGTTTTTTGTAGCCCATTAAAATATACATTATTTAATCGCTTCAAATTACATAAAGTTCTCGCTAAGTTATTAAAAATTATAAATAAGAAAGACTAAATGATAAAATGTCTAGTGATGATACTCTGACCGCCGTCGCTTTATTTTGGTGTTTTTATGCCTGTCTATAGCTATGTTTGCAATCCTATTTTTAAAATAATAAATACGTTTAAAAGCCAAAATGTGCTTGTAACCCGAAGATATCTAATGTTAACGAGAGTTTGGCTGAGCAGTTTCGAGTTGAAGGGCTGGCTAATTAAAAGATTAAAGTAGAAGTCTTTTTCTCGCCACCCCGCGCTAAACGACACCATTTGTCGCTCTATCGCTACTGACAATTTTCTGGCAATTGTAGAGAAAAAACCCAGCGAGAGGTGATGGAAAGATCAAGTGTTGCCATTTCCCATCTCACATCTCTCGGAAAAGCACAAAAGCTAACGCGGGCGCAGAACAAGCGAAACACAATAGACAGTATAAGAGTCGTTCGTGCCACTTATTAAAGAAGTAAGATGGCGTCTCTTAGTACCGGTAAACCAAGGTGCAAAGGTCAGTATCTCGCTAAGTATATAAGCATCTCGATACAAATACGAAATATCAATTATTAATTTTAATTATATTAGTTTGTACTTAGTCTAAGGGGCTATTATGTTAATAGTACAATAATTTCAGTGACTTATACAAACTTCAATTAAAATTATTATCGTTAAACATTGCAATAATATCTTGTGATTGAAGAAATTGAGAATAAACTAAAAATTTAATAGCAGTTTAATTAACTTAACATGAGTTCTTAGCCTCCCTCTCGTTTAGCCGGCTCTTTTTTATTATATAAGAATTAACTTTATTTTACTTTGCATCAAATATCTAGCAAAGTATGCAGCAAACAGGAATGCATGGTTATCATAAAAGTCATACACTTGGTAAAGGTCACGATTGACCTATACATAATGTTCCAAAATTACTATTTACAATCTATAAAGCATTACTGGTTTATCTATACTGAGCATGAAAAGAGAAAGAAACACTCAGAAATTTATAAATAAACATTTTGTCAACTATAAAGAATTTATAATTTCTATAGTAGAACATATATATGTTCCGAGCCTAATTTCCTTTTTATTATATAAATTAATTAATAAATAAATTATATCCTGTATAAGTATTGAAAATAAAACGTTTGCATGCAAACTATATAGAATCGAATTAATAATTTAAATTGTCTATAATTGAATATAACTTTGACTTTGACTTTAACAGTGTGTAAATTTAATATTAATTATCATCAAAAGTTAAAGTAAAAGTTGATTAGGTTCGGATTAGTAAACTATTTTAATCGCCAATGCAAAATGTCTATAATATTATCAATAATTATAGATAATATATTCGATTCGAGTTTTATTAATTATGAGATTTTATTAAACCGGGCTGAAATAAATAAAACTTGAAATTTTTTCGCAACTTAGCCGAATCAAGCTTTAAGATCATTTAAAGTTTTACTTATAATATAAAAGAGTAAAAATTAAAAACACTCACTTCTTACTGATTTCTATATGTCATTATTAAATATCCGAATATAAAATGAAATTATTAGCAAATCAGTAGGTAAACTGAATATCAAAATACAAATTTTGATATGTCGATGCACTATGCCTCCAATTATAACTAATCGCACAAATATTTTCACTATCGCGTATCAAAATTTTGTATGTATATTTATTAAATTAGAATATATAGTATTTTATGACATTATTATAAAATATGTTTATCTAATTTAATCAACCTAGTTAATTTCCGGGTCCAAATAACACAGAATTAAAAGTATGAAAGGCTCAAATCGTTTGTAAACAAGCTTCTTAAGAAAAGGGCGACCCTATTTGACATTCATCCGGCTTAAGTACCTCGAAAAAAGTTTGCAATGTCACCGACTTTTCCCTTACTTCGCGAAACACCGGAATGCAATATTTGACGTAATTTGCTCTGGTTTTCCTGAATGACTCTTGAGGGGGAAACTTTTATTTTGATTCGTGTTTAAACGTTTCACTTGAACTAGCAATTTCGCAAATGTTACAAATGCATTTAAAATTTTAGAATGACACAGTTATCACAGTAATTTGTTTAATGTTTGTTTTATAAATAGTTTACTTTCTTTAGTTAATAGTTCATTTGAAAAATATGTTGGAATAATTTAAAAAAGAAATACTTATAGGACATGATACGACGTGACTTGTATAACAATAACTGCACCTTCAGCACTCACCGCGACCGCTCCGGCCGACGAATCTCAAGTCGTTAAACTTTGCAATTTGGTTCTTCATCACCGCGGAACTGTTACGTAGCTCAGCACAACAGTTTTCATCATTCCCAGCCCGCACCGTCACCAGGGTGCCGTCGCCAACGTCACCCAAGGCCACCACCTTGAATGCCACTGGTAACGTCTTGTTGGATCGCCAGTGAGGTGGAAGTACAGTGCACACGAAATGCGGACTTCCTGTCCTCACTAGCTCACCCGGATGCTCTGACAGGAAATCCCCCAAAGTTCTTTCAGCGAGTATGTCAGATGTCATTTTAGTATAGGTCTCGTGAAGCAGCGTGGAGCTGGTGTCGGGTGACACAGCGCCGCTGGTCGCCCCCGGGAGGTGCATCCTCGACACCCGCGCCCGCTGCGTGCTGCACATAGAGAACACGGTGCACACCACCTACATCGCAACACCTAACGGTCACGACCGCGAGTCACAGGCACTCATTATTCTACACACCACTGTGATGATGATACGTTGCTAGGGAACACGCGTGGCTACTAGATGCGGTGACGTCACAAAGCGGCCTTGCCACACTTTTTTCCCGGTGAATGAAAGGTTCGGGGGGTGCGAGGGACGTGAGGGGCCGATTTTTTCCGGCAAGGGGTGGCTCCCCCGCGCGCGGCGAAAAAACTTTTCACTAGTTTCAATGACGGCGGCACTTTTTTGCGCCTCGTATTTACGATCGCACGCACGTCGCTTTCGCTTTCAGATGACACACTTTTAGTTGTTTGTCGTTACGAATTTACGTGACGAGCTTAGAAAGGGTTAAAATAGAATGGGGTGCGTGCGTCGTTGAGCGCGGTCGGGATGAGACTCGCGTGGGGCCACAACGGTTCAGTTGCGGTGTCCGCTCGCGGTGGCTATTAATACGCGGTACGTCCGTGCCCGTCGACTTCGGACAAAGTTTCGCGGGCGAGTCGTGTTGCCGCGAGAGGCGGCGACGCGACGCGGGCGCGGCGGGCGGCGGAGCGCACTTTGCGGTCGGGGTGGGTTGGGTTTAAAGCCACCGAAGGATAAAACATACAAATAAACACGTGTTCGCGCCGGCGCGAGCGAGAAGTGCGCTCCGTGCGGTAGAGCAAGCGGGATGCATGCCGCTCTTGCGGCATTCACCAGTCTCTGAGTTGCCTGACACTCGCCTCACTGCCAACGCTGGTAGCAGCGGCCGCTGCCGTGGCTATCGTTTGCACCCAAATCATTTGACTACTGATAAGTGAAAGTGATTCGAAAATTCCATTACACTTAAGTACCACCAATGCTACTTCCATAGTTTTCGCGTCAAAAACAAATTTAAATTAATTGTGAACATTATTAGACAATATCTGAAGATTTACTAAAACAAAATGCTAAATTACAATCACAAATTGAAATAATTAAATTTTTGCTTCTGTTATAAGATAATATATTGTTAAAAGAACATGGGTAGCTTCATAATCTCTATCTAATAACTTTTATTAGGGTGCCTCGGGTTAGATCTGGTAAGCACTAACAAAGCCAGTTAAGTGTTACCGCGGCTCCCCTTGTTATCTTCAATCTTCTTTAGTCTGGATTTTAATGTTTTAGTATACGAATTTCAAGTGAATATCTATCTAATAGTTGGGCTTAACTTTTATTTTATGTGATACTTTTATTGAATTACAGTAAAAACCAATTGACCGTTTTAAAAACTACTAATTCCGATTTTAAAAAATTATTATCGAACGAGTGATTACGATTACATAGTATTATTTCTGTTAGATTTTGATTTAATTAATTATTTCTAGAAAGATTTTTATATCTTATACTAATGGAAAATTATTATTTATGATAGCGAAGGCTGTACCATTTAAAAGACACCATTTCCTTAGAATACCTACCTGTTTATAGTCTAAATATGATTGCTTATAATGGTATTTAAACTCAGTTCAGTAAAAATTAAATGACGCAGAAATAACTAATTCATAGAACTAAAAAATTGTTCGTAGTTTTTTCAGGCACCTTTCTTGAGATAAAACATGATAATAATTGTATCATTAGGTTACATATAAAAGATGAAATCTAGATTCTTTTAGTAACAAGTTTTACATATACACTTGTGTTTTAATAGGTTTCATATGTATATATAAAAAGGAAATGAGAATGATTCCTATTGAAAATATCAGCCTCAAAGCCTCAAAGGTATGCAGATAGGTCCAGTGGGTAAATATTGGACATGGCCCTTACAACACAAAATCAAACCTTTTATTTAAGTCCGAGCATACAGAGGGCGCATTGTTTGCGAGGGCGACCCTCCGGATAGTTCAACAACCCTTTCTCTGACCAGAGGATAAGCAGATTTGAATTACTTTATTGATTTTAATTTTATTCAATGATTTTAGTTAAGTTTTAATTAGAATCAAAAGAAAACGGAATAAGATTTGAAAAAATAACAAATGATAATAACTGTTTGCACTTTGCCCGTCGGTGCCTATTTTATCATGTAAATGTAATTCATATGGTATCAATTGACGTCAAAGTTTAATTACCAAAACGTAAGGTGTTCAACATTAAAATTAGTGAGATTATAAAATTAACTTTAAAATTATACTTTTTTTCTGTAAACAACATTCCTTGAATAATTTACACATATAACGCGTGTCACGAAACATTATATAAATGAGAATAAACCCTAATTTTTTTCTATGTCAACGGTAAATATTAATAGCTATAGAATTACATTTTTTAAAGACGTTTTATTGAATAATTATAGATTTACGTACATTAAGACTCGCTAACGCTAGTCTATAATATTATACTTTATTTCTGTATAAATAGAACGTTATTATCTCTCGTGCTTAAGATGAACGTGCTTAAAGCGTTTATTTCTTATTCTAAATTGTGTAGTTTTACTTAAATTATGTAAACTAAAAAATCATAAAAAAAATTTAATTTATTTAGTTATTCACACTTTATTGCACTTAAACACTAAAAGTAGTCAATATATATAAGAGTAACGGGTGGTTATAATAAAATGGCATTTAAAATTTCATGTATGATAAAACATTACAGAGGTGTATACGATTTAAGGAATAAACGTCGTTTAAATTGCCATAAATTTAGGTCTCAAATTGGGTATAACAAAGAGGGTATGGCTAAGCAGCAGCATTTACCCGCCAGATTGCAATAAACATAGCATAGTGGACGCGTAGACCGATGCTACGCTGGACTACGCTGGGACAGTGAAATCTGTGAAGACCTCTTTATTTGTTAAATATTTTTGGTGTATGTACAACAATATTATACATTAAATTGTTTTTATATTTCAAATTTAATTCGCAAATTTGGTATCTTCTGAATTATACGTATAAATAAAAAATCTAAATCAAAATTATCTCTATCCATATAGGTAACTAACAGGCATTTATGAATTGTTAATAAATAAGTTATAAAAAATTTCAAGTCTACATTTACTGCCAATGTCAAATAGGTAGGTAGGTACCACAAACACTCCAAACATCGAATTAGGTAAATTATAAAATAAAACGAAATAGTTATATAATATTAAAGATGTTTACGTTATAAACATAATTCTATGTTCTGTTGTTAATACATTAAAACTGTATCTACAACTCTAGTATTTAATAACTTCCTAACTTCACACATTCAATCATTAAAGATTAATTTCTTCTGAGTCTTTGTATAATATCCAAGTGATGAGGGTCTTGTAAATTATATATTATTTTTTAAATATAAACGCTACTCTATACATCCCGTCGAAGTGCAAGGTCCCAGTCGGTCGCCCGTCGCCCTCGTTAGAGAGCTCAAATTAATGCCGGCTATTCTCCGCCTGACGCCTGCTTGTTCTTAAATCTAATTACCAAGCCGCCACTGCACGCACAGACTGATTAATTGGACTACCTAGTGCTTACGATAATATACAATAGTTTGGATCGTTCAGTTGGCGTTGGTGAAGCGATCACTGACTTTATTAGGTAACGGTGATTTCGGGCCTGTTCATCGGTATCGATGTTTATTCATTTGGAATATGCAAAGTTTTATGTTTTTTTTAGAAGAATTTGAGGAGTCAATATCATTTATTAAGCTGGTCTTATTTCTTGTTTGGTTGAGTATTTGAATTGCAAGTATGACGAAATTGCTTAATGCTCTAACGTGTGACATCAAACCTATGTCTATTATTTGAGGTGGACTTAGTATTATTTGCGAAGGTTTTATAAAAATTATATTAAGTAACTAAATAAATATTGTATTGGAGAGTATTAATATTAATTATGATATAGTAATAATATATGATATGTGTAATATGAATAGTATGTTACACAGATCTGAAACACACACTGTTTCTTGTAAGTTGTCTTGAGTTTTTGTGGGTATTTTCTAGAGCCGGTGGGTTATGGAACAATAATAGCCTCAGATATAAGGAGTAAATTATTGACATACACAAGTGATCGCTGATACAATTTAAAAGATATAAATAAATATGCCTTAAATTGCATTAAATATATATAAACCAGGTTAACAAAAAATGTGAGAGTGTAAAAAAGTGTAATTAAAATACACACACCCCTCTTGTGGAAATAAAGAGGATCGCTTTAAAGTCCACATCAAAACTTTTTAAACTTCAGCAAACATGTGAGGGCTAAAACAGAAGTTGGCGAGTTTAGAATTGTTTCAACGAAAAAAGAAACTTTAATTTGCTACATTTTAAAAGTCTCGTAATGGGGGGGGAGCGATAGACGTGTGACATTTATAAGTACATTTCACTCGAAGCTTTATTGTTGTTAATTATTAACACTTAAATACATTTTTGTTAATCATGGACACTTATAATATTGTTATTTAACTTGTGTTTATGTTCTGGTGAATTTGCATGACTATTTAATTATGAAAAAAATCCAAGTTATATGAATATGTTAGGTGGTAAGATGTATCCTAAATTGAGTTTCTCTTACAAAACCAGAAAACAAATTACCACAGAAAAAACAAGTATAAGATAAGATGCTGTTCAGAGTTTAACAGAATACTGTACTAATAAGTGAAATTTAAAGATTAGTTCATTCCAAATTGTGCTGAGAGCGTTTCTCGTGTTACATTATTTTAAGATTTTGTTTTCATAGTTTACATGTTAGTCACATATGATTAATTAATACCTAAATTTATATTGAATATATTTATTTATAAACCAATGTGTTTCTTATCTGTTTCATACTGTGCACATAATGAAACTATGCACTATTAAATGTTCAACAATGTTCTGAGAAGGTAGAAAGGTACACCTTTCTTTCGTTCCTAATTGAGAGACGGAGCCTGAGCCTGAGCTGCCCTCATGCAAGTACATATGTATAGTCTATATATCTCTATAGACTATCTATATATATATATATATACTCTAGATTATAATATAGAGCATACCTATCTAAAATTCCAACTTGGTGTGGAATGTGGCCGACGCAGCAAAAAGTTCCGCTTCGTAGCTTCAAAGGAAAGGGCACTGAACTCTGTTTGACCAACTTAAATTCTAATAGTGTCAGATTATTATTAAATATACATTCATCAGATATACCCATAATCTAAAGAACATTTGTAAGCTAAGTTTTATATTTTTCCTTAAATAAGTGATTTTGAGTTAAGGTAATTAAGTTGAAAAGGCATTATATTTATTTATGTGTAGTCACCACATTAATTCATTGTCAAAAAACTAATTTAAAAAAGTATGCATATTTTTAAAAATATCTATCATTAAATGGCATCTTTAAGCGTAACTTCCTATATTTCTAATAGACGAAACTATGTATAACCATTATGCTAACACTTTAGTTGTTAATGAATAGCCCTTTCTTTGAACAACGGTCAAACGGACCCTTCCTGTCTCCTTAATGCCCCGTGTGCTTCAAATGAGATCGCGTTTGCAATTCACGTGAAAGGGTTAATATTGCATTTTAGCGTGTTGTAAAAGAGATTACCTATTGTTTATCTTAAAAATAGAATATCTTTAAAAAAAACTTAATTTGAAATTAAACCAAAATAGGGTGTGGCTGTGTCATGGACAAGTGAATACGACTGTTATACGATTAGGTTTCTTTAATAAAATATTATTATTTATGTATTTATTCATTATTATATATTGAGATTTCTGGTAAACGTAAAATCAATACATATTCTCGCATATCGTAATACTTTGATCCTTTAATTTTTGAAGTCGAAAATGGAAACTGCAGCACCAAACTGTATCTACCAATTTTAGTTTCATGATTTTTTTTGGATTACCCGCCGTAAGAAAACTTAAAAACGAATTCACGTCAAAAGAATTTCTTGACGATATATGATAAAATAATATCTTACCCTTTTAGTTTAATATCATTATTGACTTCTTCGATTTTGTACTACTTCGGCTAGTCTCAACACAATAGTATCTAGTTGTTAAAGCATACACATTATATTTGTGTTTGTTACATACAATAATTTCACAATTCAACCAAAGCGTCAGAAGATCCAAAACGTTCCTATTAAATCTTTAACATTAGCTATAACAATATAATCGTGACCCCATTGAAAACTAATTAGCCGCTTCAGATGTCTAATTAGAAATTCCAATTAGATATTTGGCGGTGTTTCCTTTCGCAAATTCCGGGTGAAAACAATAATTGTTATCGGTGGCCACCCAGGCAGAAGGTTTGATTCGGGGTATTATTTCGAAACGGCCGTCCCTTTTTAGGCCACCCTCGCCGCGATAGATCTCTTTTTGATGTAACCACTTCCTACGTCGTTATAAATGTACGCGTACATACATTACTGTTTATTTATTATGATATAAAAAAAATATATAAACTAGAGAACCGATGCCTCCTGTTGGGTTCAAGCAAGTTTTTGAATAATGGGTAAAATGTTTTTACAAGAATATTTTTGCATAATACGACATAATTTAGCATATGGACGAAAAAATCAATAACATAATTACACAAAGTTTATTTTACACAAGAGAATCACCGTATTTTTCCGTACTTTCTCACAACTTGAGTTGCACGAATATTTTCTTTTTGTGATTTCCAAGTAATTTTTTTTCTATTGCTTAATCATACCTGATTTTAACACACTGTTATTATATACTAAGGTTAAGATGAATTAAATTCGTATGTCCTAATTATTATTAGTTTATACGATTCTAGTTAGATAGTAAAATTTATCATTTTAACTAACTAGAACACATAGTATGCTAGATTCTAACTGGTGTAAAACAATGTGTCTTTTATATGGCATTGAATCCTTTTGAAAAATGTATTTCATGTAACCATATCTGTACGTACAGAAACCGCTTTAAATGTGTACATTTCCTGGTAGGCTAGTATTTATTTAGATTTAATTTATGTAATGTTTATTTGACGAGGCTCATAATGTGATTTTTATAAATGTATTATATCAATCAGATTTTAAGTACATAACCACAATTGAGAGGTTTTGTAGTCGAGCTTCGTATCTAGACTTTTATTCGGGATCTTAATTATTTTCAAATAAGAATATAAGAAATCATGACAAGTGGGTTATATTTTTAATAGTTATATCATTTTTAACATACTGACTCTTTCATTCTTAAGCAAAAAAATGGTCTTATAATAACAATAGTATCTATACACACTGGTAATATCTGAGAAAGGAATATTTTGAGGTTACTGATATAAAGATTAATTTAAAAAGGGTCACAGAAAAATACCAATAATTTGAAATAATTAAATTAACTTCAAATCGGAGTTTAGTTTGAAGTAAATGTAATTCGCTGAACATTTGCATAAGACGTTGTCAGATTGTCGGAAGGGTTAGGAACTCAAGGGTTGATCCTGGGATTATCCCGATAATTATTTCAATTGTTTATGCCTGTCGACGCTGCATTTAGATGGCGTATTATAGTTTGTTGAGTGTTGTCTTCATTACTGGTAGAGTGAGGCAAGAAATCGAGTAGGATTATGTTATCTCTATATATTTATATGTACGGTATACGACGAAATCATTTTAAGTATTTAAAGAGCGTAAGAACACACACGTAACACTCGCACGTCCTTAAATATCTCTCTAATGTTCTATAACTACAATGTATCCATCCGTAAAGTCCTGAGTTAGTTTATGAGATTTTTCTTGATTTTATACGAGTAGATAATTGATTAAATACTTGCCTTGACAAGTTTGATGGCGAAGACTGCTTATCAAATCACATGCCATAGCACAAAAGATTAACCTAAGGTTTGACTTATTGTGATAAATCTGAAATACGTAATTTTGTAAAATTTACAGTAGGATGGTCGAAAGAAATTGTTATGCAAATACTACAAGCGTTTCACAATCTTGACTTTTTTATTACTATTCATAGTGAGTTATAAGCAACGAATGTTATAATTACTTTCATGTTTTATTTAAATACGCAGAACTTCATAAGTGTACAACGAAGCTCCCTCTAACGTATTGTTTCCCCTCGCTTCATCGAGTTATGGTAAGTACATAACGATAGATAAAGCGTTAAGTAAATTTTATTTAAAGCATAGTAATATTAATTACCAATATCTAAACGGATGTTAATTATAAACAAAAAAACTTAATATTCGTTGTATTTTGTACTAATAATTTCTGTTTTTTTTATTTGATGTCAAACATCAAATTAAAAAAAATCCAAGACCAACTTTAGCTTTGGTTTTGGTTGTAAAGTCATAACGTTAGTAACACCATAGTGTTACATGTGAACGCAAAGCATCTTTAGTTAAACGCAACACTCTTTCTCAATTTCAGGCTATACAATAAATCTTTGAAGATGATTTTCTGCTTTTACCATTATCATTCTCTTAATAGAAACTAGTTTACTTTTATCACAGAAAGCTCAGAATATACTCACTAAGAAATAAATTCAAAATGCTTTAAAAAATATCTCCTTACCATTCATCACGATAGGTACTTAAGTAACAAAACGCTCCGCTTATAGAATCGCGGCTAATGTAACCGTAGCTTAAACGTGGTAGATGAACAGTCGGTTCTTCAGATGTTAAATATGAGGCATGTCGTTAATAATGTCTAATTATTGCTAAGAATTATGAAATTTCATATATATTTAGATGAGAAATAAAGCGGATTAATTATTGTTTATTTAGTTAGCAGTAGGTAGTAATATCGTAATATATATCGTTTTGAGGATTCAGTTTAATACATTAATAACACAATGCAAATTTAACTACTGCAAAAACAGATTAAACTATAAAGAAAATAACATTATTTACAAAACTCTCTCGTATTTGTGGTTAGCGCGAGTCTGTAATATAAACTACACAAATCAATTATACATGAATAATTCTAAATTCATTCTCATTCCAATTTTAAAATCATTTATGTAAAAGTAATCCACATTCGTTCATTTGTTTACACACACATTCCCCTGACCCCTCGTACAGTATTGTCTCTCAAGATATGATCTTGATGAAATCTGGGTGCGAGGGCTCGACTGACGTCTTAATTAAGTTAATAAATACACACTCCATTTCATTACGCATACGTCAAATATAATCTGACGATACGCATAGATAATATAGAAGTTTATTAGTGTTTGATGTTAAATGATGTAAACAAATAATACTATTGGGTAAATATACATCCGAAGTTTGTAAAGGTTGTTAATTAAACTGAACTTGTTAAAAATGTACAACTATTTATAAATAATATATCATTCAAATCAGTATGTTACCTACATGTTATTAAAATTACAGATACATTACGATTATTTGTTATTTTATCCAGTCCTATAGTTACCATAGTGTATTGCCGGTTTCGAAGTTCAATTCTTGATAGAAAATATTTTGTTGAATATTTGTTGTCTGTGGTCTGAGAGAAATGTTTGTTTGTGTTGTATGTGTTTATAAAAAGTATATGTAGTGTATAAATTTTATAACAAACCTACTAGTACGACCTATTAATCGTCCAAATGTGTCCCATATTAAATCCCGTAATCCTTTTGGTGCAATTGTCTATTATATTTTATTATATTATTTGGTAATTTTAATAAATTTCATTTATTAACTTAATAAAGAATACAAAATAATTTACTTTTTCTTTTTTTTAAACAAACGAGCAGGTATTATTTATAGATGTTATAATATTGACTTTAATTGTTAAATGTTTTATTAACTATAGTTTAATATGTATGCTTAAAAATACCACCTCGATGAACTAAGATATAATTTATCATTCACCGCTACCTAAGCTCGGATTACAAAGAAATTATCGTCCAGACAGCTTGGCACCGATTTTTTGTCCGTGCATACGAGCTAAAACAAACAGGACGTGTGTCTGTGACATTAATCATTTACCGGAAATGGTCACGCGACCCTCATCTGATGGTTAATGCTTTAATAAATATGAGTTTTTATAACCGCCCACAGTTTGAATATTTGTATAAAAAATTACAGCAATACAATTGCTATTTAGTGTTAGTATAGGGATTTAGTTAACCTAAGTTTGTACATAATAGTAATAAAGAACTATCGCTCGTTGTAATAAACAGTGTACTATTATTATTAAGTTCAAAAACTTCAAAACTATTTTTTGTTTGGACACCAAAAACAACGACAAAAATAGTGGTTTATCGAATCATAAAACAGGTTCTTACGTTTGGAAATACATCAATGAATTGAATTATTACAGTAGTAACTTATTGATCTATGATAATTTATTTCAATAAAATTATGGCATCTATTAAATAAAAGACGTTAATTAACTTCAATTATTTGTAACTATCATTCCAAAATTGATTCGGTAAAAATGAGGTTTTTTTTTAATATATCATTTCAATTCACTCCATTACAACAATTACATGACAGTAATATCAACACATATCTCATACAATGTACCGTCAACAACCGCAACCCAAAATAACCAGAATAAAATAATACCGCTGATCTAACATTCCTAACATGTAATTGTTACACGCGTAATTCCGTTTTCACCGGTCATTACTTACGGGAAACTGGTAGGCTCTAGTGAATAATTGAGTTGCGTGAGAGATGGACTTGTGAAAATATGAAATGATTTTGTCCGGAGATTTAGCTTCGCGGGCGACATCCGACAAATGACGCTGTGAAATGTGGATTTGCGAAGTTTAAATTGTTTAGCGACAAATGGATTATTGCGTGACTGCGGTATATACAGTGTGAATTTGTACACAATTTATATTAATAAACTACAGGTTAGGTGCGTCGCGTTTGATCCCTATGCCAGTTCTTTCTTTACGCAGCAAGTTTCCAAATAATCATGGAAAATATCATGAAGGAACAGCTTTTATATATGTACGTTTATTCGTGTGTACATCATATTCCAAATTATTTCTTTAAACAAGAAAAACCTCACTATAATTTATTACATACCCTTTCATTTCACATTGTTATGTAGTAATAATTTATTATATCTAATAATCTACGTTAAAATTGAATAAAATGCCTTTTTTAAATAATAGGCGTACTCGTAAAAAAATGCTTAAACTTTTTAGTATTGCTTGCTAAAGTTTGTTGTTAAGCTTTTGATGATTCACATCAAAAGCAGTATTTTCAATTTCAATAACTAATGTAAAATTTAAACCAAAACTACTCTCATTACATAATCTATAAATAACCTATCTACCTATCCATAAATATAACATAATACTTAAGTCAAATAACGCAATTGGCTAGACAAATAAATCCGTGGCCCGGAAACGGAATAGGACACCTCGACCACGGCCCACCCGCTCGGCCTGCCATGCCTGACCACATCTTAGTTTAGCTTTTTGTTGCCCGATTTATAGTTCCGCCCGGAACACACGTGAATAAATAACAGAATTTTTCTTTAATATTATTCAACATATTCCTATCTTTGTGCGTATTATATAATAGATAAATTATAAGTGTTAAGAAAGATTTATTATGTTGTATATATACACTTTATTAAGCATATTTAAAATGCTAAGCTACCAAAATAAGGTTAACTGATACTTTTAATAATTAAATATATTAATGTTATAGCACTGATGCTCTTTTAGTCCATAGTGCGCCATCTATAATCCTGTATGAGCCGAGGAAGCTTACGGTTGTCATTTGGGCGACGTAGTGTAACAAAGAAATCATAGGTGGCGCTTTAATTAAAATTGTATTAATTTGTATGCAGTTCAATTTAAAACTTGTTTAAATGTAATCTTAGGTGTTAGTATTATTTCAATATTCTCGTCAATTTAGTTATAATGCCAAAATAATATTGAAAACACACTTTCGTTCAATATCAAATCATTCGTAAGGATATTTGTCAGAAATGTAATAAAGCCGAGAGGAGTTATAAAATTATACTTTTTACAAGTTTTAATTTTTATTGATAAAAAATGTAGCGATCATTAGTTGTGGCTCTTTTATTTTTTATTTGGTATCGGACGCGCTAAAAAGCGCCCATGCATAATTACCTCCTGTGAGGATCGGAGGGAGAGTAAGCACTGAGATAACAATGGAGTCGAAACATACATATTATTTTTTCTTGCAAATTGTTCTATGTCTATAACGTACGTCTATTACGTACGTACGTATATTGTCTATTAAGAAACCACAGATATATTTCAATATTGCAAATACTTTTTATAGTGAAATGTTGACTATAAGGCTAGATTTCGGAATTCGGTACTTCTTACAGATTGTCCTAAATTCCTGCCAGCATATCCTCGCTGTAATAAATATACGCTATGGTGAATAGTGATGCGTAAGATACGATTGTTTATTGGGATAGTACATTTTTAGTAATAGTTGTCAGAATAATGTTAGAATAGACTCTCTATAGAAAGCCCTGTCCAACCCGGAACTTTTGTATGCATTTATCGGTGAATTACAACGTCGAGCCGTGCCAGTGAAAACACTGAGTCACAAGTAGTGTACATTTTATTTTATATCTCTTTAATATTTTTTTGGGATATATGCTCTGAAAATAATATGCAACGATTTGAAGTGACATGTAAATAATTAATTTTGTAATAGAAATAGATTGGAGTATGAAAAACAACTAATGAACCAATAAGTTCCTCAAAAGATATTCCTATCGGTATTCTTTCCTCTTATACCTTATCGCGTGTTCAAAAAACAAAACATATAGCATTGATCATGCAATTAGATTAGTTCTTCGTGTTCTCCTAGTTCCACTATAACACAATTCAATAAACATCAAATAAGAAGAAGGCCAAAAGTTAAACGAGGACCTAATGAAAAAAGCTTTTATTATTATTATTACCTTTCGTTCATTTTCTATTACACATTATAATCAAACAGCTTTAATTATATTTAGATAGATAGATTAAATAAATAAAAAATTATAGGTACTTACTGAGTGATGGTCAAATGGCTTAAACGTGCGATTCCCAACGAATTTTTCTTCCTATGTGCACAATAAATATATTAATAAAGAAACAAATACAATCAGAGACTAAGGGTTATATTGTTATTAGTATTTTTATAACAGTGATTAAAACTCGAATACAGTCAAAAACAAAATCGATTTTACCGTACAAACACTGGTCAAAAGAAGTAAAAAAGCCGTAATAAAGAGGAACACCACGAGTATAATGATATTACCTTCGTAGGTAGCGCCGTTCATTAGCCGTGTTTGTACAAAGCTTTTGCAAATGAATAGATTTATACGTCGGCTATTAAATCAACGCACGAGTAGCACACGCTCACCGTCTATGTTTGTTGTGGTGGTAATTACATTGAATTAATATCCAAATATTTAGAAAGAAAAAACCCAATTGGGGCATGAGGCAGACATTCTTCAATTTGATAGGTCTTTAGAGTATGTCTGAGTGTGCTTTAAAATACCTATGAGGTTTAATCGATCTGTTTAACTTGTTGCAGAGTTTTCTTGATAATTGAAAAATTCAAATACAAATTACTTTATTTCGTAAACCAGAAATTATAGTTACAATTAAGGTGGATTGTGTGTTTGTGTGCGTGTAAAGGTGTGTGTCAACATTAGCTTCAATAAGAAAATATAGCGTGCTTCAAAATTATAATCACGGTATTATCTGGTTATAATGTATTTTTGAAGCACCTATTACGAGGTTATATGGCACTGGCCTTGTTTTTGAATGAGATCAAATGTGTAACTTCATTTCTCCGTTGCCAAATATATAACATATTTTAACCAATACGAAACACAGACAATATCTACTGGAACTGACGACTCAATCATGAGCTACAAACAAATCAATACGCCCCATACAAATGTACAAAAATATATTTAAAATAAAAATGGAATACGGAATTCTACCTCCTAAACTCTCCACATAAAATTGGGAACTATCAAGAGCAACAAGCATACACGCACCGCGTAGTTGTTGATACACGAAATAGGAAAAAAGTAAAAAAAGTCGTGTAGTATTTTAACATAGACGGCCTCCAACTAACTGTACAGAGGGACCGCAAACCCGAAAACCTACATCCGTCCGATTTTACGAAAATAAACAAACAGCATTGGGCGCAGCGTAGATCGATAAACCGGATGATTCGTCAAAACTTTTGTCTACGTGACGTATATCTTGATTTATATACATTCTATATCTTCTTATTATATTAATAAATAACAAATCACACTACCATCAATTAATACATTAATATTTTCACGTTGAAGAGATACAGTGCGTCAAACCTAAAGGTTATCGAGTTGAAGTAGCGACATAAGGTTATTTAACTTCTAAGAAAACGTGCTAGCCAGACAGAAACAGCTTTTATTTGATCTGGGTGCACATAAGAGTGTGTATCGGCTATTAAGGACAATGCGGGCATACAGTATATATAAAACGTATGTGCAAATAGTATGTTTTAGTAACTTTATTTCTTACATACCAAGGTGTTTTTATGTGCTATAAAGAGATATAAAATGGTTATATCTACGGTGGGTAATAGAACTTTAATAGTTAAGTTTCAAATATTCTCATCGTTATCAATACAAACATCGGTTAATGTTACCACATTTCAATGGTGTAGCTATTTCGAAGCGAAACTAAATATGCCTTAATACAGCGTACAAAGAAAAATATTAAAAGTATTGTGAATCAAAAAAGCGTGATAGTTCGGGTCCTTTTTAGATGAATATATCCCCAAAACTGGGTTAGTAATACGAACTATTGAAAAGAATATCTGAACAATACAAGTCTGACATACCATTACATGGTGGATATAATTAGCTTTGGTGTACGGATTTAGATTTGTAACGATAATTTTTTGAATGCACGAAATAAACATCTGTGCGAGATTTGAGATTTGACAGGCGAGTGGCTGCATTGAAATGTAGAAAACTGATACTTTACAAAGACTCCCTAAAATGGTCAGTCGAATTTATTCATATCGATGTTGCGTTGGGTGTGGTAATTATGGAGTTTTTAACGTTTTGTGATAGCTTTGTTGTGTCATAGTAATTATTAGTTAGTAATATCCAGTCCTGGGATTTTATATGAAATAATTTTTTTTTCTGATTAGAAAAATATATATAAAAATAGATAAAAATGCCATTAACATATTATAAAGCCTATGTTAAATCTAATTAAATAAGTTTTGATGACTCAACTACGAATACTTTTTACTAGTAGCATTTTGTTTAATATCAGTTTTTAATTACGGTTGTTTATATTAGAGAGTATAAGGCTTTTTATTATAAGTCTACTCTGGTTATAAGTATACTAGATATTGCGTAGAACGCATAATTTATGATAAAACGTTTGCTCTGGACGTTAATACATCCCGAAGTGTAAAAAATTTAATAAACGTCAATTTAATTTATCAACAAAAAAAACGTTTAAATGACCGTGTTCCGGCACGCGTCCGTTCACCATCATGACCTTCGTCAAAATGACAGATTTCGCGCATATCACTGTTATGCAACAGTGAACCAGACTACCGGACATTTATTAAAACCTACAATGAATGTATCGAAAATTCACATTTTTATAAAACGGATTATTTCACTCGAATAATTCTACAAATAGACATGCAGCTGACAGATATGAAAAGCTTGCGAATTATGAATGCTAATTCACGCATGATATTGTAGGTGTTTCGATCTATCATTATCTATTTTTTTACGTATTTCATAAGAATCTTATAGTGTAAAAGTAAGAGTTATGATAATTACAGACACGCAGAGTCGTTTATGAACAGTGTTAAGTGAGTTATGTAAACCAATTAGTTACGTTATATTCACTAGGTACAGCATTTTGTTTCATTTATAAGTAACAACTTGTTAAGATATAGGTACTATTATAGTTATTTTTTAAATAAAGTAGTGTTTGACTAATGTAGGAGTAGTCTATATAAATTAAATAGCATTTGCATTAACCGTACCTAATTATTAACTAGTCCATTGGTCGAATAATAAATGTAATATTTCATAATAACAATTGTTAATTATGAAATATTAAATCCTATATCGACCTTCATTAAATCCGATAAGACCTTAAATAAAGTTCCTACAATTTAATATGTATTTCGTAGAAAGTTGTACGTAACAAGGCCTTCGTAAATAATAAATGCATCAGAAATAGCAAACAATAGAAACGTATCGCAAAGCTGAAAACCGTTTTCCGATTTGGGCTTCGTTATCCCGACTATAAAGTCACAGCCTCTCTATGTACGGCTGATAGTTTTTCACTTTTTTTTTTCAGTAACCACAGGAAAATCTGATGGCTTTTTTGCCCAGTAACTGTGCGTTGTGCGTCGCTTTTGATTCGGAATGGTTTCGATTGAATCACGAAGTACGGTGAAAGTTTTCAGCCGTTCTCGGTTTTCATAACGAATTGGATGTTTCCTTTCAAGTATGTTTTTTAATTAAATTAAAAATACATATTACGACTTCTTACCATAGTCATCGTACATATTAAAATAAAAATATCGCGGATACAAACGCAAATTTATTATTAATAAATACGATTCAAAAGTGTCTGTTTAAAGACCTAGTAAATATTTTGAGTTTGAGTTTATTACATATACGTTTTGAAATAAGCACGAAGTGAGGACTTGAGCAGCAACGCGGGTACGTCGCGAATATTTTCTGGCGGCGCGTTCACTAATAGTCTTACAAGCGTAATTTAAGAATAATAGAGTAGAAAACGTAGGTATCTGTAATTTTTGATTCTACGCTCAAGTGGCGTTCTAGAACTAATTATATAAATAACAGACTTTCATGCTTATTATGCTTAGATTTATTTGATTATCTCAACCTATTAATCAAACATAAGTTCTAGGACATAAAAATAAAACTAATGCCGCTAACCACCTAGACGAGTCTTGGCCTTGGATTTTTGTTTGTGCGATCAATATAATTACAGACAAGTACATCATTAGATGTCGGGCGTATGTCCTCGTTTCTTTACAATATGAGCCAGTAAAAGCAAGTGTCTTGCTAAATACTAAAAACAATGCTTCTAACGTAAAACCTACTAAACCAAACTGCTTACAAGTCCCATAGACCATCCCACATTAAGACTTATATATTACCAATTAATATTACACTAAATATTCAAATATATAGTGGAATTAAAAGCCGGAACGCTTCTTGTTTCAATTCCAAGAATTAACACACGACAGGCCAAATTGTGCCCAAGAAACGACCGATTATCTTTTCACGGGTTAATTGTTCTCGTAGAACAAAAACTTTGCCGCCGGCCTCCTGTCTAATGATGCTTTAAACGTGAATTATACGCGCTGCTAGCCATCCGTCTCAACTTTATATCAACATGTCAATTGTCAATGCTATGATAAATGTAAAATTCATTATGTCATAATAAATATATAGTTCATATATAATTCATTGTGTGTCTATTTCATGTTTTATATGAAGTAGGTAAAATGGAGTGATACAATATTAACCGGTCCTTGTGATAACAAGATCCTAATGGACCTTCCGACATATTTGTCCCAGAATTACCTATTATGTATTACAAATAATATAATTTACTTCAATTAAATTAAAACATCTCAAATTAATCTTTTATTTTAATAAAAAAAATTCAAAACTCTTAAATCTATTTAATCAACTTTTAAAACAAGTATCCTTTCTAACACAATATTTTAGAAAAAAATTGTATTGATTTCGTAGCCACAAATATCTGCTTCAATATATTGGAAAAAAATCTCCATGTAAATTGAGTTCTTCTGAAAAATGTATCAAACGATGCCGCACGTTAACATAATGTTAGAGCAAATGGCGTGAAGCGAAGACGGTATATTGGGAAAAGGGCACAAGTTTAATCCGCATAGATAACTGAACTACGTAGCACTAAAATATAATATAGATACTTATAATACATTAAGACTGGTGCAAGAGGTGCGGAGAATACAAAAAAAAAACAAAAGCAAATACAACATACATTAAATTAAGTAAAACAGGAAAAATAAGCTAATTTAAATCTTATGATATAAGAAGAGATTTTAAAGGTGAGGAGGCTGATCAGATGGAATACGGAAGTGCGTTCAAAAGCTTTATAACGCTAAGCTTATTAGAGCTTTGTAACTATACATAAACGTACGCACGTGCTTTGTAATCGCACCCAACACTTAACTTGATTAAAATTAATTTCAATTACGTCGATACATTCCAGTCGTGAAATAGGTCTGTAATAATTTATGATGGCCTTCATCTGTCTCTGTTTTTTGATGAGTGTATCAATAAAACCTTGATTAAAGTAATTACTGTGTTTAATCAATTTTTTTTCCTTTGAGATAGTATTAAAAACATCGTAACCTTGATAGGCTTAATATTGCAACATAAACATCCACAGAATCGAAAATCCGCTGATGTTACCGACGTCATCCGAAGACACACGAAGATTATCGGCCGTATCAGCGGAAACATTCAATCACGTTGCCTTGTTCTGATAACATTGCCTCTGAGATGACTGGGGTTGAGGGAGCGGGGGGAAGTGGCATTTGGCACGGGCAATTGACGCCACTGATAGGATCTGGATCGCGCGCTGAGTTTGCAATAGTGTAAGAGATGTGTAGTTGGTAGGTTTAGTATCTAGTGCCAAAAATTTAATTGGTTAAGAAAGACGTCATTCTGTATTCTCAAAACGTGGACGCCAGAAGTGTATAATTTCCGAATGGAAAATCTATTTACAGTCGCAAAAAAAAAAAACAAAAAAGTCATTTCTTTTTATTCAGTAAGTACACTGTTCGTACGCGTTTTTGGTAACAGTTAATAATAATTATTATTAAGCATAGACTATATGCTACTTTTTCGAAACGCTGAGCTTTTCAGGGGATTATTAAACCTTTTGTAATAACAAAAATATATAAATATATTTTTTTAACTAAGATCGATATTAGCTCTTACGCTATACGGTTTGAGTCAGCCGACACCGCACCACGACACCACTCCTGATAAACTAAACGAAATTGATACTTGGATTTATCCCATGCCTCTGTACTTTTTATCTCTGTCCCTTATACCAAAAAGAACTTCGTGTATATAAAAAAAATGATTGCCAACTGCCACCTTAAAAATGCTGCACATACGTTAATACGTCAATAACATAAACGAAAAGTTAACTAAAATTCGATTTCTTCACAAAACATATTAATAATAAATGAAGTATGTATCAGAATAAAGTTTTACAAAAAAAATAAGAAAGGGTATTATAAGAATTAACTAATAATGCCAACTGTTTAACATGAGTTCACCCCGTTATTAATGAAGTTTAAAACAGCAGGTTGATGTTAATTGTTCCAAATAAAACGCCAGCTGACCCGACCCTAATCTGCCAAAAAACGTCATATTCACCTGTTGTTATATAAAATATTTGATTTTCATTTAAATCTTGTATTGTCTTTGGTTCAGACTATTTGTAAGTTCAGGTTATGTAACAACTTTAGTGCTTAGCAACAAACATCGTCACCGAAACATCAGGTGCATGTCATGATTTTATTATGTTATTTTAAAATTCATATTAATATTTTACAAAAGTGACCCAATGTTCGTCTTTTGGTATGTGTGATTAACTGATCCCAGGAGCAAAATATTTGATAAAAATAATAAACAGTATAAGTTACATAATTAAAGGTACTTAGACTTTCCACTATACAACATCCTACCAATCCCTAAACGGCCGGCAACACACTCTCGATCTACCAGCCGCGTGATTGTCTATGGGCGACTTTACTTTATGGTGTGACTTCTGCTCGTTTGAACCCTCTTCTAAAATAAAATACAATTGTATACATTACATGTAAATTATATTCTCTGGGAAATCGTATTTCGTATATGTTACGAAAAAATTTTTTGGAGATACTTTTGTAAAGTACCATTTATAAAATATTTTTCAGAAGAAGAATTTTTCTAAAGAGCTTCACGTTTGGGTTTGCACTCTTTAATATGTTACTATAACTACTAAACTGATTAATTATTACTGGATTATAATGAATTAAAAATGTCAAAACACTCCAGAAAAGAGTGACAGTTTATCATTAATGAATTTAAAAAAAATAAACAGATTGAATCGTCCCAGGGGTTAGTTTTTTACGATTTGCATACATTAGTATAAAAACGATAGAATAAAAAGCATAAACTAATACCATTTTATGGTTTTTTAAGGTTGAATAAATGCAATCATTAGGTCAGCCACAGGAGATGGTTTTATGTTTTTATTATGGGACTGTAAAAACTAATGTGTGATGGCACAGCTGACACTGTTCTATATATTAAGTTGTCGGTTTATAGAATTATAAGTAGAGTATTTCTATATGAAATAATCTTTAAAACATAATTCTTTTTATTTATTATTATTGTTTTCATACTTTTTATGTTATTTGCTCCTATCACTGCACTTTTTCAGTTTCCTTTTAATTTCTTTCTGTAACGTTTGCCTGGAGGAAATCGCTGAAAGTTATAAGGTTAATAAATTAAGAATTACTTATTTTCACTATAACTTTACAAAGACAGGACAGAGGAGGACATTACATAGGCTTTTAATATATTTGCTTTATCTATCTATAATTCACCTGGGCGCGTGGGAGAACCTTCGAATACGCATGATATCGATATTAAATAATATTTATAATTTATTTAATATCGATTTTAGTTATATGTATGAGTTATATTCATTTGAGTCTTTCATAAAATTGTACTAATTAGCGTTAATGTTTGCTACCAGTATATTTCAGTTTCTCCATATACATAATGTCTTATATCTTATAGGGTCAATTAATTGGATCGGATCCAACTGAGCGTGGCGATATGGTCACGATACATTAGCCGAGTACCATTCACGTCGGTTAAAATAATTGTACACCAATTGCCGATAATTTTTATTCCACCCCAACGAGCCTTTTGGGCCAATTTTATTCTTATCCACAATAGTGTAATTACGTTTTGGACGGCTGATGCTTGCTTCCTTCGGCGTAATTGGGACTACAATTTACCACAGCTCTAGTGAAACATTACATAGTTTATAGGCGGTTATTTAAAATTAGATTGACAATTACTTGGTAATATTGGAAAAATAATTATCCACATGGATGTTGGTTAATTGGTAATTGGCAAGTAGGTGAACAACTTTTATTCCGCGTCACCGATCTTCTAAGATCTGTCGGTTTCGTTACGTGTTTGCCTTTATTGAAGCAAGCGTTAAGAACGCGTATAATAAAAAGCAATGCATTAGTTTAGCAGCTCGAGCCATTTGGTTAATATTGTTTAAAAGATAGAAATTAAATGCTTCTAAGTTTTATCTTTAAATTGATTGTTATTGCTTATTCTCAGTACCTGTGATAGGCAAAATATCATGGCTCCGTAAGATCCGCGTATGGACCGGGGTCAAGTCAATGGAATAACTATTGAAATTGGGAACTGCCTTCTTTACTGCCGACCTCAAATAATTGGACATTGGACATAAAAACTTTTTATTTATTTAATAAAACTTCGTTGCTAAACATGTAAAATTAAAATTAGGACAATAACGGTGCCTTATCGCTTCCAGGGATCGCCAGACAACCAAAATAAACAGCAAAGAAATTGATAAAGTGCAAAAAGTACTACTGCTATTTAATATAGAACTTTTTTAATTTTTTATTTAATACTTCTCCACATCTCCCTTTATCCATAACTTTAAGAATACTACATCTACGTATGAAGGCATACGAAAAGGTACCTTTAAGGCTCTGCAATCTGTTATGTAACAAAATACAACATTATTGTAGTAGTCACGAGTCGTGACGTCAGCCACACCAAGGGTGGCCATGCTCGCCATGGGGCTATAATTACTGTAAAATTGGTGCAGTACACATCAGGGTTGACACGTTGATTTAAAATCACTCATTTATAATTTAACACCAGCTTTAAACGTTTACTTATTTTAATTAATATAATATACCTTATAGACTTAACACTATACTTTTTTGGTCTTCAAATGAGATTTAGTATTTATTTAATAAATTCACTTACCAATTAAAATTTGAATAGCTTATTATAAATAATGAGATTTTAACTGAATAAAAATGTAGTTGCTGTGTTAGAATTAGACATTTCCCAATTTCTTTAAATACTTCACTTATAATTTCTACATAGGAGTTTACAATGAATTATAACGTCTTTCAGCCCTATATTCCCATTGTACGGTACCGGTGACTAGGGATGTCGGAGACCAGGGCTTTGTCGAGGGGTAGCGGCGCGGAAACACATTTGATGTGTGACAACCCTCGCTCGTGGTGGATTCCTGACACTTGGTATCGCTTTTGGTTTAAGGTATTGTTAACCGATTTTCAAATAGGAATTGCATTTTTATTTTAGTCCGTAAAACACATATCTCAAATAACTTATACTTGTTCCAGTGGATAACTAATTAATAAGCTTTGCATGCCTTTTGCAGAATGTTTTTTCTATGATTTGTCCATTGTTTTTATATAATTATTAATAATGATAGTAGCTAACATTTACATAATTATTTTTCATATGTATGTATGTACAATCTTCATAAAACTTTACATCCCCAATAACTTAGATAGGTACTATATATCTGCTTTAAAATATGTATTACGAAATAAAATACTAAAAACTTTTTAACAAAACTTATCAGGACCTACCAGGGCAGCATAAATCATAGATATACAAAACGTGTGTTCGGTGAGCCTACAGCGTTTCCCGTAGATATTTTATCGGATAGTGCATTTTCATCAAGGTGCCATCAGCTAAGCCGTTTCCGCTTCGTGCGCGCATTGTGAGAACGACTATTGTTTCACATCCGGCGTTGTTTGCATCTCATAACGTAAACACATCGGCCTGACTTCAGACTTTGTTCACTCGGCTTTAATACAAGGTCGTGTGTGAAATGGTTTGCTGTGAAAATAATGGGATGACTTGTATATACGTTGAGTAGGTTCTGAAAAGGAAATTTTAGTGTTAACGTGGGTTATCTAGACAGACACCTATGTTTGTATCCGCACTTTTGACAATAAAGCTTTGTAAGCAAGTGTTGTTGGGATCCTTCAGAAAGTTCTATCATTTGGGACTTTAATCAATTCCAAAAATATCGTAACGAACTTAATTATTTTAATTTTCATATTAAACTGATGTAAAGGATCTTTGTCGTTTGCGTGAGTACCTACTACACTCTTAAATAAAACTTTCTTAACATTTATAACAATATATAACACAATCCTTCTTACTGCAACAAAATGGGCAATTAATGACTATAAATTTATTTATTAGTTATTAAAACAGATTGAAAAATATCAGAAGATAACAAATCGTCAGAACAATTATGCAATTTTAATATTAAAAATAAATAAACTTATAACATTAGTCTTAGTATTTACTTATAAAAGTACACCCACTGAACACATTGGGTATAAAATAATTCATTAAATGAATCTCTGTTCAAAAAAATCGATTAACGAGTTTAATAAAAGAAGTAAGGGAAGAGCGGGTCGAATTGTCCCCAGTTAAAAAGCGCGGATGTGAACATTTGTAGCAATAATACCCCGCAAGCCTGGGGTTGCGCGGCTGCTGTTGAAAGAATGATACATCATCATACCAATAATAAATCACACATGATTCAATTAGAAAACACGGTGGGCCGGTAAACGGTTGGATTTTGTCGCTTAAGTGAGTCATTTGTAGCGTAATTGACGTTTTGTATTACGTCATCAATCACGTTCTAAATTGTTTTTGGAAATTGTGTTGAAAATTCGCTTTAGAACACTTCGATTATCCAACAGAATTCGATTCAATCTTTAATATTTTAACACATTTTGTGTTACGCACTTGTTATGACTTATAGAGTGTATTAATATACTATGGCTATTTCAATTATCAAAATCGGTGATTTCCTTTACAACAAGATTTAATTTCATGAACATAAAAAAAATAATTAAATAAGTCAGAGTTCACTAATCAACTACAAGAATTATGAGTAGAAACATATAGACGCACATTTTTCGAAAGTCAAACACGAGTTTAACACATGAGCTTTCAGCTCACTCAATAACTCATTGCCAAATGTAACGTGGGGGCGTTCGTCACGTGCCAGTAATGAGACCTCTCGACCCCTCTCGCCCCTCGTCTGAAATTTCACACATACGCGCGCCACTCATAATTTGAATTTTTATAGTTTATTGAAAGGAGGATGGTGAATATTTGATTTATAATATGATTACTTATTATTTTTAAGGAAATGACAAACAGATATAAATAATACAAGTATGGAGAATAAATAAAAACCTTTGTTGTTGAAACAAGAATACAGACTTTTAGAGAAAGAGAGCCATGTTGTTACATACAGTTTCAGCCGAATGGGCACGGCCGGTGAAATACCACTCTCTCACACAGAAAACCGACGTAAAGTGATACAATTGGACTTTGTTCATTTTGTACTCGCGTTTCTTTCGGTGAGTGAGATCTTCCGGTGCCCATACTTTCCCCTCCACCGTCCTCTTTCCCTACACTTCCATTTCCTAATTTTCCTTTAAAAGCCGGCAACGCACTCACGAGCTCCCAGCGCGAGTGTCTATAAAAAAAAGACACCCACATTTTAATATAAATTTAACTTAATATTATATTAAATTGAAACACTAAAATAAATGTTAAAGATTAGTCCTTGTGGCAGAGTATCCAAAATAGTGGCGGAATTTCTTCGCTGTATGTCGATACTTATTGAACAAGAAAAACACCAGCTTCTTGGGTTACCAATACTGACAAAAAAGCAAAACCAACTCGATTAAAATAATAATCCACAAATGAATTAACCGAATACTTTTACAAAGACAGCCATTATTTACAGTAGTGGAGACCATATCCCATTCTTAAATGTGTACTTACCTATATGAACATTGATAGCTAACGGTAAGTTTGTGAAAGCAATGTCTATGTTTTAATATGTGTAAGTGTTGAAATGTCTTTAAAAGCTATACTATACGTATAATCAATTCGAATTAAGTTTTAAAATCCAGCAAAAGAATTTTATGAGTCGTTTACATTTTCATTTATAACTTTCAATTCAATATAAAATTGTCGCGCGCTGCCGTTTAGAATAAATGCGTGCGTTTCTCTTTATTAAAAATGTCATATGATTTCACGCGGGGAAAATTTAGGGACAGGGAATAGTGCCAACTTTAAGAATTGACATTGCAAAATGCAAACAGAGGTGGAAATAATAAATATATTCTTCTATAATAAATCTATATCTATAAGAAATCTAATACACAAATATTTATGGTTTTGATAATACAGTTTTTTGTATACTAAATGATTTATATGTGTAATAATAAAAGCATAAAGCTCAATGGTATACGTTTTGTACTGATCCAATAATTACATAAGATACTTCCTGTTGCAAGGCAACAATGCAACACTTACGATTCTATAGTAAAGTAGATGACCGCGGGCGCTTACCGGATTTAGCCTTATTTGCACAAACTCAAAATAAAGTTCTACCATAGAGTAACAAAGAAAAATAGTCGGAAATTTTACTTATACATTATTGCTATGTCTTTCATCTCTTTCTTTCATATAATATTTGCACTGAGATAAAAAGAGGCAGGTGAGTACCTACTTACTTAAAACCAAAAGGTGTTTAGCGCCAGTAGATGGTATCTAAAGTTATTTAAAAAAACATTGTTGTCTAGTTCTATTACAGAAGTTTTCTTAAACTAAAAGAAAATAACAATTTTTAAATATCACGGGCAGTATAAAACGGTCTAAATAAATTTAAGTCTATGACAAAACCGGAAAGGCGTCTCAAACATAAGTGGCCAATTATCCTGCCTTCACCTCGCGATAGAGGGCTCTCACAACGCCAAAGTTTGGAAACATTGTGCATAAGTGTAATGCACACAGCAGGACACATTACGCCATGTTCGCGTCATGCGTTATCGAGTGCTAACGAATTACGTAACGGCTGCAATTCTTAAAATACTGGTATTTTTACTTATATTCCTAACAATAACGGTTAATTTATAAAAATGCAGATGACAGAGTTCGTGTGTGTGAATGCAACATATACTTATATATACATACTTTTATAAATACAAAAGAAACACATAGGTATGTGAACATCACGTAATTTCTGACCTTACAAGGGATAGTAATAATGTCAAAAATTACGGTCCAAACGTGCCTTTATATTACCTACTTGAATATAGATATTTTGAGTTTTAGAGTTAGAACCCGGAACCCTGTTCGCATGTCCATCGAAGTTGTTAATAGTGTACTATGAAAAAAAAATACCACCGATTTATAACTTTTATATAAGTATAATATTATAGAAGTAACCTTTATCACAATTTTTATAATATTCTTATATGTTTTATACAGGGCCTTTCGGATATCAGAAACTGACATGTCCTATACAAAAAAGTATCAAATAGTTTATGAAAAGCAAAGTTAAACTCAGTCAGCTCAGATGCGATTGATTTCACAAATTACTTTCAGTTGAATTTTTTTATTTCCACACAATAAAGTTTCACATTTTTCATTACAAATGTATTTTTAATACAAACCGCATTTAAGTCATAAAAATTAGAAAGTTAGGTGGATGCGGCGGTACAGAGAGACGAAATATCTGTCAATTACGGCAATAAAAATAATATTGTAGGCAAACATACTTTGAGTACCAAGCCGACAGCTACCGATCGGTTTTGTGCAACGGAACAATGCGTTTGCGCACAAAAACCCCAGCTCCTTCAAAAGGTCCCTTTATTTTGGCCCAAACATTGGGATTGGGGCATTGTGGGAGCTTTTGTTAGCTATTTACCGACTGTCGGGTTGTTACACTGAAGGGAGATTGGAAAAAAGTGCCTTACGATTGGTTTCTTTGAAAGGATGGATTGACGACTTAATTTGTACGTTATTCAAATTGTATTATAATTCGCTTCTATGGGTAAATGAATATATTAAGGTTGTGTGGTCTTTAATTGTATCAATTTGGACACACTCATCCGTAGATATTTAGAATTTTTAAAATAGACAATTTGAGATTAAAATGAGAGAACTTTTTAGGACAGATTTTTTGTATATGAATCAAAAATATAATATTATTTTTTCCTATTTATTATAAATTCAACAGATTTGGTTATGAGTATGTTAATGCAACGCAATTTACTGTATGAAGAATTGGCCTGCTTTAATATGAAACTATTAGAACACACAGTATGAAAAATAACAATTTGACTTCGTCCAAAAATGCTCTTAATTTTGATACGTCGTGACACTTAATCACTTACTCCAAATATTTTTTTTCGTTTTAAACTCCTTACTTGGTCCGTGGTATCAAGAAGCTAATTGGCTTTTACATTCACAAGATAGTTGCACCGTTACAGCTACATAAGACCCCGATGGTGGTCATCTTTACAAACGTACCATGGAACATTGAGAATGCCTCTCAGTACTTTGTTGAAAACGTTGAATTATTTGAATGTAGCTCCTACTCATCCAGCACCACAGCTGGCTACCATAAGTCGAAACAGACATGAGGACTTATAGGCGAGTAATTTATTTTATATCGATAATGTGATTTGTTCAATTACAATTTAATTTGATCTAGCTTTTCGCGCTTCTTTTTAACTCGGGCCTTTCATTGCAGCTAGGATTCCAGCGTCATACATAAGTTTTATTTTGTAACGGCACTATGACGTTATGATGTATTTTTATAATAAAGAAGAAATGAAATAAGAGCAACAAATTAGAAATCATTTTCACTCATTCTTCTGTGGCATCATTAACGTGTGGCTTCTACTCCACACAATCTTCCAAAACACTGCATGAACGTATACTTTCAGATTCTTGCTTGATTCATGAAACAGAAGATGCCACGTACTGCTAAACCCTTTATTTTAATCAAGGGCTTATCTTTGATAGGTATACGTTACGAAACCTTAGCAAAATAGAATCGTAAAAATTGTTTATTTATTTATAGAATGGCTAATTGATCTTTAAAATAAAAACCAAATTTTAATAACACTTACCTGATATTCGCAAACGCACCGACAACCCTTGCCATAAACTTTATAAACCCCGCCATACCATAACCATAAAAGTTTACAATAAAACCAAAACATTTGCGAATTTTTCAAAAACTTTTCTTATCTGCGTCATAAACTAGAAAATAATTGCTTTGTGAAATTATTACAATGGACTTTAAAGTCTGTTCAAACAATGGACCATATAACCTTGTTAAAGTGTAACAGCTACCTTGGTTACGAGTAACTTATAAAATATGTTTTAACACAAATTTGTCGATACGTGGCTTAGTTAGAGGTCTACATGCCACCTTTAATGCGTAATGCCAATAGGCTTCTATGTGTCGTATTATTAATGCTGGATATATTTTAGTAATTAGATACGTTTTTTATATAAGTTCACCTTTCGGACTGAACTTCGACTTGTTTCTGTTTTATTTAGTTTCAAGTTATGAAACATATTTATTCCTTTACGTATTTGAACTTCAACTTTGTAGGTGACTGTACTAAATATTTAATTAATTATAGAACTAGTATAAATTTTACAAGATATCGATGTTGTTATTAAGTAGGACTTGGGAGAAGAAAAGTTGAATGGTGAGCTTAGATCTTGTGAATACCACGGTATGTTTAGGGATAACTCTAGACTTAAAATTACAGTGGTGCGTGCGCCCATATCATTTCTTTCGCTGCAAAACTTATTCCTGTCACATTTACAGCCAGAAGGGCCCTAAACGACTTTCCTACGCCGAAATTCGTATGCGGATTTTTAAACTATATTTATTTAGAAGTGTACGTGCTTTTTTAATGGTAGCTAGAGTATCTTTAAGAACTCGTTTTTAAACAAACTTCACAATATATTTTATGCAACTTTTTTTAGTATCTTTGTTTCACTTATAGGAGATAAACGCAACTACAATACTAGATATAAAGATATACCTTCTCGCCACGGTGAAGTTCATAAATCTTTGATAAGGATGAGCATACATTTATAACTTAACCAAATTAACTTCCACATTTACAAAACGCTCATAAAAAGTATTGAAAAGTATATTGCATAGTTAACAGATATTTAGAGGACAAAGGTTGTGTCAGCAATGGCTCAGCATCGGGATAGTGAAATTCTTGAGTAGCTTTTATAATCAGAATTGATTGATTTAAAATCTTTATCGATTTAAATTGTGGAGATTTTTTTTATTTTTATAAACTTAACTTGAACTTGTTGGTAAGTACGTATTACTTACCAACAAGTTCCAATTTACATTATTACATCTATATATAGGTAAGTGAAGATTATATTTAAATATAACTATTCGGTATATTGTACTATAAATAGTAGGTTTAGTATTTAATGGAAATACAAGTTTTGTGTATCGCACGTGACGCGGGAAACTCTTCTAAGTTTCACGCCCAGCTTGCCCCGCCCACACCCTCTCGCTCGCACATTCCGAGCGCTTACACAATCTTAGTAACTTTTCACATCTTAATTAAATTATTTGAAGTTTTCAAAGTAAAATTACATTCATGCAATATCGTACAATTTATCATGCACTGGCATACTTTTTAATTGTGATTTTATCTTCTGATTACTCGTATAATTAAAAATGGTATAAAAAGTGTGGTACATTTCGTAAACTTTAATTTTTTACTTAATATATTGCTTGTGGATAATAAACATATTTTAAAGCCTGTCAATTAAGTTCGAGCCGCTCACCCCAGGTGATAGGAATTCCTCGAATGCTTTAGCGAAATGAAGTGCCACCCCGAAACTGACAGCTCAAACATGAAAATCATAATTTTTCATGAGCTCGTTGATAGGTTTTCGCACCAAGCGCGGTTTCCCGCCGCCCCGTGGCCTAATTACCACCGCTTCGCGATACGTCACATCGGTAATTCAAAAAAATCCACCCGTCCCTCTCCCACCAGTCACAGGCGAGTGGCAGCGTCCCATTCACGCAAGCATTTTTATAAAAACGCAGAGATCAACCGCGGCCGTCCCGCTCGTTCCCGCTGCGGCTCCGCGCTGCCCGCACCCTTCGTCTCCTTCCCACTTTTTACGAGACGTAGGGGCCGCCACCCGGTGGGGGCGGCGACCGCGCGAACGCAAAATATTGACCATCGGAAAAAGTCGCGTCGTATCACAGTCATCAGTCGAAACTGAAGCCCCGCGTGTACGCGTCCCTCGCCGCAACTTCGGTGCGTGTCGTGCGTCTTCGGCTTGCGGTCTCGGTGGGTCGCCCATTTATTTTTCCGAGTCCCCTCCCGGCGTCTTGCCCTTGCCCAACAAGTGGTGAGCGCGGCGGATTGCGGCTCATACGGCGTCTCGCGCCCATACTTTAAACAACTTGGAGCGTGCCGCGTAGTAAGTTTGAAATTTGATCGCGTGTTCAAAACTTTTTCGAAGTAGTGTTAAGAGTTGTGACGTGACGGAGGACTTTAGTGGCGTGTAGACAAAGTGTTCGAAGGGTTCTGAAGTCGATGCACCTACCGCACGCAAGCCCGACCCCGACCATGGCGGATGTTTACTCACATATCCATGAGTATTATAGGCAAAGTCACGGAGACCTGGTGCAGACTGGATCCCCAGCCGTTTTGTGTTCAGCTCTACCTGGTCACTGGCGATCAAACAAGTCGTTACCGGTAGCTTTCAAAGTAGTAGCCCTGGATGATGTTCAGGACGGGACTTTAGTGACAATCAAAGCTGGAAACGACGAGAATGTGATGGCTGAAATGCGGAACTGTACTGCGGTGATGAAAAACCAAGTGGCTAAGTTTAACGACTTGCGATTCGTTGGAAGGAGCGGACGTGGCAAATCGTTTTCCTTAACTATCACCATCAGTTCCTTCCCATCTCAAGTCGCGACATATATTAAGGCTATCAAGGTTACAGTAGATGGACCTAGAGAACCTAGAACTAAACAAAGTAAGTGCATTTTTATTTACGTCAAATAAATATCTATATATACTATATATTTGATTTTCAAGAAAAATCAAAAATTTCATTTTTAAAATATATTTAACCAAATATAAAACTGTAATGTCTACGTCTAATGGGAACTAATTGGTTTTTTTTCAAAAGAAATGTTTTTAAAATTTAGTCGAACCAATTAAGCGAGTAGAATAAACTTAAATCACCCACAAAATGAAAAAAGAACACGAAAGCCGTACGTGCGTGTGCGCTTGGCGGTTCGCCAGTAAGTACCGAGGTCGGTATTGTGTCGCCGCAACGTATGACCACATTCGAAATAGTTCACTAAAATCAGAACATCAACACTTGCAATTAAACATTTTTATATGCCAGCTGTTATTTGTAAGCCAGTCGTAGATATTACTATGAATAATTTATTATCTTAACAAAATATATAATATATTTGCGGCAGTATAATGAACCCACTTAACAATTTAACGTTTTTCCAGATAGAAATAAACGTTTATTAATACGAAGAATAAAGAATATTGAAAAAATAAAAAGTTTGTTAATTAGCCATCGCTCAGTAATCTAGTTGTGGTCATACCAGCATAAATTCAGCAAAGCCAAATACAGTTTTTACCTTTACAAATCTATGACATGGTGTTAGTAGCAATAATATTATTGATACTCATACAATTTTCTTTATTTATTATAAATCAACTAAAGCAAGACATTAAAAAAAAGCACGAACGTGAGAATATGTTATAAGAACATATGACCATTCGTAAGACGTCCCTATAGTTATATTTCAATATATGATATACCTATCTTCAATAATATAACATCTGTTCCATTGCACGCGTTTCAATTAAATTTCAATACCAACTCATTCGACTAAAAATAACTTTAAAACAAATGACAATGTTTTGACAAGCTTACGTATATTTAACAAAAGCTTTTAATCGTATGAGTCTTTATTTTTAGATTTGATATATTTATGTTATCCAACTTGGTCTGTTTAAAAGGTTATTAATTAGTCGTAGATTATTTAGTCTTATGATTAATAATGTCAAATAACTTAATAGATCGTTTCTTATTAAATTTGTAATGTAACTCTTGTGAATTAACATACGTGAAAATTAGAGATAGAATAATTAAAAAATATTAAAGTATATTTCTATTTTAAAATTTAATATCAATAATCTAAATTATCACTTAACATTTTTGAGCAGAAATAAGATATATTTGTTTATGTTTTTTGTATCGCGTGTATGTTAAGAAAGTGCATGAGGAGCTATTTGATATCTAGTACCATAAGCACAACAGGGTTTAACTTTCTGTTTTGAATCAACGAAGGTCTACTAGAACGGTCTGAGATCACAAAAAGCTCAGCTGGTTATATAATTAAAGTGACAACATTCAAATATTTATAAATAACCAATACAAACTTCTTACAAAATCAATCTCGAAATCCTTTCTAGTAATGTTTTGACCATCTATTTCGGTTACATCCAACCGTCTGTATAAACAAATGCTGCGCCCAAACTTCGGCCAATAATAAAAAAGATACTATGCGGAAAAACTAACATCCTCTGTAAAGATCAAAGGGGATAATAACCCAATCATTGGTTTATAACAGTAATTAATGTGAATTGAAATGTCTTACTGGTGTCATTACGTGTACGTAACATCTTAATCATACAGCTTTTTTTAAAGCTTAAGATATACGTACTATAGTCATGTATTAGTATAAAATATTAAAAGGATTTCATGTCGAATTTAGTTTGGCGATGTAGTCAAAATTCTATTTGTGGAATTTAAAACATACATCAAATCATGTTCAGTGTTGAAAATATTAAAACTGATATAAAGTTTTATAATTTTTTCATAAAGCACATTTTGCAATAAAAGCTAAATCCGTGACTTCAGAACATTCACAGATGTAATTCGTTAGTACAGCGGTTAGCGAGTTCCACGGTGCGGCCACGGCGTGTAGCAGATGTAAACAATCTCTGGAACCGTCGTAAACTCCGTTTGATCTCGCCTCTAAAATATGGATTTTATGTCCCTCCTCAATGCCCCAACACCACATCTACCAACCCTATGTGAACCCAAAGTTATATTTATTGTCCTTTAATAGAAATGGTGGCAAAGAGAATTCATAATAGTGACTGATTAAATTTAATTTGCGCTTGCACAAATTACACTTACGAGTATAAACGCCTCGTTGATATGTAATGGCCGCTGTTGGAATCGAATTGAAAGCGTTTATTTTGTTTCCAATTACTTAATACAAATTAAACATAACATATCCATAACAAACTCATTGTTAACAATTGTTATTCGAAGAACATCGAAAGAATGAGATGAAACCAGTAAAATTTACATACGTCGCCACCCCACCTTACGTTATGAGCAATAACTCTGATTCCAAACGCACCTAAAATGTCTTCATTATTAATTTACGAGACACGCCGTTATAGTAATTTAACGCGTATCATGACACTTATATGTACCATTCGTTTGTTGTCTCTTGGTACCAAATCGGTCGCCGCGCAACCATCAAACATTTTTATGATCGACCCAGATAACCATGCGCCCACATTTGTCATAATTTAAATATATCATCATTTAACTGTTCCATGTTTTATGATAGGGTTGATAAACAAAATTTAAAAGCATTAATGAATGAAGCTCACTGCTACATTTCACACATTATTACCGGGATGCTGATCCATGGATAACCTCGCGACAGCGCGACGGGCCATCCATCACGTTCTTAATTTAAAACCCGCGATTTGGAATACGCCAAACAGAATACAAACACTCGTTAATGTCAGATGATACAGGAAGAAATAGATCGGCAGATACTTACGTGTAATAAAAACGTCGACATAAACATTTGATAAACATGCAATTACAGCTTTGTTTAGCTCTTAAAAATAGGCGAACTTCTTAGGGAAACTTACGCAATAAACTTTGAAGAGTCACTAAATTCCGTTGGAAACAAAGTAGGTAAAGTGCTCGTAAACAGTTAATCCCGTAATAAAATTGTCGATACCTGATCTCATCGATTGACTAGATTAAAAACGGCCATAAACCGAAAATAGACGTCTTTAGTGTATCGATTAAACAAATAAAAAATACGCTAGAAGGCGACGTCGGTGTACGATCATAAAATCGTGTAGCACAGAGGTGCCGGCTTGCAGTAAATCTTATGTTTACAGAATCCTTGTTACTCTGCCGTGGTAAACATTACTCTGTCGGCTGATCTTTGTGCGATTTGATTGCGACATTCTTGACCGAAGCCTGAATCCAATCCCGCAGTGATCGCTCCTTAGCATTATACGTACTCTCATAAAGAAAATTCAATTTAAATATAAATGTTCTTAGTTTAACGTAATATTATATTAAAAAATAAACATTTTTTTATCTTGTTTTAGGTTATGGATACGGACACCCCGGAGCTTTTAGTCCATTTCTTCTGAACCCTGGATGGTTAGACGCAGCATATCTAAACTATGCCTGGGTAGACTACTTTAGACCGCCACAATCAGCAAGTCTTATCAAAGGTAATTATAAATTTTATTTCTGTTTGACGTGGGTAATATCTGAATATTGTTTATTACCGATTACATACATTCACAACAAAAAAAAATGCAAAGTATTAACAGTATAACATCCGGTATCTGTTAAACTTTCCAATCGACGGATTATTTGGCATTCGTTAATTTGAAAATTCCCGATTTTTCCAAACAACACTCGAAACATGTTGCTCTAAACTGAACCACCCCTCAAGGCCGTGCAACGCAAAGGTTCAAATAAAAGGAGCGTCTCTTGAGCGCTGCAAAACAACACGGCTTCGACCGAAGCAAAACCACCCGCTGAAGTCCGTTGTCGGGGGAAGTGCGCCCCCACTCAATGGAAAAAGTACAAAAAGCACCACCTTCACGTTCGAGAGAGTGTGGAGTCAATTTTATTCCAATGTAGGCGACCGCGCCACCGGCCACTTTTTGTTTCCGACTCTGAAACGCGAGGAGCGTTGTACTCAAACACCTACCGACTTTTATTAAAGGCTGCTAGAGATATTTTTAATAGAGATTTGCGTGTTCCAATCGATTTACGTGTAAACAATACCAACATTTAAAAAAAACTATGTAAATAACAATACAAAATTCTGTCGTTCCTTTCTCTCCGCAGAATTAACTATTTCATAATAGAATAACACGATAACAACAATCTTAGTGTAATTATTTCCCAAAAAAAATATATAAGAACACACACTCAATCCATATCTTGACATACGGAATAAATTTGTGTCATGAGCTCACTCGTAGCCGTATAGCCCATACCATCAAATTAATCTCATTTCAATTCTATTGATAAATGTCAATCTAATTTAATTTCATTCCACATAAGTAATTTACTTTTTTAATGGGAACGAATTGCAAACGGTAAAAAACAGAAAACGAACCAATTTTAATTGAACTAAAACTATATTAAAGAGAACCATCAGAAATCACCTCAATCAGGCGCTATGTCGATATTGGTCCCCACCTCGCCAAATTACCCCCTAGTTACACCACCCGCCCCCGACGCCTTTTAAAGTGGTCTGTGCAGCAGTGCTACTGCTGCAAATACAAAAAATGCAAAAGAAATCCCGGCAGCGCCACCTCTGAGCTCTTTGTGGCCCAATCTGCGCCTCTATCGTGCACTTTTTATCAGTTTCTCTTACACTTATCGAGAATCAAAGCCCCCGGTACAGCGACAAGAATATTTCGAACACTGTTACTAATGAAAATTTCACGTTCCGAGGTCGCTTTGTTCGTTCTGTACGAGATAGCTTCCTTATCGCGATACAGCCGGCTTTGTACCGTACACGTCCGTAGCACTGCCTCACGCGTGTATAGCATTGGTAATGTGATCTCCGGATAGAACAGAAAAGAGACATATCGGGCTGAATTACTTCGAATGTCGCGTCTGGATCGTAAAGTACGACATTGCATTCGGATAAATAAATATTGCACCCTCACCCTACCAATATCGTGCTAAAAAAACATCCCTTTCAGTGAAGCCGCCTTTAAACGCCTACAGATTGTACATTATCCTTAGTACGATTATGCACCCTCGTTGTTCAGGGAATCGGTGAAGTGCCCGCGTGCCTTAGGCTGTCCCCAGAGAGCCGTCTCTCATATTACGTCATGTTCTTCAATCAAACAACACTAGTAGCATTAAGAAGCAACTGAAACAATAATTGGGTTTGCATCTAATCAACTATTCTAATTTACATATTTTCTTTTCAACAGGTGGATCAATGGCTTCGCCGCCGGTTCCTCTACCACCTACAGATTTGTTTCCTTTTCCACCTGCTATGGGAAACCTACCACCAGCTGGTTTAATACCGCCACCTGGAGCGTTCTTACCACCTAACGGACTTCTGCCTTTTGCGCCACATCCGGCGGACCTAGCCCTAAAATCTTTACCACCGGAATTAACATTAAAAAATGGTATAAGTCCTTATGATGCTATCAGACACCTACAGAGTAGTGTTTCTTCAATGGACAACTCCAGTGCTCGTCTCTCACCAACTAGCAGTAGGCAGAGCGGAAGCCCAAGAAGTATTATCAACGCTAGCCCAAGATCAAAAGCCGACTCAAAATCGGAAGTTAACTCAACACACGATGCAACGATATCGGATGAGTCCGATGAGGAGCCGATTGAGGTTGTCAAATCCGCTTTTCATTCAACGCGACCGGCTAACGTTGAGCTCCAGGAGATGAAGCAGGTTCAGGCTGCAGACTCTACAGTGTGTGACAAGCCTAGAGGTCGTAATGAACTAAAAGCGCCATCTCAAAGAACAACCCGTATGCTTTCAACAAGCCCTACCTCCACAAAGTTAACCAATGGAAGCTTATCAACGCATAAATCAGTTTGGCGACCGTATTGACGCTTCTAGAGTTGTGAAGTGACAAATATGTCCGTGAATTGTATGTAAACGGACCAAAATGTGATAAATCGAGCTTGTAAATATTATAAAAGATACAAACATAGATATATTTATTGTAGTGTAGATTATTAGATTTAAATACTACTTGTGTAGTAGTTCAAAGTTATCCAAAAACTTTTGCAATTAATAGGATTTATTGTTATTTACGAATTGTTATAGCTGTAAAAATCGCTAAAGATTATTAATAATAACGAGTCATGTAAATTAAGTACCATAGACATTGTAAATTGTAGAAATATGTAAATTGCGACAAATGACTGATTATAGAGTTTTATAAGTCTTGTAAATATGAAAATTATTTATTATTGATTGTAAAAAAAAATTAACAAGGTATGTAATGTTAGATATTGCTATCATCTTGTACATTTTAAAATTACGTAGGCAAACAAATAAATTGTCCTATAAAAATTACAACTTTTATCATTTCTTTACATATTCCTTATTACTGAAGTCACTTTTAAAAGTTAATATTTCTTAAGAATCACATAGTTGTGTGATTTAGGATTGGAAAATTACTAAATAACTAGAATTGGCTTAAATTAAATTTACTGAAAGAGATTACAAAAGATAAATTAATGATATTTTTACAAACTTACCTTAATATATATTTTTAGTAACACCTACAGACAGATGGCACTGTTTGTTTATAGGCATAAAGTATGAAACGTGCCTTGCACATGTTATTTCACCCGTTTCTATGAGAACGCTCGAATACGCTTCAATATACATAACACAAGTCTTCATTTTCCATTTGATATGTTTCAAAATGATATTGCTGTAAACTAGTTCCATCTCAATATAAGGACTCTATATGAAAATGGATATAAATATTTATTATTAATTTCATTAATTCCTATAATTTAAATTAAGCATATAAAAGCTTTACTTACGAAATTACACATTTCAAACGTAAATTTATTAATATATCAATTAGTATAAAACTCTTCGTGTTTCTCAAAGTCACATAAAATATGAAAACTTATGTACTTTTCAACGTGCAAATTACATAGGGCCATATAAAATGTCTCTTAGGTACTATCAATGGCGCGGCGCGGTGATCTGGTTAGCTGATTGCACCCTGCCGCCCGACTGCGCCCGCCAGCGGTCAGCCGCTCCTCAAACATTGCACTTTTATATAACTACTGGAAGTGTGATAAATATAAAAATAGTACCAAATTTCTTACATTATTATATGAAGTAAATAGTAAGAAACGTTGATAAAACTAAAGTAGGTTATTAATTAATTGACAAGTTCAAATCTACAAGAAATCAGATTTAAGAATCAGCCATTAATCTAAAGTTTAATATAATAGCTGAAAAATGTTGTCTTTGCCACGAGCATCACATCAATAATCTATCCATTACTTTTTAACAAAACCAAGCAGACGTTTTGTCGACTTCTCTTCAGATGCAAATTGGGACGCGGTCTAAAAAGATCATGTTGGCATAGAAGGTGCCTTATCATCAATTTAATGGTCTTGCTTTTTAAGAAGAGTTAAAGCTTAGGCTTACATTGAAGAAATTAACGGCTACCGAAGTGTTAAGTGATCAGTTAATAGAGAGGAAAGAAAAATAAGTTAGAAGTTCTTATGGGCAATAAAAAACTTAAAGCTGAGCTATCATTGTTATTTTAACAAAATACCCAAATACAAGACGAGTGGAATCCTTGTTTAAATTAAATCTATAACATAAACATATATTTTTAATTAAAACCGACGTTTCGAATGTTAATCAAATGAAAAGCATAGTAAAGATACAAGTAAATCCAAGACACATCTAGGTCCCAACATCTCCGTACTTCCATTGAATGAGGCCTCCTCATTATGTTACCTTTGATTCACATCTGAGGCGTCGACTTTATGATTCGCTTTTTGGTGAACTCCATACATTATACACCATCCTATTTGGATGTATTAAAAAGCTGTGGCCAGACGGCCGGGCCGCGTCAGTGAATGTATTTTGTTTGAATTTCAAATTTTGTTTGAGCTGACGCTTCAATGCCCGAGTGATTACGCTAACACTGATGTGCAACTGTTTTATCTACATTCTATTGTATACTGTTTTATTGAATACTAGTCACCTGCCCAGTATTGCTTTCTGCACTTATACGAGGAATGCCGGCCTCAGTACTCTTAAGATTATTCATACAATATGTACAAAAGGATTTCTCTTTTTAGAAGCGCAATTGAATACTCACGGCGAAATAAAAGCTCGTGGGAAATCTGTCACGAATAGATGTCCTGACCTACATGCCTTTTGATATTTAAACAATTATAGTCTGTCATCAGCATTAGTAAACAACAAATGTAATTTTAATAAATTAGCTAACACTTACGTGAATTACTGTCTGAAAAAATATCTGTTCTTAAAACTAAATGCTGTTTTTTCAGCTCTATTTTAAATAATTACTACATATATTAAGTTTTCTAAATATTATAAAACTATCGTAGTAATAAAAATTTATTTATTAATATAAATTTATGTCAATTTAGACCCGTCGTAACATAGCAATGGCTAGTAATACTTAATTAAAACTATTTATTTTAAAAATTTAAGATATCTGTTCCAAATAAGTTTTATTAGTATAACTCCTAAAGTAAAAAGAAACGTCTTGCCTTTCACGAATTCGGCACTCAGATTATTATATGGCTTAGGAAGTTTATGATTAGATTTAGGTTGGTAGACATAGACCTACGTCTAGCATAGGTAGGTAGCATATGTAATACACACAGAGTAGCCCCAATAATAAAAATATTTTTTTTTACGTGTCACGGGAATTCGTTAGTCCTTGCGTGAAGTCTTTGTTTTTATGGCAGTATGATGTATGTATGTAAGTAATCGGTTCATATTTATTATGTGGTCAAGCATTACAATCATTCCTTCCGGTCTTCAAACTCCGTCTCTTGGTAGAAAAGTTAGCCTTCAGGCAGAACACAACATATCCATAAGGCTTTTATTGTTCAGCCGTTGCAGATAAACCCTGTGTCCTGTACCCCGCCTCGGGGAACACTGATCGAAAAAATCTAAATGGAACCACTTTTAAGCGTTGGGACGATTCGGCCAAAATAAAAATTCACTTTAACCGTTACAGCTTTTGGTTACCGATAGCTGCTTTTTTCTTTTTATTTGCAATACATATATATTATTTATTTCATTGTTCAAGATTTTTTAAACGCTCTTAACTTCTTAACATATAAAGTTGTTGAGCAAATTAATAATAATTAATAATTAAATTTATGCAATTATGAAATAAAAGAAGTAAATAATAGGTTTTGTTGTAAAACCAACTTCTGTGCTCAAGTTAATTAAGCATGAGATGCGTTCGCTTCATAATAATTGTTTCGTATTGTTCAATACATACAAGTAAATAGTTGCCATCCTAAATATTTGTATTATAACCTTGTCAGAGAATCTTATTTATGTGTATATTTCCATACCTAATGTTCGTTTATTTTGTATAAATAAAGTTGAAGTGCCATACTTATCTATCTATACAGACTTAATCATCATATTTCCGGGTAAATAAATTTTGAAAATGGAAATAACCTTACAATGTTGGGGCAGCTTCAGTGGACAATGGGATAGAAGAAATCACATCGATAAAATTTTAATGCCTGTATAAAAAAGCTATAAATTTGATTTATGCGCCCGTGACCCCCGTAAAACGGGGTAATATCGAGAAATAACATGAGATAATGTCGGGTTACAAAGTGGGGTGGGTGGGATTAGGCCATATTTGCGTTTGCGATGCGGCCGATACGGTTGCTCGCTGTGTCAATGTCCAATCAATCTGCGTTCAACTCAAAGCATAGCTTTGAAAATTCTAATTCAATTTAGTTTTTATTCTTTAATGAAAAATAATACTTATTTTAAATGTGTTATTATTACAGGACAATCATGCGTATATATGAGCCTCCTTACCATTAAAAAATATTGTTTTATCGAGTTTTTCTTTTTAATAATAGCTAAAACATATTCCTGTTTAAGAAAGATTTACCTCAAATGTATACTTGAATTATAGGATTTAACTTGAAATTTTTAAAGTTGCGAAGGAGTCCATAAATTACTATGTCAATGATAACAAATTCTCAATACAAGCGGTAAGAGCACAAAATAAGGAAAGCCCACTTTAAAAGATTGGCACTCAGCGAGCTGGTATAATCTATGCAAATTACTTCAAATTAGGAGTCGTCAACACGCTGCCTCGTAATTTCGAAGGCAAACCCTCCTTTATTATTAATATTTATTCCATTTCTTTGGAATAAAATCAGGAAAAATCTCCGAATACTTCTAATCTTAATGAACCGAATAAATACGTTGATTTATATTTACATTATGCTGGCTTTATATGACTTCCTAATGAATGTAAACATTAAGTTTTGTATTCGTTCACAACGAAGGACTAAGGTTCCTAACCTGGTTAAAAATAATATATAGTGCATATATTTTTTACAGAAATTGCAGAAAACAATAACCACTTTGTCAAGTAGTTTATTTCGGCAGTACGTTTCTCGTGGGTTTATTTTTTATTAATTACCAGCACCACAATTTTAAATATTTCATAAAATACAACATAATACAAATAAATTAATATTAAAATATCCGTGTATTTTATGTATTATTGCATTTTCTTTTTCGTTCACATTCTCCTCTCCAACTATTTCTATAGGCCATCTTACCACGCACCACCACGTTATGGAACAAGCTGCCCGCCACGGTATTTCCGAACCACTACGACTTAGGGTCCTTCAAGAAAAAAGCGTACATATCCCTAAAAGGCCGGCAACGCACTCATGAGCTCCCAGCCACATGAGTGTCCATGGGCGGCGACTTCACCTTTATGGTGGGCCTCCTGCTCGTTTGCCCCCTCTTCTATAAAAAAAAAATCTATCTAAGAAGAGAAGAAGACTCTGCAAGTGTTACTGTTTCATCGTCATAGGGCAAAGTAGTCGGTAACTTTAAATAACCACTATGTAAGTACCTACTCGTTGGAGTTGTCTAGGTATGAAACCAACGTAATGAAAAGTTTACAATATACGAGTTTCACAAATGTATTTTTATTGTTGACCAACGAAATAAACTAATAAACTTAGTAAAAAGCTTTCTGGAAAGAAAGTTTTGTCGGCTTCATAAAGGTAATAAAAAATATGAACTATTGTTTTAAAAACTATATATCCCAAGTTATAAAACTCAAACAAAGCTACTGTGCCTGTCTTTGAAGAATTTGGTACCTGCCTTTTTAAATTAAAATTGTTCTACATTTCTACATACAAATGGCAAATTATAGAAGCGTGTGCTTTTCAACCATGGTTGTTCGATTCATTCCTGTCAATGTGACTTTTCTTTATATCGCCCTAGTAACACTTGGCTCTATGGTGCTGGCAAACATTGTAAACAAACCGGAATGTTCAGCGAAAAATCACATAAATCGGAAGTTCATCAAAGCGTCATCTCAACTATTAACAAATAAAACGGTTGTAGCGTCACTCTCTTAATATTTATTATAATATAAAGGTAAGTGTATAATTCTCTTATATAATAATAGACAGTACTTTATGAACAACTTTATATCCATAGTAGAAGTAAGAAAATAACCCTATCTGATTTCCAAAATTTTTTACAATACTTTTTACGGTACAGTAACTAACTTACACAATCTTTCAAGCACCATATTCAAATTTTGTACTTTAAAACTAGTTTAAAATCGAACTGTAAGACGTTAATTAAACTATAACCAAATAGAGGCTAACCCCCTTAAATTGCGCGGGCCTAAATTGGTTTCCACGTCCATCCACTGGGCGTAGTCATTAACTCACGGAAGCTGTACAGGCGACCAATTTCCTTCGCCGGTCGCCAATTAACAGCACATGGGCAGTAGTAACCGAAGGGTTAAGATGTTTGTTATGATTTACGACTAACCTTTCTTAGGGTTGTTCGGAAACCGATAAGAGAAACATGTTGTTCGAATGGTGTTGGACATTTTTTGATAATGCAATCGGACAAAGATTTCCAAAAATACGGTGGAATATTATTAATACAATATCATTGGCAATTACAATGACATTGCGTATAAGCATATTGAAATTACACAAGTATACTAGTGATATGTCCGGAATACATAAAAGTTTAGTATTAAGAGACTTTAACGAGTCAGGTCTTTGATAGAGGCCAAAATAAATGTTCTAAACTCTGTGCACACATGTTTAAATTTCAAGGTATTGTGTCTATTATGGGTTTAAAAGTTTCTGTGTTAATGACTAGATATTAAACTTTACCTGTATCTAGCAGTCTTGCAAAATTACATGCCCAAAACAAACACAGTTATTCAATTAAATAATCCTGACCGCTGCTGACGGAGGCGAACCCCGCAAAGCTGGCAATAAACCTAAGTTATTTTACAACAATAACTGTAACATTTATTGCGAACTTTTTAAAGCAAATAAAAATGTCTTTGGTAAAAGTATAACGGTGCTCCAGATCGTTAAAAAGTAGAACCCGAACTAATATAGTTTTTACGAACAAACAAAAGCTTTCGGATTCCCGTTATATGTAAATGGCAGGATTTGTAAAAAACGCCTCGGAACATTGTACATCAAAGGCAGCGTTAAAAATCAATATAAATAATTATGTAAACATCAGATTGTTAAGGTTTTTTGTTTGAGAAAAAGGTGCATTAAATAGAAATACTAAAAAAGTATACAATTTATAAAATAAACGAACTTTGATGAGATGAAGATATTAATGTTATTACGATTACATAGCACATATGTGTGATATGTGCTACTATGACCGTTAGAATTTATAATTTTTTTTATTCATTTTCACTGAAATTGTTAAGTGTAGAAATTAGTTAAACAATACTTTAAACGAAATATCACGAGTGGTATAGCATTAAATCTATTGTTGCGAATATCGTATGTCACTTAAAAATACTTAACAATATCTTAATTAAAAAAATATTTGAAAAATGTACTTCGAAACTAGAGTTTAAACTAGTACATTCGCGGTTTCAGCCCCAACTGACAGCTCTCCGAGCGCTTGCTGCCTGCGTGACACTCGCGAAACTTATAAACACACAGTCTCATATTTCGTACTGGCAGTTGTCTATGTATAGACCTGTAAACCGCTTAATTTTGACCTGTTGTTGTTGGAAGGTATATATTATTGTCAAACTAAATCCATATGTCATTAAATTTCATAATGATTTTAACGAGTTTATTATACTGATTCATATATTTGTGTTTAAGCAGTGATTACAATAGGCATATATTGTTTAGATAACACAGTATGTTTTTAGTTTAAGTAAAAGTGTATTTTGTATAAGATTTAATGAATTTATCTTATCTAACTAAAGTGTTCTCCACTAAGAAGGTATTGGGTACCAATGGCACATAGTGATTGTAATTTAACGCTCCAACCGCCAAGGTTGTATGTCTGTATGTTTTCATTATAGTAAGGTGTCCGCTATTCGCATTATGATAACTTTCCTCGCCTCCACCATTATTCAATTTGCTCGCAGGTGAGATGCGAATATAAATGAGTCGAACGCACGTGCTTCCAGTACTGCGGGTATTCCTAAATAGAGAGGTTTTATGATATAACTTTATTACAAGGTACTTTCCTTAGTTAATTTTAGACTCTGTCAAAATTATGTTTAATTCTGCAAATATGTGTTTCTTAAATAATGTTATTTAGTCTTTTGTGTATGCAACTCACACTCCAAAGAATATGACGTCACATTATATAACTCAAAAATAACTAAACAGTTTATGTTTACATTCCTTAAAAAATTTGGATTTTTCCTTCGCATTCCTATATGTTGACGTTTTTCACAATACGCTTACAATTGTCATGCCCGATGCAAAAAATTAAACTCAGGAGCTAAGAATGTTTCTTATATTACGACTTTCAGTCCAATTATGATGACCGCTATAAAGATATACAAAAACTAAAGATTTTTCAAATGCATCTGATCGAATGGAATTGTAAATTATCAAAAAGATTTTTAGAATCACCGCAACAAATTCTATATTCCAATTTGAAAAACTCGGTCACAAATATAATTTAGACGGACCACGCTAATTTGCTTAGCAAAAGCGCGAGGTTTTTTTTTTATATTTTTTAAGCGTTGGCTGGTAACAAATTGAAATTCATTAGTACCGCGGCATCGACGCGGGCGTTAAGGAGAATTAACGAGGCATATATGAATTAACACCGACACACATTGGCCAGCGAGCGAGACGAACGCCGATCGATAAAAGCAAATTCGCGACACTTTTTCGCTGATACTTATTTATGTTGCAATGAATTCGATTTACAAAAACTATACAATCGTATAGGGAAACAAAAATCCAAATACATACGTATACTTTTTCAGTAACTTCGTTACAGCGTTGAACTAGAACAATGAGTACAACATACTCGTACGTTCGTAGTCTGTAGTTTACACGCAACTTACTAAAAGTAGATTATTTTAATTCGTCGGTAGTGCCTCTATAGTATACACCGAAGTCCTTACCACCCATTCGAGTTTGCACATTTCTGTTTATGTATAATTTTTAATTACATATTTTGAAACAACTTTTATTATCATTGCGGTTAAATTTAATTAGTTTTTTTTCATTTTTTATACCTTTGCACGTATGCCACGTATATTATTTAGGTTGCAGTTAGTATTAAACCTACTAAGAAGTACTCTTAATAAGAGCATTTCCCGTATAAATCCATTTCAATTTAACGTTTAGACATCATTTATTAGGTACTGGTGTCTTCCTGTATTCCATTTTTAGACAAATAATAAAAACCAATTTTAAAAAAATGTTGCAAGATTAAGGCGACAATCCCTGACACCATTAACAACTGTAGAACGGCAAAGAAAGATTGTCTGCTTAATCCTTCAAATCCATTACACAAATAGCTTCAACATCTTAGGGTGACTTAGGTGAGACGATTGTCTTTAGATCATTGTTTCAACTGAATAAGAAAAATGTAAGGGTTATTGACATTGCTAAATGATTAAATAATTGGGCCTAGAAAGCGGCAAATTTTTTCTATTTTATATTGTTTACCTAATAGGGAAAACTACGCCTGTTTAAAATCTGAATTTATACTAAAAGCGTTATTCTCGCCATAAACGCATTCGATTTTTAAAAACACAACAATAATTATGTAAACCTCTCAATTTATAATATGGCATAAAAAATGCAAACTCAGAGCAATTATATAACCAGAAATATCTATTTAATTGTGCCGTAATAGACAATAAAACAAATGCAGTAAACAAAAAATATTCATATGTAGGTAATCAGAGAAACATTTGTTCTAAATGTATCTCTTGTTTACTCCGGGTTGTAACCTCACATACACGATCATACAAAGTCAATATCCAGGACAGTTGAGATGTCATGACAGGCCGCAAACAGTTGTAATCTGTGCTAATCGCTACACCAAACTATGAGATCAATGTCTTAAATGCTGGCAAGCATAAGATTTATTTGATTATACCACAAGAGATTTTAACACAGTATTATAGTATCTATAGACTATAAGTCAGCATTGTAAATATATAGACCAAAAATACAGCGAGATGTTCCGTTTCGAATATCCAGTACCGTTTTGCTGAGGATTCGTCACGGCCAACAAGGAACAAGAGTACGGAGAAAGTATATTGTGCTTTCTTCTCAATACCGACTAACGTTATCCTTTGTAGAACTGTTACCAATACGGTGCTTTGTGTAATTACTGATTGAAAGGGTTGTTCGAAAATGGTTCAGCCCGTTATATTTATTAGAATAACGGGTGACTGGTGACGTTGTTACCGTTAATTTGTTTGTCTATATTTTTTTTGTATGGTCGATAACTGTTTAACTTTTGAGCAATGAAAGTAGGCTTTTGTTTTGACCGTTGCGCGGTACAGTTATGCTGTGTCTGTGTGATATTTTGTATTATTATTATGTACACAATAAGATTTTAGTCAATAAGACGAAATCTGAATTAATTGAGTACTACACAAATGTGACTCGAAATAAATTTAAGGTTTTAAAATAGGCGTTATATTTAATTAATGTGTAACATTACTAGCCATATTCATCAAGATTCGCTTTATCTTAATATTTAAAAAAAAGGATTACTTGTTATATTGAGTCATAAATATTGAAACAGCTACTGGTATTACTCTGTTGTTCTAATTGTAATATTTTGCGACCATAAATGCTTTGTATTATTTTAAAACTTCTTTGAATAAGGATATTTAACTTTATATTTAAATACACTTATTTTATATTTACACTAACTTCACTTTGTACTATACAAAATGGAATCTTTTAAAAAATGTAATTAATTAATAATAAAATAAATAATCGGTAATTGGCATATTACATATTTTCCTTCTAGTATTTTCCTCTTTATAACGTTTAAGGCAGTGATAATATATCAGAGCCGCAGTTGAAAATCTACATATAAATGGATAGTTAGTCGTCATACTTATTCAGTCATTACTTCATGTGAATTCTTTGTAAGTGCAATTAATACATTCATTATAGGTCGACACACCTCAGTCGTATTGACAGGTCCCTGCCGTTTCTAATAAACGAACCAATTCTATACAACGAAAACAAGTGTAGCAGCGTGAAATCGCACACAAAACGAACAAAAACACATACAATAGAATTAACTACATTTAACTTCCTAACAATTGTACAAAGAGACAAATAGTAAAGACAATTGCTCGTTTGAAATATTACAAAGGAAATATTCTTTTTACTATTCCCAGTATGAGTGATACAATGAGATTCCTTTGAGTGACGTGTTGGTGGCATTGTGGCACTATTGCACCCACGCGACACCTAAATGAAATTAGTTCCACTGTTTTTCAAATTATGGTTCTACGAAGTTGGTGAAAATTTTACAGATTGGAGGTTAAAAAATGCGGACGCGTGCCTCGACTACTGTAGTTTTTTTTTTGTAAGCTCCGCACAAATGTAGGATTACATAGGTGTTCATTTAAAATAACTTTTATTCGTAATCCGTGTATGGTTTCCACCTAAATACTTATCCTTTCTAACGAACACACTCAGCTGGTCTCAATGTATACAACTTCACCCTTCATCCAGCAATATTCATGGCTAATTAACACAGTATAAATTCGTAATTTTAATAGGATATTTAAAAAATTGATCCGAACATCGAAGAGGAATCCGGTAGCGATGCTAACCCCAGCTGAATGTTTGGCGGGTGAGGACGACGCATGTCGAAAATACTTAGTGAGGGCGCGCCTCATTATAATCCTACATCCCTCTCTGGCCTTGCCGACCGATGTATTAACACGATTTTCTATATTATGTGGATATGATTATATACGTTTTCAATTTACTATATACAGTATAGCTAAAGATCTCTCTTCCAGACATTTATAGTTATAAATTATTATACGAAAATATAATTATTATGAATACGTAAAAGTCTAATCGTTCAGTATTATTAGAAGAATAACGGACTATAAACAATAGTTTTATTTGTAAATAGAAGTATCTCTCGCATGATACAGAGCAGCAGAAATATAATAACAATAAAGTATAGAAAATTAATCGTGACGTATCCACAGTGAATTTCCGAAATCAGTGAGTGTTAAGAGGGCTGCGGAGCGGTGTGCCATTGTTATAATTTTCAATAAGGGGCACGATCGAGGGGCTTTTATTGATCCGTATTCTGAGATGCATCATCTCGGATGCGGGATGTGCATCCAACACTGATCATAACAAATAAGTCTTCGTGATACAACAACTGGAGCAACTATAATAATGCATTAAAACACTGAGTCTTATTAAATAAATGGTACATAATTTATAATCTTAATTATTTCAGCATCACATTGTTGTGCCTCAAGATATATTATGTATAAAAAATACCAATTGAAAAAACATAATAATAAAATTCATGCATTGATTAATTATCATGTCTACTTTGCAAAATAGCACTTAATAAGGAAACATACACATCACAATAAAAAATACAAGTTATAAGAATAGTAATGTGTTTAGATGTATCCTAAACTAAGTTTCACTGAAAAAACTAGATGGAATGACAATATTACTCAAAGCTAGTTTTCTAAGTAGAACATACATTTGTGTATAATTTGCAAAGCAAGATCAAAACTTATAATAAATAATTTTGTTACACCGTAATCCATCATTAAATATTAATATTTTAATGTTCTCTCAAGTATTCGTGAAGCTCAGAAGCAATTCCAGGCACATGGTGTATCACATGCTCCCTACGGCGTGCAGGGTGCCCAATTCTATTAAACTCCAAACAATGCCAACCCCAACTAATATCTGGACTAAATCCCTAATAAGTATGCCATTGTGTGAGAGGGACGTGGCCAGCGACAAAGAACACGTTATACCGATCTGTTGGATTTATAAAAAATGCTCCGGGAAAATGAGCTTAATTTCAATATTCTCAATACGCACAATTGCGTGTAACATACGCGTATTTAAGGCCGTTAATTTGTTCGGTTTAAGGGCATCGTACACGAGTGTGGTGAGAGTCTGGCCATGGAGGCTCACCAAACTTGCCGCACTCCCCTTGCAAACTAGATTTGCAGCCCGGTTATTATACGCCGGCCATTTATTACACACTACTGTTTGATAGTTTCAGCTTTAATTGTTTTTTACAGCTGCGTATGTATGACAACTTGACGTTTGCGGTGAACTATGATACATAAAACCAGTACTCGACTGTTTGGTTTTATTGTGTTGCATTCAATGTATTTAAAATATGTGAAGAGACATTCGTCAAACGTTAAGATTCAATGAAAGGGACCATTAGTTACGAGAATATGAATTAATGACAATATTAAGACTTTCACTCTACGTCTAATGTAACGTAAAATTTTATTACAAGGAACGAATAACATACGCACTTGTATGTCTCAATTGCAGTCCTCGATAATCTATAGTAATTTTCATCTATATTACTATACATCGTGCTCATCAAAACATTTTTCTATAAAAACGAATAGGAAAGAATTACTTATAAAAACCCCTTACAAGAACTCTAGCACAATTAGAAATAAAAGTGACATAATTACTCTAAATGCATAAATTGCAAGAGAAACAATTAAGAACGTCAATGATTGCTCGAAAGTGTCCCGTTCGGGTGAATCTGAAGTAGAATCAGCGGTGGAGTGTAGTGTCAACAGGGCTAAGTGTTTTCCGTGTTCCTCGTCTTTGTAGGGTTGGGGACACACCCCTGTCAGTTGTCGGTAGTTTTATAATGTCTAATATGTTTGAATATGAAATGTTAAATAAATTATTATTACAATGCGAAATATCAAGTTTTGCTTAGGTATATCATGATCGTTTACAACTAGGTCTCTTAAGTTCAATAATATTTTCAAAAACACTAGTATTTTAATAAAGAATATGAATAATGAAATAGCAAGCATCACAACACAGCTTTCACACTAATAATTCTACGGTCTATCGATGACGATCTAAATACAGTTAAATATGGATAATTTATGACTATAGCCATATACTTAAAAAAACATCAAGAAACAGATGCAGAAATCTCAGTCCAGGTGTTGGTTTGTTATTTATATTAAATATTGTTTATTGTTATTAAAACAAGGATAATAAAAATACATCTGAAATTCATTAATAAATCTTAGATTATTGTATCTCTACCATGATTTTTAAATGTTAGCATTAGTTAACATAACATTGATTTGTTTATTTCGTAACAGTGTATTGACCTGTAATGAGACAGGTGAAAATAATATTAACAATATATTTTATGAAAATAATTTACGTGAACTGTGTTTTATCGGTTGTCTATCGTACAGCCGTGGGGCTGAGACAATAGCGGCTAACTACCCCTTTCTTGTACCCGGGAAGGGGCGCGGGCTTAACCAAGCATACACTGCGTTTTGGGTACCCACTGTGGGGACAATCGTGATAAAAAGAGCCTTTAAAATAATATGCCTTAAAATATATGTTAAAAACTTAAGATAACACGACATTTTGATCCATTTTTAAACGTTTAATTAATCATTTCCTTTTGTATACAATAAAAAAATCTTTAAACACATAGATAATGATTGTATACAATTTTTCAATTGGGTTTTCGTTATTTACTTTTGGCACGGAAGTGCTTATAAAAAAGTAAAATATTTTTTATGGTTATATTAAATAAAGTGTTGCCGACTGTACATCAAAACTACTAGGATTCGGGATCTGAGATCAACAAAGCGCATTGAAAAAGGGTCGTAACCGGATCGCCAAATTGAAATGTTTTATTTTGCCCCCCGACATTATTCTGATAATGCTGACTTTTAAATTGATAACCAACTCAAAGCATGCGCCTGACAAATCTTTTTTTATCCCAATATTTGGTTAAATTTTAACCGGGCCTTTTAGGGAGCTCATTTGCATAGTCTGGTTCATTTGCATGTTTTCGGGTTATGTCTGTTTGTGCCACCGACTTACTCAGAAAAGATTGATTGCTGCTTAAACGTTTCCTTTCGCACTTCATAAAACCTGTTGTTTCGTGTATTATTCATTAATATTTCTAAATAACGTCTGAAGAATTCATGCGTACGACAAGATGTTTTGACTTGAAGTGATATGAATATTTTTAAGATTGAATAATGTGCGTCCGTGAAAAATACATTTTCCATAGTTTAATACTTTATTGAACTTAATACGTTAATTTCATCAATGGAGTTAGACTGTATTGCGTCATGACGTTTCTAAATATATTTTATTAAACAATGGTAAAAACTATACATTGTACCAATTCAAAAATAATATTTTCTATTGCTTTTTTAGGTGTTATTCACTGATTGACGATTTGTAACAATGCTGACATATTCGTATAACTTTGTCATAGGTAGGTTAAAGTTGTCATTGCCATTGCTATATACATAAGATGGTTGCCATACATAAAAAAATAAACCTTTTGTGTATATACCCTTGTTTATGTATCTCCTTTAATAAAACTTTTACATTTGAATTTGGAATATTAAAAAAAGTGACAAGTCATGAATATAAATAGTGAGTCTTGCGACTTAATTAAGCTGTATTGCCCAGGTTGACCGGCATGTCGGCCATACTTCGCGTTTCGTCACGGAACCGCGCGTCGAGCGTGCTGCCCTATTATCGCAATGATATCGCGATCAATCGATTGGTGGGGATAGTGGGGGGAGGGAGGCGCAAATAAATGTATCTGCCGGGCGGCGGGCGGATAAATACGCAAATAATACGAAACTACAAAAATCAAATCCCATCCGCCACTCGGGTGTAAAGGATACGGTGTGAATAATGCTCTACTTGCAACGGTAAACCTTGTAATAAAATTGTTTAATTTTAATTCATAATTTTGGTGCTATTTGAACAAAATATAACGCTTTATGACTATAAAAAATATAAAAACTTTTCCTACAAAAACATATGGTACTCTTACTGAATAAGTTTAAATTTATATTGTCACGAACAGCTAAGAAATATTTGTATTATATTAATTGAATGTCTTAATCTTAACCCTGCATGAGTCAACTCAAACTCATACTCAAAATATCTTTATTCAAGTAGGTCATTATAAAGACACTTTTGAATCGTCAATTTTTACACTACCATCGGTTCGGAAGACAGTCATCTACCGAGAAGAACCGGCAAAAAACTCGATAGTTGCTCTTTTAAAATAAACAATTAATAGAAAATTATGTTACAATTCAAATAACAAAACATTGTAGGGCAACTCAAGAAGAACATTATCGTTAACAGAGTTTCGCTATATTTTTTCTATAACTGTCTTTTAAAATACTATTCACAAACACTACTACTACATGTCCGCCTTCAGCTTAAAATTTTAAATAAATATCTAAAGTAGAGCATACTCCAATATCCAATCATGATCCGCGAGGCCATTATCAAGCCTATAGCTATTTGCCCCGAAAAACAAACTCTCGCGGGATGTGAGGGGCGGGGAGCAGCGGGGAGATCACAATGCAGCCAACTGCGCGTTTACCCCCCACATTTGCATTTGCGATGGGCAGCTGCAAACGTTACCATTTTGATTTGACTACTGATGATAACATTTTATTTAGTGTGGCCAGTAAATATAACAAAACGCAATACGTCATTTTGCGACATCACAATATGCACCTTATATTCATATCCCAGCACAAATCTGTGGAACACTTTTTTTAAAATTGTTTTACATTTTATTGTTTCTAATAATGACAGAAGAAATAGTATTAAATTCTAGACTTAGTCACCGAACATTCTATCTCCCAGATCGTTGCCATATGTCTCTAAGATATACCGGTAACAAACAAAAGTTACTTTTTTGATATTTTTTATTATATTTGATAAGTTTTTAATACAACAATTATATTGTACGCTATCCACTGTTCCACACAAATGAATAACAAAGTCATGCGATTATTTTCGCAACAACATTGGCACAATTTCAAGGCACACGAAAAAATAGTGTTATTTGATACAAATTATTGAAAACGCTTTCGCGTACAAACTCAATTGTCGCGTGTCAATTAATACCAGTTGGGCACTAGTCGTTTTATTTATTCACATTGATGCTTGCCTATTATTAGCATTGGTTTACAACTTCATTTTACTATTCAAATTGTGATGACGCGAGACTTCATTGCACTAACAACATGTGTGATATATAAATTATATGTATGTATATCTATAAATAATATGTCACATAATAAGGAAATTGGTTCGTGGAGTTCTCACTTTGATAACTCAAATCGGATTGTACTCTTCAGTAGATTTATTGACGTACACACGATTTACAAAATACGATTTGAAGTGTCGGTAATTTTCTCCTCAAAGACGGGATTTGTTAGTATAATTTTATTTATGTATAATTAAACTGTACAGTGCTACCTCGTTGAGAGATTTTAATATTAAACATACAGTACATATATGCTATAGTATTGATAAACTCATACTTAATGTATAAGCGAATAATTCCAAAAACCTTCATAATTATTATAAGTATATTATAAATCATAATTTTTGTACATAAAATAAACTTTACTAAATAAAGAGACACCCCCGTTTGTATGACATATACAGACCTTAATAGTCTAAAATGTTCAATACAAAAAATTAATTTAAAAAAAACTCGAATAACCTCCCAACGAATGTACATCACCAATTTTTAATAACAAAGCATATTCACAGTACCGCGGCCATATAAAATGTCACGTTAAAAATTTATCTGTCACAAGTTTGGGCGGTCATAGGCGGTTCAGTTATGGGAATAAAAAAATAAAAAGTTATTGCAGCGTGGCGATATCACGGATCAGGCCATATGCCATCGCGTCTCTTGTTTCAGCAAACAATATATCTGGATTTTGCTATTTGGGTTACATTTTTTATAGAATTTTAAATAACAGATAGTAATATGAAAACTTTAATATTAAAATAAAGTCTGGACACGGTTATTCTTAATTTAAATCATTGTTTTAATATAGCTTTTTTTTCTTCACCACCAAGTAAGCATTATTTAGTAGTGTGTGTCATGACTTCTGAGACCATTTCAAACAATAAAATCTGAGTAAATTAAGGCAAATTGCTTAAACTCATTTGTCTCTAGGTCTAGGAAAACATTAGAACTCTTAAGACTTTTGAGAATATCTGTTTACATGAACATTATTCCGCGGCTGTGTTTACTATTAAATTTAAAATTACAACAGCTTGAAACTAACATGTAGTGGCAGTGTATTAATGTTTATAAATTGCTAATAGTTAAGTTGAAGTGTAAAAAGTATTTCATGTCATGTTTGTAATATAGAATACAAATCGTGATTGGCATATGTGTTTCTTTACGCTGCGAGGTATAATGTAAAAACTAAGCAACCATAAACCCGTGTCCCTCCCCGCAGTATTCAATAAACCGATGTGCAAACAAACATAAATCTGGCGGGTTTATGTCGGGCCCAAATTATGCCATCAAATGACACCTTCGGGCCAAACACCCGTTGAGTGAAACGTTTATGAAATTTCCATACAAATCACTTCGTCACGGTATACGCAGTCACACTTCGTAAATTTTCATTTTAATATTTACGCCCCCTTGTTTGCTCAAAGGATTCAAATTTTGTTAACGTCGCACTTTAAGAGATACTGATATAAATATATAAATGTCTCCTACTTGCTTTATAGTAGCGAGTTTAATTATCATAGTCTACTCGCTGATAGAGTAACAAAAAAAATTATATTACATTAACCATTTTAATAGCAAAAACGTATTCTATTTAATAAAACGATTGTTATATATATACATGTTTATTTAATTCGATTTTCACTCTGCTTAAAGGAATCCTCTAGTTAAACTTCTATTAAGATAAATCAAGCGAGACTGTTTAAGACACTTTATTTCCGTGACACCCCAGTTCATTTTCTTTCCGACCATAAGCCGCGTGCACACAGGCAATAACTGAGATAAGGTTCGAAGACGACGCTATCTCCGCCTTATTGCTATGTAAATAACCTCCATTGAGCCGCCAGATTGTGCCGATATGCCGCCACTGTGGCAGCGGCTTTATGGCATTCTCATTATTGTCAGCCTCTATGTATACAACGTCCATTTACATAATAAACACGATGATTTTTATGCCCATAGGATATCCTGATTGCCAACTTATTTGATGCTACAGTCGCGAATTTTATTAATGGATCCATTTTTAATAATATGTCCGTATAAATTATCAAAAAACCAGATCGCAAATAAGTCCGAGATGGTAAAAGATAAAACCGTATCATTAGTTTAAAGAGCTCCATGAATTACAACAATAACCCGGAATAGTGTGGGCAAAAACTTTACAATACTCCCGTGTTTTTACCATCCGCATTATGGGATGATCCGTCATTGTGCTGACAGATGGCGCTGATAAGCTGGTTCATCGTTTTATTAAAATATTACAGCCAACCAACGATGAGCCCTTGATATAAAATAAATGTAAGGGACTTAAACAAATGTATAGGGCAGGTGAGGTCTAAGTAAGTTGGTCTGATCAAACATAACTATCAGACGTAGCAATCTGGAGTTCATTGAGATACGCTGGTGTGCACTGATTCGAGATATTTAATACCTTCCCACGAGGGTTTGGTGAGGAGCCACGCGCCGCACTGTACGTGGGAAACCCATTTTGAATCATTAACCTACATTAACCTGACATCGCTACTCCGTGCATCTATAATGTATTTTTATGTACATTTTCATACTTGCAAACAAGGTTCATCATTATTCTGAAAACTATATATTTTAAGTTCTTCTATTCTAATGTTAACCGACCAACGGGAAACTTTATAACCGCAAAAATAAATTAATAGATTCTGCATATTTTCCGATACAAGTTGCTTATCTTAGTTATTATGTAGAAGATAATACCTGTACAAAACAATAAGGTACTATTATAACCCAGGCATTAAATGTCGATCGAATTCTCGGGTCTACTAATCGCGTAAATTAAAGTCGATTATATATTAACATGATATATTAATAACAGCCTTGGATATTCCATATATATATATATCTCTCAAATTAGTCATAATGACGAACCGAATTTTGTAAAATGACTTTTAATCCGAGCCCTGTATAATGTATAAAATGTAAGCGCACTTCGAACATTTATTAAAAGTTACAGGGGTTGGGAAGCCGCATGAGCCCTAATTAAGCCTCTTTCTACAAAAAGGCAGAGACTTTTAACCCTTCCGACTCCTTAATGAGCTGTTGTCGGCCGTGTACCTAGTGTGAACCTCTAAGTCTACGTTATTGGAAAAAAAGATCGTGTCACAACGTTAATTATGTTAAACTGGCGCTTTAAAGGAAAATGCCAAAATGAGAAAGCATATATAAAATGTTGAGTAACCCTGAACTTTTTTATGCAAAATTTTGTGTCGGCCAAGGAGAGCTGTTGGAATTTTCATTACGTATTGAGATATCTAATTTTTGGCTGAAAGGAATATACATGGGCGTTATTATTTTTAGATAATTTCGTTAATAGAGTTGAATCCAATATATTATCTGTCAAAAAAATATGTTTTCATCAGTTTTATAATTTTTTCACCAATCTCGTTTCTTATTAGTTAGCGTTAGCCTTTAGGATTTATAGATCATGAAGCCTGTAGTACCAAGATGTTTCGGTGGACACACTTATGTTTAATTAATTAATATATTGTTAATTTTAATTAAGTACTTTTCCTAGTAACGGAAATCGCCAATCCATTAAGCAAAGATTTAGAAACCAGAGTATAAATATACAATTATTAAAAACCACGCGTTACATTATAGCCAATATACAATATAGCCTTTATCTAAGAAAATAACTATATATGTATCCAAATATATGTATAGAGACCAGTAGAATATTTAATTTAGATTTTTTCGCGAAAATCATTTATTTGCTGTTTTGATGGAGTGACAAACTTATGTTTGTCAGTATTATTATTTATACAAGATTGTCATATACATTCATTGACATTTTTTAAACATAAAGCTATGTTAATAAAACACAGTGGCATTTCTTAATACAATATAAGTTAACATTTGAACTGTGGGTGTCGGAGAAAACAGGAGGTGGGGGGTTGAGACGTCTTGAATGTGGCCAAATTGGAGAAACGGAAGCCGAGCGCCGCCCGCGACTTGACCGGAACTTTGAGCCCGCCTACCGCTGGACGATTCTACGGCTTTCCATTGTAACACGACACAAGAAATCATTTTATTATTTGTATCTGTATTGATTTCGCATGTGTTGACGTAATAATATAAACTGTGTACTTACTATAAAATACGTGTAATATAAATAACGTAGTAAAACAAGTGCCTTTTCCTCAAATAGCGTGTCTTTTGGTCTCAGAAAAACTCGAAAAATTTCAATAGACTGTTACGACCGATGATGATTACGGTGATATAGAACAATTTAATTTTTAAGGCAAGTCATAAATCTACTTATTTAATACAATTCCTCTTTACGGTATATTATCACATGTGAATATTATGTGTACAATGGAAACAGGCGCTGAACAATTTACATATCCTTTATTCAGTAAAATAGCCTAGTTTATATTTGATTTGGAATCCTGTGCTCATTGAAGCAATTCTTGTAATATGATCAATATACGCTTTTGGCGACAGCGTAAATATAAAATGATTTCGAAAGTATCCCTAGAGACTTTTAAGACAAACAAAAAAAGCTTATGACAAATTAATTTAATTGAAATCAATTGAATGCTTTATTGTTTCCAATAGCTTTTTTTGGCAATGTAACAAATTATTTTTAAAAAATGTCTGAAGTGTCCGCTACACCACACACCATTGACAAATTTTGTATTCGTAAGCATTAAAACGTAGTAAAACTATTTAAACAACTTCCTTCGTTGCCACGTGTTATTCTGATGTTAAATAAAACCTCATTTTTATTATCCTATATCAAAGACCTCCTAGTAATGCCATACGACGTGATTTATATTCGAAAATCGAACAAAAACACATCAAAGACAAAGGCAAGCCATAGATCGAGTTAAGAGCCGTCAAATCCTCGTATGCATTGCTTGGCGCACGATCCGAGGCAGATGTATGACCGCCGTATTCCTAATGGCCAGTATTGTACCTATGTAGTGCTATTGACCGTCTGTTTGAAGAGAGCTCTTAAATGAGTTTGGGTTTTAATTTACATGTGCATTGTATGGGATTTATACACCTAATTAAACAATGTATGAAAAAAATGATTATGTTAGGTAATATTAATAATACTAATTAATACATCAGATAGTACCAAATATATTTCGTGTCCGTGGAGCCTCCGTCTCGCGCAAAGTACGTAACGTAAACCACGTTCAACCCATTCCGAAAATCATTATCATTAATATAATAATGTGAAACAATAACTACTATGTGTTTTAATTTATACGTAAATTAAGTATAAAGTAGTATTTCTTACTACATAAACAGAGTGAATTTAAAAAACAAATTCCCGAGGAGTACGAAAACATAATTTAGCCGTCAATATCGTCGATAGGCGATAAAAATATGCAAAACTGAATACGTTGCGCATCCGAAAACCCTTTTAACGGCAACGATCGACACAAAAGAGGCTCATCAAACGTCCATCTCCTCTGCGTCTTCGTTTTGTACGGACGCTAGTGGCAAAAAGAGCTAGACTATGTGCTGACCCGATCATTAAATAGATTGATGGCACCTGGGCGCAAGGCTGGAGCGATAAATAGTGGCGATTCGGGTAATCCGGGTAGCGGCCGGTGCCGGCCGATGGCTGGCATCCATTCTCTTTATTGCACCGTGCTTTATACCCAGCCTCTCCTTGATGCCTACGACGCTACCGCCTAACGTATGGCTGCGTTACGATCGGGAATCACCATCTATTCGCTGTCTTGCTTGCTGCAATCGTTTTGCGATAAGTTATGTTTCATTTGTATGGCAGAATAAGCTATTCAAATAAGAAAACTTAATGTATTCGTATTTATCAGTTACTGATTCTAAAACATAAGGGATTTTCAACTTTTTCAAGTTGTATGTAGTATGTTTGCTTAGATTAGTCGCGTAAAAATGAAGTTTTATTTTAAAAACGAAATGTCTGGTCTAAGATGTTATACATATTTGTTTTAGATATTTTTATAAATATAGTAAATAATCATATTTCGTTCATAGTTTTAATATTAAAGGACTATTAAATTTTCAACATCATTTTCAAAATTACATTAACAATGACATGACAGAAATTTCAATTACTATCACCAACAATAATAACTAACAGTAACTATTATTTAAATATAATTTAATATTTAAATTATAGTTTTTTAATCTCTTGGTTTTTAAATAAAATACCCAATTTTATTTTCCGATTCTACTCCAAACATAAAACAAACAATTATTCAAATATTTGGGAATGTTATAAATATACCTACAAAAAATCACATAAACAGTAATATTGGATACGTTATATAATCAATTAATGACATTGTATCACAAAACTCTTATCTATTTTATGGTTTTTTAGCAAAAAAAGGTGGCGTCAGCGGCCAAAACAATGGCAAATTAGCGATGACGGTTAAAAATGACGTTCAGATTGGTTGTGAAGGTAATAAATGTCGGAGGCTCTGTATGGCGACGCTTTGGCGGCCTACATAACCTTTAATATACCGGCAATATCTTTAACACCTCTATTCATAATGAAAATAATAAAATCAAAATGTTTGTCTAAAAATATTATTAATAAAAGCATAATATAACGATATTATTATAAATAACATAAAGTGTTGTTACTTATTCATTGTCACACTTCTAAATACGTTTTTAGAGATTAGATAGATTTTCTGGTAAAATATAAATCAGTTATAATTAGTTTTCTGTGATCAACATGAAAAATTCTGTACACTGTACAATAATACACTGTATTAAATGCGGCATTACGATCTTAATTTGTTTTTGGTAAGGTGTTATCGGACGACAGTAGCAGAGTCAAAGACATCCCATTGTTTTTTACCTGCACTTGGTGACAATATGGAATGTCAAACTCAACATCCTGGTCACTTAATTAATGACCATGGATAATGGCTTGTATTTTTTATTTTTCTTCACAACCCACAGATAACGAATTGCAGACATCAAGATTGCACTATTTTTATGCGTGTCATCTGTCAGCTCCCGTGTCTTAGTTTCTTTTGTTTTAATTTTAATCCCTAATCTATAGGTAGAGTTATAAACTATTGTTTTTTTAAACAGAGAATTAATATATATGTATAATAAGTTTGTAGCATGACAAATACATTACTTTATTAACATTTCAAAATAATAATTCAGTTCAATAAAGAAATATAAAAGTCGATTTCATTTTTTTTGTAACGAAATCAAAATATGTAGAAAGAACCATCCATGATGACGTCATTGATGTTTAACATGAAACTATGTTCAGAAAAAAAAAACGATTTGAAACTACTATAATTAACCTGTATCGATTACGTGACATAACCCTTAGTAAGTTTTGGGTCACCCTTATTGGTTCACGCAAAATAATATTATTAAAATTTGATATAGAAAAATTAATTTACCTCTAACCCTTATTACAACATAAGTAATACTGTTTAGACCAAACTTATCATTAATAAATAGAAAAAAATTCTATCCGAGCCTCTCTTTATTCTCTGAAACAAATAGGTACTCATTCACAAATAAATAATTAACTATACAATTCGAGGAAACGGGAATGTGCGTACAATATTCCTGTAAAACTGTTTTTCCTTTCATGTCTATGAAAAATCCGATCGTGGTCAAAATAGTAGATAGTGCAGGTTTCAAAAGCCAGGAGATACATATTTTATAAGTTGGCTTCGATTGTTCGGACGCGGTTTTGGCTTTTTCGTCTATCGTATGAATCGACATAGATGAGGTTTTCCTTTTTCTATTAGTCCCGTCTGTTTTATCGATACTGAATACGTGTCCGTACAATTTATTTATTAACAAAGTTAAATGTCCTGTTGTCATTATAAAAATTAAGGCTTAAACTTGCCTCGTAGTTTCTCATAAGTGGTAACTCATTAGTCATAAAGTACTTGAAATATTTCATTTTAATACAAATATGTGTATAAGTTAATATGTAATCGCGTCCTTATATGTTGAGGAATTATTTTAAAAATAAAATACAATCAGTAACAAGCTATGTAAAATACTAGACGCTATTTTGCTTTTCTCATCTAATAGAAAATGTAATTTTTGCACACGTCAATTAAAAATGTATCACCTATTTGAAAATCATGAGAACGAACGTTAGCACAAAGTACGTGGAATAAAAAATAGTATTGAATATCGATGGCAAGATTTCGCTCGGGGCACCGATCCGGCATCACCGGAAGCTCTTCCTTCTCACGGATCGCATTCACAATGCACCTCAGTTTCATGACAAATTCGATCCGGACCATTGTAACACATATCAATAACCATTGTCCGCGCATCGTTTAATAAAATTTATTAACACATTTCTTGTCGTCAGTTTTTACGAGTGTTTACTTTAGGTAGCGCAAGACTAAATCCAGCTTTTGTACGTTGCGAGATATTAAAAGCACGTGTGGCCAAACAAAGGTTGCGTTATGCGGGGGATTATTCGCCAATTTATAGCGCTTTTTGTGAATTCCGTTGAAAGCTCGCGCCGGAAATTTGGCTCCATTTCAACAAATGATCTTTTAACTATAAATATGTGTAATATATTCGCGTGACAAAAAGTACTCTGGAAAAGTACGGACTCACCCGTGGGAGCGTGCGAGTTAAAGCTACGCGCTAATAAGTAAAACAAGGCACAAATTCCACAGAGTACATTATGACGACTAGTACTAATCATTAATATAATGAACACAATTTTAATAATTAATAATTTACCTTTTCAGATACAAGTGAGTGATAAAACTTTGTAAATTACTATCGATTATAATGTCGACGATAATATAGTAATGGTGTTGAATGTTTTTATATAAAGAGCAACCAAATTAAGCCAATTAGTTAAACAAAGAATCGTAAAGTTTCAAATAAATTTATTGCTAAATACAGTACAGCAACTAAATGTATAATAAATCCTACGTTCACGCGTTTGATAATGCAATTAAGCCGCCCCCAATGGGTCAAACGAATGTCCAAAGGTGGTCTATGACTATTTGTAATTTCTATATTACAATCATTAGGTTAGGAGCCGGTGTCACACAAATCAGCGCGGGCGCCCATTATACGTGATAAAACTTTACGACTCCACGCCACTTCTAAATGCCGCGCGTATGTCATGCACCTAATTCTCTATTTTATGGGACTACATGGCGCTGATCTTAACGATATGTACTTCAAAATTGTTAATGTTGAATTTTATTTTTATCAATGTTCAAATAATTTACCATATCGCAATGTGTTTATACATTAAAACTAATTTCTTGAATACAAACTAAATCTTCAGTAGGTAATACATACGTATGAATGTTTATACTTTAAAAATACAAATTATAATTGTTTTTTAAAATACAGACTACATTAATGGGGCATTAAAAAGTTCCTACCTGCTGACTCTATTTAAAAATATATCAAAATATAGTATACTGTATATTGGTGGTACACTTACTAAGCTAAAAATAGCGCCATGTAACCCACGCATACATTTCGTCACACTAATTTTGGACTGCATTTAGCCGACTTTAGAAATGGTCTAAGCTATTCACTTAATTACCCTTCTTGTTTACTCCATACATTTAAATCTATCGGTTCTAAAATAGATATTAAGGGGGTCGATTTCCGTTTTATATACAGGGTGGATTTCAAACCACCATCGGTCGGGTGATTCTTGAAGAGACCTCTGGGATGTTGTCACGAACCTACTTGACATTTAATGCATAAAAATGTGCTATGAAGAAATCCCTTTTTGAACTTACTTCAAATATAAACAGTAAGATTTTATAAGTACAGGTGCTGTAAAAAATCACGACTTACAGAATACGCATAACTAAAACTATAAAAAGAAACATAACTGTATTTCATTAATATTGAAAATATTCGAAATCAATTCAAAACACAATCTATAATAGAAGATAATTATTAGGAAAATCCTTCCTACAAATCTGGTAAATAGTAAACAATATATGTCATAATAACTATAACGAACATAAATGTCTTGAATTTTTCACGCTAGAAGATATTTATGAAAATATCTCGCCTTACATACATAACACGGCCTTTAAAGTGCTTTATTATCTTGGTCAACAAGAAAACTGTCTCTGTATAAATAGTAGCAAAATCACGTATATTATAAATGACATTCAATATTATAAAATTGTAGCGTTAAAAAGTTAGACACCCTGTATTATGGTTATTAGGACTACTTGCTCATTCGGGACCATTCAAATTTATTGTTATTATCTTTAATAAGACAGTATAAAAATCAATGAGCCATATTAAAATATTAAAGTTTACTAAGACAGTTGAATCTAGTGAAAGGAATTATTAACTGATCTTTATAATAGACGAATACATGTAAGGAAAATGTATTAATTACACTGTCACTTAACCATTGTTACGAATCGACCGCAAAATCCGAAAAATATCCACGTAACACCTACATAATTTTTATTACGAACACGCCACTATTTGTGAAACATTTCAATCGACAGCTTACTGGGAAAAAGAAAAAAAAACCACTCTTCAGTCGCACGAACCCCCGCTGAAAAGCCTTTGCGGTCGCAAAATGTATCAATCTATATATGCCGTCAACAAAAAATTGTACCGAGTACCTGCTGGGACGATAAATTCATCGATACTGACTTTGACGACTCAATTAGATAAAGGAAAACGTATTTTTATTTCATTGTCTACTATTGCCGAGAGACGTTAGCTTGGAAACGAAAACACACATGTTAAATATAATTAAACTTCTGGCAGGCGAGGATAATAATACTGATATGATTGTCATGTTTTCTTCTTATGTACATCTAAAGTAACTTTCACTATTATACAAAGAAATACCTAATTTAAGCTTCTACAATCTTTGGACCAAGGCTAAATAACTTCTTAAAGGTTCACTTTTTTTGCCAATTCTTATAGGTACACGTATATTTTCGAAGGTCATAATTATTAAATAACCTCTTTGCAAATTATTATTTTTGGTTATATAACAAAATTATGATTGTATTATATAGTAAACAGACAAAAAACTTTCTGTTCGTAAAATTCAAATTAAACAACCCGTTGGTATTGCGAAATTTAAAGAAACGCAAATTTTATAGTCTCTTTGCAAAGACAAAGCCTTATTTTGCGCAAGTTTTTATCGTTTCTTTAGTCTATAATGGCGGATGAAAGAAAGTAAGCAATAAAAATAAACCTTTCGGCAAACGCCCCACCACCGAAGGGTTACCATTTATTTCTATTATCCAACCTTTTATGTAAAGACACATTTCATTCGGTCTCTCGTAAAATCTCAGACCTCCGAAATCGGTGGGGTTATTTGCAATTGTAAAAAATTGCAAACTTTTCAAAGGCCAATAAAGTAATTTGCAATTTTTTTGCAAAAAGGGTGGATTATTGTTTGAAAGTTTTATCACAGAATTTACCCGTTAACTTCATAAAACATTGCATAGTCGCCGTTACATGCATTGTTTGTAACTCTTTAATATGAACTGACTACCAGTGACACTTTTGTTATTACAAATTTGCAATTATTTTTAATTGTTTCTCAAATTTTGTATAACCAATCCAGTTATGTACAAAATATATTGTTGTTTGTCGTTTAAGCTACTTTGTGAAATATAAAATCAGGAAATAAATGGTATTTTATTAGCTTTTGCTTTTAGTTATAATTTTGTTTAATTAAATATAAAATTTAATTATAATCGATAGAAGTAAACCGTTTTAAAACTTTCTTAACCCCACGTAAAGCCGGCCATAAAACTCATAGAAAGATCGGATTGGCGATATGAGGCGGAAATAAATCGCCATTTAAAATCAATTTGTGTAAAGGGTGTTCCTGAAAGTAGCCGGTCAATCGGCCGTCCCTTGGCGGCGATTTTCCGAACTACTTTCTAAGTAAGATCGTAGCCTTTACGATAACCGATTGATACTGGACTGAATCAAAAAATTAAATGCTGTTTTTATCAGTTTTTTATATAACAAAGTTTTTTTTCCTCAATACCATTTTAGTTAGTAAGTTTGTACATACTGTTTTTACGGATATCAAATGATAGTCTAGAAAACAATTGCGTTGCGTGAGACATGCTATATTATGTACCGTAAAAAATACTAGACTAAAGAGAAATATTTATTTTTCTCGCACATTACTTCAGATATTTTTAATTGTCCCACAGACAAGAAACCATATCTGACAGTCCACTGAAATCGTTGATAAAAAAAATCGCACGTACACTAATAAACGAGATCAAGGAAGAAAAAAGTCTAAATGTCGTTTATACGGCGTATCCCGTTCGGAAGGTGAACTTAAGGGGGTTAAGGGCTTAACCAAGCCAGCCAGCGTATTGGGGCTTACCGTGATTTACTCGTTACGTCGCCTCGCGGCCCGCGCAATCCTCTCCTTTTTTGTTTACTTAACGGATCAGGGGTTACCCTTTATTGGGTAAAGTCGGGTAACTGATATCACGCGGTACAAACTTGCACGCGGCTTTTGGATGTCACATTTGTATCGGGTCTGTGAAAGTTTCTGTTGAGATCGATTGTGTTTCAGTTTTTATTTCATTGTATTTAACCTTATTTTCAGAGAAATTTAAGCCAGGAAATTGTCCTTCAAACTGATCTAATAAAAATACTTCAAATAATAAAAACCTACAACCCCAGGTAGGTTTTGGCGTCGGTTCTCCGTAGTAGATCTTTAGCAGGAGACGATCAGCCGTCCGCAAGCGAGACATGCTGGTTTCCTCATAAGATTTGCCTTGGCCGTTGCAGTAATAATTAATTAAGCACATAGAAGGAAGAGTCATTGGTGCGCATCCGGGATCGAACGCACATAGTCACGGTTGAAGACGCTTGAACCATTTGAACAAGAACGCTGGGAATTATTTAAAATACTTCTCAGCTACTATATTCGATTCTTACTGTTAATATTTTGGATACTGGTATAGTGGCATAATCGTCAATAATTCATGTGTTACTTAGAAAAATGACAACACATTCGCAATCATTAATCACTTTGCAACTACGAATGGCATAAATGGCCACAATTTACAATAAATCTTTGAAATCACTGTGAAATTATTTTCAAACATTCATGTTAGCACTTTATCGCGTTGAGAAGCTTCGAAATGCGATTTTGGGCCTTATTTTTATTATTGTACAGGTGAAATTTAGAAGCGGTAATATGCTAACTATTTATTCGTATAAATCAAATCTTAACAAGATATTTATGTCCGCGAGGGTGATAAAAGGCTTTTGTGGAGGTTTCTAAAGGCCTCAGTGTGGCCAAAGACCTTTAGCTGACATTCTATTCATAGTTACACTAATGACTGAATGTATGGATTATACTCGCTTGCTCTAAATAAATGCATGTGCTTGAATTTCTGTAACACTTTAGTGGTGCTAGGGGCAGATTTGCGCATTATATTTTATAAGCACCCTTGCCCTGGAATCAGTAATCTGCAGGTTCCCTAGTAACGCCCCGAATGTTAGGTAACTTATCCGATAAATTATAAAACCAAAGTAATCTCACGCTATGAAATTCTAATACTTTATGTTTCATTCTGCTTGCGCTATCTATACTAATAATAAGACAGTAAAAATCGAAAAACTGTACATTAAATATTTTTCAAAAAAACTGAAAGCAGGCAATTAAAGAAGAGTCATAGAAACAAAAAAAACAATTTTTGGAATTCTTGTCTGTCTGTCTGTCTGTCTGTCTGTCTGTCTGTCTGTCTGTCTGTCTGGTACGTTATAACTTCAGAACTACTGAACGGATTTGAACGCGGTTTTCACAGTTGGATTACATATAATTGGGAGCGTTGTCAAAAGTTTATTTTGTCAAAATCGGTAAAGAGAAAAAGAAGTTATGGTCAATTGAAAATTTACTTCAACCACTGCTTCAAAATTTTTAAACACTTATATTGATTGATTATTTATATATTGTTAAATATGTTCTAATATAAGTTAATCTTGATATTAAAACTTATGAGAGGTAACAAAAATAACAAATAACGCAGTGCGCGCGGCGCGGTTGAAGTGTTGAACAATGTGCTCGATAGATGGCGTTGATAAAATTCGTCATCAACCTAGATTTATTTTATTTTTTTATTTCTTAAACCTATACAGCTTATCAAAAACAGTTTACACAATAAAAATAGATTAAAAATTAAACCAAAATAAGGTTAAAATATAGAACCGGAAATAGAATCTAAGATCGGAAAAAAGAATAACAAAAAAAAACACGAACAGAAAAAATAAATAAAAATATATATATACTCATGAACAAGTGGAGTATATTATGTGAAGTACGAGCATTTAAGTGTGTGTGTGTAATGGTGTTGCTGTGTGAGTGAGTGTGCGAGGTTGAGTCTTAGTTTTTTTTTAAAGAACTTCTACTTAGGTCAAATATATCCATCGCGGTATTAGGATGCTCCATTGTGTAATGACTACCATGCACTTCAAACTTTCATTAACGTTTTACCCTATGATTATTTCGAGTGAACACTACCTATACAAACAAGTAAAAGAAAACGAGTGAAGAGACGTTTAACGTTTGTCCGCATCCATTTTTCTACCAACATCCTTAACGTTAATGAGGTTTACCTTTTATTATTTGGTCAAGCTAATAAGTAATAACCTCACAAGTACGTATTTCGTACTCATAACTTCGTAAGAATTTTCTTTCAACACTTAACCGCTGAGGAGATTTACCTTCGATCATCAGCTCATCACAACAACCACACAACCACATAAAAAGATGACTATCAGAATATAAAATCGTCAGAATAGTAATTGCCTGTACGTTAATTTGAAAGTTGCCCTCGATTTCCCTGAATCATCCGATCCTGTAAAGCTACATCATCCCTGAGTAACACGGGCTATATATAATTCCAATTGTAACAAGATTTTAGCCCGTAAAAGAAAGCCCTGTCGAGATCATTAAAAAACGCTATATACTTAACCAAATTACACGTGGGCGAAGCCGCGGGCGGAAAGCTAGTGATAGAATAAGTGTCCTGGTTTGGTTTCGATATTCAGACTAACTGAGATGAATTTTGTATTAAATCGTAATCTACATTAAATTTTTTGCCTTCATCAATCGCCCATCGGCAATGGGGAGGAATTGTATCGCCATACTGCAAGGAAATGCTGCAATGTTTTTAAATATATTTTTGTTGTTCAGTTTTTATTATCTGGATCATTTATTAATTAAGTTCATTAACACTAAGTGACTAATACCTATGTGTTAGACCTATGTATTAGTATTGTCAATAATTATTCCATAAAAGATTAAACTGTTTTAACATAAACATATTAAATAATATCATTAATACAATATTAAATGTTTATTTAATTTTATTATATAAAGGAAACCTGATAAATTTAACTAATCTTGAACAATAATAATTAACCCCGGGTTACTAGAACGCGCTTACACCATCTGTCGGACACAACTAAAACCATGGCCCCCTCAAATGCCTGTTTGCACACGTAAAGTATCCCGTGGCGGTGTTTTTTTTTTAAACTCAATGAAGCATGCACTGTATTTTGACAAAAAGCGACGACATGCCTCTAAGTGGATTATACCTCTACATTCAAGAGATTTCACGTCACATTTATGCCGCTATTGTGTAATTTACAATACCTTGTTACGTAGGTGTTTGTTCAAAAACTTTTTACAGATAAAGCTTAAAAAATAAGATAAAATTTTGACATCTGTCGCATCTCTTTGAATCTGTGATCAAATGCAATCTTTTTTTTGGTTTACTACGGTGTACCTTTTTATATTTAATCTGTTCTGTAACATACGTATGAATTTTACTTACACTAAAAAGGCTTAAGGGCTTGTGACATTAAACTTCGAGATTATAAATGTTTTTTTTATGGAACAAAGAGTTAACGAACTGCTAGTGGCCTCGTCAGTATGTTGCAGGTTATTTAATGGCCTGACCTACTGCTATAAATTATTTAATAATGTATAACAAACAACTGAAAATAAATTATTAGATAAATTACAATATAAGTACTGCAGATATTTCAAATATTGTTTTACCAGTAAACATTTGATCCTATATTAAAAATAGAACGGAAGACAGGCAAGACTACAAATTCAACTAAAAGTGTAGAAAACTGTTCTTAGATGCTCTCTTTAAATTAAAAAAAGGTATTATATAATTAAGACGTAAAAGGTATTAAAAATCATACATTGTTTAATGATTTTGAAATTCGGTATACATCTTGAATCGTTTATATGCATGCATTTAATTTGATAGTTTTATACCTACCCTATTTATATGGGGATAACAGGTGCGAGTTTTCACACTTTATTTCTTACCGTACGTTGATTTACACAATATCTATAATAAACAAAACGTTTGAGTTAATAGAGTTCTTAATTAAAACCAATATCTACCTATAAACTATATATATAGTTTTAACTTGAGGTGTTTTCAAATTTAGAATACCGAGTATATTCTATTCAGTTGCCATGGGAACCATAGTACCAAATATTTTCTTAGATATCAATTATTGATTTATATCATTGGGCCTACCTCAACAGGAGGCGTTGCTTTGAAAACACGTGCGAATAAACACATTCGCGGCCAACTCACTATAAATCAAGTATTTTTATAAATAGGCACATTCGAGTACTGTATTGTCGCTTTATGGATGTTATGCCATTCATTACAGGCCATTAAACGTATTATAATAGGTTCACCGGTATAACATGACCCCCTCTCTACAACAGAATGTTGAGGGACAAAAGTATATGTTGATGCGAAAGCATGGATCAAACTGAAATGGACGAGGAACCTCAGGAAGCTTTGTTTGGGCCCAATGCGACAAGCCATTCAGATATCAGATAATAAATGGTGAGTGTTGATAGAAAACCGAACAATGCGATTTTCTGAATGTAACGTCTATGCCGCCTATTGAAGAGTTAAATGATCTTGAGGTATCTAGGACGTAGTTTTATTAAATGATTTCTAAATAAAATGTTGTTTTATAAAAAAAAGTTTTGAAATATGGAAATATATTCAAAACTAATATAATATGAGAACTAAAAATGGGTCTTAAATACTAATTATTAAATTTGAATGGAATGTTACATTTGGTAATTTCATTTAAAGAAGACTTATGTGTTGTTATCCATATGGAACCGTACTTAGGTAAGTTAAATTGGGGATGACCTTGTATGCCATGGAAGACACCTTCACAACAGTATTAGCTAATTTGCAATTGATAGTATTTTGGCAAGTCAATGAGGAGTTTGTTTATACGATTAAGTGACTTTTATTATAATTACTATTCTTTAAATTCAACTATATTTCATTATTTTTACAACCGAACAGGTTAAATGTATCATTTTCGCGTTGTATTCAATATTAAACTATTAAAATTTTACAACCCGGCAACATTGTGATAAAAATTACAAAATAAGACATTCCACAATTCCACGAATATCTGTCTATTCATTGATAAAGATTAATAGTTTTTAAACATTCATTTTTAGAGAATTTTATGGCGCGGAATGAACAATTTGCTGCTGCAACCTCTTTATTGTGTCCTGCAAAGGGCGTGACCGCGCGGGCACAGAATTGTGCTTAAAAATATTATGAGGTCTATATCCAAATATTTACTTAGAAGAAATCTTTTATTCTCTGAAATACAATAAGTTTCTTGAATATAGTTTACTGGGTTTATTATACATTTTTCGTATATGGGACAAAACAATTTCTATACTTTATAAAATAAAGCTGATCATGTCCAATTTAATATAAAATCTTTTTAATATGATTAGTTAGTTAGTTTTAGTAGTTAAGTCGTTTTTGCTAGTTTTATGGTTAAAATTAAGTCGCGAATTTTGATTTTGTTAATGAACAGCCACATGCCGTATGTTATCAATGTGAGTAATAATAATGCCTAAAACAAAACAAAAACTCTGAATGTGTTTTCGCTTAATAATAATTAATAACGCTTAATAGACAAATTATAAACTATTAAAGTTGAGGGTAGTCTAATTTATTTAAATTAAGTTACGATTAATTTTATAGTAATTATTTACACGTATCTATTAAGAGAAATAAACAGTTTAAATTAAAATAAATAGATTACTTTTTATCTAAATACCATACCGTGTTAATAAATTAGTTTTTGTAAACTTATCACTAGAGTTATCTATTATTACGAGATAATTCAAAAATAAACCCAAAAGTTGGATCTGAATATTTGAAAAAAAATTCCAATTTATCACATTGTAAACAACGCCACCTTTTGTAAAACTACTGAGTCAATTAAACCTTCCTGCACATGCAATTCGATAACTCTTTTACTCTAGCTGTTATAAGCAATATTAACTAGGTGGCGCTGTAATAAACTTTCCGATATCTGTGAATGATACACTAGATGTCACTTATATCATAATAGATCAGCAGTCTATATTAATAAAAATATGTATACATTTTATTTATTGCATTATAATAACAAGTAGATAAAGTTAATTAATTATGAAGCATACGATGTGTAATTAAAACGCGAGGGGAAAATAATTGCAACGCCACCTAGCTTTGCGATTCTTAATCGGCATATATAAATAAGCGCGCAATTTCTAATCTTTGGACCTCTTCATAAGACATACTATTTGGCATTACAAAAAAGCTATTTTAATAATCGTTTTGTTAGTTTTTTTTGAGTTTGCTGCTTTTATTCTATAGTGATATATTAAAGAGCTGAAAGTTAGTTTGTTTATTTGGTAAGATGATAGCGTTAATCTTGAATTTGAACGGCTAAAGGCGGGACAAACTGCTGGCACATTATGGTGTTAATGGGATTAAGCTTGTTCTGCTATTAATAACGGACATAAGAACATGTTTTTACACAGCTTAGAACAAGTGGCATAGACATGGATCTTGTTTAACCTACTTTTCATAAAAATTACTTCTATTTGCGAGCATTTTATTTATTTAAGTTGTATATGGTGTATTATTCTATCAGTTATATTGCTACTATTAGTAAGCGTTAAACTTTTTTCCTGAACTGTTTCAAGCGCACGCAAAGCTCGAACACTGTCACGGTTACAAAAAAACGAAATTAAATCATTATTTGTAACCAACAGGTGTAGAAACTGCGATGCGCACGCGCCGGTATTACCGCTACTGCAGATTCGATGCAAGATTTATTTTCATGCTCGTAAGACTACGCATATGATTTTTTTTTATTTGTGTAACACAGCTAGGACTGTGTAATAGTAGATTTTCCTTCCGTGTGCGCGAAAATCATTATTTGACTGGCGTGTTGATTCCTAAAATATGCACTTGATGAACAGCTACTTGAGTTAAATAGAAAATCAGTCTCGTTTTGGTAAGTCGAATCTGGACGTAATGTTGATAAAGAAATATATGTAACAATTGCCGAGTGTTAACTGAAATATTCAGTGATGTTCTCGTATTGTTGTGAATACATGTTTCCCGTTACCCGGCAACTCGTAGATGCAACAAGTCGCCCGTAGCGAGTTCTCTCATACTATCAATGATCGTAGCATTTTTCCCGAGCGGTGTCTTACGGAGGCGTGGCGCCACGCCCAGCCAAGCACACGCCCATATCTTGAGATCTAGTCTTACACACCACATACACAAACATCACAAAACAGTCTAGAAATATAATATCAAATATTATTCACATCGCACATAGTTATCTGTTTCATAAACCGGTCTGTATTTCCTTAATTTTCTGTTAATTACGTATTATCAAATATCCCATTAGTGTTTATTCGTTAATTTGAAAAACGATTAATCATGAATGCGGTTAATATCTTTAGTATAATTAATAATGTGGCATTTCTTGCACAACTATGTCGAGTACTATAGAGATTTCGATGGACATAGAAAGTTGGTCTTTGATCATAATTTTTTTTAAATCTTACTGAAAAACATCATTATTTCTAGTGTAGAACTAAAAAAAATTAATGATACAAAACTTTCATGCATCCCACTCGCACATCATTTCATCGCATTTGGGTAAGCGAGAGGGCGAGTCATTTTGCCGGCAAATGAAGCGTGGCCAGACCACAGATTGACCGCAGAGAATGGAGGCAACGAGTGACAGAATGGCGTCGATTCAGTAGTATAGAGTCGCGCGGGCAGTGAACACGTGCAGCCTCCGAACACGCGCTGACTCATCAATCAACACGCGTCGCGGTAAATACCTGTGGCACACTACGCAGCTCTACGTTTTTTTCGTAAAACTATAATAACCGGCGCTGACGCATAGGGAAATATCTGTATCAATAATCAGCTGATATTGACAGAGCGCGAAAACACGTGAGATCCGCTTTACTATGATCAACATTACTTACAAAAATTAATTTCGTGACTCATTATAAAATGACGAAAGTAAAGCTCAAACAAAAGACAAAAATTATATTGCGATAGTAGACTTTTAAGTACAACTGTTTGGTTTGTGAATTTATTGACTAATAGGAAAATTTTACTATGATCTCTCGAAAAGTGATTCAAAAGTTTGTTGTTTAAGTGTAGGACAATATACAGGAAAAATAGTTGGATCAGAGCCAACGTGAGGCGTGTTTTTGTCTTTAAAACAATAAATTAGTCATCGGATTAAGGAAATTTGAAGAAAGTGTATTTACAACGCAACGAAAATTATATCATTAAGATTATAACAAACTTAAACACCAATACATCTATAGTATGAAGGTTAACGTAACTCTTATATCATCGTTATAAGACAGGATATTATATAACCTTGCTGCTACACACCTGATAAAAAAATCCAAAAGACCTACTGGTGTAATAAATCCAGGGAGAATCATACATACACTTGGCAATTTGGAAAGACCAAATGCGGGTGTAAGGATGCACCTTCCTTACGAGTCGCGTGGTCGGCGCCGGCGCGAGATGGCTGAAAGTGAGCCATGGTGGCTGCAATCCATCATAGATGAGACCCTTGGAGAGCACCCTGACCTTGGTAAATAGTGCTTACTTATTCGAATAATTAACCCGTAAAACCCAGTAAACGTTTTGTTTCATTAATTATGAAGTACGCCACTTGCAGGATTTATTTTTATAAACATTGTAAAAGAAATCAAACTATTAAGAAAATTGTCAAATACCTTTGCTACAAGCTTATAGTAAATCATAGAATGTATCAAAAGCTTGAAAGCCTGCTTTGGTTAAGTTTTTTGTTTTTAATTCCATTCTGTTTCAAAAACTATTAAGTTTTATTAAGTTTGTATTAACAAAATGTTGTACTTGCTACATTTAGGTACAAAGAGTAACTCTAAAGAAGCAAATTTTAACTTGTATATGCATAATTTGGATGTAGTTTATACTATTTCGTAAACATAACATGTACTAAAAAACTAAACCTACCCTTGAGACTAACACAACCTGTAAAGTATTTTTTTTAAATAAAATATATATAAAATTATTCAAATCGAGCGTTTCAAGTCTACTTTGATTTAATTAAAGCTAGTAAATAATTCAATTTTAGTTTCTCTATAATAGCGATACAAACAAAAACGATAGTTTATTTAACTTATATACAATATTAGGATGATAATTTTCAATTTTCAAATAAAATATAATGTATTCTTAATATTATGGGACAAAAGAGATAAGCGAATTTAAAATACATACAAACAAAAAACCTAGAATATAGTGCAGTATGGAAAAATGGACGCCACCATACGAGTATATTATGGGCCATGCTTGCGGTGTTTATTCCTTCGTCTTTATTTATATTTTTTGTGACTTACAGATGAAAACCTTAACAGGTTAATATTATAAATCCGCTATGTAGGCCAAAGCAAACATAGTATTAATATATTTAAACACTTGTTTGCTTAATAAAAATGGGGATCCATACGCAATACTAATTTAAAGATGCGGTTGTGGTTCCGACTTGATTAAAAAAAATCAAGTTGTCTGCCAAATATAAAGTGTTAATAAAATTTGTTTAATTAACACTTGTTTGTTGTTTGTTTAAAGTTTTTTTAAAATTTGGAATCTTACAGATAATTCGGACGAAAGAACAATGGCATAATTCAAATTTGTATTGTCTGTGGTTAATTATAATAGTCTTTAATCTAAGTGTCTTTAATAGAATCCAAGTGTTTTGAAACCGAGGTATTTTAATTTTGGGTGGTGATACATTTTGGATTCACAACGTTTGGTAGTAGGCAATTTTACGTTAAACGTGATATTTATAATATATTTTCATTCCCAAAACTCAGGTATACTCTGTATCCACATATAATTAACTCATCATTCATCGGAAATGTCTCCACAGATTAAGCAATTTTTTTTATATAAAGCAAATAAAAATCCATAGGCACAAGATTTTACGCTTATTAGCAGGAATGTCTTTATAAGAAGCATTAAACATACACTTTTAAATAATAATCTTCTGTATCAAATATTTCTTAAACACAAAGTTTTGTGCTTTAATAATATTCAAACAAATATTTGACGCAAATATATATTGTTAGCGAGCTTAGTCAAGCTTACTATAAGCTACTCATCATTAGCCCCTCTCCGTGATCTGTAAAGAAATTAAGTTATGATTACGGTTCCAGAACATTCTTAATCTAATCTGATGGCACTTTCTCTTTCGTTTCAATTGAAAGAATGCGTATATAAAAGACATCAACGCATTCTTTTGCTTGTATTCTAAGCTTGATTTTAAATGGAATATAAACGTTGCTGGCTTTTCGACAAACCCTATAACAATTAGCGCAACTGCGAGTAAGCTGTGACTGAGGTGCACTTAGGGGAATGAGTATGTTCCACCTAATGTTGAGCTTAAAACCTGCATTTTCTAGGCTAAAATACACATGTTCTAATCATTGATCTAAAATAGTTGAATAGGTTGTAATAACATTACTGACGACTAGCTATGGGTTTTACCCGCGTTGATTTGGTTTATATAGCAATATCCTATTATTCATGATGCATAAAATATCCAACACAGTTAAAGTTTAAGAGACTTTTAGATTGGTTTTCTTAATGATCATTCAAATCAGTAATATTGCTTTTTTAAGACATGTATTGCGGAGTTTCATTGTCTTAGTACTAAGTGAGGTAAGGTTTTTCTATATGTGTTAAATAATATTATAATATAATAATATCATGTGACAAGCCTAGAGATCCAACTTTCAAATTAATATAATTGAAATTTCTCAAGCGTAACATTTGCTTTCTAAACATTGAAAACTAATAAGGGCTCATCCTACCGCACTTATCACCTAAACGGTAATTTATACGTATTTCTGCAAATAGCAAACCACAGAAAATTAAAATTTCATTACTTATACTGAGATTAGTACAAGTGTTAACGGATTCTTATGTCACCTAATCCTTTTTTATTTTAAATATTAATGCAAACATTTACCGTACAAATATTGATAGCGATTGACTACTGGAATTTCTGAGGATAATAATTATTTTGGACGGCTTTAAAAATCTACGTGCTCCCAATAGAATAAAGTTAATGTCTATTTAAGATTATTTATTTTAATACAAAAACTTGTTACGATAATTAATATACAGATAAGCGTGTAAGCATCGCCATACAGAGAGGAAATGCCGCCAGCATTGTGGGTACTCTGCCACAGGGACCAAACTTTTTAAATTTGTTTTAGTTATGCATTTGGTTTTATTTTAAGTTACTTATATTAGTTAGGTTAATATTAAGAATATGTTTCTTTAATTATTGTTGGATAGTTGTAAAAATGTAATATTACGGTATCAACCATAAAGATTCTAAAGTAAAAAAAATATATATACAGATTAAAGAATGTTGTAAGTTTAAATAGTTTACAATATAAACTCCTTTGGAAATTGTGGCTTACTATAACATATCAGTGTTAAGAAATAATAATTCTTCAAATATCGAATATACGTTATTCATTCGTTATTATTTCGGAAAGGTTTCGAATTGAAAATAAAGCAAAAAAAATCAAAATTTTAAAACAACCCTCCCTACCTAATTAAATGTTCCTTATTGAATCCTGTTTATCAGCAATTAATTGCCATGCATTTGATTACATAATTCATTGCTTATCTCCTTTACGTATTTATTTACGACGCAGCGACCTATTTATTATCAAATACTATTAGATTCTTGTTCATTTTCCCTAACCAAACAATTAATATTTTCTATCTTTGAACATGATATTTCGTAAATGTAATTGAAGTGAACGCGTATGAGTGTCCTGTGTAGGTCTTGAAATATAGTATTTCAGTATTTAAATACGATATTTTGTTGACAGTACGAACCGGAAGTCCAGACTACATGTGTTCCATGCTACCCCAGCATTGGCGTTCCAACAAGACCTTGCCTGGAGGCTTCAAGGTCGTGGCACTGGGGGAGGTAGTGGATGGTACCCAAGTCACAGTCCGGGCTGGCAATGATGAGAACTGCTCTGCCGAGTTGAGAAATAACACGGCGGTTATGAAGAATAGAGTTGCAAAATTCAATGACCTCAGGTTCGTCGGGAGGAGTGGAAGAGGTAATATTTGTCTTATTTAATAATACAGCAGCAAAATTTGTATAAAACTGTCGGTTTTGTAAACTGTTCTTTTAGTGCAATTGTTTTAATTAACTTAAACGAAAATTGAAATATATTTTTATGAAATCGTATACTTTTAAGCATCGAACACACATATATATTGAAAGTTCGTTTATGATTTTTTGTGGTCAGCCATTGTTAAACAAAACGAAAATACGAGTTATGTGCAAAATAAATTCTGGATTAAAAAATATAAAAACTACTCATGTTAAAGAAAAGAAAGCATGTTTTTTTTAACTTATCTTATATATAGTGGAAGTATTGATACTTAAACTCTAAAAAATAATAAATTATAACAAAATCCAACAAAATATAGTAACATTTCATATATCCTAGATATTGGAGTATCACGGTAAAGTTGCGTAGTATCGTACGTCTAAATTCAATTACGATGTAGGCATGTAAGTTAGAATCGGATAATAATTGGTTAATCTGGCGTGGACAGCAGTGGATTGCAACCAACGCGTATTAACGGTTATGATTTTATAGTTCCCTACTCATATCGGATTAGTGAATAAATTAATGTTAGTTTTTTCCATAAACAGCCTATTAGGTAGTAAGAGATAAGTGTTGGCCTAGTGGCTTAAACAGGGCATTTTATCTTGAGGCATTTAAGTCACTGTTTTTTAGAGTTTTCTTTCAAAGCATTGTGTACTAGGCACAAAAGGACGATCTTCAATGTACAAGACGGCTAACGAAGGCTTGTAGCGTCACTGATTTATTTATTAGAAATTTTCATATAGGATCCTATAATCGACAATTATAGTAATGGTGATTAAAATAGTTTTTCAACGGCTACCTGCTGGGCTTGATGTTTTCCTTTTTTGTATCATTTCCATGCTGAAGTTAAATTTATAAACGAGAAAACTTGGCATTTTATCAAACCTAATTTAAGTTTGAATAATATCTACATAAAATCTATCAACATAAGATGATTTTGAAGGTAGATGCGCATATTGATGATAACCAAAGCGTTTGTACCATCTCAAAATCAAACCCTATCCACTTTCTCCACAAAGATCAAGGCGAGACGGATTTTAATTTCCAAACCACAGACACTAAACGACGTTCGCACTTTACTGTTCCATTGTATGCGCTGACGCAGTCACCGCCATTATCGACCCCTATGTACTCTTAAGGTAGTAAAATCTCGTATTGCGCCTGGGACTGGCTATCTGCATATTACAAAAGCCGGTAAATAATCTCCATAGGATAGGTCCTTGCATACCTATGCTAAATAGTAACGTTCAAATATAATTACCTAGATATATACCTTGATCTTTTTTATAAACAGATAGCGAGGACAAACGTAGGTTGTAACAGTCCACTCATTAGATGCCTGTCATCGATGAACTGTGCTCTGAGGACATGCGACGCTGATCCATTTAGTTGATAGTCTCCATGTCTTCAGACTCAAATTGTTGCAGACCTTGTTTCGCCAATAAACTCCAATTTAGGAACGTTCATTTTTTGTTTTATTTCTATGTGTAGAGTTTTCTTTATTTTTTGTTTTATATATGATTATTTAGTTGTTTTTTAAAATTGTTCATTGTATGCGTTGTATACCTGTAATGCTGTGTATTTCTATAATTTATGCACATACAAGTCTTGTATGTTTTTTTGTAATTTTATTCGGGTTGTGTTTGTATGTGTTGTTGGTGTGCGTTATTACATAAATAAATAAATAAGATAACATAACATACATAACATAAAGTACTTTTAAACCTTGTTTATGTTTCTTAATTATATTATTTAATAATGCATAGTTTTTCATAAGAACAGAACAGAGATTTTCTACAAGACTGAAAAAAACAGAAATAAATTCAATTCAAATAATTATTTTAATCCTCACTATAAATAAATGGAAATGAATAAGTATCAAAATAAATTAAATTTTTGTAAGGAAAAGACAATTTAAATTCAGTGCCATATCGCCAAATTTAAATATACTTAGTCTTGCCATAAATATTGTTATAAAGAAAAGCACGATTTTTTTTTATACGTAACATTTATTCCTTTCATAGTGAGTTAGTTTAATACATCAATATATAACTATTAAAAATATACAATGTTTATTCGAAGTGGTCTCCATTGGCTGCAATACAGTCTTTTAAACGTTGAGGCCAGTTATCAATAGCAGCACGAACTCTTTCTAGAGGAAAATTCTTCACTGCCAACCGAATGGATCGTTTTAGGGACTCCAAATTATCATGGCGTTTAGAGCAAGCCTTACTCTCTAAAACTGACCATAAATCATAATCCAATGGATTTAGGTCAGGACTTGACGACGGCCAGTTTTCAGTGCTGATAAAGTCCGGAACGTTAGTTTTCAACCAAGATTGGGTGGATCGAGCTCTATGACCCGGTGCCGAGTCTTGTTGAAAGCACCATTCTTTGTTATTGAACATGGTGTTAGTTAAAGGCTTAACTACCGTCTCAAGAATGGTATTTTGATAAACTTGTGCCGACGTTTTAATACCTTTTTCACAAAAATATGGCTCAGTCACCCCTTCATAGCTAACACCCCACCAAACCATCACTGAAGTGGGATAATGCCCACGTTGTACTCTGTTTACTAATTGCGAAGCTTCTTTAGAGCTTCCAGCATAAATACGGTCATTTTGTTTATTAAAATACTGCTCAATTGTAAAAATTTTCTCATCCGTAAACAAAATTTTTTTGTGACCTCCCTTTGCGTACCGCTTAAGTAGTTGTTTGGATTTTACCACCCTATTCTTCTTTAAATTATCAGTTAAGAAGTGACCAGTACGTCTCTTATAGGCTGCAAGTCCTAAGTCATCTTTTAATATACGCGACATGGTTCTAGGAGCTATCTTCATCTCCCGAGATAAAATCTTTTGCTTACGGACAGGATTTCTTCGAATTCTTTCCCTAACTGCTTTAATCACCTTTTTCACACGAACGGTACGTGGACGGCCAGATCTTTTTCTGTCACAAACAGAGGAGGTATCATTGTACCTATCAATAGCCCGGTAAACAAACATTTGACTAATACCAAGCGGGTGGAGGGTTTTAAAAATTGCACTTTTCTCCATACCTACTTTATGTAAGGCAATCACAGCGATTCGGTTCTCTTTATCACCCCACTCCATTTTAATATAACAAAATATTTAACAATATAATGGCGCGAAAATAAGAAAACACATCAAGCAATCATATAAAAATGACAGATTCCAAATTCAAACGTAATATTTTCTTTTTTTGAATAGTAACAGTATTTATGGCCAGACTAAGTATATGAATAACAAAGATATAATATTTATAATTAGCAAATTATTATTAATTATTATTATTAATTATTTGCAAAACAGCAAAATTCCGAATATCAAATTAATTTGTCATTATGATTTCATCAATGCCACTTAGATGGCTTCAATGTAATTAATACAGACAAGCTTGACGGCATTATTCTTATAAATTGAGTAATAATAATAATTAGGTGTTATGTTACTTAAAAAACCTGTTGATAATGATTTAAGTGCATTTTAAAACCTTACATGTATATGAATAGACTTGCAGTACTCAGAATCGGGAGAAGAATGTGCAGTGTTTATCTTAAATAATTTGTAGCCTAGATGTTCTCAGAGTCATTAATTAAGAGTAATTGGTTAGTACATACGTCTTTTGTATTAAAGATTCGTATAAACTCATCATAGATTCGATCGAAAGTGTTCCTGGGGGGTGTTCGTATAAGTTCGGGGTATAGGTTCATACTCTTCAAATTTCCAGTAAGGCTATGAAAAATCATATAAGCAATGGAATAGATCGATTCTAGTTACTAAGTTTTAAGGGTTTTATCACATAATTTACATATCTTGACATTTCGAGAGCGCTTTGGTAATACATAGTAAATGAAATAACGCTTAAACCTTAGGTATATTTATTGGTAAATAAACATCATTTTAGTATTAGCATAACTTCATCCTCAGTCTCTGTCTACTACAACGTAAGACAAATTTGACAGTAAGAGACGAAATAATGATGTGTCTATATTTAACCTGTCTATTACTTTATTGAATAAATAATAAAATCAGTAGTTGATGTAGTCGAGTTGTGACGTGGTTACTCACACCAACGAATCTAATTCAAATTATATTTGACAAGTGGAAGGGTTCTGTCCGGGAATCGATATTGAAATAAAAAAGATTTTAAAAGGATGTGATAATGATTTAGATAGACGTGATATTGATATTTTGAATAGTTTAATACGGGGTGAGATTAAAAACAACTTTGTAACGGTCTAGTAAACTCGAGTTGCTGACAAATTGTACACAACAGCAACAGGACACAGCACACAGGCAAGTGATATAGTGAATTTCAAACCGAATCATTTGAAGAAAATACCACAAAACAATGTCGCAATTTATCGTATAACTAAAACATCTCATTGATATTACATTTTCACCACACGAGCACTGAAAAACGTGTAATAGGTATGTTATTCACAAATGTCACTTAGGATTTACGCTCGATCATAAATCAAGATGGCGGCCATGCCCTCTGCCCACCTGCGCCCGCGTCATAATTGAATATTTCACGCGCCCATCTCAACACCTCCAAAGCTATTTGGATACAATGTTATTTTACAACTTTACGCATTGTGTTAACTCCTAAACTTGATGAGTGATCATGCAAAATGCATTAAGTTTAATAGCGATTTTAAATGCAATATTTCACATCGTTCACGACACGCCTTTGAGTTTAGCGACCAATGTTTTATGATGATTTGTTTCCGTATTGAAATGTATACGATGCTCATTCGCCCTAATGCCGCTTTGTGACGAACGACAACAATATTGAGATTTCATGGTTTGTATTACTATTATAATATTATATACATAAAATTGTATATAAGCGTACATTACTTGGTATGTATAGATTAATAATTAAATAAGTCAATTATTGTCCTATCAATTGCCGTTTTTTACGGACAGCTGAACTAGACGCCTACGCATCGCAATACTGAAACTACAAAAAACCCAGTTTCAAAACAATGAACACGTATGAACAAGTCAATTTCATTATATATTTATATTGATTTTATTTGGTATCTAAAAAGCCACAAGGTTGCTGCTATCCCTCAAACATACAAAAACCTTGAAAAATTTTGCTAAGCCCTAGTAGAAACCGACTATGGTCCAAAGAGGTTTTGTTTGCGGCCCTTTAGTATCCACATTGCACAAAACGTCTCTGATAAGTACATACTCTGGTGCGTCGTGTGAGTGAAATCCTAAATACCTACCCATTATACTTCAAGGAGCGAGCACCTGTATAAATAAACATTACTTATACTTTCCTTAAAAAAGGATTTTAATTAGCATACGAAGTAAAGTAAGTTTGTGAGTTTTAAATAAGTATGACCAAAATTTAATATTTATTGACTCAAAACTGCTGAATCAGCTGTTACTTCGTGCTGTTAACAAAACTAATTCGAAATAGACAGAAATCAATCATTTATTGCCACTAAATCGAGTGCGCACTACACACGAATTATCTGCATTAGACATGTTAATCCACTCATTTTAACTGTAATTTTATTCCGTATTTATCGGTGCATTCATTACTGTCGACCGCAAATCGGCTTCCAAAAAGCTCGCTTATTTCCATACACGGCTATGTATGGGAATTTTGCGCGGAAACGTCATTCAACAATATTCAACATTAACGTGACCGAAGTCTCTAATGTATTTTACAATTGGGACAATTTATGACTAGACAGAATTACAATATTTTTTATTACCAATTATGGTAGCGTCAAACGACTTTCACACGGCCAATTGCATCAAAATAAGTTTTACCTCAACCTTAAAATAACGTAATGATTTCATTTCACATATGGGTCAAAAAATGTGTTTTAATAAATTTATAATTGAATCTTTAACATTAATTAGGTTTTGTTAGATAGGATTCGTAATATGTTGTTGAATTTTGAAACATTTTTGTTTGCCTTCAAAACAGCATAATTGCAAAATATGATAATTTAAATTGATATTTGCTAATAGAATTTTTAATCACACTTTCTTATTCCAGGAAAAAGCTTTTCTTTGACAATCACGGTTTCAACATCACCACCCCAAGTAACAACATACCAAAAAGCCATTAAAGTTACAGTCGATGGACCACGGGAACCTCGCTCTAAAACTAGTAAGTTTTTATACCATACTGTTGCATACATTTAATTAAATACCACTTAATAGCACATCCGCTGAAATGCTATAGCACCAATGGCCACAAACTCATCACAATAAATAAGTAACAAATTGATAAAAATCCGCATACCTTTGTTCTTTCTCAAGCTAGTACCTAGTACTACCTGCATTCAGGCATTGAATAAGTTCTAAAATATACAATACTAATAGCTAATTATCTTACTCCATTGAATACATACAACTAAATTAAACAAAATTGATTGAACAGAATGGTCAGGGGACAATTTGTTATTATTCCAGGCACTGTACAAAAACCGCACGAGCGACGTAAACAATTAAAATATCAGTTCTATAAATGTAAAATGTTCATACGTAATGTAACATAGAAATATTAAAACAGTTGAAACAAATTACAAAAAAAAAACGCCAATCGGCTTGCAAATATGGAAACTTTTGTGTAGAATGATAATAAACGTCACACTTACATGAACCGCTAAATAATAACATCATTGTAAGATTTGAAGATTTATATACAAAGTGGCGTACTTTTCTCCTCAGTTTAGATTTAAGACAATTCAAAATGATCCTATGTACCTTAATGAATTAGGATATTTTGACTTTGACTTGAGTTTATAAGTGTTTATAGTTTATATACTTTAAAACCTACTACGTCATGACTTCTATGTATGACAACCAAAGCAGAAATATTGGTTATTCATTCGTAACTATATATTTTTTATCATATATGTATTATAAAAACTATAAAGCATTAAAGTTTAGTAGTAAGGACCAATTGCGTTGTTTATGTAATCAACTGTTTGAAACAATCTATTTGTGGCGCGCCTACTATCATAAATGATAAGGTTTTCTTCCCACGGGACTCCGTCGATATAATGGCCAAGCAGTGAAGGCCGGTACAGCGATTGTGATAAATTAATAATATTAGAAAATGGGTACGGTATATATAAATTTAATTTGGGTGAAATTAAAACATCTAAATGTTTAACCTAGATATTGTCAAATTATTCCCTTTAACCAATTATTTGCTATAGTTACTTGTATATATATGAAAAACTATTTTCTCCTAGAAAATAGTTTTTCTTTTTCTTCACCTAAGTTTCATACTTCATTATGACTGTTAAATTACATACATTGAAATTGTAAGATATACAATAAATTAAAATATGTAATAAGTAAAATTCACGAGACTTTGAAGAAGTAATGAAACAATCTATAAAGAAAGTCGAAGCTGATTTTATGTGTTACTTTTAATGTGAGACGCTTGAGCCAATCAATTATATTTACATGAATAGGGTAACTGAAACCACCAAAAATTTGCAAGTAATTAAAGCTAAAACTACATACACAAATTTTTGACGCCACCTGCTCCGCATTATGTTAAAAACTTTGCATCTATCGCGTTTTATAACACGCGAAGCGTACGAAATGAGTACGCTGTTAAAAATAATCGCACAATTCAAATATTACTTTATTTAGTCTAGAATCCGGCCAGATAATTAAGTGTGTCAGTGAAAATATAGTTTGTATATTTTCCATTTCTTTCAATAAAACCAGATGTAATCTCAACAAAATATTTCAGTTTATCTTTTAATACCATATTAACGTTTCTTAATATAACATGCCTTTACATCCGGAGAACCTTCAAAAGATATTGAAATTGTTTAAAACGTTACGCCATATGGAGTGAAGCCGCCGGCAAACAATAGCGGAATTATATCTGTAATAACTTGAACTCACGCACTCCGCAACTGCCGTATCAGCTGATTTTTTTTTGAGCTGAATGACACCTACGAGACAGACCTTCAGTGAGGACCATTTTGGAGCGGATCGTGACAGAATTGCGCCTGCATCAAGAAGATACCAGATTACAATATTAAATCTAAATTTACAGCGCTCCCGACAAAACTCATGTCTACATGTCTGTTTATGATATGGCGGATTTAAATGTTACTTTCTTCATATATTAAAATGTATTAATTATTACGTAATTTATAGATACTAAGTTTTACATAATATTTTCCTAAAATAACCTGATTGTTACGTACTTACTGTACAGTATGACGGCGAATTCACATAATGTAAGTAAATCAAATGAAAGTAAAATTTGTATTCTACACAACAATGCTTAGAACAAACCACTAAAAACGTATGACGCGTGCAACGACTAATCAGAATAAACAAAAGCAAATCCCGCTTACACAGATATCCCAAAACAAAGAGTTTAGGGGACAAAAAGCGTACTTAAATCATAAGCTTCAAACTCCAGAGGACAAGAAAGGAATCGCGTGCACAAGGGACTTAAAAGTTTGACTTAATAGACTTAATTTGTAGGTGCCCCAGTGTAAGCCGCTTCACAGCGACCCTTGTTAGTGACGTGAAAACATATCAAGTATCGATATCGATAAGTGATAAAAAGGTGTATACCGACTGTAAATTATAAAATAGCAATAAATAATAATAATCTGGACACACGCTCGATTGGTTTGTGTTGTTTGTTCTATCTTGTATAGGTATGTTAACACAGCCCGATACTTTCATAAATAGATACATATACTGAGAATCTCAAGATCAGAACATTCTGAGACTAGGCCGGCAATTGGAAAGTCGAATTCAGTATTTACAGCTTTTTATTATAATTGAATTTCGCACATGAGGATTATATTGTTCATAATAAACTGCAATAATAAAAACATGAAGTTAAAATATAGCTAGCTAGCTAACTAAATACCTAACATAACAATGAATATCGATATCAATACTCATGCCTAAACCACCTCATAACAACGATCAACCCTCTGCATTTGTTTGTGTCGATTTCACAAGATAATTGCATCGATATATTTTGTATTGTATAAACTCATAAACTAATTATCTGCCAATTTCTTCACAATGAAATTATGGCGGTGTCTATCAAACAAGCGGGTAGCCCTATTATTTCTGGGCAACCAAAAAAATATTACCTCTAATAAGGTGATTGACACACGGCTATTTATTTTGGACCAGGAAATGCAATTTTGTCTATTCTTCCTTTAGTCACGGAAGTTGGGAACACGCTACACCAATTTATTTGAATACTCTTTTTTAAATATTAAATGTTTTTGATGTGGCACCAATGATAGAACAATTCACGAACATTAATTATCACTTATTAAGAATGTACTTAATGTCTGTATTTTTAATAAGAGTAGATAACGTAAAAAGACTCCTATTCTAATTCAAAATCTCACCCCGAAATTTCAATAATAATTGATGTGAAACCAAAAATAATTAACAATATTGATCATTTACTCACACAGTAACTAATTACCAGATTTGCCCCAAAATTTAAGAATTTCTTTGTCAAAACTTAACATACATTTAGATTCGTTATATGAAGGAATTAATCTTAAATGTAATGAAAGCACCTTAAAGTTAACCTACAAATCGTCATAAGAAGCATTTATTACGGCGGTATTAATAATCGTAAAAGACAACGATTTTTTCACATCCTCATTTGTTTTAGGTACAAATGCATCACCTCACCAAATAAGAGCGATAGGGTTCCAACGGCCGTTCATAGCAAGTACATCGATGTCACTACGAGATTTAGAATACAAGACGTCGCCCCGACTGCGATCGCTGTCGCACGAGGAAAGAGAATACAAGACTAATGCCAACTTACCACCTGAAGGTATGTTTTTTTACAATTTTGATAAGATGATCGTCTGTTACTTTCAGATTTTATTAAATAATAAATTACATTATACAGAAAATTCAAACAAACTACTCTTTACACTAAAATATAATAAGAAAAAAGATACACAAAAATTAAGATATTTGTAAAGTGAACAGTCTTATCGCTAACGAGCACGTTAATTTTTAAGTATTTTCATTATTCAATCTTAGGTGATGCATGTATTTAAATATTTTCTTGTGATGCGATGCGTACCGCACATATTTCAATTCCGTACTTTATTTCAACGTTTTTCTACGGTAATTACTAATTAGCGTCTGTCGTGACTGGTTTCTATAGCGTAACAAAGAGTACAGTGAATGACAAGAAAAATGTCTGCGTTGGTGTTTATATTAAACAACCACTAGGGGCGCTGTAAAAATTTCGTATAAAAATTATACTTAGATTAGAATTATATTAGCTTCATCTTGCAAACGCTTTTATTCCCACAGTGATAGCAATATACACAAAAACTATTAAGATCATGTATACAATTTGATCTAGTGAGATTTTTATATTACATAATCAGCTACGCAATTAGATCTGATTTGTAAATACTCTAACAAGTAAGCTAAATGCATTAGCGTTCACACTCATTATCATTACTTCATTCACAATCACGATCCAACCGACTATGTACCATCTTATTTGTGAATTTGCCATAGTCTTAATATATTATAGACTCGCCAACTTATATTTGTATTTTTTTTTTAAATACTAATTGTGTTCCGCCGTGAAGAAGAGGGTGACAAAGATGAGACTTATATTTTCTATGAATAAGATTGAGTCATTAAAGAAACCTTATAAATATTTAACTAAAGCACGGAACAGACACCTATTATCATCACACCAGAAATGTGTGAAAGGGGCCAATAGGCGGTTTTAAAAACGTCTAATTATCTGTAAATTATTTTATTACATATATGCTTTAAACTGTTAACATTTCGTTAATATCTTCTCTATGTATTCGTAAGGCAAATGTTCATAAGCTTTGGGGCGTTTAAAGCAATCCCGGCAGCGACTTTCATCAGCACGACGCGGTAATCTGCGCTCGCGCTTAATGACGCACATTACTCGCGTTATTAGCTCCTCCTGACTTATGACATGTCTGATTACCAAATCATACTTTTTCACATACATTATAAAATAGACTTTTTCAATCAAGTATCTATTAATGCATAAATCCAATAATCATAGTATAATGATTGTTATTCTTGACGTATTCTACTATTTATATCAAATAATATAAATATATATTTTAGTAATATAGAGTAAAATTAATTTTTAAATCTGGGCAAATCTAAGCTATTATAATCATGCGTTTTTTGTTGAGAATAAATAGCACGTAAGAGATTTGAGATTTGATATAAATAAATAAAAAATTGTTTTATAGATATACGTATATATAAAAGTCATTTGAATTATAAACACAATCACAAGGTTGCACAATGCCTACAGAATTGCCTACTCAAATACGTGTAAACGGGGATGCCGTGGGCTCAATCGGAACAAGTCCATTATAGATGAATGATAGAACACCTTGCACCCCTGCAATCATCGTACGATATAATAGCTGGTAACTACATTCTGATTATTATTTGTATCGAGCTTTTGTTTGGAGAGTAAACTTAGTTACTTTTACATTATCTTTTATATACAAGGTTAAACACAAAAACACCACCTTAATAATATCAATATTTGTAAATGTATTAATGGATCAATTAAAATATTATAATAACTAAAACACTAAAATAAATTTATATCTTTGTGGTTGTACTGGCGGCATTTCTTCGGTGCATCGCGATGACAGTAACACCAGCGATTGGGTCACTGGTAATCAGACCAAAATTCTACTTAGTTCTCCCAAGGCCCAAGAGTCTAATGGGAACAAATTCAAAGTAAGAGGGTATAATATAGATTGAATTAAATTTACAAATACTCCTTTGCACTGTATACAAATAAATAGTTGCTTGAAGAGTTTGAATATTTTAGGTATACTGTTACGTGCATTATATGTTGTAACAGCCCTAAGACTACTATTCAAGTACTTTTGTTTGTTGGTTTTTTTCTATGAATATATTCTATCAGACTGGTAATATCGAATAAACCCCATGTATCATTCACCAGTTTTTATTACTCTGTGACATATTCTATAGCCTATCTGTATATATTGGACTACCACATTTTACGACAGTAGGACAAACAGGAGACTGATACTGACTGATGACTGATTTTTGTTATAATTAGTCATAATATTCGGCCCACGGAAATTCCCTTTTAGGAAAATCATCTAAAATGGTTAAACTCATTTACTTATGTGCAAATAAGGAAAATACCAATTCGCTGTTGAACCCTAAATATCACCAACAATTTTATTTTATATATTATTATAACTTTATTTCTATTAACGACTAGTCAATGACCTCAAGTCTACGAGAAAATAACAATAACATCTAACGCGATCATGAGAAGAAACTGACGGCCGACAATGTCATTACGATAGACAAGACATTAAAGTTTTTATATGTTCATAGAAGTTTATCGTAACTTTGTTTAAATAAGTGATGGAGCAATAAAACTTGATGTAAGCTTGGCCAGACAATAATTAGAAATAATAATATTTGAATTAAAACAGTCAGCAATAGATGTACAGAAAACCAAAAAAACAATAACTATTCACTTGATGAATGGTAATTAAATTTATATTGTGTAATTATGACAAAATGGACTGCTAAAATTAATATTTAACAATAGGAATATTTCATAATATCACTGCTAATCTGCTAATGATATGTCATTATGACACAGTTGATTACTAAGCGAATAATTGAATTTACGCTTTTCACACGTATTAAAACTAGATGAATGAACTAAAACGATTATAAAGGAATTGAATAGAAACAATCTTATATTACATAGCACCTTATTTCCGGTGTATTTTCGATTTGATTGATCAATTTCGATGATCAACTCGGACGCCGTGATTGGCTACCGATAGCGCATTATTTCTAGATAAAAATGAAGCATTATAAAGTAGAGCAAGTTCGGTTTGTGGTTACACTTACTCAAATAAAGTCAATCTTGGTGCAGGCCGTGTGAAAATTTGATAACGAAACTATAGATCGATGGGGCTGCAGAAATCGAGGGGCAATGGCTGCGGTTACAATACGCTACTGTGGGAAGCAATAACGTGTATGGATTAGCAGACTAAGCCGTGATCTCTCGCCAAATCATTTGACTGATAAATGAAGGTGATAAGGTCACTTTCACACCTTTCAATCGTAACCAAAAGATTGAAACGCATTTTGATGCACTTAAGGAACAAAAACTATTACTTTGTGCCCGTAATACACATTACTTAGACTTTTATAAAAGTGTATAAAGTATTGTAATGAAAATCTATTCAGCACTATATCTATAGAGCATTATAGTAGGCAATTCTAATTTATTTTTTTATATAGTCCGCACAAATCACACCTGTCGAGGAAACGCGCTGTAAATGTTAATAATTCAATCAAAAGCAGGTGAATAATATTGTAAAAATGTTAACTTTATCCATCAAATGTCTTCATTTTAAAACTACCATTAAACATTAGAGGGTATAAAAAGATTATCAAGGCATTAAAACTATTAAAACGTATGGTAGGCGGGACGTGGCAATAAGCTAGCCGCAAACCACAGCTCCTGGTTCATCGGGACAGTTATCTTCGGCTTATTTTCTATTAACATTCACATCTAATAGTTAATCTTTTACCGTCAATAAATAATAAAGTTGCTAAAATTGACGTATGACGACTTTCGAACTAACAAATGTCTTTTATCTATGCTTTTAAGAATCAGGTGTAGGTTTTATATCGCTTTGGGGCATATACTCCATAAAAATATTTAAATAACAAAATCTTTTCAAACTGAAGTGTCATTAAATTTATTAAAAGTTCTGCAAAAGTGTTTTTATTACATTATACTTTTATTATATTATACTAGTGAACTAATATGGCGTCTAACGAGTGCTATGTTCACATCATTTAGAAATTTAGAAAATCCTTAATGTAAAGGTGATTTTCATTCAATCGTAATTAAAAAATATTAGACGTTGCATTTTTGGTCCACGTTTCATATTAAAACTAATGTTGAATTTTAGCAATGCTAAGCACTAAAGTGAAAACGGTCAAGTCGTCTATTATGCAACTAATTACGACTTCCCCCATCGCCAGGACTATTTTCCAGTCGCATTTTATCGCAAATTTAATTTTGTCAGAGCGGTCTATCACTGACCACAGAGAAAAGACCACGGTCGATGGACACTTGTGATACGGTGGAATAAAATCAATGAGGCTACTACGTGTACCAGATAACCAAGAGATGGATCTTCAATTCATCCACTTTCTTAATTACTTATGAAACATGATTCAGTTATAGTGGTATAAGCAGTTATGTATTTAAAAGTGCGCTACTAAGTTGCGCACTTGGTCTTGCGTCTACCAGGCAACTCACATTTTAATAATTATTCGATATAGCTTCTTCTATATAAATAGTTAAGACATATTAACTTATAATGTTTATAATGAAACTATAATTTCCCTATCGATTTTGCACAATTGCGAGCACGTTTCTCACATGGTTGTACTCTTCTTGACTTCAGGTGGCCTAATGTCCCGCATTTGTGGTCGGCGGCAGGATACGCTTGTACCGTAATGAGCAGCACATAACGAAACCTTACAAATAATTCAAACCCATTAAAAAACAACCGAATCACGTACTATCCAGAGGAAAACGAGTATCGGATAGCACGAACTCCTTTCTCTTTCGATAACTCTACGTGCGAAGGAGATGCAATATTAATATTCGATGTTTTCTGATACAATTCAAAGTGTGCATCGGGCTCAATACAATCAATTATTTTACTACGTGCAGCACGGCTACCTTCTGTCGGTAATGTGCTTATGAAAAAAGTTTGAATTACACAGCGTAATTCAAGTTTCGAATCAAATCATGCTTGTAGAACAAAAGCAATTTACGAGACGTATAATTTGTGAGACAAAAAGACACTTGAAGTTAAGTCCACCATAGGTTCGCTGTGTTTTGTGATGCGCAACTAATTTGATTATCCTTATGAAAGAACATGAACGCTGCTCTTACAAACGAAGTAGCTTGTTGGATTACCTCAAACCGCGGTTTACAACGAAATATATTGCCAAAAAAGAAAGCCTTAACGAGGCTGGCCTTTTCATTTTGTAAAGTTGTATTTGTATTAGGCAAATAATTTTAATTATGATCATACATATAAAATATAAACAAATAATCCCAATTAGAATCATTCTGTAAAAAATAGAGTTTGCTTTAGTTTCTCGGTCAAACAGTATTATACATACAGCTTCACATATATATTTATAGTGATAATAAGTTATAATTTTTTGTAATATTTTAAGTATGCCATTTGTACTTATGTGCAATGTTATTGCGTTTTAACTGCACATTAAGTACCTTCATTAATAAAAATATAAGTATCCATAGCCAGTGATACAGTATCTCCTTAGAGCAGTAGGTATGCCGAGATGTGATAGGTAACACTAGCCTGCATATCGCGTGTTCGACGTATAAAATTACGCGAGCGGCCGGCTGTATCAACGATCGTCAATCGGTCGGATTCATTCCGTGTAACAATACCTCTGTAGGGCCATACAAGCAGCGAGTGAAAGCTTATGAATTTAGATCGATAAGCTTTTGAACAAATCACTACAATTATATACAAAACATGTATGTTTTGTAGCAAAATAAAGGTCAAATGGTCTACATGTTGCAATTGTTTTTTTGTTTATCTTTTTATTTATCTTTTATCTACGGATCGTGTCAAAGAGCTTGTCTTGATTACCTTTACCTAATTTCTGCTTGTGATGTGCTTGGTACATTTTCATATATAATTACAAAGAAATAAGCCAAATAGCAATTCACTGCCATACCATTGAACATTTATTATCCTTTAAAAAAGAAATGATTGGATGGTCCTTGCATTACAGAGCTAACACAATTCAAAAAATGCGAGTTAATACTTATGTTGGAAAGAACAATATAGCTCAGGTTGATATATTTATTATCTGTAAAAAAAGTTTTTTCAATATATTTATATCGGCTTCTTGTTTAGAAACTATGTAGGTACAAAACACTTATTTTTCAGTATCACACCATGGGTATCACAACTATATCACGTTTTTAAAACCATATCGATATATAGTTTTAAATGTAAACAGACCACAGTTCCCTCGATAAAATTTGTGGTTGCTTCTGATAAAGTGTTGTGGTTTTTGATTGTCACAAACCTCAGAATTATGAATAGAAATTAAGTTGAAGTCAGTTGAAGTCACCATACTAATTAAGATCACGTGTTAATGTGTTTAACCACAGATAAAATCTGTTGGAAATTACAAAGGGCCTATCGAATACGAGTTTTAAAGAAAATCGCGTATGTTATGGCCTCTCTCTAATCTCCACAACTTACATTATCCACAGTGAACGTGTCTTAAGATTCAGGCGCACTCAACCGGACCAAATTACCCTCACCACTCCGTACAAATATTGATTTGTTTTCTATCATTCATATTTACTGTAAATAATCTGTCATGATTGGTTTCCTGTTTTGTGTGTAAAAAAATAAACTTAATTAAATTAAACCACGTACAATGCTTGCACCATATCTTTGGAATACTCATTTTAATATATATAATTAGGTCTTTGAAAATACTTAATTGTAACTTTAATTATAGTGAATAGTTGCGTTCTGTGGTGAATAGTTTACGTAAAAGCCAACGCCTTATTTGCACTTTTGAGAATTATATCACGGTCGAAACATGTCCGCCTTGAACTTTCAATCTCAGATGATTTATAATTATATCGTAGAATACTTTGTTACTGTATTTTTAATGATTAGGTTTTTTACTTTTTAGTTTTTACAACCTCTAATTGGCCAGTGTGATATAATTTTATAAATTTATTGATGCATTCAGATAAGCACAAATTTATATTATACAAAATAGTTATAGAAATATAAAATTAGAAAAAACCGATTTCCACCTTTGAAAAGTTAGGTCTAAAGCGAGCACTTGGTACAATAATAGCATTGAAATGAAAATTATAAAAGATCGAAATCGGTACGTCCCCTCGTTCAAGCTTCGGCCGTCAAGCACAGGATGTATCAAATTACTCCAAGTTACAGTGTAAGTGATCAGCAACAAAAACCTTACAAAACAACGATCTTGAAGGGTGAGAATATTATGGGAGCTGAGATTTATAGAGCTTCGGAAAAATATGCACATCGAGATGTTTATTGACCCGATTTGAGTGTGGCGGACATGGTTGAAACTATTCAATCTAATTTGTATTATTTTCACAAGATTTAATTCTATTACTATTTTTTTAAATTTTATTATGTTCTTTTAATATATTTATACCAAAGACAACATTAATAACGTAACTGGACAAAGTTATTTTCGAATGCCAGTAGACGTCTTTTGCATTGTGACTTCCACCTATCTCTTATCTCCAAACCGCTAATGTTGGCACCGCAAAGTTTGAGCCAACGTGTGAACAAGACCGAGCGTGATCAAAGGAAGCTAATTACCACCCCTAATCAACGCCCTTGATTGGTGGCGCCGTGTTTGTATTCGACATTTGCTTGACGAGCTATTGTGCATGCATAGCGGAAAAACTATTATTAATTAATTAAAATACACATTGTTCCCAGTGTTGTTAAATAATCAACCGCATTTATTCATTTTCATGCATTTACCATTAGGCGTGATACTGTTATACATAAAAATACGGGATTATGAAAAATTCATATGCAAACTGAATATTAATATTATCATGTTTACTAAATTATTCGTCTTAAAACACAATAAACGAGTAGTTGGTATTTGTGTATACGAAACAGCAGCTGCAATTTACGAAAAACACTCTTATTTATAATATTAGTCCAGTATTCATGCAGCAATTGTATTAATTTTCCAGCAGATTTTCCACTTTTCATTTGTTTTCATCTCAGGATGTTTTGACAGTTGTTTACGCGGGTCGAGGGTGTTAATGTGACATTACCTCTAGGTGGGAGGCTGCGCGGGGGGGGGGGGGAGGTGGTAATTATCCCACGTCAGCAGCAGGCCTAGGCTTGTCCGTGTCTATGACTGCGTAGTACGATGAGTTGAGCGAACAATAATAAATTTATTTTTACCTCTTTTTTCTTTAGCATATTAATGGTACATTCGCGTACATCCTTTAATGTACTTCCTCGTTAACACAATGTTTTTCCGCTAAAATTATAAATTTTAATATGTATATTACATTAAATGATGTAATTCAATAAAACGATCGATTGTGACGCATAATATCAAGACAAAACCTACAACTAAGCTTGCCTAGAAAATGATATGAAAAAATCGCCAGAGATGCGGCCCCTGTAGGATTGTGTCAATTGTCAATTAGAATTCAAGCATTAATAAGAACTAACCAAATTTATATTTATTTTTGTTTATTTTTTAAGAAAAATTTATAACTTTTATTCTTAGATCCAAAGATATAGCTTAATTTTACAAAAGTGGTTCTTAACAATATTAATTGAATAGATCATTTTCAATATTTAGACATACATATATCAAAATAATATTATTATTAATATACACATTACATGATCAATATTTACAACAAATTTGGACAATAATATTCGTTATTAGATAACATCGCATGAAGCCGCGGTTTTTCCGCCATTCTATCGCGTGCATTATTTTACATTACATTTTGTCAGGAACCGCAACCCGAATGCACCAAGCGCTTTTATTTAGACACCTAATTAAATATTTATTAAGTGCATATCTCATTTATACATTAACCCGATTTTAATTTCATGTACCAGCGCACAAAATTAGGAACAGTAATGGTCGGACCGCAAAATGAAGTGGGTTCGTGTTCTGCTACTAGTTGAGTACTCGGTGCACTTCACCAAATTATTATCGAAATGAAGTTTTCAATGCGACTAATGCGAATCGATTATTCACTTCTAAATGTTTCTAATTCTAATTGCGAGACCATTAGAAAATGCCCATATATAATGGAAAATCTTTTAGATTCTATTTTCATCTATGAGGAAGTAAAACTCGTTTAACTGTTGAAAACTCGTTTTAATAACCAATTTAATGAGTATGGATAAGTTTAAGATATACTAACCTGAAAATATCTGGATACGTTTTTTTTTAAAATTATTATCAAATAAGGGGCACGAACCTCCTAATACCTCATAAACTATTCTTTAAATTATTGATTGACCCTGAATTCAGTGTAATTAGGTGTTTATGAATATTTTATATATCATGAATTATCTTAACTAATGTAGGACGTTTATATTAACTTAATATTATTGCATAAAATAAAAATTAAGTTACTAAAACAGCGGAATAGAACTTGAAATGTGGTAGAACGGATATAAAATTTCTAATTCGGGTTGTAATAAACTTCCTATAGCTAAACATGCCTAATGTTAGATTAATATAAATAAGAGTATATATGAAAAGGATATAATCTTACTTTTGGTCAAATAAATACATATGAAGGGCGTACCTATTGAAGTAGTATATATACCCTTGAAGTAGGCTGTTTTGTTATATTAAGTTTAATAATAAAAAAATAGGGTTCCATAGAACCCTTTAGCCTATTTTATAATGGAGGTATAAAATAGTTAATCCAATGTTATTGGATTAATTATATTATACCTCCTACTTATACGGACATTTATGACAAATTCGTCATATTTAAGCTATATCGAATAATGATGAGTGATTTATAAATAATAGTATGAATGTATTCATGGTAAATATACGGTTACTGTGACGCATTCAAGACAGTGTTTGTTTCCGCCACCATTGTTCACACCTACCGATTTCGCTACAGAGATGGAAGCTAATATTTTTTTTAATAACACTATTTTTGGTACTTAACTAACATCATCTTAGAAAACTTTATAAAAATGTATTTATGGACAGGGGAATTTTAGAGTAAATAGTTCCTTAAACCTACCAGTAGAGTTATTGTGCTCTGTGGTAGGTGTCCTATCATGTCTTAACTCACAAGAGGTCCAAAATCCCGTCGCCTAGTCAATTAAAGCAATACGGGGTTAAAATAGAGCAAAATGAAATTACAAATATAATATAATAAAACGAAAACTATTGTTCTTTAGTCGTAATTTGAATGGATGAACTATCGTGACGTTAAAAACGGGACACAGTAATGTGACAGACTTATTATGTAGGCCCTATGTTACTATAAAGAAAATCATTACTAAGAAACGGATTCTGACATTTGTTGTTAGAGAGTTCTAGCGCCACTCATATATTTATTTTATAAGTGGCATATTATACTAACGACGTGATGTTTTAATTATAATCGATGTATTTTCGTACGTTAATATTAATAAATCAATAAATATTTGGCATAATCTGCAACCTTGACATCACTTCCGCTCAAAGGTGCAGACGTTTTTCCTTAAAGCAAATAAAAGATCTCAATCTATTTATGGATTTTTCCTCACGTGCATACATCACATAAGTTGATAAATCCTTATTAGCACGACGCGTTTAATTTTACTAGAATAAAGGAATTAAATGTGGGAATTACCAGTGCGTCATTAAAACAGGTAAATTATAATTTCTAGATTATTAATTTACAATTCCAATTAATTAAATAGAATATCGTATACCTAATATTTGAAAACCTTTACACAAAATTGAAATATATTATTGTTATTTATTTAGTTAATACCTATATATTGCAAATTTTGTGGCCTATTTTGTTTACTTATCCCAACATTTGACAACAATGAGATTTGATTTGTTTTGCAAGTGTGATGAAATTACGAGTACCAGTTATTATTATTTTATTTATTTACCAGTTTCCCTGTTCTTGGCCGTTTTCTGTATCTGTTACCTACTCTGACACGTGATATTTTGTTCTCAGATGTTCTATGTTCTATTTTTTACCACACTGTTATATTAGCATGTATAACAATTTCCATTAGCACAATAAAATTATCGCCGAGGTAGTGAAACAGTTATAGTGCCATAAAAATTAAATACAAGCTTACAATTATATATATATGGAATACCAAAACCTACGTGTCAAATGTCTCGTATACATGTCTACATGACAAATACGAAAACAAAGAGGCCCAATATGTCCGATACATTTACATAATGCTTTATCGCATAACCCCTGACTCACTTGTCCGTTCGTTAGAATACTTGTAAAAAACTTGTTTATTACGAAATCATCCTTATTGGAATCGGTTAGTCAGACAACTATTTGCAACCGACGAGGTAACATGTAAGCCTAATGTGTAGTGAAAGACGTCGTACTATGGTCTATAAGTATTTAAAGATTCAAAGACCTATCTAATATCCAACAAGGATTATCCATTTGGAAAACAATACATATTTTGTACTGTCAAAATAACGATTGTATTCAAAGGTTTGACCTACCTTTCGTTGGCATTGAGTTGTGAATCAGCGGCAATCCCGGCGCGTACGCTGTTCCGCACACGTGACCTCCATACTCAACACCTGTTATTGAAAATTCATACATAGTTATAAATTTTTGTAAAATATTATTTCAATTATTATGTTTTAATTCTGACACAAACAGACATTTAGTAAACAATATATTCTTAATAAATTTAAGTGTTATAGACAAATAGTACCAAAATTAAATAAAGTTACATAAAAGTTAATAATTGTAAACTATTGAGACGGTTTAATAACCTAAATCGGTCACATACTTCAAGCAAAAGAAATGAGCTTAATTTAAAACTAATCAAATGTTGAAAATACCGTAATTATTAATAATAAAATTAATTTTCAGATAACGCTGGCAATATTCTAGGCGCAAGCGAATGGAACACTGGATACTCTGCAACGCCGTCCGTGTATCCGAGTTATGCTCCCTTGCAACCACCCTATTATAAGCCTGAAGCTGCTATTCACATACCAACTGGTAATTACCGATCTCTATTATAAATACGACATATACGCCACTCCGCGCCGAAGTTTTTGTGTTCGTTTCCATATAAAAAAACTGTTAAATATTGAGTTGATATGCTTAATTACCTTATTGGTTTGAAGTTATTAAGAGCAATGGTATGGTATATACCCAAGATGCTTAGTTTAAGATTTTTTTTTTATATTGACTTACGAGAGTTACGAGCTTCTTTTTATTTATTATATTTTTTATTTCTTAAACCTATACAGCTTATCACAAAAAGTTTACACAATACAAATAGATTAAAAATAAAGCCAAAATAAGGTTAAAACATAGAACCGGAATTAGAATCTAAGATCAGAATAAAATAATAAAAAATAATAAAAAAATTCATCTAATTAATCATACAAATATACGTTATAAAATACTTATTCCTTCATTGTAATTGTTTTAATGCGATGGTTTGTTAATGCGAGCTCCTCAATACCTAACTATAAACTGAGCTAAAAATTAACAATAATAGTCAGTTGCTTAATTAAAAATGTTTATTTACAGTATTACCAGAAATTCCATTGGGTCACACAGACTACACTGGATTTCAAGGCGGGACAAGCTATGTCAAAGGCAGTCCAAACGGCACCGGGGGCAGTCTCACAGATCTCAACAATATGTCAACTCAACGCTACGACCCAAACTATTACAACTCGTGGCCAAGCAACAGTTACAACTATCAATACAATAACATAAATAACAACCCCGCTTGTGTCCAATCCCACACACCCTACATTAACCCAAACCCTCAAATGATTCTTCCCAACCTCTATTCCACAGTCAATCAGAACCAAATTCATGTACACTTACATAGCTCATCAGATAAATACAATTTAGAACAGTATATACCAAGTGAAATTAAAATAAGTGATATAGACGGTGGAATTTCCATTACAACTGAACTCCCTGGTAGTGGGGAGGCTAGTGGCCTTGTGCAAACTTGCGAAAATGATGACGTCAAACATCAGCTTTATGGCACCAATCAAGAAGTGTGGCGACCATATTGACATTACGCTTACTATGATGAGAACAATCAACAATCTATTGTACATATTGTAATATAACTGTATATATATTAAATCAATTAATGTTAAACATTAATTAGATTGTATGTGTTATGTAGGTAATGTAATTGTATTAAATTAACATATCACGTTTTTTGTGTTTCATTTATTAAAATTAAATAAAAAGTTACAAATAATAAAATTAAAAAATGATATCTCATTAATTTGTCCTAGCTGCCTAAAATTGTCTGATAACGCATTAAATTGTCAATTTCTTAAAATATTTATCTTTTTCATATAGAATCGTATCAAGGATAACTTATGTACGTCAATAAAGTACCATTAGAGTCCAATTCAATGAGAGGTATCAAAGTAAGCACTCTAGTGTGCTTTCTTCTCATATTTAATGCTACTTTGGAAATGGAAATACTTAGCATTTTCAATTTATCCTAGACCTTAAAACTAGATTTTCTGATGTGTTTATATTTTTGTATTCCGATTATATAAAAAATACATAAAATAATATAGAAATAAAACTGAATACTATCGACCAAATTAGAAGTCTCAACATTTGTAGTGTCTTTTAAAATAAACCGCCCTCAAACAAAAGATTGTGACAGAAGTTTTAGTTTCCGGTGGAATTTTGTATTGTCTGTAATTTTAATGCTTCAAATTCTCGGTATTCCATGGCAATTGAAATAAACTGTTTGCCGAAAAATTGGCGAAATTTAGTCAATGTCCCGTAGGCATGGGAGAAACTTTGGGAGAAAATATTAAAAACTTCAGATAACATGTTTTATTCACTTTTATCACTAGTACCCTAAATAAATGTAGCATTTGGGCGTTATTATTCTAAGTTGATTGTTGTAATTTACTATTAACGTATAAATAATCAAACTATGAAAAAACACCATACAAAAAACGATATCATCGTTGAATTTATTAGTTTATTAGAAAACTTGTGTGTATTCCAGGTGAGGCTGATATATAAATGTAGTAATTAAATTATGTAATTGCTCTTTTTACCAATTATTTTACGTTCTTTTCTTTTACTGTCCCTATTGTTCTATCTGTCAGAGTGCTTTAGCTGAGTCGATGCCAATTCATTCCAATTTTTTTCCTTGGAATAAGAAATAAAGCAGCAAAAAAGCAGCACAGAAACTGTGTAAAAATTTGAGAGTAACACCTAGTGACTAAACTTTAGCTAAAATTTAAATCGGTTTTGTAGTTTTTGAATTTATTTATTACAAACATATAGAGATACAATAATTCAGTCTTGCGTCTCTACATTAGTACACTCAAATGGAAGCAGAAGTCCCAATTTCCACTAATACGACGAATTTTAAGTCAATTCGTAGTGAACCATTTTTTTAATGTTTCTTCGAATTAATCTTTAAGAGTTAAAATTTAATATTACACGATGGCAACACTCACCTCTACACTCTTCAGTATACTTTTAAAATGGCGGCGACGAACTCGAGTTAGAATAGTTATCAATTACTTTAGTCTATTTACAAAGTAATTCCCAGTCGTGTTAGTGTCAAAGTTTGTTCAAATTAATACATATATGTTCACTCAGAATAACAATTATCGGTTGAATTTAGAAACTGTAAGTATAAGGTACCTGTTTATCTACGTCATTCTTGCAGGATTTTGATAGACGCCGATCGCGAAGCATTACTTTTTTAGGATTAATTTTGCTTATCTACTTACAGTCCAAAGTGCCTCTTAACTTGTTAGTGAGAGTGCGATGTCAGAGGAGTTAGAGAGACATGGCGAGTCGGCGAGCGACGCCGCCGCTGGCAGCGGCGTCACAAACGTGGCGCGAGTGTTATTGACCCCTCAGCAGCTTGAGACAGCAACCACGGAATCTCTCCGTACCGCGTGGAAAAACCAGGACTCGTATATTGACCACCTCGAGACTTTGAACAAACAGTTGGAAGGTACCTATTTACGAAACGATTGCAGTGGCTTGGTAGTGTCAATCGGCAAAACCGTATCGTGAGTTTACGTGCGAAAGTTGTTAGCTCTGTATCGACAATGCTTTAACTAAAATATTATAGTGATATGACAAAATAATTGTGAATTGCATTGTAGCAAAATATGTATTGTTTGTGGTTACGGGTGTATCTAGGTGTTATAAGATAACGAGAAAAGAAGGTGTAATCCTGTGTTCCAAGTGAAGTGCTGTGGACAGTGGAAGTGACACTATGTGGGGTATCAGGGTGGCTAGTGAAAAGCTTAATCATCCCATTGTGATAAAAAAGTTAAAAGTTATCAATGAGCAGTGCCTGTTTTCATCAACTATGTTCCTACAGAAAAAAGTAAATATGCTTTTTCTTTAATTTCATCTAGATTTATGACTTATATGTATATAATAATACTATTATATCATAATAATAACACAAACTTTAACGTTTCATGGCCATTAGAAAGTAGTTTCATTTGTCACAATATTGTAGACAAGACTAAATTGTTCTTATATTTCTATTTATAATAAAGTTAGTAGAATATTATTTTAGTGTTATAAATAGCATGTATCATGCAGATGGAAGAATTTTCATTCCATTTGTTAGTTTATAAGGCAATTTTACAGTATGTAATGTATGGAAAAGTTTATAACAGATGGACTGTGTCAATAGGGTACATTTGTGTTTTTTTAACTCTGTAAAACTTAATTTTGAGTCGTGACTTTATTACTGTAAACATTATATTACTCAGATTAATGTTCAGTGTGCAAAAACTTCTTTTATTAAGTCTACAGCTTAAGAAATATTTTTCTATCTATATTATATGTATTTAAAAATATTGGTTATGTGTGAAACCTGAAAGAATTATTCAAAAGATTTGAATATATTAATAAACAGTTTATTTACTAAAGTTAGTATGCTATTTCAAGAATATTTGTTAAATATTCTCTTCTAAACTATAATAAGTTTTGAAAATGTCAGTTGCGAAAAGTGTATCATTAGAGCCCCTGTTCTTTATTTTTGAACCAAATTATTTTCATAAAAATTACTATGTAGAAAAGTGTAAACCAAAGGTTTGTAAAAATACTTAAGAAATGGGAATATTTTTAAATTATTAAAAATTAATGTTCATCAAGGAATATATTGCTTTAGTCTGGACTTCTTTAATCATATGATTTGGTTGGATATTAATTATAAGAATTCCCTTGAAATGTTTTTTTTCTGATTTAAATATCTCTTTGTTTGCATTATATTATAAAAGTTAGATGTTTCTGTAAAAGCAAATTTGTTTTCGTATATATTTTTGTATTGATCCACTACCTGTTTTAACTCTACTGATGTATGTACAAGTAGAAGTCGGTATCCAAGATGTTACTTAAATTAAGTTTTTTATTGCTTGTAAATCTTACTGAATGTCCTCCTATGATAGTTTTATTGTAAAAGCACCATATTTTTTTGTAAAATAGTTTGTGACACTTTAAAATACAACTCCAATAAAATTAGCTATTATAAATTAATGTCTTGCAATGTATTTTCATATAATTATAAAATTATATTTATAATAATAATTTTTAAATATTTTTTTTATCATTGAGTATGTAAATAATAAATAATTTAGTTAAGGTGTTGTCGATCACAACATTATGACACGTTGTTAAGCAAACAATACATGATCAATATATGTATAGCTGTTATATTGAATTGCATTAAGTTTCCTAAAGGCTTGATATTTATAAAAACTTAAAAATTTCAGGCAGCTTGGAAAAGGCGAAAGGTGTAGAAGAAAGAATAAGGCAACAATATGCTGAATCACAACATCGAGAAAAGGTTCTTATGAGAAGGCTTGCTGCAAAAGAACAAGAAATACAAGATTATGTAGTGAGTATAGCAGTACACTTAAGTCAGCTTTGACCAATAGAATCTATCGTATCTTGACAAATATATCCTTTAATTGCTGTTCTTTTCTGACTCTTATAAATATGATGCTAAATATAGATGGTTTACTATTATAGATTATAATTGTAAGTTGTAACTTTTGCAAAAAATTCAAGTAATTGTGCATTACTACCTATGATTATAATATCATTTAAAAATTTAACCATATAATAATTACACCACAACATTGTTATTACAGTATGCTCTCTTAATTCCAGAGTCAAATCACAGAACTCAAATCGTCACACGCCAGTTTGAATGGGCGGCCGTCGTTACTGGATCCAGCCGTTAATATGCTGATATTAAGGCTTAAGCAGGAACTAACATCGACTAAAGCTAAGCTAGAGGAGACACAAAATGAATTATCTGCCTGGAAATTTACACCTGACTCGAATACGGGAAAAAAGTTAATGGCAAAATGTCGTCTGTTGCATCAAGAGAATGAAGATCTTGGCCGAATGACCTCCAGTGGTCGGATAGCTAAGTTGGAAGGTGATTTGGCTTTACAGAAAAGTTTTAGTGAAGAAGTTAAAAAGTCTCAATCAGGTATGTAAATATCTTATAAAATCCTTTGGTAATGTTATTTATTATAACTAAAATAATAATATTCGGAAACATTGTGTGTACATTTTGTATCTGTCTGTGTTGTGTATGAAAATCAATAGTTGTTATAGCAAATATAACTAGTCTCTTAATTTATTCATCATGCTATGACAACCTAAATAAAGCTGTCTTACAGAATTGACGTGTACTTTTTTACAAACAATAAATGTATATAAAATTACATTTCCAGAAATGGATGAGTTCCTACAAGAATTGGATGAAGACGTTGAAGGTATGCAGAGTACAGTGATATTTTTGCAACAAGAGTTGCGAGCGACTCACGCGACAGTCAATGGTAATCGGCCGACCACGCCCGCAGACAAACGGACTTACTCCGGTAGTGAGTGTAGTGACACGCCCGTTGGAAAACGGAGACGCGCCTCCGTGCTTTCCCTAGACTATAACGAAGAGGAAGAACCGCTGACAGTGACAAACGGTGAAGCGGACTAGTGATCTAATCGAATCTATAAATTCTCTGAGCGGTCTTTCGTCGAGTGTTAAGAGACAAAATTTAATTCATCACACGTTTAGAGTAAGTGGTGTGTCATGTGGAATGTATAAGTGGACAACATTCTGAACAACGTGTGAATTTGACATTGATTTTTAAATATTGGAACAAACAGATGACAATTTTGTAATTTATTTATGTAAAGTGCATTAATGTGATAATTTGACTTATGTGAGCAATAATAATTTTCGTTGCCAATATTACTATGGACGCCTGCAATGGTGATTGATCCCCGTGTTGCAATAATAATGACACTAAGCCTAAGATAAATGAATGCAGAGTTTTTATTGAATTTGTGATTTTCTAACTGAAATATTTCTATTTTGAAATAAAGATAAGTGTATATATAGAGTTATGTTAATAAACATATGTCATCAGTTAAAGATTGTATCATTTCTAAGAAACTATGGTCATTAAACCTATTTACAAAGACAATGAATACTGAAACAAACTTTAAAGCTCAGGCTTTTCTTTGAATATTTGATTTTAATAGTTTATCGAAATGTTCGCTATGCTAAGCTATTCGGCATGCCACTTAATGTGCAATTAAATACTTAATCAGACGAAATTTTTTGTTTTTACGTTCAAATAGGGAAATAAAATTCAGAGGTATACAAATAATTTATTAAAACTGCAAGGCACCACAATTCCAACAACACATCGGTGGGATATATCACACATTAGTTTTGACTAGCAAGTAAAAGCTTACACTAAATTACCAATCATGGTGTGCGTGATGACATATATTGAACATACCAATCTCGTTACAATTATATTAATTAATATGTGAACACAGTTTTAATTTATGGTTAAATCAACACATTTTCATACAACACGTTCGCGGGTAAAAATATATAGAAGTTTTCATAAAGCATGTTTTGCACTCCAATCGTAATTCATTTTTACGAAATAAATATTAACAACGGCAACTTTATAAAAAACAAAGAAACTATTTAAAAGTCTAATCTGAGCATAAGTGACAGCGCACAAAACTGCATAGCAACTGGTATAGTAAACATATTGCATACATTACGTTCAATTTACGAATTGGCGTTAAATAGAAAAGTGAAATTTCCACTCCGTCGTAGTCATATCGTAAACTTCATATTAAATCAATGATACAGATGATATGATCGGGGACTGTTTGACATTACATAAACGTTAGGTCAAATCAGAAATAAAGAATCCGATTTAATTTGTCAGAATTAAATAAGCAAAATTTTATTATTATATCTCTATTGATATGTATAACATTTAAGAGTTTATGTAACTTATGAAGTTATTTAGAACATCAAACTATTTTGCTTTCGGAAAAAAAACCTGATTTTATCATAGAAACGTGATATTTATATCCAATTAGGCACATAGTGAAAAGGAACCTTATAACCTATTATAACTTTTATTATCTAGCAAACAGGAATTAGTACAATTCCAGCCAAAAAAACTTCATTACTATTATTATTTCATAGGCAGCGCTCTTACGATGATAATGAGTACATACTTACTCTCATTTAAGTAGCTTCACATGATTTATTAATAACGAAAATAATATAACTAATCTAATTCTATCTCGTTTCCGGGTCTCATTACATTTATTGTTAATAAAGTATAGAAGGGTATTGCTATAGTTAACAATCAAACGAACATTAAAAATCACTTACGGCTTCCTGGTTTATTCCCTTTGGGCCCAAAATTATCCCCACCCGCATGAACGTCGTTCGCTTGATAATTAACCAACCTGTCATCAGCGCTTCTTACACGCTCCTGAAGTATTTCTACCGTGCGGTTTAGTAGTTTAATTTCTTCTTGTAGAGGATACAGCTGCATATTCATCTGCATAAGCTCTTTTTCATGGGCTAATTGTAAAGTATGGAGCTATTGAAAAAAAATCACTTTGCTAGTTAGTTACTTGTGTAAAGTTTCTAAAATGTTATAATTACATTTAAACAATGAACTAATTACATCTTTCACTATTAAACTATTAAAATAGTAAGACAGATCGATTAGGTAACGTAATTACCTAGGTCTACTAATACCTACGTTCCTTGAAAATAATATAGCCTCTAAGCCGGCGATTGGACAGGAAAAAAAGTATACATATATATTCGCCCACGTGAAATTTGGTTAAGTATATAGCGTTTTTTAATGATCTCGACGATCGCGTTCAAATCCGTTCAGTAGTTTTGAAGTTAAAACGTACCAGACAGACAAGATTTTTTTTGGTTTCTATGACTCTTCTTTAATTGCCTCCTTTCAGTTTTTTGGAAAAATATTTAATGTACAGACATTCAATTTTTTCTGTCTTATTACTCGTATAAGTATAGATATGTAGTATATATAAAAATTGCTTACTAATTAAAATACTAACAAATTATAATTAAATTTTGTGTATTTCAAAACATACAAAACTTATGGTGATGTACAAGTAATACTTACGTCTTGAATGCGTTTCTTCTTCAACACGATAAGGTCTTCATTGGTCCTTTTCAAAGACGCGAGAAGGCCCACTTTCTCATCCATAAGACTTTCCTTCTGTTTTCTCGCCTCTGCTAATTCAGCTTCCATCTCATGAGTCACCTTTAACACCACACTCTCAGCCGACTTAGCTGGTCTACATGTATTTTTCTTTTGCGGATGTATTTTCATAAGAACTAAAACCACGAGTTAATTTAACGATCGTCGAACCAAAATAATTCAAAGCTCGTACGTGATACTTACTTTCTTTTTCCTTTTGTAAATTTCTTAAATTTTTCTTTAGTTCTTCAGATTCGCGGTTTATTTTAGCAATGACCCGTTGTTTTGTTGTTAGTTCAGTCTGTAGTCCCTTTATTGTAGCTATCAGGTAGCTGTCTTCCTTAAGCTTATTGAATAGTAAGGTTGAATTTTGTGTCAACCTACTAACAGCTGACGACGCCCTGTCAGCTTTTAAAAATGTTTGCGTTGCAATTGTATGTTGATTTTTTGAGACTGTTTGAACAGAAACATCCCGTAAATTAATTTTATTAATCTTATTTTTCAATTCGTTATTAGTTTTCCTGTCATCCATTAGTTGTCTCTCTACATCCACTATGTGATTTTCGTATTTATATTTCATACCGGTAAACTTTTCTTGAAGGGTCATTAAAACCTCGTGAAAATGCGTTTCTTTGTCTTTTAATTCCTTTTCTAATCTCAATATACGTTCTTCTAACAATTTCTTTTTGTTGTCATCGACTGTTGACGATTTTGATGCCACTGTAAATAATTAATCGTTATCAATTTAAAAATATGTAGCCGCATACATAAAATTGCGCACCTGAGAATTTAAAGAACGAAAAGCATGCTGGATTGCAGTGTAAAAAATATATAAACAATCTGTGTTATTGCGTGATAAAAAAAGAAAAGTAAGATTACATTCATACAATTTTTTTTGGGTAATCTATAAAATATAAGTTGGATGTAGGCAGGTATACTATCGTAGTATAAAAATAATGGTACATTATACCACATATTATTACTCTATTACTCATGTATATTTATTGTATAGTGAATTCTTGAATAATTTTATAGTATTCATAGTTTGTACTATACCTACCGATTAGTGCAGAAACAGAGTCGGGATGTTTCCTTCTTAATATCAATTCCATTTCCTTAACTTGTCTCTGCAAGTCCTGTATAATAGAAATATCTTTCTCACGTTGGATTCTTAAGTTCTTTTTTTCATTCTTCTCCTTGTTTAACTCCGCCAACGCATTTTGCTCGCTTTGCTTAATATTTTTAAGTTCACTTTCTTTATTATTATATTCTTTACCGAGTCGATTGACAAATTTCTCACATTCAACCAATTTCAATTCAGCCAGCTGTTTGTCCTCTTCTAACTGGCTTACTTTTTTCCTCAACGCCTTACTATCGTCTACAAGTTGTACGTTTAATAATTCAAGACTTTTCACTCTTTCATTTGTATCCTTGAGCTCTTCCAATATCTGATCGTGTTTACAATTCTGTGTTTTGGGCGTACCAGATGCAAATCGTGACACTTTCGCGGCCTCTTTTTTCTTAGAATCTACAACTCCAGCGGAGAAAGGTCTTGTTTTCAATTTACGTCGACTGTCAACATTTTCTTTCCCATTTTTTTTTACACCTTGAGCGATCTACAACAACAATGTAAACAATGGAAATCAAGATTTTTATAATTTTTGTTGAGTGGCCCACAATCAATTGACCCAAATTAACTAATGTTTTGGTAACGGTAAAAATAAAAACCTATAGCGATTGGTGCTGAATAATCGGAGAAAATGGTGTTTACAGTAAACAGTGTCGTTATAGAATAACTGCAACTTGGAGGCAATGACCGGTAAAAGCGGACTCGGAGGCTGCAAATCTGGTTACTAAATAAATTATACTGTTAGAAACTTCTTTTAATCGGATTTCGTAAGACAAAATAATAAGTGGAGATCTTCATTCAACCTTAATACAGCACGTGTTTTCGATATCTCGTAATTCTCTAAATTAAAATACCTATTTAGATCATTATCAGATGTTCACTGTGAGACATTTGAGGGAGCAGGTATAAGTTTAACTATTTTATTATATTCAGATATAACCATAGTATGTAGCTGAATGAAGTTCTCGTAAAAGTAAAATAAAATTAAAAGACTACCTTATTACGTCACCTTTTCAGTTACAAAATATATCAAACATCTTATATTTTATAGAATTAGAATAAATACTTATACGTATTTTCCAACAGGAAATCACTGTTTAATTATTTTTGTCTGTAGGTAACGAAGCGGTCGCATATTCATTAACTTACAAATTTCCCATGTATTAATCACTATAAAACTGGTTCTTGGACCCAGTCATACAAAACAACAATAAATGACTTGACATTTATCAAGTATTTTCAATTTGATCGACACATTGTAAAGGAAGATAAAATATCGAAATGTACTATAACTTATATTGTGTGGTAACAAACAGACGCCTTTCTGTATATATATCTTTATTTACATTAATAAGGAATTTCTTTTTCTAAAGGAAAACTTAATAAAGAATAACCAGACGAAAAACGAAAAAATGTATGTATATATGTCATAAATATTTAACGACTATAATTTAAAAGTTTATAAATTTTCTACGTACAGTGCTTATAAGACTATTAGAAAATCAAATAGATACTGCTTTTATAAGTATATTTAATACCAAGTTCATGAACACCAAATTCAAAACACGCATTTGATTGCACAACGAATCAAAGCTTTAAAAGGGTGTTGCATAGCTAGAACTTCCTTGGCGGCTGACGGTCAGTAGCCATGGCATTGTGGTACAGATTAGTCGTGTTTTTAGCGGTCACCACCGCGGCATTGGCTACTCCACTCGTTAACGAACTCCAACCAGGAAAAGGTATGTATTTATAAACTGTTAATTTGTACGTTTAGCAAATACAATCAATATAGATGCAGATGATAGACAAGTAACATACATATTAACTATAATATAGTTACTCGATATTTTTTATGGGAACGCATCAAATACAAATTTGAAATATACACAAATTAATACACATATTATAATCTTCTTCTATCGAACCTTTTCCAAATTATTATTGATTAATATCTTGGTTTGTATTATTTATATATTAAATTATTTGTGAAAAATAGATATTAAATCAAATTGTTTTTCCTTTTTCAACATTTTTTAATTCTAACTCATAAGGAAGACCGGAACTTAAAATAGTATGTATTTTCCTCATAAGAAACGTGAGTAATTTTTTTATATTGTTAATGGCGGAAATATAACAATACATGTTTGTATTGTACCATCATAATACTAAAAGAGACAAATATAAACTGAATATGTGGCAATATTAGGAATTTATTTAATATTCATATAGTTTCAATAAATGGCATCTTAAGTGCTCTATAAAAGTTATTATCAATTACGAACGAATAAATTGCATATATTATTATTGGCCACTATTTATGAAGAATATGTTATAGAGTAACGGTATTTGTAAGGAACAATTTATAAGCACACATCTGTAAATAGAACCCAACCTGTTTTTTATAACTGTTAAACCGGACAAGATCGTAAGCAAGATCGGTAAGCACAAATGAAAACAGAGCCTTGGTCAGAGAAAGTCATTAACACGTCACAAGGATCGAGCCCCGCATTCTAATTAACAATCCCATTATTGATTCACACAACATACCGTAAAGCAAAATGCATACTCTCAATACACGCAATAAATCAATCGAAAGTTAAATCGTTTTTGTTACATAATTTATTCGTTCTAAGCAAATTTAATTTACAAACACTTTCACGAATAATATACACTAAAATATGTCGAAAGAATCATGAAACAGGGACTTGATATACAGATTTTTTTTACATAAAAGTCACACAAATAAGAGTTTTTTAATATTCTAGAATGGCCAGAACGTCTGTCTGTCAAGCAACCTTACGAACCTGATGTCCCAACAGAAACCCTAGAAACATATTCAACGGATATCCCCTCATCAATTGACGCTGAAAAACCCGTAGAAAATATAAAGAAAGTATTGCCAGCGTTGACCGATCAAGTAGGAAAGAGAGAGACGGTATCTGATATTGTACCAAACCTTGAAAAATCATTTGAACTCATAAATGAAAATTTGCCAGAGGTCAACAGACAAAATGCCATCGCTAAAGAAGAAAATAAAGTGAATTATTCAGGTGCTCAAGTGTGGAAGGTTTCAACTGAGAAGAGTGGAGTTCGCACTGTAATTGGTCTCCTGCGGAGGAGAAACTGTAAGTACTTGCAAAATGAAATATCAATATGTACTAAATTATTTTTCAGTAAAATTTATAAGATGATTTTGGATCTTAAATATAAAAATTTTTTATGCATTTTCTCCGAGTTTTGTCGTGTTCAAGCAATTGACATGATAACTCATGAAAATGATTATTTCGAAAGCGTAGAAATTGGTGTTAAATTTTACTTTGTTATGTTTAAGTTAAGGATATGTGACCCGAGAGGCACGTGCAAGCGGTTTTAAATAAGTTTTGACATTACTTTACTATTTCAGTAATTGGGACGTGGTCTGGAAACCAGTCCTACGTTGATGTTTTTGTTAAGCCCCATGCTGTGAAGAATGTAACAAGAATCTTTAAAAGAGAAAATATAGAATATGACATCATCATCGATGATCTACAGAAACGAATTGAAGAAGAGAACCCCCCACTAGATCAAAACGAAGTTGAACTGCAGGATAGAAGAGGTTAAAAATTAAATTAAAATAGTTGACACTAAATTTCTGAATTAATTTGCATGTTTAAGGTAGTTTTCCAGGTAAGTATTATGCCGCCTATTTGAAGATCTTCAAATCAAAGTCTTATCGTAAATCCTACTCTGACTGACCTAGTGTAATCAAATTAGATTAAAGAAGTCTCGATTATCTAGTTATGTGGTCTTGTTACAGCAAAATCTTACAAATTTTGGCGTTACAGGGCCAATCGCCGCCGATTAGGGTATTTAGGTGTCTACATGGGCTATAATGCCATCGAGATGCCAAAGGAATATTGGCCATATGCCAACTGGGGTTCGTTATTGTCTTAAAAGCACCGCAATAATTGTGCTAATGCTCTTATTGTTATTCGTTCATAATAGGGTAGTTTTTGTCTTAATATGTGTCGTAGTGTTAGTAAATAACGTGGAAACTGGATGTGTCAGTACCTACCAATTAAAATTTAGTTTTAACACAGAAATAAAAGGGCGATATGGTGTATGCTAACATTTTTAATAAACACTGTTTAAAGTCGTACAACAGTGCCGACTAACCAGAAACGAGCCTAACACTGGCACTATAAACATTTGTTTAAGACTAGTGTTAATGGTAAATGATCTACTATAATCTATTCAAATGCGATTAACACTAATATTTTTCAGGACATCGAATGACGTGGAAGCAATATCATAGGATTGAAGATATCCATGGATTTTTAGACTACTTAGCCAAAACGTATCCTGCTATTATTAGTGTTCGTTCTATTGGTAAATCATATGAAGGCAGAGATCTTAAGGTATTGTTGTTATTATAACTTGTTTATCCTTAAATTTCCCGTTAATTATTATAATAAATTGTTGTTTTTCTCCAGGTACTGCGTATTTCAAACGGTCGACCGTCAAATAGAGCAGTCTTCATAGATGGTGGGATACATGCGCGGGAATGGATTAGTCCTGCCATTGTGACGTATTTTATCAACCAATTTGCTGAAAACTTCGATGGAGAAGAGGAGGACATCAGAAATATAGACTGGTAAAAGAATCACGCATTTAACACACAAATTGAACAAAAAAGATTTTTTGGCTATTTTTGTTTTAAGAAGCATATTAATATTTTGTTATATACGGTATCGTGTCTGTTTATAAGTTAAATATTCGTGAAATTTGAAAAAAAATCTTCAAACTAATTATCCGTATGTAGACACTCGATCCGACACAACATAACAGATCTTAGAAACATAATTATCGGAATTAATGAATGTGTATTTGTATGAGTGTTTTGTTGACTGTTTATAAAGTTATTATGCGTTTATATTGCATTGTGATTTATGATTCTACTTCCATAGTTTTTATAGACCATTATTTCGCGTATTTTTCATTGAATTAACTACTATATTTTAAGTTAAAAGGGCGAGAGAGGAGATAACCTTTCAATATATCAAAACAGTAATGTTTTGATAACAAATATTCTTGGTACTAATAATTATAATAAAATTTAAGGTACTTCCTTCCGGTGGTAAACCCTGATGGTTACGAATACACCCATACTGTTGATCGGTTGTGGCGAAAGAACAGAAAACCAGCAGTTGGCAGACAATGCTTTGGTACTGATCTCAATAGGAATTTCGGGTATGATTAGCTGCATATTGATAATAATTATTTTCACTATATTTTATAACACACTAACTTATACCTATATTGACTTGGTATCCTTATTCTGTGTGTTATTGACAGTTTAGTAAATGTGCACTTTTTACAGATACCATTGGGGTGGTAAGGGTTCTTCAGCAAATCCCTGCAGTGATATTTTCAGAGGAAACAGAATGTTCTCAGAACCGGAATCAAAGGCTTTGGCAGTAAGCATCATTTAAATATCAGCCAAGGCTTAATTATAAATAAAAAATCACACACCTAGACTTAAATAAGAAACATATTTTAAATCTGACTTGAGCTGAGTTTTTAATCTTCAATGACTATATATTATTATATATTTTATGTATCATAGACAAATAGAATGTAGTTTCCAAAGAACTTATGCTAATTGATAAAATATAAGTGGTAATTAATGATTATCATTTCTGATAAGAATAAGTGGTAATTTAAACCTGAACAACAATAACTTACTACTAATTCACTAAAAGTGAATATTTAAAAAAAATATGATTTCAGGATTTTATCAAGAACACAGCCGCTAACTTTACAGCATACCTAACGTACCACAGTTATGGCCAGTACATTCTGTACCCTTGGGGTTATGATAATGCTGTGCCCCAAGATCACGAAAACTTAGATGAAGTTGGCAAAAGCATGGCAGCTGTGAGTATTTATAATAGAAAAAAAACCTATTAATCAATAAGTTTAAATAGTGTACATTCAAACAATAAAAAAAAATGTAAATTTTTAGGCAATTAAAGAAACAGGTGGGTCAAAGTACACTGTAGGATCATCAAGTGGAGTATTATATCCTGCTGCAGGAGGATCAGATGACTGGGCAAAAGGGCAAGGAATCAAGTATTCATACACTATAGAATTAAGCGACACAGGACGATATGGATTTATATTGCCAACTTCATACATTGAACCTGTAGCTAAGGAATCCATGGCAGGGTTAAGAGTATTGGCACATAATGTGAACAAATACTAAATGCATATAAACTATTTATTTATTTTATTATATGTTTAAGGTTGTGACTTTGCCTACTTATTATTTAAGAACTTAAATATATTTTTTTAATCTTGGATGGTATTTTTTTACCTTAGTACATTTGTCATCCTTGTAAACATCTAAGCTGCATAACTTCTCAACTTTGACTTCGGGAATACCGGATGAATCACCTAAATACGAATTGGCCGTATTGATTAAAGATGGGCTATTTTTCAGTAAATTTTCTGTTTCATTTGCTATATTTTCGGCTTTCTTCAATATTACGTCTACATCGTCTTCGTCAGTTATTTCAACCTGATTATTGTGAGATAGTTTTTTAATTTCATTGAAGATCATTTTTATTTCTTCATCGCTATCTTTAAAGGCTTCACAAGTTTTTTCCAAAAGTAGGAACTCTTTATTGCTGTTATCACAAGATTTTACTTCTTTCGAACTAGACATTGATGACATGTTTACAATATTATTAAGAAAGTAGACACTACCATTTACATTAGTGTATGTTTTGACTTATTAGAACCACACATATTATAATAACACGATTGCATTAAGAAATATTGTATCGTAAATGTTTGGATAACTTATTATCAATTGTTTGTCGATAAATTAAAACTCTGGTTGCTAGGCAACTCACAACTGTCACTTTATGATCAACGTAAGTCAACCTTCAATTTGGCGCAGAAGCTTCAAATCAAAATTCATAAACATATACTCGTACGATTCCCGAGAGGAAAAAAGCATATATATTTTCTATCATTCATTGTTTAAGCCTAGATACAGCAATAACACGATATATTATTTCTAATACAAAGGTTATATTCATGTTGAAAGGTATGGAAGTAATATAAGCTAAAGCGTTATCACGTGACTACATGGTCATTTGTCGTTGGTGGGCCAAGTTTTTTGAAAGTGGTTTTAACTTAGGCCCTAAACTAGTTATCGTCTTGTGTTATCTTGAATATAGTCTGACTAACTCTATAACACAACTATGTCTATTTATATTGAGATTTTTTAACTGATTTTGTTTTTGCACCAGAACAGAAACAGCGAACAGGCAAGTTCATCGTTATGTAACCTATTGAAAAGTAAAAGAGATGTTTATCTCTATTAATCAAAAAAGTGGCATGAATTGTATAAATGTAATGTATCGTTGTAAGCTTTTATCATAAGTTAGTGACGTAAGACAAATTAAATTGCTGCGGGAGAGTTAATTTTTATAAAGTTTATGGTAGTGAGGGTAGCACCTACAGGTAGTAATCATTAGAACGCATCACTGTTAATAAAACAATCGTAGCAAGAGGAAAACAGGGGAATTATATTTCGCTTAACCTTATTATTTGATGTCCGTATAACAGAGGACTAAATTTTATTCATGAACAATTTTTTTTGAGCGAATAGTGCTGTAACCCTAATAGGATCAACTTATTCTATTTCATAATATGGTAAGTGTTTTGAATTTATAAAAATACAAATTTCATTTATTTCGATAAGCAAACATATCCAAATAAAATTATACAAGACGCGGCGCCTGTAAGTCGGTTTATAGGAAACGGTTTAGGTTTGAAGAAGGATTTTCACTTTATACCTAATTTTTCTTCATAAAAGATTAAAAATGAAATTATAATATATAGATTTTTATACCAGTTATATTGTTTATGTGTGAACTTTTCTAATTTAGGAAATAAAAATACAATCTAATTTGAAAACTAAAACGACAATTCTACATTAAAATTCACATTTATTATTCTAACATAAACCCAAGTTTCTAACAACAAACAAATACTGAGACACCAATTATTAGAGAGAGAGGATAACCAGTAATTGTATTCTTAGAAATGGGTATCTATTTAGAAACTGAGCTCGCAAAAAGGCCTTTTTTTTTGTTAGCAGTTGGCGAAACTGTATTGTTCCGGCTTAGAAGGGCGTACAATGACTGCAGTAAGGGTGCAATGAAAGTTTTACCTGAGAAAATGCATTAAGCCCAACGAGGGTTGTCTTTAGTTACTTACCGTTCCTCAGTGTGATAAGTTGGTAAAAATGTCATCGAAAAGTAAAATAGAAAAATGGTTACTAGCTGATTGGAGCTCGGGGCCTAAATTTAGTGAAGAGGCAAAGAGCCTTCCAGTTTCCCAGGAACGACATGAAGGCGAAAATGAATCGGATCGTAAAGAATGTAAGTTGTATTACTCTTGTTTAATTAATTCATACGTAGTGTATAAACTACGGTATCTAGAGCTCAGCTGTAGGTACCTATATAAAAAATATGGCGCCAAATAACGCGCACTTGGGTATATTTAAGTATACCCAAGTGCGCGTGATTTATTATCTTAGACTATAGAAATGAGGTTAGATGTAATAGAATGAAATTATTTTAAATACGTTATAGTAAAGTATAATAAGTTTATGAATGTTTTGTTTTTTGTGTAAATTTTATGGTATAAGATAAATAATTGTATTATTCAACAAAATATCCACCAATTATCAATCGGTTTTCAAGGCCAGACGAGGAAATCTACAGCAAGCAATGGCCACAATGATTCGGGAGCCGGCGGCAGTCTGCCTCACGAGGATCATGATTTCTCACCGAGTACTTCATCCTGGGAACCATCCGATTGCCCTTCAGATGACTCAGACGAAGAGGTATATTCCTAAAATCTCGCTTCAATGTTTAGGACATTTTGCATATCTCTCACTCCGATATTCGTATACTTCCAGACAATCATAATCATTGCTCGTATTAACAAGTATAAGATAGTTTAACACATATTATTTTGAAAAGCTCTTGCGCACTTTCATTCGAAAATCAACTTTATAAAATATAGATCGTAATAGATACTGCTCGTCTGGAGGCCGACAGCTGATCACACAGGCTGTAAGGCACACGAAGCTTCGATACACTTTTCTACATATACTACTATAAAATCATAATTTATCGCGGAATAGAGTACGAATTTAGGATACAGATATTTTTTAAATATTTGAAAAGAAATTTAGGCAATACAAGAAATTAAAAGAATACACAAATTTATATAAAATTTGAGTAATTCTTTTAATTTTTTTGAAATAAAAACCGTAGTTAACAAATTATATTAATAAAAACTCAAAAAATGAATACCACTAATGGCTAATAACAATTCCAGGTAGGAAAAGACAACAATCTACAACAATACGTCCGGCAATTATCAATAAAAAAGAGGCGTAACAAAAAGGATATTATACCGGTGCACAGGCCTAATGCAGTTGTAAAAGTATTGCAGGAACAAAAATTAAATGCAAGCTTATGTCGTAAAAGAAAACACAAAGAACTAAAGGAGAACAAAACGTTTGCGCCCGATTCAACAAGAAAATCACAAATAAGCAAAAACACAGTGAATTTCCAATTTAAAAATATTTTGGAAATCAGAGAGACTTTCCAACGCTTGTTCGGAATGATAAGTGAGTTAAAGATTAAAAATAAGGAAAATATAATAAATGAAACATTAAATAGTGTCGATACAAAAGAGAAAAGTTTTGAAGACGTACCGAGCCCGAGGAGTGAGGAATCCAATCGTTCTGACGACAATGTTTTAATATCTAATAAATACAGCACAATTGGTTCCGTTTCTAGTAACGAGCATAATAAAGAGAACTTACAAGACGAATGGGTAAGTACCTAAATACGATACTAAATTAACTTAACAAAATTACTCTCAAAATAAATAAAATAATATAAACCCACGTATATTAAACTCTTTATAATTTTAAATAATAATGAATTATAGATAATTTTTAATGTTAAGGTTCCCATTGGAAGCGGAAAGACACTTATACATAAAGATAAATACAGAAAAGTAAATTGGAAATCTTACACTATTGCGACGAGAACTTTGTTACTGGCCACATTCCCACGAAGGTAAAAATATACTTTTTATTTTGACATTTAGTTGAATGTTGCAAGCTTGAAGTTTCTTTTTTTTAAGGATACTGGCAACACATTCGTTAACTGGAAAGCGATCGCCGGCCTTTCAAAATAAACCCGCCAAAATGTGCTTAGACCCGAAGATCGTCTCAGATGTGCTCATTGAAATAACATCAAGATTCAAAGTTAAAGAAAACCTAGTGAGGTAAGCATTTTATTAGCTACTCTTTGTGAACAAAAAGCCGTACAATTTTAAGTATGATTTTTCCATGCTTATTTCTTAATATACAAAATAAATCAAATTGCTCTATATTTTGCAATTACAATTATTTCTCTATTGTCTCTGTCTGGTAAATTAATTTCACACTGCGGTAAAAAGAGACAGATTAAATCAGAATGAAGGGTCTAGTAAATATTTTAAATCAATTTTCAGGAGTATAATAACAACAAAATGCGCCGATGAGGCTAAAATGTACAAAATGAGATTGGAAAGTAAGAAAAAGATAGCAAAGACACGACGCGAGTCTTTCAGCGATCACGAGAATGTACCGTTACAGAGTTTGAAAAAGGAGAGACTTACTAAGTAGATATAAGTGCGATTGAATTTATTATAAGTAGAATGTAAGTATTATGTTGGCTCTGCGTTTTGTATGTTCGGGAATGATGACTTTGAAATCAACTTCTAAAATGTGAAAGCGAGTTATGTTAAATTAGTAAAAACTTTCGTAACTATTTTCAAATGTGTAAATTTTATAGTACAGTATAAACACCATATAACGTCACTCGATTTAACGACAAACACAAAAGCGTCGAAATCAATTGGCTTTGGTTGGTCTAGCTTGTATACCATACAGTGATTAACCTTCTATCCATTTAACGACCAATATCTATAACGCCATAAAATGCACAGTCCCTTCAGTGCCGTTATCCTTATGTATCTATGTAAATTACAGTCTAAACTCTATAGTTTACACTGTAATTACATATGTATTACAATATTATAATCTGTTTAATAAATTACGAAACTGAGAATCGCGGTTCCGGAACCGGTTATAAGTTTTATTTCATAATCGCTCTTCACATTTTAGAATCGTGGCTCTGTAGACGATTTTTTTAACATTTCGACTCAGTCATTATTCTTATTTTCCACGGACAATAATGAAATAGCAGCAGTATATGTAACTCTAAACCAAAGTTAAGCAGTACCTTAAATACTCAATGTAATGTGTTTTTAATTTTAAATAAAAAAATATTTAAATGAGAATGCGTTTAATATCTATATCTTATTAAAAAATCTTAAAAATCTTATTAAAACCAATATGTTTAAATAGTATTTAATAAATGTATTATGTACTCTGTTGAAATATACCCAAAGGTGATAGAATTAGGTCCGTATTAGTGCTTTCGATAATTGCCCTCATAAGCATCATATCATCAGGTGTATAATTCCATCCACTCAATTGTCCAAGGCTTTGGAGCTTAGGACAATTCTCCATTAACATCTCCACGGTATCCCTCGTTAATCGTGGTGCATTTGGAAACCAAATCGCTTCTAAATATGGGAATTTGTTGCGGCGCAGTAACCTGAAAAAAAATGTTATTAGATACAGTCTATAAGGCTATAGCCATGTTTATTATTATAGTTTTTTTTTTAATTATATTTATTATCCCTTACTAGTAACGTCATGTAAATATAATATTTTCAGGTAGTAATAAACAAAGATTATTTCAGTTGCGTTACAACTCTAGATGGGTGTGGGCTTGGTCTCGGAGTGACAGATGATCAGCCTCTGTACGTGACTACGATTCTTGGGTCTTAGACATTATATAGACCTTGATTGCCCTTATTGAGTACATAAAAAGAGATCCATTTGTGAATCAGGATTTAAACTCGATCTCACCCTTGCGGGACGAATGCTAAAGCCATTTGACTATCAATGATTTTATAATAATAAACAAGATATAATTAAGTATCTACGTAGTTAACTTTTACGTATTATCATACATGTACGCCATGTTATAAATAAACGTCGAAAAACTTACCGGGCAAAATCATTGTCATCCAGTTTTATTTCATCACCAATGATTAATTTTTTCAACTTCGGCGAAGCTGATATTATGTATTTCTGACATGATCCCGTCAAGTTGCCCTGAATTATTTCAATGTGATCCAGTTTATTAAAGGGCACTTCTTCCTCATGCGTTGCCGTTTGGCATTGATAAAATTCGAGGCTCTCTAGATTGGGGCAGGTTTCTGCAATTCTCGTAAAGTTGAAAGAACCTCTCGAACCTGACAGCATTAATGTTGATATTTTATAACCTATTTTATCCAATAGCTGATGTAGTTCATGACACTGAAACTTATTTAATTTAATTTTGTTCAAATAACTCATATCCTTTATCTGCTGTAGCACACCCTGATCGGGTTCCTCTAAGTAGATTGTTTCAACCAACGGACATATTGCTAATATTGCCTTCATAGTTCTCTGATTTGTTTGCACGTCATGTATATATTGTAATTTCGTTTTAAACCCTGGTGGACAGTCGTGATTGTACACATAATTTACAGCTTTACCTACATAGGAATAACTACCTAGATTAGTTAAATTAGGAAGTCTTTGTATGAGTAACGCTACATCAGTATGATCTATATTTTCTTCGCCATACATTCCGATATTAACAACGGATAGACTCTGGACTAGTTGTGGATTACCCGTCAACATCGTATCAATACCAATCTCTGTTATATCCGTTTCACCAGAGATATCGAGTAGTTTCAACACTCTGTTGTTTTCACCAATATATTTAAGTATTTCATCGTTAGCTATGTAAGGTATACTGAGCGTAGTCAGGTTTGGTAGATTCTTGATAATTTCGTACATTAAAAGTAGATGCTCGTCTTTCACCCACACACCTTTCATATTTAAAGACGTCAGATGGCGGCCTTGTTCAGCAATCAGTTCAAGGATTCTCTTGTAATATGGACACGGGAATATGCCTGTCGCTAAACTCTTTACGTTCTCCTTAAGCAGCAGTTTCATTATAAAATATCGCACTGACGGGTCAAGATAATCCGAGCCAAGTACGAGATTAAGTAGATCCTGAAATATATCACTCGTCACACCCATACTCTCGTAGTATGAGGACACCATTGTAAAAGGTAGGTCAACATCTTCTTCTGATGATATTTTCGTAATTGTGTATATAAGTTGTCTTGCTGCTAAAGATAATGTGATATCCTGTAAGGGCGGTACGGGACACTTGGGTGACATTTTAAATTTTATACACTTTCACTTTTTTGCGAATAAAACTCTTTCAGCACAATATATTATTAAAGAATGCGTGCGTCTCTTAGATATCCAGCGCACTCACTCGTATTCTATTTTGGCTGAGCGCCAGATCTCGATATAATTTAAACACACAAACCCAAAAATTATTTTTAGAAGGTTTATTTCATAAAGGTGTTTACATCTTACAGTGCGTAAAGATAATTTGATATCACAGCTTTCGTAACGAAAGTCTCCCGTGACGATATACTCGATAATTTTTTAAATGCTTTTTCCAACAAAATTAACCCAAGCTATAACAATGAGTTACAGACAGACATTAGTAGACATTGTTATAGCTTTGAAGTTTTTTTTTAACCTTTGAAATTTTCGCACGGATAAGAATAACTCCTAAAGTGACTTAACTTTGGATTACGTTTAGCGCTTGGAACTTAACTTTAAATTATAAATCCTATAGTAATTTCAATCTTCGTTCACTTTTTTTCCAGTAGTTCGTAAGTTGACTAAAAGTTAAAAGCTGGTAAAAATATTTTTAAATACATATCTTATATATCTTCTATTATATAATTATGTTTTCTAAAGTAAAGGGAAGTTAGAAATAAGAACTTATTATTTTACATTTATTGAAAGCTTACGTTGGTACAGGTAAAGTCTTAGCGACTAATAATAAAATTTGTTCCGTACTAAAACACCAATTGGCTATTTCCTTTGACACCTGACACCAATATTCACCATGGTGAGGCTCAGCTGTCTTACACCGATTTTTGACATCTTCCTGCTGTTGTTCATTACCGTGAAGCAGTTCGAATTTGTAATAAAAGGCCCATGCGTCTCCCAAATCCGGTTCGATTTTTACCTAAACATTTGAAAGATATTAAGTTTCAAGAATGTACTAGAAATAATTCCTCTACTTCCAATTAATAACAATCGTCACAACATGTCAAATTGCGTTGACGCTGTTATGGACTGAGACACAATTGTTTTAATTTATCAAGATTTTCCCTTAAAATTTAAAGATTTCCTTTAATGATTTTTTCATAGCCTCTACAGAGTTTTACTCTGGATTTAAATCTAATACAAAATGATTTCTCACCGTTCTGTTAAACCACTCCCGGCACTTGTTGAGTTTCCGTTCCGTCCAAAACAACTGAGACACGGCGAGTAGTACATGAGCGTCGTGTTCGCACTTCTTTAAGGCGTCCACCTGTTTACAAAAAAGTTAACACTCATATTTGTTTTTTTATAACTCTCTAAACAAGCTAAACGAAAACATTATTTTGACGACAACTTGCGCAATGTTAAGCCCGGTAGAGTCCGTAAATTTAATACATAACAATATAAAGAAAAAATATTTATACTACTACTAACTAACTAGCCTAGTTTTATGATAATATTTTGATTGCAGGCACTTATAAAAGTTGTTGAGTAGTGTGTCTATATGTTGTTCATTAATAGGGAATAAAAGAATACGTTTATTTCCTTTAACTGATGGTACACTACTAACTAATATTTAATAAAATCTTGCGGGCGAGAAGTAATGTGAGCTTACGCGCCGAATCTAAATATGTGTGACCCTACAAAAGTGTTACAAAGTTATATGTAAAAAGTTATTTTTGTTTGAATAACATACACTTTTAGTTTTCCTCTGCGGTCTCGACTCCATGAATATAGCATCAGCCCAAAGCCGACCGGCGTTGCCGCATTCCTGTAAGGCTTTCGCCATGACAGCATTGGCTATCTCCGCGCTACCGTTGCGCCGCTCCAACCTTACACTCTCTAGCCTGCGATAAATCGTATTTTTATAAATGTAAAAAAATATTAGTACAAAACTAAATTACATTTGCAAAACTAACAAATTGCACAAAATACGAGTCGTCGACCGTCAAGATTTCGAATTTATTGAAGTAATATTAAAAAAACGGAATAGTGAAAATGTAGGTTTGTAAGTATTTTTGTTATAACAAATATTTTAAAAATTATTTACAGCTGTTTTCTTAATAATATATAATACACGTTCAATAATAAATAGATTATACTATTCATACATTTTAAATTGTAAGAAATAATGCGAATAAGGCAATTTTTTTCTTCTTTACATACCATAATTCTGGATTTTTGGGATTCCGTAATCTCGCCTTTTCTAGTACAGACCTCGCTTTGGTGACATGCTTGAGTTTTTCTTCCAATCTCGATAACAAAATCCACATTGGGATAGACGTTGCACATTTTTTCAACTAAAACAATATTTATAGTTCAATTATGTTAAATAAAACTAACATTATCAAGAAAATAATGTTAAAAAATGCCTTATGCAGTTAATAAATTTTTATGATATTCGAACATAGCACATTTTTTTTATTATTTTGATATAATAAATAAAACAGAATCGATCCGATATTTTTAGAAAAATGGTGACTTAAATGCATATATAAACTGTAATGAATATGATATAGCAATAAAATGATATTTATTTTTGCCTCTGTATATAATGTAATTAACTTGAATATAACTTACCCCCTGCGTATATGTGTTGTGGGCGTCATCATCGCGTTCTAGCTGTTCTTCGATTTGTCCTTTCATCATATGCAACTTGGCATAATCACTAAACACTTTTATCGCTTCATCCAATAGTTTCAACGCCTCATCGCACTTATTGAGAGCCCATTCTAGTTTCGCCGATTTTATCATTACCTGTAATTATATATGTGAAAGTATTACATATAGATATTAAAAGCTAACGAGTGGTTTGTTTTGTAAAAAACTAATTTAATTTAAGACTTTAGAAATAAAATATTGAATAAATGTATTACAAAACTTGAAAAGTATTACTCCGTGCGTATCGTATATATTAATCTAATTGCATGTTTTTTTTCCAATATAATAGAATAACAGTATCACAAGGCTAGCCATATATTGTTTTTATTATTATTGAACTTGAATGTGAGTGTTAATGAATGTTTTGTTTAGAATACTTTCTCACCCTGGGTGTAGGCGCAGACGCTCTAGCCTTAGAAAGCAGCCGTCTCGCTCTATCGTACTCTTTGTTCTCACTCTCTAACTTCACCGCGGCCAACCAGATCTCTTCCGAGTTGGGGTTGGCTTGGAAAGCTAGTGACAGGATACCTCTCGCCGCTGGAACGTCACCTGGAAATTTTAACAGTAAAATTTGTTTATATTGAGATCGTAAAGTGATCAGTATCATATTTAAGGACTGTCGAACAATTCCATTAAATGACTGAAATCCTAGCGTAAAAAGGGTTATAGATTTATATAAAAAAATCTTACCAGCCAGCCACTTAGATTTGGCCCCCATTAGCCAAAGCACCTCAGACTTGGGGCAATGGGCAACAGCCCTCTGCAGTAACGCCTCAAGGCTTGACCGGCTTCCATGCTGCTTCTCCAGGTACGCTGCTCGGAGCCATATTGACTTCTTCGACGGGAATACAGATAACGCATAACCATAAATGGCTCGTGCGCATTCATATGCACCTTCGTTCGCACACTGAAAATAATCAAATAGATTTATAATGGTTAAATTAAATTATAACCCTTCTTCGGGGAAAATAGATTTTAATTAACAATGGCAACTCAAAGACTAAAAATGAAAATAATGTTTACCGCTTCAGCGTCCTCCATCCACGTATGCTTTTGATCTTCTGGATCGATACCGTGCCCGATCACAGCACGAATGATCGCCTGTAATCGAATATGCATATTAAAACTCTATTACACATCAATTGTCCAAATATTAATACGACTTTTAATGAAACGTGGCATAGAAATAGACTTAAACCTTTTTCTGTGGTAAACGGGATTTCAATAGGGTAAAACAAATAAATATTGGGATCCTCAATTAGCTCCACGCTCCTAGTATGCTAATAAACATACCACTACGCAACAAAATCACAAAAGCAATCCACATCCATAATATTTAATTATTTATTTCATTAAAAGCACTGTAATAATAGAAAAAAGTACCTGACACGTGTTAACTGCGCCAGATTTCTCGGCTTCCATGGCCTCTTTGAACCAGTGTTCACGATTAATTTCCACTCCATTAGCACTCAGGGACGTTATAGCACGATCAATGATTTTCTCCACCATATGTGTGTTGCCTGATGAAAAATATTTAATGGAATACATTTTTAAATTCTTAACTGCTTGTAAAAAAAATGAATATTACTTCTAAATAATCCAATTATTAGAAAAATATGAACATACCATGCGCCTCCTCTAACTTAGCAGCGGTGACCCAAATCTGTCTATCCGTCGGTATATTCTCACGTGCCTTATTGAGAACTTTTCTTGCATTTTCATATGTTTCCAATCTAGCCAAAGCGAGCCATAACTCGACGCTTGTAGGACAACATTCAACTGCTCTCGATAACAAAATGCGAGCGTCTTCTGGGTTCTCCATTTCAACGGACGCTTTCCAAAGGCGTACAGAGTTCGGTATATGTTCCAATGCTTTACGGAATACACGACGTTTTGCCTGGAATTTATACGATCAACGTTAACTAGGTAACTAATCGCTGAGAGCTTCGGACGAACTTATCGCTTAAGCGATTCATTCCAGCCAACCTAACTTGGAGAGATAATCAATTTGTCTTTGTCTAATTAACAGAATGTATTCAAAGTATATACTTTATGGATTATCTATTTAAGGCTATAAATTATGTGTGAACAAAAGGAAAGTCTTATGTATTGTTATCTACATTAATATAAGCCTAGAAGGAAATATGAATTATCTCTGTATACAAATAAAATTATACATTTCAGGCTTACATCTTCCGTACGATTAAAACTACATTCATAGACAAACCTTAGGTTCCTGTTCCAGATCTGCAGCTTTCACCCAGACTCTCACACTGTGTGGTAAATTCCTAGCCGCGTGCGCAATTACGGCCCTGGCTGTGTCCCGAGGCTGTAAACGTGCGGCTTCTAACCACAGCTCCTCACTACTAGGGTTAACCTCGCAACCCTTCATTATTAGGTTTCGAGCCGCTTGGATTTTTCCTAAAATAAAAAAATTGTGTGACAAGTGTCTGTTTATCGATTGTTTATTTGCTTACAATTCTAAGTATGTGGTGAAAAATCCTAGCAAAAGTTCCATAAGATGTTTTATACATGTGATAACGCTTACCTGTAACTTCCTCCAATCTAGCACTAGCAATCCACGCAGGTGGGTGATTAGGATTTGTTTCTCTAACTGATTTAAGCAGAAGCCTTGCTTTCTTAATATCGTTAATGTCCCCTCCATATGTTGGTATCATAGATTGTAAATCTGTCAAATACCCTTTTGGATCTACTACAGTTTGTCCCGTAACAGAATCGGAGGCCTGAGATAGCTTCACTGTCATGAGGGTATTTCGGGCTTGACCAATTTTTCTAAGATCCAGGTCACCTGGAAGAACAAAAATTATATACATCAATAAATTATAAGACATATGAACTTAAAATATATGATATCAAAATAAATATTTTTAAGTAGTTTTTATTCCAATATTACCAATATTGGAATAACATCACAAGAATCATTTATTTTAAGAATATATTTTCTTGAATAAAAAACTCTACCATAAGGCAATCTAGATAGAGAGATAAGTCAATAATTGTTTTGTATGATTACATAAATGTATGCAACTATCAATGATGCTTACCTGATGGTGTTAACATGCCCGGTGTTGCCAAACCAGGCATCATGGATGCTAATCCAGATGTTGGATCAATAGACGATGTGGACTCTCCTCCAAGATTCCGAGTCAGTACACTATCTGGTAGTGGAGTGAATTTCTCAGCTCTGGGATTCCTTTGCTTTCTATTGCGTGCATCACCCACTTCTGGAATTGCTGACCATTCATCTTCAGATACTGTCTTTAATTCTCTTTTGAGATCAGAAAACTGCTGTTGTATTTTTGGTCTGGAAAATAGTTTTACATATTATATTTTTCTTCTTTCATATATTTTTATTTCTTCAATATCATTAATTCTATTTTTGGCAAATTGTTACAGGTACATAGCAGCAATATTTCAATTTCTGTTATTATATAGCAAATGCAATTTGATAATGCCAAATGTTGAATTTTGATATCTTTAATGAATACCTTTCTTGACGATATCTCTCTAGGTCCTCTTTAAGACGTTTCTCTCTATATTCTTTCCTTTTTTCATCCATTCGTTTATCAATTGATTCATAAATAGCATCAGCTTCAGCATCATCTTTGTCATAGGGATCCTAAAAAAAAAAAAATTATACTTGATTATTGATTAATACATACAAATGGATTAATCAATTATCCTACCATTAAACACCTTATGACGTTGAATAAAACCGTACAATATTTTAACTTTAAGAAGTTGTTACCTTAGAAAATAAAGATCCACTATATCCAGAAAACTCATCATAATTGGAATCGTTCAAGTCTTCATCATCATCCTCTTCTTCAGTTTTCTTTTTCTTGGCAGCTGGCGGAGCATGACGGTCATCACTGAAATTTGTGTAATATGTAAAATGGATAAAGTTAACATGACTTTATAAGGAAAGTTGGCAATATATGGGTTTAACTTATATTTTACTTTACAGTATTAATGGCTAGGAAAATGAAATGATAATTGTGTTAAAAGAGACGTGAATAAAATAATTCAATACTTACGAGACATCATTGGCATCCCTGGCTGGACCAATATCAGAACGAGTAGTAAATCCAGTAGCACTGAAAATTATGAATATTACAATTACTGAAATTAAACGATTAGATTTAAGAAGTAAGTTCTCATAGTCTTTATTTGTGTGGAAAATTGTATAAAGACCAACTCACCCTCTGCCTACACCTGCAACATATCCAAGAGGTGCTGGAATACCGAGAAAGTGTTTTTTATTCTTATTTACAAATGCTTGAGGAGGCACCGACATAATTAATCACTTTGAAAATTGTTTTATAATTGGTTATAACAATGCGCACAATTTCAGATAGTAATGTATGTATTAAAAACAAAAAGTTTTAAATTCATAAAAATATTGCATTTTTTTATTGCATTACTTGAAATGCCTATTAAGACCACAGAATAAAAATAAATTAGTAATGTCTTTGTGACGTATGGTTGTGTTGGATGACAGTAGTTTACAGATTTTTAGTGCGATCACACTCTGTCCTAGGGTTGCGATTCTGTTTGAAAAATATCGATTTTTCAATCGATTCAATCGTAACCTAGTGAATTAATTCACAAAAAAAAACAAGGGCTAAAAGATCGATTTTTTCAAGCTGACAAGATAAAAGGCGGTCTCAAGGATCTTGCGATATTCGTACATCATAGCATTGAGTGAACGTGATGATAAATAGATTTTTATTTATTCTCGCCAGTAAAATATAGGATCACACTTCATGTGCATAAATGCCTTCGATAAATAATGTTTGAATTCTTCGTTTAATTTTTGAGATTCTAGTTTAAGTGCAGTACACGTAGAGTAAACCAGAAAAAATCAAATGTCAATATATTGTAAGGGTGAAACATCAATTCACCAAATCGATTCTTCAATTGTTCGATGTTAGATCGTCATCTTTAGACAAATAGACACTAGACAGACACACCAAAAAGTAAAAACCTCTGTGATTGTTGCAATAGTGTTTTAAGAATAAATATTTTCATACAAATATTTTTAAGTAGATAATATGGAAGCAATCATAGCCCAAAAATTGAAACAAAAGAAACCGATTAGTAAGACGAAAATTAAGAAAACAATAAAAAATATAGTTTGCCGGCCTGATCCTGTAAATTGGTATGTTAGCTCTTTTTACATAATACATAAAAACTAATACATTTCTTAAAATTCTTGAAAATTGCTAATTATAAGGAAAATGTTTAAGACATGAATGGTCTTTTTACCAACCTTTTTCGTTTTTGTCGACCTTTTTAATTTTTTGGATAACCTGTCCTAAGTGGTCCTAAGTTTCTTTACCAGGAGAGACCAAATGTTTTGGTTTAGTTATTCCGACTTTTATCAGATCTTTGACCAAATAGTATTTCAGTGTGGGTATAGTATTGGGTATAGAAGTACTGCAGTGTAAATATTATTGACATTTAGTTTGTTTGTCAGGCATGTAGCAACTAAAGAAGAATATCTACAACTAAAAGGTGCTCTTCAAAAACATAAAGTGGTTGTGCCACAGTTTAAGAAACCCCAATGGAAAGATATTAAGGACTTATTGAAAGAAAACAGACCTAGACCACCCCCATGCCAGTAAGTTTTTTCTATAATTTATGTTTCTGTAGTGCATATTACTAATACATACATATAATACGTGAATGAAATGGAAACAAAATATTTTGGATGGATCAAGGTTTGATTGTCTTACTTTATAGTCAAACCATAAATGTGTCTTGCCCTACTAGATGTTTTTTTATGGAACAGTAAGCTAGAGAGCAGGTGGGTCAATTGTCATAATTGGTCACTACCACTGCCCATGGATACCTGCAACACTAGGAGGATTCCATTTTATTTATGATTGATTATTGATCACACTTGGTCTCTTTAGTTTAGATGTATGATAATTTGTATTTATATTCTTATCTCTTTTATAGAAGAGTGGGTGGTCTAATCTTCGGCATATCAGAATGTCAAGAATCAGTCAAATCAAAAGTTTGTTCAGTAATCTTAATAGAATCTGATGTCAATCCCAAACTCTTAGTGGAGCCAATAATAGAAGATTGTTGTTCCAATTTGATACCATACCTTTGTTTGAATGGCCTTAGAGAAATAAGTGCAGTGAATTTTGGTATTCCTACTAGTTGCCTTGGTATTAAAAAAGAGTGTTTGTTAGACATACAATGTATTGTGCAAGATATTTACCAAAAAAAATATAAACCAGAAGTAAAGAATGTACTAAATGAAGAAAAAGAAATTACAAAACCAGTAATTACTTTTGATAATGTGAATGTAAACAAAATATATCCATATTTATATAGGAAAAGCAAGAAAGAAAGAGTTTTTAAACCTTCTGAATATCAGGAAGTACATACTGGCACCAAAAAGTTTACTGGAGAAAACTTTATACAGTTTACAGAAGATAAGAAAAGTAATAGTAAATCTTATATGAATATGATTTTAAAAAGAATGTCCAATAATGCAAATAGAGTAACATTGAAAAAATAAATTATACTTAACACAAAAAGTTATTTATTTCTAGTTATAATCCTATGTCAAAAAAGACATCATTTTACTCACTTCACAAGGAAATGTTAATACAGTACTCAATATTGTAAAGGACTAATACATTGCCTTACTTAAGATTGAGGATCAAAAATTATTTAACCAACGTGTGATGTTGACAAAATAAAACCAACACCAATACTCACAGTCATTTTACAGACTGTTTACATTTATTCTAAGAAAATAGTCTTTAAAATGTCTGTATAGATTGAGCTAGGTGCACTACTCCAACATTATATCTCACGATAATTATAGAAAAATATGGAGTACAGTACACACATAGATAACATAATATATCTTACATTTTCATGCATTGCATTCAAAGTTTTCAAAGTTCAATTCAATAAATCAAACATGTTACAAAAATTATTTCTAAATTAAATGACTATGTAACCTGGCCTTATTTTTAGTATAATATAAATGTATATTACATATTTTAACTATTTAAAATAAATATAAAAGGTTCAATTGTAAATAAACTATGTAACATAATCAATTCCTAAATTGATATAAAATAAATGATTAAACTTGGTACATAGTACCAATAATGATTTATACCATCACAATAATCATTATTGCAACATAATCTTAGTTTAGCTTATTTAAATATGTATATGGAAGGCAGGTGTTATGAGGCACTGAAATAGAATGTTAATAGCAAAAAATAGCAATAGTTAAGATGCAAAATATTGAAAGCAAAACTATAATTATTGTGATTTGTACATTATTTGTTTTTAAACTTAATAAATACCGCGATATGCTTCTCAGAAGCATATCAATGTCGTGTCAGATTAACTAAATGCCTGTGAGACGCATAGGCACACCCAGTTGATGCATTCAACTCAGAAAGATTACATTAAAAAAATAATCAATAGTCGACTACAAAGTTATATCTGTTGACCGTTGAAATAAGACTCGATTTACATTCGAAATTGAGATTAATTCAAGGACAACACTGTCTCAATGCAACGGATAAGGTAGGGTCGCCTCGCTGGGTCTGTATCGGGCGAGAATTATCGCGCACATTTTCTGGGCATCTGTTTCGTCGGGGTACGCGTTCATCGCCTCGGCAACCTGCACTTCTGGAAAAATGTTGGCCAAGTGGTAGTGCATCCGTCTACGCGCGTCCCAGTGATGAAGGGCACCTTCCGAAGCACAAGGAGACAAAGACGCTCCGGCCATGTAAAGGGGCATTGCGCCCATTGCCCCAACTGGCGCCGAACACACTCTAGACGCGGCCGCGTGCAATCTAGGATCACTGGCCGGGTTCAAAGTCAACTGTCTTGCGAGTTTTCTGTGGGTATTTTCCTGCTGGTGCATCGGCTGCGAGGGACCCGGTTGTTGTGCAATATCAAAGTGCGTGGCGAGGGTGGGATCTGCCAGTCTCGGCGTAGCTGAATGCGCTCTCGCCAACGGTTTTTTCATGTCTGACGGGTGCCCACCTGGCGGGAGACTTAACGTATGTAAAGCGTGACGCGCGGCTCGCTCTGACAGCGTTTCGGCGACGGATTTGTGCGGTTTGCCGGCGCGTTCTGGGTGATGGAACTTGCATTTATTCCCGTAGGTGCACTTGCGTCCGTAGGGACAAGGTGGAGGGGGATCCGTGCGGGATGGAGGTGCTCTGAGAAACGCGTCCAAAGTTGGACCGGACCTTCCGAGAGGATCGTAGGGAGGCATGAATCTGTCGTTCACGAAGGTGTACATTAAGAGTCTATCCTCTATGACTTTTCTGAATTCGGGGCTTTCGAGTGCTAGATCTCTGTAGTTGTCGTTGGAGACGACGACGCCATCGGTCTCGGCAGCCAGTTTGAGGATATATCTATCGTCGTAGCAGACGAGGCGCTTGCCACCGAGGTGTCTGCTTGGAGTGTAGTGAAGGATTCTGTCACGTTCGAGCCGTTCTAAGCAATCCCTGTCCGAGACAGGGTTGTCTAATCGTGTGGCTTCCTTGCGCCATTTTGGCACAAACACCGATATGTCTTTGTGGCCTCTTGATCGAAACCAATCCACGCAGATCTCTATGCCTCGACAAGAAAATATCTCCATATTCCCATGACTGAAAATAAATTATTCAATTTAATGAACTAGGAAATCTTTTTTCTCTCCATTGTTACTAGTATTACTATGTAATTAGATATTCTATGTACTATAATTTACATATATTATACGTATTATTATATTTTTTTATAAATTATGTTTCTAAAGTAAAAAATTGTACTTATATACGTGTTGAAATATACTTAGAAAAGATCAATTGGTAATGGTAATTTTACGATACCCACTAAGTACTTCCGAATTCTTATCTATTTACTTGTTATGTAATTTACGAGGGCATTATTGGCGATTTAAGTAAATAACTGATAATGTCGTGTATTTATGGCCCAATTCGAGGCCATCGATATCTATAATATATAACACAATAGTCAAACTAAAAGTGTCTTCCTTAATCCGTATGAGTATTATTTGGGCAAATGAAAAACACCGCTAAGATAAACTATGAAACAATTACAACCTTTTCTCCCTTATGTTTAAGAAAACAAAGATAACACGCTTGTTAATAATTACATTTGGAAAGCTTTTTGCTTTTAATTTGGTGACGCCAAGATTCTTAGTCACATGTACGCATGCAAGCATTTATCTGCCGCGGATTTTATCAAGTACTTATTTAAACATTTGTGTAATTACTATTTATCAGACATGAACAGAAACTATCCGCTTTAATGTTCCCGAAGTGACACATAAATGAAGAGATCGTTAGCTTTGAATTACCTCATGGCCACATTGCTGCCATCAATAACTATATGCCTCAAGGGCGCTCGATCTGGCTGTGGTTCAGGATCAATCAGCTGTGGCGGTGATGCTGGCCGGAGCGGCCGCTTGGCAGCCAGCTTAATCAGCTCGGCTAACAGCTCATTTCGCGGAGGGTCGGGGCCCAAACGCTTAAGCGCTGTGCGAGCTAGATGCTCTGAATAACCAAGTTTCATTGCGAAGTCTATTTTGGCCTGAAAATAAATGCGAGTATTGTTACAGGTATATGGGTCAGCCTATTAATATCCCACGTTTATATTTTGTTTTGATCCCTAATTCCGTAAACCAGTTAATACGCTTTGAGTTAATACTAGAAAGGTATGCCCAATTCAAGAAATACTTATGTGGCTTATAGAGTTCGATGATGACAGCCTATGGTATAATGTAAAGCATGTGAAAAAGTTATGTAACACCAGTTAGATGATGCAAGTGTCACAGTAAAGAAAATTACATCACAACGCGGCTCAGGCACGATTTACATTTCCCAAGCACACACAACCCAGTTTCCTACAATTTAAATTAATTATCAAACCGACAAATTACATTTGATATGTTGTAATTAAAGGTCGTAATTAATTTGATATTGATGCTTTCAGCAAAATATTTTTTGTGTACGAGATATATAGTGAGACCTTGAAAGGCTCTCATGATCAATACGTACCTACAATTGGGAACATATAATTGTTTAGACATGCCATAATGACCTTTTGCGGTGTGATGAAATATGGTATTTTCAAGCAATTGAGTTAAATTAAGGAGCTAATGAGATTTGTTTTCACAACAATTAACTAATCACGTCGCACTACTAACACAAACCAACTTATAAAAGCACCAAATTGCGATTTAAGAAATCATGTTCAAGTGTACCTCAGACACAAGGCTATTTTGTTATTAAGGATGTGGATGATGAGTTTCGTTGTAAAGGTTTTACCTGGTTAGGAGGGGGTGAAGCCGGGGCGAGAGTGACGTACTCCGCAAACTCAGCTGCGAGTGTATCCGATGGCGTTCTTGAGGCAGTGCGGTGACTGACATCCTCCTCGCATTCGGAATCGTAGCTCGAGTCCTCGCCTCGTTCTCCCGTCCAGCCAAGCGATGTGTCCACATATTTCTGGAACAAATCAAGTTGATACATAAAAACGAGGAAAATAATTACTTGGAACTGTCTTAAGGATAAAATAAATTATAAAATGTAAAAACCATACTAGAATGCAAGTGCCTTGTTTATAGTATATATCGGCGCAACTACAACAATTAGTCTTAAATTAACTAGAATAATTAAGTTCAAACATCATTTAATTGTCCTAAAATAAGTTTAAAAACAAAAATAACCCTACAGAGTAGTGGGGTAGGGAGTAGCCCTATAGAGGAACTCACCTCGTTATATACATAGCCTTTTTAAATATATTGGTTGGACCAGTTTGACGTCACGCCCTTAGGAAGTAGATAACGCAATGACGTAAACAATGTTAGATTATTTGAGTTGATCAGACTCACGGATCTACTCCTAATATCCTTAACATTAATTTAATATATAAAACTAGCTTATCGCTAAATTATCACACTATAAACTTATAACGCATGGTATTAATGCATATCAATAAGCATATTTTAATACAGCGCCACCGCAAGACAGGGTCAGGAGGGCATCAAAGCGGATCTACAGATGATCAATGACCTTTAGCGTGAGCATGGTACCGGTTGTAATTCATTATTTACCAAAATTAACAAAATATCCTCACAAATCAAATCATATTAAACCCGTTATCGATGTAGAACGAAACAAACTACGTCTTAGTCACAGCTACATCCGTGTTGGGACGTTTAGATTAGGTTAGCAGCAGAAATTTTAACATGCTCTTGCCAAGTAAAAGTTAAGTGTTTATATTTGAATATCCAGTTATTAAGCAGGAAAATATCAAATAGACTTCAAGACTATCTATATATGTGGATACTTTATTATAAAACGACTCATGTATAAAGATGACAAGAATTTTATTATCTACAGTATAACAATTCGAGGTCGATATTTCGGCAACAGCATTTAAAAAACAATTAAAGAATTGGCATACACAATAAAATAAATTAATAAATCGCATTATCAAATGTTTTGTCTTCGATAATTAACAATATCAGGTTTAAATAATTATATAATAAAGTTTTGTACTTCACTGTTTTTGACGACTAAATTTGATCTTACCACAAAGCTACTTAAATAAAACTTCTTTAAATGTAATTCTTCTACTGAACTGAAAATAATTAATTTTATTTATTTTATTCACACTATTGCACTGAAACAATAGAAGTAGATAATGCGAATTGATGTTAGTATTATCGGGCGGCCTTATCGCTAATAAGCAATCTCTTTCAGGCAAACCAAGCTTTACTGAAAGTATCGTGTTTTTAATCAGCAGTGAAGCGATAGTTGTATTTAGCCCAACTACCTTACAACAAATCATTAACCTTGAATAAGACCCCATGTCTTTCAATAAACCATAAATATAAATGAAAATATACGTAATGGCTGGCATTTTCATATCTATGAAGTATGGAAGTAGGTACACTTGTTGAACCGCGGCACAACGCAACCGGATGCGACTTTCTAAAAAACATTATGCTCACAAAACAACGCCACCGCACAGGTATTAAGTATGATTAAATAATATGGTACTATAAAAATCTAAATGCTTGTGATAGATTGATTTCTGAGAGTAGACCTTGGTTAAGGTTAACCTTCAGTACTTTTAGCAACATACAATGCGTAATTTAAATTCTCTTTTTTTTATTAATTTTACATCAATTAAAGCCGGTCAACACATCTTATATGTATATTGGTTGTACGGTAAAGGTTCCTTTGTTTTATAATTAGTAATTACTAAGAACGTTAGGACAGTACAAAAAAAAACTCATCGGAAATCCCAGATTTAGTTACGCATGTTTTTCGTGTTGTTTACATTTTTTGCGGCGTTCCCAATAATACTCAAACGTGGTGGTATTGCAGCGGGGTTTATGTATTGTACGAATGATTAGCTCACGCATGTTATACTTTATAACAAGAGAAAAAAAATGATAGATTTTCTTGTCACATTTGTAATTAACGTTTTCTTAAGTGTGTTATGTTTATGCCGCGCAACGTCGTTATTTTTTCTTGTGTATGTCTTAGTTTTAATTAAAAATGTATCACTCTTATTTACAGGCAACAATCTTAAACACCTAAAGTGTTTTTGATTGTTTTCTTCTAATAATTTCCAAATTGAAATGTTTTATTATATATTATTTTTAAACATTTAATTAATTCATATCCCATCCTGTCTCATATTATTTTAATGAAAAATTAATCGCGTTACTATATTTTTCATCAATTTTTCGTTCGTTCCGTACCAACTTTATAAATTAGAAGGTTAGTTGTTGTATCAGCTGTTTGTGACGTAACGCACTATGTAGTTCCGTGATTTTCCAGATCATATTGTTAAAAAGAGACGGAAAATAAATCTTTAGAATGCACTTTTTTATAAAGATATTAAATCTAAACTTTTTGGGATATTTTTATTAAAAAATACTTAAATTATTTTATGATATTATCGTTAATTTATGACATATAATAAGTCGATCTTTCAAATGTTTTTCAGGAATCGTGGTTAATAAAAGATTTTAAAAGTTAGATTATTATGTTAATACACTTGTAATGCGAGTCGGTTTCGTCCACCGAAGAATCCGTACAATTTTGATTTCTGATCATTGATTATTTAAGTAACAAATTTTGAGATGTTTGATGCGGCATAAATCGTAAGGATGTATTTTTAAATTATTTTGGAATTTTCATTCATGATATGCAGCATTATAAAGCAAAGCAAGCATAGCATACAAAAAGGGTATATAAAGACCGCCAATGTGATGCTGTGAAGACAATGTGGCAAAACTTTACTGTAAATAGAAATGGTTAATTAAAGTAACAGAACACAATAAGAGATCCGTAACCATCACTGGAGCTTGAACTGCAGTTTGAAAAATCATGCATGTATACAAGATTTTTCAAATAAGTGCCTAACAAACATAATATTTAAAATCGAATTCACAGAAAAAAGAAACGTAAAACGTTGAAAGTAAACAGGTAATGACGTATTCTTGTATTCGTGAGAAAATTGCATCGTATTATTATACTCCATAACCATATTCGTTCCACTAAGGATCTAGATCTCTCATATTATTTTAGGCATTAAAATAACTGAAACCGTTCAAGTTCATCTAAAATCAACACTCTTTAAGAGAAGCAAGTAACAATATTATTCATTGTTTACTTTTCAACAGAATATATTTTGCGATATAGGTATACTAGTAACCTTGAAATGCCTGATAGGTTTCGTTGGAGTTAAACGACTATTATTATGCACAACTGACGAGTCCGAACGCGTGTCTATTAACAATAATGTTATTGTTACATATTGATTACAAAAAAACTCGCCTATTATTTAAAGCACCTAATTGCACTATTTATTAAGCATTAAATAAAATACATGAAAAATAAAAACGAATTTATCGATTACTATTAACATACAAAACAAAATTATAATACGTTTTCAGCATACAAAAGCTATTTCTATTTTTGTTTCATATCTTATAGTAAATATTGCAAGAACATTAATATAATACATACCCATTAAACATAGGGCCCTGATAATCTGATAACATTGTTCATAACACTGTCATTCCAGGGCTCATAAAAAAAACACTTGCAATAAAAAGGTTATAAATCTGAATTCATAATGTTCTGTTTACTATTGGAGAAATTGTATCGCACGTTTTATAGATAAAGTATAACCAATGATATAGGAGTATTTGGTATCATCGCGTCGTGCGATGTTTCGTCATAACAGGATGCGGTGCACACGCGACATACTTACACACACATCCCATACTTATTTGATTAGGCTTATTATTGACAGTTATTTAAAGAAGATATTCATAACAAAAATTGATTCGAAAGTTAGATTAAGACAATTAAGAAAATATCAGAGCATTTCTAAACCAATCTGTTATGTATTAAGTGACAACAATTAACAAACACAGTTACTTCTACATTTTTCCTTGTTTATTTCCTTATTTACTTAATCTCTCTTGGCTAGTTTACAAGAAATAATGTAAATACGTTTTAATATTTTTAACTAATACAATAAAAGACACACAACAAGACATACAATATTTCACTATTACCCGACATCATGGTAGATTTTCAATTCAATTAATATGCCTGAACAATAGAAAATTTATCAGGTCTTAATAAAGCATCTAAAATTTTCAACATCTACGATTTATATTAAAATTTCAAATATTAACAGATTTATTAATATTAAGCGATTTACAGACAGAAGATTTAATATATATAGGATTTTATATAGATAGTTTTAATTCAACGGAGGTAAGGCTTAATATGATATCATATGGTTTTAGGATGAAATTAAACAATAGATACAGGTGTATAGGTGCTTTGGTACGCTTTAGTACGTCAAAGTAAAATGCGAATGCACTTATAAGAGACCTACATTATGAAACATACATCCGCGAAGAAAATTTTGAAAATTATGCCAAGCGGAGCTATTAGATTCAAATCCGTGATCGGACATAGTGGATAACGGGTGAATATAAATTACTGGAGCTCGCCGCAGACTTTCACTCGACGTTTATATCCGTACAAGCTACGGGGTACCTCTGACACTGTTGAACACTATGACTTTTTATTCACAAATCCATAATATTGTATTTATATATTAAAATCTTAAGCAAGCATTTTTTTTTAAATTATTAACCTACACGAGATTGAAATAAGCCGCCAAAATGATTTTGGGTAATAAAAAAAGGGACAAGTATTTCGGATGTCCGGCGAGTCTTAAATTAACGCGTTTTAATTCAAATTCAACATAAAACAAAGGAAATTAAAAGATTGAAATTGTTTTCAAATGTGTATGGTATGGCACTGAACTTTAATTTAAAAGTACCTCTAATTTAGAACAAAAATTAACTTAAAGAGTCTTAATAGTATTATTATTTTTCAAATTATTCATATAATATATAAAAAAACTCATAAAAGAATTTACGAGAGTGGTTTGTAAGTACCCTGTTACAAAGTGTGCTTGTGCAATGTAAATATAATCATCGTGAATAATTTAACCGGAAATGAAGGAACAATTGTTTTTCATCAGAATTGAAAGGACACAAGCATCACGTAGCTGAACGTTGAATGGTGCTGTTGGTAACACTAAAAATTTTAACGTACAATTCATCAACAATATTAACAATCTATTGATGTTTGAGCACTTGGCAATAATTAGCATACTTTATGACGTTGAAACTCGCTATACTTCCGGGTTGTTAAGCATTGAGCGCACATTAAGACGACTTAAAATTCATGCAAACCGTGACGTAAAAATGCATTAGACTAGCCGCACTGCTCACCTGGTTGTTGTCAATCGCGTACATAATAATTGCGTGCTAGTGCGCTCTTTTGACGCACGACATGGCTCGTTTGTACTCGGCCTCTATCGCGGCAAGACTAGCTTGAAGAGCGATCGCACGCGGCGAATACGCACACTTCCACGCACGAGTGAAGGGGAAGCGGGGCAGTCGAGATCCGGGTTTCGCGCCCACTGTACCAGGTGGCCCCCAAACAATGCCTGACCTCTGTCACCCAGCCGAAACGCACATCCGACTGCTATAACGCCCCAATACATAAAGATAAAGACTAGAGGGATTCTAATCCAATTCGGGCTTGGCAGAGTTGAGAATCTTCAAAAATTATTGCTTCAATATATTATTATTATTGTTAAATCCTTTTTGTATTGTTAAATCATTCAGTTAACAGGTCAAAAATACAAACGGTATATATTTAAGATATCAATATTAGCCATAGTTCATGAAGTGTTGGTTCTATTATAATTATAGTTATTATTCTTTCTTCTAGATCCTAGAATACTAACTGAGCTGGCAAACCTTGTCTAGCCAGAGACTAAATATTTAAATAAAAAATACCTATTGGAGTTGCCTTGAGGATTAAAAAATACAAAATCATACATCATATTTTTACCAAGATATATTTGTTTTGTATTAAAAAATTATTTACAAGTTATCCCTACATTCATATGTACACAAATATTTCTAAATCTATCGAATCTATTAATGAACTCAAAATCAATAATTCATATTTAAAACTATGTAATAATAATATGTTGGTAAAGTTGGGACTCCCATGATCAAACTACAAAATTAACTCCAACTTATTTAACACAAAGATTAATTATATATAAAACAGAACTTTACACTAGAAAAGATTTATATAACCATAAAAACAATCTTTCCACAATAAGTAATATTCAATTAATAACTTTCTGTAATAGTTTTTATCATGGTTTTAATAGTGCACGGATAATATATTTTATCAATGTTTGTATTGTACTTTGTAAGTGTTTTTGAGTTCTAATAGTTCTAACAACCAAAGTTACTATATATCTACCTAGATACAATTTAAACACAAACACCCAATAAACAAATTCTTATAAAATAAACGCAGAAACTATAAGTAAAGTAACATTTTTATACTGCTTACCTGTATTCTGTCAACTAATTCTTCAGGCTTGAAATTTTCATCATATGTGTTCAAATTAAAAGATACTTTGAAATTTACGTAATTATTTTTTAAACTGGGAAATGTAAATTTATTTTCCGAAAGCGTTACGTAGTAAAAAGTTTCTACCAATTTAAGATATTTGTTATAGAATTCCGGTAATGAAGATCGGGGTATAGATATAAACAAATCGGAATCGTTTGACATAATTTAAATTACGGCGCCACAAGCACTTTATCAATAATTTAGTTGCATAATGCTTAAGTACCAACTATATAAATCACGAATTTATTAGCGCTTTTCGTAAAATGTGAAAACATGATAATAATTTGTATTACTGTAGGGCCATCCACAGTCCCTATATCTACAGATAACGTATACTAAAGTCAGTAGTCACACATTACTGCTGACACAGAGTCTGAAGACTGAAGACTATAAAACTATTTTTAGTCTACAGATTACCGATAATATATTATTAACTAGTTGACGACACAGCATATACATGCAGCTGAGGCTTTGTGATGAGCGTATATAGACGAAAAAAATAAAATTTCAATTAAAATAAAATAAACAATTTAAATGGCACATAAAAACACGCTGGACAGTTTTACGAAATTGCTCAAGTTTTTATCAAACATTGTGACATACATTTAAAGTTTATTTTATTTTAATAGTTTTATTACACAAATCAAAAAACATTTAAGAAAAGATTAGTTCATCAGTTCGGAAAGTTATAACAGCTGTATGTGGACAGCACTAGACCTGACAGAGCTGGATGTGCTAGTCTATATAATCTGTGTCTGTCAATTCGACATTGTCTGTATACGTAATTATCACATCAATGTCTTGATTGTGATAATTTAAAAACTATAAAGTAATGAGACAGCCCGAAATGTTTGTGATTTGAATGTTTGTTAAGATTACGCGCAAAAAATCCTTAATGTGCAATCTTGTTCATGGTTTTTATTGGGCGCAATTGAAACATATTGCACTTCCGTTTTTTTGTATATTCTTAATTTCATATTGATTGATTTATAATCAATGGTTGAAATGTAACATGTACTCACTATATTTATTCGTTAAAATATTCTACAACAGTTTTTCCAATCTCGTAGTTAACATGTTTCGCGAACAGTTTCTGCTTTGCCGCTGGAAAGGCGGACGCGTGGAATAACTGCAACCAAAAGTACGAAGTATAAATTTCACAAAAACCATACCGCACTGTCCTAGTAGCTTCAAGCTTGTTAATGTTGTCGGTTACTGGTGTATTAAAAATGCACTACCGACTGACTCACTTTTTTAAATAAAAAGAGAGTACCTAAGTCTCTCTTTATTCTCGTGTACTTGTGTAAATCTTGCTAAATGTACGTAAAGACACATGAGAAGTTATTATTTGCATTGTAAAAACACCGTATGTGACTCGCATTTAATTTTTGTTAAAACTTGCTTGGGTAACACGGTACAACGGTATTTTCTGGAATCTCACCTCTAAAACATTGATGTGAAGATTTCGTTTAAAATGAGACTATGTAATACTTGTATCTTGAGTTATCATATCACTTATATGTATATACAAAAGGCATATTATATTATATATTTATACTTCGTGTTATTTTTTCCATTGCCGATTACGCTTCGTCATGCTCTCGTCAGCGCATTATCTGGTAATAGATCTGTAAGGAAACCAAGGTGTTCATGAGTCTTAATCAAATTATATCCTTATAAAAATCTAGTATATAGCGATATTATAAAGGCAATTACCGATAATTATATATATAATTAGCGATATTATTTGTAACAATAATAAATAGCACAAAATAAATAAAGACTACAAGCATACTCGTATTTTATACGGCAAATTTTTATTTTGCGTTTGAAAATTGCACTTCGCTTATTTTTGTCAAGTAGGTATAACATCTAATTTCCGGATCTTCATATTTATTAATAACGATAATTAATAATTGAAAAATCTCACAAATTTATATACAGCACTAGACTTAGCCACAACAGTTTTCACATTATCGTTAACAAGTTTCGGGTCCAGTTTCTATTTTGCTGCTTTGTTTTGTTGGGGGAACACTAAAATAAAATGTTAGGGTTAATATAATATATAAAATATTATACATTTCACATTACATCATAAAAAAACATGGACTGTGACTGATAACCAATTAAGCCATAACTCTACCAAAACATACATCTAAACAAGATACTATTCGCTTGTAAGCATTATGATAATACTAAGTTTCTGGTGCCAGTTCTTTTATATCATCGTCATATGACATTGGTATAGTAAATCAAAATAATGCTGCAATGAAATCCATTAATCGTAAGGTTTCAATTACTTAAATTGTGTTTACTGTATGTTAAGAGACAGAATTTAGTGTTAAAACCTGTAGATTGCGACGAATGGCAGAAATTGGTTTTTCAAAGTAAACTTAAAACTTACTCATTTGTTTTATATTACGCCTCATTTTACTCTCGTCGGCGCATTTTGTTGTAATAACTGTTCTGTAAGGATAATATTTTTCCTTAGTCCAAAAATAGATAGATGGAAGAAATAAATTGAGAATTTAGTATATAGTGACTAAAAGATGTATAATTATTGTTTTTGTTAGATGTAATAAACGAGGGAAAAATCCAAAGAATATCTATAACATAAAAACAAATAGAACGATAAATTGAGATGGGCACTTGAGTCGTGACAAACAAAACAAATGGTCCACAACCCTCTCCGACTCGTATTCTCTAAGAGTCACCCGGAACAACGGGTTATCATATATAAACAACTCTCAATACAGCCTTTATTATAAGTCTAATATTATAATAAAAATTTTGTTACTTTGTATTTGGTCGAATATGTATATAAAACTTATAGATTCTGGGCTTTGCAGGATCACTCACATCTAGTGGGTCTGTTAGAATGTATGTATTTTTTAATATTAATTGCGATTTTCCATTATTGAAATTTTTTTCTTACCTCACAAGACTCTGAGAAACGCCACATCTGGCCACAACAGTTTTCACAATGTCCTTTACAAGCTTTGAGTCCAGTTGTTGCTTCGCCGCTTTGTCGGGGAACGCGGGAGATTGCCTACCTGTTAACGAATGCGTCGCGAGAACTCTGCAATCAAAAAATATTTTTTTTTAGATTAATTGAAATTCATATTTCCATTCACACCTCACGGTAGATTGGTTAACTATAAATTTTCATATACTTACTGTCGTGAAAAAACAGCTGTGAGAAGTTTCCTTGTTGCGTTTGTATATGAGTCCCATTTAATAATTGACAAGATTTTCTTAGGAACGATGGCATTGCCATCTCCAATAGCTATCTAAAAGAATAATTATTTAATAATTTCCGTTTTAACACGCATAATTTAAAAAAAATAGAAAACAGTTACCATGTTTTTTTTGCATGTCTTTTTAGTATTTGTTATATTATTGCTTGTTCTCGTAGGCGATTCAGCAATACTTTGGTCTGATGATCCCTGTTGAGGACGGGTTTTATAATAACTTTCATAAACTAGAGGTAGCCTAAGCGTAGACAATGAATCAACTAACTTAACCTAACCTAATCTTACACATTGACTAACAATTAATAAATAAATAATAAGCCACCTTTTCTTCAAAACTGATACATGTACGCACTTTTTTAATGTATTAGGATTAAACTTACCGAGGTGCTGGCACGAGTTCTTTTACGTCTCGGTGTTCGTTTTACTGTCGTAGAGATTTTACACCCATCTGAATCTAGATATCCAGCAGAAGTCGATGACTGAGACGTTCCAGCTGACATTTCTGATTCATGTTCATGACTACCAACGTTCTCTATGTTTTCAGTGAGCCGACTTTGGTCTAATGGGGCTGGAGGCTCTTTGAAATCCAGCCCATTGTCCAATCCAGCATCTAAATAATCGTTCTTTTAATAAAAACATTTTTCACTCGTTTAATTTAGAGAAACAAAGTCAGAGACTTGGTTTATATAAAGTAATTACCTAAACAGAAAAATGCATTTATATATGCGAATACTCTGTTGCACGTCTTGATTCTACATGAAATTTTGACCCTTTAGCGCTGAATCGTTCGATCGAAAATGCTTACATAAAAATAAAGTAATCTTTACTTACCGGCCTGTGAGTGACATCGAGTTCCTGAATCTTTGAGTTTTAGTAGAGCTTTTGCGGCTATTATTTCCGCTATACCTATTTCTGCAATAAAATAACATTAAATTTTCCGCACTCTGCCTGCATAAATGTCATAGCTCCTATACATTAACCAGTGGTTCTTTCATCACATCGGTGTGAACAACTATGACATCTTTATACATCGTTAACGCATATTCGCCTATATAAGTCATTACCATTTTTTTACGTCATTAGTTATATTATTTCGCGAATCAACTAAGTTGATAATAACCGCTAGGACTTTATATTAATCCCCCCCCCCCCCTTCCTAACATAGAAGAAACACAATGTGTTTAACCCTTTTTGATAAATGAAATGAAAAAGAAAGAAATGCATTAATTACAAATAATTCAGTAATATGAATTTATATATAAATGTATAGATATTGAAATAGAAGAATATTTTACTTACCACTCGTTGGAGAACAGATTTCCTTGATCAACTCCATATTCTCCATAAATTTATGGGTAGGCGCGTTTTGTAAATTTACCAACGACATTCTACAAAATATATAAATGATCATTATAAAAACAAGGCTGTTTGGCAGATCTACCTGACCAGACCCGTTAGCACCAGCAACTACGTTACTATTGCAGGTATATTTGAAGCACTGTTAGTGGGAAAATTTAAGCCCTATTTACTTGTTTTGTCCCTATAAGAAATATTCCCATTGTCTACATCCAGTTTTTAATCGGTACATAAAAATGGCACTTAAATTTTGCAATACATAATATTTAAAATTATGAGAATATTAGTTGCCCAGTCCGCAGGGCCACAGGCATCCCGAGAGATGGCGGTGTAGGTTGTTAAGACGCCTATGAAATAGGGGCAAGGGTTAACATAGGCTAATGCAAAGGGAATATTGTAGAAATAACCATTAAAATATTTTATGTGGGTTGCGGAGGTTTTTAGAATATTGGTCCCAATATTGGGCGTATTGGTCCCAGAAAACAAGTTCGACTTTCAAAACCCAGTTACCCTTTATTTTAAGGGTCTCTTATGTCTCAAATAGGGCAATCCACTCCCAAGCTTTTCATTCGTTTAAATTGTATTTTAGAATGTCATGTGACTTGCTCAAAAATGTTTGCCATGACGTTTTTAAATTTATCAATAGACTCAACATTTATTATATTAAATATTCAATTGTTTTTGAGTATCTAATGATTCAACAAAGATTTATTATTAGTTAAGCGTGACCATTAAAATATAAAGTTCGTTTCTTTATTACTGTTTTATGATTCAATGAAATTATTTTAATTAAAACACTATTAATACAATAATGTTATACTATCGATACATTTAGGAAATATTATAAAAAGTTTTGATACTTCTTAGTATATCAGAAATAATATAAAAAGATGTCTGTAATAGTAAATACAATAATAAAAAGATAAAATCAGATGTAAACTTACATTAACAAGGAGCTTTTTCGTCTATAATAACAACACACTGTAAATAACGGTGAGTCAGTTTTGAAATATTTTCACTTCAATAATTTGAAAGTAACTCGTACTAACAAAATTTGTAATTGTCAACGAGGTATACTAAGTGAGAGAGATGGCCATATTTTAAACAAATCCCTTATTGTTTCTCCCAAACTTTACCTGATAGGAAAGAGCGAGACATAACACAACAACATACAATCTCCTTACCTTGTCTTTCCTTGTCAATTCTTTAAAATGCCTAATCCCCTGACTTAACAAGCTTTTTTTCAAAAGGTTTTGATTATTACAATTGAAAATACCACGTGGATGCTTTTACGACTCCAATATACATCAGTTCTTTAAAAAAAATTAGAAATTTTAAATTTGATTGTTGACTTCTCAGATCCATAATTTCGATTATTATTTTTTATATATTTGAGCTTAAGGCCGACATAATAAATATGCATATATATCTCGACTCGATTATTTTAGTTGTAAAAATAAAGGATTTTTTTTGTGTTCGTATGAAAACGTAAATACTAAATAAAATAACTAAACGTTTTTAGAACTCACCTTTGAGTCGTTATTACTCAAAAACTATCACCAAATTGTAAATTTTAGAACTTTCCACTTCAAAAATCTGGACAACACTGACCAAATTTGCGATGCATCAATGAAGTAAGGTTTGAGGGTTTGTGCAGTTAAAACAAATCCTATTGTTGTACATGTTTAAATTCTACCTGATAGGAAAGAACAGGATTTAAAACATTGCGATACCATTGTTTTAATTTTATTGGAAAAGCATAATCACTTTACTTTAATGACTTTATTATTTTCAATATTGCGATCAAAAATATTATATGTGGTTTGTAATATTTAGTTTCATTTAATTATTTATTCCGTTTAAGTTCAGATCTCCTCTTTTTTAAAACCAAAGAATGAAAAAAACCCCTTCTATTATATATGTTCTTGAGAGGGAAATGCTTGTTTGAATTTCTTTAAATACGACTCAGGGTCATTCAAAGCGTAACATATCCTAAAAGGCCGGCAACGCATTCAGGAGCTCCCAGACAATGAGTGTCTATGGGCGGCGACTTCACCTTAATAGTGTTTGTATGCTTTAATCTTATGGTTTATTTTTATAGAAGAAAAGCTATCAAAAATATAAAATGAATAAACTATTTGTAACTAAATAACTGTTAATCGTTTAATCACATTAAACATGGTATCAATGGTATCAATAACCATTTGGCTAATTGATTTCACTAATGTCAAAAACAAATTAGAAATTATGACTCCTCGTCGCCTTCAATTATAAGTTGACGTTATATATCGTACCTATATCGACGGATTCTCGATTAAGGTTTCCATACAATAGTATATAATTTAAAATTATGTTTACAGTTCTAGACACATTCTTTAAAAGAAACCAATCTTTATCGACTCAAAGTCTACAGAAATATAATAATCATTAAATTGTGAAATATGCAATAATGTTATCGAAGCTGCATTAAGACCAAGGACATACACAACAGACGGAACCGTTGAAGAAAGCCTTCTAAATACCTACTTATGTAAATCATAATACATTATTATCTTAATAAGAAAAATTCAAATAAGAAATGTTTGATGTTTTCATAATAGTTGGTCTATTAATAATGAAGTTCCAGAAATTATATTTTTTTACTGATATCTATCTATTTTATTATTGATGTGAACTTATATTCTATTTTGAATAGTTTAAAAGTCTGTACTCAAAGTTACGACACGATAATTATGTTGGGTCTGCCATTAGGCATATTTACTTTATTTACATTTTTAGCCAAAAATTTAAAGACTGATATATTTAATCAGAAATAAGATGGAAAACGCGAAATTTCGCGAATCCTATATAACCACAGGGTTATCAATTACAGAACTGTTTAGGGGCTTTATTTTCATAAATTTTGTAACCTCAAATTAAAATATTATTTTTACTCGTAGTACAGTAGTTACAGATCTCATATGAGGTAAACGAAACAAACATGCTAACTACAAAAGTATAATAAGTATTCTTGAAATTAAAAGCGGTAAAAAGGGAAGTTTATTTTAAAGTAATATACTTAATGTATATTAATGTCACATATAAAGGAAACTATGTTCTTTCTTTATTACTTTATTGGAAGGTCACAATATAATACATAACTGTTGTCATTCACATAGGTAAATGCTTGTATGTTATCGAATAAAATGTTATAATATTAAGTATAGAAATTTAAGTCAATCATCCTAAAAATGTTTACATTGCATAAATTCACTTAATTGTTATCACAAAACTAACATTACTTAAGTATACCTAAATTATATAGCGAGATTTCATAGTTTTACTAAGCTTGGATTGTAAAATATAATATTTTTATGAGCCATTAATGATTTCAGAATATTTTCACAATTTTTTCGCCGCTGATTCCTTTTCCATGGTAACGAGTGTATAGCTGGATTCCTGCAACGAAAAGCCGAACTTATAACAAAGTTACTATTCACTACAATTTTATATTAATTTAATATAGTCATATAATGTTAGAATCGTTTTATTTAGAAGGTATTTTAAAATATAATAATATTGTGTCGATCATTGGAATAATTAATTATTCTTTAACTTACGGTAGGTAAGTGGAGTCGGTAATATTATGGAATTTAGAATTACTCTTCATATCCTTGGTTTTCTTTTCGCTGTCGGTGACGTAACATTTTACTCTCGTCAGCGCATTTGGTTGTTATGGTAATTCTAAAAATAGTGTTGCTATATAAGCTATGTGCATATTTTTTAATTAGAATTCCACGGTCATTTTGGACAACAACCAATATGTCTCATATTAAATTATGCATACATATGATCTAATAGAAATATTTCGTTTTATCGATCTAATTTATTAAGAAATAATGGATAGATTTAAAAGTTTGATCACCGTTACTGACTTAAAGACTCCCACAAATTCTTTAATAGCAACTAGGGAACAGTTCCCTTAGGTCTCAAAGGCTCCAAACGGAACAAATACAAAGTTGGAGGATGTGATTAATTGTGAATTCCCCCTAAAGACTAATGATAATAAAATATTTACCTCACTAAATTTTCCGGTACGCCACACTTGGCAACAACTGTTTTCACAATGTCATCAACAAGTTTCGAGTCCAGTTGCTGCTTTGCCGCTTTGTTGGGAAAAGCGGGCGACTGTTTCCCCGTTAACGAGTGTGTTGCGAGAATTCTGAAATGAATAAAAGAATTTAAACCAATAAAGTTATAACGTTTAATTGTTATAATTTAATTTTTAATAGTTTAAGAAAGTTTTGACGTGCGTTGATACTTACTTGCGAGGGAAAACAGCTGTAAGTAGCTTCCTCGTTGCGTTTTTATATGACTCCCACTTTATAGTAGTTAGGACATCCTTTGGAACTGTAGCATATCCTTCGCCTAAACGTATCTATAAAATTAAATTTATCATCATATATAGATAAAAGCTTAGTTCTACCATTAAATTTCCTATATGTATATAGAATACACAAATAAAGATTTTCTCGCTTATTGATATTTATTATTACAATAACTACAATGCACCTACTTACCATATTTTTGCCACAAGCCTTTGGAGTTTTTAACTGAATAGCAGGCGACATCGCGTCAATACTGTTATCCGATGAATCCTATTAAAATAGATGAATTACACCAACAGTAAATTTATTAAACGAAATATTTTCCTTTAATAAAATAATATATAAAATATAATAATAAATAATAATAAAGAAAATTTATATTACAACTCTTATACCGATACAATAGTATAGGCTGTATATATATAATAGTATACAATAATATAGGCTGAGGTAACTTACTGTGCTGCTTGTTTGAGTACGTTTTCGTCTCCTGGTCCGTCTCAACCTGGTTGCCATCGAGGTTTTAGAACCTATTGCAGATGGTCCCGCTGACATGTCATGTCCTCTAGTATCCATTTTTTGGGTTATGGCTTCTACGAATGTGCCGTCACATTGAATCTCAGTTAATGGACTCCGCTGTGATGGATTGGGTGACTGTAGTTTAACGCGGGTTTGATTTACATTCTCGACCTTGATACGTTTAGGCGTTGGACCACTGCTCTGATTTTCATCTGCTTAATGATTAAAATGAAATAAATATTCGAATTCACTTTAATATTATTTGTTATGCGTTAACGCAGCCAATTGACTACACATTAAGAAACAAAAATCCTTTTACTTACAATTCTTTTGAGTCCTGTTGGCCGACGCCCGAATGTCTAACAACGCTTTTGCGGCTAATATCACCGATATATCATTTTCTGCAAAATATATTTATTAAACAACCGTCTGTATTGTCTATAATACAGACGGTTCAATATTATATTCTTATACTTGTACTATACATATGACGAAACGAATACCTTGCCAATATAAAATTTAATTTTATAGGCAGAGAAGTAGTTAATGCTACTATTATAGGACTAGCTTTGAACGATATAGGGCTCATAAACACCGATACAGAACAAGTGATTGAACGACCGTGTCGAAGAAAAATACATAAAAGCGATATGGCGTTAAAATTAATGCCTACTGTTATTTTTAATGATAATTGTTTGTATTAATACATACCACATATTTGTAAAGGATTTCTCGACCCCTGAAGCTCCAATAAAGCTTGAATAGCTTCAACTTCCATAAGTAGCGGAACCATTCTAAAAATGATAATTACGATTAACTAATAGTAACATAAATAAATCGGACCTTAGCTTTAAACAGCTCGTTCCAAATACAACAAAAATTCAATAAGTAGGTATTTTGTGACTACTTAAAAGCAATATAAAGCATTTGTACCATTGCAGGTACAATTTAAAACATTGCTTAGCGAAAAAGGTACTTATTCTTTTACTTGCACAGCTTAAAATGACCATCCTATTAGACTTAGGCATCCTATTATCGATAACCAGTTTAGTAATTATCATTAAACATGTTACGCCTGAAATTAGAAGAAAATAACTACACTTAACACAACTTAGTCATTTACTACATTACATTAACTTAATAGCCAGTTAAATTGAGATATTAATACCCAATTAATTTTAGTTTAAAAATAGGTCAGAAAATAGAATAGCTTGCAAGATGTTTTAACTCAAACGTTCTTCTTTATACCTATAATTTAAACGGTTAGTATTCTAACATTTATATTTTACGTTAATAAACAGTGTTCATTCTCAGATTATTATTATTAAACACGCAAGGAATTTTATTTAAAATAAAAAAATAATGAAAAATGTCTAGTTGCCGCCAATGTTTGTTGTACTTTTATCAAATAATTAGCTTTGAAATTACACGACAACATACATATTATTTATTTGGCTGCTAAACACACAAAATATATTATATACTATAGATTTTTATACGAGGTTCTTGCGGCTCGGTCATGTCATTACAAAATAATAATTTATATTATAAATATGAAATAAAATAAAACTTATCTTTTTATAACTTACATTAAGAATTTGATATTTATTTAAAATCAAAATTAGCACTAGTTAATTTTAGAACTTTCCACTTCAAAAAACTAGAAGACACTGAATGAAGACACATTTGCAAATTGTTTCAATGAAGTAACTAGGGTTTGGGGGTTGGTACAGTTAGAACGAACCCTATTGTTTCTACCTATATCGGGTTTACCTGATAGAAAAGATCAAGATAGGAAAGATCAAAAACAATGCGATACCATTGTCTTAATTTCTCCGAAACCCCTAATCCTCTTAATGAGTTTATTATTTTCAATAAGTACATAGTTTTATGGTTTTAGTCTGTTACGATTTTTACGAATACTTTAAACTACCTGGGTCCTACTTACTTAGGTGTACTTAAGTAAGTTATTTATTTATTCAGGCTGTAACCTGAATAAAATTTTCATTAGTCCACCGTCAAAGTCATGTATGTGGTACTAGGCGAGTTTAACGCAATTGTCCTGAAAATATTTTTTTTATAAATTAGCCTAATATCATGATATACTTAGCATCGAATAGAATAAGAATATGGAAAATAATAATTTTCGTTGTATAATAAATTAAAACAAAAAAAAGCATTAAAACAAATACTTTAGTACCTACTTACGTAGCACTGTTGTATGCATAATTATCCACAAATATCCATATTGGCAATTTAACTAACACATTGTAATGATATCGTACTTTTTACATGAATGAAATGTCTAAACCATTCTTGAAACTTTGCAATTTCTTTGATTTTTGTCTACCTTCTTTAACCACATAAAAATGATATTGCATTATGAAACTTTGTGTTTGATTTGAAACGCTGAAAATTAAGCAAGACAAAAATTTAGATAACCCATAAACATTTATGATACGTAATGAACAGCTGTTTAATTATTATTTAAATATTACATTTATTGTAGCTACCAAGACATAAGCTTTTGTTTCTTCATTTCATTCTAATACCGCCTCTGTTTCTGTATGACGGGTAGGAACAACAACAACACGCAGATATGCATTTATAATATTTCATATTTGCCAATATTTCTCCCATCGGTTGTAGGTAATTAGTCACCAAAGTTTTAAAATGGAACAAGGATTATGGGTTTTAGTAGAAACAAAAAAGGCTTCAAGTTATAGTGTGGTAAATGTGCCTTTAATATAATAAACGAGGCAATGACTGTTATCGCGATGGTACGAAAGGAGAGCCGAGGAGAGGACAAGTCTTTAAAGATACCAAAGATAATCTAGAGGTTGTATTTATTGTTATTTTATTTGATCAAATCATACATTTTAATTTCTCACCTGTGACCTACCGTGACCACTTACTATAATATGTAAATGGCCCAATATAGTAAATAATTAAATTATTTGGGAAGTAGGTATGTCATTGATTTAAATGTTAGTTAGTCTACTAGCCGTACTTATAATTAAAGAGTACTTATTCGTTAGTTACTGGTTATTTTTTTTCTGAAGTTCACTAATCTGGCATTATAGTCCTTATTTGAAATTGACCGTGCAGCATATAGATTGCTATGAGCTATATATGAAAATCTAATTTTTGATTGGTTTTGATTCATGTGTATACATATATCTGTAAATAGAAGCTCCAGACCATTCAGGCATTCACAGTTCTCACATATTTTTTTTATTTTTATTTTACGGAAAAAGAAACGGTTATATACTTATATTGAATATATAAATAGATAATTCTACTATGTGAAACCCACAGCGTTTTCCACGTATTAAACATAATTAATTCTAAGAACCAGCACGCGAGTTAGACATGATACAAGTTAAATATTAATACATATAAGTAATATACAAATAAATACGTGCAATTAAATGAAAATTTATCGCAATATAGAATACTAATATATAAAGATTATGCAAACTGTAAGCAATTAAGCTTTTCAATTATTTTATTTTATTTCTGAACTGGCCAGCTGACAGTATAATAGTTTGACAGTTTTATTTAATAAATATGCCTCAACCTATAAAAATGTGATGTTCAGTCGCAGGACTAAAACCTTTTTACGTGCAAACTATTTTAATTTCTTTTTTTTGTTCCCTTTGTAATTTTCTGGCCATTTATAATTTTCTTTTGTTTTACAATTTGTTCTAATGTCATGGAATTATCTCACGTACAATTCAATTAATGTAATAATTAATTATATATAAAAAATAATGGAGTCAGATAATTTATATTCCGAAAGGAATCATGTGTTTATATATTTGGGAAATGGAATTTGGTTTTTGACCGTTGTGATTCATTCAACATATCAAATGCTCGTAACAGAAGCACAGACCTTGTGTGGTGTATGCTTTCATGATATTCATTATATCAAATTTGTTTTAAGTTCCCTTATAATTGTTTTATTAAGCACATAAGATGTTTGGGGACAGATTTAATAAAATAAAAAACAAATATAAATAGACACGACCTAAGACAAGAACCTTTTTAGACAAGCGGAACCTAGTAACGAATTTGTACAGAAAAGATATTTGCAAACAATCACGTGACCATACAAAATCGTTGTGATATTTGTCTATCGAAAAATGTCTTTGCCTCGAGCGCGGGTCAACACTCAACAGGCTCGTGTTGTCATTTGTTATGTCACATGTGTTTATTGGAGTATTGGGAGGTGTACTAACCAACATTTGACTACTTTTATTTTAATTTATTTAATGTGAAGTTAAAATAACGAATTGAAAATGAGTGACTTCCAAGAACAAGAATTTGTGTCAGCAGAACATGATCATTTAGTGAGTGCCATAACCAAATTGGACAAAACGCAACACATTACCGAGCCTACTCGAAATGAACCTACAAATCTAAGTTCAGAATTTAACTTAATTAAAAGCTCTAATAGATTAGAACTAAATAAAGTAGTAAGTGTTCTCAAGGATAGTGCTCATTATAAAACTATAACAAAGAAATTAAAAAGTCTTGACCAAGGGCAAGTTTTACCCAAACCTTTAGAAAAACCACAGGCTGAACGAGTTAAAAGGTCAACAGGATATGATGTTACTAAAGAGAAAGTAGCCAAATGGGATCCAGTTGTTGCAAGAAACAGAACAGTTGATTTTGTTTCATTTCCACTTAATTCAGTCTCTAAACGAGAACATCCTACCAAGCTGATATTGTCAAACTTACAATCGAAATCTCCTTTGGAAAAAGAGTTAGATGAGATAGACCCTCCAGCGCAAGTTGAGGATGATAATGAAAATGAGCAAAATTTTCCTATGACCTATGAGGAAATGTTAGAACACAGAAAAGAAATGGCTAAACTGAGAGCTCAGCAGTCATATAAAGCTGTAAAAGCTAAGAGACAGAGTAAAATTAAGAGTAAAAAATATCATAGGTAGTTAACTCTGTTCTATACAAGCAATATGTACACTTAGTTTTACTCAATTGCTTTAAGTCCTTTCTGGCTTTTTTATACTGATTTATATTAATCTTTTATAAGTATTGGCTGCTTAACTAGTTAGTCTTATGTATTTTAAGTTTCTTTAACATGTGAATTATCATATAATATTATATTCATTACAGAATCCTTAAAAAAGAAAGATTGAAACAACAACTCAAAGAATTTGAAGAATTACAGGTAAAAAATCCTGAGGAAGCTCTAAAAAAATTAGAGGAGTTGGAAAAATCAAGAGCTCTTGAGCGTCACACTTTAAGGCATAAGAATACTGGAAAGTGGGCAAAAAACAAGCTAGTTAGAGCAAAATATGATAAAGAGGTAATTAATTAGAAAAATAGTATATTTAATTAATTTTGTGAAATGTTAAATTATAATCTGTTTATAGGTAAGACAACAATTAGCTGAGCAATTGGCTGTAAGCCGGGGACTGACTCAAAAAACACAAGCTAATGAAAGTACTGATGATGAAGTAGATGAAAATGAGATAATACCAGATTTAACTCTAGCTCAGGATCCTTTAAATCCATGGATGATGAAAAGACCAGACAAGAGCAATATAAATACCGAGTTTGATTTTGGCTACAAAAAATATTTAAAGGCAAAATTAGACAATCATATAGAGAGTAGCGATTCTGAAGAGAATGAGAAAAATGTTTGTGATTTATCTGCACTCAAGAATAAAAATTCTATATTGTGTAAAGCAGCAGCCAATAAAGCTAATGAACAAAGTATTTCTAATATTGATGAAGTGGCTAAACCAAAAGGTAATCCTAGGAATAAACAGATAGTAAAAAGGAGTACTTCTGTTGATATTTCCAACCAAGACAGGAACATTACAATACCTATAGCAACCACTCACTGGACAGTAGATATAATCAAGTCAAATGATTCTACAGAATCTGGTAAAATTGAGGTTACAAAGGTTTTTGATACCTATGAAAGTGAAGTCACAAGAGAGGTTGAAAAGAAGATAAACAAACTAAGAAAGAATATCAAACAATTAGAGAAACCATCTAAAAAACAAAAACTTGTTAAAAAACGGGAAGAAAAAGGTAACAATATTACAAATTTGGAGTCTCTTATGTTTAAAAAGAAAAATCCAAAACCAATAATTGATGAAGAGCTGATAGAGACTAATTTTAAGGCACCTGGAAATATATCTCAAAAAAATGAGACTCCTACAAAGGTTCTTCAAACTCCATTAGAACAAGCTGCCAATTCTAGTGTTTCTTCAAACATAGATCCAAGTCAATTTATTGAAGTAAAACCCAAGTATCTCAATACTGCCATTCCAAGAGGCGAAAACAATTTAGATGAATTAGATAATGATGATGAACAAATTGTACCAAAAATTGATATAGAAGAAGTTTTTGAGGAAGATGATGTTGTAGCGAGTTTCAGGCAAGAAAAACAAACTGAAATTGATAATGATATTCCTAAAGAAATTGACTTGCAATTGCCAGGGTGGGGAAGTTGGGGTGGTTTAGGAGTAAAAGCACCTAAACGAAAACAGAACAGATTTTTGTCAAAGAATATAACAAAGGTACCAAGGCGTGATGAAAACAAGGGAGATATCATAATAAATGAATTAAAATTACCTAAACTTAAAGCTCATAAAGTATCTGAATTACCTTTTCCATTCACAAAAGTAAGCGACTATGAAGCCTCTGTTAGGACTCCACTTGGTAATACCTTTATTCCTGAAACAGCTCACAAGAAATTAATTCGGCCTAACATAATTACTAAAGCTGGTGCAATAATAGAACCAATGGATGAAGAACAGCTGTTAATTAAGCGTAACCAAACATTTAAGAATCAGAAGATTTTAAAACTACTTAGTAAATAATAAAACTATTGTTGTTTTATAAAGTAATTTATTTAAAAATATCTACTATACTCCAACCCTAACAGGTGGTGAAACTAAAATTACTCCATCGCCTCTCACAAACAACATTGGAATATTTCTTTTTGTACTTCTATAAACTTCTTCATATGTTTCTTCATCAATCTCCACTGTTGTGATAGTCTCTTCAGCATCACCCAGGACCATGTTTAGATGTTGATCATAAGCCTTTAACAAATACACTTAAGTGTTAAATGTAATAACAGAAAGTTTGTAGTATTAATATGGAAGTGATTTTCAATAAAAAAATTAACTATAGATATGAACCAATTACATATGTAGGTATGCTGATGTGAGGTTATGAATCTCAATAATATCTTTCAACTGACAAGTCATGGCTACACTAACTAGTTACACTTGTACACAAATATTACTTAAAATAGGTACATAAACAGAAGAATTAAGAAATACATGAGTGTAGACAGATTTTGCACTGCCTGTGGTTTTCCATTTTTATTTAACCATAAAATATCATAGTAACAATTTTGATTTGAGTGTCTATTCCAATTCGTCAAGGAACCATAAAATACTAATTCATTAGCGGTTATTAAGGATTTACTACTAGAGCCTTTTTAACCCCATAAAACAGTTACTTATAAGGTTTGTTAATAAGAAAACAATCTTACGTGCAATCTTCCCCGTAATTCACGTTCATTGCGCATTTTAACATAAATTCTTTCGTCCAAACTAAGTCTTATTAAGTCTAAAGGCTCTTTTACGGTCATAACCGCAACCTGAAAAAGAGAAGTATTCTGTAATACTAGATGAAATTCGCGTCTTCTTTAAATAGCAAGCAAATATAGTTAACAATAGAAAATCAGGTTTAAAAAATATTGAACAAACATTTTCTCCATCATCAGCCATGGCAAAACTTTATTAAATCACACTGATGTTTAATTTCCCTTTATTTATATACGTATTGTATAATATTGTAGTATTTATGGTATACGACACAAATATATTTTTGTTTAAAACTTCAAGCCGGACAAGGTTGAAGGGAGTAGGCACATATTATCAGGGTTGCCAACATATATTTCACCAAAGCCAAAAAGGCACATCAAATTGCTTCTGGATTGGCAATATAGAGGCATTTATTTTAATTATAGTAATTAAACATAAGCATTAACTTTTATAACGCTCTTTATGTTCCATTTGCTTTAACGCGTAGCAACTAAAATTCAACACTGCGATTAAAAAAGTCGAGCTTTAAAAGCGCTGTCATTCAATTTAAAATTGATCAGCACGACTGCTATTTAGTGCTATAACCTATATATTAGATTTCGGTATTGCGTTAATAAAAATAGTGTTAATTAAATTAAAGAGTTTTACAGATCTCAATTAAATTGATTCTATACTTGTAGCTTTTGACAGACAATTGTCAAATTGCAAGTACCGGGCCATAAAATTAAAAAAAAACTCAACTGCAAGCGATAACAAATTAACAATTAACACAAAGCGTGATTAGTTTATTAAATATCTATCACATTTTATTTAGCTGCGTGTGATAAAACTATTAAAACTTCCTGCCTATATTACTACTTTGTTGGTGTGCCGATTGTTTTAACATTGTTTGAAATGATAAATCTTTACGAACTTTGATCGTAATGGTGCGAAGTGGGTGAGTGTTGTTGTGCCTTGCATATTAGTTCAACATTAATTTATACATTGTTTGTGTAAAAGTATAACATTACTTTTGCTATTTTTTAGACGCGATCGTGACCGCCGGAGGTCTCATAGTCGATCAGTGACTCCAGAACGAAAACGACGGCGTTCCCGGTCCAGAAGCCGTGATAGGTCAACTAAAACATCTAAAAGGAAGCGAAGCCGCAGTAGGGAAAGAGATTCAAAACGTGATCGAAGTAGAGATCGCGATAGAGATAGAGATAGAGACAGAAAAAGGTATTATTCATAAGAATTTCCTACTTAAAATTTATAACCTCAATACTGACAGCTCACACTTTTTACATTAAATTTTAAAGTCACACATCATGTATTCCTGTGTCTAAAAATGCATAGGCAGTCTTCTGGGGTTTTTTTTTAAATTCATTTAATATATTTATAGAGATAAAAGGGAAGAAAAGAGTAATGGCTCTAGTAGTAAATCTAGAAAGAAGTCACCAGATAGAGATAAAGATAACGAGAGGTCAAAATTAAAAGAGGAATCTATTAAACCTGAATCTGAATATGATATTGGATCTGCTGATAAGGTAAAGTAGTTATAAGCTATTTTTAAGTTTCTTTAAGATCAAATTGCTACTTTAATATTGATTATATTATTGCCAGGAATGTAACAATTATTAAAGTTTCTGACTGACATTATGGTACATTTGTAAATTGTGGAAATTAAGCATTTATGTAATCTCTCTTTTGTGGCACAAATTACAAATAAATTTTATAATTTATGCCAATAGGAAGAAGAACAGAATAGACTTGAAGCAGAAATGCAAAAACGGCGTGAACGTATTGAGAGATGGCGTGCTGAACGCAAGCGGAAGGAGTTAGAATCTGCCAAGAAAGAAGTTCAAAAAGGCAGTTTAGTGACCAATATACATACACCAACTGTCAAAAAATGGTCATTAGAAGACGACTCTGGTGAAGAAGGTATTTGAATGTGTATTTTTCTTATTTTCTATTCTAACTCATCTCTGGTCTAATTCTGTTTTAATTCAAAGGGGAAGAAGAGAAAGAGGCCAAAGAAAAGCTATTGGCAGAAGAGAAAAAAGAAGATGAGATTGATCCTCTTGATGCATATATGCAAGAAGTTCAACAAGTAAGTTGAGACTCATACCTAATGTTCAGCCTAACTCTGTGCTCAGTGTAATATTAAGTAGCTTTTTATTTATTTCTTATATTTGAAATAAATTTTCTAGGAGGTTCGGAAAGTGAATGAAATAGACCATGCTCGAGGCGTTATAAATCTGCCATCATCTGACTCTGGTGTAGTTATATTAACAGGAACGGCTAAGAAACAAGTCACAGAACAAAAAAACAAAGGTGAGAAATTTTGTATTTAACTGAATCTATTTGGCTTTATAAAAACCAAATTAGAAAATATTCAAATGTGTCTTGTTTTTTCCAATATACAATTAAAGGTTTTGAAACATTGAGCAATGTAGAAAATTCAAAGATTTTATATAGAGAAAATATGCATATCATTTTTATGTGACTATTTGTAATAGAAATAAAAATATGGAATACTGCTGATGTAGTAAAAAATTTATGTAGATTTAATGAGTGCCAATATAGAATTGATGTTTTAATATGAAGAGCTTGTGTTTGAATGAAATAATGTTTCTTAATAAAACTGAGAATACCTTTTTTTTCAGGAGAGTTAATTGAACAGAATCAGGATGGTTTAGAATATTCATCAGAAGAAGAAACTGAAGATATTAAGGATGCAGCCGCAAATCTTGCATCCAAGCAGCGTAAGGAATTAGCAAAAGTGGACCATTCCAGCCTCCAGTACATGTCATTTAGAAAAGCATTTTATACAGAAGTAAGCATAATTTTGGATTCAATAATATTCAATAACTCATATGATAAAAATGTGGTCTCGATTTTTTTGTTAGGAAATATTAAATAATGATATCTAGCTAATTAACTAACTACTACTTAGCTAAAGTTTATATTCTTACTTTCTTCATATATACTAGTTTAAAGAAATAAGGATTTGTTGGCTTATGTGTCTATTTCTTTACACAGTGTATCCCAGGTTCCCTTATACTAAAAACTTTGTATCAGTAGAAGCTTTAGTTTCTCAATTGCATATTTTTCAGATTAATGAATTGGCGCGAATGACTACCGAAGATGTAGAAGCGTACAGAACGGAATTAGAAGGCATCCGAGTGAAAGGCAAAGGATGTCCTAAACCCATTAAGACCTGGGCGCACTGTGGTATTAGTAAGAAGGAAATGGATATTTTGAAAAAACTCGGATTTGAAAAACCAACCCCCATACAAGCGCAGGCCATACCCGCTATTATGTCTGGAAGGTAGGGAAAAATATTGTTTGTTAACATTACAAGTATGTACTGAAAAAATAATTTAACGAATTCCCTTATGAACGCCATTGCATATCCAGTAGAATTCACTTACAACGCATTCAACTTATAACGACTAACCGGTTTTAGCGACGATATTGGTTACTCATATTTGGTTTTGTATCGCATTATATTTATATATAATCCCGGTCCCTGGAATGTCGTTATATCCGGATTCTACTGTATTATGTTATTTTTCTATTATTGATTTAAATGATTTGTCTTTTGACGAATTTCACAATTAACAAACCTTGCTACGTGTGTACTTTCCGAGTTGAATTAAGTTTTTTTTTTTCAGAGACTTGATAGGCATAGCTAAAACTGGGTCAGGCAAAACTCTTGCTTTCATACTACCAATGTTCCGACATGTTTTGGACCAACCTCCGCTAGAAGATACTGATGGACCAATAACTCTTATAATGTCTCCTACAAGAGAACTGTGCATGCAGATCGGCAAAGATATAAGGAAGTTCGCCAAATCTTTGAATTTACGTGTCGTATGCGTTTATGGCGGCACTGGGATATCTGAGCAGGTATGGAGATTGAGTTTTCATGTCAACACTAGAGAACGCGTTATTGTTATTATATAGTCGAGTACAATATATACGCGTAAGTTTAAACATTAAAATGTACTAATTTCATATAAATAAATTTTCAAAATGTTATTTTAAGTCCTGTACAATTGCTGCCTGCTTACTCGTAAAGAAGTATCTATCTTATATATTAGTGATAAACATTTTAATAGATAATCCGAATTTTTGTTCAAGGTCGATTCCTTTCAGCTCGTTTTTGATGGTGATGTCTTTATGTAATAATGTATGTTGTGTGTAGATAGCGGAGTTGAAGCGTGGCGCTGAAATAATAGTGTGCACTCCAGGGCGTATGATCGACATGTTGGCCGCAAACTCGGGACGCGTCACCAATTTACGGCGAGTGACGTACATCGTGCTTGATGAGGCGGATCGAATGTTCGATATGGGCTTTGAGCCGCAGGTTAATATATTTCTATAGATATACATTGGTTAACCGCAAAAAAATTAAAGATGTATCGAGCACACTCAAGCTTATCGTGTCGGAGTTCCAAACAGGTCCAGGGTTCGATGTTCCTGTACTGTATATATTTACAAGGTATAATAAATAGCTCAACTTGGGTCGATACGACCATGTGAAATATGTCCATTAATTATTATTATGTAATCAATGTAAAACTGAAAACATTTTTTAAATTTAACAGCTTATATAAATATATATGCGATCCTCCGTGGTATTTTAAACTTAATTTTTTTTTAACTTTCAGATGCTTATACTAAAGTTATACCTTGGAAAATAGATTTTAATTAATGTTTTTCTTTTGTTAGGTTATGAAGATAATAGATAACATCCGTCCAGATAGACAAACGGTCATGTTCAGCGCAACTTTCCCGAGACAGATGGAGGCTCTAGCTAGGCGTATATTGCAGAAGCCTATTGAAGTTCAGGTAACACTTGATCAGGAAACATTACATCTCATTTTATACTATGTGATGGGAGAAAATAAAGAATAAAATCCACTTTTGCTCCAACTATTTTTCTTAACATTTCAAGTAGATCTAATATCTCTATATTTTTCTATTACAAACCTATCCGATTGTATTATTAAGCCTTAAACATTTTTAAGTGTTTTTTAGTTTGGTGACCGTAGTACCAAACGGAACTGCAAAATGTCATCTTTGTATGGTCAACATTATGATAAGCATATTTTTTGCCCTGTAGTCCGCGTTTTATAATGTATAGTATTGATATTTCTATATATTCAGGACATCGACCATTTTCGAAAATCTTACAAGGCAAGGTGTCAGTCATTAAACAAACGTCACTGTCATGTCAAAAATGATAAATGTCATAACATTTTGCAAGCCATTCGCTTTGTGTTTGTGCCAATGATTGTGTTGCATTGCATAATTCGTGCTTTCTGTGATTTTTCCAATGACTTTGGTTAATCACGGAATCCGACTAAAATAATATGAAACAATAGTACACTTAACTATGCCTAGTTTTGTCAATCAATTTCGAACAAAACCTATCCTTGTATTCAAGTTCATATCTCCAGGCAGTTTATAATTAGATATTTTTATCTAACAAATGTCACATATTTGGTATACAACAGTGTATGCAGAGTGGTCGATGTCCTTTGTCCCAGTATTTATATATTTATTATCAATGGACAGGTCGGCGGTCGCAGTGTGGTGTGCAAAGAAGTAGAACAGCATGTGGCGATATTGGAGGAGGATGCGAAATTTTTCAAGCTTCTAGAACTGTTGGGACTGTACAGCCATTTGGGGAGTATCATCGTGTTTGTGGACAAACAGGAGAATGCCGACAGTTTACTTAAGGATCTTATGAAGGCTTCTTACTCTTGTATGAGCTTGCATGGAGGTATGTTGGAATACAAAGAATCTAGTGGGTAGTAACAACAATTTTGTAATTAATTTGAAGTGTTAGTTAACATGGGGAAATTTGGAAAATGAAATTAAAATTATTTTGGATATCAATCAATCCACAATAATACACTATTATTGTGGGTTGATTGAATCCACAAGGATTAAATATGACAGAGAAAATTTTTAATTATAATTTTAATAATAAATTATTATTTGGTTAATTAATCTGCTAAACTCATACAATAATACTAAGCACAAGTTTTGCTACAGCTTGTTTATCAGTTTTTGACAGACAAACTAAGTGTACTAAACGAATGCATGTTTGTCCTTCCGTTGTACTGAGAAATTGAACTGTACTGATTGATTGAACTGTACTGGGCGATTCTTGAGTTTTCCATACATTTTTTTTACAACTTGTTTTTGTATATAACATTATAGGCGCTAAAATTCACGCTAGGAAAAACCTATGTGAGTGGCTAGTTCTTCTTAAATTGTCATTTATTATGTGTGAGTTGAGTTGAGGGCGCTACGAAGCGCTGGTTTTACAACTTTTCAGCCTCGGAACTACGACATAAAATCTAAACCACCTTGTATCTACTTATAATTCATGGGCGTTTGGATTGCAGGTGTCCGCTCGTATATTAACAACGCTCTGTTACAGGTATTGATCAATTCGACAGGGACTCGACGATTGTTGACTTCAAGAATGGCAAAGTGAAACTGCTTGTTGCGACCAGTGTAGCTGCTCGAGGGCTGGACGTGAAACAATTGGTTCTCGTCGTTAACTACGACTGTCCTAATCACTATGAGGATTATGTCCACAGGTAACATTATCATGAATTTACAATTTGATTAAGAGCTAATCAAATGTCTGAGTGTTTGTTTTGATGTCATTGTTATGTTTTGTTTGTTAGTAACTAGTACTTGCTTACATTAAGTGCAATAAAATTCCCAGATATTTCTGTTTCATATGTTAATTGTGTATGTTTCCCTCGTAGTGTCTTTTAGAAATTGAGTTCTACTGATTAGTTTCGCCACGGTTATAAGTCTTTTTTGTGTGTGCTTGTGGTGTTGTGAGGAATATATATTATGTATATTCTCTTGATAAATAAACTAACAATATTTTTTTTTATATTCAGATGTGGTCGAACTGGTCGAGCTGGTAACAAAGGATACGCGTGGACCTTCCTAACGCCAGAACAAGGGAGATACGCTGGTGATCTCTTGAGGGCATTCGAACTTACCGGTATAAACGCACCAGCTGACTTGAGGAGCCTTTGGGAGAAATACAAAGAAGGTCAAGAAAAAGATGGCAAGAAAGTTCATTCGGGTGGAGGGTTTAGTGGAAAAGGTAAGAAATGTGGGAGATTGTAATTGTCTGTATTAATAAATAAGGTTTACGAATTAGTATAAAATATTCTTTATTTTCAAATCTTTTTAGTCTATCGATGATTATGAAGCTAACTCGAAAATTCAATATTTGTGTCAATTATTGCTTCTGACTGGAAGAGCTGATGCTAAGTCAAATGGTTTGAAATTTTCAGGTTTCAAGTTTGACGAGTCTGAAGCACAAGCGGCGACCGAAAGAAAGAAATACCAGAAAGCAGCACTCGGTCTGCAAGATTCTGATGATGAAGATGTTGAAGGAGATCTTGATCAGCAGATTGAGACCATGTTAGCTGCCAAGAAGATTGTCAAGGAAATCAAAGTAAGATCCGTATTCGAATCGATTAAAGATTTCATTCATTTTTTTATTAGGGATGTAGGTTAGTTAACGTAGTACGTGGTGGGAGTCCAAGTATGTTTTTAATATTGTACTTGGTTTACTTCATCACAAAATAAAATAAAACTACTAATGGGTTCAAAGTCAACGAGATTTGGTAAATTAAATACAAACTGACAGATAAACAAACACACACATTATTTTTGGATAAAAGAGGGAGTAATGTCTCGTAAGTGTTTTGGTGTGTGAAATTGTATCACTTTTAAGACAACGAGCCTTTTCTGTAAATAAATAATGTGTTATAGCCGGGTGTAGCGGGTGCAACGCCACCTGCCGGCGGACCAGCGACCGCGGATGGCAAGTTGGAGTTGGCTAAACGTCTGGCCTCAAGAATTAACATCGCTAAGGGTCTTGGCGTTGAGCAAAAGGGCGCAACTCAACAAGCGGCTGAAGCCATCTTGAAGGGATCGACATCAACACATACGCTTATTACGGTAATTATCGCTTATCGTTATTATATTGCTTATAATAACATTAGTGTTAGGAAATATAGGGAAACTTAGATAATGTTATTAAATCAATTGTGTATTACATTGAATAATACGTCTTAATCAAGAATGACAAAAAAAACAAATATTATGATTCAGTAAGTGTAGAAAAGGTAATTGAGTCTAGATCAATCAGTTAAATGCTTTGATTTCCCAACCATTGTTAAAAACCTTTGTAGCATTAAAAAAATGTATTTTATACTAATAACTTGAACAATAAAGTTTGATTTTATTACTTGTGTAAACTTGAGCGTTGTGAATCAACGCGAAATAATTTATTTTTATTTGTCATCTTCAAAAGTCTTAAAACAAGTACAGATTTTAACGCAGGTTTCACAATATGGAAATATTAAAAAACAAAATAGAAATCTTAAAAAAATATTAAAGCACGTCTTTATTAAAAATTAACCCCATTTTTCATGTCATTATTAAAGTAGACGAGGAATTCGGAATAAAAAGAAATATTCACTTATTTTACACATGTATTGTTACATTTTCCAGGCCAAAACAGTCGCGGAACAATTGGCCGCGAAATTAAACACGCGTTTGAATTACCAACCGCGTGACGAAGCGAATGCGGAGCCGGCGGAGGAGGTGTTCCGGAAGTACGAAACCGAGTTGGAAATAAACGACTTCCCACAACAGGCCAGGTGGAGGGTTACCAGTAAGGTACATAATCTGTGTATATAATTAATTAAAGCTGCAACACACATTCGTTTTTGTGGGTTATTGTGCATCAGCCTCTGCTTTGTAATCCATTTTTTGGTTAAAACGAAAAATTATTATCTTTATATAAATATGTTTCACACATATACTTAGTCTCAAGGTTAGTAAATAGCTATGTTATGATTGCTCACAGATGATAAACAAAATATACGTATATGTATTTTAAATGAATATTGAAAGACCCAGGTTCAGAAAATGTTTCACCGTAAAGGTTGGAACTTTTTTTGATATCAGGACTCAGACCTGGGCCACCATTGTGCCAAATGGATTTTGAAATAAATACATAATATAGTTTGCAAAGATTGGGTGCATCTATATTTATAGAAAATCCGATTTAACTACCCTCAATTTGTATTTTAAGCTCGTAAATAATATAATAAAGCATGTGTTTATTTGATGAGACAACAATGTGAAAAATACTACAATTGAAAATATGTTTTTATAACAATATTTCATACATCTATTTTAATTAACGTCAATAACAAATAATAATTAAATCCTGTTATGAAATTAACGATAAATCGTACAGATCTGATAGCGTTTAACCTCTACGCAAATAGCCTGTCCGTAACCCGGCTCAAATACGCCTATAAATACAGAGTTGCACATGTAATCGTCAGTTGCAATTTAATCATGTTACTTAAACTAGCTCTGATTGGTGCCTTTGTTTACTTCTGTGTTAAGTTATTAAACAGGCAAAAGTGTTATACCCATTATTATTAGTTTAAAGGTATATATTTTTAATAACATTCATTTATAAACATTTAATCGTGATGATAATAAGATGACAATATTGTACTGTCTTGAAATGCAAAGCTTTAATTTTTAAATGATTTGAATTCTAGACTGTAACTCAGCTAAACCGTCCTGTATAGTTAGTCTATGAAGTTTTTATTTACTTACTTACCTTACAGATATTAAAATAGGAGTGTCATAAAATATGTTTTTAAGAAGTTTTTGATGTAATAAAATATTTACAGGAGGCGCTGGCGCTTATAAGCGAATACTCAGAGGCGGGTATAACAGTGCGCGGTACCTACGTACCTCCGGGTAAAGCACCACCAGAAGGTGAAAGGAAATTATATTTGGCGATAGAAAGTTCACAAGAGTTGGCCGTGGCCAAGGCAAAATCTGAAATAACACGACTTATTAAAGAGGAGCTGCTCAAACTACAGACGTCCGCGCACCATATGGTTAACAAAGCTAGATATAAGGTTCTTTAATGTTTTAATAAATTGGACTTGTACTATGTCTCATTTTTTATTTAAGAGTTAGCGTCTTAAAACAATGGATGTGTACTGTATCTGAATTTTATTTCGTCTTCGTAATATTTTCCCATTCATTAAATAATCTGTGAATTAATAAGCAATAATCCTTGCTCTAATGTTAATGTATACATTCGGTATAGATAGAGGAAATTAAAATAATTTCAAACTTGGTTTTATACTATAATGAACCTATTTTTTTGCAAAGCCTGTTGATATAGCGAGGTGCCAAGTTTCAAATTTGGTTGGTTAGGTTAGGTTAGTTAGTTATCTATTTATTTATTTTGATCCATAAATAGTTAACTATTTAAAATATTTACTTCACAAAAATACAATAACAAAAATAGATATATGACAGAGACCTCCTAAAACATGTTTCACAGATAAAATATGTTATACACACAGTCACATGTAGAGAAACTACAAAAAGCCACGGGAAGAAAAACAAAACAAAATTATTCTATAAATTAAAAGTTACATACCCTAACACAAAAGGAGAAGTAAAATATAATATATATTGTTAATACTATATAAAACACAAAAATTGGCCATAAAATTGATTTCAATTCTACATAACACCTGAACGCAGCAGAGGGGCACGAAAAAATGTCTAAATCAAGAGAGTTATCGTTAAAGGTTTTAAACATTCTTTTTAATGGCTCACGAAAACCGATGTTTGTCCTTGTACACGATATTAGAAAAGTATTAGATGAGCGGAGAGACCTGGTTGGAACGTTAAAATTAATTAGACAGAGGAGCTCGATAGATAGATGAAAATATACTATATACCAAAGATATTACCTTTATCCTTATAAAAATTATAAGGCAGGATTGTCACCCATTAATATAACATTGTTAAAGAACGTTTTTCTTGAGACGGCAGTGAGACAAAAAAGAGTATTAAGTACATACAACTAAAAAATATATCCAATACTATCGGCAAATTGTGCGCGTTAACATTTTTGCTTTTTTTATGGTTAGGCGCAAAAATATGTTGTGAATCAATATTTATAAAATTTTCTAATTTATTTTTTTATTCGAACATTTAATTTATTGTCTATTATTTTAAGTATTCTGATTATTGTAAATTTTGTTTTAAATTAATGGAAACGATTTACATTCAGTAGTTTTCGTTATCAGCTATTTAAACACTCCTACTTGAAAATGACCACATCTTATTTAAACTGATTGATTCTTAAACTACGCAACTATATTACGAAATATTTAATAAAATTTTCCTTTGTATTATCGTAAAAATAACGGAATATTTATAAAAATGACATTTGAACCACGTAATTTGAAAGGCCGTTTCCATACCTAATAGGCAAATGTGTGATTGGGATCTAGGGTAAATCTGACAAATTACTACGAATGTCCTATTTAGCTCAACCTTCACCTATCTAACTGTACTTTGATAAGTACTTACGCAAAATTGATAAATAAATGACGAGTTAGAGAACATGATACATACGTTTTTACACTGATTATACTGATTTCTCGTAATGTTGTTATGATTGATTTACATTTCGCCAAACTTTATAGATAAATATTTTTTATCTATATAAATAAATGTGATTATTAACATAATCTATACATACGTACTAAGTCTGTATATTTTTGTTCTCTGGTTGTACTCAGAATTGTGCAACAATTTCAATTTTGCAAATTTTGAAAAAACTAAATTCTTATTCAGCCTTCAGCCAGAATAGTATTATTTTTAGGTAATACCTGAGTGATCTTCTCATTAGTCGTATTTTGTTTAAAGATACCACACACAATAACAATAATTATTATTATAATTACTTAGTACAGTCAGAATAATAAATAAAGACATAACGTAATATTTATACATAACATAGATAACATCAAGCGATTTTCAAAGACATTTTTTTTAATAGATACATTATCACATTATTACGATGCATTCTGTTGTGTCTATTGCATTAACATATTTCACTTTGAGAACGGAGAATTCCACGATAAGAGGAGAAAAGGCACGTGTTTGAAGATAGCATGCATCAATAACACTTTAAAAATAGTTCTACTAGTCTCGTGCGTGATAAAGGTTATCATTTGTGGGAAGATTCCACCGCAAACAAGGCTAAAGCGATTCATTCTTAACGATGTTCAGTTATGCAGTAATTCATTTAATGTTAAACTCATTAAAAAACTAAGAGCCACAATTTAAGTCAATTTGGAATATTTATGCTATCGTAATAAATTTTTCCAAAGTGTCAGTTCAGTCTACATGACGTTTAATTTTAATTAATTTAGTAGTTTTATTGGTTGTCACACTAGGCATTTCCTACATTTCCATATAGGAAATATAATGTGTTTACTTGGTTGAGTTCACCTTTGACTTAGTTATGATCACAGCTTTCCTTATCATATTATTAATGTGCACTAAACATGCACTGATAGATTGTTTTATTTTATTATTTTTTATCTAAACGTGACTTAGTTTATTCATTACTGTAAACTAATCTAACCATGAATAATGCGGTAGAATTTAATTGTATATACTTTTTAAATTGTAATCATATGTTACGTACGGTACGCCTATTATAAATATAATAAAACATTTTATATACTCATATTTTGGTTAAAAGCATTAATTAATGCTGAACCAGATAACAAGGACTGCTAATGACTTCCATTTCGCTGATATAAGGTCAAGCGGGTGCTTGACAACATTTTTTTACAGTTACCGTTACATATTACGTGAATCAAAAATAATATTATGATAAAAACTTCAAGTTCAACTAGCGTGTTGCTGGGCGAAACGGTATACCACAGAATAAATATATTTTTCTTTGCAAGAAAATATTTATTGATCTATATTTTGAGAGTACACACATAATTATTACATAGATATAAATTATGTATTTATACTTTATATTATTATTTTAAATCACCGATATAATAATTTTTACTTTAAGTTTGTTAATAATTTCTTAACCTGTGACCCAAACCCAAAAAAACATTATTATTTTAAAAGTAATTTACTAAGATAGTTAGTTTATGACTAATGTCTTATTATTTATGTATATACCTATGTACTTTTTCGTAGGAAATTATTAATAACTATAGTTTCATTGTAATTCAAAATGGTGCTTTGCTACATTATAAGCGAGTTAATTATTTAGAAACTTGTCATTATCAACTATAAACTTTAATGTGTGTAAAGGTTGAAAATGAAAATTATTTTCCCACATATCTCAATTTTATGGGAAAAATGTCTACTTCTTAAAAATGATAACTAAGAAAATAAATAAAAATTAGGATATTATTATACAACACGTCTGATTATATATTCGATTGCCTGTGACCATGTGTCTATTTCCAGTGTAAATTTAAATAATAAAAGTGTAATAACTGTAAATAGACACTTTTTAGTATTGTAATAAATGTATTTCAATCTCACTTGTGTCAAATTAGCAAGTTACATGTGATGTTAATATATTTGGGGTTCGAATAGTTACATAACGTACGCGTTGTTATACAAAATATGCATTTTATTATACTTTCAAAGTGTGCTCAAAAAAAGTAAAACAAGAGAGAGGAAACATGCATGCACACCAGAGTTGATCTTGCCACCTATAGACATAATTTAATTTTAGTAACCAATGGTTATATTAATAAATTAAAATAACGGCAGAACATCGATATTTTTTTACCTAATTTAAGTAATCTCCTTTTAACATCAGATAGCCAAGCACGTGAAATATATATCTGATAATGGCCGAAACACTCCCGCTTCAGGACGTTAACACACTGTTTTTAAGTGGATCATTGACGATAGTCAAAGATAATTGATTATTTACCTGCAGTAATGCATGTTCACAGACTTTACAATTGTCCGTTTTTAAACAGCCGTATCAAAGTAAAATTGCAATGACGCGAGCTATACTTTGCATGTTAAGGGTGAAACTACCATAAATTGATGTCATTAGTTTCATAATAATATCAAATATGTTGTAATAATCAATTCAAAAATATTATACATTGAAATTTTAATATGTATTCCATATTTTTATATATTTAAATAAACAAAAACTTATCATTATTTATGTAATTCATCGTATTGGTCATATTTGGCTCGTTACTTTTTAAAATTTAATCATTCAGAAAAAATTGTATATGACGTTATATAGACGTTACCTACAGACTTTATATAGTTGAAGGACTTGGATAAATTGCGTGATCGTTAATCGCATAATCATACTGATAAGGATAAGGGTTTGTTTCCGGTTTTGTTTGACTAATTTTAGATACTAATAAAAAATCAAAAGCTCGTCAAATACTAATACAAATAATATTAGGTATATTTATTATAGAGAAACTGTTATCATTAAGTTTACACCAGAGCTTCGATCCTATATTATGTTGAATTTATAGGTTCTTATGTATAGGTGAAATGATAGCAGGACATAGAAATTAAAAAAATATATATAGAAAGAGTATCTCATCATGAATATGCAATTAACTCAGTCAGTACTAGGGCTAGCACTAAATAAGTATTGATTATTTATATTTTCTTAATAATATATACCTATTTTAGAGCAGAAATATATTCGATTTCTTTTAATTTTTTTAATCGATTACGTTGCGATACATGCATAATATAACTATCTATCTATTCCTTATGTTATAATATTACCATGTTTAAGCAACGCAATAACTATTGTCATCATTATTACACAAGATTTCGTAGTCGGTTAAATAAATGTAATCTATAGAGTTTATAATGAATATACATATAAAATGTGCTATATTAAAATGAGTACCTACTACTGACTGAAATTAATGATACTAACAAATATTCTCTTCTGCATAACACATGTCACGCACGTCACGTTATTATCTCAAACTCAAAATATCTTTATTCAAGTAGCTCTATATAAAGACACTTTTGAATCGTCAATTTTTACACTACCAACGGTTCCGAAGGCAGTCATCTACCGAGAAGACAGAAAATCTAATTCTATGTAATGGAAAAAGGTTTACCAAATTTATACGACTGTAAAAAAATCCATTGTATAATTAATTAATCAATCATTTATTTAACAGTGAACTAATTTATGACGTGCACTAATGAGTCTTTAGCAGTTAATGTATTATCTTCACAAGGAACTTTCCATCAACGCTATATTTTTCTTTAAAGTAAACACTCTTATCTAATAAGGAATACGATGTGTATAAAACGTTTTTAAATATATGTTGTATAAAAAATAATGATTAAGTTGATATATAGGTTCAAAACAATATTCATCATAACTTAGGATTAATGTTACCATATCAACATATCTACAATCGATCTAGACACGCCCTGTATAATTTTGAAAAGAGCCACTGCTACCTTCAGGCCGGTCAGTCAATGTTTCGATCCTAATTTTAATTGCATAAAGCGCACACAAGTCGTGTTTTGACAATAATGTTCTATAACACTATATTATGTATAACTTGTTCATCCTCCACTTTTGGTATTAAATCTCAGTTGTAATGTTGTATTTACGTACATATTTGCCAGTTAATTTTATATCAACATTTCGACCTCTGGTCACGTCATAGATATTATGATGCAAGAGGAAGAATTTGTTCATAAGCTGATAAGGGGAGCGCAAACAAATTCATTTGTTATATATACCTACAAATAAGAAAAGAATTTTGAATTAAAATCTAGTTTTAACGTGGTAGTGATTTATTGTGACATGAAATTAGTTTAAATTTATGAGAAGAACATCTACGGAATGTTTTATAATGGAAATGCAGTACATCATGTCTTCATGTCCTACGACGGTTTTGAATTCATTGTAATACCATAGTTAACAGACAGATGTCACTTTAACTAAAGCTTTTCAAAAGCTCTCAAGTTTTCATTATTCAGATAGAGATGACGCCACCATGATTGTTAAAGACCAAACCATATTAAAAATTAAATCTTAACACCGTTAACTATACTAATCGTTTGGCCTTGATATTTTTAGGTATGTTACATATGTTTCTCAATAATATTCACTATTATAGTATATTTAAAAAATATATATATATATTAATTTTACTCGACTCTTTTTTATGTTTTATATAACATTCATGCAATGTTATAAAATAACAACAAACTACGGCTACTGGACTTATATACTATTTATATTTTAAAATATACCATTTTGACTCTATCATTTGTTTTACAATGTGCTTGTAAAATTATTGTCACTAATAGATGTGTGTCACAGATAACAATCACTTATAACAATGATAACAAATATTTCTTATTGACTGTCGTCATCGTGGCGTTTCTATGTATTTTTTAGTTTCGCGTAATGTTTAAATCTTAACTTGAAAGTAACCGAGCACGCGTCAGGCCAGTATGTCAGAGGTCCGAGCCCTTAACCTCTTTAAAATTCTGTCATGTGCCTGTTGTTTATACAACTTTAATTTAGCCTTGTTATTTAATCGCAGTGTTTTAAAAAAATACTGATGACGTAGGTTAAATTATTAATTCTTGTGAGTAAATATTTAATCCATCTTTCGCTCATTTAGCAAAAATTGTTTTTTAGATGGCCTTATAATTATTAGGTGCTAATTGGGTGTATAAGTTAAAAGCAGTAATATCATTTAAAAATATTTTTTATTTAACTGTTTTTGCAGTGTTCACTTTTCTGTGAAATCTTTTAACGATAATAAAATAACAATCCGAACCCACTTACAGTCTGTCGGGCTCAATACATCTCTACAATATAATTAAACTTTAATATCACAATATTCTTAAAAACTATTCTGTTTAAAGCTTTTCAACTTACTAACTAAAAGGTTTTTAAACCTACACTAATAAGATGTGAGATCTAAGTTATCAAGTCAACATGTGGCACTTAGTTGTCGGATGGAGGCGGACACTTGCAGGGCTGACGACTCCGAACGGCGTTGAACAGATATACCGTGGAGCCGGGTCCGCCCGCTCCTGTCACTGCGCTTTACCACGGCCTCCACACTGAGTTCTTGGAGAAACTGTTTGTTGTGCAGTCCAGGGGAACGGCGGTGTGCACTGGCATTGGGGAGGCTGGTGGTGAAGGAGACACGTAGCCAGAAGAGGAAGACACCGTGGATAGAGCAGGGCTGGGCGGGCTTGCAGGAGGCGTGTCAGTGCCTGCCGCGCGCTGGATGTCGTTGAGTTTGTGGCCCAAGTGAGTCATCAGCTGTGTTCCTAGCCTCACGTCAACACCAGGGATTGACGCCAAACAGCGGGAAACTTCGTTGGCTGCATGAGTAAATCCAGCTCTGAAGCGGTCGGAGTCCACTGCTGGGTTCAGCGATAGGCGACGCTGACGGCGAAGTTTGTGAAGGTGACGAACAGTCAATTCCAAAATATCGGCTTTCTCCAACTTGGCGACATTTTCACCCTCCGACTGAAGGGCGCTGACCATCAACTCTTTTAATTCGTCGAGGCAGCGATTGATGCGAGCACGTCTCTTGCGCTCAAGCATCGGTTTCATCACTTTGCGATATTGATAAGTGCGCGAGACCGGTTGCGGATCTTCCGAGATCGGATACGCGATATCGTAAGACATGGTAGACATTGTGTAAGCGAGTAGATGTGTATGGGTTGAGCGTTGAACGCGGAATGCGGTGAGCCGGTCGGGCGGGGGCTTATATAGGGAGCGGAGGGCGCGCGATCGTGGGAACGCGCAGAGCTGTCGAGTTCCCACACGCGCCACCTGTGCGGAGCAGCTGCCGCCGGGGCGCGGGGGGACACGCGCCGGCCACCGCGCGTGCGCGCTGTAAACAATTGCCGGCGCACGCTGCGACGTCACCTCTCTACGGTGATTGCTGGATGCGAATGCCTATGAACTGTTGCTTCTAACATTTAACCCCTATCAGTGCTACCTGTTCTCCCATACACTCATATTATCAATATATAGTTATCATTCAATTGGGTGCATTTGGTAGATGAAACAGTTTTCGAATATAATTCAGGATGTTATTGATGATTTTTAAATTAATAAATTATATTTTTATACATAATTAAATTGAGAAAGAAATTCTAAGTGTGATTTGAATAAAGCTTCGAAAGGTCTTAAGAACATTATTCGAAACAGTAGCAAGTTCATAAATGGCCCGTCGTTACTCTACTCGGCGCTTACGCAAACGATTTGTAATTAAAGTGAATCTAATGAGTATCGCAATGTCAGGATAATCGTCGGACTATTAATCAAGCCTGGCGCCGACCACAATGGCTGCGTTAATTATAGCTACTGTCCGCGGACATCAATCATACACGCGTAATAATTATTGACAGAACACGGCGTAATTCGAAGAGTCTAATGACTATTGTGAAATGATAGTTTGCTAACATAATATTTTCAGATTTTCCTGTATATTAACCAAAAATATTATAATATTGTAAGGTCGTATAAAATAAGTGATATTAATAATTATATTAGACTAGAAAAATCCGTTATTAAATACGATTTTTGATATGAGTAATTATAGAGTGGGAAGCTATTTGTTAATGTCCAGTTTCTCATAAACAGGTCTTACATTATAATAAAAATTGTCAAAGTACCTCTCTACCCATAAAAATATTTTATATTTATCATACCATTTTAAATTAAAACGTTGTTCTGATGATGAGAATTTTCCTTATTTTGATTACCATTTGTTTAAACAAGGTTAAAGTGACATTTCAAATTACTCACATAAGTGGATATGCCCACGCGCAGGTTTTATAGTTGTGTTGTCATACGCCCACTTTCACCCGTATCAAGTGTTTTGAATATTAAAGAATTGTTTGCTGTTTGGGGTAAATATTTAAGGTGAACGATTGATGGCTGCTTGAACTTCAATGCACTCTACAAATTAACTAACAAAGTATTAAGCATCTTGTTGACTAACTAATTAACAATGGATCCAACATCCTATTTGCATCTATATCGGTAATTCAAGATGGTGGTGTATCAAAAAATTGCATTATTACTCAAAATTAATGCTTTTTTTTAAAATAATGGCATAACGATCGTGTACACGATAACGATAACATTTATCACTTGTTCACGAACCACATCCATGTAGTACATTATAGTGATAGTGATAGATTGACGTAAATGAAAATTAACACATAATGATCCAAAACTTATACGATTAATGATTTTACAGGATAAGGTTGGTTATGGTATATCAAGTAGCATAGGATCTTAAACTGGTGGCAAGTGGCATTCGTACATTTTAGTTTTAGCATTACCCTTTTTGAAGACTATTTAGATAGATTTTGAAGTGCCATCCTAGCTTAGTGATCTTTTAAAGGAGTGGCGGAGAGTTTCTTGTCCAGTTCTACTCGTCCGTTCTACGCTCTTGATTTGGGAACTGGGAGTTTATTGTGTCTTTATATATGAATAGAGATATTTTTAATTTGATTTGATTAGCAGAAGCTTCTTGTGAATCCATCCAAAAGTCTGTATCCATGTAAAGCTTTAGAGCGGGTTTCATTCAACACTTCATCCTAGTGACTAGTGTACCTAGGACTTAGTTTAAGTCTTGTGATTGGTAAAATCAGTCACCGGTACGTTTTAACAATCAGTTTTCACTTATCAAGATATTCAATTTGATATCAATCATCAATATCATTTTGGTGCGTACTAATGATTCAGCTATATCCCTGGTATTTAAATTACAAAATTAAAACCAGTTCTTTTTCATTCATGCACCTTGCATCTATGTATCCACCATGACACTACGCATTTGATTAAATTCATTGATCTGCTCATTACCATACCCATTCACAGATTTCAATCCAGTTCGTGAAGTTTACAAAAATTCCACTCTCGATGCTTGAGTGGAAATATCAAATAAGCCAATTAAATATTGTCACACGAAGCGACCTGCGTCAGGTACGGTGCGTATTGTTTCATGTATGTGCGAATTAGTCATAGATAATTTTTACAAGAATACGTGCATAGATGTTATCATCATTTCTGTATTTATAATTATAATCAAGTAATTTATCGAAAACATAACTTCAATGTTAACTAGTTCAATGTTTATTTATGAAAAGTGGCAGACATTTATTTTAAAAAATCTAAACTTTGGTACGGTTTTTCGCACACAGTGTTATGAGTATATAAAAATATATACATGCATAGCCAAGCTTGACATACATATCAAGCGGGTATATACTTAGGTATATATTTTGGAATTAAATAAAATGATTAATATGTAAAAATAATAAAATTTAAAAAATTCTTAATTAAGCAAATACTTTACTAAATTTTCCCATGTTTAATGAATGAGAATATTAAAAATACATTTGCAAGTGTGCTATCATCCTATTGGGGTTAATAGTCACTGATTGCAGTGTTGTGTGTAGGAATTTTCCTATAAATTACCTACATGTTGGAGCACGTGTTTCCTTGCAATTATTCTATTTATGTCATTATCAGCTAGCATCCAATAATAGATAATTAGTTCCTATTTGTGACGTCAATTGCAAATTGCTTATGCGTTATTAATAAGTTTGTGATAATCTAAGACCTTGTAGTAACTTTCCATTAATTAATACGTTATTTAAAATATGTATTTACGTAAGAATAAACTTAAAATATATAGATTTTTTGACTAGAATCATTTATGTAGAGTATCAAACGGTTAGCTATAATATTGTAATGTTATCGGAGACAGCGTATTTCCACATTATTCGACCACGAAATCATGTTTACAAATTCGTCGCAATAACATGACGCGTGGAAACTCACGTATGTGAGTTAAATCAGCAAACTGTACGTGAAGGCTTAGAAGGTTACACACGCGCTCGCTGACGTCATTGTCACGAGTCGTGACTCAACGACCTTAGCGCGCGTGCTCACGCGCACGGCCCATACAAATATATTATCCTTATTCTCACTGTGTTCGTAGAAATCCTAAATGTCTATAAACTATGTTGGAAGTTTTATAAGAGAGCCGGATATTTTAAATTGAGATTTTTTTTTCTTAAATCTGATAGTCATGTTGCATAGTTAAAAATTGTATGCCAAAAGTGAAGATAAACTAACGTTTTATGATATTTCTATAATAATTAATATGCTTCATACCGTTATTGTCCTATCGTAAGTTATTACTTATTATATATTTTAACACATTTGCCGCAAAGAACGATGTAAAAAGCAAGTTGTGATAAGTGGGATTTATAAATAGTGTTTTATTAAGTTAAAAATATATTACGTATTATCGAGAAAAAAACGAACACATAACGAAGTAACACAACAAAACGCTTGGCACAGACAACTTGGAATTTCTAAAATACTTCTCCGAATATGTTTTAGAAAAACATAATTTTTTGGTAATACCAAAATATGTAAAACCCCGGTTATCGTCAGTATACGTAATTATCATGTCGGTGCTAAAACCAGGAACCGAGATCCGTATGACGCCATTTGGCAGGCTCACGTGAATCGACGACGTTTTGATGAGTCAACCGTGGTCTTAATTTTCTTACGTCAAAATCATTGTAATATTTCTATGACGTCATCATCGGGAACCTGATTTCTTATTATCTTTTACTTGTATATGACGCATACTTGTCTCTAGATTATTCTTTTAATTGATACTGCAAATCTTTTATTAAAGACTCGAAGATCATACCTAATATCTATAAATAAGTTTAAAAATAGTTTTATAATTGAAATCTGAATTTTGCTATAATTGATATCTTGATTAGATAAGTTTTAATTAGCTATCTGTTTAGATTTTGATGAATGTTTATTTAATTACTTTCTATACTTTAAAAAATTAAACATTCGATTAAATTAAATTTAATAGCTCAATGGTATTTTGTGTCTATCGAAGGTGATAGTTTTCTCATGCTTCTGTGAAAACCGGCAGCTGGTCTACATATAACCCGTTCGTCTAAGTTTACCTTTGATGCCTAATCCTACGGTCATTTGTGATAATATGCCGTCTCCTGAGTTGTTATTTTAGCTGCCTAAAAGCCCTTCTGGCGGCTTCTTTAAAGACATTTTACTGGAGACGTCGGCGCCGAGATTTGCAAGCCTCGCCAAATATTTGAAGTTAGGATTCCGACCCTAACTAATGACTTGCATGTGCACATATTTTTTTAGGCATTCCAGTAAGTGTTTCTTTTAGTTTTTGTTACGGTCATGCTTAGTCGTACCCTACCCATGCCGTTGTGTATGTCTGCAAATAAACTAATTACTGATTTAATAAAGAAAGATTAAAGAAATCCATTGTTTGTAAAGTCATATTTTAAGCTTGTTCTATAATTAAGTGACTGATCCTTTAATGTAGAAAATGGGCAGTGAACGTTGCTTATATATAAAAAAATATTGTCGTATGTTTTCAACAGTTTCATTAAAAACATTAAAATGTGCAAAACAACAAAAACAATAGATAATTTTATGGATGGTGTGAACAATAGTCTTAAAGTAGCCCATTCCATCTTATCACCGGCATCTTCAGCGTATTCACGTGTTCGTGGTTAATTTCTCTTTGAAGGAACAATAGTGGCAGGTACCTGCAACAAGTGCAGTGAACAATATTAAAACAACCAACCCCGGGGGTCCTGTGGCGCCAATTTTTTGCCATTCTTAAGGGATTACATTAGACAGTCGCGATGTGTTTGAACAAACGACGTGAAATTTCTGCTTTTTGTAACAAGTGTCAGGAGGATGACAGCACTTGAAAGATTACGGCTAATAACAGTATGAAACATCGAAGCCACACCCATTAAAATTACTGTATTGTCTCATTCCTTTAGAGTTTTTTTGGACATGACTGAATTGTGCATAGTCTTACTTTTATTCACTTGAGTACTTTACTGGATGACATATAGTCATACAATTATGTAAATTTACCAATAATTTCAATAATTAAGGAAACATTGCAATATATTGTATAGAATTTGAAATTCCGTTATGTCCCTACTCGACTTGACCAATTTTTAAATAGAGATAGGTAGGAAAATATAATAAATAACGGTCACATGCAAATATCTTTTTATTTTTTGCGGCAGTTTGGTGGTTATAAAATGTAAAACCCTTTTAAACTTTTAAACGGTTTCAAATTTGCCGACAAAGTCAAATACAAGAGGTCCTTCATTTTACACCTTATAATTACCAGTCCTTCAGAAAAAGAAAAAAATGGACAATGACATGCTATTTTATTATGCTCTACACTTTATGACACTCATGTTTATGATCATAGATAATAGTGTGCCGTATTTAAATGGAAAACGTTTTGTATTACCGTTATTTTATGGTTAAGGCAAATTATCGTGGTATTGTATTTAATATGAGATTTAAATGGTTGTTTTATGAGGCACTTAAATTTGTATGAAATCAACCAAAGATATATAGGCCATATGAGGAATCTTAAGTGCAAAAGGATTCTTTTTTTTAAATACTATGAACTGCGGAAGTTGTTAGCATTTATAAGCGAAACAGTTTAATGGTCGTCGATGTTCGAGTTCTATTTTTGAATATGTGATCAGAACATGGAGATCGTAATCTTTATTTAATTATTGCTTTCGAAAGAGGTTGCATTTAAAATAAGACATGTTATTTGCCTGCGGGCGTCGAGTGCACAGTAGCCGAGATGATTATATATTATTGATGTACAGATAACTCGCAACGGAATTGCTGGGTTTGTAATACTAGTAATAGAAGAAATATCGACGTAATGAAAAATATTTCTTAATGAATTGTTGTGAAAACTAGTAATTAATGTGTTACTGAGCATCTAACTGTTTAGAATAACAATTACTTTTATAAGAAAAAAAAGTATTTTTTTACTTTTACAATCAAGCTTCAATCTCAGTGTACAATAATATTTAACAAATAAGAAAGTGATAAATAACAACGTATAAAAAGGACTTAGATAATTGTTTCAAATGAGTCATCATGACTTGCATAACCTTATTTCGTTATTGTAATTATTTCCGTTATCTAGCTAGAATTTAAATATTGAACACGTCCGATAATTAAACACGTAAAGTTGTTTTAGGTACTCATAAATAACGCCGATAGACGCCTATTAGTTAACTGTGTTAATAAACGATACCATTAATAAAATCAAGCGAAATGGAAATGTAGTTGTTGTCAATTTAACGGTGATAAAATGTCAGTTAGTTTATTAAACAGCTTACAGGCTTTAGTCATCAATATTAGATAAAAAGGGTTAATCTTAGAAGACGGATGATTCACTTACGTGAATGTGTGATCATAATTTATGTATCTGTAGTATGTTTACCGTTATCAGCAACTCTTTATACAACCCACGTATAGGTATGTATTTAATCCGGTACTGATTTTAAAAAAAATATTTAAAGGTTCGTTATCCTACTCAGAAATAATAAGAGATCACATATCTGTCCAATCCATAAAGTTTAGTTTAAGGCTGCATTACATATATATTATGTCATTTTTTTTTTTAAAGATTATATGTTATGTGCGTTGACTAAGCCGTAAACTATTGCTTTGCTTATACAGTCTGAAATTCTGAGTACTAGAAAAAACAAGGAAAGAAACTGCTATAACAAGAATACATCGAAGTATTTAAGATAAATTCCCCGTAATAACTCGGACGTGAAGCCTCGGGGTTTATCGAAGCACCTACATAATCGCTACCGGGCATTTTATTTTATGTAGCAAGGCCGCACCCATTTCGGCGACCGGTAAAACACCTTCACACAAAGCATGACGAACTAGCCAGTAGGTATATCCGTATAAAAGCAATCAGTTGCAAAAATACATACCTACGTGATAGTTTTCCTTCTTGAGCCATCTCTGTATTTTTTATTATTGGCATTAGGCACATTTTAATGAGACTTTATATAAGTCCTTGTAAATTTGTTTGTGTTGGAAAGTCGTGTTCTTCTTCAAAGATTCAACGCAAAATTATTAAATGTCATTATGTTCTGAAAAGTGAAAAATGAAACTCCTACTTTTATTTGCTAGCAACGCTGCTTCTTACAATGTAAGGGCTCGATTCAGAGTCGAGACTAAAATTAAAAGAAAATTACTTATGGCATTGTGTTTTTTTATTTATTATTGTAGCCTTAGTTATTATTGTAGTAATCAATCGTTACATAACAATAAGCAAACGATCTGAATCGTGCATGTAAGAACAGTAATCATCGTTATGTACTTCGTATTTCTATAATATGTCGATCTAATAACAGTAGATTATGATATTGATAATAAAATTAAAAAGCTATCTTTATCCTTCAATAAAATTTTACGGTCTAATTAGAAGACAGGAAGCGTAACTCAATCTTACCAATCAGCCTTATCTGGTACTGGTTTCATCACGATTTCTTAATTGAAGCCAGGTGAAAATAAAGTACTTAGATGATGATAATTGTACACGAATGCCGCCGTTATCACTTCCGTTAAATTTAAACCAGACTTTAAATAGCTTAATTTACTGATTTAATGTAAAATTATATAAATAATGTAATAATATAACATTTTATTAACTGTCTTTTATAAAATGTATTATATATCTTTGTATATCTTAACGTTAATCTTTGATAAAAAGACTATCAAATTTCATTTAACATATTAAAAATAAACTTAAACCAAAATTAAAAAAAAAAACCGTTTATTTTTAAAAGAAATAAACGAAATATCCCTAAATATTAATTAGACCCTAAATTCTTTCCGACCAACCGAAATAATAACCTTCTTAAGTATCCCGCCGTGCGTCAATGTAACTTAATCCCATTACTAAAACAAAATCCAAAAAGAAACACGCAACGCTGCCCAAAAGTAATCAGGCCGTATATTAAAACCTAAAACAATTATTAAGGAAAGTTAATCCCATGTTAAATCCGTGACGCATGCCCGCCCACACGAAACGAAAAAGAGCCACTATCGACACGCACACAAAACAAAATCCTAAGACGCACGCACACACACGTACCCTATTAGTATGTGTTAGCTGCGCGTGCTCGTCACTCGCTCCACGGCTCCTTATTATTATTATTTATTGTTGAATGGTAATGCGTGGTTGTTCACGATCCCGCATAGCACCTGCCGTATTTTCCCACAGTCGAGCTGACGGGCGGGAGTCGCACGCGTAGGAAGTGCGAGCGAGACGCACGATACGCGTGCTTTGCGCGTGCGAGACCGGGCACGCTGTATGTAAGACGTTACGTGTGTAGCTTCGTAGCACGTAGCACCGTAGTACCGTAGAGCTACAGAGATGTGTTTCAATAATATTGCTACTAATTTGAATATTTATTATAGGCATTTTAAGTAGTACCTTTTTAGATTTATGTTAAATAAAAACATCCATTTAGATGAAAAGTATTTTGTATTCTTTTTGCATTTTAAAATCAAATTTATATTAATTAAGGTTTAATAATAAAAATATCATCATTCAAACTAAATTAAGAAACAGACGTTTTAGGATAAGAAAAGAACTGTTCAAAACACCGATCATAGTTGATAGTATATTTATTACCCAAGATCATAATAATGTACATATTAACAAAAGTTTCTTGAAAAACGAGAGTCTTATCGTGTTCGCAATAATGATACTTCATCACAAAATTAACTTTCCATGATATTACAGATATTAAAGTTTACGGTGAACGGCGACGAACCCATATGCCCCATTAAGGCACTATAAGTCAAGGTAAATATAAACACGCTTGGTTAGCTATAAAATGTCTTTTTATTCACTAGAGGTCGACCCGGCTTCGTGCCAGCACTGTAAAATTATCGGCTAAACATTACTGAGCGTCGGGTATGACTAACTGTGAGTTAGGTACGTATGATTAATGTAAGAGTAATAGCAAATAGTTAACAAAATGTAATTGCATAGGTGATTCTAATATTTAAGAAGTTCACTAGAAACTTGTTTATTATTGAAAATGTAATATTAAATCTGTGTCATTCTACAAATTTTAGCCAGTTACAATTTCATTATATGTACAGATTATGTAATTTTAAGCTTTTTAATAACCACCACGAAGACGACGAAAGGCGTAAAAGGACAGATTTATTAATAACGTTGTACATGGCATAATTTTTATTGATTTATTTATTGTATTAAGTATTTAATATACCTGATAGTTTAGCAAAGTTAACAAGTATCAAATTACACATCCTATTATGAAGAACCTCCTTACGAAGATCTCGAAAAGACATGATTTTCTTCCATACAGATAAAACTGATTAGTGTTTATCAATAGGCACCCCGGATGTGCGCAATTTACTGTCGTTCTACCCATTGAACTTCCATAGTTGAATTAACAATAACTCTCATATCTTGTCCTCCACATGTTCTGTTTAAACATACAAAGCGTTATCGCCTTTACATTCTTACGCTTAGGGATATTTTTTGTTTGTATATATCTCAACCACGTAGGTCAGTCTATTAAATCGGGACCCCGTTGACCGGACGCATCAAGTTACTCAGATTTTACAAACTATTATGTTACGTCATTTGTTTTCGAGGTGATTAATCAGTGCCAACTGTTGTTATTAACCGGCCCGTGTCCTTTTCGCCTTGTTTACCGATTTTAACGGCTCGTCGTTAATATAATATTTAAATACCGGCCTCATTGGTTTGAGAGGTACTCAGTTATATTCTTATATTGAAAATCTATCACTAATTATAAATTTATAAGAATAGTAACTAAGAAAATTTTCCATCAAATGCTTAAGTTAGAAGTTGGCAGTGATTGCATTGATAAGTGCGTAAAATCTACAGTACTTCACGGTGTCGTAACAAACGAGAAAGAAACTTTCATTTTTTAAATCAAGTTTTTATATATATAATTTATAAGGATTCGTATATCGAACCCAGGCTTTTCACGATGCATGCCAAGTGCATGGTTATACTTTACTACAGAGGCGATTCAATCAGTTCAATTAGCTTCGTTTACATTCTAGTCCAATTAGTTAGAATTTGTTGTTGTCGATGCTAATTAAACTATTTACAAATAGTTGTATAACAAATTGTTGAATTACTTGGGAATTACCAAGATGTAGTGTAAATATGTCGGTTAAACGTTTTCCTTGAATATTCTAGACTGTGGTTTCTGCTCGTGATCTAACAATTTGTTATAATGAGGATACTGGATCTAGGTAAGGATGTAAGGTATGCAATTAAAGTATTCTTTACATTTCACTAGAATGTGGTTTATGTTATAATTATACGTAAATAATTATATATATTGTAATAAAACTAGTGCAATAAGAGTAAATTTTTTTTAAAAACTTTTGATTTGAATTGTAGTCTATAAGTGAAATTAAAAGTTAGGATGATAATATTTACCATAAGTCATACAATAAATCATTGGTATATTATATAATCATTAATACAATATGGTTCTTTTTAGCCAAGCACTCGAAATATACGTGACACAAGAGCCGCGGTTATCCGCTAATTATGGATAATGGAATAATATTAACATCAAACATAACATGTCATTCAGCACGTAAACCACTCAATATTTCCGCAGTTTCCTTATTATACGAATCCTTGATGTTTAAACTTAAAAGCAATTACATGTAGCAATTAATGTCAAGCTTATTCAAGCTATTCTATCTATATACTACATATAGCATTATCGAAATATTTTTTTTTCGTTTTGAGATATACCTTATTTCCGTAGTGGACTTATAAGTCATTATAAAATGTACTACATAATGATTTGCCATCTTACGGATATTGCTTAAAAAACCCGATGAGGGATCCTCAATACGTTTGTTTAACCGACTTAAAAACCTATTGATCTTTATTTGTATCAAGAACTCTTTTATAGGTTTATAAGTGTTTGTAATATTTTTGTTTTAACCAGTGTGGCCGCCAAATGTTTCGTAAGAAATGTGATCCTTGAAAGTCGATATTTTTGCCGAGATTCGCACATGGCCAAAGGTCGACCAAGGTGGTATTTTTTGTGGTGAGCGTTCTTCATTGAAGTATTTTATTAACACGAGTACTTTCTCGTATGAAATTTAAACCGGTTTGGTTAAGTTAACTTGCGTAAAGTCGTAATTAAAAAAGATATGAATTACTTTACAAACGCTTTGAATAATGCTTACTTGGTTACAAGTAGACGTGTTTATTGACGTTAGACACTCACATTAGGAACAGATTCCATAATTATAATACCATATATTGAGTTAGTATTGAACTCACAAAACTGTATTTAATATACGCACGCTTCAATCGGCATCATTCATTGCGAAATTAACTCGTAAACAGTAGCGGTAGCCCGGAGATAAATCATTACTTTCTAAAGGTCCCTTTCATGGTACATACGAATTCGCTCACAAATTAATGTTGGCCGTTATTGTCGTGTTATTTTTTATGACGCTCCGTTCCTCTCACTCCCGTTGTGATTAATATGTATGTCTCGTTCGCTCTCGTGCCGATTGTAGTAGCGTGTTGAGCACGTGCGACGTTAAAGGCAGAACGTTCCCACGGTCGCAGAGCCCGTCCCGGCCCCCTCGCCCCGCACCCAACTCGTGATTGCACCGACACTCGTGCCAATGAAATAAAGTGCTGGCACACGTTCCGATTGCGAAATTATTTCGAGAATTTGATGAAAGTTGCAGAAATCTGTTATAAATTTATGGATTTGCGAATGCATAGATAATATAGACAATACTTAGTTTAGTGAACCGTTTCAGGCTTAATTGTTAATGCGGTCGTACCTAAGTTTAATTCCGGACATTAATTCAGTTGAGTTACTAGGACCAAATATATCTACTTGCCCAAAAACATTGACGACAATATGGACGACATACATTTTTTACATTAGTTCAATCTCACTTGCTATAAATACAATTGATAGACCCGCCATATATAAACATAATTTTATATCGGTATGTAACACGCTAAATTAATAGTACCTAATCGTTCAATTTATACCAATCCCTGATTATCGCCCACCACATCATGTATTTATTTTAAAACCTTTAACGGGTATACGTGGGTGAATAAGATGCTTATAGCCCATGTGTCAATGTCAAAGACTAAGCACACTATAGTTTACTACATAATAAACGAAGAAAATAAAGAATACACTTAAGACTACCAATGTGAGGTGACAACACTTATTCGTAATTGTAAAATATTTCATTTGCGTTGTGTTTTTATATTGACACTATTATTTTAAATGAAATATGTACTTAAATGTAAAATTTAAGTAGTAAATAAGTAGTTGGACATGAAACACGGAAGTGTTCAATTTGTGTGTATGTTTTTTTTCTGTTTAAAATAAAGTCAAATAATTAACACTCAATTTATTATCCGATTTGTATTAAAGCCATATAAATTTAAAGTCACCTTTACTTTGTTTAAATAAGCGAAACTTTGAAAAATTCTATTAATAAGTTAATAGATACGTAACGAAACACAACACCAAGAATTTCAGCGTGGGCATAAAGATTACTGAATATAAGATAAATTAATACACAGATAAGAAAACAACAATGTTTTGCAAAGAACATAAGTTCACTGAGAAGATTGTGATAATGTCAAATTAAATTGTGTTAAACCTTATCGTGGTTTAAGGAAGACGATTTTGTCTGATACCACTGAATTAACGATCCTATCATCGTAAAGATTCGGACGTTCAACAGTGTTAAACAATTATAATTACAGTAAACAAGATAAAGTTACCCAGTCTCTTTTTCAGGCCAAATTTAATTTGAATTCAAATCTTTGGTTAAGTGTAAATTTAATTTCAAAATAATCGTAATATCACGACCATAATAAGGTTTAGTTAATAGATTTATTAATATTCGGATCTATATTTAAAAATTATTTATTATAAAAAAAGCATTTAACGATTAACCTTTTTGTTTAGCCTTCTTGTTTTATTACTAAATTATTGTTTTAGCTAATATAATTGTCACGACAAGTTAAAAGTTAAGTGAAATCATTCAGAAACTGACCGTTAAACTTGGAAATGAAATTAAGGGAAACTATGTGGACGTGTAATGTTAAGGTAATCATAATCGTTTTCATACAATCTCGTCTCATCTAAAGGTCACGCGTAATACAATTATGAATGCTTTTCTATTGAAACATCATACATTAACCAGCGTATGCATTTTATAAAACCGCTAGCTAAAATGACTTTAAATACATGGAAAATTAGGTTGTTATTTGCTTAACGAAACGTGATTCGTAGTACTATCAAAGAATATTTGTGGAACATCGAAAGTGGAAAAGGTTTATCGTATTGACACCTTTATTTAGTTTGGGGTAAGAGCGAGTTTCGTATTCGGCTATCTGATCGAAAGCCAGGAAGCACATTGTTAGGTCACGTTCTCACAGCTCCCCTTTCTTCGAGGGGAATTAATAATTGTACTTTTTTCTGTCGCATATGGCCAAGGAAACGATGGATTGTGCAAAGTTCCCACGATTCGCCCCTTGCGCATAATCAGGGTCAAGAAAAAACTACGCTCCGATACAATGCGGGGGTTTCTTTAACGGCAGATGCCTTCTAGGGTTAAATGTGAATTTGTGAAACACTTTAATGATTCGAACGTTTTTTTTTAATGTTTATTGAACGATTTTTTTAAATTAAAATCTTTAACGGTCTTATCAGTTGTATTTTTAAGTTCCACGAAATACTTTATTTACTAAAATATTATTTACAAACACTTTACAAAATTAAGGGGTTAGTCCAAAACTTTGTCATTAAAGTCATTTTAATCAATTCAAGGTCCTTAAAGACGATATATTTGTTAGTGAAAGAAAATAGTAATCTGAAATTTAAGTAAAAAAAGGTATTGAGTTTTTTCTATCATCTTTATAAAAGCTGTGTTCCCACGATCGCATGCGCCAGTTGCATCTCCCCTTCTTACTTTTTTCTTTGCTATTTCAATATTTATAGTCGAGAGGCCTTTATAGGAAAACACATTGTGAGAATGTAGATTTGTTTTGTCTACACTATTCTCAGATTGTTAAACAAAATTAACATTACTAATTACATTAAAGAGTCTCGCATTGAATTAACCTCAAAATTTTGTTTGTTTAACTGTAAGTATTGTTTGCAAACGCAGTATCTTATTTAACTTTCAAGAAGTTTATTTTTATTCCGATAGTTAAATATAATTGAGAAATATTACAAAATTATTTATTTTACAAATCTGTTAGTTTCAATTATGACTCTTATTTCTTTGAAACCCCTTTTATCAAGTGTGAACAGGTGGAACAAAAAAAACCTTCTGCAAATTAATTTTAATGATTAAAATATCATACTATTACCACAATCATATCTGAAATCAATTTCCCCCTAATGTGTAGAATATAAAGGAAATGGTTAATAACTGTAAACACTTCGTTACTCCAATAAACAATCTTTTCACGCGTACTTGGGTACTGAGTAATCATAATACATTCAATCAACGGGCATGTGCGGATGAAAGCAGTTCCAAACAATCCACTGTCAAATCAAAACCAACTCTCTTTAAATCGAACAAGGTTTACTTTCCAATACAATATTTTGCACAGTTTAAAATTTTATGCTTTTGAAAGATGGGCTTAACGCCACTATTATAGAGTTTATATTAGCGTGTCAGAAAAGACAAGAGACAGTTAAAAGAAGCACACATTGCGTTTGTGTGGATCGTTCCCACGATCCACGCGCCATATGTCGCGAGCGATGCACTTATGCGTGATCGACGCGCGCGCACAAAAAACTCTTGGACTTAGCGGATCTATGGGATGACGCATTGAAAGATTACGTTAACGGACGTTAAGGCATAGAGGGGCTTCTCGATTCATTGGCGGTTTTTTGGGAAGAACAGCATGTAAAGATTATAGTTTTAGATATATGTACTTCGTATACGCTTTAGAAAATAATTACTACGTATGTACTGTATATTTATGTATATATATTTTTTATGTACGTAAATGTTTGTATACCAAATTTAATAAAATATATTTTAAAAAAAAACATATTACAATTTCGCAAACCAAATCACGAAATTTGAAAGTAGCATAAACAAAGTCGTTAAAAGTAGATAATAATTTGAATTCGAAATTTGAATTTCGCTCGCGTCGGGCAGGTGTCGCGAGTAATCGCGCGCAACTGTCGTCGTTTCCCACGACCCAAAGACACCCGCCCGACTCCATTATGCAGTCGTGTTATGATTGCTAATTATATTGTATAAAAAATAATGCAGGTAGCCCACTCAATTTGATATGTAGTATGAGCTTTTGTAATCACGAAGCCTACTTAAATTAATCAGGTTTGTCTATATGTACGTAGAAGATTCTTATAAATATTTACAGGACTATGTAACACATTAATATGGTTGAATTATTAATCATTATTATTAATATTAAATTTATATTATAAAGTATTCGAATAATTATTAGAAAACTAAAATACAAATTCTTGGCACAAAAGGTTCTTATTTTAAATATAATTTTTATTTCAAAATAAGTTTATTTAACAACAGTTTATCTAATATAAAGATCAATTTAGTATCTACTCAGTATGAATAACCAACGTATGGTAATAATATCTCATTCTGAATAATGGGAGCAGCCACGCGCACAACTGTCGCTATTTCCCACGGCCCGAGCCGAGCAGCCGTCCGCCAATTATTTAGATAACCAAATTGTTCTATAATTTAATTACTGAAATCTGCCTATTTAATCTTTACATAATAACGCTTGAAATTTGAACGTTTCCTGAAATAAGATAATTAATTAATAGCTACTATTTTATTCATCAAGACTTAAAAGTGTGCCGTAATAAACGCAATATATCGATATTTAAACTTACTCTTTGACTATAATGAAAACCAGTGTTCGATTTTGTATCATATATGTATAAAATACACTGAACGATAACTTGCCTAACCAAGCTTGTAAATGTCAAAATCATTAAATAAACATAATCTGCGCACGCTTATCTGTAATTTTGTGTGAATAGGAAACAATGCTATTATGTCACTGTTTGGGTAATTGTGAGTGAAAAGTCATGCGCTTGCGCACGGGTCACTAACAGGCTTCTATTGTTTTAGTTGAAGTGGGTTTTTTTTCATCGGTTTAATGTGACGTTTTTTATAGTTTTCTATTAACGAATTTTTTAATGTAAAATACCACTTTACCACTAAGGTATAATGTAATTCTCTGTTCTTAATATAAAATAGATTTTAAAATACAATAATGTAGATATAAATATAACATAGAGATCAATAAAAGCGTTTTTTTTTTAAATTAGCGTGTTTATTTGATACCGCCATCTAGCAGCAACTAATCGAACGGCTCGCACCGTGCGAAGATTCGAAGGGGAGTAGCAAAACAATTTAGCAAACAATAGAATTTACGGGTCAAAGTATAAGATTTTGTACTACCGTGAGAATGTCTTATACATATAGGGTGATAGTTGTATAAATTTAGAGGATTTACCGTTAGCTGATCAGTTATTTTTGCGTCATCAAACAGGAAGTAACAGTTCTCAGTGAAGAGAATTTAAATTTGTGACCAACTTGTGTACGGAAATAAATATATTTCAATTGTTTTGTGATAAGTGCATACATGATAAAGTGAATGTGAATGTCACGTGTTATATATAATAATTAAGTGTTATATACAATAAGTGAACAAGTGTCTAAATTAAATAAAAGCACGTAATTGCATCATTTGTTACGTATACGTATTACAACACAGTTTTGCAAAAAAAAATAAAGCAGTCACTTCCAGAGGCTTCTGTAAACTGTTCATGTAAACTGGATTTAAATGTCTTACAGGATACAAACTGCATGTTGTGTGTTAGTTATAATCATTATTATTATTACTTAATATTAAATATATTAGTTTATTTACTTAGTAACATGCTTAGTAACTACTTATAACAGCATGATTTTTGGTAAGCAATACATCTATTAATAAATCTCACTGTAATATTAGAGCAATATTCGCTTTTCGTTAATTAAGACTTTCTTCAAATACTCTCACGCTTAAAGCAATATACATTGAACTAAAATTGTCATTTAAGTTAAATAAATATTATTAAAAATAATAATATTTCTTTGTATTTCAGACAACACAATGTCAATACATTTATTTATGTTAGTAAGAATAATTTCTTACGTAACTTCTTAAATACAACCAAAATATAAATTAATTTTTTTTTTTAAATCCATACATTATTTTTAATGTGAAAATAATATTAACTCTTAATAAAATAAGTGACAGTACACACTGCTTATTTCCGATAATTAATTGACCAATCTGATTACTACCGTCAGATATATTATTAACTGTGAGCTCAAATAAAAATCGCTTTGCACGAATGTGACTAATACATTTATTTGCATTACATACTTTTATTGAGTTCATTCGATTTATAATTATCAGTTGTGTAATCGTACTGTTTGCTATTTTTCTGACTCATCGTTGTATTTATTCTTATTAAGGAGAATACATACGGTATATTTAGCGGTATGAATATTATGAGGATTTTACTAACCTATGTATTAACTAAATTTAGCTATTACAATAACATATATAATAATGGGCATATGGCATCATTCCTCATATAGTATAAAATATAATTATATTTTAATGGGTAATACTCAGGATTTATTTTGCATTACGCACTGAAATGGATTTTATTAAACTCATTAATCAGTACAGATTAGACATACAAATAGAATTTTAATGTGTATTCTTTAATGCTTTGACTATCCAGCTATCATGGTCAGCCTATACGCTAATTAAATTGACACTTGTTAAGTCCTTCAAGAAAAAAAGGTTCTTTTGTTTAGACTGACGTTAACGCACTCCTAGCCACTTGTCTATGGGCGGCTCCACCTTTATGGTGTACCTCTATAAACAAAAATAAAATAAATAAAAAGTAATTAACCCTTAAGACAAAATAAGTGCGCTGACGCATTCTCAAAGTGTATCAGTGGTAACATCTGAACAAATATACCATGATCTCACTCTAACATTGTTCAGGTGTATTCATTGATCGTAGATGAGCTATTCATTAAAGACCTTATATTATTACTTGGAGTGTATTCATATTATCGCTTAGATAAGGCCGTGTAGGCATCTCATCTTCAAACATAATAGTTTGAAGAAGTAGCAGACATAACGAATTGTGTAATTGTGATACATCAGACGGTTTTTATTTTTTTCTAACGTTGCCTTGTATTATTGCAATGGAATCTTATATGTAGCTGGTATTATAAAATTTCTTATTAAAAAAAAATGTTGTAAGGCTAGTGAAATTATAATGCGGGAGTAATACATTCAAAATTGCCTCTTACTTAGTTTAATGCCAATTTGAAACAGTACTTTGTTACCTCACTAAAAACTGACCAATTAATAACTATTGATTGTATGCCTAAAGCTTGTGTTTTCGAAGAGAATCTCATTACAATCAATCAGTTCAGATCTTTATAGACTGATCTTAACTTATTGCACTTAAAATGAAATGAATTACTCATTACCATGAGATTGTCGAAATATTATCGATAACAAATATATTTATTATATTAAATATTCTGTACACGCGTAAGTTTTCAATTGATTACAAAAAAAAGTGCATTCTTAACAATGCCACACGTGCAATCGAAATTTAAATAAAAAAATTAACCCAAATTTCGCAAGAGTTACGGAATTTTAAATAAGGGTTGCAAAAAATCCTTTCTAACCCGAAAGTCCAACTGAACACGTGCATGGGTTAAATAACAATGCATCGATGAGTCACGACTCGAAACGTCGAATTCGTATTATGAAAGTCGAAGAAAAAAACACCGTCAAGGAATTGTACATCTGCCCGAAATTCTCACGGATCTTGGTCGTGTATTTATACCGGTCCTACCTACGTATTACTTGCGCCTGATTATGACAACTGGGCGCCTAGCGGTATCACTCGACGGCTTTTTAATCAATAGCTCACAATTTACATATCAGGTTCTGATATCGTGGTATAGGACATATGCAAATCTGTTTGTCAATTTAGAATTTCTCGCCTCATAATTGGTTCACACGAAACGATTAAACTTGTTTTTTATCGGAAAAGTAAGGATTTCTGCATGATTGCATTTAAATTAATATGATACACGTATTGTAATTACTAAATATCTAATTAATTATAAAATTCAACTAGATACTGTAGGAACGATGAATAATTATTCAACAATTACTTTCTAGTGTCTAAGTACTACGCGCGTAAAATTTTACGCGCGTAGCACGCTGCGCTGTCGATACTCTATTTTTGCATTTAGTTCATAGTATTTCATTGTAAAGGCTTTGAAAATGCACGTGCATGATATTGTTAATACTATTGTGTAGTAAAATAACAGAATTGATTGTTTGTGCACGTTTTTCTACATAAAAGCAACGACAGGTTCGGACATGTCAGGACAGGACTGGCTTTTTAAGGTTGCACAATTTGCATCGCAATTTTATCTTGAATGATGGGACGAGTTTTTATAAATGAAACTCGCAAGAAAGTAATTGATGCTACTGTGTTTTCTTGTCTTAATTTTGTTTTATGTAGGTTTCAGTCGAAATTCTTTTGATAAATGGAGAGGAAGCAGGATACCTATGTAACAGGGTAGCTTGGTGTGGAAATTTGTGTGGTGGAGGAAGTTTTGCAAATAGTTTTCAGTAGGAAACCTAAAAAAAACACCTACAGTCATCTCATCAATCACAAAATCTTATTAAGCACTAGGCACGTACAGTGGGATTAAGCTCCGTTTTCTCAGTTTATCTAATAATTATTTGTTACCAATTTATACATAAATCATGTGCTCAAATATTGGGGCCTGTAGATTCTAATCCAATTATCCTTGTATATATATGATTTTATCTTGATAAACAATCAAAAGTTATAGTATTATATAGGTAAGCGCAAAAAGTATATTGGAAATTGAAATCCCTACAAGCTATTAAATATCTAATCATCTCTCTTCAATCAAATAGCTATCAAGATTAACAAAAAGAAAAGCACGGTATAAAAAATACCATTAAGAATCCAGTAGCCGGTCCACTGCACGTGCTACCATAGACTATACATAACATGTATACCTATGTTGTATGGCTCGAGCCAACTTCCCGCCTCAGCCCGAGCCAAACTTGTCTGACTGCTTTGAAACTAACATTTCTTACTTAACGTTAACTTGACTTGTTATTCTAGTTAGTATCTACTTTATTATTCATTGCGTTTTTGTAGGAGGTTTTGATTTTTACGCAAGGCGGATAAAGGAAAGAAAGTAATAATATTCATATCATTTTTATTTAACCTTCAATATTTGTATACATTAAAAATAAATTAACACCTAAGACAATTAAAGCTTGAAAGCATGATCACAAACAGATCCTACGTTACATTATACAATAAAATATCACAATACAGTGTAATTAAAGCTTGATGGAGTTATCACGCGCTGGAAGCCCTAAGATACCTAAACCTAAATTCTATATGGCACCATAGAATTATATTAAAGCTAAGATCACAGACGATTTTGAAACAGCAGCAGCCACTGGTTTCGGAAGACACTTGAATTGTTGCTTTGAATGATGCTTAAGCTTGAACCCAACGGTCTTGGATAACTGGGTATTGTTGTTCGGCGGTTTGGCACTCAGTGTAGCAATGGGCTTCTGTGAAGTCAGCATCCGATTTTGATACTGTGGTCCAGAAAAAAGTGCCGGCGTCTGTGCGGGCAAAGTGCACTGGGATGTAGAAATCTTCACGAGAAACTGGCACAAGGTCGTAGGACTCGTCCTTGTTGCAAACGAGGAAGGCGGTGGACTGGCAAGCTTCCATGTCACTGAGGATCTTGCGTTCGAGTGCTTCGTTGCATGAGTTCTGCTCAGCTTCGATGCACGTGTCAATCATTTTGGCGGGAGATCGTTTCGTTGACTTCTTGATGATTTTCATCAAAGGCTTTAATAGCGCTTTGAAGCCACTGTTCTTCATTTTTTCACTGTTATATTTGTTCTCATTGATTGAGTTGTCTGTTGAGATGATGTATTCGTTATTCGCGTAAAAAGACATTTTAAAAGTTGTGAGAGCGTGTGTTGCAAGTGAGTAAACGAGCGGGAATGTAGGGCTGTTGGGCCGCGCACCGCATTTATACTCACCGGGCCGCCCCCGACACAAAAGCTGCGTGTATGTGAAAAGCTCCCCTCGCGTGTGTGGGTGATATTCGGCTATTATGTTTATCGTAAACATGAAATGCCAAATCATGTATTGTAATCTGGATTGAGGTGACGTGACATTGTTATACCTCGCTCTAGTTACAGTTAGCTCTACGGTTTGTCTACATTGTAACTGTACGTAACTACTGTATTGATCTACGTCGTAGATCATGTATTATTTTAACTAAATGTCAAATACAGTAGATAAAAATGTCTATTAGTATTTTTTGTTCATTGCTACACTAAATTAATACTTGTTATGGAACGATATAATAACAACGTCATACATATGATTAGCATCTAATGAGAGATTCCTTTGAGTGATAGTTGATATCTCATATTCAATCTATCAATAATGTAGTCAAATGTTATATTGATAGTCACGCGTTGACCACGAGCCATGGGTCACAACAGCACATGTTCATGATTAACCCGCTCGTGCTTGATAATGCGATTGTTGTTGAGGGGTCAATAAGTCGCACGGGGTCGAATCGACCCTTCCATTTAGGATGTACTTGAGCGTGCAACGTGAAATACACCCCAATTTATTCATAAAGGTGAGATGACCTAGTAAGATTAAATGGCCTGCGATTTTATGAATTATATTTATTTGAATAAAATTACAGTATTTTATTCCTATCATGAAATATCAGTAGATTTATAGCGGTCCAATTTTGGACACATATACTTTATAAAATAAAAGCATTGAGATTGAACCACCTACACAAAAATTTAAACTCATTCGAGTCCAAACATGTAAGATTTTTTTGATGACCGAAGAGTAACCAAAAAAATTAAGTTTAAAAGAAATCAGTGTAGCGGTGATACGGCTGAGCCAATGGGGTGCGCGAGAGACGGCAGGTGCTGTGACCGAAACTTGCACACATACGATACCAGTTTAAATATACGATCTTTGAACACGTGCATTCGAAGGGGAGCAATATATTATAAGTCAGGTAGTTAAAGCAGGACCGCGTATATTTTTTTATCGATATGAATAGATTCACGACTCCTTCATATCCGAAATAGGGTAACGCAAAGGCTAATTTGGATATTGAAAATTGAGGGGTTGTTCGTGGGAATACTCTCCGCTTCTAGGTTCCCAGGGTTGCTCGCACATTGAGCTTTTTTTCGGCAATTCGAGATTCGGAACGACGACAGATGGCAAGCGTTCGATCGTGTTCTGCTTTTTTATATTAAATCGTATGGGTATTGGAATTAAACATTCCATTTAGATGCATCAGCGCGTTGGGGGTTGAGGGGATGAAGATGTAAACAAGTGTAAAAGGGGTCAGTGGGATTGGATCGAGGCTATAATTAAATATCTATTAGGGCCATTTTGAAATTATTAGTGATGATTGGGGTATTTTTGTTAATTACGCAAATTATGGGCAATTGTGAGTTAGTTAAGATAATAATAATAAAGCCTTTTTTTATTTTATTGTTATTATTATTAGAAAAGATATATGAGGGATATTTATGTTACTTAACATGTATTATAGCGGACACATGAAAAAGATTTCATTAGCAACTGTTTTTTTTCAGCTATTCTACGAGTTCAGATACCACGTGAAGATTAAAAACATAACAATAGATGGCTAAGATATAAGGTACCTTGCGTCATTTGAAAGTGACATATTGAACCCCTCGGCATGACAAGTGTCTGGGGTTTGCCTACGACGAGGGCAGGGTTAGTGGGCAATTCTGCCCTATTATAAGCTTTGTTTGCGATTCCACTTGTTACGATTTATTTAGGGGAACGTCGGTTATTGTATTCGGTGATATTAATTTTTATTCGTGAACGTTTGAGCCTACAATGTTTTTATATTTTTTTTTGTGAAGAGTAAAGTTTATAAAAGTTTCACATTTTCACAATAGAGTATACGCTTAACTTTAACTACATTATGGGGCCTGTTAAGAAACATTTTTAATTATATAATTTTGTGTAAGCAACATTTAGTACGTTATGTGTAATATTTTAAACAGTTGATATAGTGTGACAATTACAGCGAATGCATACGTCTAACCAAAAAAAGGTGTATTTTATTTGATACCCTAAATCTCTGTAATCAAATCTGTGCACCTGATCCGTCGACTGTGGGAATTTCAGTTACGTTATGCAACGAGGGTGAAAAATAAAACGTATAAATCACCCCTAATCGTTTATTTTTTGCTTATACACTTGTTCGTCACCTACACAGCGTATAATATTATAAAACCAAGTTTATTCAAAGTCCTTTATCAAAAACACGGTGATTTTCAATCTTATACTGTTGTAATAGAATTTAAAATGGTTAAGTATTGTTATTTGAACTATGTATTACAGTGTTTATAATGAAATGGGGTGGTATTTTTGGGGTTGTTGAACAATTAACCAAGCAGGTAAACTAATTTTAAATTTGAAAGGGAAGAGGTTGTACGATTTTGAATTTGTATTAGATTAGATTGTCAATTTTTACATAGAAAATAATACTTTACTTTTTGCACCTTATAATTATTTAGATTTATTCGAAGCAAAAAAAATGATACAACAAAAAAACAAGTGAATTAACATATTAGTGGTTGTATGAGAATACATTAGAAGCCTTTAATTACTTGTTATATATATTATACATTTATTTTGGCTTTAAAAACAACCACTACTAATAATTTAGTAAAGCCCACAGAGATACTTCCATATTATTTTTTAAGTACAGTAATATATGAAGAGAACAGTTAACTATTTATTTTTAGCTGATTTCATAGAAAATATATTTAGTCCCCCAAATAATAACATAAATTGTTTTTTATATAGGTATGTATAACATGAAGCTTTTTAAGAGAATTTCTTATTTAAATTCTAACTAGATTTTACTTGCCTGTTTTTGAAATAAACATATTTATTGTTATACCTGTTTTATTCTGAATTTATTTAGCTCTATGTAACTTAATATAATACTGAAAATCGTTAGTAACAGACCCAAACATAATTCAAAGATACATTTTTAAAAGCGCGTACTAATCAGTAATATTATGCCGAGATTCCTGGTGACGAGTTATACAGCATGGAGATACCTAAAGACAAGAAGCGAAATGACACACAGCCTCTGTTCCGCTAACAGTTGAGTTAAATAACTCATATTTAAATTTTTCCTTTAATTTAAAACAATTTAAATGTGAGAATATTTTTATCGAAAGCATAAAAAGCTTAGTTCAGATAAACCAGTTGCCATTAAAGAAATTATCTCAAAAATTCTGATGAGCCAAGATCATTAGGAGTAAAAAATGTTAATAATCCCCATCTCGTTAAAGTCTTATACTATTTTGAATATCCATTTCGGGAGAATAAATTGAAGGATATTATGTTATTTTTAATTAAGGATTCGTCCCGCTCTGCTTGTGGTAATAAAATGTAATAGGTTTTCTATAATTCGTTTTTGTAGGGAGCTTAATGGATTTCATATCAGATTTTCTTGATTACAATCGATAGCTTACGACTAATCAATTTTCCAGTACTGTGAGTTATATATACATAACTTAAACAGTTCTTGTTATAATGTCATTTTTTCCACCTACACTTTCTATTATTATAAATCTTTAAGCAGTTAATAACCAAATATTACTATTTGTAAAAATCAAGATATGAAATAGAAGTTTACCGATAGAAAATCACCAAAAATGAATATTTCATGACATCGATTTAGCATAATGAATTGTTTATATTTGCCAAACCTTAATAAAACATTTATACATAAATATTTTCTTAAACAACAAAGCTGTTAAATGGAATCCTTTTTGTAAACTCATAAACAAAATTGACTAGACGATATTATCCCGTTTTTTAACGACGCCAACGTAATAATCAAGCTGAGAGCTATCAAAACGTAATAAAGCGAAATTTACTCTAATTTATATGAAAATTAACACGTCAGTTAAGGGTTGGTAATGTGGTAAAAATGACCCCTTTGTTATGGTGATGGTAACTAATTTAACCCTTTCATTGGGAGCTAATTTAACCCTTTTCAGTGAAGTTAACCTGTAATCAATCAAGGTGGTATCGGGTTAACGACTACCGATTGTATAACGAAGGTAGCTTAAAAATTACACCTTTTTGTGGCTATTATTTTGTTAGGCATTTCATACAAAAACCACAGATGAGAACATGTTATATAATGTATTTTTAAAGAAACAAAACAGATATATTAAAAATAAAAATACAATCATGGATACATTCTAAAAATATTTTAGACTACAAATGTAATAAAAACGAAGAATTTAATTAAGTTTAAGTAAAATTGTGTTACCAAGGGTTTTTATTTTCCTTGCTGTATAGGGATGCATACACGCTGAGCGAGAAAAGGACCAGCTCTTGGGTCACCGGTACTGACTACTAGGACCCGGTAGACGGCCAGAGCCTCCAAAACTGTTGTGGTACATCGTATATATGATTAAAGGTCTTCTAATGTTTTTCGAGTATTTAAGTTTATATTTATAGTGGTTTTAAGCAGTATCTTAAGACTGAAAGGAGACAACATCATTACGGCCTTCAATATAAAACGGAATAAAAGTAAGGATGGTTGTCCTATAGTATAATTGTATATAAAGATCTTTTCGAAGATCTCTGTTATTCCTTTAAGTAAAACCTTAAAAAATATTATATACGTCAGTCAGGTATGAAAATTAAACACCATATAAATTACCACAAAAGTACTACTTAGCTGCTTGTAAAAGTAAAATTCATCTCGTTTAGTGCTCGTAATTATGCGTCACTAAGCGATGTTTTTCGCAAATAACACGTTACAAGTCATATATGAGGTTTTGATTTCCGCAGTTGTAACACCTTTTTACCTTAAATTGAGGCAGGAACACATAATTGCACATGATTGACGTCGTTCAAGTTAATTGGTCCTAATGATTGTAAATTGCTGTAGTAAAAGTCAGCCTCGTGATTCTGATTTTTTTAGTTTCTCTCTTTAGGTGTAAGGATAGTTTATGTCAACTCCATGTGAAGCAATTTACCTAGGTATTTATATCTTATATTATGGTATTCTTATATACTTTTTATATTTAAAAAAATGCCAAACTTTTTCCCTAAAAATTTCCGCGTTGAGGTTATACTACTTTCATCTTCGTTTACGTGTCACACTTCACTCAAAGTGTCAAACATACTAAAAGTAAATTAACTGCTTGAAAAGAAGTTCTAATATATTCTATAGACATAATCTTCATTTCGCGGTTTTTAATGCCGTATAGATTAAGTGAAAAAAATTGTTTTTGGATTTGAATAAATAAAAAAAAAATAAAAAAAATTTAGTTCAAAGATCTAAGTCAAAAGTAACCCTTAAGGATCCAGCGATAAATCTGTTTCTTTATATAATAAGGAGTCGTTTTATCACAATCCTAAATAATAGCGATAAAGTGGAAAAAAGATTCGTTTTGATAAGTAAAGCGCTGTCTGTAGTGACGGGTTTTATCGTATAGCAGTAAAAATTCTCATGACACCACTTAGAAAAGGGAATTTCTGATGATATTTTCTGATGCATGCTGGTAAATTACTTACCAGTGTGAATTACGTTGTCGTATTAAATATGTCATGTTTAAAATCGTACTTATTGTAATATTTACAATTTCATTTAAAACGTTCCTCACCAAATTTTTTGATTTGAAAAAAGTACACATACTTTAAATGTTAATTAAAAGGTTTAATTTCAAACTTATGAAATTCCTTTTTAATTCTAATAACAAGGGACGTTATCTTAGAGTTCGGCGGTGGTTGCAATCTTTAAGGTCTTAGGTTTGTTGTAGATAAAGTGATGCCACATCCAAGATTTTTTTTATCAATTCTTTTTGCCGCCCGTATCATAAACTGATAGAGAAGGCCCAAAAAGGTTGTGTTGAAATTATAATTAAGGCAATAAATGCAAAAATTTAAGACATTTTTTAAAAATGTTTTTCGTGTATTTTATAAGAGACTTGAACATACCAACGTTTTGTGTTTTACTCATTCATATAAAACCGTTACGCTTCTGCGAAATACCATTTCTAGGACTTCTCATTCAAACATCCGGCGGCTAGTTAAGGGCAAAGCCAAGTTCAATCTGTGAAAACAAAGAGTCATCATCGATCATTTTAACGGACCCCGTAGTCGGTAAACCGAAAACCGTGCTCCAAAATTACGGGCCTAAGAAAACAAGAAAAACACCGAAGATTTATTTAAGGGAGCGTAAAGATCTGTTTATGGTATGCGTCAGTAATTAAGGGGCGGCGCACACGTGCGCGCGCGCAAAAACGAACAAAAAACTATACCTGTTCCCTCTTACGGCGACAGGTCCGCTGACGTGATCACGGGTGGTTCTCAAATATTCAGAATTTGGTAAAGTTGTGACGTAAATAATGTAAGACAAAATAGATGTGGAGTCTTACTTAACAAATACGAGACACACGAGTTGATAATAAATTCAGTAAAAAACTAGCGTTAAATAAGTTAATTTGTGATTTATTTAATATTTTAATATAATACAAATATACAATATATAAAAATCACAAAACACAAACAAGTACAGAATTATATTATAATATTGAATTTTATTTTTTTATATTGCTGCGATATGGGTAAACAAATGGTCACATACAGTTTGAGTACCTATGACCTGCCTTTCCTAAATGTTATCTTATTATGGCTAAAATGACTTCGGTGTTCAAAGATAATAGTCGGGGTTGCTTACCATTTTTTACCGACTTCGATACATAAAATCTCGCGTGCAGGTCCTGATTTTAAGATCGTGCTTTTTGACACGTTACATATTTTGTTTAATTTGATTATAACACGTTTTAAATATATTAAAGTAATTACATATATACAATGTCTATTGCGATTTTTTATTTCTCAAGTTATAGATAATTTTTGTTTTAATTGTTCAATTAATTTTTCAGATATATTCTCTCGACAGCTTAATTGAAACAAAACTAATCCTAGTTGTATACTATAATTCTAAACTTATTAAAATAAAACAGTTCCTAAATCAACAATTTTGCCTAAAAACAAATTCCCGCTGACAGAACCATAAATGTGCTTAATTTTAATTTAATAATATCCGTCTCAAGGGTCCTTTGGCTCCATGAGCGAATGATAGATTACTGTTTTTGTATTTTAACTTAATGAGTTAAATATTCGTTAAGAAAATAATTATAAAGCTACATGAGTAATGCTTTTATATGACTTACTAAACAGGGGTATAAAAAATATTTAGAGATAATGATTACTTCTAAATATCACTTCTAATAAGCGTTTGTTTAGTTGTAGATACTAAGTAATGGTGTTACTTTTTTTAAATCCGTACACAACTCAGAAATCTGCCGAGGTATACCTACGAAATCAATAAAAAAAATAGCTGTAATTTTAACTACTAAAGTTCGTATATTTTATACAAAACAAAGGAACTAAATTATACAGAAACCATAAAACTTAATCCTTTTAAGTTAACAAATGAAGGGTCCTTTATCGTCAATCTCGTGGTGTTGGTTACAAGGCACTGGAGGTGATAACAATCATCTTATCACCCTTATCTTTATCCTAAGTAAGTTTGCTTTGATGATATTAGCACGGCTGTTTAGAGACTTTACAATACTGACTTTTTATATTCAATACAGATGCTAGGTTCAATTATCGTGAAAACTGTTTAATAACATTCGAAATTTAAATAATAAATAATACGATAAATATACTAATTGACTAGTCTACTACTAACAAATCGATACCCGCTAAATGTGATTTTCCGCATCTGTTCGATATCACCTAACAAGGATTGATATTTCAAAAGTTATCAGATACATCATCTTTGTAAAGCCTCAGCTTAAAGATAATATTTGTCCACACCATCAATTGTATTGTGTACACATTTGCACAAATTCATAATCTTGTCATGGTACACTTGACACGAATAAGGGTGGGATTACGGCTATTTTATCAACTATATTTTGCGTGGTATATTTATTGAATGTTCTAACAATATAGATGTGAGATTAATTCTCAGTTTATTTTTGTGTTCAACCTCTGGTGGATGAAGTTTACAATATTTTAAGTATTTGTGCGATATAATGAAAACATTTGTTAGATTAAATTACTACTAAGTCTTCAATATTTTTGTTATTAATAATCTTATAGAAACGTAATTATGTAAAACTTTAATTTAGCTTTTTTTGAAATTCAGCGCTGTTTTCAAATACTTTTATTGCTCGATTATAGAGTAAAGAAAGTTAGAAAGTTTATGTATCGTGCCACATTAGTTTCTTTGGCATATATACTAATGTAGGTACGTACTTTATATCGTAAATACATTATCTTAAAACCTAACAAGAACACATACCATAAACTAAAAATCACAATATTAATATACCGTGTTATTAAACTGCATTTGATTTTAAGTCTAATGTATAAGGCATTGTCCACAGGCGATCCTAAATCGCGCTTATCTAATAGACACGATCTCTACTGGTCGGTATAGAGTTACCATTCAATATCATTCTCAAGCCAACAATGTAAAATTTACGCCTGAATTAATTTTCTTTATTATCACTGTTATATTGTTCGGGTTTTGCGTTTTCTTTGGATGTTTTAACATTTGTGAGTTTTTTGAGTTTGTAATGCATTATTGCTTAAGATGTTGGCTATAATATATTTATTTCGACAACAATTAATTCTGTGTTTTTTTGTGATGATATTACTTACTACCAAAATATTTTGCGGAGCTTATATATTACCTAGAGAAAACATGTTTATATCTACTAAAACACATGTTTTTCAAGTAAATAATAAAAATATATAAAGGTTTTTATTGATCAACTGTATATTTACAATTATATAATTATTTTAAAACGCCTACCACTATGCAATTGTTAAAGATTTAGCCTAAAAACATCTGTATTCGGCAAAAAATTAACAAGGAATGAATCTTTAAATTTTATCTAAACATCAATTTGGTGTTCTGTGACAAGAATAATATTAATACTCAATAGTGAATTCCGGTATTCGAAACATTTCGGTTACAATACAGTGGGAGGGCCAAGGATCTAAAAGCGGCATCACTAACAAATATTTTGGAAATATTTCCACAACTTGTCGGCATTTTATCCGATGCTCCTTTCCGTTTAGTTAATGTATTATTATAAAATGTTAAGGTCTTAAACAACCTATATGAGCCAATGCTAAACCAACTGTATTTCATTCAAATAAGGAACACATTTCTTTAAATAAATCGAAGAACTTAAGTTGCAAAGTGTAAAATGTTTATTATCGAGGAGCGAAATCTTTACGAAAAACTAAAAATAAACGCGCAAAAAATTAAGATCCCGCGAAGTTATGAAATAGGGCTGTCATATAAATCTCAATTTATTAACTAATGTTATAATTTCTTATAAATTTATTGGATCCCTTAGGGTGTAATTAATATGAACATTTAATTACTTAAATATTAATGTTGTTTTTATGGCCTTTTATGTTTATATATTGAGGAATTGATCCTACTTCTTTTCTCTTCACTTCTTTAGAGAATAGTAAATTCACGATTATAATATTGAAAGTTTGTATGGAATCGAGTATAGTTATACGAACCCTTTTATATAGATACTGTGTAAAAAGTTACATGAATAACTGGCTATTGGCTACGTTTGAGTCGTAGAATTTAATTCTGTTAAAACGGTTCCTAAGAAAGGTCATTTTTACTGCTAAATATCAGTATAAAGTTAAAAGAAAATTTGCTAGAGACCTAGATGAACTGCCTGTCGGACGTCTACTATGAACAATCACATAAGTTTCTTTTTTCGTACATCGGTTTTCGTTATTTTGTGCTTCTATATACCTTTAATATATATAGATTATAAATACATTTGGGTGTTAACCCTAACATATCTTTCATCTCGTGCCAAGTAATTTGACACTTTTCTCTGACAAAGCGCACATTTACTGACACAGACAGACCTATGAACCGCAGCAAAAACCTTTGACGAGCAAAAAGCAATTAGCGTTTTTTCCTATTTCTGACGAAATTATGTTTAAAGGAATGTTTTTAGAGAAAAAAAATCTGAGCACGTGTTAAATGGTAACATGTGAACTTAAAGTATTTCTTATTTTTCATAATTAGGCCGTGAAGTTCTGAAGATAAGACAGTGGGGTGGCAGTTAGAAATCGTTTTTTTTTATTTAAACATAAAAGTATCGGGTAAAATATTTGAGGTAAGTACATACACGATTCTCTTTATTGTAGATTATTACGGTATTTATGGAATTTGTAGCTACCTTTTTTTATTATTTCTTAAGTTAGGTACTGTGGTTCTGTATGCATACAAAATAAAAATACTGAAATATGAGTGCGACTGCGATTTTCTTAAATAGATCTGCCTCATTGAAAAAAAAAGTTATTTTTCGCTTAAAGTATGTACATTTTACACAATACTTATAATCAATCACACTTGCGAATCAAATTCGCGTAGATATAAAGGCTCGCCTCGGGGCAATATTAGATCCGTATCTCATAATCCGAACAGGAAACTCATTGTGGAAGACCAGATGCGAAATTCCAAATATGAAGATTCTAATTGTTCCGTACTCAATGCACTTGTAGGCGTGGTTGTACGTTGCGTTCTTTTTATCGGGAAATCGTGTCAGACAGTTATGTATTGTGAGATATAAAGCTTTTATGAACGTTTTATTAAAGGTATGCCTTACGGTTTTTTTTGAGACGTCATTATATGTTATGTACAACCTACATTTCAGGAATTTTGTATTGTTTCTGAAATTACAACAATTTATTACAATGGTATGACGCAAATTGAAAGTTGTGAAACGTTATTTTTAAATTTGGAAACGTCAAGGTGCGAAATGCCAATACTTTTGTGAAATAAAAAAAATGTGGCAGCACAAAAGAAAACTAAAAAGCAACTCAAGCGGCAAATTGGTATCGAAAAAGGATTTTCTACTGTTTTGCAAATAGATATCGCGTCGCGGCGCACTTTGAAAAGGATTAAGTTCAGGAACCACCTTAAAACCTCTATACGAATCTTTAAAGATTGTTTTTACAGCTTATGGGTTCTTTGTCGGGCACAATGCAAGGGTTTGCTCGCAATGTTAGATTTCTTGTAAATTTTATGCTCCTTGAATGGGTTCTTCGTATCCTTTGACGGGGTCTACGTGATTGTGAATGAGATTGTTTCTGTTTCATGGTCTTAGGTTTTCAATGGGGCTGCAAATAAGCACGCTTTGTGAGCTTTCTATTAGTCTCGCTTCCTACTTAGTTTTGTAAGTTGCCGCAAAATCGTGCGTTTAAATTGGCTCTGTATAACAATTGGTGAATAAGGAAGTATCCAATACCAAAGCCGAGTTACGAGGATTTTGAATTCCATTTGTTATAAAGAGCAATTGCTTTGCATAATATTCCCATAAAACTGAAATATTTGAAGGTTGTCTTTATATGTTATACAAACCTTAGATTTTTTAAAACAAATAATGTCAGAGCTACCTTATAAAGATAAGGAACTCAGTTAATTTTTACATCCGTCGTGACTATTCATTAGCTCGATGCTAATTAAAGCAAGCCTTTTTTGTGCCAGTAGCTTTTTATATTAATTTAGAAAGGAATACTTTAAATCGTATACATGCAAAGAAATGCAGCCTTTACCCAAGGCTACAGCCCTGGTCAAGTCACTTGAAGTAGTCACTTACAGCACACACTTATCAATAATTTGATAACCTAATCATTAGTAATTTACACACTGTATGGAAAATGTTTAAAAAAAACTAAATAGAATAAAAGTATGCAGTTTAATTAACTGATATCGACATACGTCATCTATAATATGGGAATAGATTAGCTTAGTAGGAGGTCAGAAAGTTTTCTTAAAGCCACTTCAAGGGTCGTTATAGCGTCTAACACCGTAAACCCATTTGTCAGGTTCTTCAAATACTCAAGGATGTAATATTTCTAGCTTAGGACAGAGATTGTGTATTGATCATTAATCACAATTTTTAGCTCCGACAAAAAAGAGGTTTTTAGCATTTTCAATAGCCGGAAGCCATATGCACAAATATGCTTTAAAATACGTCAATCCTTTTTTGTATTAATGGTTACTAAGTTATGGTCTGGCCTTTTTATAAACGTGGTCCCGTCAGATTAGCGACCCCATTGTGACGCATTTTTTCGTTACTTTTTTGTGATTATGTCGACTTTAACAAATAGGAATATTAAAAAGGTTGAAATGTTAATATTATTCTTTGACGTCGAGCCGGTTGGTTGTTAATTTTTTACTGAAATGACGAAGAATCACCAATATTTTTATATAACAATACTTAATAATTAAATAATTGTATTAATGTTGAGATCACCATCAGAACCTACGATATTAAAATCCAATTAAAATCCATATGAACCCTAGTTCGTTTTGAATATCAGACAGATTCTGTACAAAGTACATAACTGAAATGTATAGTCTAGCTTCACACAATTTGCTAGGCAAAACTAGCCATTTCTGCAAATCAATACAATATTACCCGGCAATTGTAAGGAACTCCTTTGATTGATGATAGAGTCAGGACAATTTCCTTGTGTCGTATTTCGTCTACTTCAACAAAGGTAGTGCCTTCCAAGTGTGCCCTATAAATAATACATTATACACCTCTTTGTATGAATCTCAATGCAAAGCTTTAAGGGTGGATGATCTCTTAAAATAACAAGTGTTTGCTTCAATGATTATCGACAATACGTATAAGTTTAGGAGCCTTTGAAAGCCTCTTTTATATTTCATAATGAACTACAGTCAATTTTAAACCGAAACTTGTTGATATAAAGTGTCATTTTATGTTAGCATTCGCTGAATAACTTCTATGATTTTTGCATTATATTTAGCACTTTATGTGTATATCTATTAAGGTTGTTATTGTATTGATAATGTTTTGTAGAATTGTAAAGTAAAATGTGCGTGAAACATCACGGCCAAGTCGGTTCACCATAACATAAAGAAACATTCTATTGATACTACTATTTAAATGGTTTACACATTTATAATATGAGTAACGATAAATAAGAGGTATTGTGATCCAAGTTTTTTTTATTGTTCAGACCTTATTGTTGGAAACTAATGCATTAATTCTATTTTCAATATTTGCTGGTTATAAGGGTCTTAGGAAATTGTAATTATGATATTATAATTTTGTTTGGGGATTTATATTAACACGGAAGAAGAAGTAACACTCTGGGTAAGAATTAATTGAAATCAGTTCTGTGTAAATAAATTTATATATCACTAACATAAATCATACATAAGATATAATTATAAAGACAAAAGACTTTATTTATATTTTCTCATGTTATTTATATGGAGTTAATTAAATAATACCGTTATAATTTATGAAAATAAACTATATTTTTTTCCTAAATCGTACGATGTAACGTATCTGTTTCATTTAAAATAAAAAAATGAGCTTATGTACTTAAATATTTTTAATGACTATTTTACGGGCTTTCGTTTGCAAAAATTTAATTAACACACCATTACTAATTTTTAATACAATTAACACAGAATTATATCCGCCCTCGCAAATAACACCTCTCATAGTGTTGCACCTGCTTAAGATAATTATCCGAATAACAAATTGAAGGTTTCACGATGTTCCGCCCAGAATGGCCCGCCCTAATCACTTTGCATTGAGGTATTTGCAAAATATCAAGTCATTAAACTAAACAAGATTTTAATTTTCGACCAGTATCAATTTAGTATTAATGATACTACAAAAAAGCCTATTCAAAAAAGAAACATCTTATATAAATTTCAATCTAATCTTGCTATCGGACATAATTTAGATTTTATATTTTAAAAAAAAAACCTTGTTTTAATAATTGCGTGTTATTGCAGCTACTGAGGATTTTCAAATAAGTTTAGCAGTTTTGCTTAAGTGAACTATTATATTGTAAACTAGCTTTCCGCCCGCGGCTTCGCCCACGTGTAATTTGGTTAAGTATATAGCGTTTTTTAATGATCTCGACAGGGCTTTCTTTCACGGGCTAAAATCTTGTTACAATTGGAATTATATATAGCCTGTGTTACTCAGGGATGATGTAGCTTTACAGGATCGGATGATTCGGGGAAATCGAGGGCAACTTTCAAATTAACGTACAGGCAATTAATATTCTGACAATTTTATATTCTGATAGTGATCTTCTTAAGTGGATGAGCTGATGATGGAAGGTAAAACTCCTCAGCGGTTAAGAGTTGAAAGAAAATTCTTACGAAGTTATGAGTACGAAATACGTACTTGTGAGGTAATTACTTATTAGCTTGACCAAATAATAAAAGGTAAACCTCATTAACGTTAAGGATGTAGGTGGCAAAATGGATGCGGACAAACGATAAACGTCTCTTCACTCGTTTCCTTTTACTTGTTTGTATAGGTGGTGTTCACTCAAAATAATCATAGGGTAAAACGTTAATGAAAGTTTGAACTGCATGGTAGTCATTACACAATGGAGCATCTTAATACCGCGATGGATATATTTGGCCTAAGTAGAAGTTCTTTTAAAAAAACTAAGACTCAACCTCGCACACTCACTCACACAGCAACACCATTGCACACACTGATACACACACACACTAAAATGTTCGTACTTCACATAGTTCCACTTGTTCTGTTCGTGTTTTTTTTTGTTATTCTTTTTTCTGATCTTAGATTCTATTCCCGGTTCTATATTTAAACCTTATTTTGGCTTTATTTTTAATCTATTTTTATTGTGTAAACTGTTTTTGATAAGCTGTATAGGTATAAGAAATAAAAAAATAAAATAAATCTAGGTTGACGAATTTTATCAACGCCATCTATCGAGCACATTGTTCAACACTTCAACCGCGCCCGCGCGCACTGCGTTATTTGTTATTTTTGTTACCTCTCATAAGTTTTAATATTAAGATTAACTTATATTAGAACATATTTAACAATATATAACTAATCAATCAATATAAGTGTTTAAAAATTTTGAAGCAGTGGTTGAAGTAAATTTTCAATTGACCATAACTTCTTTTTCTCTTAACCGATTTTGACAAAATAAACTTTTGACAACGCTCCTAATTATATATAATCCAACTGTGAAAACCGCGTTCAAATCCGTTCAGTAGTTTTCAAGTTATAAAGTACCAGACAGACAGACAGACAGACAGACAGACAGACAGACAAGAATTCCAAAAATTGGTTTTTTGGTTTCTATGACTCTTCTTTAATTGCCTCCTTTCAGTTTTTTGGAAAAATATTTAATGTACAGTTTTTCGATTTTTACTGTCTTATTATTAGTATAGATATATTTTTTTAAACGAAATGAAAAGTGATCTTTTAAAATTTCCTGTCAATTTAGTGTAGAACATTTTTGCACTCTTGAAATGTCCGCCTTATTATTAATCAAACAAATTGGTACCTTTCCAGGAATTTGTTATACAATCGCACCCGCCCTATGATCCTCTACTCCGCCTAATCACGCCTAGAACTTGAATATTTCAAAACCGTGCCACGCCTTTAGGTTGAACTTTTAACAGATATTTGGTTAAAGAAACGACTTTTGGTTTGGTCAATAACTTTTATCGTTAAGACTATTATACACCTTAACTACAAAAGACATTTAATAAAATAATAGCTGACGCATTTTTGTGCCCGTAAAATATAGACCGAATCTATGCCGAAAGCCGAAATAGATCGCTATATGAAAAATCATTATTTTTGACGATTGTCATTTACTGGATATCTATCAATTTAATAGATAAAATTTACAAGCATTTTTTATGAGATAGAAAAGCGTGCGAGCTGCTAAGAAGACAACACGCCATTCATGATAATTTGTCACGAATTCTAAACAAATTTAATTTAATTTGTTTATGGGCTGGCGTTTATTTAATAATTAGGTAAGTAGGCGCCTGGCAGTCCCAGGAGATGGTGCTTTTCTCCTTCAGCGTACAAGCATAAAAACATGCGAAGAAAATTTAAGTTAGTATTTGATTTTTTTATAATGACTTCATTTTCTGCTGTGTACATTTAGAAATCATTAACGGAAACTTTAAGAGAAATTTTCTTCGGAAAGAAAAAATACTAGATGTATACCTAATTAAGCTTACCACCAAATTGCAATATAACCTAGAAAGTAGCTTTGGTCATTGCTATATTAAATAGTGATGCACGTTGAATATCCACTATATTTAGGTCTAAAATATTTTAGGGGAAAAATAAGAAAAGGCAGCTGATTACAGTTTTATTAAAATTACTAATCTCTGTCAACACAGCGGGACATCCATTCACAATATTGACCAGTTTCAACGTGACAGTTCAAAACTAGGGCTCAATTTTTCGAGATTTTCAGACGAACAATACATTCCTTATCTGATGATCTTCGGTATCAATAGGTAGATGTTATCTGCTCGGGACGTAATCCGAAGAGTGAGACACGTCACGACGAGCAAATGGATCTAATTCTATACTTGTATTGTATTGTTGTATTTTATGAAATTTGAAGGGTCTGGTAGTACGTGTTTAAAGAGTGGATGATGTATGAAATATATGAAAACTAAAACTATTGAAAACATGTAACTAATAAAGCTCTTATGGCCATACATTAAATTATTTCGGCCTTTTGCCGTGTCGGACAACTCGTTTGTTATACTAACCGTCAGGTATCATAATTTTAATTTATACATAGTTGTAAAATTGTGTTAAATAAACGTGTTTTAATCTACTAAATTTTGCATGTAAGAAAACTTTATTGAGATTGCATTTTTGCAATCTCCTTGAGAGTCCTTGTTGTTATTTCAATAGTCTTAATGTAATTGATTTTGCTTCAAGCCTAATAATTAGTTAAGTTTCAAAAATTTGTTCTATTTTTGGAAGATTAGTTTAGAAACATAAATCAGCTACTTGTGTTTTATACATTGTATATTTCTAACAGTCTCGCGAGAAGAGCCGAAAAAACGTTAAAATTAATGAATTATAATAAACTGTTTTACATGTAGAAATTCTTTTATTTGCAATGGATGTAAAACGCGAAAACTAAAGATAATATTATGTGTCGATACTAATATTATTTTCTAAAACTTAATAGACCAACAATAATACAAAGAAGAGTATTATTTAAAAATTTTAGAATATTATAGTTATATAATAGTTATACAATATTAAATACATTGTGTTTACGCTAAATATCACAAATTATATAGACTCATTCAATAGATGTCCTATGAGTTTCATGCATGTTCTGCGATTATTCGCTATATTCATATTCTTTTGTCTCGTTAACGACTCGGCTTATACAGGTTGTTTTTTTTGTTGTAAATATCGTCAATATAATATAATTATATAGACAACATCAATCGTATTAATATATTTAATGAAATATTATCGTCTTAAAATAGATTTAAATTGTACGTAATACATTCTTAACGCCTTCAAATTATATAAATTCTCATATACGAAATCCTTTTAAGACACTTGTTATTTGGAACTGGTAAATTCTAAGTATCCGAGGAGAACGCATAGCTTTTTTAATGTATCAAAATAGATTTCAATCGGCCTGTATAAGCAGGTAAGTCAATAACACAAAGACATATTAAATGGACCCTTAAGCGTTTAAAATGGAGACAAATTCGTTTTAAAAGGCAATTTTAACGCGTTCACCAATTCATTCGGAAAATATTATCCTTGATTTATCATTCGATATTCTTGTAAAACTATTATAAAGTTATTGTGTTTTTGATTTTAAAGTCATAAAGGAGGCCCTTTTTTTATTTATGCATATTGTTTGTCGCAGCTTATGAATAATGAATTGAAATTATATAAAACCCTTAACAATATATTCAGTAAAAATCCAAGTATGGTATATGTTATAAATATAATAAATGTATGTACGTTTGATGGAAACATATTTCTGTGTCTGTTTCAATACTGATGTTTCTTTATTTTACAACATCGATTTAATACTCGTATATATCATTGTGATATTATTACAATATATTAATAAATTTCTGAAAACATATTTTTAATTTATTTTAAAAAGGAATAAGCAGTTTTAAATAGTAGTTAAAATTGTAAAAAAATTGTAAAGTAAAGTAGTGCGTTCCCGTAAGGGCCAGAGTTGTTAGGAAAGTAACTCTTAGTGTATTTAATTAATTATATATGGAACTTAAAGCTTTATATACTACACATATAACTAAAATTCATATTACACTAGCCAGACCACAGCCAACATTCATGTTAATGACTCAAATGTTGGCCGTACTATATTCAAGAATAATTTTATTAGTATCTAAGATGTCTAGTCATTCAAGTATTAAATGTACCATCTGCTTACAAGCTAAGAAAACATTCGTTCCACCTTATTTCATCCAAGGAACTCCTTTCTTATAATTGTCAAATACCATATTCGTATACGCACCAATGATTTTCACTATAATGTTTAAATGCACGGCAAATGCGCTAAATTGAAAAGGCAGTAACATTTACAATAGGGCCCAAAGGATCATATTTATTTCATAATAAATGACAATTATCGTAAATTGATTTCAACTATAATGCTCGCGCAGCTAACCAAACATTGGCCAAAGGGAAGGTCCGTCATTGTATTTGAAGGACACAAAAGATATCTTTCTTGTAACTAAGTCGATGTTCTGAATGACATACAAGAGGTTTGTGTTTATTGTCGTGGGGCAACAAACATATATTTTGTGTATATAGGAAATTATACAGATTTATTTAATATTTAATTGTTTGGCATTTGGAACCCTAACAGGGAAAGAAAAGTTTTTTGTTTTCATTAGGTGTTGTTATTTTTATTACATCCGAAAACAGTTTAAAAACAAATCTCATAATAACATACTATGCGATGTTACTCATTTCAAATTGCAAGGTTTTATGATCGAATTAGTTGGTGATGATGATGAGAAAATCGCTTGTCTTTTTTATTTTGTGTAGGTATATTCAGATAATTCAGCACATTCTGAAATGAGGCTTAGAACCTAATAAAAAAGACTTACTTTTAATTAGAGTGACTATAGGTGACTCTCCTGTTCAGTCACGCGACGTACAGATTAGGTACAGACAGAAATTTATTGTTTTTACAGTGAAACTTAGTTTTGGATAAATCTTATTTCTTAACATAGCTATTCTTATAACTTGTATTTTATTGTAATGTATCTGTTTATGTATCCAGAATAAATAAATATATAATATGACATTTCACACTGTCGTTTAAATGTATCATATAGACATAAAGACATTGTATATGATTTTTAAGTGCATGTAACTTAATAGAAAACTGACGATGAAGATGACTAAGAATCTGTTATTATTTGGTGAAATTATTAAATGTAGTTTAAACGAAATACGTTGTAGTTTAGTAGTATTACATAAAAATTTGAAAATTGAAAAAATTGAAATTATATTAAAAAGATGACGCGTACACGTGTCATAATTTTAAATATCCGGCTTTCTTTCTTAACTTATTTAACAATAATTTTATTTCCTCCACAAGACTTAGTACGTGTTGCAAATTACGATAATATCCTGTTTAAAATTGAAGACAGATGCAATCCGTTAATAATAAGTCGCAACATGTATTACATACACAATGAGTGGCCATCAATTAGTGGCACTTCCTAAATACGTTGTTCGCGTCAAAAACTAAATAAATGCCCAGGTGTGTAGACAATTAGAGTATAATCACTATATTTGAAGTGTTGTCACGGACTTTCTAAGAAGACTATTGTTAGTCGCCACCCAGTAGAGCTGTTTGCAAACGCTCTGAATGAGCCTGCCCCAATATTTGCCTTACGAATGGAGGAAACAATGCGTTGGGACAGTTATTTCTTGGGAGTTGCTTGAGGTGCGGCTTTGCTACGCGTATTTCAACATCCCTACGATCTACTTAGTACGAAAAATAAGAACGCTTGTAATGTAATGATACTTGCTTTCATCGTTTAACTAATGAAAATATACATTAGGATGTTCTTATATCTAAAACAATGAAATTTGAGAAGGCTAGTTAGTTGCGCAATGATATTTAAAGTGATTTTATTTTTTTATTTTGAGTAAAACTGCAGGAACAACATTCGTTGTAGCTAGACCGCACTCAACTTGTTGGCGAGCACGGGCGAATATGTTTGCACGTCCACAAATTCACCACGGGAGGTTCGACCACCACAATGTATATTATATCATTTATCTTTTCAAGTCACGCAGCACGTGATATTCGTAACATATATCTAACGTGGTAACAATAATTAATGTGGCTGACGTGACTTAATAGAAACTTATTTTGAACACTTTTGTACTTTACAGAAATGTTGAAGTGTCAATACAAGAATTTAATTGATTTTATTTTCTATGTAACCGGGTTGTATTGTGAATTAATTTAAATAATTCTAGGTTAGTTTCTTTGGGTATATATCCTACGTTTCTATCGAGACAGTGTAGTCACGGCAAACAACATTTGTCATTACTGAGCTAAGCTCGCCAACCAGCCCGAGCTGAGCTGTAAAAGCCTCCTGGCCAACAGCGAGATCCTCATCCAAAAAAAAGACACAGTGTAGTTATTACTCGCTTATTATTCATTCACTTTTTATTTATAATATTTATACACAAACTGTTAAGATTTGATTTATAGTCTACAAAAATAGTCGATCGATTTAGGAGCAGGTTATATACTGTTACGTTTTATAAAGACATTTATAAGATACATAAAAAGCCAGATCCTCATCTTACGACACGTATGAGTATAATTGATTGCTGAGGGCGCGCACTGAACCCATGTAGACTTAGTTTAGTGACGATAGAAAGTGGTTGTAAATTATCCTATTTGAAATAAAGAATTTTGACTTTGATGCTTGTACCTACTGCAAAAATGATTGTAGCCAATGAAGGACGATTTTTGGGACCTGAGTATGATAAGGTCATAAAAAGTTCTTATTATATTGTAAAAAATTAAAATATTTTTTAACTAAAATCCACCTAAAATCTATAAAGTCTATAACCTAAAATGCAAAATTTGATCATGCCTTGAATGGCTACAAGGAAAAGATAAGACTAACTGCTAGTTTGCATCCTGTGTAGATAACCCAGTTTATGTAACGAATTGTTGAGGCAGGTCAGTGCATTAATACAGGAAATCTTGACCTTTATTACTAAGAAATAAGAGTGAATCTTCCGTGCTTATGATCAATATTTTTTTGCTCGTAAACTTGTTAAGCTTAATAACGTAAGTTAATGCTTTAATAAATATTAGATTAGCCGCAGTTTATATTGATGATGTTTTGGTTTTTCTTTCACTTTTTTCGTAATTTAGTGGTTTCTTGTAGCGTCAAGGGAAAGTGAAGGTTCACTCTTGTATACCTTTAATTAGTATACTGAATCTTTTAACATTTTATTAATTCATGTATTCCACATAATATATGTCTGCGTTACTGTTACTTTTACTTATAAAGTTATTAGCATTATATTCCTATATATATATATATATATATATATATATATATATATATATATATATATATATATATATACACTCAAGTTTTCTGTAAGAAAAGCTATTTACTGTGTAATCTTAACCGGATAAAATGTATTTTAATTTTGTAAAAAAGATGTTTTTATAATTCGTAGCTTAAGATATTAGTAATACTATTATTAATAACTATACACTTACAAAATAAAATGTATTTATATAAATGAGGAAAGAAGGGATATTTAACAGTAACAAACATATGTATATAGTTTACTTCAAGAAACTATTCCGCCTGTAAGCCTTGTATACAAGCTCCGGGCATAATTCCCTATTTAATTGATCCCAATACTTATAAACTTCACACTGAGCTATTGTCAGTAGGTGAATACTTTGACACTATTGTGAAATGGTCGACCCGCAGCGCTGTTAGCCGCACACGTGCGATTTCAATGGGCCCTTACTTTGCTCTTGGTAATTGAATTATAGCTTGTTATAAGATAAGATTATTGACATATTACTGAGAGGTTGAAGTTATTAGTAAAGGTTTATTAGAACAAGGTTCTGTAATATGCAAAATAGTCTTGAAAAGTGACTTTTAAAAAAATCAGTGTTATCTGATTTAAACTGAATCATCGTTGTCTTAAGCGCGTATTATATTAAAAGTAATATAGATATATAAAGATATTTAGATTTTTTTACGCTGTTATTTGAAGTATCAAGTATAAGTACATGACACGCATGAGCGCAGGAAGCTCTAAGTTTTTAACGGCATCAGGCAGTATTGTATCATTAATAACGCAATTATTAGTTACATACTCAATATATTAAATATGCATAAAATGGCATAGTATTGCATATAAAAGCCTTTTGTAAAATACAGTCAAATCGTCAAGAGCAAAACACATATTTGTTTTGGTTGGGTTGTTATCTTTGTAAACGTGCAGAGGCAGTTTGTGTATGAGATAGCAAGGATGAGCAAATACATGAATAATTTTGGGATCGGATTTTGATGTTTAATAAATAAACATTATGTGTGGTAAGGCGATTTCAAACGATGGTTGTTGTTGGTGACTTTGGGGACTTAACTTTTTGCAACGGTTTTATAAGATGTTAAATAAAAATGGCGCGTTAAATAATACGTTAGTTGTTATTACTAAAGAGGTTTTATAGTAATTATATAACCAGAGACAACAATTTTATCTCTGATTACCTAACGAAAGAATATAAGGTTTTTAATATAATTTAATAATTTATAATTATTGATTATATGAAACGTAAATGATGTTGCAAGTGGAAATAGGATTCTATACCTACTTATAGCTTATTAGTTAACATTAAGAATAATGCAATAAGATACGTAGCTTATATGCAAAATCAATTTTGCTATCAAATAATTGGTTTAATGAAAACGATTATTCTTTTCATATAGTTCACGGAATAAGTTTCAAACTTAGCTCTTTCAAAAAGCTGTTAAGTGACGTGCGATTGTCAAAGAATTGCATTCATCGATTTGCATCACCGAAGCAAATTATTGTTCAATGAATTGAGTAACACAATACAGTGAGCAGATAATAAGGAAATACGGATTGTCTGAGTTTTGTGAGAAGCCTTAGATAGTTTTCATTGAGCACCGCAAAATTGCACAGACACTTCCATTCATAAGTTCTTTGAAGCAGAAATCCTTGAGGATCGCGGAAGTATTTGATATGGTACTCAATTGGTCTTTTTGGGACTAAAGTGGTATAGATAAAATAGAGTAGCATTCACTTTAAGGAATGTTCGCGTCAACTTTTTCAACCTACCTACTTTTAAATACATATTGGTCATAATTTTCTCAAAGAAAACATTGTTTACGATCGTTACTGTTATGTCCTTATGTTATGCGTGATTAGAATCAATTATTATTACCTAATTATTGATAAATAAAAGATAACTTTGAAATGTATACCTCTAAAAACATTAAAGGGAATATTATTTATAGGTACTGATAGTATCCTATATACTTAAAATATGTTTTTTCCACAAAATTCAAACTAAATACTACATTCCTCTTGGCTATAATCTGTAGTTTCTGTTTGTACTCTGTCGTGACGTCCAATAGGAAAATTCCGTTCAGCATTTATTACTTCAACTCCACCTAAGTAAAACTGTTGTTTTCACAGAGAGACGCAATTTTGTCTTTATTACAAACCTACTTCTACGTTATACCTAAAATGCCTGCAATGTAATTAATTTTGTTGTAGTCAGTGTAACAAAGCAGTTAAATTGAAAATCATAACAAATGAAGTTCAAATTTCATAAAGTTTAAAAACCGAGGAAACGTAAAAAATCCGTTGAGATTGCAAAAAAATGTGAAATTATCGAGAGCATAATGAGCCCCTATAGCGCAGCGTGAGTCCGAAATTCAATCAAAAGAAATTTATTGCCCAGATTCGCAAATTCAGATTGTTAAGGCGGAACGCTGAATGCGGCCAGCTATTATAAAACGCATTGAAATGACAGTAAAAGTAACGCCCACATTTTTAATTTTTTTTTGTGTGCGTCTTCAAAAGTTTTTAAAGATGATAGAATGGATTTGTGAATACCCTCGGACTACCTTCGATAAATGCTTTTTTTTACACGTATGTTTCTGTAACGTGGTAACAGTCTTATTATGGTCATGTTTTTTTTGTATAATTTTACTTATTTTATGCTCACTACCAATACAAGTAGGTATTCATCATTTACAACAACTTACAGTTTTTTTACCAATAAACCAACCAGCCTACAAAATAAAGACAATACTTGACAGTAACTTTAAAGTGAATTTATTTCTTTATAGATAAAGTAATAAAAACTAGCTAAAATGTTTTATTACAATATAAGAACTAATTAATAATTGTAATATCATGTTACATAATATTATATGCACACATTATCTATTGTAAGTTAAATCTTGTATACATTAAATGGTCCTACAGGCTCTAGTGGCCTTCAAACACGTGTTCACTGTGGTAACTCTTATTTTACCACTTTGAAATAGTATGAAAAATTATTATAGATTTTATGTGTACAATTATAAAGCTCATAATGGATTAAAAAGTTATACTCTTGTATCGAATAACATAAAAAGTTAATTTAATCATTTTGAGTCGTAAGGTTTTACAGATAAAGGCTATATTGCAATCAACAAATCTTATCAATAAAGAGCCATAAATTGAAAGATATCCCTTATTTTTAAGGGGCACTTTAAGGCCATCTCAAACGTGTCGTATCGAATGATTGTGTTACGGCGATCCATCAAATCTGAGACGTTACGTGGGCTTCTATTGAGCTTTTTTGCGGCACAGTCATTTCCTGTTGCCCAGAGCTATTTTAACCGAAATTTTGCGAGATACAATTAAACTTTTTCATGGGCTTTTTTATTTTTTTTAAATTTCGGTCAGTCAGCATTATGTTACGGTGCAAAAAAGGGATTTTATTGAACTTGATAAGGACGTCCTGATCTAACCGAATACGGATTTATGGCCTTCGCAATAAGTAGTTAAACTTAAACTTGGTTCGTTTTTTACTTGATAACAGTACAATGATAGCAATTACAATGATAAATTTCCCTTAAAATAAATAGATTTCTAATAATATCGCCTATACATTTTTATTCAAGTATTCTAGCAATTCAAATAATACATTTTACAGTTAGATATGCAGTTCAATTATCATCCAAATATCTTTCCAAGCACCGGTTTTTACCTGTCTCTGCGCCCGTTTTAAGGCCAAAAATTCAGTTTCCGCTCAAAAAACAGCAAACGCTAAGCAATTTGACACCGAAAGATTGCAACACGTGCAAAACCGTATTTTTCCACAAAAAAAAAACACTAACGATAGTTTTTATCTTGAATATTTTTGCGTCACGTGTTTGTGATTTGCCACTAATGGGTGCTCGTTGCTTCCTTTTGCTGATTGTGACAAGTGCTGTGCATTTTTTTGTAGAGTAACCACAATTTCTAATTTAACTTAATTTTCGTAACAAATTATACCACATATTGTAGGTATATAAGTGAATTCACAAACAAAACACGGGACCCAGTCATATTGAGAGTTATTGTTAATTTCACTTAAATCTGTATTTATTTTATTTATTTTGACATAATAGTATAACCATATATTGTTAACAAATGTTAGTAGTACCTACTAACATTTGTTAACGTTATGTTACGTATGTACGAGGTAACGGCAGGTAAGAAAATTAGTATAATTAAAAGTGTCGAACAAATATGTAGATATGTCCATAATTTTCAAAATATATGGCTAAACTAATATCGGAAGTGTTTTAGTGTAACACAACAACCAATTATACGCTTTCAGTCATTTCCTTTACAGAAGATAAGTGCAAATGAACCAACGCGTTTTTCTCTTTCCGTATACAATGACATAAAGTGGTCACTTAGAAGTGCTCATAGGTTGTTAAAAGTAACAGCCTGTTCAAGAACCCTAAATGGAAATACAATAGTTAAGTGTGAAGATTAGTATTTAGTGAAAGAGAGTTTTTGTAAACCTTTTGTTTTACTGTGGTTTGCCGAGCACGATTTTCATGTTATGTATTATTTTACTAGGTACCTAAGTAGACTACTGTTAAGAGGTGATAGTGCTTTCTACGGTCATAGGTTAATCTCAATATTTTTCCTTTAGAATTTAGAATTTGAATCATATTTATTTGTATACCTAGAAATTTATAATTTCATTATTTTTCTGCTTTTTAATTACATATTATAGTGTTTCATAAATAACAGCTACCACATTAAGAAATATTTAACATAACATTTGTGTTATTAACATAGATCAAGGCAATAATTAAATATATTTGGTAATAATAGTCCTTATATTCAAAAGTCTGAGGGTTGAAAATTCATCGATAATGTTGTTTTACGGGCCGTTGTTTTGCACAAAGCGTATAAAGCTGTGAATTTTAACAAGAGTCCTGTGGATTTTCACAGGTTTTTGGTTTTGAATGTTGTATCGGTTTGATACACACTGTTAAATGGAGACGTTTTTAGCTGGCCATAAAAACAGGATAGTTAAAAAAAATAAGGCTTTTGGTGACCGCTAAACAAATATCAACAGATGGTCAATGAATTAGTATGCATAAAACCTTATTGTTTAAATAAAACCAAATTTTATTTCTAAAACCCAACTAATACGCTGGAAATACAATTTATAAAATTATCGCGAGATATATGAAATTTTCAACAAATCCCTTTTTAAGCAATCAATTTTCAAACAATGCAGTATTAATAACAATTTAACGGCAATGCGTACGGGCATTTTGTATTCACATAAATAATGGGCACGGTTCCTAAATCCCTTTCTAAGAATGTACTGTACATTATATCTCGTACTTCCCAAGTGTCGGTTAGAAGGCACTGACAAGGAAGCCGACAGACGCGGCCACCTCAAAGAGTTTTAAATTGGTATTGTAAAAACATCTTCAGAATTATCACAATACTTGAAGAATGTTTAATGGAACAATGACAACGCACGTGTTTATTTTGTATATAAAGATTGGTGTATAGATTTAAATTAAACTTTTGCGCGTGATAAAGCTTTTAATACTTTACTCAATAAAGCTTTTCTGAATCTGAAAAGGTAGTCAGTATAAACTATAGTTAATTATGTTTTGTTAAATGGATAGAAACGAAAAACACTTGCTAATTAAAATACCTATTGAATGTGCCTTACAGATAAGGAATTTCATAGACGAAAGTCAGTTTAACTAGTACAGTAATAACTAGTGTAACAGTAATAACTAGAACAGTATCTGGATATATTTAAATATTGGCTAAATATTTAGCCTCGCTACAACGGCTAAATATTATCCACCAGGTAATACGCCCGTTTATGACCGCGTGCTACGTCGTAGACTCGTAGCAACCTATTCAAATGCCACATCGGATTGACAGATAACAATCTGTTATGTAATTAAAGGTTTATATATGCAATAATATGCATTAATGTTTTATTTGATTCGCGTGAAAGACAAGCTTATGACGATAATATACAATATAGTAGAGACGTATAAATATTTTTATAGGTTTACTTACCAAACTTACTTAAAAACAGCACGTTTTTCAGTAATAAACCTTTTATTAAGCGGAATTATTAGACGCATAAACGTTAATACTAATGATTTATTATTGACAGTTTTTTTAGTCATGTTACATATAATTGTGTCTATTGTAACAATATGTTATGGTCACGAAAATTCAATAATTTTCAGTGTACAAAGTACCCCATTAAAAATGTAGCTAGGCAGCTGTGACGGAAGGTAAGTCAACATCAATGTAACGCGTTTGCAGCGTGAAATCTGTCGCGAAATCCAAAAGCCGTTTCTGATCATTGAATAGAAATACAAGCCTAAATCAAAGGACATGTGTTTGTAATACTGACACCCGTTCAGCGTATCAAATCGCCGAAGAAAGCCCGTGTAAATCCATAAGAAATAACCGAAAAACCGAAATTTTTCTGCGATTCGTTACAGCGCCGCGATTTCACGGTACCTTATTACTGCATCCTGCGATTTTGAAGGTACACTTTATGTATGAGCTCGGGTCGGAACGAATCGCTTAGAATTCCACCGATTTATCATTCTTAAACGTTGGCCGCGTTATATTATGCCTTATAAATGGACATCTACCTTTGTACAATGTCACGTCCCTAATACTGTTTCTTGACACGTAGCGTCGATATTTTTTATTTAAAATATTCGGACTATAGTTAGTAGTATGCAGCTATGTTTAATACCATGATGTGTGGCCAGAAATGATTAATAGATAAGAAAACCGAAAAATTCCGCACGTATTAGATTTTTTTAAATAGATCTTAGTAAAAAATAAGTAAGGATACTGAAAAAATACACTACTATTCGGTACTGCTGTTATAACCATAATACCTGACATTTTCAAAATCACCTTTCTAAAGGTTTAAAAGCAATTGCTGTGTGTTTTGAGAAATCAACCACGGCATGGGCAAACCGTTGCGCGGTTTTAATGCCGGATGAAATGAGGTGTGATGATGATTTAAAAAAATATATATACGTCATTATAATGTAGACTTCTGTTTATTTACCAGAACTATACTCTGTAGCTATAAAGTAATTTACATTTTTATTAAGTTAATTAAAGAAATCAATTTAATTCAAAAAAGTAAAATCATTTGAGTACTCTTAATTTACTTGTTTTTGACCTACTAGGAATCGTGAAATAAAAACTACACAATGTTCGTATAAGTATGGGTAGGTATATATTTTTTAATGACGAATAAGCCTACTAGATCGAATTCGTGAATATTCAAGCTAAAGATGACATTTGGGTCATGAAACCGAGTGTGTATATATGATCAACATAAGAAGAGAGGCCAAGTGCTTGTAGTCTATTTTATTGAGAAATAGATAAAATAATAGCCTTTATTCGGATCGTTATAACAAAAAGACATTAAGATATCTTATTCTATTTACTGCATTTGTACCTTTTGCAATCGGCAGAGAAATATATATAAACTTATATAAACATAACGATACGATGTAAATGGTATCCTTAGAGTTGCATAATATTTTAAATATGAGAAAAGCGTAAGCGTGCAATTTTACGCTTCCTTGCGGCTACTTGACGTAATTTAAGAGACATAAAAATACGTTTAAACTACAACCTAAAAATCTGCAGCGATTATAATTTAAAATTATCGAAAATATCCTTAGAAGTTTTGTAGGCCATAACGATGGTGTTTATAAATTTACTGTATTGTAGGTAGGTAGGTACATAATTGCATATAATTACATTATTTATCCAGATTCCTGTTCTCGGTTTTGTTTTGAGGTTGAAACAATTTTATACTGATATTTTGTACTGTTTCATGAGTACAAATTAATTATAAGCAAATAATATAGTATATACGATATTCTAGCGGTTCACTCAATTCCAGTGTTTTGCAAAATAATTTGATATTAAACTAATATCGATTGTAGATATATTTACTTGGGTAATGTAATGTACACATAATTACACGGTACAGTATAACTATTTTGTGGTATTTTATGTTATATTTTTAGTATTTTATTGCCTACTTCAATTTTTTCTTAGGTATGTAAATAAGAACGATTAACCTAACATAATAGGTTGCCTGGAAGAGATCGCTTATTAGCGATAAGGTCGCCCGTTGCTCTTATATGTATAAACATCTTCTACTTGTACCGTTTAAGTACAATAAAGTGTAAATAAATAGTATCCTCCTTACAATATTGTTTTATTTTATTATTAAAAAGTGTTTGCCGCCTTAATAAACCTTTGATTACATATGTGATGAATAAAATACTGTTTATAATTACCAAATATTGACTTCAATGTCTCTACGTAATTAAGGCAATAAAATAAATAAAGAAATATATACGTCTATTATTTGTGCAAGTGTTAAAGGATTAAATAAAATAATGTAGTATTATTAAAATAAGTATTTATTACAGAGATCAAACGAAAGTCTTCTTATTAATATCAGTCTACAAAAATGGTTCTCACTTATAAACTAATTGTACTAATTGTTAACAGTAATTCTAAAATTATTCTAAAAGGCACATTGAATATAAGTAATAAAACTAAATGCTTATAATATAAGAAACTTAAAATAACATTGGCACGTTCGGCCTATTTTTTTAATACACGTAAAAGAACATCAAAAAGTTTACAAAAAAATAAACTTAAACACAATGAAGTTATATACTTAAATAAAAATCCTAACTCAAGTCTAAAACTAAGTGATTAAAGCTTTCATACATAATCCAATTAAAAATAATATTTACATATACTAATTCGTAATGAGCACCAGAAGGGAACTTACTTAAATCAAAGTCAGTGTCTGATAACCGGCTCGATGTTCATTCGAATTGTACATTACACTAAATAATTTGTCATAAAATATCCCTACACTAATTAAAGCTTCGTGTTACATATCACAGATTTTCACTAAAACTAATGGAAGACGTTAGATAATATTATATGTTCGAAAATACAGAAGAATCATATGTGCTCGATAATTACAGTGCAGTATTAAAGCTGTCTACCAAATGATGTGACAATTTACTGTTACATAACAAACAACTAATTTACCTTAAACAAATAACATATGAACACTAAACGACAACCGAAACAAATCGAGTAACGCGTAAGTGATGTTATTGTTCGCTTAGTCTAATGGAAGACGGATTTGTGCTGACCCAGCTAACTTAATTCTAAATTGGAAGACACGATTTTGTTTTCACTGTATAACGATTAGACGAGCGTTACTAAAAGCAAATTTTACAAACAAAACAGTTGTTTTTTGTCGCGGCATAACATATCTCTCTAACTTCATTCGCCATGTTATCACCTATCTCTACCTCGGAGATGAGTTCAAAACGGCTTGAGTTAAGGATGTTTTCATTTTCAACGTTATCATCGTCTTCCGTGACCGGTTTAACCGGATCAGTGGGATAGAAATATTTGGAGAACGGCACTATAACAGGTTCTTCGAGATAAGCAGTCTTATGCGATGGCAGGTCAGCGCGTGGCGGCGTGTTAGTGATCAGCTCACCCAGTTTTGACCAGCACTTGTTTAGATTCACACGCGTAGAGCTGGTCACCGATCGTGGCAACCTTGGTTTTGACTTCTATAACAAGACAAAATATGTTTAATGCCTGCAATATTTTACAGCACTATCAAATAAAAAAACAAACACTTTGTAACCGAAAGAGATTATATTAATCTTACCTGTCTTAAGAGCTTTTTCCAAGGTGAACGAGGTGACTCAGCCTCCTTTTGCGGAGACTGTGATTCTTTCTTGAGACACATATTAACTTAGTACGATACTAAAACGAACTACGTCTACGTATTTACAGCCTGCGTGCGAGCAGGAGCAACATGCACAACACGGAGCGTGAGCAGGGAATGAACAAATCAGGAAGGGCGCCGGTTTTATATAGGAGCCCGCTATGCGCCCCGCGCGTGCGTCCCGGTACGCCCGGCGCGCGCTCAGCACGCGAGCAACAGCGCGCGCCTATAGAGTCTTTAGTAGTAAGGACTGGTTTTTACACTTCTACGAATAGGCTTTGGCGTGCCGCGCCTTAGAATACTCATGATTACTTACTGTAATGATTGTTTTCGTTTTTTTTACTTCTTATTTGGAAATTTAGTGTGAGTTTTTTTATGGAAATCTTTTTTTAAGTTTGTATTTTAATGACTTATTTATTTCAATAACAATATCAGTGTAACCACTTGACTATTTAGATCAAAATTGATAAGCCATATTACACCCATTAATAATTCAAAGCGACAGGTCCCGTAAGGTTTCTTTTAATCACATTATTATTCATCGTGTTATTATCTGCACACTTCCCTTGTGCATGGGTTGCATAATTTTGCATGAACATTCCGCTTGGAGGTAGGCTTTGAATTACTTTGCTATAATAATAATAGATGACTGCATCTCTGTCTGTGTAGAATTTAAAATGATAGTCGTAAAAATAGTTAAAAAAATTATTCGTTAAAGTTCTATTTTAATAAAAACCTTTATACTTATCTATTTAAAATTTTAAAATGATATCGAAACATAATACTTACAATGATTCGTTGTAACAAATAAGTTGTTTATGTGTTTTGCGTCTGACTATAGAATTTTTTTAATTATGTATTGGATCAGTACTCAATTCAAGACCCATTTTATTGTATTACTTTGTTGTATATAAATGAATCACCGATGCCGGGACTTGTACCTTACAAGTAACGACTATGCATCAGCAGCTGGCTAGCCTAGGTTCCTGTAGATTGATCATAGCGCTCGCTTCCTGCGATTAAATCGAAAGGCTCGCAAATCACACACACAGTGGAGATAAATCATTTCCTCTGATTTACTAAGGATATGCAGTGAATTATGTAAATACTGCTGTGTATTAGCTAAATATTGCGATGTATTAGAGAAATTTCGTTCTGTTTGTGTGGGGCGTATCGATATTTGGCTTGAAAGGGAATAAAGTTTTAAATTGCGAGCATTGCGACCGTTTGGTTGGATTGCCATAATTAGTCGTCATATAATTATATTAGATTAGATTAAGTGTTCAAACGTGTTTCTAACTAGATTATCTTCTTATACGAAAGTAATTGATTTCTATGTATAATTATTCATTAAATTAAATAGAGACAACAATTTTCTTATATGTTAATCATTTTAATGTTGGTCATCATTATTATCATCAAAAATTTCGTTTCAAGTAATTCGTACTTTAGGGAGGTCTTTTTACTCAATTTTAAGATATTTGATACTGTATTTCGTAATATTCAACACTTCAATAGTCAATTTTTTAAATTAACATCGACATGAAAAGCGGTTATAACCAGTTGTAACCGATCGCTCAGCGCTGAAGAATTTTACTCATAATACTTTCTATAAAAAAAAAACATTCGACCACAATCCGACCACGTGTATGGCTGGAAAAAAGAAAAAATCCTTCACTTTTTTTGTCACGTACTGGATAGGGTTACAGAATTGGAACTTTGTATTCCGAACGTATCTTTGGTAAGCCATAGACTATAGAAGCATAGTCTAAAGACCCTTATAAATGTATGTTGTCACTGTGTGTGTAAAGAGGTGCCATTGTTAGCCAAAGGCGATGTGCTGTCAAATAATAGAATAAATGAATAGTGATTGAATATTTAATTTATTGAGGATTGACCTTTGTGTTTTTAAGGGTTTATAGTGAATGTAATATTTTTATTAAATTATATTTTGAGTAAACCATTTCTTGGGAAATAAAATACTTTATATTGTAATGTTGCAAATATTTTTACTATGACTAAGAACGTAAAACAAATTCGTAAGTTCGTTTTTAACCAAATATTTACTTAGATACTTTCAGAGCTCTCTTAATATTAATCAGTATCATCCATCGAACAATTACGAAATACCCATACAAACCCCCCTTCATCTAATACGCATCAATGTTTCGTGTTATTAATAACTGAGGGGCTCAACAAAACAATCACGTGTGGTGTGTACGCAGGCCACGCGTCGAACAATGCATTCCTTTACTATATGCGGGCAGAGGAATGTCCCACAGATTAAATTGTTGACAATAGTTACACGGGCCGCGTAACAATAAATAAAGAGTTTATATAATAAATAACAAACAATTTATGAGTTTTAGAATTAGTATTACATTACATTAATTATAAAATATAAATAATTTATTAGAAATACTAAAAGTAATGTATGCTGTTCAATCGACTGGCAGAATTGTATGAACGGGACTAAGTTAAATGAAAATAAATAAAACAGACAACATATAGGTAAGTGTAGCAGTAATAAATCGAGGCTCGTTGAAAACTTATGATAATGTCTTCTAAATGCGGCTCGGCCACTGGAAGCTGCTAAATTGATAAATGCATCCTTTTCGTAACGATCTTATTTTATGCCTTATAGCACACATTTTGAGATGTTATCAGTTTAAAAAATGGTTAAGTTCGTAATTAGAATATCCTTTGCAAAAGTATCATTAAATAATGTATATTTTATGTTATGTATAATGAAAACATAAATCAACGCAAGCAACCCTTCTTGGGCTTAGATAAGCGATGTAGTGCGGGCACGCACACATGCACAGTAGTGTACGCACGCGTTTTACACGAGCGAGGCACGGGCACACAAGCATTACGCGTCTCTCCTTCGCGTGGCAGTCGTGTGTGTAGCATCCCCGTTAAGGAGGGCAGGTGTGGTATACTGAATGACGCGCCCGTGGGAACTCGCCTCAACCCTCAGTTCCCATGATCGTCGCCACCTGCCACCTGCCGTACTACGCATAATTCGCGTTCGTAAATGAACGGTAGTGACCACGTGTGCCCACTTTTTTCATCCCGCTGGAGACGCGGAAGACCGGTGGAGCCCAATTAATATTATCTTAATGATAGCCGAGACTCGATCGAGCTACATTGATGGACATTTCTTGAAGTTAATCGATTACCTGACATATCGATAAGCGAACACGCGAATGCTATTACGAAGATGTCCAAGATACTGTACTGTATTATTAAGTTTACGTGATGTATTTTGTGGGATATCTATCAGTCTCAATTTATTTAATAATACGGCAAATATTTAAACATCATTTGCAAGCACTTTTGCAACGTTTAATAAATACAGCAATTTAAATAAATACAAAGCTAAAGAACAAGGTCGATTGAAATATAATTGAGACAATAACGCCAATAATTTATTATTGCCAATTTAAAATATTGGAAATAAAAAAGAAGTGTAGTTGATATTTACATATAAATTTAGCCCTCTATATAAGTGGCTTCCATTATAACAGTCTTCCTGCTTATTCTTAAAATTACAATGTATACTTTTTATTATATACTGGGGTAACACTGGTGCCAAATCAATGAAAACGCGCACACAATACCTGACATTACGGGAAGGGTGACCTTTACCTGTCCTATTACCTTTACCCAACCTGTCTCATTACCTGACCCGTGACCTGTTTGTGTTCCGGACCCTACTTCCGTAATATATGTATTGTAACATTTTGTTCCGCTTTGTGGTACTGTACTTTGTTGATTGATTAATTATATTGTCAACATAGATGTTGCCATAATTAGAAACAAATTGGGTATCAGACCCAAGTAGACGCGTAACATAAAGAGCTAATTAAACTAAGAGGTAGCTGCTATCGTATGTATCATTTATATTTTTAAATAAAATTTGATGACCACTTACAATACCCATAATTTTATAATCTTACATTTTATTACCAAGAAAACTTTGCTCTATTATTGTCCAAACGGCTCTTAATTATTGAAAATTACAGAGTAATGAAATGTACTAGAGGTAAATAATTCCTCATAAATAGATGTATAGTGTCTCATTACAACCTTAAATTGCACTTTAAATATTAAACCTACAATTGTTTTCATTTTCTGTTGTGCGAAACACCAATTCGTAATGGACCTGCAGCAAAATAATGTGCGTTGTATAAAAAATCAATAACTTTATACTTATGACAATACATAACAATGTTTGAAATACTTTCGCACTTTTTTTTTGTTCAAATATTGAACAAATATTTACTCCATAAAATATATGTTTGACTTTCTCAAGTGGCGTTTTATTCAGAGCGTTTAATATGTAAGTATCTATTAAATTACCTACCTACTTGTTTTATTTCCTGTCCAATTATATTTCTTAAAGAAAATTTATTCAGTAAAATATATATCCAGAAAAGTATATTGACAATGTGCTCCATAGGATTCATATACGACAATCAGAAATATTCTATTCCGAAATCGGAACACTTACTTTTGTCGTATGGTGGTTGCAGTTATTTTTATTTAATACTAGTTGAGTGCAGTACATAAATACGTACCCAGAGATTACACCGAACACCTGAGAAATAATAAGTAGGTCGGATTTTCATATACTGTCTCAATTAAAGGAATGTGATTTAAAAATACATTTTTAACTTATAAAAAAGCTTACCACTTACTTGTGTATGCTCCCACTTACTTAGATATGTTGTTATTTTCTTAATAAATACACATTTTGCAACCCCATCTAAATTTTTACACCAGCCATACGCCTGATATAAAAAAAAACAAGTGAGCGTGAAGGAACAAGTCTACGGAAGCGGTCATTCTCACGAGACGCTGAAAATTTAGTCTCTTTTTTTAATTTAAAAAAATAGGAAGTTAACGAGGCTTTATGCTCGACGAGGTTTCAGGAAGTCAAGTTTAACAATTCACAGCGTGATGAAATTTTTGTTTCATAATTTATTAGGCTACGCTAGTTTTTTTTAATATTACCATTTGTCAGATATTAAGATTAAAACTTTTTTAACGGTTTGATTTGATGAGTCAACATAGTTTTTCTATGAAAAAAGATCTTATGCCTAAAGTTCTTTTTTACAATATTTTAAGTAAACTCTACGGCTACATCCGTATTCGTAAACTATGTAGTTTTATAATATAATTTCAATTAAAATGCCAAAACCAGCCATTAATTAAACGTAGGTGTGAGTTTCATTGACTTTCGGTAATATTATTTACATAATATAAAATAGTAATATAATAATAATAGTTAATTTACAAGAGTTGAATGAAACCTGTTTAAATTAATTTAAAATCTATGAATAAATTACTTTAATTCGGGTCATTGAGCATCTCGTAACTTTAAATATATGTTTTTATTTGATTCATATAATGTTTTGAGCATGAGGTGCTGTTTCAAGTCCCAAATTACGGTTATCCAAATGTTTGCACCTCACGGGCAAGGCTGAACTAAGCTCGCCACCAACCCTGTGCTGAGTTGAAAAGGCCAACAGCAAGATCCCATTCACAAAAAAACACATCACGGACGAATAATATGTATGACGAGATGACCTCTCAATATTTACTGATGAGGCTGATAAATTATCTCATAGAAAATCTTACTAAGAGTGGCCTAAAAATGAAACTTTTTTTCTTTTTAAACAACTTTTATATATCTGCCACGCTTTAAACTTAAGACATATGTACCCAATATTAATAATACTTAGATTTTTTAAATTACTTGCTAATTAATATCTTAAGTAAATAGGTAGGTATAACATTTAAAAAAATATTTAAAACTCTTAATTAACGATTAATATTGACTAAGGGCATTAGTAAGATAGATTACGTATTAAAACGCAAAATACACCCGCGTCTTTAATTAAATAAATGTAAACAAGAACGACATTATGTTCCAGTCGTAAAAGGTCATGTCGATCTTCACAACGTTTCATTTATACGCACCAATTAAGGGTTAATAAATTCAACTAAAATAAAACTCGACATGTCTCCCTCAATATCGTCGCAAAAAAATATACCACACCAAAAAGCAGTATCATTAAGCACACAAAATATGTTTTCCAATACAGACGCTTCGAGACGGTTATAATATTATTATTGTATACTGAGTGTTTACTCAGTAAGAAGTGCTTCGTATCGCTAACACCTGCCGCAGATTCCCACGCCTGCATTCGGTTATCTTCGGGCAACTTCGGCAGAGATCGGCTTAGCGCGCGCGCTTTTTCTTGAATACAAATTGCGCGGCAAAATGTAATAGGCAAATAGTTTGTATAGGCGTTAAGTCACGCATTATATGACCCTTGCTATTGAAAGCGAGTCGCGCATTGAATATTAATTATACTAATATCAACTGATTTTATATGTGTACAAAATTAATGGTAAAATGTCGAGTTTGTGAAAATCACGTCATTGAACATCGTATAATTACGTGCTGTTGCATTTAATATATTTAAAGTAAATATAAATGTTTTATATAGCTGAAAAGTTTTTATAAATATTAGTTACTACATTGGAACTAAATTCATATAAAACATGGCACTTTGTCACCAATCATAAACAAAAACAGAAGGTTAAGAAACATAAGGGTAAAAAGAACAGGAATAATAACAGGAAAATTAAAACAATAAACAGTTAAGTCAAGGTCCACTACACGAGAAAAAAAACACAAACATACTATTTATAAAGATCCGTTAAACAAAAATAAATAAATGATACGCATACAACTAGTAAAACTGAAAGACATAATTGGCTTGAACAGGACTGGCCGGTTAAGAAGCTAGATAAATTGTACCGTTGGATAGCGGTGTATCAAATTGTACAATGTAATAAAGTGAGTATAAATGCAGCTTTTTTATACGTTTTGAATAGAGTAATAAGTCTTAACATTTATTTTACTTTGTATGTATTATGTTTTCGCATATTGTGCTTTATCCCAAACTGTAGCAAGATTTAAAAGAAATATTATTTTTTCGTTAATTAAGTATCTATTACACTCTGTGTACCGATAACATGTCGCATCGCATTCATAACATACAACGGATTTCCACTTTCTAAATCATTTTAAACGAAATTGTGAATATTATTTAGGTAGCTTACTAGAAGCATGAATTAGCATTTAGTCTATCGATCCCGCCAATATCATAACAGGATCGACGTACGCATTGAGTTTTTTTTTTGTAATTACCTCAGAGGTCTCAGTGTTAATTAAAAATCAATATGACCACGATGAACAGTCGACTTGTTTTCCGCAGAAGGCACCTGCTCGATTCTCCCACGGTCTTACAAGCGTTTTTTGCACAATTTTTTGCTCACCTTTTGCATTAAACAACCACTTTCCTTACAACTTTGCAATTTTCTTAGCTCACCTCGTTTCTCATTTTGTTATTATTGACAGGTACTTAAGCGACTTTTTTGACGCATTAAGAAAAAAATGCATTGGGTAACATTCGCATGCGGTGACCTTTAATTTTTCAATTATTTATTCAATTTTCATATGAGGTTTAATGTTGGGGTGTGTCTAGTTAATGTAGGTACCTAATTATTTTTTGTAGTAGGATGGCGAAATCAATTAATTTGCGGAGACAATGAAAAATGTATGCATGACAAATATACACTTTGATTACCCCTAGAATAACCCACGTAGGTTTAAAGGGGAAAAAATGCAAACATTGCAGGTGTCTCATTGTGATTTTTTGTATTTGAATTGGATATTATTTCATATAGGTAGTTATTAGATTTTGGGGTAACTGAGATTCAGTATTTCGTTTGGGAATTTTATTGTATAACTAAATTACGAAGTTTCCTTGAAGTGAAAAATGTATATATTCAAACGCTTTTCCTTAAGCGTGGAAAATGGATCACGCCTAGCTCTGCCTACCACCGTGATTGGCTTACGAACGGCCAATAGAATTACGAATAACACATTGCGTGCGCACGCCTTCAGTTAATCTATTTTCAAACTTCTAATTTAAATCTTCAGCGGGTAGAATTGTGCACTTTCTGTCAATAGCATTCAAATGCAATACAATGATTAGTCTTAATTTTGCATAAGAACTAAAAAAAATAACGTAACAAAAGTATAACATCGATTTGTTATTATTTGAAACAATTGAAAGTTTCATTTCTGAGAAATAATTTACGACTGAATATAATAAATAGGATGTGATAATTATCGATGTTGTAACAGCGGAAATGGGTTTCACAGAGATGACATTTTTATATCTTCAAAAAAGATCTCATCTCTAAAATCTTAAAGAGGTTATTTTTGTATCATGGCGTACCGACTTATTGATGGTAAGATAATATTACCAATTATGGTGGCGTTGATAACAAGTCAAACTTTATTTTGGAATGTTATATTGGTAGGTACTCTAATTAGAACTAATTTAGAACAAAAAGGAACTTGATAGATAACCCTAACATAGGAAATACTGAAAGATTTGTTCATCTCATAAACCTAAAAGGCCCTTACCTACCCTCATAAAGATATTTATTTTTTCTGCCCAGCACTTAACAATCTGACATAAACCGTTTTTTCAATGTCAGACTAAAAGCTTTTATTCCTGTAGCAAATTATCATGCAGTTATTACTTTTTAATCCTTAACTTTTTACTTATTTTACTACTTAAAACTTCTTAAGTCTAATCGAAGAAGAGACTTAAGGGATTCATACAGGCATTAATTTTATAAAGAGTCTTTAAAATTAAGTTGACTTTTAAAATGTATTTTTAAAGTAGACTGTATAGAAATATTAAACCAATATAGCTTATTCCTATTGTTATTTTTTTTAATATTGCGCCACCTTGGGATAACACGACGAACTTATTGCGTTGCATTCTGCCTGAGCCTAAGCTATCGTCGCATCGCGATAAAGGCGCGAAATGATTATAATTTTAAAATGTCTAAATAGGTATAAACCAATATAAATTGACTTCTCTTTTATTTTCATTTTAACAAAAAGCATTATTTTATTTAGAAAAACATATAAATTAACGTCATATTGATAAATACATGTTTTGTTATGGAAATCAATAAATATTTTAAATGAGAAGTTATTTAATTTGAAAAAAAAAACATTTTAGGTAGATCTATCTTGGTAACCACAATTCCTATAAGTACGTGTCTTAAAAACAAGGATACATTGTTTTCAGTTATCATAAACCATTCACAACATTTATCAACCAATTTTATTTAACAATCGTATGTGAATCAAATATTATGAAAGAAAATATTAAACACTTTCATGACACAGCTATTGTAGTCAACGCCCTCTAGTAGCAAAAGCAAACGTATATGTCACGAGCCAAAAGTCTCTCTTTCTCTGTCATGCAAGTGTCTTTTACGTAATTGTGTCTCATAATTCTTTAAATTACTTACAACCCGAGCGTGCTTCTCAGCTTTATCATATCGATCATTGATCTTTGAAATTCAACGGCAAGAGCGGCGCGCGTCTCTAAGCCAACGATGCTATCTCACTCGCACGCGCAACGAACAGTTACCGTTGTCTCGTGTTTCTTTTATTGCTGTTTTATTATTTCTTGTAGATAGATGATCACGCGATTGTAAGCTGTCGCTTGGCGCGCACACGTCATGTTATCCGTCTCTGTTTGTCGTGTGGATTTGTAGAAGTTTTATCCCGTTTTAGCCGGCGCACGTCTGACTCGCTGCCGTGCGTCGATGTTTTGGGAAGTGCACCCGCCCGGCGTTCCCACGGTTCACCTTCGGTCGACTTCCTTACGAAAAAAACAAACAAGAGCACTTTGTTGAAGAAAATCGTCTGCCGGTCGCGTTGAATGATTAATACAATTATGAGCGTGCATGCTACCTTTTTGAGTTGACGGTAATAATAGGGTTTTTTGTATTGGACACGTGACCGAGCGGTCACGGCCGGGCTTGTTAATTTGTAAGATTCATTAGAATAATAAAGCTATTATAAAATAAATACTTGTACTTGATCCGAATTAGATATACAATGTATATACATAAATAATAGTTTATAGAAAATAAGACGCAATGCGCTTGAGTAGTATTTACATATAATTTTTAACATATTAGTGGTTTTAGCAATAGTAGGTACTTTACAAAAATATTTGCGGATATTACTAAACATTACATTTAGAATTTGAGCCCATACTTTGGTTGTAATCGGTTACAGAAATGTTATTTACGTTTAACGTGTTTAAGTAATCTATATACACGTAAAATAGTTAAATTAGTAATACCTACACCTATATTAGTGCTTACCACTTATCAAACGAGAAGACATATCAGTTATTTCGGATAATTATATATTACCTATAGTAGTTTTATAATATATATATTATAACCTCTTTAAATATGGAAGGTATTTCGTAAAGCGTCTGATTAAAGGGAAATATAAATAAAATTGTTAAAAATATACACGGTCTAAATCGTAAATAATTCAGTGTGAGCAGATGGCGAATCTTCTTAATGCTTGACTGCTATTCAATCATGTAGGAGTAACAAAAGTTTTATATGGACAGGATTATTTTTAATACGATAACGACACGGGGCATCCTTGAGTTTCTTTCAACCAGTTATTAAAACCGTTCCGGTTCCGCCGAAAACAATACTCATACTTTTGAATCCTAGTATCTTGAAAAATATATTTTGTACAGTTTAAATAACTCAATTATACCATAAGTACCTATTCGTTGATATATACTAGTTATAAAAGGTATTGCTTAATTGGACAATTAATTTAATATAGAATCATCGTCCATTTTATCATTACATTAATTACTTTTGTCTCGCTTAAATGTTGTATATCTGTTGATATAATTTCGTTGCAACTGTTCTCAATTTGTGACATAAGATTATGTGACGATTTGTAATTACCTTTGTATGGATGTTTATTGAATTGTTTATGACATGAGTGTAGCTCGTTTGTTTGTCCTGCAGTACATACGTTATGTTGAAGTGATCCGGACAGTTTTAATAGCAAAATACGCAACAATTCGTAGTAATGTGTATATTATTATTAGTTTCTAAATATTAAGCATGTCCATACAAATCTTTACTATTCTGGCATGTGCTCAAGAAACTTTATCCTACTTGCGTACGCGCAACTCGGGGTCCTGAGGGAGCGAGCTTCCCACGATCTGCCACACGTGTTGTCTTAACTACGATTTGTCGCTTTCATTAAGACCACATTTTCTAAAGTGTTAAGACCATTGAGTTGAGACTTATGATATAAGCTTTATTTATTGCATGTCATTTACTCAAAAACAATATATATATTTCATATTGTCTATGCTTTAACTGCATTTATCAATTGTAGTGTAATTAGAAAGATATTTGCAATAACACGTTTGTGTTAAATAACAAATATCTTGTATCCCCTAATACAATCTGAACGGCGAATGATTTGAACAGCGGCGTCTGCGCAGACGTGAGAAGAAAGGGTCGTGCAAATTGAATACAATGAAGACAGACAGCAGGAAAAGACCATGAGTTCTATTGTCTACTTTCTAAAACAAATGTAAGCTATTTTGTATGCCTCAGGTTATTAAACTTTTGTTATGTTTCACTTAACTGCATTGAGGTGTAACATAGAGTAGGTAAATTAGATAAATTATAAGGATATTTTATATTCTCCAAACCGAAGCAAAGTCGGCCACTTGTAAAGAAAACTAAAATCAATAAAATATTGCCCGGTTTTAAATCTGATAAAGCCTACGCAGTTATAAGACTTCAAGTAAGTTGATATAAGGACATTTTTTTTTATAATTTGGGATAATTACACGTGCGAACGTGGAAGTGGTTAGATATGATATTGAATTTTTTAAGGCTTCCTTGATATTATGCAAAAACGTTACGTGTTTTTTTAAGTTTATATTATCAGCCGATACTTAAAATAGTCGGCCAATATTAGCTCGTTATTCGGCTAGGCTAACTGGCTGAAGCATTTTCTTTCTCGGTAAATATGTGCTTAAGTGTTGTAAAACTGGAATATTGGCACATGTTTGGCACTGAAGGCTATTTATTAAGAATTATGAATCACATATGCACATTACACAACGCAGAAAAGAGCCATTAAAATTTATATAGCCCCAATGTATGTGTTGTAGTAAATGTATTTACTAAGTTACGTAAGAGACATCGTCCTGGTAAAAGAAAAGAAAACTCCACGTATATTACTTTAATTTTATACTTTTGCGCCGAATCTCTTTCGTCTTTGGAGATAAAAATCCTGTTTAATTGGTCCATAAATTCATAGAGCTTATTCAAATTGATCATTCTAAAACGTACAATTATTTTATGTTACGCTTATTTGTGCCGTTAGTGTTATTTTAAATTAGCCCTTATACCGACGGTGTAGCATTTATTTTATATTAGGGATTAAGTGTTTGGTGCCTTAAGGCGATAAGTGACACCTGTCTGCTTTTCCCACAGGCGAGAGCTTGGCGGATGTCGTCTCTTTATCAGTAGAATACTTTACGCCTACGCTAGTTACCTCTTAGTACAAAGACCTAGACGGGCCTAAAGGGCCTTATTAATATACCTACTTAATGTAGGTGGAAACTCACACTATATTTCTTAAAAACGTAATGAAGACCATGACCTGAACAATTGAGGAACCTTTTTAATTTTGTATAAGTCATATATCAATAACAGGTCTTGTTAGTCTTGTATTATCAAGATTTATGATTTATATTTACAATGTTTTATCCTTAAATTAGTAAATCTAAAGAACTCAATTGGCTCGATAATAATTATTTGCATGTAAAAGTTATGACAAAATGTATCATTGTAGTAATTAAATATATGCAAGTTTGTGTTGCGCAATCTTGCTTCCTATAAAGGTTTAAGTGAGGCTTTTTTTAAAATAAATTTACGTTGATTAACTTTCTTTCCTCTTTCCAACTTTGCGCAAGTTAACCTTTCATCAACTTCCTGTTTATCTGAAAAAATAATACTCTTGATAATTAAAAGTTTCTTTGTTTTTTGTCGTTTATGGATTGATCAATGTTGACTTTAAAACCTTAAATGCTTAATTGAGGGAGAGCAAGGTTACGTAAAAGTTTAATAACACCTTATGTGTCTCAGACCAATATTAAAAAGTCAGATACCCTAGGACATACCACAATCCAGACAGCTCATTATATAAAATAACATGTCTGATTTAAAATAATATACTTAATATAGTTACACAGTATTAGACATACATATACGATATAAATAGGACAATAGGTCATTACTTCCCCATTTTTAAGTATGAATGTATAGAATGTTTTCTAAACGAACAAGTGCAATTTGAATTTTTACATATTTTATTATGTTAATTGCTTTATGGTTTCTTCTCAATCATTGGTAAGACTACTTAACGTTTACTTTATTTGTTTTTCGAAATTCTATAATAAAATGAGAAATGACACTTTCAATTTGATCAAACGTTTAAGTTTAATCCGTTCTTATCCGCAATCACGTCAACATTGCATTGAAACAAATGAATCGTAAAATACGCTGTTATACCATCGTTAACAGAATAAATTGGTTACGTTCTTTACTACCATTTATCTGAGAGTATGAGACATTTTATTTATGATCATCACTGGGCGGGATCATACAAAGATGGCAGATATATTTGACAATTGACATATTAATAGTTATCAATTATCATTGAACTGTATTTTAATATATACTGAAGGATTTTTATTTCATAAATCAATGTATTTCTGTTTAATTTAATTAAAGTACTGTAAGGAATGTTTGATTTTTCGCGACGAAATCAATATTTATAGATAAAATGTCGTTGAAGTTAATATGTATGTTTTTAATCAATTAAACATGAGGTCATATATACGACATTACTTGGATATATATTTATTCTCACGTTGCTTATATTTAATATATATTTAAACTTATAGTTAAAGAAATAACTAATCTTGCTATAACTTTTGTTACTAAGAAATACAATTTTTTTTTGTACGTAACATTTATTGCTATTACAGCGTGTTTATTTAATACATTCATATAAAATCATTAGAAATATATAGTACCATTACTGGTTTATAAACATAGTGTTGCTCGAGGGCTTAACTACTTTTAGAATAGTATCTTCATACAATTGTGTCGTTGTTTTGATTTTTTTTTACAAAAAAACCCCTGTTACTCCTTCATAGCTAATAAAAAACCCCGAAAAACCATCACTGAAGATAGTCCACGTACTCTAATGCTTAAAGCCCTAAAAAATCAATAGACCTACTTGGGAAGCTTTTTTAGGGCTGTAAGCACGGTGTTTGGAAGGAAGTCGAAACGTCGTCGTCGGAGTAAATAAAAAAACCGACTTTTAAAATGTATTTTCCGTAAATCTTTTATTTCCATGTATACTTTATGTTAATTATAATATAAATAAAATCACAGCGATTCCGTATCGCTATCACTACTCCATTTAAATATCATAAAATATTATACGTACAATACATTCAGACGTACAAAACGACAGATTCCAAATTCAAAAGTAATACTTTGTTTTTTTTTAATTATAAAAGTCTTTATGGCCAGAATTCTGTCGAATTTTAGAATAAAAATTTAACGTAAACAACAAATAAAAAAAATAATTTAAAATATTGTACAAATGTCATGTGAGTTGGATAAAATTCAATTTAACACTTAAATGTTCGTTTTTCAAACGATAAAAACATTACTAGTAGGAAATTGTAAGCGTTGCAATAAAATGACTTTATAAGCCTTAAACAAGCCTGTAGCGTATCGTTTAGTGTTTTTATGTTGTTTTTATTGCGATTCTCGTGTTTTATTAATTGATTTATGTATAACAATGTACAGGGCCTTTACGACATGCGTTAATCCGAGGAACATAAACGTGTTAATAAAAATAATCTGCTGAATGGTTTATTGAAATTTAAACAGATATCGTATTTTTTTTGAACTCATGTTGTGTCAATGTTGTTTACTTGTATTTAAAACTAAATTATCAAAAATTCATATCTTCTTTTTGACGTATATGCTATATGTGTATGCTATATATATGTGTAGGGTACTCCATTGTCCCAAAAAAAGAAGGTATTTTGTATGTTAAATTTGTACTGGATGCTGTCTTGTAGTTGTTTGACGTTTTTCTAATAATGATTAACCATTCTGCTATAAATTTTCTCTGTCATATAATTTGGATATATGACAGAGAATATATATAAGATTGTGGATAGATTTTATTCCAGCACTAAATTCTAAATTTCAATTTTACACGTGTTTTTGGGTGGGTCGTATACGTAAAATTCAGTAGGCGGCTTCTGTATGGATATAAAAATAGGTGTATTTTTCACGTGTAAGTGACAATGGCGGCGTGTACTTAGTTATACAAATAACGGTAGGTACACTAAAGGCGTGGATAACGGAATAATATCCGCTTCATCTTATTTTTCGCGAATGCTATTTGAAATACAATTACTTTAAAATTTCACATCTGCCTAAACAGTGATTTGAAAATAAGACTGTATGACCGGCATCTTAAAATGTATCCTTTATTATTAAGTAGTTTCTTTAATATATTTGTTATTCTATTTTTAAAACACCTACCAGAATATTATTAGTATAATCCATTTGAGAATCTACCTACGTACATAAATCAAGCTTTGAAAAAAGTACGACTAAATCGAACGAAGACCGGACTATATCACACAAATATTATTTTCAAAATTCATAAAAGTAGTAGTAGACGAGATATGTCGTCTTGTCTCGCGAGCGCGATGAAGGATTGCTGTGGATACCCTCTGCCCCATCGAGGGGACATAGGATTATAAGTCAATGTCGTCTTTTCTAAATCTACTCCTAACGTAATCTATAATTATAAGCTAATAACAATTGTTTAATAAAAACACCTTGTATGATAATAATGACATACCACTATATTTAAGTAATCATTTAATATCAATATGCAAACGTCGGAAAACTCATAATTTAAAATAACTCGCAATTATATCAAAATGTCACCTATATCTAGCTATAGACCAAAGCACTTAATGCAATACAGATAATAAACAAAAACAAAATTGTAAACGATGCGTATCGGCACCGCATTTACGTATTAAAACGTAAAAGCATTATTTGTTGCTAATGTCCTTATTGGACAAATTGCTGTAGGGCAGTTGCTACTAACATTTAAATCAAGCTTAATGCTTCATTTCCATAAGTACAAAGATAAAATGTTGGACTAAAAAGATTATAGACTGGTTACTTGACAAAATACTGTAGATTTGTTGCCAATTGAAAACTAAGTGATTTGTTGAAACAAGCTTAGTTCTGTAATCTCAAATTATATAAAATAGGATTTTGTTATTTGTGTTTCCTTATAAGGCGTTTGTTTTAAATGTAAATATTTGTTCTATGTAAAAATCATTAAAGCATATTATTAGCAAGCAGAACCTGCGTCAGATTAGTAGTAAGGTTACCATTGACGCAAGTTGAATCTGATTAAGATGCCTATTATATTATCTACGAATTTATTTGAATACAAAGTGGCTTGAATTTTTAATACCAAAAGTGTGTTTAAATGTATTTTTTCATGCTACTTTGAATTGTATATTATTTACTAATTAAAGTAAGACAAATGACAAACAAGGTTAGTCTATAAGAATTTAAGGTCTACGTCTTTTCACGATTTCCGAGCTCTGTATGAATATTGTATATTTCAACATGAATTGAGTTATCATCGTAATGCGATTTAAATTGGCCCGGGACTCTTTGACACCTGTGCTGTGGGAATAATCAGGGACAATCCGCCTTCATTTGATAAATACAGGGCCGCATTGTGCAACACTCGCCTACTATTATCTACTAAACCCGTATAATTTACAAATAAAAAAGCCCTGTATATTTTTATTATGGTAGCATATAACATAGGGATCATTAATGGAAGTCAATTTGCATATTTATTCTAATATTGTTTTGTAATAATAAATATATAATCCCTTCCAAAGATCAATTATCGCTTAGTCTATTGGCTTAATACTCATCCAGTTATATACTTTTCCTTTGATCTCTAAATCGCAATCCCAACACAAAGCAAAATATTTATCTTTGCTTAGAACTAATATTAAAAAAAGAACAAATATTGAATTATACACGAGTTTGGCCCTGTAGAAAGCTTCGTGACTTACTGTAAGATGAAACGCGTGACCGCGACTAATGGTGAGTGTTTTTGCTTGCATTTGCGTATGCAGTTAAACAGATGCGTGCATGATTGTCATGTTAAAAATGCAACGTCTCATTTGCGATTTATCTTACATATTTGTGTTTATTGTAGGTACAATAATTGACCTGTAGAAAATGTTATATTATTAATTCATAGAAGAGGGTGCAGACGAGCAGTAGGCACATGCATCAGTTTATATCTATTCAATCATTAGTTGTTTTAGATTGGTTTAATCACGGCTGCCTAGCAAAATTAAAAAGCTAAAGGACCAGTTTTTAATATATAAAATTCAAATTATCGTCGTTATGTTAATTTTCGTTCATGGTGATCCCGTCAAAATCATTATAAGAAGTAATCAGAAAGTGTGAGTGAAATTTGAGTAGTGACAGTGGTTTACGGGACTTTTTTTTACAATTTCCTCCTTATTACAAAAGCGTGTCCCACACAAAGGGTATGAAAACGTTCCCACAATCTCAGTGCCGTACTCAATTCCCAAATTAACCCGTTCATTGGTTTCTAATTCCTGTCACGCACGGCTTAAGATTTTTCCACCGCACGCACTTTTAATATCAATTTACATAAGGCTGTAAATCTCTTTAAACGATTTTTTTTATTGAAGACTTTATTTATAGATTAAATGTTGTACGTGAAGTTATCAAAATAGCTTAGTTGAAACCCTTTTTTTAATTTTTACGATTACCTTTCGTATGAATGTCTTATGTACACGTTACGACTTTTATATTAGTCCTACTTTTCGTCGACTATTTTTATTTTTTGTTTAAATTAAAGTGCAAGTCTTACTTTTATAAACTACCTATAATCGAAAATAAATTGCATAAGTTTCCCGCTATGGGACAGCACAAATGTCCTAGTGATGCCGCGATGTTGATAGAAAATAAATGATTTTGGGCTTAATTTAATTTAACAACATTGACATATAAGCTGATGTGGCTTATTTATAAGCCTGCGCCAGCATTTGACTAGGGATCTCAGTGCTACTAATTTTAAAGCAAAACTTTTACTACTTAACTCTAAGCCAACCGTTGCGCTTTTGACAGGACTAACAATCATTTCTACACGTACAAACAAATGTGTTTATTAAATATACTTGTTAACTGGCCTAATACGCCCGCGGCACTTGCAACAATGCAATGTGTTTATTTTTTAGTTAATTTTAAAAATACTATTGTACTTATAATTTATTGTGATGTTGTGTGTACCGTGTGTGTGTGTCTAAATAAACGTATTTTCTTTCTTTCTAATAAAAAAATACAATGCTTTTAGTTTATTATTTAGAAAAAAAAACGTAATTTTAAAGTTAGTGAATACTTTTTTGTAGTAAAGAGTAGAAAATACAATAATCTAGTAGAAATAAACTATGTATAGAATTAGCCTGCGTTCATTAAACATGATATCGTACACTTAGCTCAAGAAAGTATTCAGTTAGTGTACGTGGATTAGACTTGCTTTCTAATAGCACGACCTTTAGCCTCTAATAGTAATGTATGACTTTATGATACTAACAGATGAAAACTTTCCTTGGATTTTGAATTATTTCTTTATTTTATTTCATATAAATATTTCATGTCACTTACACTTTTTGGGTCACTTAGATTGAATTACCCATATCAACGTCAAGCTGTGTACAAGTGAGTTGCCAGCATATAAAGGAATGGTACACTCTCTTATCCAATGATAGTGTTTATACCAATTATAGCCTGGTAGAAGGCGAATGTGACCTTGCAAGTATCTCTGTACAGTAGATACTGGAGGCGTGTTTGAGTAAATATTGTTTCCTCGGCTCTCTAAGCAGCAGATGAAATTTGAAAATCAAAGCCTTGTCCGACATACCGGAAGACACAACCATGCTTTATAAAAAGAGGTTAATTTAGTTTTATTCTAAAATAATGTCTTAAAACGGTGCAACGATGCGATAACATCTATTAGTATAAGTGTATAAATAAAAAAAATGTCAACATATTGCCTCATAATACATGATGTCATTTCTTATAAATTATTTAGATCGGTCATTAGTAACCCAGATACATAGTTACTGATCCAAATCTTTATGGCAATCTTGTAAAATCGCATATGTTTGTTTTTAACGCTTCCTGATTTCATATGTTATTTAGATTTCGTTTAAAAATTTCCACCAATGGAGATGATGTTTTAAAAAGCTATGTATAAACCATTCGATCTGTGTACAAACTCGCTTCAAGTGTGACAATTTTAGGTACAGTTTTCAGTTAAAATTCACCATTCATTGCATCAAAATGCTTAATAATATTCTTTCGTGGTGCGAATACAAAGCCAAAAAATGTTTCTATACATTATGTATTCAATAAGTTTGAGCTCAAATACTTTGTATATTAATAAGTAAACAAAGTATTAAATAACTATTATTTTCGGATTTAGTCGACTTTCTAAGTTCTAAACAACGCGTTAGGAATCTTTCTCGTGATAAACTTAAGTCTAGACACAGAATCTAATAAACTTCGGATCTTTTGCATGTTTAAAATGTGGAAAAAAAATTACGGTGTTATATGTATCAAATACACGTAAACTGTTATAAAGTCGTCAATGTTTGCACAACGTACCGGGCGTGGCAGTAGGCGGTTGATAACCAGTGATATTTCAAGTATTTATTACGATTAGTGATTAATAAATGTAATATTAACGATTATAAATACCTCGCTGAGTAATAAGCGGCAACTTTCTATATAAGGAAAAGTCGATAAATATCAAGCTTCAAGAAAAATCAATTTATCGGCGGCGCTGTACCTATAAACTATGCGCGTTTTTCAAACTAAGGTTTCATTGCTATAATAGCCCTGTTTCTATGTAACATTATATTAAAAATCACAATGTTTTAGTTAATTTTATTGCCTCATGACCTACTGTTACCTACTGGTACCAAATGACTATTGGCTAACTAACTGTCGCGTCGTTATATTTACTTAACATTTGTATTTGTCAACGGTTTGCCGAATCTGATTTTCAGAACCAGGTGTCGAAACTGCGCATAACGAACAACCTGTTTACCCCGAGACATATTTATTCCATATCAAGTGTTTTGTGTAAATAAGTTTAATGTTGATTTTTTATAGATTAGAGCGATACTATGACTCTGTAAACACGGCTCGTTTGGGTTCAATATACGATACTTATCAAATATTTAATTGCTTTAAAAGTCTATAACTATAAACGTGTGTCTGTATTTGAAGAGGTACAAAAAAGTAAATTTAACTGCTGTTACGTTTTTCATTTAACCCTCTATTATAATACAATAAAATTAACTCTATCGTCACTTTTGGTCATATTCTATAAATATTTTAGATGTATATCTACACATGATATATAAGAACACGAGTACTTGTGTGACTTCAGCGATTTCATTTTTTTTTGCTTTTATTTAATAACAGAGTTTATTAAGTAACGCACTCGCGAACCTCTGCTAATCCTTTTTTTACAAACATATTTAAAAATAATATCTATATCATCAAGCAATCATTATTGCGTTAAAGTTTATTTATCAAGTTATATGAATATACTAGAGAGATAACAGCTATATTTATTTTCATATCAACTTGCTATATATTACGTCAAAATATAAATGTCTAGAGTTTTATGTTACCCTCTATTTATTTTTGACGGCTTATGTGAGTATATTGAGTAGGTCTGAGAATTGGCCAACATCTATTTTTTTTTTTGGCAAATCAACTTTTGTCGGGATCATCTAGAATTATGTATATTCACGTTTCACTTTATATAAATCATTGAATTGTAACCTATATTACACTATTCATGCAATATTATTTTATATTCAAGTGAACTTAAATAATTAAAAGGTTCTGCGATAAATACGAAAGTTAATAAGTACTTAAATTGCGGAAGTTAATAAATTTAATGAATGCGAAATTTAATTGCTGTCTTGCCCATTGGAGAGACCACACACATATTTTAAATGGTCCTTGACTACCGTTTCCTTTTCCCCTAGTGTTCGGTTCACTCCTTGGTTATGACGGCTTCTGTCTGACTTCCCTTGTTCCATAAGAATCTGAATCTCATGTAAACAATCGTGCAGGTCAAACCAGTCAACCCTCACCATTATAAAAAAAAACCGAATGACTAAACTATTTATGACAAGGTATTTAAGTAGTTAGAATTACCATATAATATGAATATTGACACTGGGGAAGTATTAAAAAATTAAAGCAATCTAAAACTTGACCAACAATCTCTGGATATGTTTCTACGAACAAGTTTTGAATGTAAACTAATGTTTAATGTATAGTAAATTTGACCGCGTATCGTTTTAAAGTAAATACTACTATCATATAGCTAAACAAAAGTTTCCCACGACCATTATCTTACAGGATACGCGTGGGTGATATATTTGGCAACAAATATAAGGGAATTTTACGATAAAATATCTAACGTACAGGCGGTAGGGCGAAGGTCCTTGCCTCATCAAACCAACAAAGCATCCACGCGCTAATGTATTCAAGGCAGCGATTGATGAAGTATAAAATTTCTCAGTACCGTCTCACTCACAATGGAATTATGATAATTTATCGGTTGGCTTGTGCCGGCCGAGTGTGTGGGAACGCGCAAGGCACGAGCTTTCCCACGACACCGATACGCGAAGAACAACGGCTTACCGAGTATAAGATCGAGCGTCGCTTACGACGATTTACATTAAGGTTATATAACGTGCTCGAATCTGTTTTGGCGTAAGCGCCATTTAGGTGATACACGCGAGTATTTTGGATTCATTCGAACGATCCTTTCGGCACTTAAGACGTTTTGTGATTTGTGAAAGGAGACAGAATTGGAGTAAGTAGCGACACGGCGTTGCGACCGCACAATGGCTCGGTTTCGAATCAACTAGCGGTGATGAGAACTAACACCTTTGCACGGATGTACCGATTGTTATTGTTTATGACTAATTGGATCTCATGTATGGCTTAACTAAACGCAAACGTCTCTACTGTAAACATTATAAACTGTACACCGGACTTAATATCAGATAAAGTTAACAAGCTGTATTTATGACAGGAGGCAGCTAAGAAGCCGACGCCATAAAATACAACGGAAGGCGATAAAGGTAGAGTTGTAAAATAAAGTTAATATTTTTAAGAGTAAATTCTACTTATTTTTCTAAAGCCCTAATGATAAACTTAAATTAAGTAAAAAGCTTAGTTTCGTGTATGTCTGCAAGGCGATAACGCTGCGTGTCCCCGACTTGCAATGAGATAGGGTTGCTACTAGTCAAGTTAATATTAAAATTTTGAGGCTTATAAAACATTCCATAATTGATGAATATTAGGATAGTATGAAAATGCTTTATTTATTTTTTTCTTTCGATTACAATAAAACGATTCTTTAATATCCCTTACGATGATATTTCTGCTTTTTTATCATTACAATACGTTTTATCTTTTTTATTATCCCCTAAATTTTTGAATAGGTACAGGAGTGTGACAGTGATTTAATGTGTCGCCACAAGTCTTATGAATAGTCGTTGTGACGTCATTGAAATATTCCCCAGCGCGCTTTCTAAAGGTTATTAGTGACGTCATTGAAAGACGCGCGGTCCCTGCGTCTGCGCAGTAATCTGAGGGGAACGCGTGAGAATGTAGATCCAGGTGCCATCAGCTGAGACCCCAAGACTTACTAAACAGCTGTACATTTTGCAAATAACAATTATTTTAATACATATTTCTATTAAATAATAATTATATTCATAATAAATAATCAATCAATAAGTAAATTGTTTAAATTTTTGAATTGTCAATTAATTAAGTATAAAATTCTATAACTATAAACATTATTCATTTAATATTTTTAAAACATCTTTATTTGTTTTTATAATAATAATTTAATTTAAAAATATTTATGTTCTAAAATAAACGATTCATTAGTTTTCGAGGACTCAGTAAAATAATTATAATAAAATTTTATTTAAAAAAATACTTTGTGCCACCCCTAATTTTATCACGGGCGTTTTGCCACAATCACCGAAGGGCGCATAAAAGCAAGTGAACTAGCGGCGCGCGCGCCAGTCGCTCAGATACCGTCGCGAGAGCAATACCAATGATTCTACCTGCTCGTACTATGTCCCCGCACGGGGCTTTCCAACCACCAACACACGTACACCCTGATGAAGAGCCAGTTTCCCGAACCTACCAATACCGCAAAGTTATGAAACCGATGCTTGAAAGAAAGCGTCGCGCACGCATCAACCGCTGCCTTGACGAATTAAAGGATTTAATGGTGACCGCACTCCAAGCTGAAGGCGAGAACGTCTCCAAGCTGGAGAAAGCAGACATTTTGGAATTAACCGTGCGACATTTACACAGTTTAAAACGACGCGGTCAATTAGTGTTGAAACCTGAAATGTCTTATGCCGAACGTTTTCGCGCAGGTTTTGCTCAGTGTGCTACCGAAGTGTCTCAGTTTATTACAAATGCAACAGTTGCTGCAAATGCCATGCACCGGCAGGGTCCTGTGGATCCGCAGGCTGGAGCAAGGTTGCTACAGCATTTAAGCAATTGCATAAGGCGATTGGAGACTCCGCAGGTCGTACAACCACAACCAATAGTGCCCAATGTGACGAGACCAACACCTGTACAGGCGATAGCTACGGCCCAGGTTCCTCAAGTTCACAGGCCAGTTTTGACCGAGAGGTGTTTGAAGAGGCCTATAGAAGAAACAATAGATGTGGAAACAATTGGCAATAAAAGACAATATGCGCCGCCCTCACCGCCACACAGCCCCGCCTCCGAATCTGACTCCTCCCAGTCGATGTGGCGACCGTGGTGACGGTCTCTTGAGACCCTATCTCTGGATCCTCATGATCTCGAATACTCTCCACCAGGATTGTGTACCGTGTGATAGTTGGACTTTGTTGTTTTACCGTTAACGTTCCTAGAACCAGTGTGTTGGCATGCTTTGCTTGTTGATTGTTTAATTTAATAAAGTTAGTTTGTTTTTTTTTAATCGTGTTATTAATCGCGCGTAGGGAGAATGCATTTATTGTAAGACTTAAATACCGTATTGTTAGTTAAGTTTTTACTGTGATAACTATTCATACAGTTGTGTTGTTAGGTTCGATTTGCTAGAATTATATAAAGTTGATTAGTTTACCAATGTAATCGTATAATAAAGAATGAGTTGTATTTATTATTTGGTTGTTTTTTTAAATCTCTTTGAACAAATGTGGGAAAGATATATCGGCTTTTATCCAACAATGTCCTTAGATCGCCGAATCGATAAAGCGATATCGATGTTGCGATAATTATCGTAAACAAGTTCCACGGTGAACAATAAAAGTGTTTCATGAAATATTCAAGAGTTACCACATTTAAATGTCAATTCTCACGCTGTCTCTGTAATCTATGCTCTCTTACGTCAAAGTATCGTGAGAGGAGTAGACAAGTTAATGGTAGATGTTGTTAGTAGTGATTGGAAGACTTATTTAATTAATCATCGCCAATTAAATTCATGATATATAAATATTAAAAAATATTTTGTTTAAATTTAGTAGCACATTACGATACTTTCTCTTTAGTTTTCAAAGTAGTAAAATCGAGAATTTTGAAAATGATTAATATCCGTAAAAATCTTATCTACTAGTATATACGTTATTTTGTTAAATTTGTCAAATAAATCACAAGGTTACAAGTTTTGAAGCTAGTGTTAACATAGTATTATTATACATAATATTGAAAATTAATGGATAAACAGAAAAACATCGCTTTATTCTCCAAGAACAGGTGATAATCATTGTTAGCATCCACCACCATCTCGATCACAATGTACCAAAAACTACTTTTACTTTTTAGAATAGATTAGACTTAGATTTTTTAAATAATTTGCTCATATTTTTATTTATTTATATCTTTTACCCAGACAGCATATTAGAAAAGTTTACACAATAAAGAAAAGATAAAAAACAAAGCCAAAATAAGGTTAAAACATAGAACAAGAAATTTAATCTAAGATCAAAAACAACAATAACAAAAAAATATGAACATATATATATATATATATATATATGAACAATCGGAGTATATCAAGTAAGGAACGAGCATTTAAGTGCGTGAGTGTGTAATGGTGTGGCTGTGTGAGTAAGTGTGCGAGGTTTTTTTTTATTTTTTATTTCTTAACCCTATACAGCTTATTCCAAAAAGCTTACACAACAAAAATAGATCAACAACAAAGCCAAAACATGGTCAAAACATACAATCGAAAATAGACACCAAAAAAAAACACGAACAGAAAAAAAAAAATAAAAATATATATATACATTTTTGAGGTCGACTATTACTTTTTTTAAGGAATTTCTCCTTAGACCAAATATGTCCAAGGATAGATAGGATTCAATGTAAGTTCGGGCCGCGCGACACAAGACAGAGTTTTGCATTTAATTGCACTGTAGTCAAAATGCTGGCCACCAATGGGTAGTCACGTTCCTTCAAAGGTGCAGTAATTTTTGCGTGTGTTTAAATATATTTGTAAAATTAAAATAAACGCCTTCTCACATATCAAGGCGAAACTTTTTTCGCTTTACCGGGAATTGGTCCTCAAGGCTTCCGTTACTTATGAAAGCTTTTTTCTGTTGAAACCAATGATACTGTTATTTCGGTGATACTTAAATTATTTCAAAAATCATTACCATCATCATTATCATTATTAAAATCATTACACTAAAATTAGGTAATCGATCACACTCGATTTGTTATTTTGCGATACATAACACTAAATTAAACTATTTTATTAAGCCATATAGTATGTATTTCATCTTTTCATAGATCGTTTTATACTTAGGTCAAACTTTCCTACCCTTGAATTTATGGACTTGTAATTCGCTCGATGTTTCCTTTAAAAAAAGTATATCGTCTTAATACCATGATCCATAACCATTAAAACCGTCAAATAATTACTAACCGAAGTAGCGAGAGTACAAATTGGACCAATTCTAATTGAGCATTGCGTGCCTCGCCGTGGGAACGGTGAAAATAATATATTTACCGATTACCTTAACCGTGGGAGCTACAGATTAATGATCTGTGGTGTATTGTTTTGATCAGGTTTTGATAGGTGAAATCAGGTACAATCCATCATTTAAATAAACCTAGATACTAATGTTTAATAGAAACTTTTTGCACGTACTTTGTGACATAAACTAACAAAGCATTCAACATCATTAACACTCTTATTAATATAATGCCGTAGGTCAAGGAAAAGTTAATTTAAGATAAATTTTAATATCTCGTAACTTTACGCATTCTGCATTATTTACGACCATTTTAGCAACTGTCAGCTAATTTATTAGTAACGTAATAATAAAAGTCATTTAAACAATGTAGATCGCGTCGTTATCATTATTATTGGAATTTCGTATCGTTTAATTATGAAAGCGAACGCAAATATTTCAATGTGAAAGCCTTCGGGCTAAATTTAGCATACATAAGTATTGTTACTGCTTGTCGAACTGCCTGTTCGAGAAACTAGTTTTTGAAAGAAATTTAATAATTGGTATGGAAACATTAATGTTCTTTTGAAACTGATTAAATATTTTTATTTGTTTTTTTTGAGTCGATTCATTTGGAAGGACAGTGCGTTTATATATATTTTTTTTGTAAAAGTCAAGATCTTTGAATCGTATTGTGGAAGATAGAAGAGGATATCCTCAGACTCTTGCCTTGTGAGCCTTCCTCTATAATTTCATTGCTTTCTGTTGCTTTTTAGAAGCCTTAACACCTAAGGACAATTATAAATGCAGAAACTATACTGGCTTACCATATGGCAAAATAAAAAAAGATTTGGACTTTATACTTCGCTAAGCCGAGTCTACTTACGTAGAAGGAAAATGTCGTGAGGAAACTGGCATATCTTTGACCAATAATTGACAGCGCAGCGTGTGAGGCATATAAGGCTGATCACGTACTTACACGTACGTCTATAAAAATAATATTCAAAAAATTCTGTACAAGATGTATATTAGATTTTTTTATATGTTGTCTTAAAATTGACGATTGACAATAATGTGTACGAATTACCATACTAGACCATGTAAAGAGTTTATTTGAATATGTAAGGGTAAATAAAATAAAGATATAAATAGCATATTTATATGGTAATCGGTAATTTATTTTTATTACCTTGGAATGGAGGTTATATTGGCGCATTTTTAATAATTACTACTCCGAGTCGGGCCGTCACGTTTTTAATTATTTCAAGTGAATGTGCGATGCACGATGCAATTAAGATTAATTAGTTGGTGTCAAAATAGCTTTAAGGTGTCTGTATTTGAATTTGGCCCAAATCAGATTTAAATCGCCAGTAGAAGTAGAAGCTGAAGTATTAACTAAGTATAATTTATTAGAGATTTCTTTTTCAAAATGATGTGTAACAAAATGATCGCGATAATCTATGTAATCATTATGCTTAGTAAAAGATACGAGTAGCTTTATATAGATTCAAATTTTGATTAAATTTAATTTATTAATAATACTAGCCAAAAAAACATAAAAGTTAAACATAAAGTGGTATGATGAGGATCTTTCGCGTCAAGTCGCACGTCTGATCGTGAGCGCGGCGCGCGACCCGCGTCACGCGGCGACTGCACGAGTACACAGGGCCGCTCTATTACTATTCTAATAACTTACAATTCAAAAACTTTTAACACATTTTTTATAAAAACATATATTGTCAAGTTGTTGTCACTTTGTTTTACCTTTAAATGAGCGAAGTCGTGAAGATTTTTTAAACTGTTTATTAGTGTCATTTTAAAAAAGCATGTATAATAAATACCTGCTTTTATATATTTAGCACTTGTTTAAACTATTTGTAATCGAATTCGATTACAAACGACGTCAATATACTGTCGACAGAATAATGTTACGGAACTTGTAAGTACGTCTCTGGCCTTAACTCGCTACAGGCGATAGTTTTCCCACGGTCTCAGCCGCATCGTGGCCAAGACTGCCATTTGCATTCCCTCCCCGCCCCGCACCGTCTACCGCATTACACAACCAATTTAAAAGCCCCAACGCTCTGAATCATTACTTATCACGGATCTGCTATTTCACTTGGTTGGCTAATTTACAGCCAATTCATTAGGAAGATCCGACGCAAGACGATTAATACTGTAATTCTAACAAATTGAGTTCTTTGTATCAACAGCTTATGGTTTTATTGCAAGATATACACGATATTTGTAATTAAAAAAGCCGAATGTTTCTAATTTGATCTGAACTGATTGCTCAGAAATCTATTCTTCAAAAGATTGCGAACGTCAGTAAGGTGTTATGGAGATCAGGTTGGAAGTTCTCTTGCTAGTTCTAAGTAGTTTTTCCAGCTCGGGCCAGAAGTAAAAAACCGAAGTTTCAAGAATTTCCAAAGCGAAAAAATTTAGCTTTGCAACATATTTCTCTTCTATAATTGCTAGTTAGCCAATGCCAATAAGGGAGTCTATTGACTCTTAAGAATTAGTCACTTCCATTTCTTTACAAATATGGTAAAAACATTTACATAAACCACATAAAATTATTATACCATTTACTTATGAAAACCGAAATATACGACTTTAATTGTTTCAAATAATGTTTACAACTTATCAACGAAAAGTAATATACGAAACGAAAAGTTATATTTGTAATTTTACGATTAGGTTATAAATTTTTATATTAAGTCGTAAAACATAAATTTGACCTTTCCTAGGCATTATAATAAACATAATTTATGCATATATTTTAGAATTATGGTAATAAATAAAATATGCGGAACGCAGTTTACGCGTTTAAAATGATTTGCATAAATTAGTAATTATCAAATATTGTTTCATTTGTAAATGTTTATTGGGTATTAAAATCAATTAATAAGAAAAATAAATATATATCGTTATGTTTTGAAAACGTAATATATCGTTTATTTATATAAAACCTTACGATATATAAAATATAGCTCCATAGCCTTTGGTTACAGATTTATTTATCTCTTGTAGACGAGTAACTCATAAAGCGACGAATTTAACGATTTTATTATAATAAAGAAAGAAAATACTACGGTTTTCAAGATTTTGGATATGATAATTGAATAGCAATAAAATCTGATTATGTAAACAATAAAAAACATATTTTTATTATTATGTTTCTGTTAAAAGACTAGAAAAAGATAACATCGGTCGTACACGAACGAAATCGAATAACGGTGAACAAAAACATTTGTAATTTCTATTGCCAACCATAAAATAAACTTTCTTGAAGCATTTCGGCACGGTCAAACAGTTCAAACACGCCAAGTAATAAATATCGTAAAAAATAAAATAAACGATTCGTAAATAAAACTAAATTACCCCAAATTACGCAAACAGTATTTCCTTATTGTTAACTAAAACCAATTGAGAAAGTACCAGCTTAGCGGTTATCGTTCGCGTGATACAAAAACTATTAAATATGAAAAAAGCTATCGCTGTTTAAGATACTTCGCGATTTTATTGAGAAACGAGACCGCTCAATGTTCCCACGCCACGTTTTCCGGCCGGAGCGAATTTTGACAGATAACTATTGAATCACTAACGATTGTAGAGATAGCAGCACTATCTACGCTTTAAACCTAAAGCAATAAATAGTCCTATGTCAAAACCGAACTGACCGCTATATTCAAATACATTTATACGCGAATTACACAGCGAAAACCAAAGAGTTAAACATATTGTATTTGTATGTAACCTCTTTGGTCTATAAGTACTATTTAGGTACCTCAATGAGAACGCTCACAATGTAAGATATATGTCAAAACTAGTCCAGATAAATGCTTTATATCACTCAACTTTCTTTTTTGCAATCGCTACAGTAAAAAAGTGCGAGCATCAATTAAGCGGCGCCGTCTTCTATATCGGTTCTAGTTATTACTAGACTAGTCGCGGAAGGTTCTAACAATGTGAATAAAAAACCAATTAGCTTGTTAAGGTATAAGCCGCGTGCGCATAAATAATAATGATGACAGTATTCTTGTTTTAGGACCGCCCATGGCTTAGTAGCGTTTGCGTTACAGTTATTATATTAGTCTGTATTATAATAAAAAAATAACAAATCAATGAAACAGACACACAATGTTCTGTTGCGGCCACTAATTTATGTTTATTAATTAAATTACAGACAAAACAAATATTTAGAAAAAGTCGGGCATAAATTTCGTTGCTTTATTTTATTGGCACAATTTTTTAATTGGTTTTTTAAAGATGGAATTTGGAAATTCAAAAAAAATTCTATTTAAATTTTTTGCTGTGTGAAATAATTAATTCGTGAATTATCTTGACGTATCAACGGTTAATGACAAGTTGTATATATTAATCGTTATATAACGTCGTTAGTCTGCACGTACTAAAAAACTTATGTCACTAGACGATTGTGGTAAGAACTATTTTTAAAATAGTATATGCACTACACCTAAAAATATGAATGCAAAGAGGACAACCAATGTAAGATATTATCGATATATATAGGTTCTGATTTATATAGCATTTAGCTAAACACCGCCAGCTAAAGCCACCCGCTAATAACAATATAAAACACTATTCACTTCTAAAAAATCTAATTAAATAAACAAACACATCATATTCATTTGTTTAGATAAGACATTCTGCGGGCGACACTCAAAGCTTGTCTCCAATACGTGAGAACATATGAGGTGGTTAACTTTCCCACGCGTGCCAGACGAGATAAACAAAAAACGCCCGCGCAACTTAATGAAGCAATTATGTCATTAACTTACCGTTGCGACTTCAACAATCCAATAGTCAATATTTGGTGGTGATTCTTTCACCGCAAAAACGAATGCGGTTTACTTTTAATGAGGTGAAATTCAATACAAAAACCATACCAACAATATTTGCTTGACATATATGTAAGCTTGCAGATTTAACTCGGTGCTGCTGTAAAAAGTCTTCATTTAATGTTTTTAAAAAACAGTTAGCTTACCATATTCTACAAGATCGAACATTATCCTAGTTATACCATTACTATGTGCTGTATAAGCATGTACATTTACGTTATTTAACTATCAATGAATAAACAAAAAAAAAACAAAAATTATAAACCTAATTAATCACCTTTTTATAGAAAAGGGGCAAACGAGCAGGATAATGTAATGTATTGTCTTTGTTGATATTAAAATTATTTAAACCTAAAGTCTTCATTTATTAAAGTAACAATTATTAAAAATATTTCTTAAATTGATTAATCGTAGAATTATAATATTGTGTTTTACATGCGTTTACCGTATTTATGGAGAGTACTCATATTAATCTATACTAATAATAAGACAGCAAAATTAATTAATAAATCATAATATTTGTATATGTGTGGCCTAACGTATTTAATACTTTCTTACTTTCAAACAAGCCTTTTTGCAATGAGTAGATTATTTTTGCTAAGCTGCTAAATTATGTTGTCGTTACGCAACTAAAAAAAACTTCATGTCTTTTGTCTTCAAGATCATAGTTTCAGTCATAGTTTTGCTTGGATTTTCCTCAAGGCCATTTGTGACAAATATTATATCCGTGATGTGTCAACATTTAATATTCTTAACACAGTGTTTTTGTGGACAGATCGTGATCTGTTTGCAGTCAAATTTTTACTGTTTGGGGTAATCAATGAATAATAATTCAACTTGGCAAACTTAAGCTATTGAATAGCCGGTGTCATTTAAAACGTATAGCTTCGACGTGTTCAGTATCTAAATTACTTGAGAGTAAAGAAATAATACATTATTACAAAAACTGCTAAAACAAATATATTTTTATTTTATCAGTGGTTTGATAAAATAAATAACATAGCTTAATATAGTTTTTATAATTTTAAAAATATTGTACCTTATTGTAGACATATTGCAAATTCTTATGCAAAAAAGCGCATGCCACCGCATTGTTTAGTCTAAGCCATTTCCGTCTGTCGATAATTCTATGTTGACGTTGCATTGTAGACGAAATAATTTACTAGATCCTTATCGGATGTAATAACGGTTAAATAAAGCAGTTATATGTGTAAAGGTCACTCAATATACGCTTAAATGTAAATAGGTCACCTAATTCCCTACAAGTGTCATAGACAACTACAACCAAAGACAAAAGAGGGTTAAATAAACTTTTTATGTATCTTTGCATATTATTAAAAACGAAATAACGTTGATTTTAAAACTAACAATAATTAAAATTTATAATTTAATGACGGTCCAAGCGTGACAATGAAAAATCGACGACCCACGCTGAAAATAAAAAAAGAGCGGCTCGCGCCATTTTTACCTGGCGGGAAAAAAATGGGGTATTTGAATTTCGAATGCGGGCTTAGTTCATTTGTCGTAGGGGTTTCGAAGTTTTTGTATATGGTTTGAATTTAGAAGAATAGGCGGTGTTTCAGATGTATATTGTAATAAAACAGTTATCTTTTTCTGTTGTTATCCAAGAACAGTAATGGTTTATTGTTTTAAATCTTTGTCGTACCGCCACTTTTTATTAAGTAAATAACGTAACATAAAGTAACGTTTTATCGGCAAATGTAAAATGTAGCTTAAGAATGCTTTTTGGAAACCAGCTGAATTTAATAATAAAATTAAGGCGTTAATTTCGTCATATGACATTACACAAAGGTACATTAGTATTTATGTTTTTTCCATATTATTGCTAAAGTACACTTAAGACTAAATAATTATAAATTTGTAAAAAATACTATTCATTACACGATTTATATAGACGTCGAAGCAGAAAAATTTAGGATGATATTTCATACTAATTACTGCATCCTGTAGGCCCTGGGAAAGTATCTTACGCGTGTACGTAAGATCTGTAGGGTTATTATGGAATAAAATAACCGGTAGTTAATAGCACGATTACACTAATAGCCATTACGGACTATAATCGTTCAATCGTCGCCTATTACGATTCAAATTTCGAATCGATTAATATATTTTTTTTGCATATGATCTCACGATTCGGAGAATATTATAGGGGATTTTTATATTACATTATATAACGTGACGTTTCATTTTCCGCACGATCAGTCAGTGGCTTCAAGTAATATATTCGCATCGATTCCCAATAAAGATTTATGTTAAATTGTACAATTTGAAATTCCGGCTCACTTAAAAATCGGTAATAAGCCAGCCGAGTGCCACACGTGCGTGCTATGAATGGCGTAGGGCCGAGAAGGGCAGGGCCTGAGGAAGGGAAGGGAGAAGGCTTTTTTCAGGCAGTACATTCTGGCGCGCGCTCGGGAACGCGCGTGTCGACATTCGCTTGTTTTCATTTCAATACTGTGATCACGTCAAGGTTAGATTTCAGCTTTTGTATTTGTAACAATGTTTACAGCGAAGTTTTATTGAATATTTTCACTAAATAATTGTGTTTTGTAGGTAACATTATGGCGTCTGACCCGGCACCGTTATCAAAAACTGCGAAATATAAGAAAATAACGAAGCCACTTTTGGAACGAAAACGACGCGCTCGCATCAACCGCTGCTTGGATGAACTTAAGGACCTCATGGTTGGCGCTTTAGAGGTGAGTACCTGAAGTAACAGCATATTTCTTAAAATTTAAAAATGAGTAAATTGTGTCTGATTGTATTTTTTCTTACTAAAATTATATGGCTTTCAGTTTGTCATGAAACATAAACATTTGATCATTGATTATATGAATAATTTTAAAGAGACAAGTTTCGTTTCTAACTAAATCGAATATAGTAACAGTCAGTCATTATTAAACGTAAAAGTTAAATTTAAAATTGCATCTTGCAAAAGCATACCTTTTTGCCGTCATTAAAAGAGTAATCCATCTTCCATTCACACGCTATTTATTTTTATCACGAACCGGTCATCCTTCTGTTTATTAAACTGTGCCTGAGACCAGAAACAAGTATACAAAAGTTAGGCCCATTAATAACCAGCAAGTCATCAGTACAGTTACAATAATGTAACCTGTTTAATAAGAGTTTTGTTTTTTTTCTCAACAGATAGACGACGATAACCTGAGCAAGTTGGAAAAGGCAGATATCCTTGAATTAACTGTTAACCATCTCACAAAGTTACACAGACCTAAAGACCCAGTTCTGGAAGCGAAGAAATTCCAAGCTGGGTTCGGACAATGCGCCGCGGAAGCATGCAGATTTATCATGACCGTGCCAGACTTAGACTCTCAAGTCAGTCAGAATTTGATCAGCCACCTATCAACTTTAATAACAGCCCAACCTTTAACCATACAAGTGCCAGAGAGGCCCACATTCTCACCACCAACATCGCCATCATCGGTATTGTCAGACAGACAACACTATTACAGCGATCATGATAGATCTTCATCAGACGCTGAAGATTCAGTATATGCCGCGGAAGGTCCCGCTAAATCGTGGGTCTACCCTAAAAATAAGCAAAACCAACCAGGCCTTTTGACTACTGTAGACAAACTTGTTCCACAACAAAACGACCCTACAATGAAAGTACACAGAAATGGAACTTACTTTAACCGAGTTCCGGCCGAGGCCAAAGACGTAATACTGCAAAAAATAAGACAACACATTATGGACAAGCGCGGTAATGAAAACATAAATTGCGAGGTGAATGTCGATTCACCAGTTGAACACAAATACATGCCTCGCGATGAAATGTACAGACACGACTACACATATTACTCACCGAATTACTCAAACGACACATTAGACCTAAGGAAAGTGCGATCGCCTCTCAAGTTATCACCGGAATATCATACACAATCCGCTAAAGAACCGGATTTCAATGTGGAAAGCAAGCCACAAGTTCCGGAACACTGCGAATCACCAATGGATTACAGCAACTTGCCACCTAAAAAGAAGAGGAAGTTAATCGAGTATCAGGAGTATAAAAAACAAGAAGAGGCAAGGCGGCAGCAAGCTTTTTATGCGGATAAAAAAGGTAGCCCGTGTGAAGGACCACCGCGCTCCGATGAATTAGATGCGAACAAGTGGCGTCCGTGGTAATTGTTCAATTTTCTTTTTGCCATTGTGATAATTAACTCTTCCATTTTAAAGCTTTAATTTGTTTTAATGTATTATTAGTTAGCGTAAGTAACACTGTGCCTTGTTTACGAGTCTATTGTTAAAATAGTGCCATGTATATTTTGATCTCGTCTTCCTTTAAATGTGTAATTGGTCTTCCCATGTTTTGTAACTGGCCGCAGTTTACTAACTTTTAAATGCCTGTTCTCATTAACCATTAGAGTTAACGGGCTGATAAAAATCAGGGCCTGAACATTGGTCTTAGTTATATTGTAAAATTAATTATACTTATGTAATTAACTTTTATTTGTGTGATGTATAGTTATAATATTTTTGTTATAAAGTCAATAATAAATAATTTATAAATATTATTTGCATTTTTATTTAACTTTTCACCAACGGTAAAAGGTTAAAGGTACTCAAATAAATAATTAACTAAATAATTCATGAGTGCAAACTATTTTTTGTAACAAGGTAAAAGAAAGAAATCAAGATCCCTAATCATATTATATATCAGATGAAATATTAATGTTTTCGTCACATAAAAGACAAAGCATGATTCTAATGTAGTTAAAATAGTTACTATTACTAGAAATTTTAATACCTGACATATAAACATTAAGACTAGTCCACTTATTTCCCGGCAACACTTATTTCATGACTCGTGTCATAAACAACAATAATTTAACTTAAAAAAAAATATAATCGTTTCTATTACACGTAAAAACGTATTAAAAACATTAAATAATAATTATAAGCAATAATGATTTATGTTAAATACCTACGATTACAATAGTAAATTATTCATGTAATATAAACCATTTCTAAAACAAGGTCTGCCATCTACGAACGATTTCATAAACATAACTTTAATAAAAGCGTCATCTATACTCACAAAAAAAACAGCTGTACTATTTTAGCTGCACACGTTGCGTTAGCTATAGCAATGTGCCGATAGATGGCACTATTACAATTGATAATATTTTCACAATACTATTTTAGAGACAATGATTTTTTTGTACACATAAAGATTGAATAAATTTAAAAATATTAATTTGTTCGATAAATATAATTTTTGCAGCAAATTTTTATACTGCAAATCTTTGTTAGGAAAAGCGCCATCTTGTTTGAAATATTAACATTAACTGTATGTCTGTTATCATCAATTTGGCAAAGTTTTACATATTTTATTGATGTCAAACAAGTGGAAAACGGTCAATGTCAATGTTATGGTAAAAATCCAAAACCTATTATAGATTCTGTTGTTTTGTATTACACAAAAACTCCACTACTTCACTTTAATATAACGATCATTATAATGTAAATTGAAATTTGAATTTATTTATATTTAAGATTTAAAGACAACTCCGATTTTCATGTAACATAAAATATATATGAAAACCACTACTCACCGATAGATTTTAATGATATTTTATGTCAGATTGCTATTCAATAATAGATGGCGCTTTACTACACAAAGCTTACGCACGTAGTAATCAAGTACAGAGTCGGTAGAGGGGCACGTTTCCATTCATTCATGATAATGCTGTCGGTCTAGTCAGTAGCAAATAGCAATGCGTGGATTATGAACGAATGATGTGCGCGCAAATAACGAACTAGTTCGAATTTAAAAAAAAACGAATTTGACATTTTGTCACCCTTCATTCTTGATTTACATTTTGTTGTGGGTTGTGATTTTCTCTATTAAACCGGTGGATTAGTGGATACGAGATGATTGTTATTGTGAAATGTTTCTAAGTGAAATGTTGTGTTGAGGGGCAATGCTTGTGGGAGAGCAATCGCCGGCGCCGCGGGTGGTGGCCGGTTTGCGAAAATTACGCCCCGAATTGACACCAGGACCAATACCTTCCCCAGCAGATCCTAACCTTAGGATATCAGGTTTGTTATTCTTCTTAATAAACACTGTTTAACTGCTGTACCCACCCTTTGACTATCCAGGATTTATTTAGGGATTTCATAATGATTTCCTTCATTTAAATATACATCATACATCTTATTTGGGTTAGCTGTATGTATAAGTTTGATTAATTACAATCAATTTATTGTTATTATAACCCCAAATAGATTTTCATAACATTATTATTTGAAAAAATATACTAATTAGCAAGATAGCTGGCTTTCATTTCGCATCGTTAGGTCATTGACCCCACAAAATGCAAATAAAACTTTAAATTCAATTAATTAATTACTATTATGTTTTTACTTAATTTGTTCTATTTTTATACACAATTAGCCTGCTGTTGTAATAAGTAAATGGTAGGTTGTTTACATATACATAATTACATTTAAAATATAATTTAATACATACATTATCTAAGTAAAAATAGAGAAAGGAATTACACATTCTCAACTAATAACTCTTTCGTCTCTTTTTGTCAAATTGTTATTAATCAGTGGTTTAGTTAAAACGATGCGGTTAGGTAACATGCAATACTCTCTTATTATGTTTTAGATTTATATCTAAATCCATGATTCACAATTAAATTAGTATTAATAATATCGATCAATTGCGACCCGCATCAAACTGTCACCAGGGTCTGGTCGTAGAAGGGTGGCACAACAGCTGTTAAAAACAATAATTACACGTATAACGAACATTGCTTAACAGCTGTCTGGGCACACCCATCATGACCCAATTTCCTGCGTCATTGCTTTCCTAGATTCGTTCATTTGACGAAGTCATTTGAAGAAGCTGAGGCTTATTCGTCACGACAGCCATACGTATGACTTATCACATAATGCGCGTAGTAGCTAAACATTCATATATTTGATGTATTGTACTAAGTTAGATATCCTGTGGCTTCCGGTTGTGACATATCAGACTAAGGTAGACTTTACAGAGTGGTCGTGATCGTGGTGGGATGGGTTCCATCATCGTTGTGTCCAGGAACCACTGCCTGCACGACAGCCCTCCACCTTTCTCTGTCCTCTGATTCTCACTGTTATGTTTATATAAACCATTAATTCTCTGTAAAACCCTTTACCAAGCGGTAATTCTTTTATTGAATGCAATCTCAGTTGAAAGGTTTACTATAATTCAATTAATCAAATTATCAATAAACAAAAATGTTGTCTCCAATATTTGTATCTCAACCCATATTGGAAGCGGAATGTTTTATAGTTCGATTAAACTCGGTCAATGTTTAGGTATCATTAAACTTTACTATAAAATTTAATTTAAAATCTAGAAGACACTTTTAAGGAAGTTCTAATAATATATATTTTTTTAATTTAAATGACAGCGTTAACTAAGAAAAGTAATTAGCATACTTATAGGAAGGTCTTACGATAAAAAGAACAAAGCGAGGATTTAAAACTGTATCTTTTTTTGTGGGCGTTTAGACAAAACCATGAATCACGGCTGATAAAATTGTGTATATCAATTAGTACTATCAGTTATGTCATTATTTTAAGTATAGTGATACTTATTATATTTTGCATTAAAAATAATTCCTAAATTGAAAATAAGTAAGATTAGTAAAATAAATCAACTATGTATAATTAACTCGATTTGTAATTTGAATTATAAAGGCGATCTATATGATGCGTGATATTTTTTTTTCAAATCCGAAATTTATAACGCGATTATACGAAAAAAAGATAAGAAGCGAAAGATAGTTGGGATTCTCTTTTTTTTGTATTTGATATATATTGTAGACATGTTATATTCAAGTTAATTCAAACACTGTTTTACTTTGAGAATGTATAGATGCAAAGTTACACTAATATAAGATAATGTTATATTCGTTATTATTACAAAATATACGGACAAGGAAGCGAGATATTTGTTAATTTATCTGCTTATATACGCCGTATTCTGATATCGGATTCTTCGTTTATGAATTATGCTTGCGTGTTGTGTGTTAATAAAGTAGGTTTATCGAACTGGCTGTCTATGAAATTGGGACGCTCGGTATTTCAATACATAACAAGTTTTATTTAGCACACAATAGGGATTATAATTATAACCTCTTTGGTTGTTTGTGCTTCACAATGTAGGTTACATGGGTTGGGCTGATTTAAATTTAAGAACAATTGTTGTCTATGTTATTCTTTTTCTTTTATGAATTACGAATATAAATATAGTGATGACTTGATTGTTATTGTTTTATATGTCTATGGTTTTACATTTTGACGTACCTTAGATAAAGAAAATGATAGGTGAAGGTGTCTTTTTCAACGTGATATACCTATTCGAAATTGGCAAGACCTCTATTGCTAACTGCTAAATTTTGAATCTTACCTAAAGTTGTCAGTAAACATTGAAATTATCGTCTTCCTTTGTATAAACGTGCTGCTTTTTTGACAGGTGTCCTCAGACAGTATTACAATGATGATGACGTGTCCTGGGCCTGGGTTCGATGTGCAGTGCGTAACGGGTGTCTATTAGCCTGGAGAGATGGTACGATTCCAAGGAGACCCGCAGCGAGGCTGCCCCTCAGACATTTACACTTACGGTGTGCCCCAAATCTACTCAACGCTTTCCAGCTATCTCGGCTACGGGATGACGCCACTGTTGCCACATTTCAGGTATTATTAACGAACAATATTAAATAGTTTATTAATATAAATTGATAAGTATTGATGAAAAAAATATCTAGGACTTAGTGGTTCATAAGTGTTCACAATAGTTGAGTAACCTATAAAATAACTTAATATTTTATACGGATAAGCTCGGGTAACCAAAAGCCCTCAGTGATTTGTTTGCCAGCACATTCCTATATGAACGGATGTAACATAAGTAGCTAACTTGGCTTAGTGCAGTATAATAACTATATTATTTAAAACATAATATCACGCTTTACATATCTCACTTGCACGTGTGAACTCAGTTAATCATACATAATGCAAGTGTTTCTTAACTTTTTAGGTTTACTATACATGTGCGATTATTCGTTTTAAACAAATTAATCATTTATTAATGTGCTTATTTTATTCTTCATATGGTGCATTTGTGAGGAAAATATACCAATTTATTCTGCGCAAATACAATCCAAAAATTATTATATAGCAGTAATATTTCTATACGCTTTGACAATCTGTGTTAAATTTATATCGGCTGTTTTATTCTTAGCTTGCGAGTGGCAAATTAAACGCTAGTGAATAAACCCCCTATAATGTACCAAGTTAATTAAAACGTGAATTTATTGTCTAGCCCATGTGTCTTATGAAATATATACTTCACTGAATTAATTAAATAATGTTTTAATACTAGTTTTAATATAAAGTGAAATAATGTTTATTTTTGTTGTTTTAATAATGATATAATTTACTGTCTCAGTACAATACAGTTAACTTTTAATCTAAACTATTGTTTGTAGGAAAACTTGTTGACCGATGTTTTTACTAGATAATCTCATTAGTTGTTACCAAATCACGTAATTGACTGTCGTTCTTCGACCTGCGGTTGAGGCAAGAGAAACGGGGTCATGTTTTCAATCTTTTTGTACTGTATAGACAACTGATTTAGTCCAAATATTTTTGACGAATGACCTTGGTCCGTTGTGAACACGTAATTGAATTCCATTCAACTTTCTGTCTTCGATCTTATCAATTATTAAGGTAGTAATGAAACATGGACAGCAGCTATGTTGAAAAATATGGGCAGTGAAATATAAAATTATGTTTCCTTCTATATAATGCTCGTATAATTTTGTAGAATTATCTCAAATGAACAAAATGTTCTAGGATCCTATTACACGTATCGGATCTTTAGGGCCCGGTACAAAGAAGTCTTAAGACGTATGTTCCCCTTCGAAACTTCTTTCTCACGATTTACGTTAAATAGACCTCAATAAAGCCCAACACCCGTAAATCATCGCTCCATTGTGCAGGCCTCTTGATGGCCCTATTTACCATAAGAAGGGCTAGAACGCGAAGGTGTTGATACGTAAGGGAAACACGTTGCGGCGGGACTATTCTACAGTTGCTCTATAATATACATATAATAACTAGTTCTCTCCCTTAATAACACGTCACCCTCTCAATCTCTCGTTTGTACTATAAGATTATTCAAATATCACATGTTACTAGATCTCAACGAATCAATTATCTCGAATGACTGGATATTTTTGTTGTTGCAGGCCTGCAATGCGACGGAATATGCCAGGTGGGTGCGGGCGCTGTGCGTTGAAATACTTGGACAAACACCATTACCCCAAGTGAGGTTCCTCGATGTCTTGTCAGCGGCTGACACCAATTCTTACCGTAAACCAAAGATAACGCAACAAGACACGCCAATGTGTCCTCCCAGACCACCCCCCAGAGCGAGGCGGAGATTAATAACCATGTCCGAAACACATCTACCTCGAAGAGACCACTCGCCGGCCGCGACAGATGAGGGCATCGTCGTAGAAGACGACGATTACGACTCATCGTCTGATCGCAGCCTCGATCTATCGCTGTCGCTTGATGCGCTGAAAACAATAGACGTCGTTGACGCACCACAGAAAACCGAAATAAAATGTGACAGTTGCTGTAAACTTAACAAGAACCCCCGTCACACACTGCCCAGGGCGAGGTCGACTGATACAGAGTTAGGAAGACATAGATATCTGAAACGATGGGAGGGTACGATTGGTGGGGCAGAAAGGGGGAGGTATGCTATGGAAATGGCTAGGCGAAAGACCGCGTCTCTGGAGAACCGTGCCAGATCGTGCTCACCAAACACTCATGAAGTAGTATCGAAATATGTTCCAGTGAGAGAGAGGCGGGCGTTGTTTGAATCACTGTCACAGACAGGAGGCTCATTAGCAAGGAGTAGCGAGCACCTGGCTCGACCGGTGGCTGTGACTGAGACTCCAAGGCGGGCTGCATCATTACATGACCTTCAGGCACCACCAACGAGGTCAGTTAGCGACTTGAGGCAATTCTTCGAGGCGGTGGCGCGCGGCGCGGGTTGTTCTGACGCGCGTTTTAGCGCCAATCCCGTGCCGCGCGCCTTCGTATCGCTCACGTGCGCTTGACCGATTTTGTAAATATTGTATAATATAAACCTACGGTGTGGACCACCGCCGACAGAAGTCGCTTGTTTTAAGACTGTTAAAGTATTGTTTAAAGTACCTAATATAAAAAATAAAGATGTATTATTATTTGATGCTTTCTAATTCATTTCTCTAAATCTCTCGCTGTGTATATTCTAAAATTGCCTAAGCTCATCGATTGTTTGTTAGTTAGGTATTCGATGTCAGAAGCGATGAACTTTTTGACGATAGTACATCGTACAAATGTCACTGCGCAAAAGGTCGCGCTGTTAGTCCTTCACACGATCCCATACTGTTGCAAAACATGAAACACCTTCACTTTAACCTCTACTTTTTCTAATACATTGTACTCGTAATTGGATTCATTGTTATGAGATTGAATGGAAATTTCTCAATGAGAACGTAGGTGAACATTGAAAGTGAAATCAATCGAACTTGAGTGACATTGTTTAATATTCCTTACAAATATGTCCTCTTTACACGTCTGATTCAAATAGCATTACAGTGAGTATGCTAATTGTGTTTATTATTGTAAGTGAATTCGTATAAAATATATTATTTATAGTTTATTCACTATAAATATACATGAATGTTTTATTATATGTGAGAATTATTACTAATTTTGATAGTAACATAAAATTAATGTCTTATGAACGTGTGCCTAAGCTGTCAAGCAGGAGTCACTTATATCTGGTATAACAACTTTCTCGATACAGATCCATATGAAAAAGTAATACTATTAATTTCGAAGAAATCAGCTTTTTAAAAGTTAATCAATCTAAAAACCATTAATCTTAAACTTTCTTAATCTATAGCTGTTTTGGTACATAATTTGTGTTAAAACCCCGAACAAAATTAATCAAGATCTTTCAATTAAATTATTATTGAATGATTTTATTTCTATAAAATAATTATTTGCAATTAATCATCAATATACCATTATTAAAGAATACTCTAATAAGACTAGTATCTAAATGTCTTAAATATAAGCAATCAACTTTCAAAGACCTTAGTGTCACGAATTTTATGCTACCATTGTATGAACGGTCAATTGTGTGAAAAAATAACGGGTTATTAAATATATTTTGACCTCGTAACTGTACTGAGTTCTTGTCTCCGCAATCTAAGATATGTAAATTTGTTTACACTACTGAGCTTAAGTTTAAAATGTAAGTGCGACTTTCAAAAATATTAAGACTTTTCTTACCACACAACCACTTTGTGGAACCAGCTGCCCTTTATTTCCGAACCAATGCGACTTAGGGTCCTTCAAAGGGCCGGCAACGCACTTACAAGCTGGCGGCGACATCACCTTTATGGTGCCTCCTGCTCGTATGCCCTATCTTCTATAAAAAAATAATATATTCTGATTCTTGAAAATAACATAATGACGAGTAATTACAACACGAGACAGATGTAAGTAAATTGTCAATTATATGTAACTGCATAATGACGTCTCATCGGCAATTATTGTTAAGATAAATTACACATTGTTAACAATTTAATTACAACTGACTCTAACATGAACAGTTGAACATTTTTCTAAAAATGTTTTCTCGTCTGTTGTGATATCACAATGTCTTTTTTAAGTCAGTTTTTCAAGGTAAGAAAACCTTTTAATTCTAGTCAAACCCGTCGCCTCGGTAATAATTATGGCTGTTACTTTATATAGCTACTTAGTAAATTATAAGGCTAATTACAGCGGGTTAGGATTACAAATTCACCTATTACAAAAACGTCATTTGTCGGCTGGAATATAAAAATCGGAATATCTTAAAATCTAGAATTAACAATTCCCCGAACAGGTAAAATTACAAAACTTTTTCATATATTGCAACCCACATGCCTAATTCGTATCTAATTAAAAAGCGAATTTCACCGTGTTTAAAAATGTTGTTTTACTGTAGCTGGTTTTGAAAATGGAATGCGGCCATGTCAAATGGTAGCGACCACATGTTAGATTGGTAATAAAGAATGATTGGACAAAGCATTAGAAAAAAATATAAAAGGACGCCGTGGGATGATACAGGTAGTGTAAGACGTGATTGAGCATTGCCTTTGTTGAAAATTTAATATCACAGTTAAAATACAACATACATAAACTATTGTATAACAAGACTGATTGTTACAATCGTGTCAAACATTTCTGAAAATCTCCGTCTGAATTGTAAATTAATTTTATCATAATCTAGTTTTAAAAAATGGTTTACAAAATAATGTTATATAAAAGTTGGTTTAGTCGTTCCTTTGTGTGTGTATTTCGTCGTTATTCTGTTGATAAGGCACTGATAACATTTGCAATAACAAAAGATAGGTTACACAGACGTGTCAATCTTATTTTATATTCGGATATTAGCCTCAATGGGTGCTGTCACACAACTTATCAGCATACATTGATCTGTTTATTATACAATATCTAAGCGATCAATTGCGCAGTAACTAGGGTTGCCAACTTAAAGCAGGAACAAATTAAAGTATCTAATCGTCCTGCTTCTATACTATAGAAGCCATACGTTATACTAACGAATAAATAAATACAATGAATGCGATCTATGCCAATATAAATTATTAAAATTTATCTTAGCACAGATCGCATTAATTGAATAATTACATGACGGCTACTTCACCATTGAAGGTTATAGTCCTTCGAGCCAGCATATATATGTTTTCAACTCTTAAATAAATCACTTAATACGAACATAATCTTGAACATCCCTAGCCGTAACTGAGTCACGAGTAACAGGCACTTTTTGTAAAGTACTAAAGCAAGGTCGACACGCTGGATAAATTACGTCTAAATCAATCAGCAAAAAGTTCAATTACATTAATATTTTTAAAAAAATTGGTATAGGAAGTCATTTGACATTAGTGTTTGTTTCAGATGCAGTGTTTACAATTTACCATAAATAATCTTAGAACTGAAAAGTTGCAAGCTTGCAACCTAAGCTCCGTACGATCACACTCTTACATTTTGAGTCAAGAATAAAACCAATGGAAGTGTATGCAGCTGCGTACTGCGTATATTCTAGATGATGATTTGTATTTTATATTAATGTCTGTGTCTTAGTCTGTTAATATCTATAAATATGTATGATATGAACATGTGAGGTAAAAATCTCTATGTTTATAGATGTAAATTAAGGAATGTTTCGGTATGGTTAGACAAGTTTGACTAGCATTGTGACATCTAGAAACGAAATGTTTCTTTAACATTTTTGTAAATTCTAAACACAACTAACTAATATATTATTAACATCTAGTTAGTAATAGATATAACCTTACTATTCTTATGGGAACGATATAAATTTCTATAAAGTTTGAAGAAAGTAAAAAAAAGAAAAGCTTGAATTTAAGTACCTACTTTAATAACCGGTTTTATCTATCCTTCACTAAACTAGTAAGACAGCTGACTCGAAATCAGAGGTTGGAATGATACATTGTATCCGGATTTAACTATGAAATCTAGTTGTAAGGATTAAACTGGCCACAGTGAATAATAGAAAGGGTTAGTACAATGGTATAATCAAATTATTCCTGAGACGAAGCCAGTTCAAACTCGGGATATGTAGCATGTTTGGCAACATTTAATTGGCGGGACACAACGGGAGTCTATTGTCAACTACGGATTCTTTTAAACGTGGCTTCCTTTGTCCCAGGATTAAAGTTAAACTAAGTCGTTAAAACATTTTTAACATATATTTGTAGATTGTGTAATAAAATAAATTTGGAAATAGACATTGTTGTTGTCTCAATTTAACAGAGAAAGTTAGGTAGGGTTGGTAGTAGAGATAATGTACTTTTTTCATACGTTATATACATTTCTTAAAGTTAAATGATTAATACTTTCACAGGAGTATATTTCTATGTAAATAAAATTCTTAATCATTTGTTTCAAGCCAGCCAATATGAAGAATAATATGCAATGCAATTTTATTGGATAATATTTCAAACAACGAAGAGCATTCGAAATTCAATTATAACCGTAAATTAAACCGTTATCATCTCTTCCCTGAAAAAGTCATAAATTAATAAAATAACTATTTCGTGTTCGGGGGAAGTTGTTAATCGTGAATGCTTTCATCGATATATTATTGAAAGTCATAAAGTATTAACTTAAAAATATTTGTACAGACAAATTGGGCGGATGTTTGGACCATTATTATATTTGCCTTACCTTATCAATGAACGATGTCTTGTTAACGATATCGATACATAATTATTTAGATACAAGCACATTTCGTAATGTCAATTTTCTAAAAACTAATTAAAAGTAATCTGTTTACCCTAACTTATAAATAGTTATATTTTGTGTTGTGTATTCAATTAAACTAAAAACTTTACCTGCGTTAAATAAATTTACAAAAACACCTATGCTATCGACATATTATATATATATATTTTTTTTATGTTGGTGATATTTGATATATATATTCTTGATTAAACAAATAATAACTGACCTTGCTATCACCAGCGTGCGTAATTATATTGTATCAATGATACAAAACAATTGCTTTCAACTTTTGATAGCAATTACAGATCGTAATAGTCACGATTAGTTATATATAGAGACCAGTTAAAATATATAGATAAAATAATTAGGATACTTATTTCTAATCACCGTTTGGCATGCCTATTTTTAATTAAGATTTTAAATATATCAATTTATATCACTTCTAATAACCGACATTAAAATCTAAAAGAAATGAGTCTACAATTCGACGCATGTTTTTATAGTTAATAGTTATATTTATCTTTCATGATATTAAACGATATCCTGTAAAATTAACAAAGAGTTCAATAAACTCGTTACGAGTTACAGGTTCAAAGTGATTTTTATTTTTAGGCTTGTAAAGAATTGTCTTAATGAGAGACCGTGTCTTAAATTTATGTTTATTCGTCTCCTCACTCCTGACTCACTGCAACTTATGGATTTCGGCGTTGAGTCAATTCGTAAGCGTCATGCATGGCGCCTACGTTGCATTTCAAATATCCTTTTATGTGGTGAATGTATTAAATTATTCAAGTAGGTGTATACTGTACATCCTTGAAAGGTTTTATTTTAATAAAAACGATTATATCACGGATACTGCTGCTTGCAAGTTAATTGTTTTGGTCACAAGTTTATTACTTATTGATGTTGAACACTTCAATAAGATATAAACGACGATCAGAAAATGACAAGCCTACTAAGTTTCTTGTGGGTTCTTCTCCAGATGCAGTGCCAGCCATGTAAACTTAATTTTAGTGGCGTTCAAAAGTTGTTAACAATCCTAATTGATCCTCCTAACCTAACCTCAAAAGTGTCCGGCATAGTTATAAATCATGAATTCAACTAAAAAATAAATGAAAATAGAACTAAGTTTTGTATTAATATTAATTTTAAACATGTATAATCTACAATTTAATGGTAACGCAAGTTCTATATAATTTGTTTAATTATATACTTTAGGTATATTCCAGTTTGTAAGACACCTGATCTTTATAACAATGCAGCTGTACACATCGCGTAGTCTAATGTCAAAATTAAACACTAACATTGCGCTACGTCCTGAAATAGAGCTAGCTCTTAAAGGTGTCGTCTCTCTAATATATTCGTAATTATAGAAAGTAACAACACTATGCACTGTATTCATAAGATAGAGAACTTCAACCATAGACAGATCCTAGCCGTGGGTTTACTTTTATTTACTTTGTTATCAAGAAGGTATAACCATTCTGTCACGCAAGTCCTCGACTCTTGGGTCTAATACATTTTGGTTTCGATGTTTGCCTTTATGGTAGTTTGTTGTATGTTTGTGTCCACCATATAGGATGATTTGCGTTTGTGAGTTACAGTTGTAAGCTGCGAGTTTACACTCAATCCACTCAATGTCTGCAAGAGTAGCCCTAAAGATCAATAAAAATCTCTAGACAGAGCAGGATGAGCCGTCTCGACAATAAAAAGTCTCGCTTTATCGCATCGTGTCTGTGCTGTGGTAGAAAGATTTTAAAACAGATTATGCGGAATAATTTACTTTATTGAATTACAAAAGTTAATGTTATGACGGCTTCGCCTACTATCAGAACCCACTGTTTAATTCGATTGTAAATAGTCCAAAAATGTATAAAATTGACGATAACTACTCTTGTCCTATACTTTCTTTCGGACAGTTATAATTTAGATTAGACATTACAAGTGATCGTTGGAGGTAATTAACTTTAAAGCTGCTCTTGTATTTTATTATGGGTTAAAAGGCAAAACCATTAAAACTTTCTTGATGCTTAATTTAGTTAAGATAAACCAACCGTAAAATATAATGAGCTTATATAACTTTCAATTCAGTTCAATCACACACTGCTTATAAAAAAATAAAATTACTTATATTTATTTTATTTACGCTGGTGATGATGAAATATCGAATAATTTGTCGAACCTTTTATAGTGACTATTATAATATATACTATTTCCAAGTACCTTGTATATATAATACATAATATGTGCATCACAAACCCCTACCCCTCCATTTTCTAATTTTCCTTTAAAGGCCGGCAACGCACTCACGAGTTACCAGACGCGTAAGTGTCTATGAGCGGCGGCTTCACCCTTAAAAAAAGGACCCTCTGCTCGACAGTCCAGCTAAGTCTGAGGCTTAAGATCTTGTTATATGATACACATCATGTCAACATATTGGTAATTGAATAACAATATGTACCTACCACACCTTGTCTTTAAAGACGACGAGCCCATACTTTTTAAGGGTACACGTATGTAAAAGTGAAGCGATAAGCGGTTATTCCTATAAAATTTAAATTGTTTATTCACTGAAATTGCTTAAGCAGATATTTGAGTTTAAATATATAATACATAGATATGATTTATGTATATTAGTTTACGCAGTATTGTATTAGTTAATATATATAATAGCATTAGTTTAGTTGTGTAAGTTTATACTTGTTCTACATAATGAATATTTTATTCAAAGAAACGCTAACATACCGTTCAAAGTACATACAAGTTAACATAACAAAAAACGCTTAATGCGTTACAGCACTCACTCCCTTATACTAGTACATTAACTTTATGGTCAACATCACTTTCTATCACCACATAGCTATTTATAACGCCTATATACTAACAAGCGTGGAAAACAAACGAACCAAGAACAATTTCCAGTTAAAAACAAATATGTTCGAATAATTATTGGAACCACGAAATTTACAAGCATCAATTAAATATAACATTTGAATTATAACATATGAATGAGTTTTACTAGCTATCCATTTAAAAGTATTTTTAGGAAATAGATCGTACCACCTTACGCTTAACATTTAAATAGAGGATATCAAAAGAGTTAGAATTCGTGAACAAAGCGATCACTTACAACATATTAAGTCGTATTTATGCAATATGCAGTCAAGTAATGACCACCATACGTTGATCTTTGACATTAAATCATTAAGAATCTCGTGTTGCAAAAGTCTTCTATACATACGGTCTATTTAATACTTTATTAAGTTACTTACGTACGTACTTACGTACGTACTTACGTTACTTATTAATAAAGCATTGTATCATTATAATTTATAAATGTTTGCTTGTGTTAGAACAGGAGATAGAAGATATTATTTGAGTATTTGTGTTTTACGGAATTGCGAGGTGTTTTTTTTCAAATTTGCATATTTTTTCTATCTATAAAATTTATTGATAAAGTAATAGCATGAATTGCACAAAACAATAAACGAAGTCAGGGCGAAAATAGTTATAAAGTCGTGAAAGTGCATCTTTTCACAGCGCTTCTGTCACAACAGGCCACAGACAGTCGTGACGACTACATGACATAGACTATAGAATGATTACAGATTCAAATTTACTATATATTTTTTCATTACTTCATAAAACTATCAATTCACAGATCTTTGCTACATTAGGGAATTACGTTTAAAAAGACTACGTAAGTTCAAATTCTTTTTTATTCAAATATTTAATATTAAAATGTCGAACTTCGACATTTTAATATTTAATAGTTACAAACTAAAAACAATAGTAGTGCATTTTATTTTTATTTATAACGTAAGAAGAAGCCATAATTTTCCGCCTAATTTTCTTTGATATTTCTGAAATAAAAATAAGTAACATTAAATCATCTGTACGTATCTCGTGCAGACGAGATTTTAAATATTCTATGTTGTCTATTATTGAAGGATGCGCCAGTGTTTTGTACATCATGAATGACTCTAATATAATTAAATGGCAGGTAACCAAGCCGGTTCACAGTTGACTTTTACTTTCTTCGGTGAGTTTTAGTGATGTTCGAAACCAGATTTATTTTTGTTAATTTTCATGTTTTTTATGCATAATTTTAAATTATTTATTACATTATCTGGATTATTGAGAATTATTATAGTTTTCAACCTTATAAGCTAGTATGATTTATAACTCATTATTTAAGTTAGTTGCGTCAAGTTTTGGATTTTGATTTTGCCCATTTTAAAGGTCTTCATGGGCTATCTATCGGTTTTAATTTGATTTTTAATTTTTTAGTAATATTTTAAAGAAATTGTCCTAATAGAATCTATTTATAGTAGCTGTTATTCAATATCTCGGTTTGCTTAATAGTTGTTTGTGTTTGAGCTTCTGTAGGTGCAAAACATAGATAAGTTATAGACGGATTCATGGTGACTGTGACTATCGACAAAAATACATCACAGCACATCACTACGAGTGCCATACCACTACAATATAATTATCCCGACGATATCTTACTCAATTATAATTAAATCTAGACTAGAATTATGGACCGGAAAACAGCGTCATTATAAAACTGGATTTTCTAACTTAATATTCTGAGCACGTTTGAGAAGTATTTACCTACATTTTATTTTTCAGAATATGTTCATATAATAGGTACCTATTTAAAATTAAAATGATGTCTATCTCATTTTAACCACACCATTCAAATAACATTAGAATACCGTTAATAATAATAAAGTTCATAAAAACTACTTATTGAACAGTCCACCAATTAATAGTTTACATTACTCAAAGCGTAAAGTTGAAGAAATACATCGTCCATTATTCAAAGATGCATGTTAGGTATATATCTATACTATGTTCTAAATTCCACAACTATGTTACGGTAAATAATTCATATCTATTTGTAACACAATATTTTTCGTAACGCATGCTTAGTTTTGCTCTAATTATTTCGGATTATTAGTCCTATTAAGAAAATAATTATAGCGAACACATACGATGTTATACAACTGTATTAATTTATAACTGGTTAACTGGCAGCCGAATGTGGTTAATCGTTATTTCTTACGATTATTTATTTCTTAAGGCTTTTTACAAAAACTCGTAAATTACGCATTGATTGCGTATGTCCATGCAATCTAAGAAATAAATTTACAAACCTAACCTTTTAAATAATCTTATATTTGATTTAACATTTGTAAAGATTACAATAGTTTATTTGCTTCTATAAGTTTGAACATTCTAAAATGATTGCAGAACTTTATGACCATACTAATTTTACCATAATCGTAAATAATCATAATTTATATTCGTACAGTGTCTTAATAACATTTATAAAGTCGCACATTATAGCGCATATTTAAATACCCGCCAAAAATACGTTCTATAGAATTTAAATAGAGAGAACGAAATATCACGGCTCATTACTCATTCCACAGAGCAATAATTATGACTCTATCAAAGATACTACTAATCTATGCAAATTACCCATAGGTTTTATTCCCACGGGGGCTAGTCTATGGAAATATCAAAAGGTTTTATAGAAATGATGTTCTTTATTCAAACCCCAATGTGTCGTTTTAATGATGCCCGTACATTTTTGTTTACTTAGTCCCTTTTATCAATCTTTGTGATTGTAAAGGGCGTCTTTGGACAAGGAATGAATAATGTTTTTTCTATAATTGATCCTTTGCTCTTTCTGCCGTTATTTTATTTACGGCTAACGGTAGATAATTTGTTTGACACGTTTTTTAGGAAGCATCTTGACATTTCACATCTGCGATAATCATGTGTTTTGATACCTTTGGATTGGTTTTATTTCTGATTTTAGAAATTTTGAATTTAGACTTTATATGGTGAGATGTTTACTCGTAATGTTAAGCATTCAATAAGTCTGGACATTTTAACATATTAAATGGCTATGGTAACTCTTGTATGTTTCAAAGACTGCATCTCAAATTGAAATCGATTTATCTTAAAGATGGCTATTATAAGACTTAACCCGGCGTAACCCGACCCGCATTAGGGTATAATAGCATTTGTACCAGGAACACGGTCACATTCATACTCGAGTTTCTTATAGATCGTTATTTTATTAAAACTTTGTAAATGATTTACAACATAAACCATAGACAAAGAAATGTCTTGTCTATCGTTCATATTTTGTATTTATATGGTAATTATGGTATCGTCCCACTTTAATATACTACACAAAGATAAATAATAACATGTTCTTAATAAACTTGATAAAAACAATGTAGCTAAAGATTTCCTTTTTTATGTCGTATGCTATATAAAAATTCTTTTTGTAATAAGTTGATCATGAACTACACCAACAAGTACCGTGTATGTACCTACATCTCGATTTTTGAGCCTCAGCTGTCAATGTGGAGCGATCACCGTGAAATCCCAATTTTGGACCACCTCGTCGTATCACTGTAATGGGGCTTATTTTTATAATCTTAATATAAAAAAACCTAATGCATCAAATATCTGCTTGTTCAAATTTTAAAAATACATATACTTTGTGCTTAAGTTATAAAAGTTATTTAAATGAGATTTAAAATTGTACAAATGTAAAACTCTTCTTTGCAATATCAGTGCGTATCTGCGATAAAAACAACTATGTCTCATTTTACTTAAACTTGTTATCCTCCTTAATGATTTTTAATTTGGAATTAATATTAAAAAAAAGAACACTTAACAATTTTAGAAATATTACAATTAAATACCTGTTTGTATTTGTGTTACATATATATATACGTATTTTCCCACTACCATAAAAGGCTAGTTGATTTAGATTCTAATAAATAATTGCATATATTATGGGTTAAAGTATTTATTGAGCAATCGCAATACTATCAAGTAATTCGCGGATGTGGACAGGAAATGTACTCGGATTTATTTGTTCCGCCGTTAATATGATTACTACAATATATTGTTAAATATTAAATCTTACCAATATATAACCAAAAAGCAGTGATTAAATCGTAAATTTAATTGTTTACCATCAACATTATATTCCTTAAACATTTATTAACCTTTTCATTTCAACTTTAGTGCGCTGATAAAATAGTATATTTTATTGCACGATCGTTTCCTTTAAAAGCTCTTAATAAGTATAAATAATTTGTTGTATGAAATTTGAGAATCATGATCCCACTCCTAAATATGTAATATATGTATAATTTATTAAAAATAAATAATTAACAATTCCCTTGAACTAGCCAATTTCTAGATCATTACGTAAGGTTAAAATTGAAAGTGGGATTAGCAGAAGTCGATCAATCGTATACAATTGCATCCATATTCAATTCATACATAAGCCACCATTTCCATGTAATTAGATGTGATGCACGCAATATTGAAAGCGCGGCCCGTAATGCTGATTACTAATTAGTAATTACACTCGATTTCCAATCAATGTTAGTGAAATACTGTGTTATGGCAATGCAATTATTGCATGACGGTTATGAAAGCTAAGTTATCCCAAGGGTAGACTCTGTCCCATTCGTGCGCCTGATAGTTTTATGAAGGTGTTTGCAACAAGTCGTTCTTTATTAAGAGTACTTATATTATTAGGGCTTACCAACAACACACACAGACATAACCAAAACAAAATTACATGAACACACAAGATATGTATGGGTTAAAATTAAAAGTATAATAATAGATGTTCTTTATGTAAAAAATACAATCCACTTGGATCATATCCGCCAAAGCAAGGGCAATTTTTTTAAATTAAATAAAAACAATTATAGATCAAATTTCTTTATTGGAATATTTTTTCGATTCACGAAATCCACGGCATGTGACAATTAAAGTCCCATCTTTGTGAATAGAAACACGTAGCTCAGTCTGGGTTCGAAGTTGCGACTATTCCTTACTTAGGCTACCGAAGCTTCCAAACAAAAGCTTTTATGAAAAGCAAAGAAATTTCTTAGATTCTTAGACTTTATGATGACCGTTAACAGCTGCAGATCAACAATGAAGTCAAACTTAACCGAAGTTGCCGGGTGACGAATATTGTCACTTAATGATGTAACAGCGGGGGTTTGTGATTTGTTATAAACATGTCATTTATCATGAGTTCAATTAAATATTTCGATTAATCAATGCGTATTTATTGAAGGGCCATTCGTTTACGGATTATGTCCAACTAGAAAGCTAAATAAATAATCAAATTGCCTGTATGTTTTTTATTGTAAATTTTATACACATTAAGATCCACTAAAGTATTTTAAGCAAACGTATAAAATAACTGTTGTGTCAGTAAAAAAAACAAAGAAAATAATAACTGAAACCCTCGTTACGATAACATCAAGACACAAATCTTTGGATCTGAAGTACAAAATAAACTTTTGTTCGATATTCATGAAATGTTGAATGCAATGAATGATCTTATCACAACCGTTCACTGAGAATAATTGTTTATTATGCTATGACGCGATTTGTGGGGAAAGTAGGAAGTGTTTTAGTAAATTACCATAAAAGTCATAGCCAAACTTTAATGCAGTAGCGAAGTTAGTATATTTATTTCTTTAATATAATAACTTTATTTATTTTTAGTATAGGTAACATTTGGGGAATGTTTCATTTTTAAAAATGCACTTTGCACCATCCTGACACGCGCTGGGTGCCCTAAACAAAATATAAAAATCAAAGAAACTACAAACTCATTTAATATCTATCTTTTTATACTCTCTTCCGTATGCAGTGACAATGGTGGATCTACTACTTCCTAAGTAAATTGCTATTATTAATTTGTTTAGAATGTCTCGTTTAAAAATGTAGATTGTAGACGCATTTGCTTGTATAATTTCGTCATTCGTTCCGACATTGTCAGCACACAAAGAGAAGTTTCCAAACAATTGATCTTAAACACGCTACCATACTGCGTACACACTAGAGTGTGTTGTCGACTGCGAGTGTGGGAATATTCGTTAAGATAAATGTAATATAAAAAACGATCATATTTAATTGATATATACAAAATACATTTTTTTCTAGAAATGATTTAAAATTCATTATAACGGGTGAAATTGGCCACCGTCGAGTCCAATACGTTAAGAAATCACAGCGTACGACAACGAATTAAGGCGTGCTCTTTTTTTCGCTCGATTATTTGTGTGTACGTAGCTTTATGCTATCGCCACAATGTTTCGTAAATGCATTTCAGTACCATTCGTTGCTTTGAAATATAACTATTGTGTCATAGAGACATATAAAAATATACGTGACTTTAGTCAAAATTAACTATAATTAAATTCTGTGAATTCTTAAATGTGTTCAAATCAATGCAACCTTTTTTTGACCAAAGAGGTTGTATGGACAACTTTTTTTGGCTAACTATTTTTTAACATACATCTTTTATTATGTAATTAAATATGAGTTGCTTACATGGATTTAGATTGGTTGAAAACATTGCTCATTTATTAAAAAAATATTAATATACACAGCATTTTCATATGACTGAGCACAAACAAAGGAAATAGTACTAATGGGTACTTAGTCTGTACTTATATTTCGGTACTTATGATTAAAAGACTTGAAGGGCCTTTAGGGAGGGTTAAGGCGTTCTCACGTCACATAATTCAACAGCGGGTGGTCCTCAATCAGTTTCGTATTATTACCAACGGAATTTGCTTGTTAGAGCGTTACTAATTAGATGATTGCAAATTTTCACTATAATTGTTCTATATACATTGATTTCACGTAACAAATTTTGTACAATTAGAATCATTGAACATCGTACTGTAATGGGCATTCTGGTATTTACTGCCATATTTTGCTCACACGTCATTTTAACAAGAGTGTTTTAGGTTCAAAATGTTGATACTTATACGAGCTTCAGACCTACATTTGCCTCTAACCAAGTATCTCGTCTTTTCAATATCGTTAAAAACTATTTATTGTCAATTCTCTTTTCTAGTAGGTATTTTCTAATTCTCCGTATTTTTTACGTAATTTGACTTTATAGTCATGTCTACGATAAGTGTTATATTTAACCCATATGTATACACTTTGATTACGCAAATAATTCTTATTCCGTTCAAATATGTGCCGCGAAAGTATTTGACGTGACCTTTCATGTGTCACCCACATGTACACCTACATTATGTTTTAGGGTTATATACTGTAATGTCATGTAAATTAAGCTGAAAATCGTACAATCAGTTATGTAAGAAGATTATTTGATTTGTCGTAATGGGTGACAAAATTGTGTAAACAGCTTATGTTTCAAATCAGCTAATAATCTGATATTATGGAATTATACATACGTAGAGTATGTGTATAATTAGGCCGTTTTTTGCTGCTTTGATTTCGTTCTTCTAAAGTATGATTGCGTCAAAGGGTAGTTTTGAATATACAGTGCCCTTTCTTGCGTACTACCCTTCAACTATATTATTTTATTATTGTTGATATAAATTGAGGTTAAATTTAAAATTTATATTTTTGTAACGATACGTCAACGTTATTGAATAAATATTAAAATTTACAACATAAAATAATATCTTTAACTATTTCAACCAATTTATAATAAACCCAGTATTTTTGTATTGATTATGTTTTAAATCCATAAAATAACTTTTTAAGTTCAGGTTACATTAAATTGTGATGTGTAGTTATGATTCACGGATTAAGTTAACAAAGGTTAAAGTTCTTTGTCCAGTACAACACGATTTTATACATTATCTATAAGGTTATATCAATCTTGAAGTTAATTTGATGAAACAAAAACGTACCTTACAGTCACGATTATGCAACACGATTACAAATAATTAACCAAACATGTGTATAATGAAGTTTTTTTTAAATATATTAAAATAAACATAAGCGAAAATACGGTATTTTACGCCGATCCTATTATTTGAGTATAATCCCTGTTTCCGGTGACCTTCAGCCTCTATCCTTCTTAGAAACCGATTAACTTATGAGATAGGGAACATTAATACTTATAAGGTTACCAGAAGTAAAAAAAAATTTATTACATAAAAATAATAAGGATTTATTTATATTAGAGAATTTTATAAAATAATCTCTATATATTTTCTGTGTTCAATGACCATTTATGCTAGTCTAACTAATCATAATATCTATCTATAGATTCAAAACAAAAACTTTAACTATGAAAAATTGTTTGTCTCCTACTTACGTGAAAAATATATAAACAACATTTACGCATGCCTGTTTAATTTTATCGCTATTTAAAATAACGTATAAACTTAGTATTCTAAGGACGATCTTAAACCAGTGTCGCATATCAAACGCGTTATTACATAATATAAATAACAGTCAAGAATTTGCCCTTGAATTTTATAAAAAAAATCTGTATTTCAAGTGGTAATCTGTGCATTCTAATGTTATGTTTATTTAACGGAAATAAACCTTGAATTTTTAAATCCAAAGAGACATCAATGTATAAATCGCGTTAAAATACGTGAAATGACTCGTCTAGAGAATATATGATAGAATACTTGCACTTACTTGTTTAATAATTAATCTCTCTTAACAAATAAATTTTTACAATGCAAAATAATAACTTTATAACGAGCAAAGCGGGCGATATAAAACATTATGTACAACAGTTTTTTCTCCAACTTTGAATTTGTTCCTGTTGGAATAGAACATTTAAACCTTGGAGAAGGTACAAGCGCCTGGTAGGCAATACCGGTCCCACCCTGATGGAAGCCGAGGTTCGAGTCTCACACGCCCTTGCGCTAGTTAAGGCATTTAATTTTACGTCTCAGCCGAGCTCCTGCTTGCCTCCCAGCCCTTTGCTGAGCTGTAAAGGCCTCACGGCCAACGGCGAGATCCCACTGTAAATAAATAATACCGGTAAACCAAGAGCTGGTGCTTTTAAATTTATTTAAGTGTTTAGTTGTATTAAATATAATAAAATTTTATAGACGCATTTATAGTATAAGTTCTTGTTAAAAAAGAATGACGCGAAAAATTATACCTACCTTATATTATAAATAAACTAAAATATATATTTATATATATATATATATATAAATCAGAACCAAATATTACAGGGACAAACCAAATACTTAATAGGAGGTCAAAAAAATAGTCATTGGTTTCGTTAGATTGGACATAAAGTGTATAGTTTAATATTATTTTAAATGATATATATTATATTACGTGCACCATATGTATTATTTAAACAAATATGGGGCAAATTAAAATCTTATAATGCCTTTTCAAATGTAATAAAAGCAATTCGTAATACACACCAAGCACTTGCAGTGAAGGTTATCATTGGGTCATTGTATTGCTATAATTAGTCGCTACAGTCAACTGGACCATTCATGGAGATAAATATCACAGACTAAACATAACGGTATTACCAAATTTAAGTAGTCTGGTTGAAGCCTGCAATGAAATCAAGGATCTTGAACGGCTACACCGTTGCGTATTTATTTACTTCAGAATATCTCCAAGGTGTGATCGTGTTACAAAACATATTTAAGGAATAACTTTATTGGCACAGTACTGTAGACATTTATACATATATTAATATTGATTTATATTAGGTAATCAGGAATAATAAATATACATTTATTTATACAAATTCAAATTTTACTCTAATAACTTAATTTTGTACAACTTTGAATAATACATTATTTGTCACGTGACAGATGATAAATCTTTGTATTTATTAAATAAGATTTGTGTGCACAACTGTATTCATTACTCTGTGACAAAAATACAGAATTATTAATTACTTAACTGCAATTACATTGCTACAATGTAGTTTTGAGCGTAAAGAGCCATTGTGTATTAAAAATAAAATGCACATTCAAAGACTAGTCTGTATTACGAAAAGTAATCTACTTTGTTTCGCAAATGCATAAAACCAATAGTTACGTTTCTGAAAAAAGCTTCTATGACTTGAAACATATCTCTTGTATAGCCATACAAGATTGTAAAAAGGAGACGTTTTATAGATAAAGTAGGTTAAAATTGAGTAATTACTAAATTTCATATAATTTTTGGTTTATTTTTAAGTTAAACACTTTGAACTGAACTATCGGTGTTTATGAAAAAAATTACAACTGATTTTCTGACATACAGTTATCAGCATAGTCAGCATCAACGCTTTATAAAATGTGTATGCCTGACCGGATGACGTTTACTGAACTATCTGCATATCTTTGCGTACACTTAGGAACTGCAATCTAGATAGGAGCAGACTAGGTGTAAAGTCTGTCATGGTGGCCTGCGGTCAGCCAAGGTCTCTTGCGTAACGTCATGCTTAATTCATACGATACGCTTAGGAATTTAGCTGAGCGTTTACTAGTATTATCATAACTGACCCTACAATATAATTGAATTATTGGTTTGAAATACGAGTACTTTATAAAATGTTACCTCGATCTTTAGTTTAAAGGTGTTTAACGTCGGCGTCAAAAAATATAAATAAAACAATACAATCTAAACTATACTTACACATATTTTGAGAGATCATAGTACTTATTTCCGAAACTCAGCTTATGAATTTATAATGACTTTAATTCGACATACTGTCTTCTTAAATATAAATTAAATATATATATATATATAAAATGCGAATAACAGGCTATAGTTTAATACGACTACTAGCTGAACCGGCTTGTGTAGTACAAAAATAACTGGTGGGGATAAGTAATTAAATGGCGATTTATTTTAATATAATATAATGACCGAGACAGAGACCGAAACCACCAACCCCCCCCCCCCACTTCCTTGGCTTGATATTCCAAATATCCCTTCTTTACATATGTGACTAAAAGAATCGTTCTTAATAATCGCAGGCTCCTGCGGTTTCGGCTCTGCGTTAATAAATCACTTACCCAATCGCACCCCCGAAATCACGATTGGGGGGTAGTTTGAAAAAAATGATAATGTCAACCTTATTAATTTGTCTATGTACGTGTTACTTCCAAATTTCAAGTAAGTAAACCCAAGGAATAAAAATTTTCATAGAAACGCTTTTGCCCCCTTTTGCCCCTTTAGGGGTTGAATTTCATAAAATCCTTTCTTTGTGCTACATTACACATCTCATGGAACCTATATGCCAATTTTCAGTTCTACCAGTAGATTCGGCTGTGCGTTGTCTGTCAGTCACTCAATAACGGAAGAGTTATATATATATATATATATATATATATATATATATATATATATATATATAAATAGATTATAGTTATGGACATATATACTTTGACACTATAAAACTCAGAAGAGGGAGATACAACTTAAAACCAAGCCATGGTATTCCGAACCAATACTAGGTTCCTGAAGTCCTTCAAGAGGGGAGCGTACCACACCCGGCACTCACGAGTTCCCCGGCACGTGAGTGTCTATGGGCGGCGACTTTACCTTTATGGTGTTCCCCCTGACCGTTTGCCCCCTCTTTTTATAAAAAAGATATGAAAAATAGCTTACTCCTTAAGAACCAGCAACTCACCCGTTCAATTATTGGGTGTATGTTGTCAATAATAAAATAATAAAGCGTCGTGTCTTTCTTGGCTGCCCGCAGGCCTAGCCCCCGTACCTTATATAAACAGATGAATCTTCATGTATACCAAAGATAATTATTTAAGTTAATATATTAAAAACATATGAATATGATCACAACTAAACGATTTACTAAATTTTCCTTGTAAATTAGCACAAACCACATGGACCGCATTCTATTGTGCAACTTTGTTCAAAATTCCATAGTTGTAGAACAAACACCGTGTTTATGAAATAATCATTAGTCATAAGAATTGTGCAAAATATATCCACGGATAATACTATAAATAAAATTACTGAAAACAATTGTACATCGGTTTAAAACGTAAAAAATATTACATTAAATATAAAGGATACATTTCACACATGATCGGTTATCTCCAAGGTACGCAATTAAAACCTTGTGTTATTGTTGACACAAATTAAATATACATATCATATTCGAATTAAATACATTTATCACACAGCCAATAAATATTCTCTTCGCCTAGCGCTGGATCGGTTCAGAAAACGCTCAGAAACACTGACGCTAGAGATAGTACTTGAAATGTTTCAATAAATCATCTTTGATTAAGCATAACTTGTTATAGTTCCTTACAACTGAACGTATCCTATTCGCTTGCACGTATGAATAGACTCAAAATTACGTAAAGCAACGTATGTACTTTATCTTGTGCAAATAGATGTATATCTTTTATGTAGGTTCATTCTACGCGGACAATGTTGCGGGCTCTATTTATTGAGTAATTTTATTGAAATGGTGACAATATCTCTCAATATTAAATCTTGATTATCGCGGAGTATAACTTAGTACAGAAAATAATAGTCTTGAATTATATTTTACCGGAGCATTGTTTCGCTACCAAACGTTTAATTAAAAACAAAAAATTTTAAATTTTAAACAAATAAGTAATAACCGTATAATATCTACATATGAGAATAAGGTCAACATTTTACTGGCTTTATTTTAACTACTTTCAGTATTCACTCATTCAACTATTCATTAATGTTCTGACAATTACACTCACTATTCCACAGTCTATTAAGCAAATACTTGTTAGCAATTTGAAAATGGTATTCTCTTTTGCGTTGTGCGTTTGAAGCGCATCGGTCTTTCATCAATTTTATCGAAATTACCTTCAAATTCAGCCGTAACGATGCCCTTGTTTTAATGGTTTAATTCGCCAAAACACGATAAGTTACCGCTTTTACATTAATTCGTTTAAATTTATATATCACCGAGAGCTGGCTAATACCGCAACTTACTTTTTGCGTTATAATACACTTATTTTACTTAATCAGTCTCTTTTTATAACACTCAACGGTTCGTAATGGTATAAAATATATGTTTTTACTAGTATACTAGCTTTCCGCCCGCGGCCTCGCCCACGTGTGATTTGGTTAAGTATATAGCGTTTCTTAATGATCTCGACAGGGCTTTCTTTCACGGGCTAAAACTTGTTACAATTGGAATTATATATAATTATGTGTTACTCAAGGATGATGTAGCTTTACAGGATCCGATGATTCAGGGAAATCGAGACAAATTTCAAATTAACAGGCAAATACTTTTCTGCAAATTTTATATTCTGATAGTCATCTTCTTATGTGGATGAGCTGATGATGGAAGGTAAACCTCCTCAGCGGTTAAGAGTTGAAAGAAAATTCTTACGAAGTTATACGTACTTGTGAGGTTATTAGTTGGACCAAATAATAAAATGTAAACCTCATTACATTAAGGATGGAGGAAAAGTGGATGCGGACAAATGACAAACGTCTCTTCACTCGTTTCCTTTTACTTGTTTGTATGGGTAGTGTTAACTCAAAATAATCATAATGAAAGTTTGAACTGCATGGTAGTCATTACACAATGGAGCATCGCAATACCGCGATCTATTGACTATATTTGGCCTAAGTAGAAATTCTTTAAAAAAAAAAACTAAGACTCAACCTCGCACACTCACTCACACAGCAACACCATTGCACACACAAATACACACACTCACACTTAAATGCTCGTACTTCACATAATATACTCCACTTGTTCATGTGTATATATATTTTTATTTATTTTTCTCTGTTCGTGTTTTTTTTGTTATTGTTTATTCTGATCTTAGATTCTATTTCCGGTTCTATGTTTAACCATACTTTGGCTTTTTTTTATTGTGTAAACTTCTTTTGATAAGCTGTATAGGTTTAAGAAATAAAAAAATAAAATAAATCTAGGTTGATGACGAATTTTAGCAACGCCATCTATCGAGCACATTGTTCAACACTTCAACTGCGTTATTTGTTATTTTTGTTACCTCTCATAAGTTTTAATATTAAGATTAACTTATATTAGAACACATTTAACAATATATAACTAATCAATCAATATAAGTGTTTAAGAAATTTGAAGCTGTGGTTGAAGTAAATTTTAAATTGACCATAACTTCTTTTTCCTTTAACGGATTTTGATGAAATAAACTTTTGACAACGCTCTCAATTTTATGTAATCCAACTGTGAAAACCGCGTTCAAATCCGTTCTGTCACCTGTCTCCTGTTGGCTGTCTCCTGTTGGCTGTCTCCTGTTGGCTGTCATCTGTCATCTGTCATCTGTCATTTGTCATCTGTCATTTGTCATCTGTCATCTGTCATCTGTCATCTGTCATCTGTCATCTGTCATCTGTCAGCTGTCATCTGTCATCTGTCATCTGTCATCTGTCATCTGTCATCTGTCATCTGTCATCTGTCATCTGTCGTCTGTCATCTGTCATCTGTCATCTGTCATCTGTCATCTGTCATCTGTCATCTGTCATCTGTCATCTGTCATCTGTCATCTGTCATCTGTCATCTGTCATCTGTCATCTGTCATCTGTCATCTGTCATCTGTCATCTGTCATCTGTCATCTGTCATCTGTCATCTGTCATCTGTCATCTGTCATCTGTCATCTGTCATCTGTCATCTGTCATCTGTCATCTGTCATCTGTCATCTGTCATCTGTCATCTGTCATCTGTCATCTGTCATCTGTCATCTGTCATCTGTCATCTGTCATCTGTCATCTGTCATCTGTCATCTGTCATCTGTCATCTGTCATCTGTCATCTGTCATCTGTCATCTGTCATCTGTCATCTGTCATCTGTCATCTGTCATCTGTCATCTGTCATCTGTCATCTGTCATCTGTCATCTGTCATCTGTCATCTGTCATCTGTCATCTGTCATCTGTCATCTGTCATCTGTCATCTGTCATCTGTCTCTAGTCATCTTTCTCCTGTTGGCTGTCATTTGTCTCCTGTCATCTGTCTTTTGTCTCCTGTCATCTGTCATTTGTCTCCTGTTGGCTGTCATCTGTCTCCTGTCGACTGTCATCTATCTCCTGTTGGCTGTCATTTGTCTCCTGTCATCTGTCATTTGTCTCCTGTCGGCTGTCATATATCTCCTGTCATCTGTCATTTATCTCCTGTTGGCTGTCATCTGCCTCCTGTCGGCTGTCATCTATCTCCTGTTGGCTGTCATTTCTCTCCTGTCATCTGTCATTTGTCTACTGTCACTTGTCTCCTGTTGGCTGTCATCTACCTCCTGTCGGCTGTCATCTATCTCCTGTTATCTGTCATCTGTCTCCTGTCATCTGTCTCCAGTCATCTGTCTCCTGTTGGCTGTCATTTGTCTCATGTCGGCTGTCATTTGTCTCCTGTCATTTGTCTCCTGTCATCTGTCTCCTGTCATCTGTCTCCTGTCATCTGTCTCCTGTTGGTTGTCATTTGTCTCCTGTCATCTGTCCCTTGTCATCTGTCATCTGTCTCCTGTTGGTTGTCATTTGTCTCCTGTCATCTGTCATTTGTCTCCTGTCATCTCTCCGTCATTTGTCTCCTGTCACTTGTCTCATGTCATCTGACATTTGTCTCCTGTCACTTGTCTCCTGTCATCTGACATTTGTCTCCTGTCATTTGTCTCCTGTCATCTGTCTCCTGTCATTTGTCTCCTATCATCTGTCATCTGTCTCCTGACATATGTCATCTGTCATCTGTCTCCTGTTGGCTGTCATTTGTCTCCTGTCATCTGTCATCTGTCATCTGTCACCTGTCACCTGTCATCTGTCTCCTGTTGGCTGTCATTTGTCTCCTGTCATCTGTCATTTGTCTACTGTTACCTGTCATCTGCCTCCTGTCGGCTGTCATATATCTCCTGTCATCTGTAATTTATCTCCTGTTGGCTGTCATCTGCCTCCTGTCGGCTGTCATCTATCTCCTGTTGGCTGTCATTTCTCTCCTGTCATCTGTCATTTGTCTCCTGTTGCCTGTCATCTGCCTCCTGTCGGCTGTCATCTATCTCCTGTTGGCTGTCATTTGTCTCATGTCGGCTGTCATTTGTCTTCTGTTAGCTGTCTACTGTTGGCTGTCATCTGTCTCCTGTTGGCTGTCATCTGTCATCTGTCACCTGTCATCTGTCATCTGTCACCTGTCATCTGTCATCTGTCTCCTGTTGTTTGTCATTTGTCTCCTGTCTGCTGTCATTTGTCTCCTGTTATCTGTCATCTGTCTCCTGACATATGTCATCTGTCATCTGTCTCCTGTTGGTTGTCATTTGTCTCCTGTCATCTGTAATTTGTTTTCTGTTAGCTGTCTCCTGTTGGTTGTCATCTGTCATCTGTCATCTGTCATCTGTCATCTGTCATCTGTCATCTGTCACCTGTCATCTGTCATCTGTCATCTGTCTCCTGACATATGTCATCTGTCATCTGTCTCCTGTTGGTTGTCATTTGTCTCCTGTCATCTGTCTGCTGTCATTTGTCTCCTGTTATCTGTCATCTGTCTCCTGACATATGTCATCTGTCATCTGTCTTCTGTTGGTTGTCATTTGTCTCCTGTTGGTTGTCATTTGTCTCCTGTCATCTGTCATTTGTTTTCTGTTAGCTGTCTCCTGTTGGTTGTCATCTGTCATCTGTCATCTGTCATCTGTCATCTGTCATCTGTCATCTGTCATCTGTCATCTGTCATCTGTCATCTGTCATCTGTCATCTGTCATCTGTCATCTGTCGTCTGTCATCTGTCGTCTGTCATCTGTCGTCTGTCATCTGTCATTTGTCATCTGTCATCTGTCATCTGTCATCTGTCATCTGTCATCTGTCATCTGTCATCTGTCATCTGTCATCTGTCATCTGTCATCTGTCATCTGTCATCTGTCATCTGTCATCTGTCATCTGTCATCTGTCATCTGTCATCTGTCATCTGTCATCTGTCATCTGTCATCTGTCATCTGTCATCTGTCATCTGTCATCTGTCATCTGTCATCTGTCATCTGTCATCTGTCATCTGTCATCTGTCATCTGTCATCTGTCATCTGTCATCTGTCATCTGTCATCTGTCATCTGTCATCTGTCATCTGTCATCTGTCATCTGTCATCTGTCATCTGTCATCTGTCATCTGTCATCTGTCATCTGTCATCTGTCATCTGTCATCTGTCATCTGTCATCTGTCATCTGTCATCTGTCATCTGTCATCTGTCTCTAGTCATCTTTCTCCTGTTGGCTGTCATTTGTCTCCTGTCATCTGTCTTTTGTCTCCTGTCATCTGTCATTTGTCTCCTGTTGGCTGTCATCTGTCTCCTGACGACTGTCATCTATCTCCTGTTGGCTGTCATTTGTCTCCTGTCATCTGTCATTTGTCTCCTGTCGGCTGTCATATATCTCCTGTCATCTGTCATTTATCTCCTGTTGGCTGTCATCTGCCTCCTGTCGGCTGTCATCTATCTCCTGTTGGCTGTCATTTCTCTCCTGTCATCTGTCATTTGTCTACTGTCACTTGTCTCCTGTTGGCTGTCATCTACCTCCTGTCGGCTGTCATCTATCTCCTGTTATCTGTCATCTGTCTCCTGTCATCTGTCTCCAGTCATCTGTCTCCTGTTGGCTGTCATTTGTCTCATGTCGGCTGTCATTTGTCTCCTGTCATTTGTCTCCTGTCATCTGTCTCCTGTCATCTGTCTCCTGTCATCTGTCTCCTGTTGGTTGTCATTTGTCTCCTGTCATCTGTCCCTTGTCATCTGTCATCTGTCTCCTGTTGGTTGTCATTTGTCTCCTGTCATCTGTCATTTGTCTCCTGTCATCTCTCCGTCATTTGTCTCCTGTCATCTCTCCGTCATTTGTCTCCTGTCACTTGTCTCATGTCATCTGACATTTGTCTCCTGTCACTTGTCTCCTGTCATCTGACATTTGTCTCCTGTCATTTGTCTCCTGTCATCTGTCTCCTGTCATTTGTCTCCTATCATCTGTCATCTGTCTCCTGACATATGTCATCTGTCATCTGTCTCCTGTTGGCTGTCATTTGTCTCCTGTCATCTGTCATCTGTCATCTGTCACCTGTCATCTGTCTCCTGTTGGCTGTCATTTGTCTCCTGTCATCTGTAATTTGTCTACTGTTACCTGTCATCTGCCTCCTGTCGGCTGTCATATATCTCCTGTCATCTGTAATTTATCTCCTGTTGGCTGTCATCTGCCTCCTGTCGGCTGTCATCTATCTCCTGTTGGCTGTCATTTCTCTCCTGTCATCTGTCATTTATCTCCTGTTGGCTGTCATCTGCCTCCTGTCGGCTGTCATCTATCTCCTGTTGGCTGTCATTTCTCTCCTGTCATCTGTCATTTGTCTACTGTCACTTGTCTCCTGTTGGCTGTCATCTACCTCCTGTCGGCTGTCATCTATCTCCTGTTATCTGTCATCTGTCTCCTGTCATCTGTCTCCAGTCATCTGTCTCCTGTTGGCTGTCATTTGTCTCATGTCGGCTGTCATTTGTCTCCTGTCATTTGTCTCCTGTCATCTGTCTCCTGTCATCTGTCTCCTGTCATCTGTCTCCTGTTGGTTGTCATTTGTCTCCTGTCATCTGTCCCTTGTCATCTGTCATCTGTCTCCTGTTGGTTGTCATTTGTCTCCTGTCATCTGTCATTTGTCTCCTGTCATCTCTCCGTCATTTGTCTCCTGTCACTTGTCTCATGTCATCTGACATTTGTCTCCTGTCACTTGTCTCCTGTCATCTGACATTTGTCTCCTGTCATTTGTCTCCTGTCATCTGTCTCCTGTCATTTGTCTCCTATCATCTGTCATCTGTCTCCTGACATATGTCATCTGTCATCTGTCTCCTGTTGGCTGTCATTTGTCTCCTGTCATCTGTCATCTGTCATCTGTCACCTGTCATCTGTCTCCTGTTGGCTGTCATTTGTCTCCTGTCATCTGTCATTTGTCTACTGTTACCTGTCATCTGCCTCCTGTCGGCTGTCATATATCTCCTGTCATCTGTAATTTATCTCCTGTTGGCTGTCATCTGCCTCCTGTCGGCTGTCATCTATCTCCTGTTGGCTGTCATTTCTCTCCTGTCATCTGTCATTTGTCTCCTGTTGCCTGTCATCTGCCTCCTGTCGGCTGTCATCTATCTCCTGTTGGCTGTCATTTGTCTCATGTCGGCTGTCATTTGTCTTCTGTTAGCTGTCTACTGTTGGCTGTCATCTGTCTCCTGTTGGCTGTCATCTGTCATCTGTCACCTGTCATCTGTCATCTGTCACCTGTCATCTGTCATCTGTCTCCTGTTGTTTGTCATTTGTCTCCTGTCTGCTGTCATTTGTCTCCTGTTATCTGTCATCTGTCTCCTGACATATGTCATCTGTCATCTGTCTCCTGTTGGTTGTCATTTGTCTCCTGTCATCTGTCATTTGTTTTCTGTTAGCTGTCTCCTGTTGGTTGTCATCTGTCATCTGTCATCTGTCATCTGTCATCTGTCATCTATCATCTGTCACCTGTCATCTGTCATCTGTCATCTGTCATCTGTCATCTGTCATCTGTCATCTGTCATCTGTCATCTGTCATCTGTCATCTGTCATCTGTCATCTGTCATCTGTCATCTGTCATCTGTCATCTGTCATCTGTCATCTGTCATCTGTCATCTGTCATCTGTCATTTGTCTCCTGTCATCTGTCATCTGTCACCTGTCATCTGTCTCCTGTTGGCTGTCATTTGTCTCCTGTCATCTGTCATTTGTCTACTGTTACCTGTCATCTGCCTCCTGTCGGCTGTCATATATCTCCTGTCATCTGTAATTTATCTCCTGTTGGCTGTCATCTGCCTCCTGTCGGCTGTCATCTATCTCCTGTTGGCTGTCATTTCTCTCCTGTCATCTGTCATTTGTCTCCTGTTGCCTGTCATCTGCCTCCTGTCGGCTGTCATCTATCTCCTGTTGGCTGTCATTTGTCTCATGTCGGCTGTCATTTGTCTTCTGTTAGCTGTCTACTGTTGGCTGTCATCTGTCTCCTGTTGGCTGTCATCTGTCATCTGTCACCTGTCATCTGTCATCTGTCACCTGTCATCTGTCATCTGTCTCCTGTTGTTTGTCATTTGTCTCCTGTCTGCTGTCATTTGTCTCCTGTTATCTGTCATCTGTCTCCTGACATATGTCATCTGTCATCTGTCTCCTGTTGGTTGTCATTTGTCTCCTGTCATCTGTCATTTGTTTTCTGTTAGCTGTCTCCTGTTGGTTGTCATCTGTCATCTGTCATCTGTCATCTGTCATCTGTCACCTGTCATCTGTCATCTGTCATCTGTCATCTGTCATCTGTCATCTGTCATCTGTCATTTGTCTCCTGTCATCTGTCTTTTGTCTCCTGTCATCTGTCATTTGTCTCCTGTTGGCTGTCATCTGTCTCCTGTCGACTGTCATCTATCTCCTGTTGGCTGTCATTTGTCTCCTGTTGGCTGTCATCTGTCTCCTGTCGACTGTCATCTATCTCCTGTTGGCTGTCATTTGTCTCCTGTCATCTGTCATTTGTCATCTGTCATCTGTCATCTGTCATCTGTCATCTGTCATCTGTCATCTGTCATCTGTCATCTGTCATCTGTCATCTGTCATCTGTCATCTGTCATCTGTCATCTGTCATCTGTCTCTAGTCATCTTTCTCCTGTTGGCTGTCATTTGTCTCCTGTCATCTGTCTTTTGTAATCTCTCTCAATTTTATGTAATCCAACTGTGAAAACCGCGTTCAAATCCGTTCTGTCACCTGTCTCCTGTTGGCTGTCTCCTGTTGGCTGTCTCCTGTTGGCTGTCATCTGTCATCTGTCATCTGTCATTTGTCATCTGTCATTTGTCATCTGTCATCTGTCATCTGTCATCTGTCATCTGTCATCTGTCATCTGTCAGCTGTCATCTGTCATCTGTCATCTGTCATCTGTCATCTGTCATCTGTCATCTGTCATCTGTCATCTGTCGTCTGTCATCTGTCATCTGTCATCTGTCATCTGTCATCTGTCATCTGTCATCTGTCATCTGTCATCTGTCATCTGTCATCTGTCATCTGTCATCTGTCATCTGTCATCTGTCATCTGTCATCTGTCATCTGTCATCTGTCATCTGTCATCTGTCATCTGTCATCTGTCATCTGTCATCTGTCATCTGTCATCTGTCATCTGTCATCTGTCATCTGTCATCTGTCATCTGTCATCTGTCATCTGTCATCTGTCATCTGTCATCTGTCATCTGTCATCTGTCATCTGTCATCTGTCATCTGTCATCTGTCATCTGTCATCTGTCATCTGTCATCTGTCATCTGTCATCTGTCATCTGTCATCTGTCATCTGTCATCTGTCATCTGTCATCTGTCATCTGTCATCTGTCATCTGTCATCTGTCATCTGTCATCTGTCATCTGTCATCTGTCTCTAGTCATCTTTCTCCTGTTGGCTGTCATTTGTCTCCTGTCATCTGTCTTTTGTCTCCTGTCATCTGTCATTTGTCTCCTGTTGGCTGTCATCTGTCTCCTGTCGACTGTCATCTATCTCCTGTTGGCTGTCATTTGTCTCCTGTCATCTGTCATTTGTCTCCTGTCGGCTGTCATATATCTCCTGTCATCTGTCATTTATCTCCTGTTGGCTGTCATCTGCCTCCTGTCGGCTGTCATCTATCTCCTGTTGGCTGTCATTTCTCTCCTGTCATCTGTCATTTGTCTACTGTCACTTGTCTCCTGTTGGCTGTCATCTACCTCCTGTCGGCTGTCATCTATCTCCTGTTATCTGTCATCTGTCTCCTGTCATCTGTCTCCAGTCATCTGTCTCCTGTTGGCTGTCATTTGTCTCATGTCGGCTGTCATTTGTCTCCTGTCATTTGTCTCCTGTCATCTGTCTCCTGTCATCTGTCTCCTGTCATCTGTCTCCTGTTGGTTGTCATTTGTCTCCTGTCATCTGTCCCTTGTCATCTGTCATCTGTCTCCTGTTGGTTGTCATTTGTCTCCTGTCATCTGTCATTTGTCTCCTGTCATCTCTCCGTCATTTGTCTCCTGTCACTTGTCTCATGTCATCTGACATTTGTCTCCTGTCACTTGTCTCCTGTCATCTGACATTTGTCTCCTGTCATTTGTCTCCTGTCATCTGTCTCCTGTCATTTGTCTCCTATCATCTGTCATCTGTCTCCTGACATATGTCATCTGTCATCTGTCTCCTGTTGGCTGTCATTTGTCTCCTGTCATCTGTCATCTGTCATCTGTCACCTGTCACCTGTCATCTGTCTCCTGTTGGCTGTCATTTGTCTCCTGTCATCTGTCATTTGTCTACTGTTACCTGTCATCTGCCTCCTGTCGGCTGTCATATATCTCCTGTCATCTGTAATTTATCTCCTGTTGGCTGTCATCTGCCTCCTGTCGGCTGTCATCTATCTCCTGTTGGCTGTCATTTCTCTCCTGTCATCTGTCATTTGTCTCCTGTTGCCTGTCATCTGCCTCCTGTCGGCTGTCATCTATCTCCTGTTGGCTGTCATTTGTCTCATGTCGGCTGTCATTTGTCTTCTGTTAGCTGTCTACTGTTGGCTGTCATCTGTCTCCTGTTGGCTGTCATCTGTCATCTGTCACCTGTCATCTGTCATCTGTCACCTGTCATCTGTCATCTGTCTCCTGTTGTTTGTCATTTGTCTCCTGTCTGCTGTCATTTGTCTCCTGTTATCTGTCATCTGTCTCCTGACATATGTCATCTGTCATCTGTCTCCTGTTGGTTGTCATTTGTCTCCTGTCATCTGTAATTTGTTTTCTGTTAGCTGTCTCCTGTTGGTTGTCATCTGTCATCTGTCATCTGTCATCTGTCATCTGTCATCTGTCATCTGTCACCTGTCATCTGTCATCTGTCATCTGTCTCCTGACATATGTCATCTGTCATCTGTCTCCTGTTGGTTGTCATTTGTCTCCTGTCATCTGTCTGCTGTCATTTGTCTCCTGTTATCTGTCATCTGTCTCCTGACATATGTCATCTGTCATCTGTCTTCTGTTGGTTGTCATTTGTCTCCTGTTGGTTGTCATTTGTCTCCTGTCATCTGTCATTTGTTTTCTGTTAGCTGTCTCCTGTTGGTTGTCATCTGTCATCTGTCATCTGTCATCTGTCATCTGTCATCTGTCATCTGTCATCTGTCATCTGTCATCTGTCATCTGTCATCTGTCATCTGTCATCTGTCATCTGTCGTCTGTCATCTGTCGTCTGTCATCTGTCGTCTGTCATCTGTCATTTGTCATCTGTCATCTGTCATCTGTCATCTGTCATCTGTCATCTGTCATCTGTCATCTGTCATCTGTCATCTGTCATCTGTCATCTGTCATCTGTCATCTGTCATCTGTCATCTGTCATCTGTCATCTGTCATCTGTCATCTGTCATCTGTCATCTGTCATCTGTCATCTGTCATCTGTCATCTGTCATCTGTCATCTGTCATCTGTCATCTGTCATCTGTCATCTGTCATCTGTCATCTGTCATCTGTCATCTGTCATCTGTCATCTGTCATCTGTCATCTGTCATCTGTCATCTGTCATCTGTCATCTGTCATCTGTCATCTGTCATCTGTCATCTGTCATCTGTCATCTGTCATCTGTCATCTGTCATCTGTCATCTGTCATCTGTCATCTGTCATCTGTCATCTGTCATCTGTCATCTGTCTCTAGTCATCTTTCTCCTGTTGGCTGTCATTTGTCTCCTGTCATCTGTCTTTTGTCTCCTGTCATCTGTCATTTGTCTCCTGTTGGCTGTCATCTGTCTCCTGACGACTGTCATCTATCTCCTGTTGGCTGTCATTTGTCTCCTGTCATCTGTCATTTGTCTCCTGTCGGCTGTCATATATCTCCTGTCATCTGTCATTTATCTCCTGTTGGCTGTCATCTGCCTCCTGTCGGCTGTCATCTATCTCCTGTTGGCTGTCATTTCTCTCCTGTCATCTGTCATTTGTCTACTGTCACTTGTCTCCTGTTGGCTGTCATCTACCTCCTGTCGGCTGTCATCTATCTCCTGTTATCTGTCATCTGTCTCCTGTCATCTGTCTCCAGTCATCTGTCTCCTGTTGGCTGTCATTTGTCTCATGTCGGCTGTCATTTGTCTCCTGTCATTTGTCTCCTGTCATCTGTCTCCTGTCATCTGTCTCCTGTCATCTGTCTCCTGTTGGTTGTCATTTGTCTCCTGTCATCTGTCCCTTGTCATCTGTCATCTGTCTCCTGTTGGTTGTCATTTGTCTCCTGTCATCTGTCATTTGTCTCCTGTCATCTCTCCGTCATTTGTCTCCTGTCATCTCTCCGTCATTTGTCTCCTGTCACTTGTCTCATGTCATCTGACATTTGTCTCCTGTCACTTGTCTCCTGTCATCTGACATTTGTCTCCTGTCATTTGTCTCCTGTCATCTGTCTCCTGTCATTTGTCTCCTATCATCTGTCATCTGTCTCCTGACATATGTCATCTGTCATCTGTCTCCTGTTGGCTGTCATTTGTCTCCTGTCATCTGTCATCTGTCATCTGTCACCTGTCATCTGTCTCCTGTTGGCTGTCATTTGTCTCCTGTCATCTGTCATTTGTCTACTGTTACCTGTCATCTGCCTCCTGTCGGCTGTCATATATCTCCTGTCATCTGTAATTTATCTCCTGTTGGCTGTCATCTGCCTCCTGTCGGCTGTCATCTATCTCCTGTTGGCTGTCATTTCTCTCCTGTCATCTGTCATTTATCTCCTGTTGGCTGTCATCTGCCTCCTGTCGGCTGTCATCTATCTCCTGTTGGCTGTCATTTCTCTCCTGTCATCTGTCATTTGTCTACTGTCACTTGTCTCCTGTTGGCTGTCATCTACCTCCTGTCGGCTGTCATCTATCTCCTGTTATCTGTCATCTGTCTCCTGTCATCTGTCTCCAGTCATCTGTCTCCTGTTGGCTGTCATTTGTCTCATGTCGGCTGTCATTTGTCTCCTGTCATTTGTCTCCTGTCATCTGTCTCCTGTCATCTGTCTCCTGTCATCTGTCTCCTGTTGGTTGTCATTTGTCTCCTGTCATCTGTCCCTTGTCATCTGTCATCTGTCTCCTGTTGGTTGTCATTTGTCTCCTGTCATCTGTCATTTGTCTCCTGTCATCTCTCCGTCATTTGTCTCCTGTCACTTGTCTCATGTCATCTGACATTTGTCTCCTGTCACTTGTCTCCTGTCATCTGACATTTGTCTCCTGTCATTTGTCTCCTGTCATCTGTCTCCTGTCATTTGTCTCCTATCATCTGTCATCTGTCTCCTGACATATGTCATCTGTCATCTGTCTCCTGTTGGCTGTCATTTGTCTCCTGTCATCTGTCATCTGTCATCTGTCACCTGTCATCTGTCTCCTGTTGGCTGTCATTTGTCTCCTGTCATCTGTCATTTGTCTACTGTTACCTGTCATCTGCCTCCTGTCGGCTGTCATATATCTCCTGTCATCTGTAATTTATCTCCTGTTGGCTGTCATCTGCCTCCTGTCGGCTGTCATCTATCTCCTGTTGGCTGTCATTTCTCTCCTGTCATCTGTCATTTGTCTCCTGTTGCCTGTCATCTGCCTCCTGTCGGCTGTCATCTATCTCCTGTTGGCTGTCATTTGTCTCATGTCGGCTGTCATTTGTCTTCTGTTAGCTGTCTACTGTTGGCTGTCATCTGTCTCCTGTTGGCTGTCATCTGTCATCTGTCACCTGTCATCTGTCATCTGTCACCTGTCATCTGTCATCTGTCTCCTGTTGTTTGTCATTTGTCTCCTGTCTGCTGTCATTTGTCTCCTGTTATCTGTCATCTGTCTCCTGACATATGTCATCTGTCATCTGTCTCCTGTTGGTTGTCATTTGTCTCCTGTCATCTGTCATTTGTTTTCTGTTAGCTGTCTCCTGTTGGTTGTCATCTGTCATCTGTCATCTGTCATCTGTCATCTGTCATCTGTCATCTGTCACCTGTCATCTGTCATCTGTCATCTGTCATCTGTCATCTGTCATCTGTCATCTGTCATCTGTCATCTGTCATCTGTCATCTGTCATCTGTCATCTGTCATCTGTCATCTGTCATCTGTCATCTGTCATCTGTCATCTGTCATCTGTCATCTGTCATCTGTCATCTGTCATTTGTCTCCTGTCATCTGTCATCTGTCACCTGTCATCTGTCTCCTGTTGGCTGTCATTTGTCTCCTGTCATCTGTCATTTGTCTACTGTTACCTGTCATCTGCCTCCTGTCGGCTGTCATATATCTCCTGTCATCTGTAATTTATCTCCTGTTGGCTGTCATCTGCCTCCTGTCGGCTGTCATCTATCTCCTGTTGGCTGTCATTTCTCTCCTGTCATCTGTCATTTGTCTCCTGTTGCCTGTCATCTGCCTCCTGTCGGCTGTCATCTATCTCCTGTTGGCTGTCATTTGTCTCATGTCGGCTGTCATTTGTCTTCTGTTAGCTGTCTACTGTTGGCTGTCATCTGTCTCCTGTTGGCTGTCATCTGTCATCTGTCACCTGTCATCTGTCATCTGTCACCTGTCATCTGTCATCTGTCTCCTGTTGTTTGTCATTTGTCTCCTGTCTGCTGTCATTTGTCTCCTGTTATCTGTCATCTGTCTCCTGACATATGTCATCTGTCATCTGTCTCCTGTTGGTTGTCATTTGTCTCCTGTCATCTGTCATTTGTTTTCTGTTAGCTGTCTCCTGTTGGTTGTCATCTGTCATCTGTCATCTGTCATCTGTCATCTGTCACCTGTCATCTGTCATCTGTCATCTGTCATCTGTCATCTGTCATCTGTCATCTGTCATTTGTCTCCTGTCATCTGTCTTTTGTCTCCTGTCATCTGTCATTTGTCTCCTGTTGGCTGTCATCTGTCTCCTGTCGACTGTCATCTATCTCCTGTTGGCTGTCATTTGTCTCCTGTTGGCTGTCATCTGTCTCCTGTCGACTGTCATCTATCTCCTGTTGGCTGTCATTTGTCTCCTGTCATCTGTCATTTGTCTACTGTTACCTGTCATCTGCCTCCTGTCGGCTGTCATATATCTCCTGTCATCTGTCATTTATCTCCTGTTGGCTGTCATCTGCCTCCTGTCGGCTGTCATCTATCTCCTGTTGGCTGTCATTTCTCTCCTGTTATCTGTCATTTGTCTCCTGTCACTTGTCTCCTGTTGGCTGTCATCTACCTCCTGTCGGCTGTCATCTATCTCCTGTTATCTGTCATCTGTCTCCTGTCATCTGTCTCCAGTCATCTGTCTCCTGTTGGCTGTCCTTTGTCTCATGTCGGCTGTCATTTGTCTCCTGTCATTTGTCTCCTGTCATTTGTCTCCTGTCATCTGTCTCCTGTCATCTGTCTCCTGTTGGTTGTCATTTGTCTCCTGTCATCTGTCCCTTGTCATCTGTCATTTGTCTCCTGTTGGCTGTCATCTGTCTCCTGTCGACTGTCATCTATCTCCTGTTGGCTGTCATTTGTCTCCTGTTGGCTGTCATCTGTCTCCTGTCGACTGTCATCTATCTCCTGTTGGCTGTCATTTGTCTCCTGTCATCTGTCATTTGTCTACTGTTACCTGTCATCTGCCTCCTGTCGGCTGTCATATATCTCCTGTCATCTGTCATTTATCTCCTGTTGGCTGTCATCTGCCTCCTGTCGGCTGTCATCTATCTCCTGTTGGCTGTCATTTCTCTCCTGTTATCTGTCATTTGTCTCCTGTCACTTGTCTCCTGTTGGCTGTCATCTACCTCCTGTCGGCTGTCATCTATCTCCTGTTATCTGTCATCTGTCTCCTGTCATCTGTCTCCAGTCATCTGTCTCCTGTTGACTGTCATTTGTCTCATGTCGGCTTTCATTTGTCTCCTGTCATTTGTCTCCTGTCATCTGTCTCCTGTCATCTGTCTCCTGTCATCTGTCTCCTGTTGGTTGTCATTTGTCTCCTGTCATCTGTCCCTTGTCATCTGTCATCTGTCTCCTGACATATGTCATCTGTCATCTGTCTCCTGTTGGTTGTCATTTGTCTCCTGTCATCTGTCTGCTGTCATTTGTCTCCTGTTATCTGTCATCTGTCTCCTGACATATGTCATCTGTCATCTGTCTTCTGTTGGTTGTCATTTGTCTCCTGTTGGTTGTCATTTGTCTCCTGTCATCTGTCATTTGTTTTCTGTTAGCTGTCTCCTGTTGGTTGTCATCTGTCATCTGTCATCTGTCATCTGTCATCTGTCATCTGTCATCTGTCATCTGTCATCTGTCATCTGTCATCTGTCATCTGTCATCTGTCATCTGTCATCTGTCATCTGTCATCTGTCATCTGTCATCTGTCATCTGTCATCTGTCATCTGTCATCTGTCATCTGTCATCTGTCATCTGTCATCTGTCATCTGTCATCTGTCATCTGTCATCTGTCATCTGTCATCTGTCATCTGTCATCTGTCATCTGTCATCTGTCATCTGTCATCTGTCATCTGTCATCTGTCATCTGTCATCTGTCATCTGTCATCTGTCATCTGTCATCTGTCATCTGTCATCTGTCATCTGTCATCTGTCATCTGTCATCTATCTCCTGTTGTCTGTCATTTGTCTCCTGTTGGCTGTCATCTGTCTCCTGTCGACTGTCATCTATCTCCTGTTGGCTGTCATTTGTCTCCTGTTGGCTGTCATCTGTCTCCTGTCGACTGTCATCTATCTCCTGTTGGCTGTCATTTGTCTCATGTCGGCTGTCATTTGTCTCCTGTCATTTGTCTCCTGTCATCTGTCTCCTGTCATCTGTCATCTGTCATCTGTCATCTGTCAGTGTCATCTGTCATCTGTCATCTGTCATCTGTCATCTGTCATCTGTCATCTGTCATCTGTCATCTGTCATCTGTCATCTGTCATCTGTCATTTGTCTTCTGTTGGCTGTCATCTGTCTCCTGTCGACTGTCATCTATCTCCTGTTGGCTGTCATTTGTCTCCTGTTGGCTGTCATCTGTCTCCTGTCGACTGTCATCTGTCTCCTGTTGGTTGTCATTTGTCTCCTGTCATCTGTCCCTTGTCATCTGTCATCTGTCTCCTGTTGGTTGTCATTTGTCTCCTGTCATCTGTGCCTTGTCATCTGTCATCTGTCTCCTGTTGGTTGTCATTTGTCTCCTGTCATCTGTCAACTGTCTCCTGTTGGCTGTCATTTGTCTCATGTCGGCTGTCATTTGTCTCCTGTCATCTGTCTGCTGTCATTTGTCTCCTGTTATCTGTCATCTGTCTCCTGACATATGTCATCTGTCATCTGTCTCCTGTTGGTTGTCATTTGTCTCCTGTTGGTTGTCATTTGTCTCCTGTCATCTGTCATTTGTTTTCTGTTAGCTGTCTCCTGTTGGCTGTCATCTGCCTCCTGTCGGCTGTCATCTATCTCCTGTTTGCTGTCATTTCTCTCCTGTCATCTGTCATTTGTCTCCTGTTGCCTGTCATCTGCCTCCTGTCGGCTGTCATCTATCTCCTGTTGGCTGTCATTTGTCTCATGTCGGCTGTCATTTGTCTCCTGTCACTTGTCTCCTGTTGGCTGTCATCTGCCTCCTGTCGGCTGTCATATATCTCCTGTTATCTCTCATTTGTCGGATGTCTCCTGTCATCTGTCATTTGTCTCCAGTCATCTTTCTCCTTTCATCTGTCATTTGTCTCCTGTCACTTGTCTCCTGTTGGCTGTCATCTACCTCCTGTCGGCTGTCATCTATCTCCTGTTATCTGTCATCTGTCTCCTGTCATCTGTCTCCAGTCATCTGTTTCCTGTTGGCTGTCATTTGTCTCATGTCGGCTGTCATTTGTCTCCTGTCATCTGTCTCCTGTCATCTGTCTCCTGTTGGTTGTCATTTGTCTCCTGTCATCTGTCCCTTGTCAACTGTCATCTGTATCCTGTTGGTTGTCATTTGTCTCCTGTCATCTGTCATTTGTCTCCTGTCATCTCTCTGTCATTTGTCTCCTGTCACTTGTCTCATGTCATCTGACATTTGTCTCCTGTCACTTGTCTCCTGTCCTCTGTCAACTTTCTCCTGTTGGCTGTCATTTATCTCCTGTCATCTGTCATCTGTCTCCTGTCATCTGTCTCCAGTCATCTGTCTCCTGTTGGCTGTCATTTGTCTCCTGTCGGCTGTCATTTGTCTCCTGTCATCTGTCATCTGTCTCCTGTTGGTTGTCATTTTTCTCCTGTTGGTTGTCATTTGTCTTCTGTCATCTGTTATTTGTTTTCTGTCATCTGTCATCTGTCATCTGTCATCTGTCATCTGTCATCTGTCATCTGTCATCTGTCATCTGTCATCTGTCACCTGTCATCTGTCTCCTGTTGGCTGTCATTTGTCTCCTGTCATCTGTCATCTGTCACCTGTCATCTGTCTCCTGTTGGCTGTCATTTGTCTCCTGTCATCTGTCATTTGTCTACTGTTACCTGTCATCTGCCTCCTGTCGGCTGTCATATATCTCCTGTCATCTGTCATTTATCTCCTGTTGGCTGTCATCTGCCTCCTGTCGGCTGTCATCTATCTCCTGTTGGCTGTCATTTCTCTCCTGTCATCTGTCATTTGTCTCCTGTTGTCTGTCATCTGCCTCCTGTCGGCTGTCATCTATCTCCTGTTGGCTGTCATTTGTCTCATGTCGGCTGTCATTTGTCTTCTGTTAGCTGTCTACTGTTGGCTGTCATCTGTCTCCTGTTGGCTGTCATCTGTCATCTGTCACCTGTCATCTGTCATCTGTCACCTGTCATCTGTCATCTGTCTCCTGTTGGTTGTCATTTGTCTCCTGTTGGTTGTCATTTGTCTCCTGTCATCTGTCATTTGTTTTCTGTTAGCTGTCTCCTGTTGGTTGTCATCTGTCATCTGTCATCTGTCATCTGTCATCTGTCATCTGTCATCTGTCATCTCTCTGTCATTTGTCTCCTGTCACTTGTCTCATGTCATCTGACATTTGTCTCCTGTCACTTGTCTCCTGTCATCTGTCAACTGTCTCCTGTTGGCTGTCATTTGTCTCCTGTCATCTGTCATCTGTCTCCTGTTGGCTGTCATTTGTCTCATGTCGGCTGTCATTTGTCTCCTGTCATCTGTCTCCTGTCATTTGTCTCCTATCATCTGTCATCTGTCTCCTGTCATCTGTCATTTGTCTGCTGTCATCTGTCTCCTGTCAGCTCTCAATTGTCTCCTGTCATCTGTCTTCTGTCATATGTCATTTGTCTCCTGTCATCTGTCATCTGTCTCTTGTCATAAGTTAAAGCGTTTCTAAGTCGGCTTAAGTTCCTATAAAAACTTTGTTGCTTCTTAGCCATCGAATAGACCAATGTTGAAAAACGTTTCTTTTTTACAAAGATGTATTTTAATTAGATAGAAAAGGAGGGATAATGACTATTTTTTTGTTCAGTAGGGGGTACTTTCAAGTTGGTCCCGTAGTCAGGATCCGATGATTCAGGAAAATCGAAGCCAACTTTAAAATTAACTTACAGGCAATTATTTTCCTGACAATTTTATATTCTGATAGTCATCTTCTTATGTGGGTGAGGTGATGATGGAAGGTAAACCTCCTCAGCGGTTAAGAGTTGAAATAAAATTCTTACGAAGTTATACGTACTTGTGAGGTTATTAGTTTGACCAAATAATAAAATGTAAACCTCATTACATTAAGGATGTAGGTGGAAAAATGGAGGCGGACAAATGACAAACGTCTCTTCACTCGTTTCCTTTTACTTGTTTGTATGGGTAGTGTTAACTCAAAATAATCATAATGAAAGTTTGAACTGCATGGTAGTCATTACACAATGGAGCATCTTAAAACCGCGATATATTGGATATATTTGGCCTAAGTAGAAGTTCTTTAAAAAAAACTAAGACTCAACCTCGCACACTCATTACACAGCAACACCATTGCACACACTGATACACACACACACACTCAAATGTTCGTACTTCACATAGTTCCACTTGTGTATGTGTATATATGTTTTTATTTATTTTTTTCTGTTCGTGTTTTTTTTTGTTATTCTTTTTTCTGATCTTAGATTCTATTTCCGGTTTTATATTTTAACCTTATTTTGGCTTTATTTTTAATCTATTTTTATTAAGGTGTATAGGTTTAAAAAATAAAAAAATAAAATAAATCTAGGTTGATGACGAAATTAATCAACGCCATCTATCGAGCACATTGTTCAACACTTCAACCGCGCCCGCGCGCACTGCGTTATTTTTTATTTTTGTTACCTCTCATAAGTTTTAATATTAAGATTAACTTATATTAGAACATATTTAACAATATTTAACTAATCAATCAATATAAGTGTTTAAAAATTTTGAAGCAGTGATTGAAGTAAATTTTCAATTGACCATAACTTCTTTTTCCCTTAACGGATTTTGACGAAATAAACTTTTCATAAACGCTCTCAATTTTATGTAATCCAACTGTGAAAACCGCGTTCAAATCCGTTCAGTAGTTCTGAAGTTATAATGTAGCAGACAGATAGACAGACAGACAGACAGACAGACAGACGGACAGACAAGAATTCCAAAAATTGTTTTTTTGGTTTCTATGACTCCTCTTTAATTGCCTCCTTTCAGTTTTTTGGAAAAATATTTAATGTACAGACATTCGATTTTTACTGTCTTATTATTAGTATAGATATAGATCCAGCCGTATAGTTTTCCATTTCGGTAGAAAATAACAGAAATGCTTGTAACACTTTTATGTACTACAAATATAAATTTGAAGGTCTCTTAAGTCCCGTCACATTTCTCCATGAGGTTAAAAAAAGGGATTTTGTTATTTTGATTATTTTTCATTATAGACAATTGGTTTCGGATATACGATGTCGGTTTTTTGAGTATTAAATGTGGGACTATACTTAATATGCCTTATTGTTTCGTACTGGCCTTTCTTTTACGCGGTGATACGTAAACTCGTTTGGTATCTAATAATGTCAATACCATGTTAAATACCTAAGAAAAGACTTAATAATAATTAAATGTTTAGTTAAAATTTTGCATTTTATCGTTTTGTTTTTTTACGGAATAAGAAAAATTATTCCTAAATTGATAAACTTTTTTAAAGATAGAGATCCAGTAGATTATACCTACCTACCCACAATATGTTGTTATATTTGAAAGCATAGAAATAACACATACTAATGTATTTTTCTTTCTATGTGCGCAAAAGATAACGTCTACAGAGGATGCAAGCATTGTGTCTAACCCGGTATGTCTTAGGCTCAAAAATAAAGGATTACTATCATATTATTTAACGGCATGTATGTAAGAAAGTTATGAGAGGTATGAATTCACTCAGTCTAAACATATATCTAACTTCAGACGTCATGTTTTATGTAAATACACTTATTTGTATAAGGTACGCTTGTCCCAATAATTTATATGCCAGTTGCGAACTGGGACTATATCAATGCATGAATGCTTTCCTAATCCTTGTAGGGATAGGAATATTTTGTATTTTCCTAAGGGTTTTTAGTATAAACGAATCTTTTTATTCAAGGGTTTCCTTTCAGATTGTAACAAACAAATACTCCGCTCCAAATCTGCCACATACCAAAAACGTGGTTTTCAAATCTAAGCCGACGTGTCTTATAGAAAGATTAGTTCGTTTTAAAAAGAGCATCTGTATTCTTATAAAATGATGTACACAAATCATAACTGATACGTAACCCATCGATATAATCAATAACGGAACAATGAAGTCCTCATTATCAGCAGTTATCTTGGGCGAGGAGGCCCAAATATGTCATGTCTTCATTTATCTTATGAAACGATTTGTGATCGTCACATGTTTATGGTGTTATTCTACGCCAAATACAATCCATACACTCTAACTTTTACTTACGTTCACTAAATGATTGTCTTTAAATAAATTTAGTAATAATTCTCTTCCGTCACCACTTCTGACACTGTCTCCGACTTTTTAAATTAAATTTTGAAACTACTATTCCGACTCCAGTTTGATAAAATTATTTCCGTACATCTGTGTCATTCATATAGAGTACACCCCATTTAGTAATTAGGTATATAAAAGTCGTCATAAATATAAGGCCATGTGGGTGAGAGCAATCGCTGAATGACGCAGTCTGCCCTCTCACAAATCAAGCAATAATAATTTTAACATCCAAAGTAAGTATCCAAATATACTGTACCTATACTGAATTGCACAGCCTTAAATCCTGTAAATCATTTTGACCTTGCATTTAGCAAATATAACAAAGTATTAATTTAATGTTGAAAGCATTTGAATTTCAATAGTCGTGATATTAAAATTTGTGTAATAATACGGCGCCTCGTGATTTGTTATTTACTATTTCTTAATGTAAAATATGCAGTCACGAGTATCTTGTTATGTATTGTTATATACTGGTATTATTGCGTATAGCTTTAAATAGTCTTTAAATGTTCTATTCCCTCAAAATCGGAACTGTTTCTGAACAAATGTCTAGAATATTTATTTATTATATACATGGAACAATGACGCCAAGGCTTCGCTTAGCATAAATCTACTAGAATGTTGACAGTCCATATGGGTTTACTTAACAATTATTTATGTAAATATATTATTTACTATCGTAAACATCTTGCTTAAATTAATCGAAGTATATATACGTATATAAAATTCAACACATGACTAAAACATTTATATTTTTACAATAAAGAACATGCGTTTGTGAAATATGACACAATTAATAGCGTTATTTTATTTGATATTATTATGATCAATGATGTAAATTTATAGCCGATAGCTGAAAAATAATAAAAACATACAAACTACTTTTTATATCAGTTACAATATCAAAATATTATTTTATTAAAGTAAAATGAATATAAAAAAAGGTTAAACACTATAATTAAATTTAAAAAGTGTGGGCCTTATGGCAAATTGCCGATAATGCTGGCAGTATTACGGCTATTAGTCTTTATACTCTTCAACTAGATTCGATTCAATCATGAAATAGGTGGTAACGACCCTAGTTTCAAATGGTTTGTATGTAGTAGTGATACTTCTGTAAATGAATTTCCAAGTTACGTTAGCTTTTTAGACACTGAATCGAAGGTACCTGCAAAAGTGCATTATTAACATATTGTTATTTCTATGTAAGCAATAAACACCTCAAACGGTGAAGGCAAACGTGAAGAAACTGGCATATCTTATACCCAAGAATCGAGGAAAAGCTACTAAGCTAAGATGAGTTTGCAGAAGGCTCCACTGGATTAACAATATTTATAGGCACCGATATCATAAAATTTGAAGTGTTTATTACGCGTAATAACTGAGTCGAAATGATGAAATATTGTCTAGAGCCTAGAGGAGGACAATACTCATAACGTAATAACCGAATTAATGCAGGGGCAGTTACTACTGTAGGCATAATATTGTTATCAATAGCGCCATTCTTTAGATAAGAATGAAAGATGATGTGTCTTTGTCAAAATATAAACTTGACCAATGATCGCCACTGCCTTAGGCAGTTGCAAACAATTGAAATTATCGTAGAAGTTGTGTGACTTGTGTAACTTGTGTCACTTCAAGGTCAGTCACCTTTTGAAAATAAATTATATCATAATAACATAATATCTCAATCTCGTTTTTACGTGACATTTAATTTATTTTGATTTGTAAATAATGAAGTACAGTACAGTAAAGAATACAATTTAAATCTTAAAAAAAATAAGATTAGATGTATCAATGTTTTGTTTCTGTCAGTAATAACAAAGTATATATTGAATTTATATAACGTTACGTGAATACTTTCATTTTTATTGATTCATTCAGTGTATTGAGTTAACAATTACTAAAACAAACCAGTAAAGTGAAAGTCACTTTATCTTTCTTTACGTAATATGGGTAAATATTATATTTAACTTTCCACCTTACTTTTAACCAAAACATCAGCAGTTTTAATTAACATATGAATGTTGATTCTTTGGATTCGGGTTTTATATTTAAAACACCCTAGACGCACTAACTATTGCATAGAATTTATATGGTCTGTGGTATACTATGATACTGGTTGATCTAATTTCACCACCACCCATAATTATTTAACATTCAATATAAAATATGAATTCTCTATAGTCTCTAGTATGTCTAAGTTGGGTAGTGTTTCTTAATAAGTTTCAAGCCTTGTAATGTTTGCCTATTTTGGGCAATATATAATATGCCTTAAAGATGCTAGGAAATAATACTTTATCATTGCGAAATATGTATGTTTGTTTGTAATCTTACATTAAACAAATTGCTTAATTCTTTGCTGGTTGAACATTCTTAGTGTTATAATCATAGTGAATGGTTAACACGATGCGCATTGAGGCGTAAGTTCATCATATTCACATTATTACGCAAGAACCAGTTCCCTGCGTCTGCGCAGGTGCGGCGCCGCGCTGTCTGCTGTATGAGAAAGTGTACTCCATATTATTCTAAGGCAAATGATAGGGCAAAATACACGAAGTACATAAAAAATCATATTCGAAATTTAATTGGTTTGTTGTTTATAGATAAGAAAAGACTGGAAATATTATATGAGAAGGAAAACTATTTATAGTATATGTCGATAGCTGGGAATCTATTACTACTAGTTCGTATAGTTGACAAGGCATTTAAGGTGTACGTGACTATTGACACTATCATAGGATGACCCATGCACCCTTATACCTACGAGTAAAAAAAAGGAAAACCGCACTCAGACCGCTCATTGTGTGTGTGCTATTATTTCACTGTGTGAATAATATAAAACTAAAGTTATTAAATAGCAGTTATATTACGTTAATAGTAGTAAAACAATTCTCAACATATTTAGATTCCAAATAAAAAACGAACCTGAAATAGAAATTCTACATTTAACTACGTATTAGATAATAACCCTTTACGTTACTTGTTAAAGACAGCAACAGCAAATCGGTCCACAGAACTTATATTTAAACAGTTGATGGTACGTCACACAAAATAACGATCATCCTAGTATAAAGAAGCCTATCAAATTTTTTATGTAGATTTCATAGGAGCAATCTTTTGTTGATTTCTAAATTACTAGTAGTTATTTTCGTCCGCGTGGGTACTGTTTGTACCTAAACCACGCGCTAAAACACTACCTAATTTGCAAATTTTTATACAAACTTTCATCCTCTAATTCACCTTTTTAGGTATGAAGCCTATGTCATTTCCTAAAGTTTAGTCTATTTCCATACAACATTTCATCGAAACCGGATCAGTACTTTAAGCGTGAAAGCGTAACATACACATACTTACTTTCGCATTTACAATATTAGTATGGATTGTATGAGCATATCTTAAATAAAACGCTGACTGCTTAATTACAAAAGCAGAATTAACATAAACAAACACTATAACAGTTAACCTCCACCTGTTAAACCTTGACTATTATCTCATGTCATGTCTCGTCTATCAAGCCCACGCATCATTCATATGAAATATGATTTACCTAACAAGATAACAATACTTCATAACTCGTATCTGTGGTGATATGCAGTTGTTTTAAAAAATGCTAATGCTTAAAACACCTACGTGACATCAGCCTAAGTTATTGATAAATTATAAAACGTGAAAGAATAATCGAACCGTTATAAAAGCCGTTATAACACATTGTATATTTTAGTACCATTACAATTTGGTGATTCTTGCACACTACGTGCATACAAGTCTGATATGGAAGGAGCTGCATGTAAAAATATAGATAAGGGGTGTAACACAGAAATCACCAAGAAGACTTTTATTAAATCATCATCTCATCTCTATAGTTAAGATAATCTTCTGCAATCATGTGTTTGTGCTAGCGCTTTCAGCCTCATAGAGGAGTATTGGAGAACGGGACTTAAACCAACTAGTCATAATATACTGGCCGCGAAATAGAAAATTTCAGAGAAAAGTATCTTCTATGATTGGATTGACATAAAAATATTTCTTAGTATCAATTTATCTTTAGTGCAAGCCAAGCCAACTCGACTGTAACTTTTAAAATGTTTCAAGCATATTTGTGATTCTCTAATATTCTATTGTGACTCTTATTACTTGATGATCGATAATGTATACAAAGAAATGCGTCTTGTACCGTTACGATGGTAAAGTATGTATGATATGCATGGATAAGATATAGATATGTAAGTAAGGATTTTTATCATTTACAATTCTCCTTATTTATTGATAGTAGAGAAATTGTTTTGCAGTACGATTAGGTTTTATGCAGTATCTATATAAACCAATGTTATATTTAAATAATAACCACAATTAATCTAAGAATATTACATTGTTACGGGTCGTTGCTCTATTCGTGGTCGTTACAATTGATCAGCAATAATTGGTAACCATTCATGATATTGTTTTGATATCGAATACGACCAGAAATGGAATGCTATGTGTATAAATAAAATAATTGATTTTTTTTTTTGGTTCAATTGTATATTCGTTTAAATGTTTTTACTGATGCTCGTTGGTGGATTTGTAATTTTGAAATTGTTTTAATGAAAATTACATCACCTTAAGATATTTAATAAATAGATACGATGTGATCGCCTTTGTCTCTCCGTTTGTACGAGTATATTAATGTTGGATGAAAAACTTAGTGTATGTATACATGTCTACTAGATGCCGTTGACCAACCACAATGTATATTATTTCATAGTACAGTTTAACATTCAACTTCATTATACAATAGTCTATAAGTAACGAGTCGGGTTTTTACACTGTTCGATTTTTAACAATCAAATCTGACATTAGCACCACTTCTTCTCACAACGCCAACTCAAACATATTCAGTTTCTTATTCTGCGGGACTCGACTGGAAATGCCGAGTGAATGTAATCTATCCAAATTTATGAAAATGACATCCAATTATAATAAATATGAAATATATCCTATTACTCCGTATTAGATTAATTGATAACATCTTTGAATTATGCAAATAATGTATTTGTCATACTCCTACATCGGATTTGTCTGGCTTTTGCTTATAAGTAGCTTATAAAAAATGGCCTTTGTCCTACTTATGAAAAATGTGGGCTTCAACCTTGATGAAGAACGTTTCTCGATAGTAAATCAAAACTGAAAATATTAACTTTAATAATTAATATTTAAACTAGTGTTTACTTTACATAATACTACAATGAATCAAAGGAAGCTGTAATAACGATATTTAAGGTTACTCGCTTAAATAAATTTGTTGCGGTACCACAAATTACCTATAAGGAAACAAAAAAGACAAAATAGCTGTCAAAATAAGTGTAAAACACATAATCCGGCCATTAAAACAAGGCTTTCCGTGTTGAATATTGAGACAATGAGCAAGGACACAGTAAATAAATAGTAATAATTAGGTACGAAAAGATACGTTCTTTAACACATGTACTTTAAACAATTATATAGACCGTGTTGTTCACATGAAATATATGATGTCGATAAACATTTAATAACTCTTTAACTTAATTTTATTTAATATAAATATCTAATAGCATTTAAAGAATACCAAAAGCTATTTATTCATTATATATGTTTGGAACCGCGCTGTTAAACTCTATATGTATCTACTACTGGATATTCATATTCAAGAGAAAAATAATAATAATAAATTCTTTTTTGTACCAGAGATTAATGCCTGTAAATATTATTTAAATATAGACATTTAAAACGGGTCGAATTTGAGGAATCCTCTCAGAGAGTATGAATTGAAAAGAGTGTAGAAATTCCTCAGACCAATGACTTAGAACTAATAAGAATACTAAAATTAGTTTCACACTGGCCTCTATTGTGGACTAATGTCGTTATAAGGCATTTAGCCGTGTGTGGCGGAAGATTATTTTTAGAGACATCTCAATCCTGGCGACAAAAACTTGGCGCCAATGTCAAAAGTGATTTGCGCAAACAGAAGCTTTCCTTCACATTCTCCAGCTAATAACTCAATGTGTTCGAACCATTTGGGTCAAATGTTATAAATAAAAGGGTTTCAAAGGGCTGCGGCGCTTTGACAACGATAGCTTTTAGTGAGGAATTTAACTTGAAATATGTGTCAGTGACTCATTACAATGAATTAAGCTTAAATATTAATTTCAGCAGCGATGACAGGGACACAATTTAATTTGAATGTGTTCCGCTGTTAGGAGATAGCTTTCCTAACTCTAAAGTTGCGTTTACATGTACCTACTCAGAATGTAGGTACTATATTTATTCGTAGAAATATTTTTGTTATATTAATACGTTTAATATGTACTCGTGTGTGTGCTAGAGAGAATATTTGTTTGAATGCGATACAATCACATGTTTTTTAAAATTGTAATGTTTACTTAGGATATCATCTTAAGCTAATAATGCCTTGAATACGTTAAAAGATTAGGTTTTAAAGTGCATTAGCGTGTTTTGTTTATTTAGTATTTAAAACAAATCTTGCTAATGAAGGTGTCAGTTACCAACTGGTAAAAATGTGAAAATAAAGTTCAAAATATATTGTCATCGATAGAACATCGCTTTAATAGTGTTAATGTTTAGCATTAAGCAATCAATAAATAGATACATATATATGTGAATTAAACATTGTTGTTCATAGTGGTAAGAACCTAAACACGTCATTAAACAGAATATACCAACTTTACAATATTTTTTCTGATAAACTCGAATGTCGTTTTAACTCGACTGTCGCGAGCTTTTTAGAAATCTTGATGAGCGAGAGACTTAACGTCAATTTGAGTTATTTTTCTAAAGTGTACTTCTTGGACCTAGTGTCTCATGAGATATGATTATAATTCCCTAGCCTTTTTTCATAGTATTTGAACAAAAACTTTCGCATCTGCTTGCAGTGTTAAAATCAAACGGGTGGCATTTTATGACTATTTTAATCTCCTCCTCAAAATTTAGATCGTTAACATTTAATAGCTTACAATAGATGTTTATGTCTGGTCATATTTCATTCCATTATGATTGCACGCTACTTTAAGTCTCTAATTTATTATACAATATTAAATTATGCATTCAAGTTTTTTTGTATGAAATTAAGGCTTTACTTTTTGTACCGGGCATAATCGTTACTTTTACGTATTTAAAGAAAATACATTACTACGTCATAAAACAAATGGTTTGATACTAATTCGGAATTATTTCCTAAACTATTTTTATAGATAATCTCAATGTTAACATTCCGTGACGTGATTTTTACATCCAAAGACAGTTCACTAGGAGCTTCTTCACAAGAGTTTTGGTGCTATTAGTCATACAGTTCATACCCGAGATTCGAGCTCGCGACCCCAGATTTGTAGATTGGAAGGGAAGAAACTCGTCAATATACATAATCCAAAAATGTTTTCAGCAAAAAATCTTAGTGACAGTTGAGGGTGCTATGAACAAAATCCCTTTGATATAAAAAATAAAAACAACCCATACATCATTCGGCTGTCATAAAAAGTATTAAAGAGAGTCGTTGTATTAAAATAAGTGTGGTTCTGCAGATTCTATTTTGTAGGACGACATTAATTTATCAACTTAACTTGTTATTAGTTATGAATAGTAAAGTTAATTCGCTTATTTGGTTGGTAAATTTATCTTGTTGGTAACTCTGTAAAATAATTGTAAAAAAAAAATATACTGTATTATATAAATATATTGTTATAAAAAGAGACTGCATGAATGAACGAGATATGTCTTTCAAGTCGGTAACTGTTTTATTTTTAATGTTAGTAGTTTAGAAATCAATGTGACGGAACCCTAAGCTATAAAAAGGCAGCAGTTCGAATCGCTTCGATACATTTCTGAGGCTACCTGTTTTCTTAAGATTATACAGATAAATATTTTTTGATCAAACTAAACTCCACATTTTGAGTATTTCACAATTTTTATTCCGTGTTGACTTGTATGCCAAATGAATGTGCTATAGCTATTTGTATTGATTGCCTAAAAAAATGTCGAAAAAATGCTGTATAATTAATTCTAAATCTACTTTGAAACAACATGTTCTACATGTTGTTTCAAAGTAGTTCAACACTATCATATAAGATTTTATATTACGTTTGGAAATCGCATCGCACGGATTCATATACTTATTTAATAACTCACATCGTTTAACTAGCGTGTAGTTAAGAAGTCGAACATTGGACTGGACTGATTTAACATTTTATACAATGACGTTATAAAGAAATAAATAATTTTAAAAAACTATAAATTTTTTAAACATTTTTCATGATTTTTCATTCATTTCATTAAACATTTTCAAAAAAAGCCAATTTTTTTGATCAGTTCATATTAAAAGACGCGATATGTACTCAACAAAATAATTGTTTTTTTATTAACTGGATCTTATATGAAACCACCTAAAAAATTAAAGTTAACTATCTGGGAAATCATAAATCCAGACGAATTCATAAGCTTCTAACCAAGTTAACCTTTTTCTTATAATATAGGAAATAAATCAAGTAATCTCTAGCTGACGACAGTTTAAAGTGTAACAGTGAAAACTTCACACCTCATATCATCAATCTTAGTTTTTTTTTATCAAATCCTCTGATTACTCAAGATTTGAATGATTCCAAGAAGCAACCACACCCATTTACATCATTTTGACGCTTGTTGCTGTAACATTGGGGATTAAATTTATTTGAATGTACGTACGTGACTCCCATAGAATGTATGTGTACAAAAAAGTGAACCCTTTCATCGCGTATTATAAATCTCTATTGAACCTGTTTTTGTTATTGAAATTTACAGTTAGATTTTTAACATCGGTATTAAAAATCAAATCGGCATAACTTGTTAAATGTACGAGCTAAGATAGCAATGTTAATAATACACATCGTTGTAGTTAAAGTAATTTAAAAGGAACTTTTAATTAGCATTATTATATGTATGTTTTAGAATGACAGAAGCGCGTTAGTTACCTACTTGTAGCTTCTTTTGAAAGATTAATTCATAAGATGCGCTATAGTGTACATATTTGTAAGTATGATAATATTTCTAAATACTGATTAAATCGTAATCCAACCTTTAATTATCTTTAAGTAATTTAATAGACAACGGAACCAATCGACGAAATTGTTATTATATCTTGCCACCCAATATTTAAGGACCTATCCAATTAACATGGAATACAAAAAACTATTCATTTCAATAAATTTAATCTTCAATATCCATAATTAGTAACGATTACCATTTATAACTCTCGGCTGTAAACCATAAAATTTAACATAATGTTGTTATATTTAAAGACTTTTGTTTACGATATTTATTTAAAAACTATACAATTTTTAATAGGTATTTATGTTAAACTAAAATCCTATTTTGAGTGCGTAGAACATTTTTTAATTTACTTGGTAAAAAAAATAAACAGCTTTATTTTATCCTCTTTCCTCTTACGACTCTTTCTTCTTTATTTTACTTGTTACAACAAGTATCAGTACAGTGATGCAGAGGTAAAACAGCGCGCGACAAATAATCTCTGTGCACCACGCACTACAGGACTACAGTCCGAGTCTGTCCTCGGCCTATAGTCCCGTAGTCAAAGTTGTTATTTATAATCTGTTTTATTAATACTTGGTTAGACTATCTATGTCCTAAATGCGTCAGAAGTTGACTCACGATGACGGGATGTGTGAAAAGGGCTTTTTGCATTGGAGTTATAATTTACTCATGCAAGTGATAACTAATACTTATTTAATTTAATAGAAAAGCTTTATTAATATGATTTGTTAGTGATGGTCATAATAAAACCACGTACAATACCTAATCATTATTATATTTACCTTTATTCTGTTTTCACATGATATTTTTCTCACTATTTCTAAAATCAAAATGATTAATTTCCACTGACTTCAAACCAATGTTGTATAATTCGACGGAATAACATTTGATAAGACACTTAACTGTCTTAGCTGCCATCTGCGATCAATCAAAGATCGTCTTATTATGTCTGGCTTGTCACAGTGCCAGACCACAGACACCAAAGACTCACATTTAAACGCAAAATTAATTGACTCTGAATATATAAATGTAACTTTAATTATTTAATAACATACTAAATACGAATATCATTATATACAACATAAATAACATTATTATTATTTTGTTTTCTTAATATTTGCATGAATGACAAAAGGTTACAAGTTACTGAATAACACAATATCAGTTATCTCTATAGATCAGTTCTATATAGATAGAAGTATTAGTGACATAAAATTTAACTAAAAATTACAGGCGGCGTTTTACTACCTGTTTTAGGGTATCTTAAACCCTTTGATTATATTTAGTATACGATATTTATATCAACCCCTTTTCTGCGGATGTGAGAAGCAGAGATAGATCTGCGGGTAGAGTGCATGCTTTGAAACTTAAAATGTCGGAGTATGAATTATCACATAACAAACAATTATATAGCTTTTGACTTTGCGTACCTAAATTATATCGGTAGATTTTTGATATTTTAATTAGTTGTATAACATACAATTTAGCATATTAGTACGCTAATCACAGTTTTAAATAAATGCCTTCCTTTATAATATAAAAACACTAGAATAATTTAAACAAAGGACGCACACACATTGAATAAAACATGTGCACCATCCTTATGCCACGTGTTAAGGTTTTTTTGCCCGAATTCCATTGCATTGTCCGATCAAACCTAGTATGGCTATTTTAAAATTTATCCGATTTTAGGAGAAATCCGTACCACAGTACCATAGTGCATGCTTTATGCTTTAATAAAATTTATAGCTCCATATTATTGATTTTTAGTTAATATTTGTTTGAGCAAATTAGCTATTTTCCTCTAAGGATATATTGTATTGCAACTTACACTTTTAATTCCATTACAAAACAGCATGACATTATCTGCCTTTATTGACCCACGCTGCGATGTCATTGTAGACAGATAAAAGCTTAGTCTAACTGTCTAGACAATAAAGCATTTTAATAAATGAAACTCTAATAAGGGCGTATACAAGTATAAAGTTGTTTAAAACTATTAGAATCAGTAAATTATTAACACGTATCACCTACCATCTACTCAACTTTCTCCCACTTTCAAGTTAAGTGCGTTTAATCATAATTCTGGCTTTGAGATATTAAATTAAAAACGATAATAGTATGGCTTACACAGTATATGGTTCATAGAACTGATTTTATCTTTCTAAATGTGCTCATAAATGTATCTACGATGAAGCTTAACCTATATATTAAAATGTAACTTTGTTTGTTTACGAAATTTCTTAGAGAAGTATGTTGTAACTTATCCTTTTTTGATTCCTGGAGGCTGATATTAAAAATGTAAACTAATTAGACAAGTCTTTCCAAATTAAAAATCAATGATTCTAGAAGTATCAATGGATTATGAGATATAGTCGGTTGATATTTTTGACGACTCTCTACTTACCTTTAGGCATTTTAAACACCTTAAATTCCTGATGGAGTTCACATGTATGTCGTATCTTGTTCGTATTATTATGTATATTGTATTTTGTCATTGTATAATGTTTCAAGTTCCCATTTAATTGTTTTATATGTAGGTATACCTAGTTTTATTATCTCATCGGTTTAAATATATTTTTTTCAGCTTTTTAAATATATTTAGCACATAATATGTTTGGGGACAGATGTAATAAAATAAATAAATATATGTGTAATTGAATATATAGGTTTTGTTTTTAAAGTTTTTAGTTTTAAAATAATATGACAAAGTCATCTATGTTCTGTGCTTTAATAGCCTTTTCCTTGTTAAAATATTCCATTAAGCTCTCTTATATGAAATTTAAGATATTTTATGTGATAATTTACTCCTTGTTCACCAAGCTCGTTAAGCATAGCGATAGATATCAAATATACAAGTAGGAGTTACTTAAAATACCATAAACATGACAAATGTTAATCGTCAAAGCCATCCATGATCCCACGGAGCTGAGTCAAACATAACATAATTCTTACGTAACACATTCTCTGTTTGTAAATATTGTTATATTAATATATTTAATTGTATAAACCAAATTATATTTTAAGTATGATGTATGATTTTGTTTTTATTGGATTAACATTAGTAGGTATATTTTTCATATACACAAATGCTTAACTTAGGCCTTTTCGGGGGGTTAAAAGCAATATTAAAAGGTACACCAAGATTTTAGAGATGCAAAGTCAATTAACGACAAAATATGCCATTCAGGCGTGATTCATACGAAAAGAAGTCATAATGTTGGGGTTTTTATCTATATGTATTTATTTATTTCGCATATCAATAACACACATACAAATTAAAAACATAACTAAAATAAAACTGTACAAAATCACACAAGGCATGTGCATAACATATGGATATGCACATTATAACTAAGAAACATTAAAATTTAAAAAGAAGCAACAAAATATTCTAATTACAGCGTTTAACTAAAGTAGTCCGTCTCTTTCTTCACGGCATAAACGCAGTTTGATGAAAGATCTTTTTAACATTTTAAGTAGACTAGGATAACGAACTTTGACCATAAACAACAACACTAGAAACGCTCACATTATTATGTGAATTTCCTGTTTCAGTTTCACACGACAAATACGTAATTTGTAACGGGCTTGTATGGTAAGTAAAACGTATCTTTAATACGTTTATGTACTGTAATTTAATTAGTTATTTTAAACATCGTTTCATAGCTACTAACAGATTACTGTGTATACATAAAAATAAATGACAACCTCACACTTACAAATAAAACCTCCTTGTTTCGAATACGTACAATAAAAAAACGTACCATAAAAAAAACATGAAACCCAAGTCTGCTAAGCTGCGTATACTTAATTTATTAGGTCTGTCTTAGATTATTGTGTTCCATATTAGTAATTACACACGCAAACCCAGGTATCGTCATTATCATTATAGTCGTAATCCGTTATAAGAATTGGTCTCAAATTACTGCGGTCACCGAATGGACCCGAATTATCGTGGCTTCTTCTGTTATGTTATTTTGAACTAGAAATTAAATATTACGGTCATTGTTTCACATTTATATGTACGACCAACTTTTTTAACAATTAAATTGTAATGCCTCTTTGATGTATTTTTTAAAAATTTTGCTTGTAGCACACAAACAACTGATAAGCTACATACTTATCTTTAATATTACATACAACACTTAAAATAAATACACTTTTGTACACCCAGGCAAAAAATCTATTCATTACACAATTGTTGACCGTAACAGGAATCCAACCTCGACCCTCTGTTTGGCACTTTGGCAGTCTGCCATGTAGAGGACCGGACCAACTGAGTCATTACGCTCCTGTCTTTGAATATCTCCGACTTTTAAATAAAAAAAGCTAATAGAATCGAAGTGATCGTTATATTAAAACGTGTACTAAGTCTATAAATAAAAATCAATAACACTTTTTCCCAAATTGTATAAAGGATGTCTGATAAATTTCACTTTTGAACCACCAACTTTGGAACAAATTTTTTTCAAGTTCATGACAACGACGTGAGTTCTAAACAAAAGCGATAAAAAGTTAAGTTCTTTAACACGTCGAAACTAATTCATAAATAGTTTAAAAAAACTATCATGTGGTTTTTATTATCTTTTTGTAAATATATTGATACGTTCGAAAGCCGGCAATTTCGAACTCGTTTCACTATATATAAGCTGTTATATTAGGTAATACAATTTAAAAAATAATAATATAGTACCAAATTTGAAAAAAATTGTTTCTGTATAAAAAAATAATAATCTTGAACTCAAATATGTAGACAAAATAAGCTTAGTAATTAAATTTAATAAACATAATCCTTATCCTTGAGTTTCGATTATCAAATATTTTGATCGCAAGGAATGCAGTTGCTATTTAAAATCAAGCAATACATACTTTAAGATAGACTATCTTGCACGGCTCGTCATTATTCATGCATTCCAAGCTGGATAAGTAACTTGATTATTAATTTACCTATTGTTACTTAACCTGTTATTATAAGTACTAAAAATATATAGGAATTTATTTGTATACATACAGCTTAACCTGTATTATATTAAGAGAGACTAATCGCAATGTAAGAATAATCCTATTTTTCAGATTCATCGCAAGTATCCGGTATACCGGTCACCAATGTACGCGAAATAATGCAATAAAAATAAAAACGAATTCCCGGAGTTTATTATTTAATCCTTAAACCCAATCCATTAATTGTGACAAGCAAATAAAAAGTAAGTTTTATACCCATCCAATGTGACTTCTGACCCTTACAATTTATAACAAAGACAGAATCTAGAATGAACAAAGTGCGTAAGAGCTTTAAGATATATCCTGTCCATTTTGCTTAAGAAATCATTTTTAAACGTCCTTGGAACATCCATCAAAGTCACGTGGCCACTTATAAGTTAAGGGATAATCTGAATAAACACCGGTTCTGGAATGGACAGCGAATGACACCCCTTTCCCCAGAATCACTGAATTAATGGGCCCCATCCTATCAATAGTGAAGAATCTAAACTTGGGCATAGCTTAAGTGATATATTATTTGACAATTTGCCTGCCATGTTACTATTACTTAATTAAGTAAAGGCCTGCTAAAGACGTGATGCCACAAGCGCAATGCATCTTACAGATGTAAGCTTTGGGCCTCAAACGTTGGGGGCCCGGCCGGTTTGTATTGTTGATCCAGTGCTTTCGTCTGCATTGAATAATTTATTGAAAGCACTTTGTGGCGATGAAGTTATAAATCTGTCTGATAACTGGTTCGCGAAACCTGAATGATATACAAACGGTAACTGTTTGAGATTTGGTTTTGATTGTAAATTATGATAAGGTGCTCTTAAACTTACGGTGGTTTATTCAATCATTTGATTAATGGGTTTCGTCTTAGACCTTCGTCCCCCTTTATTAAAAAGAATACAAATTTAATGAAATTATTTATCAATTAAACTCTACTATTGGTTTAAGATATACAGTGTAAACTCTTTATAACGTTATTCTTTATAACAATAAACTCCGTATAAAGTAGAAGTGTACACAACTTGGTTGGTTTGCGTTAAAACCCATACATTGATACACTCTTTATAACGATAGAGCCATTCTCTATTACGAAGAAATGTGTTCATATTTTAACAGTAAATACATATTTATTAAGTAAGTACATATTTAGTAAGGAAAACCCCAATAATGACGATGAAGAAGATGATCAAGTGGACGAAGCCGAATCACCACCAACAATTCAACAAGCGCTAGATGCTGCTAGGTTGATAGAAACATTTTTGTTGTTTAATCAAGATGATTCCACCACATATCTAGATATGAATAGAATACATAAGATAATTCAAAACAAGTACTGGCATAGCAAAAAACGTCAGACAAAGTTAACGGACTACATGTGTAAATAACAGTATATGTACACATATGCATATTTTATCTAACACTTATTAAACATTATTGTTTTATTTGTTCACTCCATATAACGATAACTCTCTATAACGATGAAAAATACTCAGTCCCTTGAGTTTCGTTATAGAGAGTTTACACTGTATTTTAAAAATCAACAATTTCTTCAAATACTTTTACAGAAATTTTATTATAACTTAAACTTTTAAGTTTGCATAACATCTGTAACAATTAAAAGCACTCCCTTCAGGAGCCTCATAGTTATGAATAGTATATCATTAATAAGCTTGAATAGTTATTAACAGTCAACATATCATTACACGAGTGTCAAGTAACAAAAAAATGTATAAAAAACATGCTTCAAATTTGAAGTTGTCATTAGTTACTTAAAAAAATGTAACAATATTTGCCGCGCGGTGTCGACCACGATAATTCTACCATTACTTTATTATTTACACATCAGACTCGTCTTTGGAAAGAGGAAAACGGATGCATTCTGGGCTCAACCATAATTCTTATACCATCGAGATTTAAATTGCCCTTTTCGAAATGATTCATTTTAAATATATAATAAAGTATATAATATAGTATATGATAATGTATAAAGATCTTCGGAATTTTTTAAAATATGCTTATTAACAAACTATAATATAAATACAGTGAATATATATTTGCTTTAAAATTAAATGTTATTACGTAACGCCCTACAATGACATTATAAAACTTGTTTAAATAAAACTAATGTAACACCACATTTAATATTAAAAGTACTCGCTAAACTAATATGTTCTACTTGTATTGGGTAATATTATCCAAGTAAAAATATCATAACAGTACATTTTGTTTATTCGGAACATGAATGTTTGAATAATCGAATCTCGTTCATATTAAGGGTTCAATCGATCGCTGACAGCTTACGTTCACTGAAGTGAAACCTTTTTATGTACCGTACATGGAATTTTCTAGTTTCCCACTAAGACGTGAAACTATGTCTAATCTCTTTGCCAGTTTGAAATATATCATTTTAAAGGTATTATCTAAAGTCAGTTGCGAAAATTACCGGAAACACTTTTTCGTACGGTCGTTTTTGTTTAAAGAATACGGCAATTTTGTAAAATTACTAGTGTAATTTTTGCACGCTTAAACGTTTAAACTTAAATATGTTATATTAAAGTAATTTTTTGTGGAAACAATATTTTCAAAAATAATAATTTGTTAATCATAACTCTGAACGATGAACTGTAAAATGTATATTATAGTATAGTATATACTAAGTATATAATGAAATCAAAAGTATCGATTTTTTTTATATTTATTATTTCATTTATCTATTATTAACCATAAAAAAACTAAATAGATTTTGATTTTGAACATTCAAAAATAGAATGTTGCATTTTCTACCTTGTTTATTACGCTTTTCTTGCTTAAACGATTTATTCCTATAAAATACATATTTTCCAGAAATAGTAAAATCTAGAAGTCTCATTTTGTGGCATAACTAATGTGCCATCTGATTGCAATTTTTCAGTTGTAAATATAAATTAAAACAAAGTGAAACTAAGTCTATCAATGACAGCGCCCGTATTAACAAAAACTGTTGTAATATGTTTTGTACTGTTTAAATGATCACGTAACAAATTTAACCTCTTTATCGAATCTTATTACGAAAAAAATGTTTCCTTTTTTACAAAATTTGGACATAATAATAGTACATAGAGATTTACGTCTATTACATATTACATACGAGATCTAGATAAGATAACTGTAAAATTTTATGAACATATAATATGTTAATATACCATAAAATCTAGATTCTATCAGCTTAATATCTTTTACTTTCTAAGAAGAAATTATTATTAACTGTGGTACAAAATGCAGTAATCAGATTTCCTACCAGGAAGTGCTAAGAGTAGGTATGTTGCGCATACGCCGTGAAGGACGCTTCCTAAATTGTTACCACGTGCGCACGCGTGGGATCGATCCCGCTCTCATATGTTTCAATGAACCCTTTACTAACTGATATAAACGAACATTCGTACAACAAAATCTTTACTTATGTTTTCTTATGTGAAGTTGATTGAATTCTCAAAGGTTTATATTATATAAAGAGCAAACAGAAGTAATAAAACAATAATGAAAAAAGGTTCGTATAAGATATATTTATGTTATAATTTGCTTGTGATAAACATCACATAAAAATAACAATACCAGTAAGTTGCAAAATAAAAGTTAATTTGGCGTTGATGATGAACGCACCGAAACAAACAAAACACAACGATTAAGCAACGGGACGTCTTTGACCACACAGGATAATTAATTTTAGTTCTGCACCATATTTTACGCTATCACGTTTCAGTAAGTCGCCTCTATAATGTATGTACATTACTCTGACACAACATAGGAATCAACATCTTACAATCAACTCCATTATGGCCTATTTTGGTTTGAGTTAACGTGACCCGAAAATGACCCAGCACATGTATTCTGGGAATTGCAAGTCGACTCCTCATTTGTCTTTCCAATGTTTAGAAGTTAATGTTAACGATCTGTATTAAGTATCGTATTACAGTCATGATTTATGCTCATTTCACCATGTTTGGATAAACGTGACATTGACAATTTCGTAACATTCAAAGAAATCAGTTGATTACAACACATCTGACTCGAGTAGAAGTTAACATTTTGCATAATTTCAAAGTTAAGAGAGAATTAGGCAATATATTACTGTATATTTAATATCGATAAACCTTCGAATATATTAATTAAAAAACCTTGTAAGTTACCTTAATTCATATTTCTTACGCTTTCTTGCTTTCATTGTCATTCATAGACACGATATGAACATTAAAATCAATTATTTATATAGATCAGAGATTTTTTTTCACTTAAAAGGCTTTATAACACTGAATTTTCCTCGCGCTTATAGGTATTCGTTATAAGGTTGAATTATCTGAATTATTGACGTATATCAATGTAAAGATTACGTAAGCGTGAGAAATAATCCTATCATATGTTAAATACACTATATTTTTCTTTTACGTTAAACATTAACGACTCTTCAAAATATTAAACTATTCTATATACATATTATACCACGCGAAAGGAATGTAACATCCGTCTTAGATTTAATTTGAACTTTTATAAAGAGTACATCAACGGAATTTTTAAAAAAATTATTATTGCCCAAGATAACATTATGTATTTTATTAGAAGAAAGTATGGTATATTTTTTTATAACCTTTATAGCGAAACTCAGTTATACATTATCCGTTTTATTGTACAGTTCTGAACCCCTCTTTAACACAAAAGCTGCATTGTAAAACGTGGACTTAAGTGGTTACCAGTGTTATGAGGTTTTTATCCATGGTTGCTTTTAAAATAAGGTACAAGGCTTTGATAATGTGATGCCATAAAAACAATATTATCAAAAGTAAGACTTAATTCCAAACGAGACTCATGCACTCTCAAGAGATACATAAATAAAGAATAAAACTACAGGAAGAATACATATATAGTTAAAACAAAGCTTTATCGTTCCCAACAATCTCTTCCTGGCTGTAATGGAAACTGAGTGCGAATACTGTATACGAAAATAACAAAATAAAAACGTAACTAAACGAATACTGATATTATATTACGTAAATGATTCATGAAACAGTGTCCGTCTATGATGAGGAATAGTGACTTTTATATTTCGCAGTGTACCAACGATAAATATATTCGTGTACTGTTACATCCTTTGTTGTCGGTCGCCGGCCGCTCTATTGTCGGCCAAACTGTATTTAGTAAACACCTCCTAATTAATAACGGCTTGTTTAATCTACCGGAGAGGTCAGATGTTTAATATTAAATTTACAAACTTCTCTGACACACTTCATTTAAATCTGACCAATCATCAGTTACGTGAATAAAGTTTAGTGATGAGTGCTATACTGTAAAAATTATCTTTGCATTTAGGAGAATGGTGTTACTGTAAGCTGTCATGTACAAAAATCCTTCCGTTTTAGAACATAGACCGCGTGTACTTGTTAATAAAATAAATAATAATTAAGAATTCATCCTACACTTGTGAATAAACAATTAGCGTGTTTCGTCCCACGAATGTCAGAGACCTTTCATTGTTTAATCTGTGGATGTTATTCGAAGGTTTTGCTGCCCACAAATCGTCACAATATTATAACTTAAAAGCTGTTTTAAATATTAGATATAAGCTTCATGGTGGTTTTTCTTATCGTTTAATTGGGCCAAGAATTGACCTGGTTCCCTCCAAGACACCATTTGTCAAACTATTAAGTTATTTGGTTCACATCAGTATTACACAATTCAAAAACTTTATTAAGCAAAAATTGATGAGCAAGTCCTATGATAGTGTAATGGACTATAAAGCTTGGGAATAAGAACCCTAACTGCCGTGATAAGGACATCTGTAAAACAGTGATCACGCTTAAAAAAGTGATAGGTAAACAGCTGAGTTTGTTGTGGGTATCTTCTCTTACCGGTATATTTTGGAACACACGTAGCTTTAGATATGATAAAATTGATACGAGAAACGTTAATACGATTCTATGTAGAAAAGACGTAAATAAATAATGTATTAAGTGCTTTTGTTCATCCCACATTATATTTATTTATTACACATTAACAGATTTTTTTTAAATATATTACGCGAATTTATTACATATCTCGTTTTTAAAATATTCAAGGTCAATCATATAATTACGTTAAAATGGAGATTATATCCGTTGCATTTTTAATTATATTGTATTCTATATTCAAACTTGAGAAACTTAAACTATTTATTATTAACTAGGGTGAGTTGAGGTCAATAAACTCAAAGACTCTGGCAAACTATCTAGACTTGGCTATCGTTGTGAAGTGCCCGTAGCATGTATGCATCTTGGCAAACAAATGTATGTTACAATTGGTTGTATTGGCACTTGGCCAGATCTAGAAGCCTAATTTTATTCATATAAATTGTTATGCGTTTCAAACAAATTAGATTATAACTTAAATTGTAAAATACTTTGTATCAGCCGCGTGAGTGTCTATGGGCGGTGGCTTTACCTTTATGGTGGGCCGCCTGCTCGTTTGCCCCCTCTTCTATAAAAAAAAAAAAAAAAAAAAAAAAAATCTATATACTAAAACCATGAATAACATTATATTACTAAATAATAAAACTTCGAAAACACTAAAAAGCCCTAAAACGATATAACTGTACCGGTCTGTACCTAACCCTTTTTAATTACGTAAATTGTAATACTTTGGAAAGCACTACCTCTTCCGTCATTGAAGGGTGCTCAGACAACTCTCGTTTGATTTTAATAATTAAAAAAATAAGTTGTAGTTCAAACTAAGCTCTATTTGTTAGCAAAAGAGTTCTTATTTAAATGAGTAAAATTGTAGACCAACATTTTTAATTAGTCGTGCCTAATTAGTGCTTTTAGTTTTTTTTTACGCTTCTTCAGAAGTGGTCGCAACTTTAAAGTTCCTTCATGTTAAATGCAAATTGATATATTTGATTATTTTAAACTTCAAAACGAGCATTGGAATAAAGTGCTAACCGATACCCACGGACACCTGCAATGCTCCGAGGCTTGCAGGTGTCTCAATTAATCAAATTACAGAATTAATTAATAATTCTATTAGTCAAATCATATATAAAAACGGAATATTTGGACGCGGGTAGATACGATTTAAATAAACGCGGGTAGATGTTAAAATGACACTCGACAAGGAGGTCCGCCAGCGTAAAAAGCATTAATACTAATTGTTTCGAAAACCAGTGAAAGCAGACCATTGTTTCGTTCTATTACAAAGTGACTTTCTCCAGTGGACATACGTATCTAATCTTTCTTATCAATGGCCCTAATATTGAATGTTATCGTAATATTATTATTGTTGACTCAACAATGTTTGAAAAGGGCGTGCTTTGGTCAATACAATTTTCATTATACGACGTATTCATATATGTGAAACTTAACATAAAAGTCAATATTGTAAATGTCAAACTTTAAGCCGGTTCGATGAGTGACAATTTTATATATTACCCTTTTATGCTAATAGTTTCATGTAATTATTAAACCAGTTCTTCATGTAATTGAAAACGACACTTGATCACATAGATAATTACACATAAACATTACACAATTGCGTGGAAATAAAATATGTCTGCGGCTATTTACGCCACAATTATCATGATATCCTCATCATTTTAACACGTATCAAGATGCCTGCCCGGGCTATAATACAGACGTATGGTGAAGAAACGTTATGATTATAACTCCAACATAAAAATTCTTAAAAAAATGACATATTGTTTATATTATTTAAATGATTTTTACAACAAAAAAATATACTTGTTATCAAATGTGTTATATAAGTTGTATAGATAACATAGCGAGTTTCAAAAATACACCAAATTGTCATATTTTGGCAACCGTGATGTACCACTAAAGCCTTTACTTGGACTTTCAATAAGCAATGTACAGGCCGATGTTCTGCCTTACGCATACCCTCGCGGTGTGTTTGCTTGTTGCGGAAGATTTTGTGGGACTGGGATGGCTGTGCCTACCCACTAAAACCTTACGGTGCCAACGCTCGTTCTAGGGCCACGGCAACAGAGATGAATCGTTAGTGCCTGCACCAACTTGATAAAAAAGTAATTTAGATAATGTATGTCCGTTTGTGACGTATCTTCGTTCAATATTTGAATAACAACATACATATTTTCTGGGAAGTAATGTGCGTGCGTGATTGTTTGATCGTCGCACGCGCCAACAGAACAATAGTGTATGAAGGGAAAATCATAAAATCTATGGAATGTTGAATGTACGTCAAGTTTTGTATTATATGTCAGTTTTTCTAAATAAAAGAAAATTTAAGGATTTTTAAACTGTAGCAATATTGGTACAGCATTCCAAAACATTAACACATACATGCATTTTTATTAAGTTTGTTATAAAATTGTATGTAAGATGTTGGTTACCTTCATAAATAGATAGTTATTTTAGTTGCTACCGCTAATTATAAAATATTTGTGAATTCTTATAAATAGTCAAATGATTTTCATACTAAATTCAGAATACATATGTATCTGTCTAAAATGTTTGAAGGGAGCTGTTAGTTTAAACTTATTTTATCTAACGTTTCAATAACGATAAACTGAGTTTTATTTACAACACTGAAAGATTTGCTTTTCTGTTTGTATTTGTACAGTCGGCATGAAAAGTGACTATATCTATTATTTTATTACAAGGGAGAAATTCTGATATCAATGTATCGGCTGATACATTGATTTTAAAATTTTCTAAAATTTTCTTATATCGATACCATTACAATTATATTATTTGGCGAATTTCTCAAGACAATACAATAACTAGCTGTATAAACTGTTATAAATATTATACGCTGTGATCTGGTAGGGCATACCTTTAAGTAAGGCATATGTTTATCCAAGCTGTTTAAGGCAACATGCAGCTTTGTAGACATTATAAAATGGTATTAATAGATGACACTTTCTTCGCGACAGTGATTGTTAACAGAGAAGAGAGGTGTCTAATGCAACTTTTACGAGTATACGGATAAAACGTTTTACGTTCGTCTAACCTTTACTAAAATACACCTTTTAACAGTTAAACTTAACACTTCAAGATATGAAGTCAAATGTAAACAGGGGTGTTTGTTTGACCAAAAATAAACTATTACGTGAAAATTTACCACCCATTGTTATCTATAATATTTTCGCAATACATGCAGTTTTTGAGTATGTATGTTTACGTTTAACTTTTATTCACCATACCAAATATCATCTACCTCGTAAGGAGCAACCTATAGTATATGTGTACATGACATTTCAGCTAATTGAGGGCTTATTACAAACATAAATTTCACACTATTTGCAGCCATGCAATTTAATGACTTCTTTAAAGTAAATTAAAAAAAAACTGAAACTTATAAAAATAGTGAGTAATGTTTTTTGGTTGGTGATTACTTGGTTAAAGATTAATATTTACAAATAAAACCTTTAAATAACGCGGACTTCCTAGATTAGCTATTATGCGATTATTTTGCGTTATTTTCCTTCACGGCTCTTGGTTTAATTATCTTGATTACTATTGTCCTGAATTCAATAGATTTCAGATCAAATTTCCGCGAAAATTCGATTCTTTGATGAAGGAAATTGCTTTGATATGCTACACTGCTTCGTATGACGTGGGTATTTTAATTACAACGATACTAGGAAATCTATGTAAGCCGTGTTATCCGTCGATTATCTGAAAATTAAGTAATGCAAATTAGAGGAAGTTGCTTCCTATTTTATATTTAGAATTAAAAAAAAGTGACACATTTAATGATCATCAAAATCTTCTTAATTTGTTAGAAAATAAAAGAATGTGTGTGTTATTATAATTGTATATTTGTTTTATCCAAAATAAAATATACAATAAGGAACACACAACACATAAATCAATATACAAAAAGGCCATCTCTCTACTTAAAATAATATTATACAATTCAGTATCATTATTCAACTTCAATAATATTATTTTATATTAAAAATAAAAAATATATATTTTAAAATATTTTGTGAGTAGCGTCGTCGATTTCAACTACATCTCCTACCTATAACTTAACATAAACATTTATTATTAAAAGACATCTTGCGATAAAAAGAAGAAATAAACCTATCATAATTATAATTATAGAAGTTGCCATCTTACGGAGAGTAGATATAAAATTTTACTCAAGAAATTGACACTAGATGGCATGAATACCAAAACCATAGATATTTAATTTCTCCTTACCATGTTTACCTCTTACAATAAATAAATAATATGTTTATATTCAACTGTTATAACCTACTTACGCTATAATAAAAAAAAAAAAAAAAAACAATGAGATCCTGATCTACTTGAATAAAATAAAATTGATTGTATAATTTGTTTATAACACGTAAATTCTTTAAAAATACCTTTTGTCAAACTTTAAGACCTCTATATTGATGCGTAATTTGATTCATAATATTACAGCTGCGGTGTCCGAGTGGTTAAGGAGATGGACTTGAAATCCATTGGGTTCTACCCGCACAGGTTCGAATCCTGTCCGCAGCGAAAATTTTATTATTTTAATCTGTAAAACCAATGAGGGAAGAATATTAATTACACACATGTACACAATAAAGAACAGTAAAAAAAAGGAAAGCATTAAAGAAATCTAAACAGTTAACTGTTAAAAATCTAAAACCACACAAAGATAGCTAAATAACATTTACGACGAATAACCTTTAAAAACACTAATATAAGGTAACACATCTCCATTTTCTCCCTACAACCTTTTATACTCAATAGATACAATCAAGTCAATTTGTGTTCGTTAAATTGGATTTGCCTTGTAGGAGGAAGGGATATGAAGTTAACCTTTTCAGGTTAACCAAATCAAATAATAAAAAAAATAGATACTTTTTTTGAAATTATTATCTTTATTCTAGATATAGATAGTTATTGTAGATATCCTATCAAGGAGATAAACAGTACATCCATACTCAAGTTTGCTTCTAACAAAAGCAAAATATAGTGATTTCATACAAATTATGTAAAAGACAAACCGAGATGTTTGTATCCTCTGTTATATTATAAATATTTTTTGATTAACACATATTTTCTAAACTCCCCACTAAGTTAACCAATTTAATTGTTGTATTACTTTTGCGCGTAAGCGTAAAACTTATTAAATATGTGCCTAATAGAAGCATCTGTATCAATAGAAATATTGTATCATTCTATACACTACTAATCTATACAGATTATAAATCGATATTTCACTAAAATCACGGTAAGTATATATTTTTTTATCGCAATAAGAGATTTAACGATTTGAGCGTTTGACAAAAACTGAATTGGTCATATTATTTCTTATAAAATAAAAAGAGATATCTATATAAATAATTACAAAACATTAGAACAATTTCCTTCGAGCCGGATTTGAACCAGCGACCTATGGATATCAATCGTTTTTACTCTACAGTCCACCGCTCTACCAACTGAGCTATCGAAGGTTATGATGGTGCTTTAAAAATACAAAACGTAAAGCAAATAATTTTAAGCATTTATGTCAAGCTAATGAATAGTAGGACATAACATACTTATTATACAAATTTTAGTAGTACAATATCACTTATCAGATAAAACAATTAGGAAATCCGTATTTTCAATGTTATAACTTTTTATTCATGTAGGCAAAACTAAGCAAATCGGTATCGGTTCATTTATCTTGCCAATGTTAATTCAAATAAATTTCGTATGTATTTTATTAAATCTTATGTATACATATGAAACTGTTATTTACGTACTTACAAGCTAGCGACTGTGCATCGCATTCGTGCATGCAGGAACTCTATCAAGGGAATACAAATTACATCAATAATAATAGTAAATAAAATAATCACTTAATACAATATAATGTTAACGAGTATTAATTAAATAAGTAAACCACGACTTTAGTTTTAGCAGATTTTAATGACTCGCTTCTATATAATAAATATAATCTGTTTGCAAAATATATTTATTGGACTATAAAGTAAAATTTACGCAATCAAGAAACAATACAGTCACGTATCCTACACATTGTAAAAAATGTGTAGGATACGTATTTTAAACATGTTTTTTTACCTGAAGAACATGATGTTATATGCTATATTGTTGGCCTGAACTGTAGAGTTAAACCTCCAAAAAAAAAACTACTCATTTTAGAAGCTTGAGTTAATCAAAACGACTTAGTAAAATAATCATTATTATATAGAGAGAAAAGGGATATCGGACTCAGAAAAGTTAAATCTACAATTTGGTATATTATTTGTAGATGATAAATAACCCAACATAGTCACTGCACAAAATAATTCTGACGCAGCCACACTTATCTTAAATATTGTAATGAAAATTCATTATTAAAGTGCCATACTTGATATAAAACTACGAGAAAATTAGAGCGAAAAGTTTAACTGTCAGCGATAGTTCAAGAGCGCTCGGTATGCAAACAACGCTAAAAATATCAGCTCTTCGGCCTGTAGTACTACAAATAGGTATATTTTTAACTGTTAGCAAGTTTATCGAACTTGAATTGGTACTAAAAGTATCAACAAATCTATAACGATTTTATAATTCTAACTATTTCTAATCAAATTTTTGTATAATTCGATATGTTATACAATAAATAAGAATGTAATTATGCATATAAGACTCACAAACTCATATTGTTTGTAAAATTTTAAAGTTTTGCAGTTCACTGAATCACGAAACTTCATTGCTTACGTTGTCATGTTTTTGTTTCGCTTCAGTAAACAAATTACTGGAACAAATTAAAGCCTTAATAACTAGGTTAGTCTCTATATGTTCAAGCTATTATGTATATTCTCAGAACCAATTACTATTTCTGTTTACATTTTTTTCACTGATATTATATTGAATCCTAAAGACATTATTGTTAAAAATATTTGATTTATTTACGTTCACTCTTGTGTTATAGACTAGTAATACTTTTGACGTCATCAGCACAGCCTCTTGTCAAACAGATATTATTTAATTACTATCAAAGTGTGCAGTGCGGCAACCATTCCATTATCATACCTAACAGAACCACCTGTTCTAACTCGTGGAATTATAATACATGTGACGTATTAATAAAGGTGTTATTTCACTGAATAGTGGTGTGGTTATGACGTTTGTGGTGTGCTATTTTGTAGGTGAATTTCGGCCGATCCTGGTTGAGAGAACGCGTGCGCGAAATTGTTTCGGGCGCGTATCACTCAGAGTGTGGCGGCGCGCCGGCTTGCGCGCTCGCTCACAGCCCCCGTGGCTCCCACCTTCCTTACACCTTTTCATCAATAAAAAGAAGTACCAATTGTAATCCATTACGTGTATGTGTACGGAGACCATGTCAATTTGTTAGTATTCATACAGATCGGTCGCGTTTATGATCCCATTGTGTCTTCCTTTGTGTGATGTTGTTTTGATGAGGTGAGTAATAGGTCAAAGTTGCCCTTGGTAATGTCAGATTGCATGTGTGGTACTTCATGTGGCAAATTAGGTTCGCGTGTTGTCGCAAAATCATTCCACTCTGTCATTACGACCCGGCTAAGGTAAACACGGTGACCTTCGCATAATTTTCAGAAACACCTGAATCAAGAGAATTAATAAACATGAAATCTACTTTTATTTAGTACGTAGTACCTATTCTGTCTATGTCGCTGTAGAGAATTAAAAACATCGAAGACTGAATCAGAAAAATGTTTTCTCTATTAGTTTCACACAGGATTCTTTATAGTGTATCTTAACAATGCAGCTTAGATAAAGGACAACTGAGAAGTAATATAAAGAAAGGCAAAATATCCTGGTAACACGGCTTCCATTGAGATGCTTAAATGGGAAAAAGATATGAGTTCGAGAAAAAATTAGATTGCACCATTGCTTGCAAATTTTTAAAAGTATATTAGTTACATATATTTTTAATAATCATTCTTGTAGGTCAACTTTTCTCGTTATAAATTGTACAAGTCTCACAACTCTTACTAAATAAAAAAATACATCACGCCGCACGCGATAAGTATATACTACTGAAACGCTATAGCTGATATGATAATGAATAGTGGTTGCCACGGGCAGGGAAGCTATTGAGGCTGCATAAAATAATTCATTAGTGCATAAATCTACTCAGTAATGGTCTTCATAGGTGAGTAGACGAGATACATCTAAAAAAAAATTACGTTTACTTTGTGATGCGTCATAGATTGTATGAAGGTTGGTAAATGTCGTATAAGGAGAAACTAATGTCTCTGTCATTTCACGTGTCTAATTTTTTTGTAACCAGCACCTTGTCTATGAAATTATTAAGCGATCCGTTTGTATTTTCTATTATGACAGGAAGAAAAGTTACATCACGACGATATCATAATTCATTATATACAAAAAGTGTAAACTATATTCATTTCTTATAGTTTGTATAACATTTGAATTATCCGTAATAGTCTTAAAGTGGACTAATGTCCGACTGTAATCCACAAATCAAATTAAGTATATGTATAAATACATTATAGTGTCATAATTATTATTCGGGAAACCCTAAGCTAATCTGATTTTGCTTATTTTGTATAGAATTTGAAATTTGGAAAAGATTTAATTAGATGATATTTTAATGTCGTATAATTAATAAGACATGAGATATCGTTTTTAATTTTATCTTTACTCAATATAACAAGATTTGTTTTAAAAGGTACCAATGTTTTATTTTCAAAGGAAAAATATTTTATTTTATTATATTATATTAAATCATAATGTCATAAAACCATTTTTGTATTGAATAAGATTGTTTAGGCTACTTAGATTTTTTAAATATATTTGCGTGTTTGAGTTTTAATACTTGAACGGCATGCTGCTTAAAAGTTTGCAAACACGAAAAAATTGCTAATATAATAATTGGTTAAATTAATAATATATTAATATTTTATGCATCGAAAAATTAAGCGCCATAAATAGGTTTTTAAGCTAGTTTAATTAGCATTTATGTACCCAATTAGGAGTACCTTTATTGTATCTTTTTTTGACTTATATATATTTTTAATCTTTTCAGAATCTTTAATTACTTGTACACATAACAAAATCATAGTTTTGTATATAATACATATCCATATAATAAATTATTTCTATTCATAACAGTCTGTAAAATATATTACAAACTATTGTTTAAATACCTCGGTCACCTTAGCGTGTTACTAAATCAATCAAACAAAACAAAGTGAAGACAATTTATCTCCTAACCCTCCGTTTAGACCTTGTCAGTTGTCACAACAATTTACGTGACAATTTTAAGTCTTTAACAATAATACAACTCAACCTAATTACATGCTTCGTAATTAACATTTGAGAACATTAGGTAGTTCAGGTTATTTATTTATTTTCACACTTTGTAATCAAATAAAAAAAGAATTTATGCAAATAAAAAATTGGAATTTTCTTTTATAATTTATAAAATGATAGATCGAATATTAAACAATTCGAGATTTTAGAAAAAAACATTTTAGTATAAACATATGATAGTAATTATGTATTATATTCAAACAAATCTGATTTCATTCAAACAAATCCTTTCAAAGAACCTTTTCTCTAGCGAACTTAAGCTTTCTCGTCTCAATCTCATAGTGGAGGTTTTCGCGTCCATACATAAAGAATGTAAACGTCGAACTATACTAGATTTTTACCGGATTTCTTATTATCTATCTAGTATCCTTTTTTTCTGAGGTGAAATGCTTACGATTTGGTCCCATAGGAGAATGGAAATGTGGGACTCAACCCACGCTGGTATCTCTGCTTTTCAAAGACAAGAGTTGGCAATACCCACTAAAACCACCTCGGGTAAACCAACTAGATCACATTGAAAGGGCCCTGTTATCGGTATCGCACTCAACCAGACACATCTATCTACCATCGTAAAAGTTATATTTTCATACTGACATTATGAATATATTTATTATGAAACAAAACCGCATAGGGGGAAAATTCAAAGGTCACATCAGAGTTCACAACACCGAGATCACAAAGCAATGCAAATGTGTCAGCGGAAAAGACCTAAAAGCAACTCTCATTGCACATATCTACTTTTAACATATATATAGCTCCGGCTTACTTGCGTATCTTTTTTAGTTAGGATCTTTTTTTTAAGTAACTACTGTCACACAATCGGCCAAATACACTAAAATATATTTTTATTATATATTTTTGGTTTCTTATAACCATCATATATTATGAAAAAGACGATCCATTTTTTCAAAATTAACCAAGTCAATTTATAAAGTAACGTTTTGCCTTTAATATATCCTAGTATGTATTTTTATTATTCAAGACTAAATAGTGGCTAGGTTTTATACTAAACTCCGCGATCGATAAACACATTTCATTGGATATTTCGATCGCATTATTTACCTCAAGTGCATTTATATCAAAGGCCTTTAAGAATTTAAATACTTATATAAAAGTAAGAGCTCGTGATTAATATTTCTATAATTAATATTAGTTTGTAAAATTATTTTCATCGTATAATTTTCAATTTATTTATTTTAAATATTTTCATATTTTTACAAAAATGTACTAGTGTTTTTATTTTAATCGATGATTTTTATCGATCGAGGTGTTTACAATTTACACTTGTACACTTGTGTTGTGTTGACAGATCAGAATCCGATGTGTCAAATATTTCGGTGACAATATAATAACGATTTTAGTTGATACATATTCACTGAGTTATATAACTTCCTACCCCTTACAATACGAATTATGACCTTATCTCTTTTTTTAGGCCTTATTAATTATATTAAAAATAATAAATAATGTATTTCTATTACTATTTTAAGTATTTCGTTGTCTTTTATTATGTATGGTATTAAAGGCAACTAGGTTTCTTTAATAAAAAAATAATATTTATCCTTAAATGAAATCGTTGTTATTAAACGTGTGTAAGATTGGTGGCAGTCGCAAATAATGAATGAACACAGGTTGGTTTTATTGGAATCTATTATAGTTCCATGTATCAAAAGGGATTTTAAAATAGCTTCTTCCGTATTCGGTGTGCAGTGTGTAGCTGTCCTACTTCTGAACTTTACAGCTTGACATTAATATTTCTGTAGTCATTAAAACGTCTCTATTTTTAACTTGTCTGGGTTGTTGTTAATCTGTGGTGATCACGTGGTCCAGGCGATAGTTGACGTTGTTATTTTGCGCGGGAAATTAATGAAAACAAAATTGAAAATACATTACAAGATGACTAACCAATTACATTTTTAACTTGGCTGGGTTGTTGTTAATCTGTGGTGATCACGTGGTCCAGACAGCAGTTGACGTTATTTTGCGCGGGAAATTAATATAAACAAAATTGAAAATACAATACAAGATGACTAAGCAATTATGTTTTCAATTTCAATAATTATTACTCTCTCTCTCTCTCCAACTTATAATAGTTTTGCCCGCAAAACTTTACATAATCGGACAGCATATAATCAAGTTGGCTATGGCGCGATGCGACGCGACGTGGCTAGCTAGATGCGGACCATGACGTCATAATTTAAAAAATTGGAACCAACAGGAAAATTATTATTATGATTATCTGACTAAGTATGTTTTATTTAAAGGTTTAACCAGTACAATTATTATTCATTTTACGTTTATAATAAAAAGCCATAGATAGATTTAATATTAGTAACATTGGTATCTGTTTGTCTATCTATCAAATTTGAGTATAGAAATGATGATGTATACTTTATCATTCTCTCTTTCGCATATCGGAAACAATAGATTTTAATGAATTAATCATATAATATACACTCACTTAAATTAATTAAATAATCACAAATGTATTTATCTCCCATATGCTACGAAAGGTTATGATATTTCAAACAAAGCCACTGAGTTAGAGAAACGTCGCATCAGATGGATTGCAGATACCAAAACAAAAAACCTTTCTATACTCGTTTAATATCGCTTCTTTGAAAGCACTACTTTGTTTTTCAAATATGACCCCGTTTTCAAATGAAACAAAGGCATTCGAAAATCAATTTTAGATTTTAAATGTACACGCTTCGCAAATATGTACTAGTGTATATATCAGATACCATCTTTAGCAACTATCTTACTTAAATTACACTTATACCTAAATCCAATTAATTATTATTACATTTTATGTTTATTCCACAAACAATTATACCATTTTATTATTTTTAATAAGCGCCTATGCACCTGTATATCAAGGTCTAAGAGTCTCTACTCCTCCTATTAGAGGAACGACTACTACTACCTACTCCTTCTATTGAAACACATTCACAAACAAAGTTGTAAGAATCTTGTTTCTTTCCACCTTTGCCGAACGAGATTTTGCGCTTGTCTTGTGGGACAAGGCTTACGTGTCCAGTAACATTTAAACATCTATTCGGTAAATGTATTTATTTAATTTCATCGTGTAAATATATCGTGCAGTACCAAATATTCCCAATGTACTCTCTAATACTGCGACCTATTTAGATAATGTTATGCCTCGGATGCTTGGTATTTATAATGTGATTCTATAGCACCCCAATACATTTTGATATTTTAATGCTCTTTACTGGTAATAAATTCTTTACTCGTGAAAGTATCTTGTGCCTCAAAGGGGCCTTTTACTTGATTGGCCGTAGATCGAACTACATGCGCAAATGTTTTTCTAATACCCTGAAAAATATTGAAGTGCATCGGAAAATGCGAGGTGAGACACATTTTTTTATACTATAGGTCTAACGAGGTGGCTCACCGGAATTCTGCAGGCGCTCTTAAACCACGCTTTAAAGCCTTTTCATATTTGGTTTCAACTAAATTATTGTTCACGTATCTTTGGATAAGAGTAAATTGACACTAAGGTGCGATTTAGTCTATGTCGATTCAAAAAGTGTTTATTTTATTTTTATTTTATTATATCTGTCCCCAGACATCTTATGTCCTAAATACATTTAAAACAATAAACTTATGATATAACACAACTAGGATTACACATAAGACAATTAAATGAGAACTTGTGACAGAGAACTGGCTAAGACTCAGTCAAAAAAACTGTCTACAGACGTTAACAGATTAAGCATTGTTAGGTGTACTTTCTCATCTATATTACATTTGCATAAAATTCAATAATATTGTAGTTAAGATTATAACACCACTTTAAGTTCAATCCTCTTCAGCTTAGAGTTAATGAAGTCGACGATTTGCTTCGGGCTAAGCTTATTAGTCAACGAACCAGTCATTTCGCTTCTAAACCGATGAAGAAAATTCAAAGATTAAACTAACTAACGAAATACGTTGTTTTGTCATTTACATAAAAATAGGGGTATGGTACTTTAAAATGCTGTATATAAAAACAAAATAAAATTTAAGGTAAGCCATCAATAACTTTTAGGGGTATTAGAAATAGATGTTAACGGATTCTCAGACCTACCAGATATGTACACAAACACAAATTTCATGAGGATCTGTCGAGCCATTTGGATGAATAAACACCGTTATTTTGTGTATTTGTTAACTACTTAGGATTTTACCATTTAATACCGGAATGGATGTAGCAGCTTTTTCGACGTATAATATTAAAAATATTACCGGCCCGAAAAAATATTTAAACACTCAATACATTTAGGTATTAAGAATTCTTATTAAATAATGAAATAAACACCCCTACCGAGTACATACCTCATTTTTATTAAGACCTTAAGTATTTACAAATAATGATTTTTATTATACCAAAAATATTTGAATTATAGTTAGTAATTAAACTAGTAGCACTATTACACCCGTCTAATTAACCTCATAACTAAATGCTAGTTCATGTTCGAAAATCCATTTACCATTCATAAACAATTATGTTTAAACCTTTGAACTTCAATTTCGGGTCTATTAAAGCCCTTTCATAGGTTTTCGATCAAACCTCAATAGTTGATTCGTATCTGAGACTTGGGAAGTGGTACGAGCTTCCACCGTCTAGAGGCATGAATAGTTTTTGTCGTTGTTGACTTTAGTATCTACGGTTTCCAAAGTGTGGGATCTTTCAATTCCTTCTTTTTTATACGAAAACTACTATTGTCAGCGTATTTTACAACCTAGCTGAAGGTTCAAATACGGATAAATACACTAACCAAGTCTTGAAAGAATATACATTTTCTATTGTAGAACACCAATTAATCACATAACATTGAAACCTAAATTGACAATATCTAACTAAAAATAAAAGTTATACCATAAGGATGCAAACAATCATGTAATTTAAGTCTAGTTTATTTTTAGACAAATGTATAGTAGGAATGATAGTACTGTAACTGTATAAATACAAAATATGATACGATTTTCTTAATAACAAGTTTTCCGTATAACCTTATATATTTAATATTGTAAAAATTGACACTGGTTTAAATAGAATATATTCATTGGATTAACCATTAAAATAAGAATCAGTTTCATTTCAACTACTAGTAATTGCTTTCCCATAAACAAGTGTTTTCCACTTACACATTATTCTAGTTCCCTTAATGTCTCTCCTTATATGCAAGTAGAATAGAAAAACAAGTATAGTGTCTGATCCTTACATAAAATCACGATGTTTTTTTGTTCCAGGTTGTAACGTGAAAATGAACGCGACATATAATCTAAGGTCTATTAAAAAAGCAATAAATTAACCCCTTAGAAAGTGCTAAAGTAGTTATTAGTTCTTCCATGGACATAAAATGTTAGATTTGTGAAGTGTGTGTGAAGAATGGTGCGAAGATGCCGCAACGAGCACCGACCACGTCAACATTGATGCGCCCTTTTGTGGTGTTAGCCCTGCCCGGGATGTATCTGCTGTACAAGTACAACCAGTACCGACAACAGCAAATGGAGACTGCCAGGCGCCGCGTTACTGAACGGGAGCTTATGCATCTCAACACTAAAATTGTGAGTACAATTTTAATTAGTTTAAAAGGATCTTGGCCGCTTGGTAAGATGGTTGATGGTGAGGGAATATTAGCACATATTTTCTGTTGCACTTAAAATTACAGCTGCGACTCCTGTCCCCAGCTAAGTTATCTCCAGGGAACAATACTTTTTGTTAAAAAGGAAGATGTAATATCACCGTGGTGTGTCTTTTGATCTATATAACATAGCAATATGACTTTATGCAGCTTATTCCTGACAATAAATATATTTGTTATTATATCTTATTTCTTATTAGCATCGGATTAGTACAAGTTATTGTAGTATATTTATTTGATATATTTACCATATAAAATTGCATATCGTTTCAAGTACGTGAAACGACATCGTCATTATTGTTTGGACTTCTACGTACTGAGCCTTTCCTACAATAAGTTATATTTCTTTTATTAGGTCCAAAGTTTCGTACTCCAGAAATATTACGTATTTAATTATTTACCACGACGTACGTGTTATGTGACGAATTCTACAATCTGGATGAGACTTGTGAATTGTTTCGGTAATAATTAGGCTTCGTCAGTTTCTCTACTGCGACTGCGTTTTTTTTAATATGCAGCCTTGTGACCAGGTATATAAATTGTTAAATGTTAGTCACTTTTTTTATTCTAAAATATCTTAAGAAGATTTTTAAACTTATAAACAATTGTTCGTTCGGTATTTGGTCAAATACCGAGTGAAAATTATACTTCTTTAATATTATTAACAAAACCTTCTACTACATTCTATCCTAGATGCGAGAACATTGAAATAATAAACACATTCAAACACAACTCATCTATTCGGACCTGAAGGCGTTATTGTTGCCATATTGCTGACCATGATTTGTATGTTGGAAATTCTAAACACATTTGAATAGGTGTTTATGAAAAAAAAGTTTATTCGGACACAGACAAATTACTATAGTCAAGTTCGTGGGACAAATACAATACTGCTCATGAAATATGTATAAATCCCAAGTTGCAAAGTCTTTACATAATAACCTGTCTAGACACCAACGTCACATTACCTTTATACATTTTCAGCAGATGCATCTGAACGTCATTCACTGACCATTGAGAAGATAAACGAATTAACTTGTTTTATATTAAAAATTATCTCTATATAAAAAGACAGCATATATACCATAGTATCGAAGTACCGTCTAAAGAACTTTTGAAAGTATGGTAAAAACGTCTACACGTAAACTTGGCTACAGCAACGCAAACGCAGAAATATGTGACATCTAGGATCTGCAGCTACAATCTGCATAGCATTAACGATTTTCAACGTAAGCATACTTCGATCTTATTAACAAGGAATCGAAGCGTATATCATACATAAGCAATATATAATTCTAAATGAAAAATTGGAAAAACACTGTTACCATAAAGTTGTGTTAACATACAGAGAAACATAGATTTAAAAATACTAAGCCTCCGCGTCAACAATAGAAGCACTAAAATTATAGCAGTGTCAAGGTAGATCATTGACCAACTTTCACTCTCATCTTCCGTAACCTGTATGCATAAATTGTTTATAAATAGGTTTTAGTTGTTTCTCTAACGTACACAATATCAAAATCATTTTAATTCATTTTATAGAACTACCTGTAACAGCACTGAGGTCAGGAGTTCGATGTTCGGCAAAATATCACATTATACTGTGAAATTGTTTAATGAGGCTGACTCTTATATTTATGTACGTAATATTTTATTTAAAAGACCCATTGATTTGTATCTTAAAGTGGACATATTTATTCAGCCGATGGGAAGAGAGATCAAGATATGATGTTAATTAGTGGAAGTTCAAGAGTCAATTAAAATTGATCTTTTGTTTTTTCTGCCTTATTATTAGATATTCTTTTGTTTTTTTAAGAGCGTCATTATGTCGTCTTATGTAAAGTGGTTTTAAATGATACTTGGGTTGAATAAAAGTGTTTTTCTGATGCCTTATTTATAAAACAATCTGTATGATTTTTATACTTACATTATTATAATGTAAGTTATTAAATAGGATAGCGTTCCTTCATTACTTTCATAAAATACAGAGACACCTTGATACTATAAATAATTAATAAAAATAAAACATGTAATCAACCTATACAAACTTAATTTTTCGAAGAATTTCTGTCATAAAAAATCTTTTTTCAACGCCTGTCACATCATTCCATACAAAATTTTCAATAATACATGTTCGAATAATCTAAAATTCATTAAGAAAAACACAGCAGAAGTAAATTTAAATTATGCTTTCGTCAGTAGTTAATTCGGGGGCTAAGGGATTATGGTCAGGGGCTGTAGCTTCTTCAAAACTTATTTTCAATGGTGTGGCTATACAAAAAAGATATGCGAAAAATAATGACGAATGTAGACGAGCTCATGCTGATATACCCGAAGAACCTTATCCATGCGAACGTAGAAAAAAAAAGAAGCCAGGCATTTTGCATAGGATCAAGCTGAAAATCATCGAGGGGGGAACCAACTTTGGCAGTAAGTCGGCATCTGCTTTCAAATCCTTTATAAAACTGACTCCTAAAACATACCACCCTAATGTATTTTTTTCTAAATTTAAAACCCTCAGTGGAAGAACAAAGGATATATAGTTGGAAAAGGATACTTTTTTAGTAAGGTAGTTATTACAGAGTTTTAGTGTGATAGTTAAAAGCTCTAGACTTAACTGATAACTTAACTGGCATTCGTTTATTAACTTACAATGTAACAGTTAAAATCTTAAATCTTAGCAAGCACCTGTAGGTAACTGAGACCGTTACTTATCCTAATTACAATTATACTAATTAGAGTGTTACATTACAAATCCTCCTAAACCCGGTTTAACGAAAAATCTTGACCTATTTTCATAAATCTGAAATATGCATGTAGAAATTGCACTCATACTGCATCAACGATGAAAATGCTTATGACATGAAACATGTTTCCATTTAAAACGAACAAAGGAAAAGTGGCATTAGCTTTTCCATGGAAAAATGCCTTCTAATGCTTCGATGTAATTTTAGGCTGTGTTTGCAAAAATGTTACATTGAAAATGATTACCCATTAATGTTGTGCGTTTGATATAATATATAATTTGATGAATGATGGTTGAAATGTCGTTTTCTTTTCAAATGAATGTGTTGTTCATTGATTTTCCTCGGTTCCTTTTTTTTGTAATCAAAATATGGAAAAACTCTAAATTGGACTTAACGTATAGCCAAGTATTCGCCCACAGCTCCATTTCGTAACATTGAGTGTGAAAAGAAAGTGTCCAAGGAGGTGGTGCTCCCTGTGGTCCCGGAACCCAAGGCACTACCTCCGCCTGTCAAGTCGGCCCCAGTCCCATCGATACCACCACCTCGACCTGGCGTCCAGGTATCGATTCTTGGGGCGGATACGTCACTAGGACAGTACATTGCATTGTTACTTAAACAATGCTCTTGTATAAAGAGGTAAGTTTTTAAAACGTATTTTTTAATGTGAGTACCGTACATTCAAATAAAGAACACAAAATGTTATACTTAATAACTTAAAGTAATCATACGCATTAATACGTATATTATACATTATATCTCTGATTATTCGCCGATAGTTAAGTCACATGTAGATGGGAAAACCTTTATTTAATGTATTCTTTAATTTGTCTCATAATTAGAAACACTACACTACATCGAGTTCTTTATTCCTATGGCTTAAAAAAATATTTAAAAAATAAGACTATAGAAAGAAGATTCTCGACAGCAAGTAAATATACAACTAGCCTTCACAGATAAAGAATATTATTTTATGAAAACCCAGATTAAGTAATTTTCTTCACCTAAGTGGCATTTATGAGGAAAGTTAAGTATCCCCCGTTCCCAATTATACGCATCATGAAAACATCACATTCGTTTTCCCATTGGGAATGTCTTCGAAAACTTGAACACGAAAATATTTACCCAACTATAAGTTATTTGTATATTCATATTACTATATTACGTAACGGGTAACGAAGGTATAAATCTATTAATAAATTTGTTGGATCTTTAGACCAAATGGTACTCATATATCATTATTATACTTATAGTTCTAAATCTCACAATTTATCGACAGTCTAAGCACAAAGATTTATACCGTGTTTTTACCGACCGTCTGATATACGCATCACACGGAATCCTCATAAATCCAACTTCATAACAATGCACGAACGTCGTAATATGATCAAACATTTACTTAAACAAGAGACATACCATAATGCCAACCATTCACATACGTAATAAAATATTTTACGATTCCTCCCGGACTAGTAGTCCTCTTTATAGCCAGATTTGATGGCCACTACGCAGTCCATTACGACTCAGTATTGATTAGGTACATAGTTAATCATTACAACCTCGCATATCACTTTAATGTTACTTAGTTTTCTACACTTTAGTGACACTAAGCTTGGTTACCGGTTGATTTATAACGGTCAGTTATTATTGTTAAGCCAGGGTCTCTCTTGTATTCAGCACTTATAGTCTTGAAGACTTAAAAATATCGATCTTTTCGATCATATATAATTACTGTAATGGTCAAAACACAACAAGTTTTGTTTTATATTAATTTGTATGCCGGGACTTTATTACTTTCACAGTGCCTTCCATTTTTCATTTTGTTTTTAACGCTGTAAATCTGTACAGGTTGCGTTTGTACGAAGCGAATGAGCCGAACGAATCATGTAACCGCAATATTTTTCAAGTGGTTGAGGATCTGAGGCATATCAATACAAATTGCTTAGTCGAAGCTTTTAGCTGCACTTGCAATGAACTAGAGAGATGTCTACAGGTATTTAAGCGTAGTTTTATATGCCAGTATACTTTGTTTACTGACATATTACATTAAGTATGTTTGTATATTTCTAGATTGATTAAACGTAGCATTTTACGTAGAATAAATATTTCCTTTTAGGCTAATTATAATAACTAATATACCATATTATAATACTCTTTCCACTTATTATTTATATATTATTGATACATCATTAATCTTAGTCTTTCACTCAATTGCTTTCCGCCTCTAGTCTCGTAACATTCATGTAGATTGGTCTTAACTCTTGGTCTAATTAATCTATTAAAAAATATTACCTAATTAACTTTATATACAATGTATGCACAATAAAAAAAATTTCAAGCATCTGTCTTTCTCTTTCAATTAATTATATAAATAAAGATAGCAACATTCACACAAATACATTGCATACTTAAATTTGCAATGCACGTGCTAACACGAAATTTGCATATCTCAATGGGAGCACTCCACCAAGCTCTTGGCTTCAAACTTGCCCTATTTAACTTCAACTGCCAATTAACATGCCGATTAAATTGTTTGCTGCGTGAAAGATAAAACCTATATAGAGGTGTTAAATCGCAAAAAAAAACGTAAAAAGATGAATTGCAAATCCCATCTCTCGGTATGTTCTTATTAATTGAAAAATACATATTTCAAGAAGTTTTCAAGTTCATACATTTTTAAAACTATACCACAATATGTTTAAAACATATGTTTAAAAACAGACATTTTCATTTTTTTTAAACGTTTTGCATCCGACAAAATGTTCACGTTTGAATAATATTCGGATTGAGTGAGCGGTCATTAACCTCTGTTATTAATCAATAAGCGTTGCCGCTTCTTGCTAATTTAATTTTTATGGATACACTCTCTTCCTGTTGGATTATGGATAATACGCTTAATATATGATGTATGCAGAATGTAGATTCAGACAAACAGGATTATTAACTGAATAAAAATTAAAACGTTTACAAGTAGTTGATTTATCTTAATGTTTTTTTGTAACAGAAATATCCCTGACTAAGCGCAGTTAACCATGCTTTGTGTAATAACCGCCAAATTGTTATAATAAACTTTGATCGTAAAGTACATTTGGTTTATATCTCTTCGCCGACAGCCTTCCAAAGTACTCTATAAAACAAAAATAATTCAATTTTAAACCTTCTATATTGTATTACCAAAACAGTCTTCAGTTTAATAATATAAGTTACCCTATGCATATTTGCCTTGTGTAAAGCATCATTGACGCCAATCTGTCTGGCATGTTAAAATTCCCACAGGGCGGATCGGGTTTCCGCTTGACGTCCAAAATATAGTTTGTTTTTTGGAGCTTAAGATTTAAGCTATACATGTTATATTTACTTTAGGAGCTAATAATTTTAACATATATTGAAATTGTTTTTCCGTAATCCATGGTTTATTTATTTGTTATAGTCTATGGTTATTCCGTAAACAACTTTAAAATATAAACAGAACAAATTAAATCGGTGACACGATCAGTGTTTTAGTAATCATTCAGTCATTAAAAAATACGTTTTATGAACGGTTATAATTGAAATCGTTCGTTAAAAACATTTAATTAACGTCGATGCCAGAATTACCATAATCATATTATTTATACAGCCCGAAAAATAGTATAATGAATTGTTAATTATAAATTTAAAGGCCTTTGGACAGCTTTGTTATTCTATTTTGAATTCAACTACTCAAACTGTTCATTTTATTTTTATATAATAATGTCTTTATTCTATATATATACTTTATCCTTTTTAATCTTATTTGCCCTTTTGATATTTTAACAAGCGCCTTTAAAAATCACTTTACTTCGAAGTGGTGTTTCGCGGTTGAGAGGCAAACATTTGCAAGATATCTCACGAGTAGGCAAATTATTGATTGATCTTGAGCTTATGAGTGATTAAAAATGTTACTTAATGGCTCTCACGCGACGTCGCACCTTTGTGAGTGTTATTGACCCTTAATGGTGCTAGTTTTTAGATATGAAAATCTAAACTTACTCTATATTGTAACTAAGGTTACACAATTGAACTTTAAAAAAATAGTAGCTATCCATTAACAACGAATTTCCCCCCTATTTTCGAAAAAGGTGCATAAATTGTATTGAGAAGACCAAGGGAATGAAAAAATGTGTATTGATATTGACGTTTTATTGAAGTTAAACTTCCTATCACTGTTTTCACGTGAAATGCTATCATAAAATGTTACGCATTTAAATCTAGCTTATTCCATGTCATTTCTAGAATTCGGATATAGTTCTCATGTTGGAAAACAGTTATATAAGCCAAGATATGCCTATGGAAACAAGATTTGCGTACAGTGCCCCACTTGTCAAACATTACACTGACATTATTGCAAACGAGTGTCCCAAAGCGTTCATCATTGTGTGTGCTACGCCCATTGATTGCATGGTACCCTTGGTTTCTGAGGTACATTTATTTTAAGCTTTTTTAATCACGTTTATTGAATAATAATATTAACGAATAGTTCTCTAGTTTAATAAAATTTGGTTTGTATTAACACACATCTTTTATACACAGTGATTTTATATACAGAGCAATCAATCTGATAACAAAGTTGAATAAAGTATGCCATTTTGTCGATGCTATCTTAATCCGATCGCCTCTTTCAGATAGTGATCTTTATCTACCTTATAAAGGGACTTATAAGTAATTAGTTTAAAAAATACTACAAGACCTTCATATATTTTAAGTAATCGGTGCACAGTAAAATTTAAATTGAAAACTGTATTTCTGTGCAATGAAGATAAGGTACTTTCAGACATTAAAAGAGACGGGGTGGTATGATCCAAGGAAAGTGTTGGGATCTGTGGCCGTTCAGGAAATGCGGGCGACGACGCTGGCCGCCCGCGCTTTAAGCTTAGAGCCAAGCTATGTGAGGGTGCCTTGCGTCGGCGGAACTGAAGGAAGTGCCTTAGTGCCTTTATTTTCTAAAGCAGTTAAAAATTTTGACTTCAGTCAGGTACTTTAAATTATGTTAAAAAGGCTTAGTATGGTAAGAATAAAAGTATGTATGCATTATTAATATCTGTGGTTTATTAAGTACAATATCGCTTTTATCCTTATCACTTTACCCTTTTCTGTTTTATGATAAAATAAAACCGTTTTCAATACAACATTTTTTTTCTTTTTAGAGTAACACATTAATGATGACAGAAACAGTGAGGGATGCGCCCAGTGCAATTGCTCGTTCTGATGGAGAATGTAAAAAGGCCGCTGAATTAAGTGAAGCCCATGCTTTGGCTAATCTAGTAAATAAAGTATCTTGGGCATTGTTATGTAAAGACGTACCAAGGGTCAGTGGGTTTGTTGAAACGGACGCTAGACAAGTTATATCCCCAGCGAGGTAACATTTACTGTATATTGAATCAAACGAAAATTAGGCCAAAATATTAAATAATAGGCTGTTTTAACTTTCCTCGAAACGTAATAATTGCAACTATAACAGGAGGTTTATCTTCAGATATATAGCGAATACAGTTGAAATAATAGACAAAGGGATTCTGAAGAGTCTCGGCCTACCCCAAATGTCAGAAACTGAAGTGACACTATTAAATCTAGCGTTAAATGAGTTACGTTATCGGCAAGAAATGATAGAGGATTGGTACACGAAGTATTGCAGTTCAACCTGCAGGCTGGACACCTGCCAAATGCAGTTTTACACTCCCAAGAAGTTACACCGATTTGTTGATTGTGCTTATGCGAACGTTTGATATTTGTTTCCGTCTTTGCCTTGTTGGCATGTTGTGTTATTAAATTTTTCTGGTCGAAAAACGTTTCATTGCTCCTAATTTTATCTAACTTAAATATCATCGGGTGTTATTTTTAACGGTGTTTTTGAAATCACAAATAACTGGTGATTTTTTTAATGCAGATACCTATCGATTGATGTACATCTCAATCAAGAGGGTATCGTCGACAAATTCGATATACCTGGCAAAATGAGTGACGTTGAACTGGAGCTATTGGATGGGGCATTTTCTGTATTAACGGACAATGTGAAATTTGCATTGGATTGGTATGCGCGCGATCGGGATATGAAGCTCATTAGTGGTGAAGTAGCTGCAAGGAAAGATTTTCAATATGGCAAGAAATACAATCACGTTGAAGATTGCTTGAGTCAGTTGACCTAATTTGAATCTGAACTTATTACATTTGTGCTGTGAAAAAAAAAATGTAAAATGCAAAGTGGTGAAAAAACATGTGTAATAAATAATAATTTTAATACTTCTCTATATTACGGCAAAATATTACATCAACAATTTTGTACACATTGATTATTTGTTCAATTAAAACTAAATGAAACCCGAAAATAATATATACACAATGCTTTAAAAGAGTCTGACAATCTATTCAGCTATCATAAAAATGAAGACCTAATAGTGGGTTATGTTTTGCGAAAATAGATAAATACAATAGGATATCACAGTGTTCCCTGCTATCGTCCATTTTTCGCAAAAGGAGGTCGATCATTCGTTGCCAAGTAAAGTTTTCCATTGGAACTGTAATAAAAAATAGGTCAGTTTTTTTTTTCGTGTTATCCAACTGCAATAGCCAATGTGCTTGTGGACATCCTGGATTTAATTAATGAAGTAGTAGAGAGTAGAAAAATATAAAATTAAATATGGTTTTAATAACCTCTCGATATAACTAATTTTCTGTCTATATTCATATCTAGACAGAATATGAAACTTGGAATTACATTTTATATAGAGCATTTTGTGTGCCAATTACTCTGGTCGTAAAACAACGAATATTCAATTATATTGTTTTGCACAATTTGTATTCGATGCGAATTATTAAAGCAGTATGTATTTAAATAATGACGTATTAAACATACTACTTACTACTTGATCCTGGAATAAGTACAATTATTATGTTTTTGTCTGTTCACAATAGGAAAATGCGCGCGATGTGACTGGCATCTTGCACCAAATTAAAAAAATTCAACAAATATATATGTTAACTAGAAGTATTCTTTCGCAATAGTGAAGAATGAGAATAAAGTCAAACGAGAGGCAATCATTTGGTTAATATTTTTGTAAAGGCCCAAAATTACATAGAAAACTGTTTCCATGCCAATTGTGAATTGGCAATCACTATTGATTGACTTACGGTGATTGGGCGCCAAATCCCATGTATCCGTCAATACTGAAGTCGCAAGTCGATGAGGTGTTTCTCCATTCTCTACACACCGTGCTTGGAAATCCAGTCGGGTTACGTACTGATTCAGCATATAGTCTCCAAGCTCGATTGTGACTACAACCATCTGTAGAGATACTAAACATTGAGTGCATTTTGTAAAGAAGTTTAATTTCATTTCTAAAATCACGTATTAATTGAGATTAGAATAGTAAGCGAACGTGTGTTAAATGATATTGATGGATATTAAATAAAATCGGAATCGTCAATTGCCAGGAAATGATAAATAGTTAACTAAGATCTCATTGGGCTTTATCTTTATTGATGGGAATTCCGCCAAACGTTAAACTACTGAAACCTGGCAAATATGTCGTAAGAAGTTTCAATAAAACTTACTACGCCAAAAACAGCTGAGTTCGTATAAACATGATTATTTTTGTCGGTAACATGTTTGTCAGGCTGAGGTAAAGTTATTTTTTCCGCAAAATTTATTAAGAATTGCTAATAGTCATACGAATGTGAAAAATCAAAAGCCACGAGGAGTACGTAAACCGATTTAACGCTTACATTTTTTTTAATATGCCATTTGGTTTATTTTAAAACTAAAGAAGCGCATGTCTCCAGAAATTTAAAAATTACTCAGTTAAAACACTCTTTACTGGATATATCAAAATATAGAGTAGGTTTAAGTAAGCAGAATGGCACCAATTAGTTAGTTGTGAAAATTCTTTAGCCGTTTTCGCGTTTTAAATTATTACTTAATTGCTTCATGAGTTTGATAAGTGTTACAATATTGTTACAGAGTTATGTCGCGGACTACAGTCATCGTAAACATTCCTTAACTATGAAACATTGAAGGAAACTTCTTCATACATGTTATTTAATGGAGATATTTAACTTAATAATGTAGGCAACTAACCTCCAGTCTAGTATTAATAAACTAATTTCACGTTTCAAAATTAGGTGATAATCCAATTGTAACCTCCACGCTTTAAAATGCCTGGTTTTAACGGTTAATTTACCAATTTAAGTGCCTTTTTAGATGGCGTATAACAATGAACAATTCTAAAATGTTTATCGAACGCGTTGTTTATGCGGTTTATACCCGTAGATTACAAAAAAGTTATTATTAATAATTAGCAATATTTACTGAGCACTAAGTCAATATAAATATGGGAGGTGCAATATGCAGAATATCTTTACACTGATAACTGCAAACACACTTCAAATAGTCAGAAAGGCTGATTGCATTATACCAAAGATTAAGCTAATAATAGAAAAAAATAAGCTTTGATTTATGTAAGGTTAAAATGTGAATTCTTAAAATGTAATGATATCTTTTTAATTTAATTTCTTCAAAGTACAAGAGAAATAATTCCATGTTTTTATCATATTAAACAAAGCATACTTTTTGACAATTGCGCGTCTAGTGAAAAGTGAATTATCGTAAACCTTTAAACATAAACCTTTTTGGCAATATAATCCCGTTTGTAATTATTACCTCCCCCCACCCCCTCCCAGCTCTGCAGCATCCGTATGACGTCAGAACATCGATCGTTCTTCCCGCCGAAAGGGTCGCAAAATTCATTGTTCCATTCCAACGAAGGCCAACGTTTTTTTACATCTTTTACGACTTTTGATAAGCCAAAGCTTTGATAAAGATATTATCTTGAAATAAGCCAATACCCAAATGTTACTTTAAATAATAAGTAAGCGAATTACACATAAAATTTCATATAGCTTTTATATAGCTACGCTAAGATTGCTTTACGAGAATAATGTTTAGCGAGAAATCACCTATTTACTTTTGTATTTAAATGTATACTGAACGTGAGTTAATAAACAAGGTTACGGTACTCCCTAAACCTAATGGTGTGGGTAATATTACACCCCGACCCTGGAAGCAAGATTTAGTTAAATAGACTAACAAAAGAAATTTATCTGTCGATATTTAAGCAGCTGATCAATCCAGCATCCAGGTTGAATCCATTCTCCATGATTTGGATAAAAGTCGACATCACCAATTGGCTGGGGAAATCCGAATACGCCTGGGTTTGTATGTACGACGTCTACAAAGGCAGCGTCGCCTTTACTGAGGTGTCCCCCGCTGTCATATAAACTATATCCCGGATATGCTGGATCCAAACCTGAGGGAAGATTTAATTCCATACACTTTCCCAATGGGATAGGTTGAGATAGACCTTCAATTGTTACGGCTTTTGCTTTGCGCTTATTTTAATTGAGATTTTCAACCCGACAATAATACTCAAAACATAATTCATATATTTTTCGTCTCATATACATATACATGTTTAGCCAATTTAAAACAATAATTTAAAAAAAATAATAAACAATATATATAACGTAAGTACAATGATGTAAATTTAGACGTTTGGCGTAGAATACTTTTCTTAATGTTTTTAACGAGTTAATTAATCAATCTTTTATACAAATTATAAAATTTGAGCGGGACTGTCGGCAATTTAAACTAACCAGTTATCCTTCCTAAAAGAAGGCCTCTTGCCTTGAGTTCTTTTCCCGTAAAGCCCGCAGCTTCAGCGCCCAACGAGAATCCAATAATATGCAAAGTGCCCGCGGGCACCCCGGCGAAATGCAAGAATTGTATAAAATCAGCGAAACGTTTCCCCATATAACGTGTGTTTTGAACTGCCGATACGTACCTAGGGCAAAAAATTATAATATTAATATTAGATACATATATAGAATTAATAGCCAAATAGTTAATAAATAATGTTTTAACAAATGTGTAATATGAAATAGGTATCTCACCAAGGGAAGGCTACAAGCCGCGACCAGTCGACGCTTATAAAATTGTATTCTCCTGTATTCAAGTAGGCTGAAATAAGTGTAGAATCATCACAGATCTACAGGTTTAGTTGGTAAGACGATATTATAACAAGAAATGACAGTTAATCTGTTTTTGATCCAATTGTTAACGCATTACATTTTTAAAATACATGTTTTTAGCTATCTATACCTAATTTACATCGAATATGAAACGATATTAGTCTGTCGTGTCATGAAAGTAAGCGTTCTGAGTTTTAATCCCGAAGGCAGCATCAACGCGTAAAATAAAACATGAGCAGTTTTTGCATAACGTAAAGCAATGCCTACATAATTTTATAATCTACTCATGAACTGAGTTTAAATTCTAAAGGTTAACTTATTTCTAAAAAGGAAACACTACCTGCGTTTTTTAAATGAGATCGTAAACATAACATATACATATAAATATATATACCTAGTTATTTACGCAATCTAAAACCAAATATATATAATCATTATATAGAAACATGTCGATAACACACTTAGATAAAATAAAATATTTGCAATAAAAAAGCGATGACGGAAATGATGACGTCATTAGAGGAACGTTGATATTCTGTGGCGTCATATTTACGCATTTTAGCATTTGGTATGGACTCATTATAATTCATACTGTATTTTCCAAAGTTTCTTTTGATATTTACAAATGACAGAGTAAAATAATCGTGCGGCTAGTTTCAATCAAAATCTACGGATTCTTTTAGCCTACATTTATGAAAGTCGCACGCACCTAACACGCACTGAGCATATTCGCATATCATTTTCTTATACAGGTGATCCTTTATACTCATTAGGCCTATCCAATTATAATATTAAATATAAGCACATCTATAGATAAAAAGTATTTTTATTCTATACAGTAAAGGTTATCTAAAGATACCCTTAATTTGAACTCACCATTCTTTAGTGTTATGGTGCTAACACCAGTTGAAGATTCGGAAAAACCAAAGAGATAAAGGACAGTCGGGTGTGAGGTATTAAACCTGCTTAATGTCAATGAGCTCAAGTCATTACTTCTGATCAATTCGTACGTACTCAAAAATGGTCTGAAACGTGAAATATTATTCCTTCTTACTCCATTGATTACAATTGTTATGGTGTTTTACATAGTGATTACATATGATTTTGTTTATATGACGTCTTTGTCTAGGTACAAGTCATAGATGTCGCTAAATAGGTATAGCAAAATAATAAATCGCGTAATTTTTCTGGTTTATGTACAAAAGTTGAAGACACTTTTTTTAAATATCAACGTAAAGACAATGATAGTAGTTACTAGTTAGGTAAAGTGATCTAAGAAAAGTTAAAGTCTATAAATTATGGGGTCAAACTCGCATAAACGCATTTGAATACAATTGAATTACTTTAAACTTATCTAATTAGTACAAAATTGGTATAAATTTAGTTTAATTCCATGAGATTTTAATTACTATGAAACGAGAATTAGAATTTTTATGAATTGAAAAGATTCAACTTGGTTCAAGCAACAAAATAGCTATTTAACAAAATAGTTATTTAATAAAAAAAATAGAAATCGTGCACAATTAACCCATTGTTTACACGATTAGGTAAGCAAATTCTTTTAATTTTGCCTATTAATATATAATATGTCCCTATTCACCATTGTAAAAAATTATCAACCATTTTTCTCATCTGTACAATTTATAACACTGCACAGCTCTCCTTAGTACAAATTGAGTACAAACGATGCATATTATGCCGTGAAGGCTACTTCCCGTCAGCTGTTCTGAAACTTGTGATGAATGGTGTACCTTTACGTGACTTCGCATAAGTGACAATAGAGTGTGGCTATGTAAATACCCTTGTTGACCTGATGTTCGTTAATTCGTTTTATATTCTCTTTCAGTTATACCAACACAGTTATAGCCATAAAAAGGCATCACATTTACATGATAACAATATAAAAAACATTTTATTTAATAAAGATAAAACTTAATGATTATCTTAAATACAACCGCGCATAAAACATTCGGATTGTTATAAGAAGCTTATGCTAAAAATACCTTGTATAAAGCTTATACTTGATGTCAATGCGGTCATTTCTCGGACAACAGTCTTGACACTGCCCCACGGGCGCTGGCATGTAACATACCTGCACTGCGCCTGAAAACGTATGATATATAATATCGGGGCTTGTTTAATACGTAGTTGAGGTTACATTTCTAATGTTATTTAAATTAATGGAGATACATTTTTATCTGTTTTGAAGGTGGCTTTAAAGCTTTTAATTATATTTTCATAAATAAAGTCAAATATTGAAATATTTGGGTAATCTGCTACGTGCTTAAATATTTTTTCCCATTTACACAGTCGGCAGTTATAATGCTACTTAGGTAAAATATATTTTCAGATTTTAATTATGACCGCTATAAAAAGCGCGCGGGTATTAAATAATTTTAATTCTGTCTAATGAAAAGCTATAGAAAAACTTCTATCTGCCTCTTTTGGAACTTTATTATTTTAATAAATTGAATTTTAATAAAATACCTACTTTTATTAATTAAATAAATAACACTTCTACCTTATTGTATTCATGATACTATTAAAGCAAATCTACACGAGGAGAAATCACAATCAGGATAAAATCCTATATTCTATTATTTAAATTGCAAAAATATTTTTAATTTACTTATCCTCTTTGAAATTTTGTCGGGTTATTAGTACCCAAGGTACTAATGGTAAATGAACGGACCTAGAGGCATCATAAAATGTTATAGAGAAAGTGGTGGTGACAAAGGTGGGACAACCTCGCGAGCGGCAGGGACCTAGACCGTGGGCGGGCTTGTATTTAAAAATGTGTAATATTTAATCATGGATCATAGGGGGATGATGAATATGTGCTTATATAACAATAATTTTAGGTATTTTAGACACCACTAGTGTGCATAGTGGCAGGAATGTAAGAGGAGGTGTTAAAAAGTGACTCGAAAAAATTCGTAGTAAAATATAGTTAATTTTAAGGACGTTCTATAATTAACAAATATCATACATTTAACGTATAGGGTAAAATTAATAAATAAATGTAAAATCTATATTCGTACACAATAGTACATTCCTCACAATGTGTAGCCGTAAATCGTAACTTCTTTTATAACCTATTCAATTGATGGAGAAAAAACTATTGTTTTATTTCTAACTGCCTTAGTTGTAATTTTAATTATTAATCAAGAATTAATTTCTATAAATTTCATAATACACAAAATGTTATACTCATTTTTTTTAAGCTATTATATAATTGCTTATTAACCGAATTTCAATATTTTTCGCACAGTGTTACCAGTCAAAATATCACGTCCAGTCTGTTAATATAAGACAAATTAAAATCAAAAACACTTACCTATAAATATTGACATCAATTGACAAGTAGATGCACCTAACATTTTAAGAAATACTAACGTATTAGTAGGTGAGCTCAGGAGTTGGTTCTGGTAGCCGCTTGAGCGTGGTAGAATTTTATATGCGATACCTAACACACTAACAAGTACCTCCAAGTAGGTTAGTAAAGTTTTAACTGAAGTAGAACCGATAAAACTCAAACCACTCTGTCATTTTCGTCATCACATTATGCACTGAAGCTTTAAAAAATATAACCATTTCTAATATTTAACCACATAAACAATGTTATATGGGCAAAAATAATTACGAATATACGAGATCAGATATGATTTTACTAAAGAAAAAAAAGTACAGGATCCACACGACTGTCTATAATAATATTTTAACTACGACTACAATGATTTCTTGACGTCACGTTAAATTATGCAATTGTTTTCACTTATAATCTCCGATAAAGGTTAGTCCAAATTGTGCTTTATCGAATTGATTGCGACCATTAAATAAAGTAGGGGAAATGATCGCAATCATTTCACAATTTTTATTATAAAACTGCAACTCACTGATCCCGGTGTGATTCAGATAGATAAACAGCTAAATATTTGCTCTTTAGCTATTTACCTTTCTAAATCATATAATATATATATCATACAAATCCGACATCATTCGATTCCCTGCGATAACTTACATGCTCTATTGAAATACATGCTATATAGTATATATACCTCCGAAGATTTTGGAGTAAATGTGATAATTATTTACACTTAAAGTACTGTTTTAATATATTATACAAAATATTGTACCTAGATTTAAGCAGATTTAAATTTAAGCAGTGGAAAGCTAGTTTAAGTTATACAACTTAAAACATAAGATTTAAGGAATATCTCCGAGAGCGAGGCCAAGTGGCGAAATAAAATTATGTTATATGCCCCGGTGCGTCTTGTCCATTACGTACTATATTTATGTAATTCTTTTTAAACGTAACATAAGATACGCAAAATAACTAATATCATTCAATTTTATTCTTTTTATTACAACTAATTATTGGCTGTTACGTTACGTTCGGTTTCGATGCTATAAAAAACGAACCATGTTTTTAACAATTGTTTTCGAGTACCTACCTACCTACCTACCTACTAGGAAAACGTTTTTTTTTTTACTATTGTCGATGTAGATTTTATTGTAAGTATAGAGTATATATATCCCAAATCAGTGGAGATATTTTAAAATTGCATTTGGACAGAGCAGTAACAATACATTGCACATTGCTAACTCATTGTACATAATTAACAGACAAAATAAAGTTACCAATTACGCAAATTATTATTATTTAAAATGTTTACTTGCAAAGTATTTACAAACATTAAAAATTACATAATCGTCAAATATAAATTCGGTAAAGTGTAACGTAATTTATGAACCGTAAAAATATGCAGCCATTTCATGATTTTAGATTTTCTGAATCTAATTTAGACCCTTTTACTCACAGATAAATTCAAAAACAGCGTAGCGTAAACACAAATTTGACAGAGAGGTAGTTCCTAGTGAGGAATCGAGTAAGAATTTCAGTGCGTTTTTTACAAGTCGGATCTCAAAATTGTTTAACACAATCCATAATTATTTCTGCCCCTTCAATTTTGGCACAAAGGCGATCTTAGACCGTTGCCAAGACTGTGATATTTTAATTAGAAATATCCACTTGAACATTTCTAATAATTACATTACAGTAGATACGTGTCTTTACTATCCTAAACTATATGTGGGCATTTGAATCGTTAGATTTTTCGGCAATTATTGTTATACATTAAGAAATCAAAATACTTTTATCTAATAATAAATCATTATATTATTTAACAGCACCATGTTTTTATTTTGAGTGCCCCAATTATTTCGTTAATAAGACTCAAGGCACAACCTAAGCACTAAGCTGATTACACCGCTACCAAAGCCAGGGCTAAACGGAGCATATAATTAAACTTTCAATGGCATTCTCTGGATAATAACATAAATACCTGTATATTAGTAAGAATATTGTACATTCTAGTAACGTATGTCTAATATGATTGCGTGTTTATAAAATATAATGTCCCTTTAAAGGAAATCTACTTAATTGATATTCTTTTGTCGCAGGATAAGCTTCTCAACAAGCTTGAAGAAAATGAACCTGAACTAGCAACATCGCCTGAGGAAGAAGTTCGTATAATTATTTTTCACTACTAGTATAATCGTTTAATCTAATAAGTTGAAAACAGAACAATAAATTGTTATACGACAAGATTTGTTTCTTTGAATTGAATAATAGAATATTATGAGCAAGGTATAATTTAGTAAGCTTAATTATTATTGAACCGATTAATGAATCAATCAATATAGTGCAGAATTTTCTAGGTATCATAAGTATGTTAGTGCTTCTTTGGTATACATTTTACAGCGGCTTATTCTATTTGGAAGGAATGTAATTCATCAAACGAGCCTTGCATGAGTTATTACCGTAACCAGGGAATAATATTGTAATAGGGTTTAAGTTACTAAAAGGTTTACTAACATTTTCACTTGAGATTTAAAGTATTCGCAAGTTTTGTGCCTACACGTGAGAGCTTTACGACTGTGATAGGCCATAAATATTACTTTTGGAGGTTTTATTATACCTTGTTCTTATTCCGATTTATCTGTTCATATACTAGATAGACTGGTAATGGTCGTCAAAAGGCATTATATCGGAAATGAGTGACGCTCTTGCAAAATACATTTGTCGTGTATTTAAATGAAATTTTCCTTAAACTGTTAACATTGTTATGGCGCACCTTAATCACTTTAGTATCTGTCTGTGTGTCCTTTGTTAGGTACAAAGGTTATTATCACACCTATATTTTTAAAAAATGACCATTGATTTGATAATTGTAGAATTGAAATGAATGCGTCATACGTTTATGTATTATATGAATATAAGTTCATATTAAATTTCAGTGTGTAATATGTGTGAATGCAAAAGCGACGATGCAGACATCGCCGTGCGGTCACCGTGTGGTGTGCCGGCGGTGTTTTGTGAAGACTATCCAGATGGCAGTAAGCCAACGCCTGCTTCCGTTGCGCTGTGTCATCTGCAGAGCAAAGATACTGCGGTTGAGACAGGCCCCCAGATTGGTTACTAGCAAGAGTTGGCAGGTAAAGACAGTTTATGCCAACCTATTATTATATAGGCTAAACTTATTCATAAGTTGGTGTTATAGAATGTGTGCCTTTAAAATTGGGCGTAGCCTGACAAAAGGCTACGCCCATTTAAAATCTATCCTAAGGACATTTAAAATCGACTAAACTAGCACTTATGTATTTGGTTCACAATTTAACATTAATCACAATAGTGTTAGTGTCTACTTGATTAGTGGAAACTGAATGCAATGTGAATACCAGCAGCTTTAAAGCAAATAAAAATTAACAGGGTATGTTCTTTTTTTTTTAGAAAATCAGGCATATATTTATTTTATTTATTTACACTTTATTGCACTTAAACAGTATGATGTTACACATAAGAGCAATGGGCGACCTTATCGCTAATAAGCGATCTCTTCCAGGCAACTCACAAAATAACAGAATACTTAAAAAACAACTTTACTGGTGCAAAGGGTGCGAAGTATACAAAAACAAAACATAACATACGTTAAATTAAGTAAAACAGAAAAAATATGCTAATTTAAATCTAAAATTATAAATAATTACATTATGGACAACAAATGCTTTCGAAAAAGAGATTTAAAAGATCATAGGAGGCTGATTGGTTGGTGATGGAATGAAGAGTCTTCTTTATTCAATCACTATATTCTTAAGATATAATACTATGTACTAATAAAATAATGTTTGGAAACTTAGGTTTACTAAACATTTGTCTTGGCATACAATTTTTAAAAAATAGGTATTATAATTGTAACGTCATTATTTAGTTACGTTTCGGTACCTTTATTGACTGTTATTAACACTCTTTAATTTCCAGATAACAAGCAACAACAGTAAACTGTGGGGCGTACCTGGATCTGTGTCGTCGTATTCTGTGGGAGCCCGATCAGTACCGGCTTCAGCTTCCTTATACTCTGTCACTAGCGGAGAGTCCTCAATATCAGGTAAGACATAAAGCTGGAGAATGTTTATGAGTACCTTACAGGCAAAAACTTCTTAGCGTGATTCACGTACGATGGCATCATCGTATTGGTTGAAACCGCAGTGTCTGTTGATCCAATAAAAATGTTTCTTTGATGTATATGTATAGCTTTACATACAAAAAATACATATTTATAAATTGTATTTCGCGATATCACACACAATAAAAAAACTTTAAACTCAAGGTTAATATATGATTAACATTCTGACATAATAAAGGTATCTTTATATTTTATTATAATTGATGATATACCTACCGGCACTCCCATTTCAGGTGTGTCTTCCGTATCATCAAATAGCGTGACCAATGGCACGTGTTCAACGAAGTTATGTGGAGGGTCCAAATGTGGAGGTGTCTGTCTCGGTGCGATACCCCGGGTCCCTTCGGCGCCACCCAAACCTCGCCAGCCTGCCTCAAACTCCTTACGCCGATCACAGCATCATAGCATGAAGGTAAACCTTATTTTCTACAATATCGATGTAATTCTTCGTAGTCGCTAAACCTTTTCTTACTTAGGATTATAGTGTAACTTTACAAGATGGTATCTATATCACTGTAATAGTTTTCTTGATTACCTAATGAGCTTTTGATATTTTGTGGCTTGTGCCAAATAACAACAATGCAAAGGTCGAGTTAAATTATATTAATTACCGAATGTACGAAGATCACGGCACCGATATCTATTAAAATAAAACATACCGAAATGGTTATAAACAGTTGTTTCATTTGTAAATACTTCACATTAAAGTTTTACACTTTATTAACTACCAGTCTATAGAGGCAAAGGTCCAAATTTGCCTTGATTAAATTTTACACTATCTCCTTACCACTGTTTACATTACGTATACGGTATAACCATATTAAATGAAGGGTACCTATATAATGTTCAAGGCTCGATTGCAAGACTACCAAGTACACACCTACACGGGAGGGCCTGCATCCGAGGGCTCAGGTAGACTTCCTCCCATTCGTGAATTTCAAAGAGAATTTCGAGAGGGGCGGCGGGAGAGCGCTAATTCTGCTTCTGCGTCAACTAGGATAAGGTAAAACCTTTAGCTAGTGATATTTACGCGTACCGGTTGCCCAAAAGATATGCCTGTGTCACCCGATACTCTATGTGTTGTTTTTAAACACTAGATCTTTGGAAAAATAATATAGTTTAATAAACAAATCGTGTTATTCCATACTTTCAGATGTGCTCAGAAAATAGTAACGCAACTAGAAACTTCACCGCAACAAGAAAAGCCAAACTTTTTCCGTACTTTAAATCCGTCTATTAACGAAGACCCACCTAATTCAAGAGATCAAAGTAAAGAGACTGAACGAAATAATGATAACCCCAAGATAAAACCCAAAAAAGATGAAAAGAAAAAGAAAGAATGTGACGAAAATGCCAAAACTGACAAACTTAAGAAAGATGAAAGCCAGGATAATAAAAAGAATGAAACGGCTGAAAGAAAGAAAGAGGAAAAAATGCGTTTAAAAGCTGAAAAAGAAGCAAAGAAAGAAGCTAAACTTCTTGCTAAAGAAGAGGAAAGACAGGCGAAATTAATAGCCAAAGAAGAGGAGAGACAAGCCAAACTTTTGGCAAAGGAGGAAAAGAAGAAAGCCAAAAAGGAAGCTAAACTTGCAGCACAGGCTGAGAAGGAGAAGAGTAAATAATATATTGTTTTACACGTAGAAACTCGTAGCCGTCTTTAGAAAATAGATTTAAACAACTTTATCCAGGGATGAAACCAATTCATAAATGGCCTTTAAGAATTAAGTTAAAAAATATTAAAACATCTGAATAATTGCAATATCTAACAAGTTTTTTGTTGTTATCCCATATTTTTACAAGATAATAGATAGATATATGTTTAAACAAAATCAAATCTTGTCAAAATTGTCAACTAAATAGTATGAATTCAATACACATATGCTGGCTAATCACAGTCAAAAAACTTAAAACTATTGGAGAGCTTTAAAAAATTATGTAATAATACTGCCTAATCCATAAACATTCTGACAAAAGTTTGATTATGTTTAATTGATTATAAGCATAATAGACATATTATAATTCATTTAAAAAAAATAGTCAAGGTGTCACCCACACCATTAAGACTGACCAAATGAGTAAAATTTTAAAGTTATTATTGGTATTGTTTTTTTTTTAATTTATTGCAAACAGATTGATATACTTCATGGTTTTTCTTGCATTTTCAGCTATTTAAATTATTATAGTTATTGAGTGTACTAACACAAAAGAATAAAATCACTATCCATTTACTAAATCTTCATTGAAAACGCATCTCTGTTAATTTTATCTGTGATTTTAATGTAAGTTATCTAGTTTAAAACTTTTTTTAATTAATTGAAATGATTACAAATAAGTAGCTACCAATAAAGGTTTAGATCATATCAAGCTAAGTGTAATTATTATAATAAAGTGTTGACTTATTATTTTGTAAGATTCCATAAATGACATTCTATCGTCATTTGTTAGAAATTTCCTGTAAAATAAATAAACATGTTACCATTTTGTCTTTTATTTAAATATACTTTAGGTTACTTTGCAACATAGAAAGTGACAATTCTGTTTATAGACTATAATACCACATACCACTGTACTAGAGCTATATGTTATTAAGGCAAAAATAGTAGAACCATATTTTTATTAAACCTCTCATTGTAATGGTTAAGATTTATGAAACCTAAATATCCATATAACTTAGCTTCTTTATATGATATAGGACAATAATTTTACACCTATTCAAAAAAAAATATACTATTAATTTAAAATTTAAATTAATATTTATTTATACTTTAATTAAAACGGCATATAACAACCACTTAAAATAATTATAGATGCTGCATACATACATTTCTCTCACAGAACTTCAAGCATAAATATAATATAGTATGTCATCCATCCGCAAACAAATGACACTCAGGGTATGTATTGAGAAGAGCATTACGAGCAATCAGAACCCAGGTTAGCACCCAGGGTAACCCGAGGATCTGTCATAACTATAAACAATTTTAATAGTAAAACTGAGACAAGATCAAACTTTTTATTTATCTACATTAGACGTAACACTTGATTACTAAATATACTAACACAATGTTTCAAAAATTTAATCTTCATAATCATCACCAATACGATTCAGCATTTCATCACCAGTCTGCTTGTTAACACGAAGATATTTATTAATCATTGGCCTGTAGTAATAGGCTTGGTAGTCCTGCCTCTGTGCCATTTTGTTGACAACTTCTTTTTCAAGTTGCCTTAGTTTCATTTTTTGGGCTTCTTCATCAATGAAGTGCAAGAATTTTTCATAATCCTGGAATTTATACATTTATTAAAATAGGCAATATAAAATAATATAGAACTTGAGGCCTTTGCTAAAAAATATTTCAATATTGTTATTAAAGCTCAAAGATTAAGTAGTTGTAACAGTTATTGGTCAAAAAGTAATAATCAAATTGTTTGCAAAATATTTTATATTGCAATTTTTAAAAATGTGATTTAGGCAGTAATTTTGTTTTATATATTAAACTTACTTGCTGAGGGCTATTGTGAATATAACGCGCTATAAATCTAGTGATAGGGTGTCGGTGATATTCCCAATATTTAGGAGTGTAATCACTGGGAATAGGTGTCAGCTGAGCAGGACCAATAAAAACATTGGTATAAAAAATTATAGCCCCAACAGGAATAAGGCCAACCATAAAATAAAGGTGTAGCATGTCCTTGAATTTGTGCCATTGCCACCTGAAATAAAAAGACGTCTATTTAGTCTTCAATTTTTTTAAGAATACATAAATCAATGGTAGGTATTGGTTAGATAATCACTTGAATATGAAATGTGTTACATTACCTGGAAGGTTGCATGGCCATTGTTTTATGTCCATGATCACCAAAAAGGGATTTTCCTACCGAGAATTTCACATTTTGATCAAGTAAAGTGGTTTTTCTATTGGTTTTTAATAAATTAATGCCGAGAGATCGGCCTAATGCGCTCCAAGAGACCATTTTTGTGAACTTAGAAATAATGACATTTACATAAGACAAATGACACTAATGAGTAAATACTCATACGCATACTCTGTTCAATCTTATCTCAGTACTAGGTCTGTGCTTTCTGTGGTACCTGTGCTGTGTATAGTTAAACTGCCCAATGTCCATATTCCATACGTCATCGCGCGAAATTAAAAATATAATTTCTTAATTCGAGCTTAAAAGTTGGCGTTATAAATTACAATTAAACCACCACTTAAAATACCAATTTATAAGACATAAAGCGGCAGGTACCTTCTCTTTTCAGCACTAAAAGTCTGTAGCTTTTACTAAAATAGTGTACTCCTTTTTTCTATAAAACGGACAATTAAAAGTGCCGAGCGGCTTCCATATTATATTTTTTAAATATAATTAAAGTAAAATCTTTGGTTAAATATTTTTCTTAACTACTTAAAGCCAAAGTGAAAAGCTTGTTATAAGAAAGAAAATAATCAAAAAACTGACGTATTGCTAGCGGGGCTATTGTTGATTTATTGATTTTCTCTCTGAGCATGCTCCATAATACGTGTTAGCTGATAGGCGGTATTCTACCCACTCGATAACATATTTTGATAGCACAATATAAATGCAGAAATCGTCATAAGTAACATACATTATGTTACTAAGATTGTTGTTATTAGAAAAATTGTTTGTTACCTTTAAATATAAATTGTTTTAATTTCCAGCGGCAAACAAAGATGTTAGACTTGGCTTGAAATGGAAGAATTGCTGCAAGACATTCTTAAAGAAGCTAGTGGACCAAAGTTAAATTCTCTCAAAAAATCATGTCAGGAAGCCTTAGGTAAGAGACATTAGTAATTTACCAATTATTTATTATATTGTGTTAAAACAAAGTTAAAATATTGATTTTGGATCAGTAGGTGCTTTAGTTACCATGTTTGACTGCAGAACACAGAATCCTGGATTTAATTCCGGTATAGTCAACAATTTTGTAATAAATATATTTGTTGTCAGTGGTCTGGGTGATTTATCTAATATATATGTAAGTAAATGTAGTTGCTTCATTGGAATAGCATCCATCTATAGGATATAAATTGTGTACTTTGGGGCTTACTGACCAAATCACATTAAGATATTTATTTGATTACAACTTGGAAAATAATATCTTACTTTTATTAAAATTAAATCTACTTGCTAATCATTGGTCTATATCTATTTATGTTTGATTTGTAGTTTTTAATATATACAGAGGATATCAGTTGAAAATATTTCTTTAGTAAGGATCTAAAAAAGTTATTTTACTACTTCATAAATTCTTGAAGAGAGTGACATTATTTATATATATTTTCTAAAGGGTTACAAATAAAGTTTCTATAGTATAGTTTTAATATTGTCATGGATTATTCATCCTTACTTTAGATAATATACCAAACAAACATAAGAGGGGTTTTTTTATATTTCACAGGAATTATGATACATTTTAATGAAATATTTTTATTTTGCAGAGTTAATTTGTGCACAACAACTGAACAGCCGGCGGTCTGCATACGACTGCAGGCGCGCATCCTTGCAGCCATTGCAGCTCGCGCTAGAGACCAAGCGCCCCCGCCTCGTCGCATTCGCTCTCCAGGGCTTTCATGTATGTATTTTTGGAGAAATTTCATTACTACCTTTCCGTTTATCTGTAACTTTTGTTATAATTATTATATTTTGTTGACATTTAAGCTTTAAGTTAACAGAAAATAACGATTATAATATAATAATTTGGAAATATCTCAATCCCATCAAAGTTCACACAGTTCACACATGCCTAATATTGTTTCTTGCTTTTTTCTCTTACCACTATGCCCAAAAAACCATAGGGAGCAGGTTTTACTAACACTTAGAGAGAATATAATAATAAATAATATTTTTTTATGCAAATGAAGTTAGGTATTAATTTCTTTAGGCTATTTTGAAATATTTACTATCTCTCTATATCAATTTACAGAAAATACTTCGTGACGATCGTTTTCATCGTGGAATTGAGCCTGAGGACGATTCACTATGGACACCTGCGCAACTGCTCAGTGCTACCTCCTCGGTTATGTACCAACTACCAGATACGCAGGTTTAAAATGTTTAATTAATTATTTACATAGTGATAATATTACAATAATTCGGGAATTGTAAGTGACAACCGGTTCGAACATCAAGCAACAAAATAAATTTATTATTCTGAATTGTTTCCTGTTAGTTGCCAGCTGTTTTTAAATATATATATTTTTATATTAATACCATTTTTTAGGTACAAATATTCCGTATGTACCTGTCAATGGCGTTGTCACCCCGGCGTACACTAAACGGACGTTTGAGTGTATGGGCGTGTGGGAGATGCGCGGAAGCCGCCAATGCGGCGCCACACGTCGCGGCCGCCGCACGTGCCGCTGCTGCTCAAGTGCTAAGGGCCTATTGCGCACAACTTGGTAATACATATACTTAGGAGAAATAAAATGCATCTTTCAATATTTTTTTAATTATTCTTTTTTTTTAATCTAACTGTGACTTAACCTAAATAACCTTTTTCGTAAACGTAATTAACATAACTATGAACGATTAAGGTAACTAGTTGAAGCTGCATAGTTTGTGAGGTTCTAATTTTGAACCATGAAGTTTTTCGTACACATTTATGCCATATTCATAACAGTCAAAACTTTACTTTCTTACTTTATAGACAACATGTTTAGTATTAACATTAATATTGAAGGCATATAAAATCAAAATCCTATCTAGAGTGCTGTTCATGAACGTTCTATATTCTGCTTATCGACCTTATTCTCAATTCCTTATGCACGCCATCTAGTGCTCTAAACATAAAAATATCTATCCCAGTTAAATTACATTCCGGAGGCCAACCTATTGGGAAAGCCCCTAGTTTTTTATTATGTTATGTTCGGTTTGAATCGTTTAAAGATCGTGGCGGAGATAGTGGTAATAGGAACAGACTAACTGGCTCTTAATATTTGTTTAATTATTGTGGAGCACCGGAAACATGTAATCGAACTGGAACGGGCTCAAAGAGCAGTAGTTGAGCTAGATCATCCTATGCCATTTCAATGCTCCACAGCGAAATGACACGAGGAAAGTAATACTTCCTCGTTACGAGAAATTATACTTGCAACCTGCCTTGGGTTTCACAGACTCACTCTTACATTGAAAGATACTTGAACTTCTCTCCAAAAAGATGAACTTTATTTGGACAACGAGGACACAGAGGTATACACACAGGAAATACTTAACCATCTGTTAATTAAACATCTGTTGACTCAAGTCGAGTCTCGGAACACAAATTACCTTATGACCAACCTGACGTAGCCACACATACACTTAGTTATTTACTAACACACTTTTCTACCACGCACCTCGAAAGAGACCGGGCACACACAAAGCGGATATCCTAATGTGACATCTAGCGTCCGCCTAGTATTCCTAAGTTTCCAATAATTGTGGTCCGGACTTGGGCTACCCTCATTGGTATTAATATTTTGAACTTTCAATAAATAAAGTTAAGTTTAAGTTTTGTAAATGTTTAATACACATGGTGGTGATTTTTATAGATGAAGAATGCCAGGAGCTACTATCGGAAAGGTCACCAGTAGGTCAGAACCACTTGGTGGCTGTTGGCTGCTACAGCGAGGTAATACCCGTCATTCAGTACTTGTGCAGCCGACTTACTGAAACTCAAATGTACGTATTCAAATAAAATAATAATTAACATTTCTTAAGCATATAGCTTAATTTTAAATTACCAGATAGTTTGATTCATACACTTGAATAAACTATTCTTAAAGACTTGTTGGTCACTTTTTTCATACATTTTATTTTTAAATATTATATACTCGTATACTCAAACATGATGTTGGCAATGCTGATGCTACCTACGCCTTTCACAAAGAACCCTATAGATACTCACTCCGTTATATATCTATACTAATAATAAGACAGTAAAAATCGAAAAACTGTACATTAAATATTTTTCCAAAAAACTGAAAGGAGGCAATTAAAGAAGAGTCATAGAAACCAAAAAAACAATTTTTGGAATTCTTGTCTGTCTGTCTGTCTGTCTGTCTGTCTGTCTGTCTGGTACGTTATAACTTGAGAACTCCTGAACGGATTTGAACACGGTTTTCACAGTTGGATTACATATAATTGGGAGCGTTGTCAAAAGTTTGTTTTGTCAAAATCGGTTAAGAGAAAGAGAAGTTATGGTCAATTGAAAATTTACTTCAACCACTGCTTCAAAAATTTTAAACACTTATATTGATTGATTAGTTATATATTGTTAAATATGTTCTAATATAAGTTAATCTTAATATTAAAACTTATGAGAGGTAACAAAAATAACAAATAATGTGCTCGATAGATGGCGTTGATAAAATTCGTCATTAACCTAGATTTATTGTATTTTTTTATTTCTTAAACCTATACAGCTTATCAAAAACAGTTTACACAATAAAAATAGATTAAAAATAAAGCCAAAATAAGGTTAAAATATAGAACCGGAAATAGAATCGAAGATCAGAAAAAAGAATAACAAAAAAAACACGAACAGAAAAAAATAAGTAAAAATATATATACACATGAACAAGTGGAACTATGTGAAGTGCGAACATTTTAGTGTTAGTGTGTGTATCAGTGTGTGCAATGGTGTTGCTGTGTGAGTGAGTGTGCGAGGTGGGGTCTTAGTTTTTTTAAAACTTCTACTAAGGCCAAATATATCCATCGCGGTATTAAGATGTGTGTAATGACTGTTGTGTAATGACTACCATGCACTTCAAACTTTCATTAACGTTTTACCCTATGATTATTTTGAGTGAACACTACCTATACAAACAAATAAAAGGAAACGAGTGAAGAGACGTTTATCGTTTATCCGCATCCATTTTTCCACCTACATCCTTAACGTTAATGAGGCTTACCTTTTATTATTTGGTCAAGCTAATAAGTAATAACCTCACAAGTACGTATTTCGTACTCATAACTTTGTAAGAATTTTCTTTCAACTTTTAACCGCTGAGGAGTTTTACCTTCCATCATCAGCTCATCCACATAAGAAGATGACTATCAGAATATAAAATTGTCAGAATAGTAATTGTCTGTACGTTAATTTGAAAGTTGCCCTCGATTTCCCTGAATCATCCGATCCTGTAAAGCTACATCATTCCTGAGTAACACAGGCTATATATAATTCCAATTGTAACAAGATTTTAGCCCGTGAAAGAAAGCCCTGTCGAGATCATTAAAAATAGCTATATACATAACCAAATTACACGTGGGCGAAGCCGCGGGCGGAAAGCTAGTTATATTATATATTTTATACCCATTAGACAAAATTGTATTTTAATCGATTATCTGTGTGAATCCTTGTTTTATGTGTGTGTAAAATTGATTATATACAACGTTTGTGTACAAATATTTAACGGTGATATTGTTAACACGTGATCTTAATATTTCCAGGACACCAAAGCAGAATCCCCTGGCGCTGTTTTTCCTCGATTGTCTGCTCACCTTAATGTCCAGCTTGTCGGAGCGTGTGAGTGGTAACTCGCACTTCACGACGTTCCTTTGGCAGAAGTTTTGTCCTTCGCTCATTTCGTTCTTGGGAACACCACGCGTGGATAAAAATATTAAATCTAGGTATGTTTTATTATTTCCAATATAACATGGAACGGCCGTTGTGATGTGTGGGTTGACTTTTTGTTACCATGGTAACAGATAATCATGCTCTTATGATAGAATTATAAGTAAAATATAAATTTGTTAAAATAATATTTTTTTTGTATTGTATATTCAAAATGAAAAGCACTGGGATATTTATCTTGTTAAAGTGGGCATTTTTTATCAGGGAGCACGAGGGATCTTTGGTGGATGACTCGGGACGAGGCTCTGGCGCTTTAGTTTGTGCTCCAAGTTTCAACAGCAAACAGGCGAAGACTATTTATAGGTGAAATCTTTATATTTTACATGAACAATACACAGTATTTAAAATTAAATTATAATATTACATACATTTATTTGTAGTATATCGAACCAATTAGTGCGCCTTGTCGGCTCTACATCAAATCTACGGCCGGTTCTCGAAGCGCTATACCACAGAATGTTGCTTTATCCTCCGATACAACATCGCGTTGAACCACTGCGGAGTGTTCGTGAACTGTTGCAGCATCCAAAGAGATTAACACAGCTCGTACTTGTGAAGAGGGATGATAGGCATAGCGATGACATGGCTATTGTACGATTGTAAGTTTTTTTTTTTGTTTGACACAAATTCGCAACATTTGCAACTAAAGATAATAGAAAACACTAAATGACGTGATTATCACAAATTCGACGTGAATGTAATACTGATTAATTAGTTTTTTTTATTATTTATTCACACTTTATTGCACTTAAACAGTAGAATAATGTTAATAGATTTTAATACATATGAGAGTAACGGGCGGCGATCACTAGTCTGGAACTAGTCTTTAAAAAGTTTTGTATTATTTTCTGTAGAATAATGGATGGTATAGAAGAGTGCGGACGCAGTGGCAACCCCGAAGTGGTAGCAGCTGCGGTGGAGTGTGTGGTGTCCCTTTTGGATGCTTTGGAGAAGTTGTGCACCACACCCGTGGATTATGTAACACCAGAAACCGCCAGTTTGATTTTGGAATACTGGCCCAAGTTGCACGAAGCCGATTATACTGGACCACTCACTTATCAGACATTGGCCAGACTACCGAGTCCGTACAGGTATGTTGTTTAGCCATTAACTTTCATTTGCCATTAATACTAATAATAATAAATATTCTGCGCTACTTACGTAGTTATACTTTGTTGTACACACAGTAGTAGTTAATAGTTGTTTGTTAATAAAAACAACGGGCGGCTTTATCGCTGGGCGATCTTTATTCATTAATAGTAAAACAAGGAAAAGTAACTGATTGCTCACTTCTATTTCAAAATAAATATATTAAATGTTAGAATATATATGTAATTCATAGTTTTGAGCGACTTTGCATTTTTATAGTATCCTAAGGCATTCAAATATTTTTTTCAGAGACGTAGTAGCTGTCCTGCAAAGCAATGAAACAAAGGATCATGATTCGTCAGGTATGCTACATTCAAATGTTATATATAGTTGTATTTACTTTTTTATGTACGTAATGTTTCGGTTTTAATTAATAATTTCAGACACATCTGGTCCGGAAAACGTCAGCTCGGGAAGCGATGCCGAAGCCGACTCGGACGCTGATAATGTATTTCTACCGAGTAGGAGCAGTAACCCAATGTATAAGCAGGATAACTTTACAGATACTAGAACTGTACCGAAGACTTTAAACCTTGGACGGTAAAATTTTGAAATCAATGCATTTATTCGTTACATTTTTTGCGACTGATGATCAAGCATTTTAGTGACTTTACAGGAAGTAAAATTTATTACTTAGTTTTAAACGCAAAATTTACTATTATACATTATATGACGAAATGTTGCATTTAATATAACAAAATCACTAACAAGTGAAATATTTAAACAAAAAAACAAATTTTGTTTGCGGTAATAACTTGTACTTCTTCAGTTTTATCTACTTAATCATAGATGTCGCCACAATGTATTTTTGTAACTTTTAGCATTTTTGAAAGTGTCGATTTATTTACACCAAATCATATTGTTACTAGAAGTTTATAAATTACAGATGCACCATCACAGAATGCAACGTGGACTTGGAAAGACACAACGCGAGGCAATTTGTCAAAACACTGCTAAGTTCCTTACTTCCGAAGCTAATTACACTAAGAACTTGCATTGAGGTTAGGACTAATTTTATATTATTAAATTAAGATCTATTTTTTTATTCGAATAAATATTTCTCTGTCAGCACGTTCTCATACATAACGCACACTGAAAGCACTGGCATTTTACGGCCTTGTGGACAGTAGTCGATGTCGATGGAGAGAAAATATAATGTATGGACTATAATCTAAACCAACCAAATCCAATTGATTTCGACGCTTTAGAGAGTTTGTCATTAAATCGAGTAACGTTACATGGAGTTTACACTGTATATGTAATGGATGATAACTCTCAAGATCTCTTGTATTCTTCTTCTAGTTCCTTTTATTTTTAATCACGGAACCCGTTAGATTAAAAAAAAAATCAATGATTGCATTGTTATTTTACCACTTGTTTCGGTAGAAGAGTATTATATATAGCGTTGGTCGAAATATTAAAACCATATATATCTATATACCAGGTAGATGAAGCAATGCAAGAGTTTGCATCGAAGTGTTGCCAACATAACGCAGCTCAGCCTCCCGCTACAGCCTGTATTATGAACGCAGATGGCGTCTACCTTGCCACATACGCGGCTTTGTTGCTTACCCTTAAACAAAAAAGGAGCAAGTACTATGCTGATATCAGTGTAAGTACATAAAAAACTGTAATACAGAAGATAAATGTCAAAACTGTTTTGTTTATTTTTGATAGATAAATTAAATTTTAAGTAAATGTTATCCTAAACTATGTTACAGAAAATACCACTTCCGTTAACTGAAGAGGAGTTCGTAGAAGACGTTCAAGGTAGTGGCGTGCTGGTGTACTTGTCTGCCACTTGGCTGAGGGAGCTCTACCAACAAGTGGTTGCCACAGATCTCTTAAAAGACATACAGACCTCTGATCATCCTCTCATACATTTATTATCTGGTAAGTGTTTTCTTTACCACGTTGTCGCCTGTCGTAATTATTGAATACGCTTTATTGAATATTTATCAAAAGTATATATACAATTTATCATTACATCTTGAATTTTAGATTTAGGAGGACTGGATTCCAATCCCGTGATGTCCGATTGGCAAAGACTAAGAGAGGTGTCTATGGTTTATCATAATACAAACGACTCACCTCCTCTTCAGGCCAGTTTACGCTGGGCCAGAAGGTATGTCTGCCATGTCTTTACAAAATAGACAATGTTTATAGAGAGATTTTGACAATTATATCTCATTATACATTTCATATTAAGTATATTTTATAATTAAAAATTATACAATGTTTTTTTTTAATTTTCAGGATCCTTACGTGCATATGGGATTCAATGGTGACGGTTTTGAGTGTGCCGTTAATAGGTTGTAATAAGAAACACAAATTACATGGAATTATTACTAAGAAAATCAACACGTTTGGAAAGAGAAAGAGAATTGCATGGGAGGGACTTACTATACAGTGTTTGGAAGGGCTTCATAAGGTTTGTTTTTTTAATAGTTTGTCTGTTTGTTTGGTAATATCAGGAAGGGAATTTCGATACAGATCTTGTCAAAATTTGTGTCCATTTATTTATTATATAATAAATAAATTACAAGACGTTTATACGAGCGGAGAATATAAAAACATTGCATGTTATGGTATAAAAATGACAATATCAAAGATTTTGGAATATATGAAAAAGGTTTCGACCTTTATTCGATTTCGACCAGTACTGACCTCTTTGAATTTGGCCTCCTTCCTTTTCTAACTAGTGTACAACTCTCTTATATTTATAAATGTTTTTTATTTTTTATATTTTTTTTGATAATTTTTGACAGCTTAAGCTTAATATCAATACTTTTGTTTATCGATAATTTTGTCAAAAATTATCGTGTTCATATTATGAATGCTAATCACTGATCTAACTTATTTCAGGCAGCCCGTATCAGTACAACTTTAAGCCTACAGAATAGATGCAACAGTATACTCGCGCTCCTCGCCAGCTCGGCCACTTCTCAACCTGCGAATGGGAAAATACTTTCTACGCACGCATTGTCCTTGGATATATTAATTTCAGGTATTTGTATTACACAAAGAAAGAAGGATATTCATTAAAGAGTTTATTCTCCATAGAACACTAAAGATATAAACTAATAAATACAAGTAAGACTAACTAATCTAGTTCAAGTTATAATACGAAGTACTTTAAAATTGCATCAAACAAACTCTGATTTTTAATTTACCTATTGTTGTTATTTTTGTACTTCGTTGGTATGTTTTGTTAAGCGATTTTAGCGCGTCCACAGTGCAACTTTAACAATTAAAAAAAAATACTATTAAAATACTTCATATGTACGCGGATTGCCAAAAAAGTACGTTCGATTCCCGGCTCAAAAGCGTTACAATCTGGATATTTTTGTTATTTTTGTCATTTGTACTCCAATACTAATAATATCAGCAAACAATTTATTATAAAAATAAGCCATTTATATTTTTCGATTTCAGGTGGTCTCGAGCTCGGTTCCAGAGCCCCAGAATGTTGGGAGCACATTTTCGCCGCTTGTCAGTACGTCTCGAGTTTTGAGCACTCACTGTTCGGCCAGCAAGGGAATAACACCACGCCGATGGTGGCGATGCAGACCGGGAGGAACAAAACTGTGTCCATCCTACAATCTGATGCCAAGTTAGGGTTGGATGGAAGAGATGATGAGACCTGGTGAGTACCATTTAATATTGTGTAAATATGTATGAGAATAAATATTTATTTCCTCTAGTCATCATTTTTTACATCGAAAACTATTTTAAGTTTGGTATTAAGCTTATGTTTTGTATAGCAATAAGTAAACATCGATAGAAGAGTCTATTACTTAATACTGGTTTACAGTTTTTTGATTAAAATCCAGTAGCGTTACAACCCTATATGGGTCTTGAGGATTGGAATTCTTTAAGTTTTTATTATTATTCTGTAGCTCACATGTTCACTTATATTTCATTGATTTAATACTTCGTCTGATATTGTTTCAGTGTGGACGTATTTAATTTCTTGCAACCGATATTCGATACGAATAATGGGAATAATGAAATGTCTGTTGCCAAAATTGTTGAGACTTGTCGTCAAGAGGCAAGTTTTCTATCTAATATATAAAATTCTTGTGTCACAGATTTCGTTCTCATACTCCTTTGAAACGGGTTGACTGATTCTCCTGACATTTTCTGAGCATATTGAGTAGGGGTGAGAATCGGCCAACATCTATTTTTAGACACATTTTTTTTTGGTAAAACGACGTTTGTCGGGATCAGCTAGTAATCTAGAATATTTCTTTTCATTTTTTTTTGAGAAAATTTATTAAAGTGTAATTAAAATGTATTAATATCAGAACACATTTTACACACTGTTGTTTGTATCTAAGTAAAGCCACTAATAGCTTGTATTAATAAAGTAATATTTATAGGGTGGAAACGTAATATCTGGATCTAACGCTGCACGCGTCTGTTGTGCTTTAACGGCGGCTGCAGACGCGCTCTACACGCGTCTTGCGGCGACAACAACGCTACCGACTTTGAGAGCTGCACTTCAGAGACTTGTTTCCCATCATCATCGACTGGTAAAAATAATAGAAGATTTTGGTTTTCGACAAATTAAAAAACAGAGCTAAATTAGGAAGCTTTACGTTAGGAATAGTAGAAATAGATTCATGATGATTTTCAGCTATTTTGTTCGTGGGAGCAAGACATTGGAAACAACAACTGGTGGCGTCGTGGTAACAAAGTGGGCCACGGGGCTGGTGAAGCCTCCCGGGCCTTGTGCAGAGCGGGGGACGTATCTCTACGCTGTCTGCGGGCGGCACGACCTTTGGCCCATCGGATGGCCATTTGGACGGTGGTTGGCCCGCATTTCATGCAAGTTAGTAGTCTACTACTCAAATGAAAAAAACACTTGTTTTTTTTTTAAAAATGTGTTCATACAAAAACCAAAAAAGAAACATACATAACAATAACTTAGGAACTAAACGATGAAAAATATATAATAATACCACTACTTTGGATTACAACTATGTTTACCGACTATTTTGTACACGGCCTGATAGGCCGGCAACACACGAGCTCCCAGCCACGAGTGTATATGGTCTATGGCCCTAAAAGCCCTTGTTCACTATGCATTTGTCATTACAGGCAGCCTGTCACAAAGACATTCAGATATCGAGTCTGGCGATCCAATGTCTTCACGATTGTGCGACAACATTGCTGAATCAGCAAGTGGAGTTGCCACATTTTCACTTCAACGAGGCCCTCTTGAAGCCGTTTGAAAATCTACTCTGCCTTGAATTGTGCGATGATGATATACAGGTGTGTGATATATAATGTTATTTATTCAAATTCATCATAGTTACGACACAAACATTGTATAAGTATTAGTTCACACAGCACGCTTAAATGTCATATAGTTATTATTTTAAAAAGCAGCAACAACAGCAACTTAGTTTCTATTGGTGAACCACAAAGAATAGAGTTTAATATGTTAGTCTAAATATATGTTATAAACTTTAATATTTAAGTCTATTGTTCATATGTTTCTATTTCTGCTTATATATACTAATAATAAGACAGTCAAAATCGAATGTATGTACATTGAATATTTTTCCAAAAAACTGAAAGGAGGCAATTAAAGAAGAGTTATAGAAACCAAAAAAACAGTTTTTGGAATTCTTGTCTGTCTGTCTGGTACATTATAACTTCAGAACTACTGAACGGATTTGAACGCGTAAAATAAAATTGGGAGCGTTGTCGAAAGTTTATTTCGTCAAAATCCGTTAAGGGAAAAAGAAGTTATGGTCAATTGAAAATTTACTTCAATCACTGCTTCAAAACTTTTAAACACTTATATTGATTGATTAGTCATATATTGTTAAATATGTTTTAATATAAGTTAATCTTAATATTAAAACTTATGAGAGGTAACAAAAATAACAAATAACGCAGTGCGCGCGGGCGCGGTTGAAGTGTTGAACAATGTGCTCGATAGATGGCGTTGCTAAAATTCATCATCAACCTAGATTTTTTTTATTTTTTTATTTCTTAAACCTATACAGCTTATCAAAAACAGTTTACACAATAAAAATAGATTAAAAATAAAGCCAAAATAAGGTTAAAATATAGAACCGGAAATAGAATCTAAGATCAGAAAAAAGAATAACAAAAAAAAACACGAACAGAAAATAATAAATAAAAAAATATATATATACACATGAAGTACGAACATTTTAGTGTGTGTGTGTGTATCAGTGTGTGCAATGTTGTTGCTGTGTGAGTGAGTGTGCGAGGTTGAGTCTTAGTTTTTTTAAAGAACTTCTACTTAGGACAAATATATCCATCGCGGTATTAAGATGCTCCATTGTGTAATGAATACCATGCAGTTAACTTTCGTTAACGTTTTACCCTATGATTATTTTGAGCTAACACTACCCATACAAACAAGTAAAAGGAAACGAGTGAAGAGACGTTTGTCATTTGTCCGCATCCATTTTTCCGCCTACATCCTTAATGTAATGAGGTTTACCTTTTATTATTTGGTCAAACTAATAACCTTACAAGTACGTATGTCGTACTCATAACTTCGTAAGAATTTTCTTTTAACGCTGAGGAGTTTTACCTTCCATGATCAGCTCACCCACATAAGAAGATCACTATCATAATATAAAATTGTCAGAAAAGTATTTGCCTGTAAGTTAATTTGAAATTTATCTCGATTTCCCTGAATCATCGGATCCTGTAAAGCTACATCATCCCTGAGTAACACAGGCTATATATAATTCCAATTGTAACAAGATTTTAGCCCGTGAAAGAAAGCCCTGTCGAGATCATTAAGAAACGCTATATACTTAACCAAATCACACGTGGGCGAAGCTGCGGGCGGAAAGCTAGTAATTGAATAAAGAAAATGTCTATTTTAAATTGTAATAATAAAAATAAAATGATTCATGAGTGTTATGTAACGTGTAATAATTAATTATTTAATATTCTAGGAACAGATAATCTCTTGCATCTGCGAGTTTGTGGAGACGAACAGAATGGAAATAAGATCTGGCTGGAGACCTTTGTTCAATACATTGAGAGCTGCGAATAATTCCAACCAATATTCAGCCATTTTGGAAATTTTCAAAGTGTTTCTAAGCACTGATAACACTTTAGTATTCGCCAATGCCGCGTTAGACTGTATCCTATGCCTCTTGTGTCATATCAAAGGATTGCATTATGAGGAGCCCCAAACAGATATCAAACCGAAAAAACCAACACCAACCCAACCGAAGCCGACTTTAAGTCTGAAATTCTCAAAGAACAGTAAATTTATACCACTAAGCGAGGAGAAAACTGAAAAAGTAATCGTGAATATGTGTAAAGAGGCGCTCTACCATCTAGAGAACTGCGCAGATATATTAACAATGATGTACAGCATGCCAAAATGTCCCATCTTCAACACGGGCAACAGAATTAAAAATGATCTCCCGTTGTCTGTCGTCGACCCGATAATACCAAGTACCTCGCTAGACGTCACTAAATACATCAACAATTGTAACGAAGATGTCATTTCGTATAGGAAATTATCAACCGCACTCCCACCGTCGAACGCGACCATTGACTGCTTATTAAAATTGGATAAACCGAGTAATATTCTCAAAGTGTGGTATGTACTGATCGAAGGTCTGATATCAGCGACTGTGGTTTGCTCGAAGAGGAATCAACCGGCCGCTATGGAGACACTGTTTAAACTGTTGAGAAATATAGCGGATGTGCCGGGGACCCATTTTGGCTTGCATTGTATCAATCACCTTTTGTTACCCACCGTGCAGAATTGGCTTCGGCAAATTGGCAATGTGAACACACATTGGGATAGTGTTATGCCCAACTTCAAACAGTGCTGTGGTATGACAACCGACACTGTAGTGTTTTACCTTCATAAAATACAAGAAATTAATATGGAACGTCCGGATGAGAGTAAACATGAACTGTACGAAAGCGCTGAAATTACATTCGCGTTAAAGCAAATAATGTTGATTCTAGTTGAATGCATCGCTCAGGCGCAAGAGCCCATAGCGAGACTCGGTGCGTCCTGCATACGGCATATCATAGTGACATCTGGTCATCTGCTGACGGATAACCAATGGGAGGTCGTTTGCACCAGCTTGCACAGGGCATGTAATGTCAGTTTGAGTCCGTTGAAACAGATCACGTATGCATTCAAAGAAAATTCCAATAGTTTTTATGGTGATTTGGCCATCGTCAAAGTGGCCGCGAGGAGGGATTGCTCTGTGAATGATAATGTGCGGCTGCACGCGATGGCCCAACAAGTGTTCCTAACTGAACAGTTGAGGGGTGAGAGTAATTTGAAACCTTCGAAAAATCAAATACTAATAGACGATAGAAGTTATATATTTTTAATTTACCTCCAGGAGGCCATGAATTGTCTCAACCCCGATTTGTATACAGTGAGAATACCTAATAGAGGTCTAGTTGTCGGTCTATTGGCTCATCAAATACTGATACAAATTATAGCTACGATTTTGATTCAAGCGTCTTCCGATGTGTTTCAAGGTATAAATGGAATATTACTCGAAGGCCTCAAAAGCAGTGTTTGTAATTACCAATTCTTTTTGACGAAAGACAATGTTGACTTACTCCTGAAAAGCCTAGAGTTATCATACACCAGGGCGATCCAGTTCGATTCGAGGCCGGGTCTGAAGTTTCTTGTGCAGAAAGTTTCCAATTTGGACTACGCCGCAAATTTATATAAGCAGACATCGTCATCTTGGCTTATTAAAATGATCGCTCTGACTGACATATTTTTTAATGGTGTGGCACGATTCAAACTCAAATCTAACGACTTGTCTATTATACTCAAAAACTATACATCATCGTTGAATCTGACTCTGGAGTACGATCAATTTGTTTTGAAGATTTTCGATTTGAAAACGACTTGGGAGCTCCTGTGCAGTAGTTATTTGAGACGTCTCGTTAACGAATCGGATTTTGACGATAAAGATGGCGGTTCGATTAGTTCTGGTGGTTCTGACGCGTCTTCGAATCATTATGAGGAGTTCTATTACCAATCCGACAAACAAGATAACAAGGATTCCGTTGATGATATTGAAAAACCAAAACCGTTCACGTTCGCTGATTTTAAAGCGGGTAAAAATGAAGAGAATGGAAATAAATTACAGAAGCATGACGAGGATGAAGAAAGTACTGATCCTAAGAATGTTATACGCTATTCTGATGTTAGTCCAGAGGAAGTGAAACACGATTTGGTGTCTGATGTTTTGAATAAAGCGAGAACTGTGAATATAACGATACACGATGGCCCCATATTGGAGAACAAAAATGCTGATGTAATTCTACCACCGCAGCCGGTACCACCGGAAATTGAACAGCAGAGAGCTATAAGCATTAGTAAGGTATGGTAATTTTTATGTAACAGGAGGCAAACGAGCAGGCACTTGGAGTGATGTGCTAACCGCCGCCCATGGACACCTGCCAGGAGGATTACAAGTGAGTCGCCGGCTTTTATGGAAGGATCTTTGTGTTTCCAATTAACAAATTACGTAAATGTATATATTTATAGAATTAGAAAAATTGTTTTTCAGGATATGGAAGTGCAAAGGAACTGTTTTCTCAACGTTTTAATGGCTTTTCTGGAGCTGGTTCTGACTTTCCCGTTAGAGAGGTTTCACCTAATTTATCCGGTACTTCAAACGGGCTTCGTGCAACTCGCGAGAACTGTCAACGATCCACAACTACTCGATAGGATTAATGTATTTTTTGATAAAAGAGATTTGGTGGAATAGATCATAAGTGAAAACCCTATTTATTGTGATACTGTAATCACTAACTGTATATTCCTTGATCTCAGCGCTATAGCTTAATAAATGTAATATGAAATTTGTGTTTTATTTAAAAGTTGATTGTTCTCTTTGAGAAACGCGATAAAAATTCTTAAAGCGACATCTATAATTTTGGAGATATAAACAGTACAGTGACGTCATAGATTTTATTTCGCTCTAATGAAGTCTCGACCGCTCAGCATATTATATAGAACTAGTAATTAGTTATGACGGATCGAGGTGTTAAGTATTGGTATTTTAAATACTTCAGAACAAATCATTAAGAAAAAACGTTTTTACATTAAATACGCCGGCGCCTACTGCCAGTACAGCAAGGGATTTTAACACTAATTATGTTAGTTTGAATCTTATTTCAATGAGAAATTATGTTACTTCATTTTGATACCACGATGCCGCAAGATGCTGCGGCGAGACGCGTCATGCTGTTTATTTCGTATGTAGACGTAAGGGTCACTTTGGAGTCAAGGAATTATGATTGCTAGCTGGTTGAAATAAGGTTTAAACTTGTGCAGCATTTCGGTGGAGCGCAGTCGGCTTTCAGCAGGATGCCACTGCACAACCAGCCGTGGCAGTGGGCGCCGGCCCAAACGTGTAGATATATTTTAATATTTGGTCCTCATTGCTTGTACTACATTAGATCGTTCCGATGAATCGCAATTTATTTTAGGTTTTCAATTGGCACAACAATATTATCGCCGCCATTTTCTCGCACGTGGAGACAAAGCGTAAGGGTTTAAAAGCACTACAAATACATTTTTAATTCACATTCGGTAAATGATTCGGTTGAATATTTTAATCACAATTTCTCGAAGAAATCGGACAAGTAACTGTTTAAAAGATACAACAAATAATACTCAAATCTGTTTATTTAATTATAAACATCTTTCAAAATACATAATTTTATAAACATTCGTTTTAACAAAATAACAAATTAATAACATATTTGGTATAAGGACTACTTTGTCTTTTGTATGTGGTTACAAATGCTTAAATCAGTCTATTATATCAATACTTATGTTACACAAGTATGTCGGTATAATATCTATATTAATTCAATGTAACTATCTAAAACAGCGAGGTAAAATTCTGTAAAATTGTTTTTTTTTATACACGATTTAATGAGATGAAAATCACTTTGACTGTTGTCTGTTAAGTTAATTTTAAACTACAGCTCTAGTTAAGGTACCATCAGTTGCAAATATAAATACATGGCACTACAATAGTATAAAAACGAAGAAATTCAAGGTGATTTTTTATAACTAAAATGGCACTTCGGACTTCACACTCAAAGAAAAACAAGATTTTTGGAATTAATCTAAATTCAATATTTACACATGGTACATATACAACGAGATTTATCTCAATAAAACACTTATAAATGAAAACGCTAAGCTAACAAGAGATATGGATAAACAAGCAACACCCTGAGTGGGCGTAGTATGAACAATCAAAGCGTACGATAACGCGCTCAAGCCTAAGTCACTCGTTATCAACGCACTATCCCTATTAATGAGATCAGCAATTTTCTCAGCTTCCAAAACGCAAACATTCAATTGTAAACCTGTCGGATGTTTCAAAATCGATTCTACCGTCACAAATATTTCCATTTCAATCGTCAAGTACCCTCTTAAGGCGCATTCAGAGACTTTCACGTGTCGCTCTAAGGACGATAACACGTTCTTGAGATTGATGACCGAGGCCGAGATGTTTGTGCCGTAGAGGGCTCTGTCGATTTGTTTTTTTGAGTAGAGTATTCGGATGGCGCCTCCGCATTTCGGACAACACGCCCCGGGGGCTGTGAAACCGAGGCAGGATTGCTTTTTGAGGGGTGGACAAATGATTCTGTCCAATTGGCATTTGGGCTCCATTGTATCGGATATTGGACCGACGGCGAAGCAGGGGCCGGAGTAGTCTACGCTCACGTATTCCGACCAGGCGGCGCATTCGGAAATATATGTCACTCCGTTGACACCGCACACGGTGCCACCCTGAAAAAAAAATATAGCTCTAAATAAAAATTGATAACAATTTAGTAAATTGTTCTTTAAATTTTTCTAAAGTACATTTTGAGTCATCTTGAGAAGAAGCAGGCAAGAAAGAAAACTTCGCTTGGTTGGTTTTATAGTAATAATGTTTTGGAGCAAAGCCCAGCGGAACAAATGGATTCCCATACTTTTTATCGTAAAAAATATATAAAAAAATATTTATTTTGTATTGATATTTACCGCAGAGCATCCACGCAAACAATGTCCCCAATAGGCAAGTTTCCTCCCGCTCATGACGAGGTGACATGGATTTGTGTGCGTGTGTCCGTCTGTGTCACACACAGGCGACGAAGGCTGACTATGGCAATGGGTTATGTTCACTGAAAAAGACATTTATATAAATATGTCCGTTTATATTTTCCGTTTCCATAGTAGGATCGTTAAACCGGATACGTGTTCGATTCCCTTAAAAAAAGTTCTACGCTGCCTTTTGTTGATTTTTTGTCGAGCAATGGATTACATACGTATCAGGATTACACTCAATTATCTTTTGCACGTAGATAACGTTCATTAAAGTTTCAGACTTTATATTTTTATATAAACTTTTGAAAATGTAATATTTATGAGAGCTTAATATATCTAATATATAAAATTGTCGTGTCACAGTTTTCGTTCCCTTACTCCTCCGAAACGGGTTGACCGATTCTCCTGAAATTTTCTAAACATATTGAGTAGGGCTGAGAATCGGCCAACATCTATAAAGATAGAACTTTTTTTGGCAAAACGACGTTTGTCGAGATCAGCTAGTAATTATATAGATAATTTAAATTACCACAAGTATATTGCGGACAGTCGAGTTGCAATCGCGACAGACAGACGGAAGTAGCGGGCAGACACACGTGTCTTCGCGGGCAGGCCGCGTTGGCGCACGGCGCACGCGCACCGAACTCTATCTCACCGTCCGTTGCGCCTGCGCATCTGCATCATATACAAACGTATAAGAAATTAACACTAAAACACAATAAATCAATCTTAACTTGGTCAGACTACACATAGATTTTTTTAAATTTAAAGTAATTTCTGATTAAACTTTTAAGCGTTTACTTACAAAGAGCCATTTAATAATACTACAGTAGAATTCATTTATAACGACTAACCACAATTAGCGACTATATACATATATAATCTGTCCGTTTTGTACGTCACCCGGTTAGTACGACATAATATCGCCGGTCTCTTGAATGTCGTTATATCCGGATTCTACTTATATTATATTGGTTTTTATATGGAGGTAGAAACTATCGTATTAACTCTATATAACTTTATGTATATATATAAACATACTTAGCGAGACAAGCGTTAGGATAAAGCCGTCCCGGGGTGGTCACGGGCAAATGATGGGGCGGACAATTGCAAGGCAGACCCGTGAGTAAGGCCGCCCTTCCACACGCACGGCGACCGCACACACGCTCGCCACAAGCACAGCGACAAGGATTGCACTCCATGTAGTACTTCTCACCTGGAAAAGTCAACCTTAATGCGTCTAAAAGAAAACGGGCACCTCTCTTTAACCAACTAAAGTTTACTTTTAAAGTAATCAAATCTTTAGATTAGCCATTTAAGGACTATCTACATCTATCTCTCCTACTTCATAACTGCAAATATAGACGCCATTGGCATTTTAGGTGACTTATTTGGCTCCTTATAGTTATAAGTAAGACGTGAAAATGGAAAACGGTTTTTAACGATTTAACATAACAAAATCGTGTTTGTCTTCGAAATTTACTGTTTATATTTAAAAATCGGATTGATATTTTTTAATAAAATAATATTATTTCAATCTAGTTGTACGTTTTTTATCAAAAATACATAATAAATATTATAAAAAATAAATCTTACCATATTTAACAATTTTGTCGTGTAACCGACAATTATCCAAAGCAACGCTGGGCAGCGGTTGACAGTTGGTGAGACCTCGGCTGGAGCATCGGCAGACCTTGATGCACACTTTCTGAGCAGCACACGGCATCGGGACTCGAACCCACGACCCTATTGGTACCACGTATGGGCTTCCATCACCTGCAAAGTTCATTTATATGATATTTTTCATAAGTGATTTGACTTATGCTATGCTTAATACAAACCTAAAGGGCATCCATCAAGACAAGTGTATCGTGCGCAGGAGTCGCTCGAAACACAACTTCTGTTGAGCGCGCAAACTTGAGATGAGTTACAAGGTGCGCCCGCGCATGGAGATCGCACAGCTTCAGCCGCTGAGAGTAACGCAGGTTCCTGGCCTGTATCATTCGGATTCAATTATGTTACCAAAGTGAAATTATATTCATAATATTCATAAAAAAATAAACTTTATAATTTATGATTGTTTTAGTTTTAATAGAAACAAACATGGTAGTAACTTAATACAATTTATTTCAGTGGAAAAAATATAAAATCCAACTATAGTACATTATACTCTTTACATGGATGGAAAGAAATGAAAGAGTCAAATAAACATCTTTTTATGAATTTCTATACTTCCAAAGCCTAAAGCGGTTTATAATTGTTTTTTTAAACAAAGAACTATGAAATATTCTATAAATAATAATTACTTGGAGCCATGAAGTCTGTGAGAGAGACACATGCTGCGTTCTCGTGCCTCGGGGCGAGTCTCGCGCAAAGGGCGGGCGCAGACAAGGACGCGCGAGACCATTCAACGCACGACGAGACTAACTTCAGACAGTCGTCCATACATAGGAGGCTGCTGTGACCCTGAAATAGACTTGAACAATTAAAACCATGATATAATTACTAAGGCTATATGTCATATGTAAAAAAATATTAACGTTTAAAAAGTACCTTTGCAGTACAGGGTTTTACGTGAAGTGCGCACGCGACGCTCTTCCAAACGTCCGCCGTACACTGAGATGAATTCTTTAGCGGCAATTGTACACCTGCTACTGTTACGTAACTGTAAGAATTCAATATTTTAAGTAAGTCACAAAACAACCAAAAATCTGAACGGGCTTAGTGGGCGTCACAAAAATAATAATGTACACAATTATAAAGAGCTTCTGGGTTCCGATCTCACTATCAACAGATGTGTCTACGACCGAACTTGATTAAGCGTGTTACATAATGTTTTGCCATAGGCTGGCCATCCCAACCACTGTCACTACAAGATGGCGCCTAGGGCCATCCGAAGTGCTATGCTCTGATTAGTTAATAAACGTACGCTTAACGACAATTTTAAACTATTGAATAATTAAGTAGAGACTAATCAAATATAATAAAACAGTATTAATTTTTTTTACCAAATATAATAATAAAAAAGTGACGTAATTTAACTATAGTAATTCATGGACAACCATAACCTAGACACTCTAACGTTTTTAAATATTTTTGCACAATACAACAAAAAACTCTTTATTTTAAAATCCTCAAAAGACTTCTTACCCAGATCCCTTCTGTTCAGCTACCGCCAAGTGCGCGTCAAGATCCGCTTGGGCGGAACAAGACCGAAACAATGTCGCCGGTCTGTTGTTCAACTGACTGCAGTACGTCAGACCACCACAACCCAACGAACATGGCGACTCCACTAAAAGGGATTTCAAAAATAAAGTCCTCTTTCTATCTTACCAAAGACAAATGAAAATGACAATCTACTATTCTCTGTGGTTTACAAGTAACATTAAAATCTTATTAAATACATTCATTAATAGCGATATATGCGAATAACTCACCCTCTTCGATACACTCGGCCAATTCTGTTTCTTGAGGATCACCCAAACATTCCGTATAAAATTTCTGCCAATTGTTTTGCCAGCCCGAGTTGAATGTATTGAAACATAATCTTCTACAATTTATGGTTGCACCCTGATATATCATAAAAGTTAATTGTATATATTACAAAGTTCTACATAAACAAATTGGTAGCAAGGGAAACTGATAAAAATTTGTAAAATATTGGAGCAACTGAATAGTTGCTCAAGAACTAAACTGCCTATTCAAGATTTTTAGTTAATTTGGGGTTTAGGTTAAGATGTTGATGTTTCTTATAAGAAATTCTCCAAATTTTCACAATTTTGAAAGTTTTGTTATATTATGCAACTGTTAACTTCTCATCAATCAATGAAAAACGAAAAAATGAAGGTACTTAAAAATATCTTAAGGGAAATGTTAAGAGATTTGCTGACATGACTCACTTATAAATCAAATTTTGTTTCAAGTTCCCATATAATTGTTTTATGTGTATACCTTGTCTTATTATCTTTTAAGTTAGTTGTTTTTTAAATATATTTAGCACATAAGATGTTTGGGGACAGATGTAATAAAATAAAATAGACATACAAACGGTTAATTTTAACTAACCTTTTGACAACAATGCAGTTTGGCAACATCGTGAGGTATCACATCTTTGGTATCAGCAGGAGCGTCCTTCCTTAGGAAACATTGCCACATGTTATCATGAATGGCGGGTGCCCCACACTCCTGTGACAGAGCCTCGGCTATCTCCTGGGACTCTCCAGTTCGTCGAAGCACAGACTCACAAGTGCTTCGGCATTCTGTACTCGGTGACTCGTGACAGCACGGCAAATCTGACATTTATATTAAATATTTAGAAATAATAATCTTCAGTCATAACCGCTCGGAGTATATAATTCACTCCCCTTACATTTAGATAAATTACAAGCACTCAGACAGACAACACGTAAAGTTATTTATAAAAGACAAATGCCCATGTACGACTAATAGAAATGTGTGGCATAAATCTAACTGTTAGTCAATTTAGAGAAAAATAGGATTTTGACTTGAATAGATTCTGCTACTACTGCAAACGAACCGAAGATATATTGGTGTATATAATAATAATGGCCACTTCTTCTTTGATACGCTCTTAGTAGAGCGGTCTAGAGTCTGGACTATTATGCTGTGTCGGTGGACTTAACTTTTCCTATAACTACTTGGCGTTCAATTTAACAATGGCCACTACTTAGATGTAAAGTTTTGTTGACCTATTTTTAAGGGGTACAAGCTTATGTAGGCATATTGTTATAAACAGCATCAAAGCACTTACACTTAGAAGTATCAGTATGCACAGTAGATGCAGTTAATTCTGAGAGACATCGCAACAATGATGGCGACTGATCGCAAGCTTCAACCGCGCGATCACGGTCAGACGTGCTGGCTCTCGTTTGACCGACACGCCATAGTGCGCGGGAGCAGGCTTCATGACAGCTTAACGATTGTGTCTGAGCTGTAAGAGAATTCATATTTGTACATTATCAAAAATATACGCAATACCAAGAAATAATTAAGTGTATTTGTAACTATTTACTTATACTCAATATTCATTCGTATCGAGTTGTAATTGGTATCTCCTATTACATCTATACTTAGGATTTCTACTTCTTAATGTATATCATATAAATAAATGTTCTAGATCATTTCATTTAAAGCTTACAGCAACACCATTGAGCCTCCTGTTGTTTCTGGACACAATCGAAAAATGCGATTTCATCTGAGCGCCGACAAGCGGTAGAAAGAGACCTGGCATCAGAAGCAGTGGCACAGGCGCGACGACACGAGGCCGAGTGGCCCATGGAACAGCATGCCCGACCCCACCACCCAGATCCTGACACCACCTCTGAAAACATTATAGTAGAACAACTTTTTCTAACAGAAATACTTTAAAAGTACCACTAAAATTTTATACATTTTGTTAACTTGCCAGTGCCACAAAATGAAACTTTAATTAAGATAACGTACAGCGTTATAGCTGTAATTGTTAGGAGCTGCAATATTTTTAAATTTAGAATGAAGTTCATTTTAAAGTTTCTTAACCACTATATATCTTCATATGAAAAGGTGTGCAAATAGTTATGAAACCTAGCTAACCACACAGCCCTCATTTCCAAGCAGTTAAGACATAAGTAGATTTTAATAACTTTTTTTTTAGGATTTACTACAAAATTTGTTATTGAATTGTAAAGGTACTTAAGTCTATTAGCAACTCACCTTGTATTGTTTGGTTCATGCATATCCAGAACTCTATCTGTAAAAAAGGGCTTTTATCATATGTAACTCGATATAAGCGTATTCTAAGACATGTGTAAGCCTCCCCAATTACAATACAATGCGAATAGGCGGTTTATTGACGATAAAGGAGGTTTGAAGACAATAAGCTAAGGCATATTATACCGCATTCGGAATGAGTTATCTCACATTACATTGAAAGGAAATTATTCCTTTACACAAATTGTTGATGTCCTCGACTTCAATTGCGTAGAACAGGAGAAATTATAATAAACATTAACAACTAACATACTAAATCATTTATTTTTGTAGTAAGATCAAAAATATACACACCAGTTGTGGAGTACAAAATTTATAAATATTTTGGATTCGTTCTTCTCTCATTGCGGAGTCCGATGCAATTTCTACAAGCGACATCTGTAAAGGAAGAAAGTTGTAAAGTGGCATACTCACTAAGGCAACAATAACACTTAAGAATTCGAGAGAGATTATAAGGAAATGTATAATCTCTATATCTTTGTTTCTTATTTCTACCAAAGACAGCTCTCACTACCACACTCCCAAGAGAATTACTATTTAATTTAACAATTAAGCTATAAACTATAACTTGGTACAACACAAAACTGTAACAACAACTCCTACATCAAACATATAAATGAACTAAAAAGGAATATTAATTGAATTGAAGCACAAAATTGATTCCTTATTTTCATAACATTTCTTATAATAGTTTAGGCTTAGCATGTTTTTAGATTTAGTTATATCTAAACTCATACAAGTATGTAGGTTAATGGAGGATATGAATCTGAGATCAGTAATCTAAATCCCATATATACATATATATTATATAGCGTAGTTTACCACGGTTTATTTAGAGATCTAGCTTACGAGTTTAGCTGAGTTTATAAAATTAAAAGAGTCTTTAACCGGAAGAGCATGAGTTAAAATACGTCAAATTTTATTTACATAGTGAACAAAAATATGATAATTACAATAAATCGATTTTCTTATTAACAAGTTTCACAAATATATACATATGTATAATTATGAGCTTATTATAAATAAGTTGGGGGCACAGTGTATTTTAACGTTTATTCTAAAAGCTTCGTCTTAATTTACGCTACATTTAGCAATAATCTATAACTCGCACGTAATAAATCACACCAGATACTTAGAAACTGTAATAAAACTTTGGTAATGTGTTTAGGGCGATATAAACATGCTCCGAAGTTATTGACACATACGTTATAACATTTAGGAATACATTAGTGTAATTAAAAGCAGATGCAATAATTCATTATTCAAAATAATAACGTAAACCTACGTAAGTAAGGACGGATATAATATCCTATCTATAACTATCTTTTCGTAACGAATAATCGTATGTTGAAACACGAAAATTAAGACAATTTTATAAAGCAGGATTACTACAAATGTTAAACATGGTCATAACAATTAAACTAATAATCCTTTGTTAATTGAACAACGGATGCAGGTCGTAAACTGCATGTCCCTTTTAAAATATCTAATTACAATAAAATGTATTTTGATTTTAACTTTAATTAGTAACACACGTGTCGCGTTGTATGTAATTTGGTGTTGATGCATGTGTTAGTAATTAGTGTCAGGAATCTTAATCATTGTGACGTAAACGCGAAAGTCAGGTTCGTGCTAATTCTAATGAATTTTGGTTATTCTTTAAAAAAGCTAGAGTTATTTTTAAATATTGTTACTATTAACAAATTACTTGTGATAAATAATCGTGTTTCTTCTTTCTAAAATAAGTAATCTTCTAATTCGCATATGACATACGTGAATGTCTTTATTGAGTTCATAATTCGTTCTATGAAACATCTAAGTGTAGATTGTGAAAACAATTCTCGACAATACCAACGACATAACTTATGCGCGTGCATCACATATAAGATACAAAGCTTATTATTCAAAGCGTATAAAACATTTCCCTATAAAATCATCAGTATTCAATGAAGCAATGATTTAACGATGCAAAGGCGTTGCATCTTATCTAATAAAGGTTATCACAAACGATGCACTTTGAGGTGTTCCACGACGTGATTAAATTTTATTTTATAATTTTAAATATTTAAAACCTTGGGTATATATGGGCATTTTAAACTTTTACCAGTCGTAGCTTTACTGCTTCTTTTAAATTTTCATCTAAGCTTTAAATTAACATTACAATTGAAGATAAAATTATTTGATATTCATAAAAGTCAAACTAACGCAGTTTTTAATGTGTCAAAAATGGCAAGGCATATTTAGATACATTTTCGTAAGGAATTTATTTTAACTTCAGTACTGCCCTAACTCATAGATGATGTCGTGGTCAGCAGCTTGTATTAAGTATAAATAGAATGTATAAATGGTATATATAGATCCTATAAGGTTATCGAATGCACTTTGAAGTTCCCAAATCACTTCAACTTCCTACATTGCTTTCGTCGCGTTTTGTGTGATTTATATGTTTTGACAACACTTTTAGGTCCGGCATTTGTCTGATGTCAGAAATATGTGTCAGATTAACGTCTGAAATGACAAATTGTAATAAACTATGACAGTAATATTTATTAAAACACATACTCGCTTTGTGTAAAATTCGGATTATAAAGGCGTTGGTATGAAGGCGGTTATATGAACTAGATAAGTATGACCCAAGCTGACACTTTTAAAGTAATTTTTGTACCTCGCACATTTCTAGGTGAGATCCAGTGCGTGGCCCGGGAGAGGACGTGATGACTTTATACGTAATTCATCGTTAAGACTGATATTAAACAAATTGAATCAGTCACAAAAAATACTGTCATCGCCCATAACACATTACTCAGAAAATTACATGAATAAGTAGTGTGATAAGCTTCAATAATTGTGTTCGCGGCACGAACAATGATCATTGTATACAAATTAGTTTGGTCTAAATCAACCCACGCCATCATCACCAATCACAGTACTTGCAAATTGATGTACAATACGTAGAAATAAATTATTACATAGAATTATAGGTTAGAAATAAATGAGCTATACGTTAAATTAACATACTATTGTTTACAGCATTTCTCGATCCGATTAACCAGCTTATAAATATATAGTAGATTATTTACCAAAAGAGCAGTACACTATTTTATGCCGAGATTGTTTTGGAATTCAGAGTGGACACTACAAAAGGATACGCTGAGTAAAGTAAAAAAGTGTCGCTCCTGATAACTATGGAAAATGTATCTCTGAGAAAATAAATGTAAAATGCAACTGTCCGCTAAACGTATACAAATATTATTATAAACATTCATATCACATAATTACCCTATAAACTATTCTTAAGGCGTGTGAACTAAATTAAACCATATGTCTCGGTGTTATTTATTAAAACGATCAAACGTCTGCCGGCCGGATTAATGAGGTTATCTTTGCGAACTACAAAATATACTATACATATGTACAATATTTACTTTTATTATCATTACCCTTGAAACATTGTTAGGTGTAAACATAATAATTTCTCATTACATTATACTAAATCATTTTATTGGAGGTTTTCTTACTATAAAATCACTTTATCTTATATTAATAATAACAATTCATGTCCATGTGGTTTAAGGTTTGCTATAATTTTTAAAAAGATATAATTGTAAAGTATACTCAAAATCCCTAAACAGTTAACCGTAGGTAATTTAAATTGTATCGTATCTTGTAACTGAAGTTGAGAAATTTTAGAAAAAACAATAGTTGTTAGTTATTATTTATTATAAGTAAGTAATTTATTATCCATGTTAAAGCAAATAGTTCCATCTATAATGCACTTTTAATTTGAAAAATCAGTTTTTTTTGTTACTGTTCAGTCGAAAAATTTATTATTCAATCCTCACCAACCATTTGTCAATAGTGACAGAATAAAAAATGTTCTCCCGTATCAGTGTGGTACGATGTGGTCGATATAAGTTAAAATATGCAACTTCATCGTTATTATTTTACTCAAAACGCAATATTTCTTGAGGGAGCTTTGTGAAGAAGCTCCTAATGCTTTATAATTGTTTTTTTTTCTTTGCTAGTAATAAAGAGTATGTACATATTATTTTATATACAATATTCGTTTCGCGGTATTTGTTGCAGGCTCGACCGATTCTCATGAAATTTTGTGTTTACATCTAGAATAGAGTTAAAGATACGGTACAAGAACGGTAAAAAATTAAGATCATTTTTATCGAAAAGTCTACAAGCCCTATAAACAAACATATAGATTCACTTTATAATCGGTATATATTAGCATTGAAACAATCGGGGGTTGACAATTGACATCAACACGTTCTATGGGACGTGGTTTGCATCTGCCACTTATTCCAGGAACTATTTACACAACAAATCCTAACGGATGCGGTTTTTGAATAGATTCGATTGACATCCTGTTGGTTAACATTACAGAGGTATTCTTGTGTATTGTCTCTTTGAAAGGTTTTATTCTTATTTAACAATATGTTTAGTACACGATTATTTATCCAAAATACTACATACTTCCTACATTTATAATGAATTGAATTCGTTTCAATTTCCATTAATCTTTTTCTTATTACGAATTACTGCAAATTACAGGTCTGGCTTCATAAAATAATTTTCATGACTTTAGTGTCGAATTGACATGAATGAGAATATATAAAAGGTCAGTAATCAAAAAGTATGGAATCGAAACGAAGATAAAGGCCAACGACCCGAACCTGTGACACATAAGTACCAGACAATGAATCCATTACGATTCGGGGCGCAAACCACTTGCTCTCTGGCCTCTGCATAGACGATATAAGTTAGCAATTCAGTTCTAATGGCATATTCAAATGCAATTTATTATTAGTAAATGGCATCGAATATAAAACTTATGAATGGAATTTATATACCTCAATAAAACCGATAAAGTGCCGATAATTAATTAAAAATACGTCGATTGTGGGAGGTTTTAATGGTATTGATAAATCATTAATTACAAAAGGGTGGCTAAGTATATTTTAAATTGTACCATTTTTCAAAAAGCAACGACGTCACTACTTCGTTGCTTTACGAGTGAGCCCCGTTAAAATAACTGTAGGTAAGAAATTTAATTATAAAAAGGCATATTTCGACCAGATTGATCTATGAAATATTATAACTAAAATCCAATTGGATCAAATAAATGCAAAGTCTAGTGCGCAATATCGTATTCCATATTTAAAAATAAAGAACTTTTAACAAATTGGCAAATTTTGCAAATTGACTTCATAATATATAGTAATAGGAACGAATCTTCTATCATTCCCAGTTAAATAGTTTAAACACAAAGGAGTTTCACTTGACACAATAAAAAGGTTCGGAGTGGATGTAGCTGTAAATAGTTTAGTGACTGCCGGCTGTAATCATTGCTACCTACAGTAGATAGAACGTTAAGGGCTCGTAATAAATTCAATTGTCCCACGAATGAAATGATTGTTCGAAAAACAAATATCATTTTGTTTGTGTAGTTTATAACTAAATCAACATTTGTCTCTTTTCTCTCACAAATTAAATTTAAATGATAAATTATATAAATTCTCTTTGCAAAATGTTTGATGGGTTTTTTTTTAAACTTAAGTGCATGACTGTATGTTTTGTAAATTAAAGCATAATAAATGCATGAAATATTTAATTATAATTATCCCTAGTGATAATAAGCAATTGTAGCACCATAGAGTGTCTACTGCCTTTTTATCTATTAATTATCCACTTTAAACGAACTAAAGACATGGTTGCACAAGTAAATTGGGGTGTTATGGGTTTTTAAACATTTGTAAATGTATAATAGAATGTAATGTGTAATAGAACTCGTATAACTTACGATAAATTCGTACTGAAACCGCAATATATTTTAGGTAAAAATTATTGTTAACTTGAAAGACTTCTCCACCTCTTGTCAGCTATTTCCATTTTTGATTTATTATACTAATTAAAATTTTCTTTTATAGGACATTAACGCGATTTATTTTACATGTGTGAAACGTGTATTCCTTTTTTTCGACTAGACACTGTAACTGTATGAAGACTTAATATTATAATTACACAACCCTATTCATATGTCGTTTTGCTCTATTGGCCGAAGCAAATGTTAGCTGTATAATCAAAGGACAGAATCAAATGGCGCTTCCATTGCTTTGATGTCTCTTTGTAAATTATTCCTGCTTTATAATTAGATGATTGAACTATTTCGTACGTACGAGGTCAAGCGTTTCAGTATTTGATCGTTGTATGAAATCTACATTACGTAGAAAATCGCGTTTCAAAGAAAAACTTTTAACCTGTCTTTTCGAAACTGCGATGTGTGGATTGCGATGCGATATGCGAAGTGATTAAAAATCTTTCATGCAAATATTTAACGCTAATATATTGTTTAAAAAATGGCATTTTGGGATAAAATATTTATTAAAACTATACCTCATATACCTCCTTGTCTGAAAGATTAGCCTGCCATAACACAATTGTAATTTGTAGGCAGAGTAGGGTAGGCTGTAACTCTTGACCCTTGGTATGTCTGATTACCGTCTGTTCACAAACTCCGTTTGCAATTAATACTTGCTTGTTGGGTGAAACAATATTGTGAAATAATATTGTTGACTTATAAAGCGAAGTGTGTTAGATAGAATATTGATTTTTGTTGAGCAAAACTACCTATATTAATAGCAAGCACGCCTTCGCAGCAAAATTGAAAGATTCTTTTAACCGATATTCAATACTTTGTACTACGTACGACAGTTAACGAAATCATTATGTTGCAGTGCAATACAGAAGCCAACGCATTATTTAAAAATGTTAAATAATGCGTCGGCTTCTATGTAACTATGTTCTATATACTGACGTTATTTATAGATTTTTGCACATACAAAATAATAATGAGACATCGTATATAGCGTGGTACTAAATATACAAAGGAAATCAATTAAAGAGATTCACGAGTACATTCAGTGCAGTGTTAATTTATGACTGGGGTAGCCTTTTACGAGACTGCATATCTTCATTTAGCGGGACCAAAGAAATCAAAAAGAACAGTGGAGAGACACAGTCCAAAGATAATATGAAGGATTTCAATTTCAACCAATTGTTTTGCTTGTAAATAAATTACAATTTAGTTTTAAAACTTTTTAGGAAACAGCTCAATAATTAAACTACAATTATATAGTTATCTATACATCTAATATTTAAGATTTAATATTATCCTATAAACTAATATTTAGAAATTTGTTAAGTTATAGGTATAAAACTGTTAAGTAGTTCAATTATTTAAAATTTGTTTCAAAAGTCAGCTAATGGTGTGAATATTATTTCTTTAAGATACTTGTATTCATATTTATTTAACCCGAAATATATCTCCAAATGGCACTCTTCAAAGTGATTAACGAGCTGAGCCCGTGTTGACATGGAATATCTTTTAAGCATCACAACAATATTTAGTTTCGATCTATTGTTTCGTTGACATAATAAGATAAATATAAGATTTTAACACCTTTAAATATATAATTAAAATGATCTCAACAGTAATGTATGTATGTTATAAGAGATCCTAAAATGTACTTAAAAGTAGGTAATAATAACACTAAAAATATTTACAATCTTTTTTTCAACTTGCTCCTTGTCATATGTATGGTAGAAAACCATTTGAGGTTACTAAGTTAAATGAAGTTAAAATAATTACAATTAAATAGTCAAATACTCGACTAAATTGTATATTTAAAGATCTGTTTCGAATCGTAGAAAGAAGTAATTATTTTATTGTATGAGGAAAGACATTTATGTGTTAGTTTATGACATAAATAATAATTTCAACACATAAGCTCTAATCTTATCTCGTTGTAAGTGCCGCCTGGGATACCCTTTGACCGAGTTTTCGTCATTCCTTTCATATATTTCTAAGAAGTGATAAGCAAGTTTACATCTTTTTTATAGTCTAAAATAGTTTTAGGTACGAAAAGTTAACAAATTAATTCCCAATTCTCATCGATTTATTTTAGTTACAATATTGAAAAGTTGTTAACATAATCTTTGGTAAACATTTTTAAAAAGTTTATCATATATATTTATTGTTTATATTGCGTACCCATTAGCTATTAAAAGCATCCTGTGCGCAAGAGTTTACTTTAAACGTAAAATACCATAATAGTCGTTAGGTGAGATGTTAAAAGAATCTTAATACGACAGAAATAAGTCTCCGGTCAGACGGACGTGACATGAAAGGGCTTCAAATGTCTATTTTAACTCACTTTGAGTCTCCGGCGCATAAGTTTGTTTTCGCAACTTAAAAGGGGAATTCTGCAGTCAAAATATTACATTTTCTTATGGCCTGGAAATGGAAAGGGTGAAAAAAATATTATAAATAGCTACATGTTACTAAAAATGAATAGAAATAATCCTAATTAGTACGAAATTCTAATCTTTATATTTATATATACGTTTGTTTGGGCACGGTAGAAACTACATAATACAACCTATATTTTCAATTCACCACATAAGGAAATCCAATAAAAGATTGGATACCACTCCTGAATAATAATTTTGGCTGAACGTGCACAAATACCGATTGATGTACCAAAATGAGAGAGCGAAACGTCAAGTTGAGGTAAACCGCCTAGCAGAGGTCTACGTGATCCGAATGAATGATGAACGGATTCCAAATCATTCGCCGACCCCGGATTTCAAATCATTGTCGAACCCCATCATGGAGTTCCGCGTACTTAGACATTGTCACATCGTAATATCGAATAAACAATTGACAGATATTCTCGGATATATGTACCGTGTTTTGTTATAGGAATGAGATTTGATTTTAAATGTGATTTCGAGAAGTAGCAGGATCCAGAGTTACATTCAGCTGGACATTATAACTGAGATTATATTTGTATTGACATCTTAGCCACAAATTTATTAGTATTCTCTTCTACAGTTAAAACATTACATTTATACACATGTTATGCCAGGTAATTAACATCATTTCATTTTCAAATATATTAAGTAATGTAGTATTTACATAATCAAAAAAAGTCCTAAAATTTCTTGGTTCACAGAAGTAACTTGCGAAGTGACAAATCGTTACAAAAAAATTAAAAAATTACATTTACTGAAAGTTCCCAAATCAAGGGCGTAGAGCGGACGAGAAGATCTGGCACACACATTACATGTACCAAATTGACATTTGACGATACATTATGTATATTTATATAATATATAATTTACAAATATGTTCACTATATATCTTGAAATTTTCCTAGCAATATCAATTATTACAATACACAGACGTTAAAGTTATGCAGTAAATATTACAAGAAAACCAATGCGCTAACTAATTTTGGACTTCGTCGCGTCAATGTCACACGTATGGCCAAACATCAAAGGGGACCGCATACTTTGAACTGGCCGCTGAAACACCTACATTATAAATGGTATGAATTATTTTTACAACAAATACTGCGAGTGTGCCAACATTTTACTAAAATCATTGAAGATTTAGATTTTAGACTAACGGTGCTTTTAAGATGTTTTGATATTATAACGCGAGGCCTAAGATTTTGCGTTCATTAGGCTAGAATCGTGTATATTATACGCCAATGACCAATAAATAATATTTAAAAAGGTATAAGTTGAATATGAAATCATGTTCTTTATAAAAAAATATGATATAAAATTAACACTTCAACGAATATTACCTCGACATTGATGTGTAGTCTATCCGACCACGGTTGCTGAGAACTCACAACTTTATTTAAGCAAAGTAATAAAATTGCGGTTTTAAATGAAAGTATTACTCATGTAAACCAAATAGATTTGTAAATTTTATAATATTCATGATTCATCCACACCAATGATAAAACATCGGAAATACCTATTCAAAATCTAAGTCACGTTCACGAATAGCAACTACTTTGTATTCAGGATATTAACTTATAATAGTTAATAAATTTTATGATCTGTAAGTTTTTTAACATAGGATATGTTATTGTTTATAAGACCTCACACGACCACAAATCAACACATACTTCGTGAGAAAATGGAACATTTCTTTACGTTTATCTTACTATATGTAAAGGCAACATACATTAAGTTATTATTATATTGTAATATAGAAGAATACAATAAATAATACATACAAACCTTTTATCAATATAAAACAAACAGAGGTATGTTTGCAAAGAACATGTGTTAACAAACACATTATCTCAATGTTAACAAACTACTGTGCACTAGATACGAGCCGTTATGGGCAATATGTTATCCGCAGCACATCTTGTAAGGCAGATGCGAGCTTTATTTCATAAAACATAATATTTCTTCCCACTATCAGAATGGTGTGAAAGGTACATAATGGTATCGTCTTTATGTGCAAAATTTCATAAAAATAATGCATAAACTTATTATTCTTAAATACTAGCTTAGTTTTGAAGTCAAAAATCCTATTGACTAAATAATAAAAAATAAAAGCATATTTATTATGGACATAAATCTAAATGAAAATCTTATGAAAATATATTTTCTTTCTGTTTTTTAATTGTACAATTTATTTAATAGAATATAAAAATAAAAAAATCTGTGTAAATTTATATGGGTATGAAAATCTTTAAGTATAAGCAGTTATAAAACACCTCGTATGTAAGCAGCCGTAATGTTTCAGCTCGCTTCAACTACATAAATCCGAGCACGAGTTACGAGCACGTTAGAAGAATTTGTCTGAATCGCGATTTTATAAAAGGCTTCATTAGTGAAGTAAATGTATACGAGAAACGTAACAATGCTCAGTTGTAACATTTTTAATTAATAGTAAACTTTAATTATATTTGAGGCAACGTAATCTGTACAAATAAGATACCTAATGCTAAGGATAAAGTCAGCTAATGTTAGTTCTTCATTAGTAAAGATCAGTAATCGTAGTTGGATTTTGACGAAGTCACTAACATTGTAAATGCTTAATCTAAATCAAGACGTTACAAAATACCATTACATTATAATATTAACTGAAGAAAACTAACTTATTTATACTAAACATATTTAGCGGAAGAACGCATAATAAATATTCACTAACAACCCTTTATGGAGACATAGTGCGTCTGATCAATATCTTGTGAACAGTTGGAGAAGCTATTAGAATTTAAATAGAGAAAATCACAGAGTGATATACTCATCCGTACACTGCATACTACTGTTATTTAAGACAGCAATTTTTTCTGAACAAAATTTTTGTTAATTCTGTGAAGTCTGTGTTGGTATATTTTACAATAGCAACTTAAAGATTTCATAACAACGACTGGGTTTTTATCGAAAATTTTCAGGCTCGTAATAACACAATCTACAATTAGCCCTAGCATTTTTTTCCTGCCAATTGAAAAAGGGTCAGAAATTTTATGTGTTAATTTTTCGGAGTCCAATGACACACTTTTTAGCAGACTTTTTTATCAAAGTCAAAGTCAAAATATATTTATTCATCAAGGTCCATAGGACCATTATGAATCGTCTTAAATCTAAGTGATTCTACGCCTGTCTGTCACAGTCATTTCCACATTTTAAGCCCAATAAATTTTTATTTGTATTTAAAAATATGTCGTATGCATAATAAAAATGATTGTTATCTTGTTACAAACATTTTTAGACAACGCTTAATCAAAACAATTTAAAACATCCTTTAACAAATGACCGCTTGTTGCTCTCCATTAAACCATTTAACCCTATTGGGACATAAGCCAGAATGAGTGGCTGACATAACCACAGATTATCATGATCTACGACATTGTAAATTACTGTATATATTTAACTTTATATTATTAGAAGAAAGGCCCATAAAATCGATTTCAGAACGGGCAGGGGCACTTTTTATTTAGCTCTATCTATGTGATTTATAAACCAAATTACATTTATAAATTGATATGCTAAATATAAAACAGAATCCAACCGAATGTAAAATAAAATCTATGTTTGTTTAATATCCTGTGTGCAAATACTGCGATTGATTGCAATTAAATGATTGAATATATAAAAAAAAATTGTCAATTACCAAGTATAATTGAAATGCTTTGAAATTCAACCAACGATTCAGACAGGAAGCAAACGTCACGCCTCTAACGAGACAGAATGGAATATAAGCATAACGCTTGGGTCCACTTACATGATTTAATAATTTTCCTTTATTCAGTCGACGCGCCTTCTCAGAACGCTATGGCATGTGACAGGAGTCTTGATTAACCACGACTGAACCGTCTTTACCCTTATAGTTCGAGAGACGGATTTTGAATTTATAAGCTAACACCGAGATACTTTAACCAACAATGTTTATTAAAAGTTTAGACCCCTAACGAACATCAATTTCATTAAATGCTATGGATCATTTACAATTTCATTAAGCCCTTAAAATGAGGTGGTAAATTTTTTAAATTGATAAATTTCAATTTACTGTTGGAAACTCGAAAAATTATTTGGCTGTGTTATTTTGTGGATATATATGTTATTTCCCAGAGACTCTGTATATATATAAATTAAGTTGACTTTATTTTAAAAATTACTTTTATGAAAAAAAATAATTAAATTATTGACGTATTGTAAACCATTCGTAGAGCTGCTACGAAGTAGTAAAACTGACTCTTAAACTACAATTCTATCACAGGAAAATATCACCACTATTCATAACCGTGATAGATCAAAGATTTAATAAAATCAAAGATCGTGAATAGTATATATTGAATGACCTTACGCTACTGAGACAAAAATAACTCCGAAAGAAGTCTCGGAAGTAATAAATCCACTTAATTAGTCAATTAAGCTTCCCAATGAAAACTTTGAGTTGTCTATAGAAATCGTATGTAAGATATAGAATATAAAGGATCAGATAAAAAATTAAAAATCATTATTTTTGTGTCGATAATCAACACGATTAATCTTAAAAATTATATATTTTTTAAAACGTAAAGCTTTATATTCTGATTCAACTATTACTACTACTACCATTAAAACTGTTTTAATATATTAAAAGATTAACGATATAAATAAAATAGTACAACAAAGATTTAGTATAAAAATGTGTGTGTTGAAATCTGTAATGAAATACTGAGGGTGAGTCGGGCGTTGGTCAGTCGAGTACGTGAGACTGTTCCCTGAGGTAAGGACATGAGGAAATTTTATCTTCTTCTAATCACATTCTTACCACCTTTTAATTATTCATGAGAACGATTTGCTTATACGTAAAGGTTTTTAGTACTGTAGGCATCTATTTATTCTATTATACACCGATTATAGACACATTGTTATGTTCACTTCACTTTAATAAATAGAACTGAAACTTATAAAATACCCACCTTTTCGCAAACGCTTCTACATGTTCCCGTCGCTTTATCGCAGCACGCTGATATGTCTGAAATAAAAAATATTTTGTCATAATCCATATTTACTGATATATTTTATGGTTAAGAGAAAGTTTGGGCTGTGTAGGGTTGCTGGGGTTATTATCCTGATATGTTACGAGTAGTTCACGCTGTCGGTCATTGGTTTGGTATTATAAACAGCGATATTCAATATCTTGGGTCAGAATAACTTCAATATTTAATACCTTCAAACTAGTAGTTAATGTTAAGGAATATGTTTTCAATACAGGGAAGTCGCAATGGATTAATATTCTATATAAGAAATGCGTTTAAATTTATACAAAAATTTACTTAATTTAATACAAATATTGTAGTGGTTAACTGAAAAGTGACGCAATCACACGGCAACAAAGCAAGGGAATGAAAGTTTATGCGATCCGTTGAGTTGTGTTTGGTCAATAACTCTAGTTAAACAGGCACAGAGACGCGACATGTTACGTCATAATTAACGTCCGTATGTCTAATTACAATCGCAACGTTTCGTTTCACGTGTTTTCATTCTTATCCTCTTATTATTTATTACATACTTACAATCTGAAGTCTTTAAAAAAAGGACTCGGTGGATTAGTAATTGCTAATATATTTAGAATTCTCTATATAAAACAAAATTTCTATTGCCATTAAATTTTTTTCTGCATATATGCGGTTATTATTAACTAAATGTTAGTTTAATTGGAGCTGTTATGTTTGTCAGAAATAATATATTAAAGTAACATTATATTAGATAAACGTAAAATTACGCAAATTACTACCGGCAATATTGCAAGAAGTTGTATCAAAGTACTCATTTCCGTTTCTATCGATATTATAATTAGTAACATAGAGAAAGCTTAATGTAGAAACGACTTTATACCTAGTTACAAAATTACACCATACCTAGGATGTAATGAATTTATATTTAGTTTACTTTCAATATATTTAAATACTAAAAACTAACGCGTAATTTTACAACGGTAAAATTAAAAAAAATTAAAAGTCAAAATTTTACAGTTTTTTATCTTAAATGAATATTATTTGTAACTTTTTCTCAATCTGGTCAATGTCCTTTATCCCATTCAAATAATGCATTTCAGTGTTGCAGTTCTCGTTTTTGTTCGAATAAAAAAGGATTTTTTTCAAAAGCGGATTTGAGTCGTAATGCCTTTCAGTGTTCCCAGACATTTAATAGCTAATGTTATACTTATATTGTTAGAAATACTTTTTACTTGTTACTCTTTTCACGCTTTCATTATGTTTTACTTTTTTTTCAAATCAATGCCAAAGGTTTGTTAGTCAACTCTCTAAACTAGTAGTCGTTACCCAATGTGAAAATCACTGAATTAGGCAATATCCCAACTGATCAAATGCTACGCTTACTACTATTATTATTGTATACTAATTAAAATTGCATATAACTGCATAAAACTGTATACATTTTAAATATATTGTTTTCTTCAACAAGAGTTCGGTCTAGCTTTATGCGAACATGACATTCAATTCTACTCTCACATACATACCCTTAAATAATTCAAGAGTACAGCAAATTCAATTTGTTGAATGCGGGTGTAGTCTTAATTAGCAGAACGTGCGCGATAAATAAATTAGCCGATTGGCCATTTCTCATTATTGATTTATGAGACAAATCTATGAATATTCCATATCAGTACGATGTATTGAATTTCAATTTTGTCGCCGCCATTTCGGAGTCATACCTCGTTTGTTTCGTATTACTTATATTTTAAATACAATTTTTACTTTGATGAAAATTCCTAGATACCAATCATATTTACATATACCGATGATCATTGTTCTACATGTGAAATGATTTATTTTGTTCAATTATATTTTATATTGTTATGACTAACTATAATAAAGAAATACTAAATACTTCTGTTAGATAGCATACATACATAACAGAACAGACACATAGACCTTATGTGTAAAGTTTGCAAGAAAGCTGTGAAGGTAAACTTTGGTAGCTCAGGGGAATTGAAGACCTCAATAGGTAGTCTACAATATCAAATTTGTATTATTCATGGACTAAAAACTTTGATCACATTACTTAAGTTAATGGTTTGTGTAAAAATGTTTAAGAGTATTTTATCATACATCAAATTGTTCTACACAATGATTTATAGACTAAAACCTTACCTTGTGAGTTCGCAAACGCCAAGGAAAGTGCCGAAAAGATCAGCCTCCATCTCCAGTGAGTACCCCGCACCTCCATTCTTTCAAAAGACGTCAACACATCTGCAATAAAAAGACAATCGTTAAACATTCTTTAAAATTGACAATACTTAGAGATACACCATTATTTTAACTATACTATACATTAAATGCATGTGATGTCATAAAAAACAAGTATTTTATAGGTATATAGATGATATTGTTAATGTAAGTTTGCTATGGCAATTTACTATTTAAAAAAAAACAATTATACATTAAATTTAATTAGAATAGGGTATGAAATATTTCGTTGGAAGATGTTTATTGTTATCATAATAGGCATTTCTAGTGGATGTAAAGAGCAGAATCAAACAATTATATTATTCTATTGAATATCATTACTTTACAAGGTGGCAAATACTTGCAAAGTTGTGAAAAATAAACACCGCAATATGATATTGTACATAAACTTTATCTTGGGTGCGGTTGTTTTTGTAATGGTGCGACGACTAAATCGGAAAATTCGTAAGCCGACAATAAATCTCGATGAAAAGGGGCTTGTACCCGGGCACCTGTTCCGAATGTAACAAAATGATAAATTACTTTTTTAAAAGCATTTGTTTTATTGCCAATTTTTACAAATTCAAAGTGAACATTATTTGAAGCAAAATATTTTTATTTGTTTTTAGACCAATTAAATGACTTTTAACATTAAGGTGTAATTTTTAATGTGAGAAAACATGATTCATTTTATAGCTAAAAAGGATACAAAGATTTATAAAGATAGTATGACAGGCCCTTTAAAATACCTGAACCCTATACTCTTACAGGAAATAATAGATACTTTAAAAAAAATCAGTCTTTATTTTATTAGGATTCAAGTACACCATACATGATAAATATACTATATATATATCAGGATAAAACATATTTGCAAGTTTCACCCTAAGAAACTTTTCACATAAATAAGGTTTAGACTCGATAAGTTCAAATCGAAGTTCGACAACGAAAGATTTGTAGGTTTTTCATACTTTGAAATTGTTTTTAGGTAGAATATATCTAAAGCTGAGAAACCTAGCCACAAATACCTTTTATTGACCTATTGTGTTACAAAAATTAATATAATAATTTATAACATTTTAATGGCGGGCTTTCTTATCATTCATAACGTAATTACTCCCGTACGTGTTATCTTTATTGATAAGGCGTTTACATATTTAACTTTCATCTCCTACCTTTTAAAATATTTTTTTTAATTTTCACTACAAATTAGTCACATAACTATAATAAACCACTGTGAATCACATAAGACAAATAACACGTGAGTTCAATTCCCGCGCTTTTACAAATCCAACCCAACTTCACTGACAACCTTTCTCGCGCCAAATTCACGCGTTACTAAACCACATAAATTCATTCAACTCTAGTGTACAGTCTTTCCTCTTTTGTCTTTGATCTTTCTGTATAGCGCTATCTCATATCGCTTCCGCTTGATGAACCCTATTGCGCTCGTTAGTCATTAATTAATTCTGCATAAGAAAATTACTTTTAATTTAACTCCAACACAGATGTGATGCTGATGAGTATGTGTTAAAAACTTGCCGGTCAATAAAATATCTGCCGCACTTGTGTGGTCTAAATATAATATGTAGATACATATTGTGTAATCTTAGCGAAAAAAAGAAGTTATTGTATAGACAATACTAGACTCGCCTACAGAGGCGAGTCTACGATTTAGTATTGATTTAATAAAATCATATTATATAGAAGTTTATTTTTCAAATGTAAATAATAATGAAATTAACATCAGATAAGAATTTTATAAAATTAATATTTTCAGTACAACACGAGTAAGATATTTGTTTTATGTAATAGTAAATTTGTATGAAATCAGTAATGAACAGCAACAGTTTTAATTACCTTCTTGTCGGAAAACTTTGCACGTTAACTTGAATTTATAGTTTTTAAGAAAGATTTTTTTACAGCCGTTTCGCTTCGTCTTTCTTCATTACAAATGAGTTTAATAAAGAAAAACGTCTTCAATTTTGCACAACCCTGGTTCGTGTCCTTTTTTACTTAGCATTGTTACCTAAAAGTAAATTCTGCAATTTTTTCAATTAGAAATCATAGAAAAAATTGTTGATTGTAGAAACATTAGTGCTACAAGTCTATGTGGAATTGGATGTAGGTACACATACCTGCGTTTCAATATATAATAAGATAATTTTATTTGATTTTTAATATCACACACTTCTTACCATTATATTACCAAAGCTATTAAATAGTTAGTGGGAAAAAGTATTTAAAACTAAAGGCTGCTTAACTAATTAAAATTCAAGAAGTAAGTACTCGTCTACCTGCAATGCCAAGTGGTTCCGTCCTCAGCAGTAATGATTTGCAAATGGAGAGCAGTCAAGTGCCATCCCGTGGACAGTAACTGAAAAAAATTGGCGTCAGTAAGTGTTTACAGACTGGCTGATGACCACGGTTTCTCTTGTAAATCGGAAACCTTGGAAACAAATACTGTTACTGTGTGAATTCTTTTCTTAAATTTAAATTAATGCTACCATTAGCAGAGCCTTAATAGAAGCCTCAGACAATAATAGTTTTCACATTATTAACTTGATGGCATGTAATTTTGTAACATTTTATTTTGTCGATTATTTTATGTTTTTATACACAGTGTTACAATACTACATACACAAATACATCGTTTTAACAACATTATAAGGGATTAAATAGGTTATAATATTTATTTATTTAAAAAATAATGTTAACAATATAACTTACATCATACAGACTTTAATGTATACTCAGGTATTACAGTTAGAGTGTTAGGTATTATAGTCTCGACAGACACCCTCGGGGATAATTCTCTATCATCAATAAAGTACTAGGAAAGCTCCTGTTTGAGCTGAGAGTATCAAATTAATGGCACTCAAGGGATTATTGTAATGAATGGGTATAAATTGGTGACTAGCAGTATCATTTTAACTATAGTAATGAATAAATTGTTAATAAAAGTGCATAATTACAAAAATAGCTGCGTAATGGAGGTACGAACTATGCACAAGACATAGTTCGTTCTGACAATATTTTAGAATAAAATATTGTCAGAATATGATAAAAATATGATATTTTTTTCCTTGCTTAAAACTTATTTATATGAGAAATAAATAGAGAATTTATAATTTGTTATTTTGTGGTTATACGTAATTTACGTGCGTACCTACGGTAGAAACTAATAAGATTTTCAAGAAGAACATTTTTTTATTTTATTATTGTTGCTTTTGATCTTAGTTTTGATTTCTTATTCTATGTTTTAACCTTATTTTGGCTTTGATTTTGATCTATTCTTTATTGTGTAAACTTTTTTGATATTCTGTATGGAATTAAGAAATAAAAAATTTAAAAAAAAACAATTCTAAGAGAGATACCATTCATTCAACGTTATCGGAAAGTTATTGCAAAGTTGAATTACTACAAGAGACGTTGATGGATGACGTGATAAATGATCCTTGCTTTCTTACATTAACTATAGCATACCACATAATCCCATTATACTAAACCGATACAGAATTGAGACCCATTTGCAATAAAATAGGAAAAGTACCCATCCGTGAGTTGGCTCTCAGTGTAATTTTAAAATATATATCGCATTAATCTTTAATGCTACGGATTTAAAACCATATGCTTACGTCAATAGTTTGCGGACAATTTTGATACAATTTCAAAAGCATTTCATCGCTTTCTCTCAAATACGCTATGGAGAAATGTCCTGACAAATCCTACTGAATATAAAAACGCGACACCTACGCGTAACCACGAAGATTAGTGGTGTACAAATCTTGATTTTATTAGTATGATTTATTAATGAAATTATTTTTATTGAATAATGAAATATTTACATATATACTATTCGTAAAGTTACTTTTTTATAGAATCGAAAAAGAAAAGACGCTAGCAATTATTATTTTTAAACAGATAGAGCCTAGGGGGTACTGATGTATTATTAGGTATATATTTTTATTTTAGTCACTCACCACAATAATATAATTTGTAATTAAAAAGTTTTTAAACTATTTTAAGTAAAATATAGAGAGTTGTAGGCGGCTATAATAAAATGATGGTTTTGACACTAAACTTATCATATGTGAAACTTATAAGTATATAGAATGAAAACACACAAATGTATTGAGAAAAATGTTTAGTGAAACAATTATATATATGTCTATGACGAAATTGTTCAATGTATTGAGCTGCTTGTAGAAATAAAAGGGAGAACCAGCAATCGATCTGCGAAAGTATACAATCAACTCAAATTGCTCAAAGAGCAGACGTACTACGATAAATTTATTGAAACCAGTCTAAGACGATATTCGTTGGAAGTGTATGTCTTATTTTTTCTGATTACAAAAAGAAGTGAGCTAGGTGACGAATAAATATACCTAGTCCGTTCTGATATTAGTTTTCTAGTACTTGTAATAAAGGAATTAACAATATTTGGTTTGATAAATATTACGAATAGTAAAGTCGAGTACTTCATATGTATTAATGAAAAATAGTAGTTTTTACCAATAATACTTCTATAAAGGAAATAACAATAATTATCGTAAAATAATAATAAAGAAATTTAAAAAAAACAAAATTTCGTCATCCTCATTTTTACCACCACTGACTGACCTTAGTTTTTACAAGCATAGGTTTACCGTTAGCTCCAGCCATAAAATTTATGTCCCGCAACCAAATATTTTATAACTACTATACATCTTAATGCAACTTAATATCCAAATAAAAATATAAAAGTTCCTCAGGAATCGATGCAAAAATCGATCGCAAACTTAATTAAAGAAATAAAGGTTATGAAATAAAAACAATATGCCGACGATGATTATTCTACAATTTATTTAATAAATATTTACATTTCTTTACATTCATTGTATCCTGTCTTGTCTTACATTCCCAAAATTCTACGGTTAACACGATAAATTGCAAACTGTATGCTTACATAAGTAATACATAAAAATGTGTATACATTGCCAAATGATTCTAAAGGAATGTTCAATTGGTGTAGCGTTTTTCAGTGTTTTTAAATTTCAGAAGGTGATTTATCATAAAAATCGCTTGATTATACGTAAGAAATGATATTTGAACTATTTTCAAGCAATAATGTACCTATATTTATTCTACCATTTTTTTTGAACCCACTTTTACGTTATACAATTATTAATAAGATTGACTATTTCTATATATTTACCAACTTTTCTAGTAGAACATAGCAAATTTTATATGGTATTATTAGTAAAATATATGGTAGAATAAAAATGGCATTCAGTCATCTATTCAGTATGGAGATTGTTTCTGTTTAAGTACGGCCTGAACACACTTGGCCATAGTGGGTGAGGCGCGACTGATCGAGTCTGTCATGAAGAAATCTTCCAATTGCTTTAACTGAACATCCAATTTGCCAGATACCGGTTTCTGTAAACTCTGTAAAAAAATGTATTAAATGTTAAAACAGAACAAAATTTTCATACTAAACTTAAAACAACAGTTTTTATCTACAATTAGTTAATTATTCTTTATCATAACCTGTTAATAGAGCTATATATACCTGTGCCAAAGCCCTGGCCTGAGCAAAGTAATTATTGTTCTGCACATCTCCATACGCTACGAGAGATGGACTTATCTCAGCCATCCTGCCACGAAGCTCATCCAAGTTATCGTATGGAAGGCGCGCGCCTAACACTTCAGAAAGTGCTCTGAAATTAAAATTACATTTTCATTATAGATAACATTTCATGTAAACGCGTCATGTGCCTTTCGGGTCGTAAATCTGACGATTTCAGAAGAATTTACAAAACTCAGACAAAGCTAAGGGATCGCAGTGTATAGCCTTGTCTTGTACAGATTAGGTAAACGAGGGATCTTAAAGAAATTCTATTTGAGTGAGTTTAATACCAATTATTTTAATATAACTTTACAATAAATCCACGATGATAAATTTGACATATTATAATAAAAGGGATATAAACGCGAATTTCATTAATGACCAGCAAATGTCAAGGTAATCAATTTGCATAATGTTTAGTATACATATGATAAATTTAAACCTAAATGTATAAATAAATAATAAAATATATAATAAATTATATATGCAATGGGTACCGTAATATCTTCCAGTCCTCCCTTGCCTTGCCGGGTGGGGTAACAGCGGGCAGGGTCTGCTGCGCCCGTCCTTCAGCGTTCACATACGTTCCCCGCTTCTCAGTGTATGCTGCACCTGGGAATACCACGTCCGCTATGGATGCACCCGCGTCTCCATGATGCCCTAAATATTTATATTCAATTAATTACACATATAGTACTTATACACAGAAATTAATAGTCTCCAAGTCCAAATCTATTAACGGTATAATTGCACACAAAACTTCACAATACTGCAAAATACTCTATGTCAAACTCTAAATTTTTGACGTATGGATTACGTAATTATTGTTAGAAAAATTTGAACCTTGATAAATAACAACACAGTCTTTTGGCAGAGCCTCCCGAGTGACGACTCCTGCATCAGCTCCCAGTAGGAAGACAACCTTTGGTCCATCTTGAAGAACCGCTCCTACACCTGGCTTATAACCAACGTCCAGAGCTGCCACTTGCGATGCAGTTCTTTGAAGCACGTTGAGCACCTATAAAAAATTATTTTTTATTTTGCTCACACAGACAATGTGACAATGGTTCACATATCTTTTTAGTTCTGAAAATATTCATTCATCCAATACCTTCCATTCCTTATCTTCGAGCTGATCTTGCAACCGCAATGCAAGTTCCTGTGTGTAGGCTAGGAGCGCTGAACCTTCAGAAGTCTTCAGTTGATCAGCTCCAATGATAACCACTGGTCGTTTTGCCGATTTTAGGCGTTTAAGCACCTCATGGTTTGAAGAGTCAGTCGCTAGGTCTTTAACAATAGAAGCCGAGTCACCGACATGCTGAAAAAATAAGGTTAAAAATGATTGGTCTATATTTGTATGTGTGTAAAATAGTCTTATTGCTTCTAAGATAATTAAGAATACACAGAAAGATGGAGTGTGCGAACGAATCTACGACTCGAGCTAAACGTATTTAAATACATGGCTTCGTGAAAATGTTATGTTAATTACCATAGCAACAGTGACACAAGGAACTTTAGCACGCGAATCTCAACTCTGATATCTTATTACGACTAATAGACGTACGGTGAAGGATAACAGTATGAAGAAATCGACATGCGTTTGACCCTAAAATGGACAGCCGCAAACGGCAAGGCACAGAAGACTATTTTTTATTTAACAGTATTGTCACGCAGATCTTTTATTTGCTACCATATACACAAACACTATTAATATAATAATATTGGACAAGGGCTTACCATGTATTCATAAGTAAGGTCCACTTTAGGACCAATTAATGCAACATCAGTCTCCTTGTGAACAAACGCCTTACGTATACGTGCGTTTAGAAGCGGCGCTTCAAATCTCACGTTTGTCCCGATGAGTAGGACAAAGTCCGCGTCCTCTACGTCTGTAATTTTTTTTTAAATATAAATACAACAGTTACGCATAATAACAATATGCGCATGTTATATTATTATTAATACAATAAATACGCATTTTGCATAAATTGCATTAAAAAACTTCTTAACAATTGATTTGTCTTAACGAATAGTAAAAATAGCAATGTTTGACAAATGGTTTTGTTCTATCAATTAACAGTTAAGTTAAACAACTTGTTTAAGCTAAAACAAAACAATCTTTGTCTATAATTTTACATTCTATTATGCAGTCTTTTGCATCATTCTGACAAAGATATCTATCTATAAAACATACAAGTTAAAAACTCAAGTATGATGATTGTTAAACTCACTGGCTATCTTAGTATTGAGGAGATATGACGAACGTAAATCGGTACCAGACCCTTCCATTGGGAAGAATTGTTCCGTGCAAACATTCTCTCCACCCAATCGGTTCACCAAGTCTTTCAAAGCTACAAGGGATTCCGCATCAGCCAATTCACCGGCTACAGCCACCAACTAAAAATACCAATTTCCAGTACTATAATTTTTAACAATTAGAACTCCAGAAAATTGTATGGTTGCATTGACCAAATGTTTTTTGTTTAAAAATATATTGTATATATATCATCAAATGGTTTAGATGTTAAGCACACAGTTAAGCATCAAACACACATTGATATTAAGTATTCGAAAATACCTTATTAGGAGGGCAGTCTCTAATAGCTTGAGCAGCTGCCACGATAGCATCCTCCCATTCGACAGGAGTTAAATTACCACGGCTGTCTGCTACCATTGGGGTTACCAGTCGTTGTCTTTTTAATCCATCACAGGCAAATCTCGACTTATCTGACAGCCATTCTTCATTAATTTCCTATGCAACAAATAATATAGATATTATATAAAATTGTTGTTCAAAAACTGAAATATATAATGCTATAGATGATATATATGTATGTACTATGAAAATCTATTATAAACTTACCTCATTAGTCCTGGGTAAAATACGCAATACTTCGTTTGTACGTGTCGCAACTACGATATTACTGCCAAGTGGGTCCAAGACATCCACTGAATCAATCTATAATAAAACAGATTATTGAATAATGCATCCAAGTACTGTATTATAAGAGAAAAGTTAAATTAAACCTGTATATTATAATAAAGATATAAATATTATATTCATATTAAAAATTGATTAAAAATTAAATAACTATCTTACGGTAAGTTTAAAAATACTCACTCTCCTAGTCTCCCAAGGACGAGCTGCAAAACTATATGGTTTTGATGTCAAAGCACCCACTGGACACAAATCAATGATATTCCCTGACAGCTCTGACAAGAACATTTTCTCTACATATGTGCCAACCTGCAAAAAATATTGCATTTATGATGTTTATCTTTAAAAAAAATGTGCTTGTAAAAATTCTGGAATACCAGATAATGTAAGGAATAATTAATTAAAAATATATTTAAAAAATACATTACCTGCATTTCTGTACCACGTCCTGTTGTACCAAAGTCATCTACCCCAGCCACTTCAGAGGCAAAACGAATACATCTTGTACAGTGTATGCAACGAGTCATGATTGTTTTAATCAAAGGGCCAACATCTTTATCTTCAACAGCCCTATTTTAACACATCAAGTTATGGAACTATAATGTTTATCTTAGAATAACCTAAAGCTAGGATGTTATAGTTTTAGGTTTAATAAATAAATAGCAATAAGAACTAAAATAATAATGTAAAATTATATGAGTATCTTTGTTTAAAATAGATTACTTATTAAAATATTAAAAAAAATACCTTTTTCCTGAGAAGTGTATGTCAGTGAAACGACTCTTATCAGAACCAAAAGCCATAGATTGGTCCTGAAGATCACATTCGCCGCCCTGATCACAAATAGGACAATCTAATGGATGATTAACAAGAAGAAATTCCATTACTCCTTCCCTAGCCTTCCTGGTAAGATCAGATGTAGTCTTAACTCTCATTCCCTTCATGACAGGCATAGCACATGCTGCTACAGGTTTTGGAGATTTTTCCACTTCTACCAAACACATACGACAGTTGCCAGCAACTGCTAATCTCTCATGATAACAAAAACGAGGAATTTCAACACCAACCATTGCTGCAGCCTAAAAGAATAATTAGTTGAATTTAGATGAAAGATTGGCCTAATTATTTTTTTTTAAATAAGAATGTGGTTACAATTTTACATTACTTTAAAATTTACTTTTTTTTATCAACAATAAATGCACTTAAAAGTGACGGATTCAACTTACTTGTAATACTGTAGTGCCTGGTGGCACATAAACAGGTTTATCATCAATGAAGACTTCAACCTTTTCAGGTTGAGCCAATGCTTCTGCATATCGTCGAGTTCCCAGCGTGCAACGGCTCGATGAGCTCAATGCAAGCGCCCGAGACAGCGGTTGGCGCAGCATTTTCTGCATTGAAAATAAACTCTACTAAATCATATTTTCACTTAATTCACAGTCAATATATATAGATCGATTAACTTAAATATTAAACAATTGTAAGTGCTTGTTTAATATTACGAGTAAAATATTACGCATTAGTCTAGTTAGTAGAAAAATATTGAATCTTTAAGTTATGTTATGGTTACATAAGTAGGAGCTTCTAACCTAAACAAATTATTTCTTTTTAAAACCGAATAAACACTTTTGTCCTGCAATCCAGTATAGCTGAAATTATAATTAATTTAACATTTCTTATTTAATAAATAGAAAACCTACTGAAAAATTTGCCAAATTTAATAACGAAGTGACAGACAGTTGTGTTATGAACAGCTGTCACATTCTATAGATAATAAACTATCTTGTGTTGTCAACAGCTTATAAGATTGTATAGACTTTAGGCTTTAGACATATTACTATTGAAATCTTATCGCAAATGGTACACATTTATATTATAAGCTCTCACAAGCACTTGGGTGTCATTTACACCATTTACTTAAGACCGCGTATGTTTCAGTCTACCAAGCATGACAAACGTGGACTTCAAAGTTGTTTGAGCTCTTACATTTAACTTAACATACATGTTTTTAAATACATAATACACCAAGCAGTCATTATTAATTTTCACAGGTATTTATACAATTTTGGGTCATCTAAGTAACATGAAATATATGATGTATTATTACTATTATGTTTACGTTACGTTCGAAAAATACATTCGATTTAAAAATAATATTTAGATTATTTTTTAGAAGTTTGAAGAATTGGATTAGAATAGTTGGCAACACAAATTTCTTTTCGGCTTTAGCCTTCCCTACCGTTGAGTCGTGTGTTGCGGTGCTGTTAACTTAGGAATATCATTACCTTCTCGAAATGGCTTTCGGAGACGTAAAATCCTCTCAAGGATTAAGTGAACTGAACAAATATTTGGCTGAGAGGAGTTACATATCCGGGTAAGTTTTGATTAAATATTTTTTTAAGGTTAGTTCTCCACGTCGGTAAATTATTTAGGACTTATGAGACATTATTATTAACCGTAGAATCATTATTATTTTAAGAACAAGGTACTTTTACATTAAAATTGTTTTTCAGATATGTACCATCACAAGCCGATGTTCAAGTATTCAGTGAAGTAGGCAAAGTGCCGGCAGCCAGTCTACCGCACGCTCTCCGTTGGTACAACCATATTGCTTCATACACTCCAGCAGAACGTAAATCATGGGCTGAGGGAGTGAGCCCATTGAAAGCTGGTGGCAAACCAACCACTGCCCCAGCTGCTAAAGATGACGATGATGACGATGTTGACTTATTTGGTTCTGGAGACGAAGAAGAGGTAATTTCGGCACACTTTTCTAAGGACTTAAACAAGCACAAAAATAGTCTACAATTTCATCAATTATTCATATTTATCACTTACAATACATTTACAGTGTCAGGCATTTTAATTAAATTTCAGATGATCAATGTAGAAAATGCATGAAAATTATAATAAGTTAATTTTTATAATAGATTTAATTTAAACATCTGATTTATTTTTCTTATAGGATGCAGAGGCTGCCAGAGTTCGCGAAGAGCGCTTGAAAGCCTATGCTGATAAAAAGTCGAAGAAACCTGTTCTTATTGCCAAATCCTCTGTCATCCTTGATGTTAAGCCTTGGGATGATGAAACAGACATGAAGGAAATGGAAAAACTTGTGCGATCAATTGAAATGGAGGGTCTTCTTTGGGGTGCTTCTAAATTTGTCCCAGTTGGTTATGGTATCAACAAGTTGCAGATCATGAGTGTTATTGAAGATGATAAAGTATCAGTTGATTTATTAACTGAGAAAATACAAGACTATGAAGACTTTGTTCAATCTGTTGATATTGCTGCTTTTAACAAAATCTAAAGGGCTTGAATATCATTTGGGACTCTAAAATATTATGTATACACATAAATTTTTTTTGGATTATATGCTTGTTTTATGAAATTAACAAAAACTAGTCATCTTACCTATTTAAAGTTTTAAAGAACTTTTAACCAGATTTTTTATTTAATTTACCTGTTACATGCATCATTTGCGTACTAGAAAATTCAGTTTGCTGTTTATTCAATTGTGGAAGATACTCACTTTACATTACATACTTAATGTGACTGATTGATAGGAAATCTTGAGGGAGAAAACTTCGTTAATGGGATGTAATATTTGTTGCGCGGTGCGCTTTCAAAGACTGGACTTTACGATACTGGCATTCTCTATACGAAGCTGTCAAATCAATCTCCCAAATCTACTTCACTTGAAATAAAAACAAATTTAGCTAATGAATGCAACTTGTTGTAGATATGGGATATTGTTTTTTAAACAATAAGGGGAGAGCGGAGCGACAGCTGCTAAGTGCATTGGAATTTCTCGGCAAGTTTAGTTGCAACTGTACGTAACACGTGTTCTGTGAATATTGTTCTTCTACAGCAGTGAAAATTTGGTTTTTAAATTATATGATAACAAATTATTTTGTATTGCTTAATTTGGTAAGTGATTAGATTGAAAACTACACTTCATTATTGAATTAATTAAATAATAAATAAATCGAAAATTAAAGATCATTTTCAATTTAAAATATGCATTTTTTTTTTATTATTAGGTTTCGAATAATGAATAAACCAGCGGATAGCAGCACGGCTGATGAAAATAGCTGCTTAATATGTATACTTAGGTTTCGTCTTCCCAAACAAATTCAAATTTAGGTGAAATTATAAAAATTAGTAGAGGAGTAACCTCTTTACAAGCTAGTCCGAAGTTTTACGATTTTCAAAGCTCCAGGCACTCCACTACAATAAAATATCTGGTTCAATAATATGTTGATTTCCCGAGATTACTATAAAATTCAGCGAATAACTAGGACTTAGGAGACTCACTTGGCAACACTCGAGTCAAAACTTAAAATGTGTCAATTGTCAAGTTACGTAAACTAGAATTTGCCGGGGCTACGTTTTTGTCAGCAAAAGACCACAAATACATTATCGAATAACGAACTTATTAGTGAATTAAGTTCTGCTGTTTAAAGTATGTCTCTGATAACTAGGAATGTGTTTCGTACTTTAGTACAGGTTTGTACCATACATTTTTTGTCAACTATATATAGTCTTAATTATTCTACAGCTGTTTCATAATAGTATCGAATTCATAGGTACTAGGTTGTCTTATATACTTTTAAAACATTAAACGAGTGGCACGCAAGAAATATCATAGTTCATAACAATTTCGATTTGATTAAATAATAATTGCGTATTTGTTCTGTTGTAAAATTGTCATTAATATACATCTTCGCAGTCCTCACGTGATTAAACGCGTATGCATTTACATTGTGGTGTAGGATAGCAAGCACTATTTATTATTCAATGTAGTATAAATTTCAGGGTTCTCAACATGTTTCCAAGGGCCTTCACACTACTGCGGTAAATGCTGACAAAAACGTATGTTTCGCACCTCAATCTATCAGCACCTTGGTGAGAACACTAACGTACCTACTAATCTTCATAAAATCGTTATAGGATATAAATTATAATTAAATAATAGTTCCAAACTTTACTACACAACCAATCAAAGAATTAATTTTCTATTTTAAATTGAAAAGCCATATAACAAATAAAGAAACGAAGACCAGTTTTAACTTAGGTTAGCAAGAAAATGGGTAATTTGAAATTCTGAAGAACTTTCTAATGAAGAAATGAAAAAGAATATTATAAATACTGTAATGATTAAATATGTGATTTTAAAGATTTTAACAGGCTGTTCCTTTGGCATCAGGTGTCACTGTAAGATGTGTTGTTATTGTTGCATGGTATTTAAAATTGGTGTTTAAATGCCATTCTATTTAATACAAAATTTTCGAAATTACCAAATTTGTCATTCCATATTTTAAAAACACAAAGAAAATGTTACTGTTGTTAAAATAAAAATATTTGTGTCAGACACAACATACTATTGGCTTATATTTTTGATATCAAGATGAATGGAATGGTTCCATAGCATGAGTAATAATGAATTGAATCTGGTAATCATTATAGTTTATTTACTTCACTTTTATGCCAACACTGAAAATTAAATATTTTAGTAAAATTGAGTGTCTACACTTATGTTAATTATATCATAGAATTTTCGGGTGTGGTACTAGAATAAAATATTGTGAAGTAAATAGAATACTTTGTATACAATAGGCATGTTTCCCGATTTATCTCCAATGCATTTGTGTTGTCCAAATACATTGTAACATATAACTATGTATGTATTCCACATATGGTACTGCATTAATTTGATAGGAATCCTTTGATAAGAGTTTTTCCACTGGATTTGGTAAGTTACAATTTTAGTCAAATGCATTTAATAAATTTTGAAGAATAGAGTATTTATGAATACTGTTTTGAAAGAGTAAAAAGAAAAAAAAATTTACAAGTTTATTAATTTGTAGGTAGAAATAACATGATTGAAAAAAATAAAAATAAACTCATCAATATATGATATTAATAAAGTATGTTTTATATACAGCAAGCAAGCAAGGAAGGTCGTATTAAGTGCACACTTATCCCTGGCGATGGAGTGGGACCAGAGTTGGTATACTCAGTTCAAGAAGTTTTTAAGGTAAATATTACAAACATGACAAGGTGTAAGCTTACTGAAACTTGGGTAGCTTAGATATGAGGTTTCCCTATTTAATATGATAAGAGAGGCAAAATGTAAATGGTGAGTTTATTGAGCTGGATCAAGAATGTTACAAGTTACATTTTAATGTTTTGTTAGTTTCACAACAATTTGACTATGATAACACACTTTAAAATTGATTATTATTGTTCTCATGCATAGTTCCTTTCACAGAATAATGTTTGTGCTAGTTCTTCTGTTGTATCATTATTTGGTGATATTGGTTAATTTTTGTGTATGCATTTCGGCTTTCAAACATGTGTGATTAATGTGCAAACATAATATACAATACCCAGAAATTAAGTTTTGTCAAGATCTTTTTGGATTTAACTTTTTGATTCCTTTTTTTTACAGGCAGCAAACATTCCCGTGGACTTTGAATCATTCTTCTTTTCTGAAGTGAACCCAACATTGAGTGCTCCTCTTGAAGATGTTGTCAACTCCATTGCCAATAACAAAATTTGTATGAAGGTAATGAAAATATTTATCATTATTAAATTCGAAGGTAATGTAATACCATCTTATTTACATATATGAATCTGTTTGGTATTTTTACTGCTTATACTAATATTTAAAGTTAAATAAAAAAAAGTCAACGCATTTGCCTGGCACTGTAAACTAGGCTAAGTTGTTTTTTAGCCATTGAATTGTGTTTACAGGGTATCCTGGCAACCCCCGATTTCTCCCACACAGGGGAACTACAGACCCTTAACATGAAGCTACGTAACGCATTGGACCTCTACGCTAACGTTGTCCATGTGAAATCTCTGCCGAATGTTAACTGCAGGCACAAAGACGTCGACTGCATCATTATCAGAGAACAGACCGAAGGAGAATATTCGGCTCTGGAGCATGAATCGGTACCTGGTAAGTTATCAATTAGTCTATGGATTTGTTATAACAAACAACTTTAGCGTGTACTATGATACTATATCGGCCACATAAAATAAGATAAAGCGTCAACTTAATCATAATATACATCCATTGTCTCCTTAAGACCTTCTTTAATGAATATTCCCTTCTGAATTAAAACAGATTTACGCGGATCGTAACGATTACGCAATATAGTGCACAGAAAATCTTATTTCGTGTACATCTGATTCTATTTAACATTGGCTTGTGTAATATTATTTGTGTGATATTTTATATTTATATACATGGCATTATTTTATAATATTGAAAACAAAAAATTGGGTATAAGCGCTCATACGTTATATGGAATTTATTTTTTTTGCAATTTGCAAATTTGCAGGCGTGGTCGAATGTCTGAAAATCATTACTGCGTCTAAATCGGAGCGTATAGCCAAGTTCGCGTTTGACTACGCAGTGAAGATGGGACGCAAGAAGGTGACCGCCGTACACAAGGCTAACATCATGAAATTGGGTGATGGACTCTTTTTGCGTAGCTGTGAAGAGGTAATTTTATAACTTTAAAAACATTTATTTTTAGTGGTGCGTAGTTAACAGCTGTTTTGTAACTTAGCAAATGTGCCTTGTTTCAAGGAGGTTAGCTTTTAAAACATTATTTAGAATAAATTGAATATATTTTAGTTCCTTCAACTTCAGTGACTAATTATTAAAATCATTGTATTGTGTGTTTGTAATAAATTAACAAAGACTGATAACAGGAACCATTATTATATAATACAATATAATGCCAGTTTGCTGTTAATTTCAGTTTTATTGACCTTCAAAAATCAATATAAACATATTTTGATTCAAAAAATATTTTTTCACAACAGAATAGAATTCACTTATAACTACTAATCGGTTTTAGCGACTATAATGTTTACTCAAGTTTGGTTTCGTATCGCATTAAATTCATATATAATCCGTCCGTTTTGTACGGTTATTACGACATAGTATCCCTTGAACGTCGTTATATCAGGATTCTACTGTGGTTAATTTTATTGTATTTTGGCATGTTTTATTTCAGATCGCAAAGCTCTACCCCCGCATCGAATTTGAGAAGATGATTGTCGACAATTGCACCATGCAAATGGTCTCAAACCCCAACCAGTTTGATGTGATGTTAACACCTAACTTGTATGGCAACATCGTGGATAACCTCGCCAGTGGACTCGTAGGCGGCGCTGGTGTCGTCGCCGGAGCCTCCTACAGCGCAGAGTGTGCTGTCTTTGAGCAGGTAATTGAACGGAATAACGAGTGAATGATTGAGTGATTCGCCTATGAGTGAATTCATTTATGATTGATTGAGTGACTCATCAATGAATTTCACATTGGTAAATAAATGTATTTATTATGGTGTGATTTCCGGTATGGTGAATATTGGATCAGTTTTTCAGTTGTATTAGCGCATAATAGAAGCTTTAGCTTTGTTACCCTAGGGTTGATATTGTTTGTTACATTCTTAATTATCTTTAATCACACAAAATCTCTAGGTGTTATTTTAAAAGAATACGCGCGAACTTTACGTTTGATTTTTTATTTACAGGGTGCCCGTCACATATTCTCTGGGGCAGTGGGCAAGAATATCGCAAATCCCACGGCTATGTTGTTGTGTTCAGCTAATCTTTTGGCACACGTCAACCTTCACTCATACTCAAAAATGATCAAGAGTGCCGTTAACAAGTGTGTATATTTTTTTTATTTAATTTATTATAAAATAAATGGATAATTTCTCTTAATAATTAACTGAAACATGTTTAAAGTCGAACCTCACTTTTGTTTGTGGTGGCTTAAAAGGTGGTCTGATAAACAGACTATTGTTAAAATAAAAACCAATTTTTAGGGGTATGGAAAATAAATGTTGGCCGATTCAGAGCTGAATACGCCTATAAAATTTGGTAAAAATCGGCGAAGCCGTTTCGGAGGAGTATGGTGACTAACATTGTGAAAAGGAAGTTTTATATACAAGATATGCATATTTACAAAAATGGTTAATTTCTCTTGTATTTATTTGTATAAATTATTTTCAGGGTGCTGACTGATGGTAAAGTGCGAACCAAAGACCTCGGCGGTCAGTCTACTACCAAAGCCTTCACTTATGCTATTATCAATTGCCTCACATAGATAATATTCCTTGACCCATAAACAATCTTAGAATTGTAGCTGTTTTAACAGTAACTTGACACATGACACTTGTCAATGTCACAGCTGTCCTATTGTCACACATACACACAGTACATGTTAGATGTCAACATGGTATTATGTAATATCCAATTCATTAAGATCTATTTTCAAAATTTTTGCATACCCTTACAAGGTTTGCTTTATATTTGGATTCGAGATTACTTTTGTATAGTATAGATGCCGCCATAATTGTATATTTTTAAGTTCTATAAAGGAGTAAACTCCTTTGAAATTTGTTAAGTATTTTGGCTTTTACCTATGAAATCAATATATTAAAATCTTAGACCAATAAAACCCAAAGTGAACTTTTTAGTTTAAGTGTAATTTATTTTGTTTTTATGATCTGTGGTTTGTAGTTACAGTATTATGTCAATATTTGTTACCAATGTAAATAAAATTATTAAATTAAAACTGTTTTTTTTATTCTTTTATAAATTCGAAGAACTTCATATATCTTTAATTGAATCCAGACTAAATCTTGAATTTTTGGTGAGAACTTTTAAACTGTATGTATTATATTTGAAAATTTGCGGAAATTTTACAGGATGCATTTACTATCTATCTATATATGTAGGGATTATAGTTGGTTTAGTGTTATGGACGATATCACGAATTAATCAAATGCTCCGGGCTGCGGGATAACTCTTGGAGCTGCTAGTTTCTTGACACGGTCTGATATAACATACTTTAAGGCGTTAGGTGGAACCTAGAAACGAGATATAAATATAGTTATAGATAAAAGGAATTAGGAAATTGTTATATTTAAAAAGTTTAGATCATTACCTTAACAGGGTCTCTGTACCAGGCCTCTTGGGATAGTCTTCTATAAACTTTGAAATCGGGCAACCAACATATTTGGTTAATTCGCGGCAATAACGCCTGTAATGGCTTGCCTTGTCCTCTCTGCGTAATAAGAACACAATTATTTAAATAATTCAAAAAAACTATTGCTATCTAGTCGGCCATGTATTATTTATATATACGTTTATAATCTTATTATAGAGACCTAGACCTATGCCAGCTGAAGGAAATAGAAACAAAACTGATGCATTACTACTGATAGGCTTAATTTACCTTTATGGGCGACGGTCTAAAATCGGTCCTAGGGCCAGCAATTTGACTAATATAATCCATATGTTTCTTCCATTCGCTTTCCGTCCAGCCACGTTTTTTCTTAACTTCTTTGGTATCCTGTTTTTTGAGATCTAGCACGCAGTTTGCGAGTTTTGAATAACAGGTCGCATTAGCTGCTTCTATCATGCGATCTATGCGATCTATTCGTTCTTGATTAAAGCGATTTTTGTATAGACGCTTTAAAATAAGAAAGCGCCTAAAAATATTACAAACTCATAAAATATTTGAACAAAAATATCATAGATCAGATTCGTTTTTCATCAGTTATAGGGTGGTATAGGTACTCACCGTAAGTATGGCCAAGAAACATCGGTAACTCTGTCAGTGACTTGAGCGCCTAAAGCTGACTTTCGAATACCTCTCGGGTTGATCGCTGGCATTCCCTCTCCTGTATCAATGATATATTTTCTTGGCACACTCAATATGTTCAGTCTTTTTGGTATTTTGTATGGAAAGTTGGCGGTCGGTGTATCATGTTTCGGTTTACCCATTTTGCTAGCTGATCTAAGAGTTATACGGCAGGTTTGTGGTTTGGGTTTACATTTTGCTTATTTAATAATTATTTTATTCATATTTATTGATACTATTGTGTTGATGTTATGGGTTGTAAGTTGACATTGTCTTGAAAAAATGTTTATAACTTTTGACAAATGTGTAAAAAGTATGTACCTGCAGTTATATTATATTGAACAGGATCTGGCTTTAGATTGTCCCTTTGTTTATAATTATACATATTGTTAATTTAATAAAATTGATATTTCATTGGATAAGAAGTAACATTTAAACACGTAGTGCCATTCTTTATTTAAGTGTTATATTTTATTACACCCAATATACGAGTATACGTGCACGCGGCCACTTAAGCTCTTCAACTACTGCGTTCTACACAAAGGTGACAACTAAGAGATTAGAATTTAACAAAGATGTTATCAAGGTTATATGAAAGAAAAATGTCAAGGTTTAATTATATAATTATATATACAAATATTTACAATTTATCTTAAACATAATTTGGTATAGATCGCTAAACGTCTTGCTTACTCTCCGTCCCTATCGTGTTCTTTTGAAAATCAATTTCTTCTATTGCAGGTTCTTCTAAGACTTCAGTCTTTTTATTTTTGCCACGATTACGAATACTGTAACACAATATTTATATTTTACCATAGACATCAATCAAAAAAAAATTAAAATCATTTGTCAAATTTTCGCGTTTAAACTACCAAAGACGTTCTTTTTTAATTTCAAGGGGTAAGAACATAACTTTCTTCAATTTATTACTCTTAAGTTCGATCTACTAAGTTATGGTGATGATGAAGTATACATACCATCCGCTAATCTTTTGGTAAATAAAGATGGCCGTCATTGGAATTGGTGTCATGATGGCTACCGATACTGGTACAACTGAAAAATATATTTAAAAAATAATAAAAATTCATTATCGATCTTGTTATATCCGAAATATAGCGATAGTGAACAGATCGTTCCGATAGAATCGAAACTCTTGAAAACATTTATGAATACGATCATTAACTTAATATGAATAAAATGTATAGTAGAAAATATTATACCGGTAGTAAGATCTGCCTCGGGTTGAGGTAAAGCGTATCGAAGAAGGAAAACTGCGATTCCCATATTTTGGACACCGGTTTCCATTGATATGGCTATGGCGTCTTCATTTGACTGTCGGAGTAAAAGGGCTACGACATATCCGGATAGATATCCCAGCCATGGTATACCCATACCAGCTACTATTATCTAAAAACATTATAAAATAACAGGTCAAGTGTGAGAAAAAGAATGGATATCAAAAGTTGTCCCTATAAAAAACAATGATTTTTAGGACTCATATATGACTGACATCCGGTTATAAAATAATTATTAACTAAGTTTATGATGGCAAATCATAAGGGAATAATTTTACTGAATAGGTATGGTACATAATACTTACATTCCAAGTAAATAATTCAAAAATGTATAAATTAGTGATAATGGCAAAGATAATTATAAAAAGCAGTAGGGTCGTTGAGAAACCCTTTAATATCTTGACCATGAATCCAGCTATCCGTGGAGTATACTTCTGCATAGCCAGCCCAATAGCCAGCGGTACCATTAGACCAACAACGAAAAATGCTATACGGGCATATGGTATGACAATGTTGGCATCACTGAACACCACTTGACCAAGTGAAAATAACCAAGCTGGCATCATACCTTTAAGCAATAGAAGTAAATTTTTAGACAAAAGTATACATTTTATATTTACTGCCAATTTTAAAAACACCGTTAAGGTACGGCCTCATGCATGGTTCACGTGAGGTATAGCTGAAAACAAGCGTCGAGCGGCATGCATGAGGCCGTACCTTTATATACACAGCACTGCCAGGTTTGTAACGGAAATTAAGTTTAGTAAATTACCAAAAGAAGCTATCGTTGATATAGTTGTCATGGCCAGGGATAGATTAAGGTTTCCGCCTAAAATGAATGTCCAAATGTTCGAAGCACCGCCCCCTGGCGATACTCCAGTGAAAAACATGCCCAGACGCATTGCGGGCATGTCCGGAAATAGAACGAATCCAAGACCGAATGATATCTACAAATAAAATACTATGGGCTATATACATATAACGAATCGATCAATTATTATTTTAATCGAATAATTAAATAGATAGTCAAATATGGGAAACAGTTAAAATTGCTATTACGACTAGGTTCAGTACTGGTAGCAAACAAGTAAAAACCTCTTTTTCATAATTTTCATAAACTATTTCACTCTAATTTAGCTACTCGCTAGTCCTCTTATATATCTGGACTAACACTTACTACAGGGCTTTTATAAATATAGATAATATTACTTACGAGAGGCATAAATAGAAATTGCCCACACATGCCAATGGCAGGGCCTAGCGGTCTCTTAAGCACCTGCTTCACAGTTGGCCAATGCATCGCGCATCCAAAGTTTATAAATATTAATGATACCTGGAAAATTAAGGATAACAATTAGTTATAAAAAACATTTATAATATTTGTTTATGTATATTATGTTTCCGTTATTAAATCTAGTTAGTCTAGTTATATATTTAGTTAGTTAGTTTTGTCGTTAACATTATATTTTTTAGCACTAAAACAAAAACTAGCCTTACCCCCCCCCCTTATTAAGGAATTTCTTACTTTATTGTAATACTTACAAAAACTGCAACGCTAATAGTAAAAGCTTGATCCACCGGTCTCTGTGGGCGACTGACAGTCACAGGCAAAGTTCCATTCACAGATATTCGAGCGGACCCTCGTCTTACTTCCAATGATAGGTCTGCCCTGCCTTAAATATAAAAAAACTCTATTTCTGTGACAATTTTCAGATACTTATTATTTGATGCCTTTATGATTGTTTAATTGCGAATAAAATGATTTAATATAAATTTTATACTACTGTAGTTGGAATAATACGCACCAAGAAAATGTGCATTCACTCGGAATCGTCCTTCAAAATAACCATTATCAACATTTTCTTGTGTAAGCTGGTAAGTAGAGTTCCATTCCACTGTCATTAGTTTCTCGTGACTGGATATTCCCACAATACCATCGTGAATTTGTAAGTTTTCTCCTGAAATGTATAAACACAGAATTAAATTACAATAATATATTTATATAGGTTTTAGGAGCTCACATATTTTAGTACATTTTATTGGTTTATTAAAGGTAAAGAGGATTACACTTCTGTACGGAAGGAATATAATTTTGATAATTTAATCTGTATTTCTAAAATACATGTAGACCTGTTTTTCAAAGTAGACGTAATAAGATATTTTCATATGGAAATGTATGCCAAACAGTATATAAGTAAGGTTACAAGACTTATAATCTCTAGGTAGAAATCAAAATCAAAAATATCTTTATTCACATAGGTAACTATGGTACACTTATGAATCGTCAAATAAAACTGTGGGACTACATTTACTGCAAGTTTCCAAATCCGGGGCGTATCGCGGACAAGAAGAAAAGGCAAGAAACTCTCCGCCACTCCATTAGCCGGTATCGAAGCAAATCAGGCAAGTCTGTATTATTAATTGAGAAATGCTTTAAGTGTTTTAATTATTATTTATTTACCTGTAATATTAAAATCCACAAAGTCATACTCGTTCATTAGAACTGCAAGTTCATCAGGCTCAAAAAACGCAACCAAGTCTTGGCCCAACACAAACGGACATATCAAGCATAAAAGTAATAAACGGTACATCTTGATATCTGTAAAAAGATTTTTTACTCCCATAATCGAATCTCGAAAACTAGTATTAAAAAAAACTTTTCACTGATTAACAACTTTACTTTTACACATAATAGCTGAATTAAGACAAAATTTTCTGTAAACGCATTGTTCCGATCCCCAGCAATAAGTTATATACGGTAGGCCGATATAAAAAAAGGAGTAGTGCCACAGTTATTTAAATGTATTTGAGAAGAACTTTTTTAACATATCTCACATTACTTTCACGAAACAAGTTTCGATGTTATAATTAACTATACTGACATAACCTTCTCTAAGATACTTATATCATCACTAGCTGATCCCGACAAAAATTGTTTGGCCAAAAAAAATGCCCAGAAAATTTCAGGAGAATCGGTCAACCCGTTTCGGAGGAGTAAGGGAACGAAAACTGTGATACGAGAATTTTATATATTAGATATTGTATTATTAAGAGTTACTAAAAACATATAATATATAACATATAATAGTACTTACAATTACACCCACTTCACTGACTGTTTACTTTCAAATTCATCAATAGACAGAGAAAATTTGATAAAATCACTGACATTCAGTGTTCATGGATACTTCAGAATGTATGTCATCAGTGTATCTTGTACTCGATAGCGAAAATACAATGTGAAAATCTTAAATAATTCTGATACGTATTATCTCACTTGATTATATTCATTACTAAAAAACGGCGGGAATTTACTTTTGTCTATGTCGATATTTTAAATTAATTGAATAATCATTGTAAAATTGACCGCCACAACGAAATATATTCGCGTTATAGATGCGAATGTCTTCAGTGTAAACAGTAAATCGATAAATACATTATTCAAATTTTTTTATTACAAGGGCATAGAGTTCATAAAATTATGTATAATCACTATCAATTGATTTCACAGTATCTCGTGAGCCAACTCACGTAGCGATTATCTATGATAAAATTTACTAATTACGATTATTATATAAGGATCATCACGTTTAACAGATCGAATTAAAATATATAAGTAGATTATTTATTTATTCTAATGTTATGTAATAGACAATTATTTCAATGTTTACGCTTTATCTTTCGTTTTGTCATAGAAAGATAGAGACAAAGTAGGTTAATAATTATTAGTGGATATTACTAACAAACGCAACGGGGGCCTTATCGCTAATAAGCGATCTATTACAGGCACCCCAGATCAATAATTGTAAACGACGAACACTTATAATTCAAAATTTGCTCCCAAGTCAACAAAACATCCTTTTTAACGCTTTTTTTGATAATCAACTAACTATTGTGAGGTTTTTATATTTTTTCTTTTATTTATGCATTAGAACAAAATATTCGCAGTGATTTCAAATGATTAATTAAGAAACTATGTTTTAATTAAATATTACTGTATTTAGTAAATGTGTCGAACAGAACTTTAATCCAATAAACTTTTCTACCCGGACTGTATTCTACCCACCTTAAAATGAAAAATTCTAATACTGATGGATTGTGTTTGAACATTTTTTTTATACTTTTCACACAACACGATTGTCTCTTATACTAAAATAAAATATGTTTAAATCTCAAATATGTATTTTTCTTTTTAATAACAAATACTGATCTCAGCAAACACAAAACAATCTCACATCTGTTTCACCTAAAAAACGAGAACGTGAAATAAACATACATTGAAGAATTTTCTCAAATACAATCCCGTTTTATCTTTTTACTTAAATGTATCTATTTTTATTGAGTATATATGGACAAAAAATCAGTTCTTTAATATAGGAATGATTTTAAACACTGTAAAATATCACTTGTTATCTGATACAATTCTTCAATAAGCGACAAACGAGATCTCTAAAATAAGTAGTAAATATATTAAATTATATAAATACATTATTGCTATAAAACTCATTTGATTATAATCATAATTTTATCAACATTAAAGTGTCGCTTTCTCTTATCATTTGTATAGAATAAAAAGAGACTTACGTTAAGCAAAACTTCAGACAAAAAAACAACTCTGTTTTAAAAAAATTAACATACAAAACAAATTTTAAATCAAAATCTATAAATAACGTCCAAGACCGATACAGACGTTATAACCCCGTTTCGGCCTCAGTAACAACCAATTGAGACAAAAAAACCTTGCAACTTTGGACTAAAAGTAATTATTCTTTAACTGACAATTAGAGCCAAAACATATGAAGGCTATTCAATAAATTATAGTTTTGTAAATTTTTTTTCTTGTTAAGTAGTTAATGAATATAATTAAAAACAAAGAGTCCATTTAACACAAAACTTAACAAGCTTAGTAACCAATTGTTTTTTGTATTGAGCACATAGCCAGACTCAGGCTTATACATATAAACAAGTATCATTTAAGATAATAATAAAAATGATATAATAGATAATAATAAGATATGTAAATAATATTAATTATAGCCTAAAACAGGACTTTTAATTTTGTTTATAATTATTCTGTAAAATGAAAGACTTTTAATATAAGATTCCTAGTTCACGGTGATGACGAGGAACAATACTCGTCCTGTAATTAAATACTTATACATGAAAAATAATTTTAATACTTATACATAAATAAAAATAAATTAATTACGAATACATAAATAATGTGCGAATGTTTATGTTTATGGCATTCATAGACTACAGATTCGATATATCGTTATAACATTAAATTCGCAAGTTACTATTCGATTTGTATATGAGAGAAAAGATAGTCAAAAAATATATGTAAATTGATTCATATAAAAAGATTCTGATATCGGCGGATATTTAACTTATATTAGACGTCTTTATTTATCGACATCAGTGGCTCCATCGAGGCCGGTGCTGACTCCGTCTGATACTGGCGAGATATCTTCGAGGACTTTCTTGTGCTCGTTTCTTCGTCTGTGGCTGGAAATTTAAATTATGATGTACTAACATCTCTTTAATTATAAGAGCTCTTTTTTATCATGCAAAGAACTTTAATATTCATGCTCTTACGTATATATAAATTATATTCGTTTTAAAAATAACAAAATAAATTATTAACATGCTGACGCCACAGTTAGACAACGGGGTCTAAGAACATGAAGTTGTTCATAACAGTTAAGTCTTAATCAGCCATAACGAAATCTATTATCTATAGTATGCCTTAACATGTTATTTATAAACTCGCGCTTAACCGTCAACGTTAAAAAGATGGATGGAAGATGGAAATTGAGTTTCTTGCCGGTTTTAGGTATATAATTGCGAACCGGTGGTCATGTAAAAAATCTTTATAAAGACCTACTTTAATTAAGGTAATTTGAGGTGGAAATGTTTTGTTATCATACAATCGTGAGATACTATTGAATCCTAAATAATCCATAATGCATAATTATACTAAGAAACTAGTGCACAAAAAAGAGCACGTCTGCCGTCACTTGTTCAATAAACACTCACAGAATCAAGTTTTTGTTACATTATAATATAAACAGAATAAATAAACCAAGCTTTGTTATATGCTAATTTTCTTAATGCATTAAGATAAAACTATTTGTCGAAAAAAACACTAAAAGAAATAAAACAAGTTTATTTTAAACTTGTTTATAATTGGTATTTAGTATTATTTGTATATATTTTTTAATAAAAATCATTCTCGTTCTTACACTCGTTGACCGTTATTTTTTTTGTTCCAATACACGTATGCTTAAATACACATAAAAAAAATAAAACACAATAACAGACTTCACACACATACACATCAATTACATTAGAAACATAAAATTTTCTACATAAATAGTTATCTATATAATTAGGCGCCGCGCGAAGTGTGATATGACCAGAAAAGCGATCTATAAATCATATATTCTATAAATGATGTACGAAGTTGTATTAATTGATCAGAACATGTTTTTATCATTCCATAATGAAAGCTCCCGAAGAGATATTTGTTTTGGATTTCAAATACAATATTCCTTTCAGTATTTTAAAATCGCATTAGCAATTGACGTAGTTGACGGCGCATCCGTCAATGTTAGACGTCAGATTGATTTTTAGCTGTCAACCTAGCGAAGCGTCATTGTCGATGGTAGTGTGGGGTAGCCATCTTGGCACACGGTTGTTGGAGACGCATCGCGCACCACGCTTGTGACGAATCGCTTTGCATACGAGTTATACATTGTCCTAGTGTTATAATTAAGTCGGTCTTGTGTTGCTTAGACTGTATTTTGTTCAATTGACTGCGTATTTCAATTATTAAACCCCATGCCGATTAAACAACTGTGATTTACAACAAGTACTTGTGATTTTCTGCTCACGCCCACCCCTTTCACCTACATCACACAAAATGAGTTCTTATGAAGGCCTTTCTGCCCCTTCATATTAATTTTATTCCTATTTACAAATATTATACCAAAACCAATGTAACATGCAAGTTAAGCAAAGGCAGACATTTTTTATCATTCTCAAAATTGTATTTTAAAATGGCAAAAGCCGACAAAGCCCCTTCACCATTATCATTGTTTGTATACGTACGCGTACCTCCCAAACTATGGAACATCGCAAATGTTGATGACATGTGGAAAACAAAACACACGAATTTTAGTCCATGTACTTAAAAACCATCAAATCAACATAACACAACCAAAACTCCTAATATTCTTTTCACATTTAATTAAGTACAATGTCAACTCTATATAACGGCACTAAAGGGACTGTGCATTTTATGGCGTTATAGAGAGTGGGTTTTAAATGGAGAAAAGACAATTCAATGTATAGAATACAAACCAACGTTAAACCAACATTACATAGAGTTTTCACTGTATATTTTTTATTAATATCAAGAATGCACGACTTACTAATAAAATCAGGTTAATAAAACAAACAACAAAACCATTATTATGACATGTTTCAAATTAGTCGAAAATGATATTTAACTGATTCTTTAGTTTTATTCATATAGAAAATGAAGGTAAGATCTGTGAAATTGGATGAAAACAAGAATACATACCATCCCCTTATTTTCTGATAAATATAGATGATTGTCATCGGTATCGGCGTCATGATGGCCACCGAAACTGGAACGACTGAAAATAAAAAAAAACACGAATGTAACGCGTTTTATATTATAGCCTCACGTTGTGGTTCTTAAGCTGAAAAAAAAACTTGTATGGACGGCAAGGTTCTCTTGTTTTGACTGACGTTTAATTAACAATAATAATTTTGTTTAGTAAAAAATATTGTTTGTCTGGCGCGTTATTCGATCGTTTTTTATAGTATAAAAAAACTGAATATAAAAAAGTGACACAATTTATTGATTACCACAAGTACAAATAGCTTTATCTCAATCATAAACAAAGGTTTTTTAGAATTTCAAATTTGCAACATATATAACTTGATATCACAAATACAAATGTACAAGGTACGACAATTTCACGGCTGAGCTGTAAAGGCCTCCAGGATAGCAAGATCCCACTCAAACATGACATTACAGCTTCCAATTTTATGTAATTAATCTAAGTGCGTTACAAAATATTGATAGTATAAAAAACTAACCGGTTGTAAGATCAGCCTCTGGTTGCGGCAAAGCATACCGTAGAAGGAATATCGCAATACCGGTATTCTGAATACCGGTTTCTATTGATATAGCTAACGCGTCTGGGTGCGACTGTTTGCACGCGAGCGCCACCAAATATCCCGACACGTAACCGAGCCACGGTATACCCATGCCCGCTATTATTATCTGAAATAAATTAATAAAAATCACAGTAATGAAAACGTACATAGTATTGTTGTCATGCAGAATTATTTAAAGTGACTTGTTATTTATTACCTGCCAAGTGAACAGCTCGAATATATACAGATTTGTAACGATCGCAAACACGATCACAAACAGCAGTAGGGTTGTCGAGAACGCCTTTAAAATTCGCACCATGAACGCCGCTATCCTAGGCGTTAACCGCTGCATTGCCATCCCTATCGCCAACGGCACGATGAGGCACACCACAAAGTATGCTATGTGTTTGTATGGAACCACTATGTTCGCGTTGTTGAAAACTACTTGGCCTAGGGAAAATAGCCACGCCGGCATAAATGCTGTAAGAAAAAATTCTCGTTTTACAATTTAACACTTGTTCAAAGACGGAATGGTTTTTTAATTAAGGTGCAATTCAGTTCCAGGATAAAATTCCCCTCTTCTCTATAAATCTACTCTCCCCCCATACCTATACCTTTTGGCAGATACAAGCTCGTTTACAGAACAAATAAAAATAATTAAGAGTGGTTTTGTGCCGGTGGACCAGACATTTTAAGACAGACAGTTTAAAAAAAAGACTTAAGCCGGCAACAGACCCGTTACATGTCGAGTAGGTGTCCATGGGCTGTAGCTTTCTTGACAGCTTGCAGGCTCGTTTTTCCACCTATCTTTTGACACAAAAAAACGAATGAGGCGATTAGCCCAGCTTTAGCACGACCGGAATAAACAACTTAAATGGTAATAAAAATACTATACGACCGCGGCGTATACCTTATAACGACACTAATAAAACTTACCAAATGACGCCAAAGTACAAATTGTTGTCATAGCGAGTGAAAGATTAAGATTTCCGCCCAATATAAACGTCCATATATTTGAGGCACCGCCCGCGGGCGATACGCCCGTACAAAACATGCCCAGGCGCATCGCTGCCGAATTTGGGAATATCACATAACTTAGGCCGAATGAAATCTGAAATTAAAGGAGCTTCTAAAATTCATATATTACATTTCAATTAAGCAAATTCAAATGTGAAATTGATACTGTATAAAAGATGTTTTTTTTTTATCATAACTCGGTAGTCTAGACTAACAAATTAAGACATGAAACAAACAATTATTTATAATAATAATATTCATTTATTAAGTAATTAAGACTTATAAGTGTTAGTAGGTACAAAAAAAAGTAGTAGTTAGTAACATTAAATTAGATAAATCGCAATTTTCTACATTCCATGCAACACGAAGTGTCCTATGTACATAACTTACACTTTCGTAATTTAATTCAGCCAGCGAGTTGCCAAAAAAGACAAAACGCCGGCCGACACAGTATAAATATTTATCGGGTAATCCGCAGTTCGCAGGTAAGGTCGGTAGTCTTAGATAGTCTAAACATAGGACCTATTTATCTATTAAACCGAAACGGATAAAAAACTATCACGCGGCGTTAGAGCCTTTAATAAGAAATCCAAAACCATGACGCGTAACATAAGAAGGCGCAATGCAACTTAAGATACGTGTAAAACCGCATTCGTAGGATTTACTGAGAACACATAGATATACATACAAGTGGCATAAACAGGAACTGGCCGCAAATACCGATGATCGGCCCAACTGGTTTTATCAGCACCTCTTTCACAGTCGGCCAGTGCATGGCACAACCGAAGTTTATAAATATTAACGATACCTGAAAACATATTTTATAACTGTATTACAAAATCGTTATTAAAATCTTCCAGGCTTTACTTTCAGCTTTCCGTTAGAGAAAGCATTAATCAACTTAAAAAGATACGTTGGTTTGTGATTGGAGAAACAGACTTAACACGCATTAGAAATTCTGTTGGCCAATCAAACGAACGTAACGATTGTCTTTACGTTCGTTTGAACGTAAAGACGTTCAAACGAATTTGAACGAATTTTAATTGATTTACATAATAAATAAATTAAAGGTTACAATAAATACTTTTAATGTTGTCCTATAATTACACAACTGTATTGAGTATGTACATATTTAATGAAAAAGTGTTACCCTTTCAACTCCTAAACAATAATAAAAAAATAAGATTTTTTTTATCTGCTGTTTGTTTTCACAATTACAGTTATCAGATATGTCCTTACACATTGTTACGTAAATCATGACTGAAATAATTTTATCGTTTAATTGTACATCGTTTATAATAGTTCATTATGAATTAGCATTTTTATAATTATTTATTTAAGAATGCACGCTGAAATATAAACCACATACTATACGCATTTTTTGCATGGCTAGACAATCTAGCTAGGTGACAAATTAATGAATTCAACTTATTAAAAATTCTATACTAACATTAACATTTAATTCAGAATTATAACAAAAGAAAAAAAATTCAATGCCAATTAAATGCGTTAAGTAAGGCGTGGTAAATGTAACACGATTTCGAACAGGACTTGATTAAAAAAGCGCATCGAATTTTAAGTGTTGTTGTAATGAATTTTTAACAGGTATCAACTGTCTTAAAGGAGTAATTTAATGAGAAATTTAATTTTTATTTCGTATTGTATGGGTTATTTAATAAGAGTCTTATTCTAATTATACAATTGATATGATAAGAACTATATATAGGAATTCCAATAAATAATTAATTATTAATGGTTTATGTCTTATGATAGCGTTTAATAGTTAAATGCTATCAGAGGGGAAGGCCCAATTACATACTGATTAGGATAATTATGAAAATTGTAACTTTTTGTCCTATAAGACAATACTATTTAAAAAAGAAATATTTGGTTTTTTGTCGATTAATCGAAAAAACGAGATACATGCGGCGATTTGTATCGAAAACGAATCGAAACGGTTCATTATAATTTTAAATATCTTTATTGTTTGGTGAATGTGTTAGGGGAATTCAAGATACACTCAATTATTCATGAAATACAATGTCACCTTTATTTGATTCTACGTTATACGTTTAGTGTTGCTTTGACGGACATGGTCGTGTTTTTGGAAGTTTAAAGGTCACATATACAAAAATGATTAAAGAACATTACTTACGAATATAGCAACACTGCTGGTAAACAACTTGTCTATGACTCGGGATGGCCTTACAACAATGACTGGTAGCGTTCCATTAGCTGCATACACTTCCTCATCTCTTTTCACTTCTATTACCAAATCCGTTCTTCCTTAAGGAAAAGAAGCGTAAGCATCATTTAAAAAGGCTCCTAATGTTGAATTAATTAAAGTTATATGTTCGACCATGACATAGTGCATAGAACTAAGGCATAACGTAAAAGGAAGGACTTTAATTTGCAATTTAGATTATTTCGTTTATTTTTACTTTAGATAAAAATAAACTAGAATTAAAAAAAAATAACCGCAGTAGGTAAAAAGGCAGGCTATGCCTGCCGTCAATTAAAGCTTAAAAATTTTGTATTTTTTATATTTATTTATGTTAATGTATGCGTATACGCAATTTAAAAGTCTTGTTATCGGCGGATGCTTTCAATCTTTAAGTACGTTGTAGTGTAGCTAATCTATTAAAAAGGCAGATCTAGATAATATAGGTATTAAAACAAGTAATCCATATAAACATTAATATTTAAGGACACATAATTTTAAGTGCGTTTTAAATGGAAAATTCTATTAGCAACAAGCCCAGGTCGCAGTCGTGCGATTCAACCTCAGCTGTGCACCAGTGACGGCTGAGCTGCGATTGTTCTATTTCTAATATAGCGTATATCTGAGGACTTTGCGATAGACTGCAAAGTAGGCGACATCTTGATATTTATTTGTCAAATTTTAAAGTGGAAGTGTGAAAAAATGTTGTACTAATGTTATGATAAAATAATTATGAATAAACTTACCTAAGAAATTCCCATTTATTATCAATGGTGCAGTAAACAGTTGACCGTCGACATAGTCTTCTGTTAATTTATATGAAGAATTCCATTGAGCGCTGGCTATATGCTCTTCATCCACTTTGGCTATCATTTCATCATTAGGTAAAAGACCAGTGCCTAAAAAATTCAATCATTTAAGTCTGGGTATAATTTTGTTCACTTTGAAATTTAAATTTATTGGATCTCTCTTATGAAAATAACTTTGGTTATAATTCGAGGACAAAAAATAATATAAATACAATAAAAATAGTGTCACTAATGCTTAAATACTCCATAATAAATAACAAATATCTATGAATTATCACATTAATTGTAAATATAAAACATATTGTTTTAGGCGTCATACATAAGGTTTGTCTTTAAAAGGAGATAAATTTCCGACGCACCATATATTTAGCTTTAAATTAGCTTAACGTGGCTTTGAACGCAAAGTTTAATCAGGGCTATATATGGTACATTCGCTCAATGTAGTTCGGATAGCGGGTCTTATTAACCTGTTCAATCCTTTAACTCTTTTGGCCATGGAATATGAAATTGGGTAAAGAAAAAATTACGAATGCATCTTAAAATTAAACTTAAATATAACGCTGTTAATGAAATAGAATAAAGGCAGACGTAATAAGGCTCTTCAGAATCTAATATACAAAATTTCACGTGTTGGTTTCCTTGGTTGGTTGGTTTGACATTTTATATGTATTCAGTAGGTCTGAAAATCGGTCGGAAACAGTTTCAAACCCTTAATTGACTTAAGGGTGACTGATGAATTGACTCAACAAAAAATATTTTTTTATTACGTATTTTTCAGACAATACTTTCTATTTTTATTTGAACTTGGCTTTAAATAAACATATGCACTCTTCTACCAACAATCTCTATTTATTATAAGTGCTTTTAGTACCTACTTCAATGTCTTTCTACTCCTGGCCATATGGATTATGAAATAGTTCAAAAAATAATAACTTACCGTTTACAACGACTTGTACAACAGCTTCCTCGCCCATGTTAATCTTTATATTAATTGGATGGAACGAAGCAATAATGTTTGGCACTGACTGGCAGAGCACCCATAGTGGGCCCAAAACCAGCAGATATAGGATGATGAGGTGCAGGGGCCATAGCGGACACATTTTCGACCTGTACACTATAAATAAACACTATTAATTTTTAATTAAAATATTAAACTAAGAAATAATTTTAGTTATTAATAATCTAAATTTCCATAACAATAATTGTTTTTAAACGCAATAACAACTATAAACAAATATATTTTTTTTAAACTACATAATATGACAGCGACAAATTCTCTCACTTTTTAAAATTGATTTCTTTTAAACAATTCTGCAAACATCGATGCGCGAAAGTCAGCTTACTGAAGCTTACTAACCCTCACTCATACATACACCCAATGCATTGAATCAAAAACCAGATTTCCACCTATAGAACGAGATATTCTTAATAAATAATACGGCATTTGATACGATACTAATTATTGTAAAATTAAGATGAAATAGCACTATATTATACCTTATGTGAGTTCTAATTTATTTAAAATAACAAACAATATAATGTCACGAGCAAGAACATTATTTTTATTGACATTACAAAGTCGGTATGGTATTATAAAATATCACTAGATTTTATTCATTTTACAGACATTCTAATCGTTTCATAAACAGTCACGAGCAAAATGGTAGTCCATTGGAGCAAAGTCTGGTGAATGCAGAGGATGGAGAATGGTTTCTAACAGTCAGCGTCCTAATAGAGGTCTATCGTTATAATAGAGCAATAATGCAACTACTTGCTATCATTGGTCGGAGGTTGGTACAGTAGGTTTAGAGATCGCGAAATAGTTACCATTACATTTTTATTATTAAACTATGATTTAATGCTGTTTAATGCTGTTATGGCGTTTGATCTGGAGTCAGTCATTACTTTTGTATACCGCGATAGTTAACACGTATTCAAAAATCACTCAAACATTCTTGTAAAAAAGATTGCAAGATCTTTTTAAATAAGAACCTTATATGTATCATATGAAAAAAGTTTTACTAAAAATATGAAACCATAAATGTCTATTCGGAGTACCGGTATTCGAAAACCCCAATCACTTCAAATAGCAGGTGGTTTCTTAAATTTTAAAACAAACAATATGACATTAATTATAATTATTCTCGGTTATCGTGTCATTTCTCCCGACAAAGATATTATTTATTTATTTATAAATGTGACCTTACGTTTCAGATAAGCGAACTGATTTTGTTTAACATGAATATTGTATTAATTAAAAATGTTAACTGTTGTTAAAAAATGGTAGAAGCGATTTCATTTTTCAAAAGCAGATCACGCAAACACTTAGTACAAATTCATGAATCGATTCCACGCCTGAATATTAAGTAGGAACGTTAGAATTATTGTAAATATATTATGGCGAATTAAAAACTACTTTGAATATATATAGGTACATGAATATTCTTTTCAATGTTAAATTTTCTCAGCACTGTATATAGTAGAGTAAAAAAAAGCGTTCAGTGCCAGGAGAGGGTGTTTCGTATTATAGTGATTGATTAATAATATTGTTTAGTCCATTTGTTTATATTTTGAATGAAACACCATTTATCTTTATATACGCACCTATGTTTGTATTATGATTGTGTGTATGCATGATATGATGATTAAAAAACTTTATGCAATTATTATTATATATTTATACGAATCAATTATAACTGGTACGTAGCTATTCAATAACACAATATGTAATAGCTAATTACATATTCTGTTATTATTATATAAATTAATAAGCTAATCATTAAATACAGCTTAAAAATGCTGTTTTATAGTATAAAAATTAATTAAGCCGTAAGAGCGAGATATATCATATAGCCAAATTTACATTTTGGAATTATTTGCATGACTTGACATTTTGAGTGCTTTGCAGCAATCAAGGTTAACGGGTGACTGCCTCAAGTTGATATATTTTCATTTAGTCTTATTGAAATGTAATTTACATACTATTTTATAGCGCCATCATAGTTGGTACATGATAAACCAATTATAGTTACATCTTCTTTTTGATTATATGATGCCAGTAAAAGCATTTAAGGAATTTAGTTTTTACACTAAGGTGTTGAAAATAAAGCCTATGATAAATTAAAACACTGTTAAGGATTTCTTTGCATATAGCCGAGGTTTTATCTGTAAATTATACGAACATTTGTAATCCTTTCTCAATTAGGTAATGTTATGTAAGGAATCTAGGTTATATGTGTTTATGATCAATCACACATGCCTATGCGCACGTGAACAACCAAGTCCATCCATAACTTGAATATATAAATTCGTAAGTTTGCATTTACCTTCAGGCCTACGTTACCTACACTTATTTAATTTTATTTTTGGACTTACATTGAAATATATTTACTATCAACTTAACTAACGCTTATCTTAAAAAGATATAATTTGAATAGATTCATATTATTTTGTTCATTCTTAGAGTTCAAAATAAACCTACGCGCGTAAAACGTTTAAAAGGGTTCTAAAAGTATTTCAAGTAGTGACAACAGTCACTATGAAAATTCGTCCTTTGCAGGAGAATAATATTTTGATAATTTCCAGGTGCGGTTACCTAATGCCTTTAAGAGAACCTATTGCATCAGGCATCACTAGACGTCGGTTTTTATGAGTTCCTCTACATTTGGCTCAAGTTTGGAAGTAACAAGGCAGTCCCACTCGATGAAAGCTATTGTAAAATACCTCGTATTTACATAGAGGATGTTTTACCTCTCCCCAAATTTAAATGGTATATCGTTCCTCAATATTTACGGGTAGCACAATATTTATGTAAGTACTTAATCTTGTAACACGCGACATAATAATAAAATAGATTAGAAAATGGAAATGTAATTTCGTTTGTTTTTCAATTAGTCCGGCTCAAGGGCTTCGCTGTTTATTAATAAACCAATTAAGTCATAAGGACAATGGTTCTTTTAAGTAACGCTAGTACTCAGTATATTTATTTTATTTAAAGGAAATGAAACAAGAGATATGTATTAACTAACTTACTAACCTATCCTGACACATGTTTCACGGATAAGATTTATATGTTAGTTAAACCACTTTTTAAACACAAACGCTCACAAATAATTACAGTCACTCCTACTGTTTGCTAGGTCAATATGACAGTATTAAAACCTCTTCTCTTATCAACAACTAAGATACATTAAATAACACATCTCTATATTTTCTAACTTATGGGATTATAAAATATTTGATACTATAAACAGTGCTAAGGTTACACGCATAGCCGTTGTAATATATTATAATTTGGGTTTCATTTTGTAAATTTGTGTTATACCTGAAGAAAGAAAATACTACCGAAATACGCACCTAAGCGGCAATAAACACTTTAAGAGGCAAAACACTAATGTGGTATTACGTCAATAATATTGCGTGTAAGGAAAATATATAAAACGTTTATAAGTTGTGTTTGATGCAAATTACACATTACGCGTCAACATATTAATGAAATCTATTATACGTAGGTATATATTAATATTAAATCAGTAGTACGTGATATCATAGAAGGTAAGCAATATTTGAATTGCGTATTAGTTTTAAGTGTGAGAAGCAGTATATTTATTTAACAACTTCATAATAGCGAAAATTTAAAATTTAATACATATAATATATAGAAATATAGAGTAAATTAGAAAGTTATACGCCACCACTACACGTGACTTCGCGCACGCAGTAACCAACGTTCCAAAAAATAGAACGTTGAAGATTTGAAAAACCTAAACCTTTTTTTTTAGAGCTCTAGTATAGTTTTCTTTGTTTAGATAATATAACATTTAATAATACCGGAATAAAATACCGCACATACAGTGCTATAACATTATTGCAAATAATGTATTTTTTCTGGAGAATTAAAGATCATCCTTTTACAACATATAGGTATTTTCTTATCTCTCGATCTTTCAAGCATCGTATGTTATGATATGTAGTATAGTAGAGCGAGATATATAGTTTTGTGAACTCATTAGATATATTAATATATTGTATTCTTAAGGCTATCCTTATATGCATTTATTAAGTATACATACTATTATTACGTCTTATAATTCACACATGACTTATTCCGGGAATAACGTTATCTTGTAACTCCTGTTTATAGACTAGTTCACTAGTAAGCTTTATATAGATTATCCTAACAATACAATTGTGACGGTTATTTGAAACAAATATGCAATGCGAACGTAAAGAGCTCTCAAAGCATACAAAATATATTCAAAAGTCGCATCGTATATATAATATTAAGATTGTTTTATTTTTGGAAACGATAGGAAACATACTGAATACTGAAAAGATCCAATACACTTTAGTCAGGATATTCACTTTAACCTTGCAAAGTAACGCGTCGGATGCGTTAAAGGCCAACGATTCAACTGAGTAGAGTACTTACTGCGAATCGCGTTCCTTATTTGTTATACAAACTTTATAACAAGAGTGATCTGTCTGAATGTCAATAACTGTTTTAATGTCCTATACTTTGTGTTTAAGTGCTACTAGGACATTTGTTGAATCATAAATTATTGTTATCATTTTTATACTTGGAATAAGAACAAAAATGCTGACACAAATACAATACTAATACTATACTGCTAAACAAAACCGTATTCATGTGTTAAACTGCCAAACATCATTAGTCCTTTATAAAATATTTTAATTTATTTTAGCTATATATAATAGTAATTCCTTGTATAATGTGATACCCTCACTTTGAGAGAATATACATATGTTACAATAAAATCTGTATATTTTTTTAATGTTGATCTTATAAGTAATATTAAGAATATATTACTTATTAGATAAGTAAAATTAATATCAGTAATTTCTTAAAAAGAAATGAAATAGTTTGAATATTTTGCAGGTTATGGAATATATCATAGTTTTAACAGAAACTACATAACAATATTATTAAATTATTTATATAAATGACCAGTCATAAATCAAATATTAATATGTATATATCTTTAGACATTATATGTTTTATATCAAATGACATGTAACTTTTAAATTGATTAAATATTTTGAGATGCTTTGCCTTCAGATGTGTTTTAAGTAAAATTGTGGATATACTGGACGCATCATATTAAAAGCAAGAGTAATTAATTAATATTTAAATATAAAATTGAATAACAAGCCATTTATAAGAGGCATAGTTGCGTAAATACATTTAGAAGTTGAGCTGAAACTCATTTAACCTTAATTTAAGGAGTCTTAGAAAAGATCAAACTACTTTTTTTCACAAAAAATAAGTCATTTTGCACAAGCATCATTATGTCCATGTTTTTTTAATATTGTTATTAAATTGTACAGAATTTCTTATAACAAAAATATTTATTGGGGTTTCATGGTAGTTGGATATGGAATTCTTTCTCACTATCCCAACTATTTTTTAGACTCCGTATGTATCTCAGATTTAATTAGAATAATACTTTAAGAAATGCCAATATTAACAAATTAAAAACCTTAATTATATAATTCCTATTATTCACAAATATTAAAAGTATCTTTGAAGTATTAAAACTCTACATAAGTCTTTACATACGTAAACTCTACATAAGTATTTCTTTATCATTTATAACAGTTATTATTACAGTAATTTTAACAAATCACACTTTTACCTTAAAACCTTTTACCTCAACAAGTTGCACAACACCTTTTCACAAGTCAATTAATATATCTAAATAAATTAAATTCTTATAAAACTTAGTACGTTGAATTTGATTTAACTTCGTAAATCACTTTTGTTCATAATGATAACTGATATTTACTTATGTATGTTAATAAATTTAATCGTAAGTTATTGAATATAATTCACAATTCTTAAAAAGTCCTCAATTAGGATTGGGTAATTTGGTTGACAAATGTCACTATTCCTATTATAAAACGTCTTTGTCAGCTGTTCATGTGACTTGATTTGATTAAATACATTTTTTTTTGTTTGAAAAATCATTAAAATTTTCAAAACATATTATATATTTCTCGAAAACAGAAATATTGTTGTTCCAATTATATATTATATATTTTTGTTGTTGTCAAATTTAAATATTATATTCGTAAGCTGTGGTGTTTCTATTGTATACTATGCAAACAAAAATTGATGTTCTTTAGTCTGTGACGAACTGGCACTTGACACTAGCATCTTGTAAGTCGATTGTCGTGCAATGTTGATTGTGAAATTTGAAAAACCTGAAACTGGTTTGTTGATTCGAAGAGATTGTTCTAAAATTTGATACGCGGATATATAAAATATTTTGAATAAAGAGAATGCCGCCGAGTAGTTTACGAGTCGTGTACGCGTTCGCAAGAGAAATGCACCCAAAAACGACCGACATTTTTATTCAATACGGCACTGCCGGATTCCGCACAAAGTAAGTTTATTTTTTTTTCTTTTAAACGTAAACTATAGAATATTTTTAATTTAAGACCCGAAAATTTTATTAAATAATTTGTCTCATATTGTTACTGCAAAATATGTCACGTAGGCAAATTATTGTAAAAGGATCCCATGTCCTTTTACGATTGCATACTAGAGTGAGTCACCAATAAATATCTTTCAACGGGAAGTCTCTAAATTGTGCTGGTCAATGACTTCTGTGTTTGTTTCAAAATAAATGCTGTTATCTAACTGGTACTTTCTATAATCACGTTTAGCTATTGTATTTTTGTATTAAAATGATATTTATATCCTGTAAAAATACATATATATATTTTTCTTAATATATAATTAAGCTTTTTTCCTTTTATGTATGTGTGATTACACTTCTGTCTATGTTGATAAAAGTATAAATAATAGGGAAACATAATAAAAGGGTTATATAATATATAATAATAAATAATATTAAAATAATAATTTGTTTTAAACATGATGTAAATTGTTATAATCCTTTAAAAATGTTTAAGTGGGCTTTTCTATATAAATTTACAGTAAAAGTGCTTTAAAAATTTGGCTGATAGCCAAACACTTATGATGGCTTATATGATACTATTTTATGCATTAGCAATGAACCTTTGAAATACCTATTTATAGTTCTATTTGACAGTATTCCTTAATTGCATGTAGCTCACGTAGGTAAACAACAATTAAAAAAAAATTAAAATATATTTATATCACAACCTTTATTAATTAACTTGAAATAAAAAACTATAAGTTGGCTAAAAGCTAGTTTTGGCTATAAAGTAACTGACCAAGTAGATGTTAGTAAGATACATAAATTGGATTGTCCAATAGTAATCATTAGACCAACGTTACAATTGTAACGCGACTAATGGTACAAAGTATCTAAAATAGTGTAAATATTTTCAGGGCTAGCCTCCTTGAACATGTAGTCTATCGCATGGGTCTTCTTGCAGTATTACGATCAAGGTGTAAAAATGGTATGTATTCTGTTGAAATATATCAGACACTAACTTATGTACAAAAAAGTGTTCTTCTGATTTTTTTTATCATTGACATGCCTAATTTCTTTTTTATGTACATCTTACATGTACACTAAAAATATAATAAAGGACGATTAAAACTAATAAATAAAGCTTTACTAATAATTACTTGTATTAAAGCCAATAAATTTTCAGTGGCTGTCAAATTCAAACTTTTGTATATTATAAGACTTAACATGTTATATTCAGCCAACAAAATCTAGAGCACTAGGACGGAAGTAGGTAAATGGACTAAGGGGTCATAGACAAGAAATTGCTTCTAAACCATGTTTATTGCTGTATTGAAGGTATTCCCAAAAATAAATTGGCATATAAAGCTCTTAATAGTTAAGTTAGAAATTGTTAGCTTTGGTACATGGTATCGTTGCGTACGCGTATAATAGAAGTGTTTTAAATTTTTTGCTGTTTATAATAGACTCAAACGTGGATAACAATTTAAATATTAAACATTTTATATACAGAGCCTGACACCAATATGGATGTTTTATGTGGGGATTTATAATAAAAGAGTATTTAAAAAAAGCTTACGAGTCTTTGACACCTTATCGAGTTATCAACTAACATCGAAGTTAAAATGGTATAAAATATAAAATAAACTTAAGCATAAAATACGTAAAATGTTTAGATTTCAACCGAGATAAAGGATTATCTTACAAAAAGTTAATAATATCAATACAATTAATAATTAGTTAAAACTGAATACAATAAATCCAACAAGCTTTTTCATCTCATTATATCGTATTTCTTAACTATAATAAAGAGTCGCTTATAAGCAAACAAATATGGCAAATTGTTGATTAATTATGCTGTTCCATATGACAAACATGATATGTTGTAAGTCAGATATCTATGTACTCTTATTACGTTAAGCATCCTCAACAATTAATGTACGACCTTTAAGGCCTACTACGGTTACTTCCGCCCTTGATCCGCTTACAAGAATCCTTAGTAATACTAACATTTGATACAATACTTTTTTAGGTCAACGCAAGGTTAGTATTCTCATTCTATCTACGCAAGTGTAATGAAATTAAAATTTACAGAACGCTAAAAAAAATATACACACAAAAAGGTTAGGGTTAGGGCTATATCTTCTGGGTAAAACAAATAAAATATATTATAAGCGAAGTGACATATTTTACAATCTGTGATCTAATCGGGCGTGGTTCTACTTTATAATCGGTTGAAGTGATTAATATTTATGTTTCTCTGTAATAGCTATTTTATTTATGTATGTGCCTAATACGTTTTCATTAAGTTATTACGCTTAGAACGTAGGTATTTACATTGTAAGCGTAGAGTAGTATATAAAATCTGTAATTTGGTTCATTGTAAAATAACCTACATATTTTATTAGCCAATGAGTTTTTATGCGTTATGCTCTAATAATTCATATGTACCGCAATATTATTGCGTCAAAACTTTAAACTCGTTAAAACTGTTCTAAAGAATTACACGCGGAATAACAGGGAAGCGAGTTAAAAATAAAGAACATAAGCAATGCCCGGAACACAGACGTTATCGTATCAAGCCTTATTTATAGCCTTTATAACTAACATAGTATGTAATCGTCATCGTCAATCATCTCAAAATGGCAAACTTAGCTAAATACATGTGTTTAATAAAATCGTTTTGGTTATGCGTCAATAAAACTCATGCATTATGAACATAGTTTTAATATACTTAGTCTGGCCATAAATACTGTTACTATTCAAAAAAAGAAAATATTACGTTTGAATTTGGAATCTGTCATTTTTATATGATTGCTTGATGTGTTTTCTTATTTTCGCGCCATTATATTGTTAAATATTTTGTTATATTAAAATGGAGTGGGGTGATAAAGAGAACCGAATCGCTGTGATTGCCTTACATAAAGTAGGTATGGAGAAAAGTGCAATTTTTAAAACCCTCCACCCGCTTGGTATTAGTCAAATGTTTGTTTACCGGGCTATTGATAGGTACAATGATACCTCCTCTGTTTGTGACAGAAAAAGATCTGGCCGTCCACGTACCGTTCGTGTGAAAAAGGTGATTAAAGCAGTTAGGGAAAGAATTCGAAGAAATCCTGTCCGTAAGCAAAAGATTTTATCTCGGGAGATGAAGATAGCTCCTAGAACCATGTCGCGTATATTAAAAGATGACTTAGGACTTGCAGCCTATAAGAGACGTACTGGTCACTTCTTAACTGATAATTTAAAGAAGAATAGGGTGGTAAAATCCAAACAACTACTTAAGCGGTACGCAAAGGGAGGTCACAAAAAAAATTTGTTTACGGATGAGAAATTTTTTACAATTGAGCAGTATTTTAATAAACAAAATGACCGTATTTATGCTGGAAGCTCTAAAGAAGCTTCGCAATTAGTAAACAGAGTACAACGTGGGCATTATCCCACTTCAGTGATGGTTTGGTGGGGTGTTAGCTATGAAGGGGTGACTGAGCCATATTTTTGTGAAAAAGGTATTAAAACGTCGGCACAAGTTTATCAAAATACCATTCTTGAGACGGTAGTTAAGCCTTTAACTAACACCATGTTCAATAACAAAGAATGGTGCTTTCAACAAGACTCGGCACCGGGTCATAGAGCTCGATCCACCCAATCTTGGTTGAAAACTAACGTTCCGGACTTTATCAGCACTGAAAACTGGCCGTCGTCAAGTCCTGACCTAAATCCATTGGATTATGATTTATGGTCAGTTTTAGAGAGTAAGGCTTGCTCTAAACGCCATGATAATTTGGAGTCCCTAAAACGATCCATTCGGTTGGCAGTGAAGAATTTTCCTCTAGAAAGAGTTCGTGCTGCTATTAATAACTGGCCTCAACGTTTAAAAGACTGTATTGCAGCCAATGGAGACCACTTCGAATAAACATTGTATATTTTTAATAGTTTTGATGTATTAAACTAACTCACTATGAAAGGAATAAATGTTACGTATAAAAAAAAAATCGTGCTTAGACTAAGTACATATACTTTGTATTTGATTGTTTTTATGGTCATCGAATTTTCTCTCGGTTGTCTCTAAATTGTATCAGCTTTAATTCCCCTTTTCATTACCTCCGTACGTGAGTATATAGCCTTAACGAAATCATTAAAATTATGTTTAAATTTATTTCAGGACGTACAATCGGTATGATGATCACGGCCTCGCACAATTTGGAGCCAGATAACGGTGTCAAATTGATCGATCCGGATGGTGAAATGCTTGAACAGAGTTGGGAGGAGATTGCTACAAGGCTAGCTAATGTCAGGTAATTATTATTAACTCGGCGGGTTTTGGCTATTCTTTAATTTGTGATTCGACATTTTGTAGGAATTTTTTAATAAATTCCTCACCCTCCATTAATCACCTCTCAAGGTAAACAACATTTGCACTCTGCGACGAAGGTTACTCAATGTTAGCTGTATTGATTTTTAACCGTTCTGCGGATATCGATTATTCTTTCAGATAATACAATTATGAAAATGTTTCTAGCTTTTGATCGTATAATAAAGTTAATTCTATATAAAAATGAAATTGCATGTTGCGTAAAAGCCTGTCAACAATCTAATTCGTATCTAATATGTGAACTACGAGACCGATATTGTGTTCTAATAATAAAATTATTTATGTATACAAAATTGCAGTGACAATGACTTAGAATCAACAACAGAGCAAATCATCAAGGAAGTCAACTCCGACATGGCACTAAAAGCAAGTGTCTACATTGGTATGGACACCAGGTGAGTTTAAAATTAGTTTTGTTAATTTATTAAGTTTTAATGATGTTCTATTTGTCTTGTATTAGCTATTTTTATAAGTCGTAGAGCCATAACAATCTACATATCTTTTGTTGCATAGAATTCTAATGCACGACCAACATTCTGATCGATAAGTGTTTACTTTTTGTCTGATGTCTTCAGTCGTACTCGATAAATTAATGATTATATTTTTATTGTGGCATAAACAGTCATTTATTAAACAAAACATGTTTTTAATAACAAATTATGGAGAAATTTCCGAAAATAAATATGTTTTGGTTTGAAAGTAATTTTTGGTGTGTTTTCAGATATACAAGTCCACGTCTGGCTGCCGCGGCGGTTCACGGTGTAATGGCTCTGAAGGGTACCGCTAAAGAATTCGGAATTGTTACTACCCCCATATTACACTTTTGTGTAAAATGTCGCAATGATAATACGTATGGGACTCCTACAGAGGAAGGTGAATTTAAAAAAAGGCTAATTCTATATTGTATGTTATATATGTACTATTTAGGTTTTCTTTAAGCTTACAGCTAATATGGAAAAGTGTATGAACATTTCATTTGAATGCTAAATAAAATATACTATACTTTAAATGATATATATATAGTATCTGACAATGAAAATATATAAAACGATAATTTTAATTACAGGATATTATGAAAAAATTGTGGGTGCGTTTAAGAGTATTCGCCAGAAGTTACCAGTCGGTGGTAATTACAATACGACGTTATATGTAGACGGTGCGAATGGTGTTGGCGGGAAGAAGTTAAATATTATTAAGAAAACATTGGATGGTGAACTTGACTTGGTACTGTGTAATTTGGGGGGAAATGGCGGAAAGCTGAATTTGAATGTAAGTTACTATTCACTAGGTTTATGCCACGGACTAAGTTAGACTTGATTGATTTAATTGCCTGTTAAATATTTTGAGCATATATATAATTGTTGCAGTAAAAAAAGGCACTGCCTTAAAACAGCGGTTGGATGTTTAACGTAAGAAATATTTCTCCATATACGTATGAAATTACGTGTATCATAAATTCGTGTTGACATCCGTTAATGACGTTCTATTTAAAATGTTGTCGCGTATTTAAAAAATAACTATGCTTTTGTTCAAATTTGCATTTTTTTTTTAATAATTTGACCCAAACAGTCTATTACAAAATTTGTTCATTAGTTATAGACATATGCCGAAACGAAATTAAAATAATAAAATAAATTAACTGATCGTTATTGGGCAAGCGGTGGTAAATCGGAATTTATCAGCTTTTTACACATAGAAAAATACAATAAATAAAAAAAAATATGTATGGCTTTAGTAAGTTGTATATCTTTAAGCCTGATATAATTTTTTAACATTATATATTTAATGAGTTTTCAATATTATTTCAGTGTGGGGCTGATTTTGTGAAAGTATCACAGAAGCCACCAGTGGGCGTCGAACAAGTCCCATACCAACGTGTTGCCTCATTAGACGGAGATGGCGACAGAATCGTGTATTATTACGTTGATGATAGGTCAGTGACATATGATCTTTGATGCTTTTCAAAAATATGGGGTAGAAAAATCAAAGGCCTCGTTAAATTTTTTTGGAAAATTATCAGGTGGCAGAAGTGATTGCAGTAATATTTTGCATTAGTTACTAAGATAAGCTTTTTTCCGGCCCAGGAGGCATTCATGCTGGCTGAGGTTCGTTTCCCAACAAGCCTCCGCCAACAAAGCCCCACTTCGTGCATGATATTCTTATTTAATCTTTTTCATAACTCACAGAATCAGACATCTTTATGACACGGTTAGGAATGGTAATGGAAGAATTAAAGCGGTTGTTAGATTTAAAGTAATTTAAGTTTTACCTTTGTGTTTTTGTTTTGGCTTCAGTCGTAAATAAACCATATAATTTTCAGAAACGAAATGCAACTGCTGGATGGAGATCGCATAGCAACATTATTAGCTAGTTACATCACAGAATTATTGAAGGCGTGTGATGCGATGCACTTAAGATTAGGCCTTGTACAGACCGCGTACGCGAATGGCGCCTCTACGAAATACATTACTGATGACTTAGTAAGGAATTATGTTTATTATCAGGAAACTGTATTTTTGCGAATATTAATTTGTTCAAAAGAAAATATAAGTTACAAATATTTTTTTCTAATTATGAAAATTACACCCTGGTGTTTACTGTATTATTGCTTTTTTTCTAAATATTGATCTACCCACTAAGAAAATAGTTAAACGTAATTTCCTCAAAAGCTATAAAATTTATAAAAAATGTGCATTAGCATATAATTCATTTTTGTAGTTTAAAAATTCCAAATTAGCTAAGCAGTAGTCTAATGTTACAGAAAGTACCAGTTACGTGCGTAAAGACTGGTGTGAAGCACTTGCATCACGCAGCTGTGTCTTACGACATAGGAGTCTACTTTGAAGCCAACGGACATGGGACTGTAGTGTACAGTGACGTCACAAAGAGTACTATTTCTAAAATTTCTCAGGAAGGGTTAGTATTTACTATGTTACTCAAGCATATTATTCAAAATTTTATTACATTTTTTTTTCTGGGTCGTTTTCACTCATCGGTCATAAGCATTGTTAATGTGTGATTTTTTACTCTGTGGTTATAAAATATATTATTATATTGTAGGTCTATAATTAATGTATATTTTTCTTTATAAAGCACAACTTATTCCCTGATATCTGTTATCGAGTTCTATAATATAATGTCACAAACAATACGCTATCTAGTTTCACACAAGCTGCAAATTTATTAAAACATTTTTTTTCAAATGTTACAATCTTAACAATATATTTAATTGTTCATTTTAATTTTAAAATATCTCTATTCAATTATATTAATTTATAATTTCAGTGATACAGAACAAAGAAAGGCGGCTCAATTATTGCTAGGTTTCATCGATCTGACCAATGAGACTGTGGGAGATGCCATTTCTGACCTTTTCTTAGTTGAAACGGTACTTTGTGCAAGGGGACATGACGTTAGACAGTGGATGGAGACGTATACAGACCTACCCTGTAGACAACTGAAGATTACAGTAGAGGTATGTTTATAATATGTCTTTGAACATAACCTATTGCGAATATCGCTTTTATTTGACGATTAATAGTTGAAATAATAATACTATTGTAACGTGAAGACTAAAATTAAAGAAACTAATTGCGGAATTATATAATATCCAATATATATCTTGATTATTTCTAATGTTTTATGTTCTTTGTAAATGGTAAAAGAAAAAAAATAACACTCGCTTCACGGCCAATACGCATTTAGTAGCGCTACTGGATTGCAAGTTACCAGTTTCATTGGGCGCATAAAATCTAATAATATTTTGATATTTTTTATAACAATTGTTGTATTGATTGCTCACTTAAAATAGATATTGGCTATTACAGATTTTCATATTTAAAAAAAAAAATTATTTCTAATTTCAGGACCGCAACGCTATAAAAACAACGGACGCGGAACGCAAATGTACGTCACCAGAATCGTTGCAAGAACGTATAGACGAATTAGTGTCCACGTACAGGTGCGGGCGTGCGTTTGTACGTCCGTCCGGTACTGAGGATATTGTACGTGTTTATGCTGAGGCTGATACGCAAGAGGTTTGTATTAATATAATTTTATATTTACATATTATTAAGAGGCATATATATCAGCTACGTCGCTTATAACTCTTTAGGCTCTAGTGTAAAATAAGTATTTCTGTCATATTTATTACAGTCTGCAGAAAAGTTGGCTGTGGAAGTTTCTCAAGCAGTGTACGACCTAGCAGGTGGAGTTGGAGAAAGGCCAACTGTACCTGCTTAAGACGCAGCGATTAAAAGTAAGGAAATATTTCTAAAATTGTATTATACAAGTTTTACAAATATTTTTGTTTTTAAAGATACCAGTTTTATGAATAAATGGTGATGAATTGTCCAGAAAGAAAGAAATCACTAAGATAAATAAAACAATGTGCCGTTATAAACTACAGGCTAAACTTAGAATCGTAATCGCTAAAAGTAGAATTACCCTAATTTGCATATTCATTATCACTTATTTAACTATAGATAACTAACTATACATTTGTTTCCAGATAAATCTGCCGTGGAAAAGACGTGCTATTGCAATATGAACCAGTTCGCAGAATGGGAACATAAAATTTAATTTTACTGTAAATTTAATTGGGAATAGGTTTTAAATTACTTTATAAGATTTTGTTTCAGCCTGCCTGTGTTGAAAATGACGTAAAATTGTGTTCTTTTATTTTTAAGTAGTGTACAAAATAATAACAATTATTATTGAATTAATATGACAATTATTTACTTAAAACGTGACATTACAAGTTTATTTAACATAAATCTAGAATAATTGAAAGCTGATCTTGTAGACTTTGCTCTCACAAAAAAACATTGGCTTTGTGTAAAAAATAAATGTGTTTCGTATGAAAAAAATGTTGACACTATATAGATGACACTGATGTAGGATACAATTTCACTAAAAGCTCCATCAAGCTTGTTAAGCTAATTCTTTGTGGTATGTTTTCTCGAAAGATGTTTTTATTGTTAACTTTTAAATAGCATTAAGAGCGTTAAAGATTAAATATCTCTATTTTATTAAAATATCAAAATTTGAAATTGGGTTGAATACTAGTCCATTGAAAGTGTACAACATTTAGCTAGTCGAGAGAAATGCACGTTGTCATTAGGTTAGATACGCGAAGCAACTTTAAACATTACAGTAAGTTCTATTACAAAACTGCCAGAAACTAAAATTTTATTGCTAGGGTCCAATACATTTTCAAATGTAGATATGTAGTTATTTTTACACCTTATAGCTCTCTGCACAATAAACATATAAAAAAGGAGATTAGTTCGGTAATAGTCCAATTATTTATACTTGGTCATACAATGGTGTGTGATAGATAAGTACTTTCTAAATTTCCCAAGTTTACTTACTTTACCAATAAGTTTACTTTCGTTTATTCGGTTGATTATAGAATAATTAGTTATTTATTATTGAAACACTATTAATGCTGCATTAATCATTATTTTGCCAACACAATTTCAACATTAAGTCATCATAAATTCTTTTTTATTAAATAGATCTGTGTGAAACATTGGATAGGTATTGAAATATTCAAATTAATGTCATATTTTATACTAAAACCAAGTCATTATTTAGGAGTTTCCTGAAAAATATATTAGTGATTTACTTAATCGAATTTATTTTAAAGTTAATGATTATATTTTTAAAACTAACCAATTTAATTGTACATAATTAAAACAATTGTATTAATTAAAAGTGGAAAGCCATATAAATAATTTTGCTAATTTAATTTATAAATGTATGGAAAAAATTCTTAAGAATAGTAATTGTGTCAACAGAATTTATCTGAGGACTTATCTCTTTGCTGATAGTAAATACGTGAAAATTTTCACCAACATTGATAAAAGATATGAGATTGCAATTTTTTTTTATTTTAAAGTAGCTTTATCTTGGATGTCAAATGAAGACTTAGGTATTGATTGTGTTTTTAAAAAAATAGGCTTTTTCTATTGAGATCAATTGTATTAAATGTTTTTCTTCAGGTTTTACAAGAAGCTTATAATTTTATTCATGTCTTGTCAGCGCTGTTATAAATTTACGTCAAACGAAATTTGTTGTTCAAAGAATGCAATAATAATTTTACTTTTAATATTTGTTAACATTGTTTGCGGAGGAGGATAAACTGATTTATCTATGTGCCTTTTTAATCCATTATTTACTATTATGTTAATAAATCTCTAATCAACACTCAGTCTTTCTATTACTGGAACTGGATTATTTTTTATGGCTCAGGTAAATGACATACGAGTTTATGAATATTTTATGATAAATCACTTAACATGAAATGTAGAAATTATATAAAAAAACTATTAAAAGTAGGTGTTGGCCGATTCTCAGTCATACTACATGACCATATATCTATATGGCCACAAAATTTTAGGAGAATCAGTCAACCCGTCAACCCCTACAGGAACAAACATTGTGACACAAGAATTTTATATATTAGATGGATAATAAAAAAGGTGGGAACAAAATTAGGATTTATTTAACAGGAATATATCAAGTAAAGAATGTCTTATAACTAACCGTTTCTTAAATCAACAGCATTGTATATTCTATAAATACATAATTTTCATAGAGATCAAATTAAATGACTCGTTCTTTTGTGATACATAAAAAAATACCAATTACGGAATGTTTTGTAATCCTATTGCTTTATCTTACACTTATCTCTGGAACCTAGATACAAGAACTATAAGGGCTTTTTATCCATTTAAAATTGTATTAGTTCAGAATAGTTCAATATATATTGAACAATACTTGTGATTGAATTTTGTAATATAACTGCATAATTACAACCATTTGATTTATATACTTACATTTTAAAAATTGACTATGATTACTTCACATCTTTGGAAGATTATATTATGAATCAAAGAGTAAATCAACCCTGTAAAGTGCAATATATATTTTTTCATTTTTTATGAAACTTCAAAAAACAATTTCTCTTATAACCCCAATGAAGAAGTAATTTATATATATATATATATATATATATATATATATAAATATATATATTTACACTAGACATACAGCAACATAAATAAAAGGCACAAAATTATTAGAACTAGTGTATAAAGGGATGTAATGTTATGGTAACTTTTGATTTAGATCCCATAAAAAATGGCCATAGATCATTGCCTACATACACAACCAATTTACGCATATAAGTGACAAATAAAGTTCATATTGCATTTTATTCACCTACGCAAGAGTAGGCCCTAAATATGGGGCTTGATCACAATAAAAACACTCTGGAACATTTGTTTCTTGTAACTCTACCAAATTTGAACTAATTTCATTTACAACATAATAATACCTACATCTTCTTGGACCGATCCCTTCAACAAATGTGTCGTAAGGTGGTGCTAAGATGTCAAAAAAAGCAGCTGGCGTGTTTAGAGCCTCAATTTCATGATAATTGGATATTGTTGGTGTCAGAATGCAAGTTTCAGAATCTTCTTTACAGATACGGTCTTGTGCAATTTCTGCAAATAATCTTCTACGTTTGTTTACACCTTGCGCCAGTCTCGCTGCGTCGTGTTTTGCGCGAACCTTAAAATCTACTTTACTTATTGCTTCTTTAAGAGGATATTCTGAAAAACTTTTAACTCTTACTGCGCCAGATATTACTTTTAATAACCCGTGCATATGTGGATGATCATGCAAAGGCATTTTAAATCCAGGCTTTAGAATAAAAATACTCATGTTCACTACACTGTTTTGAAACACTTCAACGTATGTACATGGAGCTTTGTTTGCTCTATTCCAGGTAGCAGGATCGTTGTAGCTATGATCGAAACCAAGGTGGTCTGCTTTCAATTTATCCACCAAAGATTTTAGTTTGATCAGGTTGGTCGCAAAATCATTTTTGAATTTGTCATCGAAAGTGCGCAAAGCATGCCGGTACGTAGTAATAATAGGGGGAATATTGACGAGTTCCATTGCTGACTTTGCTTCATGTTTGCTATCCATATGAAACCCGCTTATATTATAAAACAATAATTTATTTATACTGTGTAAACTACAAAAAATTCGGCACGTTCTTAACGAACAACTACCTCTGAATGACATTTTAAAAATCGAAATCATTGGTATCAACTATCAATGTTGTCAAGTGTCAGCACTGAACACTCAGCTGTATTATTTTATCGCAACTGTCAGTTTAATTTGTAATGTAGTTATGTCATATCTATTCCGGATATATATACAAATATATAAATTTAACAACATGCATGTCTTAAATAACTATTCTATGTGAAATATTATCTGCAACTTTTAAGTGTTCAACCGCACATTGTAGAAATATTACTTTACGAATTTGCCCTAATAGATGGCAGTACATTTTTGATCAAAGCATAGTTCAATTATTAAGATTTTTCAAATACCTGCCACTATTTTAATAAGGTTGAAGACTCCTATACCACCTAAACCTTTAAATATATTTAATTGAAAGCCTTTCTTGTCCATTAACAAATAATTTCATTTAAGCGGTTTCTAATGATTTTGTTTAAATGCTGAAACATCGTGTCTACAATTAAACAATTGATCGTTTTAACTGCCACAAAACCGAATAAAAACAATAAAAAGCTGTAAGTAGGTACTGTAAATACATGGAGGTCAGATTTTATGTGTGGTCTCTGAAAATAGCTGGCAGTAAACCACTTAAATAAATAAGTCGATCATTGTTACGTTTCGAATACGATTTTATTGAGCTTCCAATGAGTTTCTCTGTTTTATCGCGATTTCTGTGTAAACTAAGATTAGTTAATCCTGTTTCGGAGATAAATTCATCAATATGTCTGATTTTTCCGGCTGTTAACCACTTTTGATTGTTCCGGGACTTCTTTCCGGGATTTCTGAAAGAAAAAAAGAAAGCCTTCCGTTTCAAATAAATATTTAAAGAATTGATTAGGTATTCTATATCTTTGTTGTGAGTCTATTGTTAGAATCTAATAAAAAAGTTTAGTTTCGTGCGTTGAGAGTTCCTATCATGTATGTGATGGGAAAGAAAATACTTATTTAATAAAAGCTATATTTAATATTTTATAATATAACAAAATTAATATCAAACAATAGATAAAATTCAAACGTTTTAGTTTTTGTAATTGTGATAGGTTTTTGTTTGGCTTGACAAATTATTTACTTATTTCATAAGTACATCATATTTTAAAGTATTGAATCGACGGTGCGTTACAAATTGTTTATAATTAAATAGATTATAGATTTAGAATATTGATAACAAGCCTGGCATGGTATGGTACCCGCCTGACTTGGTCGGAGCCTGACGTACTCTTACAGTATCAGTACCTACTTATTATACCTACATATATCTTATTCTATTAATTCCGGCTATTCAATACAATGATTTATTTACTAAACCCGTGATCCCCAACATCTAATGCCCTCGAAGAACCAAGTCATGGTACATGCAGACTAGGTATGTACTAACATTATAATGTAAACTTTCCCACGTCTCGTGCAATTCCGTTTTCAATAAATCAATATATTTATTGAATTATAGTTAATCGGATTTCCTTTCTACGAAGACCACCCACGCACAGACAGAGACCAGACTCGGTAGTCCGTCTTTGCTTATCATTGGTCCTTAGCGCACTTCGGAGAATCGTCATTACATTTTATTTATTTACAATATGTTCCACCTTAAAATTACGTATCTGCGTTACTCGTTTTTCGTATAATTTCAAGAAGTCCTCTGATCATTGTAATGTCTTTTGTATTTAACATATAACTGTTGCAAGATACGCAAAATATGTACCTACTTAGTTTTCTGAATGTAAGAAAAAGGAAATATATAATTTCACTGATATTATATAGTTACTACATAATAGAAAACATGGGTAAACGGATTGTAGGCTCAAACGAGGCACGAAAAAGTGAATTTCATGTTAGATAGAACGAACAGAAGCTCAGATTATCGGCTGCTTATTCTGTTTTAAAGTGGAGTAGGAGGATTGAAGGGGAGTAAACATAGGTTCTAAAATGAAATACTTTAGTCAAAACGTCATTATAATATTGGAGTTCAGTTCAATACAAAAACTATCGCTATATACCCGTCTAGGTTTGCTTCAATACATGTTATACAATTTCCCTTTAACCCAATATAATACATTTAGTATACGTTAATATATCGAATTACTTATGACTCATTTCACTGAATAGTCATTAGAGTCCTACGCGTTTGAATTGCGTAGCATTAGACGTGTTACACAACAACAAAGCACGTCCAAACTACAATCACATAAACATTTTCAACTGCGGACACAGGTTAATAAAAAGTTTGTTATTGAATGTCATATTTCTTAGAAAATACGGTTGGCCGTTTCAACTTCTGATACGTAACAGTTAACGATTGATACGATGCAAAAATACACAACTGTTTCATAAATGTGGTTTCAAATCGCATACAGGATGGCCAGAAGCTAAAACCGCGGAGACTCCGGTAGAATTCAAACGCGACCTAGTCTCCAAATGCCGAAGCCTACAATACACCCGACGGGTGTTTTTGTGGGTATGGCTCACCCGGTCCTCTAAGTTACAGAAGTTGTCCGGTGTGAGTTGAGCCCCATATATCCCCATGACTATTGGGTTGCGGGGAAGGCGTGAAGCATTACGGTTATCAAAATAAAAGGTTTACGAAACTGTACCAACTTAATGTTTAGGTACGAATTAGCTTAAGTTACAAATAAGAGTGACCTTCTCTAAAATGGTACTGAGCCTAAACCATGGCGATTAGATTCCTAATTAATTAAAGTGTAATTAAAATTACAGTTAATACCTTATAAATAACTGATATATTACCAATATTTAATTTCACGTATGAAAACACGAAAAGCATTTTATCGTTCGCTTAATTGAAATTTGAACACTACAATAGTATCAAAGGGATTCAATTTATTAAAAAAAACTGTGGTAAAATTACAGAACACAATTAGAGATGAAAGGATACGAGATAGTCATACAATTGACGATGGATTTAGTCATCTTTAACTTCACCTGGAACGTAGCCAGCGTTCTGCTTTCATTTCTATGAACCTAGAATAATATTACCATAGAGATAATTATTAAACAAGGCTGTTGCTCATTATAATCAATAGGTTAAGCAGTGTATTGTGATTAAGAAATATTTAAATATGTTTTAAAGGTGGTCTAGATATTATTGAAATCGTTTTCACTATACACATACGTGCTGTATTTCGTTATTAAAAATGGAATTCACCATCATTTCACCTAATAATTTAATGACTACCTTAATATATGCAACAATTACGTAAATGTAAATAAATACCTATGACAGATAAAAAAAAATAATTAAATAAAAGAACGCATGATTTAACCATAACGTAGTAATGTCTCTTTATCCTCGATTAACTTAATAAATTGACTTTAACTTACTTTACTTTTTTAATTTTCTTAATAATTATTTGTTAACAAAATGAAAATATGTATATTGACATTATTGTTTTTAAATTGTAATTGTAATTGTTTAATTGTTAATCTCGGAAAGACAATTTTTAAGACGCTTTTGTCATGTTTCGAAATAATATGTGCAATTGTAAGTAGCACCGAAATAATTGAAGGTAGTAAACCTCTATATTACACTAATCTGTGCAATCAGAAGCACATAGTAGTGTTCTTAGTAGCACAATAACGTCGGTAGTCGGTAAGGTAAACAAGCGGCGGAAACACAACGCTTTGTTCGTCTGTCTGTCAGTGGAATGCCACTAGTGTTTTATTGGCCAACTTCCGTGTTTATGTGTTGAAAATTAATTAATACAATAAAAATCCGATAAATAATTCACTACTAGTTTAATATCAACCGATAATTTAATTTAAATATTTGCAGATACATTAAAGTTATTCAATTATAATGAATATATAATACAAAACATAACAAAGTTACTTATATATATTTAGCTGCTTTAAGCTTTGTTATAGTAAAGTTTAACGTTGACAATGGGTAGATTAAGTATATTTGAAGTATTATTTTTTTTTTAAATATCCATAAATCTGTATATCTGGTGTGATACCGTTTTAAAGCGACGTACATATTTAACAAAAAGATCTCCCAATAGAGAAGAGTAAAAGAACTCTTAAAATTAAGTCATTATTATTTTCAAAATATTATCGTTTCACACTAATCGTTTAACCTCATACCTATATTTTTGAAACTTTTAACGACCTAAAAATCACATACACAAGAACATTGAAAATATTACCCAGTGGTAGCTAACCTTTTTCGCTTTACTCTTCAACATATCAATATATAATATTATAAGACATTTAGTATTTATTGTAATATTTATATAGTTAATTAAAGCCACATTGAGTTTCACTAAAATTTATTTGCGTACATAAAACAAGTGTTTAATTCGAAGTTCGGAACGTGACTGAGGTGTTATATTATTATCGATTTAAAAATTTCTTCGTAATAAATGTTTCATTAAAATAAAAATATATTTAGCTGATACGTCGTAAATCTGGTCACCTTGATCAATTGTTGGCTACCCCTGGCCTATTAAACAAAACCCGCTCCTTCCAAACCAGAAACAAAATGTAAACAGTGAGTTGGTAACGACCGAGTAACGACAAAAATCGTTTAAAATATAATGTGACGATACGTTCTAGGAAACGCTATGTCTAAACTCATAAAATATAAAAATATAATAAACAGGCGTGAACCCGATTATAAAGGGGTTAATTGAATAATTAAGTTTACTGTAGTGGAAGGTTAGTTCGTATGAAGTCCGTTAGGAATGAAAAAATACATTGCAAAGAGCACTAATGTCCAATAGTCCTAATATAAATAAAGCGAAATATTAGCGTTTCATGTTTCAAATATGCACCAATAATCTCTCGTGTTACATAATAGTTGGATGTACCTCATATTTGTATTTGTGGTAAAATTAAATTAATAAAAACAATAAACACATAGTATTACAATGGAACATCTAATGCCATCTTTGACATGCAACTACTATTTCGCTAGGAGTTTATGCTCTCTTTAATTTATGACAGTAGATAGTTAGTATTTTATATTTTATAGATAAATTATTGTATGCCTTTGAAGATAATCCTCTCTAACACAAACGCATTCGTTATGATGAAATACCTTAAATTTAGGTTCATATTTATTAGTTTTTATGACTTACCATGACCATAGAAGGTAATCTAGCTTCAAGTCTTAGGTCAGGGTGGATGTTATTAGTGAGTTAAATGTTCATTCAGAACGGCTTTTGATACAGGGCCAGATTAAAGTCAGATTCTCTCCAGTTCATGTTTTAAGGCGACATTATTACATATACATATCGAATTGATAACTTTATTACTACTTTATAAAATGTGATTAATCTTTGGAGTAGGCACATCGTGATACAGCCAACGGTTGCCTTTTAAAATGTTTGGTTGTAATCATGTATTTCCTCAAGATACTAATTTGTATGTCGAAAAAACAATAATCGAAATTAAAAGTAGTTTTTTTACTTACGTAAGTAGCTATCCCATATCAAACGGAGCTTGACTGTCAGTCACTATGTCTAGTTATTTTTACGTGGCGTGCACGTGCGTTTGTTTAGCGAAGCGGTTATATTCGTGCGTCTAATTGATTTCTGTATGCACTAATTGATCATCAAATTGAGACGTCTTTTGTTTCAAGTTGCAATGCTTCTGTGTGCTAGTTATTAAAGATTTTCTGTTCATCAATAAGAATTTGATTATTATTATTATTTAGACGACAAAAATCTTGTATCAACAATTGTCTTGTGTGGAATTCGTAAAGTATTTGCTGATCGGTTATTAATGTTTTTAATTAATGAGAAAAGATCAGAACATAAAAACACCACACAAAATACTAATGTTACAGATTTAGAAAATTATCACATAAGAAGTGTAACTTCGCCAATTTTTAAAAGTAATCTGCCAAAAATCGATAACAGTAATTACTAATTAACTGGGGTTACGCAAATGTGTGTGCGTGGGCGCATGAGTGTAATTACTTTTTAAAAGCGAAAAACGTATGCGCATAAACTTTATAATCATCGCTATTTCTAAGTTCGAAGTTTATTCTACTTCTACCATATGGGTAGATTCCATCGTTCAAGTAGATTTGACAACGCTACATATTAGAGAGACTTTTATTAAAATTATTGTTAGCCTTACTCAGATACAGATACAAATAGAGATACTCGAATAGAGGTAATGAAATGATAAAGGTATTTTCAATTTTAGGTTCATAAATATATTTTATATAGGAAGGTATAATTATACTGAACTGAACGAACAAAAAAAACTCAGTGCTTGATGTAAAGTTTTCATAAAAAAAAATCGCTTGTCTCCTTCTGCCTCCTCCTGTTTTCGCCTATGTAAATATGTATTCTGTATTCTTCCTATATATGAAAAAATAATTATACTGAACTGAAAGAACAGAAAAAGTACTCAGTACTTGAAGAAAAGGTTTCATGTACTAAGTGGAACAAAACAACTTTTTATCGTCAAGGAACGACGAGTGAAATGGTTATTTTGTTTACATTAATGCACTACATCTGTTTTAACAATATTTAACACAGAACTTCTATGAAAACTCTACGCAAGAGACTAATGAGTGAAGGCTGGGTAATAGTTTTTATTAGGTCTGAGAAAATACTTTTCTTGGTTTAGGAATTTTAATGCATGGTATATATGGTCGTGTTCATTTCATATGTCGAATTGATTCAGCGAATAATAAGCATTATACCAGACTGACAAAGCAGTTTGCTTTGGACTTTGAAATTCCTTCGTCGTCAGTATAAAGCCTAATATCTAGAAACACAAGTGACGAAAGAGACTTTAATTATAATGCTCACATCACATTTGATTTAGTTTGATAAATAAACAATCTAAATGTTGTGATTAAAATCTTCCCGTTATCACTATATTCTTAATACAACTGATATATGAATTAAAATATATATATCCTGCGACATGTCTAAGGATATATCATGTCAGGATATATAAATCATATCAAAATTGTAATACCTATATACTATCAATTAATATTAAGTGTTAGTTCAGTTTTAATAAATAACTTTCAGCTTTAAATTAACATCGTCAAATCGAATATAATTCACATTATGTTAGAATGTTAGAAACAATAAAACACCTATCACAAGCCATTACATTATCTCCGCTAAAAAACTTGACTAGGTAAAAATACGACGTAAAAACAATATTACACCACATGTGTGTTTTGTTTATTTGTTCGTCAGTTCGTGTGTGTCGCTGGGGTTTTATTGTATACTGTAATAAATACACATCAATGTACGGACTGTTATAATGAAATTCGAAGATTCATTATTGTCTATGATTTTGATATAAGCATGGAATAAATTATTGAAATACGAGATACAACCTGTTGATAAGTGTACACAAAATCTAACTACGAAACCATACAATTGGCAACCACAACAATATATATAGCGTTTATAAAATTATTATATACTAACATATTACATTAAGGGAATATTTACGGCGTATATACAATACTATACCGACACCAATATAACATATATATGGCGATCAATATACTAGATATATAATAGAGTTGTGTTCTCATAACAATAATCGCTTACCTTGGCACTTACATGTGTGAAATACGTCCTGATATTATTATAAATAAATAAGAAATAAAAAAGACTAGTACTAATTCACTACGTAAAGTAACTAAACTTACATAAATATATCATTAAAGTGTCCTTTGGGTCGTTTATCAACCCGTGTTATATTTTTTATCGTGTTATATTTATCTAAACACATGTATCTTCACCGTCTAACCCAATACGATAGTTACATAAAAACAAGAAATCCTCATAACATAAACCCATTAAAAAGTTAGGAGTATACTAATTATGGTTACATAGAAATATCATTGCCGATGTGCATATAAAAAGGTAACGGAGACATCGTTAAGTTAACGCAGTTACTTCGTCACTGAAGCATTTTCTTTTCAACTTTAACTCGGGCTAAACAAAATAATGAGGTATTATCGTAATATTTATCACCTGGAAACACAAAAATGATAGACACCAGTCAATCAATCGATCAACTGATTGATAAGTTTGTAGCTAGTTGTAGTAAATGGACCATCATTTTATTTTTATTTGATTTATGTTGATGTTTTCTTAGGGTTGTCTATAGACATATAGCATCATATATGATGCGATTAGAATTATAATCGGATTATAGGTAGACATATTAATATTCAACCTTTTTACTGTAAATAATGACCAGTACTTTTGGTAATTACTACTGTAAAATTAAATATAGCAAATAACACATCAAACAAAAAAGTTTCGCCCTTAAGCAAGACGTAGGCACCGTTTGGATGTACTGTATTTTCAACTTTAATATATGATCTAAGTGTCCGCCAACCCTAATGCTTAAATCGTTCCATGGTTATAATTTGCCTTAATCACATAGAAACGTCAACAAACACACTGACAACTAATTTTAAACAGACCACATACGTACAATGAAACCGCATTAAACTGGTCGACAAAATATACAATTCGTATACAAACACGACCCAAATCCATTTTAATTTTTAATAGTCTATCTTCAGTCTCTATAAACAATGCAATACTATATTAGTTTCTTGTATGATGCGATTACACTACACCAATTCATACTAAAAGCTTTGCAAGTGGAAAAAACGGACGATCTAACCTTACTAACCGTAATAGTGCTATTCTATTCAATTTAATCCAAATACAAGTAATTTTTTACTTAAATGAATACACTATCAAATATTTTATCAAACCAAATAAACAATACATATGTTAATTCTTATTTTACACTATATGGAATAAATCTGTTTTATACTTCATGGACATTTTACTGATTAAAGGAAAATGTAAAATACACACGTTTTTAACTCTTAAAAATTAAAAAAATATATATAAATATTATTGTAAGATTAATTGGTAAATATTTAATATTTATTTCAATATTTACCAATTAATCTTATGTTTATAAAGGCAGAACTTCAAACATAGAAAATCTTCTATTTTAACTATAATTCAATTGATTACCTTAACAATTCGATCCTTATTAATTATAATTTGTTTTGTTTCAGATGTTAAATAACTAGATTATTACTACGTACATATAGGTCTTAAAGTTTGTGTTATCAAATTTAATTTAACGAATAAACGACCTTTGAGCGATTGTTAAGCTTTCTTTGTGAAGCATATAAAATTATTGTAAATTTAATAAATGTACATTTTTCATTGTCGTAGTAAAAATACATTAGTGCGTTATTTAATAACCATTGTTTTGCCTTAAAAAAGTGGGGATTTAAAAGTTTTTGCTTATAATGCAAGGTAGGGTGTTAAACGGTTGCGATCACACATTCATTCGAACAAATAAAAGCTGAGATGACATTTCAGGACTTATCTACAGCCTGTTCACTTGAAGGATTATTCCTATTCACTCTTGAATACGAATATGTTAATAAAATTAAGGTAATAATCTAAAACTACTGAATGAAAAGCTGGATCTTACATTAATAGTAGTCTCCTGTTAAAAAGAATATGTCATATTAACTTGAAAAATTGATTGATTCCAGCCGCGTTACTTCTCTTCAACAGTCGTCGGCTTTAAATTTAGTATTATTCATATAATTTATCTCTAGGTACTTTGTATATTTTTCCACTGGCAACTCCGTAATTGCCTAAACAAGCAAGTGTATGCTGCGTAAGTATGAAAAAATAGTTTAAAGGCGGTTTTCAAATGCATGACCTCATTAAACTGTGCTCAGGTATATTAATTAATGAATACAACAATTTTATAACTCTCAAACGATTAAAAATCAAACTGTATACAAAAGTGCTATTATCCTATAAGGAGCGGTCAGGTGTAGAGGAGGGGAGGACAGAGGGAGGTCGTCGGGAGGGACAATCGACCTCTAATGAGTCGCCGCTCCAATAATAATTATCTATCTACACTTTTGCTCGACTTTTCATTCTTATTCTAGGGTTGTCGTTGTATACAAATAAAAAAGTTTGGAAATCATAAAAATGTCGGGTTTTATGATTTGCACATTAACCGACTCGTGTTTTAACTCTATAATGATTTTAATCGTTTGAGTAGTAGTAACATATATTAAGGCATACACTTACAGCATTATTAAATAAAATATTCTTTACTCTTTTTTACTACGTTTACAGTACAGAAAGTCTCATTTACACTAAATATTTTATCATGTGTGATTAAATGATACTCCCACTACCTGCCGGATAATAAATTAAATTAGTTATCTACATTATTTGCAACAAAAAAAAAATATGCGTAAGAATATATATAAATTTGTCATATTACAATTATTTTAATCAGACTCTTATGTTCTATGTTGAAGGCGTACGTATTTTTCTTGTATTGGCAACCCTATTTAAAATAATAGGAAATTTGTTTTCCGGTTCGGTAGCGGACCAATTACGGGATTAAGGAATTATTTCCACTTTTTTCTCCCCGCCATAATTCACCTCGGTTTCCGCCTATTGAATCTCTTTTGATTAGCCATCTTTCGGTTTTCCGCTTTCTATTGTACAACGTCACGTACGATTTAGCTCGCCTTTAAGCTTCTTACAAATTCTACTCTTTCACTTCATCTGATGTGAGTGTAGCAATTGTAATATATTTTAACACTGGCTTTACGTTACGTAATTACTGGTCGTATCTTGAGTTCGAAAATTCATTGGCGCCCTTAATGGCTAACCAACTAAGCTAAAAATTAACATACAATATTAATAATATATGCCTATTACGATACACATTGCATATATTTATTTTATATAAATTATTGTCTTTTAGTCTATAGTAGTGTACTTAGCACTAGTTAACCAATGGCGGCGCCAATATTTATAATAATTTAAAAATTAAAATAGCAATCTAATTGATCTCAGTTTTATTGCGAGTTGCAAATGGAAGGCTCCTAATTACGGCTGGTTTAGTTTCGAATGATTTACGATAACGACAATGTAAGTGCATTGGAAAAACTCACAAGTACTGCCTCAGACCACTCCAGTTGCCAAAAGAATCGGCGACGTACGCTCACATAGAAAACGTCGTTTGATCGACTGCAAAAAAATAACGAAGATTTTTCGTACGACCTATTTGATATAGTCGGAATAGCATATTTTTTATCAATTATTGTTTGATATAACTTAATTTCAGAATCAGTCTTATTCGATTATAGTACACTTCTGCTTATTATTATTCAGAATTATCCTTTCTAAATGTCTTCATTTCACAAATAATACACATTGTATTTTTGTTTATTATTCTTCGCACTTCTTTTTACCTTTTTACAGCAATGATGTTAAATAAGTAGGTACAGTTTTTAAGCTTCCTAGGTTCCATATTTACAAGACTCTTCTCAGCGACTGTACAATAAATAAGTAGCGTTGAATTGGGCAAGCGAATCTCAAGTGGTATATTAGAGGCCCGGCCGCTGCATTCGGGTTAATAGTTAGTGCTTACGCGCACAATGTTTGTAACCTTCGACATGATTTATGTGATATTCATTTGCCAACGTTGTTTCAATAATTTCACATTTCAATTCGGTATTTCTCGGCCATTCAAAATCCCTTTGTGCTAACCCGCCCAATACCTATTACAAATTGAATCTTATAAACAACTATGGACAATTTAATTATAGCATTTAATAAGCATAATTGTATCTTTATAAATTAAAGATTTGAATACTGAATATGTTATTGGTACATTAATTAGACCCTTGGAGACGTTTGTCTAAACTGTCATTACATGTTAAAGCACAGGTACGGGACATAAGGACATAACGAAGACAATCATAGATAACAGAAGTATGTATATTTCGCCACTGTAGCGACTGTACAATGTCACAGATAACGTTGAACCTAAATAATGGTGAAGGGTCTAAGTGTGGTACAACTTGTACCCTTTATGCTGTACTAGTGTTGTTTTATATTATCTTTGAAATATATTTACAGATTACACAAAATACAACAAATATAAATATGCCTTATATTCTTATTCTCATCACGTCTAGTTTAATGAAAGCAACTTGATATAAAAATGTTTTAAACTAAACACTGCGCATTAGTAATATGTTATATGCTTTACATATATTGTATTTCTGTATGACATTGTATCTTTAACATGAAAAATCCATTTTTTGTTGATTCAGTGTTTAAAATTATTGGCGAATAAAGCAATTAATTTGAGTAAATAGTATTGTGAATATAATTATAAATACATCACTATAAGTAGACGTCGATAAGTAAGTTTTATCCAGTAGGTAAGTTGAGGTATGCTTATCTCAAACAGCTTGTTCTTGTCTGTTTACATCTTAAGATGATACACTTCACTTTTTTACTCTTTATTTATTGCGCTTAGAGCAGACTAGAATCAGTCTGGTATTTTTGTGTGCATGATCTTATGATAAAGAATATCATCATAAAAAGTTTCTTAGACCGAAATAATAGAAGCTTGAACAACCACTTGCGTTAGATAACTCAACCAAGGAAAACTATGACGCCGAGACATATAGAGTTAGTATATAATAAATAATAATATATTATAGTTGTAAATTAAGGGGACCCATAGCCGTGACATCGCCACGAGGAATATAAACTTCAAATGCCATCAACAATTATACGTAACAATGCTTTTCAACAATACGTAAAATATAATTTTACTAGCATTGATTCTAATATCCATTACCGAAGACCTAAGATTAGAAGCACTTAAACTCAAGAGTATTATATTTGGCATTAGATCGGAAACTATGAGATATGAAAGATTCGCTTAAAGCACTTGTACGCGATCAATAAATTGAATAGCAATATGAACGTATCATGGTTGTAGCTTGTATATACTAGTTTTAATGGTAAATAATAGCGGGGTGTCAGAATCTAAATTAATAATTATTTAGTATTTCGTATATTGCATACGTAATTTTATGTAATATCGCGAGCTAGGTTATATTTTTATTTTTGTTTTATTTTATGTTTTAACTATATAGTATTCTTTGTTCTGTTTAGTTGACAATTATTTTACTTGTTCTGTGCAAATATTTGGTAATAAAAATAATTCAACCGTGGGATCGTCTCTGTCGATCTCAAGAAGCCCTCAATAATTGTCTTAATAATTACTCAGTTTAAGCAACCTGTTTAAGAAAAAGATAAAACATAAATTGTTACAAGCCATTACAACCGTTTCGAGTGGTTAAACTGTACGAGAATGTCCACACTGGTAGTGCCCGATTTAATATTTAATTACTTATTAAAAGTTCGATAATGTAATTAATGTATGTAATATATTAGGAACTTTAATGTTAATAATAATTGAAATTGTCTATGGCTTATGCAAGTATCACGTATTTAAATAAAGTATCTAATATAACATATATAACAGCGGGGTTAAAACAATTGATTTAAAGATTAAACTGTTTGGCACAATAGAACAATGCACATTTAAAATTGTTATTAAAATATTATGATCACTAGTATTTCATTTCACAACTTTAGAAAACACAAAATGTGTTCACAGCCTTACGATGTTAATGTACCACAGATTATTAAGTCTAGTGTCAATTTGTTTAAGCTTCTGTGGGGGTCAATGTTACCGTTTAATGATCTATAGATTATTTAGTATAAGTGTTGCCACCGAGGATTAAAATGAAGAGGAAAGAATTTGGGTATTTTTAATACGTTCTCTAATTATACTCACAATAAATTATTTAATGCATAGGGTGTAGTTTTATTTCTCAGGTTCATTCCTAACTGTATACTAAATGTAAAACTAACCAAGCTATTTCTAATGGTAAAAAATTTACTCTATAGGTCTGTTAATAATTCGTATGTAATACATATTTGCCGTTTATTTATTTGCTGTTGATACTATACAGTTACTACTATAACTAAATACTATACTATATGAGTTCTTTATTGCAAGCGAATTTTACGCACTAGGCCCGTTGCTTGTGTAACTGATATTAAATGAATTAAACGGATCCCGCACCCCTCTTAAAAGCTTATTGATAATGATTTAGCAACGAGCAGGCAAATCTGTACACACATCGATCACAGCGATTTGTGAAGTCTAAGAGAGTAGACGAAGTGACGATGAAGTCTATTTTATTAATAATATTTTATGCATGAATAATAGTGATTTCGACTTCATATCATATATGATATAAGATACAAGTATATTCCTAAAATTATCAAAACAAGTACTTAACTAAAATATTTTATTCCAGGTTTAGTTTTAGAATTAAAATATTCATAATTTAATACATTTTTAATCAAGTAGTTGTTTGTCTCCGTAGTTTGTGTAAAAAACTGTGTCATGAATGTACACACTTAACAAATAACACTATTTATAATAAACTGAGCTGAACTAAATAGACTGAACTGGCTCAGAGGCTCTTTGACTAATAGGGAAGTCTTTTGCAATAGGACACTTTAATGTGTTGACTATTATTGAATTGTTAAATACTTGTAAAGTGATCGCTCGCTATATAACTTTACGACAAACATTTGTCTCAGTTAAACAATTGATGTCTATAAAAATGTGTATAGTGTAGTAAAAAAATGGAAGGACGTAAACATTTAATTTATCCCTAGCGATACTATTTATATCGTATTATACATTGAACTATGAATATATTTACATAGAAGTGTATGTAAGTTTTTTTGTGTTCAGGTTTTTATTTCGTTTGAAATAAAAGTGAATAAAAAAAAACCCTTATAAATGAGCTAATTACGAGATTTTAACGTTTACGGCCTCATCAAAAACACGAGATAGCTTATTATAAACCCTTTTAGCCGAAATATTCCTCTGAACATGTCCGATGTTTGTTTAAACTCAATTTTAGTATCGCATTACATGGCTTTGGAAAAAATCTGCGTCGCTTAAACTTGTGTTTCTCAAACTGGTAGATATATGGTCAGAAAAAATATTTATGATAACAGAGCTCATTTATTACACTTAAGATTTCAATGGCAATTAGGCGTACTTTTGTCTTATCACTTAGTTTACTAAAATAAATATTTGTTTCGTTTGATTCATTAGTAAGTTGGTTGTATGGAATGGACAATATAAGTTTATTTTTGTATTTTATTAAAACACTTTGAGAACAACTATCCCGGCATTAGAGTAGAGCGACTATTAAGTAATAGTTGTAGGCCGGATGCGTTCAGTAAATATTTCAGTGCACTGACGAACAGCGACATCAATAGAGACAAGTAAATGTATGTATACGTTGAATACGAATATGAAAATCAGTTTCTTTCTTACTTAATCTTTGCGTGCTAACCAAACTGATAAATATACATTTTTGAAAAACAATCATAATGTTCATCTGAAACGTTCATTGAATCTTAAATCATAATGGCTATGTGACATACATGTTCTAGATAACGCCAACATCAGTACGATGAAGTCAAAGATCCTGTATCGCACTTTATACTACTGTATTCATACAACTTTTTGACCTTAATCACTTTGGCCTTTTAGCCACAAAGAATACATAACTCATACATTAATACTAGTTTGAATGGCGACTGCATTGTACTTTTGTTTCAGAAGCGCCAATAATTTAATTAGAAATTCGTTAAAGACGTCAATCGCTTGTCTATACATCCCATCCATCATATACACTCACTAACTTCTTGCTGAGCTAATATCAACTATAATGACGTAATAATACATTTACGGACATCACTTGTTTCAAAACCGATAATGTCACGATATATTACTGCTATATTGTAATATAAAAAAATCTTGATTGAGAATTGAAATTAATGAGTTCTCGTAAAAGGAGTTTTTAATGTTATGGATAGTATTCGAGATACATTTCGAAATATTTCATGAACCTCTTTGAAATGAGACAATTGACAGTTTATATTACTTATTAGTGCATTATGGAATAGCTTGTTTTTTTAAAGGGCAGTAAAAAACTATTGTCTCTGAGTAGTTAATGTAAAATATGGTCTTTGTTGCTGTGCGCCATGGATTATTTTTAAATTTGCGCTTATTAAACCTGATCATGAAAATACATAGGCAATTAGAATCTTTTAAATTCATCGATTTTAACACACAGGTCCATGAATCCATGGATAATTAAAGCGCAAATTGTTTATGCTTATTAGCCCTTGGAGAATGTTATACGCCAAAGTACGTGGAAGTCACGTTATCCAATATCATGACATGTTAGTGAAACTGGACGAATCGCAAAAACGAGACGTTTTGCTTTAGGATTTACTCGTTATCTTTATCGGTAGGTTACATTAGAGGCCGTTCGTTGTTTAGTAAACTACGGAACTCAGGCGAGGTATTCTTATTTAAGGTATTCTTAATTTCATTGAGGACGGTAGCTATCAATGAATGCCTTAAAATAGTGTTTATGGATAATTTTATGGTGTTAGTGGAGGAAGTTGAGCTTTTTATGTCTTTTTACGGCAATTTTATAGGCATAATTAGGTGTTCAATAGGGTGTAGGACGGTTAATGGGATGTTTTATGATGGATGGTTTTGCGGATTTGGTTTTGATTGGATTTTAGTAACTTTCTTAATTTAAGGAAGTAAAGTTGTATAGAAATTAAGTACAAAAAAGCTGGATGCTTATTTCAGTTATCATTTTATACAAACAATATTAAATTACTTTAGTTATTCAGCTAATGGAATAACAATATAAAGAACTTTTATGAACTGAGAAAATGTAGCTGAGTAATACTTACCTATAATTAATTTAAGAGAAATTATACAGGAAACGTAATATTATCTTATCTTCTAAAAGTACTTCTCCGACTAGAGAAGGTTGGCAATCAGCTTCCTGCTAGCCTTTTGTTTAGTTCTCTCTCTAGTATAGATTGAATGTCTAAGGCAACGCTAGGCTATTCCGGGCAAATCTAGAATATTTCGTAACCCCATAAATGTAAATTAATAAGCTAGAGAAAAAAATAACATAATATTAAATTATATGAGGGTTTTTATATTTAGAATATTTCAGCTTTATAAATAAAATACCGAAGTTATGTAATACACCTTACGTAACTTAGGTATTTTATTAAAAGGCACGATTTTCATTCATCGATACTGAACACTAGAGTCTAAAGACAATCGGTATGTATTGATTTTGAAAAGTATGTCCTTAGTCCTTAAGAAATAAGAGTCATGCATCTGGTCAAGAAATATGAACTTTAAATTCCATTAAAGCTCTCTACTTAACCCGTTTTAACAAAAAAACTTGAAAAACGTAATAGTTAATTCGCCACGCCACTTAACTAATAGGCAAAACAGTTGACGGTGACGCGACGAATAAAAAATTGTACCATATTTATGCAAGTGTTAACCACTAGTATAGTTACTCGAACGTAACTAAACTTGAATGCAATTTCGACAAGTCCATCACATACATAAATTAATATTTACTGCATGTTTGGAGTCAAAACAGTATTACCATGGTATTACCAGAAAAAAAAATGTAACGAAGATAAAATTAGGTAGAACCACGATGAGCATATAATTCAAGTCCAATTATGCAATACAATCGTGCTGTCGTGAGTTGTCGAATTGTGTTCTCAAAATGAATCTCGACAGTAAAAGTATTAGGGGTTTGTCTAGACGACCACCCCATACAGGTCACTTTGCGGCGTCTATGTACTTTTGCGACAAGTGTCCTTCTGTTTGTTGGTGGTCTGCAAAACGTCAAAGCAACCATAATTTCCTAGGTTAAAAGACTGTATAAGATTTTGATATCACATAACTTCTTTTATTTACAAGTGACATAATTTTTTCAAGCGATCTCAAGGCCTAAAGTAATCCCAAGAGTTATATATGTTAGTATATTATAAACAAAATAAAATATAAATTTGGGGTCTAAACCCTTAGGTACTAATTATTTTTGTATCTTTATTATTCTGATCAGAATTCATTCGTCATTATTAGGACTTGGCTCGACCTGGTTGTCTCAATGTTTGGTTATAAGAATTTATTCTCTTAAAATAATAAAGAAACGTCACTCATTAATAGAATATTATATTAATAAGTGAAGATAATGTATTAATTAATATCTTACTCTAAAAGAAGTTTAATAATTATTCTTCTTACTATGTACCAATCTAGTTAACAAAAAAATCTACAATATATTTAAACTACCATTAACAAACACATAAAGGTCTCTATTAAATTTTGATTCTTTCTTGTAATTAAAGGTAAAAACAAATTAGTAATGTAACTTCGGGCGAGTTTTGTGGTCAAAACCCAGTGCTATGAATATTCTCTTAATTCTCATTAAAAAATCGATATTGATGTGTGTGTTTATTGATTTAAGGTCTCGTTTATTTGTACAATTCACACTAAAGTGATTCCTTGTTACATAGCCAGTACTGATGAGAAACACATAAAACAAAGTGATTATTAGCAAATGTGTTTTATAAACAATGATGGGAAATTAAGCTATAATTATGATTATTGCAATGATAATATGCACATGCGGTCGCATTTAAACACGCGATCCTTCAACTGTAACATAACTAAACCTAAAGACCTAAACAGCAATTTAATAACCTTTCAGTAATTTTGTCGTCATGGAAGAAAAGTCAATCGATTAGTCGGCGGTTATAATTAATTCGGGTAGCACAAAAGGTCTATTGTGGCATAAAATCAATAAAAGCAGCCTTCTTAGTATATCAAAGATTACTTACATTGGTTTTATATAGATATTAATTAAGGTATGAAGTTTAATAAGACCTAATTTCAAATACAAATTACCTTAATATTGCTATTTGATTACGTGGACACATAATATTACTTAATTAAATTTTTAAATCACTTTTAACCTTTTTTTTGATCTTTCAAACTACGTCTGTCAAAACTGTAACCATGGAAACAAAGACGTCCATGATCCACATTACTTCTAAAGATGTATTAATTTTCGGAAGCGTAAGTGGCAATGAAAGCAGTGGTTTTGTGAATAAATAAAAGAGTTTATGCACCAGTGGAACCAATTAAAGACAATTTAACATTCATTCATGTGCTAGCGATGGGTGTTTGTTTACCTGACGACATTTCCGGCGCACGTGCCACTGAGTAACTCGAACTAATGTTAATGCAGTACTCAGCTAGTGATGTGATGGTACATTTTATGTCGTGCAAGCCCGCGCCGATCATTGTGACTGCATTAGTTTAAGTTTATTTTTTGTATTGTTATTCGTAAGTATAGCCTTGTCAGCTCGATTTTATTAAATAAATATCAATATCGTGGATATATTTTTATGGATTTTCAACTACTTTACGTAATGAGGAGCGAAAGGTAATGGTGTAGAATATACATTCATTATTAATTCCGTGCGAAACAATGGAAGGAAGCAAAAAACAATGTGCGATTAAATTACATCAGAAAAATTAAATGTGACTAAATAATAAATATGAACAAAGTATGAAAGCATTGAAGACATACTTATATATCGATAATGGGTTGCCATCACTAGCAATCCTGAGAAGGATGAGCGGTAATGCAATGTTTACAGCTTCACTGAGTCGATAATACTCGTTTGCATTTCCTTACTAATGATTTAATGATGATTAAGTATTTTATCGTATTTTAGGAACATCTCTATTGTCTAGTATTTCACTGATGTTTCGATTATCTTAAAATTTCTGTAATATACATTTTTGAAACTGTCATTAGTAGGAGATTAATTACTCGTTTATAAAAACCATCCTAAAAACAATTGATATTTTTTCTTCTTTTAAAAGGTTATAGGCATGAATAATCTTATAGTAAAACCTCTTCATGTTTTTTAATTAGAGCCATCGTGTATCATGTTAAAAATCAAAGTTTTAAATATAAAAGAAATTCAATGTAATTAATTAATAAATATAGATCATTTTGATTTCAATCGTATGGATTCTTGCCGTAGGTAAAAGAAATCAATATAATTATAAATGGAATAGATTAAGAAAAAAATCTAAAATTTTACAACAATAATAAATAAAATAAGAATATCCAAGGTAATTGTAAAGTCAGTTCACACGAGTTAAAGTAGATGCGCGTCTTAGAAAATTCTTCGGCCGGAAGTTGAAGCTTGGCATTTTCATAATTCAACGCTGCCTTCATCGTATTCATATGATAATTTTATAAGAATGCGACGAGTTAGTGTGAATATGGCTTTAGGGATATACGGAAATATGGGAATCATTGTTCGACACTCATTACAAAATTAACTTGTCTTGTAGCTAACTTCTGTCCATATAATCGTAATTTATTGTAGTTTATTTTCTTCGTAACTATTATACGAAATAAACTAAGTCTAAATGCATCATGTTCTTTTGGTAAAATATTAGCGTTGATAAGAATAATTTACTGCCTTACATGTACTTCGTCGATAGCATTAAAACGTATTTAATTATTACAATATTATCACGAATATTTCAAAACTATACGTTTTGTGGGATTTATAGATTTTAAAAATAAAGTTAAAACAAAGTCTTAGTATATATTACAGTCTTATTTAGCTTAAATTAAATTGTAGGTATATGTTAATGGTTGAAATCGATAAGTTATAAACTCATAATATATTGATAAAAATATCACAAACCCTTTTTCATAAAAGTCATTGCCACACTAAGCGAGCGTACAAGCGCAATTTCACTGATTTGGCGGACACTCCCAAGCTTCAAGTTGGGAGTATACTTGAGGCGCAATCACCGGTTACTTGACAATTTTCTCTGCACCTGCCCTTCATCGAACTTTTGACTAAATTGCTTTAAATTTGTAATAATTTTGATATGATGAAGTATCAAAATTAATACACTTACAATAAATAGGCTGTGACGCAAATAAACGACCATTTTATTCGCGAGTTCATATTAATAATGAAACTTTAATATTTTATTTTGTGTCTACTGATAAACATTTTGATTTTATCTCAATAGGCGTGGTGTTATCAGGGTTTTTTGTGTTTAAACATTGTTGTAATATCTAGGTATTAGCATAGATAGTATATTTGTATATCCCAGTAGAATTGTTAAATTATCTCGAAGGCCTCTACGATGCGATTGTCTTTGACGCATTATGTCTTGCGTCAAATATATTTATTACGGCTGTACCAGTAACACAGTGTCTTGAGGAAATATATCGGATGTACGGAAGCTCTGTTAATGTATTTCAACTTTGATTAACAAAAAAAACTATCTAATAAAGCGAAGTACGAATAGGTCATATCCGAAGATATAATGTTCCCAAATTTAAGTTACCTTTCAGTAATTGACATATATGAGATGATTCTCATGATTCTAATCTGTCAAGCTTTAAAGCCTTTGATTCCTGGCATGATCGGAATGCCAGGAATCATATATCATCTTGGTCATCCATTTATCATCATCATAAATGATTTATTTTGATTGTTTTAATTTAAACGGTTTTGGCTCCTTGTCATGCCGTGGTCGCGGTCGACATAAACGCACTCCCAAAATCTTTTATTTCCATGAATAGTAAAGGCGAAAACCAAGATGTATTTTATGCTTACAGGACTATAAAGTCCTGGCCATATCCAGGATCATATCAGACCTCAAGATTTCTTATGCGTTTAAAGGAGAAAATTAAAAATAATATAACGTTATTGCATCTTTATTGAAGTGTGTTAACCACTAACGACAAATACTATTTACAAGTGCGACTAATAACAAAATTATAATATTTACATTTAACAATGTTCTATCTAATTAAAACTTATTCTAATTCTTTGGTTGTTGACTTTGGTTCTAATATTTACTTACAATTGCATTATGACTTGAAGGTGCTTTTTATTATTACTATGGGTATTATGAAATATATATTATGCTTTTATAAAAACAAGGTTTTTAACGTGAAATTATTTTTTTCAGCAGTATCAAAATTATAACAGTTTCGACTTTATGAAGACAACTATTGCAAAGGAGGTAAAACTACGTATATGAGAATTCTTTAAACATTGTGATACTAATTTTCAACTTCTATATTGCTGGCCATACTTTCATTGCTGTTCTCATTAATATCAACCTTTTTGCTATCTTTATTATCACACACCTTATTATCCCTACTGGTCTCGCCTTGTTTTCTATCGAGATCACAAGCCATAGGCATGCTGAAAGGATGACCAGGATAATACATGTATGGGAGCGGTATATTCGGATAATTAACACCAATGTGGGGTGAATATAGAGATTGCAAAACCGCTTGATTATATGACTCCTGTAATAGTGTCTTGTATTCCGGATTTTTTGTAAAATCAACACCATACATTCCCGCAAAATGCTTCCAAATAGGTGACCCTTCTAAAATCGGGGGCGCGAACAACGCCGGATTTACTGTTTTGCTTAGAGGGTTCTGATATTTGAGATCAGGTATCGCTTGTCCGTTGTTATTAACAAGTACTTTTACAGCTACCTTTCTTGCGTGATTTGCTGCAGCCGCGGCCGCTGCGAGCATTCCGCTCTCCTGCATTTGTAATTGCTTGCGTTTAGTTTTGTATCGACGGTTTTGAAACCAAATTTTCACTTGTGTTTCCGTTAGTTTGAGACTCATAGCCAAATCAGCACGCTCGGGTCCAGAAAGGTATCGTTGCTGGCTAAATCTCCTTTCCAATTCGTATACTTGGGCATGGGAAAATGCTGCGCGTGATCGTTTTTTTCTCCCACTGGTTTGTGAATATTCTATTGAGTAATTTGGGGAATGCAAAATACGTGTGTCAGGGGGTGGTGTGTTGCATTTTCGTTCGTAATGTAGGTTGAAGGGTTTGTAACTTATATCGGAATTTGGTGAGGAATTTTGACGCACAGGCGAGCCCGTGTGAGATGATCTTGAGTCGTAGTCATCTGAAACAAAATTATATTGGTATAAAAAATGCATAGTGAAAAAATTACAGTGTCGCTTAACGAACGCACGATAACACAATATAATCGAATTAAGGTTAAATGTAGCAAGGAGTTATAATTATTTAATGCATATACACAACAAAAGATCCATTAGTTGAATAACGGAAATAGAAGAAATTCTGTCACTAGTTTGTGTTTAAGTTTTGTTTTGCGTGTTAAAAGTTGACACATTAGCAATTGATTTTTGGGTTGCCTAAATGGGTTTTAGCATGCATTTTTATTCTATTTAATAATAGAAAATAAGAAACATCCACCATTCTGATATCATCAATATTCTAATATTGGTGGGAACACATCGACGGAGAAAAATTTCAGTCTTGCCTCTAGATGATTTTCTTATACCTCCAAAGTATACTAAAAATAGTTATTTAAGTAGAGACGCGAGTAACAAAAAGTAACATTGTTATTGAATGTCTTTACTTTTAATATTTTGTATTCTACTTTATTTATAAAAAAGATTTATTATTTATGCAATGTTAGCATCAAAAAAAATTGTTGCTGTATAAAATGTCACGATGCATTACTTTCTAGCGAATTAAACATTAAATTCTATTCATACATAGCTCAAGGCAGGGCACGTGTCGTACCTAGTAATTACTTGATTGAATGCTTAGTGCTTTTAAGCGTCATCACTTAAGTAATGAGGGTCGTAAGTGCCAAGTGGGGACGTCGCCATTCTGAATGCGCCATTACGCGGGCATTGTCAATTGTCATTTGTCTTCCGCCGCTAATGATTAGTTGCGGGCAAGTTATTTGAATTTTGAAAGTTGATGGTTCCAAAAGCTTTTATGTACGTGGAATATCCTGTTAAAGTATAGTTACCTAGAATAGTTATAGAATATTTTCAGAATATCATTATGAACGCCGAAGTAGGATTATTGTTTAATTTTCCATTACCACACATTAAAGTAAAACTTATGCGAGTTTATTAGGTTGTTTACTTAACTTTACAATTCGAGTGCGTCACAACAATCATGGTTATCGAGATATAAATTTAATAAAAAAAAATAGTCGATATCCGTTAAAGAAGTTTTATTTAAACATTCTTCCCATGACACTTGAAGTATAATTTTAATTCATTTTAATGAAGAGAATCTTGGATTGATAAAGCAGTCGTTTAGCGAGCCATTCTTATCTCATCTTTTAAAATTTTCTTTTTATGTGCGAGTTGTGTGACAGTAAAAAAAATATCATCTGAAAAAAATGTTAATACCAATATGTTTTATTTTAATACTTAGCTAATTCCCTACTTAAAAATCTACCGTATTCCAGTATTACCTACCTAACTATGTATTAATAGAACAAGTACATAAATATTATTAATAACCGATTGGCTAATTACATAATTTACTACTTATGGATGTATAATCTAAACTACATTTTGCATTAACTAAGATTAGAACAGTTTTTTGTCGTGCTTATAAAATAATACATGCATATCCAATAAAAATATATATACGAAAGTATTGAATAATTTATAGTTGTTTACCTGATAATTCCGTGACTGGTAATGTTTTTCTTGACATATCTAAAGCGCCATCGTCGTTAAAATCTCGGTAATTGCACTCATCATAGTATTTCATACTCTTTTCTATAACCTCCTTCTTAGGAAATCCACCTTTGAAACTGGCCGGTTTTAAAAAATTCACTCTCCCGCCAAATGGGAACATTCCATTTTCAAACTCGCACTTCGATTCATCTTTAGTCAAAATATCGTTTATGGAAAACGGGGTCGTCAAATTTAAATTAGTTTTTTCGCTTTCTAAACTTAGATTTGGATACGTTGTAATTTTCGACTCCATTTTTCGCACATTTATTTGAAGCACTTCACGCGCGTCTCACCACAAAGCTTACAAACGAATAAACTTTGTGTTTTGCCCGCCTGCTTGCTAAGCCTTATAGCGAGACGGATGATCTATATTTTCCACGCAGTTGTATTGCGATAAAGCGAGATAGCGATATTTGAGGGCGGTCGTTTTTTTAAAAAGCTTGAGAAGTAGCTAAGTAGTGGGGATCGCTGAGTTTTTCTTGAAGATGTTTACGTGGGCTTGATTTGATCGTCCGGGTTACGGGTTGATTCCACTGTGCGCATCATAAATTGACCGTTTTCATGCTAAATTATAACTAAATTACACTTGTTATGGATTAAAATTATATAAAACTATAATACGACACTAAATAAGTATTTTGTTAATACCTATGTAATAGAATACCATCTATGACTAAAAATGTTTTTTTTTATGATTAGGGTTTCAAAATAAAATTGTTTTAAAAATTAAGTGTCATATTCTTCTCGCATTTCATATTAACATTATACAGGATCACGTGTTACACAATTCACACAATTTTATCCACAAATATAATAAAATGTTGCTTTTTTATGCGAAAGTATTCAAATAAAGGCCAAGGTACATTGATCACACTCATGGGCTGTTAATGCAAAGAGTAGTCGCAGTAAGTGCTTGAGAAGTGTCTATCCGTCTCACTCACTCATATAGCCTTATAGCACAACCCCTACAGCCATCCCTTTCCATCTTCACCGGCCTATTTAAATAAACCAATCAGGTGAGAGTTACTAATAGGCGGCCAATAAAAACTTGAGAGTGGAAATGTCAACAATTAATGTTTTTCTTTTGAATGCTGCTAAGCAATGGTAAGCTTTTCTCTGTCTTTTTGTATTAATTCACATTTGACATTCGAATCGGGAAAGTTTTCGGGTAAATACGATTTTATTTGAATCTGTCCAACTGTTTTGTTTTGAACAACTGTAATTAGTTTTAAATGTTGTTATCAATGAAGTATCTATTACTAACTGGCTACAATTATAAGTATATCTTGTTTAAGTAATATTTAACGCTGGTTTGAAGAGATATATGTAAAAGCTCTCTCAACAAGGGATAGCCGCCTAAAATATCGCGTTCGATTTCTGGTCGATATGCAAATTGTAATAAAAATTGGATTGATTGTAATATGAGGAAAATTTCTTATAAGCTCGAAGAATATTATTCAAACCTGCTACGTAAATTGTATGTGATTATTTCATAGAGTAGAAAATTTTGTCGTATAGATATATACCGATTAGGCAGGTAAATTTTAATGTAAGTAAAAAAAATATTTAGGTGTTCTTTGATTGCTAGTTCTGGCATCCAGCATTACACTAATAATATTCGTTTAATACGTATTTAACCTTTGAAGCTCAATCGTATAAATCCAATATGGGTTAACCACTTACAGTGCGGTTAAGAGGCGAATCAATGTCGATAATAAAACGATATCGATAGAGTGCAGCCGCAAACACCACTTATATGGATAACCACTTATTTCGTGTAGAGTTATGAAAGTTTAGACTAGGCAAGGTGCGATTAGTATTTAACGTAATGGCACATTGTCATTACGTGACCGTTATTTAAATTAAGAATATCATTTTGATGTTACGGTAATTTTTATCGTCACCCGTATATTATTATTAAGAGTTTGAGATTATTCATGAATAGGATTATATTATATATGATTTTTATTTATTCACACTTTAGAGTAGACGTAGAGTAGAATAGAGCACTTAAAGAGTAGAAGTAGATGATGTTAATAAATATTAATACATATAAGCGCAATGGGCGGCCTTATCGCTGACAAGCGATCTCTTCCAACCCACATGTGCCAAGTGCATAGGAATATAGCATTAGGATGAATTTATCGTAATTAAAGTATTTAAAACAATATAATTATCTAGCAATATTTTCATTAGCAATAAGCGAATATAATCAAAAATAATCGAATATTATGTTATCTCGATTTTGGCGCGCATTTTAAATCGATTACCATAGAGCTTACTCAAACTATTATGCTTTCAATTCAGCGTGTCTATCTATCTCAACTCTGTACCGAACACTTACCGGTATCTGATATCCACTCATCCATTAATGAACATCATCTAAATGAAATATAAAACGCGAATAGAGTGCTCGTTGTTATAATTTATTAATAAATCAAAAATTATTTTGGATGGAAAACGAACCTAGACTGGGTATAGACCTAATATGGTAAAATACGCTATCAAATATAAGTGTATATAATACCCATATATTGTTATTTCAAAACCTATATATATTAAAGTAATTATGCGAGTTATGGCTTATAACATTAACAAAAACCTCAAACTCTTTTTTTTATATAGAAGAGGGGGCAAACGAGCAGGAGGCCCACGATAAATTTGAAGTCGCCGCCCATGGACACTCATGTGGCTGGGAGCTAGTGAGTGCGTTGCCGGCCCTTTAGGCATTTGTACGCTAAACTCAAACTCCTTGGTGGAAACCTGGAATTCGTCAATCTGGAATGTAGTGATCTGTTCAAGACAATACATACATAATATTACTCTGGCTTTGAGGGGGAAAAATCAGATTTGACGAGATTGCTTTGCTTTGCTTTTTATTATTTTGTTAAATTATTATATGTAATGTATGTTACTTTCTTCACCACCAGGTAATCCATAATTATATAACTTATATTTAACTTATGATATTATTATAATTACAGTACACTTTTAAGAATACATACATACATATATAAGGAATAAGAAAAAAATACAATGCATACATTATCTTCTCAGTAGTTATGAATTTTTGAGAGTATTGATTTTTAGTAAACTACAGATTTACCTCTAACGTACATAGACGACTACGTAGGACCTAAATTTAAAGTGCATTAGCGTCAGTTAATTTAAGATTACAGACAATCTGAGAGCACTTTCGTTGTTTATCGATAATACATCGTTTTTCTCGATGATTCATCGAATATGGAATACTAACTTTTAATTTATCACAAAATTAATATAATCTCTAGATATAATCTATACTTATAATAATCTAATATAATAATAATAATAATAATGAATATAATAAATAAAATATAATTATAATGTGATATGAAAATATCTAAATAACTATTAAAGAATTTGTTTGAATGAAATATATGGCAAACCATAAACATCTTAATGTAAGTAGGTACATTGACTAAACATTTTGCCCGTTCCAAAAAGACGGCAATTCATTTATTATACTTTTAGTTCTTGCAATAAATATGCGTGTCTAGTGGGCGTTATAACCATGCCAAAATGAAGATCATCAATAGCATAGTTTCTGATTAGTACCTTTTTAATTTTGTAATCATAGGACATAGGTAGAATAATTAACATAATGTCTGCTGCAAATAGACGCAATAAACAAATTAAATGAGACTAAAACTAACTACTGTTTTTTGTCGTAAGACCCGTGTTAGGTTTCAAAAAAATAACTCAAGAAATATATCAAGAAATACAAGTAAGGTATTATTTAATATTGTATTAAGTATATTTCAGCTTGGTGAAGTTTAGCGCCCTCTAGTGTCAAGTTCAAATCTACCTATGCTAGCGAGTCTTACCAGTGAAATGAATCTTACAAAGTTCATCATCATTTTGCTATGGCCTACTAGATGTCTCTAATATACATATCATTTTAACAATTTTTTTAGTACTCATAATTTATTTAAACCTTCATAATTTATTTGAAAAAAAAATATGAATCCTCATTTCAATCTTTGATTTTTTTAATTAATCAAAACTAGAACTGCTATTGGTCGCTAGGGGGCTACACAAGATTTTTTTTACTGAACTTTCTAACGGGTGTAAATGCATTAATGACATTTCTTGCACATTTTTACTGCAAACGTTATAAATAAAATAACAAAGTCGTGTTTGTTTCAAATACAGACAGCTGGACTGACTGACTTACTAAGTTAAAAAAACAATTTGGTAATGGACGTGATCGCATTAATTGTAGCTACAGATCAAAGATGTCGCTACAGAAGTATGTATAGCTCGCAACCCATCTTGCTTTAAGTCTTCATTTTATTAAAAAAATCTTTCAATTTACTATGTCGTCCTATATATAGGCCCTTTTTAATTGTATTTAGATTTATATTTTTCATGTTTTGTGTATTGTATATGTCGTCGCACTTCTTGAATATTATCAGTTTGCCTGGAGAATTAAAACTCCTTATTAAGTTTGCCTGGAAGAGATCGCTGAATAATAATGCCGCGAAGTAACAAATTGTAAATAAAACAAATACATTCATTTAATAGTAATATTATTACAACATATGAAAACTACGAACAACATACCAAAGTCTAAGTTTAAGCGAATTGTAGGTTTATTTTTGTTAAAAATGTTATTTTTAAAAGGTAATTTATACGAAAAGGAAATATAAAGTATTCGTAGTAAAAAGTGGAAACAAAATATCTTCCTTCAACATTGAAATCAGTGTAAATGGACAAGGGGATGATTATAGTATCGGTTACAGACGGACACGTGGTTAATGTTAGATTATATTTGAACTAGTAGCGGCCGCGGCGTCTCTTATATAAACCCTTAATATGTAGCCTATAAGTAAATAGTATAGGTAGACCTCTAGGTATATAGTTAACCTATGTATTCGTAGACTAAATCCGTGATTGCCTTTTTAGCCAAAGTTGTCTATGGCTTTTTCTATCAACAGCCCAATAGCAAATATAAGGCACTATTGACCCTTGCTTGTGGGGAAAGTAAAAAACTGACATGGCTTAGAGGATTATAACTGAATACGGCTTAAAGTAAAATTACGGTTACAAGCTTAAGATGAAAGCATAGTATTTTAATAAATCCCTTAAATATTCATAAACATTCCAGAAGTTAATTTGTATCGTAATAACGAACTAATGACGTCACAGATCGCAATTTGCTGACGTCACACGCGTCATTGCCCACTTGATGTTATTGGAATTGCCGATTGAACACAGCTGAAACTGGAAATTGGTTATCTATTGCAATTTTATATCGTTGATTCATAAATTTACTATCAGTGCTAAATAGATTATTATAAACATACCTCCTTATGTTCTGTGAAAATGGTTATACCAACAGTTAAACCTCTTTTATTAATTTGTAACTACAGACTTAAAGCTTGTCAATGTCAATTAGTACCTAAAAGAATGATTCTTAAGCGTCTATGGATCTGTTTGTTGTCTTTGGTTGGAAGATCGTCTATGGTATGGTGTGTCAAATGCAGAATACATAAACACCGAAGAAACATGCGCATTCTACAAACAACAAAATATTAAAAACTTTTCTTTATCTTTGTGTTAAAGATGTTAATATATTTTTTACCCGAGTTGAACCCGACAATCAAAGCATTGACAAATCTGGGGTCACTATCTATGGGGCAAAAAATACGTGAACTGTGGCGCCGGTGCGCCAATAAATTATATTTGCTTGTCAATATGACGCCCCTCACCGCCCAACTTAAGTGGTCTGCAACGTGTTTAAAAATAAAAAAAGCTAAAAATTTGCTAGGATTTAAATTTGAGTTACATGTTTCTAGTCGGTAGAAAATTTTGTGTTTGCAGCTTGCATCTAACGCCTGAAAACCTTTGTAAAAGAAAACAATAAAATATTAATTCTAACTTTCTTAATTTTTTTTTTGCTATGTATTTATCTCTTACATATATTAAAAACATATTTAATTGAATACATTAACCACAATAGCCACAAAAATAATTATCAGGTATATGAAAAGTTACTGGTACTCACTTCCTACAAAACCGTAATTTATATTAATAACTGAAAATCCCAATAATTACCCTGACAATTGACGTGTTGTGATAGAGCTGTTTTCTAATAATATCCCTAAAATATTTCTAATAATATGTTTTCTAAAAACAATTATTTAAAAAAAAAAACAAAGCGGGAAATTTTCTTATTTACATTTTAACTATTAAAATGAATAGAATGTCACTTACACAAACAACTAAAACATCGCTACTGTGTTCATTATAAAATAATATTCAAATTTGAAACTATACAAATAACATAGGGATGCCCTCAAACGGTTCAAATGTCAGACATAAAAACATGGTCAATATCTGGGGTGACGTGTTTGGCGTTAAATTTGGTCATTGAATTATTGTTTCCACGCGGTGTTGTGGCGCCACAAGCAAAAACTCTAAATTAGAATGAAAAAATTAAGAAGTTATTTTGTTTTAATATCACAGAAATATAAAAGAGCGCTTAGTACTTTACAATAGATTTAAAATGATCGTTTACCTACATCCAAATGATATTATCAATTTTTGGCAGATTGAAAGTAATTCCGAGTTCCAAAGAGGAATTTACGCGTCTAATGACCGCACCGTGAGATTTTGGTTTAAAAGCTTTCGTGATGGAAAATACAACAGTCGCGTAATTTCCACTGGCTGACTACTAACTGACGTAGTGATAGATTTCAAGAATGAACCAAGGAAGTCCAGCTTAACGAGTAACACTGAATTGAAAGAGAAGGTAACCGATTCAAGTCAATCATCCTTACCCAGCAATCATCCGCATGATTTAAAGTAATTGCGACCCAATAGGTACATATATAATATGCGTCAACTCATTAAAATAAAATAAAAATGTAGCCGGGAAAACGGGAAGCCTCTTAATGTTACTGATCTACAGAAAGAAACGCGTTTAGAAACTTATTTAACTTGTTAAGGCAAGAATTAAAAAATATTCAATCATATGTGATATGTGATGGAAAAGTGGATTCTTTACGATAACCCTAAACGAAAAATGAAATGTAATAGCTAATAATCCACATCCCACAAATTATTCTGGATTATGATTTGTCTAGATTAAATCTGATCAGCAATTGGGAATCTTTAAGACACGGAAGAGGTGAATGACTGTATAATCTGATTTTAATTTTAAAAAAAGTATGCTTGCACTCACTGATTAAATGACAATGTCCATAGGACACAAATAACTAGTATTACTAAGATGCCCGATTCCAGGAAATTACCATCAAAAAGCGTGACTAACAAATCGATATTGATGATCTTATTTTACATCGAACCCAGATCATCGGTCAGCAATTAATTGAGTAAAACAGAATGAGAACATTAAACTGTGCACATGTATTGAACACTGATAACGCTGAGAAACGCGGTATACACAGCTGGACAATTTATTCAAGCTAAATAGAAAATAAATTCGTTTACATAATCTTTGTAATATTTTTTATGCCGCGTGGCGCTAAAATTGTTAAATTTTACTTGGTAGGTACCTAAACAAAAACTACATTGAGATTAAAATACGTAGAAGAAAATGCTTTTTATTTGAGTGCCCCGTTTTCTGAACTTAGAACAAATTTCCATTCAGGGTAAGGAAGTATAGAAGAAAGCAAGTATTGTATTCATTTATTTTCATTAGTTCCAATACAGAATGTATAACGAAAATACACAGAAAAATAAACAACAACAGATTTCACATACATATTCAATAGTCAAAATTAAACACAAAATCAAAAAAGTAGGTATAATAAACTAAACTAACCTACACCGGTTAAAAAAGTGTCCTGTTGTGTAATAATGCTGGAACAGGAGTCCGGCGTCCAAATAAAAGCTAACGAGCTTACAGTGTACGCCCGGGCTTAGTAATGGCGTACACCTACGTACAAAAAGTTATAAAATGTATAATTTCTATTATTTGTTATATGATTTTTATATGAAATTATAAGTACGAATGAAAATAAGGCATGTGTAAACATTTCACCTTATGTTTTAAGAATTTATTCTAAATAATATCTAATACACTTTCACTTAGAATAAAAACACTTGAGTGATACATATTTGAAAACTGTCGTAAGAACAGCTTCCATTTTAGATTTATTTATTGCATGAACAAAAACTTAATCGAATTTATCAATTTTTAATAAAACTTATTTAACGACTATTAACTTGGAGAGGCATTTCGATTAGGTCGGCAGGAAAGTTTTGAACAGACAGGTCAAAGCTTTTGAATAATGCTGTGTCCTTGCAGCTTGTCATCCTGTACCTAGACTGGGATAATCTTTCCTATGATTGCTGGAAAACACGTGAAACATGACATTATCAGATCGGAAACATGGAAAGTAAGCGTATGTTATTCGTATGTATCATTACGTAAGATAGAGAGGAAAATAGTGAGGCTGGAGACATGGCGCAATTTATAAATACCCATAAAACAACCTAGGAATGACCGTAAGTTATTTTGCCGACCCTTAGGTTTCTCTTTTTTATTGTTAATGTATTTGAAAAAGCTTACATATGTAAGAAAATTGGGAGCTCCTAAAATAAATTAGTTTTAGCCTCTGACTGTACATCGGGTGTGTGTCGGTCTATCGGGCCAGATCACCTTCCCCAAGCGATAACCTTAAAAGCCCGACCAATATTAATACACGATACATCCACGTGCGCATACAACATACAGACTGATCTATTATAATATATTATACATCCATTTCAAGAGTATTACGAGGTATGACATGATTTCGTTACGTTAAATTATGAAAATATGTGAACCAAAATAAAATCTGAAATTATGAATTTTTTTAGGATAATATAAAAAAATATGTTTATAAGATTTTTAACAGTAGGCTTCTCAGAGTGACCTTGCTATAATTAAATAACACTCAGCAGATTAAAAATAGCATAGCGATTGTTACCATGGCAACATGTAGGCTGCGTAACAGGTAGTGTGGCCATAAATCACGAATGCAACAAAATTCCTAGAGCCTAGAAATCTTTTGTAAAGAAAACAGAAAGATTTACATTCACGTATGTTATACCAGTTTTCCCAAATTCATTACAACTAAAAACCAACGACTGTTTTAATAGTATTTAAACGTCACCCTAATACATTATTAATTTTTACAAGCATAAAATTTTTATTACTTTAAAAAAAAGTGTAATTTTATGGTCTTGAAAAGGGCCGCACGTACACTATTGCTTTTAAGAACAGGTGTTTTGAATTCCCATAGACAGGTCTTGTTCCCAAAGCCAATACTAGACACGTGTTCGGATCAATATCTTATCGAATGGCGCCGGCGCCCATACATGGTGGAAATCAGAGGGTGTTTTTGCCCAAACGAGCGTTTTCAACGCGTTTTTAATCCTGTTTTAAATAAATATATATCTAATTTAGGTCTATAAAACATATATTTATCATAACAATATAATAAATATATTACAAATGTCTTTTTAGAATTGTGCATTATAGCTATTTTTTATAATTAAAATATTTTTAGGTCTGGTAAATATGTAAGATTTATTTTAGTATATTATGTGTTATAAGTAAGGTTACCTTCGACCTAGAAGGTAGCTTCTAAAAAGTATTTCACAATTGATGTGGAAAAACTTAGAGAAAAAAAAAACAAAACTAAAACGCTTTTTCCGCTTTTCGCTTTTTGATCGCTCGCTTATCGTACCCAACCCCAAAACGATGTGGTATGGTAGCAATTCAGATAAAAAATATCTCTACAAATTGAACTGAAAAATATATCTGTAAAAAGGTTTTTTAAATTTATTTGGCGGGAGTTTTTACAGGTTGTTCGCTCTTATGTAGTAATTTTATGTCTTAAATGTTCTATTTATTTAAATATACTACAGACAATAATTTGATATTGTATTTTTTTTTGTTTAATACCAATATCGTTTGCCTTCAAGTAAAAGCAGTTTTGTGTTGGGTCTTTTCTTCTTAATAATTGAAATCCGTGAAATATGCACCTTTTAGACCTAGATATGATATAGATAATCTTAGCTCTCTATATTTATAACGGATATACTCGTATGAACACACATATATTCGTTATGTGTAGACGGTATAAAACTACTTCATCTAAGAGGACTTACCTCATAGTCTTTAAATTTGTAACCATTTAATGTTGACAACTTTAATAAAGAAAAACGATTAAGTGATTTAGGTTTGTACGCATACTCGTAAGTCATTCCCAGTCGACCAATTTTTTTTAAAATTATAAAACTTATATTAGTTTAATTAAATTTGATTAATGTTGATACTGTTTACCAATTCCTGCAGGAAGGTACATATTTTTAGTAAACTACTTAATTATTACCTAACTATAGAAAAATCTGTAAAATGTATGAAGATGAAAAAAGACGCCATTATTGTAATGTTTATGTTAATAAGTCATTTAAGTAGGTATATAATATGCATTTGGAATTGTTAGATTGGGGGTATCATCAGAATGTACCCTGAAAATCAATATTACCAGAATTCCCTCCAAATTATACTTATTATATTACATTATACGAATTTGACAGAATTAATTGTTTTTAATTTTTTGAACTTGAAGTACTAACATTTGTATTTTTTTCAATCATATTAAACCTTTTAATGAGTTTTTCTATGACGCAGGCTGCTTAGAGTCCAAAATCCTTCTTCGGCTGCTAGCTTTAGGCAATTGAATCAGACGTCGCTGTGAAAATATTCAATATTTTCAAGGCGGCAAATTTATATAACATAATATTTTTTTATGTAACAGGAGGCAAACGAGCAGGCGGGTCATTTCGATTGATAAGCTTACCGCCGCCCACGGACACCTGCGACGCCAGGAGGTTTACAAGTGAGTTCGCGGATCAGAGATAAGAAAAGGAAAACGGGACAATATTTGCTTTATATTAATTAAATTCTACCATTTCATATTAATATTTTATCGCATAACAACCAAGAATCTTCTTGTATAACTAGGCAGGATTATGTTCAATAAAAGCAGATGATCAGTCTTTAATTTTATTTACAAAATAGCACATAAAACTTATAACTAACGCTCAAAATGTAACAAAAATATAACAGAATAATACTCTTTGGTTCAGTCGATTAACAAACATAATTATTAGGGAAATATTTTATCTCCACGTCTTTGGCTTCGGTCGTGTAAAAATTAGATTCGTCTATACGATTGTAGTACTTCTCATTGTCATACGTATCTTCGAAGTACAGAGTGGAATTGATATCATCCTGATTCTGTACGTAGTTTTGAGTCTCTCTAGTCTCTGGTCTATATAACTTCCTGAATGTCTTCGGTTTTGCATCAGTGGATGTTGATACTTCTGGCGATTTGATCCTTTTACTTTTGTATCTTCTATTCTGGAACCATATTTTCACCTGTGTCGGTGTTAAATTCAGTTTTTTAGCGAGCTGTTCTCGTTCGGGTGCTGTTAAGTACCTCTGGGCTTTGAATCGAACTTCTAAATCGTGCACTTGACTTTGGGAGAAGAGTATTCTTGGTTTTCGTTTAGTGCTTTTGTCTCTTGTTTTTTCTAGCTTTGTGGAGGTTGTTGGCATTTCTGTTAACGAAAGTAATGGTTAATACAAAAAGGCAGGCATTTGTGTTGAAGTAGGGTAATAATAATGTTTTAAAGCTGTATGTCTTATTTATTAGTTTAGTCAAAATACTTAAACAAACAACTTGTTTTTTTATCGTGATTTGATTTAAATTTAAAAATATCATTGAACAATATTTGATACATACTCATTGTTTTCCTTGCCATCACGGTAAACTTATTATCTACTGGTAGTTGAGGTGGTGGTGGCACTTCTACCAGGCCAGGTGGTTCAGACATATCAACATCCAATTTAGGCATCTGTGGCATCTCCTGGTACTGTTCATGATGATACAAATTCTGACAATACGTATTATAATTGTAATATCCTTCTTTGTTCTCATAATCCCCATTCCAGTACTCATTATGCATTGGATACATTTGATTGAAGTATTCCGAACAATAACTGCTTTGATGGTACAGTCTCTCGTAATCCTGGCTCCGTTCTGGTTTCCAAACGTCATTCCGTTCATAATAAGTCTGGTTTATGTTTAAAATATCTTTGACTGAGAATGGTGTGGATAAAGAATTCATTTGGGCCTCCTCAATTTTCGATCTCGCATACTTGTCGTCTTTCTTCTCTTCCGGGTAGAAGAAGTCCGATTTGCATTCATAATGTTTGTATGATGTGGATACTTCGTTGTGCTGTTCGTAATTCATTTTGACACTTTCATTTCACTTGTGGTTTTAAGCACATGTAGAAACCGACTGAAGGTTGTCGAGATTTAAATCGAAGCCAATCCTTGACGCCTGCTGTGTTGTGGGCGGAGCTTGGGTGTGTCAGCCATCCCTTTTTGACACGTCGGGAATGATATCTCTATTCCCGTCCGTGTTGAGCTTTTCATTTCCAGTGTAACTTGTAAATAAATTGATGATATCATTTGCGTGTGAAGTTTATTTCTCATTTATTATTGATATGCCAGGATATTGTTTTTGAGTAATTGTTGCAATTTATAATGCGTTTAAACGCTATTTTTAGACGTTTTTGTTATCTTAATAGTATTTTTTATTAGTTTTGCTACTGAAAATATTGAAATTGTATTAGTTGTTTTGGGGATACTGAGTCCCCTTAAACCTTAACTATCGTTATTCATTGTTAATTTAAAATAGGTATTTTCTAAAATCTAAACTTTAAATACCTATTTAAAGTTACATTTCAGTCTAAATGACTGATTTGTATATGATTTTTTTAATTAGATAAACGGTCTGTGATAATCAATGTCTAAATAGATTTGATATTTTAAATTATATAACTTGTAAATAGGTAAGAATTAAAATTAAGACAGTTATCCGAAGTCATGTGTGTATCTGTATGTATCGGATATCCGATGGCCAGTTGGCTATTGATAGTTTATCAAAATAATATATAAATTTATAGAACAGTATCTTACCAGCCTTCAGTGCTTGACGCGAATTAATCCTTGGGTCAAAGAAGAAAATCATTTCCAGCCATACAAAGTCAACAAAGCGACAAATCGTGTATATTCTAAGTATCGAAAACTTATTTCCTTTGAAGGTGATATCAGCGCTTTGTGTGTTGACATTTTGTAAACATAACGTCGACGGCATTCTTCGATTTGTTTCAAAGTAAAATAAACATTACGATAAATTGTTTGATTTAACTGAATTTAAAAATTTAAGTTACCTACCTATACATTTAGCAAGTAAATTATATGTAGTCAAATAAAGTGTTAAACTAAAATTTTTAAAATGTTCTATAAATAAAAATGAATTTGTTTATAAATATTTAAACGTTGCAATCGCTTTGAATACATTGAGTTTATTTGTAAATAAGCTTTCTTTCATAGTTTTCCAATAAAAGCAATGTTTTCAGTGTGCTCAACATAAAATGTGATAGAATCTCGTAAATTCCGAAAACCAATAAAATTTAAGACAACTTAAGTATCTTAAATGTAATAAAATAACTTCCGTTTGTATTGTCTTGTTGATGAGCCGTAAGGGTCAGTTTTTTATACTTTCATAGACAATTTGTCCTTTATGCATCGTAAACTGCAATGATACAGTAAAAAAAAATATTTTAAAATATAGTCATTCAGTCATAGTATTTTTGTAGTTTTTTTAAGCTTAACAATTATCAGAAAGATAGTCTACTGAAAGAGTGTCGTTCTTACGATAAATTTAATAAAATAGTGAGAAATCACCACCTTGAAATTAAATTAATTGTATACAATGACGTGTGTAAATAAGCAGTCAGTCTATAGAATTAAAAGCCTTTATTGCTTAATTTAGACAATGGCTAATCGGTTTAAGCCGACGCCTCGTTCAAGACGTGAACCACACTTGCTACTGCGAAGGTAAATCAAGGAAACCACCATGTTTTAGACCCAAGAATAATGATCTTAAGTCACAGGCTGACCTTTTATAATTTATAATTGTTCATAGACTGGAACAATTATATATTATAAAAGAGCTTCATTGCAACTGGATTATTTAATAATGAAGACTTGATATTAACAACAGTAACGCCAAAATGAAGCAACGAAGTCGTAGGTAAGTATTTTCTTTTGGAATAGATTAAGAAGAGAAAATAATTAAAGAGGCAAAAAAACATATGAATAGGTAATTTTTTTTTAGGTTTTGTATATTAATCGACACAGTACAATGCTGACACAAGTATGTGTGTAACGTGGGAATAATTTTGTGCTTTAAAAACACTTGTCACGCCCATTTTTTGTATGTTTTAATAGAATGTGATTCAAATGTATTTAGCACGCTGTAAAAAGTAATTCTTGTCAAACTTTGAAGTGTTTTGAATTGGTATTTCATGGAGGACGTGTCGTAGTTGTAATAAAAATGGCTTTTTATGGTCTTGTTAAGTTTTTTTGTGTGTGTTTTCTTAATATACTAAAAAGCGAGGTTTGTACCTGAGACTAAACATTCGCCTATTTCTACATATTCTTATTCATTCTGATCTAATCAGAATATATTATTATAAACGTAAAACGTAAGGTACTTAAATTATTGAAAATTTTACGCTATATATGTAGGAAAAAGTATTACCTGTTACGAAAAAACGTAGAACAGCGCCATCTTCGGGGCAGTAGCGCTAACTTTTATAGTCCTAGTGATTAGTCAGTAATTTCTAAAACATTTAACTCAGTTACGTCATCTATTTGAAATTCGTAATTCTTGCTTATTTACATATTTATTTATAGTATCTGAGTTTAATATAAGCAAAATAAGACACTTTGCATATTCAAAATGCAATTTCAGAATGATTATATTGCCATCTAGTAGCAGTGCAGTTTATGAAATTGTAGTCTTTCTATTGTACTTTGTAGTTGTGTTAGAAGAGTTTCATAGATGGCGCGCAAAATAAGAATTCAATTGTAAATAATGCCCAAATAATATACTAGATGGCAGTTAAACAAAAAACTTAAAAGGAATTTTTCGTGGAATTGTACGATAAATATTTGGAATAATTACAACATACATTAATAATAAAACATTATACGGACAGTACGGACTGTTGTGCAAAATTTACAATATACAGAATCCCACCGTAGCCGATTGCCTAATGACGAAGAAAATTGGTACAGAAAGAAAGCGTGTTGTGAAAACATTACATTACAACTGTATAAAGAGATACAAAATAGTAATTTAAATATTTCTTCATCAAACCGATGAGATGCGTAATTTTGTCTCTTTTTACATTTTATACTCCAAGACTCTTTCAATTTAATTTATATACAAATATATCTTTAACCTGTAATTATCCAAGCTTCTAGTTAGTAAATATTCCAAATTTGTATATTATAACTAATTAGCTAGTGGGTAGTTATATTTTAGTTTTATCAGATCTGACCACCCATCGCGATAAACGATTAGAACAATCGAACTATTTCATTATTCGATCATTTCAGTCGAGTTAGTCGAATCGGCGATTCCCTTTACGATAGCCGTGATGACTTGCGAAGTTCCGCGCGTGCGACCGCCTCGCATGATTAGTCAATTTTGAGGTAATTAAAGACAATTTTTTGAATGAAACACAGGACATGATAATTTTTGAGAATGAAATTCTCACTTCATTATGAAAATTTGTCTCGTTCAAAAATTAATCTTCAAAGTAGGTTAATTTTCATACTTATTTGTAATAAAATGCACTTCTGAATTCGAATCGGTCGAATCGATCCTCCTACTCGTGACCCAACAAAATTAACTAAATGACGATAAGTGTTATATTCACCTAAGTGATCCACTGTGCGTTCAGGCTAAACGAATATTCAATTAACTATTGGACCTAATAAGGTATACCTATCTCATAACAAACGAAGTTTTCAGGTACGATCTCTCAAGCTTGTTAAATACATGCTTTAAAAAAAAAGCCCTTTAGGGGCCGGAGTTGGTTCAAACAATCACTCTTTAGTACAAGTTATAAGTACTTTATGTCTATCATTGTGACATATCATTCTATAGTCTATAATCTGTCATATAATCAATAATGTCAAACTTATTTACACGCCTCTGCCGTGTAATACGAAAAATGAGTGTAATGATAAAAAATGTCCTCAGCCTCGTCGCCCAATTTCCGTTAGTTCGCGGCATGGTGTCTTACGCTGTCATATGGCCAACCTGCAGCATCACCCAGGATTATCTCGAAAATCGTACACCAATACAGAACGCGGATTGGAATCGGGCCGCGCGTTTTGGATTCTTCGGTGCATTTTTCATGGCACCAGTCTTCTACGGATGGCTGAAGTTTTCCAGTCAGTTTTTTAAACGAAAATCATTGTATACAGCGCTAAAGAGAGCCTTAATTGAGCAAGTGTCATACTCGCCGGTTGCTATGGCGTATTTTTTCTTCGGTATGAGTTTGCTTGAAAGGAAGCCGCTCAATGTTTGCGTGAACGAGGTTAGGGAGAAGTTTTGGCCCACATATAAAATCGGTGTTGTTTTCTGGCCAGCAGCACAGTCATTCAATTTTTATTTTATATCAGAGAAGAATCGTATTGTATTCGTAAGTGCAGCCAGCTTTGTGTGGACGATATATTTGGCTCACATGAAGGCGAAGAAGGCAAAGGGAGACATTGTTACAAATAATGAAATATCATGATTAATATCTATAGTCTAATAATTTTGTTTCAATTTGTCATTGTTTTCAGATTGTCTCATCGGAAAAACAGGTAGAGTGTTACATTATAAAATAATAATTGAAAAAATACACTGTGACTTAAAAATCTTAGCCGTTAAAACCGGCTAAGACCGACACATGTCATAGATTTATTACTAATAGTTCAACAATTGGTTTCTGTCACAGCGTTGTAGGTCATGATCATTAAGGATGTATTCCTTGAAGCTGTGTGTATTTGCGAAGTAATATATAAGTTATTAATTACTTCGCGAGCTATTGCTCGAACCTAAAATACCTAAACTATTTTTTAAAATTTTAATTTTCTAAACTACAATCAATCTGATTTGGTCTATTAGTTTACACATGAAGTACAAACTCGACATAGGTTAAATGATATATTGAAGAATGTTAAAGGGTCTATAATCGTTGGAATTCCTAAAGAAATTCAAAGAATTAATATCAAAAATGAATTTTTATGGCGTAGGTTTTATTGGTATATTAATCATGTATTGTCAACGCGAGAATAATATGTTTCAAACCTTTTTTTATGATTTATGAATGAAAAGGGGTTTAGGAAGGCTCCTGGGTGGTTTTTTAGATGTTTATATTATTAGAGTTAGGTAAAAATGGACCGTTTGTTAATTTGTTACATTTTATTATTGCTTGATACGAAACAAGTATCAATGGTAATTTCAAATTACTTACTTTTAGAAAAAGAATTTCCTCATAACTAAAAACCATAGTAGACACTTCTTAAATGTTTTCTTAGAATTTTTAAGCTTTATCTATTATAAATTTTATTGCGCATACATACTATTTTGCTGAATATAACATTAATTATTTATGTTCGGTGTAATTAGTTAAAGTTTCATTTAAAAAGTTTGATACGAGTAAGTACCTAAAACTTAATATTTTTTTTTAGATACATAAGTGCTTACCTTCTTAGTTCTTACTTAGTTCATCAATTGTATCACAGACAAATGAATTTATGTCAAAGACAACTATTGACATAAATTCAATTTATGTCATCTATTGCTTCAAAAAGTTCCCTCAAACATGTATAAGCCTTATAGAGATATCAACGTTGTGCCTAAATTGCGCTCGTGAAAAACAAACCGATTAATTAGTCCGATAATATGTCGGCCGCTACCGTCCGAATTTATACGTTTGCCCCACAAAAGCGCCGAAACGGGTCTCTTTTAATGATCTTGCGTCGCACCAGTACAAAAAAAACTTGCTAAAAAATGCGTAAACTTGACCCTTAGTTGGTATATCTATGGAGCTGTTAGTTTATCTCTTCCATACAATATCTGAAAATTAAAATAAAATTATCATATATTATAATAATGCTTATATTATTTTTTTCATGAATATTAAAGTATTTATTATATATTATCATTCAAGTTTCGATTGCTTTGAAGCAATCATGGACTGACAGCTAAGTTTTTTTTAATGTGTGATGCCTATAAGACAGTTATTTCTCATTGTACCGCTAACAATAATATTACTTGCGCGGTAGTGCTACCGAAAACCTAAAAAAAATTCTTAGGCTTTTTAGACAATACGATTCGCCTATAACTAATTGCGTGAGAAAAGCTAGGTATTATATGAAAGTGTGCTTTGTGTTATAACAACTCTAAAGCATTATTACGATACAACTATTTTACGCCACTCTACCAAAACTTATTTTTGTTAAAAGATAACCAAATCACAAGACATAAAGTTAAGTTTTTGTCACAAAAAACTTTAGGGACCTATCCTCACCTGCTGTGTCACATTATTTATTGTTGAGCGTTTGAGCAACAAAAGGAAAGCCGAATTTCTTTCGATCCCATAGTAATTGATTTAATTCTGACATTTTATAATTAGTGTAAAAAAATTCGGTGGCATTTTTTGTGATTCTCAGATGCATATAGAGATGTAGGTTGTTTCCTATAAAAGCCTTTGTTTGTAGTCTATTTAAAGTCTATCAAAGGCACTTTGGTATGAAATAATTACGTGTTTAAATTATTTATGTTACTTTGGTTAAACAAATTATCAAAGCATTACTTTTGGCGTACTGTTGTATAATTAATTTATACAGAATTGCAGGTTATATTTTACAATGGCAACCAAAAAAGCCACTTAATAAACGATCCGTTGTTTTGTTTCACTTTTTGTACCGAAAACCGGTAGAAAAATTAAATTGCAATAAAATAAAAATGCAATTAAAATTTTTATAAACGTCGTTCGCTCAGCTAATAAAGAGGCATTCAAACGAAAGGGTAATAAAATGAAAATTGACAATAATTGCCAGTGATCTTGTAAGGATGGAATAAAAATAATTATGATACGTAAGATTCAATGTTTTATGGTCAATTTTGTTATTGGGGTTCCTTCGTCAAAACCAAAAGGTTAGATAGTCCTTTGATCCCGTTAATGTGTCTGCAATTGGCTCATTATCGGGACAGTTTAATGGTTTAGTTATTTGAATTGTAAGTAACATAATTTTGTATTAAATGTTTATTATAAAAGAGCAGCTATCGAGTTTCTTGCCGGTTCTTCTCGATAGATAACTGCCTTCCGAACCGGTGGTAGTGAAAAAAATTACAGTTCAAAAGTGTATTTTTAAAGACTTACTTGAATAAAGATATTTTGAGTTTCTGTTTGTTTTATAGATTTTCAGTCGGATTTCTAATCGAGGAGAAACACAATACTAATATTAAATAACAAAGCTTTGTCATCAAATCTTATGAAGAACTAACCTAACATATATTTTTTATTTTTTGCCTACTACATTGGCTATTTAATCCTCTATTTACACTGCATAACACATATGTAGTTATTTTATCAGACTATTTACTATAAAGATCGCGCTTAGCCATCAAAAATGACCATTTCGAAAACTTATTTCCATATACCGTATTTATAATTTTTACGAGGTTAAGGCGAATGATGTTGAACTGTTTTTTTTAACATGGATACTATTCTCTTTTAAATAAGAAGGAGGACTACGAATAGCCTAATGGTGAAAACCTACAACTATTTTGTGGGTTTTGGTGAAATGAATCACCAACACTTGTCTGTCACACTTGTAACCTTTCACACCCTTATGTGCCATTCTTAAAGTGGTGATTTCATGATGAAAACTCATGACTAAGAAGAACTCTACAAACGGGCTCACAAATTTCTTAAATTCACATTCTTTTGTGGTTATAAACCGTCAAATTTAATAGTGAGTTTTAAAGTTTCATACTGATAGAATATTTACACTTCAGCTTTGTTTCAATAAACTTTCCGAACCACCACCGACATCCTGCCCATAAAGAAAAGAACGAACCACTTCCTAAAAGGCTGGCAACGCACCAACGAACTCCCAGCCACATGAATGCTTATGAGTGGCGACTTTACCTTCTTATGGAGTGCCTCCAGCTCCTTTGCCCCCTCTTAATAAAACTCAGGTAATTAACAACAGCTTATATTAAATAAGAAACGAAATCAAATTAAGTCATAGTACAGTACTGGGTCCAATCACCGGAATATGCCTAAACCGGCCGAATCTATGAAGCATTAAACGTTTCTCAGTCGCCACTATCAAGTCTTACAGTATACATGTTTAAATTTTAAAAAATACATAAATGGAGCCTATAAAAAGATTCGTTACGCTTCGCCTTAAATAAAGTTATGAAGATTACAAAGGCGGAGCTCATCGAATGACCAATAACTTAATTAGAAAACCAATATCACTCAGTTTACAGATGACTTCCTAATTATATAGACTCCTCTTGATCATGTTTATTACAGTAAGACTTTACTGTTCATTTCGGTATACGATTACCACATAGAGAGATAGAAATTGTAATATTTCTTAGATACACTAATTATTTTTCATAATTATAAAGATGGCGCAAAAATAATTGATTCGCATTATTGGTCATTATACGAACGAGTCTCAAAACTAAATATCGGAGACGAAGTCCCAAAAAGCGCCAATGGATTAATATATGTATAATAGTAGTTTAGTACGATAGCATATTTTATTAGCCACGAGTCAAATTAACTCAGACGAGCCTGATTTGAATGTCTAACCTTATGAATTGTCGAGATCAATTATTTCTATACATAAAAAATTGAGCTAATCCTGGTCCGTACTTGCGCAGGTACGAGAAACGTCCAATGACGGACCGATAGGCTGAAAAAATATACGTGATTTTTTTTTATATATTGGCTATGAGCCAAAAATCTGAAAGCTTTATTATGATAACAATTCAAGAAACCGAATATTAAAACATCAGAACTAAATAATGAAAAACCCAAGTCCAATTTGCAATTTGCCAAAGGCAATCATAATAATTTTATTTTTAATTATACCATGTCAACTTTGGGATGGGATATAAAATCATTATGATATATCATAGATATAAGGTCTACAATCGTTTGAGACTTTGAGTACAATAAAAATTTTGTCAGATTCCCGGACCCGCCTCTGTCTTAATTATAGGCCCAGTTTTTCTATTGATTTACGATTTTTAATTATAAGAATAGACGATTTAATTTGTTAGCAAATAGAATAATTAGTTGCTTGGGGTGTAACGCCTAATTTTAAACGACTTTTTACCATTTTACTAAGAGAATATTGGTTTTTAAAAAACAATTAATATAAGTTTAAAAACATTATTAAATGTATTGCCAGTGAGTGAGTGCTTGAGTCTTTCTTAAACTAGATATGTTCTCGATTTATTAACAATGTAAATTGAGAATGTATGTTTTTATTATACGATTATGTCTTAAACACGTTAAATAACGCGATATATCTAACATGTCGGTGAGATGTTATATTCAAGACTTGTCAATTAATCAACTTTAATATGTAATTTAGCGGAAATTAATTGGGATAGCATACTATGATACAAAATATTATATCACGGATACTACTACTTGGAAATATTCTAGTTCAATTTTTTTTACTAATTAATGTTAATTACTATGGTCATATAATTGTAAAAACAATTTAGAAACTTAGTCTCACTGACGTTGGAAATTGGTTCTTAAGTGGTTAAAGCTTTATTAACTTTTTAGTTTTGTAAATAGTATTCAAAACTTTATTTTATTATTATCGTTAAGTTAATGAAGTGCGAGATGACGTTTCCAAAACGTTCTCATAGATTTTTTTCATTTACAGTAATTAGGTGTTCGTTCTTAATAGCTTGATGGCAACCAGAACTCATACTACAACTATGCTAAACACATTTAGCAGGAAATTATTCCTTGTTAAAGTATTTTTTTACATTCGAATTATCGTTTGTTAAATTATTTACTGTATTAAACAATTAATGATTTATCTTTATCACCTTACAAATGAAATCAGTTATAAATAATGAGGTGATAATAGACAAAGGGAAGTAACACTTTAGCTATTAAGAGGAAGCTATCTATTTCAGTAGCTTTTAGTGTCAAAGCGAGGCGCCACTTGAGCTTTTTGTCAAACGCTATTTTAAGCTCTACTAATGCTGTTCGCGCTTTTTAATAGCCGTTAAGCTTACATGCCACTGTCGTCTTAGATCACTAACAACTTTTTAATATAAAACAATATTCTTAGGTTTTTTTTATTCTGAAAGCTTTTTATTATGTAATCTTTTTTAACAATAAATATTAAATTTAAGTTATTTTTCTTATATGTTAGTAATTTCCATCCATGTAATGGTAATGTCAACTCTACACTATATCACTTTTTCGGTTAGCTTTGTATGCCTCCTTCTATATACATAATAATTTTAATATTGAACTAATCTATTATATCTACCTGATTTAAATTATCAGTACCATTATTTGTGTTGAGAGCTACAAGCTATGGTGGTAAAATAAATGAATTAAAAGTGAATTTTTATTACGGTCGTGAGGAAATCCTCATGTTTTAGACCTCGAAGAATAGAATCGAGATTTTCCGTCTCTCACCTACATGTCTACAAAAACCTTTTTTTAAATATACTCCATATAAACCAACCTTAAGCATCCCAGTAAACGATTTAAAACACACTCAATAGAATAAAAAAAACATGCGCAGGCGTTTCAGTCGATAATCACTAAGGGTAACGGAAACAAGGCGATTAGTGGCTTTTAGCTGCTTAATGGCACTTGAATAATTAAAACGGCACCTTTGAACTACTTGTTGGCTTGTTAAAACTTTAATCTAACTGTAATCTTGTGTTTTAAAGTTCCGCAACAATAAGGCGGCGTGTTTACACTATTATTTATATTGTAATAATTGTGTACCGTCCAGTGCAAGAATGCAATATTACAATAAATATATAAATATATCACTCTTTACTATAACGCAATGATATTATTTGAGCTTTAAGTTAGGTTATTTTTTATATATAATATAAAAAATAACCTAAATTAAAAATACCAATATTTGTAATATTTAATTTATTTATGCCTCTTATGTTTTCCTTATAAATAGGAGAGTTTTATTTTATTAATGTTGTAGAGTTTTGTATGGAGTACAATTTTTAGTAACTTATACATTTGTTTAATTTAATATTTTCATTTCAATTTAAAAAAAAACTTCCGTTTTTGTAGACAGTGTTTGAAGGGTTATAGACTTAAGTTTAAATTCGAATTATTATTTTAATTTTGTTTTCAGTTAATTTAATTTTATATTAGAAATGTACATACACCCCTTCAAACCTAGTAACGAGACGAAGTATCACGAAGTAGTTAATACAGCTGATGTCTCAATACCTCCCAATGCGATACTATTATATCACTCCGCACTAAGCTATAACACTGTGGAATAGACATTTTATTATAAGTGAGTATATACAAGGAAAAGTTTGTTTAAGTTTTAGTTAAATGCAGTGTCTTGTAAAGTGCATTCAAATGCAGTGCAATTCGTTTTTCATTCTCCACTTTATTGTCTTTTTAATATATTGTATGTGCGATGAAATGTCTGTCTTGAAGATTTGATTGATATTTTGTTTAAGCTTAACTTATAAATCTAAATCGTGAAACCATTGAGTAAGTCTTGTTTATAATCACATTAGTTCCGATGTGATTTACGTTAATTGATTTTTTTTTTAAACGATATTATACATATATATATAGCTAGACTAGTAACTGGCAGATATTTTAAGCCGATACAGTTGACTATAGTAGTTTATAAAAAAGTGCCATCTCTGTGTTATCCTAGCTCTATTATACTTTCAGTAGAGCCAGCGTGATGTGGCGCAGTGCATTTTGTGTTTGCTTCATGCATACAACGCCTTATTGAAACCGCATCAATCCATACGCGAAAACAACCTTTATTTCCTTCCCTATTGTGTCTACAATTGCATGCTAGTTTGACAATTTCATCCAGTCTCTATTCAGAAAAGCTACAAGTAACATTAACTCCTAATTCAAGGATATACCACCTAAAATTGCACGTTCAAACTTGCTTTTAAGTTATTATGAATTTGAATAGATTCTCAGATTGTATAAAGGCTCGTTCCAATTGACTTAAATAATTTCGTTAGGTAACAGTAATTTCAACTCTATGCAGGACTACTAAAGTATGATGTTCCGTGTAGGATTTTAAGTTTTAAGTTTGTTGCCAGGTTAATTCGGCTCTAGTGTGAGGTACGTTGAATCGCGAAAGTAGCGCTATTTGCTACCGTATCGCGCGCCATCGTACTGTCAGGGGAAAACAACCTTCAGAATCAATACGCAAAAAAAATACTAACTCATATCAATGTTATGGATTAACAGAGCATAACATTTTGGTTAAATGTACACAACCGAGATACCTTAAGTTACTTGTACAGTACAATTTTGTATGGTTTATTTTCATAAATTTATCGCAGACGTCTTCATTTAACATTTTTAGAATCCAAATCCTGATATGGCTTTATGATAATGGTAAACATCACATTCAAATATCGATGACGTGTCCGGCACAATTCAGTTAGCTGCAATCTGTACACAAGACCCACAGTGGGTCGGGGTTAGAGGATGACACTATATTGTAGTAGTGTAAATTTCCTTTCTGTCTTTTACTTATAAGTTTGCATTTTAAAAATAACCATGAACCAAAGATGAAGTACCCCTTTGATACACGTCAAAGTCACTCCAATCAGTATTATATGTTAATAGCCCATTAGAATATATACTCTTCGCGCCACACTATCTTCAATCCGTGCCCAACATACATTGAACCACCTTACATATTGTATTATTATTACGAGCTAGCTTTGTCTTATCTGGACATTTATACGGGAATATTTAGTATGTGGATTTAATATCGAAATGTCAGCTTTATATGTTTGTAATAGGGTTTTATTTTAAATGGTTTAATGTGTAAATGGTTCCAGACTTGTTAAGAACAACGTAGTTTGGTGGTAGTCTACGTGTCTGACCTAACAAAAAAAAAATAGGTTGCTGTTGCATTAGGTTTAATTTTTTTCATAAATTTGTTCGAACACTCATTGCCGCGTTTTGTTTAATACTTTGTTTTTTTATGTAATTACAAATAATATTCTATTTTAAACAACAGATTAAAATACTGAACGCTTATGCATTCAACATGAAAAGCGTGAGACCAATATTTATTTTCAAACATCATAAATCGTGGCGTCAGTCACTAAACTTATTATTTTAGAGCCATTCAAATGCCACATATAAAATACGGTTTAGAGACACGAATTAAAAAAAAATAAGCGCCATATCTTGTTATTATTTCGAAGACAATAGCGCCTGCGCTGTCACATTCAGCGCGCTACATGCAAATAATCATAAATAAATAATAAAAAACAAATACTCTCGGATGTCTTATTTGGTGTATGATATAAAGCAATTCAAAGTTGCTAGATGAGATACAGCAATTCACAAGTTTGGCGGTTTTAAACAGTTTTCGAAATATTTAATTTTATAGACTTTTGTGTAAGTTTTGAAAATATAGATTATAAATATAAATAAGATATAGATGGTATATTTCATATACTGTGCACATTTAAGTCAATTAAATATATTCATACCAAGTCATTCGTAAATTTACCCCGGAAAGCAGTTTTAACATTATTAGTTACTAACTAACAAAATCTAATATTTTTAATTTGACAAGGTGGCTTGCTTTTCTTTACTCAGAAACTTAAAACCTTACCTGATAGATTATTTTCGTCGTTTCCAGTAAGATTATGCGTTTGTCGGTAACAAGTTCTGTCCAAACAAGGCCCCTCTGTCCGCCCGGCGCCATCTTGGATTTGTAACAAATGTTGCCATATTCAAAATAAAGAGACATTTCGCAAAGGTTTGTAGCTAAGCATCCTGACTTTACTTAGATGGGAACTAATTTAAATATTATATATTATATATTAATATAAATTAGTTTATTTAGTAAAAATTTCGATGCGGTTGGAATAATGTACTAACTACTCCAATATTTTCTAAAAGAAGGTTTTGACATATCATATTTTGTCACTTTTATGTAGGTATTCGCACAATTTTTAGTAGCTAGATTAAATACTTAACTTAGATACTTCGCCCATCAAAGTCCGTAGCGATAGTGTGTGTACTTTTGAATTTAAATTTTTTCAAGTTTATTCAATACAGAATCATTATACAAAATTTATTTAATTGATTTTCGATGCGAACAATGTTTAACATATTCATAGTTTCGTTAATATTGAATAATTTTCGATTAGGAAAATATCTAGTTCAATCCTATGGAGGGCAACACTTTGAAAATGGCAGGTTGAAATCCCTCCTCTGTTAGCATAGAGTTGAAATTTATATGCAAATAGTCTGTATGGACGTACAGGGAAAGGTTCCAGGGAAATTGGAAAAATATACGCCATTTTCACAATGGCGGCGACGGGCTGCGCCAATTTGAATATAGATTAGAAAATGTGACGCCGTCAACTCTAATATGTCCTAAAGTGATGTTTTTAATATCGATAAACACATATGTAATTTTAGCAGAATGAAACAAAACCCATAGAAATTTAATACGTCTTTGGTAGTTTGGTAAATGTTGACTTTACGAGCAAAAAAAATCCTATGGAAAGAGTTGTTTTGTGTCAGACTTTGCACCAGTTTGAAATAGATAAGTTAACTTGATTTGAAAATATTTGTTTCGACTACTTTTAAGTACAACTAGGACATGTATCCTAGAAATGTGTCACGTTCAAAAATGCGATTAAAATTTATGTCTCGATATTATTATCTAGATCGTTCCACAGATCTTTAACAACTCTATTCTATCGCTTACTTGTACAACCCTAATCGTACCTAACGTTATGTATCGACAAGTAATGGATCCCGTATACGCCCCTATTTTTGTGAGGGCAATAAAATTGTACGCGCTCATAAATATTTATAACACCTTCGTATGCATTAATATTATCTCAAATTATAACCTGGAATAACTATAGCGTCTCGATTCACGTGAGTATAACTTGCTGGTGAAATAATGCTTTGTTAGTTTAGTGGTCTCTTGGGCAATCATTTCAAAACATATTAAAATACAATTGCATGTTACAATATTTATTGATATTGTCTTAATATGAATAGTGGTTTATAAGCATCTGCTGGACTGAAAACAGATACGGAAACAAAACAAAGATATGTAGAAAACAAGATAATGCCAAATTGTGTAAGCTGTACTGTACTTAAGATATAATATTCATAAATTAAATAACGTGAATATATAATAAGGGTATTAAGGCTAACGAACTTAGGCTAATAAGTGTCTGTTACACTTATTAGCCGAAGTTCTTAGGTTGCTTAGCCTAGAGGCTATTAAAATCGTAGAGTATGTCTTCCCTTAACAAAGTATAGGATTTACATGCATTGATACATATATCAATGATTTCATTACATCATCATTCATACATGAATGATGATATTATAAAAGAGACTATGATCAATCACAATACACCTGTGTAAAGAACAGTTTATAGGTAACTAAAAATAAATCTCAAAATACAAACATAATATCGAGGGCACTGTTAAGTGTTTATGCACTATTTAATATGTTAGCAATCACGATTGTTATATACGTTTTACTGATATAGATTAAAGTTTTTATAGTCGTATAGTTTTCTTATATGGGTGATATTACAAATTTAAACGTTTTAAATATAAGCCTACACATGCGATAAAGTGACAATTAAAGTTACCTCTCAGCTCCTTACAGCTCACTGACAGGAACTTAAATTGAAGGTTTGTAGATATTTAATACTTAGATATAGAAGAAGCGCTTTTAAAGTTAGTAAAGTTATATATTTTTTTAAATGTTTTATTTGCTTATATATATTATGTATATATGTAACTCAAAATCAGCGATTTTTGCTTGTTTTACAATTATAATAATTATATTCTATTTCCTAAATTTAACTTTTAGAAACAATATACTTACGTATCCTTTAAAAATTGTATACACAATTAGTTTTTTACGTATCGTTTAAGATTATAAACTAATATAATACGCGCCGAAGCCAGCTTGTATAAAGTGTACTCATAGACAAAAAAAATCTGTAATTTAAAACTATTCAGCTGTACTTTGCAAAGTATTAACTACCTTTTGATGTTACCGATTATTTGCACACCTTACTACATCTTGAACCTTTTCTCTGTTTGTGTAACATTAGGAAAGTATAAACGCAAATATTTTTTTTTATATGAATTAGCTTACAATATCAGAAGTTTAAAGTTGTTAAATAACTGCCAGGCATAATCCTGCGAATAACGCTGCCGAGAAAACTTCTCAAATATTTACTCGTACCCATTTGGATCTTACTTTGTTACACAGCGCTACGTTGAACTATATTAAGTAATATTTATAGATATGCAAAGTAATTTTTAATTAGTCTAGTCCCAAAGTAGGCGAATCATACCTTGTGTTAAAGGCATAAGAAGCCTCCAACCTAACACAAGGTATGATTCTTTATATAAATATACTTTTTATCAATATATATACCTACAAACCACAGCAACAAAAAAAGTACGTTCATCAGACAATTTTTGACTGTACAGGAAATCGAACCCCCTGGTTTATATTGTCTATTGAATTTGTCTAACAAGTCTAGGTTTTAGACTTATATAAAAAGATAGCTAGAAAAATGAAACATTAGCGTCCTATTTTTACTAACAGCAGTTTATTATTTTTTATTACAACTTGTTTTTAAGTCAAACAATAATAAATATTAAATCATACTGCTGAGTACAGTTTCTCCTAACCAAATGAAACGTAATGTAATTTTTTATCTGGTTTTTTATTTACAAACAGCGCTAAATTGCTTAGTAGCGTCAATGGTGGGAGTAGCAAAAACTTTGTTGAAACAAGTCCGGTGCTAAATCTCATTCGGGACTCAGAACAAATATTTGTGATACGATTAAGCCGATGGGCGGGCTGATTGATGGGAATGTGATATGTACAGATTAACGCTAGACAGAGAAGTCTGTTAGATACATCTCTGTCTAGCGTTATTATTAAGTGTATTTTATTTGATTATGAGTGTTATTAATTATATTTTTTTATTATAAGTAATATTGAAAGCTAAAAAAGAGACTGTTATGGCCGTGACGATTGTTGACTTCGGTTTGATAATTATAGTGCTGATAGTCTTGTCTTGGTTTTTATAAATATATCTTAAATATTCTTATTTGAAGTTATAACGATTTACCAAATAATAAGTTTTTCAAACTAATAATGCATTTTCTCCAAAGTATGCGAAAATTGTTTTTTTTTTGTATTTGACGTTACCTCTGTATTTTATTACTCTGTGTTGTTTGCTAACAGCTGAGTCTGTAATCCCAACTTTGTCATAGTTTTAAAACAATTAAACATAGCGCCGTCAAATGGGAATTACTGTGGGAAATTATACATACGTCTAAGAGTTTTTGTGTCGCCTAAAAGCGATTTGGTTTTGATAATCATTATTTTCTCTCCTTTTGTGTGTTTATCAAGGAAATGGGATATGATAATATATCCGCTGCTTCCGGTTATCAAAAAACACATATACCCACGTGAAATTGTATTCGTCTTTTGGAGTCAATAACTTTTAATTACTTTGTCTATTTTTTCCATGATTTTGATACGTACGTGTCAAGGTAATCATGCGTATAAGACTAAAATACTACAGTTGTGGTACCTTTCGATAGATAAATTATTTTTTTATACTGCTTGCGACTGTATTATTGACGCCATAATAAAATGTTTAAAAAGAAATGCATACAAAATTTAAATTTGATAATTTATAGAAAATTTAACAGCATTATCATGCACTATAACGTTTGTATTACGCTTAATAAAAGTAAGTGATTTTTATACAGTGACAGCAATTACTTATTTGTAAACTTTGGTGTATTTTCCATGTTAAAGTTCACAATAAATGCAAAAATACGCAAAAAAATTGATACTTTCACACAAAAATTCTTTATTATGCTAAATCACAAGAACGTTTGTGAGTTAATTTAAATTGTATGAATCGGGAAATTATTTTGGCACGATACACTGTATCCAAATATTAATAATGACTTTGACAATAAAAAACGAATAATGATAGTTTCAACACCTTAACTTATACATACCCGCATACGTACGACAAAATTATTCTAATATAATGTACTCACCTTATCCCTGCTTTGACATAAGATAGGGTAATAAATCGGAAAATGGATCTCGGTAATGTTAAAAAACAAAATTTCCGTCTTCGTTATTTATATGCAGGTACCTACGTTACGCACATAAGACCTTTTGAATGTCAACGATTTAATATATAAAAGGGAACCTATATCAGTAGTATGATATTGATAAACTTTTAAACACTGGTTAAGCAAACGGGGTTTAATATAAGGTAAATCCTTGCTAAGGTTAGCATTATTTTATATAGAAGTTAGACAGTGACTATGGTAATAAAAACAGTTCTTCTATTTTGAAACCTGTAAAGGATCTGTGTGAAATCTTGGTATTGAAAACGTAAACTTATTTTGTCAAACAAATAGGTTTTTTGAATAAAGCTAAGAAGAGATTCGTGGTGATGAAGGCTGTTATGAGCATATAGCACACAGATAACTTAGATCTAAAGTTTCAGTTAATCTAGCCTGCACGGAATATTCTACTTTGATTAATTTATCACCTTTGGCACTTGATTTTAATGCTACCGTATCTTACAAATTACAAACAAAAAAATATTTAGGGATAAATTAAACCTACTCCGTAATTCTAACATATATAGTAGTATAGTATATCTAAATGACTCGTGTGACTTAATTTGACTTGATTTTGTGAATACGTGAGTAGGGTGATTCTTAAGGTGATTGTGATTGAACGATAGACGATCACAAGGGAAATCATCTTGCTAATGGAACATCGTTGAATTACAGCCCTAGAATGGATCTGTTTGTGACTTTCATATAGCGGTGTTCAATATTTGTTGCTATTTAAATTTAATTAAAGTTAAATCATATTAAGAACCCAAAACGCGGTGTTTTGGGTTCACTTCCACTTAATTGTTCAAGTACACTTCCATATCCGGAAATCAAAGGCATGATTTGTATTTTTGTGTATATGATAATACTGTCTGTATTTGGAAGAAAAATAATAATATGGAATTGTAGCATAAAAATCTCATATGAACTATTGTAAACATAGCTGACCACTAACATTGTGTAAACGGTAGTTAGATCAGTTAATAAGTTATAGCTATAATTAAATTTCATATATCATGGCTTAACTTTTTTAGACACTTATTTAGGTGCCCGTCGTGGTGTTTCCAAAGTAACGCGATTTAGACTCCTACAAGAAGAAACGTCTGCCTTAAAAGTATCAAGTTGGTTTGCTCTAAAAAAATGAAAGATATCTCTTCTAGCAATTTATTATCAACGACATCGTTTAAATAAATGTTAAATTAGATTTCGTTCTCGCATTTTTATTGCAAATGAAAGTAAAATTGAATAATTTATTTCTAGGGTCTATTTAATTTACATAATGTGTTTTAAATAAACACTTGCCAGTGAATTGTGTGAGATTCTTATCAGATTTCGGGTTCTACACTCTTGTTACAAGAGAGGTTGAGTCTAATCATTTTCAAATATATACAATTTATTTGTTAAATAGTGTATCTTTTATATCAGAAATACGGCAGTAGGTATTTATATTTTATTAATTAATATTTAAATTCATCACCTAAAACGTATCTTTAAAGTTCCATTAGGGCATTAATAGCTAATCATTTTCGACTAAAAAACGAGACCGAAGGGTCAGCAAGTGTCAAATTAAGCAAGTGGCTGTCTTCCAATAATATTTATGACCGTAATTGTAACAAAGCTGTAAAAAATCGTTACGGCTCTTATGCGAACAAACAAACAGACACCCAACAATCAGATATAGATCTAATGTCGTAAAACAAAATAGAATTATTCAAAACTGAAAGGGCATCTGGAAAATAATGTAATTAAGATAAACAAAATAAAAATTAATTAAATAATCTACACCGGAAGCCGCTCGGTAGCTATGAAAAGGAGCCGAAGAATTTAAATAATATGACCCCTAAATTGAAAAGAATTACCATTGGTACTCGAAGGTGCTATTAACTAATTCTAGTTACACCTGTAATGTTATAACGATGTCAGTTAGCTGCTACAATGAATATATACGATATTAATAACAGCCAACATATTTATGTACTATATACTATGTACTAAATTAAATAAAACGAATAACTTAAATGTTTTTATCTTTTCCTTATAACAATGACGAAGAAAAACAATTGAAACAATTAAGATTTATGAATGGTACACTCATTAAGAATACTATATAACGGCTTTTAATGGCTCTTAATAACAGATTTTTATTTTATTTTACAAAACTTGTAAAATATAAGCCTTTCTTTGATAGTACGTTTTAAATTTTCTTTGCTATCTTTGTTACTCGTAGTAGGGGTAATACCATACAAAATGGTCACCGAGTAACATAAATTCCAATTAAAGAAGGTGTCACAACGCGGTTCCGAGTTTTATCGTGTGTGCCTGTCGTATTTTATGTTGTTTATACTCTTCGAACAGACTAAACGACGAATTATACATTTATTAATATTTCATAGGCTTCATCGAAGTGTGGGGCAGCTTTATGTAAAAAATACCGGTATAATACTTGTATCTAAGATTTCATCGTCAGTATGAATAAGCTACTTTTCGTTATGATCAAATCAAAATGAAGTTCTTCTATTACTTCAAAGGTATTCGTCAGCAATGAAATTTCATGACTTAAGAATTTAAAAGTATCAAACCACTAGTAAAACTATAAATACCTTTAACTAACGGTTTTTTTCTGTTTAATTAACAAAATAACTTGTTTAATAATAATATTCGCTACAATGTAGCTTTCAGCTGTACGCGTAATCTAAAACTCAAATTAGCATCAATTCCAAATTTAAATTGTCAATTCTGAGTACAGTACTGCCACGCCCCAGTACAGTTAAGACGAACTATTGAACAAAGTAATACAAAGAATTGGTGCTAACTACGTACAGTCATGTCGTAAAGCGCACTTCAGTGGCGCTCGGGATACAAATTTTATTATCTAGTACGAAACTTGCGTACAAAAGGAAATATTCGGGGATAATCACGTAGAAAAGTAGACAGAACCTAATGTTTTGCATAATAAATAAATGCCTTAAATATTTATATATAGTATAATAAAATTCAGGTAGAATTTACCAAGCACAAATTATATTTTATTTAGTTTTTATAATTATTGAAACCAAACCGTAGTATTTACTATGCCAGTATTATTTGAATAACCGATCAAACATAGAGTACTATGTAACTTTGTAAGCGCTCGAGCTACACGTAAATATTTGTAAATTCGTTGCTAGAAACTAGCTACTTGCTATTCACCAGTATTATGCACACACATACACCCATATCGTTCTTCACTCTTAAATTACGAAAAAAAGCGAATATGTTTTATGCTATTTAACTAATTAATTCAACTAAACTGACGTTCGTGAGTGTACTTTGTAGAAGGCGGAGCGAGCTACACCAGTCGTTTTAGTATTTCACGGTAAGACATTAATTGAGCAAAACGAAATCAAAGGCGCCTGAGTACATCTTTGTTGTGTAATATTTAGCTTGAAAACTATGTTCCGGTAATGGTCATTACATTTACAATGAAATCTGTATGAGTAAATAAATGTAGTGAGTGTGAGTTTCAACTATAAGGTTGTGATTGATTCCCGGGTTCCAAAAGCTCATACGATTCAATATAAGTTCAGTATACAGCGTTTTCCTCGACTTAATCGGAGTTTTGTATTAGGCAGATAGGTTCTACTTGCTTATAAATTTGTATAAGGAATATGAAAAAACATCTGAAGCCAAGGTCCTAGTTCATATACACAGCTTTCTTAAAGCCTAGTAAATTAAACATTTGTTTCTTAGTGTGACTCGGTATATTTTTTTATTACATGATTTGAATGAGCGTTCCTCTTCATTAAAGGCCGGTTACTCACTTGTTATGCCGGTATCCATGGGCGGCGGTAATCACATCACTCGAAGTTATCTCGTTTGCCTCCTCTTACATAAAAAAAACATTACTATATACAAATAATCAAAGACGGCCCAGTACATAAAACAATTACATATTAACGAGTACCTTTTAAATGTTGTATTGTAGTGTTGTGACATAAAAACCAACAAAACCTGTTTTTTTTACCTTTCAGTACTGCTTAATACATTACAGGCATCAAGTTATTACTTGCGAAACTTTAGTACCTAGTTTAGTTATACAGTTTTTTTTGTCATCGGTTATGTTGCTGACAGTCAAGGCGTACATAATTTTATTACATCTGCTGTTTTTCTCTTATCTTTGCCACTTAAGCCACTTTACGTCTTATTTCTTTTAGCGGAAATGTGAGATAATTTTAAAGCATTAATTAGGTATTTTAACCGAATTATTAAGAAGCTTTTTTCATTAAGACAGGAGAGTCTATCAGAAGTATATTAAGTTGCTTAACATGTGCAACGCCAGGATAGGATATCTTGACTGAAATCCACTATTAGGTGGGTTGCCTTTAAGAGATCGCTTATTAGCGATAAGGCCGCCCGTTGTTATATGTACTAACATCTATTAAGATTATTGAATTCTATGTTTGTGCAACAAGTGTAAATAAATAAATAAAATATTAAAAAGAAGAAAATTTGTATTTTTGCTAGCATACTCAATATTTAAATAAAGAGACACAAAATGTAACCTACTTAACATACAGGTTAATTTAAAAAAAAAACAAAATTTGCATCCACTAACGAACAGAACACGATTCCTTAGTCTACTTGTATAATTCCAAAAATATTTTTTTTGTAGTTTTAGTCTTTAAATTTATCCTTATCGCATCGGTATCTTATAAAGACCTTTTATAAACGGCTATTACTCTATTTTAAACCTCATTACAAGTAAATTTATTTTTATTTCACTATATACACGAATAGGGATCATCTTATCACCTCAAATAGACTATTAAAGTATATGACCCGAGACAACAATTTAGGGAAATGTATCTTGTATTTATAGACACCCTTAGTACCGCCCATAGTTTAAATAATGCGTTTGCTTTGGGGTGTAAAAGCTATGATGTTCCTTTGAAAAGAGGTTAGCTCTTTTAAGTGTTAAGGATACAATAAATAGGCGTTTTTATAGCAATAATATAAAAAAGTCGATGCCCGTCAGTTTAGAATTAGTTCGATTTTGGCCTTAAACTCAACAATGCGTAATCGGTTCATAATTTAAACGTCTAGTAATTATTACAATATATCTATAGGTACCTATAACGTATATATATTAAGTACCAAAATAGAATTGTTTATAAAGTCACATAAAATAGCTTAAAGTTCTTGCTGAACGTACTAGAGACTTCGAGTTATATAAATATTATAATAAATTGTGTGTAAGGAAAATGTTAAATGTACATATTATTCAATTAACACAACTAATTCAGACTATTTTTGCTAAACTAGCTGAAAGCTACGTATGTATACAGCTTAATATTATCTCGAGCGTCTTCAGCTGATAAACGTAATTACTTTCACCAAATGCTGACCGCGCTGTCACACCCCGTCCTTATTTATTGCTGTGGACGGAAAACTTTACCAAAAGTCAAAACAATGTGAAAATAAATATATAACTTCTAGGTATAAGGGTATGTAGGCATATAACCTATGTGGTATAAGTAGGTCAAGGTCAGAGGTAAATAGGGGAATCGTGGCATTATCTGTGAGCTGTTGCATTGCAGCAACCTCTCAACGAACTTAACTTGTTTCATCGGGTAATTAAAATAGTCCTTACCTAATAAAACATAGTAATAGCTTTCTTTAAAGATTTTTTCATTTGTGTTTTTGTGATGATTTCACATACAACCATGAAAGTTCCGATAAAAAAGTCTGTTTCCTGCGTGTTGAATTCAATAAAACCTTTAAAAATCCCGGAAATTAATCCGATGTGACGTGAAGCCGCAATAACCGGCTGTCCGATCTTTCCGATTTATAAAAATCATTTCAAAATATATTCCATTGACAGTTTTTACTAGAGATCCGCAGAAGAGTACCAAATAATACGTTCAAATTGCTTTTACACCGGTGGCTTAATATTTTTTTCTAACTACTGCTTTTTGAAACAATGTATTTTATATTATTGTATAAACTGTAGAAGTGGTTGAATTAATAAGAAATTTATTATAAACTTATTATGTTAGCTGAAGCACAGTTGGCCCACTATATACAAGGATAACTACAGGTCTAAGGGACGTATTCCATAGATAGATAGAGAATACATTAGAATAGAGATAGATAGAGCTTTGTCTGATAGTGAGACGCCGTGTCCATATAAGTAAATTACCTAAAATACTATATTCCCAACATTAAATTTTCATACGCAATAAAAATCTGTTTTGCTGGTCCGTGCATTTTAATAGAATAATATAAATACTGTCAACGTATGTCCACGACTCAAAACCCATTTGATACGCAGACAAAGCGTTGCAATTCTCAAAAATTTCATCCAACGTTTTCAATTCCGTATCACATTCAAATGACTAAACATTTTTTCCATTCCACTTGCTGAAAATGCATTTTCACCTATCATGGACTTCCGTCTCTGCAGAGGTTTTATAGGTTTATGAATGCTGACAGTAGGGTACCCTAATGTGTAAACTCAAATATTGATACGATATAATGAGTGGTTTTCACAAAAACTATTAAATCAAAAGTAATTTTAGAATTCTTATTTTCAATACGTACGTTGACGATGATATTTCAAATAAGTTTTTTTTCCAAAATTATGTTACTAGTTCATAATACAGTAAAAAAACTCCTAATTATTATATAGGTATGTTTAGTTTGTAACATGATTAAATGCAATACTTCTTAAGATTCAGCAAAGTTCCAAGGTTGAAAAAATATTAAATGGAGGTGATCATACTAAATCCTACATGAGTACGAATAAAATTAATCACGTCTAAATCATTCCAAAAAATATCTATTAACGGCAAAAGATCGACCAGAAACCAAACAATTTTTAAAAATATTATTGTCAAAGAATAACAAACACAATCTAATAAATCGCGGCGCGTCATCTCAGACGATTTTCTAAATCCCACAAGCCCCTAAGCAAACATCCAACCACACGACACGAATGCGATAAATACTTGTAATTCACAATATCGCATTACGAGCGACGCGCGATAATACGCGCCACGCGTCGTTTATGAAATTCTATGTTGTACACAGATAAGCTGTATTTACAGATGTGTCAGATTCTGCAAATCAAGTAGGTACAACTAAATAAGTAACAGAGTGCCTGGGTTCAAAAATCGTTCCTCAAGGTATCAATTTGGTAGGTCAATTTCCTAAGTAGACAATATAAAGCGTAATAAACGAGGACGTCAAAACAATACTTTAAGTACAACTTAAACCGGTAGGGTCATACATATTTTCCAATTTACCAATTATTTTAAATATTTAATTACAAGGCACGATGTTATACGTTGAGGACTTGGGAGTGCTTGTTAAATATATATCTAAATCAAAATATTATTGTATTTGATACTATGACCAAACCTCTAAGAGAATTAAAGTAAATATACTATATTCCTTACTAGGAAACTTATCTGCAATACTTTATCTATGAATCTTGCCTCGTTAAGGGGTGGCATTACCCTTGTAAAAGCGTGAATAGAGCTAATCCTTATCAGACGAGGGTTAAAGTGAATCAATTAAAGATAAGCAAATATGTTCCATTGTTGCCTTCAGCTTGTATGCGAGAGGAAATTAACTTTTCCAATCGTCAATCAAACGCGTGCCGCTTGTAACTTTTAACTGCAATTAAACAATAGTATTAAATTGACACCAGTATTTTGTATTTAAATTTTATATGTGTTAGAACAAAAGGTAAAAGGAACAAAATAAATGTATTGTCGAACCTGGACTTATCCAACTATATCATAATTACTTTTAAGTCTAGTCTTTTTTGAAATAGTCTAGATCTTAAAAGTTGTGAGAATAAAATGATGAATTACTAAAACAATCTTATCTTAATCTTAACCTTTGAAATTTCATGCATATTATTAATTAAAATATATGGTTTTAGCCTTATACTACTCTATCCGTATACATAAGTAGAAAGCTTAAATACGATTTGATGCTCAAGTAAGCTAATAAGTTAATATTTAAGCACAAGCTAAGCACATATTTTGTACTCGAGTACTTACATACTATAGTACTAACAGTACATAAAATCGTCAGTAAAACAAAATAGCAAACCAAAAATTACCTATAAAAGTACAAACCAAAGAAAATCAATTATGCCAACAGTTATGACCCCCAACTCCCCTAATAAATAATTCATATGAAAATTAATAATATCCATCCATTATGTCGGCCCCCGGATATTAATAAAAAATTCAAATAGACTTACAATCGTAATCCGCGGTTTAAAAGTGTTTGAGATTCTCACATTAAAACACTAATAAATCTGCGTGGGTGTAATTATGTGTGTGAAAAGTCAATAATTATTTTTTGGATTATACGGTGTATGATTTATGATATCCAGATATCACTCACTGAGTGGAAACTCAATTATTTATTACGCGTTAATAATTTGTTTTTTTAGTGAGGTTTTAATAAAGAAACTGTGTAACTCATAGCAAATGTAAGGCTAGTGTTCAAATGGTCATATTCACTAGATTAATTTTGAGACCATTTTTGTTATACCATAATATAATTTAATTCATTCTTAAACACCTGTTTACTTGATTTAATTATGTTACTAATATAACAATAACCAAGCAAATAGAATTTCATTAATTTATTACTTGTTGCTAGGACAAATACTGTAATTCGATATATTTACTGTTAAGTGCATATCTATGGAATAGTGTAGGACTGGTGGCATTTTGAATCATTATCATATCAACAAATCATAGACACTTATAAGGCATTGCTAAATAATAAATAGGGGTTGTGGATGTAGGAAAACTCACAAAATGTGTAATGTTTAATCGGACAGGCGTCAATATGTCATCAAAGTAACATTAGTGTTACGCAGCCGAGCGTCAAGATAACGCGTATTTGACATTAATAATATTGACATAGAAAAATTGCGATGATACTTATTTGAATCTGTTTCCGTAAATGTTATGACGATTATGAAACCGGAAGCATAACGCGTGATTTCCTCAGACTTAGTGCCTGAGTTTGTCTTGGTTAATATTACTACTATTTTTTACTGTAATATAATTTGGACTTAATTATAATGTTTATAAAACTGAGAAACAGTTACTTTTAAACCTATATCAATGTTAGTCTTCGTTCGTTTGATTTTATTTGTTACGTAAATGCCATATAAATCAAACAATAAAAAATACGCGTAAAGTTACTTCACTCGGCTTCGTTAAAAATAGAGACATTTTAAATGTATCAGTGTATCCACGATAAACCGTGACGTAGCATAATATGAACACATACCACAATATTTTTCCCAAATCCACACAGGTTATAAATGATTTCGAGTGTGCGTAATGGTATGTGAAGATTAGCATTGTTCATTAGTTCTGTACTTAATGTGTAGCTTAAAACGATAACTGACGACTTTTATACTTACCTATTGTATCTAGTGCCTTGTATTATACACAACACAAGAAATCGATGAACTAAGTTAATAGAATATACCTTAATATATATCTTGAAAAATCTATAGTATGTTATGTATTTGTTTATATTACGTGAAAAATATGTTTCAATAAAACTTTATTTAAAAAAAGTTTTTTTGTATATTGGTTTAATATAGATATTTTCGTTACCTTCTGAATGTATACTACACTCATTTTTTAGCTATACGATTAAAATTATATTTTGATTATATGTACACTGCAGAATAAATTTTTAACATTTCACTAATACAGAATTCAACCATTCCATTTGGAATTGAATTGTCCATACATATTGTGCGACGTATACGCCTGGAGCAATGACTAAACCTGTCTTCGTGGTATTTACGATAATACCTTACGAGACTATTATCCCAACTTCCAAACGTCTTTTGCTTTATCTATGCTTTAATAAAAGGTAAATAAATGGTTATTTTTTTGTATAACAAAATACAAGTGGATTAAAGTTTCACGTCGTCAATACAGATGAGCTTTTAAAAGTCACAGGCTAACGTGCATATTTTATCTATAAGCGATATTTATTTTATACCGTTTTCACATGGGGTCGTATCGATCACTTATGAACGTCAATAATTTTTTTATATCTGAAATGAGTGTTCCAAAAACACAACAAACTTGGCTTTTTGAGTTTAATCGTGATCATTGTTTTACAAATGTCCTCATCTCAGCGATAGTTCGATGACTCACTTGCTCATTACATACCGGACTGGTAAATAGCGGGTACCTACCGGCTTCACCGTACCGTCAACGATATATTCATTGACTATGGTGTGGGTCTTAAAATAAGTATATATTTTCATCATTATAGATTACTGTGTTAATTAAACAGCGAAATTTAAGATTTCGCATCTCATTTTTATCTTTACACTTATCTTGTTTTTCACACGTAAAACCTGTTAAGTGCCGAACAAAATCTATGATTTCTCCTAAGTGCTACTGTACACTGGCCCACCCGCGATGTTCACGAATTAGGATTTAGGAAAATTAGTTGATTTTACTTGTTATAACCGAATTTACTAAGTTGTGTGGTCTGTGACTTAACATTGAGAAAAGCACACGACTATAAAAACAACTTTCTATTCAATTTATTTTATTTTGTAGGATAAAATACGTGAGTTTTTGAAAAGAAGTGACGCTTAACATCGTCATATGTCACACATGGTCATAAATGGTCGTATTTCATATCGCCAGCAAAAGTTTATTTTCGCAAATCAAAATTAAAACTATCTTTATTCTATACGTAACTAAGGTACACTTATGAATCGTCAACAAAATAAGTTTTAAAAATTCGACTCTACATTTACTGCCAGTTCCCAAATCAAGGGCGTAGAGCGTACGAGAAGAACTGGCAAGAAACTCTCCGCCAAGCATGTTTCACAGTACGGTTGTAAAGATCTGCAACCATTACCACCATGCACCAGCGAATGCGTCAGTATCTATATTAAATAAAAACAATAAAAATAACATTCACTATCATCGGTGGGCATTTCGAAATAATAGCACACATTCACGTTATTAATATATATATTTATGTGAGAGGAGGCAAACGAGCAGGTGGGTCACTTCGAGTGCCAACCGCCGCCCATGGACACCTGCAACGCCAGGAGGCTTACAAGTGAGTTGCCGGCCTTTAAGGAAGAGGAACGCTCTTTTTTTAAAGGTCCACAAGTCGTAGCGGATCGGGAATACCTGCGCTGGCAGTTGGTTCCACAAAGAGGTGGTGCGCGGCAGATACTGCCCTAATAAACGCACACTCGTGGAGTGCCAGACATCAAGGTGGTACGGATGGAATTTCGTATTCTGCCTTGTATATATATAGTTTGTATATTCCATATCTTAAACATAATATTTATGATCGTTCCTACAGTGTATATAATATATATCTGAAAGAGGGAAATATTTGGGTAGTTAAAACCGACTCGACTAATACCATGTATGTTCCTTTAACAAATGCACGACGATTAGACTATCACTTATCCCGACAAACGTCGTATTGCAAAAAATAAAAAATCTCTAAAAATAGATGTTGGCCGATTCTCAGACCTACTCAATATGCTCAGAAAATTTCAGGAGAATCGGTCAACCCGTTTCAGAGGAGTAAGGGATCGAAAACTGTGACACGAGAATTTTATATATTAGATAATAGTAATTATATAGTCAAAACACAATACGTATACTACTTACGTTTATAAAACTCGCTTTTTGAAGAAAAAACTTTGAACTGTTTTAGCTTAATAATAATATTAACAAATCAATGCATTGCACGAATATTTTTTAAAGACCATCCTGTATTCAAGTAATTATTATCCAATTACAGTTGGATTGTCAGATGTGATGTGCTAAGTGTTCACATGACTCACGCAAACATACGTGTTTGTTTGTCTTTGCATTCTCACATCTGGATTTAAGGTAAATTTACTAGCTATATTGTAAAATATCAATATTTATTAAGTAAAAACTTTTAGCATAAAGAATGTAACTGTTATTTGCTCTGGTCATTAACCGTTTTGTAAAACTATTGTACTTTTTATACGACATTTTAATTTTCAAAACAGTGTGTGTATTTTTACATATTAAGCCACCATTAAGCTTTTTAATTCCTTAATAAATTGGCTTTAATACCGATCTGTATTTTGATACAAAAGGCGTCTCAAAACACGCTTATTCGATCCTAACGTATAACATTGCATAGTAATGTTGCCTGCATGCATTCATATCATAAATACCGACATATCGAACCGTAAATATAAGAAACAAAGCGGTACACACGTATAAAACGAGCCTACATCTCTTAATGATATGTAGATTCTCTGCATTAGTTACATGACTGTGTTCTCAGTGAAAACATCTCGAAGACCGTCTTCATTTTATTGTCTCTACGCTTAATAGTAATACATGCGTAAACCACTTTTATATACACGTAATAGAGTCGATAATGCTGTAAAACAATAATAAAGTTATGATGTTAACTGCGCGGTTCATTTCAACTCATTAAACAAGACATAATTTAAGTCCAACGTATTAAATCATTCTATTTTGAATTTAATAAATGAATTATAAAGCTGACGTTCGAATGGCATATCTAACAGATTATTGGTCGTTTTGAAATTGGAATGGATAGTTCGTGCACAGTTTAATCCAGTTTGAATTGTACTCTATGCTGTCACATTAGAGTATAATTTTGTTTGAGTATAAAAGGAAATTGAGACATTAGAAACCCCTCGACTATTACCGTGTTCCTTTAACAAATGCACGACGCTGTACGGAATAAGATGTAATTCTGTGGCCGCGTGCATAAATAAGGCCCTCGGAGTATCGGCTATTTCAATACTGGGACCCCAGGTGGGCGCCGGCCTCCATAAATCATTAAGAACAATTATTAAATTATCTTTTTCGTTGACATTAAGTAATTGTTTTGGCTGGACGATAGCGTCGAATGAATCATATGGGTTATAAACTTGAAATTATTCAGTTTCGAAATGTTTTCATTGATTGATGTTTGATAAATTCATGTTTGGAGCTCACGACTATGACTTTTCGGTTAGACTGCAAAGAGTCAATAGTTAAGTTATGCGAGTATTATACAGTCACGGATTGAATTCACTACGAAATTAACATTAAAAAAATATCTCAGCTGTATGGATAATATAGCTGAGCCGGCAAACGTTGCTTTGCCATACATATCATCTCATGTGTGGTACCAAAAAGTAACTGGTGGGGATATCTAATTAAGTGGCGATTGATCAGTTGTTTTATTATTATTATTATTTTTTTTTTTTTTTAAGTTTATGAACGCTACGCCCACGTGTAATTTGGTTAAGTATATAGAGTTTGTTAATGTTCTCGACAAGGTCTTCTTTCACAGACTAATGGTGAATGTTTGAAAAAAAATTATTGTTCCTCTTTCTTATATAACATACAAATCTATATAGCAAAACATTGTTTCTAAAAAAATTAGGATTTATGGGACGAAGAGGCCTTACAGGACTTCCTGATAAACAATATTTTTAGTGTTTTCTATTATTCGCCAGTACGAACAGGTTAGAGGGAGAACTGACGCGAGCAAGCAACATCCATTTGTCCATGAGAGGAACAATCTTCTCTTGAATCTACACAAACTTCTCCCCGGAATGACGATTGGGGGTTGGTTTGAAAAAAAATTATAAAGTCAAACTTATTTACTTGCTTTATGTACGTGTTTATGCCAAGTTTCAAGTTTATAAACCCAAGGAATACGATTTTTCGTAGAATCGATTTAACCCCTTTTCGCTTCTATTTTTAGTCTGAAAAAAAAAGATCTCAAACTTATTAACTTGCCTATGTATGTGTTGCTACCAGAAGTTTATAAACCCAAGGAATAAAAAAATTCATAGTAATGCTTTTACCCCTTTAGGGGTTGAATTTCCAAAAATCCTTTCTTAGTCCTCCCTCACATATCTCAAGGAACCTACATGCCAGCTTTCTAAGACCAGTAGTTTCGGCTGTGCGTTGTCTGTCAGTCACTCAGTAACGCAAGAGTTTTATATATATATAGATTACTCTAGTATAATTAAACCCGTAATTGAGTTAAGTTAAGCCCGTGTGTAATAGCTTAGTAACATACATTGTCTTCGGATTATAGATTTTGGATTACTCTAGTAAAAGGCTCTGTAAAGCACACATATTCAATTATCGCTTTTTATTTGAAATGTCTTTACTTCTTGTGCAGACTGGGAGCAAATTAAAAAATAAAGTAAATAGTTTTATTTGAGTACAACGAATTTAAGTTCTTTATAAATGCGACGTCCTTTTAAGCACTTTCCAGAGAATAGAACATTATTATCATAAAATTTCCCTGTCACATTGTTAGTTACCGTACTCCTCCGAAAGGGTTTGACCGATTATTAACAAATTTTATAACCGTATTCAGTAGGTATGAGAATCGGCCAACATCTATTCTTCATACCCCTAAGTAATAAGGAGTTTTTACTCTTAAAATTTATCATGTATTGTTTTTACTTTTTATAATGTGGCATTAAAAATACATACTACCCTTTTATCACGAACTCCTATTTTTATGCCCATTTTAGTAATTTAATAAATTTTCGTCCCGCTCAATAACTGATCAATCATGATTTAATTAGCGATAGCTGAACCAGTTCAGCTAGTAACTTTATAATATTCTGGTGGTTTATTAAGATGAGAGCTTGATATGTTGGTGTATTTAACATGTTTTTCAACACCGTAGTAGCAAGTGTTAACTAGTGTGCTTTGAACGCACGATCGAAAGACACACGACTATACTCCAATGCTCCAACATACAGATATATTAACCTTTTATCTTGATATTACATATACTGGTTTTCATATGAATTATATACCTATCTATAAGCCATGAGCATGGTATGTACATGGTGTATAAATCTTACCCTGCAGTGTAATCGTGACAGTTTATTGAACCAATAATTAAATAACTAGTAGAGTATACAGGCTGTTCTTATTTAATATTATTTTATGGAAGTATGAATGAAATACCAAAACTAGCTTGGCGATTTAAAAGAGTGGTGAAGAGTTTCTTGCCAGTTCTTCTCCTGCGCTCTACGCCCTTGATTTGGGAACTGGCAGTAAATGTAGAGTCCAAATACTTTATATTTTGTCTTTTTGACGATTCATAAGCGTCCCACAGTTACTTATGTGAATATTACCACAATATTTTACCACAATTTACCACATTTACGTAACTTTTTGAGAGCTTTTAGTCCATTTATATAGAAAGTTGCTGTAGCGTAATATTAATTAACTTCTCATTAAGTTTTCAATTCGCCGAGGTTAGTAAGTTCTGAATGAACGTATTTCTTATTTTTTCATATTTATTAATAAAAAATATTTTAGTCAAAATTTTAAAAACTTAATTAAACAAAGTACGTGTACTAATGAACGCCGTAAGTGATATTTATTTTCACCCCATATATCTTGTTAAGTGTAGCTAGCAATCAGCCGGCTTCTATGTATACCGATATTTATCTAAGGCCACATCTCCACTTAAACCTAACAATTAATGGAGGTCAATGGAAAGAAAGCACTATTACATTTTTCTCTTAGTTTCCTCAACAAGTCGAAAAAAGGTAAAAAAATTGTATAAATTAAATTTGACTTAGATTTGAATATGAATTAAAGGTTACAAAACGAGCAACAAGCCCTCCGCCGCTCGGATGAGATAATATATATTGTAAAGAGAAAATATGTATTTCAATGTTATGAAATCAATTACAAGATCAAATAATTTAACTAATTAAGTTAAAGTTTTAGTTTAAGTGGTGAATTTAGAAAATAGTTTTTTTAGTTTTGTTAATTATCGCAGTCATTTCAGTGTCTTGATCAGAAGGGTATATCATAATTCAACCCGCATATATGAATTTGCATTATTATAATTAATTATAATTAAATTTACGAATCAGTGAAAAATAAAGGATGTTTTTTCATATTATAAACAACAATTTGATCTAGTGAACCTAGTCAACCTAGTGAATACTAGGTCTGTATTTTTAAAATATATATATTAACGCTGGCCGTGTGTTACCGCCCGAACTAGTTGATTGCAGACTCGATTTTATCTCGGCGGGACCACATTATTGTCTTAATTGATTCATTCGTTGCCAGGCCACGGATTTAGTAGCTAATTTCACTCCCACATCGATTTAAATGCTCCACGGCCGCACTTTACTCACAGACTATTTGAATAAAATGTCTACGCTATGCTAATCTGTGCGTGCTGTATTTGTAATATTTTTAATATATTTAATGAATTGTTTTAATAGTTGTTACTACTAATAACCCTTTTAAAATTGCCTACTTATCTATGTACGTTTGTGATGATTTGTGATGATGAGAATGATTTGTTTTTGTATTAATTGTAAGAAATAAATAATTGGGTACATATATGTACTTTTCAACTATAAGCGTTTCCTTTTTTATTAAACCTGCCTTTGTATATTATAGTGTCGTTAACGTCAATTCTACGAATGCGATTCTTTAAATTTAAACACCTTTTACAAACCGAACAATAACACAATCCTATTAATACCGGACCGAAAACACGGCGAACTGGCAAAAATGGCGTCGTACCCGGCGCGTAGATCATAAATTTGAATATTTCACTGAAATAAAACACGCTGGCATAATATACTGTTGTATTGTCATCGGCAAAAAGGAAAACGTCTGGAGTCGTGTTTCCAACTACCGGTGACATAGGCACAGAGCAAAGTTGTGCATTTAACAGAACTGTTAAAATCCATAAAATTCACATTTTATTTACAAACTTTATTTAAATACAGTAGAGTATACGTTTACTAAGGCTTATTAAAACACTAAACGGAATACGTTTCAGACTTTTCTTAGTTTATTGCATTTGGATGTTGGATAACTCACCTTAAAAAGCACACAAACTTTGTCCGTCAATGAAAAGCTTCTTAGATCAATCTCGACCCCATAAGCATCTTGGGTAGACTTAATTGATCTTTTACTATGCAATTAATTTAATACAAATACTATAATAGAACATAATTTACAACTTGGATTGGAAAGGCAGTGAAAAAACTAGAGTCATCAAGTTTCATGCCACGAAATATATCAAATAATTGTTGGCTATTTCCTTTTTTGTTTGATAACAGAATACGTTTTTAATGTGTTCGCGTAAACGGAACACAAATATGGAAAAAATTAAATAATGTCTAAACTATTAAATTTAACTAACATGAATTAAATGATGTATCTTTTTAGTGGATGAAGGAAACCATGCTGGACTGCCTACGGCCAACATTTGTGGGTTGAGAATATTAATTGACTATGACGGGATCAGTTTTGCTAATAACCTATCACATAAGCTATCCCTTCTGACTAACCCACCGTCTGTGATTCTTATTAAAAAGAATTTCAATTATAAATATGTTATGTGTTTACAACGCAATGCTTATAAACTCCTGACTTGGAAAGTTCGCAAAGGTCCTAGACTATTATAGTGAACATAAATAAATCGTGTTTATACATTTATTGCTCTATGTCCGATTGAGACATCTCAAGCGCGCATGCGCTCGTGTGCGTCGAGAAGGCTGGAATCTTAATATGCAAACTCGACTTTCATATACAGTATGTTCAAAAGTTTATTGATTAATTTCTTTAGTGCGTGACAAATACACTTAGGTGTATACGGTTTTAACTTATAATAACAGTCAGAATTGATAAAAGTTACAATTAGTTTTAGTATTCTGTAAATCCACAAAATGTTTGATACAGACATTTGAAATGTTGCTATTAAAAGTGACAAATTACATTTAATTAACAAATTACTAAAAACATGTTTACAACAAGTTAATATGTAGGAAAGAGGAGCACGTGACTAAATTAACAAAGGAAAATACGGCAAATTAATACAATATTATTGATTATAAACGCGGAAAACCAAGTGATTATCTGAAGATGATCAACGCAATGTTTACAATAGTTGTTATCAGTGAGCTGATAATATTTTTTCTCTAATACTACGATGGACTTGTTATTTTCACGCTCCCCATGTACTGTAGTAACAAAGCAGTTAAAATACTCGAAGACCGAATTGGTAAAACGATTTGTGTACTACTTCCTTTTACGTCCTTTTGTGAACTAATGAACTCAAATATGGATAAAACCTCATTGAAATTTGTATAATTAATGCAATTAACGTACGAATGCAATTTAAATTGTAGTTTATTGGAGTTAATTATTAAAGGTTACATTGATAACAGTTGTATTGCATTCATGATATTTTTTTAACGTAGGAATATCGGTTTTTGTTTGAGTTACGTGAACGCTTTGCGCAAAAACTGTTTAAGTTTCTATAAAGTTTTTAAATTTTATAAAAATATAAATTAAATAAATTTTTTTAAGTGGTTTTAGAGTGGTATTTTAAATCGTTTGTGTTAAGGTTAATTTTGATTGTACTTTCTACATTAATTGATTAAAATATATCATAAGTTAACTATTCAATAACACGAAACCAATTATGTAAGGAACGGTAATAGTGAAGGTTTATACATGAAATGTGTTAAAAAATCATACAAAACATGATATAGAGAAAATAATTAGCATAGTGTAGTGTTACGATGTAGAAGAGTTTAGTTATCAACATGAGTTAAATTTTGACAAAAAACATGTGTATAAAATACTTATTGGAATATGAATATAGTGAGAAATGAATTTTATGCCAAGTAAAATTTCAAATCGATTAAATATAGCACAATCCATCAAACGCTTACACAATAGTTAATCTTGTAGACATAATATAAATCCGACAAAACTAAGCTTAAATTATCCTTTGAAATTATAATCAATCATTATTCACAATTTTCTCATGGCAAAAGAAACGCTATATTAATAACGTAAGGTTTACAATTGTGTGTACCTTAAAACATCAAGGATGAAGGGAGTTTAGAATAATTAGTTGAATCTTTATCTTGATTCGCTTATTTGCAATTTGGTTATATAAATACAGAGCTGTTATATTAATCATAATGAAAATGTATACGTTCCTCTTTAAGCCACTATTGTTCTGGCCTTTTCAACTTTAAGGCAAGGCTGCCTTTTAAATTTTAACATTTAAACTATTAATTACCCAACCGTGACTTAAAACCAATAAAACTAAACGGTTTATTTGAAAAATATTTTATACAATTATAAATTACATCGAAATACCGTCGAAATTACAAAGCTATTATCAGCTCTATATTAGTAAAGTAGTTATCTTAAAGTACTGATGCTCAGTTAATATTCGCTTTGGTATTGTTGTGTTAATCTATTGTGGATTAACAAATTAAATACAATACCTACTGATGTTCTGTTAGGCTTGTATTTCACGTAATAAATAAAATACGAATTGTTAAACTTTAAAACAATTTAATTTTTAAAATTTCTCATATACATCGTTATTTGATAAATAATTGGAGAAGCCTTTCATAGATGTGATAAAGCTATTAGTATTTCAATGGACCACGTGCGCATGCGATTATAGATTAAGATAAGGGAAATCTTAATTAAGGGAGCCCTTTGTACAGCGCAAATCGCTTGTACGTGATTTATTATTTGTAAACATTTATTTATTAGTGACTTCGTTGAAGAGGACTCGTTGACATTTTTTCGTAATATTTTGTAAATATCCGTACAAAAAGGCATACTACAAGAATGTCGAAATAAATATTATATTTTGAATAATTTTATAATTACCTACAGAAACATCGATCTGTCATCGTCCACAGCTGGACCTTAACTTGTAAAGTTTTATTTTATTTTATGTGGGATAGCCGAATTGAGATTCCCTGGTTTGATTTCCCGTACGGTCGATTGTTGGCGATACCATTTGTTTGCAGTGGGCTGTTATAAGACAGTAGTAGTTATCAGTTGCGTGATATCCGACTATGTGTATAGTTTATATGAGTTTTGAGTATATTTTATATCAACTTTTTTGTACTTTCAAGAAATTCTTTATTCAGTACGAAACATACTACAAAAAAATCATTTCACATTGAACCAGATAAAGAAATATATGTGCCTCACGAGGGTATGAAGGTTAAATTAGAAGGTGACCCTATATTCGAACTGAAGTTGGTAATAAAATGAGGAAAAGCAGTGAAAATGAAACAGGTTATTAGTTGAAAATTACCGCTCGCTAGATATTGTCGCCAGCTTTAAATACTCTTTTGTGCTCTAGATATAAATAACTAGATGAATTTAACACGTTTTTTTGTTTTATTCCTTTATTTATAACTTAAATTAAGGATCATAAACTATAATAATTAGTGACATCGTTTAGATTATAGTTAGTTTAATAATGTAAAACGTAATGTCTATTCAATCTATATTGTTTTGCCAAATTTGATGTTTTTGACTTCAGGTGTGTGACTATACTTAATGATACTGATAACGGGGATTAGCATAGTCTTAAAATTTAACTATTTAAATTATTTGGTTTAGACTAGGTAGCTTCGTTTAGATTTGCTGCTGCAATGTGGGAATAAGGACAAAGCTAATAGCCAACAGTGTCAATGGGATATTTGACGTGGATAGATGTCATACTGAAGAATTAATAATTAAGCTCATCTTTCTTTAGGTTTTGGAGGAAACATTGAGTTTGGAAGGTCCAATTATTTAAGCGAAATTTTATATTATTCAAATGCACTTTGCATCGATCTTCTGTAAGTAGTGAAGTGGTGATAAAGAAGTTATAATATCTAAAGTTTTAGTCAGAAATGGCATTTTCTGGAATCTTCGACTGGACCTTTTTGACGTTCTCGTTGGTTGGTTCAAAGTTTTAACATTAATAAACAGTGTATCTAGCAAAAACATTCAAAATATGTTCTACGAATCAAGTCGATTTCAATTTTAAAGTTTGCGTCCTTTTCAGTTGTTTGACATCAGTGTTTGGGGGCAGTGGGTGTCACCCAGGGGAAAGGGGACCAGGGCGCGAGGGTCGACTTAATTACCGCCGCTTTTATAGTTTAAATGAGTTCATTTCGGAGCCGGCCTAACAAGCGGCGTAATACCTATTTAAAACAATTTTGAAATTAATACACAAAGTGATGTGCTAACATCGATAAACTAAATACCTACAGGAATTATACCTGCAAGTATAAGATTGTTTTTGTTAGTTCAACTAAGAAAAAAAAATTCTTAATTACACTGTACTGATACAGTGCAATAGTAATAAAGTTAAAATTTCTAGTATTTCCGCATCTTCCGATTTTGTATATAGGTAGGATCTTTATCTTTCAAACAAAGATAATTGCTCCTTTGTAAATAGAACTCCATATTTTAATAAAAAAGTTTATTTTCGAATTGATGTCCAATTAAATGCCACTTATCGTTATTAAAAAATTAATAAATAAATTGAGTCTTTCTTAAAAGACTCAATTTATTTTTGTTGTAAATTATATATAACTATAAAAATTCCCTTCACTAAATTGATCAGAGAAGCGCGGTCGCCTAACTATTTTGTAGATATTAATTAAAATCCGTACAAGTTAATATTAAAGAAAATTACGCAATCTCCGCTTTGTGAGTTTAATGAATTTTCACAAAACCATTGTTTCAATTTCTCCAGATTATAAGCGGCCTTGTTTTTTATAATTAACAAATTAACTTTTGTTTTGTTAACTATTTTTTTATTAAATTAATTTTTTTTTTTGTAATGGATGTAGATTTTTGTACTATATATTTATGCATTTATTATTTTTTTTGTTTGTATGTATTATTTGTGTAGTATATAAGATATTTGTTGCAGGACTCCGAGCTTCTAATGGCCTTGCTGCAATTTTTCTATTTGCCTAAGGGCAAAAAGACACTATAACAAGAAAAAAAAATTCTAAATAAAAATTCAACATGCAATAAATGTACTGTCAATAAATGTTCACACTATAGGAATATATTATTTCTTTCATCTAATTTCCATAATAAATTTGTGGTTTGGCTTATAAGTATTTAATATACTAGCTGAACCGGCAAACATTGCTTTGCCATACATATTATCTCTTGTGTAGTTTTATTATATTTTTAATTTATATATAAATATTTTAATTTAATTTAATTTAATTTAATTTAATTTAATTTAATTTAATTTAATTTAATTTAATTTAATTTAATTTAATTTAATTTAATTTAATTTAATTTAATTTAATTTAATTTAATTTAATTTAATTTAATTTAATTTAATTTAATTTAATTTAATTTAATTTAATTTAATTTAATTTAATTTAATTTAATTTAATTTAATTTAATTTAATTTAATTTAATTTAATTTAATTTAATTTAATTTAATTTAATTTAATTTAATTTAATTTAATTTAATTTAATTTAATTTAATTTAATTTAATTTAATTTAATTTAATTTAATTTAATTTAATTTAATTTAATTTAATTTAATTTAATTTAATTTAATTTAATTTAATTTAATTTAATTTAATTTAATTTAATTTAATTTAATTTAATTTAATTTAATTTAATTTAATTTAATTTAATTTAATTTAATTTAATTTAATTTAATTTAATTTAATTTAATTTAATTTAATTTAATTTAATTTAATTTAATTTAATTTAATTTAATTTAATTTAATTTAATTTAATTTAATTTAATTTAATTTAATTTAATTTAATTTAATTTAATTTAATTTAATTTAATTTAATTTAATTTAATTTAATTTAATTTAATTTAATTTAATTTAATTTAATTTAATTTAATTTAATTTAATTTAATTTAATTTAATTTAATTTAATTTAATTTAATTTAATTTAATTTAATTTAATTTAATTTAATTTAATTTAATTTAATTTAATTTAATTTAATTTAATTTAATTTAATTTAATTTAATTTAATTTAATTTAATTTAATTTAATTTAATTTAATTTAATTTAATTTAATTTAATTTAATTTAATTTAATTTAATTTAATTTAATTTAATTTAATTTAATTTAATTTAATTTAATTTAATTTAATTTAATTTAATTTAATTTAATTTAATTTAATTTAATTTTATTTAATTTTATTTAATTTAATTTAATTTAATTTAATTTAATTTAATTTAATTTAATTTAATTTAATTTAATTTAATTTAATTTAATTTAATTTAATTTAATTTAATTTAATTTAATTTAATTTAATTTAATTTAATTTAATTTAATTTAATTTAATTTAATTTAATTTAATTTAATTTAATTTAATTTAATTTAATTTAATTTAATTTAATTTAATTTAATTTCATTTAATTTAATTTAATTTAATTTAATTTCATTTAATTTAATTTAATTTAATTTAATTTAATTTAATTTAATTTAATTTAATTTAATTTAATTTAATTTCATTTAATTTAATTTAATTTAATTTAATTTAATTTAATTTAATTTAATTTAATTTAATTTCATTTAATTTAATTTAATTTAATTTAATTTCATTTAATTTCATTTCATTTCATTTCATTTAATTTAATTTAATTTAATTTCATTTAATTTCATTTCATTTCATTTAATTTAATTTAATTTAATTTAATTTAATTCTAATTAAATATATATATATATATATATATATATATATATATATATAGATAGACACATATATAGATACAAACCATACGGCTCATTTTTATCGATATTAAAAATAGGACACACAATAACAATTGGAAACACTGAAAACTTGATTCTTCTTAGCATACAAATGTACACAGATGAGAAGCCGTGGAGACTGCAATTTGCATACTGCATTTTGTTGGCAAACTCACCTTTTTGTCAATCGCAATAGAGGCCACTGTTCCTTGTTTTGACTGACCTTACTTCGCCCATTGTTATAACTTCATTTGCGAATGTTCTTTTCTTATTTGAATATTGATTTAAAATGCCTCGTAAGTGGGAATGCTGAGAATTTTTACGATATAAACGGAGGAAAACGATAAATACTGCGCCTTGGGATTTGTATTGTTTAAATATATTTCGAGATATAACTTTGGTTTGCCTCCAATAGCTTAGTCGTAATGTATGTTTTTTTGTTTTTTTACATATTGTTAATAAAATTCGATAACAATTAACTCAACAAGACATTAGTTATAAGCACGATGAAAATTTCATTTGCTATGTTCACATAGATCTATTAAATTTTACAACGAATTCTAAGTACACAGTACACAGTACATATTTGCTTCACTTAAAGGGCGGCAACGCACCTGATGTTTATATTTGTGTCAATATGCCTTTCTGGGCGATATCATAAGAAAAACTCGCACTATGTTGGTAACCGATAGTTGTTATTACGTAACAGCATTCCGATATCTTGGTTCAAAATCGGCAGAACATATGCATAATGTTATTTTTTCAATATTTTTCGTTTTAGTGATCCTGTAACAAGCATAACAACATAAATAAATAAACTTAAAAATCACAGCTTAAATTTAACGTAACCAAGAAAAATTTATATCTTTGTTTATTCAAATTAATTATTGTGATAACATTTTTATTGTTATAATGTATTTGCCGTGGGGGTCAATATATACTGGTCGCTTAGACGTCGTGGTGAGATGAAATTGAGTCAGAATTGGACCCCCGTGGTCCCAATCACTGCCCATTAACTTTATTACAAAAATATCACAAATAATGGGTAAATATTGTTAGCGGCAATTTTGTAATATGGGTATTCGAATTGAACTATATTATCGTTTTGCCTAATAGCTCTATTGGGGCATAGAATTTTAGTGCATAGGGCATATAATATATGAGCATAATTATTTAGAAACAATAATTAGAAACTACTTGAGAAAGTTGTTCCACTTGTCATAATGGTTACACGACTTATTGACCCCCGTTTAGAATATAAAATTCCGTTACCAAATAAGCTAAATTACTAAACAACCTACCACAGTACAATATGACAATAATTTATTAACTACTCATCAAAACTCGGATAATAGCAGTTTAATAGACAACAATTTATCCAACTTATGAAATTAATGATCGACTAAAAGAATCTTATTTCGTTGCGATAAAGTTACAGTTTTGTATCGAGAGGTCAAATTGTATCGGTCGTAGTTAGTAAGGCATATCATTGTCATATTTGAATCGCGTGCCATGATTCGGCGTTTTCTATCAAAGCATAGCAGACCACCTATGTATTGGAGGCCATGGTGACGTAAACAGTCGATAATCATAAGTATATTTTAAATATATATTTATTTTTAACGTACAAATCCCTAAAAGGCCCGCAACGCACTCATGAGCTCCCAGCCACATGAGTGTCCATGGGCGGCGACTTCACCTTTATGGTAGGCCTCCTGCTCGTTTACCCCCCTTCTATATAAAAAAAAGACTATGTTTTTTTTATGTTAATGGTAGAAAAAGTGTGATTTTGTGGTGTACGTATTTCTGTTTGTTTTGGTAATTATAAGTTATTTTCTTTATATTATATGATTAGTATAATAACCATTCACCAAGTACCTCATAACATACAAAAAGATTCATTGTGTATTGCTAAAACTAATAATATATTATTTTAAATCATTAATTAATACATTGTAGTTTTTTTTTCACGTTACATTGCCGTTTAATTGTCTAAAGTATTACACACATTACAATGTGTATGTCATCTAATATACAAAGTTCTTTCGTGACAATATTCATTTCCGTACTCCTCCGATTCTCATGAAATTTTGTGAGTATACTGAGAATTTGCCAACATCTAATTTTAGATACATTCTTTTTTCTATTATGTCGCAATAAAATATACATACAACCCTTATTTTTATCCGTAGTAGTTTTATGGCAAAACATGGGTAAGCTAAGGTAAGCATATATGTAACTACCAAATGTCTAGGTCGATTCACGTAAAGTCTGAAAAGATCAATAACAAAAAAAACTAACTGAAAAGAACATTAAGTTACCTGTATTGAACAAGGAAAAATTATCGATATCGATACCTACACATCACTAGCGGTTACTAAAAAGCATTCCGAAGAGGCACAATCAACGCACATTGAATACTTATTTATTGTCCGAGTGATTTATTGATTGCGTTTCTGTCAACACTGGCACTTTATACTGAATACTTCATTTGATACGTATTTTTATCGATAGCCCGATCATGAGTCACATCACTCGTTAAGTATATTTAGTGTACAAATGATTCGAATGTGGCGGTTTCCTTTAAGTTTAATTGAATGTATTTAATAATCCAAGTGCCATACAATGTTCGTCAGGTTAATGTACCCTAATATCAACGTGGGAGCATTTAATTTAACTTTTTAATTTCCTAGGTCAAAACACCTATGCCCTTTACCGCTTAAGCAGTTAATTGGACGAGGTTTCTATGTGCCGGGAAATATACGCCAAACGAATATAAACACTCAGAAAACCAGTACGACGACGACACACAGCATCTTTGACACAGAACTGACTATTTGTCATCTTAAAAACACATAGATCTGACCCATAGCCAATATATTTTTACCGTCAAAACAAATCTATTTCGATTTTTAAATATCGTATCGCGTTCAAAAACGTTATACCGATTACAACTTATTTGGATATAGAAACTAGGTGTTATAATTATTAAAAAAAGGTTTTTATACGTTTAACGGTAAGTGTAAAATAAACCTAGTGTTTAAAATAAACCTAGGTAATCTATGTTTATTTTTATTTTTATGATATGGCTTTTGGGCGTTATTTACATCGTAAAATCGATACTTAATCTCATATAACCTATAAGTATGATACTGAAATAATGCATACATCTTTATTTAGTACACAATTAGTTGTAGGCATAACATTATATATTATTTTTATTAATGCAAATATCTAAAGGCGAGATAGTTTAAAAAGTAAATAAAAATAAATGACTACGTATTGCATGAGTCTATGTTCCCTGTTCGGAGCTTAAGTGGTATTAACCTATAATAGTTCTTTCCATCGGGTTAATTTGAATGAATTAATAAAAAATGTATACTTATCCTGATGTTGTATACCTATAACATTCTATAAAGCGGCTTTCTTATACACAATCATTGTGCTACTACTAGACCTTATTAAAGGTTTAAATATAAAGTAGCCAAGGTGAAGCCCTGGGATAATTAACTTAATGAAGAATTCGTTAAAATCAGCCGTGTGGTAAGTAAAATGCGTAACAAATAGATAGTTTCACATATTAGTATTATTGCTAGCTGTGGTCATGGCTCTGTTGTCAGTTATTTTTTTTCTGCAAGAGCAGTAAACAAGGCTAATTGAAATTATGGTCTGCTTCATAATTGCTTGTAAACTTTTTATAGGAATAATTTATTTCACTGTTGAGTTCATGGCTTGATAAATTGTCCATTGCATAATGGCATTTATTTTTAATTTTACCTTTTTCAACACCAACGGACGAATGAGTTATGACCGTATTAAATGTCCATAAAAATGAGCTTAATTAATGATGTATATTATTATAATTAGTTGCGTTTAGTGATCGCCCTGGTTTTGCCTTAGGATTATAGATGAATGCTTCAATATATAAATACTTGGTTTTGCTTTGATAACATAGTTAGCAGTTTTGCGAACCTACACTACTTTTAACGGTCAGGTCGTCTGCCTACCTTGTACCTACACATTTTTGTGTTTATATGAAATACCATATTTACAATATGATGACCACGCACTGAACTTTGTGTGTGTTGGGTTGAACTGCTGTTATTGCGAAGATCAGCATGCTCTAGTCTACTAAAAATTTCTTTTTGTTAGAGAGTAGTTAGTCATATATTTCGGTTGGGAAGATTCGACGTGGTAAGTAGGTTATTAAACCATGCATCTTATTCTTTATAGACCCTAGGTGGAATTGGTATGGAAATACGGTGACGGTCAGCTGGTTTCATAACCTCGTGTTATGGTATGGTATGTTTATCGTTGTATATTCTTTACAGACAAGTCACTTCTAATATTTTATTATAACGTCGATAATAAGATCTTTATACATGAGAACATGTGAATAAACTCATAAATTATGTATAAATAGATAGATAATTAACGCAAAGCGTGTAGTAATAGGTAGTAGGTTTTGTTGTTGGTTCTGATCTCGAATTGTAAATATAAACTAATACCCCCAAAGTATAAAGGAATATTTAGTCAAATTACAACGATATAAATAATTTAATTCGTCGCGGTCAGATATATGTAAAGGTACTTTGTCAGAAACTAATGAAATTCTTTAATGGAGATCAAATATGTATAGTTTTGTTGTTAACAATGGAAATATAGTCTGGGACTCTGATATGTTTTATTTCTTGAGTTTTTTTTATTGCCAGCTTTTGTGCGATGTTTTTATAACTCGTACATGTACTAATTGCACGCATAGATGAAATATCTCACGTAGAACGAAGGGCTACTTTTTCGTAACGTATTATTAGTAATTCAACCAAACTCTTTCGTATGTATGGTCATCCAGTTTGAAACAAGAGCGTTTATTATATTAATTATACGTATATTGTTATATTTAATATAAGGACGGAAGCTATTATATGGTAACACCTGCTGAAAAATCACACACTGCGATAAAAATATGTCTCAAAATACAATATGAAATATTTAGTTTTTGTAAATGCATTGTGCTTAAACGGATAATGCGAAAATGATTGACTTCTCATTGTGAGAATTTCGTGTGCATTGTACCGGGTCTAATCCTATTTTATTGAGTTGTTTTTGTGTAGGTGGTTGGGGAACGAATGGTTAAATTTACCGAATTAAACCTTTACTAAAATTGTTAAATTTTTCTAAGTTCGCTGATTATATTTTATTATTAGTAATTTAATATATTAAATTCCTATATTGACAATGACTTTTTATATAAAAAAATAACATTAACATTCTTAATATTAACCTAATGTTACTTATTATAAAATAAAACACAAAACTAAAATAAATTTTAAAAGTGTGGTCATTGTGGCAGAGTATCCACAATGCTGGCGGCATTTCCTCACTGTATCGCGATACTTATACGCTAATCGAGAAAAGCACCACCTCTTGAATCACCGGTACTGACTACCAGGTGCCTACTTTATTCTTTCATAAGTGCACTTGTACCCCAAGGTCCAAATTAAATAATTAATTATAATCTAAAACAAGAAACATTGCCTCGTTCTGTTTGATTATAACAGTTTTTTTTTATTATTAAGGGCAGTTATAATTCAAAACAAATGAGGAGTCAGTTGTCATTCTGTTTATTATTTATCATGCACACACTATACTAAAATTTGATTAGTGTAATACTCGTATATGACACATTATTTACATAAAAAATAACCTCAGATCATATTTACTTGTAGTTGATATAGGCGGTATCTCATTGCTGTATAACTTTTAATTTGTGTAATAATATTCATCATATTTACGATAAAATTATAATATTAAGGTGAGAGTTCGAAGTTGTGATACAGTACTCTCTACAAGGTGGCATTTGGCATGTTAAATTCTGACAAATTCTGAAAATTAGACAAAAGGATCATACAGCATTGTTTACAACTGAGCCCTCAGTTTGAGTGACGTGTCTACGGGTGGCGGAATCTGACAATGCCGATTGATTGGCATTTGGCAATACCAATTTTCTAAATGTATTATTTCAATAATCAATACTAATTTTATTAAGTCCACCAACATTTGTGTATCAATATAATGTAAAACCTACTTTAGATTTTAGTTTTATTATTGTAATTGTAAAATGAATAAAATGTAATGTGTTTTGAATTAAAATTTTAGCTTTTCATAATTAATTAACATTTTTTAACTATTTTTGTACAGCTTATGTTTTCTTTTAATAATATGTTAATATCATTAGAGTAATTGTATTGGACAAAGCATAAACAAAACGTTATATTCCCAAAGAAATCAATATACCCTCCCGATCCCTTACAAATTGTAATAAGAATCATTAATATATAAATTCATTCTGTACTGTTACATCAGTAAGAAACCGATATTAAAAAATATGCTACCTCAAAGACTAACGAACGATAATAGTACCTAATAACGTTGTGAATAATTCTTATGTTTATGCATTATTATTATAAATCTTGTAACTGTATTGTTAACATTTTAACCAACACACATTTATAAAACATTTGTAATTTCGTTACAGATATATTTGTTTATATATATTTTTTTTTCATTTAAAAAAAAGGAAATCCTCACACCCACAACAACAATTAAATTTCTGCCATCTCCCATTGATTTTAACAAAGGATTTGTTATAAGTCAATTATATTAACAATAGCATTATAACGGACTTAACACTAGTTTATACTGTATTTTTTATACTTGAAATCCGATATTTAAGAATTTAAAATGAAGAATGACCCAGTATTTAAAAAAATGTAAGTAAATTAAACTGACAAGTTGATTTCGCACAAATTGTTTTCGTATATTGAGAAATCAGCTCCTGTTCTATTATTCCTCTAGTTCTTTATCTCTCGTTCTACACAAGTTTGAATCGATAACTATAAAGTTTGACGGTTTGATTGTAAAATTGTTATTTTCTGTAGAATGTCCAAGCATGCCTCAAGAGTTGTCCGCGCAAAAAATTATCCATGTTAAATAAACTTTGATTTTACTACCTCCATGATATTATTGTGCTTTGCTACAGTATAATCAGACTAAGTTCTTTGTCAATAAGGTAGTCTTAACATAAATATGTGTGTTTTACAAACGTCAAACCATTTTTATAAATTGTAAACCAACGCCTATGTCTGTAATTGAATTGAATTGAACTGTATTGTACATTACCAAAATTCGTCAATATTAAAGTTAATTTATAGTTATATAGCGTATACCTAATAAATTAAAGGAAAATTTATAGAAATAACAAAAAAAATAATAATGAGTTAATTACTTAAATAACTGTAAATATAACAGTTGTAATTAACTATCACTAATTAAGGTAATAATTTAACGTTGTTTCAATAAATGTCGTGCGCGTAATTTTCTAATTAAACAATAATTAACAATAGCGGGAACTGTTGTCTATGATAGTTGTGTATTGTATTCGCTTAGTTTTTGTTCACTTCGCCTTCTGCGAGAAAATGTTGATAATACAACAATATGCATCTATTATTTCAATTCACTGTTGTTAAAAATGTAAGGCTGCCTAAAAAAAGACTCAGAAGGGCGTTAGTTGAATATACTGAGCAAGACCACTACTGGAAGCCGATTGCACAGATTATCTATACTAATAATTTATAATAAAAACTACTTTGACCGAATTTATCTTTAGTAGATACTTTTTTCCATCTTTTCATAGCTGACTCTCTCATTTAAAAACTATTAACCAAAATGAAGTTGCATTTAAAAATTAATTTGATAATTGTTAAAAATTCATATTGAATAATAAAAAATCTGATCATATAAAGCAGTGATAATAAATTAATGGTCGTATTCATTAATTACTTTAACTATAATAAAAATAAACTGATAATTTTATCAAATAACACACACATAAAACATGGATATCTAAATGACCTGACCTATAAATGCAATAATTTTTAATTTTAATTGCAATTATAACGATTATATTTAACTATTTAATGATTATAGTATTTTGTTTTTGATGATTAGCCGTTCGTTTGTATATTTTATGAGTGTAATATAATAAATACGGCTGGAATTTTCCTGCTTGAGTTTTCAATATTGCCATATACATAATTTAGATTATCAATGTGTTCTATGTTTCATATTTAAATATTTTAAATACTGGCTGCACAGTAATTACGTAGCCATTAAAAGTTTTTTGACTTATCTAATCTAGATCATTTGTTGGCATTGTCCGTTTTAATAAATAATATACGCGTTAATTTTTTTATTTTACAAATTAATTACTCGCCTAGTTGTCATTTCGGTCATTAAAATTTATGCGCGGGTCAAATACAAGGTTGTGGTAAGGGTTACACGATGTTAAATATAAGGTATATAGATAAATAATACTGATCATGGCGTACTCCCGTATATTGTTAAAGCTATTAATGTAATTGAAAGCATTATTTCTATATAACCAGTTTTGTTCGTCCGGTCTACGCCCTTTGATTTGGGAACTAGCGTTAATGATACAAAATAATGATACGTTTCATAAGTGTATATAAATATCTAAATTAGGTTGTCTGGAAGAGATCGCTTATTAGCGATAAGGCCGCCCGTTGCTCTTATATGTTCTAACATCTGTTAATGTCATTTGCTTCTAGTGTTTAAGTGCGATAAAGTGTTAAATAAATAAATTAATTAATATAGCTAATTCTGTTGGATTTGCCAACACACTGTTAGTTTAATCTAACATTAGTAGTGTATGTTAAATTCTTTATCTGCATTATGCCAAGTATTCTTAATTAAATTAAATAATTATTCAAAAGGAAGTGATTATATTTGTACGCCATTAAAAGGTTGGCCCTTAACGAGGTATCGCTACCGTGAGTAAAGAACAACTTTTTATTCCGATGCAGTATATATTTTTATCCCCTTCACTCTTGTTAGTATTTCATATATCTATCGCTGTCGCACAGGGCAATTAACACTCTGCAAACGGTAGCGATGAGAGAAATTAGTTAAGACTCTCGGACCCAATTCTTTCGTCTGTGACATACAAAGATGTAGATTTAATGGAACAGTTCTTTTAAACTTTGTGTTTAATTTTTGTGCGTCGCAATACGTATACTATTGTAGTCTTAATATGATAAATCGAGGTGTTTAAATGTTTAGTCTACGGTCTAGGTATTTTTTGTCTTAGTAAGAGTGCGATATGTAAATTAAATTAAAACCTTAAAAAATTTGCTCTCTACCTCTAGAAGTTGAAAACATAAGAAGTTTTGGTTGGTGGTTTTCTCTAAACAACCCGTAATTAACAAAATAACGGGTACATTTTTGAATCGAACGTTTCCATAAGTCTTAACTAATCATAATATAAATGGAAAAATAAAATATATGTACTTCTAGTACTCTGTATCCAATCGAGTGTGCGAGCTGTGTTTTTTTGTCACCCGTTTCAATTTTTATTGTTTTTTATCTCGTTTCGTCCCGTCAAGTCATTAGTGCTCTTGTTACTCGGTTAAGTGCAACCAGTTCTGATATCAAGGGCTCTTAAATTAGATACGGGAGCCTCAAAATGCCTTTTCTGAGTAATTTTATCAACCGCAGATTGTGCCTAATATGAGGTTCTAAACACTTTTAACCTTTTTGAAAAACATACTTAAGTTTTAAGAATGAAGCAGAGCAACTAGTTCGGTACACAAGACATAATTGTGGGTTTGTCCGAATCATTGTGGTAGACGGTACATTTATATCTTAAACAGTAATATGAATAGAAAAAGAAATCAACATTTTTGAAAATATTTAAGTCTAGATTATGACCTGAGATATGACTCCAAATATGGGCCTTTAATTCGTGTTCTTCATGTGAAAGACTTGGCTTGATCTTTCAAAATTATCTCGTATATCTGACCCCGTATACGAATTGCCGCAATAAGAAAAATACTATAAACATATAGGTTTATGCACGATCCAAGTTTTATCAAGAACCTAAATATTATGAATAAAAATAAAAGAACTTTATGAATTTTCTCTCTAATTATTGTGAATTGTATACGCGATAACCTTTGTGTAGAGTTAATAATATTTTAGATGTGTCAAAATTCAAATTAATTTTGCGTAGGTATGTCGTGTCAATAATAAAACGTCAATACGTTTTATTATTGATTAAAATGCTTATATTTAATAAGCTCCTGTGCACTTTAAGATGTGAATTATGGGAACAAATTCAAAGTTGAAGGAAATACTTGTACTTAGACCTTTTGTAATAGCAAATATTTTATGTGCAAAATTAATACAATATAATTTTATTAATTCATGAAATACTATATAATAATAAATACCATATTATTAGGGGTGTCTAATTATGTTGTATCTACATTGTTTTCGAAGAAGCCGAAACTTGATCCAGTTATCAAAGCAGCAAGCTCCGATTCCGATAATTGTGTTATTTATTAGTGATAGATATATCCTAATTACACGGCTACCTCACTTCGACCACTTAAGCATAGTAGAGGAGACTCACAAGTGTATAATGAAAACAATTGACCGTGGTATCTTAATTAAACCCTTCAATAAATCTATTTAAAGGCCCTGTGTAATTGGAGCTTTTGCCTAAGATTTTAATTGATTTACTAAAGCACTATACGGCCAATTGTGGTGTCAAAATATACAGAAATTAAATGTGATACGCTATTAAAAACAGAGCCTTAGTTACATCAAATAATAATTATCGTTTGCCCCAGCTGCATAAGTCAATACGACCAAAGTATAGCCAGGTCAAATAGGCTTCGATTGTTTACCAAAAATATGTATTTTTGGTGTCGATTACGTTAGCTCAAACTATAATAATAAAATAAGCTTCACTCTTTTCATTGCTATTTTTAACGACGCATTTCAGCTTTGTCGGCAAATGGACAAATTATTTTAATTTTTTTACGATTCCAACACATCGGTTTTAAGAGGACTCAATTAGGTATTGGAAATCTTCCAGTGGAACAATTACCGTTAAATTATTAATTATTTGTTAAATTATTTATATATATATATTGGCCGGAATATGAGATTAGAATAAAAATAACCTTTCTTTTTAAATGTATTGTTATTTACATGAGCCACATGCCTTATTCCGTTATTTATTACAAATATTAATACAAATAATATTTTGATAGTTTATGCGTTGAAATATTGCCGATAAACCGTAGCCAGTACGGACAGTTAATAAATTGAAAATGATTGATATAATCCGAGTTTGCTTAACGTAATAACATTATTGCCTGGATTAACAATTTAATTATTTATATCCGTTGTATCTAATACAAATAATTGTAATAAGGGATGTCGAAACAGATATATAAATATTGTTCAAGATAACATGGTTAACCATGGAGTATAACCAAGCATAACATCATTACAATAAAGAATAGATTATATATATATATATATATATATAGAAATCAAATTCAAGACCCTCTGTTCGATTATGCCAACTGAGTCTTCAACATTGTTTATTTATAATACTTATTTTAAATAAAAATGTCAATGGTACGAATATATACATATAATATTTTGTTATTTGAAAGACAATATTCAAAGCAAGTTACATGTTTTATTTTTCAATATATACCATGAAGATATTATACACAATATAACTCTTTATTGGATCTTCGACAACCCTATTAATACTTTTCGCAAAGTAAATTAATTAAATTATAACATATTAACTTGATTTCTATTATAATTATGCTGTAAATGAAGAATTAATTTATTATTTCACATTGGAAAGTTAGCGATCAGAGAATGAAGTGTTATATTAATATTAACGTCCTCAGTAAAATCATGCGATTTTATTTTCTTATACAGTTTTCTTTTTATAATAGTATTTCATATTTTAAGGTATGATAGTACAGGCAATATAGTCATTATCTATGCTACGTAGTTTTAAAAGTAGTTATAACTTAAAAGTTCCTTGAAATATCTCTTATTCTATTTAAATATAGAAAATAGATAAATAACGATATTGATATTATATTCTATTGAACTAACTAATATAACTTAAACAAAACACAAAACTAAAACTAATTTAAAAAGTTTGGTCCCTGTGGCATAGTACCCATAATGCTGGTGGCATTTCCTCGCTGTATCGCAATGCTTACGAGGCGCAATGATACGCTGAGCGAGGAAAGCACCAGCTCTTGGATCACAGATCTGACTACCAGGCGCCTATTTCTTATTTAGCGCCTGTGTTCTTGTAACCCAAGGTCCAAGTCTATACTCCAAAGGGAAAAATAATAATAATTTGCAGGGAAGTCTTTTGTACTTTAACCTTTTCTTTTTTAATTGAATATTATATAAATATTCGTTACCCTAAGATAGCCCAACCGATAAACATCGGTACAAAACAAACAAATGCAACACCAACACAATTACAAAAAAATTGTTATACCTCCTAATACTTAACGATTATAGGATAATGATGCATAAAATTTAGTTTTATACCTGGTCTAAAAACAAATAGTTGTGTCTGTCTAAAGCTTAAGAGAGAGCTGTGAAAAGTGAATTCCGTTACAGTAAAGAAAGCGTCTCAATAGTTCAAATTACAAAACCAGTTCTTAAATGTTATCAAAACATATAAATTATACACGCGGCTTTACCTACAAATTGTTTCTTTCCATAAAACTAAATGAGAGTTTTATAATGAACTTTAATGGGCTCCAAACTATTAACAGCTACCGGAAAAATCTCGGGATAGAGACATAAAAATAAATAAATATGTAGATTGACTGATAAGTGTATATTTGGATTAAAATGTTTGGGCATCAGCAGCTTAAGGCGAAGTTTACTCTTTAGTTTTGAAATTAATTTTTGTGTAATGTTTCAAATTGTATATGTTTATCTTTATCACAAAATACTCTTAAGCACATGTTTTTAAAACATTGTTTCATACAGTCATCGAAAATGTACCAACTGTTGTTCTTAAGTCAGTGAACAGGTTTAAACTTTTTTTTACAAAAAAACAATATTATTGTATTGTATATTGAAGTTTACAAATACTAGTTAAAACATTAAGCATATCAACTTGTGTAATCACCCTGTACCAGCGTATCATCTAATCTCTGTTTATTGAAGCATCCCCTTAAATCATAAACACAGATAAGCTTTTCCTAGATAGTCCCAGTTAATTGGTTTAACGAGTCGGTATCTGTACGTTATTTGGGTGGGCACTCATTGAACCACCTCATTTTAACATCTCTATCGAGACATCTTAATTAAACTGCTTATTTTTAATTAAATTTAATTGTATTAGATTCTGTTTTGATTAGCTAGTCTAAGTTTCGATTCGATATAATTCAAAGCGGTTAGGATAAAATATACTCGTTTCTTTCATGTAATCAAAATAGTAATTTCACGATTATTATTTTGTAGCTGACAAAAATATCCATGAAAGTTTTGACTTATCATTTTAATCATTTTTTACTATTAAGTACTTGTAATTTAAAACTAGATTTAATTAATTAGTATATTATGCGCTTTCTATTATATGGTCTAGATCATGGCTTCTTAAACCTTTAGTTTAAGAAGCCATGTTCCTCACAGTCGACAATGGGGTCGCATAGAAAAATTCTGGGGTGGAGAGATTTGAATGTCAAAGTTTTATACATCTATATACGTATGTATCATTTTATAATTTTTTGGTGCAATTTTTAATTTTAAAATTTTGTATGTTCTAAAAAGAATTCTAAACTATATATTTATATATGTATATTGTTACCTAATAAATAAATCATCAAACAATATTAATTTATATTTCTTTTAAATTTGTATGTGGTCATCAAGAAACTCGCAATCATAAATGGGGTCGTGAATTACAAAAATTTAAGAATCTCTAGTCTAGAATAAAACTCGGGTTTAACCACTATAGTCGAGTGGCCATAATTTTGGTGTTAACATTTCGTGGAATTAACGATAAAACCGGAAATCGAATAAAGTGATATCGATAACAATATCAAGAACATAACTACTTTAAATTATTTTATAACGATGCTGTAAATTTAAAAAAGTCTTAAAAATAACAATAAACTTTTACAAGCAACAAAATTACGTTAAAATGTGTACATTAAAATCAATTTTAGGATCGGTATACACTGAGATTTGTTTTATTGCTTCCGAAAGTAAAGTTGTTTATATTTTATATACTTTTCTATATAAAATCGATTTTCTGAATTTTTGGTATATTTTTTTTTATACCACCTATGACTTTTTGTATCGGAGTATGGGCCATTTTCCCCGTGTTTGAATTACCATATAATTGGTAAGTAACACACACACACTGTTAACACATCAGTCACCTAGAAGCGATTAAAAACCCAGTCACGATTAATACTTCTTAGTATATATAAAAAACACAATTACAATCATTGGCACTTACACCGTAGAATGATATGTACAATACTTTGTTTAATTCTTAAAGTCTTCTAAAACATCAAAATCAAAAATGTAAAGTGAAATTTCCCATGCGACGTTGATAAGATTTTTCGATTCTTAAGTGAACGCCAATCCTAACTAAACTCATAGTTCACAGCCAAACTAAATCAGCTCATAAAATTTTACTATCCATTTTTATGTTTGTTTGAGGTCCCATATCGGTCTGACCCTTTGTAGTCGGTTTGAGTGCCTAAAATTGAGCTTAAAGACTGTCTTCCACTGTAAGCTTTAATTGTTACATTAGAGACGCATTTTAACAACACTCTGTATTATGATCTGACCGTTTATATTTTTTAAAGTCTACAACGCATAAGTATTTCTTTATGTAGTACTCACGGTTATGTAATCAAATTCATCATACGAGTATATATATATAGTATTTGTATTACCCTAACCAATCAAAAAAAAATAGTTAAATAACTGCATCATTTTACTAAACTCTTTTTTTAGGACGCCAGAAGGCTTACAAGTGAGCTGCCGGCCTGTAAAAAATGAGTGGAGGGATGGAATATTTATATTCTACACTATCTTACTCTTATTTCACTGATGCTGCAGTATCAATTACTATAATATTATTTATAAACAAATCTATTAATTGTATAGCTCTATGTATAGATTGGTTTTTACAAAGCCGGATAACAGCCTGCACAAAGGAGCCGAACACATAATTATAAATACACGGTCGGACGTGTAAAGCTTTACAAAGAAATATAACTTCTGTTTAATGATTACTTCAAATTATTTCTAATCAGCGATATCCGTGAGTAGTCTCGCTTGAAAGAAAATATGCCAACATATCAAATCATACAGAAAAAGGCATTGCTGTAAAAACGATTTATATAAAGCTGTACTCACGTGAAGCTTTGTGGAACTTTTTAATACTAAGCACAGCAAAGTACACCGATTTGTTTGCCGCCTCTGCTATAAAAAAGCCAATAGTAACATATCCTAGCGTTAAAGAAAATTTGTTTTACCGGTAACAGAACCTATGACTTCTGCGCTTCCCTACTGGTACATGGTATAATAATACAGGCGTATATATATACGTATTATTATATATATATATATATTATATAATGATATCACCGGTATATTCATGGATATTTTTTTCACGCAATTGTATAAAAGTAAAAATGTTTATTATATTAACCAAACAGTTGTTAAATGTTTTTATCTTTATAGCTCTTGTTCGTATATAAATAAATTCGACATTACTTAAATTCTGTACCCAAGGGTGGCTATTAAACAAATTTGGCACTTGCAATTATGATTTGACTTTTTAACAGTCATTAAACAGCCAAATCAAATTTGAAACAACCTGGTAACAATCGTTGAAAACTATGAAATGATTATTTATTCTTAAGAATTGTAAGACTGAGCGGAGTGTGGGTGTGTTAAAATAAGATTTATCAAAACTAAACAGCGAACAAATGAGATTGCATTTATCACGTCTTTCTAATTACAGAACATAATTGAACGATATACCGATCATTCATTAGTCGTTCATTCATTGATGCAAATCGTTATCTGAGGAAGTCATAAACCACTCATCCCTATCGTGTCAACTTGCACTGCGCAGGAGTTGAATATGTGTGTACTTTGCACTGGGGTGACTATGCTTTTAACATCGAAATTTTTGTCGGACATGATTTTTCCGTATTTATAACCGTTGGCCAGATGTAAACTTGCAATAGTAGATATATTTTTCCGTTATAGCAACATATTTCGTTACGTGGTCATAAATATATAAAAATTAGCATATACATAAGTATTAGGTTTCAGTATGTCATATGGCAATAGGTTGCCTATAATGTCGTAGGATAACTTGATTATCGATTAGTAGAATAATTAAGAAATTTGTATATTAAATGAGCAAAGCCACGCTAATAACATAATCGACGTCACCCTATTAAATCTATAATTATAGTTGTATCGATGTATCGATTGATTTACATCTTGATTCTCGTTCCTTATCGATACATACAACTTACAACTATGCATAGAATGTTCGAAATATCATTGAATTATTTTTTATATTATTGTACGGTTATATTGCAAATTGAATTACTATTATAATACACTGGCATGAAATTTGCGTATATCGCAATCTTTTATCTTTTACCTGTTTCAAAATGAAGGTCTTAACAGCCTATCCTTATTTCATAGCTTTTTTTAAACTATTGGTTCTAATAATACTTCACTAAAAACAAGTTAATTACTTCTATATTTCAGTAATTGGTATATTGTACATATTCCGTGTTGCCTTACACAGCTTCAATAAGTAAGTCGTAAAAAGATCTATATTTTTGAAACCAAGTCATAAAACTAGTCCGGTCCGCCGTATCGTACGCCGTTCTTTCAACTTCTTTTTCTGGGATATATTAACCACTAAGCTTTTCACTAACCACTTGATGTATGTATTAATACCCTTCTAAGCAAGAATCTACACGCTAACTACCGCACCGACTGGGACGTCATAATAAGAGCATATTGACACGAGTAAAAACGCAGGCAACCGCTTGTACAGACAACTAAATATATATAGATTTCTGCGAAATTAATACAACTATAATTATTTATTGACGACACAATAATTATATTGTAACAATTATTGTTCGCTAAGAGACACATTAAGATAATATTATCACGAACGCAAATATTTGTGTTAACTTTTTTGTTTCATAATAATTTTATGTCATGCGAATTTATCATGTTACTTACTTGTTTTTGTTATTTATTGACGAGAAGAAGAATAATGATTTTATGGATGAAGACATAAATATATTACCATGATATATAATTTTATTTTAACAAGACGGTTTTTAAACACACTGCTAACAATTACATCTATGAGAAATGAATATAAAATCGAGATTTAAATCTAGTATAAATATTTTTGGTTGACGATTCATAAGTGTACCTTAGTTACCTATATGAATAAAGATATTTTTGATTTTCATATAGGTAACATTTAATGATGTTACATAGGCTCAATTATTTGCGAAGTTAATTATGTGTATAACATGTGGTATAGTATTATTATATACATACGTTAACAACGTCGGAAACTATTATTACTTTGATAAAGACTTACTAATCATTAATTCATTCTTCATACTAGTTTACTACTAGCAATTAGTAACAGTTTTATCACACAGAATATCTTTGGACTGTTCTTTCTATTAAATTATTAAATATTAAATGAGTCGCTTGCAGAATGCAGAGAAAAAAAAAATCTGTTTTCTCATGAAAAATTTAGAATGTACTAAAAAGACAGACGATTTCGTGACATGACAGAACTAATCGTTTCCCAGACGATTGTGAATGACATCTCGAATTGATCCAGTAATATTTTTGTATTTTAAAAATTTAATATCGGTCGGGTAGCAGTAAATGTTATCGGTTGGTCGGTTGATTTAAGGTAAGAAAAGTCCTTTTTAAGTTTTGCTTTTAAATTGGTAACCAGATACCGACCTACCTAGACAACTACTGGCCCATTTAATAGCCACCAGGCGTCTATTATTTTAATAAACAAATCCAACATTAGCACATATCGAAATACTCAACAATCACTCATCTAGCTATTCAAATAAAACAATTAGCTGTATCGCTTTGAATACGGAATGAAGCTGGCAACATGACAGATCGTTTCATTCCCGCCGCCATCTTTAACGCCTCCCATGTGCGTGTCTAAGAGAGCGTGTACACTTGCAAACAGTTGCAAACCTTTTGGGCCTTAAGATCACTGATCTTGTTTTTCTTATATTAAATTAAATTTTAAAAAAAAATAAAACGTAGTTCATTAAAAAATATTTAAATTTGACGTTGTGTAATTTAATAAAACGTTTATTATGAAACATGTTATTTAAAAACCATATTATTTCTTTTTACAAAAAGCACTAAAAATATAAGTTATTCATTCTAAATGTAGGAATAACCCGTATATAATGAATACTAAAAACTACAAATTCAATTATAGATTTAAAAAGCAGCATATAGAAACATTTCACAAACCGCGAGTGTCCAGTAACCCTTATTGAAAGCGTTTCAAACCGCGTAATTTAGCTCACAAAGCGAACCTCTGTGGCCTGAAAATTAACAAGCACGCAACATTTAAGTGATTAATTCATGTAATTAAGAACAAGCGCTTAGCGAAATTAATAAGTTATTTTTAATTAGAATAATTATGTACGATGTTTCAGATTAATTATCCGCTAATGGAGTTTGCATTTGTGTTCAATGGTTCGTGTATTCATGTTTTAAACGGTTATATAAAGATTTTCAATCAACCATCGGCAATATCCTACTACAAACTGAGCTTCTTTCTATCTTGGTTTCTTAAATAATATATATTTATAGACAAGTAGGCATTCTAAGGTATGCTGTTTTCAGACCACGGTAAACCGATACGAGACAATGTTGATTGCACAGTGTGTTATGACTTCAAGAGTGTGAATTGCAGTTGGAGTTTTGAGCGAACACCAATCTAAACTTTCTAATAACACATACGTACCAGGTGAATAAATATCGTTAAGTCTGTTTTAAAATGGGAGTTCTCGGTAGTACGTTATGTAAATTAATTAATATCGACACAATCAAATATTTATTTATACATAAATACGATATAGTTATAGTAATTGGCCTTTATGTACTGTTCTAATTATAGTAAAATAAATAAAAGCATCTGGACGAAAAAGTTATGTTTTTATTTCGAAAATTTGAATAAAAGGTAGAAAAGACGGGGACATTTACAAAATTTTGTTATTAAATTATATTTTGTTATGAGGGAACAGATAATTTAATATGGAAAGATAAGATCATCGACTGACGTCATTATTACAATACGTATAAGTGGGACAAACAAATCGTCGATGTAGGTAAATTGGTCTGATAATTTTTACGATAATTTTGCCAAAAACGATATACAGAGCGGACTTAACAATTCAATTGTATAAAAAAACCCATTTGATCTTAGCTAAAATTTACTATTACATTTACTTAATAAGGCTAATTTTCTCAATAGCTAACGTACTTTTGTAATATACATACTTAATTTGATAAAATAACGAACATACTTCCATTCGTCTTGCCACTTGTACGATTATGACTAAGACTTATTTGCTATAAAAAATATATTGATTAAAAAATTTATTACATAAATGATTAAAAATACATAGGACCTCATCTGTAAATCGTGTTATTTATCTAATTCCTCATAAAATCATTTCAGCAACCACACGTGTACGTCAAAAAAATGTCTAAAGAGATTCGATGTGTGAATACGAAATGATTTGATTCGACTCAGATACGATACATGAAGATATAATACGGTAGATCCAATATTAATTATATGTTTTCATAGTAAACACTGTATCGAAATGTATAAATAATATGTTCTGAGATTTTGAACATCCCATTTAATATCAACACTCTGTATTCAGTATCTAATGACCCGACCCCACTATCATACAATTAACTTTAATGGTTAATATTTAAATTAGCTTCACGCACAGATGAAATCGTTAAACCACTATCTCAAATGGCCGTAGATAAACTAAATTAGGTCTATATTTTATTTATAATTAACTGATAAAATGATATAATAATTATGAAATCTGGAGTGTTAGGGGAACGCGGTATTCTACGATTCCCATTATAAGTACCTATTAGTAAATTCATGAAGTCACTAGCACACAAGCAGCCAATTGCAGCTATATTAAAAACCGGTATCAGTCAATATGCAGGTGCTGTTGAAGGTGCATTCGTTGGTACTACATTTTTAGCAAAAAAGCATTCCTAATAATAATGTTTTGCAACCCATACTTGTATAGACAAACTTTATTCTGTGTGTATCTATGCATATTTGAACGTCTGATAGATGTGGTTTAGTCAGTCCTGTAAATCTCAAACAAACATAAAATACAAAGGCAGAGAAGAAATAAAACATTTGGGATTCCCGTGTAAGTTGAGGTTTTGATCTGTAATCGGTTTTAAAAGAGGTGGAATTATTTTATTATTATTTTAATTATGCTGAACAACAGATACGATAAGCTTATACTTTTTTTTATATTCTTCTATCTATAGACGTATGACTTATTATATTTATATTTTTTTATGGGACATTTATAACACACGGTCGATTAGTAATTTTTTGCTTGCGTTATGGGTGCAAACATAACTGATACTAAACACTTTAATCCCATTTTATACACATAATACATCTAGACCACAGTCAAGAAAAATATTCATCACACAATTATTCGATGTACCGGATTGAATAGATATTCGATAGTCTTTTGAGACGACTGAGTCGTCGAAAACATTAATATACTATCTCGCAGGCTACTTATAATTACCAAATTCTTATATCATTTTTAGAAAATATTTTTTTGAGGACTGAGGAATATTCTCTAACGGTACTCAAGTGAAAATTTGAGATTGTGATGAAGTCTGTCCGGTTCTATAAAAACGTATAGGGATGTATAATTAAACCACGTAAATCATTTAAAATAATTATATTAGACTACAAATACAAACTTTATACATAATTATTTACAGTGGGTTTACATATTTGTACTGAATACTAAATTTTAAATTAATACAGTGCAGTAATTAATACATATTACCAACTAATAGTTTAATAGTTGACTTGAGACAAAATTTATTAATTACAACGAAATTTAATACAAACATTAAATGTGATACACTCGTAACTATTATGATAAGATACTTAAAACCTATACATAAATATTTACATTTTAAAATAGTATTTACAAATAATTTACACTGATGTTATTTTAACAATTTAATTGTTAGTAAAATTTCGTATTTTACATTTGTTATATTTATGTAATGACCACAAAAATGAAGGCCAAAAGACCAAAAATACCCGCGATATTTCCTAAAGAAGTTTTGTGACAGGTGCAAATGGTTAATTACCGGAATGTAGTTAACTCATTAATACATAAAATACGAATTCCACTATAATTTTTACCTATTTTAACAACTCGGTCAGTGTTCAAACGCGAAATCATTTTTTTTGTATTTTATCATTCACATTATTGTTGGCTGGTCTGTGTGCTTGGTGACGGTGATCCCTGGGGGGGCATTGACAAATGGGGCATCATGGGGGGCAACGGCCTCCCCATTAAATGGTGGGGGAAGTACTGCTGCAGCGGATGGGGGTACATATGATGTGGGTGACGCGAGAACTGTGCCATCTTGAGTTTCTCAATTTCCGCCTCTTGCACTCGTTTTGCCTTCGCTCGACGATTTTGAAACCAGATTTTAACCTGTAAAATTAATAATGTCTTAAAAATTGCAGTACTTTTACTAACTTAATGTATTTTTAACTATGAATAAGTAACTACCCTCTTACTACAGAATTATATATTATTTGCATAGACAATGATCTTATTTCTACAATATTGGTCATAATAATAATTAGTATTGCTTGTTATGTTTTTATTAAGTGCGTGCGCTCTTATCGAGTTTTAATTAGTCCATAACAATCAAAGCAACTCCGCGAACTCTAATTAACACATTAATTTTCATAAACATGATATATTTTAAATTTTCATATAAAATTTTATCCACAACGACACTACTTGATATTGCACATCTGTCTGGAGGTTTCATGTATGTAAGCAATTAGTGAATTTAAATCTAGAAAAGCAAAGTTAACAATGTCATATGATTTTATGATAGGTAGTTAGAACCTGTCAAGGACCTGTCAGTATCCAAAGAATAAGTTAAAAAACCAAACATTTGGAATTGTGTTTTCTACTAGAATAATGTTGTTAATTTAAAAAAAAATAGCAATAATTAATAAAATAATCACCTGAGTCTCTGATAATCCAAGTGACGAAGAGAATTCCGCCCTTTCAGCGATGCTCAAGTACTGTTTATCCACAAATTTGCTTTCCAAAGCGCGTAGTTGCTGCGCAGTGAACGGCGTGCGTGGTTTGCGATTCGGCTTGTGCTTGCGCAGATTGCATTTCAACTTTGGAGGCTCGCCGTTGTGATCTGGTAACAAAGAGAATGTTAAAGATTTTATGCTTCAAAAGTTTATTTGCCTAAACTATAAATACATTTATTTCTAATTAATTTTTCTTTCTATGTGTAACAGACGTGGCTGACGGCGCAAGACTGATTACGAATATTATGGCTTTTACGGATAAGGAAATGTACGGCCAGGACCAATACTTGAAGCACCACTGTCACACTGTCACTCATAGCGAAATATATAGCCAAAAAAGTTCCTCGTTTTGTATCTGAAACTTTAATTTATTTACGTTGTATTTAACTTGCGCGCGTTTTAAAAATATATTTATAGGCACAGTACTTTTTATATTAAAAACAGCTAAACACTATTATTTGCTTAATAAGGCTCACGTTACAATAGCAATGGTGTTTTGCTTTACCTTTTCCAAATAATTCAATTATATCGTTTTAATTAAACCAAGTATTACAAGGATAATTGTAAACAGTTTTATTGTTAGTCGCATTTTAATTTTTAATCGTGAACGTTAGATAAGGCGCACGCAACATCATCCAACTAAGTGTGCCCTGACCTTTATTTACGCTGATAACGAGAAGGAATAAAATTTAATTCTTTATTGTAATGTATTTAATTTATGTGTAAGGTGAAATTACATATTAAGTCAAAGAATTAACAGTATAGTAAATTTATATTTATGCCTGGTATTATTTTTGCTGCTTTAAAAATGTCTAGTCTAGAATTTTTAGACTAAGATCCTTTACGTATAATCAAAACGTAATAATTTATAGTGTGACTACAGCTTAAACGTATGAATCTTTGTTAAAATCGTGTATGAGTTTTTTTTAATTAAATTTGCGGTTGATATATAACTTATAGTCTACCCATTAGTATGTGAAAAATTTAAGGCTGTTAATATATTAGCTTCACATATTAGCATTGAGTCGATTGCTAATTTACCATGATTAACATAAAAGGCTCATCAAACTCTTTCTATACTAATAAAATTTAATTAGCTCTTCAACAACTTATCACAAAAATAATTACCCGCTTATCAGTAGTAAGTTTAATTATACATCGGTGATTATTTCTGAGATAAACTTTTATTACATACAACCTACCCATTACTCTGTAATTAATACATCAATGGCACCGTTGTGCTAAATAAAACAATTTGAATGAAAATCGAGTAATTACCATGTAGTATATTATTATAATAATAAAACTACTAAAGCACTTTATTCAGAGCTAAGATATATGGGAATATACAGTCACTTTTCTGATTAACCTAGATCTGTGTGGTAAGGATCATCTAATCGCTTTAATAGAGATCTGTAGCTCGCTTTTAATTTGACTATTTTGAAAATTAAATTTTGAATTAAAAAAGACGCTTTTGAAATGGCCTGTAAACAATGGCTTTATATATTTGTTATAATATTATCTAAGTAACTGGATCAGCTAATCTTAAAAATAAACAATTGTTTCAATAGGAAAGAGCCAATTAACACAACTCACTTTTTTCTGATACCACATGTAAATAAAATGTAATAAGATATAAAAAGGTCATAATATAAAATAAAAGCTATAAAAAAATTGTTTTGACTGGTTAACAATTTAATTAATAGTAAAATTAACAAGACAGCATTAACCGTTTAATTGTTATTAATTATCGAGCTATAAACTCATAAAAACAACATTAAATACTTATTTACATTGATTCATATGGAATTAAGATAGAGATGTACTGGTTGGACCAAGTATTCTTTTCCCGTTTAAGCTTTATATTCGCGTACCACTTGCCTACAGTATTATAAATTTAACACTTACACTATACAATATTATTTTTTAACACTTAAGTTTAATGATTTTTTTTTGGATAGAAGAGGACATAAAGGTTAAAAATCGCACCTAAAACATATTGAAAATGAACAGTCGATTTCTCGGCTTGTTAGAGACGTCCTGCGCACGCGCACTAAGTCATGCTCCTAATTATAGAAGCATTCCCAATCAATTACCGCGAAACAAGACATCAATGTAGCGATAGCAGACTTGTTAAAACATACAATTGTATCATAGACACATTTAAGGCTGGTAAACAACAAACAACTTTTAAATATAACTTTGATTTTTATAGAAAGTTCGCCAAAAGAATATATAAATTATTATTAATTTACACGGGAATAATATAGGTAATTAATAAGAAGTTTATTAAATGTTTTAAACTTTTTAACTAGCGTATCGCATTCCTAGAAATGTCAGTTTAGTATTCAGTTTGGTAGGTTAGGTAACATTAGTGGTCAGTTATAATCGCTACTAAAATCATCAATTAAATGTCCAATAATCTGCCTGGTCACATATACTACAGAGCGGGGGTTGTTTTGCGTGGATGTATATATAATATAATCAAAATAATGTTTTACTTTATATTATTTAAATGAATAATTCTTTTGAAAGCTAATAAGATAATTTAAAAGTTAAACTATTAAAATCAAAGGGCATCAAAGTTGAATGTTGGCGCGCATCCAAAATCCTTAATGTCCCATTGAACAGCTATTTGTAGTTCAAACTGTATCCTATGCACTTAATAGACTGGTATGGAGCCACGAAATTGGCTTGAAATCTAAAGTAAAGGTTTTTTACTAGATACAGGGGGTAAATATATAAAAGACGTTTCATTGTTATTAGGCACGTGGAAGAGTCGCGTGTCTATGGGTGGACTAGAAACTGAAGACGAGTAGAAAACAATTGAAATACGTCTTTTTTTTTAAAGTTCTAAAGCTAATAGCCAGATAAACGCTTGCAATAGTATAACAGAAATGCAAAACTGGTATCAAGAATAGATAGTTAGTTAGATAGAAGAATATATACGGTAACTATAAAATGAGAACCATTAAATTACCAAAATTAATTCATACTAATTACATATTCAAAACAACAGATAAAAATCTCTATTCAACGACAAACCCTTCTCACAAAGAATTCAAAAATGGAACGATTAATACTTCGAACAATAGTTTAAAAATGGAATGCACAGATTGAAATCTATTTGTACAATTGCCTAGTGTTTGTCCTATTTTTAGGGCAAATTCAAAATGGTTTCGAGTTGTATGGCCCATATTTTAAAGCGATTGAGTTTGCTGATGAATGGCTTTTAGAAGACAGTTCGTTTGATCGCTAGATAAATGTTGTGGGTGTATTCGAGAGGAATTCGGGAAGACTTGTTAATAGCTATAATAGTTCTTTGTGTTTTAATAGATTTATGTTCATCCTCCTTCCTATTTCAATAGTTTTTTGTTCGAATGATTTCTCAATAGCTTTTTTTATAAAGCCAAACAAATTTATATGATAATTAAACATCTTAATAACTCATTAATTTATTACAAGTATCGCAAAGTCGAATAGGCGTTGTTGATTACAACTTCAAAGTAAATGAAATATTTAAATTATCGTGGCAAGAGAGATGTAACCGCTTTGCTCAACCGAGAATTCTTGTTGAAACAACAAAACGTCAGTAAACGAACGATCGTTTAAAATATTGGAATGAATGACATACCACGCTTCGCACGATAAATGGTGTTGCTCACACAAAAAGCAAGCACGCTCATTAATATATCAACTGTCCTTTTAGAAGTCCATTCGATTAGTGCTGTACTATTTTAAGCCTACAAAATCCCGACACGGTATTTCATGCAAATATGCATACGAAATTTTTTAAAACTCGTATATTCAATTTAAGGTACGTTATTTCTTACGACTCGATGTCACAACACATATATCAAAGCTAAACATCTGCATTCGATATCTTGAGACAATTAACATGTAGGTACAGACAGCTACCGTACATGTATTTTTAAAATTAAGTATATTAACTTAAGATCCGTTATACGCGAGCGACTAGATTGAAATCGTTATTTTCAAACGCGAGATATTCTATCTTAATTAAGTGTCTCTATTTGTATAAAGCGGACAATAAATTTAAACACCATTAATTAAGAATGCCAATGTTCTCGTTTTGCTTAACCAATACCACTTTATTATAAAATCTGAATTCAATGCAGGAATGTCGTTAATCGCAATTCTCGAAAATTTGAATATCAAATGTACCTTTACCCTTTTAGTTTTTGTAAAAACACTTTAGGGTTCACGCGTTTATTTAAGATTTAATTTTTATGTAGTATTTGATGCGATTATTATGCTTATAACAACAAACACGATTATTCGTGAGTGTATAAACAGCCTACCTTTATTTCAGTTACCGCCGGCAGCTTTGACGTCTAAACACGACATTAATACACTTTCGACTTTTTTCGGCTGTCACATAATTTACTTTTTTTACGTTGTGGCGCATTAGCTATTAAACGAGTCGTGTTTGACATCGGGATTAATATGTTGAAATTGTTCAGTGAAAGACAGTAGCTATATATTAACATTAATAATGAGATTTTTGTGAACCACTGTTAAAATGTTTTCTAATAATTTATTATCGTTTTTAGGCTTTGTTTTATATGAAGAACTTAACTGAGTTCGTTAGCTTGGCGGCTATTTTTATAATACGCCGTAACCATGGCAACAGACAGCTATATCTTTCGTTTACTTTCTACGATAAGGCACACAGAACCATTTCAAAAAAAATAACAAAGTCTTTTGACGTAGGGAGAGAGCCAGATTTTGATCGTTATTAAAGTTAAGTAAATAGGGTAAAGAACTATTAAATAAATTGTTTGTACTGCAAAACAATTATATTATTTCTATATGTTGTATGTATTTATATATTAAGATTATCTCTTTATTCGTATTTGCGGTAGAAATATTAAATTGTGAAATGACTATTAGTTATTATCAATCGTAAAAATATGTCCAACTCTAGGCATATTAAAGATGTAAGCAGTTTTTCAAATTTATTATGTCGGGTATTAATAAATGAACAAGTTAATGCTCAAATATTACCCAGCGGGAAGTCTGAGACTCCCACGCAGTCGCCCACAGAGTGCTGTACACTCTATGGTTTCTCTACAATAGTTTTCAAATGCTCTATGGTCACTTGGATAAATTTATTCATTTTAATCCAAAATAAGGGTTTATGACTTTTATGACTAGTAAACGGTTTAATAAATGATTTTACTTTCTGCCTGTTTATTTGCCAAATAAATTGTTTGTGTTTAATTACGCAATGGAACCAAAATTAACCATAAACCTTATTAAAAATCCAATAAAAAGTATTTAATTAAATAACATAATTTAAAATAAAAGGCACCGCACCATAAAGTAGCATATTCCGAAACATTCAAATTTAGAATCCATTAGGGTTCTTAAAACTCAAACAAGTTTCAAAGAATTGTATAATTTATGTTACAACAACGCACGATGACAAATTATCTAATTCTCTACGCTCGATAATTTTAATTAAATCGATTTTAATAGTGAAATATTCAAAGAAACGCCATCGATTCAATATGGATTGTTATTTATTGGTCGAATTAAATATTAAGATTAAATCGAATTGTCGATTAGATGTTTCTTGGAATATTCTTGGAGTCACAAAGATATCAATACATTTGCTGATATCAATCCCATTTTTATTTTCACTTATTAGCTCAGGTAGACTTATGTGTTAAACACATAAAATATTGTTTTTAACGAAAGTAACAAAAATTACATATTAGTTTATTACCTTATTTTCGTCTAAAAGTTACTGTATCTTATCTTCCAATACTATTTTTGTATTTATCACAAACAAAACATTCGCTAATTTTTATAGCGCAGACCATTAAAACAGTAGCGTCAATAAAATCTAAAGAAATCAAAATTTATATTTGTGGAACCGGTTGATTTGAATATTTAGCGAATTAACATACAAATTTGGAGCTTTAGAATCCGTTATTATACAAGGCTATAACTTTCATCAATTAGCGTTCATCCATATTTATTAATTTGACGTTATTACCGACTATTAAAGTCAAGTTAGCCAATAAAAAATATTACTTTAATATTTTTTCTATTGTTAAGAAAGTGGCAAAGTACTTCTCCACCTTGGAGATATAAATAACGAAAGGTATCGTAACGTAATGAAATTACGAATATCGGTCCTATATTGTTTTAGTTATAAATAAAATATATATTGTTATACTCGCTTAATCTTTTTATATAACCAACATAACCCACAGTAGAAGGAAACATACAACAAAATTGCTTAATCGACACGAAAATAATAATCTCCTGTGTGATTTATAGGAAGCTCTTAGCATATTCTCCAAAAAAGTGATAATAATTATTTGTTTCTTACTAAGTTTAGGAGTATTTGCTGTAAAGGGTTTTAGTACAAAATACCCAACGCGTGTGGCTAAATTTATTTTGTATGAACTCGTAATGACAATACTTAAACTAGCCACTTAAATGTTCTATCGTTTACCGTTCTTCGAATATCTAAAAATAACGCAATTTTGCTTTGCGATAATACGCTTTATTTTTACTATGTTAAAGTTGTGCCAATTTGAGTGTAATTTGTAAAGGAAGTACGGATGGCGTGATTGCGCCCATGGGCGTATAATTCAGTGATGTTATCTGATGATTTATTATATACTGTCATCGTGCGAAAGATGTTTGTGCGCGTCATTTGGCGTGGTAGATTTATCTGATTCTAGACTTTATCTTATGGTGTCAGAGTTCTATATGTATACCATATAATAGACCCCCCATATTGGTTCTACGTTTTAATAAAAACACTCCTAATTAGTTAATTATTAATTAAACGCTGTTAACCCGGTAAAAACTATTTCCTTTAAATAATTCTTTATCAAATTAAAAACCCTTTGATCACGACAAAATCAATCATCCAATTACGCGATTTGCTCCACAATAATTACACAACGGGAAATTTCATGAAAATTAATTGCATCACTGGCTCGTAATCAACGATCGATATAAAATCTTTAGAAATCCTGACATTCGATCGAGCGATTCGCACGCAAACGAATCGTTTAATTCGAGTTCCTTGCCAGGCGGAGCCACGCGTCAATAAAATACATGTAAAACTATCGCAAAATGAATTAAAATGGCGAGCCAATTAGGAGAAGCAATGGTGCGAGTATCGAGTTAAAAAACCCTTAAGAAATCGATACGACACAATTTGTCACTTATTACAACGTATTATGGTGTCTATTTCAATGCAAATGAACTTTGTAATAAGGTTTTGGGTTACCGATTAGGGCTGTCAAAGCATAAATATGACTTCAATCATTATTGTCTGATTATTTATTGCAATATAGAAAGGCATCGAATATCTGATAAATAATTTGAATAGTATTAAATTTAACTACATTTTTCCAACTGTCACAAATAGACATATATTTATTTGCAGTTTAATAGTTTTATAATTTAATCGTGTGACCAACATGCCCCGGCAAATATCTCTGGGAGTGATAATATTATTGAAAAATTCTCTGAAAGTTGTAATATCATTTACGTGTTTATATAAAAAATAAACTGAATTGAGAAAAAAAAATACATGACCGCCCGAGAGCCGTTCAATTTTAATAGTTTTTTGTAAACTTACAATTTTACGCACTGTGTTTCGGTTAAATTCTGACAACCCTACCATAAAGAAATCGATAAAAGTACTGTTATTTTGATAGACAAATATGGAACCTTATCTTTGGTGCGCGAAGTAATAACATTATACGCCGCTAATTAGCTGAATGTTTAAGTACCTACTCGATAGGTATCCTAATTGGCTACCTGATTTGTTAAACACAAGTTTTATCTTATAGCTTGAGAAATTAAATACGTTTATAAGGAATTTATAATGATTTCTTTAATATAGAAAAATAGTAGTACTAGTGGAGGGACAAAAGTAGCTATTCGCGCATTGATAATCGACTCTAGAAGAACAGTAAAATAATCATTGATACATCAAATTGTTTGCCCGGGTGTTCTCCGCGAGTTCTTTTTACTGTTATTTAGGTGCTGAAGTGTTTAAATGCCTTCCTTTAAATGTTGCTTATCAAATACAGGTGTCTCACGAAAGCCTCACGATACTTTTAATTCAACGGGCTACACATTGAACGATGTGTATACACTTGAGCACAAGTACCTTGTTGAGGATTGATGTATTGTTTGTTAGACTAAAAACGTACGTCAAATGAAGACACGGTCTATTTAATGCATAGGTAATGAAATAGAGAAATTACTAGCAATCCGCCACTCATACTGTAACAATCGTTAATCGAATTCTCTCAACCGAACGCATTAGCAATTTACTATAGGTAATAGTCTATTATCCTGGACCATAAACAAATAGGAAAATACAGGTAATAAGAGCATTAACGCGTATTATAGTTCGTAAAACACATACATACAAACACAAGGCTATTGTGATTCGATTAAAATCGTTTTATGGGTTTTTTTTTTTCATTTGTCAGGGCTGCGATTTTACACTGCCTGTGATGAATTAAACATTTTTTATTTAAATCACGTGACCTATTTGGGATATTGCGTTGCATGTAAATAATAGATGTTTTACACATTATAAGAATACTTTTGGATTTTATTAAGATATTTTGTGTTCCAATTAATTTCTTCATTAATTAATTAAGGTACGTGGTTGACAAATAATAGAAATAAATAAATATTTTTGTGATATTGGAAAGGTTTAATGTATTTCCTTTGGATTATACAAATAGGATGTTTTATATACGTATGCTTTCAGGTATGGTCAAAATAATTGTAATATGATGTGATATTTAACTTCATATGTCATATATCAAGATGTAAACACAGCCCCAAGAGTATGGTAAACCTAAACATTATAACTATTGTAGACTGTTTTATTCAACTTTAAATAATTTTCAAATAAAAGAAAGTTAGAACCTTGTCTAACTGAATTCAAACTCGATTCAATACAAATTCAAACTTAACAATGTTATATAATATACAAGTTATGTGAGAATGCTGTAAATATCCTAAAATTAATGAAAAAATTGTAATTAAGTTAGCACGATGATACCGCCCATAAACACTATTTTTATTTAAGACAAATTAAATGTAGGTAACACACGTGTATAATTTTAATGTGGGTTAACGTAATGTTGTCGTTTAATTAATGAGAAACGTGAATAAAGCATGTATCGTGCTAAGTCGCCATTACATAGTGGTGCATGTTTTAATAGAATTTAATTTTGCAATTTTTAACAATTAAGCCCTCGAATGAACAAGTATTCTGTAAATTCATAGTGTTTTATTCTGTAATGTACATTTAGTGGGTTTTTGCGCGTTTTATCGCCTTTAATTCCTGGTATGCGTTACATTTAAATAATTGATAAAAGTAAAATGTGTTCTTCCATTAGTATGATTTATTTATACACATTAGAGTTTGGTTTATTTTTTTTATACAATACGGCGAATAGATACAAACGAGCGGAACCAACACGATCTATGCGTTACCGGCTTTTATGGCTACAGTTTCCTGGAATCACACCCTAAATATTGTTTTAAACATATATATATATATATAAAAGACTAGCTGATCCCTATAAACGTCGCTTTGGCAAAAAAAATGTCTCTAAAAATAGATGTTGGCCGATTCTCAGACCTACTCTATATGGCCACAAAATTTCAGGAGAATCGGTCAACCCGTTTCGGAGGAGGAGGGAACAAACATTGTGACACGAGAATTTTATATATAAGATATATCTATTAAAAACTTTGTCAATTAGATAATATTATCGCAGAACAAGAATTTTCGAAAAGCTTTTATTGATTAAGCTTTTTAGGAGGTAGGTACCTACATTAAGTAAGTAGGTTACTAAACTAAGTATTACATGAAGCCGGGTTCGAATCCTGCTATAGTACTCAATTGTGAACAAATCTGTTGGCTGATTACGCTTACCTGGAGGTCAATTATGTGCAAAATTTACCCCATATTGGAAAAATATTTATATCATGAAACATAAAAGAATAAAAAATATATAAGAAAAGAATCGTGGCTATGTATTAACCATAATAATAATTACAAATAAATATTTAACTAAGGTTTCTCTACTTAGTAAATGTTATTCAAATTATAGTGTACCTAGCTCAGACATGTTTACCTACTTTCAGCTAACGGCTAATGCAACACTTTCATTGCATATATGCATAGACTTACACTCGTATAAAATCATATTTTTTTACAAAATCCCCAAAAGAGGTTGCCGAGATTGTCTTTCTGGCAATGACGCCATTTATTCAACGACTGGGGTTATTATTTTTTTAATTTTCATCTCTATCTACTGGATTAAAAAAATATTACAATTATACAGACATCAATATATTATTTTTACTCACCACCCAATCTCACCTATACATTTGAAGCTATACATCAGTGTACGATTATTCCAACATGTCAAAAGTACAAACAATGCCAATAAAATTATGAAAACAATTATCTGTGAATTCATCATAAACATGTTTATTACAATGTAGATTAAAAATTGTAGATGTAATTTTGTTACTTTGTTTGCTAATTGTCTGTTGTAATAAAACAGCTTCCATACGATGCTTTGTTTTCTATAATACAAGTGTTACGGCTTTGAGCAAGCCTCAATAACGATGCCTAGTTGGCAGAACGGGTTCAAATCGGTACAAATTAAAAATAAATATGTAAACATAATATATATACAGTGTAAAGAATATATAACGACACTGAAGGGATTGTACATTGTATGGAATACAAGCTAAATTAACCAAAGCCAACCTAAAATTGATTTGGACGCTTAAGACATGGAGTTTACGAATAGAGTTTTAAGAAACATGGCATCCGAAAGTACAAACATAAAGTAGGCATAAAAACTATCAAGCGATTTCCAAAATGGCATAGGGCATGATCCGAAAATCCTTTGAAACCGACAAACAAGCCCCATAAATATCAAATCTGTCGAAATGCGAAAACAATCGCACACAAAATGGCCGTCTTTGCATTTGTTAAAGGATTTGTTTGTGACATTCTCTTACAAATCCGTCTAGCTTAATGCCATTTGAATATTCTAAATGGGTAGATCTCAATGAGGAAAATTCTACAAGAATTGTATGTCTAAAATGTAGGTACAAGTGAGAATCTTTTATACATTTATTATCTACCTATCGAATAATAATTAAACTTTAATTATTCAATAATATTTGGTCAAACAAAGATTTTTCCGAGTAAGATTTTTTAAAGAAACAAAACTATTATCTAATAACGTAAAATCAAATTAGAGAAGAATCAATTTCTTTCAAAGGAAGTGATGTAGTGCCGTGGAAGCCTTCATTCGTCGGATGTCGAACTTCTTGACTTCAAATTTAATACCATTGAACCACAAAACAATAGAACAAACATAATTACCGTATAATTAGATCTATTTAGCATACAACATTATATGCAAACACGTTTTTATAAAATCGCATATAATTGTTGTCTTAATTACTTATTAAACTAGCAATCTGCGCATGTACATATAATTTGTATTTTTGTTATTATATATATATTGTGTTAAATTAAAAAATACTATTTTATTAATTAGCCATTTACTGTTTGTTTGCCGAATATTTATTTAACCGTAACTTGTGCCTAATTAAATAAATGGTGTGTGAACTGTAAAAGTAAATTTATCGGTCATAAAAACTAAGCTTTAAATTTTTCAAAACCCCTGACAAATTAACTTTAACATAAACCAACAAATATTATTATTTGACGAACTAAATGGAATCGAACGATGAACGTATTTTTTTAAATGTAACAAAAAAGTAGCGTTTAAAAAGCATTAATAATGTCAAAAGAGCATAGACATCATCAAATGATTGATGGACTCTTCGCTGTGGTCATGCTTTATAAATTCTAGTTCTTATGAATAGGCTTATAAGCCTATTCATATATATATGAAACCTTAAATTAATTTAATTTATTTTAATTAATTTACATTATTTAAATTCTCAATTAAGGTTACTAGATTTCAGTCTATGTTTTTAAATTATTGCTTCTTTAGTAATAATGAATCTCCTATTAAAAAACTAGCGACACAAAAAAACCTAACTACCTACATTTTGACAATATGTGTCCTACTAAGTTCTGTATAAATATTTAGCTTACCTGTTAAATGTCCGGTAAAATGTGACTGGAAAAGTGGTCCAAATGCTGGTACAACAGGTGAAGGACCAGCCCATCCCAGCCCGTGATAGGCCGCCGCAGCCGCCGCCAAAGCGCTGAAAGGCGTCGGTCGAATCGGTCCTAATCTCTCCTTATCATTGGGCGTTGTTCTATCTTCATCGTCGCTTTGTCCATTCTGTAAGTCTTCGACATCTACTATCGAGTCTTCCTGATTCACAGAATCCTCGTATTCTTCGTCCGAAGATGTCAAATGCGCCGACACATTCAAATTTAAGGGTGGTGTTTGTGATGATTGCCGTGGAGAAACGGATTTTGCTCCTGGAAGTTCTGGTTGCGCCTCAGGCGACTGCCGTAAAGGTGATTCCGGTATTGTCCTATGGTGCCTGATCATTTCTGTCTCATCGACTTGGTTAGTTTTCGTGTCCGCCAAAATTGATGCTACGCTGAAGCTTATTCTGGAGGCTTTGGGGGGCTCAGTGGCCTCTGCTGGGCTGCTGGGATATCTAGAGACACTCTGTATCGCCATATTCACTTCTTGTTCCTCGTATCTTTGCTTTAACATTGAACGCCGGTCAGTTCCATTTAGCACAGTTTCACAGTCGCGATCGTTGGATCGTGTACGCATGCGGGCGCGGTCGGAGGTTGACTGGCCGGCGAGTAGCGACGGTTACCCTCGCCTCATTGGGGGCACGTCTCGTTCTGGCCCCGCCTTCGATGAGGCCGTCTCACTCAGCCAATCGACCGTTTGAGAGCGAATTGATCCAAGCGCGGGTGGAGGGGAAGCGATTTAGCACGCTCTTATCTCGTTAGCCTCCTTTGTGATACTCGAATTTTTTGTTGGAATCAAAACATAATTACCTTTTGTAGGGGTTCGCGTGTTTTGATCGCGCACTTTATGTCCAGAAGTATAAAAATATAATGAGCAGTGAATGCCGCTTGTTAAATCCTTTTGAGAATCGGTGCCTTTTATGTGATTAGGGGCAAGGGGCGACGTTTAGCTGAAATTCTGTTTACGGATCCGTTACAAATTAGCGACTGATTTACAACTTGCAATCAGACGTTTTATCGTGGGATTTATTTATATTATCATGATGTAATTCACAACCATACCACACGCTTTCAAATTGCTATTCTATAAAATATGAACTATATATTTTACCACCGATATCTACCACCTTCTCTTGGTTGGACTGAACTCATGTAAACTTAGTTTTAGTGACGTTCAATAGTGGCTGTATATGGTTCTTCTAATTTTGGTAACCTTATGAAATTTAAATGAACTTTCTTTTTAAGGAATTCTTATGTAAAAAAAAACAATATTAATTAACTAAGACATTCCTCAATTTTACTTAAAAAATATTACTTTAAAAGAAATCAAAAAAAGCTTTAAATATTATCCTAATGCATACATAGGTAACTATATAAAAATATCGTAGGCACCTTTATCAGATTTTTTACCTACAAATAATAATAAACGTTTTACTGACTTTTAACGAACTATCGGGATTTATTATAGAGACATTTATTGTTAACCTAATGCTAGGTTTTAAGATGTATTAAGTCGTACCAACTAACTTCCCCGTTAACATTTTATAATTATCCTTTTTCGCCTAAACTTAATAAACATTATATCTTTCAAAAGTGTATTTTGTACAGCTAAACAAAAAATCATAATAATCAATTGTGCTATTTTGATATGGGGAAGAGATTATCGCGTTATAAGATTCGTTTAAATCGCTAAGTGTGGACCCCAAATAGAAAAAAGTAATAAACTTAAATACACATCACAAAAATAACCCACAAAACGTCACCAGACGTTACCCTAACCATGAAACTAACCCTTACAACGATCTCATTCCCACCCCCCTAAAACCCTACCACTGTCTCTTTCATATATTGCAATAAATAGGTATTTTGTATTCGGAAGGGAAACTAGTTAATTACGTGGGGTGCGAAGAAAAATAGATTGAAGTTTATTTAGGGAAATATAAACTTTATCAATAATACATAAGGGCTGTTGTCGCGTGTAATTGCTCTAATAATTTTGTGATTTGAGGATTGACTGGTTTAAGTTGATAAATGAGGCTGTGATATTAATATAGTTTACTATCGTTAAATGATTCGATCACGTCTTGGAATAAAATAGGATTTTCTTTCTAAAGGTTATTATTATTATTTATTGCGATTTATTATACTGTAACTGATGATTTTATACAATCCGAGATTTATCTCAATAATAATAAATCGGTTAATTTTATTTCATACATATGTTAAGATATATATCCCGCTGACCGCACGTTATTTAAATAATGTATTAAATATGTTGAGGTTTATCCATTTATGAAGTATAATTAAAAATGTACAGTGATTTTGCACTCGAGAATAGAAAACCAAATTAATAATAAGCCAAAAACGATAAGCAAATTTTAGTATTATTATAGACTAGCTTTCCGCCCGCGGCTTCGCCCACGTGTAATTTGGTTAAGTATATAGCGATTTTTAATGATCTCGAAAGGGCTTTCTTTCACGGGCTAAAATCTTGTTACAATTGGAATTATATATAGCCTGTGTTACTCAGGGATGATGACTTTACAGGATCGGATGATTCGGGGAAATCGAGGGCAACTTTCAAATTAACGTACAGGCAATTAATATTCTGACAAACTCCTCAGCGGTTAAGAGTTGAAAGAAAATTCTTACGAAGTTATGAGTACGAAATACGTAGTAATGTGAGGTTATTACTTATTAGCTTGACCAAATAATAAAAGGTAAACCTCATTAACGTTAAGGATGTAGGTGGAAAAATGGATGCGGACAAACGATAAACGTCTCTTCACTCGTTTCCTTTTACTTGTTTGTATAGGTAGTGTTCACTCAAAATAATCATACTGCATGGTAGTCATTACACAATGAAGCATCTTAATACCGCGATGGATATTTTTGGCCTAAGTAGAAGTTCTTTAAAAAAAAACTAAGACACAACCTCGCACACTCACTCACACAGCAACACCATTGCACACACTGATACACATTCACACACTAAAATGTTCGTACTACACATAGTTCCACTTGTTCATGTGTATATATATTTTTATTTATTCTTTTCTGTTCGTGTTTCTTTTTGTTATTCTTTTTTCTGATCTTAGATTCTATTTCCGGTTCTATATTTTAACCTTATTTTGGCTTTATTTTTAATCTATTTTTATTGTGTAAACTGTTTTTGATGAGCTGTATAGGCTTAAGAAATAAAAAAATAAAATAAATCTAGGTTGATGACGAATTTTATCAACGCCATCTATCGAGCACATTGTTCAACACTTCATTCGCGCCCGCGCGCACTGCATTATTTGTTATTTTTGTTACCTCTCATAAGTTTTAATATTAAGATTAACTTATATTAGAACATATCTAACAATATATAACTAATCAATCAATATAAGTGTTTTAAAATTTTGAAGCAGTGGTTGAAGTAAATTTTCAATTGACCATAACTTCTTTTTCTCTTAACCGATTTTGACAAAATAAACTTTTGACAACGTTCCCAATTATATGTAATCCAACTGTGAAAACCGCGTTCAAATCCGTTTAGTAGTTTTCAAGTTATAACGTACCAGACAGACAGACAGACAGACAAGAATTCCAAAAATTGTTTTTTTTGTTTCTTTGACTCTTCTTTAATTGCCTACTTTCAGTTTTTTGGAAAAATATTTAATGTACAGATTTTCGATTTTTACTGTCTTATTATTAGTATAGATTTGTCCAATTCACGATAAATCATATTCAGTTGTTTATTTACGCTCAAACAAGGAATTTGTTTAACATAAAAACAATATCAACTCATCCCAACGCATTTAAATCATTTACTCAAATTCCGGACATTCTTCTGTGACTATTATGAACATATTTTCCCCAAACTCCAAGATACCACATCATTTGACGCATGTGTTCGTATAAAAAGATACATATTTGCTAATTGATATTTTTTGTAGACGGTGTAGCTTACTTGGATAACATTTATCTTTAACTACATAACGTATTTATAGAGTAATAATAAAATCAATTAAGACTATGTGAAAGATGATTAAATAATATTAAAACCTGACGGAATATGTTATATGACATATATGGTATTTGAATGCAAGCCAAGTCAAAATTCCCTCTACATTCATGTAGCCTTTTTAATTTCGCTTTAACCCTGTTTGTCTGTATTTCTTTAAAATTTAAATTAAGAACGTGGCTAGACTGTTTGTGGCAAAATTTTCAAATATTTTACTCGACAATCTTGCGTAAATTCAAGGTCAAGCCCGAAATTGAAAATATTGTATTGAGAGTTCTAGCACCTAGGTTCGAGATAAAATTTAATGGAAAACAATCAGACTCACATGACTGTGTTAATGCCGTTCATAACACACATAACAAGGGGGTTAGTTTTTGACAGGCTAGTTGAAAAGTAGTAGTAAGTAGTAAGATTATGAACACGCAATTTGTAGAAATTATTGTAATTTTAATTACAAGTTTGGTTAAATAACATTGAATCTTTTGCTTTCTCCAAATAGATATACATTAGATATAAAAGTTGTTTCTCTGAGATTTGTGACTGAGACGCCGCAAGTTGCAGCCGAGCCAAGATTACATCGTAATCAGAAACATTATTCTTGTTGAATTTCTCGAAATCTGGCTTTTGTTTTTGGGAAAAAAGTTTGTTTAAAGGACGTCACTAAAGAGAAAACTCTATACAATTATGTGCCAGTTACAAAATATCGATTTCCATAACCTGTTTATGTAATATTATTGCCACCTGAAACGTCAATACAGCTTAATTTGACAGTGTAGGACTTTCATTAAAATATTACACACCAGTCCAAGTCTTAACTTTTACAATCATAATTGTATTCTCTAATCTGTTTTAAACAACATAATTGTCCGCTTGCTCACGCAAATGTCGCCAATTTCAATGACTAAACTGGACTCGGACAGTTTGACTCTGAATACATATGAATATACGTGCTATATATATGATTTAGATATACGAGGGTACTCGCTCATACTTGTATCTCCCTAAGATCCTAAAAATTACATCCTAACATGAAAAATCAGGGGCTAGTAAATCAGAGAATCGCCCCTTAAATACTCCGCATTCCATTGAACACCTGCGGTCTATTAACACTAATGTCAAAATAGAATACCATTTCAAAATATTTCGGCTAAATTAGCCAAAATAATTTTCTATTTCCGTTTTAGCTCATTTCAGCTCTTATTACGATAACATAAGAGATATATTACGTTACATTCTAAAAGTTATGGAGTATGTTTGTGGGTTTGTCTGCTGTTTAATTGGTAAGAAAGCATCCGTTTCAGGTTAGAGATGTGGGTTTATCGATACAGTATCGATAATATCTTGTTTTAAACCACATTTATCTTAAAAAATAATAAACTTGTTAAAAATATTTGTGAATCGCAGTGGTCCATCCAGCATAAAGGGGTTTGGTTCTAGGCACTTGGTTCGTGACTACTAATATTCTGAAATAAATACTGAAAACTTTCACTATGTAACACAGCAAGATATCAATGATATGCCGCCAAAATTACACTCTGCCACAAGGCCCGAACTTTTTAAATTTATTTTAGTTTATTTTTTTAATTTATAATATAATAAATCTAAGTCTTATTATCTCTAAATACTACATATGTTTATTATTATAATAACCAGTTTAGTAGTTTTTTGAAAACTTAAATATAAGAAAATACTTGTATACCCAATAATAATTATCGATATTTGACAGAGATGAAAAAAACGTGTGCCACAGACAATTTGTATCCAACGACGACTCGTGTTACAAGTTGCCATAAATCATAATTTTATGTAAAAAATGATCCGACAAAAATGAATGCTAATTGACATCTTCCTAGTGGGACTTGTTAATTACAACGACTAGAAACCATTAAGTATGTTTCGGGCTTCTAAATAGTTTTTATCATATATTAATTATCATAAATTATAACAAATTGTAGCTATAACGAATACCTACAATTATATAATACCAACATATGTTTAAGTTTATTTTCCTTTAAATTATTATGAATTAAATAGGATTTAATTAAATCAAAAACTTGTTCCGAATATAGCTAAAAATACAAATTGAGCGCCACCGTATTAATAGGGTTTTAGCGTTTTGTTTTTACTATAGAATGTATTACAATTCCATATTTATTAAACCTAACCTAAATGTAAAACTTAACAATTAAATTTAATCACGAAAATGAATCTATAGAAGACGATATTAAATGGAGCTACTTTTTTAAGGTTCAACAACAGATTTAGTTAAATACACACGACTCGAAGTTTATTCAACTCAGCCTATGTACATAACAAAGTCGTAGGATACATATATAAGAACAACACATATCATATTATCTGTCTCTTTAATATGCCACAAATGGCTATTAACTTGAGTGAGTAACATCTCATAAAAGCATCATCCAAATCGTTTAGTCGACGTGTGCGCAGCTAAATCAAATTGTGTTTATAAATCAGGCGCCATGAAATATTTAAAGTCTTTAGAGTCATGTGTTTTTTTTAATAATTCATGTTTCCCGGGTTAAGTTAAAAATAAATGGGGATCTATTACATCGTTTGCTTGGTTTTGTTTTTTGTTTCTGATTTTAAGAATTGTGTGCACTATTTAGTAGCTATATATAAATTTAAATTTATATTTAAATACGAAGCTAACTACGAAAATTTAGACCTAGTAGCGTCAAAATTGTATCAATTGCTTGACGTACACAAGTGATCGCTGATACGATTTTATGTAGAAAAGATATAAATAAAAAAATTATTGTACCTACCTTTAAAAATGTGGTAGGTATACTCAAAACAATATCGGTTCAGATAATATTAAAGTCCCGAATTGGAAATCGTTGACATTGCAGTTATCAAGCAGGTATAGGATCTATCTTGTGATTAAATAGTTATAACAAAAGTTAACTACATCAATCAACCGCTATGCACCTACTTATAATATAAAACCGAAGAATGGTTAATGCAAGGATGTGCAAAAAAGGCATGGCAAGTCATTTTAATAACTATACCTAATAATTTCAATGTGTTGTTGACACTTCTAATTCTAGTTATCGTTGTAATAATTGTAACAAAAAAAACATATTAATATTACACGCATTTGAATCAAATAAACTGTAAATAATTGGCACATTCCCAAACATCGAAACAATGGCCTGAACACAATAAAGTGCAAAGTGCGGGCGTGGCGCAACAAAAACAACTTATTTGTTCGATTTGAAAGTGGAATTTTAATCGGCACAGATAGAACTTTTTGCCCAACCGCATTCCCCTCAAATATTCCGCGAAAAACCTTTATCGTCCCAATTAAAATAGCGAACGCAAGATGGCTTCCGATCCGCCATTTTGATGCGCAATAAAAACTCGCCCGCCCGCAAACGATATTTGTATGTTTTATTAAATGTTTTAATTGGTAAAAAGGTAATTGTTTAAAAATTAGATCATTTAGAAATAGTTACGTGAACGGTTCAACATTCCAATTAAGATATTTTGATAATTCGTTATTGTTATTTAACATACCTTGTTTGATTTAATACCCTTACGTACTGTGTTGTAGCTTGTAACATGTAATTATAGGTTTATGTATTCAAAACAAAATATTATTATTATTCTGCACTAGACTGGGATCTTTTGATTTAGTTAAAAAATTCAATTAGTGAGAGGTAAGTGCTAGATCAGATAAACAATTCAAAGAACACGTGTACAAAGTGTTAGCCGCTTAAGACAGAAGTCTGTAAGTAGTGTTAATAGACACTGTTCTTATAATATATAATCCTAAAAGTTAACAAAGTAAGTTAGACATACATTAATTTTAATTTGGGCTCGATCGTTAGTTTAAATGATTTGTATACATGCAATAATACTCATTTTAAAAATTAAGCACATTTACAGCTCATTTGTGACGTGCTTGCTTGCACGCTTGGTTAATTTATAGGATAAAAAGCTTAATTATCTATTACCTTAGCAAAAAATATAGACATTACATCCAATTAAAATGTTATAATTTGGTTTAAATTTGTATGCAAAAGTTTAAATTTAAATCTGTATCTAATTTTCACATATAATTCTTTTTTCAAAACGTTTGTAACAATGTTGCCAGTATTGACTCGCTTTGACAGTACTAACGAGATTACATAGATTGCATCGTTATTATATTGTTTCTCTTTGTTATGCTCGTTAACTGACTCTGGGTTTTAATAGGAACGGGGGAATAGGGAGAAGAAGCTGTACAAAAGGTTTTATTTGCATCGATAAACTGTCAGTAGCTCTGTGCGGAATAAGAATATACGTTTAAGTTAAAGTTCTATTTAATCAAATTAATAGTTTTTAATAGTTCTAGTTATGTGTTCTGTATTCTTGGAGGGTTATGTGAGACCAGTGAAGTCATTACAAGTCATTAGAATATTAGGTAGGAAACTAACATTTTATCGAGAAAAGTTATGGTATATTCTATAGACCTCCGATGGTTGCTGTATGGAAATGCTAACCCATTAAAATGTCTGTATGTCGAAAATATTCAGATAAAAAGTACAATATCGGATGTCGACGGAGCGTCTCGCTCAAAAATCTTGAACAAGGTTTTGTAGGCGTGACAGTCAGTTCATTAGAAACAAATTTGTGCATTGTTAGCCTTTGTGGAGTTTTACGAGCCGCTTCTTATGACCAGCTGACCGATAGTATAGCTAAATTTTATAGATGTGTACGATATTTATTATAGGTTTTTTATTGATTCAAATAATTTCTATATCTAACCTTTTTTATTTATACTTGATTTTTGTTAAAACCTACGAAATGTATAATTTTCGATCCTATTTTAAGTTAACGTAGGCTCTTATGTGCTAAATAGATGAATTCATTACGACATTAACAAAAGCTCGCATTTATAAGCTTTAAAATTAAACCATAGTTAGATCAAAGTACAAACACAATATCCGCAGTAGTTTTATAGAAGGTTCTGTTGAGAAAGCTTCATCTCATTTTACCTATACTAGACGAGCGGTCATATGAAAAGCACTCAAACTTAGCCTCGATTTTAACACCACATGGCGCCTCCTTCACGCCAAATCATATTAGAAAAAACGGAGCTATTTCACGCCTGCTATCTATTCAAAAAGGAAGAATAGAACAATTAGTTTCGATTTCTGTATGATTTATTTAGGAATATCGACAATGACCGTTGCTACTGAGTATATTGAATTGAGAGAATTTGTTCCATACGTAAGTAAGTAAGCTTAGTTCAACAAACTAGTATGTTTAATTTTGATATAACATGTATTAAATCGTTAAAATATATATTTAAAAAAAAACATCTGCAACTTAAAGTGCAATCTCATACTAGAAGTTTTTCTTAAAATTATTATAACATACATTTATAGATATACTGGAAACGAACGTGAGTATAGAAAGTTCAACGATCAGTTTCCCACAAATAAACCCGTACGGCAAAGTAATCGAACTAATGCGGTAAGCCGGTAGCTTATTTAGTGAAAACAAACAGGCAGGCTTTGACTAATTTCCGCGGCGGCCTACACAAAGGCTGTTTACTTTTCGGCGCCCGCGCACCGCACTCAGACCCAGCATTTTAATATACGCTTGCTGTTGTTTTTATTAACTTTTTCATTATTCGAAAGTTCAAAGGTTTTGGTGGAAGCAGAAGTACGAATCCTTTTTTTATTTGCTTTATAGTGACAATTACAATTCACTGAACATGCATTAATTCATTTAAAATTAACACGAATGAATTTAAATTTCTGTTTGACGAAGCCAACTACATACAAAATAAAATATGGCGGCAAAATTTTACACCTAGTGCGATCACTATGATACGATTATATATGGTAAAGATATAATTTAAAAAAATGTTCTTAATTTAATAAATCTTATATATATATATTAGGTAACCACTAAAAAACTACATACCAAAATTTAAAATTATACAACTACATATTTATGCAAAAAAAAGGCTAAATCAAATTATTTCCATTCAGGGTGAATTATTGCCACCCGTGCTCTTTCAAGCAACACCTGGTAACGACTCCTAGCTAATTTGACTTTTTCTTAAACGCTTTTCAATAGACCACCTTGAAGATTTACCAAAATACTTGTTTGTGGTCAATGGGGCTCTTTGAATAGTTAATAGCGGTTTAAATTTATGAGGAAAGGTGGGTTTAGAAAATATAAATTGTTATAAATTTCGCTTTAACAGCCACTTGGTATAATGGTACTTGTGTTTGATTATACGTATGAGTCTGATAACAATAGTATTTAATAGCTTGCTCTAATCAAGTGAGTTCACGATCAATAATATAAACTGAATGCTATTTTAAATCGTACTCAAAAAGCCGACTCTACTTATTTTTAGTAGTTTTTGAGACATCTTTCTAGATGTTTTAAGTGTAAAGCTTTTATAAGCTTCCTTTTTATTCATGTTAATATTTGTGTAAATTAATTATGAGAATACATTGACGTAATAAGGCAGTGGCGGATTAACGAACGATATGCGTAAACACATTTAAATTTTGTTCAAACATGGCGGCTAGATTGTTTAATTGATGTCAAATATTAGTTGTCACGGCAATTAGTGAGCGGCGCGGGCGCAACACGACCGTGACCACCGTTGTCCTTTAAATTAGAACTACGCGTACATTAAAAAGTATTATATTCATTAAAAAAATACACACACAAATTTAATAGATATGCTAATTTTTGACTGATAAGAATATTGACTAAACAGCATTTAGTCATTAGTTAAGGTTTACGCAGGAAGTAGGTGCATATAATGCAAGGTCCTGAAATTTGAGAAGATTATTGATGGAACTCAATCTACGCTTAGTGAATTTCTTTGGTCGTTTGTGAAGTTTTGTATTGAAGTATTTAATAATGTATTTTAGATTAGGTGCAGCAACATGTATTTTTCTTATGTAATTTAGTATATATAAAAAAAACTAGTTTTGTAACGTTGGTGAGACAATTAATATTCGTGGCATTCAGCTCGTCATGTTTATTTTATAATTTCGGAAAATAAAGCGCTAATAACCAATTCCAAAACAAATACCTTTTTAACATGATCAATTCACAAATATTAAAACATAATAACAGTAAATAAGTAGCTATGAAACTACATATTTACTTGAGATATTTTTAAATCATTATTTTCAATGTCTGCAATTTGAGACAATTTATCAATGTGTCCAAAGGTTATTAAGTCTCAGTCGCTTCTAATTTGTAATTACGAGTTCAACCATTTACCTATTAACTCATTGAGCTCACGAACTGTAAATCATGATACACATCTGACTTTTGCTGCTTCAAAAGTGGTTTTTGTTTACTCGAATTCAAAGACATCCATATTGTGACCAATACTTGATAATGATAAAGTTTATAAAGTTCGTATCTCAAACCGAGCACAGCTGGTACAAGATTGATGGAAAAAAAATTGTGAACATGAAGTATGCTTTAGTAATCCAATTTGGGCTAATTTCTATGTTCATTTACTATATAAGTATATCTTTGGTAGAATATTAATACTACCCCAGTAGTATCCATATGCAGAATCGTGGGTTACACCCGAGGAGTGTTTAAATGAGCCATGAGGTCCTCTGAGCAGCAGGTTTCCTGGTGTAAGTTGAGTCCCACATTACTTTTGGATTGCGTGGAATGCAAACATCATTTCCTCCTCGGTCATCAATAAAAAATGTAGGTAGGTATGCTATCAATAAATTTAAAAAATGTTATGCCGTTATGGTATTAATTATAGAATCAATTTATTTAAATCTTAAATAAAACGAGGTTTACCTCCTTTGGCACTGAAATAATAAAACATATATTTAACGTAAATAATGGTTCATGATAATTACATTAGTGCAAACTGACATAAGCACTTATACAAACGAATAAATTCTAAAAATAACTCGCAAGATTTTTCAACAATTCCATACATTTATTTACATGCTATAACTGTGTTATCTGTGAGCGAGTTTAACCATTTATCTATTTTATATACTTGTTAACAATTGTAAACATTACAATCATTCGTTAGGATCAATTATTTTCAATATACATTAAAGGTACGCCACACCTATCACGACTGTTATAACGACACATCTATTGGGCAAAGGGCGAACGTATCTGTAAGATCTACGTTATTATATCTCTTAAGGTTTGTTTTACCGGAGTTTTCACATTTTACATAGGCGGAAGTACATTTTGAAATTCACGCGCGTTAATTATTCACTGGGATCGGTATTAAAAGGTTTTGAATTCGTAATTTAAATGTTTATTTATTATATTATTAATTCAATGTTTCAAATGCTTTACAATAATGTTGGCCAGTAAGTCTTTATTATGAATTGTTCGTTAGTAAATGTAACACTTTTATACATTTACGTACTATTTATTACACTATTTTTTAAACCAAGATATGAAACATTACATTTTCATTCCTATGTGCAAGTGTAGCACGATAACTAGAGAGAAGCTATAGAAGCCTTTCAGGTATATACTATTTAAATAAAGTTGACAAACTTTTGGTACATAAATCATTGCTTTCACATATTTTACTTGAGTAAGGAATACAGTACTATACATAACATTATTGTGCATACATGGAATCTGCCACTTAATAGTATGATTTCATTGGAACTGTCCTATGTGTACGATCTTACGTGTCACCATTAACAGACCAAAAACATTATTATAGGTTATCGAGTTGAATTTAAAATATACGTGAATACAAGACCTTAACTAAATGATATGTATCGAGCGATGTCTCGCGCCATTACTGAACTCTATGCTATCTGAGTGCATTAACTATTGCTTTAGCAGATTAATAATTAGTTATTCAATCTTAATAGTATATTTTTCATAGGTTTCTTTCTTAGTACATTTTTATTTTAAGCATTTTAAAGTATAAGTGTTACCTGACGATTATCCAATTAACTATGTTATAGTGAACAATAAATACCAGAAAAATGGCTTGTACTAATATAATGGAAAGACTTCTTAGTTTTAATAAAAAGATTTAAGTTTCATATAGTGATCAGGCATGCCCGTCCACATAACAATGTGGCCTACATCTTTAACGAGTAGAGTCTGGAGACGAGTGGGTCTATGACTGGGTCGTGTCGTGACTGGTCGCTTGACGCGTTCTAATGAAGTCGTAAGGTGCACTGCCTAAAAACAATCGTGGAAAAGGCTTTTTATTCTACTGTACTGTGAAAACAAGTATGATTGTTTTAATTTAAATGGATCGATTGTCAGACCCTAATGACATATGTTCTGGATGCCAAGATTATATTCTCACTACCTCCTGTAGACAACCTTTGTGTTACACATTAATTGTCTTTTAAAGGTTACTTTAAAAAGTTTGACCTTTTTATTATAAAGACGTAACTCTTTGCTCTGAACTGCATACATACTGAACGTATGTATGGGCAACCAAAACAAAACTTCCAACTGGTGGCTATTCGAACTTTACTGAGGATGACTTACCTTCGACGTTTTATTTAATAAATAAATGAAAATAAAACACGACATCGATTTTTAAATTTCACAATGTATAAAAGCCGCCTCCACGCTATCAAACTTAACAGCATGCACTTTGGGTGGCACTTATTACAACTCATTAGACCGTCAAGACACCAGCTACGTACAATTATCCCTTTTACTCATCTCGCGTATACATTTCCGATCTATTCAACATAATGCAGCTTTCATAGAGAAATCATGTTTTATTTAACGTAAATTGTCATTTACATAATATAACTTGAGATACCTGTAGTAGTTTAATTTCGAACTTTAAGCGCTTATTGAATACTAGCTTTCCGCCCGCGGCTTCGCCCACGTGTAATTTGGTTAAGTATATAGCGTTTTTTAAATATCTCGACAGGGCTTTCTTTCACGGGCTAAAATCATGTTACAATTGGAATTATATATAGCCTGTGTTACTCAGGGATGATGTAGCTTTACAGGATCGGATGATTCAGGGAAATCGAGGGCAACTTTCAAATTAACGTACAGGCAATTACTATTCTGACGATTTTATATTCTGATAGTCATCTTCTTATGTGGATGAGCTGATGATGGAAGGTAAAACTCCTCAGCGGTTAAGTGTTGAAAGAAAATTCTTACGAAGTTATGAGTACGAAAAACGTACTTGTGAGGTTATTACTTATCAGCTTGACCAAATAATAAAAGGTAAACCTCATTAACGTTAAGGATGTAGGTGGAAAAATGGATGCGGACAAACGTTAAACGTCTCTTCACTCGTTTCCTTTTACTTGTTTGTATAGGTAGTGTTCACTCGAAATAATCATATGGTAAAACTCTAATGAAAGTTTGAAGTGCATGGTAGTCATTACACAATGGAGCATCTTAATACCGCGATGGATATATTTGGCCTAAGTAGAAGTTCTTTAAAAAAAACTAAGACTCAACCTCGCACACTCACTCACACAGCAACACCATTGCACACACTGATAAACACACACACACTCACAAAAATGATCGTACTTCACATAGTTCCACTTGTTCATGTGTATATATAGTTTTACTTATTTTTTTCTGTTCGTGTTTTTTTTTGTTATTCTTTTTTCTGATCTTAGATTCTATTTCCGGTTCTATATTTTAACCTTATTTTGGCTTTATTTTTAATCTATTTTTATTGTGTAAACTGTTTTTGATAAGCTGTATAGGTTTAAGAAATTATAAAATAAAATAAATCTAGGTTGATGACGAATTTTATCAACGCCATCTATTCGAGCACATTGTTCAACACTTCAACCGCGCCCGCGCGCACTGCGTTATTTGTTATTTTTGTTACCTCTCATAAGTTTTAATATTAAGATTAACATATATTAGAACATATTTAACAATATATAACTAATCAATCAATATAAGTGTTTAAAATTTTTGAAGCAGTGGTTGAAGTAAATTTTCAATTGACCATGACTTCTCTTTCTCTTAACCGATTTTGACAAAATAAACTTTTGACAACGCTCCCAATTATATGTAATCCAACTGTGAAAACCGCGTTCAAATCCGTTCAGTAGTTTTCAAGTTATAACGTACCAGACAGACAGACAGACAAGAATTCCAAAAATAGTTTTTTTGGTTTCTATGACTCTTCTTTAATTGCCTACTTTCAGTTTTTTGGAAAAATATTTAATGTACAGATTTTCGATTTTTACTGTCTTATTATTAGTATAGATAATTGAAATTTATATATATAATTTATCTTTAAAAGTTCGTTGAATACTAAAACTCTTATAATGTATGTTATGTTCATTATTTGGGGAAGGATACTTACTTCGTTGACATAACGACCCAAAGTGAGCTTCCGCTACTGGCACTGTTGATCCTTCTCAACGGGGAATTTCAGCGATATCATGGCCAGCCCACCGAACCGTAGGAAATAATTAGGCAGGAGAAATTAACGCATCAAAAATAAAGCTCGGTACTATATTAAAAAATGGCTAGAAAAGTACTTTTAAACAAAGGTATGTTTTGAACTAACCAGTAGTGATATTCCCATAGGCGTATTCCCACATCTTTTGACGTTCACAATTTGCTAATGTAATTTCCCCTAGCCTTACCCACGTTTGTTAGTTTGTTTACTTATCGGCTAATAGGAAATCACTGTATTCAATTTACGTAAAGTATAGGATGTTGTGGGAACCTCACTTCACTAATACTAAAAATCGAACTACGTAATATTAAAAATTGAATATTACAAGAGATTCCAATAGATGCTGTTTACACAAAATAAGTTTCTTTTTCAATTTAAACACTTGGGACTACTCCCAAAAATATTTATATAAGTTGAATGTGAGCTTGTGAACTGCTAAGAGCGGCAACCCGCCGCCCATGGGCACCCAGTATTTAACAGGTGCGTGATGTGATAAATATATAAAATAAACATGGAAGTGTAAACGTTGTCGATTAACGCCAAGAGACTAAATATTTGTTTTGCATTTATAATAGTGGAATTATATGATTAAAGTACAAAGTTCTACCAAAACCTTCTAACCTTGCCTATTTCGTCATTTGTATAGGCATTATCTATAATATGATATGTCTTAAATAGATTATGTCTTCCCGTACGTACGAGTATGTTTTTAATTTATATACTACTCATCAGATATTACAATAGATGTTCATATAACACACACATTATAATTAAATAAACAGTTACAGATGTTTTGAAGGTACATCTACATAATATAATATACACATAATAATACTAAAAAATCTTTTTCAGTTCTTCTAATATCACATTGAGCCTCCTGTATAAAGCAGTGTGAAGATAATATTCCCATAGACAATGCTTGTAGAATTCATTTTAGTGAAATAGTAACAATTAACGTCACTTAGAGAAATTAGTTCAGCACCTGGGAACAATTTGGGGAGTGTACCAATCATTTAATTTCGTGGTTAAACACGAGATAGGCATAATTGAATTCTACGTCAGAATTATATTAGTACTTCTATTAAATGATTTTAGCATTTTATAAAAACGAAATTTTGCCCGTAATGCTTTCAACACCACGAGGAAAGTACTCTGTAATCGGGGCTTTAATGTCAAGTTAAGGACCCGATTACTTCATTGCTATATGTGAGGCTTGGACCATAAAAGAAGACCTTAGTAAGTGAATTAAAGCTTTCGAAATGTGGGCCATAAGATGGTTTCAGAAGGTAAGCAACGTAAAACTGTTGGAACGGATAGGCTAAGAGCTCGATCTTATACTCACAGTAAGTAACGAAAGATCTCTTACATGGGCCATGTTCTTCGGCATGAACATTCTGATGCAATTAATAATGATTGGACCGGTCGCCGGTAGAAGTAAGGGTGGCAGAAGAAAGTAGTCGCGGTTGCCTAATATTCGAGATTGGACTGGAAAAGGAGCTATTCAACTGAGGATAGAGAGGCTGCCGGTAACCTGATTACCACCTTTCACTTGTATGAAAGGCTGTCTCAGAAAAAGAAGAGTGTTTTGTATGTGAAGAGGTCTTGTCTTATGTCACCTCTGCTGTTTAAATATTTGGGTGTTTGACACATCGGAAAGGTATAGTTTGTTTTATGAGGATAAAATAATATGATAAATAAACTAAATTATGACAGTTGATGTACAGTGAAATATCTAACAACTTAGCAATTTTAAACATATACAAAGCCTTAATTAATAGATAAATATAAATCTACCCATCCAAATAAGCGATTCACAAGTTAAATGCGTAAGTTCCTGCGTTAATTAACACTAATTAATAAACATTACGGATTTTTCCTGCGTTGTGGGCGAACAGGTTCTACCCACTTTTAATAATAATATTATTGAAACGCATTTATAATTTTAGAGGGAAGTCGGTGACCGAACTGGACAGTTGTTATAAGAGTAAGTGAAGCTGACAAAAAACACAATTCAATGATAGTTTTTGTAAAACGTTCACAATTTATGCCAGAAAAGATTTTTGTAGGTGAGGTATCTACCTCATACATATCTATGTATTAAGAAAATATTGATGAATATGATCGGTATTACAAAATATTTAATAAAGTTCAAAGCATCATCGTAAGCTTTTAGGAACATGAATTACTTGCTAAGTGAGTAAGAATAAATACGAACTGTTACCTCTTTATTCATAATCTATGTTTTCAATATATATTTCAAGCCTATTTCCTATTCCTTCCTACAGTTATTGCATACCTTTTCACTTGCTCCACTCACATAATTTTCATTATATACTTTCTCTGGATGTGATAAAATATATCCATTTTTAAATATATGTTATGGTTTTTAATTTCCTAAATGATAATCAGACGCTTAAACCAACCGCGCGAAGCTAGAGGCCGCTTAGTCAAATTAAACTGTCATGTTAAACTAAGAATTATTAAACAGAGTCTTACGTTAATCTATATTTGCATAAAGCAATTAGCGCCACGTCAGCAATAACTAATGCATCTTATTTCAAAACAATGGAGTCTTTGAAGAGTAAATTGGCAACATTTCTCATGTTGGACGTAAAGTGAATTACGCTCTGCTTAGCTTAATCCCGACTTGATGTAAATGTAACAACTTTGATACAGTTTCACTTTTGTATGAATGTTAATAGTATGAAGAAGCTATACACGGATCGGATCGTTTTTATGATAAAATTCTTTAAGGGTCAAATTATATTTTAACATAAATTTGTTTTCATGCAGTCAAACAATCCTTTTTCCGTTTCTTATATCTGACACTCCAGTTCTACTATGCGGTTTGGTATAAAAGAATAAATACATCCTTCATTAATATAACGCCAACAATGCTCACTAATGCGCGGCACACGTCCACAGACGGCGGCAAAAAGAAATTATTCTTAATTCAAAATAAATATCCGACGACGTTCGATTTTCAAAAAGTGAATGCTAGGGTTGCCAGCGTAAGTAACTTTTTAAACTATCGTGAAAGAAACTACAAATAAAAAATATTTACGCGCTATTTATAATACTCTAATATTTTTAACTATTTAACGTGATGCGATCTTTTAATAAAAGAAGTTCATCATGTCTTAAGGTAACAACTAAAGAGTAATCTTTAATTAAAAGTAATCTGCGACATCCCTAGCGAAGGGTCTTTGAGCGTCAAGGAGTCATTTGGAATATATTGAGTCTGTTACAAAGCGTCAATTGTCCAAGTTATAATGCCATAGAGAATTAGTGCTGGAATGGGTCTAATAAATCTCTCTAGTCTATTGGTAGTAATCTTCATAAATATTAGAAGACATTTAGATAGTGTATTGTGCGAATTATAGTCTATAAAGTGTAATTTGCATCTGGCAATAGATTTGATGGACTTAAAGGCATGTTTATTATTTCTACATAAAGGAACGCTTTGTACAGCTATTATCTAGAAGCGGTATAGGTTTCTGGTTTGTTATTGAAGTCACCTTTTTTGTTTTGAAATGTGACCCAATTTTATAAGTCCTTTCAACTTATAACAACATAATTTAATTACTCGTTTCAATGGTGCATTCAATCGTTTAAATGCCTAGTGCATTTAAGAATTCAATAGGCTAAAAGTCCAGTTGATTAAGACTGGAGAGGGGGAGAAATTAGCATAAAGTTGTCTCTCGGTAGACACCAACAAATACCCTTATCTTCGGTAGCCGAGATTGCTCGAACACGCCGCTTAATTGGTCATCAATATTCTACCAAATATGGGTATGGCCGCACGAATGTACCAAGTTTAAAAACAAAAATGTGCTACAAGTTAACTTTATACGAAAACACAGCCAACGTGTAGCACAGTAGTTTTTAATTCTTTCAATTATCGACCATTATGTTGCTTTTATATATAATAAAACAAATTTTGTATAATAATTATAACATGGCATAATCCAATATATGTATTAAAAAGTATACATATATAATTGAGTATTGCTTGAACTAACTTTCGTGCGTCCATACAGTGTTCCGGACACAGCTCTCCTTAATTAAGATGTAGGCAGAACGGCGCATGTTCACTAACGAGTGGCTAACATCTGCCCACCGCACTTACAACCGGTCATACACTATACAGGATGTCCTGGATAATATCCTGGATAGGACATTTCCAAAAGGTCGCTGACTACTTCATTAATTTGACAGATTTTGTGCGCACATAATGTATACATTAAAAACTCAATGTTTTCCAGTAATTTGGATACAACTTAATTAAAGTGAATGTGGTTTAGGATTAACCTTCTAAAATTAAATGATATGTAGACAAAATAACATAATCAAGTCTTACGCCTAGCCAATACTTGGCCCTTATTATCAGTTCTAAAATTCCATCGGCAACAAAGCCACGATATTTCCACAGTATATTTACATAAGGTTACTTACTAGATACATATTAATAAACTTGCGATCGGCGCGATTGTTTAATTAAAACGTAAATTGCAACCAAGCCAATACATTTAATTAGTTCACGCCCGAAGCTCACTGCGCGATAAGATTTCACTTTTGTTAATTTAGTGTAACTGTAAACAATTTTTCCTTGAGAGCTTTTGCCCAAAGAGGAATATGGACTTGGAATGAACGAATTATTATTCAATTTTTAAAGCCAAAACTGCCAATGTAAAATAGAAAACTAAATGTTTTAAATTAAACTCTATTTTCAAAATGTTAAAGAGATTTTTTATTATCTTGACAATAACAACATAATCGACTAATGACCGATAAACTTTGAAATCGATTTAACCCAGTGCTGCCAACGTAATAAGATCTCATTAACCCGCCATTAATCTCAAGGAATCACTTAACAAGTCACCGAGATTAGGGTTACCCGCCGAAAAAAGTAATAAAACCTCCACGGCGGTAGTTAGCAAAGGTTGCGAAAATTAAATATAGCCGCCATAAATATTATGGCGGATTTAAGGCTGTGTTTGGCAGTACGGTGACATTTTGTATTGTTGATCGTAATTTAGATTTCGGCTTTCATCGGTTTGAATTAATATTTATTACAAGTAGCATCTTACATTACTTTTACGCAATATTTGATAAGACAGTCATTAGTGCTCAGGGCTAGTAGTTTATCGCTGGCGATTGGTGAATACCAATCAAACCTTCTGGTTATGCTTATAAACATTTCAATAATGTATATTTAATAGTTTTTTTTTTGAATTGGTACTAAATACATTTGCACAAACTGATCCGTAAGCTTTTAAATTTTTGTTATGGTAGACATTAACACAGCTCCCCTTTTGTGAGTTGGATAAGCTGTGAGCGGTCCCTTTGCAACTCGATGCATCGCTACCTGAGTCAAAAGTCCCGATGCACTCGACACGGTTCGTTACTGAATTTGCGAACTTCCAAATTTGAATTATTACTTCGGACCGTCTTATTTTGAATTCCTTCATATTTTATTACTTTTTTTTTCGTTCTGAGATGTCTCCGATTTCCATTCGATTAATTTTATAATGCGAATTAGTATGTTTTGTTATTTATAAATAACGTATAACATTTATTTTATTTGATATTAACATTAAAAGTTAATAGGTCTTTGATAAAAGGTTCTACACTAGAACGCATTGTCGCAGCCAAGCTTGTAACAGACTACTCGGCGGTTTTAAAGTATGCGTAGCTAGTTCGCGAACTTACTGGCATGCCTGAGGGCATGGGCACTGGGCAATGGCATGCATGCTTTAAGTTCTCAAGTAATTGTTACATGTGTAGTTTTTATTATTATTTGATGACATGAATTTAAGAAATGAACACAAAAGTCGGTTTTTAAACTAGGCATTAACAATTTTAACTAAATAGAATATATCATTTTTTTGCTGTCATAAAGTATCATATTTTTGATCCGTGATCAGTCATATTTCCACTCCACGCTTCATTGGAAATCGGCACTATTTAGGCCCAAAAGGTTGAGGTTTGGGGGCGTTCCAAATTCTACCGTGAACTGACCTATGACACTTGGCGCCACTTTTTTCATCGTCTACGAATGTACAGATTAACTTGTAACCGAAATGATGAACTGCTTCTGCATTTAAGAAAAATAAACCTTAAAAATCATTAACATTTATAAGCTTCAAAAATTCAACATCGCCGTGAAATTGATATTTACTTCATTCATTCATTCAGTGTGTTTAGACATTAAATTAATTTTGCTTATAAACCAATATTATTAATCCAATATATCATATAGGATTTGTGTATATAATGTTATAGTTTGTCGATATTTCAATATCTAATACCTGGTGATTAGCGACACACGTTTTCCTTATTAACTTTAGCCATAAATTCATTTGTGCTTTGGAATCATTAAAGGGGAACATTATTCCTAGTTTTGGGGTCATAATGAATACATTTCTAATAATTAAAGAACTATAAGAATCAAGAAATTATTATTAAAATACACTTTATTATTGAGTATTTGCCGTAATATTCACAATAATTATGAATATTCTTTTATGTGATAAGAGAGCTTGAAACATTCCTATATCGTCACACCACAACCAACGAAGACCTTTTTATCTTGAATCGATATGATAATGCTTGGTCACAGAATTCTTCTCATATATACAAGGCCACCTAGTATAATAAAAGTCACTAAATAAACATTGAATGTATGAATCTAAAAAATCTATTATACATATTTGTAATAAATTATATTATAATAATTCGAGTGTACAAATAAATCCTTAATAAGGTATCGTTAAAGTTTATTATTTAACTAGAGTCACTTAGCTCTATTGTTAGACCCTTTAGACATCTGTTGATATTATAGTATCAAGAATTCGACAGATGTAGCTTTTACCATTTTTATATCGTTGTATGTGGAGTAGTAAACGTACTATATTAATTATTATTAATATTATGGAATTATTGGGCTACAAAAAAAAATGTATATATATATATATAAGATTATGATTTAAAGATTTGATTGTTAATATTCAATCACTTAAATATATATATATATATATATATATATATATATATATTAAAACTTTTTATTTTTATTTTATAATTTGAATATACACAAATAAAACCTTTGTTTAATAAATATCAGTGTAAAAGAGTGTGAGTAACGTAATTTCAAATAGACTTAATGAAAATGAATACAATGTTGCATCTGCTCGTGTTTCGTGTACTTTAAATGCGTTTTATCTATATTTCATACGCATCTATTGTGCTACTGTGGCTCATTATCCGTAGCTTTATAGATTTTTTAATGTGAGTATTATTGTTAATAATCACTATAAGTGGTAATTTATTGCGTATAATATAAAAATACAGTAAGCACTTACGTAATAGTATGAGAAACTGTATCGTAATCATTTATGATATTTAAACAGTTAAAACGTTTTATATATGTTACACTTGTTGTTATCTCAGTTACACACATACCTAATAGTTTTTTTAGGTCAATTTTTTATTCTAGGTTATCTAGTGATGAAAAATAAATAATGATTTAAAAAAAAATAGTGCTTGACAGCATTTTAAAATATGGAATCATACTCCAGTTCCACTTAAATTAATACGACGCTTAAAGCAATACATAAAATCATTTTTGTTCAGTTTTATCTTAATTCAGTAAGTTGTCCGAGTGTTTTAAGATTTTTTCTGAATAGCTTAACTGTTAAGGAACGACTAATCGATCGTACTAATCGCGTCGTACCAAACTACAAATCATTAATGAGTTCGGAATTTAAGTTCTTAATAAGAATTGTCTTTATATCCGTAGTACCATAAATTCTTTAAAATTGAAACGAGTTTCTTGCCGGTTCTTCTCTGTAGATGTCTGTCTTCCGAAACGGTGGTAGTGTAAAAATTGACGATTCAAAAGTGTCTTTAAAAAGACCTACTTTAATAAAGATATTTTGAGTTTGACAATTCGTTATAATATAAAATATAATACTGACTAACACCAGGTAGCCAAACTATTTTTAATGCACTTACAGTACTCATTAAACAACTATAAAATGTACTTCATATGTAGAACCAAGCAAAAAATGGCGTAAAATTATGAATGAAGACAGAAGTTTCTTTTCACATTCGTTATCAATGAAAAATACAACGTCATTCGACTTGAATAACTTTGAAATCAGACACACCGACGCCTTTACATATTAAGATTGATTTGGACCTTATTATATAACTGTAAGGTGCATTTTACATTACCTCCTCTTCATTCACATTCAAAAACTATGAAATGATATAATTAATCTTTCAATTGTATCATTAGAACTGTTTACTTCGGCAACTGCACCTCATTTCTCCTTTAAGTCTCATTTTAATGATTGATGATAATGATAATTAATGATAGTCTTCGTTGAAAGGAAGAAGCATGTGTAGTTGTCGAAAGTTGGAATCTATACAATTTTGGAAGTTATTCACATATTATAAATGATTTTTATAAAACTATTAGTAACGGTGTTTTGTAACAGTATTCAATTAATATTTAAAATAGATCTTAGGTTGATATTTTAATATAAATAAAATTTTATTAGGTTACATACTTCATATAACCGGTGAATATTCTATGTTCTATGATTGAACAACGAAGTCAGTATGAGTTTCTGCGTCTGAACGTAAAATTAAAGCCTAATCGAACACCAAAACGATGTCGTCTAAAGACTGAAATAAGGCAGACATTTCTCTTGAAATTACGTACGTAACACACATTCAGAAAGCACATAATAAGTTTTCATATTGACAAGTTATTTTATATAGCTACAAAAATAAGTATGGCAAACAGACGTATGGCTAAGACTACCAAAAACCAATCCGCTGAAATAAATAAAAACACTAGTTAAATCCACAAAAAATACGAAAAAAGTGAGAATAAAATTATATTTCGCTGAACATCGACAATTTGTTAAACATATTAACTACGCAGTCGTTGCCTTAAAAGTAAACTTCAGACAGAAAAAATAAAGTCTATATAAACTAACTAACTTTACCATGAGATAATCAAACGCAGAAAACAACAACTCAAAACGGATATGAGGAAAAAGTAGTAAATTTCCTACGATACAATAACGATAATACAAATACATTAATGAATTCAGACGTAGAGATTATTGGATCAGTTGACTGCGTTAAACCGAGCTCAACTGAGGGTTTAATGGACGGTTTTATGCAAAACTAAAAAATAATCACAAGATTTACTAACAGGTTCGACCACACGACTATTATATTAGAGTTTAGACTATACTCATGTTGCGACATTGCTTTGTATATTAAAATAGTTTCACATAGAAGTGTGACAAGAGAAACAATAATCTGAGATTTATGAATTTAAATCAAATTATAAATTAATTAGATAAATAACAATAACACAGATAGACAAAATTACCTAATAGTTACGTAATAAACCATTATTTTAAATATGGTTCGATTAAATAAGTGTAACTTAAGGAACACTACATTGTTCTATAATTGAATAACACTCTCCAAGCAACCCTCAGCTTCCCACCCCGCAATGATATGGAAAAATATCGAATTTAATACCGACTAAATGCGTTTAGGGCAACCCTCGTAACAGTATTATTAAAATATGTTACTTGACAAACATTTACATATTATGCTTATTAATATGACGTAGATTGATGCAATGACATTCCCCGTCTCTATGTCAAATTGTCTTTCATCGATTTTTGTGATCAAATTGTTTTTCTCGTCAGAATACATAGATATAGAAGTGATTTAATAAACCTCTCTATCTCTAGGTTACCCGGTATCTGAACAGTTCCACAGAAATGTTGATCATCTAATGTTAATCATCTACGCTACTAATTAGAATACGTCATGAGGAATATCAAGGCATAAAAGAACACTATATATTTAGTTAAACTAAAGCTTAGAATAATATTGATATTAAATTTCATCGACCTACAAACTATCAAATTAAAATTTATTCAAACGAACACTTATGTAATGAAATCACACAATGTAAGTACAATTTAATTCAATAAATTCTCGACGCGTTGTAATTGTCGAATCATTCAGTGAGCTTGTCGTTTAACCCCGGACATTATTTATGTGTTAGCTCATAGCCCCTATTTGGGGAACTAAAGTGGCCCATTATGAACCCGAAATGCATTTATACGAATCATTTGAAACGCTTCGTAACGCCATGTTTTGGTTTTCTTTATAGACTGTTTTTGGGGTTATAAATAGGTTTAAAAACGTTGAAGTTTTCCCGTATTTTATGTACGCTACCCAAAGTGAGAGATGGCCGACACTTTTACTAAAGTTATTAATAATATACACAAGTGACAAAAAACTAGCACTAAATACTAAACAACAATTGAAAGTAGTAGGTACTATTTTAATTGTATAGATGTTTTCGGATTTATTTAAGCTCAGTCCGTCAAATAAAGGATGTTCTATAGAAAAGGGGCAGGTGGTTCACCATAAAGGTGAAGTCGCCGCCGCCGACACTCACGTAGCTGGGAGATCGTAAGTGCGTTGCTGGCGTTTTAGGTATTGCTACGGCCCTTTATTAATGGACCCTAAGTCGTATTGTTGCCGAAAGTCAATTTGTTCGATTGTTGCTAATTCTGAACAGCAAGTGTTGAAAATAGCCGTAAAGTGAAAGTTAGAATCTGAAAGATCTAAATTATAAAATAAGATAGATAAAACATATCTATGGCCAAAATATTTAATAATATAACGCATTTTTTTTTTATTTCATCAAAATGAAAAGTGTTGTGCTTCTCATGGTGTTGTAAGCTAATAAAGCTTAAATTATAATATTACCCGAACGTATCATAACCACAATTCCGGTAATTAAAGGGAAAATGATTATCTTTAATTGTTATTATTGTGTTATTTTAACTGTGGCTTTCCTGTTATTAAAAATATATGAGGACAAAAACATAATTATTACAATACGTCATACAAGATCTTTAACTCATTATAAAAACCTAAGTAGATTTTATGAATAATAATTTCACTAAACGTTAACATCTAAAAAGCGTTAACTATCACGAGCACCTAACTTGTATTTACTCATTTACCCGATTTAAACTTTAGGAAAAAAATTAGCAATAAACAACAAATAATTTATAAATATCATATCGATATGGTATTTTTTCCTGTTGGCACAGTATAATATGAATTAATACATAATAAAAGTAAATCATTAGAATTAGTTTTAAATATATTTAAGGATGTTATTGTATAACATTGGTATTTCCATATGATGACCTAATTATAGTTGGTAAAGTTTCCCGATTAACATTTTTATTGTTATTCTGGGATTTACCAGTTTATAATATGTAATAAGATGTCTTTTGCTTACGCAAATATACGCGCTAAGCAATCAAAATTTTCCAGTTAAGTAATTTAAGTAACCACGTTAATAAAATAAGTTGTTCATTAACTGTAAAAATGGACTTGATTAACGGTCAAAGTGAGATTTATGTTTTGGTTTGAGATTATGGTTTAAGAATGAAAACCAAAAACCTTGGATGATGTTCAAATGAAAACAGGTATGTAATGGTAAAAGCGATGGGACACTGAAATATTTGGCCTGAAATTTTACAAATATGACAAAGACAATAAGGGAAGTGTGTTCACAGTCTCTTATATAATTAATTACCCGAAGAGTTGACACACATACATTATAGAAACTCTCAAGTAGAAATATACATTCTTATCAACTTCAAATCTTAAAATTAGGTGTTGTTCTAAGATTTAAGTTTCTGATAAAAATTGCTGCCCCACTGTTTCTTCATCTATCGAAAACCCATGTGCTTGTACTCTAAATGTAGAATCAAATGTAGCTTAAGCCTAAATTTTGATTACTAAAATTATTATTAACGGAGCGACGTCCGTTACAATTAATTAACAATTAAGTAAATTATAATAATAAGGAAAAACTCTAATTAGTATATTTGTCAATCAGCTTCCTTATACCTTATGACGAGTATACGTGTTATTGGTCATAATTTCAATAAAACAAGAAAGAATATGCATGTAATTATAAATATATAATATAGTTAATTAATATATGTTTTCGTGTCGGAGGAACAATTTAATTGTATTAGATATTTAGTTTTGATCGGAAATTATATGTGAAAGAAAATATATTTATCCCGTATAAACATACTAATTAGAAGGAATTTCGTAGTAGTAAACGTATATTATAATGTAATCCAGGTTTGCCATTAGTTGCATATGAAATACTTGCGTTCCTTGATTGATGATTCATATTAGGTTTACCAAAAAGTTACTTGCAAATCTATAGAGATATATATCATATATCTTTGATCGAATTTTCAGAACATCCTAACCATAGCAACCCGGTTTTCTACGCGTAGAATCAAACCCGATAGGCCTTTACATGAGTAATAATTGTTAAATGTACCAGAAGTGAGCAAATTCGTTTTTAAACGGCTATCAGTCGGTCATTAAAATGGAACTGAATGCGCGTTTGGGTCCTATATTGTGTTAGTTGGGGTGGCCATGATTTTTTAATATAGTAGTTTCACCGTAGAGGTATAGTTGACAAAGGTTTAAGAGTCACGTCGTTTTTATTAGTATTTTGACATAGATAATCCTGAAGTGATAAGACATTATGGTTCATCCATGAATAAATATTAATTAAAACGCAAAGTTAAAGCGCTAAAAGCCTTTTTATGTTGTTTTTCTTATATTCAATTATCTTCGTGTGTGTATGTAGTATGTGTAGAGTTTATACTCAACTAAAATAGCTTTACTGTTGTCATTATTTGTTAAAATCGATTTATTCATTTAATTAAATCTATTTTCTATTAGCTCTCTTTAATATAGAAAATGAAATGATTGTCACCCTATTACCGGTACTCACGATAATAGGAGCAGTGACAATGGAGTACGATAAATGGAATATCACTCGCTGTTTGGACATATGGGGTTTTGGAGTCGAGTTAATAGATTGTACATTTGCGCTGTCATTTCGCTGAATAGTCTCTTCAATGTAATAATACATGGTTACATTACAATAAGTCAATAGTAAACGATTCATGATATGACTTCTTTAAAAGTTACCAATTTGATGACAATTAAAATGTATTATAAATAAATAAGCAGTTATTTTTTATTTTTTTTTTATATAAGAGGGGGGCAAACGAGCAGGCGGCCCACCATAAAGGTGAAGCCGCCGCCCATAGACACTCACGCGGCTGGTAGCTCGTGAGTGCGTTGCCGGCCTTTAAAGGAAAGGGGAGAGGGACGAGAGAAGGGGAAAAGGATGGGCACCGGAAGATCTCACTCACCGACGAAACGCGAGTACAAAATGAACAAAGTCCAATTGCATCACTTTACGCCGGTTTTCTGTGAGAGAGTGGTATTTCTCCGGCCGTGCCTGCCCGTTCAGCTGAAACTCTAAGTAAACAGCATGGCACTCCCACTTAAAAGAAAGTTAGGTAATAAGACGTCTATCATTCAAAATGTGAAGGTAGCGTGTAAAAATCCGTATGATGATGACGGTAGTCAAAAATAAATTTCTTAAAATAGTCCATCTTACACTGGTTGTAAACCCCAGACCGATGGGCAATTTGGGAATACATAAAGTATATAATGGAGTACTTAAATGGGAGTTAATGAGGTGAAAAGTGATGTTTAACCCACCCTCATCTAATTTACCGTTTGAGTTTAAATACATAACATCGCTGCGTAACTTTGTCATACTTGTTAAATTGAGGATTTGGTTACGATCTTTTTGTATGGAAAATTATTTGTATACCTCAGGTTTATGTAGCATGTAGATTTTCCTTGTTCCTTAAGGAATTCTTATTAATTAAATAGTTGCCGGTTTATGTATTTCCCATAATATGTTCTGTATTTTCCGTAAAAAAAGATGCAAGATTACGTAAGTTAACAAATAAAACGATACGTAAATTCATTTACCTACGTAAATTATGAAAACTTTTAAACCATGTTTGTTTAAAGTTGCCTGTTTGCTGCGTGTCAGTTACATTATTTTTTATTACATTATAGACTTTTTATTTAATACAAGACTTCACATTTAACATTCGATTGTTGCGGGAGGTTTCAAAAAATCAAATTCCTTTAACAACTTTGACAAGCCATTGTGCAAAAACCCTTTAAAATAATTTTTATCCCTTGCAAGAAGAGAGCCGGCTAGCAGATGTTTTACTATTTAATGCCATAAATAATTTGATTAGTTGCGTATTTATCAACATAAAACCATCTCATGGAAAAACGTCACCCATTCATATCTATGAATAGAGTTTTATATGGGAACCCATTGAAACGGCCGGACAACCGTTTAGAAGCCACTAATGTTATCTAAATATCTTCACGGCAAGGAAGACATCATCTTTGACACAGATTACTAAGTGCCATAGATACACTCAACCTTATTTGTTTGTAATAAAGACTGGCAGTTTATAAAGCTTAAATTTAGAACGTTGGGTTTATTGTTGTTTATTGGTGTTTTTTTTTTATGTCACCTTCGTGATATCAAAGACCCTTGAGATATGAGCACAAAAGGCCTTTGCACGTGTTCATGCGCACGCGTTTCAATAGCTTTAAGTAAGTTAAGTAATTTTAATTTAATTTACTCAAAGGAGCTGGGTGTTCGCGTACACGTCTACAATATTATTAAAGGTAAGGTTTTTATTATCTTCCAGTTCTTTTAGTTAAATATTACTTGACTGTAATTTTTGTACCTTTTAAAAATAATAAATAAATTAGAATTTATATACTTAAGTTTATGGGGTTTAACATTTTTTATTATACCTACCTCCACACATAATTTTATTAAATATGTATATCAGTTATTTATTAGTAATTAGCAAGATCACATTAACAATATTATGAATATACCGATATGTCAATGAATTTAAATTACACGTAAGTGTTAGCAGATGCTTAAATAAACTCAATCCAACCTTAACAAAAACCGAACAAAGAGCTTCTCAGCCACAATTAGGCGCTAATACGAAGAGACTACACGTTAAAAGGAGAGTCACAGATTAAAAATCATCAAGCAGGTAGACCACACACGTAATGTTTAACTCCTTTAAAAGCATAAAAGGTGTTAAATGCGAAAACGTTCCATTTTTGAAAAATAAACACAGAGCAATAATCTGCTGTTGGCGCCAATATTTGAACAGAGTTCGAATTGTTACAGTTACACAGTTCAATATTTGTTGAAGAGGGTACTTACCTTAACGCGAACGTATAATGTTACATACGTTGGTTCGTTCAAGGTTTAATTTTGTTAGTTCTCAAATAATACTTGAATAGGTAATTAAATTACGATACGTACAATATAAAGATTTAAATTTTCTTTTTATTTGTCGACAGGCTAATTATGTAAGCTGTATCAGTGTTGGTTCAGTAACTTTACTGTGCGACTCTCCACAAAGAGGTATCGGATGCAAATCCTGACGTAATTATATAGAGAATTCATTGTTTCAAAATCGTCTTGTCTGATGGCGTCAGAAACTAATCACCTACTTAGACAACTAAAGACAAAGAAATTAAGACCTTGGGCTCTAGGCCCGAAATGTATGGGCACCATGTTTTTATGTTAGTATAAGCTATACACTAATGTGAGCTATACTCTGTACGTGTAAGCTATATACGTATTTTAAATTGTGTGTACCCCATAGCATGTTTAAATTAGGTTGAACCCCACTTAATGAGACGGTTTATCTTGAAGGGACGAACAGAGGGGTCATTTAAAATTGGCCGAGTTAAGTGATGCTTAAGTGGTAGTATGTTTGCTTGTTTTAGGGTGCTGTTTGTTTTTGAGATTTACACAGCCCTAACAAGGTGGCGCGGTTTTATCGTGATTATTTTTTTGTGGTTATGTTCTTAAGTAGGTGCTAAACAACTTTTGCACGAACGAATGCATGGATTTTAATAATGTTCAAGATTGTTTTTGGTGCAGCAATTTCGTTCTGCATGACACTATCTACTTGCTTATTGGTACATGCAGATGTATCTGCCACAATGTCAGAGGCTGAAGATTGATGGCAGATGGTGTAGGTACTATAGAATAGCATAAATCATACAAATATGTCTTCGTTTCCCCGAGTGTTGTGAAGACCCTTCTAAAAATAAAAATAAATATAATAAATGATCCAGTACAGCATCAAATTTCAGATTTTTATTTCTCTGATCTATGTGCTTATAGGCAAGTATCAGTCAATTTCCTCCAATGTTTGCCTTCACCGTAGGAGCAGTATTTTACTAGCACATATAGAAGATACATTTATGGCAGCTGCGTAGCCGAAGTCGAACGTACCACTTTTACGAGAGAGAAGGTACCACATCACCACATGACAGCCACATGCTTGAAACCTTTGAACTCAGCTTAACATATATCTAGCAAAAACCGTACTATAGCATTTCAAATGAAAAATTACATTAAGAAAGCGTTTAGCAACTAAATTAAATACTCTGAAGAGACATTAAATTGAAATTAAACCTCATTGGAATATTCCCGGGCCCAGGATACGGTTATCTGGGTGACATTAAGCATAAAAATATAAGGAAAAGTGGCAATTGCGGAATATTAAAGAGGGAAATGTTTTTACGATGACAGCGGCGGCGACGCACGTTTTATTACTTTTGCCGCTTTTCCGACACAGGCTGTTCGGGAAACTCCGTGATTTTCCAAAATCATATTTCCTTAGTAACGTTAAGTTTACCTTTTGGTAATGTAAGCGTTTTGCGTCTGTTAAATATATTTATGTATAAGAATCCAAATAAAATAATAAAGCTAAAGGCACAACTTTGCAAACTCATACACTTGTCTTTGATGATGTTTTTTCATATTAATCTATATAATTAACAAACGCAATTGATTAACTCATAAACTATTTCAAGTACGAATTTGGACTTTATCGATACATTTTTACCAAAAACGAGTCATGTTTATAGTTCAAATGCATAATTATCTAAATAAACATAAAATTCAGATGTTAACAAACGAATATTCTCCTAATGTAATGTACTCAAGAGAACTTATTACAATTCGATTGTAGATTCAAATGAAAATCATTCAACATTGATATTTTAAGTATTGTACTGTACTATAATAAAGTTCAATTAATCAATAGCTTATATCAACCCAGCCTGTATAACGAAAAAAGGTCGCCAACTAAAAACTCATTTCGCGCGGAGTAATGGCCGCCCTCACCAACTTTTAATAAAAAAATATCTCATCTCCGCTAAATTGTTTGCAACACTCGGGAATATGAAAGTCATTATTACAAAGAGCTTTATATTATTTCTGTATAAATTTTCAGTGCCCCCTTGAAACTCAAATTTTATTTGCTCTTCATTATTCTACGTAATGAGATTTATAAAGAAATATCGGCGTATTCTTTTGAGTAATTTTATAAGACTATTTTGAGGTGTTTACCATAGGATTAAATACATAAATGCATGGATGCAGTAGCCACTTGTTGTTTTAAAGTTTCTGAGGGAACATTCTGTTGTTTTGTTACATAAAAGAGAAAATACGTGAAAATCTATAGTAACGTTCTATGAAGTTAAAAACAATACAATTCTCTAAAGACTGATACAGTTTTTAAATAGTATTTTCTATCCAAAACTTATTAAAATTAAAATATTAGAAAGATTAGATTTACGTTTTCGAAGCCTATTTTAAAGTTCGATTTTAAACGTCTCCTTTTATTATACAAATATATATTAATTAGATTATAAAAATTGCTCTTACTTTGGATACTGTTCTGTTACTTCCATAAAGAAAACCTCAGAAATATTTACTGAACTTATCAAGATAATTGATAATTTCTAAAAGGAAGAAATTGCAATACTACAAAACAGTAAATGACTATATACGTTAAATATAATTGACTAAATTAAATCAAAATCCGATTATTTTCATATCAATAAACGGTACATTACACTCTTTTCATTAAACGAAGGATAATCTGTATCAACAATTACCGCGTTAATTGGATGGGGGATGAACTTTCTATGTTATGAACTGTATCGCTATCAACATAAAGTCTATATTTAATTGACAATGTATGCTTTTGTTCTTTTATCGTTACGTATTTCTATTGTAATAAGGTTCAAAATTGCATTTGTGATTAAAGCCTTTAAACATTTTGATCCCGGTTGACATATTTATGTCTATTTAATGACACTTATTGATCATGTTAATTTAGTGTCATCTATTAAGTGCATCTATACAATTTACAGCACTATTTGCAAGTTTCATCGGATTAAAACCAGTCCAATCATAAAAAAATGATTTACAATACAACCTGCTGTCTTATACAAATAGCCACTCTCAGATTTACTTGAACTCATTTCGATAAGATTACCTTAGCAATTCTGTATGTCTTGTTGTATGTGGTCTGGGTTCGATTGTCTTCGGAAACTATGAATTTAGACTAAATTACTAAGGAAAACCATGTTTACCATATACTTGGTTTACTTTTTTGTTGACCTGGCGCCTTATAGCCTATTATTTGTTGATTTATAATATAAAACAGCTAGAAGAGTGAAAATATTAAAAACTTAGTTTAAGTTTATGTTATTTAAACACAATTAAATTCGGTATACAGATAATGTAGATAATTAACTATTAAAATACTAAACGTATCTCAGTTAATCATTAGGACAAATATCGTCCGAGTTGGACATAATTAATCACACAAAGACAATACAATTAATACATCATTGACAAAAACAGCATCCCACCGAAACAACTAACAAGCAGAACATTCAGTTAAATTAACTCCAACTTGCTAAGTTCCCACAGACAATATAGATGTTTCAACTGCCAACATCAACGTTTGCACCTAGCCCGTGTCATAAACAAATCAAACATGGCCGGCCCGAGATATTAATGAGACAATGAGACATTAGCTCGCTACAAAATGCCTCCGTATTCGCGAATAATTAAATCGTAAAGTCCCCTCCAACGTCGGTAGTCTATTTACTCCTTTTTCATTCAACACAATAGCAACTTCAATCTGACGTGTTCACTGCTGTTACGTCACTAGTGCTTATACTAAGACAATGCAATATAAACTTTATGTTATACAAATAAGGTTTATTATATTAAAAACAATAACTATTGTATAAGGCGTATTCTATGGAGGCGATTAATTTGAGCGCGACGGTCCCCGCCTACCCAATATCGCGTTTACACACATGTTGAATTGTATCGTTGTCTCGTTCTCGCCGCGACGCTTATTAAAATTTCTCGGTTCGTATTTGCGTCTCTGTCGCTTCGGGAGAGGCGGGCCGCGATCTCCCCAATACAGCCGCGATTACCGGCGAGCCGCCACGCGAATCATTTTGCGTAGAACTCGCGAACACTGCAACGGATTACTTGAGTGATCTGTGATTAATCACTGTGAACTAGTGATGTGCTTGAATTGAGAATGTCACCGCCGGCGGGGAGGTGATCGGGAAATGTCAAACAGATGATGAAGACGTCGCTCGATTACGAGCGGTCTGACACCGCCGAGAACGGCGGGAAAGGCCGCATTTCCTTTAGCGTAGACTCTTTATTGGGGAGTAAAAATGACGCACCCCGGGATACACCAGAGCCGAGTAACGATAGTGTTATAGACACAGATGATAGTGATGTGGATATTGAAGATGTTGAGTCGAATGTGGGAGATGAAAGGGATGAGAGGGAGAGTAATCAGGATGGAGAGGAAGTGGAAAGGACGGGTGTTGTGGTACCTCAGCCGCTTCTGCCTAGGCTGTATCAGGGACCGACGCATGCCTGGCCCTTTGGAGCCTTTCCGTGGATGGCACCTAACCCTATGTTCCGTGGAGGTTCTCCTAACAGTAAGTTTAAATATCTATGAGAGAAATCCAATAAGAATTCTTATTATTTCTAATTCTATTCGTATGACCGTAAATTTATGAATAGAAGCTAATCTTCATATATTCAAGGATCTCGGTTTGGTTTCTGTTAAAATAATTTTGAGAAGCATTTCAAAGCAGAAATACCTATAAAACAAAATTCTAATAAACGAAATACTTTAAAATAAATTTGAAATGAGTTCAAATTTATTTTAACAAAAGGGACTCGTCGATCAAAATGTTAAATTTTATGTCAATACTGAAAAAAAAATTCAATAAACAATAAAATTCGCTGAGCGATTGGAATGTGTTATTAAAATCCGCTTAATTTATCTGTTACAATTTTTATTTTCGTAAATTAACTTTAAAAAAATATTATTTTGGGTATAAAGTTTTTCAATTAATTAATTATAAAAAAAATTAACAATAATTTTATACTCGTGTTAGTAATTCTGCATATTTTAGTATAATTAATGTAATTTATGAATTATATACGTTTACTACAGATTTACTTCTATTTTTGTTCAATCGTAAATTTCTTACCTCTGTGACGTCTTTACTACAGATAATAATTAGGTAGGTATAAAAAGATAAACAAGACTTATACGTCATTAATCTTACATTCGTTATTCAACATGATTTAGAAATTTTATAATATAAAACAAATATAAACTAATGACTAGAAGTTGTAATTAAAATAATTCAAATTATTAGAATATAAAAGATTTTGATAAAATCAGCGCTTGGTGATGCAATAAATTGTCTCGTTAATCTTAGGTATTAATTTAATTAATGAATCGTAAAACAAGGTTAAGAACAAAAAATGTCATGAATTATAGACTATTGTGGAAATGTCATGAGCAATAAAAACACTATTATAATAATACTCTAGTAACTTCTTTGATGATGTAAATATGTTTAAAGACAAGTAGAGGATCAGCCTTCTGTGTCTGACTTTTCTGCATGCGGTTTCCTCACGACGGAGTAAGTGTTAATTACGAATAGAAAGCATGCTTTTTAGGGGAGCAAGCTAAGAACGAGAAAATAATAATTATTTATTTATATATTTTACTGCTATAAAGAATTTTTTTTTTAAATAACACGAATTCTAAAAAAAATAACTCCTAGTAAATAGAATTAATTCCTTGGATAATGTTTTTTGTACGAGTCATATTTATTTGTATATATAGAACTCTTACAGTGGAAACATTATAAGTTTTATTAAATATTATAAGCTTATTTAAATGTTGGCAATATAAGACGATATCATTTAAAACATAGCGATTGGGGTTATATTATATATAAAATTAATACGATTTTTATTGTGTCAGTAGGTTTGTTAGCCGCGTTGGTAGGTGGCAGGTAGCTCGGTTATTACTCTAGTCTAATTTAAATACTATAGTGGATTTTACAGAAATGATTGATGATCTATACAGATTTTCTATACAGTCTATAGTTTTAATCCTTTTCATGTTTCCGATGTCTGCCATTTTTAATCCAACAACTCCCCATACTTTTTCGTAAGAAATCTTTCCTATCTTCCATAAATGTTTGCATCGATTTTAAATCAAATTAAATGAATATTATTTGATCCTCTTGAACAAAGTACAAAGTACCAGGCCAAAATTAATTTACAAGTATAATTAACAAGGAGAACACTTAATTATAAAACCCCAGAAGTCATCATGATAAGACAAAAAAAAGATAATTACCATAAAATGCAACTAATCAAAGTTCATTGATATTTAAGTTTAAACAAAGAGTATGGCTTATTATAATTTACACGCTAATTGCCAAATTAATATAGTACTTATAACATGAGAACAAAGAATGCTTTATTACTGATTTCGGCGAAAGAACCGTAATATTAAAATTAAGTAAAAGAGAAAAAAATCTGCACCAGCTTTCTTCTACTGCAGTATTTTAAATAGAGAAAATATGTTTTGATTATTATTTTATGTTACCTTGGCGGTTTCAAAAGATATAATTGTATTTAGTATAAAACCTTTTTTTGAAAAAAAATTTAAAAAAAAAGAAAAATATATCTGTTATAGAATATAACTCAATGAAAAAAGATATTATTACCTAATTATGAATAAATATAATGAATAAAGAATATGTAGGAACAATATTGGTGGAGAATTTTCGTCATACTAACTATAATATAGAATCTCCTTCGTTGATAATTTTCATGTAAAATAAAACTGTATGAATTCAAAATTATGTTCAAAAATTTCAGTCTGACTTTTTAGCAGTTGATAAAAGCACTACTCAGAGTCGATAAATTATTTGTTCATGGTCATCACCTAAGTTGTTTCATCATCATCATTTATCGTTATTGAATTTCATGTAATTGAAAGGAAGACTTAAAAATCGATGCCAGGCCCAAATTAGATCAAGTGTATTTATGAATAATTAACTATGAAGTTAATTCATAAAAAGCCAAGAGTCGTAGTGGTAATGGTGTTTCTTTACTGAGGTACAATGCAACAAAACAAATTATTTATTCAAATAAAAGGCGAAAGACCGCCATGGTTATCATACATTATTCATTGGTACAAGTTAAATTTAACAAAATCACGTAAACCTTATAAAATTATTTTGACAAGAATGAAAAACTTTTGAATGTTAGACTTGCAAAAAAAATGCTTAGTCATTGTTATTCGGTATACCTTTAGGAACAAATTAAATTAATTAATTGTACACGAATTAATTTCAATGACAAACAAGATTAATACATTATAACATCTGTCTGTCGTTTAAAACAAAGAAATTTTTAAAACAATATATGTATTGTCTATGAGCGATCTATTTATTTTTTTTAATAAAGTTCTACCACTGATAATTTAAACACTTCTACAAAATATACCAAACACAGTATATAAAAACTCAAAATCTTATATTAATATTATCGGATGGAGGAAATGCCATCTTTCCACCACATGATATAATATAACATAGTAGAAGAAGGTCACAGACCCACAGACAGAGCAGAATGGAGTAGGGTCATATCTGCCCTATGCCCCGACGTGGAGCCTTAGGACTCTAGTAAGTAAGAAGAAGGTATGAAAATAGAAACATGCAAACGACCATGTACTAAGATACCATTCATACTATCTCTAATTTTTACAAAACAGTCGTCAATACACGAATCTTTCATGTGAGAATATGTGGTGGGTTGCCTGGAAGAGATCGCTCATTAGCGATAAGGTCACCCGTTGCGTTGAAAAAATAGAAAAATAAAATAAACCTCTGAAAATTCATAGTCATGGCTTAGCCATGTAAAGCTTATAACAAGTATATGCTAACATTCCGACGTAGAAGATAGCCTCTATCTACCGTGTTGTCAGTAATTGTCCGGTTACATGTATTGCATTTTTTTAAATACTTTGCTTCCAAATATCTTCGATACAAAATTTGTTTAAATACACATGGATATTTATTTTGAATCGGTAAAAGTCGTATACCAAACTAGTATACAGACTATGCAAATTGAATACAAAAACTAATTTTTAAATTTTAAACAATCGAGCTCGTTAGAATAAAGGTTAATTTAACTTTGTATGTTAATTTAATATGTATAAATTTGGTTAAAGATGTCTCAGGTAGCATACAAATGTATGAATTATAAGAAACACCTTTTAAATTGTTTGACGATGTTACGAAATTCGCACCATGCTGGACTTAACTTAGACTCCAGTGTTTCCCGGATAATTGACATTTTTGGTTTAGAGCATTATACCGTGTCATAATTTAAATACTCATATATGTAAGTTGATCTGTGTTAGCTGTAACAAGCACTCAGAACATTTTGGACTTACCGATTGTGTGTGAAATGGGGATACCTATATTATTTTAATAATGTTATACTGAAAATTAGAAAACGCCTTTTAGAAAAGAGTCAACTTTATATCTTATACTTAATTGCTTAGAAATAGTTTCTAGCGACTTTGAAGAGGACGCGACTTAGTCGGACGAATGTAGGACTGTTCTTGTTTAAGTCTCCCATTTATGAAACCAAAACATTTATGTGAACATGATGTGTGACAGCAAAAAATGCATACGGATTATATATAGCAGTACGTACATTACAAGATATAAGCCTATCCTCCATAAAGAGGGCTTCCAATAGTATCTCTATTTATGATGAATTGTGCGTCACCGTTAAGTTAATGATGTTTGTCTAGACAGGGCGGACGCATTTTAATAATAATACGATGTCTTTGAGGTGAATGAACTCTTGCCATAGACAATTATTGACGCAATCTTATTATAAAATTACAAACTTCCGTCAATTTTTTCAAAGCATATTGACTTTTCAATTTGATATAAATATGTTTTGGGAATAGCTCAGACGAAAATTGATCTAACGAAACGGTCATGTATTAAAAAATCACACTGAATTACTAACGATGTTTTTTGTACTTAGATTGGCATCAAGGTCTTCATATAAAATTGCAAGACGTGCCTTCGCACGGGTAAGCTCTGTATTTAAAAAATTAACACATCTATGTTTATTTGTTTCGCTGAATAAGCGAAAACCGAACTGTAAGTGGCACACATCAATATTTGGATCTAAGATATCCGGTTTCATCTGTTTTTCGAACTCACAACCTTCGATTTCAGAATCACTTCCACTAGGCATCCACTTGTGTTAGTTTTATTTCTATAGAGTGAATAGTACAAACCAGTTATCTTATATGATGATAAAATAATACTAAAATCCAATTTGATTGACATTTTCAAATAAAAGCGGGACATCTGCTTTAATTAGTGAGACGTGAACGAATTATATTAACTAAACACCTCGTAAAGTGATCAATTTATTACTTATTAAAATGTTTATTTTGGCGTTCGGTTCAATCATAGACCGAGAGATCAACCCAATCATATTTACAATAACTTGAATCATGGTCAGCGATAACTAAAGTCAGCAATATAAAATGTATATCAACAAACACGTTAAACATCTTTATAATTCGGAACTCAAAAGATCTAATAATTAAACTCAAATCTAAAACAATCAACCATAATATACAAATATTTAGTGTAATAAAAATAATATTATTCAGCTCTTACACTACAAGGCATCAATCAAACGTTTATTACATCTAATTAGTTATTCCGATTAAAGTCGCGTTGACGGGTTTAGAACCGCGTAAAATGATCCAGTGTGGTTTAACAAGGTCATTTGTAAAGCTGCGTGCTTATCTTATAGACGACATCAAATGATAAAAACAAAACAAAGAAAAATAAGTATATTTACTGCTTAAGTAATTATTACAAATTGAAGTATTAAATGTTATTTTAACTAGTGATAACCTCCGGATGTACTCGGTTTCAGTTATTAACTAACCAGTTTTTTTTAAAAAGCGCGCTTCGTTTATTTAACCACCCAGTCGGGTCATAAGTTCTGTAATACAATAAAAACTTTTCAATTATAAATGCTGGCCATAAAGATGTTACTTAATTTGAATTTAGAATCTTTTACTATAAAAAGTACCTATATATTTTTACTTTCTTGTTTGTTTGTTCTGTGATTATACTATAAGTAGATTGATTCTGCACCAATGGTTTTATCAACCTTTACGCGCAAATAATATGGGGCAGAAATGTTATAAATAATTACATTCCTTCAATATCGCTTAAATAACAAAAAACAATTATATGATACGTGTGAACTAAAGTGACAAATATTTTTTTAATGTTGATCGTAAAAATATTAACGTTCGTATTAAAATTTTTGTATCCCAACGGCTGTTGTTTCTGAAATTTAATGATACTGAACTTTGATTGGGTTACAATTTGAAGTTTTATGACGTAACTTTCTATACTAATAAACAAAATTTTGTGTTCTTGATTCACAATTGCGTAATCGTTTTATACGTCATAATAACATTTTTCGTATAGTGATCCTCTTTAGTATAGGAAAACGCAAATAAGAAAGAGAAGAAAAACGAAGGCAAACTATCTTCACCAAGAATCTAATCCATCAAAAATATAACAAACTGAATTACGAAGTTAAGTAAAAATAAATCATTCTCAAGTTGCGCTGATTTGTAAATGTAATAAATTTTTATTTATATTTAAATCTTAACTAACGTAAAAGGGAATTAATCGTTCGTATATACGTTTAATAAAAACCAACAATGACTGTAAATAATTGATTTCAATTCAATTTAAGCATGCGCGTGACATTTTATGATTTGCACGATTACTTTCGTTTCCAATGTATTAGATTGAGATAAGTATTATTTCTATTAGATATTGAACAAAGTGCATACGTTTATAACATTAAACGGTAATCGATGCTCTCAATAGAATCAAAATTTTTAATTCAACACTTTACTTGTGAGCGTTAAAAATCAAATATTGAATACTCTCGAGAGCATAGACCGGGGAAACTGTCAATCTACTCTTTTTTCCGTACGTAGCTTACCACAAGCATTGCTGACTGAGGCTGGTTCAATAACAGCCATTACGCTAATCACCTAAATTAATCATTTTCTTTCACAATATTTCGATTTGTATTAGGAATTAGTCAATTTGTTATTTAAGGTTTTTTTAGTCTAAATTTTTTTCATCCGGTGCTTCTACAATATTTTAATTATGTATATGATAATAATATTAATAAACATTAAATAACTTAAAGTGAAAACTAAAACACTTAAATGAAACATTAAAAAGTATGGTGCTTGTGGCAAAGTAGGCACAATACCTGCGTTTACTCGGCTGCACAAAGATAAATCGAAATATATTCTTGTATAAAGAAGCTGAATTGGCTTGGTTGCTTAAAGTCGTAAGATTTTAGGGTATTATAATTCCTTTTATAATTATATTAATAAAATAAGTGTCCGGAAATGTATAATTGTGATTTTAACCAGTAATTTTTTTTTTGTTTAGAACAGAGAATGAATGAAAACCTTTTAACATTTTGAATCCACCTTGTTACACATGAATTATAATGTTGAATGAAGATGGAGTTGTTAACATTTTTTTACATTCTAAATATAAAAAAGTGATAAAACTGATGACCGTCATTTAGATTAAGGATATTGTATGTTTTATTAATTCATTATGAATTATTGTATATGTATGCTGAACTAAATACCTAACCCATCAGACCAGTAAATCAATCTGTGTTTTATTATAAAAAAATCTATTGTATTCTATCATATAAAAATTCTGTATTCATGTAATATTTATATTATTACAATACAAAAAGGAAATTAACTAACTATACAATAAATTCAACTCAAGTGAGTAGAAAAAGCTAATTTCTTAATCGATATTATACTTATCCTAAGCTAATAATCTAGGACTCATAAATGTATTTATTTCAATCAGAAGAAACCGATCCTACCTTCAACGTAATGTTGAAGGTAGGAATAGTATTTTATGATTAATTTTTCGTGTAACATTTTACAATTACATTTTTCTTCAATTAATTATACATGATTTTAAATTTTTATCTACAAAACAATAACATTACAATCACAAACTGTGATTAATGTTATTTGTTGTTTCAGTTATAACCATAACTCACGGTTCACTAATTCATTTGACTTTCAATGACACCATTTTGTAAAGATTAATCATATCATGTAATTAAATATCACTCTGACATTCAACTCATTTTGAGATTCAAATCTATTGCTAAGATACGAAAAGTTTCAATACTGAAATTTATTATTACAAGATAGCAGTGTTTTGAAATGAATATTTTCAATAAATATACTAAAGTTCAAAGTGAGGTGTTATATTTGAAGAATCTTATTTTTGAAAGTAAGTAGTTCACGTCCGATGAACGATACTTAAAGGTATAAAGGTTCTTAAAGTTGCAACTTTTTGTTTGAACATATTCGTGATAGAATTAAAAAGTCATCAAATACATTTCAAAGTCTATTCAGATTTATTAGCAAAATGCACCATCAACTAAAATTTGTTGCAAGACTTTTTTCAACCTGAGATGAAGCAAGCTTAAAACAAGCCTAAAACAGGCCAATAAATTACGCTATATAGCAAGAAACCGTTTCACCGTTTTACTTAACAAGCCACGGGCCCGGTTTTACCTTAAATGAACAGCAATTAGAGATACCTCGTATACAACTTTCGACTTACAAATAAAGTGTACAAATAGCTTTATTTCTATGTCCTCCTTTCTAGTTACGATTATGTATCAATTGATATAATGCCTATGTATTAAGCCATTTTTATATAAAATTAAGTTTTTTAATATATTTGTAACACTATCAGCTCACAATTTGAATTTACAGTAATAAAAATCTGTAAAATTTTGTTGACATTTATATTACTGTATTATTTAATAAAATTCTTAAAAATTGTGTCGTACCCAATAAGATATAACTAACGAAGTCACTAAAAACGTGTTTCCAATAATACCGCTCCGTATTCTCTGTTTTTAATAAGCCTATTATATTAAATAAAAGTATCGAAAAACGCTAAAACCGCAGGGGTTTTTAACAGTCATTTTGCAAGTATGGAAAATGAGCAAACGGATGATAATTACGAGTGCTAACAAGATGGCTCCCCCGCTAAGACTCCTTTTGCAGTGATAATTTCTCGCAAGTTTTATGCGTTATAACGTTAAAAAATACCGTTTTCTTAATGTTTCTAGATGTTGCCACTGAATACCAATGTCTCACAATTATTTACAAGAATCGAGCCTTTTTCGTTGCTGCTATATATGTTATGTTTCTATGTTTGTCCAGTGGGAAGCACTCAAGCAGCATTTAATATTTATGAGCGTACACACTCCATACTAAATATGATAACTGTAAATACCTCTGGTTGGTACTACACATAAGAAATCAATTTTTTTAACATACATTTTTTTATTACTTTTTTTTTTATTAATAAGGAATCTACATTTTTATAGTAACAATAGGATAAAAGCGAGAAAATTCTGGTAGAACTTTTTAATTTTTATGGATAAATTAATTTGTAACATTATAAAAACGGCACGAACACAATAAAAATGTGGTAATGGCGAATCTGGGTTTACATACGTCAAACCCTTTTTATGTAATTATTAACAAAACGATCCTTTAATGACGCAGCTGATCATGCATTAGGCAGGTGACAAATTTAAACACCTTTGATTTTTGTAATTAAATTTTTTATTCAGCCTTTAAATAATTAAAAATATCCGACGATAGTAAACTTGATTATTTTATGGCTCTTTGACTTAAAAGGACAAGATTGACGATTGGTAAGCAATAGATGGTTTGATTGCAAATTAATTGCTTCAGTGAACTTATTACACTTTTAATATGTTTCAAAATAGTATCTTATTTGATTTGTTGTTAATTATTTGATAGTTTAAAACATTTCTTAAGAATTTAAAAGTACGTTTATTGTATTGACCAATCAGAGCAGAACTACGCTACGAGCTGGGAGCCATCTTGTTGTGGCGACAGTGTGTTTGGGATTCTAAAGCCAGTCAATGGAATACCATAAGGCCATAGAGATTTTTGTTTAAGAATTAAAAATCTATCACATATTTTTTATGGACTCTCTTTTAATCTTTACAACGCTTAATTGATCATTATTCCACATATGTAAAATAATCATAAGAAATGTGTCTTTACGCAATGGCGCAGTATAAAATTCATGGGCAATATTTTTTTAAGAGGAATATCTCGAATTCTAAGTTTAAAATATTTAATAAATATTATTGCATAGAGACAATTATTGTCAACGCCGAGTTGGGGGAAAATGAAGGAGGCCTATAACTTAAAATGTATCCAAAAAGAGGCTGCTGATGATAATAACTAAATCCCGATGGAGGCGCTATGGTCGTGACAATTTTCAAATTGATCGTTCAATAGATACTTTTGTTACTGAGAAAAATTATATTAAAGAAATTTGTAACGAATAGGTAACACAATTATATACTGGCGTAAAATGGCGGACTATATTTTAAGTCACGTTAAAACTATTAAGCCATAGAAATACCGTATAACCTTTACGCGAATTAACTACGCAAAAAGAGAACCACGCGAATTGTGTCCTAATATGTCTACGATATTAATAATTACACATTTGTCAGAGTCTTAAAAAGAGAATGTCTGACTGGCTACCATATTGGGCACATGCCACTGTGCAGCTGACCAATTACTAAGGTGCGCAAAAAGCGTGCGCAGACAAATTGTAAAATTGTTGCGACGACTTTACGCTTGCGAAATGGACGCGAAATGTTTGGTGGCTCTATTGGTTGTACAATAATTATCTAAACTATTATAAATAGATTGTTTTAAATATCTTCTTCGAAAGCATTTAATGTCTGTCATGTAATTATTTGTATTATTAGATTTCAATTTGCTTATTGTTCCTGTCTTACTTAATTTAATGTACGTTGTGTTTTGTTTTTTTTGTATTCTTCGCACCTCTTGCACCAGTTAAATTTTATTATAAGTATTCTTTGATTCTGTGGGTTGCATGTAAGAGATCGCTTAATAGCGATAAGGCCGCCCTTTGCTCTTATATGTAGGTATTAACATCATGTACTTCTACTGTTTAAGTGCAATAAAGTGTGAATAAATTAATAAAATGTTGATATAATCCTAATATATAAATCAAACGTCTTTATTAATATATAGTTACATATAACAATCGAAACACCCAAAAACTTTACTACAAAAAATTAAATTCAAGAACAAAAATTTGAGAAATTAAATAAAGTTTTCGTTTACATAATGATCGAATATTTTACACAATAATTTCCTAATAAGATTTATTCAAACCAAATTAAAAACATAGATAATACTTCAATTATATTTTTTTTATTCATATATAAACCGTTATTATATAATAATACGCACATTAATCAAATTAACCAGGCTATCGATTACAAAAACCATGCTATTAAAATCAACATGAGCTTATATTTAATATCCTTAGGGTTGTCATATCTTCAATTGTTTGTTTAAATATTTTACCATTAAATTCGCAAGTCAAAGCCATCTAAATATAAAATTATATTGTTATTAAGTATAAAAGATCTGCTTTTAATTACATTAAAATATTACACCTGCCTTTCCTTAACTTGCTTCTAATAACAGCCTGTTGCTAACCCTAATCGTACGTGAAAAACACAATGCGTCCGCCATGCGTGAATGTTATGCTGTCTCTGTCACACTTATCACTAATAAGACACGTGTGACAGAGCAACATAAGAGTTTTCCATTTGTTAAAGGTGAACATTCCCAAGTTTTTGCAAAAACGTTCCATTTTGATCAAAACGGTATGGGTAATAAAATATAATGAATTAATTAATTTTTATTACCTACTGTATTAAAACAATAAACATTTATAACGACCCTTTACGTGAATAATAATTATGTACGAGTTATGTTTTCATTTAATTTTTAAATGAAACCTAACCTTTAAAATGTTAACCTAATCCCACCGGGAGGAGGCTTTTGTTATTATCGTATTAGTTATATACTATATAATATAAACAATATATGGGCGGGACACTTGTTATTCTATGCCTGCGCTTATTACGTTTGTCTAAAGGCTGAACAATTTTAAACATACTACAACATTAAAATACATTTATTTGGAAATAAATTATTAAGTATTAGGAGTTCTCTCTTCTGTCTTAAAATAAGCTTCTATATAATCCAATATAATTGAATATAAAATATTTGATAGCAGATTCTTCTATTATGAAACATACATTATCGGTATAATAGTTGTGGACAAGTGTACTTTACTCACAGTACTTTTATTCCACTTACTTAATAAATATTAAATTTTATAAATTAAAATAAAAGTTCTCCTTTCAGCTATCTTCTCTACTATAAAATTTAAAAAAAAAGCCTGAGTAACCAAAATGAACCTTGGCCCATTCAGTTGAACTATATAAAATAAAGACAAAACTCAACATTCGTAGAATGTCTTTTTTTCTATGATTTTCATTATAATTATTAAGTTCGCGAGTTAAAATCATTCAGTAATTAATTAAGTCCCTTATCAGCTGTAATTGGAAATAATAATGGAATGTGGACAGCAAAGAAACCAATTAACAATCGGTCTATCGGATTCCAGTCTACGCACTTATAGTGGGCTTAACACAAATATTAATCATGTAACACTATGATTTTACTTCTATTCTACCAACTTTGTTTAATTCTTTCAATTGTTATGTGTATAGTAATAATTCAGTCTTAAATTAAAGGTACCTTGTACCAAAAATCACAACATAAAGTATGGCGGCTTTCATTAAACTCGATTATTTGTTAATAAGTTTTAATTAATTTTAGTGGAACTTTCGATAGTTAGTTTCAAAAAAAAATCTTTAAATTTAAACTAAGTCCTTAACAAATGATTTCTAATCTGTCGATGCCATAGACAAGTTCCTTTATCATTTGATTCCTCGAAAAATCAATAAAACATGGATCGGTGAAGCATCAATAATTTTATTTACCGGAAAATGCCGAGTATTGTATGAGGCTGTTTTATTTTTTTATTCGTTGTTAATTGGATACATTCACGATGCTCTTAGTTACGGATAGTACACAGAAGATAATCTCAGTTTTTTCATTTATACGTAGTTTATGGAAACGTTTTTAATAATTAGAAAATTTGAGATTTTTAGCATTAAAGTTTACCTTGATCTTGTCGATTTATATAAATTAAAATGGCTTCTTTATTTTAGATCTAAAAAAAACGTAAGTGAAATGTTTTGTACCGATATCGATCAGGTACAAGTCGTGAATTAGTCAAGTAACGGTTTCTATGGGTATTATACATTCTAACTTACACGAACATATAGTATGATCATTATACTTAGTCTTGCCATAAATATTGTTATAAAGAAAAGCACGATTTTTTTTTTATACGTAACATTTATTCCTTTCATAGTGAGTTAGTTTAATACATCAATATATAACTATTAAAAATATACAATGTTTATTCGAAGTGGTCTCCATTGGCTGCAATACAGTCTTTTAAACGTTGAGGCCAGTTATCAATAGCAGCACGAACTCTTTCTAGAGGAAAATTCTTCACTGCCAACCGAATGGATCGTTTTAGGGACTCCAAATTATCATGGCGTTTAGAGCAAGCCTTACTCTCTAAAACTGACCATAAATCATAATCCAATGGATTTAGGTCAGGACTTGACGACGGCCAGTTTTCAGTGCTGATAAAGTCCGGAACGTTAGTTTTTAACCAAGATTGGGTGGATCGAGCTCTATGACCCGGTGCCGAGTCTTGTTGAAAGCACCATTCTTTGTTATTGAACATGGTGTTAGTTAAAGGCTTAACTACCGTCTCAAGAATGGTATGTGATAAACTTGTGCCGACGTTTTAATACCTTTTTCACAAAAATATGGCTCAGTCACCCCTTCATAGCTAACACCCCACCAAACCATCACTGAAGTGGGATAATGCCCACGTTGTACTCTGTTTACTAATTGCGAAGCTTCTTTAGAGCTTCCAGCATAAATACGGTCATTTTGTTTATTAAAATACTGCTCAATTGTAAAAATTTTCTCATCCGTAAACTAAAATTTTTTTGTGACCTCCCTTTGGGTACCGCTTAAGTAGTTGTTTGGATTTTACCACCCTATTCTTCTTTAAATTATCAGTTAAGAAGTGACCAGTACGTCTCTTATAGGCTGCAAGTCCTAAGTCATCTTTTAATATACGCGACATGGTTCTAGGAGCTATCTTCATCTCCCGAGATAAAATCTTTTGCTTACGGACAGGATTTCTTCGAATTCTTTCCCTAACTGCTTTAATCACCTTTTTCACACGAACGGTACGTGGACGGCCAGATCTTTTTCTGTCACAAACAGAGGAGGTATCATTGTACCTATCAATAGCCCGGTAAACAAACATTTGACTAATACCAAGCGGGTGGAGGGTTTTAAAAATTGCACTTTTCTCCATACCTACTTTATGTAAGGCAATCACAGCGATTCGGTTCTCTTTATCACCCCACTCCATTTTAATATAACAAAATATTTAACAATATAATGGCGCGAAAATAAGAAAACACATCAAGCAATCATATAAAAATGACAGATTCCAAATTCAAACGTAATATTTTCTTTTTTTGAATAGTAACAGTATTTATGGCCAGACTAAGTATATCACATGACACCTTCCTCAATATACTTAGGTACTACACAAGGAATCTGCCACCATATAATATCTTAGTTACATCTTCTACGCTAATTCAGATAAAGCATATGTTTTTTTACCTATTTAATATTATTAGTGTAAAGGCTGTGAAATACGGCAACACTCTATTGATATATGACGGTATTATTTCATGTTACAAGGCATTAAAATATGCTGGTTGATAATGACATTAATCACATACGGTGATCAAAAAGCAACTCAAGGGAACACAAATGTGCAATCCTTATAAATCCTACCAATTTAAAGCCTTAATAAGCATCTGCATAACGCATTCATCCACAGATTACAATAATCCAATTAAATTTAGACATTGACAACTAAATCCTATTAAGCATCAAAGAGCGCGCATAATTGGACGCCATTACGCGGTAGCGCAAATTGTCTATGGTCTGTCATCAAAACAAAATGGCGGTGCCGTACGCGCGGGAAAATAAATACATTTCGAGATGGATATTATATCTTCATTAGCGTTGTGCATCGCATTGATATGTCTTCGGGTTTTGCCATTGAAATTGTTTGTATTTTATCACTCGCAATAGAGCCTTTTTGGTTTGTCTCACTATTGTATCGAAAGTTAACATCTGCTTGACAGCAGCGATATAGCAATATGAGTGGGGAACTCAGTTTAAAGAATATTTGTATGCTATTCAAACGTCTCATAGAATTTCATTTGAAATTGTTAAATAGTCGGTTTAGTAATAGGTAGTTTAAAATTATTAATATGACATTCAGTTATGGTTAGGTATATAGCTGCCCATAATGTCATCAAAAATATTGTTATTACATAATACCATTAAAAGCATCGCACTCACTCACCCGCCGGAATTGTCACTCTTACGTTTCGTTTATTCGTGATTTTAAACATGATCATATCCTACGTGTATGTAAATTTAAATATAGTTAGTATTTTATTTTGATTAATAAAAACAATTACTCAGTGGTAAAGAACAAACAACTAATGAATATCTAAATAAAATCTATTAATACACAAATCAACATAATAAAGGGCTCGTATGAACTGCATGTTTGTGTGTTAATGCAGGTCAGGGAACATGCCAACCAACGGTATACTAATGAATAATCAGTGACAGAAAATTAATATAGATTATCGTATTGGTTTAACGATTTTAAAGTTATATAGGATTGATGGAATTGATCGCAAAGCTTGAATGCAGATGATCATGTATTGCCATCATTGTGAATATATTAACACATTAATAAATCTTATAACATCGAAATTAGAATAAGTTAGATGACATTTTATGTCACAAAACCTACCTAATTGTAGTGCAATAAGGTAGCTACAATAAAAAGCTTGGTACCTGCAATTAAAAAAAACGTAATAAATGACTACGAATTCTTATTCTAATCTAAGACCTTTATAATAGCTAATTCTCTAAAGTCTAAACGGTTTTTATGAATAAATAAAACTCTTAAATTATCGACGATCTATAGACTATGGCTTTCACAGATTCTCGTTTGGTTTGCAATATAACCGGATGTATCGTTTTTGAATCGATATTGTTTTTGAATAGAATATTAACATCGAATCGAGTGACTGTATAATAACACTTCGACCTGTATCCGGTGACCTAATTATATTAAAATCAATAGAAATACAAACTTTGAATTATTCAATAAAATTATGTTTATACTAAGCGCTCTATAGTTTTTGTATATAATAGCTGTAAATTGACTTTTGATTCACCTGTTTCCATTAAATTTTTATACTTAAAAACTTTTATAACAAACGATTGAACTGCTAGATAATAACAAATTCTAAATTGCGTAATTATAAAAAATATGTGACATTACACAAAGTATTTCGTTTTTTATATTGGACGACAAAAGCTTTTTTTTTATTTATATGTTGTGATTTAAATTTTATACGGAACATATATGATTTCCCTTAAAGTATAATAATTACAATAGCAGTTTACTTATCAGGTGTCCCTACCGGACCACCAGTGGTCAGATGCCAACTCCGGAAACACAAGCCCAACCGAAAACCACGTACACCCTTTACAACGCAGCAACTTCTTGCGTTGGAGAAGAAATTCAGAGACAAACAGTACTTGAGCATTGCGGAACGAGCTGAGTTCTCTTCTTCGTTAAGACTTACGGAAACTCAGGTAGTTATTTATTTACACTTTGTTGCACAACATAGTAGATATACAATGTGTATAGATGTTAGTAGGTACATATACACAACGGCGGCCTTATCGCTAATAAACGATCTCTCTAGTATCACCTACAAATCAAAGAATACTTAGGTGTGGAGAATACAAACATACATTAAATTAAGTAAAATAGAAAAAAACTAAAGTCTATAATCATTTCAAAAAACACACAAACATACAAATTCTTGCTAATGTTTTTTGTATTACGGTGTATACGTTAAGCCATTATGTATAATACATAACCATAATTGACATTTTAACGTTAAAGTAACATCAGTATAATTCTTAAGTCTATTAAATTTTAATTAAACTGTAATATATTATGTTAAAGATTATTTAGAGCGTTACGCGCAAGTGTTTTCACTTTTTTTTAATATTACATAAAATTCAACACAAAATTAAGAAAACAGAAATAGATACTTAACTGTGATGTAGTCTTTCAACAAGCATACGTCTTCCTTTTATTGAATTCCTTCAAACAACCTAAATATGTGACAAACAACCGAATTATGACGACGAAATTAGAACAATAATAAAATCCTTCACAAACTCACCGTCAGTCTATATCTTCATTTAAACATACAAGTCTAATATACGTAATTGTAGTGTAGTATTAAGGCGCTTATGTATAACGTTTATGTATAATTTCAGGTTAAAATATGGTTTCAAAATCGCCGTGCGAAAGCGAAAAGACTGCAAGAGGCTGAGATTGAAAAACTCAGGCTATCCGCGAGACCATTGCTGCCACCTTCCTTCGCTTTATTCGGGGGTGGGGGCGCACCCCCGCTTTTTGCAGCGATGGCCGCAGCCACCAGACCCCAACTGAGCTTCTTGGGAGGACCCCCATCTCACCAACACGCGATTAATATGAATATACTGAATTCCTTGCAACCGCATTGACATTCAGAACACGCGAAAACGCGTGAGCAACCGCCATCTTGATATGGCGTAAAATGGACATTTTGAATTTGGTAACTTGTGACAGAATTGTGTTTTAAAAATGGATCTACTTAACTTACCTGTCATGTTGTGACATCTGTGAGCCCCAACCACAAAATACGTTTTTAAATATAATAATTATAAGCTAACATATAACTGGGTAACCTATACATACTTGTTTATTGATCATTTTTAATAGGTAACAAACTAACAATGCGTGGACATTAGTATAAAAAAAATATTTTAGAAAGAATTGGTAGCTTAAATATTTGATATATTATTCCTATTTCAAATTGCTAAATCCTACCATAGTTCCAAGTTACTTCCATTATAATATAAATACTTCCTACGTGGTATTGGAATAAGCCAAAATTAAACGAAATCTTTAAATCAATAACGCCTATTAAAGTTACATAACGAATGAAAAATCATTTAATCCTTGTTCTGTTCTTTATTAGTCTTGAAAGAATAGTATCGTACAGATTCTTAATATAATACAGAATCAATACGAAGCCGTTCGTATTCGTATGTTTTTTTTTTCGTTTATGTACGGTGTAATAATATTGCTTGTTAAAAACTACAAATACGATACGATAGTTATATCTCATAAATTTGTAAATATAGCCATACTATGCATACTTATTAATATATGTATAAATATTAAGAAATTTATGGACATTGTAGTAGTGTTTAATAAAATTTTATTTATTGGAAAGTATAAAAAATTTATCTATTTAAGTTGAAACAATGCATTTAAATAAAACGGATAACGGTTATGAATATGAATTTATTGCATTATATAAAAATACTTTGCAGGAGTTGTTGTGAACGAATTTATTCAAATATTCAAGGTAATGCTAAAAATTGTGAAATTCGTTTTAGTAGTGGTTGTAACTCTAATGAGTTGTCAATACTTCTGTAAATTTTCCATCTTACATGAAATTAGCAATATAATAAAATCAGTGAATACTTTTTGCAATTTAGTAATAAAACCATACGATGAATAAACCGAATGTACTTTTTGTTGTTGTCAAAATTAACAAATTTGACTGTCAATCGTGACATTTATTTGACTTAGTCTGTGGAATTTCACTACAAATTCATAATAGCTTATCTGTAACGATTTTAATTAGGTATGCAAGCTATTTAAAACGAAAAAAAAAATGGCTCTGCTGGGTTAGATAAGTTCGGTAGCAGTGGTTATTCAAGGCATTTGTACAAAAAATATTGATTTGATAGCAAAATTACTGTAAATATTTAATTTATTCTATACGTAAGGTTTTAGAATAGATTTTTTAAGGATTATATTGCGGTAGGTATCCTGTTACATAGAATTAAAATGTAAAGATTAAACAATGTTTTGTTTACGATGATACTAATATGATAAATAAAACGAAGTTTAAATTGATTGTTTTATTACACTTTTATATATTTATTTGTATACATTGCTGAACTTATTTTTGAATGGCTTCGCTTTTCTAATCAAAACCAAAAATATGATAGAACAATTTGAACAATTCGATAGTCTAAATTACAATAGTTGAAACAACGTTGTGATTTTTTTTATTAAATACTTGTTACTTGCACTTGCTCATTTACGCTGAGATGACTAACAAAGTCAAAGGATGTTATTTTTTAAATGATTTTGAATTCCGTGATTTAATAATTGTACACGAACCTAAAAAATCTTTATATTATACTTATTATATTTATTTATTTATTCACACTTTATTGCATTAAACAGTAGAAGTAGAAGAGGTTAATACATATAAGAGCAACGGGCGGCCTTATGGCTAATAAGCGATCTCTTCCAGGCAACCCAAAAATATTAAATATTCTAAAGTTAATATAATATTCATAAAATTGCGTGGGTGTTAATTTTTTTTAGTAACAAATACGGAAAAACAATAGTAGCATAAAATACCATTTTTTTAATAATAATTTTTTATCGAAATGAATATATGAAATAATTAAATCTAAAATTTTACGATAGTTACGTGATAACAAATTATAACATTAAAAAAAGAAGTAAACTAAACAAGTATAATAACTGTAGGTTAGGTTAGGTTTTGAAATTCTGGCTTGGTGTAGATCAAATGTTATTTGCGTATAAAGTAGAACCCATCAGTGTAAAGCCGGGGTGAAACTCTTGAACTTATCAAATAGGCCACATTTTATCTATACCATTTGTAAAGGTAAGTTCTATATAAGTTCCTACGTTCAGATAATAAAATTACATTTTACTACAATTATTTCAATACTTTATACAAAACATTGCTAAAAATATTAAAAAGTAACAGAAATCTTATGTATTTTTTGCAGGGGTCTTAATAACCCAATAAAGTAACCTTTATGAATGGCATCGAAATAGCATTAATTGCCTGATTACAGTCCAATTAAGAACGCAATTATCATGATAACCGGCACAAAAGCCTATGTCAAGTAAAAAACAGCTCACCGTGTGTACTATCAGCATATGAGGGTAAAAACTTATCTACAATTGTGAAGGCTTATGCGCGTACTCACGTTTATCTTCGCTCATTTAACTCAACCAAATCGAAACACACCTTTTATTTACTAGTTTTCCGTGCTTAATAGAGGCATAATTTTATATTCTAAATCTAAAATATAAAAGGTCCATAATAGTCACTTAATATGGAGCTTAATATGGAGAATATACCTATTGATATATAGATGCAGTTGAAAGGGTTAAAATTACAACTTGTGTATATAAATATAATTATACAATATAAAATAATTGTTCTTACGTCCTAAGGCAATAATTTTACAGTACGTAAAATAATACAAGATATATAGTTAATCACAGCTTTTGCTGATCGTACAAGTTTATAGTCGTTTCCCAACCAATTGGTGTAGTAAGAGAAAAAACTCCGGCTCGTTCAATGTTAATTCGCCTTAATGCACAGATTTGTATTCTGCGTCGAACGGAACGCTTGACAACTGTCATTAATTACTCATTTATTTATTTACCAAAACGTTTATTAACAGAGTAATTTATTATAATTGATTTTATATCTTTGGCCTCTGCAGGTTTTTTTGTTTATAAGTAAGTTGTAACTTTGACCCTTTCAAAGGTCACTTTTAATAGAGCAGGTAATGATTTTTTTCTTAACGAATTAAAATTGTATTTTGCGGCTCTTTCAAGACGTCGATCGTTAAACACGACTTAGTTGTAGAAGTTTTAGACAATTGCATTATAAAATCAAGCCTTTTATATGCTTAGTTATCAAATAAAATGTATTGAGTCTGCGACTCTACCAACATCCAGCATTAGATTTTCAATGATTAAAGAAAAGCCTAAATCAAAATATTCAGTCTTAGTTCGTATATAACGAAAACCAATTACGTAAAGATAATTAGCATTAATATCTAACATATAAATATGCATAAGGTGTCCTTTAGGACAAATAAATGTGTGCCTTTTTTACGAAACGATAAAAAATGTCAATAAATACTACCAATTAAAATGTATTTGAAGTCAGCTAATTGAATTTATAATCAGGTAATCGTTAAATTATCAGTCATTCAATGTAGAAGGTGACAATCGCCATAAAGAGATATTGGCCATTTATGATAAAAAAATGTTTGAATATATTTCTCTAATGAATCTATTTAGATGCAGGTGCTATTAACATAGGTAAACATTTTTTTAATTGAGTGTTCTAATATAGGAAAAACATACCAAGACCTACATGGTCCTCAAATCACGACTACATGTTAGATATTTTTATAGAAGAGTAAAGTAGCCGCCCATAGACAAGCTCTAAGCCACGTTAGTGCGTGGCCGTCCTTTTTGGACGTAAGGTAAGGTTACGTTTAAAATCTAAGGTTTCTCCCAAAGACAGAAGCGCCATGACAGGAAGCTGGTTAAATAACGTGGTGGTGGTAAGAGGTTTTTATACTCAAACCATGTTTACAGAGGCGAAATAGAATGTATTTATTAATATAAAACAGTTTTTTTTTGTTTTGTCGGCATACAATTAATTCGTCGAATTTACGTTAAGACAATTTTTAATAATGAACAAAAGTTGCGTTAATTCTGTAACCAAATCAGAATATGTATTACATTTAAACCCGGTTTAATGCTAATTAAATTAAACATTATTCAATGTGTTCCAATTAATACATAGATTTATTCCAGTAGAGTTTATCAACTAACTGTAGGTAATTAATTGACCGGAAACGAAAATTAAAATGGGTAATCTTTGTTATTTTTTTAATTCATTTATTTACGCAAAGATAAAACCTAGCAGGTATGTATTAATGTACATACCTGTATATTTACGCTTTTGTTTTGATTTGGTGGTAAGTTTATTCCGCTTTTGTTACAATATTACTAAATGGTTCCCATATAAACAATGGTAACCATGGCAACAACTTCCGCGTTGTATAGTACAGTCCCTGTAGTAAGCTCTTTGTCTTTATCGGTAAAGTATTTCAACGCATTCTTAAGTCTATTAAATTTTTAACTACGTTTATTTTAAGAATCGAATTACCCACTATCGCGTTGTGATAAAAGCGAAAAATAATTAGCATTATGCGATGCGCGTATCTCATGTTAGCAATCAACTGCAGTTAATAAACAGTGGTGCTGGGTGGGGCCACATAATTGTATTCACCTATAACTAATATGGGCTCGCGAAAAGATGCCTAGGGCTGCCACGTACATATATATTCGAAATTTAAATTATTTTTCAGTCATATACAATAAATGGTCCATACATATATTATCTATACATAGAATCGTAATAACTAAGACTAATTTGTAGGTGAATACATTTACTAGACAGAATGACAGCATTCATATATCGCAGTTAAAATGCATGCATGCAAAGTAATGATAATATTTTCCGAAAGGATAATATTTTTACTGTAGGATATTATTTATGACAACCCTAACACAGTCCCACAATATACTGGTTAACCATTTGTCAATAATAATCATTCTTTCCGAACGCAAATAATAACCGAATAAAGGTTTTGATTACGAAACACCTACACTGCGTTTTTGATACAATCTCAGCAACCTAATGTAAAACTGTTAATTCTATATTCCGGCCTTACACAGTATATTTCAACAACAGTTGAAGACAGTGGTTAAAAATAATATTTATCGTTAAAAATATCAGATAAAAATCGGTCTTACAACAATACAAAAAACGACAGATTATAAATGTTTTCAACGATCACATAAGTTACACTAATTAAGTCACGCGAGAGTTGCAAACAAGTACAAAACTTGCAAGCAATTAGAATAAAAGCTCCCTATATTATCATTCGGCCCATATTAAATGGTTTGCGCATTGCCACAGGCAATATTTGACAGCTAAGACAAAATATGAAAGATTATCTGTCGGGTGCAAAATGGCCGCTGCCTTGGTTGATGTTTTAATTAGCCCACAGGCAACGCTCTTCGCCATTCTGCCAATTGGTCTCCTAAGGTAGGGCTGGCACTTCTGTTTTGAAGGCAAGCAGAGGGATAAATTAGTCAGCTTAGTTATCTACGATAGGGATCGTTTCGTGAAAATTTTTACTAAGTGTGAATGGTCTAAACTATTCCCTATAGATTTATAATTATATTTAACAATATATGAATCTTTATTGAAATCTTATAATAGTGTTTTTTATAAAATAAACATAACTTATTGAATGTAAAAATTAACCGACTTAAAAATACACGTTTATGTAAACAGTTTTAAGTATAAAATTATATTTTATTACATTTAAATAACAGTTGTAGCAGCCCTGTATAAGGTTAGTTACTGCTAAGAGGCCATGAAAATTGTTTAACGCCCTTCTACTGTCGGCGGATCTCTTCATTTAGCTCGCTCTATTGAAAGCTAATTTCGAAACATTTGATATTGATTACTCTTAGCTACTGAAGTATGAAAATATTAACTAAAGAAACTAAATTCTTACTTACATGAATTGCCCATTATAAGTTAATAGTTTTTGCATTATGTATTGTTGTATTTTTTGTTATTCCAATAAAATTTTATTTATTACTTTTTAAATTATTGCACAACTTTATAGGGATGTTGGGTAGTAGGTACTAACGTGAAAGGACATTATAATATGCGCCACAGCTAATAAATGGCCTAGCATTTGACTAGGAATCTTGGAGTCACCAATTGAAGAAAAAATTAACTTAAACTCAAAATATCTTTATTTAAGTAGGTCTTTATCATCATCATCAATTTTGAATCGTAATTTTTACACTACCACCGGTTCGGAAGGTAGTCATCTACCGAGAAAAACCGGCAAGAAACTCGATAGCTGCTCTTTTAAAATAAACAATTAATACAAAATTATGTTACTCACAATTCAAATAACAAAGCATTGCTACTTAAGAATTAAACTGTCCTGATGCTGAGCCAATTGCCGACGAGGGATCTTCGTCCAACTCTAAGCCATCAGAATTGATCATATTTGTTGCGCTTCTGGCAGAACAATTTTTACATGTACGAATCAAGGTGGTTTTACAACATAATTGTAACCGAGCCTAAACCCAACTATTTTATTTAAAAATAAATAAAAAACTGAAAGGTATCGCTTTTCGGCAATAATGCCGCCTTTTGCACACTATATAACTTTGAATCATATGACAGTCCAAAAGCGTTTGTTGTATGCTAACATACATTTTAATTACTATCACAAATTAAAATTGCAAAAACAAATAACTCACACAGATGGCAATCGATTATTAAAATCTCGAATGGACTCGATTAATTCGCGCGGATAATATACCGCACGTCGATCGTTAATTGGTTCGCTGACGTGTATTCGAGTTGATAACTCACTCGCCTGTGGGCGTTATATTGCACGTTTAATCACGGTTCGCGATTAAAAACAACCGTAATCATAACAAATGTTTTGATAAAATTTAATTTCTGATTAATCGTAAGCAGCTTACATACATTAATCAAACGCGTACTTAAAAGCGTACCTACGCTTTTAGGTTATTTTATCAGTAACTGAATATGAAGCTGAGTTCCCAACTCATTTACAAATAATAGAAACGTTAGGTTAGCCGTTACGTTATTTAGGTTCCCTTAAAGCTAAAATATAAGAGGAGGCACCGGGAATCGAATTCTGAACATTTAGGTCGTCTCTTTTCTATATACAACTGAAGGGTAGCCAAACACATCTAATATAGTGTGTCTTTAAATGGGCATTACTTTTTATATTATTTTATTACAATTTAAAGTTCTATACCTCTAAAAAATACCCATTATTAAATTAAAGTTAACCTCGGTATAAAGGACTATAGCTTAGCGTGATCAGTTCGCGTAAAAAGCTCGATCTTATACATGCGCGAGCTTTACATTGACATTTGACATCGGCTTGAGTCTGTAAATAAAGTGTCATACATAGAATGATACCTCCCACGAACATCAACACGTTTTGCAAGTTTTTCTGCAATATAATGCCAAATAAGGTAGGTTTAATTCACTGAAAATGGTATTAAACGTTTCCAAGAAAAATTTCATGCCGCCATGATCATTAGTGGTACTTACTTACCGTTTAATATGACGCGAAAACTTGTTCGTAATCGATGTTGGAGTTTTTGTACTTGTTCATTAGCATACGGCTCTGCTTTACAGTGGCTTAATTCAAACAGTCACTCTACGTAGGAAAATCGTACGTAGGAAAAACATATAATTAACCCTATTTTAAATGTTTCGATGTTAGAGAAGGTATTTGTCTCGTGTTGTGTGTGCATATAATCACAATAGAGATGTAAATGACCTAATATTTAAGAGTTTGTTCTTAATTTTTTACCAAATGTGTCAAAAGTGAGAGACAATATCGAAATAGTTTTAATGTGTCTGTGTAAAATTTAAATATATTATATCCTACTGTTTTAAACGATCTGTGGCTTGTCCAGTGTTACCTTAAATGTAATGTTGGTTGATAAAAATAATAGATTTAACTCACCTATTCCAATATGCAAAGTAGGATTCTTTGTTAATCGATGTCTCAGAACATCCATCAAACGACATCGCCAATACTTGTATACTAACGAAGGCTAATTAAAGGTTTTAGAGTCTTTATTCTTGCGGTGTAAAAAAGTTGTCGCGGCTTTAATAAAAATAAGAAGAAATCGTGACCTTACAACAATTTCCACTACTTTATCCCGTATCTGATGAGGTGGTCAGGCCATGTCACAGACCCTTGATTTTGGGTCTGTGTCATGCCGGTTTTACTCATAACATTTTCTTTAATCATTGCTTGTACCTGAAGTCTTCTTTAAGTTGCTATTCCCAGATGCTTATAGACGCTAACATAGACGTTAAGATATTATATAACCAATAAAAATATTTTAAATTTACCTATAATAGATGTTTTAAACGTTTAGTAGGTAACCTAAGATCAAGAACGTAAAAAAATTAAATTTACCGGAAGAAAATCATTAAACAAATCTTGAGCAATTAAAAGAATAAAGATAATACGTAATGTCACAATGCGTTTAATTAATATATTATTAAGTAGGTATATGAGTTTGGCATGTCTTATTATTAGTTAAGTAAGTAAGTCTCAGTTCATTGCTTAATCACCACATCGTGTAGCGTATCCGATTGTGTTATCTATCGGGTTTTTTAATTCTTTAAAAATAGTGTCAAATTCTAATGTAAATTTTAACGCCTTAAACACTTAACGCATTGCACAGTTTTGCTATAAATGCTCGTATTTTAATTATTCGTCGTCAAAATAACCAAATAAAACCGAACACGATACTGCTCAACCCAACATGGACCCTTAATTGAGTCCAGTTCTAAGAAAGTAATTTCACAAATTACTTTTGGCTACTGGAATCAACGCTGAAGTTGCAACCATGTCGAAATATGCTATGTAGAGAGCCTTATATGCGAGAGAGAAAGGCTTAGTTTGATAAGGTTGCATTGGTTGGAAGATAAACTAAGGTGTGCGCCGTCTACATGTTACAGTATACTAAATATATAGTAGATAGATTTTTTAGGTAATGACTATGTTTTTATTTCATTTGAAATGGAATATTGATAATTCAAATCATAAGTATAGGTTCATCAATTAATTTAATATTTGATGAAAATTGTTTTCTATTTCAGTGTTAATATAATATTGTTAGTGATTTTTTTTGAAAGTAAATCGCTTTTGTATCCGTCAAAAAAAACTTTTAAAATTTTACATATCCAGAAGGTTTTGTAAATACCCAAAATAAAAATTATAACTGTAACATTAAACTCGTATCAAGAAAAGGTATCACTTAAAATTGTACAGCCAAATTAAAATTCGTGAATTTTGTCGTGTTTGCCTTGAAACGTGGCATTTCTCGAGATAAATTCCATCACAATTAAACTTAATTTGTATTGTGCCCAATGGCGAAACCGACATACCGACCTCATCTCAAGCATATTATTATAGCTCTTAAACGCTCATTATAACCATAAATTTACTTAATGATTTTTGTCATTATTGTTAACTTATAAGATTCCGCATTACCGACGAAATTCAAATAATTGTCGGTCCTTTATTTATATATGATGCGTCAAATTCAAATAATTCCATCCAATTAAATTATGCGTCGCTTCCGAAAATTCAAGAGTTCCATGAAATTCAACCATTACCTCCCAAATAGAACTGATCGGAATGACCGATAAACCCCTTCAAGAAGCTTCTACTAATTGCTGTAATAAATTTCGAATGCGGCAACACCGAATTTACCAAAGTCCCACTGCCCCATCACCCTATTAGGAACTTAAAAAGTTACAACCAGAGACTAGGAATCTGTCGAATTTGTTTCTAGACATGCGATTTTCATCTTTATCAACTCCAATTAATAAAGGCACAGAGTAAAATTCGATTCATCCTCTATGGACGCCATAAAGAATTGTCATCTCGTTTAAATTCCATTTTTAAATTGAACAAACTTGGCACAGAAAATTGAACCTTAAAGTTAGATCGAACAAAAAGGTTTAATGAGGAGGTTTTTGGTAGTGATGCGTTGGTGACAAAATATTACGCCAATTATTCTAATGACATTTTGCCTTTTAATACACCGAGTTAAAGTTTATATTGGCTTGAAATTTAATTGTGTTATAGAGTCGTACCCGTTTGTATCACGTCATGAGGACGAATGCTTTTTGTCGTTTTTAATTATATTTATTATTCTTGTTATTTATTTATTGTTTTGTATCGGTCGCTACCGTGCGTGCGTTTTAACGATGGAGATAGGATGCGCAACCAAATTAGGGACTTTTTGAGAATGCAAATGTGCTTCTTTGCATACGACTCGAAAAATAGTCGCAAATCGCGATGTTCACATGGAAATTTTGCAACCGGATGTGTTTTTAAATACATTTAAATGTAAAAATATACATTATTGACAATATATTAGATATTTCCTTCGTGAGTTTGAGCAAAAAAATCTTATACTGGTTAAAAGTTATTATATTTAAATAAGAAGAAAATACAAACATTCTTACATTGGTTTTATTTGATGTTTAAGTTTGTTGACAAAGTAACTGATTGATACTTATTCGTTCCACCATAGCCACTTAAAAATTCAAAAAGCAAATAAATGCTTAAATTGACGTCAATAACATAATTATCAAATATTCTTATATATAAAATTTTCGTGTCACAATGTTCGTTCAAGTACTCCTCCGAAACAGCTTGACCGATTTTCATGAAATATTGAGTACGTATCGGGTACTCAAACGTCTCTGAGGATCGATCAACTAATATGCATACCCTTAAATGTAAGGGTGGTCCAGCCCTTAATTTTTTTTAGCTAAACGTTAACCGGGTACTCTAGTGTAAAAAGTCATATTCCTTTTTTTTAAGCAACAGAAAATGTTTCTATTTAATCAATACCATTACTAAATTAAAATTATTTGAATATAGACGTTCTATATTTTGCTGTGTATCCCATCCCATTAATCGATTATGTAGGATTAAAATGATTAAATAAAGAAATTTGCCTCGCTTTCCCTCACCTTATTACTGCTATAAAAGCAATTGTTTGAAGAACATTTACAAACAAAGGGCAGATTACATCTCCTCAGATAAGATGTTGACACACTGATGTGAAGACAAAGGGTCCATCTTTTTATTTGCCTTGAGTGAAATTTATTTTGATACCTGGTAACTAGGGAAATTGAAGCAACTGTACCAAATTTATTAAGCGTTTTTTTTATTAAGTGAAATGCGAGTTTATATACAAAATATCTTCATTATTGACAAAAAGAATTCAACTCATATCAATATGATAAGACATTATTGTAGTAGTAGTTACTGTTACTGTATATTATAGATATACTAGCTGATCCCGACGAACGTCGTTTTGTTTTTTTTTGGCAAGTCTCTAAAAATAGATGTTGTCCGATTCTCAATCCTACTCTATATGGCCACAAAATTTCAGGAGAGTCGGTCAACCCGCTTCGGAGGAGTAAGGGAACAAACATTGTGACACGAGAATTTTAAACCTATATTAGATGTTCATACACACATGCATACGTAGTCTTATTTCATTAACTACTCTGGTGTTTAACATTTCTGGATAACTCGGGGTTCTGTGCCTGACGCATTTATTTTTCTTATTTACATGTCACGTAATCAAGCAAGTGTTAATGATTAAATGTGTACATAAAAAGAAAAATCATTTAATTAACAGCTGGGATCGAAAGAACGACCTCGCTGATTGTCGCTTGAACCATTCGACTATTATTATGTTTTGTATTATATTACGGATAACAATGATTAAATAATTTACCGTACGTAACTTATGTTGGGCTCATATACGTATATACACGTTATGTATAAAAGATTAATGCCTCACGATTTTTAATTGCTTAGTACATTTTCTTTAATAATATTGTTGTGTACTCTATTGAGTTCTATAGTCAACCTATTTATTATGAATACGACTATTTATCAATAACCAATAATTCTAAATAAAAAGCCGCGTGTGGCCTATTGTTGGCTTACACATTATCAATATTTGCAAGATTGCGAAATGTAATGCAGAGCGATCGATGCGTTTTAGTCGTTTACTTGAGGACTATGCATTATTACTGTGATTGTAAGTATTCCTAATATCTGTTTTATTTACTACAAGTGCAATTTTTTACTTTCGGCAAGTAATGAATAAAATGTAGACAATTTATATTGTTTCAGATTTATTTTTTAAAAACGTAACTGGCCAGTATCATTATGCACTTCGATATAAAAACTTTTTGGTTGTGAAACAAAAATACATTAACAATTAATGAATATTATCTATGGCACTTATGTTTAAAATTCCCATACAACTATGTTACTATGTCTATACAAATACGGTATTTCTTTTCTATCTAAGAAGAGTTTTCAAATAACATAATATAGTGTTTTAAAATTGTGAAACTATTAAAGTAGTTCACGCAAAGTAATCGTAAATATGAATGAAATGTAAAGAATATCACAGCGGGTTTTATTTTACGAATCTGCACCATCAATTAACAACATCAACATGGCTTTTAATAACGTCCTGTTATTATAATGGTCATGAACTAATATCAGAAGCCTCCACCAAGCAACAAAAAAATCAAACAAGCAACTATATTTAAAATATTCTTGTCGACTACGACAACAAATTAGTATGAACATACCATAAAATATACTGCATCGGATAGACTTGCGGCCACTCGCAAAAAAATCTACCTACTCCAAATTTAAATGTATTTAACTTATTTATGATTAATATACAAATGAATGTAAAGTTATTGTTTTTGTTTATTTATTACACGAATATGAATGAAAAGAAAATACATCAAAACAAAAATATATAATATATATTTTATTAGGCGATGTATATCAAATTATAATCCTTAACACAGATGTTGTATTTTAAATCTATGTATAGTTAAGATGAAAAACCTTTTTACTAAGGTACGAAGGTAGACCATTAATAATAAATAAAATTCATCATCACTTTCAAAAAATCCCACGGGATAAATGAACTCTATAAAGATTAAGTTATCACAAAGGATTTTATGAGTAACTCCCTCAGTGGTCATTTTTTGCATTATATGAATGAATGCCTCTATTCAATGATGTTATGAATGAATCCACTTGTAGTGAAGGCATAGACAAGTTTTTAGGCGATAAAAATTTGTTTTGTTCAATCGATATTATTTATGGTCATTCATATGACGTGCGTGAAATCGGGACTCAACGCCTTCTAACGATTTTCATATTTTAAAAAAATATTGTATGTATAAATAATATAAACCATAGATATATTTGGCCTAAATAGGAATTTTAAAAAAAAACAAAACTAAAACTCAACCTCGCACACTCACTCACACAGGAACACCATTGCACACACTAATACACACACACACTTAAATGCTCGTTCTTTACATAATATACTGCACTTTTATATATTTATATATATAAGTGCCATTTTTCCAGTCATTTTTTTCTGTTCGTGTTTTTTTTTGTTGTCTATTTTCGATTGTATGTTTTGACCTTCTTTTGGCTTTGTTTTTGATCTATTTTTGTTGTGTAAGTTTTGGAATAAGCTGTATAGGTTTAAGAAATAAAAATAAAATAAAAATATAGAAGTATAACAGCGTTGATTATATTAACTGGACCACGCCGATTTTTAACTGAAGATTGTTTTAAATAAATTAAGAAGCCTGTAAATAATAAACCTGTAAAAGACAAAGCAATACAACCATGCTGTCAAGTGGTTCGACCCAGTGGCCAAGCGCAGGTGGAAATAGCAAAAAGTGCATTTTACTGCGCGTGGGAACATCAATGTTGAGCAAATCGATTTCTCTCAGTCGATTAAATTTCTAAGTCGATTTCGGTCGACTTGTCTCATTAGACTTATAAAAATTATTTATCATTCGAAATTTGAAAAATCGTGGGATATCTCGCAAAATGTTTTACATCTTTTCATTATTTTTGTTACATTATATTATAACCTAACTTTTCATACAAAGCGAAACGTAAAATCTACATATGTAATTAATATTTTAAGGAATCAATTTAAATGAATCAAATAATTAATTTCCATCACGAAATTAAATGAACCGTCTTTAATCGTACAACACCCGCAGTTTAAACATTTATTTATTCAGCAATCATCTTCACACTGCGATAATCCCGCACCCTCTGTATAAACTAGGTGGTGTATAAATTCAAATTTCCTCTCCATACACTTATTTCCATATCTCGTCCACTCGCCCTCCGCGCTTTATTAAAACTCCAGCAAAAACCGACACTTATTCGCTATCTACGTTAGGAAATGCCATTATCGGGAACGCGAGCCGAATCGCACACGTTTCACCCAATAGGGCATTCTTATCAGAAAATGACTCATTTCAAATGACAGAGTACTACTGAGTGTATCCGAACGAGCAACACATATTACAAGTATCCGATAACAAATTTTAAACTCTATTGCTATAACGTTACAGTATATTTCACCAAGTTGGTAGTGAGGTGTGAGGTTCCGCAAATTGGAGGACGTTCGTAGCAAAGGAAATTGGAATAAGAAAATTTGGGGTGTAAAATGAAAGATAGACGAGTACTAATTTCCGGCTATTACAACCTCTCTTTCTTTCCCGCGCATTTATTGCGGGAACCGAAAAGGAAATGTGTTCCATCTTGTTCTAGCATGTTCGAAGCAAATGCGCGCCAACAATTTCGTTCTCTATTTAAATTGTTAAATTAGTTTTACGCTTGTTCGCTTCATGATGTAGATTAATAATGAAAAGATGTTTTAATACATATTATACTAACTATTAAATCTATTTTGTGTCCCATATATACTTGTGCACAGATAAGTAAAACTAACAATGTAATGACTTGATTTCATAGCTCAATAGCAATCTACACTCTACAGATAATCAAAACCAGGAGTTGTGGATCGGCATAACGTCAGATATGAAATGAAAAGCAAACAATAATTCGCCTAGTCTAGCTCTGTATCTGATGCAACTTCTAAATAGAATGCATAATTTAGAAGATACTTCGTAGTGGTAAGTGGTAATTGATAAATTAAGGATGTTTATTCGTTTCCCTACAGGTTTAGTTCATGCGCGGACATTTTATCGATATATGTGTAAGAGACACAAATATTATATGAATTATTTTTTTATAATCAATTGTAATTTTTTGAAGAATCCAAAATTAAACCTTTCTTCAGTGTCCTATTTAAAATTCCGTCCTCACGGTGCAGTAGCAATATAATTTGCACATATTATAAAAAAGATATCATCTATTTAGGTTTGTGTCGTGTGTAGGTAATTATATTAGATAATCGGGCGTTGATTTTCTAATCCATTTGGGTAATGCGATATGGGACAGGCGGCTATTAACGATAAATGAAATCTCGACACCACATTATGACACCGTCTTTAATTGATCGGGGGTAAGCAATATCTGTTTTCATATTGTGGATGGATTAATCTGTGGATTTAGGGTTCTATATTTATTACAATTTCTGTTAATGCACCTGATGCTGATGCTGCTACCATTTACAAAGTTCATTCATACTACCATTGTATATTTAAACATTTAGTACGCGCGTACAGAGTTAGATCCTAAAAAAATAATTTTGGAGAATATTTTAGTAGCTTTAGTGTACATCCCTAATAAAACAATGCATTAATGAAGCAGCAATTTCTATCAAATTAAAGTTCTTAAAGTACAAAAAGTGGTCCGCAATTAATTCAAAATTGATTTCCACTTAAATAAATGCTGGCGAACGATCAGAATTTCAAATCGGGCTTCCGAGCAAGCAGCCAGTGTGTAAGCGTTCTTTTTTGATTCCAATATGCCATTTAAACGGAAAGCGCCAAAAGAAATAGCCACGGAGTTAGGTTGGCCAGCCTGATGCTATCTTGGCAGTTGGCACACCTGACCGACGCTAATTGGACAATAAATCAATTCTTGCCCACTTCTTATTGGCGTATCGTGGCATTCCAATATAGAAAATTTGGCCGCGTGATATTGACATGATAAAAAACAATGTCGTTATCTTTTCTTTTGTGTTCATCTCGGGGCTTATTAAGGCTGAATCGTTTGGGTTTTGTTTTGGGTGTTATCGCTTAGACAATTTGTTTTTGGGAGCTCGTTATTGAATTAATAAATCATTTACCGATGCCGCTTAACGCTTATTTTACTAACCTTCGAATGGTAACTATGCATCTTCTAATTTAAGATATTATAAATTATAATACTACTAACTAAGTTAAAGTCAAATATGACTTACAGTTATTCATAAGACCTTACGTTATTATCCAACTGGTTTAACAACTAATAGGTATCTATGTAAATTGAACTGTACCTAATTCATGTAAACATGATATGAATGTGGTATTATGTTATATTTATTACCTATATAAGATATAATTATATATCTTATATAGGCAATAACAATGCTAAAGTAATATAAACTCGATAACCACAATGGTAAAATACAATAAACGCGAAGTCATCCATTATTGCAGTTATTAACAATACGGAACGCGCCCAACTAATCTGGCTCCGTTTGTAATTAAATTCTGAGAATTACCCCGCAGACTATAATATAGAGTCGATAGACCCGTAAAAAAAAGAAATACCAGTCCACACGTTACTAATTAATTGTTCGTCTACAGATAAAAAGTCCGAAGTCTACTGTCTATTACATAATTCATAATTCGAACTGAAATTATTGCATAGCATGACAATTTATAAAAACACAATCATATATCACAATTAGAACATTTAACATCAACTCATCTCGTTATCATTGAAAAAATCTGGTCTGTAAACGACATTAGTATTCTATGGAAGCAAGCTATTAAAGCGAAACGGTAGCACGACGCCCATTACGAAACGGAACGTGCATAATTATTTCGTTCCCGCCTTTTTTCTTATTCCAATTTCGAATTTCGAGTAGCGCTAATGCGGCGTCGCCGTACAGCGGCACGTTGGTCGTACCAATGTTCTCGTAAAATCTTATTTCAATTATCGGACTTATATAATCGGATATCATTGCGCAGTGTTAATTTTTTTCAATTACCTATATTTGTGAATGTGGTAACAGTTTAATAATAAAACACAATTATGTGCATCAAATACATTTTCATATCTTGGAAATCGCAACAATAAACGAAAATAGTGATAATTGTGAGTCAGGAATTTCTATTTTAAAATGTGTTCGAAATTCGAAAATTGCGATCATAATATATTTAAGGATTTTACACGCTTAGGTTAGTTAACAAACATACTAATTAATATCATACAGAGTATATAATCTTTTAAGACATCGTGTACAGGCCACCAACGCATTCAAAATATATCATTAAATGTTTCTATGTAAATGACAAAGACAGGTAACTCGCTGTCACATCCTTCATAACATTACTCGTTTTATATCTGTTCGTTTCATCTCATTTCGTACTGTTAACATGTATTTTGACATATGACATAACTTTGTATCTCAGGATTCGTATCGCGAGAACAATACCCATGTATCTTCATTATGTAGGATAAACAATATATTGTTATTAATAGCTAATGTGTAACATTTTAATTTACTCATTTGTTAAAAAAAATTTGTTAATTTTACGGAAAACAAGATATGTAAACAAAAAAACACAGAAAGTTAAACGTGCACCTATCTAATAGGCTAACGCAGTTCAAACATAACACTATATGTAATTCTAAAAATAACGCACCAAAAAACTAGCTGACTTGGATATTGTTTTGCCAATAACGGACAAAACCGCCATCGAAAAATAGGTGTATGTATTTATTGGTGAAACCTTAACATTAAAAAATAGATGTTGACACAAAGTTTATAGAATCATTCGAGTTTCATTTCTCGAAATTTCTTAAGAATGAACAAACATCCTTAAAATCCTAACAGCATTGTCACCCTACAAACGGTTACACCATCGATAAAACAATTGAATAGCAATAATAAGCTCCCGTCTTACGAGCACTATCAGTGAATTGTAAATCACAATAATGACATCGTAACAAGGTGCTGTTGCTGTTTATTTTATGGTAATTAAAGCGAAACATCATTAGTGATTGAATGAATAAAACAAAAGATTCTATTACACAAAAACGCCGCTTCAAATCAATGCGTTGTATTTTTAAGAGTTAATATGACGCCTCTGTCTTTAAACCTGAAAGCCTGGATATCCTTAGGATATGTATGTACAGCTTGGAAATGCTGATCCTTGGAATGTCTGATCAACCAATGACTATAGAGTTTAAACCAATAGTCATATATTTATTATAAGTTCAATTTATGCCTTGTATGTATGTTTATTTAATTTATGTCCATAATATTAGATTAATAGGAAAGATTGTGGAATAAGTTACATAGCTTAAACAGCAACTCACCAACTAAACCATAACGCTCAGTTATTTTTGCTAAAATTTTAGAAATTTCTGTGAGATCAGATACCTACACAAAAAATCATATACCTACACATTGTTGACGTTTAGGATGCTTAAATAAATAAGCAATATTTCAATAGACAATAATATCGTATAATCTAATAAAATCGATGCATCTCACATGTTTACTAGTCATAAACAATAAAAAGCAGAGAACTACATTGGGCACGAGTAAGATTTTATCGTAACAAGTTGAAGTCAACTTAAACAATGTCTAGAGTGATGGATTCGATGCCACTGGGCTAAATAGAACACAGGGCTACCACTTATACATATTACTCAAATTTATAAGTATTGCCTTCCAATGATCATGAGTCAAGATTAAATGAACATAAAATTTGTAATACTAACTGCAAAACCTTTTTTAGATTCGATAATATATAGCAATACCATCAGATATTATATATGAAAATAAAATCATAGATAATGTTTTTATCTAACATTGAATGGGTGTAAAATGGTATGTGTATTACCTCCAACCGAAAAGGGTAAATACCAAAGGGCAATTTAGGATCGATGACGTCGTCGTAACGATTGTGGCTGCATGTCATAGATGTCGCTACAAACATTAGAATAACATAAGAAACTATTATATCACGTTAATTTTGAGTGACAGAAGTAGAATTGAATGAAGCTATGAACGTTTTATTTGATTTGATAGTAAACACTATTAATAAAGCAGTTGTTCAAAGCGTTATCTACATGATATAATGGCATCATTACTATAATTTAATTTACTTAATAGATAAGGTTTATAATACGAGACTAAGCCTTTAATGTTTACAAGTAATTAAAATTAACCATGTTATAATCATAAAAGCTGGTTGTGTAAATCAATTAGTAGGTAGATATCACCGCAAATCAAGTTTTGATATATATTTAAAATTGCAGCCCTAATGTATACTTGCTATGATAACAGTATATTGTTGGGAAGGAATGCCAGGAATTCTCTTTTGACAAATATGACTCCAGGATGCTATGACATCTATCACCATATGATCATTAAAGCACTTATTTAAAATTTGGTATTGCGCTTGAAAATATTAAAACCGATTAAAGGAAAAAAGGGTGGTGGTGGTCCTCCCCGCGACAATTTTTTTTTAAGTTTTGGGAATTAGAAATTAATTTAATAATGTTTCTAGAAGGATATTACATATTTTACCTTTAACCCTAGTAAAGAGACTAGTACTATTAACAACTTCATATCCTTAACAACTGTGTTATGTTTAAACAGAGCGTAAATATTTTTTATGACATATAGTCACTGTCAAATTGACAGTTTACCACTGATAATTGGTCATATGTCATATGTATCAATGCCAAGCGGCAAGTCAGCCAAATATTATGTTTACTAAACATTCAACAATATTATATTATTAGAATAGGTACACCTGTCACGGCAGTCCACAAGATAACTGCATATTTAAAAAAACAGAATAAAATTCAACTTGGGATATACGAACAGTTTTAAATATATATATAGTATACTGTAATATAACGATGGCAGATGATGACGGTAACCAACCTCTTATGTTTAATTTTGCTAAGTAGTTTAGTTACTGAATATTTTACAATACAATATAATTACAGTTCCTGCGGACAGTAGCACATTAGTGATCATAGTTGACACAAATCCAAATCAAAGATATATAACTGATGATCCCAAAGTATTAACAGGATGCTTGGATGCGGTGATTGCATTTGCCAATTCACATTTAATGCAAAAATCAAGAAATGAACTGGCAGTAATTGGTTGTCATTTTCATAAAAGGTAAAAATGCATGGTACATTTGAGTATATCAAATTATATACTTTATGGTTATATTATTTAAATGTCCGACAAAACAATTTCAGTGAATATCTGTATCCGTCACCAGGCAAACCATTGGATGTAAGACAAATTGATGGGCAATATGAATTATTTACACTTGTTGAAAAGACACTCAAAATGAGGTAGTATTTTACTGAACTAAAAGTACAGAATGCATGTCTGAAAGTCTGTGCTGCACTATGATGTGATTAAACTTTTGGCAGAATTGTTGTTGTAAATATATTGCTTTATATTTAATAAGACTTTGCATACTGAGTTTATAGAAAAGTTGTGAAAATAAGTGCATTCTTACATTTTTATATAAAATCTTCAGATTAGTGAACTTAATTAAAAGTCAACCACAAGAAGAGAAGCCAGGAGAGTCTCTGTTAGCAGGAGCACTTGCTATGGGACTATGCTTTATTTCTAAAGTGAGTACATCAATATTGTTTTGATATTACATGAAGGTATGTTCCCCACAGTTGCACCCACATTAATATAAAAACAATCTTGCTGGGATACTATATAGATTTTAAGATGCCTGACAACCTAAAACAAGTTTTATTATTTGAAGAATTTTACTCTGGTTTTTAGGGTTAAAATATAATTTAATTAATTTTATGCCTTTTTATTGAATATATTTAACGTAAAAATAAATTAAAAGTAATTATGTAATTTTATTTTGGTTTGTTGATTTGTTTGATTGATATGTTTACAGATACGTCGAGAAGCATCTCCAGCATTAAAAATAAGCAGTAGAATTCTTATTGTGACAGGCAGCTCAGATACTGCTGCACAATATATCAATTATATGAATGTGTTCTTTACTGCACAGGTTTGTACTGTACTTAACAATACTTGTTTGAAGGACAAGTTTGCGACATAGTCTCAGGTTCGATTCTTGGTATAGCAGTGTGATGAGCTTATTTGTTACTTAACAAAATATAGTCATATAAGTTCACATTTAAGTATATATAATCTTATCAAACCAAAACACTATAAATTACTATTATTTCATGATATTGTTTAAATACCGTTTCAGAAACAGCAAGTGATAATAGATGTCTGTTCGCTGGACAAGCATCTGAGTTTACTACAGCAGGGTTGTGACATCACAGGCGGACTATATCTCAAAGTACCATCTTTGGATGGATTGCTACAGTATTTATTGGTAAGTGTTTCTTACGAGGTAGATTACTACTTATATATTAAAACCATATAATTTTCATATTAATGTTGAAAATTGTAGCCAAAACTTCACAAAACTGTCACTAGATGTCTTTGATTCATATTAAATTATCCACAGTACAGTTAACAATATGTGTTGAACATATCTCTTGGATGTGGTCGGTATTATAAAATGTGTTTATTTAAAGAAAATAATATGTATATATATATATATATATATATTATTAATTCAATAAATTGAGAGGTATGCCAAGTAGTGCTGAAATTTTCCACATGCTTCGCTAGATGTCGCTTTTCGCAATGATTCTCTCATTCATAAAATGGTCAATAGATGACGTTCCATAAGTTATCACAATTTTTACTATATAGATTTAACGTTAAGATTCTAAATGTAGTTAAGAAAGACATGCAGCCTCAATCAGATATATTTTTTTCAGTGGGTATTTCTTCCTGAAGGATCAGAACGGAAGCAGTTAGTACTTCCTGGGCGTGGACGTGTTGATTACCGTGCCGCATGCTTCTGTCACCGGGAGTTACTCACAATAGGATATGTGTGCTCTGTTTGTTTAAGCGGTTAGTTGTTAAAATATTGTACATAAAAATACCTTCCAAGATAGGTTCATGTCTAGTGCGTTTGAAAAAAAGTGTTATTTATTATTACAACATATTAAACCTTTAAATAATTTTAAAAAAGTGTAAATTATTGTATACGTCTGCTTGATTATATATTTAATAAATTAATTTATTATTTTTCAGTGTTCTGCAAATTCAGTCCTATATGCACAACATGCCAGTAAGTTTTATTTTTCTACCCACCTTTTGACAATAAGTACTCGTGCCGTTAATTGCTTGATAATATTTTTAATTATAAAACTACGTTTGTCAACCTAGTAGTGAACTGCTTTTCCATACCATACATTGCTTGTTGAATTAATTACGGGTTCGATTCCATGTGTAAAACGAGGAGAGTACTTCTACAGGGCTACCGCCTACCCCACTACTCTGTAGGGTTGTTTTTGGAAGGCTTAGGTAGCATCAGTATTGCCAACATACGATTGAGTCGGTCATAATAACCACATATTTATTTAAAGAAACTCTTTACTGATATTTTCCAAGATTTATATTTCACTATTCGAAGATAGGTCCGTTCCGTCTAACGGAATGAGCGCGACTGTGTCGTGCGGCTTTTTTTTTTTTGGAGGGGGATCTATCTCGCTGTTGGCCAGGAGGCCTTTACAGCTCAGCTCGGGCTGGTTGGCGAGCTTAGCTCAGCCATGTGATGCGTCCATATTTATAGTGCTCAAGCACGTGTTTACACAGACGTCGTATTGAAATAATAAAGATGACATTTCATAGAGTAACAAACTTAAAGTATTCAAGTAATGTTTTTAAACTTATTTTAGGACAATTAAATGATGTTTGAACTTTATTATTCTAGTTAATTTAAGACTAATTGTTGTAGTTGCGCCGATATGTATAATGGAAAAATATTTTAAAAAAGTAAAATTCCGCCACATTTTCCATTTATTGGTATTTCCTATTCTTATTTATATTATTATAAAAAAAGGTTTTACGTATATTTTCAGCACTGTATTCAAAATCGCTGGACCGTTACAGATCAAGCCGAAGAAGAAGAAAATGAAAATTTAATAATGTATGGTTAGATAAGAATAAAATTTGAAAAATATGGTGTTATTGTTTTTTAGAAATGGGATTTCCCATTTTTGTATAAACCCTAAAGAATATTATGAAATAATAGTCATTTATAGTGTTGTGGTTTGATAAGATTATATACACTTAAATGTGAACTTATATAACTATATTTTTTTAAGTAACAAATAAGCTCAACACTTTGCTATACCAAGAATCGAACCTAAGGCTATGTCGGAAACTTTATCCTCAAGCAAGTATTGTAAAGAAGATAATATTATCAAAATTAGGATAATTGTATTCTACAATCTTATCTTTTCCATATTTTAAAAAGATATTAGTAAGTTTTTGAGAACATTCTGGTTTAGTAATTACTTCTATTGTAAATCAAGAAGAGAAAATAGGTCGCGTTTCGAATAAAAATCATTCTAATTCATTGTTATTTTTATTTCTATAAGTGCTTGGCACTTGCGAAGTTTTTTTTAACCTGTACAGCTGAAATACGATGTCGAGAAGTACCAGTATCTTAAACAAGCTCGATTGAATTATAATTAGTAATATAGCAATAGCTTCAATTTGGTTTTGTTTAAAACCAGCCAGTATCAATGCACACCAGGAAATAAAAACTCTTTTCTAACAATGCAACTAAACCACACCATCAATTAATATATTATCGACAACGACTGAACTTTTTTATTAAAAGTGCTATAGTGGACATCATTTTTAATATATCATCTGAAAGTGTATATATGACTTGTGTAAATGTGAACGTGCGTAAACAAGATAACACTAGCAATATATACTATGTCAATTTAGTTTGCATAATTTCACTCGCCATGAGTTCATCCCAGTCAAAACTAGTAGTGCGGCACGTACGAATTAATCAGCGGCTGATTATAAGTGTTGATAATAATAATCTTAATCACCATGTGCACTTAAAGGAGGTTAAATAGTCTGCCTTTATTGTTACAATTATTACTTTGTCATTGATAATAATGCACAAAAATACTTGAGCGAATTTATTTGTCTTTTTAATCACACATCAAAAGTACCGAATATGCGGTATTGTGTTAAAGTAATAATACGTCACATACTATCTTGAAAATAAATAATTTGGCATTATAAACATAACGACATATACATAAATATAGTAATAAGTGCTTAACGCATTCTCCAGTAATTAAATTATCACGACTCGTTTTCCTATGACAATGAGATTTAAAAGTACATATATCAAATTATTTAAATATTGAAAATGATATAAATAATAACGTATTACTTTGAGGTTGCGGATTCGAACTCTACAATGGTTGGGTTGATTTTTCTTTTTCAAATTAATAATTCCCGAGTAGATTCAGAATGTCCTGGAAAACAGGTCTAAAGGACTAATAACTGTCGAGCGTGACTTATTACGAGAATTGTAACAAATGGAGGCCTGACATCTAATATAATGTAATAACTGTATAATATGTTGTTATAGATATTATGTTGTTTGTAGATTTTGTTAGCACCCATAACAAAACCTTTAGTAGGCTCAGCTTGGGGCTCACTTACTCTGTAACCGTGTAATTGTATGTAAGTTAATCAACGGATTGACGTCTTCGGAAGGTGATGGAAATTTGCTTATATTTACAAATCACACATCTTTTATACGCAAGTATCTTATTATAAAAGATACTTTAATTGTTACTTCAGTTGATATTTGGTTAGATTGTATGTATTATTTTTATAAGGATATAATATAACCATAGATATTATAATACTATAATCCATGCTACTAAGGCTACTTCTATCTACATTCAAGACAACGAAACATTACCGCTAGGGCAATGTGCTTTATACTACGTTTAATGTTCATTTATGTTATGATTAAAATTATATAAACACACAGCACTCTTTTACTGTGTTATTCAGATATCGTTCTATATCTACAGGCATATCACTTTCTCAAGGTGCGATCAACTTCCTAGCGGATAAAGTGAGAACAAAGTAAATTATGTTCAGTCTTATATTTGAAAACAAAAAATAACCACAACTCTCATTACTTTCAATATTACACTAATTTAAAACTAATATTGAATGTTACATTTCTTATTAGTCGAATGTATTTTGGTTTTATACAACAGAAATGATGAATAACACCGAAATTATATTTTTCACATATAAAAAACGACAATTTTATAAAACAGTAAAAAAATGCCTTAATACATAACGCCACTTATAAACACTTGAGATATTGATAAAGGCCAATACGTTTCGATCTTAAACAATCACGAAAGTGGCACGTCGTCTTACATAAGTTAGATACAATGTTATCATAAACAGACAGAATTTTCATCAATAAGACATTCGCACTCAAGTAATAGAGCATCATAAAACACACACCTTTCTAGTGGCTGGTTTATAGACTTTATAGAAATTACAAAGTTTTATCAAGATATATTAGAATGTGTGAAAGTATTTCACTGAATTAGATAAGTAATACATGTAAAATTGATACTTGTCATTTACAAGTCCTCTTGCATCAATGCCTTAAAAGCCTTTTAGATGGAGACTATCATCTAAGCAGTGACGATTGTTTCTTTTGAATTACCATCATTATTTTAAAAAATCTAACTTAATATAATCTATATAGGCCACGCCTTATATATCAATTAATCACAGCTCATTATCACTACGTCTTGTGTATGATTTCAAACGCGCTGTCAATTTCTTCTTCGGGTGATAATTCAGTACTCTGCCGCCTCTTCGTTTCAGACTTTAGATCCTTGTGGTCTACTGATATCTCCTAAAATAAAACATATATTATTTTAGGAGATATATATCATTAAATTTTAATAATAGGAACAGTTAATTTGTGTTTATATTGCTTGCCTCCTAAGATTAAGCTTTACACAGTACAATTATAGTTGCCAAGTAGAATTTAAGATCAAAGTAATCGAACTTATTTTGTGGTGAATCTTGGATCCATTCGGACGTTGAAAATGAGACTACAACCACTACGGTACTACTACTACTACTATGATTAATAGATTAAGAACAAGAGTTACGACCCTAGAGAACAGCTGACAATATTTTCCGTGTTGGCTGTTCAGGTCCATTTTAAAGAGGGTCCTTTGCGGTACAACGTGATTTCGTCATTCAAAAACGCCCTGTATGTTACAAAATATCTAAATACAATTTTGAAGCCTAATGATTTTTTAAAAATATGTCTATACCTACTATTAATATCTATTTAGAGCAAATAAAACAAATTCCCCACCTGCCCATAAACCTCCAAAGACAAGGATTGTCGTTTCTTGTTGGCCTGTTTCATTTTCCCCGATCTGGAAATAGACAACTTCCTCCTAAGATCTGGTGGTGGCACATCCTCCTCCTTATCCTCAAACCGGGACTTACGTCTCTCTGACGTGTTAAATATCGATTTTATTATCTTTGCCATTATACAACACGTAGCCCCACAACTGTATCGCCTATAATATTCAAACTAGACAGATGAAAAATCAAAATAAACGCGGTGAAAATAAGACTGCGTAAAATAGTTAAAAAAGCTCACCTAATCAACCATGTCTAACTGAAACACAAAACAGTGTATTGTTTTCACTAATGTTTGAAAATTTCTATTTGATTACGAGCAAGGTGCAAGCAACAGTGCACTGTGTGATTATTTACCTTATAATAGTGATAAGATAGCACTATCGCCAATATGATAATACATCTGATTATCATTATACGGCTAATGATATTTTTGCTATTGATAAATGACTCGCGATGCCTATCTGCTGATTAACTTTCAATTTATGATTATGAATATATTTTTACATATTATAAATGAGCTGGGTACACCACCCCTATCACTTGGGATTTGAAGCAAAGGTCTCAAACGATTTTCAGACTACTATTTACTAAACATCGTGGGTTGACTGGAAGAGACCGCTTAGCGATAAGGCCGCCCGTTACTCTCATATGAACTAACCTACTAAAAGAATCAACTGTGACGAGTTTGTTGCCTGCTTCTTCTCAGCTAGGTCGCGTACGAACAGGATTAAATCATATAGATTTAAGACCTTTTAAAATATTCCTACGGGCCTTACTTCTACTGTTTTAGTGCAAAATGAGATTAAATATTGAAGTCAGTCTAGCTGTTACAGAAGAGAATAGCAACTAACACAGCGACAAAATTTTAGCCATTTTTATATATGTACTTAAAAACAATAGTCAAATGGTTGCTCCACTGCGGCTTCTCCCTAGACTCCCATTATTAATCAAATGAATTCTTGATTAATAAAAACATATTCACAAATTACTTGAAATTTATTTGTGAATTAAATATTAATTTGTCTGGTACACTCTTTCAAATTAAATATTTTCATGGCCAAAAATATTTTCAAATGCGGGTAGAATTTATAAGAAAAACAAATATATTTAAAAATACTTTATATAACAATTACAAAATAAGGTCTATACAAGTAAATACCTTATATACATCAGCCGCAAATTAATTTTTACAATTAAAAAAATCAAATGTACAATATGAATTTATATTCGTTTACACCTACTGACATATAATCAACGAGAAATAACTCTAAATAAAATGTATTAACAATATAAATTGCAAGTCGTATAGAAATCATTTCATCGATGCGTTTTGTTACAATCATTATTTCATTGTCATGGTTACAGAACACAAATTTCATAAGATTCTTAAGGTTTCTAAAAATACCCTTTCGAAATTAACATATCCACTTAGCAACCAAACTGTGAGTTTTCAAATTTCATTCATAAATAATAAACTGAGAAACAAATTTATTATCTATAGGCAAGAGTTTTACCCGATTGGAATATTTGCATTTCTACCGAAAATGGAGAATCCTCCAAACTGGTCGACAGAAATATTACCAATTGTTGCCAATTGTAAATCATAGATGTCGCTACAAACAGTCGTGTTTAGAGTCAGATATTTATAGACGCTTATGTAATATTTTAATATGTGTGTATTTAATACGTGTTCAATATTATATCGCTGTGACGCAATTACCATAACACTTCCAATCTATAAAATATTTCAAAAGAAAACCCGATTCAAGATATCGTCTCGTGGTCTGTTAAATAAAACGTTAATGATGCAAAAATAATTTTATGATAAAAACGATAGACTACTCAGTTTTACCACAAGAGTTTAGAAAGATAACTCGTGACGTTATATTTTTGAATGATAGCGCCTTAAGAGTGATTTATATTTAAAAAAAGCCTTTTTTAGCTTGATTCACAAAACGACTAATTCAACAAATTACATATCACACGCCCATTGGACAACTTCAAAGAGGAAAATAATTGCCAGATTCAAAAATATTTAAACAACTGTTGTTACAGAAAATCTTCGTACGTATAATACGTAATAGTTTACGTGCGACAAATGAGATTTTTGTTTCGTTCCGTAAAAAAAAATGCATATTTTACCAAACACGCTTTAATCTTACGTACTGGTCGGGTGTATACGCGTGCTTTTACGTGGCTAATCAAATGTCACTTTGACAGTTGCCCATCTGCCAATCCCATAGCTCAGACCACTTGCTCCGAATCGTCCCTCGCAACCGTATCATTACCTTGATTCATACTTCTGTACAATTTCAAATTTGATTCTGTATAATCTAATATTTTCCTACTGGAATGGCGGATATATAACATTTGTTTGTGGTATATTTTGAGTGCACCTTTCAATGTTATGTACGTGAGACCGCCCAAAATTGTTCTGTGAAGGTTGTTTTTGATCGAACGAAAGAATATTTTGCCTATAATTGTCGATATTGTCGGTACCAGCAGGGCCGAACAAAATATCCGTGTGGGAGATAAATGCGCAGTTGAATTTTGCATTCCAGTTGATGGAGTTGGCCCGGAGACAATTGATCGATCTTCATCGACACTGGAAAGATGTTGTTAAGATATAAAACACTTCTATCAAGCTTAATATCAATCAAAACACGAACAGTTGGTTAAAACTCGGTACTAAATCAAAAAAAACATCTATGCCCAATGGAGATTTTTTTGAATATTTATTAATATATCGTCGATGTTGATTTAGTAAATGTATCAAAAGAGAAAACAAGTTTTAAACAGAAATGCAAGGGATTTTATAGTGAACGAATCCTGGGCAAAGAGATTCAAACTGTGAGTTCAACTCAGTCCCGACGTGGACTAACACTTTTCACACATATATGAGAAATTCACACACATACACACACTAATGAAAAAAAATTAAGTTCATAGCGTTAGAATACACCATCATTACTTGAGGCCGGCATATAAATTAAAACCAGCACGAATCAAAATGGTTTTCCCAAGTTTTCATTAAGCAACTTTTTAAAAGAGTCAGTTAAACAAATTAGTTGTATTATGTATATTTCAAGTACATTATTATAGCGTGATACAAATATGTCTTTCAAAAGTGTTAAAAAAGTTGATTATTTTTTTTTTACTATTAAATATACAAATTATTAAAAGATATCTTCTCTATCAGTGATTTGTTGTGTGATAACTTACTTTCCGAATGGCAATATATAGGAGAGTGCCGGTATCTTAGCACAGTACTTTCTGAGGAAGAATAGCACAGAGTCTTCCCAGTTGTACATCTTAGCTCCAATAAGGGTAACAGGAATCGTTGGCAACAGCACCAGTAGCACGAGAGGATCTGCCGACTCCATCATTTCCAGACCCTCCCTGTGGCCGACCACCTGGAAAATTTAATCACAATTTAAACAAGGCCAGTTAGATTTCAATAATCAAATGGGACACTTTAATATAATCAAAAATAGCTTTATTCACATAGACCTTACAGTTACGAATCGTCAAAAATTTGATCTTAGGACAATGATGATTGTTTATGGTAATAACAGGATATTTATCCATGATGTCCAGCTAATGATGCCACTTATCTCGACCATAACATGTTTTGAAGGAAACTGATAGACAAAGTCATTGTAGTGTAAGTAAGTATGTAGTTTTAACAATAAGGTATAGTCAGTAATAAATCGTTATTTGGAGCAAACGCTCATCTCAATTATTCTCCTAAGTCCGAAACATATATGGCGACCCTGCCAGGATTTACAAATTAAATTTTTCGTAATGTATTAATATTTTAAGACTTTCGGTTTATTAATATGATATAAAATGATTGATTCAGTAGACACTTAGATAAGGATAATTCAATGAATTTTTAATTTTAGAACATATAACACTTTGCAGATAAAATCGGACATAGTAACTTTCACAAATTAAGGTCGTATGGTAGCGTTTCCTTTTAAGCTTTTGAAAGTCTTCCGGCACATCTACTGGTTCTTTATTAATTAATTCCCTTAATGTATATTTATTTAATCAAATTTTGACTTTCAATAGGCAAACTATTCTGTTAACTTTAAAAATTGGGTTAGTACTATTGTAATATCTATTTATTCAGACTATGATTTTCAAATAGCTAAGGTAGGGTAAAATACGGTTAAGTTACTTTTTACGCAGTAAATAAAAAACACTTCCCGACTGCGTCGAAGGGTTATCTGTTTAAAGCTTCGCTTTAAATGTCACAGAGCAGTACAAAGTTCAAGAAACTCATTTATCGACAAAGGATAACGGTAATATGACAAACCGTTGCTCATGTTTAATGATCGCACTTAGCGTAGATATATCAAAAACTACCGTAAAACTAGTGAAGGATCACGAATGTTTAGTAACCTACATTATATATTTACTTTTGAGGCATACCGTCGCAACTCTTATAAAGAACTTTATGTACGGTAATGTAGGGTCAGTAATTATTATGACTTTAATAAAAAGCTTAAAAGATAAGATTAAAAATTAGCACTACACCACTAGAAAATGTTAAACCCACTGAGTTTCTTGTGGGGTTCTAGACTTAAAAACTACTTTCAATTTTGTCAATATTCATTCTTCCAATAATTAACATAAATATAATGTTCATACCGATTACCAAAACATATTAACATAACATATTAAATATGATAATTAAAATCGTCACACTTTATCAGTACGTGAAAACACATGTATTATGTTAATCCTCCGGCATTGATATGAAAATCTTAAAAACTCAAAACAAGTTTTTAAATCTTTAAAAAAATATAGGAAAATTAAGTTGTGCAAGCAGCCTTACACAATTAATTGATCTTTCAAATTTAAGGCAACCCGAAGATTTAAGTGTATTATCACACCAAAGAAGACAAAACTTTTATTATTCATAAAGAGTAGTCTTAAATATCTATTAACCCTATTAGGTACGCAAGTTTGCAAAAATATATATGTAGAACGTAGTTATTTAAGTTTAAAAAAAAGCCTTGTAAATATTTAAAAGTAAATACATTAACATTCACAAACAAAGAATATTTCTTTAGTGTTATATTATACAACTCGTTGACCTTCACATATAGACCTTTTATTTGTGAAGAGCTAAGGAACCAAAATGAATAATGCACAAACAACAGAGCACAGATCATAAACAACTTATTTAAATACACAGAAATCAGTTTAGTAAACCTGTGATAGTAAAATTAAAATTCAATAATTTCAACATAAATGGAAAACTGGTTTAAATTCATATTTACGACAGAAAATTTTGCAATGCAACTGCTTACTTATAGGAAGATGTGTAGAAATTGATTATGAAAGTGTTGTTTGAATACAACTATGTTAAGACATACATTATATACTTGTAAGATTAACAGCCTACTGAACTTACTATAGTGCAGACTAGTGACATTTGTGGGTTGTGTACATGAAATTATTTATTAGCAATAAGGCCGCTATCACTCTTATATGATATATAACCAACAATTAATATATATACTTCTATTTGTGCAAAATGTGTAGATAGATAAATAATAGTAGTTTTATATAAAGTGGCCCAACACATGTTATGAAATGGTGTCAATAACCCAAATAAGCCTCTTCAAAGGGTTATAATTTCCTACTAATGAATAATATATTTGTTAACAAAATAGTTAGTGGTTACCAAGTATTCTTTTCCTTCACTTCCATTCCTTTGTAAACACACAGAAAACTATATTGAAGGTTGCATTGTTGCTTATATTAATATCTAACCTGCATTACTGTCACTGCACCATATGTAATAGCAATCCAGTAAATAGATCCTAACAACACTCCACCAAGGATGAAAGGACTGACTCTACGGGTGATCTCTTCGACAGCATCCAGCAAAATTACAAAAGTTCCCATGGATGGAAATACCACTATGTATTCCACTTTGCATTGTGGGCAGAGAACCTTTCTACTAATATTACCCTTCTGTTTTTCATCTACCCATCGCTGAAGACAACTTTGGTGAACCTGAAAATTATACCAAAAAAAAATTGAAAATAAAAAAAACTACCTACATATTTAAATGTAACTTCTTAAACACTTCCTCTCTAAAAAAAAATTTAAGTAAATCATTAGATCATAAATATATTATAGAAATAAATTGACAAAAACACAATTGCAAGTGCAATGCACTTATTGCAACTATTATTGATGTAAATTGATTATCTTTCTGTTCTTTATCTTTTATCAGGTTAATGATCTGTACAGAAGTCTTTTATAGAGGTTCCCTATGTCTGTCCTCTCTAAATTTTTATTGACTACTAAACACAATAAAAGAGTATTATTTTTACATTATTGCTCAATGATTACTTATTAACTGTTTTTCTTGAATATAATAGAGAATCCGTTATATGGCTCTGGACTTGTTGACTTGCTCAGTATGTTAAAATTGAAGAAACGAAATAAAACAAATTTTCTTACCCATTTTGTTGTTCCAATGCACTTGCAAGGTTGGACCCATGCAGCCAGTTTATCATCAAGTTCAGTGCCAAAACAAACCCAACACGATTTGAGATTTTCATCATCTGTCGGCTGCAAACTCTTTTCAGACATATCCTTGTCTTCACTCGCCATTAAACAAAAATGCGTTTTTTCCAATTGTCAAAATACGATATTAATTTTTTTTAAGGTGTGGAGGTCAAACGTTAAAAAATCAGTTGTTTGATGGACCAAGGAGCAGGATCAACCTCTGAGAGACAACAACAATACACAAATTAAATTTAAGGAATAACAATAGTGATAGCAAGAGTACAATCACAGCATTGACATTTGACAGCTATTTAGAGCAATAATCGTAAGTCGTATACCTATATGAGTAAGACATATCCGTTTAGTAATATAAGCGTAGAAGGTCGTAGGCAAAACAAAATTAACCTTTAGTATAGTTATTTTAGACAAATAACAGCAAAAATATTAAAAAAAAGAAGTTCCCAAAGCCGTAGAAATCGTTTTTGAAAATATTACATTGGGCATGTGATACAGTTATGTAAAACCAGATGTCGCTTTGATTATGTATCTCCTACCATATTGAGATACTAGATGTCACTACCACGTTGTAAACCAATAAATATATTTTTTAAATGTTAGAATTCAATACATCGACTTGGACAAAATTGGGAACATTGAAATAACTATAACTTCTAATAAGTACCAAATAGTTATTGCTTAAGGACATATGGACTTTAATGAAAATTAATCTTACATATTATCTACCGTTTATAGAATCGTCCTCGTCACTTGCGTTAGTCTCTTATGACTACATAGGTATGTTGGAACTATTGTAAATAGATCCAAAGCTTAATTGGCTATTTATAAAATGAACTTACACAGCTTATGCTGTAAGCTTTTTTTAATTCAATGCTTTCAGGTATTTAATCAGTGATATTAATTAGCGTTTGGCTGTTCGCCAAGCGAGGATGCTCATTGGTCCGAAACATGAATGCTCTTCAAAGCAAATTAATTATGATCTAATCGCACGTTTTAAGACAAGCCACTTAGATAGATTACAATATTTAATATACTAGAATTTTCTTTAAAACTCTAAACGTTTCTTTGAAATTCTAAAGCTATCTATTTATTTCTGCGTTATTAAATACTTTGCATCTGAAATTACTTTATCAACTTTTACGTATATACAATTCTAAATGTTAAAGTATATGTTCTATTGTTTTTTTAATTATTCATGCACAAATCATATTTTAGTAGGAACGTTCATGATCACAAGACTTTTACATTACTCACCTAACTCTTCCAAAATATATCGAATTATATTACAAATATATAAGTATTCTTACATAAAGAAAGTGTTATTTGTTAAGCCTATTAACTAAACCAAAATTGTAATATTTGAGAGAGCTATAATTTTATTGCTCCTACTTTTAAATTTAACATGTAGATTTACACAGATTTAAATAATGATAAATGCAAGATAATAATCCTACTATAAGAAAACGCCACAAACAAAGTATTTTTAAATATTGTCACGTATCCATAGCACAGATAATATATCACAATTATAATATCCGTCCATCGACACGGATGGTCGCGGCGTTCTAATTGGCTAATTAGTTTATGTCTACACTAAATATAATTACGCCAACAAATGGATCGGAAATTGGCCACTACATGAGAGAAAACAAAGAAGAAATATTAATTTATTAACTGTCGTGTAAAAGTAATTTTATGAAAATACATTTAAAACTTCAGTTAAATTATAGTCTCATCATTAGTGATGTTGGTGAGCATCATATTGGCATATTTTGTTTATGCATGAATGATAAAAGAAAGTATCTATACTATTAAAGGCAATGGATCAAATGAAGGCTCATTTGGGCCAAATTAAAAAAATATTAATTTCCTTTTAATATTCTCACAATCCAAACTATTATTATAAAATTATTTTTTTGCGCTCTGGAAGCCGAAGTTTATACTCTTAACATTACTCTGGAGTATTACTAGATTAATTCAATATTTTGACTTTTAGGCGTTTGTGGTTTTATCGTAGAGAAATATCGATAAATTAACGAAATCGTAACGTTCTAATGCAGTTGTGGCCTAAATGCTTAATCAACCATTATTATTCGACCTATCTTTCAATCCATTTAAATTTCACCTTTAATCCTAACTAATATGAGATATATTTCAATAAACTAAAATAGAACGAAAATTTGATTTATCTAATATTGGTTAAATGTTAAAAGGAGCATTAAGTTATTACATTATCTATTCGTAAATCCATTTGTTGGTAGTCTACGGTTTATCTATGGTTATTATAATTTACCGCTTTGCAGCTTAGTAGTTACGAAAACTGTAGGATTTCGTAAAATAACCACAGTCCCTAGTTCGTTATTTTTTATAAAATAATATTAGTACAATCAAAATGGTACCTACAACGTAAAGTTTACTACAGCCAGTATCTGGAAAATCAAATCAATATTGTAGGTTCGGTATTATTTGAGGTTCAGTAGTTCAATTCTTCTTTCTAATCTTCTAATTCTTTCAGTAGGCAAGGTTTTCCCACTACAGTATATACAGCAACAGATTTTTAAGAAATCTGGCCGAGATATATGCAGCGACTTGTATGAGACGCATAAAAAAACTTAGTAATCATGTTTGTATATGTAGAATATTAGCAGAAATATCCCCCATAGTGACACATTGCCACTAAATAATCAGGCTTTATAGAGGCTGTAAATACAATAATTGTATATTTAAAAAAAAATATCTGTTCCAATTAATCTTTGAGTTTCAGTTTTAAATGTTAAAAGGTGAATTATAATATTGTGATAACACAAGAACTTACAATTAGGTAAATTTGATTTTGATTTTTAATGTAAGTCGCATAACAGTTAACAAATATATTATTTTGTAAATAGCAAAGTGCTACTCAATGGGCCTTATAATATCTGAAGATCGCATTCTAATGAGAATTTAAATTGGCCGCATTTTAATAATCTTTGTAAGGGTTCAACTCTTGTGTACGAGCGATAGCGATTTGTATTTTTAATGTTGATCAATTTTCTAATTACACATTAGTTATTCAAATTATTTTATGTTTGATAAGTTTACATACAAACATATTTAATTACTTACAGAGATATTTAGATACTTATAGAGAATATTTCCAGCACTAAGACTCAATTGTGTTTTAATTTATTAAAAATATATATAATAATGCTATTTTAGTACCATTTTACGTATTTTCCTACTTTTGTTTTCCGTAGTTTTATAAGTACTGTATTATATCACATAATTAATATAGTATATACTTACATAAATGTTTATGTAGCATATATTTTGTTTTTTGAAATAAACCAGGATTATTATATTATTAATCTCATATTAATTAAAGAAAAAAAGACTAGTACATCCAAATATAAGGTCTCCGCTATCCGCTCACGCTTCCGCTCTAGCAACGTGATGTCATTTAACGTCGGCGAGATGAAAGCAGTCGGCACGTTTGAGATGTGTATTGCAGCATAATTAGGAGTTCAGTAATAAGAAGCGACACAGGCAGTGCTAATCGTAGTGTGGCCGCTAAAATGATACTTCAGGCTACTTAAAGAAAATGATAAGAAAACGTAGTTTCCATATTTATTTTTAATTATTTTAATGCTGATTAACTCTGTCGTCATCTTTTAACAAATTTAAAACGCTTGTATAGAGTAATCTGGTTGGAAAAGCAGACAGTTAAAGTATATTTAGAGGTCACAGATCCTTTTAATGTGTCAGCAATAGCTCAGCATCGGGAAAGTTTAATTCTTAAGTAATATAAGTACTAATTTAGTCATACAAGTAACATTTTTTTGAAATATTTATTTTAAAAGAGCAGCTATCGATTGTTGCCGATTCTTTCTGTAGATAACTGCCTTCCGGACCGGTAGTTATTTAAAAAATACAATTCAAAAGTGTCTTTACAAAGTCCTACTTCAATAAAGTTTCAGTTAATACCATTATCTGTCTATACCTGGTAGTGTGATTCTCAAAGTATATACCTACCCAATAGAACGTATGTATTTCGCTTGCGGATGTTATCTCAGAGTTAGTTTTTAATAATTAAGATTCAGATAACATAATATGGATGTTCACTTCATACTAGTTAACACTAGTCAATTATATCACTCGGCATCATCCTACAATAATTGGGTAATTGAAAATTTTGTATTTTTTTTGTTACTAAAGTTTTAAGCCCGTTGAAATTAAAAACCGGTATGTTCCAAACTAAATACTTAATGAATCGGATGAAAGGCGAGGATATAAAAAATATGATGATTTAAAATTTAACCGTCATTGCCGCAAAGATATGTACATTTTAGTGGTCTGCTATGCATTTACCAAATGGGCCATTTTTGAAATCTTCAATCTGGTTTCACTCAAACAGATCTGTATATTCAATTGAATTTTCATGAGTTTTAAGCGTGTGGTTTTGGCAGAATTGTGATGATTACAATTGTGGTCTAGGTTTTAGTGTCTATATAATGTATGATAACGCGTACGCACGTACGTCACAATTGTAAATCTCGAAACACACATGATATATGTCAATTTTTACGTTACTTTGTGAAGGTACAAATATAGGCTGCAAACAATTTTACAAAAGTCCCACAACCATCAGTCAGAAGTCGGGAACTGATGACAATCATTACATTCCTTGTCAATCTTCACCGCTTAAAGAATGCTTAACATTATTGATGGTCTATTTTGTAATCATTGCGCTTTACCCCACATATTTAGGTACTTTTTAATCCAATACCCTTTACCAACTAGTATTCTAAACAGTAACAAAGTTAACAGTAATGTATATGTTACAATTTGGGTTATGAAGAGAATTGATTAAAAAAAAGGTTCCGATTCTTTTGTGTACTTTAAAGGAGCATAATGTGACATCCATCGATGACAGATGACCATAGATAGACAATAACAAAGCGAGCTCTATGCCCTCAACATACAAATCAAAGTTCCAAATTCAAACATTTGTAAAGGGTTCCAAACGATGTCTAAATACAGAGGCGCTAAAAGGCGAGTGCATTTATTATTATTAGTTGACTTTTTGATAAAGATGTTAGGAAATGAACCCGTTTTCAATGTTCAATGTGAAAATTAGCGGGAGCTGAGGTAGTTGGCGAAATATGTTAAGTGGATGATTCATTGAGTTGCTTTTTAAACTGTTTATTTAACAATTTACGAAATTCTTTGAAATACAGTTATGTTAGCAACACTTTGGTCTTATACTGCTTACCATAAAATATTCGCATTCCTGTATATGAAACGCGTTTTGTATGTCATTAAGAGATTGTTTAAATTATAAAATACTTTTTAAAAAATTGTGGAAATAATAATAATTTACTTCCTGGATACGTAGAGAGTACATTAAACGGTAATAAATGTAAGTACTGACATGTTTCATGTTTAATTATATAGAAGTAGGGTGACAATATTTCTGTTCAATTTAAATTCATTATGAGAATTATAGAATACAATATACATACATACTTAAAAATAACAAAATGGAATTCTTTTTATTTAATTAATTACATCTGTCCCGAAGCATCTAATGTGCTAAATATATTTAAAAATAAACTTATGAGATAATAAAACTAGGTATACACATAAAACAATTAAATGGGAACTTGAAACGTTATACAATAACAAAATACAATATACATAATAATACGAACAAGATACGACATACATGTGAACTCCATCAGGATTTGAAGGTTTTTTTTTAAAGTTGCTTAAAATGCCACTACGAAAGGTAAGTAGAGAGTCGGCAAAAACATCAACCGACTCGTCCACATTCACAATACTATTATAAAGTCGACACAATCTGTTTACCGGACCCTTAAATGATTTGCATAGACGAGACGTGGGCGTGTAAAAAGTAATTTTTTTATTGATTTATTAAGAAATTATCTAACAGCAACGTAAACGAAAGTGTGTTTTAACAATAAATGTATTCTTAGTACATTAGCCATATTTGGTACTTTCACACGGACTACATACAACTATACGGACTATATACAACAAATATTAAGAATTCTAAATAGTGTTATTATCTCTAGTGACCAATATATCGCAAAAGTCCTCGATCTTTCGAAATCATAGCCCCTATGGATCACATCTGCGCATTGACAATATAGATCATTAGGCGTGTCGACGTCTCAATCGGGTATTGAAACTAATAGTGCGACTAAATACTTCACGCTTGACAGTTTTAGTTTAGTTTTTGTTGCCAGTGCTAGCGTTACTTTACGAATTCAAAAACATCCGTAACTATGTATATCTCCATAAAAAGGCGAATTGTATTATAAATATATGTATACACATAAAAACCTTTATGTGAACTCTTTCAATCTACTAGATCCTTATAAGTATGTATTTATCTTTAAGACTACTAAAGATATGATCTCTTTCGATACCTAATTGGCCGTTCATTTCATCCATTAGAATCACAGAACATATATATCCACAAATTTAAACTTTAATATCGGGCACAATGAGATGTAACAGATGCTATAATAATTATAGATTACACAAAGAAAGGCGCCAAAGACTATAACTCATACTTTACATGGCCTCAAACCTCTATTGTCTCTGAAAAAATACGCCACACATTGTGTTACAAATAGAGATGTCAAAGTTTGAAATGACTCTACGCCCTTGATTATGGACTTCCGGATTTCAAAATTAGAACGTGCAAAAAAAGATTGTGAAAGAAAAAAGGTTTTATTTAAAACTCACCTTAGCGAATAGCAATTTCGAAATTCCACGTTGCCTTATACATAAAATCGTTTTTTTTGCTTTGGTACAAAAACTCATTGTTTCGCGTTTTGAAGTTCTTTAAGACTAACTATATAATTTAGCAGATTGCATTAGTGTATTATCACTTATATTACCAGTAAAATGTTGTAAAATCGTACGAAATTCACACTAATCGATTAAAAACCTTATTTTACTGTAAGCTTAATTAACAGGTTTTTATTTATTACTGATGCAATTAATCAACCGATACAATTTAAGCCTACCTTCCACGTGGACGGCCACCCGCATCAATGCTTATTACGATTTATGTGTTAAAACTAAATTGAGATGTGTTATAATGACTGCTTCCAAAATTATTGTTGCGGTCAGAGGGAGACTCGTTAAGGACAAGGGATTAGAGACAAACATGAGTATTATATAAATTGTTATACATAACAATTATAATATTATGTTGCTTGTCTTTTATATACCTATTTACAATATAACTAATCGAGTAGCTACATAATATTTTCAATTAACTTGATAAACAATTATTTCGTAAATGTTATTTTAGCATTAAGTTGTATTATAACTCTAATCTCTTCTACAAAATAGAAATTTAAAATTTACCTTATTACCCACACAATTAAACAGATTAGGCACTATATTATATTTGTATATTTAATTATGTAATATCTTTACAAATAGTATGAATGTTATTTTATTTTTATTTTCAACGATAGGGACTCGCCCATACTCAAATAGTGTATCGAATCCATCGTCAGAACCAAAAGTGAATTTAGAATTAGATGCGTTAAAGTTAACCCAAGCTGGACCCCTAATGACGGTTCGTAGTTAGCTTGCTTCCGTTTACAATTCCGACCAAATATTAAATATAGGGTAACTGCTGGAATAGTATTTGTTACTCGGAAATAATTACACATTTCTGACGTTTGCTATGAAATTATGAATATATTAACCAGAGGTATTTGTATGACTTTTTTCGTTTTCTTAAATCACTTGGTAGCATATGGCTACCTAGATACCTATTTAGCTAAACAGCACAAATGCTACTTATCTATCTACTTATAACTATTATTTTGAAATTTCGTACCTATTGGGTACCTACTTACTTTTGAATTTATCTGGTCTAATCATTAAAACACACAGTTACAGTATGAATAGAGATTCACATTGTGTGTATTTAATAATAATAATAGCCCCACCACGATCTTACAATACGTAGTGGATGTGTAAAAGTCAAAATTAGTAATAACAGAGAATAGTAATTGACCGGAAATCGAAATGATTAGCCAATCATAGCGCGGGAAAGTGCAATATGGCGTCGAGTTAGCTTTGTGGGAAATGGCGCGTAATTAGTACTGTGTAGAATTGGATTTATAAATTAGGTTTACAATTGAATTTTAGAAATCATTTTTATTTTGAGTATTTATAAATAATTAATTTTGTAAGAATAGTACACATTTTTACAATTTAAGTGATTATAATTAAATATTAATAAGCTGTAACGGCATGCAGGCTTTGTAATTATTTATGGAAGTTACCGAACTTTTTGTAAGCCTAAATTATGGACTGTAGAATTTATATGGATAGTATCTCAATAAGTTGTTAAAATAGGAAATATTTTATTTGAGTATGTACCTACCCTATATATGAGAGCTTATTATATTACAGGTACCTTGTATGTATAGCTTAGAATTCATTAGTTAGAGGATTTACACAAAGCTATTAAATATTATCCTGATAGCGACAAAAATTCTGGAACAATTCTGGTAATGTTTGATAAATTATTATTACATTAACCATATAAAAGTTAAAATTATTAAAAATACCGGATCATTATCGATCTCACGCGAAAATAAATTTACTCTTGAATAATAATAGATGCGTTAACAGCAGGTGCGGTTAACAAATCATCATATTATAATGAATAATCATTAACAACACAAGTCAATGTCGTATTAGATTACTTTTTCCACACCGTGGCTGCTCGCGATGCGTGAAGTTACCTACACGTAATGTAAACAAACAAAATGGCCGCTGTGCGTGTGTCAAATTTAATGAAGTTAATTTGCATTTATATATTAAGAGGTTTTATATTATTTGTCAGGTAAACCGACTTCATAAAAGTAGGCGGTTTCACTTTTTTTGTTTTAGGTAATATTCTCTGATAACTCGAAACGTACCTGGAACAATTTATTGATGTTTAAATATTATTTTCTTTACGTGCTTAATAATATATTATATGCTCTTAAAACAATCATTTTTTTGGTTTTTCGGTCATATCTTATAGGATATTAGAAATTGGATTTTTTAAAATAATTTATGGTACTACTGATCAAGTTTAGTAGTGAAAACTTAATACATTTTGTGATGAACAAACACAACAGCAATACTATACCTAATTCATTATTAATGTTACAGCTGAAACTAAAAAAAATTGTAAATATCTTATAGGAAAAAAACCCACAGTAAGTATAACGGTAAAGACAAAACGATGAAACATGTGGTGCGCACTCCACTATAAATCTAATAACCTATTCACGCGACAGACAATTAGCCGATGAACTATTAATGAAGAAAAGTGGCAATTTCTCGAGTGACAAACGTCAGTCTTATCGGTGCTAAATAATGGAGCCGTAGTTAGAGTCGCGTCTTCATCCCGGTAATTAAACGGGCCTCCGCTCTTGCCGAGCTAAATTAATCACCACGAATCTTTCCCCCCCAATCCGATCGCGATTAAAAACTTTTATTGGAGCTCCATGTGTGACGGCCCTGTGCATTCAGCGAGCACGCACCGACCAATTAGAGCACTCCCGTATTAACAGCACGAGCTATGATTGGCCGGCGTGGAGCGGGCCGCGCCTACTCATCCCGCCCGCGGCAAGGTTGTCATACTACGTCAGTTGATCGAGGCGCGTCGATCTGTCAGCCGTATCCTATGTTGCATCCGATTTCTGTGAGTTGTGTGATGGATGTGAATTGAACTATGGAGGAGGAGTCAATGTCAGGGCATAGCTGTTCTGAGGACGATATTAGTGTTGGGCGACCATCGCCGGCTCCATCGCGTTCACAATCACCCCAGGACTATTTCCGGCCATTGAAACGGTTGAAGATGGCCTCTGAGCCGGTTGAGGAAAGGCGCGGTGATGGTGTGAAAAGTTTCTCGATTCTGGACATTCTGTCGCACAGTCCGCGAACTCCACCGCGTATTGTCAGGCCGTGGGATGCGTCGGGCTTCGAAAGGTTGCAAAGGTTGCAGCGATTAGCCGGTGCCGCTTTACTGGATGGGGAGAGATGGCGTTTAGCAGCGCTAGGTCTTCTACGACCGAGAGAATTACAAGGTGAATGCTGCGATTCAGCATCGGAAAGGTCTTCCTCAGCGTCTGATTGCTGTTCAGAGCCCCGGCGCCCTCCTCAGCAGGGTTCTGCTCCTCATACGCCACTAGATGCGCTTTTTCACATGACCAGCAAAACATTTGAAGCAAACAGTGCCGACAATGGAGGTAAGTCATTGTTTTATATTTTCCAATTAGAATCCATTTCAGGTGATTATTTGTGAATTCGTTTAAACTCTTGATTTTGATATTTAACTAGCCAAACTAGGTTTATATTTAAAAAAAATCCCGTTATCAACTCTTTGGTTTTATAAAAATACACGTTTCTTAAGATGATATATATTTTGTAATAATAAAAATAAAGTCTGAAAACATTGCAGTTACTGATATCCTTTCTGAACATAAGTACTATGTACACAATAAATACGCACCGGTTACTACCTCGCCAAATACATTTCTGTCATCATTATTTTCTTCATCTAGCACTGATATAATAATATGATGTAATATATCTGACATTTAAAACAAAAGTTTTTTCTTGTTTTATCAAAATAAACTAAATGCCAATGTTGCTGCTTAGATATTATGTACTTATTGCAAATTTACTACTAACCTAACGGAGTATATAATTCCATCTATGCTTAAAAATTGCCAGACAACGTTTCATATCTTGTGCTTTGGGACCTCATCTAAATATTTCCACTTAATACATTTTTATGCGATGATGGGCTCCCTATACAATTTCCATCGTCTTGTCTCTATTTCGTTTTCAATTTCGTGGGTTCTAATCCAATATTATAATTATATAAATATAATTAATATAGTCTTTATAACTAGATTATATCTACGTTTTACATTGGCTTCCATGCAAGTTACAGCAATAAATTTAAGACTTATATCAGTTGAAAAAATATATTATGTAAAATTTAATGAATATTGTACCACCAATTTTAACTTAACCTGACCCAGCCTAATAGTAACCAAATGACAATCGCAATAAAAATTTATCCATTATATATTGATTATTGAGCTAACATTAAATCAAACATAATATTGTACATAAAATTGTTAATGATTCAATTACTAATATATAGTGAGTCCTTGGTCCAAATTACGTTATCTATGTTAACATTTCAATCTGTATAAATGTTTCTACTGGAGTTATTTTTAACTTTTTAATTTATAATAATAAGTCTTTATTGTCACAAGGTTAAAATCGCTTAATTTTTAATATCAGTATTCTCTCCAAGAATAAAATTTTTGTGTCTTCTGCTTACATCTGCAGTTTATCGATAAATTTAGGTAAAAAAACCCAGAACATCATTAATATAATGACAAGATATTTTAACGAAATTATATTAGGTACAATAATTAACTCTAATATACATTAAAATAATTCAAGACCATGAGTCTCAGGGAACACCTACCAAAGGATAAAGTTATCATTTTACGTAAGTGACAGACGTCGATATAAATCAATATGTGACAGTATTAAGTTACACAAAAAAAAAAATTCTCAGTCATATTTTCATGTTTAATCATTTTTAACCTAGTCAATAAAACTTACAATATAATTTTATCAAGTTTTAGTAGATTTTATGACCAATGTTAAATGCAATGAAATTTCAAACCCTTTGATTACTATAGACTATACATAATATAGGTATACTAGTTGTCAATACAACTGTCATCAAATACGTATTAAGACTTCAATGGGCTCCTAACTAATGATTCCGATGATTACTTTTACTTCTCAATTATAATACTATTAGTATTTCATATGTATTCAAATATTTATTTACTAACCGATGCATACATTTTTGCACGCCATATCGTTTTGAATGTCCAATTTTTCATTCTCTCTAAGTCTCCAAGATTCGTCAATATTTTTAAACTAAAAGGATATACTATACTATATATTACTAATAAATATTTCGGGATATATTTATTGCGTCTTCAAGTAGGTAACATTTGTTTGTTGTCAATGGTCAGTTCCTAATTTATTTCCATCAATAAAACTTTGACCTTTTCAGTTGAATACTTCATTACAACTAAATATTTACGATTTGCCAGTAATTATTGTTAAAACTAATTATATGTGTGATTTGATGTCTTTATAAGACTTAGTGTTAAACTATGTATTAATAATAATGTATCTAATCTTCTTTTATTGCTTTATACGTACCAGAAATATAAATGTAACTGTCTTAGTCTTATTCATAATAAAAAAAACTCTTGTCATACAAAAGGGTGCAATAACAATAATACTACTTGAAAATAATAATGTTTGAGTAAAAAATATACAATAAAAAATAATACAAAATATTAAATAAATGTTTTAAAGAAGAACTGACAATACATATCGTTGACATATTTAAATATTATCAATATGAAGAAGACTCCAGGAAATGATCCTAGAGCATGCTTTCAAAAATCTATCCATATCCTTCAAAGTCCTTCTTATATACATTGGTAGCTTGTTCCACAACTGGCATAGGCAGAGGAGGAGTACATATAAGAGTTGTGAAGGGGCATAAACAGGAGTAATAAATATGTATTAATTAAACATAGGACTAAATGTATTTACTAGTAAATAGAATTAGAACTAGAAAGAGGCTAGTCTCTTAATCTGCTATAACAATGATAAGACCTCATCTGTATGACTGTATGTGACCATATCAGATTGGTTCCCGGACCCCTTTGATTCAAGTATCCCTATCAGTTTGATTCCGGAATTGTGTGATGAACATATTTGGTATCTATGGTACTTAGGTACCCAGATATATGCATATCGTTACATGTTTAAGGCCTAGAGACATCACATGATTACACCATTGTTATCTATCATAAAAAGATACTGGCCATTAATCTCATCTTGCCTTAGGAAAAAGAAATAAATGTCACTGAAAAGTATTTATGTCTGATTTGAAAATCGAACGCTAATGATAGTTCCGGACGCACACGATGTCTTCTTTCCCATTGAGGCGTACACTTATTGGGCGAATACAAAGAGATATGCTAACACGGCTAATATCGAGTGCTTTGTGTCGGAATAGGTGATTATTTTATGATTACAGAGCGGCTTTCGTAATTGAAAGATTTCTGAATGGCGCATCTGCGCGCGGCGCAAGGCGCTCTGTCATTATTCGATCGTGTTTTTTTTTAAATTGTCATCGATGATTTTGGCAATTACTATGTTGGTGTTTAAACATTCATGAGGCGTGCACATACATTCACTTTTATTACATTCTTAACATTTCAATGTGCCCATGATATTTGAAAGAGGCTATATAGGTAAAATAGTTGTCGTGCAATATCAGTCTTTAACGAATTCTTTTCATGTTATATTCATATAAAATATTAATGGTATAATTATTGGAAATCAATAAGGTTCTAAATATCAAATACACACGCCGTCATTTAGTTTTTTGAACAGTATAAGTATAAATTATATGGTTCTTGCAAAAACGCCATTGTTATTTCACAAAAGAAGACATCATATTTAAAGGGCATTCCAAATTCAAAAACGTCAGAGGGCGGGATGTCAGGAAAAAATCAGTGACATTTGAATTAAGAATGCGTTGTTTATGAAATAATATCTGAGAGAGATATCGTATCAATTGTCATATATGATAATTTTTTAATAAACCAAGCCTGATTATATTATTCAAATATATAAAATAAGGGATATTTTAACTTCTCTAAAAAGCAATAATATTCGCATTACAGTCGTTAGGTTTTTGAGGTGAGTAAAAGATCTTTAAGCGAGTTGACATCGTGATGGGACTAGGCTTTGATTAATTTAATACATTAATATTCATACTAAGACCGACAATACTCTATAGCATATATTTCATGCAGGTATAAATTAAAGAAGATAAAAGTATTCAAGTCATTTGTCATTGACACCCGTTGATTGAGGAAGTAATTTCTCTTTTTTCCTAAACGGAAATGATTTTTACCCCCACCGGGGGGGCAATAATGATCGGAACATCTATATTATACCATTATATAAATGTAACACGGATGTTCAATCGTTTCCATAGAAAAAGTTTTTTCCAACTCTATGACTGTTATCTGTGGACGTTATGCGTTTCCCACCATTTTAAAATTGTCATGACTATTTAGTTCCCGTGTATTTTGAATAAATTTAATATTTTCTATCTCAAAAATTTTAACCTTTAAGAAAGTTTTATTTAAATCAATGTTGTGCTACGTTTTAATTGAGCTTAAGGTATCTATTTTACTGTCGGCTTTAGCATCAACGCACTGTATTGTACTGTACTGTACGCATTGTTTTTTCAAAATACATTTTTACCTTAAAACATAATATTCCACACAGAGCAGAATTAATAGATAAACAATCTATATCTACTGTATTATAAAATGATTATTATGATATAATCTAGAATTAAATTAAACATATAATTTCAAATAACTCTATTCGTTGCTAGGCATTATTTAACAATAATTGAGATGAAATTACGTCGTAATAGGTTTATACCTATATAATTGATAGATCTCTACACAAAGATAACTACTCAATTTTAGTTGTCATTTCATTCGAATTTGTAACACCACAGATAATTCACAATCACGCTTAAACTGTGTCAACGCCAAATATAGGTTTTTAAAGAACAAGACGTTAGACATATCAAATATTCATTCAAATATTCTATATAATTAATTGTATATAAAATTTACTGAGTGTTCAAAATATAACTTCAAACGTTATTTAAGGTTATAGGGCAGTTAGTTATATCTGAAATAGCATTAATAAGTAATTTCAAAAAATGACATCCTTGTGAATATATATATATTTTTTAAAACTTTAACGATACATTGACCACGATTTATGTAAACCACTTAAACGTTATGAAAATAATGTACTAAATTCAATTATATTCGATAAATAAATATATTTGATTACTAATATAAAGCAAAGATTTAATTCGTGTACCTAATTAGATTTATTTTTCTTTGAAGCGTAACTTCTAGGTTAGTCATAAGTGCATAACCTGAACGATTACATGGCATTAATATAAATTAAATTAAAGCCTCCAAAAGGTAAGATAATTCAATCGTAACCCACTGTTCAAAATTATTACCCCACAAATTACCCATACCGTGTGGGGTCCAAAAGGTGTCAGAAACGGCACGTTTCTATTTGGAAAAAAAATAAAAAAGGCGGCAAAAAGCTCCCGCCATTATACCGCATTTATAGTAAACCATAGAATGCTGACTAATTGATTCCGTAGTTCGATTAAATTGGAAATCGATGGGGTGTTTGTATCATATTGTTGGGCAAAATAGGGGTTGAATAAAATCAATTGTTAGATGAATTAAAACGCATGGTACAACGGATTTTGTATGCTTTCTTTTTGGGCCTACGTCATTTTCAAGTTTGTTAGATATTTAAATCGAGAGTTTATATTTCCTTTTTTAATTTTAATAAGGAACATAACTTAAATATTGACTTTCTACTATCTAATATCCATTAAAGTAACAGCTGAGATAATTTATTCTCATTAATTGACATAAGTTTATATAAGTAGGTGAAATTTGTATCTCGTGTCATGATGTATGAAATCAAAAAAAGTTAATTAATCATTACACTCCTTCAAATAAAGTATTCTTTTAAAATAGGTTTGTTGTCAATTAAATAATTTGTGTAAGACTAAGTTATTTATGTAAAAGATAGTTATTAACAAATATCCAGTCTTATAAGTAAGTACCTACAAAGTAATTACATTTTGTAATGACTAACTATTAATCAAAAATATAATTCTGTTATGTCCCAAAAATTATACTGCAAGGTGCATTATTTGTCTTCCTCACTCATATAGAATTAGAGTAGGGCAGGTGCGGTTAATTTAATTATATTATTCGGATACCTTCATCGTGTCCTATCTCTTGTCCATCGAAATACAAGTCATTCGTTAAAATGTAGCGCATCTTTTGGAGGTATGTTTTGTTCCATTTTTTTCATCGATTTTAAACTTTTTTAAGTAGCAGTATTGATACTTTTATTTAACATTTAATTGTAGATACTATCTTATTAATGTATTTTCAGAACACTAATATGATCATTACACTATTGTTAACCAGGAATCAAACCACAGCTTTGTCCCACAGCTTGAAATAGTGATTGGGTTGATTCTAACATCAAATGTAACATACCATTTCAAGAGAACAAATGATTACATCTATTATTAAAAATATCTACGTATTATTAAATTATCGATTTTTAACTAAATAAAATGTAATAAGTAGTAAAATTATAAAAGGTGCACTTACTTACATCGAGGGTGATGTTTTGTATGAGCGGCAAGTCATTATTTAATACCCTGACATTAGGACACCCTGAGTGCCGAATTACAGGGCTTTTTGTAAATAAACCGACCGAAGGGTCAAATTTATAGAACAATTTTAATCGACTTTAAAATTTGTATACAGCACAATAGTTATTTTTTTTAAATCAGTAATTGTTTATTTTTATTTAACATACTTAATTATATTAACAGAAAATGAAGTCTTTATGAACATAAAAATGACATAAACTCTCTATAGAAAAGTTCTTTGTCCTATAAATGATAATTATCTACTTATAACAAAATAATACTGTTTTGATATAAACTACGAATTATTAAAAAAACAACATATTCCCGGGGGTCGTAACTGTTTATGTAGAAAAGCGATAAATCTATGAAAATATTTGGAAACTCACACTCAAAATTTAATAAAATAAAATTGTAATTAATAATCCACCTGTCCAAACTGCACAGTAGTGTAGCGATGTATCCGAAGATCCCACCAACACCTTTCCAATTCCGAAGATAATTCCCAAGATATTGATTTAGATAATAGATTCCTTTGTTCAATGCCGATGTTTACAATAATTATGTGTTTTAGTGATGATTTTGTGAGCTTTCGTCAGGTGGCTGAATTACGTGTTATTTTAATTATTTTTCTTGTTTAAACAAATCATTAATCATTGTCGAATTTTTTATATAAAGTCTGAATACTAAGTCAAAGTACTATAAAATATTCCAATTATATTAATTTAACAACTTATTTAATTATAGATTGTTTTGGTAATAATTTATAACACCATTTGTAATTCTTACTTTGAAAATTAAGAAACACGACTATTTACCTTTTAAATGACTTTCGTTCTAAAACTGTTTATTACCCTAACTTTGCTACCTACCAACTGATTCTTGCGATACATCGCACCACATAATTGTCTCAATTTAATAATTCACTAAATAATATATAACATTGTATTATCCTTGCATTAATAACGAGTGGTAGCGGTTAAATAATTTTAACAATAATTAAAAAAAATATCAATTGTTACATTTACACACTTAACTAATAATGATGGCGAAATGCCATATGCAAAAATAATTACGATATTGAAAATTTACATACAAAACCACAACAAATCAAAAGAATCTTCATTTTCCAAAAATTACGCATCTCATACAATTCGCATCACGACTTGTTGCATTCATATAATTCATTCATTATCACACAAGCCAAAACCACCTTAAAAATCAAGTGGGAAGAAACATATTTGTATTATACATATTGACACATAAAGACTACACAGTAACAATTTAAGATATTTAAAAGAGCGCTTTTTTAAATTGAACAAATGTTTTCACAATTATTCTCAATTTTATATGTGGTACTTTCAATCAATGAAATTATTTTGCAGGGTAAAAGTCTTTCAGATTTATAAAATGAACAAAACAATTGAGACTAATATGCATAAAATCGAAATATATAACTAAGATCTTTTTTATAAATCAAAAATTACAACTAAATAAATAGTATCTATGATTTATTGTCTATGTCACTATTCCTTTTTTAATTTTAAATCGTTAATAACACTATTAGGTATTATTGCAGAATATAATACAATGGCTTGTACATAACATAGCCTTGCAATAAATTATAATACAATAACACATAATTATTAATAATCTTACAAAATGTCCAACGTTATAATATTAAACAATAAATACGGTTGAATTATAATTCTAACACATAATTCATAGCCGATAAAGCATTCTATTAACCTACAATTTGTCACACATGATAAGACTTGATAAGAAAACATAACATGAGCGCCAACCAGTTGATTGATTTTTTTTAATTTGCCCTGGGGGCAGGCTTAAGTCTTGCGACCATAACCAGTTAATTGAATTATGTTTGTTTATGCCGGTGACTCTGTCAAGAACGACGCGTTCTGATTGGTCGATTCAAATATAGAACAATGGCGGACGGATGACAGATATGCGCGATAAATAACAGAGCGGGAAATGGAAAACTTAACGCTTTCTTTATTAGCGGACTACGTTATTTGTTTTGAATTATCTTTTGCGAGGAAACTGTTTAACTTTTTTTAATAGGTTCTAAATGTTACTTAACAAAATTAACCCATAATTAATACCTACTTAAATATATTGTTAAATTTAAACAAGGACTTATTTTTATGAAACACTAAGCTAGCTAGACTATTCACAAAACGTTGAAGGCAGTTTCCCTTAATAACAATAACCCCTCACGTTTACAATAAAGTGACCTAAAACTTGTCAAATATCTCAATTGTCGGCTTCCGCATCTCAAATTGAATGCGGTTTGAAATAAAACGCAACCAAACACCTCTGGTACAAATACGACCGCAGATGACAAAGTGTTTTGCAACATTATTATTGCATTTCAAATTATATCTTCTTTATTGTCCTGGCGATTTTGTAAGGTGAGAATAATATAATAATTAGCGGTTACAAATAATGACTTGGGTTTCTTCACCTTATGTTTCATTTGCCCCAGTGAAAAGTCATCACGAAAATATGGGTAAACGGGATTATTAGATACTCGAGTATCTGTGATGTAACAGAGGATTGAGTTGTAAATATTAAAAGTGTACAGAGCATTGCTTATCCAGGTATCTGCGACATAAATCGTGTTCTGAGGAACCTTTAAGGGACTTGAATAAGGAATGAAAATATGTCATTCAATGTACGCTTATGTTATTTTCGAACTGCAAAAGTTATACACTTTAGCAGCTGGTTGCATTATCATCGAGACAACATTTTAGGTAGGCTTACAAAGTAAAGCCCCTGCTCAAATAGTAATTTAGCAATGACTAATTAAATCACAGTATTTGAAAACCTGTCAAGTAAAACATTACAAAAGCTTTTCATTAGGCTACCAATAGCCCGCGTATGCAATAAGCCGTCTATTTGCTTACAATACTGGCACAGACCGGTTGTGAAGGCATTGTTGTTCTAATCCTGACTTGACTAATCGACTAACATTATTAGGAAACGTTTAGAACGGTAGCTGTGAGGTACAAATACATTAACACAGTTCATTCTACGCGTATTTATTACTTTTTTTTAATCTATTATTTAAAAAAAGGATCTATTTTAGTTTAAAAATTATAAAACCTAGGTTTTTACTAATAATTGTTTCAAGTTCCCATATAATTGTTTTATGTGTATACCTACTTTTATTATGTTATGAGTTTATTGTTTTTTAAATATATTTAGCACATAAGATGTTTGGAGACAGATGTAATAAAATTGTTAGTATGTGAATTTGTTACCTATAATATTATACGTGTAACCAAATCCAATACGAACAGAGTATGGACGAAAATGTTTAGACGCAAATGTATGGTTATAACATTCTGAGATATTCGAACTATGTTAAAATTCTTTTTTCAAAGTTAAAAAAGCGTAACATTTTTTGTTGGCCCAAAGTTTGTCTATTTAAATTTGGCTACATCGCTCTATCTTTTAAAAGATAGAGTGATATATGTAGCCAAATAAAATATTTTCCATGTTATGTTCACGAAAATATTAATCCTTATTTGAAAAATATAATATTCATAATAATGACTTGTGTAGACAAAAATAACTTAGACGCGAATAATAGTTTTAAAGTTTCGCAGAAAACAATTCCATATAAAACACCCTAACCACTGAGAAAAGTGTAGAGCAATAATAGAGTTTTTAATTAAACCTACAGTGGCTGTGATTGAACGCATGTATTAATAGCCAGGCCAATGGCAATAATAGTGTACTAACTATAGCAAATATTTACTAAACAATCGGAAATTCTCAGTTTTATGTTTCTGAACCATTTAAAAATAAGATAAGCGTTACAATTATAAGATAAGCGTATATTTATCAATCACGAGACTAATTGTTGTCTACTATTTAGCATTTAGAGGAATACACCGTCTTAATATTTCCATAACAATATAAGGAAAAACGCAAATTGATGCGTTGATTATTTTAGTCGAATATCTAAATAACCATATGGAATTCTTTTTTAAAGATCCATTTGTACTAAAGTGTTCACAAGACAAGCATTAATCGGGTTAATGGCTCACAATTAGTTCCAAGTTCGACCACCGACGGCGCAACATCTGTAGGAACCGGTTACGAGTTTATAAAAAAAATCGCTACAAGAATGTGTCTATAAAGAAATTTGCCTTTAAAATTGCAAATTACTTTGAACTTTTCCTATTATATCACGTACATGAGTTTAATAACAAACGCTTTATAATGTTTCCCTACTGTAGGCGCAAGATTGAGCCATTTCATCGATCGATCGATGCTATCTAGATCGATGTTCGATTTTATTACAACCGCTCATTATAAATTAGGAGCGCTTTGGATCTTTAGCCGCCACTTATACAGTTCGAAATTTAAAAATTGTTTTCTTTTTTAAATCTTCATATTGCAAGAAGACCACATAGGTTACGCACCTCTTTGGTGCTAAAACACATTAAGGTTGTATTAACCGGTTAAAAACATAAGAGTGTTAAATTTAAATTTTAATGAATAAATCTTGTTTTTTTAAACTTTATTTAGTGAGTTAATCGAAATTAACTTTAATCCCACAGTAATGAGTGTATTTAAAATTAGAACGTCGACTTTGAACCTTATTCGAATGATATAAAGGGACTGTGAAAGGCGTAAGAAATTGACTTAACTTCAGTACTTCACGGGTAAATGCGGGCAGACGGACAAAAGGGCGGTTCTTTTGAAGCTTAGTTAGAGTTATACGGCGGTATTGACTAATCGTTTAGCTTTTTGTATGTTTGTGACATAATATAGAGCTAAGCTTGTTAAAAGGACCGCTTTTACTGCGATAGGTGCGAAGTGCGAATAGCCCATAGAGACGTATTTTTGTTTGCGTAAGGTATAGTAATTAGACGGCTTACCGTACTGTAAATTATAAATATTGTTTTAACAGGGAATTTAGATTTAGTGTGTTACGATACATGTACAATTTTTATTAAAATTATGTTTATTTAATGATTTATCTCTGTAGTGTAGTTCGTTAACCGACTTGTATAGTTTTCGGTAAGCTCCGTCCTCAAACTCGTGTGTTTTGAATCCCTATAGGATTTTTACGGTTAATAAAAAAAAACAACTTAGATATCACATTTTTTTCATATCATCTAGATGTATTAGTATCAATATGTTTCAAACAAAGGTACTAATTGCGGATTTGGAATTAATCAACGTAGGTAAAGTCGGCTCGCTTTGATCCCGCGCCCTCCAATTAGTGCGCCGCCGACTTGCCGACCGGCTTTAGATGCGGTTTTACCAATCTTAGTGTTCCATACAAATCTAGTTAGTATGATAGTCGATAGAGTTTAACTCTTCAGATCTGACAAAAATTTGAATGACCAACACGTTTTCCTAGTAAACGTACTCAAAATAAATGACACAAAATTTTGTATTACATACCTTTTTATGTATTGGATCGTATTCTACACCTTACTTCATTGGGGTTTAGGGGCCTTAACGGATCGGAGAAGATTTCTTTGTTTTTATTTGTTCGAATAACCAATTTAGCCAATCTTTCTCAATTCTTTTTATTATATACGTCGTTACTTTGTTTCTATACTATTTTTGAGTACAACATAAGTATTTAAATTTTGTATTTATGAATGGACATCTATTGTTTTGCCGCCGAATGAATTAGATACGCCCTTCTAACAACCATACAAACATTGTTATGGACTCGGTTTTTTTAAAATAGGTCAGTGTATACGGTTTTAACTTGAAATAAAATTACTTTAATAAGCAAGAGCAGTTGGATTCCCTGAATACGTTTTAAGATTGTTTTGTAACGTTCACAATTACATTTAACATAACAAACATTTGTAGTTTGAGACCAAATTGACGTTATACGTTTCTAGGACGAACCAAACAGCTTCGTGTCTATAATAATAAAGCTCTTCTGGGTATCATAAAAAACGGGCTTCATATGAATGCAGTGTAATTTGATAAAGTTAGAGACCTTTTGATGGTTTCAGACAAAGTGGTTATATGCTTGAGATTTTCGACCTGCCAAGACCAATCAGAATTTAAACAAGAAAAATCCAATCTTCAACCACCAAGCTTCTTAACGCTTTCTTTTCTACTTTCAACACCTACGTAACAAAAAAAACAGCTATTTTATTGTCTTAATTTATGTCGTGGCATTTAATACATTTGTAACCTACTGTACCAATATATTATCGCAGTTATGTACACAATGTTAGTTTGAAAGCCATATATCGAACTATTTAATTTTGTCAAGATTATTTTAACAATAGCATTAATACCTAACGATGTCTCAACCCCCGAAATGGATAAGCATTTTAATAAAGCCGATCCGACAACAACGTACACACAATAAATCTTTACGATTCTGATTTTGCATGAATAGCCCTTTGCCCGGTAGCCGAGATAAAAATAAAAAAGTTTGAATATCAAAGCCTTACCGCGGTCACGTATAGGTTATGACGAGCAGCGGGTGTTAATCGAAATTAAAAAAAAATGATTTAAATTTCGAATTTCGATGCCTGCAAGTGTCTGGTAATTTTTCGGGTTGGTGGGCTATACTATTGTTGTTATATACCATATTTCATAGATCGTCAAATTATAAATTAAAACGTATTAAATATTAGATATAAAATATATGTAAATAACCGCTCTAAGGTATCTGTTTTGTGGTATAACTTCTGAATGATGAGTCAGTGTTTGAGCTGCGGTATAATGTGTACTTTCATATCCTTAGAATAAAGGGGGCAACTTTTTTCTCATCAATATCATTTTTATGACATATTTAATGCTACTTACAATAAGAGAATTTACAGTAAGGTGCAGGCATATGATAACAATTGATGTATTCTCAGGCTGCATTTTCAAATACAGGAAAGACATTTCCCTAGCTTTAAGTACACAATGTTTTCTTTTAATTATAATGCATTATTGTGCACGCCGTTCGCGCCTTTTCAAATCGATGTATTTTCGTTTAATTAAATTAGTATTGTTAATGTAGCCTTGTTGTCGCGGCTAAAATATATCATAACACATAATTTTACAATTGCATTGAGTTGAGTTAAAGTTTCAATGGTTAAACTTTAAGGATTATGCTCATTCAAAAATCGACACCCAACCTCGCGGTCAATGAAACACAATGTCTTTGTGAAACGCCGAAGCTATTAAAGTACGATTAACTGGCACCCGAGACGAACTGACTCCTACTTTCGGTTTTATAACTATCTAACCCTTAAACCTGTTTCACACACCGAGATTTGATTGCAAATTATAAGAATTATTACATCTTACCTTTTTACTCTCCCAACAATCTATTGGTGATAAAGAAAACACTATGAAATCTGATTCGATTATGTGGGTACTATTTGCAATCGACTAAGTAGTTTAGCTTATTAAATTTTAAATGCACATATTCATGATGCACCACCAGGATGTTTTAATATTTAAAACTCAATAATATGAAACAATACAATATGGTAATATCAATTCTATACAATAATTTATTGCATATAAAATACGTTGTAATATTTCGTAAGTAATAATAATAATAATTTTTATTTATTAATACATTCTCATAATATTCATGTTAAGCGCAACTCAAACTGTCGTGGGTTGCCTGGCAGAGATCGCTTGTTAGCGATAAGGCCGCCCGTTGCTCATGTAATAACATCTATTAAGATTATCTACTGTTTTAGTGCAATGAAGTGTGAATAGATAAATATGGATATAGAATTGGTATAGTTTTTTTATAAAATCTATGTTCAAAGCACACGTACACAAGTGATACGTTTGAATGTGTTAGATATAAATATTTAACTCCAATCTACTTGAAACCAGTTTGGGCACTAATTCACACTAATAAACACATCAATCTGTCCGCTCACCGATTACGTCGAAACTTGAAAACCAATATCGTATTAAACCTAATAGTCTACGGATTATAATAATAAAACGTTATTTATTAACTGTCGGTTAAAATTCTCATTTGCGATACTAATGGTAATTTTAGGTCATTATTTTTATGTTTTTGTATGAAATCTATGTGTTTTTTACGAACGTGACGAGTTTGTAGAACTGTGGTAAACGTTAAGAATGAAAAAATACTTATCAAATTATCGAAGATAAAAATAAAAATATATATATATATATAACTATGTCAAAGTTGGGATGATAAAAGTATGATTTGATTTTTCAATAATGTGAATATTATAATGTATTATACTATTTAAATTTAAAAAAAAGTATATATTTATAGGCATCCTTTGTGGTACAAACATTTTATGTAATCAACAAAACCAGTTTTGTATATAAAAATTAGAGAGGTATGTCATGTAAATTCCTAGGTCTCATAAGAGTTATTAAAATCGTGTCTTCTTCTTACCTAGACAATTTATACGCATAACTAAAAAGTTGAATTAAGTAAGCCGATTAATTTGAATTTCACCCACATTAATTGACACGTTAAAATATTCTATACTTTTCAACATGTAGTTTATACTGAATGCAAATGAGAATTTATACGCTCTCAATTTTAAAATGGCAATAAAAATTTATTAAAATAGATTTGGTAACATTAATTTACTGTGAAACAGGTGTACATATTGTTTTATTTATTTGGGCGCACTTAATTAATATTAATTTAATTAAAATTGATTAATTGGTCTGATAACTTAATGTCTGTGTTAGGCAAGTTACATTGGAATGCTAGTCGGTTAATTTTTAATGGCATAAATACTCTATTTATGTGAACAGAATGTGTAATATTTTTTAAATGTTTCTCGTATGTCATTTCGTACGAGTCTCGATATCACGGAGCATTTTATACATTTTTTTTTGTAAAAGCTTACTTCTCTGCAGCTTCCACAGTTAATTACTACTATTTATAATTATCCGAGAAAAAGTTGACACTAAATACCGTAACAGTAATGATTCGGCGCTGTTTGATGTCCGATTTGATCCGTTAGGTGACGTCACTAAATTGTCTAATTCATCGAGTTGATTTGTGATGCTTGATATTAATCGTTTGGTACTCCCACGACATCTGTTTCTATATCGTACTTACTTATTATCATTACTCTGTACTTAGTCTTTGACAGCTCAAAAAATGTGCTTACCTTTATAAAATAAATATGTATCTCTATAATATTTTTTGAATTGTTACTTAAGAAAGCTTAAATATTAAAAAAATCTTACTGTTATTGTTTGTTTTGTCTTATAAATGTCATATAATAATTATTTATCTCACATCAGATTAATTATCTACCTACTAATTACTATGTTTAAATGTATTACAATGTATTGACTGCACTGTAGCTTATTTATTTTCTAAAATTCACTTGTCACTTTCAAACACTTGTTTTTTAATAATGTGACCTATTAAAGGATTTACATTTATTTAACAAGTTATTAATATGTGATGTTATGTGCGGGTATGTAAAAAAAGCGGACAGAAGACAATGCCTCCTGGCCGTCGGTACAGATCAAAGAGGCCGCTTGATGGATTCACACCGTGGCATATTTAAAGACATTACATCATGATTGAAGCTAGTTTCAAAACGATAATTTCGTTGCCCGAAGCAATTTTAAAATTAATACGGTTTTTATAGAGATAAGTAGACACGGAAAATCGCAGGTTTTATTCTTTTTGAACTTTTAGGTCTAATAATGTCTTATTAATTAGCTATTTACAATTATAAAGATTCATATTTATCATGTAACACTTCGATATTAAATAGAAAACATTAAAAAATCCAATTAGTACTTGCATCCAACCGCGTATCTTCTATTCATATCTGCACATAAATAATTCTGTCCGTTTTAATAAAATTTACAACCTTTCAATCCTATTTTGCGTCATTTAAAAGGAAAATCACCATAATCCTTATCTTTAATTATTATCTTTGGTTGTAAAACAATAATTTCCATTGGTATTTAGTGAACAAAACTGTGAACTGTCAAACTGTCTCCGTAAATAACGATTACTGGTTGGTTTTAGATAAGTAATGATATCGTAAAGTTGTGGCTAATTAATGAAATCCGACAATATAACGATTGGCCAACATGCGATGCGGGATCGATAGATTTAATTAACGCGAAAATGAAAGTCTTATAGAAGTGATATTATGATATATGAGATGGTAGACGTATAAGTTTTTAATTAAGATATGAATATTTACAAGTAGCCGCGTATCGACACCTCGGATGCATTTCATACAATGTTACTACACCTGGTTTTCAATCGATGTTTTGACCCAAATATGACCATGCTCGCAGCTCTTGTTTTTAATCTGTTATATTACTTGTGTTACCAAAGTCAAATAACATGCGCTTGACCATAATATTAACACTATTGGATTATGTTGATACTAATTCCTGCAATTCGCTAAGGAGTCAAAACAAGAACAACAGAAACTAAATGAAAACTATTTTTTTTTTTGTTGAATATTAAAAAATAAATGTTTTGCTGTCGTAAAAATGAGAATGTCATATCTTTAAAAAAATGTGATAAAGATTAATCTAGTATCGTATTTTTTTCAATAATTTAATACGATAATGAAACTAGAAATATCCCGATCTAGTAATCAAGTCTGAACCGGGCGCATTACCTACTAACGATGTAATTGGCGAAGCTGCAGCTAATATATGAAATCGTGTAATTAGATAGTTGTCTGGTTATTTCGTAATTGAGATTCTGTAGTTCACACCTCTTTACATGTTTAAAATAAAAGTGATAATTAAGTAGTCACGTTCTATTATAGAGGTTACTGTGTTGGTTATTAATAAGTTGAAAATATTCAATAGTTATTTGTTTTATAAATGTTTTATGTTAGAAATAATAATAGATCAATGTTCTCAGTTAGATTTTAAGATTTTTTAATATCCCAATACTAAATTTATTAATATTCCCGCGTCACTTATACATAGGTGGGTTAGTGTTGTGAATGTTAATGTCAATATAATATGCTCAAATTGAAGACTCGTTATTCAATTCGTTGTGTAAGTCCCACACAATAGACATTAAATCTCTGAAAACCATTTAAATTTTCACTTAGGAAAATGCGCTTGGGAAAAAAAGAATAAATATTCCTGAAAATTCAACAATTCCATACAATAAATTCATCTCGGTCGACCTTAAATGTGAAACTGCGGATTTACCGAGGTTATATAGCCTCTGGTATAGAAATTATATAATTGATATGTAAATAAAATGATATCAACTCCAAATATAGCATATTAATGTTATATTTAGTTTAGTTTACATAAAATATGCTACAAATCCCAATATCACGATGATTGTAACATTTTTTTCTTAATTAAAGTTGCAGCCAAATAAATAATTCAGATAATTAGCCATATGACCGGTTTTGGTAATTTAAATTTCCTACTTCACACCTTTTTACATCCAAATAAAGGAGCGGTGCCGTAAAGCTTATCTACTGTTATTTATAGTGTAGTAAAACACTCCAGTGTCCTGATTCTGTTTGATTAACGTCAATTGTTTATTTTATTGGTTGTTTTTGAGTTGGTTCATTAATGAAGTCGATAAAGCTCTAATTTAAGCTTTTGAATTAAAAAGGTTTAGGTTTTTTTTATAGAACAGGGGGCAAAGAAGCAGGGGGCCCATGAAGTCGCCGCCCATAGACACTCATGTGGCTGGGAGCTCGTGAGTGCGTTGCCGACCTTTTATGGATTGGTACGCTTTTTTCTTGAAGGACCATAAGTAGTAAGGAAATACCGTGGCGGGCAACTGTGTTTGGTATTTCAAATATCAACATCGCGCCAGTAGATGGCGTTGTTATGTCAACATTTCAATTAGTCTGTAAATAAAACAATACATTGTTAGTTGTGTTAAATTATTAACTTCGCTTTTATATTGTAAATAGTGTTTTTTGTGCATTACGTGTAAAATATACTATCAAATTAAGTTTTGACTAGGTTTGTTTATTTAGAACTTTATTCTAAAATTATTGTGACAGTTTTTGTTAACACAGTATTTTAAGTAGCATTATTTGTAAGTCATTATCGTCCTTGAGTTTTCCAATTGCAATTCAATTATCTAAATGTACTTTAAATTTCTGTAGTTTAAAGTACATAAATAGGAATTGAAAACGCCTGAGGCACGGTCAAGAACTCGACTTACCGTAACTAAGTGGTTGCGTCGTTTTGCATCTAGTCATTTTCTAGTTTACCGTCGGTAACAACAATACGATAGGCTATTTAGTATTTAAAGTGCATACGATGAACAAGTTTACCGCTGTACAATGGTTGAAACCGGTAAATTTGGTATTATGCTGTCTTGTCACTGTGTGTGTAGCTTTATTGCCTATATAAATAAATAAATGAGACGTATCGTGTGGTATGCAGTGTGATATGGTAAAAAGCAATATATGGTCATATACAATATCATTATCAATCCTATAGTATAACTTATCTTTTCTTATTTTTCTTGACCAAAACATTTGCATATTTTAATCAACTATAGCTTTGACTATATGAAATGTTTAGATATCGTGTTCAAATATATAAATGCGTTTGATTTACTTGCTTATCTTTAAAAAATGTCACCAAAGACTTTCAATGTATAGATAACACCTAAAATACGGTCACACAAGGAAGCGACAGTAGTTAAACGATTTTTTTTAAACTAATTGCAAAGAAAAAGCATCTAAAGTAGCATTTGTAACATAATTCGACCTTTTACGAAGGGAGTAATTTTCTCAGCCGTACTCAAATAATACATGTATGAAGTGCGGTAACCCGCCCTTGCCCTAACCTCAGTTAAGTAACATGTTATTTTATGGTTGCGTATAAGTTATAAGCGTACAGCTAGTTAGGCTGCTTAATGGCTTTTTTTGTTTACATCATAATATGTTTTTATTGAAAACAAAATTCAGTTATATTACTGTATGCTGTAATTTATATTTAGGTAAATATCATTAAAACATAGCATAAGATTAAAGTAATAAAATTAAAACTGAGCTAATTTAAATGTTTATTCAGCTAATTCAATCTAATTTATGAACGTTATATAAATTTATCACAGTACATTTAACTTAAATATTCTGGTACATACGTTTATTTATCTCTAAAATGTAAGTGTAGGTACTTTTTTGTCAAATACGATTGAGGCTCTCGACGAATAATTCAGCTTTGTATCTATAGGTTATGATACCATTTAACACTTCGCCTCCCAATCAAATAACAACCCATGTTTGGCGCTCCCTATAAACTTAATTAATCTGAACAATATATATTATATGTATTAATATGTATCTAACACAACACAAGAAGGACATTACCGCTTGTAACTTGAACCACAGTCAACGTAGGATTGCAAAAGATCATGTTATCCCATTATCCGTCAAATCTGCCGACATTACCGATCCTTACACTAATTGTTCACATTATCTTATGTTACATGTGTCTTAATTGTTATTAAATACCTCATACAAACGAATCTACTTAAGCATTAGTATTTTATAACGGAACTCCGAACAGAGTTGCTACGTTTTGTAGAAAATTACAAATTTCGGTTATGAAAATACGTGGGTGCAAAAAAAAAAGTCAGTTCATCCTCATCCAGTTATACCATATGTTGTGATATTAACAAAATATATGTAGTACTTGCTCCTCTAAATATTAAGGTATTGTACTTTTTCTTTTTTGTTATAATAATTGATTAATAACACATGACAGTTAGTATACGACCAGACGTCTACCAATGTTTTACTAGTGTGAGGTTATGCCAATTAAAATATATTTTTACGAATTATGTCTGTAGACAAAACTGTTTTATATATTATATAACAAAATGGCACTTAAATTGCAATAGGAAATGGCATTGTCAATAATAAAATACGCCTCAAATTGATGCGTTTCGTTGGCTGAAAATAAATAACAATTAGAATAAATAAAAAAGGTTACCTATATTATACCATTATATCTGTCTGTCGCATACCATTTCTGTATGTAAATAATAATAAAATGTAGTGTACAAAAGTTAAACGAAAAAACTAAGGGTATAATTTAGACAACAAATTAGTAACATCTTTTGGTTATTTATTGCAATGTTTATTTAACAGTAAGACAAAAGAGGACCACACATTGCATAAGACCGTGTCAAAAGTTGCCAGTTTTTATTAATTCTTGAAATTGTGTGAGTGCGGCATCCCAGCGAGAAATCGGCTCAATGACCACTGCTTAATGCGTTTAGAAACTTGAGTATTGGAATAATATTAGTTTAGTTTATAAGACGGCATTTAATGGAAACTATTATTAAGATGTTTTTGTACAAAAATATATTCTTATATAAAGCTTTCTTTACGTTATTGAATTTCTTTTTCAATAGTTTTTTTAGTATTCTCATAAAGCCCACAATTCACGTAACATTGATTTTAATATATTTGAAAGCAAATTAATTTTGCTTAGAAGCAAAAATGATTACACTCATAATTTGTGATAAAATGAAACACGTGCCTTAAAAGGTTTCATATCTACGCCCACTTACGAAATGTCATAACATTTGTGGCACAGAGCTTAGCTCGGCGGCGCCCGACGTAAAAACAAGACACTTTTTTGCCCTCGACAATTTTTATCCGTTTTCTTGGAAAGTTAGGAACGTAAAAAGTGAATTTCGTACAGATTCAATAACATTATTTATAATATTTTCTGCTTTTGGGTCGCCGTTAGATTACGATTTAATAAAAAATAAAATATTAAGTGTCACTAATAAGCGTAATAGGTCGAATTAAATAATTAATATGACAACTGTTTGAGTAAAACAATTGTCTCTGCACAGTTCTGTTATTTATTACTAGAAAAAAACGGCCGTCGGTTTTGTGTAGACAAAAAAGTTCCGTTATGCTTAGGTACTTCATAGACGTGCATAAAATTCACCCAAAAACACTTTGCGTTAGCAAATTTAAACCTACTGCGCTTTAATATATAGATTATAATTTGTACACTTGTTTTATAATTTATAAATTACCACCGCCATATTAAATCTTGGTACATTTGCGTCGATCAAAGCTTATTTAATTTACCACTTGATTGAGCCAAATTTATTACGCCATTAATTACAAATAAACTGACGCTACTGCTAAGTAATTTAAATTTAACGGACATTGCTAATAACTGTATACGGCGTGTTTAAAAAGGATTTAATATTCAACAAATAAATGTAATTTTATTTCGTTATGGTGGAAATTTATTTAATGCAGTAGCACTTAAGGGTGTTTAATCTTTTGAATATATTGGTTTTTAAATCCGAAGAAATAGAAATTAATGTTAGACTTAAATTCTCTAGTCCTAGATGATCAGACTTTCGACCACTATATATTATTCAATATGTATTAAGTGTCGTCTTCATATTTTACAAGTGCTCTATACATTTTGTTAGTTATACAGTTAAGTAGGAATATCACTATCAAATGAGATTAGTAAAACATTCTCCCAATACAACACCCTTTATTAATACAACATTTTGCCCTGTCACTGCTTTGTTTTTACAGCTCCCATTTTAAATAGGTTTTTCAGACGTATAATGTCGAATCACCGCTTTTTAAATTATGAATCCGGTGGCGCCCTCTGCTAATGAAGATTTCGTTCGCCATCGTTTTTTGTCAGCTCTGTTTGTTTTCGACTCCATCAATTATTACCCAGGCTTAAATTAGTCGTGTTCAAAAGGTGTCTCGTTTACTCTTACGTCTTTAGCCTATTTCTGTCCTTGTCGCTTGGTTGTTTGTTTTGTGCGTGACGTGCCACGCCCACGTTGTTTCGCGCCGAGCGGTCGCTTTGACCAGTAGTCGGTAAGACTCGTTAAGGATGTGTTTTTTCCAGTCGTTCTGTGTGTGTCCGACAAAATATTCGTATACAAAAAGCCTATTTGTTTGGTGGGAGGCTCTATTGTTTATTGTGCCAGTTGATAATTTGAAATCGTTAATAGACTTAAATAGAAAGACCAATCTCGTTCATATCATTTAGGATCATGTAAATGTTCCTTTTTATATACAAGTTATGTCTAGCAAATATAATTCCTTGTCTTGTAAGCCAATTAAATGCCATGTTTGTGACTTAGTTCTAGACCTAGTTGTAGTTCATAGATTATACAAAGTTTACTTTTACCTAATATTATTTTGTGTCATAAGTTGAAATAAAACTACAATAGACCTTTCAGTATTCGTAGAGCCTATTGCAGTATATATAATTATTATATTTAAAAAAAAGTTACTGTAAACATAGAGTTATTGTTTAAGGTTATCTGTCTCCTTATTATACCAATAACATACAGTCAGCAATTTAATACTGGAACTGGTCAACTCTCTTTCCACGATATAAATTACGATTTATTTTTGCGTGTCACTTATATCACTCAACAAGCTGACGTTCCATTTATTTCGAATTCCATTTTAGAAAATGTGCGTTTTCTGTGACTAGACACAAGTTTTATACGTAGTGTCACTATTCTAAGACACTCAAAATTTAAATTAGGAATAGCAAAGGGTGACACTTTAAGCAATTACCTAAAACAGCGAAGGGCATTCGTCGGCGAAGGCAAAAGGCCTAATCTTCGCTAATGCCGAAACTAATGTTCGGGGGGCGATTCGATGCGGCAACAGCAGATTGTGCATTTGTACAGTTTAATTTGACATAATGTTATTAACGCAAGATATAACATTTGTGTGAACTTTATTCGAAATAATAAAGTTGCGTAATTTTATGAATAGAAATGCTTATGATGTAATCGGTACCGGTGAGCCAAGAGCTGGTGCTTTCCTTGCTCAGCATGTAAGCATCGTCATACAGCGAGGAAATGCCGCCAGCATTGATTACTCTGCCACAGGGACCAAACTTTTTAAATTTTGTTTTAGTTTTGTGTTTTGTTTTATTTTAAGTTACTTATTTTAGTTATGTTAATATTAAGAATATTTTGTGTTTATTTAATTGATCTTTTATCGAATAAATAATAAGTTGCGTAATTAGTTTTCTACTATACCCGGTTTTTAGGGGTAACACTTTTAAATGAGTGATGTGTTAGTGAATAATATACATATATGAAACCAAACATCTAAGATTCTATCAATTTTTTTGCAATAAAATCTTTTTGTTTTTATATTGAAGTCATGTTTTATGTAATTGGTTTGAATGTGATATAAAATTCTTAGATTTATCACATTAGTAAAGCTGAGATATTATACCTACTTGGTAGATGGCTTGACACCATTTTAAGAAAATTCTACGTTCGGTATACAAGGTTATATACCTTATAAGTCAGTAATCTTTAATATAACTGCATAATACGAATGCAATATATGATTAAATAAACACATACACGACAGTAGGGTTTCTTATCCTGTATGACCTGTATGACACGTGACAGGGTACGACACTTATGGTGTTAAACCCACAGCGCCACTAGCAGTAGCCCTGGGCCGGTCACGATGCCTTGTCGGCATCACGCCACGACATGTTTTGTGACGTTAGCATTGTAACTACAATATTTTTTTGTCAGTGGAAGCCTTCCCACATATACCTAAAAAAAAACATTGACTACGCGTTAACTTTGATTAAAAATAAAAAACTAGCTTTCCTAAACCTATAAATTCTAACGCGTGTAGTGGTTCGTAAAATGACAAAATAACAAAGTGTTGCCATCACAAAGCGGCGATTGTCCCGACGCAATCGGCCATATAACTCGGGGTTGCAACTTTATGTCAATAAATTGACACTACTGTTCTCACTCGAAGCGTTAAATTGATATTTTTATTTTATTTGAATAAGCTGACAAAAAAAACGTTCATAAAATAAAACTTAACACATGGATATTATTACACTATTTAACGAGAAATTAGTTTTGTAGCAGTGGTGGCTAACGATTTTATTAATATTAACCATTATGATTATATTGTAATCCTATATCAAACACATAATTTAAAAAAAAAATTTAATAAATACTTTTTTTTTGAATTAACTTGACGTTTGTATATTTCAGTTTTGACATTTGAAGTAGTAAATGTTTATAATTGATATAAATACTAGCTTCTTCGATATTTAAGCTCACAATAGGCAAATCTGGATCGAGATATTATATTTTGTATCGTAATTTAAACACAACAATTACCAGCCGCGAAATGCAAACACAGCGCGCACTACCCCCGTACGCATTGAGCAAAGGTGTTGGGAAACACGTTTGTCCAATGTATACAGCGAGCTTTACACATAAGCTTTCTAAGTATGCTAATAAATGGCCCCAGTATTTGTGTAGGATCTTGGTATCTTCAATTTTGAAATTTCATGAAAAATACTTCTCAACTCTAAACCAAACAATCGATAACATTGCGCTCCCGACATGACTGACAATTATTACATGTGCAATTCAAGGTGGTCTTAAAAATATAATTGTTACTAGCCTAAGACTTATGTTAAGATATAAAAAGTCATCAAGTTAAGGCAACCCAAACAAAAGTCAACTATCACATCACATACTGTAACTTAAAGTCACTCAAAGTTCATCAAATCGTATGATTTAATTTGAGACACCAAACACTTGTGAATGCACCTGCAAGCTATAAAAAGTCACGCTTAAATCAATAATAAAAGAGGGGCAAACATATTTTCCCCTATTTTAAAACAAGAATTCCATGATTTTTCTAGAAGTTAACTAACGACATTTTAAAGTTATTTAAAAGTCTACTTAAATTGTACCGTTAAACATTTTTTTAAGTTTTCTTGTACCTTATAGAAACATTTGCATTATGTCTTATTAATGATAAAAAATGTTGAATAAAACTTACAAAAAAAACATGATTAGTGTATTCAAAATGGTCCTATGTACCTTAGTGAATAAAAATATTTTAGCTTTGACTAATATGACAGCGACATAAAATAGTCGAATCGTCAGGCTATTATGTAAACAAAAAAACGTTATATATTTGTCTATATTTTAAGTAATATTAAATTTGTAGTACTTAGTAAAACAACTATTAGGTAGTATTTATTTTTATTTGCGACACGCAGACGTAGCCCTGTATGAAAAGATAACACAGTTATAAATAAATAATTTAATATAATCATTAAATAAAATATAAAACCAAAAACTAAAACAATGATTTATCATTATTTGTGTTTTTATCTTTACCATTAAAATTGTGTCGCTCATTAACTACATATTATTTACATCTTAAAAATGCAAATCCCCGCGGGAGAATCACACATACTAATTAAATAGAACGGTCTATTGCTGATTGCAGGAGCTAAAACTGTCTGAGATCTGAGTACAGATTGTGGAAGATTTATGTGTCTCTGTCTCGTAAATTATCTCAGTTTTCTAAGATTTAATCATGTTATTTCAGCTCCATTTATTAAACCTTTGTAGATTATAGATTAGTAACTTATCAGCCTTTAAACTTTAAAGCTATAACTGAAACAAGATTTTCGTAACAATATTAGCAAAGGGCTTTACAATCTTGATTAGTACGACAATGCACTTGTGGTTAAATTAGATATGGTGACGTGCATATGACAACTGTCTCACAAAGGAACGGAATAAAAACACCTCAGTGACAATTACTTCACAGCGCGTGCCTCATAGTTCTGAGAACTTGTTCATTATACATCGATTTGCTTTTTGTCAGTTATTTTTTAGTATCTATTCTACTACTTATGTTTACGTCTTAATGTAACGTAATAGCCACATTTGTGTCTTCATCTTACTTAATAAATAGTAATTTAGTTGACGAGGTCTAGTATTCAAGTACTTTAGTACTCTTTATTCAGTAAGGAGAAGAAGCAACCAATAAATTCAGCTTAATTGATGTTTTTGATAGCTCTAGTATATTTTTGGAGCAAGGCATTCGACACCTTTTTTTTGTTACTGATTAACCTAACATTATTAACATAAATCTATTTATTTTAAACGGTAATAAACATTTAAATAAAAACTAATATTAGTTATTCGGTACAAAAGAAGTATAAATGGAAAAATATTAATTTGACTTATATTAAAGTTTTAACTACAGTGAGATAAAAATAAATTTGACGTCATTCAAATAAAAAAACAACCCCTGAAAAAAACACAATGCGTTAGTAAAAAGTAGTATTCAGTGGTATAAACCGTTTTTACATACAATTTGAATAAATCGAATACTATCCATTATAATACCGATTCAGACTAATCGATTAGAATCCCGACGGGGCGCAGCCCGCGACAAATCCCGTGACGCGCAGGTGTAAGGTAGTTATTTGAAAATGGAACCATTTTCTTTTTCCATTATTTGATATGCTCGGGTTTTGATGCATTCCGATTCTGTTTTTACATACCATAGAGTATGAACGTCCATAGATGATTAATGATCAGTAGATATAACGAATTTTCCTTTTCTGTTACATTACAAATATCCAAACCTCAGTGAAGTACAATAAAGTTTATTCACAGCGTAGTGGAGTTTTAAGTGATACTAATTATTAAAATCATAGCCCGTTTGAACGGACAAAGAACACGAATACGCTCTAATATGCAGAATATACGAAATACGAAACATTAAACACAAGATAAGTAAGGCTTCGTGAACATATATACAATATGCTAATGTGCAGGCATTGTTTATACCATTTCAAATTACATCTGATATGACTAAACACCTCAAGAGTTATGGAAAGGAAGGAGTTGTATGCTAATATGTGAATCCGAATTTAATTTGATGGATGGTTGATGGAATCCGTTTTTATATTACTTGGAAAAATATGCTACCTATGATTGATTACGATTCCAAATGTTTATGGATTAATCACAACTGTTGTCCCCTGCTCGTTTGTCACCTCTTCTATAAAAAAGGAGTGTAAAACAAGTAAATAAAAATATCACTATTTATATTTTTAACTGTAAAATATTTGTGTGTAGACATTTCTATTTAAAAACCTACGTAGACGCGTTATTCAAATACACATAAAAACATTTCACAATAGTACAAGTTTATAATAATATTTGATTACAGGTGTCTGGTTAAGTGCAATATAATTTACAAAGTAATAATTAACGAACGAAATGCTATCTAACCTGACTAATAGCACAATTTGTTACTCACAACATTGTAGAGGTAATTGTCTCTGGTCTGTTATTTTGTATTAATAATTGGGTACACAATTACATGTGATGATTTACGTGTTAGCTTTGCAACTTAACTTGATAGTAGATATTTGTGTCCATACACGGTCCTGAAGCCTGAAGGCACACCAACGATTCAAATTTTGGCAGAAGTAAAATGTTTGAATACACTATGGATTTAAACTATTCTACTTAGGTATTACAAACGTATAAATAAAATATAATACATATAATAATGTGTTGAATATTCTTGCGTCCGTGAGTAGATACTAAAGTACTAACTACTGAGCTTTATCTACTATTACCATAAACAGGACTCTCCCCACTCACGTATGGTCCAGGTGGTGCCGGTTATTATATTAAAATCGTAAGAAGTGTACGCAGCATTTATTATAATTAATTACGTAAGCAAAAAATGAAGATTTCTTTCAGTTCGCCGTTATGGCGATGATCAGCTCAGCAATGACCATTGTGGTTTTACCCTCTCAATGTCCTCAAATCAATTTTGTCCCTACACTCGAAGAGACAGTTATGATGTGTCGGGGCGTGTCCTGCAGCGCCCTCTGTTCATTTGTCGAGCCATTTGGTTGTAGGAATGCGGTGTCATCAGTGTTGAACGGAGCGTGAAATGGAAAACGCCCCGATAGTGACAACCCCCATACCCCATACCCCGACCCTTAACGTTCGCTAACAAATTCTTGAAGTTAGTAAAGAGCTGTCTCATTTTAAGTTACGTACAATTATTTGATTCTTATGTCATTCGTTTAAATTAAATTCAGAATCAATGTTTCATCAATACCTACCAAAGAGGATATATTTTTAAAAAATGATTCAGATTATTCGTTACAAACTATTGTATACTACTCGGCCAATACTTCTATACAAAGAGTTTTTCGAATTTTCCGACTAATTACTTATTACTTACTATACCTCTAAATTTTATGCATAACTATTATATGATTAAAAATATAATATAGTTCACGTTTGAATCCGATAGAGAAATTTTATTTAAATATATTTGTTAACAATAATACGTCTCCAAATATACCAACACTATTAAAATGAATCCAACAATTTATAAACAAACTTCATTTCCCTATAAGATTACGTAACGTTTCCCTTGTAAATTCCAATTACATCTGTCTGAGCAAGTAATTGTTACAAATGGAATACGCTTGAAGTACCCGGTATCCTTTTAAATCGTCACCCTAAGCTGGTATAGCATTTGTTTGCTAAAGGGACACGAAAGCGCTTCACTACGTGACTTGAATGAAGGCTGCATGTTGTATAACTTTTTCGGAAGAGTAACAGTTATTATCAATTTTCAGTGTATTTATAAATTAAATTAACTTTGTATAGTCTATTATAACAGTGAAATAATCTCTAATTAACTTAGTTAATACGATCTAAAAAGGTTTTGTTGATAAAAAAACTTCTTTGTTATTTCGATTTTCTGACATTATCCCATGTATAGACGTCAAAACATATTCTTTTTTCAAATTACAAAATGCACGCTCCTCTTCACCATAGACAACATATACGCGTGATAGATAATAGTGGAATCAAAGTCTGTGCGATAAATCGCTAAAAGGGAATAAATCTAAATTGTTGTTGACGTTTATATTGCAGCTCACACCACATCGATTGTGCCCCGCTGTTTTCTCCACAGCGTGGCTTTGACACGGAAAATTAGCGCCATTTTATTTCCATCGAATTCTTTTAACATCATACTTTGTTTAATATATTTTTTAACTTTAACTATAGCATTTTTAGTAACTTAAGTCATGTGAAAATTCAGTCTTTGTCTTGTAACTTAACTATTGTAAATGTAGGATGACTATATAGCGAGACCAGTTACTAAACTAGTGTTCAATGGAAAAAAATAAGACTCCAATATAAACAAGAATTGTTGTAACAGAAATTGTACTAGCTCTCATAATTCGATAATGATTATTGCATGTCCATTCGAGACTAAAGTAGGTTAAATATTTGATACACAGAAGTCATCAATTTGTGCGTATAATATACCATCAAATGATCATTGTCTTAATGTTAATATCATAGAGCGGACATACGTCTCAATTAGCCAAGCATGTAACAAATTGCGGGGGACGAAATTAGCTAATGTTCAATCCCTCAGGGCTGAATGAAATATTGGCGGGTATTAGGAAAGTTTAGCTTTTTTATTTCGTTCTCGTACAGCTTACATCAATTTATGTTAAGCTACTGACCAATTATTGTCTGTGATCCGTTTATATTTAATGTTTAATAGTCTGTGGATTATTGAGGACGAATATATGATTTTACTTTATTAATTTTATAGTTCTACGTATCCCAATGTGACAAATCAAGTAAGCGATGAACCAAGCTCAAAAACCTAATTAATATAACAGTATGGAAATATAATTCAGGAAGATACACGTTGAATAAACAACTAATAACTCCTACTCGGTTGGATTTTATCTTTTTTTGCAAGCCACACAAAAATACCACCCTGGCGTTAAATATATCTGTCAACATGACATATGACATAATGAGTCGCGCAGGCCAGCAATTTGTTTGAGTGTAGCCAATATTTCATTTGAAAAAAAGTGCACTAGGTAACAAAATAACAAATAATGTATTTAAGATATCATTTAGAAAGCTAAAGCTCTGTATTACGAGTGCGCGTATAAACACATTGACATAAAACAAAAATACAAAAAAAATATCCAGTATTACGGCCGATATTATGTCAGTTTATCTATTGAGAACATCATCCTATTAACTCATTAAAGTCGTTTACAAATAAAAGCAGAGTTTTTGTAAGCGGATTCGCTATTAAATCTGTCAGCAGGGCGTTATGTTTTGGTACACATGGCAACACTTCCTAAGACCGCACACAAAATCGGATATTTTATTAGCCGACGATGTATTTGTCGTTTATTTAAACGTTTTACTACAAGTTTTTATAGACGATAGACATTTCAATTGTTTTACCAACCCCAGGTTTTTAGCTTTAGCTTTTTACCTGCAGATTATTTTAATATTCTAAAATCTGTATATTTTATATTAAGACCTAATTGGTTTTAAGTTATTTAGTATTACTCTACTATTTAGGTTTTATTTTGTAATATGATTATAATAAAGCCTTTGCCGATTGGCAAACACATTGCAAAAAGATCAGCAACAAATACACAAATAAGATTATATTATATTAGAATAGAATAAACTCCAAATATTTTTCTTCAATTAGGTCTTTATAAAGTCACTTTCGAATCGTAAATTTTTACACAAAGACCGCTTTGGAAAAGCCTAATATTAATAGCCTAAAGTCTATTATTATTAGGAGTGATGAATGTAAAAAACGTGTAGATACAAAACATTAGTGAAAAGTCGCAAGATATAGGTATATATACATATAATGCTAAAAATAATCTGTGTAACTATTCTGTTAACATCAGACGGTCACATTTGTCATTCTCCCACCGTAACGACACTATTAAAAGAGCATCTTTCATCCACTCTATAAATAGTCATATGTCTTTATTCCCGCTAATAACAATTTAGGCAATTAGGTGACAAAAGGAAGTGTTCCTTTGGGGTGTCTCCAGGGATCCCGCAGCCCACATTATTGCTCGGCCGTGATTTATAAACTGCTACCAATTTTATTAGTTTGCTATCTGTGTCCTTTTCACAAAATTTTGGTATGTGTCTGTGGTATCTGTAGTTTTATCAAATTGCGATTGTTCACTTGATTACGGTGTACATATATTAAAAGTATGTTCGCGAAATACTTGAACATAAATATTTTTTCAAAGAATATGTTTTAGTTAATTACTTTGAATGTGTGCATCACACACACACCTGTTGACCCTACCGGGAATCGAACCATGCATTTGGCATTGGCGTCTCAGTGACCCAATAACTTATCACTCCTTGTTTTTATATGAACTCTCAGCAATTTGTTTTCACTTATTGATCGATAGATTATTCTACGTATCAATACGTGATGCCCAATCCGATCCGATTTAGAATATTTTAATCACTGTTTAGCTTCTGAACTAACTCATAAACAATTTTTTTTAATGTTTTAATAAGAAACTCGTAAAACAAAAACCACGATTTAGAAGTATTTTAGTATTGTAAGTTAATTAAAAAAGACGTAAACATTCGATCAGTAACATTTTATGTTTTATTCGTGAGCAGGATAATTGTTTGTTTGATAAGGTGGTAATTTAAAAGTAATTATTTCAACTCTTTATAATAATTATATTTCCTAATTATTAAAAAAAACCAGTGGGGTTATTTCAAGTGTGCATACAATGTAATTCTAATTATAAGAGTAAAGCTGAGATTATTTTTAATGTTAGTGCAACAATAGAGCAATTACGTACATAAGTAGGTATAATATTTATTGATATATATCAGTTGATTTCTAAAGAAATATTAGGAAATGCTCCACTTCTAACAAAAGTATGAATTATTGAAAGGCATGTTAAAATTAATAAGAAAACTAACAGCAAAAACTATTTTCAATTATTCATTCTGTTCCAAAGACCATTATTTCTTACTTATTCGATTAACACCTCAGGTTATAGAAATAAGAAATCATAAATTAACAGGTCTCTTCCAGGCAATACAGACAGTTAGTATTGAATCATTAATTATATTACTCTAATTAATTAGCCACCAATATTTCTTAAAACAGCCACAAACGAGCGGGAGGCAGTAAATAAAACATAAAATCCTTCAAGTGCTCTTAAAATGGATTCAAATGGTTTGTTGTGACTACTTTGGTTTGAAGAGGTTGTAAAAAATATTATCAGCCGACAGCGAGTTCAAAGAAGCGTAATCGTAAGGACTTGGAGATCACATTTGGCCCATTTTCAAATTTGGTCTTTTTATATATTTCTTTGTGTTTTATGATATTTGATTACTTGATTAAAATAATATTTGATCGTGTTATGATCGCTTATAAACGAACATTAACAATTTCACATAGTTTGCTAATATAAACTATAATTATACATTGAAAACAAAGCGCTAATTGTTGAATGAAAACTATTCATTAGTAAGGCTCGGCAGCGGCTTTTCTTAAGATAACCATCGCTCGTTATTCTGTCACGGCCGATGCACTAACTGCCGGAGTACATTATGCGTGCACTGTTTTTATACTTTTCGAATGTTCCAAATTTGAAATATTTGTGATATAACATTTAAAGGGCCAATAATTTATGGGTGCTCTAGAATTTAAGCGCCTCTTTGTGGCACGCCGGTGTCGCCATTTTGTCAGCTGGCAATTTTTATTTTATATTAAAAAATTATCATAACAAAAGTGTGACTTGTAAATCATATATCGTTTCATTTTGTGTTAATGTCATTTGTGTCATAGAAATTTTATGGATTACACATTTTCTAAAACAAAGGTCGCTAATAAATATTTAATAAAGCCCATTAACGTGTTCGAATAATAACGGCTTGCAAGACAAACGATTATGTGGCAACACCAACGCATAAATTTATTCACGATAAATACAATGTAGAATTAACTTAATTTAATTGTCGCGTAGGTATGACAAAATCACCCATCGTAATACTTGTCTATTTAGATACTAAGATAACTATTCTTTATAATTGTTAGGATCATAATCCAATCCCTTTGGAAGCTCCACATAAGTATTACGGAACTTTTTGGATTAAATATGTTTTGTATAAATGTTATAAATGATTTCTGCTACTTGATTATGATATTTTTTCATGACTGAAAATCATATATATTTTTGTCTAGAATTGGTAAGTGAATTAGATGCCTAATTAAGAAAACAAATTGATTTAAAAATTGCTATAATGAAGAGTCGCTTATTATCGGTACATAAAACAGTTTGTTATTCTAACCGGGCTTTTCTAATCGAATTCCCAGATCGATTGATGATAAAAATTGTGGTTTTGACGGTAATGTTGAATCGATTGAAAGGGTAATACGATGGTCAACGAGCGTAAAACCAGTAAACGTGACTTGTACTCCCGAATCTTGTGTGAACTAGGTCCCAGCGCCCAAGTCTCGTGAGAATGTGGTTTGGACTTTTCTTTGTCTTGCTAAGGTAGTTTTTTTTTTAATTTTGAATACATAGAGATAGTAAAGTAATAGAAGGATAGGGATATAATGGCTTAGGAGGGAAACATTGAAGTGCCTATTCCATCTTTAAGGGCCCAAGTGTCCCAACTCGTTTCTTAGTTAATTAATGTTTTTTGAGTTTTAATTAGTTTACAGACTACAATATGTTTTGTATCTTTACTTGTATGATGTGATCTTAATAAATAAAGTATAAATTTATTTTCATTTTTAGTAATAACCTGTTTAGGAGTGAAATAAATTAAAACTATGCAAATTTTAACATAGTTTTTTGTGATTACAACGTGGGTTGGAAATTCTTGCTAAATAGATATTGACATTTAACATAGTTCCAAGAATAATCAGCACATACATTAGAACTGTTTGAACAAATATTCGAACAACACATTATTAAGCAAACACAAAAGCATTATAAATGATGTCAATATGACGGATTCACTAATCACGTACGAGTATGAGTATTCATGAAAATCAAAATCAAAATTACAAAATATATTTTCATTTCCCAGTACATTTCTTTTATCTGTAAAAAAAACGGATTATAGATTATAACATGTCTTGTTTGAATATCGAACGCCAACAGCATACAATATTTTTATCAAATCTGTCAAAAAAACCGGATACTTATCCCCAATTAAGAAGCTCAGAGAATGGTTACGGGCCATTGTGCCGGCATGTCTGTCTGTCTGTCTACAAACGGTGGTAATCGCCCGTGATGGGAGTCGAACCGTTCACTCGCGACGCCGCTTTTAATGTGAACCGCTTCATTTTCAAAAAAATACAGACTGAATAATGTGTGTTTTAATTTTGGATAATGACTTCACGTTTGTTTGTTTAAGACAGCTTAGTGATGAATTAACCTATTTCATATGATAATTTTATGCAGACTGTAACTCGAGTGCCATGGTTATGTTTAAAAGCATCAAAATTATATTCTATACAGTGTTTAATGTTTAATTTTTTGTATATTTTACACAAAAAGTTCTCTAATTAAAACGTTATAAAACCTCTGCAATGTACCTGTAACTTTTTAATTCAATTTACAACACTATTAATTTACTCTCTAGTTGTCGCTGACAGGCATGGTACACGTCTTACAAAGGAATTCAAAAAAGGAACATAAAAGGACCAGATCTGAGATTTAAAATAGCTCCACGTAGCACATAAAAAATCTATTTCTAGATCGATCCGTGACCGTTGAACGATTTTCTACCAATCAACCGATCAATCAAGTGAACGATGAATGAAACACACGTCACTTGATTTTGCCACGCTTTTTTCGCTAACCAGTCTATGGAATGTAGTTTAGAGGATTTAGTGATATTCAATTCGTCTGAATTCAAATAGGTGTAGAGGAGATTCTTACGAACCGTATGATAATTAGAATATAATTCATATAATACTGATTTTAGTTATTCGCTTGTGTATAAATCACCATTTAACCTACCTTTTATTAGTAATGCGTCTTGTTTAAGTGCTTTATGAACGAAGGGTCAACTTGAGAAGAGTAATTGAATATCCTGCCTTGTTACCGACCCATTTAGATGGAAAACAAATAAGTCTCAGAGTCAGATCATGCATCTGGCATATACTCATGTGCCTCTTAATAGTATAACACGATATTTTTATTCGATAGAGACGCGAATTTATTACATTAATATTCGACAAAAGTTTTTAACGAAAATGTTCAAAACTATTAATTGATAATTGTTATTTTTTTAAATATTGTTGCAAACCTATGGCCTCGCATCCTTCAACAGTAAATAGCTGTCATTTAGGAGTGTATTGCTTTCATCGTATTTAGAAACATTTAATTACGACAATATAGATAATATAAGGAATCAAATCTATTCTCTATATAGTATAATATAATATAGACTATAGAAAGCGTTAATCTTGTTATCAGGCACTAAAACATTATCCGAGTCTATGGCACTGCAATAAAGCGCCCGCACGGCTAAAATGTAACTCGTCTGTCATAAAAGGTATCATAAAAATACGCTCAGCTATCTACATTTTAACGAGCACACAATGACATACGGGTATTCCGTTCGTGGTATTAAAAAATTAATCAGTGCTAACATTGTATTGGCCTTCCTTTCCTATCGCGAAAGTTCAATGCAAACTTTGAAAAAAAGTATATACATACAAAATATCATTAGTGATATAATATCTGAATAAATAATTATGTACATCGCTTTGTATATAATTAAATATTTATTTACTTATAAAGTGTATAGTTTAAGATTTTGAAAGTATGCAGATGTTATAATGATATGAACGCAGATCCGTTAGGTTAGGTTAGTCATAGTTAGAATGTCTCGACCAAAATTGGGATTGGATTTGCAATGGACAAGACATGGAGTGATTCCAGAGATTGCCGACCTTCAATTGTATAAGAGATTATACATATACACCTTGTCCAACTACATCTGTTGACTAAAACCGTAAACTACATTGTACACATCTCATATTTTTATAAATTGACTAATATTAATGCATGTTTCCTTGTGTTATTCAGATCAATGGTATGTCAGCGGTGAACCGCACATATTAATAAAACTTAACGTTGTCGTTAAGTTAAACTGCCTATCCTTTGTATAATGCAGAGGTGCTAATGTATAATTTCTCTGAAACGTATTTACAACTTAGCAGCTAAGTATCCGCGATGAGTCATTTAAAAAAAACCGCTTGTATTTACTAAAGTTTCTTAATTTGTTAGTACGATGACGCATATAACCAAAAAGTTGTCATATATTAGTTGACCTCTGGTTAGCCAATAAGATAATCACAACTCGCAAGGTGTTATTTTTTATTCTAAGATCGTTTGTTGCAACCTTTCAAAACACATTAGGCAGAATTCCATTGAGTCACCGTCACGTCCAATTTCAAAGAAATCGAAATAAAGAGAACAATTTATATAAAATCGCGTCGAATCGCTGCGCGGTCAGCTCACGTATTAATCACGGCCTAATCGTATCCTTAACTAATGCGAACCTCAATTAGGACTGAATAAAATACCCAAAGTGCCAAAAAGGTAAAATTCAAAGACATCGTTAGGACTTGTGATGTAAAAATTCTAAAATGGTCATGGGGCAGAATTTGCACCTGATGCGGTGACAAAATTTACGCCATTTTTTGTTACTGAGTTTATAATATGCTTTTCGAACGAACATAAGTAATATATATACATATCTACAAACAACATTGTAAAGAACTGAAGCTTAAACCAGATGTTTAGTAACCAGTCTCTCATTTCCATCACGATTAGGTATTTATTTATTTTCAATAATTGCTGCTAAATTTTGTGTCACTCACTCAGTCTCGTGTCTTGTGTCGCGCAGCAAGAGCCTATAATGTATCCTATCTGTGAATTTATTTGGCCTAAGTAGCAATTATTAAAAAAAAACTAACACTCAACCTCGCTCACTCACTCACACAGCAACACCATTGCACACACTAATACACACACACACTTAAATGCTCGTTCTTTACATAATATACTCCACTTGTTCATATGTATATATATATATATTTTTTTTCTGTTCGTGTTTTTTTTGTTATTGTTGTTTCTGATCTTAGATTCTATTTTCGATTGTTTGTTTTAACCTTATTTTGGCTTTATTTTTAATCTATTTTTATTGTGTAAACTTTTTTTGATACGCTGTATAGGTATAAGGAATAAAAAAATTAAATTAAATTAAATTTTAGTACATATGAGAACGACAACAACAGGCCGCGAATAAGCGTTCTCTTCCAGGCAACCTTCTAGCAACCGTGACTTTATTATTTAATCATTGTAATTGTGGTGGTACATAAATCTGAAAAATATTTTCACGGCTTAGAAATTTCTTAAAAATGAAATAATAACCTGTACGAAAGTACAGGTTTATCTATACTAATAATAAGACAGTAAAAATCGAAAATCTGTACATTAAATATTTTTCCAAAAAACTGAAAGGAGGCAATTAAAGAAGAGTCATAGAAACCAAAAAAACAATTTTTGAAATTCTTGTCTGTCTGTCTGTCTGTCTGTCTGTCTGTCTGTCTGGTACGTTATAACTGGAAAACTACTGAACGGATTTGAACGCGGTTGGATCACAGTTGGATTACATATAATTGGGAGCGTTGTCAAAAGTTTATTTTGTCAAAATCGGTTAAGAGAAAGAGAAGTTATGGTCAATTGAAAATTTACTTCAACCACTGCTTCAAGATTTTTAAACACTTATATCGATTGATTAGTTATATATTGTTAAATATGTTCTAATATAAGTTAATCTTAATATAAAAACTTATGAGAGGTAACAAAAATAACAAATAACGCAGTGCGCGCGGGCGCGGTTGAAGTGTTGAACAATGTGCTCGATAGATGGCGTTGATAAAATTCGTAGATTTATTTTATTTTTTTATTTCTCAAATCAAAAACAGTTTACACAATAAAAAAAGATTAAAAATAAAGCCAAAATAAGGTAAAAATATAGAATCGGAAATAGAATCTAAAATCAGAAAAAAGAATAACAAAAAAAAACACAAACAGAAAAAAAAAATAAAAATATATATACACATGAACAAGTGGAACTATGTGAAGTACGAACATATTAGTGTGTGTGTGTATCAGTGTGTGCAATGGTGTTGCTGTGTGAGTGAGTGTGCGAGGTTGAGTCTTAGTTTTTTTTTTAAGAACTTCTACTTAGGCCAAATATATCCAATATATCGTGGTATTAAGATGCTCCATCGTGTAATGACTACCATGCACTTCAAACTTTCATTAACGTTTTACCCTATGATTATTTTGAGTGAACACTACCTATACAAACAAATAAAAGGAAACGAGTGAAGAGACGTTTATCGTTTGTCCGCATCCATTTTTCCACCTACATCCTTAACGTTAATGAGGCTTACCTTTTATTATTTGGTCAAGCTAATAAGTAATAACCTCACAAGTACGTATTTCGTACTCATAACTTTCTAAGAATTTTCTTTCAACTTTTAACCGCTGAGGAGTTTTACCTTCCATCATCAGCTCATCCACATAAGAAGATGACTATCAGAATATAAAATTGTCAGAATAGTAATTGTCTGTACGTTAATTTGAAAGTTGCCCTCGATTTCCCTGAATCATTCGATCCTGTAAAGCTACATCATTCCTGATTAACACAGGCTATATATAATTCCAATTGTAACAAGATTTTAGCCCGTGAAAGAAAGCCCTGTCGAGATCATTAAAAATCGCTATATACATAACCAAATTACACGTGGGCGATGCCGCGGGCGGAAAGCTAGTTATTAATAAGAGCCTTTTTCTAAAATGTGGTTAACGTTCAAATGTCGAACAGCGTGTAATCAATATGGTATCTCGTTACTAGCTAGGGCTGTATAATCAATAAACTTGGGAGCTCGATAATCGATACGCACGGACGTAGTAACGTCAATTTCGTGACGCTCTTTCAAAATGTTGACTTTTTATTTCAATTAACTTCATACCTCGTTACTTTTTCCCTTTAAATACGTAGAACTATGTAGTTACGGACGTGGGCGAGACTATAAAGATTTTACTGGTTTCATTTAGAGAGATTTTTGTATGGTTAGAAGTTTTGAGCTAAACCGTTAAATGTTCACCGTTCTCTTGAATAACATTCCATAAAATATTTATGATAACTATGTATATAATTCTATAAAATAGCTACATGCAATTGCATAATTATGGATGAACGCTTAAAGCATTTTTTTTCTTGTTTCAGATGTACAGTCAAATCACTTGAATCTCTTCAACTCGCGGCCTCAGCCGAAAAAGAAACGGAAGTCCAGAACGGCATTCACAAACCATCAGATCTTTGAGCTGGAAAAACGGTTCCTATATCAAAAATACTTATCCCCAGCCGACCGAGATGAGATTGCAAGCTCCCTTGGTCTATCCAACGCTCAAGTGATTACTTGGTTCCAAAACAGACGAGCAAAACTGAAGCGAGACATGGAGGAGCTGAAAAAAGACGTAGAGAGCGCTAAAGTCCTCTCTGCTCATAAGAGTTTTCTCGAGAATGTCACCGACTTGGGCATTTTGAAGAAGAAAGCTATGAGTATAGGCGCAAGTGAAGAAGCAGCGACAAATTTAGTTGTGAACGCGTCCAAATGAAACGAGGCGGCGCGTTCTATCGCGCCAGACGTCTATGATAGACGTTTACTCGATTATTAAATGTCGATTCGAACATTTTATAATTAGGACTGTATCGAAAGTGCTTCGAACTAGTGTTTTTTATTTAATATGTATATAATTAGACGCTGTACAAATGAGTATAAATGTGATTTATTTAAGTACTTAATAGAGATACTTAATTTATTTTTTTTACATCTGGCATCAAGGTATTCGCAATACGACAATTTATTATATTTTAATTTATGAACAGTTCTCAACTTTAAATCAATGATATCCCAAATCTCCAAGTCTCTGTCATAGGCATTAGGCTTTTAGGCCTAAACCTGACTTCTATATCTCTTAAACATAGCTTTAATCTGTAATCATAGAAAAACCTTTTCACATAACAGCAGTATCATAAAAGAGATATTTTATTAATGGAAAAGTGTTTCTGGTTTTACAAAACGATTTCGTGGCAAGAAATTTGTTTCTTTTTTTAAAATCGCTTTTGGGATATCATTGTCACCAAACGTGCAATAAAATTAGTCTCTCATGCCAGATATTAACCGTATTGTAAATAGATTTATGTACAGATTTATAATGTTAAGAGTTATAATTCAGTTTTATCGTGAGTCACTTCAAAATAATGGTATCATATGATCTAGGAACACTGCTACAAAATACACTTACAGTCACTTTTTCGAAAAATAAACGAATATTAATTACCGTCACTAGATATATCTCTCATTGTTCCTGTATTGTCCCTACTCCATTTTTAATCATAAGATATACCTTTTATAAATAAATTGCGGCCAGTTTTGAAGTGATATATAAAACTGTATTTATGTGATTGTAAATTTTCTTAGTGTAGTTAACTTTATTGTTATTAATAGTAGGACTTGGATTACCTTCAGAATATCGTTTTTATATTTTTATTTAATTTAAAACCCAGTGTTTCAATAGTAAAAATATATGTGAGTACCTAGTACAACATCTTTGTTACAACCAAACCATAGAGTAAAAGTGAAAAATATTTTCTTTATAATCTGTATGTAACTTTCGTAATTAGAAAAGTAGTTTGATAAATGTAAAAAGGTGATAATATTATAATGTTGTAGGAAATTGTTAACATTAGACCTTGAGACTTGGAAGCGTAAATCTGTCAAATGACAGCTTCCCGCTTAATACGAGACGTCTTTCCGTAATGAAATGTGTATGAGAATAATGTCAATAAATGCGTTTAAATAATTTAAATGCGTTTCTTGATCTTTTTCCTAGGTCTTGATATGTGTTTTAACCTCGTTCCTACTATAACTATTACCTAGCTATACAGCTACGTGCTATGCTGTCGTACATTGTTCTTTGTAAATAATAAAATTTATGTGTTCTGAGCTATTTGTTTTTTTTTACCTATCTATCTTTCATGAATACAGTAAAACTAACTACAACCTCACATTTAAGATCCAATAATAATAAGTATTTTGAACTAAATGTTGACGGTAAATATGTGGCCAGTACTTTAGGTCTGACGCGCAAAGATTTGGGGTTTGGTTTAAAATTAAAAACTATTATTAACACAAATGCAAAGATATAATATTTTAATACGTCCATGTAAGTTTTATAAAAAAGAGAGAAATCTCAAAGCTTATAATCGCCTTCGCGAGACAAACTGTCATTTCTATTTTGAAAAGAAAGAGTTGTGTGTAAGTGAATCTCCTATTTTGAATTATTACTTCAACATTAGCATAAAAAGTTTCTTAAAATCTATTTAAGAATTTATCTAAAGTACATAAAAAAATATTATTAAACGCTACGAATTCCGTCGAATTATAAACTCGTATCGATTGCTCTATGCAAAGCGTAGGATAGACCGCGATGTAGGATTGCTGTGGATGCCCTCTGCCCCATCGAGGGGACATAGGATCAAAAGTCATCGTCATGTTTAAAATAAAACTTCTTTGTGTAAACGACATTTTAACTCACAATTTGATTCTTTTAAGTGAAATAGTTTTACCACGAAGTTTTATCTTAATGTGATACTCGAACAAAGCTAAAAAGTTATAATATCTTATTATAATCAATACATACATATTTTTAATGGGACAAATTGACATTGACAATTGCTTACGCTAACATATGGCACAACACATACATCGGCGTATATATAAACATTCATTTTTTATTTTAATTTTGCAATCTATTAAATATTAATAAATTACATTTGAGACCGTCTTGCAATGACCCCGCACAACTGGTGTAAATAAGAATTATTTTTTAAGAGGGAGTGGAAGGATTTCTCCATCTATCAAGGAATGGAAAATTGATACAGTTTTACATACATACACATTGTTCGTTAAAGTACTTCATTACTATGTAGTAACGTTTATTTTATTTGTGAATGGTATAACCATTTACGGATGTCTGAAACATGAGTTTGATTCAATATTTATACAAGCTGTAGCTCAATTAAATAAAATATTAACGGGTATAAAATATTCATATAAAAATATTTGAAATATTCTAGTTTCATCCACAAACAAAATACAGGTGATGATAAAATATGTAAATGTATGAGCTCATTTCTACGATAATCTTAAACATTTTTAAAATACAAGTTATTGACTGAATTAAGTTAGGATTTATTAAGTATAGTGATATGAGATAATTGTGAAATCGATTCGTTACATCGATACTTTCATAATACGAGTATTCGCTGTTTTGTTTGATGTCCATGTCGCGTGCCGAAAGCACATACTTGGATAGGGAGAGTCTACAATGGCAGGTAATAAAAAGCTATAATTTTTAAAGTTTAAAAAATGAGAATAAATAATCCGATAAAAACATAATATAACAATCAAGTTATTCAATATATTCTTTTATATTTGATATTGATTTTCGTTTATTGTCTTTGTCATTATGGTTGTAGATAAATAGTGGGAGTTAATCACCGATAAACCAACGCGTAGAGTTTATCAATTCATTAAAAATTCAGAGTACAGAATACAGAGAATTACCCAGAAACTTCGTACGATTGAAGTCATCGTGTTTAGCGACAGACTATTTGCAATAGATTTTTTAATATTCCATTATCTTAACGAAACCTGTGTATAGCTTACTTTAAAACCTATGTCAATTTGCATGAGCGTTCAAAAATTAAAATTGTTAAAACTGTACGAGAATTGGTTACGGATAAGTTTGTTATTTGTTAATTGGTTGCTTTACCGATGCGTCCAACGCAATTGGCCTCAGCTCCCATAAGAAGTTCTGGAATGTACGGCTCTACATCAACTGGTGTTTTAAACTAACACGCATAAACTTTGGTTAGTTTAAATGTTAATTTGATACGTTAACTACGCCTGTGTCTTTACACATAATGAAGCGTAAACAATAAATAATTGTTTTAATGAGAGTGAATGAATTTAGTAAATACTGAAATCACTTAAAATATGAAAGTTACCTCCGTGGACGAGTGGTAGCGGACCTCCAAGTGAGATAAGGTTCAATTAGACTTTTGTTAAACAATATCAATTAGATATGTATATAGACATATACAAATATAAAAGTATACAGGTGTACACTACAGATATTATATATAATTTCTATCGATTAAAATGTAGGACCATTTGTACACTAGCAAAGCCGTCAGAGGCCGACAACGTATCGTGCCGTATCATGGAAGGACGTTTTGCCACCGGAAAAAAATATTGTAACAATAACGGTAACTATGATAAGCACAGACGGTACACGCGTATGATGATGTGATGAGAATACCCACTATTGAGCAAATTCCTGAGATGAAACCATGTTGTGTATATAGGTGCTTTAATTATTTATGTATCTCTGAAATTCAAAAAGCAGCTATTGACTTTCTTGCCGCCTCTTCTAGATTTGTTAAAATCTGTGGTAATGTAAAAAAACACGAATTAAACGTGTAAATACAACAACAACAGTCTTTGAATAATATTTCGAGTTTGAATTTGAACAACTCAGACCCTAAAGTAACTACTCGAAAAATATTTAAAATACTGGCACAATCAGGTGTTTCTTAATGTTGTAGCCATAAAGGAAACTTTAAAATTGCCAAGCTACAATTAAATACAAAGTACAAACATTATTTCATAACATATTTAATTATACGATAAAGAAATTACACGTATGCTGTATAAGCAATGAAACCGCAGAAATTTAATTGAAATAAAAAACACACATCGAGAGCGGTAAAACATGAGTAAAAGCTGTTAATTTCTAAAAGTAATTAGAATCGATATTACAAAAAAAAAATTCAGGACGTCTTTGTTCAAAATAATACTATAATTTTGAGGTCGGCATACGTGATGTTAGGGTGTGACGTGCTTTGTTAAATGTGACCAACTTAAGTACGCCCCACAGCGATATACAATAAGGAACTGGCTTATAAACCAAAAATTTGTACAACCAACAGTGCTCTTTATTCCTTTATACATTAATGCTATAACGGTATCAGTGGTCATATAACGATTACAAGTGAAGCGTATCGAACGTTGGTACGTCTTGAAGCGCGCAAGAGTTCGCAGGCCAAAACACAGTGGTAACGAAACAGTTGTTGATTTCGAATGCAATTCGAAATTCAAAATTACGTACAATTAATGTGTTATTACATTTCGTTTGTTTTAAACTTGGAACCCCACACTCAAGGTGTCTTAAAAGTATTAATTATTTCTTTACTTTAATGATAGCGGATGTCTATACATTAACATACATTCTAATAATATGTAACTATTGTTAACATTAAGTAAACATTTTAACCTCCTTCGTTGAGGGGGTGATACGTGCAATTTTGCTATGACAACATAATTTATGTTTATCATAATTATAGGAAAGTATATGAAACTATAAAGCTATTAAAATGTTGTATTCTAAAGTGAGTTTTTAATCAAAACCTTTTTATTATTTGCATAGAAATGTCCACCCTAGCCCGTTGAAAGAAGCAGAAAGCAGAAAACGAATTTAGGCGTCAAAAATTTAGAGTCACATTCTACTGTATGTATGTATGTATTCTGCTGTATGACCTTTTGAAGTCTTGTGAGAGAACTTCGCCTATTCTAAGAACTACGGTTTAAGGCTTATATTAGAATCCTTATATTAGAGCCATAAAAAACTCACACTAACACTTAGATAAAATCATGAAAAATGGCCAGTTCTAAAAACAAATGAATGATTACTTTAACATATGGACCCGCCTATGGCTATAGCATCTGCTATCTGAGTAAATAATTCTGTAGTTCTTGGCAAGAAACTTATGCATTTTTGTGTATTCCTATTTATACTTCGTTTTATTTAGAGCACTTAGAAAAAGAAGATAACAATGTCTAAACGCCTTTTACATTAAATAATGTTCCTTAAATAACCAGTAAATACGACTGCTTGGGTTGCCTAGGTACTTACCACTACCAGTATCAAGTTTTTAAAATGTATGCCTCACATTTAATAACCTATATTAACGAGTATTTAAGTTATTTCACACAATTGCCTTTGTAATGACTCAACAGCCTCCGTACTATGACGAATTAACGAGAAATCTGCTTTTGACGAATCGTTTTGCACATTTTGCTACCCCATTATGCATTTGTAAGGGCGTTTATACACAAAATACGAAGCCCATTGTATTAGTTGTTCATTCATTTTACATACCATTTACCTAATTTATTATTATATTTTAATACCGATCAGATATTTTATTAAAGCAAATCATATTTAACAATGTGTTAAGAAACTCGAATTCCGCGAAAATAAATATTTGGCTTACAAGGAAAGTTAAATAAATTAACTGGAATGGTTTACATAATAAATAAACTAAGTATGCAACTAAAAAATATATTTGCCTTGCTGTATCAGTGATACAAAAATTACACATTCAATGCGTTTAGCATTATATAGTATAATCAGCCTAACAATATACCGTAGCAAATTTAGGAAACCTCAAAACGCGTCGAGCCAAATAGTGTTCCGCGACAAAGGAGATGCATACTCGACAATAGGTTATAATGAAGTGGTCCTGTCATGTTGGTGACTTGTATTAAAGTACAATTATGTTGTAATGGGCGTTTATTGGCGATTAGCGATCGTGCACTGAGAAACTTGCCTTTCGAAACAATTTGTACAGTCGAGAACATAATTTAATTATAAATAATCGATATTGACCCTGAGATTGAATAGTTAGCAATATTGTATGTGTGGCATTAACCGCTTGGACGCGGTGGAAAATATAAAGGAAAACGTCGTAAGTAAAGCATCGTAAATAAATCAAGATAAATCATTTTTATCTCTGAAATAAGAGATAAAGTATTTTTGAAAAAGACCGAATCTTTACATGAATATTGTTAAAAAAGTTTAATATTATAATTTTTAAAAATTGACATCGTGAATTAGAATACGTGTTGGATTACCAAATAATACATTTTTTTTGTTAAGGGTTAGCTGTTAGCTTTTTGTGAGACACAACCTCATTTTTCGTAGTTAAGTAAAAACATTAAGTTTATAACTCGGTAAAAGAGAGTTGACTTTTTCACACGACTGTAAAACATCTCAATAGAGGAATGACGCTAATAAAATTAGTGAAAGGAGCTGTCTATGCTCACTCGTAATGTCAGTCAGTATGCTTTCATTGCTTATGATTCTTGTGATATAAAAATGGGTCGTCCTAATTCAAATTGTATCGAATTGTATGAATGAAGATAGATAGATATTTAAAATGTTTTTTTTAATGAATTAATGCAATATTTTCTATTATTTTACCTAGATTTCAGTTAGAATTACACTCGCAAAGTAATCTTTTATGTTGTCAAGCTAAAACTATATTTAAACCGAGTCAGTGATATGACCCTTTTACGCTTCCGCGTTTTCAACATCCCCCGTGTGGGCGTTTACCATGAGCAAATATTGAGGCATATCTCAAACATCGAGGTTCAAATTGTCGAATCGATGATACAAGATGTTTGCCCAATAAGTTAGTATCAAAAAAGGGGCCAATAAAAACAACGGAAGGCTTTTGTCGGTGCCTTTTGGGCAATAAAAGTGGCCATTAGGTGTCCTATTAACGCCTATTTCGACATAATTAGGACCAATTCACTACCAAACCGGCATTCGATTGTATAATTGTTTATATTTTATGTGATGTTTTAATATGGCGTTTGAATTTGAGATTGTAAATGGCTTTTGTTTTTTCTAATTAAATGATGGTATTTATTGTTTAATATACTTTTGATCGGCGTGGATTGTACAGTCTGTGTAATTTAGATATCAATTTATTGAAAAAAATGTATTAAATTTTAAAAGTAAGATATATAATAGGTGTCTTTATCTACGTAAAAAGACCTATACTTATGTAATATTATTTCAAATTTATTAAAATCTACTGTGACAAACTACTGATTTCTAGAAGTTACAAGTTATTTGATACCTAGCTAGGTAAGAATAAATTGGTGTCCGTTTCCTTATTTTCTTCAAGTATGCGTCACCAACCATAGGCAATAACTATATCACCAATCACAGGACAAGCCAAGAAGGTTATATACTTATTAAAATAGAACAAATGTCGTTCCAACATATGTTTATTAGTTCGGTGCGAACATAAAATCTCTAAAATATCAAAAGGTGCCGGTAAATTTATATTGTTTACATTTACAATTAATTTCAAACGAAATATCATAATCGTTATTTTATACACCTTTGAAGTGAGGCACTTGTTTGGTGGTATTATAGTGTAAGAGGTGACGAAGACTCCGTAGGTCTATAGACCTACGCAGTCTGGTTTTACCACATCTGTTTCTTAGCATTTGGGTAAGAACTTCTTAATTATGTCTATATAGATAACAGGAAAATACACACACACACACAATATTCCCAGGAACTGGTGTAGTATGGTATTTCTCATATAGAAAAATTATATAAATGAGGTATACCATATTGTATTTTTTTTGTATTATATATTTGATTGCTTGGATATAATAAGAGAGAGAATGTTCTCCAAACACAAGCAATTCGTTGCTTAAATCAACCACCTTTGTATTTACAAACCTTAATATATGCAATAAATATTTTTAATTTTTATATCGATCAATATAACAATGAAACTGATAGTGAAAATCGAATTGAACCGCCCGAAAAACGCTGCAGTTTTTCTATTGATTTGATTTTTATATCACATTAATTCATAATACACAAGTTAGCATTATCATTTTTTATAAAAAACCACTAAAAAGAAATAGAAATTATCTGGGATTGGTGCATTTAAACCAGTTAGCCCTTGGCCTAAGTGTTAAAGGTGACGTAACCCAGATCTAGCCCACAGTGTATTTTACGACGCGGGCGCAGCATGGTGCTTTTATCTCTGAAATTATCATTAACATCCTTTGACGGTATAAACTGAATAAATGTCAATCATATTATACATCCGTTCATTGATTTTTCCAAATTTTGTTACGTAGTTTTAATTTCAGTATATTAAATTTGTCGCTTTTTTTTCTGAAGACATCAGAGAGAATACACATATCTGAAGAATTAAGAATTCAATAAAAGTTGTTTTGTTATCACTTACGTCAAACTCAATTTAATTTAAAGAAAAAAATATTTAACAACAATGTAACGCGTTAATTGTCGAACTTCGACATTGATGGCTGAGAATCTAACCGAAGTGCTGATATCTTAATACGACATGTATTAAATACATGTCAGAGAATACGTGACAATACAGGGCTACACAACTCTCGGCTAACAGTTGCACGAAATGTTTTCTTAGAAATTATTTTAGTTTTTTCTACTTAGTCTTAAATAATAAAGGTTTTAATGACAATTGATAATTACTTTATGAAGTAAATTTAACTTGACAATAACACTCTCTCACTTTAAAATTTACAAAATCAATAATCTTGTTATAGTAATAATTATTAATTATTCAAAAACCTTCTTTTTACAGTCCGCCATCAGGAGTTACATATTTCGACTGTCTTTTGATATTCCATCTATATATATATATCTCTCTCTTTTAGCACAGTTTTTAGTCTGTTGTATTTGTAATGTCTATTTTGATACAAATGGCTGCTACTTATAGATATTTTAGGTACTTATTTTGTAGATATACAATAATGTATACTTTTTATACCTTATTATATTAATCATAAGAAGCATGGCTAATAGATGAAAATGTTATCAAGCCCTGATCGAAACGAGACAGGTCAACAAAGGGGCGGTCCATTTGATTGGATGTAGGGATTTGTGATCCGAGCCACACATACTTGTAACATCACAGACATTTCACCGACATTATTTAATAATAGTTTTTAATTCGATTCTTATCCGACATTAATTATTTATAGGACAATATTAGAGGGAATAAGTTGTTAATGTGATCTGCGTTGAATTATATCGGAAAAATAGTGTTTCGTGTTAGGTATAATTTAGTCACCTTGGTGGTGGGGTGTAGTAGTGAGGTCCCGAATGTTCGTAACTTTGATGAATCGAGATTATTAGAGTCCATTAAGTATTTTATAACTCACTATAATATATTCAAAAATGTTTCTGATGGTCAGACTAACGCGTAAATACCAACGATGTAGTAGATTTTTATTAAATCCAGGATCTGCGGGTTTTACGGCATGTGCCCTAACAGATTTAGTTGAAGCTAACTGGCTAAAAAAGTCGTATAAAGGACTGCAGTTAATTGTACTAGGTACCTCATTCTACATTTATTACAGGGAATTCAAATCAGAATCTATGTATTTTCGAGGGAATACGAGTTGACTTCAAATGATACCTCTGCTAAATGATAATCTCGAAAACAGTTGGACGTATGAAAAAAAGGTTCATACCAAAAATTGTAGAGAATTTGATTCTATTTAGTATTCTTAATTTCAACAAATAACGTTTTGCAAAAGAAACGAGATATTTGAAAAATTATGGTGACCTTTGACCTCTGATTTATAAAGTTATGAACACCTCATCTTTTGCGAATTTGGAGACAAGTTTTGGGATGACAAAATACAAGTTTATAAGAGTTTATAGTTAGATATCTGAAATTCCGAGATTCTCACCTAATTTTGACTCAGCTTACTCATTCGTAGTTCACCGTTTTATATATGATAATATTCCATCTTCGAAAATCTCTAATCCAACACGATAATAGCATTCGAGACACTTCAGTTAGTGCAAGCGAGAGATACCGTGCGAGCGAGACGCAAGACCAGAAGCGCCGCTCACGTCAAAATACGTGCTCCATTCGTTTTATTGCCCACCATTGTTGTGCGAAAAGATTATTAAGTTTATCGATGTCGATAGATTTATATTGTTATTATTGGGAATAAGAATTTATTGCTTGTCGATATAAAGAAATCTATTCTTTACACGAATTTAATCCTATTACTCGTTTATTACAATGAAAGTCTGACTGAAAACTTCGATTTTATATACAGCAAAAATTACTTTAATTTTTAAAAGAAAATCATTCTAAGAGATCTTTTACAGATGCAATTTTAAGTGCATTCTTATACTTGAATTAAATGAAAATAAAAAATTTACGATCCAGTTACGACAGATTGATAACGTTGTGTATGGTATATATTTATTAAAAATAATAACATTATTTTATACAAATTTATTAACATTTAGACTTTCGTTCGACCCACGCAAATCTAAATAATCGATAACCCGCGCCCACAGCACATCTCTCAGACCGGCACCGCGGCACCATCAAAGGAGGCCACCTCTTTGATGTGGCCGCGGGCTCGCGCCTCCAAACGCCATAAGCGACAAATCCATACGTCATCCTCCTGTCATTATAACGCCTCACAATCGGCCCGGGAATGTGGAATTACTTACGAGACAATATAAATTGACAAGGCGGTTTAATAGCGGTTAGAGTGTCGCTTACGAGCCAGTCAATGAGAGGACAATGACATCGTATCGATGGCATCGCGATAATTAACTTATTGACTGGCTATTTAGCTTTTGCGCAAACCGCTTTTCAAAAAATATTGCTTATAATATTGCTTATTTACCGCCTATACACAGTGATATACGGACTTTATATAATTTTATGTCTAAATATGGGAAAGCATTTGATTTTTGTCAATTCACATATTTATACGGTACATAAAGATATAGATCGGAAAAACGAGCATTGGAATTCTGCATAATAAATGAATCTCATCAATCAAGTAACAGACTCTAGCCACTTTAGTCCCGAATCATGTAATTAAATAAATTTAACGGATAACCGTGCATAATTAACAAAGGCACAGTCCGTCAACCTTTATCAAGGAGAAAAATCGTCTAATTCACACCTTGGCCATTGCTCAAAACATTCGGTCATATTAATCTAGTGGTACGCTTTTTTTTTCATGTTTTCGAAACGACAAAGTTTTGACAGAGGTGTGAAGATAAATGATGGCTAATTGCCGGACTGTCTGGAGGCGTGGTGCCTAATCGGCCATCTGTTGACCAATTTAGGATTCATATTAGTCATTTGAAGAAACCTAAGTGGGTTTGGTTGTAGCTAGTATTAAAAATGATTTATGGAGTGTAACTTTTTGAAATACTAAAATATTTTGTAATGGCCAAAAGGCAGTTTTTCTATACTTAAAAAGAGGCTTCATAATTTAAAAAATATTAATTGTTGTGTATATGACTTCAATATAATATTCCATAAACATATAACTTGCTAGAACGTAGATTGTGCTATTCGTAATGTCATTACTAACTTTGGATCTGACGCCATTTAATTATATTCTTTTTTATACTGTAACATAATTTGTCATTAAATTGTAAGTGAAAGACTTTTTACCTTTATCAATCTTCGTGCATCAGTTCTTAGTAAATTAATGATAAAATTCAATTAATTTTAACGTTATAAAGGTAACATGTTAATAAATGAACGTCGAGTTGTTTGTTTAATGTATTAATGACAGGTGTGGCTCCTATGACTGTCGCGCCTAAGTAAAAAAGATAATTTCATTATATGCAACAATTCATATTACATTTTAATTTGCAACTCATTTCGATAGCAAAGAGGCTAAAAGCATGTCAAAAAATCGGTATAAGTTTATCAAATTCGCGATCGTGGGAAGATTAATTTGTGAGACCACTTTATAATATCGAAGTGTCTACCTGAATGAGTCAGCAGTCTTTCTATTAACAGTGACCAGTCACAACAGATCTTTTCTCCTGATAGAGAAATATGAAATTGCTTAACATGATGTGGCTTATGGAGGTCAAGTTACGCTGGTCATATTACGACTAATGAGTAGTTAGCTTTTCTTCTCTGAGTGAACGTGTCATAGATAATTCGATTTAATGGCAGGTCCCTTTAATTATCGAATTAGGGACCTCTTTCGTATGACTTTGTGAACCAATGTTTCTCTATATAGAGAAAACATTTAATTGTTTAAGCATTTTGAAGTAAAATTTTATTTTTAAATCAAATAAAAAAATAAGGTTTTGTTTACCTTTTGTAAATATGAATTTCCAAAAGTTTATGTATTTAAGAATTAATCAAATAAAATATTTATGTGTCGTTTATTAATAATTTATATCCCATCATTAGAGAAATACATTTTTATTTATTTATATTATGTACCTACCTGAATGATTTTGCATTTTATACCTTTAAAGCAGTTTGCGATAATACCAAATGTCCTGAGTTATGGATACGTCTCCGGTTTTCTCAGCGACTGGCCAACCTAATAAAGCTTTGCGCTGTGGTATTAAAAATACAATGGTTGGAACGCACGACATCAGGATTTGGGACCCGCACCAGGTTAAAGCCAGACAAGTGATCAAACAAGCTGTTCTACCTTACATACGGGTGAACATATGTTTTGAACAGTAAATAGTACCTATATACCGATTTGCAGTAAATGTACCTAGTAAATGATCTAGGTGCATTAAAAACTCGGTCGTATATTTAAACGAACTCGCGAGGCGGTCTTTGATTTATAAACAATACGTCAATGACGTAAGCTTCTTTAGCGGCTCAGATTTATTGCTAGTGCTGCGCAGGCGCAAATGTATGTCAGCAGTTGTCGATAGATTTTTATTCCACGTAAATATTTTTATAAAATTTAATTTTGATTCTTAAATTTAAGAACCTAAAGCGGTAATCAAATTATAGTTAGTCAAGTTTTTCAATCGATATGTTTTTGGTAAATTTACCAGAAATATGAATTATAAGATTAAATAGAAAATTCCAGTAAGAATTTTAACATTGTTATTAATATACCTTATTATTAACCTAAATAATATAAGTAACCTAAAACAAAACACAAACTAAAACAAATTTAAAAAGTTTGGTCCCTGTGGCAGAGTATATAATAATAGTTATTTAATATACTTTATTAAATAATGTACCTATAACAATTTAATTAATCTATAAAAATATTGGGTACTTACCAAACATGTAAATATACAAACAGTTAGGGCGCTTACATTTTTTAACTACTTTATTATATATACGAAGTAACTATATTAAACTATATTTATTTTTAAAATATAACGAATTTATAAAGCTGAAAAAGCTAAAAAACCATTGGCTAAACAAACCGTCGTTCATCGTTTCTAATTAGCAATTGCCTATACATACGGAAATCAAAGCAAAAATATCGATAAGCAAGCACACAACTTCGTCTTGAATCAACCCTTTCGACGTCTCACTAACTCACTACACGAACGCATTAACTCCATCTCACTCGAACAGTCACTGTTGAATACATCTATCTCCCTCTCGCGTCAATAAGATCTCCCTTTGTCCCGCCGCGGCGGCTCCTTTGAAGTAAAAGCTCCGCCCAACGGCGCCCGCCCCGCGCCTCTTTAATTCGTCACAAGTTAATGACAGTGCTTTTAATTACAATCGGAAACGCAATTTTCTAACTGACATAGTTTTCGATTCTAATCCGCTCTCTAAATATCTCATTGGGAAGCTCATTTACGAACACAACACAGATTTATCTAAGCAATTTTCAATTTATACTTGGAGCAAATACCCAAAAACCATTGCAAATTACTTTTGTCACGGCGTACATAATAGTGTTATTTATTTTTCTACAAAATATAATTGATATCTATTATTATAATTTAATTTGTTTTCCATATTTATATTGTTTAAATTCGATCTGTTCGACTGTTGTTCTGTATAAAAGAGTAAATCTATGTATGTAATGTATGTAAATGGAATACTTCATATAGTATGAGAATAGTAATAATTAAAGATTACAACATTTATTAGAAACCTATTAGATAAGGGACAATCAATAAACCTTTGATATAAGAAAAAAGTTATGGACGTACACAAGTGATTGCTGATATAATTTTATGTCGTAAAGATGTTAAATAAAAAAAATATACCACACCTAAGTATTACATTTATTATCACTGTATTGAATTATGCCACAGCTTACGATTTTATAAATGTTTTTATTCTCTGGTAACTCTGCCACAGGGACCAAACATTTTAAATTTGTTTAAGTCTTGGGTTCTGTTTTATTTTAAGTTATATTAGTTAGCTTAATGTTAAGAATGTATATTTATATTATACCCGACAAACGTCGTTTTGCCAAAAAAATGTCTCTAAAAATAGATATTGGCCGATTCTCAGACCTACTCAATGCTCAGAAAATATCAGGAGAATTGGTCAACCCGTTTCGGAGGAGTAAGGAAAGGAAAACTGAAGAGAATTTTAAAGATTAGATATCAAATGTAATAAATTTAGATTACTTTATATGTAAGTAAAATGTGATCTACAACAAACAGAATGCGTAAGTACTTATATTAAATAAGAAAATAATAAAATATTTCTACTTTATTTTACTTCAAGGTAAAGGTATATAGTTCTCAAATATCAATATGTATCATTATTTATAAATTAAAAAAATTGACATAGCTAGAACAGGCAGACAGAACTATTTACAAACCTAATTTCAGTCAGAATCTATTTTCCAATAAATGAGCTAGACTTCATACAAATCCCACGCTAAGTACACTTTTCAATCTCATCACTTTGATGTTAATTTCTTGAAATCCTGTTCAGTCCATTCGTACGATAAGCAAGGCATTCACTCTTATGTAATTACTGGCGGCCGCTTCAAAGGAGCCGACGAGCACGGCGGTGCTTTTGTAGTCTAATAAACTTCATTACAACTACATATAAATGTCAACCCTAAAACAATTCAATAAAGTACATTTTCACATAACACATAAGACATTTCTTAACACCTTAACGGAGTAAAGGGTGGTATCGGTTAGGATTTTGCCACGGATATGTCAAAAAGAGGTTTTATTGCGTTGGGTAAATTAGACCGCCCTGGATGAAATTAGGTCATTCTGGTTATAAGTATGATTGATTTTAATTCTTGTTAGTGGGTTATTTGTTCATATTTCAAATAAATACTTGTGAATGCGGGTTTTTTTATTATTAAATTATAACTGAAAGCATATTAAAAGGTTTTTAAAAAAAATACATTCATAATATTTTTATATAACTAAGCGAGCGTCACATTTTGTAGGTAGGTTAGGTTAGGATAACCTTCAAAATTTTACAAATTGGTAATTAGATATTTGATTACTTTATAACATCAACAACCTATACCTTAAGTACCATCAACATATACCTTAGTAGGTATAATTTTATAAAGGCATACAATTATTTATTTTTATTAGTAGTGTTCAATTAAGAATTGTTTTTATATGGAAGAGATCGCTTCTTAGCGATAGAGACCACTTTTCGGTATTACGTTTTATTATATTTTTAACGAAATAAAGAGGTAGTACTTTAATAAGTTGGCGTAAGGGTCGCCATTGGACTACAGAATAGTGATCTTTTTATGATGTGCAGGTTTATTGTTTGTGATCCTACAATAATATACATTTACATAAATATATATAGGTATTTATATAAGTTCTAAGTTATCATAACAAATTTAAAAATTTAAAGTCAAATATATACAATAACATAAAATATACGTAAAGCGTTATAATAATAACTACGTACAATTATGTTTCTTAAGTTTCAATGCTGTTACATCCTTTAAAGCTGTTATTTCCTTAAGATTGCCTCCTTTAAAAACATGCGATTGCAATGATGGACATCTTACGTACCTACGTACGTACGTCTTTTGTACGGAAAGTTCTTCGTTTTAAAAGAAATTTTAATAGCAACGTTCCGGCAAAGATTGTCATTTGTCTAAACACAGCGCGTTCAACAATTTCATTAAGCGTACGCATTTTACAAGACTCGTTACGAGCCACACATGGCTAAGATGTAATAATGTTTATGGTTTAAATGATTTATTTCTGTTCCAAGTTATTATTTATAATTAAACCTTTGTAGGTTCGCGAAGTGTGGAATTAAGTTAGCTCTTAATATTGAATATTTTATTCTTTATTGTCCTAAATTCTTATTTAGTGTAACTTACCAATAGTACGCGTTAAAAAACATTTTTGTCCTAAAACACGTAATCTCTAAATATAGTACCATGCTTTTGCCTTCAGTCAAACAGGTAGGTGCGACCGGAAGAAAATAGACATCAAATAATGCAATAATTTATTCTGGTTCGCGTTTAGTGCGTTAAGAATCCCTAACCGACTCAATTCCGCTTTTCTGATCTTTCCGACCCATCCCCAGCCTCCCCAATACATTCCTAAGCAGATACTTCCTTCAAGTGATCCGTCTGGTAGTTTGCCTCCTGTCATTAAAAAAAGAATTGACGCCCAGGATACCTCTACAGCTAGTTCATCTGTAGCGATCACAAAAATTATACATCGATCTGGTGGAAGTTACGATTTTACAGATTTAACCTATCGCATTGAAATACGCGTAGCTCAAACGAAGGCGAATTAAGTACTATGAATTTAAAATGGTATAAAGTCTAATTACGAGACCAATCTTGCGCAAGTACTGAAATAATAGATCATTGTTTGGCCTTTATTATGACCACCCATAGAGTAGTGCTATCTCCCTCACACGCTCGGTGGTCTGTAACGAGACATAACTGGAATGGCCGAATCACCACATAACGTTTTTTTTTACATGATTACCTCCTCAATAAATCTCACGGAATAATCGATGCGACAGTATAAAAATTGCATTAATTCATACTTATCGATACATCGACGCGTGGACAATTAATCATTCGTTTATTTCACGATATTTATAGGTAACCAAACCTCTTATGCCAATTAAATTGTCTATGATTCTTATGACGTTAATGTATGTTATACAATCAGGATTTTTTTTGAATTGGTCACGTATGTAATATAATTTTGTATGAAATGTTTATTTTTTTCAGCTATCAGTTTCTTGCCGGTTCTTCTCGGTAGATAACTGCCTTATGAACCGGTGGTAATGTAAAAATTGACGATTCAAAAGTGTAATTAATTATCGTACTTGAATAAAAATATTTTGAGTTTGAATTTGAAATATTTCATCGTTATATCACCGATAATTTTGTTTTTGTTGTATCTGGTTATAATTGAAATAGTTTATATGTCTTATAAGGATTTTTAATGCGATTCTTAACAAATGAACACCGAGTTATCGTAATGTAAATACTTATTGAATAGACTATATTTTTTATGATAAACAAGATTTTTTTACCAAAAAATGCATATATTTTTGTGTTAATTATATTCTATATTTAAGCTGTTCATATGAGGTGGCACTACAGAACCTAAAACGACAGAAAGCTATATATACAAAATGAATGAGAAATGTACGTTTATAGTATTTTCCCAATACATCTGTCGGTCATATTTACCATAATTTCGTCTAATGTCAGTTCCGTAACGCAAATCATAATTTCACTTTAATGTGTTTAGGGTTGTCAACACGTTTAACCAGAATTAATTTAAATTACATTTATCTGTGTGTCCCAACATTCAATCAGCAGTTATAAAACTAACCTAATAGATTTTTTAAAAATTGAATAAAAAAATTGGAAAAAGTATATTTTAACTTTTTTTACCCTCATAATGTTTGGTAGGTACAGGTGTAGTTAATTTAGGATTAGGAGACGGAAAAATTATCACAGATTAATTTTCACTTAAACTATTGGTTTCCTTTGATTTTCAAAGGACTGGAGGACCACCCATTGAACCGTCTTATTCGTCTTACCGTCAGATTCAAAGGGTTAGTAACAATCCAATGGACATCATCATTTTATGGAATGTTACTTCTTGGGGACTCTACTTCTTGTAAACTCATACAGAACACTTCCCTAACCGATTCTAAAAACAATTTCCCCAATACTTGAAAACCCTATCTAATATAAGCGCAGTTCACACGGGCGGGATGGCGCGAATGGGGCAGGTAATGGCTGCCGATCCATCATCCTCGGACATCGCTATTGATTTGTTCAATTTCTGCATTAGCTTACCTAACATTAATTGTGCACTTTAGTTAGCTACCTGTATTAGTTCGAAAACAAATTAATACACGTAGCTAACTAAATATTTTAAAAGGACAGCCAGGAAGGTTTTATTCTATCTGCATCAAGGCGATGTTCAGAGCGTTTAGAAAAACACTTTTTACCGCGCAACACCACGTTAGAAACCAACTGTAGGTTACTGTATCTCTGAACTAATAAGTAATAAGTCCTTCAAGAACAGTGCGTACCAATTCATAAAATTCTTGCATGGCGCTGACCTGGTAATTGGGCAGTGTCCATGGGTGTCAACATCAATTTTCCGGTGTGCCGATTGCTTGTTTACCTGCCGTGCTTATCTACCAGTAAAAAAAAATCACATCCATTTCTATTCTATATTTTATGTGTGTTGGAAGAACTGGTTATAATTTACTTACAAATTTGGCAACCCTTTACGAGTTAGAAATGCTTGGTTCATCAACATGTAATGTTCATCAACAATTTGACAAACATGAAAATTATAAGAAAGACATTTTAATAAATGAGTGTAATTATACCTGTTCTCTTAACTTATACCTACGACAGGCGGTTGTCAGGCTTGCCAAAATAACTTATTCAATTAATTCAAATAATTAATTAATGCCTAGGAATGCTGTAGTATTAGTGTAAATTTTAAAAACAATAGACAAATCGATTTATCCTGTCCACTGAAAAATATTCAAGCCGGGTGTCATTTAAACTTAGTTTCTTATAAATCGTTTTTAGATCAAGTAATTAATGTATGTCCACAGCATACATTTCGCAGGAGTTCACTTCAATGCCTTTCTAACCAGCTTAAATTATTTAATTAAAATGTGTTAATAAACGAGAAAAATGTTACACTTTATCAGTTTTTGATCCTGTGAACAAGGGTGGAGAGTCTAAAGTTACCTATCATTAATACAATAAAAGAAATAAAAAATAATCCTTAATACGTATAGCACACAATATAGTGACAAAAATACTATTATTACTTAATATTAACTTATTAATAATAATGTTCAATACGATCATAAATAATACCTACAAGGGTACGTACGTGTTTAATATTATGTGGTAATCGTGCTTGAGGTAAATTAAACCTTTTTGTCAATATCTTATTAGCAGACGTGTGTGATCAAAACCTGTTTAGCGAAGAATTATGCCGCCCGAGGGATTAAAATTGCCATTTATTATGCCCTCACATAATATAGGTATATATTTAATGGCCCATCATCGTACAACAGTGAAGCAGTGTCCTGATTAACAATAGTAAAAAATACTTAAATACGTAAAACTAAAGAAGAGAAACATAGTAGCGAATATTGCTGGTGATTAGTTTGAATAAAGGCTTGGGTGTGCTAGTGTAAGAAAAATGAACAATCCTGACTTTTATAAACGCGTACATCTACCTAAAGTTAGTACCGTAATAAAAATCACTGAGCAAACAATTTTATCTCCACATAAATTGCTCCGAATTATGTGGCATCTTCTCTCTCTGTCAGGGCGGGGCCAGCGATGGTGAAACCCACGTATTTAGACCTCTCGCGTACCTCTTGTGAGGTCCCGATGGTAATTTATTAAGCGGGCCCCACACATTTTCGAAACGTCCATTCGAACTATAGACTATGAATTATCATCGAGGTTATTTCTTTTTATTTCCCGCCTAACGGTGCGAATTTAAACTAATTAAGACATTACAATAATAGAAAATTTGTATGTTAATTTAACGTTTGGTGTTTTCTTATCGTCTTACATCTACCTATTTTGAATTACATTTAATGTTTTATTGCGTTTTCGTGATTTCGAATTTTGAAGAAGGCAACATTAGAGCAAATGTGAATTGCTCATTATGTTTTCAACACCAAATTGCCGGTGGGAATATTTAATAGTGCAAGTACAAAGGTAGAAATTGCGTAAAGGGGTCCTTAATAGGTAATTCTATAACAATAAATTAGTTTTAGTGCTCCGGTTTAACAGCCATTGACGAAAGCTGGAACAAAAATGTTTTTAATTAAAACATTTACATAAAATTATCAGTAATTAAAATTTATATCGAATGACGCCATTGGTAGTCTTTTTTTTAAACTTAACTGCCGTAGCATTATAAATAAATAGAAAATTGTTATTAAGGTATAATACATTTAACTTTTGTAGACCTAGAGTACCTATTTTAAGTACTTATTGAACTTAAAATAACAAGAAATATTTTTTCGCCATGTATTCCTCCATCTATTGAAATAAATATTCAGTACATAGTTTTACTACTTGGCGCTAGATGGCACTAAGTTTTATAAAGTGTACGTAAAAAGATATTAGTTTACCATCTGCTAAGTAAGTAAAGCCTGTCTAAAAAATTGTCTTCACCGTTACACATAGTCTAAAACTATTAAAATATTAATGAGTAAAAGTGGGGTTAATGATCTGCTATTTAATTATTAATAAAAAATATTGTTTTCTAAATTAAACAGTTGTGATCGAAACAGATTACACAATACAACGTGGCATAGAGTATAGACTATAGTTACTTAGTACTTCGAAGTTCGAAGGCACCATTGATAATTTGATATTCATTGGTGTTCTTAGTTCTTACTTTCTTTATTCTATACTCAACTAAATATGAATAGTTCGTAACATCAATTATCAAGAGTGTAGGTGAAGACAATTTAAGAGAATTTGTTTTTATTACAAATATTGAATTTGTTTATACATTTCATAATAGACGTCACTTAAAAATGAATCCTCAACTAATAGAAAAAACTATTAAGGCTTTTAACGAATTCTGCCCGGAACTTACTTACAAAGACCCTTTATTAGACCCAGCCGTTACGAAAGCTTTGTCAAAAAGTTTCATTCAAGTTTTAACTTCAAAGCATAACACAAATTTGGATTTAAATTTACGATTATCTGTGCTTGAAAACATACGGAAAATATGTAAGTTCCATTCAGAAGACCATCTTAAAGTGCACGATAAACATACTGCAGAGCTGGTAGATGTTTATAAACATGCTGCATTTTCGAACAATATAAGTGAAATGGATCAAACGTCTAGTGCCTTTTTAATAAGAACATGTAAACAAACTAATATAAAATTGTGTAATATTGAAGTTGATCCAGAAATAGTTCAAGCTCTACTTAATTTAGACTCTAATATGTTTAATCAATTATCGGACAGTATTATTCTCTGGAACACAAGTGACATTCGGTGTTCTAAAATATTAAACAAATTATGGGATCAGAACATTCTGCGCTCAGATGTTGTTATAAAATTGAAACCGGAGATAGAAAATGTTTTATTAAATTTATGTGTGAAAGTACTTGAAAATAGAAGTCTTGATATGAATCTAGAATTACAAGATACTATTTATCAAAGATTGTTGTGTTCTAGTGCCGAAGTTCCAAATTGCTTTCAAATATGCAGTTCCATATTGAATTCTGTACTCATTTCTACCAACTTTGATTCAAGCATACTAGACTTAGTTTATAATTTTAAATGCAATATAAAAATTAAAAGTAAAGAATCTTTTGCCAGCATGTACCCTACAAGCTTAATTCATATTGTTATCTTAATGGATATAGAAATTCAGGATATACCAGAGGAATGTAAACATGATTATATAGAGAAAACTATAGGTTATTTAAGAGAAATTGAAAAGGCCTCTTCAAGTAATCTTACATTCTTATTATCACATTTTCCCCAATGGTTTAATTTATACAGCATATATACAATATAATACATACATTAATTACAATTGTCTTATTTCTAAACTTTTAGTTCATTATAGGATTGTAAGTCAAAGTAGTTTTGTCAATAATTCATGCAAATCTTATCTTGTATATAAAATAATGTAAGATTTCTCATACCTTTTTTTTACATTTAAAAATGTTTATTTTTAACTTAATCAACTATTATAGGTCTACCACTAATTTGAGAGAGTTGAATGGTTACATAGCATAGGCTTACCTATGCGGCAAATGTAAATCTCAGTATTGAGGTTAGCCGCACATTGGATGTTTTATAAAAATATATTTGCTGATGTCAGCATTTACTTTGTTAAATTCATTGTCCCCTAGTCTCTCTACTTGGCATTATGAAGTATTCCTCATCATAAGGAAGCAAGCCTATACTTATCAAAATCTATTTCAAAATACAAATAAAAAGTAGTTAAGTTGGTAGGTTTAATGGATGTTGCTCAATTTTTTCTATTATAGACATTAATGTAATCTCCTCTTATTTTGAAATAGATTAAAATAAGGACGATTTAGAACAGAGGACTGACAAAATTTGTATCATAAATTTGCTAGAAAATGGTAGTGTTGACAACAAAGTTTACATTGTTACAATTAATAATCAATTTTATATTGATTTTGATTTTTTAACTGAAACAAACACCTAAGCGTTTGTGCCCAACGACTAATTAATTCAAAAAATGCTAAACAAGATCTAGACGTTTGAGATGTATATTTATAGAACCCTTGTTCAGCCTTGAACCGTGCATTCTCCTTAAAAAAGTTGCTTCAGTGCAAGGTAGAATGCTCACAAGCTTACGGGCACCATGGGAAAGGCCAGAAATATGGCGATCCATAGTTTCCCAATATGGTAGTATTATATCGCAAACCGCGCAGTGGTACACGTTTGGACGAATCTAAAACCAGAATAAACTTTTAGTGCCTACCTTTAAAATGTAACTAAGTAATTAAATAATTTTTGAGCATATAAGGAAAACCCCTTTTCAACTATACCAAGAATTGCGAAAAGTTGAAAAATACAAACTCGAGCATTACCACTTACCATTCGAATGAAATCCGACTTGTCGTCGTGATTAAACAGAACATGACAAGCCAACATTTTACTTAAGTGTGCCTTTGTCTTGCAATGCTTTTTGGAATCGCATTTTTCTATAATTTCATTGCAGCCGAAGCATATGTACTGTTCTGTAGCGATTCCATAGTTTCCTAACAACATGAAAGACGAATAATGCACTTGTATTTGGTCATGAACAACGTATGAGGAGCCGTTAACTTTAAAAATACGTTTCAGGAGGCCCGTAAACTTTGTCTTCCTCCAAAGGGATTTCTCATGCTTTCTCGGTTTCCTAAGACCGTTTAATTCTAGGAAACCCTTGTGGCGTTGTCCTTGTACATGAGACAATACTTGTCGCATGTTAGCCGAGATAGCCACGTGGCATAAGGAGCAATATCCCCAGCTTCCTATTCTATTAAGTTTAATATAATTATCTCTGCCAAAAGTTGCCAGTTCGTTTCTTCTCTTTCCGTGGTCAACAACTTCTGAGAACTTAACCTTGGAAGAATTATCATTCTCTGAATCCCTTTCATTTTCATGTTTATCTTTATGTTTTACCATCACGGCTATATCCGCTTTTACTACCCTGCTACAAATCCGACACTGTGCATCTGCTCTCTTGTCGTCGATTCTATAATACTTTTGGCTAATAATAAGAAGTGCACTATGAATTTCAGGATCTTTTTCACCTAACACTTTCATATTTTGGTTTTCTTTGTTTGAATAATTATTTTTATATTTTGTGACGACATCACAATCATCTGTCATATGATCTTCCATCATGCTTTTGTTATAAACATTCAGACATACAAAGCAGAAGAATTTTTCTTCGTTTAACTGAAATTTATTAATCCTTATTATTTATCAATTAAACAACATACATGGTCTATCATACTGGATGGATAATATTGTTGTAATAATAAGAACCTGCGGATATACGACATCGTGGGGAAAAATATGTTATATGTAAAAATGTATGTATGTATGTTTTGTTACTGCAAACAGCATATTTTTCTAATACAACGTCCTCCTTTCGCAGATACCAATTACCATTACGCCACAGTCCGAATAAGTGGACAAGATTTTTCTATACAAGTAGGATTATAATACTTACCATTCTGTAATAATATTCGTTATGTTTAACAGTCTTTGTTTGTATTAGATTTAGTACGTGGACGTTCAAAGTAGTATGAATAGTTACATCCTTAATGTCTCTAGAGCACACAGTACAAAAATCTTTTTTTATACCATGCCATTCTAAGGCGGTTACTTGGAGGTTGCCAATAAAGACTGTACCGTCTGTATGTCTCATTATCGGTAGTTCCATTGTTTTAAACGTGGGTTTTTTTGGAACAGTTTTGGCAGAAATATGGGAACTAGACTGCCTATGCTTTTTAGGTTCAACGGTCACCTCGTTGCAGGCTTCACAGTAAAAGTCATCTCTGACCTGTAATAAAACGCCTTTACTAAGGTTTGCTAAATTGTTATGCCCGACTTCATCGTTAATATAAAATACGTAGGTAGGTACCATATTTCTATAACGAGGAAGTTATAAATATCTATTATCAACATAGGAACGCAATATATGCCCAGTATTATTCAAAGTTCTGGTATACCCGGCACTGTTTCCCAGTGTTATTGTTTAAATCATATTAAATGTCTAAAGTTAAGCAATTGCTCCTTTCTCCTATTTCACCTACCTTGTAAATAAAATCTCTTCTATATCGGTCATCGTATGCCATTTTTTTCATTAAATTTCTATGTTTTTCCCATTTCAAATGCTTCTCCACAACTTCTAAATAAGCAAACGACTCTTGGCACAAAAAACAGTGGAAATCTATTTCACCACAAAGAATAAAATTCTTAAAGTAATTACAAAACCTTACTTCAGTCATTTTAGTTGATGAAAACTAATAGAATATAAGAAAATAATGTATAAAGTATAATTGCCACGTTGCAAAGTTGCAGCGAGAACATAAGGTAATAATGATATAAATTTTTGTCATTATGTATTAATGTGGGTACCGACTCCACACAAAAAAAATATTTATTACATTTTACATACATAAATACAACCCTATATTTAGCTATATTATTCGAAAGCAATTTTTATTATATTAAATCTTTCATATTTATTACGTTTTTACCTTATGTTCGATTACTTATAAGTAGTCGGAAAGTCTATAGAATACTGAACGATTTTCGACAAAAATACCGGTATGTTCATTGTCATATGTCAATTGTTAACAAGCTTGAATATACATTGTTAATAATGACGGCGTCGTAAGCCAATTTATTTAATATAAATTTAGTTCTAATATTAAACATTATTACAAACATTACAAACAAATAAAAATAGCGACATTGTAATCTAAATGTAGTAAGGTTATAGTTTTTTAAAGTTCAGTATTAGTTAGTTCCATTTAAAGAATTTTGTTTGGCTTTTCAATATGAGTAAGCGGCGTCGTGCATCGTCTGTTGCAAGCCGTGGGGCTGATGGAGATGATAGTGATGATATTGAGCTTAGCAATCCAGGCCCTCCACCATCACGGAAGAAGAAAAAAATGGAACCGGTAATAATAGCGCAAATACTTCAGTGTTATTTATTTTGTTATAGTAATTTATTCTGTATTCGATAAAATCATTTGTTCTCAAATGTCCTACAGGGAGAAATTTGTCAACAGTTGTATGACACTATTCGTTCATACAAGAAAGATGATGGAACTCTTCTATGTGACTCATTCATCAGAGCACCTAAAAGACGTCAAGAACCACAATACTATGAAGTTGTATCTCAACCAATTGATTTACTAAGGGTAAGTTTACAGTAAACAAGCTCCTCATAATTATAATATTAAAAGAAAATGTTATATATAAAAAATGTGAGTGTATTTAATTGTCATAATTTTTTTGTTTTGTGTACCTAGGTTCAACAAAAATTAAAAACGGATACATATGAAGATATAGATGAGATGTCAGCTGATATTGAACTCCTAGTAAATAATGCTAAAGCCTTTTATAAGCCTGATTCAGAAGAATATAAGGATGCTAACAGATTGTGGAAGTTGTATACAAAAACAAGACATAGTCTTGAAAGTGGTATGTTTTGTAAAGTTGTTTTTACAAAATTTACTATTTATTTTGCTAACACATTGTATGATAGTAATGAAATGTTGGGTAATCTTGTAGGTGAAGAAGTAAAAGTTCCCAAGGTATCTCGCACCAGTTCTTCCAGTCGCCGATCAGATGTAGCTGAAGATATGTCAGAAACTTCCACAAATAATGAAGAGGATAGCATTTATGAAGAACTTTTTAATGCTGTAAGTGTGTAAAATAACTGGTGCTGAATCATCAAAAGTTAAAGTCTGGGTTGGACGAGGTTTTTAAGATAATATTTTTTTATTTTATATAATAGCAATATTTAAACTTGGTTTTTAGGTAATGACAGCTAATGCAGATGGGCGACCTTTGTATGGAGCCTTTCAATTCCTACCATCCAAAAGACGTTACCCTGAATACTATAATGTAATAGACACTCCTATTGACCTAAAAACAATAGCTCAGAAAATACAGGCGAGTGAATACTCAAATTTGAGTGAATTGGAGAAAGATTTGCTCTTAATGGTCAGAAATGCCTGTCTTTTCAATGAACCATACAGCCAATTATACAAAGACGCAAAAATGTTAAAGAAGGTAAGTTCTTTTTGGAGATTTAAAGTAAAATGTCAAAAAATTTAAAAGCATAACAAAATGTACATGATATGAAGTTGCTTCTGTCTCCGGCTTCTAGAATGCCAATTTTGGTGACCTTCCGTGCCACTTAAAAAAAACAAGTGTACAAGTGTTTATATATTTTTTTAGATAATCCAAAGTCGCAAACAAGAAATAGAGCAGCATGGAAGACCCAAAGCATCTGAGCGTATTCGTAGTAAGCGATCTTCACGTGTAGTTCCCATTTTGTCCAGTAGAACTATGGCTATCATGGAACCACCTGGATCAGATGGCGAGCCTACCGTCACGGTATATAGGCTTATAAATTTTATAAGAAATTTTTTTTTAATATAACCTAGGTAAATTTGCCAAAAAGCCAATTTATATATAAATTTAATCCCAATATCTTCATTTGTTAGACATATGTTTTAATGTGACTGGTAGGTATTATGATCATCAGATCTGTTTCTATACTCATAAAACAAAAATTACTAAAGCGATTTTCATGAAACTAAGTCATTCTCCTGAAACAATTAACATGACTACCCGAATTTAATACAAAATAATTATCTTACATGACTTAGTTTGTGAGAAATGTAGTAAATACATTTTAATTGTAGTTTTAAACTGTTTTAAGGTTCGAAGTAAAACATTTCAGCATTCCGATGAAAGTGAAAGCGATGAAGAGAAAAATGAAAATGAAGATTCACCACAGTGGAAATTACTGGAATCTGTCTGGAATCACATGGGCTCTGGTGGTAAGATATAGATTTATTGTCTAAATTAAGGAGGACAGAATTGGTAAGAGTTTGTAGAAGGGATTCCTGTTCTTTTTTAACTTTGTTTTCTACTTCTAATTAACATTCGCCAGTAATGACTATGAATGTGAACTAATTTTCAAAGATAGATTTAATTTTTAATAAAATTAGTTTTGTATAAAAAAATAATAATTTTAAAATGTTATGCCCGGATTATGGTAAGTTATAAACACATATTTATTATAAAGTGGGTATAAATCATAAATCAAACAAAACAGAAGATATCCAATGGTTGGATATCTCATTATATTGAAGTATGGGACAAATTAAAATTCTTAGGTGGTCCACTAGCTGCTCCATTCTGGAAGCTGCCGTCAAGGCGGGATCATCCGGACTACTATAAGGAAATCAAGAATCCAGTATCGTTGAATCAAATAAAGAATAAAATACGTCGCGGCAACTATGGAACCATCTCGGAGGTGGCTGGCGACATGAACATCATGTTTGAGAATGCCAAGCAGTATAATGTCGGCACATCAAGAATTTATAAGGATGCCGTGAAATTGCAACGGTGAGACAATATAAGGCAAAAATCTATATTTTTAAAATATTTATGATCGGTTTTGAAATGATAATTTAAACTGAATTAAAAGATATTTGGAGTTGTAACTAAAACAAATAAATTACGATTATTTCAATGTTTCGACAATATTGTTTGGATTATTCAATTTTACAAAGGTCGGTTAAATACTGATTTTTAAATTGTATCAATTTCAAGTAAAAAATTTGTTACGCTATTTATAGATTGATGCAACAGCGCGTCCAGGAGTTGTTAGATATAATACAGAGTTCCTCCAGTGATGATGAGAGCCTTTCGTCTGTTAAGAACCAATCACAAGCTACGCCAAGACCTAGAGGTAAGGATTGATAATTTTATTTTGAGTTCTAAAAGCATTAATTTAAGATAATATCATATAATACCAAATATCTTTATTAGATTTCTTCGTTAAAAAACCATTTCTCACCTTTGGGTAATACAAAAAATTATTTTGAAACTTATTAAGATAAACCCTTACTGGCTTTTATTTTATCTACCATATATATATTCTTTTAAACAGTTGTGAATATACAAGTGTATATTGATGTCAAGTGGATATACATCAAATTGGCTTTATCAATTTTATCAATCTGATAATTGCATAAACTTTTTCTTTCTGGAAATTAAATATGTGTGTGTCTTAAATGATAGAATAGTATGTTTTAAATTCCAGGTCGACCGCGCGTTAATCCCATCATCGCACCATCACCATCCCTGTCGCTATCCCTCAAACCCAATATGCCGCTGAAGAAGAAGTTGCATTACATCTCCAAGCAGTTGGTTGAATTCACCTGTTCTGACGGAAGGCAGCCAATGCTGCTCTTCATGGAGAAACCGAGCAAGAAACTATACCCAGAATACTATAATGTTATTGATCGGCCCATTGATATGTGTACTATTGAGGCAAATATCAAGGTGAGTAAAAAAATATCAATTCTCTTGATCTCATATGATTCACACAATAAGTTAACATAAATTTATTAACATTAATAATATTTTCAGAAGGAAATAATTTATATAGATTATTATACAGCATACACTGTGTTTGATTCTCGGTCACATTCCTATGCCTTCCTCTTAAAAATTTACTTTGTCCTATTTAAATCCTTACCCTAGATTTCATGTAACTGTTCTACCATCATTAGGAACAAAAACCTAAAAAAAGCCATGGATAATACAGTATTAAATAATATAAATTTGCTACTTTAATTAACATTATTGTTTAACACACCATGACGCAACAATGCAATATGTTTAAATATTTTATTTATTTATTCATACTTCTGCACTGAAATAGTAGAAGTAGATGATGTTAATACATATAAGGGTAACGGGCGGTCTTATCGCTAATAAGCGAACTTTCAGGCAACCCACAAAATAAAAGAATACTTATAATACAGTTTGATTGGTCCAAGAGTTGCGAAAAGTAAAATGAGCTAATTTAAATCTAATTAGCTGTCATTTCGTTTTTTTTTACTTATTGCGTTGTTGCATTTGGCCTTGTGTTTCTTTATAATTAATGATTTGTCTATGTATAATGTATATATAACAATTATTTCTTGATTAGAACGATCGGTACATCACCGTGGATGAAATGGTGTCTGACTTCCGGCTGATGTTCTCAAACTGTCGTCAGTTCAATGAAGAGGGTTCTATGATTTATGAGGTAAACATTTGTGTTTGTGAATCTCTATTATGCCAGTATTACTTTGTAACTGTTTACTAACATGCACATTTAGTTATAATGGCCTGAAAATACTAATGTTAAACTTTAACCATATTATTTTGAACCTATCAATTTTACTGCATGTGAATGCATTATTTAATTAAATTTATTATTTGCTTACTAATGTATGGTATATAATCAAAGTCCTTATTGCAATAAATATATGTACAAGAAAATTTAAACCTAAAAATCATACAAATTAATTTAATTTAAAATCTTATTTCTGAACTTCTTATATATATATATATATATATGTAGAAAAAAATGCTTTAGCTTATGCAAACTTGGCTCCACCGCAATTCAGCTTAGCCCGGTATTAGATCTTACAATAGTGAGTCTGACACCTTTTTTCTTAGAAGTCAGAACTTCTTATGTTACTTTGTGTTATGTCCAACCATCTGAGGGGTAAGTGATTAAACAAAGTCCTTTTATATAGATACGATATATATATATATAGTTCGTGGACTGTTTTAATTATTTGTTCATGATCACATTACTCATAGTGCAAAATTAACCGTACCATCAAAATCGAGATGCATCATTATTATTATCTAACACTAACATAATTGTTTATAGAAGAGGATGCCATACAAGCAGAAGTCTATCGTAAAGGTATGTAATGCCGATGCTCATGGGCACATAATAATTAGCCGTGAATGTTTTGCTTGTTTTGAATATATGCTATTAAGTTTAGACTTTTTTTTTTATTCTACAATATTTAATTGTAACTATGTGTTGTCACACATAAATTAACTGATTTGACAAATTAAATGATGGTTGTAATCTTTGGGTTTGTATTATATTTAAGGCTTAAAATAGGGTTTCTTGTAGGCAAAAACATAACAAACGTATATGCACTTTAATACACATTTCACATAATCAAACCATCAAAGTTTATAATTTCCTGACCTTACTGCGGTTCATATCGAAAATGTGTTGAGACTTTTCACGAAATTTGGACATAATTAAAGTTAATTATGTCAAATTTGTTTGAAAGTTAACTTTGAAGTTTGCATAAATATGCATGGAGTTTTATCATACAACAGCATTTCCAATATTATTTCACACTGATCTTAACAGCTGTTATCTATGAAAGTGTAAGCTCTTTGTGTGTTTCATGTACCATGGTCGAATCTAGCAATATTCGCCTTAAGTTGATTAGATTATATATATTAGTGTATATATTTGTTTCAGGACGCAAATCTATTGGAACGCGTTTTGAATGAGAGAGTAAAGGAGTTGAACAGTTGCGTCGAACGAAAGACACCCATGAAGAACATGAAGCTAACGAAATCCCGACAGCTGACACCCTTCGAACAGAAGTTACGGACGTTATATGACGCGATCAGGGATTATAGGGATCCGAAAGGTTAACTTATGTCTTACTCTATTTCTCTACTATCCAAATACAATTTGTCGAATTTACAGTTGACTTATTGCAACTTTAATTTTTATTATTTTATTTTTATGACACACGATATATTACTCCTAAAAAAAAGCGATTTATGTATGATATAGGTGCCAACATAAATGATAAAAATTTCATGTCAAAATCGAATTATTCAGTAAGGTACATAGGACTAATCGTAAGTGATTCTACGTTCGTACGCGACCATGCTCAGAAGAAGCAGGCAAGAAACTTGGCTTTCGTTGTTGAAGCTATATAATACTTACATAAATACCCAATGCTTTAAATAAATAGGGATTAAGCCTTTGCCTACAGCCAACTAATATGCCCATCATATATATGTTGTACCTTTAATCGAATTTGGCAAATATAACAATTGTGTCAAGAGACTCGTGTTGATAGTAAATTGGACTATTTCCTATTTCTTTTATTTTTAGCTAACCGACAACTAGCATTGATATTCATGAAGCTTCCAAGTAAAACGGAATATCCTGATTACTACGAGTTGATAAAAAATCCCATAGACATGGAACGGATTGCCCATAAACTAAAGAATAGCGTGTATACATCTGTCAATGAATTGGCGTCGGATTTCATACTAATGTTTGACAACGCCTGTAAATATAACGAGCCGGATTCACAGATCTATAAGGACGCATTGATTCTGCAAAGAGTTTGTTTACAGACTAAACAAATGTTAAGGTTTGTTCATAATATTATTATTAAAAATAACATTTTTTGATGTTTATCTGTTCAAAGAATGAAAAAACTCATTATTTTTTCCAGTATGCTGATTATAAAGAATTGTTTTGTAATTATCTACTATGTAAATATGTGTTTGTAGAGAGGATGACGATGCAGTACCAGACGTACCGGTGGCTGTACAGGATCTCCTGCTGAATCTTTTCACAACAGTTTATAATCACCAGGACGAGGAAGGAAGGTAATATATATTTTTTATTTCTTTCATACCTGGCAAGGAGGACAGTTCAAATCATTTATATACAATTGTCATTAAATAATAGTTAATCACTTGTAATTTGAGAAAAAGTAAAGGACTGATGTTTATTTAATAAGTGATTAATAATGGCGAAGAGTTTCTAGCCAGTTCTACCTTAGTTTTCCGCCCTTGATTTGAGACCTAATACTGGACTAATCAAATGTTTTATAATTATTTTTTATTTTTGTAAAGAATCTATTAAAAAATATTTTAATTGTATTAATGTAACAGAATTTGTACAATTTTTTTGCAGGTGCTATTCGGACAGTATGGCCGAACTTCCGGAACACGATGAAGCGGCAAATGGGGAGAAGGTACGCGCCATATCATTGGACCTCGTCAAACGTAGGCTCGACAAGGGTCTATACAAACGTTTGGATCACTTCCAACAGGATATGTTTGCAGTTTTCGAGAGGTGTGTCTTAGAATCTTTCATGAACCAAATATGTGTTTTCTTTTGATTTAATACTAGACGTATTTTTTGTTAAATGTTTGTGTTCAGTTAACATTAATATTAAGATGTTTTCTTTAATATTGTTCACATGTTATGTATCAATTGTATATATTATAAAACCTAATTTTTTGTTGCACTGTTCTTCTGTCTTTTAAATCTTGCATTTGGATCTATTTTTTCTACATTGTTTTGTTCTATTTCTATGTAACACATTACGTTTTATTATTTTAACTTACATTGCCCACAGTCACATCCCGATTTTCTTGTGAATTTGTACTTTTTATATGAGGTGTTGATTTCACAAATATTTTCCAGAGCCCGTCGCCTTTCACGGACTGACAGTCAAATCTTTGAAGATTCCGTGGAACTCCAGACCTATTACATAGAGCAACGAGACATCCTCTGTCGTAACACGTTGGTGTCTCCAGCGTTGAACTTCACAAGGGATACTATGACAACGTCAGTGGAACTGGTGAAGCAGTGTAAGCTATTGCAAGAGAACGATGAAGACGACGAGACCAGGTAAGATATGGAAAATTATGTATAGAATTAAAACTAACTTTATCCATATAGGTTATTCTTACGCTTTTGAATCGTAAAGAAATATTTGACTCCATAATTACAATTACACTCCGCCACGCCTTTAAATCGTCAAGTATGTTCGACATTACGGCTGTATAGCGCTGCAACTATTACACCATGCGAATGCATTCAATTGTTATTATTTAATTTAAAATAAAATCTTTAATATGTAATAATTTTATGTGCATTAAAGATTTTGCTGTACTCAAAAAATATTAAGACTTTTTTTGTTTCTTTTGTATTGTCACTCAACTGTCCGATACACTTTGTGGAAGTTTTTGATGATTGAAAACATTTGAATGACGATTTAATTATGTCTATTTTAGGTCAAGCACAGACGAATCGCTTCTATCAGGCGGTGCACCTCCCAAAACACAATATGGAAAAGGCGATTTTGTGTATATCCAGCCTGAGCGTGGTACGAAGGAAGCCACTATTGTTCAAATAGAGAGATTGTTCACCAATACTGATAATGTACCTATGGTGTACTCTAATGTCTATTTCCGGTAAGTTAAATTAAAAAAAAATGGGAGTGTATAAATTTCAAATAGTTTTTGTTTCAAATGTGAAATTGTAATAATTATTTTTTTTATGTGTTGGGCTTACTAAATTTAGATAATGTGTGACTGTGCTGTATTGGTTGTAGAAATAAAATGAAATGCTTAAGTGTTGGCTTAATGTCTATCGTATATATAAAAATTATTATAATAAAAAAAATAACAATATTACAATGTAAATATTTGTATATTTCAGCCCCCATGAGACGTTTCACGTTCGCACCCGGAAGTTCCTTCAACAGGAAGTGTTTAAAACGGAGACGCACCGAAGTGTGCCGTTGGAACAAGTGGTCGGACGGTGTTATGTAATGAATGTCAAGGAGTACTTCAAGTTTAGGCCTGAAGGTTCGCTAATACAGTTATTAAAAATTAATTAATATAGATAATTTCTAAAAAGTGAAAGTAAGATAAGTATCACTACTACACGTCAATATGTTAACTAAATACTACATAAACTTTTAATCAACTTAAAATAATTAATAACCGAGCGGATATTTTTATTAACTTACCTTCGTTACCAGAGCTTGAAAGTTTCTATATTAATTTATTAAAGATTAAGCGATTAACCGAATAAAATTGTTTTAGTTTAATCAACGTCTAAACTCAAAATGTTTAGTTTAGTTAAATAACACTCATGTAAGTCACCATTGACATTGGTTTTCGCAACTGGCTAGTTTAAGTTCCATAGATTAAAAACAACATGTATTCTGTAAGCAGGTTTTATGACGTTAATGAAAGACTTAGGTTTCTACTACACATTCATAAACACGATTAAAACTCCTCAGGCTATGCAGACAAGGATGTGTATGTGTGCGAGAGTAGATACAACACCAAGCATCGTTGGTTTAAGAAAATCAAGGTTTGGGAAGGAGCTGAGAAAGAGGCTACACTCTTACAAAGGGAGGTAAGTTTTGAATGCCGTTGGGTAAGACAGAGACTTAACTATGACTCCCATAAGACAAGTCCAACTCTAACTATATATCTTGGCTTTGGTTAACGCATCACACACATATTTTCTAAACAGATATCACACATATATGACGAATGATATTTGTCACAATTTGTATGACTACAGTCACTGCAAAGCTATCTCTAAGCTATCTCACTCTAAGCTATCTCTTTAGACTATTCTATATTATCTCTTCTCACTCAGAAGCTTGTATTTAAATCAGATATAGCCATAATTCTATAGCAACCTTAGCAGTAAGACTTATACAGATGTATCAGGAAAACTAAAACGTTTTCCTTGAAGCTTATTAATTATTTCAAAGAAAAACTTACAAAAATATATCCAAATTTCAGGTGCCCCTTGAACCAAACAGGACCGTGTCTGTGTTCCGTGAACGGGTTGAAAAGCATAAGGACGAGTTGGCGGAGCTTGAGGTATTGGAAAATGTTCAAGAGAAGGAAAGACCGGTACGTGATTATTGGAATAATTATATTTCATTCAGGCAATTAGAACAACGGTATATCATATAAGATAAATATATTTGTCTTCGAAAAACATCTTCCACCATCTTGAATTTCGGATTTTCTGTATTTTGACAATTGATAGTGGCAATCTGTCAAATTGGCTATTTTACAGACGATTCAGTCTGTGTTGACTTATCTCCATGTGTAGCGTTAAACAATACGATGCAAATAATAGAAGTCTGTTGCTTTTGCATCGCTCATCAGATCTTTCGCTGGTTTCAATCTGAATTCGCCACTGAGATTGTGATATAACTTTGTTTAATGTTTTATTTTCAATTAGTGTACAAACAAACTTAAAACGTTTTGTTTATATTAATTTGTTATTAAAATTTCGATTTTATTTTTGCAGGATGTAGTAATGTACAACCCACTTGGTACGGACGATGAGAACACGTACTATGAACAATATAATACGGTGTGTTCGGGCGTCATTAAGACTGGAGATTACGTGTATGTGGTGACTGATGGTGGGACTCAGCTAATCGCACAAGTCGACACCATATGGGAGACTGGAGAGTGAGTTATTCATTTTACAGCAAAATTGTATGAGTTCTCTAGTAGTATCGTTTTTATATAATTATTTATAAATGCATTATACTTAGTCTGGCCATAAATACTGTTACTATTCAAAAAAAGAAAATATTACGTTTGAATTTGGAATCTGTCATTTTTATATGATTGCTTGATGTGTTTTCTTATTTTCGCGCCATTATATTGTTAAATATTTTGTTATATTAAAATGGAGTGGGGTGATAAAGAGAACCGAATCGCTGTGATTGCCTTACATAAAGTAGGTATGGAGAAAAGTGCAATTTTTAAAACCCTCCACCCGCTTGGTATTAGTCAAATGTTTGTTTACCGGGCTATTGATAGGTACAATGATACCTCCTCTGTTTGTGACAGAAAAAGATCTGGCCGTCCACGTACCGTTCGTGTGAAAAAGGTGATTAAAGCAGTTAGGGAAAGAATTCGAAGAAATCCTGTCCGTAAGCAAAAGATTTTATCTCGGGAGATGAAGATAGCTCCTAGAACCATGTCGCGTATATTAAAAGATGACTTAGGACTTGCAGCCTATAAGAGACGTACTGGTCACTTCTTAATTGATAATTTAAAGAAGAATAGGGTGGTAAAATCCAAACAACTACTTAAGCGGTACGCAAAGGGAGGTCACAAAAAAATTTTGTTTACGGATGAGAAAATTTTTACAATTGAGCAGTATTTTAATAAACAAAATGACCGTATTTATGCTGGAAGCTCTAAAGAAGCTTCGCAATTAGTAAACAGAGTACAACGTGGGCATTATCCCACTTCAGTGATGGTTTGGTGGGGTGTTAGCTATGAAGGGGTGACTGAGCCATATTTTTGTGAAAAAGGTATTAAAACGTCGGCACAAGTTTATCAAAATACCATTCTTGAGACGGTAGTTAAGCCTTTAACTAACACCATGTTCAATAACAAAGAATGGTGCTTTCAACAAGACTCGGCACCGGGTCATAGAGCTCGATCCACCCAATCTTGGTTGAAAACTAACGTTCCGGACTTTATCAGCACTGAAAACTGGCCGTCGTCAAGTCCTGACCTAAATCCATTGGATTATGATTTATGGTCAGTTTTAGAGAGTAAGGCTTGCTCTAAACGCCATGATAATTTGGAGTCCCTAAAACGATCCATTCGGTTGGCAGTGAAGAATTTTCCTCTAGAAAGAGTTCGTGCTGCTATTGATAACTGGCCTCAACGTTTAAAAGACTGTATTGCAGCCAATGGAGACCACTTCGAATAAACATTGTATATTTTTAATAGTTATATATTGATGTATTAAACTAACTCACTATGAAAGGAATAAATGTTACGTATAAAAAAAAAATCGTGCTTTTCTTTATAACAATATTTATGGCAAGACTAAGTATACACAATTAGGGAAATAGTACTGTTATTCTACATTTGTGTATATTTTTTCTTATCCAACAAAAATTGTGTTTTTATATTAATTATAGCTATAAATAACATACTTATTTAAGTTGCTACTATACCATTTAATTTAAAGGGTCTGCTGCGTACTTACGAGTGTCAATGGATGGCGACTTCACCTATCCCTCTTATAAAAACATATAAGTAAATAACTAAGATCGTATACTTAGGTTAATAATAATTATTTTAAATCGTACTTAACTAAACTAGTTTAATTAACTTTAATGGATCAGGACATGAACTTTTATAACATCATGAGGTATGTGCAATATAACATTATATATTTTATATGTTACAGCAACAAATGCTACTTCCGTGGTCCATTCTTTATTTTCCCTGCGGAGGTCTCCAATATTATAAATAAGGTAAATGTAGTTGTAATTAATGAAAGTTATATATATATCGGCGCAACTACAACAATTAGTCTTAAATTAACTAGAATAATTAAGTTCAACATCATTTAATTGTCCTAAAATAAGTTTAAACACATAAGTTGAATACTTAACGTTTGTTACTCTGTGAAATGTCATCTTTATTATTTCAATACGACGTCTTTGTAAACAAGTGCTAGATCACTATATATAGGGTCGCATTGTAACCGCACGACACAGTCGCGCTCAGGCCGTTGTACGGAACGGACCTCTCTTCAAATAGTGAAATATAAGCCTTGGAAACTATCAGTGAAGTCTTTCTTTAAATAAGTGGTTATTATGACCGACTTAATCGTGATGTTAGCAATGCTGATGCTACCTACGCCTTTCAAAAATAACCTTACAGAGTAGTGAGGTTGGCGGTAGCCCTATAGAGGAACTCTCTCTCTCCTCGTTATATATATATAGCTTTTATTATATATTATAAAATATGTTTTTTCCAGCCTTTCTACAAACAAGAAGTGCTTCTAACTACACTACACGACACCAGCCCTTTAGTTGGAATTGTTGGAAAGTGCTCTGTTCTGGACTACGATGACTATCTGAAATGTAAGGTTTTTAAATTTATAAAACCAAATACACAGTTTACTTGAGATACTGAAAATTATGATTAAAATAACCTGAAACCTTATTTCAGGTCGGCCAACTGAGATATCAGAGAACGATGTATTTGTGTGTGAGTCATTGTACGATGAATCCAACCGCGTGGCACGCAAACTCAAGTCTGGTTTGAGGAAGTTCGAACATACCAAGGATGTTACCGTTGATGAGGTTGGTGGATAGATGGCGTTGTTAACAGTTAATTTTTTTACTTTAATAAATAAAGTTTTCATAATAAAGGTGCTATAAAACTGAATCATTATAAATGGTGCTAAAAGGAACTTCGCATTGGCTGGGGTTTTGAATTAATTTGAGATTTTGAATATTGTTTTGTAAATTAAAAATTGTTTTGTAAATTTATATTCAATTTAGCCTAAATGTTTTCGTCCCATTTAAAGGTTCAGCAAAATTACAAGTCTTTATGTGAAATTATTATTTTAGATATATTATTTCTCCAAATCTCTGGGTCCGCCAGCTCTTGCATTGGCGCAGGAATCTACGACGGCAGCTGCCTTTGCCCAGAAGACCTATAATCCAACACACAGCTCGGATTCGATGGTAAGCTGGCATGTAAAGCTATGCTGTGTTATGCATTACGAGACAACTAATATTTATTAATAGTTCATTTTCTTCCTTTCCATTGACGACTCAGTTTAGTCACCATGCTGCTGATCGATTCCTATTATCCTTGTTAATTGTTTATCCACACAATTTTAATTTCAAATTGTTTAACATACCGTAAATGTATATTTAGAGGGCAAAGATCCCTTTAATGTGGCAATTGGCTCAGCATCTGGACATTTTAATTCTTTAGTAGTCTAACAATGCTTGGTTATTTGAATTCTAAGTAACGTAATTAATTGTATATGAAATGTTTATTTTAAATGAGCAGCTATCAAGTGTCTAGCCGGTTCTTCTCGGTAGATAAGTGGTTTGTTTGAGTGGGAGTGCCATGCTGTTACTTAGAGTTTCAGCCGAATGGGCTGGCACAGCCGGAGAAATACCGCTCTCTCACAGAAAACCGGCGTTAAGTGATGCAATTAGACTTTGTTCATTTTGTACTCGCGTTTCGTTCGGTGAGTGAGATCTTCCGGTGCCCATGCTTTACCCTCCCCGTCCTCTTCCCCTACCCCTCTATTTCCCAATTTTCCTTTAAAGGCCGGCAACGCACTCACGAGCTCTCAGCCGCGTGAGTGTCTGTGGGCGGCGGCTTCACCTTTATGGTGGGCCTCCTGCTCGTTTGCCCCCTCTTCTATAAAAAAGATAACTGCCTTCCGAATTGTTGGTAGTGTAAAAATTGTCGATTCAAAAGTATCTTTATAAAGACCTACTTCAATAAAGATATTTTGAGTTTGAGTTTAGTATCAAAATAATAGGTTTTGAGGTAATGAATCAAATAAAAGTTATATATTTCAGGATGTAAAACCCCAATTCACAAATCTCATTAACACGACAATAGGCAGTCAGGATGTGGAGATGATATTGGAGAACTCTCTCGACGACTCTTCTTTAGCATCACCCGCAACGCCCCTGTCAATTGGTAAGCCTTAAATGTACTGTAGTAATAAAACATGTATTTTTTTCTATTAAATACTTTAAAAAAAAAAACTAAGATTATTAGCCGTTTTTGTATTAGAACTAAGATCTACTGTTTGGAAGTAACAAATATTCAAAGAACACTAAAAATTATATTGCAGGTGGTAATAGTAATCCATACAATCCTTCTCTCATACACACTCCAAGCCAGGAGAAGAGTAATACTTCATCTACGCCCGCAACAGGCAAGAAGAAGAAAGACCAGAAGCAGAAGATCGTTACTGGATACATACTTTATTCGAGTGAAGTTCGCAAAGCAATTGTCGCTAACAACCCTGAATGTACTTTTGGTAAGACATTTGAAATATAAGTGATGTTAATGGGAAATTATATTTTTTTAAAAATGTGAAATAGTTCAAATAAAATTTCTTTAATATTGATTAAATATTGGTATAAGATTTTATTTTTTTAATGTTGCTTAATTAGGCTGTGTTTCCAGGTGAAATTTCACGTATAGTCGGCAATGAATGGCGGTCCCTGCCGGGATCTACGAAGCAGAGTTGGGAAGAGAGAGCGGCAAGGTGCAACGAAGAAACTGCAGCAAAACTAGCAGAAGAGATGAAAGAGCTCGCTCAACATGTGAGTATTAAATCCTTAATACATTTTGGGTATAATTAAAAAAAAGTGTTGTTTTTCATGCTTTCTCTAGTGACCTTAGTTTGACAAATATAACAATAAATTTTACTAATTATTTACTGAAATATTTAGCTAAAAAAATACGGAAACCCCCCTTCTATACTTAATATTAAACCCTGAAACCATCTATGTTTCCCCCTCTTCTTAATAAAAGTTTTCAGTTTTTCATTTAAAACTCTTCAATTATAAGATTGCTTTATTTAAAAACATTTGTACTTATTTAAAGAAGAAGTGAATTTTGATAATTCTTTAATCAGCAATAATTTTTAAACTGTCAACGATTATAATTGATTTGATAACAATTTCAGACTACGATGGAAATGACATACGACTGCGCGTGGGACACCTGTGACTATCAGTTTGAAGACCTTAACGATTGTATGGAACACTGCATTGGCGAAGGTGGAAATAGTAAGTTTTTGTAGAATCTGCTTTTGCATATATTTCATTGTATATGTATTAACCCCATATGTTTTAACGCTGCTAGTGATTGGAACATTCATTGAAACTAAAAAAAGTAAATTGGAACGTAAGTATCTTTATATATTTTTTGTATAAAATGAATTATTATATTTATAGCTTTCCAATAAAATACTCGAAATATCGATTCTAATGATTTGTTTTTATATACAGCGGGTCACGTGCAACAACACTATCGGAGTGGTGCAAACGCCACAGAGAATAAAGAGTATCCGTGTCTATGGAGGACGTGCACACGCGTACGCAAGGGACAGGCGCCGTTCCCCAATCTGCCAAGGCTCTTGCGTCACGTACGAGACTTGCACATTATCAAGGGCAACGGGAAATTGACTGCTGTACATGAACGATCTCGGTAAGACATATACCATACCTACATATACATTTACAATAAAAGAAATGTATCTACCATAGAATTTGTTTAATAGCTAACTAAGCCCTACCTGAGAAGGGAAGATATTTGACCTCTTTTCATAAAAACGAAATATGTCTTAACTGAAGTTTTTGCCTCCTACGTATTTTGCTAGGAAATGCCAATTGAGAACTAGTTTGGTTATTCCATCGTATATGATATGTATGTATATTGTTTTCAGGAACTTTCTCCCATCAACCAAGAAGCCACAGAAACCTTACACAACAACATTGCGCGCTGGTGTCTTGTCACCTGGAGGTTAATATGACTTTTAATTCATTAATGCTTTAAAAAATTGCACATAAAAAAATACATTATCATAACCACCGAATTTTTATCATTTAATATATATACCCCTAATACAGCTATTTATGTAATCAATTATTGAAGAAACGTCCGCTCTGTTAAATTTTATTTCGTTAGCGCTATGGCGTTACTATGAATAATTTTAATTGGACTAAAAAGTTATTGTAATATATAATTATTTGTTACATAATAATATCGTCTTACTCGCTGTAAAACACTCGAATCGTCGATAAATTAAATTTAATAAAATCGCTTAAATATCCGTTAAGGAAGTTTTTTTAAATGTATTTTTAGCATCTCTTTCAGGCATGTCGCCAATGGCTCGAAGTACACCAAGTCCAGGTTGCGGAGAGGGCGGGGCTCCACCTACTGGAGCCCGGCCGGCCTTGGAACCGCTCTTCGTTTCTGCACCGCCGAGGGTACAACGTGTTACACACTCCGATACATATATCAGGTAAAGAAATAAACATAATAATTATATACTGTTTATTGCAAATGCATTTAAAGATGTCGAAACTTCAATTTTGTTTAAAATATACTTGTGATACATTTTATCTTTAAATTTGCTATAGAAGATATATAGACGGATAACATCAATATAAATTTAGTTACTTGTGAATAAAAATGAATGTACCCAATTTTCCCAAACATGTGCAGGTACATAGAAGGTCTTCACTCAGAGCAAAAATACATAACGCCATGGGAGAAATCTCTCACCCCAATGCCAGGCAATCCAGACCCTTCTCATTTCAATATGCACAAACTACCAGCTCACTGGATGACAGAAGATGCCGTCAATGGATACTTAGCTCATGACAAGACGCTGTCAGAGACAGATATTCAAAAAATGGATCAAAACACCAAGATTTTAAAGGGACTTTGCGCTTTGAGAGATTTTTTGATGAAGGACGCCTATGCTATTGCTAAATCATCCACTTAAATATAATTGTAAGATTATTTTGAAATATCATATAGGCGTAAGTGTAAGCGAATCTTATATAGGATAAGGGACAATCATTTTTTTATCAAAATAAAGCAATTTATTGGAAAACATTTTTTTAATTGATGATGACTCGTATTTGTATAATCTATAATTGATTCAAATTAATATGATTGATTTGGTTCTAGTTTTTATACGTATACGGCACTGTGGATGTTATAATTGGATATTCACGTACATACTGAAGACTTTTAAATTAAGAAATGGACGATCAAAAAAATATAGTGACATATAACAACACAATAAAGCTTACATTACATTTTATTAAGTCTTAAATATTATAAATATGAAAAATACAATACATTTGTATGGCATAAATATTGAAGCACTAAATTAAACACTCTCCACCTCTTCTTTCATGATTCTTATAAGCTCATTAAATTTGCTGCCATCAAATATAAGTACCTGAAATTAAAATCTCAAGTCAAATACATAAATTAAAAGTATTGATTAAATTAATACACTTAATTAATTAATGTTTAAATTAAACATTAAATATCTGCTGTCATCTTGATTTATCGGTATTCTAATAAGTAGTATCATATATCAGTATGTATAGTACTAATAAAGTATTTGTTCTAGTCACTCAATAGAATTCTTGTTTCATCATTGAATATAATTTTAATATATAATATGATATTTTATATTAAAAATATGTTCATCACCTTAGTACATAAAAAAGAAAAATTGTATGCACAACCACCATTCAAAGGAAATCTGAGGGCTGATTTTCTATCTTGTTCTGATAAACCTGATGATCACCATCACCATGTAGTATTTCATATATATAGACTATTTTTATATATATTTGATATTTACCTTCCGGTAAGGGGTCATAGCACCTCCTTCATATTCCCACTGAGAAAGCTCTGCCTGCTCTGTCACATCCACTTCAAAGTTGGCAAGTGCTATGTCTAATAAAGGTTTTTCCTCCTGATTTGCAAATAATATATCAGATTCATCTTCTGTAAAGGAAAATTGCTTATGTTAATATAAGAATTGTATAATGATAACTTAGCATTAAACACTTACCACTTGTTTTGTAAGTTTTGCAAATCCATATTAGATACTGGAATGAATAGGGCATTTTCCGTTTTACTGCTTTGTCCACCTCAGACTGTAAAGAGGCAAACAGTGGCACACTGATTGCTGCTGGAATGTTTAGGATCCTAGAAAGTTTTTAACATTAATCAATGTATTTTTAATTGATCTGTGTAAGATGTTATGAGGCAAGACCATTCCAATACCAATACATTATTTATTCACATTAATATGACAGTGTTGGGTAAAAAAATCCAATACAAATATCAAAAACTGTAATGATGTAATGATAACTTAAAATTGTTAATAGTTTTATTAAATTACCTTTCATTAATGATCAGTCCCACTTGGCTAGAGTCATCATTGAGAATCTTGTTGACCAGAGTTTTTGTCTTGTCATTAGCATTGTCATTGGCCAGTGTGGTTAGCAAAGTACGGATTTGTTTGATACTTTGTTCATCCTGTAATTTTAATCAAAATGTTTTACTTATTTAAAATCAAGACTTGTGGACATTAAATGATGTCTTTAAAAAGCACTTTACTTTTTTCTTTGTGATATTGATAACTGTAGTAACACCAAACACACCATCTCCAACATCATCATCATCATCATCAATACCATCATCCAAACATTGCTTTACCACGCTGCCAACATAGTTTTGTGCTGAAAATGTATATTTATTATTATAAATATAGCACAAAAGGCACATGATTTTTTTTCTAGATTGTACTCACAAATGATAATTTGTGCTAGTGCTCCAAGATCAACTTGCGATTTTAAGAACAGCTGCCTTAGTAGCTGTTTTATTCCATGGTAATCACAGTCTTCCGGATTCCTGCCTTCAAAGTCTGCTTGTAGTTCCTACAGGTATAATATGGACATGTCATAAAAAAAATATTTCGTTACAGTTACACAAATGCTTCATTACATGTATATAGTTATTATACAATATAGATAAGATAATTACAAAAACATAGTAAAGGGGAAAAACCAATAGAGGCATGCAATCGTGCAGTATGTTTAACAAGATGTTAGGCTTAAAAAGACATGTGCCTTATAGGTTATGTTATTACCTTCTCACCAACATAGTTTCCATCCGAATCAACGTCTGAATTCCTATCGCTATCTAACTCTTGTTCCTCTTCACTTTCACTATCATTCTCCACTTTATTTTTTTTGTTAGACATTTTATTAAATACTCTTCCACACACCCGGTCCGGTTAATAGAAAATAGTAACAAAACAAATTATGACTTAGGTATGTGTACTGTGTAGGTACTCACTTAACACTACTTTGAAAATGCCAAATTACTGATGACAGTTGACAGTTTTATAGTTTTTAATAATAATCCATGAACAGAATGATTTTTGAAACAAATATTTTCGTATTTTAAAATATATATAATTTAATGTTCTAAAGTTATTTTAGACAACTTTAGCGCTATATTGTAAAGTTTAGGACTATAAGGTTAACAATACGCCTAGAGTACAATTTGTAATTTATTGTAAGTTTAGGTTTCTAGCTACTAATTATATATTTATTTATACTTGAAGTTGCAACCCAACCCCGAGGTTGGGTTGGGTTTCTAGGTCTACCGATTCCTAGATCAATACACTTATTTATTATTACAACACACTTTTTGGAACTTTATATTGATTTTATTATAAAGTTATTTGTATGATATAATAAATTAGATTAGGTTTATAAAATTAATTATTATTTTATCATTAATTGATTAATTCCGATTGTTTTATTATTTAAAATACAAATATATATATAGAAAAATAATTGAATTGTTTAAGCTTATTGTACTCGCCGATTTTGAAGCTAGGTTCTGCATATTTAAAATTAATCAGGTATTATAAGGAATACGAATAGATAAATTGATTACGGATATCAGAGATAAATAGGAAACAAAAGCGTCGAAACAGAATCGACAATTGAAGAAATAAATATATCAATCATCTAAAAACCACCTTAAAATATGAGTAAAATATATGCTACATATATTTTGTCTATTAGTTACTTAGTATTTATATTTTTTCTCTTGCATCATTATATATTATGCTTAATTATCTATTGTCAGGATTTTAATACATATTTTAATTTGTTTATATCGTTTGCCAATCGGACCCAGAATGGCCGCTTACCACCGAAAAGACAAAAACTTCGAATGTTCTTCAAAAATACTTCTAATAAATTAATTTAACCAAAAAGAGGTTGAAATGCATTTTTTCACAAAAGAGGTTTTAACAAATTCATGTATAATCATATCATAAAGATATGATTATACATTATATAACTTCGTCTTAGTATATGTAATATCAGTATATTAATATATTACATTTTAATATACTGATGATGATTTAATAAAGGATATTTTATTTACGCCTTCTTTTCACAAATCCTCATGTTGTATTCGATTTCATAATAGAAAATTATTAGTTATCGCAGGCACAATGTTTCTGTCCTAGTTTTGTTGGTATTGAAAAGGAAATTCCTTCACGAAACTCGTTTTTTGATACTTGCCCTTTGCCTGTCGTTACTGGACCGTCTAGGTCCACCTTATTAATATTAACACCCTCACTTTATTTTTCTTCGGATTATACTCAACGAACATAACTTAGACACTATGATTTTCTTGAAATTTTTTGAAATAAGAAGAGTAGTTTTTTTAGAAGCAAGCAATCAACAAAAAAAAACTCTTTTTAAAATTGTATTTAATCGAAACGAATAGTCTTCGCTGAGTAATCTAGATATGACACGTAAAATTATTTTAAGCGACTCATTTTTTGTTACGAAATTTACATAAAGGGATCACCGCGGAATGGCAAATTGTTTTACAAAACTGTGAAAGTGTTCTCGTGTCATATTCGTATAAAAATCGAATGGAAATAAGGACTTACAAGTAGTATTATTATATTTAAAAAAATAGGAAGGATTTGTTTAATTTATAAGTACTAAAGTAGGATATTTTTATTTACTTTTATTTCATCTAATTGTTATTATCATGACATATATCACTACTAATAAATAAATAGAAATTATAACACCTAGACCACAGTCAATAAATAGGCTTCTCATAAAATTGATGACACACCCTACCTTCGGCAGTCCGGAAGAAAAATTAAAATTTCAATTATTACTTAGGTATTTTTAAGAGAGATATAATACCTAAGTACTTTTATTTTGTTTTAATGCACTAGAGGGAACAACGCTACAACAAAGCATCGCAAATGAATTGAAAAATATGTTTATTCACATAAGTTACACTTATGAATCGTCAAAAAAAACAAACTGATAAAAAGATGAAGCTGTGTTTACTAGCGGTGTTTACTTGGTTAAGATAAGGTTAAAATCACTACAATTTTACAAATTAAACGTAATTTAATGGTTGTTATCAATATGATGTAGGTTTTTAAATAGATTGTTTTTCATTAATTCAGTAATTGTTTTACATTTTACGGCTTTTGAAATCAAATCAAACATAAACAAATACGCTTGATTCGCTTGAGTTTTGCAGATTTGGTTAAAACTTTTTATGAAAATTACTTTCTCTCTTTTAATATGTATTAAAACGATCAGCGAAGCAGAAAACAATATCGATGGTCGCTCTTATAATTTTAATGAACTACGCGAAAACACAATTTCCCGCAAACAAGTCGGGCATACTAATCTATAACATAAAGGTTTATGAAATAATAAAAGTCAACGATGCCTTTATATACCATTTAATAAAAAAAACAACACAAGGCAAAATTTTATAAGTTAACTTCAAAATGTCTTGAAAATAATTATAAGCAGAGTAGTATAATTAAATTAATTATTAAAAGTTAAATCCTATATTAAATCAGTAAATATCGTGTAATTTTGTGGCCTGGATATTCTATTACTAGGCCTTAGGTTTCCATTAACGCGTGAGACACAAGTCGTGGTAGCGCCAAAAACGGCTAAACTATCTTCACCCAGGTCTTCGGCAGTTGTTATTACACTGCAGCAAGAAGCAGTGGTTAAAGGTTTTACGTACGCGACAATTTTGAAAAAGGCTAGAGATAATATTGTTTTGTCTGACTTAGGCGTTACTAACATCAAAATCAGAGAAACTGCTACTGGAGCTCGAATGATCGAGTTACCGGGAAATCAAAGTGCAGAAAAGGCGAACCAACTCGCAGAGAAACTCCGTGAAGTTTTGGTAAACGAAGCCAAGGTGGTAACGCCTGTGAAGCGTGCATTTCTTCGCATTGGCGGACTGGATGATTCTGTAACCATCCAAGAAGTTGTGTCTGCAATCGCTAAAAAAGGTGAATGTGACACAGATTTGATTAAGGCGGGAACTCTTTTAAAAGGACGAGGTGGGTCCAATGTAGTTTTTGTGCAATGTCCTGTCACTGCCGCAAAAAAGGTTTACGAAGGTCGATTGCTTGTTGGTTGGAGTTCAGCTCAAATACAGGTAATTGAAGACGGTCCTTTACGATGTTACAAATGTCTAGGTGTCGGTCATATTGGCTTGAAATGTCCGTCTGATGTGGATCGAAGTGCCTTATGTTTCCGTTGTGGAATTGAGGGCCATAAGGCTGCAACTTGTACAGCTATTACTGCACATTGTGCTGTCTGTAGTGATGCGGGTAAGCCGGCAGACCATATTATGCGGGGAAGAAAATGTAATCCTCCTTTGGTGAAGGCAAGGATGCATACTTTGACCAGCGGACTCAGCACTGAGAATCAGGCTGTGGCTCGAGAGACTGATTCTATGTCCCAATAATGGATTGTCGGACACCTAACAACTTTCTCCAGGCTAATATAAACCATTGCGCCAGGGCACAGGATCTTCTCCTGCAGACCAGGGCTGAATGGAATATAGATATTGCTGTTGTTTCAGAGCCGTATTTTGTACCTCAACAATCTCATTGGTTGCAAGATTTAAATGGTCTGGTTAGCATAATTTCCCGTCCTGGTGGTCCCCCTTTATTTTTGAAAGATCGGGGAGTAGGTTTTGTTGTGGCTGAGTGGAAAAGCCTTATCATAGTCGCCGTTTATTTTTCTCCTAATAGACCAATTTCGGAGTATGTCACTTTCCTTGACACCTTAGCTCCTGTTATTCATCAAACAAACTTACCATTAATAGTTTTAGGCGATTTCAACGCCAGATCTCAAGCGTGGGGTGATACTATCACTAACCCTAGAGGCAGAGCTTTAGAAGAATGGTATGCAGAATTGGGACTCTTATTACGTAATACAGGGAACGTTCCAACATGTGTACGCTCACAAGGCCAATCTGTAGTTGACTTAACGTTTGTTTCACCATCTTTAGTTCCCTCACTCCAAAATTGGAGAGTTATGGAAGATATAGAAACTCTGTCCGATCATCGGTATATAAGATTTAATATCTTTGAATCCCAAAGGCGATATGGCTTGCCTTATAATAGACAGGTTTTTCCACGCTGGGTTTTGAGCAGTCTCAACAAAGACCTTGCAGAGGAGGCGGCAATCGTACAAACATGGTGTAAGCCTACTACTTCTTCTGGTAATGTTAACGAAAGTGCTAGTCGTTTTTGTCATGCGACTGTAAAGATTTCGAACGCTGCCATGCCAAAATGGAGACGCCAACCGCCGAAAAAAATGGTTTATTGGTGGAGCGATAATATCGCTTATTTTCGTCAAGTTTGCAATAGGGCTCGCAGAGCATATCTTCGTAGTCGTCGTAGGCAGGTCCGTGATACAGCCGAAGAGCAGCGACTCCACGCTCAATTTATGGAACATAAAAAGGCTCTTCAACTTGAAATAAGTCAAGCGAAGAATAAGGCACATGATGAGTTTCTCGAAACTTTAAATAAAGACCCATGGGGACGGCCCTACCGTCTTGTACGAAATAAGTTGCAGGCTGGGGGTCCTCCGTTAACTGAAACACTCCAGTCAGACTTTGTTGCCAGGATTGTATCGGAGTTATTTCCAGCTGATCCCAATATTGTTCCTCCTTCGATGACTACTGGTGCAATACCAGACGAGGAAGGAGATATTCCTTTAGTTAGTGACGTAGAAGTTGCAGATATTGTCCGTCGTCTAAAAAGTCGTAGGAGAACTCCAGGCCCGGACGGTATACATGGCCGAATATTGGTGATTGCCTTTGAACATCTAGAGGGTGAATTGCGGGAATTATTTAATCTTTGTTTCCGCACAGGACAGTTTCCGAAAGTTTGGAAAGAGGGTCGTCTTTGCTTATTGCGTAAGCCTGGTCGTCCGCCAGATACTTCTTCTGCTTACCGACCAATAGTCTTGCTTAATGAAGCCGGGAAACTCTTAGAAAGGATAATGGTATCGCGACTGAGTCACCATATCTCGGTGGTTGGGCCGGATTTAGCTGATGCTCAGTACGGTTTTAGGACAGGGCTTTCAACAGTAGTAGCGATAAAAGATTTAAAAGATTTTACAACAGACGCTGTCCAAAGTGGAAAAAAGGCACTGGCTGTTTCTTTAGATATTTGCAATGCCTTCAATAGCCTACCATTTGTTGTCATATTAGAAGCTCTCCGTTTTCATAGGATTCCTCTCTATCTACAAAACCTTGTCAGAAGTTACCTAGAAGAGCGGGAAATACTATATGTAAATGACAGGCGAGAATTTATTCGATGGAAAATGAGGTGCGGTATTCCTCAGGGCTCGGTACTGGGTCCATTTTTATGGAATATTGGGTTTGACTGGGTTCTTAGGGGTACATTGTTACCTAGGATGAAGATTTTCTGCTATGCTGATGACACCCTAATTGTAACCCAAGGCAAAGACTTCCAAGAAGTGTCACGTTTAGCAGAAGTAGGAACGTCATTAGTGATTGATAGGATTAGTCTACTTGGACTTAAGGTTGCTCTTGAAAAGACAAGTGCACTTTTGTTCCATGGGCCACGGGGTGGTCCACCAAGTAGAGCCTCAATACGTGTTAATGGAGTTAAAGTGTCAGTGAGTCGCAATATGAAGTATTTGGGTCTAATCCTTGATGGGAGATGGAAGTTTGAGGACCACTTTAAAGCTCTTAGTTTAAGACTTGTAGGAGCTGCAGGAGCTTTGGGACGGCTACTTCCAAACATAAGGGGACCAGACCATCGTTGTAGAAAGCTTTACTGTGGTATTATTTGTAGTATGGCTCTTTACGGAGCTCCAGTGTGGCAAGAGGCACTTACGCTTAATAATAAGATTCTATTACAAAGGCCGCAGCGGGTTATAGTGAGAAGATTAATTCGTTGCTACCGAACGGTGTCGTTTACCGCAGCTTGTGTGTTGGCTGGCACCCCACCGTGGGAGTTAGAAGCTGAAACACTTGCTTCCGTGTATCATTACCGGATGGAGAGGAGGGCTGAAAGTGTCTACCCTGCAGTTGAGGAAGTCGAAAACTTTAGAAGGCTAGCACGTAGAGGTGCAATACAAAAGTGGCATGACGGGTTGGCTGAACCATTAGCGGGACGTAGAACGGTGGAGGCAATTCGTCCGGTACTTAGGGACTGGGCGGATAGGAAAAGTGGTGCTCTCACGTTTCGAATGGTTCAGATTCTGACGGGACATGGTTGTTTTGGGCAATACCTGAACAAAATAGTTAAGCGGGAGCCTACACCGAGTTGTTTGGAATGCGGTGCTGAAAACGACACAGCGCAGCATACACTAGAGGAGTGCCCACGGTGGTCACGACTCCGGAGTGATTTATGTTGTGTGGTGGGCAACAACCTCAACATGCCTGTTGTTGTCCAAAAGATGCTCAGTAGTGAGGAGGAGTGGAGTGCAGTGGCAACCTTCTGCGAGACGGTTATTTTATTGAAGGAAGCGGCGGAACGGGAGAGAGAGCGTTCCACCACAAATCCACTGCGGGTTGGGAGACATGGAGAGCGTAGGAGAAGGTATGCTAACCTTCTTCTTCCGATGTAGACAACTACATTAGCAGCCGCTGGGTGCCTGGTTGAGTGCGAAAGCGACCCCAGGGCCCTTTCAATGTGGTCTTGTAGGTTTACCCGAGGTGGTTTTAGTGGGTATTGCCCACCTCGTCTCTGAAGAGCAGAGACACCAGCGTGGGTTGAGTCCCACATATCCCTTATCCTTTGGGACCAGGGAATGCGGAAATGCATTTCCACCTCGGAAATTTAAAAAAAAAAAAAAAAAAAAAGGCCTTAGGTTTCCATTAACAAAACAATTTTCACTTAATTGTCAAAGTAACCATGACTTATAATTAAAGACATCTAGAACAATAAAGATATAGAGTTAATTAATGCTGTTGCGAACAAATATTGATTGTATTTGTAATTGTTATTTGGTTAGGAATTACTTCCTTAATTAATCCTTTTGTGTTTGGATCAGCGTGTAATAATTAATATTTCGTAGCATAAAAACCGAATAAATATCTATTACTTTAGGTACTCAACTTTTAATATAAATATGTATCTTTCGAATTTCAGGCAGTTAATAGTTTTCCAGCTATAATTTTTAGTCTTATGGCCATGGCGGTTTATCTTACTTGAGCATTGTACATATAGCTCGATGAGATGAAGGTGGACAGGTGGACAGGAGATTTGAATATTAAGCATCGTACTCGTTTGAAGCATTGGGATGCTTAAATTTTTTTATGCTTATAAGAAACCTTGATTGTTAAAAAACCGATAAGAGTATCAGTAGTCACTAATATTTAACAATGGTAGACAGATATCATTGTCGCGTGAGCAACTTCATTGTCTATTAATGTTCTCCGAAAAGGTAACAATCGTGCGTGCTTTCATAAGCACCTGACAAGGCCAGAAGGTAAAGAGTACTTATACTTACACTATTTCAAATAATTTTCTTCGCTACTAAAAGGACTTTTATATAACTAAATATAATATTAGTCCTAGAATGAAATTATCGGTTTTCTTAGCTTTTGTCGATATTGTAAATCTGTCAATATTGCTATACAATTCTCTATATTGAAGATTAACCTTAACGCATCCCTGGATAAGTGTCCATTAAATTACGGGCTAAAGCTGACTGTGGTTAAGTCTAATACATGGAACAATAAGGAACTTCGAGGAACCTATGTGAACGCGATAAAAATAGCAAAAGCATTTTAAAATTTGCTTTACATCAGTTGTTGATATTATTTTATTTTAATATCAATCTAATTATTTCTAATAATATACCGTAATAATAATTGTTCAAATTGTTTAATTGAATAAATTTAAGAAGCAACCATACCATAATCTAGTATGCCATATTAGAATTATCGCTACTAATCCTGGACAGAGATGGGAGATGGCTGCGCGCCTGCGGGTGCTGCACAGATGACAAAGACAACAGTCGAACTATAGACTCAAAGCGCGCCACTCGATCGTGCCTTAATTCAGTACCATTTCGTGACATGTGATTTTCCCGCGCAAAATTGTCTATGAAAAAAAGATTGTGACGTATTGGTGTTTTCATTCTAGTTTTTAACCTTTGGGTGATCATCAAACAGTTGGACGCTTCAAAGGTTCGTTTTTGCTTAAATATGGGGTTATGTTAATGTGAAATAATTATAAATAAAATATTCAATATAATTTAGATTCAATATAACATTTTTCTATCTTATGTGTACAATATATCTTATCGTTTATTTCTTGTACAATCATTTAATTACGAAATAACATTTTTTTAATAATTAAGGAAACAAAGATTTGAAAACAATTTAGTATATAGCAAAAAACTAGCTTTTAACAATGTTGTCTCATAAAAAATAGGTTCCACACAGAAGGAATACTTTATAAGTTCAGATCAGTTGACTCAGTGAAATCGAATTCTATTTTCAGTTTGCTTTCTTTAAATCGATTTATGACGTTAAAATTATTTTTGGCTAGGCGTCTTGGTTGTGGAAGGATATAGAAATAAGCAAATTAATAAATCTGTATAATTATCCGATAATAATTAAATACGTATTTAATAAACTTAACACTCTCGTATCGTATACTAAGACTAAACTTTTATAATTTATAAGTCCATAGTAAATACATAATAAAACGTAATTGTATGTTTGTATTCGCAATTCATACGAAGTCGTAAACTCATTACCGGATCGCTAGATCATAAAAATACGACCTCAAAGATATATCTAATTAAGATTCAGCACGAATAAATCGTGACGACGTGCGTACACACTCCAAATCTGTATTTATTTTAAGAAAACATTGTATTAAGCCCCCACAATAGGACATAAAACATAATTTTCTCTAAAAGGCAAGTAATTGTTGACACGTGTAACCTTCTTACGTGCGTGTTAAACCTTGTCAATGGTATATCTACTATCAAACGAATATCGCAAAGATCTTATTTATTTATCTAAAAATATAATTGGAAGTTGAATGCAGATTACTGTCTCGCCAATGTCGTACTTTAATTAAAGATTTCATTGTGTTTAATTGTATATGTTTAATGTTAATATATTACTCTATAGTAATATAATTTAACATATAACTTCCCGTTTAATTTTCATTTTTAATCAGTCACGTCTTATTTAAATCGTGATATTTTTGACTTTCTTTTGTTTCCTTTAATGCTATAGGATTAGCAATCTCTTTTTTCGGTGTAGGTTTTCTTTGCAAAAATGATTAATAGAATGAGATTTTAGGGATTCAATGGTACAATACGTTTATATACGCATTTTAACACTAATGTTGGTATGGGGTTTAAAAAATAACCCAAAAAGCCATAACGTGTTTAGAGCTTGCCTATTTAAAAAAGAAAAAAAAAACTGAAGCCTAGTATCAACATATTACATGCATTGGAAACTGTTGCGTTTCCTAAGACTGAAGATCGTGACTTCAGTATAAAGTCAAATAAGTAGGTTACATAAGCTTCCCGTAGGTGTCCATGTGCGGATATAATCAATCAACATTAAGCGAACGTATCTTTTCTTTATATAATTTATCAATTTCTACACTAACGTAAGTGATAGTATGAAATAACTGTAAGCTCAGACTAATTTTGTATGAGAATTTTATATACCAGTATCAAACGTATACAATGCGAAAAGCTGCGTATTTTACGTAGCGATAAACTTTTGAAGCTGCTCGTGCTTTTAAGGCGCTCGATGTTTCTCATTTGCTTAGTCAACTAAACTTAATCAAAGTAATTCGGGTGTACCTTACCTTAACGTTATGGGTTTCTATAAAGGAAGGAGTTGGAGATCTACTGATTGAACATCATGTAGCTGTAGATTATAGATGTCGCAACATTCTTCTTGAAATAACAATTTTATGTCATAAACATACAACATACGATACTTCTGATACTAGTACATTGCAAATGAATTCTACAATGGTCAATGGTAGCGATCGTTGACTAATGACTCCTGGTACTCAACCCATCCACGATAGTCGATCCAATTTTGGAAGCCGTCGTTTTAAGCATAACAATATATTACTGTAATTTATTAACTGTTTTATTTTAAGTTATATTTACATTAGGTTAATATTAAGAATGTTAATGTTAATTTGTTAACAATTGCGATACATATATATTAAAAAATGCACTATTGTGGTTAATTATGAAAGCTTCATTGTAGCGTATAGACTTTCGTCTTTGAAATAAATTCAATTTTGTATTATTTATAATTTTTACACGACGACGTAAACAACCATGACTTATGGACAGGAAAACGTGAAGAAAGATGCATTATTAACCAACCGAATCTATAAATTTTGCCAGCGAGCGATACAATTAAAATGAATTATACCTTATTAGAGTCCACCTTAGCTCATAAAATCCACCAATAAGTATAGCTCAACCGGGATTATTTCATAACTTACATTTTATTAAGGCCCTTATAAAAACAATAGTAATAGAAAAGGTCATAAAACTTACAAACCATATTTTATTACTAACATAAAATTCACATCCAATGTATACACAGTTTGTATCTGTTTCAAAAATTAAGTTACTAATATACACATATAGAAAACAAAACATAAAAAAAATTACAGTCTTTAGAACAGCAGGATGTATATGATTTCTTTATATTTTGCACATTTTATGGTACAAACCTCGATTATTTTAGCTAATCTATGCTAACAAAAGCGAGCTTAAGGTTAGCTTAAATAAGGGTCTTTTCAGAAGATGTTTTAAGATTTGCAAGTTTCCGCTTAGCATTAAGCGTGGATTTTTAGTTAACACTACAGATAGTAAAATCAAAATATTATATTTCACTTAAAAAAGAAAAGATGAAAAATATATTATTTATTATATAGCTTAGTGTATATCTGCGAGGGTCTAGAACGTGCTCAGAATGGTGAATTTGTAAATCCAGCGAACAGATCCGTCGTCTAAGCTGGGTTAAACGCCTCTTAACAAAACATTTCAGATATTTGAATTCAAATAGGCTGTAAATTATATAATAAGATTGGATATTGTGTTTAGGTTGGTTTTGCATGTTTTGATACATCTACGTATCAAATATCACCTATCACCTATTTATTAATTTTACATGGCTTCAAGTTAAAGCCCAAGCTGAAATGTCCGGACAATACATTGTGTGTATAAATGAAAATTGTTGGCGCACAGTTGGTCAGCATGGTTTAAAAGATAAATTTTAATTTTGTATAATAACCGACACCAACACGCAGTGTCGGCCAAATGGTTCGTGTGAGCACTAATTAAGTTTTCTTTCTGGCCGCAATAAATAATTACAGTAAAGCCGAAATTGTTAGAATACCGACATACATAGAAATAAAATAGAGGATATGTGACAGGCACAGAAGGTGCACCTACGTGTCGAGAAAGATAAAAAGAGGAAATCCCATCTAGGGTTGAAGCGCCATTTTAAAATACTAAGTATGCAAACATTTTCAGTCTTAATTGTAACGTTGGTAATTCCTCAAGAAGTAGTCATTACAAAGAAGCAGTAGTTAAACGATGTTTTAGTTTTGTAATAATTTTATTTCGCCCATTCTTCTCACTTCACTTAATAAGTTCAATATGAGATTCTTCATTTTTTAGAGTAAATACGTTAAGTGCTGTGCTGTGCTAAATGTATATTTTAGGTTCTTATACTTCGTGACTGTTGGATTCGTTATAAATGTTGTTATTACTAATCTTTTTTATTGTTGTTAATAATGTTGTTTTTTTTATTAATTGAAGGAAAAATGCCATTATTAGTATTTATCATAAACCTTTCTTAACACTATCTTTAATAGTACAATATTAAATTTACCAGTATCTTTTTAAAGTACAGCGATTATGTAAGTTTCTTTTGGCTGTATCGACGGTATACGAACCCTCATCACTATCTTTCCAACCTCGCTCCGGACGTGTGACTATAAGACTTATAAGCTTTGTATTATTTTAGACATTTGCTTATATATTGAATAAATGTCAAATACGGACAGTTTTCATTTAGTATCGGTTGATATCTGTGGTTTTGATTTTGAATGTTCTTTTAGAAAGATCGCAACTTCCTTTGTTAAGACCAAGGATTTTTATGTTACCGTAATGAACAATTCGAGGATGTCCCAACTGGGACCACTACACAAACTTGTGTAATGGTCATCAGACTCTTGAACAGAGAGTCCAGAGTATAATTCATATGGTCAACTTTTGTGTGATGAGCGCGATGATACGGCATTGGTGTATCCAAAAATGTGTATCCATAACATAACCTGTATTTAGTTTACTAAGGGCAATCTGCCATATGTGATATGTCTTAAAATTTGTTTATTACTTTAAATTCTTTAGTATTACATATATGATATTAATGACATTGTAAGGACATCTTGTAAACTGGACTAGTCAAAAGTTTCGTATACAGATATAATTACAAGCTTCGTATGTTAATGAAAAAAGAACTGTCTTCTGTTTTTTTTTAATGTTAATTTATTTGACGTGTCAATTATCAACAACGACTCAATTAATCGTGTTATGTCATGTACGACAAATGTGCGCTATCAGTAAATAATAGGAGCTTTGTCAGATATTGAAATACAGCGTGATATAAAGTCAAGCTAGTTTTAGAACAGCATTCTAAGATCAGAATATAAACAACATCTTTGGTATATAACTTGAATATTTGTATTGGCTCATTAAAAAATTAAAAACACCTACATTGTTTACAATATTAGGAATCAGCATGGGCGCAAGGTACCTACTTCTTAACTCATCCTGCTTACGCAACTTCAAAGCACGCAAAAACTTTCAAATTCGAATTTTCAACGTAACAATTTCCGTTTTCCCATTTTAATAATTTATTTACGTACAAATTGTTTTCCAATAGATGCTATGGCTCATCGCAACTTCTTCGTAGTTTATAAAAGTGTTCCGTACTCTGTATAAAAGTTTAAATTGCCTGTCTAATAAAACCATTATACAGAAGGACCATTTCCAAATCTACATTTTATTTGACTTCCCACATAGCCCTAAGAAACCGTGTGTCGATAACGTATTAACAATTCATTTTAATTGTTAATTATTCTTTGTACTAGCAGCATAGAAGATAACATCGTAGAAGATGTAGTACATGTGCCATATAAGCTCTAAGATGTTTACAAGCACAAAACATATTTGGCTCTTTATTTAAAAAAAATATTATAATTATATATAAGAAACCAGTTTTAAGAGATTACATAAATTATAATTTATCTCAGATGCGTGTATATATATAATATACGGTTCTCATAGAATGTGACGTCATTTAGTGTAAGAGGAGCGTTTTGAGGCTGTTTTGAATTTTGTTTTTTTTTTGAAAATATTGACCGTATTTAACGCTTATAACGAATAAAAACAAAATAGTACATTTCATTAAATATTAAACTTGTCAACAAATGTGTCTCATTTTGTCTAGTTCATTTAAAATTATTATTATTATATATAAAATACATATTTCATTCGACGTACACTCACAATAAAACATGGGGTATAACATTTTTAGCATCGTATCCTTTTGGCAAATACTTTAATTAGACTAATGTAACTGTTATAACTAAAGTACATTATCGTCTCCATGTCAAATCGTGTTTACGAAATAACGATGTGATAAAAGGGGGCCTTTAGTAAATTATGGTTGAATTAGACTTTTAAATATTACTACTTCAATATTCTTTCAGCCATTTCGATTTAATTGAAGGTGCAGGTGTACACGATGTTAGAGTTTGCTATATATTTTAATTGAATTCTGTAGAAATACTGTGATCATTTGTTACGATTTATGTTACAAAGGCTTACAGTACAAAGCTACAAGAATTTTTGTATGTTGGTTGCATTCTCGACGCGTATCAAAAGCACTAAAATAACACTTTTATTTTATAGAAACGTGTTGGTAAACTCAATAGTTGAAATAAAATATGACTAAGGTTTTCGTTAGGAAACCCTAAATGGAAAATTTTAAGAAAAATCTAAGTCCTCAAATAGAAACTAAAAGTTATTTCCTTATTTTTATACCTGCTATAATATATTCTAATCAAAACCCACCAACCAGAAAGCGATAAAAAATGATATATTTAAGACATAAGCTTTAATCTCAAATAATCAATAATAAATTAAAAAGATAAAGTATCTTTATTACCGAAAGGATCATTAGTGAGTACGCCTAAGTCTGTGGATAATTAAACAATCAACACAAAATTTAAGTTAAGGTACAAGTTTCTCATGACAAAGTGTCGTTAGTTTAATAAAAAAAGGCTTTCATTTTGCTACTGATAATTGGCTGGCATTCCTAACTCTACATGCTGTTGTCAATTAAGAGCAAAGACAATTTGCGTCGTTATAAGTATAAAAGATGGCCATAAAATCTAATTTGATCGATCAACTTTATTGTGAGTTTTTATTTTTATGACGACTCGAATTAAGTGTTTTGTTTTTTTTGCGCATTATGCTATAAATGGGCCTCAAACATTTTAATTATCTTTTCATTGACCACTTAATCGAATCGGAATTAATACAGTCATGATACTTACCTAACGTTAATACTTACACTGATTTAAGAGAAGCTATTGATAAAAAATGGCGTCTTTGAAGGTTAAATAAATGTTCTTCATTTGGATAAGCACCAACATAAGTGTCGGGGCTTTTTTAATATATTTTTACATTGTTATACATGATATAAATTACTTGGTGCAATATCTTTTCGTGGAGCATGACATAATATACCTTATTTTCATAAGTAAGTTAGCAGTAAAATTGTGCTGTCTCGTTTCCCGCGTTTATTTGCATTCCTACTTCAAAGCGTTCCCAAATATTGACTCGTCCTATCGAATGATGACGGGTGACATTAATAAGTTCGCGATCAAATTTGAAATTAAACTTATTTTGAAATTAGAACACGTATGGCACTTTTAAAATTAGAATCTACAGATCAACGTTATTATTTGGCTTATTAAAACTAGACAGTTAGATGGAATGAATTCGAATTTGCATTTCGCCACAAATTATTTTTGCTATTGTTTTAAAGTTAAAATGTATTTTTTTTTTATATATATTTTTTAACCTTATTTTCCATTAGTTTTTTTTTTAGTGCTTAATTATTTGGTGTATTTAATAATAGTTTGATAGTGTGTTATTTTTGTCTATTAACACTTACTTTGCATCTTATTATATAACAAGTTTCTCACTTGCATTTACACTTAAAAATCTTTAAATCAAATTTCTGTTTTTGGGGGTTGTCTGGAAGAAAACAATTAAATAAGTTAAATAAGATAAGTAACAATTAACCCTCCCGTTACTCAATATGATATGTTTTGTTGTTTTTTAAATAAATAAATCAATCTTTCATCGTCACTGGGTTTTGATAAGTTTTGCTATTGTATTGCTTCGGATATCTTAATTTTTAATTGCACCTCCGTCATCTAATATACAAGAGAAAAAAAACATTAATATGAACGATCGAATTGTTTATATATTGTAGAAGTAGTAGTTAGTTTAGTAATTGTAGAATAAACATTCCCGTCGCCAACAGACTAAGTTCTGTTGGCGACGGGAAAGCTTGAGTGTAGTGTATTCGCCTCGGTATGTATTAAATACAACAATCATTCTGGATGACCTGCAGCGGCGGACCAGCCAAGTGTCACTTAACACTTGAGTCTTTTATTATAAATATCTTATAAGTTTCATTTTATTCATGATTTCATGGATCGTCACCAGTGAGGGCAATATTTTTTTTTTAGCCTTAAAATAACACAACGCTACTTTGTTAGCTCCTAACATCAAAGTTTTGTAGCCGTTCAAATATAAGTAACTTAATAAATAAAATTCCCCAAAACCCCAAATATTCATATTTATCAGACCCTCACTGGTAACAAATAAACCTCGTTTTTCTCTCCTCGTATATATAAAAAGGGCTTTGCCACCCTTAGTTGGGTGTAATGAAACATATAAAGCTTATTTGTGAAATCACGTTAACCTTAGCGTAATAATCAATTATGACATAATATAAAACACTGCCTAATGCGAATTTAACGACCACATATTTCGAGTGAATTAGCGGGAATTGATTTGCGGAATATCACAATGCTACAATGAATTTATATTGTTTATAAGAGTACAAATTCAATATGTGTAATTATTGTTTCGTTGTCTAAGTTAAAGGACGAGTGGGAGTTATGCCTTTGTCCTTCAGCCAAAAGGGCAGGAGCGACCGGAAAAACCACTCTCTCACAGAAAACGCGTCAAGTGATGTAATACAATAGTAATGGTCCATAAAAGGTTCCTGCGATTTATGAACTTTCGCATGCGTTCCCAGCTTTGTTCTTATGACGGTCTCCTAATTAGATGGATGGATGGATATGGAGCCTAATGGACTCACCATATTTGCTTGGGGCACTGTTTCTGCGCCCCAAGACGTATACATAAAAAAGCTCTTTCAGGGGGCCATAACCAGAACAAATGCTCGTCAAAGCGCGCCACTCCATAGGATACGTTATTTATATGAAGTCTTTGTTTAATAACATCGATGTGTTTTAATGCTCTCAGCATATTTTTAGGAATAAAATCATTAAAATGTGCTGAAAAAATAACTCACGAACTTTTTTCTAATTATATTTATATATAACCTTAATATAGTAGTTGAAAAACTGTAAGTTATCAAAGTAAATAAATAGGTTGCAACTCGCGTTTCGTGCAGTGAGCGAAATTCCCGGAGCACCACCCCTTAACCTCCCCTCTCCTTTCCTATTCCACCCCTTTTTAATCAATTCATGACTTCTCAAACTTTTCTCTTACCACTCACACACATCGACAAGCCTGTTCTTGTATAAGCTGCGTGCTTGTTAATTTTCTGTATTAAAACATCACAAGTTTATCACAATTGTAAATAAATGAGATGACAGTCTTGCAAAATGGCGGCGCGCCGAAAGCTTGAATGTTATCGTACCTGGGCTCAAGCGGCAGCATCACGTGATGTAAATACCAGCGTTCTTAAAAAAGCATATAACTCGGCCTCTAGGTCCCTCAAGAGTGCCATTGCTAAGGCAAAGTCTATTCACATCAGCAGAATTGGAGATAGACTGGCTCGGCTCCCTTCTGGGACACGTGCATTCTGGTCTCTTGCCAAGGCTGTTCAAGGAAACTTCTGTAAGCCATCTCTTCCACCACTACTTGGGGTGAACAACCTGATGGCCAACACCCCGAAAGAGAAAGCCGATCTTTTAGGCTCTCTTTTCGGGTCCAACTCGACGATTGATGACCACGGGAATACTCCACCGACGTTATTGCGGTGTGATACCTCGATGCCCGAAATTGTTTTTCGGCTTCGTGCTGTACGCAAAGCCCTTACTTCCCTGGATATTCATAAGTCGAGTGGACCGGATGGTATTCCTCCAATAGTGCTGCGCACTTGTGCTCCTGAGTTGGCTCCGGTCCTGACGCGTCTTTTCCGGCACTCTTATTCACTCGGCATTGTCCCGAACGCTTGGAAGACCGCCTTGGTTCACCCGATTCCTAAAAAAGGCGAACGCTCTGATCCTTCAAACTACCGCCCAATAGCTGTTACCCCTTTATTTTCTAAGATAATGGAGACCATTATCAACAGCCAGCTCCTTCGTTACCTAGAGGAATGCCAGCTGATTAGTGACCGTCAATACGGTTTCCGCCGTGGCCGCTCAGCTGGTGATCTTCTAGTTTTCTTAACTCATAAATGGGCAGAAGCTGTTGAGTCTAAAGGGGAAGCACTGGCGGTTAGTCTGGACATAGCAAAGGCCTTCGATCGGGTATGGCACAAGGCGCTTCTCTCAAAACTTCCAGCATATGGGCTTCCCGTGAAGTTATGCGACTGGATCTCCAGTTTTTTGGCCGATCGGAACATCAAGGTCGCTGTCGACGGTGCATGTTCCGACCTCAAATCCATAAACGCTGGAGTTCCCCAAGGCTGTGTACTCTCTCCTACGCTGTTCCTCTTGCATATCAATGATATGTTGCACTTAAGCAGCCTTCATTGTTATGCGGATGACAGTACTGGAGATGCTCTATATCACGGCCGTGCAAATATTTCCCGGGTTGATGTCGAGCAGTGTCGGGACAAACTTGTATCTGAAGTCGAGACTCTACTGCGTGGAGTCTCGGATTGGGGTCGACTTAACTTAGTCCAATTTAACCCCTCGAAGACCCAGGTTTGCGCGTTTACCGCTAAAAAGAATCCCTTTGTCGTGGCCCCACTATTCGATAACACTCCTCTTAAAGCCTCAGCCAGTATTGGAATTCTTGGTGTCGATATATCGAGCGATGTCCAGTTCTGCAATCATTTGGAAGGTAAGGCTAAGTTAGCCTCTAAAAAGCTTGGTGTTCTCAGCAGGGCGCGTCAGTATTTCACATCAGGCCATCGCTTGCAACTCTATAAAGCGCAAATTCGGCCTCATATGGAGTACTGTTCCCACCTTTGGGCGGGGGCGCCCCAATACCAGCTCCTTCCATTTGATCGCATCCAACGCAGAGCGGCTCGTATCGTCGACGACCCCATCCTTTCCAATCGGCTTGATCCTTTGGCTCTGCGTAGAGATGTAGGCTCCCTCTGCATCTTCTACCGCATTTATCATGGGGAGTGCTCTGATGAATTGTTCGGGCTAATACCTGCAGCGGAATTCCATCACCGGACATCAAGGCAGAATACGAAATTCCATCCGTACCACCTTGATGTCTGGCGTTCCACGACTGTGCGTTTTTTAAGGCAGTTTCTGCCGCGCACCACCTCTTTGTGGAACCAACTGCCAGCGCAGGTATTCCCGATCCGCTACGACTTGGGGACCTTCAAAAAAAGAGCGTTCCTCTTCCTTAAAGGCCGGCAACTCACTTGTAAGCCTCCTGGCGTTGCAGGTGTCCATGGGCGGCGGTTGGCACATCACTCGAAGTGACCCGCCTGCTCGTTTGCCTCCTCTCACATAAAAAAAAAAAAAAAAAAAAAAAGAAGAATATGAAGTTTCTTATTTTGAATAGTATATCTTATAGTTATGAAAGTCATACCCTTACGGTGTCAACACGTTGGATGGACAAGTTGTGTTTTAAAACGCGTTAATCACTTTGCAGTCTGGTTCATGCACTCCACACCCCTCTCGTATCGATCTTTTATTTGGACAATGATAGCCTCTCCTTTTTTATTGGCTTCGCCTTACTCGCTACGTATTAAACGCGTTTCATTTATATGTCCAATTGTAATTAATTGCCTTTAATTGTATTACATAATATTTAGCTTATTCCTTCAATCGCTGTGTACAATTTTTTAATGTTTTTTTGATACCAATATATTGAGCTCATGTTAGCATGTAAGAGTATCTTTATATAAACTTACACATGGAAAGATGTTCTAACTTACACTTGTAAGTGTTCTATTAATTAGGTTATGTATTAGTATTGTAGTATAAATAGTACTTTAATTAAAACACTGCAATAAAGCTCATTGAGTTTGTATGTGTGAACATAGGCCAAATATTTAGGGTTACAACTTAGGAATATATCTTTTGCCTAACCACCCGAGGTAAAGTTCATGTAACTGAATCTTTTTAAATGAACTTACCTAATGGAGTTTGCTTGTAACATAAATTTCCCACAAAATATTATCTCCATTTAAAGTAATTACGAAAGAGGACGAATATTAATGGTTTTTTAGGGTTTCGTTAATAATTTAAGCGCTGATTTTAGCGGCTTAATTTCAGCTTACATATATTGTGGGTGGTAAATAACTTTTGGATTAAAATCACTTAAATATGCAATCAACACGTTCAATTATTATTAATTATCTTTCCTTTACGTCTACCATAATCAAAGACTGGCCAATGGTTCGTATATTCCTAGGAAATGTTTGAAAATCAAAAGTGACACTTAATCGCTCATTATACCCATTGGACCAATAACATCGAAGCATAGACAAAAGAATGGGTCGCGTGTTCATAGACTATCCTTCTTACAATGAAGGCTGTCGATGTTTCGACACAACATCAATGTATTTTTAATATATTGTTATCACGAGGTATATTTAGAAACAACTCTGACATCTGTTTATTATTCGCAACACTTTCCCTATTGTCTCAAAATGAGCGCGTGATAATTTTGTTTGAACACCATGCGTTATTTTGGTTTGGCTTTATATACAATGGACTCATGAATGAGTCTGGCGAAATGAGGATTAGCAATTTAACTTTTAAACGTGATTTGAAAACTTTTGTACATGTGAAAGTATGGATAACATTTACGAGGCTTACTGTATACAACCTAGGCCGGACATTTACCCACAGAGTAATGTAAAAATCTTTAAAAATACGTTCCCAAAACTATACGCAGTTTTCACTGATGATTAATAGGAATGTTTCTGCCTACAGACAATTAACCAGACATACTATGACGAATAAAAGGTATAAGGAGTATCCTGTATTTTGTTTTTTATTTATTTAAGGAAATGTACCAAGCACATCAAGGAGCAATACAGAAAGTATATACATATCATAAGTTAAGATGAGCTTGTTGACGCTAGAGGAATGTAAATATGAACGAAGAAAAAACGACACACATTATAATACAAAACAAAATATGTTCCTTAAGAAAGCTTTTTTAGGTTAAACAAGTTTCTTATATACAACGTAATTTTTCTACTCAACTCTTTCTTTACAAAAATTACATTAGTGGTGATAGAAATTGTCGTTATATACTAAATATACATATTAATCGATCTACTTCCTAAATTAATGATTCGTAAAGTAAATACTAATCTACGCCTAGGGCCTTATTCCGTGAATGATAACACAAATTAACAATTTCCTCAACTCTGCGCCAGAAAGCGGCTTTCGTTCGTGTTTGAATATGTTATAAATATATATGCAGGGATATAGGCAGTTCCTAGACTTCTATTCTGTATTGTATAGAATAATTTTTATTGTAATAAATAATTCAGGTTTGTGAGGCAGTTCACTGTTGCCCCAAATGGATCACGCTGCTCATTAATCATACGGTTGGTTACTTCACACTCTTTATAAATATTTATTGTAATAAAATATATTGGAATTTGAATTAAACTGAAATATAGTTTCATGACGTGTCAGATTTATTCATGAGTCATTTTGCATTTCAGACTGAAATCATTTCGAAGTTACGGTAACGAAACAATTGATGTTAATAAATTACTGTATGATGACAATATTGTAAGAATTGAAAAATGAGCAAAATTATGCACAGTTTTGGTGAAAATCTTTTTTTAATAATCCGATGCTCATTTGATTTTCTTCTTCAAACTCATTTGAACTTTAAGTACAACAAGAAAGAAACGTTATTATTAAAACGTTTCACACACAACATTTTAAACAAATTTCTCTTGTTTAAAATATAGAATGGCGGAAATCTAAAAGATTCATTAGCGTGTCACAGCTTTTAAATAATGGAGCTTTGTCCGACTCAACTTTGTACCGCTCAAAACTTTAAAACTATTTGGTTGTAGAACCTGTAATGCTTTTATACAATTTTTTTAATATAATATATAAATTTAAAATATATTAAATACAAACTTTATTCTGTACAGTACAGTAGGTATCACGAGAGTTAATGAACACAGAATGTCAATTGATTTAATGTCAACATTACTAACAGAGTTTATATATTAACTCTTGCTAAATATAATTTTTAAAGTCTTAGCAAAGTCCTAGTTTATCCCATAATGTTATTAATTTGACATTGTTCTATTCAGCGAAGTTTTTCCTTTTTGCTTGATTCACGTTAAAAACGTTACAACAATTATTTTATTATGTATTTACACATAAAATATAAATTATTCTTAAATTTAACGAGTTTGAAAATTAAATATTTGACTCTGCAATCGTAACGTTCCGTGAATATTTAATTTAATTCAGTTACCAATTAGTTGGTATTCTATTATGGAAATCATGTGTCCGTAGTTGGGACAACGTTCTATTCGAATTGTCTGTGTGTTTGTTCCAATTGCTTTAACCTGTATTATAACTTAAGTCACAATTAATCACAATATTATACAATAGATATTTTTAGCAAATAAATGAACTATAACTAGTCATTGTTATTAAGCGCGTTGGGTCTTGCTGCCAACCGCGTCCTATTAATCATTACTGTACTACGATGTATAGTTTAGAGGCTTTGCCTTGATTTAGAAAAGGGTGACTATTTTGGTTTTAACAAACAATTTATAAATTTACAATAGGTTCAATTTATATAACTTATTGTATTTAAATGGAAACTTATTTGCGCTTTTAAGAATATTTTTAAATACTTAATACACTTACATATATTTATTATAATTTTATTTAATCAATATCAAAAATATCTTTATTTACATACGTAACTATCGTAACACTTATGAATCGTCAGAAAAAAAAAATTGTTTGACTCCACATTTACATTGAACTGCCAGTTCCCAAATCAAGAGCGTAGAACGGACGAGAACTGGCAGGAAACTTTTCGCCACTCCTTTAAATCGCAAAGCATGTTTTACAGTACGGTTATAAAGATATGCAATCATTACACCTTGCACTAGCGAATCTGTATTATATTAAACATTAAAAAAATACCATTACTATCATCAGTGGGTATACCTTTACTATTATTCAATGTTAATTTAGCTAATTAAGGATGTTATAAATAATCGTTGCTATATAAATCGCTTTCGAAAATGGTATGAGAATTAGACACAAACTCATTCTAGATGAATGGTTTGCGTCAATCGCGTTGTTGGAACGTGCCTTGTGTTACAATTATTTTATTTTTAAATGAATCAGCGCCTAACACGATAATGACTTTAAGTTTTTTTTCATCAATATTATTTCCATATGCATAAAATATAAACCTATCGTTGCCTGCTTTTTTTTCTTCTTCATATAAACGCACGCTAAAGTAGTCGAAAGACTCCGGTTCATTGATTTTTTATTTATTCTATCTTGTACTAAAACAGTAGAAGTAGATACATTTATTATATGTTAGTACATATAAGAACAAAGGGCGGCCTTATCGTGAAGCGATCTCTACCAGGTGAATTGTAAGTTACATCTTTATGTGTTGCGAAAACATTTACTAAAATATAAAAAAAATATTTGTCGAGATTCTTATACGAGACAGAAGTGTTATACTAACAAATGTGAATAAGAAAGATTCAATTGACATTAGAAATTAACGAAACTAGGACAACAATATATTTAAACTAACCTATACAGTATTTTAAATAACAATTGTCAAATTTCACACACGTTCGTTTAGCCATAACGTAAGTGTTTTATAGATTAATTATTTGATAAACAACATATAATAACAAATAAATATACATATATATATATATATATATATATATATATATATATATATATATATATAATATAAATTATCGCGATACAGCGATGAAATTCCGCCAGTATTGTGGGTGCCAATAGCACCGCTTTTTAAATTTATTTAAGTGTTTAGAATATTAATACAGTTATTTAATAAATTTTAAATAAATACATACAACACCAAACCACCAAGTATGATCATCACACAAATGTTGATCGTACCGAGAATAGACCGGGTTCGCCAATCCGGCATGACCGTTGGGTCAATTGAATTATCTTAAACTTTTTATATATGTCAAAGTTTATCGTATCTACTTTATCGGCTAGTCTATCGAATTAGCGTTATAGAAATAGGAATCGATCTCATGGGATAGCTTGGGTTTGAATTACGTTCCTCCGTAACGAAGCGTCTTATAAATCAATCATTTTTTGTGATATAATTTGAAAATTGAATAAGTTCGTTTATAGTATTAACTAATGGAGTACATTTTAACGTTACTCTATATCATTGTTAGTGAAAATAAAAATGAAAACTCATTTTTTATTTATTATGACTATTAAAAGTATCAAGATGCATGCAGTCTTACATATATTGGAACAGTGTAAATAAATTTTAAATATTTTAATTTTATGGCTACTTGTCCAAAAATATTGACTTTCATTCTACACTTAGTATTCAATGACTTTGGAAAGATATTTTATCGATAACGTCATTCATAATTCATTACGAAGCCAACATATACCAGTTTCGGTTTCCGAATACAAATATCTGAATTTTAGGTTTGAAAATTTGAAGGTTTATCGAACATTTCGACAGCTTTTTGCGTTTAAAAATAAATATAATATATTATGTTATTAATATCAAACAGTAAGCACTAATATATAGAAGTTCTTTCGTTCATTTCATTCTCTTGTTTTTGTTATGTATATACAAACACTAAGCCCCTAGTTGACTGTTATGTGAACAAAATAAACATATATAAAAGCTTAATTTTTGGTACATGAAATGAAAATGCTCACCGACAAAGGTTTGTGTTGTAAGTTGGTTCGTAAAGACAAAAAGAAAATTCCGTATACCTGTTCAACAAGAAAATGTGTTGAGGATGAAAAAGTTTCAATTTTACGATAGAAAGGGATTTTCGGCCTAACTTAATTGAATGCGGGTGCGCTCTACAGACTTTAGTACTATTAAATTTTATGTAAACAATTTATTGAACTATCTTATTACTAAGTATTAGTTTATATATTACAATTGGACGTTTGGATTCTGCACAATTATATTTGTGTGTCCTTATAAATGTATAAACTGACCTGACCGATTTGTATATACTGAAATATTACAAATATATTTTGTAATTAAGCATATTATTCAAAATATGATCTATTCATTGCGGCCATCTAGTAGGAAGGTCATTTATGCCTTTACGATGTAATTTTGGCTGCACTGCCTAAAGCATTTATGGTCACTATTTGTACTGTCAAGCGAATATGAAGAGTGGCGAAAGGTTTCTAATCGTAGTTCCTGTTGAGTTAAAACGGTTTCTTAGCATGAGGTAAGACCTCATGGATTTTTATAAAAAATGATGTTTATTGATTCATGATTCGGGGCTGTTTCGCTGCTAGTTTTGCTATAACTGTTCAGAGTTCGGTAGACATCTGCCATTCAAAAAGCTATAGTGTATAACACCTTAAAGCTTTGCTTAAGGACACTATTGAGGCGTTTGATCTGTAATCAGCTATTGCAACTCAGGCTGACGATTATCGCAACGAACTGTACAATCTTAAAAAGGCAACTCAAGTTTCTGTATAAAATTAAATCTCAAATGTTATATAATTTATTTACAAGAAACACCCCATGAAAAAGTCTCAGTCAAGAATACCAAACCACGAAGCATTTATAACAATTTGATGCTCCTACTACAGTAAAATGCGAAAATTTCATACTTAAACAACTTATTAGCTTGATTATTTCAATATAACTACTGAACATTTAGCCAGCATAATTAATTTTGAATTTAAAATTAAATAACTGTCGACGACGTTTTGCACGTTAACGAAAGCGTAAAAATGTAATTAAAACTTTTATGCAAATAAAATATTTTAATTTGAGTTTTATATTGCACTTTTAATACCATTTTTTAATAGTTCATCACCAATCTAATTCCTTGAAGACTCAAAAACGTTATAAAAAAGACAAATACTACGTCAGATTTTAAATTAACTAAGAGCTCAGAAATAAATGAGCGAAAACGATATTTTGCTTGTTGATCCCAAACTTTAGTCTACCCACAAGGGAGGACTTAACGTTGTTAAGTAACATGTTAAGTACTTAAACGGAGTAATTTAATAAGGTTTGTAAAGGTTACTTTTATATAGAAAATTAAATTTGTAATATTTTAATACTCAATTTAAAGCTTACAAACTATTAAGCGTATATGTTTATAAAAAAAATATTAAGATTACACATTGTATAAAAAAATATTAGCAATAAACCCTTGGTATATTAGTCGCGTTTAAAGAACCTATTCCACTACTGACTCTTTAAATCACTATTTTCTCAGATTTCAAGATGTACGGGTTATTACTAGAAAATATGGCTGAGTACATTCGGCAGACATATGGTGAAGAAAAATGGGAAGACATCAGGCGGCAGGCTGGTGTTGAGCAACCCTCGTTCTCTGTACATCAGGTGTATCCAGAGAATCTGATTGCACGATTGGCCAAGACTGCACAAGAGGTAAGCATCAAAGATGGCGCCACTTGTTACTGAGTCTTATTTGCGTAAACATTCTACATGTTTGTTTATCTCATGCTATCAAGAGAACCGTGTAAGCTTTAATGATACGTATTTTAAATGTTGAATTACCTTAAGAGTTAAACTGTTTGTTCATCAAAATCAGTTCATCTGTATGGAACCTTTGTAATTTATAGTAAAATAAAATGTATTTCTTAAATAGAAATGTGCAATATTAATAGTTTCGGATATATATATAATAAAGTGGGCATTCGTCATTGATTGCGTTATGCTAAAATATTGAGCTAAAAATATTTCTAATGGGCAAGCGATCGAGTGAGGTGACGATACATTTATTATGTTTATCGATTAAAATAAACTCTTTGATGTGTTCAGTGTCTACGAGTGAGTTTTTTTCTTAAATTTGCGATAAATTAGGTAAATGACCTTTTTATGTACAAAAACTAATTATCATGAGTGTTAAAATTTATTGCTATACTTACAACTACAATCAGTTAGTGTATTTCAATATGTTTCACATTGGCCCATTAGCTCAGTTGGTTAGAGCGTCGTGCTAATAACGCGAAGGTCGCGGGTTCGATCCCCTCATGGGCCAGATTTAACTTTTGACATTTTTCTATAAAATTCGTTAATAACATTTTTTGTTTAAATTTAATACTATTTTGATTTGTTTTTTAATAAAATCTTTGTAATTGTTAAATAATTAGGAAATATTTTTTGGTTTGTTAACAATGTTGATAACGGATATTTCTTTTGTATATTTAATAAAAAGAGTATTATTTAATCATTTTAGAAAATAAAATATACTTTTACAGTTATTATTAAGCGCAAATTCTTGAATAAACAATACATTTTATTTGTAAATTGTGTTTATAGTACTAAATATTTCAAAATAAGAATTTAAAAAAAATCCGTCTTGGAGATGCTGGGATTTGAACCCAGGACTTTCAGCATGCGAAGCAGACACTCTACCACTGAGTTACATCCCCGGTACAAAGTTTGTTGAAATTATCATTCAGTTACCAGATTTAGATAATGCATTGAACTTATTTGTTCAACTAATACCATTACTTCCCATTCACAATGTTAGAATAAAACATACGTTCATTTTTTAATTGCATTTTCAGGTTCTTGGCATAACGGAAAAGGAATTTATGGATCAAATGGGCGTTTATTTTGTTGGTTTCGTCTCACAATACGGCTACGATCGTGTTTTATCAGTCTTAGGACGACACATGAGAGATTTTCTTAACGGCTTAGACAATTTACATGAATATTTAAAATTCAGTTATCCAAGAATGCGGGCCCCGAGTTTCATTTGTGAAAATGAAACAAGGCAAGGCCTTACATTACACTATCGGTCAAAAAGAAGAGGTTTTGTTTATTATGCTATGGGACAAATAAGAGAGGTAAGTTTAAAAAAAAAAAGGTCAAAAGAAATAATTGGAGGCGCCGGGTATCGATCCCGGTACCTCTCGCATGCTAAGCGAGCGCTCTACCATCTGAGCTACGCCCCCTGTTGGCAGAAGTATCATAATTTTTTATCACTATCAAAAATACACATAACAAACGAACATTAATACTATGCGTTAGTTTTACTAACTGCGTATCATAGACAAAGTTTTATTACAATAAGTTTAAATAGCGTTATATATATCATCATCAATCTAGTGATTATCATGATTTTTTTTTCTTTGCTATAAGATAAAAATAATGGGATTTCATTTTATGTGAGGCTCGTATTTTTTAAATAACAATAATGTGAACATTAAACGCAGGGCAATAATTTTGCAGTTCTATTTGGCTTTCCACTTCTAAAGTATTAATATACTTAAACCTTAGTGCAAACAGTCCCAAGAGGATAACTTATTCTAGATTCTAAAATCCTTTTGTAAGTCGACAACGACAATAGAGGTAACGTTTAACGAGGTCTTTAGCTTTTGTGATAGTGATAATGGATTTTATAATGCTTTCCGATAATAAAATGTATGGGAAAACTATGTTCTTACAAACTGTACTTTATAAAATAATCAGAACGTGTTTGATGTAATGGAGTTATATATTTCCTCTAACTTGTATTTATATAATTGTATTAGTTATGTAATTCAATTTATTGTTTTATAACGTGAAGTATTTTAATAACATCTTCTAATTACTTTCATAATTAATAATTCAATAATAATAAGAACGGTTTGGTTTGGTTTTTTAACGTTTAGTTTGAATTTAAAGCGGATTTCTTTCTCGAAAATATGTAACTTAAAATTAATTCAGGTAGATTATCATAAAAAGCATCACACATTGGTACTTTTATTTTTAAATTTTAAAAAATCATTATTTAATATTATCTGTTTTAGGTGGCCCGCCATTTCTATCACAAAGAGATGCGAATAGAGTTACTAAGAGAAGAGTTACTATTTGACACTGTTCATGTGACGTTTCAATTGACATTTGACAATCGTGCATTCACTTTAGCATCGCTCGCAATGACCAGAGAGGAGAAGCATTTACCAATCAGCGCGTCTGTACTTTTTGAGATATTCCCATTTTGTATTGTATTTGGGTACGTTCATGATGAGTAATTTATTTTACCTTCTATTTGAATTTGAATCGGTGTTATTTTATACGTATTCGTTTTATAAGCTGTTCATACATAAGAGAGATTTGAATAGTTTTAATTTCTAGTCTTTAAAAAAAATGATACACAAGTTTAAATGACACATAATCGAATCCAGTATATTTAATAATTTTGTTATAATGTTCAAAATGTCATCAAAACAACCATTCCCCCTTCAAGTAAGATAACGTTTTAGATCAGACATGGTGGTCCGAAGTATTGGTAACTCCTTAATGGTAATTCTACCAGACCTTGTGGGAAAGAAGATCACCAACTGGTTCGATTTGGTCAGACCGCTTATTGCTTTCAAATTTCAAACGGTAACGTATTCAATATTTTCTAATATTCTTTATTAATAATAATCATTTACTATTGTTAGTCCTAATCTCTAGCTACTTAATTTTATCTAATACATTAAAATCTTGTTTTATCTTTCATTTTTATTTTATATTTAGATACTGAATCGTACCAACAATATATTCGAGCTGGTGACAGTGGAAGCTGTGATGCATGAGAAGGCGCCGGACAGACGAAACGATCTCCTCCGTTTGTCTGATGAATCCGACTGCACCACTGAAGAGAACCTTCGCTTGAAAGGTAAGTGATAATTAACCTTACATTAAAACGCAAAGTTCGCGTCCATTGAATGGATTAAATATTTGTTTTGTATCTAATTTGATACTAGGCCGGTATTGGTAAAAAACACGAACACGTCTGCGTAAGTCAAAATAAAAGTCAAAGTTTGTATACTATATTTAACCACTTTTATACATAAAAAAAATTCCCCCATTTTTACGAGAAATAAAATACTCCAGTTTTCAGTATTGAAAATTCTGCTTTGGTCCATTAAACTGTGTTTTGGTTATTAATAAAATCGTGCTATCGTAAATATTTACTATAATATATTTGAGGCAATTTTCAGTGCGGGGTATGGTTCGTAAGAAACGCTTTGCATATGATGGAAGGCCTTTGCCCGATATTATCAATTTACATCTCAAAGGTACCTTTGTAATGCAAATAAATTGGCTATCAAAATACTTTACAGCCTTATTTAAATGCACCTATGCACATAGATACTTAGCAAACACAAATAAAAAATACACTACGACGGAAGTTACATGGCGTCGTTAATTGTTTTATATAAAACGTATATACGTAACTCATAACGTATATACGTTACAGCCTCCGTAGTTAAATGTTACCTAAATACATTATAGGAATGGTACGTGCGAAATGAGATTTTTCAGTGATCGTTTCTATTATAGTACTCTGGAGCTTTTGTGTACCAATATGTTAATGCAATTATTATTTTTTTATTGAAATATACATTGATTGTTGATTTAATATTACGTTTATTAAACAATATTATAATGCTTAACATTTATTATAATAAGTAGTATTAGTGGACAGAAACGATAAACTTGGATCTATTTACGTCATATATAAAATTTTAGGACAAATGATTTATATGGACAATTGGAGAATGATGATGTACTTGGGCACTCCAGTGATGCCGGATCTATCTGCCCTCGTCTCCACCGGACTGTATATCAATGACTTGTCCATGCACGATTTCAGCAGGTATATTTTGATAACAAAGTTATATCAAACAGCTATTTAATCTTTCTTACTGTCGTTTACATATAGGTTTATTAGTTAAGTTAATTTTCTTTCTTAAATGTTATTAAAATTGAAATATCTTCGGTTATAAAATGAAAATGGTTCTTCACTTTTCTATTAGAATAGGTTTGATATGTACTTACCACTCACGTGTATAGAAGACCAGACATACATTAGCACGTTAAATACCGACAACGAAATATTAAATCCTGGAATGTTTCAGAGACCTTATGTTAGCCGGTACCCAGCAGTCCGTGGAACTCAAACTGGCACTTGATCAGGAGCAACAGAAAAGTAAGAAACTTGAAGAGTCCATGAGGAAATTGGATGAAGAGATGAAAAGAACAGACGAGCTACTTTACCAGATGATACCGAAGCAGGTGGCTGATAGGTTGAGGAATGGAGAGAACCCTATTGATACTTGCGAGGTAAGTTGGTAGATCATCGAGATTTTTTTGTTTTTATTATTTTCATTAACTTTTTGTTTTACCTTGTCATATTCATATAAGTTATAATATTTGTTTCTCACGTATAGCGTTATTCTCACTTTGCGTAATACAACTGAAATAAAATTTTAAATTTTTAACTAGGTACACATCTGCCGTCCAAAATTGGATTTTTCCTATGTTTTTCATATTGATTGGAAATTTCAAAAGGCTGATCTGTAAAAGAAAATCATTTATTTTCCAGATGTTTCACAGTGTGTCAATTCTTTTCTCCGACGTAGTGACGTTCACTGAGATATGCTCTCGCATTACTCCCATGGAAGTGGTGTCGATGCTGAATGCTATGTACTCCATATTTGATACGTTAACTGAGAGGAACCGAGTGTACAAGGTATTAAGAAAATAATGAAAAATCAAAAATATCTTTCTTCATATAGGTAACTATGGTACACTTATGAATCGTCAACAAGATAAAAAGTTTAAAAAATATCGTTTCTACATTTACTGCTTTAACTTAAATACTCTAATCTCTTTAAATTATTAAAATATTCTGAAGTATAGCATACTATTTCAATGAATATCATTTTTGCGAATTAACACTTCTTTCATAATTACAATTTATTTGTTAAATAATATATTTGTTCCTTTATAAACAAATATTTATTTTAAGTAGATTTTCATGTCGACGATGTTATTAAATCATTGGATTAGCTTTTATGAATAGAGAATGAAGAAGTTTTACTTCATGTCAATACTAAAGCGGGATATTTTAAATCAAAAGTTATATTTCTTTGTATATCGTAGTGGTTTTTATCACTAAAGATTATATCATTTAGAATTTAAAGTTTTTACTACGTTTATATATTGTATAGAGGTAATTTTTTTAAACGTAGGTGGAAACAATAGGAGATGCATACATGGTGGTATCCGGGGCACCAGAAAAGGAAGACAATCACGCTGAAAAAGTGTGTGACATGGCTCTCGATATGGTCGATGCCATCACAGATCTGAAGGACCCCAGCACTGGTATGTCTTGTCAGTATATATATTTAATAGTGGAAATTTACTCTGCGCAAAATTTTTGAAATTACTTATCATATTTTTTATTACTTTATCGTAAAAAAATAAGATATAACAAGTATAAATAGTTAATATAACCATAAGTTTTAACATATCCAGGATCTCACCTCTCAATCAGAGTAGGAGTCCATTCTGGCGCTGTCGTGGCTGGAATAGTGGGCTTAAAGATGCCGAGATATTGTCTTTTTGGTGACTCGGTGAATACTGCCTCCCGAATGGAGTCCACCTCAGAAGCAATGAGAATTCATATATCGCAAACAACTCAGGAATTACTTTCCCCATCGTATATGGTCACTGAAAGGGGGGAGATACAGGTCAAAGGGAAAGGTAGGTGTTGTAAGTTGGCGTGCTCTTTTGTTTTCTTTTTACAATAGTATAGAATCGATTGAGACACATTTAAATTCAGATATGTTATCTTTACTTTTATAATTGTCAAATGTAACACATATTGTAAGAAAAACATTTAAATGCAGACATAATTCTGTGTAAGGTTTATTCCTGGACTTATAGTTATGGCAAATGTAGATACCGTAAGTAGTGTGCTCTATGATTAAACAATCATAGTTCAATTTCCGTTTACCAGTTTACTTTTTTCATATTTTTAGTTTACGTCTGATTGTGGTTGTTTTAACTGATATGTTATTATTTGATTATTGATATGATATTAATTTGTTATGTACCACGTTGTCCAAATTATTTAAGTGTTTCCTCTGGTTTTTTAAATTTATATGTTATGTTGAAACTTTTAGGCGCAATGAAAACTTACTGGTTAGAAGGAAGAGAGTCTCGCCCGTCTCTTACCAAAGTAATCTCTTCTCAAATACAACCGGGACGAGAGTTAGAATGGGAAAGAGCAGCTGACGCGAGGGATAGTATAGCAGAGCATTCAGCTCAGCAGTTGAACCACAAAGAAATCCAAGTGATATCAGCGACATCTGTAATTAGTACGGGGAATTTAATATCACCAACATTGAAACAGCCGACTGTGACGTCACCCACGGAAGAGAGACGGATGTATTCGCCCGTCACTTTCCAAGATGTTGCCAGACGGAGTATTGCCAATTCGCCGAATAGAACCGATAAAGAAAAAGGTAATATATATTTTTGTATATATTACCTATTACTACCTACCTACTACCTATTACTAGTTGTATATATCTGATATGGTTTTAACAATGCCATGCCGAATTGTGTTTTTTTTTCAGAAATTCGTCCTTTTCTCGAATCCAGGTCGACGTCAGCGAGTGTTGGTGGGATGTGGACTGACGCGGAATCTTTGGATCCTCAACGGACTTTAGATAGCCTCAACTCTTCCTTTTGGTAAATATATTAATGTCCGTAAAACCATAATTGATTCAGGATATAAAATTGTATTTAATTTGATTTGTCAGCTATATTTTATTTAATGAACTTATGTCGTAATACGATAAAAATTGTTCAATTAAATATTTTGAGGATTTTATAATATGTAACCATTGTAATGCATTTTTTATAGTTATAGTTCAACATCTCCGTGTAGAGTGGGTACTGCGCCTCCATTGAACGGAGACAAAGATAATTATATGGATATCGTGAGTACAATTAATAATTAAAACAAATATTATTTAGGGGAGTGTATTACTTGCAACGATACTAAGATTACTCTCAATAAACGCGTTGGTGCTTTTGATTAAAAATATTTTTAAAAAATCGTTATATTTGTCTCACATTTCTCTAGCGATCGGGAGCGTTATCCCCACCTTGTTCGTTGCCGGGTATGGATACAGCATACGGGCCCAACACTCAGATAACACAAACCACTATCACACACGTTCGGGCGGCGTCACACAGTGGAGACGAAATAGGTACATTTTATTTGTTCTTTCTCTTCTGAAATGTTCATATGCCAGAACATTTGCACAATAATTATAAAATGTCAATTTTGTGTTGCTGGGGATATCGTGGACTGAATTTTGCACCAATGTCTCGATATTCCAGGAACTCGGTGTCAAGCATAAGAGTAGCATTTGTCTATCTAACATAGTCAAATCTCGCCCACTTTCTATCTTCGGACACGTTTCAAGGCGAGGCAGCATCTCTTAAACATCTAGTAGTCCAAGGGAGAGTGAAGGGCACTAGACCGCACGACAGCTCTCTTAGGCGCTGGACCGATCAGATAAGGTCTGCAGCGAGCCATAGTGAGGCGCGTAATTTTAGCTGCCCAGTCCACCGAGCCTTCATGATGGTCACGACAGCTCTAATAAGACCGTAAAGAAGGAGAAGAAGAAGAATTAAGTATACTAAATCTCAATATATTTTTGTATTACAGAAACAGACACAGAATACCAAGACGCAAACTCGGGTTTGCCCCACATATGTACAGTGTCGGAACATGTTGAGCAAAATCAACCGAAACCGAGTAAAGTGGGGCGATTTCGGGCGAAAATCGCTCCGGGACAATATAAAGTATGCCTCAAAAATTCCAAAGAAACAAAAGAAAAACCCCAAACTCAATCAAACCCTCATGGACACCACCATACAAAAAACGTAAATCATCATCAATGCTGTGGCGCATTTGGCAATCCACACGTGAGACATAAAACTAGTAACCCCAGTTGTCATTTAATCTAGTCTGTGGTTTCATTTTCTTTAAAGTACAAAATAGGGTTAAGATAGATAATGTACCTTTATCCACATTATGTTATTTCAGAAATAATACTCTACAGACTCTCCTAACTTAAACTAATTAGTTAAAAGGGTTAATTCAGTCTGTTCAGCTAATTAGAAGCTAACATTCGTATTCTTTTTTCAAATTTCACATCTTGGCGGGCACGGAAACCGTACAACGGTTTGTTTATGCCGCAGTTCAATGAATAATAAAAATATATCTCTTATTATATAATATAAAATATTGATAGACTAGAATTTCAGACTACTTGAGACGATTACGATATTATACAAATTTACCTACTATTATAAAACTCCTAACTTTTTTTGTTAGACCACGTCTTTTTCTAATGACTGATTTATTCTAATATAACCATTATTTTACCATATTTTGAGCTATATGTTGGGGTTATGCAAGTAGTATAGAAGTTAATAAATATTGCATAAAGTTACGGACTATAACGGTACGTAAGCTAATTGATACATCATCAGGGAATTGCAATTGGATCCACTACTACTATCGCATTTCAGAAATATTCAGATTTATTATCTACATTCATTGAATAATATGTTTAGTTATGTACTAGACTTGAAGTGCTTGAACTATATTCTATTTCTATAGAATAGAAGCGTAGATAATGAACCTAAATATAATTACCCAAATTCTTTTTAATACTAAAAATAGCGGAATATACTTATTAAAAATAATGTTTGTTTGAAAGTTTTGTATAACTTTTCAATTGTGTTTAGTAACTCAATGTTCGTTCGTTTAAAGATTTTATGTAACAAAGTACCTAACTCTCTAATGATTTATCACGAAAATGATATAGTCCTAAATTAGTGGCTAAGATAAAAATATTTTTTTATGTGGATCTCAGTTGAGCAAATACAAAGACTTGTTCCAAAGAAAATATCGTTTTGACTTGAGCTTTACGTAATGACAATAGAAAATAAGCTAATTTAAAGTCGTAAGTTGTGTTACTGTATTCAAGTAAAATATTCAATCGTTAAATTAAATTTAACTAAGAAAATTAAGATCTTGTTGTTAGTGTTTAAATTTAGAATATTAAATATATTTACAAAATATTTATCGTATATAAATTGCAAAATATAAGGTTGAAATAATTGGGAGGTCGCTATATCATATATTTATGGATATTTAAACTAAATTGCACGAATATAAATCGAATGGAAAACGTATCTACAGATTGTACAGAGTTGACTAACACTTTTAGTCAACAAAAAACAAAATGGCGAAAGTTTCGTGTATATTTATCTCACATATAAAAGTGGGAATTTGAAGTTGAGTCAATTGAATAATTGTTCTAGTCGTTTTGAGATTACAGTACTTAAATGTTTACAATTTTATATTAGAATTATTATGTACTCTCTGTTATTGAGTAATATCTTAATAAATCGATTACGATAATTTTTTAACTTTTATTATTTCTAGAAAAGACTCCCGCGCAAAGTAAATCATTTGTATATGTTAAATTTTAAAAGATTAAATAACTTGATACTAGATCTATTGCTTTTTAAGTATCATATGTATAAAGTTATCGTTATCAAGTATACGTTATTAGTAGTTATTCACTTATTTAAGGAAATATCTAGATTCAATTGTTATATATAAGATTATTCCAAGCTTAGAGGAATAGACAATCTTTATTAGTTTTATAGTAAATATTGTTTGTGGTTATACACTTGTACATAGTAATAAATGTGAATTTTTTTTTGAGTTTTTTATTCGACTGACGTTCTGTAAGATTTTCAATTACTGATATTTTCTATATAGTATATATATAGTAAAGTTCTATAATTAAACCAAGTATCTATAAAATATAAAAACGCAATTTAAAAAACTTTTTTATTGATAAATTTTACTAATAATTTACTATTTAATTTACTAATAACAAACGAATATTATTTTTATTAAATAAAAAAAATACATAATAAAGATACATGAAGTTATTTATTTAATATTAATTTTTAAATTACGAATAAAATCACTTAGGTATTACAATATTATAAATTACGTATTATATTGATAATTTTATTAACATGTCGAATATCGAAATAATTGTTAGACGTGAACAGTTCTATGTAAATATAAATTTATAATGATATAAAAGAATATAATGAAAAAAAAATTATTCAAAACTTAACTCGGTTCCCTTCAAATGTTGCTCAGCCCAATCGTCGAATCGTCGAGATAGATCATCAGACATAAAATTCTTCCAATCGCCAATTTCCCCCTTTCTAATAAAACGCAACGGTGTCTGTTCCAAGTAACTTTTTCCGAACGACTTTTCCAGAATCCCCTCTAAATTCACGGCGCGATTTTGTTTCATATTTTGAAACGACAAATGGTCGCACAGCTTATCCACTTGTTCGTCTGACATATTTTTGTCGAGAAATTTCGCCGTTTTACGAACAACCATTGGCAGATCGCGTTTCATGTCTTCGAATTTTATGAACAGTATGTTGGGGTCGTGACGACGTTTCCAGAAACCTACAATACGTATAAGCAAGTGTTAGTGAGCAAGTAAGGAACAAATGAACGCTGCTGATCAGCTATCACTACATCCTGATTTCAAAATTGTTTCGTTCTCACCAAGTATATGGTTCCAGACTGGACCAAACGGCGCATGATCTCTCATGAACAAATCACAGAACACTTCGAAACTGCCTTTTAAACCGTGTACCAATGTGCAGTAGTGGTAGTATGACACCACCATATCTTTAGGGTTGCGCGATGTGTAGATTACCTAAATAAAACCAAAATATACGGGTAATATACATGTATTTTATTAGGAAATTAAAAACTTAGATATTTATCCAAACAAAGCTCAAGCTCAAATATATTAATTGTGAGCGGTTCAATCGCTGGAAACTGCCTTAAAACGTTCAGTTGTGGAATGCCAGACGTCAAGGTGGTACGGGTAGAATTTCGTAACCTGGACGTCCAGTTTTGGAATTCCGTTCATGAATTCGTTTAGGTATAAATCCGAACAATTAATCAGAGTACTCCCCATGCGGACCTTCGTATATGCGGTAGAAAATGAACATCTTGCCGGTCAAGCGAAACAAAAATTGGGTCACCAACGATTTAAGTCACTCTCGATCAAGAAAGAAATTAGTATTGGGAAGCCCCTCCCCCCATACTTTATGTATTTAATTTGCAATGCATTTAGAGATGTAAGCAGTAAGCCCAAAGTTAATTTAACTTTGCAATGATAATATATAGATTTATATTTCGGCAATTGGCTCAGCAACGGGATAGTTTAATTCTTGTGTAGTCTGACAATGCTTTTGTTATTTGAATTGTAAGTAACATAATTTTTGATCGAGTTTCTTGCCGGTTCTTCTCGGTGGATAATTGCCATCCAAACCGGTGGTAGTGTATAAATTGACGATTCAAAAGTGTCTTTAAGTGACTTAATTGAATAAAGATATTTTGAGTTTGAGTTAATAACTAGACAAAAAGGGAAATTTATTAATGTAAGCCTTGCCTTCGGTTTGGTATTTCCGTCTTCTTTAACAAAGTCAGTGGGCAGCAGGTCCCAGGGTAAATGACTACGGATGTATCGGGGATGAGGTAGACGGTACTTCACCAGATCTACTGAGGTACCTTTTACGGACTCATCGTGCCATTCTGCATGGCCATCCACCATTATACAGCTCAGCTCAACCAATGGGCACCGGATCTAAGCATTAAATGTAAATACCAAATTTTATATCATAACTTGGATTAGATATTACAAGTCTTTACTCGATAAGGGATAATAGAATTTCTAAACTTAAAAAAGTTACTCGCTTTTCTTTTGTTTGAATATGTTAAATATGTTTAATTCTTCTCATACGTCTCAGGCGTTAATACGCCTTGATAATTAAATTCCCGGCCCACCAAATATTAAAAAATCTATTCATTTCAATCAAAATTCCAGCTAGGAACATAGTTCAAAGTTCTAATAAAAAGGGAATTGTAACCATAACTTTAACTAATACTGTATGAAGTAGTTATATACTATACTTAGTAGGTTAATAGTAAGGTAAGAAACTAACTTGCTGTATGGACTTCGCCCCTTCATAGTCTAAATCGTGTCCTATCAGCCATACCATTTCCTGTGCCCACGTCGAACCTATAAATAAAATAAAAATCCTAAAGATATATATACATATATATATATAAATAAATGAGAAAAAAAATTCTTGCTACTACATTCTTTTCATAGCTTATTTTACACATCTAGTAAGTTTAATTCAATGCGAAATACGGCTTTTCTTATTTTTTTGGTCAGTTCGAATATTCTATTGTGGCGGGCGGTATTTATTCCTTATTGGAAATTGAACAATTAAAAATAATATTCTTGAATTTAATCTATTCAAACTTTTTCAGAATTAAGAACTATTTTATTCTCACCAGTTCGTGGATACGAACACATCCAGACATCACTATCCAGCACCTCCATGTCCAGTATATCCTGTCCAATCGTCATATAATCCGCTGGCAGAATCACGTGGCCAGGATTAATTTCGACCATACAATCTTTTTTATCGAACATGTTATCCAGCATAGCACCAGTTTCTTCGTCTAGCTTGGAAAAGGATAAAACCGGTTTTGTTCTCATTTTGAAGAAATATTTACAAGTACAAATTTAACATTAGTATGATACAGAAGACGTCCAGTAGCTACCTCTAAGGAAAACGCAATGTTTGCGTGCTATATTATTGCGTGGATAGTTTTCCTTAACTCTCACTTATGTGGAGTGTTCACATTTCTTATCAAAACTTTTCTATATATTTAGGCATCCATAAAACTATTCAGTAAACTATACGTATAGTATGTAAATACCTACCCTTAAGGTGATCCGCACTGTAAGTTTGCTCGAACCATACATTAAATAAGTTGATGAAAAAAGCAGCCTTCGAAACAAACTTGAGCAATTTTACTATGAAATGCTGTTGATGAAGTAATCATATTTACAAAATAGACAATAATCACTTAAATTGTATAAAACACGCTGTACAGTGTACGGGTTTAGTTACCTTCCGTGTGCTATAACCACTTTCTGTTTCTTACATAGCTTTGTAGGCATACAAAGTGCATTGAAGTGCAACGATAAAATGATTCTAAAATAATATGATGTTGAATGAAGTAGCTTCTTGCTTCTGTTTCACTCTTCAAATGAGCAAATATTAACAAGTTATTTTTCAGTAAATTATTAGAATATAAAATTTTGTTCAAATTGTAATTATGCGTTAGTAACATACAGATTTACAGTACATCATGATGACAAACAAAGTAAACATAATAAACAGAATTTCTTTTAGCAATTTGCGCAATGTTTCCCGCGTTTTTTGATTGTCCGTTTATGTAGAAAACTCGAGCCGCGCATGTTGTCATGACAACCGCCAATTACGTCGCTATTCAATATATTTAACGTTTCATAATAGTTTTATAAATCGTAAACTAAAATATACGTTAAAAATAATGTCTAAGGTAGCAAATGTTAATTCGAGTTTTGCGTACGAAATTTTAATGTACCTGAACTCATTTTATCTAGGAATGTTTTTCGTTTGTGAAGTGGCAATGGGTATTTTGAAAGCTATAAATGTATCTTATCCAGATAATGCTTTAATGACTGAAGCCGGTATATTTTGTGTGTTATGTTTAATAGAAGTATTGCGAATATTCCTTGGTAGGAGGGGAAATCTTTCTAGTAAAAGTAAGTTGTTATGATTATTGATCTGAAATGTCCATATGTATAAACTTTTATATTTTGCAATTAAATTTTTAATGTTGCCCTATTAAAGATTTTCTTCACAGCTTTAAACTGATGGGCGTTATAACTTTTTCAGAGATACCCGTATTTTTCTCAGTCATCCTTACCATACCATCAGCTGTTGGAGTATGCTATTTTCTCATTTATCAAACATATATTCTGAGGCTTGAATATATTTGGTGTGCTGTAATGTTAATATTTCATGCATTAGAGCTAGCGTTTGCTATTCTATTTATTTTTACTGTATGTAAAAACCATCAATATGAATAGAATAAAGTTAAAAGTACCTCTTTGTCACATAAATATTAATTGTCACTGTAGTACTTTCCTTGTGTACTATTTCTTATACTTATACTATGCAAAAATTAATGACATGTGTAAATTGTAGCAGGTACCTTGAATGTAAAATGATATAGAGATCACAGTGTATTACTAAGCAATTATGCCATTATTCAACTGTAGATACAGATTAATAACCCCTAATAATTATGAATGAAATATCTTATTCTATTTCATTCATACTTTAATTTAGTATTAATATATGGTGATTCCTTAATCAAGAGAGAGACCACCAATTAAGAGATAAATGGTTCCATGTTTATTTTCTTTACACAATGCATAAAGTATATTGTTTACTTGCCAAATAAGAAGCCTACAACAATTATGTTGATAAGACTGAAATCTCATTTATAATACAGTTGAGATAAATATAGTATTGTCTTTATTGAGTCTTCATTATTAAATTAAATTTATATATATGTTACATTGTCTAGTTGGATGACAATATAGAAAAAATAACTTATTATATATGTATTTTTAAAATTAAAAAGATAACAATGTTTAACTTCTTTTATTAACTATGCTAAGTTACATTAAATATTACAGTTATTCCCCTGTCGGTGGTTTAATATAGTCAGGTAAATGTTGGCATTCAATTTTAGTTACTTTCAAAGCACAGCCCTCTGGCAAGTTTCTTTCAATATACTCCAAATATGTGTCACAAGTAGAACCTGTTAAGCGTTGTATGTGTAAAAATCTAAAATAAGTCCTGATTTCATATTGAACTCTGTGCTTTTTATATATATGCACACAGCGTAGCAATGTATGTCTTTCCTTTTCAGCTTTTCTGAGTGTCCAACTGTTAATAAAAATATCACCTTATTTAATTTGTTTTTAAATACTAACTTGCATTAGACCAATCGAAAAAGTACAGTCTAAGTGAATATCAAGCCTAGGGCTAAATTAATATATTATGCTAATCATAACTTTTAAATTATAAACAAACCTTTTTGTAACCTCAATGCCTAAATGTGACGCTGCCGCAATACAAAACCATGAATAACTCAATAGTACAGCAGGATCTATACCTCTCATCTCAAGCTCTACCCGTTTATACAATTTATCCAACTCCACCTGACTGGGTGGTACAGCTTCCAGTGGTTTTATGGGACTTATTGAAATTGTCGACATTTGTCTTAGAGGTGAATAGTTCATTACATATACGCTTCGAATTGCTGGTGCTGAACGCCATAATTGCTGAAAAACACCCCTTGCTTTGTTAATAAGGATATGTATATAAAATAAGTATTCATAAAATTTTCAGAATTCGTACATACTTTAACTAAATTCATTTTTATAGGTTAACACTTAACAGTAATTGATTCAATAGTACTTAATATGTCTATTGACTTATAAATAAACACATTCCTAACTTAAAGTAAAATTTTAATAGCTAAAATGATAAATACAAATAAGATTTTTTGAAACCCGATTATTGCTAAATTGCTCTTTTTGGTATTAATCAAACTGAAGTTTGTGTCTATTTGCAGAATATCTGTGGTTAAAAACCACAGACGAGGTTGTCCATACATCTCTTTTCTTGCCCTAAGTTGTAGGGTCGTAGCTAGAATTGTTGATTTGTCCGTATAAAACAATTAATATTTATAACAAATGAAAGCCTTACTGATGAACTCGACTAGCCTTAATCTGTAAAGTTTTGAAATTTTATGGCTAACACAATCTGTGAAGTATAACGTAAATAATAACGACAAGTAACAACTGAATACTGAATTCCAAACAATGTTTATCATTGATATTGACCAAAAATTATATATTTACGGTAACGATTAAATTGTAAATAATTAATATTATAAAAAATATAGAATTTTTATAAAAGAAAAAACTAAAATATTCAAAATGCTTGTCCCAATTTCCTAAACCGCAACTATTCTTTGTTAGAGGTTTAGTTTGATAGGCAAAGTTAGAATTGAATTTTCAACGCATATTGTTATTGTATCGATTCGAAGTGTGGGAGATGGTTGGAATGGGAAGATTGATTCTTTTAAATTTTTTTCGTCACCGCCGTCATCGATGTGTATCTCACTTAACTACAAACGATTCACCAAAGCAACCTGAAAGTAAAATAGGTACATACCAAAAATGCAGGATTTGTTTAAAACATGGTTCTGTTCCAATATTTGGGAATCAATTAACAACTGACATTTCTGAGCACTTCCGTTCTATAATTGATCTTGAAATAGATTATAATGATGACTATCCAAAGTATCTATGTGATGAATGTCATTCCAAGCTCCAAGGTGCAATAGACTTAAGAAATACTGCCAACATCTCAGATAAGATTCTAAGGGAATTACCTACTGATACTTATGACGATACAAACGACTATGTATGTGAACCCAAATCCACTGAAAAGCAAACCACCACTGAGGAAATTTACATATGTGTAAAATGTGATAAAAGATTTACTGTATTTGAGGAGTATTCTGAGCACATTTCTGTAGATCATGAAAATGCTTCCCGTCAGTGTCCCATTTGTAACAAGGTTTACAAAGAAATTTACTTCAAGAGACATTTATCTTTACATAATAAAACACAATTTATTTGTGACATTTGTGGTAAACATTCATTCTTTAAGGGTGAATTTACAAGGCATCGTCTTACACATTTTTACCACCTTCCTGTTAAGTGTACTCTTTGCCCATACAGGGGGAGATTTCCAGAGTCTCTAAAATTACATATGCGTACTCATACAGGAGAAAAGCCTTATCAATGCACACAATGTCCATCCCGTTTCTTAACTAAGAGTAATCTGAACAAGCATAGTTTAACCCATAAAGATAGTTATGATTTTAAATGTGAATGTTGTGGAAAAGGTTTTCATAATAAAAAAGCATATGACCAACACTGCAGGATTGATCATGGTGGCATTAAAGAACATGTTTGTAATATATGTAATAAAGCATTTGGGTATCGAAAACAAATGATGAAGCATCAATTAAAAGTGCATAAAAGGGAGAAAATGAGGAGTGGCAGAATGCCAATTTATTTACAAATGCAACAGCATGAACATGGGCACCTTAATGGTCTCTAGGAAAACCATTCCTAAAATTAATCTTCACTAACCTTACTTTATGTAGAGCAGTTAAGTCTTTTAAAGCAAGTATTGTAAGAAAACAAAAAAGTATAGGAAAACACACAAGTGTGTAACTTTTAAGAATTAAACAAACATCTGATAATTTAGTGTTTCGATTTATTTTACTATAAATGTATGATATATGTCATTGGGTTCCTCTGATACCAAAACAGTAGAAAGAACAATTTCCTTAACCTATTCTTAATGTAATTATGTTAAGTAAATAAAATTTACATAATTTGATCTCATTCCAACATTACAAATAGATATTATTGTTTTTAATCTAATTCAACCAATTACGATTGGTTAATACGATTACCTAAATCTGATTCCTTAAAAAATGTAAACCTATATATAAAAACTAATTTTTAATTATAAATTGATACTTGATAAAAAAAGAAAAACAATTGTACGCAACAACGTCATCGTGTACGTCAAAATTTTATTTTACCATTTTGAGTTTTTTCATTACAAAATTCTCATAAAAAATGGCAAACGAGGCTGAAGAGACAATTCGTAAGCTTTCCATGCACAAAGGAGTAGTAGGGGTTGTTGTTGTGAATGGTGAAGGAATACCAATTAAATCCACCTTGGACAACCATGTTTCTGTGCAATACGCCGGTCTGCTAAGCGCCTTAGTAGACAAGGCGAAGTCTGTCGTGCGTGATCTAGATCCAACGAACGATCTCACATTCCTACGTATTCGAAGTAAGAAAAGCGAAGTTATGGTTGCACCTGACAAAGACTTTATTTTGATAGTTGTTCAAAACCCAGTTGAATGACTAAGGTTTTCGCCCTTAAGGCTGTTTAGAATTATATTTAAATGTTAGGTATTTTACAAAAATAAAACTATTAAGGAATTTTAAAGAGTTTACTGTTCTATATCTAAAGACTATCTACCACATATTGCCCCTACCACGGAAACCACCTCTTCGATTTCCAAATCCACCTCGGGTATCGTATCTGCCCCTGTTGCCGCCTCCGCCCCGGTTGCCAAAACCTCTATTCCCATAACCGCCTTGATAACCATAACCTTGATTACCAAAACTACCCCGGTTACTAAAACCACCCCTATTACCAAATCTAGTTTGGTTACTAAAACCTCGATGGTTTTCGCCAAAGCGAGCAGTTTTTTCATAACTCTGGTTTTCCCCAAAATTGGAGTAACCTCTAAAACCTCCTCTTGGTGCATTAGTGCCCCAGCCCCTATAATTGCCTCGCTTCTCTCCATCTGAACGGAATGTCGGTACAGATATTTCTCTAGGTATACCATAATCACCGGCTGTGAATAGACACAACGCTCTGACACAGTTGAGCACCTGAAAGAAAAAAGGCAATTTCGATCACGTCTACGACACTAACCTTTTTATTGCAATTATTTAAAGTCAATTGTTCCTTTAAATACCTACATTTAGGAGCTACTTCTCTTAGATCTAAATACAAATGTAAAAAGAATACATGTATCAATATTTAAAAATTACATTTTTAAAAAGTATTATCAACCTTTTGTTCAGCCGGTGAAAATTGCAATGCTGCATCTGGTTGTGAGGCAGCTCTTTCCACAATACCTTCAATGGCGGGTCGTAGGGCAGCTATAAGTGCCGCGGTGCGGGGAGACATCTCAAAGTTAAGCCAATTGTCTAGACGGACAACGTCGTCGATCTATTCGGGAAAATATCACATCAAAAACTATGCCTAAACTAATAAAAAACTTACCAATACTAAAAAATAAAATTTAAGTATGACAACACTATTGCAATTGCTACAACGAGATAATGATTATACTACATCAGGCAACACATGTTTATTTAATGACACATTCTTGAATTAAAAGAGATGTTACATACAGACACTGGACCACCCACTAGGTTATTTCTGTGGGTATTCAATCTTTTCCGAAGTGCTTGATAGATAAGAGAAAAGCCATGGAAATCACGAGTGCGCGTAAGAAACACATTTCAATTTTTCACTACGTCAATATAGAAACAGTTCCGTTATCCGAAACACCATATTGTGGAACAAGGCCGGCAACACACCTGCAAACCTACCCGCGCAAAGAAAAACTATGATTTTAGATGGAGTTGAATACACACCCATTCAATCTTCCTGCAACCGAACAGCAATAGGTGTAAGGGTGCGACCATCGTTGTTTGTTTGCAACTTATCGCTCGTGTTCTGACCTTTTCACCAAATACAAATAGTGGTGAGGGGAACTTCTGCTCTTGGTTGCTGCAGTTGACTGACGTTTTATGTATTAGGGCTGGTTTGCCTTCTGTTGTTAACACCTGGAAAATATAATTCAAATAACTATCAACCGAAATCAACGCAGTAGTGTTCACACGAAATTATTTAACAGACAGAAATGTTTTATTTTTCATTTTCGTTCACTGTAAATAATATACAATTTAAACACCAAGCTTTACTTTATGGCTTGTTTATGGTTGTTATCAACTCTAAATCTTTCTAATGCTTTAGACAATTCTTCCGGACTATACTCTCAGACCTTACGGTTATAATCCCGGATCCTTATAGACATGATCAAATAAAAATACATTAATTAAAAATCTAAAGAGATAAAAATGATTATAACAGTGCTGCTGAAAATGAATTGTTCTGGTACAATTTTTCTTAATAATCGATGTCAATCACTTACGACACAATGAACACCATAAAATGACAACCCGGTTGAGCTTTAGTTCATACATATTTTTATTTTTTACAATTAGTATTTTGAACTCAAATTAAAATATCTTTATTCAAAGGTGTTATAAAACCTGGTTCGGGCAGTTATCTACCGAGAAGAACCGGCAAGAAACTCAATCGCTGCTCTTTTAAAATAATAATTTAATACAAAAATTATGTTACTTACAGTTCAAATAACTAAAGCATTGTAAGGCTACACAAAAATTAAAATGTGGCAATTGCCGATACATTAAATGGGCGGTAGATTACAAATTATCTAGTAACGTTCAAAAGATATTGTTAACAGTCCTTGAAAATCTTGAGCACAAACCTTTCTTTTCCCTTGATGTAAACAGACGTTGGGATAAAGACCCTTACAAAGTAATGCGATCACGATATCCAAGTTGTCGTCCTCTCCGTAAGGATTCCATTTTTGTGGTATACAACATTCTTCAGAGAAACCCGCAGAGGTTAAAATGTCTGGAAATTATTAATTATTATGTATGGCTGGCTAGCCCAAAGGTAATAGATAGATATATAGCTTGGGTTATGACTAACTAAACTGATAATACTTAAACAACGCATAATTATATAAATACTAGCAGCTTTTACATGCGACTTTGTCCGCGTGGTTTAAATACAAAAGGAAAATCGATTTATAAATTGAATTCAAGTGACATTTTCATACAAACTTTCATCCCTTTTTTTCAGGGTAAAAGTATCCTATGTTTGTAATACTTCCATACCAAATTTAATAGAAGTCGGTTCAGTAATTTAAGCATGAAAGCTTTACATACATATTATAACATCCAAACCACAGCAAAAGGATATATAAAAAAAATTAACTCTATAGTTACATTTTTTCGTACTGTTTAAAAAAATAATTTTTTTAATAGTCCGCTTACTTGTAAGTTGATATTTGGCTTCATGGGTGACCTTCAATGTCGTATGTTGGACACCTTTCCACTCACACCATTGCATTTCCACCTCTTCACCTTTATTTCTCTCTCGCTCCCATAACTGAAAATGTATTGTAACAAACAGTAAAAACCCCATACTTAAAAAGTCGACGTTTTGGACACCAAAAGGCTAAAAGTACAATCTATATCTATACTAATAATAAGACAGTAAAAATCGAAAATCTGTACATTCAATATTTTTCCAAAAAACTGAAAGGAGGCAATTAAAGAAGTGTCATAGAAACCAAAAAAAACAATTTTTGGAATTCTTGTCTGTCTGTCTGTCTGGTACGTTATAACTTGAAAACTACTGAACGGATTTGAACGTGGTTTTCACAGTTGGGTTACATATAATTGGGAGCGTTGTCAAAAGTTTTCTTTTGTCAAAATCGGTTAAGAGAAAGAGAAGTTATGGTCAATTGAAAGTTTACTTCAATCACTGCTTCAAAATTTTTAAACACTTATATTGATTAATTAGTTATATATTGTTAAATATGTTCTAATATAAGTTAATCTTAATATTAAAACTTATGAGAGGTAACAAAAATAACAAATAACGCAGTGCGCGCGGGCGCGGTTGAGGTGTTGAACAATGTGCTCGATAGATGGCGTTGATAAAATTCGTCATCAACCTAGATTTATTTTATTTTTTTATTTCTTAAACCTTATCTAAATACAGCTTATCAAAAACAGTTTACACAATAAAAATAGATTAAAAATAAAGCCAAAATAAGGTTAAAATATAGAACCGGAAATAGAATCTAAGATCAGAAAAAAGAATAACAAAAAAAAACACGAACAGAAAAAATAAATAAAAATATATATACACATGAACAAGTGGAACTATGTGAAGTACGAACATTTTAGTGTGTGTGTGTGTATCAGTGTGTGCAATGGTGTTGATGTGTGAGTGAGTGTGCGAGGTTGAGTCTTAGTTAGAACTTCTACTTAGGCCAAATATATCCATCGCGGTATTAGGATGCTCCATTGTATAATGACTACCATGCACTTCAAACTTTCATTAACGTTTTACTCTATGATTATTTTGAGTGAACACTACCTATACAAACAAGTAAAAGGAAACGAGTGAAGAGACGTTTATCGTTTGTCCGCATCCATTTTTCCACCCACATCCTTAACGTTAATGAGGTTTACCTTTTATTATTTGGCCAAGCTAATAAGTAATAACCTCACAAGTACGTATTTCGTACTCATAACTTCGTAAGAATTTTCTGTCAACTCTTAACCGCTGAGGAGTGTTACCTTCCTTCATCAGCTCATCCACATAAGAAGATGATTATCACAATATAAAATTGTCAGAATAGTAATTGCCTGTACGTTAATTTGAAAGTTGCCATCGATTTCCCTGAATCATCCGATCCTGTAAAGCTACATCATCCCTGAGTAACACAGGCTATATATAATTCCAATTGTAACAAGATTTTAGCCCGTGAAAGAAAGCCTTGTCGAGATCATTAAAAAACGCTATATACTTAACTAAATTACACGTGGGCGAAGCCGCGGGCGGAAAGCTAGTAAAAAATATACCGAATTTTTTAACTTCTACATTCGTAATAATTGAACTACGAACGCTATAATAAAATCATTTTTGTATAATATCAAAAATATATAACTAGCGCCATGTTTAAACATAATTAAAACTAAAATATACAGTGTGCCGGTGTCAGATTTCAAACGAAGCTGCAATATACAAAACAGCACCTTATCTAGACAGATGCTTGAGTACAACGGCTGAAAATTGATTATGTAAGAATACTGAAAGAAAATAATCGTTTCATGTATATATACCTGATAAGCGTTCAACATAGCAATATGATCCGAAGCCCTATCTCCAGCGAGACCCCGCTGATGTAAGGCCAGTCGCCGTCGACCGTCGATAACGAATATCTCCGGGAAGGTAGTGGAATTAGCTGCCATAGTGGTGAGCGCATCGCCTAAGCCTAGCACGAAACCCAGCACCATCATTTTTCCGAGCCGAGGTTCTGTAAAATATTCATTTCATATTATATTACTAACCACCACTTTTGAACCACAATTATAGGAAATAAAGGGGGGAATGGATATAAAAATCTTCTATTGTTTTCATAGAAACCTTAGTATGTAATTCTCCTAATCAGAAAACAAAGCCAGTATATAGATACAAACTTACCAATAGGTAATTTAGCCAATATAGAGCCGAGCGGGGTCAAGGCATCGATCGAGTCCAAACAACCCAGTTCCCTCAATAAAGCTTCAGCTTCAATGACAGCGTCAAGCGGTGGCGGTTCTGGTGCCTTTGAGAGGAAGAGACCAATATTACCCAGCCGAAGGAGCTTAATACTGAAATAGAATACCAGAATCAAAAGACCGACAATAGGAGGATAATTAATAAAATTAAAAATGTTTATATATATAATGTGTATATATTTTTATTAATAAACATAAAAATTGAATTATTCGTCTTTACCATCCGTAGAAAATAAACGATTTAAAACGCTCCTTTCTAGATGAAAACTGAAAAAAATGGTCTAAACTGGCGTATTAAAAGTCCGTATTTTTTTATTACCTGGATATATGTTTATTTATTTACTTTTTAAAGTAATTCTCACCTAAGTGCCAATTCGTGGAGTGGTGTACGGAACATCTCAGCCGTCATGTGTTCGTCCAATCGTTCGTATCGCGCTTTCGAGCACAAGGTAAAGCAAACGCCTGGACGTACACGACCGGCGCGTCCTTTTCTCTTAAAAAAAACATCTTGTAATATAAATACATATAACTATAAAATTTTCAGATTATTTAATGGTCTTTTTGAAACTATGACCTAAATGTCGTATAGGAAGCTCACGCTTTAATTGGAAACCTATGGAAAACCTAACTGCAAAACTTTGATTTGTTTACCACTTTATGAAAACTTGAAAAACTAAAATTAAAATGATAAATAAAGAGTTAATTTTTGTTATGATCCAACAAAAAAAAGCAAAGAACGATGATTCTTATATTTCATTACTATCTCTTAAAATATTTATATTTTTATCTTAATAATTTTTCATAGTGTGACAATGGTGTTGCTGTGTGAGTGAGTGTGCGAGTTTGAGTCTTAGTTTTTTTTAAGAACTTCTACTTAGGCCAAATATATTCAATAGATCGCGGTATTAAGATGCTCCATTGTGTAATGACTACCATGCAGTTCAAACTTTTACCCTGTGATTATTTTGAGTGAACACTACCCATACAAACAAGTAAAAGGAAACGAGTGAAGAGACGTTTCTCATTTGTCCGCATCCATTTTTCCACCTACATCGTTAATAATTAATGAGGTTTACCTTTTATTATTTGGTCAAACTGATAACCTCACAAGTACGCATAACTTCATAAGAATTTTCTTTCAACTCTTAACCGCTGAAGAGTTTTACTATCCATCATCAGCTCATCCACATAAGATGACTATCAGAATATAAAATTGTCAGAAAAGTAATTGCCTGTAAGTTAATTTGAAAGTTGCCCTCGATTTCCCTGAATCATCGGATCCTAACTACGGGACCAACTTGAAAGTACCCCCCACCGGACAAAAATATAATCACGTAAATGGTAAATAAACATCAAGTCCACAGAAATAAATGATGTTGATAACATTTGTACATGTAAAGCTACATCATCCCTGAGTAACACAGGCTATATATAATTCCAATTGTAACAAGATTTTAGCCCGTGAAAGAAAGCCCTGTCGAGATCATTAAAAATCGCTATATACTTAAACAAATTACACGTGGGCGGAAAGCTAATATATTGATAATTTATGTATTAGGTTAAGACATATACAAGTTATAAATATGTTAAGAGGAAAATAAATATGTTATGTATCCTAAATAAAGTTTCACTGAAATACACATTTCTTGTGTAAGCAGCTGCAGGAATGACACGCAGAAATAACATAATAATGTATAAAATATGTAAAAGAAAGAATGCTATAAATTGGAATGCCGTTTTGTATGCAAGTAGAAGTAAAAATCGACGAAAAAAAACACCGAACGCCTACGATAAAGAGGCTACTTTTGACTAAAACGAATTATATATGTTAAAGTATATTTCATAACTCTATTATTATAAAAAAATACTACAAACTCACATTATTATAATAATAAAAAATATTTTAAAATTTATAGTTGGCCCGATATTCTTTTGAATATTCGAAAGAAGTCTTAAGACTAATACTAATAAGTAAATGTAATTTAAAAAAAAATTACAACATTTGAAACAAGTACCTTCGTAATCTCTGGTGGTGGTGTGACAAAAACTTGCTTTTGATCCTCCCGTGGAATTTGACTATGAAGCGGTAGAATGAGAAACTGGTTCTCATTACCAAAGACTCTGTGCTGTTTGAGCTGCTTCATCAATGCAAATATCAAATTCCAACCAGGTAAAAACACCAGAATTGCACCATTCTGTTCCAAACTTTGTATGTAGAGTAGAATTGATTCGATTAGCTCAAAACTCAGCTGTAAAATTACATCTTTGTATTAGTAATTATCAGTTATTCAATTTAAAATTCAAGCAGAGTCGATTGGTACTAACAAGCACACTCAAGAGACAAGTGATTTAATTATTTATACATCATAGTAATACAGGTGACAATTACATATTAAAAAAGAAACAGTGTTAAAACATAAGATTATAAATTTAGTCAGCTAGAGAAAACCACAATCATCTGTAGTGATGTCGGCCATATTTATAACACTGCTATTTATAATAATGCTCATTAATCAAGTGAATTCATTTTAAAAATGTATTCACTTGATTAATGAGCATTAAGCGTGTGTGGTGGGAGTGTTAGCGTTGCAGGATCTCTGACGTCATCGATGTTGCTACTAAATCAGGAAACTTAAAATATTACACAATTGGGCACTTATTTTAATTATACATACATCCTTTTCTGATAATTTCGTCATCGCTTCAACTGTTTGGGGTGAGTAACTACTATCAAGTTGACAGTTCCTATTTAAATCTTCCTCTTCATCACCGAGACCTGATAAAAAATCACTTTACATATAGATAATCGTCTTATATTGCTAACCATAGACAACAAATAACAGACGAATGAGAAAATGTCCTCTCAAACTGATGTTTTAGCGACTATAATCATGTTTAAGTTTGGTTTCGTATCACATTTAATAGTTATATATAATCCATCCGTTTTGTACATCACCCGGTTAGTACGACATAGTCTCTCCGGTCCCTTGAATGGTGTTATATCCGGATTCTACTGTATATGTATTAAATAGTTACTTATAAAGACACAATTTTTTTTATCACCTTCATCATCATCATCGTCGTCATCATTCCGATTGGCCTTTTTGCCTGATACCCTCCGTTTTCTCGTGTCCGGTGGTGGCATAAACTTTGTTAGCTCAATGGAATCTTCTAAGAAATATTGCTGTACTGGATGTGTACGGCCAGCAACCTAGATATTATAACATAATTTAAAAAAAAAAACATTTTACATATCAAAGCAAACTAATAAAGAAATATTTTTTTTTTTTTTCTAATAAAATTTTTGTCACGTTATGTAAATTGTTAAAGCTTGTTATAACGACGACCACCGTTTAATGACAACACCACTGAGTTGTTGACTTGAAAAAAAAATCTTATTGGATCTTCACATACAAAAATTGTTTACAATCCTGATTAAATATGATTTTTTAAAACATCACACTTCAGTAACATCGGAAACAAAGCCCTAAACATATTCAGACTGTGTTATCTAGATTCAGAGACGCAATATTTGTTTTAATTTTGTGCAATATTAAATTACCTCAATAACGGGACAGTTTCCAAAGTAATCAACAAACAGGGTAGTGTCCACGGTGGCCGACATGAGAATTATCCGTAGATCGGGATACGTGTGCACCATATCACGTAAAAGTATGAGAGCGAAGTCAGTATCTGCGTCCCTTTCGTGCACCTACGGATTATAAGAGAAGGCAAAAGGTTAGGTAAATATTGTTCATAATTAAAAAAGGCATAAATTGTAATCCTTATCTATCTTCAATATTGATAGACATTAAAAAGTAAAATTATTAAACGGTTGTAAAATAAACCTAGTGAAATATTGTTTCTTATTTGTTTTACTAATGTACACAGTGAGACTTGAATAATTTTATTTGTTTAAAACTGTAAACTCTATATAACTCTGAAGCGACATGTGCATTTTATGGCGTTATAGACAGCGGTCGTTAAATGGAGACAAGAGACTAAGAAATAAATGTATGGAATACAAGATAAACCAGCCAAAACTAATCGATTTCGACGCTTTAGAGAGATAAATCAAGTGACGTTAAATGGAGATTACAATTATAACTGAAGTTGATTCTGTGTGTTCTCCAAATAAATAAATAGCCGAGCAAATGGTGTATGATCTGGTGGTACGAGGTATCATTGTTAAAAATACGAATCTAAATATGGCATACAATAATTGAATATTGTTAGTGTAATGGAACGCATCCCAGTTAGTTTTTAATAGAGGGCGTTGTCCTCGCCATTTTGTATGTGTGCTTGATTTAAAAACTTGTTGTTACCGTTTTCCTTTGTCAACGTAATAAACTGTTTCTCGATTTAATTACGTTTAATTAATTACCACAACCACGCAAAACCTAACATTCCTTCATGGTAGCAGAGCGTGGTTCCGAAGTGGTACAGTTGTATTAAAGTACAATAACTTCAATCAGGAAAAATTGTCGGTGCGATTTCAATTTGAGGTTAAAGAATTTGCAACTACAGACATATTTGTTGTAAAATATCCCAAGATGGGTCAAAATATATTCAATCTGGAAAAATTGATCGGAAGAGAAAACTTCGCTACGTGGAAATTCAGTATGAAGACATATTTGGAACACGAAGACTTGTGGTGCTGCGTCGAACCTCTCGATGACAAACCTGTAGATACAAGTAAAGACGTGAAGGCGAAGTCAAAGCTGATATTGTTGTTGGATCCACAAAATTACGTGCATGTTCAGGAGTGCAAAACTGCAAAACAAGTATGGGATAGTTTACAAAGGGCTTTTGACGACAAAGGTTTAACTAGAAGAGTTGGTCTACTCAAAGACTTGATAAACACTACACTGGAATCAAGCAGTAGTGTTGAGGACTATGTGAGTAAGATAATGAACACGGCTCACAAACTGAGGAACATTGAATTTGATGTAAATGATGAGTGGCTTGGTACGTTGATGTTGGCCGGTCTACCGGACGAATACAAACCCATGATCATGGGGCTAGAGAGCTCTGGGATTAAAATCAGTGCTGAGAAAATTAGAAACAATGCACAACCAGTGAAATCTAAGGGACCAAGATGTTTCAATTGTAACAAGAATGGTCACTTTGCAAAATATTGTAAGTCGCCAAAGAAACAACTACCAAACAAAGGAGAAAGTTCCAGTTTTGTAGCAGCATTCTCAGCAACGGGAAAACAATATAATATTAATGATAAATGGTTATTGGACTCAGGTGCATCCATGCACATGACAAGTAGAAATGATTGGATGTACAATGTCACCGAACCATCTATAAAGCAGATTACAGTAGCTAACAGAGAGCCATTAGCTGTGAAGGGAGTTGGCTGTGTCGACATACACATAAATCTAGATGATGTGATACAAGTCAAAAATGTTTTGTATGTTCCAGGTCTAGCTGCCAATCTACTGTCAGTTAGCACTATTGTACAAAATGGGCATAAGGTGACTTTTACCGATGAGAGATGTGAAGTGCAAAATAATAAAAATGAAGTGGTATGCACAGCAACACTGAATAACAAGCTGTATGTTATGGACACCAGTTATGAAGTTGCACACTTAACATCAAGTTCTCTGAATAATAGCATTCACCTGTGGCACCTGCGTATGGGTCATTTGAATGTGTTTGATGTGAAGAAGCTACCCGAGTGCACTAATGGTGTGACTCTGTCTCACGATCAAAGTAGTGTCACATGCACTCACTGTATGGAAGGTAAGCAAGTGAGAATACCATTCAAAAATGTTGGTTCTAGAGCAACAAGACCACTAGAACTTATACATTCAGATTTATGTGGCCCAATGGAAAATACATCATTTGGAGGTATGAAATACTTTATTACTTACATTGATGATTTTACACGAATGGTCCATGTGTATTTTCTAAAAGATAAATTAAATATTCTGGAGACATTTAAACATTTTAAGTTGAAAGTAGAGAATGAATTACATCAAAAGATCGCAAAGCTTCGCACTGATAATGGTAGAGAGTACTGCAATAATAACTTTGAAAAGTTCTTATCTAATCATGGTATAATTCATCAGACCTCTACTCCGTATACTCCCCAGCAAAACGGCATGGCTGAAAGAATGAACAGGACTTTAGTTGAACGAGCAAGGTGCATGCTGCTCTATGCCAACCTGGCGAAGAGCTACTGGGCAGAAGCACTGTCAACTGCTGCATATGTTGTGAACCGTTCCCCGACAAAGTCACTACAAGGTAAAACCCCATATGAAATGTGGAAAGGTAAGAAACCCAATTTATCACATATGAGGATATTTGGCTCAAAAGCTATGGTACATGTACCCAGAGAAAAACGCCAAAAGTGGGATAAAAAATCTTTAAAAATGATATTTATGGGTTACTGCGAAAATACAAAGGGATACCGATTGATGGACCCTGTAACAAACAAAATAGTGAAAAGTAGAGACGTTTCTTTTATGGAAAACTACAATGACAATGTCAGTGGCCCACTTGATTCTGAAACTTATGTTCCAGTAAAGGAGAGCCGACCAACCGCTACAAGCACCATCCCACTGGAAAGTACAAGCTCAGGCAGTCAGAGAAACAATATACACACTCAGGAGTCATCCACATTGGTACCTGTCATGTCCAACAGAGACTCAGATATACAGAGTAATGCTGAAGACTCAAGTGAGTATGAGACTGATACTGGAGAACTTGATGAAACTTACTGCCCTCCGTGTTATTTGAAACAAGATGATTATAGAAATATAACATTGAGGTCATCGCGACCACAAAATAAACAAAATGAGGCACATATAAACAAGCAGGGCTTACTGTGCTTATTTACTGATTCAACCGAACCACAGACTGTTGAGGAAGCACTTACATCGCCTCAAGCTATAGAATGGAAGAAGGCTATGGATGAGGAATATACCTCCCTTATGAAAAACAAAACATGGACTTTGACTGATCTGCCTCTGGGGAAAAAGGCTCTGCCATGTAAATGGGTGTTTAAAACAAAGACTGACCAAAGTGGGAATATACAAAGATACAAGGCGAGGCTTGTTATAAAAGGTTATGCTCAGAGATGGGGCACAGATTATGAAGAAATATACTCACCGGTTGTCAGGTATACAACTATACGCTACTTATTTGCTTTAACAGCCAGGTATGGGTTGGAGATAGACCAAATGGATGCTGTATCTGCTTTTCTGCAAGGAAATATTGACAGAGACATTTACATGCAACAGCCAGAAGAGTATAAGCATGGATCTCAGGTATGCATGCTACACAAATCTATATATGGACTAAAGCAAGCCAGCAGGCTTTGGAATTTGAAATTAAACTCTGTCCTACATGAGTTAGGAATGACACAATCGAAAACAGATCCATGTGTCTATTATAATGCAAAAAGGAATACTTTCATTGCTATCTGGGTGGATGATTTACTTTTATTTACCGCGGAGGAAAACACTAAAATTACTTTAAAACAGAAACTAAAAGAACACTTTGAAATGAAGGACATTGGTCAGGCGAGTCAATGTGTTGGTCTGAATATAACCAGAGATGGGGACAAAGTGTTGTTAGATCAAGAAAAATATATAATTGAAATATTGGCAAGATTTAGAATGTCAGATTGCAAACCTGTAAAAACACCATTTGAGGTTGGTTTGAAATTTAATGATAAAATCGAAGAGGAAAAAACTACTGACTGTCCATATCAACAAGCCATTGGTTCTTTATTGTATGTGGCTCAAGGTACCAGACCTGATATATCATTTGCAGTAAATACACTAAGTAGATTTAACAAAAACCCTACAGCTGCACACTGGACTGCAGTGAAAAGAGTTTTTAGATATCTTCAGGGTACCAAAGACTGGAAGTTGATATATGCCAAGGATAGTAATGAGAAGATCACGGGTTATTGTGATTTCCTCCTATTTATCATTTCCTCAAAGATCATGTAAATAATTTAGAGATAAAATTCATTTATGTTAAGGGTAAGGAAATGATAGCTGATAATTTAACTAAAGGCACTACTGCCGATAAACACATGTACTGTGTAAAGAAGATGGGGTTGCGTCCCAAGGGAGGGTGTTAGTGTAATGGAACGCATCCCAGTTAGTTTTTAATAGAGGGCGTTGTCCTCGCCATTTTGTATGTGTGCTTGATTTAAAAACTTGTTGTTACCGTTTTCCTTTGTCAACGTAATAAACTGTTTCTCGATTTAATTACGTTTAATTAATTACCACAACCACGCAAAACCTAACATTCCTTCAAATATACCTCGTCAACAAGTACATGGCTGACACCCCGTAGGCCTGCTTCAAGCTTCCGTAACAACACACCCACGGTACAAAACAATATTGAGCCATATGGACGCGGTAGGATTGACTCAAATCTCACGCAGTATCTGAAAAAGTAAATTCATAGATTTAAAAATAATAGGTTGGGGAAAAAGAAATCAATTATTTAATTATTATTGTCATTATATGACAAAGCAATGTCACTAAAACAGTGCTTGCATTGACAGCTTGTATATATTTTAAGTTTATATTTAGTTTTTTTAAACTTACTCCCCATTGCTACAAGACTTGTATTTATAAATTTCAATATGTCATTAAACGGAAAAAAATGATGTGGCGAATATATGACGAAGTGAGTATTTATCCGTAATTTGTATTTCTTGTTATTTAACAATAAATAATGTAATATTCACCCCACACTATTCCCAAGTTCCTCACATCGTTCCACAGCCACTCTCTCTGCAACGCTGACAGCGGATATACGTCTCGGTTGTGTTACACATATGTTCGCCCATGCGCCTTGACCACTTGCTATATAATCATCCAATATGAATTGGCATACCTAAAAATTACATTATTTTTAACTATATATAACGAGGAGAGTACCTCTACTCTCCGACCCCACTACTCTGTAGGGTTATTTTTGAAAGGCGTAGGTAGCATTGAGATGATATTTCACAGAGTAACAAACTTAAAGTATTCAACTAATGTTCTTAAACTTATTTTAGGACAATTAAATGATGTTTGAACTCAATTTTTTTAGTTAATTTAAGATTAATTGTTGTAGTTGCGCTGATATTTTGTTCATTATACGATGTTACATACCTGAGTTGTTTTTCCACAACCTGTGTTGCCACGTATAATAACCACTGGGTTGTCATTAATAGCCTCCATTATTACAGACTTCATTCCATATACTGGTAACGTTTCTCTTTCCCGGAGACTTTCCTGGAAAAAGAGAACATTCATTTTGAAAATGCCCATAAGAAAAATGTCATGTACAGTCACTAAACCATTGTGTGGTCCTTCGATCCGATAGTCAAACTCAAACTCAAAATATCTTTATTCAAGTAGGTCTTTATAAAGACACTTTTAAATCGGCAATTTTTACACTACCACCGGTTCGGAAGGCAGTCATCTACCGAGAAGAACCGGCAAGAAACTGGATAGCTGCTCTTTTAAAATAAACAATTAATACAAAATTGCGCTACTGACAATTAAAATAACAAAGGATTGTAAGGCTACTCAAGAATTGAACTGTCCCGATGCTGAGCCAATTGCCGACACATTAAATCTTTGTCCTCTAAATATTCGTTTACGGTATAGTATGCCTTTTAAACCAAAATACCCTTTACGCGCGTTTTAAATTTGTCGGAAGTCAATTTGGTTATAAGTGCTGGGACTTTGTTATAAAAACGTATGCTCATACCTACAAGCGATTTATGAACTTTACTAAGGCGAGAATCAGGCATATTAATTTTTTCTCTATTTCTTGTGTTGTGGTCGTGTTTATCTCCACTAAGTGATTAAAAATGTTTATTTTTATGTACGAACAATATATTGCATAAGATATATTGTGAAGCGACTGTAAGAATACCGTTTGTTTTAAAGTGAGACCTTAAAGATTCTCTGGCTCCTAAACCAAATAAACCACGCATAGCTTTTTTGTAAAATAAATATAGTATCTATGTCCGCCGCTTTTCCCCAAAGAATAATTCCGTAGGACATGATACTATGAAAATAGCTAAAGTATACTATTTTCGCCGTGTTTTAACACGACTTTAGTCGGTTAATTGTCTAATCCTTCGGACTGCAAATGCAGCAGAACTAAGCTTTTTAGCAGAAGAAAATATATGGGCGCGCCACTGTAATTTGGAATCTAATGTTATCCCCAAAAATACCAATATAATTTTATTGAGTGGGAGTACCATGCTGTTACTTAGAGTTTCAGCCGAATGGGCAGGCACGGCCGGAGAAATACCACTCTCTCACAGAAAACCGGCGTAAAGTGATGCAATTGGACTTTGTTCATTTTGTACTCGCGTTTCGTTCGGTGAATGATATCTTCCGGGGCCCATCCTTTTCCCCTTCCCTCGTCCCTCTCCCCTTTCCTTTAAAGGGCGGCAACGCACTCACGAGTTACCAGCCGCGTGAGTGTCTATGGGCGGCGGCTTCACCTTTATGGTGGGCCGCCTGCTCGTTTGCCCCCTCTTCTATAAAAAAAAAAAAATACCGTGGAATCCATAAGATTTAAATTCTCAAAATTTAAAATAACTTTCCTATTTATCTTTTTAACATTTGGTAGAGCGAATTCTACACACTTTGTCTTTTTAGCATTTAGTACTAAGTTATTTACCGTAAACCAGGCAGATAATCGCTGAAGTGTATTATATCGGTGTATAATAGACTTTACTTCGTCAATATTTTCCTTATGTCTGTCAACCTTAAAAATTAAGGATGTATCGTCCGCAAACAATATTATCTCACAAGTTCTATCTACGTGGTAAGGCAAATCATTTATATAGATGAGAAATAAAAATGGCCCTAGAATAGATCCTTGTGGAACTCCCATTTTGCATTGCTGATCTTGACGACTTTTTTCCATTGAGAGACACCGTTTAAACTCTATTTTTCAAGTAAGATTCTATAAGCTTGTAAGCATTATTTCTGATCCCGTAATAATGAAGCTTCCTTAATAAATCCCTTTGTCGTGGCCCCACTATTCGATAACACTCCTCTTAAAGCCTCAGCCAGTATTGGAATTCTTGGTGTCGATATATCGAGCGATGTCCAGTTCTGCAATCATTTGGAAGGTAAGGCTAAGTTAGCCTCTAAAAAGCTTGGTGTTCTCAGCAGGGCGCGTCAGTATTTCACATCAGGCCATCGCTTGCAACTCTATAAAGCGCAAATTCGGCCTCATATGGAGTACTGTTCCCACCTTTGGGCGGGGGCGCCCCAATACCAGCTCCTTCCATTTGATCGCATCCAACGCAGAGCGGCTCGTATCGTCGACGACCCCATCCTTTCCAATCGGCTTGATCCTTTGGCTCTGCGTAGAGATGTAGGCTCCCTCTGCATCTTCTACCGCATTTATCATGGGGAGTGCTCTGATGAATTGTTCGGGCTAATACCTGCAGCGGAATTCCATCACCGGACATCAAGGCAGAATACGAAATTCCATCCGTACCACCTTGATGTCTGGCGTTCCACGACTGTGCGTTTTTTAAGGCAGTTTCTGCCGCGCACCACCTCTTTGTGGAACCAACTGCCAGCGCAGGTATTCCCGATCCGCTACGACTTGGGGACCTTCAAAAAAAGAGCGTTCCTCTTCCTTAAAGGCCGGCAACTCACTTGTAAGCCTCCTGGCGTTGCAGGTGTCCATGGGCGGCGGTTGGCACATCACTCGAAGTGACCCGCCTGCTCGTTTGCCTCCTCTCACATAAAAAAAAAAAAAAAAAAAAATAAAGTTTTATGTTTTACGCAGTCGAATGCCTTGGAGAGGTCGCAGAATACACCTATGGCGTTTTGTCCATTCTCCGTGGCTTTAAAAATATGCTGAATTAGTGCTATTCCAGCATCAGCCGTTGACCGCCCTTTTGTAAAATCGAATTGATTTGCGTGTAGTAATTTGTTTCTTACGAAGAAGCTCAAAAGTTGATTTAAAATTATCTTTTCAAATACCTTACTTAACGTTGGCAAAATAGAAATCGCTCACTAATTGTTGGGATCTTCATCATCATAGTCGATATATATAATTATGTTATAAGATAATAAACGAACACCTTACTTACACATTACATTGCATATCTAAACCATACCAAACACTTTCCGGAATAAGTCAAAGTTCGAACTTAGGGCCTTTGCTATTCCTTATATTAATAAATCTGCCAGATGTAATAGTATCTTCTGAAATTCTATTGTTCGCTGATGATGTTAAAATCTTTAAAATCATCAACACAGACAGAGAGTGCCTACAGAAAGACATAGACCTTGCTTGCCAATGGACCATAAACAATAAATTATTATTTAATAAACGTAAATGTCAGTGGATGAGTTTTTGTTGTAATAATGTGAATACTGAGTATAAATTAGGAGATGACATTATTACTAAGGTTGACAGGGTTAGGGACCTGGGTGTTGTTTTCGCATCAAACCTCTCGTTTCGTCAGCATATACGTGAAATTTCGAATTCAGCGTATAAGTGATTGGGTTTTGTTGTACGTAACAGCCATGAGCTTTCGGATAAGGTTACACAAACCCTCTACGTAGCGTTGGTACGAATATATATATACTGGTATCCAACTCGGTGGTTTGGTGTCCGTACGAACGAAGTATGCCCAGATGCTGGAGAGGATACAAAAGAAATTTCTAAGGTATTTTTACCGAAGAAATTATAGTTATTATCCGTTTTGTATCCGACTGTTTTCTTATTAGGCATTTTAGGGTATAATGACCTAAATCGGCGGTGGGAAATTGCCTTAGTGAAGTTTGCCTGGAACATAATCAGGGGCGGCATTGATTGCTAAGATTACATGCCTGATAAGGTTGAGTGAGTTTTACTGGCGCAGGAGGCATCCATTGCTGGCTGAGGTACGCTTTCGAACAAGCCTCCGGCGGCAAAGCCCAATTCTGCGTATGATCGCCCTAATTAATCGTTTCATTAGCTCTGCACCAGAATGTGACATTTTTATGACAGGGTTAGGAATGATAGTGGACGAATATGAGAGGTTGTTAGATTTAAGTTAAAAATTATATGTGTTTTTGGCTGCGGCCGTAAATAAATAAATTACATATATATACAGGGACAATAGTTTCATGCAAAGTAACATAATATAAGTCAAAATAGATTTAAGTTCCATGAACTAAATAAAGCTTATATACCTGATATAAGCTACTCTGACACATATTCCTATGACATCCTTCTAAGTCAGCACTGATGGCTTCCAAGGTGGCTGTGGCTAAAGGCCCTTCATCTGAAAGTATTGGTTTTATTTGTAACCACTGTTGAAAAATCACATGGATTATGGCTACCATACTTTCGAATATAATATTCCGGGTTCGATTCCGTAATGTCATTTACGCGACGAGCAATGTTTTTGTACTTAAACACTTGTCTTAGTTAACAACTATTCAGTTATAGTAACAAAGAGTTACATGTGTTAAATGCATTTACAGGAAAAAATATACAGTTATAAAACTTATTATGCAGAAAGTTTCGTATAATAAAATTGATACCAATGTTGCATCCAGTCCACGCATTCCAATTGACCCCCGGGGGTGACCATGACACCACACCAGAAGCGGTTTGCTTTACATCTTTCATTGCCTTAATTCGGTCCAATTGCAAAATAGTCACACCTTGCCCCTCGGAGTTCTCTTGTGGTGTATTCACGTCAACTGGCACAATGTTAAGCTCTAAAAATACAATACAATAATTTAGCTACATAGTACCACCAAATTACATATGCCATACTAATACGTAATACGAACCTAAAATCGGGTGTTTTTACAAGATAAACCATAATATTATTATTTATCATAGTAAATAGAATTCGTGGGCACATAATAAATTCAAAATATTTTATCTATACTAATAAGAAGACAGTAAAAATCGAATGTCTGTACATTAAATATTTTTCCAAAAAACTGAAAGGAGGCAATTAAAGAAGAGTCATAGAAACCAAAAAAACAATTTTTGGAATTCTTGTCTGTCTGGTACGTTATAACAACACTGGGAGCGTTGTCAAAAGTTTATTTCGTCAAAATCGGTTAAGGGAAAAGAAGTTATGGTCAATTGAAAATTTACTTCAATCACTGCTTCAAAACCTTTAAACACTTATATTGATTGATTAGTTGTATATTGTTAAATATGTTCTAATATAACTTAATCTTAATATTAAAACTTATGAGAGGTAGGAAAAATAACAAATAACGCGGTGCGCGCGGGCGCGGTTGAAGTGTAGAACAATGTGCTATATATAATTACAATTGTAACAAGATTTTAGCCCGTGAAAGAAAGCCCTGTCGAGATCATTTAAAAACGCTATATACTTTACCAAATTACACGTGGGCGAAGCCGCGGGCGGAAAGCTAGTATAATAATATGTATTAAGGCAAGTGTTGCTTTACTTTGTTTCCAATATAAAAAAATTGAATTTTATGTTGATATATTCGCAGTTTCTGTTTACATTGTTATTATAAGAAGAGAAGGAGCAGTCCATGTTGACCACTATTTTATAATTTATATTATATATATATTTAATTCCATACCATTCAACGCATCCTCAATTTGTTGTTCTAGACTGGGGTCGATAGCCACTGGATATGGTTTCATCAAGCCTTCTGAAGACCTATCAAATTCAAATAAATCAAACTGATCATAAAATCTACATACATAAATAACAGAAGACAGGGTCAATAGAGGCATGATATTATTGTTGTATCATTTTTACCCATGCTAAATTTCAGGGATTATACTAGTGGTGCATTTTACCTGTCTTTCTTCAAGGTTCCGCTAAAGGCCTCCATTACACCAAGATGGTATAGTTGTCTAACCAATGATAATGCACAAGATTTACTAGCAGTTTGCTTGTTAGAGGCTGTCTCACGTCCGGTGACATTGCGGCCAAGCTGACGTACGTAAATGGTCATCTCGCAACAGAAACTTCTGAAAATTTGCAATTTTTATTTGGTAGACACGAGATACCAAAAAGTTTTGTATAATCTTCCCATGCTCATTTTTTTTTTCTATTTTTATTCGATTAAAATTGTTTATTTTCATTATTTTACCTTTACCATATGTTACAAATATTAATAAGAAACTTCTTCTGTTGACCAACCAAAACTTATTAATTAAAACATGCTAATATATCATAAATACTTACCACATATTGTAGAAGGAACCTGCTGTGAATGTGACCGGTAGTTTTTAGACAAGAATATATTGCACGAACCTGTAGCCAAAACAAAATCTAAGACAACTTTTACATACTTTACATTTTTTTTATTCTAAAACCACCTATAAATGTATAATGCTCATTCTATAAAGTATTTTGTGTACTTTTCAGAATGAAATATTCTTTCATATATAGTTTAAAAAGTTTTAACTAGCCATTTCATGAATTAATTATAAGAATGTTTATGTTATTTAGGTGGTATTTGAATTTCAGTCAAATTTGTCTTAGATTGTTTTGGGTTTATTTTAAGCTAGAAATAATCTGTGTTATCTTTTTCACAGATCACTTCTTATTGTAATGCTTTGCAATATATTAAAGATGTTGTTTCAAATAACATTTAAATATGGATTGTTTGTTTAAAAAAAGCACTGGTCATATTCACAGAAGTACTTGTTTATAAAAACAAACTTTTCAAATATTATGAAACATCAGTGGCCTGAAAAGCTGGGTTTTTCTATAAATTATAACTATCAAATCATTAGTAAAAGTGCAAGACTCTTGTATAAATTTGTGTGTATATATTTTTTATGTGTCCAAGTATTAAAGTTAAGAGTCAATTGTAATCTGTAACTAAAGTATGCTTTTATCTTTTATATTGAATTGCTTATGAAAAGTGACAGTTGACTACATTAAAAAACTATTAACTCTAGTAACATTTATTAAAAGAAAATAATTACTACCTTGTGTGATCAGGACCAACTGCTTTGTAAACATAATCAGCATTAATCTTATTCACTTGCATAAATTGGTGCAATTTAGATTTAGCATTTTCCATAGTCCAGTTACCATGGAGAGTAGCATTAACATCCAGGTCTTCAGCCTCCTCAACATTCTTCTGTTGTTGCATTCTATCGATATATGTAAAGTTTTGAGATGACCCACCAAAAGCTTGATATGCTGGGCCCATTGTTTCTGGGCCCATTCCTTCCTGAAAATATATTCAAGATCCTGTTTAATTGTAATAATATAAAATTGAAAATGTTTATATGTGAACTTAAAAAACTTGGCATTTACCTGGAAAACTGGTTTAATTTGTGCTATTTGGGGATGCATGTTATCAACATTCGAGGCTATGGATATGGGTGCTTCATTTTTTACTATTACATCAGCAGGAACTTCTGATGGTGGTACCCCTTCAGAACGGACCAAATAGTTTACGAAATCTCTGGAAGCATTCTTCTGAGCTTCTTTCTTAGTGACTGAGTTGCCGGCGCCAACATAAGTAAAGCCTTCTACGCGTACTTCACACAAAAATCTTTGGCGATGTTTGGGTCCTGGTTACAGAAATTATAAAAAACAAATAATAAATATTGTCATCGTTTACATATATAATGTAAAAATAATCATTTAAAAGTCTCACCGGTAGCACGAGTATCAAACTGCGGTGTTAAACCTTTTTTAGCCGTCCAAGCATGTAAAAAGGACTTAACGTCCATTGTTTAAGAAAATAAATATTAATATATTTGTTTTCGATAATCGAGTCTTGGTCGAGATTAAAAATAAATAACCACTTCAACCTTTTAAAACAATAACAATTCTCCTACTAATAAATAGGTAAGTACTGGCGAAGGCCGAAGATGTGATAAATAATTTATAATATTGATCGTGACTATGACAGACTGACACTTATGAATTGACAGTTTATCCTCGAGTCCCTCGTTTAAACGCCACAATTGATGATAAGAGCTTATAAGTAATCTGTGATTGATTCATATTCTACTAAGTACTAATAGTAATTCTTCTGTATACAAATAATGTATTTTCAGTTCTCAACTTCTCACTTCTGTTAAGCTTTCCTCAGATATTAAGATTTTTTTTCTAAATAGGCATTGAATTATTTGATTAAATGATATTTCTATCAGAAATGATAAATATGCTAATAACGAAGTCATCGACAATCGACATTGTAATTTTTAATGCGTAAAAAGTTAAAATAGACATTTGTTATGAATCGAAAACAGGTATTCCATTTGCAATAACCGTGCATTACAGTTGTATAATTTCGAAATTGGTCCGTGGATACTTTAGACGTAATGAAAAGCAACCACCAAGTGAGTCAGTGAAGGGAGATGTGGCGAGAAGGTGAAGGCGAAGGAGCAGACAAGGCACTGCTAGAGAGCATTGCCAACGAGCTTATGCAGGAGTGCAAGCATAGCGCACCTGGCGCACGTCTTTCAGCCCGAGTGCGAACTGCTTTGGAAAGGTAGAGAGAAAACCTTTACATTTTCTATTTTTTTAAAGATAAAGTAATCTTTTCTGTTATATGGTAAACAGTTTCAAACTTCTTAAGATATATTAATCTTCTTAAGTCATGATATCTTTTAAATATTTAAAAGACATTCATCTTCATATTCTCATTTAATTTATTTTTAATAGTTCTCACCTTATTATTTCTAACTTCGATGTTGTATTAATTGTCTTAAGTTATGTTAAAAGATGATGATTTGAAGGTTTAATTTATTTTTAATACTTTATAGTTCTCGTCTAAGTGATCTTTGAAGTATTCATACCATTTGAGGGCTGAAATATTTAGGTTAAACATTTTATTTACTTGCATATCATTTTGAAAAATGAACACTTTTAGCCAAATACAGTATAAATATATTACTAGTATGATTGTTATGTGTAATCTTGGGATAGCATGATTAAGACTATTCAAAATCCTAACCTTTCCAAATGCAGGTTTTAAAAACTTCATATTGTATTGAAGTTGTTAAATTTATAATTTGAATTGGTTGAATTAGTTAATTTTGATAGCCACAATTTAGTTAGTCAGAATAGAATTTTTTGAATTTATGATAGAAAATCATCGCACGATCACAGTACATCTATTTTTGTATGAAATGGATCCCATTAACTTTCATACACAAAACAAACAAAAGCAAATGGCTTAGCTTTTGTTTTAAAAAATAATCTGCAATCCTCATAGACACTGACATAGATATTTTATTTAAATATGGATAAATAATTTATAGCAATAATCTGAAAAGCCCAAAAAATGTCAAAATTGGAAATTTTCTTAAAATTCTGAAGAGAGAGTATAAATAAACATTTTTTTTATAGATTGTCTCCTGTCCAAAGACGCGAGGTCGTATCTCGTACACGCGATGGATGCGCGCCTTTGTTTGTCGCATGTCGGCGTGGCAACGCCGAGTTGGCCGAGTACCTCGTGCACGTTTGTGATGCACCCCTTGAGCAGCGCGGTGTCTATGAGGTACCGGATGATCGTTCAGCGCATTCCGTCACGCCATTGTGGTGCGCAGCTGTAGCAGGTCGCCTCGCTGCCCTCACAGTGCTTGCCGATGCGGGGGCCGACCTCAACGCAGCTTCAGACTCGGGCTCCACGCCTGTGCGCTCCGCTTGCTTCATGACACACCTAGACGTAGTAGAATTTCTCGTACGGCGGGGCGCCGACGTCAACCGACCAAACCATCATGGAGGCACATGCCTCATTAACTCGGTGCAGTCGGCGCGACTTTGTGCCTATTTACTGCAGCACGGAGCACGCGTTGATGCCTGCGATACGCAGAACAAGACTGCCCTACACTACGCAATCCAGGAACACCGCTTCGAAACCGCGCGCTTGCTTTTACGCCACGGTGCTTCGCCGCATTTGACGTCGCGCGCCGGTGACGACGCTCTGCGGACAGCCTGTCTCAAAGGTGCCTCACAAATCGTAGCGCTTCTGCTGGCCTCCATACCATACGAGTCTGAGCGCTGTGCCGACGCATACGAACTTCTTGGCGCTACACAGCTCGACGAATTCAACGACGTCGCCGCAGCCCTCGCGTCTTGGCGTCGAGCTACCGACATCCGTCATGAGGTCGATGGCTACCTCGAAAAGCGGCCGTGGCTGCCACAAGAACCGGACGGTGAAGCGCTGCGAGCGGTTGCCGGAGACGCTTTAGAAGGAGCCCAAGAGTGGCGCACGCGGGAAGAGCTCGAGGAACTCGCGACCGACGCAGACTCACTTCGAACGCAGGCGTTGCTGGTGGCGGTAAGGACACTGGGTCCTTCGCACAAGGACTGCATGTTTCGTCTTATGTATCGCGGCGCCGCCTACGCAGATGCCGGTCGTTACCAGCGTTGCGTCGATTTGTGGACCTGGGCACTGCACGTGCGAATCGTGCGCGACACGCTGCTTCACGCAGATGCATGTCATACCGCGAGCGCCCTCACGCGGCTGCTTCTCGACGCGCAGGCGGGTCGTCTCGAGCGTGCCGCCGGCTTACCAAGACACCAAGACGTAGCACGCGTATTTGAGCTTGTCGCAGACCATTTACCCGAGTGCCGACGAGCGCTTAATGCGCGGCCGATGCACAAGAAACAGGCGGAGACATTTGATCGTGCGTTACGCTGCGTGACGCATTTACTTTACCTACTGCTGGCAACGGCTCGCGACTCCCAACAACGCGAGAGCACGTCGGCGGCGGCGCGTCGTCTAGTGGCGTCTGACGTACGCAGCGCGCATACGGGTGATACGCTATTGCATCTAGTAGTTTCGCGGCTAAACGTGGTGCGGTCGACGTACTTCACGGACGAGGCGGGCGCGGCGAGTGTCTTTCCCAGCGCCGAGGTGGCGGCGCTACTACTCTCTTGCGGCGCAAATCCGCGCGTACGAAACGAGGCCCGGTCAACGGCGCTGCACGTGGCAGCCATTCCCTATAATCAGTCTCGGGAACTAGTTGAAACTTTGCTAGCAGGCGGTGCGCATCTAGATCAGCCCAACAAGTTTGGCGACTCGGCGGGCGAATTGTTGGCGTTGAGTGGCGGCGCCCGCGTGCGTCCGCTGGCACATACGTCCCTGGCTTGTCTGGCGGCTCGCTCTCTGCTTGCTGCTGCGCCCCCGCCCCCGCACTTGCCTGCTGCTCGAACGCTCTACGCCCAGTTGTTGCCGCACTCGCTGCTCGATTTCCTTGACCTACATCGTCCATTGCTACCGCCGTAGTTAATTATTATAATGTGTGTATAAATTATTTAGATTTATAAAGGATTAATGTATATTGTATATTTGAAGACAATTAAAAATACTTATCTAATTATTAAATATTTATTTTCGGCTGTTGTCTCATATTTCGTAAGGTGGAAAGCGCTAATCCCATGAACTACTAATTCGAATATAAAAATTGCTGACCTATTGCTACAAAGAATTCAGAAGGTTGTCTCCAAGGATGGTTAATGTATAAAAGAAAAATAATGTTTAAGTTTTGAAATTTATTTATCATAATACAAAATATATATGTTTTATAAAAATAATCTCAGTTCTTTATTTTAATGTGTTTTACACATTTACAATATTAATTAACTAATAAACAACTAATAAAGTTGGCAGTGATAGTTACATATAATAGTGTTAATTAAATATTGTAAATCTTAAGAAAAATATTATTGATATTAAGTGTAATGAGTTCGATGAGCATCGGCGCGATTAACAGCACCGTCAGCGAGATCTGAAGTGGAGGAGCCGGGGAACGTGCAATGTTTCTGCGGTGACGGTCTACAACAAAGATGCGACCGCCCATATCGAAATGTGTAAATGAGTGGTAGTAAACCATGTCGGGCCATGTCGAGTTGGGGGTCACCTGTAACTCGGCGGCGCGGCCCTCTCCGCATCGCCAGCGCAAAGAACGGTTAAATGCGCGGAACGTGTCAAAGACTGCGTCACGACGCGAGTCTGTAGCCGGGTCTCTCTCTGCCAGGCACAGCGCACCAGCCGCTAAGGGGTTGAGGCGACCACGTCGCGTGCGACGCGCCCCCGTCAACACGCGTATAGCGCTCTGCGCCACGTCGCCCAGCCGTTCCAGACCACCGTGCGATTCGCTCGTTACCACTAAAGGGTGGTACAACGTCGCCGAGTGCGGCTCGTCACCGCCTCGTACGCGGAACACGTATGTCAGACCGCGCCGGAGTTGTAGGTCCGGAGCGAGTTGACCATTAACGTACAGAGCGCGCTGCGGTGCGGCTGGGATTCGCGCAGCTAGTCCGCGTTCACCGCCCGCCGGGCCCACGCTAAAAGTGAAAACGCGCAAGGCCGGATCGAACAACTCGGCGCGGTCCCAGGGTCGCGGCGGCGTCGGACGCGCAATTGAAAAAGGCTGGCACTCCGACTGCGAGCGAGGCTTTGAATGCGCATCGTGCGGCAACACGAGCTGATGGTCGATGGCGGGTCGGAGGCGATGGAAGGCGGGCTCGCCGAGATGGTCCAGCGGCCCGACGGCCCACACGATGAAGGCGGCGCGGTCTGTTCGCCACTCTAGGTCCAGAGTGTCGTCGGCCTGCAGCTGACGACGGTAAGAGATGACCGTGAGCCCGTCGGTTCGTTCCGAGGACAGTACCTGCGCAGCGTCGGTTCCACCTAGTCGCGTGTCAAGGCAGACTCCCCGCCAGGCCCCCAGCACTTGTACGCAAGGCGCCACGGCGCTTATGTTGTAGTCTCGCGCGACTCCACGCTTCAAAGTTTCGTCCCAACTGGCCACGATCACGTCGGCCCCCAACATCTGAGACCTGGTCGTCGAGCCCGATATACCGAAAGCCATATACTCGTTCTCTCCTATCTGCGCATAATTAATATGGTGGGTAAAGCTACCTATTACATTTAAAAAGAAGTACTTATATATTTTATGTGGAGATTTATTAATTAAATAACTAGAACTGCCGAAAATCTTTGTGTAAATATAAGATATACACATTATGAAGTCTTTCAACATTCTTGGTTGTTATAACATGAAACATAATTGACATAAAACTATCTTTGTTGTAAGTATCAATTGTAATAAGATTTCGACAAAAAAATATGAATATTATTCGGCTTTCGTTTATGTTATCTATTTTATCGTTTATGACTTCTTTTTTGACTACATGGGGTAGTGACTACTAGGAACTTACCATTCCGGCCAGCTGTATAGTGATCTGGTTGCCAAAGATTTCCCAGGAGACCTGTAGGTCTCGATGCAGTTGCTCACACCGTGGTAGCTTTGAAACAAAAGTATGCAGCGTGGCGGCGGCAGGTGGCACATTGAGTCCATCAGGCACTAAAACGGCTGCGAGTGCTGTACCATTAGGCTTGTGCCATAGCGCAAGCCAGTCAATGTCCGCTGCTGAGCGTCCGCCTGGCAATCGTAAATTTACGTCTTCACCCATATGGGCCCGCACTGGCTCGAGGTATCCCAAATCATCAGGTAGTGGCACACCCCGCGCTGATGGTTGAGGTCCAACTCCGGTCCACCAGTACACATCTTCAACGCCGGGGTCAAACCGCAGTTCTGGTATAAGCACATTGCTGGCATCCAGGAATTGGACGGGTCCGCTTTTTACATCTATGCTTCCAAGTTGTGTTAGCGGCGTGAGCGAACGAGGTGCAGGGGACTCGAATTCTTCGGGCACGTATACGTCGCCAAAAGCGTTTTGGGAGGCAAGGTCGTATACTGCAAACCAACTCAATCTTGACACTCGCTTGCCATCAGGCATCCGTAACCTCACCTCTTCATTATTGTATCGCTCCAATATGTTTGTCCTGAAATAAACATTTACATTTGATGAAATAATAAACAAAGACACTAATGCCTACAAAAAAAAGAATAATTATATTTATTCCTGTTTGAGGTATGGTAATTGCCTTGTCTTTTTGAAAATACTTTGAACTCTACCAATACATAGAGAATGCCACTGCTATTAGTCAACTTAAACAGTTTATTTATTGTTAATATGGAATTTCTTTATTTCCTAAAAGCCCAACAATTTCTATGAAATCCACTGTAGTTTTAAAATTAATAAAATTCTGAGTACTTACTTTCCATGTTGATCTGGGACAATAAAGCCTAAAGGTCCTGGTCGCCCAGAGTCCCCCGCCCAAAAGAATGTGTCATCACCTGTACCATCATAGTTAAAGTCTACTAATAGCAGGGTCCAATCGTCTACTGCATATACATCTCCTGACACCTACATGAAATCATTAATACAATCACAACAATTTTTTTGCTTTTTATTAAGACTTAAGCTTACTTAAGTTATTCTGAATTTGGTTATTATAAATCTTCATTTTTTGTATTGTGTCTATAACAAATAATATTTAACATATATTTTGTATTTTATTCTAAAGGTTACAAGTACATTTATGTTTTTTGTCTGTCAGGCCAAGGTTTTGCTAAACTCATTTGATAACATAAATTCACTTGTTTAAACTTGAACACTTGATCAGAAATAAAAGCGTTGAAGTTAAAGTATTAATTAAAACAGTTGACATACCTGATGATGGTAAGAATTCAATTTTCCAATATGTTTTCCCTTATAGGGTCCTTCATCATCTTGTGATGAACAATCTGTAATTATTAAGTTACAAAATGATTCATAATCTCTGCATGCCTTGTTCATAAAAGAGAAAGTTGTATAAGAATTACTATGAACATACCTTTTGCAATCAGTGTAAGGAAAATAAACCATATTCTGTACATGATATATTCTGGAAAGTTATTTAAAAGCACTTTTGGGTACTTAACATATTTTTCAATTTATGTATTATTTACAACAAGGTAACTTCCGGTTCCTAGTATTAAGCCCAAGTCGATCTGTCACTTGCAGCAAGAAATAAGCAGACAAGCCTCCACAGGTAGTGCGTTATCTATAACAATTTAGTGTTACAAAGAAATTCTCAGTTCCTATTGGTTGAGAGCAAAAATTATGTTTATATAAACCAATCACAAATGTGGAACTTTCACTTTTATATTTACATCAACAACACGTTGAAGGCTTCATTTTACCAGTTGCCAGTTTAGTAAACCGGCGTATTTTTTATAGTAGTTTTCTATTAAAATTTAGTAGATTAGCTATTCATCAACCTTTTTATTTACTGTGTTAAATAACTTATAAAATAATAAACTATTTGTTAAATTAATGTAAAGGCTTCAATACTATATTTAATCATGACTGTTTTGCCTTGCAAATTGTTAATGAAATGTGAAGGTAAATGGGTCGTATTATTAAATTAAATAATCAGTTTTTCTATTAAAAAGCAGAATTCTCTGCTTCTGCTTCCTTGTACCGATCTAGCAAGACGATGATTAAAATGTAACTTCATAATATAAAATAAACCGAAAATAAAAGAAAAAAATACTATTATTTACTACTTTCTAGTACATTGGAGGTGGTTGTATTTTTTGTTCTTTAAAATGGAGCTGTGTCGCACCACTTCTTCTGCACTCCCACCTTGGAAGTGGCATAAACTTAGCTTTAAGTAAATTACCTGACATCAACAAATGTTGGTCTTATATTTTTTATTTAATAAAAAACCATCAAGTGGTATTGATGGTTTTTTCTACTATAAATAAGCGATTTTTGATATTGACTTAAAATTGAAGTATTTTTACCTTTCTTAAGCAAATGACCAAGGGTAGCTTTTAATTCCTAAAACAGCACACATAATTAATAGATTACTAGTTTTATCTCGCAACTTTATACTTGTACACTTCTGCCTGGTATATTTTAATATCATTGAGCATTTTATATTTTATTGGGTAATAAAGTAATCGATTTTTATGTCCCATCGCCCATGTCTTTTCCAATTCAAGACCGAAAGACAAGTGCCAGACATACGGCATAGTTAATTTATAATAGTAATAAAGTTTGGGCCACCAATGTGTAAGGAAGACACTTTCCTTCAACTGAAAAGGCAGGATCCTCGATCAATCTTAACCACTGACTGGTCCGATTTCAAGCGTATATTGTTAGCGGGTTCTGGTGGGTTCGAGGGAATTTCGTTAGCGCGATTGAGGATCGATGATTGTAGATGCTTATAGATGTCGCTACAGTACTTTTCCCAATAGGCGGAATATCACGTTATATAGTTTTGTTGAACAGCAAAGTTAAGAGCTTGCCGGTGCCAGGTTATGTTGCAAAAGCTTCCAGTACGTTTAAAGCGGATGTTACGTAGTACGCAGAAGGTCGTGTGTGCGATGCTCTTCACCCCTTTTCGGTCTGATAAAATGTCTTTCCTTCATAAGTAGATGAATGTAAGAAGGATTAGTTAATACAACCATTATTATAATAACAATGATATTCCGAATCCGGATCTGAAGTATATTTTATGTTCTGAAAGAACATTCTCAGGTTGATTGTTATCAAAACAATCAAGTCGTTTAAATAACAAATTGTACTTTAGAACTATTGTTTATCGATATCCTCTTTATTACAAAATAAACATCTAAAAGTGCCCCAACTTTACTCTCTGGTACAATCGATTTGCAAGTGCAGTCAGAGTACGCAGCTAGCTTCGAGAGAGCGGTCCCACGGTCGGATGATGGCTGATGTCTTACTCAACAGTTAACACGGCAGCTGTCGCCAGTGTCTTAGCGCGCGCGCACGGCTACGGTGCGCTTAACGGTGCAAAATAAACAGTGCGCGCAGTGAGACGAGATGCTGGGTTTAGCGGCGTTGACGCTGCTACTTGCCTTTGGTGAGTCTCTTTCGGCTTCTAGCATATTTCAATTATCTATGAAGGATATGTTGATTCTCTGATAACATAATCGGGTATTATTATATATATTATTACTTATATAAATTAAAGTAGGTGAAATTTGTTAATGGCTCTTAAGAAGTCAACAGTTGACAACAAGTTTAAAAAAGTATTATGGATATAGTTCAGACAGTTTAAAGCTAGTATGGAACTTTAATATGTAATTTGCGTGTTCTGCAGATATCGAGCGATTAGCTAATATTCTCCGCTGTAACTGTAAATATACCGTAGAAATGTTCAGGTGCAATCAATGAGTTCGTAAACGAGAATCATGCGACGCGTTTACTTTCTTGTGTCGTTAGTCCCAACCAAAATGTAAGTGACACAAGGAGAGGACAATGCATAAATAACCTTATTTTTTTTTTATATGATTATACATTGCGATATCTTTTCTTACAAATACGAATTAATTCATTGCGGAATATAAATATTATCATAGTGAAATAATGAATTAAAATTACGAATGTTTTATCTTTTCGTAAAAATATTACAAAAAACTTTTATTAACAAAGTTTTGTATATATTTGAAAACTCAAAACACTTATCTGGCGATAGATATTGTAATATATATATACATATATATCGTTTCTGTTGTTTTAATAATCTATATATTATTGACATAGGTTTGTTGATATTAAGTATAAGTATTACGTTTCCTTTTTTAATAAAAAATAAATTAACAAAGGATATTCAGGAACTATCACTCGATATTCTCACACACGATTAACCTGAATATTATACACAATCCTCTCACAACCGAATACCTTTACAGTTACACCGAAAGTTGACCTGTTGCCCTCCAAATTATATATTATATCGTAACCTAATCCCGCAAACTAACTGTCACGACGATACATTCTCTTAACAATTTGTGTCGATCTCAACGCTTTATGTGCTTAGAATTAATTCGTTCATATACTATACAAAGAATATAAGACATGCCCTACTTTATGCCTAAATAATAACGCCGTTAAGTAATAACGTATTGACCAATATTAGATACACAGTTACCTACATGTATTAATATTTAATAAGGAACATCGTTTCATTTGACATAGTTAAATACTATATTGTTCTTGTATGTGTCCGTCCGCATGCTAAAAAAGGTATCATTTAACATGTTACTTGTATATAGGATCTCTACCATTTATTTGAGACGTATATAAAAGAAATAAATATTTATGTTAATACAATGACAAGATCTCTCGTCACCTTGAGAAGTTCGCATGAGAAAGTGAAGCTGAATTGTACAATTATATTGTGTGTTATTATAGCCATGTCTTTAAATGTGGTGAAAATTTCATCACAATTAAATAATTTGAAAGCTTTATATCATAACAATTAAATCATTTCGCTTCATAATTCAAATAATATAATTGTTTCCTTATATTTTGGATGTTATTGTTTCTAATAATAGTGGCTGTTATTTAGCATACATTACATATTTGAATTGCCGTTTAGAATGAATTTGAAGATTTAGTATTTCTAGGTCAAGAATCTACGTCTGACTATTTTTTACTTAACTTACTTACTTAATAAACGAAATATAGAGCATTGTTATCAAATATTAAATGCTAAAGTGTGATAGCTAATATGATAATTGTGTGTCGGTTTTCGGGTAAATGTCGAGTTATGGTAATCGTATGCGGTTGAATGTATGGTATAAGTCATAAATGAGTCTATTGTATATTTAATAGTATTGATTATACTACAACAAATAATGGGACTAATCATGTATTTTTTTTATTTGACTAGTTCCTTTGTCCTAAGTTTTACATATAGTTGCACTTTTACAGCCAACATTGTTATTATTTAATATTTCATTGGGTCTTGGCTTCGGCTATCTGTTTATATGATAATTTTTACAAGTGAGCCTCCTGTTCCGGGTGCAGTCGTATCTTTGAACTATTTGGCCATCACTGCATTGGTTATTTACAAAATCGTTTAATTCAGGTTATCAAACGCTTATTCTCATAATATGGATTAGTTTTCGGCGCCGGCGCCAACATTACTGATTCAGCTCTTTTTTCGTCTCTTGTCTCCAACCAGTTGATCCAACATTGCCCCAGCAGGGGAGGGGTCCCATTAACGTGATTCTACCATTAGCCCCATTCTATGCGGCAATTTGGCATAAATTATTATTTATCAAGTGGATTATAGAAGCTTATTTTAAACACAGGCTTGTAATATGCAAATTTTATATTTAATGTCAATTATTCGTAAAGTTTAATAGTAACATTTTTGAACAGTTATTGCAAACTGTATCAGTAAACTTTACACAACAAAATTATGTTTGAAGTATTTTTGCGGGTTGTTACCACTTAACCGTAAATGTGTAATTAGTAGAGTCAACAATTTTACAATTCTTTGACGTTTTCGTAAAAGTCGACGGCTCAAGTTAGGTATACCCCGCAGAGCCAGTAACTGTGCTAATTAGATTAGTTGATCTTATGCTTGTTTGTGTGAGGAATTTTACAATTATATCAAAAGCTTTCCAAATTTGAATGTCTCTGATGACAAACACGTATCTAAATTTAAATAAGACGTTGGATATAAAAAGTGTGAGGATTAAATATTGACATATTCTATAGTCGAATGTGTTGGTAATTGTGGTACTTCCTACGTGATTGTGTACGTGGTTGTGACGTGACCGTTTACTCGGAATTTTATTGTGGACGCTCTACTTCTTTATGCATTTTTAAAAATAACCAACTTTATTAATACGGGTAATATATTATACAAATAGATACATTATATAGGTTCAAATATACAGTTAAAATTCCTTAATGGGTTCCATATTCTCCGACGCATTCTTTGCCATAAAGTCGCACTAGACGACCCGAGGGAGAGATTATGTAAACGCTTGTGTTCTGATTACATCTTCACCGCACGACACTTCTTAACTTTAACGACAGATAACGATCCTAGCGTTTCTCTTGTTCCTTTGTGACGCAACGATCTGTCATTGTGTGGATTCAGGAAATTTAGCCCTGCCTTAACTAGAGCGTTCTAGGAATGAGCACTTGACAAAATGCTATATTGTCGAGTAGAGCGTAATGACTCCTACTCTGAGTCTAAGTTAGCTATCTCTTTGATATACTATCCGTATTCAGGATACAAGACGTGAAATTGAATACATTTTATCGGCCTTTCAAGAGCTGTTTCAATCGCGACGTGAAAGTGAAGTCCCGTATTCCCAAGTGAGGTATGGGACATTTCCGCAGTTTTTTCGCTTAAAATTTCTCTTTAACGTGTTTATTAAGATAAAATATTGAATGTAAAATCTTTGTAGGAGAGACTAGTTTTATCAATTTCAGGAGTCTCGTCAAGAAATAACAAGGAAACTGGTTTGGCCAACTTTTATATTATTAATGAAAACTATTTATAATTTAAAAAAAACACAAATAGAATAAAATAAAATAAACACTAATGATAACTTAACTAATCATAGGCATATAACTTGAAGGAAAGAAATATAAATATAACCTGAAAGGCAAATATTTTTAATATTTTTGGTAATTTAATAAATAGAATTCAAATATGAAACTACAATTATCGTTTGGTTTTATTCAATTAGCTCCTTTTTTCAATAATATATTAGTTACGTACGACTGTGTTTATTTGTACGTTAAGGTACTGTTGAATACATAATATTAGCTGAAAATAATAAGCTCAAATCCCTAACAAACATGATGCCATTCTAATTAAACTTTTGTTTCACTTATACTATACACGAGTGATATTTAAAGTAATTTTGCAATAATATTTCGTTGATAAAGTCGAGAGAAGAGTGTTTACTGACAAGCAGTGATCCGCGTACATTCCTCGCACTCACTCGGCAAGCACAACGGTACTCCGAACGGTGCACGCGCCGATATAACACTTATGATAACTAACATATTATCTATGAATAGATTGGATCGTATTTATAATAATTATAAGCAATAAATGAATGTTAAGCAAAAGAATAAATGATTACCTATTTTTCTCTTATAACAAATTAAGGTTCTACTGAGATATTATATCACAAGAAGAAAATAAGTTAGTCGTACGCTTTTAGCGAGTAGTTTAATGTGTTTTAAATGATCTTTGTATTGTCGATTCTGTCGAAAATAACTTATTATATAAATACCTAATGTTTTTTTAATTATACGTTCAGCTGAGATGCTGTAATGTGTTTACCCAATAACTGAGTAGTTACAAGTATAGAAACGTATATTTATTGTAATTATAATAATATAATAATACATTATATTGAAAACTTTACAAAAACACTTGAAGGGTGGACATATTATCTTTAATAAAGTTTATGTAAGCTATTACGTATTATAGGACGCTTCCAAGCCTACTACTTACACATTAAGTAGCGACGTATAGTCCAGAAATCGGGCAGAAATCCTCCGGTATTGTATGCTATTGGGCAATAAGCGTGGGAGTCGATGTATGCAATCATTGTTAGTAATGCAATACGTGTCTTGCCATAATTATCCTATTGCATGGTTCTTCTCAATATGTTAATTATAAGTCGTTTATACTAGTTTAGGTTATATTTCCAATTTAAGTCGAAACCCTGCCTTCGATACCAAACTTAAAACGCGATATCTACATATTATTTTATATTACAAATTAACGACTATCAAAATATATCAATTTTAAGCTTATTAAACAAATAATTCTACATAAACAAACTTAGAAGGCGTCGTGCCTTATATTACAGTATTAAGCTGGCAGCGGCAAACCAGACATGCGAACTTATGGCATTATGCAGATACCACAACTTTTCCAATAACTCATTCATACAAACCGAAGTGTAAACTAAAACTTCATATTCTCATTTTAACGTATGTCGTATTGTCTGGCCGAACCACAATCGCAAATGGCGAATTGTTCAATGTTCACCATTAGAGTCCATGGTGAAGTTGGCGAACAAACTTCACACAATTCCGCGCCTTCACTTATTAGTCTTATAGGATGTTAAAAGTAAAAATATTTTACTTTGTTCACTATACTAAAATTTATAATGAACTGAATGAAAATGAAGTAGCAAAATATAGCATAATGGAAAATGTGGAAATTTATTTATTTTTAAATAAGGCGATGATATAATTCTATAGAGCAGGTGTTCAAAGTGATATTTGATATAGTACTCATTAACTTAACGATGTTACAAATAATGATATACAGCGATACACCTGAACGATATACTTTAAATATATTCTGATAAAATTAAGGGTTATTATAATATCTCGTTAAGTGCGGATTATAAGGCGTTGATACTTCACAGATAAACTGAAATAAGACAATTTTAAAGTATATAAAGTAATTTACTACAGGTAAATAATCATTTCGTCACTGCAAAAAAATATCGTTTGAAAATGCCAATATGTGCCAATATATGCCAATTGCATATATTAGATTGTTTATAATTAAAATAAATCTCTGTGGGTAGGGTTTCAATTACTGAAAAAGTCGAATTGTGTAAAAGTAATAAATGCGAGTTTTATAAAAATGCGTTTTAGTAAAACATATTACTGATATATTTAGAAGCTTTGAACTTTAAGAAACACAGAGTAAACAATATGCATTACTCAACCGCCAATGCATAGACTATAGTACATTATTGTATGGCGTAACAATACATTTCAATAATAACTGGGCAGCACAGCACATAACAAGTGTTAAGTAAGCGTTTAAATATAAAATGCAAAAATAATGACATTTACTCAATTGCACGTCGTGATTTCACAAGACAGTAACGCAGTAATGTCTTAAAGGCAATAGGCAGAGGGGCAAGAAAGGATGGGTAAAAACGTATAGAAAGTGAGAGCGAAAGGAAAGCGTTGCTCTGGCTGGCGATGAATATCACGTGGACTCAGTACATATATCGATCCTGATAATCATCAAAAATATCTGGTGCTTCGTATTTAAATTATTTTTGTAATTCTTTAGTAGATGTACGTAAATTGCTGTACATATAAATGTTGTGTTAATTTATTGACAAATCTAATACATGACATGTACAGTTAAAATTTGCATTTTATAAATATTTTATTTAATCGTTACAATATTATTTGTCTGAATTTACTCGGTTTACGTGTTGGCGATAGCCTGTGTAATAATTTAAACGGATCAATTGTGTCTGTCCCAATGTAATTTTTCTACTTAAATCCCAATTTGAAGTTGGATTTCGTGCAGTAATTTGTCAGGCAACATAACGTCACAACGGAATATTCTCACGAAGCGTCCGATCAATCAGCAAGTAAAAGTGAAAGTCAATAAGATCAAATCGGACAGAGCATTGATGATATTAACTGACACGGAGATCAATTTAATAATGATTAAATAGACAAAACTTGTTTTGGGTGAAAATACAGAGATATACATTTACATACAAGTAATAATTAATTTACTTGATGTTTACAAAGCTTTATGATATGCTTTGTTTGATTTGATATAACACGGTATATTTCGATGTACATATTTATTTTTTATTTCTATTGACTGTACATTATTTTGTTTTCGTTATGTTAAATATGCAGCTTTCGTTTACATCATTGCAATGTTAGTTAAGAGTCATTCAATGCAGAGAAGGTTAATGACGTGATTAAGTTAATTATGTTCATATCTGTACCATCTCACTACACCCTTGAATATGATAAATTGGGCAATCGTTTTGTTAATTTATAATAGAGGTCACGCATGGGTCGAGAGGAAACCATAGGTAATTTTAATTCGTATGCAATTGTAATTATTAAGGCCTCTCAAATATCATAATGAAGGAAATGAGTTTGATGTAATCTAGAATTTTTATTATAGAAAATGTTGTTTTTAAAGATAACCTTAATTTCATGTTTTTAAGGTAGTAAAGTGTATTGCAACTTTATGTAATATAGAATAGTGTTTGCCGTATGTTATGCGAGTTGCGGTATATATATATATATATATATATATATATATATATATATATATATATATATATATATATATATATATATATACATAATATTTGATGTTTATAAAACAATATTTATTTTTTAATAAACTTAAATTGATATTAAAGACCTTAAACATTTCATATTGCGGCGTTATTACAACTAGTCCTCTCAAACAAGGCGTAGTTTCTAACAGCTAGTTACTTTATTCTTATGTAAAAGTGCTTTCTTCATTTGTGATTCTCAAATAAATCAAACTTCACAAATGTATGTTAACTTAATTATCGCCTCTAGATGTGTTTTACTGAATCGATAATTCTTATTCTTAATTATAAATCAGTTAAAATGTTAGTTACTGTCAAATAGCGTTAACTCTGTGAGATAAATATATATACCAGTACGCTTTAGAATACGCACTAAGCAGCCTTCGCGTTATAAAACACTGCAGCCGCGTTTAAGTTTCACTATAATAGAAACACGATAAACAACTAACATTAAAACAAACCAGGGCACAGCGTTGTGTATTCAGTTCACGGGCAGACCTGGTTAAATATAATGGTACTGTCAGCTGCACCTGCCCACCTTCATACCTCTGTTGGTCACGCATTTATTAATTTATACTGCATGTAGCTCATAGATCATAATTGTAGGCTGTAATATATTAAATTAATTACAAAGTAATTAATAAATACATGTTTAATCACACACTTGAGAATGAAAGGTAACATGGTTCAACAGGTTTCAACTACAGAGATACATTAATACATAAATTTGGAAGGAGAAGAAAGAAAGAAAACACATTTATTAACACACACACAAGGCAAATAAATAGTAAGCAAACGTCATATAATAAACTAGTATGTTTTAATTTTTGTGTGATCAGCCATGTACTTGTGATATGATTTATTATTAACATTTAGAAAGTTTCACCTCTGTAAAAGATAATAAGTCTCACAACTTATTATTTTATAAATTACTATTCTATTAGGTCTGAGTAATAAATTCAATTGTGACAGATTTCCATGACCACGTACCGCTAGATCACTTTCTTAAAAGTACTTTCTTGTCGCTCTAAGTGAACATCATTGTTGTGTAGTTTGTCAACGCATAGGTTTTGTTTTGTGAATGGAAAACGGTATATTTTCACTGTTTCACCTTATATATAATGTTTTAAGGCGTTGATGTCTTCATTAAGTGTATCACTTTTCGTGAAATACAGTTCACACGTTAATTGAATAAGAATTTAAATAAATGAGTTCATTGATTTGTTAAATGTGTGATCTTATAACAGATTGCAAGGTTTTATTGACGGAAGTGAGAGTGTTCCTGTCTACTTTCCCTCATACCGTTTTTTGCACATTCCTTCCCGCTAATGGATACACGTTATTCTTATATGGGAACTAGAACTTGACAAACTGGTATAAACGTTTATACTTTTAGTATATTGAACTTTTACGCTGTACCCTAATTGTGTCATACTTCAAAATAAACTTATATTTATTTTAAGTTTTATAATTTTTGTGCATATTTCATTATAGATCTTACGTTTTTCTATAGTAATATTTCAAACATTCAACCTTTATGTGCCATTTTGTTTACAGGACTAGGCCAATCCCATCAGTATGGATCAGAAGTTGGTCCTCTATCGGAGCTTCAACACGGTGTGCGCGGGAGACTATACGCAGTAGACTCACGTACACTATACCTCAAGGACTTCCACTATGACGGTGTTGGGCCAGGTCAGTATTCTATATAACACAATAACGCTACATAGTATATATACACAATACTACTCTAAACATTATACAAACATGATCGATATATTTGAATGATTCCATATTAACTGTTTTTTGTAAACCTATGTCCAGCTATTCACTGTCCATATATGATGACTCCTGGTATATAAATAAATTAATAATCACTTAATCCATGAAATACCGCTACCAATCTCAGTGAATCTATACTAATAATAAGACAGTAAAAATCGAAAAACTGTACATTAAATATTTTTCAAAAAAACTGAAAGCAGGCAATTAAAGAAGAGTCATAAAAACCAAAAATATAATTTTTGGAATTCTTGTCTGTCTGTCTGTCTGTCTGTCTGGTACGTTATAACTTCAAAACTACTGAACGCATTTGAACGCGGTTTTCACAGTTGGATTACATATAATTAGGAGCGTTGTCAAAAGTTTATTTTGTCAAAATCGGTTAAGAGAAAATAAAGTTATGGTCAATTGAAAATTTACTTCAACCACTGCTTCAAAATTTTTAAACACTTATATTGATTGATTAGTTATATATTGTTAAATATGTTCTAATACAAGTTAATCTTAATATTAAAACTTATGAGAGGTAACAAAAATAACAAATAACGCAGTGCGCGCGGGCGCGGTTGAAGTGTTGAACAATGTGCTCGATAGATGGCGTTGATAAAATTCGTCATCAACCTAGGTTTATTTTATTTTTTTATTTCTTAAACCTATACAGCTTATCAAAAACAGTTTACACAATAAAAATAGATTAAAAATAAAGCCAAAATAAGGTTAAAATATAGAACCGGAAATAGAATCTAAGATCAGAAAAAAGAATAACAAAAAAAACACGTACAGAAAAGATTAAATAAAAATATATATAGACATGAACAAGTGGAACTATGTGTAGTACGAACATTTTAGTGTGTGAGTGTGTATCAGTGTGTGCAATGGTGTTGCTGTGTGAGTGAGTGTGCGAGGTTGAGTCTTAGTTTTTTTTTAAAGAACTTCTACTTAGGCCAAATATATCCATCGCGGTATTAAGATGATCCATTGTGTAATGACTACCATGCAGTTCAACCTTAACGTTAATGAGGTTTACCTTTTATTATTTGGTCAAGCTAATAAGTAATAACCTCACAAGTACGTATTTCGTACTCATAACTTCGTAAGAATTTTCTTTCAACTCTTAACCGCTGAGGAGTTTTACCTTCCATCATCAGCTCATCCACATAAGAAGATGACTATCAGAATATAAAATTGTCAGAATAGTAATTGCCTGTACGTTAATTTGAAAGTTGCCCTCGATTTCCCTGAATCACCCGATCCTGTAAAGCTACATCATCCCTGAGTAACACGGGCTATATATAATTCCAATTGTAACAAGATTTTAGCCCGTGATAGAAAGCCCTGTCGAGATCATTAAAAGACGCTATATACTTAACCAAATTACACGTGGGCGAAGCCGCGGGCGGAAAGCTATCCTCAATATACTAATTTGATTTCACATATTGACATTTTCAACCTTTTTATCAAATGACATGGTGAAAGTCATGGGGACGGTCATGGGAACGGCAAGGTGACGATCATGGGGGCGGTCATGGTCAAGGTGACGGTCATGCCCATGCCCATGCCCATGCCCATGCCCATGCCCATGCCCATGCCCATGCCCATGCCCATGCCCATGCCCATGTCCATGCCCATGCCCATGCCCATGCCCATGCCCATGCCCATGCCCATGCCCATGCCCATGCCCATGCCCATGCCCATGCCCATGCCCATGCCCATGCCCATGCCCATGCCCATGCCCATGCCCATGCCCATGCCCATGCCCATGCCCATGCCCATGCCCATGCCCATGCCCATGCCCATGCCCATGCCCATGCCCATGCCCATGCCCATGCCCATGCCCATGCCCATGCCCATGCCCATGCCCATGCCCATGCCCATGCCCATGCCCATGCCCATGCCCATGCCCATGCCCATGCCCATGCCCATGCCCATGCCCATGCCCATGCCCATGCCCATGCCCATGCCCATGCCCATGCCCATGCCCATGCCCATGCCCATGCCCATGCCCATGCACATGCCCATGCCCATGCCCATGCCCATGCCCATGCCCATGCCCATGCCCATGCCCATGCCCATGCCCATGCCCATGCCCATGCCCATGCCCATGCCCATGCCCATGCCCATGCCCATGCCCATGCCCATGCCCATGCCCATGCCCATGCCCATGCCCATGCCCATGCCCATGACCGTCACCTTGACCGTTCCCATGACCGCCCCCATGATCGTCACCTTGACCGTCCCCATGACCGTCCCCTTAACCGTCCCCATGACCATGACCGTCACCATGACCGTCACCTTGACCGTTCCCATGACCGTCACCATGACCATAACCGTCCCCATGACCGTCCCCATGACCATGACCGTCACCTTGACCGTCACCTTGACCGTCACCATGACCATAACCATGACCGTCACCTTGACCATGACTGCCCCCATGATCGTCACCTTGACCGTTCCCATGACCGTCACCATGACCATAACCGTCCCCATGACCGTTCCCATGACCGTCCCCATGACCGTCACCATGACCGTCACCTTGACCATGACCGTCACCTTGACCGTCACCTTGACCGTCACCTTGACCGTTCCCATGACCGTCACCATGACCATAACCGTCCCCATGACCGTTCCCATGACCGTCCCCATGACCGTCACCTTGACCGTCACCTTGACCGTCACCATGACCGTCACCTTGACCGTCACCTTGACCGTCACCATGACCGTCACCTTGACCATGACCGTCACCTTGACCGTCACCTTGACCATGACCGTCACCATGACCGTCACCATGACCGTCACCTTGACCATGACCGTCACCTTGACCGTTCCCATGACCGTCACCATGACCATAACCGTCCCCATGACCGTCACCATGACCATAACCGTCACCTTGACCGTCACATTGACCGTCACCTTGACCGTCACCATGACCATCACCATGACCGTCACCTTGACCATGACTGCCCCCATGATCGTCACCTTGACCGTTCCCATGACCGTCACCATGACCATAACCGTCCCCATGACCGTTCCCATGACCGTCCCCATGACCGTCACCATGACCGTCACCTTGACCATGACCGTCACCTTGAACGTCACCTTGACCGTCACCTTGACCGTTCCCATGACCGTCACCATGACCATAACCGTCCCCATGACCGTTCCCATGACCGTCCCCATGACCGTCACCTTGACCGTCACCTTGACCGTCACCTTGACCGTCACCATGACCGTCACCTTGACCATGACCGTCACCTTGACCGTCACCATGACCGTTCCCATGACCGTCACCATGACCATAACCGTCCCCATGACCGTTCCCATGACCGTCCCCATGACCGTCCCCTTAACCGTCCCCATGACCATGACCGTCACCTTGACCGTCACCATGACCGTCACCTTGACCGTCACCTTGACCATGACTGCCCCCATGATCGTCACCTTGACCGTTCCCATGACCGTCACCATGACCATAACCGTCCCCATGACCGTTCCCATGACCGTCCCCATGACCGTCACCTTGACCATGACCGTCCCCATGACCGTCACCTTGACCATGACCGTCACCTTGACCGTCCCCATGACCATGACCGTCACCTTGACCGTCACCATGACCGTCACCATGACTGTCACCATGACCGTCACCTTGACCGTCCCCATGACCGTCCCCATGACCATGACCGTCACCTTGACCGTCACCTTGACCATGACCGTCACCTTGACCGTCCCCATGACCGTCCCCATGATCATGACCGTCACCTTGACCGTCACCATGACCGTCACCATGACCGTCTCCATGACCGTCCCCATGACCGTCACCATGCCCATGACCGTCACCAAGCCCATACCCATAACCATACATCTATACTAATAATAAGACAGTAAAAATCGAAAATCTGTACATTTAATATTTTTCCAAAAAACTGAAAGGATGCAATTAAAGAAGAGTCATAGAAACCAAAAAAACAATTTTTGGAATTCTTGTCTGTCTGTCTGTCTGTCTGGTACGTTATAACTTCAGAACTACTGAACGGATTTGAACGCGGTTTTCACAGTTGGATTACATATAATTGGGAGCGTTGTCAAAAGTTTATTTTGTCAAAATCGGTTAAGAGAAAAAGAAGTTATGGTCAATTGAAAATTTACTTCAACCACTGCTTCAAAATTTTTAAACACTTATATTGATTGATTAGTTATATATTGTTAAATATGTTCTAATATAAGTTAATCTTAATATTAAAACTTATGAGAGGTAACAAAAATAACAAATAACGCAGTGCGCGCGGCGCGGTTGAAGTGTTGAACAATGTGCTCGATAGATGGCGTTGATAAAATTCGTCATCAACCTAGATTTATTTTATTTTTTTATTTCTTAAACCTATACAGCTTATCAAAAACAGTTTACACAATAAAAATAGATTAAAAATAAAGCCAAAATAAGGTTAAAATATAGAACCGGAAATAGAATCTAAGATCGGAAAAAAGAATAACAAAAAAAAAACACGAACAGAAAAAATAAATAAAAATATATATATACTCATGAACAAGTGGAGTATATTATGTGAAGTACGAGCATTTAAGTGTGTGTGTGTAATGGTGTTGCTGTGTGAGTGAGTGTGCGAGGTTGAGTCTTAGTTTTTTTTTAAAGAACTTCTACTTAGGTCAAATATATCCATCCCGGTATTAAGATGCTCCATTGTGTAATGACTACCATGCACTTCAAACTTTCATTAACGTTTTACCCTATGATTATTTCGAGTGAACACTACCTATACAAACAAGTAAAAGAAAACGAGTGAAGAGACGTTTAACGTTTGTCCGCATCCATTTTTCCACCAACATCCTTAACGTTAATGAGGTTTACCTTTTATTATTTGGTCAAGCTAATAAGTAATAACCTCACAAGTACGTATTTCGTACTCATAACTTCGTAAGAATTTTCTTTCAACACTTAACCGCTGAGGAGATTTACCTTCGATTATCAGCTCATCCACATAAAAAGATGACTATCAGAATATAAAATCGTCAGAATAGTAATTGCCTGTACGTTAATTTGAAAGTTGCCCTCGATTTCCCTGAATCATCCGATCCTGTAAAGCTACATCATCCCTGAGTAACACGGGCTATATATAATTCCAATTGTAACAAGATTTTAGCCCGTAAAAGAAAGCCCTGTCGAGATCATTAAAAAACGCTATATACTTAACCAAATTACACGTGGGCGAAGCCGCGGGCGGAAAGCTAGTAGGAAATATTTTTATAAAAGATGATGTTTTTCTATTAATACTAATATCCTAATTGGTTTTTGGATAATTACGCTTTGTCTATTTAAATTGAATTCTTTGAAATTCATTTTATTATCGATCTGTGATGCAGTCTAATCTCGCAGAACTACTAAATTATTTTTGTTGAATTCCTTGTACCTTCGTCGTATAAATCAATGTAAAAAGCGCTATATTTGTTACAAAATACAGTTTGAATTTGCATTTCTGTAGAATTATCCGTGTTCGGGTTAAATTGCATTTACACTTTACAACCAGTTTATTTCATTACGTTAACGAGAATAACATTAATAAAGACAGAGTTATAGAAACATAATATTAAATACATTATCGAAAATATTAGGTACTGTATAATCTTTATTTTAGTATACACTATGTATGGAGGTAGTACCTTAAAGACAAAAACCGTTTTCCTATACTTAGATTTAAAATCCACATATTTATTGACATTTTTTTGTAAAAACCTATTAATGTTCAGTGCCAACACGCCTGTAACTAATATAGCTGAGAATTCAATTCTTAATTCATTTAAGGCACAGTTACACACATTAAAAACTAGTAATATTATTTTTTTAAACGTATTTCAAACCTTCAAATTAACTTTTTTAAATTGTGCAACTGTGTAACATGAGACTTTAATATCTACTGTGTATTAACAAGCTCGTTAACGCCTTGCTATAAGTGTTACAAAGGAGTTATGTTTCAGCAAGATAATGACTTATGAGGCTAGAATTATAACTGGTAATTTGTAAAATACTGATAACGAAATTATTGTTAATGCGATGCGAATAATGCGACATATTTAATTTAACTAAGAAAATAATTAATATTACATATATTTTTATTATTTATTATTATAACTTTACGCTAGTGGGTAATCTCATTCAGACAAGGATAAAAAAAATTCTATAAAGTTACTCTAAAGCAATATAAAACCTCTCTAGTGTAATAAAATCTTAAATGAATACCGCGTATTTTCACGGTAAGAATATTCAAGCCTCGACGTTAAAATTAATAAAGGATTTAATTTATGAACTTCTAGACTCAATTTGGTTCTTCAGTTGTACTTTTATCATTAAACTTTTGTTCAGCTTGTGGTATTATTGGCCTCGGACAGGATTTATTTCATTAATGGGTTTGGTTTAAAGCACACATCGTCGAGCAAGAGTTAGTTACGGACAAAGAAATACTTTTTTCCATTGAAAATCCATTTTTCACAGGCGCAAGACATAGGTATGTGTAGACAGATGGCGTTAACATATATACATGCACGTACGTTAATAGCGAATATCTACTGGTTTAATTTGTATTTTAAGTTCCGTTATATTTCGCTGCATGATATTGTAGCCGTTCGATAGATTTCCCAAGAGCTGTGCTGACCAAGGCTCTCGATACTGGCTCACTTTGTTCTTTCTTTATTAAGGTTGTCGGTTCCTATTACCTTCATACATTTAATGTTAATACGCAAAACTTTTATTGAAACGCCGCTAATAAAATATCGAAGCGTAGAAAACGTACTGTGTTCAATCTCTTTAAAAATGCCCTTGTCATCATTTAATTATATTTAACGACCCGGAAAGGTAATACGAATGAATCCGTAGAAAACAGTTAGTGTTTGCACAAAATTGAACTTCTAAATAAAATTTGTAAAGCTCTTTGAAAGCTTGTTTGTCAGACTTATGGAAGATTACCTTTAATTAAACAAACGAGTTTGAGAACATTAACAACGAACTTTTTATATACATAAGACAAACTGATTGAATTCACAGTTCTCAATTTTATGCCCGTTTGACCGTAAAATAGAGACACTTTCACAGTAATTAAGTTTTTGATTAAACCGATTAGAAACTTTTCAAATTATTCATTATTATGGTTGAACGGTGGAATTAACCTTTACGCGGTATATGTAGTCATTAAAAAGTAAATCGTACTTTTTAACTTTCTGTTTTATTAAAAGAAAATAAATAACATACGTTTCGTTAGATCGTAATGTTAATCCGTTTTTCGTTGAACTATATAGGTCGTAGCGGTGTATAGGCTTTTTCCTGGTTTTCGTCATGTTGTGTTTAGAATTACTTATTACTGTATTTTATGATTATATAATGAATGTAAGGGGAGTATAGTTGATTTTTAATGGTATAATGGTATATGGATATTATATTTAATAAATGATTGTTAGATTAAATTGCTTTAAAAAAAAACCGTATTTCATATTTATACAAATGACATTATGAAGTAAATGAGTGACCTTTACAATGAGTAGCTCTCATACTAATTGGAGCAATGACATTTTGCTCAATTTTATGTAAAAATATAATTCCATTTTTTTATATAGGTTAAGTTATAATTACGCAATGTTGAAAATATAAAACGAAATATTATTTTAGCATTACGTCAATTATATAATAAATAATAATCATCGTTATATTATTTGTCTATATGTATCATAATTAAAATTATTTGGGTTAAAATAATATGCTTCGCTTAGTCCCGTTCAGAATTATTAACATATTTAATGTATGTGGCTTTAAAAATATACATCGAAACATTTGTATGCAATTAACAGACGTTTGTATGAATTGACTTAATCGTGTTCGACTTGAGAAGGGCACTCATGAAATTACACTAATAAACTTTACTTAGTTTTTTTTTTGTAAAATGAGACAATTGACTTTAAAACTAATGTCGTTAAAAGTGCATTTATACTTTTACAAGTATTTCTCCTTCGTTATTCCAGTAGTAAGTACTTCTGATTTAGGATATATGCTACCAATAAACAAGATTTGTTAGCAGATAAAGAAATGTTTAAATAGCAGAAATTTTAAAACAGTTAACAATGCGAGCAAATTAAAAAAGTTTTTGAGTAAAGAATTTTTGTTTTAAACTTTGTATTAACGGACTTGAAATGTAGCACAGTGATTCGCACAAAAAATTGTCCTAATTTGTTGGGACACTTCTTTATATTTTTTACAAAACAAATATCTTCGTCGATTATGGTATTAAACTAGTTATTAAAACGATCAAATATGTTTTTATCATATTAAAATATCTCTCTAGACTAACTTTAAACAATTTAAGAGCAAAGGAAAGAATACAACGAGGTTAATGTTTTTTTCGTCCTATAACATATAAAGGCGCTTCAATGTTTTGAGAGTGTCAAGAAACGTCAAGAATAACAATGGCGGGTTGACGTTTCTTCACTTTGACGGAACTCCGGGCTCTCTTATCGTGGAATGGAGAAGAACCACAATCCGTTCACATCGCGTCCAAGCAAGACGTGTTCGGTGGAGTGTCACTTGGTCCCAATTAATTATAAATTCCTGATCATAATTCTGTTCATATTTGTGAAAATAATAAATATCTTCAACGCGAGGTTTAAATTCTCCTCGCCCGCCTACCCACGATAGCTCGGCAGCCATGATGAATACAGAATTGACTGATGACGAACACGTGCCGTTACATATATTTTATTTGAATTGATCAACATACAATAATAAACATCATAATGACAGCGAAAAACGCGTTAAATCTAATTAGATACACTGATTTTCAACCCCGATTCATGAGTGACATATAAACAACAATACTTATTAAAAATAAAAACGTGGTTAAATATTTATACAAATCCATCGATCAAAAATAAATTCAAGTATATACATTGAATTCTATTTATGAAAAGTAAACGTACATTAAGCAAGTCAAGTTATAAGATTGGCTTTCATGACAGTACTCCGATAATGGATTTTAATGAGTCAAGTAATACGATTACTTGATTGCTCGAAGTGCTCGAATAAAAGAGTTCACAATGAATCGTCGTTCAGATTCGATTTATTTACCGTCTCTCTTGATTCCTCTCCGCCCCGGGAGATGCCTCTTTGATTTTCAAGTGGTTATAAACTTGAGGGCTTCATAAAAAGGTTAAGAAAAATCCAATAGCCTCTTGGCCGCCATGCCGAAACCCGCGTAAATGTATTTTATCATTTCCCATTCTTTTGCGTTAAATACTGCCTGCACTTCAAATGTTAGCAGTGTATACAGAAGATATTAATCATTATAAGGGTAATTTGATTTGTTCCCTGTTATATACTGCTATTTTTGTATAGTAAGTAAAAAAAACAATTAACAAAACAAAAGTTATATATAACATAATGTTTGAAAGTAGGGGCGTATAAAATGCTAACACAGAGAAACCTTTGAAATTATTTGCGTTCATTTTCTTTTTTTATTGAAATAGCTTGTTTTCCTCGGAATTCGAAATTCAAAAGTTAAATTTAAAACAAAGTTGTCTATAATCCGGGGGGTTGTGCGAAGAATTAAAAGTTTCCGGAGATGGCAGGGAGGCGAGACGTGAAGTGTCAGCTCGGAGCCAAACTAATCTATCCACTTTACATCTCACAGAATATAAACTGTTCCGTTGAATTCGCCTTTAAAATTCTCTATGAGACGAATCGGAATGACGTCACGTCAAAGCCTTTGGGGTATTTTCGAAAAATGCGTGAAACAATCGGCCCGCTGAACGTTTATTTGTATAAATTACAGTTTGTACAGGAACAATATAGCTTTGATTTTAAACAATTCTATTCAATACACGAAACCGGCAGACAGTTGCTGTAACAAACATATCTTTTATCTCTAACAATAACATTGTGGTGCTTGAATGCTTTGATGGACAGATCACGTTTTTATTTTAAACGTTTTTACCATACGATGATGTAATTAATGTTACATTATTGTCTAGTTTTGTAGTTATATTTAGTATTGGTCTGCCTGACCCGGTTATCCATTTAAATGGTATTATAGGTTCTAGATTAGTTTAAAATCGCACTCCGACTGCTAACGTTAGCACGAATAGGTCACGTACTGAGGTGAAGAAGCTAAAATTACCGGGAAGCATTAGGTATTCTCGAACGACCGAACCAGGCTGACACATACATACTAATGTAGAATAAAGATTTTGCTTTTCTAAAGAGAGTATTTTTTTACAGCGGCGTATTTCTATGTGGGAACAAGTAAGGCTCCGAGTGCACGTGGCGCAGTGAGGCTACGAGACGAGACTGGTGGTCCCGGTCCTCTACGCAAGTATCGAGGGGAGAGTATCACCTTATCATTACCCGATGGCTCCACCCTTAAAGACTACGCCTGGTTTTCAGTTTGGTGCGATGACTATTCCGTAAGTATTTTAAGATCCGATAGTAACAATTCTGATAAAGTATTTAGGATTTTGGGATTCAATTTACGATATTAAATAAATAGGAACATATTGCACACACGATCGGTTTGCGCCAAGGTAAACTATTTATAGTTTGTGCTAACACAACTGATAAATTACCTTAAAAAACATATTATAACCAGACCACAGGCAATAAATAAGCTCAACAAATAATTGTTAACTGTATCGGGAATCGTGCGGCAGACCAATCATTTGATATAAATGAAACTTTTGGAAAAAAAACAACTTTTGTTATGGAATATTTAAATGATTAATTGTATATTTTCTGTATATGTGAACCATTATTGACGTAATTAATTTTCTTATCATACAATGCGATGGTTCTGTTGCGTAAAGATAATATACAGTAGTTTTAAGACCTACATAAATTCGCGAGGATGTTGATATTATTTTAGTCTCTGACGAGATACTAGAGAATATATGATATAGTCATGAACTGTACGATTACGCTTAGTAAATGAACAATATTTGTACGTATTTTCAACACACAAAACTGTACGTTACATTTATGATAGCAATATCATTATACTTATTGTTTGCAGGTAAACTTTGGTTCAGTAGAAATAACGAAGAGTTTAGAGTATCCTAAACCAGCGAAGGTTGGGGCACTACGTGGTGTACACGGAGTCTCTTCTGACCCCATAGTTGTGGTGGATGCACAGACCCTACTCATCCCCAATTTCTCTTACGATGGCGAGGCACCTGGTAAGTCTCTATTCATGATTTTTTTTTATTTGTTTCTACTAAGAAACTGATTTATTCATTTATTTTTTATCAAAATATCTTTGGAAAAGTTACATAAATACTTACTTTGGTGACCACGTGTCACGCATTGAAACCGAAAATCGTAAAATAATATAGCTTACATATAACATATTAGTCTTTGCGTGATGTCGCAAGAAAAAACAATAACCCGTAATCCATTACGATTGCAAGAATGTATTTAGTATTCAAATAGTTTGCAAGCCACAAGAAAGCTTAAGATCACAAACGTGAAATATGTCAATGTTTTCTAAGTTGGACTTACGTAGCGAAACTAAACAGAACAAGTATTTGTAGACGTGTGCTACGTGGCTACCGAGCTACGGGCTCGTTCCGGAACCAATCACAAGAGTGACTCCGACTGAGTGAACAGCACTCACACTGAATTTATATTATTACATCAAATGACTCCATTTAAAACCGCCTAATGTTAGTCAGTTATGTGAGCATGGCGAAATTCAAAATTTGTATTGTTTTAAATACTTACTTACTAGAGTCCTAAGGCCCCACGTCGGGGCATAGGGAATGTTGTTGTTTTGAATAATACATAGAATAATATTTTTTAATATTTTTGTAATAGTATTATATTTTTTATACGTGATATACGAAATCTTTAGAGGTTACATCTGTGTGTAATTATTTAGTAGTAATATTATTTATAATAAGAAATATGTAATAATAACTTAAAAACTTACACTAATATCAGAGTAAAATACACAACAGTTAACACAATATGGTTTACTATATATACATAAATATTATTATTTATACTAAATAATCACCTGTTTCACACGATTTTTCACAATTTAAGTTTCTATGTTTTTGATTACGTAAATTATTTATAAAATTAAAATGAATGAAAAACATTGGAAATGTCACATTTATTCATACAGTGAAATTATTATCGGATAAATAAGATATTGTGTTACTGTTCTATACGGGTAGGTATATGCATCTCAACCAGCTATTAAATCGGTCCTAGCTCCTTTATCCCTTCTACAATAAAAAGTAAATTGGATTTAAAAGGTGTAAAGGAATGTTGGCGGGAACAAAGACCAGGGCTATAGAGACGATAAAAACGAATGTTTTTTTTCATTAAATGTTCTTATTGTGCAATATATATCCAAAGATGTCCACAGTTATGTAAATGTTCATAACACCTTCTTTCATGAGCATAATTATCCCGAAAACTGAGTTATTTCAAATATCAACTTTTTGAATTAACTGAACTACTGACTAAGTTTAAAATGGAAATACAGTATAAAATAAATATAAAAATATATTTATAAAACACGCTTCCTAACTCACTTATTTGTAATATTTTTCCACTCATTAACCTTTTACGGGTTTATATAACTTTTTGTGGACTTATTTTTTACAATATGTGCTGAATCACCAATTATCTGGCGTAATATATCCTAAAATCATTTTTTAATTTATTACCTACTTAATTTAGAACCTTATATATATTATAATTTACTATATTATATTATAATTTATATTTACTTTAAAACACTTACTTTTTCATCATTACTCCAATTTTAACTTCTTTGCATATTTTGAAATTTCATTTAATAAATTTTATAAATATTTTTTCCCATGGGACCCTTTATTTGTTAACATTAAATTATTGTAAAGGAACTTATTGTTTCGAGTGCTTATCGTATCAATAAAAACAGTAAAAGTACTTGTGAAAACTCAGAGCTAAGTAATTTTTTCATTGTTTATTGTTCTTAACATTTGAAGCTTTGTTTATATTATGAATATGCCAAGTTATATTATGAATATTCAAGTTATATTTTATATTTTATATGTTATATTTTATCAAAAATAGTTATTATAATTAGTCATTTGTTCATCATTCACTCAGTGGCTCAGCCCAGCCGACCGATTTTATGTATTATCTGCACAAAATATGCACAAAAATTTAATCTTCGACCAAATCGATTCACTGACTAGTCCACGGTCGTTTTGTTTTTTGTAATAAAGTGAGATTTAAACCATGGTACCAAAGATAGTTACGGACTTCGTTGTCCAGGACCTAATCGACGTTTTAAGTGTTTTTTTGTAACAACACCGTATATAACGATACTGAAGGGACTGTGCGTTTGTTGGTGTTATAGAGAGGGGTCGTAAAATAGACTGAAAGAAAATCATTGTATAAGCTAGCTAGTAAGCTAAACCAACCTAAGCCAATTGACTTAACACTGTAATTTGCTTTTCAAAACGTTTCTTGTTACAAGTCTTAACGCTTAGATGGCCTCATAAGAATTAGTCTATATAATTGGTTGATATTGCGTTATATAAAACTGCCATATAATGTTTTTATCTTAGTTAAAATTAATTCATATACAAGCTAATACTTCATTAATATTGGCATTAACGTTATCGGCCTTAACGTATTTTGTCAATAATGATATTATTGTAATATGATAATGTTGAGTAAGTAACAATTAAATATAAACCTCAATTTGCGTACATATATTACAAAATAAACAAATCAATTACATGGATGGATAAGTCTATTCTTAGTACTTGGGGACATTTGTCATGCGAAATAGTTTATTTAATATCTATGTTAAATATTAGTTGTACATGAATATAAAGGATTACAACATAATCTCGCTAATACGCAATGTCCTTCGGACAACGCCTTTATAAACTTGGTTTAGTGTTACTGAAATTACATAAATGTTAGAATAAGGTCTGCTCCCGCCCTCGCGCGCTTCATTCGGTATTCAAATTCTTACCGTAAAAATAGTTATTGCCTTATATACCTTATCTATTCAAAAATATCTATCTGTTTCCTGTACATAGAGTGCGAAATAGCGTTTTGAATAAAGAGTGTTAGTAAATATTTCAGTTACATGTTTCACGAATAAACATATCATAAATGCGGCTGTATGAAATAATCCGCGACTTCAAATATTGCCGTAACAATACACAAAATATGTCCTCTCGTTTCACCAAAGACTGTTAGCAATATTAATTATAAAGATCCATTTATATGGGCAAATATTTTGATATAGATCTCAATAAAAAAGAAAGCAATGATCTTAAATCCCCGATAAAAGCGGATACAGCAAATTATCATTTGATACACGAATCGATGCAATAAAAGGAATCCTATGTGTGACCGGGTAATGTACGTTGCCCGGATATCGGGGACGGGGGTGGAGGTCTTATCGCGGCTTCATATTGAATTTCATCCAGTTCTGATGTTGGGATTGAAACAATTCCGATATCACTGCTATTCGTTTCAATGATCTGTAATAAATGCTGCAGTGCATTAAATGATAGCGGTGCGTTATTTGTTAAGCTTCCGAAGTATAGTTTAAATGAGCGATAACATACATACATAGTACCTATATTATCAGCCGCGAGAAAAATATGTCGTATTATTGTTTTTTTTAATCACTTGATTCTATCTACAGATGCAAAGTTCTGGGTGGGGCGGGGAAGCAAGCCATCATCTGATGGAATTCGCATACCAGATGAAAATGGCAAAGAGATGCCACTTCGAAAATATGATAAGAAAACTATTGTGCTAACATTACCAGGGGTAAGTGTACTTATAATTAACGGTTATCCATGAAATATACTTCCTAATGTAATTAAAAGTATTATTCTCCGCAGAAAAACTAATATGAAATGTGTGCCTCGCAATTATTATTTCTCACCTTACCTATTATTTGTCAGGAGCTGACTGTTTTCGACATCGGCCACTTTGCGATTTGGTGCGAGGCTTTTACTGTCAACTTTGGTCACGTGACATTACCGCGTAGCGTCCTCGCTAATGTCCCGCCCAGTCTCAAGATGCTTGGCGTATCTCCACAGGTTTGTACAACATATTCAAATAACACTTATTGTTAACAACATGTCAAATTAACCATTAACAACTATATACCATAAATACGGTGGCATAAATAGCACAAGATATAGAATCAGTGGAATCGCATCAACATAACATAATAGACTTTAATTGTTTTTATCATAATTATCGGTCATTCCACCTTTGATTATAGGCCTGTTCTATTTTCAATACAACTGATATTGGGTTTACTTGTTTTTGCATGCATCAAATATGCGGCAAATGCGTGATTTTCTGTTTAATTATTTATTCAGAACATCTCGACGAATAATTATTTGTGTGCCAAGCTTTGTAAGCTTTTCCAAGTCGTGCAGGCTGTAACATAACCAATAATTAATGAAGTGGGCCAAGGGTATACGCATATATTACGTCACGGCAATCGAACACGATAGATTAATTCACCACAAACAATATATTAGCAAATTAATGCATTGCAGGCTTCGACGGCTTTTATGGATCGTCATTTATTATTTCAATGTAATTCAATATGATTTCAAAATAGCATTTAAAGCTCGAATACAAAAATGCTATTCAATTCTTATTGAGTTAAAAGATAACTCTGTCTATCGTTGATATATTTTATATATAGGACTACAACAAAATCATATATTTTTGTATTTATCGTTATTGGCAATAAAACAATGTAACTGTAAACAATTAATAGAAACGGGAAATGGTCACTTTTTTCCAATTATCGTTGTATTAAAAACCAACTATTTTCTTGTATTAAATTTGTAACTCTGTTCATGACAGTTACATGCTAACATCAAGTTCGAGGACGCCAGCCGTGAAATTGGATTTAGTTAGGATATGGCTGAGGGCGTCTTTGGCCTTATAGAAAATAATTTTCGGAGAAATGACGTGTTAATTATTTTTTTTTAATGTAAATTAAATACTTGTCAAACTTACGTTAGCACTGGTCTGAAATAGAGCTCTAATTGTAATTAAACGTAGTTTATATACGATCATGTAATAGCTGGTGCTCTGTACGATAGATTATTCGTCAAAACAATTATTAAATTGTCTCCTTTTTTAATATTGGTGGACTTAAATTGATATGTTAAGGAGAATAGTATTTTTACGTCTTTCGTTATCTAGTGTTTAATGCTATAATTAGGACTTATTTGAAGTGGTAGGGAGTGTACTCGAAACACGAATGAACAACGACGACGCGACTGGGATGCTTGGAGCTGCTCCAATCATCTCGATGTAAGGCTTTCTCTAGACGAAGAGCTTGACTTCATTACAGAGTTAGCGTTTTGAAGTACTCGCAAACTGCAAATAATATACTCTTTGGGTTAACCATCTATAATTAACCAAAAATAATACGGGATATTATTTTTGAATGCAAATTAGTTACAAATCACTCTATGACATTGAATAAGCTTCATTATTAATTATTCCGTATTAATTCTGTACTAAGTAGGTACCTTTCCTTTTAGAAAATTAACCTTTCCATTCATTGTTCAACGGTTTCGTACTCGAAACTTGAATATATCTATAGAATTGCTCGTGTCTACACAGCTTTACCATAATAAAGGCGCGGAGGCCAAATGTTCCTTACATAAAAACTTTACATCCAACCCCTCTTCAGCTCCCTCGGCAAATTGCTTCGTTGCAATTGTCTTCATACAATATGGAGCGAGTTCCACATTACGTAACAACGCTAAGGATTATACGTTCTAACAACATCAAACTCTCATACTATAAATATATGACCATACATATGAATAATTGACCCTTTATTACGTAACACATATTAACTTTTTATAGAAAGAGTCGAACGAGAAAAAGTTCTTCAGATGTCATTATAAAAGGTTTATAATTCTGCAAAATATTCTTATATATAAAATGTTATATCCATATACCTCTCGAACTTTCGTTATGCATAACCAGAACAATGGGACTGACAATATTTCATTATACTATTTTTTAATTTTTTTTTGTGACATGACACATGTATGTAACCTACGCGTTCTCTGCATTGTGACATACCGGCGATATATGAACACAACGAATATGTTCGAAAAGGTGACGAGTTTTATCTATTTCAAGAGAACTTGATAAATAACATAAAAATGTGCACCAGTCGTGAATTTCGTATGAATAGCAAAAGATTTTGTAAAATTTAGTCTAGAAAGTGCAGCGTGTTTTCGTTTAACGAGTTTCACTCAGGTTACGAGATGTTTGTCGTTACCATCACGTCTCACTCGCCAGCTAAGTAAATTTAGTAAATCATGTATAATAGAGATAAAAAGAACTTCTGTCAAGCACACACTGATCGTTTATATATGTATTATCAAGTGTATTTAAATTATGTACGAGAAATTTGTCTCTAAATCGATATAGTATGTTCCTTATGTAGTTTATTCCGAGGTTGTGAGGAAATATTTCTCACGAAATTCTCAAATTAGGACATTTAAAGCTTTCATTATGAAGATTTTATCAGTGTATGTGTATTATTATAAGGAGTCAAGGTTAAAACTTTATTGAATGTTGAGTAGTTTTTGCTTCAATAGAAATAGGATATTAATAGAACAGTAGATTAAGGCCGACGGGTTCATTTGTGTAATTCATTCTCTCACGTCGGTTTTATTAGACAACTTCGCGTTGAACAGTTTATATCTAACCTTTATATTTATATTTGCGAAACAACATAAATATTTCTCAATATCGAGGCAAATCGTATTAGGTAATCATATAAACATCTCCAATTAGTATTGCGACCGCAGACACCTCACGCCGACACTCGACACTCGAAGAGCGATAAACAGCCTCTTTAATCAATTCGCCGAGATTCTGTAAGAAAATGTTTTGTAACCGCGTGTTGTGTTAGCTTTATTATGTTTACTTTATTTATTCAGCGTAAATTCAGTCAGAATTCAGGATCAAAATAAACATGGCGCAGTTTATTTAGTCTGGCTTTTAAGTTGGGAACAAATTGTAAACATACAACATAGAACCTCAATTCACTGGCTTTTTACTCCGGTAAAACCGATTAGCAACTAATATCCATCTATCATCTCCTTTCCTTAACTTATCCATGTATCCTGTCTTGAGCGGAGTTTCCTGTTGCAGAGCCGCAACAAGCAGCTGTCGGCGAGTACTCCACGCGAGACCAAGGCACGTAGAACTCGGCCCATAGTCCGCCTCGAAGCCACGACCTACCGTCCTTCCCGGCTTGGCGCTGGGCTTCCTCTTTTAGACCACTCCCCCGCACCCTCGAACCTACAGCGACGCGCCGATCACTACGTAATTGAAGAAGACCTTAAGAAATCTACAGGCGATAAAGAAGAAAATGATTCAAAACATGAAAGTGAACCAGTTAAAAACTCTAATTCTGCACCCACTACACAGCAGGAAATTGAAGAAAAGTACGAAGTTGAAATTGAGCCTCAGACATTCACGTTGTTGCATCCAGCGACGCAAGAGTTATTAACTGAACAGTATTTTAATGAACAGAGACGCAGAGCTCTTCAGGCTCAGTACTTCGAGCTATTGCGACAGCAAAGAGACTATGGTCTACGAAGTGCTTATCCACTTTACACGCAAGATGTGGAGCCGGCTCGGCTTACCCAACATTACCAAGGGGTGCCTATAAGCGTTGGTCAGGACTACAAATTTGACCTTGACCCGTTTGGGAGGTCTTTCTAACCTCACCGGCGATCGTTGCTTAACCGCCCTTCTCCTCTCACCAACTGACCTCGCTCGTCCCGTCCCATCCGACGCAAGCGATGCGTTCTATGCGATTCTATGTGTGATTCTACATGTCAGCGTAACTAATTGATTTAAGATCGTGATAGTCTTGCCTCCTTATCCTTGAAATTGTGAAGTGCGGTATTTCTCACTGAATTACAAATACTTGACAGTTTAAGACTTTTACAAAATAGTTACCAAACACATTGCCAGTAAAAAGTGATACACTCAATAGTTATATGTAATATTATTAGTTTAGGATAGTTGTAAAAGTTTCAACCGCCTTCGTAAAAAGGCCTTTTTAAAGTTGAGTACAGATGCTTGTAACGGAATTTTTTTCGCGAGAACATCTTTTGATACATTATGCATTAAAAAACTTGAAGGAAAAGGTTTTTTAAAATGATGTTGTATACATAGTAAGGTAACAAAGGATATATTTTTTAAATTGATACTCATATCATATATGAAAGTATGAAAACTCACTTTATACAATTTCAGAATTTAGATATTCAGACTTCGATAATCCGCCTAAATCTTAGACTAGGCAATTACTAAACGGCTTACAACTAGATAACACTTATATTGTGATGTTAATTATTATGATTATAGGTGAGGTCTAGTGGGTTTGTAAGCTGCACATTGATTGCTCTATTAAGTCACAAATTATAGAGATGTTCGCTCGCGTGTTTTCTCTTGTACTTAAGTTCATTATTGGATTTTCGTATGAGCTTTGAAAACACGATGTCATTGTAGGAAATGGGAAATTTGAGCAGTTTATAAAGTTTTGAAGTTATTATCTATTTTATGGAAAATCTAGGAAAATCGCTCTGCGTGGATGAATTAAAATTAAAAAAATACTGTACTCTATGTGATATCAAGTTACTATTTTTATACATTTCTATAGTATATAAATTTATATAATAAACGATAAATACTCATAGCAATAAAGCTTGGCGTGCACTTCGAGTTTCATTTCTATCCATTACATTTAATGCTTCATGAAAACACGATAAATTGTTTCCAAGAATGATAAAGAAAGTTCTCTGTCGACAATATATTAAAATGTATTTTTATCTTTAGGTCAACAATTAAATTTTAGATTCTTTAGTTTTTAAAGCATCAACAACTTATAGGGCGACCTGTGTTTCTCCAATATTTTTACCAAACAAAGTGTTATAAAGAAAACTTGTAAGCTTCATATGAAAGTAATATTTCTTTAACTATAATCTTTGTAGTAGAGGTATAAGAGTTTTCTATCCAACCAAGTACTTTTATTTTTGATGGTCACGTGTCAGCTTGAACCGTACCCGAACAAATGTTATAATTGTTCTTAGTTAATAACTGAAGCTCGGTGACAATATATTTTAGCACAAGCAATATACGTTACGAAATAAGGACGATCCATTATCACACTGAAATCACTTATACCCACTCCATTTGGGAATTATTTATCAATGTCAGTGAAGAATTAGAAGAACGTAAAAATAAAGAAGTATATAGGGCAGCGGTCGCGTACAATGGCAAATCTATATAATGTATAACACCAAAGCGAATTGGCAACGACTGTAGTTTTATTATTCTCGGCTTTCATCTCAAATATCGCTTTCTAGAAAAACCGAATCGGCGTCATTCATACTTTTTTATTACTTCTTATTCTGCAATAGCGTAACGTTTATGTCAAATACTATTTTGAAGCCCAGTACTAATGGGCTTTTGTAGTTATTCCAAATTTAAGAACAACCAAAACTCAAAACGTTCTCATACGGTTCTTAAGAGTTATTTCATGCAAACTTTAACAAATTAATAAGTAATTCTTTAAAATCTTATGAGGTTTTTGCAGTTGTTTGCTTAACTTTAGGCAAACAACTGCCAAAATTTTGCTTTGGTAATTAAACGCGGCGTAGCTTGTTTTTAAGTAAAGTATTTTGAGAAAATATTAAAAGGTAATATAGGACTGTAGCATGGGTCCTGTACGCATTGCGGTGGCCCAAAGTGACCCGAATCACCCTCATGAATAACTTTACGCTATAAAACGAACCAATACCAATGTTTAATAATAAACTTTAAATTACATTCTTAGCTGATTTCGAATAATTTATAACCGGCCTTATTTTTTGTGTGAATTTCTTTGAACGTTATTGTAGATTACTATTTATATTTTAAAATTACACAAGTATATATAAAGACACGAGTCGTAACAGCAAACTTATTGAAGAATCCATTAGTTAAATGTATGAACAAATAGCCGTTACTATGGTAACAGCGTGAACTAGAAAAACTGTCGCCAGATAGTTATTACCTCAAATTGAGGCTCTGGCGACCCGAGGCAAATTGGCCGCCATTGTAACATATAACCTGGTTACGTGTCTACATATTTATATATGTAATATACATCGTAGACTTATTGACAGTGTAGTAATAAAGCGAAATGCGTTGGACGTTATTCTCTCACGAAATGTACAGGATATTGAAACATCCTTTAATATTAAAAACTTATTTCCCTATAATAAGAATGTTCCCTCAGTAGATGTATTCAGTAGAGTCAACTACAATAGTGGTTGTAGTTCATCATTTAGAATATTAAATCTTCACTTTAACCGGCATCATTTAATTACAAGTTTTTTATGGTTCAAATTATTATTCATATGTTTATATGCTTTTTTACAGTCGAAACTTAACTGCGAGGTATTATACGATGACCTAGCATTTGAAGTGAGGTGGGCGGTGGCTGGGGACAGTGTCGTCATACAACTCGTCTCTAAACTTGGTATGAAACAAAAACCTTTTAAAATACGAATATTATTATTTTATAAGGCTTAACAATACATTGTCTCGGTCGGTAGGCATCAGGCATAAATATTAATTAGATGTGGAAATACTCGTATGTATAGGGTTTGTTTGACAGTATATTATAAATTAGTTCTGGCGATTAAAAAAGGTACTATCATATTTTAGGTTAAGAATCTATGAGGCTAATTAATTTTCTAAATGAAGATTTGAATATCAGTAAAAACTTGAAAATATAATTTGAAATATTTTATTCTTACATATATCAAAAATTATTAAGTTAAGTTTTATCTCGACTTCATGTTGCTAATGTACGAATCTTTAGCAACACGAAGCCATATTAAAGTTAAGGATTATATTGAATACCAAAAGAGTACTGTAACAGCGCAACTACACAAAAATGTAGTCGTTTTATAGATTTATATAGACCACCTTAAATATTTTGTACCTATAAGTATCCAATCTCTGTTTCCAATAATCTAGTTTCAATTGTATATTTTTCAGAGGATGGGGAATATATGTCGTTTGGTATTTCTGGACACCCGGAGATGAGTCAAATGATTGGCGGCGATGTAAGTGTGACTTGGATTGACAAGGAATCGCTAAAGGGGTTTGCTGAAGACTATTACCTGGAATCCAAGAGCCAATGCGCTGGTAAACATGGTTCTTGTCCAGATGATGCGTTTGAGGTATGAGGATAGTTTATTTATTTTCAAGAATTTACAAGGATTGTTTATTTCTTTGTAAAAATTTAAATGAATCGCATAATTTATTCAATTTTAATGCGAACAAGAATATAACCTATTAAGCTCATCAGAAAATAATGGCAATGCCCTAATGAACTTCTTACCGAACTGGGTAGTAACTTAACTCCCTTCAAAAATAAATAATTAATTAAAATAGATTATATGATTTGCTTCGATCCAAAATACACACGCATCGTTACTGCTGGCGTGATTACATATTAATGAAAAGCTTGAACCTGTAATTTATTATTGGCGGTTGTAGCAAAACATGCTGTCATATAATTGGTATCGATCCAACTTTTACGAAGCTATGAATATAAAACATGAAGCTTTTTACATAAACATTACCAAAACTTATAGTAAACAAGTTTTATTTAATTAAAGCGGCTTTCAAATACTTCACTTAATAATATTAAAGCAATATTCAGTTCGTGCGGTTTACTTCTGAACATATTCGTGCGAAATTATGAGCTACGACATAGTGTATACACAACTTTGAACCCCGTGACGCAACAATATACAATATCACTTATACATACATACCAACATCTGCCTTAAGGCGTGAGGTATAGGGCCTATAATTTAGTAAACTAATACAATTGAGATGGATGTCGTATTAAGTTAGGTGTAGCTCGCAGCTAAATATTACCAGACGATAATAATCTCGGCTCTTGCCTCGATTGAATTAAACCATAATATTATATTGATATTGGATCATGTGCGCTCGGGGCCTTGCTAATGGCACGTGACGACTCCGTAATCTGTCGATGTTAGTTTTATATATTTCATCATTTTAAAATATATAGCTCAAACTAATTAATCACCGCCCCGTTCTTATCAAAAAGTTATATACAATTACGTAGTTTAAACTGAGAATATAACCAAGATTCTCAGTAATTTTGGCCTTTTCCTAACATAATTTTATTTTGTTAGCCAAACACAGGCTCCGTCCGTCTTTTGAACGCGGCGCTAGTTAACGGGTACTCTATAGTGACGTATCAGCGACCTCTACGGGCAGCCGATAAATTTGACTCGCCTATACTTACAAACGCCTCACAACCTATCATCTGGGCCATTGGACCACTAAATTCGAAGGGTCAGGTTTCCTACCATCAATACTTTACTAAGGTATGTATTTAAATCATTTTTGTCGATATTATGTACAGTTTTTCGATATTTATTTCATAATTTACATACATAAGAATCTCTGAATAGCCAATAGCAATATATACATATTACATTGGACCATTACGAAGCGAGTATTAACATCAAAATTATTATTATTATAACAAAATGAAGAATTAACTTCAGTATGAGTTTACTGGGTTTATGTGTGTACAGGGCGACAGGTTTATAGAATTTGGTAGAGCACCATTATGGAACTGTCCCATGCCGGAAGGTGAAGCAGAAGGATCACCCCAGCTCGCTACATCCACCATTGCACCTCACGGGCCTGGACGAGAAACCAGCTCACAGGTTGTTATATAACCCATTTACACATGTCAATAATAATATTAAATAGAATAAAATATGTAAACTAGGAAATCTTAGCACATAATTATTTTTTTAATTTTTATTATATTCTACTTTATAAAAAAACCTATTACACTCGTCGGATTTTTATATTCACTTTCGCAAATACATTTCTAAAGTGAAATATTAAAATGACTATGCATTTTTTTCGATCTAACACGCATACGATAAATTATTTATATTGAGTTTAGCATCAAAAAATTAAATGGTTGCGACAAAGCAATGCATAATAGTGTACATCTTGTGTAAGTTATCTTTGTTGAACTATATTTGATTCCATTGCTTTTAAATTTCCTTTTTCTCAATCAGCATTAAACATGATATACTTATAATTATAGCACAACTGTTTATTTAGTATTCAATTACCCGTTAAGTCTTTTATCGATCATTGTTTACGGCGACAAACAAATACATAATGAACACTTTTCTAATTAAAGTTGGTAACATTATATTGTTGAACGCTTAGATATTGTGTATATTGCCTACAAAGCTATCATTATAGTTTATAACTAGATTGAATGCTTAATAGAAGGAGTTTATGTACTAAGTTTTATTTATGCAGGCTGTTATCAAACCAAACCCTGTTCCTCCTCCTGCGCTTGTCGCCAAGTACGTTCCCTGGGAGATCCCCGGGATTGAATGCTATGAACCAGCAGATGGTGTTTTCTACGCGCAGATGGGACCTACAGGTGGCAAACAGGGGTACTCCGCTATAACTGGTGAGGTTTTATTACTGATATTATTTAATAACAATTAACACAAAGTAAGGTACTACATAAAAATTGATCGACATGACAACCCCACTTTGAGTTTCTTGACGACTCTACTCGGCTCTGCAATGAACCCATGGTTGTTAACAATCCTAAATGAATAAATAACTTTTAAATTTTTATTATTCTAGGCCATGTTGGATGGGGTATATCGTGGTACATCAATGGTCTACTTATACCAGAGCTGACACTTGTGCGAGGCAAAAAGTATACTTTTGTTGTGGAAGGCGGCTCTAATCCAGCTGAGCCTGCACGGTTTCATCCATTCTACATTACCAATGATCCTGTGGGAGGATATTTCCACAAGAATGATGAAGAGAAGAAGGTTAGTTTTGATTGTCTTTAATGTTAACCTCAAGCCTTGTTATTTATTTAACTTTTTAATAATATTTATTCAATCATATCAGTCGAAACTTTATTTGTATAGCTAACTTACTAACGCTTATTAATTGTGAAATAATTAAAGAAAAAAATAGTGTATTTAGTAAAGCGAATTAGAAGAACTGGCAAGAAACTTTCGGCCACCCCTTTATACCAACAAGTATGTTGAAACATAATGGTTGAAAAGAGCTGCTGAAACCATTACACCATGCTCCAGTAGTTGCATCACCAATAGCTATATTATTTCATACAGAAAAAAAAAATTATAATAATAAATAATCCTTCCCTACAAAAGTAAATTAAAAATATAAAAAATATATTATGTTGCGGTGTTTTAATAATTTTTATAATTCATCTCGTGTAGGGCGTAGAGATCTATGCTGGTGTTCGTCGAACGCGCAGCGGGGAACTGTCACCATCTGGCGTGGGTCGTCTTTGCAACTGGACACCAGATTCAGAAGGTCCTAGCGCCGATGAGTATCCCAGTTTCGGAGCCTACCAGCGGTCTCTTACACTTGTCTGTGAAGAAGGAAATCCGGGTGTAGTCACTTGGATCCCCGATAAAAATACACCGGATACTGTATACTACCAGGTACCATTACTTTCGAATGGTGTCACACATTTATCTCAATATTTCTATTTCACAGCATACTTTTAACCTTGAACCTTTTAACTTTATCATGTTTATCAAGTCATCAGTTTTCTAAACAATTCTTATTGGTATAATAAATTGGTTTCCTTTCTGTATATAATACATTCTTTTCTGTTTCAGCTCTTCAAATCTTTCGCATGAGGTTCTATTCAATACATGGTGACGATTATATATATTTTTTAATTATTTGTATTGTTTTAATAATGTAATTAATGTTTGCAGTGTTTCACCCACCGACATCTTGGTTGGAAAATAAATATTGTTGATGAGTGTGACACCACTGAAGCTGAAGAGAGTCGGGTCGTTGAAAGCGTAGCGCTACCAACAGATCTACTCAGTGAAGAGTCAATACAGGTACAGAATCGCGTTAAACCGGATTCTAGCTTTTTAGGTCACCTCAAGAAATTCGAAAAAAATATCAATACGAAACAAAATTATAACGATTTCAGTAGTAATAATGGTGATGGCGGTCTTAAAGGAGAAATCTATCCTGAACCCGATAGGAAATTATATATGAACGGACACGAGTATGAATTGCCAGTATCTCATGGACAAATTAAAGATGTTATAGAAGCAGTGGAAAGTTTAGAAGAAACAATGAATGGCGAGCTTCAAAGAAATTCCACTAATCCACTTACTCCACAACAATACCAGGTATATGAAGATGTAAAGGAAAGCTTTGCTTCAGAACAGCCGATGAGAGGCGATGAGTATGTAATTGAAACCAGTAAAGTACCAGATACTTTTATGTTGCCGCCAAATCAAAAGCCACAAACCCTTCATGCTGTTATGCGACCAAACTCACAAAATAAACTTATGACAAATTTACGACCACCATACAGACGACCGGCTCCACCTGAAATTAAATTACGTCGGCCGTATCCTGCCTTCCCCAAAAGTAATACAGGTTATCCATTAGCAATGCCTAATCCACATTTATCACATGGAGTCCCCAAGAAGCCAAACAAATATGCTAATACAAGGCCACCAATGAATGGTAATAGACAACAACAAATGCCGAATATCCCTCCAATGAAAGCAATGCCACCGCTTCATTCACATAAGGCTTTCTTTCAACAGGCACCAAAACCTATACACAAACCAACAAATGGTTTAGCACAGTCGATTATAATGGGTAAACCAGGCCACAATATGCCCGTGCCATCTCAAAGTCAAACTTTAAATTTAGCCCATACAGATGTAATAGCCAATCAAGTTGTCAAAAGTCAGATAACATTACCTGGATCCAACGACGCAGTACCACAGCAGACCGCACCACAAACATATTTCACCAAACCAGGACAAATAATACTCGGTAAACCTATGGACCATCCAATGTCCCTTGATCAACATATTGCTTTAATAACTCAGCAAAATATACCTTCATCGACCCATGTACCTGAATATCACCAAACAATTATAAGTCAGCTCATAACAGAAGATCAACCAAATATATCACTCAATGAAGTTAAATCCTCTGACTTTATTGGTCAATCAGCAGATTCATCATCTTTCCCTCCAGCCATAAATACTGGGTTTAAACCCGATTCTATTGTTATTGAGAGTGGTTTCAAGCCTATTATAAGGGAACCTCTTATGGCAGGTGAAGACAAAATAGCTGAATATGAAGGTAATAACGCTAATAGACGAGAAGATACTGATATTGAAGAAGATTATGAAGAATCACCACAATACGTTAATACCAATCAACCACTTTTGAGTGAAAAAATTACAGAGACGTTTGAACCAATGTTTATTCCCTCTCCACCAGATCATTTACTATCAACTCACGATAAAACTAAAGAAGTATTTCCCAAAAACCATGCCAAAGAAGATAGACCACATCCAGTTTATGTAAAGACCGAATCGGAACTGACTGCTTTATTTAATAAAAAGCAACTGGAAATGGACGTTGGATCTGATTTAATAATGGAGTCAGATAGAATTAGACCGAGTTATTTACCGCCAGACCCTAAAATACCAAAGGAACATTCACAAAAGTTAACTAATGAACAAACGTATACAACATATGATGGCAAAACAGTTTCCGCAGACACATTAACTAGTATACCGGATATTAATAGCAAAACTCCTGCTAAACTTTTTTCAGCCAAGTTACCAGCTAATACAGAATTGCTTTTAAAAACACCACAATTTGGCCCATTTTTAGGCGAAATACCGTCACAGGTAATGGAGCATATTAAAAGAGACGGGGCGAGTGCACCAGCATCGAGTTTTAAGGATACTCGGACAACCCATTTAAAACTAGTTAATCAAGTTAACAAACTCAGACATATGGACGGTGACTTGGAAGCCGAAGGAAGCGAAATTAAGGAAAAAGAAGAAGAAAGTAACTCAGACAATAACAACGAAGACGAAGAATTAGAAGAGTACGAAGAAGATTTGGACACTGATGAGCAATCACGAACAAAACGTGACACTAAAGCTGCACAGTTTGAAAGGAATGAAATGGAAGAACAAAAGCAAGTTACTGAAAAACTAAATAACAATCAAATGAATCAAATGGAATTTGGGGAGCAAACAACGCAGGCTAACAACACATCAACCAAAACAACTTCCGTGGTGCAGCTAATTCTCTTAACCCTGTGGATTAAGATGTTTTAAAAATTTAGAGGGTTAATTATTTATTGGTATAAATTATTGGCTTGCCATCAAATGCATTTCGTGTGTAGGCTGTGGTGTCCTTTGCGGGATGTGACTACTCGCCACTAATTCTTCAGGTACCCTGTCTTCTATCATGCTTATACCACCTTTTGCGTAATGCAATTCAATACTCTGTTAGTTTAAAAGATTTTGTAAATATATTTTCTTTCATTAATTTTAATAAAGTTAGTATTAAATTTTATAACAGAGTTTTACTGTTTGCATAAATATTAATACACATATTTTCATCGCAAAAAAGTAAAATGTAGAAATTATATAATTAATAAATATTAGTAGGGTTAGTCATAAAAAATAATCATCAACTTGATTAATTGGATCATTTATTTGTACGCAAAGCTTGAACACTGGTAATCTTCTTGGTGAGTCGAGTGAAAGTGGCCACCGCTTTCTCGTGTTGAAACTGTGAATCCACGAGTCGCAGGATCGAGTTGCGTCGTTTACCACTAAAAATAAATAATGCCTCTCTTTTTTTTTAAATTTAATTTCATCGTGATTAAGGTAAGAAGGGGAATTTGTCAGTCAGAGGAAAAATAGAGAATAAGCTATCGACTTCTACTATCGACTAAATTTTTTAATTTAACTTACTGTTTATCAGTAAGGAGTCGCGCTGCAGAAAGTAAATTAAGACCAGCACGGTCAGTCACCTCCAAAGAACTGCCTCGATTAACCAACTCCTCCACAACTTCCGTACTTGCAGCTTGGGAAACTGTGCATGCAATTCTTATTATAAATTTATATTTAATTTAAAATAATAAATAAAACGTATTATACATTTATCAGTCACCTTAACTTTTCAAACCTTACCTTTACTTAAAATTATAACTTATGTATTTCATTTATTACTTAACCAAGTCGCAAAATATAATTTTTATAATGGAAACTTATATTAATAATATAGAAGTATAACTACAAGAACATAAATCACCCATATAATCATCGGACTATGTGTTCCTCAAGGCATTGCCTTCCAATTACAACTTTGTAAAGTTATTTAACACTCATATGTAACCGTTTACCCTTTATACGTCTCTCTTTTAAATGTTAAATGTATTCGTCAAAAGTACGAAGTAAATCGTTCAACCCGTATGGATTAAGCTGAAAATATTCATGAATCCATTTTTAAATGGCAATAAATGTTAAAGTATAGAGGAGAAATTATATTTTCATTTCAACATTTTTATCAGTGCGCTTATCATCGTATTACATCTGTATTGTACGCTTATAATTTAAGATAGAGCAGAAAGGGTAGACTAAAATTAATGTTTGTATTTATACCTTGCTGCACAATAAAAATTGTAGCTGTAATTGTTTAATCGTCATAATAATTATCGTAATAAACTCACCAGCTCTAAACAAAGGTGTCCATCCGTTACTATCCTTGACGTTAAGGTTTCCCCGGTCTAGCACAAATCTCAGGGTTTTAAGATCACCTGAATCAACTGCAAGGTGCTCCATGCTAAGGTGGTTTATGTCTCGAGCCTGCAACCAGAACAATTCCTGATAAGTAAATAAGTAAGTTTAAGTTATTATATTTTGATGAAAGCGAATCGAAAGCCATTGAAAAAAAAATCTTCAAAAATTTTACAGCACTGAATTATACCTGTATGTCAGCGCCATGTTTTAAAAGTTCTTCTACAAGGAAACAGTGACCTGCTAAAATGGCTAAGTGTAATGGTGTACGTCCAATACTAGTACGCTGCTCTAAGTCTACTCCAAGGGTCAACAGAAGATCCACCATATTGGCATCACCTGGAGTATTAAAAAAAAACATTAAAATAATTAAAAGCATTGGGTGCAATTACTTATTTCAGGATTGAATTCATTTTTCTAATAAGTTTAAAAATATTAGTGAATCGAGTATTCATAGATTATAAATTTCATTAATGCTCAAAATAAGTAATATCATTAACCAAGTTTGGAGCTTATATAGTTATGTATAAAATCTAATTATACTATTTAAAAAAAACATCTATCTCTTTTTTTCACTTCATAAAAAGAAAGACAGAATAAAAAATAATTTTATACAGTAAAAGGTTTACTCGTACCGCAATATGTGTATTTGTTTTTAAGAATAAACGGCTTTTTTATTTATATTATTAGTATTATCTTAGTATTTTTTTGCTTAGTAAAAGCTCACCCTTTATGACGGCAGTTGCAAGCGGAGTCAGGCCTGTCGCAGCATTAATGCCAGTTATAAGGATCGGACGTTCCTCTAACATCTGCTGCACCTGATCCAGGAGAATCCAAAATATGATATTTTCAATAAAAATACTAGATTTAAGAAAGTTATATTCTACATGTTTGCCACCCTGTGGTCACGCAGACTTTTGTTTTAAAAACCGCGCGATAACGAAATGGTAAATATTATAACACTCAAAATTTAGCCAACATTTACTCTTAATAAACAAGAGTAATCCAGTGCAAATTTTTTTTTTTTTTTTTTTTTTTTTATGTGAGAGGAGGCAAACGAGCAGGCGGGTCACTTCGAGTGATGTGACAACCGCCGCCCATGGACACCTGCAACGCCAGGAGGCTTACAAGTGAGTTGCCGGCCTTTAAGGAAGAGGAACGCTCTTTTTTTGAAGGTCCCCAAGTCGTAGCGGATCGGGAATACCTGCGCTGGCAGTTGGTTCCACAAAGAGGTGGTGCGCGGCAGAAACTGCCTTAAAAAACGCACAGTCGTGGAACGCCAGACATCAAGGTGGTACGGATGGAATTTCGTATTCTGCCTTGATGTCCGGTGATGGAATTCCGCTGCAGGTATTAGCCCGAACAATTCATCAGAGCACTCCCCATGATAAATGCGGTAGAAGATGCAGAGGGAGCCTACATCTCTACGCAGAGCCAAAGGATCAAGCCGATTGGAAAGGATGGGGTCGTCGACGATACGAGCCGCTCTGCGTTGGATGCGATCAAATGGAAGGAGCTGGTATTGGGGCGCCCCCGCCCAGAGGTGGGAACAGTACTCCATATGAGGCCGAATTTGCGCTTTATAGAGTTGCAAGCGATGGCCTGATGTGAAATACTGACGCGCCCTGCTGAGAACACCAAGCTTTTTAGAGGCTAACTTAGCCTTACCTTCCAAATGATTGCAGAACTGGACATCGCTCGATATATCGACACCAAGAATTCCAATACTGGCTGAGGCTTTAAGAGGAGTGTTATCGAATAGTGGGGCCACGACAAAGGGATTCTTTTTAGCGGTAAACGCGCAAACCTGGGTCTTCGAGGGGTTAAATTGGACTGAGTTAAGTCGACCCCAATCCGAGACTCCACGCAGTAGAGTCTCGACTTCAGATACAAGTTTGTCCCGACACTGCTCGACATCAACCCGGGAAATATTTGCACGGCCGTGATATAGAGCATCTCCAGTACTGTCATCCGCATAACAATGAAGGCTGCTTAAGTGCAACATATCATTGATATGCAAGAGGAACAGCGTAGGAGAGAGTACACAGCCTTGGGGAACTCCAGCGTTTATGGATTTGAGGTCGGAACATGCACCGTCGACAGCGACCTTGATGTTCCGATCGGCCAAAAAACTGGAGATCCAGTCGCATAACTTCACGGGAAGCCCATATGCTGGAAGTTTTGAGAGAAGCGCCTTGTGCCATACCCGATCAAAGGCCTTTGCTATGTCCAGACTAACCGCCAGTGCTTCCCCTTTAGACTCAACAGCTTCTGCCCATTTATGAGTTAAGAAAACTAGAAGATCACCAGCTGAGCGGCCACGGCGGAAACCGTATTGACGGTCACTAATCAGCTGGCATTCCTCTAGGTAACGAAGGAGCTGGCTGTTGATAACAGTCTCCATTATCTTAGAAAATAAAGGGGTAACAGCTATTGGGCGGTAGTTTGAAGGATCAGAGCGTTCGCCTTTTTTAGGAATCGGGTGAACCAAGGCGGTCTTCCAAGCGTTCGGGACAATGCCGAGTGAATAAGAGTGCCGGAAAAGACGCGTCAGGACCGGAGCCAACTCAGGAGCACAAGTGCGCAGCACTATTGGAGGAATACCATCCGGTCCACTCGACTTATGAATATCCAGGGAAGTAAGGGCTTTGCGTACAGCACGAAGCCGAAAAACAATTTCGGGCATCGAGGTATCACACCGCAATAACGTCGGTGGAGTATTCCCGTGGTCATCAATCGTCGAGTTGGACCCGAAAAGAGAGCCTAAAAGATCGGCTTTCTCTTTCGGGGTGTTGGCCATCAGGTTGTTCGCCCCAAGTAGTGGTGGAAGAGATGGCTTACAGAAGTTTCCTTGAACAGCCTTGGCAAGAGACCAGAATGCACGTGTCCCAGAAGGGAGCCGAGCCAGTCTATCACCAATTCTGCTGATGTGAATAGACTTTGCCTTAGCAATGGCACTTTTGAGGGACCTAGAGGCCGAGTTGTATGCTTTTTTAAGAACGCTGGTATTTACATCACGTGATGCTGCCGCTTGAGCCCAGGTACGATAACATTCAAGCTTTCGGCGCGCCGCCATTTTGCAAGACTGTCTGAACCAAGGTTGGGACTTGCCACCGATGGGCACAGCAGAGAAAGGAATAAAAAGCTCCATTCCCTGCAGCACCACATCAGCGACAGAGTCGGCAGCAGCATTCGGATCATCCGACGAAAAACAAATCGGCCCCCACGGGTAGGAAGCAAAAAAGGAGCGCATTCCATCCCAGTCTGCTGACCTATAGTGCCAGACGCGACGACAACCTGCAAAACGAGGTCTAGTGAGTCGCGTTGTTCTTATAGTACTCCGAACAAGGCAGTGATCTGAAGATCCTAATGGGGAATCAACTGATACATGATACCCGTCCGGGTGAGAAGTCAGCAGCAGGTCCAACAGTGAAGGATTATGACCTTCGACATCAGGGATTCTCGTGATCGAGGGCACCATTTGAGTCAGGTCGTAGGCCAAGGCAAAGTCGTGAAATATTCTTCCCGCATAGTCGGTGGTAGTAGAGCCGAGCCAGTCGGTATGGTGGGCGTTAAAATCGCCAAGAACTACGACTTCAGCGGTAGGAACATTTGCAATCAAGGAGTCTGTAGCCGATTGTATGTGCTCCACAAGTCGGTCAATTTCGGCATTACCGCTATGAGACCTATAAAGGCATGCGTAGAATCGCGGATGGTCATCGCAGTCTACGCGGAGCCAAAGAATCGATAGGTCTTTTCCTTCAGGAAACGTGAGGCGACGAGAGCAAATGTCATCCCGGACATAGACACACACTCCAGCCCTTGGCAAGAATCTATGTTCTAATTTATAACCAGGGTAGGAGAGGAAAGAGGTGTCGCCAGGAGAAGAAATCTGTGTCTCGGTAAGAAAGAGTAAGGCCGGCAAAGCTGTTTCAAGGTGGTGGTGAACAGCGTTTAAGTTCGAAACAAGCCCCCTCACATTGCAGAAGTCCACAGTAAGCGATGAGGAAGGTGCCAAGTGATGCTTACTCTGTTTGCCCCGACATTTATGAGATGTGTTTTTAGATATGAGCGCAAAATTGCCCCCCCCAGAATACGAAGGGCAGCCTGGGGGCCCAACAACAAAACAGTTAGGTGGACACGCAGGAGGGGATTCTCCACGACAGGTGGTACCCCCCTGGGGTAATTTCTTTTTATTTTGCACCATCATTCAAGTATTTGTTTGGGGGGACAGGGAAGGAGAGCGAATGAGGAGGAAAGGAAAAAAAAAGGAAATGGAGGGTTACAAGAGGGCGGGGAAGGGGAAAGGATGGGCACCGGAAGATCTCACTCACCGAACGAAACGCGAGTACAAAATGAACAAAGTCCAATTGCATCACTTCACGCCGGTTTTCTGTGAGAGAGTGGTATTTCTCCGGCCGTGCCTGCCCATTCGGCTGAAACCCTAAGGTAACAGCATGGCACTCCCACTTATAAAATTACTGAACTACATCATTCGTTCATCGTAGAAGTATCCCAAAGTTTCGTTTATCCCGCACATAATAGAATTTTATTTATATCGAAGGCTCAGCTGCTCGATACAAATGACTGTCTAAATCCCTTTGTACCCAGGCGAGTTCAATCATGATAATTGACAAAGTGGTCCTCATTAACCGACCAGATGATATTCTGTTTCCACCTAATGTTCCAAACGGAATAAATAAAACAACCGTTGGAAACTTTGAACGGTTCTGCGGTTCTCATTATGTTTAATTACTTATTGTAAACAGTAGACAAACACACACAAGCTAATAACATAGTTCAAAATTGTTATTGTAATTATAGACAGAGCGAATTCCTAATACAGGTAGTAACCTTGTAATAACCTTGAAATAAATACTGAATAAGATAAGTTTACGTATTTTAACTATTATTAAGTTGGAAGATAGTTCGCTTTAATAATCAAGTGCACTCTCTATGTGTCGTTCGGTATTATTGTTTGAAAAACAAAATAGGTACAAATGACTGTCTGCGCTGAGTGCAGACGCGACACGATTGTCGTTGACAAGTTAATTAGTGACTGATAATTAATTTGTTCATTCTCTGTGCAATGGGAGTTGTTTTCAGGCTTCAATTTATTTGTTTCATTCATATACTATGTTAAATAAAATTGAGTACTATTGAGTAGACTAACCGTTATAAATACAAAGCGTAAAATTCATGTTTTATGCAAAATAAAATATAAAATAATTAAACAACCTTTTTTTATATACTAATGAAATTGTACAGAAGAAATGTGGACAAATAATGTATATTTCTACAGATAAATCTAATTTTTAGACCGTTTTAATATTAAAAGAACGAGAGGTTTCCTCTCGGCTACATATTTTTAAATAATTTGTTGTTCGTTCATAGAGGTAAGTAGGTCATTATCCTTCTCACTTTTTTACAGGCACACACCCGACGTTTTTGAGTTGAAGGTATAATAAAAACGGAAAAAACGGTTTCCTTTGCCGTACGAGCAATTATATGGAAAACCTAGAAAGAAAAATGTTTGGCTCACAGCCATGATTCAAACGCCCAAAACACATTTTTATGCTATTAAGTATTATTATTAATTGCCGTATATATGAGTATGACTTAAGCAAAAATAAACGAACATCGATTTTTATATAGACCAATATGAGGCCCCACACAAGATATTGCTAACCTGTTTAATATACCCGCATCGTACGGCCATGCACAAACAAGCAACTGTGGTACCGTCACTGGCCGTATTTGCCCACGTCTCATCAGACCACAGGGAATGTATAACTTGATTCCGGTCCTTTCCGTCCCTGTATATAAGTAGGTCTTATTACATTTGAATAATAAAAATATTTTAATGCAAAAACTTCTCTACATAAAACCGTCAAAAATTATTGACTTTTCGTTATGTTGTACTTAAATTAGTAAGAGAGAAAAAAAAGAAAGAAACATTATTTTTTAACACTCACACTTTAAAAAATTAAATAATTTGAATTATTTAATTATAAAAAAAAATATTTAAAGAAGTGCGCAGTGTTGATTAGACCTGGATCAGTACACTAGCCGTGATCAAATGATGGTGTGGTAATTGTTCTAGTCTAAATAGACTAGACCAATTACCACTTTACTCACGCTTATACATTCCTTTTACTAGAAATATTAAAGGAAATTCGTTGAAAAGAAAAGACATCTTTGTAATACCGTACCACGCGTCGATCTGTGAATTATCCAAAGGCTGATCATTCATCTTTAGATTATTCGCTGCTCTGCGTTTGAAAGCGATCTTGAGGCGGAATTTGTGAGGCTGCGTGGGGGCCAGGTTCTCGATTGCTTTCAATGTTTTTCCGCCCCTGAAATATCACGAAGATTGTCAAATACCTGAACGATTTTTGGAAGTAAATATTTTCTTTGTTTTTTGTGAATATAGCCTTTAAGATTGTTTCGTTACGAATAAAATAATATTACGTTTTATCTGTATATATTAGTTTCCATTTTTTAATCTCATCCAATTTATATGCGTGAAACACGTTTATTACACACTCATAACAGCCAAAATGTGGCTGTTCAGATGTTAATTAAATTAAGGGTTAACTAGTCTCCTACATAATGTAATGGACCCCATAAAATCCATTAAAAGTCTAGGGACTGTTACATACCTTCCCATATCGTAAACTAGGAAATGGTCTGTACATTAAACTAGATTGCTAGTACCAGTACATAACTTTTGACTTAATAGTTCATTCGTTTTAATATGGGCTTAAAAACTTTTCCCATAATATAGTTTTAAAAAGATAAGTCTTTAAATTTCTTTAAATATTGTCTATGCAATCAAGCGTAGAGCAAAAGCGAGATAAAAATGTAAATTAAGACATGTATTTATAAACATACTACAAAGTCCTACTCCCATATTCAATTGTACCTTAAGATTCGATTCAAACTGTCATTACGTTCCGAGGAAAATATTGAAGAGTTTCTAATAAAAAACAGTGTAATTAGAAGGATTTAGATGAGAATCTTTATATGTATTTATCATTATTTGTCGTAAGTACAAAGCTCGCCTTATTAATTATCCAAAATTAATTATCGAGGTTATTAATAATTTGTTAAGGACATAAATATATTTTATAACTGAACATAAGGTATAACCTGTGTAATGCAAACATGTGAAATTAAATTTTCCCAAATATACAAAGACATTAAATTGATATAGAGCTCATGAGGACGGGTTGGTTCATATAAGGTCATAAATCATTGGCTATTATGTTAGTGAGATGGTCCATAACTCATAAACTACAAGAGCAAATATAATCCTGTTATGACAGTATATGTGATTAGTTTAATAATTTGTATCCAATAATATATGTACTTGGCGTTGTTAGCGCAATCAGCGGTCGACTGCTCGTTATAATTTAATGTCAATACAAATTTGATGACTCTAAATTATATGCATTAATTATTAAGCAAATAAGCTAAGTCTTGGCCTACGCTTATATTAAACAAATCAATACCCCTCGGAGAAAATGTATGTTGTGAATATTAGGGGTTCAAATATGAAATTGCCGACTTAAATTGAAAAATTTATTTTACAATTTTTTCAATTTAACATATTTATTGAATCTAAATAATGCTGACATCTAATGGGAAGGTCGTGATGCTTTTGCGATACAATTTTGGTGTTCTAGATATGCAAACTGTGTGAAAGCATTTTAATGCTCCTGGGAGGGAAAAAAAAAGATCACGAAGAAAGTTGGAAGCAAGGTCAGGTGAATTCGGAAGGTGGTTAGGATGGTTTCGGCTTCGGTTTCTCGCGTCCTCGAGCAATAATGGTGAAGATCGATTCATAAGACTGTTTCACTGATAGTTTTGTTATCACAGTTCAGGTTTCGGCACAGTAGACAACTACCGTCATTGCTTGACCAGTTCGTAGAAAGCCATAGTGAATAACACCATGCTGCGACCACCAAACAGTTGCAATTGCCTTTTTAATGATAAGCTTTACTTTAGATCAATTTGTGGCGTTTGTCCTGGGTTCAGCTATTACATTTTTCACTTACGCTTATTTTAAAAATTCCTTCATTTATGTACCGATTCAACAAGACAACACAAGTTTATGTAGACCAGCAAATCGTCAACCCACTCTTTATATTTTTTATGTTATAGATATGACGCAAATAAGTCAATATTGTGGTTGTCTAATTCCAGGGTACTTTGGCTCGGATCGGCTAGCACCGCCAATTTCAATTCATTGTTCTGTGAGCGGTCTTCCACGTGGTTTAATCTTACAACCGATATTTCCCTATAGAAAAGCGTTTAAACCAAACCGCTTGTTGTGTTCATTAGCAGTCCCCTCTCTAAACGTAAAATTGTTATTACGAGCTGTTTCTGCAGCGTTATTTCAAAAATCACTCGAAACGAAATATGCATATTTCTTGTCTAAGGTGCATAAAAACAATTGAAAGTCAATAATCTCAAACCATGAAGATTATATGTCAATTCAAAGTACCTATTACAATAATACGGCAATATCATACTAAAAGGCTTATTATTATCGTCAGCGTAAATTAATTATTCAAATTGTAAATAACATTTAATATAAATTATAAAATACGTGTGATGGACGTACTTTATATTTTACGATGGACGATATCTGAGTTTTTGCTGTCATTTCAACATGCTTCGTAAAAACGAATCAATTATTTTTTTTATAAATTTTAATTTCAAAACGAGAAATTTTGTTTCGACATTAAGTATGTCACTTTTGTAATTCAGCTGTAACTTTAACATATCTCACCTATACACAATGACCCATGGAGGCATCTTCTCTTTCCTCTGCACCGTATATACGAGTTGGTCTTGGAGATATTTATATTTTCCTGGTGACCACGACAGAGTCACACTATGACTGCTCGTATCTACTACTGTGGGAGCATTCGGAGCCCAATGTCCAAAGTCACTCAAAGACATTTTCTATAAGAAAGTTACTCCAAATAACTTTCACTAACACATTAAAGTTTTACTATCACATTGTAAATCTAACGCAAACGTTATTTTTAATAATACATGTTAAATAATGACATAAAATAACACTTAATATGCTTGCAACTTACTTAGCAGAGTAATCTCCTTCAACGGAATTGAATCTTATTACGTTGGTGTTTACTAAAGAACTGGTGAATTTAAAGTATGCGGAGCAAGGTTCGGTAGTCAAGGTTCAGTTTGGTCGATAGACATCATTTTCACACTTGTAGTTTTATTTATTAAAGGCATACCAATAACACACATACAAACATAACTAAAATAAAACACATGTATTTATACAAGGCATGTATGTGCATAAATTGTAGGTATGTGCACAGCATAGTACACAGGCAAGGCAATTTAAAAAAAAAAGATAAAATTAAACTATACCCATGAGATACAATAACATTACATAAATAATAAAAAAAAGGAATAATAGCTTTGCTTTCGGTCCCGAAACAAGGTCTGCAACTCTTTGCGCCTGAAGGCATGGAGACTATCGACAAATGGATCGCATGTTATTTTGCCATGTATATATTCTATTATTCCGGTCATGATTTTAAAAATTTTAGTGAACTATGGGATTTTTTAAAACATTTTTGTACATTTGAAGATAACCCTTAATCCTTTAATAACCATAAACAATTTGTGGTAATATATATATTGAACTGTGGAAAGAATGCAAGAAATGGCATTATATTTTTCGGGTTTTTCTACTGTATTTTGCTTTTTAATAATTTTGTACTTACTAGAGCAAAGGCTTAACAATGAAGTTTAATAGGAAGTGCAACAATAAATTAGATGCAGGTGTCGCTCGGTGCCAGGACTTCTGAAATATGTGGAAAATTATGTACCGTACGAAGTTGCTGATGAGCTGAATAAATAGAAGCAATATTAAACTTTGTAATATATAACTTTCGACAATCACAGCACTTTTACCAACATTCAAATAACTGCTCCAGAAAATAGACAATGGAGTTAATATTGTGATCAATGAAAAAAGGCACTTCATTAAATTTATTGCGCAAAGATGATTTCAAATGTTTAAATGGCTATCTATATAACGACTGTAGAACATAATATAACAACACGTATGTGTTTCTGGCTAATTAAACGCGTTAATTGAAAATCAATTAAAATAAGAGTGTTGACCGAATTTTAAAGATAAAAAACTAGTGAAACGTCGTCTCTGTGAACGCAACGCAGCATGTCGTCGTATCGATCGACGCGAGGCAGTAGGCGCCCAGCCGCCGTACGGGAAACACGTTATTCTCAATTGTGTGACCACTGTCTCCATAACCTCACCGCGCTGCTACTCCGCTTTATAGTCTGGTAAGTCATATCCCTTTCAATCTACATATATTATGAGACTGAATCAATTGACTAGCGCATGCATTATTACATGATAATGACGAAATGAGTCATACCGTTAACACTGACAGTTATACGATTTCGCTTTGTTTATTTCTAAGTTTGCATATTGCAATATAAATATTGGATATCGTGTTTTATCATTTTATCTATGTTGAGCCACGATAAAAGATACCGTACGCAGTACTAGGCTTTCCTTAAGAATGGCAGCTAATTCAATTATATTTCAATAAGTTGCGTATCGTAATTAGAGTGAACAACGGTACAATAACTACTTTTGTATGGACTGTATATTTACATTGTAACCTATTCATACTGTTTTGATAAGCCTTACGTAATGAACGCGCCTTTTTTCGAGTAATGTAAATTAGTAAATTGGCTTAAATTGGACGGATCGTACCTAACTACATTTATATTAATTACTTATATGATAGATATTTTTTAATGAAAACCATCGGAGAGGTTTTCATTTAAAGTTATCAATAGCGTGTTAATTATACATTCGTCATTTTGAGCTCTTTATAAGTATGGCGTTTCTCGGGAATGGCAGTTAAATGTATCAAACTTTTTGACCTAATTTTAGGCTTAAGGTAGAGTCCTAACCTCCGTTATAGACACTTGAAGTGTCTTTCCGGGAGTGTTTGACTTAAAGTCCGTTATTTAAGTTACTTAAATGAAGTAACTTGAGGCAGAAATATGATTCCACCGGTATCATCTCGATGTCGGTAATTTCACCACTGAGAGTTTGGTATGACTTACCGCGTATCACAAATCCACTGGGATTGTGAGTGTCTATGGGTGACGATATCAACCTTGATGTGCCTCATACCCTTGTATAAAATATAGTAACTCGAGGGAATTCAATGATGCTCCTTATAACAATTTGTAAAAATCACGGTATAAAATTTTCACGCTGATGTTAGATTTTATTCAGAAGGTTTCAAGTCAATGACAATGACGTCACAGATAATCTGACAGCTGAGTGACAGTTGACGGATTTGAAGTGTGTAATGGCGGATATTGAGGTAATGTTTTTGGTAATGTCAACCCAGGAGGCCTTATAAATTCAAATTCAAGAAAATGTATTTGGTCTTGCTCTTGCTTTTGAGTAATTATTAACCGATGGTCCTTTAATGTGGTCTAGTAGTTTTAATGCGACTCAATCCTGGGCGAATCGAAGCTGCACGTTAAAGTATTCTTCCATCAATGTGTGTAACCAACACTCGGACACTGAAGACTGACACTGGTGTTTCCTCCGCTCTTTCTATCTAACTATATAAAATTTTGATTATTTTGTTTTATTTACAGCTTATGCTAAAATTTAAACACCACAGCCCAAGTTTATTAATTAAAGTAAATAAAGTTTTGAATTCAGTACCTACTCAATATATACCAATTGATTATTTCATTCCAAGATGTCAGCTTTACTAATCTGAAAGAAATTATATGGAGATTACCATTTTAAAATTGACCTTTCAAGTAACTGCTAAGCAGTTTATTACAGGCGTTTACTTTAGTATTATTGTCAATAAAACGTGGTTAAATAAAACATAACATAACGCTTCCCGTTAAGATTAACTTGATAACGATAACGATTCATTACAAACAAAAAAGGCATTGTGAATTAGTATTTTTTTAAATTAATTTACAATCCCCTTTAACAATTTTATTACAACTATAGACTTAAGATCGTCTAATAACAGCACGTTTAATTGAAGTATTATTTGTCTATTGATGTCAAACTGTGTTAGTGAATACCAACTAATGAAAAGTTTAGTCAAAGCGGCGGATCAGGACCGATTTATATCTCATGTCGTAAATCTATTGTTGTACTTTGTTTGCAATTATCTGAGCGTTCTTTTTATAATCTATGTACATGTATAAACTATAAATATTACTTATTATACTATAAATATCACCGATTTCATATATTTGAACATATGATTTCATTGTCATACATCATATTACTCTGATCGAACTTAGAACACATTTACTATTAATGACCTTGTTACAATTAGAGATATTTTTAACAAAACATAATTTTAATATTAAACGTGTTTGTACGCTGTGAAGTAAGCTATTTATAATACACTGTATTAGATGTTTTTGCGTCAAAACCACTGGCACATGAAATTATACTTGACGTAATGTCCAAGTTGAACCGAAAACCGACAGTTTTTGTTAAAAACTCATGAATGATATTCCTCAAGTTGCCTCGACACTTTCTGCCTTTAAACACGGCTTTATCCAATTGTGTCACGAACAGAATGGCTCATTGTTTTCAAATTTTATTCATTCAACAATGAGCCCATGACTTGCTCCTCTTTATACAATTTTGGCTTTTCCAAATTATTTTTTCAAGGCTTTAAGCTGTAGCTATAACTACAATAATATTTTTTTATTTTATATATGTCATTTAAATACTTTTATTTAATCATAATTAAAGATACCTAATTAAAAAACTTAAAGTTTTAAAATGTTTGTTGTTGGCCCTTTCGTTTTTTTATTTGACAATGCGCCCGCGCCCCATGATTTATATAGAGTTAATTGGGGAAAAAATATCAAAGGCAACACGTATTACTCAAAATCTTCTCGAAGCTATTTGAAGTATTGGCAAACTCTTCTTCTCCTTATTATAATAGTAATTGACACAAGTAGTGGACAATGGACAAGTATTGGACAATTATAAGGTGTGTATGTTAGTAAAAACTGAAATCATGAATTCACGCCAAAAAACTATTGAAAAATATTTTATATTATGACATATGAAATAAATATAATAAAGGGCAGGTGATGTTTTGTCCTGAGGTATTTCGTAATATAATTCATATTCCGTGGCCGGCTCGCAGTTATTTCAATCAACAAAGCGACGCGAGGAATGCCAGAAAGACATAATGTTAGCTGTATATTTTAATTAAAGTGACTTTGTGTGGTAATTGTACATTTTGTATCATGTCCCGTGCGACAAATATGCATTTTTTTGCAATTATTAAATAATATTTCAATAAGAGATTGCAAGAATATCTGTTATCAAGAAAATTATACTTTAGTTAGCCAATAGTTTTTCAAAATAAAGTTATAGTGGGTTAGATTCTTATTATATTTATATTTGAGACACGGTGAAGACAGGTGGCGTTTTTCTATAATTAAACTCAAATTAACAGAAATAATCTTATAGTAGCACATAATTATTAACTACATTTTTATTCAATTCAGACAATTTTTTTAATTACAGAACATAAAAAGCGTTCCTTTCTATCTTTGCCATAGTAACAAAACTCTACTAAGTCCTGTCTCAGACACGCACTTCAATATCTGATGTATGCGACGTAACTGAAATATTACCAGAACCGTACTAAGAAGTCAGTAACCGTAGTAAGAAGTTGTTTGAAGACTCTTCCACTAATTTATAAGAATTAGTGGAAGAGCCACTTATTTAAGCTAGAATTTTATTCAATTGTCAAATATACAATTTTTATTGAAAATAAACCAAAATACATGAAAAGGCTTATTATTTGATAGCATATTGCCACAATGACGTAATAGGCTCACATAAACCCCTCGACAACAAAGCTTCAAACAATACAACTCTTAATATATACGGCAAAGGTTACCCTTTTGAGCGTATGAACGCCATCTCTCATCGGGTAATAAATATATAGCAAAAGTTAAGATAGATATCTACATACATATAAGAGTAATATATTTTATAATTAATTTTTTATCTAATTTATGTATATAACTAAAACAAACAGGTGTTAACTTAGACATGAATTTTATTCTCCACGTCTGTGTACGTGACTTCGTCTACGCGACATTTTGTTGGACGTAGCTTTGTTTGTCAATTAGTTATGTTAGAATAAATGTGTTAATAAATTATTTTAATGGTTACGCTACCTGTTGCTGACTTAATAGTACAATGACAACAATTCTGCAATTATGAAGAGGCGTTCTATAATTTCTAATAACATAAAGCTTAACTTGATTAAACATTTCGATACTTATATGTATTATATAGACAAAAAAATCTTTATTTTGATATCACGAGTCAAGTGACTGGATTTACTGTATGTAAAGTACATTTTCAGTAGACAATAAAGATAACATTGTGTCATACAACACAATACATCTTCAGATTGATAAACTTACATGAGCTTTATAACTTCGCTTGTTACATTGTTCGTTCGCAAACTATGTTACTTAGTGTTGAGCGACGTATTTAAATTATACGCTTTATTTAATAATGTCTTGTAGTCTTGTGCCATAAGAAAAACATTTTATATATATAGAAATTAAATATACCAACTACCTTAATTGACATATGAAACATCAAACTGGAATAACTAATCATTAACACAAGTAGGTAATTATAAGAATATTCCTAACACAATTCAAACAAGAGGTGTTGGTATCCAATTAACATTTCTTATAATAATAAAACTTTTTTCTTGAAAACTATTTTAGACGTTTATATATTTCCACAATAAAAATATATAGACTTTTAATAGTGGGAATTGACATTATAGTTTCGGACAATAAGAGTCGATTATTACATTTTCCTGTTCCATACCATGGTACATGTGTTTCGCTTTGTCCTTATTGGCGCTGAACATGCAACCTTTGTAACGTTCGACATCTTAACAAATGTCAAAATGTTCACCATCTGTAAAAAGTGTCTGACACAACTTAATGATACGGCGACTCTAGTCTTTAGCGCTTCGGTTATACGTCACAAACTTGAATGCAGCGTTAAAGAGGTTATCTTCTATACGTGAAAATTACATTTGCGTAAGATAATTGAATCAATAAGCAATCTAAACATGTTATCCTATGTTAAAAAATTAAATACCGATTGATATAAGTAATCTTAAACGCTGTTTAAGATATAAATGCGATACGAGAGCAAAGCTAGTTTAGTCAAATCAACACAACGCTTAAGACGCAATCTGGGTAACGTTTGACACATTTATCTCAACAAACGTCAAAGTGCTCTCGGAGACACTTTATCTAGACGGATCTTCGTTAGAGCCTGACAAAAGTGTCTGACACAAATGTCTAACATTGCGACAGTAGTGTCAAAGCCACGGAAACTAGCTGAGAAAAGTCTTGTAAATGTTTCTTGCTAATTGCTAATTTATTTTCTTTTTAATTGCTAATTTTATCTTTGCTAACTGTGTTAAAAGACTGAATTGTTTTATTACCAAGTATTTAATAAAACGCTAACAGATTTATACCTTTTATTACAAAAAGTTTCATTTAACTTATTTTTTTTGTGAACCCTACTTAACATTTTTAAACGTAAAATATATATTACATCTTGATCTTGATCGCCTAATTGTAATTTATATTATATTGGTTACATTCTAATAATAATTAACACTTTATGACAATATATAAAGCATGATGCGTTTACGTAAATACATTTATGTAATTGTTCTCACGGACAAAAAAGCGATATATTTTGGTTATTTGTTTAATTGAAATACTCTGATATTCATTTCAGCCTCTTCACTTATATCAAGCTATAAATGAAAAAGTCACGCACAAAAGAACTTAAGAGCACTGTTATATATTTTCAGCGTAAAACTTCCCACGCTATAGATTCAATCGCAAGCAGAAAGCACTTCATTAAACTTTGTTCGCGACACCCCGCTACGAGTTGGCCACGAAACTTCTGCTACGGTCGTAGCGTCTATAGCCTTGTAACGCTAGGCTGCTTTAACATAATATACATGACTTACTCTTGTGTATTTTGTCTCAATTTGAGGTTAAGGGTATCGTTAACCAAGTCAGATACTACTAAGTTTGATTACATGCGATTAGTATTTTTTATGGCTGGGAGGCTAAACGGTTTTTAGGAAAGTTGTCGGCCTTTAAGGGCCTCTCACCTTAAAGGTGACTAAATTGTCTATGTATCAAAATCATAACATATACTATATTAATAATAATATAATTATTAATTATTATATATATTATTATTAATTGTCGCTTGACATAATTATGTACCTAATAAAACATATGACTGAAATTAGATATATTAATATAACCAAAGTTAATTTAAAATTAACGATTAACATTAAATTATTCATTTGATTGTTTCAATAAGATTCAATAGAAGCAATTAATATATATTTTGTATTTTAGCAATTAATATGTATTTTGTTTGAAATCATTTAAATATCTTAGATATTTGCATGTGGTGTATAGCTGTGTACGTCAACCAAATACTCTTACACATGACCTAAATTCGTCATCCCAACAAAACGTTATGAACGATAAATTCATTTTCATGGCCCTACGCTTAGTAAGGTATGAAAACCTTTGCGTGAGACGCGACGTTGTAGGCGTGATAAATGTCACACGGCCTATACGGGCCGCTAATGCAGAGATTTAGATAGCTCCTGATTAATTGCCTTTCACAACTTCTTAACAAGATTGAGATACGACGCTTCCCATACATTCATGTATAGGATATAGGAAAGCTTGCGAGTGTTCGTAGATTCATTTATTACGTAACACTTGTACATCGTTCGTTACATTTTTGCATCAATAAAATTAAATACGACATTTTTATTATATTTTCTATAGATCAAATATTATATCCGGTGAATTAATACTCGAGCCTTTAATAGTTTAATCTAATTTAAAATACAACTAAATGTTAACCGTCAACAGTTCTTTTTTATATGTACAACATTTCATACATTGTTGGTTATACCGTAGCTAAGATTAGAAACTTGTGCTGTGAGTGTTAAAACATATGAATAAATCAAACAGAAAAATATATGAATACCCAGACCACAGCCAATAAATATCCTAATTACTTAAAATATACTGTCATCTACTTGTTTTATCTGAATAAAATTAGTTAGTATGACGAGTATAAAGTTTCAAATAGTGAAACGAAAATAAGACACCAACTTTAAATGTGATAGATACCGAATAAGCAAAATTTGAAAGTGATTTGTCTCATTCCCATAATTGCGTGATTCCTAACGACCGTTCTGCGCCTTCTCTACAAAGTAGGAATTGCGGCCTTTTTGGCTTTTTATAAAACGGTACTTAACCTCCTTAAATTACGGCTTTTCTGTGAAATTGTGTTTCTGAATTTCCGCATTTTTTTTTCAGATAAAGTTTCCATTTGAAACTTTGTAGTTAAACATTATTATAGCTTTACAGTTTCCACTATTGAGTGGATTATAAAATATTTTATAAGCAAGCAATATAAAGGACGCACACTACAAGAATTAAGCTTAGTGGTATGGTACAATATCCAAGACTGATTGTGAAATTCAAAATATTCTTTATTCAATTAAGAGTATTTAAAACCACTTTTGAACATCACTATAACTAAGTTTACATGGATCCGCTGCTCGTCATCAGCTGAGAAAAACCCGTATGAAACTCGGTCAGTTAGTAATTTCCTGGTGGCCGTTTTTACATAGTTACATAAAACTTTTTGTTCCAATTGTCTATGATTGCTCGTATAATGTAACGACTGACAATACAACGCATTAAACACTTGCATTGTTTAGTCAGCAGCAGCTTAAATCAATAAAGCAACTAGATACCGAGCGAATGGCGTAGTTATTTATAAGTGGCAATATAAAGGAGATATACAAGCGTTGTAACATGCTACTGCAACATGGCCGCCTAGATACCGCAAAGTACAACAAAGTGCTATAATCCTACAAAAGAGGACACAATTCAAGTCTACCTCAACTCGTATTATAAAACTATTTTATTCGTTGGTTCGTTCGTTCTTATAATTTATTCATATCAAAATATATGTATCCTTTGCAATATTGCTGTTTGAGTATTTTAAATAGAAATAAAACGTCACATATTTTTTCAATTTAATAATAAATACCTAAAGGGAAAGTTATACAATAAGAATTATCTTTAAAAACTACACTGACAACGTATGTAATATTTGTATTCATGATTTTTTAGTACATAAGGTGATAATGAAGAGAAATATTTTATTCTTATTTTGTCTAGAACTAATAGGAAGGAAAATGAATCATTCTCATTCCATATTTGTACTTTTTGCGATCATGTTTTGCCCGCCCATATACTTGAATATTTAAACACTACCAGCTGGTAGACGCGTTTTCGATATTCGGTGTGGTATTTTTATTAGTCACGAAGGAAATATATGGCAAATATATTTCCATCTTATAACTAAACTTTAACATTTGCGAAAATGTTGTACCCTGATGTAAATTCAAATGTAGACGATAGAAATGGAATGTTATATGTCGTAAGTATGTAGTTTATAACCATCTAGTTTATAACAATGCTTATTTATTTTACCTTACACCTTACAACAATCTTTAGTAGTTTTTTGAAAAAGTAATTATAAATAATAAAGCTCAATAGTATTTCCTTTAAATTATATTTGTTCAAAGCTTTAACAACGGCTCAGATGAAATACTCAAACAAAACCTTCGAGTTCAGAAACCTTAACGTGACATCGAAATAATACTCAAGTTTCTTTAGATCGAGTTTATAGGATTTCAATTTACTTTTTTCTGAGTGTTTTATCATATTATTTGTTTGTTTTGTGACCTAGTTTTTGCTTAACTCAGTTGTATTCACAAGTGAATTTTAAAGCGGTGAACTTTTATAGAATAAGCACAATAGTAAAAAAGTGCTTTTTAATTTATATATACTATTATATACTGGGTTTCAATTATTTATAAGAGAAAGAAGACTAATTAAATTTGATATTGTTTTAATAATTTGCATATTAACGTAAAAAATAATTGTGAAACTCAAAAGCTCTGTCATTTGAAGGAAGCTTAATGGTAAAAGCTTGGTCAATACTTTAATGTCGTGGGAGTGAGCTCGGGAAGAAGTGATCTATATAAAATTTCCGAGACCTTTTTAACAATATGCAGTATAACAAGCCAGCTAGGTTAGTTTATTATGTAATATTATTTATGTAAATTTATTATAATAATGTTAATCCTCACTTTTTTTATTTAAAATTATTTTGTTGTTCACATTTTAAATGTTATTGAAATATTTAAATTTAAATCTCTACCACATAAAACATTCATTATAATAAATTGTCTAGTGATTTCGAAGTTTGATTCCGGCGAAGTTGGCTACGCTCTAATGAGGTCAGATTAATGCAGGCCACTTATCTCCGGCCTGAGTCTCGCCTCTCTTACAATGTCTTAATGATGCTATTTTTATGCGAGTTCGGTATATTGAAGTCTAAAAGTTTTATGTGAATATTTTGCAATTAATCAAGTATGGAAAGCTTAACTACATTTGTATACAATATCGTGTTTAAGCGTCATTTTTTTACCTGTAAATTAGGCCGCTGTTATCGAGTATAAATTATGTGTTTAGTTTTTTCATATTCATCATAATTTAAACTGTTTACAGACAGTGTTAATCACTATGCTTAAAAATCCTACACAATGTATATAACTTAAAACAAATTCAAATCTTCAAGTCAATACGAACGGCATTGTTAACAATTGTACCCATATATATATATATATATATATATATATACCTTCATCGTACAATTCCCGGGATTCGGAACGCTCTTGCAATAGTTCTCCTAACATTGCGATTTCTCGTTATTTCGTGTATGCAAATTTTTCGAATAGTTTTTGCGAGCATAGATTTTGCATACAAACTGTTTCATACGTACGTATACTGGTTGTACGTCGTTCGACATATGTTCATAGTTTAACAATTTTTTATTGTTACAGATCGGTGAAGTTCACAAGATATTAAGAGGTCAGTATAGTCATATAGTGAAATGTACTATTGTGTTAAAAATGACATATCGTAATGCATAATGTTTAACGGTTTTATATTTGCACAGTAACATTAAGATAAGTTATATGTATAAGATCACTACCACAGCTTACAAATGACCCGCTTGTGGCTACGAACGCTGTCGAGCGTACCCCGTCCAACCGTTGAATTTATGTTAAGCGCTCTTCAGCTACAGTTATACGAAAATATTTCAGTAAGCCCGTTACAAAAGGAGTTGTGCTGGGTATAAAGAAACTGACTGGACAAATAACTATTAAGACGTATATTGCGGGGTTTCATTCAGATCATAGAGTATTCATAATAAAAGCTTTTTTCTTTAGAAATTAAAAATAAAGGCTTCTCATCTATTCAATACGCAACGGTAAAGGTTATTGTTCTCGTTGTTATACGAATAGCAACTTAGGTATATTTATCTATATATAACTTAGGTTCATTTACTATGAGTTATTGACTTTTTATTTTGTAGAATGTTATGTAGTAGAAATTAACGTAGCATGGCTACGAACGTTTATAAAGACGGTGGCTCGATACAAATAGAGGACCGTCACTGAATTATTACTAGATAACTTCGACGTTGCGGTTTATAAGGTTTACATTTCGTTATATTTTTATTAAACTCACCAAGTCACTCGATTCATATTAATTCATATGTCCGCAATCAAAATGGTTTAAAACCTAAAATTATTATCACAATAGGCATTTGTTATATAAAATAATCTGTAATCTAGAAAAGGAAATACACAGTTATATATGTATTCCAAATAGTTTTGTGTACTCAATTCGGATATTTGACACGTGATTCGCGGACACAATTTTATCTCGACTTTTTAAGAACGAATTTTTATCGTAGTAAAACAATAAATAGAGGGAAAATATCTACTTGTGATGCAGAGCGGCCCAATGCGAGTAATTTGTCTCTCTCTCGGTATTGTGACAAACGAACTGAGAGTGAAAACCGCTTTGCTTTTAAGAAATCAGTTGTTTTCGCCAACAACAAATCACACGTGATTATTTTTTTTGTTGTATGTGAAGTAAATAAACATTTTTTAGTAATTAAAAATTTTATATACACTCTTATAATAAATAAATATTAAAAAAGCCTTACATTACCTTTTGTATTAATTACTTATTAGTGGAGGGTCCAGAATATGGTAACCCTTACGATGATAAATTATTTTCGCATACAATATAAAAATCATTTCCTAACAAAATATTAATTGTACACTATATATTATACATAATATAGCCTGTAGTTTATTGTGTAGGTTGCGCTAAGCTGAAGTGTGTCAAGGGCGGGCGGGGGCTTTTTAGAGGACGGCTGTATAATCCCGCGCTTCCGGAACTCCGATACTTTTCAACACACTCCAATTTGGTCTCGCTATATTGTTTTCATACTTTTGTATTGAACAATTATTCTATTTTATTACACGTAGGCAAAATGGTGTTCGGGTGTAAAAATGAGTGTGTTAATAATTCTAAAACACCTAAAATATTAATTTATTTAATATGACATAAAATCACATGATTACGATCTAACTGCCTAACTCGGACTTTATCTTTATTGTTATTTTAGCTAACGTAACGATAAAAATATAAAATTCAATGCGTGCTATATTTCGAGTTCTTTCCATATAAGAAATTGACTATCTTGGCTACAGTAAAATATTTTATCTATTCTCGTAAATCATATAAAACTTATTTATAATTATAGTCTTATTTTTATAAGAGTTTATTCACTAGTTTATGTGACATTGTCCGAGTTTATTGTGTAAGTTGTGAGTGGACTCGTTACAGGATATCGGCTAATGGAGGAAACTCATAAAGCGTACATTTTACACTCATTGTTTACTTTATAAGTTTTTATGTCACTTTACTTTGATGTTAGTGATAGGTATTGTATGTTTCGATAAAGGATAAGGAAAAAAAGATACGCAGTTAAATTTTATTATACAACTAACCACATAAAGACACTGTAAATCTGAAATAACTATTTAATATTTTTTTTACGTATCGGTTTCTATATATTAATATCTCCTTAAAAGCCGGTAAGTGTATTTTATAAGTTTGCGGCAGTATGTGTGTGTTTTAAAGCAAAGTATGTACTTACCAATAAAATATTAATCTTTTTACATAAACAAATCAATAAATAACTACGAAGCGAGAATTAAATATGAAAGCTCTGAAAATATTCAATGATGCATACAATTTTAACGTGTATAAAAAAACTGCTGTAACACACAAAAACTAGTACGCTAAACGACCTTTGCAAAAAGTGTAAAAAAATTATGTGTTTTGGTGAAAAGTTCGGTCGTTTATACGGTATCGCATGGGACAGACGGGCAATTATATCCATTATATTAACATAGGATGAAGTGACCCGCAGAATATAAAAAAAAATTGCTTTAAAAATATTTTTTTTTAAATCTGTTTATATTTTTTAGTTGAGAATCATAAAAAATAATGTATTTACATTTGTGTAATTGCTCTAAAATTATGTATGAAATATATGTTAACTATAACTAACTATTTTAAACTTGGCCTAAAACTAGATTATATTTTACTGTAACGAAGCTTGTTGTAGAAGGACTTGCTCGAGCTCGGGTTGGCAAACAGCAGCGTCACATTAAAAGCGGCCTTATCTTATCTAAACCTAATAGCCATATATTCGTTAGGTCGCTATGCGTCACAGAAGGAAGTCAGAAGTTCGCATGAAAATAGGAAAACCCACATAACAAGTTGAAAGCTTAGATCATATATACATTTTTTTATAAATTATTGGAAGCCTTTTGTGAAAGACCTTTAAAATTTGTAAATATTTTAATTCAAATTAAGAACACTTTGAGATCTATAACAAACGAATATTTATCAATGAATATATTTATAATAGACCTTAAATTTTTGATCGGTATAAAACGCTTGTTGCATATTGAAGTGACCCTTGGTCTAGTGATGTGGGTCTCGTAATTGTCTGTCACTCAGAACGATCGAAATCGATAATTGCTCTGTCTGATGGCCTTCCCACAAGGGCGGGGCAGGGTTAATTATTTGTTAAAAATTCCAGACTGAGTAAGTTTTGCAAATGTTTTTGTAAGGAGATTGCCAGGAAGGGGGGAGGAGTTGCCCGTAAATACATTCGAAGCCCATAAACACCATATACGGCTCTCTTACTTCTAGGAAGTATATTTGTTAGTCCTTATTCATCAGTGACGATTTTTCACCGCATCCTTAGCTACGTGTGTACAGTATCAAATGATTTTGCTTCTACTTGCCGTCACGTGTAAGGTCTGTCAGAATCATAACTGTTCACTGCACTAAAAGATGGTTGGCACCTTTGGCAATCCGTGAATAGGCGCTGTATTGTCTCCCTAGTCGTTCCGTCAGAGGGGCTTATTCGGATCTCCTTGCATTCGGCAAGTATTCAGCGGTAGGAGGAAATTATCTGAATTATTTTTATAAGCATTTAGTGAGGATAACATAACGACATTTCCAGGTAGTTAATTGCATAGCGGTACGCCCCTGTTCGGGAAGAAGTTCAATAGGGCATTGCCATTACTTTGTACTGAGTTTAATTTGAGTGCATGACCTCTGAGATGCTTGTTTTTATTTAAAGTAACGTTCATTCGAAATTTTTTATTAGTTTTCCTCGTTATCACTTTACAACTTTTTCTCATAATGCTCATAATAGTCTTGCATTCTTATTTAAAAATTATTTGCAATCCACCGATCATTAATTTCTTTTATATAAAAATATGAAAATGAATAAATAAAAAACTCCATATGCATCCAATATTATCACGTTATTAATGCAAGTAGCAAAAGTCTAGTTATTGTATAATTTTAAAGATCCGACATTTGCTTATTGGATTATTCCATTTTTGTGCTCTCAGCAGCCTTAAAAGCGTAATGGATTTGACATAGGACGCGTCTCTCGAGGCCTTGATGACACTTCGTCACTGTCACTACACTTTGAACAAATACTTGTCTATGGTAGAAAATTTTGAATTTTATGTGATTATTTTGAGGTATTTTTTTATTAAGAACGTCACATAATAATTTCGTTTTAAATAGTTTGATCAACTCCGCGTTAGTTAGCAATCCACGTTAATGCAATGTTTAGTCATTGCATTAACGTGGATTGCTTGACAGCACTCGAAGCTTATGTAAGTAATTAAATACGCGTTAGTATCCATTAAATAATTTTATTTAAATTCATCCGTACTATAATTTATATTCATGAACGATATTTAATACAAATTATTTATTATAATTTAAAAAAAGGAATTTAACTTGCATATCAGTCAAGTTTCAATAGAAAATCGTACAATTTACATCCAGTACTATCAATTTAGTGACCCACAATGGCGTATAAGATTTCATCATTAATTCAAATACTGTCGAAAATCTAAGATACTAATTGTGTTAAACAAATCACTTTTCAATTGCCCTAGCGAAACCAATACCCAAAATCTCCGTAGCGGACTAAAACATTTTTAAATTATCAGAGCTACGGATTCACCATAATAAATTGGATTAAATCCCGATTGATTGAAATATTGGAAAGTGTAGGGGGGTGTTCGAACTTATCAGTATCGGCGGAACACTCAACATAATTAAACGATTAGCCTCCCCTTGTTTACCTTCAAAAATATCTTATTAAGATTAGCAATTTTTAAACGGAACAGCCATTTTTATATCAAAATTCTTTAACATAGATTATAATTGGAATATTTAGAAGAACGAAAATTTCAAAGTAATGCTTCTAAGAAAATAAGAAAATCATCGAAATTAAACTCAAGCAATATAATGTACTTAATAACGCGAGGTATTGTCAAGGGAGCAAGAGCAAGGTCATTAATCATGGACTCCCTTCGCCAATATCGACTATAATTGTTCCACTCAAACTGATGTCTCAAGGCGACCGAACAATTATTACTTGCTCGACTATGTCTAACCATATTTACTGCCATATTCAAGTATTACTATAATACTGTGTGGAATTCGTATAGTGAACTACTTGTTCAATTAGAAATTCGAAACTCGATGTATAAAAGCTATGAGCATGATACGATTAAAAGGTTCCATGGCCAACTTGTATTCCATGCCAACAATTCCAATCTATACTTTCCTATATTTAACATTTTTATGCTTGATCTTAGTTGTATGTATAAAATAAAAATTCAGACTAAAGTTAAATTAAAGACCTTAATGTGCTTTGTCAAAACTGCGTTAGACCAGTCTCTAATCTATTTGTGTCTTAAGATTCCATTTCTTTTGTCTTTATTAAATGGAACATTCCACTTCTCTTTCGCGTTTACATAAGGTTAGTGTAGAACTGTTGTTCTGACCTTAGGTTCTGTAACGAGTTTGTATCTAAATGTAAGTTTTGGTTGTAAAACTATTAAGCATTTTGTTTAATATTAATAACTGTTAATATTATCCACTTTTCTAAATTGTTCTTATAAAAGAGAAGAAAAATATATTTAATAACGTACAAAAGCTTCCCCAGGGTTCCCTAATTGTCCGCCCGCGGTATGTAAATATATTACAATCGAGATCTTTTTTTTTGAGCTTAAATTCCTTTTGATAAACGTTTTTAACTGTCATTATTATTTAAAAAAAACTTATAATAAATAGTATTATTCATATACACTTCGTTGCAAACAGCATATTACAGAAGTTAATATTACATGGGGAGAGCAACTGTAGTTATCGATCGCTCGCTATTGATTTCACGATATTATTTATTTCCCAAAAAAAATTGAAAGAAACCAACTTGGAGTAAATCATTTTGGTTATCTAATATTAAATAGAGTCAATACTGACAACTTGGCAGTTGCTTCCAAAATTGCCGGAACATTGAAAGCGAGAAATAATCTAATTTAGCGTAGCGAGAAAATTACCTTTTAGACAGTAAAGGCCGTGTTTTTTAAAACTATCAAGTTCAAAACCACAAGGATACTTGTAGGGAGTACATGGAGACTCCCAATCGAAGGCAATGCAGAGCCTTGCCGTCCAAAACGGTGCCATTATCTTTACCATTCTTGGGTTGGATTAGGATTTGACCAATTATCGGCATCCGGCATAGATCACCACTGGCTTGTACAGTCTGAATTAAGTGGTTTATAAAGTAAATTTTCGTAAGTGAATTTATAAATAGGTACATTTTTTTTTCATATACACCGTGATTTTTATTTAGACATGAATGAGAGAAAATGTTAGTGCATTATGGTGGCATATTGTTTGCATATGAATATTGAACAAGTTTCGTCACTACGACAAACAAATATCCTTCACGTCACATTCATACATCATAAAAATCTTTTTTAAGAGTGAGGGACTGAACAGTATTCTATAAGACATCTATTAACTTTAATATATATTTTCTTGAACACAAATATATGAATGTATGTATGTTTGTATCTTTCAATAGGTTCATTACAGTTTTCAGGTATTGTTTGAGCTTATGATTTTAATTTTTCTTTAATCTAACGATAAGACTTTTTCTACCAATCTTTATGACATAATTTTATTTAAACGGTATAAAATTTACTAATATCGACTAGTATAAATATGTTATAAAGTGGATTCTACCATAAAGCTCGGTTAACAAAAGCTTCGTGATCATAAAAATATATGGACTCCGTGTAAAAAATGGTGTGTGTCTGAGGGACATTAATTAACGTGACGAGTGACAGAGATAGATGGTACATAAAATTGCGCTTCAAATAAATTGAATGGGATTATGAGATTGGAAAAAAACGATATATTTTCAACAAGATAGTATTCCACTCATGTTAGGGGAACTCTATTACATTACTCTGTAATATAATACTTTCACAGATTTTCAAAATGTAATTCTAAAAGCTGCTGGTAACAGCTGTACGAAGGGAAATTTATTAATTATCTCTTTTACAGAATTTATCTATTTCAATACAACTCTCATCTATATCTTGGTATTTTCCGTAGTTTCTTAGCCTAATAAAGAAATATCTTTTAATATTTTAAGTCATCACTTTTAGCATTACGTAGCCACATCGTTTACCTAAAATAACCAAGTTGTCATGAGTTAAATAGAAAAAGTCTATATTCTTTGTTATTTCTCCTCATTGTGACTATCTGTGATCTAAATCACTGTGAGCTAGCCATAGCCTTATAAATATATATCTTGCCCAATTTGTTACATTTGCCATTCGCTAAGTACGAACAGGTAATATAGATTATCTTCAATTACACAAATATGAATTGATTAATGTATTAACAACCAATTCAGTTTATTGAATTTGACAATTCATTTGAATTGTCGAGGCCGATGAAAACTATATTTTATACATACACCGCCAACACAATCTAATGCTTGGTTTGAAACGGTAAAGTTGTTACCAAATCCTTCACTACTAAGTGATAGGCTTAACACCGACATACCCTCTAACATTACTCACGATTAAAGGCTTCGCAAGCAAATCTACTTATTAATATTCTTGTTCTAATATATCACAATTTCACTTCTCTGATTTAACGCAATCAATTGTTAAATAGCTTGAAAACGTGTAACTTAACTGATCAATATAATATTTAGTTTTTTATAACCGTACAGAATGTACTGTCAACAAATTATTCGGTTTTACTTGGTCAATAAAATGCTTGGTTATAGTATAATATGTTAAATATACAAATTATCTAGAGCTTTGAGTTGTATATTTTATTGTAGTACGCTAACATACAATTTAAGCCTCTATTACCAAGATGTCTTCCACGTCACCGTAATTTAGAGTAAAGAGCCACTCGGTCAGAGTTTTTCTACGCTCAAACAATTTCATGAAGTAAATCTTGAGTGGATCCAGTTTATTTTATATTAAACGCAAGTGGCCTTTGCTTAATTATTTCTGTATTATTAAATTTCGTTATTAAGGCTATAAAAATGAAAAATCATCATAATTACAAATAACACCATCAAGGTGTATCTTTTAAGAATCAATTATTAGAACACCGCAGTCCGCAAGTATTTTTAATAACTAAAAATGTAGTTAAAAATAAAGCAACACGGTGAACTTTTAAAATTTATTTTAAGCACCTTATTTGGAACAGCGCTTTTCGCTTTAACTACTTGTGTACGTTCTATTCCTGTTAGATATAGGTCAACCAATGACAGCTTAATGTATTATGTGGAACTATTTCGACATAGCTGGTCAAGCGGAAACTATTAGTCAGAACGAATATAACTGGCGGCGGGATTATTCTAAACTGGTTGTGCAAATAGCAACGAATTTTACTGCAATTATGCTAATGAGATTTCGGTGAGCAAGTCGACACTATTTCGCTTAATGCAATCCTAACATGGATTTACAGCGGGAAATGTATGTAATAGCCATCCTATTTGTGTTCTATTTTTACGTGAAATTCTTATAATATAAACCTAAAAATATACTATAATAGTACAATCTTATGTATTAATTTGGAGAGGTATGCTCTTTAGAAAGCCTGGGAAGTTTTGATGGAACTTTTTCATTTTCTTATTATAACTTTTTTTTCAATGTTAGTTTTAATTACCAAAATGGATTATACGTGAAGAACTTATACGTTAGAATAATAACTTTCGACACAAACATTGTTTTACTTCACAGTTGCCTTAGTACCGAACAGCTACATCTACTAAAAATAGTATGCTGTTTTTCAGCTGGTAAATAACTAGTATATAAGAAATTTGTATTTATTAATCTCGTACTTAAGCTTTGTATGTATCCAAAAAACTAGTTCGAGTAAAACTCGAATGAGTTATCAAAATTTGTTCTCTTAGGGACATTTGCGGCACGTGCGTTCAATATCTTACCGACAAATATGCGTTGCTACGACATATTGTAGCCTCTACGACGTTTGCTACGAATTCTATAGCAATGTTTAATATTCTAGTATTTGTATATCTTTGACTTTGGCTCGCTCTATCAAATATACCTTCTAAAGACACAGCACATAAGTTTATAATATACTTTATAAATAAATCACTAAGATACATAGGAACATTTTAAAACGTAAATCTAAGTGATTCCCGGCCTGTTCGTACGCGACCAAGCTGAAAAGTCGCAGGCAAGAAACTCGACTTGGTTGATATTTTTTTGGTAATAATGCCAGTATACTTTTTGAAGCACGAGTTGCTGTCTTATTAAGGCATTATGAATGATTTATGGTTTTTGAAGATCATCTATGTATAAGGATAGATGTTTAGATGTTTATGTTATTAGTTGTTTCTCGCGACTTTGTATAAATGATGTCCTATTCCTTATAACTTAGTCTTTATAGTATAGGTGCTTATGCATTCTTTTATCTTTTATATGATTTTCATAAATATCTTCTTTTCGATTTTCGACGCTATTACGCCTTTTACTAAAACAAAAACAGAATTAAACTGCTTAAAATATTATTTAGAAGGTTTACTAAAAATAAGGCTTATGCTTGCCAAAATCATTTCCATTCTCCGGTTTAAGCCCCAACGTTCTGAACAAACGCAAGTAATTTAAGGTAAGTGGGGTTAGAATTGAATTTTTAATTTTTTACCAGATGTACGGGCTCGCAAAGTTACCGGTGTAGAAAAACGCAAACACTTGACACGAACAAGATAATCCAGTTTTTTTTAAGAAACTCCCATCTTGTTAAATTTAAATTAACGAGAGGAAGCGGAAGGAAGCTCTGTAATCTCGCGCCACTTTGCCAAATACGTTTTCATATTTTTTTAAATTATAAATAATAATAACACTTTCAATCTTAAATACGCAAAAAGTTAATAATCATGAATTTGTTAAAATTATTATTTCTAGAGTTATTCTGAAATATAAATTCACAAATATTTTTTCATATAAATATTGGAAAACATAATTGATGAAGGGCAGTTATATATCATCTTTAAATGTAATTTTAACATAGTGTAATTGTTCCTTTTCTTTAAACTTTTCTTGTGTTCTAAGACATTTGGTATATTCAAAGTATAGTAAATGCCGCTTCGTTCGTAGATATCGACATAAACCTGGCAGGATGCCAAAGGTGTTTGGCTAACCGCCAGACACACAACATAATATCTAAGAGTCTGTTATCAACGCTTTGCTCCTACGCTTCATCGTCTACCACCGTGATTTGAAAATCTTTAACACTTAACTTACCTTAAATTACCTGAAAACGCTGGAATATGTTGTAAGATTTGAATCTTTCAAAATGTCGACGGGTAGACTGAGAACAAACAAAGCAAGTGCTGAACTGTCTTACGTTTTATATAATCAGACGTATAATTAATTCAACAGCATAGCAATAAAATTAATAATCTACTCATTTAATAAAACATCGACAATTATAGCTACATTATAATTTAAAAACAATTTAAAGACAAGTCTAATTCTAAAGGATTTAGGATATGTGTTAGGAAAAGAAAAAAAAATCCAATAAATTGTATTTAGAAGTTTGTCGACCTAGTATCTACGTAAGCCTAGTTGCCGAACGTGCGCACAAAACTCGCCGATTGTAACATTACTTATGAAGGTGTACAATTTTCTTAATAAACTAACTTCCAACATTAGGAAATTAAAACCATTAGGAGCTTTTAACAGTAATTTGTGGGAATTTCTTTAAATTAGCAAAGTAAATTAAACAACAAACGCCGCGATAAGAATTTTATATATATTTATATATAAGATAACGTGTTGTTTGTATGTTAACTAAATTATTCCTTGTTATAACTCCGCACGGGTTATTTGTTTCTTTAATCAGAATCTCTTTACAATATGAAATTGAACTTTTGAAAATGCAACTTCATTAAAATTAAGTTAAATTAAATATTATATTTGAGCTCAGATCTCATCCGTGTCAGATTAACTCTTTAAACATAAGAAACGATCGCATAATATTACAGTATGACCCACTTTGGAAACCTCGGCACACCAACTCAGCACACTTTCAATTTGTGCTAGTCGTATTACATCATTATCTTTAAAAAATGCCTTACAGATTTGCGTCAATTTAACTACTTACGTAGACTATTACGTATTTATCCTTTTCTCCCTTACATTGATTTGAATAAAAGAAAATAAGATGTCTTGGTTTCTTACTGCAAGTTTTAAATACAATAGATAGATTTCTCGTACAAACGGCATCTAATGATAATAGAGATTCTATCGATTTAATCCTGACATTAATGACAACGTACTTTGCTTCATTTACTTTGATTTTCTCTGATGTTTGAGAAAACTGTCTCGTCAAATTCGTATGTTTATTGGATACTTATTTTTTTATATATTACTATACATATATTATTGTAGTTAACCAGCTGGAGTGTGCAATTTCTTATATAATTATTATTTAGGTTGGTTGACATTTCTTCATCTCAAAAATAAACTTTGTCATGTTACCAAAAGAATGGCGAAAATATAATTTGTAGATCGATGAACGCATTTTCTTCACACAACTGTACGTAAATTATGATTTTTTCAGCAGCCAATACCACGACTGGCTTCAGCTGGCCTCGAGCCAGCCTCGATCGATTTTACTTACTGCTTATTATGTCACTAAGTTCACGCTGAGTTAAGTATCTTTCTTTTTCACTACACGATATTGAAGATGCATGTGGAGTACAATACCTTTTTCATTCCATTAAATGGTTTTATGCCTTATAATATGTTATGATAGCGATAAAAATAGAAAGAAAACTTCTTGTAATTTAATACATAACTATTGAATGAGTAAACTGACAATTACTGACAAAAATATAAAATAATACAAATTAGATACATTTAAAAATCGGAAGTTGCGAATAGTTTACTTTTTAAATTTTGTCTTTTCTTACTATATGCTTATATTCTTTGCTACGAGAAAGTTTATAAACAAGAAAAAGCAAATAATCTAGTCTATGTTGGAGCGAAGGAAAAAGCTGTCGTTAGTCAGTTCTTAGTTTTCTCGTATAAGCTCAGACTAGCTTTAAAACTTGTACAGCGTTTTTATATTTTTACTACTAAATTCCAATTTTTAAATATTTTCTACGAAAGTTGTGTTGGTGAGAGCTTTTCAGCGTCTTTCTTTATTTTAGTATTTCTTTGGCATTTAATGATGTTGTTCCATTTTATTTTTTAATTATGAAATATATTGTTTTATAGACATTGCGTCGTGGTATTATTAATTTTCTAGTACTCGTCTTACATGATAGTTGTGTGTAACTAACCAGAATGCATGCGTACCAGAAACTCATCTAAAATTATTTCTATTACAGTAGCCTTATTCAACCTTCCTTAGTATGACCAGGTCCATGCTTGTTTTTTTTTGTTCATTTATGCTTCGTTCCTGATATTAACAAAATATTAAGCATTTTATTAATATTGCTTTCATTAAAATCATGAAGCCTTTTTGTTTGTACGACATTCAATTAAAACGGTATATATATAACAAATAATTATATAATCCGACACCTCACTTACTACCATTCGATCAATTAATTAGAATTAACATTCGGCTTTCTATTCTGAATAGAGGTTGATTTAAGTTCAGACTTAGATATATTTGTGTATTACGGCCAGACCAAAACTTAGTGCTTTATGCCCGCCATGAATAAAACCAGATATATATCTGAGTACGCATATCTATATATAAATGCGTGCTCAGAAAAGGCTAATTATGCTCAACATATTACTGGTTAGAGTAATAAGTTTGGATCTCGTAAGCTCTCTAACTTTTTCATTAGCCGCTTGTGGCGAACTGTTTATTCAAGTCATAACTACAAAATCAAAGTATTATAATAAACAAAATAACTTACTCGTATAGGCAATTTGTTCATATTAATTTAATAAAAGTAATTGCGTTTGGTTCAATTCCTACAATGCGGTTATAAATATATTGTTATTTATCATAAACGTTAAATGTTAACTAACCTAACCTTATTCGAACAAATTAAAAAAATATATATATACTTTAACATAACAAAGATTTTTTTGCAAAACATTGGTTACACTACGGTTCTTCACTGTCTAACCTCGCAAGTTTTTTAAAAGACCTAATAAATACTTCGTTAAAAGCAAAATTAAAACCAATTTATCCACCTTCAGGTGAAATAACATATGCGTTGATAAAGAAGGCCAACCACTTGTCTTATTAATTATTACTACAAACTACCCAACATTAACCTTTAGATTAAATACACTCAATTGTTAACATAACTCTATTATCGTGGTTAGAATATCGCAAGTGTTGTATACCTATGTCTGAATTGACATATTAGCGAGTAATGCGTTCAATCTACTGTCGAATGTTATTGCACCGATATCTGCATTTATCAAGTTAATTCAATTGTGATTGTCAATGTTTCATTATTGCCTGGATTCAGAGATTATTGTATATAAGGTTTCTTAGTTTGGTAGTAAAATCAACTTCTACCGCTAAAAGGTATTTTTATAATTGTGTACTAAATTTGCTTATTATTCTTTTAATTGTCATTCTAAATAAGTATGTTATAGACGATGGTGTAAGTGCGCGAGAGAATTTTTATTCAGAATGATTTTTTTGAGCATATTTCACATGTTTAAACAGACAAAATAAACACCATAAAAAAGATATTTAGTGTAAAATATATAAAAATTTCATCTGATTACGCAAAATTTAACATAAAAGGAGCTAGTCCTCAAATATATTAAAATTGTAATAAAACGCGACACAATACACAGGATGTAGGGACGGTCAGAGTGATTAAGCTCTTTGATGAAGCTTTTATTATAGGAAAAAGAACCTTTGATTATAATAAAAATTAAAATAAATCACATATGAAAATAATATTTTGTGTTTTTAATTATGGCATAGTTATAAATTAAAATATTAAAAGTGTGTTTCAATTAAGTAACCACGATATGAAACTTAACTTCAATTCAGAAATTATGGTTTGTATTCTATTCCAAACAAGTTTAAGTCTTTACAAATGACGTATAATAAAACAAGTAACCAACATATTGCAAAAAAAAGTTATAAAGTATGATAAAAATCTACACATTTGTGGGTTCGTACAAGCATTACTGGCCAGGTCGATAGACTTCTCTTTGCTCGCAATTACGTAGGCATTTGCCTGTACGGTGTAGATCAACATCGCGAACCGCAATATCGTAGACCCAAAAAACGAGAACATGCGTTAGGCACAGAAAGAAGGCATTTTTATTATATATCCAAAAACAATTTTTAAGAAACGGATGCAATCCGAGGCCATGACAACAGTTTGGTCATATAATCTAAACGAATTTAAACAGGCAAGTTTGAGAGTTATTTATTTATAGATAATTGGGTCAATGTTTTTCATTATAAACTGAACTGATACTTTCTGTACAATAGTTAATCATTGACTAACCAAAGTTGCTAACAATTCGTTACAAACAACGCTGCAGCGGATACTACAAGTTGACTAACAGACTGACTGACTAATAACAACTTCACGAAACAAGTTAAAAACAAACCTTGTTAACTCACATGTTTCAATCGTATAAAATCTATTTTTCTGTCATAAAGATCCTCTGCACTGTTTTGCAGATTAAGTTTAATACTGATTGTCGTATATTTATAACAGAACATAATCATAAGTGTACAAAAAAGTATTTTTATAATGATAACTATTAAGTTGGAAGTGTATCTAAAATCAATGAAATGTAAAATAGTTTTAATAAATTTTAACTAGGTCTATGGGTGTGTAAATATATTTGTTTTAAATAAATAACGACTCTATTTTTTCATATAATGTTGGATAATAATATGATACGGACAATGTAAATAAATATTGATTTTGTCTATTTTTTTCCATATTTCGAATGATTTTCAGGCTTATGATATTAAATCATTCAAATATTTTGTTTACTTGTTTCAGGTACGATTTCTACAATCTACTCACAAAAAAGTTGCAGTTAAATAGTTACTTTAAGAGTTACTTACCATGCCAAAATTTAATTACCATCAAATAATGAATCTAAACCAAAATAATAATCCTGTATTGAGATGAGACTAAACTACAATAATCTTAATACGTGATGTGATTTTCTAATGTAGATATCGAAACATAAGATTACATTAAACCAAATCCCAGGTCTGTAGCTATTACATAATACAAATGAAACACCACCCAAATCCGTGGCTTTCTTCCTTTTCGTTTTGGTCTGACAGTAATTAGTTTATTTTCCATAAACAAAGAACTACCATAAACAGTAGAATAGCAAGTTTGTTTATGACACATAAAATATATTTGTGAGGGCGGTCAATGACGGGGCAGGCTGGCGCCGAGCCAAGGTGTATCGATTGTTTCAGTTCCAACAATATCTGTACTACCAACTCACTCCAAATTGTATGAAATATTTGTAGGCTTTATCCGTGGATTACGTAATTTCAAAGAAATTATTTATTTAAATGGAACGTAACGAACCTATTGGTTTGTTCCTGTTAGATATTTGTAAGTGTTTTTGAAGGTATCAATACCATTTTTTATATACATTCGTTTATGATAACATTTTTAATTTTTCACTTCTTTAATAGGAGGAGTGTTTATTATCTATTAAAATATGTTTTTTTTATAAATAATCCACTGTGACGATTAACTTGATGGAACTGTCTGATTATCGATATATATGTCATAATATATCGTTTTACATATTAAAATTTCACTATATTCTTGTACGTGAACTATGTATATACTTTACTAGTTACAGAATAGTGACAACTCGCCCGAATGCCATCTGAATATGAATGGCCTAGTTACAAGATAGTTGTGTTTGTTTATGCTAATATCTCTCTACCTTAAATCGATGAAGGTGTTAAGCCTTTGTTAGTTTCACTGTGGATTTCAGACTGTACTTGAGAGCTTACTTAGCTTATGTAAGTAACAAGTAATTTTATTCCTTATATTATCATGTCTCCATGCGATATCATAACATAATTTATTTTATGTTTGTAATTATTGTTTCGTCAAATTTTTGGTGGGAAAACAATGACAATTTTTTAATTTATATATATATTTTACGTATCAACGATCACTTGTTTACGTCAATAACTTTCTTATTAAAATCCAGGCCTACGAGGGTGCCAAACCAAACCGTTCTGAAACGATACACGATACGATTTATTACTAAGCGTTTTTGAATTTATTAAAAGACCAATTCGGAATATCGAATTACATTAAAACTACCTTCACGGTGTGATTGCCTTCCAGATATTTGTCTTTCATCTTACCTTCATAATCTTTAAGTATTTCGGGGTATGAGGAAAGGAATATTATGTAAAAGATAGGATAAAAGGAAAGAAGAGAAACCCACCTCAATCTATTCATTTGTGTTATACGGTAAAAATGATTTTGAAATTCTTTAAACCCTTATTAATCTAAAGTACATGAAAATGACGTTTTCATAAACGATTATATGTCGTTTTCTGAAATAAATTGCTGACCATATAAAATTGTGTGTTCGATTTACTAATAAATCTTCGGGTGCAGTTAATTTGTAAGGTTGACACGTGCAACGGAAGCGCTACGGATATCGGATAAGAAACAATTTGTTCTGGAAAATGTTCTAGTAAATATTAGTTAATTGAATTGTTTAAAAAAAAGATAATAAATACGTTAGTAATTTGATAATGGATTTAAATTAAACCTTCTTAAGCGAATGTTTTGTGATTTGTTTTCGTATACTTCGCACACTATGCACCAGTCAAATTGTATTTTTTTTGGTTGCGTGGAAGAAATCGCTTATTATAAGGCCGTCCGTTTCTGTTATATGTATTAACATCATCTACTTCTACTGTTTAAGTGCAATAAGGTGTGAATAAATAAATATATAAATGGGAATATATTTCACTATGTATACAGCTTATATATGGATGTAATCGCTCCCTAGCGCACGTTCATTATACTTAAATCAGATTTCTGAGTAATTGTATCGTTGACTGCTGGTGCAAAGCAGATATTCTTTTGGATATCTGCTCAACGGCTTAAAATCTCCAAACACTTTATATTGGGAAAATACAAGTTGAAATCTTTGCTCACACGAGTTGGTGCAAATATAATATCGTTTTAAGTCGACAGGTGGAAGAGAAATATTGAAACGGTTCAGACTTATCCAAGGGAAAAGAAAAAGTGTTAGGTACGTGAACATTCTTCATTTTCCTGTTAATTTTGATGTTGAAATGAAATAATGACATTACATTACAAATACCTTATGAATGTTAACGTTAGTTTGTTCGCAAAGAATCTTGTCACTTTTCAATATCGTGTAATCCATAGAGTATAGAGCCCTTGATTCTATTTGATTGCGTTTACTAATTACCTACGCATGAGGATTACAGTACCTCATGCGAAATACCTGCATTAGAAACGTACTAGAACTACGTAGAAGTGTTTGTTTAAAAAACTTCTGTTAAAAGTTTAAAAGCTTTTGTAGATACGACAACAAGATGGCAATCGCACTTGCAGACGACGCGGACGCAAGAAACCATTTATTAACGGTATCTTTCGGCTCGGCTCTTGACGGCTCAGCTCTTGCTTGGTATAGGTAACTACGGCAACACGAGATACAAAACCTACGACGTTGAATTCTATGACAAGCTACGCCACCGCTACGAGACAACGAAGCTGCTACAATTCGTAGCATACTGGTTCGTATTCATATTGCACGACCAGTATATAATATTTTGTTATGTCGTATATATTTTAATAACTCCTTTACTTACTGTGTACATAATGAAAAATAATTTAAATATTTAATGTGTAATAACGTTAGTTATTATCCAGGCGATCTGACATCAAAGCAATGCCGCATTACCACGTTTAATCCACTCTCCTGTAATTGGTCTACTCGCTACCCGATAATTGCTTTCTATGGATCAATGCGTTCAATTAATTATATTTAACATGCGTTATTATCCACACTGTTATGTTCGAACATAATATTTTTAAAATTTTACTAAAATAACATTAATTTGCTATGTATACTTATTTTTATGAAAGCCTACTATTTACTATTCCTTCTTTACTGTGTCATAGAAAAAGGGTTTCTATTACGATTTTTACCGACTCTTTTTTAATTGTGAATGTTGCAAACCGTTTTCCTCGGAAAATGTCTTATTATATTTTTACTTAAAATCAATTTAATTGTAGACTCATAAATACCAACGGCTCTCTAGAATATGTAATTACAAGAACTCTCGCACCAGCGATTTGTTACTGTTAAAATAAACAAAGAGCTTTTAATAAAGTGCCCAGTATTTAACATAGAGGGTAAATACGTTTTTAGAATAATTGCTTAAGGTAAGCTTTAATACATTTGTGTAGAAATAAATTGCTACGTGTTCTTTTCCCAAAGTGAGAGTACGTTGACCTTCTCTCGACGCTTACTTGTATTTAATGAGACAGTTCTTTAGTAATATAACTATACAGAATGACAACTTTACGAATTTGAATTTTTAACAGCATACGAATAAGGTAAATGTTGCTTTTATTATTAAAGATATTTAAATTTATATAAGTTTCGATTTTTTTTTAAATATAACGTTTGAATTTAGTGCAATTTAAATTTAATTATTATAATAGAATAACGGAAATGATATGTTGCCAGTGTACTTGCAGTTATTCAAATTGCACTGAGTTTTTTTTAAAGAAACCAATTATACGTCTAAAAATAGGTCTTTTTTGAAAACCCTTTTAGACTAAGTATATTAAAAAACACAGAAAATCTTTACAATACTGCGCTGTCGACGTTTGCTGTCAACTATCGTGTCAAGTTTCTACCCCAAATTACTAGCGAACTAACAAACTAACTAACTATAACGTAAGCTAAACAGCGAGTACTCGTGACCACATCGTGTAATCAGGCGACTCATTACTGTGAAGTAATTGAGCACATTTGTATGCGAATGTGACGTCTCACGTATTCACAGACACCAGGGCTTTGGGACTACCGTTTTGTTTAATGTTTATTCAGCTGAATATATTTGTAGACTACTCGGTTTAACGAATATAATTGCAGATTTCAAAGGTTATTTGTCGGATGTATATAATCTCCATTAGCAACAAGTAAATGTTAGCTGCTATTTCACTATCCCCACCGGTAGTAAAGTTTTTTTTAAATTGTTTTAAACATACAGATATTGATGCATTCGCTGGAATATGGTTGCAGAGGTTAACCGTACTGTAGAACATTTTTGGCGATTTTAAGGTGAGACGGAGAGTTTCTCGCTAGTTATTCTCATCCGCTGTACGCCCTTTATTTTGGGTGCTGGAAGTAGATGTAATTGTAAAGTCAAATTATTTATAACAACAATTCATAAGCCTAGGAAAGTTACCTAGATTAATAAAGTTATATCCTATTTTTCTTGTTTTTTTTATTATTATATAGGTATATTTCTCGATACACTTGTGCCTGAATAATATTCGATGCACGATTGTCATTCCGACTGTTTTGTTTTACGTCAGATGTTTATATCCGTTTGCTTTTCGTAGGCCAAGGTGGCTATCGAACATTGTACTCAAAATGCTATAATATATGTTATATAAGTACTTCTAACTGTAACTAAGATTCAAGTGCACGAAAGAGACCGCACAGAGCCCATAGCAAGAGCTACTAGGGGAAGATACGCCTTGATTACAAACATTATCAGCTATTCACAAAGAGCCCATAGCAACAGTCGATAAGTGGGACAAACTTTAATATCTAATATAATTATACTGGGCAAAATAATCTAAATATATAAACATGAACACTAGAATAATGGATCCTTCAGGCCCCGCCTCGACCAAAAATAAATGAAATATATAACTACAAATGACAGAAGGGACGACGACCGGTTTAATAGATTAAATAGAATTGATTAATTTCCAATAATCAAATAGTTCATAATAATAGTAATTATATGTAATACTCGATTCGTGTTAAATATTGTCATAATAGTAATTTGGAAGCAGAAATTGATAAAATTCCATTTTGTAATATAAAATGTGAGTTATTAAATTGTAGGAAGGAATCTCTAACGAGCGTCTCCTTTGAACCGCGGAACATCGCAAAAAGCTATCGGAGTATTCAGAAAATATTAAAATTCAGTCGCAATAGACTTTGTTGTCTGATATTGAAACTGGCTCGTTGTCAGCATTTTAAACTTTAAAGCTATTCAGTGTCTATATAATATCTATAGACTATATATTTTAAAAAAAAGTATATGTAATCAACATTTTTTTCTTAAAAGTCACTTTATAACTGCAAAAATTAGACCAAAGATATATTATTTTTATGTATTATAGATTATCCAATCACATGGCCAAAAAATTAAATTTTAATTTTAATTAAATCTTTTTTATTCAATATTTAATTACAAAAATCTTTAAACATAATACAAATTAATGTGAAGTTTTTTCATTATTAGGTAAAGTTTAATCAAATGTTTTTATTAAACCAAAGGATTACTAAAATTTATAAAATATATGTGAGTCACATATCGCACTTTTGATACTGAAACATATCCCTTAAACAGAGTGGAAAACTAAAATTGAATACCTCCTTATCTATAGTATGCAATATGAGAAGGACAATAGATTGGATAGGGACCCGAGCCTTTAGTATTATATGGTCGAGCTTTGTTCCTGTTTCAATTCATTGTCAGCTCACTTTTAGCTCTTATCAGTACCTATCGGTTTTAGTTTGTCCATTGTAACTTGAACTCTATACGATATATAACTCTGGTCACGTTTAGATGACTTTGAATCAAGATATCCACAAAAACTGTTTTAAATTAATCCTTTGTCATAAAAAATATACTTTATAGGGAGTTTAATAATTATCTTGACTGTATATTAAAATTAAGAGAGGGACTAGTTACCACACAAATATATTTCAATGTATTTTCATTAATTACAATAAAATACTATTTTAAACTCATTAAAAGTTGTTCTGTTTTCAAATTAATATTAAAATGAAAGATAAAATATGAGTGTTTGTGCGATATTTCGGTAACATAAAGTGTCGGCAATCTGTGTGATGAATGTGCACGAGAGATGAAGGGATAATTGTCGAGATGAGTTATTGGAATTGTTCTTCTTTTTCATATTTATTAAATGGCTTTCACTTAGGCGTGCGAGGGATTATTTTCCATCTGTTTATCACATTGTATTAAACTTTGAACATAACATGGAATAAATGTTTTAAAAAATAAGTAACGAAACAAAAAATAACACCAAATTACATGACTGAAATAACAACTAGTTACAAATTAAGCAAAAATGTAAATCCTTAGCCTGAAACTTAACCTGCGAACTGACCCCAAGTAAGTTATGCAGGCTGTTTTTATACCTGAAAACCACATTCAACCGGTTAGCCTCTCACTCCGATGCTTTGTTTAAAATTTTGCAACGAAGCATATTATTTGTTTGTTGTCTAATTAGAATTATGTTTCTTAGTGGACCTACTTGAACGTTGAGACACTGAATAGCATAGCCAAAATTTTATCAAATTTTAAATGATATTGAGATGAAAACGAGAGGATATCCGTTAAATTTGTAAAATTGATATTTCGCAGCGGGTAAAATCATGTAGACTAATTTATTTTCAAGCTTAACACGTGTCCTAGCGAATAAGTTAAAAGCTGACCCCAAATAATGTAATAGTATAGTAACATCAAGAAAAATGTAAATGACAAATGAAATTAATTTAAAATTAAGATATTTGCCACGTCAGCAAAATAAATGTATACTTGCCTCCTTAATGTTTACCGTTCGTCGCGACTATAACGTTATAAATGACATACTGTAGGGAAAGTGCATTTTCAAAATAACCTGCTTCATTATTTATGAAACTCATTTCGCGTTTCCTGCGCGAGCGTATTTACGTTAACCCGGCGAATGCGGATATGAGAGAGTGTAACGTCTTCCTTGACATCCCTGATAAGAGTTCCTTGGCAACCATTATTGACGGGTTAAATCTTTGGAACATCAATCCATAAAAATGATTTTTGAATAGTCCTTTTTTACGATAACCTTTAAAGTTTCGAAGTGAAATTTTAATACTAGACACTGTCTTTTATTTGTTATTAATTTTAAATAAAAATGTCTCTTATATATATATCTAATAAACTTGAGTATTTTAAACCCGATAAGCAATATCTTCTAATGCTCCATATAATTGTTTTATGTGTATACCTAGTTTTATTATCTTATAAGTTTATTGTTTTTTAAATATATTTAGCACATAAGATGTTTGGAGACATATGTAATAAAATAAAATAGGAAATTATAACATATTGTTTTGTTAAAGTAATATGCCAGGATGGTAGATTTTTTTTAATATGTGAGAAAGACTTATAAAGCAGGCTTTATGAAGTCGAGTCAAGCGAAGAATCCCGATAGACATCGCTGTATTGAGAGTTGAGTTATGATATTGAATAATTTATTTTTATGGTCTTAGATCCTTTTCCAATATTTCTTTATAAAGTATATTTCGAATCGAGTTCAAATATCTTTTATATAAGGAATAATAAGTTCTAAAATCATAAATTATATCACGTGGTACATGCTTTGAATTACAAAGCTGTTTTTGGCTCAGTGAATCTGTTACATTATTAATTGATAATTGAATTCTGTTTCTGAACGAAGTCATCGGAATATTTGGGACATTCTGGTTTTCTTCCGATGTTATTTCACCGTATTAGCACGGCATTAACACTGCGCACTGTAAACGAAGGTTGCGTAGAGTAATACTTACTTTTATAGACTAATTATATATTCGTTAATGAATTTTCCATTGATTTAGATGAAAACTGTATTCATTTTATTTTGTAACAGTCCTCTTTCATATTATAAAGCATGTAAAAAAATATAATGTAACTCCATCGCACAGTACCTATGTGCACCAAATGGAAGAATCAAAAAGATTTAAAACAGTAGAGCATAAACTACACTTAAATGAGTAGAGTCAAGTAGAGAACAAAGGGTTTTATCTTGAGTTTGAAATAGGAACGTGCGGTGTGTTAAGTGTAGTAAGTTTGTAAGAAGTATATAAGTGGTAAGTCTTAGTGAGGCGGGCCGTAATCACAGAGAATTAACCTACTTATATACAACGAGTGGCCTTATGTACTTCAAAACGTGTTCTATTTTAATGGTCGTTTGGCATTATTCACTGAACTGTAATGTAAGTTATTATTATTATTAATATATATCGGCTTTAAATATATACCACCTGCAGCTACTAAGTAAAATAAACCAATTAATAAGCTCCTCTTTTAGTTCCAAATAAATACTTAAATTTATCGTCGATAAAATCTAAGCGGAGTTTAAACAAATCTCAAAATTCACCCTTTTTACGTGCTTGAGAGCCAAGATTCTAAAAATGCGATTAAATGTAGGCTGTAATTTATTTCATGTTTAAGCTAAATAATATTAACTCGCTAAGAATTCTTTTAATAATTATTTAGAGGTAGACAACTATAAACCGCGATGCGCTAAATAAGGCATTATTTTTAAGCAACATTGATAATAAATAGTTAATTGCTTGGCACTAAGGTCTATAGAATTAATAGTAGCCATATAATCTTCACGCGTGAACGCCCAACAAGCAATTTCATACAACGACAGACAATTGCGAATGCCTTTGTATCTGTCTTATAAAGTCACATATTAAAAATGAACGAAAAAACCGAGAGAACTCGTCACACAATATAACGTTTTTAATTACCGTACAAAGATTTGTTGTCTTAAAAAGTAAGTAAGAATCTTAAAAAGTTTTCCTTGATTCAATTGTATATATTTTGTCTTATGAAATCTGAATCCAAACTGTTGTAATCATTTTGTTCCAAGTTAAAAGTTGTCGTAATATAGTCTCAGTCAAGCCGAGACGTGAGCTGAATTCAGTTTGTTTTACAGATTGAATTTGTTGTGACTGTACTAAAAGTGCGGTATTGTTTCTTAGAAATCCGTCTTATTGTTTCTCTATTTTCAGATGTGAATTGGTTTGTAATTTGCAAACTGTCTTATATGGGTATGGAAATAAAAACACGTAATATATTGAATTAAATTTCACAAATATTTTATTCGATTAGACATTATTGTCACATGCATTTGACATTGACAAGTGAGTTTAAGCGTGTGATATTTATTTATTACAGCTTTAAAGTTCTCTTTCGAAAATTCATATGTATCATAGGATAATTATTTTTTCTAGGTAAAACAAAAAAATACACATAATGTAAAAAGCATTCACTTTATTTTATATTATTCATTTTGTAAAGATTTGCTATTCCGACTATTGAGCAATGTATTGCCTTGCCTCTATAAAAAAACCAAGTAATTTGTTATCTTTATCAGTAAATAATTTTGTAAAAAGTAGTTAAACAGAAGATTCAGAAAAGTCGTTTTATAAGATATGGCTTTATTATGATGATTAAAGTTTGGCAATGAATTAGCTCCAGCCTGGCCTTCCTCCAAAAACATAATTAGGAGTAGGTAAGGAGGAGAAAGTAATTAGGATCAAAGAAATAACCAAGCTTAGTTTATTGCGTGCTTCTTCTTAGCTTGATCGTGTACGAACTGGCATAAAGACATTTAGATTGAGGTTATGGTTCTATGCTAACTAACTAACTAACCTAACCTAACTAAATAAAAAAAGTTGGCTTTGAATTATATTATTTTTACCCTCGAATATAACAGTCGTTTAAAAAATATATATATTTAGTCCCTAGTAGTACCAGTGCCAATGCCTCCTGCATGTCTGCCATCTTCTGTAAATATATGAAAATGTATTCTTAATATATATAAATAATATATCTGTGTTTGATATGCTATCTATCACGTCGTCTATCTAGTGTAAATGCAGTGAATAGACCCGCATCTTCACTAATATGTTTGCTCTGATATTATCATTCTATACTGTCAATAAGATGACCTAGAAACTCGATCTAGACAGACTGAACGCTTTTAGCTATTTCGATTATCCAGATTGGGTCTTAGATAAATAGACACTTCGATTACGATCTATTTCATTTGGTTATTAGTCGTTTGTATATATGGCCTATATTGAAACTATATTATTTTTAAGTATTTTATTTCGTAATTTAAAGATGTCTAAATACAATAATTATTATTTAATAAGTTCTTGTGTATAAAGGTGAAGAAGACATCTAGTATCTTTTCTCTGACTTTTGTTCATAAAAATCCTTAGTAGTTTTGATATATTGATATAGGAGAAAGTAGGATTATTCTATATCTTATTAAACGTTATAATAAGTTCTCTATAAACTTCCAATTCGTATCGTAGTCAAGGCTAGTCCGTTGCGTGGATTTTTTATTATGACGTAGACTTACGTTACGTTAATGTTAGAGGAAAATATAAATTAAAATAATAATCAGCTTTACTCTCATTATTATAAAAGGTTTTTTATTCAGACATTTCATTCCCACCACAACGAGATAAGGATTAGAAAGCTTTTATATAATAACAAAGGAAAGCTTTTTTTAAAGTAAATGTTTATTCATCTGTTACTTTAGTTATATAGCTCTTCATTGAATTAATTTCTGATCTTTGCCTTCTAAGTTTTGTGAGACACGTTTAAATCTGTTAAAACTCTAAAAGTAGTCCACAGTTTAAAGTGAGAAATGACTGGAACTTCAGGCCATTTAAAGTAAAACTTGGTCCGGACACGATGCGCTAACTTTTAACTTAGTTCCTGTCGAAGTGCTTCAAATATTACTATTAAGTGCTCGGGGTTATTTCAACGATCCACTTTCGATACCATAGGATAAAATTGGTAAATTATGAGAATAAAATTAATGACAACTATTTAAGGATGTATAATGATTGGAAATAAGTCAATATTGTATAAAACAAACTCAAATCGGTCTTTCCTATGCCGTCTTTCATTCTTTCGACGCAATTGGGCATTCCGTCTAGTTAGGTTTTAAAAAATCGTTTATTTTTATAAAACAATCATACACGCATAGTGTAAAGTGTTTACCATTTTTTAAAACATTAGAACACATTGCGATATTAATTCAGTCTGTAATGATATAATTATTTTATTAACTATCATTACTATATAAAATTATAACGTGAAAACAAAAATCAAATATGTCTTAAAATTAACAAACAGAACTGAAATTATTCTGTTGTCATACTTTATTTGCTTATTGATAATGATGTTATTTAGTTTTAATATAAATTTATTTACTGTTTTTATAAGTTTTTGATGAACGAGGGAATATCATTTGTTAATTCCTTTGTCGCGGACATTGCGCATTTACGCTTATTCGTGAGTTCCTTTATAAAATCATCAAAGTGCTTACTTTGCGCAGTAACGAAATGTATGACTTAAAAAAGGGTGTCATCAGACAAAATTTAATATCACAAATGTGTTTGCTTCAACATTCTTATTCCATAAGATCACCGATATCTTTGATTAAATGAGCACATTTTTATCGTCTCGATAATCACTAAATTTAGTTAATTTAAATGTGATCTATCCTGGTAATATTTTAAACCAAACAATGATTATAAACTATTATCTGCGTCATAATAAAAACTGCACAATGCGTTGCAGTCACAATCAACGGGCTTGCAACTGGCGACTCATTATTCTTATCACACTTAATTAAAAAGTACACTATATGCTCGTAACTATAAATGTTTGTAAATTATATTAGCTTACTAAGCCTTCAACTATATCACCCAACTTATGTAGGCTATTCGCAAATGGTATTATTATTTCTCCGAAAACATTTATTTTATATAATTTTCAAGTGCTTCTGCCAATCCTCCTCTGGCGTCTGTTTTCCGTATCCGATGTATTTGGATTTACCACTTCGGAATTTTCACATAAAAATGATATATTAAATTTTACTCGACAGTATTTCGAAGTAAAAATTTGAATTGAGTTATTATAAACTTTTTATTAACTTTCATCTGAAATTAAGGCAGAAACCATTACGCTTCCATGCTCATCAATAAAACTCTCATTTGTATGTAAATTACGTCCATTCTAATTTGTATTCACGTAGAATTGATGATTAAATTATTTGACGTAAGGGAACGATATTGTAAAGAAATATTAATAAATGTTAATACTTAATTACTAACAGAACCTTATACATAAATACTAAGCCAGGCTAATTGCTAAACTTAATGTTTAACTAAGTTCAGTTTCGTTGATCGGTAAAATTTAGTTTACTCTGGGATAAAAAGACACAAGTGTTTAGTTAATTTTAAATCTTGAACGGTTAGTGTTAGTTAGTTAGTGCAAATAACCTTGATAATTAATAATATCATAGCTTTCAACACCAGATTATTACTATGAACATCCGCATGGTTGTCCCTGATAAAACAATATTTTTTAATAACAATTAAGTTTTACCAGATGCCAAGAACTACTTTCCAGCCAAGTAATACAAATATCTGCATTTTATAAAAAAAAATTACAATTCCTTCACTTTAATAAAAATTTAATTAATTTTAATGATATCCTTTGTAGATTCCGAATGGAGTTGTACTTGTAAGCAACGTACTACGACCTCAAACTATTAAATACGTATGTAAATTTTATATAAAGACACATTATATTAAAATTCCAACTATTTTGGGAATTGTACCATAATTTAACTAAACTGAAATTGGATAAATCGGTCGGGTGTGACCGCATATCGTGTGTAATATAAAGCAATCCATCGTAAAAGAACGGCGTATTTCTTAAAATAAAACTCTCACACTGAAACCTGCATAAATTTGGTTAGTCATGTCCTCCGACCTTTGCATATTATGTGTATATAGACTATATTTAGTGAAGTAGGTCAGTTGGAAGTGGAAGCCTTATCGCCTTAAGCCTTACGCTTCCCTGCGTTTTAATATTTACATCGTTTTAAAAGCCTCTTTATAATGTATTTAAGGTTTTTTCGGTAAATTGTACTGTTGTGTATATAATGAAACTCTCTTTATCCAATAAAATGTCTCCATACAATGAACTATCGCGTGTATGCGGCTAGTGTAGCAAGTGTATGATTACGCCAATTAAGAATCGATTCTATTGTTTTTTATTCGGTTCGAATATATCAAAACTGTACTACATAGTAATTAGTTCAGCGTTTAAAAAAAAATACGGCATCATCCACACCGTAGCCTCAGAATGAGTCTTCTTTTCAGTGATTTTTAAACAATAATTACACAGAAAAAAAAGGTTTTGTTTAAAAATAAATCAAGGCCTTGTAGATTATCAATACACAACAAAAGGTAAATGAACGTGGCGCAATATTTATTGGCCCGCTGTGAAGCCTGGCTGAACTCGCTGCTGATATATGGACTGTGATATTAATCTCGTGTATTTTTACCGCACAGATTCAAAATTTACGAGTAATATGTTTGTGTATAATATTTTGTGATTCTGTATTATTTTTTATTATGCACGCAAGATATTTAAAATAAGAAAAGAGAATAATTAATTAAAGGTTTTAGCCCGCTTTATCACTTAAAAACTTTCTTCCAAGTCCTGAGAGAGCTGAAGAAATACAGTATGAAAGTAATAAAAAAGAAATAACCGTTTCAACAATTCTGTGACAACGATAATTTTACCACAGACAGTCCAAATGCGTTAGGTACACGCTAATTACTGGATATACCATTGTAATTATATACATATGTCCATATATACAAATGTAGCATTCTACGTTTGCCGCATGGATCCAACAATAATTCATAGTTTCTCTCATATATCATGAAAATCTTGCCCTGACTGCAAAGGTCTACTATCTATAAGAACAGTCCATATAATAAATTAAAGAACTTTTTGAACATATTTTTATGTAAGCTTAGTTATTATTGGTATCTAATTATTTTATGTATCTCAATTCGCACAAATTGCGTTACGCTAAATCCTATATTATCTTCATTTGGCGAACTAATTTTATTCATAAACTATAACCTTCTTTTTCACTTTTCTATTACCATCTGGTAAATAGACCTAGTAGTTTTCTAAGATGAATATAATTGATATATGGGCTGAGTTGTAAATAATCTTATTGATCGTTCGAAACGCTATTGGAAAAATGGAACCGTGTTAGAAAAAAGTTATTTTTGTTCCATTAGGATTAGTTGAGATTATCATAGAGATACCACTTGAAATACACAATAAAAATTGAAAAAGCTTTTTTCCCTGAACGTGTTAAAATAGCGTTAACGTTTGTTTAAGCAAGTTTTAATCGTATTAACGTGTTGGCTTTAGTATTTCCAACATATGTACGTAGCCGTACATTGGCGTATGTGAAATGTTTAACACAAATTAGAATTATTCGCTGTGCAAACAGATTTTCACCACGTAAATGAATTGTTGAAATATTAGAAAATGATTATATGAAATACCAAATAAGTGTAATAAATATTATACCTCGATATATTGTAAATAATACTTCACGGTCTATGTAATATTTTTTTCCATAAGAAATGTTGATGGTACGTTAAGATATTAGCCCGCTAAATAAGGAAGTCGTCGCTTTATCGGCATCGAGGAAGACATTACGCTTGTATTACCTACTTGACAGTATGTTTGAGAGGAAATGAGACTCGGGTGATATTAAGTCCTTTTTTTGTGGCAGACTGAATCTTTACTTAATTGTGAAGAACGTTTTCTTGTAAATAAAGTTAGGCATCAGTGACTTTACTTTATATTTCCTTACTTATAATATAATTAAAATGTTTGTATATAATCATTATAAAAATTTTTATATGTATGTAGTATGTAGTACTTTTACTAGTATGACGTATTCGATACACCATCGTGATTTTTTTTTAATATAAAGCCTACATCGGGCCTACAACTTGGTTTTAAATTTACTGTCAATAATGTTATAACAAGGAAATAATTCGTCAAATATTAAAATGTAGGTTTGGTATTTTTGAGTCTTGACATTGTTTGAATGGATACGGATATAACGGACATTTTTATACAATGCAGGGTGTGTTATAGCGCACAACCGGTGTTGAGAATTAATATTTTCCTTTAAAGGTTTCCCAACCAGCAAGTGTTAGACTGGCCCCTGTTTTCACAATAATATACTTTGTATATAAAGTTACATATGCACATTTATTTTCATATTATGCCGCGCTTAAATCAGCAACTTTCATTTTCAATTTCTCAGTCCGCGTATTAAGATCTATTTCTAAATTAAGAAGTTAACATAATCATTGAAAATAAAACAAAACCTTTTCTAAATGATTCTTATTATTATATTTGAATTTCTATACAATTTTCAACCTAAAATTGTTGCTATACTTAGAATACCAAGTACAGTATTCAAATCTCTTGAATACCTGTCGAAGAAATGTGTCTTGTTGCCCGGAGAGTCGCATTCCCGTCGTGTCCTGTGCTTCGCCCAATCTTTGTTATGAAAAGGTGTACGTTTAACATGAGGGAGATTTAAACGATTAAACATTTACTTATTAGAATATAATTGTTTTTTGTATCGAGAACATGTCAAAATAATATTTGATATCCCTTAAAAAGCTATTAGGAATAGTTTATTGAGCAACGCAGATGCTTTCTTATTTTAACAATTAAGTATAAGAACATTAGTGTACGTATTATGGCCTTGACTTCGCACTGATAAAAACCTACATAGTAGATAACTCCATAAACATTTACAAACAATGTACAAATATCTAAGTACAATAAAATTAATTGTTTTTATTGTCTTTATTAGGTATATACTGGTCTGAATTGAATGATTTTTGCTGATTTAATTTATCGAGTGATACCGATTAATTAACAACACGTTTCTACCAATACCAACGGCACACTTACGATAAATGTGGCATAACCTTTTTGAGTTACGTGCAAAAATCATATATACATTTTTTTTTATTGAAATTAAGTTTATTTTTCACACAAGTTAGCCTATGACCTTAGCTATTCGACTCTAGACCTACGTTTATTACGGTACACAAATTATTTGTGTGTCTTACAATAAAGTCGTATAATAAAAAGAAGACTTAGTTAAGTTAAGTTTGCTTATCGAGTTTCTTTGCCTTTTTAACGGATTACGGGATAACGTCTCGACATTTTTTTGCAAACGATTTTTTAATCAAATAGCTATATAAGATGATAATTTAAAAAAAGCTTATAAACATATATTATGTTAATCATTTTGATCAAACCCAATGTGAATTTGGTCTGATTTGTTAAATTCTTATATCGTATTCCCAAATCAAGTTTTATATATTTCACCACGTTTCAATATCATAGATAAATTCCAAAGATAGATTGACATCGCATAATTGATTGATGTCCTAGTCATTGGAGTATCTGAATTTTCCAATATATTTTTATAATTGGTTTTTGTATTTTGATGTACAGTGATATATTGAGAAAAAAATATACGGTAGCGGTTTCCGATAACCTCTCGAAATATATATATCACAGTTCAACCAAGTATAAGCAGAAATAAAATAAAGTTTATTACTCCGGTTATGTATTTTATACTGAACATCACAAAGCTACCTTGACGTTTTGCGAGTTCATAATAACATCTAAAGCTCTATGTTATAAGAGTGCTTTTTATTTATAAAAATAAAACTTTCACAATATTTTTATGCTACAAATATTTATTACGAAATTGTCGGTAGTATATAACTTTTGCTTGCTTGATCAAACAAATGCAAAACTGTCTATCAAGATCGCAGCGAGCATATTTCTATCTTGAGAATAAAACAGGTTTTTCTTTAAAGTATATCAGTTTTTAAATAACAAATAACCAAAATCAATCAAATGAGCCCCTTCCAATCGGTTCATACCTCGTATTGAAAATTGTTGTGATCTCGGCTTAACAAAAAGGTCAGAGGTACCCAACGATTGGGTCCGGAATAATTTGAAAAAGAGCCACTTTCCACAACACCGCGTCTCATTTGAATTTATTTAAATTTGCAAATATTTGGAGAAGCTGATTTGAACATTGCTTACATTACACCACATTGCAATTTATTTAACTTTATATATATTTTTTAAATTGTTCGTTTTAAAATTAATTCATACTAATGACTAATTGATTAGGCAACAGAAGTATCACTATATACGAGTTGTTAATTAGCTGTTTGTATCAAACCTTAGTTTCATTCAAAATTATTTCCAGTTATATGATTAAGTTAATTAATTTCCGAGATAATTGAGTAATCTCACATCGTTTAACACGTCATTCTTCAAGCTAATTACAAAGGCGGAGGTTCTAAAGAGAGGCGTTCATTGTTGCCTTAAGAGAATCTTAGAGCGAACATACTCTTCTTAAATTACACTCAATTTGATTAAATTTTATACGTTTTCAGTTCGTATCACCAACGATATAAGAAAAAATATTATATGAATAGTTTTAGGAATTAGCAGAAAAAACGAAAGCAAACGAACGAAAAATCAAGAACAATTTATGTTCTCTTTTCTTCGTGGATAGTTCTGTAAAACGATACAAATCCAACTAGATTCTGCATTCATCGTTTTTTTTTAAAATATATTCAATACTTGAAAGTATTGTTGATTTTTAAAATGTGGTAATATAGGTCGAAAACTTCACACGTAATATGATTATGTGAAATACTATGCTTAGAATATACCAAATATATCTACGATCGAAAGCTGTAGCTGTCTTTTGTTGTAGCTGTACCATCGTCACAGATCCAGAATTGCGCTAACGAATTCCTGTCGACCGCTAAGCAATATATCTTCTCGACTTCAGACACTCCTTTGGGGCCTTTGAGCCGTCACACAGTGGTTTCAATTGGTGAAGGATCGTTACTTTTCGGTTAAAGGAAATGCTCACCCTCCTTCCGTCACATAACCCCGCAAAGTATTCGATTCAGTTCTAAAAGATATAAGTTGCATGTTTCAGGAAAGCTCAGGTTTATAAAATTGTTATTTTTGTAGAGATTGTATCTATATTTTTGAAGTGAAAAGCTCTCTATGAAGAAAATACATTCGCGAAGACCGTGAATAAGTGTTGCCTCAAAATGATTTATTAGCATTATATGATATTCATTTTTAATGTAGCTTTTAATTTTATATATTTGTAGTTTTATTTATGGCAATAGATGGCAATGATAATAATGGGTGTTCAAATAATCTATACTAGGTATGTTTAAATTTTAACGTAAGTTAGTTAAACAACTGCAGTTGTTTTGACTTACATTAGAATCAGTCGGTCCGTCTCGGAGCAGTTTAACAATTAACACGTGTGATTTTTATACATTAAAGAATTAAATTTAAATAAAATTAAAATGTCGTTGGAAAGATCGCTTAATCATATTAGCTTATTCTTACTGAACTCATTAATTTTAATTAGAAAAGTTCTTTTGTTTAATAAAATACAAACTAGAAGCCGTCACGTTATTATTTTTTTAGGGAGTGTGATATTCACCACTTACAATTGATTAATTATTGAATTATTGATTTCATCATTTGATCGGTTATCTGTGGTCTAAGTATAGACTTACTTAAGTGCATATATGTACTTATTAATAGGTTCATATTTTAGAACCTACAAAATATAAAAGGTTAAACAAACACCTGTCGTATTTTGTCGTATCTCATTACATCTCGCGTCTTCGACACAAAAACTTTGTTTTCAGATGAGTCACGCCCGTGTAATATTTTCAGTTAACGACTTTGACGTGAGGATTGTAGCAATCGCCTTTGGCTGATTACAGATATACTTCACAAACTTCACAAACTTCACAAACTTCACAAAACTGAAAAAAAAATCTCGGGCGCTTTTTTCAGTAAAGTCAAATAAAAAATGCGTTCAATGTTGAATATAATGTTTCTGATCCTGTTTTAATCAATAACCTTTCATGACATTATCTATTTGTGTCAAATTCAACTGGTAATTTTACGTTGTCGCTTTTAGTACGTATAAATCATCGACTAAACTTAAATTCTAGACATTGTGTACGCGGGACCGAATGTTTATAATTTTTATTATTGTAAATGTTGGTTGAAAACAGCATGATAAAAATAAATCCCGAGGAGACAATAAACATCTGAATTGTAACATTTGTATGAATATTTAAATTGGCAACATTATTTCTGTTACATACACTGTCGCCAATCCGTAGTGATTAATTTGGCGGGACGAAGGGACAATTGCCGAGATGAATTATCGCTTTTATGATCTACTTTTGTACTGATACTGTACTGTACGAATTTTACTAACAGATATAGAAATACAATTAAATTCTTAAGAACAAAAAAATAAATATCTCTTTTCACGAATAGTATAGACATCTGTTCCTTCATTATGTTTAATTTGATTGTAGTTAACCTATGACAACATATATCCTTTTATGTGTAAGGTTTTAATTTCTGACTATATTCAATAAGATCTGCTCTTCTAAGAGCACGACGATAGTACACGGAAACTGTTTTATTTTTTACTGTTTTGGCATTTTCCCTTTATTAAATTACGACAAACAAAAGGATATAAAATCTTATTCGGGCAACTCACTTATAAGTCTCCTGGCGTTATAGATGCCAATGACCGGTGGCAAGTTAATTAAACAGTACGGCAGCAACCAATATGAATATAACTCATTTGTACGTAACCTTTTTCATTTCACACAGAGAAATTGCATTGAAATTGAACCAGTCAACTTAATCTATCAAACGATGTCAAAGGTATCATTGATACATACTGTATAGCTTTGAGGACTAGATTTTTCCAAGTATTATCAAAGCGAGTACATACAAGCGAAATGGCGAGGATAGTTCAAACAAAGTGTATAAAGAAACTCGATAGTTACCTCAATATTCCTGCGATCATAGGCATTCATGTATGATTTCTTATTCAAAGGAACTGAATATTATTTATTTTCAAAGGATAGGTATAACTTGTAAATGGTTATTCAGGTTTATTTACACACATTAAATATATATACAGTGCAACGACCGGCCTTACGCCTTAAAGCAATCTCTTCCGGGCAACACTCAGCTGAATTAAAGACGAAATCGAACCATTTGGGGTGTATAACCCAAATGAAGCTTTACTGTATCGTATCGTATCTTAAATTTATTCTGTATAATAATAATAATATATTTATTTATTTAAGTAACACTCTAAAGCGTTAGTAGGTACAAAGTACTTAAAAAAACTAGTTAGTATGTTAACAACATAATGTGTTAGTAATATAAAACCCAGATCTCTATTTATTGCATACCACGCGACACAACAGCGTCTCAAGGTAGTATACTCGTAGTTGTATAACTGACAATACGTGTACCCTTATTGGTCGATGTAGTTGAAAAAAAAAAATATTCAGAACCACAATTTATCAAATGTGTACAGAAATGGTAATTTAAAAGTTGCAAAAACAGGGATTTGTGGGTACAAAATTTGTATAATTTACGCGCGTCGCTAAGTTCTTTCGAAGCGTAATATTAACTTTATTATACTTGAGATATTTCTTATTTTATTAAGAAATCCTAAGCGACTGCGGCGAATCTATGGCGGATGCTTTTCCATATTGTTATAAAGGTTATAAGTACATTATAATATGTTGTTTGTAATCTGCAATCCATTATAAATACATTTTTCTTTATATAGCTTATTATTTTATGTCTAAAAGTAAAATGCTTTAAAAAGACCTAATTTAATTATTTTTTGATCAAATATCTAATTCTTAACCGGGATCGAATGGGAGTAGAAATTTAAACAATATATTCTCCCGTAAAAAAGAAATAAGGGTGTTTTAAGGGTACAACGAAGAGTTGAAAATATCATATTTAACACATAATAAAAAACCATTAATTAACTTATATAAAAAAGACAAACAAATTAAACAACGCACGAAAAATTTTCCTCGATCTGCTAAACCTACGTTTCTACACATAATACAAGGCTATATAAGGTAATATACCTTCTACCCGATATCATTTCACACAAAAGGCTAATCGATAGTTTCCAAATTTATAACCGTTGCTCATTGCTGTAATCTGACAAAACCGTGCGAAGTTTATTGTACGGCCAAAATGGTCCGGCTATATCCGGGCTTGCCACATCCGGGTAGGAAGGGCAGTAAAACGCACAGCTCTCGTAAATTTGACCCAGTATTGACCCGGGTCTTATCTAGACTATGAAATATTTGCTATAGTTAAACGGGGTCAACATAAAATCCATTTTAAGAGCTATTTATGGCTAATATCTTTGGCTTCTATATGTTCTGTAACTATTTTTATTTTTAATCGTAAATGCTTTTATAAATATATTTCAAAATGTTTTTTAAGATTGTCTTAAACACACGTTCTATTATATGTTTTTAATATCTTACCTGCGTCTTAGTTGATAACATATTCGCAGAAATGGACCCGACATATACTTCCTCCATTCTCCTCCAATACCACCGGTATTGGACCTTTCAGTGAGTCAAGCCATCTGCTTAGTGTTCAACCAGTTATCTTTTGTTCAATCGAGGTCACCGGTCAACATATTTTGCCAATATGTCAGTTCGTTACTTGACAAGTTGTAGTAGGCTGATCACCTACTACAACTTAAGAACTTTAGTAACTTATCAGTGAAACTAAAGCCCCATTTGATATAAATAGGTTACATAACGTATCATGCAAATATTTCGTAAAAACTGAAACAAGTTTCGAAGTAATTTTGCAGCTACAATCGTTACTTTTAAAAATATGTCAGCATTTTTAAATGTCCTCATTTGTATGAAGCACAATAGTGGCGTGTATTTATCAACGTTGGAATAAAATGTACGAAGTTTGGTACAAATCCTATGATATGTGGAGTTTACAAATGAGCAAAAACTGTTTTAAGCTCAAGGTTTGAAGTAAATTTGTTTGGAATTTTGAAAGTTTTTTCGCGATACATCTATGCTTCTGTGAATCGTATTCGGTCTCAAAAAGGCATTTTATAGTTTTATAAAGTTACCTTAAATATTAGAGACGATAACGGATCAAATATGAAACGTATTATAATAATTTACTAGTTAACGCTTAAGAATCTGTCCGTGTGCAATCACGACCTAACAATATATGTAGCGAGTTTTATCAACTTCTTTAAAATTTAAAAAAATATTACATAAGTCCTTTTGTATTTTCTATATAATATTACTTAGAGTAAGAATGATTGCTTACTTATCCAGTTCATGGCACTATAAACTGGAGCCTATTGTGGTTAATGTATAATAAATGTATTTAGTACTTCCAATACAAGAAAATGTAGAACTTGGTTTCGTTACGACTTATTCTAGCGCCATCTAGTGGTTTAAGTTGAATCTCGTACGAAAAGGATCTTGAAAGGAACATCGTAGTTCCTACAACATCTCCTAGATGGCAGGATTAAACATTTACAAACTACTTTTCTTCTAGTTGAATTACTTATATGTATTTAGAAATTCATTAATAATTTTAAGATACAAATGAAATATTCAACTTCTTTCTTAAAACCATATATTATATAAATTTCTCAGCCTTTTGTTTAAACTTTAAGTGTCGATATACTAGGAAAGATTAATGAAAAACTACTTTACTCGAATTGCTGAAAACTTTACTTAGACACAAATAACGTATACATCTATATTATGGACATTCACTCTAAATAAACGATTAAAAGTTGAAACATCTGCAATTTGATTTGAAACCTTAAAGTTGCGTTAAACCGACATAATGGCCACGACACTCTACTTTGTCAATTTTTAATGATCCACGGATAAAATGATTCATTTTAAGATGGTATTTAAAATTAATGGCTTTTATATAAAATTACTTTCTTTTATGACAGTTATGGGCTTCAATATTAACGTTTTAACGATTACGTGGTTTTAATTACACCACTTACTAATTAAACAACAAAAATTATTATGAAATTGTTAACTTTTGTCTACAAAAAGTTACTTCATAATGTTACCGAAATTTAAAAAAAAATGAACTTTAGATACCTAAATAAATTGTCTAGAGATACTCCTTAGGTAACTATTGTTTCTTATTTTAGAGTGCCTTATTAAACACTCAATTTAATGTTCGAAATTCTATAATAACATATAAGTCCTACAAATAAGTAAATTGATTTAATTATTTATTGTTAATTTCAGATAATCTAATCACACACCAACAACAAGATGGCGGCATTCGTAGCAAAACAGATGGTTGGCAACAAATTAAGCGCAGTTAAAGGTACGTATTTATTAATAATTCATTTTCAACTTATTTAATCTTCCGGTAGGGTTAACAGTGATCTGAATTCAATAAATAATTTAGGTACAACCAAATACTGTGGTTGCCAATTCAAATCTTGGGTATGTTAATGTTTCTTGACTTTTGTTCTTCGGTGCCAAGACCTATAATATAGATCAAAAGGTGTGCGTCTTGCTGAAAAACCGACTTAACAAGAGAAATAACTCATAAGAAATATTGATACTTCAAGGCTTTTTTGCGGCATTGGTTTCTTGTGACTTCGGTATATTTCACGTCTGATTACGAACGAATTTTGAAACTAGTTATTTCTGTTAACAATTTTAACTACAGATACTAAGCATAAACTTTGCATACAAATAACTCTGTACACCTTAGAATATTATATAACATGGGATAGGCAATATTATTACAGACAGTTTAGATATCAAGAAGAATACACCTAGGAATTGTCGAACAGATCGTGAGGAATACTTATTTGGCCAATATTTGTTATACGCTGACGACTCAAGCAATACCTTTTAAACTAGACCTTATATGTAGAAGAATAATTTTACCTTTTTATGAATTGTACTCTACTATAACGTTTTTCTTAAATATCAGAACACAAATTAGTTTGAGATGTAAAGTCACAACTGATAAAGTATTATGTATAAATACCATATAACCAGATTAATAAAATTATTCGTCACATAATTTGACAGTACCTGAGATGCTATTGTCGGCAGTCTACATGGTAACCATTATGCCAGGAAAGTTGACAATCTGCTTAATTATATCCTAGTAAACCTCCAAGCTTTATACTAAAAGTCATTAAAAATTATATATAATACTTATATACAAGATATCTATTTGTATGTACGTAACATATAACGTATAAAATTCTTAATATATTTAAATACAAAATAATCGCCAAAATTATTATGGTAACAAGCGTTTTAAAAGATGCACCATTAAAATTATGTTTATTGTAGTAAAAAATATAATAGAATCGTCTCCGGAGACACACCCCAGATAACAGACACAGATAAATGTCTCTTGCGGACGCTGCTAATGAATAAAAACCGCTTAGGCACTGATTTCCCCGCGGGTTTCCTTGTGAGCTATTCCCGTTGAAATGTTTTTGTTATTAATAATACCTGCTGTATTGTAAGTACGATATTTTATTAGCCTAAGCGGTTTACAATTTATTTTTATGTCAACCACATATTTTTATTAGCTGATACCTCTCATCACACAATTTACGCTTACCAAAGTAACATTTCAATATAATATGACGATTTTAATTTAATATAATGGTTAACTATATAAAAATACGAGTACACAATATATATATATTAAGAAAATCATAGATTAAAAAAAAATTTTATTCACTTATAAATCCATTTTTACATTCGTTGTCCTTTTATTGCAAACATTTTAACAATAATTGAGCTTAATCTTAACTTAATTTTGCCTTATATTATAGCTTATTATTTAATACTTATATTTTTATCTTATATGGAAGACATTATTTATTTATTACTTTTATTATTATATGAATATATTGCATGGATAAATTCACTGGTTCATTACAAAAAACCAATTTTATACTAATAAACCTCTTAAATTATTATTATATTCATAACTTTATTTTAATCACAGCAGTCCATAGAATACTCCTTATTGTGAAACAAACTTATCAACACTCTCTTTCTCATTCCCCCATATGGTTCTGGGCTGTAGCCCTCTTTCTCGCACTCTTCAACGTACGCCATCTTAATTTTTACCTCATCATCTGGGATAAGACTTCTCCTTCTTAATTTCCTTTTTAATTGCTTTCTACGCTCGTTCCTAGAAACGTAATCCGGTCTTTGCGGGCTCGTATCCTCGACTGGAGAATGGAACAGTTTTTTGCTTATCGGCTTGAGATTTAGAGGTATTCTTACAGGCGAATCAGTTTCCATCTGAAAAAAAATCGGTGTGATGTAATGTATATTTTAATTTCTTGTTCTTATATTTTTTCTCAAATGTAGTTCTATAGGCTGCGAAGTTAACCTACTTATATTTACCTTAACAAGATGCAATCATCTACACATAGTGCTAAATACATATTAACTTTTTGGTGTCTCATATTAAAAAAGTGAGAATATTAAAATCCAAGAAGGGGTATTCTTGAAAGTTCATGAATTATTCCTGACCTAAATAGTAAGGTACTTGAAATAATGTTAAGCTACATTAAGTTATTTGAGAAGTTAAACAATTAAATTAAAGAAATTGCTTCCAAAAACAAGTATACGTAATTTGTTTATTAGCTTGCTGAACACGCATATAATATGTAAAATTAGTACCCATAGTCCAAATTAAACTTAAATGATAATTTCCCCAAGTATGCGCGGTTTTGAGTTGGGCCAAAAAAGGATCAAACCATTCGGCGTCTACCTGCTTCTTTCATTATTTGAAAATGTGCCTCCTAATCCAATTTCTACGAAATTCACATACTAAAAACAATTTTTACGCAGTAATATACCTTATTGTTTAAACTATATAGCATATTATGTGTATCACAATAAAGTTAACGGATATAAACGCGATTTAACTAAATCATTTATTAAATGCACTGGATGTTTGGAATGCTTTGCAACTGTCAGCGAGATACCACTGACCACCCTCAACACATCTTATAAATAAATCCAGATGCATTGCACACATATGTTACCTTATCATTATCCGAAGCAAATTCCAATGACTCGTTCAACCTGTTATTTCTGATGAGCACTGTTAAATTCTCCCGAGTGACCGTGTTTATTGGTGTGGATGTGATCGCCGCCATGACATACGTGCGTTTAGTATGCCCGATTGATGTGAACTGATGGAAACAATTAATGGTCGAGTTCGACCGTCGACGATGTCGAGTGCACCTATGTCGATTAACGCCTTTATGATTCCAGGTAGGACCTGTTTACCGCTATTTACCGATTACGGTTAGTAAAGTCGTTAGTTTATATACAGCTACCACAAGCTGTAATTTAATAAATAAAGTATGGCTTTAAATTTTATAAATCATAATTGTCAAAGAGAAGATGTCCTCTCATGATTTTGACATTTAATTTTATAAAAAACATTCCAGAATGCGTCAGTTATTATGGGGTGTGGAATGAAATCACACACAGAGAGCATACAAACTTTTTTTGTGATTAACTTGACCTGCTATTGGACATGCACGTTATGGCGACCATTATATGACTAATATTATTAACTTCGCAGTGTGATTATGATTTCAGAAATCAAATCGGTTTAATAAAATTTCTTTTATACAAGGATAAAAATAGTGTAACGGGCAATCTGACGAAGAGAAAGAATGTGCAGGAAGAACGACATGTAGAAAATAACTAAAAACTAAATATTGGTTGTAGAAATCGGAAAATTCCAAATTGCCCATTAATATATCACCTTACGTTAGAAACTACCCTATATCTGTTATTGTAAATGTAATAAATAATAATGTAATGAAATAATAATATTGTGTAAATCAATCAATTAAATTTTACTTCGTGTCATATGTTCAGTTTTGATCTAGTTTTTAATTAATTACCTTTGAAAATAATTGTTCGTTACATCTTATCTTTATGTAATATTATATCAATTGCTATAAATATAAAACAGGTTATCTCATTCTATTTAAATATAGAATAATCTGTCTTAAGTTTTATTTCTGTTTGAAACTAAACTTATACATAATGCCTTGGGGTGCAATTCGAAATAAAAATCTCCATTGTTTTAGTTAAAAAGAATTTAAAAATATCTTTCGAACAATGCTTCAAAGAGCAGATTTGAATTTAAAGTCTAACAAGTTTTATGAATAGTTTCCTTCCGAGAATTATATTGAATGAAACAACAATCGTATGGGTCGTTTGGGTTCTCAATGCAATATTTATATGTCAAAGTAAGTCATATTAATACTATCTGACACGGCAAACGTTGTTTTTCCATATTATAATTACTAAAAAAAACAGGGGTTAGTGATAAACACCCTAAATATTAAGGGTTGTATGTAGTTTTTAATGCCACATTATAAAAAAAACAAAGAAATTAAAAAAAAAATATATCGTGAACAATCCTTATCATTCTCAGACCGACTGAATACGCATATTAAATTTAGTAAAAATCATTTACGGAGGATTACGGTAACTAACACTGTGACACGGAAATTTTATATATAAGATTGATAAATTAAATTAAAATAGGATTTATTATTAAGAAATAGAAGTTTTGTATTGTGTACAACTTTAGATCCAGATATAAACTATGGGCCTGTTCTTTGTTTGCGCTAAACGTAGTTGCATCATTATAAAGGTACATGATTTTGAATAGTATTTAAATAATATAATGATGAATGGTAAGGGCGAAGCTGGAGAACTGTCCGTACTTTTCAAAAGCATTTCATAATCACCACGCGGGTATAAATTACAGTAGTGGAAGCGCGAGGACAAGTTTTATTTTAGAAATCTGCCAACCATAAGTAAAAAATTATGGACAACATAATTGAAACCTTTTTATTACGAAAAAAACACAACTGGTTGAACAAACTAAAAGTCTTTATTGTACCTCATCTTCAAACACTTTTGTTATAGACTAAATTATTTTTGTTCAAATAATTAATAAGACATTACCGATTTCTGTTCAGCTTACAAACCGGAGTTCATTTTCTATATGGTACTAGCTACTGTGACTTTAGAAAATTCACAAATAGTAATATGTAATATGATATTTAATTTTTACCATTATTTATAAACTATTTAAAGTCACGTAAGTCAATATTCATTTCTATATTTGATATTAGGAACCACTAACTAAGATACTAAGGACTTATCAATGTACACAAGTCTAATCACTAAGCATGAACTTTGGACTCTCATAAATTTAACGAGTAGTCAAAAACTAGACATTATTCCTTAAACATAGCAATAACATAGTATCTCTGATGTTTTAATAACGCTTTTCGTACAAATATTACTACGAAAAAGCTATAATATCTAGAATTACAATCGGTATCTTATAAACCTATCATAGTACCTATAAGTGAAACAAAAGTGTACTTTAAAAACCCGAAGTTGATACTTAACTTAATTAGTCATTAGCTATTAATTACCTATTCGTACAATTACCAGCAAAACACATTATCACAGTCCATCGCAATAGCCAAATATTTATATTAGTTTTATTGATTACATACAAACTTAGAAGTAGCAATATTCTTTTTTTCTGATTTGTGAGTATGCTCTCACAACACCATCTGTTACTAACGCCACAGATACATTGGAGGGCATTTTGAATGCACTAAAAAAGGCATCTACATTGGCCTCAGTGCAATTTTTGCTATCAACAAGGTTCTCTTTTGCTTGCACAACATTTTTTTCTTTATCGCTGTTGTCATCCTGAGTTAATACCCAGGGTTGTTGCTCTTTGGTAGGACTTGTCTGCTCGAACAGCTGGTATGTGGAATCACATGAACATTTGAGGCGATTGCAAACGTAACACTCCTCCAGCTCGTAATCTTCCATCATATTAAGTAGTTCTTTCTTTTTGTACAGCATATTGAGGTTCTGAAAGTATTTTACAGTTTCAATAATAAGTTCATAATAGGTAAACACATTGAGTTCAACCCTTTCGTAAGTCAAAAACAAAGACTAATAACTTCAATAAATGCCGTCCTCCTAAAATTTTGTATCAGAAAATATCTAAAATAAAATCGTTAATTTATTTTCATAAGCATTAAATTGGCGGTGGATCACGAAAAGTTTACATTTTTGTATCCTGAACGTCAATATAAACTTGCCGAAGGAACTTATTTACCATATTTTCTTAACAACCGATAATGCTTGTTTGTCTCAAAGAACTACTTAAATATATACCACGTGCTATAAAAAAAAGTTTCGTTTTAAATATACAATAAAAAAACTTACCAATTGGTATACTTCATCAACCGTACCACATTCTTTTTTATACATTGACATATTAAAATATGCAAAACACTAATTAAATATTATATAGTAACAACTTGAGCGTATGAAGGAACAATACACAATGACTCAGATTTAGAGGTGTAAGACCACAATAATGTTCGGAGCTATAACAAAAAAAATCGTGCAGGCAAAAAACAACCATATTTTGTTAAGCAAAAGTCTTAGTCTTGCAACATTTTACAATTAACAAATTGTAATTACTACCCTCTGCCACGGAAAAATAGACTCTTGTCAAACATGTTTGAATGAAACTTTAACATTAATTAGCATACTTTATCTAATCTTTGGTAACAAACGAAAATATTTTTTTTTAATTGTAGGCTTGAATTTGACAACTAATAGTATTAATCTATTATATACAGCGTGTATTTCAACGTCAAAATCAAACCTAGATTTCTTATTCGCAAATTTGTTACACATTGTAAATAAGGTTAAGGTAAGGGTTATACGTGAAAAAAAAGAACAAACTTTTCCTAAGGGCATTGTTAATGCATAATAAGGAAGGACGTATTTATGATATCCACCCTTTCGTATAACATATAATAAATTATGAACGACATTAAATAAGCACAAAGCGTGGTACATGAATTCTTCAAGTCCATTTATTTTATGAAGCGTCGCCGAAGCGTATCGTCAGGCAAGGCACGTCCTAGTTAAAAGCGAGGCCACAAATTCCCAACATTGCTGAGGGGGGTGTGATATTTGCCGACGCCATATTGAGACCTGCCGCATACCACGGCGTCAATATCGAGAGGGACCTTTAGAACAATAAGGGTATTAAATAAGAAAGTGAGTTATTCGATTTAGAGCGTTTATGCCTTTTGTTCCCTCACGTCAAATGTACTTTGCGTTTTCTTTACGCCTCAGTTGGTTTTTTATTAACGAATTACGCTCATGTAAAACGAATTTCAATATTGTATTCGCTTTTCTTTTGGGTTTCACATATATAATAAATATGCTGCATTCGCTTAGCGATATAGAAAAAAGATGTTGGCCAATTCTCAGACCCACTCAATACGCATATAAAATTTGAGAAAATCGGTCAAGCCATTTCGGAGGAGGCCGGTTACTAACATTGTGACAGAGAAATTTTATATATAAGCAAGACCTATTTATTATATTTGTTCGTCATAATATATTCGTCGAAAAAACAAATGACGTACGAAGGGTTACAGTATAATAATAAAATTAAAAGTCACATCCTAATTTTCTTCACGAAAAGGGCGTGCCTCTTCCTTACAGGCCGGCAACTCACTTGTAAGCCTCCTGGCGTTGCAGGAGTCCTGGGCGGTTTATCACTTTACTCGAAGTGACAAAAAAATACGGATACTGTGCTTAATCTAAAAGCCTTAATCGTAGCGTAGCTATAATACATAGGCTATATTACATATAGTAGGACCGGTTTAGTATATATTTATCTTTGTATATAAGCATAGAAAAGATGTCTAACAATAGTCTGTAAATCGTAGTCTGTGTGCCGGATGCGCGAAATATTTGCAAGTCGCAATCGGGTCGCCTTAAAGTCCGTCACGTAGCCGAGACATTCCGAAACGTGTCATGGACGGGTTGCCTAAACTGATATTTCGTTATCTACTAGTTGATACTTACGATTGACGTTAATGATAATTGTTCATTAACTATAAAATAATTATTTGTTATGAAACGCTAAAATAGATTTTATAGTGTTCATGTAAATGTTCGCTCAAATATTTAGATTGACACAAGTGTGGAAACGGGAATTCTTAACGGTTCACAGAAGCCAATTGAAAACGATTTTCATTTCACGGACAATTTAGCAGTTGCCGTGGTTAGGTGCAGACATAGGACCCTCTTTGCAAATGTGGTGAAGAAATACTATTCGGCGACAACTAGGTTTTTGATGACTTTTTATACCATTATTTCTGAATTCATTTAGCTAATGATTTAGTTTCCATTGAGGTTGTTGTTTATACACGGACAGTCAAAGCTATTTTCACGATCCTTGCATCCTTAAAGCTACGTCCTCTAAAGTACTACCGGGGTTGTGTGTGAAATACCAACTAAAACACTCCTCTTCATTCCGCACTTTCGCACAAACAACCTTACCCTCCTCCCGTGGTCTGAGGTATTCTGAAGAAAAAGTGAGAATTTCACTAAAAATTCTTATTTTCTTTACTATATTTACTTTTTTTTAAAACTATATTCTCAATAAACTATTACGAGCAAAGAGTGTCCTAGCGACAAATAATCGCAAAGCTGTCCGTGTGAGATAACACGCGTCGGCGAACCGCGTCGCTTTTACTATCCGCTTCTGTGAGTCTTAACATGGCTTTGAATCAATCTCTGGAGAGTTTAGAGAACATCGGAGGTTGAAAAGTTGCGTAGAAGTAAGTGAAAGGTTAAAAACTTTAATTACTTAATTTTAGGTTAACGACCTATTTAACGAATGAAGATATAAATCATTTATAATATATATAGTTATTAAAAAGTATTTAATCCCCGCGGTTAAACACAAATGTGCGTGTTATTGACTATTATTTAGGTAATTTTGTAAGTTACGACATTGAACATTGCTGCGGCTGTGATAAATTTATTGCAATAACATGGTTATATAATGATCTATCTATATATCCAATGATATGGAAGTAGTGTGATCTTCCATAGTCTGGCCATATATAATGTGACAATTGAAAAACTACAAACATTACTTTTGAATTTTGAATCTGTCATTACACGATTGAGTGCGCGAGAATGATATTAAACAAACTATTAAACTAAAACAACTGTAATATTAATAAATGTTACTTACAATAAGATTTACGGCAAGACTAAGTATATAATATAGCATTGTCATCTCTATTTTCAACTATCTAAAAATTATAGATTTAATAGATTTCAAGATATCCTGTAATCGGATTGTGGGCTGGAATCCATAATCCGAGCTGTTTTTAATTTTCTCGGCGCGACGCAAATTAATCTTGCAGATCCACAGACTACGACAAAAATACTTTTTCAAATCTCAATCGCTTAACCTCGCCACAAAGGATTCATTCACAATACATTTTTCATAATATAAAGTAACCGTTGATAAAAATTTCGTCAGCTTTTCTGTTTATGTCGGTATTCATGTTTTCAACATTTTTCGTTAGATATCTCAAAGTTTAAATTATCCTATTCATTGCTTTTGTGTTTTTTATTCATATTTCGTTCTACTGCATGTAATATGGTAGAAATTTTCTTAATTAAATGAACCCTTTAACCTTCTATTGTCTGCCAAAATCACATACAAGCCCCCAATATCAAACAGTGGACGATTGAGCACAAATAACTGGGAAATAAGATATGAATATCAAGAGAAAAGGCCAATTATCACGTCAAATGCACGCGCTTCAAGTGTGGCGCGGAAATTGCGACGGCCATCTTGTCGGAAGCGAAATTATCGCGGGAATGAGTGCCATTCTCATATTGATTAGATCCAACGCTTTTTAGATACGAGGCTTTTTGACGTTTGATTACTCTAAAAAATATCAAATAAATAAATTATATCAAATTTAACCTTTATAATGAAATTCGGTAATTTTCGTACCTATCTTTCAAGCAACCAAAACATAAATAAATATATTCATTCATTGTCAATTGTTGGCATACAAGGTCTTGGATTGACTTGGATCATAGATTGACGTATATTGAAGCTAATACTTTTTGAAGCTAATTTTTTTTACCTAAAAAACATTAACAAAGGAAGTAAATAAGATACAAACATAAGGGTGTATCGCAGCAAATCCGATTAGACGCTCTTTGATTACGCAAATCAGGCTTCTTACGACCCCCGCCGGGACTAATTTGATTACGTCACCGGCCGTTGTTATTGGGCAAGTAACTGGAATCAGCTTTTCATTTTACAAGCCTTTTCGGTCTACCGTATAAAGTAATACCTATATATTCCTAAAATAATGTTAAATTTCTTATAAGCATAGTAATCAATCATATGACATAAGGCCACCATATTCTGGCCTTATGTAATATTAGATGTATAAATTGGTTTCAATTTAAATTTGCAATTCAGTTAGCCATACGATCACCATGTTGGTCTGCCGAGGTTCCCGAATTTGATTTGCATACGGTCAACATTTTTGTTGGCTGTTTTAATTTTTATTTATTTAATTTATACCACCCGTTGCTATGAATCACGTCTATTGAGTATTATTTTTTGTAAAATGTATCCTATATTATATTCACTTTTAGCATTATCTTTAAAACAGGTATAGTTTAAAATTGCATTTTTTTATAATTTATCAAAACTGGTTTAGTTTAGTAGCCTCCTTGTTTCGTAAGCGTAAACGCTCCTCAGACGTCCGCACTTTGTATTAAGAAATTGTTAAGTTTAACACAATATTATTTTGTATGGAATTGAATAGCAAATAAATACTGCTCGTTCACTATATTGTCTCTCAGATAATCTTATTTAAACGCAAGTCGCGGAATATCTTTTACTTCTAAGATGATTTGCGACATGCGCGTCGTTTAATTTAATAAAAATAATTGTAGAATTCGAAAATCTATTTAATAATTTGTGTTTGTCTCTTTCTTCTTAATATACCTCTACGTGTATGTTCAAAGACATATAACAAAATTAAGTATCAACTATTCTGGTTGTTTTACATAACACGTTTTTTTCTACATTAGCTAAAAGTGTTTCATTGTGTTGTAAATAAATCAAGGAAACACAAAATACATTAACATGAGGTGCCCACCTTGACGTATGCCCGTGTTATCTGTCCGATTCTGATGGATCTCGTTTCCCGAATTTTGGGGAGAATATTGATTATACTGATGGTAACACTGCCCTAAGATTGTGTTACGATTTATTGCGGGCTGTTATTTAAATGGTTTGCTATCTTATATAGGAATTGGAAAAAGGTTAAAATAGGTTACCTGAATTATTTTCGTTAAACAAAAGGATTTGGTTATCTGAGGATAGACTCCTTATTATTTTGTATAAAACATATTCGATGGGCAAATAAACTATTCAACAAAATATTGAAATAAAAGGAAACGAATATATTGCTTATGTTAACACAACATCCTCACTATGATACCCTTAACTAGAGGACTATTAAGGGTCTCGTTATTTTGTTTTAGTTAACTAACGATCCGTGACGAATGTTACTTTGGTGATCACATCTTGTATGATACTTATAGTTTACATTGTATGTTTATAATATACGTTGCCCCCGGGCCTTGTGTGTATATTTACAAGCTTTCTGGTGTGCTTTCTGCTCGTTTGCTTCTATATATTTTTTTAAATAATTTATTCATTGTTATGCCAATGTACTAAAACGAAAAAACGTGGTACAAACAAATTTGCTACATTTCACAAGCGCCTTACTATACTAGACCATTGGAAACCTGTAGCCAGTTACAAATGCAATAATATAAATCTTAATAAAGGCAATTTCTGTTTTATATAAGCACAGTTTGGCCGAGTAGAAGTAGAAGCACAGAAGTAAGCACAGTTTGGGGTAGAAGATTGATAACATGATACGTCATTGTGAGTGGTAATGACCCGAGCTGATGGATACCCTTATGAATTATTTGTGTTTATACTGGAATGAGTTAACCCTTTAAGTGATACGGCACTTTGATTATATCAATATAAATGTTTGATGAGTACAAGTCGTGATGATATTTTTAGTTCTCTCTTAGAGTTATGTAGCTTTTCTAATGTTAAATTATTAGCCATAATTGTTTAAGACGACTAAGTTTTACATTAAGTCGTACCTTAACGCTTAGATCCTTTAAACTACGCTATTAACGTAAACTAAATAATACGGGCAATAATTTGCACTATGAAAAGTTTCGTTTCTTAGACTCGATCACAATTGTATTAAATGGTTTGACTTGAGTGATATGTTTGGTTAATTATTTATTTTAATTTGTGACTAATTTACAAAGACATTAGTTATCATTAGAGTTATTGAATGTTTAACTTAAATGAGTGGTTTCGTCTTAAATTCATATTGTCTGATAAAAAAAGTAATGGAAAAGAAATTCCACTGAGAGAAATAAAAGAGTTTTAATCTAAGCTACTGTAACATAAAATCAAAGCCGAAAGTGAGTTAATAACGGCGGTCAAGAACCGGAAATTGTCGCGACGCCATCTTGGCCCGCGACCGGAAGTGGACATGCCTTTAGAAGCCATTTGGGCCATTTTCCTCAAACCCAATAAATAAAGATGAAATTCAATAGACAGATAGTTTGCTAAATCCAATCGTACTGTGTTTCGGCTCCGTTATTGTGATATACTGCGTAACAGACTACGAGCGAGAGCTCGGCCTTTTTAAAATACGATAAATCCACATAGTTGTCAATATAACTCGCATTTAAGAATTGTTTAAGACAATAAGTTTAATAAAAGCCAATAAACGCATGCAGCATTTTTTTATACGAAATCAATACGGTTAGCGCAATTTCAGAATTATTTGAGGTTTTCATTATTTAGTTACATTAATTTAATGTTAAAACACATGTGAATAAATGAAACAGTTAGATATTGATTCAATATAAGACCATTTTAAAGCAGTTCACGTCTTTACATTTTAACCTAACCAAGCCTTTTTCACGATATTTAGAAATTTTAAAGGGTCAATCCCAAAGTATTTAAACTAACATTTAAGACGATAATTTTAAAAGTTTTAACAAGCGCCTCGACGACGATTGTACCCTTTTCCTGAATTTTTGAAGTGTCTTCCTGAGAGTTTCTCAATCGAATAAATCTCAACATAATGAGAAATTTGTTTAAGTAATTTTCTTGGTTCTCATTGGATAGGGTGCGCGCTTTCAAGATTAACAAGTACGATATTATACATATTTATTCATATAGCTCATTGTTTTCACATGTCAGAAATGTAATGTATAGGGATACTCGTGTAAACAAAAGACATTATGATTTTAATGATGCAATACAGAACTTTTTGTACGCAAAAAGCTTTGCTCTTATTCATTGTTTACCAACATTTAGCGTATACGGCGCACTCATTCGTTCATTCAATACATTAATAGTTTAGTAATGCGATACGACTGCAACGCACAAATAGTATCTTCTTATCAAGATTAAGAACTTTAGTTATTTTAAAAATAATATTCACTTTTCTACACCACTTAGATGGTAAATTATAAAGGTATATTTAAGAAGATGATATCACGATTCTCACACATTGTCGGCATCTTTTTCGCGCCATTTCCCTCCCGGTCGCCTCGCTCCGAACACTATTAGGAAAATTCTAACTTATTGCGTGCCATCTTCTATCTGAGCAATTGTTTAGGTGGTGTAAGTTATAGGCTGTACTACAAGTTATTTTTGCTTTTATTACTTAAAGGTAGGTTTAAACCTTGTTCTGCCTCAAAATGCATCAACGAGAGGATGCGATAAAAATATTGTTTCTAGATTTTTTTACATAATATACATAATTTTTAAATTCAATGCTTTATAGGCACATAAAACCACCTCTTAATACGTAGAACAGAATATGTATTTATAATATTCTCTAAATTTAATCGCTAACGCCCATGCCTAATACTCAACGTCCTATAATGCATCGTAAAAGGGTAGATAGAGCGCGCGTGACATCGCCGCAAATCCTTCGTCTGTTGATCCCCCTTCCCCCCTTTTTAGTCCCCTTAGCAACAAGTGTCTTTTCATAATAAATCAGTGAAGAATATTTCTTAGTTTTATCGTTGCATTAGAGTTCGCGGAGATATTGCGCTGCTATACAATCATTAAGCAAAATTATATCTAGGTTTCACAGGAAAATAATGAATAATAAAGGGTTATTAAATGAATTCCTTCCTGATGTTATCCTAATACAGAAACCGCGCGCCAGTGATTAATTATACGTATAATTAATTTAGATGACGGATCACTATGGACGAAATTATACTGTGATTTCGGTTATTTCGTAGCTCTATTGTGAATTTATTGTAGTGGCTCTTATACATATAATGTTTTACTACAATTTATTGTATGGAGTTTATTATACGAAGGGTGAAGGATTTTAAAGAAGGAAAATCTTCAGTTGTATGCCTACTATAACCTTTCACTTACGTCTTATTATTGAAGTCGTTTTAGTTCTCTGTATTCTTGTTACCGTCATATTTTTTTCTGCCCGCCGTGCTATTTCAATTAACAGTATTTTGACCTTTTATTACAAACGACAATAATCATATCACAAATCATTTATGATAAGTTTCAAGCTATTTTAAAGTTTAGTAACACCAGTGTTTGAATTGTTAATGGTAATACGACACGTTTCGAATTTGTAAATGCTAATTCAAAGTCATTTATAATGGTTCACTGAATCACTAGGCTAACTCGTGTCTCGTGAACATTAATTTACAGGTTTTCAGTAACGTTTAGTTTACAGATTTGTTCATTTGTTTATACAAAGCTTTCATAGCGCATACAAATGACAGAATACAAATATACTTTGTTGCTGGTTATTTTTTTCATTTTGAAAACACGATGAGATATATACAACATGACGAATGCATTAACATTAAAATGTCAAAAGATAGCTGACACCTTTTTCAATGGCACTTGAATGTTGGCAACGCGAGTATTTTATTATGAGCACTACATTGAAGTTGCGTTACTTAAATTAACCAACATCCATCCTAAGTCGTTAATAAGTATAGTATTAAAAAGCCGACTGTGACAATAGGCATTTTTGATATACCTTGTCAAAAAAACTACAAAATAATGGAAATAAAATATGAACACTAAAAAAAGTTTGGTTCTTGTGTTAGTACAAATAATATAGGCAGCATTTCCTCGCTGTATAAATGCTTATACGCTGAGCGAGGATTTTTTCACCGGTATTTACTAGTCGCCTACTTAATTCTTTAATAAGCGCTTCGATACTAGTAACCCAAGATCCAAAAGTCTCTACTAAAAAGGGGACAAAATCAAAGTTTGAGTTCTATCAAAAAGCTTTAATTCACAAGACTTAAAAACTTGAAAGCTTCCAAAAAACCTTAGTCAAGTATAACATATACTTTACCAGGATTTTGTTATTGAAAAAAATAATATCATGGTTTGTAAGCTTTTGGTTGCTTGTATGTGAAAGAAATTCATTAGTGACTCATTAATTATATGTACGCTTTGGCTCGTTAAGCTGAGTCAAACTGAAAATCATATACTAAAGGGATACGCCAAATAAATAAATAAAGTTAAAGATTGAATTTTAATTAAAACTAGGATACTTGATAAAAGTACAGTATAAGTTATTAAAACTTGTGATTATAATATACAGATATAAGGAAGATTTGGATTTCCACAGATTATCTCGGCATAAAATACGCAAGAAATTAAGTGATTGTACGCCCATAACCTAGACATTAAATTTTACTTTTGAATGATCAAGCCACTTTATATATATATACAGATATATATATACTTAGTCTGGCCATAAATACTGTTACTATTCAAAAAAAGAAAATATTACGTTTGAATTTGGAATCTGTCATTTTTATATGATTGCTTGATGTGTTTTCTTATTTTCGCGCCATTATATTGTTAAATATTTTGTTATATTAAAATGGAGTGGGGTGATAAAGAGAACCGAATCGCTGTGATTGCCTTACATAAAGTAGGTATGGAGAAAAGTGCAATTTTTAAAACCCTCCACCCGCTTGGTATTAGTCAAATGTTTGTTTACCGGGCTATTGATAGGTACAATGATACCTCCTCTGTTTGTGACAGAAAGAGATCTGGCCGTCCACGTACCGTTCGTGTGAAAAGGGTGATTAAAGCAGTTACGGAAAGAATTCGAAGAAATCCTGTCCGTAAGCAAAAGATTTTATCTCGGGAGATGAAGATAGCTCCTAGAACCATGTCGCGTATATTAAAAGATGACTTAGGACTTGCAGCCTATAAGAGACGTACTGGTCACTTCTTAACTGATAATTTAAAGAAGAATAGGGTGGTAAAATCCAAACAACTACTTAAGCGGTACGCAAAGGGAGGTCACAAAAAAATTTTGTTTACGGATGAGAAAATTTTTACAATTGAGCAGTATTTTAATAAACAAAATGACCGTATTTATGCTGGAAGCTCTAAAGAAGCTTCGCAATTAGTAAACAGAGTACAACGTGGGCATTATCCCACTTCAGTGATGGTTTGGTGGGGTGTTAGCTATGAAGGGGTGACTGAGCCATATTTTTGTGAAAAAGGTATTAAAACATCGGCACAAGTTTATCAAAATACCATTCTTGAGACGGTAGTTAAGCCTTTAACTAACACCATGTTCAATAACAAAGAATGGTGCTTTCAACAAGACTCGGCACCGGGTCATAGAGCTCGATCCACCCAATCTTGGTTGAAAACTAACGTTCCGGACTTTATCAGCACTGAAAACTGGCCGTCGTCAAGTCCTGACCTAAATCCATTGGATTATGATTTATGGTCAGTTTTAGAGAGTAAGGCTTGCTCTAAACGCCATGATAATTTGGAGTCCCTAAAACGATCCATTCGGTTGGCAGTGAAGAATTTTCCTCTAGAAAGAGTTCGTGCTGCTATTGATAACTGGCCTCAACGTTTAAAAGACTGTATTGCAGCCAATGGAGACCACTTCGAATAAACATTGTATATTTTTAATAGTTATATATTGATGTATTAAACTAATTCACTATGAAAGGAATAAATGTTACGTATAAAAAAAAAATCGTGCTTTTCTTTATAACAATATTTATGGCAAGACTAAGTATATAATATACATATTACTGGTATATTACTGAATTTCCAAGTAACAAAGGCAGAAATATATAACTGACTTAAAATTTGCAATTAAAAAAAATGCAATTTTAATACGATCAAAAGTGATTTAAAAATAAATGGTAAATACGTTAATAAATAAACCTGAGAAGGCTTTCAGTTTTCTCTGTCATTGAATTAACGCTAAGGAAAATACAGTGTGGTGCAAATTGTGAGCGATTACTCGTTGAATTTTTTTTAGTTTGCCGAATGAAGATTCTAAAGCCGTAAAATGAAATAAATAATTTAAAAATTTAATTTCTTCTTCTTGTAATCTTTTTAAATCATGTTGTTAAACTTAAAACAACTCTTTCCTTATTTCAAGTCAACTATACACATTCGTCTCTTTTCATATCAACACATTTAGGCAAACACTGAGTTTTTTAGTATGATACATACATACTGATTTAACAAAAAATATGTGTGGTTAGCCTTACCTTATAATTGCCACACATCAGAAACTCCGCTGTTAGCATAACACTTGCGCCGCATTGGCCACTCAGCCTGATAGCAGATAGAATATACGCTAATTTGATACGTACATCCCGTCTGCGTTAGCTTCTTCCGTCCAGCCCACTCCACTGCATTCTATTTACTAAGGCAACTAGCTTGGTAAACTATTTTCTTTGCAATTGTCTCGATGTGTTTCTGCACTTTATCTAGCGAATGTACAGTTTTTAAGATCTCAGAGGTGTGTTTATAGCGAAAATAATTAAAAGGAACAATTTAGTTTCATTGTAGTAGTAAATTGCCTACGTCAAATACTAGTTTATTTGTAGAATAAGATTTAAATAGGTTAAATAGTGTGTAGATTTTGAATAAATTGCAATTTGGAATACTATTATGGGAACAACATAATCATCGATTATCGTTATAAACGTATAAATAAAAATAATTTACAGGTGTTTATAATTAAATTAATTTCAAATAAGTCTTAACCTTTTACAAAATGATTTTAAACAAACATAACTTTTCCTACTAATTTAGTATTTTAATATGGTCATAATATCTTTTAAAACCACGTTAACACGAACAATATAATTTTTTAATTAACATATTATAAATGACACATTTCACACATGTCGGTTAACGCCAAGTTAAGCGATTAACAGCTTGCATTGTGGGTACTAATATAAAGGTTATAAATACTTTAAATATTTACATATATACTTAAAATTATTATTTTGTATAACATTGACTAGTAAACAAATGACACAGATATTATTAGATAATAAGAACGGTGCTGGGGGCCAAACCTGGGACTTCCTCTTTGGAATTCTTAGTAATCATTGTCCAAACCGTGTCATCCAAGCTTATATTGAGATCAATCCTGTTTATAAAATATAGCCGTTAGTCTCTAAACGAAATAATAGACGTAAAACAAACAACTTGCGACTGGTAGCTAAAGCCCCAAATGAGCAATTAGGTTTTATTACAAGGCACACGGAACTGTATTTAAATTGCTCGTTTTGTTTTCGCAAACCTCTGTACTCTTTGTTTGTAATTTCTTTTATTTTTAATTATATATACAGAGCTTTATGGCAGAATGGGTCAAAGATGAAATGTTTTTTTCGTCTACACAAGCTGGATTGTGTTAAAGGGATTGTTTATTCTATGCTTCTTTTTAGTAATGTTGAATGAGGGCAAATTTTAATTATCATTTATTTAAAATTAAAAAGTTATACGACACGGTACGAATAAAAATCTCGTTTACGTTACAAATGTGATATTTTTCAAAAACTGTTTGTTTTAAATAATAATATTCGTTGCAAATTCAGTCAAATAAAAAATTGTATTCTTCATCTTTATTACTTAACATAACATTACAAAGGTACTCCTATCGATATTATCGAATTAACGTGTTTTTATGGATGTACCCACTATTCAAGTCCTTTCAAATTTTCAAATTTGATTAGATTTCTATAATCAGATTTGGTACGGGTTGTAAGATCTTTAAGAAAAGAGATTTTAGTTTATATAGGATGACTCATAACTAATAATCGTAATTGAGGGAGTGGTACTTATTTATATCTTTTCCACATAGAATCGTATCAGCGATCACTTGTGTATATCAAAAAAGCTATATAGCTAAGATATGGACATTTAACATAAACATTCTTAATATTAATCTAATAATTGTAATAATTATTGACATTTGTTTTACATAGTATTGATGTAGTTTATGTACCTTTTTGAATATTGCAAATATAATTCTGTAATTACAATAAAATGTGAAGAAGGCGTAACACAAAGATAAAAGCTATTCTAATTAGCAAAGCAAACAGAACATTAACACTTATCGCGAGGAGCGGAGTATACGCAGGGAAGGGGAGTGAATAAGAAAACGTATTTACCCGGACCACTTGTGCTGTGTAACCTTATATGGGATTAGGGCTGTTACAGGCCAATTAATAGGATTTTTGGCCTAGGCCTTCGATTGGTAACTTTAATAGGTTAATATAGTATTCAATGAATCTTTTGTTTCTAGGAAACGACATTCCTTTTGCCATTTGCATTGCAATTGAATTCTAGATTTATAACAACGATAAAAGACTATAAAAGCAAAGATATTTCAACAACAAAAACTTATCTCTAGCATCCCTAGGGGCGAGGCGCCCTCTGTTAAGTATATCAAATGAATTGTAAATGAAATCAATGCTGAGTGGCGGCCGTTTTATCGTCCGTCCGCTTCTACTACCGACTGGGAAACACCTGATATCAACAATATTATTCGCTAACTATTATACCCGACTTTACATTAAATATCTTAGGAAATTTTCAACTTATATTAAGTACGCAATAATTTATAGCATTCAGAAAGTTATTTTAAATTGTAGCGAATATTTGTACCTTAAATATTTTATAAATGGAAGCTTTATTTAGAATTCTGTTTTCGGTTAAGAACAATAAGGCGATAGGCAGATTTAGTTCAAAGAACATTGTTAATGTAATCAGAAAAACATTCCCCAAATCTTAAAATCAGACAGTTATGTTTATTTTTGGAATCGTGTAACCTAATTTTAATCGTGTGATTTGTTGCACTTGATGAAATAAAATCATTATCATTATTATATTGTTATACATATTTTATTGTAATATGACATGAAAACATAATACATGAAATGTTACATAATTCTAGTAAAGCAACCCAACAGCGTTTAAATTCTAATTTCAAGCCTTTATGGCGAAAATTTATACAAATTTGAGCAATAACACGTGAATTCGGCGATATCAAGGCCATTACAGCTACCCTTCCAAATCACTTAACTTTTCATTACACATAAATTTTGTTTTAGAGCGGGATGGGTGTACTTTTTATCGTAGGAATAAATGAGATGGATGTAGTTTTTCAATTTTCTATTGAAAATTCATACCGTTTTATATGTTATAAATAGAAACAAGTATGCGATCAGTATTATAATGATAAAATTTTACATATATTTTATCATTTAAATTTATAAATTTGATAAATTTTATATATTTTTATTTTATTATAGATGAATATAGCGTCAGGTCGGGTCTTCAACCCTTTAGGGTTCCACTTCCTCTAGGAAGTAGACGAGAAACTTAGCTTGGTACTTCTTTTAGTGATAATCCTAATATTTTTGGAGCAAAGCCAAGCTAGTTTAGTTGGTAGATTTTCAACTAAAAATGTCACTAGAATTATGTTGCAAAAAGTTAGTTATATACACCAGATTAAAGTTAAACGGTTATAAAGTTGAAAAGCTACTAAAGTGCGGATCTAGTTCAATGTCACGACTTAAATAGAGCTCTGAACCACTTCTATGGAAGCTGTGTTTTAATCTCATTAGGCATATTACTGTGAATTGTATATCAAATTGCAGAGCGAAAATATGTTTATTAAATAAATGCTTTGAAATAATCGTTTTATTAATATTTTAGAGTATATTTAACGTTTCAAAGTAATTTTATACGTTTACCAATTATTTGTTAAAAATGAAATATGTTTAATATATAGTTTGTTAAGTTACTTTTGTGCAACTCCCGTGATTTTCTTTACTGAGAGCTAAAACTGAGAGCTCAGATATAGTTAGCGATAATTCCGTTGCTTGCATTATTTTATTTCTAATATTGGTTACAAAACGAATGAATATTTAAAATTAAAATACGTGCTAAGTAATCAAAAATATTATATCTTCGAAAACATCCAAAAAAATGTATTTTAATTGTTTTTTTAAATCGAATCTATAGCATCTGAATGCATTTTAAGTAAAAGCATTTTTTTCATTGTATTCTCAATCGAAATCTAATTTCTGTAAATTCCAATATGCCAAAGGTTGTTAGTAAAGTGTGAATTCACAGCATTAAATATTTTAGTGGGTCATGCAGCTTTGCGTGTACGGATTTAAGATCGATACAAATTCGACCTAAATCTATCAATTCTCATTTTAAATGAACATTGATCGATAATTTTTGATTGAACATTGTTATTTAATGGACAATGGAAACATTCTTCTGAAGTAATAAAATTTGAACTCCTAAAATAAAGTTAAATTTATCATACTTTTATGCACTAAATCAATTTAGCTTATACGTGATTGTGCTTAAAAGTATTTAGTTAACTCTAATTAATTAGTCATAATTATAAAAGACATACGACGTTACCGATGAGAAATATATTTTCAGTAGTAAATATAAAAATGATAGGAAAATTATTTTTGGTACATTATTAGGCCAGATAGAGCTAGGCTGTATTCTATAATTTCTTACTTTATACTACTAAAACGTATAAAAAGATTTTTGAATATTTATAAGCAATAAAATTCACTAATAAATTCATTTTACAATATAATTTGGGATAATTATTTAATTACAAGTACTCGCTTCTAGTTTTATAGGTTATTATTGTATTATATAAGATACTTAAATCATTCAAAATAATTATATCCTTATACGCATACCAGAAGCGACTACCGACTTAGAACGGCGATATACTGGTGAATTTGAATATTATATTAAAATGCCACGCTTTCATTATGCCGCTGTGGAACAATCTGAATTCTTATGGTCTATTAATCTATATTCAATTGCGTGCTGTGAATAGTTCCCTAAGAATACTTTAAACTCATTGAGACCTCATTTCAGGTCAAATTATCTATTATGTATTCGGCCATAAATGTAAATAAAGTAACAAATTTTGTCCTTTTTGACGGTTGGCATTTGGAAAAGTTGGTTTCCCAAACAGAGGTCCTAATTATCTAACACTTCAGCAAAAAAAGCCAGTGGTATGATCTAATAAATTTTTCTTTTATTTTATTTATATATTACCAATAATTAGATAATAACATGAATGACACTTCGTTTTGAGTGCAAAATATGTATATATATGTTGTTTAAAAGAATATCCTTTACGAATGATTTTCAAATATATATTCTATGCAAATGAATCTTAATAATATATTTAAAAAATATTTACGTAAAAGATTAGATTCTCTTGTAGCAACGTTCTACGAAGTACTACGCCAATAATGCTACTGAATAATATACAACAGTTGTATGCATGTTACATGAATGAACATTTTCTAAATAAATCATGTTACTTCTGTTATTTTTAAATCATCTAGGTCCTATTACATTCGTGCATAACAAACGCGTCTTGTACGTCATAAATACGCTTTTAAAATTATGTACCATTTTAAAACAAAGCTTGGTCACTAACTTTGAAATAGAAACCACACATGATTTTTAGTTGTCGTATTCACGCCCGCAATGGGACTTCTAAAGTGGATGTAGTATTTTCCCGTTTTTGAACATTTTCATTTTTCCAACATGGAGGTTCAGCTCCTATATGATGATGGCGTCATGATATAGCCTCAACTATTTAACTGTCCAACACAAAATAGTTTTTGTAATATAGATATAATAATAACTTGAAAATTAATTAATTAACTTAATGATAACTTAATGAGTATAAAAATATAATTTGTAAATGTTTATATAGAGTTTTAAAGTGTGTGAAATATTAAATAATAAAATATTTTATTAAAGGGGCAGTTTGTTTTCTTTAGAAAAAGCAGTATATTTCCATTGTACACTGTCAAATGCATGATATTATAGTAAATTACTTAATGCATCGACCTATAAAAGATTTAATGCACACTCACAGGCACAAGGCCACGCCCATAGCCGGCGGCCTCTTTGTTCTTACACATGCGCAACGCACACATACAACCAATCGCGAATAAAATATACGGCCAATTTTTCTTACTTTACTCTTTTATTTATCGGAATCATTGAATCGTATCCGTTTTAGCAGCTTTTTATCTCTTTTTGTAAGAAGTAAGTACTAGGGTTGAGTAACGCCCAGGAGATCCGCATAAATGATTGAAGCGGGATCGTCAATTACAATCATTATACACAAATTGACGGGAACCAACTTTTCCTTCCCCATTACAGATTGACAATGGCTCTTCCATTTCCCTTCGCACTTAATTTTACGCTAGTGTAAGTGTCTCAAACGCATGCCCGGTACTGGTGTGCGTTAGTGACGGCATAAATAGCGCAGCGTAACAGAACCTCCAGCATTGGGCATCCGTAACCCGCGGCGGCCGGTCGTGTCGCGAACACGATGTAATTTTCCGAATATACCAACTCTCTTCTTCTATTATAGTACTAGTTAACGATACGTATCATGTATTTTCTGTAGAAAACTTTGGTGCTCATTAGAGAAATAAAAATATTTTTATATTAGAACTTTGTTATGAGTTGGTAGATAGGGGTTGTTTTTTTTCGGATAAGTGAAAACTCAAGCAAGATGAATTTCATAGGTAAGTGAACTTTTTAAAATAATATTCCAGAAATCTTATGTTGTTTTTCTTTTCATTCTTAAAACTCGAAACGTTCTTACGGTAATATATGCGCCACTTTTAATTACTGCAGTTTTTATTTTTGCTTAACTTTTTGCTTTACCGACCGACTTCATTAAGATGAGAGAACTAAAACATGTAAAATGAAGTTTTCGTTACCGACAGTTTTGTAATATCAATTGTCATGTAAAACAAAAAAAATACTCATTCTTTTTTATTATAGAAATGGATTATTATAGCATAGATTCCTTTACCCGGATTTAAATAGTCAATTTTATATCTTATCAGAAAGCACATGGTTCTCTGCTACCTGCAAAATTGCAATTTAAAGAAACTTAATCTTTGGAATAACCTGAATCTATATAGAGATCTTTGTAAGCATGTTCGGTGAGTGTATGTAGGGGTCTGAGTTTGGCAAAGAGCCAAGTAGGTTAGACCTTGCTTGCCGAACCCTGGATGTAATGGCCCGTTATAATTTATTGCTTAACCTATATTATTTAAGCTCAAATTTAAAATGCACATAACTTTATATTACTCGGATAAAGTACACTTTACGGATATTTCTTTTATAGTGAATTTATCTGGAAGGCAACTTAAGATCGCATACTGTTTCATTGTGAAGTGAAAGATAAATAAAATAATTAAAATTTGTATTATTATACTTAAAAGTCACTCAAAACCTATTTAAAGAGTAACTATTAAAAATAACAATAGATCCAGGTGTTTACCGTTCGTTTCAAGTAATATATGTTAATGAGACTAAAAACTTAGAAAATAATTATGAGCTCTAACAAAAGCTAAAGAATATTAGCAGTTAAAATAACAGAATACAATGAACAATGGTCTAAAAGCGTAGTCAAACACTCGTTGACAATTCAAAGTATGCTACGAGCCACATTAAATGACCGTAGACGTCTACGAAGCCAAGTTTGCTACGGGTTACGTAGCGTTTCGTTGCAAATAGTTTCAAGACAAATTAACGGCTGTAAGAGAGTATTTTTTGAAAAATCAAGTAAAGAATTCGATTTTAAATGACATGCAAATGATAATAAATATAGTTCACATTACCTACAAGACCAAAATTTATATTACAGTTTACTTCTTCATGCGTTTACTGTAAAATATATTTAACAAAAACTCATCAAATAAGCTTTACTCGTTCTATTTTAAAACTAAGCTTGAAGCGCCTCTAGATCAAAAAATAATGGGTAAGCAAAAATTACCGACGGCGTATTTGAATTTTTTGTAATCTCAAACAAAGCTTCATATCAAAGAAGCTAAAAAATCTCCGCAAATCTTAGTCTGGTAGAAAAAAACACAAAAGCTTTTTCCTCTCTGTCTAACCAATTGTGTTTGAGAATGAGAGCTGACCAAACATTACAGTAGAAAGCTTTTAGTGGACGTGGATTAAAACGGTGGATTCTATGAAATATATACGGGCAAATGGAGCTAAGTAGTCGTCCAGTTTATAGCCCCACCCGTCGCGATGTCCGTTCTTCTTAATCGTATCAAAAATCTCTTCTAAATAAATAATCGGCATTTCGATATGCATATTAAATTTGGTTGATAATTTATATTCGAGTTTTAAGATTATCGAAATAATACCATTTTTGTTCTGTTTTACTTCATCATTAGATTAACTTCCCAACGGCATGATTCTGTTTCTATGAATTATATGCCACTCAGTTTCTTGACATTTTACTGGTGAATTATTAATACTACTCCGTAGAAGCTTGTGGATGACTTAACGTAAATGTCAGCCGTTATTTTGTTTTGATAAAACAGAATATTCGTAAAACATTACTTTCACAGATTCTAAGATAAAACACTACAGACTACAGCTAAATAGGGACTTTTCCCATGGGAAAGCCGCAACTCTTCGAAGAAAACTTATTTTGAACCTATATATGTGTTAACTGTATATTCTATTCTATATTCTATATCTTGGTTCAGGCATCCGTTCACTCCTCTTTCTTTATGTTAATATGTTTATTTAAGTTATATGATGGCAGCTTTATTTATGCAATAAATATTTTAATGACAGACCCTCCATTTTGTTTCTCATCCCCTCATCTTTCAATCATCATTTTTTTTTCAGGAGAATCTGTTCTTTCCGAACTATAATAATTACATTAAATACATACATAAAACATAATCATATGCACTTATAGTTATATGTGTGCAGTGCACTTACATAACTGTGTATCTAAAATATATCTTGTATGGGACAATATTTTCTTTCTGTTGTCACCATTACGTTTCGCGTTCTAACATCGTGTCGAATCATAATAGAAGTAAGATAAATGAGGACCCAATTCCGGAATACAATTATTCGATTGGGGCAAAACATACATGAATAATTGGACTTAATTATTGCAAGCATTCAACATTTAACGATGTTGAAGGAAACTAATTGAAATTCCATTCTTCAAAGTTTACTGTTCGTTGTTAAATCTGATTTATTATGTGTATTTGCGGCGGCTTTATAATTGTGCTAACTATTCGTTCTGTACATATAAGATTACTATAATTTGTACATATACAATTCACTCGATTATAATCAAATATAATTAGTGTTTTTTTTGTCTTGTTATACTTTTATACGTGTGAAGTTAGTAGAATACTGAACGTTTAAATATTACCAAAACTTTTAATCTGCTAAATCGATTATGTTTAAAGTAAGGTTCTTTATGAGGCAATTAAAACATTTTAATTGAAAAAAAATATAAAATACAATTAAATAAATGTAGCCTGAATAGCTTGACTTACTTTATCCGTGAGTGTAATATTAGCAGGTCAAAGGTTGAGTACGATATAATGCAGGAAGCCGTAAAGTTTTTGTAGAGCGTACACGCAATATTCATAATGTATACAATATTATGTGTACTTGGAATAAGAGAAATATTTGCGTGACTGTTGCTATATAAATCTGTGTTACATATTTATCTCAGATTACATTTTTTGAAAAAGATGACATGACACGACACGACTCTAATTTTTAGATTCGAGAGAAACAAAAATAAACTTGTAAGATAAAAGATAATGAAATATAGCTTCTAGATCTGACTTGAAACCCGTAGGTACACCTTTGTATCCCTCTTTTAAAATAAGTTAATCTTTCGTTGTCATTACACACACACACATTACACGTATATAACACTTGTAAATTTGTTAATTCATTGGTATAGCACATTACAGCAACAAACAGTGTGCGGGTAAAAAATAATTAAACGTAATAATATAATAAAAATCTGATTAAAACAGTTTTGATTAAAAATCCAATTACAGTTATTCAATTACGCTCCAATACTTGATTCATTTCGTAGTAAAAATAAAAATATACAATACAAAAGCACTATTTCAATGAACATAAAATTGAAGTCCCAATGTAGAAATTTCCGCTTTATTCAACCAAACAAATGGTAACTGATCGTGACCTAAATATTGATATAGGCCAGTACAATAAAATGTAGAATTAATGTGAACGGATTTGTACCCAACTTTCTGTAAGTCGATCACACGCGGGTTCTTGTTTATTTGATATTATTAATGTTAATAAAGAACAGCGTTACAATTTTTTAAACATTAAAATATTACTTAAAATAATTTTACCTTGGGTAGCCTTAGATGTTAGCAAAAATAATAAAAATATCCTTTGTAGAATCCTTTATTTTATGTTGTTTTCCGTTAAGAATTATTCTTCATGTATCTGAAACAGAAATAAGTCTACGACTATTTTTCTTTAATTGTACATTCAAATACCGTGAATAGTAAAGAATTTCTGAGTTTCTCGCCATTTTTACTTTCAAATATGTTTATTTCACCGTTATCCTGTTTGTGGTACAGGCTTTAAAAGGCTTACGTATATTCAACAAGAGATCTTTGCGAAAGGAATTTCATAAATACTTTTATGAAAAGATTTGCTACTGATATTGTAAGAAGATTCCTAATATTATTTCGACGACTCGGATGGCACAATGGTTAGCTTGCCGATGTATCCCAGGTTGAATAACCGGTATGGTCAACAACAATACAAAAAAACTAAAAATCGCTTACCATGGTTTAACAAATATTTTTTGTATAGAACTTGAAAATAAGGTTGTAATATGTTAGAAATTGTCGTAGTGATCAATTATTAATAATTAAATTTTGATATATAAAATTCTGTATACGTACTGTAAGAAAATTGTATCAAGTAATAATTTGCTGTAAAAATGAATTCAATTTACTCAACCAATCACTGGGCATCGGTCTCTTAATTAAAACTTAGGAGTTCCGCGCGTGTTGAGAATCATTTTACATTATATACTAGTAACCTACTTTAAAAACTTTATAATTTCTCAACCGATGTTGACGAAAGGAATACATGGACGAAAACGCTTACTTACATTATAATATTAAATAATTAAAAAAGTGTATTCTTCGTTTGTTATATATTCCCGTTTGGTAATTAAACGGGATATCCATCTCATTATAGTGGTACTATAAATAGTGAAACGCAAGTATGTTATCGCTCGTTCGAGGACAATACATTTGAATACTGAATAGTTTATGTCACCGTAACTCGAGGGGACTTTATAATAGTACCTACGAAAGGGTAAGAACATTCCTTTTACTACGAAAATTATTAAGCCTATATGACTTGGTACTTTCGATTTAGTGTACGGTGAGGAGTCTTAAGAGACAAGTGAAAACATCGAGATCCAATACAAGACCGTTTATTAACACAGTGAGTAATAACGTATATAATAATATATCTAAGCATACACTACATTAGGAACACTCTTAGAGCCTTACATTGATAGAAATATAAAACATTACGTAATAAACTTATAATTAACGTAACTTTACTGGTTTGATATCCGTTTGATTCTTAAGATTGTGACTGTAAAAATGCTGAATTTACCTGTGCTCATTATTTTTCACATGGAAAAGTAGAGCTCAAATTTCGTCCCCCAATCATTGGTGTACGTGACGTAATCACCGCGGCGTTAAATTATTGTTGTGTGATAGCAATGATACTCGCCAAACGCTATGTGAATACTCGGTTGAACAAACACTGACTTTTATTTGTTTTAGTGTTGGATTGTGGTGGATTTAATTTAGCTACTGTAGGTATGTTTTAATATATTCTAGGTATATTAATTATTTGGAACATTGAGAAATTATTACAAACCCTTTGTTGTAGATAACGAATATTAAATTTTTATTCTATACATTTTGATTGTTATGTACTGTAATATAACTCAGCTTGTTTCTAATTTGTTTTGATCTTAACAGGCTCTTTATAGAACATTGAATTAAACTTTCGTTGCATTATACATTGCCAGGGACACGAAAAGAGATTGGTAAATTCTCCTACTTATCTATTGTAATATCAGAATGAACCACATCAATTTGAAAGGTCAATTTTATATTGTATCCAAAATATCTGTCAATACAGGCTTAGTCTTATTTGTTCGAGATAAAAAACACAAACAAGTACTTAGAATTAATGATGTCATTTTAAATAAATACATGTTATACACAGCACAGCATTTTAAAAACAGAAATAATATTAATATATTATATAAGTATAAAAAAGGTAATTTACTTTATCAATGAATGAACTCAAAAGTTTTCAAGCGAATTAACCTCAATTGTCTTACAATTTTTTTGTCTTACTAATTAATTACAGTGGTGCTTAGAAAGCCCCTTAAGCTCTCAATGATTGATAATAATATTCGTTCTTACAATAATCTAGCAAAATTGTTACACTTAAATAAAATTATTTATAAAAATACCATTGTGTACGACACGAATAATATTAAATTATCAATATATTTCTTTTATTCTACCATAAAATATAAACAAATTATATTGAACATAATAATAATTGCTTATATTTAACGACAGTAATACAATACAAATAGCAACTAATAAAATAATAAATATCAATTATTTTAAAAAAAAGTTGCTTAGCCCTGAAGTAGGCGATTTATAGCTTTTACTATGGAAGCTAATTCAAGAGATAAATATACTTACTATATACCATTTTCATATTATAACACCCAGACCACAGACAAAAAGAGGTCATGACGTAGATGTTGACTGTACCGGGAATCAACATTCTGCAGTCCAGTAACCATTGCGCCAAATACAATATTTATATTATTTCACAAAACAATATTTGTGTCAAACAATAACAAAAGAAAATATTATTATCGTTTACTTACTTCAGTAAAAAAAAAATTTTATTTTAGAAATAAAACCATTTATTAAAAATGCAGCCTTGCAATTAAAAACGAAGAGAATTTTCAAATAATAGTAAAAAGTGAAAAGGTTGTGATAAAATATACAGAGGCTCGTTGTCGAGGCGAGTCTATTATTAGACGGATCGATATTCGCTAAGCCTATTCAAACGAAAGATAGGGTTGTCACCGAAGACAATGTAACGTCAATTTTTCTTACCAAATAAGAAAGTAAGTCGTGCTATAAAATAAGTGTATTCTGTACGCCTGTATAGATTTATAGACGTCAATTTCAAGTACCTTAAGTAGCACCGTTTAAACTTATTCAAGGGAGGGTAAAAATAATCTAAGCACGAATATAAATATGTATTTTTTTGACATTACATACTATTATTATAAACTATTAATAATATCATTTAAGTAGGTAATATTTTCATAACAATTGTATTTCATTAGAAAGCCTATTTTTTGTCACCAGGATCCTACTAATATTTAAACAAAAATACTTGATTTTATTTAAAATAATACGTCTGATAAACTATAGAGGGATTAACTTTATAGGGTGAATTTAACATAAAAGTACTAAAAACTCGTAAATATGTATTTTTGTTGTACTTAATAGGACATTAAGTATGTCAATTAAACGCTTATAGAGCTTTGAATGTACCCAAAAACAGTAAACAAGCAATCACACTCGTATTTATGAAAACTGGAGCGCTTAAAATTTTATACAGTTTTTATGACGTCATAAAATCATTTTATATTTAACAACCGGGGGAGTGATTTTATATCTATACACATTAAAATGACAGTTTAAATAGTACAGATATGAATGAAAAACTATTTTTAGTAAAATTCATATTTATTAATTTAATCTATAGACCTATCAAAACCTGCAATTGTAATTCGATGAAGCTTATCCTTGGATACAATACATCGTAGCTTTTATAGAATGCTTGCATATGAATCAAATCAAGAGACGTATCTTACCCATTGAATTTGGGCAGTTATGCAGTATGTAATACACGAAGTTAAGTCGAAGTTTGTTGTTGTTAATTTTAATGAACTGAGTTCATATCAACCCTATAGAACTGTTATGCAGATAATGCGGTACATATACGTGACATAAGTTATTCACTGACAAGTTTTCGATCGCAGATTATCCTGTGTCCAAACATGACATATTATACTTTAATAAATATAAGCCTCAATATAAATGACTTCAGTAGTAAAAATATCATATTCTCACTTCTACGTTTAAATAGACAATATGAATCTATAGGCATGAAAATTTGAAATAGAATACTAAAACATTAATTTGGTATATAACTTGTACATAACGTTTTCTCTGAATATAAATATTTTTGTAGAAACACCTAATCTAATATTTTATATTTTGTCTAGACTTCAAAAATACGTAAAATAACATATTTAAATCAATAAAAATGAAAAAAAACCCATCGATTTAGCTGAAAATAACCAAAATGTTTTCATTACATTAACAAAAATATGGACATTATTATTCCTCGATTCATTCTTGACACAGGGTGTGATGAATATCACGAATTAATTTAACGACAGTGTTGACGTCGAACCGCTCTTGTTATGTTTACGATCGATAAACAAGGATATTTTTGTAAACAACATTATTACGTTTCGTGTTAATACGTACGTAATTAATTGACTATAAAAGTAACAAGTTTCTTATTGTATGTTACAGTACGCTTCATGATTACAGCTATTAATTTTGTATGCATATTGTAATTAGATTTTCGTTTAAGTAAATTGCTACACAATTTTCTAGATACAGTCGTTAGTTTCTTTAATTTGTATAAATCATTAGGTAATAAATTTTTCAATTAATTTTATAATGAGATATAACCATACTTGTTTATATGGAAATTGAAAAAACGTTGAGCTGTAATTTTAACACATTCTCAAGACTATTCCGTGTTACGCGTGTTTCAAAACAAATAACCAGATCCTTTATCGTTTAATAATTGAATCGGTCGCAGGCGCCTTTTTCCTAATGCCCGGCTAAATTAAATTTCTCCGCTACGACATCGAGGGGGGCGAATAATTATCGTCAGATGATCGGAATTCCACTTCACCCAGAATACCGAAGTGCATACTGAAGAGCGTTCGGATGTTTTCCTTTACGTGTTGAAAGGGTATGTACTGAACAATTGTATTACTCCGTAAAACTGATAAAGAGAACTTTTCATCAATTTCTTGGTTCGACGAACAAGCTGACCAAGTTTCTACAATTTCGTTTCCTCATTATGAGGACCACTTAACTAGGTACTATCTTATTATCATTAAATATAAAATATAATACTATCTGTTATTGTAATTTTATGTAAAAATCTCAGTTGTTTTATTTTTATATTCATACATTTTCCACATATATAATTTTATCAGCGATTACTCCTTTAAAAGTGTCTGAAGAACCCGATTCGATAAGAGGTATTAATTCAAAAATAAATAAGTCGCTGTTAAATATAACAAAAAAATCAGATTCCTTCTGCCAAAAGGAGACTAAAACTAATTTAATTACACACATACTACACAACAAACTTTAAAGATACAGACCACATAGCTATCATAAACAGGAGTGATGTTCCACAGAGCAAGCTATTTACAGAGATATCGCCGTGGCTTTTCAGTTTTAATTGAATTGCTCCGGCTCTGTTCCGCCGCTAACCGACTTTTGACTTCGTTGATTTGATTTTATTCACTCAAAGGAATATTTTGTACAAAATTATAGCTACTGAGAACTTGTAAAGTAAAGCTCCTTTTGAGATTGTAACGAGATTTTGTCAAATAAACTCCCGTTTCTATACGAATTTCAAAAGAATGGATTGATATTTTATTATATTCCTTATTTTCGGATACTTTTAATATTATAATTTAATTTTTTAAATAATATAATTTATTGCGTAATAAGTGATTATTTTTTTTTTCTATCGGCGTTTTGAAATATATATAACAAAACGCTGTCAAGGGTAAGAGAAAAACACACAAAAGATATCAACGAAAGGACAGATTTCATTTCCTAGTCTAAAAGTACAGACTTATTTCTACAATAAATAGTTTAAATAAGATCGCGGTAATAATTTTCGGTAACCACAAGTAATTAAAAAAATAAAATTTAATTATAGGTTCCTTCTGAATATCCAAAAATGAAGTATTGTTAAAATAAATTATCCGCATTAATTGAATTTCCTGGTATTCCGCTATCAATATTTAATCAGAGGACTATTTGAAAAAAAAACCGATTACCATTCAAATTCTCTGATGAATATTCAACGGACTTTAACTGTACATTTAATACGAGAGAAAGATATTTCAATTAAATATTTGGCGTCTTTAGAATAAAGCGTTGTATACATAACAACAAATTTGGATAATTTCATAAAAGTGAAACTGGATTTTTATTAATATACACTGTAACATGATTCAATCAACGATTATAATTAGTTATTCTTAAAAAATATAATTTTCGTACATCGATCGAGCATCGTACATCTATCTTAGGTATGTCCTAATGGAATTTCGTAATGTAAATTCGCAACAAAAAAGTCATAAAAATATATAAAAATGCTAACTATATTCTTTAAAAATTATTACTTATTTCGATTCATTTCTGTGCGTAAAGCGACGAAACTTTGCCGCCATTATTTGCCATACGCCCCGATGTTGTCACAAGCAATTTACGTGTAAGCGGCCGTCCAGTGAATTACACTCGCCTACCCCCTCCCGAGGTCAATGACCTATTGCTACACCCTAACCCCTTTGCATAACTACGTCGTGTGGTAACAGCCTGTATATAAAACTAGATCGTATATCGAGGCTTTCGATTCGATTTTATGTTAATTCCTTGTATAAGTATAGCAATAAAATGGAGTTAATAGTAATAATACTACGCTAATAGCAGTGAAGTAATTTTTAACAATATTTATAAGTAAAGTACAATTCTCAATTAATATAAATTGATAATTTTTCAATAGAACGTATTATCATTAAATACTAAATGTCAGTCACTATTACATAAAACTATGTGAAAAGTTTCGGCAAATATTTCATAATTTATTCAGAATTTTTGTCTATGGAAATTTATATAAAAAGAACTTTCAGAAGACATATAAAATTTGTTCGAATCGGCGGCGATCGAATTCTCGCTGGGGAGAGAAATCCATTACACGTCAATCTGAGCATTCGTCACGTCACCATCGGGGTCGAGATTATTTTTTATTGTATTCGTTATTCCGCTCTGTTTACAGTTTTTAACTACATTTGCATGTCACTGTTTCACCACTAACAAAGCTTTGTCTCTCTTGATAAATATACCAAACATTTAGCAAAAATAATAATATACAAAATCCGAGGTATACAATACAACAGATTGACTCTTCCAGGTTTATTTATGTCGGTTAAAAAAATGACTATTATAGTATGAATAATGAATATAATAATAACTTGAAACCTACGTAAATTTCAGAAATTACAGAATAATATTTCCTTAACAACCTTATACATTTGTATCACATTAAAAATCCTATCAACACTTCAAAAATACTTATTATCATTTATCAAAAGCGCAATTACCAGTCGGGAAAGATTCGCGTCGTATATTTTCGTAGCTAATTAGAAACAAAGAACGGTTACCTAACTTTAAGATCGTGAAAATTAACTCTAAACTTTTGCCCATATAAATCTCTAGCAGCTTTGGTCAGACACTTTAATTATAACAAAACAAAGCGTCAGTAAAACAATTCGTTGCCATATGGCGCAGATATTCATTAATTATGAAACAGATGGGTAATAATAATAAAAAAATAATATTGTCCAGCTTCAGGGTCAATTCTAATGATTTTACTATATTCCTAAGCTTTTGCATTTAAAACGTTTATTAACTTCGTTAAGACTGGGTATTAGGTATTACTATTTAGTTACTATCCAGCTTATAATTACGACTAGTAGTTTTCTCTCTGCTTTTGTGGTACTACGACATATAAAACAATATATACGATTCATGTAAAAAGTTCATGTAAATTGTATATTATTTTTCCTTTATAGGCGCAGTCGGTGGTGACGGCGATGACAGCGACGACAAGGAGAAGGAAGAAGAAGCGGAACGTGAACGGCAAGAAGCCATCCGTGAAGCTGAGGAGAGACGCAAGGAGAAACATCGCAAGATGGAGGAAGAGAGGGAGAAGATGCGGCAGGAGATTAGGGATAAGGTGGGTTTCCATACAAAATATATTTATTTAATTTATTTATATGACAATTACTCTGGACAATGTTAGCGTAAATTATAAAGGAATATATTCTGCGTAGTAACATTAATAGTTTTTTTTTTGTAACAAAATGATATGGTACAAAATGTTTTAAAATTTTAATAATATTTGTGTTCGGTGCTTTTCATCTAGGTGCTTATTTACCTTTAGCTGTATTTCATGAACTGCCTGTCAAATAAAAATAATGAATTGTTTGTTTGCCTTTTTAAAAGGTTTTATAGGGTATTATATACTGTCAATTATATTTAAAGATATCTTATACATAAGTCAATTTTGAAATACGATTTTTTTTATTACCAGCATTGTTAAATTTCCACATGAATATAAACGCGTTGTAACGCCAGGCCTCTCACCGGTACTCGGGTGACGAGCAAATTGTCCGCGACAAGTGCGCTTGACCCGCTTCCTGCACTAATTGTACCCGTCATTGGCTTTGTCGCTCAACGATTCAGCTTTGCCAACTGGAATGTTTAAATGTTTTTTGGAAAAGCCATACAATAATCATTTATATGGAGATATAATTGAATGGAACGAAATGTTTTAAACCGATAGTTGTAGCGAACGTAGCTTTATTCTGTTTAATTTTAATAGGGTTCTGTATATTAATGACGTAGAGATTCAAGCATGGAAAACTACGTGTTTTATTATTAGTATATTTTAAATGATGTCCTTAGTACGGGTTTTCACAATTATAATATCAGCGGAATCATATAGTAAGGTCGTCAGGAAATATTATATATAATTGAAACCTCTATTAACACTACAATCACAACAAAACAAAAATACCTAAGATAATTTTAAAATTGTCCCAAAAGCGATATTTAAATTTTGTGCAAAGTAATGCTATCATTTATACAGTATAAAAGACGCATTCTAAATACAAATTGTTATCAACATTATTAAAACGGAATTACTTAGTATTTGTTTACTTTGCAAAGTAATCATTTTCAAGAGAGGCAACTTTGCGTGTAAAATTTGTAAGAACATTTCAAAAGACTCGTATGAGTCGGAGTCGTAAAGTTTGCTAACTTATGCAAATTGTCAGTTGACATGAAAGTGATCAAGTTTAATCACCCCTTAGATTGACTATTGAACATGTTCACTAATGCTTTTTAGAAACCGTATTTACTTTTAAAATTCCACTAAACAGACATTTCTAGTATTTTGTACATTTCTCTCATATTTCGTGTTTGAAAGATAAAGGAAATGTCTATTAGAATTTATACGATTTATTTGTTTAACTTATGAACCCTCAATTATTACGAACTGTACATATTTTGTAACTAATAGAACTATATATAAGTAACGATAGAAACCAATAAAAATAAAAGATCGAAACGAAACGAAGAATCACAAAAAAAAATTACTTTTTCTCAAAATAGATCGCATCCCATTAACACGTAAGTCGTAACCAAAAAACAATTTGAATCACTCAAACGGAATTCAGCAAAGAGCCACTCCGAGGTAATTTCTTTTGCGGTACTTGACCAACGCCATTTTATGGCAATTTACGACAAAATGGCGGACGCCTAATGTCAAAGGGTGCATTATAGCGGCAAAGAAAGTTCTCATAATAGTCATAATTCTTCTAAATCTTGGCTAGTCCAGTGTTCTGAAAAAATCTTAGCAGCCTATCGTTTCAACTTATGACTTATAATATGAAATACTCACTATGCTAAAGCGTGATGCTTTTAAAACTTAGTACCCGTAAATTAGTAGCCATTTTAGGCTCAAACGGTCTCTAACAAAATTTGTAGAGTTTCGTCAAAGGGGCCAATTTACGGCTGAGTGTCAGCAGTGTTTAAGACAATTAAGCGTCCATATACAATTATTCCTTCTAATATAGAATATTTAAAAAATATAAATCCTCAAATCTGCTGTGATTATTTGAATTAAATAAAACTTGTCTCGTTATCTCGTACACTGTCTCATGCACTCCTATTAAAACTAGTAATATATAAATTTAAACAATTCTATATTCTATCATTTGTTTCTAAATAGTTGATCAGTGAACTTACATAAAAAACATATACTCAGATCTAACTAGTATATGAGCCGCCTATATCAGTAACTAACATTGATCGTTCATTATGAAACTTGCTAAGATCTTGTTATTTGTCGCTTCGTGATGAACTTAGGTTTATTGATTTGCTTCCCACAGCTAATAGTGTTACGTCTTGTAACTTACTCTTGTGTACAATTTTTAATAATTACAAATTCTAACAATATTCAATTAACGACTTGATATGATATTGTTTTACTAGTTACTGGTTTACTAGCATTTTATTAGAAAAGCTTAGATACACCTTGTTTAGAGCACAAGTAGAAAGTATTTTAAATATAGAACTCGATTTTAATTTTAGTGCAAAATATTTCAAATCCCTTTATTGTGAGAATAAACTCTCTTACGAGGATTTTCGTGTAACCTATGGCAAAAATTTAGCTTAGTCAATAGTCCATTTAACGAAATTTGGTCAGCCATTATCCTTAGTGAGTACATTATCGTAAAGTGTGAGATTCCTATAACCGTCCGTAAATGGCCAAAAATGCCATATGAAAGAAGTTAGGCAACTATATTAGAGGCATTTAGAAATTCCATAGTAGCATTTTATTACACTATTAGCTTTATATTCTTTATATTTTTATGTAACCGACTAGGTTGGTTGGGTTACCGGGACTATATATAAGTATGTACATATACATATAACTTATTTTGCATAAAACTCAGGTATTAATTTGAAAAAAAATGCAAATCATAATTAATTTACTTAAAACTTAGTGCGAACCAAAGTCCAAAGATTTTGACGGCTAATTTTGCCCGATGATTGGTTGGATCCGGTACGAACAACAATTGTGTAATAAACGTATTTATTAGCAGTCTTGTTATGAACTATACATACATAGTTTGTCATTGTTGTTAGCATCATATCATAATAATTATTATTAATATATATACAGATAATGTTTTTTGCCAAGTACACCAGAACGTGCCAATAAGTTATGGTTATAGTGATATAGTAATGAACTATAATTACTGCCTTCCAGGGCCACACCCTACAATTAAAACTTTGATCAACTTTAGCGTGGGGTGATCGACACATTTCCTTTATAAAACATATCATAGAATTAGAACTATAGTATTACTTAGCTTTTCTAGCGATGTATACATGTTACAATGAAATTACAAATAAGTTATATAGCATAAAAAATATTATTGTTTTTAAATACGTTAGTTTTTTTTAAATAATAAGAAACCTCGTCTTAATGGTACATATGATTAGGGAACTTATCCAAAATTAAATATTGGAAGGATATAACAATTGTGAAACACGATGTAGACATCTACGGCCTGAGTTTCTACGACCTCTGTAAACCGTAGACCAAAGATCAATTTAAACTAGATTTGTAAAGAACTCTATTTTTATTGTTGAGATGGACAAACACATTAGAGGCGAGTGCTTGACATGAGGATGCTTTGGGACTTCACTTCGCGTGAAAAGACGCAATTTATTCGACAACTCAGGTCTATTTATATAGACCCGTAGACGCAATTAAAGGAAATGTTACTGATTTTCTTTTATTATTTCCTTTGGACAGGTCTCTTTCTTATACACTATTTATATTTATTCTTAAGCCTATGTCATTTGAAAATATTACTAAAGCAACGTGTTTGAATTAATAAATATTGCTTCAAATATAATATTTTGTAATAAGGTACAACTAAAATATTTATGTTGTGATTTGTGGTTACAAAAAATATTTTTAATATTAATACAGATCGCAATTATGATATATTAGTGCCTTTATAAAGCGGTGATTGATTTTACCAAGACTCTCCAAGGTATATATTACCTATTTTTATGTAAAACTTTGTGATATAAAGTATCTAGAATACGGAGTCGTCGATACGCAAGAGGCTTCGACGCTCCGAGGTCGTCACGCTAACACATTCTCGTCAAAACAACCTTTCCATAAACTCGTTACGTAATCTCGTAAAATATCCTTCTATGTCGCGAAATCGATGTTTTACCTCAAGTTTTGTAAAATATTCTTAGTCGAATGCCTTTATAAACTTAGATTATTTTCTTATAAGACAGAATAATAACATAAAAAAATTGTCATATTTAATAATAGATACTGGTTTAAGTATTCATAGAAGTAGGAAGGAGCCTATAGATTCAAAAGTGAATTAAGAAAAAGATGCGGCTTATAATTATGTTTAAAAAAATCCTAATATGGATATTAGGATTTTTTTAAACAAATATGGATATTTATATCAGATTTATTATAGATATAGAAGTTTATTGAATATGAAACTTTATACTATATCATCATAAAATATTTGCGTTAAATTTGCATTAAACGTATCTATACACTTTACGTGCGCAAATAAAGTGAAAATCAATAAACCTATTCCACGCTTGTACGGCTCGCAGAAAAATCACCCCATGTTGGAATGTTTCCATTACGTTACGCAAAGTACTGTTAACAGATAAATAATATTATATTTTATAAAGTCAGTAGGTACTTTAAAAAAAACGATATAATATAAATTTAACATAAACTATAATACCTATAAACACGACGTGCTTCTTATGAGACACTATTCAAACAATTCCTCTATAAGCATTTATGCTTTAAAAATATTATTTAAAAGATTTAAATCAGATTGTTTATTCTGATTGCCAGTTGTTTCATACTCTCGCGTTTTCGACCAATTTTATATTGTTAAATAAATTTGAAAATATTCCAAAACATTCCCCATAAAGTTTACGACATCAATGAAATTCAATGACGTAACAAAAACGTCAAAATATGGCGAATTTTCCTGACTTTGTTGTTCATAAGTAAATTTTCCGGCACAAGTCAAGCGCCTGTGCATAACATCACCTATCTACAATTTATATTTACACACATTTCTTCTATACATAATCTTCGTAAATTTTTACGTCTCTTGGTTTTTATATAATAAATAATTTGTGTTATCGCTATATAATTAACCATTTCAATTGTATACTTTTACGGCATAATACTATATTATTAATAAATTATTTTAGCCAAAACATTCAATTTTACTCAAGTTTTAGCCTAAGGCAATTTTTGTCTATGCCGTTGTCCATCGATAGTCTATTAACAAGTATTAGGGTGCAATCTCCACCAGATTGCGAACTAACCACGTTACGATCTCATTCCGGATAAATTGTCGGCAGCACTCTACTTGACAGGTACTACTTTTGAAACTAATAATGAACATAAGTTTACGTTTATATTTTTAAAATACTTATTATTTTTTTACTAAAAGTATGAATCTGCATAGTAGTATTTTATTTGCACGTCAAGGCCTCAATGACTATATAATACTATATAGCTTTTGTAGAACATAAGACAATACTTAATTTGTTTAAACTTTAACACTATTAGGAATTAATAAAGGCGTTATTATATTATATCTATGTTGAATTGTATAACTTCACTTATAGCATTCATGTTAAGAGATATAATATATATATTTAGATACCAATTACAAACAATTATTGAATACTACTTTAAGTAACAAACCAATAAGTATATTTTATATCTCATTAAAAAAATACAAATCAAATCTTAGTTTTATAAATATGTTTGTCATCGTCGCGTCAGTCGATCGATTCTTCGTGATAAAACTAATTTATTATTGTTTTTTATAACTTTTTATTTTGTTGACGATTCATACCATTGTTACTTTGATTGAAAACCAACTGCGAGTAAAAAAAGAAGAACGAAGAAGATAGAAGCAGAGCGCCTGGATGTCAAATTGACTCTAGTAGGGAGTCCGTCTCTGTGCGACTCCCTAATCGAGTCAGGTTGACTTCTTTGCGGCATATGCATCACGAAGAAAGAAAATATTTATTTTTTGCTGTTTATATTGGTTTATAGACTTAATATAGTCCTTTCCTAATTAACTTCTTAAACGTTGATCAATAGATGTAATTTTTTGTTGCTGAAGCTAAACATTAAGGAATTCTAATATGTGCAAAATAAATATAGCTATCAACTTACTGTAAATAAAATAAATGCAGCATAAATAATTAGAGTTTTTAGGAATTTAATGAAAGAACCGGATCGTGTAGAGAAGACGTAACTCTCAATACCACTAATGAGATCCCAGGGGAAGTGAGATGGAAAAATATTAAAATTAAGTATCATGCAAATTGGAGATTAAAATAAAAATTGTTTTTGTAAATACACTATTTGTGTGTTATGTTTGTTTGGCACTGTTATCCACTTGCTGGCACAAACGTCACCAAGCCAGACTGCCGACTGCCCCAGGTTCGATACTCGGAATGGTCAATGGTCTCGGCTGTATTTCTTAAAATTATATAATATCAATAATTTTAGCTATGTTCGTATGTGTGTTGCGTCCCAAATAAATAAATATTGTTACGATACAGCTAATTAATGTGTGGTTAAGTTACTATAGAATTGAATATACCTCATAATGTTAAAAAAAATTACTTTCTTCGCGTTGCAGTTTCCAAGTGCTTAAATTGTTTTTTTTATTGTTTTATGTGACACTTCAAGTAATATTATGAAAAGCTAACCTAATTGGCTATCGTATGATACCCAAAAACTTTTTTATTGGAAACGTATCGGTGATTTATATTTCAGTATAGAAATTTTAACCCCTAAGGGTTAATATCCCAGAGGAAATTTAGTGGAATTCGAGCGTAACCGATATTGCTTGCTATGAAAAGTATTGGCACAAAGTATTTTGCCGTTTTCGAGTCCTTTGCGCATTGGTCAGTTTGAAATTTGTTTTATAGAAACATGTTGATATGTTGAATGATTTGATGATATTACTGTATCAAAACCAAACATTTTAGACATATTTTATGTTTTTATTGTTACATTTAAATACAATACAAGAAATTAAATAAATACATATAGTGTAACGGGCGGTGTTATCGTTTAAGACCTTTTTCAGTAATCCTACTGTAATGACTTCATGTTTTTGCCAGCCTTTTTACCAGTACTTTTATTATTTCAGTATAAAATCCCCAAGAAAGAGGAGATGGTTGAACAACAGCAACAGGAGCCTGACAATCCCCTGATGAGGAAGAAGAAAACTCCCGAGGAGTTGGCTGCCGAAGCGGAACTTGAAGATCAGGACGAGTTCACGAGTAAGATTATTTCCATAATATTTTAATAATGTAATTGTTTAAATGACCATGTGCATGTGCATAGATGGAGCCACACACCTAGCTACAATAAAGACGTAACCTAATATGAAATATTACGTTTCAGAATTGAAGAACACCATCGAGACTCAGGTGAACGAGTTGAAGTCGCAGATTGAGAGCAAATGCGTGATGCAATAGGCGTCGCGACCGAGGCTGATCATTCCGTCACATCACACACACACAGTACTAACCCTCAAAACCATTTCGCTCAAACATTTTGTAGGAGAGATTCGAATTCTAAATTATTTCGGATGTAGTTGGCTAGTGGCGCGTTGGTGCTTGATAATAAGCAATAATATTTTTATACATTCATAATAAAGAGCCTCGACACAACCGACCCACGTTGATGCGTTAGGTCAAAAAGTCATCGCTGCTGCGATCAGACATTAGGATAACCTGTTTTATATGTTAACGCTTGTGATATATTGTTATTTAAGTGTAAAGATGAAAATTTTAATACAACTTACGGTATAAATAGCGCGAATAATTTAAGAAGTCTTGCACGCGTCTAATTCTGCTCTCTCTTCCCCTCGGACTCCGACTTACATTAAAATAACAATGTATTCGATTGTAATATTTGTTTCATCCAAATTCCCCTCGGCTCGGTTGGCAGTTGGCACTTGGCAGCCGGTGTGGCAGTTGGCACTGGGTGTGGCTTGCGCTCTTCGGTCTTCTCTCTCAGCTCTTCGACTTTGCCTCTAAATCTTTTGCATGCTGGCTTATTCAATGTATACGGATCGTGTCAAGTATTCCGTTAAGATATAATACCTTATCGACCTAGCCTTAAAGTCCACATCGAAAATGTAATTCATAGGTAACATATTGTTGTATCGAGCGTGTCTAGCTCGTGTTCGTTATCATTATGTTCTTGCATGTCTAATATAAGGTCAATGTTCGTTTAGTATATAATATTGTAGATACGACACCTTGTTGTTCCGTTTGTCAGTTAGAGTAGTTGACGCGAATCTAACGTTTATCGATGTTTTATGCTTAGAGTAAAGTTAATATTGTGCGAGTAAATGTTTCGAGCCATTGGTGTCGTACGTTTATGAAGATCCGCAAGCTAAAGATAGTCCGTTAAAACAAACATACGAAGACTTAATCTATGAGTTGTATTGCGGATGGGATTGCTGGTTTAATTGAGAATGGATAATTGTTCGAATATTTGACTCCACTTAAGCTGCAAATGCAAAAGATTTGTTATCGTCAAAAGCTGTGATATAAGAATAAAATAAACTAACGCTGTGCGCCCGACGCGGCCCGACCGCTCGCGCCCTTCCATTCTCTCACATTAGCTCTTACGTATTTCCCTTTTTGATCTTTCACTATAATATTACTGCGTCATCTTCGAAAAGCACACTTGAATATAGTTCTCATAGCAAAAGCTTGGACAATTATCGCAGCATCGTTTATACTTTCAGGTCAATTATAACTACCTTTGCAAAATCTAATTTTATTCCATATACACCCAAAATGTAAATATGAATCAATAATTTCTGATTCTGTATAAAGCTATATTTTCAGATAAGATACCTATTTCTCGCAATATATTTTCATAGCTTACTTCAATAGGCCTCGCTATCATAGCAACTCATTCAACTCACAATCATCAGATCACGTCAAGCGACTTCTTCTATAAGCTATTTAAAACTTCACAATCTCTTATAATAAGGTAAAAGTTAAATCTTCACAGTGTACGTGTGTTAGGCTAGGTTAATCATATATTGTAATAGTTCTATGTACGCGCATGACAGATTAGCTAAACGGTTGTTCGTAGATATTTGGGATATACAATAATAGGCGTAAGATTCCACCTTGTCCGTTGAATTATTTAAATTTGGCATGACCAATTTGAAAATTAACTCTTGAATACAGAACTAAGCTCGGCCGTTTATTATCTGAAAACAAAATTTATATTTCACTTACTCTGCCAATAAATGGAAATGGTGGCATGAATTTTAATTTTTTTAAATTGACCCCCTTGAACATTGGCTTTAGCTCACTGCCAATGTTTCATATATACATTGTAAGTATCGAATGGCAATTATAACAATTTTGAGAATTTATTTGGAATACTAATGTTTTCACATCTCAATAGCCTACGAAATTTATACACGTCTCAACTTACTCTTTGCTCTTTCCCCTATTTCTGCCTGTAGAACTGTAATCTTCGTTGTTGGCTCTCACTACGTAGATATAGTTGGTTAGAGAATTATTTTGATACGTAGCGAGATTAGATGTAATGTATATTAATAAATACGCTAACTGTCACTAATTTCAAAAAGATGCTTGACCGTCGCGTGGCTGCATGGAATTGTAAAGCTCTGTTGGTGTGACGTGTCGTTATCTCTGATTAGTCTTTTTCAAATATACATGGATTATGTAATCCATGTGTAGCTTTTAAAGCCACTGTATGTAAGTAAGCTTTTGGTGTTTGGTGTATAGTCACGTGTGGTAAATAATTGCTTAGAATCGTGAAGGAATTTGGGTGATATCAAATGATTGTCGCATGTTTGTTTTATCACATTTTATTCGTATTTAACTATGTATATAATTCACTGATTTTACACACTCACACCCAGTCTTTCAACGTTACGATTTTTTATATTCATTTGATAGTGAATATTTTATACAAAACAAGGCTTATACAAGGTAGACGTGGTATAGAAATAATTATACATTATTTGATAAATCCCATATGAATTTGAACTTATTTATTACACCCGTAGCATAATTTAAAAGACCTTAAGTGATTTGACCAATTTCGGACTTTTCTTAATCAAAATCAGTTGTGTGATTGAGTGATCTTATGACTTTTCTACTCAGGGTAAAGTAATATAACTATTTTATATTGTATCAGTTTACATTCTTTAAAAGGTGTGACTTTTTGGCCTGCGGTGCCAATACCATCCAAAACCTTGCTTCACTCTGCTCGCATTTTTATTCATTATGCGTATTTAGAATTTATTAACAGAGATTTAATTCCCTATAAAGGCTATATTTGTATATAACGTGCCTATCAAAGTGTTTTGGTTGTTAATTAAATATGACTGAAATCTCCGCAGCCGTCACCATAGTGATATTATATATATTTCAGCATACGTGTGTGGTTATCCCAATAACAAGTCTTACAAAACTACATTCAGATATTGCAATATCTGCAAAATCATTCAGTAAAAATGAATATAAATTTAAACAATAAAGCAAAAAAAAACTTAGCAAGTAGACAACTTAGAGACAACGACACTTCGTACCACACTAACACAAGAGCTTCAACACACAGTATTAATTGATTGTTAGATAAATATTTATATATATTGTAGACGTTTCCGAATAGTATAGAAATTATTTGAAGATCAAGGAACTGATGATCAAACGCCACAGACTGCAAAAATGCGTTTTGGAAAATATTTGTATCTAAATAATAATGTCTATATTGTGCGTAAAAGTCTTTGTTTACTTATTTAAATGAAGTTTACATAGATGATATTTTAAATAGCATTTTACGTATGCATGTACGGTTCAACGAGCCATCAGTCCTGACTGCCTTTAAGAATAATATTGAAACAACATGGTCTCGTCGTTCCAAGTGCTGCACTTGTTCACATAGGATAGTTTTTGGCCAATTGAAAATCACCTAGTACGTTAGTTTTTAATATTAGTGACATCTAGTGTTAAAATTGCAAGTTTACGGAAATTAAACTTTTAAAATTTAAAAAATTGTGTATAACAAAATGTAATTGAATAAATCGTAATCCATTAATCAAATATGAACTTGGTTCATAAGCATGTTGTATTGTTATTATAAAGAGAAGTTTGTAGTTTATCCACGATTAACTTAGAGTAATGGAGGAAAACGAAAAAGGTTATTGTTGAAAATGTTTTTAGGTAAATAAATCGGATTGAGCTTTTGTGAAAACCTTGTTGTTACTGATAAGTTCTAGTTTTGCGAGCGTGGCCGGCGGCAGACTGCCATTCTGTGGTCCTATCTTTTCACTAATTAGTTCAAACTTAAACTGTCTCTACTATCACTTACGTAGTTACGTATTAGACTAGGCTTTTTCGCTACTTATTGAGTTGTATCTAACTGTTGCAATGCATTGTTAAATTTATTTACTCCTTATTAGTTATGTATAAAGTTTAGAGGTAGCCATTTTCATATTAACTTAATGTGATTGTGAAAGTGGTGTATCTACCATGTTGTTAAATAATAAATAAACTACATTGTACCACCACTTGCTGTTTTATTTTATTACACCTTAGCTTAACTAGATAGATAATCACAAGAAATCGTTTAGTAAATATTCCTATTATAAAATTAACTTATATAATATGATACACAGTCACTTAGTAATAGATAATCCTTAAAAAAGACTCCTCAGATTTGATACACAAATTACTCTAAATATGTTGTCATATCCCAGACCTTTTTCAATTTTTTGTTGATATTTGTAAAGAATGATATTAAGTCTTCAAGTGTTGAGGAAATTAATTTAGAATTTGGATTTTCGCTGATTTTAATCATAGCACCGTCATCTTGTACTTTTGTTTCTAATACAATTGCATTTAAATTATCTATATCGTCATAATCGTTCGATTTTAGTTGGCTAAATTTCTCGACTTTACTGAGAATTTTAGATTCTCCATTCTCCTTACTGTCCAAGTCTATAGCGTTCTCTGACGAGTCTACGTCGTCGTACTTAAATAAGCCATTCCCTGCAATACTCCGCCGTTTTCTGGTTGTATCTTCACTGCTGTCAAGTCTTTGCAATTGCATGTCTTTATTTATATTCTTATTTTTAATTCCCAAATCGTCATAGCTTTTTAAAGATTCAGTAGACATTTGCTTATCTTGACCTCGTCTCTTTTTTTGCATTTCCCCTGGTCCTGTGTATCTTCTGCGTTTGTTGATTTTTTTTCTTATGGTTTTCTTCAAAAAATCTCTTGGATGCGGTAGTTCATTTGTTACATCAAGAAGTTTATTTATTAAAATTGAACTCAGAGGTCGATTTTTATTAATTCCTTTCAGTTTGCTTTCTCGCTTTTTATAAATTTGTTCATGGCTATTGTACAATTCTCTTTTAAGTCTAGTTAAGGCTAGGTTGTTCATTTTCGCTTGAAAAATTGTGTGTATTTTATTTAACTCTTTATTTATATCAAATACTCGATCCATGATGGCTGCTTTATTTTGTTCTAAGTGGCTTTTAACTAGATCAAACACTTTATCTTCCGATCTCTTAATTCTGGTGATACGTGGTTCTTCTTCGCTTAAAACAATTTCAGGACTGTCTTCCGATCTTTCTGTAGTTACCTCATGGCAAGCTTCAATTTGAGTATTGGCTAATACCCAAAATCCAAATGAATTAGAAGGCAGGCTTATAAGTAATGATTTGTACGGACGGACATGCTTAACTACAGGCCGAATGTCTCCCTCGTAGTACATAGCGTGACTATTCACCACGATATTCCTAAAACAATACAGAATCCATAGATAAAGGATAATTATTGTATTTTTAATGTATTAATCACATTATACTTACTCATTTTCATCAAGACTCAGTATAAACTGCATAATATCACCTCCTTCTTCTTTCTTGGGTAATTTTATTGAGAACCGAGCTGGTTCGTCATCCATATTAGCTCCATAAAGGGTCAAAGCACCAGATATATGTTTGTGATCTAATGACGTACAGTGGGCGAAGAGTGTTGCGTTTGATACGTCCATTTGAACGTCCAAAACACGTTCACCAACAAGATTTTTATATAGGAGAGCCATGTAGAAACTCTGGAAGGTTTCAAAATGTAAACGTTGAAATACATCACAAAATTATGTTTATTTTCAATATTTCAACAACGCATGAACTGGCTTGGCCAATATCTTACGAAGAAACTACTGAAGAAAGATGTCAAGAAACAGATAATTAATAACTATCTTATGATCTAGCGTCACTAGTTTTTACGTAAATTCTTAGAATGTATCTTTATCGCTTTACAAAAATATGTTTTTGGTCCAATAAACATTAAATTACAACATCAATTTATTTAAAAAACTGCGGTACTAAATATACAATTGTACAATAGTATTCTTATACAAAATCTAGTCAAAAGAGGCAACATAAACTTACTAATGTGGGTTCGTGTAGTTCGTCTTTGAGTAAGTCTCTGTAGTGTATTGAAAAGCCATTGCGAGCGGCGAAGCCGAGACTGGCAAGCCATTCGGCTGCTCTGTGTAATTCTGTTTTTGTATGTGTCTGCTCTGTGAGCCACAATGGAACTTGACTCTTAGCTAGAACCTTAAGTAATTTTCGACGGTCTTTGTCTGGCATCCTTTCTAATTCTTGTGAGGATGTGTTGCTATAAATAAAAAAATATAATACAATATGTAAAACTTCGGTTGCCTGGAAGAGATCGATTTTCATCGATAAGGCCGCCTGTTGTTCTATGTCTCTTAATTTTAGTTTTGTGACAATTTATTTATTATTAACACCAAAATTTGTAGATGCTAACAATGAGGTTCACAATAACACTTGCCAGATAAAAGTGAACAATAAGTTGTTTATAATAATAACACAACATAGAAAAACTAATCAGATCCAGTTTGGGCACAATAATTGTTTCATTGTGGAAATAACTTGTGAAACTTGTGAAAAAAATAAGAGAAAACTAACCCGTTCAAAAGCAGAGCGTCCATCATTTCATTTGATAGCGTGACGTAATCCCTAAAGTCACTCTTGGAATATAGGTGTAGGCAGGGTGTGACGTCTCCTCCCACCACTTTCCACTCAGGATGGGAAAAGGTCTCAGTGATTACTTTAAGGGTCTCCAAATCATTAAGGTATTCTTCTATAGACTTGTTCTTACATTCTAGACATATGTATAAAAGAATCAAACTTACATTATTATGACTTTTGATCAAAAAACAATTTATGATTAAGGTTTAATTGAAATGTTTCCAGTATAGTTAAATTAGTAGTTAATGTTAAACCAATATATTTTATTATTTTGTTTCCATTGAGATTAGGTATGTGATCTATTTCTATCAATAGCTTTCAGAGTAAATTTTCAAAACAAAAACGACGACTTTTATCCATTAAGGCAACATTGCATTTGAATTATGTAATTTGTTTGAAACTCACCATAACCAAATTGCCAAAAAACATCAGCTAATCCTAAACGATCAGCAGCTGTTAGGACATTGAGAGCTGTGTTTGCATCCCACATGCCCGTATTAGTCTTCTGATCGTTGTTTAAAGCAAACACCAGGTCGAATCCAGTGGCATTCGACCATTTAATAAATTCCTCCCACTGGTTAGGTGTTATTGATATTGAGTCTTCTGAAAATACGGTTGGTTGATAATTGGTAAAGCAACAGGTACCGTAAGGTACTTACATACTAAAAAATTGAGCTAAATCGCTAAATAACTTATTTGTAATTAAAAAATACTTTTAAAAAAATATCATTAAATAATACAACAATTTTAATATACCAAATATTATAATTTCTATATGTTGCTGAAACTAAAGCATTGTGAGTATCTGTATTGCTTAGAGCACAAACAGCTTTTACAAGATTTTAGAACATACCAATAGTTGGAAATCAGTTACTTTTCATACTTATTATAAAAAGTATACCTTTTTAAATGTTGATGTTTAAACAAATAAGGTCAAGTTAATGCAGGTAATATGTCGCATATTTCATCAGCTTTATCGTTAGAGTGTAAAAATAGTAAAAAAAACCTTTATAGTTCCGTCCAGTTCCTGTCTCTACAGCGAACGTATTGTTTATGAAAGTCAGATGCTCTGTGGAGGGCCCAGCTATACGCAGAAATGCCGGCGTCAACGCAGAAGCCATGCAACTGCATTCTTTACTGCAGTTAAAAAAAAACTAATTAATCCGAAGAAAAGTTGTTTAAACAGCATTTTTGTTTCTTTCTGTTATATTTTCTACAAAACTCACATTACAGTGCCGAGGCTAATATATACAAACGATATTATGTTAAGCCATAGTTTCTTTATGCAAAGTATTGTTTAGGTTTTTTTTGTAAACAACAACATTTTTATACAAATTAACATTAATATATTGTTATGGCGAAGGTTGACCTTAAAAAAGAGAATACACACCTGTTATATTTTCCAATGGTTGAAAATAGATCTTTAGGATCAACACTGAAACTTAAAAAACGCTTGTCAACTATATTAACATAGTCCTCAGTAAAAATTTTGACATTATATATTTTAGAATTAACTAAACTAAAACATAACACTAATATGTAAACGAACATTTTGATAAATAAACGTGAGAAGAACTCGGAAGTCATTTTATATGATACGAACACGAATGTTACAGGTAGTAAGAATATATTTTAATGTTAAATTGTATATAATTCTAAATATATATAACCTTTAGATAGTTTTAAGTTTACGGGTCACTGGAGTATACAGTAAACACAAAACTTGTAATCTTAAAAACTCATATGCTAACCACCGTGCTATGTGCTATAAACAAACCGTTATATGCAATAAAAAAAGTTAAATATTAAACGCCTAAAAAACTTATTTAGTACCATAAATTGTATGTAATTGATTTTAAAATCTTATCAAAACAATACTTGTTAAAATGACTAGGCACAGGTGTGCGATGTTTCACACGAGATAACACTGAATTATTATTAAAAGTAGATACTTAATTCACAGTACAAAACATGTGGAGGTATCGTAATCACATTTAGGGGTTTCCGCAAGGTTGCATACAAATTTCTGTCATCGTGTCTTTGATCAACCAAAAACGTGCTTTCCAACACATAACTGCTTGTCATGATTTTTTATAAAAATAAAAAAACTAATATGTTTTATGTATATACTATACTTTTACTATCTCATCAAATCTAACAAAATAATTGAATAACTAAGTGTACATATTTATAACATTAGAACATAGTATAGGTTTCAATAAAAACCTATTAATTTTTACCATCTATACTTATAATAAGGCAGTAATTCTAAATAAGTAATAACATGTTACTGACTGTAACATACTTAAAGATGCTGAACGTATAAAATCGTTTTGCTTCATCATAAAATATATTCTTCACTTTGAGCGTGTTTTATAAATCTAATGCAACACGTACGAATGTGAATATGTGCCAAGTCAACAATAAAATAATAACACGAGGACACTTCCTATTTTATTATTTTGAATACTGTTTTATGATATCATACTTTATCATTATAATTAATCATCTTAAGATTAATTCATTGCTAATGCTTGTACTAAACTATATTAAAAGGCAACAAGGAAGAGAAATAAAGACATCGCCTAAATAATACATAATAAAATATAAATAAACTAAACACTTTAATTTCATAAAGTAAATATGAAATATATTATTATTTATGTTTATAATTTAAATATACTCCATGCTTATATGAAAATAGATAAACCTTTAGAAGTCACCCACGACACACGCTATCAGATTCAAGCGTTCGTAAAAGCAAACTTACTGTTACCAGTACTATTATCCATACCTCGTACTGCATCTGCGTACTGCACCTGCGATCAATTTGGAACGAAAGATAATTGTTTACAGTACTAAAGTAAAGTTCACCCCAACAAACTTGCTCGCCAACTTAATCAGCCATTGCGTGAGGCGGCTGAAGCGGCACCATGTCCTAGAGCTGGAGGCCCGCCAGTAGCTCTGGGCAGCACATGAGTTGTCAAGTCCGGTGGGATGCCACTCATGCACGGCAGTATCACAGATTCGCTCATAGTCGTGGGACTGATCGCGATAATAAACCAAAAAAAACTGAAGTACTAGAGATCTTACGATTTAAAAAGTTTAAAGTATAAAAGTTTAAAAATAAAAATGATGAACCTCAAAGTCTCAACTGCTTTAACTAGAATGCGTGTTTACCAAATCCATTTTAGTTCCAAACATTATTATTTTTATTTAAGACCGAACATGTGTTAAAAAGCATAACGAACGAACAGAATAAAGTCTTTAAACCCAACACTTGTATCCCAATGTTTATGTGTATTGAGAAAAAACTAGATCAAATAATAATAATTAAAAGAATAATAATAGTAGTTTTTTTTATAATAATTAGATAACTTAATCTAAAAGTTTAACATGTTCACAGCGACCCTATAAATGTACAAAATAGTATTATTGACGTTGACGTACAAATAATACAATGACTATTGACAAAACTCATCACTCATAAAAGTCCACACCTTGAAGTTGCTTTGGCAATTTGTTATTTTTATTTTGGTACCTACCTACCATAATTCATAACATTGCAATCAAATTATTTTAACAAATCGTTGTCTTATCGAAAAATATTGGCATGTAACTTGACTACGAGATAACGTTTCACGCATCAGATTATGTCAAATCAAATCGGTAAATTTTTATATTAAACTGGTTTCGACATTCTAATTTGGTATGAATTTGTGATGTGAATGTGAAAATGGAAAACACAGAGGACAATAAAAAGGACGAAACATCAGGCGAGAAAAAGGAGTTGCCGTCCAACTTTCGGAAAGTCTGTTTAATTTGTGGTGATAAAGCATTAGGTTACAACTTTAATGCAATTTCCTGTGAGAGTTGTAAAGCATTCTTCCGACGTAATGCTCTTACCAATAAAGAATTCAAGTGTCCCTTTTCTGACAATTGCGAGATAACAGTGGTTACACGACGATTTTGTCAGAAATGTCGCCTCGAAAAATGTTTTGCAGTGGGGATGGTTAAAGAGTTTATTATGTCAGATGAGGACAAAGCTGAAAAAAGGCGAAAAATAGAGGAAAACAGGGCTAAAAAACGGCAGATAATAGAATGTGATGACTCAGTAACAAGTTCCAAAATTAGAAAAGAAGATGTACCTTCAGCTATTGAACCTACTGTACAACATAATGTTCTTAATAGCACTACATGTAGTCCAAATAGCACAGTACAATCCCCATTAAGTACAGACATAGAAAACTCATTGAGTTCCTCCCCATTTTATGGCTATAATTCACATACAAGCTGTGAACCTGAGTATGCCAAACTCCAACCAATAAATGAAAAATTGATAATTAATCGAAGTTTACATGTACAGAGAGATGAATATATGAAGAGTCACATAGATAGTTCGTATTGTGCAACAAAACAAGACAGTATAAAGTGAGTATTTGTATTTATTTATTAAACTTTAAATTAGTACTTATCTTTAAAGTGACTTTGAAACAAGTGATATTGAGTGGCCTCGAGATATTTCTTTGTTGTTACTTTTAAGCTGATGTATATCATTTATGAAGTTTCAATTCAAAAATTTACAAACAATATAATTTATTAAAATTGTATTTAGTAAATATTATGTTATATTTAAGTACTATTTGTAAAACTTATTGTAAATTAAACAGGTCTATACTAACTAATGGAGACAATTTACAACATGTAGTCATATCAAATGATGTTAATCATGAAGAAATGCCATCCACAAGTGTTGCTGATGTCAATAAAGCTAAAGAAATATTACAGGATGTTGAAAGGTAACTTAAGTATTCTTTAAAGCACAAGATAAATATTGAGATTATGTCTTGTATCTGAAAATAGAGAACTTGCAAACATGTGTTAACTACCTTACATCATGTAAAATATTATCTTTTGAAGTTAACTAAATAAATTAAATATTTTTTAATACACTTTCATGAACCATTAAAATATTAAATGATAAGTTTCTAGTTAATTCACCATTCATGTGCAAACTTTTAGTAACAATAAAACAAAATTACAGAATATTGATATCTTATGGCATGACACGAGTATTACCAATTAAAATTAACACTTCCTTACAGAATTGAACCTAATTCCATGGAGTCAATATTGTGTGAAGCAATAAAATTGGAATTTGAAGCCTATTCATCACTTGCAAATGCTAACAGTTCTTCTAGAGAACTCAATGAGGTACTTAAAGTAATTTTTGTATGATCTTGGAATGAGACAGAGTTATATAAAAATTCTAATATCTGCTTATAGGTAGAACGAGCGAAGCTGAATGAGCTAATAGTAGCAAACAAAGCGCTTAACGCGCCCATTGATGACGATGTTTCCGAACTTATTGGAGATACATCTGGATTTAAGGTATCTAAGACAATTGTACATTTAACATATTGAGTCTCTATCTTATTTTCTTAATTACCTATGACGAAAATTACTAATTACCTTGGAGAAAAACTCATACTTGCAATAGATATTACCAAAGTTTTAAATAATAATTAACTAAGAAATTCTTTTATAGGAATGTTTAGTTTTGAGAGTAACCGCCAGAGGTGCTGTTACAAATATATGTCGATATCCACGGTGTGCATGATAATAATAATACTTATAATTTTTCAGGCGTTCAGCAATAAACACGATCCGCGTCTAGTGACAATTGTCAACCTGACCGCGGTCGCGATCAGACGGCTAATCAAAATGGCGAAGAAAATTAATGCTTTTAAGAACATGTGTGAAGAAGATCAGGTATAATTTCTGTAACATAAACTCTTTCGATTAGATATTTCTCGTTATTTTGCAGCTATTTTGGGTACAATGTAGTAAGGCTTACAGGCTTGTTACCATGGTAACACGTAACATTCTTCAAAGTTTGGTTGTTTTTTTAATAATTAGCAAGATAGAACTTTTCTGTTTAGAAACAAGCTGGAAGATATATTAATTGTAATCTCCAGGTGGCGCTGCTTAAAGGCGGTTGTATAGAGATGATGGTTTTACGCAGTGCTATGACGTATGATGGACAAGGGGATCAGTGGAAGGTATTTTTTTTTAAATTATATTTGTATTCTTAGGCTAGACTAAACTACTGGTATCAATATGGGTCTTGTATTCTTTTTTTCTCATCTTTATATATTATATTACAGTAATAGTAAATAGTTCTTAATGTAGTTCGGTTAATTAAACTCGCATATCGAAATATATGTTTATATCCCCAAAATCCACAAATTATTGCTTGATATTGTACCTTATTTAAAAATATTTTGTATTTATAGTATCAATATTATTACTTCCAGCTTCCTCATAGCCAGTCATGCTTCAGCAGTATACGTACAGATGTGTTAAAACTTGCTAAAGGCGACATCTATCGGTCGCATGAGGCATTTATTCGGTCCTTTAGGCCAGAATGGAGGACGGACGAGCACGTCATACTAATTATGTCTGCATTACTATTGTTTACACCGGACAGGGCAAAGGTTGTGCATAGAGATGTTATTAAACTAGAACAGGTAATATTTATTCAAATTATTTATACATTTAGCGTTCGGATAAAAACATACATTTTATAAAAAGTATTAGGAAGGTATCAAGGGTAGAGTAGAAGAAGAGTGGGAAGTAGGTTCTAAGCAATAGAAGAGATTAAAATTAATAGAAAATATCGGCCTGCACGGGCATGATCGCACTTGTCCGGATTTTAATCGATTATGTTTCCAAGCTAAGATTTCACGTGTCACGTGATCTATTTTTTGCGATCCTTTAATACATATTAAATTTACCAGAACTCTTACTACTACCTCCTCCGGCGTTACTTGGAAAGTGTTTACCCTGGATGCGAAGCGAAATCAACATTTTTAAAACTCATCCAAAAGACGATAGAACTGAGACGATTCGCTGCTGAAGTCACCGAGGTGTATCTAGATGTGAATCCAATCGAACCACTGCTCATGGAAATATTTGATCTCAAACAGCATCCCGCATAGGTGAGAAAAATCTACAGTTAATAGTTCGCCCACCTAAATAAATCGTCTTCACAGCAAGATACTGATAATCATGGATTTTGGCTGTAGCTGCTAAAATACTTGATAGTGTCATCAGTATTCATATTTAAATGGCGTTAAATATCAACAATTTTTAAATTAAAAAATATTATTACCTTGTGTAAAGCTTTGAAAGCACAGGTGCTTGGTCCGTTTTAAGAAATTTATTGCAATTATTAAAAAGTATGCATTTATTTTAATTGTCATATTTTAAATATTAGATATTCAAGAATGGTGCCAATATTTGGGTAAAACTCAAAGGCAATCGTGGCCTAGACAGAGCTTAGTTGAGATTCGTCGACTTGTCGACATTAACAATAATTTTTACTTTCATAGCTTAACGGGTCTTTATCACAATTGTATATTTTATGACTATCCAGTCGTTAGATAAAAAAAATATGACAAAATAATATACTTTAAACCTGAAATACCAAAAATTATGTTAATATTTTGTCCAAATTGGATTTTAATAGTTATTTATTACTAAGTATATTTTTGTAAATAAACATGTAAATCAAAACTATTTTTATATAATTGTTGTTAGATATATAATTTTATGATACATCTATTTTAAGAAAGCGGAACAATAAATAATATAGTTATATATAAAAAATGTTTTATTGAACAAAAAAAAAGAAACTCGTACTCAACATAATATTTTCAATAACACGTTTATATCATGTTAACATTAATTCATAAATAAAAATAGGTTTAACAAAGACTTAAATATCAAGTGCACAACACATTATTGATTCTGGCTCTACTGAGCTGTGTTTATGGCAGTCGCAAGTTCTCTATCGACTTTCCGTTAAACTATATAAAGACGTTATAGTACCTACAATACGTAACTTAATAAACGTGAAATTCGTAACGTTCAAAGATGCATAAATAACAAGATTTTATGTAGTGAAATTACACAATCACAAAAAAAACAAACTCCTTACAAACTCCGGAATAAGGCGCTTATCAATGTGCTAAAATATCGAGGTAGCTCGTATTATATTTCCTATAATAACTAAAATATTTTGCCGTGACTAAAATGTCTAATCAGAACTCTTTTACAATAGTAATTGACATAGTTTCTTATTAAAAAGCTCCGTTAATAGTATAAATGGTCAATTAGGTGTGCGTTTTCTAAGCAATTTACTTCTTATCGATACCTAGAGCGATTTTCATCTCCAAACTGTAGTTTTCGTCAACTCTAACGAAACCTTCAGTGTCAGTATCGACACAATCTTCAAACACTTCAATTTCAGACACATCTTCCGATTCCAAAATAGCTTCTAAAGGTTCCGGAAATTTATCGACCGCCTTTGAATCATCGAGTTTATCATTTCCTATGCCAGAATCGTTCGCGTCATTGACGGTTAAAACAACGTGTTCATTTTCATCAGTAAGAGTGTCTTCAAACGAATTCTCATCACTTGGTACAAGTGTCTCATCGAGACCGTCAATGTTTTCAATTATAGATTCAGGGGGGCTTGGAATGTAATGCACGTACTCGCCAGCTCGCCATCTCTGCTCAGCCAAACCTATATGAGCATCAACGATTTGGGATACTTCCGGAAGCTGTAAAAAAATCTTTTATTGCTATTTAAATTGTTTTCTATATGGCAGTACATACTATAGTAGAATATATTTTTCGGCCGCTTGAAGTTTATTGCAACTTAACGTATGGCATCGTTCTTACCGTATACTGATTATCGAGCTGTTCCGAAATGCTCTCTATGATCCTATTGGTGCGATTATCCACCTTCCCAGCGTGTGATGTCACAATGCCGCACCGTCGATAGTGTTCTACTTCTTCGTATTGTAATGTCTTGTCCAAAATCTCCGAAGCCACCGTATCCTCTATACGTGCGTTTTCTTCCATATCACCATAATTTGTGCCTTAAACGTGATTACATTTTAATTTAGGCAAAACAAACACAACCTATTAACATACATTAAAAAAATGAGGTTTAGTTACTTATCTTAAATGTATTATTATACCTTGGGAGGGAAATCTTTCATCATGAGAAGAATTGATCGCCTCTATAATGGTCCGTTTCGCTTCATCTCTTCTTGAACTCACCCCAGACGTACTGGGTTCACTGGATTCTATTGCATCTATAAATATTGTATCGTTTATGTGGTAGCTAACTTAATTCTTTTAAAAGCCCCGTTTTTATGACATATCTCTAATATATTGTCCATAGCACCTTAGTCGTGTAACACAAAAGTTTGGTTGGCATTCACTTCAAGCGTTGTAGGTACTTGACTTATGAAGTAACAATATCTCCTATCATTGCTTTAACCCCAACTGCCTAGCAAATAAAACGTCGCAAATGAAACTGCATTGGCGCTAGTCTCCGGAGAGTCACACAGTCGCAGTAGGTACCCTCTGCCCCATCGATGGGACATAGGATCATAAGTTATCATAGCTTGAAAACAACAAATTGAAACTTACCATTACTAATACCGCCTTCCTTTTGCGTAAAACTACGTCGACTTGATGCGGTTTTGGGTCTTTTATGAATCGTTTCCTGTTTAGATAAAACATCGACGTTTTCGCTCTTTGAATCACTATCTATGTTTATAGACTGCGTAACTGATGATGCTAAAATATAAATCGCAATAAATGCCTCCGTCAAATCATGTCCGTCACTCACTGAATTTGAGCACTACAACTAGAATATAAGAAATTCTTACGTGGAGAATCAAATCGTTCCTCTCCAATTTTATATTGAACTTCAATAGGCGTCTGCTTCTCGACATATTCAAACAGAACGGCACCGGGTACGTGAGTCAACTTTATCTTGTTAGTATCTGTTAAAAATATGGGCATTTTTAACCACCTTGAAATATTACTCTATAGATCAATTATTACACAGACTATGCTCCTACGGAAACCTACCAGGATGCTCTCCCATAGTGAGCTGGCTGAGAGCGATACGGTCGTAGGCATTATCTTTCCGATATGTGGTGACATAGTTTTTTTCAGTAACTTGATGCGCTGGTATTCGTTCCAAATTCTTATGGTATTCCTCCATTATCTTCTTATCGTAATGTTTCTATATGAAGGAAAAACATTCATTCACTTTTGAATTATTGTAATAAATGTTAGATCTAAACTCTGACATAGCTTTTAAGTTTAATGCAAATAGCGACCAAGATACATTTTTGCGACAAAAATGCAGGTAAGAAAAGTAATTGAAAACGTCTTAAGGAAGGATAAATGCATGTAAAAAAGTACCATAGGATCAACAGCAGGCTCTCCTCTTGCGATTCTTGCATCTCTTTCAATCTGTTCACGCTCGAGTTCAGCGAATATCTCCAGGTCTTCAGCACTTGGCTGCAGGGCTTCATCGGTTGCCTCAACATTATTTTTCTCAATGAAATTAATAAGTGCGACACCATCGCCTTCACTTTCGGTGACTAAAGAATTATCAGTTTATAAAACTAGCAGCATATATTTTGTCAACATATTTATATTGTTGTATGCTTATAAGTACCTATTTAAATCTAGCCATAATCTAATTTTTAAAATGTAATCTCTTATATTCTTAAAAAAATAACTACCTTTAAACTCATCTGTAATTAATTTTGTAAATTTGTTGTAAATTTTGTAATTTTGTAAATATGGCGTCAACAGAACAGCTTTATTCGCGATTTTATCTCGATTTCTTTGAGCACGTTATAAAATGGATCTCTATATGTTGGGAAGAGTTAAACGAAATTGTCCAATCATAGGACCACAATTATGTAGCAACGAGTACAACCAACGATATTAAAATATTGAAGTAGCAACATTTTTAACATTATGTTCTAACAAAATAAAATTTAATTTACCACAGCGTCTCCTTTCAACTCCTTGTATATCATATACTCCAACTTCATCAGTTTTTACTTTCATAGTATTATTTAGAGCTGTTTCGCCACTAGTATAATTGTTTATCACATTTTCCTTCACTTCTGTTTTATCTTGCACTTCTTCAATTTTATATTTTTTTATTTTCGTTTCTGTACTTACAATATTCGATTGAAAACCACCTTTCTCTATCAGCAACTTTTTATCGTGGTCTATAATAGCTGTATCTGTTTCAGTAATATTTCCTGAATTGTTGTCTTTAATAACTTCTATTAATGGTTTAGTTTTATCATTAACATTTAATTCCTTGTCATTTGTTATTTCGGTTATCTTCATGCCTGAACTATTAGGTTCTGTAACATAGCAATAATCCTGTTATATGTTATTTGTTACTATGTGAAACTTCGCTTGGCGTAATGTACTTACTTTTAACTACGTTTGGTTTTGCCGATATGTGAGATACTTCGTTAAAGAGTAAATTACTTAACCGTTGTGCATCAGATGAAAATTGTCTGAAAGTGAAAATATGTTAAAAATAATAGTCGGCTTCAGCTACTATGGAAGTTGAGGACTGTTCAAGTTACTTACATATTACCCATAACAGTAGAAGATGCTTTTTCATAGCCGGGCCAAAGGGAATCTGGTTCGTTACAACGCTCTTCCCTCAGCTCTTGTACTAAAGTCTTCCCTTTCTCGACCTGAGACCACTGAATGTTTGATGTTTCTTCTGTTGAGACAGAATATCGTGACAGAGAATCGTGTTATTTAAGCATACCCTTAGGACAATGCATTATATAAATTAAAAGACAATAAAGGCCTTACGTTACTAGATACATATGACATCGATTGGAATTTCCAGTTACCATCATCATTAGATTTTAAACTTAACAGTAGTGATAAATAAAAAGGAACATTCGTATGGTATCCGTAAGTTATCATATGATAATATATGATAACTTTACAACAAGAAAATCCACGAAATTTGCTCCGTATATATTACAAACACGACGAAAAGACATCAAACCTAAATCATCAGCATCACTATCAGTAGAGCTATCACTAGTGCTATCTTCAGCCTCAGACCCCGTTAGCATCTCTACTGCAACACCATCTTTAGTCTTCATTTCAACTACCTTTTCTTCTACTGCCGTCTTTTCATCTACTTCTACGATTTCATCCTCCTGTAAATGTATTTTAGTACGTAAGGCTTTCAATTTGGGTACCATCAAAATTTGAATTGTTAATTAAATTGTTCACAGCGATTCAAGGCATCGTGCATATCCGGTTGACTTAAGTAGAGAAAAGTAAATATTGTCTAAAGCACCTTTGGTGGAAGTCCTTGCTTCTCCCTCATTTCTCGCTCGCGTGCCTCTCTCTTAGCTCTGTTCTCTTCTTTCATTTTCATTAAATATCTCACACTCTCCATAACTTTCTCTTGATCCCGGGCAATCCAACTGTAATTCCGTAATATACTCTCTATATATATCACTCTCGTATAGCTTTACAAAGTTTATGTAAATAATCTTCAAAGTTTAGTTATATAAGTTAGCTGAATTTTCAAATCACCTTATTTACCTACCAAAACCAAACTACCAAGTATTATTACCGTTGCCTCTCAGCGATTTCCTCTTGCACACCGCCGCGTTTCCAAGCCTCAGCACAAGCACGATCGCGTGGAAAAACTGGACGGTTGTCTAAGTTAAGTAGTTCTTTTAGTCGCAGTGTTAAAGTCTTACGGTAGGCAGGGATATTGCGGATGACTGGGTTACCCGTCAGCACCAGTACTATAAAACAAGATTTCTTAGTAGGTACATTTTATTACTTTTTATACGATAGAAGTCAGTAGTATATACACTTCTGGGTGCAGAAATAAATCGTCTTCTAAAATTTGTTTTAATTAAATTGAGCAGATCAAATTAATAGATCTTTGGATAACTGTAAATATAAAAAGCTTGACAGTTCACTCATAAAATCTGATGAAAAAGTACTTATTGTAGTAATGGATAACCTTTTAATACATTCATGTCAGCCAACACGTCTACTATTAAAGGATCTTCCAACCGGTTGTATGATAAATCCAGAACTGAGAGATTTCTAGAAGTACGCAAATGCTCTAGATCACCTAAAAACATATAGATACTAAATATATCTGATAAAAACCTGCATTGTTGCCTCCTAATTCACAGGGAATAACGAGGCAACAATGCCGATTACTTTACTTTTGTATAATCAACAAAATAGAATAAAGTGTATTATTGTGAGTGAATCGAGAAAACAAAGTAGAAATTCATCTAATGAAATTAATAAAAGGTTTGTTAATTATATAAGAAGTAGTAATAGAAAGATAGTTCTTAGAACTAGGACTTAACTCTATTCTACTAATCGTACTTACCAACAGTAGTTAACATATTATGGGCTATACTTAATGTATGAAGGTCTGGAACCGCATCCAAATTAGCGATTTTAGTAATGAAGTTGTGATCTAAATTCAAAGTGTCTAGCTTTGGACAACCTTCAAGGTTTTCTATTTGCCGTATAATATTATAATGCAAATATAGACACTTTAACTCTGACAAAGTGTCCAATCCTTCAATCCTTTGAATACCATTGTTTTCTAAGAAAATACATTTAAGCCCTGTATATTCTTCAAGGTTTTCGATTTTTGAGAAACCCTAAAAAATTCAAAAATTTAACGCTTCACCAGAACGAGACGTATTTGACAGAAGTACGAGTACTCGTATATATGCGATTATTAGATACAGGAAGGTTGATAAGTAATTGAGTATTCAAAACATGTCTGCTAATTAATTTTACTTGTTGGCTATGGCCGTAATTAAATAAAAATATAATATTTTATAATGATGCCCATTTAAAATCGTTAAACAAATTTTCGAGCATTGAGGTTAGTATTAGTATATAATTGGGAAAAGTTATTATGTTATAATTTTAGTTATAAAAATCTGTAAAGCCTTACTTTAAAATGCAAATACAATATATCGTTAAGGTGTGGTGTACAGTAAAGCTTATTCTGTTTGCACAGTTTACGTATAAACTCTTTTGTCATTTGTGGACCTCTGTTTTCTTCTTCCAATTCTTTTTCTATTTTCCTTTTAAACTCTATTTGTTTAAGTTTTTTCTCATTATTACACTTTTCGACACGTTTTCTTTCTAGGAAAGGAAATACAAATTAAATTATATTATAAGATAAATAACAACGAGCTTGTACAAGAAAATGTATTTTAGTTCAAATTGTAAAAAATATTAACCAGAAATACAACATAATATAATGTGCATACAGTAAATGGTTTTATTATAGTAAATAAATAAAAATTATGTAATTGCTTCTGTTTTGATTTTTGATCGTTAATAATGTATAAAGGGCGGTAGAGCTTTCGTTCATTTTACACTTATTTATCCTACTGTAAGAATATAGTATTCATATATACAAATAACTCTTAATATTGGTTTTTGAAAAATGATGATGTCTATACCTATATGGCATAATATGAACATTCAAATGTTGCACTAAAACATTTATATAAATCTTTAGTTACCTTCAATTATAATCTCGGAATCTTTTGTAGTGGCGGTTTTCTTTTCCTTTTCGCATATAATATAGTCTCCTTGTGCCTTTATATCATTATCGACTGGATTTTCTATAACCTTACTTGAAGCTACAGTATCTTTTTCACTTTCTAATAAATTATTCGCAATCGTCAATACTTTCTTATTATCTTTCATTTTATTTTTAATATCGCACAATAGGTCATTAATGCGCTTTCTACGTTCCAACTCCTTTTGTTGCTGATCAGTATGTTTTTCATTCTTTAAAGCAATATCAATATCCCATAACTCTTTACGTATTTTATTAGAATCATCGTCAGTAATCTTAGACTGTCCTGAGGGAACTTTTAATTCTCTTGAAGAGACTGACTTAGGGTGTAATATATTATGTGATACTTGTAAGATATCATTTACCTCTTTTATAAAGACCTGGCACTCTTTCGTTCTCATTTCACAGCTAACTTTGGTATTATTTATCCGTTCCTCGTGACATTTTATTTCCGTGTTAAGACTGTTGATGGCAGAGTTAATATTGTCTACGTCTGTCTGAGTTACAGAACATTTTGTACTATTTTCACTGTGTTTCGTGTCTTCCGATTTGGCTGGAAATTTTTCTTTATTATTTATACTCTGCTCACTTTCTTCTTTCATTCTTTGATAAGCTAAATTTGATTTTCTAGAATTTTCCAAGGCAGTATTCACATCGTTTAACAATTCATTCATGCTGTTAAGTTTATTTGTTATGTCTTCTCGTATCAATAAGCTGAGATTTTCGGCGCCCTTGACGAGGTTGTGAGTAAGGCTTTTCATTTCGTTAAATTCTAATTCTTTATTTTCTATGTTAATATTATTTCCTTCTTCGGAAACATTCTCTAGTACATCGTGTAGTGTATTTTCAATTTTCATGTCAATTTTAACTGGACTATGCTCTTTATTATCGCTTTCGTTAAATGATTCTACTGAAATATCATTTGATATATTTTCGAGGTCCTCATTTATTTCTTCAACTTTCTCATTCTTCTCTTTAAAGTCTTCAACCGTGCTTAAAATTGAGTTAATATTTTGAAGAGCTTTTGCAGTATGTTTTATTTTTTCCTCAAAAGTCTTAGGAAACACTTCTTCCACGTCATTTATCTCATCATCTGGAATGGATTTTACATTTGATTGTTGCGTTGGTCTACCAAGGTCCAGTTTTATGGGATTGTCAACTAGAGAAATATTCATAGTTTCATTGATTTTGTAATTCTCTTTGATTTCATCAAACGCTGAACGCCTTTTTTGACCCTTAATTATTTGAGACGATGATTCTTTTAATATAGGATCTTCAATAATTATCAGTTTCCGGGACTGATCTTCACTTTCGTTTTGGTCTGGATCATCATATTTATCAGCCAACTTTTGCAGCATATTTTTTGTTTCATTAAAGCGAGTCTCGTATGACTTATTTGTCAACTCTGTTACGACTTTATCTATTTTTTGGAATTCTCGTTCATCACTACTGCATTCTTGGCTTTCACTTCCACTTTTCTCATCTACCGAATCCTTACATAACTCGCTTGCTGCATACTTGTCAACTGATTTGAACAATGCTTGCATATTCTTATATTTTATTTTACTAATTTTGTCAGCATCACCATCGGCTTCTTTCAGCTCTTGAATAATATCACCATAACTGTGTATATTAATTTGATCATAGGGAATATTATTACCTTTTGGTCCTCTCTCGAGGTCACTTGTGATTTGTATTTGTCTTGCTTTCTCAGCTATAACTGGGTTGTCTTTCACCATTTTCATTACTGCCTCGGAGCTCAATGGCTTGTTATAATCTGCTATTGCTGTGAAAGGTTGACCTGACATTACTTCATATTCGGATTTTACATCTCTAGAACCAGATGCAGCGATATAAGGCACATTCATTTGTGTACCCTGCTTATGAGTCTTTAACTCATTTTCTATAACATTATGAATAACATTCTGTGGTAATTGGGCATCTTTGAAAAATTCTTTTAACTCCCGGCGTTTAACGTCTTCGAAGCTTGTTTCTGATTCAGGAAGTTCTGAATTCATTTCCAAGTATTTCAAAATATATTTCAACAAACTCTAATGCCGAATTTGGTCAATACCAAGTCTAGTTGCTAGGAAACAGTCTTTTTTGTTTTGCCGATGATACGAAAGATTAAATTTTGAATTACGAATAACTAGCTGGTAGCATGAGGTTTAATAGTTACGTTATTTGTGTGTATATAAATATTAAAATAATGGTTGGTACAGTAAAATTATGTCACACCTAAAACCAAAATAAACTCTAAAATTGATTTTAAAAATACAGTATCTGTGGTTATCAATTTGAACAACACATGGAAACAGATCGAAGGTGGAAGTTTAGTTTTGTTTTATTGCTCTGTCACTGTCAGCTATCAGCAGTGACAGAACTATTTAGATTCACAGATACATTTGACAGGTACATTTGACAACTGTTTTCCTCAGGTTTAAATTATAATTAACTACCTACCTTAGCAAAAGACATTTTTTTATTTCATCGACATTGTTAATTCAAAAAATAGTAATGTTGCTTCAATAGCTATATGTATAGAACATTTTAAACTACAAGTTTCATCTCAAAATGCCGACTATGACGGACGAGCGTAATTTTCGTTCATCGTATTATGAAAAAGTAGGATGCCGTGGGGTAGAAGAGAAAAAATCACTGGAAATTCTTATGAAAGAGAAACCATGGGATAGAGTGAAGCTGAAACAGTTCTGTCTGAGATTTACAGTGCCAGCTGCTTATAGAAATTTGGTGTGGAAGGTTTTATTAGGTAAGTCCTTTTAAAACTGAACCAACTTATTATTTTATATGTATATGTCAATCACTTCTTCTTTTAACAAAATGTTGTTATTACTATTTTTTGTAGCAACATAAACGCTTATTATATACTTAATCACTATTTTCAGATATTCTCCCTGTATATGCTGACTCTCATCAATTTGTGATGGAACAACGTACAGAACAGTATAATGATCTCTTGTATGCAGCAGAAATGTTAGAGAGAGTAGAAATGGTAGCCCCACGAAGTGAAGTGCTATTAGCAATGTGGTTACTCGAATTAGAAGAGCGTGACCCACCGGTATTTCCAGAGACCAACTTCCCGGTATGAAGTAAATTTTTTGAAGCAACACAATCAAAATTTATTGCTTATACAACATTGCAATGCTTTAATGAATATCTTTCAATAGTTACTTCACATAAGGTTGAAACTGCTGATTGTTTCACCACCCTTGTGCCTTATTCTTAATAGTTTTTTACATACAAACTTTATAATATGATTAAATAAAAATCTATTTACACATTATTTATGTATTCAATAATTTGTTTTAGTCAGCAGACACATTTATTCCTATTGCTAAATCATTATTAGAACTATATGACCACGAAGTTGATGTTTATTGGATTTGCAAAGGATTAACAGAGATTGTGAAAAATATGCAAAAAGATTTAGTTAAACTTAATGAAGCCTTTCAAAGTATGTTGGAAAAAGAGGATGGAGAATTGTACAAGTAAATAAATTGTACTTTATATTTTTGATATAGTACAAAATACCGACAATTACATTTGCAATAATATCTTAGACCAGCAGATCAAATAATTATTTGTTGATCAGCACAAATTATATGGACAGAGATGTAGAGATTCTTGTTTTAAACAGTGTCAAACAGAATTTAAAATATATATAACAAACATTATGTGTAATTTCAGCCACTTAATAGAAATCAAAGCATTGGAAAAGTTACCACTAACAAAATGGTTCAATTGCTGCTTTGCTGGTGTCTTAGATGATAGTTCTCTAACAAAGTAAGTTATAAATCTACTATTTTATGAAACCATTAAGTTAACATTATTTCTGTTGGAAATTTAATAAAGTTTAAGTAAATTCAGTTCCATTAGATTATTTTGGCTCCATTCAGACCTGCAGGTGGGTATTTCACATTAAATATATAATTCAACTCTAAACTAACTTAGATTTATAATTTGGTGGTGCTACATACATCTTGTATGTAAGACCTAGGGGTCCTCAGCCTTTGATGTTTATATTCTTGTTGTTTATACACTAATTGGTCATCAGCCATCTGTGCCTGACATATGTCCTTAATTCTAGCCTGGTCTAAGACATACATGTTTCCTTACTATGTTGTGCTTTACCATACAAGCAAGTCTTTATTGCTATTATATAATTAAAAGAAAATCCGTAGTCCAATACTGATAACTAATCAAGCATTAATTTAGTTTTTATTTTAGAATATGGGATAAAGTATGTAGTGGAGCACCAAAAATTTTATCGTTTGTGGCAGTGATGTTGATTATGACCCTTCGTCGAAATATTCTTCGAGCTACATCAGCAGAACAAGTGTTAAAGTGTGTGTTGGAGGTGAAAATAAATATTTGTTTTAAGTCTATATTACTTGTCTAAATCATGTCATTTAAAAAAAATATAAAACTAATTTAACAAAATACCCACATGCTGAGCAATTTATATACATGGTCCAACTATGTCTTCATTATTCATTTCTATGTTACAGATACCAGAACAATGTGAAGAAGTGGTAGCAAACAAAGCAATTGAACTATGGCAGTATTATGCACAACCACAAAATGACCAGCTCAAAAAATGATGTATGACCTTCTAATGAGTTTATCTCATTAGAAGAAAAATGTGTTTAAAGATTGAAATGGGTGGAAATGCTTCAACAGTGTATTCAAGGAGCCTTTTTATTATATGAATGTTATGAGGCATCATGTAAGATGATCACAGACTGTGTCTGATAAACACCATAGATATTTTATAAAAGAAACAACTTTAATATTAATAAAAGCTATAAAATGATTTTTGGACCCTTTTCTGAACTTTTTCTATAAAATGAACTTATAGGTTCAGAATAAATTTTATGTTGTAAACTTTTCGGATTGAAATCGTTTTAACCAATATTGCGCTACTCTCATAGACATTGTACATTACATTTTTTTTAGCAACTTGTATTGCATTTATATCTCCATTTAGATGATAGAGATATCGTTCTCCTTGATGGGTGTCGTTTGGTGTGATACCCATCTAGACTAGCAAATTGGGCCTAGTATTTGAAAAAAAAGGTAAATCTGCTTTATTGAAAATTTGAATAAAATATAGTCTTAATGTTAAACAAAAGTTTTTTTATTATTTACCTTAAATCTTTATTTCTCATAAAATCGAATGCAAATTCAAATTCTCAAAAGCGCAAATGTCAATTCAAAAAGAGGGACAGGCAACCACCATTCTGTGTGCTTCAATTTTTGCCGGACAGACAATTATATCATAACTGTTTAGATTTTTATCAAAAAAATCTTGTACAATTATTGAATTGGTCTTTTTTAAACACAGTGCTCTAAGAACTCAAAACAAAAAGAATTCCCATTACGTCATAAGAAGAGTACCATATGTATCGTACGGTCAATATATAGTTTCAGACCCTTCAATGAGTATAAATATTATTTATTTAAGAAATAAAAGAGTTGGTTGTGGTATATCAAGATAAAAAATATATTATCTAAGAAATCAGAAGCGAAAGCTACACCAACTCAGCGTTCCAAATACATGACCGACGCGTCCCGCTCCTTAAAAATAATTGGTAGCCTTCCCAATCGGCAATCACCCAGAGCTGCCACCCCAGGTGAGCCACAGAACTAATATCAAACAACGTCGGCAATATTTTGTACGCTTATAGTTTACGTATACGTTTAGTGATAATTTTAACCTCTCACTTCTAATTTCTAAGACTTCATTAGGAATATTCGGTATTGGTAAAAATGGATTAACTATTAGTTATGGTTTCCATTTATCTAGCCATAAAATCATAAACAAAACTCAGTTAATTGTCAGTATGACTGCTTAGTATAACAATGACAGGAATATGATCGGCCTGCATCCTTCATCATCGCCATTTTACATTTTTCAATAATGTCAGCCAAATCATCAGATCGCGTTCATAGTTAAAATTTCGTGATAATAACGTAAAATTATTTAAGTATTTCTTAACCTAAGGCTACAAATATCTAAAGTGCAGTGAAATGGATCGTTTTATCAGTATGTGGAAGGTCCGAGAGCTGGCGGATAAAGTGTAAGTTCCAACAATATTTCAACACATTTGTATGTAAATTACATCTCAGCCTTGTAATTGTATATAAATTTAATATGTTATTTACTAAATCGAATGAAATAAACGAAAACCTATATTTCCTCGTTAATACAACTACAACTGAAATAATTCATGAAATCATATTAAAATTCCTTGCACCTATCCATATTTCTTATTAAAATATCAGAAAGTTCGGAAAAATATCTATTCTCGTTTCGTAATTACTTCACATAAATTATTGTTAAATATCCTTAGCTTTTGATGTTTTTATGTGTATGCTTTTCTTTTTCCGTCACGTTTATCAAACTTAATTAGGCTTAATTATAGTATAATTAATATATAGATAAAATAATCATAAAATTATATTTCTTAGGTACCTGCTTTACCCACTTTTCTTGTTTGGTTACACATATTTTTGGCTGAAAATGTGTCCTTTGAATATAATGTGATAATGTTAATCTTATCATTTTATAAAATCGCATAATGATGTTTATTCTAATGTACAAATCATACACTAAAACTTAATGTTTTAAAATTGTGTCTGATGTTATGAACTGTATTGTTAGCAGATATTACTAAAAATTATACTGAATTATTTAAGGTTATTACAATAACAAAAATTTATTCTTATTTTGTTGCTGTCTTTTAAATAAATCTACAATGGTGAAGTTGCTAGTTACAATAAATTTATAGTAATGAAACTTATTGATAAACTATTTTATAATTATTTAAAGTCTTATATCTACTGTAGTTTGTTGGTGCTTCTACTGCTCCTTGGATGTGGCAAAAACGAAATAACTAATAATTAATGATCCCATTTTGAATTTATGTTACTACTTACTTAATACCAACAGTGTAAATACTGTATACATACTGCAATACTCTTTAAATTTATGCCTTCAAATTTATTTACAAAGTATAAAGTCAAAAAGTTTAAATTATAATTTTGTCTGATTTATCTAAAATGTGGCCATTAAAGTTTTATTTACTTTCATTCTTTCAAGAACAAGAATTGTTGCATACAATCATGCCGTCCAAATAAACCTTGACCTAACCTTTCACTTTTATGATCAATGTAACAATTTCATATTTAAAAAGATATATGTAAAACTAAAATATAAAAGTAAATGTTGATGAGTTTATAGTGTATTGCTCATTAGGTTGTCTTTTTTACTGTTATAACTTCCTCAATGTACTTGAATTGAAATATTATCAATACAATATAATCATTTACAATAATATTGTGAATTAAGAAAATAAATGAAATAATTTAATCATTGGCATTGAAATCAATTTTGTATATTCTGTCAATAAAATTGTATACTTTATAAATTTTAACAAATTCATCTTTTTCTCAAAATTGCACAACTACATGTATCATTAATTAATATGATCATTTTTTTGTATTTTGATAAAGGCTAATGAATTGGTTCTTTTATTTGATAATAATTTTTACAAGGACATTCAGAAAAGCTTTCATATTTCAGAACCAATGTAGTTATGAACTACACAGAAGTTGAAGGGAAAGTACGCGAAGCAACATCGGATGAGGCATGGGGCCCAACAGGACAGCAAATGCAAGAATTGGCATTAGCCACCTTTACATATGAACACTTTCCTGAAGTCATGTCCATGCTCTGGCGACGGATGTTGCATGATAACAGATCTCACTGGAGAAGAACATACAAGGTATACACATAGTCTAGAAAGCATGAACTAAATTAATAAATATCAGGACTCTTCACACACAGTCAGTTAGCCCCAAGGTAAGCCGATAGCTTGTGTTATGGGTGCTAACACAACTGATAAACTACATATTATATACTTTACATATGATATACTTTACATAAATTCACATTATAACACCCAGACTACAGCCAACAGATATGCAAATCACATAATTGACCATACCTGGGAGTGAACCACAGACCCTCTGATCGGCCCTCCTGCAATGGCTCAACCGAGTCGTAAAATTCATTTTTTAAAAGATGAAATGATCAATTAAATGTAGAAACTTTTGTCTCACATTTTGACTAGTTATCATTTCAAGTATTATAAAAATGTGCCAGTTCTTGGTAAAATATAATTTTTTGTATAATGTGGTACAAATGAAAATATTTTACAATGGTTAAAGGTGTAAATAGTTCCATGTTTTGTTTAATGTATTAAATCTATTTAATATTAATGCTCAGTTCTGTTAATTTTCAGTGCCTTCTACTTCTGAGCTATCTTGTACGTAATGGGTCGGAACGTGTAGTCACCTCTGCTCGGGAACATATCTATGACTTAAGGTCCCTTGAAAACTTTACATTTGTTGATGATCTGGGAAAAGATCAGGTAAACATGAGAGATTTTTGTTTTTAATTTTTATCTCAAATATACAATGCACTCTCTTTTACTGTTTGATTGTATATTAATGTCTGAGTAGATTGTAGTTAAAACTCATCAAATTAAAGGTTACAATACAGTACAATTCAGTTTTAATTTTAATAATAGGAATCCAATTCCATTCATTTATTAAATTATAATTGAAATCTTACTTAAAAAAAAAATAAAGGTTTGTGTATCTATAGTAGAAATATTTTTAGGGTATAAATGTGAGACACAAAGTCCGAGAACTGATAGACTTCATTCAAGACGATGAGAAGTTAAGGGATGAGAGAAAGAAAGCAAAGAAGAACAAGGACAAGTATATTGGTATATAATAAAACTTATCTTACTTAGACCTTTAGACAAGTAGTTAATTTTATCTTAACATATGATCAGGATCATTGTTGTAAGTTAGTCTGCGGATAAACATTATCTGTTATTTATTATCCAAATTACAAGTCATATTTTCATAGAAATTACAAAAAGGCTGTTTTTTATGTGATTTATTTTTACAGGCATGTCTTCTGAAGCCATGGGCGGTATGAGCAGTATGGGCATGGGACGAATTGAAGGTATGGGTAGAGGGAGTTCTGGAGGTTGGGGCGAGTACAGCGATAAAAATACTGCCTGGGGTAAATTGGTTTTATTTTTCACACATTTTTTAAACACGTTATGTTCTTGAAAATGACTGCCTTTTTTTCGACTAAAATTACTTCTGTCATTTATTGTTATATTTTAAGTTTTATTTGCAAGTCTTAAAAAGAAACGAGAGATATACTAAAGTCTTACCCTGTTGTGGTTAAGTTCAGAGACAAGAAAATGGTTTGTAATTTTTTTGTTAAACAATTCCAGATGAGCCAAAGGAAAGAAATGAAGAAGATGATTATGAAAGAGAAGATTCTGATGGAGATAACGGAGGGAAGAAACCACAGAGGTAACGAATATCTGTTTAAATCATGTAAAGCAAATGTTATATTCTAATTTATGCTTCTCTAAATTTTCATGAACGCAATTTCTTGATTCTGTTTCTTATTCTTATCTTGAATTAAATAAGTTATCTTTAATTTGGAGTATGTTAAATGAGTTTGGTGATATTCCAGAGAGAATGTGTACCGCGATTCCGAGGTAATTGACGAAAGTCCTCCGCCAACGGAACGAGTCAGAGATCGTCACAAGCCACTTAATATCAGCCTGCGTAGTCCTACTCGTACTAAACCCGCTACACCTGCTAAGAAGATTGATCTAGGTAAAAATAAAATATTATTTTTAAGAGTAAGAAGTACATCAAATATGGATGTTATATAAAAAAATTACGGGACACTCAGGGAACATAGTATCGTGTAGTATACATAAAATATCCTGATAAAAATATACCGGGAATAGAGGAGTATCAGTACTCTCAGTTTGAGAATCAGACATGTTAACCATTTGGCTAACCAAAATTGGCTTGCTCTTTTCTCATACATAATAAAAGTTAAATTCATCAACGAATAAGGAATTTGCCGCATATAAACTGTCCAGCCCTTTCTCATACACTATTATTTTAACCTAAAACAGATAATATATCTTTACTAACAAAAAATGTTAAATGTAAAGTGATTCAATGTACTCTACTCACACATCACCGCAATAAACTCCACACACACAGATAAACACTATTATATTGATTCCGGAGCACCACCGCACACGACTCACAATGCACCTCGCACCAATGCACCCCTACGTAAGCAATGGATATAATATAAATATGTATTTCCAGGTGCCGCAGCAACATACGCTAAGGCAGCAACGGCGGCATCGCCAGTAACACAGCAACAAGCAACAAATAAGTCTCAGGAATTTCTCGATGACCTATTCAAGACCTGTCCAGTGGAAACAAGTACTAATGTTGCCAATCTTGTTGAGGACGACTTCAATCCAAGGTATACTATATTAGCCTGGGGTCATTTAAATGTCATTGAGACATGGGTAATAATATCGTTTCTTTCTCATCTTTGTGAGATTTGCTTTGTTTAATCGCAAGACATCGCTACAATAAAAAAAACCAAAATCTGGTGGATTTTTTTTTATATATATTTATAAACCATTTTAAGGTAGGAACATTATAATGTCCCTTAAGTTGTCTTAAAATTGTATAGGAATGTGTCCTGATATAATTATTCATACATTGGAATCTCCAATCGGTGTTTGAAAGAGTACTATTAATTTAACCTGGACTCGTAATTTTATTTCGCTATTACAGACAGATGCACCATGAAAATCATAACAAAGATTATGAATATTCATTAACGAAATTTACCATTTCTATGTTGATTTTTACGATGACTATAACATTACAGAGCGGAAGACCTGAAACCCATACAAAAAGAAGAGTTTGGTGATTTTACGAACGCGTTCGCTCAACCCGCAGAGAATAGCGATGGATTTGCTGATTTCACCAGTGCCTTCACCGGTAACAGCACTAGTAATGGTTGGTATTTCCAAATATTACCAGAATTTAAAAATATCTAGTTTTATATTAATCGTAAAAAGTTTAGTATTGTTATTGGTGATACACCTAAGACAATATATGACAATGTTTATCATCTTTTTCAATTCAAACATTCAAATGTTTACGTTAAAGTCATGTTACAGGTTTGATTACCACTGTACGTTCCTGTAGCAAAAGAAATAACGAGGATTCAAAATGGCAGCCAATTGGTTCTTTTACTTCATAGATATGATTTTAAATTGGTTAATGTTAAAGATAAAATCGAGAGTTATACTGTTTTTCAATAAAATTACCAAAACTCTTTTTTTTTAATTCTGATTGTATCATGCAAAGTTTTCAAAACTTATAAATTTTTAAAATATCTCATAATTCTTAAGTTTCAGCGCCAGCGTCGAACCTGGACCTTCTAAGTGATCTAGCACCACCTGACAATGGATTCGACCTGGACTCACTCACCGGACAACTCGCAAACACTAACATCACGCACACCCCCCAACTACAGCCCATGATAGGTAAAGTTTCAACTTTTTCTTTTAAACAAAATCTTCTATAAAGTCAACATTTATATGATCAGCATATGATTGTGTGGGTGCTGTATGTACATATATAAAGTATATTACCCACAACATAAACTGTGAATCGCTAACGGACCGCGTGTCGCGTATTTATTTATTACTCGAGACTTTTAACATATTTACAGGCTATGCAATATTGATTTTATAAAGTACATGATATGTATTCGTTCTACTGCTCTTTACTTATATTTTGTTATGTATTGAATTTATTGATGATTCTGTATACAAAAAGCGGTAATTGTGATAGGCTTCATAGCAATTACGGCCGGTATTTTGGATGTATGCATTTCTATGCTAATGTAGTCTTAATTTTCGTCACTTGACCAACTATTATTTATAAAATATTGAATGTCTTGAACCATCTACTTTTGGGCACAGTCAGGCTTTTTTATTTCCAGGCTACGAGAGATCCGGTGATGACCGACTGAAGACAGAAATTACAGACCTCATTGATTATCTACAGACCATACAGAGAATACGATCCGAAGAGGATGTGAAACGGATAAAAGCTTGTTTAATAAAACTTTTTAATTACCTCCCTGGTCCCATCACCCCGCAGAAACTACTTGGTTGTGATGGCAACGTTTTAAATAATTTGGACGCGTACGGTCAACTTCTATCGGCGTTTAGAAGTTTTTTCCAACAATGGCCGATACTCAAACAGGAAATTATCACGCTGTTCACAGTCGAAGAGAGTTTCCACCTTAGCTACGAGTGTTTGTCTATTTTATGCGGTTTTTTGAAGGAGGAAATGAATGTAGCAATCCTGGAAGCCACATCGTTTATTCTACAGAAGCATGCGAAAAGTGATGCGGTATTCGCGGCCATAATAGATTGCTCACACAGTATGGGCGATGGATGTGATCGAATCAAACTAGAAACCGAATGGGAGTACTATATTCAGTATTTTATAACGTTGCCCGAACGTGTCGCGAATCGGCTTGAAATAAAAACGCCCAAGGAGTTTTCGCATGAAAATTTTGCCTACATTGTTGTATTTCAAATTATCAGATCCCTTGATTTTATGGCGGAGAGTAATTTCTACCAAGGTGCACGGTATGATCTTGCTCCTGTCTCGTATCTTGTTTCGAAATTCCTCACACACTACAGTAACACGGAAGCGTTCCTACATTTAATCGATATTATCATTGCCTGGACAGATGCAGCTATTAGTGACCCATGTATGTATGTGAGGAGAAAACTCTTACAGACACTTTTGCATCACCTACATCGCAGGGCCATTGATAAAATCGCGGTTTATTTATTTAAGAGATGTCCGATTCACTATAATAACAACGATCAGCCTATTAAATCACTACTCGGCGATACAATCGACACAAGCAAAGATTGGAACGAGATATTATTGTATAAAATGCCTTACAACGTTCATTCAAATGACTATAAAGACACTACAATACAAGAGAACTTATTATATTATGTTGCTACAAGTAAAAACTGCCACGTCACTCTATCAAATTTGATTCTCAGTCTAGCCAAAGTCTGGGCGGATGTTAGATCTAAAAACGTTACTGATATTAATCAACATATGTATACGTCTGTGTTGTTATTATTGGCTGTTAAATACAGAGTAATACTGTGGAAACAAAGTCCAGAGGAATGGGACTTGTTGCAAGTGAAAACAATTTTAATCAGAGGCATGTCCAAACATCTTGATGTTATAACACAAGAGTATAGATGTATAGGAATGGCAACAATTGAGTTGATTTTTAAAATTCTATCCGACGTTGACAGGCAAGACAAAGATGCCGCCCATAAGTTACAATTTGACTATGATTCTATGGGGAACGCATCTGTTGAAATACACAGGGTTCTAGAAAATGTTACACACAAATGTCTTATGGATGGAGATCATACTAAATCAGCAAATGAATTGACCACAGTCAACTTAAGTAAAATATTAGATCTCGTTGCATTTAAAGTAGATGATGTAGAGAGACCCGTTAACAATTCGGTTATGACGTGTGCTGTTAAAACCCCGGAACAGACCAAAGCCATAGTAAAAACTATTATATCAGTGAAATTGGACGAGTTAAAAAAACATAGGGTCGATGAGGAATTAGATTCTGATGATGACTTACAGCCATATGATATGAGTAATGATGAGCCCATGTCTGCAAAGAAAAAACCAAATTATTTGCGAGATTTGTTGGAAATGATGAGAGACGCTAAAGATCAGGAAAGCTTTGAAGTAGCTTTAGTAAGTGCCGAGGAGTTAGTTAACGAACAAATGAAACTCGAGCACAAACACCTTGCCGTCGAGTTGCTGGATCTCTTCGTGCATTTGGAGGAGAAGTTCCATGTCTCAAATTTCGACAACATTCGATTCAACACATCAGTGGCCATAGTTTGCGCTCACCCGAAGGACGGCGCTGAACATCTTTGCAAAGAAATTCATACAGATATTGGTAGATACTCGATTGCCACTAAGATATTCATGCTCGATGTTTTATCAGAAGCGGCAAACAGAATTGCAGATGTTCGACCGACAGAACAGAAACCTAAGACTGAAACAAAAGAAAAAACAGATGACTCTATTTCAGAAGAGGTCATTAGATTGAGATTGATCAACAAAACACGTTACTTTCATTCAATAAGACCCCATCCCTTTGCAAAGGCGAAGAGAAATCAGTTCGCTGCGGTGGCTGACCATTTCTTCTACCCACTGATTGGTGGTTTCGGCCAGCGTCAATTGACGTTAAGCTATCAGAATACGAAACAAGACGTCGACAACATTCTCCTGCTCAAATATTTGTCCGTTGTTGGTAACGTGATTTTAGCAGCGAAGAATTGTCCAAAAGTCGCAATGTACTGCAAGGAAATAATACCAATGATTTTGTATATGAGATTTTCTCCGGAACCAAAGATTCAAACGTGTGTTATATCAATTATAGCGTCTATAGTGATGTCCCTACCTGCAACAATACTTCGGGATGAATTTGCCTCTATGATGTCTGAGTTATGCGCCTGGCTAATGGATTACTTGAATAATATAGAGGTGGCAATGAATGCTAGCGCGGCTAAATCCGAAACGGCTATCTTTGCCGGACAGGTCTTGCATTTGATTGAGAAAAGTTTGTCGAACTAAGTTAAGATCGGTACGTTTATGTGGATTTTGTATACAGTACTAAGTACAAGTACTTTTCTCTCGAATAATGTATGTTGTGAATTAATTTTTGATATTAGTATATAACTTTCCCTTCGTACAAGCATTTATGAGAAATTTAAAATAGTGCACACCTTATAACTGTTTTTTTAGAGATGATGTAAGATTTTAATTCAATATTTGTAAGGTCCCACCGTTTAGGTTAATAAATATGACTCGGTATTTGTTTGTTTTTTACCCCCCAATGTTGGTCAAGTGACGAATAAGGTAGGGCTCAAATAATATTATATTTTACCTTTATTATTTATATATTTTTTTATTTATGTAATTAACGTCGACATTCTCCTACCCTTTAGGTTTACAGCCAACACCTTTAGATCTGCTGCAACCGATTGCTCCAATTAACCAACAACAACCGCCAACAATCAACACAATGCCACCAACAAAGTTGGGCGCGACATGGGCCGATACAACCGGCGCTATTAATATCAACGTTGACAATTTGTTGGCCCCAAGATCGCCCAAAGGCGGTCCAGCGCTTTCTATCAATCAGCTTAAATCAAGCCCCAATAGTCCAGCGCATAAACCTAATATAAACGCCAATATGCCTATACTATCAAATATGGCACCGAGTATCCCAAATATGGCATCCACCATGCCCAATATGGCTAACATGCCCAACGTGATGCCGCTAAATACCATGTCATCTCCCGGGCAAATGTGGCAATCACCTATGTCCAATGTTAATAACAATTTCCCAGTAAATAACAACATGAGGCCACAAAATCACAATTTCCTCCAATGATATTCGTTATTGGCAGATGTATGCCAAAGTTAAATTTTTGAGCAATGAATAGTTATGAAAACAACGTACAAACTTTGTAGGTAGATCTGGAGATCAATTACAGTGGCAACCATCACACGTTTAAATAAAGAACAATATTTTTATTAGAGGTAACATATTTTTTTGGATTTTTTTTGTGATTTTGTATTACTAAATGGGAATAAGCGGTCTAGTTTTTTAAATACATTTATTAAGGTACCATAATTATTGAAAGACAGCTCATTTGTTTACACATTTTTCATAGGATTTTAGAATAAACGTCATCGAGGTGTGTAGGACTTTTAAAACTTCCGTCGAAGTTCAATTATATAAGTTTGCTGATTGCATTTTTTCATAACCCTCTAATATTATATGAAAGAAACAAGATACACAATATTTTGACATTAGAAATTGACATTTCGACAGATGAACATTCCAATGCAGCATTTTTTTTATATATTCACGAAATAACTGAATTCATTGCTTAAAAATCGTTAGAGACCTGAGTTTTCAATTTTATACGAGTTGATATTACATGTGTAAGCGTGTACAGTCGTGCATATCATTGTATATCACATGATATTAAAAACTTATATTAGAAAATACAGACTTGAAATGTTAATGTGTTTGCAATTAATATTAATGTTTATTATAAATTCGTTGAATAAATGACGTTAACATTCTCATACAAATTGAAAGTCCGCAGATAACACAATGGCGTACTTAAAGATGCGTTTTGTATTATTCGGTTTTTACATACACAGGTTGTGAAGCTCACTTGACAGTTGAATAAATGGAAATTCATAAAATAGTATTTTGAAAAAAACACAACATTCCTATCGTATTTGGATTTTGGCTAAAATGTCATTCCTGGAAAATTTAATGATCTTGCAAATCGGGGCAACCGCGCGTCTATTGGCCATTCATAATGCCATACCTGTTTCATTACAAACGTTGCTCGTTGTTATGAAGTTGGATAGAATATTTTTATACCCGCTTCACCAGTAGTGTTATCTAAGTGTTATGTATTTATATGTGACTTAGTTGAATGTATGGGGCTATGTAAATATATCAATTTGATTAATTCAAGTAGCAAGGTTACGGTAATCTAAGACTTGGCATGTTGTATTCAAACAATTTATAGTCTAATTATGCTCAAGATGTTGGAATGTGTAGTTTAGGTTGGTTTAGTAAACAGAATATATATGCACTGTAACATCGTTTATTTCGTATCTATGTAGCTCTCTGTCATCTATGAGGTTGCAAACAGAGACGGCAATAGTTTTATCATTTCCAAATCAATGACACTTAAGCTCCATACAATTAAGGACAACCTACTATTGTTAATATTAGCGGATTGTACTTAAATCGTTTTAGACACGCATAGCGTCCCATTATTATCGCACTTATTAGAACTCACTGAGGGGTTATTGCCAGAGGGATACTTGTAACAGCAATAAATGAAAATCTTTTCGACGATTTTATAAGACTTTAATTTTTAATCGTAGATCGTAGACGTTTTTATTGACAACTTTCGACTAGCAATCTAGAGCGATTCACGTGAAATACATTATAGGTATATTTACATCAAAGAAGCTAAGGTGAATATACATATAATGATTTTAAACTTAAAGCTATCAGGCATATAAACCCTCAGTTGTCGAGAACGCATTCAGATTTTTGAATTTGTTTTGAAAACAATTATTTTCGTATTACATTGCCGTTTTAACATGGTTAGTGGAAGAATGAAAGAATTGTCGGCTCACGGTTTTGCGTTTTAACGCCAGCTCAGTTTGCTTTGTACAGTCAATTCTAAAACGCGGCATCACAAGCACAAATTTACAATTAATTCACGTAATAGCTAATTGTTTTTTGAAAATTTTTAGTAGCGCTGGTAGGCGCATTCGAACCAAAATATTGACGTGCGTTTGGAAATAGCCAAATGTTAAATCATGTTTCGATCGATGCTCTATTCAATGAGTATAGAATGTAATGACTTGGTTATTTGATATTTGCCATGAGTTTGTGCTTGGATACGGTTTTGTGTAAAACGACATTGTGTTGTTGACTGTACTATATAATTTTGAACTATGTAGTGTAAAAGTTGCTGTTTCTTTTTCCGTCAAACCGAATTTTCTATCGTATTGCAATATTTGAAATTTTATTTAAGTTTATGGATGTTTGAGAGATTATGTTTTACTAAACTATGTCCTGTGCTCTTAGGTGCAATTAGATTAGAACATGTTAGTTTCGTTAATTTTCCAAAAACCAATGTTATTAATTGTGTAAGCCGTAGGTGGGTCAACTAGTGTGAAATACAATAAACGTATTATAAAACAATGTTGTTTCCAAAAAAATCTTTTTGCCGTTTAAAAAAGTCAAATTGTCAAAACATAGTTTCTAGTTGCGATTTTTGCAATCACTTATTAATGTACCCCAAAGTAACTAATAATATCTGCTTTTTGTAAATAATGCATAAAAACGCAAAGCTCGATAATTTAAATATACTTTGATAACCTCGACATCAAAGATATCTGTGAGCCCACCTGTGTATATTAGATTTTTTTTAAATTAAGTTCTTCCATTTATTAGAAATTTAAAAGCAATAATTATAATTTAATATTTTATTTCTAGTTGTCTGCGTGAATAGTTTATTATTATTAATTTCATATTGTCAGTTGTTCGCACAAGTTTTTTTTAGAGTCTTAACCGCGAGTTAACAGTTGAACCTGTTTGATAGATTTTCAATTGATTATTAGGTTTTAATGGAATTAAACGTTTTAAAAGCGTCTATTGGAACTTTTTACGGAAAGAATGAGAAGTCGCTTTCTGTTAATTCGCGCGGAGCTCAGTATTTAACTAATATTGTATATATAAATCGTAAATAACTATGTAAAAGAACGACTGTTTATTAAAATATGTAACAAATATTGTTAATTTTATTTCCAATTCCCAATATAATAGCAATTAACATTAAATACTAAGTCGAAACTATAATAATTCGTTACTAACATAAATAATACACAGTATCAAATAAAAAAAACTACGAATTGGTAACAATAATGGGACCAAAGTACACAACAGTGACTTCATGTAAAATTAATGTTTAAGGTTACTTGGTTGATATATAAAATAAAACAATAGTTGATTAAAGCCATTTAATTGTGAAAATAAGCGCTTTGCCTTATACTATAAAGCTTAAGGTTACATTAAAACAAAAATTATTCACTTAGATCTAAGCAAAACTTTTTTTATCATGTAAAATAGACTTGCTGGCTACATTAAATTAAATTTTTACTTTATTAAAATCACTTCTTAATACCAAAATACTAAAAAAAATACAATTTTTAATCAAATTATAGGAGAATCATAAACCATATCAGTCTTTATTTAACTTATGGGTAAAACAATCAATTAAACTAGTGGAAATTGTGATTATTTAAAATTATAATATAGAGCAGATCTAATCGCAGATACATATATAATTATTGGATGCAAATATTCCAAGATAAGGTGAAGTACACTCCACTTTTTCAAGCAGTGTATGAATTTGTCAAAAAATAGTTTGTGTTGCAAGGAACTTGATTTTTATAATCGTAGTGCATAAACTGCTTAACTCTAAACTTACGCGATACTTAACCATTTAAAAATATAATCATTAAAAAAATTAAAATCACTGAATTACAATTAGTAAAATTTCAATTGTTACATACAAAATTCATCATAAACAGCTGTTTCATAACATATTAACAAAATATTTTATTTGGAGGCATCAAAATATTGTCTTTTATGTATATTGGACGTCAAAGTCACAGTGAAGGCAATTGTGAATAAATCGCATTGCAAATCTATAAAAAAAACTATATTAATTATGGGACTCCCAAAAAGAAAAACAACCAAAATTATGATAAGTAAACTCAGCAATTACAGATTTGCAATGCAATAACTAGTTCCCTATCGAAAGCCTAAGGCTGTGGTTTCTTTAATGCGTACATAACCCCATTCCGAAACTCAGCTGCCACAGTATAGTTCTTACCAAGCAGGAATTCTGTGGTTCTGTTACGAGCCGACATGTCCGTTGAACGGAATTCGATTACCTGTAGTATACAAATTATTTTATTACCAATTTATACATTATTTATTGAGAAACGTTAATAGGTTTTGTTTGTTTTGAGAAAATAAATTATTAACCGACATCAAGAAAGGAGGTGGTTCTCTTCATCAATTATAATTGATTGATTTAAACAACATCACCTTGGGAACAAAATTATTAACAACAAAGAATACTTTTTAGTGATACTTTATGATTCGTATATTTTTTTGAAATGTGAAAGTTAATATGAAAAAAAAGTACCTGCAGCCTAACACCAGGGTCATTAAAGGGCAAATGAGTGAGAGCAGCAGGAGCGGACTCTCCGGCGATAAGGGCGTAGTCCGCAGTTGCGGCGTCTGCCGCCAACAACACCGTATACAAAGGCAGACAGAGCACCCGCGAACTGAAGGATACACCACTGCTTTCTGGCTCTTGGTAGCTCACCTGGATAACATTCATAGTAAATTTCCATATTGAAAAGTATATAAGTATTAGTATACATAATAGGATATGTATGGTTAAACATTACACACACACACCATAGCAGTGCTCTCCCAACATACAAGTATTAAATTTGAAAAAATATATAAAAGATTTGTATATGTTACATTGTGTATCTGTGTGTTTAAATTAAGCCTTAAGTATTACAAAAAAGATGTACTGACCTCCCTTGGATGTGTAGTAGGGCTGAGGCAAGCATGCAATGCACTTGCAGTGCCCCGCAGTGCTAAAAAGTCTCTTGGAGCAGCCCTGACTACAACACCCCTCCACCCACGAGCGGTTTCAAGATATGCAGTGGTTGGCTCACGCCCACCGCGTGGCATAAACTCCACGAATGTGCCGTTGTACTGAAGAGTTACAAAATAACTCAATTGCAATTATTAGTCATAAGAATGATTTTAAAATAAAAAAAGAGATAATTCTCTAGAGTCTAGGATAATGTAGTTCTAAGTCTAGAAGATCTAGTCTTATAACAGAATTCAACATTCAACTAATGTAGGCATTTCTTACAATTTCACCGTAGAGTTTGTCAAGCACTTCCACCCTATCAGTAATGGATGGTGCCGGAGGTGGGCTCTTAGGTGGTCTTGGAGCTAAGTGCAATTGTCTGACATATGCTACCAATGTTGCAGATTCAGCAGGGATCCGAGCCAGCTCATAATCCCGAGACATGTTAAGACGGAACTGCTGAGCACCTAATGCTGAAAAATATATTATTTTTAATAAATTAGGAACATGAATTATTAATTAGCAAGATACAATGTGATATTTTTATAACTTAACAAAAGAAGAAATACTTTCTACCGATGTGTTTAATATAACACACATTATGTTATAACATAATAATGTCTACTACAAATCGTCTTACCAACAGTATCCATATAAATGAGGAGCATTGTCATAACAGTAACAAATGTAAGCACAAAAAGTATGGCAGGCAGCAGTTTTCTGTACAATTCATTTGGTGGGGTCTTTGTCAATGAGGGGATGCTAAATCGGGAGGTTGGTGCAGGCACAACTGGAACTGATACAGCTGTCTTTGGGGCAGGTTTAGGTAAATCCTTGGGTTTATCTGGCTCTGTTTGAGTTGCCTCTGTGAGGGGGTTTTCTAAAATTTTCTGCAATTTCATTAAGTTTTGTCATACAGTGTGCACACCTTAAGTAGAAATGTAAATGCGATAAACGTTACCATAATCAATATTATTAGTACAAAATACTAGAATTTACGCATCATCGCAAGCCAAAAGTAACTGTAGTCGATTGACAACAACTGTTGTCCTTTTTTATAAACTGACACATGGTAAATCCAACTACAAAGGTTTCATACAGATGCATACATGGCTATGTAACGTACTAATTGTGTTAATAGCTTACCTTTTCCGCCATTGTTATGTTAGTATTCTTGATTTGAGACTTATGAAAATCACTTAATCTTTGCCTATACAAACAAAAGATTCTTTAAAAAAAACACGAACATGGAGTTCGGTTTGCATCTGTCAAATCCTTTAAATAGAATTCATAAACATTTTAATATTGTACCTATCTTCATTAAATTATTTTTTTCTATGACCTTTTCATTGTAATATTTGTTTTTAATTAATAACTACTAATATTAAGTATAAACTAAACACTGAAGTTGACAGGTGTTGAAAAAAAATACTGTGAGGTCTAAATCACTAAAGCTTGACAGCTTGGAATATATTTTTGCACAGATTATTTATGATTCATGATTTAACGTAGAAGAGTCTTCGATGGTGAGAGCCTAGAGGTATTTAATGATTTCTATATCTATACATATATACAAAGTACCTAAATAAATATAGCATAACAACATCTCATATGGGTGTGTCCAAATAAACATATTTTCTTTCTTTCATATATTGCATCTTAAATCTATTCTTAATTGCGTGTTCTCTTCTCTCTTTCAATCTTCTATTTAGCGATTTTATTTTAATAAATCTATTTTGTTTAAATATTTCATGTTTTTTATTTCTTAAAAGGTCACCAGGAAATAAAGTTACAATTACAGAAATAAAATAAAATAATTAGCATTTGCAAATATATAAGCTAGATAAATAATGAGAAGAAGAATCTAGAATTACGTTGCAGGTTCGTAAGCGTAAGGATTAGAAATAACACTCATTTCAGTTTAATTATGAGCTATGAAAGTAGTTGGCAGTAAAAAACAAATTAGGGAAATCGTTTATTTCAAATTTTAAGTACTTAAAAGAACAGCAATTTATTTGACAGGATTGCATTCAACCGATTTATACAAAATTTAATTTAATATTATAAAATACCTAAATATTATAATATTTACATTTAGTATTACAGAATAATTGCATTATTATTGTCCTTTTAATTTATATATATAAATTATTGTCGAAATAGATATATAACTGATAGGTATACAATAACTTCATTTTAGGACACAGAATTTTATTCTGAGAGTTGGATTAATTAAATAGCCATCAAATTGGTATATCTCAATACATATTTGTGCCTTTGCGTTGTGCGTATCTATAAAAAATCTATCAATCAAGAACAAAAAACCTTAGTTAACATATCATCATGTGTAAACTGAAACAATTTTTGGGAAGTCAAGAACGAACCTCCATTAATTATTATTGTCTTTATGTTTACAAACAATCTGCTTATGTTTGTTCAAGGTTGAAACAGATTGTATATTATATCTGATTTCAATGAGTTATCTGCAATTCTTCTTAATATCCAATTACTGGATGATTTGATTAGATACGTGTATTCGTATTTTAATATGTCAAATGTCTATAAACGTACATACATTTATGACAATTATCAATTTTAATAGTTAATATTATATATAAGTATATAATTCTCTAATGAGAAATTATTCCAATAAATGAGTTACAATTCTGATGTAGGCTCGTTTTATATAAATACATATTGTATACTTAAACGTTAATTATTTATCTTAATCATAGATTGAATTTATTGTCAAAATTACAACAGTCATAAGTAAAACTTAAAAGTAAGATAAAAATTCGAAAACAGTTCTATAAATCTATAACAGTTTTTATAGTCAAGCACACACGACCTTAGTAGGTAATTTAAAATTTTATTATATTTAAATCTATTATTGTCAATATTACATAGTTTAAGAACGTTCACTTTTAAATACATGTTAATAATTTGAATTATTTTGAGTGAAATCCGTATAATTATTTAACAATCGATAAAATTCTAAAGAATTTTTTTATTTAGATAATAATTATTGTCTTGGTAACATCAATTTGTCTCTTTCATACATTATACGAGACGAAAAAAACGCATCATCTTTTTTTCCCATACAATTATATCTATGAATAAAATCTCTAAATAGGTCTAGGTACAATTTCAAATAAGTCTAAAATGTAAAGATAGATGCACAAAATATGCGTTTTAATTTTGATATGAAATTGATATTTTGTATATTGACATTAAATACCCTTTCATAACATAATCTGTACAATTATAGGCAATGAGCTCTGGTTTTCTAACAATTTCAAACCAAACCATCACATATTCAAGTCAAATACATAAATATTACCGCGTGGATTATGTGTTGGCAAAAAAAATTACATACTGTGTCTGGCATATCCACGTACAAAATATTAATTTCTTTAGATTGATTAGGTAATCTCAGATAACGAGAACAAATATTATAAGATTTAACCAGAGCTCGACACTATCGGTTCTCTTTACCTTAACTGTGCGTAGGTGATAACTGTCAGAATTGGCGCGATAATTGACAGCGTTATTGGCGTGAAAATTGAGGCGAGGCCTGATTGTCCCGGAAGCGGTATTGGCGTGCCTGGATCAACTACGTGGATCTTCCAGCCAAGGTTATTGTGTGTATAACACTGAAAAATTATTGTATTTGATTATAAGTATAGATATGAATACGTCGATGTATTAAGATTCATCGATGTATTTGTAATAGATAGTTAACTAGTATTGACATAAAGTATTTTTTTTGTAGATTTCCATTCATAGAAATGAAAGCCTACCTTATGGTATCTAAAACCAAAAATATTTATGCTAAAAGTCAATTACATAATAGTCGAAATTAAATTTCACGTGTTTGACCACTGTTCAAAATGGGTACCTGATAATAGAGCAAGTCGGGTGTTTCATGTGCGACAGTCCATTCTAGTACAGCAGGTTCCCCCTCGTTACACTCTAGCTGCAAAGTCTGAAGGTAATCTTCAAAGGTTTCAGAGGTGCTGGACTGGTCTATTGTCTTATGAGTCCATTCGCAGTATCGCCCTACTAAAAAGTGATTATGAAGATTAGTAAGAATTCGTTCCAAAATCTCGCTTGTATCTCTCGTTTATATTTATTGAAATTACTTCGTTACAGTTCCCAAAACATTACCTCAGTTGTTTATGTTCAGTGTTTTTGATAAAGAAATATGTATTTAAAAGTAGAAACATATATTTAAAAATAAGAAGTACCTACATTTCTTGGACGTTTTGTGCATGTACCAAAAGCAAACGCGAACCCAACTTATCAATAATGAGGGAAACAAACACACAGGGACATCTAGAATGAGATGGAGGAAAGGACGTGACAGCGGAGTTACATTACAAGTTAAGTCTTTATTCTATTTCTGGGACTCTCATTTCATATACTTAAGTGTTTAGGGAATACCTAACATCTGATTGAGATTACTCTGTGACACACATTGTGCTCTGTAACTCAAAGAATGGGATCAGACCAAAACCGGTTAACTCGAATGAAGTGACCTGACCAAACGTTGCCGACATGAGTTTTATGAAATTTGGGTTTGATAAACAGAGCAAACTTACCAGCAGTTGGATATGGATATCCCTCGTTATCATAAGCGACACCCGCAAACACTCGTTGCTTCCTCTGATCCTCTTCACGCTTTTGACCAAATCCTCCTTCTGATGAGTCACTTATGTAGAATGGATGGAACCTGATGAACGAAATCGTTACTATAGATATATTTGGAAACGGCTGTTTTTAGTCATTCTTTAATATAGTAATAATTTAGTTTTAACACCTTACTAGGTTTTATAATGAACTTTAAATGAGATGAAATGAGCTTTATGTCCTCCCAGTCATACACATACTACCGAGATGCGATACCAGATCCTTACTTTGCAGGGTTCGTCCTATCGTCGCCTCCTTCGACCAAAAATACGTATGTTTTACCGCGCTCCACGTATATTTCCGGGATCAACATATCATTGATATACCAGGCAATACCCCATGATGGATGACCTGAATGTAAAAAACGTATTAGGAAAAGAATATTCAGAAATCGTTTGGTTTGTTATTTGTAAAAGATATGAAATAAAACATAATTACCGTATGGTAGAAATCCGTCTGTAATTTCATTGTCTGCGTGAAATTGGAATTGTTTTATGACACACAAAATATTATGTATTATTAGACGTGTCGGAAATATGACTAGTTACCATGTTAACCTAATATTTAACTAATCTGTTGCTTATTTTTTATACAAATATATATTTGGATAATAACAATATTAAAAATAAATAACTTTAATAAATTCCTATTAAATCCCCAATAAATTAAATGATTGCAATAATTATAAAATACCAGTGATGGGTGTGTAGCCTCTTCTTCCTCCAGCGGGGCCAATACGGGCTGTGAAGTTGCTTACCCCCGCGATTATTCGGGCCGGCCAAGGTGGTGGACCACCCGCCTCTAGTTCAGCCAAACCAACACATGTGTTTTCATTCTGATTGAGATAAAAAATCGTAATAAATACAAAACTTCATAAAATTTATAAAACTAAACAAGAAGCCGGGTTTTTTTGTAGTTGAAGTAAGATTAGTCCATATAAATCTAGAACAGAATACAAACCGTAGCTCCAAAGTCAAGTTGGACATCATTTCTGGTGGTATCCATGAATGAGTGAGCATTAGCCTCGTATCTCGAGTTTAGTGGGCCAAACGCAGCTATGACAGACTGGGATCGTGATGTCAGTACTTCCTTGTCTTTCATAGGCTCTCTTGCGGCTATTGGACGACGATATGTTATTGTAGTCACACCATCTTTTTGATGTCCGGATACTGGAAAATTTAAATGTATTTAATTGTGCTTTTTACGCTCAACTGCATACAGCGGTACAGCTTTATTTTAGTGTTAAAGTTGTTATTTTAAGTTATATCATTTGTTTATTTAAGTCTTTAGCTAAATGATTCCGGTATAAGAATAATTTTGAAATTAAAACAGTGACTATTAAAAAAAATATATGTTTATACCTTAAAATAATCAAATAAAAAGCTAAATACTCTCACGAAAATTACCAATTATTAAAATACTACCACTACATTATGATGTAGCCGAGTGTCATATTTGGGAATTGCATCACAATTAGAAAGAAGCAAATACATTATCACATACCGAGCACAACATCGTTGCTTCCACTGAGTCTAGCATCAGGGCACACTCCTCTCTCTCCATCACACTGTGCCAGGTGAGTTATCGTGTAGTCGGCTACGCGCGGCTGGTTAGACCTATTATAAAGTTAACGAATTAATAATATTATATTTCATCCCAATTTGGATCTTTTTGATGAAAACATACTGATATAACATCGCACCACTGACAGAATTCTTACGTGTAAATAATTTGTCGTACCTATTATCCCAATATGCAACGATCACATCTGCATTGAGCATAGCAGGACGGCCTTCAGCACCTGATATACCGAATGCCATGTACTGCTCCTTACGAAGACGTGCAGCCAGCGTTATTTGGATTTGATCACCCTGTAATTGAAGAATACTTTTATGCCGAGGTTATTTTTAACTTATAGTATGGTTTGACCAGCATTAACGATGATGTTAATTAATAGTTTTCAAATAAATTAATAAACAATAAAATGTTTATTTGTAACAGAAAAAGTGGTGCGAAAAAATATTCTCGTATAATACTTAACGGTAGGAAGGAATTTATTTTTGAAAAGTTTTGTCTATTTTGTATATTTATGAATATGTGTTTCGTCTGTTACAAATACAAACGACTGTTTCCTTATAAACTTATAGTAAATAACATATTGGAGTATTTTTGTACATATTTTCTATTTACCTTTACAATTGTCTGCATACCACTCGCTTGTAACGAAAATTATGTAATTAATAATTTTTTGCCAGATAAACCATACGAAACATTTTTAATAGTAATATGTAGACTGCGTCTCTCTGACGTACAATCGATACGAGGTTTAAAATCTTGTATTATAAGCCAACATAGTTTTTGACATAGATAACTTTTAATGTAGAAAACATCATCTAAAACCTTGTACAATTTCGACTATTGTTACTTATATAAAGTATATAATGCGTCTGACTCTATTAAGTCGAAGTCGTGGGTGAGAAAAAAAATATATATTCATATTATTATTATAATCATACTATGCATAAAATTCTTAGTCTCGTGTCCATATTCTGAAAACATTCCACTTTACATTTCATAATAATTCAGTTCCCACCCTCGCGCTTATGTAAATTAAATTATGAAATATGAGAGTTTAATGTGGAAGGGAGGGTTCTGGTTTGTAATAGCTTGAATTGCTTGGGATGTTTCTTACTAAATTAAGGTTTCCGTTTTTAGAATATTAATGCGATATAAAATTTTGACTACTGCTAATTTCGCCACAATATGAATGAGAAAAATATAGATTATATTAGTACGTTAATATTTTACTTAGTCAACCCTACGCGACTGTGGTAAAGATTTATACTGTAACGGATCGCAACCGTATCAAACCCATGGAAGCTACTCAGTAGTTAACATTTTATATATGTATATTTTAATATGAAAAAATAAATGTAATTATAATCTAGTTTATAACTAAGTCACATATCATATAACTACTTATTGTTAAGTAATAATTACCTGTATTTCCCATCGCACTTGCAGTCTTTTATCAAGAATTTCCTTACAATTGTTAGAGGAGCTATACGGTGTCTGAGATGTGGTTGAACTAGTCTGTAACATTCATATTGTTAAGTCGTACTCTCTCATAATTACAATTTAAGATGTATGAAGTCAAAACAAGATATTTAAAATGTTATATACGTTGATAAAACATGCATATTTAAATTATTTTAGATATATTGCACTTACCGGATTATACCACCAAGCAGGCTGTTAAATTTTATTCCAAAGGAAGCGGAAGAAAATATTAATAAATTATGGTTAGTTTATCAGTCTTATTAATTTAATATGCAAAATAATATTAATTTATACCATAAATAGTGTTGATAATAATATGATATTTTTTGTACAGTATATATTTCATTCATTGAAAAAAGGCGTGTATAAAAAATTTTCAACGTAAATATATTTTGATTTATTAAAAAAATATCAACACAATTCATGTATGCAATTAATTGAACCAATCCGAGAAAAGTGTTGGCTGAAAATAAGTGTTTGTTAGTTTGGTTAACTTAGATGGTTTCCTCTTAACCTGAAAAGCGAAGTATTCAAATTAAAAATCCCATGAATAAAATTTATCAAAACAGGAGAAACACAATATTAACTTTAACATATATGGGTATTAAATATCTAAATGAAACATATAATACATTACCAGCAACCTAAAATGAAATATACCTACATATTTCGGGCTAGAACATATTAGCGGCAGAGTAATCGTGGGGTTGGGGAAGGTTGCCAACATTAAAAAAAAGATTGATCCACACAATTAACTGTGGGCTCTAAAGAAATAGAAGTTACATAATTTATTCAACGTGTTTAATAAGCCAGACATCGCATAAATGTTAACTCACGGTAATCTTCGTCTGTCCCAAAGCCGGCGGTACATCCAAATCCTTAGGTATATAAACGTGTCCAAAATTATGTCTGTATTCGACACACCAGACAGCAAGCCAGTCAATGTCATATGCTGTGAGTTTGCCAGGTAACTGGATTTCTATATCCTCACCTTGGTAGCCTCGGAGAGGATTGAGGGATCCCATTTCGTTAGGTACCTGGACACACCGTGTTTTGTACAATTATCTCCATATATTTCTTACTTATTGAAAACTTGTAATCTACTTATGAAACTGAAGTCAACGCTTGTTCATAAAAAAATTAGTGGATAGAAATAATATATTCCTTTTTAAAATAACCTTTATAAATATTATAACGTATATATTTAGAAAATAAGTAATCTCATAAGATACGAATATATGAAAAGAAAATTAAATTTTTTATTGTTATTAATAAAGAAGGTCTTCACAGATAGCAAAATGTCCAAACACATCTTTATTGGAGCTACTAGGGTTCCTAACTAATGATTTGTTTTTACTTACTTTGGTCCCAAAAGGACTAGGTTCACTGCCGTTCCCAACCCAGAAATATGCGTCAGGTCCAGCTCCATCATAATGTAAGTTGGGAATGTAGAAGGTCTTAGCATCCAAAACACTAATGTTACCAGAGCGCAAGCCATGAGCAAGCCGCTTGAATTCTGGCAGTACGCGGGGTCTAGGCGGGTCCAATCCAGGAGGGACAAACACATCGCCAAAGTTTACCTAAGTATTTTATAACAAAATAAAATATACCAAACGGAAATTGTTAAAAGCCTGGCTGTTACCCGGGCTACGCCGATACATGATATTGTTGTTATGATTTAAAGTTGGCTTGCGACTGCAATATCCGATTTCTATGAAACAAAGCCGAGGATGCTATAGAAAATTATACTCGCATTTATTATATGTATTCAGTTTTTGCGTATATCCTAATATTAAATAGAATTGAATTAAAAAATCCAATTCCTTTATATATGTACCCCAAACGGCCTAATAACGCTATATTGAACCCATTTTTTATAATTGTATTTTGATAAGCTGAAAATAATAACATTTTTCTGTGTTCATTTAAAAAGTGACACTAGTGACATTTTGGCGGGAAGCGAGGAGATTGCGCGCGACGCTCCCCCGCCTACTAATCGATATTTTGGCCTTTCACGGACTGTCATTTTATCCTCGTGTCTGATCCTTATTATCAACACCTATTTAATATCATCATTTCAATATTTTTATTTGATTTATTTAAATCATACATTTTTGTTTGAGTACTAATTCAGTAATAAAATTGAACAGAGTATTTTTTTTTAATATGAGCTCCTCATTTATTTAAACTATATTTTGTTAAATACGATTTTCTAACATAAATAATAACCTAAGAAAATCGTATAAAGGCGGTTTTTATTATTACATTTATCTTGTTGTCTTAGGGACCCTAAATTTCGGTATGAACATATAATATCATTTTAAAAAATTACGTATTTCCATTGTATGCAAAATTGGTAAAGTTATATGCCTCGGGCAATTTTGCATGTAATTGAACAGACAAATGTGTATGTAGTTATTGAGAAATTTTAACAATAGGTATAGACAAAACTTACAGTAAATCTGCGACACCACACACTGATCCACTTGATGTCTCTAAGACGTTTGCCTCCTGGCAATCGCAATAGTATATCAGAATTGGAATGGGCTGATAATACCGGTGGATCTCTGTAACCACAAACAATTATTAAATATTCTAATAATTTATTACTGATATGTGATACACTGCAGTGTAATGTTCATATATATGTTACATGATTTCGGGTATAAATTATATGTTCACATATAAATTATAAGATTTCGGAATTTATTTAAGAGTCTGTTTGGCGTAATAAAAATTACTACGACAATCACCTAAAACTATGAAGTTTTAGAAAAGGATGCAGGATGCAAAAATGAAACAAGGACTACGCGATAAATTTTACCTTCTCTTTTCTTATTAAACAAGAGATTTTATGTTAAGTCTAAAATCGAATCAAATATAACATAGAAACACACTTATCAATAGAAATATTATAGAAAAATATCTTCTTAATCCTAGAACATATTGAAAAAGTTTTCAAAGTAAACAATTTCGTAAAGAATTTAAAAAAACGTTTAGATGAAGCCTAAGCAAGAAGATATATCATATGACGGAAAATTATCAAGAAAAATATAATATTATTGCAAAACGCATTGCATCTGTGGTGAAGCAATACGGTAATTCCTTTTAACTTAAATAAAGCAATGTCAAAACTAACTTTCAACTGCACGTTCACATATATAAATCTAATGAAAGTAGTTTAGTAAATTCCTTTTAAATAGATGGCTGATATCATTCACTAGTCATGTGTCACGCTAGCCTTATCTACAGCGTATATTGAATCGTATATCACTATTTGGAATGTAAAATTTATAATAAAATAAATTGTAAACAATGAGTATATAACGTTAATACGTTTTAAACAATAATGTGCCCTGAGTAAAAAACTTAAAAAGCCACAGATCACACAAATTTTGTATAAGGCTTACGTATGAATAATTTTCTTTGGAGTAATGTTTCAAAGTTACAGACTTTAAAATTCTGTCTTTAAAGTTTTACAAATTTATTCTAATTTGTAAGTACACTTAAGACTCACATTACGATATATTGTTTATTGGAAGGCTCGTGTATATGCATTAGACAAGATTAAATAATCAAAACCTATATACATAATCGATAAAAAGTATGTAAAAACAACATGGCGACCGACCGCGTCCAAATCCTTGCGAAATTTAGAAAAAAAGGTTGGGTAACTGTGAGCATAAATACTACGATCAAAATTTGTAGAGATTCATTTCTACATATTCCACTGCTACCTTTTAAACTATGGATTATATTATTTCGTCATTTAATATTGTAAACAATTTTTTAATAAAATTTTGCTAAATTATATATATCTAAATAAATTATTTTACATTTGTTTTTATTTTACGCTGATAGTGTTGCTTCTTTACAAAATATATATGAAAAAGATTAATTTAAATGTATTTAAGATCTTTAAATGAGTAAATATGATATAGAAGAGTGATATACATATATAGTAACCTCTACAAATATATTTCGTGTTCAAACCGAACAATTATAATTTTTTGCTGAGTCTCCATAGTAAAACCTACGATAATGATCTCACCTGCTCGGATAATCTTCAGGATATGGTACGAGGTTGCCTTCCGGCGATGGTTGCGGGGTATCTCCAATCCAGAAATAGGCATCTGGTCCAGTCCCATCGTATGCGAAGCCTCTTATGAACACTGTGTTCTCGTCAACGGCATATACTGTGCCTCTTATGCCGTGAGCATATTGAGTTAGACGACCAATTATACGGCCATAGTACGGCTCTGGACGCCGGCATTCAACTCCTAAAAAATACATTTTTATTCAATTGTTTTTTTATAATTCATATAATTTTTTACGTTTAAATCTATAATAAGAATATATACCCCGCTGCTGATATGTCCTAATGATAGATAAATGGTACTACAAATTTCAAACAAAACGTACACAAAGTTTGTGACACAGACAAAAGTACGTATAACCGCACGGGCGTGTTTTCCTAATATCCTGAAGGGAACGAGCCCATTATGGGATATTTTGATTGACGCTCACCCCATGCTCTAGCGGGCTGAGATTTTCCAACGTTATGGCACTTGTAGGGCTACTAGGCTGGGACACCGTTTAATATTTTTAATGATATAACTTGTTTATCAAACGGTGAAAGCCTAACTGTATTGATTTAATATTATTGCTATTATCAACTTAAGATTACACTTAGGCGAAGACATATTGCAAATTAAATGCGCTGAAGTTTATTTATTATTCTGTATTTACATTATTTTATTGATTAATACTCAACAAAAAAACACAATATTCCTTTTTTAAGTCATCCTTTTTGTCTATGAGTGGAAAATTTGTCGTACAGAACCCAACTCTATAGTATCAAGTCAATGTACTTTTATTTTTCATTTGAAAATTTATATACACTAAAAAATCTTCTTGATTACTTCAATTAAAACACCCATAAAAACAAATCGTAAAACTGGAACAGGAAAGTATTGTTAAGACATTAGTTATGAAAAAGAACATGAATCTCAACGGCTTAGAGTATACGCTCTCTTTCTTTTTACTATTAACTTGTAAGAAACGAACGCAGATTGGATATTTTATATAACCTATAAATCCATGTCTCCAATATCCTGCATCTTATTGTGCAATATTGTTTCGATTCGAATAAATGATGGTACATTTTGTTATATATATTAAAAATGTCACAATTCGATTGATTTATTTATTTATTAAAACACTAGGCTAGACACTTGACTTTTTTCGATCATACTACCATCGCAAATGTTGAATGACGTATATAAAGAAATTACAAAAAATATTTGCAACAATAAAAATCATGTAACGACATGCCAATACACGATCAAGTGCCATTAAATTATCATATTCCGGGGTGAGAATTATAGTTAGCGGAAATATTAAAAGACATTTTTTACAATGATATCGCTCGCTTGTTCATTTGTTAATATATGTATAATATATATCATTTAGAATATAGTATATTCTTAATTCTAATGTTCTCTTCTTATAATGTTCTCCGTTTTAATGTTATATCCGAGTCTGAATGCATACGAGAGAAATCTCGGAGAAGATAATATCTTTTATTTTTTATCGATTAGTTTTAATCATTTGTTATAAAATTATACGATTTAAACCATACTACCAACCATGGATTGATCCCATATTAAGATCTTTTCTTCCATTCCTTGAAAACAATCTCGTATCAGCTAAGCATTTTTAAAACCCTCAAAGTTATTACACTTTTATAGCAAGTAAAAAGTATCGGGTCGCGGGTTTTATCGAAAACCGCTAAAGCTAAATAAGATGTAAAACGTGAACCCTTTGAGAGAAAACAATGCGAAGTGGTGAGGACTTGACGGAAAATCTTTGGAATAACTTGCATTTTACAGAAAAGTTTTAAGCATCATATTAACCGTCTTATAATATTTAAGGCTGCTTTAACTGATGTACAACCAGTAAACTTACAAACAAGTGAATTCTTCGTGACAAATTTGAAGTATTTTAAGTATGAATACATCATATTCGGATTCGGCTTCATTGATGGCATTACTAATGAAGATTTATTATTTAATTAATGAATAAAGTTTTTCAAATCATGTCAATCAAACATTTAAAATCATAACTAACTAAATAAAATAATAACTTGAGATGTTTAAAACGAGAAAAAATATTAAAATGACTCTTAATATGCTGCTAGTTCTTAAATTAAAACAGATCGGACGAGAAGAACCAGCAAGAAACCGCACGTCTAAAACGTGAAGTATTTTGTTACTCAAAATCCCTGCAAGGAGCTGCAACACTTACTCTACTTCCATTCAAACCATATTGTTTTTATAAGGTTTTTGAGAATGGAATAAGGTAATAAATTACATCGTTGGTTTTATTTTTCTTTATCAATTCAGATACTATTCAACCACCATAAAATTCAACACAAGATGGTAACGAGAAAATAACCATTGAATTTGTATAGAAGCTTGGGACGCTATTAGTATGCGTTGCTCAAAAGGATATAATTTATTTCGTTGGAGTGAAGTCACGTTCGCAAAACTCCTATTACTCAGATGAATGTTCACCGTTTTCATTTAGCGATAATATTTTCTTATTGATTTTAATACGTTTATTATATAATTATCATACCCTGACTTATTTTACACTCTTTCAATCCATGTCAATGAATTTTGTTCGTGTACAAAGATTTATACAAATGTAACTTTTTTGTAAAAATATTTTTTTACTAACTGAAGGGTTAATGAAATTAGAATAGCATCGTTCAGAATAGCATTTTCTAAACTGGCCATGTCGTAAGTCGTATTAAAAAATCACTCGAATTTTCAAAAATGTCCATCTTCTTATCTAAGCTAAATAAAAGAAATAATTGAAAGCCTATAATATTGTACATTTATATAAATAATGAGCATAAAAGAAGAACCATGTGAAAATAGTATTTCTAAAAAATCTCAAACCGTGAAGGTGCTATGTCAATTCAAAGTGTGTCAAATTATAATTAAATTGTATTTTCATACTTCATACTATAGTCACCAAAATTTTTAAATAAATTTTCTAAGATTTCCTCTATCAAATCAGTGTTTCCTATCTTAAATATGCACCCCAACGCAATATATTTTACCACCCTCGACCCAGACCTTGGTCGTATTAAACCTATACTCTATACACGTTTTGTAACAAAATTATAATCAGCTTCTGACCGACCACAAAAACCCGATATATAAGAAGAGGTATTTGTAATTTATAATAAAACTTGAAACACATTTGCATATATTTTTATATTATCGTTTAGATAATATTAACCATGTACAAATGTACTAGAAAATAATTCAAAATACAAAGGTATTCAGGTAACCTCAGAAATTAGTCAGTCACACGGGCTGGCTAATCACAGCACATTACAGCGAACACAAGTCTGACACAGATTGAATATATCTTCTAATCTATCCCCAATCTACCACATGTTTTCTTTGTTATTGTTTTTTATCAATTTTACTTGGCTTTAATGTATCTGCTTGACACTTTAAGATGTTAATACTACGAGAACATCACGTAAAGGGGTGGGGTGTGAAACAATAAGTGTGAACGCTGCTGGCGCGCGCCGATTATGGGATTACGACAATCTACTTAACAGAAAAGTATCACGATAAAAGGCTAATTCAATATACTCAAGTGATATAAGGAATTTTATATCGTGCAAGTTTGTATTAAATATTATGTTGTGTTTTTAAGTAACTTCATAATAATAAAGGTGTGGTTTGAGAACTATGAATATTATTATGGTTTATTCTTCCTACCTATCTTAGTGAGGCATGGATGAAATTTTGATTCTGATTAAGATTTTCATAAACAATATTTTATTTTAATTTGTTACTAAATTTAAGACTTTCTCCATTGTAGATGAGATGGACGTATAAGTATGGCCTAAGGGATACGGGACTTCATATATACAGGTTTGTGCTAAACGATATATATTGAAATAACAAATCAGTTATGGAAAATTCCCAGTACGTTTACATACAGTGTCTGTGAATTTAACATCATAAATCAGTAACAGGTTTATATCCTTGACAATGCGTGACCTAGTTACCCATACATTCACACAACAATTTATGAAGGCCACGGTTTTTATTATTTACACTACAATAATAGAGATAATTGGAAGAAGAGGATAATTTGTCTTAATGAGTAATAAGGATCAATTTAGTTTGTTTTGTAAAATATTCAATATTTTTTATATGGCATATATATTTTATAGATCGCGAATAAGTTTTACTGGAGTAAAATTTGAATCTTCGTACGACATGCTTCGATATTCGTAATCTACAAATTTGGTGATATAATAGGCCCAACGCTGATCGTAGCCAAAGTTTCTATATTTTAATATTTTTTTAATGGTAGCTTTATGGGCACTCAGCCGCAGGGACAAACCTTTTTTAATTTATTTTAGTTTTGTGTTTTGTTATATTAGTTAGTTTAATATTAATAATGTATAATTATTTATATTTCAACATTTAAAGTATTAGTAGTTAATTATAGTTCCAAAAATAATATACAGGAAAATAGACTAGCACAGGGCTAAATAAAAAACACATGTCGTTCTAAAATCAAGAGACCTTACGGAGCCTTATTACTTTTCAAGCAAAGTAGGGGGTGGAAAGTGGCGGAATAAATCCATTAAGGCAAGATAGGTAAGGTCATACGGTGAGGTGTCCCACTAATATGCACTTGACATTCATATGCTATATTGATCTCAGCTCGCTCTCATTAGGAAAGGTTACGAAAGGCGCTTGTGTACCGTGGCTAGGGTATATAGAGTAAAAACTTATAATTTAATATCTCACTATACATCTATACCATAAACAAGAAGTGTAAACATATGTTCTCTGTTTTTAAATGATTGTTTTGTTTTAGTTATGTCATATGGCAGACAATTGAAAAATTTGATACGCGATAGCCCACAATGACAGGTCAGTTGTGTGGTAGTCTGCGTAAAATATTATGGAAATACGCTGTATAAAAAAAATTAGTCGTTTCTATCAAACTAATCAAAAAAAAATTTAAATCGTTTTGAGACATCTGTTATGACATCTGGATTATGAGCTTTGGTTTCTTGGAGGTTTGTTCATATTGCAAAATAGGTTATTATCAAATGTGACAAAGAATGCAATAATAATGTCCCAACTAATAAACAAAGCCCCGCGTTATACTGTCTCGATCAAGATTGAGAATCCCGTACGTCGGGATTCTCAATCCGGGATCCTGGAAATATCTAGTAAATATATATTGTATTAAACAAAAACTACTCACCAGCAAACAGCACAAGAAGTATCGCTAGAAGCGGCGAACCGCTCCGGGGCGGAACCCTCAGCGTCATTGGCTGAACGCCGGGGGCGGCAATACACTAAAAATGATAAACCTCTTGGTCTTATACTCTTCTTGTCTTTCTTTTATTCCAAATTTAAAACAACTCTAAATTTCCAGATTTCATTTATAATATGAAGTCTCCAAGAATATTTTGTCTATATCTTCTTATTTTAGGAATTAGGGTTTCCACCTTGACATCAGTTTTTTGTGGGTTAATCTTCTGTCAAACGCGTTCACACGGCGTAGTACCGTTACCCGCACTGACTAACTTTCACTTTTAGCTTACACAATACACATCCATTCACTTTTTACATCTTACTATGTTATCACTATTTATTGTCGACAATACAGTCTTAGTTTACATTATTATTGTATAATTGATTTGTATAAGGGCCTGTAAATAAACTAAAACCAACCTGTGGATATAAATAAAAAATACTGCTTTAATCAATATAACTACAGTTCAAATTGTAATTTCTTTTCAATAAGTTTTATTGAAATTAATAAAGAAGTCTTATAGAAGGCATATGCTCAAAGTTCATCACAAGCTATAAAACCGATTCTGGATAATGTACCAATAATTGCATAAGTAGAAGAAGAAGGAATGACCTCGTCATATTGTTTGGTAACATGGGTCATTTTATTTTTGCTATATGCAATAAGGAGGAGCCGATGATTAATGAATGAGAAAAACCTTCAAGAAATTGGCAAGGAACGCAAACGTACAACCAAAAAAAATTGTTTTCTACAGAACTCCGGCTCTTCGTGTCACAACATTGGTGGCCTCACCAGAGAAGCCGCTTGACCTTGCTCTATTACATAGACGTAATAGAAAGTGCGACGTGGCTTGGAAGGATATCTCTAAAAGGATATTCGCAGGAGGCCACATGTTCCCAACCACCTTGCATTACGATGGGGCAGTAGGTAGGGTCTGGGTCCTACACTCCCTGCGCCATTGCTCAGCTCAGGTCATTGTCCATAAAATATCTACTCCTTTAAAAAAAGGGGTAAGATTTAGCTGTATTTTAAATTATGGATGATGATACCTCTACAAAATCGACCAAATTAAGACTCTTATGAAGAATACAAAAGCAAAATTTATAATAGCTAACAAAACGGCTCTTTTATTCTTGTGTTTGAGGGGCCATAAGGCCAACAACAGCATAGTCATTTCAGTTACTTGTACAGCATCATTATCTGCGAAACTAGACTAGTCATGACATATTATGACAGCTACTGTATTCAGAATGTGTATAAAGAAATCCAGCTTTACTACACGTACCAGACGTTAAATAATGCTAAATTCGTAAAAGTATGATATACATATAAGATAAAATAACGTTTTACCAATACTGAATCTATATCAATAATTGTAGCGGCGTCGGTTATCGACGTGTGCGTACAACTCTCTGGATTATGGTGGCGGAAGATTAATTGGCTACACAGCCACACTAGACAAAATATAAGTTTTGTCACGTCACCTATAAAACAGATAATATAGATATTATATATTTTTCATTATCTTAATTTTTTAATTAATAATATAGTATTCAACATTGTTATATAAACCGGATTAGCAATAATAAAAATTACTTAATATTACAGTAATTAATGTAAATAAAATATCTTTTTTCTTAGATTGATGTCGTATAGATGAGTGTGCAAACGAATAGGAACGTGGCTCGCATTTCGTGAGTGCGTTGCCAACTTTTTGGGAAATGGTACTAATTATCACGGTAATGACGTGGGCAGCTAGTTCCATAACGTGGTGAGTGGTAAGAAATGTCTTACGAAAGGCCCAGTGGTGGAAAGACGGACATCGAGGTGATACGGGTGGAATTTCGTATTTGCCTAAAAAGTCAGTAACATCAGTAGCAGTAAACCGAACAACTCCCCCGAATTGAAATTATTATTTGTAAATTTAATATTTACTAGACAACTCTGAGTACAGCTGTATGACACATAAAAAGGATCACAGGGATAAGTTGAAAACGGATCCGGCACGAGTTACATTCAAAACGTGATCTAGTTTCGGAGTTTAATTGAAATAAAGCAAACTAGTCTGAATTAATGTCGTCTTGAATGTACCTCGACTAATTAGGTTCCGCGGGATCCTATTTGTCTTGACTGTTCTTTGAGATAAAATTAATACAATGACTGTAAATGTGTACGGAGTCATATAACATATAACATATAACATCTAATATATCTTTGAAAATTAATCAAACGATTAACGAAATATTTCAGGATGTTTTTAAACAGCTAAAAATTATAACATATTTCTTGAAAAAAAAACCGATAATGTCAGCGTTGTGATTTGTAATTTAAAAATTTGTTAGTTCATCTTTGTCAAATTGGCGAATTATGGTTATAATTTAACCTGCCAAAAATGTCAGAATTGGTACTGGTAGTGGTACGTGGAACAGGATTATAGATTATTAAAAACTTTACATATTATACAAGTTTTCACAATCGTAACATATAATCAAATTGAAATAATTCAAAATGTTTCATTTCCTATATAACAAAAGAGTATTGAATGGCAATCTAGTAGGCATAAATATATCTGGTCTAGATTTCCTGCTACGGCCTAAAATGAAAACAAGGAATGCGCACGGAGTAACCTATATTTTTAACCTCGTTTTTAAAAAAGAGTACAAAATTTTCAATGCTTTCTTAAACTGAATTGGTTATTTGATGACATTTTGTATTACATTTTTTCACACGAGAAATATCGATACGAAAGTTTTGTCAATCAGGGATAAAACCACAATAGAAATATAATATTGTTTTTTATAAATTATTTAATTACATCGAATCAAATCGGTGAATTCAAATTAATGAGTGTAAATACAATAATGTTCAAGTCGTATCTGTGTGCCATTTTGGAGCTTAATATGTTTTATTTTGTATGATTTATGTTGCTTTAATGTAAATTAAGTACAATGTAATGTACTTACATTACATTGTAAAATTTTGTAATGTATATAAGAATACCACATAAAATGCTTAAATTTAAACTCACCAACTTGTATTTATAATACAGATGAAGATAAAAAACAAAAAAAAATGCACATAATTCATTAATGTGTATTATTTGTAATAGTAGCTTTTATGTAAATTTATATCACTTAAGAATTAATTATTTGAGACATAGACAATACAATTTTAGTGAAATTCCGCATAGAAATGTACAATCTATCCGAAAAATACCGCAACGCTCTAAAGTGTGACACTGAAAAAAATCAATCCTAAACCACGATCGAATAGAACTCTACGCATTGATTAACAATCGATTAAGGAATCGTCAACCGTTTCATAATTTATACAAAAATATTTTTTATATTCTATTAAGTGTAGAGATGGTTATATAAATTAATACTTTGTTATTTATTGTGCGTCGCGAAAGGGCGCGTATTTGTGCCGCGCCGTCTTGAATTGCACTGCCGTAGTCGTTGAGTGATACTCTTACCCGATATCGCTTTGAACGTGGGAGATTTCAAATCATTAAACGGGAATTTTATTTAATAAAGATTTTAATTAATATTAAATTATAAATAAAAAAACTACATCGTAAAGCAGATTGATCTCTAAACTAAAACGCATAAGTAAATAATATTATAGTAAAACATACGGATAAAATATGAGCCTAGGACAAATTTGTGTTAGCGAATTCTCCTACAAAAATCAATTACACGATTGTATATGAAAAAATCTTTTGAAATTAATGTAAGTTATAGGCTATAAAACAAAGGGTTACTTTATCTTAAAAAAATACAACATCAACATATTTACGTTTCATAACTAAATAGTTATCATGTGTAAACTAAAAAAAATTGGGCACTTCAAATTCATTACTGTGGCAACATTGCGGGGTAAGCCGCCCCACGTAGCGCGTAGACTCCGCCCGCTACGCTGCTACGACCGGCGCTACGATGGGCGCTACGTATAATATGCATTAATGATAATGATATACCATTCGATATAAATTGTAATAAATCGTTATCTATTTTAAATACGTTTATAATAATATGGCTATATATGCATTCATATTGAGTATGAGGTCATAGATTCTACGTACTCAATAATTTTATATCGATTCCCCCGAAAGCGAGCAATCTTATTTGGATTATGATAAACAGATACACATTAAAAAAGAACTCTACCTTAAGGATTAAAAATATATATTTCCCACACCCACATATTCCTGAGCAGCAATCTAAATATACATTAACAATAAATAAAATGGGTCAAGGAAGCAAATACAATGCACTTGCAATACGATTGTATAGATTTAGTGTCATTTGCATATGATTTTAATTTTAAATATAGTTGTCGATATACTTTTTTTATTGATATGGTAAATATAGCAATAGTTGGGCATTACCAACACAGTTATCTTGTGACAGCCTTCTGGGAAGCCCCGGTATCAAAATTGTTATGATTATATGAATAAAAATTTATTTTTATTTAGATTATTAGATCTTCGTTCAGAAAGAAATAAAATAGTGATTTATGATATTATAAAATTTTGAATAAAAAATTTCTTCTTTGATTTTTAGTATAAAGGTACAAGATACTTTCAATGTGTTTCGTGTATATAATATAAAAAAGAGCCTGTTATAATAATAACACAATGCCTGCCGAAAATCTACACGAATAAAATGTATGATATTTTCTATCAGGCGTTTTGATAAACGGAAATATTTAGTATATTTTTGTTGTAATGTATTTAGAATTTCCGAAATGCCTTAAAGTAATTTTTTTTTAAATATTAGTTGTATCATTATTTATGATTTTTTCGTAGTATAACCCAGCTTAAAATGCACACAGGAAATTTCGGTCAACAATACAATGTTAAGCTTTTCTAGATCTTTTATATATACTTACCTTCACTCGTATACATAAAAATGTGTATTTTGTTACAATATAAAAATATGCAACTTACATTTATGTTAAGTATATACCTATAATTTTAGCTAAATTATGCAATACTTATCTTATAATCTTTATTATAAGTTAGCTATAACATATTTGTTAACAAATATTAAGTTAATAATAATACTATTTAATGCAGTTAATCACAAATCAAATACAGATAAAATAAATCAGATTTACGACATGACAAATATACGCGTATCGTATTGCGTTGCAACTCAAAATTTATTTATATTAGCTAGTGTATACTTCTTCCAACACACATTTTTAATGAAACAGTAGTAGGTTACTCACACTGTCCTCATACATCTTTTTCAACAATCAATCACAAGAACGTCAAATATTGCAACATTTGTTTCAATAAAAAATAATGTTTACTAATATAAGACTATTTTTTATAGTATTGATAAATCGTGCTAATGTAGGATTGCTTAAAAAATTGTTTTTTTTATCTAAACGACGCACATTTAACTTTTTAACTTGTAAACGTTGATTAATTACAAATACTTAAAAACTTAACGGTAAAATAAGTGGCCATAGATTTATGTTTGTAATGACGTTAACCGTTACTTTTGTTGAATATTATATAACAGTACAATAGTGTTAGCATGTGCTAACATAAATCGAAAACTAAAACTTATCAGTCAGACAACAGGCGGGATCTATTTACATGAAATGTAAGAATAATAATTTATTATGTAACTATTGTCACGCGTCATGGTACGGTACAGCTGGTAACATTTCATATGATACTGGAGTAACCAGACATTTTTTCTTATAGATTTTGTATACCTATTTTAATACAGGTAAGTATTCCATCAAGTTACTTGTTTGTATACCAACACATTCTTATTGCTATTAATAAAACCTAACATACATATAGCAGTCACAAAATTTACTCAGTAAGAGAAATGCTCAACCTGTATAATTCTAATATTATAATGAATCTTTTATTGTGATTACCGAAATTGACCTAGAATATATCAATATAATTTACAAGTCACAGACAATCCTTCCTTTAACAATTAAAATCGAATGATGCTATGGCTTCTCCGAGCCCGTCTAATCATATTAATTGGACAGCTGCAAAACGCGTTTTAAATTGTATAATCGCCATTGTCGTCAACATACCCTACATGGAATGACCTAGTCTTGCAACGAAATTGTCCAATGGTTATGTAAGCTAAACGAGTGAAGTATTTTTTTTCCCAGAAAAGAATTCAGCATTGTGTTATCCTTCAAATTAAAAAAAAAATACGACAAGAGCAAATACTAATGCACTAAAAAAGTGAAACATCAAGAATAATGATTTAATTCTATAGTAGATTCCAACAAACATTTCTTTTAAACTATTGACGAATGTCGTTAATGCAATTGAATTTCTAATAAAGATTCTTTTACGATCGTGTTTGAGATAAATTGTAAAAATAGAACTGGGGTGAATGATCCCGACTTTTCATTCTCGTAGTTTGTAAAAATAATAACATCCGAAGGCGTGAATCATGTGTTCGAGGAAGCAATAAACGTCCCACATGTGCTCAAATTTACTTATTTCGCACTTTAAATGGGGACAGGGAATATTTGTAAAGCTTATTTTTATTCCGGATAAATCCTACATTTTAGTAATGTTTGGTATAGTGATATAATATTCGTTTTAATATCAAATAATAAGATGTATAACAATTTCACTACTTACTAAAACTGAAGTAATAAAATTACCATCTAGCATTACATTTAACGTTAAATATGTTAAAAAACGTTAATTTTATTGTTTTAAATTAGGTATTTTAACGTTGAAAGTCTTATTTTTGCCAAGATAAAGTTGAGAAAAAAATATTAGACGTTATTGTTATAGTAATAAGCGTATGCCAGAACTGTGGTTATAAGTTTTGATAAATGGTGAATAATCGGTTGACCATTTTGGTTATCGTGAGGTAATCGGATTGCCTTGTTCGAACCTGGAGCCCTTTTCAAAGGTAAGCCTCAACGTGACCTCATTTTGTAAATATGGAAAGTTTTGGAAGGCCATCTCGCACAGCGCGAGCGGCTTTTTTTTTATAAGCCTAAAATGTTTTAGTCAATATTATTCATATAAATTAATTTACTAAAAATGAGCTACTTAAATTAATTATTCCATAGATAAATTAAATCATTTCAACATAACAGTATTTTTCTAAACCATTAGACTCTCTCACTAACTCACTCTAATTTGTAAATTACGAATGAATCGTTCCTACGAGGTCAGATTATAAAGAATCTTGCTGAATGATACTTGTTCTGTGATGTGCATTTGGTGTGATTTGCCTCAGGTCTTCCTAAGCGGCTGTTTCAATTATTTCTGTGCAGGTATTTTTGTTTTCTGCTCTAAAACTTGTGAATAAGTCTAACTACAAAACTACAGTCTTGCTTTATATCAAATATATAATTCGGATCTAATTTTTGGACTAACTACTGTCAACTTTATTTAGAATTGCTATACGTTAAAAGATTCCTACATTATATCTGGGTGGTCACATAAAGTAATCAAAGCTCATGAATGTCGCAAGTATTCATCACGACAATTAAATCACAAGACAGACCGTTTGAGTCCTGTCTACCCACGCTTTCGTCTTGTCGTTTGCAATACAGTCTTGCCTTTTCACTAGAAACTATGTTATAAAATTAGAATTTCCGTTCTAGACGATATGCATTCAGTGCGTTTGATGAACGACTGTTGTGGTGTAGTGTTCTTATGTGGTTATTTCTTAAGTAACGATCATTAATGCAAAATAATTAATCATTCTTTTACTAGTTTTTTGCCATAGTTATTAAGTTTTAATTTATAAATATTTACGAGTATATTATGTGAATTTAAACAGGAGTAGTAGGAGTGTAATAGTATTCCTTTATAAGCTAATTTATAATATTATTTATATAATATAAAAAACTAAAACTGAGAATGTCTACCGCAAACAATAAATGTAAACATCGGACGCAATGACTCAACGATGACGTGCTTCTCATTATCATATCAAACTACAAGGCATATACGTTAGTTGCAATCGGCCATTGAACGATATTTGTCGTGTTTTTTATACATATTATTTTTAACAATATCGATCAATAATATTTTATTTCGATGTATTTCGCCAAGGTTGTTCAGTGAGCGCGAATGACACGATCCGATAGTGCCGTATTAAAACGGTGCGTGTTTTCCTTAACCGCAAGAACAAAGGGGTTATTGGCTTTGTAAATTTATTTAACACAATTCTTAAATAATACGTGATATTTATAATAATGAAAGTTATGAAAGCAACAACGAATTACTTCAAGTAAAATCGTGTGCAAAAATGATTAAAAGGAACGGTGATAATGTGTTTGCGATCGCATCGAACAATAATCAGTGTCAAGGCGGACGGAGTTCTGTCTCACTCTGTCCCAGTGCAACCACAAGGATTCCAAGAGCCACTGTTGGCAGGATGACGCAGTCTGATGCGCAGCAAAACACTCGAGAAGCAAATATTGCGCTCTCTACTTACGTTGAAAAATGGAAAAATAGATATGAGGATGCTGAAAGAAAACATAAAGCCTACCTACTTAAATCTGAAAAAGGTATTTATCAAAACAATGTTGACGTCTGCTATATGCAGCAGATATTGTTATACGTTTTTATTACACTGAAATGAAAATATATATGTATTTGAAATGTATAAATGACGCATGCTTATTTCTTGAGTTTATAACGTTTCCGGTTAAGTATAAAATATTTTACATTAAGATAATAAAACATTAACCTTATAGAATTACTTCAGGGATTCCTTGTTTTAACTACCAAACAAAAATTTTGAACTACAATTTAACACTTAAGTTGTATTTTATTTGGTTGTAATAATTTATTACTAAATATTTAAATACACTTAAAACTATTATTTCTTGGCAATATTCATTAGTAATTTCAACATTCATATCAGTTGATAATAATCAAGATATCAACAACTGTCTATTGCACATAGTCCTTATCACTGTATAGTTATTTTGTGGTTATAAATTGATTGTGTCAATAAATAAAATAATGTTTCTAACTTGTGTTGATTTTACTGTGTTTTATGTTTGTGTTAAACTAATGTCTATTTGAAATTATCAAGACTCCAAAGTCCTCATACTTAACAAATTGTGAAATTTGATAAACTAAGTTTAGTAAATGCAATACAAATATTTTTTTCTTTATTTAGAGTTTATTATTTGACTATTTTATACTAACAGAACTCATATATTTCTGAATACAAACAGTAAATCATGAACTGTGCTGAATTGGCTCACAATTAACAAACTTCTATTAATTACTAGAATCATTAAATATTAATTTGTAACCTGCTTGCTATAATTACAAATTGTTCATTACTTGATGTTTATTATTACATGTATCATATACAGCTACGTCAAAAAATATCTTGAATACTAAGTATTAAATAACGATGTACACTATTAAACCAGGGTCTGTTGGTATCATTGATATTCTGTATGATAGTTAAAAATGAAAAACAAACTATTTAGTGAATTATACTTTACATGATTAATAATTTCTTGGAGCCATCCACATGTCATATCACATATGCACTTTAAATACCATGCAACTTTTATACATGTTTTAATTTATATGTAATATATAAATTTAACCTACAGCCCGGCGAGAACATGATGATCTTCAACGTCGCTACAACATTCTACAAGAAGAAAGGAATCATCTGGATGCAGAACTCAATGATAGAGAGAGGGAGCTCAACAAGCTTAGGCATGTTTCTGAGAAACTGTTTCAAGAGTACCAACAGCTGAAGAACCAACATGAAATTGACAATGGAGTTATGCAAAAGTAAGAGACCTTTTATTAATAACATTACTGTCTTAAATTTAACTATAGAAGAATTATGAACACAATAGATATTCAGTTCTTAAAATATACTCGGCTGTAGAAAATGGACATTATACATTATGTACCCCTGTGTGTTTTGGCTTTTGGAGGATTTCCTCAGTTAAATGTAACTATAAAAACAATGGTTTTTTATACATTTAAGAACAGTTTTATAAGACTGAAACTCTTAAACATTCCAATAATTTATTATTTATGTTAAATAGTTTTAAGATGGTTTGCAAGGAATTTGATATTTAAAATAGAATATTGTCTGAATATATCCTTTATGTTAACTACCATTTAAGAATTAGATACCTACTACTGGGTAGGTGATGTCTAGCCTTGTTGATTATTTAATAGGCTTATTGACTTAGTATTCTAATACTTACATAATAGTATTACATACCCAGTGTTGTTGACATAATACTTCTTTAACACCTTATTCATTAATATGAATAAGGTGTTAAAGAACTAAATTCTAACATAATTGTTAGAATTTAGTCTTAGTGTATTTTTGATAAAGAAAAAAAAAATAAAAATACTGATATGTCAGTAATGTATGCGTAATGCGTAGTTAAAAGTCCCTGGAAGAAGTTTATCGGTTCTATGAAAAATATTCATCAACTTGGTTTAGGTTAAATCACCCTCTAAATTAATAAATTTGATTTGTAACTTTCATTAATTTAAAAAGAACATTGTGCAAATGTTTAAGTGAAATAAGGATAGAGTAATGAGAATTTTCATTCGATTAGTTTAATCGTTATATAACTGCACTATCTCTATGTGGGAGTATGTAGGCGTTTTGTGGTGCATTTACGTAATGTCGACTTTCTGCAATCACATTTGTAGAAATCACTGATTTTATCACTGTTACTTGAAACCTGAAATGTTGAAGTAAAGTTTACATTAGTCGTTTTAATGGAAGAGCTTTGTGTCATAATTAACCATATTTATGCGTTTTACGAGTGGTTTTATTTTTATAACATGACATCAAAGTAATCTCCGATATATAAAATTTTACTGGGTTACTTACTAATGGATACCACTTCTATATTTTATAGTAATACTTTATGTCTTATCATACAAATAAAAAATCATTTAATCTCCCTAAAAATATAAATTAAATGAAACTGAAAAAAAAACCATTTTTAATACAAATTTAAAAGTTTCATCGATATGTAGATGAAAACACCAGCTCTTTGGTCCCTGGTAGTGACAACCAGGCACTAACTTAATTCTTGGGTGATTTGTGTTCTTGTTTGTGTTTGAGTTTTAACTGAATACAAGTCGACCAAACAACGTACCGAAACTAATATCAGAGTTAGAGAAATGATATACATTTCTTAATCCCTATGAGGGATAAGGACCCTAATAAATGTAAAATAAATATTGAAATAAAAAGTTGGATTCGCCTCCTACAGTGTCTTTTCTATCCTACAGTCACTCCTTAGTAACTCTAATTATAAAACTCACTCTACCACATAATAAAGACTAATGAATATGAAAATATGGAGTTCTTGAAGCACTTATTTCACCAAACAATTTTTAGAAATAGTTTTCCTAATAATAAATACATTGCTCCTATGCTATTACCTCATTCTCGATATAATATTCCAAAAGTGTCTCGAATGACGCAAAATCTTTCGGCGAATTAAATATTCTGTACCGATTCGATATACGTCATTGAGAATGAAAAGGAAAAATTAGTATGAGTTTAGTTGCATATTCATAGGATTAAAGGGAACCTTGCATATGCATGGTTTAAGGTTAATATAAGGTAATTAGGTTATTTGGCTTGCTCAGTGTGAGGTTGAATATCGGTGTGGCTGGATAACGGGACAAGATGTAAGAATTTAATTGTTTTATTTATTCACACTTTAGTGCACTTAAACAGTAGAAGAAGTTGATGATGTTAATAAATTTTAACACGTAGGAGCAATCTAATGAAACTGGCGGCCTTATCGCTAATAAGCTATCTCTTCCAGGCAACCCACAGTTAATAATTTTTCGACAACGTATGCAGATTTATTTTAAGAATAAATTTCTAAGAAAGTGACTAAATGTATTCATTATTAGTGCTTTCTTTTTATGTGTTTCGATTTTTTTTCTTGTTGGCTTATGCGGATAGGAATAAAACAACCTTTTCTAATATTACTTTTAAATTTTCGTTACCACCGAAAGAATTGATTCGTTTAAAAATGCTTACTTTGAATTTTTAAAGTAGCTATTTGGAGTGGGTAGTAATACAATAACATCAATCATTGATCGAGGTTTACTCAATATTAATGTCGACACGATCGATCGGATTTATCTTTGCGTAAGATCATATAAGATATGAATTAATAATTTTGTGATGTACCGAATTTGCGTTCCACATTTTGTCTAGAAAGCTCATACATAGGGTGTTCGAAACATATCAATGAAATAATAAAATATGTAAAAAATTATTAATTAAGTTTATTTCGTGTCATATCGTATCTGCTTGACAATCCTTCAATTGGGTTGAGAATCTTCCGTAGTTCCTCATGCCATACAATAATCCAGACACTAGGTCTATAGAGACTTAACTATAAACAGGAAGAGGGCTATAGTAGAAAACACTCTGAGCATATATTTCACTTTAAAATTCCCACAAGAAAGCGAATATAGGAAACTAAACGTGTTAAGAACATCCTGTGTCGACTAATATGATAATTTCGGTACCAATTTCACTGTCGATGTAAAAAACTTGTAATATTAATAGTTCTCTGGTTAAGTGCGTGCGCGACGGTTCAATTTAAAATATATTATGAAGTATTACCAAAATTAAAATGTGTATCGAATGTGTGAACGATGGAAAACTACTTCGGATTATTATTAAACTATTGTGAGTCATTTCATTAACAAAAGTCTTTGTTTATTATATGTGTCATAATATATTAAATATAGTAAACATTAGGTATGGCGAAACCGCAAAATTATATACATACGCAATATCATAATTAAAAATAATAAGACGTACGGCTATATTGTTGCATGTAAAATATTGCATATATAAATATGTCCAGAAAAATGTTTTGAACTAAAAATACATTCATGGGAGTGATATTAAGACTTAAAAATTTTTTTATGGTGAATAATCGTACCTTGTTGGTACAACTAATTCAGGGTTATTATAGGATTTCCCCGTAATACAAATAGTTGAGACTGAACTTTACCAATTTTGTCTGTATTTTGTCCTACTTGCATTTTTAAATCTGCATTTCGATAGTTATATACAATTATGTGCCACACTTAATAAACTCGAACCTAAAACTCATATCCCTTCTTAAAAAAACTCGTCTTAAAATATTATTATAAGGAACAACTATTTCGTGTTACTTTAAGTAATTGTTACATATACAATTAAAGTTCAGTTACATTATTATCACATCAGTTTACTTCGTCTAAATAACTTTACGTACTAGATCATTAAAATAACTAATTGTTTATATCAATGTTTACCTTTCTTAAATCTCTATGATAATTTATCGTTCACTAATATCAATTACTAATCATTTGTAAAGACTTTGAATTAACGCATCCGCATAGGTAAGTTAAACAAGTCAAACAATAAATCAGTCCATATCGAAACATCACACCGTGTTTTACTCCGCCGCACACAAATCTTTATATTGGAATTGATCTGCAGGGTGATGCAACAAGCAGGGGAATGGTACAAACAAAATAAGCAGCTGAAGAGACGAAGCACAGCGCTGCTTCACGCGCTGCCCACAACCGTTGACATCGATCTAACAGACGCGACAGACACATGTAGGTTGACAAGGTTTTATTCCGTTCTTGGATCATATACTTTTTGCAATTTTTGTTCATGTAATGAATAGAATATGGCCATGACCTTCGAAGCCTTCTTATTATTATATAGTTTGTGTTTCATTGTATTTTGTATATATCTTTGTTCTATATTTAATTCTCAACAAAGAGGATAATTGGTAATTCTATAAAAAAAAACAGGTACATTAAATAATTGTATTTAATATGTTCTGCAGCATCTGATGCGAGTAGCAATGAAGAAGTGGATTTTCTTAAACGTACCGTGTCCGAATTGTCAACACAGATAGCGGCATTACAAACAGAAGCGAATGCAGCCAAGCTACACGAGTTTGAGGCCCACGAGGTCAATGTGCAATTGCATCAGGTGAGATATCTATTTTCACTCTTATTTTCATAGATTTCGTATGTATGTATATTATTGTATAAACTCCAGGGTACCTTTGTAAATCCATCTACTTTCAGGGCGAGGTGAGCAATTTCTTGGCAATATGATCTTACGCCCGTAATCTAACCTTAAAACTTTATCTGATTGATGTTGCTACCTTTGTCTTAATTTTAATCTATTTCAGGGTATGACAAAAGTATAAAATCATGTATTGATTTAGTTCTGAATTTATTTTTTTATTTATTTAATAAGGCACACCAACAATACACATACAAACACAACCCGAACAAAATGACAAAAAAAACACACACAAGATATGTATGTGCATTAATTATAAAGTATACAATGAACAATTAATGAAAATGCATATAATGAACAATTTTAAAAAACAACTAAACAATAATATATATTTTTTTATAATCATATATTTTTATTGTTAATCGTAGAATTCCCTGTTATCATATCAGATTAATCCGTTTAATCATATCCTAGACCTAATATACATGTATTATACCTAAGTTTTACGAAGGTATTTTTCATCTAACCGCATATTTGCTCCCAATTTTAGGAGTTAGAGGTGGAGAAAGAGAAATCCACACAACAAGAGAAAGAGTTGGAGGAGCTCAGATCCCAAATAGAGAGACACAATCGAGTGTCCAAACTACTTATGGAGGAGGTTACTGCTCTTAAGGATAATGCAGATAAAGACAGACAAATGGCCGAGACGTAAGTATACATAAATGATTAACGTCGTTTAATAAACTTAAAGATCTGTTTAATTTTACCATTTTTAACTAAATTATCTATTACGATAATAAACATAATAAATATTACGAAAAATAACCTTGGTTAAGATAATTTCGTTTAAATTATTATATAGGTATAGAACGATTTAACTATAAAAAAGCCTTACATGCTGAGATAAGGATATTTGTGAAATACGCTGTGAATCACGCTAAGAAACTGATAGCTAACTGAGATTTTTGTGTGTGTCTTCTCAGACAGGTTTATTTTGGAACACTTTGTTGCTCTAGATTCAAGAAAATTTTTTTTTTACATATTATATTAATTTCCAGTTACAAGTCCGAGGCTCGCGACGCCAAGAAGCGCGCAACTGTACTTGCCCATCAGAGTGCTTTGCTGATGGGAGAACTGGACCTGGATGAACGCCTTGGACTGCTTTTAGGCGAAGTGGATAGTCTGAGAGATGCTTTGGAACAGCAGAGTAACAGGCATCGGGATCACGTGCAGCAGTTGCAGGTTCTTACTTTTCTAGATGTCTTATCAAAGTTATATAGATTTAATAAAAACTATATTTTATGTTACTTAATTTCAGCTACAATTAACTGAAAAACATGAAGACACCGACATACTACTGTGGGAGGAAAAAATAAGACTTGCCGAGGAAGACGCACAGAAAGCGTTGGAGAGAGCAGAGAGAGCTGAGAAACGGTTTTCGGAACTCGAGAAGAGAACCAAGGGTGAACCGAGATCTACTCTGAAGAGCCGTATTAGTTACTTCGAAAGTGGTGGCAACGAGAGGAATAAGAAAGAGATCAAGGAAGAAGGTATAATGGATAGATCTTCCCATTGCAGTTAGTTCAGTACTCTAGCCAATGATGTCTTCATCAACAAGGAGATAATTGGGGCCAGAGACAGTTAACCAGTCCTTTTAAGTCTCCAATTTATAAATATTACTTATTTTTTGAACCTGAACATATCAATATATTCGTTAGCTTTAAATTATATCTGTAAATTTTTCAGATCCGCCGGCGCCAACTCTCGCCCCCTCAACCCCCGTAACCTTAGCCTCAATAACAAAACCCGCGGAACCAACATCCCCAACAGCACTAATCCCAGTTGAAACCATTAAACAAGCAATGCCAATTGCTCCCCCGCCGCCACCCGTGATGCCTCCGCCCCCACCACCACCGCCTCCTCCCCCAGTGGCGTTTGAACCCACGCTAGATATGGATATGGCAAAGATGCTCGCCAGCAAGTCTGGCACGCTGAAGAAAACTAAACAGAACGGGGGTGAGTTGTCAGCACTAGTTCTCGTAGAGTTTTTGTTAAGTGTGTTTTTGTGATTTTATAAAATATTAGGTAAAACTAGATTTTTTGTGTATTAATGTAAGATTGATATAATCTATATTGGTACTTAATTTTACCGTTGCATACAAAATTAAAACAAACCCTATATTTATAAATTTATACATAAAATAGTTTTTAATAATTTTAAAATAATATTAATGATATCCAGGTGGGGCAATAGACGCGATAGTGGACCAAATAAAGGGTGGTAAGTTCCAACTGAAGTCCACAGATCACACGGTAGAGAAGAAACCCAAGGACGAACAACCCGAAGCTGTCAAAGAGATGCTACAGATATTAGGTACATTGCGCAAACGGCGCGGGCCCAGGCCAAGTGTCATTCCGGAAGATACGTGAGACATTTCTGTTTCTCTTATCTCGATACTTTGAACGTGATATTTGAGTGCCTATATTGGTTATTTTTATACATAAAACAATTATAAGATATATTGATCGTGTATAAATGTTACTTATTAGTTGTTAAATACTAGGTTCATATCAACTTTATGGTTTTACAAAGTATTAAACGCTTATATGTCTGTAAAACATTAGTTTGATACTAGCATTATTATAATATATTTACTCTCGCATATCACGGCTGCAGTAAAGCACTTGAAACATGTTGATCTATGTAAATAATTTTAAGTTAATGATGGCAATAAAAATAATATTACAATTATATGGTAAGTTGACGCTGGATATTCAAGATTTTACAAATTTCATAAGATACGTAATTTTATTTTTTACGATTTTTAATCGTATTACTTTTATTGGGGGTAAAATCTTAATACTAACCATTACTCTTTTGAGAAATTATTTGTAGTATTGATTTTATTTGTAAAACATTGTGTATTAGTTTAAGTGCGAATTTTTACCGCGTAAAAGTTTGTTCGCGTCACAGTCTGACACTTTAGTATGTAAGTCCAATGTTATATGAAAATCTATAGAGGCTTTTTAAGTACAGATAATACGTCGAAGTACACTAATACCATACTACAAAGTATGATTATAATAGTAAAATATGTGCTAATAATGCATATCATGAAAAGATTAAAAAAAAATAAAGAGTTTAAAATATAAGGTATTATAAATACCTGTACGTGTGCATAAATTGTAGTAATAACAAGTACGTACGTATACGCGTACGATATACTAATGTACAAATATCCACTGCTATTTTTATATCCGTTAAATGGTGTGGTTTCTTTTTTTTTTTGTGTACAGCCAATTAGTTGCCATGTTTATATTTAGTAAACAAATGTTTATTTTAAACATTTATAGGCAATTGTTATAGTGATTATAAGAGCTTATAGAAGTAAAGTTAAAAGTGCCTTAGATTGTGATCGTCAATACTCAAAAGACAAGACAACCATAGATATAACAAAGACAATGTACACTCTACTCTACTACTACACGCTCTAGTTTTATAACGTTGTCTTTTGGTAATTATATACAATTGTGTAGCACTTTACAAGTTACCGTTTGGTGCCATCGACTTCCATTTGAAGCATTTATTTTTTAAGAATTTAATTCAATTATTCAATAAATGTCGATTTAATTATTTTCGTCTTTTATTTTTACTTTATTACTGTTATTTCGACGGTTTGATTTAAAGCCTGTGCTTACCGTTGACTCAGTATTTGACTACAATAAATACAAACGAAGTATGTTGTCGATAAACCCGATATTCTAGAATTATATTAAGATTCTTCTAGCATGACCTACTGAAAGCAAACATTTACTCAATATCAAACATCACTCAATTTTTTAAATATATTTATTTTGATTATTGACTATAGTGCTAACAGAATAGTATACAAAGTAGTGTCAGGAACAGATGATGTAAATTAATCTTCACAGAATATCCCAAATTTCGTGATAAAATACGTGAATCGTCAACGTAATCTCTGTAATTTAATATTGCATTATTTTTTTTACTTTATAATTATTTCAATATTATGATTGTTTCGATATACACCAAATCTATTACCGATGGAATAGAAAATATTCATTTTATTTCATTTATACACGAAAAACAATCATAATATAAACAAAATATAAGATTTTTAGTATTACTTTGTGCTGATATTTTCTAGTATTTTTTCTAAATAACATAGATAATCGAAGTAGTATAATCTAGAGTTTACTATATCAAAACTAAACTCTTCTGAGTCTTCCGAGTTCGCCTTTTCGTGTGCACGAGAACGATGCGAATCCTTGGCAGGGATATTTAAAATAAATGGTTTAAGAGAAAATGTTGAAAAAAACATATAATTTTAACAATTTATTTATTATTTACGATTATTATAAATAACTATAAATAAATTCACAAAACATGATCAACACACAACCTTAAATGGACGGATTCACGATTTACGATAAAAATAGTATACAAAATAAAATAATTGAAATTTTATAACAATTCGTATTAACAAAACAAAATAATGACGACGTATGTACGAGCCTTAGATTGTCATTTAATGTTGAGTTCCTATCTCTGTTGTGAGTTAAAGCGAACAGTTCGTTTTACTAAGAACCTAAGAATTAGTCAACTGATAAGGTTTCAAAGGATGACTTGATATGTTATGTATAGCATATATTGAAGACATGAAGATCGGTCTTGCCTTCCAAGTGGTAGTTTCAATGCTAACAAAAAAAATAAGATTTTGAAAACAAATTTAATATTAAATTGGTTTAACCAGAATCTATTGAGCATAGCGTGTTTATTTACTTTTAAGTGCAAGCTTAAGACGGTATAAGCATAAAGCCTTGATTAATATTTAAACTAAGCCCGAATGAAAAAAAAAAATGTTGTAGGTGCGATACATAAAATACAAATCCACTACAGATCTTTCATAGGATTTTCAGTAAAGTTTTTAGAAAACATATTTGTTCGTTTATAAATGAATACAGTATTAATGCCAGTGACAACTCACTCCACTTGTAGAATATATTTTTTAATTGCATTGTTTTTTTAAATGCCAGCTACAATCGGGAGAGGACAATTATTGTTTATAAAAAACAACGTTCTTAAACTCGTTTTTTAAAATTAATCAGAAGAAAGCAATACGTCCACAGATTACATATTTGTTATTACAGTTAGCAATAGCACTACACATACATTTTGTGACATTTTTACAGTAATAGTACAATTTATACTAATAATGAATTTAATTACAGAATATAATGAATAATACCAAAATTTTAGTTTTTAAATATCAATACGCAAGAGTTGATATGAGTGCATTATATATATATAAATTTTACTTTCATCATTCTCTATACAATATCATCGCGTTTTTTTTCATTATAATGTCTTCTAGCTGTCTAATAGCATTACGGAAAAATACATAGCAATACGAGTGAAGAAAAAAAATTATATTTATAATAATTACGGTGTATGTTATATATTGAACTACTCGTTATAATACAAAATCTTACTGCGAATATTCCCTCAGTTTGTCGACAACAAGGGCTTGGTTCTGCTGTATCCAAGCTATGTTCACTCGCGCGCGTTCTATACCCTGTGACACGGCCAGTTTTGCGGCGTCGAAGTATTTAGAGTTTTGCTCGTACCATTTCAGGAACTGAAAAGATACAATTTCTATAACGCACTCAGTAAAAATAGAATTTTGTAAAAAAATAGATTTGTGTACGCAATTCGAAATACAAAATAAAAAAACTTACGTGTCAAACTTATCATGTTAATAAAGGCGGGCTTCACGATTTATTGTGAAATTAATATAAAAATACATACCTCGTCAAGTTCCCGTTGTTCTGAGAACTGGTTCAATAAAGTTTTCATAATGTATCCTAAACGACGACCATTACCACTAAACCTGTAAAAAAACCCTTGTATATTATTTTCGGCAGGTTATGAGAATTATTAATAATGATGCCATCAATACACTACTCTATTTTTAGAATCTATGACTTCCCTTTAATTAGCTGTGGTTACCAAAGACAAATACTTTAAACCTTATTTAAAGATAGTAGATTAATTTATTTGTAAATATGTCTTGTATTTGTATATAAGTCATTTGGTTCACATATGTTTAATGGGAAAAGTGCTGATATGAGCCCCGAGCCCCGAGAGTCAACTTATACTTACGCCTTGAAAATGTCTTCAATACGTGTATATATGAACTCCTTTCCATAATAGTAGCCAAGTTCTGATGAAACGACAGATGTGATAACAAAAGCTGAGTCCTGACGACGCACATCCGAATTATCACTTATCGACCACTCCAAGTATCTACGGTAAAAAATAAAGGTGTTAATTAAAAGTAGGTATAATTGAAAACAAATAGTTACTCAGACCTACACGAAGAAATTGGTCAAGTCGTTTCCAATGTGTTATGTTAACAGAGTAATAAATAAACACTGATACTGATAGAAACGCTATAACCATTTTATAAAAAAAAATACGTTATTACAATTTTTTAAAAGACAAACATACTGTGCAAGTATCCAAATATCTCTGGAGCAAGCTAACGCACGGAGTAATTGATCTTTGGCAGCCGCGACATTAGTGCGTCTACGGCGTTCCAACGCAAATCGCCAATGACGCACAGAACCACGCTCTATCGCCACACAGTACACAGTCGAACGAAGATCTAAGGGAATACTGTGAACAAATATTGAATAATTATTTTCTTTTAAATACTAGTGCGTTACCGCAGCCATAGGATTCGTCTCATTATTTGGGAAATACAAAACATAGAAATGGAACATCTGACCCCGGCCAACAACCTGGAAAAACCAAATGTAGATGTCGTGGATTATATTTTTACTTACGGATTATGTTCATCTGGGTTCTTAGTATTCATCCACTGTTCAAACAACTGTATAGCATTTTCTTCGCAGCCGGGCACTTTTGCGCGACATGCTGTTGAACTTGTTTTAACCTAAAAACAAATAAATTTTACGACTTAAACATTATTTCTATTACAGCAGAAATATAAAATAAATAACTGATATGTTTTTGATCCGATATTTGACATAGATATAAATAATATGTAAAGTTGTAAATAAATTGCATGCCGTTTCACCGTGGAATATTAAATGGTTCTATGACATATGGTACTATGACAACGATGTTATTTCAATATGAAAATATTGTTACCTGCATTTTTACGCTATTCAAATCATCGCCATTTAAGATCCTCTTGGATGCGAGTCCTCCGCTGTTCTCGTATGTTTTTCTTATTAACTTTCTCATGAATTTCTGATATGCGCCATAGTGTTGTGTACGTTTCAGTACGTTATCAATTTTTGACAGCGCGTTCAGACCCGTCATAAGAGGAAGATAGTCGTTCTCGTGTTGGAGGTAACTTGCTAATCTTTAATAAGAAACATGGTATTTATAAATGCTATTTACACATAAAAAACAATTAGTACATTAAAAAAAGTTAAATTCGCCAATGCAAAGCAATAGATCAATCTTCGTTAAGGATTCGAATAATATGATTTTCATAAAATGTCTATCCGTAACTAAGAGTCGGTGTGTTAGTCTGTTTTAATTCAATATGGGTAAGATTTTAAACATCACCAAAATTGATCTAAATTTTTATACATACGATTTACGGTGCAGTTACGTATAGACGTAGTTAATTTGCGTATTTTTTTTATTTATATATACATATATATATATATATATATATATATATATATGTTATTTGCGCAAATTAAAAAATACATAAAACTTACTGCAGCGTAGTAGAATAATCCAATTTATTGGTCCAGGCCAATGCAAATGCATCGGATAGTAACTGAACTCTCCCCAATACTGGCACTTGTGAGTATTTGTCACTTGTTAGAGTTGAAATCAGAAGTTGCCAGTTACGAGCATCATAGTTCACGCGGTAAGGGGCTAAAAAATAATATTTATTAATATAATTAATTTTATTGTAGAACTCCTAATAGTTTTATTAAGATTATTAATCGCACGACTGATATATTTGATGGATCGGGCGTAAACGCAGTACAATGTTGTCTTGACAGTTGACTTAAGCGTGTAACATTTAAAGCTGAGGTCTTACGTTCGAATCACGGGTATACACGGATGTGTAGTTTGAAAGATAATATTGCATCACTCATAAGTGTTAAGTCAGTAGGTGAAGCAAATAAAATAGCCCCCGAATGTAACGGCATAAGGTACATAATCGGGTCTAAGTCTCAGGCTGAACCGTTACTGATACGCGGAGGCTAGTCTACTTACCAATCATATTATAATTGAAGAGAACCCATTCATCAGGACTTGCGCCATGTTGAAACCTATGTTCCTTATCAATGCCCTCTTTGTCTGACAACCAATGTACATCTTGAGCCAAAGTGTCTTTCTCACACGCAACACTCAGAGGAACCCACCATGCTGAGTTAGTACGGGAAATTCCACGGAGAGAAAGGTATCGTTTCTGAAAATAGCTTATTAATTAAACACAGTAGGAACATTATCACCCGTACTAGGAACTCACTCGTCACTTACACTGACGGACTGCCAAGCATTTTTCTCTATTCTTGAGATACATATTTGACGGCTATGCCAAGTGTAAATAACTATATTGCGATAGATATACGACCTATAGGAGAGTAGAATAGTTCGATTTTTGTGGCGACATACATGGTATGGTAAAAAACTTTAATATATATATATATATATATATATATTTTTTTTTTTTTTCTTTTAATGATATTCTTTTTAATAGGGATTCGCTTTACAACAGTAAAGTAGAGTAAAGCTAAGTACGAATTTCGACTTACAAATAAGTCAAATTGTGATACTTGGGTTTTGATGTGTGTTAAGGCTAAGACAGAATTAATTTGTTTCTAAAGAATACCTGCGATATGGTAAGTGACTTTTCAGAATAGTCTCTCTGAACTTCCAGAATCGGATATCCGGTCTGTTTTGTCCACGTGTCCATCACCTCCTTTACCGTGACATTAGCAGTAAGACCACCAGCTTTTTGAATTTCATCCGTTAGCTCTGCCCATAGATCATCTTGTTCCGCGTTTGCATATGAGTGCTTCATTAGGTAACTAGAATTAAATAATGCGTAATAAAATCCAGCTTCATTAGTCACCTGACAATGCCAATGCATAAATAATTAAACTTTGTTGTAAAATGTATGTTTTAAAATATGTAAATTATTCAACAAAAATTCTAAATTGTATTAAACTTTTATCTTAACTCGCGATAAATTTGATTTACAAGACTTCGCTTTAATCACGCGTCTAAATAAAAAATAATTTAAAGATTACAACATGATAGTGAAAGAGGAAATTTTTAATGCATTATACCTCGCCTGAAAACATAAAAAGTCTAGTGCTGTGAATAGAATAAGCCATGTATACATACTTATGAACAGCTTTTCGGAACACATCTTCTCCAAGGAACATTGTCATCATCCGTATCAACGTAGATCCTTTCTTGTACGAAATTTCATCAAAGATTTCTGATATACGGTTCGGATTGTCAATTTCAACAGATACCTGAAATAATAATAAAACAATTGTAGGCATAAAATTCAGACAAATTTCTGGAAATTATGAAATTTCAAAAATAAAAGTCTCAAAACGCTTAAAGTTGTAACTCATAATTGCCTTAAAACCGCCTAATTATCTTGTTATAATTGCTTTTTTTATAATCTATGTATACATATTACTCACAGGATGACTAGACTCCAGTGCGTCCAAATTAAGCACAGACATAATGTTGGTGACAGCATAACTCATGTCGGCATGCCATGTGGGTTCAACGTTCTCTACCCCAAGTGATGCCACGAAGGTCGCGAAACCCTCGTTCAACCATAAATCTGACCACCATTTCATCGTGACCAGGTTACCGAACCATTGATGGGCCAATTCGTGGGCTATTACCTGGAAAATTAAATATATAAGTCCAGTTTGAAACAGTGTAAATACTTCTATATTGTGAAATATATTTGTTAATCACATTAGTTACGACAGCAAGAAATCAAAAACACTATACAAACAAAACTTTGTTTAAATAAAACATTTAGAATTTTAACTCTCTTCTCCACGGACAGAGACTAAGACCGTTTAATCGCGCAGATTGACTAATCTGTTGTTTAAGTTAACACTTTAACTTAGGAGATTATTATCAATTAAAAATAGACAATTTTTTATGAAAAACATACCTCTGCAACCCGTTCCTTATTAATAAAAGACGACTGTTCCTTATCATAGAGCAATGCGGTTTCTCTGTAAGTTATCAATCCCCAATTCTCCATAGCACCAGCGGAGAAATCTGGAATCGCTATCATGTCCTGTTTGGGAAGTGGGAAGGTGACGTTGAAGAACTTTTCAAAGTAGGAGAGTACACGTGGACCCACCGTCGCCGCGTAAGATGTCTGAAAAATAATTTTGTATATAAACATTGTGACATCATGACACTAATATGTCTGTTTTAAATTAATTGTTAATATTATTCGCGAATATATATTCGCAAAACTGAATATAGAAACAAATGAAGATCCGGGTTTTTAATATCTTGTTATAGCAATTAAATACATACCTGGTCAATCGCGTCATTCCGTGCCCAGATCCTGAACTTAGTACTGGATAACTGAGGTGGACTGTCTACATACGCAAACTTTGAAATCACGAACGCCACCAGATAAGTTGACATCGGAACAGATTTATCGAATTGGTCCCACACGTATTTGGTTTGGGCTTTTCTGCAAAATTCAATTAAGATTTTACGTACTAGCAGATAACGTTTATTGTAAGAATGAAAAGTGCTAGCGGGAGCATATCGTACTAATACATAAGTATTTCAGACATAAAATGCTGTTATAGCAAGTTAGTGTTTACATAGTTTACTAGCTGACCATCAAACGTTGTTTTGCCATAAATTACTAAAACACAGGGGTTGTGATAAAATCGTAAAAAAGGGGTTATATGTATTTTTTAATACGACAATTAAAAACAATGTCTCTAAAAATAGATTTTCTTCTCACAAAATTTCATAAGAATCGGTCAACCCATTTCGGAGGACTACGCGATCAAACACTGTGACACGAGAATTTTATATATTAGATTAAGTAGTAAGCCACTATAATTTATATGATCAAGTGGATTACATTTATATTTTCCTTCCTTTGATTATATTTATGAATATACCTCATTATGTTGTCTACCTTCGTAATTGTTTATATATATCACCACTACGTTGCAAAGCAGCTAAGGTCGTGATAATAATAAATACTTTACTTGACCAAGCTAAGTTATTAATTCATAAATACATACCCAAATGACTGTTGCATAACATTCCATTGCCAGAAGTCTTCTAATGCACTGAAAAATTAATGGGTACATATAAGAATGGAGTGTATTCTTAAACCCCCATAACCCATTTACATTAACATGGAATTATTATCAAAACGTTATTCTGGTACTTTGTGAGTATAAGAAAAGTAGTAATGAGTATTATTTTAACAGTACTCTTCCTATTAAAAATAACTATTGTTATACAAGTATTTATTCAGCGAATATTCTGTGACTAGTCACTAGGCAATGTCTGAGAGTTACGCAGATAGAATATTAAATGTGCTAACGAAGGAATATATTTTTAACAAAAGAGCCGTCCTTATCATTTCATAAAACTAATTCAAACAATTGGCGATGTTTGATCGATTTAAAAACTTATTGAACTCTATTTTTTGCCGTTATTTACTAAATCCACTGCGATAATAATAAGTGGAATAGAAAGAGATAAATGTGTTATGCTTTAGTTTACTCACTTTTCACTAGACGAAACCTTCAATGGCATGTTAGACACCGCTGTAAACTCCTTAGGGTGTCCGATGTTGATGGAAAACGTCGCTTTGTACATCGGTTCATCGAAACAAGGGAACCCCTTACGAGCTGATATAGCCTCGAACTGTGTCGTTATAAGGTATCTAAATATCAAGTTCATTATTAATTTTATTGTTGAACATGAAACTGCAAGGTTTTTAGAAGTAGTAGTTAGTAACGAAAAGGTCCGGTTTTAGAAGCTATAAAATTTGTAATAATTAATTTTTTGAAAGATAGAGGCAGGTGCAAACGTGGCCTCCGAGTTTCCGAGAGAGTCTCGCCGCAACATAGTGACTTAACTTTCTTATGCCTTATTTATTTAAAAGAATTAGTTTTGCATAAAATTTCGTTACTTTTTATTTGTTATTAATTTCCCAAATTATTATTTAAACTCACTCTTTCTGCTTAGTATTTTTATCGACATAAGAGCTGACGTAGACGCCATCGAGTCCAAGCTTCAAGTTTCCAAAAAATGGTATCACCAAATGGTAACTATTGTCCTCTTTCAATTCTCTGTCTAGTTGTAACGTTAAGAAATTATACGTGTCGTTAAGATCGACGCCCGTCACTTGATATACATCTTCGTCACTTTTTAAAGCTATTTTGTCCTTGGCTAAAGTGAACTCTTGAGCGTGAAGTATGATTTGAGATGTTGGCCGCTTTGCTAGTAGCTGAAAAATAAGAAATTATATAAAATCTATTTTTTTTAATACATTTCCTTTATCAAATTTATATTAAATTTGTTCAAATTCAAATAAAGAGGAGTGATAGCCAAATGGTTCAAGCGTGCGATTGTCAACCATAAAGTCATAAGTTTGATACTGGCTGTGCACCAATTAAATTTTCTTTTCTCGATTTTTGATCTAACTTTTCTATTGAATGTATACTACATTGAGAAAAATAAAAAGCAAAGAGATAAAAAGCCGAGGCCATCTAAGCGATGGGGTGAATAGGAATACCGGGTTATTTTTTATAAGTATAATTTATAAAAATTATAAACGATTCTGATGTTAGAATATAAAATCACTTTTTATATACACCCAAACTACTTTTCTACAAAATACAACTTAAACCATTCCCAAATAGTAGCGTAGGTATAAATTAATAGCTACGAATCACTGTGGCCTTAGCATGCAGCAATGTTTGAGAGGACAACTTTCTATAATTTTAATAGTTCTGCAGACAAAACAGTACAAAACATTATACAAGTCGTTGCATAATTTCTAATAAAAATAATTATATACACTCCTTGAGAATTAGTGGTGTCCGGAAGCATAAAACAAAAAAGATGTGGAATGTTTACAGACTAGACTAGACATATTCTCTACATGGCATGGCATAAAATATTTATTGTATTTTACAATTGTAATATTAGGTATTTCTTAACACTATTGTTCCACTACACGTGCATATATTTGGTTCCGTTAAAGATTTTTACAATTTATTCCCTGATTTCGTTTTTAGGAAAGTTATATTATATCGTAAATTGACATTAAAGACAATGTGTAAAATGATTAAAATGAATCTTTAACAGGACTAAATATTTGCACCGTATACATGTAAGTATTGAAATTGTGAGTACAGTAGTGTTTGTGATGATTGCATCAAATTTCATACAAAGTTAGAATACAAAAAATATTGTATGACGTAGGATAATAAGTATTTTTGAAAGACAAATAAGGTCAAACGGGTATTTATATGTAAATATATTATTCAATAATTAAAAAACAAGTAAATTTCAGGTGAATTCCTATAATTAATAATAATGTTACGTATATACATAAAAAATAAATATAAAAACTGACAATTAGCCCTACCTGAATTTTTAATTTTAAAGATATTCCATTACATTCGAATAAAGTCTATAATTAATTTAAAAAATATCCTAACCCACTTTCCATTGTTCGCTTATATTGTGTTTTGTGCCCATTCAAACCACGTTCGCTCCAAAAAACGTTTTTAACCGTAAGATAATGACAATGAAATGTTTGCAATAACTTTACAAGGCTATTTGTTATTTGCCAATCTGATCATCAAACTGAGTTTGAGAAAATTGTTTAAACTCGTAATCTCTCCAATTTGAAATGGTTAAGGGGTATAAAATATTGTGTCTAAAACTTCTTTTAGTTAGCCTATAACAATAAACTTTAACATTAAAATAATAGACGCTAAAATTTAAAAAATGCAATGAATTTTATATTAAATTGATATATAAATTTATTTATATCTTTTCCACGTGGAGTCTTATCAGCAATAACTTGTCTACCCCAAGATGGCTAAAGATCCCAATTTAAAATAAGGTAAAGCTTCAGGGCTCAAATTTCTTCTTATAGAAAAGGCTACGAGGGTTTCAAACTAGACCAGTCTAAGATAAAATACTGAGGGATACCCACAATATACTCAGCTGGTTACTAGCATTTGCCATAACTTTCTCTATAAATTATCGGTTACATATTAATACAATCCTCAAGAATTAAATAACTACCCGCTCAAGTTCATCATATGGTTTAAACAAGGTTTTACTATTTTACGCGAAGGTACTTTCCAAAAGTATGAGAAGTCCTGAACAACAACTGGTCCCTGCCTTATTATACATAAAATAAAAAAACGAGCAATTTTAATTATCATATTTTTACTTACCAAAATATCAACGACCCCGAAGTAACTGAAGTTAGTGTTGGTATCGACGTCATACGCTAATTTAACGTCGTAGTGCGAGGGTATGACGTCACCGGGTAGTAGATATTCTCCTTCCCCCACCACCAGGCTGCTGACCGCAACCACACATAATACTGTAGCCCACATCGCTTACTGGAAAATAATAACTTTTACAAACAACTTGTTCTAATATGCAAAAAATGTGCATAGTATAATTTAAAAATAAACATAACATAGAGGAAAAAGCAATTCATAACCAATATTAACATCTATAATAACCTGTGCTATTAGCCTAGTATTTATGCATAATCAATTATTATTTACAGACATGTGGATTTACAATAACGCATAAGCACCTATTGTTAATCTTAATACGAGTACTACGCTTTCCGAAAAGGTCATAGTATTCTTTATGCTTCATAAAAAAATACTCCCAGAAAAAACAGATTACAACATACGGGAACCACTAACGCAAATCATACAGAAATCACGTAGCTTACGCCCCTCCTTAAGACTCGCTAAGTGGTGATAGATTTTTTTAATGCCTTAAAATCCTTTACCTTTTGATAATCTTATGGAGTTTTTTCATTTTATTCATACAAAATTACAGAATACATATGTATACAGGTAAATTTGAACTTTAGAAAACTCACTACTATCCAATTTCTATATAATAAAAGTACAGCACGTTGCAAGAGTATTTCGTGGCTGCCTAAATATAAATGATTAGCGAAAGAATTAAGGAATCGAGGTGATTATTACATTTTGAAAGAAACATTTCAATTGCTTAGTTGGCCTAGGCTATTCAGAACAAGATAAATACTGCCTTTAGTCATCTTTCATTTTTATCTTCAAATAAAACACGTGTATTTAAGCAATTTATTATCGTAAAAAGGTTTTTAAAAACTCAGGCTATTTAATTGTCGTCACAATGTATTTAGTTTTGCACGGATAGGAAAACATGTTTGACTTATATTATCGCATTGCATGAAAGTTTCTGATTGGTATACTTTATCTACATTAGTCAACCTTTATAAAATCTAAATAAACCGTATAAATGTGGTTAATAATGAATCGTTTAGTCTAATGAATTAAAGTCGGATATATAAGCAGAGAATGTATGTATTGTTATTTTACACTTCTTTTTTAGTTTCGTTCCATTATTTATCAAAATAGGTAACGTGAATATAATAAAGACAGATTCGACCGAATGGAGAGCACAAGAGTTTAGCGGGTAACTCACAGAAGTAAACAGATTTTGGGACTTACATGTGCAAGAGGAAACTATTTACTATGTATAACGTACTGTATAGATTTTCTGTGTAATTAATTCAAATGTAATAAACTTACGTAAACGGAAGAACGAGTAATCCTTACTGTAACTTTAGTATAATTATTACACTTCTTGTTCCTTTCACATTTTGTACAGACTTGTTCTGCTTAATCGAGTTGGTTGTATGACAAACCTTTCAAATCATAGACAATGTCACATTTGTGGCTATATTTTAGCCACTGAGCACAATGTTAAATTTTATATATTATCTATATGTCGGTTCTGATTAATTTAATTTAAATTAATTATTAACGAAGTCCACTTTATATATATTTAATAAATGTAAAATAAAAATTAATTATTACACATTTTATTTTAACTATAACATAGGGTTTTCATTTATATGTTATCGTACTCAAATTATCCCCTAGGCTATTTATTAAACAAATGATTTTTTATTTATGTTTCAAAACGTATACAAATAAAGACCAGTGGTTTCAGCTGGACTCGGTCGTAGGAGAAATACCAAGCTTCATTCACATATGTGACAACCCCACTGAGTTTCTTGTGGGTTATTCTCAGCTGAAGGCATGCAGTGGACCCATGAAAACTAATATTCAATGACGTTCAAAATTGTAAATGATGCAATTTCCAATAAAGAGTTTTGACTTTTGAGGAATTTTACAATCAGCAAAATCAAGAAAATTATATTGCGTAAAATATAAAATAAATTAGCTGTTACATTTGCTGTTTAGGTCACACGATGGCCTGCAATATTGTAAAATGCAACTGTAACACTATTAGTGAAATTAGAACAAGGGCAGTGCATGAAGCCTTAAAAGAACTATAATATAAAATCTGCTACACTTCTTTGCATACTTATTCAGCCATAAATCAAAGAAAGTATGTAACTTTCTAAAAGCTAAATCAAACTACGACATTAATTCCAATTTAATTGCCGTGTGGATTTAGCGTACGACACTTAACCTAGAGGTCGCGAGCTCCGACCCAATCGCGCACCAATGGGTCTTTCTTTCTATGCGTGGAGTTTAACATCCACTCCTACTACTATCACTAATAACTTAAGATAAGAAACAGATATTCTCTCTCTCCTACAATCATGGGTTTTAGCGCAAATTTAATTTAGTCTTCATTTTTTAAATGTTTTGAGACTGAATTAACTGCACAAACTATGTTTTTATTTATTTAATAAAAGAAACGATAAAATCACTAAAATGATAAGTTTAGTGTTAAAACAATGAGTCCGTATGTATTTCGCCTTTGCTAAATTAAGCCTACACAATAATTCAATCATAACTTTTTAAACAGAGTATTGACTTGTCATTGCAGAGTAATGACGTTATTTAAAAAAAACAGCTAAATCAGACGTGTCATAATTATTTGCAGCCGTTACCTAATTTCCATATTGTCATCTTAAAGTACAACGAACCTTGAATCTCGAAAAACCGGATCCACAATTATAAGCCTAAAGACATTTTATGCAAGATTATATTACAAGAAATATTTTTTTTACCAAATATTGTACGTGTACAAATAATCCATGGAAACAGAGGAATTTGTAACTATAATCCAATATTAGCTTACACAGTAACTTAACTGCGTCAAATAAAAAGTCAGAAGGCATAATATCTTAGAAACACTGTCGTGTTAACTGAATATTGGATAATAATATATATTTTATTGGACTCATATTCCACTATGTATCTCATAATATATCTTGAGCATATAAGGTCAAGTTATAGGGAGAGTACACAGAAACTGTAACTACAATAAACTTTGTTTTACGTTCTAGAATAAGGCTACAGGATAGTCTTGAACGTGTGACCACGAGGTCACATGGTTAAAAGGTTGTATTGACTCATAACATTGTCACCGTGTTATGCATACCAAGCTATCAGTTATATTTTATATGCAGCTTAACTCATCAAACTTGTGTTTAGCAGAACAGCTAGCAGATCGTCTCCTAGGGATAAAGAGAGGTACTGATTTCGTAGCAGCGTTTTATTATAAAAGTTACTGTCATGTATACACGGCATACCAAAACGGTTAACTACTTATTTTCAATGAAATTAAAATTAAAGATACATAGACTTTCAAGTTTGATAAATTGTATTTATATTGGACTATACAAAAATTGGTATAGTAGACGAAGAAGTTTGTCACTATACCAATAACAGTTATTACCTAATAATAACCCACCCTAAAATACCTTCTGTGATATGCCATAATGTCAAAGGATTATGAATTATTTAGATTTATTTTCCGTTAAATGAGGCGTAAACAATTACTAAATCAAAGTATATGCTCCCTTGTGATTAATGTAATAAAAGTTGTTATATTATGATCATTTATATCAACTTTCGTTTAATGTCCGGCAAATAGAGAAAGTTACATTTATGAAGCAAACAACAAGTTATTAAATATTTAATATCAACGATTTATTTTTAAAATTGCTTACCCAACGGTCCGTGTGATGCCTCCAACGTCCGGCTACAGACTAAAGATAGTTTACGTTATTGGAAAAATATTTATTTTTAACCAATGACTCCAATGATTACAAAATCAATGGCATAATACAGGGTTATTTTGTAAATGTAACAATTCTATTTTATTAAATTCAAAATAAGGGTTTTACTTCTGATACATTTGATCGTAGCATTAGATTGAATAATTAATATAGTGCTAGTTTTGTTCAGCTTCATTTGGTTCCTCCAAAGTTCAGAGATTTATACTTCTGTATGATTGCTTTTTACAATTATATTTTTTTATAAGCGTTATATCGGTCACCCTAGAGCTGTAGCTTTTCACGCTCAAGGTTAGCATCGCGAAAACAAGCAACATACAGCCACAAACTTTTTAAATGTTGTAGTGTCAAACAAATCAATATTATATTTTTTGTTTTATGTATGTTTATATACACTTATAAGCTTCAAAGCGTTTTATAATATTTATACACCCTGATGATAAACCAATTTTTTTATTAAATTTTGCAAAATATCAATGACCTAGGAAGGAAGATGAGATATGTATGCAACTATGAATTAGTTATTTATCGGATTGTTATAAATATTATACTAACAGTTTGATTTGTGGTTCTAGGTAAAAGGTGCTTTACTGGTTTACTGCTTTTAAAGTTAGTACTAGTATTACATTACCAATTACCATGTTACGATGTTATTCTGAATCATAATTGGTCACCATAAAGACACTAAGGCCCGTTGACGTTTAATAGGTATTTATATTTATATCTTGCTCAGTTACTTCCTAACATACTATAGCATATATATATCTTAAATGATTTGCTGCATAAGGTTTTTAATACTTTTTAATGCTTGTTTATTTACAGAAATTTACATAGTAGTAAAATACTGTAGCTTTATTAGCGACATTGACCTAATTATGCAAAGATATGCAAGTATACATAAAGTAATATTAATAAACTATGAGGGTAATTATAACTAGAAATATAAACGACAAATTCTATGATAATTATCTATTACTAACATACGGTTTATATGATTCATATAAAACTACACGTTGATTCTTTTAATGAAATAGCTTTTATTATTTAGTAATAAGCTGTTTAGGAAAATGGTAAATGGTTTATTTTAGGGGGACACTCCCCCTCATTCTCGGTCGCTTTCAGGCTTTAGCCAAATAGCCATTCTCGACCAGGGAAATACCTAATACCTGTCTCTCAAAGAAAACTGGCGTTAAATGATAAGAGTGAGATTTCCGGAGTATTTCCTTTTCCATTCCCTCTTCATTCCTGCCCCAGTACTTTTAAATCCATTCCAATTTCCCATACCTTCCTAACAATTCCCTGCAGGGCAAAACTCTTGTAACTATACAGGTGGAGGCTCGTGATCCGTCCCATATCCCATAAATCAAATCATTTTGTAATTTGGTTGTATAATTTTTACATTATTACAAAATAAGATTTAGCCATCTCTCCAAATCCAAATACTGTATTAAAAGCGGTATTCAAATTCGTCACATAGGTAATTATTCTTAGTATTCACATACAATCGATACGAACCATTCTGTTTTTCCAACCGAAAAATTTTGGAAAACTTAAAAGGAATACAAAAAATACTTTTATTTCTTTCTATGCAAAGTTGTAATATTTTACCGTTTGTCCAGACACTAGAGGTCACTCACCTACATCAGCTTGTCAATAACTGTACAAAAACATGATTATCGACTTACTTGCATAAGTTTTTTTTTCCATGACCAGTGGATGCTTGAAAAAATATTTGTATGAAAAGTACGCGATTCCTATTGAAATGAGAGCAGTTTAATACATTTCAGTACATTTAGTTTAAGGGAGTCAAAAATATATATGGCCCATAGCTTCCGTTCGGACTTAGAACTATAAAATTTGGCAAGTACCTTTTATTAAATTAAAGTTAAAATCAAATCTACACATTTATTATTTACCTAGTTTCATTTTTGTTAGTTGGAGTGGTTTTTGACTATAGGAATAGAATAGAAGGATTCTAATATTGGCATAATGCCGTAAATAAGTAATATTATATTAGCCCAATAAATAATACCGGCAGTCAACATAGCACTTTACCTCATAGCCTGCTGGTTTGTCAACTGATTTATATTTAAAAACAAAATAGTTTTCATTAAGACTGTTTTAGATCGGAGCATTAACGTCAAGTTAATGGTAATTATAATTTTGCCCATTATATTGTACGGATGTGAGGCTTGGGCCTTAAAACATTTTGTGGGCAGACGGATTTAGGTCATTAGCTTTTAACAGTACAGCTTGATGCAGTTAATATTTATGGGAAAGGTCATCGGTGGCAGAAGGGAAGAAGTCGCGGTTGCGTATTATTTGGGAATCGACCGGAATAGCTGCGGAGCCATTCCGCAGAGCTAAGATAGAGATTCTGCCGGGCAGCTGATTGCCAACATTCACTTGTTGGAGAGGCACTCTTAAGAAGAACGCAGTAAAAGCTTATACATATATTTTTATTGAATATTCTTAATTACACTTTTGAGATAATGAACTTCTAAACATTTTAAATGTCACATGTGCAATTTAAAAAATACATAAACCGTTATCAGCGAATCATCTTCATATTGGCAACTGCTTGTTTAATAAAGAGTACATCATCAGCGTCGCGTTTCAGCTTGGCCGCTTCCTCTCGTAACGCGGCCAGTGATATTACCAATGACGTGAGAGATTTTGGAAAGATTACTTTGTTGACATGCAGGTTTTCGAAATTTGCCTGAAACATAATTGCAATTTACTTCAGGCTTTGAGGTGCTGTGGATTATATGTTTGCTGTCATGCCATGCCATGTCCACAATTGAAAACACTATAGGTTTCCGTTAGGGAATTTTTTACTTAATAATCCCATAACTAGAACTTCCCCATATTTCTGCTTCAGAGTCATATGCACAAATGCACCAAACATGCACTGCATTAAATAGATTGTTAATTAGTTAATTACCTTTGCTTTCTCATAGCTCTGTTCATATGCTCCCAATTTCTGTTTAACCTGCCGAATATTTTCATGAATATTCTCAGGGTTCGGGTTTTGCTGGGACATTGACAGCCTTGATAATACTAAATCCTTCTTCAAATCTTCAATAAATTTGTTGTTACGGTCAATTTTCACTTGCAGCTTTGCATTTATTTGGTTTATCTCTAAAATTTCATACTCATCATGGAATCTCTCTGTAAATAACCTTGTTTCCAATAAAGATATTGACATTGGGTCAAAACTTAAAAGTCTGTATTTAACATAATCTTGCAGAATCTTCAGAGCCTTTGGAGGCAGTTTGTTGATTGCAATATTTAATTTAGACAAAATCTCAGAAGTGGCTTCTGCTGGAAATATATATATTTTTTAATTTAATTAAGGTTAAAACCTATTCAGAATAACATGAAAACACACAACAATCGGTCATGTAAAGTTAGAGAATCATTGTTTTAGGTAAATATCAAACTTTAAAAATCACAGATAAATTGAAATATAACAGAAGATAGTAAAACACAACTGAGCACTCTAAGGTTTATTTAAAACTTTATTGAAATCTAATTTTGGAAAATTAACTAAAGTCTCTATTCTTTTTGCTACATTCAGCAATAAATTTTCTGACAAAGGGGGCCCCATCAATTGTAAGGAGAGGGGCAATTTGTTTTTTGAAAGTTTTATAGGAATAGATATAGCTGGTATTCCTGCCATATTTGCTGGTTGAGTACAATAGTCTTGTAATGCACACTGATCCCTGTTGTTTTTAGAAGTAAAATCTTTATATAAAGGGGCTTCAGACAATGTAGTTGGTGTTAACAACAAATCTACTCTATTGTCACCAGTAAAAACATTTTTAAAGTCATCTGAAATTAGTCTTCGTAATCTGTGAGCCTTAAGGAAATACTTTTCATAATTTTGTCTTAATAAAAAGTAATTTCCTGCAAATATTCTCGATCTAACAACTTTATTAAAGCCTTGCAACCTGGTTGTAGCATACAACTCTTCTGTTGAATAATTTGTTTCAGCTCTGAGGCCATATTCTAAACCATCATATCTCGACATATTGCTTGAAACTTCACACTGATTAAGAATAGAGTATACAGCTATTGAAACTGATGTATGTGGTAATGACACAGTTGAAACTTTACATAAATTTTCCAACAAATCTGTAACAAACTGCCAACACTCAACAACTTCAGTGCTCATGTCTTTACAATGGTATTCTTTTGGTATTCCTATTTTTAAATTAGACATTACCATATCATCTTTGATAGATATGGGTTTAAATGGAGACTTAATAGTTGTTGAGTCTAATTCATCTGGGCCTGCAATACAATTTAATGTTACTGCTACATCATCAATATTTTTAGCCAAAATTCCAGGAACGTCCATAGAGTTAACTAATGGTATAAGTCCATATCTAGATACAAGACCATAAGTTGGTTTTAAGCCAACTATTCCACATAATGCAGCTGGGTTTCTTGTGGATCCTCCAGTATCTGATCCAATGCCCACAATACAAGAACCAGAACTGACAGCTACAGCACTTCCTCCAGAACTGCCCCCTGAGATTCTCCAATTCTCATTATAGCCCCATGGATTGCGAGTTGGTCCAAAAATAGAATCAACAGTGCCAGAGCCCATTGCAAATTCATCTAAATTAGTTTTTCCTACAAGACAAGCTCCTGCCTCCATTAGTTTTGAATAAATAGTAGCATTATATGTTGGTATAAAGTTTTTAAGCATGTTTGATCCACAAGTTGTCCTAATATCTTTTGTACAAAAGTTATCCTTTATACAAACTGAAATTCCTTCCAACTTATTTAATTTACTGGTTGTTTTCAGTCGCTTTTCACATTGTAAACTTTGATTTTCTGCTTCTTCAGATGATAATGTTATAAAGGCATTTAATTCCTTCGTTTCCTTAACTCTATCAAAGCATTGACTAACAAAACACCAGGGATTTAGAGACTTATCAAGATACGCTTTATGTATTTCTTTAATACTATATGACGATAGCTTATTCATAATTGAAATAAATTAAGTATAATTTAATACTTCTAGATAAAATAATTAAAAGGTTACGAATGCCGATTATTTATATGCAGAAATATGATAATAAAGGAACTGTCAAGTCATAGAAAAACTTCAAACTGTACTTACCATTAGCTATATCTTCATATTCCTCTTGTTGTACAACACCTCGAAGAATTTCATTTAAATCCCAAACTACATTTCTCTCCATATCTTTAAAGTTTTTTAAATAAAAGTATTAAATTTTAAATATACACTGCTGCCGTTACTTCAATTTATTTTTGAAATTTAAATCCACAGACTATAAAACAATCGACACTTGAATATAAAGTACAAACCATTACAGGCTTGATAATATTATATTATTTGGTAATCTGTAGTGTCACTAGCATTTAGCCCTTTAATAGAAAATTCTGTAAATACGAATTTGAAGTCTGTATAGTGGAATTCAAAGTTTATGGGTGATTTGATTTGTGTTGTAAAATATAGACTAAACTTTAACTCGTATTTATGATAAAATATAATTCGCGTAATATAAAGGAGTAATTAATATAAAGTAGTTTATTCATATTTATTTATCAAAGTAAAAATGGCTCATTTACAGTACATGCCTGGAGATCCTCGTCTAGTTGATCAATTAGTATATGAGCTCAAGTCAAAAGGAATTTTTGATCAGGTAGATTTTTTTTGTCCAAAGCTCTTTTAAATCATTTTGAAAAAGTCTTAACACAAATAGAGTAACAAATTTAACATAATGGAACTAAATTTTAAAATAAAGATTACAGTTCTAACTATTCTTTTTATATATTTTTTACTATGTTTGTCATAAATCTCTGCTATGATTATGTTATGCAAGTAACAACACCATCTACAATGTTACTTTGTCTTTAAGAGTACATCTTATGTTTATTAATATAGCAAGTGTCAAATATAGTAATGTCTGTATATATTTTACACTTAAGTAATACAGAAATACTTTTACAAACCTTATGAAGTCAAATAAATTTTATAGATTTGTCTTTGAAAATGAATGTAACAATTATTATAATATTCTTTATTTTCCTTAATCAGCATCTACAATTTATGTGTTAATATTTTAAAATATATATGTTAATATTTGATACTGGCATTTTATGATACTCATAACTTGGAAATTTGAGGTTATATGCACTCTCAACCCATTTAAAAAACATGGTTATAGAAGGGTATCTGATCTTGGAAACATGCCCTTACCTATATAATGATCCTATCCAGATCCTATATAAAATATTTCCTCTTACAGTTCAGGAAAGACTGTATAGCAGATGTTGACACAAGACCAGCGTACCAGAATCTACGGCAGCGTGTAGAAAACTCAGTGTCATCATTTCTTGCCCGACAAGTTTGGAAACCAGACCTTAACAAAAATCAACTAAGAGAAAAATTAAGAAAACATGTTTTAGAGTGTGTAACATTTGTTTATACATTTTTGTAGCAATAAATTAGGCATTGTAAAACGCTAATTAAGGTAATTTATGTTGCAGGGGTAATTACCTTGAGCAAGGGGTTGAAAGAATAGTGGATCAAGTTGTTAACCCTAAGTTAGCCACAGTATTTGTTCCAAAAGTAGAGGACCTTGTCTATGACTATCTGGGTATCACTAGAAAGAAGAACTCAGTTGAGGCATCAAATGGAATTGTAGATTTGCTTCCAACAGATTTAGAAGCAGTTAGCCCAGGTTCAGTTAAAAGTAATGAAGATAAAGATGAGGCAATGGAAGTGGATGTAATCAATGAGCCAGTGGATGAACAAAAAAATGCAGAAATGTTAACACAAGTAACCGAAAAGATTGAAGAAGCAGAAACATCTGGTGTAAGTGAATTAACTATTCCTGACTCTGATGTTAGTGATGATAAAGACAGTATTCCACTCCCTGCAGAAGAAATAAGACCAGAAGATATACCACCACCTGAAAATAGCCCCCCCAAAATTGAAAAAGTTGAGGTAGACAAAATAGAACTACCAAAAGAACAAGATGTTGCTACAGATATTCCATTACCAGATGAAATTCCGAAACCAGAAAATGGCACGTTCTTCAAAAATGTAAATAGTGATGATGACTCAAGCTCTGATTCATCATTACGTCGCAATATGTCACCTTTGACTCCTATCAGAAGTTACAATAATGAAAACTCTTGTGATGCTCAACAAGCATTTGAAAATCAATTGATAGAGAGTAAAAAGGAAGTAATGAAAGAGCCAAGTACTTTTAGATTTGCATTAGACTCTAAATCAAATGAAAATAGTTTGGAAGCACCAAATATGCAAAAAAATGAAAGTGATTTATCTTATCAGTTAAACCAAGTAAATATTAATAATTTTATAACACCAGCTTACGAAGAGAGTTCCAATAGCAATAATTTACATATTGATTATGAGAGTGATGCCAACAGTAAAGTTAATACTGAAACTAAATATGAAGCAGATCAAACCTTTGAAGATACTAAAAAAGAAAAGAAACCTGAAGAAAAAAAGAACAGACATAAAAGCTCACATAGGTCTAGAGACTCAAGCAAACATTCAACTAATAGGGAGAAGAAATCAGATTCAAAACCTTCCAGCAGTAGAGACAGCAGTCGCCACGGTAAGAAATCATCTAAAGATGACAAACATAAAACAAATGAAAAGGCAAAGTCTAAGGATAGAAGTGAAAAAAAAGAAAATAAAGATTCATCGAGACATAGAAGCTCTCACCAATCCAGTCACAAAGACTCAAAATCACATAGAAGCTCTAGCTCTAGCCATAAACACTCAAGCAAATCAGATGACAAAAAATCAACATCTTCCAATCAAAAAGATAAAGACAAGAATTCTTATAAATCTTCTTCAAAAGATAAGTATTCTAAAGATTCAAAATCCAGTTCACACCATTCTGATAGAGAAAGAAAGAGCAGTAGTAGCAATAAAAGTAGATCTAATGACAAAGATAAAAAGTCTAAAAAAGATATTGATGACCATTACAGCCTATCTGGCAGAGGGAATTTAAGTAGACGTTCAACAGATAGAGATTCCAATGATGGCAGTTCTTCATCTAAAGGTTCTCACCAGCCTTCTAGTTCTAAATCATCAGAGAGCAAAAAAGATTCAAAAGAAAGTACTTCAAAGTCTGAAAACAGCTCTGGTAGTGGTTCAACCACCCCAAGTGAAAAGGAGGCCCCACATGATGTGGACACAAAAGCTGATGTACTACATAACAAGCCTATAATCAGGATAGAAACCCATTTAGAAACTCCTGTAGCTTCGCCACCCAGGTTGCCGTTTGTACCTGATATAACATTAAAAAAGCCGAAAATAGCTGCGAATTTTGATGAAGCAAAGAAAATTATGAAAATGCGCAAATTTCTGGAAGAAGAGCAAAGACGTATGAATCAAGAAGCTGCTTTGCTTTTGGAATTTCAAGCAAATGTAAGACCAAGTCTTAGTCAAGTGTACTCCAGTATTCCTGGACCAGAGTTAGAATTTGCATGTAATACAAAAACAGCAACTCAATATGTATTACAAAATAGTATTCCAAGTGAATCAAAAGATACTTATGAGGAAAAGACTTATACAAATGCAGAATTATACCAAGAGTTAAATGCAGGCAATGAAACAGAAATGAATTCAGATAATGATAATGTAGAATTAGATGACAATAAAACTATTATTAGCCTTCATGTTGAAGGTTGTGAAATCTCCAATGAATCAGAAAAAGCAAATACCACACTGTCTGGCGACTTGAAAATGTCAGAAATTAAAGGAGAATTGATTATTAACAAAGACCATATCAATTTATCAGAAATGCGAGCCCATGCAAAGAAAAATAAAGTAAAGAAAAACAAATCTAGGGAAATATGCAAAACTGAAAATAAAAAAGACAAACATAAACATTACTTAGAGAATGATAAAACAGGTATAAACATAGAAAAAAATAGTTTGCAATTCTTTGCTCAACATGAGAAGTATAATTCAGAATTGGAAAAAACAAAATACAATGATTTTCTTAAACGATTTATTGAAAAAACTAATATATCCGATAAGCTTTACTTAATTAATTGTGATACATATGAAGAAAATGTGCTTAAAGATGTTGCTAGTACTTTTGGTGAATATGAAATTGTAAGTTATCATAGGAATGGCCAATTAAAAATGCCAAAAACAAAGGCAATAGTGAAAAACTTAAATTTGGCTGCTGAAGTTTCATTACCTATTGATTCTCAATCAAATGACTCTGATATAAAATGTCAAGTATTTAGTCCAGGGAAATCAGATTGTTCATTTGAGTTAAGTAACGATTATGATGCAAAATTAGAAGAAATGGTGAACAAAACTTCTAGAAAAGAGATTATGCAAATTATATTAGGCGATGTAATTGATGGATCACCATCAAAAATGCCAAAAATCGATTATATCACTGAATTGAATATTGATAGCGCGATTGATTGTAACCTCAAAAGGAAAATAATTGATACCGAAACTACAGAAAATAATAATCGGCCAATTTTAACACCACATAAAATAAGAAAAATGAGTACATCTGAACTTATTACTTCTACTACTCAAGGTACTTTGTTTTAAATATTTTCATAATTAAAATATAAACATATATTACCTTAATAAAACACTCTTAGTTTCAACATTGTTTTAGTGTTCATGTGTTTATTTTTGGGTATAAGCTTAATGTCTATAAAAGTACCTAGAATAATACAAACTATTTTTTAGATACAGAAGAATCAAAAACTAATGATAATTTGGCTAATGTCAGGTCAAAATACTTAGGACGAGCTAAAAGAGTTGGTCTCCCAAGACCAAAGAGGACAGGTACTTATTTTCTTGTACAATCATTGCTTTCATTTCATATGCTCTTATATGTATGTTGGCAGTGGTCTAGGTGTTATATGTATTTATTTAAACTTCATATAGTTTACCAGTTGTGTTAGCACCCATAAAACAAGCTATAACTTTTTTGGGTTCTAAGCAAACATACATAAATTTTATCCTTGTTCCTAACAAACTTGATGTTAAATTCGTTGCTTTTATCATTAAATAATTATTTTTCCAGAACTTCCAAACAGCCCTTCCAGCGACAAATCAGTAGAGAACTATGAACAGAATACACCCACTAAAAATTCCAATGGAAAAGTAAAGGCACCTAGGCATCTGGTGCAACGGTATGATACATCAGATCTTTATAAACCCAAATTACATTTCCTTTCTAGAAGAAACGTGAGTTAGATTTTATAATTGCACCAAAATTATTTTCCATGAGAGTAGATCCTGAAGGTTTCTTTTGACAAAATCATTTTGGGATCTCATTGTTTGAGGTCTGTTGATCATTTTATAACAGGAATGTATTTAGACTTAAATATAATAGATTATACATGTATATTAAAATATAGAATTACTATACCAAATTATATAATACATTTTTGTTCATATGTAGATTCTATAACGGTTTTAAGAACAGACATTTACTAAATGTTTTTTGACATTGATTTGTATAGAAAATTGATAGGACATGAAAGTGGTAGTGAAGAAAAAATCAATAGGTATTTGAGGCAAACATGTACTCAAGAAAAAACATATTTTTAATATTATCTTGATTTTGAATAATATATCATGTTATTAACAATAGTAAATTCAGGATTAACTTTACTGTATAGGAGTATGTTCCTTTGACCACATCTAAGGTTTAAAAAAAATAAAATGAAAAGTTTTCTGAGATACACTACTGAAGAAATTGTAAAAAAAATCAGTAAACAAAAAAAATAATTAATCTGGTTTGTAGTGGGTTGTTACAAATAAACTATTTATGGTATGTTTCTGAGTTATAGGAAGTTATAAAACAGACAAGCAGATAAACTGTCAACATGTTTCCAACACAATTGGGTAATTGACAGTCAAATAGCTAAAGAACCGTTACTCCAAAGTCTTTACTTGAATGATTCTTATTTTATTTTAAAGTATAATAATGTGTTGTGTTTACTTGAAACATAAAATTTCGACTTTTAATAGTCTATAGGATATTTTGGTCCAGTCAAACTTAAGTTGAGTTTAAACCACAGAAACGCGATATCTGAAGTAACCTGGAACATACTGCAATAAATTTTACCACTGTAAGCTTAATAGTTTACACACATTTTAAAGGGCGGCCTTATTGCAATGATTAGCGATAAAGCTATTTCTTCCATACAACTCTATAAACATAAAGATTCTGCTGATGTGATTTAATTGTTATTTAAATGATTTCTTAATAATGTTATGAAATCATAAAATAGTTTTAAAATAGTGTAGTATACAAAGTTTAGTATTATATATAAATTTGTGAAGTTAAAATATTATTGTAATATATTGAAAATTTAAGTTAAAAAAGGTTTAATCAACTTTGTATTCATAGAAATAATCCTGTAAATATAGTAATATATGCAAATTAACATAATATTATGATTGTTACTGTCATAAATTTAAATAAAATTGTAATATCTTTAAATGTTTTTATTTCAATTTTATATTAAAATTCATATGATGTGTCTTATGTAATATTTGAAAGATCAGTAATAGAATTATTGTTTCATACATATTTTGTTTATTTCAACTTACACAAAATAATTATTTCTAGTATATGTACTGCCAAGTCCCAAATGGTAAGTCAATTATGATATGTAATATTTAACTTAAATTGTTATGTCATAAGGTAGTCATAGAAATTATGACTCCAGCTTTAGGGTGTTTTTATTTAAAATCGCTTGTGCAATAAGAATAGAAATATTACTTGCACCGATACAGATAGCATAAAATACACATATACTTAACATAAATGTACATTTCTTATACTGTCAATTCAAAAAAAAGATCAATTGGTGGCAAACTAGGCAAAAAGGAGGGAGCACACATACAGCCTGTGAGAAGATATCAGTGAGCCCACAGAGTAACAATCATATCAATTAACAGGCAAACAAATTTCAAGGATTCATCTATATCATGAAATTACAAAAGACGTTGTTCTATTGGAAATAGAATTTATTCAAGAAAACCATTATATATTCATAGTACATAATAATTATTCTATTTTCAGAATATCAGTAAAGTAACATGTTGGCTTACGACACTAAATTTAGGTTTATCCTTACATCAATTAGATATAAATTGATTGATTGTGTACTATTTCTACAGCAACAAACATTATAGAACAAGTAGTTCAGTCAAAAAATAAATAGTAGACAACATTCAAAATAAATAATATTTGCCTAAGTGAAAGTTGCCAAGTTAATTGCTTGCAGATTGTTTCTGAAGGCCAGCAGGGTCCATAATAGGGGTCTGTTTCTTTACCATTCCAGATAACAATGTTTTAATCTGGGCAATTGCCCGTCCTGGGTTTAAACCTTTGGGGCATGTTCTTGTACAGTTCATTATGGTGTGGCATCGATACACTGAGTATGTATCTTTAAGCTTTGAAAGTCGCTTAGATGTGGCATCATCTCGAGAATCAATGATCCATCGGTAAGCCTGCATGAGAACAGCAGGGCCTAAGTACTTGTCACCATTCCACCAATATGATGGGCAACTTGTAGAGCAACAAGCGCATAAGACACATTCGTACAAACCATCCAGTTTAGCCCTATCTTCAACATCCTGGAGCAACTGTGTCTCTTTACCCTTAACAGCTTCATTATCACGTTGCAACCATGGTTCTATGGATTGGTACTGGCGGTAAAAGTTCGTTAAATCCGGAACCAAATCCTTAACTACGTACATATGGGGTAAAGGATAGATTTTAGTGGGTTTAGACAAGTTCTGATCAATGTGGCTGATGCATGCTAAAGTATTGATACCATCAATATTCATTGCGCAAGAGCCGCAGACGCCCTCACGACACGACCTTCTAAATGTCAGGGTTGGGTCCATTTCATTTTTGATCTTAAGTAATGCATCGAGAACCATGGGCGCGCAATCATCTAAATCCACCTCGAAATTTTGAGTGCATGGTTTCTTGTCTGGCTCATCCGGATTCCAACGATAGACTGCAAATGTTTTAACTCTTTTCCCAAGAGCAGACGACGTAGCGAAAGTGCGCAGCTGCCCAAAAGTTCCTGAAGAGAGTCTTAGGAGTGGCATTATGTAATATTTTTAAACACTTAATGATTTAAATCTAAACAATTTATAAGCTTGTAAGTATGTAACAGTAAAATTGTTTTTCGCTTATTTTACGTCTTGAAACAAGATTTAAAACTCAGTCGCAACCTTGAATACTATCTCAAAATAGCAAGTGGCAAATTACGGCTATTGTTTTTGACTAGTTAAGAGTTTCGGTGAATGTTGCAATTACTGTATGAAGTTTTGGGTGAAATGTTAATGTGACTGTCAAGTGTCACAAAAAAGGTACAGCCTCATGGAAATTTTCCGCCACTCAACACTTCTTGTCACATTTCTTGATATGTATGTTGTCATGTATTATTATGTCTCTTATAATTTTGTCGATTAAAACCATTATTATCATACGGTTTTATCTTATTTAACAATTTAATCGACAAAATTTATAAAAATGGAGAAATTTTTACGCCCGGAAAGGTATGACGTTGACCCAAACAGTAATTCCTTTGCGGAAGAATTACTGTTTGGGTATGGAATGGAGCATTGGAAACGGACGTTTGAAAATTTTATCCTGTCATGCGGAGACGATGAGACCAAAAACGGATTGAAACTAATCCTATTAACAAATCATCTCTCCGCTTCAGTTTATTCATTTATTAGTGAGTGTACGAGCTATGACACTGCAATGAAGACACTTACCAACATATATGTAAAACAAAAAAATATAGTATACGCTAGACATGTGCTAGCTACAAGAAAACAGCTAAGCGAAGAAAATATTAATTGTTATATGCGCGAACTAAGAGAATTAGCTAAAGAATGTCAATTTCTAAAAGTGGATGCCGAAACGAACAAGTCCGATAGTATTAGGGACGCGTTTATTGCTGGTAAATAAAATTAAATCGGATAAAATTCGCCAAAGATTACTTGAGAACCTCACTCTAACAGTTGATGAAGCGTACAATAAGGCGATATTGATGGAACAGGCTGAAACTAGCTCTATGAGTTATTCTTTAATAAGCACTGTTCAAACGTCTCAAGATTACCAGAAATCACTGTCTGCTGCATCTTATAAAAGAAAGTGTTTCTTCTGTGGAGGGTCTGTACATTCGAATAATAACTGTTCAGCGTTTAGTGAAATCTGCCAGAATTGCAATAAGAAGGGGCACTACTGTAGAAAATGATGTCAATGAACTTGCATCTTGCATACTTGCAGCTTCTCTGGTCTCATTAAGAAAAGCTACAGTAACGGCTTTTATTAAAGGTATACGTGGTCAAGCATTGATCGATACTGGGAGTTCGATTAGCTTCATAGACGAAGATTTCTTCAAATTATGTGGTTTAAGGAAAAAGGTCTGTACACAAACTATAATGGCCTCAACTTCTTTTTCGTCTCAAGTAGAGGGGCAAACTTATACTACAGCAAAAATTGGTAATTTTAATTATCAAGGGATCAATTTACTTATAGTGAAGAATTTGTGTGCTGATCTTATTATAGGCCACGACATATTAGGTCAACACTCCTCTCTAGAGCTTACACTGGGAGGTTTGAAGGACCCAATTAAAATCTGCAGTGTTGACGCGGCCTCCGTACCAGCTGTTTCTCTATTTGCTAATGTTACTCCTGAATGTAAACCCATTACTATCAAATCACGTAAATACAGTGAAGAAGATAAAAAGTTTATAGAAGCAGAAATAAACAAACTTTTAAAAAATGGCATAATTGAAGAGAGTACCTCTCCATGGAGGGCTCAAGTAATAATCAGCAAGACGGAAAATCATAAAAAAACGCCTTGTAATTGATTATTCTAGAACTGTTAACAGATATACACAGCTCGACGCTTATCCTTTACCAAATATCGAAGAAATGGTCGCAACAATTTCGAAATATAGTATATTTAGTACCATAGATTTACAAAGTGCTTATCACCAAGTCTTAATATTACCTAAAGAACGTCACTTTACCGCTTTTAAAGCTTTAGGTAATTTATATGAATTTACACGAATACCATTTGGTGTCACCAACGGAGTTGCTAGTTTCCAAAGAACAATCGATTGGGTAATTCGACAAGAAAAATTTCAGGGAACTTACGCGTATTTAGACGATATAACAGTATGTGGCAATAATAAAGAGGAACACGATGGTAATTTGCAAAAGTTTATGATAACCGCTGAAAAATATGGTCTTACTTTAAGTCGAGAAAAAAGTAAATTCTCACAGTCTTCTATTAATATATTCCGATATACCATAAATGACCACGTAATAAAACCTCACGGTGATCGCCTACAACCACTTTTGAATTTACCTCCTCCGTCAGACTTGTCATCATTGAAAAGGATAATTGGAATGTTTGCGTATTACAGTAAATGGATACCAAATTTCTCGGAAAGAATCTATGCTCTCGCCCATACGCAAGAATTTCCGCTTAAAAAGGAATTGGTCGAAGCTTTTGAAGGACTCAAAACCAATATTGCTAGAGCGACGATTCACGCAATCGATCATAATTCACCATTCACTGTGGAGACAGATGCGTCAAAACATTCGATCGCAGCTACTTTGTCACAATCGGGACGACCCGTTGCATTTTTTTCAAGGATGCTTAATAATAGTGAACTAAACCACTCTGCAATCGAGAAAGAAGCTTATGCTATTGTAGAGTCACTTAGGAAATGGCGTCATTTTCTCATTGGCAAACCGTTTCGTCTGATTACTGACCAGCGATCTGTATCATTTATGTTTGACAATAAAGTAACAGGTAAAATTAAAAATGAAAAAATACAGCGCTGGCGATTAGAACTAGCGCCATACAAATATGACATCATATATCGTCCAGGAAATAGGAACGATGTCGCTGATGCTTTTTCGAGAATTTCTGCTACTATTTCAGTAAGGTTAGATAAATTGAAAAATATCCATGAAGGATTATGTCATCCCGGAATATTACGAATGCACCATTGGATTAAATCAAAAAACCTGCCATATTCTCTAGAAAAAATTAAAACTATCACTAATTCTTGTCGAATATGCTCAGAAGTGAAACCAAGATTCTATAGGCCGGATAATGATACTACTTTAATAAAAGCTACGTCACCCATGGATAGACTAAGCATTGATTTTAAAGGTCCCGTGCCCTCAAAAACATATAATAAATACGTATTGACGGTTATAGACGAATATTCACGATTTCCATTTGCATTTCCATGCGCCGATCTATCATCTGCGACAGTCATAAAACACTTAAACGAAATATTCATGGTATTCGGGTTTCCTTCCTACATTCATTCGGATCGCGGAACTGCTTTTATGTCAGCTGAAATTAAGCAGTTTTTGAATTCATGCGGAATATCATCTAGCAGAACCACTCCCTATAATCCAAGAGGGAATGGCCAAGTCGAGAGATTAAATGGTACTCTATGGAAAACAGTACAGCTAGCACGACGTTCTCGTCAAAAACCCATAGAAGATTGGGAACTAGTACTTCTTCAAGCGTTACATTCTATTAGATCGTTATTATGCACAGCTACTAACTGTACGCCACACGAGCGGATGTTTACTCACACCACGAGATCCTCTATTGGAGTATCCATACCTACATGGCTAAATGAGTCAAATCGTATTCTTATGCGGAAATTTAATAGAGCAAATAAATATGAATCAGAAGTCGATGAAGTAACTTTATTACATGTCAATCCGGATTACTCTTATGTCCGCCTGCCTAATGGAAAGGAATCAACCGTTTCAAATCGACATTTAGCACCGTTAGGGCAGGATGGGCATATAGTTCTTGATGCTGATGGAATGTTAAATCATAGCACAGAATATAACCGTGAAGATTTAAATGATTCTCATCAAATGTTTGACACTGAAGAGGTAACGGATACTGAAGGAGATGTGACACATTTAGATGATGTTCGAATAGATGAATCAAGTCCAAATCTGGAGGCTGAAACACGTAGACCACAAAGGGAGCATCGATTGCCGAATCGCCTCCGAGATTGTGTCTTAGACTAAAACTTTTTAGCATGGAAGAATGTGGTATGTGACACTTCTTGTCACATTTCTTGATATGTATGTTGTCATGTATTATTATGTCTTGTATAATTTTGTCGATTAAAACCATTATTATCATACGGTTTTATCTTATTTAACAGTATAGTTATACGATTAGGTCGCGTGAAATTTAAAATGGGATCACATGACCACTATTTATCGCTGATGATGAGCGTTGAATGGCATCCATGAAACCGTACCCTTAAAATAATTTGTTTTATGAACAGGGTTTGCTGTAGGAAAAGGTACTCATCATAAATTATTTTATGACTAAATTGTAGAAATTGTATCAGCACTCTTTTATATGTTCTTTCATCTGTAATAACTACCCTCAAATATAGATTTTCAGATACAATTATATATTAATATTTAAACAATCTGGCCAAAATTATATAGAGTATGGACTATTGATAGACTATATATATATATAGACTACTGACTACTCTGACGTGACAACCGCTTCGGATGATCACATCACATTAGCTAAATACAGATTTGCGCTGCCCACGCGGATAATTTCAATTAGAAATGTAGGTTTTAAAAACCCTGTCGGCGGAGCTCCTGCTCGCCACCCAGCCCCTGAGCTGTAAAGGCCTCACGGCCAACTCCAAAAAAAAAAATCTGACGTAACTACGTGATCTGTGACTTGCGCGCCGAAACATAAATTAGTAAATTATTAAATATTTTATTTATTATTGTTATAGTTATTAATAAAAGTGATTCATTAAAAAGCAAAATAAAGTCCCTTTAAAATGAAATCGGATGATAATTCTCCTAAAACACCCGGTGGTATAAGCAAAACCCTACTAACACCTTGTAGGCGCTTGGGTTTATCCAGAAAATTTAATAGAAAAGGACCATCTCCTTTTATCTCGCCATTACGGGTCAGCCACAATAGCATTGAAGTCGCTACAGCATCAGAGGTTAAAAAGAGAAAGATATGTACCACAAGTATAGAACCAGCTTACTCACCCCAGACACCTGAAACGGTATTGGATGTAACTAAAACAATTGCATGTATATCGTCCCCGACTCGCATCAGCGTCACACCTGTACGAAACGTGCCACTTTCAAAAAAGAATTCAAAGAGTTTTTTACTGCAAGATGAAGATCCCAAGGAAAAGGAAGATATAACAAATAATAGAGAAAATGATGATAATTCACCTCAAAATATCGATAAAAAGCCCTTGCAGCTGGCTGAAGGTACTTCAAAGAAAAACGTAAAAAATGTTCAACAGCTAGAAGAAAGACTTACTTTAAGTGAAGTTCCTAATGAGGATACTACAAAATTTAATCTTAAGGAATCTAATTTAATAAATATGCCTAATAATTTAAACAAGGAATGTATTGTTCTCATACAAAAAAAAATGTTAAAACACCTCAAGTCTAATATTGATGCAGACACAAAATTACAGAAAAATAAAGTCCGTATGAAAACCCCATCTGTCTCACAGACAATATTTGATTCAGATTCTGATGATTTGCCTCTCTCTATTTTAAATAATAAATTAGACAAAAAATCTGAGAAAAAACTTGTCAATATATTTGTAGAGAAAAAGAATAACTACTCTATCTCAAATGCCTCCTCCTCCTTATCAATTAGAACCAACATTAAACAAATAACAGAAAAAAAAACTGTGCAAAATGAATTTGACAATGATGATGATGACTTTGAAGTTGTTAAGAAGAAAACCAGAATAGACAGAAAGACTTGTGAGAAAGTTGTTAAACTATCCAAAGCAAAGTCTACGGGATCCATCACACAAAAAGATATTGATGAAATTAAAAGCAGAATTGAAATGAAAAAGAAACTATTAGCTGCGAAGGCAATGACTGAAGATACTGAAGAACTTAGAAATTTGATTAAGAAGTGGCAAAAAGGCTGTCAAGAGGCACTGTTTGAACTCTTTGATCTTATGAAAAAGAAGATCCCAGAAAATCATAATATGGATTATTTAGAAATATTACAAAATTTAAAAATTCCTCCAGAACTAGTTGGGTATGATATAGAAAATGACTGTTTTATTACTCCAGATGACAGTAGTATTATTTTGTCTAGTTTAAATAATTAAACTCTGTAACTGTGTCAGAGCAAATTATTAAAAAAAAAGTATTTTATTTATTTTAAAGCTGTCTAAGCATACAGTCTTTGTTTGTAACATGTTATTAAAATTAAATATATATAATTGTGTATATACTTTCATGTAAAAAAAACTATTATTTTTGAGATTTTTTAATTTCTCAAGAATTTCACTATTATAACTAATATCAACAACTACATCTATTAATTATTTTTATAAAAAAAACTAATTTAAACAAGATATATAATTAATTTGTCTGAAACTGTCTAGACCAAAGGAGATCAAGGAATTTAGTGTGAGTAGGTAATAATAGGTTGACAAAATTATTTATACTGATATATATACTTTCTATCTACATTATATCATTATTATAAAAGTATCTATGGTAAAAAGGATTTTTAAAAATTAGATTTAGGAAATTATAGGAATATTTATTGGTTTTTTAAATACACAGATGTAACCTTAATATAGGGACGTGTCAATACAAATTTACTGTTATATTTTTCAAGATTTTACAACAAACTTGAATTTCTTAAATAACTCTTGGATGCAAACAAAAATATCTTATAGATAATTAAATATGTCATAGATAATGATTTATTATGTTTAATAATTAAGGACAACTGTTATCAAATATCATCTACTTCACCACTACACTGGTATTTGCACAAAAAATTGTTGTATCTTCTCTTTAATAACTGAAAGCTGATCGAAACCAGGTATAATTATTCTAAAACCTATGTGAACGGATTGGGTTTTCAGGATCAAACAGCTTAGGATCCTTTAAAAATGTTTTGTCTTTGTAATAATATGGCATATAGGCACAGTTTTGTGCTTTTGTAATTTCTCTCTCTACTATTGCTTGCTTTGTTTTACATAATCCAGTTATATGTCTTCCATATATCCTTCCTGTATAGGGGCTTTGAAACTGAGACAGAAGTCTATAGTTTTTATAGTCTGGTGTAATGTTAAGTTTACAAAGTATACATTGGCGTTTTTCTTTAGTAAAGGGATTTTCCATTTCCACAGGGCTGTCGTCGTAAGCTACTTTAGAAGACAAGTGACGGATATTGTAAGTTAACGGTCGACTTGCATAGAAAACTAAAAAAAGTTTAGGTTAATAGAAGATATAACATAATTATAAACAAAGATTTAATGCGAACAAATACATACTTTTGAGAGAAATATTTTTCAAAAGAGCCATCTTAGTTAACTTTAATATATATTTTGGACTTTAGAATGACAGTCAACAGAGCCCTTAAGTACGTTAAATACTTTAGTTATTTAGGTTACAAATGTACCTAATTGATATTTTCAATTCAAGACAATTAGGTTATGTTATGTTGAAAGTCTGGCGAAACTTCAAATATAAGTTCAATCTTTCAACTTCACAGAATTTCCACCTATAATACAGATACAATAAAATGGGTATCAACTTTAAATTTCAAATTGTAGTATGTTTTTAACTAATTCTAAAAAAAATATTTTTTGCATTTATGAGGTAAAGTGACTTTTAAATTTTCCTCGTCATTACTCTAAAAAAAAACAAAATACGTTTTCTATTAAACGATATGGGTAAATAGTATTGAAATGGGGGTTAATAGAAAAAAATAATAATTGTATCAATCCCATTTTTTTAAAATATAATATTGATTAAATAAAAATTAAAACAACATATAAAACTAATTTACGTGTAATTTTGTGAAGATAACAGCCTCACAAAATTATCATCGATAATAATTCTAATAACCACTCACGCATTGCTAGTCTCCTCATACGCTTCTATTGAGTCCTTCAACTCAATTCTATTCTTCCCTCGGGCGACTTCTTTTCTTCCCAAATTATTTCAATTTGCAAGTATCACTTTTGGGCATATTTAATTCGACATGGCGTTTTAAATTATTACACAAAATAACTGCACATGGCTTTTAAAAATCGTAGGAGTTACGCTAAGTTACGCTTAAGTATATTATTATTATATTCTTAATATTAGCTCAACTAAAAAAAAACAAAACACAACTAAAACAAACTTTAAAAGTTTGGTCCCTGTGGCAGAGTACCCACAATGCTGGCGGCATTTCCTCGCTGTATGGAATGGTTAAGTTTTCATTTTTGTTTTTCATGGCGTTAAGTTTTCTCAAAAGTAAAATATTAATACATTCTAGAATGTTTGTTTTGATGGTAAAATTCAGTCGTAACGTTTATTTCTTAAATAGAATAGGAAAATATTTATAATAGAAATTTGATATTCTAAAGTCAATATTAGAGGACAAATTTATTTATTATCGGTTCAATAGTGTAAGCAAAGTTGTGTGACAGACAGACAGTGGTTTTGGCATTTATAATTAAATATTAATAATTTAGTAGGGCAAATTATTTTTTTCCTGAGTATACACCACATGGAAGGAATAGCTGACCTATTTGAAGTCAAAGTATTGTATTATATTTGAATAAGGTTTTACTCGACAATTTAAAACCATAATGATTCTATGTCAAATCGAAGTACCTATTTTAATAAAATTGCAATTTTACATTTAATTGAATTTGAATTCAATTGAAATTTTATCAACTGCGCATGCTTCAGTGCTTCGCTGACTGATTTATATGTTTGTATGAGGCAGGCTTTTATACACATAAGGTAAAATTTACACAAACAAAACACTTAAATATCCTATTTTGAATAATAATTAAACAAATAATAAAAAATGTTAGGGTTAATAATTACTTTATGAAAAAATCAAATCAACTGAATTCGCACTGAAAGTGCTGATAGAGAAAAAATAAGCCTAAAATATCTAAGACTCGATAAATTTTATTCAGAGACACAATAATTGATAATTTTGATGAAAGACATGGTAACGTCGGTTTGTGGAATTTATTAAACCTTACTGAGCTCTGCTAATAATTGATGAGAGCCCTTTAATTCGCCATTCGTACGAATTCAGATTTCAAATTAGTTATTTTATGTAGAGTAACTAACTCAACATTAATTTTAACAGCAAATACAAAAATGCACTTACGTCGTCTTTGTTATTACAAGGAGCACGTTCTATATAAATTGAATATGATCACGATATCAAATGTCACGATTATAATAATGTTCTAAAGTATATTATGTACCTGCTTAGCGGTATATTGTAGGTGTTTTGTAACTACGCATCTGGTAAGTATTTTGTGTGTCAAGTAATAATCTAACTGGTTACGATATTTGCGGATACATGGTATCCTCCTTGGTGTTTACATTGCGGCGATTGCAAAAAACGGACAGCTCATTTCAACACGTCCATTTGGTCAATATGCATTTACACGACCGATAGAAAAGTTGCACTTCAACGCGGAAATGCAAGCGCTTCGATGCACCTACATACGAGTCGGATTATAGTTTCCAAGTTGGTTCGTCGCGACAAGAAATCAGACCAAGACAATACTTAACCAACCACAGCGGGCCTAGCCACAGTCCGTATCGTACGTGGCGGAACGGCTATTAAAAAAACATTCAAACTTAACCAATTTTCGATTAGAAAGTGTTGTGTATACGCTTAAATTTCCGCGCCAAAACTAGTGACAGTGACAAATTCTCGTGTTTGTGCTCTCTGTCTTTTTCTCTTGGATTATTTAGAAGTGAATATTGAACACTCGGTGAGAGTTTTATAATTTGTTTATATCTGTACCAATAAGTATGATACAATTACGCCTACAAATAGAGTTAAGCTTAACTTACGTCAGTTTCCGCGTATTTATATAATTATGTTGTAATGAAACGTGAAATAAAGGGAATATTGGAAAGTTTAGTTTCTTTTTGTTTGCAAAAGTAAAAGTTTACGATGCATAGTCAAAAATACCATTGAATTTACGTGTTGCCGTAGTCGCGTCAGGCATATCAAGGTTGGAGAAAGTGACCCGAGGGGGCCGTACGCAACCGTAAATACTGTCGGAAATTGTCTTCTGGATTTGTATAGTTTATTTTAAATGACTGTGTCAGGTTTTATTTTGTTCATATAAACATACGCATAAGTGAAATTCCATATCAGTCATTATATGTGAGAAACACAGCTGCAGGTTTGTGATTTCCATCCGCAACCGGCACTGATTGATGGTAGAATTCAATTTTATTCAATTTATGGACTTAAGATACTGAAGAACTTTTATCTGTATCTTAAACGATTTTTAAAACAATATATGAAGCTTTATCGTTCACCAATGGAAATTAGCATAAATCATTAAATATAAGCCGGTCTAGGATGTACCGGTTACCTTACGATGTTTTACTTACTGGGGGAGCTTAAGTTGCATGTATAAAAATAAGAAAAAGAAGACTCTATTTAGCCGGAATTCAAAACAACGCAGTACTGACGTTGACATGATGAAAATACAGGCGAAATAAATATGACATTCTTACCTTTAATAATTTATTTTTGAGTAGTAAATTATTTTTGGCACAAAATAATTTACTGTTTAAATTTAACTCTAAGTATTGTTTCATTCTTTTACTATAGATTATTGCCCATAAATAGGAGCACTTACTTTAATTTCTTTTGTTCTGTATGCGCTTTGTGGATTTTCTTAGAACAAGTTTATTGATATTAATATATTTCAATTGGGATTCACGGGCATGTAAGATCCAATTAGTGCAATGAGGAACATCCGGACTATCGAAACGCACGCCGGCTTCGATTCGGACGACATTTGTGTGTCCAACAAATAAGGACATCCATAAAAAGAATATAGCACATTTGTTCTTAGAGTTCAAGATGATCAATCAGTCTTCTTGTTCGTCTATAAACACAATAGGATACACCCTGTTTTTGGAAAATATTCAAAAGCAGTCGGTTGTGACAGAAAAAGATTGAGTGAGAGTCAAATTACTACAATAGAACATGATTGGTGCAGAGCTTGTATCATTTTTAATCGTATGGCTGGGTGGAGCTCAGCTCAGAATTGATGAGTTTGTAGAGTTCGTAATCATTTTAGACGAAAATTTTCTTGTATTTAATTACGCTTAGGCGTAACATTGTACCAATTAACGCATTTCCTCTTAAATTCATTGAATTAATTATACGTACTTATGTTGTAACATGTTTTTCGCTCATCATGTTTAGTGTACCTAGTCAAAGTCTCAAGTATTGGTTTGGCTTCGTCAATGATTTAACATCTTACCTAAGAATTAATAAATCAAGTTCCAATGAGGGAATTCACAAGAGCGTGACCGTGTTTTATTTCGATTTTCGTTTTCCTCCTGTTAAGTGATGCGCGAAAAAACATTCTACGAACGGATATAATATGTTCGAATTAACCAACTATCGCAGTACATTTTGTATCCCCATCCTCCAGTTATCTACTTCACACTATCCTTAAGGATATTTGGTAAAAAATAATATACTAAATATTAATTAGAATAAAGAATGCTTGCTTTACTCATAACTGTATGTTATTATCCGGCGCACCATAATTTATGTACTATTTTACTACCAATCATTACAATGTGTTGCTACTATATTCCTTGGAACTATGAGAAAAAATATGAATAATATCATTTATAAAAAGGCTACTGATCTATCAGAATTTATTTATCTATTAAACGTTAGAAAAATACAGTCATATCGTTTTTAAGATTGACCAAATAGGTACACTCACTACCCTAGGATTTTCTATATGTTTTATAAATAAGGTAAAAAGTTAGTGAAAGGCAACTGCCATTTCGCGATAGTTACATAACTAGCCGGTGACCAGTTTTATCTGGGACAACACAAGTTGTTTACCCGAAATATTGAGAAATGACACCAGCACAGTAAGATCCATATGATTTACATAGTGAAATTGCTCTTTGTTACTGGAACAAGTTTTGATTTATTAACGACTTTACCTGAAGAAAAAAAGTTCCTCTCGAAGTGGAATTTAAATCGAACATAAATTTTACACTAGCATCGAAATACATAATTCTATAAGTTAGGTTAACACAATACCACCGGTTGCCGACCATAGGTTCGATCCCCGGCACGGCAAACAATTATGCGTTTGTTGGCAGTGGTCCGGGTGTTATAATATGTATTTATTTCAAGCCTAATATGTACTTTATCAGTTATGTAAGTATCCATAACATAGCTATAAATCACTTACATTGTAACTAACCGAACGTGTGTGACAGGCGTCCTGATATTACACATCCTAATTCGTAACAAGCAATTACTTCCAAGTAACAATTATATTTAAAAAGCTTATCAAAACTTTACTCATTGAAGAGCGGGCAAATGAGCAAAAGGTGATAAAGGTGAAGTCGCCGCCCATAGACATGGCCCGGGGTTTATAAGTGCGTTACTCGCTGGTTAAGAATTTCAATATTACGTTACAGAAACTTGGTTCTTTACTTAAAGCAACATTCCTTATATTATAAACAGCCTGCCTTGAAAAACTTTTTGTAGTGAAGTAGATGTCGTGTAGTAATTTTTCATTTCCATGCACATATTTTAAGCTTAAAGGGCACTTTGTGTTTCATTGTTCGCAACGTAATATAATTATTTCAAGTTATCTATATGTATAAAATAAATGCGTGCCAGCACAAAAAAATACTAAGTTAAAATAATCTTTGTATTTGTTGTCTATAAAGCTAATCCAGGTACCAGGTAGTAGCACTTGTAATATTAATTCAATTAAACCCCACCGTAAACATGGCATCATTACGCAAACTATTGTTTTTCTACGATTGTATTTTTATGCAAATAATAGCTGATAATTAAATGAATCAAGTGTTACTTTTTATATTAAAACAATTTTTTTTGATTAGCACCACAAATATATGCTACTAATACATAGCCCGTATTTATCAAAAATATGGAACCAGATATATATTAAAATAGCTTTATCATCCGGTAGTAAGCTTTTAAAGATAATATAAAGTTATGTGTCGGTTCAGGACTTAAGAACCGCTCCGGAACTGCTGGCAAAATTAAAAAAAGGTCAGACAGTATAATAGTAGAATTAATTTTGTCACTTACTTTCACTGTGAAATGACTACGACATGCTTAGAATACATATAAATGAAATGTAACTTTGATTTATAATCTTAACTTATATTATAAGCGTGTATTACTGAATATTAGACAAGAGTTTTATACAAATTAATATAATACATAAGACTAATAATAATAAGTTAACACTTCCCAGCTAAAAAATCGTGTCCTGTGAAGATCTAACCGACTTATATATATTAACCGGTGAATGACTAATTCATTTGTGTGTTTCCCCACATTATTAACTTTAAAGTAAAATCATCCTTTGTCTACGGCACAAGGTTTGTTAATAACTTTTTATGCCAAGAGTTACCGTAATTTTCCATTATTTAATTATCATTGGCGTAATGTAACGATTAATAAAGATGTATTTTTAATTAAACTGGTGTTCTTATCGGAAAACCTACGCATAAAATTACTTTATTTTTTAACACTTTTTCAAGGACCATTTTTAATCATACATTTGTCCCTTTTTTGGTCATGAAAAACTAAATTTCAGACGTTTCTCATATATAATGTAATGCCGAGACTCGACAGCGTTACATCAGGGTAACACTTAACCACCACACTAATAGACACTATAAGACAATTTACTGAACTAGAGTGAATTCTAATGATTTACATTTTTCTTGTTTCAGATATAATGGCAGACCCTAACCATAATAATAATAACGTGCGACCGGAAAGAGTACGGCAAATGTTTAGTTGGACTGGGTGAGTAGGTTTCTTTGTCTTTGATATTTTTTTAAATAATGTTGTATGAATAATACATCGGTATAAAATTCGTAATATGATTTATATTTTACATGTTCGAAATGTGAATACACATGATTCCAAAGACAAAAATAAAATATTTTATGGAATGTTTGACTTGATATGCAATAATATGACATATTTATACTAATAATAAAATTGTAACGAGTTCGAGTCTGTACTTAATTTTAAAAAAGTGGTGTTTTATAAAGAACGGAAAAAATAAACGCCTATTAAAAGTTTCGTACTAAATATCATTTGGAAGGTTGATTGTTCAAGAAGGCATAGTCGAATAGTTTCTTTCTGATTACGTTTCTGCACTGTCTATAATTTAACGTAATGCCAAAGACAACGTGCATAGCACAGTGTTTTATATAATTATTGGAAAAAAATCTAATTATAGTAATTATGTTTATAGATATTTTAAAAAAAACTGGACAATAACAATCAATTTATAATAAACTTTGTTACGGTTAAATTGTAAAATACAATATTTCTCTACTGTCTAGTTGGGAAGCAAATGGCTTCGTTTTGATTCTGTTAATTTATAATTAGAACAAAGGCACAATTATTAGCACGTGCCTAGCTAAGTAGTCAAATCGGAAAGCATGTATGATGCAAGCAGTTATGATATGTTGATCTGTCATGACGCAAGATCTACTTTCGCGTGAAGCCGACACATCAACAAGCACGCCTACTAACCTAAATAGTAGCGGCTTCTGCATTCAAAAATAGCCCGTATTGCTTGTAATTCAAGTTATTTAAATAACAATCGCTGATTTTGTTATATTAATAAATATAATATAATAAAATATTTTTTTTCATATTACATAATTAATATTTGACGTATATATTTTAAGTACAGTATAAAAATAAATTATAATACACGAAATTGCAGCTCCGAAACCACAAAGCCTCGGTGTTGCATTTTTCAAATACATCCATTTTTTATTACATATGCTGTAATCCATAAGGACTACAAACAATAATGTTTATTCTTATCATAATTAATAATTATATTGCACTAACATACATATTAAGAATAGCGCCACCTATGAAACCTATATGGAAGTATAAAAGCTATTGATTTTTTTCTAACCGTGTAATTGCGTTACGCTTCAATAGATGACGCTTTTCTCAATTTAAATGTAAAAGGACTTTGAACTTAATAGTTTTATTTTGTTAATAAGAAATTTAATTACAAAATTATTTCGAATACTTTATATATCTCTTTAACAACAGACCTAATTTTTTTTGAACCATTTTTATCAATGATCTTAAAATTGAAACGTGAAAATATCTTCGATCTCCAATACCATTCAACATCACACTCTCAGTGTTCCGGGTCAATAGTAATTTTTATAGCAACAGATTACAATATGATACACACGTCGATTGTTTTGAGTACAAAATAGATCTTCGGGGTTTCTTAAAGCAAAACTTAATACTCAACTCATTAATACTCCGCTTTATAAAGCGTGCTTTTTAAATCGAACCAGTTACTCTTACAGACCATGTTATTGATCTTCAAATGTCATGAACCCGATGACCTACTCATTTCCCTGTAATTACCAATGTTCTACACATCCGGAACAGAATTTTAAGGGCTTATTATGGTACATATTGGTGCTGTGAGACTCACCCGGACCTAACTTATAAGGATGTCGATGGTACATTAAACACATTTGCGAACCTATAAGGGCACGTTGTTGGCTTGCTTCAATTGTTTTACAATTGAAGCATTACAATTACAAGAAAATGTACTTTTTATGTACTGTGTTTTGTTTTATTTACGTGTTAATTTCCATGCACCTTAGCATACATAAATACTTTTTGTTTCCTCATAAAGAAGCCGCGGAAGGCTGTCACGCATCTCGTTTTCAATGGACTATGAACTCTCGAGTTAAGGCTTGTAGTTTCTTAATCTTCCGTGAGATGAGAAAAAATTCAATTTTAAAATTCAAATATATTGTTTCAAATGTATTCAAACATTATTCATGTTATATGAATTGACAGGACATATAGGGAAACAGCTATGCAGTATATATTAAGAAAAAAAAACTCACTGAAAAACAAAATTTGCTACTGACTACGTAGTCACATTGTATATGAAGCTATATTATTAAACGTTACTAGTTCGGGTTTCTTATAAAAATATATTATATCACTCGAGTTATCAAATTGAAGTTTAACTCGGCCTTCTGCTTATGTGGAGTCCTTATGCTTTATACCGTTACGCAGGGCTTAAACCTGTATTTAGAACTATACACCTCATACAGGTTATTTGAAGTCGGTCAATAAAAATTGTATAAGGCTTCAAATAAAACATATTGTTTTCCAATTTTAGTTTGAACATCCGAATATTTCTGGTTTTTGTCATATTTTGGATCGCTATTACTTGATATTTTCCAAAATTTCATCTCCAATAATAAGTTTGAAGCAATTGTATTAAAACATCGATTAGGGTTTAAAATGTTTTTAAAATATACGTATAAATATATAATATATAAATACGAAAAAAATAAACACGTTATGTTATATGGAGAATTTATTCGGAGCTTATAGGAATTGTCACTTAGTAACCATATTTCAGGTGTATCAAATTAATAGTAAAAGACAGTATAAATAATAATGATTTCAGAAAATACTGAAATAATAAAAGATCATATTTGCAACCGGATTTTTAATCAATGTAATTTTATACACACTTATACTATCAGCAGGAAGGACCTCGGAACGCGAGTGTGACTTTTAATATTATTCTAAATATAAAAAAAGTATTATGTCTTTTACGACAACTTAAGTGTAGTGCATGTTGGTAATTGTATTAATATGTAAATTATATTTTATTTTGCTAAAGGCACACTAAATTTCAAACAAAGAATGTGTATTTATACAACATTTTGCTTCATTTACTTCCTCCAAACTCATTTCGATTTCATATGAAATTTTCCTTAAGAATCAGCGAAAGATCAAAATTAAGTGTCCATTCCATTGGGCCGTGATTTTTTCGTTGGACTATTATTTTTACAAACACGTTTGCAAGTGTTAAAATAATATTCAACTTACGTGACGTTAGAAAACAAGTTTTCGAATTTTTTTTTATGTCTTTTAAGCTTTAGGTAAAACCAGATCGTATTCAATGGCAATTTTATGGTGCATTTGAATATCTCTTTTGACAAAAGGATACTTTTAATATAACAGCAGATGTAGCAACGTACATTGAAATAATACAATGTGACGTATTGACGAAATATTATAAGAGAAAATGTATGTAGATTATTGAGATCTTGGAAACGATGTTACAGATTTAAGTTAAAAACGTTGAATAATGAATTAAATAAAATATAGGAAAGTTGAGCTCAAGCTCAACTCTCCGAAGGTTATTTGGAACAAAGAACCAACAAACTTGCTTCGGTTAAATTCCGGATCAGGACTCATACCGTGATTATGTATCCATTCGTTCGAAATGTAACATAATTTGTAACAAACCACAAGCTTAAAGTTTAGAGCCTATCCTAATCCTATAGTATTAATTATAGTATAAAAAGAAATGTTTAGTGCTTTTAGTTTAAATATGATAATATAAATAAAATAATCAAAACATAATTGTAGTTCTAATGAATAATGGTGTTATAATTTTATTCTGAAGCCCCAGAAGAAGTCAGGAGTTAGTCCTTCACAAACCAGAAGTAAACAAGGAACTGTATACGACAGGTTATAATATTTAAATACGTAGATAGATTTTTTTTGAATTTGTGAGGGTTTTTGTTCCATCTTACATTCGATAAACTTTATTTAAGCGCATACTTTAATACACTGAAATATTAATTAAATTACAGAGAGACTTAGTTCCTTGTATTATATTGTGTATAGTTTATATAAGTGTGAATAAAAGACCAAATGATCAATCAATTGATTTAGAAATCGAGACCGGGGTTTCAATGACCTTATGAACGGAAATGATTTTTTTCATATATACAAAATACAATTAGTCTTGAGAGATTTAACTTTTATTTTATATCAGACATTTTATATTTAACAATTACGTAATACTCTTTTTATGCAAAAATTTATTAAATTTTCCAAATTAATAAAATACCTCTTTTCTTTTTCGTATTAATCGAGCAACCTTGTTAAATAGAGCTTGATACAGCAACATAGCTTAAAAATTCCTTTTGGAGCTATCTTATATAGCTTTCGATTTATTTTAACAAATAAAATTATAAACAAAAAATTACTTGCTTAAATAGGCCTAAGATGAAGACAAATTTATGTATATACATAATACTTATTACAGCGGCTTCTGAGAAATTTTCACCAAAAAGAAAAGTATTTCCAATAGCGATTCTTAATATAGTATACATAATTCATTTGTTGGCTTTTCATATCTTTTCTCTTTTAGTCTTGTATTATTATAAGACTTGTATTTTAATAAAATCATTCTAAATATTGCATGAGAGACGACCACGACAAGAACGAAACAATATATGAATTTTCATGGCATGCTCTTTGTGTTTTCTATTTATGGCTAAATTAATTAAACATGTATCTACCGACGTTGATATTTCGATAGCATTATGTAATACCATAAAGCATTTATTGCATTAGACATTGTCATCGTTAAAATTATTTATTTCAAACGTAGAACGCCACTGTCCCAGCAATGGCCGAGGATACTAAAGATAGTGTCTATGGTATCTTTATATTGTCTATGGTTATCCACATAACGAAATGAAATCCTTCAGGGTCATTGTTCTGTGTACACAATCATTGAGCAGTAAATCACCAAACGAAGTCAGCGCAACAGGTTTAGCAAGGACAACCAACTCGGCCTTATAGAATGCCTTAAAATATCTCATATTTATTAAAGAAATTAGCTTTCCGCCCGCGGCTTCGCCCACGTGTGATTTGGTTAAGTATATAGCGTTTCTTAATGATCTCGACAGGGCTTTCTTTCACGGGCTAAAACTTGTTACAATTGGAATTATATATAATTATGTGTTACTCAGGGATGATGAAGCTTTACAGGATCCGATGATTCAGGGAAATCGAGATAAATTTCAAATTAACTTACAGGCAATTACTTTTCTGCAAATTTTATATTCTGATAGTCATCTTATTATGTGGATGAGCTGATGATGGAAGGTAAACCTCCTCAGCGGTTAAGAGTTGAAAGAAAATTCTTACGAAGTTATACGTACTTGTGAGGTTATTAGTTGGACCAAATAATAAAATGTAAACCTCATTACATTAAGGATGTAGGTGGAAAAATGGAGGCAGACAAATGACAAACGTCTCTTCACTCGTTTCCTTTTACTTGTTTGTATGGGTAGTGTTAACTCAAAATAATCATAGGGTAAAACGTAATGAAAGTTTGAACTGCATGGTAGTCATTACACAATGGAGCATCGCAATACCGCGATCTATTGACTATATTTGGCCTAAGTAGAAATTCTTTAAAAAAAAAACTAAGACTCAACCTCGCACACTCACTCACACAGCAACACCATTGCACACACAAATTCACACACTCACACTTAAATGCTCGTACTTCACATAATATACTCTTCTCGTACTCCACTTGTTCATGTGTATATATATATTTTTATTTATTTTTCTCTGTTCGTGTTTTTTTTGTTATTGTTTATTCTGATCTTAGATTCTATTTCCGGTTCTATGTTTAACCATACTTTCGCTTTTTTTTATTGTGTAAACTTTTTTTGATAAGCTGTATAGGTTTAAGAAATAAAAAAATAAAATAAATCTAGGTTGATGACGAATTTTAGCAACGCCATCTATCGAGCACATTGTTCAACACTTCAACTGCGTTATTTGTTATTTTTGTTACCTCTCATAAGTTTTAATATTAAGATTAACTTATATTAGAACATATTTAACAATATATAACTTATCAATCAATATAAGTGTTTAAGAAATTTGAAGCAGTGGTTGAAGTAAATTTTCAATTGACCATAACTTATTTTTCCCTTAACGGATTTTGATGAAATAAACTTTTGACAACGCTACCAATTTTATGTAATCCAACTGTGAAAACCGCGTTCAAATCCGTTCAGTCACCTGTCTCCTGTTGGCTGTCACCTGTCTCCTGTTGGCTGTCATCTGTCATCTGTCATCTGTCATCTGTCATCTGTCATCTGTCATCTGCCATCTGTCATCTGTCATCTGTCATCTGTCACCTGTCACCTGTCACCTGTCATCTGTCATCTGTCATCTGTCATCTGTCATCTGTCATCTGTCATCTGTCATCTGTCATCTGTCATCTGTCATCTGTCATCTGTCATCTGTCATCTGTCATATGTCATCTGTCATCTGTCATCTGTCATCTGTCATCTGTCATCTGTCATCTGTCATCTGTCATCTGTCATCTGTCATCTGTCATCTGTCATCTGTCATCTGTCATCTGTCATCTGTCATCTGTCATCTGTCATCTGTCATCTGTCATCTGTCATCTGTCATCTGTCATCTGTCATCTGTCATCTGTCATCTGTCATCTGTCATCTGTCATCTGTCATCTGTCATCTGTCATCTGTCATCTGTCATCTGTCATCTGTCATCTGTCATCTGTCATCTGTCATCTGTCATCTGTCATCTGTCATCTGTCATCTGTCATCTGTCATCTGTCATCTGTCATCTGTCATCTGTCATCTGTCATCTGTCATCTGTCATCTGTCATCTGTCATCTGTCATCTGTCATCTGTCATCTGTCATCTGTCATCTGTCATCTGTCATCTGTCAACTGTCATCTGTCATCTGTCAACTGTCATCTGTCATCTGTCATCTGTCAACTGTCATCTGTCATCTGTCATCTGTCATCTGTCATCATACATAAGGATGTATACATAGTGGAAAAATGGAGGCGGACAAATGACAAACGTCTCTTCACTCGTTTCCTTTTACTTGTTTGTATGGGTAGTGTTAACTCAAAATAATCATAGGGTAAAACGTTAATGAAAGTTTGAACTGCATGGTAGTCATTACACAATGGAGCATCTTAAAACCACGATATATTGGATATATTTGGCCTAAGTAGAAGTTCTTTAAAAAAAACTAAGACTCAACCTCGCACACTCACTTACACAGCAACACCATTGCACACACAAATACACACACTCACACTTAAATGCTCGTACTTCACATAATATACTCCACTTGTTCATGTGTATATATATATATATTTATTTATTTATTATTTTCTGTTCGTGTTTTTTTTTGTTATTCTTTTTTCTGATCTTAGATTCGATTTTCGGTTCTATATTTTAACCTTATTTTGGCTCTATTTTTGATCTATTTTTATTGTGTAAACTTTTTTTGATAAGCTGTATAGGTTTAAGAAATAAAAAAATAAAATAAATCTAGGTTGATGAAGAATTATATCAACGCCATCTATCGAGCACATTGTTCAACAATTCAACCGCGCCCGCGCGCACTGCGTTATTTGTTATTTTTGTTACCTCTCATAAGTTTTAATATTAAGATTAACTTATATTAGAACATATTAAACAACTAGCTTTCCGCCCGCGGCTTCGCCCACGTGTAATTTGGTTAAGTATATAGCGTTTTTTAATGATCTCGACAGGGCTTTCTTTCACGGGCTAAAATCTTGTTACAATTGGAATTATATATAGCCTGTGTTACTCAGGGATGATGTAGCTTTACAGGATCGGATGATTCAGGGAAATCGAGGGCAACTTTCAAATTAACGTACAGGCAATTACTATTCTGACAATTTTATATTCTGATAGTCATCTTCTTATATGGATGAGCTGATGATGGAAGGTAAAACTCCTCAGCGGTTAAGAGTTGAAAGAAAATTCTTAGGAAGTTTTGAGTACGAAATACGTACTTGTGAGGTTATTACTTATTAGCTTGGCCAAATAATAAAAGGTAAACCTCATTAACGTTAAGGATGTAGATGGAAAAATGGGAGCGGACAAACGATAAACGTCTTTTCACTCGTTTCCTTTTACTTGTTGGTATAGGTAGTGTTCACTCAAAATAATCATAGGGTAAAACGTTAATGAAAGTTTGAAGTGCATGGTAGTCATTACACAATGGAGCATCTTAATACCGCGATGAATATATTTGGCCTAAGTAGAAGTTCTTTAAAAAAAAAGTAAGACTCAACCTCGCACACTCACTCACACAGCAACACCATTGCACACACGAGAATGCTCGTACTTCACATAGTTCCACTTGTTCATGTGTATATATATATATTTTTTTTCTGTTCGTGTTTTTTTTTGTTATTCTTTTTCCTGATCTTAGATTATATTTCCGATTCTATATTTTAACCTCATTTTGGCTTTATTTTTAATCTTTTTTATTGTGTAAACTGTTTTTGATAAGCTGTATAGGTTTAAGAAATAAAAAAATAAAATAAATCTACGAATTTTATCAACGCCATCTATCGAGCACATTGTTCAACACTTCAACCGCGCCCGCGCGCACTGCGTTATTTGTTATTTTTGTTACCTCTTATAAGTTTTAATATTAAGATTAACTTATATTAGAACATATTTAACAATATATAACTAATCAATCAATATAAGTGTTTAAAAATTTTGAAGCAGTGGTTGAAGTAAATTTTCAATTAACCATAACTTCTTTTTCTCTTAACCGATTTTGACAAAATAAACTTTTGACAACGCTCCTAATTATATATAATCCAACTGTGAAAACCGCGTTCAAATCCGTTCAGTAGTTTTCAAGTTATAAAGTACCAGACAGACAGACAGACAGACAGACAGACAGACAGACAAGAATTCCAAAAATTGGTTTTTTGGTTTCTATGACTCTTCTTTAATTGCCTCCTTTCAGTTTTTTGGAAAAATATTTAATGTACAGTTTTTCGATTTTTACTGTCTTATTATTAGTATAGATATAGATATATAACTAATCAATCAATATAAGTGTTTAAAACTTTTGAAGCAGTGATTGAAGTAAATTTTCAATTGACCATAACTTCTTTTTCCCTTAACGGATTTTGACGAAATAAACTTTTGACAACGCTCCAATTTTATGTAATCCAACTGTGAAAACTGCGTTCAAATCCGTTCAGTAGTTCTGAAGTTATAATGTACCAGACAGACAGACAGACAGACAAGAATTCCAAAAATTGTTTTTTTGGTTTCTATGACTCCTCTTTAATTGCCTCCTTTCAGTTTTTTGGAAAAATATTTAATGTACAGACATTCGATTTTTACTGTCTTATTATTAGTATAGATATAGATTACTCTATAGCCAGAGTATACGGAATTTTGTCTTAATACAGTTCAAAGTCCTGAATTCTGAGAAACCAGATTTATTATGACAACAAACACTAAAGTAAAACTTTTGTAATACCAACGTACACCAAAAAATGAGTGAAGCATTGTTATGTATACTGCTTTGTAATCATTTCACTAGTTTCTCTTTATTGATTGAAACGTACAAAGGCAATTATATAAATCTATAACATGCGTAGGAGACTATAGATTACATAACAGTAAATGAGATTATCTGCTTTTTGAAATACTCGTTAATATATTTGTAGAAAAAATATAGAAAAAATTTACGCAAGTTCAAATTTTTACATAACTTTCTACTCTCATCTCTTACATACTGTTCTTCTTTATTCGAACGGACAATTAAGTTTTTAATAAAATTCGAAATTTAAAAATGACACGTAAATTTTTTCGTAAAAATAAATAAAAAGTTTACCTTAAAAGTCTTTGTTCATATCAAAACAGAAAATTTAAAAACCTTTGACTTGACTTAAATATAACAAAAGGTTAACGTACGAGTTGGTATTACTGGCACAATCGTGATCTTAATAATTAATAATATGCTACAATGAGTTGTAGTTTATAATTTTTTTTTATGAAATTGCCTTTTATTTTATTCATATCAATCCTATACAGTATTGGTATATCAAATGAGTATAATGTATTAATATTTTTACGTTATCAAGATTGGTTTTAGAGGAAAAGTTGAGCTTATGGCTTATGTATTGTAGAAATATATTGTGCGGTATGTGTTTTTACACAAAAGCTGGTAGGTATACATTTGCGCAACCTCAGCCAATATAAAGTGGGATGCGGCATAATGTAGATCACGTCTGGACGAGGAGGTTCCTATTCAATCGTTACGTAAAATAATTCTTTAAATATTCTACAACGCAGACTTTTTTATAACATAGGATTGGTCCCTATCATTATGACAATTATGTAACATTATGACAAGAGGAAAGAGATAGCTTTACTAAAGATTTGTAAAATCGAAATTTTGCGTAAACTGTATTACGGTAAAATTGCATAATCAATATCTAACTATAGTCATATTTAAAATTGTACATCAACCAATTAATAGTATCGTAGAAATATATTAAAGCTAATAAAGGACTTACACATGCATATTTTCTTCACCTTTATAGTTGCGTTTTTGTCTAAATAATTCTTGTTTTGTACGTAGAACTCTAGAACTATGTAAGATATGGTTATTAAATGATCAAAAAAAACTCGACTCGAAAATGCCCCATGAAAAATAGAAAAAAATACCGAATCATTTAAATTAGCAGATAAATCATTATATTTCATCTGTTAATGATAATGGTACATATTACCATTTAAATATAGGCAGGCCGACGGTCCATAAACAGACTGGAAAAACCTACTTGCCACTTCAAAGGAATAATAACCAATGTTTTGGCAATTAATGCGGTTTTCATGTATGTAATTAGAAAATATTCCTTCAATTAAAGAACGGTTTAAGTAATAAAGAAAAGTAACGACCAACAACGGCTTTGTTTTCATACATCATAGCCGTTTTCTTTCAAAGGTTGGAGAAACGTTGTTCCACAAATCACGGCTAAGCCTGTTTGCCGTAGCGACTTAATACGTTAAACCGAAATACACCTTGTCCCAAATCCACCTCTGTGGCATAGTGGTTAACGCCAAAACAAGAATTGTAAGCCTATTTTTAACCATACCAATTAGCAACTCTACCGTACAACAACACATAAATGCATATGCAACCTGTGACCTTATTGCTATTGGGCGATTTCGTCCAGAACCGTAAAAATAAATAAAAATAGTTGCTTTGGGTCAACAGTTTAGCGATTTGCTTAACTACTTTTTTCGTTAAGTATGTATTTATGTAGTATAAAAACCATTGTTTTATCTAGTGATACTTTGTGGACTACTTGGTCCACATCAAAGTTTCTAAATGAAGCTAATCAATATATATTTGATATGGGTTTGTTTTTAGACGTTATAGAAACCTCCCGCGGCAACAATACAACCCTTCCTATATGCTTATTCATCGCGGGGCGCATCAACTATATAAAACCTCTTTCAGTCCTCCATAAGGCTTAATTCCGTATTTAAGTTGAGATTCCAATGCGCCGTGTGTCATTAAGCAATAAAAAACCCGAGTTGCCGAAACAACTTGCGTCACAGCCTTAACGATTGACCGTTCTTAGTCGACAGGTTTTAAGTTAGTTCGCTGCCAGCCGCCACCCCAGTCGCGCGCTTTATTCACAAGTTCTGTGTCTGTGTTTGTGTTTTGTGTGTGTTGTGTGCATGTATTGACAAGCAAGATGCTTATAACGTAAGTGTTATGTATAACTGGATTCTAGGGCTGTTGGTTTGGATTTATGGGTTCAAATTTTTATATTATACAATCTATATTGTGTAAGAGTAATTTAACTCTCAGGAGGGGATTTAATACGTTTATCAATTAACGTATTAAATTTAACGATCCTCAATTGATATACTCTCAAATATTTGTACCTAAAACATATACTATATATCTTTCCAATTGATTATTAATTAATGTCCTTAACATGTTTACGTGTTTACTTGTGTCAACATAATCCAAAATTTAAAAAAAATATAAATTTTATAATACTAAAACCGATAATTTTCATTAATTAGTGATCGTGTGATATCATTATTGAGACCAATAGAGGTACATATTGCAAGATTCACATAATGCGGAGAAAAGTTTCACTTTCCAATATTGCGTTGTGAATTACTATTGTCTTTTGGGCGATTTCTCGCTCAATATCATTTCTCAAACGGGTTTATACAGCCACATGTCTTTTAAAAATGGTTAAATCACTTTATATGTCTTATTAAGATATTATACTTTATAATAATAAGGTAATGCAAAATGTCCATTGCGCTTAATTGCAAAAGATTAATTTTGAAACAAGGATTTTAAGTAGTAAATAGTTTACTTATCTGTAAACGAGAGAATTAAATATGTTTCTATACAAATGAGTGAACTACTCGTGTATAGAAAGCCTTCTTGTACTAATCACTTGGACAAAAATTATGAAATATGATGCTTATTAAATGGAACTGGTTACCTAACACCACTCACTCGATATATAAAAAAGGTAGCCGTCAGTTTGTTCGTATACTGGTCATGGTCAAGTGTGAGTTGCATTTTGACATTATTCGTTTCACGCATACCTAATTATATGACACAATATATATGTTACTACTTAGACTTTGACTGTTAATTACATTAAACATATATATAACCACACCTTGTTCCTAGGCTGTTTTAGTAGCATGTACGAAATACATTTAATTTGTTTATTTTTTTTAAACTTTGTAAATATATATATATATACTATAAATTCTCGCAATCACTTCATACATTTAGATAATAATTAGTCACAAAATAATATAAAAATGTCCAAATTGTCAAACATTTCAAATATAGAGCTTTTAATTCGTTTTAACAAATTATATATTTAACCTACAATCTTAACTAAGTATTAAATAGGCGAATGCATATATAGGTTTATATTTATTGTAACTTATTAAGACGAGAAACTTAGGGTGATTACACTATATGCGACACAACTATTTCATATACTATGGAGTTTTTCAACATTGCATGACATAACTTGCCTGTATGAGAGGTGAATCTCCTTTTCTACAAACAAAAACTACAACTACTAACGACTTTTCCTATAAAAAATCCTAAATACATGTTGTGTTGTAAATTTTAGTGGTCGTTGTTGTTGTTGTTAAGATATTCAGGCACAGATTTACTTCAATTCCAATTGAGATGTGAATGTCAAGTTTTTTACAAGAAGACATTCTTATAATTGTTGTAAAATAGTAATAGAATGTTTTAAATAAGAAAAACTATGTGATATAAAAATACTTTGTTCCGCGTTAAGGTAACATTATAGGTTAATGAGCTTCTAATTATAATAAGATAATATGTCGTTCTTATCAATTTACTTTCTGACGTTTTATTTCTTATGATTCAGAATTGATTAATACAAAGTATAGTTATTAAATCAATAGAAAAAATCATCAGTATAGGCGCGTGTTATGTATTGAGGTTTTGTACCAACATTTTCTTATTATATTCGTAATTGTAAGGAAACAAAGGAACTGTGTATTTAGGCAGATAACTTTAATTACCTACTAGTCCATTGAATATCAAGAAAGATATGGAAAGCTAAAGTTAAGTTTAAGGCTCAGATTGCCGCCGTTATTATGTTGCCATGGAAACCTGTAAGATGTAAGGATTCATTATAAGGCAAGTTTTATATAAATATAAGTTAATCGTGTTATCTTATTAAGCATAATTATCATAATTATATTTGCACATTTAGAAAAAAAATTGTTTAAGGAAATTTAACTTCACGGAAATATTTAAACTTGGATCTCAACAAATTAAATTTATTATATTAAACTTCGTTTAAAATGAGTTATGTTTAAGCATAACTCAAAAGAGCGTTTAAAAGTTGATCTAATTGTTAAGACTCATATTCAGCAAATGGGTTAAAAAATAATAATTCATTTTATTAAAAAATTATGACAGATAGACAATACATTTATTAACACATCTAAAATACAACAATAAAGAAAAGAAACCATTAGGGTTACCAGGAGTATCTAATTAAACTTTTTCTTAAAGATAAACGCTAATTAAACACGATGATTCATCATATTCTGAAACTGTAGGTAATATAGATGACTAACAAGGTTAATATTAATTTATTCATATAAAAGTTAATCCTAATGAAATGACAAAAAACAACGTTCTTTAGACAAATGAAAGATATGTTGGTTTCTATGGATAAAGATTACCACTTACACTTACATTTACAAGAAAGTATGAAATACAAAAAATAATAATAAATTTTAAATAAAAATAAATATATTAAAAAAATAATACAGGGAGACGTTTCACACAGAGTTAGATTAGAGAAGGGTCTGAGAGAGAAGAGGTTACACTATAAAACCCAAAAATAAATATGTTCCTAGTTTCAAATCCGGTAGAGTCGGTTCGGCAGTATAATTATTGAGTCAAATTAACGCGAACTTAAAAAGAGGTTTTCTTTGAAAAATGTATAAACAAATTAATAGATCAGGAAAATTAAATGTGTTTATACTACTTACTTCTTATTAATAAACAATTTCTTTATAGAAAGCAAAGAAATCTGAATAATAGAGCGCAAAAGTTTTATATATAAGAAATTTTAACGATATTTCGTCGATATATTTATTTAAAGTTAATGTTGAAGCCAATCGAGTTAAGTTTAACTGTAGTAACAAGCGGTGCGTCTATTAGATTATTCGAACCTAGTTGTTCATTGTGCGAGGAAATGTTATACAGTAACTTTCAGTCCATAACATGGAGATTGCTCTTTATCTTATTTAAAATGCGCTTAATGCATAAAAAAAAGCTTCCAAATGTAACATGGACATTTTGACTTTCCTTATTATTTCAAACTAAAAATATTAATAATATTACAGACTGCTATTTTGCAAACAACAAGGGCCTTGTGCATGCGCCAAACGGTCTATATACAAAACCACACTTATACCTACTTTCAGTGAATCGATCCTTTCTACATTTGAATTATTAGATTCACAAAATGTGTTAGCTATATTGATGGTGTTTAACTTACTGTATTAAATGCTTTACTAGACAAAAATAATATTAATACTGTTACAAATGTGTTTATGAGTTAAATTATAATAAGTATTGAACACAAAAGTGTGACAAGTCTGATTATGGTATGCACGTGAGATTAACATAAAAATCAACTTCCATCCGTTCATCGTTGGCCCGATCACGTAATAAGTGAATGTACAATTACATAATGAGGACATGTTCTGATTAGATGCACTTTTCTAGTTTCAACACTACTTATTTTATTAGATATAACAGTTTTATTATATTTGCACCAACATAAAGACGGAAAACAATAAACATATTCAACACTCATATGTACTCTCGCAAAAAATATATTTCACAATCCCAAATATCATTATTACGTGAAGAAAAGACAAAAAATATTTTTTGATATTTACGCCATGTAAAAAATAAACTCGTTTTGCATAAATTAATAATGCATTAAATTAATGCTACTGTCAGATCACATGAGTAAATCTAGCTGATTTTATTGTAATAATTAAATATCACATACCATACGCTTCAGTAATTTAAAGATTTTGGATGTCGATATAAAAGACTTGAACGCGTATAATGCTATTCCTTTTCAATGTAAAAATTTGAAACTTACTACCATATTTATAATTTATTCATTTGAGAAATGTTACCAAAGATATGATGATAGATTAACTTAATTTCAATATATTTCTACAATCCATTATTTATAAATTTCTTATTTCCCATAGTTGGTGTGCAATTTCCAATCAATATAATAATATCCATCTATCTATCATAGTATTAAAATTATTTTAGGTTACTTGGTCAATGTATTAGCTTGTGCAATAAATAAAGTAAACGCTTAATAACTTTTAATAATTTAACTTGTCTGGGTATTAACCCTTGATACTTAGTACAAAGCCTTATAATAACACTTTTGTCTTACTGGAATTTGAGACTTATTTACATCATATTATAGTTCATTTTGTTTATCTCTTGTTGTAAAGTGTCGCAACATAACCATTTTGAACTTGCTCAATGGAACTGGTTTATTTGTCCGCATGTTTGCTGCCGGGAAACCCCAAGTGAAAGTAATTCTTACAACATCATTCAGATCTTTTAAAATTTTGAAAATACCACTGAACAAAAAAAAGGTTATCTTCATAACACAACACTTAAGAAAATATTTATTTTTAAATTAAAAGTAGTTAGATAAAATGTTAAACAAATGAAAATAACTTTTAACACGTCTATATTTAAGAATTTGAGACACATTAGTAAGCTTGTAAATATAAAATGTATCATGTTTAGTACTTATATACCATTATAAAATTTAGTAATTTAAGATAGGGTTTAGTATAAAACATCTATGAGAATAAGATTTTTTTACTATAAGTTGAATATATAAAACGTTAAATAATATTGTAAATCTAATAAACATACGCTTCCCTTATGTAACTAACAATACATCACCAAGTAAAAGCCTTGACAAGTAGCATTGTCAGGCGTTCCCAGGGTTCACGCTGACACACATAAAACAATGCTATTGTGGATCGTTTCACATATGAATCGACTCTTCCTTGTGACATAATTTGCAACAAAGAAATAATCAATGCTAAAATGTGTCAGTACTAAGAATTATTCGTCATCGTCATTTAAACTACCATTGTATTAATAATTATTACAACTATTATCATTTTTGACAATTTAGTTACGGAGAAAATGATGAATGATGAAACATTCACTGACATCTTTAAAGTTGAATAAAAACTTTTTTTTTTTAAAGTTGTACGAAATTATAATAAATATTCAGCTTCAAAATTTAAACTTAAACAGCGTACGGAACATTAATTTTGTTTTGCACAAAACTACGTCAAAGTACAAAAACGAAACAAAAACTAACCTTTAACATGAGCTATTACGTTCGTGCCTAGATGATTCATTATAATTTATCTTCGCAATGGCACATTTGCAGAATTTCAACTGGTTATAGTGATATCGGTATGTCGTCCTAGTATAGTAATATATCTATTTTCATATTTCAACATAAGTTATTCGTACGGTGCTTTTAGTGAAGCATTTTAGCAAGAATATATAGTAATTAAATTTATTCTTATAAGTTATTGAACATAAATTATGCAGCGTCTATAACTAAAACAAAATGGAATAATCTTTTTTTTTAAATACGCCCAAAGTCGAAACAAACAGGAAACATCTTCAATATATGGTGTGCCTGATCAAAGACTTAAAGAGGCCTTGGATGTTTGCAAGGTCAAGGTTCAAATAATGTGCAAATATACCAAATAGAGCTGGTCGTTTATTTAAATTCAATATTTATTTATTAAATTTTTTTTTTGTTTCTTTTGTGTTTTATGTGTTAGCGAAAAAAAAATGCTTTAATAATACGGATATTTAGCGTTACATATCATTATAAAAGCCGGCTTCCACTTGTGTTTTTATGTACTTTCAGACCATTTTTCATATGTTTTACTATTAAGACAAGAGATAGTAATCAGTATTACTGACATCGTATACGACAAGCACGTGTTGAAAGAGGTGTCTGGTGACGCATACAGATCAACACGTTACCAAGGTCACTATGGTAACCTACAGGTTAGGACAATCTTCGACTAACTATCGAACTATATAACATTATCAATGTATTTGCATCTCACGAATGCAGTTTTATATAAATTTGAAATTACGGTAATCGAAGAAATCAAGGTATAATATTACATATATATTTTTTAACTCATACCTACATATATACAAAAGTATCTTTATTCAACTCATTTCTTGCAATTTCATTTAGCGGTGGTCAAGCTGTTATGGAAATTTCGTAATGAGTGCGTGAAGCTTTCGTTTTTTACATCCACTTTTCAATTTCTAAAAATGTCTATAACTTCGATGAAATATCCTGATTTCTGTCAATATAGCAAACATTTCAGTAGTTTTACATACATTATGTGTTAATATGTTAAAGTACAAGTATTTTCCTAAATATTTATCATGTACACTACGCCAAACGTCCTACTTAAAACGAGTACAATGAATCAAGTATAACTTGTTATTTTGCTCCAAATATGCAATAATTAATCGCATAAGCGACGGATGTCCAACTTTTGCTTCAATGTTGGTTATATTTGCCAGAGTTGGCGAGCGTGTGGCCCAAAGGTTGCCTTACATAATATGACATACTTACCTACTTTCTTGATATGTCTGAGTTTTTGTGAGACAAATTTGACTTTAAGAAAATAGTTGAGAAACAATTTTAATTGTTATAAATGATAGTTTATGAGATTTTTAATGAATATACCACTTTAGTTATATTAGAAACGTTCAGTAACATGTATAATGTAAATTAATAATGTGTGTAATTATTTTGTTACGTAAATCGTTACAAATATCAAGTTAAATTGCAGAACATTAGCTTGAATTAGTTCTAACATCGGAGTAGAAATGTCAAAAATTCTGTGTGTCGTGTACGTAAAAAATAATTTATAAATGCATTGTAACGCACTACCATTAGCAACTCCATGCCCGATCAAATTACTACTGATAGTAAAAACTATAAGCCATTGATTGATTATACTTTCTAGCGGAAGCCGAGATCATGACCCAGATTCTCCAACCGGTCAGCTGATGTAACTTGTTGCGTCAGTTCACGACTGGAATCGAACCAAATGACCTTTAAACGACCTCACGGATCATACCAACCAAAATAATAAAAAGAGCAACCCAACTTAGAAAGCGTTCACCTTTATTCAGTTTTCTTAAAAAGGAAATTGAAAGCTACTTGCTACGATGTGAAAAATGTAAGCTAGTAACTATGAGGTCATTAAGTGTTTATTATTTCCTTACAAGAATAAGGTCAATATTTTAGTCAAGTAATTACGTCGTAATTACAGCTTTATTATTAAGGTAAACTATATAAGTCAATATACAAAGAATTGCAAGTACTAAACGTCCTTACATCTGCGATTAGCGAGTCAAGTCGGTCAAAGGATAATGTGTATGCAGCAATTATGTGTTTAATTTTATTATTCAACTATAACAAACGTACCCATACATTTAAAAACAATACGTAAATTATTTAGTAATAGCCAGAAAAGTCACAAGTTTATTTGTGTATGTACAAGATGAAAAAGATAGAGTTTTTTGGAAGCGGATTTATTTCTATACAAGGAATTTTATTTTATTTTATTAGTTTTACTACAAATGTAACGCAAACTATACTATATAATTCATCTAATTTGTTTATAATACGTACAATTTTATAATATCATTGAAGTGTCATGTTTAATATCTGTGGTTATGTCAATTGTCGTTATGACGGTGACAAGAGGTTGTTGTACCTATTAGATATATAAAAACTAAACTCAAATAGTATATTCTTAATTACTCTTGCAAAATATATAATTAAGCATTTAAATCGGATTACATATTCTTTTTATACAGAAGCCGTCCATTCATACTTTTTTAAATTTAATAATTATATATTTTTATATATTTTAGATAATTTTTCGGTTTTCGTAATTCGAGGTTCATAATATTTATTGTAACGTTAGTAAAATTAGTATCGTTTAATATTTCACCTTGCTTATGCAAATAAAAAGTTTTATCAACGTAGACACACTCGCCCTGATTCTAGAAGAATTAAAACAGAGCCTTGATCTGGTCGATTACACTGCGAGGAAGTATCGAGGTTGTTGGAAAATCATATGCTAATTAGCTAATAGTATTGAAATCGATGTGACAAACCTTCGAGTGAGGTGAGCTTATAACTTGTACAATTAATTCAATTTTGTTTTTAATCCATCTTAACCAATCAGGCATTCTATTCGGTTTAGTATATTCGCTTATTATATATTTATTTTAAACGTGTCTCTCTAAATAAAAAGTACTTTGATTTTAATCGGATAACAGTATGTGTGTGTTTCTTTTAATTTAAATGTTATACCCACACTTGCGACGCAATATCACGTAGACAATACGTTCTTCCTCCTTCCTAGTAGGTTTTACGCAATAATCGATTTTCTTACTAAATGTCAGCTTTATGTAAGCGTCGAGATAATAACATCCTTTTAAGTAAACATAAATGAAATATTCATTTCCATTTGTGTAATGCCCAGTGTTATCCTAGTGGTATATAAAATGTGCATGTGAAATTACATTTCTGATTTAAAATATAGTTTAGTTTAAGGATATCGTTATTAATTTACAAGTAACACCAACAACAAACATACAGACAGTTACATAAAAAATAAAAATTCACTATATAATGCGTAAATAACAGGTATGCACAGAATTTACACAGCAATATCATAAGAAATAATCAAATAACACAATGTTCGCTAGTAACTTTTGTCTATACACTGTATAGTTAGTTATTTTTTGGGTATACAGAGATATTAATAACTGTGTTCTTACCCTTGTGACATGTTAAATTTAAATTTGTATATAATTCTTAACTATACACGTAAAAACAATATATGTGTATTATTATTACATTTAACACTGTAATTACGAGACGATGATTATCTCGCCCAGAGGTTGGGGTCGTGTCAGCGTTATTGTTCTTCTGAGATTTTCCATATAGTTTTTGTAATCATTTGCATTATTTTTTGTTGAACTACGTAAATTGTTATTTGAATATAAATAATTTTCAAGGACGGTGTTCTAATGACGTCGCTGCATGTCTTGAGAAATGCGTAAGCTTATTATTTTATTTTCAAAGTTACAATTACTACAAATCATTTACTAGGTACTATTGTATACTGGGATTTTTAAAATTATTGTTCTTCGAAACTTATTTTATAACAGAATTGAATTGAATGAAATAATGGTCTAGCTGTCTTTAAACCTCTAGAATAAAATGCTCTAAGAAACGTCCAAACATTTATGTTCAAAGATTGTCTGAAAAATATTTGTGCCCGTCCACCTAATGGACACATCACTTAACGCAAATCTTAACGATGAACACTATTGACAGCATCAAATTGCTCATGCTAAAACGGAATAGCTGTACGTAACTGCACTCAGCAAGGTCAGAGTAAACAGGACAGGTATACTTCTGTGAGTTCTGTAGCGTAATTTATCGTAATTGTTACGACACACGACCATGAGCGATATGTCAAAACTTATACGGTTGATGAATGCGTAAGTGGAGATGATAGTGACGATTCTTGGATTAAATACACGATCATTTATTGATGATGTAGAAAACTATTTAGTAAAGTATGAATTGAGAAGTTCTACTAGACTATTTATTAAAACTTATTTTAAAAAATGGATTACGTACAGAAATTTATAAACAGAAAGAAAGCGTAGAGCAGTTATATTACTATTTTCGACTAAATTCAAAATAATTTGTATCTAACCTAAAAATTCACATTCAGCCTAAGAAAATACGATTCGTTACCGGGTAAACGTTATAACGTTAAAACGATATAACGTTAACATTCTCAATGACTTATATTTCCTTTAATCTTAAAACATGTTTCCTTCGAATTTTAAATGATAAATTGTGTACTCATATATAATGTTTTATTACAGAGAGACCTCGCCTTCGTCGCCGCTGGGCGACGAGAAGGAGTCGAAGATGAGCCAGATACAATTTTATCCGCCAAACGATAAACAAAACACACTGGTAAGTACCACAGATTATATTTGATATAATTACAATAGACGTCCTGTTCTTTTAATATCTTATAAATAAACTACCTGTTTGTTTTAAATAATAATTACAATTATAAAAAGTCTCAAATACTTTAAAAATTGTTTTATTATATTTCTTCATTGTTTGGGATTGTATTATTTACTTTTCCTATCATTCCTTTTAACTTTAGTTCTACAAAAAAGCAATATGTTTATTCTCGATGTCCATCTAGTACTAGTATTCTAGTGTTATTCTGTTTAGATTTCAGTATATTTTATTCCCTTGTTCGCTTGGGCTCTATAATAATAACGCATCTAAAGCTTAGTTCTTGGTTCTAGGCATTACAAAAGCGGGCGGAGGCGGTGTGTGTACAGAATGCATTCAAACACTACGGTTCCAACAAACGACCAAACCATGTCCTTAGTAAACTCAATATGACTGTGAAGAAGGGTACTATGTAAGTATTTATGATAACGCAGATGATCAGAGAATACTTGACAGTATGCTTAGTCAAAAGGAGACCTATAAATTGACTAGAAGGTTACCTTTTTAGTCTTACAATGAGAAGGAAACGGTTTAGATAATTACGGATTAAATCAATTTTGCATATAACATAATAAAAAGGGCTATAAACGTTTTTTTAAGTTTACATAGTGTGCTACGCCGTAGCGAAGTACTACGAAAAGTAGTTGCGTTTTCATTTTATGCGTATATAATAATGTCGCAAGTTGAAGGGGGTAGCAATAAAATTATAAGGAACGTATTAGCACGTAAGTGCTACTGTGAAGCCAGGGGTGGCTGCCATCTTGCGAGACGCATAACACATAAAAATTAAGAAGGTTAACAAAAAAATACTTGTTGATGTGGCAGGGAAACGTTGTATTCAAGATTTACATTTAAAAAATTAAGAATGAAATTTGCATTATAAAAACACAATAAGCGTCGGTAACATAACGTTGTAATGAAAACAGAACAGTGCTTCTTTTAAATGGAGCCTAAGGAGTTCGCTATATAGTATTTAATAAGTAGTACTTTTTACATGTATATAAAATTATCGTTAGTTTATCGCCAATTCTGACGATATTTTGTTGACCCGAATAGTCTCGAAACACAATATCAAAAATCTAAATAGATAGAATACAAATACTATTTTTATTTATTTAACTCTTTTTAATGTGAAATATATAGCTTAACATGCATTATTCAAGTATAAATTGTTCATTCGCATACACATTAAACAAAAGCTCAGTGAAGCGACCCGTCACATTCTTGGCAATGTATGTTTTCATTGTAAACACAATGAGTAAAGTTGTGTTTGCATTGGCTTCAAGGTGTATTATGTTAATATTGTATTATGTTGCTAAATACCATTAAAAATAACACTGATTCAGTCGTTAGTGTCGTATTTTTCCGTTTATATACACGTGTACTTAAATGTGAGAACTGTAACCAGTATAAATTTTATTTCAAGAACTTGATCTTTCATCCTCGTCAAGGTTCTTGTATTTTTTTTTAATAAAAAAAGAACAACAAAAATAAAAGTATAATTATAAAATCTATAAATTATATAACGTTTCCTACGTTATAGAGTTTTGAATTTGAATGATAAGCTGGTGTATTTAAAATTTAAATGTACCTTTCTAAAAAATATTAGTATGGCCTTGCTATGAATTCATATTCCATATCCAATACTTATAAAAATCATATAATTAAGTGGGTATGGTATATATATACAGTATATACCCTCACCCATAAATACCCCAATAATACTATTTATTGGAATTCAAAATTCAAGTAAAAGTATGTAAAAGAACTCTAATGTATATAAACGAAATAATTATAAAATATTTTCCATTATTAAATTCTGTTAATCTATTAATCAATTAACTTAAATTATTTATTAATTAATATTTGGTTTAATATTCATTCAATTGTAACTGTTGTTGTTTTTATTTAATAACCTTACTTAAGCAGATTTTTATGATATAAACTAAAAACTTTTGTATGGAGCGGTTAAGTATTATTTTATGTTTTGTTACCAATGGTCTCGGATAGTATCTCATCTGGATTAATATCTTCCTTATGTCCATAGATAATATAAAACTTAAATAAACTTACTTTGTTGTCTATGGTCACTAACCATGTAGTTGCAAACTCTGTTCATTACCATACCCAGGGTAGATGGCACCGAGCCAAGTGCAAACAAACGAACATTAACCTCTACAAATAATTATACTTAGCAAATAAGGTTTGATGACCAATTTGACCCTTGCTACGTAGGTAATACGTCTCACCGATTTCCTAGTTAGAAACAATAGTGTGACGTACATCTGTGTGATGTTTGTATTACAAGAAGGATAAAGAGACTATGGATTGTTTCTTAGAATATTGCAGTCTTGCGAAAACAGTATGCTTTGTAAATAAAATAACTATAATATGTCTTTGATAACTGCATCCGTTTCATTAATCACTTTTATGATAGTCACTGATTAATAAAAAGCATAATATTACTAAAATTATATGTACTATCTTATTCGCTGGTCATCAAAAGTTCATTAGCGTTACAAAATATTACGATCATTCTTATAGAAAGCTACGCATGGGCCAGAGAAAAATAACGATGACTCTGTAGTATAAAACTCTGACAATTGTATTTGTTTAGTTCAATAAATGATCAAAGAACATTCAATTCCTACAATTACTGCGGCTACCTTGGCGCACAAATTTCTAGTCTGGTTACGACAGACGGGATGTTTCAACATTGCATCGTATTTAATATAATATGTTGAACGGAACGCACTTAAACGCCTTGGTTTGATGTCGTCACGCAAAAATACGAATCCTTAAAATCTTGTCCTTGTAGATTTAGTTTATAAATATAAAATTGATTTTAATATTCAATTAGACGTTCCATACAAACATGCCATCAAACAGGCAAACTATTGCATAATATTCATTACAAATATATGCACTCTAGTATTTACTTTTTTGATTGTTAAAGTATCAGACATTTATTTTATTAAAACTGTGAAAGGTTATAATAAGTCTGAATTTCGAATGTTGATTGTTTATATAGAAGAGGGTGCAAACAAGCAGGAGGCATTGCATAATTTCTTTTAAGTCATCCTCAGTAATTAAAACGGGTGATCTTTTTCAGATATGGTTTATTAGGCGCTTCGGGGTGCGGCAAAACGACTCTCCTCTCCTGCATTGTGGGCAGACGGAAACTCAATGGCGGAGATATTTGGGTGCTCGGTGGAAAGCCAGGCACAAAAGGTAATATTATATTGAAAGCTTTGTTCTTAATCTTAAAGTTTTAAAAGTGTTTCAAAGAATGTGACGAGTGTATGAATTGAACTGTAGTATAAAGAATATGAAATGAAAAGGCAGGTGGAAAATAATAAATTAAAGGAAATGTCGGAAATGCACCCCCGGACCTTCTAAATGTGTGAGTGTTCATGGTCGTCGACGAGAATTGCTTGATCAGCCTTCAAAATATACAATTCGCTATGAAAAAGTATTTATATTAAATTCAGATTTGATATAATAGTAATATAATTACACTACTGCAGAAGAAATTTCAAACTTATCATTGTGTTTATTTTTATCCCAAAGTGTCATGGATAAATCTAACTTAATTGATGGTAAAGCAAAGTAAAATATGATATGCTTATTGAAGTCCTATTTGCTTATTAGGTTCCGGGGTTCCCGGAAAACGTGTTGGGTACATGCCCCAAGAGATAGCTCTGTATGGAGAATTCACAATTAAGGAAACGATGATGTACTTCGGTTGGATTTTCGGTATGCAAACGAGAGAGATTGTTGAAAGATTACGTTTCCTTCTGGACTTCCTTGACCTTCCCAGTGAGAACAGAATGGTCAAGAACTTGAGGTATGTTATTTTTTACTGCAACAAGTCTACTGCAATACCGTTATCTGTGTTTTATTTTAAATCGAATTATATTTTACGTGTATGTTCCTACATAGCAACAAGTGTCAGTTAAAAAATATCTGTCAAATCAAATCATCTGTTTAATGTTGTTTTTTATTTAGAATTAATGTTATGTATATAGTTTTTATTCATATATTATTCTACATTCAAAAACCGGCTGTTTTTTATGCTATGCTTACAAGGACAATGTTTGAAATAAATATCTTGTAAGGAAGTTGACATTGGTCAAATACCCTTTACGAATATACATTTTTAACAGTTTCATATTCTCTCTCCACCAAATAGGTAACATATTATGTAGGATATACATAACATTAAAGCTAAAGTATTAACAATTATATATGTATAGAGCAAATTTTATTATGTTCGAAGTTGGAACTAAGATTGTGCGTGAATAATTCGTTAATTAATATCGAAGCTAACTGTTTATTAATTTGTAATAAAACATTTCTATTTAGAATATAACTTTAAAGTATAAACGCAAATTAAACTTTCTTAAACCTCTCGTCTCTTATAACAGGCATAGTTTAACATAACAGTTAAATCAAAGTCGCCTTCACACAGCATTTTAAGTCTGATGATAGTTCGAACATAGAACGAAGTCAACAACAAACTTCATAGCCCTCTAAAATTTGAACACAATATATAAAACTAATTTTACGGCTTCTCATATAAAACATTGTACACATCGCATACACCAGGAAAACTTAACCTGTTAAATATTTATATGCCATTTTCCAAACATTATCCCGTATTTAATTTTAATTTTCGCTTTCGTTATAAAATTTTAATGCTTTGCCGAATGACATCAGCAAGTTTTTTGTATATATTGCAACAAATCTTAATATTAATATGATAAATTGCTAATGAAATTCAAAAATAAAACGTATATTATTTTTGTAATCACTTTATATGTCATCGAATGAATCATACATAATATACATATTAGTGTGAAATAAAAAGAAATCAGACATTGCAATTAAAGATATGTTTTGTTGTTTAATTTTACGCATACTTCAAGTAGAACGTGTGAATATAATAATTACCTATTCTAAACTTCAAATGTGAATGGCCCACCAAAATACTCATGACCATTCTGTTTGAAACAATTGTTTTCTTGCATAATTTATTAATAGATTGTTTTTACATTGTAAGTGGTCAAAGACTTATAACAACAAGTCATAAAAGCAGTAGTTGTAGACGAGAACATTATTTTATAATCTTATATATAAAATTTCCGTGTCACAATGTTAGTTACCGCACTCCTCCTAAATAGCTTGACCGATTCTCCTGTAATTATGTGGCCATATTGAGTAGGACTCAGAATCGGCCAACATCTATTTATTTTTTTGCCAACATAACGTTTGTCGGGTTTCTTTGCTTATAAATATATAAACAAAAGTACACAATATGAATATAATTTAACAGCGAATAAAATTCTGTGTTAATTTATATGAATATATATAATTTCTTATGATTATTATAAAATAATTACAAATGATATGTTAATCAAAAACATTATAATAATACTTACGTTACTTTAAAAGTTGTTGAAACTGAAGTCCATAATATAGGCTCAAGTATCTGTCAGTTTTAAACTTGCACGCATCGCTCACCAGCCGGTCGAAAAAGCTTTTAAATATTACTTTTCTAAAGATATGTTTAAGCTTGCCAAAATGATGCGGTATCTCTTTACAAAGCATATTCGTTGCATAGTATTACTCTCAAAGTTTATTCTGGTCGCAATCGAATATGTCACGTATATACTAACAATAACTGGTTTTGACTCCTGTCCTACAAGTTTAAAGAAGGAAGTTCCGCTTCAAAAATTACTTCTATTTCAATATTAAACTTTTTTTTAAAGATTTTTATTAATGAACACATACAAAAAAATGTACAAAAAAGAATTATACTTCTACATATATTCAAAAATTACAATTAAGCGCTGGTTTTTAGTGAGGCCATTACACGTATATAACAGTTGCTCACTTATGTTACTTATTATGGCTATTAAAGAGTTTCATATGGTTATAAAAAAACAACATGCCGAGTCGTCAAAGTAATTACGGCTTACAGTACTCAATTTTGAAGACCTATATTAGTAGGTAATGCAAATGCTTGCTTATTTTTCTTAAACCCATAATATATGTATGGCTTAAAGGTCTAATTCACTAAAATTGGTTTGTCGATTCTCTCTACTCTACTCTCTACTCGTAATATCAATTTTTAATTTAGCAATTATCAGTTCATTAAATAGTCTTGTGTTGAGAAGGCGGGTTCTCAACCTCTACCATAACGAGTGCGTTGCCGGCCATTAAGAAAGCTCGTATTTTTGAGCTTACATAAAACTAATACAGTTTTAAATATTGTTACCGGATTATCATAAACGCTAATTAGTAACAAAGGCGGCGTAATAGCCGGCAATTTCAAACAATACCTAATGCCTGTCAGAAATTAGTGCGTGTCACACTGTGTCACGCTTGTTACCTTACAATTGGTGTCAATTTGTCACACCTCGACACAATAGATCGTTTACGTGTTTGCATACAGCATTATTAACGTTATTAGTAATGTAACAAAACATGCTATTAACATTAATATAGATAGTATTTTCACCAGGTTGATTCATACATCGTTAAGATATGTATGTAATGAGTCGGTACAATTAATGGTCGTTCATCTAAATGAGGTCTTAATAATGTCGATCATAAAGTGATAAGTTTTCTGAAGTGATCTGATATACAGTCTAAGCCTAGCACGAGATAAATGAGGCTTTACCATACGTAAAGGATATAAAAGTGGGGAAGCTTACGCGTTCAAACACCGTTTTGTCATTCATATTTAGTTTAGTAAGAATTTAAAAAAATATATATATTTTTAATTTTATATTTTTTTAATATTATCTGAGGCGTCCAGATCGCTAACCTAGCCAATAAGGCTTAGAATATTACGAGAGATATAGTTAGTGACTGTTGTATGTTGATGCCTTCCCATCACCGCCAAGACACACTACGACGTTATAAAACCAGCTTCCACGGTATTTCCAAACCAAACCAACTTAGGGTCATAAAGAGAGCGTTCCTAAATAGCCGGCAAGGCATTCACGAGCCCCCAGCCATGTTGAGTTTCTATGGGCCTGTCTGGTGTGCCTACTGCTCGTTTGCCCCTTCTTCACAATTATATAATTAAATAATGCAATGAATAAAACTATCACTTGCTACACATATCACATTTCATATGAGATCATGAGAAATCGTATGTGAGAGGTGTGACGTGCTTATAATTATATCTATTCATGAATTAGTTCTATACGAATTTGCTGACTCCTATTGATGAATCATGCGTTTCTTATATAATATGTGTGCCATACTTTCAAGTCAATTTCTATATAAATTATATTTATACTTTCTACTTAAGAATACATTTTTTTTATTTTTCATATCATTATTTTTATAAACTGAAATTGTAATTAATATATTTTATTTACAATACTTAACAACAGTTTAAACAGAACTCAAAAATAATGTTAGTAACTTACTTCAAAGTAGAGTTGTTATAATTGGGTGGAGGTATATTTAAAATTTATGACGTCACGGCGTAGACGTAAGATCTCAAGTCTTCCAATATAATTGAAGTGAGGACGTTGGAGTTATGTAACTGTTGAGTAATATATACTTTCATATTAAGTAGAACGAGATGTGTTTGATTACGTGTTCTTTCTTAAAATACAGTACATATTTTAAAACAAAGGTAAATTGTAATGTAAAATAGTTGAAAGGAAAAATTGATCAAGGATTTAGTAAGTCATTATCCAAGACTTCACCTAGTTTAAGCATAAACTTATTTTACCCACCTGGGTAATTATATTTAATACTATTAAACTAGGCTGGAATACATAAACGGTGTTATAAATGGTTATACATAATTAACTATGTTTTAATATAATGGCTGTAAGGTATTTACAATTATAAAATAAACAAGATAAATGAAATAAAAGTTAAGAGTCATCTGTCAAGATTTTAGAAAGAAGATACTATCAACGATGTAGTAGAATGTCTATATCTACGTTCCATTGAAAAACTGATCCGCTTATTTCTAGTGTTATGAAGAGTGCACTTATCTGTATAATGTGTGTTTTTACAAAATACGTTTAAAATATTGTTGTACAGTGGTGGACAACAGCGGCGTGTCTCATTCGCCGTGGCTCTGATGCACGATCCTGAGTTGCTGATCCTTGATGAACCCACCGTCGGGGTTGACCCACTTCTGAGACAATCCATCTGGACCCATTTGGTTCGAATTACCAGTTCCGGTGACAAGACTGTTATCATAACAACCCATTATATTGAAGAGGCCAGGCAGGCGCATTGTGTAAGTTACACGTTTTTCGCTAAAATAATTTTAAAATAAACTGTTTTTTACCGAAGTCAATGTATGTGCACAAAACATTTGGTTTTGCCACACTGAACTGGTTTCAGTATCCTTACATTAAAAAACTTTCGCAGTAATTTATGCGAATTTATAAGTACTTATATAACACGATATTTCGGCGATTCATAAATTAGAACTGTCAAAGCGGTTTTATTTTTATGTGATACATACTCGAATAAACTTCAATTATCAATATAAATAAAAACCGACAGTATTAAAAGATGAGGGGGGCATTCCCGTTCTGGGAATTCTGGGAAGTCCAACAAACTTGTAATAATAAACTGAATACAATAAATTTTAATTTAATCAAAACATATTATCGTATTATATTGTCGAGTTTGGAAAATACATTTGATTTATATCATTATAATGTTAGACATTATTGTCTCTCATTTAAATTTAAACAACAATTCAAAAATAGCTTTATAACTTTAATAGTATCTAAACAATACATTATAAACTATCTTCATTTAGATAAGTAAATACAAGGATTTATTATATTGAAACCTGTATTAATTTGAATATTACGTTAAAATGCCGGGGCCTCGTTTGTCCAAATAGACAACTCACGGTCGAAATATTAATTAGTTACTTTGCCTACGCAATGGAAATTTCCAAACATAAACTTTAAGCACTTGCAAAAATGTTTAATTCATGTTATTTATTTTTTCGTCTGTGCAATAATGTTACTTCTACAACTTCTTAAAATTGTATTGCACAAAGGCTTTTAAGCGATACCTATATTCTTTATGTGCTCTAGATGCACGATTATCGATCAAACTTATGTATAAAACACATAAATATAAAAATTATACTCAAATCTCGCTTAAACCAGATAAAAATATATCAGGAAACCAGTGACTTGATCGGATGAGTTTTGATAGATTTTTCACATAAGTTTCACGTTTCATATAAAGACAACGAACTAAAGAACATCGTCATAACGTCAAATCCTAGTAAAGTGTCAGCAAAGTATTAAAAATCAGATATATTAAGGACACATATAACGCATTAGCAATACGTTATACCTGTATTAAAACAAATCACTATGATTGAAACCAATTTTAATTATATGTATTAAACGGTTATAGACAAACCACTATTCTAAATAAAATTAATTGGCAGTTTTGTGTTACCGCGAGAGGCGGCAGCCATATTTGAACAGACCATTTTGGTAGTGTGATATACCCTTTGACCTTTAACTAACAATTAACATAATTTAATCTAACAAGTTTTTGGAATAAGTATTTACTTCTCCAATTTAAAGACGACAAACACATTTATAGATTGAAAAGAAAATTTGTACCTGAAATTATTAGCGTAATACAATGAAAAACATTGAAATAGCAGTATGTAGCTTTGGCCATTATTATTTCTTTGAAGTAACTCATTATTCATCGAAGAATCAAGTGATTCTTGATGTACGTCTCGAATCTAAGTAGATTTGAGACGTTCCAAAACGGTACGTATGTACCTTAGAGAATAAAGATATGTTGACTTTGAGTATTGACGCACACTTCTACATTAAAAATTATGTCTTTGGGATGGGATCGATGTATTTTTTCATAAATTAATAATGATAAATTTTTCACAATGTGTAACACAAAAGTTTATTCGCAGCCGCAACCTTAAATATTAAATTAAGGTTTTAAGTTGGAATGTGACTCAAGGCCAGGAGGTATCTTTAAAGTCACGTTTAATATCCATGGACACGTGTTTTAATCATTTGAGAATATTATCGTGTTTGACTATTAATATATCTAATCAACGTGACAATATTATAAAATGTATGGATCGCCTCTGTTACTTTATTTTATTAAGGTTTTTGGGCAGGTATCAAAATCAAGTAGGTACGTATGGAAGAAATGTAGTGTATAAAATCACTTGTTCTACAGTGTACATTCTATATTATACACTTACAGATAAAAATATATATAATCAAAGCAAACGTAAATCAAACATTTTATTTAATAGACTAAACGTGTATACAAATATACGTCCACACTTACATGAAGTTATCGTCAGGATTAATTAATTGAATGCTTAACTAATCATAAAACTGAAATGAAAGCCGGTCTAAGTTTAGTAATATATAATCGTGAATGTAATAAATAAATGGTTTCATAAATCTTATGTAATTTTTCAGATCGGATTGATGCGTAGTGGTCGCTTGCTGGCTGAGGACCCACCGCAGGCTCTACTCAGAATGTACAACTGTATATCGCTTGAAGATGTCTTCCTTAAGCTATCTAGGAAACAGGGTATGTCATAATATTATCATATTAGAAATATATTCGTGTCTATCAGCATATTAAAATCGTTATAAATTAATGAAATTTTAATTGGCTGTAAATGTAAGCTACCATGGTAACCATTTTTTTTATATAAACACTATTCAAATTCAAATTTTAAACTGTGTTGTCGTACGCTTATTATTTGATATTCTATAATTTTTATTATATATGTATAGTACATTGACAGACACTACACAAATGGAGGTAGTGACGCATTAGTTATGAGGTTTTAATATACTTAGGCTTTATGTGAATCGACTCAATTGCTTTGAACAAAAAACTTAATTTATAAAAACTATAGTCATAACTCAATTTTACTTAATTTTAAAAAGTCACGAAAATTAAAGCTCAAATACTTTATCGTTAAAATCAGTCATTTTTTGTATTACGCGTTATTCCCAATATTAACATGCTTATGTTAAAGAATTTGTCAAATATTTATTTTTAATATTAACGCATGGATACTTTGAAAACGCGTTTCTTACGTAAAACTTGCAAAATTTAAGCACAAAACGAAAAACTCTTGATTATCAATAATAAAAATCAAGAATTATATGTATATTATATAAATAAATGATTTTTACATTTCGATACCAATTACCAGCTTAAGTTTCATTTTTTTTCAAAATCGGCAGTTTTAATGATTCGTTTAACATATAAAGACGCTAACGTTAAACATAATAATGTTGTAGAATAAATCTTAAATTTATTAATTTATTTAACGTTTAATGTTTCTGTAGTAACATCTTGAAGTTTGTACTAACTTATATTTAGCGTGGGTTGCTTAGACTTTGGTTTTAAGCGATAAAACAAATGGCAGCCTACTTTTAATTATATGTTTATTGCACCTTTAAGACAAGCAAACATAATCACTACTTTTAAATATGTTGTTTGCATAAAGAATAAATAAATTACCTATTTCATATTAAAGTTGATAGTAAATATAATAAACGTCGTACGATAGCTGTGTCGTTATATAAGTGTTTGCGCAATGACGTCTCTTAGTTCCGTGATAAATGAACGGAAATCCATACGTCACTAAATGTTAATACGCAGAATTTTGAGGATGGCTCAGGCCTAATTGTTGGAAAGATTATAGTCGTAAAACGCAATATAGATTATATAGCAATATAACCTTTGGTGGCCGTTCCGGGTTAAGCTTGTTAAAAAAATACAGTTAAAAAAAGCATAGCCTATCCTATTTATAAGATAAAGATGTTTAACAGACACATAAAATTTTGTTTGGTTTGTTATTTAATATTTTTTTTGTTAAACAAAAATAATTTTTATTCCATCTTTGATGAAACCTTCACCTACCGAAATTCTCATATTGTACAAAATAACAATTGTGCCCCTTAATTTGTCCGTGTCATTTAAGCGTTTATCAGAAACAATAATAATATTGTTCATGCGTCGGGACCTTGCAAAGGTTGCACGCGATCTTCAATTACATAGACATTCTAGACTTCCTATTAATAAATTGTATTTTAAAGTAAACGATTTCTCTAACACGCTTCTGCTATATAAATTAAAAAACATTAAATATTACTATTAATCATGCTATGTGACAATTCGATTTTACAACGTGAAAGTGCTTATATGACTATGTACCGTAATCAAAATAGTCCTGCAGATTTTGTTTTTCTTAGAATATCTCACACGGTTCTATACCGCGTCTCAAATACCTTTATTATGTATTACAGGACAAGGCAACCAAGTGCCAGAAATAACAGTATCGGGTGGAGGGTTAGGTCTTAACAAGATGTCCAAACGTGAAGAAGCTCCATACGCAAATGAGGATGCGCAAGTTATCGGTCTAAACTTCCACCAGAGCAAGGAGGTTCTGATTGTTGATAACGGTGTTGGTTCTAATGGAGATGTAAGTGTATATTAAATTATATGCACTTGTTATATATATTTTTTTTATATATAAATATATGTCGTATATTTATAATTTTGTGTATTCAAATTTCAGTTGCCAGGAAAAATATCGGAAGCAGCAACAGACTGTACCGATTGCGCTGGTAGATTTAGTGTGAGTATATTTACAATATTTGTCACATTCGGAAACTCACATATCCATAGTTGTTTATTCAAAATAGAAAATATTAAGGGAAAATTGTTAAAAAAAGTTGCTTGAATATTGGAGTTTACTTAGAAAAAAATATACACAGCATAATTGTAAATTACGAAATATATTATTTCCAGTTTACATCCCGAGGCAAAATTAAAGCGTTGATCCAAAAGAATTTCCTGCGGATGTGGAGGAATATCGGTGTGATGCTGTTCATCTTTGCCTTACCCGTGATGCAGGTTATTCTCTTCTGTTTGGCAATTGGACGTGACCCGAGTGGACTTAAACTGGTAAGACTGATAAATCGTTACTACGACGTCTTCATTACAACAACATTTACATAGAACCTGATTCTATTACTTATAATTATAAAATTATATTTGATTATAAAAATAATTCAATAAAAACTCTTATTAATTTTGACTATTAAATTTTTTGACATCATATTTTCTCTAGAGAACCTAACTACAATATCTAGATTATTTTGCTAGTACATGTTAATTATTAATAGATCGAATGACAATTGAAATAAACTTTGATGAAAATTAAGATTAAAATGAAGCCGTTTCAAAATATGTTTTTTACCACAGGCTGTTGTAAATGACGACGTTAATGTGTTCGACGGCTACTGTCCATACAATGCGTCTTGCTCTATGAAGAATCTATCTTGCCGGTATCTCGATAATTTGAACAACGTTTCCATCATCAAGAACTATTACTACAACCTCGATGATGCCAAAAACGCAGTTCGGGAAGGGGAGGCGTGGGGAGTCATCTATTTCAATGAGAATTATACGGATTCATTAGTTGCAAGACTGGCTTTAGGTAAGAAAAAACGCTCAAGTAAATTCTAGTCTAATTATTAAAGTATACTTATGTTTTAAAAGGAGACATTCTAGACATTTTTGGCTTGCTTTGTAAAGTAATATTAAATAGTTTTTTCGGTCCGCATGTGAGCGCGTGCTAGCAGATGACCAACCTATAGTCTACCAAAGTATGTTGCTTGTAGTCACAGTCACCTATTTTTTTCTAGTTTTTTTTTTTTTTTTACTTAAACATGTTACTTAAAGTATTACTTATTACTATTACACTACGCTGTTGGTTTCTTGTTAAAAAATACCGCAAACAATATGAAACAAAACTTTTGTTTAATGTTACGTAGGGGCAAATCATTTAAAAACGAAATATAGATATAAAATCCACTAAGCCGATTTTTGACGATGTATATAAATATAAATATAAATTCCATAATAAATGGTTTTCAGGTGACACGGCTGACAATGAGACAATAATGTCATCGGAGGTGGAAGTGTGGCTGGACATGTCCAACCAGCAAATTGGTTTGATGCTGAGTAGGGATATACAATTCTCTTACAGGGACTTCGCTAAGGTATTTCTTTGTACATTTCATATAGCTTGGAGTAATTGAGAGTTAAACGCAGTCACTCCTGAGAGCGGGTATCATATTGTGCAAAATTTAATTAAAACATATATTCTCTTGACACGTCTTAACAAGTGATAATTTTTAACCAATTTAAGGGCCTTCTATCGACATGCAACTACAATCCTAAAGTGGGCGACATTCCTATCGACTTCAAGGACCCTATTTATGGTGACACCAATCCTTCTTTCACTGATTTCGTCGCGCCGGGTGTTATTCTGACGTAAGTTAAAATATATAATACGGTGTTTTGGAGTAGCAAGTATTTAGTTGGGCAAACGTGATTTGTACTGAAGTGTCGGCGTTCCCATAACGGTCTTAAGAGGGCAGGTAACTAACGATTAGAAAAGCTGCCATCTTATCAATAATGATCGAACTATCGATTATCAAACTCAAACTCAAAATATCTTTATTCAAGTAGGTACAAAGACACTTTTAAATCGTCAATTTACACTACCACCGGTTCGGAAAGCAAGAAGAACCGGCAAGAAACTCGATAGCTGCTCTTTTTAATACAAAAATTATGTTATTTACAATTCTAATAACTAAAGCATTGCTGCTCATTTGTTTATAAATATAAGTAATAAGGATAATTATAAATAAATTACTAGTAGATGTACGAGTATGTATGTATATACTTTATGTTCTTTATATTTAGAAGACTGGCTTACAAGACAAACGTTTCTTTATCGGCTGTATTTATTAAATTTTGAATATACCAAGAATACTCTATTTAATGGAGATACTAAAATTATCTTTTCCAGAATTGTGTTCTTCTTAGCCGTTGCCCTCACTTCGTCTGCTCTCATAGTGGAACGGACTGAGGGTCTATTAGACCGATCCTGGGTGGCCGGGGTTTCCCCAGGAGAGATTTTGTTCTCTCACGTGGTGACTCAGTTTGTGGTGATGTGCGGGCAGACGGCGTTGGTGCTTATTTTCATGATACTCGTCTTTGGAGTGAAGAGTAATGGGAACGTCGCCTATGTCGTTATGTTGACGATTTTGCAAGGTAAATACAAATAAATGTTAATGTTATTTGCCCACGTCATGAATATTATGCATACAATTAAAAACCAAACAATGTCTGTTGGAACATTTCTTTTTTATAATTTAAACCAGATGTGGCAAACTGTCACGTTGTATGAAAATTGGTAAGGTTTTCTTCTGCCCTAGCAGCAATTCTGTTACATTTTAGGCTTGATTTAGAATAAAACTATTATACTTTTCAGGGCTTTGTGGAATGTGCTTCGGATTCGTGATATCAGCGGCCTGCGAGCTCGAACGAAACGCCATCCAGCTCGCCCTTGGTTCATTCTATCCTACTCTCTTACTCAGTGGGGTAATTTGGCCAATCGAGGGAATGCCATGGATTCTTCGATACGTGTCTACTTGTTTACCCTTGACCCTCGCTACCTCGTCACTAAGATCAATATTGACTCGCGGTTGGCCCATAACAGACCCCGATGTCTATATGGGTTTTGTTTCGACCATTCTGTGGATTTCCTTATTCTTAGTCCTTACTATAACGATTTTGAGGTTCAAACGGGGATAATTAGTTTTTTTTTTATTTATATGCGTTGCTTTGTAAAAATCCAGTATAACAATGAATTGAATTCTTTAACCAATGTGCCTAGTATATTTTTATACCAGTTTCGTATTTTGCAACAGTACTGTATACAGTGAGGAAATATTATTCGGACTATTGGGTTTTTACACATCGACGGTGATTATTTATTTTTTCTGGGTTTTGTATACAAGTTCTTCTTTCTCTGTTGTTTATGGCAATCTTTATTATTCTGCTCTATTGTGGAAACAATTTGCTCAAACTGCTATGAACAATGTGTGACAACGTAATGAAAGTGTTTTAAAAATAGTTAATGACAACATACCATTGTGCTTATTTCAAAATATTGTTTAATATTTGGTGAGTATAAATAGATATTTTTTCACAAAAAAAATTGGTTAAAATTCATTTCACATCCGCCTGGATTATATTGATGACATTAGAATATAATCTGTGCTAATCCCGCCAAAATATTCCAGGCCCTAGAGTAAATTACTGTTAGTCAATGTAAATAGTAGAATAATACTATAAGGTTATAGGGATGTTAGCAATTATAACTGGCAACGCTTAGTTTTTTTAATACAAAGAGGGATAAGGACGTTATACACGTTGTCTCATTCCCACCACAGATGTTTGAACTTTGAGTTGTTTTTGTTTGAACAGTAGACACTAAAGAAATGCATATCTTACAATTTGGTAATGACGCTCAATTAAAGTAATCAATTCATTCTAATTTTGGTTTCCCCTTCCATACATTTTTATATCTCCGGTAAAGGACTACGTTAATTGTCTTACTCGAAGTTACCATAGATTTAGATGGTGCCATGATGGTGATTTTTTTTATCGAACTTTGCGACAAAATTTTAATGTAATCGATGATTATAACCTAAAATTTTGACACTACGCGCCATCTTCAATCGAATTATGTTCCGTAGATTATAAATGACATCTACTTGTCAATGACAATAAGATAATCTTTATTGTATAGATTTAATAGAATTAAGGTTGTATTTTAGACATGGCAATACATAGTAATATAATGCCAGGTACTTTATTAAAACTTTGTATTTTTTAAAGAAAATATAGTAAATTTGGTTAATTTTGAACGGGCAATACATACATGTAATTCAATAGAAGTTAGATTAGGCTAGAAGTGTCAGACTGTGATTATTTTTGCTAACATTGACATTTTGTTATGACAATTATACAATACTGTACCAAATAAGATATTGTGTTTATTAATGTAGACCTTTTTATTTAAATAAAAGTCCGTACAATCTGTCATACTGTTATTTTTTTTCTTAGCTTTATATTTTATCTGGCAAATTATACCCAAAATATTTTATGCTAAGTCAACGACACGATAATAACACAGATGCATTACTTATAATAAAGAAAGAGACCAAAAGATACAACAATTAGTATATTTGATAAAAAATACTAGAACAACAAAGAATCAAAGTTTATGTACGTCAAGTCCTGTAGTTTATTTAGTCAAAATCTCACTAAGAGCTTTCTTCTTCTTTAGACCCTTATTGAATTTTGCTTTCTGTAAATAAAAATATAATTTAATAGTATGGTTATGAAAACTATGTTTTAACGCCTAGTTAAACCTTCATACAAAATGTTTATTTAGAATCGAGTTAAATATCGTATATGAGGCAGAATCCATTATTAAATAAACCAACTGGCATGTGATTTAACTATGCAGGGTTTTGCAAAACAGAAAAGTTCAAATTATTAATTTTTTTGGGGTTTTTAATACTTGTAAGAATTACCTTTTTTGTTTTTTCAGCAGTCCTTCCAACAAATTCTTTCCTCTCTTTCTTGCCACGTTTATTATCTGGTCCTTCATTATCATCCTGAAAAATATATTTTGTTATAACTAGTTAGTACAACTTAGTAATAAAGAAAATGATTACATTTCTTCAAACTACATTAATCAGTAATAATAATTATTATTACTGACTATTTAACCAACTAAACTAACCTAATAGATATCAATCTAAAAATATTACTTTTCCAAAATCATAATTTTCTTTAAGTACCAATAAAAATGACCATACCGGACCCTTCCTTTTGTTTGCAATTCTTCTAAAAGCACCAGTCTTTTCCTGGACATTATTCCTGTCAAAACTGCCTGATGCATTTTTGTTGAATGCTCGATTTCCATTATTTCCAAAATTTCCTTTCCCAACATTTCTATCAAAGTCACTGTTTCTATTATTTCCACCATATCTGTTGTTGCCGAAACTTCTGTTGTTACCAACATTTCTGTTGTTGCCATCATTTCGGTTGTTGCCAAAACTTCTGTTGTTACCACCATTTCTGTTGTTGCCATCATTTCGGTTGTTGCCAAAACTTCTGTTGTTACCAAAATTTCTGTTGTTGCCATCATTTCGGTTGTTGCCAAAATTTCTGTTGTTACCAATATTTCTGTTGTTGTTACCACCATTTTTATCATTCCCTCTATTCTTCTTGCTATGTATTTGAAGACATCTATTTACTCTAAGGATTCTATTTTTAATAGTAAGATCTTCTTCTGTGAGTGCAAAAGCTAATTCCACAGAATCCTTCGATTTAAAATTGACATAGCCAAATCCTGAAAGTAAATGTAAACTATTATTTATTTATTCTAGTAAAAATAATTGTCGTTTCAAAGGAATAGTCATCATGACTACTACACTTAAACGAAGTTTAATGAATATAAAAGCCAGTGGGGTTAGGCCCCATACACAGGCATGTATGTAAATCACACTAAAGCCGCGTATTGATTTCGCGCGGCAAAACAACAAACAAAGGCTCGCTCGGAAGCCGCTCAATATGGGTCTGAAACTACGCCGCCAGTATCAGTGTGCTCGGGCAATTGGGACGGACCTGACTCTTTTTTTAGTGGACAAACACATGGCGGCAAAAACATGGATAACAACAAATGTCGTACTTTAATTAGAGTATATGGCACAAAACAATTATTTTATTATGAATTTTTTTATTGTTTCATCAAAAGCTACGTATCTCAAGTCCATTAGTCTGAAACTACGATGTAGAATTATATTCATATATAGATATTCATCCACCATCGAGCTTCTCGCTTCTATCGCTTGTTAATAATATGTTAAATAATGAATAATCATAAAAGGTGCAGCACGTCGACGTGATACGTCCATGGTTGTACCGCGCACAAAATGAACGCTCGTTCACGGATCGGCTTCCTCGCTGTAACGAAATAATGCGCAAAAAAAAGCTCGCGAACCAAAACACAGATCTGCCGCGGTCAAATAAGGCTCGCGCGGCCCCGCATCATTGGTATTTAATTATAATATTTTTTACTTAAATTATTAAATTACATTAATATAAATAATACCTTTTCCAGCACCAGTTTTCTCATCCCTAATAATCCTAACTGACTCAATTTCTCCACACTTTTCAAACTTAGCTCTTAATCCTTCATCTTCTAAAGCAAAAGGCAAGTTACCAATGAATATAGAACACTTGGTGTCCAATGTACCAGTTATATCACTTCGAGTCACTCGGAGATGGTGACCATCTAGTACTGTGTTGTTCGCCACTAGGGCCTAAAAAGGAAAAGCATTACACATAAGGAATTTAGATATTGCAAGCAGTCACAAGTTGTCATTATTATTGTTAGCAGATTTAATAATCTGAACGTGATTTTTTCAATATAGAACAGTTCATTTAATACAAAACAATGTATTAATTAACTTAACACTAAATGTACACCAGGTTTGTATCTTATTTTTTTTTAAATATGCTTTTATGTTTTAATAGGCAAGTAATAGTAAATTAATATTTTAAATTCTAATTATAATTTTTGGGTTCCTACATTTTACTACATTTATGTTCAATATAATATAAGTATCTAGTAAAATTTAAATCTTTTTGATATTAAGTGAATAGGAATGTCAAGTTAAAACCTAAACCTATTTTAAATTGTTCATAAAAAAATATGTAACCTTTTCAACAGATTCAGGTTTTTGATATTTCACATAGACATTGACAGTTGTCCGTTCAGGGTGCAATTCATTTTTAATTATTGCAAGTTTTGGAGTCATAGTTGCATCTTTTACAGGCACAGCACGAATTCTGAAAAATTAATATTATTTTATTATCAACATATTAAATCTTTGTCATCCTTACATTTAGCATATTACAAACACGAAAACCTCACCTGACAGTGTCAATATCACCATATTGACAAAACAATTTTTTAATATCCTTTTTAGTTCTAGGCTTAAACAGTACATTCCCAATAAAAAGTGTCCTCTTTATGTCATCCTCACTCTCTTCTTGAGGCACTTTTGCTTCAGCTGTCTTAATTTCTTTGCTCTTTATGTTATTACTTTCCTTCTCTGACTGTTTTTCTTCTTCTTCATCGGAACTATCAGCTGCACCTAAACATGCAATAAGTGTTCATAACAAATACTATCTAGAATTATAAGATAATAAATACAGAGTAAATATAAATAAGTGCTATGAAATTTTATTGTATTAAGAAATGGTGATATGACTAGTTGGTCAGGCCTTTTAGTAGATTGTCTTGAACATCTGCCACTGACACAGATGTACAATGATGAATGATACTTGTCTTTAAAAAAATACTAATAAAAATTAATCTTTCAATCTAAAAAGACTATTTTGAAATCACATCTCAACATACAGAGTAAATCATCATAATATTACAATAAATTATCACATTGCTTTTTCTGTATGATTGATTGATAAACATGGAATTAAAATAACATGGTATAATAAAGTAATATAAAGAAAAACACACCAAAACAAACTCTAGTTGGTTATGCCTGGGTGGCTCATTCCCATACAAGCAAGAAATATAGAAATTACCTATCTCAAGCGATTCTTTGTGTTCATCCTCTGATTGTATCTCATGATCTGATTCATGCTCAGAATCGGAATCTTGTGCGGTGATTGCATTTGGATTTACTAACATTTCATCAATCGCCTCAGGCCTATTTGTTTCTAATATCTCTTTTTCATTATCTTGTTTTGATTCTTCATTAGCATGTTCCAAATTCTCACTTGTAACTTCAACTGGCACTTTATTTTTTTTCATTTTTTTATTCTTTTTGGGTTTAGAAATATTTGTAACTGTTTCTATAGAACAATTTTCCAATACTTCCAATTGATTAGGAACCTCTTCAGAATCTTTGTGTTCATTTGTTACTGAAATCTCTGCTTTACACTTTGGGGCCTTGGACTTTTGCTTTTTCTTCTTTTTTAAAGGAATCTCACCAATTTGTACATTTTCTGAGCTTGTATTATCAACTATTGTTTTCTTAGGAGATTTAGGACCTTTCATGTTTAGACTGTGTTTACTGTCAGTTTCTAGCTGTTCTTTAAGATGTTTCTTAGCTTTATCTACTCCTGGACTGGCTACACAGCTACTACCTTCTTCAATTGTAGTATCTAAGTCTGGATTCTGAAATATACGTTTTGGCGATTTCTTAACAATAGCTTTCTTTTTCTGTAAAGTTGGAGACAAGAATATAGATCGGTCGTCAATGTATTCACTCCTTGGAGTAACGTTTGGTGATAGTTGGTGTTTAGTAGGAGTTAACGCTCTTTTTAATAATTTTGGCCGACTAGGCGTCACATTACCAGACACTAAAGCTGCTACACTTCCAAGCACGTAATCCATGTTAATTATTTAAACATTTAATAGTCTTAATCTTTTGTCTTAAAAAGGTTTAATTATCATTTTACAATATAGAACAAAATTATTTAGTAACACAAGGCGTACTAAGTGTGAACCACATGGTATTTCTATTGACAGTCGAAGTCGAGACTTAATTCAAACTGACTGACAATTGACTACTAACACATCACTGTTAATTAGAAGTTGACAGTTTTTTTCAATCGATAACCATTTTTCCTAGCCACCAAAAGTGACCAATTCCACATGACTTTTATAGGTAACCGTGGTATATAAACTTAAAATAAACTGTTGCTATCTCAATACGTATTTACAGCGACTTTAATTTTCAGTTTTACAATAAACGTTAATGTCAATTTTGAAAACTGAAGTTTTCCTAGATGTCATGTGTTATAAAGGTATTTTATGGTAGACTTCATTTTTCACTTGTAAGTTCAGTTGTAGTACAACTATCAACTCTGTAGTCTGTAGTCTGTTGGGTGTTCGTAATTCGTATAATATTTTGTGTGAACTGTGATTTACTCAAGTTAGTGACGCTCTGGTGTTTAAATAATTAATATTCAGGTTTGAATTTACGATTTGAGTTTATATTTTAAATTTATGTGGATTTTGCCGAGCATTTAAATTTAAAGGAATCATACACTTGTATGTATTATTTGTTTAAAACCGTAATTAACGTACCTCGCCATGATATGCCGCCCGCCATTCCTATAAATTGTTTGTGTTTAGTTTGGAAGTGCCCATGAAAATGGAAATCTATAAAGTTGTTATACATTATTCGTATATTGTGATGTTAAATTTTAAATTATTGAAACCCCAGCTTAGTATACATTTGTAAGGTAGAAAACAAAATCTCAACTCGAAACAAGTCCCAACTGCATAATATTAATGTTAAGTTCTTTATTATTAGTTTAGTTTCATGAGATTTCGAACTATGATGCGCAAGCCCGCAATGATTAAGAAAATGCGTAATCCTGTCTGAATTTTATGCCCATGACCTCGAAGCGTCTTAGATATTAAAACTAATTTAATATAATGGTTTACCTATTAGTGCACGTCACATTTATTCCTAATAGCTTGTAAGAGCCACCTTCATTAAAGAAGATTTCACCACAATAAATACATTGTTATAATCTAATAAAAATTGAAGAACTTTAAAATTAACATTTGACTAAATAACCTTTTTATTAACTATCCATTTTTTTATCTAGTTTATACATTTGAAGTTAAAACAAAGTGCATACTTCACCTACATTCTTATATGGTACAGTACTGCCTTAATAACCTAAGCCCTCACTAACTGAGGCGTAACAATCACTCGACCATAGTTGGAGGATGTGCCACACATTCTGGAAATGTGTATAACCTATGTTTTTAGTAAAATAACCAGACTTTTTTAATGTTAATCAAATTAATTTAGCTTTGTTATAATATACCAATTTAGGTAATTTTATATACTATTAAATCTTGAAAGGCATATTTAGGAAGGTAATAAGGAAAGAAAATAAGAAAAAAATGATCTTTTTAAAATTAAGATAATTTTAAAAAAATATTATAATAATGGATATAAATAAACTGTAGTCATGTATGATATGCTTTTTTATTATACAATCAAAATAAAATGTATATGTAAGTAATCATAATATTTAAATAATGCTAGAATAGCAAGTGTTATTCATGCAGAAATTTTTATTTCAACTCGGTATAACATTTTGCAAATATCCCTTTACAAAGTTATGAGTAAACCTTTTATATCTGCATGAATGAGTTTTCTTACTTATTTGAATGTGCTAAATTAATATTCATACCAATTCTTTAAAATGTAAATTCAGAATTTTCATATCATCAAGCTTTGTTTAGCTTAGGTTTCTCTTTGAGACCTTAGGTCAACTGTGCCAAGTGCTTAAGACATTTGAATTGCAAATATCTTTTCACTTGACTAAAACTGCATTGAAGAATCTTTATGGTTTTGTATAATATTCCATTTACATAATGATCTTTGGTAAATAAAAGTATTTCTTTTATGCAAGTCAAGTTCTTCAAATTACAAACAGAGTTTTAAGGTTGCTTAGGTAGACTCAAAACATAAATTAACGAGAATTAATTGTATTATCAAAGCTTAACTAAGTTTTCAAACAGTTTTCCAAAGAAATATGAAATATTTTGAAAACGTAATTTCTAGTTACATATCTTAAGTTATATTTTACATCTCCTTGATGATGGTAACATTGTTTAGAATTTTACATGGTGTATGTTGTGTGCTTGAATACTTTTTGTTCTTTACAGCCATGTGGTAACTTTTGTAAACAGAGACTTATATGAGTATCTTAAAAAACTAAAAGGGGATTTGAAGTGGTTATTCTATCTGTTTTAAATTTGGTTGCATGTCAGTAAAATTTTGTGTATTTTATTTTCCACTTTAGTGAAAAAAAATAATAAAGTTTACATTGTTTTCTCCTATATATTAATTTATAACAAGTTTAACTATATGGGTCTATAAAATCTTATAAGAAAGTCATAAACTTATAGTATACTATAGTCATACAATAATTACCTATACAATATTTTACAAAAAATCTTTTAAAGAATCAAAATTGTTCTCAGTTGTGAATTCATACATAAAAACACCTTGTGAATATGCCAATGTTATTAGAATTTGGCTTGACCTTGTAAAGTAACTGGCTCAATATTGAAAATTTATTGAAGTAATGTAGACCTGTCTCACCCACAATAGTTTCTTTGCCTAAATATAGTATAGTATAAGTTACTTTTGTGTTTTTATGTATGTAGTAGTGTGTAGAAGTTTAAATAGTTTGCGGAACTATTGTACCAAATCATGGGTGTGCTAGTACAGTATTATTGTCATTATGTGTTATTGATAGTTTAGTAACAGAGCAACAGGTGTCATTGTTTTCTTTCTTATTCTAAAAACTTGCGACATTGTGTTTCGTTCCAGGTATGCAAATGAAATATAGCTCTAAAACCAATACTATGCTTTAAATTTTGATTACGATTGAACCATAGAAAAGGGTTGTACGCCGCATTTTAAATAACTTGCAACTGGCACTTGTCTGGATAAATTTTAATAGAATTAAACCTAACGGTTTTGAAATTATATACTCGACACGTAATATGGAAATAATAAATTCCCTGTATCGATTGCAAAGGATTGCCTTAACTATAACTAGGTTCTGTATTTTTTTACGAATTATAATTTACACTATCGGCCGTTACTTAATATTCCACTAATTTTCAATATAATGTAGAAATGCTGATTCTTGTATAGAAATATTAATTAACAATCATAAAATTTTGTTAATTCTACTGAAACACTGCTCGAAATATTTATTGCTGCTGACATGCTGACTTAATATGTTTGTGTAATTATAATTATGTAAGCAGATAGTTTAATGACCTTTTGGTATATGGCGTTTTGCCAGACTTGTAATGAGGCAAAAGGGCGCGTTTTTGCCCGCACATCACTGAGGTGGCAATTAATAATTCAAGTAACAATTTAATATTATTTTCATATATTAAATGTAGATCGCGTTGCATTGGGTTAGAATGCAGCGTTGCTTATATAATTAATGGTTATATTATATCATTTACGAAATATTTATAAAGGATAAGATTCGAGCACGCCACACCTGTTGACGATAAGAAAAAAGTAAACATGTACTGGAGCAACTGATCTGGAAAAGTTTTTCAACATGCATACCCGCGTAGGGGGAACGCGTCGCGTTCTCTCAAATGAATATGACTATAGTCATAAACTTAATCATATATTTTACGATATCGCATACTACTTCATATCTATACAATTATATTTTACTATTGATTTGAGTCAAAAATATCAAGAGTTATTTTGTTTTAATCTGTCTGAACTAAACGTCTGCTTTAATTTATAATGGTTGTCAAATACTCGTCAAGCCCAAAATAGAATAGTCATTGTTATTCTAAAAACCGCGTGTTGAAAGTTCTAAATATATTTTCTTTATATTTGTCAGTGTATAGAGCAAAATACTTAACTTTATTTTATTACTTCAAAAAAATTATACTGAAGGTGGAAAAGTATAATTTAAGAACAAAAATGGCGGAAATATAACTAGAATCTTCTAGAAGCATCTAAATTCTAAATGAACACTTGGTGCGTTCATCTACTCATAAAACTAATAGCTTCGGCCCTTCGTAGCATAAGAACCGCGTGAGTGGTAACTATACGGTACAAATAAACGCTTACAGCGATTTTGTAGTATTCGTGTAATTGTGTATTTATAAATGTGGTAATAAATTTAATATATCGGGAAACTGGTTTGCCGTAATAGATAAATTATATAGTACAAGTATGTACCTATTGTTTAGTACTAATTGCGTAGTTGATAAAGTATGACTAATCAAATTAAATTAACAACTTGTTTCGATAAAATAAAACGAATTTAGTTTTTACAACTAAGTTGGTAGGCAGCTCATTCTAATTTCTAATCTATTGAAAATATTACTAATCGTGTTGTGATGTCAACGTTAGTTAAGTATTACGTTGTAATTGTCTAACAGCTATAATAATCGTACAATTACGTAAGAAGTAAAGTGTATTTATTGAGGAGAACATTTATACAAAATGTAATTTGATCATAGCTTAAAAACAGTAAAGAATCTTGTTACATGTACCAAAAGCTATTTGTTTAAGTGTGCGTAATATAGTTTGTTGAACCCGCGTCATTACATCGCTAAGATTGGTCGGTTTTTTACGTTTCAATATCAAGGTAAAATCTACAGAGACAGGTTCCTGATTATTTAATACGCATTGGTTTCCTAGTTTTGGTTTAATCGCGTATATTTTAGGAAAATATTAACATTATGTGTTGGCTGATATTTTTTATGTATTAACCTACCTTGTCGTTAAAACAACAATATGACAAAGTTGTCATTTTGAATTTCTTGGTCCTTGTTTTAAAATCTTCTCTATAAAAGTAAATTGTAAAGTTGGTAAAAAAATGCTAAAGTTTTGCATAAAATGTGTTGAATAAATCTCGCATTTTAGGATGTTTGCTAACCTATAGTTTTGAATTAAACTTATATATAGTTAACCAACACAGGCCGCATCAAAGTGGGCCATTGTTTCAAAAGCAGCTGCGTTCTGAATTTATGAACAAAAAAATACACTTTATTTTACAATCGATTTTCTTATTCAATAATTCCATGTATGAACAGTAGTCTTGTTTTCTAGTCTAGCTATCGTCAAATGTATTTATTCAGTAACGTATATAGGACCATTTTGAATCGTCTTAAATCTAAATGACTTCGCCTGTTCGTACACGACCAAGCTGAGGATATAACTTCTTTACCATTTCTTGGTAAAAAGTCCACATGAATTTGTTTTTATTTTGAACTATTCCTCGTAGAATATTTGTTAAATTCTTGTTTCATTATTTTTTATATTAGGAGAGTTAATAATTTTTCACAAATTCCATGATTACGAAATCTTGATAGATCATATTTTAAACTTCTTAATATGTTATATTTTATATATAACACATTAAGTGTACGTATCTAATCACTAACATTCATTATGATAATGTTAACTAAATGATGTTTAAGAATATATCAATAACGTTTGCCTAGGAGAAGGAAATTGATTCCTGTAGTGCGCACTGTGATACTTAGTATCGAATTATGCTCTTTAGGCACTCTATTGACGTACATAAGTAATCGCTGATACGATTGTATTTTGAAAAAATGTGCTATTATGGTATTAGTTATGGTTTTGTTAACATTTTAGTTAAAAAATAAATAGAAATTTCATATTTCGGTTAATTATAAAAACTTATTATAGCACCATGCACTAATGCACCATTATAATAGGTTTCAACTTATATGGTTTTTTTTACAGGTAAACCATGAGTAATATTGTAACGCGGAAAGGGCCCATAGGGGACGACACTAAGGTAAATAGTAATGTTATTTTAGTGTCATACAATATTTACTATCTAAACGGGTCAGCCAGTTTAAGTCCTTAAACATTTTAATTGTCCTGTCTCGTATTTAAGTAGATAATTTTAATTGTATAAAGATAAGAGATATGCGCACATGTTAAAGTATGCAATGAGAAACGTATTTTATGTATAAAATACATTTTAATCATACAATAATATATACTATGCGAAAGAGATAATATTCTAATAAATTAAAAATGAAAATTGATAAATTTCAGAAGCACACTGACAGTCCTGTCAAAGATATGAAAAAGAAAATGGCAATGAACGCTGAAAAAGAAAAACAGGCCGCTGAAAAAAGTGCAGAAAAGCATACGAAATCAGCAGAGAAACCTAGCCCAAGTGATAAAGAAAAGAGTAGCAAAAAAGATAAGAGTACAGACAAAATAGCTGACAAAACAGACACTAAGGAGAAATCAACAGATAAAGTTGTTGACAAGAAAGAAAAATCTACAGAAAAGGCTGTAGACAAAAAAGACAAATCTACTGAAAAGAGTACAGAAAAAGTTGCAGACAAAAAGGCAGATAAAGTAGAAAAGAAAGAGGAATCTATAGAAAAGTCTACAGATAAGAAAGAAAAAGCCGTGGAGAAGAAAGAAGCCCCGGTGGCTCTGGTAGAAAAAACTAAAGACGATGCTAAAGAGAACGGAAAGGTACGCTGCATAACTTCTTTTAATTAGCATTTTAGGTCTCCGATAAAAAATTTCAAAATAATTATATAGAAATGTTGGTTAGACTACTCTTTTTTAATAATGAAGAATTTTTATATGTTCAAGTTTAAATAGTATTTGTTCGTCTATTTCAGTCGGAAACGCCAGACAAAAAAAAAGATACGAAAGCTAAACAGAATGGTTCACGTGTTAACGGAGAACCGGTTGATGGTGTGAGTTCGGAAGAAGAAGATGACCAGATGTTTCCAGAACTTGCATATGAAGACTCTGACATAGAATGCTTCGAACCCCCGACTCCCGAGGGACCCAGCCGAAGTTATACACGCCGGTCTCAGGTACGTTGTACAATAATACAAATACATGAAATTATTATATACGTCTTAATCGACATATGAAAAAAGCCTATTCAAAATAATAATGTTATACAAAACATCACTTGTTTTTAACTAAGCAAAAGCAAGTATTTTCTGTGATCATTTTTTTATTACACATACCATTTCAATGTTTTGTCTGCTTCCAACTGTTTTAACACTCGATATGTATTCAAATATGTTTGACATTATCATCGTGTGTAACTAACCTAACATTTTACATTGTGTACTAACATGTCTTGGGGTGAAGGTTAAGGCGAGTCGTACGCCCGAAACACCGCGGCCCGCTTCCGAGAAACAAGCGGACAAGGATTACATGCCCGAAGAGGTAAGTCATTTGAAACGAACTGTTAATTCGCTCTATATCTCGTTTAAAGTCTGTATTAAGGTCAGTTTGATAATATTAACACGACACACTAGATTTATACAGATGTTAGTATGTAAATTGTCGCATTTTCCACTTTTAGAGAAACGATAACTGTCTATTTTTCTTTCGTTTTTTACACTATTCTTCCATTAGACATTGCCTAACGGGAGATGAGTGATAGCGAAAGAGAAATAATTGCTTGGTTATGATATAAAACTATTACACAAAGATGATCGTCTCATTTGGTTTTCCCTTGAAAAATGTTGAATGTAACTTTCGATGGACAAAAAAACGGTATACGACGCAAGTAATCGTCATCCAAACGATTGCTAATGACATCACTTTATACAGGTTATGATGTTAGGAATATTAAAAAAAAAATGACAGATGAAAGAACTGTCATCTGTCAATTCTTAAAGGTTTTTAGAGAACAAAAGATGTCGTTCGTTTACCGTTTCTACATTCTAACCCCGCAGGAAGTTTTTACAGTTTCTTAACTAACTGTTAATTTTTTTATAAGTTTTTTACGTAGTCGTGTACTGAAGCTACAGCTAATGAGATATCTATCTATTCTAAGTGCTAAATGCGTTTTTCAGTCAAAGGAGTCGAAACTGCTAAAACTCAAGGATGACGTCTCTGATCGTAAACTGCGTTCATCGGACTCACCAAGAAGACAAGATAAAACAGAAAAGGTAGAACCTAAACAGGACAATGTTGAAGACAAAAATGACAGTAAGATTGAAGATAAAATTGAAATCACTATAGAAGTGGAGACTGAAGGTGAGTTTTTCAAAGTAACAGATCTTCTCTTTGACAGGTTTTGTTTTTCACTTCGGAAATCGAGTTCGAGGTCCCGATCTCCTTAAAATGTAAATGGTTCTAGAGCTGTAAAAATAATTTCCCTGTGTTAGGTATTTTGGCAAGAGTCAAATGTAATTGTCATTGTCCATACCAAAGGTAGTTTAGAATATGTGTGAATTGTGTTGCTTAATATTTGTGCGTGTGTGTGTATTGCACATAGCAGAGCAGCGTAACGATGTGTGTAGTGTGACAATGTGTGTGCGCAGAAGGCGCGCGCAAGCCGGACACGAATTACTCCAAGTCGCGCGTTAAGGTGTCACCCTACCGCCGCAGTATGCGTCTCGCCACTCCCGCTGACGTCACGCAGACCTCCCTGCTCGCCAACTACACTGGTAATACGAATTATTTGTATGAATATTTAGAACGTTTTTTTACAGTCTTTTAGAGGGAGGCATAGAGTAAAAATACTTCACTGTAATAATTATCTATACTTATAATAAGACAGTAAAAATCGAATGTCTGTACATTTAATATTTTTCCAAAAAACTGAAAGGAGGCAATTAAAGAAGAGTTAAAGAGAATCATTTTTTTGGATTCTTGTCTGTCAGTCTGGTACGTTATAACTTCAAAACTACTGAACGGATTTGAACGCGGTTTACAGTAACATATAATTGGGAGCGTTGTCAAAAGTTTATTTCGTCAAAATCGGTTAAGGGAAAAAGAAGTTATGGTAAATTGAAAATTTACTTCAACCTTTGCTTCAAAATGTTTAAACACTTATATTGATTGATTAGTTATATATTGTTAAATATATTCTACTATAAGTTAATCTTAATATTAAAACTTATGAGAGGTAACAGAAATAACAAAGCAGTGCGCGCGGGCGCGGTTGAAGTGTTGAACAATGTGCTCGATAGATGGCGTTGATAAAATTCGTCATCAACCTAGATCGCGGTATTAAGATGCTCCATTGTGTAATTACTTACTAATTACCGTGCAGTTCAAACTTTCATTAACGCTATATTCTATGATTATTTTGAGTTAATACTATCCATACAAACAAGTAAAATGAATCAGCTCATTCACATAAGAAAATGACTATCAGAATATAAAATTGTCAGAAAAGTAATTCCCTTAAGTTTATTTGAAAGTTGTTCTCGATTTCCCTGAATCATCGGATCCTGTAAAGCTATGTCATCCCTGAGTAACACAGGCTATATATAATTCCATTTGTAACAAGATTTTAGCCTGTGAAAGAAAGCTCTGTCGAGATCATTAAAAAACGCTATATACTTAACCAAATTACACGTGGGCGAAGCCGCGGGCGGAAAGCTAGTTTATAAAATATATTTACACCACGTGTTCACGAAACGTTACGTACGTAAATTATTAAAATTATTCCTTAAAAATAAGTAGTTAAGTTCCACAATATTTTTTTAAAATTATAACCTTTATAATAGATAGATATTTAAGTCAAAAGAAATTAATTAACTCCTTTCTAGTTTAATAAGATTAATATGAAAATATTTTTCAGGTAACAACACAACGATGGAAATGGACATAACAGAGCCGTCTCTAATGCTTGAAGAGCCCTCAAACGCCGAGAGTCCTTACTTGAGTGGTCTACGCAACATTCGCGGGAGGAGGTCATACAAACCGCTGAAGGAGATGAATTTGAGAAATATCGGAGTCAATACCAGCATCCGGTCTACCAGCAGTGCTTCAGGTATTTAATAAGGCAAAGATTTGAATTGGTGTAGACCGAATTGTCAAAACATTTAACCCAAGCTATAAATTATATATATTATTTCCCACAATTTACTTACGTAAATGAATGTATTTGTCAGTTTCAGAAAGCAGCCGCCCAACAGGAACTGTGGTGGGTCGTAAGAGGAAGCCGGAGGCGGAAGATGCGCAGGAGTCGCACGAGTCGAGAGGCAAACGCGCAAAGCTTTTGGAACGTTTGGGGGGATTCACTAGGCCTTTCCGTTTTACCACGTCTGCTTCAGAACGGCTCTGTGTTGAGAGTACCGCCGAGGTGAGTCTCAACTCGAATTTAACTTTAACTGCAATTAAAATAATAATAATTGGCAATTCGTCACGTTTACAGATCGTCGGTATAAACACGGATTTGCCATTGTCAGCGCCGGTGATAGCGGCTGACACTTTCGACCCCGAGTCCCTCAAACACTCGACTTCGCTCCCGGCTGCGCCTGCGCCGACACAAGCGCACAGGGACAAGCGATGTTCTATTATGTGAGTACAGAATATATTAAGAAAAATATAATATAATGGTGAATTAACTATTCTGCTATTCTGTATTAAATTTAATTTAAGGCGTGAATGTGTTTAGTCATTGAAACATTTAGTAACAAGCTCATTTTTTAGATAAGAATATTATTTAAAAGCAAACTAAGTAGTAGAAGTGTATGATGTAGAAATAATTTTTAATCTGAAGTCTAATAACTGCTTGATTCAGGTAACAACTATCGCCTGCGCAGGTAAGAAGAAGATTGTTTAACGATTAATACAATTTGCCTTTAACAATAGGGTTAAGTCATATTTTGGTAAATCGGTTAAAAATCGGATTGTTTACATTAATTGTGAGTGTCCAATATTTTTTATATGAAAGGTATTTCATGTACGTTTTTCTCTACTCGTCCGATGCCCGGGTTATGTGGAATTGCTACAAGGGGATTGTTTTAAAAATCGAACCCGATCGGCGCTTGTGATTGGTCAGATCTTGGCCAATCAGAATCAAGCAATAATAAACCTTTTTTTTTGTCCTAAATTTGGGACGTTATTTACGATAAACCCAGGCATGGTATGATTATAGTTTGTATTTCAAAAATGCAATAAATTTCTAAGCAAATAATGTTTGTTTTGTGTTGTCCATATATAAATGGTAGCCACATGTATGTTGATTAATTTGTGTCCGTAGATCGCATTCGTTTTTGTAATCTGAAAATACATTTCTTTATCCCACCTGTAATTTGTATTGTACATTTGGCTGCCAATCACGAGATTTAAGGCTTGTTGTAAACTAACTATTTTGCCTCTTTTGTGTAATAGACGAATCATATAAATCAAACGTTAGTTTACCAGCCTTTCATATTTTTTATACAAAATTCGGTGTGTTAATGTTGGTAGATTTTGTAAAATTTGCAAATATGAAATTACATTAAATTTACGTTCACAATGTATCCTCATTTTAATGTCCGTGTGTGTAAAAAGCTTTGTAATGTGCCGATTTTTTATAAAAACATGAAAATTGTCCCTCTTTTTGTATAGGTCTTAGTTACCGGTATGGTATATATGTTTTATGGATTGACCTTTACCAGAATCAATTTTAATAATCACTATTAAAATTGATTCCAAAGCATTAGGATAAGGTTAAAATTATGTGTTGCCGCTTGTTATTCAAATGTTTAATGTCAGATGATAAATTGTGGACATTGTGGCAACATTTAATTTTCAGAATATTTTAAGGAATGCCCAAAGTTGATAGCAATCGTGTACAAAATGTCTAAAATGCATTTTATATAAAATAAAAAATATATAGATTCGTATTTCTTTTTTCTTATTTACTATTATTAGTATGTAGTTTTCACCTTAGGTCACATAATTAAGTTGATATAAAATTTCTCTTATTAAGTGAGCTTCCATTAATCAAGCTAAATATGGTGTTTTGAAAGATGTCAAAAGTTTGAGATTGCCATAGACATGACAATAGGACCACCGGAGAGGCCACCGAATTAGATGTTTGCTTTAAAGCATTAAAAATTTCTCACTTTTTAAGCAATGCATTCATCAATAAACCCATACATAAATTTGAAACTTAACTGTTTCATGGTGGTTTTTTTTTAACTTGCCTTGCCGATATCAAAATTAACTTTTTTTTTCGATTTCAGTTCTCTTATGAAAGTTTACTTTGTATTCTTCTAGAATCAGAAAAGACATTAGCTATGTCTTTTCTGATATAGGCTATTTAAAAAAACCAGGGGACTTAGTGTGAAACAGATAGATCGATGTTCGATCGATATTTAATTGATTAAAAGTTATAACGTACAAAATAGATAAATGAATGCGCTTGTCATTTCCAAACGTTAAAGTCTTAGAATGTGATGTCGTAACTGTTTAGAAACGATAACGTCTTCACTTATTTCGAAGGGGAAAAAACCGATCGTCGTTTGTTTCGCATTCTAGCCCCGCACTGTCACATGTGGACAATTATGAAATGGGTTTAACAACGATGAAGACATTGTATAGAAGTTATAGTATTGTTTACATTTAAGATTATAATTAACATTTGGTCGCAATATTTGTAGTCTACTTAAAAATGTATTGTACAGACTGGCGACTGGAGCGAGGGTGGCTTAATTTTTGACTACTTTTTATTGAGTTTACAAATACAGTTAATGTGTTGTAGATTATAAAAATGGAGTGCTTTTCGGGTGAGTTAAGTGACGAAAGTCATGTCCACCCTATCGCAAACGCAAGTCTGTTGTCTTTATCTTTTCTAATGTTAGGTAATTGTTTTTTTAGAATCAAAATTAGTTAAGGTCATTTGTTTAGGTCTGTAGTGTCGAATTATTATGATTGAATTGAAATTATAATTTTTGTTAATAAATCCGATAATGTGTTTTTATTTACAACATCTTAAATAAGTTTAAAACTCATAATATATAATATTATATGATATATATACGATTTATTAAAATAACATTTAAAAATTCTAGTGTAAGGTGGCGCTTTCGTCTCCCATATGGTACGGCCAGCATACATTGAAAACTTGAGCTGAAATTTAAAAATAAATTAAATAATATATGCTTGCAATTTAAGCTCAGATAACATTAAAACATTTATGATTGATGATGACTATTACCCTTTGTCATCTCTACATCAGTTTCCTTAAATCTCATAGAATGCTGTCCATATCCCAACTGACCCCGCAAACCCCACAGGAAGACCTCATTAGGGGTCGTATTGACCCCACAGTCCTGTTTCGTTTGCAGACACTTGTCACGTGGCTCCACTGTCTGACAGTGGATTTCGGATCTCAGATGACTGTAGTTTGTCTGTGTCGAGTGCGTTTGACAGTTCACTATGTTAGCCTAAAACAATAAGACGAACATTTAAATATACTTATACAGTATAGTAAGTACTTGTATTTGTTGACATGTTGATCAACTTGGTCTGCAACATGGCCATATTTAATTTACAAATATCTATTTTGAGATTTTTATATCTAATATATAAAATTCTCGTGTCACAGTTTTCGTTCCCTTACTATTCCGAAATGGGTTGACCGATTCTCCTGAAATTTTCTGAGCATATTGAGAAGGTCTGAGAATCGGCCAACATCTATTTTTAGACACATTTTTTTATTTACTTTTTTGCCAGAACGATGTTTGTCGGGATCAGCTAGTATACTAGAAATATATTAAGAAAAAAATCTTATCTATTGTTAATGATATGTATTAGATGTTTAAAAAAATTAAAGACAAAACAAAACTTTAATTTGTTGTTCATATCCAATTCATTGCAAAATTAATTTTATTTAAATTACATCCGCATCATTTTTGCATATTGTATTACATTATATTTTGATTAAATCGGTGAATTTCTCACCCATTGACATGCACGTCGCTTCCACTCCCAGAGGTCGGACGTGTAATTCTTCTCGATGTAACTGTCTATTGGATGCGCTTCAGTTTGTACATCCTTATCTGATACTTTAGCTGGAAATACATTAAAAGATGCTTGTTAGATTTGTATTTAAAACGCGATATTGTTAACTATATTTCAGATACAGGCAATGACGTAGGTATTATTAACTACCAACGAACTGATTTGAATATAGATCACATTTTATCATCTTTCATCACTTTGTTAAGTTAACAATGCCGGTGTTTAGAAGTCAAGGTGTGAACAGAAGTGTGAAGTGATAAGTGCGATTAGTGCGAGTGAATAACTTCGAGGGCTATTTTAGCTGTTAAGTGACCTCCTCCCTAGTACTGATTCACTCCCCACTATCGCAGTTCGTTAAGTGCGCAGTGTCAAGTTCAAAGTTTGAAAATGAAACGCTGTTCATCTTCCATTTCTAGAGACTCTATGCACATCGGACAGTAGGTACCAGTACTTTGAGCTTCTTCCTAAACAATGTAAACGTAAAGTTAACGCTTAACACTTATCACTTCACACTTCGCAAAGTGTAAACCAGGCTTAACTCGACGCAAACATTCTAAATTTAAACAAAACCAACTAGAATATATTACATTACTTGGCTCAGATGTACCTACCTACTACGAACGTGTTTGTATCATTAAAAAATGATACACTTGTAGCTTATAAGCGTTTAATATAACAAGGAATAAAATTTACTTTTAGGTTCCACTTTGGTGACCATTTGATCGACATCCCTCACTTTATGCACTGCGGATGCTATACTCAGCAAATTTATAAGATGTGGGTTGTTCCGTGCATACTCTAGTACTTCGTTTATATATCTGTTGGTTAAATTGTTTACCCATATCATATATACCGTGGCGCGAATACCAAAGATTGATCTTGGACTATTACCTACAGACCATTAGGTACGGATTTTGTTTACGACATTTACTCACGATTTTTGATTGAGAAAGTCTTAATTGCGCACATAAAGAGAATAATCAATTAGTACGCAGATGGGCTCGCACGCTGATATAAATATTTACACATCCCAGAATTAAATTATTTTATAATTTATTTCATAAGTCATCAAAGCACGGAAACAATTTAATTTTAAACATTTTTGTAATAATTATGTAAATAGTATTCACATATTACGTTAACATTTTTTTTTTCGCTATAAAATATCCGACAAATATTATATTGTTATTATTGTTAAAATTGTAACAATTACCTGCGTGGATCTCGGCTGAACCGAGCGGCCATTTTGACCGAGCAAAATCCGTAACGTGCATTCTCATGCCTTATGAGCCCCAGCTTCACATTACTGGGTACTAAGGCGCCAACACTTAAACACACAGCGCAGAAACCTAAAAACTATATCCTTCTTTCAAGCATAACGAATATTTTTTTTAAATTCAAAATAAAAATCCGTGCAATTTCTATGTAACTACTGCATTTGAATGTTGAATTGAATGATATTTGTATCAAAAAAAAAATTATTCGTGCATATGAAACAAAATTCTTACTTGAACATGTTTTTCCTTTAGGGAAGCCAAGCTATCGGAATAAGCAACGTAGTTTTTTATAGAACCCAAAGATAGCCTTTCTTCTACGCTCAACCGACCACTTCTATCTTGGTCAGTTACCACAATTCTGCCTCGGAGCATTTTTTTAAGTATAGGAAATGGTAATTTCATCTGGTCTGAGAATTTTTGCTATTTATAATCAGGGTATATTAATATAGGGGATGTGTTATGGGTACTAACACAAATATTATAACAGACAGACCACAACCAACAAATAAGCTCAGCACATAAATATTGACGATACCGGAGTTCGAACTCTTTATTCTTTATCCGTTTTTACTTATGGTAGTCTATTTATAAAAAGTAATCGTATGTTAATCTTATAATTTAACTTTGACTCGATTACATACCTTGTATGACTATAAGGGCACCCATTAGCCTGTTAACGGTTGCCACTAAATACATAATGTTTTGCATTTGTCGCCACACTTGCCATAACTTCGCAAATAGGGGCTGATGAAAATAATCAATTACTCAGGACAACCAAATATTGTATAAGGGTTACGAAGTATGGGAACGTTGATTATATAATATACATATATAGCCTGTGCGGATAAGCTATCGGTAGGTACCAAAATGCAAAAGGACCGGTTGTAAAAATTCAATTTGATTGGTTCTAAATAGAATGGTAAAGTAGTGGTAGAAACTGAAATTATATACAATCTTGTCATAATTAGGCAATACAATTCGAGATTGAATGTGTGCAAACTTAGCCACGTCAAACATTTTGATGCAATGATATCGACGCGTTTGAGCTCGTAGCTCTTATTTCGATAAGTTTAAATTAATATACACTTACACATATACAACATGGAAGTAAAAAAACTATGTATTTAGTAGCTTATACTTGTGATACTCACAAACACGGTAACGATCGGCACAGCGGCTTTATACTTGACAGCGGCGTGAAGTTCGACCAACGCGACTCGGAAACGTTCAACCTGCTGTGAACCTTCTTCCACGAGTGTTTCCACGTCGTTTAACAGTTTACGAATGTATACCTCATATTGTCGGTTGAAAGATAACAGTTCGAATACTGTTTTGTAGTCTGACCTAAGGGAAACAAATATTTTAATATATTCCTAAACTCGTTCATGTTCTGTTGACATTTTATTATCATCCACCATAGATCGCGTGAACTTAAACGTGCTTTTTATAATCGAATATCGATAACATTTAACACTTACTCTGTAAGTTGAGTGTTTGGAGCTAGTACAACGATGACATTGCCGGTCTCATCTTGAATTGAAATAGTATCAGAAATTGCTGTGGTAAGTGTATTAACTCGCTGCATGACGGCAATCAAAGAGTTTGAAAGTGATGAGAGACACGCCTTTCCAGCGTCGACTAAATTAAATGGCACTGAAACAGTTATTTTAAACGATCCTAATTACTGATAAGCAATATTGGCCCAGCATAAGCCTCACTATGGTCGTGCGTAAAAGCTACCTTTAGATTTTCTTATTGATTTTTAAGCAATAACACTCAACTATAGCGAAAGTCAATACAACGCCGGTAACGCACTCACGACCTCCCAGCCACATGAATGTCTATGGGCGGCGACTTCACCTATAGTGGGTATCCTGCTCGTTTGCCCCCTCTTCTACAAAAAAATGAAGATGCCGGCCCTCGAAAACAAAGCCATGATGCGTCCGTCACAAAGGGATCACATAGCGGATATTTTTAAAAAAGTATTTGTGGAATTTATTGATGATATGATAAGTGAACATAATATTTTAATAAAACTAAAAACTTACAGTCAGGAATTCCCTCGCCACCCTTCTTGCAGTCCCTGTTAAAGAGTCTTACACCTGAAGCCACTTGCATTAGCTCACTAAGTTGAACTGACTTCTCGATACGAGGCAACGAAATAAACACCTTAAGATCGTCGAGAGAAAATACGCTTTCTAATGCCGCCATCCCTTCTTTTAAGGTCTGAAATTATGTAAAGTGTAGGTTGTGTAGATTTCCTTTAACGGATTCACGTAAAATCATTTATTTCTATGAATAGTAAACGAAAAACATAAGATAACGGCAGTAGTATATCTATATCTATCTATGTTACTACAATAATGTGGCTTAAATTTACCCCAATACTTCCAGGGTTACCAAGACCACTGGACAGAATTATGTAAATCGACATTTTTCTAAATAATTTTTTAAACGCAGCATCGTCTTCAGGATCGTCATCAACAATCTCGGCGACCAGAGGGCGCAAACATTTGTTTATTGAATCCATATGTTTGTCAATCAAACTCTGCAGTTTGTCGTAATTTGTTTGCATCGTGAACTGCATTTTCAAAGTATTCATTGATGTTTCGCATTCTGTAATAATTGTTACAAAGTAGGCAAAACATATTTTTATAAATCGTATATTTTATTTAAAATACATATGAATATTACGATCATATTTTCAGTATATAAAGTGAGACTTGGATTATCCAAGGGGTTCAACACAATTCCCATCTCCACTTTATACTTACTTGTAAGCATGGCAACACATTCAGAAACGAAAAACTCCAAGTTATTCCTGCTAATTGTTTTTGAAAATAGTTTTCCATATTTCGGGTTGAGAAGCAGAAGATCAATCAAATAGATAACAAATTCCGTATCAACACTTAAATTATTTTGTGCGTGTAAATTTCGTGTTATTTCATTGGCGATATTTTTAATAATATTTTCGTTACAAGCCATAATTGTAAAGTTGCATAAAAACTGTCTATAGGACTTCAAAATAATTACGAAACCATGGTAACCAGTTCATAAAGAAAAGGAAAAAGCTTGATACTGTCATGGCGCTTCCTCTAGCAACCATAGACTTCATCCTCAGCTGACAGTGTAAAACTAAACTGTTTTAAAGGTATGTAAACTACTTGTAATGAAACATGAAATTTTTGAATATTTTATTGACGGTTTATCCCTCGGCGTTTGAAGACAACCTGCATTTTACTTAACACTGCATTTCTTAATTCCTAAAAATGATAGCTCTCATATTAAATATTTTTTTCTTTACAACCTTTATGAATGTAGAAATGCAGCCATCACATTAACTTATATTAAAATAACCTATCTTTTGTAACTAAACACAATGACTCGGTGGCGTAGACATACTTCGCTGAAGTTGAAGGAAAAAAATATTGACATTTGCTTGTTTTGATTTTTGTACATAAGATTGGTAACTACATTATATCAATTAAACAAGAACACATTATATTTAACACATTTATTAAACTCTTCAATTCAATAGTTTTTTTATATACAGATAGGTTAGATCTATCTAATTTGTATGGACAATTTATATTTTCAAGTAATTTCAATGTTTTTAGCGTAGTTAAAATAGAGTTAGTCTTCAATAATAGAGTTAAAAATGTCTGTAATTTGATTCGCTTTGCTTCATTGGAAATGGTAAGTACCTTATCTACCCTCAAAACAAATGATGGCAGCAGATAACCGATTTATGGACAATCATCGGTTTCTGAGGCAAACAATCTATTTCCTTAGGATACTTCAAAGGTGTTGAAAAGACGGGTTTAACTAAACAACCTGTCTACAACCAATTTCTGTACTATTGAAGGTATCGCTAGATCCTATTTCTAAATCACCATCGATGTATACGCCACATCTAAGTCATTCTAAACGAACATTTTATGTGATTTTATTAATTCACAAGTAGAGTTAGTCAAATCAGTTTAAGATACAAAAAATATTGCCTGTATGTTAACCCTTTGGCTTTATTAAAATATAAGCCCTATTTAACGCCATAATTTTCACAAAATCACAGAATTCTTAACAACATAAATATATCAAAATGAAACTATTAAGGCAAAAATAATGATGCCTGCTTTTAGTTCCCAAATAATTGTTTACCGAATACATTTACGGCACGAAATTTAATATTAATCCAATTTATATCTGTGACAATATAAAATATCTGAGCAATCATTTAATAAGGAACATAAACGCAAGCATACAAAACTCTCAATATTAGTACACTATTTCCCATATTTGGGTTTTTTGTCACGCAAATAATAAACATCTCTATATACTTAACTGTACAAGTTTAAGATTTTGAGGTCAGTATATGGAGCATGCATAAAATATGGGTACATAAAGTACAAATTGTTTATTAATATAACACAATTGTTGAGCAAAATAATTAACCAATATACGGGATTCGCTCTTCCCAATTTGTTTATTGCTCACACATTAAAGAAAACATTTATGATGTTGGCTTAGCCATGACACAGAAGGTAGTCAGTCATAAGACTATACAACTTAATCTAAGAAATGTGTTTTCAGATATTTCATCATACCAAACGTTCGGAATCGCTTTGTTCCTATAACCTTATAGAGTGCCTCGTCACATATAGCAAATTGTTTGTTATTTGGATCATATAAGTTTTTCTCTTTGATGATGGTCCACACCCGTTTTACAACTTCGTGTCTAGGCATCTCCTCCTCTCCCATTAGTTCAGCTAGAGCTGGTGATAGTTTGTATGCACGAGTGTAACCACTGCCCTTGCCACGCCCGCCGCCAGCTGCTGCCTGTTGACATAAAAGTTATGGAATTAATGTTAATAAGCTGCTGAAGTATATATTTTGAATGTTTTCCTATGATTTTTATTATAATAGATAATAATAAAAATCATAGAATTCCACATAGAATCATATCAGGAATCACTTGTGTATGTCAAGAAATAATTTAAGCTATAAGTAAGCACAACATGGGTTCAACTGTCTAAAGTAAGACTATGAGGGTTCCCAAGTTGTCTGAGAAAATACCCACAACAAACTCAGATGGTACCTACAATTTATTTAAGTATGTTCAGTTTCATAACTCAGTTTATTTACATGAATATTTCTCTACACTTTGTGGCTATTTCATCATGACTTATGTGCAGCAATAGTAAACACATTTTAATGAATTAAAATCAAATTATTAAGTGAGTGTATACATTTCTTATTATTCATTAGACAAATACTAGTTTCTGTCTTAGTTCAGACCTTTATATACATTCGATAAAACATAAATCCAGGTTTTTACTATAAAATTAAATACCTTTTTAGGCTTTTTCTTCACTTCTGAATCAGATCCTCTTCTCTTCCTTCTTTTCTTTGGTGGAGGCTTTTGCTTTTCCTGAAACAATATATTATAGTAACTATTTTATTTCTCCAAGTTGCCTGCTTATCTCAGTAGAAAACTTATTCCAAGGAAAAGCCAGTTAAAAGAACTTGACAGGTAAAGAATGAGATGCTTCATTACTGTAGAAGTAAAAAAATAAAAATACTTACATCAGATTCTTCTTCAGCACTATCTGAATCCTCTGACTCCATTTTATTAACATAGTCCATGACATATTGGTCAATCAACTCTTTCTTATCAGTCAGGTCAGTATCAAATAACTCTTCTAACTTTTGTCTTACTTTCTTGGTAGATGTTTTTGCTAAGTTTGCCTTTTCAAGAATTTCTATAAAAAAGTTGTCGTAAATTGTAATTTAAGAATGGCATTAATCACAAACAAACTAACATTGGTATATAGGGTATTAGTAAATAAAAAGCAAGTCAGTTTTGAGATTCAGAATCAGTTTTTCTTATGATTAAAACAAATTTGCCAAATAAATTCAGTTTTTTTTTAAATAAAGCAAATCTGTCCTATAATAACTTTTCAGTTGTCGGATGTGCTATTGTAAATAACCTTTATAAATTTTGAGACATATATGTGCAATATACGTGGAGCTTCTGATGTTACGATCTACCGCGTCGCATAAAAATAAACCATCAGTAGACAGACGTAAATAGGAAATCTAAAATAAAGCTTTTGATATCAATAAGTCCGCATAATAGAACCAAACAACTTTTACATGAAGCATTTTCGCATTGATTTTATAGTATCAGAGATATTCAAATTCCAGATATGAAATATTAACTTCTTTCAAACATAAAATGGAAGCCATTGCATGGTATATATAGGTAATTATATTCTCAGGTACATCATAGAGCTAGACCTATGATAGTTGGTCGTAAAATAATAAAAACTTCCGAGTGTTTGAAGAGTTGAATAAACTTACTTAAAATTTCACTTTGGAGGTCTTCGTCAGATACGTCTGCCATTTTCTTCACAAGTAGATTCCGGCGGTCACACAAATCACAGTAAGACAAAAAGTATCAAAGTAGCCAGACAATAATATACCTACGCGCTAGATGCTACACGGCAGCGTTGAAAAATGAGGCACAGGCGCAGCCGTCAAAAGACGGCGGCATTTTATTAACCAATCAGTAGAAAGCATTTTACCCAAATAGATAATATAGACATATTTATTTATATATATTATCTATGCACATATATAATTAAATGATCTAAAATCCAGATTAAGTAAAATATATCTAAACATAATTTAAAAATAGGTCGTAAAGATAATAGACATGTTTCATCAATAATATTGTTAATGATACATTTATGAATATATGTCCTTATAGCTTATTTAAGAACGCAATATCAATCTGTGCTTCGTTAAAAATCAGACGGTACTGTCAAATCTTAACTATCGAATATTAAAGTAACTGCAAAGTTTAATTGTCAAAACCATGTGTTTACAAATTATCTGGTATTTTTGAGACGGTAACCTTAAACTTTTTATTTAGCTTTTAATTCTGTTTTAGTCGTAACATTTTCTTTTAAATAATGGCCAAAGTGAAAAATAAACGCAATGCTGGTTTAGCAGACAAGGTTAACAGGAAGAAATCAGAAGGAATTAAAAAGAAATTGAATCCTTTTGAAGTGCATATAAATAAAGAAAAACTTAAAGTTTTAGGACAGAAATCTAAACATGATCGAGGCTTACCAGGTGTTTCACGAGCTAAGGCCATCCAAAAAGTAAGTACATCTCTTACACAGAAGCTGTTATCAGCATTTCTGGATCGGATTTTGTCTTGATCCTCTTAATACCATAATACATAAGCATAAAAAAGATTAATATCGCTTATAATTCATTCATTTTAAATCGTATCTAGCGTAAAGAAACAATTGGAACCGAGATGAAACTCTTCAGCAAAACAAACACTTTCATTGATCGTCGAATCGGTGAAAAAAGTAACAATCTCTCTGCAGAGGATCGCATGATTGCAAGATTTGCAGCAGAAAGAGCAAAGCAACACAATAAAAAGAATATTTATAATTTGGCAGATGATGAGATACTAACTCACAGGTATTTGAATTATGTTGTATTATATATTTTACCATTGCATATTTTATTAGCATTGCTGTATCTACTGATATATGTTATTATTCTCACCATGGTCACTTGCAGGAAATAGTTATTGAACTTAAATTTAATTTCACTATTTAAAGTTGACAGGCCAATACTTGTCCAATATGATGTTATGCGTTGCCCATTTTCATGGGAACCAAACCCTTTTTGACATTGTTTTAGGTATCATCCTATAATTTTGGAGTAAAGAGTAATATCTTCAATCTGGGTTGGGTTGTAGTTATCATATCCACCCTCTCATTATTGAATATTTTGATAATAACTGCTTTTATTTTCAAATATTTAGTATTGAAACTACTTGTTTTGATATATCTTTCTATATTTCATAGAGGCCAAACATTAGAGCAAATTGAGAAGTTTGATGACCCACGATCTGATGATGAAGATGAGGACAAACCTTTTGGTGGTTTGGATGGTTAGTAATCCTTAATACTAAATATTATTTAAACATATTTATTCAATAATAATTTTTAAAATATATTTGCAACACAATATTTAAACTTAAATACACCTTTTTAGATGATTTTGTATCAGACGGCCATTTTGGTGGTGGCATACTATCAAAAACTGAAGCAAAAGATGGAGCAAAATCACATAAAGATTTAATAGAACAACTTATTGCTGAATCAAAAAAACGAAAGGCTGAAAAACAAAAAGAAAAGGAGCAAACATTAGATTTGACTGAGAAACTAGACAGTGAATGGAAAGATTTGCAACCAGTAGTGTTTAAGAAACAGAGTGATTCATTAATTGATAAGCTCTTGGCTGATGCTGAAAAAGGGCAAGATTATGATAAAATGATGAGAGAGCTTAAGTTTGATAGGAGAGGAACAGTGAGTTGGTTTTATTAAACTCTAGACAGTGGCATCTTACTTGACATATGTAAAATATTATTTGCCTATCTTTTATACATATAACATTTTATTACTTTTTTCTGTTCCTTACAGCCATCAGATGCACTAAAAAATACAGAAAAGCAGCAAGAAGAGGAAAGAAAGAAATTAGAAGAGATGGAGAAGCTAAGACAACAAAGAATGATATCTGAAGAAGACAAACCTAGAACCAAACCCACTCCTAAACATAGGTTAGTATTGTGATTGTATACACATCGCACTCAAACTAATTATGAATATAACATGTGAATTTTTTTTTAAATTCAAAGATAAAGTTACTTATCTTATAAATAACTTGTCAGTTTATCATACATTATAAATATTTCTAGTTGCATAATATATTTATTATTAACTTTAAAAAATATATAGTGATGAATGCTTTTAGGTCTGCAGATGACTTGGATGACAATTTTGCTATGGAGGACGAGAAAGAGATAATGCTAGCATATGACAAGGACGGGAAACCGTTATTGCCGGATCATATTCTTAAGGATTTTAATGGTGATTATTATTTGTGTGATCAGTTAAACTATTTTGTGTCTATTTTGTATACAAACAGTTATATATGACAATTACTGACATTATGCACTGGTATTTTTCTAATAAAAACTAAAATTATATTACAGTACCTAATAAAAAAAAGAAATTCGAAGATGGCGTATCGGATACGTCTTCAGATGATGATGAGGATAGTAACGACGACTCGGACAACGATGACGAAATGAACGGTGAAGCTGAAAGCGAAGATAACGAAGACATTGACGAAGCAAAAGAGACAGAAGAAAATAGCAGTGATTGGAGTGACGTAAAAGTCATTGAAAGTGATAAAAACAAATGTGACTCAAATAGTGAAGAAATTGAGATAGTTATTCCAAGTGAAAAAATACGTAAACGCAAACTTTCGTGTAGTGAAGGAGAATCCAAAAAAAATAAAATGAGCGAGAGTAGTGATGAGTCCCTTGAAAATCATATTAATGAGAACAATGAGAATACAAAAAAAGAAAAAGTGATAAACGAAGATGATAGTGATGGGAGTGGTGATGATGAAAATTTGAAAAACGATGAAGATGAAAGTGATGAGAGTGGTGATGATGAAAATGATGAAGTTTCTGAGGAAAGCGATAGTGACAAAGAAGTGCAGGTAGATGAGGAAGCTCTTGGTTCTGTCTTTGATGTTAAGTCTGCTGAGGGAGATAAATTAAGGGTATGTTGTTATTTTTTCTCTATGAATGTATTAGATTATTTGCTATGTACAATTTTTTGTATTAAAAATTACCTAATTTTAAATTTACGTTGTAGTCTTTTTTTTTAACTATTTCATGATCAAGATATCAGCTCTATAATTTTAAGCTTTGAGCCATTTTTTTTTATTAAACATATAACTTTTTTTTTCAGGAATTACTAAATGGTAAAACACCTTCACAGCAATCAACTGCATTATCTAAAGTTATAAAAAGTTACGATCCCAGTTTATCGGCGAACAACAAAGAGATATTGAGTAGATTATTCGCGCATCTATTACAATATGTACACGATTTATTTACCGACTTAAAAGATGAGGGTGATATTATTAAAGCGTTTTTGATTTTCGATAAAATAGCACCATACTTTTATGATTTGATTCACATAAATAAAGTATCCACAAAGAAATTTATCATAGAGTTACTTAAAGAGAAACACGATCAATTCAAACGTAACCCTAAGAAAGTGCCGGATTTGAACACGTTGATATTTTTTAAATTAGTGTCTTTGCTTTATCCCACTTCCGATTTTCGTCATCCGGTCACTACTCCAGCTTTAATTTTTATGACTGAAATTTTAAGTTTAGCTCGGTTCAAAGATGCGTATTCTGTTTCAAGAGGATTGTTAATTCTATCACTGATTTTAGAATATACAGTACTGTCGAAACGGTTCGTTCCTTCAGCATTAAACTTTTTAAGGGGACTTCTTTATTTGTCTGCAAATACATCGGTTTTAAATCCAGTACAAATCGTTCCGCCGTTCCGATTACATAAAGATATAAAAAATTTAAATTTAGAACAAGATTGTTCCCAAATGGCATTTGCTGACAAAATGTCGGCAAAGGATTTTGTGTGTGAAATGGACGATGCATTTAAAATAAAATGTTTACATAATTCAGTTTTGATGCTGCGGGAATTTTTCAATAATTATATAGAGATTGATGCGTTAAAGGCGTTATTTGAGCCCCACATGCAGTTGTTAGATCGAATAGATTTAGAATGGTATCCGAAAAAGATTGTTTCCAAAGTGACCAAAGTTGTACAACATATGAAGGAAACGCTAGAAACGAAAACTTACACTTTAATAACGAGAGAAAAAGTAAGGCCGAAGGCTTTACGCTTATATGAACCGGACATTCAGGAAGTGTGAGTATCTACGTATTTAAGTATGGGTATTGCTATTTAAGTTTCTCTGACGCGAGTAGTACCTATTTATGATATTAGTATAATTCGTAAAGTAAAGTAAAATAGTAGTTTCAAAACTTTAGAATACACGTATACATACCAGGCCGTTATAACCCATCTACGCCATTTGACTCAATATTGATAAAAATCGAAGAGATCCGAATTTGTCACATTATGTTCATAACTTGATGTTTCGAATGCTTAGCAGCTATCAAATAAAGATAATGTGTGTTGTGGCAAAATACAATCAAAATTAAATATTTTCAGCTTTACCGGAAGCAAATCATCAAAACTGACTCGTGAGGCTTCAGAGAGACAACGACTACAGAGTAAATATAAAAAGGAGATGAAGGGCGCGATAAGAGAAATAAGGAGAGACAAGGCTTATATCGCGTCTGTCAAAATACGTCAAAAGATAAAGAGGTTTTTATATTATTATTGTATTATGCATACTTCATATTTTAAACAATAAAAATTTAATAATTATGTAAAATCGAAAGAGAATATTACGAAAATTATTTTTAAGTTATATTTTTTTTTGTAAAACTTGCTAGTTTTCTAAGTTTTGCTCAACTATATTAGTCTGTTTTGATTTCCATAAAATATTTATAAACATAAGGTTTTTAAAGTAGTTGTTTGAATATGTATACATGTTTAATTGCTTTTTGCATAATTCCAGCGACAACGTACGAAAAGAGAAGGTGAAACAGATCTATAAGGATGCCGCTATACAACAAGGAGAGTTGAATAAGTTGAAACGAGGAAAATGATTTATGTAATAATAAAACGTGCACGATAATTGTTTAATTTTTTATTGTCCATATATTGAATTATATTTTCTGTGCTGATCCGTCTAAGTGTTCTTAAAGATTATTTTATATGATTATTTGATTTTATATTAGTTTGTATGGTCCCTCTTGTAATATAAAACTTGAGAAAGGTATAACAATGTTCACATAAAATGTGATAACCACTGAACTAATGGAAAAGTTAAAACTATATAAAAACAAAAAGTATAAATAATAAACCTTTTATTAAAAGTAAAGTTCTCTTTACAACAGTTTAATATAACAATATATAATTCTCTATACTTTTGCATTTTTTTAAACCTGGAAATGCCTACTTGTTACTACTATCTATATTCTCTTAGTTATCTTTATTAGGGATTTTAGGAACATCCTTATTCAATTCCCATATAGTGTAGTTAAGAAATGATGCAAAGGTAAGCCAGCAAAGATATGGTGCCATGACATATAAGGTTTTCCTATTGACATTGAAGAAACTTATTGTACAAGCACCTGCAGCTACATCTAGGGCTATCATATGGATGAATGCCTGAAAAAATTATATAAGTTCAAGTACAAACCAATTTTTATTCTAATTATACTATACAAATTATTTTCTGACAAAAAACATTGCAACACATAATTACGCCATAAAGCTACAAAGAAATATCAAAATTTTATTTTGTTTTCTTCTGCATTTGTTGTAGTTTGTATACAATAATATTTACCAATCCAATTTTATGATATTTGAAAAACACTGGTGACCATGTCCAATTCAATAATAGCTGTGTGCCAAATATACTCATAGGTACTAAAGCATCATCTGCAATGTTTTAAAAAATATTATTGATCTACTCCAGTAGTATGCCTATATTTAAATGAACAAAATGTTTGTTAAACCTCTGGCTTAATATAAAAAAGAGTTTAGCTTCTCTTGTCTAACAATAGAAAAATACATAAGTTAATTCATCTTACACAAATACTATACATCATTTACCAGTAAACCCTCCACAGTCTTCATAAACCAAATATGAAGCATATCCCATGCTTGTGTATAAAGCTGTCCATGCAGGACCAAAAACCCATTTAGGTGGATTCCAAGAAGGTTTTTTCAAATGGTCATACCAGGCCTTGCCTGTTGGGCTGCGAACCTGACCAGCCATTGTCAGAGCACTTAACCATCCACCAACATTTGGTAAAGCAAGAGCACCAATTAGCTTCAAGTTCAACATTTTTAATAATAATGTGCTGAAAAAATAAGTTTTTAGTGTTTCAGATGTATCTAGAAAATAAGCGGTGATAAGAACCCGTTCCTGATAACAATAAATGATAACACATTTCTAGAGTTTGATAACTAACCACTTGTTGAAGAATGTGTATTATACAACGTTATGGATGCAACACGGCGAAGGATTATACATCAGCCAAGAATTGTTAATTCGCTTTTTTCTCTACTGTGTTAATATATAATCTTTTAAAGAATATGAACTTTCCGTGGCAGAATGGTTAACGGTCATAACGTCCCCGGTGTCAATTCCGGCGCGAGCATAATTGTTTTGGATTTGGCAAGCTCATGTCTTAGTGCTAACCAACGTACATTTAAAATTTAAATAATCAATCCAAAATGGGTCTAACCCACGCTCCAAAATTAAATTTTAAACTAGAATAATTAAGACCTTTATCCTTATTTATAGTCTACATAAAATAGGATGATGTTTGATGATTGTTGCCTTTAATACCATCAAATTATATAGGCCATTTTACACTCAATTTATAAAAACACAGAGACCACATTAATTGGTTTCATTAAAATGTCATTGGTAGATTGCACAAGAGTTACAGAGCAACATGCCAATGTTGCCAACTTAGCACTTTGGGAGCTAGATTTAGTATATATTATAACCATAGCACTAAACTGGTTGAACTAACATCGCAACTGGCAACCCCTGCCAAGCTCGTGCTTGAACCTGGATATTGGAAAGTATTGTCTCCCCCCATTTTGTCGTCAAAGAGACAAATACACTTCGGATTCCAATAACTTTATTCAAATTTCAATTTCACTGGAAAGTTGAAATCGTGAGAATTATTTATAGTTTCTTGTTTGTAGTCTGATAGCTCAGAAGTAATTTACACTAACTAAAAAATTCTTTCTGATTTGCCGGTGACTAACAGTGCACACAAGGTAGGTCAATTAATTCCACAATTCATTTTATGTAAACTATTTTACTACTATTTTATTTATTATACTATATATTTTATTAATTACATTTCTTTAATGTGAAACGGCTTATAAATTATGCGGTTGCGTTTTCTTGCACATAAGTATTTCTTGAGATTGCACAAATTTGTATACTGACATCATCGCCTATAATAAAATGTTGTTTTGTTTAATTGCATATATTTTTGTTAGTGTTATTATCTATATAATGTAAAATGTGACTGACGTATTGATTCGTTAATAGTTTAAATATTACTGCCTGTAATTGGTGGATTGAAATAAAAATATACTTAATTATCATATCTCAATTCATTAGGCCATTTGGCGATTAGATTGACTAAAGTGTAATTGTGTGTAGAATTACGGAAATTAAATATACTCCGATTAATAATGGATTCTATCCAGCCCTATATTGAAAGTGCAAGGTTAAATTTCGAATATTATGCATACCTATTTTATTAAATTAAAAAAAAAATTCTTTACCAACCGAATTGTTGCGCAACATAGATTAATAAATTTCAAATATATGTTTTTCATATTTTCTTGTATTGAACTTTAAATGACCTCTAAAATTTGTTTATTTTAATTCCTTGGACTTTGTTACAGAATATGTACATTTTGTCATTATTTCATAAAATATATAAATGTGAAGTTAGCTATAATTAAGCTATAGGAAATATAATTGTTATTGTTATTACACACTATATTAGATCAGCACTGTTAACCAAAAAGTTAATACAAACTAAAATCATACTCTTAGGAGTATGAAGGTAATAATTTTAAAAATCATACATACAAAGGTGTCTTACACATTTTGATTTATTTACCATCAAATGTTTGTATATGCTTAAATAACTATAATAATTGATTACAGTGAAACCTTAAAAATGGCAAACTTGGCAGCACTTGGTTCCATTATTCTTCCAAATGTAGGAGGATGGGCTAACGGTATTTACTTTGCTGGTCAAATTCGTAACAAGGATAAATCCTGGTACGATGAACTAAAGAAACCATCTTGGAATCCACCTAAATGGGTATTTGGGCCCACTTGGACAGTTCTTTACAGTGGAATGGGCTATGCTTCATATTTAGTTTATGAAGAGTGTGGAGGATTTACTGGTAAAATCAATATTATTTTGATAATTTGGTATTGTAAATAGGGTAGGAACATGTCTGCAACAAGAACCATTGAATCCTATTAATAAATTTCTTTTTATAGAAACAAATTTTGTAGTGTTGGTGTAAAATTTTAAAACATGATTTTCAATTTTCAAACAAACAGTTATCAGATAAGATAAGTGTCCTCAATTACCGGTGTCACAGTAACTGAAATTAATAGGAATGCATTGTTCAATTAAATGTTTCAGATGATGCAGTTTTGCCATTGACCTTATATGGAGGTCAACTTTTACTCAACTGGGCATGGACACCCATATTCTTTGGCCTCAAAGACTTTAAATTGGTGAGTTGATGTAGGGTTAAAAGTAAAGTATCCGTACAAAAAGCCACCATTACAAAGATGTATAATATCATTGTCTCCTTAAAAATGGATCTCCTTGCCTTAGAAATGAATAAAATGTATATTATGCCACATCACAACATAAGTTGCCACAAAAATATATAGATTTTTTTTGTCTTATTGTGCATTATATCAACTATTTTATAACGATATCTACACCAAAAAAGGAAGCATTCTTACACTAGACCTATTCTTTTAGGCATTTATAGAGATTTCTGTCCTTGGTGGAGCTGCAGTAGCAACTACAGCTGCTTTCGCTAAAGTAAACAAAACAGCTGGTGCCCTTTTGTTACCCTACTTGGCATGGCTAGCTTATGCCAGTACATTAAGCTACTACATTTGGAAGAACAACCCTAAAGAAATCAAAGATAAAGACGAGAAGGCCCAATAAAAAAATACAAAGTATGATATGATGTAAATTTACACGTTTTTTAAAGTAATTATATATTTTAAAAATTAAAGTGAAATTTTGTATTAGCAACACTTGGACCGTTTTGAAAATGGGATATTACTTTTTATGACCAATTTTTTTTGATTTTAGCAGGTACATAAAATATTAAATGCTGATTTAAAAAAATAAGTTAATATTTGAATAGGACCAGGATATAATTTATTTGATTTTTGCAGGTAACCTTGAAGCACCCAAATAATTATCACCTAAGTGTTAACATAGTTTAAGAGTCTACTGTTACAATCCTTATTCAGGGAACAATGCTTGACTTATTTTATATAATGTACACATAGTATATTGATTGCAAAGTAACATCTTAGCAGAAAATTTGTAAAGTAGATAAGTAAAATATTAAATAAAATGTAATAAATAAAAAATAAAACATCTTTTTGCAACAAATTTAAATCTAGGTATCAATAAAGCTTGGTGTGATATAATCATTTGATTTGAAACAGAAACAAATGTATATTTTTGTTTTTTTCAAAGAATATTTACTATCACTTGCATGTCCTGGCCATTATGTTTATATCATGTACTTATTTTGCTGTATTTGACTAGAGTTATGTCAAAGGTTATTTAATGTGGAAACTAACGTTTTTTATAAAAACATTTAATAATCTAGTTAAACGCTAAGAATGGCTTGTATAGTGATGGTAACAAAATATTTAATTATTTAAAAACTTTAGTATGTAAGTTTAAAGTATTGTTATTCCACAAATTTGCATTTTTAAGTGTATGTCTGTCTCTCGGACTATGACTTTCGATCTTGCTTTACACGTTTTATTTTCGAATGTGTTTGTATAATTCATGTTGAATATTAAATAGTAAAATCAATTGTTTTATTATTGAAATCCACTTATATATCCAAATAGATTACTTTTGCATTTCATATGTCTCGACTCTAGATACATGTTTTAGATATGTCCTTAGGTGCTCCAATGATTGCTTTATGTCATAAACGAGAGTTTGTTTTAACACTGACCATCTTTAAGTGACTGTAGCGACATCTATGAGTTGCACCTACAATTATTAAGATGACGTCATAGATCCTTAAGATTTATCATCTTGCAATAGTATTTGATGTTCTATATTAAAAGTCAAATATGCATAACAACGAGATATCCAAATGGTCAAGAAATAGCTTGACCATAGGCCCCTTATGGTCCACGTATTTCGGTATAAGGGCTGCCGGCCTGTGGTCTAACTATATACGAGAGTTACGACATCAAAACGAATAGTCTAAAAATACTGACACTAACCGTATCGTAAATGTCATTGGGTCTTAATACCCTTGATATAAGGGGTTGTTTCTTAAGCTTATGTGTTATTTATTTTAGATAGTATAAATATCGTAAAATTGAAATTAACACCATATTTCACTATTCGATAATAGACATTTATGGTACGATGGCTGTTTATCTGATGTTTGTATTGATAAAACATTAACCGAAGTTTCAATATTCAAACCGAGAGGCTCTCAAGTTGTCGATAAAAGATCAAAGTTGTGCTCATGCATGAAACTTACTCAATTTTAGTAGCAAATAACATCTTGAAGTCGTGTCAGGAGTTTAAAAACTTGTTAATGGATTTGTATTAAATTTTCTTATACTTTATTTAATCACAGCTTGTAAATTATCATTTCTTTGCTTTAAATTGTGATAAAAATATTTTTTGTTTTAAGTGTTAAAATTAAGTTAAGTTGTTAGGATCTATAGACACCATGTGCTTCAGTTGTTACGATAAAATGATGGATTTTACATTAGAGCACATGATTAAATTAATGTATTTTTCAATACGATTTACCGAGAATTAAACCCAATTCGGGTGCTACAAGTTAACCACTGCACAAAGAAAATGTCAAATTTACGATAAGTGAAACGTAAAATTATTCAGCATTTCGCGCCAATTGGATTGTCACTCAACATCGAAAGCCCTATAGTAAGCTAAGAGTGCTACAAACTAAAGGCTTTTAGGCTAATGTTGATTTGGTTCATGATTAAGTTTTTATTATACTTTTTATTTTATGTACTTCTTGGTTTGATTTTGTGTTTTACTTTTTGTGTTTTGTAACTCGAAATAATTGCCATGTTTAAAGTTTTTGCGTATACAATAAGTCTATGTCTATGGGTGAATATTGGGAAAATTATTATTAAACTAGGCGATTTTCAGTCTCATCATTTTAAATATTTATAGAGATATACTCAATTGTTAGCACTTTCGTCTTAAATAGGCGCTCCCAATATTTGTTTCATTATCTTACTGTGTTTTTAAAATCGATCCTTATATGTAAAAGCCAATATAAAAAAGATTAGATTTAGAGTTTTTTTTTAATTAGGCATACGTATCTGGAAATGGAGGAGTTAGTTAAGAATGAGTTATCATTTCTTACTACCGTCTCTAGCTTAGCTTTAGCCACCAACTGTAAATATTTTAGCTTTAAACGAATTTAAATTGATCGATAATTTTGCTTAAAAATACGAAGAGACACATAAAATGTCCTAACTAATTTGATTAGGTTTCCTGCTTTGATGTCAAATCGTTCAAATATAATTGGAGTCGATTTTACGACACAAAGGCAAAGCCACAAAATTAAATTAGTAATATTCATCGTATCGTTTTGCAAAATTGAGCAGCTAATGAACGGGAATTGAAGCAAAAGCCCTATACATTACAGTAGGAAAGCGTATTCAAATGACATAGCGATCAAAACATCTCTGTCGTCCGCATAACATTTGGCTTCACGTAAGGGTGATATCCCATATCAAGATTAAGGATATCTTAACGTTCGACACAATTGTTAATGTAACTCGTCTGTCTATATGCAACAATTTTGAATCGTTAAAGATTGAATAGAAGTAGATGCGAGTAGGTAATTTAACTTATTAAATAAATATTTTAATTAAATACAATAAATGTTAAAGACTTCCGTTCAAATATAATTAATTTCGCTTTGTTGAATTAGGACCAAAATTTAATATGATATTTGAAGTTGCTAGATAAATATTATGACTAACTTCAACTTATTTTAATCAAATCGTTACAGAGAAGAGAAAAATTCTTTGTAAACGAACAAAGAATTTTTCTCTTTTAGTTTTTTTTAGTTTACCAAAGATTCCATTATTAATATGTATATAATAATGATAAGTATATAAACGTAGTATCAATTTTGTTTATCACATTTACATATTAAAGGAGCATACATTCTGTACATTTGAAATAAGTAATCAGATACAAATTAAGGTAGTAAAAACACGAACAGGATATAAAATGTTTTTCTTATCTACATCAGACTCACACTTACGGATTAAGGTTAGTTAAATAAACTATATATAACTATACTCCAGTCTGGAATCTGCCAAAGGAGATTCCAGATGTCAACAAACCTACTGCCAGGTTATTCAGCTAAGCAGTGATTCGCCACCTTTTTTACATACTTTTTAAAAACCGTTAATCTTTTATTCCCATGGATATCAAAGACGAAATTTTTAGTAGTTAGTATTTATCTATCTTTGTTACTTAAGTAACTGCTTGTACCATTGGACTTTTCTTCGGAGGGATTAAGATATGTTGAAATTTTCTTTTGTAGTACCTGACTGACGTTCCATAAAAACCACGTAAAAATAACAGGAACAAATTAAATAACAACTATAAATAATAATAATTAAAAAAAACAATAATAGAGAAAGGATGAAATTTGAGACAATGACCTAATGATGTCTATCTCTTGTTTCCCCTAATTTGACACTATGCAGCAGATGGCAAAGAAACAACATAGAAAGAGATAGAGATATTTTGTTTGTACCGTCGTCTATGATTAGCGTTGTTTACGTCTGGAATCTCCTTTAGTTGAACCGAGTTTAGTCCATTTGCCATTTTATATTTTGTCTGTTTATTATGCCCGGTGTCAGAAGATGAAATTAACTAAAGTAACCCAGAAAAAAAAACGTTTCAACCACGGTTAACAGTAATTTTACATATTATACGTTACTGATTTAGCTTATACTGAATAACAAGCTTTATTGGGGCAAATGCTGACGTCGACATGCACTTTGCACTGCATACTGGCCATTGCACATGTCAATGTTTGGAACATTATTCGAATATCCCAATGTTTATTCTAGCTTCTTATATTTTTATTTCAAACGGATGCAAAATGCGACCCTGTAATTATATTTTTAATTAAATGAAAAGTTACTTACCGTTATTGGTGGAGTATTAAAATAAAATAAACCTTAAAATATTGTTATTTATATTATTTGTTTCGAAATTATCTTTAAATTTAAAGTTAATTTAAAATTAAATTACGTATAGAAAATCTTTGCAATGAATGCATAGTGATGCAATTGGACTTTGTTCATTTTGTAATCGTGTTTCGTACGGTGAGTGAGATCTTCCGGAGCCTATCCTATCCCCTCCCCCATCCTCTTCCCCTACCCCTCCATTTCCGAATTTTCCTTTAAAGGCCGGCAACGCACTCACGAGCTCCCAGCCCCGTGAGTGTCTAACGGCGGCGACTTCACCTTTATGGTGGGCCTCTTGTTTGTTTGCCCCCTCTTCTATAAAATAAAATTGTTTCAAATTTCGCAAGTTTAGCTTATAGACCACATCACTGATTCGGACCCGGACTGAGCTAAAATTCTTGCTTTTAATCCAAGCTTTTTTAAAATAATAATTAGTAATGAATTCTCGGGAAATTGTAAATGCACATTCAATGTAATCCCAAATGATGTTCTAAATTTGTCTTTTAATAAATTCAGAAACTTTATTAACAAACAATTGTTGAGAACTACAGTGTTAAGGACTATTTAAAGTTTAGGGACTATTTAATTTCAAGCTTAGTTTTAAAATTTAAACCATGAAATTAATCTTTTTAGGCTGAGATTTATTAAACAATGATCACAATTGAAAAACAATTTTGTTGTAGGTATCTTCTCAGGCTGGTTTTTTATAGAGGCTTGATGATGCAAAATTATTGATGTCCACAATTGATCGCTGATACGATACTATGGAGAAAATATATAAATAAATTAATATTTAAATGAACTCGCACTCGTTTTAAATAAATGAGCGCCACCATTTATGTCATAAATACACCATTATAACATATTAAACCGACCACAAACAGTTTCAATTTATTTCGACGACGCAAAATGGCGATCACATCGGTTGAACATAAACCGCACATATGTAATTAGCTTGTACCCGATAATTAATTTAAATTCCATATTTAATATTATTTCCAGTGATAAAAACTTATTTTAAACGTTTGTGAACTCGGCAATATTTTTTTTTTTTATGTGAGAGGAGGCAAACGAGCAGGCGGGTCACTTCGAGTGATGTGCCAACCGCCGCCCATGGACACCTGCAACGCCAGGAGGCTTACAGGTGAGTTGCCGGCCTTTAAGGAAGATTAACGCTAACAGCGTTTCGGGGAAGGGGAAAGGATGGTCACCGGAAGATCTCACTCACCGAACGAAACGCGAGTACAAAATGAACAAAGTCCAATTGCATCACTTCACGCCGGTTTTCTGTGAGAGAGTGGTATTTCTCCGGCCGTGCCTGCCCATTCGGCTGAAACCCTAAGGTAACAGCATGGCACTCCCACTCCAAAAATTTATTTTCAATAGGTTACATTGCCTTAAGTAACTTTTATTAATGAAACTTAAATATTTTATATTAACGCTATTCAAGTAAATAAGAAGCGTTGCGGATAAAATGTGTTAGTGATACGTGAAATTTGTATGCACAGAAATTGCGAAAATTGACTAGTAAATGCAATATCATCGTTTGATTAACTAATAGTTAACTCTCATATTATTTAACGAATTATTCTCAACAAAGTTCCTAAGTTTTCATGCGCAATTTACGTTTCTGTCACACACAAGAATAAATTGAAATATTAAGCCTGAGGCCATTAACTCTACACAACTTGGAAACGATGTTTCTTCAAATGTTTCAGCCCCCGTATTTTACAAAGCGTCGCAATGCGTAAGTTGTATCTTAGTGATTTATAAAAATTCGTTCAGCGTTTAAGTGGTAACATAAATTTATTAACACTCTGGAAACAAAAATGCTCCACAATGAAAATTGCTCTAGCTTTTTCGATTTCAAAGAGGTAAGAATAAATTTATTAAAATGGTTTTGTATAACTGTATTTTCATAAAAATACAATGGGGATACTACTGTACAATTTAAACGTATTCACCGAAAGATAAAGATTATTGTAGAAGAAGAAATTGAGAAAATTATTGTAAAGAGAAGACTTAAAACCGGACAGGGTTATCAGATTTCAGGGTGTGTCGTTGTAATAATTGTAACCGGATTAGAGATGTCGCTACAAGCTTATTCGCTTACTCTAACTACGCTTGCGTTATCATGACATTAAAATACTGGACAGTCTATACCATTGAAATAAAATTCTTTTACAAAAGTACCATAGAAAAACCTACAGGAACCTTAAAAGTATCTAGCAAATTAACTAGTATTAATATAAGGTAGGCATTCTCGAAAAGTCAGTAATTAAAGTTAAAAGTTGGCGTACTGCAACGGAGAGGCGTATCTTAATGTCACATAATTGAATAGATTATGGAAATAGTTGAGATGCATAATTAGAGCTCAGGACAGTTTGAAATTAGTTCACTCTACCAAGTGCGGATAAGAGAGGTGTTAAAAGTTTCGTGAGAAGAATTAAGAATGTTTTGCATTGAGAAACCGAAATTAGATTAAGAAACATTCTATATAGTTAACATAATACATTGTCACTGCATAAATTTAAAATGTAAATGGCAAAACCATGCTACGAAGCCCATCCACCATACATTTTCTAACTTTCAGTTACAAGGTAAAGCGACCCGAAGGTATTTTAAGCTTGTTACGACGTGGTCGATTGGAGTGACAAGTTTAATTCTGATTTTGTCACGGTGACAAGGATGTAACTTTTTTAATCTTAATCATTCAAGGGCGCCCCACTTGCCGACAATCTTGACGATTATCTGATGTTGTCTGTGTTTTATTATAAACTGGGACATTTTAAATTGTTTAAATGAGTACATCGTGCCATTACAAAATGTAATAACTATTTAATTTAGTTAGACATCTCTACATAATTATTATACAACACAATTCAATAAAAAACTTTTTTTGATTCTTCGAGAATCTAGTCAGTATACACAGTAGAGATATCTTCTGCTAATAATCTATATTACTATTTTTAATAGGTAAGGCCTGTTTGCTGTATCACGTTGCTTACTTGCAACGTTATGAGATAGGCTGTTTTCGCAAAGAAGTGGCCACTCACTATGATAAACTTTATCACTACGTGATAAAGTTTTTAAATAGTTTTAGGATAAAGCCAGTAATACTAAATTAAAACTTAAATTAAAAAAGTAAGTAAAAACAATAATTAATGCATAAATAATGATAATTTCTAACGGGTTTGGAGTATAATAAGTATGAACGCGATTTAGAGATTTGAAGCAATACTCGGTTTAACAGTAATTAAAGACATTCTTATATTTTATTCAGGATTATAAGTTTTTAGTGAGAGGAAGCTGTTCCTGTCAACATTCTAGAGTGATCAAATCAGGCTTAGTGCCCTGAATCTGTCACTGTAGAAACCGGAACAAAGCCGAAGGTGTCTTGTTATGATTATACCAGATTGTACCTTCTACGAGGAAGACCTGATTATCATAAAATCAGATACATCAGATACCGATACACCATTTTATATTTATAATAGCTAAGTGCTTGACTAAATCGGGATGTCTTATTATTTACAATTATTATCTATTAGCGTGCCAACTATTAAATATATCCTGAAATCAGTAAAATAATGGACATCGTACTCTAAACACTCGAAGCGTTAAGTCGAATTGAAAGTTTGCCACTTAAGTGCAGAGATTTCTCAAATGTTTTGACGAAAGTGACCTCTCGAGATATACGCGTTTCGACAATCTTGAGATGGAATTTACGTAATTTGACATTAATTAGCTTAAATTATTTAATTATAAAGCTTATTAATTCTACGGTGTTTTTGAAGTTCTTTCTTATCGAGGTCAAAATTGGTAATTGAAATATTAATTAAGTTAAGGTTCTTTTATGGTTTTCAAAGCGTATAAAGTATATTAGAAAATATTATCAATCTTATTTCTTTAGACGATTTCAGATGTTGATATTATTTCAGCCTACAAAACGTGTAAGATTCACTCTTACATAATACTGCCTAACAATTATTAAAATTAATAATAATTGGTGAGAGAACTCTTCTTATTAAGGCTTGGAGGCAAATTTCAAGTCGGTAATAGTTATTAGGTTAGAATTAAATCGTCTCGCTTATTTAATTTATTATTCATGCTACGGACTGAATTTCTTTAGGACTTTCAAAGAAGTGAATTAACAATATTAAATTTCGTAGTCTACTAGTGAAATATGATTAATGGTAACGTTCAATTTAGTAATTTTATATGAGCTTTTTAGAAGAAAAGACTTTGAGAGAATTGTAATGTTTTTTAGTAATTATATTCCACTTGCAAGTCCGTGGACATTTAGCACGATGCAAATGAAATATTACTTAACATATCAACAATTCTGGTAATAAAACATAATATTCACACAAATTACTTTATATGGATATCTAGATACATACTTCGTGACAAATAGACCGTTATTATTTATATAAATTAGTGATATATGAGCAAAAACACGCCTACGTAAATTTGTTTTGTTACAATGTTAATAATAGAGGCTTAAGTATAAAATTGCCGTTTCTTGCGTTAGAAAAACTAGCAGTGAAACAGCCCCGACTCAAGAGTCTTCACCAATATTGCCCCATGATATTGCAAGAACTCACAGCATTGCCAGAAAATCTACAGGAACTGCAATTAGAAACCATTAGTACCATTATCCTTTTTCGTCAGACTTAACTTCGGACTTTCATTTTTCTTGTGATATAGAAAATAAAAAAGTTCTTCAGAGAAGGCAAAAAATGCTTTCAGACAATTTACCGAATCAATTGGGTGGCATCTGGCAGCAGGCTGATGTTTCAATAATTATCGTTATTATTTTGATACAAATCGGCAATTTCTTACCTATATGTATTAGCTTAGTTCTTTCATTAAGACACTTACTTTAGCAACTATATGTATGATCTATCCTAAATTTCATGTTGATCACTCGTGTTATATTAATAACGAATACTCGTATTATCAAGCCTTAACAGCTGCGAAATCTCGGAATGTAGCACTACTTACACACCTATCAAACCTCAACACACCTAAGCATAAAAATCTCTATTATTTTGTGCATAAATTCAACATTTAAATGCATAATTTAAAAATTTAAAGGTTCTTTGTTGCAAGCTAACATTTGCTAATCACTTAAAACTTACCACTTATCAACTGTAAGGATTTCAGGACGGCATGTACATTTACTGACGTAATTAAGACGCAGCTGTCACTATAAGTTAAATGTAATGTTTTACCAATATGTAAGTATCAACACGTCCTGTTATTTATCGTTGACAAAGGTCGACTTCCATCAAGTTCAGGGACGGTTCATTTTATGAGCTATAAATCAGCCATTCAGTCCAAGCAGTGATAACACACAAACGCTTTTAAAATGGTAGGTGGATATTATTGTCTACATTAAGAGTTATATTTTTGTAACGTTTTGCAAAAATCACGTACGAAGTGAATGTAATAGGTACTATGAAGCTAATATATACAAAAAGCACTGTAACGAAATGCAGTGTAAGCAGTAAGACATATTGCAAATGCGCCATCTATCAATGTGTTTGTATACAGCTAAATGGCTGCACAAATATAGACTTTGGACATAAGAAGAGCGGACAAGGATTTTTTATGCTCTCTTCTGTATAAGAAGAGCTAGTGAAGAGTTTTGTTATTTTATCTTCTGGTTGGTTGTCCTTTGATCTATTTCTATTTTGCATTAAAAAATAATTTTAATAAACTACATAAAAAATGAGGTATTTAAAGCGATTGAGAGCTTTAGGAAAATTTTCCATTTTTTAAGATAGTTTTTAAAATGTCGTAGTTATGGAAGTTCTTATCTAATATATAAAACTCTCGTGTCACAATGTTTTTTCCCTTACTCCTTCAAAACGGGTTGACCGATTCTCCTGAAATTTTGTGGCCATATAGCGTAAGACGGAGAATCAAAACAACGTTTGTCGGGATCGGCTAGTTGTAATATATACATCTTAATAAGTATTTTTTTTTGTTAATTAACTATATTTGTACTTTTATACTTATTTGTATTTATCCATTAATTTAACAATTATTCTCTTGTAAGTGACGTCCCCGTATGTTTTTAATGGAATACATTCTTTAAACATAACTTCATTTATTTGCGTGTAGTTTGTTCGCAGTCGCTTCGCTTGTGAATGTGAGCTTACCGGAAGTAGTCCCGCGATGTCAACCGGACGTCCGTTTCGCACGACGACCCGCCATTACTTGTGCCAACTTCTATTTAGCATTATTATAATTTTTAATTTATCAGAAAACTATTCTTGCTTAAATATATGTTGAACTTAATATATTTTAAAACAGCGAGAGTTTATAATGGTTTTAATATATATATAAATACAATATAAAAAATAAAATTTACAATACATTATTATTTATCGTTAACTTTATGATTGACGTGGATATAAAAATATGACGGAAAACTCTTTAACGAAATTATTTTTGCAAAAATTGTATTTTACACTAAATAATTCACATCCTTACCACAACAAGGCAATGTTATTTAAACAAAATAAACCTAATCGTATTCAGCTAAGCAAAGGAAATAGTTTTATTTCAGTCGTTATAAAAGTCAACGGATCCTAATGTTTGCAGAGTGAAAAACTGTAACACTCCATTTTTAAAGCCTTTGTATCGTATTGTAACAAAAAGTCGAGCTTTGTCGTCCGTGCCTTAGTTTATGCTCTCGTTGTTAGCTTTAACTCTCACAGAAATACTTTCATCTTGACTAGATATTGTTGACCTGAAATCATTTCAGGATCTCAGGTTTCATTTAAATTTGAATTAAACTATATTGTATTTAAATTGAACTATATCGCGGGGGTTTAGTTATTTTGTTCCAACTTAAATTTCTTGCCTGGTAGAGAACGCTCGTGAGCATTAAGGCGTAACGTATTTTGTGTTTGTTATCATTTCTTATATTATGTTGTAAAGTGAAAATTAATAATAAAAAATAGATAAATTAATGTTAAAAAAATGTAAAGTAATTTTTCAGTTAGAAGATTTATAATTTCTCAATTTGTTTTTCATATTATCTTTATGAGTATTGTAAATATCGTCGCGCCAATATGTTTCGGCTTTGTGGGACCCTGCAGTCCGTGAGCTGGTGGATTCTGTCACTCTTCTCATAAGCTGGATCTTCAGCCAACTCCTGTATGGCACTTAAAGCCATTTCGGTAGTAAATGGTGTTTCAATGGACTCAGTCACTCGGGAAAGCCAGCGCGCTTCAATGCAACTGTTAATTTTATAATACAGTATTATTGCTTATTGGGTGTGTAGTAATACTGCAAAATATTTTCTACCGATGGAGGAGTATTAATTTCATGGGCAGCGTTGGCAGCGTAAGCTTATGGAGACCGCGCCCGTAACGCTGTGTATAAAAATGCAACCTGCTCTAGCCTCTAATGGTTTTTAATGCCCGTATAAGCTATTAGGGGAAACATCTTGAAGGGTTATATTCGTATATAGTCCTAATCATTGTATTGTCTTGTTAAAAAAAATATCAGTAAATTTTAGTTGAAATTTTAATATGACTGTGAAATTTCTAAAGATTGTTTAAAGTGAAAAGGCCGCCGCTTGCTTTTCAGTACATATGAGGCAAGAATTATTTTTAATATAATTATTGTTTTTGTGCAACCAAGTGTAAAGTTTTTTTTAAATATAGTAGATATGAAGACTACGCCCTTACAGTCTCGTATTTTGACAATTATAGGAACTAGATTTAAGCCCAAACTGTCGCAATGTCTCACTGCTAATATTTGTTCCTACTTACGCTGGACAAGGATCAGCCGGTACTAAAATGTTAATGGGTAGTCCTTGACAGCTGCTTGGTGGCTGAGGGTGGATGGTGTAGGTTTTAAGGCGAGAAGAACATTTATCCCCTTTTTTAATCATGTACCTCTCCTAAAATAATAATTGATATAAAATATGGTACCTAGCTGGTATTATTGAACCAACATGGTTGTCCCTAACATGGTGTTGACACCTGCATGTTTTATGCTATGTTAGCTTATCAACCCAAATAAAAATGTTCCAAGCCCATATGCGTAGAACCCTCGAATAATAAAACATATGTTTAATTACAATTTTTATACTCACATAATAATACGTAATTTGTATATACTCCTTAATTTTATCAGCTATGAGACGGAAGGTCAAATCCAATCTGTGTAATGAAGGCTCCTTGTCGCCAAGAAGATTGACAAATGGCTCTAGGCCGCATTCTAGCATACTGGAAATAATTAAATCTAAAGTCAACAGATTGTTTTCAAATTATAATTGTTAAGTTTTATGTCCCAAGTTATTTACGCTGTCAAAATATGGCCTTTCAAAAGAGATGACTCGTAGAAATAATTTTAAGAAATGGGTCTTTTGTCTTGGTAATGCCTTAGATAAAATTATATCATATATCTTATTGATTAAGATAAGAATGAATATTTCTCAAAAAATCTATTAATATTTATTTCTGTTGTTTGGTGATACTGAATTGGTTTACGTATTGATCTAAAAATGTATACAAATAAAATAAATTTAGTAAGTTCGTTGGCTATGTCGGTCCCATAAACCTGTGGAAATTATTATTGCATTTTGAAAAAAAAAACCCTATTTCACTTCATATACTCGTGTATTGTGTCTTTACCAGTAAGATCATCAGGATGGTTCCGGTTAAAATGGCTAAACAACATCGAACCCGTATACACAATATTTTTCATACAACATATACATGTAGATATTGAATTCCTCATTTATTTAAGTGATTTTATCTCATTCGCATTCTATAACCAAAAATACTAACATCTTCCAGATGCCAAACTAATCCAGTTACAATTCAATTAATAAGATGGGAATAATTAATTTATTGTAGTGATGACGTCGCGTCAGCCGTGATTGACGTCACTAATGAGCTCTTAATGCGATCATGCATAATGCTGACGTGACATTTACCTACAATGGTATGTTGCTGAACAAGCGACTTTGTAAGTTTAATAATATTCCCATTATAAATATTCTGTCACTGTAACCTAATATTGTTTTTATAACGACGCGATGTGTTGAACAATTAGATAAAATGTATTTGACATCTATAAATGACACTTACAAGTTGTAATTATGTGCTAATACATGTTACACTAATTTTTTTTAATACGTATTTGTTTGTATGTACAGTTAGGGTGCATATGTCACAGCTATAATAGCTGACGCTATGACGTAAACATAAATTAAATAAATATTTAATACCGATTTTTTATATTTTTATAAAGAAATTGGTAATAAAACCACAAAACTGTTATACTGACTTAAATATCTCCCGTACATATACCATGGTGTTCTTCAAAACGTCATCCTTCTGTCGGTATATATGTGTTTTTTTTTCGTTTCTAATTTTCTGCTCTGCTAACATTTTTCTCAATGTACATAGTTTCTTTTGTCTTTTCTCTTCCATCATGTCATTGAAATCTCTTCTATCCTCTGGATAAAGGAAAAGTTATCATAACTGTCACTGATTTTTTAAGATCCCTTTATTTATTATACTGTTATGGATAATGGATAAACATAATAAGAACGGAACTATGAACTAGGAGTCCATAGCTTCCATTTACATACTAGTGTTAAATTTCAAAGAGAAATATACAGCTTCTGAAAGATGAAGTTTAATACTTTGAAAAGTTCAAGGACTTGTTAGTACTGGACATTGATAAAATAAAATATGACATAATGCCTTATCAAACAAAATGGTATTTGAATAAGAATTTTACCGATATCCCTCTGAATCTTCTTCAGATCTCGACTTAGCACCTCATTCTCAGCACAGAAGTCAGTTAGAAGTTTGTATATCGAAAAGTTCTCTTGTTCGACTCTGTGGAATTCGTCAATAATCTTGTTTACGTCTTCTTGTTTCGCATAATCCTAAAATTATAATGTAATAACATAACTTCACCTTACCTTACCTAAATGGACAACGGTTCTTTCTAATTGCGCAAAATGGGAGCCCACAATGATTAACATAAGTTTACGTAAAGTTTTATTTTGACCTCTTTATTGGTAACCTTATTTTTAATACTGAAAGCAAGAAAGTACCGTAATTTCGTTAATATATTGAACGTGTTCATGAAATTCTTTTTTCAGCCATTTCTCTTCTTTCATCTTCATGTTTTGTTCCCGTTCTTCTTGCTTTTGGTTAATCCTGATTACCCCTCGTTGCGCCAAAAAATGGTAAAGCTTCATCTCGTGATCGAAAGCTTTTTGTAGATCACGCATTTCCTGAATTATTAATAGCATCGATAATAATTGTTATCTTTTATATTAAGTAATTTTTATACTGAATGAACTCCCCTCTTTATTTGGTCAAAATCTTAGTTTATATAAGAAACTGATTATAATTATTGATGTTTTAATGCCCTGGCGAAGAATGTTACGGTATAATGATAATTACTAGATATTTACTTGTGTATATAAAAATAAAGAAACCGAATAGTAATTATAGTTACTAATAAACACAGTTATTTACGAATTTATTAACTTTACTAAAATGAAGTGGATGGCTAATATCAGTTAAATTCATCAAACATTATGATTAATGATATACAGGAAGTAACTTAAAAATTCAAAACATAAAACACGAGGCACGCTACTGTGTGTAATTACATTAGATTGAAGTTTTTAAATTGAGCTATCTACAATTTGTCGATGCGGGTGTTTTTTATTTTTGCTGTACAAAGCTTAATAGTTCCTCTTCTTGGAACGGTTAAATATGTTCCTATTCGCTTTGTAGTGTTAAAGCTACAAAAGGAATAATATAAAGATGTTAATAAAAACATACATTGAACAGTAATTTGTGAAAGCTATATCAATGTGGGCAACATTATCTTTGTTCAAGTGAAATAAATTAAAGAAAATAGTAATTACCTGAACTTGAATCATTTGGTCTAGATTCCCCTTCTCCTGTACAGAGCGTAGCTTTGCGCACCACTCGTCCCTTTGGTCGTACGCAAGGGTTGAAGACTCGAAAAGATCAGTCAGAAATTTTTTCCCTCGTTTAAGTCCATTTAGCATTTTTGTCCACGCTTCATTGAATAGCGCTCTTTGTAAGCATGAAATGTTATTTTGCATTAATTTTGAATAGAAACTCAGAATTGAAGTGAAGTTCCGATTCTATTCATTATAGTACTCCATTCATAAAAACTTCAAAAATAAATAAAATAAATTGCAATTTTATTCATAAACAGGTGAAGTATTAAGTGATAATATTATATTAGATTTACTTATTACTAAATAAAACATTAAGAAATGAATAAGTCCATCACGAAGAGTGGACTCGTAATATTTGTTTAAGGGCGGAACAGTTACGATAGCCCAGAGAAGATGTTTTAGGACACCTTAATAATGTGCCTCCCACTCGTCTAAAAAATGTCACTTCATAATATTAACCGGTCTTTAAGCATATGCTCAATCTGTGTTCGAATCTTCGTATTTTCACTCTGAACAGCGTTAAACCTTAACGTTGCTGCTTCTAGTCTATTCTCAGTCGATGCTAGACGGTTTTCGCTAAGAATACGCCGGGTTTCCAACTGTAAAGATCAGCCAATAGTGTAAAAGGCATATGAGAAAAAGCACACACTAGCGAATAGACACAACACAATAATTTCAAAATTGTATGTTTACTAAACATAATTCTGAATTTAGAATATAGAACACCCAGTTCAGTAATTGAAGCTCGGAACGGATTGAAAATCAAACGAAACTTATTTAATGGTATATAAATACAGGTTTTATCTAATAATATCGGTATACAACACAATACAAAAGCCATTGTTAATGAATAACAAATTTAATGCTATTGAATCGAATATTGGTTATAGGGCGCATTTAGTAAATCATTAAAGTTTATTTAAAACTGTAGATTGTTGGTTTTATGGCTTAGTGGTTCATACACATATACGCTAATACATAAACATATCTAATCATATTTGAGTTTGGGATATTTTATTGGCTTTCATACAAAAAAGAGCAGTGTCATGGTGTTTATGAAACTGAGTATTATAAATTTGATTTCAAGAATTATGGAAGTGTACGGCAATAAGTATGTAGTAAGTATAATCATTATCACTCGTCCTACTCAACTTGTTTTAACATATTGAGTCGGTCTCACTGAATGTGTTGTTACAATAAAAGTTGCGTGACTGTGTCTAAACTGGACAAGTCATGACAGCTGTCAATCCCGTGATTTATCTAAGATCGTTAGTCAAAATATTAAAACGTTTCATAATTCATGCCACACAATTTAGTGTTAATGCTTGATTAGTAACTTACTTGCCCGTTATTTGCATTAACAATTTTCTTCAATCGTTGTAATTGTTTATTTTTACGTTGCAATAGTTCATCAACTTGTGACATCAGAAATATCTTTTCTGTAATTATATATGTTTTATTGAAATATAAATGAATTTACGTTTAATTTTATTTTATATATTTTACAAGTAAGTCATACATATTATACGAAAAAATATTTTACATAAAATGTGTGTATGTTAAAAATTGGCCTAGAAATGTTATGAAAAACTTCTTCGCATTTTTGGCCTTCACCTAAAAGTGTTTTAATGAACACTATTCCTTGGGGATAAGTTCTGGGCTAGTGGGCTAATATAAATGCAGACGTGCATACGAATATACTCTTATGTGCAAAATATTTAGAATTTCAATTTTAAATTATGCAGGAATGGGCGTGAGGATCTACAATGGGTTCTGGTCTGTCAACAACGACACTGCACTAGAAAAACTATAACAACATTGCAATAAATCTATATAATTTTTGAAGGGAATGTTTTAAGGCAAAATATTTTTAATGCACGCCGTGATTGAATTAATAACTAAATCTCTAGTCGTGTGTAAATTGAGTTGCAAAAACTATGCTGCTAAGGCAGGGTTTCCTAATCTTTTTAGCCGGAGGAATCTTACAAGTTTAGTTTTTTGTCGCGGCCTTAGCTATTTTATATATATTCAAGTACTGTATGAACTTAAAAAGTAGTAAAAATCAATCACACCATCACATTCTTGCTGTGTTCTTGTTCGAAGTAAGAGTGCTTTTTCTAAGTTGTTTTTCATTTTTTTATCATTCTTTTTATGAGCGCCAGATCTTGCAATCTGGAAAGTATAGATTATAGGCGACTTTCAAAAGCATTTTGCTAAACTCAAAAGTGCCCCCTGAAAGCAATTTTGTATGATGCGATTGCGACAAATTATAAATCAAATTTCAACATAAAATTATATTGTTTGTGAGAGACCGGCGTTGATTTTCTAATGTAAATTGATAAACCACAATTTTATATACCTTTAAGTCTGTACGTAAATTATTATAGTCCTTTTTCAGGATCCTGAGCAACTGATCCTGTCTTCGGAACTTCGGATGAACGCCCATTATTCGGTTTTGTCTATCCACTTGTATAATTCGAACCTGGATTATAATAAATAGGTTATTTATTATACTCACACACATTAAACAGGAATTTATTATTACTTTTTTTAAATAAATTTACCTTCACACAGACTTGACAAAAAGTTATTATAGCAAACTTTATAATAATTAATATCACGTAGCAAAGCTTAAGTTAAAGCAATATATATATATATATATATATATAAAATATTTTAAAACGTATTTAGATCCAAACAATTTTTTTTTCACCTTACAACAGAGTGAAATACCCTTAACCTATACGCTCTCTTTGCTTATATTCGCACAACATATTCGCTTATATTCCTAACGTCATAATATAACCTTAATAAAAAACCAGTATCGCTGTACCGGTATGTTATTCACAAAAAAAAACAATTGACGACGAGCCCGCTGTAGGATCGAGTGATTGTTTTAGTGTTTTTGAACTTTAAGGCTGTTGTTTTGCCAATGCCGTAGCACTACTGATAAAGTCGAATTCTCATAATATATTTGTAAGTGTGATTCTTTTATTTAACAGCAAAATCTACTAAACGACAATATTCTATATCAATACGGTACCTCTCTTTGTAAGCGGAAGTGTTCATCTTCGATTTTCTTAACAACATCGGAATCATTACTATGCTCTGATATAACTTCCATTTTTGTGTATAAAAAATAATAAATATTTATTGACAATATCGGAGCCTACTTGATGTTACTAATAAGATTTCTGATATTTAATAAAATAACGACTAGTTACATAGACAAGGGAGCTGAAACAAATCCATAAAGCAAACACTTTTTGCAGGATTTTAGTTGTGTTTACAGACTACGGAGATAATTAGTTATCTGTACATTTAAATGGAAATTTTGAAAATTCTTGTGAATTTTATTTCTTGAATGAACTTTTGTTGCTTATTTTTTACAGTACACTGATGGTGGTGGGGTTTCATAAAGAGTTATTTAAGCCACCTTATAAATATTGGACAGATAAATATTATCAATCGGTGTATACTCTAAGGTTCTATAGATAAGTATCGAGTTAGTACCGCGGTTCTTTCAATGCACGTCTTGTGTCTAAAATCTATACAAATTGGAGGCTACTTACCTATTTAGGAAAGCAAGAAAAGGTACCCGTTAAAATGTCCATCAATTTGAGTGCATTCAGATATGCAAAGAAGGCAATTTACTCCATTCAAAGCATGAAACGTCATTAGGATTCACTACAGTCGTTTCCTTATACACCGTGACGTAATAATACAAATGTAAAAACATTTCAATACGTATTTAATTTCAAAAATATGTTAATGTGTGTGTGTGTTTACATCCATTATCAAGTATATTAGGTCGCCGAAAATCAGTGCTGTGGTTATTAGGCAAGTCTTAAAAGTCACGGCTACTGAGCCAGGCCTAATTAATACCTCACACATTTTTGTATTTATGAATCTTCCTTTTAAATTATGTGTTAATAAAAGCTTTTTCCTTCTAATATGTGCATAAATATTACTGAAACAAAATATATTCTACATCAAGTATCTACAGAAAATAGTATTAGAATAATTAGTACAAGTATAAAACACTTCACTTTACTTTATAAAAAATGATTTTTTTTATGTTATTTACTTTAATACGAATGCAATTTGACGTAATTTATATTGTGGATTTGTACGAAAATTGTAAGCAGCATCTTTGTAGTCGTTCAAGAAAACTACGCTTCGTAATATTATTTATGATGTGTGTAACTATTTGCTAATTAGTCGTAGTGCAGTTTGTTGACTTCAATATATTATGTCATTGCGACTGATTTATGACAACTTGTTGACGTCTGTATAAACACACCCTATAAACATTCATAACTTTACTTCTTTTTATATTACAAATTAAATTTTATAAAATAGAAATTATTTGGTTTTTAACAAATATTATATTTCAGTGCATTACGAAATATTTATAAACAAAAATTAACACCGACATTAACCGGTTGGTGAATTTAAAAATGTATTATTTAATTTTGTATATTTTCGTAACAGTATGTATGTTATATTAGCTGTATAAATTATAAACACGGAGTATATAAATAATTATCTTTACATCATTAAAATATTTATAATGTGATGTGAATGTGAAGTTTAGAAATATGATAATATTATTGTAATTGTATTGTAATATACGACTTAAGAAATATAAATAATATCAATAAAGTAAATTTTGCAAAGTGTATCGCAACACTTCGGTGAAATAGTCGGCCGCCTTTTTTCTTTGCAATCCTCTCAATATTTTCCCGCCATTCCTTTGAACAAGTTGTGTCGCTACAAATTTTATTTCGCTATAGGGCAACTTAAAGTGAATTTGTTCAAAGTGTTGTAAGTTTTTGTTTTCTGCATATTTTATTCCGTTTGGCTTTGTTCTTCTTAATGCAATTTGCTAAAAACAAAAGCTCTCTCGAAAAAATCCTTTGTCATGGTTTTATGTTTGCGAATATGATGAGGCCCTCACACCTCAAAGGTCATACTCTTATTCTAATACTGGTATTTGGGCGTAGAATTTGAAATAAAAGTCTTTATGTTATAATTTACGTAGTTTCATCGTTTGCATGAAAATAACAACAGAGTCTAGATATAGATATTTTAAATAAACTTCCGAAGTAACTTGATGACGCGGGCGCCGTTTCGTTAAAGAAGAGGAAGTGCACAAGATGGCTGCCTTGACTACCAGAGAATTTAGTTTACATCAACTGTCAACCAGAAATTTCATGTAAACCCCGACATATATCTATATATTAACTATTCATGTTGTCTACGTTTCGTGTTTCAGCGGTCGTTTTCAGCGTTAGACAGTGTAGCTTATTCATAATTCATAGATGATATAGTATTCATAGATAATAAATGTTAAAAAAGACTGACAATTTTTTTTAAATTCTAAATTGTATATACACAAACATGGAACTTCATTCAAGAATTCAAATCAGAAAAGAATTCCAAAGCTTATGAAACTCGTTTTAAATATAGTTGACCGTTTGAGTTGGTGTAATTGTTGAAGTTGCAAAGTTAGTCTTAAAGTGTAAGTTGAGAACTGACACTAAGATAACGAAGGGGCGTTGTTCGTTTGACACTTAGCTTGGTGCAGTGTTACGCTATATAACTTAGATATTCTGCATACTAATTTATTAACAGTATATGTGCATTTCCAGTTTTTTAATTTGATGTACGGAAACTAAAATTACCTGTGTAAGGTTGGCTTTATTCAAGGTATCTTAATTAAAAAGGATTAGGTTAGGCTTAGAATGGTTAAGCCCTAGTATACATTTTAAGGCTTGTGTGCAACCTATATACGACATATTATATGCTTTAATTAAAAACTATAACGCCCAGCCAACAAAAATGTTTACAACCGAACAGAATTGTACCCTATACCAGGAATCCGGGCCTGTTCGGCAGTCCGGCTTATTGACAACTGAGCCAACTGAGTCGACACACTCTTGTCTCACAGCATTTTATAATATTAAATTATCTATTCGTCATTGTCATGTGTAATGAAATATAAGATGAAAATTCTCTTCAGACAATATTTTTTTTAGTCAAGCTCAATCTAAAAGAACTGTTGCCAGAAACTACTTTCCTAGGACGCGTTTCCATACATAATATTTACATATTAAAATTATAATCAAAGGGATTATAATAATTCAGATTAAGCTTAACAACTTCAAAGAAAATTCTCAGGAAAGGATCATTAATAGTGTAAAAGCAACTCGCCTCAATTTCACGAGTGAAATACAGTAAAGATTCTTTTCACGTTTGAATGGATATCACGGAACCATAATCTATGAGAAAACTTGTTGTTTAGTAATTTTGTTTTTATACCTTAATTCAATAATATATTATATCTCCATAACATTGTGTGGGGGGGGGGGGGTCTGTAAATAGATAGAGTTACTATAAAATCTCTAAACGTCAAGTTTTTTGCTCAATATTTTTCTCTAAGCCAAAAAAGTTCACAAAATACGTGCTCGCTGAAAACAATTTCGGCTGGCGGAGCTTTCGTAACGTCAGCAAAAAAATGCACATAACCATTGTTTCGTTTTGATGTTACCGTGACCGCGGTCCACTGTATTGTTAGCAAAATAATTTAATTATATGTATTCGATACAGTCTCTATCTGGATTAAAATAAAGAAGAATATCTAAATGCATATATAACTTAAGAGATTACAAGATTGCAAAGTAGTTATTAAGATATTTACTCAAATGGTTAAGAAATTCATGACAAATGTATATATATAAACTCTTAATACATGTTAAATTATTATATTTATATGAAATATAATTACAACTTACGATAGTCATAAAAAAATCAAACAAATGTCAATAAATACAATAATTTACCGGTAACATACAATCATTATAAAGAAATATGATTTTGTATGTTCATCTACTAGAAGAATATTGTTATCTTCATTGCAAACCCTACTTGTTTTCGCCTCATAAGTTTGATGGATGTTTATTTTCTATTATTTACGACAGCAAAAACGCACTAAGAACACTTTTAACTTAGCATAACCTAAATTTAATATTTTATGAAATAAGAGAGGTTTTCAAAACGCCAATATACGTTCTCTTAACGCATGATAACGTCGCTACAGTGCTTCTACGAAAAATTTGCTACGGTTACTAATACAGTGAGCGCGTAGCTTAAAAACATAGTGATAACATATAATGTAACGACTTATTCGAATAGAATACTAATTTAGATATATTTTATGAAATAAAAAGCGTTTTCATTTTTTAAATTATTATAAATAACTAAATTAGTCGTAAAAGTTAAAGTTGTTTAGAAGTTGCAACTAATAGAGTCAAAATATAGGCACTACAAAGTGAGATGCAGCCTGCAAGCTGAATTCGTCACGTCGATTGGCGGTAAGTTTTCGTCACCGGAGGGAGGGAAGGGTCCACGCAGGCGCCATTTCCCGCCATTTTCTCATTATTGGGTTGCCACCCTTAAGAATTTGCCCTCGTTATCTATTTTTTGGTTAAATTCCAAATTATACATCAATGCTTCAAATAAAGATTTTTGTAAAAATTATGTAATTTTAGTTTTTTACTATAAATACGTTCCACTTTTACATGTTTAGTAATAGTTTAAATACTGAAAAATATAAAAATCATATATCATAACTTTATATTATGTAAAGACCCCATTTAAGTAATGATTAACTGAGAAAGCACACTGTAAGCTTTGTGTGGTGTAATAAAGGATAAAACTATTGTTAATTTGCTCAACAAATGATTAATCCAGACAATTGAGATTCTGTGTAAACAGGCAAAATAATTTTCCAAAGCTGGTGTCCCAATTTTCACGATAGCAACCTAGACGTCCCGTCTCCCAATCCAATGATCCCGTACGCTTAGTAGTAACCGTGCTACCGTCGCGTGATCACGGCTCTACCACGCTCCGTATGTTATTAAAATGAAAATAAATTAAAAAAACACGCGTTTGTGGCCATGCTTGTGTTGTTTTGTGTGTGTACTCAAACATTGACACATCAAACATATGTGAGTATTTAATATAAAATGACAATGTGAGCCTATATTTTGGAGGGCTCTGAATTATCGTATGGCCACATTTAAGTAATACATTGATTTAATGTTGGATATTTCGAATTATTATGACAAAGATTATACTGTTATTGTGCTTAAAATATTGTATTGTATTCGTTACATTTATACGTTTTGGTCTCAGAACCTGCAATCCGGGTGTTAACTCGATGCGTATTGCTTAATTAAGTTCATAGGAATATTTTAAACCTTTAAAATTAACTCACGACTCAACGTAGCGAATTGTAAAACCAATATAATAAAAGCATGTTTTTTGAAAATTGTGCCGATATATTTTTTTAAAGAATGGGTCATTAAACTGGATTAAAAGATGTAGAGAGAAGATAAATTACTTGAGTTAATGTAAATCTATGTCTATATATATCTATGTATCAGCATAACATAAATTGAACAAATCAAAACCAAATTAAAATGTGATACGCTTTAATATAATATATTGGTTGATAAATATTAATAAAACCCCTATGAGTGACATTCCTTTTCGTATGGAAATTGGGGCACGAAAAATACGTTGTGTATTTATTCCCAATTCATAAATATTAAATCGTTAATATAAAGTTCGAAAGAATTTCTCAAATAGATTACAATTGTAACATAAATGTTTTATTCAACATTTTATATTCACAACGGTTTTTTTTATATGAAAAAATGTTACATTTTTACACTATAGAATGGAATTTATAATTCAGTATAAAAGTGGTTTTTGAGAATGTTTATGTAAAAGTTATTCGACCTATGTTTAAAGCCTGTAAACTGATATAACAATACAAATTGGGTTAAATTAATAAAGTGGCTCTTACTGTCAATCTCAATAATCAATTTAAGCGTAATCATAAATTCTGATTAACATGATACTGATGGCAGCAGTGAGCAAACTGGTAACATTTTTAGTACGCACTTTTGGTATGAATTCAGTGGAGCTACAACCCACTTATAGTGCCTTGTGTCATTCAATATTCTTCCTTAAGTTAAGTATGAACATTGTCGATTTTTGGTTGCTAATTTCAGTACAACTGTTAATTTCATTCAATGATCTGTATTGGCTGTAGTGTGGGTACGAGTATCTTGTATTTTATAAATTTATCAAAAATGTAGTAAGTATACTATAATTTTTTTATTCGCACTCGTAACACGAGCTTATGTAAAAAAGTTTTGTAGGGGAAAAGCTTTTCGTTGTACAGAGCACATTACTCATAAGTTATTTTTAAATTACATTAAATTGACTTGTCAACGTATCAAATTAGACTTAGATCTTAAGTCTGTATATTTTTTAAATAAATGTATGTGGTAACTTAAAGCTTCGGAACACGTCCAGGTTAGCCGGCATAAAAGTGATCATTTAATATTTTCAAAAATGATCTATAATGTACTCATAATTTTTAAATATATTAATACATTTCCGAATCTCGTAATGCCTTTTTTGCCAAAATAGATCAAAGTAATTTGATTTTGTTTCTATGATATAACTTTAATATAGTTGTTTGTAATTTACGTTACAGTCTGAGTTCAGTTCACTTTATGATTAAAAATATTAAGCCAACCCATTAAACGGAGGCGGTATGATGTGAAAATCTCTTTGGCGTCTTTATTAATTGTAGCATCAAATATATAACGAAAAAAGGATTATTTAAATATATTATGTTTTTGAATAAAATTCTTGAATTAAAACTTAATAAGTTTGTCTTTGCTCTTATCCCCTTCAATGTTAATTATTATTTATTTAATGATAAATTACTAACTTTAAATTCGTATTTCATATACGCGGATTTCATTACATTATTTAACTACATAAATAGTATAGAGTTAAAATATGATAATTCATGTTGGCGTTAAAATAATGTAAAACTATTTATTTATTTTCGGACGGAGCCAAAAAACCGTTCTATATAATACAAACATACAGTACATTAAATTAACTATTAAACTACTTATATATATATAAACCCGCTTATATTCTCAGTAAAAGTATCGATTGATATTTTAATTTAAGTGTTAATGGAATAAATTCATCATGCCAGTCCATTTAATTTTAATGATACCGACGAAACATTCATTAGAATTAAATCCATTACCAGATAGCAAATTAAACTTGACCTTTCGTGAGCTATTTTTAACTAAAATTGATATTAACGAACTAACTGACGGCAGTGTTTCTGTCTATGAGATAGTTTTACAGATACGACTGCATACAGAACAATATTTATTCTGAATTAGAAATGTGTTCTAGCTGTGAAGGCAATTGAAATAATCTTGATCATTTTTTATGTTTTCAAAACTTTGTTATATTAAATCAATATAAAAAAGCAATTGTTTAGTTATCTGACTAGAGGTCTGGGGGAGGCCTAGGCCTAAGCAAAAAGCACTCGATTACCTTTACAAAGTGTAAATAAATTAATATTAATACTTTTGCAGTAATTACGTGGAGGCCATCGATTATTCCTAAAATGAGATCTATTTAAAACTTTAATTTAAAAAAAAAGTTACATTTATCTTAATATCTAATATGGGCCTAAGGTACCAAGGATTGAAAACTGGTGTTTGACTCGTCCGTTACAGAAGGAGTGGGGTCCTTGACGTCAGAGAGGTTTGGTACTAAGAAGGGAAGGAGGTGCAATGAATATGTAACTCAGTAACATTTCTTCAGCTGTTCCATTGGTTAGGCTGGCCACTTTAGTCTACGTAACGGGAGCAATTGCTATTTTTAAGAATCGAACCGTATCCTAGAGTTACGGCTGTTTATTTAACCACTACATAATTTTTTTAATGTTACTTCGGTTCGTATGAATTATTAATTGTTGATTGAGCTATTACGCTCTGAGTGTTTGCGAAAGCAAATTGCTGGAAGGCATGATTGCACTAATACAAGCTCTTAGCATTAATCCCAGCGGTATTGACACAGTAAATATGTGAACGTTACATAAATTCCTGTTATATGGTTGCCTGGATGTTGAAAGCGATAAGGCCGCCAGTTGCTCTCTTAATTTGAATTTGAACTTGTATTTATTAAAGTATACAAACGTGTTCATAGTTTACAAAACGACATTTTATGCCTTATTTAGGATTTATTGTTTGTATGCAGTACAAGTTGCAACACATTAGTCAAAACTTTACGTGAACATAAAAATGTTACGCGGCAATTGATGATCTTTTTTATCAATAAATCATCAAAAATTAAGTTTAAATCAATATTTTAGAGTTTGACGAAAATAGTTCTTTAACCGTTTAAACTGTACGAGTCTTGTCTATTCTCTATTTATTTTTATAGAAGTATTTCACTGAAGAAAAATAATATAACTACAATAATATTCATTAATAACATTTTTATATTTTTCAACTATTTATGTTAATATATAATAATAGTTTAATAATAATTAAAAGTCTCGTGTTAAATTCAAAATGGAGATTTACTCCTTATTAACTTTAACAAAATGGATTCCGAATGGATTGATATAATTATGACCAGCATTTAAGCCTAATTTAAATGCTCGTACTGCACTGAACTTTAATAACCAACGATTAAATGTGTCGTCTACGCGCAGTACACCCGTGGTTACAAGTATTTGATTTAAGTACTCCTAAAAGATTTGATATACAAATAGATAGGATGAACGCAATCTTAATGGGCTTTTAATAGATGTCAATTAATTTTCTTCACGTGTATGGTGACACTGTTGCTTACTTACCAAATGATCATATTATATAACGCATTAATTAATACTGTAAATAAAATACATATATATATATTCGCCTTTATTCGTATTTCAAGCCTAAATAAGATGAATCGGATAAGACCTTGTGAATATAACGAGCAGTTTATGTCCGGAAGCGGATAAGACGGTTCGCGATAGCTATAAATATTGTCATTGTAAACATACCTTTATGCACGTAATTAACGAACGTGTGAATAATCCTATCTGTCAATTGAAACGAGAGCTTGCCACCAAAGCAATGAACTTCATGGTGTGAGTTGTGAATTGTTATATGACTAACATCATCATCAAATTAAAAAGAAACATATATTTATTTACTTAGGTCTTACACTTATGAATGGCCCTAAAAAAACCAATTGTACAATTTTTGCCTCTACATTTACTGACTGCAGAGCGGACGAGAATCTAAGTATGTTACTTATGGTTGTACAGATCTGCAACCGTTATACCATACACCAGCAAATGGGTTTATCTAAATTATATAAAACAACAAAAATACCTTTAATATCCTCGCTGGGCATTGTGAAATAAGAGCACACCTTTACGCTATAGTGCGCTCGCAAACACACAGTACACCGAGACTAATCCAAGAAAGAATATAAAAAAAACTATGATCTAATTATTCTTTTATATATAAAGCATTTCAATTTTGACATTAAATTGTTAAAACCTATCGTTAAATATCAAATTTTATGTTTACTCTCAATTAATGGCTGTGTTTTACTGGATGTAATATAACTAAAACATTTATTTTACGGGATAGGCAAACCAGCGACTATATACATTTTAAGGACAATCTATTATGATAATCCTATTATTATATAACTTTATACTCATTATAAAGTTCTTAAAGGTTCTTATAGTTAAATCACATAGTTCCCTGTTCAACTTAATTATATGAATAACGTTTTATAATAAAACATTTTTTAACTTAACTGTTTATTTTTTTTTATATTGAAATTATACATTTGTAAGGAGACGGTACATTGCTTAGAGAGAAAAAACAGTTTTTGCAACATGTTGTGTTCGTGTTCGAGATACGATAATAATAGTGAATTTTTTGTGTTTGTTTATTTATTGTTCGCCATTTTTGCAAATAGATTAAACTTTATCCAAATAGGCTATTATTGATTGTAACAAGTTTCCAAAGAAAAAACTAATGGTCATAATGAATTATCAATAAGAGGTTTATAGTCTATTCAAAATCTAGTAACGTCTATATTCCCTGATCGTACAAGCAGATAAATCTGAACTCGAAGCACCATATCAATTTTACCATAAAAAACCACCATAAAAATTTTTGTTGGTGAAATAAAGTGGAAGAACGTTATTTTGAAATAACATTTCAGTTGAAAGGCCAATTGTTCAATATGGCAATGGGCTAGTCTCTGTGACATTAGTTAATTACTATATTACTCTGAATCGAACAATCAACTTATGAATTGAAGTGATATTGAGTACAACTGACCATTTTGTTTAGATGTTTCATGTATTTTTGATTGGAATGTGATCTATTTTTTATCTAAATTAAGTGAATGTATGTGTTTACGATAGAAACGATAAAATTTGTAACTGTTAAAGGAAAAGTAACAAATGGGACTGAGTCCCTACATTTTTACCTACAATTTGGCCTACATTTTTAGCAACGAACGTATCTCGTGAGCGGAGCTTCTTTTAATTATACGCTATAGAAGCAAAGATTTCATAGTGCGAAGCAAATGCCGCTCGAAATTGTGGATGTAAATGTGTTAGCTTTAAACATTTGCTGTTTGAAATTCTGGGCAACATCCCATGCATACTTTGTTTGGCCCAAGCGTCTCACGTAAATAAAATAACCTTAAATTCGATTTCCGAACGAAGCCGCGGGCCTTGCTAGTACCGGAATATAGCAGGTTTGCGTGTTTATGTGATCGAATTATTTGCTGGTTCAAAGTCAAAACTTCATTGGATTCAAACTTTTAGCAGATTCGTGTTACTATAAACTGTTGATTGCAGTTTTGTAAGTTTTACTACTGTGTAAAAAAGTTTTAATGAATAATAATCATTAAGTTTTAATGATCTTTTCAGTTTTTAGACGGTATATTCATGTTCGGTTAATAATTAATTATGCGGACAAAGTAAGTAGTATGGCAACTTAAACTAAATTTGATTATATATTTCTCCTACCCAACAATTAATTTTCGTGGTTAGAAGAATGATTAATGCGTTACGTATACATATTTTCATGGTTTATAAAGACATAAAGTAGAGACATAATAAAGCCAAGTATCTGATTAAGGAGGAGTTTCCTAAACAAGTAAACTTATATGAGTATGGAGTTACTTGAGATAAATTATCAAAATTAAACCATTTTTTGTTCAAGAACGTTACTAAGTTCGACCCTTGTAACACTCAACTTGTTAAACTTTTGGGATATGTGGAGAATGCTAGTGCAGCACCCAGATATCGATATTTGAGATCAAACAAGTGAAATTATTCCAAGCGATTTAAGTTCAAAGAGGCGAAGTGAAAAGTTTATAACTCACCAAGTTTTTTTGTAGAATTGAAAAATTCACGACGTTCGCCTTAGAATTTTAATGATTTACTTCATTTCAGAGATAGAGACTTTGTTCTGTATTTCGTTCCCTTAACTTTCCTTTTTTTAAAATTCATATTATTACGTTGATATCACATAGATATACCATTCTTAACCAATTTTAAGGAACTTTTATGTTATTATTCGTGCGAAAAGGTAGTAAATTACCTTCCCTAATGTATTTTTTGACAACATTTATTACACATAACTTCTAAGTGACGTTACGCGAGTACGCTTAGTAAACAGTTAGGGTGTTTGTCGATGTCAATCGAACATCACTATATCTCGTTATTCGTACCTAGTACTTAGTCCCAATTACCTGTTATTACTTTGATGTTTGAACTTAGGTAATATACCTAATCTAATGTGCCATAATTTAGCCACGTTTAATATCCTCACATATTAACATGGACTAAACATTTTATGGTTATAATGTTTCTTTATGTTTGTTTTTTATAGCGAATCCTAAGTGAGATTTATTCGTTCTTTCTTTTTTTACAGCCGTACTTGGTATAATTTTATCGGTTTATAGCTCTCAATGGTGTTATCTTACAATAATTCGATTATTTTAGTTCTATATAAAAGACATAGCTTTTTAAATCCAAGAAATAAATTAAGTTAGTGTTAAAATCACTGCTTCAGATAAGAAAAGAAACCTGTTTAAAAATACTACAATTTTTATCACATCACAAAAGTTAAAAAGTATTTCTACGAAACTATACGTGCATAGTTATGTAAACGGCATATTTTTTAAAGTTAGATCTATGCCATTATACATAGTCAAACAGATATAGCGATATATACCTACTTTAGAGTTATAGAGCGCCGGTCCTGGCATATTATAACAACCCAGCCAAGTAATAAGCTTATCACATAAATGTGCACCGTACCGGGACTCGAACAGGGGACCCTCTGTTCTGATATAGTAATTGCGCCAATTGAGTCACCAAATGTATCTATTTATAAAAGCATTAACATTTATAAACTCTCTGTAGTACGGAAGTTTTAATACAGAAGCAAAACGCAGAGACATATTTGAAATACGTTGAGTAATTTAGAAAAAACGTAAAAATTAACACATTTTATTTAATTTCTGAGAAAAAACTTAGGCTACATACAAATTCTAATTCTTAAAGTATAAATTTATTACACAAAAAAACTTAAAGCAGTAATTCCAAAATTAACTGTATCGTAAAGCCTTGAAGTATATAGGTTATATTTACCAACGTCGTTGTGAAGTGAAGTGATTAGTAACGATAGCAGCAGTATCTCATGCACTTAGACTAATCCAGATTTATTTACCCAGGACCGCGGTCATCCATTTTAGGCTGCTACCAAAGGGGTGATAACCACTGTCAAGCTATGGCTTTTATATACAGAAGAATACCAAAAACCATATAATGTTGGATTGTTCGGACATGTAACCACTTAACGGAGCCTATGATTCATGGTTATATCTTTATAATAATATGGTAATAAATGATCTTGTGATTGTATTCGATTGTGGTCATAAATCTGTTATAGCTTATCTTGGACTACACAGCGATCTTTGTGACCACTGACCCGAATTTGGTCATTATTTTGTATCTTTATATTTAAGCCCGGTCATCCCGTTGAGCCAATTAGTTTTTTGGGATCTTTCAAAGCATTTATCGCTTCGAAGATGATTTGATAGAAAAATTAAAAAATTGTTCTCATTATGACAAAGTTAAATGAATGCAAACATTCGAGTTAACGATATGTAACTAAACAACTTCTTAAAATTAACGAAATAAGTTGAGCGTGAGTAAAACTCAAACTTATTTATTAAATGGCCCCGAAGTTTTCACTTTGAAAAAGTTTCACAAAAAACCGGCACAAACAAAGTTGGCGTATATGAAACATTCCTACTTTAACGGTTTTAAACAGAGCGGCTGTTTACATTTTTTTTGTTCTTGTTTATTCCGTTTCAAATTGTGAACTGTGCGCGCTGAAAGAATTTGCTTTTATATTAATGTTCAGTGTTTCGTACGTACTGTGAAATTCTGCTAGATTTTTTTAATACAATGATCATTTACCTATTTAAGCCTTGTACGACTAAACTGTTGGTGTTTGAAACCAAGTGAATGTCAAGATGAAATCATTTTTGGATAAAATTCGTTGTCAAAGTCGATAGAATGACTTTATAAGATATTCTATGATTCAAAAAGGATTTATTACTACAAAAACCAATATATTATTTAAATTTAATGTAATTAGACTAATTTGTATTGTAAATAAATAAATTTAAAAAAAGTAAACGTGGTCATAGATTTTGGCGTTTAATAAATTGAGTGCTATCGTAAGAACTAAAAGTTTTATTTTTATAAAATAATACCTGATCTCCTCGGATTTACATATGTATATTTAAGACGTTGACATATCGTTTTTGCTTGCATATATAATTACAAACGTCAGCGTTTACATTATTGGGGTGTTATATGTATGCAAAATAAAATAAAATTAACCTCGTTTTGCTTTTAAAATTTTTGTATACACTAGATTTTTTACACTAATTAGTATATACTATTGCTTCTTCAACTAAATATGTCGTATGAATGATTGCACCAATTGTAGCCAGCTAAGCTTCAAATATATTTCCTGAAGCCCGTGCCTAGTCTCTCGTATTTCAAATACAAAGCAGGATTACCAAACCGACTGTACGTATATTTACAGAAATTGTTATACCTCTTTAATAGTTACGAGTGTAGAGCACTTCTTTTCATACAATATGTAAAAAATAAGTGAGACATTCTCCTGAGTACTTCAATTAACCAATACATCATATTTAATGAAATATATACCGAAATTGAATACCTCGTATCGTACATGGCACAAATAATCATGCTAAATGAAAGCTAGCTATTATTTGATACTCGTTACAAGTTAATTCAGTACCTTGATATTGTGTTTCATTTACGAATATAGTAGAACATTTTTAGGGCAGTAGGCTTGAAAGAAGCAATAAATCAAAGTCTTGTCGTAGAGAGCAATTTTTTTAATTATAAAACTGTGGGCAAAGTTTTAATAATGTCCCCAACGAAGACTAAAACTTCTACGTACCGACTGTACTTTTCTAATTAAAATTGTTTCATAGTACTGAATATAATTATAAATATCACTGAACGAGATTTATAATATCTATGACTTCTCAAGTGATAGATAAGTTTTCAGTTATAAAAATATTCGCATTAGCACTGTTCATTGTAAGAATATATTGTATTGATATTGTTACAACCGGTAGTGTGGAAATAGCGTAAGATCCTTTTCAAGCAGTATGGTATTAAACAATTAGAAAATACATAATAGAAAATAATATAAATTTGGTAAAATTGAAAATTTGTACCGTTACAATAAAAGTTCTATTATTCGATAGACGGTCAGTATTTTGGGAAATGTTTTTCGTCCTTAATAAAAAGATCAAGCTTGAAGAAAAGAAAATATTACACAAAAATTAGACGGCGTTGGTAAAGTCTGAGTGAAAACAGTTAAAGAAGAGCAATGGAAAATCGCCCGAAACGAAAAAAAGGGTTGCGACTTGTAAATCAAACACAACGCACCTTAGATAACTTTTTATTCTCACAGCTCGTTACAATATTATCAATATAAGAAATATGCAAGAGGTTTCGTAAACTCTGAATAAGTAAACCACCACCACAACTCACATACAATAGACTAGACTAAGCATCAAGTCCCCTGCAGAATGCTAAGTGATCATAAACGGCTTCAAAAGGCGAACGTGTCGGAAGTATCCGGGGTGGTTAAAGGAAGTTTAACTCTCTGTGATACACTCTGAGCCCTAACTATGTGGTTTCGATCCTTAATAGTGAGTTAGATCGCATTTCATCATACCAGTCATCACACTTTTTATATCCCGTCATCAACCTTTTGTTTTCGTACCCAAGAAGAAAGATACTCGTACATTATAAAATTTTCAAAATGCTTAGTAAACGGGTATGACTTCTCTCTTTGTAAAATAGTGGTGAATTATCTATTATACATAGGCCACTCGAGTATCTCGTCAAATTTGAAGCACGCTCTTCTGTTTACAACAAAGCCCCCATTCAAATATAAAACAGAAATAGACCGCAACACTAAATGTTATTCGGGCTATTTTCAGTACTCGATGTGCTCAACTTTTTTAGCTCTGCAATTAAGTAAATGGTATATTTTGCTTTCACAAAATTTTCCATGGATTTTGGGTTGCCTTGTCCGCGTATAATATTTATTTAAGATCTCTTGTATCTGTATGTAATCGTAGTATATACAAACGAATAATATACATACTTCTGTTTTGATCTTACCTTTATTACACACATAGGGGAATTGTTTACTAATTGGAACAGCTTTAATCAGTTGATAGCCGGTTTAAATCTATTTGCCAAGCAAGTTTTACTGGAGAGACGAGAAAAGAAATAAAATGTTACAGCTACGGATTCAAGGGTTGGTAAAATCTTGCTTTGAACTGTTATTTTTTTTCAAATTTCGCTACATTTTTTTAAAGACGCATTCAACATTGAAGTTGATGAGTTTTATAAGTAAAAATGATCTAGAATTCCTTACTGCAGGCTTTCATCTTTGAGGGGTTCATTAGTTGTGGACACATATTTTATTACATACTTTATTTTATTAACATATTTTATTTCCCGAGTCATGCATGAAACTAAATGTACCTATTATTCCGCAAATAGTACTTTTATCTCTTGATATTTATAGTTCTAAATTCAAAATTGAACTGCATCGGCATCCTGACTTACTGATATAGTCCTATAAACGTTTGTGAACAGACATTAATGTTTGTTTTGTAAAAACCACAGTTTAAACTGAGATTTTTAGCTTACGGTGGAATTAATAATATAATAGTTCATGGCGTGATTTTAATGATGAGATTTAAATATCGAAGTGAATCCGCCCCTGTTCAAATAAACTTGGACGCCATTCTTTCTTAGAGTGAATTTCAATAGAAGTCAGTACAGTGTCGGCCGCGGTAATTAATAAGGAAGTTTGGACTAGTTTCAGCTTGGGAATTCTAGATATTTGCATTGGGATTTCAAGTGGTTGGTATTGTTAGAATTGTAAGAATACTAGGGAATTTAGTTTATAGTTAGGTGTCTCATAAAATCGGTTTCAAGAAATTTAAAATACAAATAAATACTTTAGGTGCTTATTTCCTCGGATATTTGACATTAAAAATAAAAAAATATGTCTTTTGTACGAAATAAAATAGATATTACAGATTAGCCTTGATACCCACCGGACCTCGGGGTTAATACTGAAGGATAATCCTTGTCCATGGCTCCAAGGGTACTTCATTTGGCAAAATACTTTAGCTGTTCCATGTATATAAATGCGATTAGAGATAATAGGAAATATGTACACCGATTCTTTAGCGTATCGGAATTCATAGACCATATTAAAATATGAGCCACTGATGTTAATACTTGCAGTACACAATTTATAGATTCTACAGTATACTTAGATATTATATCAATAAACCTAAAAATTAAGCGGCGAACAAAACACGTTAACAAATATATGAAGTGGTTTACATTTCAAAATAAAATGATTATTTTTATTGAATAAATGTAAAACCACCTCTTCCACCCATTTATAATTGCACATATTTTCCAGAAAACATTTTTTCAACAGCTGTCAACTGTCATTTTGCCGCGACTGTGGCGGGAGCAGAGCACCACTAAATGTCAAAGTTTATTTTTATTTCCATTATTTATGGATGCATTATAAAAGAGGTTTTATGGACATTGATTAACTGGTTATTGCTTTATAAATTTATGAAACCAGAGGCAAGCAGCTTTTGAAGACGTAAGGTGCTAAATTTTTACAAGTTTACTTGATAGTTTTTCTACAAATTTTGTATAATTTAGAATAAATTATTTCATAATTAGTTTACGATCTTACGTCTTATTGAACCCGTCAATATTAAATCTTGAAACTCTTACTAATATTAAGAATTATTTTTATTTATAGTTTAAATTAATATTGTCGGCCTACGCTATAAGGTATGGGAACTTTGTTAAATGCTTTATTTTGGCATTTTACATAAACAAAACATTAAATAATATTTATTAAATCAACCACCAAAATATATGGCATTTACAGAGATTTCAAAAATCCATCATCTCTTCAACGCGAGACATGTTTTTTCTGATTATTCCATTTATAAGAATAATATTGTGCTTGAGGAAATTCATTGCTTAAGGATTTTGGCCAAATCTCGTTGTAGCTTTGAAATCAGAGTTATCCTATTAAATATTTGATTATACACTGTGCTCATATTTTATTTATTATGTTGAATTCTTCTGTTATTTTAAGTGTGTCTTCCGAGAAGATTTTATACAAACGAGGTTTTTCTTGAAATATAATCATTAGTATTTTTATTTCTTTTACACTTGTCTGTCTGTCATTTAAGGTTAGATTGATGAGATAAGTATAGTCCAAGAATAGGAGATAAAGAAATACGAGGAGTGTATTTTTACGTTTTCTTTAAAAAACCTGTAGATTAATCACAAGTTGAATATAAAAGGCTAATTTATTATGAATCTTATATAAGCTGAAGTTAAACTAAAAAACAAGCATGTTTTGCTATGTTAAAAAATATATACACCCGCAAATTAATCTAAGTAATTATATCGTAAAATTCAAAACGAATAAAACATACTCAGGTAGGTCAGGCGTAGGATATATTATGATTACTTAAATAACCCTAGGATGCGTTATTATTTGGTTTAGTTCATCAATATTGTATGGTTTTAAAAAAAAGTGGCGGAGACTTTTTTTCTTAATTCGGCTTGATTTGCAAAGTGTTGGTATTAAAATCATTAAAATTTTCTCCATATATTAGTTCATTCTGAACTATAATTGGTGTTAAAAAAAATGTATTTTATAGACCTAACAAATTTAAATTAGGACATACCGGAATTACAATAATAAAACGATTATGAGTTATATTCCTAGGATACACGTTCCTCTCTCTTCATTCAGTGAGGAATGAATGAACGACCACAGGTCACGATTGAATGACTCAAGTTAATTGACTTTCGTTTCAACCGCAATGTAATCTGTTTTGTAATAAATTTGCTCCACCGCCGTTCGGAATCGAACCCCGAACATTTTAGCGTTTATTATTTTAGTAGAGGTTTAATTGAGTTTATGAATATATTAATCAATTATATAGTTGGAGGGTGTATTAAATAATTATTTATATACTATACGTAATGAAATCTACGATCTCTGAAAAAAATTAATATAAATACATAAAAATGTTTACTGAACTTAAACTTTCTACGCATTATCGGAATGGATTATTTTACGAGGTCTGCAAGGGTTACCGCGGGCAGGAATTAGCAATATTTTTATCACGCATAAAGGTTGCCATATAAAAGGTTTATATAAGTACGGTTAGCGACAAAAGAACGTAAGTGGTATTTGTTGTACCATTCCCCATTGTTGCCAGCTTTTTATTTAACGCATCGGGGTTTTTCTGCTGATTTTCCCCCTTTCATATTGCGTATGTTTTTTAGATTATCGTGAAATGAAGCTTAATGAGTTATATTATTTTTTAAACCTTTTACATTTATAGATGTTGAAATCCGTTAAAAATAAAAATATCCCTTATGTCTCCACATGTGCCTATTGTTATATATAATATGCGTATCTAAATGTATAATATAATAGACAAGGCGATGTGGGTGTGTTAAATCCATAAAACCCTAAAAATTTACTTTAATTTAAAGCATACAAAACGGAAAAGCTCTCTCAGAAAGGCCATCGGTAGAACCTTAGTTGACAAAATAACAGGTAACAAAACATGATTTTCTATAATTTATTTTAAAATTGAAAAAAATCTCTAATTACAAAGTAATCATTTCAGAACCTTCCCTACAACAATCCTAGTTCGAAAGCACAGATTTGAAGGGTTGTGACGTCACCGATAAGGGTGGAACATTAATTCGTCTCCGAAATAAACGCCGGGCCATTACTCTTTCCCGCCATTTATCTGTGTCCGCTTTTGTCGTTCTGCTTGAAAAATGTCCACTTTAAAGTTCAAGTTTAAAATAAAACTATTTAAACCAAGACAGAAGGGTTAAGTTTTGATGGTTTATGTTCGCAGATTAACACGAAAATACATTTGTTTTAATTCTTTTCATTATTTTAGAGGCTTGCCTATTACGAGCACCCTACGTCAGGAGCATGAAATGTAAATAAGCGTTACCTCGTCACAAGTGCGTTATTTAAACACTCCTAATACAAGGTGTGTACAGGTTGTTTTATGTCACTGGTATTCTAAAAACATTCAAATGTTAAACGCCCTCTTTTTCTCATATTGTATACAACTACTATGCCAAATAAGGATTATTATTACTTGATGTATTTAAATCATTAATTAAATTTGTGATTTGCATGGCACATAAAAAGTTCAAGAGAAAACTATCAACTTTAAAATATTTGATTTTTCTAATGACACGCTCGTTAGCACAATTTGAATCTCTATCATTCAAACTGTTTGTTTATACAACATAGAATCATAATCTGAGTCAATTCATTTCATTTAGGTTTCAATCAATTCATTTAGGTACAGCCTCTATATAATAATTCTCGTACAAACACAAGTGCTCGTATTTACCTTGCATACATTAGCATATATTATCAGAACAAACTTACACGATAACTACTGTCACGAGTAAACACTAACTTAATTCCAGTGCCAAAGATCGAGGCAATTTTGAGGAGAATTTGAAATGTAATGTGGCTTAGAGTTGTGTTGCCCTAGTAGCTTAAGCCTGCGGGTTGAAACCGCCCACTGAGGGTTCTTTAATTTTTATTTCAATATTTTGTTTTTGAGTTATTTCGGTTTTAAATTACGGAACCCTCAAAACTGAGTCCAAGAACAGGGGCACTTTTTATGAGATAATTAAAATTGATAATATTTTTTTTCTATATTTTGTGTGGGATCATAAAACATGGGTTTATTTATAAGCAAACAGATCAATAAAATAAACACAAAATATTTTTAATATTAACCTAACTAAAAAAAGTAAATATATTCGTCAACATAGTTTTGTCTGTACCTGCTTAGCATACTAAAACGTCTGTATTTACATCAAGAACCCTTTGAAATATAACAATCAAAACCTATTAAATTTGTATACTCGTATTAAGCAACGTTACCCAATTGTAATTATCATTTTATATATTTGAAATAATAACTCATATAGATGTCGTACTCTCATAAAACTCTCGCTAGTCGACTACGTATATTACGACAACCTTAATTAAGGTGAACTCATGTATTATCTGAATTCAATTTAGATCTTCTGATAATATATCTATATATCAATTGTCTGATGAGCCGCTATAGATCCATATAATTATGTAATAAGATTAGTCCATCAGACGTACATTAATTATAATAGTGTTAATTAATTTAATTTAGTACCTGCTACTGGTGAAATGGTCAGGTATGTGCGGTTGATTCATAAATTATAATGATATTGTAACAAGAAAATGGTTTTACCATTCTAAAAGGTATCATGTTTTTAAAACTGTTCTGAATTTGGTTGTGTATAAAAAAATTGTATTTATATGTCGGATAGTTCGGTTGATATACATTATATTATATCTTAAAACTATTTTATTCTATTTGATAAGTCTATACTTAGTTCAATGCTTTGAAAACGTTTGTGAAGAATTTAAAGCATATTTACCTACTGTATTGACCAATCAGAGCATAGCTGGCATCGGAGCGGCATCTTGTTATGGTGACGGTATGTTCGGGATTCTAAGGCCAGTCTTTAGAAAACTATTGTACAGCACGTTTGATCAAGTTGGGTCATAGACAAATCTGTTGACAGTGAGATCGGTGATATGATCCTTTATAATTGCGCCCTTGATCACGTGTTTTATCCTATATGATGACGTCCACTAAGCCGTCGATTATGCTTCTTTTCCTAGAATAGAACTCTGTAAAAATGTATATTAAGTAATCTATACTAATAATAAGGCAGTAAAAATTGAAAATCTGTACATTAAATATTTTTCCAAAAAACTGAAAGGAGACAATTAAAGAAGAGTCATAGAAACCAAAAAAAACAATTTTTGGAATTCTTGTCTGTCTGTCTGTCTGTCTGGTACGTTATAACTTGAAAACTACTGAACGGATTTGAACGCGGTTTTCACAGTTGGATTACATATAATTAGGAGCGTTGTCAAAAGTTTATTTTGTCAAAATCGGTTAAGAGAAAAAGAGATCGGAAAAGAGAAGTTATGGTCAATTGAAAATTTACTTCAACCACTGCTTCAAAATTTTTAAACACTTATATTGATTGATTAGTTAAATATTGTTAAATATATTCTAATATAAGTTAATCTTAATAATAAAACTTATGAGAGGTAATAAAAATAACAAATAACGCAATGCGCGCGGGCGCGGTTGAAGTGTTGAACAATGTGCTCGATAGATGGCGTTGATAAAATTCGTCATCAACCTAGATTTATTTTATTCTTTTATTTCTTAAACCTATAATACAGCTTATCAAAAACAGTTTACACAATAAAAATAGATTAAAAATAAAAAAAAACACGAACAAAAAAGAATAAATAAAAATATATATACACATGAACAAGTGGAACAATGTGTAGTACGAACATTTTAGTGTGTGAGTGTGTATCAGTGTGTGCAATGTTGTTGCTGTGTGAGTGAGTGTGCGAGGTTGAGTCTTAGTTTTTTTTTAAAGAACTTCTACTTAGGCCAAATATATCCATCGCGGTATTAAGATGCTTCATTGTGTAATGACTACCATGCAGTTCAAACTTTCATTAACGTTTTACCCTATGATTATTTTGAGTGAACACTACCCATACAAACAAGTAAAAGGAAACGAGTGAAGAGACGTTTGTCATTTGTCCGCATCCATTTTTCCACCTACATCCTTAATCTAATCAGGTTTACCTTTTATTATTCGGTCAAACTAATAACCTTACAGGTACGTATGTCGTACTCATAACTTCGTAAGAATTTTCTTTTAACGCTGAGGAGTTTTACCTTCCATCATCAGCTCATCCACATAAGAAGATGACTATCAGAATATAAAATTTGCAGAAAAGTAATTGCCTGTACGTTAATTTGAAAGTTGCCCTCGATTTCCCCGAATCATCCCTGAGTAACACAGGCTATATACAATTCCAATTGTAACAAGATTTTAGCCCGTGAAAGAAAGCCCTTTCAAGATCATTAAAAATCGCTATATACTTAACCAAATTACACGTGGGCGAAGCCGCGGGCGGAAAGCTAGTGTTAAAATATAGTACTTTCATTTTAATCGGGTAAAGTACATAATAACTTCCCAATAAGGGACAATGATAAAGTTTAAACTTGAGCCATTCATGTAACACAAATCTGGCACACGACCAACTTTTGTGAATACACTGTTTTTGAAACGGCTAATTATAACGAGAACTGGAGGGCGTTTGTTATAAATTTCCCTAACATTATGAATCTGATGCTTAAATTGATATATAAATACAGATTTTAGGCGACATGAACAGCTTAGCAGATTATATATTATTATATAGATGTCTTACGGAATAAACACTGCACAGCTCTGTGGAGTATTTCGGCTCCTAAATAAAAAAACTCGTTACTCAAAATTATTTTACGCATCGTTGACAAAAACATCTGATGAGAAATTGCCTCCAATAGAGGTAACCCAACTTTATAAAAACATGATACAAATTATAATAATCTTGATATATATGCCAGTTTTGTTGCATTTAATATGCTTAGAGTGGGTCTTTATAGCTCAAACTATATATGCCTAGCGGTTTCACCCGCATAAGTACGATCAACTACTTTCTACTATAGATTTGTAGGCACAGTTGCTACGAGTCGTATCTCATAAAATATCGGGTGACACGCGATACAATTCCAAAACAGGCTAATTGGGGTATTATTGTTTGTTCATAAGCCTGTCAATTGTAATGCGAATATCAAATATGCCTAACTTAAGTTTGACACGAAATTATGTATAATAAATAAGTGAATAATGAACATACATCCCGTTGTTGAAATGATATTAAGATTTTCCAGACAGTTTATTTACTAAAGATCTTCGAGAATGTAATACGAAAACATTAAACATTCTATGTGTTTTAAAATTCTAAAAGCTATATAGTATTGTAGTTCACGTACAATATGCAAGTCGAGGCAGGCGGATAAGCAAACAATGTCCTACTTCATAATCCATCTTGATACATACTCTCGACATGGGGAATGTCTTCAATGCTCGAGTTTCCATTTTTAAATAATTACTTGTGATTTTAAGACTTAGGACCGTTACCGTAGTTTTCATTATTGATAATAGTTTTTCTTTAAATTGGTAGCCATTATTTGAATAAGATAATTAACAAAATACATCAATTACAATTATTATGACATATTGCTTACGCTACTCGTGTTAATTTTACAAAAAATGTTTTTGTTCGTCGAAAACCATTTTTTTCCTTTTCAGGTTAATGTGATGAAGTGTGTTTGTGGTCAAGTGTCAATGTGAGGTCACTGAGAACCCCATTTTTATAACTGATATTTATATTATAACTTTGTTATGATAATAAATCTGTGAAAAATGTTCCTAATGAAACAGAATTGTCGGATTGAGTTGTCAACCATAAATCTCTGTCCCAATGTAACACCAGTTTTTACAAAATATTGTGAGATATCACGCAATACCTCACTATATTTTGTATATAAACATAAGATATATGCTATTTCTTGTCCAGAAAAAGATGCACGTAACGTATTATATTTATTACTAATAGGTAATTTTTTTTTATTAAATTGTTCGATTTAGTTCTTATTAGCGGTGTAGTAACATAAATTCATAATAATATATAATTTTTCAATCGTAAATACCTAATTAATTTTTCCTCCTCATTTAAAACGTTTAATGGAGAAATATATCTGGCAACCCTACGTAATTCTAACCCACGTATGTGGAGAAAATTGGACGGATTAGTGTGTGTGATGAATGTGTTGCTTTTCATTACTTGCTTATGAAAGATTTTGCGAGAAATAATATTTTAATGACAGTTCTGTGTAATATTTGCGGATGGCCTCACGGTATAGAAACAGTGTTATTCACGAATCGTGCTTAAACACTGTAAACCATTCTACGAGCTTTTTTATTATAAATGTAAATTACTTATTCTGTATTTCGATGTCTAGATTAAGCAGGAGGAGCTTCGAGCCTAACACTGCTAATGTGACTTATTATTTTAAGAGATTAAAATGTTAATAGTTTAAGAATGTTATTTATATATCTTTGACTTCGTCCAATGAGTCTGACACATTTTCCGTGCATGCGAAAGCATCTTACACGTAGATTTAACATATTTTATTTATCAAATCACCTTTCAAAGTATGTATATAAAACTAAAATTATCCTAGTAGAGACGTCGTTAAGTGACATAAGAAAAAAAAACAATATTTTTACCAAATAAACCACAATTCCTTTACCGATTAAAGCAATGTTTTTTACTGGGGTCTCCTACGGGACATAACAATATGCGCGCATACGATGCGTGGTAGAAAAAAATAATTAATCTATGGCTTTTGTGCTAGGTAAGGGGTTTTGCTCATTGTGTGAGCCTCCGAGCAGTAATTAACAGCAGGGTCTCAATTGACACTAATATAACCATTGTCTCCCCCTACTTCCGTTTGTCATGCATTTCTCATAATTCATATGCTTAATCAATAATAAAAACTTCTCATTCGAAATCTATCACATTCATATATATTTGAGATATATATTTTTTTAATTTATGGTGTAAACTTGTGAGCTGCCAAGAAAGACACGACGCAGGTCATATGTATATGTTGTGTGTATTGCTTTTCATTAATTGCATATGAAATATTTATATACCTTAACTAAATCTATAAACAGCACCAATAATATGAGAGAGATTGAAAATGGTATTTCATTTAAAACCTCCTGGTTTCAAACACTTCGAAATGTTACATTAACATACACAGCATTCCATAAAATCCTTCTTAAACCGAAAAACAAAACAAGGTAGATTTCTGGAAATGTAAGCAATTAATTACGTCAAGATTCCCCCGGGAGTAATTTATAAGGGGTTAAATATTTGATTCTCCCAAATAACAGGTAAGGTTGCAATTAGACAATCCACCTGGAGGCCTACGGTAATTCTGTAATCCTTTGAGTTATTGTAGCATAACTTGTTTGCTTTTTATATAAATGATGCTGTAATTGCGCATTAAACTAGACCTATGTACTTAGGTCACTAACAGAATAGTAACGTCTCTGCATGTATACTGTTTTAAGTTGGAAATTAATTATTATAAATAAACTAACTGTAACATCCAAGTGAGTCGTCAAATGAGAAATACAAGAAAACACAATAGTCACGAAATAGTATAAATGAATAAACAACTATAAACTCAACCGTTCTTACAAGAATCCATTTTTACTTTTTATATGTCTATAGGATTGCATTTGGGGCGGTTATTTTGTATAAAAGTTTAAGAATTTCTTCCTTGCTTACTTGAAAAAATAATAATATAACTGACCCGGCAAACGTTGTTATGCCATATAAATTATTTCTTAGTAATTTCTAGTGTAGACCAAGAATAACTGGCGGGGATAACTAATTAAATGACAATTGATCAGTTATCGACCGAATCAAAATGATTTTTGTATGTATTTTTTTATTGCGACATAATAATAAAAAATGAAATGCCTAAAAATTAAAAAAATAATTGAAGGGTGCACAACCCTTATCACTAAGGGGTAATAATAATAATATGCTCAGAAAATTTCATGAGAAACGGTCAAGCCGTTTCGGAGGAGTACTATTACTAGGAGTAATATTATTGCTTTTTTTAACACATTTGTTTTATTTTTGTAACGCATTTTATAAAATAATTATGTTTAGTATCAAGTTATTGTAACATCTCTCATATTACACACAATTAAAATGGTTCTCGTTATTGAAAAGAGATCGAAATCGTAGTTGGCAATAAAAGCTGTAAATGTGTATATACCGAGCGAATAGTCTGACCGCAATATATTGCATAGTGCGATCATTGTTCAGATTCCAATATTTATCGAATTCTCGTAGCATTTCACGTACTTCATTATTAACACTGTGTCCTTTAACGTAAAGTGAATATCGCTTAAAGTGCTACAAGGATGTTTTGGTACGTGGCGAAAATCGGAAGTAACCTCGCGCAAAACGTGGTTTGAGCCGAGTTCTAGTCGGCCAGGTCGAGAGTGTATTAGTGCTAGTGAAGATGATCTTGATGGCCATTAGATATTAACTCGACTGGGCAAAATATTGGAAATTATCTAGAGTACTAGATTTCTAAATTCCTTAAAATGGAAATTTATGAATAACATCAGTTTCAATTTGAATCAGTTTCTGCTACCAAAAAATTTGCGCTGTGAGTGTCTTGTTTATGATTCCACTACATGAAGCTTAATCTTATTTATATTTCCTTTACATAGTTGCCATACATTAAAAAAAACTGATAAACATCTGTTATATGTACCTATAATATAATTATATATCAATTAAGTACCTGACATATTTTTTTTTACCGCTATATCTTTGCGCACTTCCATAAAGGACATTGAAATAATCCGCCGAAAGTATTGTATCTGCTTAAAGACAGACTTTCGAAGTAAAACCCCCGAGTTGAATACAAACGGCAGAATGTTCTGACAAACTTGGTCTTGACCTCTCTGAGAACCTGGCTTCTTGGCTCCAACCCAACTGACATTCCTGTACCTCACTACTTAGTTCGCAACCGATACAGGCTCTTATGCTAACGTTTCACTTAGGTTACGAAGCGTCCAGAGTTTATACTATATTATCCATGGCACTAAATGTTTAGTATATTGCTTTACGTATGTGTACTTTAGAGAACGGCCGCTGTATCGAACTTCTTGATATATATGTAAACAATATGTATCCACGTTAAGCTAAGCTTTCAATGCTGTGGTCAAAATCTATAAGCATACTAATAGCCAATATATCATTAAACAAGATTTTTTGCTTTTTTGTGGTTTCTATGTCTTTTCTATGCAACTTGGTACATAAATATATTTGGACACCTTAATCCAGTAAATAAAATGTTTTTCCCACTGAAGGTTCATATTTGATGCTACTGCTGATGTATGACTAAACGTTTAGTTTTTAAAAGAGAACAGTGTACGTCGTAGTTGTAACTCTCTTAACCCTGACGCAATAATGACTGTCATAATGCCCACTGGCAGACTTTTTATAAATGACTTAACAGAAATGAGTTTAAAACAAACGGAACGAGTGAGTTATCTCTTAAAATGTAATTAATAATAGCGAATCGCTCGAGGCCGAGTTGAACGATAGTGATCCGTCAATTTGATCGTTTCGTTCATTCGTTCACTCCCATTATTCGACTAACTTTGATTGCTTTATTGAAGATTCAATGTTTTTTCATGTCAATCTGTTACTGAAATCAGTATGTAAGCTTCTCACGTTTAACCTTGCTTTGATATTTTTACATTACAATTAATAAAATTGATGAAATATTCAAAAGATTTTTATGTAGAATAAATGTAATTAATTGCTAATTGTAAATAAAGCAAGCTAAATTCAGTAGAATTTGTGCTGTGCAACTTATAACAACCACACACTCATGTGCACATTATCGAACTAATTGCATCTACGTATTATACTAGAGCGGGTGTACCACAGATTAATTTAAAAAATAGTGTCATAAATATAAATATACAAAACAAGTATATGCATAGAAATCTTCAAATTATGTAAAAGGTAATATTTTTGGCACTGTGAATTTCACGTTTGCACAAATATTGTCTTTTATAAAAATCTATTCACACTTTAATGATTCCTTATAATGAGAGAAATCAACAATACATAAAACTTTATTATATTTGTATGTCGCGTATTTTCTCTTAAATACACAATAGAATATAATAAGGGCATTTAATAAATTAAAATATTGCATGCGAGTGAATTTTAGACACGCAAATTTCGTCAAGTTTAATAGTATCAAGTTGGAGTCACTATGATACAACTGTTTACTTCTAAACTGTGGCTATAGCAGGAAGCTTACTATCTATGGGTTGGCAATAATCTGCTTATTCTCCCCAGATATTATTTATAGGGTATTAATTCAAAACATGTTTGTACTTCTGCGTTAAATTTTGTAGGTCCAAAGTTAAAGGTCTGGTCAAGTATTCTTTATTCTGTTCAATAAATAAAACAAACATACCCTAAATAAATTCTTGTTCACATATTTTTTTCTCATATTCGGTTATTGAATTTCTTGGTTCTCTACGCTTCAAAAACTGTAACTATTAATATTAAGAATCGTTTATTTTTGATTAAATAGCACTTAAGGTTAACATTTTTTGAAGTGTATATCTTCAATGTGTAATTTATCTATGAAGAGCAAAGGTAAATAAGAATATTATTGAACAAGTAGTACACAAGAAACATAATAATAATGTTTATTAGAATCATATCATAAGCAAAATAATTTACACTCGACGAATATCTTGTAAGTAAATGCATTTAAAAAATATTTTGCATGAACTCTTTTAGAATTAAATTAAGAATATAAAACTTAACTATGTTTTGCTGACTAATTTATATATATATATATGTATATATAATTGTTATCACTCAAATAATTACTGGAAACCCTAAATGCAATTGTTCGTTCCGATTCGCTGGAAGTTGAAAATGTCGAGTGTAAAAACTAGATACGAATAAGAACTCCAGTTTATTTAAGGTGCTGAGCTCAAATTAATATATGGACGTTCTTATATCAATTCAGTCTAATTAGACTCTTTTATGTTAAGTGTTCAAAGTGTGTGTATGCTGTCATTAAAAAAGACGAGTACTTTTAAGTGGTAGCAAAAGACTTTATTAATATGTAATTGAAGTATATGAAGAAAAAGGCATTTCTTCATTCATTCTTGAGACGTTATGTTGATAAATTGAACATTTCTTTCAGTTTAAGCGTCAGTTTAAGCCATTAGAGCGTCTTTTATTCAACTTATTGACAGTTTTGAGCTTGTTAAACCCTTAATAAACGACGTGAAAGATGACAGGTTCGCCTTTGAGAGCTATTTCCATTCTGCGGAGATTTCAAAAGAAGCGATTCGTACATTTATTTTAAGCGCGATAGGGTTAATTTTGCTTTGCTTTTTTAAATACAATTAAAACTTAATACGCTTATAAGATTGACCTAAGGTCGCATTTTATCAACTTATAACATTACTGACTGAATTATTATTTTATTTATGAGGGTTGCCTGGAAGGAACCACGCTGTTTGGCATCCTGTACATATTTTTATAACTGTTGTTGTTTTATCAATGTATAATAAAGTTTGTAAATAAATAATAATTATTGAGGAAATATAGCAGTTAAAACATTAATGGATTTTTAGAATTACATTTTACGTTTACTTCTATGAGTTTAATAATTTTAGCCGCTAATTGGCACCTCAACACTATGAGACGGGGATATTATAGAATCTATTTGAAGCAGTTATCGACAAGTCTATTTTAGTTTTCATGGGTCTTTACGCAAATAAAAGGCGAGGTTGATTTGTATGCTAAACTTTGGCACGGATGGTTTGACACGATTTAGCACCCGACGTGATGGATTTAAATTTGTGTCACTGAATTAAAATGCAGGACGGAAACGGATATTAAAAATTGGATTTGTAAATTTCCAGATATTTTCTATATTTAAACGTGAATGCGATTATTTGACCCTTTTTACATACAAAGAGGAATTGTGGGTTGATCCATAATTGTTTTTTTTAAATTTGATAGGTATGTGACATTTAAAAATTACTTATTTCATATAAATCCCATACATAAATACAGCATGCAGTTAATGACAACATAGTGTAAGCTATAAGGCTCAGTAACTGATAGTTGTAATTAGTAGTCTGAGAGCCGGATGATCAATACCTCAAAACAATACCGTTTGGATATTTAATCTCCCCGGATCACATTTGTATTCAGTACTGGTCCTTCTGTTAATTTCCTAAAATTGGCCGATATATAGATATATATATGTTACTGATGTTCTCACTAAAACGTAAATGTGTGCTTCTATTTCGCTATGCCTACCGATGATAGGTTTATTATTGTTTGATAAAGGTTTTTTATTGTTTTTTGAGCACTCTTTAAAAATCCGTTTTATAAAATATTTTTTTATAGGACAGTCGGTGATGGCCTTTATTGGAAAACATATTTCGTTCACATCACATAGAATGTTTAAATAACATTTAAATTTCATTATTGACACAGTATAACAATAATTACAAATGCGTCTATCTTAATCTAGATATCAAACAACTTCAATTTAATCTAGGCACATAAATGCACATAATTTTTTTGAGTGGGAGTGCCATGCTGTTACTTAGAGTTTCAGCCGAACGGGCAGGCACGGCCGGAGAAATACCACTCTCTCACAGAAAACCGGCGTAAAGTGATACAATTGGACTTTGTTTAAAATGCTTTGTAACATTTTGTTTCAGATATTTGTATTATTTAACAACAAAAACTGCCCAATGGTTATTATATCACTTATAAGCGACCATTATATAGGATTTTGTACGGTCCCATATAAGGTTTATTCTGCAAAGTCATTAGGGATTAATTTGACATTAGGTTGGATCAATGACATGCATCTTAAGGATTTAAGAAAATTTATCATGGATCAGGTGTTAATAAAAACATGAAGGAATTTATTTAATAAACAACTCACAAACAGTTAGTTATTTACAAGTTTAAAAATAAAACTCAGTCTAACTAAAAAAACCTTCTCAGATGAGACTTGAGATTGTTTTTTGGAGACTATCTAGCTATCGCCAATGTGCACGTCATCAGAAATTATTGTCTCTGCATTTCAGGGTTAAAGAATATAGTATTTTTAGGGTGTGTGTTAAAACGTTTTGGCTGGTCATGTTATCTTCATTGCGATTATATTTATAGCTGTATTTAAAAGTTTGGTACAATTTTTCACTAGTTAAGGCTATCACTTGAAGGCCACAATTTCTTAAAAAAATGAGACAGACAGAGGAGGAGAGTGAAAGATATATTTGTAAAGATCTAGTCTATTTAACATCTCATATAATGTTTTGTAATGCATTTATTTAACTCCAAGTTGATTTATATATATGTGTATTAGAACATTTTTTTTAAATATTTAATTAAATAATTTGAAACATTAAATCTTAATATAAGCTATAATGATTACATAAATGGTAATATGTAACTATGTAGATAAACTTTTTACGCTTGGAAATGAATTGTTCTAGTCCAATTTTGATTAGTTAACGTCACTGCAGTAAGATAATTGTAAAAACGATCACTAGAAAATGTCAACCCCACTGAGTTTCTTGTGAGTTCTTCTTATTTGAGGGCGCGCAGGCAACCCATTGAAACTTAGTTTTAGTGACGTTCAAAAGTGGTTGTTTACAATCCTAATTGAATAAGAATTTTTGAATTTAAATTTTACGACTGAAATTTCTATTTTTCTAATTTTATCAAATTCAATTTTTTATAATTCTCAACAATAATTACAATAATTAAAAATTATCACATCTAGCCGTACGTTTGCAATTACAATTACAATTATTTCCTATGAACAGTAACAATAATTCATTAAAACTATAGTATACATAAAATCTATTATGAGCTTGTTGTAAAAAATCAGTATTCATCCCTCGTAAAACTCACACTGCGCACTGTGTATACCATATACCTCTCGGTACAAGAGACCGAGTCACATTAATATCTGTCGATAAAATAATTGTTTATCCAGCTGCAGTGTATTTTCTCAACTTCCTTGTCATAGACGAACTGCTTAGATTTGTAACAACTAATTCCAACTCACTATACTTACAACCTTTAAAATATAAGGTAGGAAAATAAATTCTCTTTTTAAATGGCTTTAGATTTATTATACACACAATACGATTTGATCGTAATATTAATATGTATCAGCTTGAACAATTTTTATCAGCGGACGCAGTTTTACTTTAATCATGTGGTGGTATAGTCTCTTGGCTATACTTTAGATATAATTGATACCATGTTTCAATTGTATAAACAATTTTTTTAAATTTTAATCAAATTAACAAGTTTTAATTGTCTAAAATATATTTGTACTCAGACGGGATATAAAACTACGACCTCAGTCTAGAACTTTAGTGTGACAAGCTTCCACTTTCTGTAATTCATGAAATCAATCAACTATCAAGATCAAACCAAATAAAACAGTAACGTAAACGAAAAAATATATATCAGTTTATATGTAACATCGCGGTCTGTGAGATCGACTCGCTTTAATAATTGTCAATGTGTGAGTGACACAAATAGTTTTTATTCACACCCTCGTCCTATAAAAATAAAGGTGTTTTGTAGGTCATAATACTCGAAAAACGGATGTATTGTTTATCATTTCAATATTTTTATGAATATTGTATATTGGAAAGTTTTGCAAGTTTGCTTCGATAGACGGCCTAAACCAATGCGACGGTAGTTTGTCTCTTGTACAATGATCTCTAAGCATCCTGGAACAAGGCACTTTTATTGTACACTCAACATTCTTTTGTTTCCGCGTAAAAAAATAAAATTTGTGTTTAAGGAATATAAACGTACATAACTCGATGTTTTGAGTGCAATAATCGTTTTCTTTTGTCAATGTCAAAAAAGTTGATATTGAATTTGACAATTGACGTAACGTATTGTATTGTACGTTTATCTTTTATTTTGTCCACAAATATATATAGATTAAAGTATTGTGCGTCTTTTTAACTCGCAAAACCCGATACGACAGAAAGAGACGATAACATTTTTCCTAAAAAAATACAATCAGACAGATTTTATGGACACGTTGGAAGGATGGAATGTTTTGTTAAGTACACTTACAGCAAGAAAAAATACGCATCTAAGGCTCAAATACACATCAAGTTCGTTTTTCATTATATTATTTTTCATATTACACTATTCTAATGAATTAAATTAATATTTAAAATGTAACCTGATAAATATGCGAATAATGTTGATGATATTGTGAAACTTATTTATACAACACATATTGACACGAGAGTTTTACTCGTAATTAAAATCCACATTTCATTGTAAATTCTATAAATTTAATTGGATCGCATTTAACAATCACTTTTCGCAGTCATATTTGGTTGTATTGAATTAATATTTTAATAAAAACCAGTGGCACCACAATCCTTAATTGTCCTTGATAGCCCTCACACTACTATTCCCCTATCCAGCGTCCGCCTGACTTGTAACTTTTTTTTGATTATACATAGTGTTTGTACTTATACTCACTACCTCATTGGACACAAATGCTTGAATAATTGATTTTAGTCCTAATACAAAATCTACCTAAAGTGGACCTAATCCAAAAAAAGGGCCGTCTATATAGGTCTTGTCTATAAATTAATATGTCTATTAAAAAGCCACATTACTATTAATAGATGTTATTATTACATTTGTATAGGGCTTGTTCATATTATATTCATATACCACATTATGATTTAAATGGACATTTCTCGGGCATTGCCTAACAAAGGTCCTATTATGTGCGTTAATTGCAACCCTTACATAATCAAGGGCTAATTTGGGGCCCCACCATTGGATTGTATTCAAAATTCTGCGTTGAACTTAACTATTAGTAATGAGGTTTTGTATATAAAATTCAATTATTATTGTTCCTATATAATCATTATGATTATATAGTGTATAAATTGATATAGCATAAAAATATTCTTTTCAAATTCTTAAGTTTTGTAACTAAACCCTGTGCACTTAGTACAAATAAAGAGCCAAATTGAGAATTATTTACCAGTATATTAATATAAAAACATATTAATTCTAAATATTTTTATTATTATTTAATTTGCGAGTTTAACTTCATCAAGTTTCTTTAATCGCTTATTTTTACAGACAATACTGCGATCAGATTTCTGACGTGATATATCGATTGTTTTGTTTTATACGCCGGTTTTTATGATGTAGAAGCAAGCATCTATATGAATACACAATATCACAGTTGAGTATGGCACGTTTAAGCCAATTATCTACCAATTAAGTCTACTCAACATTCACTCGATCTAATATCAGGTTTACCGTCACAAAATAAACTAACTAAACATAGCACTCAAATTTTAATAGCAATCATTGGATTTTAGACATATTGGGGCCTCACAAAACCTTAAACCGGCTCTTATTTTATGCCTTTTTATCCTCATTATATCCCCTTCCCCGTTTGCGGATGTTACAGGCGAAAATTTAAATTTTCGTGCCTTTAATACAAATTAGGCTCAATTGCAAAGGAATATTTAATTTTCTTTAATAAAAACTCAGACTAAAGAATTTGTTTGGGTGAAAACACCAGTGTACTAGAAAACTACGTTTATCCATTTACCAATTATATAATGCTCCCATCAAGTTGTTTTTATTTTAAGAATTTTTTCACAAACGCGGAGATTGAAGTTAAGAAGGGTTAAACTTATTATTATAAATAGTATCAATGATAGTATAAATTTTATATAATAATCATAAGAAGACTCAAATTCTATACAAAATTAGCCTTTATATTAATTAATTGATATTATGATGCTAAACCTGCAGTTAAAATGACTCTGCAGCCAAATAATGGTTGTGTGCAAAACCATGAGAAACAGCTATTGCACAGCTAGCATTGCACATTCTTTATTCATAAAACGGGAAACTTATAATTAGTCTATTGAAATTTAAAATGGCTACGCTTTTTCTGTGAAAGAGTTAAAAGAATCACTAATTAATGTAAAAAGACTTTTTTGTTGGATTCCGTAACTTTTTCTGGTATTTTGTACTTTGCGACCCCAGTATTTTACTTAATATACTATCTTTTTAGCTTTATTGAAATCCAAAAATCTTGAATTTATTGTGTTCACTTTGATTCTTGTAATATTTAATATTTTTTTAGTGATAAAATACGATTCATGTCATAATCAAATTAAGAACCATCAAGAATGACTGGAATATTTTCGTGGGCATTAACTACTGAAACATTGGGATTTTTTGTATCATTGTACTATCTACGTTCTGTGACAGGACGAGATTTCCAATTTACAAATTAATATACACCCACTTTAATCATTACTGTATAATATATGATACAAAATACGGTTATCAGGTGTTTATACCATAAACTACATAATAGTTAAAAATATGTTAAAATTCAATTTGTTAAGTTCCTTTTAAAATATTCATAAACAACAACCACGAATGGAACCACGTTTAAATATATACACAATTGTTATGAAAATCCGGTACTCATGTTTTAATTTATATACCAAAACCATCTCCTGAATGAATAATTTTAAAATTGAGCTATGAAAAGTGTGCCTCAATTTAAAAATTTATCCGTAGCTTTTTACTAAGTCATAAACTTTTGTTGGATAAAGGGATGTTCCCTTTTATAGAAATATCGATATACAGACCATTAACTGGTTCTACCTATTAGAGAAAAAACAGTCACTAATATATTAAGTGTGAAATGCTTTCCTTTGTGTTTTACCATAACTTATTTCGCTCGATTGGGAACACCAGCAAGTATTTATTCTCAATGGATATTTATGTATCCATCTTGGTTAATATCAAATTTAAATACACTTTGAGTACCTGGTATATCGTTTTGTATAGGGGCTCAAATTGCATGTTAGTTATACATGATATTTGGCATCATTTTAATATTATTTCACGAAGTTGGTTTGATATCGATAATGTGATATGTATTCTCGTTGCCAAATATAATAATTGAAATCGAACCCTAAAGATATTTCCTCAGATCTCTGAATGAGAACTCGACTGTTTAACCGTATGCAAGGCAATTTTAAGCACCTTCTAAATTTGACGTGTGTTAAACAAATATCTAATGTCAAATAATAGTCTCAGTACTTAAGAATTTATGAAGAGTAATATTTATGTCCCATATAACTTGTCTACCGAGCAAACCTGAGCGACGTTTTATGCGTGTCATTTTAAATTGTGTGCAATTATCGATATTGGTGCTACACTACTCACAAAAATATAATTTAAAAACTCATCGCATGGGACTGTGACGTTTAACCCTGTTAGGTATAAGGAACGTAAATATTACAAATTTGAACCGATAACAGATGTGACCTATTAAAATTAATGTGATAGATTACGTATATCGTTTAACGTATACGTGATTTTAGTAATCCTTTACGTTATTACTTTTGTTGCATGTATGATGTTAAGATGTTTGAAAAAAATGTACTAGTCTGCACCGTCACAATTATCAAATGTAATTATGAAATTATCAAACTAATTATTTATCTAAATCTTACCAATAGAAAATAAGCTTAGGAGTGTTTTGTTTTAGCAGCGTTTAACTTCTGAAAGCATGAACATAGTAATTACCTCGCAACAAATGATAACACTCAACGTTCAAGTATTAATTTCGGTAGCCAAACATTATAATAGGCTCGTTATTTTCGGCAATTAAAAGGTGTTAACGATCTTCAACATTTGTAAAGGTGAGAGGCGTGTGGAGTGGAAGAACCGCTCTCTACTTGAGAGAGCCAGTGTTCCGCGTTCCCGAGCAAATTAGGCTTATAATTTAGGCAAAAACTCAATATTTTAAGTAGTAGCTAAAACAATTTAAACCTTTTCCTTTTTTAAGCTTGAGACGAAAAGGGAATTTTTGTGAGTTTACTAGAACGTTGAGATTTCGTAACAACAGAAACATTACTACATATGATGATATAGCTCGATCATAGGGTCGTGTCGCTCACAGCCACGCACACACATATATACACACACAAACTCAACCACTGACAAACACACATACACATTGTAAATTAAAATATAAAAAAAGCTGTAAACTATTCAACCACAACACAGGGCAGCTTGGGGGCAGCGTCTAAAATGTAATTAATGTCAATTATGTACGTAATGTATAAAAATATATTAGGTTAACCATTTTATTATTAGTACTGTATTATGGCCCATCTATATTTCTAAATTGCTTTTTAAACTCTGCTGTAGCGAAATGTCTATTCGCTTCACTAACCGCAATTTGTAAATAAGATGAAAGTGTCTCCTCAGGAAATTCAAGGACAAAAACTTTTAAAGACATATTGTGCTCACAAACATTCCTAAGCAATATTAGACATTTTGTGCTAAACTATAACTGGGTAAGTGTGACATTAAAATAGTTTAAAATAGTTTTCGAATTTCAAAAACTACATGTGTGCTAAGATGGCTATTTAAAATGGAGTTCTTTACGATATCCTCTAGTGAACAGTAGTGTCTATGGGATTTGTTTTCGATTAAGTGTCAATTGTAATGTAACTTAAGGCTGTGGTGAAAATGATTAAACAAAATTTAAAAAGGTACCTGGTATGATCTGCCTCATGGATCTTAAACGCGATATTTTTGTAATTACCAAACATCTTTTTATTTTAGTCAACACGGATAGAAAAAATCCTGTTTATTTGTATGCTCGAACTTAATATTTGGTGGAACTTAATGTTTACGTAATTGAAATACATGTTTCATTATACACAACATTATCAAGTTTTACAACGAAATATACACAAAGGTAATGTAATTTTACCTAAGAAATTTAACGAGAATTTACATTTATAAGTTACACCTAGTATTCATTTTAATTTTTCACTTAAACCGTTTGTTTGTCGTTATTACTATGAACGAGTTTTAACTGTAAATATGTGCCGTGAAATCAACAATATTATGTTGCAAATAAGGTGAGGGCTTACAATAATATCTCGTTACAAAGTACATCTCAGTTATGATGCGTGTGACTTAGAATTTCTCCAGACATGCTCCAGGCTATCTTAAAGTCAGTATCAAGTCAACCTATGCTAAAATACGAAATGTTTATAATACAATACGATAAAACAAGACAAACGACGATTAATAAACAGAAATGAGTTTGACAACTGTTTATGAGTCGTGAAATATAATATAATAATATTTTAGGTCGTGCCAAAAGTTGTGCGGAAGTTGTTGGGATTTTTGGAGTTTTTGTTATCTATTTGTTAGTATGGATCATCATAAAATCGTCACCATTTGATGCATAACCTAATAAAATGTAAACATTTGTTTTAAGTACAAAGGAGTTTTAAAAAAACAATTTATAAGTACAATAAAAAGAAGTAGAAAGTAAAAGTTAAAAACACGGTCAACCTTATTATATGGCTCAATTAGGACGTAATGAAAGAAAATGTAGAAACCCACTCCTGTAGACAATAGCTTTAGGATGATTTCTCTGAACATTCACTTGAACTGGGGCAACAGAATTCATAATAGCTTTGCGTGATTATAACGCGTGTTCCGATCTGAAATAGCAATGTGGGTGTTTTGATTGACACGTGCATTGAAAATACACCTTATTTATAACTTCTCGCTTTTCTGACGTAGATATAACGGTAAAATACTATGTAATGTTACAACGGTATGGTATCGAGTTATTAATATTTCATATCAAAAGCATTGTTTAGCAGATAAATTTTGTTCCGAAAGTATTATCTTGAACTATATCAAACGGAATAAAAAACGAATTTGGACTAGAAATGTTACAATAGTAGCAGGTGTGTGTGGTGTAACGACAGTATTATATCTATCTGAATGTCTCTAGCGTAAAATAAAATGTATGCTGAAACTGCGTAGACACAGCTGTTTTGTACTAGCAAAATAGTCTAGATACGTTGCAGAGTAAGGGATCTTTTTCATATTTTTTTATAGAAGGATAAAGTTTTTTAAATTGTATATATACTCTTAATCTAATTAATTATGATTTAGGCGATTACGTTATTAATATAATTATATGAAGGAGTCGCAATAGCCATTACGTGTATAAAGAACAGAAGACGGGCCAAACGTCATGTGTTATGTCGTCCATTAACAGTTAAATTTCAAGTAATGATCACTCGGTCGGGTCCACAGGTAGAGATTTCGGTTCTAAGCAAAGCAAACAAGTTTAAATCGAGTAAAAAGTATATCACAATGAATTGCAGACAATACTAATTACAAAGACAAAATTTGTTAAAAGTTTTCTTAAACATTGAATTTTATTAGATTTAAATCTTTTCGGCGAATTAGCAAGTATAATGAGACAGATCGAAGTCTCCTTGATCAATTGTATCCTAATTCACCGGATTACATTGATGGGTTTTCAGAGAATTGTGAATTTAATCTATTAGCCACAGAGTAAAAAACAGGCTATTATAAATATAACGTGACAGATATTGTTGATTTTATTCTTAATAGCATTTGTTATATTGAGGAGTTACATTCATACAAACATACACATAATTAACAATGATCACCGTTGTAAATTACATGAAACGAAACGTATTTTTACCACCATCAGTTAATAATACAGTTGATAATAGTTAAGTATACAAAGTAAGTATTAAATATGTTTTTATTACATCATCAACTGCTGTATTTAGTCTGTGGTACATTGGAGCGAGAAATGTCACTCAATGGTTTTTCTGTTTAATAATTTCAAATGTACTTAGTCTGATTAACAAAATCGAAGGCGTTTTCTTTATCAAATTTAACAAAGTTTAAGGCACAATTTACTACATTACAGTTTTAAACTTAACGACATGGAACATTTTACCATTCAACTTTTGTACAAGTATATATATATCAGGTGCATTTTCCTGAATATCTACGAAGAAGCTATAGATTTTGACAGTTTAATTAAGTTAAAGTCAATCCCATTATTTTTAGATTTCTTTCTACTTAAATAACTGTTACCGAGGGTGTGGCAAAAATTTTATAATTTTAATAAGTTTACTTTCACGTTTTAAATTTTATCCGAAAATCGACATTTTGTACTTGTCAGGACTGTATGGATATGTCATCCATTACTGTATATATATTAATTTACAGAGAATTACTCTATTAAGAAGCAGACACCACAGAATAAAGTAAATCAGTTGTTATTTATAACGTTATTGGAGGCCATTTATCGACTGACCAACACTCGGCACTGTCAACCGCAGAGTTAAGACAAATGATGCTGTGCCATAGATTTAATGTCGACTCTACGTTCCTTGGTTTATTGCTTCGAACATTATGTTGTGGGTAACAACCATCGGGAGAAAATCTATCTATTGAATGGTGTATTTATGTTATCAAGCTTCATTTACATTTTTATATGACGTCACGAGTAAAAATAGTCGAGAGTGCGCACCTAAGATGTGCAGAAATGCAGTTTTTATATAACAGAATATATGGTATAAGTATAGATAAGTAAATAAAATGTGATAGGAGGCTTACCACAGTGACAATGCATCTCGTTAAAATCCCACAGACATTTAAAATATCCGCAATACTGTTTAATTTAACGGTAAGGGTTGCCACAAATCGGTTTCCGAATTTACATTATGTTAACCGTTGGCGGCCATTGGAATGTTAGGTTATAAAAAACAATACGTATTTTTATTTAGAAATAAAATTCTTATCTTATATGTCATAATATATATCATTTTGTTGACGATTCATAAGTGTACCTTTGTTGCCTATATCAATAAAGATATTTTTGATTTTTTGATTTAGATTTTTGATATGGTATCAAAAAGCGATATTAGTATGTTTTGGTTTGTTAATTTAACATGTCAATCACAATTCATTTTTATTGAAACAGTAATTTTTAAATCCAGTTATATTATGTTAACAAATAAAAAAACATTTATAAAAAATTCAACAATTTGTTATTTTACCGATTTCAACCGGGCTAGCACAGTTCAGAGACTGATATGTTTTCATATTGACTTAAATTTGTGGTAAGTGACGTTATTTAAAATATTTCAAAGTAATTAAGGCTCTTAAAATGAGACATTAAAGTAAAGAATATAACGCAAAAGTTTACTCATTAAATGCGGGATCATATCCAAAAATCTAGCGAAATCTTTTTATTAAGAACATCTATAAAATTTGTAATTTGACTGAAGAGCTTCAATCTGCGCCAATCGCTCTATATTAAGCTTCCATGGAATACTTATAATTTTTAATAACGCCCTTTATAAAGGACTTCTTCGTAGGGTTGTCGCATTTTGCTTAGAAATGGATGCTTAATCTTAAATAAAATAGTCAAAGTATATAACTATATAAAAGAAAATCTGTCTATTGTTATTTGTATAAGAACTTTTCAATAGTAAATTATTTATTCTGTTCAAATTTATCTCGCCTTTTAGATGACGATGTTGTTATGTTTGTAACATGTCCCCGGTATTACAAAAGAACTAAACTTGGCCGTAATGTTCTACGTACTGTTTTACCAACACCCCGGCGGACTAATTCAGGCGAATTTTATTTTGGCAGATTTTTTTTTCAGAATTAGTATCTTCGTCCGTTAAAGTTATTGGTTTTTGTTTAAATTTTATTTTGTAATATACCAATATAAATCCTGTGCATATACGAGTATATTTATGCACACGCCTTGTGTTCTTAATTTATTTGTTACCTTCGTAATTATATATATATTTTCTATCGGTGTGCTTCGTAAATTATTAAATAACCATAACAGTTTCATATAGTTATTTATATTATCTCATAAAATAAAACGTATATTCATACATCACTAAAACAAATACAGAAATAAAATCGAACTTGAAAAATTATGAAAAAGTTCTAGTCGTTCGATCAAAAGCTAAAAACAAAATAAATGATACAAACCAGACATCGGTTTTTGACCGTCTCTGGCCTTAATCTCCAAAGACTAAACATGAAAACCACGCTAAAATTTTCGGCAGCCTGTCAGCGCTGGGCTTTTCACTGTTTTCTTTTGTAGTCATATTTTTGGAGGCGCTATTTTAAACAAGCTTGTGTGATATGGTTTTAAACTAGGCGTCCTATTAAATATTATATCTTGTATTTATTTTTTATAGAGTGGTATAGAAATATCTATTAATAATTTCTAATCCATAACTGAAGTATGTATGTATTTTACGAGGTGCTAGTATTACTCCTAAAAAAATGGTGTATCTATACAATTACCTTCCTCTACTGACTCAATGCTTGATTTGAATTAATAAAAAATATTATAAAGACAATAAATAAATCATAATAATTACTGTAAGTACTCGTTCTATAATTTAATTAAGATCCTTTTTATTAATATAAATGTTAATGAAAATGCTATTTTTGAAAATAATTTGTTATAAAAACCTAATACACCACAAGAGATATAAACTTACGAGTTTATAAACGGTCTCCGTATGTCGTCAATGGCCTCATGTTGGTTCTAGTGACGGCACTTTTTTAACACTAATAACTGCCAGCCCTATCTCTAACACAGTCTGACAGTTGGCTTAAGGCACGTGCGCTAAGCGATTTATCATTTTTATTACGTGACTAGGCTTTCTGGACCTAACGAGGTTAAGTTTTATATCGCAGAAGAATTTTATTAGACGCTCTGTCGAATACTTATTACAAGTACTTCTGAAAGATCGAATCTATCCATCAGAAGGATTTTTACTTACATTTATAACTCACCCCTTTTTGCTGAAAAACTCTCTGAGAGTCTCCATAGGCGATGTCAGAATTTTTATTATATAGGATTTGTAAAAAGCTACCGAAAATGTACCATTCAAAAAGTAATATCAATAGTACTACTCATTTGTCTGAGAAATAGTTATTCATTCTTTAGCACATAACTCGGAGCCTATAGTACAGAAATACAAGTGATGAATAAGAAGTCCACCGGCTGAGCGTTTCGTGTTACACGATAACTCCATTAGAGGAAAAACAAAATAATGTAAAGAAAAGTATAGGAAAATGTTGAGATTGGCTCTTATGAAGGAATTCCTTCTGATTAGTCAGTCAATTTGTTACGGCCGACCGACTCTGCCTGCGTACTGAAGTGCGGTACAAGGTAAAAGCTTTAACCCACTTATACCTATGACTTTAATACAATAACACCTTTTACTTTCCCTACCTGTTTTACAATAAAATGTTAACTTTAAAAATATATTATTATGTGGATTAAATTTGCGGAGACGATAAGACACTAAACCGAACTCATAACGAACACTACGTAGTTGTAGATTTTTAGATACATACATTTTATATACTCATGAAAGAATTACTGAAACCTTTAGAACTGTTGCTTTGTTTTAAAAATGTACCACACTTATGGGAGTTAAGATTATTTCGATGCAAAAACGGTGCTTTTCTCAAATCGCTAAACGCTATACCTTGAAGCGCCCGAACAGAAATATAATTTCGATTGTAGTCGCTGGGTCAAATCAAGGTCGAGTATCATTACAGTTAACTGTCAAAGTCAGTAACAACACTCGACTAAGTTTCCTTTATGCGGGGATATGGGAAAATGTCGATTTTACTCGGAATCATTCAGGCTTCGTGCAAATAATGTGTGTATGTCCATAGTGACTGCTTTTATCTTTGACCTATTATTAATATTTTACCATATATTTCTATTCTTAATACAACATATATTTCTTGATTTTGATATCATGTATTGGTAATATTTAAATAATAATGCCTGGCTAAGCTAAATCATATGAAGACCGATTTGATACTATTTCTGTCATTATATCTATTATTGCACAGTTTATCTTTAAATAGTTTACCGACGCCTCAGTGAACTGTATAATAATATTGCTATTCCAATTTCAATTCAAGCGAGCAATAATCTTAATTAATACGACTATTTAGTTCTAGTTCTATTTGTTGCTTGGATAAAATACGGTTCTGTTTATAATTGATATATAGAATATTTTCTTTCTTTGTTTTCTATAAGAACACAGTTATTTAAGGGAACATGAACTAATTTAAGAAAGTTGTTATGAACACATAACGCGCACATAAACATTTTAAATATGTATTACAATATTCTCTTCTTCACTTGAAGCATTAAAGAAATTAAACTCTATATGAAATATAATGTGCGAAGTGTATAATAAAAAAACAATAACAGTAACAATGAGGGAACGAAGACATATTTTCGTAGCTACACGGTATCAATACCATAAATACTGTTATAAAAACACAATGCTGCTCTTACAAATTGAACCAATAAGAGTTTCCTAAACTGATAATAAACGTACTTTATTTTATTCTGTACCACACCAAAAATCACTTAAAACGTTAAGAACGTGTTAATGAAATTCTTTAGTGTAATTTGCCGTTAACCTAAGATTTCTTGACCATTATTTAACAGGTGAGCTATTTGTCTGACACTCCGTCGATTTATGTCCTCATGGTAGGGCTTATAAACCGGTTTTTTAGTATTTTATTACTAGCTACTAACACTACTTCTAACAAATCTAAAATGTAATATACTAATTAGGAAACTATTAGTTTCGAAGCGCGTGATTGGTTTGGTAAATGCTTATCAGCGGCCGTCCTAATCTAATTATAGATTCGCCTGATGCTCTCTAATCTAGGTGTAACACCTACAATCCTATAAAAGCGATATAATAAACATATTGAATTAAAATGGAATGGAAATTACTTTAATAAGTTATTTAGGAATGTTGTAAGAATTGCATGAATATAAGTAAATAAAATTCCCTGTTCGTGATATGATCTTTATACCATAGCGTGACAGGAGTTATGTAACAAATTTAATTTTATAAAAAGTAATGTTTTACTATTCCATATTTTTAAATTCCATTCTTACAGAGTTATACAGGTAACATTTAAATAATAACAAACTGTTGGAAAGAAAATACACAGGAAACTATTCATCATAGTTAATACTATATACAAATAATTTTTAAGCTATATTTTGTCTAAAAGTGGAAGGAAGCTTTAATTTCGACTGAGTTCCAAGTTTAGCAATCAGCTGGCAATTTGTCTTCGAGCGAGTATACGCTTGAAGACTTAAGAATCCTTATGTCATGTCCGACCCTTCAGAAATTAAGAGTTATGTTTACACAATTGTATAGGATAACTTATTTCTGTTTAACACCAGCCTCAGACATTAATGCCCTAGACTCATCAATTCCCGTATCACCTCGATGTCCGTCGTTCCACCACTGGAATTATGGAACCTACTCCCAGCCGCGGTATTTCCGAACTAATACGACAGGGGCAGTCCTTACAAGGCCGGTAACTCACGCACGTGCTCCAAGCCAAGGGAGTGTCTACGGGCGGTGACTTCACCTATGGTGTGCCTCTTACTCGTGTGACCCCTCTTCTATAAAAAAATTAAACCGAGTATAAGTTCCTACAGGAATAAGATAATCTACACTAAAGTATATTATTATCTAACAGATTTTAAATCCAGTTTGAATAATTTCCAAACTAATTTAATGATAATCAAAACTGAAACTCCCGGGAAAACGCGAAACAAAAGCTGGAAAGCGAATATACAGAAACTCGTGAAGATTTGAATTCCTTGGTGACTTGATAGAAAATAGATTCCGACTCGTAAGTTTTGACAAGTTGCGAGCTTGAAATGTTGAAAATTCAATCCGGTAAACTTCCATTGTGGCGTGATGATATGAAAATGTAAGACTAACATGAAATAAAAATAATATGTAACATGTCAAATATAAACTGTTTATACACATTTTTTTAATAAAGAAGTTAATTTATACTTGTGAAGGAACTGAATTCACATAATAATAAAGAAACCTTTTTTATATAAGAATACGATTTTTATTGAAAACATTTTTTAATACTTTTGTTTATATATTCGATTATAAACATTATAGTACAATATGTGTGTAAGCGTTATAATTACATATAAATGTATTACATTCTTAATTGGGTATACTAAATCCAAGAATTAGAATGAAATCTATTATTTAAAAGTACCAATCTACAGTAAATACTTTTTGTCTAATGAAAATATATACCTGTATGTGAACGAGTTATTGAAAGAGGTTATATTAGCTTTCTTAATAATATCATTATTATTGTATTCACTCTTTATTATACATAAATAAACGTATTTAAATTAGGTTACGAACTAATCGGATCGCAATAATCGATTTTGTTCTAATATCCGCGTTTCTCAGTCTAGTGTAGAGTAATTTTCGATGCGAGTGAAGATGAAATGTTGCGCCGTTTCGACATGATGAGATTCCAAGAATTTTACGATGTTTGAATGATGGATGGGGTATTTGAAATTAAGCTTACCGTCACTTAAGCTTTTACATTTTTGACAGCTTTCAGTTAATGCTGTTGGATGTATCGGCAACATCTTCAAAATCTAATATTAATATTAAATATTAATTAATTAATATTAAATATTATTATTAAAACTTAAGTTTTTGACTGTTTATATATGTATGTATATTACGGAATAATATTGAGTGACACTTAAGAATAATACCATAGAGTTTATTATTAATACGGGTTTCCTTATTTAAGATTATGTTTAAAAAAATAACAGCCTTAAGAATGTGATTATTCAGGGATCTGAAACAACTCGGTGAAGGGGAGAATAGAAGAGAAGGATTTTAGTAATTTTACTACAAATATAAAAACACTCTTTGTTTATAGAAAACTACTCAGCAAGTAATACAATACATAATCTACAGAAACCAATACCAATCAAAAATATTATTTATTGGTTTTGTAATTTTACAGTCGCATGTTATACAATACATGATTAAATTATACAAGAATATATAATGAAATAATTTGCCACATCCATTCCTTTATATGGTCGGTTAGATATTGGAACAAGGCCGGTTCATCTTCTATCGGTTAATAACGGAATGTCGCGTCCTGTTTATTAACAGCCCAATAGCTTACGATATTTACTGCTTAGCTAACCATTTCGTAAAATAACAAATTTCATAATTTGAATTAAATAATGTTTTATTAAGTCTTTTTTAATCGTGTTTGTACAGGGATGCCATCAAATTTATTCCATTTAAATTAACATATTCTTGTATTGGATTACCTTAGTTGGGTGAAAATCACAATGTCCAATAAAACAAAGGTTTATTTTTTATATATATACTAGCTGACCCGGCAAACGTTGTTTTGCCATAAAACTACTAATTACTACTACTACTAAAATAGGAGTTGTTGAATAAAGGGTAAAAATTTAGGGTCGTATGTATTTATGTAAAAAATATTTAAAAAAAATGTCTTTAAAAATAAAATATATATGTATGCGTATAAAAAAATTGGTAAAAATCGATCAAGCCGTGTCGGAGGAGTACGTTAACTAATATTGTGACATGGAAATTTTATGTATTAGATATATTTAGCTGTGGTTACGTAACATTTTATTGTATTATTTGTTGTGTTTGGTCAATATTTTGTTTACTTTCTAAAATACCTAACTTATTTTTAAATAAAACTGACACAGCAGCTCGCGTAGTTAGATAGTTTTGTGCAACCCAATACAATATGTGATTAAGGCTAGACTAGTCGAAAATACTTTGCGACAAACGTGACATGCCATCCCAATATAAAATGATATGGAAATTACATATACACACGCTTGGTTTCATGAGCATTTCCATACAAAATCGATTTGTATTACATTTATAGCGCATTCCCCGAGAATCTTTAAATATACCAAAATCAATTCTGGCCGTGCGAATTTGTCTACTATTTTTTATTTTACTGTTATTCTTTATGGATTTTCCAACTTGTTGATTCTATGATATAGGTAACGTAAACAATAAATTAAAATCTTTTGATGTATAGAGTACAGTAGGCAAAAATCATACATAATACGTAACGTAACCCTAAAGGGCTTGCTCCTTTAGGGTACAAAGAGAAATATTTAGATTGAGAGAACCTTTCAAACTTCTGAAACTAATAATATATGGCGGAGGATATGTTGATTATCGATTTAGTAGAAGTAGATGATTATTAATTGAGAACGGGTCAATTATAGATTGATTATTTGGTTGGTTGTATTGTGTTGATTTTGGTTAAAAATATTAATTTACTGTTAATTTTATTATTGGTTATCAATTTGTTAAGGTACCCAAAAATATGAAATTATCGTTTAATAAAACACAAAAATAAATTTAAGGAAACACAAATTAATTTAATTTAATTAAAATTTTAATACAAAAAAAATGTAAGAAGGAATTGTAAATTTAATTAAATATGATCTAGAGTTTTCAGAACAGAAAACCGTGAGATATATTTTTCTATTTTTTTTGTTACTAAATTATTTTATTTATATTGTCGACACAAATTATATTCGCTAAGATAATTATCTTAGGATACAGCCCCATTCAATACTAAGCACTTAATTAAGTTTCTGTGCGGAGTGTCATGCACAGGTTTCGCCACAATGTAATCACTTGCAAGAACATTACAGCTTCTTAAACCAATATTAATTTATATTAGGTGTTGGTGATTTTTTGCTTTTTTACGCTTAGTTTTACTAATTGTGTATGTATTACAAAAACACTCAGCGTAAACCAATAGGCTATTTGGGTTTAAACTTACTAGGGTTTAGTTTGAGGGTTAAGTGTGAACTGGGGATTTGTTTTAAATTCATATAAAGGTATCTGGTAAAATGAAGTGAAATAAGAAGAGTTCAAGGATTTAACCGTTCAGGTTTTCTCAACATTAATATTTTCCATAAATTGTATTTAAGAAGGTTTGCATTATTATTTTATTAAACCTAATGGGTTTGCCCCTAATGAAAACTCAGAGAACGTAAAAACACTGTAGCCCAAAGGTAGCTCTAAATATAGCTACGTTAAGTGAAAAAAACTCTAATTAACAAATAGCGCTGCGGTGAAGGCGAATGTGGAAATACCTAAAACTATATCAGAGTGAAATGCCGATTTGCTTTTTACATCATGATTTAGCAAATAATTTTGAATTGGTTTTGTGCACGTCTACATCTAGCTTGAAATTAAATAGAATTTCTTTATTTTCAAAAAAAATACAACTTTATATAGCTGATTCTGAGGGCCGATGCTACTTCCTACTCTTATATCCTTCATCTTTGTGCAAATTGAACTCTTAATTTTATAGTAAAGCCAAATATAGCGATGTCGGCATGCCTTAGTCCCGGAAATACTTTGTGTGAATTGGAGGAACTACGAACACGTTGGTTTAAAGCTGGCCATTTTATTAAAATTATCATATTGTCTTGCTTTCATCAAAGAAAAACTAGAAAAACTACACGAATCAATAGATAAATCTGCAAAGGGAACCCGTTGGCCCGTTGACTAATTAATTGCTCGAGTGAATGACAGCCCTCAGATAGTGCGGGGACTATTTAACGATAGTTTTTAAGGGTTTAAGATATATCATTTACTGGAACTCACTGGAAATAATACCTTTTGCTTTGCCTTACAAACGCCCGATAGATAATCTGTTTCACCGTTCATTAATATATATATATGTAAATTAAGATATCAAATAATATATTAAAAATGTGTCTCCTTTGTTCTCACTTGATGCAAGTATACAGACAATTTTAAAAGATATATTTCAAATTAATAAGTTTTTGAATTTAAAATATATACTTTTTAATATGTAGTATGTAAAAAATATTTTCTTTTTTACATTTTGACAGAAAAATAAATATACATATTTTTTCATGTTTATTTTATCCGATACAGCAAATTTTTTAATTTATGATTTATAATAAAACTAATAAAAAGGTTTACCAATGATTTTGGTCATACAGCATAAAGGCTATTACAGACAATGTAATATTTGGGATATACCAGTTTGACAAATGGAATAAATGATATACTAAATCAAGAAACCTAATAAAATGTTACTTCCTCAAATGTTTCATTTTGATGGTGTCACAGTTGGCTTTAATTCGAGCTGTGAGAACGGTCACCTGATATTGAAACTTTAAACCACCTGTGCTATTTGGCAAGTCGACTTGTTTTGTTTAAGTTAAGTAGTTTTGTAACTTTCCCGTTGTTTCTAAATTCAAGCAACAATTGTTTATGACGGATAATTTTAGAACACCCTATTTTTGAATATGTTTTTATAATCAATAAAAAAGAAAAAGGACCTAATTGTCCTAAAAATATCCATGTTTATTAATACTTAATTTAATTAAACACACAAAATCTATCTATTTTTAAGTCTCTATTAAATATGAAAATTCCATTTTTTAAAAGTTAAATGAATAAAATAAATCTCCTACATCATTTGTATTTGGTATTGATTTTTTGCCTGTTTAATAATGAAAATAGTCGTATAAGAAATAGCTGTAGGAAAATAACAAATTATGGCTTAAACACTATATAAGTGATCTTGAAATATTGCAAGATTGTTGGCAAGAAACACAATCGCTTAATGTTGTAGCAACGAAATGCGCAACGTGTCAAGTGTATAGTGATCGATAAAGATGGGATCTCTAGTGTGCCGAGACAGCCTTTGTTAGTGCGTCTACGTTACAGAAAATATTAGCTTTAAGTTTACTTTAAGCTGTTTCATTTAGCTTCTTTACAATGACAAAGTTACATTTTAGTTTAAGCAATAATAATTATAATGACTTGGGGACCTTCAAAAAAACTTTTCTTCCTTATAGGGCGGCAACTCACTTGTAAGCCTCCTGGGCGGCGGTTGCACATCACTCGAAGTGACCCGCCTGCTCGTTTGCCTCCTCTTCCATAAACAAAATAAATATTATTATTATTAAAATGATAATTTAACTTGTGTAATGAAATCTGTGTTGTCTATAACATTGGAAAAAAAACACCTGTCAAACATTAATAACTATCGATATGAGTGAACCAATAGCATCACTAGTGAGCAGGTGGCCGACTTTCTTTTAATTGGACTGAATGCCAGCACGTGGCGAACAAGTAGTGTTTACACCGTTTTACCGAAACGTCCAAATGATTGACGCTTCGTTTCTGCTGGAAAATGGATGGTCTGAGAAAATGGCCTTGTCGTCTGATAGCTTATCCATAGGGTGTTTTTGTTGTTAAATAAAAACGAAAAATATATTTTATTAAACTTAATATTTGTTCAAATATACATAATATTATTATATGTAAGCACCAGTTGCTGTGGTTACGTGGTGATCACAGAAATAGGCTTTCATACATACTTCAGAAAAATCTGACATACTTATAAAACAAGTGCTCAAGTTGAAATAAATTGTTTTAAATAAATAACATAATTCTGAAACATCCAAGTACCACGAAGTGATACAAGTAAAAAATTATACGTTTTAAAGAAACACTAATAATATGTATGATATATTAATTAATCAGGAATTTTCTAGACATTCCGTATATATGAATGGAATTCCGTCTTCATAAAAATAAAGAGACATTTCTTTTCATTGAATAACTAGAAATAAAAGTATGCCTCTATGATGTATTATCGTATAGTTTAGATGTACATTTGTGAAACATATTCATTAGGCGACTATTGTATACGTTTCTCTTTTCTATTTATGTTCGAAGAAAATATGCAGTATGAAGCTTTTTCTCAATGCATCTACATAATAGTAAAAACGGTTTAAAATTCTAATAGAGTCCTTCTACCTTAAGCAATTTCAAACTATTGATTTAATTTGATCAAAAGTAATATCGTTCATAAAAATATATTGCCCAGTTCAAGAATACAACACAGAATTCTGTTCTCTCTCATTGTTACACCAAGCCTAACCTGTTTTCTGAAAATAAGCCATAAATATTACACCTGGTAATACCTATAGTATCGCTTTTATTTAGTTAGTTTAGTTATTATTATTATTTTAATTGTTTCTATTTAACATAGATTCTGACGCATTCGTTGGTGCATGGTGGCAGATATTTACAAACGTGCTGTGATACATTCTTGGCGCTTTAAAGGAGTGGCGGAGAGTTTCTTGCTAGTTCTTCACGTCCGCTCTACGCCCTTGATTTGGGAACTGGCAGTAAATGTAGAATCGAAAATTTTTAAACTTATTTTGTTGATGATTCATAAGTGTACCTTGGTGACCTATATGAATAGAGATATTTTTGATTTGATTTTCATTTATTATCTCTACAATATAGACAATAATAGTTTCTTTAAAAAAATGTATGTTGATTGTTTTGAGGTCTATAATTTGGCTTAAGCTTAGGCTTGAGCACTTATTGATAACACTTCCAACATTTGTTGTACACGATTTTATTATGTTGGTATAAATTATAAAGGTTGTAAATATGTTCACGTTTGCCGACTGAAACAGCGACCATTGGACCAATAATCTTATAAATTAGCTATTTACTTTTGATATACTAAGATACTCAGCAAAATCTGAATTCACCTAGTTCATGCATCTATATAGCAGTGAGTATATAGGGTGAATGCGCAGTTATTTAATTAGAAGCTTTTCGAGCGACTGAAAATCCTTTTATTTCTTTTCAAGTGTCGTGTCAAGGCTGCGTGACAGCTGACGGCTCGTTTCATGAATATGAGAGAATAATTAAGATTCTCAAAAAGTATGCTGTTGCTAAAGATAAAAGGGTGAAATTGAATCTGCCTGGGATGCTACGTAATAAATATTATAGGAGTTTGTATTACCTATTATCTATAATTTTACCTATAAAGGTAACATATGATAGATTAGTTTTTTTAAATGAGTTATTTTATTGTAACGTAACACATATTTTCAGGTAAAACCATAGTTAGTTTTTATTAATTCTGGCATATATTTAACATAATATATGTTAATATATTATAGGTATATATTAAAATTGACTAATTAATTTTTAATTGTATATTCAAACAATTATTCAAATCATATATAGCCTGTGTATATGACATATTAAAATAATATAACTGTATATTATTTTACTCTATTATTTTCTCGTTGAGCTGTAACATACGCGAGCAACATTTGAATGAAATTGAAATATACGACTCTAGAAACATGCACTTCATAAAAGTTTAGAAAATCGTCTAACGTATATAAAAACATCATATCTCTTAGAATTATTTAATTATTTTGTTTGTTGGTAAGATGTTCTTAATAAAATTGGTTTATCGTGTATGATAGTGGAATAAGAAACACCAAATGAAGATTATACAAAATAATGATCCAATATCATGAAGGTACTAAGTCTCAACTCAATATAACGCCTGTTTTTAATTTATTTTTAAATTTATCAGTTTTGTTGTTGTAATTATATATAAAAGAGCCTATTACAGTCACATACATAATGTACATAATTTCAAAAAGTATTTTCAAGGTACTATATAAATAAGCAACGTTATTATTATATATATCGGCGCAACTACAACAATTAGTATAAAAGAACTAGAATAATTAAGTTCAGATATCATTTAATTGTCCTAAAATAAGTTTAAAAACATAGCGTAATAAACTTTCAAGTTTATTACGCTATGAAATGTCATCCTTATTATTTCAATTGCGGACATGTCATTATTATAAAAAAAGATGACTGCATTGTAACTGCACGACAGCTTATTGTGAAAATAAAACCTGGCAAATATAAGAGAAGTGTTGTTTTAATAATGAGTGGTAATCGTGAAGTCGGCAATGCAGACGCCACGCCTTACAAAAACGTTACGGAGACACTTCTTTCGTTATATATTATACAAGTAATATTTACATCAAAAACTAATAAGGTCTTATACCTGACAGCGTATTAATTCTTTATGGGCAACGCACTTACAAGCCCCCCAGTGTGAGTGTCCATGGAGTCTTTGTGGTTTCTTCAGTTCAAAATGAACAAATCGCACAGACAACAATACAACCGCTGTCAAACGAAAATTTAAAAAATAACGACTAACAAAGTATATTTGAACAGTTGTTTTGGAACACGTTACATTTTTTATTGATTATTGAAACGAAAGATTCTTATCGATTCTTTGAGTAAAATCTTGAGAGACCCATTATTCATATGTTTATATTTTATTGATTTGCAAATGAGTTAATATAATAGGTAACGTGCCGTTAAACCGTGCCGCTGATTTCTGGTTAGTTGCTGGCTCGGTTTGGCCACTCAACATCTCTTTTTTGTATTCCTTGTTAATGGTTTTCCACATAGTTCTTTCATCAAGTCGAACTTTTCATAACGAAAGCGTATAAACAAAAATCTCACATTGCGTTCATTACCAGCTACTCTCTAAACGCAACAAATATTGCGAGCTGTTTCTGTCGGGTTAGTACCGCGTCGGGAGTCTTAATCAAAAATCAACAACTGAAAGTCAAAATCATGAGAAAAATATCAATGCAAACTTCAGAAAAAAGAGCAATTTAATTATTAAGCCCGTATTTTTTGTATTTATTACAAATTTTTATATCGACGTAAAAATTTAATAGTAAAGCAAAGTTGCTGCTTACCAAACTGTAACGTAAAGTTCATTGTGTCAAAGGTAACAAACAAAAGATTAAGATGTAAAATGACAAGTAATATTCCTTAATCACGACGTAAAATCACTGGTGTATATTTATGAATGATTCCTTATCAAGCCCGCGTTGATTAAAAGACTATTTAATACGCCGTTTCTTAATTTTTTTTTATTTTAGTTCTGTATTATTAAAACACAAACGAGCAATAACATTTCTTAAATTGTCTTATTATATAAGCAATTCGTATACTTGAGTAGTAAGGAAATTAAGTAGTCATTTGTGTGTGGAAATATATAAGTATGTAACATATATTTATAAGTATGACTTATACTATTTTATACGTCTCTTTTTATTATTTTAACTTTTTTTATATATACGTGTGTTTTATCGCCGGAACAGGCATAGCTCTTCTGATAATTAAATTTTTCCGATAGAATTGGCGATTAAACATTATATTAAAACTAGAATACATTGCGTCGATTTTGTCTTGTAAGCAAATACACATGATACAATTGCAAGTTGTATACTTAATAGTTGAATACTTGGTGTGTATTGTTTTATACAAAATGCGGTACTAAATTAAATATTTTTGTTGCAGGTAACGATGTGAACAATCGATCAAGAAAATAACCGCTTCCCACCACCGGAAACGCAAGTATTCATTGCACTAACGAGTTGCAAGCGTGTGTCGACATGACATTGACTAGAAACTAAAAATGTGATTTAAAAATAATTCAAAAATGTTCGCGAAAACAGACCGGTTCTGGGATCGAAGAAAGTTTGGATAATCAAGATGATGCCGCGACATCGATTTTTCGATTCGATAAAATAAATCACATCACATTCGATTGATTGCTTAGTGAATTGGGTTGCAATTATTTTTACTCGAAAGCAATATTAGGTTTAGTTGTAAATTTGTGTATATATATCGGACATAAATCCGTTCCTAGGCATAACGGGGCCAAAATCGCGTAGATAGAATCAAAATGCTACCAAATATAACGTTTGGTAGAACGATGACCTGGAATGATACGAACTCAACACATTTAATACCAAGTTACTTGAGTCAAGAGGAGTTCTTTGCATTGCAAAACGGATCGGATCTGAATTCGACGATAAATGACACACATTTTGTACTGAAGACCTGGTATCCGAGTGGATATTCACCGGCGCACATAATAATCGCGTCGGTGGTCGTAACAGTTCTTATGATAATGGTGGTTGTAGGAAACATGTTGGTTATTATTGCTATAGTGACTGAAAAAGCGCTGAAGAATATACAAAACTGGTTCATAGCGTCTTTGGCTGTGTCGGACTTCTTTCTTGGTTTAGTGATAATGCCATTTTCGCTTGCGAATGAGCTCATGGGTTATTGGATTTTCGGGTTTTGGTGGTGCGAAATACACTCCGCGATGGATGTGTTGTTGTGTACCGCGTCTATTATGAATTTGTGCCTCATATCACTGGACCGCTACTGGAGTATAACTCAAGTAAGTTATATTGGATACGTATCTTATAGTCAAAAAGACTAATTACTTTACTATAGAAGTATTAAGCCCTGTAGCGCATACTAAATTATATAAAACAATTAAGCGGATAATAATGGTTAGAGATTTCTGAGTTTCACATAAAGAAACTCAATATTCGATAACCAATCATTATCCAAAATGCAACCGAAATTTTAAATTAGTAAAGTCTACGTGAGGCCGATGAATAATGGACGAAAACTTTGAAGCAATTTCCGCGATACCTGTACCACAGTGTACTTAATAATAGTTAGGCCTTAATTAGGCCAACTAGAAGGCCTTAATTTATCCAGTTCTATGTGGAATATCCGTATCATGTAACGTAAGGATGATTAAATTTTCCATGCCACGATGAATACTAGATTGAGTCGACACTTTTACATATCACCAAAATAAGTGATGTTCATTAATTTAAAGCTAACGTAAGAATACTCAGTTAATTTTAAAATAGTATAACATTCACGTGCATAATTCAAAAATCTAGTCAGTAGTAGTTAATCAATTTATAAATTATTAATTTTCCACAATCAAAGATGCAATTTCATCAATCAACATTTATTTACTGTAATATGGTTATAAGACTGTGATAATCACATTTACGTCAGTGGAGTATATCTACCACACCGGTTCACGCAGGAATAACTTTTACTCCGGAATTATCATTGATTTATAGAGATGGCTTAATAAATAAACTTATGGTTCAGTTGCTAAGTCATAATTCATATAAAATAATGTTCTTATTTTGACGCCACACAACCCTGCATCAAACTCCTGACGATTTTTTGGGTCTGCGTCTCTAATTTCATTCTCAGTCCATCGTAATTTTCTTATTATTAAAAAAAATAAGTTTGTAATAATAAAACATTTAATGTTTCGCCAGTTTAAATATATTTAAACATATTTGTATATGCTATGCTCCTTTACTTAAATTAACTCACAGTTAAATAATGTAAAAAGTAATACTTTCTTGAAAGTTGATCTACTGCCAATACATGGACTGTGTGCGTCTACTGAGTCGAACTGAACCTGATTGAAAGCGATGCTCTTTGATTTGTTTTTCTTTGAATCGTAAGGCAATCTCAGTGTTATCAGACTTTAATACAGAAGAATGAAGAAGTAACATTTGAATAAATTTTATTAAAATACTTTTATATCATAAAACAGTTCTGTTGCTTTTTGGCTGATGTTAGCCTGGAGGCTCAGCTCTTGGAGACTCAGCTCGGGCTTGTTGGCGAGTTTAGCTCAGCCGTGAGTAAAAATCATTTCGACTAATATATAATAATGTGTCATTTTAGGCACATTATATATTATTTATTATTGGACAATAAATTTCGTATATATACAGGCTGAGCAGAGCTGGAGAATTCAACTTGAATCTGATGTCAGTAGAGATATTTACAAACTGATACGACTTAGACGCCTTCAAAAGCGAGAGCGTACTATTAGCTCAAAGGCCGGCAATTTACCTCTTTAACAATATTTTTTCTTTTATTTCAACATTTTTTGTTCATGTCCAGTGCTTTGTTAAACTCAAACACCTCGCAATAACTATTTTTGGGGTTATCAGGCTCAGAATGATGGTAAAACACATAGGTGTAAAAAAACGAAGCCTTTATTTGTTTAAATCAAATAAAAAGTGTAAGTATTTTACTTATTATACATCGAATTCCTCTATTGGGACGTTATTCGGAAAATTGAACTAGATGTTGCTAGTAACCACGTAAAATTTTATTGCTTTTTGATACTTGATAAAACATTCATAGAAGGTTGAGAATAAATTATTCAAAATGTTATTTAGACAGGACTAACCAGATTGTGGTGATAAAATTTAGCGAAAATTTAAGTTTATTTGTACGGGAGCTAATCCGCGTTAGCGATACAAACATGGCACACGGTGGTTCAATCATATTTATACAAAAAATTATCCGAATATAATCCTTTACATAACAGAAAGTGAATTATTTTTATTTTTTCTTGCCATTTCCAATATTGTTTAACATAATTCATTTAAACTAGGCTGATTTTGTAGCATATGCTTTTTTTGTGGGTTGCCTGGAAGAGATTAGCGATGGGACCGCTCGTTGCTCTTAAACGTACTAACAACTATTAACATCATCTACTTCTTCTGTTTAGGTGCAATGAAGTGTAAATAAATAAACAAAGATGATTTTGTATATAAACCTTTATATACAAAAGTTTTATGTTCATGTGTTATGTGTTAAGTACCTAAAAAATATACAAATAAGGAAGACATTGTATTAGTATTTTATATAATATGTAAATAAAACTTAAAAAAATATATAAACACGCTGTACTTTTTATCCTAAAAGAAGATGCATACATATTTTTTTCTTTATTACTGTCATCTTATGAACTAAATGTCGTTGTTCAAAGGTGTGCAATTACAAAGCTACTAAATGTAGGTTACATAATTGCCCATTAGAATTTTAATTACTCACGTTGCCTTACTTACGTATTAATATTCTATGGGCCAAATATTTTCGTAGCCATTTTCATTTTATGTTACAAGAGCTAACCACAGTGTATAAATAATGTAGAGAGATTTTACAGCATTCTGTCCACTACTTAAACTATGAATTAATTTCGAAATTTGTCACTTTTATTTGACCGTATTTCTAAACCATTATAAAAGATTTTATTTTTAAAGACTACGAACTCCCGAATCATCGGCAGTCTATGGGGACGTCACACCCTATTCTATAAAAAATATACAGAAATAGTAAATATAAACGATTAGCATTACATCATAGAAAAAACAAAAAAATAATCTACAACAGTGTGTACTACAGAATCAATAGGCTACGCTACCGTTCAAAATCTCAAAATAATCAAAATGATGTTATAACCACAATCAGAATATTCTATATACTGTGGGCAGCCACTGTAAACGGATTTCGCACATAAAACATCAAATATAAGACTTACGCCGTGAAAATTATTGGAAGATTGGATAAGGGAATCTTCTATTAATGAAACGAATTTTTCATATTTAAAGACAAAAGGCTTTGTCGCCTTATTGATTACCTAACCTAAAAACTAGCTTGTTCCATAGATCATTTATTGATACAACAACAACTACAATCTTTACCGACTTTTCCGATAGAAATCTATTTTAGTCTTCAATAAACCGTTCGGTTCGGATCATAAATGCCGTAGTAATAAAAAATCTAATATTATTTAATTAGTGAAGAAAACTTTTACAGATTTTAACGCTGTTTTTATAATCCCTTTATGTTGAGATAAATATTTTCGTTATACATAAATCTTTTAATCAACAACATTTAAAAGTTTTTATATTGTTACGATCTGAATCAGTTTTGAATATTTATATTCGGTAAAATAGTATTTTTTAAAAAATAAATAGTATCGTATAGATTACATTCAAGCCAGCCGCACTGATATGCCATAAATCATATTTAAATGTAATGCCACAAGATTATCTTTCAAAAAAATAAAGTCATATCAATCGAATAATCTATCGTTCTTTTATTGCAATTAAAAGTGGTAAACCTCTAAAAAAAAACAATTATAAATTACCCGAATAAGAGAGGCATTATATTTAGATAAATTGATAACACCTTAGCTAAATAGGTCAGTTAGTAGAGCACAGATTCTATTACAGAGGATCGCATTCAGAATATTAATTTAATTTATATCGGCGCCCGGGGGTTTTATTAATGATCGGTGTTTAGCCAGTTTTACATTATTAATCATTCCCTTTACTAACATTTTCTCTTATAGTTTAATAGACCCGTTATAAACGAAAACACGTCAGCAGATGTTTAATACAAACAACAGAACAATGGAAAAATTGGCAAAACAATTTTTGAATATTGAAGAGAATGCCGATATAAATTTTATTACGATTAATGATTTGTTTGAGCTTAATTTGTTATTATAATTAAACCGCTTATTGCACTGTTTCAAATTACTCAACCCAATTTGAGAGGAGATGAAAATCTACTTAACATAACCCGCCCACCTTGTTTTTTTTATAGGCCTTTATTGCTGACAAAGTCGCATAACAGAGAGTTATTTGAAAAATAATAGATTGATAGTCAATTTTATATCACGCGTCTAACAATCTTAATGTGAAAAAAATGTTTTATTAACTTAAGGCGAGTTCAATCCTTGTGATAGATGGTTTACGCAGGTGTTCTTAACTGTAGCTTATAAAGGGAAAAATTTATGAAAAAATAATTTCGGGGACAGTGTCATATTAATCTTAGATTATATTAAAATTTAAGCGTTGGTTTAAGGATTACTTTAACAAAAATACTTTGAATGTCAAATACAAGATTCTGGTGACTAACGCTTAATGAAAAATATATTATTTCTAAAAGTAGTTTTTTTTTAATTTCGTTTCGCCAACAATCTTGTGATCGGTGTTTAAATAACACACATTAATGTGTGTTAAGAATCAAACCCTCTGTTCGGCACTCAGGTATGGTGAACCAACTGAACTTAATATGCGTATATATATCATAAAAATGACAATGGCCAATGTAAATAATAACCTAATTCTCTTTTTACAATCGGTATAGTGTGTTATCTTGAGATCTGACTTTTGTCATCACAGCATACATTGACATAAGTAATGTAATGTAGACATATGTAAAGTTACTATAACTTACCTATATTTATAGTATATATGAATGGCAAAGGAATAGGGTTGGTAGGGGAAGTATTTAAAGGAACGGGATAGGAGACAGGAGTGGAGAAAAATATGATAGGAATTCGGAAATCTCACTCTTAGCGCGAAATGCGATACTTGACGCGGGTTTTCAGTAAATGTGTAGTATCTCCCCGGTCGTACCTGCCTATTTCGCTGTAGCCCGAAGGCAAGACAAAGGTGCTACTCTGAGATTATACTAATCAATTGCTACTATTAAGGGTTTTCATTAAAGTAATGAGCATAAGCCTCCGCGGCGTTGTAAGTGATACATTTACGTGCTAGTGACATGCCGCAAATGAATGAAATTTAGTTGTTAAGCTCGAAACTGTACATTCAAATCACTGAGTGGTTTCAGTTACTATTTGTATAGAGACTTTTAAATTTTTATTGTAAAAAGTCAACATCCTGTTGCTATGAAATGTGATATATAAAATAATACGGTTTATTTCTTGTTTCATAATATTTTTATTGTATTTTTTTTAGATATGGTAGTTATTTTTTACTCATAACATCAAATCTGTTATATATAAAGCTTCTTAAAACATCATAAATTCTTCAAGGCTTTTTTTAATTGAAACCTGAACTATTAGAGTACTTTTACAGAGAACAATTGAAATATTAATGAGAATGGCAGTTTAAGATTCGCATGGCCCATAAACGATTTTAAATTTCGCGTAACAGTGGTAACACTGTGCGAAAACCAAAATTCGCTTAAATACCCGTTGTTCGAATGCATTCTACGAGATTAATGAAATGGTCAAATACGAATGTAATGGTCGGTTGGATAAGCGTTCACAATTCAAACTAGCTAATATTGAAAATAATTGAAATTACTAGTATTTGTTGATATACTGAACGATTGAATGGGAGTGTGATACCGGAATACAATTGCGTTCAAAATGTCATTTGTGTACGAATTTATCGTACATTTAAAAATAAAAGTTTTGCACATACTGCAATCAAGTGGTATTGATAAAACAAGGTCATTTTTATTCAGTATATAAAATATTCCCGATATGAAAATAATTCAATACTTTATCGTAGGAAGAGGCAAGAAAATATATAATTTATTATGTAACATCAAATAGATGTTATAGAAAAAAGGTTAAGCATTAATCACCATCAATAATTGTTCGGACACCTCGGGACAGGTTATCTTAAAATGATTTATGGCCAGGCCGTTATGTACAATATAATCTAAAGAGTTTTGAATGGACTATAGCGCCATGGAAGATTGACCAGGGAATAAAGAAATAGATAAATTAATATATATTTCATTATAAGGCGATTCTTTATATACATATATAGAGAGACTATACTCAGTTACCGCTGGGTAGTCCCGGCCCTTCCCGATACTTACGCTCTCATTAAGGACCTTAAGACGTATTTGTTCGGAAATACAGCGATATGAAGCTGGTTCCATACCGTGGTGGTGCGTTAGTTTCTCGATTCGATTACATAACAAACTCAACTCTTTACCATCTTTATCGTACTAAACAGAATTTAAGATTTTAATTTGTTTTACCGTTTAATAAAAATGTATCGTTTGTTTTCACCTGTAGAATATTACAGAATTTTTTATCAGTGACATTTAGAAATACATTTACAGCTATAAACACCGACAAAAGGAGATTGTCATCGCCCCTTGTATAGTTAGTGACCGGAAACGGCAGGCCTCGATACAAGCAGAAATAACGCAAATCACTATACAACCATAAAGAAATGTAAGAATGAACTAACGATTGAACATTGAATTAATAAATATATAAGTCACATGTAAACATTTTAATGTCTGACGCTTTAAGCTTATAAATATACTTTAGTACAAACAACAAAAAAATAAATAATCGAAATTAATTTGAGTTAGAGTTAGAGTAAGAGGTACCTAGTATAACTATTATTAAAAATAGCGAGTCAATAATTGCGTCTGGACTTATGATGTATGAGTAGATGTCCTATGTCCCGTCGATGGGACATAGGACATGCATAGCAATTTTCCGTCGCGCTCTATGCATTGCTACGCCTTTTATCTCGCTCTAAGTCCGGCTACATTCGCAGGTTTTGCCAGAGTACGTCGCCAGGTCTGTTAGGGACGGCCTAGTTGTCGTTTCCCTTCAAACGAATTATTTTATATTATTATAACTGATTTTTAATACAACGTTAGGTGCATGATTTTTCATTACTAAACTTCCATGAAGTAAAACAAGTTTACGAAGTATTTCAAAATATATAATTGTTGTTACTACTTTCTCCATCAACCGATTTAAGTTGTTATTCGAGTCGCCTGGGTTAGATCGCTTCTCACTTATAAGACAGCCTTCTTTTGCATGGTATTATTTAATTTATTCTACGTATTTTGGGTCATCATAGGACATCTTTGTAATAATTTGAACATTTAATACGCGAATTTAGTTTACATAATAAAGTCTAAAAACTAAGGCCAATGAATTCATCTAGGTGTAATTTCTGATTAAATTTAATTTGTTTTTGAATAGGCTCGCCACTTATTTACGGCGTGAATGAAGGCGGTGAGCTCGATTCGCTACTACGCTAGTTAGCTCTGCGCTTGAGTAACTAACAAAGGACAATCATTATTGCTACGGCGCGCACCAATTACATCATAATTTTGATGCTAACGAACATGGTAAATCATTACTTGCTAAGTTAAAATGTAGTATCATATTGTTTTTGAAACTATTTAAAAAATATACTTAAATTAATGTTTTAAAGAATTAGATATAAAATACAGAAAGCATACTTCAATTAGTCGAGCAACTGGCAGCCTTATCAGGAATCTCTTCCAGTCAACCCTATGGAAGAAAAAGTATTAAGTTATAATAGGAATCAAACAAAATAAAACCTGCATTAAATAAAATTATTTTGTTTTCTTTTTTAGTGGCTACAAATATTACATTTAAATCCTGGGTTCCTAAATAATATCCATACAATTACACTATACTGTAGAGTGTAGATACTCGTATATTTAAAAAAAGTAACCCTTTACCTACACTGCCGAACTGAATAGTTCAAATTACTATATTCAACTATGATGAACATTTAATAATAGCTGTTCGTTCACATATTAATTATTGAAAACAATATGCGATGATTAAAATGTATCGTGTGGATATCAAATTTTATTACATGTTTCAAATTGTAGGTTAAAGTCTGGGTCATTCGATGATCGATAATCTTATTATAATAGCTGTGACCCGTCTAATGGGAGGATTTTTTTTTTAATGACTCTATGGGTAAGACCTTATTGTAAGAAACAAGCTGTATGTTTACCATGTCGACTGTCAAACAAAGGGTTCGATTTCGTGCAATTTGTGTGTTGATGTTAGCTGTTATTATTTAAATTTTATATGTGAGTGTTACGCAAGCTATAAATCGCTTATGCAGCTAACGAACCGTGTATGAAAATGAGAGCTAGACCGCATTATCCGTTTTTACGGATCTTGCGGTCTAGCAAGTAAATTCGACTCGGTGTAGGTACTTCATTCCGCCTAACAGTCAATGAATGTTTTAGGATTAAATTAATGAAACTTATTAAAGCACCAGTTGAATTGAAATATAAGTATTCTTTTATTTTATGGGTTGCCTGGAATAAGTCGTTTATTAGCGATAATGCCGACCGTTGCTCTTATATGTAAGTATAGGGGAATATATTGCTCTTCAGTGAAGTCATTATATAATATGAACATGATTGCCTGTTATTATCTATTGATGAATATTTAATAGATAGATTTTATCCTATTCTTGACGACGACCAATGCAAAAAGTTATGTCCACCCGTTCTGGAGTTATTAACGGTGTGACTGAGATGATTTTTTTATAAATAGATTATTATTTTATTTTAAAAAAATCACCGTAATAATAATATCAAGACAACTTTCAAACACGGTTGCCCCAATATAAGCGAATTATAGCTTATTTATTTATTTTATTAAATCTGTCCCCAAATATCTTATGTGCTAAATATATTAACAAAATAAGAAACTTATATGATAATAAAACTAGGTATACACACAAAACAATTCTAAGGGAACTGTAAACAAGCATATGTTAAGTATGCTTACGTAAATGACAAATAATTAATAATAATTATACATATAATGGTCGACAGCACCCGGGGATCGAATCCGGGAGCCTCTGTTAGGCAATCCGTTATGGCATTGAGCCAACCGAGTCGTCAACATTAGACATTAGACAATTCAACAGTTTCTTTAATATACAATAATTTTATACATAATGCTTTATGTGAAGTCTAGACGCGCGAAATCCCACAAATCCAAGTAATCCATTATGCCTGGCCAAGATCCCTCAATCTGTTCAATCCGAATGTAAATGTATTTAAATCACCCATTATGATTACATTCAGACGCGGAATTAGATGTGGAAATGGAATATGTAATCGATCTAAAACCACACATCCACATCCGGTTTTGAATATAAAATTGGTGCGCGAGGGTTTAGTTGCGGCGATATTCTATTTTCAAACGTAATGTAACTAACATTACAATTACACAAATATGGCAAAAAAATGAAACTATTAACTATAATGTAACGGTGTTATAGATAATATGTCATAAGAGCGTTAGCTAACGTTTAGTTTTATTTCACATTACAGGGGTAGTGTGGGCAAAGTGGGAACTGCGACACTCAACCGGAAACTATGTCTTGACTTTGGTACATGTTTAATATTATCTACGTAACGACTTATAGTAAATTAGTGTAAGTTAGTATAGAAAAGGTTAGTTATGGTTATAGGTTACGAATGGTTTAAGACTTTAGAGTATTAATATTTTTATACACAAATTTACAATTTACGCATTCAAATCACGTCACCAAAGTTATAAGTACATAGAATGTGCTCTTAGAATAAGCCTAACATAATTTTATGCAAAAGAAAATATATATGGCGTACGCGAGAAATATTAAGGAGGCATTCCGTCAACGTTCTTTCCGAATGAGATAATTATGTATTCTGTAGATCTATTTGTGTTACTTAGCTCGGAGAACAATCTTTAAAGTGGAGTACACACTGGGTTGATCCAACTAAATTTTTTGTTATATGTGGTGCAATGGTTGCTGCTTAACCGTATCGGAAAGATTTGAAGGAGTGGCAGAGAGTTTTGTGCCAGTTTATTCGTCTCAGCATCATAACATCCTTTAGTAATTTTCCTACAATTTTTTTACTCTTATAAGATACATTATAAATTATTATTTATTAAACAATAACATATTTAATATCTAGAATCATCCGTTCGATAACTTTACAACTAGGAACTCAATCATTCAAGTTGGCAAGCGTCAACATTGGTCGACAAATCATTTATTCAGGGCAACCGCATGGTTCGGTCACTTTGATAATTTCCACTAGTTATTACGGCTAGTCTAGTACACGATTATATTTCAATAAAACACTATACATACGCATTTATTTTAAATTTTATCGGAATAACAATTTCTGGTTTACACAAAATTAAGACTAACATTCTATTAATTTGTTAATTTATTACAATATTTAGATAGCTCGATGTTTCTATCGTGGTCAGCGGAGAGGTCAGAGACAATTTATAATTATATTTTTTTCTATTCATTATAGTTATGGTAGTAGTATCGGTAACCCAAGAGCTGGTGCTTTTCTCGAATAACGTATGAGCATCGCGATACAGCAAGGAAATGCTGCCAGTATTATGGTTACTCTGTTACAAACTTTTTAAATTTATTATAGTGTTTAAGTTATGGTAACTAAGATATCAATTATATTCATCGACACGTCAGATAAATTATAGTTAATTATTTGTTATAATAATAACAAATAATTTTAACATACAAATAGATTAATTATCAAAGAAAAATAATATAATAAACTTCCTTACGTATTATTCACAGGAATGCCGAGTGTGATATCAACTTTACTTTTATTCTGAAAGTACCACGACTCGCGTCAAGAATAATAATCACTCTTGATTTTAATTCACTTAAAATATTGATAAGAACTTAAAGATAAATTTAAAGTAATTAGTAGAAGCTGGCATTCGTAACATCTATAAAACATAGTCATAATAGTAATAAACAAGTAATTAGAAATAACTGAATTGACGCTGTAGCGTGGTACTGGTGTACCAGTAAACCATATGACTTAAGTCTCATCAATATTTCTAATAGCCAACGAGATTGAAACGGTAGTGCACGTTCAATAATATCAGATTAAAATATAATCCCTGTATTTCAATCTACCTTCGGAAGTAGCGATCTAAATTAATTCAAAGACAAAGCTCCACTCAAGTAAAGACGTCGGCACAAGCTATTGGGCTTCGGCTTACTAAGATTACGATCGTGTACATACGGTTATACCGTTCAAAACTGTTTTCATACTGATAAAATCTACATATAGTACTATGTTCGCATTGAAATTCAATCTCTGGGCTGAGCTAACGAATCGGCTCTAGACTCTAGTTAATAGATTCATGAGCTTACATTTAAAAAAAAATAACTACAATGCCATGTTATATTATTATGACCTTTGAAAAGCACGCCATGTCCATAAGCGTTGGTATACATTAAGGATCACGAAGGCTGTATATCAATGGAAAATTCACAATATAACTGATTTATTGTGGAACTTTATCGAGAGGTTGGTGGTAAAATGCTACATTTATAAAAAAATGTATTTACTTAAAATTCTATTAAGGAAACAAAAGTTATTGAAAAAATGAACAAGGTTGTTCTATATTAAGTTGGCTACTCACAACAGGCCGTTCGAATCAAAGTTGGGTAATAATGATTTTTATTAAGAACGAGTGTAGGATGAAGGTTAACCACGAGAGGAGACACGAACCTAAAAGTCAGAATTGACGATACTTGTCAGCTGATTAAATTTGGAAAAAAAAACACGTTAATCTAATGCGAATGCCCAGGGTGTGGCGTTACTATTAACAATACTTATTATTAAAACTAAAATAAATAGTTTATTGTGGTTTTCATCATGAGTACAAGCTTAATTAGTATGTATATTCAAACTAAATACTTGTAGAAGAACACCGCATGAATAAATAACATTAAAATCTTTCTAATTCCAAAATTTCATTAGGTCATTATAACTTTGACAACATGGAAATTGAGCAAAATAATCTGTCTGTCAAATCATCAGCATTCGCATTGTGAGTGAATTAATTCAATCATTATTAAGGGCCACCGTTAACATAGCAATAAAATCGCATCAAATATGTCAAATTAGGTGTTTAAATGCTGTTCAGCTATAGAACCCATTAAGTACTCATACAGATAGAATGTCACTGTGATGTCAACGAAATTATTTTACGAAATACACCTTAACTCATTATTTATTTTCCCATCATATTTAATAATTTGATAGATCGTAATCAAAAATAGTACTGTTACTATTTTTATTGCCATTCACTCGGCTTATTTCAGGAGATTTTGAGACTCATTAAAGAGATACAGGCATCAACGAATAGACCCCTGACCTTAAATTATAGTGGTGTAAAAAAGGGGTTAAACTATTGAAATAATAATAATAATAATATTACGAAATAAATCACATTATTCACTATAAATATCCTTATATATTCATGTTTATGAATGGTTTTCAATGACATGTCACGTGGCCATTTATTTATTGGCCTAATTTAGTTTAGTGTATGGTGAGCTTTAGTTGCTATTTCTGTCAAATATTTGGAACTGTCAAAAACTCATCGCATTTAATCAGTACAAGTTTGAGATTCGAAATTAAACTCATTGTTATTTAGCTCTATTCGATATTCAATTGTTTCAGATAACTCAGTTACGGAGTGATATTGTTATCTGTCAACTTGGCTAATAATCTAGCTAATTGTTTAGTACCAATATAATATTGTCGAAAATCGGTTTGGAAGGTTTATTTATTATAATTAAACTATTGTCATGCTCAAAGGCATTCATTATTCCATAATAACCTTTGAATTTTTATATTACAGACATAGCTTTTACAGTTCAGTAAATCAGTTTTTCATTTTTAAATGATTCAAAGTTTTGTTTATAATACCGTGTTAAACATTTTTCTAAGTTGCAAGCAGAGGTTGCTATAGCGACTCAAAAGCTTAAATTATATTCGTATAAGTTTTTCGTGTCTGTATAACACACACAGTACATCTACTGAGTAAACTTGCATTGTACTCTATTGTCAGCATGGGGATTAACTCTGACATTGTATACTTTAAGTTAGATTTTCTACTTTCTTTGAAAATAAATTATTATTGCAACATGTCTACGATATTACTACTACTATATTTATAGTCTAGTTATTCCACTAGAAATTATAAATAGACATTTTTGTAAGTATTAATAGGAGAACATACCTGTTTTATAGAAAATATCGCAAAAAAGTGTTAGGTGTGCATACAAAGAAAAGGCTATAAAATATTTCCTTCATTTATTCATTCCTTCGTTGGACTACACTTTTAAATACTATTTTTATATCACAACCCAAAATTTATTTAAATATTTATACATAATAATCGTAACAGTTTAAAGTGTGATTATCATTGAGAAGTAGCGTAGATTTTAATATAACAGTAAGAATAGAAAACGAGCTAATACTGTTTCGTTGATTGCAACAGTTTATCATTGAAATTAATGCGATTAAACGGAATGCTAATGAACGAATGAACGAACAATAGAGCGGAAGGAACCGAATGATTGTGAACTTAGTTTTAGAATGCTGAACTGCTGATTGAGTTATTAAGGTACTATTGTATTGGAGGTTGGAACTTTTCTACATAACAAAACTTAATTATATAACAAATTTTAAGTTTTTAATATATCAGAAGGCATGATACTGTGGGAATGTTTAATTATAATCGACACTCACGTCAAAACGATGGTACGTGCTCTAATAATAAAAAAAAATAAAAAGTAATGATTATAGTTAAGTGTCAACACGAACACATTATCTTTCATACATGCTAAAAGTCATAAATCTGAAACCTCGAAACACAAGCCCCTTTTAGCATCAGTCTAAAATGCATCAATAAAAGACGTTTCAATTTACGCTTTTAATTTCATGAAAGAGGAAGATCACTTGACACAAAGCAGGTAGAAGTCGAGTGTAACATGAGATACTGATAAGGAAGCAGTGCAAATTGAAACCTTACCTTACCGAGATACGGCTCACAATGAAATGATTACAGACAGTCTGAACGTTACACCGAAGTGTTTCCTTAATAAGAATCATTAAAGGATTCTGTTTAAACGTTACGTCCAAATAACGTGTTTATTTTAAAAATAAACAGAAATCTGTTATATCTAATAAATTTTGTAGTATAGTGAGAGCTGTGTTTAGATATCATAATCTAGACTGCTTTCGCCATTCCTGGTAAATACAGCAACGTTATCCAATATCCGATATTCAAACTGTCACTTGCTAAAATATGAAGGTAGGTGAATTTAGCTGCATTCTGTCCGTTAATATCTGGAACAATAGGAGAATATTCGAGAAATCAGTGTGCCATTTACAAAAAAAATGAATAATTAATATAATTTTGTATATTAAAAACAGATATTGTGTCAAGTATGTATTAAAAACATTTTTAAACAAGTACTATTAACACCAGTAATATATAGTGTTCTATTGAAATAAATAATTAGGATTATAGTTATTTTATTTAATAACAAAAGTTATTAACAATGTCTTAAACAATTTAGAAGAATAATAACGCATCGGTGTTATAGTCAGTTGTATGGATCATGTATTAGCAAATCAAATTTTGCCGTTTACAGAATACGGCTTTGATTTATTTTTTATCTGCTTTGGAAAATGGATGTGGCTTTTTCGTAATTCCATACATTTGCGAAATTAGTTGGTTATCTGTAAGGGAGGATCTCGATACGTTACAACAATCTTATTTTGCTTTGTTATATTTAATTGCTTTTTGTATTAGCCACGCATATTATATTAGCTCTTTTTTGAAGGATCCGGCTACGTATTAAAAGATTTTTAAAATGATACAAAACCCACTCTTACTTAGTTATCATATATACATTTATACCTTGCTTAGATATTGAACAGTATTAACACTACACTCTTAGTGCTTAAAAACAATTAACAATACAAGGCTTTAATCGTAACTCCTTACAATATAATATAATATTTATTGAAATTAATTTTGATACTATTTATAAATGTAACAATTCAATGTAACAAATTATATTAAAGAAAAACAAACCACCTCTTTGGATTACCTAGGAAACAGTGTATAATCCCGACCGGCTTTTTTTTTCAAAATATTTAATGTACTTATTTATTAGTAGATACATCAAATATATTAATTTATTATATTTAACAAATGTACCCATAGACATGTGGATGATCTATAGAAAAATATTTAAAAACACAATTTCGCATTAAAATAATTACTTTATTAATTATTGAATCATATTTATAAGGAATAGGGATACATATTAAAATATTTGAGAAAAAATTAATTCGCTCATTCGACGATATAAAAGTAAGTCGACAACAAAGTTCTGTTCACATCGAATTTTCAAAGTTAAATTCAATATGACGTATCAGAGAGCTCTTGGGATAAGGTAGTGTGAAATCAGCTTTTGGTGCTACTACTAGGTGTTTTCGATAATGTTTTACAAGTTCGCTAAATACTTGATTTTATGAATTTTGCGTATAAATACACCGTGAACAATAAAATCATCAAACTAGAAGCTAGATTTTTTATTTCAATGTGTTAGCCTTAGATTGTAGCTATAAATAATACAAAATAGGCACTACGTGACAATATTGTAGATATTTATTTATTATTGAAATAAGACTATTAATAGAATATTAATAATATGAATATTATATTTCCTATGTTATCTATGGAGTATCATATTATTAATTTTCTAATTACTAAAATATTTTTTTCTAATTCTATGTGCTATCGATGAACTTTAATTCGAGAATTAAAGGTAGGGGCTATTGTAGGTAACATGCATGAAAGCACAAATTGCAGTGTGCACGGTTATACACTCGGCACAAACTGTTCAGAAATTCAATAACTCACTCAAGAATTATGCAGATGCATTGTAAACTGGCGGAAGTTATTAAAAAATAAGATGGCGCTGCTCCTTCCCGCTACGTAAATAAAACTGAAACATCATCCTATAAATGCGAAATTGAATATTTCTTTGTTTTTTTTAAATCCTTTGTTTTAAAGAGAAAATGTAGGTACATTGTATGTGTTGAGTTGAAAACTTGATAAAAGAGTTTTCTATTGAATAATTTAACAAAATGTTTCATGACTAACCGCATCTAAAATTTTAATTATACCAGTGTAAATATAGATAAGGCAAACATTTAAGGTTTTTGTATATAAAGCGGTCTAATTAAATGATAAAAAAATATGGCTTAAATAAGAAATATAGCGTTTTTACGTGACTACAAGTTCGTATCTCCATAATTTTTAATTACGATTCTGGCAGTTATTTCTTTTTACACTGCTTTATGAAATAACTTATTCACATCTTCGAATGTCAATTTGGTCTTGACTAACTTATTTTTAATGAAATTACATTTACGAAATTAATTAAACAGGCGTAGATTTTATAAAATACTTTATTGGTTTTAACTTAGTTAATAATAGTATGTGGCTATTTAATACATTTAAAATATTGGCGACGGCGGTCCAGCAAAAGAGACATCTTCCGATCTTAAATAATAACTCGTGTTATAATATTATATTATATACTCCACTGTTACGAGACAAGGTTAGTCAGTAATAAGATGCTTACATATTAAAAAGTATTTCAACTATTCAAAGCTAAGTGAATAACAAACTAATCAAACTTATAAGTGGAGGTAGTCTGAACTTACAGAACTAGCAGCACATCGCGGTATCCCGTCATATTATATTCGCACATATTTTTGCTATACTAGCTGGATCTATTTAACTTTTTTTTTAAATTCTTTAATTTAAAAATAACATTTTTAAATATAAATTAATTGTATAATATTAGTACCTATAGTTTAATAATTTCTTAAATATGTTAAAAGATTTTAGGGTAAAACAAAAATTTAAAATTCCATAATATTTAAGTTAGATCAAAACGCATCAGGCCAAAGTTGAGCAAAACATATGTTTTTAAAATAGTTGATTCATAAATTCACGTGAAACAGGTGTTATTATATCACCGAGGAAAGTTGTTTAAACTATATTTTATCTCGGTTCCAACTAACATTTTCACTTTTAAATAGTGGAATAACGTTGTCTATTCTAGTGAAAATGATAATAAGTTCTACAACCGTATAATTGGGACGTTTTATTTTACAAATTGATTTGTTTCATATTAGATAAGTGTGAAGGTAAAAGAAAGGCATACATTAAGGTGATAAGTGTGCATTAAGATGCTCTTTGTAAATAAATAGCGTATTCGGGAATACGTAATGGGTGTGTAATCTCCAAACTCTTAATCATATAGATTATAGACTATTAAGTTCATAGTTCAAGTCACAAAAAACTAAACGTACTCAAACAACATGGCTTTATGCAAACAGACGCCAAACTGTCTACTCCACGCCCAACTGGACGTCGCGACATCACACTAGAAGTTACGCGTATCAAATAGCATTACCACGTAAAATTATTATTAAATCCCCACGTTATTACAAAAGAATTTAATTAAATGCAGAGATTCATTTCACTATCAAGATTCAACCAATTAAAAGATACAGAATAAATAAAGATAAGTACGTGAACGCGGGAGCTCTTTAATAAAGATTCAAACAAAGCTTTTAAAAAATAAGTAAAGCTCTGTGCTCACTGGAGCACCGTGTGCAAATAACAATTAATAAAAGCTGCGTTCACAATATCTTTTTCAAATACGTCCTCGAATCGGTAAGTAACAATGGTAAATATAGAATCAATGGGAGGTATTCATAACAGAAACCCCTTACGTACAGTTTCTCATGAATGGAGGAGCCCCATTTTCTATAGGGACCTATATAGGCCAAGTATAGCTGATGATTATATGGTGATGTTACTGTTGGGCTATTTTAAATACGCGCGTAATTTCTATTAAAAAGATTTTGAAATTATTACTGGCTCTTAAGTATAAATGTAAAGATGTTTTTATACTGTATACGCGTATTCTCCAATTATGCAGTCATTAACTAATCGTAATAAAAACTAGTTAAATTAGTTGTTTTGCTTGGTTTTCATAGACCTTGTAAAAACTATTTCAAGTAAAAGGCTTTGAACCGAACTTTTTATTATGAACCATAGAAATCCTTTGAATGAATAAGGAGCCCCGAATTACACCCAGGGCCTTAACTCACATGAATACGTGATGTCATATCCCGGAAACGCTCGGGAAATCTTCACACACGCTTCGAAGTATCTTTTACTCCTTTTCTATAGTATTCTTCACTTGTTTATTGGGATGCAACTGAATTTCCTATTGATTCTGGAATCGGTTCTGCGTTTCAATTTAAATTCTGTTTGTTTTTCTGAAAAAGTGGGTATTTAAATAATAGTTCCAATTTTAAATTTTTGTCAGTTAGTTATATAATGGCAGTTAGTGATACGCTATTTATATTTACACTTTGTATTTACGTAAGCGAAAACAGGACAAATTCATTTATGACTGAAATAACAAGCTTATTTAATCAAATGCCGGTTTTATTTCTAATATAAACTCTAAACAATAATGATTTTAGCTCAACACAAGACAGATAAAACTTTAATACCCAAATGGTAGTCGCAATAACTCAAATATAACAACAATCTTGATACTGGAATGGGCCGTTACATTAAATGTAAACATCTTACATTGTAACAAGATTTAATATTATCATTCAGCTTTTAGAATCTAATAAGGTTATAAATAATTTTAATTTATTATTTTTGGACAAATATTTGTGTTATAACAGTATCAAGTATATTCTCTTAGATTTTAAGTATATTGTTTATAATATGGAGAAAAAATTATAAACGTATGAAGATTGAATTTGATTACGATTCGGTTAGACTTTTTTCAGACCCACCGACAACTATAACCTATCTTTTGGTATAAATACATGGTAAATAAACATGTCGAAAAGCCGCATAGAGGTTCCCAGGTTCGATTCCTGTTTGACAATTGTGTTATAAACGTATATATAGTTAATTTTTAAAAATGTCATAAGCTATAAATACTTTATTATTGTCAATAGTTAGTATATATTTTCTTTATTATGATGTAATCACACTAGCAGCAGATGTGTGAGTATTCACAATACGATGAAATATATATATATATTTAAGAATAAGTGAAGACAGAACGCCATTTCCAAAGGAGTTTATAACACGATTTGTGCAAAACTCATATTGATAGCACATGTTTTTCCATCTATGCACCTGAACAACATGTTATATATACAGACTTTATTATCTTAAGTACAGCTTTAGTCTAGATCCCGAAATACATATGGAATGCACTCTCGCGTGTCATGAGCCCGATACATTATATCGGCCATAAAACCAAGAATACGATATTTATTGCATAAACTTTATTGTGAATATAAATTGTTGGTTTTGTGACTTTAAGCGATACCGTTTTAGAAATATCCGTTATTATGCAATTCGATGTATTTAGTATTTTATATGCCCAATAGTCCGGGAATTTTAGATTTAATACGACTTAGAATCGTTTAAGAAACGAGCGCTTAGATTCGTAAAAAGCCGGTATTGCACTCACGAAAACTGAGCTATGCGAGTGTCTATGCAAGTTTACCTTTTCTGGCGTGACCAGCTCGGTTGCTCGCCTGCCCCCTTTTCTTACAAAAATATATTTAGAATCACAAATTTATAATTTAACCACTGTCAATATAAGTCCTGACTGATGTCTCAATAGTTTCTCCTCTTGAAGGAAATTTGGAAGAGAATTAGTTTTTTTAAATTTTATAATGTAGTATTTATTACAAAATATATATATCACTATGCAGCTTTTCCTGTTCTTAGAACGTAAAATCCCCAGACGAAACAAATTGTCTTTCAAAACTAAAACAGCACCGTATATATAAAATTTTATTAAATAGTATTATTGTTACAGGCGGTAGATTACCTCAAAAAGCGGACACCTGCGCGTGCGGCGTTTATGATCGCTGCGGTGTGGCTGATGAGCGCGCTTGTGTGTATACCGCCCCTTTTGGGGTGGAGAGTTAGCAGACCACCAGAGCAGTTTCCACAATGCAAGGTAAGTGTTTTCAATTATGTTCAAAATAATATTATCAATGATACCTTAAACTATATAAAATACGTAGAATTACAAGTTTCCCAGATTTTTCATCCAATTTGCCAAAAGAAAACATTTACCATTTTTTGGCGTTACGGTATCGGTGTATATTTATGTATGAGTTTATGATTTTAAAAAAATACACTTGGTTATAAAAAATAGCACTCAATTGGTCAAATAAAAGATACACTTTACTTTACAATGAATTGTTGAACTAATTAATTATATATAGGTTACAAATAGCTATGTTAATCTTTAGTTATTAAGATCTTCTAGAGTTCATAAATAAAGATAATACAAAATGAAAATATGAATATATATATACTTAAAACGTAGTTTCATCAATATTAAAAACATGCTATGCCATGCCACATGCCAAATGTTTTTTTTAACGGGTTGAACAATAAAATACTGCAAAGTATATTTCTCAGTTTCTTAACTGGAGCATGACCATACGTTCATAAATTTAAGTGTAATAAATTGTTTTCGGGAAAATTTTGAGCTGAGAAAATGGTAAAATAATTTATTTTCAAGTTGACCATTGACCTGTATTACGGTGGATATAATTTTGAAGGTTGTATGAATAATTGCAAATCATTTAATTGTAGTTTTAATTTTAAGTGTATGAAAATTTCATTTTCAAACATTTTTAATGTGAACATTTCAACAGACAAATCATTTCAAATTATTTACCATTTAAAACAATAATTTTTTTTAAAGGGAATAAGAAAAAAAACTGTGGCAATAATGCCTAAAATGCAGGCATAAGTACCTCGCTGTATTGCGATGCTTATACGCTGAGCGAGAAAAGTACCAGCTCTTATTTCACAAGTACTGACTGCCATAATACTGCGATTCCCATGTTTACCTTCATCTAAATAAAGCTTAGTTTAACTGTTTAATATAGCTATATGTCTTAGCAAATCAATCAATAAAGAGATCGACTTACTTAAGCGACATATTCGTTTTGTGAAAAGGAGTTATTCGTATTAACCCCTCACCAATATTTTATTCTAAACAATATTAAGGCATACAATTGCGTCGCGCAACGATCAATCAAAGCAATGCGCTCATTTATCAAGTCTTGTCAAATTACGACGCCACAAAAAACACATCGGTTCAATATCTTGTTATATCGGCCTGATGTCGAAATGATACATGTGCTTTCTTGGTTTTATGGGAAGTTTTTATTGTACAATTTGTTAGAAATTGACAAGGAGGAAACGCTGCAGATTCTCCTTAAATACATACATTATTTATGTGAGTTATGAAATGTGTATTTTTCACAAAAAAATACTCTCAAAAAGAACTCGATACGTTATTTAAGGACCTACGATTGCATACTGAAGCCTTATTACATTTGCTGCGGTTTCTTCAAAGAAGATGAGACTGATTTAGTTAGTACAGATTGATACATTCATGATACGATTATACATTTGGTTCACTTTACATTTTAACGTTAAATTTTGAAAGATACATTTTTTATCCGTTTAGTTCCACATACGTCCACAAATATTTGCGCCATGATTTGTATACAGACAATTCTGCGTTTTTAATTTTATAAACAATAAGTTTTACTAGTAAACGTTATTGGCTCATGAAATATTTGAGTAAAAAGGATTTCTTTCATAAATTTCATACGGAGCATAAAATTTTAAGCCATCGTCAACTATATATATTTTAATTCGGCTTTCAGCCGAAATGCTTTAAATCCAGAAAGCGAAAATGAATCATTCGTAGCGAACATTAAGTTTTTGATTATCTAGTGTTGCCTCGCGAATTTCATTTTATGTTCAAACTTTATTACACTCTTGAACATACCGCTACAACGTTACCCTAGTTAGTATTATACGTCCATATATATAAAATTACAAATTGATAATGCATTCCCCGAAACCGTAAATTACCATCATTTTCCTGACATCGAACTCCAGGTCTACTACACTATTTAAACACATTTAGAATCTTTAAGATTTTTTTTGTTATTTTTGGATGATACAATGAATGAAGTGCAGCAATTATATAACCATATTTAAAGAGGATCATAACACACGAGCATTTGCATAGATAACATACAAACCCACTAACACCACTTTATATAACTGTGGGAATAAAGGTCGAATTTTTGCACAATTCCGTTAAGGTGGATTTGGTGACGTCACTCTCCCTTATCCCCGGGCGGCGCATTCCACCCGCATTCCACATTTTATTACACTACGGTGCAAGGCAGAGACTTTTCAATCTCAGCCAACGTACTGAACACTCTTAAACAGAACGAAAGGACAGACTGACCTTATTCTTAAATAAGGTCTAAAATATTATAAATAGAAAAAAATATCCATAATTATTTCAAAGGCCGTGTTTGTGATTGGCTATAAGATCTATATAGTAATTATGCTAACTTAGTATTCGTATACATCTTCGTTCTGGCTTATATCGGTGATATAATGCTAATTTACTATCAAGTTCAATTGTTAAGTAATAATCGCTATAACCTATACCTTGAACAAGCAAAATACTTAACTATAAGGAGTATTCACGTGGCGTGGTGTAATATTGAGCGAGGCGGTTGTTGCACCCAGTCGCCGGTTCCATTCCCGATTCACACATTTGCATATTATAATGTAGTGCAATGAAGCCTTTCGTTCACTATTCTCACGGAAATCTTAAGTTCAATTTCAGATTAACATAGATATGATATAGTATTTGTCAAGCCGGGGGTGCTAAATGAAAGGCGTTTATTATCTATCCACAGTTTTTTATGGAATCTTTATGTTACCGGATATCTGCGCCAATAGGTTCTCGTTTGCCAGTTTTGCATGTGTATCTCTTCACATACACGTTGGGTTTCTTTGAAAAATATAAGATTAAACATGATGAAATTTATGTGTGTTATTATTGTCTGTATAAAATTGTATTGTGATTTTTATACCGATTAAGAATATTTAAACCGACACCTATTCTTTACATATTAAAATTAATGACCATTGTACGTCACATGCAAATGAAATCCCGTAAAATCTCTCTTCATATAAGAAGGTAATACAAACATTGTGTAAGCTCTCCGACAAAATTACGATAATTACAATAAAATTAGCACAGTCAGCATTATCCTTAGATTAGGGAATAATTAATGTTGTTTTGATTTTGTTGCTACTTTTGAATAATTTTTGTTATGGTTTCTCAAGGTTTTTTTTCCGTTTCACCAACTTCTGTTTCGGACACAGTTAAGGCAGTCAAGGGTCATTTAATTATGTAAATGAATCAACAAAGCTTGATCGCTCAAGCGACCAAACTTCGCATCTTCATTAGCCTGAAAATAATAGTCCTACGAAAACAGTATAATTAGTAGGATCATTCTGTCATACAGATCTAGTCATTCTGGCTACCCTTTGGGTACAAAAGTTTATTACTTAGTGCATGTCAATTGTACAAATAAAAGAGTATTTATTACACACTAACGATTTTTGTAGCTTACTAGATGTAAATTTAATTACATGCTGGAACATGGTCTAATGGTTGAGTATACAACCGTTCTATAGAACATACTTGGAGATTTTAAGGAGTGGCGGAGAGTTACTTGCCTGTTCTTCATTTGCCGCCATTGAATTGTGAAATGACAGGTGAAATGTTACTATTGATTTTTTTCTAATAATTGACAATTCATAAATGAAAAATTACTTATACATATTTGTATAAGTGATTTTTAATGTGGTTCTTTTTTTAAAACTTATGTTTCGGTTTAAATATATCCTTAATCAGTAAAGCAAAATCATTTGATTGTCTAATATTATATCATAAACATGAACATTATTAAGCTTATATATCATTTAGCATGCAAATAGCAATTCAGATAATGATAATCCTATGGTGGTACACAATAGGTAAACGTTTTAACTAGATGAAGGCGTTAGAACCCACACTAAGATAGGGTTAATTGGCAGTGTTGTTGGTGTCAATTATTTCCGTGACGCTTGATTAAAAAGGAAATTTAATATGACTGTGTTCTAACACCCATTTCTGTGATTATCTCTAAATCAAGATAGTCGAAGCTCCACCATGATCCGGTAGTCGAGTTGAGACGACACATATTTCATGATCTTATTCAATTTGTACCTAAGCAGTTGTTTTAGATGTTTGCCATTCATACAGTTTTGTTCTACAGGATGCTCCAAAATTAAAAAACCCTTTGTATAAATAAATTACGTCTTTTTGAAGTAGTTCAAATGTTGAACTTAATTAGGTCTACAAATATCACTAACTGTTTATATATCATATACATATAAGAAATCTTTTTGTGTACGTATTTGGGTCGCTTTGTTACATTCGTGAAAATAAATTGGCAAGTATTAGCAATGAATAATTCAATTACTATCAATGTCGTTCATCAAGGTTGACTTTTTCCTGTCCAGTTTTCCTCGTGGCACGTTTATATGTAATACGATCTTACGACTTTGCACAGAAATAGGAATGAATAAACCTTTTTTTCTTATCTTGATATTGGGTCTACAAGTATTTAACTTTTTTCCAACTTTAAATTCACCATACGTTTCTTAAATAGAAACTCCATTTTAAGCTTTCAGATATTCGTTATATACGTATCAGACATACTTATCATAAAGTAAAAAAGGAAGACCACACCTTAATAGCTAATACAACATGCTTAGACTATAAACTAGAATTTAATATGTAATAAAAGAGGAAAATAATAATAAAATTAGAATGTATAAATAATGATTATAAATTGTAAATTAATTTCAGTGATTGAATGTGATATCAGAACACAAATATAACCACATAATCCTACATAACGTGAAATAAATATATATATAAGGAAGAAAAGCTATGGCAAGGACGATAATAATTTCTTTTCAATATGTTCTTAAAGTGGTGAATAAGATGTTTATTAACTACTAGTAGCTTTTACCCGCGTCTTCGTCCAAGGTTGGTTTAAATGGAAAAGGAATTTTGAAAATGGATTTACAAATGGCAGAGTTTTGTTGAACATTTCATCCAAACACACAAAAAGGTTTGACCTTTTTTACTTAACCCAAACGCGATAAAAATTAAAGTTTAGTCTATCTCCACACCAATTTTCATCGAAATCGGTTCAGTAGTTTAAGCGTGAAAGCGTAATGTACATACAGAGTTGCATTCATAATATTAGTTGGGATATGAGCTAGTCAAAAGAACTTAAAAATTCGTCAATTTTACACCTTGGGTTAGATTATTCATGTTTAGTAAGCATACCTTTTTTTTTAAGATGACACATAGCCTATGTCCGAGGGAATAGTGTACCTTGCCAACTCTGAAAGAATTTTTGAAATCAGTCCTGTAGTTTCGGAGCCTATTCATTTCAAAGAAGCAAACAAAAAATCAAACATTTCCTTTTTATCACATTAGTATAGATATTTTAAATTTTCATAAATGGTTTTATGTGACTCTTTTTTTCTTTATAAATATTAAATGTTACAAATGCTCACTAATTAAGGGTTAAGTATAAGGTTGTCTGATAACACTAAGCTTCCTTGTTACTGCTTTGTTAGCGTTGACATTTTCCATTTAAAAAGTTCAAATAAAAGCCATAGTTTCATTTCCGTTTTTATTACAAACACACGCTTCAGCAGTAAATCTGAAGACAAAAGAATATCGTTATCGCGATTCGAAACTCTTCAAGTTAACTCTTATCTTGTCTCGTGATAAAGTTCGGTGATTTATTTTACTGTCATTTCGTGTATAACCACAGAATAGTTTAAACAGTTGAATAGTGTGATCTATCAAAAGATTAGTTTCCTGAACATAGATCGAAAAAAAAAATCTTATAAGTTGTTTTATTATTATTAAATTTTACATGATTAACAATTAAATTTAATCAAAGCATATATATATTGAATATATGAAACAAATATTTTTTTTTATTCTTAGCATAATTATTGTTGAGGTGTACTAATAGTAAGTATCATCGCATACAGCATATAGAAATAATTTGAAATCGAATTTTATTATATTAGATTAATTTAAATATGTGCTTAAGCGAAAATAATACATTAAAATATCCCAACATGAACTATTCTCTTAACCCTGCTGTCAAAGTAACTTTTTTGTGATCCAAACCGTACTAAATAAGGCCATTTCCGAAATGTGACGACTTTAAACGTTATGACCCGAACGTCAAAGACCTATTCCTTATAAACAAACGACTATCGTGAAATTGGTTCTGTTTACATTGAGAAAAATATCATCTTAATACAGACATTAGATTTTATATAAATCAGTGATTCCGTAGGTCAATTATAGGAAACCCAGATACCTAACTATACCAGTTAAATGCCAGTAAATGATACAAAACAGGAAGTTCTAGAAATTTCGTTTCGGACGTTTGGGTCGCTAAATGAATGACATGAACCAGGCTATAAACATAACGATCGTAACGATAATAACCTTTACAGAAACACAAACGGGAAAATAATATTTGATATTAATTTTGTTTTATTACTTATTTGGTTTAATAATATACCAGTGTTCAGTCGCAGGACACGTTCCACGTAAAACCTTTTTACGTGGAAACTATTTTAACTTCTTTTTTTTTGCCTTTGTCATTGGCCATTTATAATTTTTTTTTGTCTTACAATTGTTCTAATGTCATGGAATTATCACCAATACAATTAATGTAATAGTTAAATATATATAAAAACTTAATGGAGTCAGATTAATTTCGAAAGGAAACACCAGTATAGTGTCTCCATTTAAGTAAAGAAATACTTGTGTTTGTAGAACACGCTCTCTTATTCTATGTTGTCAGTATACATGAACGAATCAATTAAATATACTAAATAATAGGAAAAACAAAACACAATATGGTATTTACATACATTCCTTATATATAAATGAGAAATACCACACTACCACACAATTACTGAAGTGTGAAATTGTGTGTATTGATGTATGTGTGCGTGCGTGTAAAAACATTTAAAATTATTAATAAATAACTTTAAGTAAGTTTTTCCTTATTAATACTTACAACTTACTTATAACTTATGAACCAGTAGTTGTTTTAATATGAAAATCTCGTTATTTTTATTTCATACTATACCATTTTACATTACAAGCTTTCGAGTAAATCAACATTCTTGCCGCGACGACCTGCGAAGATTTTTTAGTGCCATAACATTCTGTTTGGGATAAAACATTGAATATTTATTAAAATGTGAACATTATGTATTAAAACGAACAAATCAGAAAGACAGGTATCTACTTAAGTCGATACTCAAAACATTGTGGAATCTGGGCCATCGTAGTGATGTGTTTGTAACGATAAATTTGATAAATCATACTGAGACGTTTTCGTAAGACCAGAAGTATATTTTATTTTAAAAAAATGTTAACCTATTTGGTTTGTTTTCTACAATTTATCACTTCAGTGCTGTAAAACGGTTTATTTAATAATCCCAATATCTCTTAGGTTGGAAACACACACATATTTTCCTCGTCCTCGTTCCTTCGTCGACGTTCCTAAAGAACGTTTAAAAATTTGTAAATTTAAAACATTGTTTCACCAATGATATTTAATTTTTTTTTTAAATGAAGACTATGAAGGTATGTATTTCTTCACAACGATTGAGTGATAAATATAATTACTTCTAAACTAAATATTTTATTTCGTTCCTAGTTTCAATTATCGATATATAGAGCTCAACACTGGCTAGTTATTTATAAATCCGTCGAAATTGCGCCTCGGCTTACGGAATCGAGGAATTATTTAATGGGCTCGTCTGATCTGTCTTCGATACTGGGCCATTTCACTTCACGTGATTTTTACACAAAGCCCTTACCAAATGATTCGTGTGTAATGCGAATTTGGTAAATTAAATCATCTTATTCGTTCTTCAAGGGAATTTAAGCAGTAGAGAGCATATTTTTGTTTATTGATAGATTGATGATTTGTATACTTTGGTTGTGTCGATATTTATTTAAATTTATTAATATTCATTTTATTATATAGTTTGTATCTATTATATAGTTTAACTTATATACAAGTTCATATATAAGTACAATATAAAAGAATGAAGTGAAATTACCTCAACGGCGCACGCTATTTTTCCTATTTTCTCGTAACATATTGTCGATTTTCATATCCTTGTATTAATCGTGATTTGAAATGGAAACTTGACTTAAATGAAACAAAAATATAGACTATGCTAATAAAAACATCGTAGTCACTTTTTTACCCACATATGTATGATAAGAAACTAATCTCAAGACATTTTATAACACCTAATTTAAAATTAATAAAGGCAAAATGTTAAAATTGCTAGTGGAATTGCTTGTATTGCCTATCCTCAGGGATAGCAATTGATTATCTACATCTTAAATATACGAAGATAAGCTCCACCTTTACATGTACTTAAAACAGATTTAAATATAAATATATTTTATTTTTGTATTAAAGTAAATTTCATCCGTCCTAATTAATAAAGTTTGCCTTGTTTATATAACTGAAAAATGATAAATGATTTTGTGTGTGATCATTAACATTTTTAAATATGTTTCGTAATCTTAGATGATAGATGCTGTTGTAATCTGCTTCTTACACTTAATCCCTACATAATAATGTTAATAGGTGAGTGATGTTATTGTTAATCCATCGTAAGAAAACAAAGCCTTACAACGTGTCTGAATAATATTTGAGAAACATTGGCACTTCACACATATAATATCCATTATTATATGATTTGTATTTTTAGATTAAATGAGCATCGGTTTCTACCTTAATTTAATTGGATTCAAACGGATTTTTTCATTTTTAACGGTTTACTTGGTCCGAGGTATTAAGGAGCCTCGAAATTAACAAGGTGGTGAAGCCTTCATGCGTGAGTTCCAGCTTTTTTTCTTAAATAATCGAATAACCACTTCCATAGGGGCCTAACAAAACTATATTTTCACAAATACTTAATGTTTTAAAGGCACTTGAGTACGTAAAACAAATTCCATTGGGATTAATGAAAGGTTTGTTTGCTGTACATTCTCATTAGTCAAGTTTATATTTATTTTATGCAAAAGTCCTTATCTAGACATTTTTAAACACCGTTACCGTTTTTAATTTTAGACTTCAGCCATCGCAAATAGTACACAAAATGAAGGTCAAATCCCGCGTACAAGCCTACGTCGTAGAAATACGAGCATGCTCGTAGAGATAAGCTACGAAATTATGTGCTACGATAGGATAATGCGTATCTTGAATTACTTGTATGTTTTTAAGGCGATATAGTATATGTTAATAAAAAAAAGGTTCAGCTATATGTTTTAACAAAGTATCTATAAAATTAAACTGATTTTATAATACGAAGTAATTTTAAACACACAAGTCTTGTACATTATGCTGAAGATAGTTAAATTATATAGTTTCATTTATTTTTTTTATTTTATAGAAGAGGGGGCCAACGAGCAGGAGGGCCACCATAAAGATGAAGTCGTCGCCCATAGACACTCTCGTGGCGTGAGTGCGTTGCCGGCTTTTTAGGGAGTGGTACGCTTTTGTTTTGAAGGGCCCTAAGACGTAATGGATCGAAAATACCGTGGCGGGCAGCTGGTTCCATAACGTGGTGGTGCGTGGGTAAGAAATGTCTTACGAAACGCGCAGTGGTGGAATTGTTACAATAGTTCTCAATCTCTGTAGTATTATATTTCTCGCAAACAGCGATTTTCAATTTCATTAAGTGATACTAATGTCCGTCGTTTCGGAACAGTGACATTATTAATTTGCTAGAAAATTTATAACATCACTTTAATTTTGGCACGTCATAAAATTGAATGCGCTAACAGGCAGGTATTACAACATAATGAGGCAGAATCGAACAATGGGCCGACGTAATGTCTAACGCTATTAGGAAATTAAATCTTTCGCTTTCGTGAGACTTTTAATTTTCTTCAATTACACCGAATACATTTTAACCAAGTTTTTTCCTAAAAAATTGTTTCAGTGCGTTGTTAGTGCCCATTTCATAAAAAAAACGAACAATGAACTTATAGTTCCGATAAATGTGCGAGTTAAAAAGCACTTTGTTGACAATATGACGATGATATATGACGTTAATAGCTCATACGGCTAAATATCCCATTCACATACCAAAAAGATGCAAGTCGCCTACAACATCTTGCAGTTTTTAAAAATACAATAACAGTTTAAAGTTGGTCTGTTTAAAAAAAATGCATCAATAATAAATATTTCATATTGATAAAACTATATGAAATAAAATGAAACATTAAAAAAAAATGCTTTAAATGTTGTGTTAAAATAAAACGTGATATAGAACTTTTAGATGTTAAAATACTAGAATTATTATCTTATTCCATTATAAGCAGGATTTCACTAAAAATATCGGTGTAACCATCAGCCATTTTAAATGTATTCTCGTAAGAGAGCGGTCTTTTTATTAAATGATCTGAGAGGAATGCCTCCGTCTCTCTTCCACTTTAACATTTCTATAGCATTGTCCTTTTTCCATTATGTATAGTTTATGGACGACTAGGTTTTTTGGACCAAAACAAACCTAGGATATAAAAAGGTAATCTAGTACAAATACAGAATAATAGTATTGTTATAATTTCTTTGAGAAATATTAAAATTATGAAAGAACAAAACTACTGATTATTGTTTCATTGTATTCTGATCAATTTGGGGTATAAACTTTTATGTCAATATATACTACATTTTCTCAAAATAAATATGATAAAATGATATAATAATAATGTTCTCTTATAAATGATATCATTCGGCTCCCAATTAACATCAAACGCGTAACGACTCCCATGTGCAATACCTGGATATAAATTGTCAGAATGTGACATGTCACTTTTTGTACGGAAAAAAGGCAATGTCAATCTGGGCGGCATAGAAATTACCATTTTTATCGAAATTCAAATAAAAACAAAGGAATGATGGAATTTTTAATAAGTCACGGTGACTATTTGAATAAATTGGTTTATTGATGAAGTATCAATATTGTATTTTAAAGTCATTTTCGTGGAGTGAATAAACTAATCTGAATCGAACCAAACTTTTTGAATCTATTTTAGTGTTGTATTTCAATTTTTTTTAAATTATATTTACAATTATGATAAGAGAAAAAGTAATATTTAATTCTACATTTATATGGACGTATTTAAATCATACGTTATTTAAACGGTTTTACATACACGCAATTATTTTAATTTAAATATATATTTATAATAAAGATTTTAATAATACCGTATTATTATTTAATATTTATATCGAACCAATTGCATTAATAGTTGTTAATTTATAAGCTTTATATAGTTATAACCAATATAGAAGATTGCTTGCTTCTGTCTTCCCCTTATTCCAAAGAATTTTTAAAGTTTATTTGGTAAATAAAATAATAAATCAAAGTATGCAAACACGTGTATCTGTCAAGCTTTTACATAAATGTCCGGACATATTATCGCAATGGGAATGTCGTGTCCGACCGGAAATGCGACCGCAGCTATATCCTGTCTGTTTCCGGTTTGTTTCATGCAATTATGCAAAATAGTTTCCCCTTGTTTGGTTCAAATTTAACAAACTTAAAACTTATTTGCTATTGACTTTATATTCGACAAAAAAATGATTTTTATTGGATTTGTTTGATAAGGAAAATATAATAAGATTTTAACATTCACTTATTATTTTATAAGTTGAATTTATAGGAAAAAAAGTTAAGACAAAATAATGATATCAATATTCTATTATGTGAGACTTTTAGATGACATAAACTTCAAGCCATTTCCTCGCAAGGATGACATAGTTTGATCTCAAAGACTACAAAAGAATACGTTCAATTTCCTATTGCAGCATCACTAATATTATTTAAAATACTATCTCAAAATATGTACTAGAGTAAAGAATAGGTGTCCTGTGTCTATTATATCTTTAAAATGTTTTCAACCTGTGCTCGTTGAAAAGGCAGGTGTGGGTTAAGATAAAGGGTATTTGCTAAACTTAAAAATGAATGTTTTGATAATTTGTTTAATGTTCATACCAGTTAATTATGCACACTCTTCAGACTATATAAATATTTATATCTTTAAATTATAGTTACTGACTAGGTTGTTTTTGAGCATGCTGCTGACTTTGCTGTGTGTGAATAGAATAAAGCCAGTTTTAAGCGGTCGAATGTAACGAACTTGCAGTATTTATCCGATAACCTGATGAATGTAAAACAGACTTTCCTGTATATGAAATTCCAGTAATCAAACATCAGCATCCTTCTCTAGTCGTACTCTTATCCTACACCTATTCTTCTCCTATTTTTCCCTTATTGAACACCTTTTCTTCTCTTATCGTACTCCTATTATTCCTCTTGCCTATGTTGTACGTGTCTTTAATGTTGAAAACATTTTTATGGTTTTAGTTCAGTTATTACCATTTCTACGAAGACTGATAAAAGAGTATTGAAAACGAATCTTTTCCCTCGTTAAGTTTCCCACTTAAGCCATACACCGCACTCTATTATTCTACCCTTCGATATTGTATTAATATATATCAGCGCCATCTGTGAGCGACCCGACAATGCCGTTTTAACCCAAGGGGTTGGTTCAAATTGTTCACTTATTTTATTACTTCTAGTGCTTCTTTTTACTCGGCTTGTTAAAGTTCAAAAGCTTTTTAACTGTAAAATCTAAATAACAAGTATACTTATGTATTCAAACGCAGAAGTATTTCGTTCTTAATAAAATACAATAGTTTTCAACGTACATTTAATTACAATATTTATATCAGCAGCTAGAATTAAGATGAAGGATCCTTTTTCTTATGGTTCCTTCGTCACCAGAAGGTAACCAATCGTCGGCCTATTCTTCTGGACAATATATTTTCTTCTTGATCACAATTTATTAATATACATATTAATAGTACCTGTTTATGATATAAGAAGCAAATAATTGACGTACACAAGTGATCGCTAATACGATTCTATGTAAATAAATACTGTATCACATAAATCACCGTGTCATCAAATACTCTTTTACGCTAAATTAACTATTGAAGTCGGTAAAATTCCCAATTTTAAAAACCCTCACAGAACATTGTCAAAGTTTGCGGTAACATTTGTTACTTTGTATATAATTTAAGCAATCACCGCTCAGTGTTGGCAGAAATTGTGGCGAAACTTTAAGTATTTGTTACAATGTTACACTGTCGTGTAGTTTCAAAACGACTCATTCATTTTAGGAACGACACTTCATTTCAAAATTATTTTATTACAATATTTAAAGTGGTATACTTAAAGCAGATGTGTAAGATTATTTGCAAGAAAACATATTGTGCGATATAGGAATCCCTAAACTTTAATTTAAAAGTAAATGTTCAACCACCAATAATACATTGTTGAATTATACTTGTACCTCAAGATATGTGTTTGTCTTTGCTTTTGTATTTCAAATAGTATTCTTACTCAAATATAAACAAATTAAAAATGTTAAAAAGTATTTTTTAAGAGTAACACCAAAACGAATAGACCCTTGACACACAAAAATCTATGTCCGAATAGTATCTCTATCGCTTTTTACGTAATGGAATAATGTATTGTTTTTGTCGTAAATCTGAGTGACGTGGCATCCAGCCAAAATCGTGTTGAGGTAAACACACTCAAATTTTATGTTAGCCTTGCTTTAAAGGAGAATAAAAGTCCTCGTGAGGTTTAAGCTTAATAAAAAGTTAACAGGTCTGAATAAGCTTGTTTTTCTTAAAAAAATATACTTTGCGGGAGATAACAAGAAGGGGTTGGTTATTTGTAATAAATATAATCTATGTTGTTTGGTATAGAACTGATTCTATGACAGCATTGTTTTGCATTACAAATTAATAGTTTTTAATTGACCTTTTTTGTAATTGCATATTTTTAATAATGTAACATAGAATATGTATACTTATATATAATTAGTAATAGGAAGCATTTATAACAATTACGCAATTGCTTTTTCTTTTCGGTCTTCATCTGTGTGATGTAGTGTATCTTAATAAATAAATAGGTGCGTTCAAATTACCCGGCCTCGCTTGATAGTCGTACGCTTAAACCACTAGAACAACACTGCTCTGTTTTTTATTGTCACTACTCAATAACCAGTAATTACTGAGTTTGACAACATTGACTTCAAACGTCATATTATTACCATGCATTATTTAATATTGAAAATTTGCCATCAATATGTAAACTCGTATAATATTCAAGAGAATGCCACCGGAGGTTTGACGTTTCCGGTCCGCGCCGGAAACTGTCATATCGCATTAATTACTAATGTATGTGCTTTGATTCCCTGGCTTTTGTGTGAATGTAATTTATTTGCATAGTAGTTTCATTTTTATAGTTTTTCACAATCATGGTAGGCTCTAGTGAATATAAACTATAACTAAATAAATATTAGGACACACTACAAACGGGCTTGCCAACTTTAAGGTAACCTATTTATAGTATACATAGCTACATAAACATATTTTTACATGTACCTTTTACCCAGACGGCCCAGCGGGATCTCTGAACCTGACAGCTGACAAACTGGATCGTCAATAATTCACTGTCTATTTAAAAAACCACCTGATTATACAGATCTTCTAACTTAAGTCAAATTTAGATCGTGTTTGAGGTTTATATTTGAGAGATATATAAAACCTTAAAATGTATATCAATTATTTTATACTTATCTTAATAGATTATGTATCGCAGTTGAATGCAATGACAATAACAGTTTACTTATTAATCTAATTGGACCGACAAAGTTGGAATCAGAAGGCAGTTATTCAAAAAATGCATAATAGTCCTAAACAAAGTGCCAAAAATGCCAGTCGGTGCATAGTTTTAACGAGGTGCAAAGTTGTTAGCCCGCGGATAGGTTTAAACTACATTCAAATGATGCCTTGGAAACAATTACTTGGCACGCTCTAATGTACACGAATGCTTGATTTAAAGGCGGAAGCGATTAATAAGTGAGCCAAGGGTTTTTATTTTAATGAATTGTAAAGTGTATACAAAAATATTTTACGAGATAACAAAAAACATGTTTACAGCGACCGCGATTGTTCTAAAACATTCCAAATTTCCAGTTTAATAAAGGTAATAAATGCATATTTTTTCCGTTTCTAAATATATATGATTATATTTTTTTTCTTTACTACATACTTAACGTGTTAATGAGCGCAAATTTAAGTTACTTTAGACGTTTCTGTTACTCTCTTTTCATTCACTTGTACCACACATCACCTATTACAGATAGTTACGTCGCTTCATTCGTTGGAATAGACTCAGTCGCTACAAACACCTTACTCTAACTATTATGCATTAATTATTTTAACAAGCAAATATTCTTATTTAGATAATTACTGTTCTTTTCAAGAACATTAAAAACAATATATCATCTACATATGAGGTAGTTATATCTAAATTAATCGTTACTAATTAGCTGCTTAGCGTTTAAGAAATAAGACGAAGTAATTGTATTTCTATGAATAAGTATTAAAAATAATAATTCGTATTAACAAATGGACAAGCGATGAAGGATTAGTGTGAATTCCCGGATATAGGATATTATGTCAAGTCCGATAACCTAAAAAAAAAAGTACAATCAATATTTTCGAGTTAATAACAATTAATTGGATCTTTCCATTGTCATATTGTATTGTTTGATCATGAACACTAGACCAGTATGCTATACATATAAGAATAACGGTGTTTAAGATATATATTTTCGTATTTTTCAATACAGAAACTTATAAAAGGCCAAAAGAAAAACCGATCGGTCTCATGCGTTTAATATCGCAATTTTCCCCTGACGTCTCATTACGGCGCGTGTGATGAAATGGCGGAGTTTTGACAAACTTTTACGTAATACAAAAACTTAGGAAATAGAATTATGGCTCGCCAGACCAATAACGCTGAAGTGTAACTGAGTTTATGAAGCTTCAAAGCTGAGTCACGTATGATTTCGTATAATGTGCTTATGGTCTTGATTTGACTAGAGCAAAATTAGTTTGAATTGTTGAAACAACATCATTTGAAGCGTTAAGATGCGGTAAACTTTTTTTTTATTCGTCATACAAGAACTACTATTTTCTTTATTGTTGACATTTTAAGATCTTAGTTAGGCAATCAGTTAGGGTATTTTTTTTTTAAAGTTTTAATACCATTATTAACTATTGTGTTGTTGTATTTGCCATGTGTGTGTGTGTGTAATACACGTGTTTTCTTTTTGTCTTCTTTCTTAATATATTGTATATGTTATCTTAATGTATGTAATCTGACAAATTCACAACTTTATATCACATAGATGTTCATAAAAGATTTTTGACTTTGAACTCGGAAAAGTTAAAAGAAAATCAGCCCATTGAATTGAGAAATGAATGCGGGCAAATTAATTTGGCGAAAATAAAACGTAGAGTTGACGTCTTGGGTCTTTGTGCGTGGATCGGTGATACGGACTTTTTAATCACGAAAGAATGTATTTTTAGGTAAATTTTGAAGTGATTTTTTTGTTATTCTTTGACCTTCACTGACTTAAAAGGACATTTTATGAATTTTACCTTATCAGCATTATATTTTTAATGTTAGCTTTTTTGACTCTTTGAAAAAATACTATAACAATAAGGTTTTAGGTGATTACTTTGTATATTGTCTTGACATTGTAAGAGTATGTAGACATTTACATTAAAAGATCATTTCTTACAGAACATTATTTAAATGACAATAATAAATAATATTCTTAAAACTTCAAAATTTACATAATTGGTGTTAAGTTTTGTATGATTTTAATATCTTTACATGTAAAAATTAACATTATTAAATATATGTAGATAATTCAAATCGTATATCTATCTATCATATAAAATATAATTTTCACATTCACTTAATGAAACATATATTGTTTACTACATCCTTACGTATCTAAATCTCATAAAATTGTTTTAAAATGTTTCTATTTCCCTCTGGACTTGTAAATTGGGTACCCAAGTGCGGAACTTTATACAAGTGTTTCTCATAGCGAAGTTGTCAACAGCAAGTATCCAAACGTTTGGTGCGGAATAAGAGCATTGTAATGTAACAGTTGGAAGGTTTTGATAGCCTTAAGGGGTGCCTCAAGAGATACTGCGTACTGCGGTTTAACTCGTATCTTCAGAAACCTACAAGTACCCTCTACATCGGATGGAAAAAAATACTAACCATGTGTATACATATAATGTAAACTCTATATAATGACACTGAAGGGACTGTGAATTTTATAGCGTTATAGAGTCGTTAAATGGAGAAAAGAAAAATCAGAATTAGAATACAATCTAAACCAACTAAAGCCTAGTATGTCGAGAGCGAAACTATGTCGTTAAATCGAGAGACGTTACATTAAGTCTACACTGTATTTATATTTGTTACATTTAAACAAAACTTTCTTAAGATGAAGTCATTTAAGTATTATGAACGAAATATTATATTATAAAATTTAATGATAATATGAAACTGCTATTAATTTCGAAGTCTTAAAGGTCAAAATTAACGACCCGTTAACTGCATCTCACTTTATGACTGTCAGGAGTCATTAATTGTGGTTTAATAGGGGTATTATAATTAGAACTGTGCGTAGTTACATTTTATATGAGACTTCGGGCGTAAGAGTTTTATTATTGCGGAGCAGGGTTAAGATAGTAAAATACTTCTCTCTTTATTCCATATACTCGTATATCAATAGTATTCGAAACAAATTTGTCGTAGTACGTATTTCTACTATAATATTTCAGTGTAGACCAGTCTTTTGTTGTTTAAAAACTTTTCCCTAGTCCGATAATCGAGTTGTGACTATTAATAAATTTAAAATTTTTAAATATCATAAGACATAGGTGTAATAATACTATTCTATATACTTGAAGTCTATTAAATTGCGCGCAGTATAAAATAAATGGGGGACATAGGGGACTTGCTGTGTATATGACCTGGAAAGCAGACTGGAGTATTGTATGTATGACCTCGACTTGCCCGTGACAAAAATTAGTCGAGAGAGGTTAATGCCTGCTTGCGCCATGAGCCACTGTAGACCTGAAATTATGTGTAGCATAATGAGTAATAATTATTCAAAGTATATAGCGTTTTTATAACTTGTATAGCAACAGTCTAATTAAACATTCCATCCATGTTATTATAACAATAGCGTATATAGAATAACAGTTTTGTTTTCAATAACCGTTCGGAACAAATAAAATTATTCATAAACTATACAATGCGGGCCTCGCTCAAAACGATCAATCAAATATATTTAGCTTTACTATACACACTGTGCATATGATGTTTAAAGATTCATTATTATTTAAATATAAATAAATATCAGGAAGACTTGATAAATTAATGCCGAAATCTTAAAGTAATTTCATTAGAAAAAAATATTACGAATTACATCACATTAAATCTTCGATCTCAAAACTACATTACTTAAACTAAACTATATATAGATAGATATATATTTATATTAGTATCCTAGGGTCCCATGAGGATGTAATAAGAATATATCTGGACTTTTAAAAAACAGAATATTAATATATTATTTATACGTAATTAAATTAAACAATCAAAGGTTTAAAACACATATATAATTATATTTGCACCAATATTCATAGATAACAAATCTATATAACCAATTTATACAGTGAGTAAGCTGCTTCGCAATTCTATTTGGAAACAAATTCTTTTCGCAAACACTCGAGTCACTCAACATATTGCCTTCGCTAACTTTCTCATGCGTGTCTGCTTGGATGTGAGTTATCTTAACGTTATGGCCTAAATATTCAATGTAAGGCATACAAATGCTAATGATACTGTATACGTAAATATTGTTTTTGGTTCACACTTTAATGACGGCGTTATCAATAAAAGCAATAAATTTTTAACGTCTATCAAAGTGTAGTTGAGATGTATTACATTTTTTAATTATTTTTTATTGGACTTATTTGATCATTCCATGGTATGGAAGAATCAAATTAATAGAAAATAATTATAGCTGATTATTAGACCTACATCCAGACCTACATCTACATACATTCAAATTATACGCAACTTTGCCGTTTGTTTTGGCCATTATGATAAAGACCACTTACCTTGGTTTATTAACGTTTTCCCTTATCTTTCTCGTAAAAAAGTTTCACTTATAATCCCACTGCCTATAACTCATTCACTACAGAGCAGGGGTTTCCTTAATTTTAATTCACACGAAATACTAATGGCCTTAAAGGTTACAGTGAGTATATACAAATCTTATCTCAATTTACGAATAACATCCAATAAAAGTCAAATCCTTAGCAATAACTATGCAATGACACAATAGACTATAGTCTACAAGCTATGAAAAAGAAAACGCGGATAGAATATAAAACCCGAGTAAGGTGGAGTCAATATCTTGGCTAAATAGGTGTCACGTGATCGTTTCCAACAAATCGTTTCGCTTTATACCACCTGAAGCTCCGTTTGTACATATTCATTATACATTTAATTACTTTCAATCAGGGATTACGATTAGTCTTAATGTTTGTTAAGTTATGTAATGGGGTCTTATTATTTTTATATGTACTCAATTTGGTTAAAGTTTAATAACTTTAAACAAATGTATAAATTTGTTTAATTAATTTGAACTCTAAAATATAAGATTGCGCCTAAGGTATGCCTTAACAAACCATAGTTTGATTAGGACTTAATACATAATGTCAAATATAACATCTATTGTAGTGGAGCTAGTGTGATCCCTGCTGGCCGCACCCTTTGAAGTTTTATTGTATAGTGAAAAATATATTTTTTTACTGTGTCTAAGTTTATTCCAGTTAACTAGCTCGTGTAAACGCGACAGAATTTTAGCTATAACTTATACCCCAAGGGTCGTGCTGGACCCCCGTTGTGAATACTGAATACTTAATTCTTATAACATTTTCACATATACCTTTTTTTCAATAAGTAGGAAAACGTGATATTATCACCTGTAACAAGCTATTGATATCTACGTCAATTCGGTAGCATCTGAAGCATATATACATTCAGGATATGAAACTTAATTTGTTTATTTTTCTATCAATAGCTAAAATATGTTAGTGACGATGTCTAATATAAATTAAAAAAGTGACAATATTTTTGTATAAAACAAGGAGCAACTCTTTTGAATATATAAAATCCTTACCAAAGCCAACAAATCTCATTAAACAATTGTCGAACGTACCGCACATCGAAACCGGGATTCTTTGTTAGACCGTCCGGCTATATGCTAGTAATTGTGTCAACAGAGTCGAAGAATTGACGTCTACATCTATTTATGTTACTGTAAATAGTAATTTAAGTCGGCACAATACCTAAATACTTTAACCTTCGCTATTGAGCATACGAAAGGGACGATGGGACTTACACCAGTTGAACCTTCTTAAGCTCAAAGGAGTATTACTTACCAAAATAATATCTGTTTTTAAAACAATTGAATCCCTAATTAATATCGTCTAGGGTAAACTATGACATAACACCACTTGTACGAGTATTATAGTTATTCTGTATAAAGACCAAATAGATGAACTTGTGGCCATCGTGAAAGGATTGTTATGAAACGTACGCATTGCGGGGGGTAGGTACTATTTGGGAACACGCCAATACCTACTTTTATCTCGGCCATATATAAGCTTTATCTATGGAAATAATGTAATTTGTGGTGGAATTAAATTAAATTCTATGTGCTTCTAAGATTGAGTCACTATGTATTTATTAAGCTTGGTGTTTAATCAGTTATTTCATGTTTTTTATCACCTAAATGTACGCCTTTGCTAACAGACACGTAGGCCTACACCATACGTACTTTATAAAAATACTAAAAACACAACCAGGAGGTATTTAACCTTAATAAAAGCTTAGTCTTGCTTGCTTAGTCACACACACTTCCGTTTCTGACAAAATCTATGTGAGTCATGAAAAGTAACCTAGATTTTCAAGAGTAACGCGGTTAAATCATTTAAATATGAAGCGCCGTTAACATAACATAAGTATTTACTTTATTTTTATTTGTGCCTTACTTTTGTGATGACGTATGACGTAACAAGCCCAAGCTTTCGGGATATGCAAAATAAACAAGCCGGTGAAATGTTTTTCAAACCCAACAACACCGCAGAATGTCGATTTCCACCTGTCAACGGGTGTCACAATTTGCATGTTTTTACATATGAATTACAAAAAATTAACAATTCCACGTGAGCGTGTAAGCGTTTCAGAATATTTGTAAGCTACGCGCCTTGAACATTTTCTGCTTAGTGGAACAAACAATACAACAACTCAACCCTAAAGTCGAGCGTTTCATACACGCTGGCACTATTGGGCTCTTAAACTATGCAAGCAATGCGCAACCGTACAGTAGAGCATACTAAGAGAAACCAGGAGCTTAAAGCTCCACGGCCATCTGGCCTGTGAAAATGATAAAAATTCAATAACAACCTGTTTGTTAAACCTCAAACCATTAGAATTAATTTTCAATTCTCTATCACTACTGGATTGTATGTTTAAAATAATTTTGAACAGTACCCTTAAGATAAAAAGTAAAGTCGTTCAGTTGCTATGTTATAGTAGGGTAAACCTAAAGCTAAGTTAAAGCTCAGCTTACAAAGGACTAGATAATAACCAGATAATGGCGCGAAGCGTCGGAGCGAAACATTCGAAAGTTTGTTTTAGTTTGATGTATTTCGATTGTTCAATTCGCATTTAAATTCAGATGTTTCCTGTCCAGTCCAGTTGCTTATTACAGAGAATATTTATAGAGAATTTATTTTGGCAATCGTTTTAATATACTGATGAAAATAGAAAGTTAAGTTTTTAATATCATATTTCTTTTAATAAATTGCTTTAGAACCAGAAGTATGTTGTACAATCTCTATTGGAATTACAGTATTATAATCAATTCTTGATAAAAACTTTATCTCCTAAATCTATACAACATCTTTTAAACAACTATTATACAGAGGCACTGAACAGAGGCTATAAGGAATGACCATCCATAAAGTTATTGTATTGACAAAATCGCTTGACTAGTCCTAGACACCATCTGTCTAAACATCTTTGTATGAAACTTGTTACCGAAAACTGAAGGGACCGAGGGCCATTATACAAAATGGATTACCCCATTCGACGAGTAGAGATTAATTCAACCAAGTTTATTTTAGCTATAGGCATTATCAGTGTAAATAAACAATGGTTTAATATACAATGGATGTTCATTATTATATAAACCTTATTGTTTTCGTTAGAATTGATTGTAGTTAAATCTCTTTCTAATTGTATATGTAAACTGTATATTTTTTTTTCTTTTAAAATTATTATTTTTCATACAGCATACAAGCTTTTATTTTCAATACTATATTCTGCGTTGGTTACGCGATAAATATGTTCAACTAAGTTGTTTAGTTGAACTTCCGCTTTAGTCCCGAATATTCAGGCTTCTTAAAACGTTTCACAAGACTTGACTTCACTTCATAAAAGTATCGTCTTTCCACGCGATACTTATTGGTCACTTTCGGACCTTTGCGATATTTTACGAAAATCATTCGTGACGTAAAACAAAAGGCGAATCCATAGGACTCTTGTGATGTATCTAACGGAATGACGGATCGTTTTGTGTGTTTGTAATTGGGCTGGAGATGCTGTTGTCACAATCAATCAAATACTACCTTCTTGTTTGAAGCAAATTATACTGGTAGTTAAAAAAAATGCGACAGTTATCAAACGCGTCGGTGAAACACTTTAAGTGTTTAAGGGCCATGGCTACCTGCAACGCCGAAAAGTAAGCTAATCTTTTGATGGCCCCTGAGGCAATGTTAAAAGTATATAAAATAGAGGAAAATTAAAAGGACCGGCAGGAATAGAATATTGGAGCGGAAAAAGATGAATACGGAAATCATCATAGAAACAAAAAAACCTATTGCATCTCTTGATGTCGGTTATTATCCTTTTCCTTTTTTTATTTTCTCCAGTTTTTTTATATAAAGTTTTACAATTACAAATATTTAATTGTAATTAAGAGTCAAGATTCAATTATGTATAACACATCTCAGTTCATCTCTCAAATTTTATTGTAAAAACTATTTATTTTAGAAATATTTAAAATGTTACTTTTACAATTCAATTTATTCTAGTTTTCCACGAAGAAATTAAGCGCTCTTGTGTAGATTCAAGTTTTCAACACTCCAGTAGTTAGTCATAATTCCACACGACTAACATTGTTACACAACTGAGCATTTCAAGCAAAATCAAACAAAGGTACCGCTATGTGAAAACTGGTAGTTACGGTAATTTTAAAACCAATACTACTCTTTGACAGAGCGTACTGGTTTCGCCTTTTAGCGGTAGTAAAAAATGAGCCTGCACTGCAGACACTGGACTGCATGCCGTTGTATCGTCAAGGTTGAAACTTCTGAAACAATTACAGTCTTCGAACCAGTATTTCTCGGAAGTAGTGAATAAAAAACTATTATTTCCAAGTAGAACCAAGTCTAACAAATCTTTATTTCATTAGCTCTCATTCTCGGAAACGCAAACTTGGCTATTTAGCTTTAAAGCACAATGAATTGTGTTTTTCGTAAAACTAGCTTCCACATAGAGAAATTACAGCAACAATTTATAAATGTCGCGTACACTGCACTTAATCAAGTGAGTGTCTTACCACAGTTTACTTACCAATTAGTGACGAATATTCTAGATTAGAAATTATTTTCAACTACAATAGTTATTGATTTATGAGACAGTGTTTACTATATTAGACTTAAAAAAAATATATAAAGCATGCAACTATAATGTGTTATGTTAAAAAATTAAAGGAACTACAATAATTTAATGGTTAAGTAAAATAAATAAAACTTTAGAAACAATAAAACTGAATATAACTAAATATTAAAGTTTTATAACAAGTGCATAGAACCAAACGATATTTTACATTAAATTCCAAACAAAAAAGAAGAACTTGAATCATATTTTTAAACATCTAATGTTTCGCACATATTCTATGTACTACGTTTTACCCTTGAAAGTTTTAGCTCAAAATACAACTTAAATTGTGATTAGAAAAGTTCGCCTTTGTTTGGATTTAATAAAGAGAAATTGCTCTGTGATTAAAGAAAATTTCGTAAAAAAATGACTTATATTTTAACTGTCAACTTTCCTTACGCCCCTTCTATACTGAATTATAATTTTACTGTGAATTTGACGAAGTACTTATCGCTGAGTGAGTGAAAAGTGTATGATGGTTTTATACTTTTTTAACATATTAGCATACCAAGTCATATATACTGGCAGTGTTATCCCAATATGCTGTTTAGAGATTAGATGTTATTGTTATTATCGCAAGAAATGATTGTGCCATGACCTAAGTCCAAAAATAAAGAGTAGTATGTCAATCTCAGCAGTAAGAAAATTAAGATGAAACACATAATATAGAGATAAAAGATGTGATTTTATACATTAGGACACACAAACACTCTATAATCTATGGTTAAGCAATGTCTACTTTAAATCTTGTTTATTTAACATATTATATTTACGTTTTCACTCTAGCGAGTGAATAAAGTAACATTATTGTAATGTTCTATTTTAATCTCACATAATAATACATAAAATATGCAGCTCAACTTCGAAATTATTCCGCCACTGAATTTCACTAAAACGACATTCGCATAAATTGAAATAATTTTCGTTTCGTCATAAAATAGTATTTCAGTAAAACTAGAAAATGGAAACAGAGCCGCATTTGGTGGTTAAATTTTGCGTAAGACATATTAAGTCTTCTTCATATCACCCAATGAGGGTATTATTTCTCATATATATATTTAGTTATAATTAAGATCAATAAAACTGTGTACAAAATATTAAACTATCAAACACTTTTAAAAGGAATTATTTTTGAATAGAAATTTAAATTTATTAAAAGTTTAAGCAAAAAAATTAACTTTAATTATATTAGCATAATAATAAATTGTATAGCGTCTTAATAGTTTGAGCCATCCCTGTCAAATAACACAAGTAAAGTTTTGCGTTTTGCGTCATTCCTTAGTGTTCATTAATCTTAGCAGAATGTTACGCAAAGCGACCAATGGATTACATGAAAATCGCGTAACAACGGGTTCTAGTTTTAACTACTACTATTCATAATTTAATTGTTTTCAACAATAATAACTAGTGTGTTCGAATTTATACTTTGACTGTAAAATTGCATGCGAAAAATTAATTATTTTTTGTGATTTGAAATCCTTGAATTCTAATAATTATTCAATAGCATGTTTGACGACATAGGACAGTCAATAGAAGACGAGTTACCGCACTGCTTTGTAAGGTTGTAACCAATTGTAAGGTTACAAAACAGACTCATGAGAAACGATCCCAACACCCCTTTTAAATTAATCCGATACTTCATGTATAGAAAAGTTTGATTAGACGTATCTCACTCGTCCGCTCTTAGTTCACCAACCTAAAGACGTAGTTTGGAGAACTAACATTTCCTTCGGAGCTGTCAAACTTACTGCTGTCATAGAGACATAGACAATGCTGTACGAGCATGTGGAGTTCACAGTAGTTCATTCACCAAAGAGAATGTATGTATATATATGAATTGTATATTACATTATATATTATTTTATTATATCATTGCATTGTTGTTATTTAACAAGCAATTTTTTATTTCATATTTCAACAGAATAAGCTTTATTTAAATAGGTTAGCGTCTTAGCTAGTTGTATTTTTAAATTTAAACCCTGACTCGGTTTCAGAAATCTCCTCATAATAAATTCGTTTAAAGCCACGGAAATACGTTAAGACGAGTAAAACGTCTGGATGAAAAGTTTTTATATTTTTTTTCTTATTCATAAAAACTGAACCGGTTTTATTAGACTTTTGAAACACAAATCTGTCACATGATCACACTACTATACAAAATTGGCAGAATGAATGAATTTACAAACTTATTATTACTACCGAGTCCACTGTATCGGTATATCGAACCATAAGTTCCACAATCTGTTAATGGATTAATGACATGCTTTTATATATTATTAGAGGACAAAGATCCCTTTAATGTGTCGGCAATTGGCTCAGCACCGGGATAGTTCAATTCTTGAGTAGCCTTACAATGCTTTGTTATTTTAATTGTCAGTAGCACAATTTTGTATTAATTGTTTATTTTAAAAGAGCAGCTATCGAGTTTCTTGCCGGTTCTTCTCGGTGGATGACTGCCTTCCGAACCGATGGTAGTGTAAAAATTGACGATTCAAAAGTGTATATATAAAGACCTACTTGAATAAAGATATTTTGAGTTTGAGTTTGAGAATATGGAAAAATCATATCTGTTTTTTGTTATAGGTAAACTTCGTAATTTTGAAGAGAAGCAAACAACTGTAAGTAACATGTTAACAACGACATTCTTTTGATTGTACTATGTTAATTAACGATCTCTAATACAAAATTCTAAAAGCCGGACGGATTTAAGAAATATTTAACATTTTTTTATAGTAAACTTATTAGTTATTTTCTTATCTCTAAAACATATTATCATACTATTTATCATAACATTTCCTTAAGTACTGATTAAATCTTAATGCCTTAATACAGCTGTGTTAAATTTTTCGCTAAAACATTTCTAATGATGCTTAAATTTCATTTTATTCTAATAACTACACCAAGTTACGTTAAATATTCAACAATTTTCATTGTCAAGCACTATATTAATAAAATTCGAGTTGTGGTTAAATAGCAAGTTAATAAAATATCTTGCATACTTTTAGATAGTAAAAAGCTGTATTAAATGCAAATTGCATGCCTCCGTATATGCTTGAACATTAATAACGCGGATGAGCGGAGCGTTTTTGCGTACCAACCACGTGCCTTGCGGCCAAGGAATATACAAGGCAACGTGTACGGAATGTGGCTTAAACGAAAGAATTTTAATATTAAACGTTTAAAAAAAACACAAATTTCGAACTATTCTTTAAACAGTATTAGGCAATCTTATATAATCAAAAACATACATATGAATCATTCATACGTATTCTTATAACCATATGCTTAAAGTAAATATATATTTGATTATATACAACCTCGGGGTGTGCTAAAGTTTATGTATTAGTAGTGGTAGTAGCTATAGAATACGAGATTTGTTACAGCTAATCTTCTTGTAAGATAATTAAACCATCTCTGCTTACCTCACAGCAATTGAAGCGAAGGTGCTTAATCCACATCACGGAGGAATCTACTTCAAATTATTATTAATACATTAGGTGAAACGAAAACAATTTCAGAACAAGTTTGTACAATAACCGCGTAAATTAATTATATTCTCCTAAGTAATTAGTTATTTGTCTAAAATGCAAGTGCTCATTTAGGCTTTACCTGACAACCTTGGAGATAACACAGCTTTGATTAATTGTAAGCTAACAATTTAAGAGACGTAGATGCAACTCGGGTGTTTTTGAGAAAATAAAGAAGTATTCTAAACAGGTAAGGGAGGTAAATATACGAGTACTATATAATAGTGTTTTTACCCTGTAAACATTAATAATAATTACTAGATAGATTAAATATTCATAATTAAAGAGTAGACATTATTCAGATATTACAACTTACTACTTACAAACCACTTTCAACTCGTTAAACTAGTTACTGCTGGTTCTGAAGGTGAAGGAGCAACACAGAGCACTAATTTGCTTTTCAGAACACAAAAGGGTTAAATTCTAAAATGCCTTGTTTGGTTTTTACATACGACACTAATCGTATGTAAAAACCTCACCCCGACATAGACTAACAAAGTTACGTATTTCTGCTTAAATTTACTGAATATCTCGTGAAATTGTAAGGAAATTGTTTGTTCTGTGACCTTTTTAGGGAAATGGGGGAAATGGCCGAATGAATTATATTGGGGTGAATCTTGGCACAGTATTACAGTTTTGAATTAAGAAAATGTATAAAGAATTGAATTCGAACATTTGTTGTCGAATAATGGATACGACTTGGTTGCAAAGTTTATTAACGACCTATTTTCAAGATGGTATGTCATTTAAATTGAGGCTTTATTTACACATCTTTAAGAATCAATTACAAATGTATTTCTGATACAGGTAAAGAATATCCAATGAACGATAAAATTTCGGGATCGCATTTGTTGCCTGTGAGTTTGTTTGTCATCACAAGTGGCTAGTTAAAATCTTAGCCTAGGCACTTAGCGATTAGTCTTTGTAGCAAGGTGTATCAATTCCATAGATAAATACAGCTAATTAGTTATTTTTTTATTTTTAAATGACTTAATAAGAAGGCTATCAGTTAGATCTTTGTGTGATTTAAGTATGTATTAAGGTTTCTAACTAGGTTTGTAAATTTTTCATAACTGCGTATATGTTGTTATGATTTTTTTTGATAACCGAGGAGAAAATGCTTTACGCATTCCCTGATATGTGGAACTCAACTCACTAACCAGAAAACCTCAGCTACTCCGAGGACCGGTGAGCCATACCCACTAAAACACTCTTCGGGTGTAACCCACGATTCCGCATATGGAGACTAGGTCGCGTTTGCATTATACCAGAGACTCCGCGGTTTTAGTTTCTGGCCACCCTAAATAAATGTCCTATGTAACTGCGAGCAGAAGATTAACTCGTCTCCTACGCTGCCTTACAGTCGGGTTTGTGGAGATGCGTTCTCTCAGACGCCCCTCAGACTCCTTTATAGACATTAGACTTTCACAATAAGACACTACTGAGTTCCACATTTCACTACTGTCTAACATATTCTCAACGCCACTGGGTAGACCAAGGTCATGACCCATCACCAAGGTGTATTGTCATTATGCTAGTCCACATATGTTTCGGATAATAAATCTTTGTAGATATATATTTTTATTAAAAAAAGAAAGAAATCATCGCTTATAAACAATACTCGAAGACAATTCCTTATTTACTCTTTACAAATCTATGACGACCTATAAAGTTCTATTTATAGAAAAATATGTTTAACTGGTTAAATAAAGTGCATTTCGCCAAACCAATTAAGTAGAAGAATATTCTGTGCGTTTTATAGTTCCAACTCTAAAAGGAAAAACTTGGAAAATAAAAATCCGAGTGTTTTAATCCAAGCGTTATGCAACAATTTACATTTCTGTAATTGCTGTTTTCATATTCAATACGTTTATGTGTATTTATATAAAAACCACTTAAACTACATTGGAAATATTTACGATATTACGGTTCCAAAAAAACTCTAAAGTATGAAACCTTTATTATTATCATTAATAGTTTAATCCTAGCTCAAAAAAATACTATTGAAAGAATTTAAGCAAGCACTTGTCCTATATAAATGACGAGGACTCCATCTCATTAGTACGGGCCGTAATTAGAAAAATAATAGAACCAAACGACACTCTTAATGAAACTTTGAATGTATTTTACATCATTGCACAAAAATTTTCTTTGTTTTAGTCAAAAGGTATATAAAACAGGCTTCGCAACTGTTTTTATGCTCAATACATAATGTACTATAAGTATATTCAAGTTATTTAAAGTGAAATTTTAGGTTATAAGACGCAAATTCATGATGTTACTTTCTAGTGGATCTCAGTGTTGACGATTATATTTTAACTTGCCTTAAAGTTACAATTATATTTCTTAAAACCACCTAGTTTTCTACATATAATAATTGTCAGTCCTGCCGGGAACGCAATAAATGTTATCGTTTGGTTGATAAGTTTTCCTTTTAAATTGTTGACACCAAGATTCATAGGTATCCCTGGGGTAATTTATTAGACCCGGCAGCATATACTTCGATGTCCTCACACCGTACACGTTATTGGCTCCTGGTGTACAGAGCCGAACTTGTGTTATGGCTCGGGTCTGTTCATCATGTTAAACCTTAATGTCATCTCGAAATAAAGACTCGACTAAACATTATGCAAAAGTTAATGTATGGCCGATTATTTATAAAATCTGACAATTCTTGTAAACTTTTAACTACAACCTTGATTTGGCAACTGGAAGTAAATTTAGAGTCAAAAATTTTAAAAAGTTTTTTGACCAAATCGGCCAAATTTAAATGAAAATCTTTTAATGAAATATACGTAATTCTAAATTATACAAGCATCGCGACACAGCGAGTAAATCCAGCCAGCATTAAGGGTACTCTACCACAAGAACCACTTTTTAGATTTAATTTAGTTTGTTTCAAGTTCAACTTATTTTTTTGTATACAACTGATGTTAAGTTTTTATTATAATGTAATTATACGTAATTCTAATTTTTGTTTAGTTTATTGCCTCCCTCGTGCCACTTCTTCTCTTTTTCGGACTTTGAAGTCGTGCTTTATGTAAACATCACAATAAAAAAAGACTAAATTTGTATTATTCCTAATCGATTCCCCAAGTGCCGATCTTTACCGGATCTCAATCTCGTTAACTCAACACCTTATTCTAATCGCGTTTCGAACGTTAAGATAATCGTGGTTCAAGTTTATGACAGGTTAAAGTTGCCAAGTTCATTTATTTTACAGTTATGTTTAAAATTCTAAATATTTTGTACGTGACTGATTAGTGTGAACATTTTAATCAATCTGTATTCTTAAAAAACATTCATTAAATATTTAAGTTTAATGAGTTGAGTTTTGCACGTTATATTAAATTTGCTGGCATTAGTAGTAATCGTGCTTTGAAGACACGTAGCAACATCTATGATCTGCAGTTACAATGAATACGATGACGTCATCGATCCTGAATCGTGCTAACGAAGTTCGTATACAAACACTTTTCGAGTTTAGCGACTGAGGCTGTCGGTCCGTTTAGTAAGTGGTTTGTACTGGAGATATCTCCCCTTTTCGGTGAAAGGAAATCCACATCATCCGTCCACCACTTTGATCTTACTTTAGTGTATGGGTATCAGTCGAACGTAGTAGGTAAATAATATTAGAATAATCCGCATAATAAAAAGCATATCCTTAAACTATTGTACGTATTTATACATAGAATCAATGTATAAGTATGTTAAGATTATCCATGTTTGAATACAAAATGTTCACATTCTATTATGAAGCCTTATATTTCACAAAGAATACTTCTTTGCTTGCACAAGATCAAACTACTACCTATTATCATAGGCAAACCGACATCAACGTTTGCGAATATAAAGGTATATCTTTATAACGCAATATTGAGAAGCTTGCTGCGGTTCAACCCACATTTAAGAGCCATATGAATCAAAATATTGTATTATGAACAACAAACATACATAACAACTTTCCATCTAACAGACTTTATGACAACTCAAAGTCAAAGTCATAATATCTTTATTCATTAAGGTACATAGGACCATTTTGAATCGTCTTAAATCTAAGTGATTCGTGACGCGACCAAGCTGAGAAGATGCCGGCAAGAAACTCGGCTTGGTTGATTTATCTATTCCTATTATCCTTTAAAGTATCCAACCTTATTTGTCTTAGGTATGGTGGGATACAATAAGCTGGAACGCGACTCCATTTGCTTATTAGTCTTTCGGGTTGTCAATAGCAACCCAAGTGTTCTGAGAACATAATATCTATGTACCAAACGAATATTCGCGGCGGCTATATTGGTTTGTACCTAGGTGACTAATATGTTCCGCTTGCCCATAGAAGATGTTTGTATGTTCGTTTAGCGAATTTCTCAACCGCAACGTCATTTGTTTTGTATTAAATATGATAAAAAAATAATATTTATTTTTTATAGTAATTCGTTTCCTCACCCATCTTGAATTTAAAAGATAATTGTGTATTATATACGTAAGCTTCTAAATAAATTTATATTCCTGTTGCGTTCAGTTCAACGTAATGTAGCCTCAACGTAATAGGTTTATTCCGCATATGCACGCGTAATATGTGTGAACGCAAAGTTGTTAAGTCAACAGCGTTGTGTCTAGTGTCGTCTCATTAGGACTTGCTGTCACGCCTCGGGCTTATAATATGTGGATAGTGATACGACAAAATATCGATAATTACATTGTACGAAATTTATTAATACCCAATAGTTGTGGAATAAGTTATACTTGTACTTGTTATAGGTATACTTGCCTCGTTGTACAAAAATTGGACATGAGTGAAAGAAAAAACCTTTATACGTTATGTTTTTTTTAAATACTAGAGTAGATTTTAATTTTACGATGGCACCGTGTTATTAATTTAATACTCTTAAGTTTTTTTATGACTGTAAAGTTAACATGATAAAAATATAACGTCATTATGCCAGTAGTATCTTACAGTACCCTAGAGTTTTATCTTAAAAATTGAGACATTTATTTCCAGGTCATAAGAGCTACAATTTTATATGGAAAAGTGTCGTGCGCCAATGTACTGAAAATCACTACGTCGTAATATTTTATCGATATTAGTTTCACTTCACTACGCCATCGTATTCATATTTAGTTTATTTTTCTTCCGAACTTTACTTTATTTTATCATATTAAAGTTTTATTCAGTCTAGTAACCTAAAATATTGTTACGACAATCAGTTCAATAAGATAGAAAGTTATACGAAATATATATATATATATTTTTTGAGTTTGCTCCCGCGAAAAAAAAGAAAATGTTAATTACAGTTACATTTACTGCCACTTCCGAAATCACGGACGTAGAGCGGACGAGAAGCACTGGCAAGAAACTCTAAGATATTCCTTCAAAACTGCAAGAAAGCTACCAGAATCGGTGAATTATACAGTAGAACTATTAATCTAAATAACTACTAATCACGCCGAAAACAACAAAATGAATACCTTTTGTTCCTGATACCTATAATTCATAACGCGCTATAATAGGCTATTTTTTCTATTCTTTGAAGAGTTTGAAGTCTTTCATTTTGAACAATAACCCAGCGAACAAAGTCAATGTCGACTTCGCGTTTTGATTATGTCGAATATTATATGAAACGAGCCGAGTAATGTTCTTATTCACTGAAATTTCTTTTTCGGCGAATGGCGGACTATTTCTTAGCTTCAGGTGGAAAAGATACAATGAGAAAATGATTTTGGAAAAGTAAGGCATAACATTGTATTGAAGCGGATACATTTATAAACTTTTACGTTATGAGAACGCTTTTCATTATTACTTTGCGATAGTTGATGCATAACGATTTTAACTCGGTGCAAGAAAATTGGACAGAATAATCATCTATGCGATTTTTTTGATATTATATCACAACCTTAACTGCAGTTTGAGTATTGATCGAACAATCATATGTCTAAGTATTCCATCAACATTTATATATACATATTTTGTTTTGTTCAAAGCGTTAAATTTTTTTAATGGTAGTCGTTTGCATAAAAAATTGTGGTAAACGCGTTTGGACCAACGAATTTACCCTAAAAATTAATGGAGCGACGTTTATTAATATTATTTTTGCAAATGGCCGAGAGGAATGAAAAGCAAAATATGTTAACAACAAATAGTTTACTTAAAGGTACGTTCCACTTCCAAGGCATTGCAGAAGGCAACCCTGCACCTTCTCCAACAACGTCAGTGAACGACGTTGAAGTCTCCACCAATAAATTGGGGTTTAGTCCTATTACGTTTATTTACTAAGACGACTGTGTTAAAAGTGAACAAAATATCACTATTACTATTAGCTATGAGTATTTAATGTAATTGCAATTTAGTGTTGAAAAATTTAAAAAGGCATTTTTTTTTAAATTTGATTAACCCGCGTAGTGATGAAGGGTCGCAACTTGCTAAACTCAATTTAAATTTAATTTAATGCTCTTAAACTATTCGCATACAAAGTTTTAGTTGTAAATTGGTTGAATGTTGTTCTTCGCTTATTAGAGGAAATATATGTTTGATTTATATTTGAAATTGATGAGTACGTTGCAAAGCGTATAATTTCAATTTTATCACGTTGAATTCGTATGCCCTTAATGATCGATTAATTGTTTAAATATCAATGTTCGATTAACGTAAAACGTTGCTTGAACTTTGATGATTACAAATGATTTAATACATGTTAAAATAAACGAGTCTTGGGCGAATTCTAATAATTAAGTGTAAATTATGTTTTGCTTAGTTTAAGGTGCTCAAATACTATTATGAATTATAAATCTAACTAACAAGTACAATAAATTAATAATAAGAGACGCTATAAAAAAATATGTTGCTTATTCAATACTGCATGACTTTTTATTTTTAACTGACAGAATTTAAACCAATCAGATTTTTTTAAATTTTAAACGTAGTTATCTTCAAAGAAACTAGCGTTAAGTTATTCATTGTTTTGTAGATCGGTATTATAAATATTAAGGCGTATAGGCCCACAAGAGACCCGATAAATCTCGTAGATCCAGGTATCAGAAACTTGTTTCAGCTTATATTCTTGACAGGTGTGACAAATTGTACCACCCCACACATCTCAGATTTTAATGAGGTGTTACATTTCAAAGGCTTTTTCATAAATAATTGAATAAGGCTTTATTGACCTGAAATTTTGTATACAGGAATAACTCAATACGATTAGTATTGAGTTTTTGATGGGTTTTATGTATAACATTGACGTATATTTCAAATGTTTTTTGATTTGCTTTCCCTGAGCCAATGTCGAAATTTAAAAAATATAGCTTCTGGAGCTTCTTCCTGCCTGGTCTCTACACGTCCACGCACAGTAGTTTTAAGCGGCCCTCTCCCAGCATCAATAATAGGTTTCGCATGCCGATTCACAGAATGTTCATATCTGGATTCTCACCCTTGCATCGATCTGTTTCTGCACTCTTTTATTGTTTCATAGAGCAGGTTGAGGCAGCAGCTAATTAGTAAGGTTAATACCAATGATCGTTCTTTCAATATGTTATCTTATTATTGTGTGTAATGAGTATTGGTTGTAAAATTTATATTACCTGTCCTTGTTGAAACAAGGACATGTGAAAAATTTTTGAAAAAAGAGCAAAACATTCATGTTTTGTTGTTGTAGTAGTCAAAGACTTTCTCGGTTATAATATCAAACAGATCAACATATGTTATCATTTAATTTGTATTTATTTTATTATAACGTATGTTTCCTTAATAAGTTTATATATAGATACTAGAAGTATAGATAAGTACAAAAAATATATAGTTGTTAATGAAGTAATTTTGCAAAACAGTTTAAGGCTAAGTTAAGGATGATTTTAGCCCAGACTTCATATAATACGTTGAGTGTGTTTAGCTAGTTTGAAAAATACAGAAAAAATAAAATTTGTGTCATCCACCAACTATTGTTTATTTTAGAAAAAAAAACAGGAAGAAAGAAAATCACAAAATATCAAACATGGAATTATAATTACATTGAAGGGCCGTCATTGTTCTATCAAGTTGCCTCATTATCGAACAACCGGGCTTATTCGCAATAGCAGCTCCTGTTCTAATGATTACTGAAGCCGTCCTTATTCGCCACAAGGCATCAAAACCATAAACCAATCTATATAAAGAAACTTAACTACTACTATCTAACTATCTAAACTATGAAAAAAAAATTATAGTCCTTGCTTTACATTTTTTTTAATATAGCTTAACTTTTAATACCAATAAACCTTACATTGGAAAGTTAACAAATTATAGTCAATATAAATATTTATTACACAAGGAAGCTAAATGCCGCGTCCATAAAATTATTCGCCTTTCAGCGCTTAATTACCATAAGCATCTGAATTTTCACTTGCAAACTCGTTAAAGACAAAATAAGGCCTAAACAAACTCGCATTAATATTCAATTGACAGCTGAATTTTAATAATGTACCGAATTATTGTGCCAGTTTAAACACTGAGTGCTTAAGTATTGAAGTTGGCAGTTTTATTGTACATATCTAACTCGAAGTTCTTTAATAAATACGTAGGCCGTACATAGGTCGGGCGATTTAATTACAGATGGGCGGGCCTTGTAGCATGTATGAACAAAACCCGAAGGCTCCTTGAATGATCTCGGCAAAATGAAATGCCAACGATCATTAATAAGACGACAAACCTACTAACTAGTAACTACATCACGCTGCTTAAAGCGTGTAAATGCCCAATGCTGGTTAAGACAAAAAGTTCCTAAAGAAATGCGTAATATTATTTTGAGTATATTTCAAAGTTGAGGACGGAGATAATGACCTCTTTTGATTGTTAACATTACTAAACTTATTTAATTTTGATGGCGATCAAGCCCTCTAACCCTACACTATCGCTATATATCTATAGTGTATACACTATATATCACAAAATTTAGCACTATAAACACGAAAACCGAAAAATGTTTACCTCTCTATATTTATTACCCCTAATAACTCCATAGTAATGTTTTATAATCTTATAGCAAGATAACTAATTCTGTTCTATAGTGACTTTTTCAAATACACAGGTGCAATTATTGTGTTTGAGAGAAACAACTCATAAGAGTTCGAATAAGTTACGACTAGTTACAAAGAAAGGTTGAAGTTAAGAAGTTAAGCCTTTCGAGAGAATTTCAGTCATTAACAAATGTTACGAAGTATTTCGCTCGCTTAGTTCTTGAATCTATGGTACAAGTTATGAGTTACAACCAAAAAATACTGTGCAGTTTATAATTACAAGTATTTTAAAATACGAATACTACTTACGAAGTACAAGTCGGTATTAGCTAAATCGTTTAGTATATATAATACTAATGAGATACAACTTGTTAAAGGAATGTTATTTTAGAACATTAAAAAAATGGTATTTTTTTCCTATAAAAAATAGGGTGTGTTACTACTGCTTTTGAGTCTGAAACATGTCTATTTTCTACTTCCTGTGCAGCAGAAGCATACATAAGAGCGACGTTAATTACTACTACTACCACACAAGATCATAGTTAGAATTCCTTTTAAACTGTAACTAAATCCTTTCCCGTTTTGTTGGTAAAGTATCTTCACCAAATAGGTGGCGTACTCAAAGTGAACTAACTTGAGCTAAATAAGATCGTTAAAGCTATTCCATCACTATGCAACAGTTCGATAACACAAGTTAGCTACGAAGTATAATGAGTGGTAGTGATAGTGGTCTAATTACAAACTTACAGCGATTAACTTAATTAATAATCTGTAAATATAATAAATAAAGTACGGGTTTCCTTATTTAGAAATATGTATCTTTATATAATGCTGCGCATAGGGTCCGGAATTAGCATGGTCAACATTTTTGTTATAATTGTCTTTGTTGGCTGTAAACTCACTGTAAACACACACAAACTCAAACAAAAAATATCTTTATGCAAGTAGGTTAATTTTTACACTACCACCGGTACGAAAGGTGAGATCTGATGAGAAAAACCGGTAAGAAACTCGATAGCTAATTTTTTTAAATTTAATATTAAAGTTTATATAGGAGTATATTTATCAGTTGTTTTAGCTGTACCACTAATTGTCGCATAAATTGGGGTAACGAACCAATTCTTAAATGTTTCCACAACAAACTTAAAAATAATATACCGTTACACGATGAAGTCATAGGAAAATCGCTAAAACATCTGACTTAAACCTAGTTATACAAATAATCAGTGTGTAAGCTATCGTATTTGTGTTTAAATACCAACTTGTACTGGACTTTAAGGCTTATCTATAAATATCGACAAACGGACTATAAACTCATAATAACATAATAAAGGTGGAACCATATTTGAAAACATTCTTACACCGTATGTTATTAATAATGATCTTACGTCCTAATTATGTTTAGTGTATTTGAATCTACTGGTTAGTATTAAACAGCTCCGTTACCAAGAAATGTTATTTAACAACACGCTTATAATCGCGAAGCCTTAGTGCAAAGCCTTGTCAAGGGGAAAATATTCCTTTTTACGCGTTTTTGTAATGTCCACGGGTCTCTTAATTAAAAAAACCGAAGGGAACCTTTTAAATATAACATTCCTAAGTAGAAGCATATCGATCATACCGCGTTAGGATTATATTTCTACGTCGTTCATAACTTCCTTGCACACAATAGTGTGAAATTGTGCATTTTTTCATACCAAACATGGAGGATCATCGACCTGGCGAAAGTAAGGTCGAGAGAACTCTATAAGCGCGATTCAGGATCAATGATGGCATACTCATTGTAGCTGTACATCATACATGTCGTTGCAATATTGTTTTTAAATATGCAATATAGCTAGTAAGCGTAACCATAATCCATACAATTTAACGGTATATATTTTACAACCATATAGAAATATATGCTAGGTTATCGTTACAACTTTCATGTTTTAATTCGGTGAGGAAATAAAAATATATGAAATGTTTTTAAGAAAATAATTAGTAATTTAAGGGCTCTAGGTCGTAAGTGTTCATCCAAATAACTTCAAACGAAAGACTTGAGTACAACTTAACTTTTATTACTTTAAGTAGTTGGATATTTAATGTAGGTTTAAATGTAATGGGTTCACTTAGTGGTTTCACGTTATCTCGTGGAATTGATATTGTAATTCTTACCACAACTGTATATTCTTCTTTTTTAATATATAGAATAGGAGACAATGAGCATATTGCACACCGTAAATGTGAAGCCGCCACCCATAGACAGTCACGTGGCTCAAGAGTGCGACCCTAAGTCTTATTGGTTCGAAAATACCGTGACGGGTAACTGGTTAATGTCTTAATACACTCAGTGGTGGCACGAAGGACATCGCGGTGATATGGGTGGAATTTCTTATTTTTTGCCTGGGTGTTGTAAGATTTTTTCGCTCCTTCAAACTTCGTGATTAATGCGATAGCCTTTTTTGGATCCGAATGTTGTAACGCGATCTTCTAGCCGCTTGGGACAATGCCGAGTGAGTACGAGATACGGTAATGGCGGAGTTGGCTCCGGGTTGGCTTTGTTAAGCCCGGCCTGGAAACTCAGGCGCATAAGTGCGCAGCACTATAGGAGATATTATCAGACCCGCTCCACTCATGGATGTTGAAGGAGAATAGAACTTTGAGGACTGCTTCCACCATAGGGTGGACCGTGGTGACTTACCATTATTACCACTATTTACTTATTTTAAAAAGAAGGTTTTACAAAAGGACTTCTCTGAGACTGTACTATAATATTTTGGTACAGTCGCAGAAATAACTTAGCTTATTTCTTCTTTCCTTTTTTATGTTAATAATAAATTGTAGTTCTTTAAATGCACGAATTTTTTTAAATAAAAATAATGAAACAACATTAATTAACTTATAAAACATAAAACTCTTTTCTCATTTAAAATGCGACTACAATAAATCAAACGAAAAAAAGGTACTTTGTAATTTGAAATGAAATTATACTTTCTGTTATAATAAATCTCTTGTAGCATGTAAATGAATGATATTGGGCACTTTTTATAACACAAAACGAAAAACTTAACAGTTTAATTTAGGTATACAATGATTACTACAAACTATAAAAGATTTCAAAGTAAAGTATTATTAACATTTGCTTTACAACGTTAACCGAACAAAAGCATTTAATTAAAATTGATTTAAAGCTTTATTTACCTTATTTAAGACGGTACGTACATTTCACTGAAATCAAAATACTACAATTAGTTAAAGAAAGAATCGAAACACGAATTCGGCCGGCCACATTTGACCTCGGCTCGGTAATTCAAGGGACCTAATTTATTTGTGACAACACAGCCCTCGCAGGATTTGAGACCATAATTTATAGCTTTCATTTACCAACGCAGAAAAATTGTAGTGTTTTCTCTTTAAGAGCGTAAGATATTTTGGTATCTGCAAATTTATGATCTGATTCGGTATCCATTATTTCTTTTAAGATTGACATGACTCCTAGCGGTACATCTTACCTTATGTTGCCATGGTTACCATGTCACCAAGAATTAATTCAGGCCTGTAAAGGGACAGGAGCCTGCGACCTAATCCCGACCACAGATAATACATATGTTCTTAATTTTCTTTGTTCAATTATTTTTTTGTAGAAACGTATATAACAGTTTGGTTGACTATCGTTTTACGTTACGTAGTATATCGTAAAAACTCAATAATATTCATAACAAAAAGAGGAAATCTACATCGAACAAAAAGTCATCTCGCTCCGATGCACTGATTAACGAATTGGAAAATATTGGTGTCCTTTTCTATCACACTGTATTAAAAAACGACACGTTTTGTATAATCATTTGAAAAATGGGGCAAACATTTTTGTTTTATTCGTGTTATCACTATTTACTGAATAGAACCATTTATATTTTAGGTAAGCTAAGCTATATGTTATGAAATAATAACATAACCGTATAATATCTAAATTAAATAATTTTTCGAAGTGTTGCTTTTAAAAATTGTATACATGATTTGCTGGACATTCCAATAATAATAGTTAATAGCCTACGTAAACAAAATAAATTAAAAATAAAAAAATATGCTCCAGGTGAGGCTCGAACTCACAACCCCGGCATGGCTCACGGCGACTGCCTTATAAGTACCGTGCGCTAACCAATTGCGCCACTGGAGCGACGCGCATAGTGTATAAATTATTGAACAGAGTATATGTATATACAGTAACGGTTTTTTAAATTGGAAAAATATATTTTTTATTATATTAGCCAATAAGAAAATTAAACCATATTATTTACCTAATAGAGTCACATTCTAGAGGCGATCGCAGAGAAGTATCATGTTTTATGTATTAACTGAAAGCTAACACACATACACATACACACGTACACACTGTATTTAGAGCCAATTATTTAAGAATACCCTGTTTTATAATAAAAAATAATATGTGTAAAATACTTTTAAAATATTGTATAGGTAGTTTATAACTTCATTTAAGTCAAACCTAACGCGGGAAAATGCAATTCAAGATGGCCGACACGTCACGGAAACTAAAATATAAAAACATGACGCGTCGGGAAATTTAAAATGTAAACTTGTTTAACGTGTACGTGTACTTTAATATTACGTGATATGCTTTTAATCTCAGGAAATTGCGAATTTATTTAAGACCTGGATTGATATTTACCTCCTTTTCTCCAGGTTTTATGTGAGAGCCTTAGTGACATTTAATGTAAGATTATTATAATATAAATATTAATAATAATATAATTATACATAAAAGTACAGATCAAAATTTATATTTGTCACCTAATTATTTTGATTTTTGCATATGACAGGTAGGTACGTACTCAATTCTGCATTTTTTAAATCTAATGCTTAAATAATAATATGAATATTATTGAACAAAAAAAAGTTATTTTATTTGTATATTGTAAATAATTGGTTTGTCTGTAGTTTATTTTTTTTAAGTCCACTGCAAAAACAAAACAAAAATCCAATTTTACATATAAAATATTACAATGAGCCTGACCTCGCAAGTTGAAACAATTCTATGTATTTAACTCACAATTAAATTTATAAAGCGCAATTTGTTGAGTCGCGATACAGGCAGCTCGGTTAATTAGGAAAACGTGAGCGTTTTGCGAATTGTTCTTACATGCCGCTAGCAAAACTTACCTTTGGCCATCACTTACACCGAAACGAACCATTAATATTTTTCAAAACTTTTACAACAATATTTTAGAGATCTCAGATAATTCTAATAAACGTTAGTAGAAAAAAAAGTTTTAAGTCGCATCCCATTTTACATCAGGTTGCTGCCAAATGTCTGTTGATTTTAAACTAAACAATAGGTGCAAAAAACTTACAATCATTTTTAACATTTACTATCTTACTTGTTTCAAGAACACTATCTATCTTAGACTAGCATGCTAAACATTTACATGAGTTACATTTTTTACACTATAGCCTGTAATTACTTTACGGTGTGATTGTGATCATACCTTAACATAAATAACAATATATGAGCTTAAATAATTTAATAGTCGAGCTGCTTGTTACACACAAATGCTGATAACGTTTATTTTCGTTATAATATTGCCAGCACGGTACTCAACAATATTATGATTTAGGGACATTTGCGATAATAACACTGGCTTATTTATAGTGCTCCAAATTCATATATTATATTCTCGTGTTACATTTAATCAGTTTATTAAGAGTGAATAATGAGGGCTTCAAATTTTCCTATGATTTAATGTGTAGTAACAGTTGCTTTAAAGCTATACATTTGTCTATAATATAATAACTTATCTAAAACCTAGGAGGTCCCAAGGATACATTTCTCTCTTAAATAATACAAACTGCTATATTTCAAAAATAAAAATATTACAAGTTCATGTGTGTATTTCTTGTTTTGTGGATTAAGTTGAGTGTGTATGCGTTTGTTTATGTGTGCTCATGTGCATGTATAGCTTTAGTTAATAATATAGTTAGCCTTTTGTTCACGCCATTGATTATTAGTTGAAATACATGCCTGAACTACTTACCTAAAACATACGGGTGAGTATGATTCAATACATAGAATGAAGCATTCCATTGTTTCACTCTCTCTGTTAAGTGAATATGCTATTAAATTCTTACCTGGATTAAAGCTTTTTGATAACATTAAAACCGGTGACTATGTGTGGACACATTGAAACTTATGGCTTCCCAAAATGTGGACTGTAAACCAATACCTGTGCGAAACTATATAGCTATAAATTTTAACAAATAATTTATTATATTTTACAGGTGTTCTTTAGAAATAGATTTTAGATGCCAACTCTAATGAAATTCAAATATAGAACAAGTTCGGTAATACTTTCCCATGTATCCTTTTTTAGTAACAGAAGGAAGGCTTATATATTGTTAAGTGGTTATTGACTAGTATACTTTACTAGTACTAGTACACTGCCAGTGGTAACTGAGCGTTCTTAACCAATGATGTTTGTATCAATTTTTGAATATATGTCATCACACGTTTTTGTAACAGATGAGCGTTTGCATATTCAGGTTTTAATATTATTTTTTATAAAATTAAAATATATAAATTAGTCTGTGAGTGAATTGTCTTTTTTAAGGTAAAGTACTGTTAGAGTATATTTTTGTTAATACTGTAAACTGAATTTTATAGCTGTAGATGGTTCCTAACCGTTATCTATCCATTCGTACAAAACTTTTGTTCCATTCTCACGCCTCTAACCCTCCTCAACCGATTCAAGAGACCCAACGTCCGTCCACTAATGAATTTATGTCTTTGAAAGGGTTATTGAAAATTAGGTGGACGTAAAGAATCTCAGTAATGTTAACCCTGCGTGTGCTCTGATTAACAAGGGGTCGTATTGTCCACGGAATTTCATTGTGAGTTTTATAAAAGTTGGCGGGTTAAATTACTTTTCAAAGGTATGTTAGTCTAGTTAGGTATAAATGAAAATAACGATGTTTCAATATCAAAACAACATTATTTTTCGCACTGACCGAGACAGACCTGGTGGCGTAGTGTTAAGTCTCCTGTTGTCTCGTATCACGGGTATGCATCACCATTTTAATTTGTATCCGGGCTATATTACTCCTACGTTGAATCAAGCCCATATTTAATAGACATATATTTCACAGAAAGAGACAAAGCGACTGACTGATCCACAACTACTGCTCAAGCACTTTATCTCTGTTACACTTTCTTGCAGATTTTCCATTATGCCTAGACCAATCCAGAACGTTCCCAAGAACGTCATTTTTTTGGTTTTAAATTCTAGAATCAACGGTGTGTGCCTGTCACAGTTACTTGCATATAAAAGTATATAAAGAAATATATATTACGATATACACAGGCAGAGTTACTGTATACCAAATATCAGTAGGTACAATAAATTATAAGCCGCAGAAACCTATATTGATGTTAAAGTGTTGCGATTTGCTTCACAAATCTGGTACAAATTGTTGTCTATTTTGGCAATAAATAAGTCAACGTCTTAAGACTGCGTGGTTATAAGGGTCCAATGACAGCTTGACCGCTAAGTACCATTAGATTAATGGTTCCACCCTATTTGTAACTAACATAGTTGTAGCTTTTACGCTACCTGTTGGTTCGATTAAAATCAATGAGATCCAAATGAATAAAAGACGACGGCGTGTCACCTTTGATAAGATTGGTCAAATAAAATATGGTATCGTGTTGTACGTTTGTGTTAAAGATTATATTTATATATAGATATTATATGATAGATTGACCAAACGTTAGGATATCTAAGTTTTAAGTTTTAATTATTTTTACTAGTTATTTAATTACGTCATTGAAAGCGACATCTATTATCCGCAGCTACATTCAATACCACGTCAAATATCCTGATACACAATTTACGTATAACTAGGTACTCGGCCTTAGTCACTGGCCGACCAGGCTGCGCAGGCGAGCATGTTTTAACACTTCACTTTGTAAAGTTATTAAAAATAAATTACACTTTTTATGAAATTATTCAATATCAAAAATTAAATGTAAGCCCACACAAAAAAAATACATAAGTAATATATTTATTGCTCAGGATTGTTTTATGAATATTAATTATTACCGTGATAATTTAATAAAAAGAGTTTTATACAATATTAACCCAATGAGTAGTTGTTTAAAAAGCTTAGTGAAACAGTTTAATTAAATTGTACCGTAGTTTTAACTGTACTTTCATTTGTTTCGTACATTTGAACTGTTTTTGAAAGGTCAGTGAACAGTTCTGTAAATTTATTATTGTTATTACCTAGCACTAGCAGTAGTGTAACAAGTTGTGTTTAACCGCTTTGCGGAGTTAAAATAGACAAAGTTTTAACTTATCCTATTATACAAATATGTATGCGATTTGCATTTATTTCAAATCTACCAAATATGATGGTAACTCTAATAATGCCTACCTACGATGATGACTGTTGTAATATAGACATTTAACCATATTCCTGATTAAATATCTTTACTATACTATAAGACAACTGAAATGAGTGTTAAAAAATATTGTACCCATTTCAGTAATATAAAAGTATGAAATTGACTACAATAAAGTATTTTTTGTACATATTTATATCGGAAATCGTATTGGAAAATAAATCAAATTTTCCAAGTATCCATCGTTCAGACAGAAAAACATCAGAACGGTCGATAATCGACCGTTGCACATTTTAAAAGAAGAACTATGTGAATACGAGTGAAACCTCAACCATAAAGTTTTTATGTCAATTCGAAGTACCGGCGACAAAAAACTGAAAAATCGTACTTAAAATCTTCATCTTCTTTATTCAAACTTCAATGTTGATTTCTCATTATCCTCTTCGTACATTAATACACTTTTTTGCGTAAGTGACACTCAAAGGAAAACGTCGTTAATTGATATGACATGGAAGTTAAAGAAGAAAGACCTAATGAAATCTTCATAGAAAATCGTCTTCAAAGCATGAATTTTTATGGATTTTTAATTGCTTTATTATCATAACTTAATACTTATTATACGTTTGTTAAACATGTGATACAACAACTTGTGATAGCCCTGACATCCCTTTTTCGCTGACATATACCAGTTTACAGAAATAATATTTACACAAGCCTTTACATAAACTTCGCAATATGTTTGCTTAAATAATAATAATAAAGAGTCACCATAGAAATACTGCGTAATTCAGACTTAAATTTAAATTAGTTAATATAATAAAGTTATTTAGTTGTTATAGTTTATATATTAGTCCGTATTCAATACTAATATTGGAAGCGATTATAAATTTTCATATAATTAGCTAATTGGTTGAAATAAAATTAACCGCATAAGTTTTTAATTGCAATATATTGATTGACAATCGAGTCTACATTTATACAAATTGCATGAATGATTTTTGTTATTTATACTTAGTCTGGCCATAAATACTGTTACTATTCAAAAAAAGAAAATATTACGTTTGAATTTGGAATCTGTCATTTTTATATGATTGCTTGATGTGTTTTCTTATTTTCGCACCATTATATTGTTAAATATTTTGTTATATTAAAATGGAGTGGGGTGATAAAGAGAACCGAATCGCTGTGATTGCCTTACATAAAGTAGGTATGGAGAAAAGTGCAATTTTTAAAACCCTCCACCCGCTTGGTATTAGTCAAATGTTTGTTTACCGGGCTATTGATAGGTACAATGATACCTCCTCTGTTTGTGACAGAAAAAGATCTGGCCGTCCACGTACCGTTCGTGTGAAAAAGGTGATTAAAGCAGTTAGGGAAAGAATTCGAAGAAATCCTGTCCGTAAGCAAAAGATTTTATCTCGGGAGATGAAGATAGCTCCTAGAACCATGTCGCGTATATTAAAAGATGACTTAGGACTTGCAGCCTATAAGAGACGTACTGGTCACTTCTTAACTGATAATTTAAAGAAGAATAGGGTGGTAAAATCCAAACAACTACTTAAGCGGTACGCAAAGGGAGGTCACAAAAAAATTTTGTGTACGGATGAGAAAATTTTTACAATTGAGCAGTATTTTAATAAACAAAATGACCGTATTTATGCTGGAAGCTCTAAAGAAGCTTCGCAATTAGTAAACAGAGTACAACGTGGGCATTATCCCACTTCAGTGATGGTTTGGTGGGGTGTTAGCTATGAAGGGGTGACTGAGCCATATTTTTGTGAAAAAGGTATTAAAACGTCGGCACAAGTTTATCAAAATACCATTCTTGAGACGGTAGTTAAGCCTTTAACTAACACCATGTTCAATAACAAAGAATGGTGCTTTCAACAAGACTCGGAACCGGGTCATAGAGCTCGATCCACCCAATCTTGGTTGAAAACTAACGTTCCGGACTTTATCAGCACTGAAAACTGGCCGTCGTCAAGTCCTGACCTAAATCCATTGGATTATGATTTATGGTCAGTTTTAGAGAGTAAGGCTTGCTCTAAACGCCATGATAATTTGGAGTCCCTAAAACGATCCATTCGGTTGGCAGTGAAGAATTTTCCTCTAGAAAGAGTTCGTGCTGCTATTGATAACTGGCCTCAACGTTTAAAAGACTGTATTGCAGCCAATGGAGACCACTTCGAATAAACATTGTATATTTTTAATAGTTATATATTGATGTATTAAACTAACTCACTATGAAAGGAATAAATGTTAGGTATAAAAAAAAATCGTGCTTTTCTTTATAACAATATTTATGGCAAGACTAAGTATAAAACATGTTACTATAAATATTGTATACTTAGTGCGAATTTTCAATCGAAAGTTAACTAACACTATTTTTCAGTTTGAGAACTAAATTTTGTTTAAAAAATGCCGATTAATAGTGAGGCGTCGTCACTTGTCGTATTGTGAAATAAAAAAAAAATTCTACAATAGTATATGATTTAACGTACTTTTAAAAAAAAGGAAAGACATTTAAACGTGTTTCTCTCTTTCTTCTTTCATTTAAACTACTTTTGTCAATGTGATTAAGAATTTGACAACCACTCACATCAGCCACCACAGAATCCAAAGAAACATTAAAACATATGCATATAAATCCGAGTCAGAAACAGAATCTAGTCGTGCATAATCGTATTGGCATACGAAATAAGGTTGTATGTGCGTTAAGCACTTATCGTGTTTTCATTGAATCGCGTTTTTACCTTTATTTACCGTTTCGAAACGAAATGTATTTACACATCCATTTGATACTATTCACTAAATATCAGTTTCACTAAGATGACTTCAAGTTCAAAAGTATATCTTCATTGGTTATCAAATAGATTTTAAAAGGTAGCCTTTTGAGATCCACGAATAAATTGAATTAGCTTAAACATTTATTTATATACAGCATTGATTGGCATTTTTTATGCTTGGCTATTAGATGTAAAAAGTTGTTTCGTCAAAAATTAAACCTAGGATACTAAAAACTATGGAAAATATATTTTATGTAACCTTAAATTTCTGCTGAAAATGGATTCCATTTGAAATACGTTAAAAACGTTTATTCGACAGTTCATACGTTCGTACGCTGTCAAGTTAGTTCGATTTTTGAAATTCACACGATAAAAAAACAATCCCACAGCATAAATATTCATCAGAACAATAAAGCATAGACGTAGGTCGTTTGATCGGGTTCCCTGAGCGGCACTTTTCAGATAAGGGAAAATGTTGGTAAAAATTTCCCAGCATTTGTATAATATTACCATAGTTTTTGCAGATAAGACGGTGCCCAAAAGGCATATTTATGAACTATGTTTCGTTTTGATATGCAGTTATTTTTATTATTTCATAAATATATATAGATGTCGATAAAACAAGGACAGCAGTTCATAAAAACAATGATGAAAATTTATTTTTATAAACATTTAGAAAAAAGGAAAAACATTGTTATATTGTTACGAATTGTATTGATATTTTGAATTATTTTACCGTAGTTGAGAAAACGGTTATGGTCAATATATAGCACACTTTTTATTGAAGCAATATATTTATAGTACAAGCTGTAAACACTTTTAAAGTGAATAAGTACATATGTAAAACAAACATATCAACTCCGTGTTATACCTTAGATTATTAGCGGAGATACAAAGAGTTTGAGTCTTAACACAACACTTGCCAACTTACCTGTAAAAAGTTTATTCTGCGACGAGGCAATAGCAGAACGCAGCGTGTATGTTAAGGAAATAATATTTGAGAAGTCCAGAAATGCGTAAGCCTTTTAACTCACCTCACGCAATGTCTACGCGCGCATGGCCAGGCTGGTGTCAATTACACGTGTGTGAAATTGATTGATATGTCTTAACTACTTTTACCTCACTTCAAAAACAAACAATAAGAGCGCAACCGTTTGAGGCGTACATATTAAACCAATAATATACCTTAAACTTTTATGTCTCTTTCAGTCAAATTGTAATAAATCTGTAATGGAACGAGTGAGTCAGTTAAAACAATGCAACAAGACTGACTTTTTGATGAGTTCTTTCATTTTGTAACAAACTTTATTACAAGTATAACATTGTTTTACAAGGTAGCTACATTAACTTGTGAATTGTTAATGCCACAGTCCGGCACTCGAGTCGATTTAAAAAAGAAAACTATTAAAGTGTTGGGCTTTTAAAAAATAAACGATCTCAGTTTGCGTTTGAAATACAAACTAAAAGCGTTTTACTTAACGAGCACAGTTTTAATTGAAATGTAAAATAATATGTAAATGTTTTAATCGTTTCAACGAGAGGTAATGGTTTGGCCTTTATATTATACATATAATCATTAGTGTGAATATTAACTCACAGTTTTGATTAAAGGCGTGTGTTCAATACGTAGGTTGAAAATTTACCACTAGCGCGTAACATTTTAGCGTTGTACTGTCCTTGTTACTTAATTCTATTTTCTTTGGAGGATTTTATGTGATTTGCTTTGGAGACAATCCATAGATTCCGATTCATACTACATTTTGTGACCACACTATATTTTATGAACGTATGAAACAAACTTAATTTACATATAAAATGCTAGTTTATGAAAATGTTTTATCAGTTTGAGATTTTCAGATTAAGTTTGAGTTCTATGCGTAGGGATGTTAATCAAAAACGATCCTTGTATTTGTATGAACGACGTCGACGGGCGCGGCCATGGTTAAATTAATATGACATATAGAGTCGTCTTGCGGTCGGTAATTTATTATTACGTACGACGGCCACACAATATTAAACAAGTCATATGTGACATATTCATTTTCATACTTTATTACGCACAATTAAAAACATACTAAATATAATTAATTAAATTATATATATATATAATATATATATACTTAGTCTGGCCATAAATACTGTTACTATTCAAAAAAAGAAAATATTACGTTTGAATTTGGAATCTGTCATTTTTATATGATTGCTTGATGTGTTTTCTTATTTTCGCGCCATTATATTGTTAAATATTTTGTTATATTAAAATGGAGTGCGGTGATAAAGAGAACCGAATCGCTGTGATTGCCTTACATAAAGTAGGTATGGAGAAAAGTGCAATTTTTAAAACCCTCCACCCGCTTGGTATTAGTCAAATGTTTGTTTACCGGGCTATTGATAGGTACAATGATACCTCCTCTGTTTGTGACAGAAAAAGATCTGGCCGTCCACGTACCGTTCGTGTGAAAAAGGTGATTAAAGCAGTTAGGGAAAGAATTCGAAGAAATCCTGTCCGTAAGCAAAAGATTTTATCTCGGGAGATGAAGATAGCTCCTAGAACCATGTCGCGTATATTAAAAGATGACTTAGGACTTGCAGCCTATAAGAGACGTACTGGTCACTTCTTAACTGATAATTTAAAGAAGAATAGGGTGGTAAAATCCAAACAACTACTTAAGCGGTACGCAAAGGGAGGTCACAAAAAAATTTTGTTTACGGATGAGAAAATTTTTACAATTAAGCAGTATTTTAATAAACAAAATGACCGTATTTATGCTGGAAGCTCTAAAGAAGCTTCGCAATTAGTAAACAGAGTACAACGTGGGCATTATCCCACTTCAGTGATGGTTTGGTGGGGTGTTAGCTATGAAGGGGTGAGTGAGCCATATTTTTGTGAAAAAGGTATTAAAACGTCGGCACAAGTTTATCAAAATACCATTCTTGAGACGGTAGTTAAGCCTTTAACTAACACCATGTTCAATAACAAAGAATGGTGCTTTCAACAAGACTCGGCACCGGGTCATAGAGCTCGATCCACCCAATCTTGGTTGAAAACTAACGTTCCGGACTTTATCAGCACTGAAAACTGGCCGTCGTCAAGTCCTGACCTAAATCCATTGGATTATGATTTATGGTCAGTTTTAGAGAGCAAGGCTTGCTCTAAACGCCATGATAATTTGGAGTCCCTAAAACGATCCATTCGGTTGGCAGTGAAGAATTTTCCTCTAGAAAGAGTTCGTGCTGCTATTGATAACTGGCCTCAACGTTTAAAAGACTGTATTGCAGCCAATGGAGACCACTTCGAATAAACATTGTATATTTTTAATAGTTATATATTGATGTATTAAACTAACTCACTATGAAAGGAATAAATGTTACGTATAAAAAAAAAATCGTGCTTTTCTTTATAACAATATTTATGGCAAGACTAAGTATATACAAACTACATGAAATATTAACAAATTTTATATATAATGTATATAAGAAATACTTTTTCCGTTAAACAAATCACCAGTCTTAATGAAAAAAATGTATGTTATGTAATTTAAATTTTTTAAAATCTCTTTTCGCATTTAATTTTTCTATTTATTCACATGTGTACGAAACCTTTTTCAAAGGAGCTAAAAATATATTAAAAGCGTTGTTCTGCATGTGCGGTCAAGCATATTTGAACATTTTAATTCAATTTATTACGTGATTAATCTCTTTGATATGTCACTAGAATAACCTTCAATAGTCATAATTATAATTCACTCAGGTATAATTTATGAATGAATGAGTTTATGCTTTTAGGTCAATTTAATTTTTGATGAACTGCCATATTCAATACATTATCAGTAAATAAAATATTCGGAGGTTTAATATTTTTTTAATGTTAATAATTTTTTGTTCATTCTTGTTTAAACAATCTTCCTTAACTTACAGAAAAATCCCATTCCCAGTCCCAACAATAGATATTGTTGGGACTTTTTCTGTTATATGATTGTTTTATATATGTACTTACCTCTCACCTGTGCGGTGAGATAGGTGATGGATTCTAACACAGGCAGAGGGCGAGTAGCCTTTTTTATGAAATAAGAGATAACAGAAGTCGGGAAACCGCTATCCTGATCTATGAACACATGCTACGCTGGGAGGCATACAAATGTGTTGTTTAAGGATGAGGTGCGCCCTTTTTTTAAAGACCTCTCGAAGGTGCTAAGTAAAATACGTGAGTTATTATTTTTACACATTACATTATAGTTATTACATTTTGGACAATGCTTAGCAAAATCAGCACGAAGATCAGTTAGTTACACTATTCTAGAAAACAAGAATGTAAGTCGTAAATACTGGAACGCAGACAATCGTGGCTTTCATCGCTCGCAGACTCTTGAAAGCGTTCGGAATAGCTCTTAGGCCCACTTCAGATCGTCTAGCCTTGTCCGCCACCGAAATAACGCTATTTTATAAGAAAAAAATATAATTTAAACACAAAAAACATATTGTGTTTCTAAATTCTTATTGTGATAAAGTGTGGAAAATGTCTCCATCAGCTCATAAGGTCTATTTTAACAATTTTCCCTAATTTCCTTTTATTTTTTAATTTATAAGTAACAGCGGGACAGACAAGCCTCTTTAGGCCTGAAAAATAATAATAATAAGCCGTTATTCGCTGACAGAGACTAACAATAAGTAATTAAAGTCAATCAATCAATGATTTAATCAGTCTGTTGGTCAAGGTGTCCGTAGGCCTCCCCTAATGTGTTTCACTTCTACACACCAATGATAAAATTTAAATATAGTTTTCATACATGCTTTTTTTATACGTTTTATTTACCATATATTCAAATCTTCCTTAAGCATCTGTTTCTCCTGATCAGACGTAATCTCATAGACCGCATTCCACTTTCCATGGGGTTTTGTTTTAAAAAAAAGGGGTTGTTGATATTAAAACACAATTTTAAGAGATCCGTTTGTTAAAAAATCAAAACTTATTTGTTACAAAAGACATTTTAAAATATTTATCCTTCACTACTAAACATGTTTAGAGTAAGTTGTCGTCTAAAGTAGTAGCTGATCGTCGTTTTGGCTGCAATCCAAGAGTCTACGCTACAGGTAGGCAGTTTGTAACCCGTTATTTCACACTAAGTAATATAAAGAGTTCGCTCTTTGTCTATTTGTCATACAACTCCATTCGTATTCAACGTTTTAATATAGCAATTATCGTTTCAACTTTAAAAGGACGGTATTACGAATTGATTTCCCAATTACATAGACTTTGCATTACAATAGATTTTATGGAAACGAAAACTAATCAGCATAGATAAATTACAGCACAGATTAATGTAGAATAGTTTTGTTGGGCATTATAGTGATTTGTAAAAAAAAATCCTTTTAATCGTTCCTTTGTTTTAATTAATGTCAGCTTTATATTTCTATTTAATTGTCGATGATTGATGATGTTTCTTTTATGAGACAAATACTTATGTATATGGTATCGCTAGGTGTTAAGTGCCGTATGTAGGTGTATATTTAAAGAATGCCAAGATATCCAATATTCTACAAGTTATAATGAACTACAATGTTAAATTCAATTTGATACACCTAAGGCATTTTCAGTTCTATAAACAACCGCAACAATTTATTTCTGAAACACTTCGAACAAAACGTAGTTTTCCTTTAACACGAATGTTTCTTTATTAAAACTTTACGCTGTTCTCAATAAAGCACAATTCTGTTAACTCAATACAAAATAAAGAATATCCTGTTGAATAACAAGTTTTTCACGAGTTTCTTGGCAAAACGCCGCCAAAAGTTGGCAACACTGGTTTTATTCATGCACTCATGCGGTCTGTTATGACACACTGTTTAAAATTCCACCAACATTCCGTACAATTTCGTTTTGTTGCCAGATTCAAGAAGCGCTTTCCCGAATAACTTGGAGCAGTGATGATATGAGTTCACATTTTGTTATCGAGAAGTTTTGAACAAATATGAATTATAAACATAATTATTTGGCTTGACTTCTACTATACTCACGTATTTACTTTATACGTATTACGTTAACGTATATCTAAGTATATTTCAGTTAAAAGCTAAATCACATTTTATTTATTTCCAAATATTTGTCATTTAAGCGTTATGAAAAGACAGTGTGTCGTTTAATTTTGGTTGGTTAAGTGGAAAATCACTAAACCAAGAGACGGCAGATTGAAACCAGGCCGTATCTTATTTCTATGTGCGCGCTGCGTACTATGAAGGAAATATGTATCAGCAAGTGAAGTTATCACTTACATAATGCTACGCAAATCTGAGGCCAAAAGGTTGCAGGCGCTGCATTAAGTATTAAGATCAGTCTTTTGTGTGGAAGAAATTCCGGTTTCCAGACGAAAACTTCCTCCACTGTTATAGCAAGCGTATTTGTACAATAAATATCCCTTTGTACATAGCACAGAATTTGGATCCATATTTAAACTTCTCAATATATCACATAGTGCTGTCAGTAACAATGTACGTACCTTTTTATTCTACATTTAAAACTACTTTTGCAATAATGTTTTTTTTGTTAGAAAAATATCTCGCGGACAGCTACAGAAATCCGAGGCCAATATCAAACTTGCAATTCCGCTGGATTAAATAACAAGAAGCCTTTTGTAAATTGTTACATTAATTTTAAAAAATATTATAGAGACGAAGCTACAGTCTACAACTTTTAACATTCTAAATTTTTAATCATTACAGGTTGTCATTCACGAAATATTCGCTCAAAGTGCATCTTATATGCGATTACAATCGGAATAAAATATCTGGGGCTTGCGGCAAGACACAATCGGCTTAAGCTTGGCTTAGTCGTAAAGGATCCAGCCAGTCGGTCCATGTCAGTTTATATTGAATTTTTAAGCTTTTTAAAACGAACTAATATTTTTAAAGCGTGTAGAACTTACTATACTATACTACTTATATGAAATATTTATATATATTTTTTTGTAAAAACCAAAAAAAAAAAGTTTTAAATCCGATAGGGTTTTCTTAGTCCATTTAGAACATTTAAGCCTATGGACTTAACTTCAATAACGGAAAGGAAATTACGGTTTATGAAAAGGGAAACTGATGGAAGTAAACATATGTGATTCTTTGTACAACATCAATACGGATTATGTTTGACCTGTGAACTGTTGATACCCATCTATACTAATAATAAGACAGTAAAAATCGAAAATCTGTACATTAAATATTTTTCCGAAAAACTGAAAGGAGGCAATTAAAGAAGAGTCATAGAAACCAAAAAAACAATTTTTGGAATTCTTGTCTGTCTGTCTGTCTGTCTGTCTGTCTGTCTGTCTGGTACGTTATAACTTGAAAACTACTGAACGGATTTGAACGCGGTTTTCACAGTTGGATTACATATAATTGGGAGCGTTGTCAAAAGTTTATTTTGTCAAAATCGGTTAAGAGAAAAAGAAGTTATGGTCAATTGAAAATTTACTTCAACCACTGCTTCAAAATTTTTAAACACTTATATTGATTGATTAGTTATATATTGTTAAATATGTTCTAATATAAGTTAATCTTATTATTAAAACTTATGAGAGGACAAATAACGCAGTGCGCGCGGGCGCGGTTGAAGTGTTGAACAATGTGCTCGATAGATGGCGTTGATAAAATTCGTCATCAACCTAGATTTATTTTATTTTTTTTATGTCTTAAACCTATACAGCTTATTAAAAACAGTTTACACAATAAAAATAGATTAAAAATAAAGCCAAAATAAGGTTAAAATATAGAACCGGAAATAGAATCTAAGATCAGAAAAAAGAATAACGAAAAAAACACGAACAGAAAAAAATAAATAAAAATATATATACACATGAACAAGTGGAACTATGTGTAGTACGAACATTTTAGTGTGTGAGTGTGTATCAGTGTGTGCAATGGTGTTGCTGTGTGAGTGAGTGTGCGAGGTGTAGTCTTATTTTTTTTTTAAAGAACTTCTACTTAGGCCAAATATATCCATCGCGGTATTAAGATGCTTCATTGTGTAATGACTACCAATGCAGTTCAAACTTTCATTAACGTTTTACCCTACGATTATTTTGAGTGAACACTACCTATACAAACAAGTAAAAGGAAACGAGTGAAGAGACGTTTATCGTTTGTCCACATCCATTTTTCCACCTACGCCCTTAACGTTAATGAGGTTTTATTATAAATACCTTTTATTATTTGGTCAAGCTAATAAGTAATAACCTCACACGTACGTATTTCGTACTCATAACTTCGTAAGAATTTTCTTTCAACTCTTAACCGCTGAGGAGTTTTACCTTCCATCATCAGCTCATCCACATAAGAAGATGACTATCAGAATATAAAATTGTCAGAATATTAATTGCCTGTACGTTAATTTGCAAGTTGCCCTCAATTTCCCCGAATCATCCGATCCTGTAAAGCTACATCTTCCCTGAGTAACACAGGCTATATATAATTCCAATTGTAACAAGATTTTAGCCCGTGAAAGAAAGCCCTTTCAAGATCATTAAAAATCGCTATATACTTAACCAAATTACACGTGGGCGAAGCCGCGGGCGGAAAGCTAGTAGTAAATAAATTAAAACAAATCGTCAAATCAAACCATTGATTTTGCCTTATACTAATAGTGAGCGTGTTTTTAAATTGGTCTAATTGTAATGAATACCAAATTAGACCTGTCGATTTTTGTGATCATTAAAGTGGTGTTCTCAGTTTCTGGTTGCACAGTGGTTTGTTCCATCTACAGTTTATGCCTTTCATTTTCCTACATGTACCCCCAAACCATTACAAGAAAAATGAAATACTTGTAAAGTATACCACATAAATATTTTACCCAAGGCATATGTCTCACCTATTTCACTAGTATCCCGTCTACAAAGGCCAAGCAATTAAGACCAACGGAATTACTGATTCTAATATATTCTTAAAATTGCGTTGCAGCTTACATGGCAAAGAAATACCGCTCTTTGTAATTTACCACGGTTTAGCGTGTGTTTTAACTCGAATTAAACATGCATATGAAGGGAATTTAGAAAATGTTTATTCATTTGAAAACTGGTGTTTTAAGGGATTTAAAGGAATATATAAAGATAAAGTTTGTTAAAATAGCTAGACCACCTTACCTTCACTTGATAAATTTGATAAGACATGCATTTTCAAACTTTTTGTCTTTGATTAAATAATACTTCATAACTAAAATGAAATGAATAATTTTGATCCTTAAAGATACCCATAATACTAGTGGCATTTCCTCACTGTATATAGTGGTACTTATACGTTGCTTTTCAAAGCACCAGCTTTTAGGTCACCGGTACTGACTGCCAGGCGCTCAGTTAATTATTTAATAAGCACCAGTGTACGTGTACTCCAAGGTCCGAAGTATCTTCTCCTATGGGAACAGATTCTAATTTGGTTCAAAGACTCGAATACAACTTGTTTGACATACAATTTCTAAACTTAAATCATTGATGAGTTTATAATAATGTCAAATCAATTCGAATACCTGGATTCTAATGAATTAAAACTTCATTAGTCATGGTTGTAAAACTGCCGCTACCGCTTAGAACTCTGAAATGAACATTAATGTATATATATGTATAATATATTAATCTCAAAAATTATTAAGACCCTTAGCTGATATATCATTGAGTAATCATGCATTTAGCAACTTAACTCATAGTCGACAAGTGACTGTGTTAATAATATAACTCTAATATGTAACTAAAAAAAACTCAACAATTTTATCACATAATATATATACAATGTTTGCAAACAAAGCATGTGTGGTCAGAGACAACAGTTATACTAGTTAGGGTTAATTTATTAAAATGATGAATTACAAAGTTGAAACAAGGCTATTTATACATGAGCGGTTAATTTATTTCTACAAAAACGAGCTGTACCTTAACTAGCATTACAATCTCAATATTGTGAATGACTGTGTGTAATATTGCAACCTAGTGAATGCTATTTGGGGTCCAAAAAATTGTGTTAAAGTTGTCGATCGTTCTGGGTTAAATTTAGTGATCATCTAGTTGTCTAAAAATTAATAACGAATTATATAGGTAAAATATAAGTCCGAAACCATAATTGCAGCCTACATTTGTTTAAAATACGTAAACTACAAAAAAACACTGGTGTATAAAAATCCTTGTAGAAACATTTTTTATGGTTCTCTTCGCGTCCTCAGGTGTACAGGAGCGGCGACACTCTTCCATAATAAAACATTACATTGTTTCGCTTTGAAAATTACTATTTTAGCATTTCTTTCGTTTGTATGAAAATTATAATGTGTTGTACACTCAGTACCTACTTTGCATTTTCGAAGGGGCCTGGAAAGAGATTTTGATGATCAATTTGAAACTACACAAAAAAACGTGCACGTGTTGCAATGAGAATGTAACCATAGAAACCCCTTTAAGCTGGATCTAATCACGTGAAAGCTAATCTATAAGATCATCTGACCAAATCGGTAAAAAGTGAAACAAGCAACAAATACCGCAATACGAAAATACAAAGTAGAACAGTGGTTACGTTATCGACTAAGAACAAAACATCATGTTTTCCATCTGTTTTTCAATAGTGAAAACAATTGTTTAGCATTTAAACGAGTTAACGAATCGTAAAATAACACTGTTACTATTAAATCTTTCGATTCGAAGCGTGATAACAGTTTAAACCATTAATACTAGAGCTACAGGTGGCTGGCGAATGTCCAACAAAGACAATAGTCCTTACTGTATAGTTGGCATATACGAATGTTTACACTATGGTTTGAAAAAACTAAACTAAAATATAAAAAATATAATTATCTTCTAATAATTATATTTTTTACGCTTCTTCGCTTCGCAGGCACACATTAATACATTATTATATATTATTATATACACACATGAATAGTCAAGTTGTCTAAAGAACTAGAGGTTCTTTTTGAGGAAGCTTTGATTATATTCCACTTGGATTTGGGTTACAAGCCCACAGGTCAAAATTAAAGTGTTTCACCCTAACTCTTGGATAGTGACTAAGAGGTGATGATTTCCTCGCTCAGCGTGTAAACAACGTTTTTTTAGTTTTAATTATTTGTGTACAGCTATAGCTATAAATATAGTTTCCAACCCTATCTATTTAAATGAACGGATAATAGCATTTTTTTTCTTTGATATTGCGATAAAAAACATAAATGATATTAATAGAAACATTAAATAGATTTACAACGTCACCGCGCCCGCTTGTCTATGAAAAAGATGTACCTAATGTACCCAACAATAAAATGTTTACAAAAAAATATCCGAAATGCTATATCAATCACATTTATCAAGCTTTTCTAAGCTTAGAGCTGTTTAAAGTACATTGTGCTATAAATAAGGCTTATACACGATGTTCCTTAAAAGGGAATGCTACCTTAAAGCAAGATAGAACCACTAAGACGAAATAAGAAAAGGAATATTGGAAAATCTCTCGGCTGTGACGTTGCTACACACATGAGGAGCGTATTGGAATATAATTCAGGGCTCCGAAAACATTCAATTTGTTACAATATACTTGTACAATATTATTTTATTATTAACGTATGGGGTAAATTTTAAAGGCTAAATAAAGATTTTTTTATTGATATCTATTTGTAACTTGAAATAAAGCATGTGATATAGAAACATATAGGTGCTAATTGCCACACTACCGAAGTAGGTACTAGCTACAGGGGTTGTAATTAGTAACCACTTGCAGCTATTCTGTGGTACATTTGTAACTGTGTATGAATATGAGTAAGAGTGAGAGGGCGTGAATGTGCAAAAGTGTGTTTACGAGTGTTAATAATATTCAAATTCATGTTGTGTATTTGAAAATGGACAATATACGAAATAGAAGGATTATGTTATTTTGTTATGTTAAAATATTTGAATAGTTTTTTTTATTAGTATGAGTTTACGCTGTTAATGTAACGCGTATAATGTTATTTTTAAGAATTCCATATTATGTACGGGTATGAAACATATCTTTGTCTGTTTCGTTAATGTTTATTTTATATAAATCTTAATTAACTTTATATAAATTGTATATAAATATTATTAAGCAGTCGTGGTTCCTTTCTAATATTTGGGGCCTCAAATTGCGGAATCAACGCCTGTGCCACGATGTACATAATCGGCTCAATTCTGGGGCTTAGGAAAGTCGATAAAATATGTGCTTTATTACGCGGTTGGTTTCTGCTCTCGGAATTTCTTCGTAAATAAAAATACTCCGAACTGTTATTATAACAAACATTTAACTTATTACGACTTAATCAGGTTTTAAGAATTTATTTTTTAATATTTTAACGCGGAATATGCAATAGATTTTAAGAAGACTTTTTTTGGGAGAGGGGCAAACGCAAGGCGATGTATATCAAAGAAATTTATACGTATATTTGCAGTACTCTTTTAAATCCGATAAAAACAGTATTTTACTTAAATTAAGAGTAATTACGTGGCAGGTAGAGGCATAACTATTTTAATCTTGGGCTATCCGATTCAGTTATTACCCCCGCGAGGCTCGTTTGAAATGATATACCGGCACCGTCTTATACCTCAGGCGTACGCCAATTTATTTCACTTTTATACGTCTATAACCTATAAATATTATATTTTGAACTCTCTCTATCCTCAGACTAAAACACTCTGAGTAATTGCAATAATATTGTTATTAAAAACAAATATTTTTTATTCGAAACCATTAGGATATGCAATAAATAATAATAACTGTTATATGCCTTCCAGAATGTAACCCCGGAATATTCTCAGCAACTGCTAACGTCAGTTGCGTATGCAACCAACGCAGTAAAACAATTTTACTGTATATGTAATAAATGAAAAAAACATTCACTTTACCAACTTGCTTTTAACTAAAATCTCGTTTACCGTAAGTAACAAAAGACAACATCATCTTGATAAGCTAAATAAGGTTTTGTTTGAACAACCATTGCCGTAGCCAATCTGCAATGAAACAATGCATTAGATGATATGACGTTGCACAAAGCTCACTATGAGGATAATTCGATTGTAGCTCCATATTTTGCAGTATAACAGAAAATAAACTGGAGTTTTCTGTTTGTTTAGCCTAATTAACTTTGCAACTCGGCGTAGGATTTACTATACCTCTAGTAAGATATGATCACATATTGTAAGTATAACTTTTGGATTGTACCTTTATTATTTCGTTTTACACCTTATTCTTTTGCTTTCACTAACTTAAGTCCTGCCTTAAACTAAAATGGGGTTTCTTTTTATGTATCAGTAGGCAAACGAGCAGGTGGGTCATCTCAAATGAAGAGTTAACCCTTGAACACCTGCAATGCTAGAAGGCTTCAGGAAGAGGTACGCTTTTTTCTTGAATACCTTGGCCAAGGTTTGGGAATACCTGCGCTGGCAGTTGGTTCCCCAAAGTGCCAGAAGCTGCTTTAAAAAACGCACAGTTAAATTTTGTCAAAAATACCCAAAGGATTGATGACAAACTGATGTCGATAAACTATATACATTCAGAGGTCTGGAGAACTTTATTATTTCGAATAAGGGAGTGCCACAAAGCTACTACAATTTCTTTTTCTACTACAGAACTCCATATCCCTTAGTCAGATAAAAGTCCATCTTGCTTCCGCGTGCAGCCAATCCGAATGATTGCATTAAGAAATAATAACAAGAATGCATCCATGTTACGTCGCTGTCTCGTCGAAGTTTAACGAATAAACTTTCATCTCCGTTGAGAAATTAGTTTCTTCCTCTACGTACTGGGTGGTCTGTGTAATGGGTGACAGCGTTAACAGGTCAAAGTTATTATCAACGTGAACATATATTTATCCACGCTAACCACAATCAATAACAAAACAATACTTATGGCATCATTAAATTGATATAACTATAAGCCAAAACTGACTGAAACTGACTAAACTTTGACTACATATTGACTTTGTTATTGTAGTCTAAATTAAATTATCATTATAAGTATAGTACATATTTACATTACCGCTTTAATTTTTCAACTTACACCCCAGGCGTTGTATTATCTCGTCATACCGTTCAGTAAGTTATGAAAGGTAACTTTTGTTATTCTGAGTATCCTTTCAAACGAAGACACGTACATTGTTGATGACATCTAACAAATGTATAGTGTTCGAATGAGGCCCCCGAGATGTTGCTTGCCCCGAGACACGGCGATTAGGTCTTTTGTTCTGGTAAAATAATATTCCTTACTTTCTGTTGGATATGTAATACAATATATCTACTTATATATGTGAATGTTGTTTTCCAGTTAAATTTACATGTGATGTACACTTCATTTTAAAGAACGAATCACGTGGATGACCTTTACATGTGAATACCAATTAATTGAAAAAGATGGTGCAAGTCGATCCAAGCCATTCTACTCGGCATGGTTAGACTTACCACAATATTAACTCATTTGCGTTAAATTAATAAATTTAAGATGAACAATGATTTAATAAATAACGATACAAACATATACCCAATATCGACACATGTAACTTACTTACTAGTGTCCCAAAGCCCCACATCGGGGCAGCGGGTAGATATGGCATTTCTTCATATACGAGTATATCTATAATAATGATATACCGAATATGGACACATACTACGGAATACGTACGTCCCGGCAAAAAAAATCTTAAGACGTTTTTCTTAATGGTTAAGAACGGTGGTAAGAGTGGACATGATGTTTGCCAACCTTAAAGAGATGACACCATATGAGGAACATTAATATTCAGAATATATTTATGTAACCAAGTAAGCTCATAAACTATTCAATTGGCTACACGATACTACTACTCTAATCGTAGTAGTATTAACACCGATACTACAATTTTTCCGTCTTTCTCTTTGGGAACGTATTTTTCGTAATAATCTTATGAGCAAATATTTTTATTATGTACATAGAATGTGAAATGTTCATTTTGACCTAAAATGGCTGTAGTCAGTATTAATATTCATTTAATCACTTAAATAACCAAGATAAACCTTTATATTTGGGTCTTGTGAGGTCCGTACATCAAATAATTCAACTTTCAGCTTACATTTTGTATACAGCTTTCCTCTTATTAGAATGTATTCAAAGATATGAAAGTTATATGTTAATCCCATTATATTGGGATAAACCAGCTTGCCAAAGGTCTGTATTAAAATTGAATTTCATAAAGTTTGGTTAGGGGTTAAGTATAATGGGTCACTGGGTGGTTCTATTAACTATTATTCCGGTTACGCGTTGATAAAACAGTGTACCAAAATTTAAAAAAAAAGTTGGCCGGTACGAGCACGACATGCGTTGTTTGGAAGTCCTTGTGTTGTATCTTAAATCGACTTTATATTTCAAAAAAAAGTTTTTATTTTTTTCAAAAATGTTGCCCTAATGCCATACCTGAGTTTGTGTATACGAAGTATATATGTGTGTAACATGATGCGTTAGAAGTGCATCTACAAGTCTAATTATTTAAAAAATATTCACTGCACTGAATAATTGTTATCTCATTTCGCGACAAAGCTAATTGTATTCCTATATAATAAATTAGGTTTGAATTTTAAATATGCAATGGACCTGCAGATATATATTTAAGTACTTTACATGTTCTAGTTGAACTTGTTACAACCGCCACTAATGACTGCATTCATAGATATACACATAGATACAAGGACTTATCATAGATACACAAAGACTTTTGACGTCACAGATAAAAACTGTTGTAATATGATTAGGATTAGTGTTAATACAAACAAGTATTAACTAATAATCAGGTCTCTCAGGGTAGACTGGTGGTGCTAATTGGACATCGGCACAGTCTCCACAATAAAGTCTCTACGCTTCTAGTAAGCTATTAGACACATTCAATTTATTCCTAATTAGATACATCTTCTTTACTCATTACGACTATCATCAATATGAATGACAATATTTAAAGTCAGGGAAATAATAATTAAATATTTATAAAATCAATTAAACTGCAATATACTCCAAAATATTGCAATAAATACAGTAGTCTACTGTATTGTATAAAATTTACGGTTTTATAATTACATTATATGGCATATTTCGTTTTGAATACGGTCCTAACTTTATCCGCCAACCTTAATCTTAAAAGGAGGAATAAACGAGTTTCCTGACTGTTCTCTAGGCCCTTGGATTGGGAACGTGCAAATATAATTGTGGAGTCAATTTTTTTATTACCTTCGACGATTCATAAGCAACACTTTATATGAAAAACGTTATTTTTCATTTGTTAACTTTGATTTAAGTAAATTGAGTGATACTTACGTGATACATATATGATTCTTTGAATACTCGGTTTTTTTAGGTAAGTTGTGTATTACTCTCCCCATTTAATAACTATATTCACTAATTTCAACATTAAAATTAAAGTTGTCTATGACCTTGATTGAATATTTGTATATCACTTTGTATTCCACAAAGCCCTTAAAATGTGGTTGACGTTGTGAGAAGTAACCTACATTTCATACTTTTTCATTAGTGTGTACCTGTGACGTGTAAATTATTCATTTTTTTCTTTGCACTAATGACGTATACGTCACACTCGTTATAAGTCTGTGTGCGGTAAAAACGGCGAATGACGTCATATAAGTGCCTTTGACCCCATAAAATAAAAGGAGACAAGCTCTGTGGACTCTTTCGATGTAAAACAAATCGCTGTATTTCTTCCATCATAAAATATAACCCTTCCCACTGTGCAATCAACATTCCAGAGGCTATAGATCATTGCCATATAAATCATTTAAGGGGAAGGTGATTGCTTTTTTGACGTTACGGGTTTTAAGGCGTCCTTACAGCACGTTACCATTTTTAACCTACAAACTAACTCAATAAGTGCCTCATCGTTTATTATATTTAAATGCCATACGTTGACATTTTATCATTTTTATTATTTGACAAAAAATAAATGGACATACTTATCTGTTTCCTCAAATATGGACATGGGTCTTATTTAATTTATTTAACTAAGGTTTATGTATTATTCGCCAATTGTTGGCAAATATTGTTTATTTATCCACCAATGTATAATATTTAAGCAATAAATACCATTTGATTTGAATTCTTTCGCTCTGCTTATCATACACAAATTTATATCTTTTCCACATAGCAACGTATCAGCGATCCCTTGCATATGTCAATAATGTCTTCTTATATCTAAGATTTCTCACTTGGTTAATTATCATTTTTAGGCGTGATCACTGTTTTACAAGTGTTCTTATCTCAGCATTTATGATGATTTATAGCTTTATCGTTTAAATTGTAATTTACAATACGGGACTAATAATTAAATAAATATATATGTACACTTTAAACAATACTAAAATATTCGAATAAAGGCTGAAGGTATTACGTTTTCTCTCACCAATTCCCTGATTATATCAAATTTATGTGCAGACACGGATTCAATTTAATCAGATCGACCGCAGGTTGAGGAAAATATTTTATTACTCAACGCCTATTGCAGGCTTAATCTATCAAACATTAGTAGATATATATAGATTGCTTAAATTAAATAAATATAATACACTAGCTGAACCGGCAAACGTTGTTTTGCCATATAAATTATTTAAAAAGTAGAAATGAATTTCACGGTATTTCGTTTACTACAAAATAAATTTTATTTATACTTTAGCCTCAATAACACGTGGTAGTCATGCTACTGAATTGTAGCTTATATGACACGTTTGTCGGTTTACCATAGCAGTGCCATCTATTGATTACTTTCTCAATCCAGTCGAAACATCTGTTAGAATCTTTTGGAGTTAACAGATAATTGTGGCTATGAATTAATTATATAGACAAAATATTTGCAATAAAATAAAATTGCGACTATAATTAAAGATCTAAGCTATCCTATATCTCAAGTTGGACCAGACTGCTCACGGTGTGCCAATTTAATTTAAAACCGGTTATGTAGTTTAGGAATCCATCGGGGACAAACATCGTGACAGGGGATTTATATATATGAGATTATACTTCTGTATTCTGTAATCTGTAGAGAGGTAAATTCTGTACATGAAATATATTTACAAAATAACTATAAGGGGATAATTAGAGATCGATAGTGATGCCAAAATGCAATCAGAAAATTGATTGTCTGTTTGTATGTCTATGTAACCGTTATAGAAACAAAAATTAATAGTTCATAATATTGAGTTTATTTAACCCGAATGTTTTTATGTGAATATTTATCTCTATAAACGCAATTAACGCATGGTTTGGATATGTTAAAAAACATAAGTTATTAGAGCAACCGTAGCCTATAATAAATCGTCTAATTTAGATATACTGTATCACCTCGACGGCTTGGCGTTCCGCTGAGCGCTTTTGGCGAGCGTATCAGAATGACAACTTAAGTCCCTTCAGAGTAGTCCTTGTCCCTGTACAGAGTACTTTCTCACAGTCTTTCAACGCGGTAGATGGCTCTGTCCCGATGCCCACCCGTCCCTATTTTATAAAAAAATATATATACGACTTATATTTATACACATAATATTCTCATCATACAGCCACAAACGCAAAACTAAACCATTCTCTACAACGCCTCCAACACCTTTATAGGCAACTACATAAACCTTCTTTTGGTAAAGATCGCAGAACATCCTGACCATTCATTTGTCTGATGACAAAATATCGTGTGATAGTTTCTTTTACAATTCCTAAACGACTCGACTTTAATTTGAAATCAAATATTTATAATAAAATGCATCAGATACGCTTAACGCTTTCTACCTGACACATACCCTAACGCTGTTTGCGAAATATGAATTGCCAATACCAAAGCTTTTAGTGACGGGACAAATATTATGCAGCACTCGGACACTACGCTTTGAATAACATCACTATGGTCATTAAAATAAGCACCTATACTTGACAAACCCTGACGCTGTAATGCAGTAAATAATAATGAACTCGTTTACAAGCGGTGTATATATATATATATATATATCGAATACGTATTTTGTGTAGTAATAAGGTATGTTAGCATCTTTACCATGGTAACGACCCCATGGGCCTAACCAATCAAAATTGTTTATAAAATATGTTTATATTTATTTATATCTTATTACACTATGGTATGTAATAACAATTTGAAGTAAAGAGATAAATATACGTTACAAAAATATAAATGTACGTTAAAACAGTACACTGCTAAAAATCATACCGTTTCTTAATTATATCGCTTTTTATAGGTATAATTATATACGTTCTTTCGTAATATATATCTCGGAGAACAACCATAATTCTTAAAGAGCTTAGTGGGCGTCATGATGTGGGTTATGTGCGAGTATAAGAACACGGGCATTACTATAGTAATCGAGTAAACAATTATAAAAAACAACAGGTTCAACTGACAACAGATGTGTCTGAACCAACTCGGTCAAACGTGCTGTACACATTGGCGCTGATTGGTAATTAAACATACTTTTAAATACAAATTAAAACGTGTAGTAAATTTACTGTATTGAATGTTTAATCAACCCCTCTATTGCTTTCTCCGACATGTACATATACATAAATAAATGTATTATTTGTAGGTATAAAAATATTACTATCCAAACTATAAATCAATTAGTATAAATCAACTATACCAACATTTCAACATGAGTATTTTTTGAAACGAGAATATTTTAAAAATCGCCCCAAGCTTGATATCAGGTAATATTTTTTTAAAATGTTCATCCTCCAACATGCCGCGCATAATTGAAAGTTGAATTAACAACGCTTTTCGGCTTTATTTCAGCCTTTTGAATACAAATAACCAATAAATGCTTGATTAATACGCGGCTACGTGGTCGGGTGACACCCGTAGGATCACAGTAAAATAATTTGACTTTACAATATCCAGTCATTTAAATACCTACGTACTCTGAGTGGAGAAGGCTAATTGTATATAAAAAAAAAATGTTAATTCATATAAACAAAGTTTATTATTTTAGAGAAAATTCAACTTTATTGTAAAATATCACAGAACCATGTGATTATAATAACCCTATTTACGCATTAGTGATCCCATACATCATATTTAAAAAAATAAATGAAACTGATTTTATTATTCTCAGTAGCATACGTGATTACTTTGTATCTTCATCATCCTTTATGCAACTAGTATTGCTTCGAACTAATCTAAAAACAGATTTTTCTGTTGACAACACTAATGTATTGTCTCTATCAAAAGCACAACCATGTAAATTCTTCATATCTAAGATTTTCGTCAACATGCTTCTTTGGTAAATATATAGACCAACATTGGAACATATGTACGCTTCACCATAACTATCTTCAGAAATTTGTCGTACTGATATTGATTCACTGATAGTAATAGCCATTCCTGCAGTACCATCATATTTATAAAGTCCAGTGTTATTTGAAAATATAATTTCATTATCAGTACTAACATAAAAATGTTCAGTTTGAAAATTTGCAAATTCGATTACTTTAGCAAATTTGTCGTCCTGATTTATAAACAAATATTGATCTGGAAAACTTATATAAAACAGATTACGCTTATAAAATAACCCCCAGATATTGATGCCCTTTTCTTTATAAAAATCTGCAATGTTTGTAACCATATTGAGTTTGAATATACCATCACAACCGCCCAGGTATATATCATCATTGTTTTGATCGATCGCCACAGCGCAGCCATCAACTATCCCCGCAATAACTGAGTAATCTTTAGTATCAATATTATAGTAAGCAAGTTGGAAATGGACGTCCGAATAAGTATCTAATACCGAATAACTAAATATTAAAGTATTACTGTGTCTATGTACGTTGAGATTGAAAGCTCTTCCAATATGTGACCATAGAACTTCTTTGTTGTACCATTTACTTTGAAAATTGATTCGATCACACTCTTTATCAGAAAAACAGTATCTAAAATTTGATAATAGGAATAAAAAGGCCAGATGCATGTCTGAAAAAAATAACGTTACATCAAATCTTTTATAAATCACACACCAAATAGGTTAATAGGCTATTCCTTATTATAATACATGTCCGTACATAAACCTAATTCAATTATGATCATAACACTAATAGCTTTAATTTAAACATAATCCTTAAAAGTACATACCCATGACATTCATGTATCACATGACATAATTGAAATAATAATTGAGATGAAAATTAATCAATTATAAACAGATGTTTTCAGTCACGCGAACTGTATTGATATGAGGTAATCACTTATGTTCATTTGACGATTAAATTATAATGTATTTGGTTTCATAAATATTTTGGTATGAAAATGATAACAATCTACATTGTGCATTTTGAATGACGTCCCGTGCGGGCCTATTAGTAGTTAGCAGTATTATTTCTTCATTCTTTCTTTCTTCTCTAGTATTGTCTTTAAATTTATTAGGTGTGATTTCAATTTTATTTATTAGAAATTTTTACTTTTTCATTATATATTGGTTTCCTTACAGCAAAAAAGTTTAATAGCTCTTTATTTCCTTTTAAAAATTTCTTTGAATTTCTCAACTGATTGGATAATCTCTCATTCTGTCATCATTCCCGGTAACAGTTTATTCATAGAAACAATTTTTACTTTTATTGCTGGGAAGTAATCTGTATATTGTTTCTTCATCCGAGTATATTACGTTGTCTCTTTCATCAAAAGTTAAACCATACGCTTTTACTATATCGGCTATTTTGGTTATTCTATGAAAAGGTTTGTCTTCAATATATACTCCATCAGAAGCACAAATATATACATCTCCAAATGTATCATCTGATATCTGCCTTACGATAATGTTATCATTTAGAACTATTGGACGCTTTGATAGCTTTTCAACTTTGAACAAAGCTGTTTTATTGGCGAAGTAAATTTCACCTATTTTTGATTTGAAAAATACATCTACCTCAATATTAACAGCTTCGGCTACGTTAATAAAGCGATCGTTATGATACACATACAGTTTTTGAGTCGGGTACTCTATATAGTAGAAATTTCTTCGTATAAACAGTCCCCAAATTGATTTCCCTTTTTCGGAGAAGAAACTTGCTTGTTTAGTAATGAAATCGTATTTGTAAATACCATCATGCCCGCCGAAATAGATATCATCATTACCTGCATCATAGGCAATAGCATAGCCACCTGGCACTCCTTTGATAATAGAACATTCTGGTTCTTTGTTATAATATATTTTGCCAAGATCACAAGACTTAATTTCAAAGTCGACTCCACCCTTATTTTGCACCGTCTGACTAAAGAAAAGCGTCCTCGTATATTTATGCATAACTAAACTGTATGGTCGCCCCAATTTATTTGTGAGAATCTGTCGATCATAATACACTTGATGGAATACGACGCCGTCACAAGTTACAGTTTCATTATCATTTTTTTCTGCCGTGTTGAACGCAACGAAAAGTAGTAGCAATAACATTTTATAGCGTTTAATTTACTTTTATATAGGGAGCAGAAGTTTTTGTCGGAATCCCTGTTTATGTTTCGCGAGAAAATTAGAATGTCGAGCGAAATTCGTTTTACGCAGTCCTCTGTTTCGCGTCACATTTCTTCATTTGTGCTGAAATAAAATGCAAAAGTTATATAGCTCGCAGTGCTAAGACCATTAAATTTTAATAGGGGTAGTTTTAAAGAGTTCATTTTACACCTTTTTTATTACTTTATTTTATGATATATTATAATTTTTTAAGCCAAAGAGAATTGGCACAAAACTATAGTTACTTTTCTTTGTTTTAAATGTAATGATTAAATAAAGGAAAAGAAGAAAAGAAAAAAAAATCATTCGTTTCAATATTATGCAAATTTACTCACTTACTGCATGTAATTTTTACACTTTAATTTTTATATTTTTGTGTTCATATAAAACACATGGAAAAAACGTCTACATAAATAAATTTTCACAATCACCTACAACAAGCTGGGTGTATGAGTACAATATTACTTTATTAAATCACGATAAGATGATATTCTAATGAAGAATTCCATTTATACATAAACAAATCTTTGTTATTAAATTGGGTAAACAATGAATATGAAATACTATTGTATTTTATTATAATAAACCGTATATAATAAAATGTATCCGTGGCTCGCTTAGAAAATTCAAACTAAAAGATTCGTTTACGCCAGCCAAAATATTGCTCTGGCGGGGATAGAACACAGAAACCTAAATATCGAATACATAATATGAGGCCACATCACTGATCGACTGTTTATTTAAGGTTTAAAATATTTTATATATCTGTATAATCTCTTCGTTATCATTATTTTTATTGTGTATATAGTTCAAAGCAAAGGACTAGCTTATAAAAACCTTTTTACCTAAATATTTAGCCACCTGGGTAATAGCGAAACTTTTCCTCCATTTCGAAAATTACCCGCCAAAAGTGTCTCTCAGCACTTCTTTGTTTAAGTTTAAGAGAAAAGAGGCTTCATTACAAAGGATCTTGAAACTTATCTCAATATAAGAGTTTTAGATAAAACGCTTTGGTAAAAAATATAAATTACTCAGGTGATTTCCGCGGCTTTCTCCGCGTTGAATATGAAGAATTGAATGAAGTTGAATGAATAAAAATAGGCAAGCAATCAATAAAAATTCAATTCGTTCAATTTACATGTACAGTATCAAATGTCCTATACTAAATAACTCCCCGAGAAGAGTACGCGAATAATTTAAGTATAACAAAAACCTACTTACTACGTGTAGGTTGTAATATGGTGTGTAATACTTCGTATCAAGTATATTCGTATATAAAGGCGATTTTTTTTTATACATTGAGGTTAATTTTTTACACTATTTGATCAATAAGATTATTATATTATTATTGAACTTATACACCCCAAAAACCATTGGTATACAAAATTCATATTGACGAAGAAATGGGAAGGTCGCTAATGCAATTGATGAATATATTAATTTCTACTAAAATCCTCCTTTTCTTTAATAATAAGGATACTGAATTAATTTAAAAATATTAAATTAAATGTTTCCCTTACATAATTGCTGCCAGTTTCCCGGCAATTGTCCAAACCAAAGAGAAACTGGACAATGGCAACGAAGGAAATGTGTTTGCTCCGTCTCTCATTTCCTCCCTTTAAATATTTTAAAACCGACCTTTTTATTGTGACAACCCTAGCAAAGTTTGGCCAACAGAAATTATCTTGTGTTTTATGTTTATAGTAAAAGAAATGTCGTTGTTTCATAGAAAATTTCTTACCACTTTTTCCTATATTTAATGACTAGCCACTATTTATATCATCAACATTATCCAACTGACGGTGATCTTAGGTTTCATATATAAAATTGTAGTTTCACCTGAGTTCCTTTAATCTAATTCCTTGAATAGTTTAGAAGTTTGCCAGAAGCTTTTCCAGTAAATCTTATTCAGCGAAACGTTTGTTGGAACGTAGGGAATGTGAATATTCTCGATTTGTTGGCAAATATGTGACCTTACGCCTTCTATTTTTCTTTTACAGTAAGAGTGACGTTTGTCTGAAACAAGTTAAATTATATCAATTTATTATTGGTCCTTCGAAATAAAATTGCAATAAATCGGTCGTAGTGTATATATATAACCTTTAAGTTAATAAAATAAATTCAACATTCAACCATACAATCTCTTCAGCTTAATAATATATTTTTGTTTGCATTTATTTACATACACACATTGTTTCACCAACTGGTTAACAAAGGCTTAATTGAGAATTACCACAATATCGTTATTATCTATATCTTTATTTATATATATATATATATATATATATATATCGTATATTGTCTAATTTCGACAAATGTTTATTTTTGATTTTTATTATTATATCACATAATTAATAAGAAAAGGCAATATATTCCAATACAAGCAATAAGCAATGATCAGCTTAAATGGAAACACTATCCTTGTACGTGTGTGTTTTGTAACTTAACAAAATGAAGAAAAACTATACCAACTAAATTATGATATTTCATAGTATGTCTTATTCACTTTAAAGATATAAAAAACAATTAGTTACATGTAAAATTCTAATAAAAAATACATTTTGTGAATACAATAAAATATGAGAACAACATTTGTCATGACCCATTTCGGGTTCATCTAGCAAAGAGTAAATTGTGAATTCAGTTTGCATAATCTGTGTTTGTAGCACAGATAATTAATAAATTATGAATCAGCTTGTTGACGAACGCTCTCCAAGTCTTATTTAAGCGAGTGTAACGTCATGAATTCCAAGTAATATTTTTAAAGTGCTGTATGGACAAAATTATATGGTTTTTATTACATAATTAAAAATAAGTTAAAAATCCCTTCTAGATCCAGTGCTTCTCATGATCTGAATATGCCAGAAACTAAATATTAGTTTAACACTTGTTTTAATTCAGTATTTAGTTAGTCCATTAAATTTGGTTTCTATTTTAGGACTGTCTAAAAATACAATATCTATCATCTATGTACAATCATCAAACCGCTTATTGTGTATTTGAAGACCTTAAATTCTTTAATAGTGATGGGAATTTTTTAAATCAATAGAATTAAAACATAATATACGAATTGATAACAAATTTGAAGCCATTTAAGGTATCTTTTATACATACCACATTCTGTTTGTATGAGGGTGTAATAAAAACAACGTTTCTTTATGAGAGCAGTAGAACAAATGAATTTATTGCAGACTTAAGTTATACATTGTTGCACATAGATGGCAGCACGTGTTTTTCATATTTTAGATATTGACATTATAACACCCCCACTAATAATAGGCCTAAACTAAAAATTAAACAATTTGTACACCTAACATATCTAAAAATTTATAATGTTTAAAAGAACATAAACTTTTGGTGAACAAATCTCCAGGCATTTCAGCCGTTGGTAAATACTTGACATTCACAATATTATTTGCTACACATTCTCTACAAAAATGATATCTAATGTCTATGTGCTTGGTTCTTTTGTGGATAACTGGATTATCAGTCAACTTTTGTGCACTTTGGTTGTCATTAAAAATATCAATAGTATAATATTTTTGTGTAATTTCATATAACAAATTTCTTAAGTAAACTTCTGTAATTGCCATATATTCTGCGTTTCTTATTCCCATGATATTACACAGCCTGATAAAGTAAAACAAATTCCAGTGTATGATCTCCTATCAATTGCGTTCCCTCCCCAAGAATCTACAAAACCTTCCAATATTGAGCTTCCTGCAGCTGAATACTTCAGATCATAATTTCTACTATATTTTAAATATCTCAATAATCGCTTTACATAGGCAAAATGCTCTTTGGAAAAACAGTTATTAAATTGACTTATAAAAGCTACTGCATATACAATATCAGGTCTTGTCAATACAGCCAGATACATTAAACTTCCTATTTGCTGATATGGAATAGATAAGTATCTATACTTAGTCTTGCCATAAATATTGTTATAAAGAAAAGCACGATTTTTTTTTTATACGTAACATTTATTCCTTTCATAGTGAGTTAGTTTAATACATCAATATATAACTATTAAAAATATACAATGTTTATTCGAAGTGGTCTCCATTGGCTGCAATACAGTCTTTTAAACGTTGAGGCCAGTTATCAATAGCAGCACGAACTCTTTCTAGAGGAAAATTCTTCACTGCCAACCGAATGGATCGTTTTAGGGACTCCAAATTATCATGGCGTTTAGAGCAAGCCTTACTCTCTAAAACTGACCATAAATCATAATCCAATGGATTTAGGTCAGGACTTGACGACGGCCAGTTTTCAGTGCTGATAAAGTCCGGAACGTTAGTTTTCAACCAAGATTGGGTGGATCGAGCTCTATGACCCGGTGCCGAGTCTTGTTGAAAGCACCATTCTTTGTTATTGAACATGGTGTTAGTTAAAGGCTTAACTACCGTCTCAAGAATGGTATTTTGATAAACTTGTGCCGACGTTTTAATACCTTTTTCACAAAAATATGGCTCAGTCACCCCTTCATAGCTAACACCCCACCAAACCATCACTGAAGTGGGATAATGCCCACGTTGTACTCTGTTTACTAATTGCGAAGCTTCTTTAGAGCTTCCAGCATAAATACGGTCATTTTGTTTATTAAAATACTGCTCAATTGTAAAAATTTTCTCATCCGTAAACAAATTTTTTTTGTGACCTCCCTTTGCGTACCGCTTAAGTAGTTGTTTGGATTTTACCACCCTATTCTTCTTTAAATTATCAGTTAAGAAGTGACCAGTACTTCTCTTATAGGCTGCAAGTCCTAAGTCATCTTTTAATATACGCGACATGGTTCTAGGAGCTATCTTCATCTCCCGAGATAAAATCTTTTGCTTACGGACAGGATTTCTTCGAATTCTTTCCCTAACTGCTTTAATCACCTTTTTCACACGAACGGTACGTGGACGGCCAGATCTTTTTCTGTCACAAACAGAGGAGGTATCATTGTACCTATCAATAGCCCGGTAAACAAACATTTGACTAATACCAAGCGGGTGGAGGGTTTTAAAAATTGCACTTTTCTCCATACCTACTTTATGTAAGGCAATCACAGCGATTCGGTTCTCTTTATCACCCCACTCCATTTTAATATAACAAAATATTTAACAATATAATGGCGCGAAAATAAGAAAACACATCAAGCAATCATATAAAAATGACAGATTCCAAATTCAAACGTAATATTTTCTTTTTTTGAATAGTAACAGTATTTATGGCCAGACTAAGTACAATGCTCATTATAAATAAATTTAATTTAAGCTCCATTGGTGTTCTAACAGGTTTGTATTGACTCATATTAAACTTATGCAACAGCTGATCAATATAATTTCTTTGACTTAAGGTCACTGTTTGCTCAGATTCATTAACATTTACATTTACTCCAAGACACTTCTTTATTTCTCCTAAGTCTTTAATTTTAAACTGACTAGCTAACATTTGCTTCAAATGTTTTTTTTTTCAGAAATATCATTTGAAAAAATAAAGAAATCAACAACAAATAATGTTACAATAGTTTTCAATTGATCTTGCATTTTTGTATACATACATGGTTCATAAATGGCATACATAAATATTTTCCTCAAGAGTACCATTCAAGAAAGCAGTTGTTACATCTAGATGTGTAGTACTTAAACCTAGTTTTACTGACAATGCAAAAAGTAACCTCAAAGTGCTATGTCTCACTACTGGAGAAATAGTTTCTGTAAATTCCACACCTTCAATTTGCGAAAAACCTTTAGCTACTAATCGCGCACGAAAACGAACTTTATTCTGACTATCGTATTTTTTACGAAGCACCGACTTCCACCGTACTCTACCATAAAACACTGTAACTCTTCTTGCATTGCCGACTTCCACTGCTCCCTCTCTGGTCCATTCAAGGCATCATGTACTGACAAGTCAGCCGCATCATCATGTTCCACTGTCAACGCACAGGTTAGAGAACCCAAATCTCTCTGGTGCCTTCCTTGTCCTTGTAGGCCTCGATTGTGAGCTATTCACTTGAACCTCTGCGAGTGTGCTATCTTTCAGAAATCTTTCAGAGTCATTTTGACTGGATGTTGACATACTCTTATGTTGCTCAGGCGAACTTTGGCTAGACCTTGATTCAGGATCATCAGACTACTCTCTATACCCCACTGAATCAACATTCTGAACTTGCACTTTGATGAGATGCTCAGGATTTAATTCCTTCTTGATGATCATGTCTCTACAGATTGTTACAGTCTTTGTTTCTGGATTGTATACTCTGTATCCCTTTATATTATCTGGGTATCCAATGAAAATATATTTGGACGACTTCTTGTCCCACTTCTTCCTCTTTTCTTTTGCAACATGGACCATAACAGTGCTTCCGAAGATTCTTATATTATTTCTATCAGGTTTAGAGCCAGTCCACAGCTCATATGGGGTTCTATTGTTTAATGCTGCTGACACAATTTGATTCTGCAGATACACTGCAGAATTTGTGGCTCACCCCAGAACTCTTTGCCTAAACCTGCATCAAATAGTAGACATCTGGCTTTTTCTACTATTGTACAATTTAATTGTTCACACAATCCAATTTGTTGAGGAGTATATGAATTGGTCTTCTGATGTTTCATATCAAAGCTATTCAGGTAATTTTCAAATTCTTTACTGCAGAACTCCAGACCATTACCACTTCTTAATACTATTTGATTGTTCTTTTTGTTTCATTTTCCACTTGAGCTTTAAAAATCTTGAAATTCTCGTGTTTCATAAAATAAACAAATGTCATCCGACTATGTTGTTTGTTGACGATCAAACAACAAGAAGTATCTTGAGCCACCTATAGACACATTCTCCATAGGTCCATATATCTGTATGGACAATATCTAGTAAGTTACTGCTTCTCTGACCATTGCTCTTGAACGGTAACCGTGATTGTTTACCTTCACAGCAAGTCCAACAGGAAGATTTGCTAATGTCAACTTTTTCATCAAGTGACATACCTTGGACGGCGTTCTTCATCTGGTTCAAATAATCTATATCTACGTGTCCTAATCTGCGATGCCATGTTACTCCTGACACAACTGATGCTACTAAACTAACTTGTTTTAGCAGATTAACTTTATACACCACTGACTTACGCTGTCTAAGTCATTCTTTTTGTTATAAACTGAGCAACCACTTCCGTTAAAAGAGATATTGTTACCATTCATTATCAATTGGCTTACTGATAACAAGTTTGTTGACAGACTTGCTACACATAATACGTTGCGTACTTCAATGTCGTAATCATAATTTTCTGTTGTAGTCGTAATTTTCACATCTCAAAAACACAATATTGACACATTTTCACTGTTAGCAACAATTATTTCTGTTTTGTTCATATTGAGCATTCATAAATCAACTTTCATTGGCTGTGAGGTGTACACTTGCGCCCGAGTCTATATGTATATACCATTCGTCTTTGTTGAAGTTTCCACTCAAAAACACTGCGCTAAAAATATTTGACTGTTTGACGAGTTATTTTCGTTATTACACTGATGTTTGTAGTGGCCGATTTGTTTTCAGCGATAGTCGACATATCAGTTCTACCAACATTACTTTTTCTGGCTATAGACAAATTTGGGTCGTTTTTCTTTTTAGATTGAATAGGAAATGCACCGCTAACTTCTTGCACTCTCTTCATGACTTGCCAAATCCATATCCAATAGATTTGTTTGGATGGTATCTGCCGTTATGGGAATGCCGGAATGCTCTATTGCCATGATCATAGGAGAAAATCGATCAGGCAATCCTGCTAATAGCAATGACCCTGTCCATAAATCGTTGATTTCAAAACCTGTTCCGCTGAGTTTCTGTGCTGTATCAATAATCTGCAAACAACAGTTTGTCACTATACTGTTATATCACGTCCACATTTTTGGATAATATTACAAAACCACTATTTTAACGCGAAATTATGAGCGTAAGGCCCATAACCTATAATAAAAACAACGTTTCAATATTAGAGCAGTAGAACTAATGATTTTATTGCAGACTAAAGTTATACATTGTTGCACATAGATGGTAGCACTTGTTTTTCATATTTTAGATATTGACATTATAACAGAGTGCATGCAATTTAGGAAACGCGCGAAAAATACATTGTATATTACATATTAATATATAACCGATTATATATTTATGTGCGATGTGTTAAAAGATTATTAACTTATACATTATTATATTATACAAACTAAACTAATATATAAAGTTACGTTGTTATGTTGTACGGTATTATCATAAAGTATTTTAGTCTACTGCGGGTTTATAATAATGTTTTATACGGGGTTATGTGAAAGTCCGTATTTCTCAGCAGCACATTTGCCAAATAAATTGTTATAGAAGGTAAGGGAAGTTATGCTTTTATATCGATATTTTATGTTTTTACAGGATTAAAATAAACTAAGTTTCCATAAACATTCGTTGTAAGTGACTTTCTTTAATAAAACACACGCCCATAATATTATTTTTAGTTGATTGAATATTTTCGACTGTTTATGTTAAAAGTATATATATGTTAAAAGGCTTATTTATTTGAGTGGGAGTGTAATGCGGTTGCATTCCGTTTTCAGAAAATGGCACAACCGTAAGGCAATTACATGTGAGACAATTCCAATAGATTTAATGGATTGTACCTATTTGTGTTTCGTGTGATAAGATTCCCAGAGCCCAACATTACCCCTCCTCTTTCCTAATTCTCTCCTATACTTTTAAATCCTTCCTCTACACCTTTTATATTCTCCTAGGAACGGTATTGTTTGGTAAATTCTAAACCATCATTTTAGGGATCTGCAACACACCGATACCCGACGCGAGTGAGCACAGTTGGCGGTCAATACTTTCTTTAAAATGTATAAACACATCAAATGAACTAAAATGTGTCTGTTGTGTTGTCAGTGTTCGGTTAGTTTGTCGCGTGAAAACAATATAGTTACATAAAGACATGTCGTGTATTATAAAAACAAATTATAATTTTAATTCCGCCAAGGATTTCTTATTGCTAATAACTATATCTATTTTTATAACCCATTTAACTCGTTTATCGATATATCACACCAACACTTGACTACTAAAAGCAAAAAGGTTGCCGATGGAACGTGATGCATGGCGCCAATTTTTAACACTCACTTATCCTAATGTACTAGCTGGATAATATTCGTATGTCGAAAAATCATTTAATTTAATTAGGCACGTTGTAGGAACGTGAAAATTTTACGTTATTAATAAATACAAAACAAAAGTTATTTATAACTTTGTGCTCTAACAATTACTGTAATATATAATTTACGAAATTTAAATGTAATTAATTAGTAAATTAAATATTTCTAAGTTAATTACCGTATACAAATATAACAACATGATCGGAAGTAAATTAGGTTAGTTTTCATCAATACGAAATTTAATAAAATATCCCAGTAACAAGGTAAAATGTATCGAATGTTATGTCAATTGTGTTACGAGGTTTACCCAAGTAATTGCGATCTGTTTTCATAGGAAATGGGATTTCGGGTTTATCTTTAGGAAGAATTAAGCGAGGTTTACAAACATGAACAAGAAAAACGTTTTTTCCAAAAAAAATTAATCGAATTCATTTTTTTTTAACTATTATTTAAATAGATAACAACTTAAGGCATCCAAAACTTAAATAATTTGATTCTAGCAAAATAAAAATCGCGTCTAGTACATTTTGAAGTACCTACGTAGTTCACTCTCCTAATTCAAAGTAGTTTAACTATGTATGAAGAAATAGATATTTCACAGGTAACCTAGGTTTTTTTAAATAGATATGATAAATATAAGAAAAAATATTGTTTTGTACAATACAATTTGTATCAAAAAATACCTTGTATGTATGTTATCCATATAAATATTACGCACATATTCTATCAGATTTACCGGTTTCCTTAACCCAGGTGTATCCAAGTCCTTCGCGTAATTGAAAAATAACACCCCTGTGTGCTTTCAAAACTTTAATAAGTATTTTAATACCATTGTTTTATTAAAAAATACGGGAGGAGTTTATCTATTAAGGTTGGGATTGGACTGACTAGACAAAATCAAATATACAATTAGCATTCATATCCAATAAAACTTAATAAAATTTATAGTATTTGCATAAACCAAAGACAATATTAATAAAGATTTTTAGCGCAAGCAAACTTTAAAGACCAGAGATAAGTAAACGATTTAAAATCCTCACCTAAAATATTTTTCAAATAACCATCACTCTCCATTATGTTCTTCTCCAGTAAATTTATATCCAGCATTACAAAAGAAATTTATTAAAATTACTTTGCGCACTCTGTTTACTTTCAATTTTAGATTGTGGCGATCTTGATCAAGTAATTAGGCGGTGCGAAAGAAATTGTTAACATTTACAAGAAACAGACTGAAATGTTATCCTTACATGAATAGTAAATAGTCATTATCTACTTAAAAAGCTAACTTTTTACTTGACTTGTAAATATAAACACTCGTAATAATGCCTATTATCTGGAGAGGTGTATTGAAAATTCTGCCCCATCCCTTTAGGGAGTTTATATGACTATTAATAACAAAAAAAATTTTTTAAATACTCATGATGTGAGGATTGATTGGCCGTGATTATATTCAGTTCAAACGCAAGGTAGAATACGAAATTCTATTCGTACCACCTTAACGTCTGGCATCCCACATCAGAGATTTTTAAGGTACTTTCTGTCGCGCACCCCATTATGGAATTAACTGTCAGCACAGCTATTTTTGACTTGGAGGCTGACTTAAGAAAAGAGCGTATTCCTTAATGGTTGGCAACTAATTTGTAAGCTTCCTTGAGATGCAGGTGTCCACGGAACGTGTACACTTTACTGGAATTCTGCTCGTTTGCCGCCTGTTTCATTAAAAATAGTAATGGCGTAATCCGTAAGAAATACTATGAAGCATATAAAACATAATGGACATATTCAATAGATGTCATATATAAATACATTCAACATATATAATCTAAATTTTCCTTGCATGAACACAGAAGATGCAAAGTTAATCTTAAGTTTGATTAAAGAAGTTGAGGAATCATTGATTACATTGTACACTGAAACTTCACCTATTTCCAACTTAAATGTAACCTATGTAATATTCCGATGTCAATGTAATATACAAAGCAATATTGACTGTCGTTATTGAAACGTCACGAGATTTTAGCAATTGTCTTTGACATGACGCTTGATGTCACGTATACGAATAATGATATTTTAGTGAACCGCTCACTATTATCACGTTTAAATTTAGAATTTGTGACGACTATTCTCAACATGTTTCGAACAGCCTGGTTTTGTATTTCATAAATTTCCATAGCTTGAGGGTACCCTTCATTAGTATGATCACAAAACAGCGATAATTGTTCTTGATAATATTGAATTCTCTTCTCTATATAAATAACCAGGATTGATGCTGTTAATAATGTCAGTAGTATTTTAAAGTTGAGCTAACTAAAAAGTTAAGTTAACTTATGTTGTTCCTGCTCACCACTGTGATTTTTCATCGCTTTCTATGGTAGTATTCGAATCGTTAATAAAAAAAATTATTTCACGTTTATAAAAAAAACAATTTTTCTCTGTGGATATATAATATATATAATAAGAGACCTACAATGTGAATTCCCTTACTGGCCTCTAATGAGACCATAGATATTTTTTTGTATAACGTTAACTGTCTGTGACATAGTCTATGAAGATATAATTCAGGTTTTTAATCTAACTTCGCTCATTGAATTTAATTGGGAGCCAGTGGACTGCATAATATCGCTTTGTGCCAATCCTTAAGTCTGTCTGTCCACTCTTATTTGGTTGACCTGGATTCTATAGTTTATATAAAGGTTGGGGTACACAAGGTATTTTTTGTATCAGTATTGCATAAAATCGCAGCTTTTAAAAGTTTTTAAGTTTTTATTTCTTTACGTAGTGGCGTTTTCAAGCATTTTACGTATTAGACATTACTTTTTTGTTACTTATATGATGGTCTGTCAGATAGTCTGATTTCTTGTTATTGATAATTTTAATATTTAATTTATATGATACAAAATAATATAAATACATTTCGGTGTATCACAATCTTAAACTTCGTTTTTTATTCCGCGCAAATGTAACAAAGAACAGAGAATACTTAATCCGTTACTTACGAACAGTTTACGTTGCTATAAAAACGTTTTGTTACAAATAAAACGGTATTACTGCTGTCCACTTTTATTTCTGTCATTTACCTTTATTGTTACGTCTGTGGACGATGTTTTACTAAATCAAATATTTCACGATCGGGCCAAAAATTGTGAAATATAAAATGTCAAATTACCGATTGTATATATTTACACAGGACGTTAAACTAACTCCTAACAGTGACAGCGGCCCCATACAAACGTTAACAAGACGTTTAAGTTTTAACATAAACTAACTCTTACACTCAGTGTTTATTGGAAAAATAATCATCATAGACTATGTCACAGACAGTTAACGTTATACAAAAAAATATCTATGGTCTCATTAGAGGCCAGTAAGGGAATTCACATTATAGGTCTCTTATTCTATATTCAAATTGAATTGAATAAAATTTAGATATAAATTGTTGGGTATTCAAAGAAATATAAGAAATTAATAATTACTAGATACATTTTACTATATTTTGTCTCATAGTCAGTAAAACCAGAGACACTAAAACTCCATAGACTACAGTTTCTGTTTCTTGATTATTATTTTATGTAAAGGGCAATAAGCCGATGAGAGACTCCTTTGAAAACGACGTCGTTTTTTGTTTTGTTTCTTGTCGTTTTCCTGCAGTTATCTTGACGAATTTCTTTACATCATGACCGAGAGTTAAATTACGTACATAGAGATAAAATAGTATATTCAAGTTGATAGTAGCATTCTAAAAGTAACAGACCCCTTACTCGTTATTGTTAAAACAAAATGATGTTTAGTAGTTTTTGACCGTTTAATTTATAATAATTAGAGAGCATAGTTTTTTATCCTAACAATAGGTCACGAACAAATACAAATAAAGCGGTAAGAGTCATTAATTAGTAACGTTATTAATTATTGTTTGATATTTAATGAAGGTAAAAGCCGCAAATTGGCTTTTAATGAGAATTGACAAAGGCAATTTGTGTTATGACGTTTTCATACAATCCTGTCATTCAAACAGAGTTGTAAAAGTTTTATGAACCATTATTTTATTCATTCATTTTGAGCACGTCTATTCTTTGTGTTTCCTAAAGAATAGTAGGTGTAAGCCGCAAAGAACATATTACAAATATATTCATTTTGCAAGTAAAAGACAAAGTATCATACCCAACTTGTACCCATTACCTGGTCTAATACTATTCTGTGTTGATAGACATGCATAATAAAACAATAAAGTACGGATAATATGAAAACATCAAAATATATTTCCCATGACCCCATTTTGGCCCTTGAAGTAGCGACAATTTTATATTCTTCATGATTCACACATTATTTTGTTGCGTTTAACTACTCAACAGAGACCCAAAGGGAACACGTTGTTCAACTACCAAAAACCTTCTTTTCCGTCCCACGAGACAAAATGGAATTGCTTCAATCTCGTCTCGTCCCAAGAGTCTGAGTTTAATTCAGACCAGAGTGAGTTAATGAGTTATAACGCACTTACACGTTTCTTGTAATTAACATGTAAATACACAATTACTTTGGTTCAAAGTTACCTCCCCGTGGGAGTGTACTTGAACTTAGTAGTTTAATTTAATCGTTGTCATTATAGCAATTTTAAGCGGTTACACAATGAACAACTGTTAAGTATGAAGTTTGAAGTGGAATTGAAAGTAATATTCGAGCATTGTCTTTTTTTGTAATGATATTGTTTTTTACTGAATTTGCACCGCAGCTGCAAGTAGCAAATAAATAAACATTTGAAATTACCTAACGGTTATTTGACAGCTTCGCTACTATACTGCTGGTGATCTTTTTTCAAATCAATTAGTATAACAGAAATGTCACTGATAAAGTAATCGGTTTTCTACTCTAACATTTTTTACCTCTTTCAATATATCTATTATTTACTTACGATAATTAACAAAATGAATTAAGCTTTAATAAAATAATAAGATTACTAAATATCCCAGCCTTACTTATAGTAGTCGACGTCGACTGATGGCATTTGAAGAGGAAACAAAATCAATAATAAACTTACTTCTAGAAGTAAGTCGTCTGATTTAATCGTTTGTAAGAAATTGCAAATTGAATTAGATATTAAATGTAAGTTTTATCTAATATATATATATATATATATATATATATATATATATATATATATATATATATATATATATAAGTAAGACAAATGATTTTTACATTTCAAAGCAATTGAAACAGTTCACACGTGTTATTCAGACAAATTTCCCTTAATGATGGCCCTTTTCACACAAAACATGTCAAGGCTTTTTTGTTCTTCAACCCTATTACAGAGTAATGTACGTTTTTGAGTAGCTACTATTCGGGGAACGGCTGGACTTTTAGATTTTAGGAGCGTCGAAGTAATACTTTTTCTCAAGTAAACATCAGAATTAGTTTGATTTAATTAAATGATAAAATTTTGATACGGTTCTCTTGTGTATTTGCCTTCAGGTTTATGCTGTCTCATTGATTGTTTATTTTTATTTTATATAATAATTTCTGTCAAATAACATGATGATTGCACAAACAACATAAAACTAATATTTTTTATACATTGGTAAACAACAAATGTTGGTCCTAATCTTTATAACATCTCTATTAACGTTATGAATCCGTCCCTGTATTTTCAACGTCATTCCCAGAGCAATTTTGAGTATACAGAGGTCACGTTTTCACTTACTGCCCTGCGTTTGGATCATTGACGTAATGGGAAAATCCATATAAAAATTTCACTCCTCTATTATTAAACAACAATGGACTTTAACGCAATGTAATTAGGTCTAATTTAAGTTTGTGTTACTCTGTATTGTGTAGCTGTGATCAAGGGCCATGCCATTTGCAGTACATGTTCTTCCAACCATTCTTAATAGTTATAGAATAATGTAGAGAGGTCAACTACTTAAACTCAAATTGCCTATTTGTAGGTTATTTACATTGACAGAGATACAAGCAACTTTTATAGTCGTAATATAAATATATATTAATAAAATATAAATAAAAAATTTATTCAGATGTATTTATCAAACTTTTTCTTGTACTCCAGGACCGCTATGGCATAGAATGTCTATATTAAAATGATTTTTAGACCGTTCGTAAGCTTGGAATTTTGTTTACAATTAAAAGTACTATTATACCATATTGATAAAACGTGTTTAATATAATTTTTTATTGTAAAAAAGGCTGTTTGAATTTCAACTTAAATAAGAAAAAAACTAACACACATTATTCCGACCGTGAATATGCCAGTATAAAATTTAAGATATGTGATTTTGCCCCGTCTTTCCTCAGCACTGTGAGAGGTTTGAGCGTCGTGTCGTAACATGGATTTAATGTCGTGTAACAAAGACGTCTAGAATGGGCCGTATCTGAAATGAGCACTCGAAGGGTCGCTTCTTAACAATGAACACCGCAATTCAGTTTAATTAAAATTCGTTCAAATATTGAGAATAGATTTTTAACGAATTCTTGAATCTTTCATTAAATTAGATTGGCCGTGTAAACGAATCGTATAGGAATAATACTTTTATCGTAATTAAAATTAATTGATTTTTCAAATAAAGATGAAGGTATTTAAGTACGTTGTATAACATAAATTAATAAATGGATCTATTTATTAGTATACTTTTGTATAACTTTTTAACTCCATAAGATTTCAATTCACTTTTAGTGAATTTTATCAACACTATTAAAACTTATCAATAATGATAGTGTCCATTCCGAAGATATAAATGTATGTTTTAATTATTCTATTTCAATATTATTATTATTTTTCCAGGTGTCAGATGACATCGGCTACGTAGTATATTCAGCTCTGGGTAGCTTCTACATCCCGTCCTGTATCATGGTGTTTGTATACATCAGGATATACTATGCGGCCAAGGCGAGAGCGAGACGTGGTATCAGGAAGAATCCGAGGCCAAGATCTGTGAGTATTTTTGAAATCTTATTTATAAAGCTTGGGAATTACCGTAAACACTAAGCTAAGGATGTTTAGGAAACTGTGCCGAGTTTATTGCTGGTATCTTCTCCGACTTGTTTAGTAGGACTCTACTCTCGTAGCTATGAGAAAAAAGTTAATTCAGAAGCCAACTTTGTTACATGGAAAAGACAGAACCGATAAACATTTCAAACATACGCTTACTACGTATACGTACATAGGTAAAATATATTCGTTAATGTTAATATGATAATGAATTATTTATTTACCAATGATACATATGTCTATGATATTCTTCAATATGGTATAATAATTATTACTGTAGATTATATTACTTTTTATTTTCTTTATCCCCCAGAATGAGCAGCAAACCAGTTTCTCAAATGCGCCAAAGGGGTCAATCCCTATGCCCTCCTCGTCTATAGCGATGCCTGCGGGAGTAGACGGAAGTCATTCTAATAATAATAGGTACGCCTTAATAAAGCTATTTAAATATAGATCAGATTTTCATAATTAGTTGGCTGGTTGGTTAGGTTAGGTTAGGTTAGCGACATCAGCGACTATAACTTAAGTTATATATTTTTAGTGACACAATTAAATGTCTGTTTTATAATTATTCTTGTAAAAAAGCTTCAAATAATACCTTTTTTTAACACTAGTATAAAAATTGTATTAACAATAAACATTATTATAATAAAACGACTGCGAACGTGGCATAGTGGTTATACACATGTATTTATTTTGGACTATAGATTGTCTACGTATAGACAAACACAAAACACAAAAGATGTATATCCCCAATTTGAAATATATTTTGAAAGAATAAATAACTGAAAATATGTATGTATATGTTTCAGGGAAACACAAATATCGACAATAGAGACGCATCAAGTGGCCATACCAACGGTCACTTGCGATTTCGCATCTGACATATCTACCAGCGAGGCTGCCGACGCGGCACCAACTCCTGATGACAGAAAGGATACACTTAAGGTATCAAAAGATGTATCAAAGGACGGACATAGAAAAAATTTATAATATTTTTCGTTATTTATTTCTAGTGCTGCGATTGTTAGGACACCTTGTTAAAGTAATACTACACAAAAGGACAGCGCGCTTCACGTTATTGTGATTGGAAATATGAATCGTGTTGTACGTCTGCTATTGAATTACAGATACTGCTGACAATAATAATAAAAATGTTGTGTCCTCTTCGGTCATAGGGAATTTATTTTCGTGCATATGAACACTCTTGGTTTTATCATTTCAATTGTTAAAGGTTTTATATATGAAAAATAATAATTAATAAACTACACCTCTACTAAAACTACAAGCTTTTTACGTAATTGATCTTTAAAGGTAACTTAGTGGCTTCGATGAAGGTACGTGTTAAAACACGTGAGCCACGATACTTAGCTCACGTTATTTTTTAACGATCTGTTAAATGTTTTGAAAATATATTTTTTTCTTTTACTTTCGTTTTCTATGAATCATGAAATGGGATTTTAAAAAAAATTGCCCTAAAAATTTTAATTTATGATGATTATTAACTAAATATAACAATTAATTTCCAATGTTAGACCCTTATGGCGGAGTACTGTATTACCTCGCAGTATCGTTTTGTTAAACACAGAAAATGATTTGAAAAATTACCATCAGGAACCCCACAATATACGCATTTCTTACGCACGCCTACTTCACAAATTATGGATAAGCAGAAACAAGATGGTTTATGATTGTCTCTTTAATGTACTAAGATAACAAAAATGTACATTTCGGACTGACAACTAATTTAAAGGTACTTTAATAACAAAGTAAAGTTTAAAAAGGAATTATGGGTTATAATTTTGTTTACATATCAAAATATTGTTATGTTGTTAATACATTTTATTTATTATTTCGCACTTAATAAACTAAAAAAATCATCAAAAGAAAAAATATAATAATGCAACGTAAATAAGCGATCTCTCTCAGCTATCTTCACAGTCTGATTTAAAGGAGTGGCGGACAGTTTATTGTCAGTTATTCACATCCGCTCTATGCCCTTTATTCGGGAACTCGCGGTAAATTTTACTGTAGAGTCAATGTTTTTTTGACTAAGAAAGTTTTTTTTGATTTGATTTTTGTGTAAAGCTCTACACCATATAAAGTAATAAACACATCAATACGTACAAACAACGAATTATTGTTAGAAATAAAACATTACCGACGTGTATTCGCTTAATGTCAATATAAAGACATAACAACTCATATTACATTATCTATTCGATAATTGTATGTGTTATCTCCACCGTGAACTTATGAGGCAATAAATTTCGTGGCTGAATTGTTATACAATTGTACGATTGGATCTATGGTTTTATTGTTAACAAAATGAATAAATCGTAAGCTTTAAAAGTATCACTTCAACTATACATGCAAAGACTATTGTTTATGTACTGAATAAACAGATATGGAAACCAAACACATTGAAAAAGTAAAATTATATCAAATTTAATTATCAAAATCCATCAAGTTTTCCTATCATTATTAGCAGACGTGCTTAAAAGAAAGCGGTAATTCAATTTTGTTTTTTTGCCGCGAAATCCATTAAAGGTTGGGTGGGAGTGCAATTTGTCTGTTCGCTCTGTTTTAAAAGCTTTACTCGAAAGCTTAAAAAAGGCTTAATCTAAGAGGAATACTAACTGCTGGCCGGAATACGGATTGTATTGGGATCTACCTGAATCGTGTTTCAGAAAGTTATGAATATTTTTACTGATTGCATGCACCGTATTTCTATTTTATAATACTCTCGTGGATAATTCTCTCGGTCGGTTTAACGTGTTACTTAACTTTTATCTAAAAAGTATTAAAAGTTGGCCTTAGCTTTATTTATGGTGTCGTAAAATCTTCAATTATTCGTACATTTGAATAATATATATTTTAAATTTAAAATTTTTGAAAACAATATGTAGCAATAATAAAATGCTCAGTTATAAATTTGAAAAGAATAAGGTTTTTTTGTATTTACCTCTAATGCCAAATATTTTCAGGTGGTTACATCAGCTCAAGTAACGAGAAACCCTTTAGCCACGTGTGCCTATAGACAATCTACTCTTTCGGTGAACGGTGAACTTGCCCTGCAATCTCAACGATGCCGTGCACCCAGCGTTGCAATTGACACCGACATGGTCTCCGAACTGGAACCTTCGTCGTCAGACTCAGGCGTTGCCACACGCTGTGCCGTTGTAAAACCACTCAAACTGAGAATATGCCAGCCTATATTTGGTAAAAAATCTGATCGGAAACAAGAAAAAGCACAACCTTCAAAGGCAGAACTGGAGCCAGCGTTACCAAAACAACATAAACCGAGGGATCCAGAAAGAGAAAAAAGACGTTTAGCGAGGAAAAAAGAAAAGCGCGCTACACTAATTCTAGGTTTAATCATGGGCAGTTTCATTGCCTGTTGGCTGCCTTTTTTCTTTTTGTATATTTTGAAGGCTGCGTGTAGATGGTGTGTTATTCCCGGGAGTGCATTTGCGATCGCTTTCTGGTTAGGCTATATGAACTCAGTTTTGAATCCTGTTATCTATACGATATTTAATAAGGACTTCCGAAGGGCATTCAGACGGATACTGTTCAAGTGATGTTTGGCCTACCTGTGCTGTTACCAATGCGTGGCCAACAGGATTATGTTGGCCCAGCAGAGGGCAGCACCAGGTCTTTACAATATGCGTTAAATTTCTACTTGACAGAACTAAAGTTATTTTCGCCAAGAGCCATTCAACTGGATATGACTGTTTTTAATATAAATTTAGTTATTATATTATTAATATTGTGTTAGGATTTGAGGTTCTTGGTAAGTGTAATTATATTTAGTTCTAACAAACTGAATTTCACAAAGACTATCGATAATCGTTAATAGGATTTGAAATGGATTTGATTGACATTCAATGATTTATTCTTAATGACATAGTTACATAGGAAATAACAATACTAAGTTGAATTACAGCAGAAATTTCTGCCCAAATGTTTTGTTGATTTATAGCCACACAAATGAAATCTTTGCAAGACGTTATTTTTTATTAATATTATTTGTTCAAGTTTATATTATCTATTAGTTAAGTAGATTAATTTAGTTTATTTCAACTACTGTGATCGATTTTTCCTATATTTATAATTACGTACATATAACGTAACATATTGTAAAGAACATATATTAAAGGTTTTTTTTTAAAGAACCCCTTTTCAAAATTATTATATTAAATAAAACGAGTCTATATATTCAAAAGTCAATCAAATACAAGAAAACGAAAGAATTAGTAGCTATTCATTCATTCAAATTTGCAGAACCAAACGCGGCCATGAATTAACGTTCGATACGTGCTTTCGTTAAGATTTGAATGACTTATGATTATATAGGCATAACACAGTGCCCTACTGATTGAATAATGACTGTGCCTCCGTGCCTATCCATGCACTTTACATAAATGCACCGTCTTATTTTAAGTACCTATGTAAAAATTTGCGTATTTACGCGACTGTCTTTCATTTAGATTGTATTCAAAATAAAATAATAACAAAAAGTATATTTATTAGTGACGCGTTTTAATCCTATAAATATTCCGGTGTACAATAAATATATATATATAATTTCGAAATTAATCTCGCATATAATTTTATGATATTGTCATTGCCAAGTATTAAGACCAGTACCACTCTATACTCATCTAATCTAAGATGACTTAATTATTTATTTCAACTATTTTAATTTTAAAAAATACTCCTATGTACATTGTAGATAGCGCTGGTCGCATGAAATTCGTGATTTACTATATAAGATTTAATATTATCTTGTAATGATACCAAATGAACACCAAAATCTTTGTAAATTATCTAATCTTATGAACTAGTAATAATGTTCAATATCTAATGTATACGCCTAGTATATATAATTAGCGCAATTAGTGTATATAAAAGAAGCTACTTTAAATATTTTGCTTGGACTAATAGAGTTTTGACCCGCGGTTTCATTTAACTAAACCTATATGACTGACAGTAGTTCTCTGTAAATAATTTATAATTAGTGAAAAAACAACGACTATTTAATTCTAAATTAATTATTATAGACTCTTATAGAACTTTAATGAATAGTGTATAGGTGAGAAAAGCAATAGAATTTTCATTTAACACATTTGAAATTTTTCATGTTGTCTTCCAATGCGTGTGTGATCATAAATCATTCCTTTTTTGACAAAAAAAAAACACCAAATTTTTATGTATTGCACGTAAGTAGGTATTATAATTTATTAAGATTCGAAACAGATATCTAGGATTGCATAATATAGCACTGAGCCCATGCTTATTGTGTCTATCCTATTTAGAAGAAATGTCAGGACATATGTTAGTCATTTCTTCCCAATGCAATAATTCTTAGCGAGAACGTTTCTTTGTATTAAACTTTTCAAAGATATACAGGTTTTGTACAGAATAAATATATACCTAATATTTCTTATAGATTACAATAGCGAATTTTGAGATTACTATAATGTTTATTAGTATAATTATATAGTATATTCCCCTAATAATTAGAGAATGTTCAATAAAATTGTTCTAAATCTTAAATTACTATTTATATAATAATGTTACGCTATAGTATAATTTGTTGATGATATTTTAAATTTGCGTCTGTTACGTTTCAAATTCTTTGAAAAATTGTAATTAATATACGATTATTCTCTCGAATGTAAAAAAAAAGATTATACGAAGTACCAAATATACAATTTTAATCTTTATTATCGTGTTTTAATTCTGAACGTGCCAATTTTATTTTATTTGGACAAAATATTATTTTTAATTAAATTAATTTTAATATTTTGCTCTTAATAAAACATTTGCATAAAAACTTAGTTAACACAACTGTGCCGAAGGTAAGCGATCTCACAAGACAACTGATTAAGAGAGTTTTATATACTATTTAAATATAAAGGTACAAAATATTATTATTACAATCAATAATCATTTCATATACATACCTTTTTTTTAAATAAGAATGATATCAAAAAAAAATCAAAAATATCTTTATTCATATAGGTAAATACTCACAAATCACAAAGGTAAATACACTTATGAATCGTCAACAAAATAAGTTAAAATTTTCGACTCTACATTGACAGCCAGTTCCCAAATCTAGAGCGTAGAGTAGACAAGATGAACTGTCATGAAACTCTCCGCCACTGCTTTAAATAATATTTGTATAGTATGTAACATTTGTATGATATTATATGAAATAAAATAATACCCGAAGAAATTACGCAATATCAATATCAATAAAGATTTAATTATCTTACCCACCAATATAACTTATGCAAAGCTTATCAGATACTTTGAAAGTTCACAGTTGAAATATCAACCTACTTTCAACACGTCATGCAATAAATATTATTAAAAATAATAAGTTTACACAGTACACTATACTGTAAATTTTTAAAAGACAGTTACCCTATTCTAAGCGGAGGAAATAACCCATAATTCTACGTTCTGGAGAAAACTTCAACGTAAGAACACAACTGGGTGATAAAAATAAGCAATTTGTGCACAAAGCTGCCTCGCTTACACTTTTGAAAACTTTTAAGAAACTTTTTGATTCATACAAACTGTACCTATTTTTACTGACTTCTGTGGTGGTTAACTATTCATGTTAACTATTTGGCATTAAAAGAAGACTTTTGTATCAATTCATAAAGTATTTGTAATGATATGAGGAGAGAAATTTTTACGAATGCTGTTGACATAGCGATTTGGAAATCAATGGACTATCTTGAATATTCGCTTCAGGAAACCCTAATTGGTCATTATCATTATTTTTATTGTGAGAAAGTTGATTTTTCATTATTTTTGAATGTTCTTAATACAATTTCACTAGGATTAATAATTAAATTTAATTTAATAATTTCAGTATAATTAACGTAAGTTCTCCCGACAAGTATTCAGACAAGGAAACTAAAATAAAAACCTAACTGATTCATATTTAGGTATTTGGTAGGCTGTTGTGTAACTGTACCCATAAAATTGTCCTTTCCTCATTATTTTTGGTTTTCTTACTAATGATTAGATTTTTGTGCACAATATTTATTTTTGCCCGGATTCGATGAGAAACTTTGTTTACTTCGTGTGTGTACTTTGCGCAAATATAAACTTTCTATTGATTTGAAATAAACTTAAGTACAACTGTAATTAAAAGCGGACTCTGAGTCGGACTTACGATGACAAGTTTCTGGACGATTTTTCTTGTTAATTTCTTAATTTGATTAAAACCTTAATAATGTGTGAACAGAAATCAATGAGATTTTTGCCATCATTATCTATGCCTGTTCCACAGATAATATATAAAACATAGTATAGTTTTATAAAACTATGATTTTTTTATTTTGAAATAGTATCAAGTAGATCTTAAAGCTAATGCAGTTTGGTATATTTCATATTGTTTCAAAATTTTTACATACAATATCATAACTATGATCACTGGTGGTAATGGTGACTGTACTAAACAATTTATAAATTAATTGGTTATATTATATAACCTAAAAATGAAAATGTGGACCGATCATAAAAGCTAATTAACTATTTGGCTAAAAAATCAATGGAGCGGAAGAAGATATTAGTCGTCCAAACCCGTCAAGGGCTAAAGCGTTAGTTATACATAACTTAAAGCGAAGCCTCATGTCATTAGAAAAATTAGCACAATGCTAAAGAAATATGTTTCAGTGTTTAAACTACATATAAAACTTTACATTTTATAGAGACATGGACTCTTAAATATTTAGTACCATAAATATTCTAGAATATTCAGTTTTGATTACTTACCACAAACATAGATTGTCTTATGTTTTAACTTTATTTTAATAACCCACTAGTGGTACAACAAATGTTATTTGTGTCTCTATTAAGAATTCGTTTTAAAAACTTGACGAATTTCGCTTCTATTCAGTGCGAGTTGTTCAAAGTTAATTATAACTAAAACTTTTCAGATTTCATTTCATATCAGGGTGCTTTCAATAAAAACTGGGTCATGTTTTCTTTGACGATCGCAATCCTGATAAATTCATAATTAAAAATGATTGTAATTTATGCGTTGTTACATTAATAACACGACACTTTTATAACAACTATTTTCACTAGATCATCATATTAATCGTTCATCACTTACTTCAACTGAAATTTTATGACTTCTTGAAAAAACAATGGGGTCCTTCAATAAAAGAGTATTTCCTTAAAAGCCGGCACCGCACTCACAAGCTCCCAACCATATGAGTGACTTCCCCCTTATAGTGTGCGTCCTGGTCGAATTCCTCCTCTTGTTTAAAAAAATAATTCTAATTTAACTACATATTGTGTATTGCCTGCCATGTCTCATAAATATAATTAAAATCGATTTTTTCGTATATTATTTTCTTATTTCGTATTTGTCTACGGATTCGTTAACCTGTATAAAAATCACAGAAAACCTATGATGATTTAGACACTTGAAAATATTTAATAATTTGAAATATCTGTCAAAACTTCCGTGATAATACGAGTTATCAAAATTTTAAGTATTCACAAAAAAAGCCTCATACATTACACATTTATCACGTTAAAAGAATAATAACAAAACTAAATGTGTTTGATGGTATACATATTGCCACTTTTAGTTAGTCCATTTGTTTCTTGTATACCATGCTGTAATTGTTGCATGGACTGTATCGTACCAGATGAAAAGCCAGATACTGAATAACCAGAAAAATATAACAAATCTGACGTACAGCCAGGCTTCTCGGGCGTAAAAGGTTCATGAACTATACTAATATTTGTTATTTGTTAGTAATAAAAAATGTAACGAACTAAATAAATCCATAATTCATTCCGTATGTGATACAAAGAAGATAACATAAATAACGAACGACATTACAAATAATCTTAGCTAAGCCACGTCTCCCTTATTTTTATAAAAATAAATAATTCTCGCCTCCGGATAACATACATTTTAAGTTACATACATTATAATATGAATGTCTTACGATGCGTATTAGATTGTTATTGGATATTAAAATTGATTTTAAACTAATCGTTTTACAATTTCAGAGGTTGCACCATTCAAAATGTGCCTCAGTCCATGCGTGTTATTCAGTTGTCCATTTATAACTAGTATTTGCGTTAGTTGTCTGCCTATAATCTGTCCTGACGTCATCAAATGCTGTTATGTAGAAGACGATGGAGAGCCACCCTACGAGAAGAGAGTTACGAATAATAGCTAAATGAAGTTTTGAGGTTGAAAAAAATTATATTTGCATTTACATCACAAATGTTTTATGTTTTCTAAGATCAAGAATAAACATTGTTCATATCTTATGGAAAACACATATAAAAAAGAATGATAAAATGCTATCCATTATTAAAATTTTGAAAATTACCTCTTTATTCTGTGCATGAAGGAGTCCTCTGTGCCGTCATGCTGCCTAAAATAAATAAAATATCGATGGATAAACTCAGTAAATAAGCTATCTCATTTACAATTATGGGTGCCTTATTGAATTATCTCAGTCAATAATTCAAAGACACTGTAATTCGCCTTAAATTTACATTATACCTCATAATTCAAATTTAATTACACTTAATTGTAACGTCTGGACTACAAAGAACAAAACTTCGTACAAGACAGACAATATTTTCAATGTATATTTCATACTTTGTAGATTATTATTATTTACAATTAGCGGCGCGCCCGCATCGAAGTTGGTCGTAAATTCAGTTAAGCACGAACTCGGCGACAACTTGAACGGAACTTAATAAGTCGACAAATCAAAGCTGTGAAGTTTTAATTAATTTAATGTTCCGATATTATTTGCAGCGGTATTTTGCTTTACGATTCGTGAAGTGCTTTAAGTTAATGTTTTTCAAAGAAAAATAAATATTAAAAAAATGCTCTTTGCTCATTTGCGTCTGCGTAATTAAGAGACCATTTTTAGAAGAACCGTAAAAACATTTAGTTACTTGGTTTCTACATTTGTAATAAGCGCTTGAAAAAGATATAAAGGGTGTCTTCTGCACGTATTTGAATTAAAGAAGTGTCAAAATAAACATATTTCAAAAATGGTAAACTGTTTACACGAACGTGGCGACTACAAGGCAATAATATGGACTAATAACAATCCAGCAGCACTTTAAACCTAGATGGGTCTTGCCTCCGGATTTCCATTTCCTTGATTATTTCTATTTGTTTATAGACAAGTGATCAACAGTATATGATATCCTCAATTCTCTTCAGAATATAAACAGAATATAAGCTAAAATACAAAAAAAGAATTATGATTGATTGATGATTTTTATTGTAAACTGCACCTCGCTGATTCGCGCACAATGATTATACAATCTTATCACCACGAAAATGTACAATATATTGTTTAAACTATCTAATAATCATTTATCAGTGTCCTAGCAAAGTTGTCCAAAATTTACAGCTAATAAAAAATAATAAAGATGAATTTAAATAACGTTCTGCGGGGATTAATTTGTTTACCATGTTAACATATTGAGTGAAATATACACAGTTTATTGAGAACAGTAGTCGCCTTTATTATTGGATTTGTTAACGATCACTTTACTTTTATATATAATATTCAATTTTGTGTGTAGATTTTGTATAGTTTCTTACATAATTAAACTTGAGTACAGGTCTAGTTTTGAGTTTACATATTTTTAAACATACGTAGGTAGGATAGTATTTTTATAAAAACCATAATAATTATTCAAAGAAATTAATTGTTATCAAATTATAAATTAGATACCTTGACTACAGTTTCCGTTTCATTACACGACCAATATAAATGTTCTCTCTGAACCTATTGTTTTAAATAACCTATGTTTATGCTAATAAGACCTCCACATTTATCGCATAGGAAACATTGTTTTAACAGTAACTATTTCAGACAGGTAATCCCTAGAGCCTAGAAGTTAGACCGATAAGGGTCTGTATGATTTAATACCAAAAATTTACCCATTTATAGATATAAAGATACAGGTGTGTAATAAACTAAGTGATATATTCGTTACAAAGGATGTAGAGACATGTCTGTAACGATAAAAATATCTACAGAATAACTAAGATGGTCGTGTAGGTATATTATCTTTCTATCTGTAAGTATTTTACAAAACGTTCAACGTCCAATCAATATGAGCAAGTTTCATGTAAGTTCACACAATGGACCACAGATAGCATTACAACACACAGCTTATCAGAATAGCAGACTAATTATAGATGATAAATTGTAATCAAATTATATATTTTTTTTAATTTTATTTATGCTTTAAACGAACAGATATACATATGTTTACATATTCATATAAACATTTTACGTTTTTTTATTAGTTTTAGTAGATGGTTAATTTACCATTCCTTAATTGTAAAATCATATTTAACCTATTCTTTGAAATCAGAAGCGAGAGATTTAAATTATCAATAATCAAACTATCAGTCATGAAAATATAACCGACGCGTCCGAGGCTCAAAAAGTGTTCCCCTCCTATAAAAAGGGTGACCATCACGACGACCAGCTGCGCCTCCGAATGAATATCTAACACTATATATAATATTTCTATTTTTTAGAAAACATACTAGTGACTTTAAAATATATTCCAACGAGTCCTATAGTCCTAACAAAATACTGTGAACAGTTTGAGCGATTTCTAAACTAGAGAAGAACTTAGTTCACTACACAGTGTGTAGTGAACTAAGTTGGTAGGTTCTGCCACAAGGGAAATGTTCCTTAAACTTGCAGCAGTAATTGGAAATTACATTTCAGTGTTCAATATACAGTCTATATGTATTAAATTAAATCATAACAGTCCTGTAATAAGCAAGACAATAAATACTCAACAATAACTTTTATTATCTCGTTAAGTAAGTGTACTTCTGATATCAACGTGAGGCAAGAAGTTACATAATCTGTGTAAACTGATACAACATTATTTGGACAATTATATATAATGCAATACGGACAAATTTGACACTTGTCTGGACTATTCTTTTAATTTTAAAATCATCGTATATAACTGTTATATTAATATGTTATCCGAAGTTAAAACTGCTTTAGTGCAACGGATAAAATACTAAAATACGCTGTAACCGGGCAAGGAACATTATCAGTTATTTTTGTAAAAAGTGTGTGTCCGAAATACCGCGCGATAAAACTTCCGTCCCAAATCTTTTATTTTCAAACAAAACATCACTTTTTGTTGTGAATTCAATTCAGTATTCGATATTCATTTTCCATCTTTTTCATACTTTTGGGAAGTTGATAATTACAATGAAACAATTTAGATATTGGCAAAATTTTGATACGATAAACATATTACATACGTAAACCTTTGATTATAAAAAATATAAAATATTTATTTTTTAAACATTATTAAAAAACAATCGAACACAAACAACACACCCGAGGGAGAATGAAGCGTAAATGTTTAGTTAGAAGAATTTTATTTACAACTGCATATACTATGAAATATACCGAAGGAATATTTTTGTAATATGTTTAAGGAAATACAGTGCCTAGCCAGTATTCTTGAAAATTTGATGTTCACAAATATGTTCTATGACAAAAAAAAATTACGATTGCCGTACCCTTAATACGAAAAATAAGGATAATCTTGCTCTTCCCACTACTACGCATCATAAAGTTGGTAATTCGTTTAAACATAAATGTGTCTTAACTAAAATTCCAAGCAATTTGTTAAGTTTGTTGGTGAATAAATTAAAGACTAAGACTTAAGACTTAGGGTCCTTCAAGGCTTTTGTACCACTCCCGGGCTCCCAGCCACGTGTATGTCTATGTCTTCACCTTTATGGTGGGCCTCCTGCTCGTTTGCCCTACTATTTATTATATATATATCGGCGCAACCACAACAATTAGTCTTAAATTAGCTAGAATAATTAAGTTCAACATTATTTAATTGTCCTAAAATAAGTTTAAACACATAAGTTGAATACTTTAAGTTTGTTACTCTGTGAAATGTCATCTTTATTATTTCAATACGACGCCTTTGTAAACAAGTGCATGATAACTATAAATAGGGTCGCATTGTAGCCGCACGACACAGTCGCGCTCAGGCCGTTGCACGGAACGGACCTCTCTTCAAAAAGTGAAATATAAATCTTGGAAACTATCAGTGAAGTGTTTCTTTAAATAAGTGGTTATTATGACCGACTCAATCGTGATGTTGGCAATGCTGATGCTACCTACGCCCTTCAAAAATAACCCTACAGCGTAGTGAGGTTGGCGGTAGCCCTATAGTGGATCTCTCTCCCCTCGTTATCAGAAGTGGGATCGAAAGCAGCTTTTAGCTCAAGCTACGTCCTCATCAACTCCACCACCTGATCAACTGGAAGAAACTAATATGCAGCAGCAAAAGCCTGTGTTTGTTGCCAATTCAACATTTAAAACTGTGCAAAGATAAGGACTGCAAGTATATCCTCTACATGAAATGCAGTTGAAACCCACATTGGTGTGCGAGAATGGTGCCAGCATATCGTTCAAACAAGTGACACGTACAAACTTGATGATTTCGTTGTACGTAGACAACATCTGCAACCTATTGATAGGGCGTGCAAAAATGTGGATAGATAATTGGATGGTAACTTCCACAACTTGGCGTGAGTTACGGAAAAACTTTATCACCACGTTTTAACCTGAAAATAGATACTCTCGTGATATCGTAATTTTCAGAGACCTTGTCTCGTGCCTGGATCTTGTGGCGAAAATCACTAAAGACAAAATGTTAGAAGAACATGCTGTGAAAGCTTTGATTGGGTGTTTGAATAACAAGTGCTTGTGTATCGTGCTTAATTTGGTAGTCAAATAAAAATGTGTCCCTGAGCTCATCTCGGCTGCAATATCGATACGGAGGTAGTGTGGTCAATCGACCATCAGTTATAAAAGCATATATCAGGAAGATGGTAACACAAAATGATGAACAGCCATTACCACAGTGGAAGTGTTTTCTAAATACATCCTGTTATATCATGCAACAAATAAGAGAAAATAAGCACACTACTGTGTACTGTTTGACATAAATATTCATATAACAGTGTCAGGAGTTAGCCGAGCGAATGGCCAAGTAGAAAGGGTCGTTGCAAAACTCAATAAAGCTTTAATTATGATTGAAAACTATGAAGCAGAAAACTGACACACTGTATTAGAGAAACTTCAACAGGCAATAAGTCGTACAACCCATAGTCATAGGTATTGCTCCATTAACACTTATTACCTCCTAAACGTCTAAATCTGGTATTGTCAACTACGTCAGGCTCCTTAACCTGGTAATCGGCTGACCGTATCGGCAGATAGGAAGATTAATCAGGATAAATTGTAAGTAATAAAAGACAAAGAAACAAAAAAAAAAAACAACAAAAACGCAACAAACACATACTAAACATACACACTAACAAACTCTATATATATATATAGTATATAGAAATATAAAAAAAAATGTTATATACTATACATATAAGCCTATAAAAGGATTTCTTTATAAATTATAAATATTTAGATTAAAGACTATTTAAAATATTTGACTTTGGCTTTAATACATTTTAAAACATTAAATTCAGCTTGATAAAACCAGTAGTGCCAAGTCAACTCTAGTAATTTCCTCTGTGAAACTAGCTATAAAATCTGAGATTGATTTAAAAATTTTAGATCACGTCAGCATCTTTACGCTTCAATGAATCTGGTAAATGGTTTAACTTTGCTGCTTGTCAAGCTGAGAAATTGCTAAATTTTACGAAATCAAACATTCGTAATATAAATAGCCATTGGTGGAAATGCATCTACGGGTCTTTCCTTCGACAGACGTCAGATTTTGGGTGACGCAGTTAATCTTAATAATTTATAGTATCATAATTATTACATAAGTTTAAAAATAAGTACTTTAGCATTACTAACATCAACATAACTTTATTAAACTGCGGCATGATGACGGATATTAAAACATGTTTGTGTGTTTAAAAGTCGAGCCGATAGAGCGTTGACAAAGTTTTTAATAGTGCCAGTGTAACTGGCGTGTTTAAATACCTAATTATCCATACTGTACTTTATCTAACAATTTAACCTACTCACTTTTATATTTATTACTGATAATATATTTTCTAAATTTTACTATTCAATTAATTAGTATTAGTACTAATAGAGAACCCAATTCTCATAATAGTCGTATAATCATATGAAATCTTTTCACAAGCCATATAAATCGGCACAAAATAAAAAAATACTTTATTAGTTATAATTATGCTTCTTAGTTCTTTGTATTTTTTAAGTCGGTTGACTTAAAGCTATCAATGTTAAAATTGTTGATTGTTATCTATGACCACTGTAATGCACTCTGTAGAGACTGTAGCATGACTGTAAGAACTAAGTGTAGTCTGTAGTGATTTTTGATTTTCATAAGCGACATTATTTTTGTTAGCTAAGAAAAGTATATTTAACTGTAAAATTCTAATAAATTACTTATTAACATGGAACCAGTACGGGAAAAGGCTTTTCAAGATTATAGAAAGAAACTTATGGAACATAAAGAAGTCGAGTCGAGGCTGAAAGATAGTAAGTACTAAGATCTAAATGTGTCAATTTATGCCGAATCATCTTTTAGTTATGTTGTTGATTTTTTAAAATGTCTTTGTTTATTTGCGAATAAGACAAATTAAAGCTAAATATGAAGAGCTAAAGATGAATATTCTCTTGAGTGTAAACAAGTTTCCTTTAACTTTAAAATGACTGAATCAAGTATGAAAATGATTAATGTTAAACATTTAATATCCAACCTTTAGGCAAATAATAACTTACATCTGTAATATTTGATATAAACTAGCTAGCTGATACATATTTTCAGTGCGAGAACAGTTAAAAGATCTTACAAAACAGTATGACAAGAGTGAAAATGATCTCAAAGCCCTTCAGAGTGTGGGACAGATTGTTGGTGAGGTGTTGAAGCAACTTACTGAAGAAAAGTGTAAGAAATATTTTTGTAACATAATAATAATTGAGTGGAATACTACTCCTTAAAGGTCTTCCATGTTTTTATAATTTGTTTTAGTCTAATGATTAACCCTGTAAAATTATTATAACAGACCTTTGTGGTGTAACAGTAAAAATGAAAAGACTTGGCATTTCTTATAAATTAAATTATTTATTACAGAAGGTTTAATCCTATTTTTTTAACAGGTTTAGTTCCTTAAAATTAAATAAAAGAAAATCTAAAAAGTTTTCTTTAATTTCAGTTATTGTAAAGGCAACAAATGGTCCCCGCTATGTTGTGGGATGTAGGCGTCAGTTGGACAAGAATAAACTTAAGGGTGGTACTCGAGTTGCATTAGACATGACCACTCTAACAATCATGCGCCACTTACCTAGGGAGGTACATGTTTTATCTTATAAAATCAATCAAATATTTGCTTGAATAAATCAGGCGTGCTACAACTTTTTACTAAATCACTTTTGCTGTTCCTATCACTTATAATATTTGTTATTTGAAACCCTCTTGAATTCTGTAGTGTATAGGGTGTAACCCTATAAACTGTTAACAAACCTCAGTGGGGAATTATTATTTTTGTGTCTAAATATAAACTTCTACTTACTGTTATTGATTAATTGTTGTAATTTTAGGTAGACCCTCTTGTATACAACATGAGCCACGAGGATCCAGGAGATGTCACCTACTCTGCTATTGGAGGTCTGCAGGAACAGATAAGACAGCTTAGAGAGGTTTGTTGACAATTTTACTATTACTAAAGTGGGAGCCAAACGTACAGGTTGATGGCGCCTACACCAACTGAACCATTTAATCAATGTATGCTCTCAATTTATACGTAATTATGAAAAATATTATTAATATATAACTTGGTTTAAAACTCTTAAAGGATAAGCACTAGCAAGTAGCAGGTAATTACAATCTCATGATGACACAATTGGTCTTTATAAAACAAAACATAATAATAATAATTTCAGGTGATTGAACTACCCTTACTCAACCCTGAGTTATTTGTTCGTGTTGGTATCACTCCCCCGAAAGGTTGTCTCTTGTATGGCCCCCCAGGAACTGGAAAGACTCTCCTTGCCCGAGCAGTTGCTTCACAGCTTGATGCTAACTTCTTGAAGGTAAATAACTAATACTCTACTCTACTCTACTAGCTGTCATTGTAAAATTACGAAACAAACATCATGTTGTTTTTATATTCACAGTTTAGACTTCAATCTATTTTGTTTAATCTAAAAACAGGTAAAAAGATACTAATTTTAAATTATAACAGGTTGTGTCCTCAGCGATTGTCGACAAGTATATTGGCGAGTCGGCGCGTCTTATTCGTGAGATGTTCAACTATGCGAGAGACCACCAACCCTGTATTATATTCATGGACGAAATCGACGCCATTGGTGAGATTCTTGAATATAGAAAATTTTCTTATCGTAAAAATGTATGATTTCTATATCAAAGTAATTTTGGTAACGTTTTTTTTTAGGTGGTAGACGTTTTTCTGAAGGTACGAGCGCCGATCGTGAAATCCAACGGACGCTTATGGAACTGCTGAACCAAATGGACGGGTTCGACTCTCTGGGACAAGTGAAAATAATTATGGCCACAAACCGACCAGACACTCTCGACCCCGCCTTGTTGAGGCCTGGACGTCTCGACAGGAAGATTGAGATACCACTACCAAATGAACAAGCCAGGTTTGTCTCCTAAATGTTTATGCGAATTTTGATCATTACTTCGTCAGTGCACAATCTTTTATTGAAAATACCTATGTGTACCAATGACGGGCATTCAAGTCTTAATAGGTCGTCCATGAGCGGTGAAATCGCCTTTATCGTCTTTGTAGAAAAGAAGAAATTTGTTTATGGATAAATAAACTTCTTCAAATCTATTTCGCAAACTTTTATTTTTTTATTCAATTAATAAAAAATAAATAAAAAATTTACAGATTGGAAATTCTGAAAATTCACGCGGCACCCATTGCTAAACACGGCGAAATGGATTATGAGGCAGTTGTCAAACTATCGGACACATTCAATGGTGCTGATTTGAGAAATGTGTGTACAGAGGCGGGATTATTCGCCATCAGAGCTGAGAGAGAATATATTATACAGGTAATACTAGTTCGATTGTCTTTGATAGATAGATAATGTAGCCTTCATGGGATTTATGATACACAAAGAAAGTGCAATATATAAAATAATTGGAAATTCGACACAAATAGTTTCTATTTTGAATATTATATAATAAGAAATGTCCAATCTTACTGTTACAAAAGCGAAATTGTTTAATTTAAATTCTAAACTTTTTTATGTAATTGAACATATAAAAGTTCCAAGTTCTTCCTAGTAATAATAATATTCGAACAGTTGTCTTTAAATTCAAAAAAAGTCGAGATATAATATTTATTTATAATAATTTTGTTATATATATTATATATATATATATAACGAGGAGAATACCTCTAAAGAGCTACCGTAAGGCGCGGTGCCAGCATCGCCGACCCTAATACTCTGTAGGGTTATTTTTGACAGGCGTAGGTAGCATCAGCATTGCCAACATCACGATTCAGTCGGTCATAATAACCACTTATTTTATTCTATCTTATTTAAAGAAACACTCCAGCGATATTTTTCAAGACTTATATTTCACTATTTAAAGAGAGATCCGTTCCGTACAACGGCCTGAGCGCAACTGTGTCGTGCTGTTTTTTTTTTTTGAGTGGGATCTCGTTGTTGGCCGTGAGGCCTTTACAGTTCAGCAAAGGGTTGGTTGGCGAGCGGGAGCTCGGCCGAGACTTAAAACTAAATACAAGGGCGTCTTCTGTGAGACTCAAACCTCGGCTTGGGCCGTCAGGGCTGGGGACTGACCTGAAGGACCTTATCAGGAACTCACACAGTGTGAGCGAAGCTGAACAGGGACTCCGCCTTCGCCAGCGAAGGCGGTTTTTAAAACCTACATTTTTAATTGCGCGGGCGGCGCAATTCTGTATCTAGCTAATGTGATGTGATCATCCGGATCGGTTTAAGGCGTGGCGTACCTGTGTAATTATGTCGCGACTAGGCCTTACGATGGCCTAGCAAACTTCCGGACTACACTAAGGAGTCCGGCGTTTTCTATTATTATTCCTAGCTTAGCATCAACACTGTTGTCGTGCCGTTATAATGCGTTCCTATTTATACTGCTCAAGCACGTATTTACACTGACGTCGTATTGAAATAATAAAGATGACATTTTACAGAGTAACAAACTTAATGTATTGAATACATTTGTCATGTTTTTAAACTTATTTTAGGACAATAAAATGATGTTTGAACCTAATTATTCTAGTTCATTTAAGACTAATTGTTGTAATTGCGTCGATATATATATAATATTGTTAATAATTCACAGGAGGATCTAATGAAAGCGGTAAGAAAGGTAGCAGATAACAAGAAACTTGAAAGCAAGTTGGACTACAAGCCTGTCTAAGTATATAATATTTTTTACTTGTATTAACCTTCTGAATTAAATATATTAAATGTAATTGAACACATGACTATTATTTTATTACAGACCCCGAATATTGTGCTTATCAACTATGACAACCACCAAAACCTAACTAGATTTTATCTGTAACTACAGATGTGTCCAAAAATATACTGATTGTATTTTATGTATGATGAAAACTAATTTTCATGAAACTTAAAACTTTTTTGTGACGTGATTGTGGGAAGATTTTTTATAGAGAAAATGGTTTAATGAAAGAGAGTTAATATAACTCTCACTCACTCTTAGTTAATGAAGGAGAGTTAAATTGTAGAGTAAGGATTATAAATTTAAAAAAATAATCATTATATTATTTAAAAAATAACCTGCAGTTTCAATTTAACAAATGAGTTTTTCAATCACAATGCCCAAAATAGGCAATTAGGAGAAAAAAATTAAAAGGTACTCAATGTTAATCTTTAAAATACTGGTTATCTGATCAAGGATAATTATAATAAAATACCACACCCTCAAATTTATACACATTTAATAAAACTGCTTTTTAGTACATCTCGCCAAGACTTTGATATGTGTTACTTAATAAAACCAGGCAAGGTACCATTTTTCCGGGCTTTCGCTACATTTTCATAATAACACGTAAAATCAACATATCCCTTAATACGTTTATCCTTTTCATACGGTCGACTTGGGTATACATCAGATGTCGATTCGATCGATCGATTTGTATCAACCATAGAATCGTTCTCACAATCATTTGAAAATTCCGAATCGATTTCATTTAGGAGCGTATTCGATTTGGATTGAACAATCGGATTGAATCTGACAGAAGTGTTCTTCTGACAGCCGTCATTTGGAATTGGCGGGAGAAAATTGAAATTTCGTATTAGCAGTGTAATATGTGTGTTCGGTTTTGGTGTTAAATTATTTTGATGGCAAAATGTAACGAAATCATCCTCGATTTCCTCTAATACCGATTGACTGACACGCGAAAATTCCGACTGTTTGCGGAAGTTCTCGACGATTTTCTGTGCCAATTGTTTGTTTGTTTCTTCACTGTTGCCTCGAACTTCTTGAATGCGTTTATAGACTCCTGCGCTGACTAGAACTAAGAACCTAAAATCCAATATCACAGATGAGGATTGATTTCATCATTAGTATTTACAGATGCTCTAGTTCTACTAAATAAAGTGGGGTTTCATATACACTCAATTTATTTTAAATATTTTTAGCTAAAATACTTAAAGTATTAATTGAATACTTGTCTTTAGTTACATACAAACATTTTTTTTTAAATAATACCTGCAAGACTCATCTAGCAGTATTGGTCCATGTATCTCAGGAGCAGCCACAACTGGCTCTGAAGTTGCTGAACTAATACTAGGAAAAGCTTTATATAGACCTTTCACTAGATAGTTACCAAGACATCTTGTTCCTGTCTGGTTTCCAAGATATTGTCCTGAAAATAATATTTTGTATACCTTTCTTATAGTCTAGCTTTATATGTTAGGCACTAAGGTTAATATAAAAGAAATTCCAATAACTTAATTGGGAACTAATGCTAATAAATATTAACATTTTTATTCTTGAATAAAACATAATGATTTTGTTTTTCAAATTACTTAAAATAGTTATGTTTTATTAAATTTAAAACTTACCATTCCTTAGTTTATTAACATCCAATCCTAACTGTGAGAGTCTCAATAACTCATCCTCATTATCCAAACTATGATCCATGGTCAATTGGACAACTCTAAGCACTGAGTTATCATCTGTTCTACCAAGAAGTGCACGGGTCTCCCCAACATTTGCAACAAATAGCTTATTATTATGAACAAGAGCTAATACAACAGATGTACCGCCAGATAGGTGATGATCAATTTCTTTTAGGCGATGTAGAATACTATCACAGTTTTGAGATATCTGTAACAAAAACCATTTTTTTTAAATAAAGACATTTTTAGTGTTCATCTTCTGTCCTAAAATCTTAAATCTAGCTGCAGGTCAGAACTTTTGTAACAAAATTTAAATTGATTTACAGAGCATATCTTTTATATAAGAGTTTTTCTTGTAGCCGGGTGGATAGGTTTAGTATGATAACAGATCTAGTATTTTTAAAGTTTCAACTTTTGCTTACCTGTGTTTCATTAAGAGTTTGTAGTCTATATTGAAGACTTGTTCTTTCAGCTATCATGCCATCATAGTTCTCTATGTATGCCTTCTCCACTGATATAAAAGCGTTTCTGATATAAAACAATACAAACAAAATTATGTGTTGTTTTTATAAAAAATAATATCAAATATATAATATGTTGTTGCTATGCTACTATAAATATACCTTATTATTTAAGTAAAAACTCTGTATACATGTTATTTTATCTTATTTACTAAATATTCTTTAACATTAAATAATATAAATCTATTAAACTAAAATGACTGTATGTCACTGGACATAATTTAAATGTATATTACAAAGGAAGTAACTAAACTCCAAACAAGCCAGAGAGTGTGATTGGATTTCAGCTTATGCATATTAAAATTATCTACACAAGTACTAGTACCAGTTCTGGTTTTGACTGCTAGAGCTACATATAGCTCTTCAGACTTTAGTGCCTAATCTGTAAGTATTGTAATAAAAGAATTCTTAAGAATACCTAAGTCGTTCCCTAATTTCCTCATCAGTATTGCTTAGGGAGGGTGGAGGAAACAAAAGCTCTGCAGCCATTCTCTGCATTATAAATCTGGCAGCTTCCAAGCCATTGTGTGGCTCAAATACACCATAAAGACATCTAAAATTGTAGTTCAATTTTTACAATATTTAGTATAGTATGTTACGACTTAGCACTGTTGTCAGAATTTGTTCATTTGATTTAAATACTTACGAATTATCTTCAGTCTGGCAATAAAAACATAAGCAATCGTCTGTAGAGTTAGAATCGCCGAGGTGAGAGAGATAAGAGGCTACGCAGGTATTCCTGCACTTTGGCAGATCCTCTGTCCAAGGTCTAGCAATCATTTTATTTAACTATTATATGTCTACTGTACTAGCACTTTATATTTCTTCTTGTAATGATTTTAATATCATCATTTCGCAGTCTGCCACAAACAAAACTGGAAATCAAAGTAGAAACACAATAATACATTGAATAAATAAGCAATTATAATTACATATTATTTTATTGGTCTTTTAACTCACCTTATATTGCTGTTGTGAAACTATATACTACATCACTTTTTGACAGACGGGTGAGCTTATGTATATAAACATTAGCTGACGCTTATTCACGTAACTATACCTATATAGTCTGTACAAATTCATAATGCGTTAGTGCCATCTATCGCCAAGACACTTGGCTGATTTTTTATTATGTTTTAGAGCTCAACACTAACTCACATGCGTGATGCGATGAAGAATCATTTTATTCATAAGAACCAGATCCGTTTTATGGAACTATACTCTTAACTGTTTACATAATGGGCTTAATTTAATTAGATATTAGGTGTATTAGGCATCATTGCCAAAATAATTACCACGTGTGTAGAGTATATTTTTCAAAGCATTTACACTCGACACTAATAAGGGGTTAAATAGGCAAATATATTTTAATAATGAATTGCGGTATTTGAACAGTAATGATTAGGCATGGTTATGTGGTTGCCTTAAACAATAGGTCATGTGTCTGCTATTTGAGTGTAAGGATATAAATAATAATTAAAAATGTAACATTCACAAGCTTACAGCCGCCATTAACATATGACCAATATTAAGTAAAAATCAACCATCTTAATTAATACCACTATTGCACCTTTTTAACTTAAGACAAATAAAAACTTTAGTTATGACTGCAATTGTATATATGAAATTTTATAGCCATTTGGTTAGTAGTCTAGTTAATTAATGTTAAGTGATATATTTGGCAACTATTCACTATAATACCCATCAAGGCCATACTATTACATAGTACTTGTTCCTAAAGTTAAATTTCAATAGTTAAAGTTATTTAGACTAAGACTTGGGATTCTACTTTATGTATAGCTTTTTATTAGTTAATAATTCAGTTGTTAAATAAAAATCAACTGAAATCCTACTTAACTAGTTCAAGATTATAATTTATATACAATTATTAATCTTAAATCCTCAAGGAACAATATGTCAAAAGAAATATGAAGAAGTATTGAAAATTAATCTTTTAACAGTAATGATCTGAAAACTTTTTTGATTTATTACAAGTTAACAGGCTACTTGATGATCAGGTCCAGGATCCATAGTCATACTTTCTATTATTAATACAGTCTAAGAATATTATTATTTCACAGCCATAAATAATTCAATACCTAACATAGCTTGATATGTTGTTACTTTCTATAAGGGAAACTAGCGATTTAAGAAAAAACACAATTCATAGATTAAAGTTTATGTCACATATACCTATAACAAAAACTTCAATCGTTTTACACATTTTACAATTTTTATATTTTATAGAATATTAGGCTCTAGGCAGAGCATCTAAGTTGTGTTGAAAGCGAACCAGATTTTACATATAGTTAAAATATACTGACATCTATGACTCAATCTTATGTACTTAATATTGCCAATATTAACAGTTTTTACAACACTTATGAAACGAGATTGTTAGTGCAAGGTATAGCATGGATGAAGGCTTCCAAAGACATGAGTCCACAAGGCACCGTCACCAAAACATCAAAGAAATGATTAATTCAAACGTGTATTAACATAACAAATTTGAGACACATCTCACTGCTTTGGAAACCCTAGCGTTCACTTTGAATGAGCATTTTAAAACTAATCATGTCTAATCGGTCTTTTTGTCGGCGACTTTGGTTTCTGCCTCAGGTTTCTTTTCCTCTTTATCTTTTTCCTTCTCTTCAGTGACAACTTCCTTTGCCTCTTGCTTTGAAGCTTCGTCAAAGTTACCTACTAAGTTAGGTACTTCGTCGTCCTCTTCAATGGGTTTAGGAGCAGCCACACTTGACGCTATCCTTTTCAGCTGAGTGAGCCCTTCAGGACCAAGCTGGCTGAGAATACCGGGCAGCATCTCCGCAATTTGCTTGTTTTCGCCATGACCAGTAATAGCAAATGTATTAGCGGCGAGCGATGCCTGTGCTTTAGGGTTATTGAAATGAATTACCGTACCGTCATCTTTGATCATATTAACTTCCTCGATGCCAGGAATAGTGTTCACTGATAACTTTTTCAATGATGACTGTAACTTTTTGTCATCTGTAGCGGCCGTCGCATGGACAACCTTCTTCTTGCGCCTTGGAGTACCCTTGCCGCCGATGCGCACCTGTGACTGCAATTTTTTCAGCTTTTCCGTGTTCATTTTGTTTATTTAATTTATGTGACTGTTAAATGAAAGCGCGCTGCACCTTTTTAATATGGTCGTTATATAGTTTTAGACGCGAACAGTTAAGAATTCCATGTAACTTGATAGTACGCACGTGTTTTGAACACCGGTTAGTTACAAAGGGAAAATGGTGGACTCATTTGAGACTAGTTATTTCCGTCATTTAGTCGTTGGCAGCACTGCATGTATTTACGTTCCTTTATATGACATACAGGACGTCAAATGCACATGTTTGAGAATAAATTATCAGTTTAAATATCTATTATAGCCATAAAAATGTAAAGTCATTATATAAAAGTGTAAATATATTATTAAATTGAAATTATTTAAAATGGACAAGCTTTTGGAATTTCCAACATATTATTTTTTATATATAAAGTTTGCGTTGTTCGAAACGTAAATATTTTGTTTTAAGGTGTAAAGTGCCATCTGTATGGAACTTTATGAGGCTATTAGATACCATCATCTGCCTGTAGATGGCAGAAAATTATACCAATAGTTTTACTACTCTAAAATAGATGGCTTAACCAGTATCAATGGTATTTATAAAGTAATATTATAAAAATAATTCGTACTACACAAAAATACTTGCTGGCAACTAAATCGATTATACGTCAAATAAAAATAACAAACTATTTTTTGGGTTATTCATTTTCAAGTTATGTATTTATATACAGATAATTACTAATTACTATATTGTTTATCAAAAATAGCAACAATAAAAAAATATTCAATTAAATAATAGTATAACATTATACCGAACTTAATAACAAATATGGAATCTTAGTGTTTCGATTTTTATCTGATTTGTATTTTGTTGCAAATATTATCTACCTAGTAACAAAAAATATGAGTTATTCAAAAATGATTTAGTAACAAAATTAAATTAAAAATATTCATATTAAATTAAAATTTACAGAAACGGTAGGTTATGTATACGTATATACACAATATTGGAGATACATAAATTAAGTAAATAATATATTACTAACTATAATTAAACAAATCTATAACATATTTATGTAGTGTTATAATGTTTCATGGTCCTAACAATGAAAGCGTTTATTAACATAACAGTCATATAAACTAGGTTGCGTTCGTATATCTATTTTAAGCAAAAGATGAATAAATTAAAAAAACAAAGATAGTTTTTAGCCAGTAACAACAATGAACAAAATGTATAATATTGTGCGTCAGCTGAAAGTAATTTGTTTGGAGCACTTAAATGTTTATCCAGTATCTACCCACATCAAATTGTAAAATAAACTGGGAATTACTCAACAGCAAATCAACATAAATATGATTATAAAAAAAACCTATAAGCGCGTAACGCGGCCTAAATATAAGTGCATTAGTTTATTATTCACTTATGTACAGTCCGGTAAAAAATCGAACTTTTTGAATTGTATTAAGATAAATCTTAATTAATTTCGTATTATTTGAAATATATATATCTTTAAATAATAATACATATGTGTGATCTGGGAAATTCGGCAAAAATCTTATTGCTAAATATAAACGATGCTTCCCATCAATGTCAATATTTAACGTTTATGCAAAACACCTAATAAAAAAAAACAATGTCTTAAAATAATCTACTATTTTGTGGATTTAAATTATTAATTTAGTCACATTGACAAAGTCCTTCCCTTTCTCTTTAAACCCCTGATTCATAAATAAAAACTAAATCAGTCTACCAGTTATAAAAAGGGACTATTCGCTCTTCTATATGATGTTACATCTATCAACACATTCCGTAAGTGCGCGCAAACTACGTTCAAAAACGTTTTAGCAAAACATTCAGTAATAGCGGGAGTATCGACGTTCGAAAATTAAATAGCTGTCATATTGTTCCTGATGGTGCGAAGATGTCTCGATGACAGCTTTACACCACAGATACATTGAAGTGCATTAAGTAATGTAGATAAATATTTATGGCACGATAACTGGGTTTTACGAGTTGACGAGTGACGTATATTTTATTTATTAGAAGGACTATTTTGAGGATGGTAGGTTATTAATATTGGCGTTTACGTTACCGAATACGCGTGGTTATGTAATAATTATCCAATTTTGTCTGGTTTGTTAATGAGCCTAAAATTGATTTTAAAGGAAACCTAATAAACATATATTTTTTTTTATACAGCTTAAGCATCTGATATTATTTTAATTACTTTTTTATTTACTTTTACCTTTTAAAATTTTTTGGGTTATGGCACTACATCGAAATACGACTTCAGAAAATCACAAAATTAGATTTAAACTCTACAACGTATGTAAGATTTGTAAATTTCAAATATAGATAAAAAATATATGCAGTGTGACAACTGGCAATCGTTGACACTTTTTTTACCATTTCACGCGCCCTAATTAATCAGACCGTTTTGGTTCAAGTCTGTCATTTAAACAATTATTAAGACTCGTTATCATTCTGTCGTTGCCGTAAAAACTACGAACAAAAATAGTTTCCTTCAAAGAAACATTTTTTAAATGGAACATTTATAATGCCCGTTTAGGTAACAAGATGTCTTTATTTAGAAAAACTATTTCGTATGGTAAATATAAATCAAATGGTTATAGACATAATAGTTGAATTCTGACAAATAATTAAATTGGCCGTAATGAATTTGGTTTTACAGTTAATAGTTTTTATATACATATAAGGATTTAATATTTATGTATACTTTTGATAGTAGCAATAAGGTAGATATTGAATATTAATCCTACCTTAGTAAACTCATTAAGTGTCATATTTCAAGGTCCACATAATCCTATTTTTTGTTTCTAAATGAGTGAGATTAGTAGCTGGCATAATGCTGTAGAGTTTCGAGGATTTTAAACTCATTAGTTATCTAAACATGTCGGATTAAGTGGATTTAGCGACCACCCATTAACGCGCGAAATTTTGACAGATGCCAGAAGTGGCGGCATTTTTGTTATTTTTTGTCTGGCGACAAATTCGTATCGTCTTGTGATTATTTATGAAACAATTTCACGGGATTTTGAAGATTAGTAATTTATGACTGTGACGTGAAAGTTTAGGATTTTTTACTTATATGGTAATATTGGTTATGTCTGTACTTTTTTCCTACGCAATTTATTGTGATTCGTGCTTAAATTTGTAGAAAAATAATTACATTTATTTGGTTTAGGGTATATCGATCGGTCCTTCCCAAGATTCCTTGTAAGTATATTAAGGAAATAAATAATATAAAATACTGAGATATTTATGTATTTTCCACTCATCTAACATGGGAAAATAAATTATATTGTAACTCACAGTAGAAAGAAATATTCTTTAAATTTAGGTTACGAATATAGGTACAGGTTTAAAGTTAACGAAATAGAAGTCCTAAAACAGTTGTACTTGGCCTAAATCTTCTTTTTGTAACAGATAGTGTGCCTGCATCAATTTTATGTTCAGCTTCCTAAATAGCAAGTTGAACAGTCTTCCGATTGAATGATGAGACTAACATTAATATAGAATTGTATAGGTTTGTTTGTACCCGATAAACCCAAATCCTATCGAATACAAAGGTCTGATATTTGTTCAGCCGTTCAAATAAAATAAAGGAAAATGTATCGAAACAAATTCAATCACAATCTATCTCTTGGCCGATGTCGTTGCTGTTTGTACTACTGCGAAACTAATTTAATATAATACGCTATAGCATTTAAAATTTTATGTAATTTAAAACGTAGGCATTAATTTTTTTTTAAATATGGTAAAAAAATTAACAATTTTGATATTTTTAAATTTATAATGATATTTAATTATATGAATATGTTTAATAAAACGCTACTATGGATAAACCCCAAAAATATGAATCGTATTCCAAAAATGAACACTTAGAGCGCCTTTTGAACATTTTCGCGCCATTACACAACTGTCACAACATAAAAATTTCGGCCTAACAACTCCCAGTGGTCCGGTTTAATTTTAACGCTGGCAACCCGACACGATACAACGTGGTAACAGAACACTTCCAATCACAGTTTATTGAGCGAAAACCAATTCGAGCTCGTATAAATCCTAAAACGATAGGAATTTATTTCGTTTGCTTTTTGAAATTGACATAAACAATTTTTTTTCTAACAAAATATTTTATTAATAAGAAACCTCGAGAGACAGCTACTTTTTTACATAGGTACGTTTTAGGCAAATTTAATGATGTATAAACTAATTTATTACTTTTATTTCTTCCTGGGTCTTTCTTCTCGTAGTTTCCATAGAACAGTAGGAACTTATTTGCCAAATTTAGAATGGTAAAAAATCGCTTTTAACATTTTATAAATAGGTATTCAACGTGGTCGCTAAAATATAACCTGATATTTACCGATACCCAATAACTTATTGTTAAAGAAAAACCCAAACAGCAATACCAACCCTAAAGGTTAATCTCCATAGAGCCATAGAGAGAATAACTTTCCCGCCAATTCTATTCAATATGCCCTCAGGCCATAAAAGAAAATGCATTTGAAAAAGGAAACAAATAAAACCTCTTTCAATAAAATTTGGCAACCACGAACTATATCTTGTTTCGTAACATGGCCAGTTTACAACTTGTTAAATGTACTGAAATTTTATTTTACGGTTTTGCTGTGCTGTGTATATCTTGAAACATATTTCTATTAGGAAATTGATAGAATAAAATTTGTACAGAATATATTATTTCCATAGGTTTGGTTACGAATATAGTTAACGCGACGATAAGTAAGATGTAAGGGCTGCCTAACTTTAACGATAAATAAATAATTAATAACTTTATACTTAATGTGTAAAATACGACTCATCAGCACTAACTGATAAATCTATCTCATACGGACATAAACTTAAAATAATGGTTTTCATAATCCAACACACAACACCAATCCAATACCTCGTCTTGTACCTATTTTTACGTCACAAAATATTTCTTCCATATTGCAACACTTACATGCAAATAGACGAAGGGTCTTTAAGCCAATGAAACTGCTTCGTTTTATGTTTGCGTGTAATCTCTGGGTGTGGTTTAAGGGTCCGCAATTGAGCTGTAATAATTGTAATTTGCATTATTATGCCATTTGTTTAAGGGTATAAACGATTATACTTCACGATTATTATCGATTAAAATATAGAAAAGTTTAGCCATTTAACAGAAAATACCAAATAAGTGCATTGAATCTAGCTTATATTTCGTTTACAAACATAGGATATAACTTGAAAATTTTCAATATGGTAAAAGATTTTGCTAAGTACGTTAAGGAAATAATGTATCATTCAATAAGCTGGAACATTAACTATTTTGCTAAATAAAATGTTGTTCGTATTAAATATTTTTTTAAAGTTAAGTTCTTCTAAGATTCTTACATTTCAAAATCGTCGTTGTCACGTACAAGACATACGTACTTCTAGCCATATGCAAATTCTCTCTTAAGTTTATTCGAGAGAAAATCAATATCTGCGCACGAGATAAAGACAAAAAACATATTCAGTATTGAGTTAGAGAGAGACACCTTACCCTTTGCTTTCGGAAAATTAGTCTGTAGTACTTGTAAGATGCATACATAGTAAAATTCACTTTAACGCGTATGAATAGAGTTTAAATTCTGCCTTTATTACGATGTTACATAAACATTTTAGCACTGAAATTGAAGCTTTTTATTAAAGACATAAAGTCGGTTTTCGCATGATATAAATTTGAACAAATAATTGGCTGTGATTTCATAATAAACGGGATCAATTTGGTTTTATGCTTTTATAAGCAGTAAGACTTGCTATTAGATGAAATTATTAAAATAATTATCTTCTATTATTTTATGTTGTCATTTTTTTTGGTTAAGATAAATCTTATTAATTGCTAGTCAATAGTTATAAAACAATAACATGATTGTAGTTAAATAAAAAAATGACACTTTACATATGAAAAATAATAGTAATAATAGATATTTATTATCCCCTATATTACAATATCTCGTTTACTCCACGCGTTACCATGACAACCAATAAACAATGAACATGCTGATTGTTATTGTCATTGTAATGTATCCGAGTCGTCAATCAAAACAGCACGAACAAATTCTCAAGTCGTTAAATCAGCCAAAACGAGAGACTCAAGGTTTCTATAATGATGGTAAACATACGGGGTTTATTTTCAGCGTGTTTGCAGGAAAAGTTTGAGAAAATCTCATAATTAGGTTCAAGGTTTCAAGGCTCTAATACCTCTCCAGGATTTAATATCTCTCAAAGAAATATCTTGTAAATATAGTAATAACTAGTAAATATTTTTAAAACTACTTAGCACCTATTATAAATGTGTTGTAGTTTTTTCTGTTAGCGCAAAACTAATTATTTCTCAATAATAATAATAATTCGCAATATATTTTTGCTTTAGTATTTACTATATACTAGACAGTTAAATAAATATATATTTATAATTAGTGTGATAAATCTATTTCGGGTATCTTTGCGTACGGCACATACTGAAATTTACAATCGTATATTCCTCTGGCCCGCAGCATCAAACTTGGCTATCGATGCATTAGACTCGCAAATATCGACATTTTGTAGCCAACACTAACTTATCGCGATGAATATCGATGAAAAACACGCGTTTAAGCGTTCAGCTAAACATTGGTGTACAATGGGTTACTTTAAAATCGTCACTAGATTCAGAGCAACTTATTAATTTTACTTTAATTAAACTATATACATTACGTTACGTTACGTCGTATTAAATCTAAATCAGCACTAGAACTCTTATGCTTAGAATCTTGGCTTATTATTTGTACAATTAACAATTGCTGGATATTATATCTGCAGCAGCAATAATAACCATTAAGACTTATCTCGCATGTAGGCATCTCGGCGATCATGTTACACTCTTTTTTTTTCATATAAGAGGGGGCAAACGAGCAGGAGGCCTAAAGTCGCCGCCTATAGACACTCATGTGGGATCTCGTGAGTATATATATATACACACTTTTGTCAAAAACAAAACAAATAATTACTAAATAGCGTCACCTATATTACATGATAGACAAGCCCTTATAATATTCATCAAAAACAGGTCGACGGACAATCGGTGGTTCAACGTGATGGACGTTGCAGCGAATACAAACAGACAAAAGAATTATTCTTCATAAATGCTTAAATATGAAGTTCCCTCGCCCCACGGTTGATGGTATGATCTTTTAACAATGTAAAAAAACAAGTGTAGTAGCAATAGAATCTGGTATCCAAGAGGTATAAAGAGGGAGAAGTAGGCAGTGTTACAGGATGATGCGATAGTTGTTGGGTGTAGCTTGACCTAGGCGGGCACAAAGATAAGAAGATTGAAGCTCAGGGAAGCTGTGTCACCACTTATGTTAATTTTGTTGTAAACGATTGATTGTCGTTCTCATTATATGAACTAAGACACTGAAGATCTGACATCGACAGGTTATCGCGTACAATAAAAGATCTTTGTTGTTGTCAAATGTCATGTTGAATACCAACAAAAATAAATAAAATATAATTTATTCGTGATTTTTGTATGTTTGAGGATGTTGAGATTTCTCTCACTATAAGTATTCTCTCAGATTTTTTGGGTTGTTGCTGTTAAGGCATTAATTTGTTTAATTATAATTTAATTAGTTATATTTATTTTTTCAATTGTGATTTATGATGATACTCTTACAAGCATCTTATAAAATAATATGGTGATTAAGTACTTTAGTACGTTCTACGCCTTTTTTATTGTTACTATTCTAAAAAATGCGACTCAAATAATGTAAAATAAAATTGTTTTACTTTTGTATTGCTTAATTCGCCACCGGTAGAAGGTAGGTTGCTAGAAGGAAGAAGTCGTGGTTGCGTAAAATTTGGGAATATACGGGAAGCGATGCGGAGCTTATTGGCGAGGCACTCTTAGAAGAAGTGTTGATTAGTTTTTTTCTATGACTGAGTGCATACCAATTAGACACATCTCAGTCCACCTTTAAAGTTTTTGAGTACGTCAAATAATGTAATTTTGATTGAGACATTTTGCTTCTTTGCCGTCAATGATGGCTAGTTATCTATATGTATATCTTTGAATGCTGTGTGCGTATACATAAAAATGTCTTAATGAAATTCGTGCTACCGTTAGCTTGACAACATAATACCGTCTGTCCGTTTGTGCAAAAACTAACTAATGGGTTGATTCACACCGTTTTTCCATTCTTGTATCGAATGCGTTTTTAAGAAATAAACAGGTTTAAGTTTTTATCGCAATATATGGGGTACGAAGGTTTATTTACGAGTTTCAATTATTAAGTTTAGAAGTGCTAATCTTATTCAATGTCTGATTGAATAGTTAATCTTATTCACATTCAATTACATTTACAGACTATTTTTATCATTTTTTCATAGTTTTAATATACGGTTCTTATTGTAAAATAATTGACGAAAATAAATAGTAATGTACCAGGGAATTATAATAATACCGCAATAGTATATCTTAATAAGCTGAAGTTGTTTCGTATACTAATAAACGGAGGTAGATCAGTCTTATAAGAACGATGATTGAATTCAATAATTGATAGAATTGATCAGATAAGATGAAAAGAATATTGTAAATATATTATAAAATATCATACGAATACTCCACAGTTTTAAGAAAACTGAAAACTGAACGAACAGAACTCTTCGAGCGCCTTATAGTTATCGTCGTGCGGCCTAACTACTTGTTAATTACTTTATTATTTAAAATAACGAACAAAACTATTCAAACTAAAACACAAAAATAAAATTTAAGGTATGATTATAGTGGCTGAGTAGAAATAACGCTGGCGGCATTTCCTCGCTGTATCGCGATACACGGTTGAGCAAGAAAGACACCAGTTTAGGTCACCAGTACTGACTTAATACTCAATTATTAATAATAAAAAAAATTAATGTATACTTTATGACCGATACAGCTTAAATCTGATATGTCCAGCTCCATATTTGTTTAAAATTTCGGACGTCGTGTCAAGTTATAGTTAGGGAGAATCTCCCCACGACATTTCGTTACATGGTATTTTGTTATTGGTCTGTGGGGGCCACTTTACGTGTTATCGAAAATTACTTGGTGTATCTATTTTATGATAGATATTATGTTACGTAACTATTAAATAACATTTTATTATATCTGTCTAAAGAAAACGGTGAAACGGATTTCAAAAAGTTTAAAGGTAATTTTAACTGAAATTACAGGAGCGAGTGAATGCTTAAAATTTTTAAAATCTTAAAATTAATAATTAAACATACGCAATCTCTGTAGAGCGTCTATACTTAGATTGAAAGTATATGTTATACAACTTATAGTTATTTGAGAAGGCTCATAATAAATGTGTGATTTAGAAGTTAATGATATTTATATTGTTATAAACTAAGATAGAATAATTCATTTTAAAGGTATATTCATGCATTAAGCAGTTGGTTATAATTTATTATGTTATGTCAATCAATAAATAGAATTTAGTTTAATGTCCGTTTGTTAAAATCTTATTTTTCAGTGCAAATGGCCGTGAGAGTACCTAGTTACGAAATATTGAAATTAATTTAAATGTGAAGATGCAATAATATTTATTGAGTATATGTGTGCTATTTGAATTTTATTGATATTTTATAATGAGTTTATATTTTTGGTTATACATTAAGATACGGTACGTGATTTTGTTTCCAACGTGGTATTTCTCATAAGCATTTAAGTCGATCTCGATATACAGTATCACATCGACTATTCAGAACAAATCTGTAGCATCATTATACAGGAGGCACAAAAAAGCGTCCGCGGAGACACAACGTGGCATTCATAAATAAATACATATTTCTGTGTATGGGTTAAGTGACAAGATTAAATAATCGCTTAGATGTGCTTGAAGGGCTATACTTGCTTAAGTAATATTTTTGTTTGGACCTTTTATTTCAAAGAACCGTTGTACTCTTATAATCGACTTCAATCCTTGAATATTATTAATTTTCATATAGTTAATCAGATTACTAACATGTTAACGCATCAAATAAGTCTCTAAATAATTTACAAACAAAAGTATATTATATCTCATAGCTTTTATTTTGTCTTCACTCTGCTATTTCTCGAATTCGCTGCCTCCTATCATTGACACCACTCGTTTAGATAAAGCCAGCACCGCTCGCTCACCAATGCGTCAGGCGTCGCGAAAAACCTGTGAAACTGCACGTAATGGCCGAAGAACATTTGTAAGATTATACCGCGAATTGTTCAAAATGACGTCCCACCACAGATGTCACACAGAATTTATGGCGGACATAGATGAGTTATTGCATAGAGCGCAAACTCACGTGAAAGTATCTACGGTTATACCAGCTACATAAAAGGGTTTGTTGTTATTGGTTGTTGGTATTCCTAAGTCTTAACTGCTTCCTATATAAATCAAAGCTGTTTTCATTGTATATAAGGAAAGATACAGTTTAAAAAAAAAAGGATGGATTCAAGACTCAAGTCTTTTAATCGATTTATCTATCCTATATTATAAAAAGTCGTTTAATAAACAAAGTATGTATGCGATACGTTCCTAAATATATTGTTCTCACCGTCTGCTCTAATATATGCAAATAAAAAAGATATTCACATATTTGATTCACTGATTTAAACTAAAAATCTTATTAATCGTAATAAAAACATATTGCTTTTTTGCAACTACGAATAAAATTCCGAACTATATAATCAATAGGTCAATAAAATATACAACAAAAATAGTAAGATGCCTTCACCTGTATCATTATACATTAATCATAATATGAGCAGGCCGGCACCCCACTCCCAGCCATGTGAATGTCTATGGACAGCGACTTTATGGTGTGCATCCTGTTCTTTTGCTCCCACTTCTATAAATAAAAAGATTGTTACTTATACCATTCAAACTTTTTCATCCTTCAACTGTATGAAACAAATGCAAATATTCTTTTTTAAATACCAAAACCCTTATCGTATTTCGTTACAAAATTCAAATCGTTAAGTTCTGTAATCACGTTGCTCTGTTTCTAAAATACGTGCAGTTTTTGTAAACTCCCGAAGTGACTCCTAAATTATTTGAATCTATGTTTAATTTATAATGTCATTTATTTAATTTCCCCTCGAGGTGACGTACAAGGGGTTTTTAGCTCTTATTCTAATAATTGCAAAATAGTTAGAGTTATTAAGTATAAATGATGAAGACTTATGACTAATTAATTTCAATTAACTTTATTATTATTTTATTTTATAGAAGAGGGGGCAAACGAGCAGCAGGCCCACCATATAGGTGAAGTCGCCGCCCATAGACATTCACGCGGCTGGTAGCTCGTGAGTGTGTTGCCGGCCTTTATAGGAATATTAGGAAATGGGAGGGGGGGTATGGGAAGAGGTCGGGGGAGGGGAAAGGATGGGCCCCGGAAGGTCTCACTCACCGAACGAAACGCAAGTACAAAATGAACAAAGTCCAATTGTATCACTTTACGCCGGTTTTCTGTGAGAGAGTGGTATTTAACTTACTACTTTATCAATTTTAATTAAGTTTGTTCTGTATTCAATAATAAAAAAACATATGCGTAATAATTAAATCTTAACTACTTTACACATGTTACAATAATCTTTTTAATTTTGAGGTATTGAAATTTCGCCACAGATTAATCCATATTTTAATTAAATTCTTGATATACAATAAGAAGAGACTACACAAATGGACACAATATTGGAATATACTACATTTTGTGTCTGTCAAAGCCCAATGGGATGATAGATTCTACTACGAACAGTCATCATCAACCTCACATACCTATAAGAATAAAGTTAAAAATAATAAATAATATATAACGTATACAGAAACAAACAAACACAAGCATTATTATTTATAAAATAAATAAATATGGTAATAAATTCTCTTTTAATTCATATAGATTCAAAATTATAAGACACCCTATAATCTCTTACTGTGAAATTGCAATAACACCATAGAAAGAGACATTAGTAAAGGTTGAAGAAGTATAAGACTGATTTTATATGACATAGAGATATAAAAACTTTTTCTCGTTAACACCGTTAATAAATAAATAATTCCATTCGTTCGATAGATTATAATAGTCAAATAACATTCATAAAAATAATATATAAAACACCTCGTTTCGTTATAATTGATTACATACTGAATACCACTTCTCACTTAACGGCCCTTCTATTGTGCACATGCTGTGAGTGGTTTAAGATATAAGCGTATGTTTATTATATATTCAGGCAAATTATCTATTGGTAAAACTGAAATACTTAATTTCGTAGCGTGAAAATCTTTTATGAAAACTATTAAGTCATTTGATTTGTCAGACATACACTGTTAAATGATTTCTATACCCAATAGAGTTTTATAGCTAATAAATAAAGTTTTCTTTGAAAAAAATTAATGCTAATTCACATAATAAGTTAATCGTTTGATAAGTTACAGGAGTATAATTTTAATATGGCATAGTCGAATAACAAAATAAATCATATAATAAATCAAAAACGTTCTATGTTATCCTCGAAATAAGTCATAATTCCAAAACGATTTCCTTGCGAAGGCCCCAACGTTCTCGTCTTAGCTCATAAATTATCATAAATATCTACATCGCATCAAATTACACTAATGCAGCATTAACGCCTATAAAACCACAAATATTCATGGAACCCAGCCATTTAAATAACCCAAAAATAGCCGATTAATCTTAACAAAAAGCATTATTTACGGCAGCCGTCAAATGGTCTCTGGTACCAAATTTAGATGTTTTACAAAACCTTACAAAAGATAAACTTTTTCTTAATCTATCGAAGGCTTGTTATAGAATGTGAGTAATATTTAAACATGGGTTAATAATGCAGTAAGGGTCAGCGTACATTATTATAATGAATTAGGCAAACATGTTTAATTATGTATAATTAACAACAAGATAATGTTGTTTGCAATGTATGCGGATCCTGAATCCGATTAATGTTACCATAATAAAATGCGTTTATTTACAAAAGCCGAGTAGCCTTGTTGGAAATATTGTACGTATTGCGTCGTTGCCAATTCCTATATATATCACCTTGATGTCTGTCAATCCACCACTGTGCGTTTCGTAAGACCACACACCACCACGTTATGGAACCAGCTGCCCGCCACGGTATTTCCGAACCATTACGACTTAGGGTCCTTCAGGACAAAAGCGTACCAATCTCTAAAAGGCAGGCAACGCACTCACGAGCTCCCAGCCACGTGAGTGTCTATGGGCGACTTCACCTTTATGGTGGGCCACCTGCTCGTTTGCCACCTCTTCTATAAAGAAAATAGTAAATTTAACTTAAGAAATTTACAACGCTAGTAAATCAATTAAAATTTCATTTGAAATAATTTCCAATGTACGCCTGCCCTTATTGATTTTATCGCATCATTCCCAGAAGGACATGTGCCGCTAATAAACTAATTGGCCCTGCGATGCTCGCGCTGCATTTTTTTTTTATTAAACCGTAACGAAACTGATTCGATCTCGTCTCAATTAATTTGTCCTGAAGTGTACGGTTAATTAGACGCAGATAAATTAATGCTAATGAGGTGTAATGTAATTATGAAGGTTATATTCGAATATTCATTACGTTCCAATGTTTATTGTTCTCGGCATTGTCACAAATATTGTAAAGTCGCACAAATTATGTAACTAGATTTGTTTTTTTTTTTAATTTTAAAGGACAAATCATGTAACTAAATTTGTTTGTTTACATTTGAAAAGATATTAACGCGATTTTGTTAATTTGTTTTATGTATGTCTGTCCACTTGATGCGGTGTAGGTATAGCTGTCTGACTCGTTTTCAAAACAATCACTTTTGCATGAAAAACAAAAAAAGCATATGAATAAAATAATGTAATGAAATCTCGATTGAATCCGTTAAAGAAGTTTTATTGCGATGTACTTACAAAGACAAAAACCATTTTTTAGATCTAAGTATTGTTTAATTAATTTAATGAGGTACTGAGAAATTCTTAACACTAACTTCGTACACTCTTGAAAAATATAATAAAAACAGACTTTGAGTCTGGGAAAAACTTTGCTGAAATGGGCTTTTTCAAAAGCACAAAAAACAGCAGTTCTTTTAAGAACAATAAATAATTTAGTGCACAGTCGCACTATATCCGTTTCTAGTTATAAATCAAGCGACACCTGCTAACCTTTATCTCAATTTGACATCATTTCTCAGAAGAGATGAGTTGATAGCAGGCTGCTTTGAAATTGTCATTATACCATTTAAATAACGATAAACATCTCATATATTTTAATTTAATACATGATCAAAATTGCGAATGTTTCTTGTGTATAAATGACTCGGTCACATAATTATCTGACAGAACAGAAATTTATCAGTATTATACAATATATAAACATTGTAGCACCAAACCAAGCTATGAAAGCTAACCTTAACGGAGGTCCTCCTTAATAAATAATTATTTCTCCATTTTCACGTCATTTATACAAATAAGTCCATTCACAAAGGAGTATATAGTGAAGATTTTAGTTTGTTTAATAGCTTTTACTTATTCGTGAGTCCATAATTCTGCATTTAAATATATTTTTTAAAAAATAATCATTTAAGTTTCAAGTTTTATAAAATTTAAAAGCGTATGAAAATATGCTACACATTATCATGTATACGGAGATGTATTTAAGATAAGGTAAATTTGTTTTGATACGGCATCTGACGGTTTTATAATCTCGAATTGCTGTAATTATGAGTTATTTATTGTGGAACTAAGTAACTTGAGATGAGGCATTTAATTTTGTAATGTGTCAACCGCGTTTATTGATATTCATAAAAAGTAACCCGACTAATGTTGGCTGTTTGTCATATATTGTATAAGTTTTGTTATATTATATGTGTTAATGTTTGTATTTCCATTTGCAAATTTAATTATTATAAAATTAATTTATTTTTAAGAATTACATTTACATAGTCAATATAACTTTGACACGAGGACCAAAGCTTTAAAATTTATTTTACGGTTTTCATTTTTATTTAGATTAAATCCTAATACTATTTAATAATATTAACCTAACTAATATAAGTAACTTAAAATAAAACAAAACACAAATATAAGCAAATTTAAAAAGTTTGGTATCTGTGGCAGAGTACCCACAATGCTGGCGGCATTTCTTCGCTGTATCGCGATGCTTATACGCTGAGCAAGGAAAGCACCAGATCTAGGATCACCGGTACTGACTACCAGGCGCCTACTTAATTCCTTAATAAGCGCCTGTCTGTGCACTTGCACCCCATGGTCCAAAAGTCTCTACTCCAAAAGGAAAAAAAAACATAGTTTGAGGAAGGACTTTAATATTAACTTTCTTTAACAATCATAAATACACGTTATGGCTTATAACCACGATTTAAAAACACATTTTGAAAATCTAATATAATGGTAATCGCGTTATTAATAACATAAAGATCCACAAACAAAAAAACAACCATTGTCTCAAAGCTATTAAGGATTTCTCAGCAATTTTTGGCATCATCATTGTGTGTCAATAAATCGAGTCACCGATAATAATCATTAAATATCAGGATAATGATGTAATGATTAACGACTGCGCCCGCGCACCTAATAGCGGCTAATGATTCCAGTTTGTTTTCAAATGGTCACTTTGTTACGCGTTCTCCGAGATGATTTTGGGGATGCTTCAGTTCTGGTTTTTGGCATCGTATCACATCAGGTATTGGGATAGCCTCATGTAGGTATAAAAAAGGAAACCCTTTACTTTATTTATAATGAATTGAAGAGCGACTACAACAATTAAGATAATTGCGGCGATAAAATAATTAAGAAATATAGCTTCTGGCTTAAATAGACAAAAAAACGGTCGGAAAACTGCTACCTAGACATAAATTCAACCCTTGGACATGTTTTAATCATTTGTCTCTTATATGAGGTTCAAAGGGGCAATATTTCTTCACGACAAAGCTAACTTTACGAGCAGATTGCCTAACGAACTTGTTCGGGAAAACGACGTTATTTTTTCATCATGCATGCGAAATGTCTACGCTGACCTGTCGTCATGGCTTCAGTTGGAATCACATACGGAACCATATCTACAATATTCGTTTTAAATGACTCATAGGGCGATGACTTGCGCGACGTAGCAAAATATTTGGGACGGTAATGATTTATTGTTTGACAATCAGGATGGTAGCCTCATACCATAGAGTTAAGTAAAATTACAGGTAGTTTTTACTGCATACAACCGAGTATCACGATATTTATTGGATAGACCCATTTTGTTAAATTTTATAACTTTACTTGGACATTATAGAATTATCATTACTCTTGTGTCCCTTTATCGTTCGTATAATTTAATTGTTAATATATAACAATAATATAATAAAATATTTTGTAAGAGCATTCACTATATCCGTTATTTCACTCAAATGCCTTAGTTTTTTTTAACTAGTGGCAATTAATTTTTTGTACTTTTTGCATTCAGTATATTTATATAAATTTTGGCTTTATTTTTAATATATTTCTATTTAATTTTTCGTTCAAATGAATTAATGAAGCACGTAAATAATGTATATTTGTATTCCATAATTGTAATGCATATGGTATTAAACTAAATTAAATTAAAATATTTTTTTTTAAAATTAATAATAATATTAATTAATAAATAAAACGTGGACTTTCTATCTGGATCTGAGCCTACATCTGGCTGATACAGGTGCATTGAGACAGAATTTCACCATCTGGCTTTTAGCGTTAAGAGAAACTTATTTTCAGTTTTAAATGGTGTAGGTTGAATACGGTATAAAATTGAAATGTCCACGATATTAACGTATCTCATAAGACTAAAGAAATTCCCAAACACACTATACTGTAACGCATACAAAAATATTTTATATTAAATAAAGCGTCAGAAAAATAAAAAAGATAATTAAATTAAGACAGTGCGCATTACTTTATCTGCAAAATTATCTAATTATGCTATAGTCATTTTAGTCGAAACATTTCGAAAGTAATCGCTTTATTTTGGTTATAACACAACAGACGTGCCCTGACTTTGTCTGAAAGATAACTTCTATATAATTAAAATAAACTCAAAACAAAGCAATGCCTAAATTACTAATGCCCTTAATGCTATGCCTTAAACAAATAGATTTTTAAATGAACCATCAGTAAGTAAGTAGCTCAGTATTTTTTAATACAAGAGGGGGCAAACTAGCAGCAGGCACACCATAAAGGTGAAGTCGTCACCCGTAGACATTCACGTGGTTGGGAGCTCTTAAGTACTTTGCCGGTTTTTTAGGTAGTGATCCGCTCTTTTTCTGAAGGTCCCTAAGTCGTAATGGATTTCTTAACATTTTTGGCTTAATATATTATAAGCCATTGATATGCAAGTACTTTATTAATGAGCACGACTTTTTGTAGTTAATAAGAACAGCTAAACTATAATTAAGAATCCGGGGTATAGGTGATCCAAGAGCTGGTGCTTTTTTCGCTCAGCGTATAAGCGTCGCGATACAGCGAGAAAATGCTGCCAGCATTATGGGTACTCAGCCACAAGGACCAAACTTTTTAAATTTGTGTTTTGTTTTATTTTATATTGTAATTTGTACGCGTCTGTTACATATATACAGTCGATCAGATTCCATTTTATAACTTGTATTATAGGTGCTTATCCGACGAATAAACTGCATTTTTACCTAAAATATGTATCTAGATTTTATAACACCCAGATTTTATAACAACAATATTCATTACAATTGTTTCCAGTGCTATTTAGGCACGGACTGTGTATACAGACAAGATACAATTGCATTATATGTATAGTTTAATCTCTCAATGGGATACCAGTTACGAAAAATCACTTTATTATCCTTAAAGTGGCAAATGTAAAAATATACTCGATAATATTCTTCGATATCGTATCAGAATTAAACATGTTTTTAAAACAAACTTTTCTTATATAAAAAACAGGTGATTGTGAACCTTATTCCATTGGAATAAGGTTCGAATAACGAGTATTTTAACTGAAGTAATTTGTTTAAATAGCAGTCGCTGCGAGAAATCGCGATTATTGCACGAATGACTTTATTTATTAAAATTAAATGCAATATAAGTGTCGGTTTACATGTCGACGATATTATCAAGGTAATATTTATTTATTGAACTTGATTATTCTCAGTTGAACGGCATGAATGACTTTCTTGAGGTAATTTTTATTACACGCAGACGCTTTATTCCTTTATTTTATTAGAATCGTTCATATATTCGAAAGTGGGTTAATCTAATAATCGTTACTTTTAACCAATGTCGCCGTTATTAAATTAAGCATTATCCGCGAATCTTTGGTTCATAAAGTTTTAATTTCCCTGGAATAACAAAAATCTAGATAAATACGATACAAACATTCGACTTATTGACCGAATCTACAAAAAGAATAAATGTTTCAGTAACAACGCTGAAGAATTTCACTGTTTTTAAGTTGGCTGGAGCTTGGCTTGAATATGGACTATTAACAAAGATATCTATAAAACTAGCGAACTAAATAGTTCGCTAGTAATTTGTCAAAATACATAAATACGTAACAACAAAAATACATAATTACGTCTGTACATGTGATATTATCAATAAACACTTAGCACAACACAAAGGCAATATCACCATAAAAAGACTCATATAAACTAATTCTAATCTCACAAAAACATCTTAAGAGTAGCCTCATATTCCATCTTGCACCCTCACAGCGGGCCGCCATTGTATGAGTGAAATAAATGAATCCACCATCAGAATACTTAATATTATAATTTGATATTTTAAAACGGATAAAGATATTAAAAGTCACGCTTTAAAGTGTTTATTTAACGCTTCTTTGAGGCTCTGAATTATTGAGATGTCGCTTTTTTTTTTGGGGTCGATGGCATTTGTGTTTTAGTCCGCGTGCCGATTAGGGTTATGTTGTTTAAGGTCTATGCTTTTTTGACGGGAAATTTGGTGTCGAGGATCGATATACGAACCTTTTATTTGGTATTTCCAATACACGTTGAATTTATTTATTGAAAAGTTAAGATAACTGGTGTATAGTAACATTGTATGTTGCACGTTCGAGATTTGTCTGACTTAAAATTAAGAAACACAGTGAGTGCTCTTGGCTAGTTAGTAGTTTTTAGTAATAAAATAATTGAATTAATTTTATATAACCCTTATTATACGGTCTCAATAATGTTATATTAGGTTTTTATACAAAGTTAGTCAGTGTAAAATGATCCTTACCGAACCCTGGGCGATTCTATTAACTCCTCAGTACGTCTGACAGTTCGTTATATGTTAATTACTGAGTGACAGCTCGATGCTTTGTTGACTGATCTTTTGATTAATCTATGGTTTACATACAACGTTTATCTGTTAAGCGTTAAATAAAGATAAAGGTTTTAATATTTTTTATGCCCGTGTTTACTAAATAGCGTTTTTTTACGACTGAAGTATCTGCAATAGGATATTACATAAGGATGACATATTTATCTATGTGATGACAATAATAAAATATACATTGGTGGTGGAACATTAGTAAAGATCTATGAGAAATTTAATTACAAAGCCAGTTTAATTAGTAATCGCATTTCCTATAAATCGAGTATACATTATTCGTTGAACAAAGTAGTAGGTATGTTGTAGCATAGTGCTACTGCAACGTAAGTGACTTGTCTATGATGCTAAGCCTAAACTTATTAGATAGGGCGACCATAAATCTGTTATTGTCTCGGTTGAAAGATGGGAATTTGTTTAAAAGATTAAAGTATTAACGCAATTTAATCGAACTAGATTATAATTTTTCTACTACAATAATTAAACCAAAGCCCATATTAAAAGCAAATAGAATGTGCGTCCATACATATTCCTTGCATTTTTTACACTTAGCAAAAAGTCTTAAAATTTCATACAAGCATGGTAACAGCATCAAAACAGCTTGAATAAACATCGTTAACAGTGATAGATATGGGTAGTTATGAAAATAAACCAACACATCTTCACTTAACGAGTTACTTTACACAATTCACGTATCAAAACTTGTTTTATCCTAACCACAAAATACATTGCAGGTTTTCCATCGAATCTTTATGAAATCAATAAATTGAGCAAGCAATAGGGTGTAAAGTGTCTAGACAGGTCGTTAGTAATGGTTGGCAGTTGAAAAAAGATGGTGTGGAAGGAAGATGCCCCGCTGTGACGTAAATTCTCAGTCTGTCCCACTCGCACCGTTCGGAATGTCATGCTGTCCCTTTTACACTTTGACAAACAGTTTAACAATTTAATGCTGTGATTGTGTAGAGCTATGAACGTATAGACGTTTAGTTCCGAAATATATTTTGGCCCTTTAATAAAAGATACCTTTTACTTCAATTATTTATGTGTTTTTAAATTTATTATACTTTATAATTGATATAAATTGAATACCTAGATATTACAAATATTATTAATAGTTAACGTGCGTTATATATAATTAGTTTTATTATACGCCTGTTTGGATAAATTAAACATTTCCACTTTTTGTCGACTTTTTATCACTTTAAGTGTGTTTGTTACTATAACCAATAATGTAATTGACACAGGGGACGAAATATAAGCATTCTTCCAGACAACACCTTTATACAATACCTTTATAAAGTTATCATTCCATTTTTATAATAGGCCTTTGTTTGAATTTCGCTTTTTTAGCTACAAAACAGAGTAAGTCTACAGTTACTTAGGTGCGTGATATTATGATCGGTCGGAGGCTCGCGTGTGAAGTGGACGCATGAATTAATTATAATCGCACTGTAATCCCCGATAATGTATCACGTATTAATACGTATTAGTTCCAACGACTCTATTTTATTACACGTTATACAGAATCTATGTATAAATGTTGGTGCATAGATCCAATCCATGGTACACAATACATTTTATATTTCCTAAGCGAATGTCACGTTACAAAAATACATCTGTAATACTGGGTTTAGTCCCAGTGAATTAAAATTAAACATTGAAAAAACAGTTTTTGTAAAAAATTATCCTTATTATTATAATTTTCAAACTGGATCCGAAGTTTGTACTTTAAAACATAACTATGGTATTGAATTGAAAACAAGTAATAATATCTGGAAAAAAATTATCGTAAAAAAATCTCGGAGGTTTTTATATATGCCTGTGTAAGTTTTTTTTTGGTCTCGTAAATCAATTTTTTAATTGCTATGAAAATAAAATGTTGTACAGATAATAAATAAAAATTAATTTGAAGGTAATTACAATATATACAATGCCATAGCGAGATATTATGAATTAATTTAATTATTCGTCGTAAGTTACTTGTTTTTATATAATTATGATGAATTAATATTCGTATAAAAATAAGTTTATCAATGAAAATTCACGGATACGCGCATAAATCAAACGTGCGAACCAAGAGTCAGTGTTTTTTTTTGACAGACAATTAATCAATATTAAGAGAATAATATCATTTACCAGATATCAATAAAACGTTACGGACAAAGAAAGTTGTGTATGCAGAACAAAGGCAAATTATGCCCCAATTTAAATGAATAGTATATGTTATGGGACTTATTTTTGCTTGATTAACAAAAACTAGGGAACTGTCCTGCCAAGGTATTGGACATTGCCAAACATTCAACTTCTGTATCCTTCACATTATGACATATGGATGTCAAACATGGTCACTAACAAACAAAATCATCAATAAATTAGAAGTAAGCTAATATCCTGTTTTTAAACCTGAAGATAAAATTAAACTCAAGTCAATAAAGAAAATAACTAAGATTATAGTTGTAACCCGCGCTATAAAACAAATGAAGTGGAAATAGGCTGGTCCCATCATTAGCAAGGACGTGACAAAGCCAACAATAGGAAGACCAACATACAGATGGGAAGATGGCTCGTGATCGCGAGTTGTGGAGAGGTCTGGTATAAGCCTATGCTGTTAAAAACAAACACTCCGACACCGACGCAATCTAACATAGCATTAATTAGTCTAGTATATTCGCTTTTTTATCGAATAAACAAAATTTAATGAAAGTTCATAAAAACCTCGTTCCGAAACAATATATTGGTATTATAAAATTCTATATTCATCTCTTAGACTATGAATCTCGTATAAGATTAACTAATTTAGTTAATGACTTGTAATTAATTGCCATGTTCACTTCACGGTTATTTACTTTCTGTTAAATGTAATTTAATGGATAATAAATACGAACACTTAGATTTTTCATAATTATAACTAGACTTGTTATTGTCTGGTTATGCACCTTAAGGTATCATAATTATTCTTACATTTTTTATAGTTTTGGGTTTTTAGGAATGAGTCAGCTCTTGATGCACACATACAAACTTTTATTTGTTGATATACACACACATACAAAAGAAAAACTCTCTTTACTTTCTCTTACATTAGGAAAATTACTTTAGATAAACGCAAACATCCAACCAATAATTACAAGTGCGTGCTTAAATCCCGCTAAAAGTGCTGAAGTGCGATTATTTAAAGATGCAAGGTATAAATTTTTGGAGGAAATGACCGCCCCGCCCACCATCCGCCCCGGGCGCTAAGGATGTTTCAGTTTAATCGATATCGATAATTTTATATAAACTTAAAAATATATAATGGAAAAGTATAAGTAAGTTTTAAAATAAACTAGTAAATTTTCATAATCACATAATCAAACTAACATTTAATCTATCATATCATCTTTCATTTATTAACTTAATTATAGATGTGATTGAACAAAAATCATTTATTTTGTATAAAGACTCTAGAATCATCTTCATACCTAAAGATAGTTTGTTTTAAATAAAACATCGATAAACATCACATCTCTAATCCATTGGGGCTTTATTTGATGATTTCAAGTGATTAACCGTTATTATTTAAAATAAATTCAATAATGGCTCAGCACTAGCCTTATGTTTGCTGATTTAAAAACTTTAACTTAACCAACTTTAAAGTAACAAGAATAAGAGTGATATTTGAATACTAATGACACAAGAAATTTACCGATAAAGTTTACTTAAAGATGCAACTTAAAATTACCTTAGGCTTATTATACACGGAAGGGTCAGCCGTTGTTATGTATATAAGTCTATGAGATACACAAGTTTCCAAGCAGGCACATAAAATACTCAGTTAAAGCAAAGTTAATTGCTATTACAAGCTTAAGAATAGTTCTGTTAGTTTATTTTTTACTATTCTAAGCTATAAGAAAATAAATAAATTTATACGGTGCTTGAGCATTTTGTTGTTAAAGCCAAAGCAAAGCTGATACGGAATAGCCACAATTATTAGTTTAGCTTTATCGCGTAAAAAACGCCACAAGAAATACTATCTATATGCTAAGCTGTATCAAAGCCCTAAGCCGCCAAAATGGTGGAATTTTCTTGGATAATTGGTTTGAATTCTGTAATTTCGGTACGCAAATTGCTGATGTAAAATGTAATTATACATAATGACTGGTCTGGTTTATAATGTGTTCAGGTATAAATCGGAATGTTGACAAAACTCATTTAAACTTTAATATCTCATTAAAGACGACTTCCGAATTATTAACTATACTCAGAAAAATTGACTTTATTTTTTATATATTTTATTGCGGTTAGTTTAACTTGGACATTCTTAATTGAACGGTAAACACAGGTAGCCCTACGGGAAGTCTTGTAAATGGACCTGTAACGTTGGGATCAACAAATTTTATCTCATGGATTTTTTTTTAAAAATATTTACAAAATCTCAAAATGAGTCCGAAACAATATATTATTATAAATATTGTTACATATCCAAGTTAAAATAACAGGTTATAGATTATATATTGTCCCTTAGCAATTGTATTGACAAATAGGCGTTTGTATCAGTAGTCCCTTAACTCATGTTTCGCTTCGAAGATTTAAATTTTCTCATAAAAATAGTATAAATTAGTATTAATAAAAAATGGTATTACTTACTACTTAACAAGTACGATTTCATTAATTTGTTTTGACGAATACTAAAACTAGCGAAAGAAACGAAAATAATTTATGAAAGTTAGGCAGCACAACTCTCTCAGTCATCCCAGTGATATTATGTTAAATACAGGCATATTAAATTTTCAATAAAAAAATCATTTCACATTCTATTATGAAATCAGGCTCTATAAAGCGCCAAAGAGAGTCTTTAAAACAATACATATTGAATACATAATATAACATAATTCATATTATTTTATACACCAATTACTTCAGTTATTATTTTCTCTATATTTCAGCGGTGAGGTACTATTAGATGGTAATTAAACAAAATTAAAGGTAGCATTTTATAAAGCTCGCCATCTCCATTAACTAAACACTAGTTAAAACCCAAACGACTTCGACATACATGATCACAGTTTGAATTTAAACAGTTTGCAGAAAAAAAAATTAAATTTTATATTAAACAAATAATTTAATCAATTATAACAATTGGTAAAACAAAGAAATACTCATTTAATAATAAGTAATACTTTTTTAATTTTTTTGTTATATATTTATCTATCTATCAATTAATTAAATCATGATTCTGTTTAATTTGATTCGAAATACTTGTTTGGAAATGATGTATTGAAGTAACTTTAAATAAACTACGATTTTGGAAGTTATACTACTTTTGTTCGACAACTGTGTTTCAGTTCCATTCGAGCTGCGGGCAACGAGCATTATTTATTATATTAATAACAACTAATTATATGTTTAAAAGAAATATTTTATAAGTAATGACGTGATATAAATCTTGTTCGACTCGATCTAGGGATGTGGCGTGGCGATAAATTGTCTTTTTAATAATCGATAATTTATCTGCATGTTAATTATATTTATATAGTATTATAGTTACCTTAACTGATCGGATTAAACACAGTTTATTACAATGTGGTCGTGGCCACTAGTTAGATTATTCAGATGCCATATTAACATACATAGGAAGTAACATTACACTTGCATTTAATAAAGAATTGTAAACAAAACCTTTGAAAATACATTTTGATAATCTCAAATTGTGTATAATATATTTTAAGTTAATGTTTGCAAGCCCTAACAAACCAGATAAGGTAATCTATAATATTTCAAGTTCGCATTCAATAAAACATATCATAAAGCAACGCCCACGGCTTCGCCAATCAATACACAAATAATGTGTAAGCGCGATACGTCTTAAAACAAATAGTTCCAAGAACATCAGCTTTCATAACTCTGCCAAATTGACACCTTGTTTAACCCAATGCAATTCTCGACAATTTGTGGCGTTCGTAAGTGGGCTATTATGCGCTTGCAAAGATATTTTTGTCGATACCATTATCGATACACCCCCCTCTCTTGTTGCGTTAAGGTTCAAGATTGGTTTTAAAGTAGTATATTAGTTTTGTATTTTGGTGAATATCGGCTACATATACATCTCATCAACAACAATTTTATACTTTTTTCCCATCACGAATATCAATGGAAATTTGTTTTAAGCCCAATTATGTGCGTCTTTTGGTACGGTCTACATGTTAGTGGTGCATTAAATTACTAAAGATGCTTAGGCTGATACTTATTTGTCTTGTCAAGACTATTGGAATCTAAAATAACAAGTATGTAACCGTAACATATTATTAAGTGATACAATACACTATTATAACAACGAAAAATAGATTCAATGCATTTTTCGTACCTACTAAATAAGTTTTAAAGTATGAGGAAATCTATTCTCTAGACTTTAGCCACATCTAAGAGATTTGTATAAGCTATACCCAACTTATCATAGACCTAATATCTAATAACTCAACGGCAATGTGAGAAAAGAGGTTATACTGCATTATACATAAATTAATTTAAAACTTCTTTCGTTGCAGTGAGTACATGTATAGTGTCGAAACGTATGAGTAACAAAGTTAATCAGTTTCATGTGTAATCTAATAGATTTATCTCAACTAAAAGTTTAATGAAGGTCAACACTCAATATTTAACAAAGGCAGCGTACTTAGAAGCAAAGGCCGTTGATTTATTACAATTATAGTCCTACGCTATTAATGTCAGAGAGCCGATCGGTAACGCTTAAGCTAGCCAAATATATTATTACATAGGCACTATTTAATCGATATTAAACAATGAAATCAATGTTTAAATTTGCTTCTAAACGACTATTGTATTTTATATGCACTATGTAAAATTTGAAGGTTAGTTAGTATCTTGTCAATGAAATTGTATTTATTACTGAGTGATGATAGGTCAATATTTTAACAGGGGTATAAAAACTGGTTTGTCCTTGGAGACTTGAATAATTAAAATCAAATCGCCCGCTTTGTAATGTTTTTCTTAATAAACCTTCGGAGGTTGTATTTAACATAAAGTTGTTTATAGAGATAATACCATTACGTTCGGTTAAGCCGCTCAGTTAAGTGCCGGAAGTATAGACAAACAAACACAAAACGGCTTCCTTAGCAGTTTTTCGTGAGAAAACTCATTTTGAAAATAAAACTTCACATTGTGTTTTGTAATAATTATTCTCTATATCTTTCAATATCTTTATTCTATAAATATCAGGAGAAAATTTAGATTTAAGAATTCATGTCCAGATAGTAGTTAAAATGTAATGTTTTATCATTATTAATTAATTTATTACGTTGTAAATGGCTTTTAACTCAATTTACAAAGAAACGTCTGCATTTGCCTTCGCGCCATAAACAAAAGAGTTTTGTAAATTCTTAGTAACATCTACAAACAAGATTGCCACTGCAGGTTTATTATCGGTATATGGTAATTTAACATCAATTATAAAAGCCCTATACATTGTATATATATCTCCTACAGGTTAGTATGTTTATTATTAAAGAACGTTACCATATGTTTTTCTTAAGTAACTGTTAATTATAAGGTCTTGTTAACGCATTTATTTTATTTTAAAATTACCTCATAAATATAAAAATTATAATAATGGTTTACTGGTTAAGTGTTGGTAGTTAAGGCGTATTATTCTAAGTACATAAATGTGAATGGGTAATTTGTTTGTGTGTGTGTTTAGTTTAAATTGGCTCCTACTACGCCTTAACTTGCTGAGGTAGGCGGAGCGAGGTAATAGGGTTGTCAAGGTTTTCTACAATACAATCTAAATAATTTGTCAAGTACTTTCGATAAGTAGTTATCTTTTTAAATTAATTTAGTTTTTGTTCAAGCTCAGTCTGAGCTTTCCAACTGAAGCTTCATACTTAATAGGTACACCGAATCAGTATCTATCTGTGAATACTGTATGTATAGTTTTTATATATTGTTAAGTTAGCCGCATCAACAAGATTGTACTGAAGAGTGAAAATATATATAAAAAGGTACAGACAGGCGTCACAATAAAATAGGTTTGCAACAGGAGCAATACTATAAATCTCAATCATAAAAAGAGAAAAAAAACCTTTTTGATATTTCATTGAAGGCTTTACGGCAATTAGGATATACATTTAGGCAACCCTAAGCTTCACGAACGCCATCAATATAACAATTTAAGAGGAACATTTCAACAGCTATAAATTAAAGGAGTTAACAACAAATCGGCCCACTTACCCGCGGGCTCAACAGTTCTTGACATAATCCTGACTCCATCCAACTAAACATAAGCTGTTCCATTTATAATAGCTTAAACCCTAAAATGGATGAATATGAGAAATTAAATGTGATAATATAAAAAAACAATAATCAAAGTCAGATAGAGATATTCGATACGGATAAAGACTAATATATAATGGGTTTTGCCCTTATTAGAACTAAGCTAGACCCTAAACACCAGAAAATAAATCGTCGCAAGTGGTACTGGTTTGGCCACTCTTATGTGGTCTTGCAGAAAGTTGAGCTGTTCAAGTGAGAGATGAGGTGAGGATGCCTGGAAAGACTTGGACCGCGATGTATCACTGTAGACGCCATCAGGATATTATCATTTGGATTTTTAGTCCAAATAAGACGATACTGTTCGATCGATGTTTACTACCTTTAAGTAGTACATGACCCAGTAGCACTACAGCTCTATATGAGTCCTGGGGTCAAATACATAATACCTTTGGTGTACAACGAAGTGAATGCTAGTCACCGCATTCTTTGCTCGACATTTGTTCCATTTAGGTTATAAGGTCTGTTTCATCGCGATGTTAGCCTATTGAAGTCTTAATTTGGAAGTAGAAAATTAACAATGGTACTTAAGAGATAATATGACTTCTGTTCAACATCCCTTTCTTTTTCATTCTCTTACAACTCTGATTTATAATTTACACATTACAAAATCTTTGATTACTTAGCACGAAAATTAGTAAGAAATTCAATAAAATATGTCGTATTGATTGGACATACCAAATATACATACAAATAAACTTTTGATGTTATTACAAATGAATTACGGCTAAGACGGAGAACGCAGGCGCTCATTAAGGCGTCAACAGCCGCATTAAAATTCAAAACTAATAAATTGATCTTAAATACAAATTAAAGTAACCGAAGACACAGTATCAATATATGCTCGTCTTGGCTCAATACGTAACCGGAAAAGAGGATGTATCATAGGTAATATATATTATGCTTTTGGTGAATAAGGCATTATTAATGAATATGTATGAATTTTTTTTATTAATTTTGTTAAAAAATGATTATTAGTGGAATATATTTATAGAGCATTAGGAAAAGTATTTTTGTTACAAAATAAAAACTTTGAGACATACATTCTAAAATATCCTGTCTGCGACAAACCTTAAATTGAGCTCATATTAAATTTAGGCATACAACAAATCATTAGTTTCTCAGAAGGGCCTATAATTGAGGCGATATTGGCCCAAATAATACCCTTTAGCACCTAAATTGGACTCATAAAATAATGCCCGCTACGGGCGTAATTTGGTTACGAAATTATCGAGTTATCGATTTGGTTTTTTTAATAACCAATTTTCAAATCATTTCATGTTAATCACACTGAATTTAATATTATTAGATGTGTTTGATTAAGACCATTATGAAAAATATATCTTCCACTTTGCACCATCAAAATATTTAAGGTAAAAATAGACTTAGCTAGCCTTGTAATGACAAGTCCTAAATTAGTATCAGACGATAGTGGCTTACTTCTTACCACTAACTACTTAGTAGATTTCAACCTTATTATAGGCTATGAGGCTACAGGTAACAATATAAATTATTCCCTCTTTGACAGGTAATTGTTACATATGCTTAGACGCATTCACAGACTACCAAAATATACGATGTGTCAATGTTGATTTAAGCTAAGAAAGCTAAGAAACCTATGACCTATTCTCATAAGACAATGCTCTGGTTAAAGCCGAGCGCAAGAATTATTTATAGAATTTAATTAGACTTGTTCCGCCTCCATTTTGTTTGCCGTGTCCGCGCTTCGTAGCTGGCCATATTTTAGCTCAGCGCAGGGCATGCATTTACTGAAAATACATTTTGTTCGAGATTTGCAACGGAACATAGGTTCAGCAATCGTACGAATATTATTAATATAATTAGAATCTATCATTTTATTATGTGTGTTACGTATGTTGTTAGTTTATTAAGTAGCATTTTAAATAATTAGTATATCACATATACCGGTTCAATTAAGTCAAAGTCAAGTTAAATCAAAATAAAAAATATCTTTATATTTAGTAGAATAGAAGGTTTTATTTTAGTAGACCAATCGTAATATAAAACTTTCCTTGACAGTGACAGCCTCGATTAGACTTTAGTTGCAGTCATGAAAACTTCGTGTCTGTAATAAATCCTCATTTATATCGGTTTAAGAAGTTCCATTTAAAGCACTCGAGAAAACCAAAGGCAATATAAAATCGTAAATTATGTTTCAAAACGATGAAATGGTTTATCTATAACCTTAGACAATTATTACCTCACTGCTTAAGATATGTGGTTCTTTCTTATAACAAATCAATCCGGTACAGTTAGTGTGGGTTTGCAATGCAATCATTGTATTCATGTATTAATTTTAACCCTGCTGGGCTTTCAACAAACATCACTCCAGCCTCGCATGTCTCAATCCAAAGTGTAATTAAATAATATTGCATATGAACTTTCCTCGTTTTTTGTGTAAAATAAAATGGCGTCGTTCGATATTCAAACCGACGGCTCGTGAAATTAATTGCTCTCGCGCATGGCCACTGAACTTTTCATAAACCTATTGGATCTTCTTTATTCTCTGAGAATGTTAATTAATTTATTTTTAAAAATGGACGAGTTTAATTCTTGAATACAATTTGTTTATACATTAACCTTAACTTACTTTAAGCGTGACTTAATAAAACACTTTTTTTTAAATAAAAATTTCATTAACCACGTCTAACTAGTCTATTATATTTATAAACACTTAAAAAATGGATGCTGTATTAAAAGGTAGATTTTCTTTCTTGATTGTTATACAGTATTTTCGCAACTAGGTGCTCAAATAATTGTATTATTGATGTCATTCATTATATTACTAAGAAGAAGCCAGTAGTATTAGTTAGCTTTATACGAAACAGGAAAATCATGACCTCCCATTGACAGTTAGTTAATGAGCCTTCGTTGGCGATGATGCGCATAATCAGAACCTTCTTAAGCGCAATTTAACATGCGCGCGCGTCGCCAACTCCGCTTATTCTGAAGTTATTATTGACTTTGTGGGATGCGAAGATATAAAAAAAAACTTGGAAGAGGCATTTTATTATGCGTATGTTTATGTAGCTATATATTACATATACCGGTCATGGGACAAAAACATTTATATCCTAGAAAGATGGAACATCTTTCTATTACGTTATATTTTATATATATATATATAAAACTCTTCCGTTACTGAGTGACTGACAGACAACAGTCGAAACTACTGGTCGTAAAAAGCTGAAATTTGGCATGTAGGTACCTTGAAATATGTAAGGGAGCACTAAGAAAGGATTTTTGAAAACCCAACCCCTAAAGGTGTAAAAAGGGGTAAAAGCGTTTCTATGATTTTTTTTATTCCTTGGGCGGTAACACGTACACAGGCAACTAAATAAGTTTGACATTATAATTTTTTTCTAACTATACGAAATCGTGACTTCGAGGGTGCGATTGGGTGAGTGATTTATTTACGCACAGCCGAAACCGCAGGAGTCAGCTTATGAACAAAGGTTCTTTTAATCACATATGTAAAGAGATGTTTAGAATATCCATGACGTTAATAAATTAAATAGAATAGAATAGAAATAGAAATAGAATAGAATAGAATAGAATAGAATAGAATAGAATAGAATAGAATAGAATAGAATAGAATAGAATAGAATAGAATAGAATAGAATAGAATAGAATAGAATAGAATAGAATAGAATAGAATAGAATAGAATAGAATAGAATAGAATAGAATAGAATAGAATAGAATAGAATAGAATAGAATAGAATAGAATAGAATAGAATAGAATAGAATAGAATAGAATAGAATAGAATAGAATAGAATAGAATAGAATAGAATAGAATAGAATAGAATAGAATAGAATAGAATAGAATAGAATAGAATAGAATAGAATAGAATAGAATAGAATAGAATAGAATAGAATAGAATAGAATAGAATAGAATAGAATAGAATAGAATAGAATAGAATAGAATAGAATAGAATAGAATAGAATAGAATAGAATAGAATAGAATAGAATAGAATAGAATAGAATAGAATAGAATAGAATAGAATAGAATAGAATAGAATAGAATAGAATAGAATAGAATAGAATAGAATAGAATAGAATAGAATAGAATAGAATAGAATAGAATAGAATAGAATAGAATAGAATAGAATAGAATAGAATAGAATAGAATAGAATAGAATAGAATAGAATAGAATAGAATAGAATAGAATAGAATAGAATAGAATAGAATAGAATAGAATAGAATAGAATAGAATAGAATAGAATAGAATAGAATAGAATAGAATAGAATAGAATAGAATAGAATAGAATAGAATAGAATAGAATAGAATAGAATAGAATAGAATAGAATAGAATAGAATAGAATAGAATAGAATAGAATAGAATAGAATAGAATAGAATAGAATAGAATAGAATAGAATAGAATAGAATAGAATAGAATAGAATAGAATAGAATAGAATAGAATAGAATAGAATAGAATAGAATAGAATAGAATAGAATAGAATAGAATAGAATAGAATAGAATAGAATAGAATAGAATAGAATAGAATAGAATAGAATAGAATAGAATAGAATAGAATAGAATAGAATAGAATAGAATAGAATAGAATAGAATAGAATAGAATAGAATAGAATAGAATAGAATAGAATAGAATAGAATAGAATAGAATAGAATAGAATAGAATAGAATAGAATAGAATAGAATAGAATAGAATAGAATAGAATAGAATAGAATAGAATAGAATAGAATAGAATAGAATAGAATAGAATAGAATAGAATAGAATAGAATAGAATAGAATAGAATAGAATAGAATAGAATAGAATAGAATAGAATAGAATAGAATAGAATAGAATAGAATAGAATAGAATAGAATAGAATAGAATAGAATAGAATAGAATAGAATAGAATAGAATAGAATAGAATAGAATAGAATAGAATAGAATAGAATAGAATAGAATAGAATAGAATAGAATAGAATAGAATAGAATAGAATAGAATAGAATAGAATAGAATAGAATAGAATAGAATAGAATAGAATAGAATAGAATAGAATAGAATAGAATAGAATAGAATAGAATAGAATAGAATAGAATAGAATAGAATAGAATAGAATAGAATAGAATAGAATAGAATAGAATAGAATAGAATAGAATAGAATAGAATAGAATAGAATAGAATAGAATAGAATAGAATAGAATAGAATAGAATAGAATAGAATAGAATAGAATAGAATAGAATAGAATAGAATAGAATAGAATAGAATAGAATAGAATAGAATAGAATAGAATAGAATAGAATAGAATAGAATAGAATAGAATAGAATAGAATAGAATAGAATAGAATAGAATAGAATAGAATAGAATAGAATAGAATAGAATAGAATAGAATAGAATAGAATAGAATAGAATAGAATAGAATAGAATAGAATAGAATAGAATAGAATAGAATAGAATAGAATAGAATAGAATAGAATAGAATAGAATAGAATAGAATAGAATAGAATAGAATAGAATAGAATAGAATAGAATAGAATAGAATAGAATAGAATAGAATAGAATAGAATAGAATAGAATAGAATAGAATAGAATAGAATAGAATAGAATAGAATAGAATAGAATAGAATAGAATAGAATAGAATAGAATAGAATAGAATAGAATAGAATAGAATAGAATAGAATAGAATAGAATAGAATAGAATAGAATAGAATAGAATAGAATAGAATAGAATAGAATAGAACAGAACAGAATAGAACAGAACAGAATAGAATAGAATAGAATAGAACAGAACAGAACAGAACAGAACAGATGGGGATGGGACGGGATAGAATAGAATAGAATAGAATAGAACAGAACAGAACAGAACAGAACAGATGGGGATGGGACGGGATGGGATGGGATGGGATGGGATGGGATGGGATGGGATGGGATGGGATGGGATGGGATGGGATGGGATGGGATGGGATGGGATGGGATGGGATGGGATGGGATGGGATGGGATGGGATGGGATGGGATGAGATGGGATGGGATGTGATGCGATGGGATGGGACGGGATAGGACGGGACGGGACGGGACGGGACGAGATGGGACGGGACGGGATGGGATGGGATGGGATGGAATGGGATGGGATGGGATGGGACGGGATGGGATGGGACGGGATGGGATGGGATGGGATGGGATGGGATGGGATGGGATGGGATGGGATGGGATGGGATGGGATGGGAAGGGACGGGACGGGACGGGACGGGACGGGACGGGACGGGACGGGACGGGACGGGACGGGACGGGACGGGACGGGACGGGACGGGACGGGACGGGACGGGACGGGACGGGACGGGACGGGACGGGACGGGACGGGACGGGACGGGACGGGACGGGACGGGACGGGACGGGACGGGACGGGACGGGACGGGACGGGACGGGACGGGACGGGACGGGACGGGACGGGACGGGACGGGACGGGACGGGACGGGACGGGACGGGACGGGACGGGACGGGACGGGACGGGACGGGACGGGACGGGACGGGACGGGACGGGACGGGACGGGACGGGACGGGACGGGACGGGACGGGACGGGACGGGACGGGACGGGACGGGACGGGACGGGACGGGACGGGACGGGACGGGACGGGACGGGACGGGACGGGACGGGACGGGACGGGACGGGACGGGACGGGACGGGACGGGATGGGATGGGATGGGATGGGATGGGATGGGATGGGATGGGATGGGATGGGATGGGATGGGATGGGATGGGATGGGATGGGATGGGATGGGATGGGATGGGATGGGATGGGATGGGATGGGATGGGATGGGATGGGATGGGATGGGATGGGATGGGATGGGATGGGATGGGATGGGATGGGATGGGATGGGATGGGATGGGATGGGATGGGATGGGATGGGATGGGATGGGATGGGATGGGATGGGATGGGATGGGATGGGATGGGATGGGATGGGATGGGATGGGATGGGATGGGATGGGATGGGATGGGATGGGATGGGATGGGATGGGATGGGATGGGATGGGATGGGATGGGATGGGATGGGATGGGATGGGATGGGATGGGATGGGATGGGATGGGATGGGATGGGATGGGATGGGATGGGATGGGATGGGATGGGATGGGATGGGATGGGATGGGATGGGATGGGATGGGATGGGATGGGATGGGATGGGATGGGATGGGATGGGATGGGATGGGATGGGATGGGATGGGATGGGATGGGATGGGATGGGATGGGATGGGATGGGATGGGATGGGATGGGATGGGATGGGATGGGATGGGATGGGATGGGATGGGATGGGATGGGATGGGATGGGATGGGATGGGATGGGATGGGATGGGATGGGATGGGATGGGATGGGATGGGATGGGATGGGATGTATACATGGAAGTCAAGACGTTCCGTGTTCTAGGCACACTGAGACTCTAATATTCAAATTTAAAGCCATAATTTAAACGTCAAGCATAGTTACTCGTATAAACAAAAATTCAGCTTAAAAGCACAATCCTCAATAGTTAATGTCGGTAAAAACAAACAATTTATAGCTACCACCTTCTTAACAATAGCACAAAATCAACAATAACCCCATCTTCACAAATTATAGCTTTCCGAGACCAAATTACAGCACAAAGGTGCATACATCATTTTGACAAGTTGGATAAACAGAAATATTGATTTTTTAACCAGCAATTAACGAACTGTCCATTTAAATAACGTTTGTTACGTTATTTAAATAATGGGGGCATAATTTAGTCAAGCTCGCCCTACGCACAGTGCGGTTTTAAGTGAAATATTTTTCATTTTACAAGTATAACTGAGTATTTTTAAATCATAATAGACATAAAGCAAACACATTATACTGATAGATCTATTGCACAAATAACTCGTTCAAGTCTCGATAGTCGTTAAACGAGGATTGAAAATAATAAGCTTAATATACTGTCTCTGCTCCTGATCTATTCTATCATGCTACCTTATTGCCTGGAATAGGTAGGTACTATTTGTATAGTATTATTAACAATATATCTAACAAAGCAATATAAACTTACAATATATCTGCATCAAATGATTGTATTTTCTTATAGAAGAAGTGGCAAACGATTAGGAGGCCCACCATAAAGGTGATGTCGCCGCCCATAGACACTCACCCGGTTGGTAGCTCGTGAGTGCGTTGCCGGACTTTAATCGAAAATTGGGAAATGGAGAGGTAGGGGAAGAGGACGGGGTAGGGGAAAGGATGGGCACCGGAAGATCTCACTCACCGAACGAAACCCGTGTACATAATGAACAAAGTCCAATTCATCACTAAAAAAGATATGCTTTTGCGTATTTGGTCCTATGTAACTGAGTAAAACAAATTGAGTAATTTGGTAAATTTGTCACAAAATTGCATGTAAAATAGGACGGGTTTTTTTTAAGTCCCAATTTAAACTCTTTCGCAAAGCGGGTTAAATGTAAAATTATAAAAGTCGTTACTTACAATTGGTTCCAAGTTTAGCGATGATATCTTTACGATGTTGCGAGATACACAAAACAAGTGTTTATTGCAAAATGATGCGTGCCATGATTCAATAAAACTTAAATAATTATTTATATATTCTTTTTATTAAAATGTAAATGGCGTGTATGATATTATATTTACGAGTTACACACAAAATAATATTAACGGAGTGAGGTACCGTTGACATTTTTTTTATCAATTTCTTATTATTAAATAAATTTTTAAAAGAATTATGAAAATTAATTAATATAACAACTAGCAATAATATCTACCTGTGATAAGAAGAGGTAGGTACATGTTAATATATGTAGAAATGTTTTTTTTTTAATTTCCTTTCATTCGAACTATTCCTACGGGTAAAACGTTATCACTTAACCGAAATTCTAGTAAAAAATCTATAGAGATTACTAAACTCATACAAGAGGCTACAAAAAGACACATAGGTATTTAAAAGTGTGCGCCTATGGCGACCCAATGAATCAAACCTAGAATCATATCTATCTACGCGAAGAATCACGAGCTATCGAGGATCAAGTCCAGCTTACCAGTGCAGGTCCTATGATATATCTTTTATTTTCTACCTTAAAGCTTACAAAAACCCATAAACCACCAATTAAGGCCTCCAGCACATAAATCAATCACAAAACCGACTATAACTAATGAGGTACAGAATTATCAGAATTCCCACAAACAAACGTAATTATCATTTAACTAATCTCAACCGTAGCAAGGTGTTAAACCGATTGAGACAAATAAAAAGAAAAAAAAGTATAGGACAATCTTTTGGGATCTTAATTGGGGTGGACGGTATGTGGGGAATGTTGTGTTGCGACGCTAAGCTTTTTTGTCTTTTTTTCGTATAAAACCTTTTTCGTTTAGAGTTCCGTTAAATTATTGCACTTTGCGGAACAAAAAAATATTGTTTATAATTTGGAACGCTTTGACGATTCAAAATAAGGAAGCATCCACTTGTATAAATTAAATTTATCATATCAATTATATTACATAAGTATGGGAAACATCTTGAAAAATATAAAAAAGGATACTGATTATTAGATTCAAAAGAACGTATTCCATGCCGTGTGGTATTAAAACTAGGTATTAAGCAGTTTACGAATATTAGGACAGGTCTTTGACCTAATTTAAAAGCCAGGCGTCCGGCACGCCCTTGACCGTTTTTATTTGTTTTTAGTCTGTGATTGTGCTTTGGCGCGCTCGTACGTCTCTGTCAAAGCCCGTCCGTCAGTGTTGCCATTTCAATTTTAAATCAACGTCGGATTTACGCGCGAACATCGTAAAAACGGTGTTTCTTTGATTTTTTTACCGTTTAAAATATGTCGCTTTGTTTTTTAGCCTAATTTGTGTAAAAGTCCAAATTGTCTCAAATCCAGTTGGAAAAGGTTTTGCACAAACATTTTTCAGTAAACTTGGTATCTTTAATTGAGTTTTTGGGTACATAGCATTATTGATAAAACTAACTTTAGGACCTTCTACTAGTTAGTAATACTGGGATTTTTATCCTGTGCAATTTAAGATTTGCTCGTAGGAAACCAGAATGTCTGATGGTGAACCAACACAATTTAGCTAAGCCATTACAAACCCATAAGTCTCTAAATCAACTAGAACAATACTATATAATATATTGTAACATTTTATAGCCGTCATAGAACGACAATATACTGCTTTGCCTTAATAAATGCTCGAACAGCAAATTAAAACAATTTGATTATATAATTATAACACCATCATTATCGTTTACAATCACTATTACCAGCAAGTGTACTTATTCGTCTGGGATCCCAGTCTGCGACCCAAAATGTGTCATAGCATAAGCCTCGAACAAGAATCTTAATTTTATGAGGCTATTTGATAACAATAAAAAAAAATATCTTTACCAGATTCCCTGTGTTTATTAGTTTTAATGATCGTGTAAAGGAATTCTCCGTATTTATTGGTTATCCTAATAAGGTACTATTATAAAAGTGCATACATACCACCAAATTAGAGGCCGCTTGGACACCGTTAGTCTTTATAATTTAAACATTAAACCAGACATATACTTTAACGTTGAATATATAATAGTATGAGTTATAGTTGTCTTTTAAATTTATAATACTTTACTAAAATAAATACTAAAATACTAGTTTTATAATATAATATTTATCTTGTATTTTTATAAAAGTTGTTGTGAATATTTATTTATTTACACTTTTTTGCACAAATTTGTTACAAAAAGTAAGTATATAAGAGCAACGGACGGTCTTATTGCTAATAAGCGATCTCAGAATTAGAACCTGGATGGGTTGCCATGACAACATATTATTGATATTATTAAAATCCAGACCTACAAAGCTGTGCCTTCTCTTATGTAGCGTGTTATGTCTGTATGTATATTATGAGACCTTATTAAATTGTTATATTTTTTTTATTTATGTTACCTATTTAAATTTAAAATATATATCAAATAGTTTTGCATTGTTTATTTTAAACAAACATATATCTAAAAGCGAATTGAGATGCTCTTTTACACTGAATCCCTGATGTTGTTAATGTAACTTTTAAAACTCAATAACTTCTCACAGGTAAAAATCACCCAATAAATCCTGTCGGTGTAACAGGAGGACTGCTAACAAGCTCCTGACAGTCGGGAATCAAACCTACTAACGAGGTGCTAGTAAACCAATTATTAAGACCCATAAATGCCACTCCAGTATTAATAGCACTTTGTTTTATATTTAACTGCGGGTTGGTTAGCCATTTTCGTACGTGAAAACAAAAGGCTTGGGTTAAATTAGGCCTCTTGGGTTTTTAAAAGATGTATATTTTGTTAAAATTATCATCATGTTTAATAAATAATAACCAATATTAAAAATGATTTAAATATGTAAGTATATAATATATAAATCTCGTAGAAATTATGTTTCATAAATTTATTATCTTGAAAGAAGAATACAATAGTTTACGGACATCGAAAATATTTTATAAGAGATGATACAGTAGTAACAAAATTAGAAAATATTTATTAAAATAATAATTTTTATAACTAATATTGACTAGTTTCTTCGTTAACTATCTCAGTTATCATGTAACTCAAATTACGAAAGCTCGAATTGTGACTTTATTATTCAATATTGAAAAAAAGTTTAATTTAATTTATTTAACAACAAAATAGTTGTATACAAATTTCCAGTCAACCGAAAGGGATGTTTTATTTATTTATTTATTTACAGTTTATTGTACTTAAACAGTAGAAGTAAATTATGTTAATAGATGTTAGAACATTTAAAAGCAACTGGCGGCCTTATCGCTAATAAGCGATCTCTTCCAGACAACCCACGTAATCCACGTAACCACGTAAAACAGGTTTGAGACATAATAGTTATTGAAATGAGTACTTACAGACCAACTTTTTAACTATTGCTTTGTTACAATCAATTTTAGTCTTTGAAAGCTCAAAGCGTCATCAATTCTTACGAAGTCGAGAATAATAAGTCTTTGTGTAACGCAAAAATCACGTAAAATTAATGTTAATCTAGTCCTGAACTAATGATGCAATAAAACCAATCTTTAAGTCTGCACATAATCGACTGTACGTTCATTTCATTAGCGATCGTGATAACGTATCTGCGTGCCGTTCACTCACTTTATAGTATACGATGAACGAACAGACTTTACACATATCAAAACAGATATATCTATATAGATATAATAGATATTTTAATAATAAAAGATCTATTATAATATTTGTTTGATGTGTGATGCGCATATTTGTTGGCTCTATTTTGTGGGTTTTCATATATATTTATTAAGTATATGTAGTTTATTAGTGTTTCGTATTAATAATAAATTTAATTCATAATGAATATTGATAGGAATATTATGATATATAAATGCAACACAGACAGTGAACGGATTTTTTAAAGAAAAGCTTATATGTATACGTATATGTATTTTATGGTACTTCTATTGTTACGAGAATAAGAAGGCATGATAATCTCATTTCAACTAAGGAAATTCTGTTTGAATTTAATGTATGACATTTTTTTTGTGTCTCTTATAATAAATTATATTTATTTTGTATACGATTCTTTATTAAACCGCATTTGGGGTACCTTTAATAATTAAATATCTCCGTTCTTCGCTCTACTATACACAAAACACACTAGCGTCTAAACATAAATAAATAATTACATGATTATGCTGAATGGGGCCTAATCACTTGCTGATCACAGCTCTTCAGCGCAACTCGGGGTAATAACATAATGATGGGGGAGCGAGATGGCTATACTGATCGAAAGAGATAGTTGATACAAGACCTCAACTTTAATTGAGTGAACTTTAAATATAAATCAGAGTAATAGATTACTTATTTTACATTACATTATTTCATAATGATTTTTCTTTTATGCGTAACGCGAGCTTTTGGATTGCCAGACAGTTTTTTTAATAGATAAACCTTTAAGAACCTTTATTATGTTAAGTACCGTTAAACCTAACAATAGTTACAATAAGTGTATTTGTTTTAACTGAGTACAATCAATCATCAGTTATTATGTTAAACGGTGGGCGGGAACTCGGGAAACATTTGGACTGAACATATACCAGGAATTAGAATTCTTTTATTCTAATAAGGTTTTTAAACGGTTAAGGTAGTTTTCCACATATAGACTATTTAAATAATAAATCTTTTAATAAACTAAATTTTTACATGATACATTTATAAAAAGTATTTAGGCTTGGTAAGGGTAGATTTTTTCAAATAAATCTTGTAATCAGCGTTTTAGTTCTAGTTAGACATAAATTAAAGAATATTTTTCGACTATTAGTAATGTCGTTCGGCGTACGCAGCTTAAAACTGATTCATAATTGTGTTACATAATTCCAGCCACGATTCAAAATATTAAATTGTGGATACTGCGTCTCCTGGCAACTATGTAAATCCAATCTAATGAGTTTCAAAAGGAAAATATTACTCTTAAAGAGAAAGCAGAAAAAATGTTACTCAACTCATTTAATGATTCGTTTACGCACTAACCTACGAATGACTGAATGTTGTTCACTGTTCACAATGTTGTTTCTCTCCAGTTTCTGACATTACAGATGTCCCATAAAAATAATAAAGAAGTCTTTAAAGTACTTATTTCGCCCTCTTACCAACTCTACTTGATACCTGTTCAAAACGAATATAACATAACATAATGCATTTTTAATGATACGTTTCGCGAAAACAAATCTAATTGTATTTTAATATTCGCTGTTGGTGGTAGCGCGGCGGTAATATGCAATCTTAGATCATTTATTTAAGTCTCGCAAATTAAACGCTATTACGTGAAATAAGCATTTCATATTCCATTTATTATATGAATATTATACGTATTGGGTCCAATTTATGGAATAAGACAAAATAGTGGGAGTTTAAGAGAAGCAGAGAGTTACTCTTTACGTAATGGCAACTGACGCTGCGCCATCTTGGAGTGGCCTATTGTCGTCAAAGATAATTTTTTAATGCTTTTGCTTTTTCATTCCAGTGTGCTATACATGTTTTTGTCTAGAACAAGAATTAATTCTTATAGTTATTTACGTTATGTAGTTTTTCGGTTTTCCACTATAAAACTTCATTAGTACATCTTATATATGTGAGAGAAATCTTTTGTAGACAGAACGCTTAAAGAAAGTGGGTGTACGATAATTTTCTGTGGGAGAGTGGTATTTCCCCAGTCATGCCTTTCTACTTGGCTAAGGCCCGGTACGTTGCAATTCCCATTGAAAATAAAATAAAACGATTTGTTAGTTTTAAAGGAGTTATTATTAAAATCATATGCTATACTAATGTTGTAGTTAATTTTTTAAGGTATGCTGATGAGGACTATGCCTGAGAAATGCCACACGATAACCACGAGCCTGGCATATACACTGACTCGATGTATCAGAAGTATTGGATGATATATACACTGCATATAGAAAAAATATTATCATATAAAATAAATTTTATTAACAATCCTTAGGTCAGTGTAATTCATTATGATTCAGTTCACATTTCCCGTATTAGTTATTTTTAATGCACCCATGCAAGAGCGTTGCATAGATACATCCTTATTGACCACACGGACTGCGCCCGCGCAGTGAATTCAAATTCAAACAATCGTTTGTTTACAATTGAATACAAACTTTATGGCCGTTGCGACAGGAATCCTAGATTTTTAAATTTTCTTTGAATTATGGACACAAGACGCAATTAAAGGTGATTTGGTTACAGTGGCCGTGTTAAATGTGTTGTTTTTAGAAGATATAATGCGTTTCTGCCCCATCAATAAGGATTCTTCGAAAAATGTTTACAATAAAATGAAGTAAGGCGATGTACAACATATCTACAAGAGACGTTCTAGAATTTAGATCATAATGTATGGTGTATTGTGTAGAAAATTTCGACAAATAAATTGGTTAATAATAATAACTGTTTAAATATAATACTGCTCAAAACCAGAGTGTAGGTTTTTAAGCCATTTAAACTCAAAAATTCAAACTCAATATATCTTTATTCAATTAGCTCTTTACAAAGACACTTTTGAATCGTCAATTTTTACAATACCACCGGTAGTGTATTTAGTATATAATAATAAGTCAATCATAAATCCAAAAAGACGATGGGCCGGGTGACTGGATCTGTTTAGTTAACTTTAATCCAAATGAAAAATCATGAATCTGGGACGTATTTGTAAATTGTAATATTTTGATGAATTATTACTATAGAGAACAGAAAATTTTGGGCATATCTCTCAAGTATAGGCTATGTAAGATTACTGTTTTGTACCTATGTTAAGGTATCCATAATAATCTTTACTATCCTTCCAAAACGCCACGAATTTTGCCTTCAAGCAATTATGCATATAATCGAATAGTTTTTATTGATACGATCAATCTCGATAATCTAAGCTACTTGTCATTCACAGACTGTACACAAGTAATCATTTAATGGCAGAGCCTCCTTCCTGCCTCCGGGGTGGCGCTGCATGCATGCATGATACGGGAACGATTAATTTTGTATGGGAGGTCAAATTTTGGACATTCCTTGTTAATAATTAATAATGCCAATAGAGATAATATAACACTCACTTCAACACTCATAAATTACTCAAGTAACAAATTATTTGATACGTATCTGGCAACCACCTTGAGATAGTTATCACGCCAACAGTGGAAAATTCTCTTGGTTTTTCCGACACCCTACATTTTCATTGACTATACAAATGTAGTCTATAACCCAATGCCACAGAGAATGTAATGGCGTACATGCTATAACCAAAGACATGCTCTTTGGTTAGAACGCAGTGCTTTGAGAATACAAAGTAGTGACGAGTTATTAGACATTTAGGTGAGGTGTAATATATTCGAAAACCACGTATATGTCTATATAATGTCACATCAGTAACTCAAAGTGTTCGTGCCTGGATTTTATAAGACGTTATCCATATTTTTAAGGGAAAAACACAATGTACAGAGCTATTAATTTTATTATTACATATAAAACAAATAGGAAGACAGAATGAATCCAATATGATTTTGATTTCATCGGGTTGTACAGTCAACAAAAAACAAAAAGGTATTCCTTTCGATATAAATTATATGTAAAAATAATTTAGTATAAATATTAAAACATGGAGGAAAATTTTCATTTTTATCTGTGGTCAATTCTATTATGCCGTCATAGATTAAAAACATAATAAGTCACCGGCATGTAGATAAAAAACCCACGTTTCAAACTTGGAATTCAAACAATGAAAGACTGAAACTAACCTAATAAATTTGCTCTTATATTTGTTACTCGTACGCTATTAAAATTCAATTGAGGATTCAAAATTTATAATTAGTGATACATTCAAATGCACAGTGCAATTTTAAATAGTATTTAACAGTCATCAACGTACATTGCATTTGCAACATTAACAAATGATTCATCCCACTAAGTATTCAAGTCATTAAACTCATGTTAACTATTAAACAAGCCAAATATACCCCTAAATCAATGCAATAACAAATAATATTGCTCATCACAAATTAACGGAAAACGTAATTTGGCCACACAAGGCCAAATATTAAAATGTATCATGCGGTAATCTCAATTTTGTACTTTTTCCTAATTTGGGTTCGGTGAAAAATGAATCTTATGTACCACAATTAAAGATGATAATAGTTCAAACGGATATGTTGGTAATCAAAATGTATCTGTGTTAGATCACTATAAGTGAAGAATCAAAGCAATTAAAATCTGGTCATGTGTGGGTCATAAAAATTGACCTCGCATTTCCAAAGCTCGTATCGAGGGGGATTATAAAATTGATATGATCGACCAAATAAATAGTAGAAACTATTTAATTGAATTCCACTTCTTAATTGAAGTGTTGCCTAACTTCAAAATAGAATGAAAAACAAAATTACTAGACATAAAGTGGGATACTAATTTTATGGTGGGTCGAAACAAACTTTGTTTAAAGAATTTTTTATAAAACAATTAACAATACCAACGTGACGAGATGTGTTAAAAAAAGTCTGTCCGTCATCAGTCATCAATGTAGGCGATTATTAGATTTATTAGCTATTTCACGAATTTATAGATTCACCGAAATCATCAAACTCAGTTGCAATATTGAAATAATTATTCAACTAACCGAAAACACCATCCATTGTGCTCATAACGACACAAATATTAATTTTATATTAGCGTAACATTGAAAAGGGATTGACATGTTCCCTATATCGTTTTCCACTTCATCTAAATCTATTATGTTCTAATACCCGAAACGAGCTCAAAACCATTCCGAACCGTATTAAAACACCCCATGCTGTAAATGTCAAAAAAACCGCGTATTCGAAAATCAAAATACGAAATTCGAATGAGACAGAAGTATAGATACGAGTGAGACGGGTATTTTATTTTTGATTTTAAGTTGCCAGTTTCCAAGAAGGTGTAAAGTGGCATTTATTTTGTGTTATTTGTTGTATTTTATTGTATTGTTAATAAGCATGCTAAGGGCACCGGTGTGTATTATTAAATGGTTATTTGGAACTAAATAGAATATAATAGCCGTGAATAATCTCTGAATGGGGACGAAGCAATCAAATTCTATTGTTAGCTTTTGAAGTGACTTCTGACATCTTTATATATATTTTTTCAATTCTAATGGCGCTGACAATAAGACTCAGATACAGTGTCAATCGACAGCTGTATAATAGATCTGATTGATTTTCGCAGAAGTTAAAAGATAATTTGTTACATATAAAATTAGTCGCCTGATTCGCACTTTATTATATTTCGAGACCTTTGTTATGGGATCTTTTGTAGCCAACTTAATAAAGATTGTATGACGTGAAATCTTTCATTGTGAATGTTTACGAGGCGGTTAATTTTCACACATTTTCAAATACCAATGTATTTTATTTAATGCCCGATTCTTTCCAGATGTGCTTTACAACCACGCCTCAATAATGATTAGTAGCAAGTGTTTAGTAATTAAGTGTAACTAATCCTAGCGGCAAGCACTAATAAAACGTGAGATATGGACAAAGTAACCGAAGCCAAAGTTCATATACCTTCTTTCCATCGCTAATAAAACTAAGTTCGCAATCAAATAAATATTTAAAAAGCTTTACAAATATTTTGTGTTCTATATAAAATTGGCCTTAAATCCAACCTTTGCTTATGCTTAAAAGCTTATGAAAAAGGCATTGATTGCAAATTACCTATCAGGTTAGTTTATTTTATCGCTATTACGTCATGAGTTGGTTGCACATCTGCTGTGAATATTTTTTTTCACAATAGTTTATAAGTTTAAAATGTTAAATGGGCGTTGGTGGACCCCTGGTGGGACGTCCAGTGGATCACATCAGGGACGTATTTAAAACAGAAAATAGCATTTTCGTTGAATGTTAAATTATTAATACTGTATAATACCGGGCAATTTGGAAAAAAATAATTAAAAATACAATTGATGTTTTGATTTGATTCATGAATAGAAGCTGTACTCATGCAAACACAAGAAATTGTACATAAGAATTATGTTAATATGAAATATTTGTGTTTCTGTGAAAAACAATGTTTTATTTAGGTGTTCATTTTCGAAGCAAAAACAAATTGACTGACCTGTGGATAACTAAATAACATTATTTTATGTCAATATTTCAGGTGTTGAATATATTATTTCAATCTAGGCTCAAGCAATATCTTTAAGCATTAAAGCATTAAAGTTGTTAGCATTCTTTTATATAAGGACGTACCAACGTTTTAAACATGTTTTTGAGAGACTTCTGTTTAAAATTTGTGTTTTTGATGTAACTCCATCCCTGTATAAAACAGATACTCAACAAAATCATCCCTAACAAGAATTCGACTAATTATTTACAATATAATGGCTCTAAAATTTATGGTTTCTCTAAGTTATGGCCATTTAATGCCCTGTCAATTGCCACAAATGGGTTTTGACTTTTGTTTTGTGGTCGACTTTTGGCTATTGTTATCTTGAAAGGATAATATGCGTATAATTTTGGTTTGTTTTTGTTTATAGGTAACCAATTAAATGGTATTATATAAAATTGAATTGACTAACAAACATTATTTTTTTTAAAAGAATGGGTTATTTTAACTAATTTTTTGCTCGTTTTATAACACATAATATTAAGGCCAATTCTTGTTGAATTGTATAATAAGGTTTTCTGGACTTTTGTATCATTAACTTCTTAAGCAGTGGTTCTTTACCAACGATCTTTGAGAATGGCTGATAAAGCTGTGCTATAAAATTGAATGAACAGTTTAAATACCTTAATTATAATTTTGTGGAGATATAATTCAGTTTGCGCGGTTGAAAAGGTTTGAATGATGTTAAGTGCCGAATTGTTAAAAGCTATTTACCGAATCACAAACGCGTTCAAATAACATAATACAATTGCATGTAAAAATAAAACATTTAAAAATTTCGTGGGCGAAATAAAAATAAGTTTAAAATATTGTCAACATTATTATTCCATGGAACCTTCTTACATGAAATTTGATACTTTAAATTGTCGTTTAAATGGTGTGGGTTGAACAGGATTGTACTATTCGGACCAGCTTTACCTTTGCAGGCCCTTATAGATTTTAATACACATTAATTTTATTACATTTATTTGTTATAGTTACCTACGTAGACCTAGCTGTTAAGTGCAGATTATGAATATATCTAGAATATTTACGTTGCTGTCATTTACTTACTTATTAGTAAATATAAAATTTTGAAAGGCGAATCTCTTAAGAATTAATTTGTTCATTTATCATTAGTAAGATACATCAAAATAATCATTTACAATCAATCAATTTTATAGAAAGGAAAAAAAAGTATTTTGAATTTGAACTTACAACGCAACCTTGTTCCGGGTTACGCAAAATAAATATAGAACCTTTTTATTAAAAAAAAGTTAAACAATAAGTCAGAAGCGCCAAGACAAGAATCAAGTGCGTGTGCGCACGTCGCATGGCACTGGGTGTCAGGTTACGGATAATTTGAATAAATTATGGCCCTTGTTACCGAGATGTCTCTATTCTGTGGGATTTTATTTCGTGGTTACCCAGTGGTAAAAATTTGATCGTTATTTATTTTATAAAAAATGTACGAATGTATTTATAATGTAATATTCAAATGTGTATATAATATTTCTCTTTAGGTATCTGTGTTATTAGCGTCGAAACGTATGAAACAGATCGCTACGAGTATTGTGGATATTTGTATAAGGATTTGATAAGTCTTATTATCGATCGAACCTGATCTATTCTACTACTTCTTTAGTTTATTAACCACGGCCATTCCTCTAACTCTGACAATTTACAGAAGTTACGTTAACTTAGTTTTTAGTTAGTAGTAGTAAACTTTTATTGTCCCTTATTTTATTGAGTAGTAATAATATTGATTTATTTTCAAGACATGATAGACTTTACATAGTAAAACAAAAACCCGTTCATCTAGAACTGACGTGATACCGTCAGTTCTAGTACAGATTAGAACTGATACATACAATTATTATATACAGATATACAATTTACATTACAAAGTCATATACTTCATAAAAGGGACTTAGGTAAGAAATTAATTTTAATAAGGTATTAGAAGCCACGGGAAACACATTTACACTTATGAATAAAACATGAACCCAATAGGGGGGTCAATTAAAAATATCTCAAATTAGTTGCCTAATTAAGGATATTTCGTGTTTCTCTATATGTATGGGTAAATGTCATTAGCGCTACTTGGTTTGTTTCATTCATATTTTATGACTTTCAGTTTCTAATGTTCATATGATATAACTGGAGTTAAATTTGAAACTTTTTAAATTAGTTAAAGATTAACATTGGGTTACAACTGTAACTATTTTACAAATTCATTTATGATTAGTAACTTAAGATTATTCAGCTTTTCAAAAACTTACGTCTCAATTTACCAATGGAAATTTCGCTTACAAGTGAGTTGCCGGCCTATGCGAGATTACGCTCTGATTTTGACGGCGCCTAGGTATTTGGAAATACCTTTATTGGCAGCTGGTTACACATAGGGAAGGTACGCCGCAGAAAGTGCTTAAAAAAAGCACTTTGGAACACCAGGCATCAGGGTGAAACTGATTTACATTTTAAGATCAAGCATACTCGAACCCTACGAAGTTACAGGCTTTTTTTTTTATAGAAGAGGGGGCAAACGAGCAGGCGCCCATAGACACTCACGCGGCTCGTAGCTCGTGAGTGCGTTGCCGGCCTTTAAAGGAAAGGGGAGAGGGACGAGGGAAGGGGAAAAGGATGGGCACCGGAAGATCTCACTCACCGAACGAAACGCGAGTACAAAATGAAAAAATTCCAATTGCATCACTTTACGCCGGTTTTCTGTCAGAGAGTGGTATTTCTCCGGCCGTGCCTGCCCATTCGGCTGAAACTCTAAGTAACAGCATGGCACTCCCACTCAAAAAGGCTTAACCACTGGGCTTACTGTGATATCATTGACCAACTAGAGCGATACAAATAAATTGATTTCTTAAAAGCCATATTATGACACTGTCATTGACACAGAAATGTTCCATGGCATATTATTTAAGTCACAATAGTCTTATACTAAAAAAACTTGCGATTGTTAGAACTTAATATAACTCCGGCGCTTCTCATACAATAGTTTTCACAGCTATAGCCACACAATGACCAAAGCAAATTCAAGTGCCCATGAGCAACAATAGATGTAATTGAAATCGACACTTGGAAAGTCAAAAGTACCCGCTTTTGGCAAAAAATGGTACATCTGCCTATTATAGTTTCAGCAACAAATTTGGGTGCAACTAGTGAACAATTCTTATAGGGACCTGGTTTCGTTTTGCGATACAACTAACATTTGTGGGCTAAACATAATAGCTGAGTTATAATATGTGTTTATAGAACATATATATGTATTAAAACAGTTATATTAGCACCAAAAATACAAGCTTTAACAAGCTTTAATATTTCCTGATTTAATATTATTATCAGTCATAAAGTAGCACTGCCTTTCGTTGAACGAACATAAATTTTGTCGTATAATTGGCAACCAATTGAGCGTGCGTCCCCAAAGGACTATCGATACCGAGGCGTTACTCGTTACTAACGCGAATATACCCATCCTCCTCTAACACAGTTATAATATTTAAATTAAAATACATACAGAAAGAGTATTAAAAACAACAAACAATATTATATTTTTTATTAAATAATCATTATTTATTATTAGATTTCCTAACAATTTGTCTATATTAATATTAATGTTATATAAAAAAATATAATCTTTGCTCTTTTTTTGTTTGACTTTTATTTATTATAAGTTATTCTAGTTAGTAATAGAATATATAATAAAGTTGTTAATACATATAAAAAAACCAAGAAATGGTTTGTGCACATTTAACGACTCTTTCCAACTTCACATTTAACGGTGTAAGTGTCGTCCACCCCAAATGTTTGTATTTAATCAGAATGTGACAGGCGGCTAATATTATTTTTATAGCTTTTTGGAATTTTGTAAAGATTACGATACGGTTAGTTTGTGACTAATTGAGTGATGAACGTTGCTCAGTTTTTTTAGGTTTCTCTTTCAATTTAGGCATTTAAAAATACAATTTAGAAGTTTAACAACTGTAGCACCGTGACTTTGTTAACCTGTGCGGCCAATGGTTATCACTTTTTTTTAATAGAAGAGGTTGCAAACGAGCTGGTGGCTTACAATATAGGTGAAGTTACCAATCTAAGACACCTACGTGGCTTGGAGCTTGTGAATGAGTTGTCAACCTTTTAAGAAATGAATCCCCCTTTTCTTGAAGGAGGCTATTGATTCGCAAATACCATGGCGGGCAGGTGGTTCCATAAAGTGGCGGTGTGATGAAGTAATGTCTCCAGAAACCGTCAGTGGTGGAACGACGAATGTTTCGCACTAGTTCTAACAAAGTGGATTTTCGTCTAGAATTATCTAGGCCCCTAGGGTTTTAATGTTGGCAAATCCTCAAAATTTGTTATAACTTATTAATTGCTTAGTTAAATAATTTGCATATGTCTTATAATAATATCTATTGTTGCATGTTAGATGCAATGAAATAAAATGAGATTTGATGTAGTTTTGTAGATTATTAAGTATCAAATATACAATAAAACGCGAATACCGTTTTCATAAAATCTTGTCTCGAATCTGGATTTTCTTAAACTCGTCGTTCCAGGAACAAAAGACAATGCTCGCAACCAGTTATATTGTTATACGTGATTAGAACTATTTTCCCTCGTGAATACTTTACTTTAAAAATGTTATTTTTCACGCTAATAGTGTACAACATATCCAAAAGTTCAACAAACCACTTGACGTTGTCACGCAATTTTGATCCTTATTATTGTTAAATATGTGAGGTAAGAAAGAAGACTTCTGTGAATATAATTTAATATCGTTATCTAAAACATTAAGATAAAGTTGTGTAGCAAGTACAATTTGTGTCAGAAATGAGTTTGACATTTGACCGTGTTTAATTTAAGCGCTGGGTTACATGACGCTAAACAGATTTATGCCTATCAGGCAATTACTTAACACAATAATAACTTTCTAAACCTATGTGCTGAACCCAGATACTAATCATAGGCAGTATTTCTACAGCCTTTTACAGGAATTCTACAGGAATTTTAACAGCCTTTAAATATATAGGTCATCATTTGTTTCTTTTTATCGGTATCCAGACACGACAGCGACATAAAATCCCGCCTTTAACGGAAATACAAAAGAATTTAAGAACAATGTTGTCACGTGTCACACAGTGGTGAGGTGACGCGCATTGCCCTCTTCCACGAATTCGATTATAGTATAATAAACATATTATATGTAAAAAGAAAGTATAATAAACCATTTATGTCTTTTAACATTTATATTAGTATATAGCAATATTAGCTAACCGAACTTGTGGTGAATGTTACGCATATTATACAGAAGCAATGTAACAATAAATAGATGAGTGTGAATGAGTCCAGTTGCCTATAAAATATGTGTTGTACTTTAAACATGTGAATAAAACCGAATATCGTGGTAATTTCTCTTGGAAACAATAAAATGAAGAACGGAATTAACAAAATTATTCATTCCGCGGCGCCACAAGTTCCACTTAATTTTTATGGAACTATTTTCTATGTAGGTTTGCCCACGAAAAGTATGAACATTTTGGGCCCTTAAGGGATGCTAAAGCTAAAGCTTTGAGTACATTATTCGCTTTTCTTTGCAAATATATATTACCATTGTTAATGTGTAATTGTTTGCTATTGATTTGAAGTTAGTTATAATATTGTTTTTTTGTCATTCTAACTGCAGATGATGCATGGTCGCTATAATGTATAGTTTAGACTTTGTGATGTCGCGTCGTAGAATTATCATATTTGTTCGCGTTGAAAAATATAAATATTTTTTTTGTAGATTTGTAATAACAAATTACTTAATTCCTACAAGTCGTAAATTACTACATTTCGTTAATCTCTTAAGAAAAAATCATTCCATTTCTTTTTCATACATTTTCGTGACTCAACAGTTTAAGTGGTGTCAAATAATGTCTTTATTTATCCGAATTAACAAAATGACTGAATTATTTTCCTTTCCACGAACGAAACATAGAATTTGATTGTGTATCTGAATTCGGTAAGTTACCATTACAATTGGTTTCTTAAGCCGTTCACATCACATTAAGATATACTATGAACAAATTAAGTTTGATATAACATCCTTATTTGTGTTGCTTATAAATGAAACAACAGTATACCAAAGCAAAATATTATTATCTCCGAATTTATTATCATAAATAAAGCACTAAATATTTATATCTAAAGTTAGTATTCATGCTACTTTTGCAATATTATAATTAAATACAAATCTAAGTTTTTTTATAGATTTCACGAAACATCTGAGACTCACTCACATACGGAAAAAAATCAGTCGACCGTCTAATGTTAATATATTATAGCACACAGTATAAGAAAACGTTTATAATTATTATGCGTGCCATGCTATCCTTATCGCTTGCTACTAAATTGAAACTCGTGAGTGGATTGCTTTATTATACCCCGTTGACTTGACGCCATTACTACTTTAAATGGATGATCTAATTGTCATTACTTAGAACAAGGAAAGGGAACGAGTACTGCTTCAGAATTGTGGGTACTTATACTAAGGCATAATAGTATGCCTTAGTATAAGTACCCACAATTCTGTCAATTCAATTTATTTATAATTTATTTATTTACAATATATTTATTTACTACATAGGTAGTAGAGAACTTATCATCGGAGCTAGGTGAAAATCAATATAATAATTGCTTCTACAGAGCTTATGTACTCGTAGTTACACAATTATATATAAATAATCAATTATCTTGATTCAAAAGACTAATTGGGTCATACTACTACTGGCCTATGTTATGTTAAAGTGAGTGGGTTTAAGTGGATAAAAATGCTAGAAAATCACCTAACTACAAATTAAATGGAACTGACATAAAATAATATGGTTAAAAGGTTTCTATTACAGTACAAGATTATTTCCTTGAATTTGTTCCCATTAGAGCAGACTTTAGGGGTACAAGTGCACAGGCTCTCATGAAAGAAGCAGCAATAATTTGGCGCCTGGTAGTCAGTACCGGTGACCCAAGGGCTGATGCTTTTCTCTCTCAACGTATAAGCATCGCGCCAGCATTGCTGCCACATAGACCGATCTTTCTAAATTTATATTAAGTTATTTTATTAGTTTATTTAAGCCTTACTATTAATATACTATAATAATAACACCCAATCAAATTGAATTGAAGTTCCTGTATTCCCATTGTGATACCAACTCACGTATATAATGTGTGTTTTACAACATACATAATAATATATAAGAAAAATAAGCAATTTAAATACAAGTGATGATCGTTGAAGGATGTCTGGGTTGTAGGAAAAACAATGGGTGGGGATTATATGTGTATACATACATATATATTGTTGGTATTTGCCTACAATTCTGATCCTATTCAGGATTGAATGCCCGATCTTAAGGTTGAGTCAGCTTACGCGAACATTAACCCGATAGCTTTAGAAAAATTCTTGTTCCTTAAGGTTCATTAATGTTTGTTACAAACACCACTTTTGAGTACGTTGTATGTATTAATTATTTATCATTTGTGTATGAAATATTCATACTTTATGTGAACTAATATTGATTTAGTAGCGAATTACATACGATGCAAACGTCAACCATCAATTACAGATTAAAAACACTTATTTTATTTTATGTTTGTATTATAACCTGTTTTAATCCGATGAAAAATTATAATGTAAGAGGTAGAATTGTTCTTAAAAGGAATTGTATTTAAGATCAAGACCACACATAAACAAATGTAGAATATGACGTCACACTGTGTGTGTCCCTAAGTAAAATTATTCTATACATGTCGCCGTAAATAGCAGGATGGACACAAATTACGTAATTTCCATAGATATAGATCTTAAATCATTTCCTTTTCTTATACGAAAAATCATCTCTTTATTAGCGCAGTCATGTTGTAGGGATTTTAAATATATCGTTCTTTTGGATAAAAGTGGACCATTATTAAAAATTAACACATGCAAATTCACTTATCATTTTACTCTATCTATTTAATTGCTCCCATATCTATTTGAATAAGGGATTTTTTTTCTTATCCTAACATTAAGACAATAGCCAATGCAGGAATATACAATGAAACACTAACACTATAAAAACATTTCACTCAGAACTATCTAAACATCTTTATCTATATAAATTATGAAATTATCGATTTGTATTTAAAATAGTTATTTTATCATATCATCTCCATTATTATCTATATCACTGCCATCTGCTGGTGATTTCTGAGCGTGCGATTGAATTCTTGTGATCTAGATTCGACAAACCGTATGAAAAAACAATTTACCGCTTCCTGGGAAAAGGGAAACGTTACAAATCACTAAAAAATATGGTAGTATCGATCTAGATCTGGCGAATACGGAGGTTGAATCATTTCTAACTACAGTTATTGTAGTTTAAACGATTTCTCGTGCTGTATGAGGTCTCGTGTTATCATGAAGCAATGATGTTGAAGATCCTAAATTTCCAAAATTTTGTTTTAGTACTAGTTTTGCTATAATTGGAGGTTGGCAGTTGGTATCGCTTGACCAGATAAAAAGCTATAGTGAATAACACCATGCTGAGACCACTAAAAAGTTACTATTACGTGTTTTTTTATTTAAGTTTTGCTTAGACACTGTTGTAAATTGTTTTCCTCCTTGAATTCATCGTTATTCACCTGTGTGAGCGGTTTCTACGCGGTTCGTTCTTCGATCACGAAAACTCCTCTCTCAATGCTGCATATGGTTTTAAAGTAGAACCTCAGGTACCATGTGAAAAATGATCCACTTAATTATGAAGGTTCTCTGTCAGGTTTGTACCTATTACAAAAAAACCGGCAATTTTATACCTAAACCACTATTACTACCATTACTATTATATAAACGCGAAGAAAAGCAGGCAAATGAAAATATAACGTAATCAACATTTTAACCACAACCGTAGTAGGTACATAGCATGTGGTCCGCAAAGCTTCCACTATAAGATTTTTATTGAATAATAATACAAAGTCTCGGTAGCATTTGAATTAATTTTCAATATAAAGTATTATCTAAGGTTATTTATTCTGATTTTATATGATTTTTTGAGTCTTCTGTATCTATTATTTTGTTTATGGGTCGTTTGGACCCCCGCGGATCGCTCCTGGTTATATCTTAATAGAAATATTATTTTAAATTGTATACCTATGAACAATACATGTTTATAATTTGAAAAAGCGATATCAGTTATAGAAATATTCTCTTTATAATAATATATTATAATCCCAGTATTACATCACAATAAAATTTTCATATATTTCAATAAAAATTAAATCCATATGAATGTAACCTTTATCACTCTTGTGTTTAAATGTTAAAAAAAGAAGATTTATTTTGTTAAAGATTTTATTGGTATTCCTATTCAAATTCGATACTAAAACCGCTGATTAACATTTAAATTGACTATTTAAGTGTGTAATAGATATTAATAACATAACTCATTTAAATTAATACACTATATAATAGACTTGCCGGATTCGCACCTTATCGGACGGATTGTAGTTTTATAAAAATAACAGCAGAACAAACTTCACAAGAAATATTTTGCGGGTATATAATACAAATAAAACTTTGATTTTGTTCCCTTTGGAGTAGAGACTTTTGGACCTTGGTTTACAAGTGCGCATGCGCTTATTAGGGATTTAAGTAGGCGCCTGGTAATAGTACCGGTGATCCAAGAGCTGGTGATTTTCTCGCTCAGCGTATAAGCATCGCGATACAGCGAGGAAAAAATAAATTTGTTTTAGTTTTGTGGTTGGTTTAGTTTATTATTCTTTCTTATTAATTATAGAAAACCTTATATTAAAATAATATATTTAATTATTCAAGTGACACTAAGGTAGGTAGGTATATTGCTTAGTTGGATTACAATTTAAGTCAGGCTTTAAAATTCAAATGTTCCCTCAAAATCTATTGTTAAACACATATTTTTTATTCTATATCTGCAATTTAAATTAGTGTTAGACATAAATACTAGAAATAGTTTACTAATTAAAAACAATATTTTAAAACAATTTATATTAGTTTTAACATATTAGCTAAGCTAGAGAGGTCAGTTCAAATATATCTGATTGTGATATAGACCGCGAGTTGACCGTGGACTAATAACAACATGATTAAGTCAACTGGAGAAAAAGTCTTGAAAGTATTACAACTTCCATTTCGCTAACGATAATCGGCAAGACAAGCCATTGTCTATAATTTAAAACAATTTGGAATACATTAAACTAGGAACCACTTAAAGTTTCATAACATATTTCCCAACATAGCAAGAATTAGCTATACTTATGTTTAGGTATATAATATCACAACTTTATTAAAATTCACCCAAATCTTTAAGGAATATTCTATCTTCTTATAAAAGATAGGTTTAATAGTTTCCTAACATATCAGTAGACGTTTTTAAATAAAATGAAAATATATGTCAATTACACAAAGTAAATAGGAACTCACCACTGAGCCATAAGTCAAAATATTCAACAAATATTTCTATCCATCACTTGCTCTGTCATAGCATCATCGAGCTGATCGGCTGATCGGTTCTGAGAACGGGTCGGGGTTCGATTCCCCGCTGAGACGGTAATTCACGCTCACACCTCCGTGAATCTCGCCTGGGTGAGATCCATCAATCTTGATACTTGAAGCTACAATAGTTTACAGAATTTACTAATTCATTACACTTCATTTGAGGACTGAATAAACCCAAAGTTACAGTTACAGTTTATTACGTCTTAAAGATACCAAACTAATAAAAATTGCCAACTCAATCAATTGTCAAACCTTCATTAATGTTACGAAAAGAAAACATGTGAACTGATTTGATCCAAGTTAACAAAATTCCCAATAATACTAATATTTTTCAAACATCATTTGTAAAGGTAGTTCTTTATCCTATCCTTTACAAGACATCAAAGTATCAAGTAGTATCAGTCACAGTATCACAGTAATATATTGATGATGGTGTTCCCGTCTATTGTGATCTTTTGTTAGATTATGATAAGCGAGATAACTTATTCTTGCTTTAATATAAACGTTTGTATGACGCCTTGAGATAGTTTTGTACAGACAAGACCTTAATATGAATTTGTGAGACACACAATTGTGCTTCCCTCTGACTGTTACAGTTCTGTAGACAAATGTTTGAGATTTACGAGCAAACACTTTTAATAGATGCTAACATTTATTGACTTTATCCTATTTAATTAGTTTCTATTAATATTATTTATTTACACTTTATTGCACTTAAACAGTAGAAGTAGGAGATGTTAATACATATTAATGCATATAAAAGAAACGGGCGGCCTTACCGCAAATATTAGTTTTATATTTATTCCACCCTCCCCTCGTTGATCGAGTTTTGGGTCTTAGTCAAGGTTTCTACGATGTTTCCTTTAACAAAAAATGTGATAGACTCTGAATGTCTTATCCACAACATACTAGCAGATAATCCACAAAGTCAGTTTGTTTTACATGATAATTGTAAGAGTTACAGCCTCGCTGTGAATACAAAATGTATCTTAATGTCTTTATCAATTTTTCTATTTTATTCGAGTAGGCGTTAAGTAAATTGCCTATGTATAAATAATGAGGTTTAAATTTATACATAGGTTAAGATTCTCTTATATAATTTGTAGTTTTTTAACCTGAAAGAAAAATAGCACAGCGATGCAGCATTCAATATTTATAAGACATTAATGATTTTTTTTCATTTTTTCAAGCAGCACATGTTTTTAAGTTATATTAATTATATATATATTGAATTTATAATGAGTACTCGCGACCTCCGAACAAATAAAGGATACGGACCGGAATGTTCCATGTTTTATTATTTATTTATTTATTTTACACTTTATCGCACTTAAACACTAGAGCAAATGACGTTAACAGATGTTAGTACATATAAGAGCAACGGGCGGCCTTATCGCTAATAAGCGATCTCTTCCAGACAACCCACACGATAAAATAATACTGAAAATATAATAAGACAGGTGCAAAGGGTGCGAAGTATACAAAAAATAACAATAATACAGAAACAAAACACAACATACATTAAAATAAGAAAAACCGAAAAATATGCTAATTTAAATCAAGAATTATAAATAATTATATTGTAGACAAGAAATGCTTACGAAGAAGTGATTTATAAGATGATAGTGAGGAGGCTGATCGGATAGGTTTTACTCAAGTTCGCCTACTTGTGCAAATTTCCGCAACTCTTTCTTTCTTCAATCTCATTTGTTCTTCTCCTTTCTCTCTGGAAGAACGTAGATCCAAATCTTTTAGTTCTCTGTTCGTTTATATCCAGAGCTTAATATGAAAGCATTACATAACGAGTACGAATGCGTATACCTTGGTTGTTGATATACCTACGACAAACAAAACATAAAAAAGACACCAGTTACACAGTATTAAATTATTTGTTTTTATTAAAATGTAATTTGCGTAAATAAGATAATGACATCATTTAAGGTGATTCAAGCACAAAGATCGCAAAACGACGATAAAGCTCTGCGGTATCCAGTGACATTTGATCAACATTGATTTAAGAAATTGTATTATTATTATGTAGAAGCAAATGCAATGCGTGTTTCACTGATAGAAGCAAATCTAATCTATTTATTATCAGTATTTAATGAAGACAGAACGTTATTTTCTGGGAGTCTTATCGAGATCTGTATAAAAAGATTCATCACCTGGTTATTGCAGGCGGTTACACTTTAATTATTAATATCATTGCATTAATAATTGTTGCAATGAACGTCTCTGTATATGCTTATGTCGAAGTTTAACTAGTGAATATAGCGGGTGTGACAATTTTAGAAGTTACATAAGGAGGTTTTAGTATTTTGGTTAAAACCTTATTTTAACCGTTTATCAGGTTTCTTTATTTAATATTGTTACTATTGTTATAGCTGTATCTGTTAGACACTATTTATATAACTTATATATTACGAATTGTCCAAGCATTATTGTGGTAAAAATGAAATGTGTCTATATAATTATGTTAGTATTTTTTTTAAACAATTAAAACAATTACACCATTGTTTATATCGCATTTAGTCGCGTCTATTATTTATGCTTTGTTTTTCCGAACGAACAGTAATAATGAATGTTAGAAAATAACAATAACAAACCCCTCTCAAACAATTAATCATTAAACTATTTTATTTCTAAACATTTCCTACATCCATGTTCTGTTAGTTTGTTAAACAATGACCCGGCTGCCCACGCACAAATTGTTACACACCAATACGGCATTTAACACATACGAATAAAGACTATAACCCCGTAATGCCAAGGGTGATTTATTGTAATCGATTTATAAATGATTTAAGAGTGAGAGAAACTATAAACTTTACATCGACACCTCTATTTAGTTACTAGTTGAAAGAACTCCAATTTTTATCTCAGTTCAACGCGCGTTTATTATTTTTAATATTCATAAATCGTGACGTGATTCCAAATATTACTGTCTCCGTTCAAATACAACATATCAAAAACCATGAAAATTGATCCAGCTGATCTCTAGTTATAACTATTGTAATTAACCTTATTTTATATAGATATACATACATATTTAACAATAATAATAAAAACGAATAAGATATTTAAGTACATATATAATAAGCGAAAATTAAGAAACAAATATTTTGAATTGATTTTGTGCGGTTATTAATAATGATATGTATATAGTAAAGACAATTACGGCCTCTTGTATGAAGTGCCCCAGACTGTTGAACCAGAGCACTCATCTTTCATTACAGCTTTAATACGATTCACAGTGAAATAATAAGTCATATAATATATTGTTTAATTTTTCATTAGGGTTTTAGTAAAAGGTCAATTATTCCATTATAAGGGTCAACTTGTAACGTACAACAATTAAACGTTTGTTAGGAAGCTTTCTATTGGCTAAATATCAAATATCAACTTATTTGTATAAAGGAGTGGCGGAGAGTTTCTTGCCAGTTCTTCTCGTCCGCTCTACACCCTTGATTTGGTAACTGTCTGTATATGTAAAGTTAAATTTGTTTAATAGTTTTTTCATTTTTTTTGATGATTCATATCTGTACCATAGTTACCTATGTGAATAAACATATTTTTGTGCAATTGTAGTTTTTTATTAAATTCCCTGTTTCGTGAAGATGTAATATATTAAACAATTTATTGGATTCTTATATTTGTCACATTCAAGACTAGGTGAATAAAAGATATGTATAAAACAAACAAATTAGAAAGACGGTGTAATGTGTACGTTTGATTGTGTCGCGATAAATCTCACACCAATGAGGGATAACTCAATCCGTTAGCATGAGCTAAGATAGTTATATTCAAACATTGGTTCCGTATTTCTAAATCCAGTCTTTATTAACAATCTAACATAAATAAATGCAGTTTATAAATCTATTTAAAATTGTTTGAAAATCAAATAAGTCTTCATAAACGTAATATGCAGGATAGTGTTGAATTTTTTTTTTAAACTTTTATAAGAAAAGTTTTTCTTGAATAGATAGATTAATTTTAAGTAGAATATGCATTTGAGACTACATTCTATTATTTTTATTTATTTCTATTGTTTCCACATAGAATCGTATAAGCAATCACTTGTGTACAGAATTCTAGATTCTTAAAAGTGTTTGAAGAGCCCAATTTGATTTAAGATATAATGCACTCAAATGTTTCTATGGTAATTCATTCCGAATTCCATCACTCTCCTTCATACTTTGCCTTTGGTTAATTTGATATAAATGCGATTTGAATGGACGCAAGGATCTCCAAAACACTTTGCTTGAAAAACGGCTAAGCTCTCTCGAATCCCCTTAAACACCTAACCAGCGGGTATCGTGTTACTGACTTATAGCCCGAGTGACCAGTAAAGATCGCTTAACAACATCGAATCGGCTCGCTCCATCATTGTTTCGATTAAAACATTCGAAATATCGATTACAATTGTACGTAATTTATTGAAATAATGAAGCTATTTAAATAGGGGGGCTTAAATGAGTGGTCGGTATTTGGTTACGCTCATGAGACGGTTGAGGCATCCATAAGTTTGGTAGATTATGGTGAACGTCATTTCACATATTTGATTTCACGTAATGTAATGAAGTCTACTGATACTTTGTATGAAACTTTTCGTGTGGGTGACTAATCAACTTTAATAGAAGATGCTTTGAATGTTTTATTATTTATTTGCATCTATTAATATAATGACAAGCGGTAGTGCAGGGCGAAGGTGGCGCCATCCTGTCGTTGAGGAGAAATTAGGAAAATTTAACGATGCTTAAAATATATCACGGTCAATATGACATGCCCAAAATACTTTTTCTATAATAAAACTTAATGCATAAATTTGAAACAAACTACTTAATTGAAGAGGAGGGCTCTCTAAACGTTTAATCAAAACAGATATTTCATATAACATAATATAAATCAAATATAACTTTAATCACATATGTAAATATGGTACACTTATTAATCGTCTATATAAATGAGAAAGACAATATAGACGCACTCTAACATAACATTGAGATCTAAAATAAAATATATTTATTTTAGTATATAATCCTGCAGATAAGTCTTGCTATGTCAGCAGGGGGCTAATCATCTACTTCATAGTTGATAGATGGAAAGATATTGTGTTATGACCTATGCCTATTTCCTGGTTCATGTAACATATCAAGTATATAACAGAGATTAACTTCTATATGTATACATATATAATCTGTTATGCATTTATGTACGTAACGTATAAATAATAAATAATGTTTGTTGTGGCATATGAAACTCCAATATCGAAAGCCATAACCAATTATGTGAACACAATCAAGCCCGAGTGCCGCAACAAGGTCGCGAACACTAAATAACGAACAATCGCTCCATCTCGAACAAAGCGCGATGAACAAAAATTAATTTTCACTAAATACAAATAAAAATCAACTGTATAGGCTGTTTAATCACGAGTAATCCTTTAACATTTTGTTTTGAGACATATATCTATATATATATCCCATTCAATCTAATTGCATTACGAATTATGAATAAGTCTGTATAAAAAAAAATATTAAAATTTTTAAATAAAATTGATTGATGCATTTTCATATAAATGCATCAAGCAAGAAAACAAATATCTTGTCGTATTATTTTTTTTAGGTACAATTTAATTTTTGATGGCTGCATGTATCCCACAATTTTATTCATTAGGTTTTTAGATTGCCCTGTAGAACATCGTCATTCCTTTATAATATCTTTTTATTTTTCAATATTTTTAAAAACCAAGGCAGGTGTATAATAGTTTTGTTGACTATCCAGTTCATTAAGTATTTTGCCTCGTTTATCACCAGCCTAATTATAAAGCGTAAACAATAAAAGTCGAGCGTCGTTGTTTATGAGGCGTGCAATATTTATTTATTCTGATATAATTTGGACAAGCTTAGCTTATATATTTTATTTCAACGCATTTCGTGTAGCGATTTAAACTACACGAATGCAAAGTGCAATTTAAATAAAGTTATGATTCGTTTTATTACAACACAGTAGTTTTAACGTTGCATTTTTAAAATGAATAGCTAAGCTTGGGAAATGTTCATTCATTGAATAACATTTATTTCTTTTAAGTAATTAGGTATACTTAATGGTTTTTCTCCTCCTCTATTTCTTAATTTTCGACTGTTACTCGTTATATCTTGTTCGGTAGTTTTTAATTGTCTATTATTTTTTTTATTTGTGTGCCACACAAATAAAGAGTTTTTATTGCTTCGAATTTGTGATATATCGCAAACTTACCAGGGAGTTGGACGTGGTGCTCTTGTTGAAGGCTGTAGTAAATAAGTAAGAGTCGAAATAGAAAAAATACTTGATAACTATTGGCCGGCTCCAATACTCCCAATATGAATGTCATTAACTTAAATTCGTTCATAGGTCTAAACTGCTGATGTTGCTGAACACCTAACACTAAGATATCACTGGTGAAAATTAATTCTTACTATCACGAAATAAATACATGTTTAAGGGAGGATAACTTAACCACCGGGCTCATTATAAAATTATTTAGGATGAAAGAAAACAAGCCCTTTTTACGCATGTTCCGTGTATATTTTTAAACGCGTCGCAATACGTCATTTTCCGACCCAACAAACTATAAAGTCCCGTTTCATACTAAATTACTTTAAAATATTATCTCCTTTCAAGATTAATACCATTCCAATTATAATAAATGAAAGAAAACCATCAGTTAACTACTCATAACGACAGATTATACTTAAACAATTGCTCTCAAAATAAATATTAAAAGTTGAAGAGTGAAATCTATTTATCTCGTTTACTCTCGAACGTTGGTTTATTATGTACGTGCCTCTCTAACCTATGGTGTATGGTAGTGCCATCCTTGTCGCTCGTCAGCAATTTGCTCGCACGTTAAGTTGCAATCAATTGGCATGCGCAAACAGACGCCTATGATATATCCAATTAAGATTTTGATGTACAAAGGTGTAAGTGAACTTTTTTAAATATTTAAGAGTACCTTTCGATTCAAAATTCAAAATTTGTGAAAACAAATTATGAGATTTTCTACGTCTACGTAGTATTGATAATAAAAACGATGATTAATATTAATATGGATTAACGCCCAAGAAGAACTATGTTTAATTATTTTAAATGAAATCAAATATATATATATAAACTACTAATCATGTTCATGAATAAGTTGTAAGTATAAGTAGGTCTGTACGTAATATATTCCTGTCTTATCTAACTTTGTAGGATATCTCACAACATTCAATAATAAATAATTCAGTCTCCTAGGGTCAACCCTAACGGAATTGATTCCGAGAAAAATAGTCATAGAGTTCAATGCGCAGTAACTTATTGCCCCCAAAAGTTCAACTAAGAAAATTCTAGTAATTACGATTGTTTATTGACACGACAATAAAATGCATAAACACATTAAAGTTAAGTCATCAGTACAGTTTGTTAGAATTAATACCAACATAAATCGAAAAATTCACATTCTCCTCTCTGCCCGCGGGCCGCAAAGTCAGGTAACACGAAGAAATTTACCGAGTATTAAATCTCTGAACAAACAACTTGTTCGCACACACACATACAAAAGTGTTCACACTTGTGCAATTAGGTTGTAGTACATACAAATGTAACAGTTGGGAAATTTGATTTCATGAAAAATGTACTATTATTTTTTGTAATTTTTAAGAATATCCTAGATATATCAGATGTTGTATATAAACCCCTTTTTGCTCTATGCCGTAACTACTGAAATGCTTTAGATTTTTCACATCGCATTTACTAAGTGAGATTAAATGCGGTGTCTATTCCTAGCGCATAATTTTCTTACGCTACACTTATGAATGTTAATATAACCAACTCTGTTAACAATTTAACCTCTGTAAATATTATGTACTGTGGCAAAGCTTTGAAACAAAAAGGCTTTAGGAATGTGTTCACAAGCTTGTATGTGTGTTAGCACACAGTTATACACAAATTTGTTAAACCGTAATGGATTTAAATTAGATTTAATCCGAGAACTTTAACAGCCTTGTTCTTGAAATCGTTTTAATGTCGTAAAACTTCACTGCTCAACGGTTGGCGAATATTGGTTCGGTTCCTGGTTGAACAAATCGTAGTTTGGACAAACGCAGAAATTAATTTTTATTACGTTTATATATTATGCAACTATATAATTTTCTACGCTAACTGTAAAGAAATAAGGTTCAGTACATTTTGGAATCTTTAAATAGGAATCACTTTAAACACAATTCCATTTTTATCAAGAAACATAACAGCGGTACAATAATAATAATTCAACTAATTCATTATTGATTAAAGTTATTTTATTAGAGCTAGATATTATTACCTGGAGACCGAAATGAACATTCAACAGCTTAATAACAATATAACAAGATTATAAATACACCCAACGATCATAGAGCATCATCAGAAATAGTTTTTAATAAAGTAAACCATAATTCGAAAAGAGGTTGTATAGTTTTTTTTAATTCGTAATAAATATGGTTAAAGTTGCGTGCTTCAGCCCATTACCCTCATAGTGAAGTCACTTACATAGTAATTTACTAAACTGCTTGAGTTCCATATTAATCACCATGCTACATTTACCTGACTTACCCGGAAATAAAGAGAGCTATGCGTTAGATTGTTTTGTAGGCAACACAACGATATTTTAAGGAAGAAAATACAATCCGATTGAAATTTACATATATATGTTGTGTCTTTCTAAGCTCATGACGGTGTAGTTAATATTATCTGTAGTTATCCCCATAAAACTACACATCACCAAGGAGTACGAATAGAAAAAAATGTTATCAAATAAATATCTTTTTAGGCCCATCAATCTTTCTAAAACAGATAATTAACGTATAAAAAGTTTTTAAAATCATAGAATCGTTTATTTAATACGACGGTAGTATAACGTTGGGCGTGTCCAACATTAGAACCGAAATGAGCATTTAAACACCCACTTAGCCCATCAACAGATAGACATGGCGCCGCGCGTGGCTCCACTGTTTAATAAATTTGCGTTACATAACTGTGATATTTAGGGCCCATGTTCATCAACGTGTAATACTTATAAGTCATTACATACATACAGTATATATATCTTTAACTTACGCACGTTCAATACTAATCAAATGCTTTGTATATCCCTATCTACAAGTGGCTATATTTGTAAACTATTATACTAAGCTGTCTTCAAACTAAACTATCAAAGAACTTCTGTCATCTCCTTTTCTATTTTCTGTGGCAATAAATAACTAGAACCAAAAGAAACGACGACAATGGACACGCGCAATCTTGATAAGGCCCGCCCTTATTATATTATAAATATAATTAAGTTTCAAACAATTTCACAAAGATAACCTCACCAAATTAAAGGTTAATTTATTAAATAATTGGATTGTGTTCCAAACTTTTAACCCCTCATTATTTTGGGGTTGTAATTTGACAGATGCGTTGTGGTTTAAGTTTTTAGTCTGTGGGTAGGAGCTCTATTTAGAAAATAAAATTCTTGAAAGGTGTGGCATAGAAAAAATATTTATTGTGTTACATTATATGCACTTATTCTGTCGCTTCTAATTTTACGTACTTTATATACCTACCTTTATATGTTTTTGGGAGATAAGTGCATCTTAACTTCTCTGGTAAATTAATTAAATTAAAATAATTAGGTATAGAAATATATTCAAAAGTATTTATATGAAATTTAAATACATCCCGTACCTACTTGTAATACAGTAAACCATAATTAAAAAAAGACGAGAGCCAAGTTGTTTACTTTTTTTCAAGATAACACGGATGATTTTAACATTAAAACAGACTATTTCGGTGATCATCAAAAGCATACAAATATAATTAAACAACATATTAATTATGTAAAAAACAATCTTTTGACATTAACACAAGAGTCTTTATTCGTCTGTTCAATTTTTTTCCTCTCTTGTCTTCGGTACATTTGCCGCCGATTTGTTGACACTTTTGACACATGTCAAGTTTGATTGAGCATTTATATTAATTAAGTTTTAGTGGCCATTGGACAGTGATGAATATTAGTTTGTAATCTATACACTATTGACACATTACAAGGACCGATAAAAAATTGTTATAAGTATATATCAATGGTAATACGTAATTAATAAGTGTTTTTTTTTAATTGTGTTTAGGTAGCAAGAAAATTATTACAACAGAGAGGGGGTTCGGACCCATCGTGCGGCCGTATCACCAATCGATTACTTTAAATCCACAAATAATGTGTTAATTTGATAAGGAAAACGTCTCAAGAAAAATATAATATTTATAAAACATATCTACCGCGGCCCTAATATAATCAGTCTTTAATACTAAGAGAACTGATAATATATTCTTAAAATAATACAATTATTATATCATAATAATTTGTTATTTATGTGTATTTACCGTAGTAAATTCAAACCGCAGATGTCATATTAAGATACTAATACCATATTCATCCATATTTGGTCCATCGTGAAAACATTATAAACGATCAAATCAACAGATAATTCAAACTAATTTAACTCGTTGTAACTGCCTACGACGCGCAAACAACTGTCTACGACCTAAGATTTATTGATAAACTTTGTAAACAAACCTCTTTGTAAGTTACCACAAATGTATCTCGATAATATGAAACCTTAAGCATAGATATCATAGAGGTGGCAATCCGTAAGCCGCTAATGATTCAAATTTAAGAACGAAAGCTTAACATGGTTCGTTTATAGTCTATTTATCGTCTTTAATTTGATTATGGTTATCTAGATGGAGCTGTCAATCGGGATTATATCGGCCATTTTGACGTTTAAAAGTTTATTTTAAATTACTTTGGACTATTTTCATACAAAAATTAGAAATTAAAGTAATTGCTGCTGGTAGATACTTAATAACATCCCAATGAATATAACAAAATACATATTCTCCTAGTAAATATTTATTAAAATTACATTTTATAAGGAAGAAAAATTGATTAGTCTTGTGGGCACCCAATTATTATTTTATTCCATTGGTCGTCAATAAGCCGGAATTGCTTATTACGCCAGTATTTTTCATATTCGATTTCAGTAAACGAAGCAAATAAAATAATGTTATACAGAAGGGATTATTTTTTTAAAATTTGTAAATAATTAAGAAGATGGGTTTAAACATTTTTACTCTTTTCAGTCCTTAAACACATTAAGGGTACCTTTATCCCATAAATATTAAACAGATGAATAATTTTAGTCCTTTAAGTTTTTAAGCCCACGCCTTTTGCAATAAAAATATGTCAAAAAGATATAGAAATCCCGCCAAAAGACTCACTGACGTGTAACAGATTAAAAATCATACGTACACATTCAAAATATACCCTAGCACCATAGTTTTAGGTTAACATTTAAATAGACACAAAGAAGGACCGAAAATGTAATTTGTTTGTTTGCAAATCTTTTAATATCGTTAAAAATTTGCCACCCGCATCGCTTCGTGGAAAGACTTAGCGCGAGAATCAAACTGCCTACCTGAGAAATCCTTTTTACTTGACTTCTCATGCGTCGGTGCCTGCGGTACTTTAGGTAGATGACTGAAATAGAATTTGTGGCTTAATGCTAACTAGATTTTCCGCTTCATAAGCCTGTGACTTTTGTTAGATAATGACGTCTATTATGAACGATGTTTCAAACGGGACGTGCTAAAAAATATTGGGACAGAATGCCATTTTTATAAATTACATTCGTAGAGGAATATTGCAAATACCAAGTTATACCAATCGATGGCGACAATTTTTATGTATTTTTGTCTTTTTTTTTTTATTTTTCTGGCATTTTGGGATATCTGCAGTCATTGATAATGATGATTACACGCCCCTGGTATTTTTTCCTGCTCAGGAGGCATCCATTGCTGGCTGAGGTTTGCTCCTGAACAAGCCTCCGACAGCAAAGCCCCATTCCGCACAAGATCACCCTAATTACTCGTTTTCTTAACTCTCCACCAGAATGTGACATTTATGTGTCAGGGCTAGGAATGATAGTGGACAAATATAAGCGGTTGCTACATTTAAGTATAATTTAAGTTTTTTTTGTATGTGTTTTTTTGGCTTCGGTCGTAAATAATCATATAAAATGTATCTGTGACTGACTATGATGATTGGAGCGAAGTTTACTCGCCAGATAGGAAATAGATACTCGCGAAATAACCCACCACACGAACAAAAGATGGTAGATATTTTTATTTCAGCAAGTTATAAGCACCGCAACTCAACTTAAAGGGTATTTAAACTAGATTTACGTATCGTATCGTATGGGAAGAAAGCATCTAAATACTGTCCGGTTACATTCCGTTCCCATTCCATTTGACATGTATATTTCACTTAGGATCGGAATATAATAATGCGGTGTATGATAAAAGGACATTATAATTTAAAAAATATAGTGGTAACCCTAAATGTGGAAATTAGTGGTATATTACCATCATCCGCGTTGAACTATCAGTCATCCTCACGACACTTTGTATTGGACGTCTGGTCGATAGAGAAATCACTAATATTTAATAAATGTGTGTCAAAAAAGGCAGTTATGAATATTGTTCTTAAAAACAACATAGCATATACAGTATAAAAATAACTAATACCTGCTTAGCATCAATCTATGATTTCCATTGAAATGGCCAATAAAACGTATACTTAGTAATCCATAGACCACACATGATGAGTGACGTCACTCAATGACACCATCACACCAGGCCTGCATACAGATTGCAGCACGCAAGTCGCATCGTTAACCGACCTAACTGAAATTTAAATTGTGACGCCATGTAAGATGCTTTACTGGTACACACGCACTGCGTCGGCAAATTTTTCTTCGATTTTATGCGTGTAAAAAGTACTTATAACATTATAAAACTCTGTATACACAAACAGAATCATAAACATCCCTTTTATCGTTGGCATTGTGAGTTTGATCACACTGATTTTATCTTATTAAATAACAAAGTTAATATTTAATGAATGTATAATGTTATTCATGGACGTATTAAATTATGAAAGCAAATTCTAGGACACCATTAAACATAGCAAGCCTTAGTTGTAAGATTGTATACACTACGATTCAGAGCAATCTTCAGTAAAATAAAAACGAATTAAATGTAATATATTGTAATGTATAAAAAAATGTTTTTGGATAGATTTTTTAACAATATTTAAATATATAAAATTACCATATTTATTCTGAAAGCTCTAAAGAAGCTTCCTCGTTGTGTAACAGCGTACCTACAATGTGGGCGTTAGCCGATTGCGGTGATGGTTTAGTGGTATGTTAGCTATGAAGTAGTAACTAAGCTATATTTTTGTGAAAAAGGTAATCATGGGAACAAGAAACTCTTGCGTATCAAGATACCATGAATGGTCCTATTAGACTCGGCGTCGGGTCATGAAACTCGATCCACCCAATGTTTGAGAGGGAGTGCCATGCTGTTACTTAAAGTTTCAGCCGAATGGGCAAGCAAGGCCGGAGAAATACCACTTTCTCACAGAAAACCGGCGTAAAGTGATACAATTGGACTTTGCTCATTTTGTACTCGCGTTTCGTTCGGTGAGTGAGATCTTTCGGTCATCCTTTTCCTAATTTTTCTTTAAAGACCGGCAACGCACTCACGAGCTGCGTGAGTGTCTATGGGCAGCGACTTCACCTTTATGGTGGGCCTCTTGCTCGTTTTCCCCCTCTACTATAAAAAAAATCTTGGTTAAAAACGAATGTTTCGGACTTTATCAGAGCTGTAGTCCGTCGCCATGTTGTTCTGGTAATAATCCATTGGATTGTGATTTGTAGTCAGTTGTCGAGAGTAGGGCTTACCTACATAGAACGCCATGATAATTTGGAGTCCTTGAAACTATTCATGCCAGTAAACATTTTTCCCATAGAAAGAGTGAGAGTGGAAACCACTTCGAATGAGCTTTATATATTTATATGGTTTTATATTATCTAATATATACTAACACCCTGTAATAATAATGAATATCGCTCTAAGCACTCTAAGGTGACAGAGTTTCCCTTGATTTGAATATCAACATGACTGCTAAAAGCTGCTATATGAATAATTATGTTTAAGTATTCTGTGGTGCAAAAGAACGTGTCAGTTACTACTGCACTCTTGCACATGTGCCTCTGCATGTTCTTCTGCATATATCCTGGGGTGGGCTCTGATTAATTGTTCGGATGAATACTTCAAAGTAGAATACCAAATTTCATCCGTAATACCTTAATAGTGAGTTACTGAGAGTTCTTTAAGGCACATTCAGCCGCGCACTATGTGGTACCAGTTGCTAGCAGGGATATTTCTGAACTGATATGGGTAGGCCTTCATGGAGAGAGCGCACCATTCCCTCAAAGGCCGGCAATTGACGTGTAAGAGTGCCCGCGCTTCAGGTGCTGCTGGGCGGCGGTTAGCACTTTAGTGACCTGCGTCCACGTTTGCCTTCTGTACCATATAAAAGCTTTACTTTGACCGGTAACCTTAGATGGGTTAAATTTTCATGATTCGATAGACAAAATCATGGTGAAGATTTAACAATAGAACTCAAAATCAAACAATAACTATTAATAAAACGTCCAGAAATGGTATTAGCTGTACTGTTCTTATTGAACTTGATAATTTTAGTACTGTAAATCATTTTAAGAAATATCATTTAGTGATTAGGAAGAAAACACATAAATAAATGAGTAAAAACATATATTTTGTATCACTCGTTCATTAAATAACTATGATAAACTGAATCCGGTTCGTGATATACACACATACACGACTAACACACATATATACAACTAATGTACACATAATCTAAGTTTATTTACAATTCTATGGCAGAAAAACCGATAAGGAACGATTTTATTGATATATCTTTTTTATAGATAAAAATGAATTTTCACAAAACGCTTGTTACATTTAGTCGAGCAAAATAAGAATTAAGTTCAAGTTTAAGTACGGATAAAATAAATATTTATATACATTCTTCATAAAACAATGTTAATCTAATTATTATTATAAAAAGCTAATCGTTACAGGTTTGGCCATGATCTGAATATTTCTTCTTAATTATTAAATCTTTAAATTTTTTTTCAATTAAGTATCTCACCATTTTTTATTGTAACATTTAAGATAATTACATTTTCCGTTTAAGTTTTACTAATTAAATAGAAAACCTCCAGTCAATATCAGCATTACATACACAATTTAAACAATATAAAATTAATTTGTTATTTGTTTTTCCCTCATTTTGAGACTTTACAATTCACAGATCTACAAACAAAAGATAATAATTACGTGCCAGCGCTTTTTTTTATCTTTCACAATATTCCAATTTCAAGGGTACATCACTTACAAAGTTATAACTGAAGAAGGAGAAGGCCATAATTTGCGTATAAATTCTCTAAATATTACTAATATATTTATGGAATAGACTAAAGGAACAGTCTTAATAACTAGTTTTTGAGCGAAGTAACAAGATGTTAATAACAATATTATGATGGGGTATTTGATTTGCGATCGAACCTATTATTTCTTTTATAATGACTTAAGTTAACAAGTTGCTTACCTTTCATGCTTACCCCTAACCGTTTGATTTATAAAAACACAATTTACATTTTTTATTAATTATTTCATAGTTTATTCGCTCGTAGATTTTGATTTTAGTCTTTAAACCAAGGCTCACGTTTAAAAGCAAATACGCTTGGAACCTAACTAATGACCCGAAATTTCCCAACCGCATCAAAACATAAAAACAGCATTCAAAATTCCGATACACATATTAAGACACTTTATCTTTAATTTATTTATAAGCCTCTTGAATTTCCAGTGAATCGATAAATATTCGATTCGCATCGCGGCGCAATCCATAAAAATCGATTATTCGATTTTAATTCTGTGCAACTTTTCTCCAATAAAGGAATAATGCCCCTTAATCAGTAAATTAAAGTCAATCGAGATGTATGTAATTAAAAATCGAGTCGCTTTTGAATAGATCGTTAAAATATCGACATGCCTGATAATCGGAAACAGTTAATGAATAAGCAGTAATAAAAATCGCTAATCAATATCGGTTTACGTTTAATTGAGCTGAAAATGAAAATCTATGAGCTATTGTAGAATAGACCGGGCGTTAAGTATTTATTTATTTTGACGCAAATATTGGAGTATAGAATGCTAGATAGGTATCTCCATTCGTGATAATATATTGCCTCTATTTTGCATTACCTTACCATTTTAAAATGTCCTATTAAAAACATATTTCGTTGTATTTTAGAAGCCACTCCACTTAAACTTTGAATGAAAAACATAATTTCTAGAAAATACTTTAAAAGTTTTAATGACGAAGACACCGTTTTAGACACCTTTCCTACATTGATTGAGAAAAAAAGTGATAAATCATATTCGTCAATTTTAAACCGTCTTTACATCAAACACGCTTAAAGCTACATACAAGTTATTAGCAGGTGAGGCCCAGGAGTTCGCAATAAAGTAATCTGAGATCCGTAAATCACCGAACAAAGGACGGAAAAGAAAGTACAAATTACCCGCGTAATCGGTACGTTCCATAGATTAAATATATCAGATGCATAAAGACCATAAACAAACTAGATTTCACTTATAAAAAGTTGACTAGTCTTCTGTCCAATGTCTCCATATTAATGTTGTTATAAATGGGTTGCAATACTAAATGGTAGAAGAAGATTATACAAATCAATAATATAATTTGCAATATAAAAAATAAGACGAGAAGAAACTTTAACGAAACCATTTAGAAAGCTGTCATGTCCAACTTTTGTTTTAAACATTGAAATAGTTAAAAAAATTCAAGTACACAGAATATGTTAACTAATGTTTGAAAAAGAAAACATTTAAGTTTTTTTACAAATTCAAGAAACAATAGGTATTACAAGCTCCCACGCTTAGTCGACTTCAAATTAAACGATTAATTTTCAACTCCGTATCGCACGGACGCAATTAAAATGCGATTCTTTTACTGTGTTTACATGTGGGTGGTAATGTTAAATAAAGACTTTTCGTATAAAAACCGAATTTTTTGTCTCAAAATATTACTGTCACTCTTTAAACAAATTAATTAATAATACATTGATTTATTATTTTCTCTTTGGCAATAGTGTAATTGCAATGAAATTTATGGTATTCGTAATTTTGATTTAAATACAATTAGTTTAAAGATACAATTCAAACTGATTTCAACATTCACATTTATTAAATTCATTGTAACAAATGAAGATAATAAATCAATTCAGTACCACGCGAGAAAGCAACGATATTAATCAGACGCATAGACAAATAACCGAACTAGCTATCAACAGTTTATAAGCAACTTTATATTGTCGCAAGCAATTACCGAACGTGATCCCAAACATCGATACCATTTCTGAACGCACCTCTTAATAATAGGCCCACAAACGACGTACTTAATCGCCTCCATCTATAGTTTATGGTTTCCCGCTCTACCATTTTGACATTTCATGCCTTCTCCCTCTCTCTGCTAACTATCAGCGTTAAAAATCAAACTGTCTAATTAAACCTACATCAACGAACGCATCAAAGGAGGCATTTTTAATTAATTTAATCCCAAAACTATTATAATACGGCCAATTTCTTTATCTAATAATTCTGACGCGTTAACAAGAGGCCATTTTGTAGTTTAATGACATGCTTTAAATAAATTACGTTTAGTGAAGTGTGATTAATGCGGAATTCAAATCGATTTATGAATGTTATTATAACTTAATTCATTTATAACAGCTATTAATATTTTGAACGTTATGGAGTCGTTAAATTTAAAATAATAGGTAGAATTTTATTATTTTAAATTGATATTGTGGTCAGCATGAATGTTATAGGACTACTGGGATTACCTTATAACAATTCCCATTTTTTATTAGTACGAGTCAACATATAGGGACTACCATACTATATTGACTAATACTTACAATTAACGTAAATGACTACTATCGGTCGATGGATGAAATTAAAAGAAAAAGTTTAGTTGTATGACTAACAATAACTTTTATAGGTTATTACAGGTCTCACCGACTATAGGTCTAGACTGTGTGATAAATCATTAAGATAAGCCAGTCTTTAGTGCACACTAAAATAATAGGTTCGAACGGTTACTATTTCCAAGTCTTTAAAAACTATCCAATTAATAAATAAGTAGAATTGCTTTATCTAAGATACAATAAAATTACAACCATATTTACAAGTCACTAGTGTTCATTTCACTTTACGTTTCATTTTCACTTTCACTTAGATCATCCATGTCCATATCTATTAGTTCTTCGTCGTCATCATAGGAGTTGTTGAAGTGATCATCCGGCTTGTTGCCGGAGGAACTTGACTTGCCAGTCTTTGCTTCTTCTTCTTGCTGCATTCTTTTATGCTTCGTTCTTCTGTTTTGGAACCACACTTTTACCTGGGAACAACGAAACTTGTTTAATATGGGCTTGTAAAAATAAGTAATTAAAAATATAGCTTAGATAACGACGATAAATTTCCATAAAAAACTTAATGAGTCATATTCCACTCTTTTAGCTGTGAGTAATACAGTTTCGAGTTATTTTGACTAATATTATTAACGATGTAATAAAGTTATAGTATTTAAAGTTATCTTCATTCTTTTATTTCTATCAACCTTTAGTCACGATGACTTTTACTCAATGAATTAAACTCCTAAAAACGATCTATATTATGTTAATGTATATTATAACCTTATGTAATAGCCAATTGTAATATAAATAATAAATCATTCACAGTAAACTGAACAGCAATAAGGGGTTAAAAGTAACTATCGAAGCCCCCATATATCAAAAACTCCATTCAAAGAAAACTATTCGAACACAAAGCAGATTTCCCGCGCAAAAATACAATCCGCCATCTTGTCAAACAATTTGTCACGCGTTTAATGGCTTGTGAAATCTATGCACGGTGCTACCAGTTAACTTTGTACCAAGTTTTAAGGAAATATGGTAATTTTGTGAATTCACTGGCAATGTACAATTTAACTGCACCATTTGGGTATTGTAAAGATTGTGGCTTGACAGCTTAACTACTTAAATAGCTAAATCCTTTGTCTTATTTGCATTTTTTTAACTGTCTGATAAACAAATCTTAGGTATAGGTTATAAAAGTTTTATAAACATTATTAAGACGAGACGATGTTCTACGTAGTGAATTATGTATAAATAATGATTTGGTATAAAATGATGATTATGAAAATTGCTTACATAAGTGTTCCTACAATCTATAACTTTAAATTGATTGTGTACTTTATACATTTTCAAACAACGATAAATAAATGTTATTCGGTATTATATTGTTTGCGAACCATAAATTATTGTTTTTATGTGGTTTATAAGGTGGTTTGCTAGGAAATTATTTTAATAACAAATGTATATACGAATCCGATAAAAAAAAATTATTGAAGCATTTTTATTTAAGCATCTAAGGCAAATTTCAGTAGAACACGTTAAAAAACGTATTCGGGGTATCCATCTATCTATCTTCATGGCGCCGAGCTTATTCCTACATAATCATTATCTCACATCCTAACGTATGATTTATCAACTGAATTTAAAATCAGAATAATACATTGGCCATTCACAGCGGGGTATTGGAACTGCATGAAATACTACTTATAGGGGCAGATTATCCCTTAAAATTAGATTACAAAAACTTGGTCACGGTACATTATCACTTCATATATTGACATCAAATATCAATTTGGTGGACACCCCATGTTTGGGTAATGGTGCGTGACAGAGAGGGACATAGTGTGAATGAGATAGATGTATCCTACATCTATCTCGAGTAGGTATATCGTATATAAATATTTATTGGAAAAAAAAGGAATATTCTCGTGTAATGATAGCTTCCATGATCCATCCATTGGCTTTGTATTAATTCTTCGGCTATGTTAGGTTGAAGTTATAGTGCCCTATGTATTTAGTAATGTTACCTACGTCTGATTATTCTGAAATATCAGAATAATTCAATTAGGAAACGAACATGCTCCAAACACATCGTATTTTTACTCCCAAAAAAAACAATCAAGCTAAGTTCAGCTTGGTCGTTTACGAACTTAGAGTTTTTAAGAAATAAAACTATTCAAAATGGTCCTATGTACCTAACCCAATAAACTTGACTTTAACTATGACGTATATAATATAAAAACCAAAAAAAATAATTAAGTGTTTACTACCAACGCTTTCTATATAGATAAATATTTCTTACATACAAGTACTGATTTCTAAGCCATAAAGCCTAAGTTACCTCACATATATTACATAATGACACTCAACCTATCATTTGCAGACAATAAAAGCCAGTTAACTCCATAATCCTTTATTAACATTGTAACACAAACATACAAATAAGGTATTTCACACGTTTAAATTGTGTTTCAAGTTTTACGACTGTTAAATACAGAGGACTAAGGAGTTGTTGTAATGACTTATTCGGATGTTAGCAACTATGTCTCTATTTAATTCTACTCATTCTTACTCCATAGTTCTGCAATTGAAATATTTAGGTTACCTATTGGACAAGTTAACGACTTTTGGTCCTAACGTACTCTTAGCACAATAATGCGTTGTTTAAGTTATAAGGAAGTGATAGATTTTGAAAAATCTTTTTGATTAGCTACACAACGTACGCAAATAAATTCTTAATTTAAATACTCAAGAAATTGTTTCTCAATCAACATATATATTATAATCCATATAACATTGTAGGTACCTACCATTTTGGAAAATATTTCGCGGCTCCAACAACGCATTATGTTAACACATATAGATATACTACATAATATAATTTTGGTATAGACATATATTTTTCTGGCATTAGGCTAATATAAAATAACTGGATACCATTTAAGTATACATTATTCCAGACGGAGAAGGTATTTTTACAAAATTTAAGTTTAAATATAGAAACAATGTATTATTATTACATTAAATTGTAAAATAAAAAACTCAATTTAAATAATCGTCCTATCAAATATAAAAGAAAAAAGTTGAGGAAAAACTCCTCAATCATGCCGTCTATTACAAATTTCCAAGCTATTATCATTCAAAGGGGTAACTTTCCCATGGGACGGGTACAAACGACCGCTGTAGTTTGACAAATGTTCCTGAGGGATAGCTACACGGTTAATGGGGAATTGGGATTTGTAGCGATTTTCAAAATTGCTCTGTGGTTATTGGTTAATTAAGTTATAGTGTCTATGCGGGTTGACAATAAGTTCCTTTAATGTTGGGTGTGATAGATATTGAGTGACAATTTTCTTGATTTTCAGGACATGAGTCTAGGTTGTACTATTATAATACGCTAAAAGTACTAATGAATAACTCTGTAGATAGTCTAGACATTCAGATATCAATAGCTTATGTTGGTAAAAAACATTTTATTATTGATGGATACTAAAGAACTGAATAAACCAAACCCTTATTAAAATTCGGAAAACATTTGAAAATTCTTAACAAGCTATTAAACAATTATAACCTTTTCATGCAAATTTAATGGTTCAAATTTCATTATATGGCAACAATAAACAACCCTCGCATCTGCCACTAGCGTCCAATTTGAAATAGCACACAGTTAGAATAAAATCACTCTTAATAAGAGTTCTCGCAACACTGGTCCTATAAACGTGTTAAGTCTCCACAAACAAGATAGAAGGGGCCATAGCAATACACTGAATAAATATAGGGGTGTCATTCAGGCCCCAAATGCGATTAAGTACTTATATACGCGATTATACTCCCAACGGATTACGGGTGAAAAGGGGACAAGCGATATAAAGAGCAGCGTGCCAGAACGGGACAGATGCCAAGGGGAGATACGCAATTATGGGGTACAATGTGAATTGGGCCAAAATTTAAGCGGAAAGCTATTTATCTGTATATTACTTTATTGTCGAACCATTAGCGCCAGAACGGGAGGACATTACGCGGGAGAAAGAGATGGGGGCCACGACAAATTGGGGTTGCTAGTTGCAATTTTTAAAGGGAGATGGAAGCATTAATTTCTTTTCGTTAGATAGGGACGGGTGAAAGATCAATTGGTTGGTAATAATCTCTTTGTGAGAATAATTGGGGAATAGGCAGTCAATTATACGATAGTAGTTTATTTGTGATTAATGTTTACTTTTTGAATTAGGAGCCATTTTGTGAACGTAATTGTATCTTTTGAATGTAATAATAATAACAGTAGCAATGCTTTCAATTTTGAGTTTAATTGAATGGATTATTTTAGTATTGTCTCCATTTTTTTTTATTGATTCATTAATATTGTTATTTAAAAATATGTGACCAAAACCAACGTAACATAAATGTGAAGATTTATCGAATAAAATCTATAGATAACGTCAGATGATAGAGGTCATGATAGAGTCTTATGGTACTTGAGCTTTAATACATAAACTTAGCCTAATATAGTTGCTCATGTTAATGATTTAGTTATATTCAAAGAATTATTCCATAGTAACGATTCCATTCCGGATATAGAACTATTTCCGGTTCTCCCCGGACATAGCTTTATGGTACATTGTTAAATTTCGAAGTTAATGGCCAACCATTATTTGTATCCGTTATCCTTGTAATGTTGGATTTAATATTTTTATTAATAGATGTACGCTTTGTGATACCAGTTTTCAAGTTTTTTTTAAAATATGAAACTAGAAGCTTTAACTATTTTTTTATATTTTTCATATGCTCAGCAGTTATCTTTGAAAGTCTGAATCAGTTATTTTCGGTTCCAACATACATAAGCCTGAGTTTACGGATATTTTAAGAAGGGAAGGCTTTTAAAATAAGCAGGTAATGTTATACTGTAATATATATTTCCAAATAAGAATAAACTTATCATAATAAATACTTTTCAACAATGTGTTTAAAAGCTTCGGTACCCTTTAGACAAACATTGGTACTTAAATCCCCCTTTTTAAGGGGGTGAATCTGCATCCCTTAAGCGCATGCGTAGGTAGGAGGAGCTGCGGGAGGCTGTTATATTGACATGACACCCCGCTGGGGTGGAAAATTGATGTAGATAGGAAACGAATCGGGCAAAATATGATTTTTATATAAATTCGTATAATCGGGGCAACCTTAAGGTGACCATGTTTTATAAAAACGTATGAGACGTAAAAACGCTATTATTGATGATACCTACGTATATAATTAAAATATACTAAATTTGATTTAAAAAATATTTTTGTATATGTAAGCTTTGTGTGAAAATGGGGAGTTCTTATTATGTTTCACTTTCGGGCACAGTTAAATTGTTTGCTTCTTAAACGAAAAACAAAACTAAAAACTCTAGATACAAAATTTAATTATATTATAGAAAGTACAAAAATATACTTTTGCCTGCATTTTAACATTCAATTTTGCTGATAATTTTCAAGTATGCATACATACAGTCTTGGCGCCAATTTTCATTTTAATGATCAGGTATTTCTCCAGGACCAATGGTTAGTGAAGGTCAGTGCAATTGGTGTTGTTTGCAAAACGAATTCCGTTATTAAAAATTCAAACTTGTTTCGTTCCCGGCAAACGCCATTTAATGTTCCCGCCATTATGAGCATGCAAAGATCACAGAATCAGGTGGTAGGTTGTCTATATACGAAAACGATATTTTCTTTATAACAACTGTCAAATCGTTTACACTATCAACAGTGTGATTCGTAGTAAATGATTAGGAAAACTATATTTATACTTAATATATAATAAAATACAGATATACGTATTTAATTAAGCTAACATAATTTTTATCTGTATAATAATTATATTATCGTTCATCGTCACAAAAACGAACTTCGCAGGATTGCTAAATAAAATGTCAGTAAATAAAAAAGGTTAATAATATTTGTGTTTAAATAGATATCCGTTGGTCTATCAATCTACCCTTTTTAAATTTATTTTCGTTATATCTTTGTGTATAACCACCTTATAAAAGCAGGTTACACACGATACCAATTTTATACGATTAAGTAAATTACACACAGCTGCTCACCACGTTATAGGGAGCTATTAAGATAAAATGTTTACTGTTTATAATTTGATTATTGTATCTTATGATAATAATATGTTACGGAAAATAATATAATTTTTCTTACCATTAGGAAAAATATCTAATTTAAAGATAATAAATCAATGTTGCATAACTGACCCAGACATTTCTTCTTGTTCTCTATTAAGCGTTGAAACAACTTACTTTAAAAAAAAATACATTACTGTTTCATAATGGTATAAAAACTTTTCCGGCGAATTCCGCAGAAAAAACAAGTAATTCTCTATGGTCTAACAATTTCGTAGCGCATTAAAGACATTGCAATTTTGAATTATGATTTTTTTATATGTCCATCGGGCGAAAATCGCATGCCGTGAACAATTTTCCGCAACTTCATCAATGACGCAATTATTTTGCAAGAAATTAAATACTAATAACATTGTAACTAGATCAAGTGTATCTTTGCCTATTTCCGTATTTTTATCAATACGGCACATTTTAGATTTAAATAGTTTTACGACGTTTAATTGAAGGGCTATTAGCATCAACGAAAATTTCAAAAGTCACTCGGAATAAACACGCGAATTTGTAAACGCAAACCTTTAGGCCCGAGATATACGAAATTAATTGAAGACTTAAGATATGGATTGCAATGCTTTCAATGCCTATCTTATTTAGACGTTATCTATACAATTTGGCTTTTATAAATAAACCGTATTTGTCAATGATTTTAACGGTTTTTTAATATATTACATATATAATGTGAATATATGTATACTACACAGGGTGGGTCTGAGAATAGGTAATTTTTATATTTCTACTAGCTCATCCCGAAAAACGTTGTTTTGCAACAAAAAGTCTCTAAAAATAGACGTTAGCCGAATCTAAGTCCTACTCTATATGGCCACAAAATTTCAGGAGAATCGGTCAACCCGTTTCGGAGGAGTAAAGTAACAAACATTGTGACACGAGAATTTTATATATTAGATATGAAAAGGATGTAAGACATAATGCAGATTTTGTCGTAATATAAAAGCATTACACATATAACAAAATTTTAATTATCGCACTGATAACATAATAACAAACGAAATGATGAAATATTCAAATGATTTCTAAATTTGAATTAAGGATACAATAAACCAACAAATGTGCATTTAATAATTAATATGATTTTACATAAGTATGCCAAATTACCTAACAAGATAATCAGCCAACGCCCAACTTTCAAACAAGTAAATTATTCAGGGCTGCATTGCAACGGATAACTAAAAAACTAATGTAGAAACGAGGTTTCATTCGCGACCACACCCGTCTGTTGTCTGTGGATCGTCAGCAAATTAAATCAATATTATAGAATTATCCAAATTAATTTCCACTATTTATATGCGTTAAATGAACGCATTAGAAGTAAAATAGATTTATATTTAATACGAATACTTGTTGCGAACGAGTACACCCTTTAAATCATCTACTAATATATGTTTGATTTACGAAAATCTTGTGGTGCAATTGAGATATTTATATCAACCATAAGTTTAATCTTAACGACTATCATATTTATCAATCAATACTTGACTATCTACTATTAATTGTATTTAATTCGAATTAATACGCGGACGGTACACGGATGCGAACAACTGGAGCTAATGATCGCGTAATAACGTATTTATTAGTTTCCAACAATTAGACGCAACTCGATACCATTTGTATACAGTTTTAATTACTTCAATTAACATAATCAGTGAACACTGTGACAGTCACTTTCTTGATCAATCAGTGTATTAATAATAATGTGTTCATCTTACAGTCGTTCGTAATCGGTCGGCTTAATGGAATACAAGATATAAGAAATTTGTTACTAAGAAGTCAAGTCATAATAATAAAATAATTACGTTTATATATATTATTCCAAGAATTATTTATTATTATTAGTTTTAATCATAATTGATAATAAAAATGATACAAAGTCACAATATCATTGTGGTATAGTAGACTTTGACATTGGATAATTGAATTCAGACAATTTCTTTTCAGACTTTAAAGGAGCTGATTTTATGTCATGAGAATTTAAAAGTCTATGGCCTCACCTGTGTCTCCGTCAAGCTCAGTGCTTGAGCCAGCTGTTTTCTCTCTGCACCGACGACATAGTGATTTTTCTCAAATGCGTGCTCTAATTTTAGGAGTTGTGAAGGTGAGAAAGCCGTTCTGATTCTTTTCGGTTTCCTGAAGGGCTGCAGGAGGAAGCCAGGAATGTCTGGACCTGAAATTAAGTTATAATCAGACACTACTTAAAACTTGCCTAAATCACAAGATATTGAGTGTATGCATTTTTTTTAAATACATTTAATTAAGCTTCATCGTTTTAATGAAATAGCGAAGAGGTAGTGGTAGTAACAATATATTCGCAGCTAACAATTAATAAAATTGCCACATTTAAAAATTAAATTAGCATATAAAAAATACTAACAAGAATTAATTGGACTTAAACCTTTACAAAATTAATTAGCCGTTATCAAATGGTATAATATCATTCATTTTTATAACCAATTACGATGTTCACACAAAGACTTTTGAATTATGAAACCAGTCGTATATATAAATGTCAGACAGATAATTATTTGTGATCGATCATCGTTAGGTTATATACTATTGTCAGTTATTTATTATATACCTATATGTCATTATCCGGGTAGTTTTGTGTTGGTGGGACAATACATTTTACCGTACAACGTATACGTAAATTTATCTTAACTCTATTTAATACGTATACGTACCGTATAATAAACGTTAACAATAACCACTAGAATAAAAACTATGACGTAAGTCCAAAGACACATTTTCTTCACACTTTTTAAATCTTTGGTTTCATTTAATTCGTATGAAACAATTCCAATCGATTTTAAGTAATTGGTTTTAATTACATATCTTATTTGTCACGAGTCTAGTCTTGCAAATGAGCTGAAAAACATTTAAAAAGTATTTTTTATATAAATAATTAGTAACCACATTTCTAAGTATACATTTTATAAAACGAGATATTTATTTTACAAAAGTATATCTAATTCATTCGTTGGAATATTTATATGAGGACAAGTAAGTATACGCTGCACCAGTCGTCATATCAATAATCCTAATGGACTAGTATCTTGCATATTCGGACATGCCAGTTCCCTCATGATGTTTGCCTTCGCTGGTGGCAAGTGTTTATCAGATCAATTGATGCTTAACTTCACGCTGGACATACACATTTAACTATACAAAAATAGATAGTGAGACCGTTGAAATAAGAGAGTTACAGTAACTTGCAGAAATGGCTAAGAACTTTCTAAACCGATACTTATAGTAATTTATTTATTTAATGTATTTCTTTTTTTTTTGGCCCAAAGTCGGAAGGTTTGATTTGATAAAATATTTTAAACGCTTTTATTTTATAAATTTGTCTTAATGTCAATTTCCCGTTAGTAAAGGGACTTACATTAAAACAGTATTAACTGACTGAAGGTTTTTTTTTGTTTAGATCAAAATCGATCGTAAATTATTTTTGTTCAAACCATGTAACATAAGTTAAATTATTCATAATTTTAATTACACAAAAATTAAATATAATTTGGTATTTGCCTTATTTCTTAATCTGTTTCAAAAAGCTTAAGTAGTCAAGTCAAATAGCTTTTTCAGTGCTATATAAAGATCGAAGTTAAATGTCGAAGAGTTAACCATAAATATCGTGCTTTTAAGATATTAATTGAAGCGTACATATAAAAAGATCTCGATTTCGCAAAACATGCAATTTACTCCAGTTGAATTGAACATAACAAACTAAAACTGGAGATGTAATTAGACAGACATACAGATTATAAATGCCCCCAACGGGTGGGTCACGCAACCGCTAATGATTCTTTAATTGCGACTTTACATTTCAAGTTCATAGGGGTATCATTACTTTTGTAAATTATCTATATTTTTAAAACCCGAAAAGTTTTGCGCTGCAGGTTTTAGTAAAGACCACAGATCATAAAAGCAATTTAATACTGGCTGCAAAACAAAACGAAAACTTAAAAATTTGGTAATTTGAATAATGCATTATTAATGTTTATTTCACGTACAAATCAACAGACTGTCGCCTGTTAGTATAACAATATCTTATGTTCTGTTATTAAAAAATACAAAACAAGGCCTACACATTACTGATTGATTTAAACCTAGACGATTGTTTTCTGATAACTTCCCTTAGAGGTTTTATAGAATGTGTTAATATAAAATATACGTTTTATTTACCTATATTTTCTTAAAAATAACATTAATTGTTGTGATAAACATTTTAAACACGCAAAGTGATCATTTAAACGTCATGCGTTGTTACATTAAAATTATTTCGCAATTACTTTTGTGTAATTTATACAAGACATCGTTTATAACATGTAATAACTACTTGTTTTGTTTGTTTAAATGAAATATTATATTTCGTTATTAGCATATGACTCATGTTAAAATACTTTCATAGAAAAAAAAACAGTTACCAAACAGATAGCGGATAGGTAACGTAACTTTCAAAAAAGCTTTTGTTTAAAATTTATTCAGAATAAAACCAAAATATACATACCAAAAGTGTATCAAACAAATATTCACACTTTACAAAATGTAGGTCATACATGTTTTAAGTACCTAGGTAATAGTTAATTGAATCAGTATCGAATGAAAATTGAAAAAAAAAATTTACACCACTCGTATTTCACGTCAAATAAATTATTTAAATAGTAATAATACGTAAACACACTAAAATGTAGACTGTATGTACTACAGAATATCGTATTTATAGGCCATCTAATAAATTAACGCCACTTTTTGAATTATTTATATTACATATTTTAAACAAGAAATTTTACACCGCGACCCTGTCCATCTCCTGTGTTTACGTGACCTCTAACATATATCTGTGGTTTGTCTGGCGCGTGTCAAAAGCTCCAAAACAGATGAATATAATTATTTACCAGACTGGTTTTTGTTTTTTTTTTTTTTTGGTTTTAACGCTTTAAAATGTACAACATAAATTGTAGATAAGCAATAGGAGCACGATTTGTGGACGTCAATGAAACTATCTGGATCGTAAAACCGTGAATTTATGTATTACGTGACATCAGGTCATGTTGATAGCGCACAGACAATGTTCTAATGATGATACCATATTAATTAAAAAAAACTTGTGTTTATGGCTAACTTCTGACACAACAGCCAACGTATTATTTATTTATTAAAAGCATTTTTTTATGATTAAACTCGTTACGAAATTTAAAAAACCGCTGTGTAACGGTTGTATTATTTCCACAGACAAGTTAAGGGTTTCGATGTAGTTCAACCTTATTCGCTTTGTTATCCATTGCTATTAACTAACAACAATTAAATCAAGTTAATAAACCACAGAGGTTTTTTTATATATTTTTTAGATAGATAGTATTAATTCAAAAATATTTATATGCGAGATACTTTTATCGTTTAAGTATGTAATTTCTTAAAACAATCTGTCAAATTAGTGGATATACCTGCTAAGTATTTTGATACTGCAATTTGTTGTATAAACGATGAAGACTCTATAATTATATCCTCAATAAAAAATAGAAGCACAATTAAAAACTCACACTAAAAACTAAACCCACAAAGATTTAACGCAGTCAATTTCAAACTGAAAGGCAGTTATTAGAAACCGTTTTTTCAAAACGAATTATCTTGTCAGGCTATAAACTGAACAAATATCTCCTTTAATTAGTTTTAAACAGTTCAGACTGAATAATTAATCATAAATTCTCTCATCCTACGTCTCGAACGAAACGTAAATCACTTCATCTAACTACCGATCTTGTTTCAAGATGGCTGAACGCTGCTGCCAACACAACGAACATAAATAGTTTAATTTAAAACGCTTGTTAATCTCGCTCGACCAACAACAAAATACTCTCAAATTACATCCAATTATAACCCATTCATTCCTCTAAAGAAATATTGTTGAAAAAAACGCATCCGGCAACAATCGGGGTTATTAAAAAGGCGCGTAACGAAAGATGTGACGTACGGTGCTACCAACGTTAACGAGGCGATGCTAGTGACGTTGAATGAACGATTGTCGATAGTTCACTAATTTTGCATTGTGCCTTACATGGACGAAATAGTCGATGAAGCATATCATTAAAGATCTTGATCGTGAACAAGAAAACATTATGCTTGTCCTGTCCGTGCCTAATTACCGCTATAACATTTTAGTAGCTTTAACATTGTATTTTTTAATGGAACAGTATGTACAAAGATAGTTTATTGATAGGGCTATAAAACAAACACGGTTACATGCAGTTTTTGCTAGTACTCATTATGTTACACCTTTATACAGAATAATCTTGGCTGGATTAATTTATTTAAGATGTAATCAAAAGTTTTACAACTTTGTGGTAGTTAGTAAAGTGACTGTAATGAATTGAATGTTTTAATCTTTTCCCTGAATAATGTCATAAAATTTATATTTACAGCCTGTAAACTCAGAACTTTATCTTTCGAGTGAAGTATTAATCTCAGGTTTAAATTAACTTCCTATAGTAGCAAGGCTAGCTCAGGTTGGTTTCATTGCTTTTTGATTTCTATATAAAACTTATAAGATATATAAAATCTTGATTTAGGCGTACAAATAAATTAAATTTTTTAACAAATGATGAAATATCCACGCATAAAGTATCGACAAGATACCACCACTAGGAAACAATCAAATTTCGAGCAACAATGGCGTCGGTTGATAATCGCGGGTGCTCGTTCCCGCCTCGCGACAATGGCTCTTTTGTTAAACCGCTACAGAATAAAAATAGGTTTAGTTGACGTGTCTCTATAAACTTAATCCAGCTTAATTAAATTCTGTAACGGAGTTCATAAAAATAATATTATCGAAGGGTGTTTGTTGGGGCGACTATTTTTTTTTGTGTCGCCATGACAGTTTTTATTGACGGCCACGGTATAATGGCGCGAATATACGTAGGTAATTGATATGGAGGGTTTAATAATTCGTACATATAAAGCATGAATGCTCTACTATTTCATTATTAACATAATAAAAATATTTATATATTTTTAATCAAATTTAATCAGAAGCCTAACACATCAATACGTATTTACTTTAAAAGCTGAGTTTCATAATCTACTACTATTCTATATATCTCTACCACTAGTTATAATTCAACAATTTAGAATCAACCAAGAATCATTTAATTATAGATAATTTACTTACCAATATCTATATAATAATAGAAATCTTGATATAACATTAACATATACCAAAGTCATAGATAACACATTCTGCCTACACAGTGCCTAGGTCAAACAAACTTAGTTACCATTAATTATTATCTTTATAATTAAGTTATCTGCAATAATTACGACTAATGAAACGAGTGCTACAATGTAACATATCAAAGGTTATCTTATATCGAGTAATTATGAAATGGGACAAGCCGAAAGCGATACAAAATAAGTTTTAACTAGACGAAGATATTTTTTATCGTTTTAATAAACGTCTAAAGTGTTAAAAAAAAATTAATTGCAGTTAACGACATGTCAGTTAGTGAAATGTCAAAATATTTCAATTATCGAACAGTCATAACAGACTGGATATTTACAAATTTCGGGGCGAGGCGGGCCATGTTTGCGAGGCAGTTGACGTTCTTAACTGAATCAGATTGCTAATTTGACCAAAACGTTCGGTACTCGTGAGATTATGTAGCCATTCGCTATCTCAACTTAGTTCTAATTTTATAATTTATTTTTCAATGTCTGATATGCATTTCAGTGCAAACATAGAACCGCCTGTACAAAATGAAATACAGAAGTCGGTATGAAGTATTAGTGCAGACAAGACTACTGATGTTGTTTCATTTATCAAACTCAAAATATCTTTATTCAAGTAGGTCTTTATAAAGACACTTTTGAATCGTCAATTTTTACACTACCACCGGTTCTCAACATGCTGTTTTAAAATAAACAATTAGTACAAAATTGTGTTACGGACAATTAAAATAAGCAGGCTAATAAAAGGCTATTCAAGAATTGAAGTGTCCCGTTGGTGAGCCAATTGCCGACACATTAAAGGGATCTTTCTTATTAACACATACACGATTAAAAAGGAAGATTTACACACGAAAAAAGACGTAGAAGTGAGCGGTGTTTGGCCTCCTTCACAATCCGACACTCAGGCTATCCCTATGACAACAGCACTGATTTTCAGTAAAATGAGTCATAAACCAAAACAGAGATTATCACAATATATAAGTTATAATTATAAGCTTAAACAACAAAGAGTTTAGTCATAAAAATGCTTAATTTCAGATTACGCACTTCTAAAATTTCGGTGCTTTGACTAAATCATTGCCAAAGACTTTTTAGCCGCGACAATATGTGTGAGTAGACTCGACTTCGAGTTAATAAAAGATATTCGCATTTTATATATACAATGATATAGTTAAAGAAATATTTAGCACACAATTATATCGATAAAAGGGAAAAGAATGTTATGTTATGCATTTTTAATTGCAACTTGTATTGGTGTTAAGTTTCAACACAGTCAACCATATTGAGTTACATACCAACTGGATAGGAAATTAATTATTGTCATATTTGGTGAAAATTGCCTTCAAGTGAGAACTAATTAAAAAACTTTAGATATATGTGCGGCAGACAGCTTATTTACACATTAAATAGTAGAGTAAATAAGTATCATAACTAGTAGTTAAAATGTGTTTTCTTTAATCTTAAATAAACTCATTATTGTATTGTATGGAAAATCGCGAGAGACACGTTTTGTCAATGGTAACATGGTAAGTCTCACGCTTACCATCCTTGTCTATCAAGTTATGTAGATAAATAATGTAAAAATCGGGTTAATTCAATTTAAGAAAATCTAATTTATTTATTTAAAGTTAATAAAGAACCTTTAAATGCAGCGTTACAATCGTTCGTTAGTAGACACCTTAAAAGTTGTATATATAATGTTGTTGGTGTCGTATTTAATAATTATGTTTCATTGAATTCACTTTGGACATAAATTCCAGATAACTTTATTAATTTAACAACAAAATTCGATAAGGACCTATACAATTTATTTAATGTATACAAAGACCGCGCATCTGCGATGCCTGACCTGTCGCCATTCCTGGTTGTGCCAATATATTTTTTTATGGAGAAACATCGTGAGAATTCTAGATGTGATTATTGTCGGGATCGGGTGTAGAAAACAAAGATCCTTAATCGCTGAGGGTGGTTTTAAAATATTTATATGATAAAGTTTAGTAACTTCTTAGTTTAAACACTTATTAAGTAAAAAAAAATTATTTTCTGCATTTTATGAATAGTAGTATGACGATATCGAATACTCAGTGAAGGTGTGATTAAATGTATCTTTAATAAATCTATGATTATGAAAAGCACCAGACATTTTATAAGCTATTAATATTATTATATAGTCTTTACAGATCTTTCTCGTATGAAATAAATCATGTCACTCAACAAGCCAGCATCGGTCGACGATTCTCTATCCACGCTGAAAAAAATCGTACTACCTACGTAATGTATTACTTCAATTAGTTTATATTAAATTCATGTTTCCCCTCATTTATAATATTATTATTAATCATCTGTGCAAATTGTAAAACTTTGTGTAATTAAAATAAATATTTTAAAAGCTAACTATATATCTATTCTGTTATTGCAATCCTTCAGAGAAATATGAAATTTGAAATATCATCCATTGATGTTTTTTTGAAAGCATGAAATAATGATAATTAATAAAAAAAAAAATTTTTTTAATTTTGTGTCCAAAAATTTCATATATTCTATAATAACACAAAAATCATGTTTTTGATTAGATAAAATGTCATCTTATAACTAATAAAGATAAAAAATATAAACTACTTTATCACTAATAGTGTAAAGTGTTTAGTTAACAGCAGAGTTATCTAAAAGCTGTCCCTTATAATAAATAGATAAAAGAATTTATGGCGTAAAATATAGATTAGTGACACTTCAAAAAACGATCGATGTTTAAACTCTATGTTATAAGGTTTAGTAAAATTCGTTTAGTTTTAGTTATTAGAATTATAAGTAATATAATTTTGTATTAAATGTTTATTTGAGCAGGTATCGAGTTTGTTGGCGGTTCTTCTCGGTAGATAACTGCCGTACGAAACAGTGGTAGCGTAAAAATTAACGATTCAAGTGTCTTTATAAAGACCTACATCAATAAAGATATTTTGAGTTTGAGTTTGTTTAACCGCCCATTGGATCTATCATTGCTGTAACCTTTACAAAAGTTCATGTAAACCTTTAACTAATCATGAATCATGTTTCAATTCACCGCTTTATTATGGACTTTTATTGATTGGAAGTGAATTGCGCGGGTAGATTTTTTTTTAAATAGGTGCTTGTCGATTAAATAAAGTTATAATTATAATGCAGCTAAATTATGACAACAGTCATAAAACATATTGAAATAGCGGTGAATTATATTTTGCGCGATTAATTCATTTATTATTTTCCTCGGTTAGCGGTGGAGCGTAAGTTTACATTAAATAAATGCGGTGAAATGGAATCATAACTTTATAAGTACAATAAATACAGCTTACAAAAAAGCGGTTATATTGTTTAAATAGTTTTCGATACGTGTGACCCGCGTTCCGCGAAAGTAAAAATATATAATTCATAATTGCTCTAATAAAGGTATATTTCGATAGTTTGCTTTTGTATTCAAATAAGGGACTAGTATTTAGATGGGTACGTATCTGATTAAGGATCGTAAAATCGTAGAAATTATAGACATTTATGTCAGAATCTATAGAAATTATGACTTATGCCCCAATGTAAGTTGCTTAAAGCGTAGTGTATCCAATTGTTTACTGAAGAAAAGCCCTCTGTTTAGCAGACACCATACCGGATAGCGAATTGAGTCGTCATTACAACGAATAGTATTCTCATAATAATTTAAATTTAAGTGTTGTTTAAGTCCTGTTAACACTTACCTACATACCTATGTTCATAGGTAGGAACAACAAGTTTTGCAGTACTGTGTTTTATAAGTTTTAACCCAACAGAGTTTACCAAAATACCAATATGCAGGACGAACTTATTTCAAACACGTGCAAATAGTACGTTTTTGCATAACCAATATAATTAAACACCCCTTATAATGCTCAAATAGGTATTTATATCATTATTTTTACAAATCATTGGTGGCCACTGCCACGGTCACTTATTAAATCCATGAAGTGTGAAGTTATTGTGCAATGTCGGCTAATTATCTTTATTACATGATGTATGATGCCAACACTATGTATGTATGCTTGCAAATTATGCAGAAACATCCTATACATTTTTCATATAATGTTCATACTGTCAGCATGCATATTTAATATTTTGTATAGCTAGATAATAATTAAAAAATGATAGCCAAGTGAAAAACATAAATAAATATACAAATTTCGTACAATACGAAATAAATAAAGTATAGTTAAAACTATAATAGGAATTTCGATAGTTATTATATATTAAAGCTTTCTTCATAAGCTATGAATAGTCGGTGAAATTTGCTTTTTTATTGTCAGACGCTATAGAACTTAAATAATATAAACATATTCTGACTAACTATATTTATTTATTTTTAATTTATATATATCTGTTAATGGAAGTTACAATTATACAAGAACCGCTATTAGTTAATATTTAAATAAATAAACAAATATTTAATTTATGTATATCCATGTTAATTAAACAAAACACTCACCTCCAGGAAATCTATGCGGGAATATCCTTCCATGCCTATTGATTAACCACGGGTACAGCTGATACGACTCCCTGGGAACGGGGGCCGAGGGATGAGGAGGTGGGTGCGGAGGTAGCGGAGCTCCAAACCCTTGCTGCTGATGAGCGAGGGCCGCAGCCAATGCCGCGCCTTGAAAATGCGCTAAGAACTGGTGGTGATGTGTTTGAGCGTCCAAATACGGTAGCCTCTTAAGTTCAGGCGAAGGAAACACAGCCGGTAGCGCGCTAGGCCGCAATAATGGTCTCGGAGATGGACTCCGGGGTGATGCGACGGGCGATGGTGACCCGGGACTGGCCAGCGGTGGCGATGTCTGTTTCTCAGCACCCACAATACTGTCTATACTAAATCCAATTTTCGGTTTCGATGGCACCGCGACCATAGGTGTCGGTGCGAGAGGCATCATGCTTCCACAGTCACATAAACACAATCACAACACAAAGACACAATCCATGATGCGTTACGTACGCCACGCCGGCGCGCGAACGAATGAGCCGACGGTCGCCGAGCGGCTGTTTCTCTCAAAAAAGTTTTAACATGGACGCCAGTGCCGCCATTGGTTGGTCCCGCGCTATGGGTGTTACTGCGCAACTAAACGACACTCATTAATAGGACAGGTTAAATCCCATTGGTCGGCCGGAGATAACGGGTGGGTTTGGAATATAGAACCTTCTTCGGTGGGCGGCTTTCGGAGTTTTTCAACCAGCCAGATGGTGTGATGCGTTCGTGCTGCGATGTACTAATAGGGCTGTGGGGGCTTTTAAATTTAGCTGGTTATGATTCAATTAGGCGGCCGATTGGGTACGTCTCTGATTCTTTTTGCGTTCGTAGCGATAGTCTTTAATTAACTCGAATGCTTTATTAGCTTAATGTATCGAGATAAAGTTTTTCATCGGTTTCCGATGAATAATCGATTCCGTGCGAAATTGCAGGTCGCCTTGTATACAATGAATTGGTAATCATTTTTGTCTGTATTATTGTAGAGGTTTACAGTTTGTGTGTCTTTATGTGGGCCACTATTTCCGTTTTCTTATTATTACTATTAAGTGGTAGAGCAGAAGAGAAAGAGGATTTGGTAATTCATAATCAAGGACATCATTGTATTTGATAAAATATAATTTCTTAGATATTTATCAGAAGGCTTTTGGTTACTACATGAAATATAATTAATCATAAATTTATAGACCTTCAATTAAAGAGTGTAGACTCGTAAAAAGCCGCTAACGCACTTATGAGCAAATTGAGGGTTATAGGGTGCCGACATTAATCACCCATTTAGATTTGTTTTTTTAAAACCAACAAAATACACTAAAAATATCTTATGAAATTTAGTTTCATAAATAACTGCTTAGGGAATATCTAAAAATATACCTTAAGACTTAACTAATACATTAACTAGATATAATTTGCCAGAGTAAACCCGCATGTAGATCATATATATAAAATAAATGGCCAATATATTTTATCGATAATAAAATAATATTGTGGCTTCGTCTTGTTGATTTAAATTTTAATGAAACGCGATAAGCTTTGAATTTCACGCAAATTTTCCGCCATTACAAACTAAAGAGTGTTTGGTAAATACTTTGATTTTTAATTAAAATTGTTTTGATTGCTGTAATTGATTTTTGTTATTACATTGATAAACACGATTGTACGATTAATTTATTGTTTATACAATACAGGATGATTGTATACAATTAGGGTGTGAAATTTTAATGAATCCTTATTATTTTAATAAGAATCTCGCCCATAGACACTCACACTCCTAGAAGGCTTGCGAGAATGTTTACCCCTAATGTCAAACGCGACAACCAGGTTTGAATATATTGGTGTTGGATCTAAAACGTGGTGGTGTGAAGAATGATACATTATTAAAAACTAAATCATATATAAATAAAAACAATAATTAATTAACTCGGGTACGTTTTTTGAATTGGTGTCATTTATTTAATCAACAGTTAGGTTGTACAATTAGCGGTAAGAACCTATAAGAAACTGTAGATAATATAATATGTTAAATGAAAGGACAATTGTATAATTATAATTTTAATTTTTAATGTTGTTATATACAGATAATATGCAATGTTAATGGCGGAACCAATTTTATTAAAGGCGATAATTTGCGCCTATTCAAAACTCATAACTTGAAAGAAACCGTCAAATTTACGCACCAACGGTAAAATAAGACTTTGGCCTTAATACTCATTATGCCGGATTGGAGAACATAACGTTCCGGGTTAGATTCCCAGTCAACAATTGTGTCATGAATATAATATAAAGATTATTTTTATAGGTAAGCATAGAAGCTCAAATGTGTATTTACAACAAGTTTAGAATGACTATTTCAACCAAATTTTGAATATTACTCTTGAGTTTAAATCGTGCAAATGTTAATTAATACGTATCAATATACATTGTAATTGACACATCCAATAAATTATAATCAACAACAATTGTTAAATTAATTCATGACAAGAACAATTATTATTTCTGTGCGTTCTAAACAATTTAAATATATTTCATAATAATGTCCCCCGTCGAGACTGTCGGTGTTATGACATTTTTTTTGAATACGTAAACGTTTTCCGTAACGTAAAGTCACGGTAAACTTCATTTTATTTATACGTTAATTCTATATAGACCAGTCGTTCCCATCGTGGGGCGTACCAATTCCAATCCAATTTGGCAATTGGATTGGAATTGGTACGCCATTTCGGCATTACGGCATTACGGCATTTCGAATTTTTTTCAGTTAAAATTACCCCTCAAGTTAAGGGGATTTCATATCTTTGCATGGGTTAGAGGGGGCATTTTCTTATTTTTGCATTGGTTAGTGGGGCATTTTCTTATTTTTGCACGTGTTAGGGGGGCATTTTCGATTTTAGAATCTCAAAAGTGGGGCGCGCACCTAAAAAGGTTGGGAACCACTAATATAGACCATCGTTTTATGGTTTCAGTTACAACCAATAAGCAATCATTGTAAAAAAGACCACCATAAAATGACAATCCCATTAAGTTTCTTGTGTTTTCTTCTCAGCTAAGTACGCGCAGTGAACCCATGTTAACTTAGTTTTAACGTTCGAAAGTTAACAATCCTAATTAAATATGTTGTTGATTTTCAACCAAGGCAAACTTGGCGGCAAATGTAGAGCGATAAGTTTCCTGCTAATTCTCTTCTGTTAAGCCCTTGAAGTTGAAATAATTGTGGATTAATTTATGTAAGCTTATTTTATCGTTTAGGATGAAACATAATGGAAAACATTCCAATTTCCTCACGATGTCTTCCGACGCACGAGCACTCTTCATTTACGACACAGGTGCGGTAGCGTTAACTTCTTTTTCATTGTTTTAATAATTTCGAGGTCAATCTGATTAGCCGTGACTAAGTGAACACTCGATAGCGTAACTTCGAATTACATCGAGCGCTGATTATCACGCCTGCGCCCATGGGCGTCGAAAACGTGACTTCATTTGAATATCTGAACGTTGCCTAGAGGTTTTTGGGACTTCACACATATCTTCGGATATTACAAAACATATATAAATCGCAACTAAATTAAGATATAATCCTTATGTTTGATCAATTTTGACTATTTAAAATAACTAAATGTTATGCCTTACCTTAGTATAGTCATTTGGTTTTTCTTTTGAGTTTTGTTTTTGCAGATATATTTGTGTAAGTATAGTAATTGGTATCTTTATAAATCGTATATATTATGTTATCTACTAAATAGTTTTAAGATTTATTTGTCTTATTGTTGACATCGCTTTCTTGTTTGATAAATTGTGGTCGCAACTTGATCTGTATTGTAGTAAAAATGTGTTCAGTCCCCAAAATAGTTATGGCGAAATCTCGCATTATCTGTTTTACATTGACTTAAGCCTGCACTTTACGCAGATCGACCCTGTTTGTTTTAACAGCCCTTAATGCAATGTGCCAGAGGTTAATTCATGATTTTCTACACCTTTCAATTCCATCTTTGTATCTTCCTACTGTGAAATAGTCTTTTCCTTTGTTAATATTTTCATTGTGTTTGATTCATAAAATCATAAAGCTAAGCCTCTCTTCTAATCCTAGTTCCTAGGCAAACATAAATTAATATGTCTATTAATATTAGGTTGGTACAGTAGATAATAATTTCATTTTAGGTTATGTAGTATTTTTCTAGAAAACCATCTTGTCAAAGTCTAGTCTGGTAATTGCAAACCTTCTTAATAGGTGTGCATTAGTTGCCAATACCTAAATGGCATAGCTATTTTTATTTATCGAGTAGTTTATCGAGTAGGTAGTAGTATTAGTATTAGGATATTTATCTGTTAAATATATATGTTTCACGCTGAACTTCCCTAGGGAATACAGTTTCAAAAAAATAAGTGTCTAGGTAAATGAAATCGCACGTGTCAGTATTTTAATATGTTACATATGGTAAGACGATGTTATATAATGTATAATCATATCTTTAAATGATATGGTTATATATGAATCTGTTAAAACCTCTTTTGTGAAATAAATTCATTTATTCTTTTTGGTTAAATTAATTTATTAGAAGCATTTTTGTATAACGTTCGATAGTTTTCGTTTTTTCGGTGGTAAGCGGCCATTCTGGGTTCGATTGGCAAACGAGATAAACGTAAGTACCTTAATAACAGTAAGTCCTTGATTGTACTTTTGTTAAATTATCATTAACCAGCTGCTTCTATTAAATATAACTATTATAATAATGATTACCGTGTTTTGGTTGATATTGCAAATTATCAATTATAATCCTGACGATAGATAATTAAGCATTATATACAATAAGAAATATAAATACTAAATAGTTAATTAAATAGAAAATAGTACAACTCATAGACAAAAAATGTAGTGCTAACACACGCGTAAGCACTGACAATGACAGACAAACTAAAATACAGAATTTATTTTTGACTATGCACATCTATTCTTTATTTAAAAGATTAACGATTAAACTCATTGTTATATAATAAAAAAAGAAATTTTCAAAACCAATCACAACCAAAGACACCGCAGTCAACAGATTAAAAACTAGGTGGTTTTACATGAAAGGATTATTTTAATCTGTATTATAAGTTTGTTTATAGAAACAGGCACGGGGTTTAATCTCTTAACGGTTTACTAAAAAATTGTCGGTTAAGTAGTTAACGGATGCATTGTCGCTTAAGTAACTGTTTAATATTTCTATAACTGTAGTAACAAAAAACATAATTGACTTGACGACAAGTGATAAAAAACAAATTTCAGTCAACGCTAAAGCACAAAAAGGGCCGGAATGGAGCTTAAGTATATGCTTTTTTATTTTTAATAATAACTTCATCCCTGTTAATTTATAGAAATTCTATATTTCTATATTCATAAAACATAAGCTAAACTGTAATTATTGTGAGTCAACTCTTCATACTCCCTAAGAATTGTCAGGAATTTCAAACTTGTATTGCTATGTATTAAATTGACATGTATTTCAAACTAGGCTCTTTAAAATTAAGATCTATAGGACTATCATACAAATATAAACATAAAAAACTAAACAAATAAATAAAAAACAAGGGGACAACATTTAATAGCGCAATTGCAATAATCTTAATTTGATATAAAAGTGAGTTGAGTTAAGTTAATGTTGTAGGTATTTAGAAAACCTTATTAGACAACAAACAAATCATTCGTTAAAATCAACTTAACACTCAATTATGATTCAAGGCTTTTAAGAAAACAAATCTTTTATTTCGTTGTTTCACCAAGTTATTCCGCCTCCGAAAATGTGACATAACTATTTAATTTATCATACATATATACAACAAAATATTCAAAAGAACGTTGGTCCATAATGAATATTTTTAAGTACATACTAGGTACATGTCGCTGCATATTTACGTGAGTGATAAACTCCTGTTCGAAGTTCTTATGTTCTGTGCAAAATCTTGGAGCAAACAAGCAACCTACCTACAAGTTAATGAAGTTCAAAACATAAATTAAACAGTTTAAATTGAACCATTTAATGGGTCGTGCCGTGTCGCTTCACTTAATACTGATTACAGTTGATAGTGATGTGAGTTTTGACGATCCTCATGTATCGATATTATTCTATCAGTGTAGGTCTAATTGTGCTCATGTTATGTTGTTTTAAAGTCTTATTTTATCATCTATAAATATTTTGGAGGGTTCCATACAAAATTATATGATAAGTATTTTCATTTTGTATCACACCTGATATCATTGTTGTATTATATAATTGTAGTATATAAAAAATTAAAAGAAAATTCTTGTCCTGTTAACTTCTCAAGGGTTATTTGTATTTATCTAAAGAAATACGTAATATTATCTTATAATTAGAGTAGATGAATGTTTTTGAGAGAATACATTATTCAAACCTAAACCTAAATATTATGATGTATAAAATAAAAACCATTATATATTTATAGTTATGTATAGTATTGTTAAATGCTTGTCGTGTAAACATAAATTCTTCATTTAGGTACTTGTGACATACACAGTTCATTGACATTGCAATTATGTCTTCTTCTGTCTACCTCAATTAACTGAATCAATAAAATAACTTTATCTTATTTTATGTCCCTTATCAAAACGTATCGATAACAAGACGACACTAGTTGAATCAATAACAAAATCGCGGAACAATGGTATCGTGGTGTGTGGGCCACGCGGGCGGTCTGTATTAGCGACACCCGTCGTATTGATCGTAATCCATCGATAGGCTTCAAACAACCCTAGTTGTAAACTTAGCAAAACCCTAGTTTTGTTTCCCCCCAAAATTGATTCAAATTATGCGGTTTTTAGTTAATTAATTAGTTATATTACATATCTTCTATTCTCAGAACAACTTGTGTACTACTTAAGTATTTTCTACTGTAGTTACCATTTAAAATAGGGTCTTTAATTTAACCAGTAAAAGAAAATCTGAATGTTACTGTAGACTACATGTGAACAATTGGGTTATTACCCAAAAGTTAAAATTAAATGTATATAATATATCCTTCCTAGCTCTTTCTTACATCGTGATATCGTTTTCATAGTTATTCAAGACTAGCTTTCCGCCCGCGGCTTCGCCCACGTGTAATTTGGTTAAGTATATAGCGTTTTTTAATGATCTCGACAAGGCTTTCTTTCACGGGCTAAAATCTTGTTACAATTGGAATTATATATAGCCTGTGTTACTCAGGGATGATGTAGCTTTACAGGATCGGATGATTCAGGGAAATCGAGGGCAACTTTCAATTTAACGTACAGGCAATTACTATTCTGACAATTTTATATTCTGATAGTCATCATCTTATGTGGATGAGCTGATGATGGAAGGTAAAACTCCTCAGCAGTTTGTATAACTATGTATGACTTGTTTGTATAGGTAGTGTTCACTCAAAATAATCATAGGGTAAAACGTTAATGAAAGTTTGAAGTGCATGGTAGTCATTACACAATGGAGCATCTTAACACCGCGATGGATATATTTGGCCTAAGTAGAAGTTCTTTAAAAAAAAAGTAAGACTCACCCTCGCACACTCACTCACACAGCAACACCATTGCACACACTAAAATGCTCGTACTTCACATAGTTCCACTTGTTCATGTGTATATATATATTTTTTTTTTTTCTGTTCGTGTTTTTTTTTGTTATTCTTTTTCCTGATCTTAGATTATATTTCCGATTCTATATTTTAACCTCATTTTGGCTTTATTTTTAATCTATTTTTATTGTGTAAACTGTTTTTGATAAGCTGTATAGGTTTAAGAAATAAAAAAATAAAATAAATCTACGAATTTTATCAACGCCATCTATCGAGCACATTGTTCAACACTTCAACCGCGCCCGCGCGCACTGCGTTATTTGTTATTTTTGTTACCTCTCATAAGTTTTAATATTAAGATTAACTTATATTAGAACATATTTAACAATATATAAGTAATCAATCAATATAAGTGTTTAAAAAATTTGAAGCAGTGGTTGAAGTAAATTTTCAATTGACCATAACTTCTTTTTCTTTTAACCGATTTTGACAAAATAAACTTTTGACAACGCTCCTAATTATATATAATCCAACTGTGAAAACCGCGTTCAAATCCGTTCAGTAGTTTTCAAGTTATAAAGTACCAGACAGACAGACAGACAGACAGACAGACAGACAGACAGACAGACAGACAAGAATTCCAAAAATTGGTTTTTTGGTTTCTATGACTCTTCTTTAATTGCCTCCTTTCAGTTTTTTGGAAAAATATTTAATGTACAGTTTTTCGATTTTTACTGTCTTATTATTAGTATAGATGATATGTTTATACTTTAAAGGGAACCTTACTTAGGGGCTAGCTTAAAAATGTATCCTAATTTACTAAAACGTCTATGCAAGTATATTGTTAAGCATCATTAATTACAATTTGTATTCACCTGATAAGCGTATAATTTTCATTAAATTTATTTAAATACATTCATTTGATATGGGATTATAATTATATGGGAAGGTAAGGGGAAGAGCATTATACATGGATCGAAGCGGATCGCCAAGACTCAAGCTTTTATTAGAGAAAAATAAACAATTGAGTTTTGAATAATTTTATATAAAAAATATAGGTGTTATTAAAAATAATCCTTTTTATAGTGTATTTCTGAACAAATTTTGTTATGGTTTTAAAACGACTTACTTGCTTGATAAGATAAATGTAATTTGCCAAACGAAGATCCTACCCTATCAATATTGTTAATTAATTCAGATAAATAAAAAATCTATAGAGTCCTTGATAAGTTCGTTGAGAAACTTAATGTAACCACAGTCTTAGACGCCCATAGCTTCGAGCTACATATAAATAACTTGAAGCAGCCCTCTGCCTACTTTTGTTTGTTAATTCGTTTAATTACTCAACGCCATCACGAACAGTCATTAACTGTTTGAAATATAAAACTTTAAAACAATATAACTAGCAGTTTTTCTCAATTACACTTTAACTAAGACGTTATTCGGGCGAAAGTATTTAGTGGCCTATCTATAGTGTAGGACAGTGATAAATGTGTCTATGATAATTTCAGTGTTGCCAATGTGTAAAGAGTTTTTATGGATTTTTAATTTAGTATGAATTGACGATAAAATTGCTTTGAGCATATGAAAAAATATGATTGAATAAGAATATTACTATGTAAATTATTTTAATATATATGCATTTATAAAAAAATGTGTTGGAACTAAATAGTTGTAATCGGGTAAATGTAAAATTGATTAACAATTTTTCTCTTCAAGTATGAACAGCTCATTACCTACAAAACAGAGAAGATTTTAAGAATACCTAAAGTAGCAGTAAGCATTAACCACAAAAGACGTAACTAATCTCTTTAAAAACTTATTACTATTTTCTAAAAACCTAATGAACATTACATGGCAACATTATTATAACCCTTAGGCAATTTCGAACGTTTACCAGTTACCACAACGTGTAATTAGAGGTCCATAAAAACTTGGTAATTAATTTAGTTTCGTTGTGCATACAGACCGTTGCGCGGGTAAAAATTAATATTTATGTTGACATTTTTTTGTTTTATTGTATATTAAAATCGCCGTATGGAATTTGTTGCATTTATAACCTTTATACGCCGCCCATAAAGATTTTTATCGAACGAGTTTGACAAAGTGCGTAAATAATAATAGTTATCATTATATTTTAAAAACATACCTAATATATACAGTTTTGTTTCAAATAAGGATTATAGTTATTATTTGTTGTGTAGGTTTTATACTAACAAAAGTTGTTGTTATTTTACTTAGAAAGCCATTCTAGTAAATTGTAAAAGTAAAATGTTCAAGTATAGATTATTATAGGAGGTTCTAAAACTCCATAATACTTATTTATTGCTATCATAACAGAAATAATCAAAGTAGTTTGAAGGAAGGTGTGCTTTTTCCTCCTTCCGGATGGACCTCGACGAGACGAAATCAACGATTGGCCGTCCCGAAGGCCCTCCTATGACGGCAGGTCCCGAAACATTTACTTCTGTTGTATATTGGACTGCTGGTTCAAGCTGGTTCAAGTTGGCGTAAACTTCTAATAAGTTACTATGAATCTCCTAGGACTACTGCAAGACACAACAAAAATTAAAGGCACATAATTGCCGAACCAGTCAAAGCCACACACTATGTGTTATATGCGTGTTTTAAAGGAACATCGTACTTACACAACGTTAGAAACATGTAGGTTATAGGTATTATGTGGTATAATTTATTTACAAACCTAAAATATTTGTATCGGTTGATAAAAAAAACCCTTCGGCCGGCAGAAAGCGGCCTGCTAAACACAGACAATAGAACACAGCTCTCCGTACGCTGTATGACAGTGATGTTAGTGACAACGGAAATAGTTGTCAAGTTAAAAGTCAAAACACCCAAAGGAAACATCTAAAATTCTAAACATTAATGATGTTAGATGATTACTAAAATGATTGTTCATTGTAAATAGTATGTTGTATTTTAGTACTGATAAGTTATTCATATTTATACATGTTTTCTACCTATATAAGAGTAATGCTTATTAATAAGTAGATACGCACTTAAGTTTAATGCTGAGAAATTTAACTTTAATGGGCTACCGCATTAGTAGTTCGAAATGCCTTACAATTTGTTTAGGTCTTACATTTTTGATGGGATGTTTCATCGCTACGCTACCAATTCCACCACCAGGTATGATCAATAAATTAGAAGTATTTTGTTACAATTAAACATTACGTTCTTAAAGAAATAAATGGATAAAGCTATTTTTTCAAAATCGTTATATACTGGGTTATGATGTTATAGTGTTAATATTTATATTCACATTCCATAAAATAATTAAAGTAAGTAATTTGTAAATTTTCAGAGAAACAAAAACTTAGGATAGCAGAAGAAAAACTTGACAAGAAGAAATTAGCTGTCCTAGTTCCTTTTAGAGATAGATTTGAAGAACTGCTAGAATTTGTACCACACATGTATAAATTCTTAAAGAAACAAAATGTACACTTTGATATTTTTGTTATACAGCAAAAAGACAGCAATCGTTTCAACAGAGCTTCTCTAATAAACGTTGGTTATATTTTCACAAAGAAAAATTATGATTATATAGCAATGCATGATGTTGATTTATTGCCAATCAATGATAATTTAAAGTATGATTACCCAGGATTGGGTCCCATACATATTTCTTCTCCTGAAACACATCCAAAATATCACTATAATACTTTTATTGGCGGAATATTGTTAATATCACGGGATCACTTTGATTTAGTAAAAGGAATGTCAAATAATTACTGGGGATGGGGACTGGAAGATGATGAGTTTTATGTAAGGTTAAAAGATGCAGGCTTGAAGGTTTTTCGACCAGAAAATATCACAACAGGAACTGAAAACACATTTAAGTAAATATTACTTGTTTATTATTTTTTATCTTACTCTAAACATGATTAACTTTGTTGGCCAGTATTAATTAATAAATATTTTTACTATCTGTAATTGTAAAGTGGTTAAATTATAAATATTGTCAAATATTTACAAATGCCAATTTTATGTTATTATATTGCACCTTGTGTTTGAATGTACTCAGAGTATGAAATATTTTTCTAAATAGTTTTTTAATTTTGTATATTGCAATAGTTTTATAATTTTTAGGCATATCCACGACAAAACATACCGAAAACGAGATATGAGAAAATGTTTTAACCAGCGTGAAGTTACCAGACACCGAGATAGAGCAACGGGTGTTCATGATGTTTCCTACACTATTCACAGCACGCATATAGTGACAATTGATGACCTTCGCATTACTGTGGTTAATGTGGAACTGCTGTGCAACAAGTCTGTCACACCGTGGTGTAAATGCCCTGACCCACCAAAAGTAAAGACTACTTAAAGTAACATTGTAACTGGTTTATTAACATGTTAATCCCTAATAATAACACAATTATAAAAATTTAATTTTTGGGCAATACAAAAGACTTATTAAAACTAAATATTTCTTTTCATACATTATTTGTATTGGGCTTTTGTATTCTCTAATAGATGTCCAATTATATGCCATGTATAAAAAAATAATATTGAGTTAGATTTGAAAATATACTAATAAAATTAGTATTGGCTATTTTCTAATATTATTTTTATTATTTTATAATATTGGCTAAATCTTAATCTACAATGTTTTACAGCCAAAGACTATCCACAAATGTTGGGTCAAATTTGAATTAAAGAAAGAAATTAATAAATAAAAATCTATTAGCTATACATATTATATTTCAATTTGGAATGTTATCCACAACCAAGTTGCGTTATAACCCTAGTATTTTCTAGTCTAATCTTTACTTATGAACAAAGCGATATATTTTAAGGCAAAACATACATTTTTACAGACCCTAACATAACATTTTAAAAATTACACTTTTTAAGTTTTACAATTCTCCATTTTCTAACCAATGTTTTCGTTAATATATGAAATGCCATGGCTATGATTATTTGTTGTGTTTTTTCTTATTTCCATATCCCTATTTTGTATGTATGAAGAGCTAAATGAAAGATTAGTGCCAAGACTCAAATGATTTATATATTGTTACATTTTGTAGTCATAATTAACTCTATATCACAATGTTGATATTATTTAAGTACACAACATATTTACGTATTCTATTAACAATTGTGCAACAATTTATAGTGGCTCTAATATAATTTAAATATTACAGATTCACATAGTTTTTACGAAACAAATTTGACCTTTTAAAACGATGCACTATGGTTTAAGAACTGTCATGAACAGAAATCCTAATAAACAGAATAATTCTATAAGTCACAAATTATCACACTATAACAATAAGTACCCCATGAAATAAAAATCTCTAAGAAAACAAAGAATATTTACATCTAATAAATAAAATACATCTCTATATTCCGGTATAAATATCAACAATGTAAAAAAATATGATAATATTAAATTTAAATGCTTAAAAATACAAAAAAATAACACTGAAACAATATATTCCCTACGTATATAGTTTTGTGAATTCCTTAAATACAGATAATTTACGTTTTAAAATCACTAAGTCATAGATTGAAATGCTCATTGAACCCAGATATGAAGCATCACATAAGCATACAAGCCTCAAATAGTTAAGAATTTTTTAATTAATAAAGACTTATAGCCATAAGAAATCCGTACCTACCCTATTTTGTAAAGGAACCAAGAAATTAACTAATCTATAAAAACCAAAAATTAGGGACTTTTCACGAAAAAGCACCGTAAAATTAAAAGATTGCAAGAACTAGGTGACGCTATTAAATGGGCGCGTAGGGCGATTTGTGGCCGCACGACGCGCAACATGTCAGCTACAAAGGGCAACCTCCTCCCTGGAAAAAAAACAAATCACACTAGAACAATCTAACATGCACAAATAACTGGTATACGAAAATAATAACAAATTACAAAACTACTCTCTAATGTAAATACAGGAAAAAAATCGTTATTTTTTTTACTTGTATACCACAGATATAGATCAACATTATTGTGTATTAAGACAACGAAATCTCTATTAATTATCGAATTAAAATAGAGTTTGACGAAAAAAACCTGTGTATTGATTGTCAAATCTATCAAATTATCCCTATTTTAAAAAATATGAATACATAAAACAATTTCACAACATAGGACATTATATAAAAAGTTAAATTCGAAAGAATCTGATAAACCTAAACGGATGGCAAATGAAAGGCAGTGTAGGTGAAACGTAAAGCCTCGATAGAAAACAAAACGGGGGGGGACGGGGACACTACAATAAAAGTTCAATGTGACAGTAAATATTTATTAAACCATTTTCGATAGAAGCTTTACTCATACGAAGAGAACAAACATCGATATTATAGACACTTAAGTTGACAGTGTTAGGACAATCATGTGAATGTATGTAAAACACACGTGTTTTCATAAAATAAATTAGAATATCACTACTCTATGCGTATTAATTATTTTTTTTAAACTATCGCAACTTTTGAAAAATTGTCTTGATCTATATTTCTGATAATTCAACACTTTAATGTGGAACAATGTAATAAAATTCATATAACAATACAAAACAGGTTACACAAATATTTGACACATTAGCAACTATCACAGTATAATTTGACACAAGTACGAAAGACAGATTGGCCGAATTTGAAGTTTTTCGTCATACCTTAACATTCTTAATTTCTTAAACATTAATAATTAAAACACTGTTCGATCGAACGATCCCATCTACATATAATATTTAAAATGGTAACAGTTTTAATCTAAGCGTAAAATATTTATTTTGTTAAAACGTAGTTGATTTCACGTATGTTACGAAACCCTTGCAAAGAATTGACAACATTATTTTAAATGTTAAAAAAAAAAGAATAGTATCTTCTCTTATTTTAATTTTTTAAATATAATTTCAGATTCGCCAACATTTGCTATATTTATATTTCTGTTAATGGTAAAACTTATCAAACTTTTTTTTTTACTTTTTAAAGCTATATTATGTCTTAAGAGTTTTAAAACATACAGAGACATTTTGTGATTGAAAAAGTATTATTCTAAAGGTAGGTTTGAGCACATGTTTAATAATAAAATTATGCGTGTCCTTAAAATATGAAGTTTCTAGGCAACCTCTTTCCACCATAGGATACATTCAGTACAGTTAAGAGTGCAAACACCTATACTTAAGATTTTTACAAAACAGTATTTAATAAATTATTGACATTTGTGCTAAATTCATTGGAAATTCGTAAATACCATTTCAGACTGATTGCTAAAAAAACATGTATTTTATACAGATAGAAGAAATATAGGAAGACATTAAACAAAACTAACCTACAACCACATTATAGTTAAGAAATTCGTAATTGTAAAAAATGTCAAAAAAAACTACACAATTGCTTCAGTGTCGCTAATCACATGGATACCGTGTTTGGTCAGAATAAGTTTGACTATATCGTTACAACTACGCGTTTTATAATTCCTACCGTCATCCTTAAGTTTTATACTTTTCACTTTATCACACAACTTACTCACTTCCGACTTACTCTTTTTCATCTCATCGGGCCTCAGTTTCCTTATAGTGGAAGACGAACATCTCTTCTTCGGTGTCTTTTTCTCAGCGTTGCCCTCGCTCAACCTACGCTTACTCAACTCATAGTTATCCAAGAAGTTGTCGAGCGAATGAGTTTCTACACCTACCTTGTTTATGGTGTGTTGTGTGACGTCACTGACGATTTTGACAGCCTTCCCGGGTACGTATGTCGGTGACACCTTGTCAATGTACGCCATCTTGGGTTTTAGGTTGTCTATGGGTGTGACCGTGTCTGTGTGTGATAGAATTGACTTTTTGGAACGTTTCACAGTAATTGTTTCGTCAATTATTGAAGGCTTATCGCGGATAGAGATGAGAATGTTTTTGAAGCTGGTCTCCTCCGGTGACGTCATGATGACATCTTGGGGCGACTTTTCATAAGTAAAATCTGTGTTATACTCACTAAATCCAAGCAGCGTGTACAGATATAAATTAGTACTCTCTGTTGGAAAGAAACTTTAAGTAATTTTTGTCAGTCGCTTCACATTGATGCTGTTATTTAATACTTATTATACATATAAGCAGTATTTATTAGTCTTTGAATGTACTCACGTGACATTAGCCTTTGCGCCGTAAAGCTGATTCTGTCGTACGTAAGAAATCACGTTGTCATCTGTCAAGTATTTAGCGCTTTCGTTCCTGCGCAAGAGCCGTCTCAGAACCGTAGAGCTAACTTCGTTCACTACGTAATTTGTTACTAATATTACGTTTTTCTGAAATAAATAACAATAAAAGATTTTTATTTTTAGAAAATGTTTCTCACATAAATCATATGCTAGAAGCTAAATATAGACTATCTTTTATCTACGGTTGTCGTCACATTAATTAAGAGACCGGTATACATTGTAAACTCTTAAAAAAGTAAATTTAAAAAAAAAACTTTATACTATGGAATAGAATTTAAATAGAAACGTAAATTTTGACATAAATTTTCGCTTAAATTCAATATTTCTATTACAGTACAGACTGAATAATAAAAATAAATACAATGTATCTGGACACTTACCCGATATTTATAAAGTAGATCCGACTCGTATATGAACCTGCCAGGGTCGCTGCCGGCGCGAGACACAACGACTATGCCATGTCGGCCTAAAATCGCCTCCAACTGCAAACATATTCCTTTAATAAAAACTATGAAAGCACTTTTAAAATTAAAAACAATTCAAATAACAATTTTTGATTATATAAATTGATATCAACCATCGCAGCCTGCACACCGCCAGCGGTCAGATTTTTGTGAAGCTGCTTGAAAACAGATCTCATCATACTTACATCATCATCAGACCACAAGCCCGGTGTAGCAAAAGACTCCAGTAGATCAGCACCGCATAACAACTTAACTGTTACATCTTCGCTATTACCGTTTATGTGATTTGAGTTTTGGTCGTCAATGTTTACGTTGAGAATGTCGTCTGGCAGCCATGACGGGGGATCCGTGTGATTTGGCTTGTTTAATGTATTCTGTAAATTTTTATATAACATATTAAACTATCGTAACTATAAGAGGATTCCTATGTATTATTTACTGTATAACCGAAATGTAGTAATTAAAACGAAATATATTAGTATAACGAGAAATATTATCTATCTGTGTAGCTATAATTAAGACTGATTGCTAATATCTAAAACATTTTTTCAGTATGAGTCACAGTTGTGTGACCTTTACGTTGAATATAACCTTGTTTAATAACCTTGACTTAGCTATCGATCGGGATAATGCTTATTATAGACATGCATGTATATGCACTTTGCCGATTTTATTTTCAGTTGAGATTTTCTTTCGTTTTTTATTAAAATATTTTAGTCCGAATAGATACTGATATATATACTTGCTGATCCCAACAAATGTTGTTTTGCCAAAAAAAAATGTCTCTAAAAATAGATGTTGGCCGATTCCCAGTCCTACTCTATATGGCCACAAAATTTCACGAGAATCGGTCAACCCATTTCCGAGGAGTAAAGGAACAAGAATTTTATATAATAGATAACAATTGCAATATGAAAATTTTCTTCTTCAAGCAAACTGATATGAACGTGCTTGAAACTAACAAAAACCAAGAAAGGCAATTTGTAAACACAAAAATTGAATTGCATTCTATTAAGTAGTGTTTGTTTCCGTTCAGATGTGCAGTATTAACACTAATGAAAAGAGATGACACATAAACTCAGCCTACGGTACACTTGGAACTGTCGATAAATTTCAACTAAATAAAGTTTTATTGTTAAAGAGTACAAAGAAAAAGAATGAAAGAATATTTAAAAGTAAACATTAATTTATAATATAAAAAGTATTTTTTTTATGAAATCATATTTTTATATTAAACATTTACACTAATAAAAGAAGAAATAGCTTTAAAATACAGGTATAAAATTTGCCCTTACTTGATGGTACTGCATTGATGCTCTTGTTCTTGTCCATCCAGTTTGCTGAGTCTCCCACTCTGACACTTTGATCCATCCAGATGACCGTAAGGCTAACTTAAGCATTGCTAATCTAGAAAAATAATAAATATGTTCAATTAAAAGACAGTTAAGTAGATATGACCCACAGTTCTAGTTTGATATACTTGGTTAAGTTGATTTAAAAGATAAAACTCCTTATTTTTATATATAAGTAGTTTTTAAAGAAATATTTTATTATAGATCTTACATGTATTGCACAATCTCATTTAATAAATTTTAACAATACAGTCTGCCCTCGAAACCCTTAAGAGATATCTATGTATAATGATAGTGGGGTTGATTGTATAAAGTATTGAAATTAATAATTATACAAATGTTAAAACCTCACCTATGATTTGCAGCAACCAAATCTTTTTTTCCATATGCATCATGTACTGGTGATACTATTCCTCCAACAATTATTCCAAGACCCAGGGAATGGATATAGTCTTTAGCTATTTCTGGAAACAATTAATATGCCTTATTTGATGTGCGACATGTTAATAGTTATCCACTAATATAATGATACATACCAAACATCCGTAAATGCATGTACGTCGGCGGACTAAAGCTTCCACAAGCCATTAAAACAATTTTACCTTGTGACATATTGATATCTTATACAATCCAAAAAAGTTTAGAAATATTTATTAATTAGGTAAAAAGGTCAAAAGTTCAAATACAAAACAAAACACCATTCACATTTTTGCTGTCTGCACTCTGTTCTCTGTAGCTCATCTCTAGATTTCATGAGTTTCAGCTCTGCCGACTGTCAATTGTGAAGCTTTACATTTTCAAGGCTATGACAATGACAGCTATAAGCTTGTCATTGTCGCAAATTTTGTAAGGGAATAGTAACGTTAGTACGTTAACAAGCCTGTGGTATTAACTAATGTCATTTCCATAAATTAAGTGATAATATATAATAATTAGTAATACTGAATTCTTTAATTGACCTCTTCAGATGAAATATATCATAACCTATTTCCAGAATTGTTTTGTGCAAGCAATATTCATTTTAGGGCACCTATTCTTTTGTAATAATTTCAACATCAACAGTCTTAACCACAGATCACTTGACATTTTCCTGGAAACTTAATAGTCGATTGACATTCAAACTTCGACTTTCAAACTTAAATACTTACTACTTGATCATCTCCTCGTCACTCTTCAGCCAAGATCATAGTTCTAACTTAACTAATAACTACCCTCCGCATTAAAGTTTGAATGTTTCCAATACCTAGCTACTACTAAAAATTCATAGTATTTGCATGAACAGCATACTATAGCCATCTAATTTTATAATAACGATTGTGTAGTGTGAAAATATTTACTCTTTATTCAATTATAATAAAAACGTATTCACGTGGACAAAACTTACAACGTATATCAAGAAAATTATAAGACACGTAGTACCCAGGTCTGTCTAACGAAGTCTGCATCATGAAAACTAAAGCAGTGATTACAAGTAAGTTAAAAAAGATAGACAATAAATACAATGCTGTCTCTATTTCTGGTAATGGAAATAAAGTTCTTAAGAAGAAACTCAATGTTAACCAAAAAGTATATTTCCAAAGAAATGATTTGCTCAAAGAAATTATTAAGAATGATAAACTTGTCACTGCTGTATCAAAAGAGAAGCTAGTGCAATCCATACAAAATAAAACCACAAATTCACCTACAAAAAACTCAATAAAAGTGAAATCAGTAGAAAAACAGAAGAAACGTCAGAAAATACAAATGAATGACATGAAGCTGCTATACAATCTGATGAAAAAGAAATACTAGCCTTTACCCGAAAACGGATACTTAAATTAATCATCATAGTGATTATAAACTTCAGTGCATGCATTAATAGTATGAAATTGTAATTTAATTATTTTCTAGCAATACTTGTTTATTTATTTTATATTATCCCTAATTATTTCATAAAACAAATCATACTGCACTAAGTTTAAATGTAACATATTTAAAAATGATTTAATATCATACTATTAATATATAATAATACATATATTAATACATATTAAATAATTAATAGTACTCCATTACCATTAGTCTAAATGAGGAACTTATCTGGAAAAATTGTAAGATATGCCTTTCCCTAGTAATATACTAGGTATGTAAGAGGCATGCTTTTTGTGCAGTGATAGATTGGTGTAAATGAGTCTAAATTTTTTTCTCTGGTTATTCAAAGTATACTTAAGACGTGTCAATAAAAAAACATTTAGCTGTTAATCATTTATTAAATTTACATCAATACATATCTGAATAATTATAGATGTTTTAATAAATCTAGTGCTGAATTCATATTTTGATTATTACCATTTAAAAAAAACCATCCACCTACTGAGTTTTTTTATAAACATTTACTACAATCCTAAGCAAAATTGGCTAACATTTATTGAAACTCCATTTTATTCTAATTAAAGGGACTTTTTTCTTATTTAAAAACTTACAGTACCAGAATCTAAGTTCATCTCAATGTCCTATCCCACTCAGAAACATTTTTGCGTGTATTCATGTTGGCTCCACCAGTATGCAAATTCGACATATATGAAACCTACATATATGAGCTACTTATTATAATCTGGTTGTACTTCATACTACATAAAACTACCAGAAGTAACACAAAGCAAAAATTCCTTTATAACATAATACTATATAGTATATATGGATTTGAAAGAAAACATTACAGTAAATCTAGAAATTAAAAAATATATAAGATACAAATAAATGTAAGGAAAGGCAAGCCTTGTCAATAAGAAGTTGCTTGAAGTGCAAATACTTGTGTGGACTAATGGCATTCTACTTTTGATGCGTGGCAGAAACTGTTGATCCTCTGTGTTGGATACAGTGAAATGGATGGAGGATAGTAAAATCTGAGGCAACCCAACTATAATAGTGTTAATAAGTGCAAGTGCAGTATCTAGGACAAATTATCTACTTTTTAAATAAAGAAAAAATAATGGTGATACCAAAAGTTTTAGCAACCTATTGAAGTTTACTAATTACATGTGATCTATGTACAGTTTAATATAACTCATATTTTTCTAGATACCTAGATTTGCAAACGAATTTCGTTTTTTTTAAAATTATTAATTCCTGCGTCGTCCGCGACCACGCCCTGTAAAACGCTTTGAAGTAGACGTTTGTGGGCTTTCATCTTGAGACTTTTCATCAGTTTTAATTTTCACATCATCTTCTGTTGCATTTTCTTCATGTTTTATTTCTGAATCTATGTCATCTTCTTTTTCTGTGTCTTTGTCGTTGATCACGGCCGAGTCATCTTTGTCTAGAGGCATATATTAATAATTAAAATTTTATGTATGTATTTATTATTAGTTATTTTATTGACAGTCTTAAAAAAACAATTCAAAAACATTTTGTCGTTTAAAATTATGAAGTTATTAAAAAATGGCGACATTTTATAAAATGCAAAATTAAAGTAAAACCCACCATCGCCGACTTCAAGCAATAGCTCGTCAACACTCTGAACCCAGTCTTCGAGATCGTCTGATTTCGCCAATTCTGTTTCGCCGATATCTTCATCCCTATCCTCTCCCTCTAAAACGATATTATCAGTCTTCTCCTCTAAAAAAAAAAGTGTTATAACTGGTCACAAAGATAAATGTTAATTGGCATGGCTGCTTGCAGTTATTTTTTTGTTCACATTTTATTGAACTTAAAGAGTAGCGTAACGGGCGGCCTTAACAATCTCTTCCAGGCAACACACAATTAAGGATGTATCACCAATTTTTATATTGTTTTGTTAATTAATATGTATTGTAATTAATATGATTACAATCAATCATTAAATAATTATGTTATTTAACTATCATGGCATTTAACTTAAGGTCAAATTAAGGTAGTATGTAGTAAATTGCTGTCATAACATGTCACAAAATCGCTACCTATAAAACATATCTTACCTTTAACTATTACATTGTTGTGACCATTTTCAGTTGTATCCTCTGAGTCGCTTGGCTCTGGAGAAGTCTTACGTCGCTTCCAGTTACCGGATTCCTCTACGTTGTGAGGTCGCTTGAAAGTCTCGCGGCTCTCTATAGTCTGCTGAAAATGTTACTTTTAGTATTTATAGGTATAAAAATACCATAATTAAATTCTTGTTGTATTCCATTTAGAAAGAGTAAACATAGATATTCATTAGTGTAAGAATAATAGGTGTAAAACATTTTTTTTACTCACCTCTTTTCCACTCTTCTCATTAAGCAACCTCACAAATAGCTGGTGGTGCCTCCAAGTACGGAGGTGCACTTCGGCTGTCTCCTCAGAGTCGAGAAGTTTCTTGCAAAGTTGGCATTGGAAGCACTTGAATACGGAGAGAAAAGAGCGGCCCACGCCGCGCTCAGTGCTGTAATTTAAAACAACGATGAACTTATTATACATTGACAAGCCGATTGTGTCCAAACAACAATATTTTTACTAATTTTTACCGTACTTTTAAATCAGCAATAAAATATTGTATGGTGGTAGTTTAAGTTTTGCCATCACACAAATGGGGCAAAAAAGCGGATGCATTGTTGTTTGGAGATGTAGCATCTATTTGTCTTTTCCTTACCTATACACTGGATATTTTTCATTGCCGATATTAGCAATATCATCACCCTCAGTGTAGTCTAGTATTGTGTCTTCCTTATCAATGCTTTCTTTCTTTTTTTCTTCAACTTCCTTTTCTTCTCCATCAGCCTTTTCCTCTGCATCTGCTTTGTCTTTTTCCTGTTTTATGACCTTACAAAAAAAGTTGAATGTATTTCTTCTTTGTAAAAAGTTCTTCAAATATTGTAAACAATTGGAAAACTATTAAACTGGAATGTTGAGATGAGTTGAAAATTATTTTTAATATTCAAGTAAATATACCTGCTCCTCTTCTACTTCCTTCTCTTCTTTAGCTTTGTCCTTGTCACCCACCTGCTTCCGATTGCGCTGGCGGTCTCTGTCGTCGCGAAGGTATTGTTGTTCTGCTTGCAGGTTAGATATCATCATCACTGCAATGAAAAGAAAGAAGACTATAAGAAAAAAGTCAATATGGTAATAAAAGACCACCAGTGTGTTTAAGATTCATCCATTCCACTTAATGTTTGCTATATATAAATTTTTGATATAATATATAACACACACATAATATAAAAATAATAACCACAAAATACGATATTTATTTTGATTATCACTAATATGAATTCTACTTTTGGGAATTATGCTATGCTTCTTTCATATCAATGCCAATCAATTAAAGTCCTTTTTTCTATCTTATCAGCTATCCATCCAACTTTTCAGCATACCCAGTATGGCAACGTCTTTTCATCTAATTTTCATATCAACATATAGCATGTGAGTGGACCATATTGCCTGCTCTCAGTCTTTTCTTCAAAACCATTGGTTGGGAAATAGTTCTATGTGCAGCTGGTAACCCACCTGTGGTGCTCAACACACTCATTAGATAATGCTCAGTTGCGTTGTCTACTTACTACAGCTCCAAAGTCTGATGGATGAATATGAAGATGCAGGTAAGAACTCTTCAAAATTCTATATTTATGATATAATAAATGCTCTAGATGCACATCTCTGTTTTCCCTTCTTGTCTTTTTGGTAATAACGGCTAGTAGTGTTCACCAAAGCAACACACAAACAGTTTATGTACTTTCTCTAGTGCCTCTTAAATAAATAAAACTTTCACTTCTCTTAAAATTATATTACAAATTGTAATGATGACGGTCCCTTAAGTCTGTGAATTAATTTTGGTATGGCCATCACAGTGCTAATCGAGTCTTACCTGAATCGCTAGCCTCAAAGCGGCGTTGTGCGTCTCTACACATAACATTGCATTGATTGCGAATCTGTCTGTATTCTTCTCTAATCACCTCAGAATTGTTCGACTTGTACTTCGCCTGTAAAATCTTTTTCTTCTCTAATAATAACTTAATATCGTCCGTAAGCCATGGAGATGGATGATTGTTCTTTTTGTTACCTGTCAAAAAGATATCCTCCAGGTTGCTTATATAATTTTATTCTCTGTATAGTAAGACCACTTGTACAACTAACTTGTCTTAAACAAGTCAATAAGGTTTACATTTGCAGCAAGGAATACTTGCACAATAAATACCAACCAACGTTCAAGAAATTGAAAAATATGTATAGCAGTGTATTTCTCATATATCCATTCATTATTTGAAAAAATAAAGAAAAAGGTAAACTTTTAAATTGAGTACAATAATTTTTTTACATATGATTTAACACATGAGACTTACCTTCAGGTTTCAGCTTTCCACTGACATCTTGCTTTTCCTGTATCATCTTAAGATGTTCCGGAGTCAAACGGTGTTCATCCAACTCAATTCTAGTTGGCATTTCCTTATGGCAGGCAGTGCAGGTTGGATGTAGGTATTTTTTTAGTTTGCGGTGGCCAACCGTGGTGCGGTGGGCAGATCCATCTCCAGCATACATATCACACATGGCACAGTAGAAATCGCGGGTTGGTTGCTGGCCAGATTTACGGTTGCGTTTCATTTCGCGAATCTGTAATGTCACACTGTATGTAAATAATCAGTTACACTTGATAAAGATATATATAATAAGTTCAATGGAAGCACTTTAAAAGCTAAAATCAATAAAGAATATAACGTCGTAGGAGTATGGAAGAACTACCTTAAACTCCTGCCTCATAGTATCAGCAGTCAATGCATAGCTCTCTATTGTCTTTTGCATCATGATGGAATGAGCCCGCCCACTCAGGTGATTTTCAAAAGATCTCCCATCCCACATACTCTTGTTACAGATGTGGCACCTCAATAGTTGCTGATTTATATCATCATATCTCGTCTTCTGTCCCTCCTTTTTTTCTTCTTCCTTTTCTTCCACTTTTTCAGTGCCATCAGACTTGTCCGTTTCTTGTTCACTATATAAAACTTTGATAGTTGAAATATGTTCAAGAACCCTTGTTGAATAAAAGACAACACTATAATTAAGTTGTGGCAATAGGTTTATCAGTGTAGAATTAAAACTATCACCAACAAATATTTATAAGTCTTAACAATTTTTTTTTAAATCTTTTAATATACTATAATTGTACATAAAAGAGAATTAAGACAAAATGTTGTAACAAAAAAATAATCACATTATGAGTCCATGGGTATCTTCATTAACATTAATGAAACCACAGCAAACACTTGTTATAAATAATATTCTCTTTCCATTAAGATACAAAACACAATATTGTGACTTACCCAAAAAAAAAATATTTCTCAGTTATTTAAAAATAATCACAAAATTCGGAAAGTGTTAATTTTCTGACAATTGTTACCTAAATATCTCTCCCTGAATATGGATGATGCGTTTTACAAAGATTCCAACATCCGAAAAAAAACCAATGTTAATACAAAAAAGTTTCAACAAACAGAAACCATTTTAACAGTTATTCTGTGAAGACTTTGATTATCCAACAAAAGAAATGAATCAGAAGTAGTCTCCGACATGGAAACATGGTAATACTCCGGTGAACGTTGAAGTGGAGTTTAATATAGTTTTGAATTGAAAATCGGTGTAATCACCGGAAGGAAACTTGGGAAGCTTACCTCTCCTTGGGTTTATTTTTAGAATCAGCCTCCTTTTTCGGGTAACTCTTGTTTTGTTGCCTTTGCCCATCATTGGGCCTGAATGGCTTACGATTGCTGTTCATACGCTCACCAGAGCGGTTGTAATTTCCAGTTCGCCGGAAATTACCTTGATTGCCCATCTGAATGGAATTGAGATTCCAAGTTAGTAAGAATAGCAAGCCACTATGGGCTATATATAGCATTAAACTGTGGAGATATGGTTGACAATGCTGCTTGAATACCTGTGTATAAACTTGCATAACCATTTTAGATTAGTTTTAAATGTACAAAGCATTAAAGAGAATTGGATAATAAAACACTACGAAAAATACCCGGAATTGCCCTTAATTCTGGGTAATATGTATATTTTAACAAGGAAATAACATAAATATGTATAAAACGTATAAACAATAGTCTGACAGAACACTTAAGAATAAGGCAATAGTCAATCTCACAAGACAAATATCACATAGAAAGTTAAATCAAATGGACTTACCCGATTGGGTTGGGGATATCCACGATCAAACCGTCCCATAGGTGGACCAAAGTCACGACGAATAGGCATGTCCAGTAAAGACGGGACAGAGTTTTGACGGGGCTGTAGAAGATTGATGATGTTGCTCGCAAGGGCAAGAGTAGCTTCAGTTGAGCCACCAGTAATTGGCAACAAATTGGGGATATCGTTGCCCGGTGCCCCACCCTGCCATGGCGAGACGCCCGGGCGAAAATTCTTCCCTCGATCGTTTCGCATATAGTCCATACGACGTCCATTGGGAGGAGGTCTTCGGTTGGCCATAATAACTGTAACGTTTTATTATATTTATAGCAGGAATGACGCTAACAAGATTGAATGGCACTGAATGCAACTATGAAAATCGGTAAACTGCCTTAATATTTATCTCAAAATTCAAATTACCACAAAATTTGGTACTAATTTAGATATTAAAAATGGATACATTCATTGAAAAAATACCATTTTCTCATTTAACAATAGTCAACAATGCAACTATGTAGTACATTAAAGATTAAATAACAAATATAAGTAGGAACTACATAGTACATACCGAATATCTATAAAACGTAGCACCTTACAATAGAATATTGCAGAATCGATAACGGTATAAGAATTAAGAATGACAAGAATAAGTGACGCCACCGGCCACTCGGCACAGAGTTCAGTGGCCAAGCGCCTCAAGCTGCCAATATCCGAAGAAATTGGAGATCAAAATGGTTGCCGGTGAAACCACAGATATTATATACCACAGATAATTTTAAATTAGCACTTGCTATTTTTGCTATAGGATGAAATGTTACCGTTAGAATTTTTTTCAGTATTTTTCAGACAGGGGACTTGGTGGCCGACCAGTCAGTAGTTCGTATGAACGAGCAACCAAGTTCGATAATAGTAATAATAATAATGGTTTTAATCGACAAAATTTTACATGATATATGACAAGAAATGTGACATAACACATATCTTACGCCCAATAGAGTTTATAGAGTATTCTCGAGAAACATCTGTAGTATCTTTACAAACAACAACAGCGCCCGAAGAAAACCAACGTTGACGCGCTAAAATTAAGAGCAAAACAACCAAACACTATTTAGTATTACTAATGTCGTTCTTTATCCCGCAGCAACCGTCATATCGTTAAAACCACTGAAGGTTTTATAAGTTGAGACAAAAAATAAAACAGTACAGTTATAAATTCGGGCAGCACAGAAAAAAATAACGGATTAAGCACTGTTGATTTTGTGTACGTGTTTCCTCAGAGATTAAATAAAAATCCCATAGAGAAGACACGACAAGACTATAAAGATCTCGTAAACCAGCTGAGAAGATCCTTCACCACACAGTCAAAGACGCTTCGGCGTACTGAATAGACCCCAATAGACCTCAAAATAATATAGACTAATTTTACATACTTTAATAATACGCCATCACTTTATTCCAGGGAGAATGTTTTCATTCAAAAGGATTTCATAATAAAAACCTTTAACCACCTTAACACATCATGGATATTTGAAGTTGAGCAATCCAAAACAAGTGCTCAAGTAATCTACTTAGAATAACGTTATTGCAGATAAAAGAAAACTCAACAAATAGTGAATAGGTACTTTATTATTGTCACATCGTGTCTGTGAGACAACCTTTGGCGCTAAACAGAAACAACGTTATACAACATCACAAGACACTTATAAAGCTTATCGTCAACAATCTATACAACAATAATTTCGGTTATGGTTTGCATAACAAGAGCTAGAATTCACATCATTACGTTTCAATTTCAATCTTAAAACTGTATTGTTTAATTGAGAAAATAAAAATATGATATTCTTTATTATCGAATCTCATCTGGTGGAATGCGGCCTACTCAATCTAAGAAAGGTTATCACGTGATTGTTTAAATTTGGACCGTTAACAATTTAAGGGTTTGCAAAAACAAGAGAAGAACATTTTAATATGCCATCTTCCTCTGTTTTAAATAATCGTGATTAAAGCGTATATTGTATATACTTTTATTGTTTAAAGTTTCTCAACTCAATGAAATCAATGCTTTAAAAGCCACCCGAGTATAAAAAAAACCTAATTACTTTGGAATGTCATGTACGAGATTTATCAAATAATCAATTATACAAATTATATGATATAAAAGCAATAGTTACATTGTTCCAAAGAACATTATAGGAATGTAAAATTAAACACAGCCATTTTGTTTTAAATCATAAATAACCTTAGGTACTTATTACAAGAATGTTTTATGATATTTGCAACAAAAATATAGTCGCAAAACTAAGTAAAAAAGTTTTAGTATTTGCTACTCAAGAACTTTGTAAAAGCTATAAAATGCTATTAAAAATATTGTCCATCGTTGTTTAACTATTATTTCAAAATGGTAAAACTTGTTAAACCATTTTTGGAAGGAAATTGTTTACGCGCGAATAAACAATGTTGACACGAATTTGTCACAAGCAACTTCAGGAACGGAAAACGACATTTTTTAAGTTATAATACAAAACTTGAACCTATAATTTGATAACATACATACATTTGAATTTAAATACACATAACTTAATTATTTTTACGTTAATTCAAAAATTATCGTCATGAGTATAATATGTCACTCTTTATCTTAATTCAATATTAATCTAGACAAAGACAAACGTATAGACAATAAAGCTTATTCAGTGATAATTCAAAGCGCGATTCTCCCAACTGTCAAAACTCTATAACCAAAGTTATGTGAAGAAGCGCACAGTTTAATACAGATAATCATCCTCCATAGCCTATAGTTCTATTTTTTATATGCTATGGAATTTTGAATATTCTTACAAAGTCATGATTTTATTTAAGCTTGACCCAATATAATATTATAAACTATTAATAAATATGTTATAATTCATGATTTCCTTATGGAAATGATTCTGATGTTTATACATCAGATATCAAATTGGAACTAATTCATTTTAGATTAAGGTCGTTATGTTAATTTAATTTTTTTTATATAAAACCTTGTACGATTAGGCTATATGTGCTTGTACGTTTTGATCCCACTTTAATACGATTGGGATATATGGAAATGTTTGATTATGTTAACTTATACGTAAGCGTTTGTAGAGGAAGAACACATGGTCATCATTTTGCGGCTCTGCCAGTCCGATATGTACGCTTGGTTGTTTACTGAAACAAAGCAGTAGATTGTTATATTTCTAAATGCATTTTTCTTTACATTTGGGTAATGTTTGCTTACATATTTAAATTAGTTTTTGTACATTTCTCATGTATGTTTTTTCATATTGTTTTTTAACCGAATTACATAAAAAGCTTTGTAAAAGAAAAAGTTTGATTGTGACAATAGAGATCACTTGAAACTTTTTATTTGTCTATTTTAGATTATGTATATTGTATTAAAGCCGTTTAATTAATAAACACTGCTTATCGTGGAAAATTTTAACTACCTTTGTTTTTGGTCGCACCGATAATGTCAACTTCTGCATTAAACGTGTCGCTGCGTCTGTGAATAATAATAAAACAAAATATAAATAACTGCAAAACGTGTAAGTAAAGTTGGTTGAACTAATAGACCAACAGCTTGATTACTTTTTTTTATAGATAAGTGCATGGGCAGTACAGGAATACTTATACTGTTCTTACACCGAGATTATTAGTAAAAAGTTATGTTCACCTTTATATCGACCTTATACTCAGTATAACTATTCCTTGTATGAGGGTGATATAAGCTTGGTATAGTGATTTTTTATTAGTAGCACCCTAAGAGTTTTTCGAGTCAAGTTAACGCACACACGCCTCTCTTTCACACACCCATACACTCGCTCATATACACGGCAGATATATTCACTAATAGTTGCATTTATGTAGAGTAATCTGTAATCCATTCGTTTATTTTTAATTGTTTCTTTAGCTTTAGGTAATTAAATTTAATGAGATGTTGTTGTCTACCTTAAAATAGATTTAAAATGACAATATGAAATCTCGAATCATAAACAAAAATTATTTCGGTTGATTTTGTAAAAATTTCCATAGATTATAGAAACCGAAGTATACCTGTAAGAAATCCAAGTCCAGTCAGCCTCGTCCTAGGCTCCAATAGAAGTAAGTAAACAGGTACAGCTGTAAGTATCATGAGACAGCCAACGCCCGTCTCAGCTGGCGAGGCGACAGCTGGGAACGCCACTACGAGGATTGTGCAGATTATGTAGATAACTGAAATAAACATTTTTGTATATTTACTATGTATAAGCACAGATTATAAAATATAGATAATATTTTTATTTACTCTTTAACCATTCGTACTTTATTTATTAATTACTTACTAGGGAAGAAAAGGTTGACTTTGATTGGTCGTTCAAGATTCGGCTGTGTATACCGCAGTACTGGGAGACATACAACTGCCGCGCCGATACTCAACTGAAAATGGATTTTTAAGATAATCAATTTTTAAAATGCGACGTTATTATCATATTAATAATAATGAAATCGTTGATTATGTATTTAAGATATAAGTAAGATAAAATTTATATTGTTATTTGAGTCTCAATTTATGTTCAACGACGTCCACATCAACCATACCAATACATTTAATCGAAAATTGATTTAATAATGAAAATATCAAATTGTTCCTATAACAAGGTGTAAGTTTGAGTTATGCATTACCTTAAATATGAAACGTATGAAGAACTTACCCAAGTAGCGAATCCAACATAATTAATAAGAGCCTGTATATCCGATACAGTTAAGTAGAGGAGCGATAAAAGCGCAACAGCCAATACCGCAGGCGCGGGCGTCGATCGAGAAGACACCATTGTTAGCATGGCTGGCATTTGGCCTTGCGCTGCGCCCGCGTAGAATAATCTAGGAATAATGAATTTGTTAAATAAATCATTGTTATGCAAAAGATTAAATTTGTTAGAGTTTACACAGTTTATAACAAAACAGTATTTTGAAATATATTTTTTAAAGTATTACGAATCTTTTATATTACAATGTACATAGGTTTGCACACACGAAATAAACTCATTTAATTTAGAAGGAACGCGTCTTGTTATACTAATACAGCAATATATTTGCAACCACGATTGTCTCGAATGAATTTCAAAAATATAATACAGTTTTACTTAATAAAATTATTTATATAAATGAATGTGTATCTACATAATGTGTATTTTGTAAGTGGGAGTGCCATGCTGTTACCTTAGGGTTTCAGCCGAATGGGCAGGCACGGCCGGAGAAATACCACTCTCTCACAGAAAACCGGCGTGAAGTGATGCAATTGGACTTTGTTCATTTTGTACTCGCGTTTCGTTCGGTGAGTGAGATCTTCCGGTGCCCATCCTTTCCCCTTCCCCGCCCTCTTGTAACCCTCCATTTCCTTTTTTTTCCTTTCCTCCTCATTCCCTCTCCTTCCCTGTCCCCCCAAACAAATACTTGAATGATGGTGCAAAATAAAAAGAAATTACCCCAGGGGGGTACCACCTGTCGTGGAGAATCCCCTCCTGCGTGTCCACCTAACTGTTTTGTTGTTGGGCCCCCAGGCTGCCCTTCGTATTCTGGGGGGGGCAATTTTGCGCTCATATCTAAAAACACATCTCATAAATGTCGGGGCAAACAGAGTAAGCATCACTTGGCACCTTCCTCATCGCTTACTGTAGACTTCTGCAATGTGAGGGGGCTTGTTTCGAACTTAAACGCTGTTCACCACCACCTTGAAACAGCTTTGCCGGCCTTACTCTTTCTTACCGAGACACAGATTTCTTCTCCTGGCGACACCTCTTTCCTCTCCTACCCTGGTTATAAATTAGAACATAGATTCTTGCCAAGGGCTGGAGTGTGTGTCTATGTCCGGGATGACATTTGCTCTCGTCGCCTCACGTTTCCTGAAGGAAAAGACCTATCGATTCTTTGGCTCCGCGTAGACTGCGATGACCATCCGCGATTCTACGCATGCCTTTATAGGTCTCATAGCGGTAATGCCGAAATTGACCGACTTGTGGAGCACATACAATCGGCTACAGACTCCTTGATTGCAAATGTTCCTACCGCTGAAGTCGTAGTTCTTGGCGATTTTAACGCCCACCATACCGACTGGCTCGGCTCTACTACCACCGACTATGCGGGAAGAATATTTCACGACTTTGCCTTGGCCTACGACCTGACTCAAATGGTGCCCTCGATCACGAGAATCCCAGATGTCGAAGGTCATAATCCTTCACTGTTGGACCTGCTGCTGACTTCTCACCCGGACGGGTATCATGTATCAGTTGATTCCCCATTAGGATCTTCAGATCACTGCCTTGTTCGGAGTACTATAAGAACAACGAGACTCACTAGACCTCGTTTTGCAGGTTGTCGTCGCGTCTGGCACTATAGGTCAGCAGACTGGGATGGAATGCGCTCCTTTTTTGCTTCCTACCCGTGGGGGCCGATTTGTTTTTCGTCGGATGATCCGAATGCTGCTGCCGACTCTGTCGCTGATGTGGTGCTGCAGGGAATGGAGCTTTTTATTCCTTTCTCTGCTGTGCCCATCGGTGGCAAGTCCCAACCTTGGTTCAGACAGTCTTGCAAAATGGCGGCGCGCCGAAAGCTTGAATGTTATCGTACCTGGGCTCAAGCGGCAGCATCACGTGATGTAAATACCAGCGTTCTTAAAAAAGCATACAACTCGGCCTCTAGGTCCCTCAAAAGTGCCATTGCTAAGGCAAAGTCTATTCACATCAGCAGAATTGGTGATAGACTGGCTCGGCTCCCTTCTGGGACACGTGCATTCTGGTCTCTTGCCAAGGCTGTTCAAGGAAACTTCTGTAAGCCATCTCTTCCACCACTACTTGGGGCGAACAACCTGATGGCCAACACCCCGAAAGAGAAAGCCGATCTTTTAGGCTCTCTTTTCGGGTCCAACTCGACGATTGATGACCACGGGAATACTCCACCGACGTTATTGCGGTGTGATACCTCGATGCCCGAAATTGTTTTTCGGCTTCGTGCTGTACGCAAAGCCCTTACTTCCCTGGATATTCATAAGTCGAGTGGACCGGATGGTATTCCTCCAATAGTGCTGCGCACTTGTGCTCCTGAGTTGGCTCCGGTCCTGACGCGTCTTTTCCGGCACTCTTATTCACTCGGCATTGTCCCGAACGCTTGGAAGACCGCCTTGGTTCACCCGATTCCTAAAAAAGGCGAACGCTCTGATCCTTCAAACTACCGCCCAATAGCTGTTACCCCTTTATTTTCTAAGATAATGGAGACTGTTATCAACAGCCAGCTCCTTCGTTACCTAGAGGAATGCCAGCTGATTAGTGACCGTCAATACGGTTTCCGCCGTGGCCGCTCAGCTGGTGATCTTCTAGTTTTCTTAACTCATAAATGGGCAGAAGCTGTTGAGTCTAAAGGGGAAGCACTGGCGGTTAGTCTGGACATAGCAAAGGCCTTTGATCGGGTATGGCACAAGGCGCTTCTCTCAAAACTTCCAGCATATGGGCTTCCCGTGAAGTTATGCGACTGGATCTCCAGTTTTTTGGCCGATCGGAACATCAAGGTCGCTGTCGACGGTGCATGTTCCGACCTCAAATCCGTAAACGCTGGAGTTCCCCAAGGCTGTGTACTCTCTCCTACGCTGTTCCTCTTGCATATCAATGATATGTTGCACTTAAGCAGCCTTCATTGTTATGCGGATGACAGTACTGGAGATGCTCTATATCACGGCCGTGCAAATATTTCCCGGGTTGATGTCGAGCAGTGTCGGGACAAACTTGTATCTGAAGTCGAGACTCTACTGCGTGGAGTCTCGGATTGGGGTCGACTTAACTTAGTCCAATTTAACCCCTCGAAGACCCAGGTTTGCGCGTTTACCGCTAAAAAGAATCCCTTTGTCGTGGCCCCACTATTCGATAACACTCCTCTTAAAGCCTCAGCCAGTATTGGAATTCTTGGTGTCGATATATCGAGCGATGTCCAGTTCTGCAATCATTTGGAAGGTAAGGCTAAGTTAGCCTCTAAAAAGCTTGGTGTTCTCAGCAGGGCGCGTCAGTATTTCACATCAGGCCATCGCTTGCAACTCTATAAAGCGCAAATTCGGCCTCATATGGAGTACTGTTCCCACCTCTGGGCGGGGGCGCCCCAATACCAGCTCCTTCCATTTGATCGCATCCAACGCAGAGCGGCTCGTATCGTCGACGACCCCATCCTTTCCAATCGGCTTGATCCTCTGGCTCTGCGTAGAGATGTAGGCTCCCTCTGCATCTTCTACCGCATTTATCATGGGGAGTGCTCTGATGAATTGTTCGGGCTAATACCTGCAGCGGAATTCCATCACCGGACATCAAGGCAGAATACGAAATTCCATCCGTACCACCTTGATGTCTGGCGTTCCACGACTGTGCGTTTTTTAAGGCAGTTTCTGCCGCGCACCACCTCTTTGTGGAACCAACTGCCAGCGCAGGTATTCCCGATCCGCTACGACTTGGGGACCTTCAAAAAAAGAGCGTTCCTCTTCCTTAAAGGCCGGCAACTCACTTGTAAGCCTCCTGGCGTTGCAGGTGTCCATGGGCGGCGGTTGGCACATCACTCGAAGTGACCCGCCTGCTCGTTTGCCTCCTCTCACATAAAAAAAAAAAAAAAAAAAAACAATGTTTATATTTCGCAAAGTAAGTTGGACTTGAGTTGGGGAGGACGAGTCTGGTATTATTTTTCTTGAAAATTATATTGTATTTGTCTGTCTGTCTGTCTGTTTCCTTCGTTGTTTAAAAGACGTCATAGCGAAAGTGTTAACATGATTTCGCTTAGAAATAACATACCTCGATGACGTCAGTAGAACTCCGTTGACAGCGCCAAACGTAGAAGCGGCCACGAATAACGGTATACATAGTGCAAATGCGCCGAACAATCGCTCGGCGAACGTTACCGCTACGGCGGCCGAACCGAGGACCTAACACAGAGTACATACAGAAAATTATTTCAAAAATACATTTAAAAGATATGTATGGAATGTAATGTAGGAACATAATGCTGATATGTCATTTTTTTTTTGATTTTATCAATACGTTAGTAATTTTTGTTAGTTAGTATTCACAGTTTGTCGTACAAAACAGTAGAGTATTGTTAATAGATGTCAGTAAATATAAGAGCAACGGGCGGCCTAATAAACGATCTCTGCAAGGCAACCCACAGAATAAACACTTATAAATTACAAGGATCAAACAGGGTCATGTACATACATAATAATAACATAGGAACCAAACTAAACTTAACAATGAAAATTAAACATTACTACAAATTAGTAAACAGTAATGGCGCCTGTGTAAGGTTTTTTTGCATACTCGACGTCCGATAATGAAAAACTTTGATCAGATCTCGAGAGCACTTACGAGCTTACTCCTTTATGCAATACCAGGAACAGTGAGAAAAGATAATCGACAATTGGAATTGCTCTACGCGATAAAAATTACGAAGCTGATATTGCGTATAATCATTTACGTTTATAATCATTGGTGTGTGTAAATGTTATATTATTTTGTTTTGTATTAAACATATTTTTGAACTAATAAATAAAATAACAGTGCTCTGTGTAGAGTATTGCAGTGGTATTGGGTTACATAAGACTGATATTGTTTTAAAATACGATATTAACTTGTATACAAGCTCAATTTTATATTGCAAGCTAGATTTCGCAAGTCTTACATAGTAAATTTCTATGAAAAATCTGATTCTGATTGAACAACTATCTCGTATATATAAACCAAGTTTTAAAATAGAATAAATGGTGAATTTTTATTTAATATAAAAGTGAATAAATTTGTGTAGAAACACAAATTAACAAGCAAACTCTGTTTTGCCTTAAAATTACAAAATAAGAGGGGTTGATTGTTTTTTAATGCCACATTATTAAAAAAACAATAAGAAAAAATTAAAAATATAAGGGTGAACAACCCTTACAAACTTAGGTGTATGAAAAATAGATGTTGGCCGATATTTCAGGCATATTGAAAACACATATAAAATTTGGTAAAAATCGTTCGAGCCGTTACGGAGGAGTACGGTAACTTACATTGTGACATGGATTTTATATATTAGATGTATATTATTTACACTTAACTTAAATTAACATTATTTGAAATATGAGGAACTTACCTCAGTAGGTGAGAGTGTGGTGTAAAAGGCCACATTAGTCAGTGTGTATACGACTGTCACCAGGGCACAGGAAATAGCGATGGCACGAGGTAAGTTCCGTACTGGGTCCTTAAGTTCTTCAATGATGAAATTTAAGTAGTTCCTGAATATAGAAACATAATATAAACCTTTGCTACATAGAATCAATGTAAAAAGAATTGATTCATTATAAGGTTAAATTATAGCCTTTATCGAACATAAACTTCAATTGTGTACATAGTACGTAGAAACAACTGTCAAATATTTTGAAACTATACATTTAAATATGTATATATATTTATTGTATATGGCAATATAGGAGACGCAACGGGATCCTAAATACTTAATCCTAGTTACAAGTAAAAAGCCTATAATTATTACTATTATATAATTTAGTGCGAACGAATTTTTGCAGGATGTTTTTTAAACTTTTAAGCTGCGAGTATTTTTTTTTTTAAATATTAAAATAGATCGTTGATCTGCTGAGTAATTTGTTAATAAAACCGTTGGAACTGATAAATACTTACCATCCGTTATAAGCGAAGAGTCCAGAATAGAATGATAACGCAATGGAAGTGACCTCATTCGTGGTCCCTTCAAAAGTGAAATGCTCTACGTGACCTGCAAACACGTATTTAGGATAAACTTCGGGCACTTAAATCCTAAATACACCGATTCCCAAAATATTACGGGAGCTACATTTTTTTTTAGTCAAAACGAAAAAATACAAGGTCATACATTTCTTACCTCACCTGTAGGCAGTGTTAAAAAAAATTATGCGAATTTTATCCTCCTTTATACATTTCAAGGCGTAAATTATAATACGCCTTTCATCAATTATAATCAATTATAGTATCCAGGCATTACATTTAAACTCCATGTATTTATTCCTTAACCATAAATAATAAATTAAAAAAATAGAAAAAGGTTCAATTTCACACATAATTCAATATCAATTGTGATTATTAAATCACATGGCACGCTTTGATTGGATTGCTTCTATTTCAAGGTAAAAGTTATTATGATAGGTGACATGAGGTTCCTTAACAACAGTCTATTCTCGATTCATATAAATAAATTGCACTGGTGGTGGGGTCCATACACTTGCAGTTAGACATCGGAAAGCGTTGGCGAACGGACGGTATACTAAGAGTTATTAGATGATTGCCCTGATCCGGTGTTCTCCAGTTACATTAAATCATGAGAAACGCCATACAATAACTTCGTTAACTCGATAAAGTAATGCCAAAATATAATTAATTGGCATAGTATTTGAATGAATTGCAATACGTAGGTTATATAATATTAATTACAGATAATAAATAAATAATCCGTATGTAGTAATAATTGTTTTGGCACAATCACACGAGGTTTTTTTTTTTATAGAAGAGGGGGCAAACGAGCAGGAGGCCCACCATAAAGGTGAAGCCGCCGCCCACAGACACTCACGCGAAAGGTTGTTCTATATCTTTTGTCTATGCCTACACCTTACTCAAATCATTAATTGTTTATAGAATATTTTACGATAGTTCTTACTAAAATCTTATAACTATCAATATAAAACAATGTTGATAGAAATGAAGTGAAATATATACTATTGGGTAGTAAATAAGAGGTCTATCTGCATTTAATTAGATGTCAAGCGCAGATATCACTCAACTCTGAATGGAGCCGATAAATCAATTTACAACTCAAATTGCCTTGCCGAAGGGTATCTTTCACTGGTTGTGGAGTTATATTTAAAGAGGTTATATTACACAGCACAGACTACTAATTAAAATCTATATCCTTGATGCTTTTTTATTGGAAATTTGGAGAACCCCGGTGCCTGTAACGCGTTATATTAATAACGCCAAGAATTATCTTGGGTTGTCTTTTTCACATGAATATTTCAAACTTTCGATACACCTGCACGTCCAAGAAACAGGGCTTGTACTTGTTAATAAATAAGTTTAGTATGTTAAAGTTTCTTTGATTTAATTTGACTTTTCGAGTCTTTTCCAGGCACCGTGGCCATGGAGACTGGTTAACTATTTACTTCGCGTATTATTTACCTCCTTTTAGCAAAATATAAAGACAATACATAACACTTTCCGATTTGAACCGTTACACATGCGAATAAAAAAATATTATTGGAGAAGTAAATGAAGTATACCTGTACACAACTGGTATATACCAGTAGCGATGATGATGAAGAGCGCAAAGAGCTTGGCGTATGTAAACCAATCCTGGACCCGTGTTGCCGCACGGACAGACCAACAGTTCACGAATGTTAATAACACTGAAAATAATTTCAATGAACACTTTAGCTAATTGTATACGGTGAAAATGTTTGAATTTAAAAGTTTTAAATAAATTAATGACACGTAGATACAAATGACTACAATCAGAAATTATTGTTGAAATTTTAAAGCACGAATAATATTAAAAAGGTTGCATTGTTAATAAAAGTGTCTTAAGTAGTTATATAATTGATAATATAAACTCAGATCTATGATTTAAGATAGGATCATATATTAGTGATCCGACGATCCGTGATCCGGGTAGATGATACGACTAATCTACGGACTAATCCGCGCGCCTGGTGACCTGTACTATCAGTTCTTCACGAAAATCTAATGCACAAGTCCCACATAATACACGTTCTGACCTTATATTAAATACGTGTGAGAAAACAATGCTTAGAATATAAGATACCTATGAGTGACAGACACAGAGAAGTAACGTCAATAATGTAGACACTTGGTTATCAGCAACAACGATTTTTTTTTTTTTATAGAAGAGGGGGCAAACGAGCAGGAGGCCCACCAAGGTGAAGTCGCGCCCATGGACACTCAAGTGGCTGGGAGCTCATGAGTGCGTTGCCGGCCTTTTAGGGATTTATACGCTTTTTTCTTGAAGGACTCTAAGTCGTAGTGGTTCGGAAATACCGTGGCGGGCAGCTTGTTCCATAACGTGGTGGTGCGTGGTAAGAAATGTCTTACGAAACGCGCAGTGGTGGAACGACAGACATCAAGGTGATACGGGTGGAATTTCGCATTCTGCCTTGATGTCCGAAGGTGAAATTTAGCTGCAGGTATTAATCCGAACCACTCCTCCGAACACACCCCATGGTAAATGCGATAGAAGATGCTGAGAGATCCAACATCTCTACGCAGCGCCAAAGGATCAAGCCGGTCGGAGAGTGACTGGTCAGCGACTAATCGAACCGCTCTACGTTGAATGCGATCAAGAGGAAGGAGCTGGTACTGGTACGATGAGCATAAAGCAAGATCTGTTAAGCTGGTGCTGATGCAATAAAATGTTGTGTTAAATATGAACTAAGTTTATTGCTTTCACAATAGACTTCGTTATCAAATAGTATCTACTAATTAAATTAAGGTATTATATAAGCAGTTATGTATTGCGTACTACGGTATTATTGGTACATGAGAAATAAACTTACATATGCAGCAGGCAGCCAGTAACCTAGTCGCTTCGTCGGGTGCTTGGCACTCAGGAAATATTGGCTTCAGCACGTACACACTGAATGTCAACGCCACGATTGCCTAAAAATAAATTTAATATAAAATTACGAAAAGAAATCCTTATACTTTAAATGCTTTACTATATATATATATATGCATTAAAAGTATGCAGATTTGATTGCGTTTATTATGTCGTTAAGAACGAGGGGTACATATTGATTTTTCTTAATACAAATGAGTGTATTCATATAGAAATGTGGTATATTTCAGATGCCAATTCTTTAACGATTTAAAGAGATTTACACAGTTCAATAAAGTTCAGTTAAAGTCAATCCTTGGATCTACACTAATAGAGATCTAATGTTGTCACTAAATCGGATCTGATTGCGTATGTCCCATCAACGAACACCTTCTTGCTTTTATAACACAATTTTTACATTGGTACTTCGAAGGTACGGCTGAAAAATTATGGAATGGGCCCTACGAGTTTTCTAGGTCAAGAAATTTTATGTCACCATTGTTTCAGTGACTTTGTCAATTTTCAATAAATAGATAATTAACATATATAGGTAATATCTTTAAGCTGCGACATACCTGTGAACATGGCCTAACAATCATGCATTCGATCCACAATCGAATAAAAGCAGCAAACGGTCCAAATGTCTCCATGATGTAGGCGTAATCAGCACCGCTCTGACGAATCATGGTGCCCAACTCAGCATAGCAATAGGCGCCTACCTGTCGCATACATTTCTTTTTAATACAACAGGCCATGTTTATCAAGCTGACTAAAGTATTATTTAAAACTAGTCTGATTTAAATATCCAGGTTGGTGTTCTTCTGGTTCAAGTGTAACACAATAAAGTCTCTATTTTAAAAGTTAATATTCTATATAAAACATTTTTGCTTAAGCCAAGAATAAGTATTTGATTTCCCTAGAGTGCTTGTTAGAGAGTTATTTAAGAAGAAATTATAAATATTTTTAAACATGAAACATTACATGCGTACAGTACCGGTACTACTTTGTTTGTTTATTGTTATAATTTGGGCAAATCGGGCCTTTGGGCTTGTATGGTAGTATGCTACGTATATATCAGGATTCATCATGGACTGAAGTTGTATTGTTTAATATTTACTGTCTATGCTGTTATTTAGAATAATTTATATTTTATCTGGATCGTTTAAAGATCGACGTTTCTATTGAACCAAGTCTTCTAGGTCAAAATCATAATGTATTCGCGAATAACTTTCCAATCTGCGCAGATGATAATGACCCAGTTTTGTGTCGTAATTATTTCCATACCACGATCTAGTTTCGGCAACTGTTTTTTTTTTAATTACATAAGAAAAAAACCAAAATTTTATGAATTTTAAATGATAATGTAATGGAATATGCCAAATGCCAGTTATACGTAGATGATATTAAAAAATATTGAGAGGAAACTGTCGACTATTGCAGGAAGATATTGATCGTGAATTGGATCAAGAAAGTTTATTGGAACAATAGATATTCTATTAACAATTTAACATTAAAATAATTATCTGATTCTCTATAATTATTACCTAGACAATCAGATAATACCGAATGTAATAGAGGTCAGTGACTCAGGAGGGAGGAGAAGAATAATTTGTAAAGAAACTAACTGAAATGTATAAATGTAATATTAAAGCAGTTATGGCGTATTATCATCTTAGAAGCCATACGGAATACAACCTCTTAATTAAGGCTCCACAAGTGAAATAACACTTTAATCGTACAGCGTATTCAAAATAAATTCGCAATATATGTTTACTGGAAGCTGTGTGAAGCATACATTATACACATACATTATCTCCCCTAATGTATCCCACTTTGTTTGTATTGAAGAAAAGTGCAATTGCCTAGAGAGGCTGGACTTGGGCTGGATAGCGAGAATAGTTATCAGCCAAGCCACGCGCGTAAACCAAACTACTTGCTGATGCGCCATGCCGCGGGTATTGCGCATTCTCAACGCGGTCGCGTTTGAAAAGGATCTATTTTGTTTACCACTGATTTTATGAGGGTCGTATAATATCTTTTATAATTGTTAAAGTTTTTTTTTGCTAGTGGTCATTATTTTGTGTCTCTCACATAGACATTTTTATATTCTATTAAGCTAGGGAAAGCCGTGTATGATAATTTTTTTTATTGTTAATTATTTGTACGTTTTATAAAATTAGTTAAATTGAATGTTAATACAATAAATGTTATTTTTATTGTAAATATGAAGCAGTGTATGTGAAGTAATGACGAATGGAACATGTCATTACATCCCAATTGGTGTCCAGTTTTTGAGTTAAATAATTCGGTAGTTCAAAACTTGAATAACCAGATCCGAATAAGGTCAACTTGTAGAGGCCTTGATCTCTTGATAATCGAATTTTCAAGCGAAATTGTCAATCACAATTGTGAAAGCGCAGGAAACACTTAATTATTTAAACTATTGTTATACAAGTCTTATTTCGTTTCATAATGGTAATGAGTATATTTATTATGCAAATAAATGCTTTTAAACATTTTACGAGTATTATTGACTACAAAACACAATAAGTATTTTTGTGATTTATTATATTGCATTTTAAGTAGGATTGATAGCTACAAAATTATTTTCGCTCTCCTTGAAAAATATTTAAAGGATGTCTATGACAAATATTCTACAAAAATATGCAAACATTTATTTAGCTTAATATACCTATTCACAGCAAAACTAATCTATTTTTGTTGAATTAATTTGCGAACATATATTTGGCTTCACTTCCACTTGGGCATTACATAATATACATACATACCATACTAAAAATTCCAGATGATATCCAAACAAGGAGACTAGCGTTGACACTTCCCGTGTACTTCAAAACACCAGTGGGTGACACAAAAATACCACTGCCGATAATCGAACCAACGATGACCGTGATTCCGTTGAGCAGAGACATTTTTGCCTCCAATCCACCTTTATCATCTTCGGCCTCCGATTTAAGTGCTTCCGTATCACACTCATCTTCACAGCTGTTTGTACTTTTAGGTGACCTGTAACAGAAAAAAAACGGTATTATTAAAATTGCAACCGTATCAGATTAATCAAAAAATGAGACCACAATTAATATAGACACAATAAATAAAATAAAGGAGACTCTATAAGGAGGCGGGGAAAGTAGAGGAAAACGGCGCGCCGTTGAAGATCATCAAAGGGGTGAATCAAAGTTATCCTCTCCAAACTTGTTTACTGGTTTATTAGAACCTTTGGGGTAATAATAGGCGTCCTTTCTTCATATAATATTGTTGGTAAGTATGGAACTGGCATTGGTTTGGGACGCGTGGACACGTTAATCCCGCCCCACCTTGCTGGTAGTCAGTACCGGTGACCCAAGAGCTGGAGCTTTTCACGCTCAACGTATAAGCATCGCGATACATCGAAGAAATGCCGTCAGTATTATGCTAAGGTCCAAACTTGCTAAATCTATTTTAGTGTTTTATTTTAAGTTCTAGGTCATTTAATATATAGTACTATATACCATATATATGTACCAATGTATAAAATAGTATGAATAGTGGAATATAAGGTTTTGACTATACTTTATTAGGAATTCGAGTATCGGATATAAACATATTTATTTCATAAAATAATATTGTTATAATATAATAGAGCTACATAAATTCCTAAGTATTTATAAACAGATATTTAAAATCTATGACCAACATTGTAAATAAGATATTTGTCAATTTTTAATAAGTAAAGTTTACTTCGATATTGAAAAACCATGAATAAATAAACTAGTAATTGTAAAGATTTTTTTATTTGTTTACCATTCACAAAAAGACACCTGTGTAATTATTAAAAGTAGGTCAAATTCGTAGCAGATTGCTATGTATGAGCATATTTAATTTAATTTGTCAGAAATATATATATTAACAAAAGTATCGGCAACTTAAATCCCCTAAAATAAAAATTAAGTGGGAGAAGTGGTACTGTCTTGGCCTAAATCCAGCAGTGGACTTCGTATGACTGACGTCGAAATATATCATAAAACCTCCTAAAAATATTCTAGTGTTCTATCTAACTTTCAATAAGGTTTCAATTATCTAACTACGGATTAAGTGGGCGTTTATCGAGTTCGCGAGTGAGATTTGCTTGATTTGACATTTGCTTAACATAATTTAAACAACGCAACCGAAGAGTGGCAACACATTAACAAAAACAATTCTTTGTAAATACTTTGGTCTAATTTTGAAACTCATGTTGTGTCAAGCTATAAAGGTGAGCTTTAATTTATCTTCTTATTCGATGTAATATTATTATAGTGCTTATTATGCCACCTGAAAGGTACTAGGAACTAAATGATACGAGTTTTAAACCAGTTGTAAAAGCAGTTGTATTTATGCCTTAAAAACAATGGTGCGTTAATAATACTAGGGGTGCATTATGGATGTTGTTCTCAGGCTTGTTTAGCTCAAAGGAATTTAAAGGGGCCTTTTTAAAAGTAATGGGGTCATCCAAGGACGCGCGTACTTGCTTGGATTACTTTAGGAATAATATTTTCTTTTTATGTAAAATAATGTTATAATATGGAAAGTCCAGGCCAGGCCAGTTATGGAATCACAACTTTAACGAAGTATAAATTACTTATCAATGAGTATCAGATTTGGCCGCAGCCACGTCAATTGGCCATCAGTCGGGTATCGCATGTCAGAGGTTCAATGATAAGACCTTGTTCTGGGACCTAATTCTCGCGACTTCGATAAATTTCGAAACTATGCATAAATATCAATAAATGTTACTCCGTAGATATAAAAGTCGGTAATTGTATTTAGATTGTTTTATACAGTTCTAGTGAACTTTAACGGTTTTATACTTGTGAACTTCTTTTCATTTCATTAACGTGAATAGAAAAAACAACCCAAAATCAAACGTTTCTAATGTATAGACGAAAAAATGCAACAGTTATTTCACGTCTCACGAGACGCGAGAATAGCCCTTCTGTTGAAGTGGAACATACGACTTTTTGGACGGGATTTTTAGGAAATGAAATATTTCTGATGACATATAAATCGTCGAAAAACGAGAATTTGGCCCCTTGTCCATATCAACGAGAGTACAACGAACTCGTATTGTAAACTGAAAGTTAATTGGCACTTTCAAATTCAAATCAATTTTTTAACAAAACGTTTAAAACAAACTTAAAAACATAACCATTATTAGTTAACACATTCAAACAATTATGTAATAGTATAATAAATATCTATTATACAAAAGATAACCCCTTAAAGCCTCCTTCACTTACTTCCGAGACAATAGTTCGGAAGCAATGACGCAACAAATAATTTGTAAGAGTACGGCCTAGTTTTATGAGATCGATCGTGACAAGGTTAGAACAATAAGTAATTACTATCAGTCTAGACTATTTATACTTTAGATAAAATAATACGAAACTAAATCTGTGTAAATAATGCAACTCCCCTAATAATTACGTCGCACATATATATCAGAGCAAGGGATCAACATGTGTATACGTTTATTGCTACATATATTATATAATAGTAAGAGTATGTAATGTTAGTTACCCATAGATTGGTGATTAATAATGACGCCCTTAAATAAGCATATCTCAGAAAGGATGACAGCCAAACATTTACGATTCGGTCTTTGAACTTTTAGTAATGGTGAACAACTTTGCGTCGTAATTATACAGACTATTTCTAAAAATATGTTACGGGTCAACTATCATTACTATCTGTTTGCTTATCATTATTTCGCTGTTGCTGGTCCATCGATAATATTTACATTACGAGCCCTGATTATTGATCATAACAATTACTATGTATTAATTATTATAGTTAATTTATTGCTAGTCTTATAAAATAACACCTAGTATGCTATAAGTAATGTTATGCACAAATAATACCAAGATTTAATTAAAACCTCTATCTACACCTGTTTAAATAAATTTGAAAGAATGTTTAAATTCATAAATGAATGTTATCAACGCGGGTTGAAGAAATTTCATGTCTTTATAATTGTCTGATATTAAATTCATTATTAACAATAGGCAATTTGTTTATTGAAACAAATTCATTAAATCGCTAGATTAAATTGAAAACTATTACTTCTATTAATATTTTGAATGATGCAATGATCTAGCGTCGCTACATCACGCCTGAATGCGGTCGGGGGCTTAAAAGTCACCCTTATGAGTTCTGAGAAATATTTTTTTATAGTAAATATATTATAACTTCACAGATTTTATTTGGCTTAGGAGTTTTAGTAATTCTATATTATATTATATTAAAGCTAATAGATTTGTAGACCCTGCGAAATCAAAGATATTTCGCCTCGGCACGTGCCAGGGGTCCATAGGAGTGGGAAAACGGGAGAAACTGAGGTCAGGCTGGACGATCGATACCACGTGGATACGAATTAAGCGTTATTTTAAAGCGGTTCGTTATAATATTCTCTGTTTAAAAAATTGCATAACTATCGCTCAGTAAGAATAATGTTAATCTATAAGTATGTTTACATGTATACAGTGCGAGTTTAAAGAATTTTAAAATAGATATAATCCGATCATTAGTAAAACCTTATTTATTAGAATAATAAAATAAATATGATCCGCTTAACCTCATAGATCATGCTGCAATCAGCTAAGTCTAAACTAAACGCATAGCCGTCTAACGTTTTTTTTTAAGCGTCACAAGCATGCTACGAGTTGGAGCTTTTTTACATAAGTAACAATTGCAAAGTTTTGACTATTAAGGTATGAAAAGATTATGTTTAAAAATGTATATTTACAATTATTTGAAAAGGTTATTCTTAACATTTTATAGTAATAATAACATGACAGCAGGAATAATAAAGAAATAAAAAATAATACTCACATTTTTGTTTAAATAAAATTTGGTTAACTGTACACTGCACTGATTTTCCCGCCTTTTTCCAAGTGGGCGACTCAGTCCGACAAGACAGAACGCGAGACTGCCGTGCGCCAGTCTAGATTATAGAGAGAGGAAATATCAACTTGTGTAAGAGTAATAGAGATATACATAGGTATTGAACGAGTTTTTATATGGGGGTAAAAGGGGTGGTATACGTCAGACGTGGGTGGAATGAAAACCTCATAGGGTGACATTATAGAGATGCCGTTAAATCTTTATTAACAAATTCATCTCACAAAGTGGCTACTTATATTTTAACCAGTTTGATTTATATAAAACAAAGAATCATTTAAATTAGTACTATAGGTATTATAAGACATTTTAATATTTTATAACTTAGTAAAAAAATGCAATTGTTTCATTCGGACCAAGCATTAAAACCATTAATAGTTATTTAGTAGCCTTACCAAATATACTATTTTATAAAGACGTGTATTTTAGTTACAACAAAATAAACTTAAAAGTAATAATTACAACATACATGCCGTAAATATCTGAAAAAAATTATTCTAAAATTCATCTATCGTCTCTGATCTAAGAAGTATTTGGAAAGCGATGTGTATATTATGTTTAATGTATGGTAGAAGAAAACGATGTAATCTGGTGTTAGAACTTATTATTGTTTTTTATCGTACAATGAAAGTATAATACCTTCGGATGTCCCTCCTTTTTTATATATTGCTCTTTATAGGCTATAGGTGGCTTTCGCCGATCTAATCAAGCAATAACTCCGAACTATCATAGCAAAATATAATAGATGGAATTGAATATAGTTGAAAGATTAATTTATTATAAATATTTAAAAAAATATATAATTTAAATTTATTAGTACAAATCGGCAATTTACCATACCTTAACCAATAATATTACCTCACTTAGCACTTATTTTGCACCCAATGAATACCAAGCAGAGCTAAACAGCTTAACAAGCGGGATATATAAAACTACTGTATGGGATATCGACTAAATATTACAGTTTTTAATATGTTGAAAATAAATTGACATGAATTACAGAAAGACAAACAAGTCTATAACCATAACACATAATTAATTTATGTAGGTTTAATTGATAGAAGAGATCTAACTTAAGACTATCTATAACATTATGTGTTTCATACAACATCGACGGTGTGTTAGGATGTTTTAAATTCCAGAACGATTTGGTTATCCTAAACGCGTAACATACTGTATTAACTTTTCATTAATGTTTAAAAAACTCGATCTATCTTCGATTAGGCGGCGGGCGAAAGACACAGTCTGCCCAACAGGCGAAAAAAAAAATCTGTCAAAACTCAATAGCAATGTAACAACAACAACAGTCATTCTGCATTCATTAATCATTTACTCAACCTTCAGATTCTGGACAGTTCACATTTGACACTTCAGAGTATATACACTACTAGCTCAGAGTTATTTGTTTTTAAGTTTATTTAATCAGTTGAATGATTAGAGAATTGTTATGACTGGATTGAAAGTCCGAAATATCATTATTTAGAGGCTAGTGTTGTATTCGTTGCAAAATGTGTTCGGCTAAGAGGATCGTGATTTTATACGGTAGTCAGACTTACACATCTCAAGAAATAGCAGAGAGAATCTGGCGCACTACAAAAAATTTAGGACTTAAAGGTCCCGTTCAGGCCATGGATGATTACCCAATCGCTAAGCTGATCCATGAAGAATATGCTCTATTTGTTTGTGCAACAACTGGCGAAGGAGATGAACCAGACAATATGAAGGCATTTTGGAAGTTCTTGCTAAGAAAAAATCTCCCATCCACCTCTTTAGGCAATCTTAAGTTTGGAGTAATTGGTCTTGGTGATTCATCATATGAAAAATTTAATTTTGCAGCCAAAAAGCTACATAAGCGCCTTATGCAATTAGGTGCCCAGCCTTTACTGGATACTGGTAACTACCAATTACATCTATTTATCTTAAATTATAAAAATCAATGTCTGGTTTTCTAATAATGCATGATCTCAGGATCCTGAATAGAGTTTTCTGTAATTAGTTATACCTAGAACCAACAGCAATATTATTATAATGTAATATAAAAAAATTATCAATTAGGGGATTATTGTTTTACCAGGTGATGTTTATCTTTTTATAAATTTATATGTGTATATATTTTACCACACATTTGCTTTCTTACTTACAAAGTCAAATTTAATATTAAGGTCTATAATAAGCATTTTTTATTTATGTTCGAATATAAACTTAATAATTGTTTTGTAAAGATCATTTATATAGTCAGAAAATATTGGTAAACTCTTTGATTGTTCTAAGAGGTGATAAATCATACAGATGACAGTATAATTTACAAAGTCCTTTAAAATGAAAACTTATCAAAGATGTTGGCTTAACTTGTCATTAGGTTCCAAATATTTTTTGCTAGTTTAATCCTTATCAAACTCTAAAAGTATATGTGTGTGCAACTGATAAAGATCTAATGATAGTATTATCTTTACAGCTCTCTGTGATTATCAACATGACTTAGGACATGACGCTGTAATGATATCATGGCTTCAAGAGTTCTATAGAAAACTAAACACAACACGTAAAATAGAACCCGACATTGGAGCAACAAAGTTTGTTCCTCGCTGGAAAACAACACTAACTAAGAATAAAATTACTATATCTGAAAGTGGCTTAAATAAAGATATGTACTTTGGTAATACAAACACTGACCACTTTGTCAATCCAATATATTTGGAAGTAGAAAAGAATATACCCACAACACATGAGTCACATTTTCAAGTAGGTTTTTTCTTTCATAAATAATTATACTATATTTTAAAATGAATTTTTTTAGCTAATATTATATGATAAGCACATTGTTTAGGTTGTAATGTTTAAAATGTTGGTAATGAGGCCATGCATTGTGTGCTTCATCTCAAAAGTATTTACAAGTTTGGGTCTCAATAAGAAACCAGACAGGGCAAAATATACGCTTAAATGCTAACACTTAATTAGTATTATAATACAAGTATTTATTCTAATTAAACTAAAGATAAAACACCTCTTGCAGGATGTACGACTACTTTCCTTTAAAACTGTAAATCAGGAAAAAATGAACTACTGCCCAGGAGATGTATTTAATATTAGACCACGAAATAATAAGGATGACATAGATGACATCTTTGGTATATTTGAAACTCATAATATTGATATTAAACCACATTACATGTTACACATAGAGGAGTATCACGATGGTAAGAAATATTATTTAACAATAGAGTAGAATACATTATATTAGTAATATATTATTATATAGTATATATATATATATATATATATACATATATATATATACATATATATACATACTACAATAGCAAGGAATTAATTTTATTTTAATTCTAAACTAAGTTTGGCTATGAAATTTAGAGTACATATTCCTCTTAAAATACCCGTTGTAACTTACAACACATATTTTTTTTAAAGCGGTCGAAATATTTGGACAACATAATTCGCTTATCCATCTTTGTTCATTTACATCCTTAATATAATCTGTACAAACATTATGCTTTAATGAAATGTCAATTGTCAGTTTTTGTCACGAACATGTGTATTGTGTGCAGAAAATAGAAATTAATGAGTGAAACGATTTAATCGTGGTTGATGTGCTATTTCTTTGTTAGAGTTTTCTATGGTTTGCGCGTATAAATATTAAGTTTTTAAAATATAATAAGTGCGTATAAATCAAAATGCTACGGAGGCAAGCGCGATTACGACGTGAATATCTGTACAGAAAGTCAGCAGAAGATAAACAGAAGAGTATTCAAGCTAAAAAGGATCAATTAAAAAAATGTTTAGAAGAGAATATTCCAATACATGGTGACCTCAGGAAAGAAGCATTAGCTTTACAACAAAGATTAGAGTTTGAAGACAAAGGTAGGATTTAAATTTTATTTATGCCAATACATTTGTCAAATTTTAACCTCAAAATGTGCTGAACAAGAGTTGTTATTGTATACTATAGGTCCTGAAAAGTCAGCGATTATTGGTGGCTTCAGTGGAGGGGCAAACACATTAAACTCTCAAGATGATGAGTATAGATATGCTGGAGTTGAAGATCCTAAGATTATGATTACAACTTCTCGGGAACCCAGTGCAAGGCTTAAAATGTTTGTCAAAGAGTTGAGGTAGTATCAATTTTAAAAGTAAATTAATAAAATATGAAAAAAACCTTATTATTTTAATTGAAAAATTTCAGGCTAATATTCCCAAACAGCCAACGTATGAATCGTGGTGGTTATGAAATGTCTCAACTCATTCATGCCTGTCGAGCAAACGATGTCACAGATTTTATAGTTGTTCATGAACATAGAGGAGTACCTGACAGTTTGGTAAATAGAGCAAGATATTTTTTTGATATAAACTCAATATTTAATCAACATTTTATTAATTTTCTTTCTTCACACAATGTTCTTTGCTTTCTTAAAATATTCATAATAATTTTTAGTTAGTAGAATTAATTTTATTCAATATTTGTAACTTAATTGTAGGTAATATGTCATCTGCCTTATGGCCCCACTGCATCTTTTACACTATCCGGTGTAGTGATGAGACATGACATTCCAGATATAGGGCCTATGAGTGAACAGTATCCACACCTTATATTCCACAACTTCAAAACTGATCTTGGTAGGTAAAAATGAGTAATATTTTCAATTCACATATTTATTTTTAAACAATGAATTAGAAAAATATTATTTTACAGAAATCTGAATTATATGTTATAAATAAAACAAGAAATTTAACTTAATTTATTTACTTCACAGGTAAAAGAACTATGAGTATTTTAAAGTATCTTTTTCCCGTGCCAAAGCCTGATTCAAAGCGTGTGATCAGCTTTGCTAATAATGACGATTACATATGCTTTAGACAACACATATATAAGAAGGTAACTTTTATCATATAAGTTAAATATTATTTTTTAGAAATTTATACTACACCAGCACTTGTTTGTAATTCATTATTTTCTCACATGCTGAAACATTGCAAAAAAATTTAAAATATATATATCTCTACTATATTTTATAAATTAGTTTACAATATTTTTCTTTGATTAGATTAACACCATTAAAATATATGTCCTCAGGCTGGTAAAGAAATAGAGCTCTCAGAAGTAGGACCACGCTTCCAAATGAAACTGTTTGAAATAAAATTAGGCACTTTGGATACTTTAGAGGCGGCTGACACTGAATGGGCGTTACGACCATACATGAACACCTCCGCCAAACGACGATTTCTTAGTGATGAGGATGGATGGCAGGAGGAAGAATAATTTAATAAACTATTTTGATTGCATAAAATGTTTTTTTTTTATTTTATTTAATTATGTCAATTTGCATACTCCACTAAACATTATGTCAATATTGGGGACTATATGAATCCCTGAACTACACTTCAATTTTAAGTAAGAAATCACTATATATAACTGCCTAGTATAGCTTGTATTTCAAAAATGGGTAACAGTTGCAATATTTTTTAGATATGCCAGTTCCTCCGTTTCTCAAACAACCACTACCAATGTATGTGATAGCGGAACAGTATTGGGATCTTAAGGCATATCCGACACAATATGTCTTCTCCCTTTTATCACTGGTATCAGATGATAGATTAGAAAGAGACAAATGTAGGGAACTTAGTTCTGCTGAGGGGCAGGAAGAATGGCTGAGTTACTGTAGGAGGCCAAAGAGGACTATTTTGGAAGTATGGTTCTTACTTTTTGTTTTAACTTTTAACTTAGTCTAGTAAACAAAATATTTATATTAAAAAAACAAATTTCAGGTGTTACATGACTTCCACAAATCAGCATCGAAGCTCACAATAGAAGTGCTATTTGAGTTGTTCTCTACTATTAAACCTCGCTCCTTTTCAATTGCAAGTAGCTGTTTGCCGGCACAAGGTAATAACCCGGAAATCGTGCTTCGTTCCGTTTTATGTATCTGTACTAATACCTGTCTTATTTTAGGTTGTGCAATAGAATTACTAGTAGCTGTTGTGAATTATCAAACTAAAATTAAAAAGCCACGGTTGGGTTTGGGTTCAAATTGGTTGAAAGGGCTTACTATTGGTGACAAAGTATATGGGTGGATCAAAAAAGGTGTTTTCAGATTTCCAGCCGCGGTGAGTTTAGTTATATTGTTTATGTAACTTTTTTAAAAGGTTAGTATTAAATTGTATATATGTAATCAATTAATATTCATCTTTTAATAAATAATTGTTTCAGAATATACCGTTGATATTAATAGGTCCAGGCACTGGCCTAGCTCCATTCCGTAACCTCATTCAAGAAAGGGTAGCTCTTAATATTGCTGATAAAAATATCATACACCTTTTCTTCGGTTGTCGATACAGAGATGGAGATTTTCACTGTAGAGATGAGTTACAAATGTGGGAAAAACAAGAAAAAATTTCTCTATATTGTGCCTTCTCTAGGGACCAAGAAAATAAGATGTGAGTTAATTAAAAGCTTATGTCTTACATAAACTCAAACATTAAATTTGTTAATTATATTTACTGTAACAAATTGATATCTATATAACAATAAAGTCAGTTCTTTTTTGGCTAAAAAAGGCATTAACTGACAAATAAAATATACTTGAATCCATATAATACTTTTGCATTCAGTATAGAAAACCCACAATAATATATGTTTATCATATGGTCTTATAAATTGTGAGTTGTTTTTCAGATATGTTCAACATAAGATAGTAGAAAATAAAGACAAACTACATGATCTTATCATCAATCAGGGCGCTTATGTCTTTATATCTGGCAACTCAAAGAATATGCCAAAAAATGTTAAAGATGCATTTGTAGATGACGTGTTGGAAGGAGTAGAAAATGCTAACGGTTTTATGGCAAATTTGATTAATATAGGCCGATTTCAAACTGAAACTTGGTAACACTTAACAAACCTAATTTTTGATACTGAGAATTTCTATATATATATTATGTTTTGGTAATTAAAAATCAATAACTGTTGAAATTAAGAGGTTTTTAATTTACACCATAAATCCTAAAACGCAACTTTACTTATTACAAAACAGGTGTTCCTTTTCTACACCACAAATTACTTTCAAACAATTATATTGAATAAGATAATATTTAAAATTTGACTGTTAACAAAAATTACACATTACACAATACATTTTATTCTTGCTAGCTACTACTTAAACCCCATAGTTTGAGATTGCCTGCATCACGTTTTCTCTCTGAAGGTTCCTTATCTTCACATGCAAAGGCAATTAAATAACGAGAAGGATGCCATGCTACAGTGAACGTTGCCGCTTGTACAGGAATTTCTGCTACTTTTTCACCTGTAAAAAGATTATATAAAACCACCTGCTCACTGTTGTTTCTCAAGGATCCGTTCTGCTCATCACAATCAATATTCTAGAAAAGTGGCCAGTAGGAAAAACCACAATTTCATATGTAAGGATCTAATATTTTTTATTATACTTAAAAGATGGCATCAACAAGTCCATATTTTTTTAGAATAAAGAGATCGCAATGAAATAAATTCCGAAAAAATTATTACATTTTTAACAGGGTTTTATAAAAATATACATACCGGTTTCGGTATCACCAATATCAATGATGTGGTCCTCACTTGCTGAAGCTAACAATCTTCCGTCAAAGCTAAAGGACAGTGTTCTAACTGGCCACTCTAATCTGCAAACAAAAATTTTAATTGTTACTATTATTTTCTGAATTGAATTAAAATGATGGCATAGTATTTGATGGAAATGTCAGATCTCTCTGCAAGAGATGTTTTAAATATTGAGAGGATAATAAACACACCTGGAAAACACTCTCAAACACGCCAATTCATTGACATCCCAAAGTGAAACGAGGGCATCAGCAGACCCTGTTGCAAAATAACGTCCTGTGGGCTCATGTTCTATACATATACATGTGCCAGGGTGAGCTTTTAATACTGTTTGTAGTTCTAGAGATGGATACCTGTAATGGGATGTTTTGATTATTTGATTAAGCTAAATTTTAAGTTAGCTTAGCTAGCAGAACTTTATATAATTTAACTCATTAGTTAGTAGAAAAAATCACTAAGGTTGTTCATTTAACTTAACTTTTTGTTAATGAGTTTACTGTGTTCCTTAATATGTTGCATTATTATAATTCTGTTGTGAGCATATTTGTTCTACAAATTGTAAGCTTTATACAAAACGAATATTACTCACGTTAATATATGTACACAACCCAAACCATTTGTTAAGAAGAAAAGATCTGATGTGTTGTTCCATGAAATTTCATTAACTTCAAAATTAAATTGTTCTTCAGTGACCTAAAAATATCAGAACTTTCATAGGAAGAATAGTTTTTGTTACAAATATAATATTGTAAAGTTTGAATAAACTTCATAAAGGCAATCAATAATATATGGTCTCATTGTAAGATTCAAGCTTCATCTATTTGCATAATATCAAGAGAAGGATTGACACAATATCAACCCATTTTATGTCATCATTTTGGAATAGGAAATAAAAACTACCTACTACTTTATAAGTACGTGCATCTATAAAGGAGACAAGATCTTCTTTGTTTCCTACAGCTATGGTTGAACCATTGGGTGACCAGGCAATATTTATGTTCTCTCCTTTAGTTGATATTGCAGCCACACATTTATGTGATCTGAAATTATAAAATTATATTTGTGTGTCTACCAAATTGATTATGAAAACTCAAAATAAATAAAAAAATATATTGTATCTTGAATATGTGTACAAATAAAAATAAGACCTACTGGAATAGTAATCAGACTCACCGAGCATCCCATATTCTCACTGATTTATCGCCACTGGCGGTGCTAAGTAGATCAGGATGAGAGGCATGCCAGCATAATTGATCTACCGATCCTGTGTGTCCTCGAAAAACAAAGTCTTGTACCTGTAATTGGTGGTTTTCTTATACACTTATAACTGATCGTGGACTATTTTTAAGTAAAACACAATAAAATAAAATAATTCAATAGTATCTATTCGTTTGTAATGTATATGCAATGGTTACTTACTAATCTATTCCTCTCTAAATTGAATATTACAACAGTTTTATCGAAGGATCCTGAAGCTAATCTTCTACCATCACAAGACCAGCCAACAGAATGTACTTTAGATGTATGAGCAATGTATTCTCGCACTACATTATGCGAGGCGAAATAATTACGAAGCTCCTGCAAATCTTCTATTGGCGTTTGTCCCTGCTTAGATTCTTTCATATTAATTGTTTTGTATTTGTAAACAAGATATAACCTATAAATGTCAATTAACAAACAGTAAATACACGGTACTAGGTCTGAGACAAAGCCACTTTTCGATATACTATGGGGCCCACTAACGCCGACAGAATTTGCATAAAAGTGACATTAGCATATTCGTAGGTCTGTGCCAATTATCGAAAGCTAGACAGCAAGAAAATATTATCTCGGACCCCGGGATTTTTTAAATATAAATTTAAAAAACGTTATACCTACATATTTCTCTTTTGATTCTATTTACATCGCCAAGTATACATGTATGCTGTGTCTGGTGGATTTTTATAAAAATTAATTTATTCTCATAGGTATATGGTACACTTATAAATCGTCAAAAAACAAGAAAAGCACATATACTGCCAGTTCCCAAATCAAGAGCGTAGAGCGGACGACAAGAACCGGCAGAAACTGTCAATTATTGTAGTTATTCTGATAATAAAGATGAAATGTTAATGATGTAGTTTTTATTACAATCCAAGCAAAAACAACTCACGACAACAAAGACGCCAATGTGTATTTCAAGAGGAGCAGGGCGTAATGGGCACAATTCCGTTCAGTCTTATTTAAAAATTGTCTTTTAAGTAAAGGCAACTCTGTTTTTGAACATTAACAATGTGGTTACGTCTTTAAACGCCTATTCATTTTAAAAAGTACAAACTCAAAATATAGGTCAGGAAAATAAAATGAACCTGTGTCTATTCGGAACTATTTATTACAACTATTGTTTTCGTTCATCCAGCATTTCCTTGAATATATTCACGGCGCCACACCTTTACTTGAGTTAGGAAGTATAGGACTGGTGCGAGCCAAAATACTGTGATAAACGTAATGTGGGCTATTTTTTCCTAAAATTGTAATTGAGAGGAATAGATTATTAAGCGAACATTTCATATAAATTATAAACGAATATTGAATTATTTAAGCTAGTATAACATTACAATAATAGATAAACTACGTATTTAATATTAAAACTGAACTTGTTGTATAATAACATTACCTACTTCTTAATGTAAGTTAATTATGAGAAAGCAAAAGAGAAGGAGATACACCTCGAAAAGAGAGCATAAGCAAGAATAATTGTGTAACAATTTTATTATTCATTTGTGTGTTTTGTTCTCATACATGGCACAAGTACTTACTCCGTAAGAACAAGGAACTCTCGGTGGCCCGCTTATAACTAATCCCGTCTGAGCAAAACTACGTTTAGGTATATGAAACCTTGATTTAGCATGTGAATAAACTACCAAGTTAAATAACTTGTTTCGCAACATAATTAAAATTAAACAATAATTCAGTCGTTGACGAGAAGGTCCACCACGAAAGTAATGAAATTCATGTGATGGTTGGTAAATATTTTTGACATATTTCTATTTTGAAAATAGAATCCTTTTCATTACACTTCCTAATAAACCATAGAGGTTAATTAGGTTTTATATAATTTGAAATATTTTTCGCTTGTACGTGTTAAGGATTAGGTTAAATCAGATGGATTAGATATTATGCATTTGAGTAAACACTGCTACATCAAGCTTTTGTAACGGTTGTAAATGCAATATTTTGGAAAACTCGTAGATCTAGATATAATAAAATTTAAGTACACAAGTGACCTCTCAAACGATTCTATGTGGAAAGGATAAAAAAATGCAGTTTATTAGATTTTAACATAACTCTTTATTTAATGACTAGGAAGGTGCAATAACAAAACACCTATTGTTAAAACAACGCAGCAATAAGCTCTCATCTTCAGATTGTTTAATTATCACCTCAAACTGCTCCTATCCCCTAAATCATTAGCAATTAGTTTTTCTATGTGATACATTGTTCTATAAACAAGAAAAGGACATGAATCTATAACCATAGCACAATTATGAAGCACAAAGGTAAAACTGTGCGGGAAGTTTTCATAGAGATTTTTATTAAAAGGCACATGATTAGCGCGAGGCCCCATATTGTTGAACCGAACTATCCAATACGGAAATTCTTTTAACTCGTTTGCATCTCCACAGAATATTTTTTCTCCAACATCAGTAGGTAATGTAACCTTGTCACTTTTTAACTTTTTCGCCGGTGGTTCTTCGCATTCTTCCGTTTCTCTGCTTAGTATATTTCTGATTGCTTTATTCAATTCCGTAATACTTTGACCGTTTAAAATATCCGACTCTGAAGTGATCGGCGGCAGTGTATATTCTTCGTCACTATCACTTAATAATTCTGTATTTCCCAGATCGGTATTATCCAGAATGTATACATCTGAATTCTCTAATGTGTCAGTACCATATGGTTCAATATTTTCTTCAGCAGGTATATTGTTATAAGCATCATTACTTATATTTTCGTTAGTATTTGGAATGCTCATATCATTTGAAGAATGGCCTAGTTGATTTTTCGTATTCATACCTTCCTGTAAACGTTGGTAATAAAGTGACAACAAATTATAGGTGTTAGTATTTTCTTTTTTCTGCTTCTTTGGGTGATATAGAGGTTTCTCGCTGTTCTGAGGTTTAGATATTTTTCTTTTTCTCGCAGGTTTGATGTTATGTTTCTGATGTGCAATGTTTATGAGTTCATCGATAATAGCCTTCCGGTCAAAATTCTGTGGTAAATCATGAGGGTCATATAATTTTGAAGCTTCAGTGACAGTGATGGTATTGTAATCTTGAGTCGAAAAACGACTTAAAGAAGGTTCCGGTTGTTGGTCAGCTGAGACTTCATCGATCATTTGTTTTAATTCGCTTTTATCGTCATCATCGTATATACACGCATTTGGATAGTCAACCAATTTTATTGTTCTGTCGTTGCTAAACGTAATATTCGAACTCTCTTTATCACAGTCCTTTATATTATCATTCTCATAAGCAGTTTCAGTTTTGGTCTTTTCGCAATTCAAATTACTTCTATCCATAAAAGCAATGTTATTGTTTTCAGCTTTCAATGAATCATACTCGTGATTTTCGCAAAACTTAACAAAAACATTAATATTTTCACATTCTCTAGACGTTTTATGAAAAGATGTCACGTCTTTGGGACCTGTCTTATTAATTAATTTGTTGTCTAATGTTACTCCTTTGATGTTATTCTTTTCATTGCTATTTTTTTTTAAACTTAAATCTCTTGTTACATAATCAACGTTATATTGTGTAAAATCTTCACTAAGCATCAACTGTATCTCTGGATCTTGTATGTATTCTAAAATTACTTTTGTTGCTGATGTCATTGGCATGTCAATTAGATTAAATTCATTTTTAGGTATAACAGATACTTTTTCTTCTATAGGAATTTTATTTATAATCTCCATAGATATTTCTTGACCTAAAGTAATTTTCTTTTTGTTTCTTTTCTGTAGGTGTTCTAAAAATACATAGTCATCAGCCACTTGGGTTTGACAGTAATCATCCATAAACAAATTGTGTTTGCTTACCACCATTTTACGTGTCCTTAAATATGCACACCAATCTTTAAAAGAAAATAATCTTTTTGTGCTTCCCGTTTCACCATATGGGTTAATATTAAACACTTTTGGGTAATTGTTATCTTCATTAATTTTATCAACATGATGAGTTAGTTTAACTTCATAATCCGAGTCTAACCCGAAACACATTTTTAATGCTATTACTACATAAGCCATACAAACAGTTTCAAAGTCAGCAATGAATGAAAATTCTCTGATTTGCTGGCTGACATTAAAGTATCTACATGGGTATCGGTGAATCAAAGACACAATTAGGGATTTAAAGTTCATTGGCAAACAGAGCTCTAACAAAAAATCTTCAATTACTTTTCTTATATCTGGTATTAAAGGTAAACCCAATTCAAGATTACTAAAAAGACTATTTACTATAGTACAAATTTGTGTAGTAGAATATTCATTCCATAGTGAGTTTTTGAACCTTAAAAAATGTGGAATTTTTTTTATATCCAGGTCCTCAGGAATATATTTGGTACAGTTTTTTATATCAATCTGCGCACTCTTTAAAAGTCTTTTTAAATGGGATAAGTGAATAGGACTTCTATCCAAGTTTAAGGCAATATAAAATATAGCAATTACAATACCCTTTCTCAATGGGTGAATTCTGTACACATTCCTTTTCTTATTTTGGCTTTTAAAACTAAACTCAATCTGGTCAATACTGTCTTCTTCATCAGATGATAAGAGGTTTCCGACATCTTCATCACTATCAAGCAGAAACTCTTCATCTTCTGTAAAATAGCTTTCCTCACATCTATGACTATAATTTGACTTGCACTGTTTTTCATATTGTGTAGTAACTTTAAAATCGTCCTTATCTACATCTTCACAAGTATGTGAGAAATTTATCACTTTGTCTTTACGAGGGAATGACGTTTCTTTGTTAAGCTGATTGTTCTGTTTACCTTCATCTGATTCTGTATTATTTTTATGCTCACTACTGAAGAACTCTCCAATTAGCCTGTAAGAATAACACATTAAATGAATAACAAGATATAAAATAAAAAATGTGTAGGCAAATTGATGCTATTATAAATAATAAAATAATTGAGAAATGATTAAACTTTTTGATAATAATAATATCAAAGTTTTTTGAGTTTAGAGATTCTGAAAAGTACATACTCAGTCTGCTTGACCTGATACTTCTTAATATATCTCGTCCAAATCCAAAGAATTTTGTTTCTAACACTTGGATTAGCACCTGCAGCAATAAGTTCATCCGTAAGGCCAGCTAAAATAAAGTTATATGCATGCCATTTGTACCACTCTTCACTCACTGAAAAACAAAGCATAAAATAAGTAATACAATAAAAACAAAATTTTGAAATGCAGTAGATCGAGTTTCTATTTCACAGAAATATATACTGTCCCTTATGTGTAGCATATTTATTCAGCAATAACATGTTAAAAAATATTGTCTTTTATTGCACAAAACCATATTTTTTCTTAAGGTATATATTTGGTCATATACTACAGGTTACAATTATTAGCATGTTTTAGACGTTATAGGTTAGTATCATAATTGTCATGAAGTCCTAAGTAAATTAAACATCCTTACTTTCAACTTTATCATTTTCGGTGTTACATATTTTCTTTTTGGTGTATTTAGCATGAGTACCATCGGCGAGGACAACGGTTTCAACTATCCGTTCTTGAATATTTTGATCTTGCGTGCCACACTCAACACAATAATAAAACCCATCTACAAGATTCAATTCTGTGCCGCCACATACGGTACATGCGTTTGATTTCATATTCGCTAAGGGTCTTATTTAATTTCATGAATTCTACACATTAAGCCACGAGTATCGGGGTTACAGTTAGGAGAATTTACGTGAGTATTAAATTCACTCACACGTAACATTAAATATAATAAATATATTGGTTATCGATCAGCTGTAGTAGCAACCAGCGCGTACGACTTGTGGAATGTCAACAATTCAGTTACTCACTACTGACTAGTGACTATAGGATTGAACGAACTATTTTGTTAAAAAAAACAGCTGACAATAACATTTGGTAAACGTCAAACACATACAGCACAACTTATTTACGTTTCAAATTAAATTTTAAAACAAATTAAACAAACCTGAGAATCATATTTATTTATAAACACTACTTAAAAATTTAAATATCTACAATTTACTGTAAAAGTTTTTATACAAAGATAAGGGAAAGGAACTTAGGTTGAGCTGTATAAACTGTATATTTTTATGTAATAAGTTGTTTATGAAATCAAAGATTATTATTTTAGAATTTTTCTTGTTATATTTATTATATTATATTTTCAATTACAATACATTTGACTTTATAGTTATGGGATTACATTTGATGTCAGTTATCATGCTAAATCTGGCAACAGCACTATTGACTTTACTTTTGTCAATTGCCATTTGCCACTACCAACTAGACTTACTGTTACGAGTTCATTGTGAGTTGTGAAGTGTGAACAAATTGTGAATTGTAATAATTTGTGTGTGGCGTATTGGTTCCGTCGCCAAGTCGCATTCGCGGGGCGTTTTCTCTATGTCTTATAATTGAAAGAAAGAAGCCGGCTAACCTCACTCCAGGACCTATTGTATGATATTTAGTTAGTAGTTGAAAATTTAAAGGCTTCCTCTCTGTGGATCGTCACACCCTTGTAAAGGAAACGGTAACTCGTTGTGGTGGAAGGCTTGTGACTTGTGTGTGATATCTAGTGCATTTAACAATTAGCTGACGAAAGCTTATGTTGTGTAGTGTTGAGTTTTTCGTGTGATCTCTTGTTGTTCATTGATGGGCGGCATTTCGCACGCGTCGAAGGCGGCAGATCGGCCGCATAGGCGGATAATAACTTCCTGGAGGGTCTACGATAAAATCCGCCACACTGGAACTGATGGAATTAGAAAATATCGTAGCCAACACTGTTTACTTGAAAGCCAGAGAGGGTACGTACGAAACTACTTATTTAAAATTTAAATCATAGAAGCGAATAATTCATGAGCGTGGATTCTGTATGCAAAATATTTTGTTTTGTATTTACGACGTAACCAAGATAGTTCAATGGCCTTTTAATCGTGTAACCGTGTTAAAAGAGAGCAATCAATTAATTACATTAATGTTTCGCGTTATCTTGACGCGATGACCGTAACATTAACTCATGCGTTTAGTATTTACCTCAAGATAAAACATTGTTTTGTTTTGTCACACACCTCATGATTGCATACATTTATGTAACCAGTTATAACTTCTCCTTAATTCCTATAACCTTCAGATATTATCCTGCCTAAATATACACATGATTCTAACGTAACCCTATTAATTATACATATATGCTATACATGCTAGACATGATAAATATTTTCACCTGATCTATGGTACAATGCAAAATTAAAATTAACAGTAGTTAAAAGCATTATTTCCTTTTCATAGGTATTCCCTGCTGAAAAACCTGTACATTAAGAACACTTTCATTATTTTTCTGGGATGTTTTAGGCTTAATATTTAAAAAAAAGATTCTATTTCAAATTAAACTGTTTTGATAAAAAAACTAGCCTGTATATTAAAAATAGTGCTTAGGTTATCAAGTACATTATTTTGCCAAAATACTTGACAGCAAACTAAAGCTGTTCAATTTTGCTTATATATCCATAAATATTATAAATGCAAAATTTCTAATATTTCTGTAAATTATTCTAATTCTGTTTAAAATTAAAGATATAACATTAACATTAACTTTACACATTTATTCACACAATTATTATTGATTATGATATATTTTTGTACTTTAAGTTACTTGCTTATTAACCTGTCTCATTAACATTGTAGTGTCAATAAAATTTTATAGAGAGAGAGATTATAGAGTTGAAATAACAAGTGCTTAATTTGACTGTCTATGAATAAGGAGTTGAACACAGCCCTATTGGCAGGTTTTAAGTTAAACAATCTTATCAGATTGCATTCATTACACTAAACCTTATGTCAACATTCAACAGATAGTTGATACTTTACCTAACAGAGATTAATTATAATCATAATGTGTGATTTAAAAACTATGTATTTACATCATCTTAAGTACTTTATAAAGTTTGTGTTTTGCTGTTTACATAACCTGAGATCTTTTTCTGACTAACAAACCTAGTTATTAGTTTTAAAACTATGGTGTGGAAGAAATTTCTTTAAACATCAATTTATGCAACTTCACCTCTTTTGTGTAATTGAGAATCATGAATCTTCCAAAAGAATATTGGCTGAAACATCCAAGGCCAGGCTGGGGTTAATTACAGATTGAAATTAATTCGGCGCTCTTTATCTGACGATACCGCCCTTATTATAAGGTCAAAAGAGCAATCTTTTTAGTTTTGATTAAATGATACGGTCTAAGACGTAATCATTAGACGTATTACTGTGTGGAATTTTGATAAATAATAATAGTATTATTAAATTTCGAATTTGCGAGTGCCCGAAGTGAAACTCGTCGCCCTAGTGTTTCAGTTTTGTGATCGATTATGAGGACGGAATAATTAAGTAAAATATGTATATGGGAAATATTAAAAGAGCATTTAACACAAAAGAGGTAATCATTCACAATCAGCATTTTCGAATTCCAAGTGAATCTATTGAATAAATTTTCTAACAATCCCATCAGTCCGGAGGTGTCACACATAAGAGAAATACCTTTTTCCCATACATGTGATTTAGTCACGTTAAAAGAGTCGAGTTTATAATAGTTATATTTCATAATCGTCTATTGCCCTTGATACGTTTCAGTATCTTGTGCTTTCCACTCTGCCGGTCAAAACGGGTTTCTCTAGATTTTTGTGGCTATTCGTAAATTTTTACTGCCTACTAAATATCTCCTAAACTTTACCATGTATATTTTTCCACGCGGACGCTCGAACGGCCTATGTTATCATATAAGAAATATGGGAACATTAGGTTAAAGGTATAACGGCTGGCTAACAGAGTCCAGGGTCGACAGTCGAGTTTGTGAGAAGCTACTGGACCGAGATGTTGAAAATCAAGTAGTCCGCGACCTATATAAACATGTGATATATAACATTTCAAAACAATCCGTATGATCCCGTTGGAATATTATCAAAGGGAAACTACTTTTCTTGAACTTAAATCGAAAACCGCTTGGATGCTATACAATCAGAATAAAACTAATACTAAACACGTAAATGTTCTATTGAGCGAGTAAACTTAGAAGGTATCTATATAGTTTTTAATAAAATCTAGACATATTGAAGTACCCTTCACTCTCTATATATATATATGTATAGATGCTTCTCATAGTTTAATGTGTACATTGCTCTAATTACACGATCTAGAGGCCAAGATCCAGTTTGTATTGAAATTTATTTCAATTATAAATCTTGTTGTGTTTACGTAATGCCATTGCGTCAATATGTTGCGCAAGCGATGTCTTTGTTTAGAGATATATTGAACTCATTTCGATAATTACTATGAGAATTTGTTTGACGCTTGTAGGAGCTCTTACGTCCTTGTTCTTATCATACACACATAATTAATATATTTTAATGTCATTAATATGTCCCCCTTTCCGTAACAAAGCTGGATTATAAAGAATATATTTTTAGAGAATTGGAAGCAAATCTGTTATTTTGACATTTGAAAGGCTCTTGTGATCCATACAAATAAAAACGTTCACTCACAAATTACATTTCCATTGTTTATTTGATGGCCTTTAATTACCTTAATAAATTGTTTTGTTTTCAGGCGGTTCCGATAGCAACAAGGGAAAGAGCAAAAAGTGGCGGAAGATACTTCAGTTTCCTCACATATCGCAATGCCTAGACATAAAAACAATAATAGGTGAGTGTGCTATGGCTATAAACTCCTGTATATATTTCTTGTTAAATAACCTTTTCAATACGTTCTGATATTCAGTATATTATTTGAGGATAATAAAATATTTCATGAAAACGACGAGATATAGATTTATTTTAAGAAACGGTAGAAGTTCGAAGCAATAAAGAATAGTTATGTATATAGCTGCCTAAAAAATAAGATCCGTGCACATCGTATACGTAAAAGTATTAATTCACCTGTTCCTTTGTATATTTATATTGTATAGCTTTCTTTGTAAATTAATTCGAAACAGTAGTTCAAAATAGAAAATTAAACTTATATGTCCGTTGTTCCACCACAGAGAGTTTTATAAGACTTACAGCACGTTTTTATATTTCCATATCTATACAACTTACGATTATTTAAGAGAGCGTACCAATTCTAAGATAGGTAAAGCACTCAAGAGCCTCCTTGGCAGACACATTATTTGGGCGAAGACATAACGTTTCTGGTGTGCGTCCTTCTCGTTTGCTTCTTCTATATGCAATCATTGCTTACATGCCCCTGATATTTTTTACTGGCTCAGGAGGCATCCATTGCTGGCTGAGGAACGGTTTCGAACAAGCCTCCGCCGGCAAAGCCCAATTCCGCGTATGATCGCCCTAATGAATCGTTTCATTAGCTCTGCACCAGAATGTGACATTTTTATGACAGTGTTAGGAATGATAGTGGACAAATATGAGTGGTTGTTAGATTTAAATTAAAAACTGTATTTGTTTTTTGGCTTCGGCCCTAAATAAATTTAAAAAGAAATAATGTCAGTATAATATATTTATCGAACACTCTTAAAAAGCATTTCTTATAATAGCAACTTATAGCTTTACAAATACACAACTAGAAACAAAAGATCCGTCAACAATGCCGCGTCTATAGATTCTTGCGCATTCGTGTTAATGGATCGTTATAACAGCAGACACAAATCATATATTTGGAAAACCATAAAGTATAGATTTGTTTTGGATGTGAATGATGTATTTTATTATTACAATATTGGTTTCGTACGTGTTTGAATATAACGTTCTGTTAAGAATAAAAAGATTGCTATCCGAAAATATCTCATCTCGTTTGCTTTTTAAGCGCTAGAGAATGTTAATGTACATACTAAAATTTGTCTCTCATCTCTGAGTAGCAGCGTATGGAGTGTGTTGAGTCCCACATACTCCAGTGATGTTTGGCGAGGGGATTCGTAAAAAAATTATATGCCATCCAAAAAAATTATCGAGATGAGAAGTTGTGATTGTTTACTACAAAATTAGAATGCCATTCTATCTTCGCAAGAGTCCTGCAATTCCTTACAACACCTATATAACAAATCACAAAGTTTGCTAACTTTGTAACTTTAACTGTTAGCTTCTGTGAGACAGGGTTAAAAATCAAGCAACAAACATTACTTTGCTCTAGGTTGCTGCTGTTGTTAGCATATGTAAGTTCTCTTTAAATACACTGATGTTTTCAATAATAAACTCTTTCACTTTTAACACAATTGGCAAAGTTTGCTGTACAGCAAAGAGTCGAATACTTTATCAGCAGTATACAATAAACGGAAAAGATAAAAAGTGGCTTGTTATTTCCCTTTGGGATTACATATTACATGTAACTGAATGTACTCGTATTTATGTTTCCGCAAGCGATTTTGTCCCAATAGGATCTCCGATACTAATAGAATTTCGAGAATGTTCGTTGTAATTGAAAAAAATAAAACAATGTGGAAAGTGCATTAATTTTAATAGAATTTAAACACTCGATATAATTAATAATACCGTAAAAGAATGCTTTCATAGGCATTATATTTTGCGATCGGCTGAGTTGTATCGTCCAGAATGATAGGACCTGATATTTAAATAGCGTACTCCTCACATAAGGGCCGACCGTGGTGAGCATGCGTGCACGTTTGCCTCATTCATTTTTTTTATATCCTAAAAACGAATAATAGTATATTAGTATTCTATAACTAATAATTGTATATGTATGTGTGCCTTAATATTTACAAAACTTAATAACGCCACAGTTGTGTCTCGTTTTCAAACTAACGTTAGGAATGATGTTGGTAAATCCCGACACTTGTTCTTAGAAGTTTTCCTTCTTGACGTGAGTGTATTTTCCCGAACGACGCAAATTTTGATATTGAACTACTTTAATATCGTACATGTGAAACCACCATAAGCCTTACACCGGCGGTTAACAAAATGTTAACGGCTTTAATTAGCAACTTATGGCTCCCTATCGCGTGACCCGTGAAGACGCGCAGGAAATACCCTATTGCCTTGTTCCAGGGTTCACACAAATCTTACTAACGTCAGCGAAATTATGATTTCTTGGTAACTACGAATTCTATATTGTTACATTTAAAAGACAATAGGACATTAACATTACACTTATACTATAACCCTGAGGTTAATTGGTGTTGTTTCTCAATAAATAATTTAAATATAGACTTTATGTTTTCTGCAAGCATGAATCTTTCCAATGGTGTCTGGGTTTATTTAAGAAACACTTATTTTATTCGTGAATATTATATTATATATATTGAGTGAACATTGCTTCGTCTTATGCGTATCGACCTGGCGGCTTTAATTTGTTGAAATTATGAACCAAAACAGCACCTGTGCGTGACTTTATTTTCAGTGTGAGATATTACTTTAAGAAATATAAGGAGAGAGATAGAGTCTCGATCTGCAACGCTTTGATTAGCTCAAACTCTGAATAAGTTAAATTAAATAATATATATATATATATATATATATATATATATATGACAATGACATGTATAATAACCAATGTTGATATCGGATATTAGGATTTCGGATCTGACAACCCTAGTTTTCTCACAGCCGTAGGATAGATTAGGGCTGTCTACGCATAGTAATTTATCACTATTCTAACTTATGGGATTATTACTTGGATTAGCATAAATAATTATCTGTTGATTTATTTTCCACGAATGTTGTGTTAATTTATGATACAATAATTTAAAAAAAATCACAATTCACGAAAGAAAAAACTGTTACTCAAATAGAGTCTGAATAATCAACATTTTTTAAAGGAAATCAAAAATTTTAATATTTTATTGGCTTTATCATGATAAAACACATGTTTATGTATCGTCTGATATGTTCTGTAATATGTATAGACATAATCTACATTTTCATTATGGAAGGTTGCTGAATTATGACGCTATAAAAGTACAAACGCACACGCTTTACGGCTTAATTAATGTTAATCGCTAATGGATCGCCATCTATTCACCGATGAAAATGTTTTTGCATCGATAAAATGTAACTGCACACAAACTATACTAAAGCCACGATAAAGAGGCCGAATTAACGTACCATAGCTACCGATACGTTAGTAAGGGCTAACTAACGCGCTTTCGCTTTGGGATAAGGGACATTTGAAGAAATGAAAAGTCTGTAATTTTAATTTAAAAATACCATTTGGTGCTAATTGAACACGCCTTCTTATTGTGATCCTGGTAAAGACATGAAGCTGTAAACTGCGATTAGAATTTTAGATTCTTAGTCATTTGGAGTAAAACAGAATTATTCAATGACTGTGTTGGTGATAAAAAGTTACTGCATCTATCGTAAAGATAGTTTTAATTTATTCTTAGCTGTGCTTTTAAACATAGGAAGACAGTAGATGATAGACACGATTTGCGATTCATTTGACATGTAAATATTTCTCATTTGTCTCCATCAGTAAAATTTGTCGAACGGATGTAGTTATTTGTGGAGAAGGTGTTAGAATATTTCGGATTGAGGTAACCTTCTACCTTGTTAGCTAATTCTAATTCTTGTTTTACACATTGTCTGTTGAATAAGGAAATGTATGACTCCAACTCATTTGATTTTAGTCGATGTTAATCGATTAACATAGAAATTTATTTATGTAATCAAAACAAGACCGTTTAGTAGCCTGAACGTGAAAGTATGAAGGGCTTAAAATGTAAAGACTCAACGCACTGTTGTATTGCGGACTAAATCATTGTTAACAACACTGTTTAACTTTGACACGTTAAAAACAATTTTAGCATATAATATTATATCTTTTCTGTTCACTACTATGCACTCGTTACAAAAATATATTCAGTAGAGTTTTTATTTAATTTATACAATGCTTAATAATATCTTTGAATTTTGTAACACAAAACAATATTTGACACGATGACTTTACTATTATGTTGGAGTAATACGTAACAACGACTCTACCATCGATAACTATTGATTTGGTTTAAAAAGCTCTTTGCGAAATGGATTGGGAGTTGGCAACACTTTGGAGTCTCGGATCGAATAGAGTAAAGGAATTGGTGTGTTTTTAGATTATATCATGAAGGTACTGTTGGGCGCTGTACTGTACTGTTTCACATGTGGCATTTTGATTTATTATTTCTAGAATGGAGAACAATATTTAAACATATTTAAGGGAATTAAGAAGCGTAAATACGAGTAACACAACATTTCGGTAGAGCAAATTCCAATTTTTCGTCGCGATGTATAAGTATATAGGCAAACGGGAAACATTCTGAAAATATTGTGTATCTTGAACTATATCATATCAGCTTTAGTTATCAGACGAAACATCTTGACCTACTTTTGACCCCATGACATAAGTTATACAATCTCTACGCGAGTACTTACACACAATTTTGGTATAATTATTTTAGTCTCCGAGAACAAACCAGAAGGTACGCTAGCCTCAACACAATAGAGTGGGCGAGACAAATTTGGAACTTAACATTCCGAGTCAACACATGTACTTGGTACACACTAGATCTCGAAAACGATTATCTTTTACTCTATTCGTCTCGTTTAATTCAATGAGATGGAAGATAGGACACCTTTGGAATAAATTACTTTGACTATCGACCTTTTAGAGATAAAATATCAATTTTCATTAACTTCGTCTCAGTAGGCACTAGTTACCATAAATTTACAATTTTATTTGGCACGATGACTACACTACTTTTATATATTGTATTCTTCTGCCCCTTGGGCAAGTAGAAACTGAACCCCCCCCCCCACTGGGGGAGACGAAGATTTGATGTGTACAGTCGTGGGTGGGGCATTTAGGCATCGCAAATGTTTTGCTCCGAATCAAACTTAAGTGGTTATAAAGTTTTACGCTATAAAATATTCAATGTGGAGTTTTTTTTTGGAATCATATATAAGATCGATACATATGAGTGCTATTGAACCTCATATACAGGGTGTGGCGTATTGAATTAATAACCTACCTGCGGTTAGAGGACGTTTTGACGGTTCAAAACAATATTTCGATTTTTTAGACAAAGTCTCTTAGTTTTTGAGATATTTGACGTCATATATTTGTAGCTGTGTCATCATTAACACTGCGAATGCAAGTGTTCAGAAATATGTCATTGATAGATAATATAGGTGATTAGTGACATTAGCTCCGGGCTGCTTCTGTGTTTCCCACAATATCAAAGCTCTACGCTTTAACAGTGCGAACAGTGTGTAATATGTTTCATTTTCGTTTAAATCAATAACCTATTTCGATGTATTTTAATATTATTTATTAATAGACAGATTAGTTTTATCGATTGCTCAAACCTTTTCACCTTCTTTTTAAATTTTCCACTGCCTCATGTTTATGGCTATAACTGATTAAATTCTAAACACGTATTTACGTGTCGTGTGTTCACATTAACCTGTTGGGTGTTTAAATTTTAATTAATCAACGTAATGGATTATTTATTGCTCAGTTAGATTGTAATGTACTAAGTGTGGGATTAATATCGCTGAGTGTTTTGGTAGTGTTGCGGGTTTTTGGGTACCTTAAGCGGGGGCAGGTTGTTCTAATTTACCTTGTTATTTGTATTTTTATTTGTAATTAAAGGTCATAAAAATTTTGCGTATTCTATTCCTGGATTCGATGCCCGGCGAAACGTGTTGCCTGCGATCTTCGACCTTAGATTAGCTTTATAGAGTTTCAGACAAAATGCTTATGACTTTCTCTGCAAATATTTTTGCGGATTTATTCGTAAATAGAAATATTGTAAAGAAATGTTGAAAGGGACCACTTTGTTTAACTAAATCCACATTTCGGACCTTAGCTCAGCGAAATACGACCTCATATGTACAGTATAAAATTACATAAAAGTATCTACAAATATTGGAATTTATTCCTTATTCAACCTAGTTTACTTAAAGTTTTTGAACTATCGGTAAAATCTTGGCATAACAACTTGCAGAGTGCAGTAAACATTCTTCTGTTGGCAAAAACGTACGTATATTTTCATTTTGATATTCATTGCCTAGCAGTCTTTGTGACTGAGACTTTTGTATTATATTTATAAAATTGCGATATTATTTTAACAAGTGAATTCCTAGTGAAAGTATCTATTATAATAATAATAAAAGAAATAATCATTACATTTCTTACATTAAAAAAATTATATTACTGAAACCTGTTTACCTATTCATTTAAAAAATAAATACAGTGTAAACTGTATATAACAAGACTGAAGGGTCGTTTAATATAGAGAAGAAAAATCATTGTATGGACTACAAGCTAAACCAACCAAAGCCAATTGATGACGACGCTTTAGAGAGTGTGACGTTACATCTGTATGTATTTAAAAAGGATTTAACAAACACACTTAAACCATACAAACATACAGCACGAGTTAAATCTTAGATTCTATGCATTCAAATAATAAAAAATACCTATTTGTAGTTTGAATTTATATAGATTTTAAACTATGACGTCACACATTCGTGAAACTTTTCACGTACATCGGCTGTCGTGTGACCATTCACACCAGACAGCGGGTGACGCATTGACAGATTGACAGGACAACTTTGCAAAGATTTCGAAGCCGTTTTTGGCGGCAAAAAATTGAATGCGTTTACATTAGCTGTGGCCAAATGAGGCAAGTGGTACTTGATGGATAATCGGGGTAATTTACCATTGACTGCTTAATGTCGTGTCGTTTTTATTAACTACAAGAAAATTAAGTTGGTCATGTTTGTCATGCCCGCGTAAAAAAGTTTATATAGCGACATTTAAAAGAGTTGAGATTTGAAATTAGAATAAATGAAAGATTTTTAAACGATCCTTTGCTGGGAGTTAAAAGGAAATGAGATGTGCATTTTTATCATTCCGTTTGTATGCGAAATTCAACGAATTTAAAGTATGACGCTTTTTTATCTATTAAAAAGATAAATGTATCTTTTTTAAATCTTTGATTATGGTAAAAATAAACAAACGATACGGAAAAACTGGCCGATTGACACGTAATTCATGATAATTCTTCAGTCAAATGAATTCTAATAATGTATTGTATTGAAGGAAGAAAATAATGTTGATTCTTGAACATCGCTTTTGCGATATCGATTTTATTTATTAAAATTGTAAACGATTTTCTTTGACGGAACCTTTGATTTGGGTTCTGAATATAAAACTAATTCGCCATAGATCAAGAGATATTTCAAAACACTTCCTGCATACGTAATTTGAAAAGGGTACGCGTCTGTTTCGAATAGGTTACAGACGCAGGCTTTATTCGCCTATAAATACATCAAAGAAATAGTTACGTATTTATCGTCAATAGTTTGCGACATTCACCTCTTACTGGTACATATGTCTCAAGTTCCCATTTAATTGTCTTATGTGTAAACCTAGTTGTGTTATCTCATAAGTTGATTGTTTTAAATGTATTTAGCCCATAAGATGTCTGGGGACAGATATAATAAAATAAAATAACTACAGTGTATATAGATAGTATATACGTTAAAAATTAAATCGAATGTAATTTATTATATTCATGTTATTTTTATACCGTTGAGGTCCCGATAGAAGTTATTTTCTAGGCCTCTGATATCGGACGTTGGGAATAGGGAGACCACTCCACCGAGCAAATCGCCCATGTCTCGTTGTCTTTATTTGTTTCTAATTTATTAGGAACAATTACTACCTTAAAAATTACTATTCATAATGTATATAAGTTGAAATATCACAAAACCATCTTCATGTACTTGCAAACCAGTGTTACAAGTGAACTTAGCACTCAACCTTTGATATTAACATTTGGAAATACATTGCCATAAACGTGTAATCTTGTGTAATCTAAGAAATTGTTGGCTTTATATAAGTTGTAAGCTTTTGCACCCCTTTGCTGCTTATCTCGGTGGAACTAAATTATCGTAATTCCACAGCGTCAGAAAATAAAAGATAAATTTCCACAATTTCAATCATATAATACAGACCAATACAAAACATACCTGGATTATATTAATTTGCGCCTTTAAAATATAAAATTCCACGAAATACGTGTTTTATAAGGTAAACGCGAATTCGTTCATTGCTTATTTTGAACGATTAATTATCATCATTATGAATATTTATCACTCATCTTAAAGATATTGTAAAAAAATTACGTACGTATTGAACGAGGTAAAACATAAAGAAATACGAATGCGTAGTTATCACGACCTTTGTATGAAATTTAGTTTAAAATTCATTTATTCAGCAAATTGAATTGTCAAGGAGGGCAATTGTCATTCCTTCCGTGCATCGGAATGACGTCGTGGTTTTTATCGGTTTTATATCGATTCTTCGAGTTGATTGTTTTTTTTTGACGAGTGATATTTAGTTGTACGTAGCAGTACTATGTAATTGTGGGATGCTAAATTGCCACGCTCTAGTTGAGCACCTTGGAGAACATAAATAATGTAATATTCTCAAATGTGTAATACTAAATATTCTCATAACGTTACAATGTACGGGTCTGTATACAATAATCTCAAGTCACAAATCTAGTTTAAGCCTTACCTAAAATGCTGGGGGTAAAAGTTTGAAATTCAAATTTAACTAACTTTTATAAAATTAAACGTATTTTTTCATAATATTTACTACTATCAATAAATTAGAGCCGTCTAATAGGAATGTCATTCTGGTGTCCTCTGTACTGCCTCCTGGGAAGAAAACTTCTCAAAATACTTGTCATCAAATTGTTCTAATCACGAAAAGAGAAGTGAACAGTTGAACTACGTCTGTCTAAATCGGAGTAAGCTATATATGAATACCGTGAACCACCAAAGAGTTACTATTAAGTTTTTATTGGTAATAATGTATTGATAAAATTGATATTCCTTATCAAATTTTAGAATAGTTACTTTTATTATATAATATATTGTTAGTTAACCGCCATTAAAATGATAAATAATATTTTTATTTAATCGACGGCTCAGTACAACTGTTAATTTTCGTGTTGTTTATCGTTTAAGATTACATGAATAGATCACAGTTGATCGAGAGACCTGAGAGATTATCTTGACGCTTTCTACTACATTGAGGTAAATTGATAAGCTTTCTAAGGCTTGATTCCGAGCGTAATTATATTGCGTTACCAGCTCCATGTTGCCATGGTAAATATAAAACAGGGAGAAAATAATTTAGTCATCTAGACGTTAATAATATATCAATTCATATATGTTATGTGATAGCAGTATTATAAATAGATTCATCCTGGTTCCACCGTTTTGATGACGCAACACAGTATCGATATATTGTAGCATGAAAAATATTTTTAAGCACGTAATAGTTTCTTTTTTAACTGATGTTTGCGCGAGTTCTAATTACTTTTTTAACTTTTTTCAAAATGGTAGTGTCTCTTTTTTCTTATTAATATTGCGATACCATGGTGTCCCTTTCAAAACTCTCTGAGCACGGGATGCTTGGAAGATATCGCTCTTAAGCACCGCCCGTAGCACCTAAAGATTAAACATTAAGTTTATCTTAACTATTTTAAGTAGTGGTGTCCAGTTTAAATATACTGATAATTATTAATAATTAAATAGGAAGTTTATTTAACTACAAATTTCCTTTTATTTATGTAGAAAGTCTATTTTTGTTACGTATATAAAAAACAAGTTACTTTGGTATTCATTCCGAATGGTTGAAAAGTCATACTATACCGTAAACGAACATTTAGAGGACAAAGATCCCTTTAATGTGTCGGCAATTGGCTCAGCATCGGGACAGTTCAATTCTTGAGTAGCCTTACAATGCTTTGTTGTTTTAATTGTCAGTAACACAATTTTGTATTAATTGTTTATTTTAAAAGAGCAGCTATCAAGTTTCTTGTCGGGTCTTCTCGGTAGATAGGCCTTCCGAACCGGTGGAAGTGTAAAAAATGACGATTCAAAAGTGTCTTTACAAAGACCTACTTAAATAAAGATATTTTGAGTTTGAGTTTATATATATATATATATATATATATATATATATATATATATATATATATATATATATATATATCTTCCAAAGTATATATATAAATATATACATATATTATGTTATTAAAATGTAGAAATAATAAAAGGTTTTGTCAAAAGAAATTGTAAGTAATGGTTACTAATCTCTTAATTAACAAAAGAAAAACCAGTAAACATCACTAGAGCTTAAATAAACCTGGCATCAGTGGTTGTCTTGTATTCACAGTCACAGTGATATGAGTAATTATGTGAAGTTAGCATGACAATAATTATACCCAATTATAAATGGGAGTGCCGAATACCCATTTCCAGTATTAATCCGATTACAAACGTTTTAATTCTAACGCATCCAATATTGAACAATTAATGGACGGATCGTGAACATTTTTAACGGGCGGTTGTTAAATTTAGTTCGAATTGTATGTGACAAGTTATATATAAGCTCAGATCGGTTTATATAAATTATATAAGGTTAATAGAATACACGTAGTGGAAGTGGAGAGCTGTAAATGGCTGCCTGTAAAAAAAAATGCGGACAAAATTATTTTCGTTCGCAGAATAGTTGAAACGGCCACTTGTTTTTGAGTATGAAAATAAGTGTAGCGACTATAAACTAAACTTCACGTAATAAAGATTTTTAGTTCGTCGTTGGTGTATAAATGCAGAATAGATAAAAATGATGATCATAAAACATATGTAAACATGTGTAGTGTGTTGTGTGATTAAACAATACTTAATAGATTTTATATCTGAAATGAGAGTTCTTATTTGTTTTCAGTTTTCGTGTTTTATTGTTCTTAGTTTTTTTTTGTCTTTATTACTTTTGCACGTCTCGTGTCTCTTTCAGTTCTTTCTTAGCACAAGATCGAGCCGATTTTCCCGTCTCGTATTTTTTCCTGTCCTGTGTTTTAAATATGTTGTGTGCATATTACTTATATACTTACAACAAATATTCTGTATTTGATATTTGTCGCAAGGCAAAAGCTTATATAACAATTTAATGTATTCGCTGCCTTTATTTCATAGCAATGAACTATAGAAACGAACAGCCATTTAAGTGCGCCTGAACCACGATTTACTGGCCCATAAACCTCCCTTGAACAAGTCGTAAAGAGCCCATCAAATTGTATTCAACACAGATATCATTACATAGATAACGAATCAACTAAACGTTGTTCGCTACAAGAAGTAGGTATCATCTTATGTTATTTCAGTTCTCAGTACGCTTGTATAGCTTTAGAATAGTTTTGTCATGTGTAAATTGACTTGGGTAAATTACAATATATTTCAATTTTTTGAAGTTTAAAAATTTCCATACAATTAGCGTAACTTATTTATTACGTTTCGAACAATTCATGTAAGTATGCGTATGTTCGCTAAGTGTCACATACAAAAATGTATTAACGATCAGAATTTACTGATGTTTTCATTTTATTCATACATACAACAACTATAAGTATCATCATTATGTACAATTTTATTGCAAGTAAATATTGTATACTATTATTGTTTTTACGTAGTGTAATTAATAATATATAATGCCTGTGATATTTCAAAATCGTTTTATAATCACGTTAGTATGTTGAGGCAAGATGCACCTATTAAAATAGCCATGGATTTAGAAAGTTATTTTCTTTTCAATTCCGAAAGTCATACCAATTAAACAAGATTTAAAAATTAGAAATTCTGCAGATGTTGTATGCTCTAAAACACCTGACGTGATTTTAGTAGTAGTGAGGGGGGAGGGGAATGTTTCCCATTACTACATCTGCGTAAATAAACAGTTGTATTTCACCCGCGTATATTTTCGTTTTTATAGTTATTTTGGGGCGTTATTATTTTATTATCGCGTTTGTTAAATTCCTATTTATAAACACACCTTAAATAATTACTGTTAGCAAATGGTATTTATTTTATTTCTTTTTGACTACTGCGTAACGATGTTAATAAAGCCTGAGGATATAATTATGTTGATCTGTAGCCAAGAAAATCCGATCAAAGGGACGCCGAAGCTGTAAATGTAAAAATAACGATTATAAATCTATGGGGGAGTTGAATTTAAAAATATCGTATATCCCCCTCCTTAGATAAATCATCTCTTGCCCATAAACAGATCATCGTAAACAGATTATCATGAATCTTTTGAACTAGCTGCGAAATGGCGGTGAAAATGTCGGTGTTATTAATGTTTTCAATTATCACTCGACTTCTGTTTTGTTATGTTATCTAAAAATAATTAATTTAAATTGGGTATAGCAGTGAGCAACAAACAAACAAACATTCATAAGACTTTTTTCTTATATCAGACACCGCTGTGACGCATTTACTATTTTCGCATTTACAACTTACACATCGCCTATCTATTTTTGTCATTTTCTTGATCAGGCTTGCCTGGAAGCGATTGCTCGTTAGCGAAAAGTCAGTTTCACTATATATTTTTGTTTGCTTGTATTATATGTTAGTTTAATGAAATGTAAAATAAAATAAGAAATTAGTTTACACACTGGCACGCCTATCGCTAAGTGTACATGTTTACGGTCCCTAGGCTTTTATATCAAGTTTGGTTTTATGCTCTGTGACTGACATCAGATGGAAAAACTCATCAGCGCTTCGGTAGTTATCAACACCTGTCCGAAGGGTTAACATTCCTTACTGATAATAGAGTATTGACGTCACGCGTACGTTAGTTACACACCGCTGTATACAAATGTTGTACCTTGTGAAAATAGAACCTTGAGCAGAACAGCTATCGGTTTTTTTTTATTTTTTCGCGAATATGCGATATGTTTCATAGGAACCTTGGAACCTTAGACGTGTAACGAAATCGTTGAAGAGTTGTAAGACCGTTAAGTTTTAAATCAATTTGTGGATGTTGTTTGAAGAAAATTCTGTCTATATTACGTTTGGTTTGTAAGAAGCTCTAAATGTATCTCAACTACTTTAGATACCAGTTCCATACGTCTGACTTGGGACTTGCTCAAGCTTTTAACATCTTATGTCGACGTCGACGCTTTAATGCTTCATTGAAATTTTACCATAGTAGGTCATATAAATAATATATAGTAGCGTAAAACAAAATGTTAGTATGCCAATGGCCAATCATATCTTATGAAACAAATTAAATTAAGACAATGAATTCGTCAAACTCGGAGGTCAAGTGGGGTTACGGGCTCTTGAACCTATCAGCAACTTTGGGCTTTAATGATTATTTTCAATTGACATATACGATGAACACAACGTACAAAACCGCTTATGTTATTATATCGGTAACAAAATATTACTCACAGAAGAGTCATCTTATATTAAAACGTAACATATCAACGCCATCTAGTATCGAATGGCTAATTTAAATATTGTTTAAACGTTACATGTAACATTAGTGTCGAGTCTTTAATTTATCATAAAACTAGTAATCTAAGTTAGACGATATATCCAAACAGTTCCAGCCGTAATCGAGAAATATTAATAAAACTTTGTATTGGTCGTAAAAAAAACAATTTTGTGCCATGCGAATGACGTTTGTGGCCATTCGGCCAAGTCGAAATTAATGAAATTTGATAAACTAAACAATTATAGTGATGTAGAGTTGTAAAAATGTTTATTATCCAATTTAATATATGAGTGTTTTTTAAAGTCGGTACATTGTCGTGTTTGTTAAATGAGTCTTATCCTTCAACGTTTTTGTATTTTGTACTAAGTAAAGGGGCTTAATGCATGGGTGCCTCCGTGTTGAACGAGTGACAAGGAGTTGGATGGATTGCTAGCTAAACAATAACATTACAGTTTGTACGTACGACCCAAATGGCGTTTTCCACTTTAATGTGTAAAAGTATTTTAAAAAATCAGATACATGTCATATGTATCCGATTTTTGAATTACGTAAAGTTTTGTCTCATAACTCTCTCATATATCAACTACGTATGCTATTGGTTTCGTTTATGTAAGTTATGGCAAACATAAAGAGTAGAAATGAAAGTGATAAATAAAATAGACGCAAAATTGTGTCTGCATCATGCCCCGCTGGTTACGGCCACAGTGTATGAGACTACTTCAATGTAATCAAATCTCCAATGAATTGTTCAATTAGAATTTAATTAATACCGTTCATTAATTGGAAACGTCCAAGTCCCATGCGACGACTGTTATTAAAATATTTATTACTTTCATTAAATGTTAATTACTTAATTTGTTATTTATGGGTAGTATATGCCTTATTACGTTAGGAGTTTAGTGCTAGTTAAACAGTTACAATGTGAAATAGGATACATGGAAGCTTAATACACAAACGAATAATATACGATTTATAAATCATAGGCACAACATTTCTTTTATAAAAGCTAAAGGACGTTTTTGAAATTTCAAAAACAAATCGAAAAAATTCCAAAGCAGAGCCTTAATGTTAAGAACGATATACTTGAACTGTCCTAATATTATAAGCAGGCATAGCAAAGTATTTGTATGTGATAAGCGTATCATTTAAAACAATTTAGTTATCTTTCGGTCAGTATGACTAATGTTATGTGTAGTCTGTATTTGAGTCCATCAGCAACTCAGTCTGAGTTCGTCATATCGACAGTACATTGTAATAGGACTCTTGCATATTGAAGGAAGCTTGCTGTAACTGTGATAGCGGCTGACAGCGATCTAGTGCTTATATTGGCTTTCATAAACGTAATGACTAATTGATATTTTTCAGAATAGCATGTGTTGATACAGACTTATCCATACATACAATTATTTCTTTGTTTTGTCTTTTACAAATTAATTTACGATTATGAAATATAATAATGATGACATTGTTTAAATACGTGTATGACGGGAGTTATAATTTTTTTACATATAATGGCTAAAACTTGATTTGTTATATAGAGAATGCTGAAAATCTTGAGTTTATTGGCACTGAATCAAATGGTCGATAATTGACTAATGACTTGTTTATGTTGGATGAAATCTATTTCCCGTTGAAATTTATGCACTTCTAAGGTTAACTTATAAACTAGTATCGCACAGTGTTATTCTCGAAACGTTTGTTTGTGAAATCAATACAATAATATTTCTACGATTGAATAACATCTATTATTTTTATTTTATTTTTTATTTCTTAAACCTATACAGCTTATCACAAAAAGCTTACACAACAAAAATAGAACGAAAACAAAGCCAAAACAAGGTCAAAACATACAATCGAAAATAGAATTCAAGGTCAGAAAAAAATAATACAACAAAAAAAACACGAACAGAAAAAAATAAATAAAAATATATATATATGAACAAGTGCAGTATATTATGTAAAGAACGAGCATTCAAGTGAGTGTGTGTGTGTGTGTGTGTATTAGTGTGTGAAATAGTGTTTCTGTGTGAGTGAGTGTGCGAGGTTGAGTCTTAGTTTCACACATTATTGTATATATTCGTAACAGAATTAAGTAGATTCAATAGATGAATAGCAATTATATTTGCGACGATTACAATCATTATTACTACAATAATATAGTATACAAATTTGTGTTTTTCAATATCCGTTTTCATAATTAGCTAGGAAGACCTGTAAATAACGTAAAAATAGCATTAACGAGTCATCCCTATAGAGAAGTGAAGCAATTTAATTAGTATTCGCTGTAGCATGGGGTAAATTGTGGCTCTTTACAACTGTGCTGTATAACATGCTAAGCGATTTAACGGAATGGCGGAGAGTTTCTAGTCAGTTCTTCACGTTAATATTGCGCACTTGCTTTGGGAACTTGTTGTTAATGTAGGGTCAATTTTTTTTTTATGTTTCACAAGTGTTTAAAAGTTACCTACATGAGTAAAATTATTTTTGATTGAATGTTAATAGTTAAAATGCTCGCTTGCTTGATAATCGAATAGAGCTTCGTTATCTCGAATTCTGTGCGAGTTTGATTCAATCAAACTCGTTTAGTTCAATTTATTGTTGCTTTTACGGTATTAGAGAAATGTGTGTTTAGTATCCGGTAAGATTTTCATCAAAAACATAGACCTTTGAAAATTGTTACTTTTTAAATTTATTTCGATCTGCTATGAGTAAAACCAATTTAGGTTTCACTCATAGGGATTGGATATTAATTGGTTCAAATTTCTAACTAAAAATAACTAAAAATGTCTCAAATACCTTATAGTTGACATTTTAATCACCATTTTATTATTTTCAGATGTAAACTACGAATACATTGTGGATCAGCAGCCGATAGGCAAGCTGCTGTTCCGACAGTTTTGCGAACGGAACCGCCCTCACTACCACAAATACAATAGTTTCCTAGATGCAGTAAGTATACTAATCTATGCTTTTTATATAACACTATTAAATATGGATGAAGGTTATATAGCCTCGACACCACGTGTAGGCCGCGCATCGCGTTTATACGGGCTACGACTTCCAGTCTTGTTATGTGGAATTTAATTTCGTGATGCCACATTTGTAATGCTCCTTAGAAATTCAATAAAATGTTCTTGGGCCAAAAGAAAATTATTACTTGGCAAGTGGGATGGAGAACGCGTAATTACCACACATTAAATGAATTTCGCCTCCCCAGGGTTGTATGAGCCGGGCAGGGATGGATTTATGATTTCACTAATTCTCACATATTGCTTGGAAGAAAGAGTGTGTTCTCCGTATAAGAAGGGACCTTGTTTATGCTGAACTTAACACAGTGTTATAAATATTCTTCTCAGTGTTAAAAACTATGCGTTTTATCGATGTGTTAAGTTATTAGCAATATTAATACAGTGTGCTGAGTGTGAGTTATTAAACGCATTATTTTATGTTAACTTTTAAAGACTTTGTATGGAACTGCTGATTATTCAATTCCGTACCAAAAGTTAAGCATTTAGTTGTATAATTATTTTATAAAGTTTTTATATTGATTTTATTGATATATGAGTAAAGATCCAGAAAGTTTTAATTGAGCAATTATATAAATAATAGACGAGGAATAAAAAATATTTTTAGTTCGTAAATGCGACACTGTCGTGTCGATTAAGTGTGGATAGAACCAATGATCAGCTAATGGATCGCGCCGTAACCTCAATCTGAGATAAACGATCCGATATTTTTTACAAGTTCTTTTATAGGCTTCAAAGGCTTTTTCGTATGTATTTATGTAAGTAGACTGTTGACGTATTATTTTTGTTCAAAACGAAAAAATACGGGGTCGCGTTCACGCAGAGTTACATAGCTACAATATTTCCTAAATAACCATTCTAAATTCATATCGTGTTCTCAAGTTAATCATATCTATGCGTCTGAAGTTAATAACACAATCCCAAGTAATGGCTTAAGTACGTGAGAAAACTGTTTAGCCAAGTCCAACCACTGACCAAAACATCACATACTAGCTAGTGCTTGAAAAATTTTAATACGTAAACTTTATGTTTTGTAGTGTTAAGATAGGACAGACCAAAGATATATTTTTTAAAGTTATTTCTTTATCATATTTCAATCTTGTATTCATAAAAACAATCAGTGTGGGAAGACTAAGTGACTTACTGTTGTAGATTTGCTGACACACATTTCTTGAGGGAAATTTGTTTAAATATATATTTCTTCGCCAAAACAATGTAGTACACCTAGCAGGTGCATTATTTAAATTCACTCTCAGATTAAAAGCATAAGCAAAGCGGAATATGTAACGAAAGATTTTTATATATATTTAATATAATTAATAAATTACTAATTTTAGTACGCCGTGTTTTTTTTTAAATGTGATATTAGCATAAATGATTAGCAACTATATCTGACCAATAAAAGCGTAACAAAAATCTCCAGGCGGAGAGGTCGGAAGTGGAGGTTGATGAAACGAGGGTGGCGCTCACAGCGGAGGTGTTTGGAAAATACCTTAAGACAGAAGACAAATACGCTGTCACGGATGTCGTTCCTGCTAATGTCATAGAAGACGCCAGTGCGCTGTTAGAAGGTATCTTTTTATTATGGATTCCCCACAACACCAGGCTATGGTGAACTTGACTCCATTCAGGCTCCTCTGTTAAACATTAATTTTGTTATAGGTCCAAGAATTATTGCCCTAAAAGTAAAAAAGACACAAACAGTCGTCGTCGTCATCTTTGTGTCTACATAATTTGTCAAATAAATGTTTTTTGTATAGTGTTACGAATCTTTTTTTTGTGTATTATTCGTGGCAGTTATTACATATTTACTCAGACGAAAAAACTTTTTTACTTTAATAATCAAAGACCTTTATTTTTTAACGTAAGTAAATACAGCTATATCACTAGCCGTCAAAGATATTATTTTTATTACGTGATATGTTTCTCTACTAAATAAATTAATTCTAGGTGGCTCTCGCGATATATTTGGCGAGTGCATACGATGCGTGAAGAACTTTCTCGCTGGCACGCCTTTCGCGGAGTTCGAGAGGTCTATGTACTTTCATCGGTATTTACAATGGAAGTGGTTAGAGGCACAGCCCGTTACGCAAAACACCTTCCGAATGTACCGAGTGCTGGGCAAAGGCGGTTTCGGGGAGGTGTGCGCTTGTCAGGTGAGGAATTAATCTTTACATTAATACCAATAATTATTATTATTATTTTATTGCATATAATATTAGGGACTTTTTTTGATAACCGAGGAGGAAATGCTTTACGCATTCCCCGCAACTTAAAGGTCACGGGGACATGTGGGCCTTAACTCACTAACCAGGAAACTTCTGCTACTCAGAGGACCGGTGAGCCATACCCATTAAAACACACCTCGGGTGTAACCCACGATTCCGCATATGGAGACTAGTTTGGGTCGTAGCTACTGGGGTCGTGTTTGCATTCTACCAGAGCCTCCGCGGTTTTAGTTTCTGGCCACCCTAAATAAATGTCCTATCGAACTGGGAGAAGAAAATTAGTTCGTCTCCTACGCATCTGCATTCCAGTCGGGTTTGTGGAGATGCGTTCTGTCAGACGCCCCTCAGACTCCTTTATAAACATTTCTTTCACAATAAGACACTACTGGGTTCCGTTCCACATTTCACTACTGTCTAACATTTTCTCAACGACACTTGGTAGACTAAGGTCATGCCCAATCACCCAGGTTAGATCACACCTATGCTGTGACCATCTAGGACATTACTCTAGTGTATACTGTGCCGCTTCCTGCTGTATAATATAGGGGCTGCGAGCTGTGTCTTCCGCGTTAGATCCGGGTCCGATTTCTTATTTAAAAATATCGAATTACAGTGGATATTGTTTAAGCTGAATAAAGAAAATAATTTAATGTCGATTTTGGAATGATGCAAATTTTTTTCAAGAACCTCAGGAAAATGTTTTATTATAAAATATAAGGAAGGTTCTTGGTCCTTTCGAAGTGTTACAATAATATGCCAATTTAATTTAAAAATTAAAATCGATACGCCTGTTATATAAGAAATATTATTTTAAATATATTACAGGTTCGTGCTACGGGTAAAATGTACGCTTGCAAAAAACTAGAGAAGAAACGCATTAAGAAGAGAAAGGGAGAGGCAATGGTGCTGATAGAGAAGCAGATACTCCAGCGTATTAACTCGCGCTTCGTCGTCAACCTTGCGTATGCTTATGAGACTAAGGACGCCCTCTGCCTGGTGCTGACTATTATGAATGGTAATATATTTAATTAAGAAGAATAAAAGATATAAAATGATTTAAAAAATGTGTTACATCTGTTTTATGTTTCATTAAATGACATAATAAAAACTCCTTTGACAATAATTTAATAAAGTTTAATTTAATTAGTAATTACTTTCGGTAACTGAATTGTTTATTTTCTTTATTTCAGGCGGTGATTTAAAATTCCATATTTACAATATGTGCGCGGGCGCAGAGACCGGTCTGGGTCTGGAACGAGCCCGTTTTTACGCGGCACAAGTCGCCTGTGGCCTGGAACACCTGCACAAAATGGCTATTGTATATCGGTGAGAAATTTGCTATAAAATATACCTTCCAATATTACACTGTTTTAATTTTTTTAAGTTTATTCAATTATACGAGTTTTTATAGAATTAATTGTCTCACACTTTGTATGTAAGGTTTGTTGAATACGTTTATCAAAATGTCAATTGCAATTTCAGAGACTGTAAGCCTGAGAACATTTTATTAGACGACGCGGGTCATGTCCGTATCTCGGATTTGGGTCTGGCTGTGGATGTCCCCGAAGGGGGCAGCGTTAGGGGCCGAGTGGGGACTGTGGGATATATGGCACCTGAAGTAAGTAAATCTTTCATTCTTAGAATAGGACATTTTAGACAACGAACAGAACAGTTTGATACAACTAAGTTTTTGTTCTATACATAAACCATATGATGCAGAATGGAGTTTAAGAACCAAAAAAACATATAATTTTAAATGTATACATTAACTTATTCTAGGTGATAGACAACGAGCGATACGCATACAGTCCGGACTGGTTTTCCTTCGGTTGTCTGGTGTACGAAATGATTGAGGGCAGAGCGCCGTTTCGCGCCAGAAAGGAGAAAGTCAAGAGGGAAGAAGTGGATCGGAGAGTGAAGGTATGGCATCATGTTGCACAGAGTTGACCTATAGAATAATACGGATAGATAGATAGGGTGCAAATAATATTTAATTAGCACATAACCTAATGATCGGCAATGAATTATTTAATAACAGCTTGGCCTTAATATACAGTGTAGACGGCTTATTATAAATCTCGATAATAAATCAAATCCCTTCAGATTAAACATACAGACAATAAGACATTTTTGTAGATGGCATTCGTGTCAATATTTCAATTAGATTATCGGCATCAATAAAACATCAGTACTATCTACGAATTACCAATTCATTTTTGTATAAGTCAGTAAATACAGAATCGTAATATTCCAGCACGAGCCCGAGAAGTATTCGAGCAAATTCAGCGATTGTGCACGCTCATTGTGCAGCGCACTGCTGGCGAAGACTCCGGCGAGTAGGCTCGGCGGCAATGTCGGGAAGCGAGGGGCCTCCCAGGTCAAAGCTCACCGGTTCTTTGTCAGGTTAAATTGGGCGAGGCTTGAGGCCGGCATGGTGGATGCGCCATTTGTTCCTGATGTAAGTTTTTATTAACTTATTTTTTATTTGTTGCTACTGAACTATATTTACAAACTCTTACATAGTGAGTCCCAATTTTGTTTAAACAATTGTATATTTTTTATACAGTAAATACTATTTTCTTTTCTACTCACAAACTGTTGACCGTCGATTCTTGCCACATGTTAACCCTAGAGATAACGTTTTAAATCAATATAAAATAGAAAGGTAAGAAATATGTAAAATAATTGCAGCCACACGCAGTGTACGCGAAGGACGTCCTCGACATAGAACAGTTCTCGACGGTGAAGGGCGTGAACCTGGACGCGGGCGACGACACCTTCTACGGGAAGTTCAACACCGGCTCCGTCTCCATACCCTGGCAGAGCGAGATGATTGAGACGGGCTGCTTCACGGAGTTGAATGTGTTCTCTGCAGGTATCTATCGTCCCATACTTTAACGATAGTATTTTAAAAAATACAATGTAATAACATTGTAATTTTTTTACATTTCTGTATTTAGGACAACAGACATTTATCAATTTTCTTTTAATATACAGTCGAAACTCCATGTTAAGTCACTCGATTTAACGACTAACGAAATCTTTGGTTGGTTTAGCTTCGTTTTCCATACAATGATTTTCTTCTCTCCATTTAACGACTGCTCTCTATAAGGCAATAAAATGTACAGTCACGTGTATTTATTCTAATTATACCCTTTATTGGAAATAATAACATTTCAAATAAATATTTTTATTTCGGTTGCCATTTGACAATGCTATGTAACAAATATAGACAAAATAAAATTTAAAGAATATAACTTAAGCAATATTTTGTAAAAACAAGGAAAGAATAGCATTAATTTAAGAGACAAAGAATTTATAATAATGTTTGCTTTACGTATATAAATGCCAATTTATTAAACTATATTATTATATTATTTTAAGTATCCAATAATATAAAAAAAATCATGAATTCAAATGTAAATGTTTAAGGTCAATTTCCAGACGACATCGGAACAGAGTGTCGCAGCACCGATCTGCAACTGGACGCCACACTTGAGACTGTACAGGACGACAAAGGATGCTTCGTGTTCGCCAGAAAGGTATCTTTCACGAAACAAAAATATATTTAAAAAATGAGGGTATTCGATTATTTCTATAACTTGATTATTTCAGGTGTTGTGCCCTCAGAAGAAAGTCCCGCAACGCTTGCGGCCCGTGCCAATCCCCGAACATTTGCTGCAGCCTTCGTCTCCGCCACCGCAAAGCTGACCACTTTTGTGGGTAGACACGATTTCTTTCTGCGGTTAAATCGAGAAAACGTCAAACATTCTATTGTTGTGGGTATTTGCGAGTAGCCGATTATGTGATTAGATGAATGTTTTGTCGGTAGTTTTATTGGATTGTAATAAACGCGTTGGATGTTGCGATGCGAGTTCAAATTTTGCGGGTAGGTACACATATTTAAATGCACATATTTTTTAAGTTATTCGCATCGAATGTTTATACATGTTACAGAGAGACGTGAATATTCCTAACTGCTTTGAATAGACAAAACGCATACTCAAATATATTAACTTTTTTTTAAGTCTAAATAGAAGAATTTGCCTACATTTTGTGTTTACGACAATTTGTCATTGAACGTCGTTATTAACCGTTCGTCCAATCCTTCATCAATATTGTACGTATTATTTGCATTTGCTTAGTACCTGTCTGTAAAAATAGTTTATATTTTTGTCCCTCGACGAACAGAACAATCATGAACAATTTAGGTTTTAAGCTTTTAATTATTTTTTTTTCGACCGAATTTATTATTAAGTTTGTTTTTGACGGTTTTAGCTTAGACGCGCTTATTGCCATCTACGATTTTTTAAAATTATATTTTTTAATTATTCGGACGTACGAGGTGAGAGTGAATTTAATATGGCTCCGATAATCGACTTTTTTGACATGTCTTTATGAGTAGAAAGTCGAAGAGCCGATCAACTGTACCATCATAAAAGTTCCTAAAGATGAACGATTATTGCAATTCCATAGATTATGCATTGCAACAGATTGAGATAATTAAATTAATTCTAGACTTGTGGTCTGTGGTGGGGCACAGATTATGATAGGGGCGTAGATAACAAATGCCGAGTCAATGTCTGCAGCGCTGTTGTGGCGTAATCTAGTACAATGCTATATTTTTAATGCGATGTATATTTATGAATCGAGCAATAAATTTAAAATCGATATTGTTAACTCGAGTGATTTTTCTATTCGGTGTGTATATTTCGATTTGATAATTAAATTTTAATTATTGTTTCGCGATGTCTACGATTATCAGTGGCCAAGCAGCTAACATTAATATTGTTAAAACGACCTTTCCAACCAGTCAATTAGAAAGATTATCGCGAGACAACTAGGAGCATCAATTGTTTTAAAATTGTAATTTTTAAAGTTTATTTTTACGTGTACTTATAGCCAAATGTACATTGCCGGTTTTCTTCCATATTGTATTAGTGTAAGTATTGAAGCATTTTGACGTCTACTTTGTATTGTATTTTACCATTTTTAAATGCCTATTGTCTTTGGAGTTCGCTGTTGAAGTTTTGTATAGAGATATTGTGACGTAACGCTTGTGGTTGTATGGTAAAATTTAAAAAAAAAAAGAGTATTAATGTCTAGCGTTTTTTACATTTATCCATACAGTGTATTAAAAAAAAACTATACTGAACGGCGTTACGTATTTTTAGATTATTCATTATCTCGTTTGGCTAAGCATAACGTGCTACACACATAAATCGTTATTTTGTTTGGTATTGGACTGTTGGATTAGTGTGTAGCACATTTATGTACAGCGAACCACATTATATAACAATGCAATTAGATTAACAGGCATTTCTTTTTTTGGTAACGCCGCTCTCGGCCTGTTGAATATCATTAATTCATTTTCATAAAGCATATGTCTAATAATGTTTTCACATATTTCAAAAGGCGTTACCAAATATGGCGCAAAAGAACTATATTAATCGGGATATGTTACGAGTTTTTTGTGCTGTTCATCTTTACAAATGATAATAGTAATCCTTGTATCTCTCCGATTAGTACCTTCAAGTATTTTAAAGTAGATATTGTTCACAATTACCCTCAAAACTCGTAACTACCCCATTATCGCACAAACAAGGCTGAGGTTTCACTTCCGTTCTGACCGCTTGTCCATTCCACAGCTCAAAACCACCATAGATTTAGATGTTATTCGTGTAAGTGTATCGTGTTGTGAACACCCGTGTCGTCCCTACTCAAGGGCGGATTTATGATAAATGCACAAAATGGCCGAGCCGTTTCATCCGTTCAATATAAAATACAGATTTCAAATCTTAACAATTGTCTCAATTTTGAAAAATATTATTCATTTCTATATATATAATAGTATGTATTTCTATAGACATTTGGAGACAGTTATTACTATTGGTATGAAGGAATGAATGTATTTTTTGACTATGCATGTAAAATAGACCACAGACAAAAACATAAACGAGAGTTTTTATTATCTATGGATATCATTAAGTCCAGTTTTGATCGAAATAAAGTCTTAATATTTCGTTGAGTGGCTACGGAACCAGTCCATTGTTTTATTTCAACAATCAACAGTTGAATTTTTAACAATTCTATATGATATTTGGACATTGAAGTCCGATTGATAAGTACTAGATATGATCCTAAATTTGTGAACGTTTATTTATGATGTAATTTAATTTTATATAATTGTACGTTCCGTTCCACTCATCCTTGCCTGTGTCATACTCAAGAATACGTTACGGCAAAATGTATTGAGATATTATTTTTGTAAGGTCGGACGCACACGAACCATTCAAATGCACAAGTATTGTTATGATAAATGGGTGTGATGATCGAGTAGTTTAGTGGATTAGCTTCGGTACTGTTAATTATTGCAGTATTTTGATGCAAATATTATAATTTAATAAGCGTATTCATAAATAAATTGACTCTGATTCTGTATTTGTTTTATTTATTCATATCAAAATGGAATGTAATTAAAACCAAGAGATTAATTTGGCTCACCCATCAAGTTTATGATAATCAAATTTGGAGCACTTTTTTAAGGAATAAAGGGGAAAATGTAACATGATTTTTATTGTTGTATATCTTTATTGAGTACTAATATATTGTGAACAATCCCCCATTTTTATATAGATATGCATTATATATTGTTGCGCAACAACGCGTGAGTTATTGAAATGCGTAAAGTACAGATTTTTAGCCTTTTTATACAAAAATCACATTAATTGACTAGTTACAATCCTATATATTATTACAATTGAGAATAACGTCAACGGGTTAAGTGGTCATCATATGGGTTAAAAGCGAGCACAGAAACACTGGTAGCATTGTATTGTATTGCATTCTGTATATTATTATCAAAGAGCAGCGGGTTCGAGGCTACCAAAGACACGATAGCCTTTGAACACTGACACAACAACTCTAGGGCGCCTCGATCCCACGCAAAGCTCTGTGGCGATAAGTCATAAAATAAACATAAAGTCCTTATAAATGTTATAAACCAATTGATATTTATGCATAAATTAATCAAACAATAAAATAATATTAAGATTTCGAAACAAATAAAGTGTAATTAAAATTCTATTTAGACCAGTTTTTGAGTTGTCACACGGGACAGGCAGAATTGACCATAGACAACATAAATCAAGATAAAGCCTCGGTGAAAACATTACTATACTTAACTTATAAGGCACGTTATATCGATAAAAATCTAGAACAAAAATAAAACAATGTTTTAAATTAATAAGATCATTTTATAAATATCATACCTTAAACGTTTCAGTTATACTCATAGCCTTTAAATGATTTTATAATGCGAATTACACATCACAATTCAAAGAACTTCAATAACACTATCATACTAAAAATCAAATATTTTTTAAAGGATAGAATCTGTTTAAAATGGTGCCAAGCCCAAAATAAATTCTCACACACTAGCCTTTTTCTTTTTAACATTACTTTTATCAACGTAAATACGCGGGAACAAAACAAACTTTCCGCTTTGTATGTTTTTCGATTCATAGATGGCGCCCTTCAACCGCCAAGACGGCTTCTCGCAGTGTTGCCAACTTCTCAGATTTCTCCCAACTTGCAATTTATCCAAAAGCTTATTTGTAATATCCGGTATTATCGGCTGTAAAATTATTGAGCAAATACGTAAAGTCTCGAGTGTCAAATGGAGTACAACGTCCAGCTCTTTTTGATTCTCTGCCTTTTTGAGTTCCCACGGTTTTAGAGTTTCAAAGAACAAATTGGCTAAATGTAAGGCGTGTATGACCGCGTCCACTGATTTGTAGAATTGATACTTTGAGTAGTGATTATGACAAATTTCTGAAAAAACAAATAATGTTAAATCAGAAACTTTGTAAAAAAAAAGAATTCTGTTTTATTGAGTTGGATTATCATATATTAAAACAGAAAACTGACGTGAAATAAAACGATGAAAGGACAACGAACATTTTGGGTGTTACAGCCAAAATAAATAGTTGAAAAAGAAAATCGATTTTAGCTGATTCAAAATCACCAATAAAACTTTTTTTTTTATTGTTGCTAAATATAGAAAAGTATTATTTGAAATAATATTTATTTGCTTCAGATTTTACATTCCGCTGTGAAAATCTTAAAATGCAAGGATATTTGACATATTTGGTACTTGTAACGGCTTATCAAACTGTGGTCCCAACAATGTATGAAGAGTGGTCGATGTCCTTTAGGTGTCATAGATAGATCACTTACCTGGCAACCTTTCAACGGCATCCAACAACTGCGACGTTACTTGAAGCTGGCAACAATTCATAAATTCCTGCTGGTGTAAGGCGGGAAACTCGCATCTTGGATTCAGTGCGGGTCCACAACTTCTACTTACTAAATTGCCAAGTGTATCCGCCAACTCCGAGTTCGCTATATTGATTAACTTTGTTTCGCTATAATCTATAAACATGTATTATAAACGTTAAACGTTAAACTTTATCACTTGGTTTTTTTAGAAGAGGGGGCCAACGAGCAGGAGACCCACCATAAAGGTGAAGTGACCGCCCATAGACACACACGCGGCTGGTAGCTCGAGAGTGCGTTGCCGGCCTTTTAGGAAGCGGTACGCTTTATTTACGCGTTACTTTAAAAATGGTCACACAATTTTTTTTAACTGTCAAAATGACAATTGTCTGTTCACATTTAACGATTTTATAGGTTAAAAATAAGGTTTTAAGTTAGCATAGCATTCATAGAGAAACCACATAAGATTGCAATAATTGCATATACTTTTATATATGTACATTTTTATAAAATTTACGAAAAGATTCAAATATCCAGAGGTAATTAAAAGAATTGAACACAACGTAAAAATATCTGACATAAACCATGCTCGTTGCCATTGCAATCAAATTAAAAAAAAAATTATAAAAATTTTTTGCAAGAGTAGCGATTTGAAGTTTAACACGACTGATATTCGTAACATTTTTCTCGAAAAAAAATACAAGCTAGCAAAATGGACTTACTGGCGTCATCAGCCATAGTTGCCTCCCGTAACATTAAGTATCGGAGGGCGTGAGACGCAGCCGTATGCCTCGGATCGACCACATTGTGAAGGCTTTTCGACATTTTACAACCATCCACAGTCCAATGGCTATGGCAGAGCAGTTGGCGTGGCGGATGCCACTTGATAGCCATTAAAAATGCCGGCCAATAGATACCGTGAAATCTACGAATTGGACCATTTCATTGAAATAAATTATCGCTTTGAGTGCTTTACAGCAATAAACGAAAGCTCTTGGTATTTAAGTAGATAATACAAAATATTTAGGTAATAGGCTCCTTGTTTGGAGACCATCAGAATAATGCTAGTGCGACACGCCAATGAGCAGGACCGGCCAGTTGCAGAACTCACAAAAACCATAAAGTTGGGGGGGGGGGGAATGGAGGCTAAGTCCAAAGGTGGACTAGTGGTTGATGATGATTTAAGAGTACTTATAGTAGTACTTTCAGTAACTACCAATAATGGCAGATAATAACCAAATTTTAAATTAAATCGGATAAATATTAAAACTTTTTCATTTTATATTTTCAAATATCAAGTCAAATTTAAAATTGTGAAATTAGATAAAAAATATTTTTGTTATATATTACACAAACGCTTCAACGAGAGAGATGACCTAAAAACTATTAAGTGTAATAAACATACTTCAATATATCCTTCCCGACAACTTGCACGTCTGCAGGCCATGGTCTACCCTTGTCCTTCATCTGGTCATCATCAGGGAATCCGCAAACCGTAAGGTAGTTTATCAGAGCGTCAAGCCACACGTATATACTTTGCTCTTCGTCACCCGGTACCTGGTAATAACAAATGAAATAAAATGATTTTATTTTCGTAATTTAAGCGTAAGTTCTTTCAGGTATATAATTACAGTTATATTGTTTTATTTGCAAACTAAATGTGTACACGAACAAATCTAATATATGAAATTCTCGTGTCACAGTTTTCGTTCTCTTACTCCTCCGAAACGGGTTGACCGATTCTCCTGAAATTTTCTGAGGATATTGAGTAGATCTGAGAATCGGCCAACATCTATTTTTAGAGACATTTTTTTAATTTATTTTTTGGCAAAACGACGTTTGTCGGGATCAGCTAGTATAATATAAAAGTCCCGATATAACTTTGAACAATTAGCTAAATTTGTAGTTATAGTTAGTTAGTTTGTAGGTATTATTAGTTAACAATTTTTTTTAAATTTCATTTTCCAAAAATATTGAAAGTTTGTAAGTTTTATATAATAATCAATCCTTTTCCGGGAGATTATCATAAATTGTTCCCAATGTTATTTTATTTTTACGTTTACTTTCTATATTTTGTATCATTATAGTAGTCTTAAATACTTTTAAATCGGATATGCGTTCCTTGTTGAAAGGTAAGGCTCGGTGGCACATCATATCTGATAAAAGATGCCCATTTGCTCATACTTACTCGTATAGCCCAATGTACTCTGGATGAAGGTCTGCTGACGGAAATGTCTGGTAGGTACACATCGTTCTCAACCATTTCTTGCAACTGCTTTTGGAACTTGCTAGGCGTTACTATACCATCTGTAAATAATTCATAGGCAAATATATATATATATATATAAACTGAAAGTTTTGATTTTATTTATAACATTGACTTAGTTACAAAGTAAAGAAAATATTTTTTAAACACAAAAACATTTATTACAATTTATGAAGAGGTCTTATTGCCTGTACGATATCGCTTATTAGCGGTAAGGCCGCCCGTTGCTCTTAAATGTATTAACATCTATTAACGTCACCCACTTCTACTGTTTAAGTGCAATAAAGTGTAAATAAATAAATAACATTTTGTTAAGGACTTATACGCCTTTTTTTACAGTCTTGACATTTGTATAAATGTACCTTTCCGAAGCCAATCTCTCAGATGCTGCTTGAATGCACTCAGTCTGAACATATAGTTTGTCTCCTCGGTCCATTCTAACTTGTGTCCGGACTCAATTGACACCCTAACCTAAAATATTTGAGACCTTCAATATATATTATTATAACAACTGGTTTAATTCGAATGTTTATATCAAAATGTTAAAACGCTTGGGCTCGATAGAGGTGTTGTCATGAAGCATTTAATTTATATGTTTGAAGCTCATTAACGACTGATTGCGAAAAGTCACTACGGGTTTTGAGTTTTAACGAATAATAGTGATTCTACTAGTTTTAAGACAAACATAGTCTTTATATACTAGAGGGATTTTTAAATTGTATAATTCAATGTTTTAAATGCTTATGTATTCACTTTGCAGTATAAATATAACCGTAATAATTAATTACATGGTTAATCTATAACCTAAATACATTGTTAATTAATTCATATAGACTTCCAACACTTGTAATAATAAAAATTACACTTAGTTTTATAAATTTAAAATTAGTTTAATATCATATTTTATTAAAATCAATAATCACTCAATTAAAACACGTGAAGTCGCAAAGATTTTCTTTGCGATAACCATATATTGAATCAGCATTCGTCAATATATGGTTTCAGAAAATATAGTCTTTTGAAATCTGATGTCATATATCAATAAATAAATAGTTACTATTTGATATTCACATTGGAGGTATTAGAAAGAAAGAAAATATGTTTATTTGGACACACACAACATCACAATAAATTATAAATATAATAGTATTTTTAAAACTAACTAAAATAAACACATTGCTTTGTTGCAATGCAATTAGTCCAAATGGGGTGCTGCTCAGGATTTGTGTGGAATATAATATTCCACACTACTGATTTTCAGCAGCCCCCAGTTGTCACAAACCGCCGCACGGCCAAGTGTTAAACAATTTAAATAAATAATAAAAGGAAGGGAGAAACTAAATATAGTGGGTTCAAGTTGGTGAAGCAGGATAGGAACGGGACAAGAGAATATTGATGTGCCTAGCTAAGCGTCAACGAAAGAGACAAATCAATTAACTGGATTTTTATTACAATCTGGAGTGTGGACTTTCAATCTATTAAAAGGGGGACGGCGCGTACGCAGTCCCCACTACCAAAAATTACGCGCCCGAGTTATCCACATTAGGGATAATCGCAGGGGTCAACCCATCCGCAGTGCAATGGATGAGTCTCGCTCTGGGGGAACCGCCTTATTGATCACGGTGTCCCCTACGCCAGGTAAGTATGCTTAGATAAACGTTACCAAACTATATATGTAATACGGGCCACAGTTTGATACCGCGTTTCACGTTTATACTTTGGCGGTAAAGCGCCATCTGTTACGGATTCTTAAAACTAACTTGATCAGATATCTGTTGAAGCATGAAGAGTTTAATTGTTGCAATGAAACATTAATGACTAAATATCTTTGTTTTTAGTAGCAGTAAGATTAGTTAAACTTGCCTTGCCATCATTTGTGTCATCGACTCTAGCTTGAGCGTCCGGTACAAATGCCTCATCGTTCACACTATACCATCCTGAATACTTTGCTTTGTAAATGTAATCTTCTTTAAGTAATTTTTCCTACAAATATATAGTGAATGAGAACTAATTTCTATAATTTTAAAACATTTATCATTCAGATCAGCTTCAAAAAACACTTAAGTAGTAGCTTTTGTGCAAAAACCGACAAGCTTAAAGTATATGAATTTTTTAATAGTAAAGATATATTTTTTATTTATATAGAAAATAAATAATACATTATTTGTGCATTTGAATATTAATGTGGATAATTAAATTAGGCAGTCTTCAAATAAATACAGAAATGAACTTTTTAAAATCTTAATAATTTTAATAAAATTGATAAATGGATAAACTTGGCAAAAGATATAAAATTAAACTTACCCAAAAGTGCCTAACAGCTATTTTATGCCTCTCCTCTGTAGTTCGTACAAAATCAGTATACTCTACATGGAAATCTTTAAACAATTCTCTATATTCCTGTGATATTGCTGAACAGTAGTCTGGTAGAGAAAGGTTAACTTTGGCAGCAGCCTGTTGGATCTTAGTACCATGTTCATCTGTGCCTATAGAACATATTTAAAGTCTTAATTTAAGTATTTTCAGGATTTTAGTTGATAAAAACAAAATAATTCTGCAATTAAACAAGACCTACCCGTACTAAAGATGACATTTGTTTCTGGATTTGTTAATTTTTCAAACCGTTGTATTGCATCTGCCACAACAGCTGTGTATAAATGTCCTAAATGTGGTGCTAAAATAGTTTAAATTTTTTATATATTATACTTAATCAATCTTGAGGTAAGATATAGTTTTTAAAGTTAATTAAAACACATTATATAAAACTTACCAGCGTTCACGTAAAATATTGGGGTTGTTATATAGAATGGCCTTTTCTGAATGACAGAAGATAACAAACGAGATGTAAAACGCATTATTTAAAAAAATTTTAACTTTATTTTTTCAAACAATAGAGCATTTTTGAAAGTTTCCAGTTCACCTAGAAAGTTAACCTCATAAAACTTGCAAATCTTTTAAGATAATGTTAAAGGAAACTGTAACGTTTATCAATTAATATTTGTCAATATTACAAAAACATTAATAACCAAAAGTTTATTTAAAATGAAGTATTTTTTTAATTAATAAGCATAGATATTCATAATTTATACTGAATCTCAATTAATTATATTACAAATACAAAAATATAAACACTTCTTTTGAATTGAATTTGAATTATGATGAGTATTGACTATTGAGTGATGACAAAACCAGAATACATACTATGTTACAGAATTGACATAGCTGACAGTAGGGAGTTTTAATATAGATATTTGCTATGTTAAAGCAGTTTTCTAAGTTCTATGGATAACGCAACATTGAACAACTGATTAAAAGTAAAACAGAAAAACAATATACCGCAAATCGCAATACCAATTATTAGTACTTGATTTAATAATTATTTGAATATTTAAAGATCAATCGGTTTTTTATTTAAATTTTTACAACAAAAAGATTAATTGAAACAGTATAATGGAAGACTTTGAAGGCGAAAATAAAATAAAAAGGAACAAGGTATTCCATGTGTGTTGCTTAAATTTTTTTATTTGCCATGATTAATTTTTTTCGAACTTATTCGCTTATTAAGTGGTACTGACCGTTATTAATAATTGTTTTCAGTGGTTATACTCAAATAATATTTTTGAAACTGTGATATAATCAATTTTTTATATTCCCAGGACCGGAGTCCATCACCTGATGTGAAATCTACTGCTGTGGTCAAGTACACCGCTTTTCAAAGTCCAGTTGGATATGCTCGGCTACAATGCAACACTGATCTTAACCTCCCACCCTCCAACTGGGGAGGGATAGATACTTATGGTTTGAAACAGATTTTAACTAGGGGTACTGGTCTTTCAAGGTAAATAAATGAATAAGTGATCATGAATAGCAAATGATCAGTTTACTATGTAGGTGATTTTAAAACTTGTAAATGGTATAAACATTAATAAAATTTCTACTTAACATGTGTTATTTTATATCTATTTATATAAATCCAGGGTATGAACATATGATAATCAGTTTCAGAATGGCACACATGTTTCCTGATTGTGTGGGCGAAGTAGATTTGATATCTGATGCTGAATGTATCAAAAAATTGTTAAAATTACCGTACCAACCCAATGGAACTGTAAGTAAACATGAGGAAATTTGGCTTTCACATATGATTACACAAATCAATAATTTACTTAACTGCACCAGAATGTGACATATTTTAGACAGGGTTAGGAATAATAGTAGAAGAATTTAAGTGGTTGTAAGATATTAGTACTTTACAAAGTAATCAATTGTACAAATATGTCTCTTATATATATTAGTAGTTGTCTCTGATTTTTTATTTTGTAAATATGTAATTGTTTTATTTTTAAAATAGTTTAAAAACACCATATTATTAGTTTGTTATACAGTTACTTATTACAACTATATGTTTCAGGTAAGCATGATGGTACACAGGGTACAGAACACACTACTATTGGATGACTTTGATGTTTATGATTATCTGATGAAGTCCGAATGGTCTTGGCTAAAGGATTTCTTCTATGAAAACATAATTAAAACTATGTCTGAAAAGGTAAGTTATTAAGAGAGTTGCTTTTATCTTCAAATTCAAAACAAGCTTTGACAATTTCCAAAATATTCATATAAAATAAATTTGGCTCCTGCCAAGTCTTAATATAATTTGATTTATTTATTATTTAAAATTAATTGAAAATTATGTATAATTATTATTGTTGGTAATTGGGCCTCCTAAAAGCTTTCCCTTTTTCCATAGTATCTATTGAAATCTAAAAATTAAACACTTAAGGTGGAAAAATAATAGATGTATGTGTATAGGAACGTATGTCCTTAACTCCAGTAAGGAGCGCAAGCGCATTGCAACTGACGCACAAATTCCTGTCTCACAGTCTGCTTGAAAGACCACAACCTTTGCCTGCACCTGTTCCAGACATACCTGCTTGTATTGCTGGTTGGTTGATTTTACTTATAATATTTTATTGCCAGAATTTTATATTATTACAATGCGACAGTGTTAGCAACATCTTAACCCTTTTTAAGGCAGATGCGATATTTTTACCACCTATTTTTTCAAAACTTCTTAAGTAATTTATGTTTTTCTGTTAAGTTTATTTTTGTTGTATACATAAAAACATGCCATATAAAGGGTTAACTTATAAAAATATTGTAATGTGATGAGTCTGTACAATAAAAAAGCATTACTGTGATGTGTAATAATTAGGTAAAAATTCTTTTAAAATGATTTATTTTATAATTAATAAATTATATTCCAGCTTAATCTAAATGATAGTTATTTAAATTATTTTATGTATATATAGGTCCCCATCTACCGGAACCGGAGCCTCGTTCGGAAGAATCGACCCCCGAGGATTCATATAACCGCAATGTCTTATGGACCTTTGAAGACATTCATATGTTGATAGGCAGCAACCTACCGATATTTGGGGATAAGGATCGGCCATGCGTTAGTTTAAGGCTCAGAGATGCTCGGGAGCCTATCAACGTGTTGACAGGTATACCCTACAACACAAATTTACAATTTTGTCTATGATTTAAGTGTAATAAACGCGAATTTATTTATGAAAATGATTAAAATGAAGTCTTCCCTCCGACCCAATTCCATCATAAAACAATTTCTGATTTTCAGCAGAATTATCCTAAGCTTATTTAAACCAATAATAAAAAAATAGATTTTTGTTATTTAGTTTTTGAGATTTTTTTTTTAATGAAAATGTTACAGGAATCGACTACTGGTTGGACAACTTAATGTGTAACGTCCCAGAAGTGTTGATGTGCTACCATTTAGATGGGATCGTACAGAAGTATGAGCCAATGAAAACCGAGGATCTGCCCAATATGGAAAACTCTAAATTCTCACCGAAAATCATAAGGAATGTCGCTCAAAATATTTTGTCATTCCTAAAGTCTAACATCACTAAGTCCGGACATACTTATTGGTTATTTAAAGGTATGTTAGTATTAACAAATTTAATTTTTGTCAGATGGACTTTATCTTGAGAGTTATTATTTATCACATTTGAATAAAATATATTTCATAACCAGCCTAGCACGCGCGCTTATATATACCGCTAGCGAAATTGTCTTGTCTTATCTCGAGATTGTCGACACGTAAATTGTCTTTGGTATCCCTATCTAAAATATGTGCCGCCAATACTGTGGAGTTAAAACATTAAAAACATCATTAAGTTTATGTATATTGGCTATTTTAACAAACTAGGACACTAATTTTTGTGTCAGCCCCAGTTTTAATTTCGTCAGGTCTGATTCTAGATCTAGTAAATTAATTTCCAGGTCCACACGACGACGTGGTGAAACTGTACGACCTGACGTCCCTATGCCCCGACAGTCTCGACAATCCATTCACAACGCCGGTCGCGATGTTGTTGTATCGTGTCGCGCGTAACATGAGACTCATGAATCGTACTAGGCACGTCCGACAACTGTTGGAACACGTTGTTCAATTGTTGCAAGTGGAACGGTATCCGCAGATCGTCGCCTCCTCCCACTATATGTTGTCCGACTTGTATGTACCGGCCACGACGAACCCTGCCTCTCCGGATTTCAAAGGTTAGTATTACGTATGCTTTAGATTAGGGCTTCTTAAACTTTTGTCATTCGCGAGTTTTTTTAACGACCCCATACAAATATGAAATGGTATATATAATTATTTGACATTCAAAATCTCTTGACCCCAGAATTTCGTAGCTTAATAAGCATAGCGTAAGACGATACTGAAGTAAATCTATACTTAGTCTTGCCATAAATATTGTTATAAAGAAAAGCACGATTTTTTTTTATACGTAACATTTATTCCTTTCATAGTGAGTTAGTTTAATACATCAATATATAACTATTAAAAATATACAATGTTTATTCGAAGTGGTCTCCATTGGCTGCAATACAGTCTTTTAAACGTTGAGGCCAGTTATCAATAGCAGCACGAACTCTTTCTAGAGGAAAATTCTTCACTGCCAACCGAATGGATCGTTTTAGGGACTCCAAATTATCATGGCGTTTAGAGCAAGCCTTACTCTCTAAAACTGACCATAAATCATAATCCAATGGATTTAGGTCAGGACTTGACGACGGCCAGTTTTCAGTGCTGATAAAGTCCGGAACGTTAGTTTTCAACCAAGATTGGGTGGATCGAGCTCTATGACCCGGTGCCGAGTCTTGTTGAAAGCACCATTCTTTGTTATTGAACATGGTGTTAGTTAAAGGCTTAACTACCGTCTCAAGAATGGTATTTTGATAAACTTGTGCCGACGTTTTAATACCTTTTTCACAAAAATATGGCTCAGTCACCCCTTCATAGCTAACACCCCACCAAACCATCACTGAAGTGGGATAATGCCCACGTTGTACTCTGTTTACTAATTGCGAAGCTTCTTTAGAGCTTCCAGCATAAATACGGTCATTTTGTTTATTAAAATACTGCTCAATTGTAAAAATTTTCTCATCCGTAAACAAAATTTTTTTGTGACCTCCCTTTGCGTACCGCTTAAGTAGTTGTTTGGATTTTACCACCCTATTCTTCTTTAAATTATCAGTTAAGAAGTGACCAGTACGTCTCTTATAGGCTGCAATCATATAAAAATGACAGATTCCAAATTCAAACGTAATATTTTCTTTTTTTGAATAGTAACAGTATTTATGGCCAGACTAAGTATATACAGCTATATCTATAAATTTTGTACAAATTTTTCAGTTGTCTGTTTTAATTGATACATTATTGTTTTGAACATTCAGTCTGTCTATATACGAAAGATAATTCTATCTCTTTCTAACCTGTTGTTCTCGTCAAGTATACACCTGCTTACTCTTCACTCCCACTCTACGTATCGTACGTATCCACACGCACAATGAAGTGTGTAAAGCAGCTTCAAGGCAACTTCAAGAGCCTTGCTGTTTTCAATTTTACGTTGTAGATGTCAAATAATCTCTAAATGAGAGGCTTTTGGATTGGATAGAAAGAAATAAACATTTATTAAGTGAAAAGTCATGAATTTCTTGAGATAACAATTTTTGAAGGCTTTTATCTGGGATTTGTTTAATACTTAATTGTTTTTTCTTATACATTTTTTAGATGAAAATCCAGAGCCAGATGAGGATGCTGATTTTGATAATTCGGCCGATTATAACGAGAACGGAGATAGAAATGGTGAAGGATACACGAGTGAAACGAAAGAGGTATCTTTAAAAAATCCTTTAGAACTATTTATTTTATTTTTATTATTAATTATTTAATATATGTTTTTCGGTTTAATGGCAGTTCAACACTAAACAACCGATAGATAAATAATGAACTTCCCTACACAGTGTCCATTGTATTTCTGTTTTTTTTTATATGGATCGTTTCATATTTATTCCCCTTTTTTAAGGAACATGAAAAAAAGACTGAAGACAATTTAGAGGAAAAAGGCGATAGTCTTGCGTTGCGAGTGAGAGGACTCACACTAAAGGATTCGGGGAACAAGAACACACCGAGCGGGGTGAGAATTTATTATATCTTATTTGTAAAACTAAAATATGATATTAATTTATTATTAAACTTGGATCTATCGGTGCAACTACAAAAATTAGTATTAAATTAACTAGAATACTTAAGTTCAAACATCATTTAATTGTCCTAAAATAAGTTTAAAAACATAAATTGAATACTTTAAGTTTATTAAGCTGTGAAATGTCATCCTTAGTATTTCAATACGTAGTCTGTGTAAACACGTGTTTGAGCACTATAAATACGGACGCATTGTAACCGCACAGCACACCTTACTTCAAGTGTCGCTCACTCCTCCAGAGAGCTTCCGTACAGCCCTACAGGCTAGTCCCCTCCGTGACGGCCCAAGCCGAGGTCCTAGTCTCACAGGAGACGCCCTTGCGCAAGTCACGGCAAAACGAATTTGTCACGGCTGAGCTAAGCTCGTCAACAAGCCCGAGCTGAGCTGTAAAAGCTTACAGGCGAACAGCGAGATACCTCTCCAAATAAAAAAAAAACCGCACAGCACAGTCGCGCTCAGGCCGTTGCACGGAACGGACCTCTCTTCAAATAGTGAAACATAAATCTTGGAAAATATCAGTGAGGTGTTTTTTTAAAATAAATAAGTAGTTATTATGACCGACTCAATCGTGATATTGGCAATGCTGACGCCTTTCAAAAATAACCATACAGAGGTATTCGCTCCGTTAGATCTTATCGCAGAATAATTTGAAAAATACTTAATCAAAAAACTTTTTTTTTCATTTTTGTTCTATTATAATATTCATAAGTTTGTCTAGTCTTTATCGTGTTTTATGTAAAGCTATGGTTATTTAATTTATGGTCATATCGATTGTTTTTTTCTAATTTCCAATCTTCTCTTGTTTTGTTAATAGAGTGGGAAGGAGAAGGAGCCAGTCAGTTCGGGCCTGGGTGTAGAAGTCCCAGATAGGTGTGGCCGAGCGCTGTCACATGCGCTCAAAGGGTTATCAGCCCTGCACCACCTTACCATCGATAAGTCGAAGGTAAGCTCTTGAATAGGATTTTTATAGAAGAATGATGATACGGCATTCACACTGCCAGGTGGAACCCCTATTATACCCTTGATTATACCCTATGTTGTATGGAAAATTTTGTGGTGATCTGTGATGAGGTATTCCTTACACCCTCATTGATATGTGAAAAGATGCTGAGAGACCAGCGATGAATAATATGTATATATAATGGTGATCATTTAAATTGTTCATTGGGATTTCTTTGTGTTGTGGTATAATCAATAATAATTTTTAAAAAATAGTGAAGTGTTATTCTCTGTATTGTAGTAGTACTGTATGTTGTATGATACAATTAAATATAATGTTTGACAGGAGGAAGAACGCGAGCGTCTCAAAGAGCAAATAATAAACGAAGAGCAACACCCGAAAATGGCCAACCCATTTGAGCCGATAAAAATGAACTACGCGCCGGTGAACAAGAAGAAGGAGACGAAAGAGCACGCATCGAGGAGCAGGCGGCGGCGACGCGAACGGAAGCAATCTGAGAAAACGGGGAATTACCTAATCGAAGCCAATACGAATGTTGACAAGAACGCGATTCTCATACGCAAAGAGAACAACACGCTGCCGACGTGGAGCGAGCCGAATAGGGATGACAATTTCGCATGGAAGTTACACCTGAAGACGTTGCTGTATGAGAAGATATGCCTCGCGTACGCAACCCTAGCGGAATATAGCTACTCCCACGAGCAGTATGGCTTCTCATTGAAATACATTGAGTTGGCGAGCAAGTGTCAGAAGTTGTTGGGCAGCATGATTATCAAGAGTAGAGTTGTGGATGCGTCATGTCTTATTGGAAGGGTTGGTGATAATTTCTTTCAGCTCAGCAAACATTGGTCCAGTTTGGAACAGTACCAGAAGCAGTTTCAGATGGATCACGATATCGATACGAAGATACGACAAGAGATTCACAATGATTTGGTTGATGAGACCGAGGTTGCGTGTCAGGATTTCGATTTGTGTGAGTTTGACACTTTTTTTTGTATGAGCGGCAAATGGAGTAAGTCATTGATTAGTATTAGACAACGTTAATAATATATTTTTGACATATAACATATAGGTATGTCATCTATATTATCGCCGATAAAGTAGTTAACACTCGAGACCACTTAACTGATATTCATATGGAAAATTAATAATTATAAATAAATATATATTTGACATATCTCAAGGTATGCGATTTATACCTTCCAGCTTGTATTACATATTTATGTGTTATGTTTAACACTTAAAATCAGTTTATATTAATTGTTGAAATATATATTTCTTTATTTAATAAATACATCTGATGTAGACTAATAAATACAAGATCTATAACCGTCTTAATGTTGTCAATACCTCGTTTGACCCTAAGCATTGTATCCATAAGCCGTGCGGTCAGATGTCAAACAAACGAGATAGAAAGAGATGGACTATATTTTGTTTGTCCCGTCGTCCGCGCGATGTACACGTATGGAATCTAGTTGCGTCAGTCACGCACCGTTGATTACAATTGAGAAATTGTTATACAAATTTCGATTTTTTTTTACAAATTACAGCGATATCCCTACCGTCAAACGATGTCGAAGCAATGAAATCGTCATGCGCGTACTACAGACGAGCGAGTGAGGCGGTGCCGGGGGGCGCGCACAAGCGAGACGAATTGCAACGACGCTTGGCATCAGTCTGTAATGAACTCGCCGTCAGATATATGAATGATGGACAGCGTAAGTGATGTTTTTTTTATTATTCTTTCAAGAGAATAAAACATAAAAGTAATGGAGGAATCTTACCATCGATTCCTTCCTTCATTTTGGCCCAGTTTGTTTACGCCTAAAAATTTGCTCTATTAAAATAAATATTCACATGTCATTGTTATTGCCTCTGGCTTTCAACTCGGAGACTTTAGTTAAAAAATATTTAGATAAAGATAATATTTAATTGTACAAAAACTTTTAAAAAGTTTTTTTAGTATAAAAAAACTATACATATTTTTATACTAAAACATACTACTGATTCATAGTAGTTAATTATTCAATTTAACACAATACACCGAATTATAATTCGCTTCAAATTTGATTCAAATGTTATGCTAAAGTGTCCAGCTTCCGAAGAACTGTGGTGCTCACTCCGAAAAGACTTGTGATGGCTCATGGCATGTGAATTTGGCTCTTTCAAAAATCCTTTTTTCCAGGAGTTTGGCTTAATTAGCAAGAAAACCCAAATTGTCTAATTGTGGGAGGCATTAACCAAATGGCTTATTTTCAGAAATCTACATGAAATACGTAGAAGAATCCGGCGAGAACCTACCGTTTCCAAAAGATGTTCGAGACCGGTTAAAATCATTCTCTCGTATGTCTTCCGAGTGTTTAAATGAAGCCACGTCGATATTCGAATCGGTCAAGGACGTTCCCAATTTGGCTCTTCTGTACTGCAATAAGGCAAGATATATGAGATTCAAGGCTCATTGTGATACGAATGGATCTACGTAAGTATCTTAAAAACTACTGTATATACGTGGCCAGAGGTCGTGTTCGGGTTCGTTGCTGGCCTCTTTTGGGTCTCTTTTGTCCCACATTTCTGCATCTTTTTGCTTAGTTTTGGGGAAATGTTACATATTGCAAACAAAATGCAGAAGAATTATCTTGTGTCTCTGGTCCATTTATCAAACTCAAACTCAAAATATCTTTATTCAAGTAGGTCTTTATAAAGACACTTTTGAATCGTCAATTTTTACACTACCACCGGTTCGGAAGGCAGTCATCTACCAAGAAGAACCGGCAAGAAACTCGATAGCTGCTCTTTTGAAATAAACAATTAATACAAAACTGTGTTACTGACAATTAAAACAACAAAGCATTGTAAGGCTACTCAAGAATTGAACTGTCCCGATGCTGAGCCAATTGCCGACACATTAAAGGGATCTTTGTCCTCTAAATATTCGTTTACGGTATGCTTATCGAGGCAGACTATTTTGTTCTGTATGGAATTGCTACAACCAGAATACTTGGTGTATAGGAGTGGTGTAGTGTTTTTTTGGCTCTTGCCCCGATCACGTGATAGAGAAATTGGTAGTAATTTTTTTAGTTCCTCGTTTGCCTCTTGTAACTTGAGAAAAAAAAATGTGTAATATAAAAGTTTTTAACTTAAAGTGTGTGTTTATTTCACATTGAAATCACAGATTTTGTTTATATTTTAGTTCCGAAAAACGTAGCCTCTACAGCATAGCGGAAGACCTATACCTGGACGCCCTGAAGATGCTGGGTCCACGTGAGAACAGTGGTGCAGCATCCGTATGGGATCTGGTGTCTTGGGAACTATCCTGCCATCTTTACACTAAGGCTGTTTGGATGCAGGACTATCCCGACTTGTACGGATGTGTAAGTTTATTTTAATATATAAATATTTTTCACGTAGTATCAAGATCAATAAAGCGTAGTATATCCTAATATTGGTTTTGGGAAAAGAGTGTGTTTTAATTCGACATATTTATTTAATTAAAATTGCCTCCTGGGAAGAAAAGAAGAAAGAAGATGTCATAAAAACCCCAATAAATAGAAAAGCCCGATGTTAATGATGGTTATAACTTATAAAGTTTTGTTAAAATATTTTCAGGAGTTCATGGAAGTAGCTGAAGCGTTCAAACACGCACTCAAGTACTGTCTGCTGGGTCCAGGCCCGAGGCAGTACCTCTACCAGTTCAGAGCTGCCATGATTTATCACCGGCTGGGATCAATGTATCACTCACAATTTAGGTATTTTCACGTCTAAAGTACTATTATTCAGATTTAATTTTACATATCCCTTTCATTTACGTATAAATGTCCAAATTTTACATTCTTCCATCTCTTTCTGTTGTATTGTATTGAATGAAGACGTTTGTCCTATACTTTTTCAGCCTGCATAGTTTATCTCTATGAATTATATTCGCTTCTATATAATATGGCTTTTTACGCCTTCAATTAGCTAAATGTATGTGTTAAATGAAATAGAGGAGTTTAAAATGTAATTATTTGTTGACGGCTCGATTGGCGAGGTTCCCATACTGGACTGCCGAACAGAGAGTTCCAGGTTCGATACCCGGTACAGTCAACAATTATGTATAAAATGTATTGATTTTAAATATATCATATGTATATGTATTAGATGAAATATTATACAAATGCAAAGTAATAAAATTGTTTTGCACAGATTGCAGACGGACGACGGTCCCAAGCGTCGCATTTTATTTATCGCAACGTGCACGTGCTACCGAGAAGCGACAACGCGTTTCGCCACCCTCGAGGACGTGTTCATGTACCTCGGCGTGAGTTTGGAACACGTGGCTGTCATGGAGGCGTATGCGCAGGGTGAGAACAAAAACACAATTACACGTGCTTAAAACAGTATAACTTACAGCTACTGAGGAGCTTAAAAGCTAGGCTGCTATACACAATTATGTGACCGCAGGGGGGATGTTCGAATTATTTACTTAAATGGTGTTTTTTCAAAGCATACCAATAAGCAATAAATATATTTAATTATAAAAAACGAATTATGGTGATACCGTTCTATAGAATGGTTCAGCTGAAATAGTTACACTCAACTGGCCTCAAGATATATTCTTGTTCTCGTCTTTTGTATGGTGAGATGTTCATAACCGTCTTTTCTATATTTATCTCTTGTATACTTCCATAACTACTTTAACTTTTCTTACTTTTACTTTTCCTTAAGGGTCTGTAAGAATCCATAAGTTAATGTCCCTTGCCCTATAAAATTATATAGTTAGGTTTTTTAAAACAATTATTTGACTATTTTTAACGAATGGCTGTCAGTTTTCAGACGGCAATTTATATAATTCTCAATGACAAAATCGATTATTATTCTTATATGTTGTTATTATTTTGTTGTGGGTTTTATTAATGTATTATTATAAAAAAAAACTGCTGAAAATTTGTTTATCATCGGTTTTATTTTGAGTTGTGCAAATCTAAAAAAAATGCATTCATATGTGAGACAAGTGTTTGCTTTAATTATATAATACTTTCAGTATCTCCAAACGACAAACTCAAGTCATTGCAGAATGCACTTGAAATATTACAAGAGACGTACGCCGTGATGGTGTTATTGAAAAATCGTGACCCCGAAGAGAGTTACACGAAGCCGGAGGACTGTGACCCCAAATCGTTGAAGAATGAACACGGCCTCCTCACGTTGTACGAAAACCGACTTCATCACACGTTAAAAACCCTGATACAGTATTGTCGAACGAAATCGAATAAAGAAAAACTCACGGACATGTACAAGAAGATGTATTGCGCCAGTTTGAAAATTGTGAAAAACGACGACTCGAGACTGTTTGCCTCGAGTATTTGTGACGTTTTGAATCATATGCGCATTGTTTGTAAAGAGTTTGAATAGATGGGGCTAATGTTGCAATAACTTAAGTTTAACGTGTAGTGCAAAGGGATTTAAAATTTATTTATACCTCGCAACCCTTTCCCCAAACCGCCCCCTTCCCCAAACCTCCCCCTGCCCCAAACCTCCCCCTTTCCCAATCCTCCCCCTTCCCCAACACCCCACCCCCAAAGCCACCCCCCCTTTCCCAATCCTCCCCCTTCCCCTAATCTTCCCCCTCCTTCACTTCAGGGAGGGAAAAGTCCCTGATTACAATTACATCAGCCGTAATGTTTTTGATAACAATTTAGATTTAATTAATTCAACCTCAATTTGTATACTTTTGAAAAGGGATTTAACTAAGAGATATCCCTTAGCTTAAGTATTGTCGCTACGCAAATGTCTGAATCGTATCGATACATATAACGGATCTTTATTTCTCTGATTTCATTTTTTAAACCAAAAAGTTATCTATATTCCGATAAAAGAGACCTTACTAATTGCCCAATCTTAGTCTAGGTATTTCTATTGGCTTATGTTATTAGCGACTAGCAGCTCTCTAACCAGAATGTAATCCTTTTATCTTCTTTCTAACAATTACTTACTCTTTCATAATCATAATCAGTCAACAATAGTTTACCAATTTCAAGCTAGCGACTGAACGAGACTGAACGGTTGGGAGAAAACTCCTTACTCTTGAAGCGAAACGATTAAACCCGACTCCTTGGTTCGTTTTCATTCAATCGAATGGTTTTAGTATTTATAGTTCGTTTACTATCGAAGAATATAGTGTTTAATTATGAATTGTGCACTCACGTTTCGTTTACAAAACGATCGTTTAGGAGATGAAGGCTCGTAGTGCATAAGACTTGACTGAAATATATTATTAAAAGATATTTCCTATTCTTTATTTAAGTACCAAAACATTTATTCCTATCTTATATCATCGTCATATTTAATGACATCAAGGTCTAAAGAAAATAAACATTAATTGAATGTTTTTAAAGAATTGGAGACGAGCCAGCGAGCTCCCATTCAGCATGCCGCTCATGGACACCCAGTATTAATAGGTGGTGCCGACCCTTAAGAAGTACCCTGTTTTTTTTTTAATTTTAGGCTCAAAATTGCTATGAACGACCTGAATTAGTAGCCGATTTAAAGCGATTGTATTTTAATCCACAGTTGAATAAAAAAGCTAATATCGAATATTGAGATTCTACATAGCGTTCTGCTTATTAGCGATCTGCAATCAAGTGAGTAAGTCAATATAAAAAGGTAAATAATCAAAGTAAGTAAAATCTAACATTTATTTCAAAAATTATCACAAAACACAGCCTAAAATATAACGTACATATAATATATATTATAGACATATTTTGAACATGTAAACAACTTTTAACAATAATTTAGTTTTAAAATATATACAATTTCTTATGTATATAAATATAGTATACATTTCACATACGATCCGTTACCAAAGCAAGTGTAGCTTAACGTAGTATACACAAATATATAGCCAACAAACATGTTCATCCCACATTAGTTTGGGGCCGGGGCTTTGAACGCGAGACCCCCTGTTCAACAGTCGGACAGGGTGGCCATATCAACCAGTAGCTAAATAACATATAAAGCAAACTAGCACCAACTATGAAGGTTTTATAATTATACAGTTTAACTGTTTACCTAATTAAAATCGCATATTGGTACAATGTAAATTCGTTTGAAACTTGTCTTGAAATATGAAAGGCACTGGGATCTTTCTATGTGTACTTTATTAAAGTTATAATATACATTAACACATAAATAATAGCTTAATAAAATAAACTAAAACCTATTTTATGGGATAAAAATTTAGTCTCTCTGGAGTGGATGTATAATAATACTAGAAAATGTTTTCTTTCTAATGAAACACGTCCGAACACCAACTTTAATTACATACATTTATGTATGTACATATGTGGACACTCGCCAAAAAGCGCTTGGTCCCATTCGTTTTCTCGTTTAAAGTATAATTTAAAGAAAAAAATTATCTAAGATGTTGATTATGCTTTTTCTGGTTTTTGTTTCCTGAAAAAGTTAATAATTATAATATTAGAATATTTAATATACTAAATTATTAATAATTTTGTAATATACTAAACTTACCCAGCTCCCAACATCTCTTGTATCTCCTGGAAGCTCTTGCCTTTGGTCTCAGGTACAAGGAACAGCGTGAAGAAGAAGGCAATGACACAGCACACACCGAAGATCCAGAAACCAACATACATACCGAGGGATGACGATATTGTCGGGAAGTATCTGCAACATTTTATTTTTATATTAAAAAATGATTATCGTTATTACAATAGAACAATTATTTCTTTTCAATTTTTTGTCGATAAATTAAGATATTAAAACCGTACCTGGTAACAAGGAAAGACATCACCCAGCAGAAAGCAGTGGCAATTGGTGACGCTGCAGCCTTCACCTCAATGGGGAACAGTTCACTCATCACAGCCCAAGGTAATGGTCCCAAACCCCAGCAATAGGTCACGATGAAGACAACAAGGGACAAAATAGGCAAGAAACTGATGGATTCCACTACTGGACTGTCATTTTCTGATAGAAGGAAGAACATGCCGAGCAAACCCTGTGGAAGGATATTATTGATTTCAACTAAGCTACTATTTATCTGACGATATTAATTGAAAGAAATATTTGCATAAGCAATTAGATTTACACAGGTGGGTCTTATAAAAAATACATTAACATTAACTGAAAAGAAACTGGTTTTAAATTATTTAAATAATTTAAAATATTTCTGAATCTGTTTTTGTAGTTTTATGATGAAGTATACTAGGTACGTACAGCTCCAATAGCCGTTCCACACGAAGAGATGAGAAGTAGGATCCGCCTTCCAAGTCTGTCTACTACCAGCGGCGTGATAAATGAAGCTACCACCTGAAAAATATTATGTTACATTATACACTACTATCCCTAATTAGAATTAGAACAGGCTGGGATTTTACTCTACAAGCAACGTGTTTCTCCACTGAACGCAAATCATGATAATTGTCGCACATACCTGAACGGCACCAATAATTATTGTTGCTATAGACGACTCCAACGAAGTTCCTGATGCATCGAATATATCTGTCATATAGAAAAGAACAGCGTTGATACCGCAAAACTGCTGGAAGAAGACCAGCGCACACGAGATGTAGAACGCTTTGAAATTACTGCCGCGGAAGACATCTGCAATCTAAAATGTTTTATACTTAGTCATGGCATATATATTAATGAAAAACATTTTCCTACGTAACGATTACAGTGTGTTAATTAAATAGGTACAGGCAATACAGGTACTTTAAACGTTAAGGCCAGTTATCAATCGCAGCACGCACTCTTACTATGGGAAGGTTCTTCGTATGTTTTGTTTTAGGGACTCCAAATGATTTAATGAATGAAGCGTTTAAAGTATCACAAAGAATATCAGCCTAATAGCGATTCTAATTATTATATATTATATATATAAATCTCCTGTCACGATGTTTGTCCCCGATGGATTCCTAAACTACATAATCGATTTTAAATTAAATTGGCACACCTGGTCCAACTTGAGATATAGTATAGCTTAGATCTTTAATTATAGTCGCAATTTTATTTTATTGCAAATTATTTGTCTATATAATTAATTGACAGTCTCTATCTGTTAACTTCAAATGGCAAGGCCTCGTTTGCCGGTTCAGCTAGTTATACATAATTGATTTAGTAATAGTAATCTTACTGAAGCCGTCTTTTCCATAGAGGCCTTCACTTCGGCCTCCATCTTGCTGAGCTCAGCTTCAACACCAGCGAGGGATCGGCCACGGATCGTCGCCAGACATTCTGCTGCTGCGTCTCTGTCGTCTGAATACACAAAAATTATAATATAATTAAGAATTATCATTAATTTTCACACAGCTAAACACATAATAAAAGTTTTTCTTACTCTTTAGCAAGTAATAAGTTGGTGACTCCGGCATGAAGAAGAAGAGCACACAGAAGAGAGCAACAACAGCCACGCCTACATATGCAACTGCCATATATGAGATGAATGGTCCAATGCCATACACCAGCAAGAATCCCAGTGTGATGAAAGCTTGTAGAAAAGATCCGAGTGCACCACGGCTATCATCCTGTAATTAAATAAAAAATGATTTATTTCTATTGCATATCATTAAAAATTAGTTGCTTACGCATACATATTTTAGATATCTAAACACAGATTTATGAGCAAGTAAAATTTGTTGGTCTCTTAAAAAGATATTAGGTAGTTTGGCTTGATAAATATTGAATGGTTGTTAATAACATTACATTTTAACAACATTGAAAACTTTTCTCATTATTGTTGTTTCGAGAACTGAGTGGATTTCTTTCGAATTGAAATTGTAAAATGTAAAAGCACTAATATTTACATGTTAAAACGGTTTTATGAGACGCTAATTCTCTTAACACAAGACATTCTTGTCGTCAAAGCGCTAGCACATGTGATGTTTTTATAATGTACCTGGTTAGGTACAAAAACAAATTATACAACTTAATCAGTACAGAGTTAATTGTAAATAAGTAATTATTTGTCAAGGACAAAATCCGTGGCTTATGTGATGCAATCTGATAACCCCGCCTGTTTAATACTGTTTAGTACTTTAAAAGTTTAAAGGTTAGCAATAATATCAAGCCCCTTTTTTGTTGACTTCACAAGCTATTCATATTGAATTATAACCAGTATTTTTTGGCGATTTAAAGCAGTGGCGGAGAGATTCTTGCCAGTTCTTCTAAAGTAAAGTAAAGTTTTTTTTTGTTGGTGAATCGTCAAAAGTGTATTATGTGTACATAGTTATGCGAATAAAGATTTTTACTTTATTGAAATTAAAGGAAAAAATATTCTTTGAGATAATTTTCTTACACTTATGCACTGTGAGAGAATTTAAATAAAAAATACTATTACATTTACTGCCACTCTAAATCAAGGACGTACCGCGCCGTAAAACTGACACGAAACTCTCCGTCAATCCTTTGAATTTATTTGTTTCTTAACTTGCTGGCATTTTTTAAACAATATTAGATAAAAATCAATATTAAATAATAAGGACACAATTTGATAAATCTGCCAGAACATAGGAATCTCGTTAAATATTATTTTAATAGAGGCCTTCGGTTATATATTACGTTATAAAATATGTTACCGTAGCAATTTCTGCACAGTACATAGGTGATATAGTGAACACCATTCCAACAGCAACTCCCCAGAATATACGACCAGCAAATAAGTAAGCCATTGTCTTAGCCACTGCCACCAATATCCAACCGATAAATAGGGGAATGGTAGCGGAAATCAATCCCCATTTTCTGCCGATCCTCGACGCAGCAAAACCTCCAAGGAATGGTCCTATAATAAAATAAGTAATTTAAAACACCTGGTAACTAATACATTGTAATAATTACATTAGAAACATCTATATTAATGTATAACGTTACCAAATATAGCTCCAATGGTAAGTATGGAGCCCATCCAAGCCAAATCATCCGAAGTGGGAATACTATCCAAAGGTGATTCGCCTGTATTGTTAAGCTTAGAGTTTATTGGTGCAGTCCATCCCATATTGTAGCCCAGACACGCGATAAGTAAGTTCGCTGAAATCATTAATAGAATTGTCATAAATGTTCAAAGGTCCTGCTAAAGCATAGCTCAGTCGGTAATGTTTCAATTACTAGACTGTGTTAATTTAAAATAGTGCATTTTAAATTAAATATACAGTACTACAATAACAGTAATAAGTAGAGAAGATGAAAATAACTGGGAAGAAACTGCGCCACTTCTTCCGTTTTGAATGAGCTGCAACCATTACATGCTGAGACAAATATATATCAATATCTCTATATATAGAAAATCTTGCATGCTGAAATACACACACACATTTACGTTTTAGTGAAAACTACCCGCAAACACAAAGTACACCGCAATGATTCTAGAATGGAAAAATATGAATAACTGTAGAAAAATGTGTTTTGATTATATAAGACGCAAGAATTCTTCTTTATGTAATTTGAAATCAGACGTAAAACATATTTATACAATTGCTAGAAATTTAAAGTAATTACATAGATAAGAATTCTTGTTAGAGAAATGCTACGATTATGTTAACAGTCCATGTACGTACAATGTCCGGTATGCATGATAATATATAGTCGAGTGTGACAAAATTGTATTTTATATATTAAGCATGAAAAAATGATTTTTATTTAAAATGAAGGCCAAGTTTGTAATAAAAAGTATGAATTTTATATTATATATAAAAGACCAGTTGACAGTACACTTGTATTTTGTATGTTTTTTTTTATTTGGTCCCTAATAAACCAACTTATTGAGCCGTGAAAATAAAATAGTCCTATGATTAAAAATCAATAAGGGTTAGGGAGTGGCTATTCGATACCGCCGTAATAAGGGATTAATAAGGTTTATTCTAATTTAAAAATATAAAATAAAAGTATTATAAAGAAACTAAACAATAAAAGTAATATATAAAGAGGTAATTAAATAATTACCTCCATACCATAACCATTACATAGTAAATAAAAAGTATAATCAACACTGGGATTTGAATTAAAACTAAGTAAAATAATTATTACATTATAATGAAGCACATTGTAAGATTAAGACCCTTAACGGTGGACCACTATTTCGCAACACCCTAGATAAAAGTTTCATATTTTGATATTAGATTGTTATTGTGTTTATTATTCAACATAAAAATATTAATTATTAATTCGTACTTATTTAAGATATTACGACTACGTAACATAAACAAAACTTCAAAGTACAAATGTTTAGTTAGTGTTGAATAATGTTTCATACACTTTCGTACTTCATAAATCTAGATTTCAGGATTTAGGCATTTATTTGCTTACATAAGATCTTGGCACACACAGAATAGGCGGTCTTATAATAAAACCATAGATGAGGGGAACGCGAATGTCATGTTTATGTCCATAGACGAAAAATATATCCATAAAAGACAAACTGTCAAACTGTCCACGATTTATAATCAAACCATATATAGTTCGAAGCCAAGTACTCATTATTGAGTCAGCATAATACTAGAACTAGAAACCCATTTATTTGCTACTGTGTACATGCAGGCATTGAAGCGGAGGATATAAGACAATGCCTAATAAGTCATAATTTTCCTAGGACACTCTTGTCCTCTCGACAAAGACTCTACTCTCGGACTCTTCCGAGAGTAGAGTCTTTCCTACAGGTAGACCAGAAAGAGGAGAGCCTCTTCGTATATTAAGAAAAAGAGTTAACACAGTGCAAAATCATTCATTTTATATTGTATTTTACTGTACTGTATTTTCCAAATATTCGATTGATATATTGGATTCAGATTTGGTATCTTCTTACAGTTTATTCTAAGAGGTTCGATGACACTTGGTAGTATTATAAAAAAATATTCAACATAATATCGCGTGTACTAAATAGCAACATAATAAAACATTGTTATTGTTAAGAATTAAAAATAAAAGTAAATATTTGCATAAAAAAGTCAATAGACGACCATAAAAAATTGTACACTGGGCTTGGCCTGTTTGTGTGCATTCGATGCTAACTCAATAATGTAACACACCCATTTAACTATTCCAATAAACCAATTTTATTATCAAGACAGTGCACCAATCATAAATGTATTTCATTTTGAACCAATATGTTCAAAATATTATTACGTTTCTATTCATGTGATTGCATTTGTTGTTATTAAATTAAGCCATTACAATGTATCGATTTTAACGAGTTTTATATGAAGTTGTTATAAAACTACAAATACTAGTTACATTCAACGCAAACATAGACGGTAATATGTCTCTTCCCTTTTCAGATCAATTTCCATTTGGCATTGTGTAGCAATGATCGTGTACTCTCTAGCATTTGTGTTTCAATTTTAGTTTCTTTTTCCTAAAAAAATTGCATTCACGAGTTAATATTATTTACGCAATATACACCTTATTTGAATTCAAATGTTGATCACTGTTTTAATTGTGTTTGTTTATTTATATTTCGCAGTAATCCCTCACCTTTTGTCACACTTTTTAGACTTGCCTGGATTAACTTACTAGCGATAAATACCCCCTTTACAATGTACATATTTATTTCACTGTGTAATCTTAATATATAAAATTCTCGTGTCACAGTTTTCGTTTCCTTACTCCTCCGAGACGGGTTGAACGATTCTCCTGAAATTTTAGAATTTCCGGATTCTAATGAATTTTGAGCATTAGGTCTGAGAATCGGCCAACATCTATTTTTAGAGACATTTTTTTTATTTTTTTTGGCAAAATGACGTTTGTCGGGATCAGCTAGTAAAGTATAAAAAACATATTATACCATCTAACCAATAATTTTTCATCCTACGGTATTAAGTTACAATAATTCACAATTACAAAGAGAATTGTTATATTTAACTACGCCAGACGTCCTCTATAAGTAGTCGTAAATTATAGGAAGTCATTAATCATAAATGGCGGAATTAATGACGTTACACCTTCCATACAGGTACACAATACAGCATTACCGAAGTCATCTGCTTTACGTTTTGTTAAGTAAATAAATTAATCTCAAATTATCTATTATTGTTTATAACATTGTGATGGTGACGTAGTCAGTACATACGTATGTATGGCCTGTATGTGATTATGTATTGACAATCTAAATTATTACTTGATACATTAGTTATAATTTACTTTAATTATATTTAAAAGAACGCGAGAACCCTAAAAAAGAGAGAAAAGTGCAAAAGTGCAAAATATATACATAATATATAAGAATAGCCAAATTATATACTATGTATTTATGTAATAAATGATCTTTCTGGAAGTCGTAAAGATGCATACAATTACAAAAAAATATTGGAGGCTTCAAGTATATACTATAATTTATCGACAAGTTTATAACGTTTAAGAGACTATACAGGTAAAGAATATTTAGACGACAAGGATCCTTGGAATGTGTCAAAAATAATTTAGTATCCAAATTCTCTTGTCCCGTTCTTATCTTGTTTAACCACATTAATCCCACTATTTTTATTATCTCCCTTTCTTTTATTATTTAATTATTGCTTTTTGTTCCATTTAAATTTTCCATTTAACTTTTTTTACACTTAAATTGTTAACACTTGGCGCTGTGCAGCGGTTTGCGACAACTGGGGCTGCTGAAAATCAGTGGTGTGGAATGCTATATTCGACACAAATCCTGAGCAGCACCCCATTTGGCGCACGCCCGCGGCACTTGCAACAATGCAATGTGTTTATTTTTTAGTTAATTTTAACAATACTATTGTACTTATAATTTATTGTGATGTTGTGTGTACCGTGTGTGTGTGTCCAAATAAACGTTTTTTGTAATTAGAATTTAACGTGTAACAAAATTGTTAATTGGCATTTTAACTATCGATTTTTTTGCCGGTTTTTATCGTTATCTTTCAAACCAGTGGTAATGTACATAATACGATTCAAAATTGTCGTGATAAAGACCTCCTGAAGATAAATTGAATTAGTATAATAAAACTCGATATCAACCGAATGATTGATATAGGGGCTGGATTTTATCGGATAGATATGAGGGGGGGGGGGGGGGCGATTGTCCCGCATGACACTGGCGACTTAGGTTCTATACTTTTTTCGAATAGTGGAAAACGGAATTCGCCTGATATTAATTAGTTTAAATGTTATTAGTGCATACATAAAATATATTATTGATACAACAATGAAGATATTTTGGATTCGTCTTCGCGTCTATAAATATCGCGGTAATTAAACAATAATAAATTTCTATAATCTGTGCACGTGAATCTCGCGTGACGTTGGATCACACCCATAATTTGGCAGGTTGTAAGCATTTAAAATATTTTATTTATTGCGGTGAGTGCTTTAAGAGATGTAGTGATTTGATAAATATACCAAAATCACATTTAAATATTTATATAATACTACGTATAACATATTAAAGTCAAATTTTTTTATTTAATAAGATACATTGGAGCATTTTAAACCCCTATAAATGACGATGGTCTAGAACCTAAATAACACTATTATTGACAAATTTATTACTTTAGTTATCAATTGTCGAAATGGTGTTGTTAACGTAGCAACATTTTTTAACATAAAAATTAATTTGTCGATTATACATGAGTGATGTGCTTTTAAGATATAAGAAAAATAACCACATTTTAGGCCCACACAATATGATTTTTTTGCATCTCATACGAGGGATTAAGACATGTAGGTTCGTCTGTAGAACTTATACTAATATTGTCATTCATACTTGTATATCGTACTGATGATAATTTCGCACCGTAACGCAACGAGAAAATCATACACACGATCGATTTAGGCCGGAAAAATCTGCACAATTAACAGCTTGTATTATATTTTGCATGTTTAAGTATGTATTATCTTTATAGATTTAACTACGGTGATAGGTTTTCCTTATTAAAGTGATCCTATGACCTAAAGATTGTAAACACCTTGTTGACTACGTAGTTAATCTATATGACTTTCTGATAGAAGTTCTAGTGTCACCTGATACGAGAATCATTCTAGTATATCCGATAAATTTATTATATAACATAAATTTGAAACCATCTTAACAAAGTTTATTATTTATATTTCTTTAAATGAAGATATTGTATATTATATATCGAAGCCAAAAGGTGAATATTTTATTTTTTAGAAGAGGAGGCACACCGTAAATTTGAAGTAGCCCCGAGTGTCTATGGGCAAGTGGCTGACAGCTTTTGAGTGCGTTGCCAGTCTTTTAGGAGGAACGCTCCTTTCTTGGAAGACCCTAAGTCGTATTGGTTCGAAAATAACATGGCGGGCAGCTGCACATATTATTTAAGAAAATATGTAATAGAGTAATTTAAATTTGAACGAACGAACTGCTTAGCAGTTGATAATTCTATTATCAGTATTTTACATAATTTAGATAATGATATTAAAAACAACTTTAGTGGGGGTTAAGAATTTATTTGTTATCATTGTCTGATAAAAATATATACGCAATATGGCGTTACGTTACAATTATTATACAATAATATTTATGATTTATTTAATAATATTTTTTTTTAGGAAATGTATCAATAAAAAGTTAATCGGTATTGCCAATCGTCGGTAAAACGGTTCGTAGCATTGCTACGAAACGTAGACATCGTTCTGAGACTGGTAAATATATTGGATATGTCTTTAGAATTAGAATATTGCATATTTTATTCAATATATCACTAATATAATTCATACGAGTCGGAAAGAATTAAAGGCGGGTATCGTTTTTGGGGGATTATAATCGTTAATAAAACATTAATAATAGCTTTATCCGCTTATTCCCATAAAAGAAAAATACAAAAGATAACAATTATAGTTTTTATATGCATCAGTTGCAATTTTTTGGAGAAGACATTTTTTTTAATTTAACGAAAATTATCTAAAGTGTAGCCGCCTTAGATTCTATACGACTGACATATGAGTGGGTTTAAAAGATAACAGAAAAATATTAACATAACAGATGTATAAATATTAAATAACAATGGATAATCATTGTTCATTATATTGCGATTTGCCAGACAATGATTTTTCACACAAGTGTTATTATTTTTCTAGTTTACCACGATCGCATCGTTTAGAGTTATTTTCAAAAATGTTATACATTTTATCGAAATACAAGTGACTGGCAATAATTAAAAAGGTCACCTTTTGTCTTTAAATTGTTGATACGCTTCAATAATTATCAATACGTATACGATTGTTAACATGTTTTATTATTATTATGTATTATCTTGGATAGGAAATCTAGTTAATTTAATTGATATTTTGGGGGCCATAAAATAATTCAAATCGTAAAAGTTTATATTAAAATCTGATTAATTTATTAGACAATTATTTACTAGACGAAATTGAAATTAACTCAGAGTGCTTTAGTCTTCTATTTTAAGGGCTTACGGATCACATTGTCAAACCAACAACAATTAAACAATGCGATAAAGTATGTTATTAAAACTGATTATTACCAGTTTGTCATTATGTCGTCAAGTACGATACGAGGTTTTCAAATTTATATTTTTATTGAATACAAAACGCAACGGTTTCGTGTTATTTTCGGCAATAATTGTTTTTTATTTCAATTAATTTTTGACATTATAAATAGAGTACAAGTATGAAATTAGGTTTAAAAAGACATTACGCGAAAGTGTTTGTTACAAAGGCATATTTATCATGATTTTATCAGATATTTAATCCAGCGATTATTTATTTTATAATATTATAACTGTGTTATCTGTCAAATGTAATATATGAAATTACCGCTATTCTGTTTATTTGAACATTAATATTGTCAAACAAGATAAAAATATTTTTAATGTTTTAAAAGTTGTATCTGCAAAGTTTAGAGGCAAAATTTAAATTTCGGAATATAGCAATATATATTTATTACATTTTGTGTACCTACTATGAGCAGAACATGTATTCATACAAGATCATTCAATATATAAATTCCTTTTACACATGACCAACGCGTCCAATTAAATTTTTTTATTACTTTTGACAGTAATTTCACTTGGCTTATTTGTATTTCTTTATTTAAAATCGAAAAGGTGCTGAAAAGTAGTTCGAACATTTTATGGGCGCGAAAAATGTCATAGACAAATTGGACTACAAAAAATCCTATACAAACTATTTAAAACTCACGAATTCAAATTCCCATCGAAAGTACCACAGACACATTGTTCACAGACAAAACACAAACACACCACAGAGACATACCGATGCCGGCGATGACATATTGCCTCCAAAGTTGTCCCTCCTCCATTCTGTACGCTTGTTGGTTGACTGGCGCGCCGCTGCCCACGGGGTCGTAAGCGTAGCTATCTGCCATCTGACGTCACTTCTCAACGTAGTATTGGCACGCACGCTGTTCCAAATCTGTAAGATTTCCGGTCTTCAGATTTTTCTTAACACTTAATTATTGCTTCTAATTTGTTGCATATATTTGATGTGAATATTTTTAATTATATAGTCCTAACATTTAATCAATCTGTAGATAATATATTATAATCATTAATTATTGATGAAAACTAATTAACATAGTTTTTAAAATATATAAACATAATCAATATTTTTTAGATATGTTCAACATGTTTTAGTTTAGTTTTGCATATATGAAATGGAAGGGAGGCAGAAAGGGTCCCGTAATACGAGCACATACATTTATTTAATTTTACATAATTGATTGTATGTATATGTTGTTTAGGTATAAATACATTTGTTCCTAAACAATACATAAATTTAAAATCAAATTGCAGATTTCTCGCATACTTTCCATAAATATTACATTATAAACTAGATAATAATATTAACACATCGACTTCATTAAAACCAGTTACATTCCATTTTATTCTTTATTTCATTTTATTTTTATAGACTAGATAATCCAATGCCTCCATGCCCTTATATGGATCTAGTACTTATATTTTCTTACATAGAACAAAGTTCTTTGAAGTTTACCTTTCGAGCTTAACGTTCCCTTGTATTATAAACACAGGAATAAACAATAATCAAAGACAAATTCATTCTTCATAACTGAAGTTTGAACCGGCGTCCGGCTGTTCTATATTCAAATAACTGACATTTATTTATAAAAACAACAATTTCTATTGTCTTGATGTAACTTAATACAAAACAATGGAATTTCGAAACATTTAATTCATTAAATTCAATACTATTAATTACAATCATGCGTCATCCCTTGACATGCCTTTGAACCTGGAGATCGTCAAAATGTAATGGAGATTATAAAATTTAAGCTAATATACTGCCTAACATTGAATGTGTGTGCCTATCAACCTTTATGCCGTGCGTTGTCTTAAACCCAAGAATCAATAGGCTAGTAGGCCTGATCAATGTTAAATAAAAATTATCGAATAAGCACGTGCCACTGGGCTGTAGATCATAGACCATAGACCATATGACATAGGGTTGAATGGTCACGGTATTTATAAAATGTATCTCATAAAAATACAATAGTATGTATGACAATTAATTGGACTATAAGATAAGATAAGTTTTGCTAATAATAATAATTAGTAACAAAACCAATGTTTTAATTATAATTATTATCTGCGTGTGATATGTGACCTTAAATTACGTAACACGTTTTGATATATTTTGGTAGAGCAGATTGAGCATATGGTTCTATACACTATGTGATACGGTCAATAAATTATAGTGATGTTATATTATTATTATGGGTATAATTAAAATGCGTTTTTTAAAATAATAAGATGCTCTTTGTCTCACAGAAAAGTATAATGAGGAAATGATTTTTCCCGTATAGAATAAGTAACGATTTCCTATCGAGTTCCGGGACAAATTTTCCTTAAGGGAAGTGCAATGATCTTATGACATCAACTAACATGTGTTTCTCCAATTTCCCGTTTTCCTGTTCTGAATAGCAAATAGAAGAACATTCTACATTGCAAAATCTTTGCGATAACCAATTTATTTTAAAATAATTCATAGAATAGTGTATATATAAAAAAATATTATTAAATATAATATTTATGTATAAATAAATACAGTAAATACAATAAACTAAAAATATAATTGTGGTGTATGTGAATGCGATTGGAAATTTACTACCATAAAAAATATTTATCTTTATATGTTATTGTTACTGTTATATTGCATTTATATGTATTTAGTTCGAGCGAGCGGCACATAAGATACCGGTTGAATGTAAAGGTCTTTACGCCTGATTAGCTTCCCGCGCATAATCACACATTTTATAGCAGGCGTTTTTCATTGAAGAAGAAATGCGAATATCATGCATTATTTTTTTCCTTTTCTTTGCTAATCCACATGCAATTATATATAGTAATATATAACAGGAATATATTGCTAGCTGTCAGTCAACATAGTGAGAACGGGGCGGTGCTATTTGGGCGATCTATCATTTCTTCTGATTCCAAAAACATATAGTAACAACAACAGGTGTTACTATATGTAACACTATTAATATTATATATTATTTGATTATCCTGATATCTTGATCTAACACGTAAAGGGGAAATCATAAAAAGTTTGTAATACACATACTATTTTAGCTTTACATGCGTTTGCGGACTTTAATAATATTTTACTTAAGAGAAAAATAGTCGTAGTAGTAACAAGTAGGACTTCAGTAGTATATATACATTGTATAAAAACCTTTTTGCAATACAGACAATTGCGATTAGAAAAATATATGGCACTTTAATGACACACTTATAAATATTAGATTATAACAACAGGTAAACACTGATTAACATGATAATACACTTATGGAGAGTTTTACAAGGTTATTACCATTAATATAGATATTATATGAAAAAGTTTATTAATCAATGCATAATAAGTCGTTATTAGCAGAATTTAAATGAGCCTTGTAGCGCATAAGACGAAAACAAAATTGTATAGAGCAGCACGGACTGGATTTATGTTACGTTTTTCTCGTATTACATAGCTTTCAAAATATTTTTTCAACTTTTTCTAAGCTAATTATTTAATATAAAATAAAAATATAGGCATACAAGTTTCCCGTTGTCTAAAAAGCTATTCGACATACATTACTATTTCAGAAGCTTAAAAACGTTCTATTTAATTTATGAAGACCATTAAAAAATCTCGTTTAATTATTTATTTAACGTATAACATAAATAATATGAGCTTATATACTTTTGATAAATACTGTTCCTCGATGATTTCATTTAAATTAACTTGACTTTAAGAGCCTATTCATACTATCCGATCTATCTTAAGGACATCGACTTGCATTGTTAAATGAGTACTATTGATTTGATAATTACCATAATAAATAGTGTATTATGGTCAGATTGGGCCATTGGAAGTGATAATTATGTTCACAGCTGCCCAAAGATCGTGAGAGTTTAAGATAAACTTGTCCATTCAAAAGTCATAGTGAATTAGTTACTAAATATATAGTGTATAGCGGAATTTTAAGAAGACCGGAGTGCCCACAATTATTTATTTGTAGGTTTTAGTTAGATAATAAATAATACAATATTAGACGAAACAATATCTTAAAATTAAGCAAATAAGGACTACTAGTTAAGTGATAGTCAACAACTTAAGTTTTACTTCCGTGAAAATTTCAACTCGTGACTAAGGAAATAACACGGTTTAATGTTTAAAACTATTAAGGACTAGGATATGTTCTTTTTTATTAAAAATATACCGACTTTTACGTGTTACAAGTTGATTTAAATGAGATATATTTTTTAATTTATTTATTGTATACCTGTAAAGCTGCAAATGTTGTAAATAGAGACAGGGTCATCAATATACTATATTACTTATATATGATAATATAGGAATCGATTACAATAATATCAATAATATTCATATTTAACTGAATTGTGTACGGTATAATTATTTCGCTATTATTATAACGTAAAAACCGACTACGTATTAGTAGCAATTTGGGTTGGGGAAAATTTCCTATGCTCATAATAGTATCGGCTATTTTTCTATAATATCTTATCTTAAGATAATTATGTGTTTAATCAGATGTACTAATTATGCCTGGACTTGATATCGGGTTATTAATAAAAAAAAATATTTAAGAAATTCGACAGTTATATGAAGCTTTGAATTGAAACAAATAATTTATATGTGACCGATATCGCACACCTTTACAAATTTAGCCTAAGTAAAATTAAATGACGGTGGTGTTACATAATGAGCTCGGAAAACGCCTGCTTAGGTGCCCCATGTTTACACTGCCATAAAGAGTCTAAGGACCTGGTCTTATAAGTAACCCTAAAACAAGATCGCTGTTCGCTACCAAAGTTGTGTGAAGGCACATGTTGCTAAGGAAAATCTCAGCAAATAAAAATCGATAGGAATACAGTTTGCAAGTTTCTCTAATTTGATGATTCTCAATTTATTTAAGTAACGCTGACTAAAAAATATAAATGCTAGTTCTGTTTGCCGTGGTAATTTTAGTTTTTACGTTTAATTCCGATAATGATCGAAATTTTAAAGAAATAAAATCTGGGCTCTTAAACCGTCAACATCTTTTGACTGATTGACTTTCATGCTTCTGTGTACATTAATAGTATGAATAAATAATTGATTGCTTGGTATAAAGACCCTCAGTAAATAAAAAAGGTTAAATAATACTGATTTTATAGCATTAAAAATATCTTCCAAAAATTCACGATAATTAAATTTAAACAAAACCATAGATTTTTTTTAATTTAGTCTATAGCATATAGGTGGTGGTATAATACTTACAGACTTGAGAAGAATCTATGGTACTTGTCACAGTTGTACGGTTGTAATCGGTATGAATTTTGTACCACTCGACTGCATTAAATATTGCGTGTTATGTCAACTGATAATTTCATTATAACGCATTGATTATATTTTTAATGAGTCATAGAATACATATTATTACACTATCATGAAGTAGATTTTTTCATGACGTTTGTGACAAAACTTTTGAAGAAGAATACGGCAAAAAGATTTTATTTCACTCAAAAATAAGTCAAATATCTAAGCGTATAATAGTTGTTTCTTATAGCTTATAAAGACTTTTGTTCTGTACCGACTAATACTAGAATATTTATTTATTTATTATACTGAAACTCAAAATATCTTTATTCAAGTAGGTCTTTATAAAGACACTTTTGAATCATTATATTTACACTACCATCAGATCAGAAGGTAGTTATCTACCGAGAAAAACCGGCAAGAAAATCGATAGCTGCTCTTTTAAACTAAACAATTAATACATTTTTTTTATGTGAGAGGAGGCGAACGAGCAGGCGAAGGGTCACTTCGAGTGATGTCCCAACCGCCGCCCATGGACACCTGCAACGCCAGGAGGCTTACAAGTGAGTTGCCGGCCTTTAAGGAAGAGGAACGCTCTTGAAGGGGAAAGGATGGGCACCGGAAGATCTCACTCACCGAACGAAACGCGAGTACAAAATGAACAAAGTCAAATTGTATCACTTTACGCCGGTTTTCTGTGAGAGAGTGGTATTTATCTGGCCGTGCCTGCCCATTCGGCTGAAACTCTAAGTAACAACATGGCACTACCACTCTAATTATGTTACTTACAATTAAAACCTTAAAAATAACAAACCATTGTAAGGCTACTCAAGATTTAAACTGTCCCGATGCTGAGCCAATTGCCGACACATTAAAGGGATCTTTGTCCTCTAAACATTCGTTTACGGTATAGTATTCCTTTTCAACCAAAATACTCTTTACGCGCGTTTTAAATTTATTATAAGTTGGTTATACGTACGGGGACTTTGTTATAAAAACGTATGCTCGTATGCGTATCAAGGATACATACAGCTTACACAATGAAATAACATCTGAATAAAATAAAATGATTGAAGATATAGCTGCTCCTTCAACGTCGTACAGAGTACATAGAGTGCTTGCAGAAATTATTTTAATATTAATTTTCGAAGAGAATTATAATAAATATATAATTATATTAATTTATAATGATATTTTATTTTATTCACTTACACTATGGAACACGGCATGTACCACCCAGTGAATCTGACACAACTGAATTAATAAAATACTAATTACAATTACAATAGTTCAAATAGATAACGAGAAAACGGTCCATCTTTTTATGTGTAGATAAGACATAAATTTGTAACCGATCAATATATATTGAAAAAAATATAATTGTACATTATCATTTAATACACATAAAACGTATTATAATAATTTTGTTCTGTTATCGAATAATCAGCGACGCGTATATTAAACACTATATTCAAAAAGAAATTAAAGATATAATTTGACAACAATTTATTAATACTTTTGTGGGCGTTGTTGTTAATTGCGGTACTCATTTCACAATAATCTGTCTCAACTTTCGAGTGCTTTACCCTTTGTAACCTTTAAATATTTCTTTTATTTGGTTGGACAACACAAACTTGTTTACTTTGTATCAGGCACATAACCAGTTATATAAATAGAGGCTTCTACGGTATCCCAGTGCAACTAATAAAATAAGCGGCTTTATCGACGGAAGTTTCCTTACGTGTCATCTTAACCAAGTTATAAGCTCTTATAATTAGTATTTTAAATCTCACAGCAGACAGTCATTTTGTTACTTTACAAACGGGAGAAGGGAATGTGAAATAATAATTAGAATTGTCCCTTTTCACCCAAGCTTTGCCTGTTCGTGATTTGTACAATTGATATTTTTCATTAATAAAGTTTATTTTGTTTATTACTGCAGGTTAAGTCGCGCACATAAATTGTATTATGAAAAATACACAGGAAAACATATGTAAATTGTTGTAAAGTGACACAGGTAGCGGTGTCCACTTGAGTTGAAGTTGACGCCATGATAAGGACAATAATGAAGACACGACGGAAGGAAATTTTATGTTCAGATAACATCATACCAATGTGTACAATCATTGGACTTCTTTGAATTCAATCTACTAAAAATTCCATAGATTGGAAAAGTTTCCAAGGGGTAGAAATTTGAATAGAAATGTAAGTTAGTTTGTGTCATAATAAATGTATTCTACCCCAGTTTTTTTAATATTCGTTTGAAAAACGGAATTATTATTTATAATTATGTATTTTTTTAAATGGTACGTTCAGAAAGCCTTTCCACTAAAACATCAAATTCTGGATCCAAATGTCCTATGGAAAAATACTGTTATCTATGCTCTATCCATATATTCCGGTATGAACAGAAAATGATCCTGTAATATCTACAATCTATTGGTCAGTTATTTATTTTTATTTCAAAAAATCTGTATTCTGGCTTTATACTCTGTGCAAATTTATCATGTTACTGGATGGTACGAATAACGATTTCATACTATCAAAAACATTGCTATTCATAAATTAGTTCCTAATGACTTATCTAAATGTATTAGATATTATTATGTGGAAAACCCAGTTTTTGAATTAAAATTAAATTATTTTCATAATTCGTCATACCAAATTAAAGCCTAATTAAGTGTAAACTTCTTTGTGCTGCCCATAAACCAAACATCATTTTGACAGTTGAAATATCTAGGCGCCTCGATAAAAAATTTCAACAATGCACGTAAGTTATGAAAATTTAAAATTGTTTAGAGTAATAAACTCAACTAATTAAATCAAAATGGCGTGTCATACGAAACTACCGAAACTAGAAACAGTTGAGATAACCAAAACTACAAAAAACTTATTAGGACCAAGCCTGGAATCGAAATTTGACGAGCTTAAATACGAAATCATACATAAAATAGATAATGAACTGACCGACTCGAAGAACGCGAGAGATTACATAACGCAAAAGTATGATGAGCTTTGTAATAAAATACAATATTTAACAGAACTAGACGCTGTGGTAAATGGTTTTAGGACTGATGTGAAAGCGATCGAGAAACAGATACTGGAATTGTCAACAAGATTGGATAGTGTGGAGAAGAGAGCGATTTCAAAAGAGTGTTCCTCTATAACGTCATCGATATTGGGTGTACCTAAATAGTGCTGTTTGAATATATTGTTGGCTTGCGTTTACTCTTTCTTAAATAAGATGCGCGCGGAATCTTTAATTCTATATTTTGAACTTAAAAGTTAAAGAACAGTTCTTTTTTTAGGGCTTCAGTCCAAACTTAGTTGTCTAACAAAATCCGCAATTTTTTTATATTGCATCAGTACATTGTCTTTATTGATAGACATTGCTATGTGAAAAGTTACAGGCTCCACTATGGGTTGACATGGTATTTATAATTTGTATAGATTAATACTTAGGTAAGTTTATGCAAACCAGGTAAGGCATTAAGGTTCCGCTTCTAACTTACAAGGGGCAATTAAATAAATCAAATTTCTATAATAATTAGTATATTCATCAAAACAACATCATCACAATAATAACAAACTTTATACAATTCACTAAAGCTACATATTCTCACATTTTTGTTAACAAAATTAATGAACATCTATTTGTAATAATTTAGGATTTTTTTTTAATAAAACAGTTAACAATAAATATTTGGCACATCTAAGTTCTAAACTAACACTAATTGGATCCCAAACTCGTCATATAATAATATTCACATCGTAACATAACGTCTCATTCACTTAATTCTATCATTCATATTATACAGGGTGTCCTTCAGGCAGCACTATGTTATAGGAATTGTCTTTTTTAAAGGAAGCGAGCATTTTTTCCTGCGAGTATTTATTTTTTTGCTATGTATACGAATCTCAGACGTCTGATTCGACCAACAGGGCTACGGCTGTGACTCAAAGTTCATAGTAGTATTGATATTACAGAAGAGCTTTCAGCAACACTCTTGAAATATTCACAACCTTTGAATAGCGTTGAAATATTAAGCCTTGCCACCCAAAATAGTTTGAATCTGGGACACGGTCTTGCCCTTTGTCTCTGGTATCAAGAAGAAAACAAAAAACACGCACACAATCATGAAACCAGCGAAGAACCAGAAACAACTGTAAATACCAATCGCATCTTTCATTAAGGGGAAACACAGGGTTACTATAAAGACCAACATCCAGTTAGTGATCACAGTAATCCCTGATGCTGTACCACGAAATTCGACGGGGAACAGTTCAGACATCATCATCCAGGGTATGGGACCGAAGCCCAAAGAGAAGGAAATAATGAATAGGACCAAGCACACCAAAGGAATCCAACCAAATGAAGATACATTACTACCGTCCTCTTGCAATTTGAAATACGTTCCCAGGATAATAAGACAGAGGCCCATGATGATGCAGCTTTGGAGAAGGAGAATCCTCCGACCGGCCCTCTCGATGAGAAGAGAAGAAATGTAAGTGGCAATTGTCTGAACCACCCCGACAATGATGGTGGCGATGACGGCTGGGATATCAGACCCAGCTGAAGCGAAGATTTGGTTTGTATAGAATATGACAGCGTTGATGCCACTGAATTGTTGGAAGAACATGAGGCCCAGAGAGCAGATGAAGGCCATGAGGGGGGCGCGGTTGGTGAGCATGTGAACGATGCCGCCTTTGAGACGTGATGCGTTGTCAACCTGTAAACATACGTGTGTCAATGTTGCTTGTATAATGAACACTTGTACGAGATGTAAGAACTTGATGAAGAGAACGCATCCTATCAGTTTTTTAAGCTTGATAAATGTCATCACAATCACAGTTTGATAAATGTCCTTATCGCACCATTTATTGTAATACAAGGGCAAATTTGGAACATCATTTGTGAGTTTATTGAAAAAGGGTATACAATGCGTAATATTAGTCTAATATGGTTAGGATGTTTAGATAGTGGTTAAATGTAATCGAAAATAATCTAGCGACTGCTTTTTAATATTTAAAAAAAAAATGTTAATTTACTGTAGTTAAATGGTGTATGTATGAGGTTTTTTTTTAATTCCCGCGGTCTGTTTTGCGTTGTAAGGAGGCTACCCAACGCAGGCACTTATATTTGATTTAAAAATATCAGCCTGGTGTATATACAATACCTCTCTTTGCATATCCTCAAGCTCAACGGTTAGGTCAGCGTCAGGTCCTCGGAGCCATCTCAACGCCTTCTCGGCGTCGTGTCGTCTATTTTTTCCAAGTAAATATTGTGGTGTTTCTGGCATCCACCTGAAATAAATTACCACGATTACGTTTACATGTAAACATTATCTAAAAGTGCTCCGTAATAATTAACATACATAATGTCAAAGAATATCCAGGCGTAGGTTACAAAATAGGTTATAAATTTATCCTAAACAAATAATGTTTGGTATTTAGGAAATGTATCTTTTAGTGCAAATTTGTTTAAAAGTGTTGCAATTACTAACCGGCTTTAAATAAGAAATGCAAACTACTGAGAGTATATGTATGTGGGTGGTTAAAATAACTTGGTTTGAGTTTTAAAATGAATTTATTAAACACTTTAAACTAATAACGCCACGTGCCAACGTCTTACATCTTTTTCTCTCTCGCCCAGTCCTCTCACACCTCACGTTCTCTTTCCACGCGTGTATATGTATGCATACTTGGACTATTCCCCAACAGTTACTCTTAAATAAAGGCGCAGGCGTCTGTCGGCGGCTTGGAGAATTTGATATGTGTTCAGTCGTAGGACTAAATCCTTTTTACGTGGAAACTATTTTAATTTCATTTTTTTTTGTTCCCTTTGTCATTGGCCATTTATAATTTTCTTTTGTTTTACAATTTGTTCTAATGTAATGGAATTATCTCACGTACATCAGATTAATTATATTCCGAAAGGAAACAATATGAATGAAGTATAAAATAACACCGGATTAAAGTTATTACAGCCCTGAGCTAAAACAGTCAGTTATTAAATGATGACTTACCAAAACACAAGAATAAGCAGGACCGGTATAATTGCTGATACAATGGACAAAGTCCTCCAGTGGGTCCAACCGCCCACCACGAACGTTAAGAGGATGCCAACAGTCAAAAAGAGTTGGAAGAAAGCTCCCAACGAGCCTCGAATGGATGTCTCGGCTATTTCTCCAATGTACATTGGTGCTGCTACGCAAATGCCACCTGAAGTAGGATTGTCAAAGATGAGAACGATTAGGATTTATAACAATCAAAAATGGTCTGTGAAAATATAGGAAACTATATTCGATTTTGTACGAAATATTGTCACATCATACACATAGATAGACGTAATATAATATTTTAAATACAATCCTAATATTTTACTCTACTGCGATCAAGTAAATCGAAATTTCTAAAAAAAATTGTATTGCAAAACAGATGTTTTCCGGGTCAACTATTATTATAAAAATTATTAACTCTGATTATAAGATAACGCAAACGATAAGGTTTTTAATCTCATTTTATCGTTTGGACGAACAAGGATCAAGATTAGGAAAAAAACCTACATACATACGTATAATGTGAAAGGTATGTTTTATTGATTCAAACGATTGTTCATATCTACGTAAAGCACGCATGACGACAAATTTGTAATAAACTCAACACAAATCTATATTTGAACAAATATGGCTAATTTTAACTAACCAGTAGCAAGTCCAGCGAAGAACCTAGCAGCGATCAGCATCCCGGCTCCATTTGCGAAGATTGTCAACAACCAACTCAAAATAAATGGTCCAGCAAGTATGAGAATGGTTGGTCTTCGTCCAAACTTTTGTGCAAACACACCAACTGGCAATGCGCTTATAGCTGCACCGATTGCCAGTACCGATGACACAAGAGAACCTGGAAATGACGAACAGGCGTTCATCATATCGTTCAAAATATTTTAACAACAATACTAAAAAATAATTATAATATTTGCAATTTTTAAAAAAATACATAATTTGGCTTAAAGACAATTTGAAAATAAGAATTTGGATATCATTGAAGCTTACGAGAGCAATGTTTAGTGTGTCAGGCATCTACCGAGTAAAGCTTGGCATGAAACTCGATAGCTGCTCTATCCTATGTTACATGATTCATTCAAATTATTAAATCATTGAGGACTCAGAGTTATAACCGCCCCGATTCTGAGTTACTGTTGACATTCCAAGGATCTTTGCCCTCTAAATATACTTTAACTTTATATACTTTTCTCAATAACTACTAAACTACTACTCTATTTAAGCGTTTTAAATATGTCGATTGGTAATCTGGTTATAAATAAACAGTATTTCTAGCCACTGTGCATTGTGCATACCGCATCCAAGCCAAAACACATAAAAATATTTTAGCAATACTTTCGTGTAAGCTTTTATTTAGACTAACACATGTTTTATCGAAGTGGTACGGTAAATAAATTTAAACTCAATATTGCATTATTTAGTTCACACAACTTGTGGATAAATTTTATAGCATTCATAGAAACATGACGCGGACGCACTTATGATACCTTTGAAGTCATAAAAAACTCATTCACTCCTCTTCGAGACCTACTGACTCCAAAATATCTCGAGAATTATCACGCGACGGTACGTAAATAAATGTATATATAAATATCCGGTCACACCCACAGGCATACCTCCAACGTGGTACATTGGCACAACGCCAGATTACGTAGAAACAAACAAATCATATATTTTTATATTTTAAGCGCGTGATCCGGAGGTGCGTGTGATTTACGTCAATTTTGTTCTCCGCTATATTTAGCGCGTTTGTTTTTTTAATAAGAATATTTATTTAGTTCACGTTCAATATATGACAATTTGGTGTAAATAGTAATAATGCAATGCATAAATGAAATATGGATTATTTATTACGACATATACAATTAATCACGGCATGTCAGCCATCAATTGGCTGGATGATATGTTCTGGCTGATATTAAATTCGATTGATTGAATGATTACGGATTTCTAATTAATGGTAATCAAATCACAAGATCCCACGCTGAGATCAAGGGCAAAATGTGGGTTTAAATGATGATAAGGAATTAACAAGAAATAATTGTTTATTTACGAAATGCTATACACACCCTGCTGTCTTGAAGGTGGACCTACCGATTCGGGAGAGCAATAACCTTGATAAAGAAGGAAGAGGTTTTCTATTTGTGAACAATTATTGAAATGTAAAAACTTACTATCTTTAGTATCCAGTAGGAAGTCAGCGTTCTGTCCCAAGGAGTTAATTAGAATGTTGGTAGTATTTGTGTCATTTAGGGCGAATATATCTCTCTCGAAAAATTCACTACTGTTTTTAGGGGGCTCCAGTTGAGGCAACGCAGGCGATGTCCAGCCGAGTATAGTGCCGGCTGCTACAGCCCCTATGGCAGCTGGAAAAGTCGTTAAAAGCTTTACAGGTCTACGTAGAAATAAATATAAAGAGGCTTGACCACTGTACTTAACTGTAGTCATTAAGCTTTGATTAACGATTGAAGCTGGTGTTGTGTTCGTTATTAGTACAGTATATTTTTAATTAAAAAATATTCGCAATAAGACAAACTTTCAAGCGTTATGTGTGTGGGTGTTATGTATGCGGCGTTCACTTTGCGGTCGATAAAATTACTTTTCTAAAAATGTGTTTAGGTATTCCAAATGGTTCTTAATCCGGGTTTAAATAGTGATATCGTAGAAACGAAATTTCATTATTAAATTTAACATTTCAGTGTATTCTGTTATGTTTCGCAGTTAGTTGATAATGCATTAAGGCTTTGTGTTGGGTTGTAATATGACTGTGATAATTAAATATGTGACGTAATCGCGATTTAACGAACGGATTCTAGAAGCATGATTATTAGGAGACAATAAATAAAGTCTTCTTCGTTCTTTCGTTCTCTTCATTGAGCCGCTTACGAAGAGTGTGTCCCCAATATTCCAAATTTGGCATACAAAGTTTTTAGAGCAACATCTACATTCCGATTCTATATATAAACTTTTTTTAAATATGACGCTGAATTTTATTATTGCACTAGGCCAAAACTATTGTTATCCTACTCGGCTCATAAACAGGAAATTTAAAACAACATAAACCTCAGTCGAAAATCTGATTTGTTGAAATGTTCTGATGTAAATTGAAAACAAATCACAATTTGATCAGTTGAAGTTTGGCAGATCACATCTGTTTGATAAATATTGTATATTAAACGCTTGAACAGATCGATAATGAATTGCTTATTTGATAATGTTGTGTAATAAATCAATTGTTTTAGCTGCTGTAACTGTGTATGTGAAAAATTTGTATTAATCTCAGGCTAGTTTTACCATTCTATTTGTTCGTACTAAACCGAAACAATAATTGTTCTATAAACTTTGTTAGTTATTTTAAAACAATGGAGACATAGCCTTAGATATAAGAAGATATTGACGTTGGAAAAAAAAAATACTAAAAATTCACCAACTTGCTTAAAAAATTGTTTTAATTAACTTTTTTTTAATAAAGAACATCCTTGAGTTTTGTAATCTCTTACCAGCAACGGCAGCGATATATTGATTAGCCTTCCTCGTCTCTCCGCCCTTCTCCTGGACGGAGAGCATATGCATAGTTGGCTTGTCCATGGCGGCAGGTTACTGCATTCTGAAACAAATATAAATATATATTATTTCTAAAGAAAAACCTTAAATTAAAGATGAACTGGTGTAAGATATGGTAGCTAACAAAATACAGAGTTATGGTTGCAATCATAGTTCTTTTAAATAAAAATATAGCGTAGGGACAAACGATACATTTAGTTTTTATTAATGAAATTGGGAGAGTTTCTTGTCACTTTGTCTCGTACATTTCACGTCTTTTATTTGGGAATGTAATTGAAGTGAAATTTTATTTAAAATATTCGACGATTCATAAGATATACATACCTATACGAATAAATTTATTTTTGATTTGATTGATTAAAAGTAGTATGTTCCCAGTAGTTTTTATCTTACATCTATCTATTGGTGTTATCAATGTCAGCTTATTTATCATCTCTAAATAAATTATGAAGATAGTAAAATTTGTTATAATTTCCGTTGTCTCGTAATAGCAACAATAAGTAAATATGGTTTTGGTAAAAGCGCTTTCCGCATAATACTTAATACGACGCTCGTGTATAATCGGAGGCATCATATCAATCAAAATATGTTTTATAAAACAATTATTTTATTTAAAAAAAAACATATTTTTTACTTACACGATCGATACACAATATCACAATAGGCTGTCACTACTAACAATGATGGAAATCTAATACTAAGGTTAAACGATACAGACACTGTACCGCAATACCGCTGCGGGTGAATTAATTTTTCATGGCAAAAAAGACATACCTTTATTATGATGATAATGTATCATATTTTATGTCCAGTTTTTTGTATTTATTGTTAAAAATGAATGAATTAAAAAAAACACTTGCGGTCTAGATTAAGAATCAAACATTTTAAATTTAAAGTTACATAAGAAAGAAATGATCGATCCAAGGTTGTCCTAAAAGTACCTTTAAGCGTATTTTTGCTAAGCAAACATTTGGTAGCCTCATTATTTGATATCGTACTTAATATTAACGAAATGTATCATATTCTATCCTATATATACTATATACTGACGACGAAGCGTAAAAAAGGATCAGGGCCTCGTTAATCAAAAATAATCTTTTAAGTTGACATTTTTTCATTAACGCCTATAATAATATTTAATCCTAAACAATACATAATTGCGTTGTTAAATTACAATAAGTTTTCTACCCGTTGGTCAATATCGAGACAGGCGAAGCTTTCAATACCCTTCAATGGAACACGCCTATTTTATTTTTATACGATAATAACTTAGATAAACGTCAAAACTTTAGTATGAAAAACATATTCCTTATAAAAATAACAAATAAACACTATATATACAGTGTTTATTTGTTATTTTTCTTTGCAGCTTAGTAATAAATATTTTTTTTATTAATTTTACAAAAATCATTGCATATATCTGGGTACTTGTCATCAACCGAGCTTGTAAATAATAAGAGTGATTTGATAAAACCTTGACGTAAAAATCAATAATTAAATCAGATCCACGTGACATACTAACTAATCGTTATACAATCGCGTGACTCAGAACATTTCCCTGCAGAATACAATTGTTTACAACCTAGAATATCCTTAGAGAGATGTTAAGGACGATGTTAATTAGAATAATAAGATGCTAACTTGTACTCATTTGACTTATAGTGCTATGCCAGTGCATAAAGTCTTTAAAAAGTCTTGTTTGTTGTGAGACTATACACTCAAAAATAACGATTAACAGTAATCCGTTAGTAAAGGTAGGGTTTAATAAGAGAGTGAGAGAAAAAAAGGGTGGCCTCACCTGGCCAGCTGAGACAACTGGTCATACTGTCAAGTAGGATTTTAAATTATGTACTCATTTACACTAGAAGGCCATCAAGTTATTAGTTCACATCATATTAATCAACCTTTTCATTAATAATTATCGCAAAATAACAAACACATTTAGGAATCTCACCGACGAGTCAACATAAATAAAATTGGTCTAAAACAAACGATTTTTTACCAAAATTATTACACAATATTTTTAATAATAAGTAATATAACTCTTCTTTATTTCTTTCTACATACTATAAGCGGTAAATGGATAAGTTTTGAGGCCACTATAAATAATACTTTAAGTAATATCTAGTTACCCACATCAGGGATGTGTGTGGACTAACGAATGGAAACTTTTCCACAATGTGTTTTGTTTTATCTTTAAACAATATTAAAAATACATACATATTTGGTAGTAATTGTGTAATATTAAAGTGCTTCGCAAACCTATGCGTTCGAGCTTTTAGACATTATTACTGAATAAACGTGAATAGAAATAAACTATTATTTGTGCTTAAGTCAAATTGTGTACTGTAAGTATTTATCACTAACGGCTTCATTTCTTACAGTTTACATTCGCTTACTGTAATTTCTAAGAAATGCACTCTAGCGACATTTAAGTATTTCGCATGGTTTCCATAGTTCTAATGCAAATATATTATTTAATTACAATTATAAATTGTAGTATTTTATAACAATACTTATTGTGTTTAAATATCTAGATCAGAGTTGATATGTAAATTATTTTCAATATCACGAAGGTCACTCTCGGATGACAACACAAAAACAGTGTTGAGTGGGTTCAAAATGGAAAAACTGATAAAAATGTATTATTAGTAAGGATAAGAAAAATAAGCTGTATGCTGCTGCTGTAATAACATGAAAAAAATATGGAATTTTATTGTTTTAAGTAATTTATTGTCCGCCAACATAGATTGGCACAGTGTCATTCGTTAGGTTATAAAATACCTTATTCGTACTATTGATTGAAAACAGGATGACTCAAACGTTACCTCGTTGTCTCTATTGATCCTTATTAAGATGCGATACACTGGAGTTTGACCCGGTCACATTACACCTTGACTTAACAAATACAAGTGAAACAATGCTAATAATTCACTCGTTTATTATATTTCACTGACCGTACTCAATATTTAGGGCGTTGTTGGTGGGTAGGTATCAGTAGGATTTATATTAATCTACTACTAACTACTAGCACTCCTGTTAAATTATAATCATTATATTACTATTTCCATTATTCCGCCTACATAATTGGCAAATGTATTAAAATCTACTAGTATAAAGATACTAGATTTTTTTATATAAATTTTAGATTTTATCTTTTCATATATATTGCATTGTATCAAGTTTACTTAGATGCGACGACGCGTCGTCTTATATTTCTGACGAAACTGGCAATGAATTATGAGGAATGGATATTCTTTGATTAGACTATAAACATGTCACTGGCCGACCTATGACTTTATTTTAAACGTATTTTAATTAGGGAATATAAACTATGTAAATAATAATTAAAGTGGTGCGTTATAAATATAATAAAGCCCCTGTTGTTCTAAACCTATTCTTTTATACGGCCGCCCCTGACGTTAGTATCATTTTTGATTTTTCCATTACCTAACATTCTCCTTGTACCGTCAAGGTTAGACTAGCCGGCTAGATATAGAAAAACCTTGTAATAAATTCACTTTCTGTTTCCACTTAAAAATGAAAAATCTTATTAATAGTGATCTATAGGTATTGGTTGAATTTTTCTTTGATGTTTTTTTTATCAAACGTTGATAATACATATTGCATTATGTATTAACAACTTAAAATAACGAAGTGTTTAATTTCTGTTAAGCGTTCCATTATTAATTGACAATTGACATTTCAGCCTGCATGACCGACAGGATTTGACGCCTTTTCTGACCGCCAACCGGAGTCAATCAGTCAATAGATAAAAAAAAATGTTAAAAAAAGTATATTCCAGTGCAGATTGCCACTTTATTTATTTATACAGATTTTAGAAGTCAACAAAATCACACACGGTATCGTCAAATAGTGCATTTATATGTTTGTAAATGTTTTAGAACTGGAGTATTGATAGCGGAGGCGCCAAAATCTGTGATATCAAACGATGATAAGAAACACTTGATGGTTGGTAGCGTGGTATTTATCAATACTTGACAGTCACGTTGGAGCAAGATTAGATAAAATAATAAAAAAATGAATACATATTACAATAGAGTCAAAAAATGCAAAAAGAACGTTATTTTAAACACTATAGCTAGCTTTTAGCTAGCCCGCACGTTAGGGAAACCCTGTGTAAGAAGAGGGTTACCAGCTGGAGCAACAATATTCATTAACAGTATATATATATATATATATATATAGGTAAAAATAAAAATATTTGGGGCTCATTCATGATTTAATTTTAAAGCCCACTTTGAATGTCTTAGTGCCAAACATAAGAGGGACTAATTGAAAGTGCTGGAGGCTATTCTGAGTTTTTATTTGCAGGATGGATATATGGGTCACCTATATGAAAAAAAAATTTTAATCCGATGCAATTGAATATTTCAACTCAGGCCGCAGTGGGTTAACGTCGGGCAATTCGATGTTTTAAAACAGTTTTCAGCGGCCTGTGTTCAGGCATACGCAAATTAAGAAACCGTATGTATTTTTTTATTCAAGACTGTATTAGTAATTCGGGTTTCATTTAATGATAAGGAAATCCTTCAATTGATAGCATATCGGCTCACTAATGGATTACTACTGTTTATAGTAAGTAATAAATTTTCGATTGGTATGCCAACGCGAGGGAGCTTATAAATAATTACCACACGGCTTGATGGTTATTGCAGAGATATTTTGGGATGTTGATATAATATATAAATAGCTGACCCAGCGAACTTTGTTCCACCTAATTGTCAATGATTGTGCTGCTGGGATTTTTTAAATTAATTCAAATTTATCAGTTTACACGACTTTGTTAACACAAATAAACCATTATTTCCGCCTCTAAAATGCTTCGCGATGTTTGAATATAAATCCGCTTATACGACGGTTATAATAAGCTTACATACGACAAATCCGAATAAGGGGTTTAACAATAAAAAAACATTATTGTTAAAAATGCACGATAAGCCACAGATCACATATTTGACATATAAATCTATTTCTGATAGCGTATCGTACTTTATATCCAGGATTATGATATGGGCTACCGTTTTTAATGCTCTGTAAATCATGAAGTGCAGTGCACTATTTCATGTGTACTAGCTTTAACACGTGGTTTTTCTCGCATATAACTTCACATTCATAAAAATATATTCTAATTACATGTGATACGGATTTATCGGTACAAATTCTTAGTTTAGATAAAAAATAAATGTCATTAGAAATTTGTGATAAGTGACATTTGTGGTTAGACCAGTTAAGTGAAGTTTATGTTCTAAAGTTTTTTTTAACCAAAAATTTGGTATGTTAAAATATACAAAATTACCCACCATACCGTTCTCTATATTATGTAAATAACCGTAGGTCCAGTCCTTATCATACTGATAAGCGACTATCTCTTTGATATTGTACCGTTTGCAGCAATATCTGTATTAAATACATAATAATAATTAATATATTATATAATATAATAAATTAATCTTTGCAATAGCTTAGCTTAGATTTGATTGGCATTCATTACTTTTTGTTTTTATTTAAAACTTTTACAAATTAAATTAATATTACTTATAATATAATTTCACTATAAATACCAAAGTCGTACGGCTGGTTAGCTAATAATAAGGAATTTGTCAAAGTTATTTACATTCAAACTCGTTATTTACTTCCTCACACTCGTATATGAGCAATATTAAATCAAACTGAAGATTTAAAATTAAAAAAAATCTAATAGACTTTTTTTCCGCAGTACATTAGCCCGAGTCCAATGTACCAAAGTGTATAAATAGTTACTCATGGCAGAATAATATCAGGTATGGCAAAAGGATTTGGCATATATGATTTAATTCATAATTCTTAGTAAAACACATATTTTTTGTAATAAAGTCATTGTTAATTATTATACAAGTATTCAACGTACAATATAAATTTTTCAACTCTTTTCGGTATTATACAGTCAACAAGAGAACAGAGAAATTATGACCATAAGGACAAAATACACATGGGACAAATACACAAGCAGAATATTGGACACTGACAGTAATGTTAAGTACGTTTTTCCTTAAAAATACGTTAGTGGTATACGGTACTCAAAAAAAGTGCTCATCTTTTAACTGAATTTAATGTTATAGCATTAATCAGTTTAACATATTATGTAAAATAATAGTACACGTTTCAATATATTTGACATTGACTCGAGATTGAAACCTGATGTTTTAAATACTTTTTACTTGCAACAACAAAAAACAAAAACAATGTATAGGTCAAATTAGATAACCAATAATGACCATTATCACATTTTAAATAACATATTTTGGTACAAACAAGGGGTGTGTTTATCACAAATCAATAATTTATTAATCTGCTAAAAAGTTTAATGTAGTATTGTACAGTTTTTCAATTGTTTCAATTATGGAGGTAATTCATGGTACTGACTGTTACTAATGATGGGTAATCTGTGTTGGCACTTTTAAAAAAAATTACGTAACAGATCAAGACGTAATGTATCTTTTACAAAAATGAATGCTGAGGGCATTTCTATAGCCTAGACACTATAGAATTTTTTATTCGTTTATATATCTATTACAACAAACGTACAATTCTTTAGTTTCTCACTATACTGAAATATACACCGATAAAATATGTTAATAAATTAGGTCACGTAGGTTAGCATTTTTATAATCGCCTTACTCCTACCCTCATTTTGATGCGGATAAAACTTTTAAAATCAGCATCGACGCGTCAGCGTTTTGTGTCAAAAATTTAGTGTATGTTTCTCGAATATTGATATGTTTAATATTTGATAAGTTTAACATTTTGTTGTACGTATATTTTAACAATCAATTCTAACTTATTAGGCAAACTTTTTACACAACGTCATCAAAATTGAAAAGCGGATTGATGTCGTTAATAATGGGTCTTACTTAATAATATCACTTACCAAAAGTCAAATTATTTAGGGTTTATAATATTCACTATTCACGGATAATTAATTATAGATCGTTGAACTTTTCAAATTATGTAACGTAGTTTGCCGCGTCCGACCGGTCACTGTTGAGATGTCAAAAGGACGCGCACAACACGCGCGCGCTTTTCGATCACTAGCCAAAATTCTAACGTCACTCGCTGTTCACTTAAAAAATAGATTACACAAATTTTAGACATTTCGCCTGGTTTTTTTTAAGAAGTTGATTTGTTATAATAATAAAAGTTCGTTTTTGCCTTTGTCTTTATAATCCTAACACAAGCAAAGTTAACAACGATTTTAACATTTTTCATCATTATATAATGTAACATTTTTATTTAGAATTTCGACGTGTTAATTTGTTATTGTTAGTTTGTAAATTACAAAATGAGTATGTATTATTAAATTTTAGGTTCAATATTAAATAGTGGCAAGGTAATAATAATCAAAAAAACAATGTTATCCATAACAGATAAAATTATGAAATCTGCACCGCAGGCTTGATAACACGCAATTACGAACAAAATTCCGTCTAATTTGAGAAACATTAGCTTGGAATAATTCGTGGCAAACAGTAAATATAAACCTTAGAAAGTACATCAACAGCTATAAAACATAAGTTAAGTAGGTATTTAGTTCACTGCAGATTCTTTACTGTTTAATATATTCATAAATTACTTTTTAAAGTTTTTGGAGAATTATTAAAATATCGAGCAAAACTTATATTACATGAAATTTTTTGTCATCAGGCGTTTTGAAACAGCATATTGACTTGTTTAATTACTTTTTTTGGTAAATTCCACCATTCCCTTACATACTTGTTTGTTTACAATATTGAGTTCCACCTGTCAAAAAACTTAAAAGTTACCTATTTATCTATTTCTAGGTAAGCCACAGATTACTACTTAGTAGTAAATTATTGAAACAGTTAATAAATGGTCCCTTTTAGAATAAAGTTTGAACCGCCATCCATACACACTTGCAGAGCTAGAAGCCCTGCAGATTGCCGATCTTCTTGAAGGCGCCTTACGACGTTTTAGACTTTTGAAAGACTACAAGTGTTATCATCAGCCAATATCACTGGTATTTGACACTAACAAATTGCAATTGACACAAGTTACCTTTTGACAGATCAATAACAAACATTAAGTAGCGTCTGTCAGGCGCACGTGTTTTTATTCGAATTATAATTATTTTGTTTTAAATATAGCTCAATGCTTCTAATTTATATTTAAAATGGATAAAGTTAATCCTAAGAAACTATTACAACACCCAACTTTGGCATATACTAGTAATCCAGATTTTAGTAAGCCCCAAAAAATTGCTAACCCAGTAAGCATACGAAATTTATTATTTTAACTTTATTATTAACTACATCAATTTAGTAACTGTTCTGTAAATAATTTCATTACGTAAGATGTAAGAATAATATATAGCATTCAATTGATGAATTAGATTTTATTCTTTGTGTGTTATTCTGTTAGTTTGTTGTTTTAAAATAATTTTCAGAATATTTTGTAAAAGAATCTGTCTTTCAACAATATGTAAGAAAATAATTTAATCTAATAAAAGATCTAACACCACATATACATACATATACACATATATTTAATATTTTTATTATATAGGTTATAACATTATCAGGACCATTAAGAATCTCATTTAGGATGCAAACCTGTTGAGAAAAATTTAAAAATAAATTCCATTTGTCCTTTTTTAATTTCAACAGTCTATGGTATACTTTCTTCTACAATGTATATATGAAATTCTTTAGATCAAACTTGTAAATTATGGTGACTGGTCAGTAACTTTTATACATTTTAATTTTAGTACCTACAATGTCTAGGGGCTCCACACATAGATTCTTTCAACTACATGCTAACAGATGGTTTAAAAGCAGCCATAGAAAGTTTGATACCTGTTGAATTTCAAATGCCATCTGGTGAAAGAGTAAAAATACAAATAGATGATGCTACATTCTCTAAACCAAGTGTTCCTATGGAGGTTGTTGGTGTAAAGAACCAGAAAGTTTTGCCAACTGAATGTAGACAACGGGCAGCTACATATAAAGGAGACTTTAAAGTTCGCTTAACAATACAATATGCTGACAATGTTGTTACATTAGATAAGTCTCTTGGCCAGCTTCCTATTATGGTTAAGGTATGAAGACACATATATATGTATCTTATTTCTTGAGTCACTGTTTTAATTGACATTTTATTAATTTAATTCATTATTATATAATCATTTATTTATTGTTTTTTTGTATGACAAATGTTTAGTCATTAGTAAATATTTTTTATTTCAAATAAATTGAAGTAAGCTTGACTGATAAAACATACAGTTTTTAACTTAAAAATGATCTTCTTTTTAACAATAATATTACAGTAGAAATAAACAAGTGTCATTATTTTTTATTTAATGCTTTAAAAGTTATTAGCTATATCCATGAACCATATTTTTTAGTCTAAAATGTGCCATTTGGACAACCTCTCTCCTGAAGAACTAATTAAGCACAATGAACACGGAGATGAATGGGGTGGCTATTTTATTGTTAAGGTAAATTCCTTTTTATAAAACCAATAATAGAGCAAAATGTATGAGACGGATCATAAACTTTTGAAACTTATATTTCACAGGGTCATGAACGTTTAGCAAGAATGTTGTTAGTTACAAGACGAAACTACCCAGTAGCAATTAAGAGGTCTGGTTGGAAAGGTCGTGGTAACTTGTTTACAGAGTTTGGTGTACTAGTGAGAAATGTGAAATCAGATCAGACAGCCACTGTATGTAATCTCATGTTAATTATTATTATTTGTATATATTTTTTTGTATGTATATTGCTAATAGCCTCACTGGAAGTATATAGTGTCTAAACATAATTGTATTATCATTGGTCTTTTTTTTTCAGAACAATGTTCTTCATTTCCTTCAGAATGGTACATGTAAATTAATGTTTTCACATCGGAAAACTATGTATTATGCACCATTGTTATTAATTATTAAATGTCTAGTCGACTGGCCAGATCACTACATATATAGGTTGCTGTTACATGGAAAGAAAAATGATTTATACTATGTGAAGTAGGTATTTTGTTATTCATTCAAACATGTGTCTTTGTATGAAAAAGTGTGAGTTATTTATACTGAAGAGGCTTTTGATAATGTTTGCATACCGCTTTATAAACGTTTTAACGATTCAAAAGGAAAGATTTATAAACATGCTTTTGCATGCTTATTGAATTGACTTCACTTTACATAGAATGTAATTGTGATTCAGAAACTAAAACAAGATATGGATCTGATATAATTTTAAGGCAGGCATAGACAACAAACTAGCAACACTATTTTTAATTGCAGTTGTGTTCAAAACATGCTTCGAGAGTTACACGAAGAAAGTCTCCATACGATGGACCAGTGTCGTGAATATGTCGGTAAAATGTTCCGGGGTAAAATAACAGAGTTACCACCCTGGGCAGAGAATTTGGAAGCGACCGAATTTCTATTGAAACACTGTGTTATGATACATTTAGATGATTATAAGGATAAATGCCATGCTCTGATTTATATGACACAGAAGTTGTATGATCTGGTGCAGGATAAATGCAAGGTAAATAGTAATACCAGTTGTAGTGAAATTATATCCCGTTAACGGTTAGTTCAATGTTTAAACACTTTTCATACAATCTTTGTAATTGCCAAAACATATTTTTAATGGTGAACAAACTGAAGACTTATCTGGAATCATCTAAATTTTTGCATTATGTAAGTAAATACATATTTATATTATAACAAAAAAAAATCTCTAAATGCAAACTTTTATTTTTATGTAATGTGATTGTACATGATTGAATCGTAAATCTATGTAAAGATGTAATAACGTAATAAAATTCATGAAAACCGGTCAAGCCGTTTCAGGATGTTATAAATATCTTAATATATTTTCCAGGTGGAAGGAGCTGACGCTGTGATGGTACAAGAGTTACAAGTTGGCGGTCAGCTGTACCTGCAGATATTGAAGGAACGTATGCAGAATTTGCTACTTATGATGAAGTATGGCTTTCTCAAACGGAATTTTGGGGAGCGGAGTATATCGGTTAGTTGTCATAGTTTTAAATAGAAAGAGTTTTATACTTGTTGACAAATCTATGCATAGTACCTTCATTCAAAACGGCTCTACGAACATAAATTGAGCTAGCATTTGTTATGGAATAATTGGGGCTTAAACATTATATTACCGATAAAAAATTACCAAATTTTAAATAATATTCATTACTGACAATTAATTATGTTTGTAACGGTTTGAAATTTTTAAATTTCAAAACGCTAATATTGATTTATAGAAAACATAAAATGTTTAATATGACTTTATTTCTATCCATAGACTGAAATTCATCAAGTAATAAAAGCGTCTGGTTCGTTGGAACAGCGAATGGAAATGTTCATAGCGACTGGAACAGCGCCCTCCAACAACGTCAATTTGCCACAGCACAAAGGTCTCACAATAGTCGCGGAGAATATTAACAGGCAGAGATATATGTCACATTTCAGGTAAAAACGCCATTTACCTTGATTGAGGATTTTAAATTTCCCACAAAAATATTGACTCATCGCTGCTAATACTAGAACGAAATTTCGTGACCTTGAATTCTACTACTACTTAACTTGTAATATGAACGTATCGTATAAGTGAAATAAAGATGGGCTTAACCAGATAGTGTGACCTAAATTATATATGAAGTGTGTTGGAATAAGTCTTGCCCCAAGTGTCCTATTGGCACTACACTAGTGTAGGCAAGTGTCAAGTGTTTTTTTTTAAATATCATCATCAATTGGAAGCCTCCTGGCGTTGCAGGCGTCCATGGGCGGTGGTTAGCAAAGCACTCAAAGTGACCCGCCTGCTCGTTTCCATAAAAAAAAATTCATTTTTATTAAAAAAGTTTATTTTACCAGAGCAATCCATCGTGGATCATTCTTTATGGAGATGCGGACAACGGAGGCCCGTCAGTTGTTGCCCGACGCTTGGGGTTTCGTTTGTCCGGTTCATACCCCCGATGGAGCACCTTGCGGACTGCTCAACCATCTCACTGCTACAGCCCAGGTATTTGGACATGCGAATTTGCCGATTGTTTGACATTGACATGTATGTATATAGCACAAGCTGTGGAAACTTAGCAGACCATGCATGAAATATCTAAATTTATTTATTAAGAGACTGTTAATATTTATGTTGTGCTTTAATTAAAACAACCTATGGACCGTGACTTCACTTGGATGTGAACCTTGTTTGCATTCAAAAATGTTATTACGATAAACTACATTTACACACACCATGATGTTAATATGTATATATACTTTTCAGGTCACAACGCATTTAGATCCAAAAGAAACAAGAAATTTGCCTGCTGTTTTAGAAAAGTGTGGTAAGATTTTAATATAACAATATCTGATTTCATGTTCTTTGTGTTCTTATGACAATGAAAACACGAAGCTAACACAATCTTTAAAATCCAGTATAACTTTTGTTTTGTTATAATTTTCTTTTAATGTCGTGATCGACTCGTTTCCAGCGACAGATCTGGTCACGTGATCCAATTTCAAAATTTCCCGCGACTCAATTGCGCGACTCCTTACCTTTATAGCTTCTGAAAGCCGGAAACTGATACATTAACAAACCAAAAATATGTCCAGATCAACCAATCTGACACGAAGGACCATTGTTTTCCAGGTATGGAACCGATAAGCACTGTTTCACAAACTCCATTGGCAAACGATGTGTACAAATATCCGGTGTTCCTGGATGGGCGTCTAGTTGGTTATTTAGGTGAGGAAGTCGCGAATAAATCTGTCGCCTATCTCCGTACGCTCAAAGTTAAAGGAGAGGATGTGCCTATAAGTATGGAGATTGTGCTTATACCGAAACTTGAGGTAATTCTCTTTATATTTATCTTTGGTTTACGCTTGGCATTGGAACACGTTCAAATAAAACGTTCCAAGTCTAATTGAAATGTTGACAATAACGCCATCTATTACTGATTCTTTTAGTGTGTTTTATTTAATACTGGATCTCAAGTTATGATTATTGTAGTGATTTCGAATTTATTATCAATTATATTAAGTCAATTAAGCAAACACATATAAGTGATCGGTAAAATGTCTGTGAATTTCACTAAGATGTATTAAAACGTTTCAGACACCGTCGCAATACGCTGGCGTGTTCCTCTTCACCAATGAGACGCGGATGATGAGACCGGTGATCAATCTGTCCACTGGTCAATTGGAAATGATTGGCACTATGGAACAACTGTACTTGGACGTTGCCGTGACTCAAAATGAAATAATCAAAGGTACAATGTAACTGTATATAACGACAATCTCTGCAAAGCATCCAAAATTTATTGGCTTTGGTTGGTTTTAGCTTGTATTCCATACAATGATCTTCTTTGAATGTAAAGTCGACTACCTAACGCCATAAAATGCATAGTCCCGTCAGTGTCGTTATATAGAGGTTACACATTGATTAATAAAACTTTTGATTGACTCATTTATAAAAACTAAATTAATCTAATTGTAACCGTTTAATTATTTACGTCAAATGGTGTTCATTGTTTAGATGCATGAGTACTTTAAACTGGATTTAATTCTTAATTTTCTCATTTTGTACAGGTAAAACAACTCACTTGGAACTGTCAAAGTCGGCGTTTATGAGTAATTTGGCACAGCTCGTCCCAATGCCCGATTGCAACCAGTCGCCAAGGTATTATACACAGTATATATAAAAAAAACTTATCTTATCAATAGTGTTTAGTATCTTATTTATGTCAAACCAAACATATTTTTTTTATAATTTATGTGGCGAAGTGATAATATTTCTACTCATTTCATTTGACGTATATTTGACTACTACAGTGATCAATAAAAAATATTTTAAATTAACATATAAACACGATACTGGAACATATTATGGTTTAGGTCTGGTGTTTTTTGTAATAATAACTCCGAATTTTATTATATGATACTAATACGTTTACATATAGGGTATGTCCGGATTTCCCGAAATAATTCTTCTGAGACATGACGACGCTTGAGTTAACAGTTTGACGGGCGCCATTTTTCTAGGCCTTAGTAAAAACAAAAGTTGTTTTTTTTTTTATATTTATGTCAACGGATGATTTTTGTCTAGAAACATGTACCAATGCCAAATGGGTAAGCAGACAATGGGCACACCCATACACACATGGCGGACGAATGGCGAGACAAAATTGTACCGACTGCAGACTGGCGGCGCGCCCTTATTCCGGCCTTTGCATCACGATTTCCTATGCTTGGACGACTTTCCATCGGGAACGAATGCTATCATTGCTGTCATTTCGTATACGGTAACCAAATTTTAATAAAATAAAATACTTGAAAAAAAACTTTTCAAACAGGTCAAGATTTTTCAAAAGAAATTGGCCGACCTTTTTCATAGATCACTTATACATTGTTTTTATTTTCTTTTGTCTTCTGCTTATCATTTTTAATTTATTATCTATATATTTATCTATCGCCTGGAAGAAATTCTAAGCGCTGGCTTCAGTCATAGCTTTACTGTAGTTAATATTAAATCGTATTAAATTTTTGAAACCTTTGTATTCTCTCCCCGTTTAGGGTTATGATATGGAAGATGCAATGATAATTAACAAATCGGCGTACGAGCGGGGCTTCGCGGCCGGCACTGTATACAAATCAAACTTTATTGAGTTAGACAATATTAATTCTTACTTCATCCGGGATCCGAGCAAACCCGAGCTAGCGGACTATTTGGATGACGATGGGCTGCCATCTGTCGGTGCCAGAGTTAATGATGAAGATCCTTTCTATTGGTGAGAAAATAATTTTTTTTTACCTAATTTATCATAGGTCTGTTGATCAACCCAAAATTGTTATCTAAACATATATTGAATATCTTAATTATCCAATTGGTTCGTTTTCTATCGGTAATAGAAGTTTTCTTTTGTAGTTTCTTCGATGGTGACAGAAGTCAATACGTAGTAAAAAAATATCACGGCAAAGAAGAGGTCTTTGTTGATAGTGTTAGGCTCTGTGGGGATTTCTCGGCTCGCGCCTGCAAGAAGGCTGTTGTCATGTTGAGGATACAGGTAATTAAATTCACGGCCGGTTTATATTAAACAATTGTTTTTGCCACTAGAAACGTGTAATGCTTTTTAGACTAAACCGATTTTAATAGGTTGATGATGGTGTCCTAAAACGCCATTATTGTCTTGTTGGTAAAAAGAAAGGAAGTTTTATTATTTTTACCTTTGATCGTGTCACTTTCAAGCTGCAATAATTATACTCTGTACTGTAATTTATTTCCTGACTCATATTGAATGTCATAAGAGGATTAAATTAATTATAGGTAACATATTTATAATATACAGACAGACACAACTTATGTATTTGTGGAAGAGAGAGATTTTATTAAAAATAATAAATTTGTATTATTATATATTGTTGATAAATCTAAAGTTAACATAATTATATTTTGTTGTTTAGGTACGGTCGTATTCCGTTAGAAATGTTAATTTTGGTGTATTTCTACAGCGTAACCCAACAGTTGGTGACAAATTCGCTTCGCGAGCTGGTCAAAAAGGTATCTGCTCGCAAAAATGGCCGGCCGAAGACCTCCCTTTTACGGAGTCCGGTTTAATCCCAGATATCCTGTTCAACCCTCACGGTTTCCCCTCGAGAATGACAATAGCTATGATGATCGAGTGTATGGCGGGAAAAGCCGCCTGTTTGCATGGACATGTAAGTATTATTAATTTATTACCTTGGAACAATATAGGTAAATAATATAGTATAGTCATACCTATGGGCAGGTAAAGTAGTAGCCATAGCTAATGTGTATTACTATGTTTAAAAGATATAATATATAGACTTTTCATTTCAAATAATCCTTGTGTATAGTTGTTGCGCTTGTGTAGTGTCTGTGAATAAGCGTGCACGTGATCGCGTATGCATATCGTGGAAAGTCTATTCGTCTCTCTCGCACGCAGTAAAACTAAAGAGTGTGAAGGGCACGGTTATTGTATGACTTTTTCTACTGTTGTTTGTAAGAAATGCTCATGAATACAACGAGGTTCCTTTCTCCTTTCGTCTATTTACGCATTTGTAGGTTATAAAATAATGTCTTTTCAATTGGTTCCGATTTTTAATAATTACGCTAGTTTATATTTTTTATATGTATAGAAAAATTGTATAAGTGTGACTACTTTGAGAATAAAGAAAGAATAAATAATTGTCTATGGTTTGAAATAACCGTTTTATCCTGTTCTAGGTGCACGACGCAACACCATTCCGTTTTAACGAAAAAGATACAGCAATCAATTACTTTGGTAGGCTTTTAGAGGCGGGTGGTTACAATTATTATGGCACTGAGAGGGTGTACAGTGGTGTCGATGGTAGGGAAATGGTGGCTGACATTTTCTTTGGACTTGTCTATTACCAACGGCTCCGGCATATGGTGTCTGATAAGTGGCAGGTGAGTTAGAAACTCCATAGGATTTTTTTATTTAAAACAATTTTTTTAAATTGATAATGAAGTTTTGACCTGTCATAAAAAGTATTTTGGTATAAAGATATGGAACATCCATTAAATTAATGTTTTTTATAAAATAGGTCCGTACAACTGGCGCTGTGGATGCCCGTACGAGGCAACCCGTGAAGGGGAGACGGCGTGGTGGTGGTGTGAGACTGGGAGAGATGGAAAGAGATGCTCTCATCTCTCATGGAGCTGCTTTCATGTTGCAAGACAGGCTGTTCCATTGTTCGGATAAGAGTCAGGTAATTTTTTTAAGTTATAAAACGCCTATACAAATGTTTGAGTTTCATGTTTCTTGTTTTAAAGAAAAAGTTGCATAAATAAAATATGTGGAAAAAAAAAGGAAAATGGCACTAGATGACGTTTTTGTCAATATTTAAAACTTAAAATTGTTGCAATAGGCTAGCGATCTCCGTTTATACCAAGCAAAATTCATGTAATGTCATTTATTTCAGGCGTTGCTCTGTACCAAATGTGGAACGTTACTAGGACCAATAGCGGTGACGGGAGGTACGAAGGACACGTGTCGTCTGTGCAAACAGGGACATCTTGTATCAATAGCTATACCGTATATATTCAAGTTCTTCGTCACCCAATTGGCCTCGGTAAATATCAATGTGAAAATAAATTGTGTCAACACGCTCGCCATCACGGCGGCATAATAAATGTGCGGGAGGACATTTTGTTTTTTATTAAGTTATTAAAATTTGTACGTTATTTAAGTTTTATGTCTGTCTGTTGCCGGCTGGTTTAGCCCAAAATAGTTTAAAAATAAAATATACTGGAATGGGTGGGTTAATAAAATAAGTCAATAGAGAAACTCAGTTTTCAGGGAAACTTTACTTATACATTTCCACTAATATTTTGACAATTTTTTTTTTCCACAAAATGTCTTATGTGAAGAGACAACAATAACTTAGTGATAAAATGTTTATTTGGATCCTTACAATCCAAAATTACTGTTACCACAGTTATCAATCTATTTATCTTGGACATCAATCAAATTATTTAGAATATTGAAAAAACCCAATTCATAATTCAATAGGCACTTTATTAAATCTTATGTGAAAGTATACATTGTACACTCAATATTAAAAATAAATCAAACATGCTCTCTGAAAGAGCAGAAAAGAAACACTGCTGTCCATTTTAGTGTCAACAATTTAAATTTGTATAAAATATATCCTAAAACTAATGTATCCTAAACCTTAGTATATAGATGTTCAGGCACAGAAGGCCAAAATAACATTGATGAATTTCACTAGACAACACAGGAAATTGTAATTCCTAATCTGTGGATATGTACTAGCTTATTGAATAATTCATCAAGTGCACTATATATTATAATGCTATTCTTCCATAGCTTCATCTTCTTGTTTCTTGTCCTTCTTCTTCTTTTTCTTCTTCTTGGGTGTTTCCTCCTGAAAAAGGATAGATCAGTAGTACATTTACATTTCTATGATACTGTGGAATATAAAGTATTATTATTTTAATTTACATAAGATTACACTGTCATATAACAAATCAGAGCAATTCATCTCAACACTTTATGCAGTCAAAAAAACAAAATCTTGTATTGTTAATAAGCTTACCTCTAATGATTGCTGCCCAGCTTCTTCCATAGCAAGTTTCATAACTTCAATATTCTTCATTGGAATATCTCCTGTTTCATAGAATTTCAGACGGTCCTCAACTTGCTGACGGAGTTTTTCACCAAATACGGTTGTTTGATTTTCTAGGAAATGAAAATCCTGTTAAAATAGTCTATGCGGTACAATATTTTTAATTTACCTATAAATTAGCTATTTTCTTACCAGAGAAACAATCAATTCTTGAAGCAATGGAACATTTATTAGCTAAATATCTGCTGATCCGGCCTTTGTTCTTGAGACCTGCTCGGCCAATGAATGTTGAATGATATAAGAGACCATATTTTGGTGTGTTAGACTTGGTCTTTAAAGCTCTGAATAGAGCCTTTTCAGCACCTGGAATAAAAAGTAAAATCATTACATTTTAACAATATCAGACCCCAAATGTTATTTTTATTAGTGATATTTGAGCAAACCAAAATATATATATATATATATATATATAAAATAGTATTATGGATTTAATAAAATATTTATTAGAATAAGAAAAAGTCAAGAATTAAAAAGAAATGAAGTTGTTAATTATATATTACCCAATATCTGTAATGTGGAGGCAGGGTATTTGGCCAGATTTGTGAGAGAACCAGCTTTAGAGATAAGCCGAGCTCCCACCTGGTCTCCAATGAGAGTTGTTAGGTTCGGTGCTACAGAGTTCATCTTGGTGTGTAGGTATTCAGATATTTGTCTCCTGCAAATAAATCATTTCTAACTCTATACAAATTTGTATGTTATTTGACTTTTTAGCCTCATTACAGAATCATTCGAGCAAAGATTAAAAATAGTACACATAGTTATTTTGAATTGAAAATGCATATATTTATTGCAGATTATAGACAGCATACAAAACACATATATGTATTATAACAAAAATCTGCTATGTTACCTATAATTACTCAGTGAGACAACTCGTCCAGCAAACATTTGTATGTTTATCAAATCAACTGGTGATATATCCATTCCCATTGACATTTTAGAAGCATCGATGATAGCCTGGGCCTTCTCCGAATCACCAAGTATCTCGGTCAATGGCTCCAGAGACTCTTCTGACAATGATTTTCTGTCTTTAACATATTCTGCACACTTTGTGTAAAGATGGTTGTCGGGAACAATAGCCACAAGCTCTGGGAAGTGGTAAGAGTACCATTCTCTGAAATTATGTTTTGTATTTAAAGCAGTGTTATGACTTGGATCAAAATTACTAATATTCTCATGGTGATATATGATGAATATACTTTTGTCAAGCAATTAAAACAATATTTTAATCCAAGAATAATAAAATCTTTTAGGATAAATTATTTTGTTGCAAAGCAAGTTTGAGATAAATATACTTTTTCTCAGTTCTTAATTGCAATAATATTGCATGGCTTTATTACTACAAGTCTTAAACAACTTGCAATAGATCAAACATGCATAAATTTGCTTAAATATATGAGAAGCTTAATAAAAACAAACATAGAATTACTTTTGTTTAAAATTAAGTGGATAGGACTAGCTTACGGGGGATAACTCAATCCATAAATTTAATTGTTGTTTGTTTGTTGGGATTAACTGTTTCTGGTATGACCTGTTGATTGGAGGTCTATTTAACTTACCTGATCCTCATAGAAAATGTGTTTACATCCTTGTCGAGCTGATCCAAAAGGGCAATTGACTGTATGATCATATTATCCACTCTGTGTACATTGAACTTTACTCTAGCACGGGAGTATGAGTGCCCTAATCCCAGTTGGGCAACTGAACATGCTTTCAAGGTTAACCCTTTGATAAGTGCGTGGAAGTGGAATTTTATGCCTACAAAAATAGATTTAATATACTTTACTTTAATAGACTTTTATTTTTTTTACTATACCACTTCCTCTATTCTTAATAATAAAATAAATTGCACAACTTAAACTATACATTAAATAAATGTAACTATTATCAAAATTTGATGATGTAGAAAGAACTATCAAGTAAAGACAAACCAACTGAAGTTTAAAGTTTATAAAATGCTTACCCCTTATAAGTTCTGGGACAGCACCAATATGCGAGCATGGTATCTCTAATGCCTCACTTACTGCTGCACCAAGTTTCGGGTCTAAGACACCTAAAGTACATTTGCCCCTCTTCTTTTTCTTAGGTAGTGCACCCTCCAGAAAAAGATTTAGATCTTCAGATAAGATACCTAGAAAATTATAAATTAATTAATAAAAACATTTACTTGAGCACTAGGGTAGGCAAGCTAAAATTTGTTTACCCATAAGGGTCATATACATAAAGGTTGAGAAAAAATAATAATATGTATATGTTGGTACAAAACAAGCCAGTATTGATAAGGTCTTGCTCAATAAAGCAAACTCATGCTTTATTCATAAAATAAAACATTCACATGCCCTGCCTAAACCCAATCAAAATTACCTTCAGAGACAGCATTGATGCTTTCTAAAGCTGAAACAGCAGACTTAAATGGCTGGAATGCAACTAAAGACACAACAGAGTTAAATTTCTGCAAATCTGTTACGGATTCTTCTACTTGTGGCAAAAAGGCTGCTAGCTCCTCAAATTCAGCCACTCGGAAAAGGCCAAATCCAGCAGCATGCTCAAACAAGATATATAATTTACTCTGAAACATAATAAACGTTTAATGCTTTTTGATATTTATAAAGATTTGATAGTTATAAAATAGCTGTTACTATATATAGTTTCATAAGACCTCATTTTAATTGGTTTTCGATACGTATGATTTATAGGTTATGTTAAGCTTGTGAAATTACAGACGCCTATATAAATATAATGACTTTTTGTCTGCACACCAACAAAACAAGCGATAGAGAATCGGGATAAAACAATAAATAAAATAAAATGAATGATACAATAGAAAAAAAAAATAACAAATAAATGTTCACAGTTACTAGAACTAGTTAATAGAACACTTAAAAAAATTAAAAATAAAGATCACCCATATTCTTAATAGAAAACCTTTATAATAAATTAGCTTATCCTTTAAAACTTACCATTTTTTTAAACTTATTTTAAAGTGGTTTATTCTTTAAAATTCATGTTTACCACCACGTGTATTTTCCAAAACTCAATGATTAATAAACGCGGTGTACGCTGTCTGAACTATGAATCGTTTGCATTGGCTATGGCCTGTTATGGCTTTCAAAATTCATAAGTGCAAACACAGATTATAGTTTGGTTAGGGGAGTTAAAAAATTACTCTATGTCAGAACAACTTTCGTTTTTAATAATTATTAATTATTTATATTATTTTTTTGTTGGAAAAAAAATGGTAGTAATATGATAATAATCATATAATAATATAGTAGTATAAATAATAATCATATAGTAATATTTTTGTCAATGCTCGGTATCTATAATGAGCTTGAAACATTACTATACTGAACAAATGTACTCTGTGGCCAGTAATCATAATAACATACTACATATTGAATCTGTCGAATTTAACGGCCACTTCTGTCATAAAATTGAATTTGTTATTAATTGAATCATGAACATAAGTGTACTGTTTTTAGACCCTTTATTTATTTATTTATTCAATCTTATGGTGAAGTGAAGATAAAATCTTAAGAAGATTTGAAAATGTCTAGACCTCCGCGTGAAATGCCTACAGTGCATTATAGGAAAGAGACGTTTTTAAACTTGAGTATCTTAGCAATAGCTAGACCTATGCAACCAGAGTTGTCCCGACTTTTGTTTAAGGAAAATTCCCTGGACAAACCTACTCAAAACTTATTTTATAATATATCTTACTACCTTGTTACAATACTTGATGCATCTGCTGCTTCAAAATTGACATGGCCACTATTTGATTCTAAAGCAGAAAGAGTCTATAGGAATGAATTATACGAATTTGTTTGTAATCACAGCAATAAAGGATTAAACCCAGTCATGTCATCGTATTTTGTTAATCCTAGTTGCCATAAAGTTACAGTGTTAATTTTTCAAATGTCCTCCTTGGCTATAAGGACACTCATCACACTGCTCGGTAATGACTCTCATAAGAACATAATCAAGGAGGTTGATGAAATCAAACAAAAAGGATGTGGCAAGGATATTTTTGTTAAATTGGTTCAGGAGAAAACCCAAACAATGCAGTTTAAATTTACGAATTATCTTTTTAAAAAAGAAATTGCCTTGAACATTGCTAATAAATTTGGTACTAAAATTTTTGAAATTGAGAAGAAAGTTGATAAAGCCCATAATTATATTAATGATTTAGTAGATGGTTATATTCAACTTGAGAAATTAGATGAACAAACTAAACAATGCATTTTAAGCGTAAAGAATGTAAATGAAGATTCTTCAGTTTTTGAGGACTGGATAAAGTATACTGATAGCCAAATTATTAAATTGGAAGAACAGTACAGCAAAGTTATTCCATTTCTGGACTTGTGTCAAAAAACATCGGATGTGACGAACTCTGTTGTTCTGAAGTATACAGGACAAACTAACAAAAGTGATTACATGATATCTTATAACAAATCAGATCACATTAACACACAAGAGCTTGAGCGTCAAGTAAATGTGGAACAGGCATGTGTATTAAAGAATATAGATATTCATGGAAAACTAAATTTTCCAAATTTAATAAGAGCCTTCACAATAGCGAACCAGTTTATTTTAAAAAATATTAATGTTGATAACCAAATTTACGACTTCACTAAGTATATACAAATGGGTATAATGAGTTATCATAATATTTCTCTTGGACTACAATCTGTGATGGAACGAATATCGAATGCTGAAGAGAAAATAGAGGTATGTATATATACTTTCCAATTTATTTATTAAGTTTTGTGAGGAAGCCCTTTATATACATAAAAAGCAACCTTGTGATATTTGTATATATATCTGAATACAATTATTACTTATTTCAAAATTCATTTTCAGTTCACTCCAGCGTCTATCACATTACCATTAACCCAAAGTATGTTTGGAAATATTTACCCTGGGTCTCTATCGGGACCATCCTTATCAAATTTAAGAGCTGGCAGAGACTTCCAGGCTTTCTTTGAAACATTCTCACCTCTGATTGCATCAAAACAGAAATTCAACTTTTATAGAACTGTCAACAATTTTAAACAGCCCTTGATTATGAGTCTTCATCCGCCAAAGGATGATTTTATGAGGAGCCTCATATCATTCAATATAAACCCTGTTAATCAAATCAGTACAAGCTGTAACATATCCACAATCTCAATTGTAAAAAGCAATGAAACTATAGCTGACTGTACATCTGGTTTTACAAAACAGCAAATTCAGAGATTATTCTCAACTAAGAAAACAAGTAGTTCAAAAAAATACAAATATAGAAACGAAAGACCACCAAATGTAAAAACAGTAGCGCTTAGTTACGACTCAGGACTGTCGGTAGAGAGTGGTGTCTTAACCAGAAGCTTTTCATCACCAAATCTTTATGAAAACAGAGAGAAGAGTACACTACCAAGAATGAGACGGCGTAAGCTCCCTATTATGAAAGAAGATAGTCCATTAGAACTATCTGGAATATCTGTATTGGACAACAATAATTATAACATATCAAGCATTGCTAATACTAAAAGTACAATTAAAGTAATAGTATCAGATGTAGAATTAAATGATTTGAGTAAGGAAACAACATCCTCTGCACAACAAAGCATTGAAAGTATGGAAACTCCAAAGATGAACACGCATTTGATAAAGAAAACTAGTTCTATTGAAAAAATAATAAATCGGTTTAAGAAAGTAAGAGCCAGTGTTATACCACCGAAGCAGGATCTCATTGAAAAGGAAGAGAAATGTGATGAAGAGAATGTTGTGAGATCAATTTTGCCAGACTTATTAAGCCCAAGCTTGTCGTTTAGTGAGGATAATCGCGTATCCTTTGAGGATGTGAAGAAAAATACAATGGATAGTTTGGGTGACGCTTTGGGCGTTGATCAAACGTTTCTTGATCAATTTGATTTAATAGACTGATGTAGTAATTAATAGCTGAGCTGTTATTATAGTAATATTTATGTAATTTTAGTAAAATGTTAAGATGAATTAATCATACATGTATCATAGAACAAACTTGTTTTATTTTTTTGTTAAGTTTAATTAGTACAGTGTAGTATCATTAGTACAAATGATTATAACAAAGAAACAAAAATATTAAGGTGCTATGTGACTTTAAGGCTTCTGAAAGTACTATGGATATTTCAGGTTTATCTAGAACCTTTTGATTCCCTACCCCAACCCTTTAATTACTTCCCGCTACTGCTCCTTAATGAAGTGATCAGATCAAAGTGTGTCTTACTCATACTAAACATATTAATAAATAGATTTAGAAATCTTGATCAGTAGACTAAAGGAAACTATATAATTTAACATAAAATAAAAATCTTAACAAGCAAAAAATATATTTGATTACACTTAAGTACACAATAAATAAATTCATACAAAATCTAAACTTAACGTTATAATATGTAATTTAATCATTTTATAGTGTCTTAAACAATGGTAAATATAAAGCGAGTTGAAGCTCCATCTGCTTTTGTGTTATTAAGCAGTTTTGTACATTAAAAAAAATTATAAGTAGACGAATTAAATTCTTGGATCGTCTTCCTCCAACTGCACCAGTTTTTCAGAGATCTCCCAAAATTTCCTAGCCCTGCCCATATCGCTAGCCGATGGTGAAACCGAACTCTGTTGGCAGTCTGAGAAATGTTTGCCAGTGGTTTTCAGTAACTTCTCTTCCACAGCCAATTTTACTGTCGTCTGACAACCCTGCTCCGGAGTTTTGAAGAAACCTTTTATGATCAGCGCAAGGCCCCAGCTTAATGGTGCTGGGACATTCTTCCAAATTCCGGTGTCGATTAGGCCGGGATGAAGACAGTTTGCGGTGACACCGGTTCCTTCCAGTCTACGTGCTAATTCCTTGGTAAACAGAATATTGGCTTCCTTCGATACGTAGTATAAGTAGCCAGGCATTGTGTCCAAAGGATTTGGGTTCTCCAAATTGACCTTCGCTAATCTGTACAAAGAGGACGAGACAACGACAACGCGTGATGGGGAACTTTTCTTTAACAAATTAATGAGAAGATGAGTTAGAAGGAATGGTCCGTAATGATTTGTAGCCATTGTCATTTCTAGGCCATCTTCTGTTTTCGCCTTCTTGAATGTCTGTGCGTAGCCTGCATTGTGTATTAACACGTCCAGTTTTGTCTCTGTTTTGTTGATGTCCTCAGCAAATTCACGTATAGAAGTAAACGAGGATAAATCAAGTTTTTTAACAATCACTTTCGAGTCCGTTTCTTTCACGATTTCATCTGAAAAGATTTGAATACACTATTATTACTAAGTAGAGTACTAAGAAGCAGGTTAACTTCACAGAAACTACAGCTGCTTCCAGTGTTTTAAGAAAAAAGAATATACCTTTAATTTTCTCAGCCAACTCTGTATTCCTACAAGCCATAATAACCCTTGCGCCTCGTTTTGCTAGATCTCTGGCGGTTTCTTTACCAATACCGCTGGTACATCCAGTAACAATCACAGTCTTCCCATCCATTCTGGTTTTTCCGTTGTATACTCCACACGTCACCTGAGCATACAGTCTAACCAGAAATACTACGACTAGAAGACCGAGAACTACGATCGTTCCTAAGAGAAGGAGCAGTGGTATTGCCCAGAGTAAAATCTCTGGTCTCAAAACTGCTGCGAATACCATTCCTGAAACAAATTAATTGGAACTTTATCATAAAAATACATATTATTTATTATATGTGAAGTTGGACTTTACTTTACTATATTTATTATTGATTGCGATTCAGACCTTTGTTTTTGATTCAGAGTTATTGTATCTCATCTTATGGATATTGGAAGTGCCAAGTACCTACCGATGCTGGACTGAGACTGTTAAATTATAGAATTGCAAGATTTCACATTTATCTGTTATTATGAATATTGTGTACGTAACACAATTAATTAAGTTAAAATAACTCTTTAATATCGGCTATTGTGGTCACTACTTACCTACGAGCAAAGTGTTAAAAAAGATACTAGCTACTATAAAAGATAGCCGGTAAACGAGGCGTGTAAAATGACTCAGTGTGTACTTACAATTTGTGAAGTAATAATTGTATATTCTAAAATAACCATGATTCATTATTTGCTTCGATGGAACAAGTTGAGATGTTTGCCAGTTTAAAAAAACAATGTAACCAAAATAATTTATTTTCAATACTGATAATTAAATGGTAATTCAAAGGAACAATACCTACGACTGATATTTGAGCAACAGTAGCATACATAATTTGTCTGCTTTATTTTTGGTTCAGTAAACTAATTAATTAACCTTGATCTATATTTTGAACTGGTTTATTCTGGAAAGTGTCCTCATTGTTAACATTAGGATTACCAAATCAAATACCACTCTAAGATAATAAATACCAGTAAGGTATGTATGTATAGATTTTATTAACCTTTTTTATGAAACATCACATTGAGTGATGTGCTAACCGCCCATAGACATCTGCAATGCCAGGAGGCTTACAAGTGAGTTGCCGGCCTTTAAGGGAGAGGTTTGCCTATGCGCTTTAGTAAGACATTTATGCGGCTGTTATCTTTATAGGTTTCCAATTCTGCTCATGAATGACACAGGCAAGTAATAAAAATATTTAATTGGATGAAGGATTTAAGTTTAAAAAACCTACTTTTGCTTGGGTGGTCTAATTTCTTTGAAATATGTTTAACGACCTCATGTAACCAACTAATTAAATTAAATTAAATAATTATATCCTACGTACCAAAATCATAATTACGTTTAAAGATACAAAAATAATTAGAGAGAGAAACCTTTGTGAAAGTTAATTAGAAAACACTAACTGAAAGTTCGTAAAATCACCAGACCATAAAGATTTTATATTTTATAGACTTGGGTTTTACACCATCATCGTATTTCAAATATACTATTTACAATGTACAATGTATATTGGAATGGAAAAGAAATATGATACTTTAGTATTAGTTATATATTATAGTTTATTTTATTTTTCGTCTTTCTTTTCTGAGTGAAATTCGATAAGACAAAAATATTTAAACAATAAAATGACAAGCCGGCCTATTTTTTAAAACCCTTTCTGAAACATTTTGTTTTCGTACGACAATATGGTTAGCATTCTCAAAAATATGCCGGCTTTTAACTGCGGTACAATATAAAATATAAACGTATAGAGCTTATACTTAAACACTACAATTTAAGAATTAAAAACCAATAAATTTATTTATATCCAACTATGTGGATCGCAGATAAAGAAAAACGTAAGGAAAGAGTCCAATTTTAAATGAAATATTGAATTGCACACCAGATATTAACTTTCTTCTTATATAATATTTATATTTAAGTTAGATATCTGAATATCTTCCTTGTTATTCATATGTATATAATTGTCAGTGGCATAAGTGCTTTATTTGCTATGCATTGAAAACTTTACGAAAAAAACAGATTGCCAACATAAATTTAATTTTTAAGTTAGGTTAGGTTTTACTATATTTATTGAGACTAAAGGTAGATAAAATATATTTCCCGTGTTTTCACTAAAACTAATTGTCAGTACAGTACTAGCATACGTAATGTTAAACCCAATGAAAGTGATACAATAGAAAGTTGATTTGTAACTATTTGTTATTCTGTGACACCTTTATTATAATGTTATTTCATCCAATCATATAGAATGACTTAATTGATATCTCTTTAGAAACAGTAGTTAGAAACAGTAGTACACAATTCAATATAGTAGTAGTCAGTAACGGTGACCTAAGAGTTGGTAATTTTCTCTGTAAATGTATAAGCATTGCGATACAAAGAGGAAATGCCGCTAGCATTATGGGTACTCCTCTTACAAGGACCAAAATATTTAAATTTATTTTAGTGTTTAGTTATAATTTTAAGTTATTCAATATGAGTTTATTCGTTACTTTTATCGTCTTGTTAAGTCGACCTACAACTGTTATTTTAAAAAATGTGTAAATTCATTTATTAAATCTTTTTTTATATATATAAGAATTTTCGTTAAAAAGTTTTTGAATTTATTAAAAGACATACTTGTTACAACTGTATATAACTTCCCGAGAATGAATTGGGAATTTCATAGAGCCTATATATGGACAAAGCGATCTTAACCTAATTTTAGTGTTATTAATATGCACATAAGCATTTTTTATTACACATACCCTAAATATACTGAATGGGACCACCATTAAATTTATTTTTTTATAGAAGAGCGGGCAAATGGGCGGGAGGCCCACCATAAAGGTGAAGTCGCCGCCCATATACACTCACGTGGCTGGGCGCTCGTGAGTGCGTTGCCGGCCTTTTAGGGATATAATAGCCTTATATACTCCGAGTACTCTTCTACAGTACAAAGAAAGCATCAATATCTAAATAAATCTATGTAGTAAAGACGGTATGATCAATTTAATAGTGATTTGTAAATGAGGTCGTTATTTCTCAGAATTTAAATAACAAATGACTATCCATCGTTTGTTTTATTGTTATTTGTTATACAATCATTGTATGAAAAAAGCAAGATCATCAAATCTTAACAAGCTATGGCGACGTGTAAGGGGAAATCTGGGCGATAACCTTGAGATTACAAAGTGTCAGTGACCATTTGTAATTTTAAAATTGGAATTGTAACTCCAAAATCAAACATTGTATTATATATCTAGAAATTATACTATTTAAATACAATATTTTACGATCGTCTTAATCTACTGTTATGATATACAGAATTTAAAATGTTGAATAAGCACTTGTACATATAAATTAAAATCTTTTATAAAAATGTTTAAATTTTAACTAATTTATAACAATTATTATAAAATAAACTTACTGTTAAAAATGACTTAACGTGTTATCTCTTTGAGGTGTGAACTGAAACTGCTTGGCAGGCTCTCGTCATTTCATCAGCAAAGCCTTACAAATATATATTCACACAAATGCACGTGAACATAGACTTACGTACGTTGTAATAAGCGATACGAATGAAATGATATAGAACTAAATCAATTTGTTAAAGCAATTTGCACTCTACGTTTTGTTGTAGTAGGTTTATTTTTCGTTATGTAAGATTTTTGAATTGCATAGCATATTAGCGGGTTTTATTTGCACTGTTCAGTTCTTCATGCATGATAAATATTTTTCGTATTTGCAGCAAAAATATCTTATATCATAAATTAATAAAATAATATTTAAACATTCTATGAATTGTCTAAATATTCTCACTAAATTGAATTTTAATTGAGAAAAAATTCCGATTTAAATAAAGTATGATGCTAGTCATTCAAATGATTTATCGGATCCAAGCATAGGATTTTTTCCCGAACACAGACTAAGAAAAAAAATATTACTTTTGCATATACTTTTACACGAAAGGAGATGTTGAACCTGAATCTTAAATCCCGTAACGAGTTACGGGATTTAGCGAGCTATGCCCTATGGCATCGAACATTTTGTTTCTTTAATTTATTATATTATTTATTTACATTTTATTGCACTTACACAGTAGAGGTAGAAGATGGTTAATACATGTTAATACATATAAGAGCAACGGGCGGCCTTATCGCTAATAAGCGATCTCTTCCAGGCAAGCCACAAAATAAAAGAATACATAAAATACAATTGGACAGGTAGGCAAGGGGTGCGAACTATGCAAAAACAAAACACAACATATATTAAATTAAGTAAAACAGGAAAAATAAGCGAATTTAATCTAAAATTATAAATAACAAATGCTTATTATGGAGAGATTTAAAACATGATAGTGAGGAGGCTGATCAGATAGATCGTATTTATCACAATTAACCTTAAACGATTGCATATTCTATTCATGACCTTATATAATTCTCAAATGCTTGACTATCAAGATAATAGCATATTTTTAATTTAACGAGTAAATTGGTTGTTAACTACTCTTAATGAAAGTAGTACAACATACGTATTTGACTTGGACACAGTAGACGTTTAAAAGTAGAATAAACACGATAGAAGTAGCGGAATACGTAGTGCTTATTTTACTCTATTGGCGACGTCCAAGCGAAATTTCTTAGCGTTTTTAAATACGTCGCGTCTCTCTCCTTGTTACCAGATATAATTCTATTTGAATACATGACAGAAAGTGTCAATGTACCCATTGACCATTGTTGATTTACGAGTATACGATACAAGCTTTCTTCTCAGTTGCCACGCCTTCAATATTTCGATTATGTAAGTATGTATTCGTAAGTGCACTCACTCGTATACGTTTAAGTTTGAGAATAAATCTCCGCTTATATTATCAGTGAATAAATAAATACAGTCTTTTTAATATACGAAAAGGTTCGTTGACCTTATGCGGTTGTGAATAGAGATGGAATTTATATACGTAGTTAAGTGTAAAGGTACTTATTGCACATAACAGTATACAGGTAACAACAAACATAAAAGCTTCGTTAGTAGCTTTGCTTATCGATCTTACCGGTTAGAAAATAACAGACTATTAATCTAAGTTAATTACTATAATACCGTTTATTTAATAATTTCATCAACCACAATCAAACTTCATGGAGCATAAGATGCGGCTTCCATTAAACTAAACTTGATCAGAGTTAGGATAAACATTCATTGAGAAATGAACGTTTTATTGTTAAATGTACACTTTGAGTTTGTTTTCTCGTATATGGGTAGTGTCTTGAAACTTCAATGACGTCACTAACTTCAAAGTTGCTTCGAAGTAGCGACTGGTCAAATGTCATGTGAAAACTGGTTACTGTTAATATTCGGGTTACGTCAAGATTGTAGAATCAGTCAATTATAATGTATCGCCAACACTATTCATATTTAAAATGTCTTTATATTTTAAATACTGGAATAATACAAGCTTTTCTCATACATATAAAAGTTATTACTAAAGTTAATACTTCAAAACCTCATGACTCTTGTGCGAAAATTGTTAAAGGGGAAAATTTTTACCAATTATCCTGTTACACCATTCATCTGTAACGATTAACATGTAAGTGTGGGCGGGCCTTTTCCTGTGGGCATAGCCTTTTTTGTCCTCCGAATCGGAATCATTAAATGTTTATCAAAATTCGACGCTAACTAATCAGTATTAAGGCAGACTAAGAACACCCTTTGGTAAGTAAAACGTTCCAAATCTAAAGCAATATATTATTTTCAAGGAAATAATTTTATTCACTTAAACTAACTACAGATATCAATAATTCAGTTTATTATAGCAAAAACACTAAATCGCTGGTCATAAGCAAAATAGCAGCTGCATAAGAAAACTTAGAAAGTTATTTTCTCGGAATGACTGGGCCGATTCGCGTGTTCGTATACCGTGAAAGCCTTATATTATATTCAGCATAAATATTTTATGTACGACAGACATTTTATGCACATTTTATAGTTCCTGTTTTATATATTTTTAGTTCCTATGTTATATCTTAGTATATTGTAGTAACGTATAAAGCCCACACCGCCAAGCATTTATTTATTTACCTATATAATGGTTTCAATTGGAAATATATTAAATACGCGTTTATAACCTACATTAAGGTAATGTTTGCTATGTATTTTGTTCTTTTGTGTGAGAATTTCTCATCTCACTGAAGAAATAAAATCTCCGAGGATATTGCTTTGACGCTTCATTATCGAAATGTAGGTATATATCATTGACCTACTGTTATGTGTAGTTTTAAATACATGTATAGTCGACGTTTACGTCTGTACGTAAACGTCGCACGTAAACGTACGTACCTAAACATGTATGACATCCCAATTTTTGTCATTACAAAGTGTGCTTACGAAGTGCCTCGACTTCTCTATTAAGCTTAAGACCAGCAAGTATTTAAAGAGGTGTATGTGAGTACGTGTATTTGTGTGTGTGTGTGTGTGTGTGTAAGTGTATATATCATGTCAATGTACTGTGTACGTGTATTAGGTGTTTTTTTCTTGCGTTTATCAGTCTGAAAGTGAATTTGTCTATATATATGTCCTAGTGTAATTTTCTGTGTAAATAAACTACTACCTACTAGATACTTATTAGTAGGATTAGTGTTTTTTAATGTAAAATATAAAGAAGGATCATAAAAAAAATAATGAATGTAATTTGTGTATGTACAGAACATAATTAAGGATATATATTTAAAACTATTTTACAGTATTAAAACAGTTGTATAATAAAGTATTTTAAACATTACTTAATTTTACATGTGCTAACGATTAAAAGGCAGATCGGAGGCGTAAAATAAGGTTTTCAATCGTTCACTTCATGTAACTGGCCGCCTGTCACAAATTGTCATGACAAACACGAAATTCTCAATGTTTGAACAGAACTGTAAAATAAAATAAAAATAAATAATTTCATACAATGTCTATAACGGAGATGCCCGTCGCTCTTTTGGATATCGAGGCGGTGCTGTCCTGGGTGGACACATTCAAACTTTCACGTCCAACGAGAAAGATAAATAGGGACTTTTCTGATGCAGGTAGCACAAAACCTCTTCATATTGCTATGTTTATAAGTACTTGTTTGATTATATTATCACAACCCATCTGATGTCAGATTGCATCGTGCGGATTCCTTGCTGCTTTTCACAGAAAAATGTATCATAGTTAGGTCTGCTAAACCAAAATTATTGATATGATTTCATTATAGATTATCCATAGCGATGCGTGAATTATCATTATATAAATAAATCAGGTTATATAACAATAATAAACAAACCACCCAGGAAGCAAAGCCAACTAATAGGTTCATCATTTTGCCCTTCCGGCGGTACGGCATGGTGGCATCGCACCATACGTCAATAAATGTCTATTAAAATTTGTCAATCGTTAAGTCTAAAAGCGATCTCAAGTTACCCTTTGTTTCAGTACTCCTAGCTGAGATATTAAGCGTCCATTACCCGAAGTTAGTTGAAATGCACAACTACCCACCGCGAAATAGCCACTCGTTGAAGTTGAACAACTGGATGACATTGAACAGAAAAGTCCTTAAAAAGCTCAGGCTTAATTTATGCTGTAACACAATGGAGCAATTAGCTAACTGTGCACCGGGAATTATCGAGAGAGTGCTTATAATGGGTAACGTACATACTTAACCAGCTAATACTTTTTTGTGGGTATCTTCTCAGACCGGTTTATTTTAGAACCCTCGAAGGTATACTCTTGACGTGTTATCGTATAGTAGTGATCGATGGTAGGAAATGTGTAAAACATATAGATAAATAGAAATAAATACCGATAGAGATATAGCATCATAACAGTTGTCAAATGATTATAAATAATAAAATTTACAGTACGGGATAAGATTCGCCGGGACGATGATTTAAACAAGAGTATGAGCCAGGAACAAAATGTATCGAGCGGCGGAAGTTACTACGAGACTTGTGGCGATGAAGGTAAACATTCAAATAAGGTATAGATTGTAAAGGGTGCGTAAAACACTGTGTTTTGAAATTGGACATTTTAAATATTTATCGATAGAAGAGCGCACAGTGGCATATAACAGTTAAGCCGTTACAGTTAAAAAAACCATTTATACTGATGTTTAGTTTAGAGATTCCTGTGTAGTATGGATGTCCATTCTCCCGGTACAATATTAAATATAATAAGTTAAAATAAACAAAAGTTAATTTAATGTTCCATTTTTTTTAGAGAACGTTCTAGTTGTTCCGGTAAAGTCGCGAATTAATGGCATTCTAGAGACAATGCAACGTAAGGTCGTATGCTACGAGTCTTATATATCGCTCAAAGAAGAAATTAAAGACGCAAAAGAGTCGATCGTAGTGCTTAAACAAAAGGTACCTAATATGCTATCTATATCTCAGGTTCTAGTTCTATAGTTTATTGTATATATCCTGAAGATATATATAATATACATAACTCAACGTTTTGTGTCGTGTTTTGTCTCGTGTTTTAAGAAAAGTTCTACAGTTCTTGATTTTTATTCTAGGTTGAACATCTAGACAATTTACTAAAACTCAAAGATGAAAGAATCGTAGAATTGCAAAAGCAACTGGAAAGAAAACAGATACGACGCAAGGAAGTTGAAGCTCTGCAAAATAGTCTTGTCCTACCAATCGAGTTAGATCCTCCTTCGCCAAAATTAAATGACGTTTTAGTGCCAAGTAAGCCTCTTGTATTAAAAGTAAACTCCATCAGCAAAATACCAAAGCTTGATGATATATCCAGACCGAAACTCGAAGAAAAAGTGGCTAAAGAAGATATTAAAGTTAACACGTTAGAAGAATCGCGTATTCCAATAATAGAAAAGAGTACTCGATTAGAGGTTGCTAGATCTATATCGAAGCCAAGTATTACTGAAGTAACATCGATTGATTTTAATGAGAAGCCGAAAGAGATTCATAGAATTCGATCAGATGTCTTTAAAGAAACTGAAATTATTGATCAGAGAACTTTTGATTGTTACCTGGATAATGAGGAATTTAAAGATACTGAATCAGGCAATGGCTCACCCATTTTAATAACACAAACCAATTGTATACCGGATGCAGTTGTCAATTAATACGCTTTAAAATCGTTCTTCATTTTTAGTATTTTTAGTGTCCTTACTATTTATAATTGTTTAAAATTTAGAAATAAATACTTGTACATGATATCGTTTATTTAACGTATGTTTGCTTGGAATATTTCACACAAGCTGGGATTTTGTTTTAGTATTTTCGTTATGTTTTGAAGTCTGGCCGAAGCAAAGTTTTCTTTCTGGGGTCTGCAAATAAAAACTTAAAGATAAAGATTTTATTTATATAAAATGTGGCAAAAGATACGCGCACACACACCATAAAGTTGAAGTTCCTACCCATAGACACCCACGTGGCTGGGAGCTCGTACATACATGCATTTACGCGTACTTGGGTTAAAGCTATATTTTATAAGTGTATGTTAGATAATTACGTTTTGATTTCCGTCTGACCAATAACGCCAAAACGATCAAAATCGATGTCGTCACGAAAGAAGCATTGCTGATTGATTTTTTCTAACTTCTCTTTTATAGGTATTAAGTCAGTAACTGAAAAGAAAACTCATGAATAATGGACATCTGAGCGAGTAGTAATCAAGCGAGCTTGTTGTTTATTAGTTTTATTACCTTTAAATACTCGGTCAATACTTGATACATTTGAGACAGTCTCGATACCACAATTGCAAGGTGACAAAGACACAGATGTCTCTGAAGTTTGTACTGCAACGCCACCTATTGTCTGTGGCCATTCACTAAGTGGGCCTTTCTCTGCTAGATCGAAATCAACCTTTTCTCTTTTCTTCTTCTCATCTATTCTTTTCTTTAAGATTTCCAGTTGTTCTGTTGAATGGTGATACTTATCTTTTGGTGTATAGAATGTTGTTTTAAGTCAATTCAAGTATTGAGTAAAAATGTCTGTTACCTGGAGAACAGGGTTCGTACTCGTCAAACGTTTGTTCATAATGAGTAAAGGGACTCGCTTGCATGTAAGGAGGAAGTGTTCTTATAAAGGAGTCCATTTTCATTCTCTTGCATTGTTCCATCGGACATATCTGATTGATACAGTTCATTTTGTACATTAAGTTTATGATTAAGAGTTTTAGTGAGAAATCTTAATAATTTACTACTAAAAGTACTTATGCAAACTTGTCGGAAGAACTGGTCAAAATTGCATAGACTATATCGTGTCTATAAGCTGTGATTACAGTTGGGATAGTGATGTCACAGATCCTAAGCAATACTAGTTGTATAAATAAACATTTGAAACTTGGTACCTTTTCGTAATGAATTTTGTGATCATGATCAGGTACATGTGAAGGTATGATAATCAAACTATCGTTGTGCACACTCCTGCAAAAATAAATTGGTATTATAAGTAATTGTTTTTACACTACTCACACTTTGAAACCTTTGCTCATTTGGGCTAAGGCTCTAGTTTGATTTGTCAGTATTTTTATAGTATAGATTAATAATAAAATATCGAAATAAAGAATAATGAACAAAATATAAATCTACTAAACATAAAAAAACCTTGATATCATAGAGAGAACGAATTAATTTAAGAGAATAAACTAGAATTTGATACACTTCAAAATTTACTGACGTTTGCATCTCAGTTGACGTCATATTATGTCAACTGTCAAACAATGACTAGAGCTGTCATAACTAATTGTTACTAAAACAATATTTTAATAATTCATGATTTTAACAAACAGTACAGCAAACTTACCCAAGAGCAGATAAAGATTCATACGCCACATCTTCATCTTCTAATGTGTTGAAGTCTCTGTAAATTAAAAAAATATTAGACTTTATTTAACTGTTTAACGATCAAAACTACAACACATTACATCATACTTATAAACTTAATCTGTATTTAGACACAACGTTAATCATTGTATAAGTAATAAAAATATTTTTATGAATGCAAACCAAATTTACAGTCAGTCAGGTCAACATTCTATAAGCGAAATTAATTCCAACCCAAAAACTTCAACTTGCCTTGGTGGTAATTTTTCCTCTTCAATATCAACTATTTCACTGTAGAATGAATCCTGCAATTATTAATAACAATCAAACAATCAGATTTATCAAATAAAAATACATTACTTCATAGCCTTCTTTATTTCTTTTTAAGTTATTTAAAACACACAAACGATCTCTTAAAAAAATATTTCGATGTGAGTGTAACCACTCCTTGAGAAATAAAAACCGTCGGTTGCCTCAATGATTGTCATGTCGAACACCGAACACACTGTTCCGTGTTCGATCTCTCCAATGTTTATGTGATGAGAATATTTATGGTTGTGATGTAGGTGTAATTATTTTTAACAACAGTAATTAATACATAGTTGTGTCTATAAATTGTTTAGTTTGTGGATAACCTATAATAGAAACTTACGTTTCTCTTTCCTATATTCAAGACGACTTTCTGTGACCCTGCATCAGTCGATTGCCTCAGCTTCTCGCGCTATAAACACAACAAACAACAATGTTTTTAATATAAATAACCACAATTGTTATTCACTACAATAAAAAGTTTATGTGTATAAGAATTGTAATGAATTTTAAATGATTCCTAAAATTACTCGCATATTATTTCTAGATCATTACTAAAGAAGTATAGACCACTGTGCATTCTTAAACTAACAATATTGTCATAGGTCGCATGGTAACTTGCCTTATATAAAAATTAACAAGCTTACATACAACAGAGACCACAATATGTATATAATGAAAAGTTAGTGAATACGAGTTAAAAAAATTGCTTCTAGTTTAGTATTTCTAACCAATTTCGTAGTAGATGCAATTTCCATCGAGTCCCTCGCACCGAGCAGAGTTGCTTTTGCAGTGGGATTTGGAACTACACTAGACGTGCTGAAAATTTAACATCTATTTAAATAGAGCATGGAAAATCTCTATGGCCATATATAAAACATATACGCTTATACATAGTTTTATATATATTTAATGGGTTATATATTAATGTATTACACTAACACACTGTAATAAATGTTACGTACAATTTGAAAAAAATGTCTTCTGAATTTCTTTGTAATAATATTTAAATACGATGAGTTTATATATAGTTATAGTTTATATATATATATATATATATATAATATATATATAATAGATATTGCTTACATAATTTTGAGTATAGATCCCATAGTTCCTCTTCTATCCATGCTCGCTGCCGTTATACGTTTCTGATTCGTATCGGACTGTTAATAAAAAAATAATTTACTATTATAGTTAAATAGGCAGTTATCGATAAAAGAAACGTAATTTTTTTTAAATTACCTTCGCTACATTTAAAGTTTGCTACTTTTAATTCAGTTACAGTATTTATTATAACAGGATATGAACAAATTTGTTGATAACAAGTGTAGACAACAAAGATAATGTCACCTATGGACACTTACAAAGTCTCCTGAAACTCTAAGACTCGGGCCAACATTCTTACCCCTTTCGGTGACAATTGGTCTGGTTGATAACACTCCGATTGTTCTCTTGTTTGATGCTTCAAATATTCATCTTTTATTGTATTCCAGTTTGAACAAATTGAACTTTGAAACATTTCATGGAATACTATAAAGATATGATTATGAGAAAATAGACGATCACTTAATAGTTTATTTTCAAAATTTGACATTAAATAAATTCAATAACTTTATTAAGCAAAATTCTTTGAGCCGAGTCATATTATAGTGTAAACTATTTAAACGATAAAAACGTTTGGGAATGTGTTTGATGTAAGCATTTTCTCAGACCGGTTTATTTTTGAAGTCTCGTAAGTAAGAAAATTATTGACGATTCTATGTCGTTAATAAATAAAAAGATATGAACATGTTTTCCATAACGAATTAATTATTGTATTCACACAAATGTTAACATAAAAAAAATACCATATTCCTTCCACTTTTTCGGTGCAGTTTTAGCGGCCTTTACAGTTTTTAGAACTTCCCTTCGTTCCGGTGGTTTAAAATCCGCCATATCACCGAATATTACGAAAGGAGGATCATCACCTTCGATCATTTCCCACCATTTCTTCTCATGAGTTATTTCGGGTTCTGCATAATTTTAACAATTTAAATATTTTTATTACGCTTCAATATAAATCGAGTGTTTAGGTGCATTAATAAGTTTTGATGATCTATTTTTAATCAAGTCATTGACAATGATCAGATGTATAATTTATTTATTTATTGTATATATATAATGATGATAAGTATACAAAAGACTTATAACACCTACCTTGTAACACCTCATCGTAATCGCAAGGGTCCTCGCTCGGGTCATCTTTAATTGGCACTTTGGTTTTCATCAGGGCAGGGATGTCAATGAAATATTGGTTTGTTTCAGGAGTTCCACCAGCGTAGTGGTATATAAATCGTAGGAACTAAACAACCATTTTATGTATTATATAATACGTTATTTACAAACTTTAGTGAGGTTATAGCGTTCATAGGTAGTCAGACTACCATTGAATGAAAGACACAAATATTATTTACTTTAAGTCAACTAATGTTAATTAAATAATGATTAAGATCAAACGAATGGAATTACACGAACGAGGGGATTTCTGTAAACTTGGATATTCGTATTGTAATCGTGGTTATTGCTTTTAGTTGTCGAAGTTAGATTAGTTCGTTATTACCCGAGAAGTTTACTCTGTCTCTAGTTGACCATGTTATATGATTTAAATAAGAATCATCTTCTGTTATATCTTTTAGATGTTATAATGAACAAATATTCTCTATAAAGCATCCCACAAATCCAGAAACCGGATTTATTAAAAATTTAGCTATTCGATAAAATACTGTAGATATATCATCAACGCTGACAATTATTTTTAATTGTTCCGGATACCTCTGGTTATGTGTCTGTTCGTTTATAGCCTTTATATGGTTTCTGTTATATACTATATAAATCTGTAGGTATGCATTTTTTGCTAATCAAAACACATGAGTGTTTTGGGTTCAGAATAAATGAAATACTGAAACAAGTGACAGTCCTACGATCTCTTACTAAGTCGCTTGTCCTTTCAATATCGCTTGAAACTACTTATTATTTTATAATAATAATAAAGTTTACTATTTACTAAAAATGCGTATTGCATTAGACGTAGGTATAATGTTCCTTATTTGATAGATATGAAAAAATATGGGCTTCGATGTAATCAAGCCAATAAGGTGTAAGTCTGCGCAGTATCACATGTAAACAAAACTTTCCCTCCTGGTAACTCAGGTACAGTCATAAAACCGCGCAAAAATATTCCATACAATAAGTTAATCCCCAAGCAGCTGGTCATAAACGCCGCCCAAACCTTCTAAGAAACATTGCTTATTGTTTTCAGCTATATTGGTTTCTATTGTTTCTATGAATAGATAATGTTCTACATTTTTTTACCTGACGATAACGTATTATAAAAGTTTACTACTTACCTAGAATGTATTTTATGTTTTTTTTTTATCATTCATACTTTACAATACACGATCATTTAGTATTAATATAATTTTGTAACTTAAATCAGACTTACATTTTATATGAGTCTTTCTTTCTCAATGGCTTAATTTTTTCTCTTTAAATGCTCCTGTATATTGGCTGTGTCGGTCACAATTGTTAAGGATATTGATAGATAGAGATTTTGATTTAAAGTATTTGCGTTATATGGTCTTAATACGCATTAGATAATATGTATGAAGTGAAAATTTAAATTAAGTTAGGGTGGGGGCTAAATAGATAAATACAGGTAGAGAATCCCATAACCTAACTTCTAAATATATCTAGTACATTATTATGATGCCGTATTAAAAGCTTAATGTGGAATCACGTAATAAGACTTTAATTAAAAAAACTATTTACTTTTAAAAACTAAGACAACGCCCGCGAAGCACGTCACAATCACTTAACTTTCTATAACCTTTTTTTAGCGAAAATATGTTGTTCTAAATATTATTTCCGTAGAATTTGCAAATCTTAATCTATAAAGATTACTATACAAATATGTGTAGTATTTATTCCATTTTAATATATTTGTTAATTTGTAAATTATACTTTTAAAATGAAAAAGACTTCGCAAAAAGAACAATAGTTGTTGCATTTATGTCCTCGCATATTAAATTAACGAACGAAGCCGCGTTTTATTTTTTAGCTTTATTAACTATTAGACGATAACTTATACAATTAAAATATTTGTTTGCCTTAACAAATGTTTCTTACCTCATTAACAACTTTATCCATTTTTTCTTTCCATTCCTGGTCAACTCTAGCGGCAGTTTTATAACCGCGAGACAAATTCAGAATTAAAGCCTGACTTTCAGACAGAATGTGCTGTAATAGTGTTATGTATGTGGTGTAATCTGAGAACAGGTAAACAAAATCTAGCACGAAATTTACAGCCAAAATTGAGAATTAACTAATCTAGGCATAACTTATTTTAGCGGGTCAGTCCAATTTCGATAAATAGAATTACCGTCAAAATAATGTCTATTCAAACTCTGATTTTTAAGTGCTAAGATAGTTTTATATTTGTTAACGGATACCTAATACATTAAAACGATTGAATTATTATTTAATTCGATCGCTTACCTTAAGACAATTTATAAACAATTCATAACATGACACGACACGACAGGTGTAACGAAATATCCTATTACCTATATTTCGTTTCATTAAAGATATGTTTTTATATATGAATGGGCTTAATTATTATTAATATACGTAACTCAGGTGCATGTATTTTATTATGGATCTGTCATTAAATGAAAAAATAGTATCAAAATAATTATGACTTTGTGAGATTTAGTAATTTTATCATATGATTATTGTATTATGTGTTTCATAAATTAATTGTAATAATTATAAATTAATTGGTAAGCTTTTCTATATTTCTGCAAATAGATTTTCATAAATAGGTAGTTGGATAAGAAAATGTTTTGTCGTCTCACATAAAATTCTCGTGCCGAGGTGTATGTTGCGACGCGGTTCGATATATTGGTTAATCGATTTTTTATACCCCTAATTGTTAAAAGTGTCCACTGCTTATTATATTTTTTTAATGATACAGCATTTAAAAATAAGCTTCTACGATCAAACAACAATTTTAAAAAAAAGTAAATTTCAAACTATTTTTATTGTCACGATTTTTATTTTTATTTGTTATGACTTACGAAAAATCATTTTACAAATCTCAATTCATAATATCTTACCATCGAGATTTTTAATGTATATAACAAAATGCCCGACAAACGTGATTAAAAATTACTGACATATTAAGAATAATTAATAATTACCTTCCACAACTCTTAATAGCTGTAGTTTGCTCTTACGTCTCTCTGAACTCATAACATACATCAAACCAGCCAAGTTTTTGCACTCCATTTGCGTCTGCAGTGCTGACACCTTTTCCTTCCTCTCTCTGTGAGCCTCCCTCATCAAATGAGAGGATCTGACTTGTTCATTCCTAATTAATTATTTATTGTATATCAAGATAAAATATGCTCATAATATTTTTCGTAAACTACTAAAAATACTCGCAAATTACCCATTGCATTAAGGGCACTTGAATAGGTTATTGGTATCACTACAAATCGGTAGTCAAGGCATAAGATTTCATTTCAGTTTGTTTATTCACACTTTATTGCACTAAAACAGTAGAAGTAGGTGATGTTAATAGATGTAAGATGTCTTTCAGGCAACAAAACAAAAGGAACACAATTGGACTGCTGCAGGAGGTGCGAATAATACAAAAAAAAATCAAAAACAAAACACAACATACATTAAATTAAGTAAAACATGAAGAATAAGCTATTTTAAATCAGTTATAATTATAACAAAGTATACAACAAAACGACTGAGACTTATAGCGTTCTTTTTTTTTAAATAAAAATGTAATAGATATTCTATGCTAGTGGCAAAACTTTATATGAAGGTAATTAAATAATATAATATTATGGTTTTTATTATATATTATGTTTTAAATAAAGCAGATGATAAAGAAATAAAATACAAACTGTAAAATATAGTCAAATCTATCTTTCATCGTTTTAATCTCTTTCTCTAATCGAGATTGAAATTCTGCGGTAAGAAAATCTTCTTTGTCTTTTAGAAGTTTTTCTATTTCCTCTTTACGTCTTATTGCTTCTTCGGGACTGAGTCGGTCTTAAACAATAACATAATTTTTTATTATTTAGGTTTTAATTTATTATACAATCAATCATCAGTCATCTTGTCCTACTTGAAAACTTCAAGTAATTTTTGAATAGGAGTTACGATGCAACGCTCGTTATGGAAATTCAATTTGAAAAACGATAAAAAAATGCAATGTTTTTTTAAATGTATTAAACCATTACCAATACTAGCCCACTACTGCTACACTAATATCTACCTTTACAGGGACATCGATTGGGTATATCTTGTAGATTTAGCGATTGTTCTGTGTGAATGGTACTAGCGCTGTTAACGGGTGATGCCTGTTCTTCTTTGATAACAGCCAACGCGTCTGCGCTACCGCCATCTCGTGACATCTAACAATAGTATTTATAACATTCGCCAAAGTTTACCTTTACATCTTTATAATAAATACGCACATGACGACAATAAGCCAGAATTTTTTTTATCGTGTTACCACCGACGTTTGATTAGTACGACTAGTATACTTACTATTATAGAATAAGTAGAATATTATATACTAAGCGTACCTACGTTCGTATATAAGTAAAAAACGTTTTAATAATTTATTAAGATATTTTATTTACATAAAAACAATATTTTATTAACTTTGAGTTTTGAAAAAGACATGGTACTTTAAATATTGTATTGATTACAATCAAATTCTAATGGTAGTCTTTTGATATAAAATAAATAGACAATCGAATCAAACATTAATTTTAACATATTGTGTTATCTCATTCTTTGAAGGGGTATGTTACGGGGGATGGGGTCGACAATAACAGTCAACTGCAGGTAAAAAATAATTATAAAACAAAGGGTATCCCGAGATACGCCAGTTTTAATCTCGATTCCGTGGAGAAACGTAGTTCAGCGGTTGTTTTATGGTGATTTTTTTATTTTATACAAATATTTCCAAACGTATGTTTATTAGTATATTAATATGAGTGCGGCTGAAAGTTTGTTTGTACAGTTTTAATTTATTTAAAGCACGTCATTACAACGTAGAGGTGACAAGTCAAAACATTGTGTCAAAAACTATATTTGTCTTCTGTCAAATATGAGTGAAGTGGCAACCTTAAAATGAAATTTTTGATAGTTGTCGTGCGTGAAGTTTTAGCATGTGATGTTTTGTGAAAAGTGTTAATTTTTAAAGGAAAATATATAAAAATTGTGATTTATGTAGTGTAGTTAATTGCTAAAAAGGGTTTTGTGAGTGTTGCGGACAGTGTTTCATGTTTAAGCAACATCAATTACTCCAAAGTAATAGTATATGGATAAAGCCGTCACTTGAGGTGGTTATAAGGTTAGTGCTTTTTTCGTCTGTTGTTTTCTTAAAATAGATTTCTGGTCGGGTTGCAATGATGTTACAGATTTGTTTGTGTAACAGTTCAGTTTTTACATAAGACCTTGAACTAGAAACTTTTATCAAGCATTTGCTATCAAGGTTAGGATTCCGCGCATTTTGTCACAGTATCTTTGTTTATTCTCTTCATAAAGCTATACGTTACTGGTTTTAATACTATTTATTTACGTTTACCAATATTTAGTTAAGTTATGATGTAGCAAATACATTATAATCGTTAAAGCGCAAAATTTAATTGAACCTAACCTAGCTTTGGTAAGTGACTTTTTTGCTGCATTTTTTGCGCCGGTCAAAACCACCGTTAGCGAAAGCGGTCGCATTTAAAGGCTTAAGACCCTGCAATTGTAAGATTATAGCCTAAAAAAAATGTTTGTGATCATGTGATCATTTACTTGTTTTAAGATTATGACCAAAAATTTAACTCCCTATCTTATAGTGACAGTATCATGATGAAACTAGCTATTAGATACTGATAAAACATGTAACTTTTAAATTTGCAATCAAAGATATCTCTAATTGTATGCATCATTTATTTTGAATGTATCTATCTTATTAAATAATATTTTTTAGTTTTTTTTTATAAAAACACAAAGAAATATATTGTGTTTGTTATTTGGTTTTACACTATGAAATATTTTCTCATAATTTTTTGATTGTATTCCGTTGAAAACTTTTCTAACAATTTATATTTATATTATACTGATTTATAAACAATATAACAATGACATGAAATTAGACATATGGTAATTTTTAATATCATATCAATGTTTATTGAATGCACTAGGTTTTTTGTCATTGTGGTCACGTACATATAGATTGAATTTATTCCATTTTATAAATTTTGCTTTTATTGGCTTCCTAATGGAAGTAGTAGTTACTGTATAATTACAGTAAAGTATATTTTACAATATTATTAAGTGATGACAGGTTTGCTATTAAAATAAAAATTATAATTAATTTCTCTTAATTTAATATGCAGCATACTGTTTGTTTTGAATATTTATAAGTAAAAAGTTTGACATGACTTGGCGGTTCGGAAAAGATTAATGTGAATAGGATACAAAATATATGTTTAAGGCAACCATGGATGGTGTGTTTGGGGCCGTTTAACATGATTGTACTTTTTTGAATCAAATTCTGAATGTCCATGACTCATAAATATTATAATGATGCAAACATAGTCTTAGAAAACAAGGATACATTATATATATATATATAAAATAACTATTTAAATTCTTACCTTTACTATTTAGATTGCAGATAACTTGTGAATATAAATTATTGTTTTTGTTGTTTTTAATTATTTTAGGTGATTTTGAAGTTATTGAGTGACATTTTGATGAATGTTCGATTGCCAGTAATGTCAGAAACAACAAAATATTTCGTTAAGGTTTTAAGCAACTCACAATAACATGTGACTTGCTTTATGTGTTAATGTTACTTATGCAAGAAATGTTTTTACTTGTTGCAGACATGGAGTCACATGTATTAAATGTATATCATCATGCTCGTTACCGCACAATAGATCATAAGGTTATGCGTTCAACAAGTGAGTCCCTATCATCAGAAGGTAGCTGCGACCAAAATAGCCCTGATTACTCACAAGAACAAGCATCCAGTCAACATGAAGAAGAAAGTAATGAAGGAGAGTACTGGAATACTGAAAATGGAAATTTGTGGAGTCAAAATGAAAAGGTATATTTGAAATATAATAGAAATAGAAATAATCTCCACTAATTTTTTGCTTTATGTTAACTCATTATGATTGCCTGGAAGTTATAGCTAGATAGCTCTTGTTTTTTGTTTAGGTTGTCCCTTTGTTTTTTTTTTCATTTCTTATTCTATGCAACAGAGTGTTCTTAAAATTCATTAAATATTTTTTTTCTTATATTTATATACTGTGATACAAAAATTACCTAGAAATATGTAAATTTTCAGATTAATATAACTAAAGGACACGATTCAAGTATAGATGAGGAAGAAATAGATGTTCAAGAGATATCTATAGATGAAAGGATTGATTCTTCTGATAATGAGGTTGACCCTGATTCAGCAGAAGATACCTCTCTTGTTGAGGGTGCAGATTATGATGTTATTCAGGTGTTTGCTGTTGATCCAGATTTAGATTTGGAAGGTTCCTCAGAAGATGACGAACAAGAAGAAGAACAAGAAGAGGAACAGGAATATGAAGGAGAAAACACAAACACAGATGCAAAATCAAACTACACAGAGACTGATAATTCCTTATCGTACGAACAAAACCCAACCCCAAAGTGTGATGGTAATCTAGGCATAACTTTAGATACTCCTTTAGTTTCAAATGTTGATGAATATTTTATAGAGGAAAGAGATATATTGGCAGTTAAAGATGAGCCTGTTGTTAAAGATGTAGATGAGTATTTCATAAAGAATGTAAAAGAACCCACACAACCAATAATTGAGGAAGATTTCATAATACCGGAAAAATTGCCAGAGGAACCAGACTATCATATACAAAAAGATGTGCCCCCTGTTGAAGAATTTTTTGGTGTTGATCAAAATGATGTTAAGGAGGAAATAAATCCTGATCCAGAAACAGAAATAGAACAGGATCTGCCTATAAATGATGCAGACCTTACAGGCTTGCCTAATATTGAAGATTTAAAAAGATATCTCCTAGAAGATATGCCATATAATAAGTTAAAAAATGCACAACGGTCATGCAGCGTACCTCATTCACCAATGCATAATCTTTGTTTAGATATAGATTCTAAAACTTGTTTAAGCTTTGAGGATTTGAATCTAGACTTATCTGATTTGTCCTTTGATCAATCTAAAGACAAATCCAACAACAGTTTAAAAATTGACGACATACCACAAACATTAACAGAAGAAGATGTAAATAGTTTTTTAATAACCCCTTCATGTGCTAGTAGTACAAAACAAGATGATTTAAACCTTCAAGATATGGAAATTGATAAACCCGTTGAATCCATAATGTCTGAAGATCATACTATAACAGCCCAAGTTCCCTTTGTTGATCCCAGTGCAACATTAAAGAACAGTTTAGACAAAATTTTATCTATAAACCCAGTTATCCAGCAAGTAGATAATGAAAAGATAACTAGTAATAATCAACAATCTTCAGTTATAAAGTTACAAGTAAATGAACCAATTCGCTCTAAAACGAAAGTAAAAACTGTTCCCATTTTGACCGAGACGTCTAATATTAAACCTCCAGTTACAGCGAAATTAACGGTTTTCGATTTTTGTATTGAAAAAAATATAAAAAAAGAGAGTGATGTGAAAATTGAAATTGATGATTTTGTTGATGTTGAGTCCTGCAATGATTCTGTTATCCCAGTCCTTGAAGCTAACAATTTAAACTCCTTACTAGAGCAATTCGAGGCCACAGAAAAATTAAATAAGAAAAAAGAAAAAGTTGTCAAGGTTGAAGCTACTACTAAAACTAAACCATTATCAAGTTTAGCAAACGGAATGCGATTACAGGATGCTGGGGTCCAATTGAATAAAAATAAAATGCGACAAATTTTGGTAAGTGTCAAATGTCACTAAATTATTAGAACGGAATTGTAAGTCTGCAATTGTTACTTTTATTTTTAATTATTTCAGATGCCATCAACAATTAATACTAGAACAAAAAGATCACCAAGCCCAGTGCATTCCGATCATGATTACTGCTCTACTAAAAAACGGCACAGCCTCCCGAACATAACAGGCGGTCGTAGCTTATTAAAACCAGAGGTCTTATCTAGTAATAATAAGATCTTAAGTTCAAGGCATAGGTCCTGTAAGAACAAGAAGATAGTGTATCACCAAAGTAGTGATGAGGAAAGTGAAAAGTGTAGTAAGAAAAAAGTTGTAATCAATCGTGCTAGTGACGATGATAGTGACATTAGAAAGAAGTGTAACTCTAAAGAAACTTTAAAAGTAAATCCAATTATTAATTCACGTAAGAAACTATCCCCTGAACGTATTGTTTCTAATTGTACTGTGGATCCAAATAACAGTTCTGTGATGGTGAATAATGCTTCTAAAGCTAGTGATACTGCGAGTAGTCAAAGTTCTAATGGTAGTATTAAATTAACTATTAAAAATAAGTGTGAAGTTATAATCAAACATTGTGATGTTAAAGACATAGATGCAATAAAAAGTTCAGATAGAAGTAGTACTGAGGATAATTTTTTTGTTAATAATGTTAAAGATTTTGAGGAACCCACGCTGGAGAAAACATCGGGAAATAAAAAATGTGATGCTTTTGCTGAGAAAGTCAAACAAGAACGTTCAAATGCTGATGACTTTTACGTAACTCTATTCAATGATAAAAAAGATGTCGAAATACCGCAAAGTATACCAAACAAGAATACGGAAAAAAGAAGTCACGGTGACGCCGACAAAGTGTCACCGGAATTGACGAATGGAATTGAAAGTGAAATTCAGCCACTGAAAAGGAAAAAGCTTAATCTACTTGAATATAAATTGCGTCGAGTGAATAATTCAAATCAAAGCTCAGCGCAAGTGAGTCCAGAGGCGATATTCCCAGAAATGCCCGGAAATATTAACTTGAAAGATATATCCAGCGTCTTACAAGATAAACCGACTCCGGATAAACCTGCAAGCGATGAACTTAATAGTATAGCTATCGTCAGTGCTGAGGCTACCAAGAAAGTTTTTGACCCAATTCGTGAGGCATCAAGAAAAATTATAATAAACAGTAAGAAAATAAAAGCTGAAGCTATGAGAAAGAGAGACGAAGATTTCTTAATGAGCAAGATACCAAAAGTTGAAAGCCTCGAACTACAACCCTTGATAAGTGATGCTGAAATGATGAAAATTGTTAGCATGTCTGCTGATCCAACTATTTCTATGCCAATAATTCCAAAAGCAAATGAACCTTATCATCTTCCACCAAAGAACTATGATGAAATTATTGTGGTCAGTATGGGAACTAATACTGATGAGAAGGTTTTCAAAATAACCGAATCAATACCTGAAATAAAGAAACATAAACTACTGTCACCGAAAGAAAACAAATCAACCATAAACTTTAAAATAAAGAAAACTGACAACGTACTAAAACACAATGTTTTTGAATCAATGAAAAATGAACATGGCTCTAAAGAAGAACAGGCAGACATTAAAATAGACGAAGAACGGTACAAAGGTATAACGGATACATTAAAAAGTGTGGAGAAACATGTAGTTACAAAGATATCAAGTAATTCTCTTTTTGCAAGCATCCAAGATGTTGTAATGAAGAAAGCTACAACTGTACATACAGACCTCAAACAAAAGTTAACTTCACCTGTACATAAAATAGAATTCGTATACCCGAAACCAACAATAGTCCGGGATTATGATGACACTGCAGACCACGGCGAAGACAAAATAATTCTTCATTTAGAGAAAGCTAGAACTAAACCAGAAACAAGCGTTGCAACAGTTCAAACCGATTGCATTGATGCATATAAACCACTCACACTTGAAATAACGGAACAAAGAACACCTAAAGAGCAGCTAACATCGCCACGAAAAAGGAACGATAGTGATATGTCAATGTCCAGTGAATGCAGCCCCGAAAGAATGCTGCCTGCTAAGACTGATTGCAAGCATAAAGATGTTAAACGGGAGAAAACGCCTGTCAAAAGAAAACGTTCACGTTCAAAAGAACGACACGAAGTGAAGTACAGGCGTTCCAGATCACATTCTCGTGGACATCGCCGACATAGATCGAGAAGTAGAACACGATCGAGGTCCCGTGGTAGATACAAGAGATACAGACGGTCAGACTCACCGTATAGAAGAAAAAGACGCTCGAGATCTTCTTATAGATCACCAATGCGTCGCGATTACCGTTCCGTACGTTCTGGATCGAGGTATGCCGAGAACAAAAGTCCAATTGCTAAGAAAAGTCCGCAAAAGATTGAAAAAAAAACTAAATCACTGACACCGCCAATTAGAAAACCAACTGTCTCAGAGAGTTCTGACACAACCACTTCTTCCAGGTAAAATTGATAATAGACAGAATGTGCCATAATAACATTCAGTCCAACAGACTAAACCACCCATTCGTGTAACTGAGCCCAAATGATCCAAACATCATTTTATGAACATTGTTATATGACCAAAAATGGTTTGATTTGAACTATTTTCATTTAAAAAATATTTCTCTGTTTTCGATAATAACTAATACTTTGTAGCCATAATTTAATATATGATTTGGAATGTGCCGACATTTTTAAAATGGTATAATCTCTTTCAGTTCCTCTTCGCGTTCAAACACTAGTGGATCGTCTACACACTCTAGAAGAGCTTTGAGCACCTTCCGAGGGAACAACTCTAGGGCGCAGGCGTTTAGGACTTATAGCTCTGAAGACAGGTAAGACAAGCATATATTAAAATGACAATAAATGTTTCATACCGTAACTGGCATAAAAATACTGCAATGATATTCAAATAAAATTAAAAATGAATTTATTTTTTCAGAGAGAGCAATACTCCAGTGGAAGAGAGGCGGATAGTGTTTGTGGGGAGGTTAGAGCAGGGCATCACTAAGTCATTGTTGCGGAGTCAATTCTCCAAATTTGGACCCGTTACTGAAGTCAGATTGCATAGCAAAGAGGATGGGTAAGTACATAATGCAGAAACGCTGGGTTGGAATGTATGCTCAGGATGTCCCCTATCAATAATGTTGTATTAAGAATCTTATTGTAAAGTATTAATGTAAAGAAATTTTATGAATACTTTTAATTCCAGGTCTCGCTACGGTTTTGTTACATACCAGCGTCCAAGAGACGCGTGGTCAGCTGTCGAGGCTGCAAAATCATTCCCTCAGTACGACGTGGGATTTGGTGGGAGACGAGCTTTCTGCAGACAGAGTTACGCTGATCTTGGTGAGTGTTTTACATAATTTACTTCGTTTAAAAGGCATTGAGCGAACTGGTTGAGTAATTTTTTTTTAAATATTGTATATTTATACAATTTGTCCTCAAACAGATGGTCTTGAGGCGAAATATACGGAGAGCGCATTTCACGGGCAGGCGTCCGCGCCACCGCGTAGGAACGACGACATGTCATTCGAACAAATGTTGCTAGATATTAAAAAGAAATTGAACAAACGTAAAGGGGACAAACGACCGGAAGACAGCGCTTGACGATTGCTTGCCTTTGAGATCTTGGCCGGCGCCATCTTAGCTTTAGTGTCAGTCTTGGCATTGGCATGTCGGAGGTGACCTGTCAAAGTGACAGGTGTACCTTCGATCACAACAGGTCGAACTGTCGGGCATGATTCTTGTGTTACCGAATGGGTTAAATCAATAAAACTACTAAATTGTAGGTCGTGGATTACATTATGTATGAGTGTGACATTTGACACTGGAGTAATGCCCCTGGTTCTGACTGTATGGCGTCAACTGTCAACTGTCGTTTATCCATTGATTGTGCAATCGTAAAGACATTTTGTTTTATTTTGCTCACTTTGTACCTACTTAGTTGATCATAGTACATTTTTTATCGACTGTGTAATTAATTTTATTGTAAATAGTTTAGTTTTATGTAGCTTCATTAACACTACCTCTTATTTTTTATAGAATTGTTTGTTTAGTGCAGCCGATTGACGATTGTAAATAAAAGTGGTAGATACATTTTATAGATTCCAAAATATACTGCTCAATTGTTTAGTTAGGTTCGAATCTCAGGGGCAAAATGGTTCAGTTCAAAGTTTTCGGATCGTAGCGGGCAGTTTTGGACTTTGACATTACAGAATGTAGTACCTATTTTATTTATGGTTGGGCTTAAATTTTTTTCATAGACAATATCGTTTTTATGTCAAATGAACGATGAACGTTGAGGTGGAAAACTTTTGTGTGTTGTCTTCAAAAGTCATAAAAATTCATTGAATTAAAAAGGTTTTCCCAATCAACATAACTTTACATTTACATAGAGGCTAAGTTGAAAATCAGATTATGTGTATGTTATGCTGAATCCATCCATTTTTAGGCTTGAGATATATATATATTTTTTTAAATTTTGCAAACCATTATAATTTTAGCTTCACCATGTATATTTGGGAGGACGATGATATTTTTATACTTATGTAAAAGTATATTGAAAACGCGTTTTCTTATTAAAATGCTTTTTTCTAGTTGCACAGGCACGGACGACTACTTAAATACCAAAGTGTCATCGGCCATTTAACAGAAAAGTTATAATTCACAAGCCATGAATTATTAAATTTGAAGTGAATTTTCAGTTTTAAATTTTGTATCAGCATTTTTAAATGTATAACCACAGAGTCCTTAAATACTCAGCTCGCACCTGTCAAACAAAACTGAACTCAAGTCCAATTTAATGCAAATTCCAATGAACAATACTCTTGATTTGCATAGTAAGAGTAAGATAATTGTTTTATACTTCATAATTATCTTTACCTTACATATTGTCTATGTGAATCCATGCATTAAGGTTCTGAATGTTCTTTTCAAAACGCATAATATTTATGTACCTAACCGGTTATAGCGAGGACTGTGTTTTATATAGTTCATGACTTCTGATCAAACTCTATACAAATATATTTTAAAAGTTTTATGAAAACTTTGAAACGTACTGACCGACTGCTTAAAATTGAAATGGTTTTGCAATTAACGCTTTTCCATGCTTCCAGTGCCAAAATTTCTGTTCCTAATCTGACTGAATAGGTGTAACCCCATTTATAGTCCTGGACCCCTTTGAGAGTATTTTGTGACAAAAGGGACTTGTGATTGGTCAAGCGCGTTTAAAAATCGCGTATTCTCCCGGTGAGTTTAATATTGCAATAAATGTAGGTGTTTTGTACGAATTGGATTCTCGTAGAATCACGCTTACCACAAAATACTTTTGTCTATGGTTCCTATATTTGTTATCTGCGAGGCTTGGTACGTATTTACGAAAAACGAAACCGCAATTAAGCGTTGATATTCGCGTTTCAGTTTTCCGATACGTCCCAACAGGTTTTTTATAGGTTTTTAATGATTTTATCTTTTATACAGATATTAACTATTTTAATGACGTCTTAGTCAACAAGCACTTTTGAATACGCAAGTCCAGAAAGATTAGGTGAAATCATTATGTACAGTTTACATAGCGCTAGTGTTAATACTTTTACCTCATTAAATATTGTATACGGTAATTCTATTATTGAGGTAGTAACAATGTATGAAACGGACGTGTTTTGGATGCTTTCCGTATTTTTGTCTGATATTAAACCCGACTGCGATATGACACAATACCGTGTCAACAGTTATCAGTGCATGTTAAATAAACATATATAAGATACATACATATTACCGTGATGTTGGCGAATCTCATTGCACAGTCTAAAAGTGTTCCCAGCATCTATAAGCTACAGGAGCATCGGAAACGTACGATTTTCTATTGAATACTTTGTTTTTAATCATCGATATAAGTGAAAAGAAAAATTGATTTAGATTTCTTCATACTGCTCAAGCTCTCTGATCAAAGAAGTAAGGAGTAGGTAAGAATAGGTTTCTGTCGATCCGTTATAGGTAAGCCTAGTCAAAATACTACGTTAAATTCATTGTGATGATATTTATTTTGTCTTTAAGTCACGTGTAATCTTAATTTTTAGAATTATATAAAATCGCGAGACGGTGCATGAATATCTAATTAATTAATTGCAAAGTAAATGTAACAAATCCATAGATTGTATAGTTAATCTGTCATTGTCAAATTCTACTCAAATCTGATAACAAAATCTGTGAGACTTCTTTTGGAATTTGTGTACGAGTCTCTGTAACTGTTAAAATAGTTTGGTTAATTGTTATATATTTTTAATTAATTAAAAAAAAACCTTGAAAAGAATGCGCACAAGTTTGTTATCGCAATCATTTTGTTGTAATATTGAATATTACCAGTGGCATTATTTCTAGTAAGGCCACATATACGCAAATATTGGCGCATACACAATCGAGCTTTTGTAGTATAGAAAAAAATATATTTACGCAATGCATATTAAATTGGTTTTGAAAACCATAGGAATACTCTATTTGTGTAAATTTCGTAAAAAAAAAATAGCATAAACAGGCAACATAGGCATACTTTAGTATATAATTTTCATTTTAGTCATAGTAACAAGTCTGCTATTAGCTTTATTACTATACTGTAATGTGTTATTCATCCGAGACAGCTATGAAGGTTACCAATGCGAAAGAATTTCTTTCAATATATTCGTCCTAATCGATAAAACGTTGAGTTTTTTTTTTGAGGTTGGCAACAAATTTACACAGATAAATATGATTGACTGAAGTGAACATAGAAAATATTGTCAATTCGCTTTTACTTTATCTATTTAATCAGTGTTAAGTCTCGACTTGGTTAAGTTAAGGAATTGATTAAGAACGAATAAAAGTGTAAATATCTATTTAGATTTAGTACTTGTGTACATTTGAAAGTCCAATTTTATGATTTAAAATAAGTTTTAAATCATACAATGTAACATAGACTTATGTAATATAGACTCAGTGAGAATGTTTTATACGTAAAGTTGTTGAGAATAATAAATAAAGTATTTTGAACAAAATGTTTTGTATTATTTTGTATCTCTTTCTATAACTTGTATTATAAAATGTGGTACGTAGACAGACGGACAGTAGCATCAGCCACTTGTGACTTGTTTAATTTGTCGATCTCTTTAAAAACGTTTTGTATAAAGAACTTGCGGAGAGTATCTTGTAGTTCTTGTCGTCCGTTCTACGCCATTGATTTGGGAACTGGCCGTGATTGTAGAGTCTTTTCAAACCATTATCTCGATGAGTTAGTTTAGATTTTTCTTGAAATTATATTTTTGGTTGCAAAAGAAGGATCGTCATATATTTTGTTGGAGTTACAAGTCATACTGAATTAAGGTTCAGGGAGAAAATATGAGGTTGCGCCTGCTGAGAAATAAAAATACTAAATAAATAATATAGGGTGTTTTGATGAGTTATCTTTTAATAGCGCGAATACAATAGAATATTATTCGTACTTACCAGAATATATGCAAAAAATGTGCGAACTCTAATTATGACATAGCATAAAAGAAAGTTATTTGGTTAAAATCAAAAGTTAATTGTATTAATTAGACCAATTCGGCTTGTCAGTTCCGCTCTACAAAACGGATCTCGGAAGCATCTTGATTCCACCCTTTACGCCTCGAGCTACCACTACTTAGAGCTTTTCGACACAACAGTACCAACCATATGCGTGTATACATTGCGTACTAATAATTAAAAGTGTTGTCTGATAAAATAAAACAAAATCTTACTACCATACAGTTCATACAATATATAATTCTAATAATAATTAAAAGATATTATTTTTCGTTAGTTTTAACGTACACAATAATTTACAACTTATTTTACTCAAAATGCGTAAGATTCGAGTGTTTTGCATTTCATTTTTATAAATTCATTAAATCTTTAACCGTTTTAATTTTTAAATAAAATTTTCACCTTTAAATTAAAACTTGTATAAGAGTAAATATTATAGGTAGTAAGATTAGCCGTATTTAAAGAAAAATAATAATTTCACGTGTTGAGAAGAGATTAAGTATGGTATGTACGTAGTATCCAGGTTGTATATACATGATTTATATAAATAAATTATGAAATAACTCATTTAAAGATTTCATTGAAAGTCAAAGTGTTATATAATAAAGCTTTATATTTGTAGACAGCAATGTAACGCAAATAATTGAAAGAGAACGTAGTAACAAGTAGCGACTAAATTAGTATAACAGCCTCAGGTCATTTCCGAGTGTCTGTACTTTTAACGACTAATTTGCTATTATTGCCGTTGTAAGGGGGAGGGGAAGATTTACATTTATTTAAAGATGAAATTATATTATTATGATTATAACGAAATAGTTTATTTATATCTTTCAATTTACCTATGTCAATAGTTTTATATCAAGGTTAGGGGGGTACCAAATATAAAACGGGTTTTATGTATTATTTAATATGTTTAATGCTTATTGTTATAAATTTATGTTTAATTTAAAGTTATGTACGTATACCTCTGTTAATTACGTAAGTGTAGTCATAAAATTAAAAAAAAATCATATCAGTCTTGGCATTTTAAACATCGGAGCTAAAGACGGCCCAGAAAAAGTCATGGAGGTGTTTTTTTTATAATTCCTAGTACACAGTTATATGGATTGAAATCGTAAATTAAATAAAAATATAATAACTTTTATTGTGTCGCATATTTTTGAACCAAGTGTTACAGGCTAATCACACGATTTCCGTCATTCGTTCTAACATATTTGTTCTTGAACATCACACATTAATAGCTACAAACCGTAGAAAACTTTACCAAAATACTATGAAAAAACAATGTCCACAAAACTTGTAGGACGTCTGATAGTCATTTATTGGACAAAGTAAATTGGTGTGTATCTACTTACCGTAGACCTAAACAAATCACTGTGGTGCTTTGTACGTGAATTAAGTGGTCCTAACTAAAAGGGTCGGTTGTACTAAAGTAGATAAGAACAAACTGATGAATCGTTTCAGTACTCTCTTGTTATTCAATTTAAAAATATTCCAATATTATTTGTAATAACAATAGATTTAATTAAAGATGCCGCCCTGAACAAGTGAAGGCCACCTCTAAGTAAACATGCTATTTCGTAATTTCATTTGGGTTTCCCTGGCTTTGCTTGTTGTACAGATCGTTTTCCGTTTATGGAACGCGCTATATGCCCTGCCCGTCTCAATTTAAGTTGAGGAGCATGTTGTTTATAGATTATTTGTCAGAGTTATACGAACAACGATTGCTACGAATTTTATAAATTATGTAAGACCCAAAAACGTTTTTTATTTATTTTATCTATATATATATTACATAAAGTAGTATGCAATATTAAAATAATAAATTAATTGGTGTAATAGGTTTAACATAAATATTATTACCGTGTATATACCTATTTTATAAATAAGATAATTATATCGTCGGCCGAATCTAAAATAAAGACTTTGAAATTATTATTACTATGAAATTAACTAAAATATTGTTTATATGGTTTTAGAATAAGATATAATAAGTATATTTTTGTCCTTCTTATTCTATAACATCCTAGCGAGCTTTTGTTTTATCAAACTCCAAAAGAACGCTAGAAAAACACACCAAAACAATATCTTTAATTGTCATGCTAAATACAAACTTTAAAAATACCAATACGACAGATTTAAGAGCGAGCGAGATTCTATATTGCGTCTTATATTTACGACCACCAAGATCAAAAAAGTAAAACACGATCATCGCAAAACTATTTAAAAATTCTTCACTGTATTTAAATCTTTATCGAAATTGTCATGCGTAAAATGTTGTATATAATTCAGATAATAAGAACGGTTAAAAAGCTCGCAAAACTTTCATCTACATTAACTCCATTACACTATAACCGAGTAGAGAACCACAGATCGGGCGCTAATAGTGTATCATGGTAGCACTTTGGATTTTTCACCTCAAATCTCAACGTAGTTTTAACTGTTAAGGTCTGCCCTTTAATTGTGTTACCCTACTTGAAAATCGATGAAGACCCAGGAACATCTAACAACCCTTAACACACTATAATAAGAGTAAAATTCCCTTGCGTTTGGCAATATTTTTGCATGAAAAGGATGGAAATAGAGGCATGGTTCACTGATTCTCCGGGGGTGGTAACTTTGTTGAGCGACGCCCTAAATCGTAGGGGTAGTTGTCAGTTTTAAAAGTATTATAGATGTGGCAACACGTCTCCAATTGCTACCGGTGTGTGATTGTGCTTGTGAGTGATATATGAAGGAATTTCTTTTTCGGTATGTATTACAAACGTTAATTTTTAAGTTTATATTTTTTATTTATTTATGTACAATGAAATATTAATAATAATATAAAGCATACGAATATATCAGAATATTCATTCTGTATGAACATAGAGAATGAATATTCTTATCTAAGATTATATTAATTTTCTTATTACTTGAACTAAGTTGTTATAAGTTATAGGTACTGTACCTGTTACAGGCATTATTTTCCTGGGTCAATACGGTTAGAATTAAAATAATTATGTTCTGTCTTAACTATAAGCCCTAGGCCCTCAACCCTCGGCTGGTTTTGCCATTTCTACGAGACCTGTAAACTGGGCTTGTAGAAATGGTATAGTAGTATATAAACATATGTTATATGTTATGTTATATGTACTGTCAAACATAAATAATATAAAACACCATTAATAGAATGTTTAGCCTAGAACAGCCGCTACATTCAATAAACTAAAAAGAAAACACACGTTTTTATTTTAAATAAAAACATAATGCCGATCGGAAATCGAATCCGTGTTTAACAGTCCGGTAATCACGTCAAGTCAAGATGTCATGTGTTTTTGAACTAATATATCTCCAGACGTGAATTTTATATTATTATGACTATTGTTTAATACACTACGCCGTAGCTTCGTTGACTTAGCCGTAGCACATCAACCCGTTATTTATGCATACTTTTATAGATAGTGATAGGTTCTGTTTAATAATTTGTAAATGGTTGAAGCGATCACATAATAAACACGCGTGGTTGTTGACTATTAATTGACTATGATAAAAATATAACAACGCTTGGGACGGCTTGGTTATGAACTGAACGAACAAAGGGTTCTGTTTTCCAGTCGCGCGATATATAATAAATATAAAAAGTATATGTTGTTTATCAGTTGAGTTAGCACCCATAAAACAAGCTATAAACCACCTAACGGATAACAGGCTGTGTGAAATGCGACGAGATATATTTTTTATTTACGTTCGTTTACTTAACATATTAAGTTAGATATAAATTACTAATTTGTCCTTAATTAAGGCTACATTGTTATTTTATTTCACTAACTTCACTTCACTTGGTAAAAACGTTATGGCATATAATGAATTATTATGAAATTAATTTAATTGTCATAAATATGGCATTTATCAAATTAGCGTAACTTACATACAAAAGAACTAAACGAAATACTTTTACTTACAAAGCACGCAACTGAAGCTCTCATAATGTAACATACGCGTCTATTAATAGCAGTGTATTCTAACACAGCCTTAGCCTCTAGGCATTTATATAAAAATATTTCTGTGTTTTATAAGCTGTATTGAACGTGATAATTATTTAATAACTTAATGTTAATTACATAAAATAAATAACACATGATTCTATGCGTACCATTCCCTTGACTCGTATTATAACAATTTCTAATAGTGCCACTTAACTTAATTAATTTCGTTTTACAGGACGTTAAACAAGTGTTTTGTTATTTTACAAAATAAATGTTAATACATTTTCAACATGACAACATTTATATTTATTGAGAATGTTGCCGTCTTGATTCATTTCAATTGACGCTATTGGAGCTTCAATAATCACGAAATAATGTTTGTGTACAAAACATAGTTGCAGTTTACTAGTTTCGGTTAATTATAATATTATCAAGAAACTTGGACTTGTCTTGGGATTTCTCATACAATATTCTTAATCATATGAATATAATAAGCCATATAATACATTGTTGTATATAAATATGGACGTTTTACTATAGCAATTTGTGTAATAAATTATTCATGCATTTTTGATTGCACTTACACTGTAATCACTTAATGGCCAATTAGTATTGTTGTGTGAATTAATACCCCTTTTTCCTTAATGGCATACAAGAGACACGATCGGACCACGCGTGTTAATGTACGAGCTTGATTTCGTATATGAATAATCTTAAATCCAAAAGTACATAAAAAGTATGTATAAGAAATTAACTAATATAACAGAGAGTTTTTAATGTTTCTTACAGTATGGATCAGTTTTACGTACTATGATTTCCGTGTAAATATAAACAATTGTGGCTGTTGTCCTGTATAGATAAACTGGTTGAGTTTCAGAATAACATTTTATAGCTTTAGCGTTTAAGTATAAAACAATGAGTTAAGTCAATATTTCTGTGTTTTGTATACCGACTTGTTGTTTTGCCGTACTTTATCAGTGTCCTTTATATTTTTATTTGTAATTGCCTGGAATACATCGTTGAGAGTGATAAGGATACCGGTTGCTCTTATAATATATTGTTTTTACTCGTATGGAGTTTAATACACTTATAAATAAATAAAATTAAAGACCAAACGACGCGGTTTTGATAAATTGAAAGTTTTTGTTACCGTGTCACTTTGTGCCTAATGTATTGAACACAATAATGCATAATATTATGACCAATCCATGTTATTGAATTGCGCTGAAAGTTCACGTATGAGTTTCCGTAATCATTAATTACTACCGGACTACCGATTTTTTTTTTACAAACTTTTTATTATTTTTATGATATTTATTGTATAGAAATTGCTTGTCACTTATATAATTGCGAAGTAATAAGTGTCCTTGGAGATTTGAGAAATAAGCGATAAAGTACATTAAACGAATAGACAAAATCGTCCAAGTTTTACACGAATTATCTGACCACGATTAGCATATAGGGTTAGGCGCCGTAAAGTTTACGGGTTAGATCGTATCGCAAAGTGGCCATCTGTCCGTGATCACCGCAGTTTAGGGTTAACTTTGTTATATTTTAATTGTCTTTATGTTAATTTTATGATGTTGGGTTGAGGGTTAAATTTTGTGTTGGTGTCATATTTATCAAGATGTTTCATTTAGAAATTCTATCAAGAGGTTAATTAAAAAAAAAACACGTGTGATATAAAAAATATAGCGTGTTTACATTGTCCTTGTCTTTATATTTCATACGCATAGACAACAATACCTAAATGTCTTTAAAGATAATTTACCGAATAACAAAAAGTAATTCAATTACGTCCCTTAAACAATCACATTGCTTCTAAATTTAGAGGAATATCAAATCATACAAAGTACTACTAAATTGAATTACGGAGTGTTTATTACTATATGTACCGTGAAGTAGCTAAAATCATTTTAAGTAGCAATGTCCCGTCGGTCCATATTTAAAGGTGTGGCGGAGAGTTTCTTGCCAGTTCTTCTCATCCGCTCTACGCCCGAACTGGCAGTAAATGTGGAGTCAAATCTTTTTTTTACGATTCATAAGTGTAAGATTATGAACTAATTATCTATCTGAATAAAGATATTTTTGATTTTCATAGAACCAAAATCTACTTGTCGTTAAACAACATACAAAGACTCGTTCCCATGTTTTTTGTACTCTATCCCGGTAGTGTAGTTATAGTAGTTATATTACTAGTAATAAATCGTTTACCGTACGTATTTAAAAGTCGGTTATAAATCGCCTTTGCCACGCTGCGACGTAAATAAATTGACAAACGAATTTTTAAAAAAAACACTCAAATGAATCAAAGAATGTTAATCGATTTTAAAGTATCGATTTCTTCATTCACCTCACTGATTTACAACACCTGGAGCGGATTAATGGAAGTGTCGTATTACCAAAACCATTAAACAAACGCTATGTTTTACCATCAAACGAACGTTGTTTTGTATAGAAATCGATTAACTGGTAAATCTCTCATGATTTTTTAGCGAAGACGCAATTGATAAGATACTTGAGAGTAGTGGCGTTGTTTTAAATTAATATTATATTAGACTTTCATAATGAGGACTGATTTGTCTTCTTCGGTCGTAATTACAAATCATTCTTTTCAATAACACATTAGATGTAACAATTCGACTTTTCGGAGCACTTTGCGGACTTTCCTACGTCAATTACTTACTTATATCTAAAAAAAACAAACAATTCCGAGATAATACCCACAACAAACTCAGCTGGTTACCTATGATGTTTATTAAGCCTGATCACTGTGTAAAAATGGTCTTATCTTAGCATTTAGCGCGATTTATTCCCAATCTTTTATTATCATTTAAATTGTCGTATACACTATAATGTATATTATAATAGAACTTGCTTAACATAATACATTGTCTTATTATAATGTTTTTTGTACATTGGTATTAGATTCAATCAAAGTTAAATAACAATGAGAGATATATTCTTTATCATTACTGGATAAGTGTAAAGGGAGCAGGCGCCCATGTCAGTAACATATCCTTACAACGCCTAGTCAGACCTGGTATACACAATACTCAAAGTCATCCATCCCATAATATTTTACCATCTACCATTTATTTTAGCATACATTAATTAATTAACAAATGATATATACCACTCTTAAAAAAAACCCCATCCACTATTGTAAAACTAAATTGTAACGCTTTATCAATAACTGTAAAGTGGCGATCAAACGGCTGATTCAAGTTGAAAAGCGCTCGCAAAATAATATAAATGAACATTTCCACCGATCCTATCTAACCACTGCATTTAATAATGGCAAAATTTAAATGCAGCGGTTGATAGTTACACATTTTAATAGATAACAAAGGCCAAATCTCAATAATCATATAGATTGTCAATGTAAATTAAACTAATGTGTATCTCATTTTGAATGCTCTACAGTGGAGTGATATAGACTTATGACTTATTTGACAGTATAAAATGTGTACTCACAATGTGAATTGTCATAACTTAAGAAATTATTACGAAAGCGATTTAATATATAATATTTGTTATATATCATACATTACCACTCATCTAAGAATTAAATAAACCATTTACCCAATGTTTTTTTTAAATTTGGTTCTTGTAGTATCCATAATGCTGGCATTTCCTCGCGATACATATTCGTTAAGCGTGTAAAGCATCAGCTCTTGAGTCATCGGTACTTACTACCAGACACCTACTTAATTTCTTAATAAGCGCCTATGCACTTGTACCCCAAGGTCCAAAAGTCTGTACTCCAAACGGAACAAAATCACAGTTGAAGTTAACACTCTTTTCTTTTTATCAGCCTTTAATATGTAGTATTATATCCCATTGTGCGTTATTAAAAAAAACTATCTTATAGTATTGTATCCAATATCCAATCTACAGTTTAACAAGGTAAACGCAATGAAGTTTTACTTAAATAATGGTCAATGCAACTCACAATTTCTAGTGTCTATGGCTTACCTTAATAATGCCTCTCATTCATTGTCTCCTTTAAAGATATGTAGTACAACATCCAACAACTGACCGCATCTATACAAGCTTAACGTAATTGAACGAAGTACATCAATAATTCATATCAGTTAAGTGCGTTATTGTCTAAGAAATCTCAGGGGTTTGAGATGTTAGAGAGGATTACCCTCCCTTCATAAATAATAGGTTTTTAAATATAAGATCCTATTTGGCTCATGTTGCTTTGTTATCATAATTTAAAACAGGGCCTCATACCATAGAAATTCACTCAAATATCTCATGAAGGTTCTATATACATATTTTATTTCAATATTTTAATTAAACAATTTATGTTATTTGTTCCATTTAAAACATCTTATATAATCTCACTTAATAAAAGAAAGATGAAAATCCGTGTCTTATCGAATTGTGAATTTTAGATGTATATATCCCGGCGGCTACTTGTAAACGCTATTATGTTCTTTAAAGCATATATGATATAACAAACATTAATTGCCTACCATGCCTAAATTGAAGTTAATAATAATTAGGAGGATCGCTAAGGAGATCCTTAGCGATTCTTATAATAATAATAAAATTATTTAACTCTGCACTTTATTACCTCAGAAATTTATAGTTTACGTAGTACATGTATATATTTACCACTATCGCTCCCTGTTTTAATAATTACGTAATTATTATGTTGTAAGGAGAAATCTTTTCTATTTACAACGACAAAAATTATACCATATTAAATATTTCCGTGGTGCTGCCGGAAACAATGCTACTGAACTAATAAATAAATATGTTTTTCGTTTATTTCACAGACCGTACCAATAAAATGAGGTGCTAAAAATGGACTCGCCATCATCTCAAGACAACGAAATAGAAGTGAACGTGGTATCAGGCGCAAGTAGCCCCGATATCCCGTCATCTCCCTCCAGAAAAGACCAGAAGTCACCCTTCTACGATCTGAAAAAGGATGACAAAGCCACAGGCAGTGCGCCATATACAAGTTTCTCAATAAGCTCCATATTAAACAGAGCCGAGCCAAGGAGAGACTCAAATGTATTAGAGGCGGCTATTGCGGCGAATCATTTTGGAAATGCGAACGACGCAATGCTATCAAGGTATGTAATACATACGTATGACCAAATAAGTATTTCTTCTTCATATTTTTGGTAAGGTATAAAAAAGCTCTTCGTGATTTAATAATATAACGAATCTAATTTTATACAAGGTGTGTTAATTTTATTCTTCAACTGAAAGTTATAGTTGAGCGCTCAACGAGCTACCGAAGTTATCAAAGTTTTGATATTCATAAGCTAATATTGAGACTTAGATTAAGTCGGCTAAATAAGCACATTTTAGTTATTACTGTATAAATAAATTTAAAGACGCGTTTTGAAGTTTTATCAAGAAATATTATTTGTTTTAGAAACAAAATGTTTCTGGTGATATATTAGGTAATAACTTTTACGCTACTTAAGCTAATTTGTTAGTTTATATGTACAAACAAATGAAACCACTAGCCATGTAATTGTGCATTCTAATATAAACTTGATACCCTACATCTAGTAAATAATAATAATTACTGTTTGAGTAATCACAAATCGTGAATTAGGGTTTTGCCAGTGAAAGTGAAAACAACAGCTAACTCAGTTGTAACAAGTAAAGAGCACGTCCCAGAATAATCCTTAGAAGAAACATCATTACCCCATCTAATCAACGGGATAGTTTTCCGGACCCTTATCTGGCAACACTGCGTAAAATTCGCGCCTAAAAATGACCCTTTTATCTGTCAAACCCGTAAATGTGTAATGGGTTGTAGTGAAGTGTAAACATGGTCGGCTGTGGACGCTTGACGTTTCATTTATTTGACTATTTGTTGGGATTTGTAGTTTTGTAAACAAGGTTTTGTAAATTGTTCTGTATATGTTTATTAAGAATTCGTTACAAAGAGAAGAAAACGTATAACTGAAATAAAGCTATGATTATATATTTCATACATAATTATATCCTGTTACATTACAATCACTAACGCTACGATTCTTGATTAAGACAGAGAATTAATATTGAGACAGAGAAAAAAAATATTAGCTTGACGTTATAAATGCTTAAATAAATCCCTGTAATTAGAAAAAAACAATGGAAATAATTAAATAAAACAAGAAAAGAAATCTTGTAAAGCGTCTTTATTTTCACCCCTAGACTAATTACGCCTTCAGTGACGTCCGACATTTTGTTTATGATGTAAACCATCTGTCACTTCTCCCGCCATCGCATCGTGTTGACATCTAAACTTTTTTCTTATTTTACTCTTGTAAACGTCTTGCGATTAATTAGGTAAATTGAGATAAAAAATATTAAAAAAAAAACAAAGGTTTTTAAAAATGTTTCTAAGGGACTATATAAAACCAAAATAGTCGGTACGAATTATACCACGATTTTATTGTTAATAGATAGCTAATATAATTATAATAACATAATTGACGAACAGAAACGTCAACGTAATATACACATATGTTACCTACTCTCTCTCTCCCCTCAATAAATAGAATCAAGACGTTATTAATAAAAGTAATAAAACCTTATTACACGCGTTAAAAAGCACAGATTACACACATACTTGCGGGCCCCTCTAAATGCCCCTAATAGGTCCAAATGGGGTGGGCAGAATCTTAGCCTTCTTGGGGTGAGACGGCTACTTACCCTCTCAAATATAAATAATATAATGGATCTGATTATACTCCGACTCATAAGCGAAAGCGATTTTAAATAACACTATTTTTTTAATTTTATTTTTTAAAATAATATTATTAGCATTTGCTATATTATAATAATCTCATTTTACAATGTTTATTAGAATATAATTCTGATAAATGTATTAATTATTTGCAATAAGGCAAAGGCGAAGCCGAGTATTTAGGTACTCATAACCTCCTATAAGTATCAATGTTAGTAAACTATACCTTTAAACTGAGTGTATAAAACCTAAACTTATCGAATAGTAGCGACTACTGGTGTAATATAATTAATTACTAAAAAGCTTTTATTTAACGCCACCAGCTTATGCGTTGGTCCTAATTGACTGCATTCAATGGTAGGTACTTAAGTAAGGGGAAGCTTTCCTTATCCTTTAAGAGAATTTGATATATTTGGTGATTTTTAAGGAATTTATTTGACGGTAAAGGAGATTTTAGAGAAGAGGAAAATACTGTTTACGAAAATAACGCTACAATCCTTATTAAAAGGCTGTATTTTTTTGTAACACTGAACTTGGCTACAATAATTGCTATATTTAGGATATTTAATATATATGTTCAAATTAAAGTAGTAAAACGAGTTATATAGGCATATATATAGTCTCATTGGCCATTTACAGTAAGCTACATATTTATAGGGTTCCGTTGATAAGTCAAATTTTAATAAATTGTGACTATTGAAATGATACTGATAAGATAAATTAATTAAAGATAGTTTATATATATCGATAATAATGTAATTCATGTAGATTTTAAAAATATACCGAGTGTAAGTAGCAGTTCATGAGTATAATTGCAGGTAGAATGTTTGTCAGTATCATAAACAGATATTATTAGTAATAAAGAATTTTCATTTAAACGGTACTTGTGAACAAAATAGCTGTATTGTATAAGATAACAATTGTCCAAAAACACTTAACTCATACAATACTTTGTAGGATTTAACAATCGTTTAAATTTTTCGTAAAACTATTTCATAATAGCGGCCATTAAAAGTTTAATTTTCTCTTAAAGCAACCAAATAAATACTATGTTATATTGACAGTTAAGCGGTTAAAAGCCCTGTTCTAGAGAATGGCCGTTAGGTTATTGTCGTCGTGACTCGTGAACCTAGAAATAAGTGAAAAGATATCTCTTAGAAGCTTTTAAACGCGTCCGAGAATACCTCCCTATCTACCAACAAAAGACTCCCGTGTCGCTTGCACAGACAAGAGATACAAGTAAACACTTTATGCTATAAAAGAAAGTACAAACGCTATTATTAGTAACAAGTGTGGAGTGTTGAGCAGACGCGCCGCAGCAAAAAGAAACGCGCGGGTGACGGGCATCGATTTTTATACCCCTCAAGGGAGGCGGGGTCATGAGACGGCCAATCAGGACGTGGTGAGCCAACCAATCATGGCGCGGCTTCTTCCTTTCCGCTTTAAAAGGAAGCAGTACTTTATCGTGTAATGGAATTTGAGTTTGGAACTTCCCTGCTGGGATTAAATGCGAGAGACCAATGCAAATTGGTTCTGTTGGATTTTTTGCTACAGACTCAAACCGCTGCGTTAGTTTATAAATTACATTTCGAGTGAGACAATTTAATTATGACTATGAATATTTGACTAATATTACATGTATGTTAAAATACCACATAGAAAGGTTCAGTTAGGTAGTAAGCAACAGAAGACTACAAAAATATTTAAATAACTATTTCAACTCTTTTTATGGTATCGGTATAAATGAGAAAAATAGTTATTATTCTCTAAGCAAAACTAAACTGTTTCCTAGAAAGAAGTTGTCATAAATTCGCAATCAGTTGTTTCTATTCAGCGTGATAAATTATTATCGATAAAGCACCCAATAAGCATTGTCAAAGCTATCGATAAACATTGCAATACTGTACTAGGGACGTACCTTTATCGATAGTATAAAACTTAATATTGGTGCACCATCTTCAGCTAACAATGCAACTGTTAATAAATCTTGATTTTTTAAAACATATAAAGAAAAATAAAACTACCAAAAGGAATGTAAAAGAAAAGGTTTCATTTCTACACTGGTTTATTGCGACATTGTATTATGAGAGTGGCTACGTGCTACGGCGTAGCGATGTCGTGATGTTGCGCGGCGGTCGTAGAGTGATTGTAGCAAGTTATCTTGAATTTTTTACCGTTTTAATAATAATTGTTTCTTTTGTTTTTTATTCTCCTTTTCTTTGTATAGTGAATAGTGGTAACGCTTATTTGCCTTAGTGCTAACTAGTTTTATGGAATTGTTTTTTATACAAGTGTTTTATATACAAACGCAGATATAGATAAATTACTTATTCTCAAAACATAAGGATGCTACTAAGCAGATAAATGTACAGAACATTAATCATATATCAATGCAATCATTATATCAATGCAAATAATCAATTGACAATACAATAATGTCGTGTTATGTTCGATTTATCGATAATATACTACAACACTACCACTCCAGGGAGCTCGCCAATCCTCTTTGTCACCAAATCGATATTTATATATCGATATCTAACTGGTAAGCGAGAAAGCTTGTCGATGTCTATCGTGAACATTCGCTTTGAAAAAAAGAAAAGAAAATGCCAACATTGCTCCCAGAGTGATTTATTACCTTTTATACTTTGTTTTTTATTAGTCGTGCAAAAGGGCTGATTCTGAAGATAAAATTCATGTTACACGTGTAATAATATGACTGGTTTTAAGCTAACTGTTTGACGTTCTCAACGGCCACCAAGACGAAATAAGCATAGTCTCCTTTCCACCTTTTCGCGAAGACTTACTATGTTATATAGTCGTATAAGTTAACAAACGAGTTAAAATTATTTAATTATTTAATGATGTTCATTGTTACAGATTGGGTCTTATATCACAATGGAGTGCGTTAGCCGGCAGGTATGGTGGTCTTGTACCAGCTCCATGGTATTGGCAGAGGCCCCATGAAAGAACGCCGCCAAGAGGTAAAGTCACGATTCTTAGTTTAACACCTCGTTTTATTATTGATAAAGTACGGTTGTATTTTGTCACCATGCCAAAAGTGTACTTGATTATTTACTTTGTCACAACCGGAATTACAATACATGACCTTAAAGTTCAGAACTCTCTACCTAACAAGTTAAAATCGCTTTATTTAACAATGAATTAACCACAAAATACAATATAATATTATGCCTGATCGTATTAACGTATAAGTAAAGACAATGTAGTTATAAGTCTAAGCATTAAGCTCTTTGAGGGCTTCAAAACCTTTTTCGTTGTCAACATCATATCTATAATTTAAACAAACCAATTAATATTGGTGTGATATAAATATTTATGCAACATTGTATTTTTTATTCAATTTCATATTACTACATTAACACAGGGAATTGTCTATGAGGAAGCCATTATAAAACCTTTTTCATTTGCGTGTCATATACAACCTTGATTGTATCAGATGCCGTTACTAAATTTGAAAGTATTAGTTATGTAAGGTGCGATTATGGCAACACTGAACACGATAATGGCGCGAATGATGTCACTGTAACACGGATTAGCACTGCTACGGCCTCCCTCAATCGATGGCTGGGATTTTATGTGTCGGCGATTTTATAGCTAGTACATTAACTAATTATGCATTATTTTTATTTATTTGTTATTAAGTAATAACATAACGTATTTAGAGATTCCATTGTTGTAAATGGTACCTAATACTTGTATATATAGTGGGACTAATAAGTCACATCTAAAGAGACGCGTAATATTAAAATTGTACTGAAAGGTTTTTTGAAGTATTCTTTTTTTTGAATTAATTGCAAACAACAAAGCTTTGTTTATTATTATTACCACCGGTATATTTAATTTTTTTCCCCACCTTTATATTCACAAATGGAAAGTCGCCCAAATTCACACCGCACACGTAAGGCACCATGTCATTTTTGTGAATACAGTTACAAAAACTACCAAAATAATTTCCAGCATACATAAGACAGATCTTTTGTTTAAGTATAAAACGAAACTTCTCACATTTTCCAGCGCTATATTTATGGTAAACAAGCAATCGTCATCCCGTCTGCTCTCTCAACCCCGCTCATTTCGCTTTAATTTTCCAAAACCCATCTCCGGGGAAAACAAAGCGAACGCCATTTCACGCGGCCCAAACCGACCGAACAATGCTTTTCTACCATCCTACTATATTTATACGTGTAGCAGGACTGAATTGTCAAAGCTATATCCGTCTCGCTCGCTCGTGCACCAGTTGTATTAATCGGCATTCGCGCCAAAAGCAATGTTGGCATTTGGTGATGTCGCGGTTGTTTTAATTTTCGAATGTGGTTTGTTCGGATAGCTGTCACAGCATTTATCCGGCTTTTACTTTTTTCCTGATCGAAGTTTATTGTTATTAGTGCAGCCTGCTTCATTTCTCATTTCTTTGTACCTGTATAAATTACAAAGTGCCCTGATTAAAAACGCAATGACTCGCTTGAAAAATACAACATCGGTTTTAACTTAAAACATTCCGACTTAGAGTTAGCGACGATTCTTCCACACAATGACTTATTATTCCTTAGGCTAAATTACCCAATTAAATAATATTCTAACGCATAATAGACTCATAAACTGCTTAACTAGTAAGCGTTTGTGTAAACAGCAAGCCAACGGTAACAAAGGATTACTTGATATGGCTTCTAAAATCAATGCGAATCAGTGCTACAACTAACAAATTTACGCGACCTCTCTCCGCTTGCACTTTTAATCGTGTTGAGTGTCAATGTACACTGGTTAGTCATCTCTAAAGTTGTGTAAATTGTGGAAGCGATTTTCGACTTAAGTAAATAAGGCTTAAGGTGTTATATCGCTCGAAAAACAGCAGCTGTCCCGGTTGGATTGTAGTGATTCAACCGCGTTGATGACATTCGGCTTCGCGCCTTCGTGTCGTGTTCGAATTTTGAAATTCAATATTGGTATAAATCGTGACATTCTCACTTCCGCAGGAAATTGGTTTCATTTTGTTCCGATTAATTTAAAAAAAGTATCGGACTATAAAATCAAGCTTTAAGTGTTGTATTCGTTTTTGAAGACGGAAATAAACTTAGTAACGAATACTGTCAGCGAGTTTTATTTAATACTCCACTTGAATAACCGGAGATAGAATAATAACAATTATGTTACAATTTAGCATGAAGTATTTTTACACTAAAATTAACATGCAAATAACAAAACAAACAATATCATTAATAAAACATAAACATCACAAACATATCCAGGATAATTCAACTAATTTAACCTCAAAACTAAATCCGACACGTGAAAGCCACCAAATTGCCTAATTAAAGGCGCTGAATCCTACAATTAGATTTATTCGTATTAAACCAAAGGTAATTGGATCCGAATCGTGTCTATTTATTTCGAAACCTTTTAACGTAATCCACTAATAGTTCCATTTCATGGATTGGGGTGATTAGTCCGATTTATTTCTATTACGCAGTGTTGAGAACTATTAACACTAGCAACATTGCACAGATTCTTCGGTATAACTGCAAGTGTTGCAAGAGTTCGTTTTAAATACTGCTATGAACAATGAAGCTTGGGTAGTTTAGGGTTGTTTATAGATAGATAAAATTTACTTTATTTTTACAGATGACTCAATTACAAATGAGGAAGGATCTGCCGGAGGATCACCACGCCACCGTAGTCCTCCAAGAGCGCCCTCACCTCCCTCCCCATCTCGTTCATCACCTCGCTCGCCACGCCTTCATCCCGCGTTGTACCAACAGCAACCAGACCCCCAAGACTCGGACCCAGACATAGATGAGAGCGACGACTTCGACAAAGACGAGAAACGAGACTCAAACACAAATCTCGGCAAACGGAAGAAGAAAACTCGCACCGTATTCTCACGATCGCAAGTATTCCAACTGGAGTCGACTTTCGACATGAAAAGGTACTTGAGTAGCTCAGAACGCGCGGGTTTAGCGGCGAGTCTTCACCTAACAGAGACGCAGGTGAAGATATGGTTCCAAAACCGCCGCAACAAATGGAAAAGGCAGCTAGCCGCGGAATTAGAGGCAGCCAATATGGCGCACGCTGCACAGAGATTAGTACGTGTGCCAATTTTGTATCATGAATCGAGGCCAGCGACAATGCCGCATACCCCCATGCCATTGCACCCACAATTCACAAGCGAATCCGGTGTATATTTCCCGCCACAGGCCCCGCAACAGTTGCAGCCATTACCAGCTTCTCCTGTTACGTCGAGAGCGCCGCTGTCGAGTTTAGTGTAGTGTCCGCTTAACGCCGCGAGGGACGCGGTGAATAGACCGTACTAACTAGTCATACTAAGTGTTGTGAGTGTTGAAGATAGGTTAGTTGTGTTTAACCGGGTAAAATGCGGCTTTGGAGTTGGCAACTCTATTGGTTCAGAAGTGCGGTACTTGACAGATTTAAGATTTCATCGATGTAAATGCAAGACATTGAGTGATTGAATTTATACAAGTGTTTTCAGAATATTATAACCGCGTACAGCTTTACCAACTTGCCCGTGTAACACGAACAGATATAACGTACAAAATCGTTGTCATTGCACATTTGTATTATATGTATATAGTTTTAAAACGCTAGCCAATTGTAAATATGTAGTTTGCAATATGACTGCTTTTTGTGTAAGATATTGAAATATATAAAGTAATTGTTACGCTTTGCCAAATATTAGGTAGTCATGTTTATTTGGTTTTCAACAATTTAAATAGGAATCGTTTGACAGAGACAATGTGATTTTTTTTTAATTTTTAAGTGTAGACAGCAGATTTATCTCTGACATTCGCGGACATCGAAGTTATTCATAACACTAAAACAGTTTAATTGCGCTGTTTTAATTAGTTAACATACTTACATTAGTGTAAGCATTTTTTGATTCAATGTAGATAATGCGGACTTATTTAGTTTTATGAATAACAAGCCTATAGGTTTATCTCACAGAATAAATAGGCTCCTTCTATTGTGAAATAGGTCCATAAATATAAATGAGATCTTCTTTATAGTAATCATGGTATGGACCTAATAATTGTTTAAGAAATGATAATTTTGTTACCGAAAACCAAAAAAAAACCATATAGAAATAATTTTGTATAGTGTTGCCATAATGCTAATTGTAATTAGAATAAGACCGCTACATTAAAACGTCAAAGTTATTTATTGATAGTAGTTATTACTTCGTAAATTACTGTATTATTATAGTTAACGCTAAGACAAATAAAAATATTATACAAGACAACTTTCTTTCATTTATATATTCACTGGTCCTACTTTCAAACTATGACGAAATTCAAACAATAATTACCATTAGGGACATTTGCTTGTTAGATTGGTTGATGACAAAAAAAGTGATGGTTCAACATTTTTTTTGGAAATGATACTTAAGCATTGATGTGCGCAGATTTTATCATTTCGCGGATATTTCAATTTTTCCGTCAACTATTCTGTTCTTTGGTGTTTATCAAGTGTTATGTGTTGTTAAAGTTCTTGAATTAATTTAATTAATAAAATTTGCCTTCGTATTTTTTTATGGAAGAGGAGGCAAACGAACAGGCGGGTCACTTTGAGTGATGTGCCAACCTGCAACGCCAGGAGGCTTACAAGTAAGTTGCCGGCCTTTAAGGAAGAGGAACGCTCTTTTTTTAAAGGTCCTCAAGTCGTAGTGGCTCGGGAATAACTGCGCTGGCAGTTGGTTCCACAAAGAGGTGGTGCGCGGTGGAGACTGCCTTCAAAAACGCACAGTAGTGGAGCGCCAGACGTCAAGGTGGTACGGATGGAAATTCGTATTCTAGTTTCGTTTCGTAGTTATTAAGTCACATAACGTCAGAACATTTATTTAGTGACACACTAAATTAATTGTTTGATTTTCAGTAAAAGTTAAACTTTAATTATTATAATTAAATAGTTCTATGAATGTTGTTTATGTCCCACGCCTCAAAATATGAGTACTTCAAATTCGCGTGCGTGGGGTGTTAAGTATCGGCACACTTTTACTAAACCAGAACTTCCGGCACTTCCGGCCAACCACACGTTTCCGGTGAGGGGGCTCAACAAGTGGTTACCTTTTTTTTAAAAACGTTTTCTATTATTTAATCATTTTAATTTATATTTTGCGAAAACAAAATAATTATTCTGTGCTTTTCACAAGTATCGTATTACTAAATAGTGGAGTCTCCAAGTGCCGCTTTTGTAATACTCTAAAACAGGTCCACCTTGCAAGCTGTAACATTTTTTTAATCAGTATTGTATCAAGTTATTTGTTTTTTTATAAATAGAGACGTCTTGACCCATGACGTAGGGTTTGCATCTCGCTCCACGCCGTAGTACTTATCGATATCAAATGTAGAAAAAAATGTATTCTCTAAACCCGGCTGCTTGAAACCGGCCGCCTGTTGCGCTTAAGATGTGCCTAGGTACATGCCTAAGTTAGTTTAAATTTAAGTGTATGCAACGATTTTTCAAGAAATACAAAATAGCGCCGCAAAATTGTCTACTTCGTTAAAATTAGAATGTTTATTTAAAAACACGCCACCGAAGCAGTATCAGTTAATTATTCCCTCAAGCATAACAAACATGACGCATAGCCAACGCAATAAACGCCAATCCCAAAAAAAAAAAAATCGCCCCACACTCACCATATCTATTTAATTAAGCGATTCTCGATATTAATTCGATTATTACTCTTCATAAAATGCTACAACTGACTTTTAGCAAACGATACGACGTCACGGAAGGCGACAGTAAAGCAATATCGTTTTTATCGCCAAGAGATACAGATTATATTGCCCTATCGCGACCCTTCCATAATTACCGTCACGAACACGCCATTCAAACGTTAACGTCCAAATGAATCGTAACGTTAGAAAAATAAAATTCAAATTGTAAACTAACAATTCGACTATCATTAATTAAGTGTCTAAAAGGAAATCAGACCCTATGTTAGCGAGTGGAGCGTTGAATTCGATTTGTGCATCCTAATCGTAGTTAGATCAAATGAGCACTTTCCGGAATCTTAATTTAATTAAATTTGGAATGTTTTTGAATTTGGAATGTTATCGCGGCATCGCGCGTGCCTCCGAGTGTTGCCACGCGCCACCAACCGATTGTGACTCGGTCGTTATCATCTGTCACTTAATTATCGAAATCGACTACATTTTTTTTGCTCGGTATGAATGGGAATTGCTGTTTTCTTACGCGGCTCAGTTTATAACTAGTGAACATACAAACGTATGAAAATACTTTTATAATAATATTCCACTTTGAGAGTTATCGATTACACAAATTGCGTGCTAATTACTCGATAAGTTGAAACGTATAATCGTCTGTCCATTTTGACTGATAACAATGAAATTACACCTAATGGTGGGCTCCGTATCCGCCATGTTTGTTTTTTAAACCTGTCATTATTCAAATTTCGAATGGCAGATGCGTTCAGATGCGTTAATCGATTTCGGAACCACGTTTTTAATTACTGTATGAATAAACAATTGCAATATTAGGTCTTACTGCGATGTAAATATGGTCTAGTTTAGTTTCCAATAATATTCAGGTAACTTTGTCTAATGTTTTAAATTACAAAGATTGTATATGTGTGAATACTAAAATATCATTCGAATTTACGCCTTAATGACATATGTTTAAGTACATACAATAATAATGCATGTGTGTTTTAATATTGTAAAGTTATTAAATATATTTTGACACACGCTTCTTGAGCCGAAACAATACAGTTAATGATCTGTTTAATTATAAACGTGCGTTAACAACAATTAGAATTTAGTTTAATGACACGTGACTTGAAATGATACTTTGTTAAAGTAAACTGTGGTTATTTTATAATTTAAATGTGTTCTCTTTATTATTTTTACAAAAGTTACCAAAGACAATAATTTTCTTTTCTATAAATGTATAAAAATTATTTCCAGCCAGTCAACTCCCTCGTGGTTTTATGGGGCTCAGATCCAAAGCTAGTGAGGTGCAACTAGCTACTCATGTAACCATAGACAGCGTAAAGTAAAGTATCTTTGCAATATGATAAGTTTAGATAAGAAATGAAATATATTATACTAGCTGATCCGGCAAACGTTGTTTTGTCATAAAATTAATAAAAAATAGGGGTTGGTTATACAAGTCTAGAAATTTAGCGTTGTATGTACTTTTTAATGTGACATAATAAAAAATAAATAAAATAAAAAATCTCTAAAAATAGATGTTGGCCTTTCTCAGACCTACTAAAAATGTTCATGATAATCGGTCAAGCCGTTTCGGAGGAGGATTGTGACATGGAAATTGTATATGACTTGTCATAAACAGATAATTTTAATTACGATCCACCCATAATTAATACTAATGAGAATTTGCTAAGAATTACTCGACTATTCCACTGCTATGCCTATTTTATATTGTCATCCTTAGAGATGCACTTTGGGGGTTCACAAAAAAAGTAATTAATTAACTGATAAGCTTGACCCACAAAAAGGCAATAAATAACACACGTTGCATGTAAAAATTTGGGGGATGATTAAAATTCTGGCAAAATGAGAAATTATACATTCGCCATTATCAGCGACTTAGCGATCTAACCGAGATAGCTAACGGTCAGGAACTGACGTTTTACGCAATAAAGTTTAAGGTGTTATTAATTTAAATATTATTAACAACTTTGTTTTTGGCTAATACCAAACTCACATTTGAGTTTAAAATATTTATAAAAAATGTTTCTGTTTAAATAAACTACCTACCAATATAAAAAAAACAACATTATTAAGTGCACGTTAAAGACTCTTTTGGAATAATGGACAAATTATAACAACAATTTGGAATTCTTATAATTTAATTCAAAACCTATGACCATATATTTCTTTTGTGGGTATTAATTATTCACACTAATTAAATTTATAGTATTTATCCTATTGCATCAATTTTAGAGTTTTTAAAAATAGAAGAGATATAATTATGAAGCTGGCAGCTAAATTCAATTCTTTTTTTAAATTTCAAATGTAGATTTTATCGACGCCTAATTAATTAATAACAATTCTATGTTTAAATTTTAATTAAAATTATGACGTATGCGCTACGGATCGGTAGAAGACAGCATTACGGAAGATTGAGTGGCTGTTGCCAATTATTGTCAAATTCAATTTGGTTCGTTTCATTCAAAACATCAATTTACAGTTATGAAAAGCAGGCGTGAGCGTTATGAATTTCACGAAGTAGGAATTGTTATTAATACGAGCCTCTACGAGTTTTAATTATGTTTTACCAAAGATATATTAAAATTGTTCGGTGTTACTGTGGTATAACTATCTCTATATATATATATCTATATATATATATATATATATATTAAAGTGTAATTTTCTTTCTTTGAATTCGGTCTTTTTAGGTAGGTAATTAGATAGATTACATATATATATATATCTTAGATTTATTTTGTATTAATTACCTACCTAAAAAGACCGAATTCAAAGAAAGAAAATTACACTTTCATTTTTAAACAATGAATAAAAACAATGTTAACTTAAACGAATGCATCTAAAGTAATTCAATTAAACAATCGCATTAAATGTAATCGCACAAATAAACAAGTAATTATAAATTAAATGACTTCCGATTAATGTTAACTGATACGAGATAGTATCATGTCGTGTGCCCATGCGAATGCCTTAAAATGCCCTCACAACGAGCATTTCTCAACAGCCTTTGTAACTAATATGTTAAGTATGCAATTAAATTTAATGCCTGCTGAATTAACGATAGATTTTTCAGATAGCAACAAAGGTCTTTAACATTCCGAATGGAGCTATGGATACCAGAGTGACGGCGAAAGGTATTTTCTTAAGATGTAGAAGACCAACCAGCCGACTGATAGATAAACATTCAATCATATCTTGAATATAACCATCTTCACAAGACACCATATTTGAAATTGGAATTTCATTGTTTGGATTTTTCAAACACCCGACGGAAGATATTTAAAAATCGAAGCTCTTTAATTAAAGACATATGTAACGACGAAAATAAAAAAGACGACATATGTACTGTGGTAATGTTTAACCAATTTTCAAAAAGGAGGTTTTTAACAATTGCTTGTTTTTTTATGCGACTCTAATGATTTTTTGTTACTATTATATTCCAGATGAAGCTTCATAGATATTGGTTAATTGCCGAAGGCGTCTAATTTATAGTGTAGGTACATTTAAGCTTGAATAATATAGGCGTAAATAAAAAAAAATGTCTAACAATTGTTTCAATTATATTTTATATCGTAGTTTACTGTAAATATTCGAAGATGACAGCTAAATATTTTAATGGCGTTTAAAATTTGCTCAAATTAAAAAATATACTTTTTATAATAAATCGTTTAAAGCGAAGCTTAACGTCAGTATACGAGGGTGTGACACAAATAATACAATTTGAAATGAGACGCGTTAAAGTGACAATTCGAAGAGTATTACGGGGCCCGTTTAAAAACATTCGATTCCTATTTCAAATGTTTGATATGGATGTATGGCTGTTAGAAAGTATGACTTTCAATAATATGTGCATTGTTATCGTGATTTTAAGCTTCTAAAACTTCAACTACGTTTGCACAATAATTTTGTTAACTTAAATTTTATCATTGTCTATCATTAAAATGGAGATGAACGTTTTTTTAAGAACATTAGGTGCAAATAAATATTAGAAATTCACTTTCAAGTTTACCCTATGCATTCAACTTTCCGCCAGCCGTACACAAGAGGGAGTGTCCAATGACACCTACTGATGTTTTGAAATTAGAACGCCGCATTCGCAACACGAACCTACGAATTACAATTTAAAAAAAGAAGGGCGCTGTTTTTTTCTTTTCGCCTCTGTTTAGCTACCACTTAAATATTGCCATTGTGATAAATAAAACACGCCGTTCTATACTCTATAGTATTGCAATAAGGTTTTATACGTATTATGAACTTACGTTTAATATTTGTGAATTATACAAAGCCGTTTATTTTTCTTATTGTTGAATATTAGTGCAGCGATTTGGGCGTTAAGTTCCTTTTTTGAAAAATGAATAGGTAAATACTACTGGGTCAAGTTGCAAAGTCTTTAATGGAGAGTGGTTTTTTTATGAACGGATTTAAAATAAAGTGAAGCTTATTTCAGTGTGATTAAGCGGAAATTGGCGTGTAGCTCGTGTGCTTTAAGTTAATACGATTTAAATGTCATTGTAATTTGACTGGGTTCCTTCAAATCATTGTGTTCTTGCCGGTCGCGTATATTTTAGTTCAAATTTAAAATAATCTGTTTTGTATAACTAAAATCGTGCGATTATTGTGAAATTAAAACATTTTGTGCATTTAAAAGAATTTATTTTGCTTATTATTTTATAGACATACAAGAATTATTGATACAGGACATAATCTACAGACCATGAGTTCTCATCTTCATATACTTGTCTTGAAATTTCAATGCGTTTTTGATTTGACAATGCATTGTTGAGACTTGGTATTCTCACAATATTTAAGCACGGCACATTATAATAAAATTATTTAAAATATTTTTCAAATGAATACTCGAAATTGTCCCTATTTTAATCCAACTAAATAAAATGACATTACAGTGTGTTTAATAACCATAGATAATAGCTAATGGACGTTTGAATTATGTTAAAATTGTCACCTCTATATTATAATGACACTTAACAGCTGCTATATGGGTTTATCTAATGTTCTATAATCTATTATTGTTACCATTGAGTGTTTGCTATTTCACTCAATTTAATTATTATTTAACATGAAATTATATCACAAAAACTAATGCCAATTGTGAAAAATTTCTTATCTTGTATCACAAGTGTTTTATTTATTATATAAGCTAACAATTGAGTGACGAATGATTGAATGATTCTGTGTGCGTAGCGAATGATTGAATGATTCTAATGTGTGCGCGGCAAATAATTCATTCATTTTTAATCTCTGCCGCACCTCTTCAAGATGATATGTATTTAGAAGATAGGTTGACTTTAAAGTCGTTCAATATTTGCATAACAAAAATTATGCAGAATTTCATTCTTCATAAGCCGTTGGCCGAAATTCGATGATTCACGCACTTATGCGTACCCAATTAAATGTATTATCAGATAATTTGACATTTGAATAAAAACACAATTAGACAGGCGGCTTGTTGTGACCATTTGTGTTAGATTAATGTTATTTTTGGCTGATAGTGGTTGTCCGATAACACATTAAGTTTGGACTTGTGTTTTAATAGTAATTTTATGTAAAAATTGTTAAGTACGTACAAATTTACTTTTATTTATTAAACTTGATTAACACCTCTTAAAACATTAAATGGGATAGTTATTCAAATCAAAAAGTATGCGCGCTAATAAAAGTCAACTTAAAATAAAACAAACCACAAAAGTAAATCTATTAAACTATTTAGTATTAAAATTATGATTCTTTTTTATTAAACTGTCTAGAAAAACCTTTTTAAAGATTTATATTATATTTATATTATATTATATATAAGGACAAAATAATCGAATACATGAAAATTTGTTCAATTTAGAATAGTTCAAAGTTTTCGTGTTCTGACCGCAGTGTGTGGGGTTAGGTGATAGTGATCAGATGAACATTTCCTAAATTAATTCTTAGCTTCGGACTCATATTTCTTTTAATATTAATTACTTAAGTTGAACTACTTTATATTAACTGGCTTTTCAATGACTCAGTGATCAGGCGTATATGGGGTCTCCAAATCGTTCAGAATCATTTATTTTTAAATTTTTATCATGAATTAGCTTTAAAGTAGTTTTGTTTATAAGAAACTTTTCAGTTTCTTGTACATTATATAGGTATGTTGTATTCTTCTATTTGCTTAAATAGACTATTACTTGTTAAATTGATCTTAATTTTTAACGTTGTAAACAACTAATTGGTTATTAAAAGTATTACCATAATACAATAACATAATTGTTGAACACGTTTTCAGATCAAGGACCTTGAATAGAAGAACAGTCATACTATCCGCTACTCTTCTTTCTGTTGAAATTAATTCGTTCACTTGAACATAATGTTGATTAATGACGACATTAATCAACATTATGTCTTCACGAAGATAGTATAAATATTTCACTATTGTTTCACTATAAATATAAAATGTCCGTTGAAATAAGCCAATACGAAGGTAAATCCGGGCTCAAAGTCTGGTTTAATAACGTTACAGTGCCTCAGAGGCGGACGATTTTTTGCAACCCATTTGCGAGCGCGCCACTTTTTAATTCTTTTGACGATGAACGCGTTTGTTTGTTTAGTGATGTGAACGTGTCGATACTAAATATATGTATTTTGTATACAAACTGGTATAATTATGATAATTGTGGTTTTTTACTTGGATAAAAGGCAGATCCTCTTGCTGATATGCATAGATGTTACAATTACAATCAAATAAAGCTTGATAAGGGATGCATTTGAAGTTTATACCTCTTATAATTGACAGCGTCTAGGTGTTATTTTTTAATAACGCGGCGACTTCCCCTGAATCGTGTGCGTACTGCTCGTTTGCCCCCTTTTCTATAAAAAAACGATAATACTTTTTTGTAGGTAATATTAATAAAAAAGGTAGTCCTAAAAGTTGCATTGAATATTGTTATTTTGTAACAACGCAACATTTAACCTATCGTTTGCCTCTTTAAAAATAATTATTTAATTACAAATTTTCCCAAATGGCACAAAAACAAATATCGATATTCACGTCCCATCCCCATTTTCACTCGTATGCAGCTCACAGAGCCATCATATTTCATTTTTATCATTTTATCCAATCCTTTGCCGAAACCATACTTTTAGAGAGGCGCTCTTTTTAATTCGTTTTGCGATGATAACTACGTGCGCTACTTTTTATTCGTCGAATATTACTTTGGGTATGGCTTCACTCTAATTTGGAATCGCGTTACATATATTGCATTTGATATGTTCAAATCAGCGGTTGTAGGTACCGCTACACGCTTAGCAACATTTTATGGCATCAAATAAAAATCGAAAGGTCCGGTGCCATATGATTGATTCTTATTTGTTCTATTTTTAAATTTTAAGTTTTTGATGAAACTTTACAATTAATATGGTATGCTTTTGAACTAAGAATGTAATGTTTAATAAAAATTCGTAAGATTTCTTAATATTAAGCTGACTCATATAAGTAACTTGAAATAAAACAAATGTAATAAGTTTGGTCCCTGTGGCAGAGTACCCACTATGCTGGCGGCATTTCCTCACTGTATCGCGATGCTTATACACTAAGCAAGGAAAGCACCAGCTCTTGAATATATATATATATATATGTTATTATATTTTATTTTATCTGTCCCAAAACATGTTGTGTGCTAAATATATTAACAAACAATAAACTTATAAGATAATAAAACAAGGTATACCTACTCACAAAACAATTATATGGGAACTTGAAACATTTAAGAGATAAAACATATAAGATACAAATGCGAACACAATCATGATTTAAAAGTTTTTTTATAGTATTTAAAATGAGGTAAATAAAGATTATTATGATTATATTGATTTACGAATCAGGCTTTATATTGTAAGCCGCTTCCCAACATAAATGTTGTTATGTCAGTACGTCTGCTTTAACCTTGCAAGGTAGCTTTTGTGCATGGAAACATGAAATATACAATCATCAACAAAACACGCGTAAATAACAGTTATATATGGTAATTACGCTCCCATATTTACGGGTCTCGAATCCAGAGTGTGACGAATGTGCTTGTCATTTACATTGAAATATGTTGCCTTCACGTTTTTAGGTAGAGGCATTCTTTTCCGGCATGACTTGTTGCTACATATATATTTTTATGTGTTTATTAAATCGATTTTTCAATTTAATTAGAATTTAAAAGAGAATTAAGCCGAATTTATTGGTTTGTTCAAATAAGGGTTCTTTATGAATGGAAGTTTGTTCCAATGGAGACTTAATGACAATCTGCCCAGAGCGGTGAACATATAGTTTATTTTACTTTATTTAATATTAAGGTTTAAATATATTAGTATAGCATGCTGCCAATGTCTATCCAGTGTATTGTCTAGCCCTGTTAAAGTGAAAATATCTTTATTCATTAAAGGTACATAGGACAATTTTGAATCGTCTTAAATCGAAGTGATTCTACGCCTGTTTGTGTGACCAAGCTGAGAAGAAGCTGGCAAAAATTCGGCTTGGTTGAAATGATTTTTTTTGGAAATGATCCCAGTACACTTTTTAAGGCTTGAGCTAATTCATTTTCAGTATTGACTGACTCTCAAATGAGGTAAGTTAATATTTAAGGAAAGAAGAAGAAGTTTTATTTATTTAATCACAAGGTATAGACGTCGCTCACCTCTGAACAAATTGAACAACAACAAAAATACTTTTTAATGTGAAATTTCAATGTGAATTAAACAATTTAATAATCAATGAAAACGACACAGAATTGTTTATACAAGTGCATACTCAAAACCTTTCAAATATTCCAACAAAAAGTCAGTTTCGTTTATGAAATTAAAAAACTGCACTCGTACGTGATAAATTTGTAAAGACCTCTTGTTATTTAAGTCTCTTGATATCTTAATGATACATAAAATATAATTTAAATTTTAAAGCTAGATAAGTATTCTCATATTAAACAACGATGTATAAACTATAATGTAACAAAACCGGCAGACGCCACTGAAAAAAAAAAGCTTGTCTATTCTAGACAATGGACGTTGTCTACAAAGAGCCGATGCCATAGATAAATAATATTTTTCATACTCATTGATCTTGTGTGGGCGGTTAAGACATAAACTCTAGCGGGTATTAATTGTTACATATGCGGTAGCTTAGATTAGCGATGTTAAATTTACAGCTTTTGAATGAAATATTCTTTGATAGAATTTTTATTCATTAAATAAATTCTTGAAAATTTGCAAACAAAAACGATTTTATTATGTTTGTTATACTGGCGTAAACACAAGACAATAATATTATTCTTAATTTATTAATTATCGCGTGTTTCAAACACACTAAATTAATTAATCAAATATATAAACATTTAATTACTACCCATATTTCATTCTTTCATTATTATATCAGCTGTATTATTAATATACATTTAAAAAACCGATTATTTATTTAAGTGTTAAAAATATTATTCATTAAATGATTGGTAAAAAATACAATATATTATTAGGTTTGAATTAACTACATATATCAGCCGCTTCGTCCGGTGCAATAGGCCACACTCGAGGGAGCGTTAAGGGTACTTCATACGAGTTATTAGCTCCTTTGTCGAGTGCCTCTACATATCTCACGCTTCGCCGAACCCACTGAGTTTTGTTATTGTGGCGAAGCTCTAATGCCGCTGTTTTGTAACTGATAGATTTTAGTGTTTTGACAGTTTATAGGTAAAAGATAAAACTTTTATGTTATACATTATATTTTATATATAGTGGCATGAATTTACAAAAGAAATACTGTGCAATGAACAATAGTGTTTCCAAGGTATGAGACACTAGATTTTATGTAATTTAGTAAGTTTGTACAAAGATGACTTTCAAACGAACAACGCACTACAGAACTTCACGCGTGTTATATGTATATTAATATGGTACATATTAATATACATATAACATATATGGTTAGTACTGATGTTACATATAGTAAGACGATGTTATATAATGTATAATCATATATTTAAATATGATTATACATGAATTTGTTAAAACCTCTTTTGTGAAATAAATTCATTAGAACCTCTTTTTGGTTAAATGAATTGATTAGAAGCATTTTTGAATAATGTTCGATAGCTTTTGTCATTTTGGTAGTAAGTGGCCATTCTGGGTCCGATTGGCAAAGAAGATAAACGTAAGTGTTATTCCTTGATTGTACTTTTGTAAAATTATTATTAAACAGTTACTTTTAGTAAATATAACTGTTATGACAATGATTACTGTGTTTGGTTGATATTGCTTATTATATATGTATTATAATCCTGACAATAGATAATATATAATGATGCAATGAGATATATAAGTACTAAATAGTTGATTAATATAGAGAATAGTACAACTATTAGACAAAATATATGTAACGCTAACATCAGAAGTGGGATAGATTCTACAGCTCGCAATTATTAACACTTTTTTTTGTGTGAGTTCCAGCAAAGATTCTCAAGCAACGGCGTCCTTCTCCGAGCAAGCTTTGCAATTGGCGTCACCATTACGTGCTGCCTAACAAAAGGATCATAACGATTGCGGAGTTGCAAGCTGGTGCAAAAGTGTGGTGGTGCTTGCTAAGAAATTGAACTGGACCAGTATCCAAACAGCAACTGTAGAAATTTACGGTACCTTAATGTAGTAATTATTATTTACTCATCAAGATTTTATTTAGTCTTCGATGAGTTAGGCACGGTAAAAATAGGTGAATTCGTTTGAAAATAATGAAATTGTAAATTACCGTTCCTATTGGTTAGGTATCGATTGAGAGAAAGTGGATACAGATCTTGATGAACTTTTGGAAACAACCATAATTATATGTGTAGTTGATTTTAGCTTTTATTAAAGATTTAGAAAATGATCAATATCCATTTCCTCTTATCAAAGACTAAAATTAATAACTTGGTTCTGCAAAACAATTCATTTACATGGATATAGAAAAGGGTTTTTTATGAAATACCGGTGGTTGGAATCTTTAAAATTACATTTATTCAGCAGCATTTACAATTGATTAAAATTTGTTTTTGTTTAATAAGTTAAATATCTCGGAAGACACTTATCACAGAAGTTGTAAATCCTAGAGAAAAAAAAAAAGATATCTGGCTTCGTGAATTCGCCATTTCTTAAGTGAAATCGGTACGGCGATTTAATTAAATTATCAAAACAAATAAATTTCATTGGGAACCCGAACAAGACGCGGTTAGACATTGTCTTTAAACATTAAACATTTAAACCCTCAAACTATAAGTCAAAATTATTAAATAATAACTATACACTGATGCAGTTCAAGTGACAAAAATAGATAATGTTAAAACAATGGTATTTCTTTTATTAAACAACATGTGTCACAGAATAAGATATTGTTCATATCTTATTAAGATTTAGCAATTTATGACGCGTTAAAACAATTTACTGGTACAAATTTTAGCCATCAAGTTTAAAAATTTTAGTGACCCGTTCGTGGACTTCTTTATGCAAGATTTCTATTTTGATATTGTATATTGGATATGTTGAATTTGTACTAGCCGAAATCCTGGTGGGATTCCAGTATCTGTTAATTTGGTTCTAAACAACTATCTAATGCTTATGCTTTAATGTTGCTTATAAAATGATATTCTAGGAGCGATCCGTACAAACAAATATATTTTGTTACTTTTAGACGATTTGATTTTTGAACCTTTCCGTATCCAAACGTCTTTAAGAATTGGTACCACTTATAACATTTAGTTGTTCAGCACTTATTTAATAGTATTCAGAGAGAAAAGCACTAATTTTAAATATGTTTAATTTTACCTCATAATTAGTCAGGATGGTCAAACGGATGGTGAAGGGTCCAATAGTGGTTTTGTTCTGATTAGGTTATTTATATGTGTTAATAAAAACATATAGAAGATAAATGTTTATTTAAACGGTGTCCGTCACAGACGTTGATTTCAGAGCAGATCGTGAATTAGTTTCAATTAAAAGCCGAACGGTTTAAAAATAGATTTGAATGTGTTAGACGAAATAGTGTCTTTTGAGGTCGGTAATTTGGTTTATGGAAATTATGATCACATATTTTGCGAAAATTTAAGTTGTTCATTTAAAGAAGTATATAGAATTTTAATTATGGATTTTATATGTAAAGAAAAGTATTCTTGTCAAGAATGTAACGAGATATTGTTGTTGTTAATGATAAATTAAGTTAATGGTAGTAACCATGGTGAGTGGGAAGATGAACAAGCAGGGCTTTAGTTCATCTTTAAAGTTATAATTTGTGTTGGGATTAACTATATTACTATATATTATATATCTATTTTAAGAGGTAACTTGCCTTAACTATTATTTATTACTATTTTTTACGTTTATTCATTTTATTTGAAAGATATTATATATATGTATTTAAACAGAAACTTTGAGAAGTGTTCTGAAGATGTGTTGTCTACCTCTTGAGCTGAGGTGAGACAATTAACTCTGACTTGACTTTATGATTTTACCGCTTATGGTCTACCTGAAGGTGGAAGGTGAGACCATTAGTAGGATAATGACTGGTGTATTGCCTGCCTCTTGTGATGAGGTAAGACAATAACTTTGATTTGACTTGATGACGAACCGCTTATGGTCTACCTGTTGGTGAGATCATTAGTAGGAAATTGACTGATGTGTAGTCTATCTCTTGAGAGAGGTGAGACAAATGAATTTAATGTGATGAATACTGCTATATAAGATCTACCTGAAGTGAGAGGTGAGACATTAGCAGGAGAATATTGGTGTGTTGTGAACCTAATGAAAGGTCAGACAACAGCAAGAGATATTTATTTATTTATGGCTGAAGCCAAACAAAAAAAAGAGATAAAAATATGTATAACAATACTTCTTGTATGTATGTATTGTTTTTACCTTCTTCTACTAAGGGGAAAGTAGGACGTTGGTAAATATGTTTGATAACTTGTCAACCTTTTTAAAGGTCAGACATTAGTAGAAGATATTTATTTATTTATTTACGGCTGTAGCCGATAAAAATAAAAATATTATATATATCATATACAAAGTTAATAACAGGTGTATTGTTACCTTGTGTTGTTAATCTGAGAAGTATGTTACTTTTTTTTTATTAATCTGTCAACCTAATGTGTGAGGTCTGACGGTTACAATTTAGAATAATATTGATTTTATGTTGGTAACAACTGTTAAGCTTGTTTGATTTGATAAAAGAATGTGAAATGTTACTTGCTATGTATTCAGTAACGTTAATATTAAAAGTTTATGTACTTCGAGAGCGAAGTACTGTCAGCATGGCCGTGTTATATGTATATTAATATGGTACATATTAATATACATATAACATATATGGTTAGTACTGATGTTACATATAGTAAGACGATGTTATATAATGTATAATCATATATTTAAATATGATTATACATGAATTTGTTAAAACCTCTTTTGTGAAATAAATTCATTAGAACCTCTTTTTGGTTAAATGAATTGATTAGAAGCATTTTTGAATAATGTTCGATAGCTTTTGTCATTTTGGTAGTAAGTGGCCATTCTGGGTCCGATTGGCAAAGAAGATAAACGTAAGTGTTATTCCTTGATTGTACTTTTGTAAAATTATTATTAAACAGTTACTTTTAGTAAATATAACTGTTATGACAATGATTACTGTGTTTGGTTGATATTGCTTATTATATATGTATTATAATCCTGACAATAGATAATATATAATGATGCAATGAGATATATAAGTACTAAATAGTTGATTAATATAGAGAATAGTACAACTATTAGACAAAATATATGTAACGCTAACACGCGTAAAGCGTTTTTCGCAAACAGTACAAATTCCAATTAGTGCAAATCAGGAAATACGTCGAAACAATTATTACACCGCAATAAATAACAATGAAATTGTCAACAAATCGAAAATTACCACCATCTGCCGCCACGCGACCTATCCCAAAGGGTTTTGGCGCGCTTTGCATCTGTCAAGTGGCCATCTTTGGTCATAGAGTAAATTTGCAATTTTACGCGCCATTGACTCCAATCGTATGAAATTAACCGCAAATAATCTGTTTATTTTCTTTATCTGTTTGCCGAATGGTTAATTATTTGACTGTCTGTATGGATTATGTCCCGTTACAACTATGAGAGTTTAAAATGGAATCAACGGTTGACTTGCTTTATTTGATTTTACGATCATTTGCTAATATTTTGCCCAAGTTTTAATTTTAATTTTAATGGTTAGGTTAGGTAACATTTATATAACATGAATAAGAAAAATTAAACTTTATTTAATCTTAGTTGATTCGTTCTGTTCGATTGTTCTAATATTATCTATTTGGACTTGTATTGTCAAGATATTTTCTTTTGACATGTTGACTTGAATATCATTATAAAACACTAGACTCACACTGATTTTATATACTTATACGTAAAACGTATAAACACAATTTGACAGTAGCTTTAAATGGCACATTACCCCCATTAGCCGCCCCCCTCAATTATGACGTCATAAACTCATTAAACGTACATGTTTCGACAATTACCAACCCTAAATGTGACGCTACCTATCTCAATTAAGATTAACCAAGTACCAAAGATTATAAAATACCTATATATAAATGTTGTTATGTAAAAACGTAGCGTTTATATGGATTGGATTTCTGACTTTTATTTTATTTTTATATTTTGTCCTTAAACAAACATGATATTACAGACAATTATTAAACAAAGACCAAAAAAGGGACTATACACATGGATAGACTTTAGAACTAACCAACTAAAAACTACATAAAGCCATCACTAGCCGACAAAATCTTGAAGATGGGTTAAAACCTCGTTATTCACATGCCGATAAAGAAAAATAATGTTTTAGCAACCGGAATAAATAAATAGTTTTCGGAAAAATCAATTTGAAGGATAGTTATAGTCAATATATTGTTTACCTTTATTCTTTTGAAACTGGAGGGTTTTTTAAACGGATATCAATATGTATGTATTACATTAAGTCTCTACATTTCATGTGATTAAAAACTAGTCCTTGTACAACCACTGCACTAAGAACAAATGGTGTACTGAAAATCGAATAAATACGAATGCATATTCATAAATATTATTTATTTGTTCTAAAATGTAAATTAAATTAATTGTTGATATTAGATTTGACACTGTAATTATGGTTTTTTTTTAAATGAAGGCTATTACTACTTGCGCTAGAATGTAATGTAATCTTGTTGACAATAGAAAAAAGATAAGACATAGGTTAGTTCTCTGATGAATTTGTGTCATGGCTTATGTGTGGAACTAAATAAAGTAATTATTATTACATACGTAAAGCATGTGTCTTATTTATTTTCCAATCACTTTTAATACACCGTAAGTCCCTAAATAGCAAAATCACTTTAATACCTAAACAGCTCCCGTACGAAATCAAAGCTTTCAGATCACATTTCCCCCTCATCATAGACACCCTCTCAATCATTTAACTACTGTTTATGGTCATTACTTGTAGTCCGGGATTGTATTCCCGGGACACTCTCCCGGGAATGTATCCCGCGGGATCGCATGTGTCTATGGAGTTGACAGTTGTTTTGTGTGTGGTTTGCGTTTTTTTATTGAGTTATCCGTCAAATTGTTCATGAGCGTAATAGGGATTAAATGTTGCCTTGTTAATATTTAAATTAATCTATAGTTATCATACTTTCAGCAGTAGCTTCAAGGATATTTGATGATTACATACATGGAAGGTACATACGTTGGCAAGATACGTATGTATATATCATATCAAGACATATACAAATATGTAATTTGGACAGTGTTAAGATAGATGAAAAGAATGAATGAAAATATTTTTTAAGTGGGTACAACATATAAATCTACCAAGATCACATAGATTACAGAAATAGGTTATGAAATATCAATATTCATCCAATTACGAAGAAAGAACAGAATATAATAGAGAAGAAGATATAATATAGTAATTACATATGGGGTAACGTGTCATAACCCCTTTTGATGTCGCTTTGATGTATTGCCCCTCCTTTGTTTTAATTTTGTGACATTTATCAAACCTATTTTTCATTCTGCGTCTTCAGTCACCTTTGAATATTTTAAAAGGATTTAAAAATTTTATAATAAAAGATGACCCGTTTAATCTAGCTAGTATCAGTTATTCTAGAATAAGTGGTTAAATATGGTTATTTAACCATCTAATTAAAACATTAACTTTAATGTGTTTATTGAAACTATTAAAGTAAGTTAATTTGCACCAAATTCAAACAATAGCGAACCGAGTTACCGACACCAAACAAATTTAACCATCGAATCGAAAACAAACATCTCAATTCAAATTTCGAGCAAGCTTATTCTAAATTCAAATAGACAATACTGGCTGAAGAGGCGCATTAGAGATTGTAAAGGTTGTCGTACACTGGGGTTATTGTATTTTATATGTTTATAAGAACTGAACTTAAAACTAGGGATATCGTTATTATTATATCCTATTATTAAAATAGTTTTAAGTAGTAGTATATAATATTTATCAAATATGGTATTATTATATATAGTAGCAAACATTTATATTATTTATAGTTACTACTGATAATATACTTATTGTACGAAATTGTATTTGCTATATGATGTTTTAATTGCAAAATCCGATAAATCAAAAATACTAAAATTAATAAACGCGCGATGATATACATTGTACACTTTACTATACACGATAAAAAATAATCTAGTTTACTGTAAGTCGTCCTTAACAGGACTATTACACGACCAGTTGGCCAAATGGCGCGAAATCCGACCCTCTCGACCAAGTCCAAACATTGGGGGCGAACACAGATTAAACAACAGATAAAGTTTTTATAGACTATAGACTACTCAGCAATTAGAATAAAGAGGTTATAATGATATCGACTTACTTTGAACAAACAAAAATTATTATTATTAAACTCAGATAAGATTTATAATTAACTCTGTATCTTTCTGTCATTTTAATTATATAAATAATATATTCACATGTAATATACACAGTATGATTCTTGTTTATAAATAGGCAAATAGGCTTATCAATAAATTGTGAAAAATCTCTTTGAGATAAAAATAAATTAACTACAAAAATTGTTGTATATATTCTGATGTATTAAAAAAGGCAAAAAAAGTTTCATCAAATTATTTTGTAACGGAAACTTTGACGTGGTTGCATCTGACTTTTATTCTTTGCCTAGTTACATTATGCCGTCCAATGGAGGGAAGCCCGCGGGACGTAATAACCTCCTAATGGTCCGACACATATTTTTCATTCCGACCTATTAGCGGTCCACCCAATATGAGGATTGAAATTTTACGATTGACATATCTGCGTAAAATGCTCTATGATTGAATGTGAGTTTGCTTTTAGCTCTTAATTATGATTTGTTTATTTATGTTAGCGTCGTACTCCGTGGTTTATCGCATTTATCGACCGGAGGACATGGGTTTGATTCTCGGCAAAACAAACACGTCACAACACACGCCCATTTGGAGTAGTTGTACTTTACATTTACAACATAGTACTTTTCAAATTGATTCTTAGTTACCATCAATTCTATCAAATTTCTATGTCTGTTACTAGGAAATACTTTTATGTATGAAATATGTTTTTCTTTAGCGAAGGTTTTAAGTGGGCTTATTTAATCTTAACGTCTTAACCCGATACAAAGGGCTGACGGATAGACTGGTTTTTTTTTTATTAGATGATAGTTGACTGTAAAAAGGAACGTTCTCTCTTACAAAAGATGTAAAGAAAAGAGCGTACTTACTATAAGCCCGGCAACGCACTCACGAGCTCCCAGCCACTTGACGGTCTATGGGCGGCGACTTAAAATTTATGGTGTGCCTCCTGTTCGTTTGCACTCTCTTCAACGAAAAAAATCTGTGCACTGTAATGTTTGTCTTTAGCTCGTATGAACACTCAATTGCCATAGACATACCAAGACAAATAAAGCTATTTATTAAAGTATTTCGACAGTAAATTACCACGCCCAAGTAATTATATTTAATTGTAATTGTCACGTGAACTGATTGCTATAAAGTTAATTAGGGGTCGCCCTCACCTAAAAATATTACATTATAGTCATCGGTTCGCATTTAGTTTATGTTAGGGTTCCTTAGTTCTTATATGGAGTTTTAAAATTGATTCATCAATTCATATTAAAGTTCTTCTTTACGTACACTTCTTTTTCTTCTATGATATTAGCTTTTTTTGAATGACTGTTAAATAATTTTAAAATCTTTAGTATTATAGGTTTTATTGTATTGTGCCATGTATTGTCTCTTGTATTTTTAATCGCACCGAAAAGTTTTCCTTAATATATGATATTTACTTACTATACAACTAACACTTTTTTTCATAAAGGAAATCAGATTATATAAATAAAAATATGACTTTAATATAACCGAAAGAGGCTAATACGAAATTCTATTTTTAAAATTTAATATTACTTTATTATATGAGAAATTCAATAATGTATGGTATGGTGGCAAGAATTTTTTTATATGACAAAATTGGACGGAACACTTCGTGACGTTAATACTGAATAGTATGGTGTATTATTCTTTGCAAAAAGATTCCCCCCGATACGGGATTACGTATAACGAATCGCAAAATTTAATCTTTGACACATTTTTCATTTAGATTTAACTCGATACTTATTAAGATTGGTTTCAGAAACCGCTGCTGTAATATACGGGTTGTATCATTTTTTTTTAGTTAACTGAAATATACAGTTCTTAATTCACTTTTAAGATATTAGATGAAAATTATAAAACCTTTTTGTTTTATGGGTTATTTTAGCTTTATTTAGCATATTAAGAACGTCTTACAGCACAAATGATTCCTCAAGATATAGGTTATAGTAAAGATCTAGGCCGTAGCTTTGACGGCTTCCAAAAGGGATGAACTGGGGCGTTGATTGGAAAAGGTGACACACATTGTCGGTTAGGGCTCCAAAACCACCCTTAACAACTATCTGTAATAACCCTGAAAAAATGATAATTTTTCCGTCGTTTTAAATTCTTCATTACATGAAATTAAAAAATATATTTTAACAGTGTTTATATTTCTTTAAAACTCTCATAAAACGGGTGCGCTGTAGACGCCCTGACCCAACGACGGGACAAAGGACAATACGTCAAGTAAGTTTTTTAATTTGATCATGTTTGTTAAAATATACATTATTTCAACTTAATTATTGAGATTTATTTCCTCCATCTCGAGGAATCCTAATATCCTCGAGATGGAGGTTCGATCTCTATCGAGTTATTTGTCTTGCTAATGTCATAGTAAAAACATAAACGTTTTTCAATTTTTACTAATCAAAATTGTTTTAAATGTATTAATTCAAAGTCATGCCACAGACAGACCCTTTTTGTTTACAAATGGAATCATTAATTAAAGTACTCGTAAAGGAAAAGCCACTAGCACTAACTGAATCTAGATAAGCTGACACACGAGCTCCAATCTCGTTCTTCAATCGAAGGACTAATCTCATTCACCTTTAAGGTTTTGTACTCATTCACTTACGGGTTATAATGAGTAAATGACCATAGATTTGACCGTAGATTTTCTTGTACTGTTGTCGCAAATATGTATAGACAAATACAGTCTGTATCTAGTATTTACACAGCTTTTTAAGGTAAGTTCAGTTTATTTTTCGCGATAGGTTAGATAATTGTAGGTGTTAAAATAAAAAAAAAGGAATGCGATTACTGTTTGTATATTATTCTATTAAACTTCGAGATTTGGATATTTTAAATATGTTTAATAATGAAGCTACAGTAGTGTATTTCAGTTAGTTCAGTTTTAAATATTATTAATTTCTCTCTTTCAAATTGACATAGAAAAGTCATAATTATTTTTAAGTTTCAATTGCCTCATATCACAACTTATTAAGTTGTAATGTTTCGATACTTAAACTTGTTTACTACAAAATAAATAAATGTTTAATCAAAGGTATTAAATGTAGACGCACCCTTAAATTGTAATACAAGTTGCAATTCTGTGACAGCTTTCACGGCCCATTTGTAGTTTCCTTGTAACGGAACGCAGCCAAACTGCAAGTCTTTGAGCCGTTTGAAAATCGAACTCCAGAGCGTCAATCAGCAAAATTGGAACGCTACAAAGAAGAACGCAGTCCATTTGCAATCTCAATTCGAAATTCGAGTTTCGAATTCAAATGAATGACCGTTGAAACACGAAGCGCCCCCTATTTCGTTTCTTTTCGGAATATCGAAATATTAGGCCTTAATTATTCTTTTCATTTCTGATTTCCGTTCATAAGGCATTTGACTACCTATAAAACTTCACATTTTGGTGTTAGTACTGCAATATTTTTAATGCATGTGTAATATTTGTATTCTATTAAAAAGCACCTATGTTTTATAGATTTATTTTTTTCATTATAAGAATGTTTGATTTGCATAAAGTTTTACGAAGTCTGTATCTATTTTGAGAAATATATTTTGTACGAGTATGTTACCACAAAGAAGAATATAACCCCCGCAGTAGCCACGCATTAACTGATAGATTAATCCAAAATGATTTCATTCAAAGAAATTAATCACCGGACAATTCAGAACGAAGAAACCATTAAACAATCCTCATTTCTCGAACGCTTCCAAATAGAGCCGCGAATGACATTTCAATTTATACTCTGTGGTAACCGTGCTACGGCGGATTTGGCGCGCGTTTTGACGTATGCGCCATATTTAATCACCTACAAAGCTTGCGTAGCTACATACGCATTCAGAACTAACAAAAGAAAAAAAGCAATCTCCTCAGATTGGCATTTGGGGGCCAGCGTACAAAAGAGACCTCTTTTTGGGGGAATATTGTTAGAAGATTGAAAAACGTTTTGTCGTCAACATGTTATTTGGTAATTTAGTGTTGCCCGGTTGAAATAACGAGGGTTCTGATTGCAAAGGAGTTTAGCATGTGTCTGATTGATTGCTTTTTGAGCTGCGTTTGAATACGCTTTAAGATTAATTAATTGAGTGTTGCCATGTTAGTGTTCGGCTTCGCGAATAGGAATTGTGCTTGGAATGCTTGTAAAACAACAATGGTAAACAATAATTTAGGTAATTAATATAGAACTAATAGATATTTTATAAACCTTTCAAAATAATGCCTTTACGAAATGTGTCCTTGAGACACTAACTTTTATACTTTAAATTTAATGAGATATCTATCTACGGATACTAAGAGCTTTGAATAGCCAGTAGCACTAGTAGATCTGGTTATCAGACTTGTCTGTTGGAGGAAGGATCCCTTCAAAATATACACAATGTTATGTTTCTTGTCGCTCTCTTAATTTCTGAAGCTGTTGTGTTGTCTCCGCTCCCCGTTATTCGATCCGCAGCTTCTTACAGCAATTATTGGGCTATACCTAATTACAGTTCAATCATAATATTGTATTGTATCATTCTTACATCGTACATTACGTTTTCTCTGAATATATAACTTGTGTATACTGAGTGTTTATTCCCATTGTCCATATACGATATTAAAAACCATTTGTTTAATCATAACGCTATTTTTATTAATATTTTATTTCGTACCAATACACAAAAAAAAAATCCAATTTTATTACGTTACCGAGTATCTGATAGTCAGTGAAATTGAAATGTGTTTCCGCGGCAAAAGGCGATGACATTTACTTTTTTTTTTTCTCACTCGATGATTTTTCCGTTCCACCAGACTCGCGAATGACTGCGTTCTCATTTAAGCAATGGCATTTGACGGCTCGGTCTTTGTCATTCGAGTAAAAAAATATAGAACGCTCCATTTTGATTGAAGTCCGCGCTTTGGGGCGAAATCTTTTGGGTTCAGCAAGGTGAACGGATTTGTGAATATCATAATATTTTTTCCCCCTATATTGTTCTTCTCGTTATTTACAAAAACCTTTGGCCATTTGCAAACCCGGCTCTTGTAGCAACAACCCGCTATGACGACTTTTAATCTAATATGAAGCTGGGAGGTTCCAGAGAATTCAAATCAATTATTATGCTTATGATGTTTTCATATTCATATTTGACAGCACTAGCTTGAATTGTAGTGTGTTGCTTTTGGATTATTTTTCAATTCGTTTAGTGGGAAAGATTGTCGCATAGGACTTTTTCGTTATCGTTTTGTCAAAAAAAGAATGACAGATACTTGAGATTTGAAAAATACATTTCAGAGAAGATTTCAAACTAAGGGGGTCAAACGTTCCAATAACCTTGAAATACCAAGCAGTGCTTAGGACTTAATCTATTATAAAATGTCTTTATTATAATACATTACCTGGCTGACCACGATTTCTGAAAAAGACTTGTCGCTTCGTATTGAATAAATACTTAATGTAATAAAATCCTTTAAAAAGGTTTTATTTCAATCCTTTTTTATTATCACAGTCTAGTAAACGCATTCATATATTTTTTTATAAATCGTCACGTCATATTCGATTGATATTCAACTTTTAAACATGTCACGCGTATAAACAAAATTGAAAAGAGTATCCAGATTAAAACGCGAAAACTTTAATGGAAATCTAACATAATAGACAATATTTACATAACTCACACAACTGGAAACGAAACTTTATTAATCAAAAAGCGCGCGAAAAGAAAATCCAATAGACTGAAACTCATTAATATTTATTGAAAAAATGGTTCGCATCGAATGTTAAACAATTTCTCAGTGGTATGTCAAGTTGGGTGAAAGATATTATTACTTTAATTTATCCACAAACAAATAAAAAATACGCAAAATCAAACCTTATGCAAACGTGTTAGGACTTTATTTATTTTCAGTAACGGTTATTGGTTGTTCATTGGATGGTTTCAATACAAACCTCCTTTGCTATGGACAGAAAAGTATGTTCTATTTTCAATTTTAACGCCTGTTAATAAGGTTATATATTGCGAAAGCCCCCAATTACATTAAAAAATAATTTTGTTTGGTTATGATAATGGCATTTTTCATATTAAAAGTTATCCAAGAGATTCGTATTCCCTGTGGTATCCAACAGTATGATTTGAAATCAGAATGGTTTGTAAATCTATCAGTTGTGACAATTTCCATCGGATTACAGTATATAAATGCATAGATTAAAAATATACCAAAGAAGGTTCAACATAGTAATTAAACCACAGATATAAACATAACAATTATGCATTATGGATATTTTGCAACAAAAATTTTTATATTTATTTTAGTGTTTAATTAATTTACTTTCTTTACATTGTAAAATAGAAGAAATAATTGAATTATTTATCTTATATTAATCTATATATTTCAGTGATAAATTTAACAACATAAATGTATATCATTCCGTTAAATTAAAATAAAATCAGTTTATTATCAATTTTCAAAGAAATAAACGATAAACATCTGGAGGGCGCGTAACATAGGTTTAATGTTAATTAATGGCTTCATTAGTACTTATAATTACTTAAAATTTACTTGTCAGGTGAGATATGAGTCAACGTTAGATTAAGTGAGGATAAGCACTATTTCACTTTTATAGAAACAATTGAAGGCTAAAGACTTCCTATACGAGTATGTTATAATAAGTATTATGCGAGTAGGTATAACGAATAATACATAATCCAGAGCTAACTATTGTTTTGTAATACTCAATCTAACATTCACGAATATAGTTAAAATATTTTTTTTCTATAAGCTTACTTAAACGATTTATATTATATATATCCTTAAAAAGTCGATAGATTTTTGTGTAGGCGAAAATAATAAATATCAAAAACACGTAATATGTTGTAATTTTATGTAAATGGCCATGATACTGAATATTATATTCTCTGTAGAATTAAAAAAAATCTAATAAAATTGCCAAAATTTCATAATTTTCTTTCATAAAAGGAAAATCTACTTAAAAGCAATGCTATATTAAAATAAGGTTCTTTATCCTCACTAAGCCAAGAGGGGAGGCATGATACAAGATTTAAACGTTAAGAAGCGACGGACAAATTTGCGGGAGACAAGCATCTTAGCAAATATACTGTACAGTCGTGTGCAAAAGTTTGTATGAAAATATATTTACATATTTATAGGTCCAAAAAAATATTTTTTTAATCATGATTAGGTTAATTAAATAAAGCTTGAATAATGAAGACGCTTTGTTTCAAGTTAACTTACTGCCATTATATCTCAATCGTTACTCGACTCCGAGTTTAACACTCGATGAAAGACTGTTGCGAATTGAATTATGTCTATGTACCTACCTGTTTGCCTTGTGTACACGACTATACACCCATATTGTAACTTAGCTACACCTTTGAGATATTCTTCTTAAAAGCATGAATAAACTCTTATATTATACAGCGAAACACAAGATTGATATTTGCAATTTAAGAACCTCTGAATTGACACAATCATTTAATGTCATAAATCTATTCACGGATAAATCTAATCTTGACTTTGAAAACTTTGATACTTAAAGAATTTGGGCATCCTTGAAATGAAAAGAAACATTTTTCGCTTTTTTAATCACACATAGCTTACGGACTTGTTTATTTATTTACATAGTCATCTAAACTTAGAAAAATACATTTGTTTTTCATCAAACATATTTTAATATACGAAGCATATATCAACGAGAGAGAGAGTTAAAGAGACTTTTGGACCATGGGGTGCAAGTGCACAGCCGCTTATTGAAGAATTAAGTAGGCGCCTGGTAGTCAGTAATCGATACTGAAATCGAACCAAGAGCTGGTGCTTTTCTCGCTCAGCGTATAAGCATCGCGATCCAACGAGGAAATGCCGCCAGCATTGTGGGTACTCTGCCACAGGGACCAAAATTTCTAAATTTGTTTTAGTTTTGTATTTTGTTTTATTTTAAGTTATATTAGTTAGTTTAATACATATATAATTAACTTTATATACATAGCTGTAAGCCGCCTTATCATTCCCATTTCACACAAGGTAGTCTTCAAATTGAAAGTAGTGTCATCAACGAAATCTAAAAAAGAATATTATGTTAAATACATATTTATTTGACCTAATATCATGACATTTTAATCCACGTACACCTCTTAAATGAAAGCTTTGAAATAAAGTTGCGTCACAAGCCGTCCTCTAATTAACTGCGAGAGGTTTGCGCCATCTCTGAGTTATTGCTAAACTTTCTTACCTGGGACTGTATATATTTTGAAGTTTATTGATGGAAATACATGTAAGAGAAAGATGCATAGTATAACATCTAAATTAGTTTTAGGTTATAACGGTGAGCTTTATATTTTACTGACTATATATAATGGAAGATAAGATAAAAATAATTATTCTGGTAACACCTTGTGGCGATTTGACCTAAGCAAAAAGCAGACGAGTTAAAAGTAAAGAGCACTTTACCTAATTAAAACGTTCTAGCTGACAGAAATCAACCTTTGCTATAAAAGTCAACATAGTTTAATAGTTTGAAGTTCATTATACTACATAGACAATGTTTTTGTTTTATTTTGTTATTGCTATCAAAAAAAAAATCCGTGCAAGTGTAGATTTATTTAATTTAATTTATCGTTTTAATATACCTACTTAATGGACGTTCATGTAGTTTCACGATGTACCTATGTATGTTCTGCACAAAAAATATGTGTTTGGTAATAAAAGCAAATGTCACCTTGATAACCGAGTCAGTGGTCAAATTATATTCCACCGCCTTTCAATTGTTAGCTATTATCATTATTCGAATTAGCTTTTAAAATAAATCAACTCGGGTTTATAAAAAATAAATTGTATCATTTAATTCGTTTGATAAATGAAAGATGTTCAAAAATAAACTAACATTTTATTGCGTAAATATTGTAAAGATTACCATTCTGTAACATGTCATCATTCCGATGAGAACGAAAAAAGCGGGAAATAATTAGCCGTGACAGTTGACAGTTCTCGCTTTGACTGCTTCAGGCGAAGGAAACTTGCCATACAGTCACTGCATTCTATTATCATTGAATTTAAGTTACAATTTTTAAAATTGGAATAACTCGTTCGTTCGGAAACGCTTACGCGCGGGAAACGGAAAGGCGGGAAGTAATTAGCCGCGTCCCGCGCTTTTCAGCCTCGGGCGAAGAAGACTTGGCAAAGAATAAAAAATATGGCCAATAATAAAATATTTGCGGTATTCCCAATAATAGGTTTGAAACATTTTTATTGTGCTTTTTTATACTTTGTTAGACAACTATGTAACTGTGTATCGGTCAATTATCAACTAGTAACAATTATATGGTCTGTGGAGTGTCTTTCCAAAACGCCAATTGTACCGAGCTTTTAAGTACCTACACTGAAATGTACTATTATTAAATAAATAAAAGTAGGTGAAGTTTGTGTTTCGTTATACTCTACGTCATAGTGTACTTATATATAAAAAGCCATTAAGTACAATACGTAGGAATGTATTTTCGCAATATATACTTCGGTATACACAAATACTCGTGTTTAAACATATGTTTTCTTACTAAAAATATACATTTATACCTACCTGATTGAGCCTGAACCTACCCTTTTAATTCAGAAAGCAAGCTCTTGTTAAAAAGCGATCAGAGGCATCACCTCTGTCAAAACTAAATGATTGTACAAGAACAAAATAATATTCATTTATAATTAAAATCATGAAAGTTCGAAGTAAAATAACTCTATTATAATTAAATGTATAAATATCAATAATTGGCCTTGTTTTAAATAACTTTCTCTACTAATATATAGCCGGTCATAAAGGCATAGGTTCAGACAAAAAAGAATCACCGGTCGTAAAAAACGCGTTTAACAACCGTGTTGCCAGTTTCTCCGCACAAATTACCCCAACGCAATTTCGCCCTAAGCCCTGAGTCGAAATTACGACGCGGGTTCCAATTTGGCTGGTAATGTGAAAGGCTTTGAGGGAAATCAGGTGTTATTTTATAGAACAGTGCTTGTACACATAGGACAATCGATATCATACGTTATTTAAAATCTTTAGATTTTCATTTTTTTAAAGGACAGAAATAAGGCATTCTTTTTTGTTCATTTAATTTAATTTTGCGAGTCTTTATTCTTTTATGGTGTATTCTTTACGGCCATTTCAAAAGTCTGCTGCAAATATATTTTACTATATCACTTTTAATATGATAATCATTATATATCAGGTATATAGAATAAGATTTTTTTAGTAACAACAAAATTAAACATATGAGGAATGTCAAATAGGTATCCTATTATGTACACGCAACAAATCCAGACTCGAAGTGTTGTAATAAACTAGTTTCATTATCACGATATTTTCTTTGCGAGACGCAAAATCCTCAACTTGGCTTCATTTACTGTAATTTGCCACAATATCTGCTCTATAGTAATTATAACAAACATACATCTTTAAAATAGCTAACACGTTCTGAGGCATCATTCGATTATTTATGCGAAAAATATATATTAATAGTACGCTTGAGAAGAAAAATGAAAAAGGTCAAGCCCACTCAAACATAAAGAATCCTCCATTTCATTACAATATTATATTCAATTTGATAAGATTAATATTTCTATACAAATACAGAAACCAATATCATTTCTACACTTTGCTAACATCGAATAAAATTAGAATCGAATAAATTTCAAGCCAACCGAGCGGCGACGGTGAAAGTTAATTTGAAAATGGAATAAACAGAGGCGAACCAATAGCATACGTTCTCTTGGGACGGTCAACCAATCGTGTTCGAGGGATTTTCGCGCGCTGAATTTTTATTAACACAGATAATAACACCATTTTGTGACAGCTCCCTTTTTCGTTTTACGCATTCGGTGTTGCTACGAGTGAAATGGAAAATAAATGGGGAAACGTGTCGTCTGGCTTTGTTGATATTTTCTACTATTTGGTAATATTGTTTCAGTGTATTTGAGGGTCGGTAATGATATAGCTTTGCGGGTATGTCGGAATTTCATTTTCGTATTTCTTGAGATACATATACTGTACTCTTTGTCGCTAGAATTGTAATCTATATTTAGTATAACAAAAAATTGATGTACATAAACCGAGCGCGACATTTAAAGGGCACCTTTACTATAAGTGGAATAATATTTATAATTACAAAATTGTCACAAGATATATTAAAAGCTTCATTTTCAACAACAGTCAATGAAATATTTTGTTGTTGTAGTTTTGTTTAAAGCATTTTAGGATGAACGATGAACTTTTAAATAATGATAGATTTATTTTAGCTAGTTTTGTGTTAAATCAATGAAGTTCATTATAATTATTAATTATATAATTATTTTGGCACAGTAACAATTGTCCAGTAATTAACTTTGAATTTTTGAATTTACAAACTTTAAAAATATTATTTTTCATATTGATATTATTCCCATGACCTTATTGTATAGAATAGTAACCTTACAAGGACCCTTGTCTAAACATGGTTGTGGCACGCGGCGCCTCTCAATAATTTGTTAAGCTAAATTATGGGGTTATTTTGAAAATGGAACGCATATTGTTACTACATTGTTAGGATTATTTGTTAATTTAAAAAAAAACATTATATTCATATAATGGAATCCATAATTTAGATGAGTCCACGAAATAACTGATTTTTATACGAATATTTTTGTTTAATATTTATTTTTTAAGAACTTTAAGTCCTATAACCGTTAATCAGGTTTGTATATTTGCTTGCTTGTAAAAATATATTTATAACTTAGTAACCATGGTAACAAACGAGTATAATCTATAGTCAAGCTATTTCCTAGATTGAAAATTAGTAGTGGCCGTACATTTATAACTTAAAATAATTGCGTTCGGGATAGCAACGCAAAGAAAATAAAAAAATGCGGTTGAGCTTAACCTAATAACGACATTTATATTATTTGAAATATGAACAAATTTAAAAAATGATATATTTATGAACCTTTTAATGACTGTAGCTCAAAAAAACAAATTAAGCCATCAAAGGTAACACAAGAGCTCTTCAGTATAAGTTACATTACCAAATAAAAGGCATTAGGGGCGCTCTCATTAAATTACTCGACTAATGGCCGGCGCGTGACCGCGCTAAGTATCGATATGAGTGGGTTGTTATTGACAATGGCTTTTCCTATTTTTTATGTTTAATACAATTGATTTACTTATATATTTTTAAGAGCAGATATAAAATATTACGAGGTTATGAATAGTTTGTTATTAAATTGTGTAAAGTCATATAAATAACATAAAATAAACTTAAAGAGTTTGGTCCTTGCGGCAGAGAAGGTATACTCGTATGCCCATAATCCTGGTGGTGTTTCCTGGCAGTATCGCGATATTATTATACATATTTCAATTTTAAAGTATATTTTGGTTTTTATGTTCACTATAAAAGCCGTTTAACGAAACTAGTCTCAAGTAATTTACTACAAAACATGCTATGATCAGAACATGTAAAGTTTATTTTGCGATGTCCTATGAACGTGCATGCGAACCCCGGCGGAGCACTAAATATTTCCTTTTATTCGGAATTAAACTGTGTGCTTATCACACGCTAAAAATATGTTATAGATACTACTATTATCTATCTATAATTGGACTCTCCAGGCATTTTCATACACTAGTAATTTATTCTCAATAGAAAAGATATACAAAATAATAGTGTAACTCTTATCTTATTCATATACGATTAACAAATTCATACTTTTATCACATCACTTTTGGGAAAGCTAAATAAGAAATTAAACTGTCAAAACATAATTGTTTTGTTATAAATGTAATTATTATTTTAAAAAAAATACAATGCAAGAGCAGTCAGAACATCCAATACCATTTATAATGTATGAAGCTAAATAGGTTAATAAATGTCTTTAATAATGAAAATCTATTGTGCAATTTACATAAGAAATTGTAAAATTATCCGAATGTAAATCCTTAAATCGCATAAAAGTCACTCGACCATATAATCCCTCCACTTTTGCTTTTCAACGATCAAAAAAAATGTCACAATGACATTTGAATCGGTGTTGCATTACCAAATAATATTGTCACTAAAAGTGTTTCTGGTAACACTGATCGTTATAGATAGAGTACTGGGAATAGATTAGAGAGATGTGTGTCAAGTAATTGTGTTCTACACAATGGTTCCTTACCGAAATCATTCGAAAAATATACGATAAATTTAGAATTTTTATAATCAACCAAAATTTAAATTAAATATTTTATTATTTTTTCTGTATTAATCAACATTACAAATCAAAAATAACTATAGTCCGACATCAGATCACACATAAATTAATTACTTTTATTGACATTTTGACGACCTTTATACCATCAGTTGGACTACAGTTAAGTATATAAAACTTGTTATATTATTGTATTTATTCAATTTCCGCAGGGTTTTATGTATTTTTGTAAAGATCCCTAAACCGTATCAAACTAGCTAAAGCTATCTTTGTGCGCGCGCGCAGGAGCGTTATCAGTGTTTAGCAAACTGCGTCATTGTTATTGCGTCAGAGATTGTGAGATAATGCATTCTTAAGATAATCCCGAAGATTACGATACTTCAATGTATCCACATTTGAGTATAATATGCATAGTTTCAAATTTAGTCGTTGGCCCAAAGATTATTTCAATGATAAATCTAAAATAGTACCTAATTACTTAGTTCTTATAAATATATTCTATTGCTAGTTGAAAGTAAAAAAAACAGTACGTTTACTCTTAGTTCCAAAATCAAGGGCGTAGAGCTGACGAGATTTGGCAAGAAACTCTCGCTTAGGAATACGCATTTGCATTGTAGAAGTATTTTAGGGTTATTAGTTTTCACTTTGATTTATTAGTTCTTCCTTGAAAAATTAAATCCAGTACTGACTAACAGTAATATGTCTATAAAGCTCCGGCCATATTATTATTTATTTTATTATTATTATTTTATTTGGCATTTCACAATTATGTATTTCGTCAAAACTACGGAAAAATAAAGTAAATCGATTTGCAATCTAAGTTAAAAGCAACTAGAAATATAGATTATGTATTGAAATTGTTCAAACACTACAACAGATCAGACAGACCGCAATGAGTATTGTAAGTTATTGTAACTTAGCGCGGTCACTCTGTTGTTCGCTAAGTCCTTACAATCTTATTGATACGCTTTTTTGTTAAGGTTACGTCTGATCAAAAAATAAACGTCGCGTATTTCGTAATATGGATAAGGTTTGTTATTATTATTTACATAAATATAATGCCCGTCACGATATTTCCTAACAGCGAAGCAAGAGCGCGAAGAAGCCAGCAAAGAGCGTAAATTGCATGTCCTTAAAGGCCGTCAATACACCCACTATGACCCTAGTGAGTACATATACGCATCTTCTATAGTAAACAGTTTCAAATTGCAGAAAGTACCAAAAATTTCAATTAAAAATGAAACCAATCAAACCAATTTTGTTTCCGCTAACAAAAATCTGATCTTTAAAGTAGTATTTTTATCCTCCTAAGATAATAGCAATAATATTCGTAATTAATGCATCGGTATATATTAGTAATGAAAACTATCGTATCAGCTTAAAACACTATTTTATGAATGCTGTCTACTTCACCTTTTCAAATAAATAATCATAATTTTATTATGTATTAAAACGCGCTGTTCTCACATTTAATCTGAAAGACCTTTAACGCAGCACAACACAGTATTGTGCTATTGTATCAATGGAGTGCGAGTCTAATACGATAAAACCACTTAAGTACTATTCAAGAGTTATCCAACAATTGATTTGACGCTTGGTTGACTAATCGGTCAATATGCTAAGATTTTCCATTATGCGGCCTCATTTTATTCGGCCTCTCCTTTGTAGAAAAGATTAGGGATTACAGGAGCCATACTTGCTAATGCAACTTATAACATGAAAATTAAATAAGGGACACCCTACGACTGCGTCTTATTACTATTAGGTATTATAAATTAAAAAAGGGTATGTTAGAATCTCTTATGCGTGGAAATGTGTATGACAAGCACAGTTTAAGGATTTATTCCATATATAGTCTGTCGACGTTTCACGAACTCTCTTGCTTCGGTCATATACCAAGGCGAGGCACGAAGTCCATTGAACGTCAAGGGAAAGTAGAAGTAGGCTCCGTGACAGATTTCCCAGGTCCGCGGGGAGAGGCTGGTATACGGGTACTTACGAATGTCGGTGAACATTTTAAGGCGCGTCACTTCAGATGTTCAGTCGATTGAATTGATGGTAACGAGCAAAAACCAAAAGCGTTACTAAGACGACTACACATCGAAGGCCACACAGAGTCAATAAATTTATAAACTTTTTTTACGACTAAGATTTTGCAACCAATTATTTTTACAATGTATAATTAAACTTATTTGAAATATATATGTCATCATACCTCTATATTATTTCTAAGGTATCATTTTTAAATTCCGTATTAGAAGTAGAGTTAATATTGCGTATAAGGGTGTAAACGTCAAAGCTTTTTTTATATAAGTTAAAAATTCAATGCCTGTTAATTTTCTCTCCCCTTCTCTGAGCACATCTGAGTATTACTCAAGTAAGTTATAAAGATAAGTCAAGAAGCGGATTCTGAGGAATCTGAGGGGCGGCAAGAGGGGCGTATCTTACTGTGTTAATTTATATGGAAGCGGCTTTTATATGCTGTCCACAATTTAATAAAAAGTTCAAATTTAAATTCTAATAGAGAAAAAAAAACACCTTTTAAGTCGTCAAAATATCTATCTATCGTGTTAATATAAGGTGTAAATTAAATTAATTTACAAATACATTGGAACAGAAGGCTGTATAGGCTGTATTCGATTTCTCTATCACTCGGCAACAATCTGAAGGTCATCTGAAACCAATTCGATATGCATCTGAGATATATTGGTATATATAAGCTAAGAACAGTAAGAGTATTAAATAAGGTAAGATAAATTTAAAAAAATGCATCATCCACAGTTGTCTGGCCATTTTGCGTCACCTCAGTTCATCCATATTTTTCACAGTGTCAGTAAATATAATAAAAGCATCCCCTTGTACGCAGGCATTTTGTGTTATATTATTTATACATCTACTATATATGAATGACGGGGATCACGATGAGAATGTTATACATCGGACTTTTCACTTTTTTATAAATCCAAAGCTTTTCACGTCGGCTTTTTTACTTTTAAGTATTTAAATTATTTGATACAATGTGATGTTTGAATTTTCTGGTTAACGACATGGTATCTCCTAAAAATCAGATTGTCGTCACAAAAACAGTACAAATATTTTCTTTTTATTGCTTGTTTAAAGCAGCTTATAGAAATACGGTACATATTCAGTTCACAAAAAAATAACATATATATATAGATAAAAAATATAGGTACATAAACTACGTTATATTATAATTACAGCAAATAAATTCCGATAAAATACAAATGCTTCCAATAACTTAACCTCCTTATTTTGGTAGGTATTAAAATCGTACTCCATAAGTAACGTTACGTTAGGTGAGTTTTGTGCGGCGTGTCAGTATTATTAAAATATAATATTTATTTTTATATAATATAAAACAACTAACAAGTATAACAACGCTCTCAGGGTGCTGGTGGGGCTGCCCCACTTCTGCAATGCATCTGGCATGTTTGCGGAGGCAGGCCTAGACTGCTTTTATGCAACCATGCGAAAAAGATTGGCCTCCTTGGCGCTCCTCAAAATAATATAAAAACGTAAGGACTTTTTGTAGTCTGAAATAAAGATATTATTATTATTATTATATATCACGCCTGTTTCCCATTTGGGTAGTATACCACAGATATAAACTTGCTACAGCCCTTGCATATCATAATTTGAATTTGGAATAACGGTTTAAATATAGACTATACAACCATATCATTTTCACATCTCTGTACTGGAATGCTTACAGACCACGATTGAAATGTATAAAATATTTAAAAACACCGTCTTCATCACTTACAAATAAACTCTCACAAAGCACATCAAACACTTGAATCACTTTCGATCGATTTTTATATTATCCCAAACAATTACATGAAGCATAAAGAGATTATGTAACAATTTATACAGCCAACAATGGATTATCCAATTTTTACACTCATTATTTACGCTTCTAATTCATTACAATAACTAACAAAAAAATAACACAAGGGCCGATGCGATAAAAAAAAAATGCGAACTCAAAACAGACGCGGCGGGTGGCGCCCTATAATGTAGGCGAAAAATGGTATTAAACAAATGAAGGTAGGACCTATTTTCATATAATTTAACAAAGGCAGTCCAACAAAGTGATTCGCTTTGGTGTTTGCGTAATGCACTTAATCATTTACAAAAAAATATTGACGCTATTTTGATGCGCGGGAGTTATTAAAGAATTTACTGCTCGATTCTAAAGTCGTTGGTACAGAGAGGAAATGTCGCCAGCGTTGAGGGTACTTCTTACTATACAAGGGACTAATTTTGAAAATATATTTTTACGCTATATTGTTCTGTTTCTATTTTGATTGTATGTTTTTATACATACACCCATATAAGGTTTTACTGTACAAAATAATGTACCTATTTTAAAAAACATATTAGTGATTTTGGCATTTTTCTATTAGTTGATGACGTCTGAATCATATGCGTCGGATTCATGTTTCAATGGAACAAGTATCACTTACGAACAGACACAGAAATGTGTCTACGAAACGATCGTGGAGTAACAGAACTTTATAGAATATAAAATTAAAGTAAATTCCGTGAATGCGATCCTATAAAATCTTATAATACGTTTTTAATAATTAAATAATAAAAATAAAATATATTTGCTATTCACAAATACATGTTGTAAAAGAGTAAATACCTAAATAATTTAATAATATAAAAGTTTTACGTGCTTAGTTTCAAGTAGCGCCATCTAGCGTAAAAAGGAAAACATAATAACTATGAAAGTTATTTTCATATTTTATAATACATTACTGTGCAAGTTATTTAAGTTTCTAAGTTTTTTTCTATTAGGTATTTTTTTATGTTAGTATAGAACTCTTGGTAGCCTATAAGTTAAGGTGTATGTCACTTCAACTTCACTGTCCCTCAATTTTGTACGGACATAAAAAACAATACAAAAATTGTTTGCTTAAACGCTAGTTATATAATTATAGCAACAGTGTCTTGTAAAATTCTAATACATACTTTCTTATATCATTATTTAATATATTTATCTATATACCATGTTAATACAGCATACTGTTAATAGTGCCATCTAGCGAGAAATTATAAGAACTCTACAATGGTTACATATATTACTTTATAAAAATTTATTAGTTTACATCTTGTGTATGAGGTGGCGTTACTGCCACTTAACAGATAATCTAATATATAAAATTCTCGTGACACAGTTTTCGTTCCCTTACTCCTCCGAAACGGGTTGACCGATTCTCCTGAAATTTTCTAAGCATATTGAGTAGGTCTCAGAATCGGCCAACATCTATTTTTAGAGACATTTTTTAAAAAAAAATTTGGCAAAACGACGTTTGTCGGGATCTAGTAATATATAAAATTCATGTCATATTAGATACCATACTCCAACGAAACAGCTTGACCGATTCTCATGAAGTTTTCTAACCATATTTAATAGGTCAGAGATATATTTCATTTCTCTAAATATTAATATTTGCAAATACTTATTTTTCTATGTTTATGGAAAAACAACGTTTGTCGTGATCAGCTTGTATAATATAAATTTTATAACACTTTTACTTCACTTTTAAACAAACATTTTTTATACAATTCTAATTATATAAAAGAAAACTATAATTCATCCTTTTTATTCTTGGATGTTATCGATATTTTCCAGTTATCCGGCTCCCAATCTTTCTCGACTATTCTCTTCTGTATAACACGCTTATAGATTAGCGCTGACAATCGGGCTGTCCTCGTCTTTTCCTCAGAATCGAAATCTACTTCATACAGACCAAAGCGTTCGCTAAAAAAATATTTTGCTTTAATTCGAAATAGGTAATGCAATTACCGTATTGACTATCCGAGCCATTTTTTAAATCATAGACAATATTAAACTGCGAACACGTAAAACCAAAGTGGTATATAATTCATGTTAGAATTATTGGTAATTATTTTTATAGCACGAAGCATGGTGGTTATTGCTTACAGCCATTTTGTAAAAGTGAAGTCTTAGCAATATCAGTGTGGTAAAGAATTTATTTATTCACAATTTATTGCACTTAAACAGTAGAAGTAGATAATGTTAATACATATAAGAACAACGGGCGGCCTTTTCGCTAATAAGCGATCTCTTCCAGATTTTGGTTTCCAGAATTTATTAACCATTTTAAAAGTTAAAAGGTAAAAGAAATAAGAAGAAAAGCTAAAGGATTTTCACAAGCAACACCTATTCAAAGACAATATGAAAATGCGTCAGACAGTTTAAGAAAAAAAACTCTTCATTTTCATATAGACAGGTTTGGCCCTCTTACATATACACATATATGAGAGATTTAAGTATACGTCTATAACTATGCCATTAGATTCACAAAATACCCACATTTTACAATATGTCAAATACAAACCTCGTTCCAGCAACCCACTCAACATTATCCAACAAACTCCAAACGGTATACCCAATAATACGTGCACCGTCTTCAATTGCAAATAAAACAGCTATTAAATATTCCCTTAAATAATCAACCCTCGTTCGATCGTTAATACCCGGATCGGAGGACCAGCCTTGCTCAGTTATAAATGTTTGTGGGTAGTCATACTTTTGGTTTATATATAGATATAGACGGTAGATTCCGAATGGTGAACTCTGAAAAAAAGAATTCTTTTAATAATCCGGTTAACTCTACAATATAAATTTTATGTACTAAAAATTTAATTACTACTTAGAACAATACATCATGTTCTCCTACCTATTGGACGTACATACAAAATTACATAAACAGTGAAACCGTTGGAGGAAATCCGGAATCCGTTGGTAACATATTACATTCTAGAACCATCTAGAATTGTTGTGCGATTTATTATATATTTGTTTTTGATTATATAATTGTTGGGGATTTATCGTCAATTGATCCACGTTTGGACATAGGCCTACTCCAACCCGAACGACTATGGGTCTTGTAACCACAATCCAGTCATCACGTTTTAATAATAAACTACCGTCAAATTCTTACTTTCAACCATGAACTCTTTGCTTGTGGCCAATTGACACTTTGTGATATTTCCACGCCAATGTCATCTTCAAATGAGGGTACATCAAATTCTTTGGTTTGAGGTTGGACTAACACAGATGTATAGTGATTGATGCCTAGGAAATCAGCCGAACCTAAAATACGAAGTTATTTGTATTAAAAATCATTAGTTACTCATCTATACACATAGAACTTTCCGACATTTTCACCAGGACCAATTTAATAATGTAATAAATTGTATCTGAGATTTTAAAATACCTTTCAAAAGTTTAATTTCCCCCGGACTTAAGGTGGGTAGACGTGACTTTTCGTATCCCTGTTCTTTGCTTTTTTTTAATATCCTATTTTTCACGGTTATCGGAAAATCACCGTACTTCGACCAAATTGGATTCATGTACATACCGATCTGTGAATATAGATAAGAACCACTTTTACATTTCAACAAGACACATTTGATCTTAGTATTATCAAGATATATAAGTTAATCTTATATAAGAGACGAAAATCTAAATTTTTACTAAAACCTATTAGTGTAAAACTAATTTAATAAAAAATAGGTAAATCTTCTTGCTTGCTTCTTGCATCGTAATAAGTACAAAACTACACATACCTGGTATATATGTCGTACGCAAGCTACGTAACTCAGTAAAATTCGGAAAGACTACAAAAAGGAAAAAGGTTCGTCTAATATGATGCGGAAAATTTGTCATTACAACTAAGAAAAAGATCGATCTGCTTAAAATGAGGTGTCAACACCTATAAAATCCATAAACAGCTTTTCTAACTAACAACACCATCCTTCACGTCAAATACAGATAACTATTGAAGTTCTTTGGGCAAAAAAGAAAGTTTTCCCCTAAGACTTGTCATCCGGGGCCACGTAGCGAAGAGTTTTGGACCGATTTGATTTAAGCTATACTGAAGCAAACAGCAGTCAGTACGGACAATGAAGACCTATCGCATAAATCGGCCACGACCACTTCCTAAATAGTCCGACAGAATCATTACTTTTCAAATATTTATTTATTATTTATTTATTTAACACTTTATCGCACTTAAACACTAGAAGCAAATGACATTAACAGATGTTAGAACATATAAGAACAACGGGCGGCCTTATCTATATCTATACTAATAATTTTTCCAAAAAACTGAAAGGAGGCAATTAAAGAAGAGTCATAGAAACCAAAAAAACAATTTTTGGAATTCTTGTCTGTCTGTCTGTCTGTCTGTCTGGTACGTTATAACTTGAAAACTACTGAACGGATTTGAACGCGGTTTTCACAGTTGGATTAGATATAATTGGGAGCGTTGTCAAAAGTTTATTTTGTCAAAATCGGTTAAGAGAAAAAGAAGTTATGGTCAATTGAAAATTTACTTCAACCACTGCTTCAAAATTTTTAAACACTTATATTGATTGATTAGTTATATATTGTTAAATATGTTCTAATATAAGTTAATCTTAATATTAAAACTTATGAGAGGTAAAATAACAAATAACGCAGTGCGCGCGGGCGCGGTTGTTGTGTTGAACAATGTGCTCGATAGATGGCGTTGATAAAGTTCGTCATCAACCTAGATTTATTTAATTTTTTTATTTCTCAAACCTATACAGCTTATCAAAAAAAGTTTACACAATAAAAATAGATTAAAAATAAAGCCAAAATAAGGTTAAAATATAGAACCGGAAATAGAATCTAAGGTCAGAATAAACAATAACAAAAAAAAACACGAACAGAAAAAAATAAATAAAAATATATATACACATGAACAAGTGGAACTATGTGTAGTACGAACATTTTAGTGTGTGAGTGTGTATCAGTTTGTGCAATGGTGTTGCTGTGTGAGTGAGTGTGCGAGGTTGAGTTTTAGTTTTTTTTTAAAGAACTTCTACTTAGGCCAAATATATCCATCGCGGTATTAAGATGCTTCATTGTGTAATGACTACCATGCACTTCAAACTTTCATTAACGTTTTACCCTATGATTATTTCAAACTAATAACCTTACAAGTACGTATGTCGTACTCATAACTTCGTAAGAATTTTCTTTTAACGCTGAGGAGTTTTACCTTCTATCATCAGCTCATCCACATAAGAAGATGACTATCAGAATATAAAATTGTCAGGAAAATAATTGCCTGTAAGTTAATTTTAAAGTTGCCTTCGATTTCTCTGAATCATCGGATCCTGACTACGGGACTAAAAAAATAGTCATTATCCCTCCTTTTTTATGTAATTAAAATACATCTTTGTAAAAAAGAAACGTTTTTCAACATTAGTCTATACGATGGCTAAGAAGCAACAAAGTTTTTATATGAACTTAAGCCGACTTAGAAACGCTTTAACTTATTACAAGAGACAGATGACAGATGACAGATGACAGTTGACAGATGACAGTTGACAGATGACAGATGACAGTTGACAGATGACAGATGACAGATGACAGATGACAGATGACAGATGACAGATGACAGATGACAGATGACAGATGACAGATGACAGATGACAGATGACAGATGACAGATGACAGATGACAGATGACAGATGACAGATGACAGATGACAGATGACAGATGACAGATGACAGATGACAGATGACAGATGACAGATGACAGATGACAGATGACAGATGACATGTGACAGGTGACAGGTGACAGGTGACAGGTGACAGGTGACAGATGACAGATGACATGTGACATGTGACAGATGACAGGTGACAGGTGACAGGTGACAGGTGACAGGTGACAGCTGACAGGTGACGGGTGACGGGTGACGGGTGACGGGTGACGGGTGACAGGTGACAGGTGACAGGTGACAGATGACAGGTGACAGGTGACAGGTGACAGGAGGCAAATGACAGGATACAAATGACAGCCGACATGAGACAAATGACAGATGACAAGAGATAAATGACAACCAAAAGGAGACAGATGACAGCCAACAGGAGACAGGTGACAGCCAACAGGAGACAGATGACAGAACGGATTTGAACGCGGTTTTCACAGTTGGATTACATATAATTGGGAGCGTTGTCAAAATCGGTTAAGAGAAAAAGAAGTTATGGTCAATTGAAAATTTACTTCAGGCACTGCTTCAAAATTTTTAAACACTTATATTGATTGATTAGTTATATATTGTTAAATATGTTCTAATATAAGTTAATCTTAATATTAAAACTTATGAGAGGTAACAAAAATAACAAATAACGCAGTGCGCATGGGCGCGGTGTTGTACAATGTGCTCCATAGATGGCGTTGCTAAAATTCGTCATCAACCTAGATTTATTTTATTTTTTTATTTCTTAAACCTAAAAAAGTTTACACAATAAAAATAAAGCCAAAATATGGTTAAACATAGAACCGGAAATATAATCTAAGATCAGAATAAACAATAACAAAAAAAAAACACGAACAGAAAAAAAAAATATATATATATATATACACATGAACAAGTGGAGTATATTATGTGAAGTACGAGCATTTAAGTGTGAGTGTGTGTATTTGTGTGTGCAATGGTGTTGCTGTGTAAGTGAGTGTGCGAGGTTGAGTCTTAGTTTTTTTTTAAAAGAATTTCTACTTAGGCCAAATATAGTCAATAGATCGCGGTATTTCGATGCTCCATTGTGTAATGACTACCATGCAGTTCAAACTTTCATTAACGTTTTACCCTATGATTATTTTGAGTTAACACTACCCATACAAACAAGTAAAAGGAAACGAGTGAAAAGACGTTTGTCATTTGTCCGCATCCATTTTTCTACCTACATCCTTAATCTAATGAGGTTTACCTTTTATTATGCGGTCAAACTAATAACCTTACAAGTACGTATGTCGTACTCATAACTTCGTAAGAATTTTCTTTTAACGCTGAGGAGTTTTACCTTCTATCGTCAGCTCATCCACATAAGAAGATCACTATCAGAATATAAAATTTGCAGAAAAGTAATTGCCTGTAAGTTAATTTGAAATTTATCTCGATTTCCCTGAATCATCGGATCCTGTAAAGCTACATCATCCCTGAGTAACACATAATTTTATATAATTCCAATTGTAACAAGTTTTAGCCCGTGAAAGAAAGTCGAGATCATTAAGAACCGCTATATACTTAACCAAATCACACGTGGGCGAAGCCGCGGGCGGAAAGCTAGTCGCTAATAAGCGATCTCTTCCAGACAACCCACACGATAAAAGAATACTTAAAATATAATAAGACAGGTGCAAAGGGTGCGAAGTATACAAAAAAATAATAATAATACAGAAACAAAACACAACATACATTAAAATAAGAAAAACCGAAAAATATGCTAATTAAATCTAGAATTATAAATAATTACATTGAAGACAAGAAATGCTTACGAAGAAGTGATCTGAAAGATGGGGATTTGAAGAGGCTGATCGAATAGGATCGGGAAGTGAGTTCCAAAGCTTTATAGCGGACACTGTGAAGGAGTTTCCGTAAAAGGAGGAGTGGTGGGGTGGAATTTCGAGGATATATCTGTTGGAAGAGCGCAGATTGTAGTCGTAGGGACCCATAAATTTGAAACGATTTTTGAGGTAGGACGGAGTTTGAGGACTGAAGAGGATAGTGTATAAGAGGTGGAGGATGTGAGAATCCCTGCGAAGCCGTATGGGCAACCAGCCTAGCTGCTGTCGGTAGGATGAGATGTGGTCGAATTTCCTTAGGCCAAAGATGAATCTGATACAGAGGTTTTGTAAGCGGTCAAGCTTGTTCAGGATAAATAAAATATTATCTATATAATATAGAAATAATATCTAACTTACAGTAAACTCTCTGTAAGTTTCAGCCGCCTGTTCATTTTCCGTTTTATTATCGAAACCGAAGCCATAATTCAATGATAAGGCTATACCGACGGAGCCTGAAAAACAACTGAACTTTCAGTAAAGAAAAACTAATTCATTCAATTAATCAATATGAAGTAATCTGTTGGAGGGTAGTTCAAACGGATGTGTTCAATTTATAACAGCAGAATTATAATCAATATCTTTTGATATTGAAAAAATATATTACATACCCTTATATTTCTTCTTATATTCTCTTTCATACAGTCTATAAGCCGTCGCGTGCGCAAGTAAGACGTGTTTTAAGCACATATAATCACCTACACCTTTTGAATGTATAGCAGGTGCCATAACTCCTCCATAGCCTGAATAAAAAAGAATGTTCTAGAGACAGCAATACTCACGAATCAAAACTATAAATGAGATAATTATAGTGTTATATGGTATATAAACAAATCACACTTATATAGGTACAATTGGTCGGACAAAAAAAAACTACACGGTATCTACCAATGAAATGCCTTTCCCGGGATTCCGGATCCCGGGAATTGAATCGTCACCAATAAGACGTGATATTGTATTAGTATTACACATATAAAAATAATGTTATATATTTTAATATTTTAGCGATGTCCCATGACGCGTATGTATGAATAATATATTAAGTAAGTCTAAACATTTACTTCAAGACATTTTAGAAGTGTGTAAAAAGTGGTAATCTAAATGTGTTTCTCAATATACCTAAAAAAACAGGCAAATATACACACTTTCAAAACAAAACGATGGCTGATTTATAGTTATCCAGTATTTGACTCTATCCCCATATCTTTCGAATAGTAGTCTAGCGTAATCTTCAAACCACTGAACCACAAGTGGACTTGCCCAACCACCCAACTCTTGTATAGTTTGGGGCAAATCAAAGTGGTATAACGTCACAATCGGTTCTATTTTATATTTCAATAATTCATTTATCAAATTATCATAGTATTCGAGACCTTTTTCATTTATAACATTTGGAAAACCTGAAAAATATTTAAAGAAAAATTTATAATAAAACGTTAAAATATATTGTTTAACTTACAACACATAGAAAATTAAACAAAATTAGTGTTTTCCCGCCTTAAAGGCCAGCAACGCATAGAACGAATGACTGGGTCTATGAGCTGCGGCGTATCTCTCTGGCAGCTCGCAGGCGCGTTTGTGCCCCTTTCACGTAAATAAGATAGCCACGCTATATAATTCTTAATCTATTACGAAAAATACAGAACTAAACCATATGAAAATAGAAGTTCAATATGAAAGATTTTCCTCATTTAATATATATTATTTATCGTAACTCACCAGTAGGAAGAACCCTTGGCCATGAAATAGAGAATCTATAGTGATCTACGCCAAGTTCGCGTAACATTTCAACGTCTCGTTTATATAGATGATAAGAGTCACTCGCAACATCACCATTTCTACCATCAGCTAATACATCAGGTCGAGTGTGAAGGTATCTATCCCATATGCTCTCACCTTTACCTAAAACATTTAACCTCGCTACATAATTCATGGATCATTAATTATTTTTTTCATTCTTAAAAAAATGTCTTATTAGACGTAGAATATGATTTTGGTGAATAATATATTTTTTTTAATTTAATATATTTAAACCTGTGCGCTTCTATCGTTTGAGAGTTTGTCTGAACAGTATGTTTTAACCCTGATAGGGATACGCGGAAAAAGACTGATCTACATATGTACATTATTAAAACTTTAATTTAAATTTAATTAAGTCTTTAATGTTAAATGAAGTACAAGTTAATAAAATGTTACAAGAAATCAATTAAAATGTTTAGTACGAGGTCAGGCTGACATCACGCTATTTCTTTGTACAAGAACAATTTTAATTACCATCGACATTCCAGGCACCTTCCACTTGATAAGCTGATGTTGCAACACCAAACATGAAATCTTTGCTAAACCTACGATGCCTGTTGTCGGACCATGCATCTGTATAGACACTAAAAATGGAATAATACATTCATAAAATTTTCAAATACATATTTAAAAAGTCCAATTGCGTTTCATTATATCTCTTACATTTACAGCGTCCACACAATTTGATAGAAAGAGACAAAAAAAGCACTATTGTTGTGAGCAATTAGTGACTTAACGTTTAAATAATCAAAGGTTTTTTTTTACTTATGGATTCCTCATAGTATTAATAAAAATGTTTCACTTTTATATTGTTTAGCCGATTTATAGAACTAACTTTAACTTACTAACTTAACTAACCCAAATAATTCATTGACATTACGACACCATAACTTTATCTATTAAACTCACCATAAAGTTAAAATAAGTATATATTTTAATTCCATTTTAATTACATAACCACAAAACACAGCTGCGGTACAAAAGTAAAAACAAGTAATTATATATCTTATAACACTACGTTCTTGACTAATACATTACCACCACATAAGTATCAGACAATAATCAACTGATAATTGTTTAGATAATGACTTTAGACACACAAAATGATAAAATTATATCATGCTGACTTATGTCAATAATTAAATAATCAATATTAAACTGTATGCCGTGGTATTAATAACACGGCAAAGCGGAGTGCATTTGACAATTATTTAATTTATGTTTGAAATGAAATACTTATTTTGGTAACATTATATTTGAATTGTAAATTCCACTACGTCGTTTAGAAAAAAATCTAGTCTTATTTCCCGTAATCAATCTTTGTATAAATATATTGTTTTACATCTTCTACGCCACATGCTGAGGAACATCGGGGCGGTTAGGACTTAAGACCATCCACAGCGTTAAGATACTGTGAACCTAAGTCTTTATATATGAGTCATATTAAGCTGCAGGAGCCTACGCCCGTATTTTTGTGCGCTCATAGATTGTTTGTTACCATATAATTTAATCTGTCACATCTGATATAGACGAATATCATACTTCCACAGTCATATGTCAGATAGATGCAACCTGATGACAGAACCGATTTGTCATTGTCATAAATAGTATTGCCATGTCCGAAACATTTTTTGAAGATAGTATTTAATGGTAGTGCGCAAATCAACTAGTCAACAAAGTTAAGTTACATTTAACGTAGCAAGAATCTAGATGGATGCCCGTCGCTTATTAATCTCAAACTCTTATATAATTTTTTATCTTTTTCATACGCAATCGAGCAAATAATACATTTATTTATCAATTTGTATATTCAATCTTATATTAAAAATTTAAAATTTTGAGCTAAGTAATAACTTAGTTAAAATGTTTATCTGCAATTAGATTAATTGCTATTAAATAATCTAATGGCTTTTTCCCATCAATTGAGACTCGTTCTCGAAGTTATCAATTTGTTAACGAAAATAGTATTTATGATTATAAATTAACAAGTAAATTACATAATCTAAGCTTTAACACTCAACTGCGTAACGTGACAGAGTTTTCCGATCCAATTTAATGTACCTAAATTATTCCAAAGGCAAGGCTCAAATCAAGATGAAGGTGACCTATCTTGAGTAATATTATCATTGTTGTTGTTTTGAATACTACTTATCTGATTATATAAAGTCCATTTGATAGTTTGGTGATATATAAAGTGATGAGAGTGTTATTGGTATTAGAGATGAAGTTGATCGTATTAAGGTAAGGATTCCTATTATTTTATAGTTAAATATGCCTTGTCGGAAATATTAGGCAAGTACATATTTTATTATTAAGGCCAAGTTCAAGAGCTTGCATCTTTCCGGTTGTCATAAATATTTTCTTAAGTCCACATCTTAAATTTTTGGCTTAGGCAAATCTGCTCGTTTCACCTATGCAATTAAGTGTTTTTCCAAATATATAATTTAATTAGATATCCAATAAACGCTATACCTATTATGCTGAAAAATGTTTTCTATTTCTTTATGTGTAATTGGCAATTGTAATTTGGTTTTATAATTATAAGTGGGGTGGCTACATAAATAAGTTACAATAATATATAGTTATAAGTATCATAATATATATCATATTAGCGTATATAATATAAATTTGTTGTTTTATATAGCGTTTTCCTTGCGAGTTGCTACGCACTCCCAAAACATGAGCGCAAGTTCCCTGATGACTTCCTCTTTGGGACTGCAACAGCATCGTATCAGATAGAAGGAGCTTGGAATGTTGACGGTAGGTCCAACGGTTTACATTATTGAATGACTAACATTTTTATTAAATAAATCATCAATAAACTAGAAATGCATAATTATTTTTCTGACTAATAATATTTATACGTAACACGTAAATCGATTGCTTTTGATCCCCAGGCAAAGGTGAAAACATCTGGGACCGCATGACCCACACAATGCCAGAAGTAATTTCTGATCAAAGTAACGGTGACGAAGCAGCCGACTCCTATAATAACTACAAACGTGATGTCGAAATCATGAGAGAACTGGGCCTAGACGCTTATAGATTTTCCCTTTCCTGGTCTAGGATTCTACCCAACGGCTTATCAAATCACGTGAACGAAGCGGGCATTGAATACTACAACAATCTTATTAACGAAATGCTTAAATATAACATAACTCCATTGGTCACACTCTATCATTGGGATTTGCCCCAGAAACTTCAGGAGTTAGGTGGCTTTATGAGCCCATTGTTCCCCGAATGGTTTGAAGACTACGCAAGGGTTGTGTATGAAAATTTTGGAGATAGAGTTAAGCACTGGATTACATTTAATGAGCCTAGAGAAATTTGTTACGAGGGCTACGGTTGGATAACGAAAGCTCCCAGACTTAATGCAACAGACGTTGGCACTTATCTTTGCGCGAAACATCTTGTTTTAGCGAATGCTAGAGCATACCATCTATACGATAAGGAATTTAGGACTAATCAAAATGGCATGTGTGGTATAACAATAAGTGTCAACTGGTTTGGACCGTTGACAGATTCTGAAGAGGATCAACTCGCTGCAGAGATAAAGCGACAGGCCGAGGTACGATAACACCTTTTGTTGATAAAATTATTTTTATAAATATCTTATAAAGTTCAAGTGCTTTATCGCTGTGATCGTGTGGGGGTCTTTAATGTATTATGCAAGTGAAAGAGTCTTGATATCGGATGGGCATGGTTGCTCAATAATGTACGTTATTTATTTACGGTATTTGCACACATCAAACAGTTGCTTAAATGTTGCAAGTATGCTAAATACGTCCACGCGTCTTGTCCAAAAATTGAGCCTACGCTACAGAATCCCAAGAGGCTAATAGTTTGATTTCAATTTTATGATTTTAGTGGGGACTCTACGCCGAGCCGATTTTCTCTGAGGAAGGTGGATTTCCAAAAGAACTCTCTGAAATCGTTGCAAGAAAGAGTAAGGAGCAGGGATACCCTAGATCTCGTATGCCAGAATTTACTGACGAAGAGAAAGACTTAGTTCGAGGTGCGACTGATTTCTTTGGCGTTAATCACTACACGGCCTTCTTGGTATCTGCAAATGAACAATACAAAGAATGGTACCCAACACCATCACTATTTGATGATATTGATGTTGGCAGCTATGTTCCCCCTGAGTGGCCTCAATCAGCGTCTAAGTGGCTGAAGGTAAACATTGGTTAATCCATCCCATTATTCAATTACTGTCACTTAAACGCATATTTAATTTAGGTATTCTAATAAAACTGGAGCCCAAAAATTGGGATGAAAATAACTTAAACAGACCTAGATGCTAACTTTTTAAGTTTACACATATGAGATTAGGTTTCGATTTTTTATTGATTTCTAAACGACGCGACGAATATTAAATGTTTGACAAGTAGATATAGCTTGAAGTTTCAAGTATTTATTTCATATTTACCTTTAACATCTCCCATAGAATAAAAATGTAAAACCAATATCAGCCAAATTGTCCATCCTCGAGTTTTGAGCGTTTTAGCGATGAATCGTTTCGTTTTATAATTGTAAATATTTTTTCTAGCTCGCGCCTAACAGTATTTACAATGTTTTAACGCACCTTAATAATAAATACAACAATCCCACATTTTACATCACTGAGAATGGCTGGTCCACAAAAATTGAAGATGGTTTGGAAGACGAAGATAGGGTCACCTACTACAGAGCAGCATTGAATAGTGTTCTTGATGCCTTGGAGGCTGGAGTTAATCTGAAAGGCTACATGGCCTGGAGTCTTATAGACAATTTCGAATGGATGGAAGGCTATTTGTAAGCTTATATACTAATTCCTAAGCTCGGCAAGCCAATTGGGCGTCATTTTAATGTTTTTATAATATATAAAGTGTTAATGCCTCTAAAGGCTACTCACATTATTGTTGGGCTAAAGTCATTACTTTACCACATACGTACGTAATAATATTTTTCTAACGCTGAAATAGCAAAATATATCGCGTCACACATATTTTAAAAATATAAAGGTGTACCTTGTTTTGCCATTCCACATAAGCTTAAAGACATAACAACACTCGAGAAAAATTGCCAGTTTCTTTCATTCTTACACTCACTTAAATTTAAAGGAATATGCTCTAATGTAAAGAATAATAAAACTTACGATTAAGATTTTTAAATTTTTCAGAGAACGTTTTGGCCTGTACCAAGTTGACTTTGAGAGCCTAGAAAAGACTCGCACACCAAGAAAATCTGCTTTTATATACAAAGAAATTGTAAGAAGCCGAGTTATTGACCTTAACTATGACCCACCTAGCAGAACAATGTGGATTGACGAAGGACACTGACAATTATAAATACATAATTCATATTATATTCACTCTACATATTCATCTAATGAACAATAAATTAAACATAAGTGTAATAAATGATGCTTTATTGATTTTTTAGAAGTTAATCCTAAGCGTAAATTATTTATACCACAACAACAACTTATGGAGACCTTAAACCTTTTCCCTATGCCTTAGAGTAGTATTACATTAAGTAATGTTCTTAGTTTAAGTAACCTTTTCTTATGCAATATCATCCCGCAAAGAAAAGAACTATCAGCTGAGTTGGCACAAATATTGGGCAATTTCAATATATTCATATTTTCATTTAGGAGACAAAATAGATACCTAATATTTGTGCAAGCACCATGTTTTTTTGACAATTTATATGTTTCTATAATCATCAGTTTCTAAAATCTCTTTCCTTAGTTATTAATTTAAAACAATATATTTATTTTAAATCTACATTTTTAAAACCTTGATAAATTCTTTGTATTTTAATTTTTTTTAATCTTGGATATTAAAATGCATATTTAAGTATATAACAACTATGAACTAAGATTTATAAGTGAAGGAGTCATTCTATATTTGATTTTTAATAAAAAAAATGATATATTACATTGCTTTATTTATTGATAAGATAACGAAGCAAAAAGCGATAAAATCAAGTGTATCACTATTTATAGTACCACCACTTTTCTTTCATTTCATTTGAGACATTCCAAACATCAAATTTTCATTGTCAAATGCTTGTACAATATTGTCCTACTTTGCAAGTCATTTGATGAAGAGTAAATTGTAGTTAATAGATAATGTAGATAGGGGCACCCACTATCATCAAATTCAATAACTAAATAACATGTAGGTCAAACAGCAACCTGAAAGATTAAAGATATAAAATAACTGTATGAAAATCATCTATTTTTAGATCACAAGATATAAAAGTTATTCAACTTTCAAGTAACATTTAAAATTAAATAATTGAAAGGGACATATGGAGATTTATTATTATTATACTGTAAGCTTCATGGTGCATGCACTAGTCACCTAAAGTCTATTGCACCATCAATACTTCTTGTAATTAGGATGTATTCTTGCTGTGAAAAATGAATTCTGTAAGATAACAATTTATAAATAATATTTTATTAAATCCATAATTATCCTTTTCAGGATTATATCAGACATTATGTTTGTTATGAATGAATATTTCAAAGATGGAATGAATTTGTTATGTATTGTTTTCGTAACTTTCGTAACAGAACTTGCACTTCAGGTGGTACTAGTAGTCCCCGATTGTCAAATGTGTATACTTCTGTTTGAACGATTTTGAACAAGATTTTGCGAAAACTAATATCTTCTTTTAAAAAACTTCAGCCTCATAATATATTTCAGAAACCTTTTCGGTATGTTATCCAATCTATCTTCGTCTTCAAAGATTCAGCTCAAAAATCTATGTTATCAAATATATCCATTTACCTAACAAGTTGGTGGATTAATTTGTAATGGTGGAAATAACAATAGATATTTGTAATGTAAACTTATCAAACATATCGAGAAAACTAGAAATACAACAATTTTGCACAGACAATTGGCACTCAAGTAATTTCAAAGACTCAATTAAATCTGTTCATAAGCGTAGATCTCCACTTGATTGGCGTTTAAGAATAAGGCGGAGCGTCGATTTTTTTGATCGTTGATTCATTGAGTGTCGTTCGTAAAACCGAGCCAAATCTGAAATCAACAGTGACTTAAATCTCCAATCAAGCGACAATTGAGCGTTGATTGATGTCTTGGAATACAGGCCTAATTGTCTAGTCTGTGACTGACCTAGAAGTTGTGCTTTGTATTTTGATACTTAAAGACGATATTGCATAAGAAAAGGTTACTTAAACTGAGAACATTACTTAATGTAATACTAATCTAAGGCATATGAAAAAGGTTTAAGGTCTCCAGAAGTTGTTGTTGTGGTATAAATAATTTACGCTTAGGCTTAACTTCTAAAAAATCAATAATGCGTCATTTATTAAACTTATGTTTAATTTATTGTTCGTTAGTTGAAATAGCGTGAATATAATGTGAATTATGTTTTTATAATTTTTCTTATTTATAATTGTCAGTGTCCTTCGTCAATCCACATTGTTCTGCTAGGTGGGTCGTAGTTAGGGTCAACAACTCGGCTTCTTACGATTTCTTTGTATATAAAAGCAGATTTTCTTGGTGTGCGAGTCTTTTCTAGGCTTTCGAAGTCAACTTGGTACAGGCCAAAACGTTCTCTGAAAAATTTAAAAATCTTAATCGTAAGTTTTATTATTCTTTACATTAGAGCATATTCATTTAAATTTAAGTGAGTGCTAAGAATGAAAAAAACTGGCAATTTTTCTCGAGTGTTGTTATGTCTTTAAGCTTATGTGGAATGGCAAAACAAGGTACACCTTTATATTTTTAAAATATGTGTGACGCGATATATTTTGCTATTTCAGCGTTAGAAAAATATTATTACGTACGTATGTGGTAAAGTAATGACTTTAGCCCAACAATAATGTGAGTAGCCTTTAGAGGCATTAACACTTTATATATTATAAAAACATTAAAATGACGCCCAATTGGCTTGCCGAGCTTAGGAATTAGTATATAAGCTTACAAATAGCCTTCCATCCATTCGAAATTGTCTATAAGACTCCAGGCCATGTAGCCTTTCAGATTAACTCCAGCCTCCAAGGCATCAAGAACATTATTTAATGCTGCTCTGTAGTAGGTGACTCTATCTTCGTCTTCCAAGCCATCTTCAATTTTTGTGGACCAGCCATTCTCAGTGATGTAAAATGTGGGATTGTTGTATTTATTATTAAGGTGCGTTAAAACATTGTAAATACTGTTAGGCGCGAGCTAGAAAAAATATTTTCAATTATAAAACGAAACGATTCATCGCTAAAAACTCGAGGATGAACAATTTGGCTGATATTGGTTTTAAATTTTTTGTCTATGGAAGATGTTAAAGGTAAATATGAAATAAATACTTGAAGCTTCAAGCTATATCTACTTGTCAAACATTTGATATTCGTCGCGTCGTTTAGAAATCAATAAAAAATCGAAACCTAATCTCATATGTGTAAACATAAAAAAATTATCATTCAGGTCTGTTTAAGTTATTTTAATCCCGTTCTTTTTGCTCCAGATTTATTAGTATACTTAAATTAAATATGTGTTTAAGTGACAGTAATTGAATAATGGGATGCATTAACCAATGTTTACCTTCAGCCACTTAGACGCTGATTGAGGCCACTCAGGGGGAACATAGCTGCCAACATCAATATCATCAAATAGTGATGGTGTTGGGTTCCATACTTTGTATTGTTCATTTGCAGACACCAAGAAGGCCGTGTAGTGATTAACGCCAAAGAAATCAGTTGCACCTCGAACTAAGTCTTTCTCTTCGTCAGTAAATTCTGGCATACGAGATCTAGGGTATCCCTGCTCCTTACTCTTTCTTGCAACGATTTCAGAGAGTTCTTTTGGAAATCCACCTTCCTCAGAGAAAATCGGCTCGGCGTAGAGTCCCCACTAAAATCATAAAATTGAAATCAAACTATTAGCCTCTTGGGGTTCTGTAGCGTAGGCTCAATTTTTGGACAAGACGCGTGGACGTATTTAGCATACTTGCAACGTATATATAGAAACTGTTTGTATATATACGTACATATAACGTAAATAAATAACGCACATTAGTGAACAACCATGCCCATCTGATGTCAAGGTTGAGACAGAATACAATCAGTATAATGATACGTGCCTATATATATATATGTATTTAAATATTTATCAAAACTCTTTCACTTGCATAATGCGTTAAACACATCCATACGATAACGGCGATAAAGCACTTGAGTTTTTTGAGAAAAATTTTATCAATAAAATGTGTTATCGTACCTCGGCCTGTCTTCTTATCTCTGCAGCGCGTTGATCCTCTTCAGAATCTGTCAACGGTCCATACCAGTTGACACTTATTGTTATACCACACATGCCATTTTGATTAGTTCTAAATTCCTTATCGTAGAGATGGTATGCTCTAGCATTCGCTAAAACAAGATGTTTCGCGCAAAGATAAGTGCCAACGTCTGTTGCATTAAGTCTGGGAGCTTTCGTTATCCAACCGTAGCCCTCGTAACAAATTTGTTTCGGCTCATTAAATGTAATCCAGTGCTTAACTCTATCTCCAAAATTTTCATACATAACCCTTGCGTAGTCTTCAAACCATTCCGGGAACAATGGGCTCACAAAGCCACCTAACTCCTGAAGTTTCTGGGGCAAATCCCAATGATAGAGTGTGACCAATGGAGTTATGTTATATTTAAGCATTTCGTTAATAAGATTGTTGTAGTATTCAATGCCCTCTTCGTTCACGTGATTTGATAAGCCGTTGGGTAGAATCCTAGACCAGGAAAGGGAAAATCTATAAGCGTCTAGGCCAAGTTCTCTCATGATTTCGACATCACGTTTGTGGTTATTATAGGAGTCAGCTGCTTCGTCACCGTTACTTTGATCAGAAATCACTTCTGGCATTGTGTGGGTCATGCGGTCCCAGATGTTTTCACCTTTGCCTGGGGATCAAAAGCAATCGATTTACGTGTTACGTATAAATATTATTAGTCAGAAAAATAATTATGCATTTCTAGTTTGTTGATGATTTATTTAATAAAAATGTTAGTCATTCAATAATGTAAACCGTTGGACCTACCGTCAACATTCCAAGCTCCTTCTATCTGATACGATGCTGTTGCAGTCCCAAAGAGGAAGTCATCAGGAAACTTGCGCTCATTTTTTGGGAGTGCAAAGCAACTCGCAAGGAAAACGCTGTATGAAACAATAAATTTATATTATATACACTAATATGATATATATTATGTTACTTATATTATATATATGTTACTTATATGTTATATGTATTATTGACTTATGTAACTTATTTATTTAGGCACCCCACTGATAATTATAACACCAAATTACATTTGCCAATTTTATACAAAGAAATAGAAAGCATTTTTCAGTATCATAGGTATAGAGTTTATTGGAAATCGAATTATATTTGGAAAAACACTTAATTACATAGGTGAAACGAGCAGATTTGCCTATGCCAAAAATTTAAGATGTGGACGTAATAGTGGACAAAATATATATGACAACCGCAAAGATGCAAGCTCGTGAACTTGGGCCTTGGACCAAAGGGACGTGTCCCATTGGAGGCCTTAATAATAGAATATGTACTTGCCTAATATTTCCGACAAGGCATATTTAACTATAAAATAATAGGAATCCTTACCTTAATACGATCAGCTTCATCTCTAATACCAATAACAATCTCATCACTTTATATATAACCAAACTATCAAATGGACTTGATATAATCAGATAAGTAGTATTCAAAATAACAACAATGATAATATTACTCTAAATAGGTCACCTTCATCTTGATTTGAGCCTTGCCTTTGGAATAATATATAATTTAGGTACACTCAATTGAATCGGGAAACTCTGTCGCGTGACGCAGTTAAGTGTTAATGCTTAGATTGTGTAATCTACTTGTTTATTTATAAAAATAAATACTTTTTTCGTTAACAGATTGATAACTTCGATAACAAGTCTCAAGTGACGAGAGAAAGCCATTAGATAATTTCATTAATTGCAGATAAACATTTTGAGCTATGTTTTTACTTAGCCCAAAAGGTTAAATCTTCTAATTTAAGATTGGATATACAAATTGATAAATAAATTTTTATTTGCTCGATTGCGTAGGAAAAAGATAAATACTTATATAAGGCCAGTTTTCCAAGTCGTCAATTGTATCTTGATTGGAGATTTGAGTTACTGTTGATTGCAATTTTGGCTCGAATCTCACATTACCGAGCAACACTTAATGGATCAACGATCAAAACACAACGAAAAAAATGCATATGTACAGATTTAATTGAGTCTAGTAAATTGGTGACTTAAGTGCTGACTGTCTGTGCAAAATTGTTCTATTACTAGTTTTCTGGATATGTTTGATAAGTTTATATTACAAATATCTATTGTTATTTCCGCCATTACTAATGAATCCACCAACATGTAAGGTAAATGGATATTTTTTATAACAAAGATTTTTGACCTGAATCTGTTTGAAGACGAGGATAGATTAGATAAGATACCGAAAAGCTTTCTGAAATATATTTATTATGAAGCAACAATTTTTTTGAAACAAGATACTAGTTTTCGCAAGATGTTGTTCAAAATTGTTTAAACAGAAGTATACAAATTTGACAATCAAGGGCTACTAGTACCACTTGAAGTGCAAGTTCTGTTACGAAAGTTACGAAAACAATACATAACAAATTCCTTCCATCTTTGAAATATTCATAACAAACATAATGTCTGATATAATCCTGAAAAGGATGATTATGGATTTAATAAAATATTCTATATAAATTGTTATCTTACAGAATTCATTTTTCATAGCAAGAATACATCCTAATTACAAGAAGTATTGATGGTGCAATAGACTTTAGGTGACTAGTACATGCACCATGAAGCTTACAGTATAATAATAATAAATCTCCATATGTCCCTTTCAATTATTTAATTTTAAACGTTACTTAAAAGTTGAATAACTTATATATCTTGTGATCTAAAAATAGATGATTTTCATACAGTTATTTTATATCTTTAATCTTTCAGGTTGCTGTTTGACCTACATGTTATTTAGTTATTGAATTTGATGATAGTGGGTGTCCCTATCTACATTATCTATTAACTACAATTCACTCTTCATCAAATGACTCTTGAAAAGTAGGACAATATTGTACAAGCATTTGACAATGAAAATTTGATGTTTGGAATGTCTCAAATGAAATAAAAGAAAATGTGGTGGCTTTTTGCTCCGTTATCTTATCAATAAATAAAGCAATTTATTTATTATCATTTTTTTTATTAAAAATCAAATATAGAATTACTCCTTCACTAAATACTTATAAATCTTAGTTCATAGTTTTTATATGCTTAAATATGCATTTTTATATCCAAGATTAAAATAAATTTAAGATACAAAGAATTTAAAATATCAAGCTTTTCAAAATGTACATTTAAAATAAATATTTTTTTTTAAATTAATAACTAAAGAAAGAGATTTTAGAAACTGATGACTATCAAACACACATGGTGCTTGGACAACAATTAGGTATTTTGTCTCCCAGATGAAAATACTCATATATTGAAATTTCACAATGTTTGTGCCAACTCGGCTGTTAGTTCTTCTCTTTGCAGTTTGAATATACCCAGTTCCCTTGAATTTTTATTTCCTGTCGATTCACCACTCTATCATGTGCAGTTCACATGCTTTTTTATCTCTTGTATGTATAAGCTCTCTGATTTATTTACACATATACCCTTTTCTCACTTCAACACTGAAATTTTTATTTTTTTATATTCTCCACACCAGTTTTGAATGGTGGTAGTATTTCCATTAAATAAGCTATTTATATTGCATATTAAAATATAAGAAAATAAAACGCACTTTTCATAATGTAGTTTAGCAAATAATTATTGCTTCTAGACTTGGCTTATCCTAAAACAAAATTTTTATAAACCGAAGAGACGAGAGTTTTCGGTATTTAAAGAGATAAAACAAGATGTTAACATACCTTTCTTTTTTTCTAAGAAAAATAATACTTGTCTTTTTGAAAAATGTAATTGAATGAATGGCCTATTACTTCTATTGTTCTATTACTTCACTATCTTTTTCTTGTCATTACAATATATTGTATTGATCATAGTTAATTTAATGAAAACGTTATTTTTACTATTTATTATTACTTCTTTATAAATAAATGCTCATATAGAATGAAAAATAAGTATTATTTAAATTAATAATTAAAACGTTTTTCAATCATACAGCGTGAACCGAAATCAATCTTTTCTTTATATTAAACAAACTATCTCGAATCAAACACAGAGCAAATCTTTGTTGATTGTAGATCAAATCTCAACTTAAATCTACAGTCAACTGATTGCCACTCAAATGACTTTTTAGAATAAGACAGCCGCTTGAGCGTCCATTTTGATCTTCAATCAAGAAAGAATCTGTTGATCATTGATTTGAGCGACGACTCAGAGTATGGGCTAAATAAGATAATAGTAAAGCCGCAACTGGCAACACCAAGTACAAACTCAAAACGTACTGTCTACTGTCTAGTATCTGTCTCTTTTACTGTACATACTACATAGTATACTGTACAGTGTGTCAAGACTTTATATAAATTAAATGATATCGATAATTGTTTTTGTATTCTAATTTGCGCGTATGAAATTAAGATTAGCAAACTTTGTTTATATATGTTGCGTTAGCTGAGTATACAAAGTTATTCAAAATGCACGCTAGGCGAAGAGGACCGAATTTTACGTACGTCAGTGGATGTGTAAAATACATGATTTTTGTATTAAACTTTATATTTTGGGTAAGCACCGCATTATTCAATTAAATAAAATGAGTGAGCGTGTTTAATTCCCATGATGATTTCTAATAAATATCTCATAATTAATGTAAAAATTGCATCCATTGTTCTCATTTCTCGTGTGATTCATCCATTCGTTTTGTGTATGCAATTATATACATATGTTAACTTTCGAGGGACAACGGATGTGACTAAAGATAATAAAAATGGGTCCCGTTGTCAGTAATTTGAACTAATTGTAAACAATTGTCTAAAAGGGTGATTTTAATAAATAATGTAGATTTTTTTTGATGAGTCAATGTTGAGATCATCACAGCAATATCTTTCAAATTAGCTAACATTTCATTCGTCAAAAAAAATATTATGATTATAAAAAAAAACATTGCTTATCAAAAATTTGATTCCAACTATGAAAATTTGCTGATCAGATAAATACATAAACATTTACTAACTTTTATCTAGTCTGAGTAGCTTAAAATGTAGACAAAATACTCTAAAAATTGTATGATATTATTTCAGCTTTTAGGAGGTTTAGTTGTTGCTGTTGGTCTCTATGCATTTATAGATAAGTGGCAGGCCACTGGACTCATAAAGGTAAATATACTCAATAAATTTTAATATTGAATGGAAAAGTCTTTAAATTTTTAGTTGAGTTGAGTTGTGTATAAATAAACTGAAGACAAGTGTAGAGTGAACGTTTCAATAGAGTCAATATTGATATATTTTTTATTTCAGCTGGACACACTATATGATTTGATATTAAATGTAAGTCTGTTGATTGCATTGATGGGAGGTGTGGTGTTCATTGTCAGTTTTGCCGGCTGCATTGGAGCTTTGAGGGAAAATACCTGCCTGCTTAAGTTTGTAAGTCATTTTGACAATTTTAACATGTTCTTTGTGCAGACATAGGATAAGTTATTATTCATAGCATGGCTTATAGGTTATATTGGAGTATATACTTACTACCTTACTTAGTTTTATATAACATTGCTTCTTTCTAATGTGGAAAGATTCTTGCATCAACTACCAACATATATATAATTGAAATTCATTTGTTATTAAAATTGACTCATTTGTAACAAGCTTTTATAATAGATTATTAACAGTCTGTTGGAACTGCAAGTCAAATAGTTAGCAACCACTATTATAACCACATTAAAGCATTAATAATAATATATAAAATACATTGACCTTAGCAAAATATGTTGTGTTATAAGCCTGAACTAGAATAAAATAGTTCAAAAAAATAGCTTACTACAAATATTTCATGTGTCTCTAAGAATATAGTATATCTTTAAAATATTTTATTTGGTTTTCTTCTAAACATTATTTTATAAATGATTTATGAAATAATTTTACCCTTACAAATTCCAGTACTCGCTGTGTCTACTGATACTATTCCTAGTAGAAATGGGAGGAGCGGTGTGTGGGTTTGTGTTTCCGAGGTCCCTTCATGGCTTTATAGAGCAAAGCTTCACAGAGAAAGTGGTGCACTCGTACAGAGAGGACCCCGATTTGCAGAATTTTATTGATTTTGCACAGAGTGATGTGAGTATTTAAAAATTAAAATTTTATTGAATTTCGTATAAAAATAAGGTTTTGGTCCAATTCATTTACTAAATTTCATTAATATAAATAAGTAAATAACATTTATTTTTAACTTTACAATAAATGAGAATCTTTCATAATAAATTCTTTGAATTGAAATAATGCACACTCATATATTCTACATATTAATTATTGTGTTTGGAGTTTGTGGTAAATTCTTCTCGCATTCTCTTCTTTCTAATTTCTCTACTTTTCACATTATTCTCACACTTTTCAGTGTTTAAAATGTAAAAAAAAACCATTTAGCATCCTATTTATAATACTTTTTATTTAATTGGCATTGCTTACTACTATTGAATAGTGGTTTGTAATTTTATAATAAAATTGATTTTCATTGTTAGTTTCATTGCTGCGGCCTAACCTCTGACGGTTACATGGATTGGTCAAAGAATGAGTACTTCAACTGTACATCTCCATCTGTGGAGAAATGCGGAGTTCCGTACTCTTGTTGTATTAACCCTACAGATATAAGCTCCGGGCTTGTGAATATCATGTGTGGGTATGGAGTGCAAAACTATCCCGTAAGTCACAAAAGCAATTTGAATTTGAAAATTTTATATAGTATAGCCTGGATATGTTTCTTTAGTTCAATAAATAACTTAAATATTTATGGCCGGGGTATTCCAATATTTTAAGAGATACAGGTTTAGTTCTGTTCAATTGAAATATTTTATTTATAGACAATCTTGAAAATAAAAGAATGAAAAACATATGTTTCTGTGAGCAGTGAACAGATGATGTTGATAATCATCTGTGGTTATAGAGAAAAAATCACAAACAGTAGAGAATTGCATCCTAGTACATATATAAAAAAGGCAATAGGATAAAATCTATCCATGTACTAGTCAGCATTCATTATTATTTAAGCTTAGTTTGAGTATCATTCAAAGATTGTCAACATCATGTTAAAAATTTCAGGTGGCAGAAGCGAGCAAGCGTGTATGGACCAGTGGGTGTATAGAAATAGTTAGATTGTGGGGTGAACGACATCTGTACACAATAGCATCTGTGGCCCTGGGCGTTGCACTTTCACAATTATTTGTTATATACCTGGCCAAGACCCTCGAGGGACAGATTGAGCTGCAGAAAGCGAGGTAAGTGAGCCTTAATGTTAAATGTCTCCCAATTCACTGTTTCATAGATTTCTTAACAATGTGAAGGTTGGCCCAAAGCCCAAATAATTGTTGGGTTCATATTAATTTTGTATTTAAAATTCTATTGGTTTATTTTGTATTCTGTGTTATCAAATTAGAATTTATAATAATTGAAAAATGTTTTTTTCGTGTAACAAGTTAATGACAATTAATGCAATTTTCGAGACAATTGCAATTATATTTTTGAGAGATATATATAGAGGTTATGGTGATAGTGTTAATGCTTATTTGGACCCAATTCAAACTCACTGTGGGGCTAACCATTTGTATCCATATATATCTTTATGTTATTGTAATTATATTAAGGCGCATTGCCAAAGGTACCTTATGATTTTGGCAAGTCCCGGTACACAAACTGTTATGATTATATGAATAATGTATATATCAAAACCTGATATAAAGAAATGGAAGGGACCGTATGGTTGCCAACGTTATATCCGATAGTTGTTTTGCAATACAGTCGTATACACATGTATAAGTATAGGTTATGTATGAGATCGATGCGGAAAAGAAATAAAAATTATTAGAATAACAATAGTTACACATGTTAAAGTAATTTGTCATTTCGGTCTGTTTTTTTTTTTTTAGTCTCCAATAAGTTTTGCATTTTAGGTTTTATACGCATCAAGATATCAGTAACTTAAGTATCAAACTGTTCGTTAAAGGCGACGCATGTTTGCAGAACATTACTTATAAATATGATTCAAAATCGTTTGTATTGTTTTTTTTTATCGATAATGTTTCGTCGTTTTAAACGATATGTGCGTTGTACCCGATGTTGTTATAAGCGGTTTGTTTACTGAATAGTTTATGGATTCGGACGGAACCATACAATCCAGCCGTTATAACCGATAGGTCGTTGTAAATTATCTTTTCTTTTTAAAAGATAAGTTGTAATATCATATTGTTGTATATACTTTCAGATGGCAAACATGAAATCGGGGCTCGGCAGGCGCGTACAGGGACGAGTGTAGACGCGCGCTGCTGTAGCGGCCGGAATCGAACCCGGAGCCAGCCATTCACATCTAGTGCCATAGGGATCCGGTGTACAGTGATAAAGTAGACAAAGTATTGGAATCGTGGAAAGAGGTATTCAATATAATGTTACTAATTGATTTGCTAACAGCATCTTAAATATATCTTTAAGTTTCGAAAAATTAACTGTAAGCTTCTCAGTATTATGGGTGCCGTTGGCGATTGGCACTTTGTTCTAATGTATCTTTTATCGCATATAAACCGTTAAAAAATATTTTCTGGTCTGTAATTTAGTAATATTCTGTTCTGTGTATCGACTTTAAGCTGAAATAGTTCTCCATGTTAAACTTGACCCATCTGTCAAAATGAAACGTTTCCAAAGTGATTTTGCCTACTTATAACTCATAGATGGCGTTGTAATCAGTTTGATCACTCGGCAATTGTTTTATTGAAATGTATATGATATGCTATCATAACGTTTTGTGCATTTATATTAGGTATAATCTGTAAATAGTGGGTGTGTATTTCTGGAAGGAGAAATCTCAATTTCTATAATTGCAGGCTTTTTTTACTCATGGCCAGTTTAAATTATGATTAGTGTGATATTTATGTAGAATTTTGGATATTAATTGTGTATTTAGTTATAAGCTATGTATCACTGCCAACATAAATAACAAGCATGTACTTTACATCCTCGGACATATTAGAAGCCATAATTGAATAATTTTCTATACTGTTAATCACTTAGTCTATGACATGTTATGTTATTAACTCAGCCATAGACAAAAAGATTACAGTGCTAGGAATATTCCAAGTATTAATACCAATTTTGGTTTATGGCATATTTTACATTGTCTTTTCTATATATCTATTATGGATATTATAGCTGTGGTCAGGTGACTCTGACTCAACCCCTAGGGGACCACCACAGACTAGAATGAATATTATTTCAATCAATTGAATTACATAATCATATAACGACAAAGCCCTAGTTTTATTTGCAAAAGCATCTCACCGTCTACTTTGTTAAATGACATCGGAAAGCTTTCAGAAGCACTTGAGCAATTATGGTATTTCTTCTATGGTACCGAGATGTAAATTCCTTATGTGCTAAACATTGGGGACACAAAATAGCAATTAAATAAGAACAAGTGTTAAAACCTTATTTAATACATAAGTTACAAGTTATAGAAGTATTTAATCTGAATCTTAACCCCTATTCGAATATTTATTACTCATATGTTATTTATAAACTATGGGCTTGTTATGCAATAGACACATTTCTCTAGCTCTATAGAGTCAAATGCTATGGTCTGCCACTCTATTGCAAGTGAATATGAAACATCTTAGTTGTTGCAATACAAAGATTTTAAGTGTTTGACAGTATATTCTATAGCATTAATTGTCATAATTGTAGAGTAACGGTATAACGAAATGTCAATCTGACATTTGGCATGTGTGTGTGTAACTGACAGTTATTGTCAGTAAGATTTTGATTTAAATAGAGGTTTTTTGTATAGCTATGTAATTAGCGACACATTCCATTTAGATTTGTGTTTAGAAAATGTTTTTATACAATTTATTTACTTTGCTTTAAGTCGAATTTTTGCGCGTTGCTCAATTAAAAAGACCAAATGTATGTGTATTAACCAAAACTAGTGTAAGTTTTGTGCTTGATGGGTGCAATATTTCTATAGAATACGCACATTTATCGGATTGAAACATGTAGTGTATTCATTTAATATATGTTTTTTTTATTCAAAGTATTGCTTATACAAGTTTTAGGTCGTTAATGATTTTATGTCTTGTTGCTGACAAGTGTTCTTTACTAATGTGGCAAGCGATGTGCATACCAGTGTGTATTAATATGATAAATTAGTATCGTGTTCATTGTAGCTTGCAAATGTCTACTGTAGTTAAAAAATATTCTTCTACATTGTATATGCTGTCGTTAGAATAAATATAATTATTTCAATTTTTTTGTTTTATTATAAGTCTGACTACATGGTGGAAAGTGATATGTTGGAGGAAGGATCTTTGAACATTTGGAGCACTGGACTAGTGTCTATGTATGGCCTGTGGAAGTTTGACTATGGATATTGTATTAATAGACATAGTCAGGTAAACCTGACGCATAACAGGTCGGTAGAGTGCGATGCTGGATCGATGACGGCATCGTTGACGTGACGTGATCATAGATGTCGCTAGGTGTTCTTGGACGGGCCAAACAAAATCATGAAAAGCGCTTTTCACAGCCAGAGAATTTTCTTTGGTTTGGTTTTGTGATAATAGTTTTGTAATTGTTCTTATATGCATTTTATTTTTTTGGTTCAGCCTTGTTGGTGTAAAAAAGCTCAATGATCCTAAGGCTTAGTATATCTTTGATTGGTCTTAATGATCACGAGGTCGAAGGCTGATCAAATAAATGCAGAAAAAGGTAAGTGTGGTACAAACGTATATTAGGGAGCTGGCCATGGCCATGGCCAAAAGATGATTTCTACTTTTCTTTATTTCTTTCCTTTTACCACTTTTGCTTTAGCCTCGACCTCTTGTTCCGGTTCAGGCTCTGGAGGCGGTGGGGGCCAGTACTTGTCAAAGAATGCGTCGTCTGCTGCAAATTGTAGCGGCAGAATATGCTGACGTCGATGCCAGTTCTCTCTATCTATTTCTTCTTGTTCATCCTGTTGTTTTTCGTCTCTCGCCCTGAGCTGGAAAAGACTTAAGTATTACTCATGTTCCGTCTTTTCTTAACAATTTGAGTATTATTCTCTTAACTGACCTTTTAGCAAATTTTATATCCAGTAGTGGGAAAATATACGTTGTATATATGGCTATATATTATATAAAAAAAAGTCGTGTTAGTTATAACACAAGAGCTTGATATATAATGTCAATAAAATCATGAATGAATTAAACAGTCAAACAAGAAATATGTTACAGATAAAAACAGGACAATATCCACATTTAATTACCTCAAGCAACGCCAAATATTCCTCGGTGTCTGCTTCCTTTTTCTTGCCTTTCTGCTGTTTCACATCTTTCTTGGGCTTCTCCTTTTTCGGTTTAATTTTAAGAGGCACAAACAATCGTTTGGGGTTTTGTATTTGATGTGCTGTGTCGATGATATTATATTCAGGACTGAAGGTGAAAATTGAGCGAACTAGATCATATTGATAGTCCGTACTAAATCTGAAATTTCATATAATTAAATAGGTTTCGGAGTAGTACGGTCAAAGTGTGGCTCGTTTAACACTTAACCAGCAGAAAGCCTTTTTTTATTAGCATTACTTTTCTCATATTGATAATAAACATGATTTTTGCTCAAAACAGAGACACGTTCTTTAGCTGTTTTACTGTAGAGTTTGCAAAATTTAATTAAATAGAATTTTTGCATTAGAATTTAACTTACAAGTCATAAATATAATGCATAATATTTATTAGATCTCTCAGTGAACATTCATAGGCGGCATTCTCAAATGTGACCAGATGTTTTGATTGGGGGAGTGTCATCGATGGGTCGATGCTTATATCTTCCAAGGGCTTATAGAAAACTCCCGCTTCCAGGGGAGATGGGAGGTGTTCCTCGTCGCCAATAAACCTTGCAGCAGATAACATGTTGTACTGGAAGAACGACAAAAAATATCGACTGAATGTTGTACGTCTTAGTAAAACAGATCCATGAATCAATTCTAAAGATCGGTTGATTGTCGATTGACTATTGTCAATATTGCCTCTATTGAGGTACTAAAAATTGTACTCATGTATTTCGTAACCCATCAGTGATATATCTTTATGATAGTTTAGCCAAACTTACTAATTCAAAATATCCTGGTAGGTATTTCAACTTTTCCAACTCACCTGGAAGCGCTTTAACATTCGCTGACGATCAGCGGCATCGAAGTGCTGCATCTCTTTCATCCATTCGCAAAACCATAGAATAAGTATCGCTTGTGAGGCTGCAACAAAGTGTAGTAACATTTCTCGTTAATCCTTAGTAACTAAAGGAGCTAGATCTTGGACAATTCATAAAAGTATAATGTATTCTACAAATATTACGTTGCCTTTTAATACTCTCAAGCTATCAAGTCATTCATAAAGCTGACCGAATTCGATATATCATAAGATCTTACATCTGTCCATTTCATCGTCCTGAGCGCGTCGGAGGAGATTTGCTAAAGTGTCCAGGAACCAGAATTCAGATAGACTATTCTTGTATTGCACGCAGCCTGTCATTTCACCTGAAATTAATGTTGTAATTAAAATATAACCTCTGAAAGGATTAATAAGGTTTGTATCAATATCGCAGAATTGACATTCAATAAGAAAGTAGAGTAATGTTACTCACCTAATATATCGATGTATCTCTGTTGTGGCGTAGTGGCTATTTTAGGTATGAGAGCCAAGTCAAAATCAGTTTTGAACTCCTCTGGAAGCACATGAATTCTATTTTGTTCTTCGATCTAAAAAGTAAGATTCTTGGGACTACTGACTTGGGTTTGCCGATAAGAGAAAAGTCTGTTTTGCTTTAACATAATATAACTATCAGGCATACACGAACACTTAGTAAATACTTATAACTAATTAATAAATGGCAAGTCGAGTGAGGCATTTGAGTAAAGGAATGTTAAGTGTGGGGTTCGGGAACAAGTGTATTGGGACAAGTCAAAAAGACTGGACAAACTTCTATGCTTACATTAGAAAAAGTTGAACAATAAACAAGATTTTCGTTTACTACCTTTCGTAATCGATCAGGAATAACTCTTCTCAGGGAGGGTGTGGGAAAAATATCTGGCTGCTCTTCGATTATCTCTTCTTCCACTTGGCTCTTGGTGTCTGCTATGAGATCAAGTTCCTTAGTTGGCTCTTGTTCTTCTTCTACTTGGCCTGGAAGTTATAATACTTAATGTGACTAGTGTTACTATCCGTCAGATCTGCGCGACAACTTCCGAAGGACTGAAGACTTATTTTATTCTTAAGAATGTTTGTAACTTTTTTAGTATATCTTGATACGAAGTTACATTTCTTCAGCTATATTTGTTCTCTAAAGATGCATATTAAGCCTTGTTTAAGGAATATGTTATCGTCCCTTGGGACCAAGAGATCCCAATTTACTTTGTTTTCAGCATAAACTCAAACCCAATTATGTTTATTGAAGTAGGTTGGACAAGGACATTTTTGAATCGTCATTGATTTGACATTACCACAGTAACTACTAAAGTGCCATAATACGACTAATAATAAAAGAATATCGATCGTAAGATCCTACCTAGTTCCTCAGCCTCTTTTGACTCAGAAGACGACTCCTCAGATACAACAACAGACCGCAGACACTCCAAACCGGAATCGGAGAATAGTTGGTTCAGTTTCTCGACGTGGGCGTTTTCAGCTGTTCTCGATGTCATTATGATTGACACTTTAACATAAAATTAATTATTTACCCAACACAAAAAAACATTATCCAGGTTATCATGTTTTTGTATCGTCAAACATCGAACACGAAAAAAAAACTAAGTGACATTTAATAATAAAATAAAAATTACGAAATAGGTCAACTACCCGCTATATTTTTGATCTAACACTTCTGATATGTATGTATTTATATACGTAGATTTGTTAACAGTACGATTTTCATGTCCATGCTAGGTAAAGTTAACAAAAATATGCCAAAAGTTCAGCCACAATTTGAGGCCAGATTTAGAAAGCTCAAAATAACAACATGTTCGATTTACGAAGCATATGAAGCTGCTCACAACTGGCAATAGCGCAAAGGGTGTGGATTTCAACCGTTTTTTTTAAATAGCCAAAAACTCCAGACAAAAGTTGAGTGCTATTGAATTACTCCCCACCGAAAGGGCTTTAACGCACTGTGCACATATATCATAGACCTAGAATAGGCGGCCTATTCACGTATGTTTACCTGCTTGGAAACGTATCGACCCGTAACGTTCCGCGCCGGCAACGCACCGGGCGTCTATGGTGCGACGGGTCTTTTTTGACAGTCGCAAGCTTGTTTGCACCTATTTTATGGAAAAAAACATCGAAAAGCAAAACTAATCAACGGATCGATGGAGCGTTGAAGTGTGTGATGTTGGAAATTAAAAACGCAAAGAAACATTAAGCCTGTTTGATGTGATGCAGGACGAAAGTTCACAAAACTTCTCAGAGAACTAGTATTTAGTTATTAAATAAGGCATACCTGGACTAAACCGTGTTTTCAATTCAGATTATGAAATAAATAAAAAATAATAACAAGAGTGTGAATAAGGCTGTGCTTTGCGTTAACCGAAAAGTTCCCCTAAATTTTTAATACCTTAAGGACTTGGGATTGGTCCAAGTCACTACCAAGCTAAAAATACGATTTTAAGAAATCTTTTTTTTTATTGATAATTTTTCTGGATATTTATCCAGGAACTGCGTATATATTTATATACGCGGTTCCGTACCTTTAATTTAATATGACAGAAAGATATTGCGTAAACGATTTTTGATATGATTCTCGGTCGGTTGAAAAAAAATGTTATTTCTCAGTTCACATATGAGTTCACAATTTATATTCGCTAAGCATTTCGGATGTCGTTATCCTGCTGAGTTTCCTGGCACGAGCAAGGCCGCGTCTGTAAACTAGTTATGACAAAGTGATCGATTATTTTATCATGAATGTTACACCACTGGACTCTCACTTTCAGACATATTAATATTTATTTTAGTGTTTGTGTGTCCGTAACTATATTTGTGAGAGTTTTGGAAAATGTAATAATATATTTACATAGAGTATATAATGTTAAGGTTTAACTTCATTTGTTAGTAAATATTGGTACATATAAGAGCATTGGCCCTTATCGGTAATAAGCGATCCAGACAGGATATAACAAAATATATATAAACAATACATTTTTTTAATGTAGTCTTCAAATAATACCGCTCGTTGCTTTCAAATATACAAAACTATACTAAAACTACTACTGTGCAACAAAATACAAAATTATTATTTCTATTGGCCTTGTGATTTGGTAACAAGACTTCATATAACATTTGAACATAATAAAATATAAACAAGCTTTAAGGAGAAATAAATAACTCTGCAATATAAAAGTCGCTGTAGTGAAGTAAGCAAGGGTACTCTATGTTTATACTTATTGCTATAATATAAACTTGCAGATGTCAAAAACCCACCAACTAGTGCTCGTCAGTATCAATACTTAATAAATCGTTCATATAATAGCTTGAGATAAATTGAGCACTTTTAATTTACGGACCATTATTAAATATGAAACCGCTGTTGATAAACAATGCTAAACCTGCCGGGTGGGGAATTTTAAAGGGCTGATGGGTAACCAGCTGATTTCTGGGTGGCAGACCGGTTAATTTTAGAACCATTGTAGAGATAAGCAAGTGATCGCTTATACGATTCTATGTGGAAAATATACAGGATAGATTGTTTAAGAAGTACAAGTTAGGAGATATCTTTCTATTCCATAAATCTGTGCAGAATTGTTTCCTTAATCATCGTAATAAAATACGGAATTAATTGTAATAAAATCAAAATACGAGAAGGACCATTGGGCGTTATTGCTAACATTAATCGCAACACCAATCACAGGGCGTTAGAACCGAAAAATAATAGACCCCACACTTTTCTAACACCACATATTTAGGTATTTGAAAAAGATTAGTTTGCGTTGCATTGTAAAATGGACCTTGCGCTTATGTTATAAAGTTGTTTTTGTTATAATATCTATTTAATAGTGCACCAGCCGTGTTTGGGAATTCATTAAAAAAATCACAATTAGCGTTTACTAATTGGAGAACCGAAATACGATGGGGCCAAAATAAAAGGGTCTGTTTTGATTGAGCCCAATGTATGGGATGAAGCGATTTTAATGATATTAATAACATTACTTGTCGTGTGTAATAAAAATACATTATTATTAGATTAGTATCTTCGAAAATTTTAAGAAAATAATATATTCTCGCTACCTTACTCCACTCACTCGGCGACCTTCACAATCAACGGTAAGACACTTAATTTTCTCCACACAGAAAAGTCACACCTTATTTAGACTAAGGCTTCACTATTTTAGAGGGCCCTTTATTCTATAATAGAATGAGGCACAAGGCATGAACCGGAATAATCAAACTGTCGAGAAACAAATTAATTTAAGTTATAAAATTGTCGCATTTCAACTTTCGTTTCACGGAGGAGCTTTTAACCATCTTAATGTAGAGATATTATTGAAACGAGTGTGACACACACAAACACACACAGAAACACAATTTAATCACTACTTAGACTAATTTTAATCAAGGAAATATCCTAGTGGGGTCCAACGTCTGCCTTATTTGTAATATTATTTTTTTGTTTACGAAAGTATTTATGTAAAGTTACATTACGATATACAACTGGAAGAATTAGATCAGTATCTATAATATACTGAGGTATGTATGTGAAGTTGCGAAAGTCATACGCTGTACAGTCTATCAAGCAATATTCGCGTACGAAAAAAAAAGACAATTGAAATAATGCATATCCACATATTTGGTGAGAGTCCATTGTTCAAAATATATAGAAAATTTTGCGAGCATTTTCCGAATTTGGAACGCATTCATTTCGGTACATAGCTAAAAACTATTTCGGCGAATGGCGATGACTGATAGGCAAATGTTTTTTCATATAAAAAAATATGAAATGCTTTAGTTTATTTTGGATGAAAAATTGTTGCAGGCATTGGACCTGTCTGATTATATCGTCTCACTAAACTAATACTACAATATAATATAGTATGTAATAGTAAACTGAGCTCTTGATATAAATTATAACGCTATTTATTCTTATTTGAACGGTTTACACGGTTTGAACGGATACAAAGGTTTAAATGAATAGAAAGTAACAAAACATCCAATTTGTTACTTTGAATATCAAATTATATATTTTTTGTAATAATTAGTTTATAATACTTCATAATTACCGCTTCCAGAGACGAGAAGAGAAAAAAAATTCAATACACTTATACGCCATAATATATGCTACGAATAACATAAGTTATTATACAAGTGATTAATATTTACAAAACAAATATAAAATATGATTACTATGTTTAAATTATCAATAATAAACGACATCTTTTTTCAAATATTTGTAAAGACTGTTTTGTTCCCATCTTTAGGGGTGATTTTGATAAGTGTAAGGGATGATTTCAAAAGGTGTGAATTGTTAATAGCAATCTCGTGTTACACGATTTCCATTTGATGTAGTCAAATTGTATGGGCGAGACGATTCATAAATGGATATGTTAAAAATCAATAAATAATAGATTTTATACATTTTTCTCTCTCTACACACTGTCTTGTACATATAACACGTCTTGAGGACTAACTATATGACAGTTTTGCTGACGGTACATCTTCGTTCTCTTAATTTGTACGATATTTCGAGACATATTACATAAAAACATATTCCTAATGTTTTTAAAGGCACATATTCAAAATCATTTTGTATTTCACCTTACGCTATATTTGTGAGAAGCTTTGAATATACAATATAAACTCTATATTATCTGAAGGGCCTGTGCATTTGACGGCGTTATAGAGAGTGATCGTGACATGGAAACAAAAAAAATCAACTTATAATACAAGCTAAACCAAGCAAAGCCACTTGCTTTCGAGGCTTTAGAGAGTTCGTCGTTAAATCTAGTAACGTTACATGAAGTTTACACTGTATACGCGAAGCTGGCCAGAACAAAAGGTGTCAATGTTCCATACTTAATATAAACTGTAAGTACATTCGATTCTTACTCTTAAATCAAATGTATAATTTAAAAATTCAGTTTACATTCGTAAGACAGGCTCGTTCAAAAAGTCATTATATTTATTATCGAGCGCTTACTGTTATGTATAATTCCAAGTATGTGTGTCTGTGTGCACGCATACGGGCTCTCGACAAGTGCGTGCGTTGCAAAAATGCAACTCCGCGACTTGGTTAAATATCGGACGCATGGGAAGGGAATGGAGTCGGCGTTGTTTTTTTTTTTAAATACGATATAGATGAAACAAATAATTATGGATATTAATAATTTATTTCATAATAGTGTTAATCCATTTCGAGTTTATGAGTTGTTTTGCCAATTGTTTAGTTTAAATCTATTTACATAATTAATGTAGTTTGTAATTTTTGTATGAAACGATATGTTTCAAGGGTCTTAAGGTTCACGTAAAACATAAAATGTGAAATACTGTGTTAAAACATTTCTGCACTAATAAGTGCCAAGATATAGTATTTCTACTTGTATTTTTACAAACGTTATGACTTCATAGAATAAAACTTTAATATTTTATTATTTTATTATATAACGTCTCCATTACACCACTATTCCCAACTTCCCTAACTGAGAGGTGAACGAACCTACGAAATGCACACACACATACACATTGCGGACAAGACGATTCACATTAGTGTAGGTTAGTGTATGTAGTCACCGGACGGGCGGGGGACCAATTTTACGGATTTTAATCTTACAGTTAATCTTTGTTCAACATAATTTTTAATCGTGAATTTCTTGTAGCGGGTAGATTGAATATCGAACATACATTTGAAATAGGAAAAAAGGTTTTAATTAAGAAATTGGCGTTTATAAAAATGGAAAATCACTATTTTGGTAACATTCAGACGACCAAATGCACCAAATTATAAGAAAGGAAACAGAACGTTTGCTGAGGGTTTATTTAGGCATATGCACTACGTTGTTTAAAGTATTATATATACAAAAACTAGGTACTTAAATAATCTCGGTTTAAGAAATTATTTTCTATTGGTGCAAATGGCTGGTGGCCTAACAGCCTGCGACCAAAGACTATAGACCGAAACACAGACATACCATCCCCAACTAGAAAGTTCGATATTTAAAAAACGCGTTATTACAATTCTAAACGTGTCCTAATTTTAAAACGTGAAAATGTTTTCTTACTTCGATGGAAAGGTAGAAAAATATTTCAGTAATTACAGTAACAAGACACTACAATTTAGAAACGAGAATATTAATATTTATTTTTGGTGAGCTTTGATCTACCCCTCACACGTACGAAATGTGATTTAAATTTTAGTGTACTTGATAAAAATTCGTTTGAGGTCTTAAGGGCCGCATAACTATTGCGGGGTGAACTATTTTGAAAGTTTCCTTTTGATTTTTTATTTTAACGAACAAAATTCACAAGTAGTTTGTTGCGTCGACTTAACAGTGTTTAATCATTATATCTTTTTTTTAAATATATTAAGTTTATAGTGATTTTTATACCAAATCGATATTTGGTCAATCATATGGAGGCTTAGGTAAAAGGAGATTTTTAGGAAATCAAGTAATACGATCAAAATCGACCTTTTCAGGTTTTTCGAACTGAATTTTAAAACGTTAAAAAGTTAGGACTTACATATATTTCAACTATTTATATTCAGATTATCTCTCAAGCATTCGTCTAAGAATGTCAAACATGTATTTATTTATATATAAAGTATTCAAATAAACAACAAAACAATAGCCTTATCGCCAATTTGGGGGTATGAATATGGAATAGATAAAAACGACCACAGAGAATATGTTTGTCACCTCTATCCGTTTTATTAAACTCAACTAAAAACCTCTTTCGTCTCATTATGTCAAATGTTGTTTGAGATAAATGGGATTTTACATTTAATTTTTTGCAATAAATAAACAATATATTAAAACGATGTCAATAGTTATCTCAGAATGTAGACCAAATCAATGTAGATATTGCATAGGACAAATTATTAAAATAAATAAATTTCAATACAATATAATGCTTGAAGGAAATATTTTATAAAATATTTATTGATGGCTTAGCCGTAGATAGATGCGATGGCGTAATAAAAGAGGAAAAAAAGGCATTTAATAAAAAAGGTTTTGTTATATCCTAGTTCTTGGACTCTCCCCAGCCAATTAGGGCTTAAATAGATCTATCTAGGCGCAGTTTTATGTATTAAAGTTGAATGACCGACTGTAATTCATCAATCTGTAATAATGTGGGGATGCATCTAGGGGAGGTTTTTCATCTCACAGCGGAAAGCGCTTCATAGATCATTGATGCGCTGAAAGCGTATCCGATTATGTAAAGGTGTATGCTATTATCAATTATTTTTAAAGCTATTCAATTAATAGTTATATATTTCCAAAATAGCTTGTGTAGCACCCGTTAACGAGCACGACGCATGGTCAGCCATTAACCGTTACAGACAAGAAGAGAAAAGAGAGGTAATAATAATATCACTAATAATACAAAACACTCAGGTCTCACGCAAGTTTCTATAAATTGGGAGAAATTGATTTTAGTGGTGTATAATAATAGTTTTAAAATTATGCTAAGACTACGTCTCAAACATAATCGATGGTGAATTTTGCAAGGTTTCGAGTAAACATTGTCTATGAGTGTTATTAAAATAATTTATTTTAAATCGTAATAAGTAAAATCCCCATATTTGGTATGTTTAGGTCATTGACATTAAAAGCAGCCTTTAATCGTATGATTAAGAAAAAATACATAGGTACTCTATTCTACACAGGTATTTTATAACGTCTTCCTAATTTAAATTAACATACAGCACTCATCATATGGTTAACGGAACCATTTCCGCATCACCAATTATACGTCAGAATTCATCCACCAGAAACAGAGAAAACCGTTAATAAAACCTCCTTAGAACGCTGCATTTGTCTATTCAGCGCTGTCCGCTATAAATCTCCATACATCCCTATCTACAACCGATTGGCGGTGCGCTCAAATCAACCCCTTATATCAACACAGAATAAACAATAAACTCTTTGCTAATCCTTTCGGGTTAATGACCTGAAATGCTTTGTCACTAATTACAGAATAGGTTGCATTATGTGTGATTAGTGGGAGAAAAAAAATAACATTTTTTCTCTGCTTTTGTAACCGCAGGCGACAGGCCTCCTAAAGCGGTGTTCGTTAGCGGTGTGCTTCACCGTTATATTTTCAATCATTAGATCTATTATATATTACATATATATCTCGGTGTACAGTGTGTGGGTTGTTCTGACTATAATGTAAATGTGTGCTCCTATTTCACCATGCCCACCTGTAGTAAAGATTTTATTGATTTATATTAATTAATTTTCTAGAGAATAGTGTTAATTACTACTATTCTTCTGTAAAACAGACGAAGCAAAACATACTTGGAGATTTAAAAGAGTGGCAGAGGGTTTCTTACGGGTTCTTCTCGTCCGTTCTACGCCCTCGATTTGGGAACTGGCAGTAAATATAATTATAGAGTCAATATTTTATTACTATACCATTTATAAGTGTTAGTTACTTTATGGATAAAGTTATTTTTGGATTGATTTATAAAGGAGATGAGTTGATACGCACTTTAAATCATTTTGATGTTCATTATTTATGTGACAAATTATTTTTATAATAATTAATTGGAACTACAATCATAGGTACTTATATGGAAAGTCTAAGACATGCGGGTTTACTTACAAATCCTTCACAGTAGAAGCAAGTTAGTTGCACAGAGAAAGAAAGATCAATTGGTTCACAGCCGGGATCGAACGCAAAACCACGCGGTTGAGATGCGCACGCTTGAACCATTTGCTTCTAAAGTTTCAATCTGTATAAATAGTAGGTCTTAAGTTCAACTAATTATTAAAATGTGTTCCAATCGATTTTCTTTGAAATACATAAATTTATTTTGTTTATATTTATTATTCAAGATTATTTCTGGGCATAGTATGTTAACGTCAGCAGTAGATTGTTATTTGTTTACAATTTTAATTTAAACAAACGAAACTTCTACTTACATCAATTTCCAACAAATGATAATTTTACGCCGGCTATCGAATCTGGGACTTTCAGGTTATAAGTATTCGCCAAAGCTTTTATTAATAACGAAAAATTAGTTAAAAATACTAGTTGTTATAAAATTTATGAAACCGGCCTAGACGAGTTTTTAGCAGAGCAGGTGACAGGATATGGCTCTTTTATTTGTGGTCACGGTCAAACACCCCTTCATAAAGTCTTACATTTAAGATTTTACACAATTTTATGTATAGAAAATCTTTCTAAGAAAGCTTTTTGAATCTTTATCCCGGGATTCGAAGACTAAACGTCAAAGGAAGTAATATTCACAAATAAAGCTGTAAATTGTCGACTTTGTCGCGGCATTGGAGTAAATATGGGTCAATAGAGCAATGTATTAAAATTATCTCTGTGTCTAAGACCCAAAAAATATGCTAAATTGTCTCTGTTCTACGCTCTATTAGTTAATCCACAGACGGAGCCATAAAGCATTAATTAGCTACTTATTACACACAGTTAACAACCAAATTCAATAATTCTTTATTCAATTAGGATTGCTTACAAGTTTTGAACGTCACTAAAACTAAGAACATCGGTTTACGCCCTCAGCTGAAAAAAACCCACAAGAAACTCAGTGGGGTTGTTATTTTCTGGTGGCAATTATTACAATAATCTTCAGTGATTAACACACAACAAAAACAAACAACCTGTGTTAATACCAAGGCACTTCAGTCGAAATGGCCTGAAATGTCTCTGCGCACGTGTTTTAATCCGATATTTTCGTGTATTAAAACACGAGCGCTATCGTCTGTATAAAATCCGGTACAGCACTTGTCCAAAAATCGTTTCACGTCTTCACACACACATGAACAACATCCATGACCTACCGCAACATAGCGTCTTACATTTAAATGTATTTCTAAGAAATTAACGATTTAATGTTTATAGAGACTTTAAGCTTTCTATATATAACCAAATGCTTCATATATTATATGACTCTATTGTATAAAGACAATAGTAACAAGAAGTAACTTTATTGACATTACATTAATTTGTAAGAACACTAGTACTTTTTTTTGGTACGGTAGCAATATCACGCAAATGTGATCGTGCCCAGGCAATCGGAGAAATAAGCTTATCTTAATAAATAAGGGTAGTTATTCTTAACAAGTACTTATATATTTCTCAGGTATACATTTGAAAAAAATATAACTCTGGTTCTATGAGAAAATTGTAATTGATATCAATATATAAATACGTTTTATTATAATTAAAATAACACTAATAGTTAGATGTTAAGTATTGGATTCGCTAAAGTCACTAAATAGTCGATCAGTTCATAAACTGACCATTTAAATGCGCGATCATAAAAGTCGTAGGACATGAACAATATAAATTCATGTAACGATTGTTTGCATTCAATGCGACGCAAAAATAATTTTTGTTGCACACATTCACATACCAAATTTCAAAATGTACGAGTGAGATAATCTGTATTCATCGCACAAAATTATTGAGGAGGGTTCGTTTGTGTGACAGAGATGGCGCTAGTTCCACCGTTTCGTTTGGCCAAAATGCAATATAAGAATGACGTGAGCGGGCCATTGACCCTAGTGCAACGTTTGGCCGGAGTTTTTTGTCTTATTACAAAACCGCGCGAATTCCTGTTCTTTGTTTTTTTTTTGACGTTTGTTTATAACCTATAAGTAGTTTATTTATTCAAGACTTGATATTATTATGTTATAAAGAATTTTACTATTGGACAAATAATTTAATTTAGCATAAGGTAGGCAAATGTAAAAAAGTCTCTTAAGATCACAGATTACAAATCGGATGCACACCCGAATTATAATATTAATCAATAAAACGTATATCCCAAATTTTATAGTACCTAATAAGTATTTTTGGCCTTTAAAAAAATTAATAACTTTTAAGTAATATTTAAATATAAAGGTCACATGTTAAACTTCCTTTTAAGCTTTAAAATCTTCAAAGATACTTGCTTCTTATTTCGCGAATAAAAACGACGTCGACGACCGACATCAAGGCCGCGTCGAATTTGCGCCGGCGCATCGTGCAGTGAGATTCTCTTAAATTATAGGTAAATGTTCAAGAAATAAGCGAGATATCAATCTTTTTTATATACGTTTCACCGCGTAGCGTTATTTAAGCTGCGATTAATTTTATTAAGAGTAAACTTATTAAAGCGAAGATTGTTAATCATTTCAATAACACTTCTCTAACGGGATTAATGACGAATTTATTACGTTATCTATACAAGTTGGATAACAAGTATGAAAATGTACTTGTCACTTATTTGGTATACGAGTAAGTCGGGGGACATTAGATATCTCTTAGCATTTAAGTTACGCGAACTTAAGACCATTACATGAAAGTATATAATTATAACATTTTATGTCCTTGAAATTATTATTGATTTTCTATTTAATATAAATGCATTATATGTTTAAATTTTAAGTATTTAATTAGGATATTTTATCTTGTTATTTGTTTACAAATACAAAGTTTAACATATCTGTCTGTTCTTCTAGTTAAGACGTGTGTGGAATACTACAGTTTTAATAATATATAAAAATGGGAACCGAAATGAAAAGGTTTTAACGCTTTCAGTAATCTCTTTCAGGCAAAATGTAATTTATTTCTTGTCAGTATTTTCAATTCATATATCTTTCTTTTTACACACATCCGAAAAAGTTGACTAAAGCTTAACACTCAAATCTATATCATATTAACAATATAACATATATTTTGAATATGTTGTGTATTTATCGTTCTCCCTATTTACTTTAATTGCAAATCACTGCAATATCAGTATGTTCAAAACAACTAAGTGTTATTTTTGAAAATCTATTTAAAAAGATTTATTCTTTATACAGGCAAAGCCGCGTCGCGAACCGAGTTAATTAATAAATCTTCACAACTTTCGTGTGCGCATCAATCCCGTTCTCTTGCGTTTGTGTGTGTGTGACATGTGTGTATGTGTGCGCGTGCGTTGACACCGTTTTTTCTTAGTTGGGATAGGTCATGGCTGTTTTATTTTTGTTCAGTACAAAGACTCAACATTTGTGGCAGGTAATGTGTAATGTAGGAACAAATATATAATCTTATTATTACGATACAAACTTATGTTAATAAATTTAAAGATTAAATTGATTTCGATGTCTAAATTATCCATATGTTTTGATTAACTCCTCTGAAACAGCTCGACTGATTTTCACGAAATTTTGTGTGCATATCGGGTAGGTTGGGAATCGGTCCACTTTTTTTATATCACTTAAGAGTAAACCCCATATTTTTTATATGAAACATCATTTAAAAAATCATACAACTCTAAACTCTTACTTCTACGATTTAACCCTATCTTTTTCTTAATAAAAAACAACTTTTTTGGAGATTTTTAGTTTTATGACTAAGTATAAAAACTTAATATAAATTTTTCACTCTTCAATAAAGCCCTATTTTTGCGTCACTCTTAAAAATCAGGTTTAGTTTGTTTTAGTTTTAAGTGATTAATTAAGTCTTATTATTAATGTATATAGTGAAATAATTGGTTCTAATTCTCGTGGATTATACGTAACTTACGTTGTAACAAAACGCGTTTAAGTAGATAGTTTCATACTTCACTGCAACCCGTAAGACCCTTACATTGCTATCTTGGATTTGGATTGGATATATATTGGAATATAATACATTTTTATAAATAGAAAAGTCTATCAATTTTGATCTCGATGGTTTATAGGATATGATATGATGAAACAATATATTTACTGTGTCATGATAAACCTTACCACATCACTGATTTCGTTTCTACAGCCTTAATAAATAGATAGATCTCCATACAAGTTTATAGGTCCATAAACTGTGAGTGCTCGCATTAGGCACTAGTGTTTCAGATAATCTAGTCTAGGTACTTGGATTTATGACTTGAATGACACTTATTACATTAGTAGTAGAGATAATGTATCTTTATTATCTTATGTAAAATCAAAATTAATCGTAAAATTTCTTACGTTGAGACAGATCGTCCGGTTAAATACGTACATGATTTATTTAAAAAAAATGCATTTTCGTTAATGTTTCCATTTAATCGGTTTAATAATTGTATTTCGATTGTAAGACATAAAATACACAATTATTAAATGAATGCTAAAAGAACAATATTGGCCCATGAATTGGGAATAATTAACGATTCTATTATGTCACTAAGATTTGTTGGTGGTTTAAATATGAAGTAATCTAAAGCAAGCATTGATGATACAAGAAACCAATTGTTGTTCAATCAACAATTTAGGCCGTCGTAGGGCCTCATGACTCTAGTAAGTAAGTAAATATAACAACAATTTACACATACGTCAGTGCTATTAAATATATATTTGCTTGTAATTAATTTAAAGTTTATTTTACCATCGTATATAATTAATTGTAACTTTGTGATAACAAAAATGTATATTTGAATTCCATAGTTGTATTTCTTCAATGCAGGATGTTCTTATCGTTATTGATAGGTGTATATTATATGCCGATTCTGATTTTTATTAAAAGATAGCAGGCCAACCGTTCTATAGAAACTTCATCCACTCATCGTCCACTCTTACATTGTGGGTTAGCTAGGGTTCCCTATTAATATCTATTTACCTCGCAGTAAATAATAACCCATTAGAAATCGATAGCAATTAAGCTAAACATTTTTGTATGACAGTTCTAATTCTGGCGTTAGGCTCGGTACACACCTGTGGCAGATGGGGCAGCTGGTGTTTGCCTAATATGGGCCTAGTAATTAGACTCTACAGTGTAACAACTGGCAGTGGAGACCTCTTTTTTATTTTTTATTCATCTTAATACCTAGTGTGCACATTAATTTAGGTACTTTATCGACGTTATTATTTAAAAATATTAAGATTTCTATTCACATTTGTATAAAATACCGGCACTTGAATGTAATTCAACTGTTAGTAATGATAGCCAGACGATTGTATATAAAACTAAATATGTAATGGTACATATTTAGTTTTATATATATAATTTGCAATGGTGCAAAAGCCGAAATAACTATCATATGACATGTTTAGTATTCTACGTGAAGAGATAATAATCGTGTTAATATGTTGTTTTAGAATTTAAAATCGAATTGTATCGCCAAGTCGGAAACACAAAGTTGTGACGACACGTGCGATACTGTCCGAGTGGACATCGCAAAACTGTGCTAATACGACATAAATGACTGGATGGTTCATGCATAAATTCAAATAAAAAATCAGCCTTCTAACTGTTAGAGTTACAATTTGCGGTAGTTAGACAATTACTATTAAATAGTATTTAATAGTAACTGTCAATATGTAATAGTAATTAGTAGTTATATTAAATTTGGTGCCTCGAATAGTCGTGTTAAGTTTAAACTAACATAAGAAAGAGATAATCGACAATTTCTCTAGCACAGCAATCAAAATTATTTTGTAAATCGAAATTAATGTAATTTTACCATAAGGCTTAGATTTCAGTAGGTTTACAAGATAGTGTCTATATAGTATACAATTTTTTGTATGCATTTTAATAAGTGTCATAATTCGCAAATAAACAATATTTCTTCAAGTCTAAATTTGTTTAATTTGTAATGGTTGAGGACATCTGCGGTATTGACTACACCACGCGAGATGGTTTGAAATACTCTACGTTTGAAGATTGTTGCTACTAGAAAATAAGTGAAATGTGTAAGCTTATCTAGTATTTCAACATCTAGATTCCTCCCGATACAATACATTCGAATGAATATCAGACGATATTATGTTCATTTCCTACTTGTGTGAAAACTATGTTTATAATTTTATCTGTCAATTTTTCTCAGTTGCATATAGGACGCATAAATGCGTATAACTACAGAGTTTAAAACGCTCTAAGGATTTTTGTAGATTCAGACAATTAGCTCACATTTTATTCCACCTATTTTTATAGGTTCAATTGATTTCTTTTTAGATTAGATCCACCATTCTATGTATTTAATAAATATTAATTTATCAATACCAGCGTCGTATCAAGTAAATACGCCATATTCAAGTGGAATTCAAGAAAACGTAACGTTATTAGATCGTTAAATAACAAAAATAATACGTAAGAACGGAGCCGTTTATTTATTGATCATTAAAATCCAGCAAATACTGAATGCCTGTTTAGTCCTAGGGTATATAAAATAAAATCTAAATAAGGGTTAATTAATTCATTCGAGAAAACCTAAAACAAAATCACATTTCAATAATTAGTTGGTAATTAGTTAATCAACCGTGGAAAATGGAGGAAAACCCGGATAAATTGAATTTAATCAAAGAAACCCGTTAGTTTTGTTTGGTGCAGTACTTGCGCAATGACTAATAAGATTTGTACAACAAAATACGGCTAAACTGACGCCGGCCGATCAGTGGTGATAGGTTAATGTTTTAGGTTCGATTTTTTAGAACAGACAAACAGGTTTCTTACTTAATACTTCTTAGCCTTACTACTTAAACTGGGTCTTTCTTACGATACCTGTATACAACATAACCAAATAACGGTTCGATTAGGGAAAAGTTAATTTTCTTTTGAACACTAAAACTTATCTTTTAGAGACGTCGTTTAAACTAGACATTATAACATTTTGATCTGTTTTAACCCGGTTTTTTACAGCACTTTCAACATCAACTCTGTAAACATTTGTAATTCGAATGCTTCTAGCAATCTCACATTTCCTGTTATTACCAAATAAACACCTTTATATATCTGATTTTTTTTGTAAAATAGTATTCTACTACGTGTTATAAAAAACCTGTACCAAAAATATTAGCCGTTGGTTGCATTTCCTTCAGAAAACTAAAATGTCAAAGTTTGAATTAAAATAAATGGACGAAAAAATAAATAGTGAAGCTACGAGTTCAAAAGCTCGCAAAATAAATAGACTTAGCTCGGATGAAGCCGTAACAATGCCTAATTCTAATACGCGTGTACTTTTCGCCGTGCACTAATTAATATTTATTTCTTCGTTACTAGTAGTTCAGTGATGCTTATAGTTTTGAGTTTATAATAATTATATGCAAATGACTATGACTTATAAGTGTTAATAGGTACAAATTACTTAAAAAGCTTATTAAGCTCACATTAGTACCATTAAACACAGATTACAATTTATTATTAACCAAAAGTCAGTCAAAATTATCCTGACTACCAGGGACGCACATAGAATCTGTCTTCTTGTTCTAACATCCCCGATGCGCTACAGAAGCGGGTTCTTTTATAATTTATGATTTAAATATAGAATGATAGCGGTGTTGTCATAGAAATACAGTTTGGCATAATTTAAAACATAATTTTAAGTTTTTTGGTGCAGACTTTTATAATATTCGTTTTGAAATAAACAACTCGACTTTAATGGACTTAGTTGGAAATGTATATAGTGGCTTTGTTTACTGATAAATTTAAACGTACCTCTGGTAGAGCGCACCCCATACTTGCACACTATAAAGTTCCATAATACAGTAGGTACCTATTTCCTTTGTTACAGTGTTCATTATTGTCTATTTCCAAAAAATAATATTTAAAGAAACTGTTATTTTACCGACCGTAAACCAAGTCTTAATTTCGGTCGTCAATGTTCATTTAACATTTCAGGTAAGATATTATTTACGTCCCCATAGCGTTGTTTTGCTCAACGTTTAGTGTTATTACTAGTAGGTAGTCACTGAAACGATCTTAAAATTAAGTGTTCCTCGTAGTACGTATAGACAAGCTGATGTACCCGAAGGCTACTTGCATAGATACCTTGAGATACATCGACAATATCACAAAGTTTGTAAATGATTGCAACTCCAATGTCGTTCGAGATGGAAGACAATGAAGGAGGCCTTTGTCCAACGGTGGACAATATGATGATATGGTAGTAGTTTAACTCATTGGTATTTCAGGTGTCCATAGTAGGCTATAAGCTCTTCATTCAAAGCCTGTTTTGCCTCCTGTTTCTTTAATTGAATTAGCAACGGAAGGTTGTGGACTTGTGTTGCCATCTTTTGTCTATGAAACAAACTTTTGTACTTAAGGTAATGTTCGATAACGGAATTAATTTTGAGTGGCACACGAGGTTATGTTGTCTGTGGGCGGACGCTCCACATTCCCGCCAAATTGCCGGCTAAATCTGTTAACTTTGATTACACTAAATTGGGAGGCGTAACATTCCTAGTTATCATTTCTGGAGATAACTGCTCGGTAAATTAGTCTATTTGTTTGTCTGGATTTAGATGACGGAATAATGTAGGATGGAGATTATATATGAGTAATACAAATGCATTTAAAAAAAATATTTATTAATATACCATAAAATAAAGTTTTAACTACGTGGCCGATAAATTGTTTTAATATTTTGTAGCTAATCGTACATGTGATTGAAGTGTTTGATTTATTTTTAAATTTTTCGCTCTTTCATGAACCATACTGCGATTTTATTGTTAGCAATGAGCCATGAAAGTTACAATTAGCAATGAGAGGTCACAAAGATCGCGAAAGTTGTGTCTACCTTTAGTAGGAGATAATTAAAACATTTTTAACCCACCTAAAGACTGTGTCTGTCATATTTGTATTATTTTCATCTCAGTGAAGACAAAGAAGTATTGAAAATATTTATTGCATATTTGGTTTGGTTTGACAGAATACCATGTGTCTATTCAAGTAAATAAATACTTGTGTTTGGAGAACATGCACACACATTGATAGAAAAACATAAGAGTGCATATTAGACTTTATGATAAAGGAGATTATTTTAAGTGAAAATGTGAAACGGTCTTAAGTTATTAACATGCAGAAATCCTTAAGTTTACCAGTTTATATTATTTTGCTTTTATCTTTTTGTTATAATTAGATTAGGTTGTTACAATTTTACTTAAATAAATTAATGTCAAATTGCAGGTCAATATAATCTTGGTTTAATATTTGTAGCGTCATTGAATTATTATTATTATTGGTAATGAAATAAGAAGATCTTTGTTTTGTTTTTGCTAAATATGTTCTGTTTTTGCGCCGTTATGTACTACGCCACGTTGCGAATTGTTCTTGGTGTAAGGCATGAGCGGAGACATGATACCAAATATCCGATTATCTTTGACCATCTTAAAGTATCCAAAGTAGCTATTATTATTTATTTAACCTATTTAAGAAACCATTTATAACACTAAACTAAATTTATACATATTACAAGAAAAGATATACCGTACAACAGCCGCCCAATTAATGAGCGATTTCTTCCAGGCAACCATAATCTTCTTTTAATCACTGAATATTTGGGTCTATGAAAGTGGTAAATTAAATTAATATAATGCAAACATAAAATTTCAGTGTAGTTTATTAATAATTCACACAACTTTGCAAACGTGAAAACAAATAGACAATGAAGCCACTATTAGGGTTTTAATTTAAAAAAAAATGAAATAATAAAAATATCACTTTTTATATCTTCGCTACCTCTCATGATTTGTTCTACAGGAGCTTTTAAGCTAATTAAGCAATTTGGAGTGATAGTGTGGAATTTCGCCAGAAATTTGGCGTTTATTGTTTGTTCAGCATTTACTGAAACTGCTAGCTTAACGCAGAATGTGTTGAGAATTGCTTTTAAATTTTCACTTGTTTTGTACTTGTTGTAGTGCTGCACTAGTTATCAAACAAGAAATCCAACATCTTTAATTACGAGTCGATAAATGTTCTTATTAAAAGCAAAAGCTTTCTTAAATTAGATCAATGATTAATTAAAGTTCATAGTTATAAAGTTAGCGTGGCGTTATTCTCGTTAAAGGAGGATTCTTTAGTGTGTAGACAAATGTGCCACGTCAGCGTACGACACTAACGGACGGCGATAATTACACTTAAAAATTGCGAGTCCACTTTACACTTTTGGACATTATTTGCTTAAATTTTAACGTACAATATGATTTGCTTAATTAGAACCGGTGATCCAAGAGCTGGTGCTTTTCTCAGCGTATAAGCATCGCGATACCGCGATGCTTATATGCGAAACATTTTAAATCTGTTTTAGTTTTGTGGTTTGTTTTATTTTAAGTTATATTTACATTAGGTTAATATTAAGAATGTTTATGTTAATTTGTTAATTAATGTGAATTTGAATTACATATTGTTAAAAGGGAAATTCATATACAGCGCCATTTATATTGCTAATTGCAACAAAGTATTGGAAGTATGTTTTTTTTTATAGAAGAGCCCCCTCTTTTAGGCAAACGAGCAGGAGGCCCACCACAAAGGTGGAGTCGTCGTGCATAGACACTCACGCGGCTGGGAGCTCGTGAGTGCGTTGCCGGCTTTTCAGGGAGTGGTACGCTTTTGTCTTTGATATTTAATACAAATGTGTATTTATAACGTAGGTAACCCCAATAAGTAACGGGGTAGGAAATTCTTAATTTGGTTCTATTTTTTTGTTACAAATACCGTATGAAATAATACTTATAATGGTCCGCTTAAGACTTTTGCCTGTCTGACAAGTAGTTTAATACTCATAGTCACTCATTGTCTATGCTAGCATTTCAATTATGAAAATTGTTTTAATATTTTTCCGTATGATTTAATAAAAAATAGCGCCTAATAAACGTTTAAAGCAACAATTAGCACTCGTTTAAGATTACGTCCCGTTACTGTTTCATATTTTTTATCAGTGTTTGTAAACTTTCTAATGCCCGCTCCGGCTACTCTATCCTCAACTGTGACCACTTTCCAAATTAACTTATAAAATACGCTCGGGATCTAGTTATTTCGCTTTAATATATTTTCGAAAATATTAACCTAAATTAGGTTACGTTTAGTTAAATGTTTGAAGCGTGAAGTGGATGCGAGGAGTCAAGGATATGCCTGATGATGAAAGGATTTGTCTATAAACATAAATAATTTAAGAAACGGAATCGATACAGAGTTAGATTATTTGATAGATTTGTTTTTAATTTAAAATAACCTTTGTTTTAATTCCATATTATATAATCCAGTCTCTAGACAACATACCAGTATGCAGGTATGTCTCTCTACTTTGTAAATCTTATATAGGTATGTTGAATTATTTTATTCATTTTACGTAATGAAACACTGTATTTAATGGATTTTAACGTAAATTGTTTAACAAGTAAACCATAATTGGTGATCTTTAATAAAATGTATTATATAATGGTTTAATTAACACACCCTTGACAATTTCTTTGTAAAGGACGCGAAATGTTTGGTGTGTTTAGATATTTATTTCGTATGGTAATATAGTAATAGAGAGTACATAAACGTCACATGACAAACGAATAAATTATTCTAACTCAGTGTTCTCTCGACACTCATTCGACATATCACACATACGTAGTTGTTTCGATGTGTGCGTCTAATTTTGGCCACTCAGGCGCAACCTTGGTGCGCTGAGTCCTGATTGGTTGATTTGAAATTAGAAAAAAATATTACTGTGAATGGTTGAAGTTTTGGCTATATACGGTTGGTTAGATAATAGCTCATTACACTATATGGAATTGGCTCTTAAAATAACTTATTAGATAATATTTATATGACATTTTATAGAATAAAAACATCGAATTACTCTTAGTAATAATATTTTTCTATTTCCTCATAAGTTATCTTGCGGACAAAATACTGTATAATCAAACCCAATTTCCAACCTTGTTAGACTGTTTTTTTAAATTTTATTGTAGGATACCAAGGCCGTCGGATGTTTGTGTATGGCGCTGTTTGAAATTCAATTAATATAAATTATAATAAAAACTCCTACTAATACTGGCTGACTATAATATGTCAAACAGACGCTAACGTTTTTTTTTTAGTCGAAAAGAGGTTGAATATATCAATTTAGAAGAATGAAACGTGTGTTGTTCTAAAGTTTGTTATGCCTACATAATAATTAATTACACTAACAATGTGTTGAGAGTGTATAAAAATCCATCAAATCAGAGAATAGTCTTTACAATAATAAACTAATTGCTTCTGGTTTATATGTCGAGACTATTGGTTCATAATTAATTTAAGCTTTTATAGTCCTCGAGACGAGTTTGATATTTTTTTTTGTAAATTATTATTTCATTTATTTCCTATATATAAAGGTGTTTTATCTCTAAATAACAATCTATTTAAAAACCAGTAGCGCACAAAGAATCGACACAAAAAAGGTAAAATAACCGTTTATAGAATAAAAACCGGTTACCGTACATGGTCTTACATCTAATGCGTTAGTTATTTGAAATTCGAACCAGCTTTTGAAAAAAGAACGCGTTGTTTTTTTTAAATAAACTAATATGGCTGAATAATTTTTAAGGTATGCCAAGGTTTGTGTTTATGCTTGGATAGGCATGAATATTGAAATTATGTTATTTGTAATCACCGTTTTAGGTATTTGTACGTATTAAATAATACATATATCGTAATAGACCCATAAAGTTCAAATGTAATAGATAATTATAGAGCTTGTTTCCAAAGTGTCATATCTACGCAGTACTAAAGTTATATAATGTCATACTTTTGCTATGATATAATATAATAAATAAAAGGTTTTATTTACTATATTAACCTCTGCATTGTCTAGAATATTTACTAAGCGTTTTGTTATTAAGTTACATATTTGCGTATATATAATCGAAAATATAATAAAACCTCTTTTGCCATGTCAAAATAATACGTCCCAAGCTCAAATGACATGCGTGTGCGTCTAACGCTCCCCACTCGAGATTCGAAATTTGAACACCGTTAGACGATTGGCCGGCATTGTATATCTTTTTTGTGAACCTCAACGGGTGTAACTTCTTTTTATAACCATTTATTTTAAAATAATCATGGCGTCTTTCGATAGACAAGTTATATAACGAGATTGTGTTTTGTTTGTTAATATTAAAATATTTATTATGTTTTTGATTTCTATATTAAAATATAAAACGAGGTATACATTTATTGATTAAGAGTGCTAGAATTTTTGATGTGTTTTTTTTCTACATATTGTTTTATAATCGTAGTTGTTTGGTATTTCCCTTAGATTATTGTTTTTATATAAGTTTAAGTATTAATTAAAGTTTAATTGTCTTTTTGTTAGTTCAACACATTTTAGAAATGATTAACTTAAAGAGTTTCATCAAATCGGTTATATTTAATAAAAACCAATTACATAATACCTATCTACGAATCAGTATCATTATTGCGTGTTTTTGATATTTTTTGATGCCGTTAATATTTTTTACTTTGTAGCTACCAATTATCTTGTCATATCCATTTCAAAAGACAATTGGTCGCGACAAAAGTTTTCTTGCAATTAAAGAAAAAATATTCAAATGAAAGGGAACTCCTTTGTTAAAAAAGGTCCTCAATTGCACACAAATTAAATTCATCGAACGCACACACACAAAGGGCCCCAATTCGAATTCCGAACGCGCGCAACAGTTTCCGCAATGGCCGCCGGTCATTGACCCGGGTTTTGGAGGGCGATGACGTCATAGTGACCTTGAACGCAAATTTGGCGGTTGCCGCGCAGGTCCTGCGTATTGCGTAGGTTATGGTCACACGCTGCGAACTGAATTTTGTTATTACAATAGTCTGAAACGATTCGATCTATTTCTCACGTGTTCTACGCCACTAGAGGTAATATTGTATGGGTGTATTTGATATTTAGAATAAGAATACATCATTGTTTTCTTAAACTCTACGGTTTAGTTTATATAGTTAGAAAATAATAATAATAATTTTATTTCGTTTTCTTGATATTTAAAGGTTGTCTTCGATTAGGTACAATTGAGTTTTCAGTCGCGGTTGATGAGAATCTTAGTTAAAGAAGATTACGCACTATTACACTGTATATTCAATATAAACATGTGAACATATAAAATAGATTTCATATACAAATGTTAAGAATGTCAGTCTGTCTGAATATTATATCATTGTGAATAATGTAATTTATATTTTAGTGAGATAATAAGACTTTACTTAATTGCATGCCTTCAAAATATGAAGAATTGTTACACGTGTAAATTATTTATTGTTTGAACAAAGCCATGAAATGTGTGTGTTAGTTACATGACCAATACAAATAACTAAAACATTGTAAAATTTGAAAGAAACCTAATGTTAAAGTGTAGTACGATTTGTTTATTAACACTTTATTACACTTAAACAATAGAAGTAGATGATGTTAATATATATAAGAGCAACCGGCGGGTTTATCGCTAATATGCGATCTCTTCCAGGCAACCCACGAAATAAAAGGATTAAACACAATTTGAATGGTGCAAATTTAGTTACGTATTAAAAGCACAATCTTAATTATAGATTATGATATTTATTGTACATGTTCCATAATCCAGGGACTGCACTCATAAACATAGTTAAGGATATCAATGTAAGACATACAATGAGTCAGACGAGGTCAACGAACCTGATTTTGATAGACATCGGCTGACATTTGTATTATTTTGATTGTAGACATATTTATATCGGCGTTTGCATTGTATTTTTTTTGTATATTTGATTGCTTAGATAAGATAAGAAAAGAGATCAATAACAAACAAAGTTTTGCGTAAAGCTCTTCGTACCTGTGTTTACATGGAATCGTATTGAAATTTTGAGTACAAATGCTACGTATTAAAAATACGATTTGTTGGCGATGAAATAATATTTCTTTGGTCTTGGAAAATACTTAACTATAATAACAAATGTCAAACGACTCATAGGGAAATGACGAGAATTAGGGAATTCACCATATTATTAAAACTGTAATATTTGTGTCAATAAATGATGTTATTTAAATTATTAGAATAAGCAATGTGTGAAATATTATAAATATTTAGTATATTTTTAATATGCCATGAACCTACACAATGGCCGTCCATGAAATAATCAGAACAATATAAATGTGACCAAATTAGAATTCACTAATTAACAGCTGATAATGTTAGAGTAAAGGACACTGTTAAGCTTACGTAACTAAGGTTGAATTATAATAAAGCTGAAAAAAAACGTCTCGACAGTGAATATATGTGTACAGACAACAACGTTTGCCCTTCAGGCAATTTGAAGGAATGAGCTCAAATCGTGAAATCGTACAGTATCTGTGAAGGCACAGATGATATCATCAAAGGTCGCCAGTGAACATTGTATGCATCCCAGCTGTACAGGTGTCTATTACTACGTTGTACAGGCTTGCCTCCTGTCATAAAAAATATCATAAACAATTGGCATTTATATTACATTGACATTTTAACAATAAAACAATGAATCTGGTAGTAAACATTCATTATTTAAAATATTTAGTCGTGAAAGTTATTTCATTTAAATATATAAAGAATTGTAATTAGATTTGTTCTGATTCCACATTTTGATTTAAGTTAAACTTCCTCTTCTCTATAAGAGGGCTTGTGCGTATTTCGTCTGCCATTGGGCAGGTCAGTGACGCCAGATAACGCACACTAAGGTAAATACGACTATTGTTAAGAATTATTAACAATACAGGAACCAGCTTCTTAAATTATAAATACTGAAGTATCAGCATCTTGCATGACCTGTTAAGTTGTAGGTGGGTAGGTTACCACAAGTATTTTTTTTAGGTTATTACACTAATTTGCCTTACATTTACCTTATTATGTATAGGAAAATAGTTAATGAAATATTCGCCATGATGAACGTGCAACACTTAAGAACGCTAGTCATAGTCTCTCATGCAAGTTATAAACAATATGTTATATCCGTGAAAATAAATTAAATTAAACATAGATATATTTTATTTCACTTTTTATTGTACTGATAACCCGGCTAATATGCTAAAATGATCTAAGGTTCTTAGACATTAGACGGTTACGCTTTTTTCTACAGACTTCGAAGTAATTACCTAATTAGGTAATGGTAACTATACTTCATTTATAATGTCTTTAAGGTTCATTTCTGTTTGCAGTACACATTGGGACACCTGGTCAGTAAACTCCGATGCGAAATGTAATATTTTGTTAATCTAAACAAACTGTAGCCAGACATTATAGGGCTGCCAGTTATTATATAAATTCCTTCTCAATTTGATTATGTTACGTATTATAAAAACAATATATTAACACAACAAACTTGATAATGTGTCCTTATTAATACGTAGTAGGAAAAGCTTAAACTGTAAATAAACAATTTTTTTTATAAGACGCAGCTCCTCTTCCTTATAAAAAAGAGTCCTTATATGTCTTACGTAATCATCAGTCATATTACTTTTCACCGCATCTTTCGCTACATGTTCTCAGTAGCAAAGTAGCTGAACACAATACAGTTGTTTCTGGAAACAGAGTAGAAATTTACCTATCCCAATTATTTGTGGTGTCCCTGGGCTATTAACCCTAACAGGACAATATTTTTCTAAATTGGCCGACTGATAAGCGTTATCACCAAATGCAATTGCAGATATGTTTTTATCATTAATCTGCGCGTGCGTTGATCTATGTGCAATGTCAAATGAATTGCTTAATTGCTATACAGACATAATGTATAGTGAATATATAAATGACGTTATAAAGTAAATAGGCGTTGTGAATGACGGGAAAAACGAAGAATTAGAGGTGATGAGAATGTTACTCCAATCATTCAAACATCCTAGTAGCGATGTTAAGTTATAGCAGGACCATTATTACAGGACAAAATATACTAACCATAACAGCATGAAATAGAATAATACCAAAGATCTTTTTAGCCACTTAAATAAATTAAAATTAGAAATTTGTTTACTATTTGTCGTACTTAAGACCGAAAGTTAATTAATTAAATACAAAAATTAATAACAAAGTTTCCAGACAGTTTTGTGTTCTTATAATGAAAAAAGTTAATTTAATCCAAACTAAAGCTTCCTGAAAAAAATATCTTAATAATTATAAATCATTGGAAAAATACAGCGATTTGACATTTCTTAATCTTAAAAGTCTCTGTGTCTGTCCAAGCTCATTGAAGAGAATATTTTTTTGCCTTTACAAAATAACCGGTAAACTGGTCAAGGCCTGTGATATGATGAATCATTGCGTACAACAAAATCCTTCAAAACAAAGTTTTTGCGGTAATAAGATGTGGTTTTAACAGAAATTGCCAAAAATAAGGATATTCGGCTAGGATAATAAGGAAATTAATGGGTCTATTAATTTGGGTACTTTACTTAAGTATGTTACACATAAATGATAATTCTAGTGACTAATATTAAAAATTATTTTTGGTAATATTATTGTAAAGTTTTGTTGGGTCAATGGTAATAATGCCGGACTAGAGTATCCCTGGTTATCCTGGAGTATCCTCGTGATGAACATATTTGTTAGCTGTAGTCTGACTGTTTTAATGAGTTAATAAAATTGAATATGCGTATGTAGTTGCGAAAATATTAAAGTTCGAAATATGTTAAAAAATTCACTTAATTATTCTTGCACACTTAGATCCTTTTAAAGGATTTATTACAGGTCTTCTGATTTTACGCTTAAATACGTCACATTAAAATTAATACTCAGGAAATCGGTTTTTAATATAAAAAAAACCTACGTCGCTAAAAGTTTTAATAACAAACTTATGAAACAATTAAAACCCTCATACATTTATCTATACTAAGAAATGCAAGGAGTCAAAACATGTTTAATATCAATTATACTTTTGGCTGCACCTGCCCAATACCGTAATGAAGAGGACAGGAATATATTATACCGGCGAGTGAGTGAGATAGATGTACTGTACCATGACCTTTCGCAATTTGAGTAGAATTGGCAGGTCAGTGACACGATACACACGATAAGATAAGAAAATTCGGGTGAATGTTGTTCTTTGTTTGAACAGCGTCTTGATTTCGTTGCTGTTTATAATGTTTTATATTGAATTTACTTTAGTCTAGCTGTGTATCAGGTTTTAGCTAAGTATAGATCCAACATTGGATAACGAACACTTCTGCCTGAGTATATCTGACATTATCAAAATAATTCTATGTTTAATTTTGAGAAAAAATCATTCAATTTTTATAATGTATAAATCAGAAGCTATCCAGTTAGTTAAAGCATGTACGTAATGTGTTCTTTACAATTGACAAAACAGTTTAATATTAGAATGCAAAGCTCCAGACGGGCTTAAAAAAGGAAATTGGTATTGTCGAGCAGCGAAAGTAAAACGCACACATACACAATGTACACACAAGCCTGACCTTTCCCAACTTAAATGGACGTCGCCCGAATACTCGGGGTCAATGACACTGCATCGCACCGAGGCCGTTGCATTCGGCAGGACTAAAAAAAAAGAGATTACTTTCGCTGAATGAAAATGAAGCCGAAATTCGCACGGTTCCCATTTCAAATTCGGAAGTCATTTGAATTTGAAATGTGATTCTTGATCGCATCTGTCAAGCATTTTTTTTCATGCGATGTCAATTTAATTTCGTGTTTTAACAATTTTTTTACTATATTTATGCAACTACGTTTAGCATTTGTTATTCGTTAGTGTAGAATGTACACTATGACTTCAATTCAATGTAATTTCAACTTCTGTTGAAAGTCAAAATTTACCAAAAAACCTTAATGATACAAATATTACGATTATTTTTTTAAAGTACATTGGCAAGGTCTTTTTTAATTAGGTGATTCATATTTCGGACTTTATTAAGTCTTCCTTATACGTGACGATATAATTTATAGATTTTTTTTAGAATTCGCAATAGTAAATTTTAATAAATTTATTTAAAATATTGTTTAAAAAATAAAATACATGTGTCACAAGAAGAATATTAATAATGCTCCACTTAGAATGTGTAAGGTAAGCGAAATTGCCGAAAGACCCAATTGTTTTATTATTTGTCTAATAATTTAATATCTGCTGTATGACCTACATTTTATGTTTGCATTTATTATGTACACGCTGCATAAATTATAATAGATACAATGGTGCTTTTGATGAGTGGTAAATTTAATTAAATTTAATTTTTGGCAATTATAACCAACAATACTGTTGATTAAACAAAATTACTTTTCAATTCTCAGAAGTAGTAGTTATTATGTAGACCAGCATTTTAAATATAATTTCTTTTGTCGAATATAACAGTCGATTACGTGCCAAATATTGATTAATCTCATTGATAAATGTGACCAAATTCTGTCTAAATAGCACGTACGTAAAATTACGCACTAACATTGCAAATAGTTTATTAGCGTTGCATCCGTATGAACTTGAGTAAGCCTCTGTGAATGTCATCTAGTCTCAGTGCCTTTGCAGTTCTGTGCACGCATGCACGATCTATCTAGCGCGCCATTACATAATCAACATTTTGCACGAACAATTCAAAAATTCAAAATTGACACTGACGTTTCCCATTATAAAAAAAAAAATATTTCCCGCGCTGTACGAGCGAGAGGGACGGACGCGTTGTCGCGCTGCAGTGACGTCGGACGGTGCAAGTGCATAGCGAAATAAAATAATGAAAAGTGGCAGTAATTTTGTTGTGTTTACGCGCGTTGCTAGTTTGTGTCGTTGGCTTTAATACCTTTTTTTATTCGCATCCACTAGCGCGCCCTCTACACTCGGACTGTGAACACATGGCTTATTCATGGAGCTGTCAAAACATGATAGTGATGTGTATATGTTGGGTTAAGTTTTTGGCGCGGTAATACCTAGTGCCTAGTTCAGAACGCGGAAAATTGAAGTAGCGGTGTATTTTTTTACTTAACTTAACCTACGACAAGATTCAGTTGCGCGCGAGCTGCCCCCGCACGCGCGTCGCTTCTTCGCAATAACAAACCCGAAAAATGCGAAAAGACTTAACCCCGAGAGCCAAAACAATCGAATATTATCACCGAACTATCAAAACTACGAATTTCGTCCGTGTTATTTGACTTGTGTTCGATGACCTGCGACGAACATTATTGCTCAATATTGTGATCTAGACCTTAGACCTAGTGCCTTACGTACAAACTAATTGTGATGTCATAGTGCAAAATTAGCTATAAACTAGTTAAGTGTTAGTGAACTATATTTTTGGAGCAAGATCGCCTTTTGTTCAAGTGCATATGGACTACGGCTGCATTGCCTTTATAAGGTAAGCTATCCATCGTATTTCAAACGCGATTTAATTACAGTTATAGGTAATTTATGCTATTGGAACGCCAATCTTAATCTATGAACTTGATTGCACTGTAGTGAAGTTTGATGCGAGTCGCTTGCATTCCTAGATTGCGCGTGCACGGTGCATATTAAAGTAGCTAACTTCTGTGGGTTGAGTACTGCGAGCGATTATCGCCTTTACGATCATATGTTTTAATTATTTTTATGTGGAAATTTCATTGAACATGTCAATTTCGGGTTGACGAACTAGTGATATTTTTGTATCGTTCATTGGTTGTTTTAACCTATGATGAGGAATGAGGTTTATCGTTCCTTTTCATTCAGTTTTCTACGTTCTTAGTTTTAATAATATTTCGCTCATTATTTAAGTCGCGTTAGTTTAAAAATCAATTAAAACGCCACATTATAGATTATAGTATTAATAATGGCTAGCAACAAAAAAAATGAAATTAAACATCTTTTTACAGCAAAGCTTGAAAAGATGGATACATAAGTATCTTGTGATGCGATATCTATGTTAAGTGATTTATTTAACACACATTTCGACTTGGTTAATTGTGTGTTAACATATTTATTTATGAATAGTATATATGTAGTTTAGCAGTTGTTATAGCAGCCATAGCGCAATATCTAAATCGCTTACTGTGTGTAAAAGGTGTCTTAATAATTATTCATTATGTTCTTGAGGAAATTGTTTCTATTAAATGATATACGGGTTAGGATCATTTCGGATCATTTTAAAACTAAATTACTTAACGTCAGTTCGTATGCGACCAATAAAAATAAGAGGTCAGGCAAGAAGACTTCGTTTACTGGTATAGGCGTTCCATAGATCATAGAATTCGGACTTTGAAATGATCAAAGCAAGGTTTTGAGAAAGAACAGAAAGTTGAAAAAGAGATTGTCCATACTTTTGTATAAGGTTCTGAAGCAGTAGTTACGTATTGCCTATATTGTACAATAAACATTAATATTTAGTTTAAGTATTTAATGATATATTAAAAAATTATATAAAATAAAAATTGATCGACCCGATACACTTTAAAAATGGGGATTCCTTGTTAGTAACGATCGATCGTTGTATAACATTCGGCAGGACATTGGTCGATAGTGGCATGACATGGCATTATACGTAATTGCTTTGGATTTCAATTCGATGTTTAATTTTTTAGGGTTCACTCGGATTTTATATATATTTAATATGCGCCTGACAGAAAAATATTATTTTTTATCTTACCCTAAATATTACATACGATTGATAATCGTTAAGTATTTTTAATTAGATTTTTTAAATTCAATATCAAGTGTTTCAGCTTGTGTATGAGAGTATGTATGTGAGAGATGGAGAATCAGTGAATTATACTGAAATATTATTAATATTTTAATTACTACAATTAAAAAACTTTTTATAAAATAATAGACATCTATATATCACACCGACATTATATTACTAACCTTTTGGTTTTTGGATGTGAACTTTCTTCTAGTTCTGTCTAATTGCGGTTTGTCATCAGAACCGTTGTTATTTTTGGGTAGAGTTGTTGCTGGTCATCCATCCTAACTCCTTTCAGAAGTAACCTGGAACAATCACAGAATCAATAAACTTAATAAATAAATATTATCACTACATTACACAGAGAATCAAGAGTTTTAGAAGTAAGGTTTTTTCTATAAATGACATTTGAAATGGCTTAACATTAATTAAATATGGTTTATACTTGTTGCTAATTATTTAATTCTGGATTGGTTCGTGTGCTTTTAAACTGTTTGTGTACAAACAAATATTTAAAGCTGACAAGTGCTTTAAGCTCACACAGATCTATCGATGTATTAAAAGTCAGACGTAATAAATCTTAAATGAATGCATTGTGTGTAAAGTATTTTGTGATTAAAATTTTATTATTATTAAATAACTTACGAAAATAACAGTACAGCCTAATAAAAAAAATCAATAGTATTTACAAACAGCGAACGGTCGGCCATTTTTAATTCGATAACTTAATCACGTCGACTAGTGTTACATATGACAATGCCCTTAAATTTAATTTACATTTACACAGTAAAAACCTATTTACCTGGGGATTAGGTTTTAAATAGTGCGTCTAGGTTTTCGTTTTAATCGGCCGGAGACCTTTTATAATTCATATAGAAACACAGTTTTAACACAATTTTAAAAAGCAAAGGCAATACAAGTAAGAAATAAACAAGTTTACATTATTAACACTAGTACTTAACTGAAATATTATTTTTCATTTTAAAGTATTATATAACTACCAAATGACAATGAATAAAATATATAGGTATAAAAATCAAGTCTCTCTCCTGTACCTACTGTAACATACTATGTATAACTATGTTAGTATGTTATAGTGAATAAAAGATAAATAAGGCTTGATCAAAAGTTAATATAACCTTTATGGGCTTTAAAATTTAAATAATAAATAAATAAGCATATATTTTAATATTTATTGGTATTATTTCAGTCACGTTATCTTATTTGTAATCGTATCACGAATTTGTGAACAAATACATGACTAATTATTTATTTATGGTCTGCAATAGCGGCCCACCCAGTATCGCATCCGTAACCTTCAGCCGTAATTCAGCAAAATATAAAATAATTAATAATACAAACCTATTCTATTCCCCTATTCATATACTCTTTAATTTTTCAAGTCTAAGACACACTATTGCTTTTACATATTTAATTAATTCCTAATTCAAACAGCCATTAATAATGTCCATTCACATTGGGTTGCCTGGTAGAGATCGCTAATTAATGATAAGGCCGCCCGTTGCTTTTATATGTACATCTATTAACATTATCTACTTCTACATCACAAAGATGAACATTGATTATTTTCATGAAAAATATATTTCTTGATCTTTGAATGCTTTCATTTCCGTAGCCGTGCTGTTTAAAATTATGTTGTAATAGGAAACTCGAATATACACTGCATACAATTTATAAGCGACGTTGAAAAAGCCTTCTCAAATTTTTCGTCGGTTAATGAGTCACTAGTATGCTCGAATATTAATTCCCCAGCTCTTGGTTAACAAAAGCTTCCGTGACCGAAGCCAATATCAGTTTTAAAAAGCCCCAACGTGTCGCACCGCCGAAACGATAACGAATGTTGCCAGCATGGCATGCCTTTCAAATTATTTTTCGCCGAATTAATGTAAAAATCGTGTTGGTATTAATACGTTTTTCAGTTTGTAACCAAATACTATTGTTACGTGATGTTCTATTCAATTTATGCGATCTCTTTCTTGTCATGAAAATGTGAAGTTTTTAATGTGAATTGTCGCTGTCTACGTATAAAATATATTAATCTGAATTGAAACCCAACCGCGTGAAATTAATAGCTAAATGTATTACTGATTATGAAAGTATCATTTATGCTGTGATTGTACATTTTTTCGGTTTGAAAAACTAAACACATTCTGCAAATTTCGCATTTTTATTTGACTAAAATAAGATAGAATGAGACCTCACAATTTAATATCTGTCATTACAACATTTCCCCACCAAGCATTGTCTTTCTAAACTTTCTGCGAAAACTTTCTACTTGACGTTCAAAATTCACTGATCACCTAATATAGGAACAACAATTTATAGCGAATAAGTCGCAGTGAAAACTTACATCACATCCGTGTATTAAATGCAAGAAAAGTCATCATCCGATGTCCAAGATGGCCGCTATTTTTTGTCTATGCTAACGGCCGAGCGAATGAGAACCAGTTTCTTTGCGTTTCATACTTAACCTTGTCATTAGGCCCGACTAGTCATTTTTGAAATTCGAACGCTCTAACTGATTTCAAGTCCATTCTATTCGCGCTCTTATTAACTGTTTCTAAAGCCGCTTTCCGACTGATGCATGCTTTAATGTTTGACGTTTCGAATTTGGCGGCAATTTTCGTCACAGACTACATTCCCCCCTATCATAGATAGTCAATGACATCGCGCGAAAGTATGTTCTACTATTTCATTAGACATGTGGAGTTTTGTTGCTGTGTTTTGAGTTATGATTAAAATATTGAGCCTAAATATTCTTTAACTGCATAAGGGTTAAGTTGTTCTAGACAAGGGGTATGCAATACTATATTTCCTTAGTAGCCAGCAATAAGCGTCTAAATAAATCAAACGTACCCAATCTGATCAATTACACTCCCTATCTCGGTTCACAAGTCATTGTTATCAGCGTACTGACACGCGGCCAACACAATTTGACCTCTAAACAACCACCAATAGCAACCATTATGTCATATTAAACAGTAAGAGCGAGGGAGGCCAATCTAAATTTGTCGATTGCTAGGGTGACCATAATTATTTAATAAAGACACTATCAGTAGTGTACTTATTCGGATCTAAGCAGCCCTCTTATTTAACTGTCAAGGGTCTTAATAAAGCAATCTTTTGTGATAAAAAGAAAAATGTACATTACTTGTAAAATTTAAAAAAAATCTTTAACGCAATATTTTTATTATTAGTTTGTGAATTACAAGATATTATAAGAAAATGTCACGAAATTATAAATTCCGTAATAGCAATTGCATCCAACGACGCCTGTAACATTTTATAAGTAATTTTTTTATTGATAAAAATCCAGCTTTGTTTTAATTACTAAATATGTCCATAAAAACCAGTTTAGGGGGATAGCCTACTCAGCGCGAATAGACGCGAGAATGCCCGAACGTAACTAATATGGCGTCGTCACGGTTTTGAGGTTAAGGTTTGACATTTACGTTCTAACATCTATCATAATAGGAACTATTCAATCAGTTAATTGCACTTCTATCCGCTCAATTATAAGGTTGTTTATCCCTTGTTACATAGGTTAATGTATTTTGGTTTATAAATAGCGCGCCGCTTGTCATTTTCTTCGTAATAAAGGGTCTTGATCTTTACATTGAATTCTGTGTTGTGCGTTTTTCTCACGTTTTATTACTTAATGATGGGGGGTCTATGTACGTAGCTACTCTGTATTCTGTATTGTAGGGCTAATCATGTTCACGTAGTATCTATTTATGCTGATACTAATATTATGTCTAACAATGCAGAGACTTAGGGATATAAATAAGTTGTCAAAGTAATTTTTACATAAATATGCTTAAGTGTATAAAAAATCTTGAATTCTAAGCGATATTGCTATAAAACTGGCATATTTATAATTACAAGTGTATAAAAAAATACATATGTTCTTCTGCTATTTTACTTTGTGGTCTAGTCCCAAAATTCGACTGACATAATCGTAAATCGACACTTCTTAAAACAATGCGCTCTTATCACGGCGCTTATGGTGGCAACGCGAGACGGGAGCTCTAAAATGGAGCATTGTTTCAGATATGCACTATGAAATATTCTTATAGATTTAATTTGTAAAAGCAAATATCCATAGTATCCATAAACATTCTGTATATACAATAACTTATGTTGTTTTTTTTTATAAGTTATTGTATTTATTACTATACTGTAATCGACAGAATATGCATATATAAGAGACAACCAGATAGACACTTTGTAACATTTATCTACGCATTTTATCTAGATTTATTTGACGAGTAGAAATATTAATGTTAATTATTAAATTTGTCACTTAGCAAAACTATATTTAATAAAGTATAATTTATGTAAGTTACAAAACTTAAAATTAATAGTTTAATAAAAGCAACATTTTAGCGCTTCTGCTTTCTCAATTTAAAATCCATTCGGGGAAGACGAAAAGATAACAAAAATTTCCGCGCCAGTTCCATAGAAATCTATTTGAGCTGATTGATGTTTGAATTCATTCTTCGAATACTGACCACATCGAGCCGAAAAAGTTTTTGATTGTGTTAGCTAACTCTTCATTTTTAATATTATCAAAATATTTAATTTACATTAATATTTTTTTGACAGTTGAAGTTATATATTTATAGTCCATGCTCAAATATCACGAGCATTTTATATCAAAGTCCCCGCACGTAAAACCAAATTAAGTTCTAATAAATTTAAAACACGCGTAAAGAGTATTTTGGCTGAAAAGGTATACTATACCGTAAACGAATATTTAGAGGACAAAAATCCCTTTAATGTGTCGGCAATTGGCTCAGTATCGAGACAGTTTAATTCTTGAGTAGCCTTACAATGCTTTGTTATTTGAATTGTTTATGGAGTGGGAGTGCCATGCTGTTACTTAGGGTTTCAGCCGAATGGGCAGGCACGGCCGGAGAAATACCACTCTCTCACAGAAAACCGGCGTGAAGTGATGCAATTGGACTTTGTTCATTTTGTACTCGCGTTTCGTTCGGTGAGTGAGATCTTCCGGTGCCCATCCTTTCCCCTTCCCCGAAACGCTGTTAGCGTTCCTCTTCCTGAAAGGCCGGCAACTCACCTGTAAGCCTCCTGGCGTTGCAGGTGTCCATGGGCGGCGGTTGGCACATCACTCGAAGTGACCCGCCTGCTCGTTTGCCTCCTCTCACATAAAAAAAAAAAAAAAAATTGTAAGTAACATAATTTTGTATTAATTGTTTATTTTAAAAGAGCAGCAATCGAGTTTCTTGCCGGTTCTTCTCGTTAGATGACTGTCTTCCGAACCGGTGGTAGTGTAAAAAATGACGATTGAAAAGTGCGTTTATAAAGACCTACTTGAATAAAGATATTTTGAGTTTGAGTTTGACACATTTATATCTCATCAACGACCACAGCCTTTCGACTGGAACACAGTTAATACCATTTCAAATAGACACTAAGTGTTGTATCGCACTTCTATTTAATTAAATAAGCCATTAAATATTTTTCAAACAATGCGTATCGTTTGAATAAAACTATTGTTCGTCCCGTCATTGTCCGTTTGTAGGAAATTAAATTTCCGTACCTACTATTTTAACGTGACTGGCTTAGCTGAAATGCCTATGAACATTCATACATGTATTATACTTGTAATATTGGTTGGTATAATATTATTAAGTATTTGTTTAGGCGCGGTAATGTTTTTGGCTCTTGATCGCAATCTCACCTAATGATCAGTGAAATGCGGCCATGTTTTCTTTAGGGGCTATGGAATTGGGCAAACATTTTCACTCTTGTGCTGCTGGTAGTAGGATAATCTCTATTTTGGGTAGATAGCTCATGTCTGAGCGTCGTGGTCGGCCGGGTGGGATCTGGAGTGAGTTATATGTCTCAACTGGTCTTTAACGCCTCTCTCACTGTGGTATTGAAATTTGAGAACGTTAAAATAAAATAATTTGATTCTAATTACAATTGATATAAGTAACTTAAACTAAAACAAAACACAAAACTAAAACAAATTTTAAAAGTTTGGTCTCTGTGGCAGAGTACCCACAATGCTGGCGGCCTTTCCTCGCTGTATCGCGATGCTTATACGCTAAGCAAGGAAAGCACCAGCTCTTGGATCACCGGTACTGACTACCAGGCGCCTACTTCATTCTTCAATTCTTTCTGCCACACGGACCAAACTTTTTAAATTTGTCTTAGTTTTATTTTAAGTTACTTATATTAATTAGGTTAATATGAAGAATTTTTTAAGTGTTTATTACAATTGTATGTTTAAATTATATCTTCTTTATACGATTTATTAAACTTTTAAAGTGCAAGTAAACAAGTGCATGATGTCCTAACAAAATGTGTATTTTTCGGTCATTTAAAGTATTTGAGTTTCGTAGCAGAGTTTAAGGCAAACGTACGAAGTAGGCAATTAGCGTTCCATATTTTAGTTGGTAAAAACTCGCCGTAATAGGTATGCAAACACAAAAGCACGTGAATTTGCGGACAGTGACGTCAAAAGTGGCTCCAACTCGACGGAAGCTAGGAGGGTTAGCAACGAACATGTCATACAGATTATAGCTAAAAGTCAAACCCTATCAACTATTTTTTTATTATTTTTAATTTATCGTACTAAAAGCCTTCGCCTCCTTCACTTGGTCGGTTTGTTATTTCCTTTTATTTATTTATTTAATAAGGCACACCAACAACACACATACAAACATAACCCGAACAAAATTACAAAAAAAACACACAAGGCATGTATGTGCATAAATTATAGGGATGCACAGCATTACAGGTATACAATTTTAAAAAACAACTAAACAATCATATATATAATCATATACTCGTATATGATTTTATTATATGGTTTTATATTCAAAATCCAAAGGATTTAAATGCCATGGATATAGTTTTGATTTGATTTTAGAATGAAATACTACTACGATATTATTATTAATACTTGAAGTAATATAAAACTACAGCGAGCAACTAATAAACAAAAAACAAGGCTCACTTTAGTAGGACTAATATTTTGCTTGAACCAATTGAGAGTTATTAAGAGTTTGTTAAAATTGAAATTTAAACATTCCTGCTGACGGTACATGAATGTGCGACCGGCGTCTGCAGTCAGCGAAACCTGACGAGATTACACGGAATCGAATCCCAACCCAGCCGACACCTTTAGGACATTACTTTTAACTATTACGCTTTATGGACTATCTCAGTTACGCAGTGGTTTAAAAATGTGAGAAGTTTTACTACTGTTACGTATATTGGACATGTTTTAAAGATGATCTAATGAAATACCATTTTGAAAACTATATTGAATTCAATTTAATATCTCATGTCAAACCTAATAGGTTCTTGCCATGGCTGGTTCTAGAAAAAAAATATTTTCACATAAATGTTATAAACCGTAAATATTTTATCAAAATATCTTTAATTTTAATCCAGCAGTTGTTAGAAAATGGAAAATTCGTCACAAGCCTGAAATTTTCAGCATAATTACAGATAGTGCAATTTCACAACGGGTTATATTTAAACGGTAAAAAAGGGCGAAATTGTTGAGGGCCGAAATAGAGCCTCGTCGTGCGTAATGACGCCCGAAATACCCACAGAACTATAAACCTACAGTGGTATATTGTAAGCGGAATTTAAGGAATTGAATTTTTGTTCGAGATATTATCGATTAACTTATTTTTTTTGTTTACAACTTGATTTTGATGACCTAAGATGCTTTATTCGAAAGATTTTGTTCGAACGTTAAGTACAAAAGTAAAACATTTTATTTATAAATGTGATCAGAAATTTAACTATATGGAATCAGAAATTTAAACATATCTAATGATTATCTTAGAATTTGAGAAATTTTGTCTCCATTCTTGCAATAAGAATGAGGGTTTGAATAAAGACGAATGATCATTGGACTGAAAAGTTAACTAATTAATATAAAAATAATAATTGAAACTACTGGCATTTTTTTTTTATAAACATATTTTTTTAAATGCACAAGTACTATCACTGTATAATTTGTAAACTGTGGTATCAGTACACAAAAAGATTCGGTTGTGGTGTAATTATGCGTGTCTTTAGTGTAGTGCCTTTTGCATGTCATTAACATGTTTTTTATATTTTTCTGCAAATCCTGATATAAGGTAGGTTTTTCCAGGTAACTGACCTATGACTATATTTTTTTAATTGAGTAATGATGTGAATTTAAACAACATCAGTACTTCTACAATCAGTCAAACTTCTAAGTTACATCGTATGGTGGGATTGATTCCATAAGTTGTTAGATTTAAGTTAAAAACTGTATGTGTTTTTTGGCTTTGGGTAAATAAATAAATAAATAAAAACAACAAATAAAAGGCACTCAATGAAGCTTTACTTGTTATAAGGGCTAGGCTCTAGCGTCACCATTGAGCATATATATTAGTCAGTAGGGGACTTTTAGAAAGTTATTAAGTCTTGCACAATTATATTATATTATATTATATACAATTATATTATATACACCATATGTATATATATACCCATTACAGAGGTCTTCATGTTATATTTTTCCTTCCTACATTAAAATGCCTTAACAATGAAAACTCTTTACCAAAAAAATCTATGGTAAGCCTTAATGCCAATGGAATGATAAAACCCCAATAACTACAGCCACGCGATGTCGTTTTTTCCATCGATTCCATTCTTTTTGTTCAAGTCTCGTTTTTCGTATTAGCCTTCGTTTTGTTTCCACGAAATTCAACATTTTTCAGCACAACGCGATTTACTGAGTGAAAGACTAGAGGTGATGTAGAGTTAATGTTAACACTTATATTTTTAAAAGGTTTATTAAATCACGAATAAGTACCTACTAGATATTAAATTCATTTATATTTCTTATGCATCGGCTAAAGTTGTAAGTTTTTATTTTGCGATACAAATTACTAGTAAAGAGGAATAGAAGAAAGATGCATCAAACAATTCTTAACGTGTTAAGTCTTACGTCAAACACAGACAAACAATATTGCCCGTTACCTATTAAATATGTCTAAGTGGTCCTACTGACCACATAATAAAAATATTGTCGTATCCTGTAAGAACCAGCCTGATTACCTAGGCAAATACTTGCCACCAAGAACATGCTTAAGAACTTAAATGACCACAATGCAAGAATTTCATAAGCATCAATAAAGTATGAGACTCAATTAAATTAATTAAAAACTCGAACACATTGTCATTCATAAAATTTAAATATATAGAAAGAAGTCTCTACAGATTGCTCTGTCCGTATCCATTTCGGCTAACTAGCAATAGCGTTGGACACTGCGTGATGTTTTGTTCCAATGACGTCAACGTTTAATAGTCACGTCAAGTGAGATATGCTTTTAACCAACTGTGATGAAATAAATATGTTTTCAAGCAAAACAATTACACATTTACACCAATTGAATATCTAATATCTGAAAAAACATACGTGATAAATATTGTAGGCTCTTACGATGACAGTAGTTATACCTACTTATATTATTACGCACTTAACATGGGATATAATTTTTAATCCCATGCAATACCATTGTGTTATGTCGGTTAAATATTAAAAGTTGTTTTTCGTAAACTTCTAACTTCGAAATCACGTTGAGTAAATCAATAAACTGACTTTTAAAATAACTATAAAATATGTTGACAAAAAGATTAGCTGAACTAGTATGTCCTTTGATAAGTTGTAGTAAGGTCAGCATATCTAGGACAATGTTTCGGTACCAACGTTCTAGGCTACGGCACTTAAATAGAAAAAGATTTTACTTGATCAAAATTTCAGTTATTAATTTAATAAATATAATATAAACACATTTTTTTAAATTTGATTAAAAGTGTAAGTAGTCATAATTTGCGATTCGATTATATGAAATTAATTCAAGAGCCTTCCTAAGCATTTACGTAACAGTGAAAAATCTTCATATAATTTTAAATTTATCGATTTTTCATAATGTTAGTTAACTTTCATTAATATGATATTGATATGTTTGTCAAGAAGTATTGTTTTATACTTTTCACTATCAGACAAGTATGAAATATTTTTGTTATTATATAAGATTATCCGTTTCCAAATATTTCAGATTATACCTTCAAAAAATCTATGGATTTAGTGTTGGTTGGTAGTATGGTCTTTGGTGTTGCGAGGTTTAATTCCCTGATCTGACGTTTCTAATGCTGTCAATTAGTGTAATCCTTATCCAAATTTTAAACCAGGATTCTGAACATTCTATAAACAAACAATTAACTGCTGTGTTAAATATAGAAACTGAGCAATAGTATTTTAATTCGTAGGAATAGTGCGACTACAAACAAGGTACATAGAACCTTGTACATTAGGCACAAGGCCACACCTGCATGGCGTTTTCGTGAATAAAACCTGTCTTGTCAAGGCTCTATTTGTCTAGTGGTTCACGCTACGTACGTTAACCACTCGATACCACTATCGAGTGGTTAATGCCGGAAATAAGACTAGTACCCCTAAGACGTAAACAGTGACGACTGGAGTATCTACGACAATTTTTTCTGTATCACTCGCGTCATAACTTTCTTTCGTCGTGCTAATGATTGTATTGGCGTTGACTTGGTACAAAGTTGATTTAAAAATAATAAAATGTAAAAAAAAAGACAATTCGTTCAATTTATTTGTAGAAAGCGAAACTGACAATCTACATTTAATACTTAGGAACAAGAGCCGCCATATCATGTTTCATGCGAAATTATTTAGACTAGTTTTCTCACGCGGCGCTGCGTTATTCGATGCAATGGAATTTTGTTTATCTCGAAAATTTAAATGCACGCATTAATTGATAATTCTCATTCAGTATATTTTAGTTTACGATCCAAGTTCAATTTTATGCACCCAGTGCCGCTACATACAAGTCCGGTTTGGCCAAATTATAGGAAAAAACAAAACGTCCACGTCTGCTCGCATTAAACATGTGACAGATAAAGACGAAAGAGAACTTTAGTGAAGTGGTAGTGTAAAAATTGACGATTCAAAAGTGTCTTTATAAAGACCTACTTGAATAAAGATATTTTGAGTTTGAGTTTGAGTTTGAAGAGGTATATACCACAGTCCTTTCTTTACGTTACTAAAGATTACAAACCATAGATAATATATATACTAATAATAAGACAGTAAAAATCGAAAATCTGTACAGTAAATATTTTTAAAGAAGAGTCATAGAAACCAAAAAAATTTGAAATAAAATTTGAAATTTCGAACACAGAACTGAGCTTCGCATTTTGATGCACCATATGTGTTGAACAATTTGGCTACGCATATTACGAGCTTGTAAACCATTATATATTTCTAGGTCAACCAGTAATATATGTAAAAAAAATTGGTTGTCCTCGAATGCAGTTTTGTCTAGACGAATATAATGCACTAGTTTTAAAATTTGCATCACATAATAATAAGTTGGTAGAGAATTTTGTTATTTTCTTTAGCTATAACTTTTGTTCCTTTGATACAATTTTCGAATTAGTTTAGGATTTCATTGTACAAATTATATGTACTTTATGCATTTAACTGTGAAAATAAAGGGTTAAATATTAACATATTTGTATATTATTATACTTTCAACATAACGTTATTAAACTATATTTTTGTTACATTTAACTATCGTGATAAAACATATATTTATATTTTATAATTCTCATATATAATACAAATAAAGTATCCTTCGGGTCCGTTGCGCAAATATATTAAATAAAATGCTAATTTTATTTCTGCACACCTTATAGATAAGAAAACGGTTTATAATCTAACCTTGTTTATTTATTCAACTGCTTGACCCAATATTTAACTTCGAATCAACATATTGAAACCCATTTCCTGCATTTAAATTAACTTATAATTCTTAGTACCTTCACATTTTATCGTAATATATAAATCAAAAGTTACAACTTTTAAAAAACACCTTTATACAGTATAGGTACATTATCTAAGTAGCTGACAAAATTATTCACGTATAATTTATTTAATCACACTTTATTGCACTTAAATAGTAGAAGTAAATGACGTTAATAAATGTTAGTACATATAAGAGAAACGGGCGGACTTATCGCTGATAAGCGATCTCTTCCAGATAACCCACAACAACGACAATTCACGTATAATATGAACTATTATATTATATACGGATTAAAAAACAATTAACAGCTTTTAAGTATGTTATAATTAATAGTTTTGGCACAAACAGCTATAAACTACAAAACTCTCATAACCTATAAATCACAGAATTACAGATACAGCCGATACGAGCTTGATAAAAGTGCGTTAGTAACAATATTTAATTATAAGTGCATCAACAAGATTTTATTAAAATAATAGAAGCCACAATTACAATGATCCCGAACTACTGATTTATCAGTCAGTGGTAATTTTTTTTTGAGTAACAGACATCTCCATTTATATTGTTTCGTAACTGGATTGTTGAAATTGATACTAGTAACATTTACTGGTCAATTGAATTAAACAAGTCTTATATTAATATGTCTAAACATGATTTAATCCTTTGCACTGTGAATCAAGGGTATGATGACATAATATTTATAACTTTCGACTATTCAAATAGATATTCTCACAAAGGGTTTTGAAACAAATGGTAACCTTCGTTATAGAATATGTTATGTTTAGAATACTAAATTCCAATCTATTGTTTTACTATTACAATATGCACTTTACAAAACTTATAACATCCGCCCGATTCGAATTGGTTTTTTATAAATGACGATATATTTCATTTGAAACATATAAAACTCACCACTAGATGTGTCTTTGTTGTGGTGGTAGTTTGTACTCACGTTCTTAAATGTTAAGTTTTGAACAGTGTTTGTCAGTTGAGTATTGGGACTGTTAAGAAACGAAAATCCAGTAGTTCTGAACAATAACTGCGAATGAAAATTTAAAATTTCTTATTATGCGTTGTCATTTAACTAACATGCCTGTACAAGATTAAACAAAGTAATAATTCTTGAATTGCTGATAGCCTGAATGCATGCATAACATATATTTTTTGATGTATATTATTAAATGTGAGAAAGTAAGATTATACCAATTTTTATAAATACATAATGATCCTACAGCATCAGGTTCGGTTTTATAGACAAAAATATACCATCAAATATAATGTTTTCAGGTTACAGATAAAGCTGTCTGTTGTCCTCTGTTTCTTAAATACATATAAGTTATCTTGTTTTTAATTTATTTCTTATTCTTGTGTGTTTTCTTATTCTTGAAGATTTTATTATTATTATTATGTATAAAAGTGCTAATGTACTTTAATTAATTATAAAAAATTAGTGCACGGCCAGGATTTATACGCCACAATTGAAAAGCTCCCGCTTAAGCCACGGCTAACACTGTCTAGCTTTTAAAGATTTATCTATATAACTAATATTTTATAAACATCGAATAAAATTCTACACGGTTATGTTAAAATAGGATTTAGATTGGCCAAAGTGAAGCCATTTTGTTCAAATAAAATCCAATAATGTAATAAACCTGTTTTGATGCATTGTTACAGCGTTACTTGCGAAAATTGTTTTATTATTCATAGAAGTTGAATCACGCGAATTAATTGATAATATTATATATTTAAATTATCTGTGTTCGTGTGTGTGTGTTATCTCATTAATTTTTATTTCCAAATCAATCATTATTGAATATTACTATAAAAAACTAATAAGTTTAAAACGAATAAGTTTTAAAATAAATAAACAAATAAAACTAAAATTAACACATTTTACCCACAGCAACACTCGTTCGCTTGAAAAACGTCAGTTTGTCGTTAATTCTTGTGATTATTGATTTAATTCTTGTATATTTAGTTTACTTTTATATTCTATCTTATACCTCTATATTGGCCTTTGTGCTGTATTGGTTATATAAATAAAATAAAGTAAAACACCAAATAAATTAATAATAATAGTATTAATATATTAATTATAAAAATTAATATTATTTACCGTAAATAATTTCTTTTAAATCATACAAATTCTTAAATAACAGTGTTGGATGGTCTTATGCGTGCTACTCTCAAACAAGAGATCGGGTTCGAATGCAGGCTGTGTGCTAATGGATTTTCGGGAAAAGCAAGATTACCTAAATAAAGAAATAAACGTTTTATTTAATTAATTTATTAATGTTTTACCAATAGAGTTAGTACTTATTATTAATTAGCTTTAAAGAGGAATAAAGCTGTTTTATTTCTTATAAAAGTAAATTACTATAAATTTTGTAATTGAAATTTTGGATAAACTGCAATAATATATTTAAATGGAGCTACATACATAACCCAAACATATAGTGTTAAAAAAGGATATAAATTTAACTATAAGTTTAAATTTAATATACTAAGATCCACATATGAATGTAGGTTAAAACGGTCCGGAATCAACAAGTAGTCGCACACACCTTTATTATTGTTTTCATGGCAATATGCCTTGAAACTTGTCCTACACATTTATGGGAAGTTATTTCTAATCACCTGTATAGTGTACTGAAATGAATATGCTAAATTATTATCAGAAATATGTCTTCCGAAAAACTATTTTTTTGGATGAAACTGTTAAATAAATAAAACAAAGTACAACTTAAAGATTTCTCTTAAATAAAATGATCCAAAGACAACTGTATGTCTGAAAATGCCTAAGTCTACCTTGTAAATTCAAATCGCTTTGTTGTCACCCGATGTCACCGACTCGATTTGCCAATCATTAGATATCAAATAAAAAGTCACCGCTAGAGGGCGCAGATTACAATTCCACAATCAGCTGATAATCAAATTGATGAGCAGGTAACTACAACCCTTGCTCCTAACCTCATATATATCAATTCAAATATTCTTAATATGCAAATCCTTGTATACCTGACACGTCGCGCTGGTTTTGAAGTTCACGGCTGGCACTGAAACCAGCGACTTCTGGTTTGAGCCAACTACCAACACTGCCTTATAACACCTCAAAACACATTTTCAGTGCAATTTTTAAACTCCATAAGGTGAAACCGTTGAGGAACGTATTCATAAACAGACGAATACCCGATGTCCACTTAGAGTACCCCCCTTCCACCCCAAACCCCACCCCGTATTGATTTTCTTCGCCCCACTAACGGCACTTTTGACGAGACAATGCTTGTCCAGTTTTTTTGTATACTCCTTAATTTCGTCTAGACAAACCAAATATAATTGATTTTCAATGTTATTTCACATTCATTAATATTGAGTGAGGTATTATTGATTCTTGTCTGCGTCTTCTAAGTATAATCTTCGGTGGATATTTTATCTAAAACAATGTTGTAGAACTGTGTTCCTGTATATCCCACATGTATTCCTTTTTCTTTATTTATATAAACACCATATTACACGACATTCTCAGCCATAGACAGCAGAGATGTGAGGAGATTTAGATATTTTTGGTATAAGCAATATTTTTAGCAAAATTATATTTCGGTTAAGCTGAGTGGAACCAACCAAGAGGTACTTGTGCCCACATCACTTAAAACAATGCTGTCATCTACAGGTATTGCTTATTTTGTTTTGCTTCAATATTTGTATATTTATGTATATAAAGTTAAATACTTTTAAGTTAATAAAATATGTTTGAAATTAAAATTAAATAAAAACTTAGTTCCTATCAATTACTTTTTGGATCTCATGTTAAAGAAAGTGAGCCATGTAACCTCCCAATGAGATCAACAGAGCCTTGGCATCTGTATTTGTAATTTTCTCCGCAACTTTTGGTCCGTATATCAACCAGTCATTCGAATAAATTGTGACCTTATTTCTAAATAAGTCAAGGTCTTAGGGGTGCGTCCTTCAAACGTGTCCTTTGAGAGGTTCTACTTAATAAATGAAGCCTTCATTCAGATTGATTATATTTTATTTAATTGTAGGTATACAGAACCGTGCTATTTATAAAATAAAAAAACAATAACACGAAATAACAATAATAACCGTTATTCATAAAAAAACAATTATATCTTTATTCACATAGGTTTCTCAATAGTTTGAGAAACCCAAAACAAAGTGCGTAGAGCGGACGAGAAGAACTGGCAAGAAGCATGAAGACAAGAAACTCTCCACCACGGGAGTGGAGCGATTTATTACACTGTTTGATAAGAAATAATTTAATACAACAGTTAATAATATACAGGACAGAACTATAGATAAAAATACAGAAGGCTATGTAAAGTTTTGAACAGTACTGTTTATACCAACAACTCTTACTAGTTCTTGATTAAAATATCTAGTCAAGTTGAATGATTTGTAATTAGACATTTATAAGTAAGGTCGCTAGGCGTTCGGATAAAGCCGAATACAAAATGGCCTACCGGTTTTAAATTCACGTCGCGAGTCCTTTTTTGAAAATAGGAGTGAACTAAGACATAAACCTCTCAACCATACATGCGCGTTTATCCAAAAAGGCCAAATTCGTTTTTCTGCCTGGCCATTAGAAAATGGCGACCCGGCAACCCAATTTACTCTGAGACACTTTTCCAGCCCAGGAGGCTTTCATTGTTTGCTAAGATTCGTTTCCCAACGGAGGCTAGCGTCAGCAAAGCCCAATTCCGCGCATGATCACTCTAATTAATCGTTTTCTTAACTTTGCAAGAAAAATTTAATTTTTTTTTTGACAAGGTTAGGAATGATGGTGGAAGAATATAAGCGGTTGTTAGATTTAAATAGCTTAACATTAATGTGAATGTTATATTGGAATTATCTAAAATCCACATCTACATAATGTATAGATGAGAAATACTTGTTGTAATTAGTCGTTAGACTAAGGTAAAACCACCGTTTATCTCAGACGTTTATCCAAGACAATGCGTAAAGTGTTAAACGAGTTAGATGTAAAGAAGCCTTACTAACCGTCTCAGTCGCGATCGAACAAAATCAATACAATACAAGTGTTTTAGTCACGTCTGTCTGCCTCGAGCCCGCGCAACAGTTTGCGTACACTCACGTGCCAAAGTGTTTTCAAGCATCTTAGATTAACTAACACTGAATAGAGGGAATTCAATGATATGAAATACATTTGTTGACAGGATGGTAAATATTAATGTTAAATTTAATGAACTGTCTGTTGTTGAAATACGAGAGACAATCTTTGAATGAGATCGTGAAAGGTCTTATTTTTATTAAAAAAGTTTTTATATCGCTTAGTTATGATTCCTGTTAAAATTGAAAGATTTTTTTCATTTACAAACTTACTTTAGAGTTATAATATTTAAAGTTTCGTGAGTTTTTTTAAACAACATCTGTACCTATATAGATATCTGGATATTACGTAGAAACGGTCCTCAGTGGCTTAGGTCCATTGTAACATTCGCGATCCATATATTAAAAATATATTATTAAATAGGACTTTAATACACACACGTAATAAATATACAACTATATTATGTATCTGTCCTCGTATCTGCGTTCATTTTGAAATTTAATTAGACCTAGATTCACTGGCATTAGCATTCCCTCAATGTGAGCGTCAAGGTTGGTATAAGGACGTTATAACCGAATTCTAGCCGATATTTAGTGTCAGTGGTACAGTGGTAAATAGTCCGTAGTTCAATATTTCATTGTTCGGAATCGAACCCGGGAAGTGAGGGTCTCCCCTAGTACCCCCTAGTACCAGTAGTTCACCAGCGTTGGGTGAAGAATGTATACTTTGATTTACTAAATAAAATTGTGTGTACGTAAAGTATTTTTGAGATAAATTTTAGCCATGATTTAAAAATTATAATCCTATTGTAACCTTGTATCATATAGGAATAGTTTGACTCGCAAATGCTCAAGGCAAATCAAAGGGCAGAATAAGGACAGTTTTTGCATTTGCAGTTTACCACTTAAGGACATAGAAGCTTCTACACAAAGTTCGTATTTAGTGCGTTCTATATTTAATTATTCTAGTTCCAGAATTAACTGGAACTAAGATGTGTTCAGTTCGATCTAAAAACGTGTAAATAACAAAACCAAGGGCTAAGACCATGGATTTCCTGGAAAACCTTACAATTTAATACGAAGGCGCTTTTACATATATTTTGTGATATTATTTTGTTTTTGTGTTTTTGAAAACGGTGTCTTTAGCAAGGTTTTGAAAGGTGTTGGTTCCATTGGTATCGTCTATTGATATTCATTCTAACCCCGTTATTCCTTCAGGCAAGTGGATAAATATTAGCCTTATCACAGAAGAAGTGATAAGTTTAGTCTTGACTAATTTACTATAAATAAATTAAGTTTAAACAATGTGTATTGCAATCCGTCAATGACAAAGTTAAAGCGCGTTAAATATTTATGGTGAGAAATTGATTTGTAAGCTTTTATACCTTATGTTTATTATGAATTCCTTTTACTGGAGACATTACTTAAATACATGCTGGGAAAGTCTCATCTGGTTTTTAATAAATAATATGCTTTATTCGTTGTGTCCACTTAAACATTTTATTGTTTGTATGACCTAGTTAGTACTTTATAACTTTGGCACCCTTAAAAATCTATTGTGACGTCACAATTTTGGTGTCACTACTTTGGCGTCACAACATGGTGCGATGCCAACTTTTGGACGGCTGAAGATCTGACATCGTTTATGTGTTAAGACAAAGAATTTAATTAAAGCTTTTCTTAACATTTAAACAAATTACTCATTAGGACATTGTAAATATAAATTTGAAACATTTTTTTTTCGTCAAATACAAAACCCATCTCTTCGCTGACTGTACCCGAGGCACACCACCTGTGGCTTCGTAAATTTAGTCTATTCCTTACTCACTCATACACATAAAAATCCAATATATCCGTCTCATTCCAGCATGTTTTCTCAAATAAGTTGCATCCGAAAACAACATACAGAACCTTTTATTAAGAACAAAGGATTTTGAGCCGTATTATTTGCTAATAAAGATTATTTTATCGCCAGCATGCCTAGTCTCTTTGTAGACTATGAAACTTTCAGGAAAATACAGCACGTTTCATTCTCTGTTTGTAATATAACGCGATTTAAAGTAAATAGTGATGTCTGGAGTGGTACTTCTTTGTATCGATAAGCGAATGTATCGATGTCGATAAGAATAATGACCTAAAATTTAAAAAAAAATATTCATTTTATACAACATATTATTCCATTTTTCGTAGTTAGAAGAGTTAATTGTTAGTTTATGCCTAAACGAATTATTCTTCATCTATTTCCCTTTTACTTATATCTATAACTTGTGAACAATAAATGTTCATTGAAATTCTTTTTTTTAAATGTACCGAACATCTAAATCAAAGTCTAACAAAAGTCACAAACTAACAACACAAGTAACATTAAAAATTGAATATAACTATCGATATATTACCCTCAACACTAGCATCCGGGTAAGTTTACCCCTTAACGCAGCCGGGCCAAACCGGGTAACAAATTCACTGTCTTGTGTTTTGGCAACGCGACTGAGCGTAAAACATTTAACTTTTCACTTTTTCAACCATTGTATACGCTTAATTTTTTATTTAAGTTTAAACATCTTCATTTCGCGGCTGCCTTTGTTCTTTCTCGTTTTTACAAATTCGCAATTCATAATTACCCGTAGTTTTGAAAGACGTAGTTTGAACGAAACATAATTAAAGTCGTAACCTACAGAATATACAAAATGTAATATAAAAATTAATTAGTTACATATACATATATAGGAACATAGATTTTTCGCCTACGATCATAAAACAAACTCTTGGATGAATATTGGAAGACTGAACTGACCCAAAAACATTACAATGGTATCAAAATCGACCAAGGGACTCAAATAACAAAACAATTAACTAGCTCACCATCTCTATCTCACACACACACTCGTATATGCAATCTTCACATTTACAAACATTCCTGACTTATACTAGATACGAAAATTTAATTGCGATTAACATTTGTGTTAATCAAAGTTAAGAGGAGCAGCTGCTTGGCTATAAATTAAACTGATTTAAAAAAATCCATTCTAAGAGCGCAGTTTATTTCTGCTATCTGATTTCTGTCTATATAATTAGGGTTTCTTGTATGTTATTGTATGTGCAATTAACTGTTATAGATTTTTGAATCTCTTCTAAAAGTACAAACCCTTCCAACACTTGAATTGTCTAGACAAATCACTTTAGATTCAAATTAAGTTTTATATTGTGTAGATAAATTGTATCGCGAGACCACAATACTATAAACAAGAAGAAACTCTCAATATTCGCTTAATTCCTGTGTACATCCCTAGTGTACATTGGGACATCCCTAGCCGGTTAACCGGAACACATTTTATCCGTGCTTACGGAAACCTGCGCGGCTTTAATCGCTTAATGTCTACTGTTTCGAATTTCGAACTCAAATATTCGATATTCAAATTTCGAACTTTGTGTGGTAACTACTTGTTGTGTATACCTCTATAGTACCGTTAAAAGTATTCCGTGGGTATTCGATTGAAATAGTACAAGCTTGCTCTCTATCATTTGTTTTTAATGAAACATGAAACAGTCAACACTGGTTGACGTATGCGCCAAGACTGGTGAAAAATAATAGGAAACATTACATTCCACATGTAATTTAAGAAAGATATTAATAACATTGTTGGTTTATATAATTTATATAAAAGAAGCAGAAAGCAAACGTAAAAGTGATTTATTGAGACAACATTTAACGATCCATAAAAAATTACTTAAGAACACATGATGCTATCTAGAATCTTAATGACTATTTGAATAACCAGACTTATATTCTCATAAATCATCAGCTGAGCCATCCGGTTACTAATATAATATGAAAGTTAGACTTTTGACCTTAGAACAAGTTTCTAAGGTATTTACTCAAAATAATTTCAAGATTGTATTGAATTGTTGATAGCTAGTATCAGTAGAAAGTATTTCCAATGAGTAGTGCCAGTTTTTAATTATTCAAATGCTGATGACATCTTAGAAATAGCTAACCTATACGCTATTCTCTGGTTTAAGATTTATGTTCCAAACTTGACAACATTCATACTTCATAACTGCCTTTCAATTTACGATAAAAATGGGATATACAAAACAAAGAACATTAATAATAATCGTTTATATTCTAAAAAAGGACCGGCTCCATCATGGCCGATGTAAATAAATTGCGTTCTAACGAGCGAAATAAATTTACATTCGTTTGAAAAACACACCAAACCGGTCATCTAATTATCAGAAACAATGACATCGTTTGCGCGGGCGACGGTCGCCATTTTGGAAGTTCGACCAATCAGCAACGGTTGTCAAGGTTACCCGCAATGTCAAAACACTTCCTAGTAATTTGTCTAGGCCACGCATGCTGTTTCTATGATAGATAACAGTTTGGAAGCCATTTTAATGTCCCCGTTTATCTAATATGATAATGTATATAAATATGAGCACTGGGAAGGTCAGATAAGTACGAAACTAGTGCTAAATGATATTATAATTTATTTAAATGCGCAATGAGAATTACATTAAAGAAAACATAATTTAAAATTTATTTGTTAATTTTTTTATATTCACAAGTTTGAAAAATATTTTCTATATTATAAGTGAGTATATTTGCCGAGAGACTAGACCAGACACAGAACTCTCGTTACATACTAAGTTTTAGTTTGCATCGTGTTTAGGTCCCAAGAGCACTTTGGTAGATAATTATTTGAATATTCTTCGTCTAAATTTAAACACCGTTTTTATGACTAACCGACGCTCGAATGCGATATCCACAAGTTAAATCCTTTACAACAATCGTTCAAGTAGATTCACGGACATGTAAATTCATAATGTCATTGATGTTGTTTTTCTTGAATATAAATCGTCGTCACAGACTGAAGCGCCACCTACACCTAACTGACAATAATTTCGTCAAAATATTCTATAATTTTACCGTCATACAGTCATACCACCTTAGACAATAATAATCAAAGTTTTAACCACTGAGCTGTGAATCCACACCAAAGAACACAATTCAAACGCCAAGAGACACCGAAAAATTGCATACCCAATCTAATTAACTGCACCAACAAAGAATTTCTTTGCAACATCTTACGTCCAGGCCAGAACGAGATCGCGAGAAACCCCCCCTCCAAACCCCCCGGGAGCGCCCGCCGGGGCCAAGGGGGGGTTGTATACATTTTTTCTTTTCCTTTTCTTAAGACGAAAATTTGTTACGCTTTTTATACTTATGCCCGGGGTGGTTCGAGCGATCGATAGCTTTTTCTCCCCACACCACCCCTATATCAATTTTTGTGCTGTTTTTGTATGCTCGTACATAATTAATTAGGTTTTTAATGTATTCTATATTGATTTTGGTTCGGTTTTACAGTGTTTAATTGAAGTTCTACTTTGTTGGTATTCTTTGTATTTGGTAAGATTAGCACCGGCCATTTTGTGATAACTGCTGAATAGATAAGATATTGTCTATTCTAAAATACATACGTGTATAGAAACAAACAAAATTGTTATAGATATTTGAATGTGTTTATTGTGCAATAAAGTGTGTAAATATATATTTATTTGGAATAAATTGCCTTAAACAGTGAATAAGATAAGGGTTCACTTTTTTAATTGACATAATTTTAACCGCTTTATAGGTTTATTCTCTTACTAATAAGACGTTAATAGTTCAAATAGAAAAAAACGATTATTGAAACGATAACCTTTTTATGTTAATGTATCTGCAATGATGTACCTACCCTGTTTGTTCACTGATATTAAACAGTGGTTACTAATCCTTAACTAACACACTTTTATGACACTTTTCTATTAGTTTTGATATTATTTGACTATATATCTTCAATTTATTACTTTAATTTAGTAGTTGGTGTCAAAATATTAAAATAACCTACATGTAATTAAAATATTATGGTCCAGGTGTTGTGTTCTTGTTTTATCGCAATGACTGGTAGGGATCAAAGTTCATATTTTCAAAGCCTATTTAAGTATTTTTAATTAATAATTAAATGGAAATAAATAGATAATTGCCAAGCGAAATTCTCACGTGCTCTTGTGTAATCAAGGAAATGTTACGTAAGAAGACCTTCGTAAACTATAATTAATGTTTATGAATTAAATAATAACTTTAATATTGAAGAGTATTTATAAAATAAAAAGTCATAGGAATAACTCTGAATCCACTGTTAGTCTTAGATTTTTGTGTAAACATTTCAACTTCGGTCCGAATACATTTTTGACAGTTTTAAATTTTACTTACATTTTCCATACAGTTTGTATAATTCAGAAATGCTTTCCAAATGATTGATGCTGTGCTTCGATTTTTAAATACAAGCGAATCCTTGTGCGCTAATTCTTTATATTATGTTAATGTCGATTTTTTATATGTGCGCGTATAACCTAATAAGCTTTTTAAGGAGCTAAAGCTAAATTCCCTTATTTGCCGGATTATATATTGTGCCGGATGACAGATTATAGGTTCGTTTTGCCAACTACCAAATTTATGAATGAGTTCCAAGTCGTTCCAAACCTATAAATGAGATTCAAAGTAACACTTGAACATTGTGTATTCAGAGTTTGAATATATAACGGAACACCTAAAACACAATAATTTAAAAACCTCATGTACTCGTTTGCTCTGTGACCTGATTTATGCACACTTCACAAATGCATTTTAATTTTATTTTTTCATATGTAACAGCTACAATTAACATTTATGGAGGATACTTTTGGGGAAAAGGTTTTTGATTACAATTTAGGTATGTAAAGCGTACTCTTGTCTGGCACAGAGAGAAAGACACACACTCGTCAATTATTAAATTTAAATATGTCATTAATTTAAAGCTGATTATGATAAACAGAGTTAAATCATGTATACTGCTTGGAAATGAATTATTGTTCTTATTAAAAAACTACCATAAAATGACAACCCCACTAAGATTCATTTGGATTCTTGTCAGCTGAGGGCGGTAAACCCATGTAAACTTAGTTTTTGTGCCGTTCAAAAATGATTGGTAACAGTAGGACTACTAATTGAAAAAAAATAATTTTTGACTTTGACTCGTTCATAGAAATGTTATATTACGAAATAATTTGTTCCAAAAATGGTTAAGTTTTGTCAAGCCAGTAAACAATGACTTCAAAAGAGATTTTTTGGCGTTAACATCTAAATGTGATATTAATTTATTATGAACGATAATAATTTGAGTATTCATTAATATATTAATCATTACGTTGATTGAATAATGTAATTAAATTCATTACAAGACGAAACCTACGCAGCGTATTAATAGCGCTACAGGTAACTGATCGTATATGGTAAAAATATATTTGAATGTTATATTTAATGAAGTTTTTTACATGATAGCGGTACAGACTAGCCTGCTAGGTACAAAATACTCTGCCTAGATATTATTGATATTAAATTAAATATTGGATTATGTTAGTTCTAGATATATAATGTAATATTGCAAAAAAAAATATTATGTAAGTACCTAAACTAAACTAAAAATGAAATTGACAATCAACGTAAAGTTATTTTAATATAGTTTATTAGTAAATAAGTACTACTTATATGGTTGAAATATTATTAAGAAATTTGATGAAACAACAAATATCATTTAAATACTAATTTCAAAACACGAAAAATATAAGCCATAAGCGATCATTGAGAGCATGTGTTAACGAAAGTCGAAATATTCTGTCAAAAAATTAAAGAGCTTTAGAAACCCCTATTCCCAACAAACTTTAAAGAAATTCGAATAAATATTCAATTCGACTCGAAGAACATATGCATAGTTAGTTTAACGTCTCTTGTAAATTAAACTATTACAGGCTAAGCTTACAGAATTCCTTTACTATGCAACGCTACAGGTGATCGTAGAGTTGAAAGCAACTGGGCTTACAGCTAATGTTTATGATTCAGAGCTACTGACAGACATGTTCATATAATTAGGTCCCTTGACTCTTATACATACATACATACATATAAATCGTCGTTCTTATTAAATTATTATAATTGGGGTCTTCGATTATTTTTCATTTTCAATTGAAATGACAACGCCCTCACGAGCATCCATTCATTTCCCCCTTTTCTATATGAAGGGTATAACATACCCATACCCACATAGAAAACGTTAAAACCCATCATATCACAATATGTATTAAGCATACTAGATAAAATATAACAATAATGATAGTAAAACTCATTACTCCCACAACCCAACATAACGAAAAAATATCAACATAAAGTACTAAAAGTAATAAAATAATAAGCAAGTACAAGAAGAAACAGAGGACAAGAAGCGGCATTATCACTGAAAAGCGATCTGTTCCAGGCCGACAATGAATTCCTGATCGTTGATTTAGTCAGCGTACCGAAAGCTTGTAAAACATCTAAGTTTTAATCTAAAAGCCTATATTACCTATATGAGAAGTACTATAGTTCTGTCTCGTATGTCAAGTCCGATTTTGACATCATGTCAATTTTAGCAATGTCTAAATTGATCCTGAATTTTAATATTAAGTTCCTTCTAATTCCTTTAGCTTATAACAAGTATTAGCTAAAGAAATGGGCGTTGAAAACGTCTACTGCAGGATTATAGAAATCAATACAATACTTATATAATTTTATCGGAAAGTACCACGGATATTAAAACGACAAAAACTTATCTAAAAACTCATGCACACAAAGATACCTAACACACACAATCTAATAATTAATCATCCAGCGTCTTCCACCCCACCCGACCCCACTTTTTTCCCGAAGCATGTTTTCATTTTGTTCGTCTGGAAGGAGTTCCTACGTGTAAATAGAATTTTGTGGTCTGCGAATATTTTAAAACGTATCGGTCTTGTGTTTTAATTTGTATCTTTCAAATGGATTTGCTTTTTTAAGTCTCATATTGAGAATTGCAAAAAATTTAATCAGCATTTTTTCACGTCTGCGTTAGATTTATTTATCATTTAATATGTGATTCTTGTGTTGATAGCATTGCTATACTTAGTATTTTTAAGGTTAACTTGAAAAACAAAATACTGCGCAGTTTAAATAACTCTACTGTGTAACAAGAAAGAAGAAGAATGTGCTAGAAAAATAAATGTCCGTCACTGTATTGACTGGACGTATACGACTTGGAGTTCTTCAGGAGAGAGCATATTTCTAAAAGGCCGGTAACGCACTAAAGAGCTGGCTGTGTGTACCAGCTACATTATCTGGTGTGCTTTTTATTATTTTATTTCTACCTTAAAATCTGTAATAAAAAAACTATTGAAAAAAAGAATATAAGTTTGATTTTAATTCCGCATTTATAAGCCATGAAAGTGCGTATCAGTAAATTATACTATTAAAATAAAATGTCAATAAAATAGAAGACAAACACACTCATAAAAAAGACGTTAAAACAATCAGTTTCATTTGCTACGTTTAGCGGGTTTTGTTCCGTAAGCATCGTTAGGGCTGTACTAATAAATTAAAATTAACACTCAAATTCATTGACAGAACAAATATAAATAGATCATTAAGCAATTTAAGATTAATAATAATATCAGGACATATTTTACATACGATCGATTAGACTCAAGGTACGTGATTTATAGCTTGTATAATGGCTGCTAACACAACTGATAAACTAACGAACTAAATACTTAAATGGTAAAAAAAACATTAAAATACCCAGACCATAGCCAACAAGTATGCTCATCACATAATTGACCATACCGGGGATCGAACCCGGGGCTATTCGGCAGTCCGGCATGCTAACCAACGTTTATAAAATAATAATGACACATCAATCAGCTGATGCAAAACGAACTAATGTTTAAACAGAGTTTTAGGGTGTGCTGCGGTTAGTTAAACAAAATCTTATTTCAAATTTAATTCATGTTTACTTGTTACATTTTTCACTATTCTATTTTTATATATTTTGTCTCGTACAACTATATATAAATACATAATTATAATTGAATATAACACAGACTAGATAAAATAACACAGATAATATAATTTTCAGTTTTTTGTATATGTTACATAATGTGGCAACCCTATCGCTGCGAGTGGGTTAAAAGGCCACCGTATTTCTGTGACAGACAGACGAGACATTTGTATAACTTGTTCCATTTTACCTATATTTAGGGTACATTGGATATTATCTTTGTTTTGTGTTATATAAGCTTTTTTATGAAGATTTACATGACGTATCTTTAAAAAAAAGTTTAATAATTAGCATATAATTATTGGGTTATTGAAAATTGTTTATTTTGTTATAAATTCAAATTTCGAATCATATCGTTTACACTATATTGACACATTTTTTTGTTATAATTAATGAGAATTATGTTTACAATATTTAATCTTTAAAGTTATTCGGTTGTTTGTATGAATCCGAATTAAATAAATGCAGAAAACTAAATTTAAATGGAAACGATGTTATCTAATTAATATTCTTTATTCATCAAAATGGCGGATATTTTATGATTAAAATTATAACAAAGTAAAATTCAGAATATAAAGCTCATGTTTAATTTATGGTTATTATTTTAATTTTTCTTGAGCTAGACGTTGTTCATAGGGAGACTGTACACTTGAGTTTTCTGTGGTCGTTCAAGTAAAGCTTAAGGGCCGTTAGTTATTTGATAATTTTTATAAGGAAATTTAACAAACATAGATATAGTTTAAAACGTATTTTTCAAAATGATAAATTTTAATAAATACAAAAATATACCTTAATAATAACAATCTTTGTATTGCTGATTCAAAGTCACTTATAAAATAATTTCTTTTACACGATAATTATAGCTTATACGTAACATTATAATAACTTAATGTAATAATTTTATTCCCCTAAAATAGTATGTAATAGTTGTCTTAATATATTGTTAATATTTATTATAAATTTTAACGCGAGTGTACAGTCTCTCTGTCCACTCCGTCTGCACGTTTTGTCTTTTTCACGGCACCAATTTAAAATTTTATTTCCCGCTTGACCCCAAAGTGGGTGGGGGTTCTCATTATGACCAATTTTGCCCCACTGTTTTTCTTGCCATTGTCTTGGTGATGGCTCATTTCTATCCACAATTCTCTGTTTTTGTTGTTCAAGTTGACAATTTTCTTAGTTTCGGCCAAGATTTGTGTGATATTTGCAAAATGTACATTTTTATATTTTCTACTTAGTCTTGTATTGTCAATCTAGGATATTTTTATAGAATGCCACTTAAGATAGTTTTAGAATATTAATGGTGTTTATGCTATCAAATTTTGAAAAATAAAACCTCAAAATAATATATATATGTGTATATGAACTTCCTTAATTTAACCTTTCAACCTAAAACTCTGTAACTATACCGAGTCTTGCTGTAAATTTTTATATTATTTATTTACGTATGTGGTAAATAGGTAAAATTTAAATTTAAAATGGATATCTTTACTTAAAAAAAGGTAATCAGGGCGAAATACAAAACAATATCGAAAATAAAACCAAAGTTTTACATATTATTAAACGTACCTAACAGTTTGAATATACTCACACAAAGGTACATGCCTGTAAGCAAGAATTATGCAAGAACTCTGTAACGCAAGACGTAAACAAATATCAAGTTAGTAACAACTTATGAAAATGCTGTTTTGTTTTAAATACACCTGTTCTGGCTCACACAGATAATTGTTACATTAACTACTGTCTACAGTGTTGAACGAAGGTATATTTTATACAAATATAGTTATAAAATTAAGCTTATATTGATTCGGATTATAGAACAAAGAAACAGTTGTTCAAAAATGGTTCAAGCGAGCAGGATGCACCGTGATAATTTATCGATGTGTTTAACACTTGCCTCATATAATGCAATTGTGAGGAAAGCATGTATAAGACTCAAGAATCGACAACATGCATTAGGCAGAAAGGCCATCTATATGTCTATGAACAAAAAAAATATATAAACGAAAATCTTAGACCAAGACCTATCTAGACTTATTATCTATATCTTAATATCTAGGATTATTATTACGAACTGACCATTAAAGTCCCTTGTATTATCTAGAAAAGGAATAATTTAACTATAATTATATATACATATTATACTTTTGGTACGTTCACGATTTCTGTTTTTTATGGTAATGTTCCGTCTTAATCAACTTTGAACTTGCATCAAGTGTTTTAACTTAATATAGCCTTTGTTAAAAGACGTTGTTTCTTTTACATCAATTATCCCAATTGTTTTTATAACAGTTCAATCAAAATATAATCCCGAAGAAACCCCCCAAAGAGGGGGTTATGAGGAAGCTGGGGCAATTTAACGTGCACCGCTGTATTGATTCCTTGCATTCTTTCACACAGGCGCGGAGGACACCCCTCCCTAACCCCCCCACGACTTGGGATCAACCCCTCCCAATCCAGGAGATTCGGTTATGGGCTAATGAAATCTTTATTTATTAATGAAATTCTTAAAGTCTATGTACGCGTGTGATTTTCGTATTAACGCGGTATTTGGCACCCAAAATATATAGACTTGAAATTATTTGAATGTTTTAACGTGTGTTATGTAATATATGCGTTTAAATTATGCGGTGAAGAACTGTCTAACGAAAATAACCATGACAATGACCAGTAGAAAATTATACCTACTACTTTTTCATTAAAGCAACTAATGCTATTGTACCCTACTATAGTTTTCGTATTACTTGCACTTTATCAGTTTCCCTGCTTCTCTTAACATGCTTGTGTGGAAGAGATCGCTAAAAGCGATAAGACCGCCATTATCTCTCCTAATATTACTTGTGTGTGTATTTCACGTTATAGTAACTTAGTTTGAAACGTAATCATATTATGACAAACATATTGTAGAATGTACCTAAGAATCTAGGGGCTAATAATTAAGTCCGACAAATTGTTACAGTTCGTAAAATTTCCGAATTTATTCCAGTTAATTTTGAGGTAATACAGAATATACTCTTTAAATAATTAGACGTCAGAATAAAATGCTGAAATTAAGTTCCACGAAGCTAAAACTGCAAAGATATATATACTCTCTGTATATACAGCCTGTTGCGCCGACTGTGCTTTGTTTTCAACTAGTTTCAAACTAACTTCGCTCGTGTTATCACTTTCCCATGAAAAAGTTCGAATTTTGTTAGTTTTGTCTGTACGAAATATTATTGCATTGTTTGTCTGTGCAGCTATACGAAGTCTAGTATCCTATTGCACGTGATTATTGTGTCTCTTATAACAATTTCATTTACTGCTAATTTAATTCATGTTTACTTCATGTTCATGTTTAATGTTTACTTCGTTAAGGATAGGGTAAAATTTAAAAAAAAAGGTCAGAGTTTCACAACGTTTCTACATTTAATTAAACGGTATTATTATATATTAAAAAGTCGATCAAACCAATTATTATATTACCACAATAAAAACTAATACAAGATATGTATTCACAGCACCATCTAATCAAGATAACCCATGTGCGCGTTAACGTGCACAAACTCCGAACAATGCCGAACTCGGAAAGTTTCCAAATTCAAATCTGACATCTGTCATTTAAAATTTTCAAAATGGCGCGAAAACTTCCATTTCCCGCCTATTGAATGCTCGAACAAAGGCGACTTTGAGCGGGATAGTTTTACATTTTGAGCCAACTTTCGCGAAATTGTTTAACGAAACGCGCATTCAATTAAAGTTCAAAACCATGGCTTGTTCATATTTAAATGGCTTTTGTTGAGCTTTCCACACTTTATTTTTTTAATATTTTTAACACTCAAGTCGTTCTACAATGACAGAACTACCATTTTTGTCTGCCAGCTACTTCTAAAGAGAATGATTCATCTTTACTTTTTCACTCTCAGTTATAATACAACTACGAACAATGAAGAGGTTGAAATTAAAAATTTAGAAATAGAATTAAGTAAAATATATATTTTACAAAATATGCAAATATCGGTTTAATTACAGCAAAGTATATTTCTTAATAACTTAGGATAAGCAGCAAAAACACAAACCACACTCAAATTAATAAATAAATATATGCAATAAACCCTTGCGAACTAATTAAAAACATCAATTTCGCCACAAGGCAGCATCAGACACACATAGATATGTCTCACGCACACACCGATTAAAAATAAGATCCGGGCCATATCCGCGGGAGAATGGCTCTATACTCCCCGGGAATAAGGTAGTAAGTAACATTGCCCTAGGTCATGGCTAGACTTAATGTCATTTATCAATATACAGAAAAAAACTTAATTTAAAAAATCTAGACACTTAATCATAACTTATTTGTAATTAACTCAAATAAATCGTTTGGGTCACGGTATACCCAACACGAATGGTTATATCAGTATACATATTAAAATTTCTTAATCTTAGTTATTTAATTAACATTTTGGAGTCTTTATTAGGTCATAATAGGAACTCCAAAATGCTAACATATAAAACATATCTCATTATAATTTACAATTTCACATACCGTGTTATTCGCGTAAGCTCTCCGAGTTCTAGAAGTTATCCTGGGAGACGGATATAGCCCGGTATCTTAAGGCGGAGCGGGACGGGTATAAATTGATCCGGGGGAAACAGGGAGACCGAAATTTGACAGCAATTGAAATTGCCGGGAAATTATTGGCGATTTTTTGTTATGACTGACCTTTTTGGTGAAATTAGCATTTGTCTGCGTTCGACGATTTGAATTTAGAATTGAACGATAATTTAAATTTCGATTTTCGTTCACCAAAAAAGTCTTTTGATGGTCGTGTTAAACTTGTTTTTATTTTATATGCAATTCAATATTATGCATAAGAAATATGTTACTTAGGAATGGGCTATTCTTATCAAGTTATCACTCATATGACAATCTGATTCTCATACAAAGAAATGCGGACAGATTACGAGACATATTGAGTCATGAGACTTTTATTTTTAGATTCTGTTAAAAGTACCTAGCTTGAAATGTACTTTTATTTAAATTGTCTTATAACCCAATATAACCTACATTCGGGATGTCTTGCTGCCTTTTATAGCATCTTTAAATTTGTTATAATTCTTTACGGAGATTAATTCCGCTGTTAAAATTATAATATTCACCTATATATCATAGTTTCAACTCTGTATTAAAGTAATAGGGTAGGTCCAGGCTTGATTGTGTGAAAAAATATATTTTCAGATAGACTGCGTAGATCGTCATACGTAGCAACTAAGTTTCAAACTAAAGCCGCAACAGAACTAAAATACTTTATAGATATCTAGAGTTGTTATTGGTATATTAAGATGCAGCGGGTCTCCCTTGATCCCTTTGACGGTGCGTAAAAGCGTTGGTTATCAAAAAAGGTGTGGTCACGAGATTTTAATACTTTTAGAGATTTTCCCTTTACATCCTAGTTTCTCACTAAGATCATAAAAAGCGTCATTTAACCCTTTACTAGATACGGGTTATTTTAGTTTAAGCTTTAGTTAATTAACAGTGCGGGATTAAGACGAAATTTACTCTAAAATTTTCGCTCGACTCATTTTCTTATTTCGTACAAGTACATGCTTGTTTCTAATTTGAATATTTTTAAAAAATAAGACCTTTATATTTATATTAATATAAATGTTAAAAGTTTGATATTATGTTATTAAAAATTTCACTTGAATTTTGAATGTCGTGTCATCCAAAATAACATTATCTATTTGTTTCACTTAAACTTTTAATTACTATTATTATTAAAATTCCATATCTACGTTCGAATAATACTCCCAATAAATTCAATATCTTGGTCTTAGAACGTGTGTGTAAAGTCTCACACACACAGTCTTAACGGAAACCGAACGCCTCGAGCGGTTTTTAAAATAAGAATATCATAACTGGCCAGCGTTGGTGGGAGAGGGTGGTCCCCTGTCAAATTTTTAAAAAAGGAACGAAAATGTCATCGATGAGTTGGTCTGGCCGGTCCAAAGATAATTATGTGTAATCTATGGTCTCTATCAGGTATATTTATTTAACCATACAACGTACATTTTTATTAAGTTCGACCAAATCAATGCAACATACGCCCTTGAGCCTTTGCAATTAGGTTGAAATTTAGTAGTGTCTCATACATCCAAGGTATTCAATGTAAAATGGCACCCAGATGTAGTTATAAATTAAATTGTTATTATGCTCGCGGATCTAGTTTGGTATTTTAGAATAAGCCGTAACAATAAACGGTTCGTTATAAATGTTGGAAGTTAAAATATCGAAACTTAAATTATCCATTGAAAGGAATGCGACCATCCAAAAGAAAAACCGAACCATATAGAAAAAAATAAATTTAAACTCTATTCATTTCGAATGGCGTTTTTAAATTCGCTCGGCTATGACGTCTTGAATAATAAAATGAAGTAATTGTTGGTGGCCAGCAACGGGTGGATTTCGGAAGCGTTTGCCCCCCACTCCCACTGAATTTAAAAAATAAGAAAATTTCGGTGGAGCGTGATATTTTTAAAATAAGAATCTCCGTGGCATAATTCCGTGGAGATTTTAAAATAAGAATAGTTTCGCGATACCCGCCTCCCCCGTCTGGAGTTTGGGATTGAGGCGCGTTTGGTCGCGCCTTTGCATGAAATTGACTCGACCGCTGACTGATTCCTTATGAATGCAACCATAGACTATTGTCTGTAATCTTTTATTACAAAGCGCCAGACACGCTTATACCTTTTTATTCTAGTATTTTATAGAATATGATTAGAAGTATACACTTTACATTATTAAAACTTAATTTGTTCCCATTAATAAGGCAGTACATTAACATCCTGAAAATTTGCTGTTAATTATCAAGCAAGTAACTCGACCTTACAAACGGTTCAACAAGAATTCGGGGGCCAGATTTGGGGGGGTTCGGGTATATTCGGGGGGTGGTTCCTTGATGAGAGAGGTTTTTCGCAGGATTCCGTTAGGTCGGGTCATTGACCGGCGCAGTCGATACTTTCTCAATGTAATTGGATCTTTTAAAATTCCATTAATGGCTATTGACATCGAACGTTTCGTTTTAAATTTCGAACGTGTGTCTTAAAGAAGGTCTTACTATGGCGTCGGAACTCTTTTGTTCTACGTTTTTTTAATTTATTCAACTGATTTAAAATAAATAAGAGATACAATTAACTATTTGTTAACCTTGAGGTTAACAATCAAAATAATTCAGTATATATCAAGAAAACCTCACCAGGATTTATGTCTACTTTATTATATTTTGCGTATTTAAAATATATTTTCTTATTTACATTAGGTATTTTTGATTTTATTAAGATCATAATAATAATAAAATTTTTCGGCTTTACCAGCCTCCTAAATGTTCCTCTTCATTGTAGTTGCCTGAAATATTTCTCTGAGAGCTATAAGGTTGCTGTTTTTTCAATTTTGAAATTTTCTTTTGTATGCAACGAAGTTATAAATAATTCTGATAAAATATTTTAGGGTTGCCACTCTGTCATGGCGGAGTGCTCATTCGCGCGCTGTCAGCAGGAACGACGAGCGATCCGGAAGGAACTGCAACGTTGGACCAAGAACATGGTTTATATACTCGGTAAGTGTTTTTGCTGTCTAATAAACATTTTGACAGCCCTATTCTTCAAACTGGTTTAATGTCATGCTTTGACAGCCCTGTAGCCTGAACCAGTGAGTAAAGTGTTCTTTGAAAGAAATTTCCCAAATCTGTATACCATATACGCAACTCATCGTCATTTTCATGGCCTCTAACTAAACGTGTGTACATTGTGATATAACAACACAGAATTAAATGACTACGTTTAACAATATTTAATAAAAACTACATATACAATCTTGAATTTTAACTATCGAAATTGTTTGAAGTACATTTTACAGTAAAAATATCAATTTTCGTTAGAACTCACGCCGGGCACAGAAATACGTCCACAGTTAGCGAAAGGCGGGAGTTATTTCATAAATTCATTATGCAGTCAGAATAAACATCGCTTAGTGTTGAACTTGTTCGAATTATATTTGCGTACAGTTTTAGGGATGATATAAAAGTATTTAAGGCCCTTTCATACTTGCTTTCAGCCGGTCAAATAAAATCAGTTACATATCGCTATGGGTTTTCATAAGTTGTAGATGAAAACCCATAACGATATGTAACTCCATGGTTAGTTATTTTGTTTCTTAGTAAAAATTAAATTCTTTATTATGTTTTTAATTATTGACTTAAGGTGACTAAGGTCGATAAGAATTGGAAAATAATTTCCGGATTTTCCTTATAATACATAAATTATACGACAGTGTCGTGATGACAAAATATGTTTCTTCTATAATATTTAATAAGACGAAGTCATTTATTGTACATACTCATTAATTTATCTTTTATATTTAAAATGAAATATCTTGATGATTTTCAAGCTTAATTTTTATAACATTAGATTCCCTGTTTAATACAGCCCTTAGAGCATATTGCGTAAGCTGCACTAGAGTGAAGTTCGGCACTGTCGGCCTGAAGATGGCAATAAAACGTAGTATTGCTGTTACAAAGTTGGAGTTGCTGGTTTAATGTCCGATTTAAATAAGTTAATGTTTTCAAATTAAGAATTTTGTTATGAGTCAAGTCAAAGTTGTGACATTCTCCAACTTGTTGGTTTCTAATTTTTATTTTCTCCAACTACATATTACTGATGCTTATTTAATTTACATCTAATACTTTAAAAAAAACGTGTAATATCACTTACACAATTATCAATATTTAAGTTCCCAACTCGTAGTCAGACGAGTCAAAAACTGTCTTAATCTTAATAAAATGTCGTATTTAAAACACTCTTTTTGTATTTAATTTCATTTATAGTAAATATATTATATTTTTGAGGTCCGAACGAACGATTAGATCAAAGGCACTGTCTGTGAGACCTTAATTTGATTACTATCGGACTTGTGCCACCTAAAGCCTTATAAGGGTTTTTCCGCACGGGGAAAGGGACAAACATAATTATCGAACATAATTTAGATAGTGTTTTACAATTTTATAACAACAGGATATAATTAAAAATGAAAATGGTGTATGAAAAACTACGTAAAGATACATATTGTATCTAAGAGGCCTTACGAGGATGTGGGGTAAATTTAATTTGTCGACGTCAGTGCGGTTTCGTGAAGTTTCGGCCGATATCGTAACTTTGGCTTGGCCAATCTCGAATTTTGCACAAATTGCACTACAAGATTAAAATTACACGAGCATAACGTATTCTAGGTTAGTTTTAGGCTATAAAAATTTGTATAGATGACTTTAAATGTGCATACTAAAAAGCTATTAAGTAGTGGCAGTTAAAATTGTATTAAACTGCGGTAGTAAACGGTGATCGATCGATTAGTTGACACAGTAGTTTTATATTGATTATATTGTAACAAATAATTATATTTTTAGTTTTAATATACATTAAAAGATGAGTTATACTTAAATTTATCTAAAAATAGTGAAAAGCAAGGTTTAAAAATGGAACAACCAGACCATAGTGTTGTACCCATAACGATATAATAGTTCGATCCAGCAGTTAGGATTGCGTCGCTATCTATGGCTAAGATAAGGCTTGCGACGAACCTAATTCTATACGATTATAGGGCAAGAGATGGCTGTTCTACAATGACCGCGTTTCCATTTCCGTTTTACTGTAAATATATTTTATGTTTCTAATAATTTGTAGTTATAAATGTATGCATGGGTATATGGGATACAATAGAAAAAAATCACAGACAACAGTTAAAAATGAAAATAAATAGTCATAATGTTAAATTGTTTTTGTTGGGTTTTAACATCAATATCGTAATATTATACAACAATCTACATAACATTTTTTAAGGGTTGTATCAAAACGTGTATGTTGCCATAGACATAAAACATTTAACGTGAACTCAATGGTTATATATTTACTTGTTTTTCGAGAAAACGTAGAGTATTTGTCGTAAACATGAAAGTTTCATCGCTAAAGATATTTCGGTGTCCCCACTGTGGCGGAGTGCATCGGTCGACGCAGCGCGCATGCGGCCCCGCTATCCTCGGCCAAACAACCTGTTGCAACTAGGCCGGCGTGCACTAATGCAACTCCTCCGCTCCTCAATTACTAAATTCTAAATTCAAAATTTCCAATCGATTCGCATCCGGTTCGCGATTCGGTCAAATTTAAAAAACGTTCCACCCGTTTACAAGCCATTTCCGTTACCTTCTTCGACATTTTCTTACAAGTAACGCTCAAGTGTCGCCGAGTTTTAAGACGTTGGAAGTGCAGTGTTTGATTGTTAAGATCGATATATTTTGTAATTGTTAGTTAATTGATAGTTTTATACAGTTCCTGTTAATGTTCCGTATAATCGCGTAATTATTGTAGGTTAAGATTCGTTGTGAAGTTTGGGGCTGGCAAGTTGGCGTTCAACAAGTGGTCGACGGATGCTGTTCCCGGTAAACTGTTGTACTTTGCATGCTCGCTTTGCGGGATTATATCATTCTACGTGTCCCGGTCCGGGAAAATTCGAATGAGTTTTGTTTACGCACCATTTTTTTGAAATGTCAATGTTTGTTCTGCATTGTTTGTGGATTTAAACTGATTCGAATGTTCTTTTTTTATTTTTTTTTTGTTTCAAAATAGTGGGTGGGGCCGATCACTTCTTTTGTTTTAAGCTTCCGGTAGCCATCTTAGATCGGCGACAAAAAAAGCTGTCATGGCGGCTTCGTAAAAATTTTCTAGTTTAAGACGCTGCATTGATCTGAAAGTTTTCATGCGTTTTTCATATTTTTCTTGGCTTCTACTGCTTATGTTTAAATGCCCTTTTGATGTTTTGCATTTGTTTGTGATATATATATTGTATTTTTATCGCTAGATTTGAATGTAACGTTTCACAGTGACCTACATTTAGAAGAACGATGTTTTGTAAGTTTTGTAAATTATTTCAAAACTAAAATAGTTATTATTATTATTTTGTTTTTGAAAATTGTTTTTTTTCGTTCTACTACTTTGTAATCTAAAAAAAGTCAATAAAGCATACTATATATATAGTCAAAAACAACACGAGACCCGGTTATTAAAAACTTCTATCTTTTATCTATGATTAGTGCACTCAAATTACGCAAATAATTTGTTAAACTTTCTAGGACCATGTAATTAAAACTGAACGTTAACTTAAAACGTCGTATACCAATGTTAGTAAACTCAACTCAAACTCAAAATATCTTTATTCAAGTAGGTCTTTATAAAGACAGTTTTGAATCGTCAATTTTTACACTACCACCGGTTCGGAAGGCAGTCATCTACCAAGAAGAACCGGCAAGAAACGCGATAGCTGCTCTTTTAAAATAAACAATTAATACAAAATTATGCTACTGACAATTAAAATAACAAAGCATTGTAAGTACCTACCAGTTGCATAAAAACTATACGAATATCCAACTATCCAAAAAAAAGGAACAGAGGCTGTTACAATCGTGGACGAAAAATAAAGCGGATTTAACATTTACGGGTGCTAGCCGTGTCATATTTTACCTTTTTCCAAGCGAAAAACGATTTAGTAGCAATACAAGCTTTTAGGTGCCGAATAAAATTCGATCGGCCTGGCCTTTTTTTGCATCGTAACATATGATGCTTAATACATACAAGTGTTCTAAAATGATTCAAAAATGAATGACTGGATACTCGAACTCTATTGAATCACATCTTTGTAATAAAAACATATTCCAGCCACTATAACTGAGCAAAGCATGACGTCATTCGTAGTTGATCCAGGTGATCGATTTTCAGTAAACAATATTTGTAGATTTTAATGTTAGACGTAACAAACAATTATTAAGGGAATCAAACAAATAAATAGAATAAAAAATACAATCCACTTCACTACATTTTAATATTGAATTTCATTGACGGATTAAATGTTATCATTCTTGTGTGAAAACTACATTAGTATAAATACGTATTATAACACCCAAACTACAAAAACAGATATTCATCACATATTTGATCGTACAGTAAATATCACCCGGAAGGATCCCGGGTTTCATTTGGTAACTTAGTCGTCAACAAGACTCACAAATCTGTCTCAAGCCTGCTATAAAGTTATAGGATGAGTTGTCTGGGTTGTCTTGAAGAGATCGCTTATCAGCGATAAGGCCGCCAGTTGCTCTTATATGTACTAACATATATTAACGTCATTTACTTCTACTGTTTCAGTGCCATAAAGTGTAAATGAATAAATAAAATTATCTTAAATACCTTGCCATCATAATGGCTCCCGATAATTCGTAGCACATGTAGATTTACGTAGCGCATCTACATTGCCTTGTTGGTTGTCTAGTTAGGTAGGTAGTTTCCCTTCGTATGTTTATTGCGAGACACTTGACAGTAGTTTGATCACACCAGCATCTTGGCGATCTGCACCGACGATTTCCATTACCAGGTTCATCCCGCTAATACGGTACGCATTGTTACTAAAGCAAGAAAATAATCTTTGGTAGAATGGAGTAATCTACATATTTTTTAACTTCTTAATCTTGAAATAATATAGGTGTAATTGTATCTAATTCCACTTGTTTTTTGTTTGTATGTCACTGTTTAACGTTTAGTTCAATTAAAATTTATCAGTAGCATTAGTGTAAGGTAGATCAATCAATCTTTAAATAATTGTTTTTTGTGATGTGATCACGGCTATTATTTTCAGCCAGTATTTTCATATTATAACGATGTATGCTTTGAGAATATGTATCTTAAAAATCCGTGGGAATGGTGAGTCTATCGACTCGAAATCCCGCTGGGGAACACGACTTTACACTTACATAGAAGTCAAATGAATCTAATTTCTACTGGTTATCTTTTGTATGTTATTGTAAAATTAAATTACCGTTGTTATCAAAGAAGACTGAGTAATAAAGCTTGGCTCGGATATTACCAAATTATTTTTCGTATAGCAGATTTAGTATGAAAATGCTTTTCGTTTTTTACATTCTTTCTTTATAAATATTTGGTTCAAATAAATCTACAATATTTAGGATTTATTAGCGTATTGTCAAAGTCAAATATGTTTATTGAGAAAGAAACTTAGGACCATTTGGAATCTTCTTTAATCTAAATCACTCTACGCCTGTTCGTACGCGACCGAGCTTAAGCAAAAGCAGGCAAGAAATTCAGCTTGGTTGTTCCTTGGTAACGATCCTATTTACAATATTTTGAAGTAAGGCAAATATGGAGCAAATTCCAAACAAGTTTGTGGCATAACAATAAATTACTTATTTTATAGGTTTTCAATATTCATCAACGGATCACCTGCCAACCCTAAACTTTAATAAAAAAAGACTGTAGGAAAATATTGACTGTCCCTGACATGTTCACTCGACCGGAAACTAAAGCCAACTGAAATATATTTGGATGTGACGTAGACATTTTTTTGAATAATCGACATGTACAATGTTTTGAATCCTACCTGTTAACACATTGTGTATAATTAATTTTAAAAAGGGAACTAAAATTCGGTTTCTTATCCAATAGAAAAAGCCCTTAGCCCTAGAAAAAAGGTTTTGGATATTTCTCGTAAAATTTATAGAACCGAGCCTTTTTACTGTGGATCATTTGTATTCCACCTCAACGATTGTTTCTAGCCAATATATATAAAATACATTTAATCTTATTAATTATTAACTACTAAGACCTATTGAACTCCGACCAGATTTAGTGTCATATGCGTTTACCCTTTTTCTTCTCTTCATCTCTTCTTTGATATTCTGTAGAACTAACCGATTTTTAAATAAATCTTACAATTTCCCTGTCTTTATATCGTACAAAAATGATATCTATATTTACTTTCTATAGGATAACCGTACACAGGATGATCGACTATAGGCTTTGGCTCCAGGGATGATGGCGATTAATTAAAGTTAAAAGTAGTGAATTAAATCGTATATCATTTCGAATGTCCTTATTGAACCTTTTTCTTTCTAAAAATTAACTTAATAAAATATAATTTAGGAGACACATACTTTTTTCTTATTATTTATTTAAAGAATCGAATATTGTATTGTAATATCTTAATCGAAGTTGTTTACTAACGAATTTTAAACATAGTTTTTTTGCACTTTTCCGTACGATTGCGTCACTGTGATATTTCGATTCCCTTCGTAAAATCATCAAACGCCATATAATTTTGGTTAAACAGAGTAAAGACAGTGTGCCCTATAATTTATCAAGATATATATATAGAAATATATATATGACGTATAACGGACATAATATAAATTGTAGAAATATATAATTCTATTGTTTCTTCAGCTAAACAAAGAATGATAAACTTTGAAAGATAAAACGAAGGTCAAACTGTATTTTTTATTTCCTGAATTAAACAAGACTCCTTTTTAAACTTTATAACATAAAATACACATATATGAGTGGTATTTGAAAGCTGATTGATTAAAAAGCCGATTTTTTATAATTAAATATTTAAATCCAAGACCAACAAGTACCCAATTTTATTTACTAGACAATCAAAAACAGTCTTATTTCACTGTAAATTGTTACATTAGTTTATAGAAAATTGCGCTTGATAATAACAAAACACAATAATTGCAAAACACGCAAATCCTTCACACCAATTGAGTTCTAAAATTGTCGTAAATAATGGTCTCACTTCTCTAATTCGAATTCTGCGTCACAGCGCCATCTATATGAATTCGGACAAAATTTTTCACCAAACCTTTTCTTACAAGAACGGCGCACACATACAGCACACACCCTCACTTCAACACAATCGAACGCACTCACACCACAAGAAAAAAACGATAAAAAAGCACACCACAAATTTCTTTGCACACACGCGCGTTCGCGATATGAAAACGGATTACTTTTTGAATTTTCCACGAGATTTTCGTGAATTTATATTTGACTGAAATTGAATTAAGAAGTTCGGATAAATACAAAGGATAAGTAAGTAGAACTAAATGCTCAAGGTTCATACGACACACACAGCGATGCACTTCGTGAATGACGTGCATTCTGCGCATGTGTGCACTTTACTGCATTCGATTAGTATTGATACTTAATATCACGCTCTTAGGAACTTCGATGAAATACGAGTTCAGTATGAAAATGCCCAATATATCAAATTATCTTAAATATAATAAAAAACGTTAGATTTAAATGGGGCTAATGTTGACGTCATATATTTTTTAAATATTTACTCAAAAACGAACAACAGCATTACCATTTTTAATGCATCAAAATTTGGTGAAACAATTTTCCTGTAAGTCGTTTGTTAAAGTCGATGAAAAAGTTGACGTGAATTATTTTTTGTAAATTGTGGTATGAATTTTCGTGGTGCTTCGCTCGGCGCGTCGTCGTTAAATGCACAAAGTATCAAGGCGATGCAATCCGCTGCACTCGGCAGTAAATACAAGGTAATGGCTAAGTACGCACGCGGTCTAGTAGTACTGTGTGCGCCGTCGGTGCAGTCCCGTCTATGCACAATCGGCAGAGAGTCGCATTTCCGCTCCCTACCATCACAACACGCGGCAACCGCTAAAAACCTCCAAAAACACGTATACTAAATAATAAAAAAAAATATTTTTTTGTATCAAAAATTTTTTACTCATATCGCGCGACATATTTTGGGATTATAGTGATTTTACTGTGCGAAATGTACACATATCATATCGAAACATAGGACCCGAAACTATTTTAAAAAAGTTATATATTTTTGTGAGAATATGTGCGTTAAGTGACAGTGCGAAAGCTGTGTTCATGAGGTGACCGAGATACGAAATTGGAACCCTTTTCTTTTTTTTTTTTTGCCAATTTTCGTTTTACATTTTCAAAAATTACCACCGAAGTGTCAAACTGGACCGAGGAGGAACAGGCCACCTCTGACGCATGTGAGTACAAAACAAATCAAAATATATTGCGACCCTTCGTATTGTGCCCTTAATCTTGTACTGGTATGTTAGTGTGCGTGTGTGTGCACGTGTGTGCGTTGGGTTCACGCACATTTTTTGCGTTTTTCACACTAACCCCCCACCATTTAGCCCCACCTTATATTATCTGTCCCACTCTTTTTCTATAACGAAGTTTAAGAGTGTGCGTTGTTTGCACGTGTGTGCGTTAATAAATTGCAACCTATATTTTGCTCGAAGGCCAATGGCTATATATTCAATAGAGTATTAGAATTACAATTTTTAAAGAATGTGACACACGTTTGAATTGTTAAAAAAAAATTAGCATAGCTTTTAGTAAATAACTTTTATATGTTCCATTCAATTTTGAAATTTGAATTAACATCACAAAAACATGTCACTTAACCCTTGTCACTTCACTCTGTGTATTATTTAACGATTTTTATGTAATTCCTATCAACGCTTTGGACTTTTTCTGATAATATTGTCATGGCCGCTACATTTTTGTAGAGACGTAGGCTAAAACTTACCGACGGAACTTTATACGCCAACGATTTTTTTTTTTCAATTTTTAGAGTAAAATTTATAGTTTTAACAAATCATTTTTTTAAAAATTTAAATGTCATGGAATGTGAACCACTTTGTTATCGTTAAACATGTATTTTAAGCGATGCTAATAAAACATGAATAGCTGTATTGTGATTTGATTTAATTTTTGTGAGGTCAAAGACAAATATATTATCACTTGTATGATAAAGAGATACAAGTTAATTTATTATAGAACCACAAATGGTTTTAACATACATTTTACTTATTTTAAGTTAACAACCTCCAAATAAACTATTAAATTAAACACATATTGTCCAATGTAGGCGTATGTTTTATTAAATTAAATTAAATCTGTACATAACAATAAAGTAACTTATTTTTAAAGACGTCAATATTGACGTCACATTTAGTTATAATGAAATATAAACTCATTTAATATTTTCCTATTAATAAGGAAAATCTATGGAGTTGCAATTTTCATCTGTACAATAATTATTTTTAATCTTTAATTGTGCAATAAGAGCCTACTTTTGTTCTAAAAAAAATGAGCTATGAATAAACTTGCAAACATACAGACAAAGTCGCGAACGTTAAGTAGATATTACTTAATTGAATAACTTGCGTAGAGGTTGCATTCGCTAGCAGGCATATTAAGTTCAAGTTTCAAGTTTGCGCGTGATTGCACAGTGCACTAGACAGAGTCCTTGCGCGTGCGCCGGCCAAGGCGACGCGACTGTCAATGTTACTATCTGTCACTCCGCCATCTTGGATTTAGAAGCACGTTCTAATGTTGAGGTTATTTGATGTTATATTTTTCAAGTTTCATTTTTACCATGTTTTTGAAACAAATAATACCGATTTAGACTTAGTTTAATTTGTTTATTAACTTTTATACTTATAAGTTTTAGTATTATTATAAAGTACTGTAAGTTCGTTATTAGAAATCCTCGTTTTATATTTTTGTATCTAACACTGAGAGTTGATTAGTTAAGTTGGATGTAAGTTACACCTTTACTTACTCAGTAACACGTTGAGTTAAATTGATAATATAATATAATTTTAAGTTAAATTTATGTTATAATTAATAGTGTCTAATTTTTAATATGTGTTCTCCAAATAAATGCGTGAGAATTCCATTAGTTTCAAATTTTAAACTTAAAAAGCATCAAATTTAATTAGAATCTTACATTAATTTTAAACATTTTGGCGTCTACAAATACCTTGTACTATTGCATGTGTTGATATATAAGCTTAGTTAAAACCGGTTTAAAACAGGCTCTTATATCTAAACCATCGCAGCACACAATGCCAATCTTTGTAACTCAATAAACTCACGCTATTTAGTTTTATATGACTAACGACACGCCCTGACTTTGCACCAAACAAATTTTACACCAAAGTATTAGATTATCGAGATTATCAATAAGGATTTTGTTTAAAAATACATTGCATTAGATGTTTTGTATACATTAAACAAATAATATATTTTTGTTTAACTCAACAGGTTTTACATAAAAAAAGATGCGATACGTTCTAAATCTTTTGCTGTTTTTGAATTAGGTGGAATTCAAATAATATCTCAATATTACGAGGCAACAATATGATATATTCATAGATCATAGATAACAAATTCTATAGGTTCGTTCGGTCAATGCTAGTGCCGCCATTTTGTATTCTGGTTTACAGATCAGATCAATCGTTCAGTGAAACACCTGTTCTTTAACTGTTCTACATTGTTCCTTTCACGCCTTAACCGACTGCGAATAAAACGGTTATGGTTATACGATGTGAATTCTAAAAAAAACTTGTACAATTATATCTTTATGTATCAATTAGATATTCAATAAAAAGTATCATATACATAACACTAGGAATAAGCATAACACGCTGCACCTCTAACTTCCATAAAAAAAATATAGTAGAAATATATAGTTATTACATATTAAAATTATGAATATACGTTATTCTGTAGTCCTTGTTTTATATGTAAATACAATAGAAAACTTTAAAATACTCGCACGAGAATGTTTTCAAAATAAACAAAAGCATAAAAATTGTTCTTTGTGTGTGTAAATAACCGGCCAAAATTGGGTCGCTCTGATTCATGCCAAAAATGACTCAAGGATGTGTTCAATTGACATCCGCTTAAAATCTGTCCATAATTGTAATTTACATTTATAAACAAAATTTTGAATTAATGAGAATTCAATTATAGAAGTTACATTCGCTACAATGTATAAATTCAAGTTCATTCATTCGCGGTTCAAATCCAAATGTAATTGAGATTCGTTTGAGTTTCCATATCACGCTAGCTTAGTTAAGTTTTTTTTTATCTTATAACCTTTTTCATTCTAAATTAGTATAGCGATTTAAGATTAAATTTTAAAGGAATTCTCTAACCAATCCTTATTACCGCATCGTCAAAATAAAGCAAGGAAGAAGCCGAAATGAGGTCAGTCAATTTCGGCGGGAGACGAGACGGCGAAAGTTGTTTTTTTTTTTATTCATTACTTTCGTCTGGAGGCCGCGGTCAATGTATTGTCCTCAGTAAAGGCCTATGCTCAATGGTGCATATGGATTGTTACTATAAAATACTCTTAATGAAAAATCGTTGAAAGTCTGTTAGACCCTCAGCATCTTGATTGCTTTATCTTAATACAAAAACTTAAACGGACACATTTGACAAAGCTCTGCGTATAAATTTTAATATGTGTTCTACTCTCGTTAACTATAATTATGGTAATGAATTACTTTTATCTTTTTTTTTAACATTAAATGTAGCCTTGTCTTCAGAACTTATATTATAATTAAGAGTTATAGTTTAATTAAATGTATTTAATAGGTTGATGTGAATGAACATGTAAAATTTATTTAATCAATTTGAAACTTGACATGCTTAATATATGTATACTAAGGTTTTATCTATACTGTTATGAAGACTTGTTATGAAAGATGCAAACTCGCAAAGGCGTATAACATGCTGAACGGAACTTAACATTGCGAGGCAGATGTTTTCATTATAAATTGAGTTATGAGACGAACACACACACGCTCGCACATTTCGCTTTTGATTCAATTTTCGGTTACGTGACGTCATAGGCCTTAATATATTTTCGAAGTTCCCATACTTTATTGTTCTGTGGTCTGTGGTTCATAACTCTTCTCTTTTACATACGAAACACATAATACCACCTTTGTTTTACAAATTAATTCTTAATATACAATTATCATAAATTTGGGATTATAACCCGGCTGAAGAAACGGCTTAATTGACAAGTGTCTCAAAAATTTAAGCTGGTTTATTTAAAGCATAATAAACCATACTCCATCTTATGTTATTTACGTGCCTTCGGTCTTATCATACGCATTCAAATACGAATAAACAACTTCCACACAAAAAAAAACTTGCACTTTGGATTATAAAGTATTATAGTTATAAATAAATAACGTAATACAGAAATGATGAAGCATCAGCAAAAGTAATTTAATAAAAAAAACACATCGAATATATGTCCCCTAAATCTTTGTACCTAATTTTTCATTACTTACATACTGTATAGAAATCTATTGTATTGTAAATTATTGTTACTGACAAATTAATCGACATTTTTTTGTCCGAATAAATACATTATTATAATTAAATATTCCAATATGAGTCCCAAATGATGTACATATAAAGAAAATCTGTGCCGCACAGTATGAGAATGTTGCTTCCGTGTAACAATTTGTTTATTTCGCCAATTTTAAACAATCGTGACAAGATATTTATTGTTTTACAATTTTAAATCATTAATTATATGTGTCAATGTTTGTGTCAACATTGACAAATCATCGTGTTATTTTGATTTTAAATTTTTAAACGATGTTAAATTATTCCGGATTGTAAAACTTAAATTTGTGTCTTTCGAGGTTGCATAGGAGGTACACAAGAATAGAATTAAGTTGCGCCTGGTATAAACAGTGATCAAAGAGCTGGTTACAAGGATACAAGGAAATGGTGGCAGCATTGGAGCCACTGTCCGATAAGGACCAAAATTTTGAAATTTATAAAAAGTAATGTATTTATAAATAAAAAATATAGATACAATTTGTTTACAATAACAAAACATATTATTTCTTAAGCTATACCATATATTATTATTGCTTAATCAACATTGTCATTTGAAATGTCATTTCCCTGACCAAAAGAAATTAATCATGTTCCTTCGGTTTTTTGCGTATTGAATATATGTTACAATACTGAATCGATTTTTTTATTAAATTATCAAAAATATGGCTTTAAATTACGTAATCGTATGGTTCAAGTTCTATGGACTTACCTTAGCCTAATAGCATGAAACTATAATTCCAAGTAGCTGCGCCAAAATGGCGTAGATCAGGTTGAGGGCAAATAAATTCCACAGTGTAAAAAGTGATGCAACTCATCCGTCTAGAGGTTAAAACGAGAAATAAGACGCGACAAAAACCCGCCATTTCTAAGGCTGGCCATTTGTTGCCACCATTTTGTTTTGTCTATGCTCCGTTTTTATTTTTTAATTTCCTTTTGATAGAGTGGCTGCGGTTTTTGTAGCAAGATTTACGACTTGGATTCTAATGAAACTTTTTTTGTTTTTTTTCTCTATGACACTTTTACTGGTATAAATGTAATTTAAAGTTTGATGTTATATTCTGTGTATTTTTAATATTTTATCGGAAATATTATGATGTGTGTTTTAGTTTTATAGTTTTTATAGTTTAATTTCTATTTACAAGCTACAAATAATTCATAATTAAAGCTAACTAAAGGTTAAAGTTAAACAACTAGCTGCCTGTAACTTTATTTCTAAACTAACGCGACTTCGGTCTTCAAAAAAGCGTATCAATTCTCAAAAGGCCGGCAACGCACTCACCAGCCATATGTGTGAATGGGCCAGCATCATCGCGACTGGGGGCAAAAAACTGTCCATAAAAAGTTCAATGTAATCTTATCGTTGTATATATGAGCCATTTCAAATAGTTGATCTCATTCGTCCAAAACTAAAAAAGAACTAACCCCTTAGAATCTAATTCGAACATCATTGGTTAAACTTAAAAAAAAACAACACGTGGGAACAAAAAAGGTTTTACATAATGTAAAAATTGCTTAGGTTTTTTTTTCTAAACTCGCCCCAAAGCTACCGAACCCGAGGAATCCTGTTACGGACCCGTTCGAGACGTCAGATGCGAAAGTTATGCTTTATATATTATTCAGGGTTGACACCTTTGTATTATATACGCGTTGTATATTACTGTAACAAGTAATAAGGTTAGTTTATAACTAACCAAAATAAGTCTATGTAGAAATTCAAAAATATTTTTTTTGACTAACTGACAACTTTAATTGTCTAGACATCAAACAAATTGTAATTAACTCTAAGATATTACTGCTACTACCCAAATCAAGGGATAAAAACCGGCAAAAACTACTCCGCCACTGATTTAGACATAATACATATGTATTATTAAATGTTGTTAATAGAATAAGCAACTAAGAACATAAAGAATAAAATACACTTTTAGCGAAATTAAAGAGGTCGATAGCTAATCAAGCAGGTTACATTTTTTTAATGAAATTTTGACTTAAACATAATATTATTGAATAAGCCTATTGTTCTTCAGCCATAAATTATTAGTGAGTGTAATTTTCATATATTTATATTAATTCAATGACATGAAGAAGTTTATAAGTCTTAAATTCTAATAGACCAACTGTGGAGTCTATGCGATTGTTATTGTGTTTAGTATTTGTGGTTTCTGAAGGCTATATCTATATATATATATAAGGCACCAACAGACAAACATTACCTTAAATTGATACATGAAGGTGATAATTTTTTGCAAATGGAAATACTTTTTTTTCAACAACACCTATTTCAATATTGTTTTTTTGACGATGACAGCCCTGAGTTATATCTACGCACTTGTGTGCATTTAGTTTGTATGCGGGCAAAAAACAAAATAAATGTCCGGTTAACGACCCCACGCTGGCCGCGGTTGAGGCAGGGCAGGTTTCGCGGGCTGTCAAACGGCTTTGAGGCGTTCTCCTTTTGAATTGCTGTCATTTTTTTGCGATTACCATAGATAATGCTAAGGCAGATAAGAAATTGGCTTGATGACTCGCTTTGCGTGATTGAACTTTAATGGTGTTAAATTAATAATGCGAAGAATGTTTTAAAGGGGAGTTTCATTTGTATAAAAATACTGTTGTATGTTTACGTTATGTCAGTTGGTTAAAAGATAATAAACCCTACGGTCGGCTATTTTTAGTTTAATAATTTTAATTTTCAAGACTGTATTGTCAAATGTCCATCTTTGAAAACTGTGTGCGCTTGACAGCCCTATTAAGATATTAGATATTAGAGCAAGCCTTAAAAATATACTTTAGTATATTCGTTTAACCGAGCTGATCTTTTATGTTTGATTGATGAAAATATGGTTAACAACAATTCGGAATTTAAAGCAATTTATATTTTATATATGAAATATATAAAAATTATATATGATCATATCCTACAATGAATAAATATGGTAATAACAAATGATCTTTTTTATATTAAAATTAAAAATATTATTATACCAATTTATATATAGATTTGTCTGAAATTACAACAATTTTTTTTTAAATTTTAAATAAGCTCAGCCCGATTGTTACGAACAGAATCAAACCAATAAAACAAACAGACCAATTAAACAAATAAAAATGTATTTATATATATTTCGTCATTTGAGATATGATATCGGGTCATTATACTTTAACTTTCGTAATAGAAAAAATAAAGAGGTCTTTGCCTTGTTTATCATTAAATTGCTTCCTAATATCAGTTAAATTGGACTTTTGACTTATTTATTAAGTCTTTACTTATTTATATGATACATTGTTATTAACACAAAATAAATTTAAAAAAATAAATCGTTTTAGTACTATGTTGAAAAGTCTCTCTTAAATTACATATGAGCCCTTAAACATTTTGTTAATAAAAAACACTTTGAATTTGGCAACACAAAATACATTGTATAAACCCTGTCTGGACTAGGGCGACGACCTTAAGTTTTTATTGACAACCAATCTATTACCAGGGTTCGGTGACCTTGCTGTTCTATTTTCAAATATGATACCAACCAGCTCGTTATTCAAATATGTTTTTCTTAATTTAAAATAAATTTACAAGCACTCGTTTTAATTTTACTTTTAAATTATACATAAATAGTCCTTGCAGCTTTATATTTTCGATATTGAACGATAGATAACGGTCAGTGAACCAAAAAGTATTCTATTTTCGAAATAATTATGCATTGACAGCTCATAACGGTGCATTGTTTGTAAGTAGGTCCTTGTACCTACTAACCATGTTCGTTGGTTCAAGGTAAAAGCCAATGACTCAATTCACTTGTGATAATAGCGTAAAGTATTTACAATTGTATAACAGTTTATTATTATTAAGTTTTGTTTATGGCCCTTTCAAAACTCGTTGGAATTCAAGGTTTACACTTGTATTTCCTCGCTGAATTATTTGGTATTGCAAACGAAATCTGACATCTGACCTTATCAATGCATTAAAATCAAAATATACTTATTTCCGTTTTGAAATTTAAATATCGAACATTATTACAGAGTTTTATTGCGGTTCGCATAGTTCAACCAACAGATGGATTTTTATACGCAGACATAATGCTTATGATATATCCTATTCGCATGTTGGGTTTAAGAATCCAATTCTCAGTTTGTGGGAAAAGGATATTAAATAGGTTATCGGTGTTTTTAAGACAAAGAGCGGTTCGGGAGGGATCGATAGAGACGTAGAGTGGACGTCGCCACGACCTATAAAACTGCCAAGACGGGAGCAACGCATGTACGAAGCGATGGACAGGGCATCAACGATCTTAAATTACTTGCTATCCGTAATGTATACTTATTGAATATTACATGTGAATAAAATGAAACTAAATCTGTGAGTAGTGAAGAACATTTAAGCTAGTCATTAAGGGTGACATTATGATTTACTTGAGTTGATATACTTAACAAATCAAAACAACAACTAATAACGAATAATAACAATCTGTGGGTTGTCTGGAAGAGATCGCTTATAAGCGATAAGGCCGCCCGTTGCCCTTATATGTACTAACATCTGTTAACGTCATTTGCTTCTAGTGTTTAAGTGCAATAAAGTGTAAAATAAATAAATAAATAAATAACTACAAAACAAATATATAAGAAGTTAAAAGGTATCACAGTTTATTTATGTCTATTTTGAGTATGAAGACATAATATAGAGCACAACCAAATTGTATTACACTTAGTTTAATTGTCAAAGTATATGGAGTTTTAACATAATTCGTGACATTACTTAAATCTATGCCACATCCAATATTAGATAATCCTATCGTAGACGGTCAAACATCCCTTCGGGAAAATAACCGGAACGATGCTGCACGCGTATAAGATAAATAGATTGAAGATTTTCAACCTTATAACATCACATTTTCCAGTGACTTTATTCTTATAAAAGAAATACACATGCAAGTCATCAGATATCCATCAATATAATGCGTATCTATTTATTTATATCTTCTGAGTTTCTCACTCTATCGGAATATCTCTAAATCTATGTTTGTTTTATCGTTGGTATTTTGTAATATTTTCAAGAAAAAGCCATCAAAACGATATTGTATCTTTTTTTTAATAAAAATTAAGAATAAAATATTAAATGATTCATGATTTTAGCTGTATATATTTACTTTTATAATATTTGTTAGCATGGTATGTAGCAAGTGCAGGCTTAAACATACAGATTTACATCTTCGATTTTGGCTTGGAGAGCTGCCCTCTAAACTGCATTAAATGGTATAGATATTATCACAAATATATTGGAATTTATTTTCACTATGAATATAGAGGGACGAATTGTTTTAAAGCAGTGTTTGTGTGGCTTAACTGTGAGGTCGTGAGTTCAGTCCCGGCTACGTACCAACGGAGTTTTCTTGCTCCATAAAAGCTCACATATTAAGGAAACCAGCATGTGTAATCAAGAATCAACAGATATACTTGTCCGTATGCCATTAAGGGAATTATTATTTGTATTAAAATAATACCATTTCGTTTATTCAAGCAATTTGACACTTACATTGCATTCAAAAGCTAATAGCTAGTGTAGAACAAATAAAGGTATCAAATACACCTTGGCCAGTAGAGCAAAAAGACGCAAACGCGTTTCTCACAGATCGTGGCTCCATTCATATAACTGTACAAGCGATAAAATTCATCTCAGTTTCACTCTCGACTTGGCGACGGTCCAACTAGGTATACTATATGTTTGTTTGTTTCTTTTAGTTTTGCACCTGGTATTTAAACAGAGAGCTAACAGGAATTTTGGATTATACATATAAATATGTAATAAAAAATTCATTCACCGAATGCGAATAATATCAAATTTGACCTTATAATATGCATATCTGAGAAAGCATAAATTGTAAAATACGAATGTTTTAACCGTTTCAAAATCGTTATAGGAAATATACATATTTGCAAACAGGTTTAAACACAGATAAAAATCAATACTACAGTGGATTGGGTGTGTTACTCCTTGAGGTCTTGAGCACAGCCTGGATGATTTCTATATACAGAATTAATGCTTCCCCTACGGCGATGAGAGACATCATAAAAAAGGTTGTATTAGACACAGTAATCTCGCAGGCTAATCTTTTGGCCTAAATGTCAAAATAGGATAAAATCCATGCAGGGTTTGAAACCCTGTATCATTACTTGTCTTATTCTACGTGCTAATATTTTTTTGATATCGTTTTAAACATTGACAAAAATATATGTATAAAGCCTAGATCTTAATGGCAGGTGTGATACCCGTGAGAGAGGAAGTATCTGAAGGCATAGCGGTATATATAAACCAGTTTTTTAATTGCTATATGCCCTAGTGAAGTCCCGTAACTATAGGGTTAATATTTATTTAATACCTCTATAAAAAGATTTACAATAAACATATACATTTTGTGATGAACATATTTTCTGTGGTCTGTTGTATATTTATTTAAAGTAAATATGGTATTTCGTGCCCCTCTGCTGCGTTCAGGTGTGGTTTGGAATCATCATAATGGAATCAATCATTGTTTTTGTATCAACGCATATAACTTCTGATGTATGGTTTAATTTCTTTCTTTTCTGCTTTTTTTCTTAATTATTGTTTGTATTTCTGACTGTGTATATAATTTTTATCTGTAAAACGTGTGTAAAGATGGATGTATATTTTATTTTATATTTTGTGATGTACATATATATGTATATCACATACTATACAATAACGTGTGTCTTATTTTTTATATAACTGACAGAGTACAATTGTTTGTCTATGCTATTCTATTAGTTTGTAATTTAAGAAAAAAATATTAAGATGTTGAGTAAATTATGTTAAGACATAGATAACATTATTATTATTATGTTTGTAGAAAAAGCACCTTAATGATTTCATATATTAAGATTATGCTGGGTTTGGATAGCAATTTAAGAAATATAAATTTCAAACAATAACGGTATTTTATATGTTGATATACCGTCATAAGTATATGTTTTGTATAATGATAAAACTACCTTCAAATATAATGCTAATGCGAATATAGCTGTAAGGTTGTTGGTTGTTAAATAAATAATGATAATAACAAATTTTATAGTTATTTTTCTAAATCAAATTTATAGAAAATTAAAGTAAGCAAAATAAATGTAAAATCCTCTTTGATATAATACTTTAATAATAAGGTGATGTCATATCAAGATTCAGTCCTGATTATTTGAAAAATTATTTACCTTTTATGAGTTGCGACAATGTACTATCGGTATGACATCAGTCATCACCAACATACCGGAAGAACCAAAATCGAAACTATACGGAAGTCATCGATTGTCGAAAAAAAAAAAACAAAAAGTCATTGTCTACATCAAGTCAGTGGAATTGACAGGCTCCGCCCGCGCGCGCCATTGGAGGGCCGCGGTTCGAAATTTGAACAAAAACCCCAACCTAGTTCCGCCTTCTAAAATGTTTTTAACGAACCAAAATGGCCGACCGCTCTATTTGTTTATAGAACGCTAGATTCGCGCGCTCATTGTTCGGTTACTCGGATTTTATTCATCGAAATTGAATTTTTTTTTATTTATCAACGCACACTTTCGCGTTTGAAATTGGAACGTATGGGATGTTAACAGATAACAAATTGTTTTTTGGCCAATCAGGAAGTTGTATTGAGGCCGTTAAATTTATCGCTGAAATATATATGTGGGATTATAAGTACAGATAAGGATGTGAATTGGTTGATAATATTGAAAAACTAGGAATAGATAAGTTACTGTACCCTAAGTAGTGATACATAGATAGTCTATGCTAAGTTCTGTAATTAACGATTAATAAAATATAGCTGCATGCTTGCTGTAACATAAAAATCTCTGTATGTTTATTAGTTAATTGATCGTAATATCTTGTCATTTTAACGCATAAATTACGTAACATTTTAACAGTTTAATTGAAAAACCCATTTACTACACGAATTGTCTTTTATTAATATAAAATTTAAGAAAAATTGTAGGTTAGTTTAAGTAAGAAATATGACTTTTATCACTTATAAAAATATATTTGACCTTTAAAAATAACACTTTAATTTATTATTTTTGCAACACGAACATGGTACGTACTTCCTACATGACTTGAAAAGTTTCACAAAAACTAAAGAAGATGGCGGTACTTGATCGAAACCGCGGTTTCGATATTTGAGAATCAAGATTTTTTAAACTATATTCTTTTAAACTGTAATTTAAAACACACCGCCATGTTGTTATATCTGTAACTCTATTTTTGTAATGTTTTTAATGATAGAATAATCTTTTCATTTCTAGATTTTATTGGCTGTAAATAAATCCTTGTAAGGAAAATGTATTTATTTAAAAGCATCTTTCATTAGACTTTCATTAGCGAATCGAGTACTAACATTGATCTAAGCTGTAAAGTCTAAGAAAGCTCTATAATGAGATTAACAACTCAATGAGTCAAATAAAACACCTTTTTATGCTTTCATGTATTTAAATTAAATATTTTGTTATTCAAATGAATTTTGTTTTAACTTTTCAATTACACCTCAAATTGATTTTCTTTTAAGTTCATTCGTTTCTTTAATGTGTTTGAGACCATGAATGGAATGAATGAATGGAACTTAATTTTCAATAATTATTGTGTCAAATATTATATTATTTTTGTGTAAAATAAGTCTTAAATTTTAACCAATAACTTATCCCAATACATCTTCATCTAACTATAATTTAAATACTTTCTATTAATAATACAGCGATACAACAATATTAATTAACCTTCCTTAAGTTACCAAAACATTGTAACTTAAACAAAAAATAAAACTTAAAATAAAAAATGTTACGTAGGTACACTAAAATCTTATAACTCGTAAAAAAAAATTGATTAATTAGTAATTTTACTAAAATAATTACATAATTTAAACTTAGAATATATTTTAATTCTAAATAACACTTGTATTAACATTCAACCAAACATGAGTTTAACAATTAATTAAACTAAAACTTTTTCCTGTTTACCATTTTGCGTAACAAGTACCCAATTCTAATGTAATTTCGTACTTATTTACATAATAAAAGGAAAATAATTAATATTTATTAATACAATTGTGACCTGGATTATACTCAAGTTTGATAAAAATCTCGCTTGAAATAATGTTTCGTCTGATCGAATCTGTCTAGTTATGTATTTACATACGTGATTTGAACTCAATTGATTCAAAGCATATATTTGAATTTCATTTTCGTTTGTATTGGGCAACTGATGATTAACTTGTCACACGAAATTTAACCAAAAACTATACTGATTCAAACTATACAATAATTGTATAGATTATTTTTGTGTTTATTTTTTTGTAATAGTTATGTTCTTTGTAATTACATTTTTGTTTGTAACATTTTAAAAGTATAAGTAAGTAGTTGTGTAAGCATAACATTTAAAACATATAAAAAAATAATATTGGTTATATTTTGGCAGGTATAGAAAAAATATCGATTTTGACATAAATTACAACTGTAATATTTTATTATTTATTCGCACTTTATTGCACTTAAACAGTAGAAATAGAAGATGTTAATACATATAAGAGCAACGGGCGGCCTTATCGCTAAAAAGCGATATCTTCCAGGCTAACATGTTATTGTGGCGTTCGTATCTAAAATATATAATCTGAAAATAAAATTTGAATACATGTAGATTTACAATATCTATTGAATATTTGTTTTCTATCTATTATAAATAAAAATAATTAAATAATAAAACGCCGTTAAGTAATTATTAGCTGTACTTTCATTATGCCTTATCTTATGTACATTTTGTAAATAACAATATTTTGATGGCAACTTAAACAATTGTTATCTGACCGGTAAGAACTGTAAGAAGTATACAGATGTATGAAATGGATAATTAAAACCTAAAAGCACGTTCACACGGGTGTGGTCGCACAACGCCAATGTTTGTCATGTGAACTTTATTTTAATTGAAACGATTAATGTTGCTTGCTTTACATTTTTAATTTGACCTTTTATATGACATCCAAGCTAACATTTTAAAAGAAGCTTCGTTGTTTGAATACTGGTATATTATAAATATATTAGCTAATCTATTAAAACTGTCAAGAAGTTTATTTCATTCAAAACCATTTTTATTCTTTAAAAAAATATTATGCTTCAAGCTTTAATAGATTGATGGCCAGTAATTCATATTAAATAAAAAAAGAGATTTCCTATTAGTAACTGTAAGCATTAAGCTTCATGCAATTCAAACCACACACAGAGAAAACGATAGAACAAAAAAGCAATTTCTCTAATCTAGCAATTCGTCAAACAAAAGAGAATCCACGAGCCGTATCGAAATGTGTCATTATATCGAATTACTTTTAAAAAAGACGGCAATTTCGTGCCGGCGTAATGACAAAATTAAGAAGCATGTGTAACGCATAATGCGTACACGCGTGCACGTATACACACATGTGCACGTAGCGAAGGACACGCGGCGAGGTCGTTAACCTCGTGGTTTTTTTTTTTTGCGAACGGTCGCTCAGTACTGCGTAGGGTATTGGACGACGATTATTTATTTTTTTCGTCATAGATCGTTCACTCTTGTATCAAGCTGTTTCGTGGGATAGGGATTGTTTTTTTTTGTGGAATATTATCTAAACCGTTTATGATTACGCTACGAGACATTAAGTTTTCATACGTTCATAGTACGAATTTTAAAATAAGCATAGATCCTTAGTATAGAATCTGCTTCCTTAAATCAGTTTCAGTCATACAATTAGTGTATAGAAATTTAAAAAAAAAGAAAAAAAAAATGATTTAAAGAATAGTTGAAAGTTCAATGTATTCCATATTATAGTTATCCATAAAGAAATAGCGTTATTTTAATATTTGATAATATTTATTAAGTAAATAAAAACTACTCATAAAATTGTAATAATAAATTGTATGAATACTTGTCATCTTCTACATATTTAATCCGATTCCAAAAAAGAGCGATTATTTTTTATTTCGAGCACATAAGTTAAAAATATAGAACAATAGTTGATATAAGCACAGTTTGACGTTACTAAATATTTATTTTGACTTATTTCTTAGTATAAATTTGTATAATAAATAAAAAGAATAATTATCTAAGAACATTTTTATTCGTTACCTTAAGAGGAAAGGGTAGACAAGAAGACTAGGAGACTAATTATTTAACAGTTCACATTTGCTCACCGTACATAGCAGTGAATAAAAAGTAGATCTAAACCAGTTTGAACCAGTTAAAACAGAACAAGGTTGCGCCTTAAAGTATTAGTTGGCATTGACTTAAGATTAATTCAAGTTTGACCACAATTTTACGTTACATAAATTTGTCTAGTATATTATATAATTCAATGTTTTTCTATGCCCTTTTGTGGACCAAACAAGAACACAACAAAAATTCATATCAGGATGGAAGCAGACCTGTTGTCTTTAAGTAATGTGTATGATTTTCTATACATATAAGGATTAAATATAGTAAATCAAATCAAGGCCGTAGAGCCGACGATAAGAACTGGCAAGAAACTGTTCACCACTCCTGTAAATTCGCGATGTATGTTTTACAGTACGGTTGTAAAGATCTGCAACCATTACACCATGCATCAGCATACGGATCAATATCTATATTAATATAAACAATTATAAAATAATTTTACTATAATCAGTGTATAAATATATAATTAATATATGACTAAAACTAATATCAATATTTTATGTATGTAATGTCAAATTGGTAAAGTTAGAGATATATTTCCGATTCCTATCTAACTTGTATAAAAGTCAACTGAACTGAGTTGATTTGAGGTTGCAATTTGTCTTCAATAAGCTAACTAGTATTTAGTATTTATTTTACCGCTGTGTGGTATTTTTATTTTATATGATACATTTACAAGAAATTTTCAGTTTAAAATGTATGAAAATAGGTCAATTTAGTAAAAGATTTTTTAATGTCACTTGTTAGTTTCTTTACCCGACTAAGCAATATGGATTTCACAGTTTAAAAACTATGTCTTAGTAGATCGAATACATTGTGTCACTATATAGCTTTTTAAACCAGTCAAAACACTATCCTGTTGGTGCTTTTTACCTTGATACGTCACAGGTATATACCCTAATCCAGACAGGTAAAAAGCTAATTTTTTAACATAAATAATCTTTATTTTAATGGTAAAATTTCATCAATTTCTCTCAAATCTATCTATCTATCTTCTCAAATATCTAATAAGTTTTATTTATATTTTCAAGTGTGTTTAAATAAAAGAATGACTTTACAATATATGCTTTTCTGCGTTTATTAAGTAAAAATACGAAAAATTTACGCAAATCAATACGTTACATACAAGTTGTTATGCCTTATAGGAACGTATCACAACCCAAATACAGCGGAGCTATTAAGGAAAATGAAGGATCCTTTCCGTAAAGCGTAATCTAAAACTAGAAACATTTGACCTTTGATCTGTGGATAGAGTTAGTTTTACCTAGTTTATTTACAATCCGAAAGTTTCATTGCCAGCGTGAATTAGCATTGGCATTTGCCGTGATGTAATTGAGGTTTTACATAATATTTCTTGTAACGAAGCATAATTTATATACAACGTTAGCCTTCAGAGACTGTAAGGTGTAACGCTAAGTTCATTAGCACAATGTGTTAAATACCCCAGGTACCGTAACCCCTTGTAAAAAATACCATTTGGTATAGCTTAATTAGCTTACATTCAAGTATCGATAAGTGACATTACTATTTTTCATATCGAGTACAATTCTTATATAACAAAAGCGTAAATAAAAGAGGAAAAAAAAATGTGTACAATACAATCCAACATTGTCCCGGACCTAACTCAACATTCGGCCACCCCAATTCTGCCCAGACCTACCCCAATCTCACGCACAATTGCATCTGTGTGCGTTACACAATGGTGTGCGTGCTTCGAATTGAGACGTTCGATATGACGTGTGTGCGTACTTGGAACTTTTAAATTTCGAACGTTTTGTTTATACAAACATTCTGTTTTGTATTTACGAGTCTTATTCAATAATTAATTATGAAAATTCAACTTTAGTTTACGGTTGGAGATACAAAATGGAGATTTTTGAGTATTTAAAAGAAATCAGTTGAATTATGACAAACACAAATAACCTTTAGCGTGTTTATATTTAACATGTCATATTGAATTACAGTTAAATATAGCTTGTAAAATTACATTTAAAATGAAACAGCACTTGTAAGATCTCAGTACGATTGCTGTGGTATTATGTTTATTGCTAATTTGCTAGTACTTCATGCCTTCATAAACAAATTCGTATTACATACATGACTCTTGTAAATCTATAATCCGATTGGAATTTACGGAATGTTGACCATCCTTAAGTTGTATTAGTACTTCTTATCTTTAGCAAGTTAACTTATTTAAGTTTTAACATGTGTTATATAATATACATAAATTATATAGTTTTATTAAATTTAAACATTCGTTATGAAAATAATATATAATTCGTAAATTTGTAACGTTAAGTCGAGCCATGGTTTGTTTAGTTGGTAGCCCTGAATAATCCGATTTAAATATATTGTCTTCAAACGACTTTATGAAAGCGTTCTTTGTGTTTGTGAGCCGACCCATATAAGGTGTCTATGTGTGTGGCCCACAAATACAAAATATTCAATTGGTGTGCGTTTTGTGTGTGTGCGTGGCTTCTTCGCGCGGAATTCCAAGTTTGAAATTGGAATGAATGACGGGTGGGTCACTGACCTACGCCAATGCTTTTTCGATAACGCCTTTTCTTACTTATCGGTTTGGACTTAAGTATCAATGTCCCGTAGCTTCTGTGTTTGAATAAAAAAAATATGTATTCCATTTTTAAAACAAAGCTGTCAATAATAAAGGAACTAAAACAATGCTATGTAGTAAGTAGTTTTTAAATGTAATGTTTTTAAAAAATATGAAAAATTAACATTTTTACGGGTATGTTTGTAAGAAAGGGAAAATACCGACATAGTAAACAACGCCTATAACTAGTTTAAATAGGTTTTGATTCATTGTTTCCAGAGTTTTAAATTTTTTTTTTAACAAAAGTTTATTTGTCATTCGGAAAACATCGTGCATCGTTTTTCAAGTTTTCTTTTATATTGTATAAATTTTGCGAGAGACATTTGTTGGAATGGTGCTTTGTTTGAAAATGGATGAGAGAGAACGGTTTATTTTTCGTTTTAAGAGTTAATTTAAACTGTTTTTTTAGAAGTGTTTATGTATGTTTATTTACTTGAGTGTGTAAAATTGAAGTGCACAGTTTTAAATGATTGATACGGGTGTCTCTTATATAAATTAGCAGTAAAAAATCCCCTTTCGATTTCTAATATTTTCTATTGGCCCCTAATTTGTTGCTCTCAAAGGGGCCTCCCCTAACTAGCCAAAGTTTCGCCCCATGGCCCCTGGGACACAAGGTGTTATATTGGAAATAGTTTCGATATTACATACTTCACTTACGTTATGTATATTTCAATTATGATTAATTGAAACAGGTTTGGATAATTTCGAAAAATATTTCATTTAGATATAAAAAATAAAAGGTTTTCATATAAGTGTAGTAGTAGTGACATGTATAATAATAAAGTTTAATTCTAAATTATTTAACCTGAATTAAGATTAATTGTTATACACATTTGACACAAGTGTGGGTTTGAAATCCAAGCCCTCCCTTACAAAACACACAAATACCCTCAAAATAATTACAAAAATGCATCTAAAATAGAAATAGATTTGTTCCTCTCCGAGTGAACCCCAAAACTAATCACCATTTCGGTCGCCCCTCATTTTGTTAATTAAAAAAAACTCCCGGAAAAACATTGTTTCCAAAAAAATACGACTTCCGGTAATTATTACAGAAAAAAATCAGATGGCTTCCTTTACCTTCCGGAGGCGGTTCCCCATCGTGCGAGCGAGACAGAGGGTGCGTGTGCCTAATGAGTGATGAGGACGGATAGAGGGCGATGACCTCTAAAACAAATCGTTGGTAGAGAGGGTTCGGTTTTGGTAGAGACAGCAAATTAATTAGAGTAATTTTTCGGTAACGACATTTATAGTTCATTGGATTAGGGTTACGTTTTTCATTAATTTCGAAGCTCCTATCAAGACATCTTATTTAAAGGATGCCTTCGTGTTGTTATTTCAATCCTAATTGTATTTTATTTTGATACAATATTGTTTTAATATTGTAATTTTCTTTATTAGATATTGTCTTTTTATAATTTTAGCCATTGTAAGTTTAGAAGGACCTAATTAACATATTATAAAAAAAAATTATTACCTCTAGGTAATGTTTATACTATGTAGTAAAAGATAAAAAATATTAATCTAAATTAATATGAATTCAAAAAACAAAATTTCATAAAACTAAAAAAAAGTTAGTTACTTTAATTAGAATTACAAAAATAAAGTTCTGCTGACCCTACATGATCTAGGCGCACCCTAGGTTCGTTACAAACCTAGACAGGGACCTAGGCGAAAAATCGCAAGGGTCTATCGCGTAGATAAAGTATTTACATATGTGCGTAAGTGCGAGTGTATGGGTGTAGGTGTTGCACGTGTGCGTAAGTGTCAGTGTGTGCCGAAAAGATTTGAATTTCGAACGTGCGTTTTTTCTAGAACCCCTTTTTAATCGATACGCGTGACAAAATTTAAGCGTGCGTGATTGACAGCGCACAGATTATATCTCCGTTTTGTTTACGCTTATTTATATCTGTGGGTTTATACAGCCATATCCTATTTGAGATCGGATTTTAGTAATATGAAACTATTATTATAATGTTTTTCTTTGTTTTTTTACTTAAAAATAATATATCAATATTAATAGACGAATCAAAGATCATAATGAATATGATAAGTTGATCCAAAAAGATTAATTTATTTTCATACAGTACACACCAAATATGTTATATTAGACACAAAAATTATCCATAGCTCGTCTTATTAGTACATAATTGTCTTATTTCAAAAAAAATATTTATTACAATAAATACACTTAAACAAAAGTATCTATAGTCTTAAGTCAAACCGTTGTATAAGAAATTGACGAAAAACAATAAAAAATCCCTGTGTTTACACTTCATCCCATAGCATATCTATTAAAAATCAATTAATAAGTGGTTTTTCCTTATATTATACCCGCTACCCACTATTAGTTAAAAATCTAACGATATTACATTTATCCGTGTCACTCAGAGTGATATAGCAATTTAATTGCTACTTAAGGGTTTTAGTCACAATTACTACACACATCTACACTACACTACATCTATTATAAAAAAAATTCATATCTAAAATCAATCTGGTGACTCAAAGTGACCATGCAGGCGTCAGTTACTAATATCAGTATTAAATTCTTGTAAAATGAAACATTTAAAATATGACGAGTCATTATATAATATCCTTAAAACTATTAAATGACTAGGAATATTGTAACGACTTGTACCTGGAATTATTTAATGGAAAAATCAAGATTTTGATTCATCGTAGGCTATAATGATTCCCTTTAATGATGAATAAGTTTATATCATTATATTACCGCTATGTTTTTTTGTCTGTGGTTTTGTCTATGTTAATTGTTACTGCGAAGCTTATTACTTTGTAATATAATCCAACGGTGTTTGTTACCGATCGTTTCCTCTTGAACCGGTATTTTGTTAATAAAATGAAATAAATAAATATTTTAAATTATAAATTCATTAATCTATTTGAAGTAAATATTTTATTATAAGTTTAGATGAATATAACTGAATAACATAATAAAGGTATCTTATATATAATAATCAGGCGGCCTTATCGCTGATAAGCGATATCTCTTTCAGGCAACCGAGGCAATAGGAATAAAAATAAAAGCGACAATGAAAAAATATGAACAAAAGATAAAACATTCCAAAGACAAGTTAACAATACTAATCGTTGACTACCAGAAATCAGTAGATTAGTACAAACATAGAAACACTGAAGACAGTGTTTGTATGTTTGTACACAAATTTCTCGTCTACCAGTTAACAAACAGATTAATTAACACATTTACACAAGTCCAGTAGTTTTAATGTTGTTTAGTTTTCATATTACTTTCATAATTTGTCTATTAATATATTTGATGCTCTTTAGAGTAACCTTTATTTTACAAACTTAAAGAATTTTTATCTTTTATTTTTGGAATTTGAAAGTGATAATACTCTAGGAGAAGTTTACCTAATGGTATCTAAGTAAGTCCTTTTTTAAATAGAAATACTCATATAAAGTACCAGTGTGGTCTCCATTGGTTTTTTACCGTCTTAAGTCCAGCCTAAATAATCTGAGTTTGTAAGGAATACGCTCGAAAAAGCACAAAGCTCCTTTATCTTACAAAATTGGACTCCTTTGATACAGTTTTCGTCGCTGCACAAAAGAAAATTAAGACATTTTTACTAATTCCGCGTTTTGTGCGGCTACATAAGACTAGCCTTTTCATTATCCAACGTCTTACATTTAAAGGTTACATTTTTATTACAAACTTCACCGAACAGAGAGGAGACAAATCACAAAAATATTCTTTTGTCTGTTATTTTTTGGTGGAATCTTGCCGAAATCATTTTGGTTTGTTCAAATTGTTTACTTTTACTTAACTGTAGTTTATAAAATCACTTAAACATTTAACAAAGCAAACACAAAAACAACCTTAAGTCATTCTAACTCTCTTAAATTAAAATGTAGTTCTTGATTTACTAATTAACTTATTTTCATATCTTAAAACATGAATTTATTTACGACCAACGCCAAAAAAAGTATACAAAAATTAACACTCAAATGATTCATAACTTTGTTTGTTTGTTTGATTGTGGAATATGATTTACTTAAATCATATTCCACAATCATTTCTAATTGTCAAAAATATTCTGGTTAGTTAAGAAAACAATTATTGTGACCACGCACGTTGTCTAACAGTGTAGGATTCATATTAAAACGTGACTGTTTTAAAAGAACCGTGTACCATTAGATTCCTATTATTTAACATAACCAATTTTATTAAATGTGCGAAATCTACGCTGATCGGTTCTGTATCTTGCATTTAAATCGTTGTATTAAACTTCGTCCCGCGCCCGACTCTATCGAATTTGCATTGATTGCCTGTTTAGTGGTAACGTGTGTATTCTTTACAGTATGTTTAACGCATATACAATATATTATTAAATTTAAAAGAAGTCGAACCGAATTTCTTTGAATATGTAATTAATATTTTTGTATATTTTATACGTTATATATTTCGATGTTATTTTCATTACATTTGTAGTAGAATTTATGAACACCCAAAATGTTATGTTATATAAATAACGGGACTGACGTGTTATTGTTTTTTTTTATTCGGATAATCCATTACAATTGTTAGTCTTACGTCACACATCTTATACGCTTGCAAAGTGGCAAAGGCTTTGAAAATTATAGTTACCAAGAACACCTGTATCAGTTGTTTTGAATTAAAGTTTCTCGTTATTAAAAAAAACTTACCTATTTTTTTATAAGCTTAATGTGATAAAACTATAATCGAATATGGGTATCGCTACTGTCCCACAGAATGATAGCTTTGATGACATTTATGCAAATACCTTAAAATATATTGTTTCAAATAAAGTATTGTTAAATGTGTCATGTAAATTAAAAGCTACATACTAGTAACAAAATGTGAAATACCATATTTTAGACCTAAACTGATTTAGTAGACTGAAACTCTGATGGATTATAATTAGGTATAAAATATGTTAAAATGTAGTCAAAGCGTTTCCAATTTGAAAATTATAAATAAATATTTTTACAAACTAATTAATAACGATTAAATGTTTTTTTTTGAATTTAAAATAGAAAAACACTTGCTCGATGAGTTTACTAATCCGAATTTTATGTAATTCTCTTGCAATCAAATCTAGTAATAGTGGGTACCCACTAAATCCATCCGAATAATAAGCACATTTCAAAAGTTATACAAATTTGTAATGGTAAATTCGCAAGCGCTAAAAAGCGAAGTGAGGTAACTTTGCTTTTTGCCCCAACATCGAGATATATAAAAATGTCTGAAGAAAATGAACTTTCTTAAAAACTAAAAGTCGGACCTACGAAATTACTTCCCGCGGACACTGCAATAAAACTCTTTGGGGATCATGTGAGGCCATTACATTCGCGAGTTTAAAACTCATTATAAGTTCAATCTTAATTAAGATTGTGTAAAATAATACGATAATTAAATATTTAACTATATATAAATACTTGATTTTGTACCTAAGCTATACAAATTTAAATGTAGTTAGTACTTACTAACTTACTAACGTTATAAATCAAGCTCTATGAAAGGTATGAAAGAACGTACTTATAGTTCCCAGAATGTATACTGGAGTGTTATACTAGTGTTTTAATCATCATTTAGCAAATATTTTAGTTTAGTAAATACAATTAAATCGTGATCCCGCTGTTTCCCTGGCCACACAGTGTGAGGGTGGCAAGGAGTGGGAAGGCTAGCGAGGGTCAGGCGGAGATGGGGGAAACGTAATTGGGACTTTTTCTTTGGACTTTAGCCTTTTGTTTTGCAAAGTGACTCCTTTCTTGTCTCGCTGGCAATCGATTGAGGAAAATGAACTTCTCTTCCACAAAATTGTACTTTTAATTAAACTTTTAATAGGACACGTGGACGTCTTGTTCAACAAATTGACAAGAGATGGCGGTATTTCTAAGGAACGTTGTTATTATAGGGAATTATAATACACTCACACCTTAACATCGAGGTATGTAATAGTACCTTATTATTATTAAAGATGTAATACAATATATATCGAAATATTGTAATACAAAACAGGCATTAGGAAAATGTAACTAAAATCGTTAATGCTAAGAGATCAATATTACAACATCAATTATACAGTGCATTGAATAAATAATAAGACTTAAGGTTGTCACCACTGTAAATTGTGTGTACTGTGGCAACAAAATAATATGAGAGCTTCATTAGGTATTATCATAAAACATTAGACGTAGCTCATAAACCAGCTTATCAGTTATGATAACAGTCAAGTGCAGTTTTGTCTAAACCCAAAATGCACAAACACTCTTTGAAATGAAACGGTGACAATAATTTCGCAGGGCGCGGGATAAAATAAAATACTTCTATATAACGTGCTATAAAGATTTATGAGGTGATTTGGGGTGTGGTGTTCTTTGATATATTATTATTTTTTGAGATACCATTTGCAAATCAGTATGAAGCGTAATATTCCGTTACAGACGAGGTAATTGTCGCGACTATTAATAACATTTTATTAATGGTATTGGTACCATCTATTTACGACATGATTAATCGTAACGTTATTAGCACATAATTTACCGTTGTAATAATACGAATAGCAACTGAAACCGAATAAACCTTTTAATTTTATACAAATCAAATTATGAATGCAGTGATAAAAACGAACAGATACGATTTTAATTACATAAAAAAATTCGATGAAAAACAATTCTCAATTGATTTTTTTATTTATAAATAAAGTGTTTTGTTGTATAAATGTAAAAATAACATCGTTTTATTTCATGATAAGTTTATTAATAAGCGTTTATATTCTTTTATTTTGTTATTGTGTTTATGATCAAAAAAGGTTTTAATGTTGCAATTTTAATAACGTTATTTGTCTCTAATAAAATAGTATTATGGTCACTGTGCCTCTAGTGATAAAAAGCTTACATTTGTAGTGCATTGATAACAAGTGAGGTCGGCTTGCAAGGTTAAATAATTTCATTTAGGTTTTAAACATCGATTTTCCACTTCAACATCTGCGTTATACATATTTTGGAAAGGAAAACTTTGAGAATGCATAACGGAATTATGAAACAAAACTACAACTACAGACTTGAGGACTTGTTATTTGAATAGGTACTAACGCGATATCGGCAATATCTCTTAACAGAATGCTTCAGAAAGGTTTTAGTGGGTATAGCTCAACCTGCCCTCCATGTGTGAGTCGAGTCCCATAAACTCTTAGCTTTGAGTTGCGAGGGATGCGGAAATATAATTTCCTCTCCATATATAAAAAGAATGGTGGCGAATAAGTTGAAAAGTGTTGCATGTAATTTAAATTGAGAACACTCTAATGCCATAGACTTTATACAATCAGATACGTCAAACTCATGAAAAACGTCATAATGGATATCTCTCAGAGGCAGCTCTATAAACCCAATTAAATTGCACATGAGTGTCGTGTTTCTATTAGAAACGCGCACAATTCAGTGGAAAATAATTGGAGCGTGTACTGTCGCCAAACTAAGTGGCTTTGTGAAAGGTATCTACGCTCGCCACCAAACTGGTCATTTTAAACTTACGGTTCAAATAATTACAGAGAATTAAAACGTTTGAACGTTTTGTTGGATAGCAAAAACATGGACTGCTAAAATCGGAATATCAATGAAATTAAGCAATGATATATTTAAAACAAAATTTCAAACAAAGTTATAAATAATTCCGAGAATAACACAGCATTCGAATGATCGGCGCAACTATTTGCTAACCTCTACCTAAAACACTGTGCCAATTCCTTAGAAGCCTTCGAACGACTAGCAATGACCTACTCATAAGCTGAGATCAACTTATACTGGCCATTGATTTTGCTTGTAATTTTAAAGTTATTACATTTCATCAATTTTATTTGTACATATAACCTTGAATTTTATTTATATGTATATTAATTAAATATTATTTAATGTCGTATGGTTTGGTTATTTATTTCGAAAATAAATATTTATTACAATGATTGGTACAAATGAAATTGACTATATAAACTTAACATCGATGTTCGCGATTCTGCAAAAAAACTGTTGCACTCTGAAAGGGGCATCTGCTGTAAAGGTTTAGTGGCAAAATTGGCCATCCAAAATTAATTTTACAGTGACAACGCCGTAAATACATTATCTTCATTCAACGCCATCTACTGAACAGAAGCGGAATTAGTGCTCACGCTCATGGTAATTAGCGTGGTGTGTTAGCGTAACGGTTCATTGGTTCAAATCCCGACGCGAGCAGGCGTTGTTAATTGAAACATGTTTGATCATTGCGTTCAAGCTAGGTTGATTACAAGAGAATTTTGCTCAGTCATGGCTTAAATCGTGTTAAAAACGATTATCACTGTAGGGTTTATTGTTTTTTATCTATCTAATGACGTTTAGCGCGTTTGTATTTTTTTTACTCTGTGGCGTTTGCCTTTTAATTTATTATAATCTGTGTCTAAGCGCGGGAAATCTTTGACACGTTTATCTTGTAGGTTGAATATCAGTGATGATATCTAGCAACGTCAGATTGAACTTTATGTATTAACGGTATAAGAATCATTTTTGTTTATGAAAGTTATAATTTTTACCATTAGCGGGAATTCTTCAACATTTAAACATATTTTTGTTTAAACTTTTGCCTTTTATTATCAACATGTTTATTTCCCATTCTCAAACTTTACGGAGATTTGCCAGAATTGAATGCCAATATCCACTTTGGTTAAGTGTAACATAAATTTAATTTTACAGTATGTACTAATAATAAAATATATACCAGTCCTTAACAGATTTAAAAGTTAATTCATCCATTTCAATCGAGGTAACATAAAATTATGTCAATAATTCTTTATTAATTAATTATTATATTTAAAAGGTTCCTTTGTTTTCAATTAATCACGACCACGACAAATTACTTTTGTTTACTGTCACAAATTGAAGTAAAACTTTTCATTCAAAGATGTCAAATCCTGTGTAAATGTGCTCTCCATAAATCGTGATCTCATATGCGTTAAAGATTTTGTAAAAATTTCTGAAATAACCGCAAGGTAAATAAATTATTAATAATACATTTAAAGAGTATTTAGAAGAAGTTCAAACTTAATCTGCTAATCATGGCAATACTTACATACTCTTTTACATTTCTTGAATACCAGAGTTGACTTGCAAACAAGTGGGTACCAAAATAAAACCTACCCACCTCATTTCGATATGTCTACATAATATTTCCTTTAATCGGTTTAAAAAGGCTTTGGCGTGTACTTAGCTATTATTAGTTTCCTCGTTTGCTGTTTGTTGTCGAACGTATATAATACTTGGACTCGGTTTTTTATAATTGTTTTATATAGATATTGTTTGGCTGGAGCATGGTGTATTGGATGCTCTTTACAATCGTTGTAGAACATACTTGTCGACTTATAGAAGTGGAGCTTGGAGTTCTTCTCGTGTGTACGCCTTTGATTTGGGTACTATTCAATGTCAGCCTGTTTTGAAAGCTGATAAGGAAAATTCATTAGAATTGTATCAATATATAGAACTTCTCAAGTTTACACAAAAATTAAAATGCCGAACAGATAGATCTGCGGAAAAATTAGAGATCTAAGGAAAATCTAATATTCTTCCCACATCCAAGGTGATGAACAAGGCTACATTTCCGCCTTTGTTTTGTTTATTTGCGGAAATTATAAATATATTTACAAGTAGGAAATCATCGTATATTTCGAAATTTAATTTTATTACTTCCGATCCGGGATAATATTAATTCGCAACAGTTTTAATAACTTTCAACTGCTTTACAGTTTGCCTATACGAAATTTGATAGTTACCTACTCGATAAAACTGTACGTTTAATGCAAATATGTATTGTATTATTAAACAAGGTGGGTTTTTAAGTATTAACATCTATTAACATCTTCTACTTTTACTGTTTAAGTGCAGTAAAGTGTGAATAAATAAATAAATAAAAGAACTTCCGGGCCTATCATGCGGGCTGTCCGGAAAGACATTATGAAACCCATATTCAATCAACGAATGCAGACACAGGAAAGAGTATTTCAATAACGTCTTCTCTATTCAAAAAATTATCTGTGGTAACTAGGGTATAGTATAAAGTATACTTATAATAGTATTATAAATGTGGACGACTCGGTTGATGTTTTTGCCGACTCTCTACTTACCTTTCGTAGAGGCATTTTAAACACCTTTAAAAAAAACAAACCTTTAAATCAAAATGTGTTTGTATTATTATTATATAGTATTTTGCTTTATCTCTTAAAAGTTTCAAGTTCCCATATGATTGTTTTGTGTGTATACCTTGTTTCTTATAAGTTTATTTTATATATATTTAGCACATAAGATGTTTGGGGACAGTTTTAATTAAGCCAAACTTATTACATTAAGTGTCAAATCAAACAACCGTCTTTAATACTTTTCATAAAATCTTATACGTGTATTTTAAGCGCATGTATTTCGCAAAGCGTTATCTCAATGCAAACAGATATCGCAAAATAATCATATAACATTTATGGATGTATGACGGATTATGCTAAATTGTGTTAGTCAAGTGCTCTGCAATAAAACTGTGTTATTTACGTGTAGAATGTACAAATCTGCCTGAGATTTGAATTGATTATAGTATATACAACTGTCAATAGAGAGCTAGTCAAAGTATTTTTGTTAACTAGATTATAATTAGTTTTTTTAGGTAATAATCTGATTGTATGCTGTCACTGTACGAGTTGGAGAGACACAATAAGACAGTGAATAAAGAATTACTAGATACTCTTTAAGAAATATCTTCCTTATTCTCATTCGCAAACGATATTTAACTATCATAAAATATAGCCTTCTCGGACTGGTTTTAACGGAAGCAGGTGTTTTCATAATTAACATATCTTTAGTTATACGTAGCGAAAACCAATCAGTTTTTCTAATAAAACAAAAAAATAATTAACCAACGGATGTATGCACGCTAATCTTAGAATTTGTTATTTTGTAGTATTTAGGTAGATACCTAATTTTTATACATCGTTAAGAATATATTTACCTTGTATGCTGTTAAGAGTTTATTATAATTTTAACAAATTAATGTCAATTTATTACATTACCTATGACGATGTAAATAATGTTTAGTAATTTTGTTTTGTATTAACAAAAACAAATTCATATTAAATGAATTGTTATATAAGATCTATTCTGTTGGCACAATCATCTTGCTAGGCTGTCAAACAGATGGTTCAATTGTATGCTGATCATATTCGTTGGTTGTGTTCTGTGTGTAATAATTTCTGAAGAAATTCGTTCTAGTTAGAATAGATCCTGAGTCGAATAAAGAACAATGTGTACGCTTCTATAATAAAATCCCAAACTATTAGTTGAAGTAAATATAAAAAAGAACTTAAACGGAAGCTTTTTAGAAAAAGCAATTTATAAATTGTCAGTTTATTTTGATGACGAAAAAGTTTGGGAACGAATTGGCCCAAGGCTAAGCTTCAAAAAGTGTACTGGGATCATATCCAAAAAAAAAATCAACCAGGCCGAGATTCTGCTTCTTCTCAGCTTGGTCCCGTACGAACAGGCGTAGAATCACTTCTGATTTAAGAGAATTCAAAAAGGCTATGTACCTTAATTAATAATGATATTTTGACTTTGACTTAATAAATGCTACTTTCCGTGCAGCTTTGTGTGTTATAATTTAAAAATCGTATAGTCAATACTGTTTATCAAAACAATTTACACACTAATTGCAATGATATTTCCAGCCTAGCTGGGTTCTATGGTATTTTCGCCAGTTTGAAATGTCTTAAATAATTCATAGGGACTAAAATCGTGTGCATACGCTACAACAGGTCCCGAGTATCAAATAAATGGCATCGTTGTCTAGGCCGCGCTAGCAAGGTCACTGTTGAGTGGTGGCCATATTTTTCGGATACTTTAAGACTTTTGTGAACATTTTTGCTGCATAAAATGTTCACTTTAAAGTTTTCCCTTTACACTGTTCTTTGATCTTTTGATTGTTGTTCTTTCTGTTATAAGTATAAAAGTCGTTCGTTAGTCAATTAGGTATGAAGGACTTACTTTGACTACGGATTTGTTTCTTAAGAAGATATGATATTTTTCTATACGAAACACATTTTTATACAGAAATTTACACTATAATCGAACCACATTGGAGGTTGAAAGCAAGTTGAAAGGCATAGGTGATACATACACTTTGCCAGCACATATTTTTTTCAATAATATCCCGTTTATACCAAAGACGTAGTCACCCGCTGCGCCCGCGCGTATTCTAACCTAGAAACAAGCTAGATTTCGTGACATTGACGTTGTGTATGTGTGTGTAGGTTAGCTAGTGTAATTTGAACTCTATGCCATTGTCATAGAGATGTTGACATAATTCTAACGCGCGTATGGCATTGGTCGTTTTCGAATACAAATGTTTGTATGGGCGTAGCAGAAGACTAATTTGTGATTTGTTTGTGTGCGTTTTAAAAATATTCAATGTGGATCAAGGTTTTGCATATGTTTATGTCAAGTATTTATAATACTTAGAATTATAGCTTATGCAGTTTTATAACTATTTTGTAGGTAGTTATTTTGAGTAGTTATTTTGTACGTATTTCAATATTTAGTTTTACAAAATGAAACTGATTAAGCTGATTTGTTTTCTATAAATACCATAAAAAGAACATAAAGTCCTAATCAGTTTACAATAATCCATAAGACGAAGTCACTTTACTCGGTACGTTTAAAAAATCAAACCTACAAATAGAAAATTTAAAAAAACCTCGCAGCTATAAACCCTTTTGAGTTCACTTGTTGAATCCTCTATTTACAGGAAACCGTGTTAGGTATTATGTTTGTTTAGATAAAACAACTAGTTAAGTAGGTGCTAAACGCGGCGTGAAGGCCACGCATTTGTTAGAAATAACACTCCAGTGTGTCAATTTGTATAGAATCTGTCTGTCGACTAAATAACAAGCAAGGTCATAGACAAATATTCGTTCACTCAAGCTTTATATGATAAATAAGTTTTATATTTATTTAGTTTAATAAACAATTGAATAAACTAAAATATATTAAATAAATTCATGTACCCATCATACTGGCGGCATTTTCTCGCTGTATCGTGATGCTTTTTAGGTCACCAGTACTGACTACCAGGCGTCTACCTAATTCCTTAATAAGCGCCTGTTCACTTGTATCCCAAGATACAAACGTCTGCTCCAATGGGAACAAAATCAAAGATAGAAAAAGATCCTTTGACCATTTAGTTTTTCCTGCCGCTTTGCCAGCCGCGCCAGCTTTAGTTTTGATGAATTAAGGATGTAATAAAACGTAGAACAAGTATAATTTTATTATTTTTGATATAGTGTAAAACACTTATAATAGTGTCACACACAAGGTTTAGACCTAAAATTTTATAACGTTCCATTTGTTTCTAACGAGACACCGCTTGTATTGACCCAATTACAAATGTCGACCCTAACGATCACGCGTGATTAATGCCCACTAATTGTCCCAGCAACAAAAATATTAAAAATATGACATGACATATTGTACGGCTAATGGTAAGGGTTATTCGAGTGGGGCTGACGTGGTAATTATGGCGTATCTTAATATGGTCCTATCATTTTCCGGGAAAAATTCAAGTGAAGAACTAAAAAGTTACAATTTAAACATTAGCTGTATTTGGAATTCATTTAATATAAAATATATTAAATCCCTGAAAGACTGATCCAAATCAGCGATGCATTTGCAGAATATTGGTGGTTAGCTCTGTTGTAAGTGAGCCGTCGCTTTGTTTGCTTCCAACTGCAAAAAAATATGCTTCAGACAATAAAATATTGCAATATGTATCATCTATTGCTTTAATAAGGTAGATAAGAATCGTGCATTGCCGGATAACATAGCTTAAAAACAGCTTTCAATATATGTCCTAAACAATAATCATGTGTGAATTGTTTAATTACAATAAACAATGTAACTGAAGCTGGCAAGGTCGCGGCCTTGCTCCAATATTAATGTCCACCGAACGATAATAATATCTTCCGATGTATGAAATTACAGATAACTGATTTATATTTTTACACACGTCTTTATAAGGGGTAGTATGAAGTATGTAACACCACAGATACATAAACTGGTAATAACATCTATTCGAATGTCAAAACGTTTTACCTAAATTGTCAATTGTCAGTGACTTAACACATACGTGGTACAATTCAAAATGTGACTATTGGAATTGGTTGTGTTACGAATACCGGAAAATCGGTATGACCTTGTACGACCACACGATTTAGGATGACGCACCGAATGATGCGGTTAACGCCCATTGTGACTACTTTGCCCGCTATTGGTCAAATTTTTCGACCAGATAACGGTAATATGCGATAAATGCTACGTTTGGTTAATATCACTTCTAATACAAATGGACATTTAACATTTGAAATGTTTTACATAGCGAAATGTATCAGCAGCTGAACCAATATTGTATTTTAGTGTGTGTTAATGAAAAACGTTTTTTTAATAAAGAGTGATTAGTATTATATTGTGTGGTTGTGTTCATATTATTACATTACAACAAATACTTTAAAATACTTATGAATAGCGCAGCGCCATCTAGCTATTCACGAAAGAAATGAAGTCTTTTTTAAATTAGATTGTCTTGAATTTTCATGCACAATGTTTCCACTGAATAATCATAATACATACGTAATAATTGTTAATTAGATTTGATTAAACTGAAGCCCACAGATAAAAACAATGTATTTTTCACAGATAATAAATAACTACACACTAAAACTGCGCTTCCCACCGGTGTAATGCGTAATTCCACTGTTTAGGTAGAAAGTTGACCTTTGTGACCTCGACTTCTACCATCTGACATATTATTATCCTATAGCTAGGTAATTTATCAGAGTAAAGTGGTATTTTACGAATGACAAAGTGAAGAATGTTCGTCAATTAGGCACAATATTATATATTTAACTGCGTATTTCTATAATGACTTGTTTATGTATACTAACTTTAAAGCAATTAATTCGATCCTAAATCATTTAATATTCTAATCATCTTTTCACTACGCATATACAAACCCGCGTTTCAATTAAACATTAACAACATAATATATCCAAGCTTCAAATAAACATAATAAAAATACGTATTCATGTGAACATCGACAAATATTTGCTCTATAATATTATCCCTATTCCGCTCCGCCATTTTTGTTTGCGCGCTAAACTGTCATTAGCCAGTGATGGCAACATTACGAAATTACAAGTTATGCTCGAATTATTAAATTATAGGCACTTGATGTTTTGCACACCCGATTGTGGCTATTTAAAAAGCCATTTGGTCTGAAATGTTTTTCCTAGTAAATTATTTGTAGAAATTGATGGTTTAATGCATAGTTGACAACGATGCTAAGGGATTGATTCAATTGATCATAATTGTATGTTATTAAAAAGTAGCAGTTGATTTAGTACGTGTATATATAACACACGATGCATTTTTTTTGACTCCTTGACGGAGTAAGGAAATTTAATAAAAATTTAACAGAAGCTTTTAGAAAGGCATTTAATATATTATCTGATAATTTTGATGTTAAAAACGTTTGGAAATAAGTTAACTCCAGCTTAGCCCTGCTTCAAAAAGTGTACTGGGATCATTACCAAATAGAATCAGAGTATCTAGCCTGCTTCTTCTCAGCTTGTCTCGCGTAAGTACTGTCGTAGAATCATATTGATTTAAGACGATTATAATAGTCCTATCTGAATATTAGTATGTGATATTGATTCCCGGTATAACCATAATAATTATTGCCAGGCTGTGGTGTAACCGTATGGTGGAAGTGAGGTACACTGTTGATTTGCTTGTAAATAAATAATCGACTAATGTACTGTAATTATTATTTTGAGTCTGATTTTTGAAACATGGCCAATATCTACGTAATACTCCATTGAAATATTTTCATACACATAAAAAAACGTTTAAAAACACAAACCTTTAAAATTATATAAAATTAATATACTCTTATTTACAAAGACAGTTCGCGACAATAGTTTAACTATTTCAATCAATTCTGTTGTAAATAGTTTTGCCTGGAGCACAAAAGTTGTACAAAATGTCCACTTTATTAAAATAGTTCGAACAGTCTGACTATTCTGACGATAGTTTAGTAAACATCAGGTCAATTATCAGGATAGTCATAGTTTTTGAAATATGGAATTAGCCTATTTTTATGTCAGAGATATTTTTATAAAGTAACATGACAGCTTCATAACAAACGACTGGTTTGACAGCTGGTGCATTTCGACAGCTTGTTAATGTGATACCATTGATAGTAAACACAATTATGTACCTATGATATCTTTACGAACAATAAACATTCAATTCTCTCGACCACTTGGTGTTAAACTTCTTGATCTTAACGATTAGGGTCAGTCAGTGGTCACCTGGCCGGGATGTTTGTTAAATATTAACATTGAATTTACTGTTAAACTGCATTACATTGAAACTCACTGTAAGGCCGTTAAAGAGAGCCTATCTAAGTCTACATGGCCATTACGCAATCAACACCTGTTAATTATTCATTCATTCAATTATGTTTATGATTTCAATTCAATATTTTTAATAGGTCATAGATAACATTCATGAATTTATTATACATAGTGAGTCAATGTTTTAAACACTTGGCGAATGTTAGGGCTCCTTTACGTAGATTGGTAAGCGGATTTAAAAAAAGTTCTAAATTTAAATTTGTGTTCTATTGTTTGAAAAATAATCTTGACAGATAATTATGATTTTGTAATATTCGGTCAGCTGTTAAAACTTTAAATTATTAGTTATTTTCCCTTAGTTTTATTGTTTTGGTATTTACTCTTAGTTCTTCAAGGTATAATCATCGCTTACATTCATCAATTTTATACGCGCATAGCACCATAAATATTGTATCTAAGAATACTACAACAAATTATACATATTTATGTTACAGTAAAATATATAAATCATTAGGTCTATTTTAACAATTAATTATCTAATAATCTAAGTTTATTTTATAGCCAAATATGTAGGTACTTTTTAGCTTAATATAATTCTCTAAGTTCTGACTTGACTTACTGAAGGCTGGATAATAATAATTTCGCGTCCTCTTATTAATACATACATATATACAATCAATATCTATAGAAAAGTACATACTAAGATTTACAACAGTATTGGTGCTATTAAAAGCCGTTATGACAATCGTTCAATAAATCAAGTATCAATGTAATTATTCCAGAAGAACTGTTTCCGCTGTTCAAATAAAAACACAGCCTTATTGGGCATGACGCGTCATTGATCGCTGTGAGATAATTTGATGTATTGGGTTTATATGTGGTCCAGTGGTTAAACAATAAGTGATTAAACAATGGGGTCGTAGTTTCGAACTTAAAAATAAAAGGTAAAAAAATATTTTTTACGTAGAACACTGTGTGTATTGTTGAATTGCAATTTAGGGTTTTTTTTTAAATAATTCGCTACTTATTACAATTTCTATAGTTTTGGTAAAACTGTTCTGTATTAATGCTGTTTTATAAAAAAATTTTGGAAAATGATTTTTTAATAAACTATATACATAGATAAACATAGAGTTTAGCCCGCGCGTGTTTAAGTAATTAAAACCGAAGAAGTGGGTTTGGTTATTTTGCTGTTTAATAAAAAAAATATTCACTGTGTTACAGTATATACTTACTTAAGTATCGACCAATAGAAAATTATATTACGAATTAGGACATTAAGAACTGACCTTTTGAGTACGGGAGATGTGTTAAAAAACTAACTGCGTTACAACGAACAGTGTGTAAAAACATACAAACAGACACATAATTTAACTTGCAAATTACATTCTATACCAATAATCTAAAGTACACTTTCAAACAACCATCGACCCAGCAGATGTTAGCGATACAAATATTAGGGGAACTAAAGCATAAAAACTGGTCAGCCAATCACAAAGCTCGATTATAGGCTATCTCGTTTCCGCATCGATCGCACTCTTCTTCTAATGCTTTTTTTGTCATCTTATTCTAATTCCTCATTCAAATGGTTTGAGTCGGATTCCAGAGGAGCGTAACCTTTAATTATTTATTTTCATTTATGGCAATGCTATGCAGTTGTGAATAATCAGTGTCGGTAATGGTTCTATGTTCTCATGTGATTATTTTGTACAATTATTGCTCTTAATTGTGGTAATGCGAGGTACGTGCTTTAATTATGAGGAGTTCGGTGTGATTAAAAATTACTGACTTTTGATAGAAATAGTCATTCGCCGTTCTGAGTATTATAATTAAACTTTTTATAGTGTATTTATAAATTAAATCTATTAAATGTACACTGTATTGTTTCCACTCACAAGCTGACTTGGTTAATTTATATTGAAGTTTACGTAAACATTTTGAATTATGTATTTACTTTTACCAAAAAATATTGTGAACATTATTCATATCGACAATATAACAAAACATGATTCGGATATTTTTTTACAATTAAGAGGAAATAGATATAATACATATCTTACTTTATTTTGTTTATCTTTTGATATTGTGTTTAATCTGTTGATTTAATTTGACTTTACTCCAAATAAGTACTTTTTAAACTGTCTAATCGAAAGCATATCTGTTCAGCTTTAAGAAAATTAAATATCAGTTCCTTATTTGTGTACTAAATTTGTACATATATTTGTTTTTCTCTGTCACATCTAAATAATTACGAGTGCAATTCCACATGTGACATTGCCATTTCTCAGTAATTACAAAGGTTGATGATCTCTGTAACCGTTATCACACGTACTGAGGGCGAACAGCTGATATTACAAAATGGCGGCTTTAAGACGTCGCATCCGGCCGGCCTTGGCTTTGATTTAACTGATTCTGTGCGTAGGTATTCCTTTAATGTGTTTACAAAAGGAATAAGTATCAAGGTAAAAACTAAAGCTAACAATTTACTATGTATCACACCCTCATGTCTCCTTAGTATTTTATGTTTATAAGGTTGTTAATTAGAACCTCAAAGTAGTTATATATAAAATTCCCGTTTTAATAAAGGGCACATTAAGGAGCATGAAGTAGATCTGAAGCACAGTTTTTTTATTGCAATTTAAACACCTTTAAATCTTGGTATGCAACGTACTCAGAGCTATTGAAAAAGGCCAAACATATAATATAAAATAAATATTTATATTTTAAAAAAAAACGCAAATTTTCCAAAATCCTCACTGTATTATTTAATCCACTTTTTGTAAGCATAACGTAATACAACGTTATTATAATGAGATATTACAAATGCAAACTATAATATTCGTTCGAATTTTCCTGTAAACAAGTACAAAAACTGCGATTTAGTAATACGGCAAATATTTTCTCATAGCCAAGAATGGAGTCAGGCCATAAATCTTAAAAAAAAATACTCACAGAAGGGCATTATTTAATAATGATAATTAAACGCTAATAACACTGGCAATTCTATGCGCATATTTGAGATGTGCCAAACAAGGACACGGGTGTTTCCGTATTGAATCATAAACGTGTGGAGTAAATTATAAGCGGTGAGCGTATTCAAAAAACCCTTCTCAAACTCACAACGATGTCGTAGCCGCAATAAAATATGTATTAACTCTTACAATCTTAAACATCTGAATACACTCAGTACGAATGTTCATTGGCTGATAATAATTGCACGCATGTTGAAATAAAGAAATCATTTTTGTTTAATTATAATAACTTATTTGATAAAGTAGAATAAAAACAACGTAAATAGATCGTAAAAATAATTACGCAGACAATATCCTCGTTTTCAATTGAACTTTCATTACACTTAAAATCCTGTGCTGTAAAAGCAACAATAATAGGAGAACGTTAAACTTTAACGTTTCAAAGGGATATTAATACTATAGGACAATACAAAAAAAACATTATACTGTAAAATACTACTTAATATGTACAAAAGAGGATGAATCCATGTCTCTCTGGAGGTGCCGAGTTTCGCGGCTCGACTGACAAGAGCTCTTTGAGAACAAAAGATTAGCTTATCGCGACACTGAATGAGTAATTTAAAAAAAACTGTGTGTTGTGCCAAATGATTTTATTTATATTTCTTATTCAGCTTATTTTATAGTCGGTTTTAATAGGTGCATTTACTGAGAAACTATTAATGATTTTATATTCTCTCTTCAACGCAATCATGTTGGTTTAGATAATTTATTTAAATTTATTTATGGTTTGGACAACATATAATTTACCATATTGGCTTCGGTTCAATAGCTAGAGGAAAACGAATCAAAATATACTTATAACCAGGCATTACTAAATAAATAAGTTATGACAAACACTTGTTTATTGGGTTACAATAAGTAAGTACAATACAATTAAAAATAATAGAAACATCACTATAAAATAAGGCATTAACCTTAAATTTGTCAAATTGATTAAAATCATAAGTCACATCCGGTCTTCGGATTGATATTTATGACCAGTATTTTATGCACAAAAAGATATATAATACTGTTTACAACCGCTTAAGTCTATAACTTGTTAACCGTGAGTTTGAGTCAGCGGCCTTGACGCAGTCTAACGCAGTTTCAGCTAATCAGTAGGCGGCGCACGTATGTCCTTTGTATACTGTTGTTATATTATTTTGACAATAAATTATTCAACTTTATACGTTATTATGTGTTACATCTATTCTGATAGCAAATCGGGTTTCACCACGGAAGTTCGATAATCGAATTTGACATATCAGTCTGTCTCCCAGTTATCCCACAGATCTATGAATAGACACAACCTTTGTTCTTCTGTGTACCCTAAATGTTTCATAACATTTAAAGTGAGTCAAAATAACATTATTGCATTCAATTTCCGTGCAATAAGTGCAAAAGTCGAGGTGTTCACATTAATTTCCTACATTATTAACGGATAAATTACCTTTACCCGAAATTAAGCCTTCACTTCTGACCACTTCCGTAGCAGTTTTTGTCAAACATTTGTGGTGAAATAATTTCAGCTGTCAAAGATAACTGCGTTCGTTACTTTAACGAAATAATGTCTATCTATAAATATTAGACAACTAACACGTTGTTTTTCGCATTCGCATTAATTGCGTAGTTACGATCTTATCGTATATGTATTGTATAAGGGTTTTTGATCGAATGTCCGTAAAAACACCAGTCAAAGTCAAAGTCGAAATATCTTCATTCACTAAGGTACATAGGACCAATTTGAAACGTATTAAATCTATGTGATCTTATGCCTGTTCGTACGCGACTAAATTTAAAGCAGGCAAGAAGAAGGTACAGAATTAGATAATCTTCTAAATAAAATGTAAATTAAGTACATTACTTTCAAGTTTCAATTGAGTATGAGTGGTGAGCGTAGAATGAAATCGTTTAAAAATTATTTAAAAATGGATAGGTTGGTCACCTCTGACAAACCATTAACAAGAAAGCACAGTTAACGCTCTTCACTGCGACTACGAATACGTAATGTGTAATTATTTTTTTATTACAGCGTGTAGGTTCGTTGGCACTAATTATAATATTGAACCAGTGGGTGTTTTGCTTCAGTTACTTCTCGATAATATTCTATTCTTTTTGGGTACGAAACGTCTTTAAATTTTCATTTTATGAGTTTTTTTATCTGTATCACGTTTATATAGTGTTATCTATGTTCGTTAATTGATTAGGTTCGTATATTTTAAATTGTTATGTACGGGAGCATACACGCAAAAAGCAATTGAACTTTTATAAACTTCTAGCTATTAATTTAATTATTAGCCTATTCCATATTTGTTTAGCCAACGCGTTCCAAGAAAAATTTAATCGTGAACAAATTAATGACTAAAATTAATTAAAATAGTACATTCCAGAGGTAGCCAACCCAATCGCTTACGCAGCTGCGGAATTATACTTTTTACAGAGATGGCGTTGATGACATTTACCGACATAGGACAATGTAATTGATCTGTAATCATCATATCACCTGCACATATATGATTATACGTTAAAATATATTATTTTGTAATGTTTTAAAAAATATTGTAAAGAAAAAGCTCTGGAGTTACTGACGGATGACTTGTTGTCATGGAATTGATTCAAATATAAAAAAAAGATAGTAAAAATCAATAAAAAAAATGTAAATACTACAATTAATATTAAAAAAAATCATATTGCATTTGCAATAAACTGCCAATCATTTGACCAACTAACAAATCGTGTTGTAAAAGTAATATGAAACCATAGATTTTCTAATTTAAAATGTAGCTGTACACATTCATAGACTATAATTAATACAATATACATTTCGATTGAATTGCATTAAAATGTCACTCAATAGCGATATCTTCGAACTTATCTTTATTAGAACCTTGACCGTTGGGCCTTATTATGTATGTCTTACTTATAAATAATAGATAATTAATTTTCTACCACAGATCACTATACGAAAATGTTCTTTTGATATTAAATATTTCCTATGCCTTTTAATATACTCCTACACGTGATAAAATATTGTTTTAAGTGTCGGATGCCATGTTATTATAGCAATATTTTTTTGCTTTTTTATAGTTATCGTATCAATATTTTACCACGGCTAAAGTCAATATCGTTTGTTTTTGGTGTCCGATGTGTTATAGATTATATTATCAAACATCGAAGTCTAAAATGAATTATTCTTACAGGTCTAGAACGGGTGGCAGAGGAGTTGATGGGTCGAAGAAAATGGAAACTGTATCAAGACGCATTGATTCCAAAGCGGCTAGAGGGCGAGCAGTCAAGCGGAGACGAATCCATGCCTGCCACAGACCACCCGCCCGCTCTCAAGATAAAGACCATAGAGCAGATCAACGAATCAGAGGAGGCCGACGAACCGGCCAGAAAGGTTCGTTCCTTTTTTGAATTGGAAAATTAACAGTTTTATAAAACGTAGCTTAACATTGAAACGATACAAACAAATCGAATTTCACATATTAAAGGGAAGTAGAAATGTCTGCCTGAACTAATAATTTATTCAATGCCTACTAACTCGAACATACTTGAAAAATTAACAAGGCAATTTTCTCCGTTCATTATTTTTGACATTATACTTACCAACTAAAAACTTGAATAAGGTACTTACCTCTAAGACGCTCTTTAGCTCAACAGAGCAAATTTGATGCTAACAACAGGTTAACAATGTAGGTCAAAATTTAAAAATTTCAAGCCAGCTTAATTGGGCAACGCGTTTTATGATTGAATATGGGCTTGCCTTCACTCTATGGCAGTAGTATTAGTAGTGTTTGAAAAAAAAGAACATTTCCAAAACATTGAAATTCGAATTACAGGACTCAATCCTCGAAAGCCTTATCAAACGTCCAGCGACGGCGCCCAAGGTAGAGCCTCAGGAGCCAGCAGACTGGAAACCAGCAGACAAGTGCTACTTCTGCGTCGACGAGCATGGAGAACGGACGGACAGGGCGGAAGGGGCGGACGCCAGGGCGGACGCTAGGGCGGACGTGAGGGCGGGCGGCGCAAACGTAAGTAACGCCTCGGAAATTCGGTTCGTATTTTCGGTGACCTAATTAATCTGATTGATGTTGAGGTCGTTATACTACCGTGAATGTTTCACGTAGTTTATTTAACGGACAGTGCGTTCAAACTTCTTAATAAATACCATTGAATCTTGATTTTCAATTCATTTATGCTGGAAATGTATTGTTCCCAGTGGTTTTATCGTAATCAATTCAATAGTATTAAAACTACATCATAAATTCATATAAAACAATTATATACTATGTTTAGAAACTATTCCTTAGTGCACGATTTAAAGTTTAATTTATAAAAATAACGTAGCAACTTCGTAATACAAAACGTTTATTAAAATATACCTGCTGGCAATTTAAATACATTTTATACGAAGTAAAACCTTGAAATTAACAACCAACAATAAGCCCATTCTTAGGCAGCCATTTAGATTACTAAGCAACAAGTAATTTCTTTTTTCCCTATTTCAACAACATTTCTAAACATACCATTGTCTAAATGTTTTCATTGAATGAAGTTTTCTAACGAAGAATGCCGGGGGCACGCGTAGTTAATAGCCTGGGTTGGAATTTTAGAAACAAAAGAGGGAAAAAATGGAAGAATGCAAAAAAATTGTTTTACCTCAAACAAAACACACGTGAAATAAACAAAAGATTTGCAGAACTGTATCTCATTGTTTGGTGGTAACTTGTCAGGGGACATGTGTGTAGATAAATTGGTCACCCCCATTAATCAACTGCAATAATTTACTATCGATTAATCAGTGTTAATAAAACAAATTTCGAACAGATACTATACAAAAACATAATACTTGATATTCTAAGACACATATATCTGGACTGAATACAGTTTCCTGAATCAAATAAACTTCAACCTATTTGTCTATACAATTATTATATTCATATGAAATAAATCGGAAAATCTTAAAAAATTACACAGTATTAGAACATAAATTTATTTAGTTACAAAAAATATGATTACCATACAACATTATATGTATGAGTCACAGTTATAAAATATTATTTTTCAATCATCCGATGATTCAAAATGATAAATGTGTCCTTGGCCTTTTGTTCGTGTTAAATCATTATTAACGATTGTATCATCAGTAAATTGTCTTCGTAAACATTGCAGATATTTTAGCACATAATAAATGTATAGTTTCCTTTTTTTAACCCAATTTTATATAGTCCGCTATACTCTGTCCACGTAAGCTCTGATGTAGTTTTCGCAATTTCATAGTCAGACTTTCAGGCAGATTACGATTCACAGTATCAGATCCACGCCTAGTCTTTCAGTTTTTAAGGCACTCTCTACCGCGCATCCTTTTCAAACCCATCTTATGTCATTCCTTTATGACTTAGGCCGACACCTTCTTCACGAAAAGTGCAGCAACATACCCGTAAGCCTAACGTAGCTTATTTACCGGATATAGGCCGCTGTTATAACTTTATTCTAATTGCTCCGGCTGCTCTTTTTCACTCTGTCCCATAAAATGCCAAGTTCTACGCGCTCTACGCCGTGTAGTGTAACAGACTCTAGGTTAAAGCATCAGGCTACCGTCGTAGTAAAAACGTTTCGTTTATAAATTATGATGTACCATGACATCATAATCACTAATACTGTTTTAAGTTTGAATCTATTTATGTATTAACTGTTTTAAAATGTCAACAATCAACACTTTTATGGGGTTGAAATACGTAATATTGGTGTGACATTATAAAACCTTTAAAGTCATTTTAGTAGAAAGAAAACACTAATCTAGTAATTGTGTTCATAATATGGTAACTCTTTCCACTCACAATTAGTAAATTATGTGGTTAGGGATGACATATTAAAACATTTCAAATGTAGAAATATCGTATTTTCAAATTCGACAAACAAGAGGTAGACACGTTGTAACTGGAAGGTGTTAAAGAGCGTTATTATTATGTGAATAATAAATTGGCAAAAAAAAAAGCATTCAAGTTTCGTAAATACGTAAAAAAAACTATATAAACGTCAAGTGTGAAGTTTATGATAGCATAAATAACCGATATCTAGACTTTTTGATCTTATTTATTGTGACGGCATGTTTTACATACAATTTGGTCACGAACTATAAAAAGCAATTAATAACAACAATGGTCCTAAAGTTATACAACGGTTTGTCAATGGATCCCGGCATATGTATTTTTTTATTAATACATTATCTTGAAATACTTGTAAACACAGAAATAGTTATGACCTCTTAAATTTTGGAATTTATAAATCAGACAGGTTTTGTTACAAACTGATTAATTTAGGATGAAATTGTCTAAATGATTTTAATACATCACTTTTCTGTGCGAAATCTCGATCTGTGGCTATTAAAAATCGATAAACCGTTTCAATACTAGTATCAGCATTGCAAGAAGTATATATTTAATACATTTTCTATATCGGTTAATGTGTTTTAATATGATTCAATGTGGAGTCAGTTCCGGAGATATTCTTATAGTTATGCTATATTCAATGACCAGATTTATGAAATCAATCAAACTGAGTTTCTTGACTGCTTCTTCTCATCTTGGTCCCGTACGAACAGGCTTAGATTCATTTAGATTTAAAACGATACATACTGAATAGATTTTGACTTGGACTTTACATAAAAACTCATGTTGATTTGTTATGTAAAGACACGTTGCTCGTTATATTTATTTTAATTTACCTATTTTGTAAATTAATGTTTATATAAAAAAATCTATATATTCTATATGTGAATGAAAATGATAATGTCTTTCGTTCAAAAGTCTAGAAAATATTCCACTCGTACTGTGTGAGCTTTTTTAAAGTAGGTACTAGTTGGATATTCTCGTAAATTACAATTAAAATGTCATATACAACCTCTTTATCAAAATGTGGTTTAATATAAGGCCTGCAAATGGCCAGTTCAGACTATACTCGATTTCACAAAACATACAAACATTATTATATTGATAATTTTTAGGATTTACATTTATTGAAAATATTTTAAGAGTTTTTAGAATCGAGAACAAAAAGCTATAATAACAAATCTAAGTATATCCAGACTATAGACTGTTATGAAAAACCTTTTTGCTAATTTTGACAGGCGTCACACAGACAACATTGTCTGTGGTTCAAATGAAAAATAAGATGGAAGTTTTGCTTTTAATTTGTCATTGTTGATGATTAATCACGGGGAAAATGACGTAACAATTGTAGTGTTTTGTTTCATAAATATTCGATCCTTAAACGGAAAATACTTTATCAGCGTTAAATAGCATTAAATGCGCTATTATTTAATGATACAGATGGGTGGTATTATTATTTATTACACCGTGCCTAAAGGTTAATAATGCAATGTATAATATATATCCTATACTAATTCGCAAATTTTCACTGTTACATTTTTATATAAAAATGCGTTAATATCTTTATCTGACACAATATTACTGAATACACAAATGTGCAGGTAGTTTATGCTAATTACGCTAATCATTAATTATCAAAGCTCACTTTGTCTAGGGCGCCATCTATCGATAAAAGAGTTAATGTCACAGAAAGCTCTTTGAATAAAAAAATAACGTTGACGTAAAGTTTTATTGCAAACTTAAGCTTTGTACACATATTTGCTCTCGAATCTTCAGTAAACCTCCAGGGGATCGATGTGTAACAGCCATTCAGTTTCTACACGGTATTTTATAATTGCACCCAAAGTAAATAGGGGTTCATTATAAAATATTAAAGCATACTTATAATTAATAACGACAGAGCATCCGTATCAACATTTCTAATCATTGTCTGGCCATAATTACAGTTTATTGTAAAACCCTTACAATTGCAATTATGTAGGTACCTTGTCTAAACCAAGAAGAAGAACAACCAGTCGGGATGACCCCCGCGATTTCATACAAATCAGTGATCCGAACGCGATCGCCTGTATCGGGGGGACTGTCGCAGCTCCGGGTATGATGGTCGGTAGCTAACCATAGTTTCAATTTTCAAAACAATGCCTTATCCATTTGCTGCGATTCCACGTCAAAGTAGAGAGTTGTATTTTGATTAATACGCGGGAAAGAGATGGGGTGCGTTTGGTTTTTGTTCTGTTTTATTATGAACCGTGTAGTTTTAGGTATAAAGTTGACTTTCGCGAGCGCTAGTTCTGAAATAGTAAGCGTAGGCGTACAGTATAAAAGTAGGCAGTGGTCGGACAGAGAAATGAGTAGAGTGGATATTGTATAATTGTTCTTTTTTGAGTCGAGTGCCGCTTTGTGTTTGTGATAATTTTTAACTGCATTTTTATAAATTCCCTCATTTAGGTATTACATGCGTTAATTTTATTACTAAACTCGAATAGCTCCGGTTAATGCACGTACCCGGATTTTATGCAATTTTAGTTCGCTAACGACTTTTATAACTGTTTTAACATTGTTAAAGTTTTATTTCGTTTCATTTATTATTTAAATATTATACTCATTTCAGAATTTAGATTTAATAAATTATGGAAAAACAATTGAATGCACAAGAATTATTTCGTATCACTAGATTCGGTTTGATTGTTTAAGTAAGGGACCTATTGTGTAATTATACGGCAGAATTACCTCGACCGTAAAATTAATTCAGCTCCCAACATTTTTGTGATATCTTAAATTTTCGTGTTATAACACCATCGCATGTTATAATGATTTACCGAGGTAATTGTATGTTTTATAGCATCGAATTAAAATTTTAATTGTACAAAAAGTTGTTTTATCGCATTTATAAAATCATACTAAACTCTAATTGGTATAAATTAAGATGTACCCATGTCTGCGCAATATTTCCGTAAACCCTCGTTGGTTTAATGACGCGTAAAAAAAAGTATAATAAATTAATTAACAGATTGAACGACTCCTATGCACTTAATATCCGATCGGTTAAACAGCATAGGCCGGACAGAAAAGCCTACAGGGGCGGTCCGCTAGGGGTGGAAACGGAGGAAAATTCACGTGTCAGACCCTCCCCTTGGCTGTACACGTGCGGCCAAATAGCCTCAGTGTACACACGCCTTTACTTATCATTACCGCTCGTAAAAAGGAAAATCAGCGCGCGCTTTTGACATTTCGGACTATTTCGAAAAGAACGCGCTGGTTGGAATTCGTTTGAGTAAATGTCGCGATTAAGTGTTTCAACGCCGGAAATGTAATGATAACAAAGTTTATATATTAAGTGGTTTTTTTTTTATTTGGTGTGAAATGGATGGGAACAGAACATGAGGCGATTTCATGGTTAGTTTCATCTTACGTTCGATTGGTATTTATAGTATTCAACTGACAAACATCTTTTACGTGACTAAATTAAATTAATGAACCTATTTACAGATCATTTGAAATGTATAATTTATTGTTTAGTTAGTTAAAATTATTATTGCTGCCCACTACATTCAATGCAAGGTGTTAGATAAATAAAAACGAAGAGATAAATCTATGTGCATACATTAATATAAATTGCAAAGGGATTTGCAAAGTAAAACAACAAACAAAACACGAATCATCATTTGTTTTTGAATTATTAAGTTCACTGTGTAGCAAATTCATTCTAACTTACTCGTACTTTTCCGATAAAAATCTATGAAAATTATTTCGATCACTAAAATTTCACATATCAATTCATCATCCAAAACAATCTAAAATTTAACACTCGAGGCTTTTCTTAACAAATTTGAAAAGGATTATACGAGAATTATTTCCATTACTAAAAGTCCTTATATTTTAAAACGTCAAAGTAAACAATCTAACATTTAATATTCAAGGTTGAAACAGCTTAGCATTCAGCTTCACAAATTAAACAATTCCACATACCTGTTAATATATATATATATATAAGAAAAATAATAGAATTCACTATACATGTAATTTGTAAAATAAGATTGTCTCGCCTTTTTAACATACGAATATGTAACACTTACCGCTCGTTAAATAGTTAAAGACATTATTATCATTTCGAAAAGCTTTTAAAAATATGAAATAGTACAGCTTTCCAAAAATAACACTGTGATCCGGACGAGGGTTTCTCTGCTTTAACTATTAGGTAAAGTATATAAAGTTTGCAAAAAACAATATTATCATTTCCTTATTTAATACCCTCCAACGCGTAAATATAATTTTCTTAAGTATTCATATTACCCACATTAAAATTAAAAATTGACTAACAGAACTGTCCTCAGAAACTTAATCACTGTCCTTAAAGTGGACTGGTCATTTACCTAATAACAAGAATTTAATAGTAAAATGTGACCATGTTTAAATTCAATTACCAAATGAATGTTTTATAAACCTATCATTTAGTTTCTGTCAGTATGCACTTAAACTAGAATTATTAATTGTTTGATATGTCAAAGTCCTCAATTTATACATGATTAATTTTTAATGTCTATCGTCAAAGACATGTTGTAATGTATACTTACAAAATGCGGTCTGAGCTGGTTTTTTTTTTCTAAAAAATAGGGCCGTAGAACCGGTTGAATAGAAAAATGTAGAGTCATAGATTATACAATACATCCACCATCTGCTTAGAACAGCGCTACACGGCAGCTGTTTGAACTCCATTATTTGAACTTGGAACGTAAAAAAAACTGGCCACACATAATTTACCGCTCGCCAAATGGTAGGGTTCACATTCTAATTCTAAACTCGCGGCCTCGACCAATGACGGCCGAGGACGAGTCAAAATGGCGGTCGTGAGAACCGGTTAATGGGCCGTTTGAATTTAGAATAGTATTTTTATTAATGCGTTCGTAACGTCAAAGCACAATTGCCCTTTTTTCTAACCGTCAAGTATCCCGGTACATATAATTTACGTATCTAACTATTGATTGGTCGGACGTTAACGCTAATTACACTATTCAGGTTTATTTATCCGTTAGACGGCAATTCTGGAATAACTAATGAATACCTGAACTTAATCTAAGGGAGAGGTTAGTCAAGTACGTCGCTGATGCATTTGTAAATTGTTTTTTTCTTTATATTAAGATAAAATAATTTAATACGGTAATATAATAAAAGTTGACGTCATACTTCCTTGTAAGGCGAACTTTTATTTCGAAATAAGCGGAAAATCATCTTAAATCATGACAGGAAAATTAGATCTAACGCAATCATTTTAAAAACATCCGTGAGAATAGCATTTAATGTTATAAATCTTACAAGATAATGCAATTAAGTGTTTTGGACGGCTGATGAATTGAATTTGCTTAATTAAATTAAATCTATTTATAGAAATGTACTCATAATAAACAGTTTTTTTAGTAATAGGTTTTAATTAATGAAACTCATTAGAATTTTTATTTACGCCCAAAACCTTTCAATTGGGGAAAATAAGACGGAAGAGCCCCATAAATCTTAAAAATTCAATTTTCAATCCATTTTTATATTAGATACATACAAAAAAATCTGCACAAATAACGTTTGATTGTAACGCGAAGATAAATACTTATACATAAATACTTACATTTGCGCACATAGATATTTATCTACGGATTTCCATAGATCGGGATTCAACCACGCTACTTAGGGTATGTTAGGTTATGGTCCGCTCTATAAAAGAACATTAAAAATACGCGTATGGAAAAAGAATATACTTAAAGAATAATATACGAAACAAAAATCGTCTTCGGTGGACTCATAGTGTATGAAAAAATCAAAAGAGCACTTTTTTCATTATCAATTCAATACCAATATATTTTAATTTACAGATTACTATTAGCACGAAAAAAACGCTCGATGAATGTTATATAATAATTAACACAATAGAAAAATAGAACCAAACTATAATTAAATATAATTTGCATTTACGTCACTATAATTATATAGAATTATTTTTAATCGAATTTTCGCCTTTTGTATTCATGATTTGGTTTTTATGAAGGTAAATTTTATAATTAAACGTTTTTAATACGTAATGTTCATGGTCAAGTGATTTCACAATTAATTTTATAAGAAATATTTTTGATTTAATCCCTAAAAGGCCGGCAAAGCAAACACGAGCCCCCAGCAACATAACTGTCTATGGGTGGTGACTTCACCTTCATGCTGGGCCTCCTGCTCGTTTCTATAAAAAAGAAAACAATAAATTTCCATGGTTGGATCCTCTAAAGTAAATGCTTAGCTATGATTAGAATGAGTTTGGACCTATTCTAAAATATGTCTTATAAAAAATATGTTAATAAGCAATATCATATATCCTTCAGAGTCCCGCATCGGAATCGGATAGCAGTTCGTTGTCGGGTGCAAAGAGTCCCGCTGGTGGGCCACTACTTTTGCAGCAGTTGCTGCAGTTACAGCTGCAAGGACAGAACCCGCAGGCGATAGCACAGGTAATAAGACAAGCTATAGTTATTTTGCCATGTCACTTTACAAAGCTTCCACGACACAGGGAATCCTAGTGTGGAGGCTAGAGAACTATTAAAATGTAATTAATGTAATAAATAATTTAATATAAATATACATTTATATTAAATTATTTAATTAAATAATATTATTGATACGTTAGTTTCTTGATATCCTTTTGATTGAAGCTTATGAAAAAATAAATGTTGACAGGAATGTAATACGTTCGATTAATGAATACAACCTGATGTTTTACCAGCTCACAGAGATCTACCAACATTCACAATAGATATTCACTTATTTTTTAATGGTTGTTACCATAATCTATGGCCCCTTCAATCCTTTGACGTCTAAGACCCCTTTTGACCTAGATAAGACCGTGCTTTTTATATCCCCCATGCACCATAAGTTTTCTAAGGTACGTTTACCTTCGTTTTAATTATTATGGCCTTTTGAAGGGAGGACTAACATTCTATTATGATTGCTATCGGGGAATTATGGTATAGGGATTATATTATGTTGGAAAAATTGCAGGCCGGTTCTTGCTGTCAATATATTTCATTTACAATGTCTTCATGTTTATCAATACAAACCTAAGAAAAATGTGAGACTTTTCATGTAACCATAGAGAACAAAACGATAAAATATACTCTTTAAATGAATGGTCAATGACAAATCTTGGGTTGGAATTTTAAAAAGTAAGATTTCAAATTTAAAAAATTTGTACCCACAGACATATTAAACAGATGTGTGGGCATATACAGTAGATTTATAATAAAAGTCTACGCTATATCTATCAGGCTTTGACGGACATGTGTGTGCAGTTCCAACAGATGATTGCTGCATTGGCTGCCCTCGGGTCGGGGCTGGTTCCGCCGGCGATGCCTCAGGCCTGGATGATGCAGAGGCTCCCACGACCGCCGCTCGATAGGTAAGTCTTTATTTTATTACATCTGTCCCCAAACATCTTATGTGCTAAATATATTTGAAAAACAATAAACTTATAAGATAATAAAACAATTATATGGGAACTTGAAACATTTAAGAAGTAAAACAAAATACAATATATATAATAATACAGACAAGATACAACATACATGTGAACACCATCAGGATTTAAAGGTTTTTTTAAGGTGTTCAAAATGCCTCTACGAAAGGTAAGTAGAGTAGAGTAGAGTATATCACTTTATTGAAAGTTATATACTGTATGTCGGTACAAAAATTTTACTCAATCAATTTTACTTTTGCGCTAATAAAATACGTATTTTTTTTATTCACAAGTCATTCAGAAGTTGGAACAGGATGACAGAGATAATGATAGAACGTGTATAAAATGCAAATTCACTTAATATTGACAATAATAACAAAAAAAGGATATTCTCATTTTAAAAAAAGTATTTTGTAGGTACTGTGTAAAAAAAAATACAAAATCCAGAACCAGAAATAATGTCTCTTATAGCTATATATCTATAATTACAAAAAAATATCAACATACTTTAATTTATTAACGAATTAACACTTAAAGTGTGACCTACATAGATCGACTACATAATATCAATATTAATAAAAAATTATAAAGCCAAGCTACAGTAATCTTAAATCTTAATGAATGACGTATGACCTAAATTCTCTGATGCGGTCGCATTTAAAAATTTAAGCTGTTTTAATAGTGTTAAAGCTGACTTATCTAAAACGTTTAAAGGCTTTTTATTCAGCATTTTTTATCAAGATTTAAATTACTTGGAATAAAGGTTTTTGATATGTTTTGTATTTTTGATCGACACGTCTCTGACGGTTGTAATATTTAATTTGGTCTCACATTAAAAAAACATATGATATTTTTCATTCACTAAATGACTCTGAAGCTACTCTCTAACAACCACTTGTGTTCTTCCACTAACATTCCCTTACAAAATATATAAGATTATGTTTGAAAAGGTATACTATACCGTGAACGAATATTTAGAGGACAAAGATCCCTTTAATGTGTCGGCAATTGGCTCAGCATCGGGACAGTTCAATTCTTGAGTAGCCTTACAATGCTTCGTTATTTTAATTGTCAGTAACACAATTATGTATTAATTGTTTATTTTAAAAGAGCCACTTTCGAGTTTTTTGCCGGTTCTTCTCGTTAGATGACTGCCTTCCGAACCGGTGGTACTGTAAAAACTGACGATTCAAAAGTGCCTTTATAAAGACCTACTTGAATAAATATATATTGATTTTGAGTTTGTTACTAAATTAAATTTACGTAACTCTCTCTTTTTTGAAGGATTTGGTGATTTTGTAGTATATATATCTGGTATACCCGAAATATTTAAGGTATGCTTACCATTCTTAAATTAAAAAACGCGAATATTTTATTGCAAGTTCTATTACTAAATTTATTATATCGTACACATTACAGCACTGAACGATACATTTTAGTTTTTTTAGTGAGAACATAAATTTTTGAAGGTTTTAAGTTCGGTCAACCTTAAAGACTATTGGATCGTTTGAAAATTATTGAAACTAAGTACCTAATAGTTTAAAACGATTCTATACTCATAACATAACTAAATATAAGCGTAGCACATATTAACCACAGGGAAGGTTAGGTCCAGAGCGATGTATAACTGACGGATGCTAACAATATAAACAACATATAATATATAAACCAAATAGCAATTATGATTATCACATATATATTTACCATACGGGGGATTAAACCCCCGTAAAGCTAATTAAAACACACGGTACCGCCTAGTAACAATATCGTTAACTGCATCGTCAAAACTTAATATTAAAATTATTCACAACAAGTTAGATAACGTTATTTTGATTAACGACAAAACGTTGTTTACGATGTAAAATCGTGGCCATTCTAATGGCATTGAATTGATTAATAACAACATGTTTCAATACTCTGTGGAAAGTATAAAATATATATTTGAAATAATGGAAAGTAACTTCAGCTAATTTAATAGCTATGATTTTATAGAACTAACGATATGATGAATTCGCTGGAGCATGGTGTTGAACGGTTGCTCCTCACAACCGTTCTATAGAACATACTATAGCGATTTAAAGAAGTGGCAGAGAGTTGCCATATCTCGTCCACTTTACGCCATTGATTTGGGAACTTGCAGTGAATGTAATTGTAGAGTCTATTTTATTTATAATTTTTTGACTTTATTAGTGTAAATCGGAAAGTTATATGACTAAGTTAAGTTATTTGATATTCGTTGGAATTTAAAAATGTTATGGGATCACAAGAGTCTTGTATATTTTCAATGTATTTACAATATGTAACCAAGATTTTAATAATTTATTGACCACGATTTAATGTTCTTGTGATGTAATTTTAACTCAATACAAAACCTTCACTAGTTACTTAATACGGAAGAGCAGGTTTTTTCTTAGTTAAACATGATATAATCTGTTAATACATGTTTATCCATAACAAGGGCGGCTTTAATCTGATTATAGCTTTCCGTGTGTGTTATATTTTCTATATACAGTCTAAAATCTAATTCGGAAAAACTCTGACATTACTAATTGAAATATATATTTATTAAATAATTTTTGTCCCTGGACGAATGAAGAAAAAATATCGCAGTCTTGTTTATCTCTGTATAAAAGCTTTTAAATAGGTTTAATTGAAATAGGTTTTATATTTGTAAACGATTGAGTTTAGGTATCTGTCAATGTCAAACCGCTTGTTCGATTTTCAACCAGTGTTTATGTTAGCATTATGAATATTAAATAGCGTAAAATTTATTACTCGATAAAGGTCAATCGTTATAATATTGACGTTTTAATATAGTGGTCTTATATTAAGATTGAATAAATATTTTACAGTAATGAAATTAAAAGTAACGGAGGTGAAAGGGTAACTGACTTGCTAGTCTTTATTTAACTACACAGTATGCGATATGTCCCTGCAGAAGCAGCTGGTCTGATTCTTACTAATTTTATTATGATATTTCATCATTTGCTTACATACAAATAAAAATATACCTACAGTTGGATTTTATCGCGCGTCATGATTAAGACTCATACATAACTAAGCTTTATTAGGGAAACAAAGAGGTTTAATTACCCAATAGGATTAAGAATTTAGGCGTTCATGATAATTGTTAAAACATTTCACCAAAACGTTCGTACGTAAGTCCAAAATACTGGCCGGTATTTTGTAACAAAAAAAGTTTTTGAGCACACACACACATGAAACTTCTTTTGATATCAACAACACACCAACCCTAGTGTGGGATGCAGACTGTTTTATTATTTTGTGGTAAAAGAAGGTTTTATATGTTTATTTATTAATAAATAAAGGACATTTTTACAAATAAGCACTGTTCAATGTTCTTGTTTTATTGCATTTTTTAATATTATTATTGGTAATATAAGTAGTTTCCGTAACCGACTGGTTAGGTCAAAAAAACATACGGCTACTTGTCTGTAATTGTTGTAACATTAGAGAAATATTTAGGATAGATACACCAACGACCAGTCCCTATTTAATGACTAAAAGTAATCTCCTAAAAGTCCATAAAAGTGGTGTAAAAATGACATTTGGGAAGAACGGATACCGGATCGTTAACGGTTTATGACACAACTTTTGATATAATTGGATTGTTGGCAACTCGAATGTAACGAGCAAAAATAATATTTCAAAATAAATAATTATTCGCTTTCAATTTATATTCGAATTAAATTGATTCGTTGGGAGATATTAGTTTTTGATAAATTTATTTTATTATAGAACTTCAGTTATTGACCAATGTAAAGTTATATTCTCATATTTAATACTTACGAGTAGATAATTTAAACGATTTTATTTATGAACTCGACTTTCGTTTGTCTTAAAAACGCGCGTTAAGCGTTGTTATTCTTATACAGCCTTTTTCGAATTTTACCATAAAACTTTTTTAAAATATTTCATAATTTTAGAGTTAAACTTGCCTTGACCATGCGACTCGCAATCATGATCTCGTTCACTTGCTACCGTGAAGGCCAATAAAGCTAATAATGCGTCATTAGTGGAACTGAACTAAGCAGGTGCTTTAATTATGCCAAAGGGAAGCTGAAACTGGCGACGTACTGTTGCAGATAAGGTGAAAGCAAAGATAGAACGCTATGGAGAATTGCTGAAGATCCCTCATTGAGGAGATATAAGCTCTTAAGTCAATCAAGTTGCAATACAAGTTACAATAGCAATCCACGATTGTTCCATTATGATGATTAATTTGTACAAACATTTAAAATAAATAGCCTAAGTAACATTATGTAAATATTAACAGCTCGAATAAATTAACAAAGAATCAATTTGAGACGGAGTACTCCAAGGTTGTATATTTAGTCCCATTTGTTATGTAAATGATAAAGTTATTGTCTAACTTGCAACTGTGCCACTAATTATAATAACACTGATTTTAACTTAGCCATATCGTTTGGTACATATAAGGGTATACTGGTTTTGATAAAGTGATTTATTGAATCACAAAGTATAAATGTCGATAATACAAGACTTCAGGAAGTGACTGTGATCTCTGTTATTAACTTTAATGTATATTACATATTGATCCGCGCCATGTATGAAACACAATTTGAAAAGAGGAATTTTTAAAGACAAAGTAACGCCTTTATAACTTTATTTTATTCAGAATTTATTATTTATCCTTCTTTATTTATTTCTTCATTAATTTCAGAATAGACAGATTTATTTATATATTTTCCACAAATATTATAAGCGATCACATGTGTACGTCAATAATTTTCTTCTATCTACCGGTTTTCCAAAATAAACCGCTTTAAGAAGATACTCACAAAATTAACTGGTTAACTTTTTTTTTAAATTGATTCAAACATATTATGTATAATTCGTTTACATAACTTAAACGCTACTCATGTTCCAAACAAAGTAGCGGCATAGGAAAAACTACATCGTAATGCATAATTCGAAAATAATCTGCTTGGACAACCTTTATAAACAAAAAAATTAGCAATTTTAATAATGATTAAATGTATTTCCGCTTTTATCTTACCATTTTTGGTTGCTTCCTTGATGCATTAACGCTTGAATGCCTTAAGAAGGCATCGAAATGAGCACGTGTGAATTCCGTCGGATTTGTGACAATCTCAGCCGGTTTCGGATAAATATCGACGATTCTATTCATACTTCACAATACAAGTCTTATGCTTCGTGGTGAGATGTATTCCTAAAGCTGTGAAGCGATAACACAGATATATGTGCTTTTCAATACTTTTAAACTAAGAATTTTATTGTTAAAGCTTAAGATTGTTTTACAATATTATAAATAAAAACTATCATTTGTTTAAATATTTAACTACTTATATGCAAGATAATGCAACAACAAATAAAAAAATTGAAGATTTCTTGGAAATAAGTTGATAAAACTCAAACTGGAGTGATAAAGAGTTCTGAAGCAGGCTTCAGAACTTGTATTGTACAGTACAGTACAGTAGTACTGGTATTGTCAGAACGTGTATTAGTTTGTACATGTACAAACAGATACAATATTTCCACGTTGTGCTGCTTACTAAATTCATAATATGAACGTAACCCAAATACAAACAAAAGATAAAGCTGTACATCGAATAATTTCAATATTCCTCAAGAAACATCAGAACTATTGACAACAACACCGCTTTGTTGCCACACACTCAATGCAGCATTCAACGTTTCAGGTCTATTGTGCTCCCGAGTTGTATCAGTTTTGATTAGTTCTATTTTTGAATATTTCATATCGATACGTCTGACCATGCCTACTATATGAAATGTTTTAGATTTTTATTCCAGCCAGTTACAATGCATTAAAAAGTTTTTACTCATTACCAAACTTATTAGTCATACGACTCCTTCTTTTATTTATTGCTATTGAAAATTCAACACTTTGTTACACGTCAAATAACTTAAAAGTAACCTATTTACCGATGTCAAACGTAGAATGTTATTAATTAAATTAATCTATATGTTGTCATGTTAATTTTAACAGGAAAATATTCTGTGTAAATTAATTAAGTTTTTCATTTATTTATGCATAAACATGCTAAGTGCAAAAATATATAATTAAAGTTTTTGCAAAGTGTTTCAACATGTAACGGTTAAATTAATTTTTCAATTCTAAGAAAAAGGTACACAATAACGAACGAGGGTTGTGCGGATCTTAGCGAATCAAGATTCGTTCTCCGAGGCGTTATCTAGACATCTAATGAAACAATAATCATACTTTTTATAATAATTGTGATGAAAGGTAAATTGAGATCCATTATGGATCAATTCTCAAGAGACATTAGAAAGCTATGTGATAAAAGTTTAATATATATGCGCTACTATGTAAGTAATCAATGTAATTAACACATCTTAATAAGATGTTTAACCAAATAGTTAACACTTTATTCATAAACAAATAAAAAAACAAACTAAAATACTTAATTAAATTTAAATTTAAAAATATATCGTAAAAGTATCCTTGTGGCGGAGTACCAAAAATGATGGCGTCATTTTCTCGCTCACATATTCCATCTGATATTAACTTAGAAACTTGCCCATGGACAGTAAGAAAACCCTAATTAAAAACGAAAAAAAAGAAAGTTTAACTTTTAACTAAACGAGCCTGGAATAAATACGGGATCCAGGGGTCAACAGTGCAGTGCCACTGGTTTTCTTTTACATATTATGACGAAATTATTGTTTTTTACAATTACCGTAGAAATCAAAGAGGTTTAATCCATGAAGGTATTATATGAAAAAGAATCAATTTAAGATTTATATTGAGATTAAAGTTTTAAGTACTTTCATTTATTGTACTATTGATTTAATTAACGAACTTAAGTACAACTAATGAATGTTAAGTTTTGCTACTTCTATAAGATTGATATAAATGGATATTATCTCAAACTATCCTTTATCACGTATTTAAGGCTAGTTTCTGTTGTATTGGTTAGTACGTTGCAAAATGACATTGACGTCAGTTCTAGAATGAGTTTGACTTTAATGATACGAGACGGCTAATTGCCGAATTTAAAAATACATTCGATTTTATTATATTATTATTATTTAAAGGTATGTAAAAACTTGAGACAATTGTTTGAATCAAAACTATAAATTCGCGCCATACCAAATTCAAAAAAGGCTTCCACAGAGAAAAGTTATAACTACATTTGACAAAAGCACACCGTTTAAAATAACATTATGGTGTTCCAAATTCAAAAAAGGCGCTTTGTCTCGATTCCTCGCGCGTTCTTTATTCAAACATAGCGACGATTTCCTTGCATATTCAATGTATTTCAATTCAATTTAGCAATATTATGTTCTAGGCTTGACGCAGAGAAGGTGGGTGCTGGAAGTTCTTCTCCCACCATAGTGGAGCAGCCTCTAGATCTGAGCGCGAAGTCGACATCCAGCACCAGCGGTACACCGCCACCGGATAATAAGGGCCAGGATAACGCAAGGTGAGTTTATTTTTTATCGATGTCTTAATACCTAAATTAAGTAGCACAGATTTCAGCTTACTTCCTAAAACAAGAATACCTTACCATACATAAAAACTATACATTTTCATTAATCAGTATAGACCGATAAATAAGTGTTAGGGGCGAACTGTGGGCGAACTCTCTTCGCGATTGTATTTAAATTTGACATAAGGCCAGTGTAGTTTAAGTTTAGTTGCTTAAAATTCAACCTTATAATAAATTCGAGAGACCGATAAGCTGGTTGATATGAGCCCCGGAAGATCGCCAGGATCACCGATGAGCCATCTCACCAACGACATAATAATACTAAGCAAAACGTCCATAAATTGATCGAATAATGGCTGGTGATGATGACACTATGAGTATATATTTTTTAATAAACGTTCTAAATTACTTTCATTTTTTGAAGTTTAACTGTTTGATGATTTTGAAAATGCGCTATAAAGTTTTACGACCGTTTCATAACTTTTCGCAATATCATAAAAATAAAACAATTTGAATCACTTAACCTAAAACTATCAAGTGTGATAGTGATCTATGTTAAAGGCGCGGTCACGACTGGAGTGGCTTCAGTCGATCAAACGGTATATTTTTAAGATTTTCTTTGACACCTAACGAGAGTGCTCGTATTATCTTGATATCGAATATCGTATGTGAGCTTAATTTTTTAGATAAAAGTCTCCTTGTCTGAAAGATTTTGCTTAGAAGTTCCCTTACAAGCCGGACTTATAGCTTCATATCATCAAATCGACGTAATATTGAAAAGAAGTTATCTGCGTACTCAAACGTAATTTTTTGGTTTATTATTTAAAAAAGGGAAAAGTTAGGAAATGACTTTAATTAACCAACGATTACAACTGACAGAAACATTCTTCTTTATTGTTTTTTTTAAAATTAATAATTTCATTCTTCATACCTCGCAAAATTATGAACTAGGCCCTGTATTTCCTTATCAATACGAATAAGTTCGAAATTACTTCTGATATGCTCGGTTGCCATCGTATAGTAATAAGCGAAATAAAACCCTTACAAAAATATAAAGGACAGTGTAAACTCTATATAACGGCACTGAAGGGAATGTGCATTTTTGGGCTTAGATAGAGTGGTCGTTAAATTGACAAATCATTTGTATTGTACGGAAAATGGCAAAAACAACCATAGCCAATTGATTTCGACGCTATAGAGAAAGTTTTGTTAAATCGACTGACGTTACACGGAGTGTACACTGTACATATAACAACACCCACATAACGATAAACCGTGTTGTAAATAAAATTAGGAGATCGACAGACCGATAGTATTTACATTAAGGTCAAACTTAATGTAATCCATTTAACACGATTAGGTGTTAAATGTGCGATTACCTAAGGGAATTCTCTACTTTATTCTAAATACTGTAGTGTAATTGTGTCAATTTTTTGTGTTAATTCTTTCATCGGGCATTTTTAATACAACTGAAAATCTACCAAGTATATAATAAAATATACATTGTATATCTTTTTATTAACACTTAGTTGCTACATTTAAATTTAAATATAAAGATAAATTAGGATAGCAACGGGCAACCATAATAACAAAAAGAAGAGAGAACTGATAAAGTGCAAGACATACAAAATCTATGGTAAATATATAAAACAAATGAAATACGAAATACCGGGAAGCTTCGTGACGTCGAAGTATACTCCTGAATACAAAAAAAAATATACGAAAGCATAGCTTGCGTCACATAAAGCCTCCTTCATTGATTAACTCATCGGTCGTAGAATTCTGATGTGGTATCGATTCCCCAGTATATTAGTTAACTAACTCGGTATATGGTAATATTTACTTTAAAATTGATTTACATTTCAATTGCATGACTGATCCCTCCTTATATAAAAAATGGAGTTATGTATCTCGGTCAATACAAATTGACATCAAACTGAGTTAAGTGTGATAGATTTAGGTTTTATGAACAACAACCTGTGATTGGCGGGCCCCGTATAAAAATATTGGTTTTGGGCCCTTATATGGGGGTTAAGAGGCCGCCATAACGATGTAGTGTGTTGCCAACTTTTGAACGCACGCTTAAGGCGGAAAAAAAGTAAATGCTTTATAGAATTTTGTAATTTGTAAAATAATATAAATCAGGAAGTTTTTTTTTTCTTACACACGTTGGGGGGCCCCGTGGCTCGGGCCCCGTATAATTGATACAGCAGATACGGAGGTAGCTACGCCCCTTATAAGAACATTCCCAGATATTAACACATAACGATTAACTGCTTCTTTTCAAAAAAGTCAAACAAATATTTCATTAAAAAAATACGTTCCAATTATAAACAATTTAGTGTGAAATTTAATTATAAAAAAAGTATTATGAGAACATCGAGTATTCAGTCAAAATGTAACATAAATTTAAACATAAGTTTCTTGACCTAAGCTACAATGCAAGAAATAATTGAACCAACAAACTTGTCGGTGAACGATATGAATTTGACACGGTCAACTACATTATACGCAACTCATATTGTACATTATTTAGTAAGGCTTCTTATACACTGAGCCGGTTATAATTCATTTAGTAAACGGAAGTGCTGATAGTGCATCAGCTTCGGTCTATAATTGAAAAAGTACAGTATGATTTATATAGTAATCTTAACATAATTCTCCTAACTATAATGACGATTTTATATTTTATAAACACTCAGTATTTGTCTATATATAGTATCTCAAAACTCAGACACCAGACATTGAATCGGATTGATGGTAGGAGTATGTGAAGTCGATATTGAACCCTTTAGTCTGCTTAGACAGCTATAAGTCTCAACATTATGTAATAAGACGAGGATGAGTGTGAATTACGACTATAGAGGCTGAGAGTTGCTTTATCACTAAGCGTATTTCATGATACACCTTTTAGTAAAATACTGATTTGGTTATGTATTCCAGATTATTGAATAGATTCAACATTCTGTAATGATAATGTTTATTGTGACATTAAAACTAGTGAGTTTTCCCCCCATCTTTGGTACAGTGTGTCACTATCCTAAATCCACCATGTCGTTTCCTATTGAAACATTGCACCCGGATCGCACAAACAATGCCATGTGAATGTACCCATTAAACTATGAAACTGATGAGGTTCATCAACCTGCTGGACGCTCGAATATTTTAAAGGAAAAATTAAAAAAAAGGCAACGCTATCCATGCCCGCACGTAACCCGCCAGTAATGATTTTCTCTTATACACCCAATATTGTATACTTACTTTGTTTTTCAAACAATATTTTACATAAAAAAATCAGTATCCTTAGGGGTACTGAGACATAATTGGAGAAGAGTCTAAACTCTTTTGCTATTATGTTTTTGTTTCAACTCAAAATAATCTGTAGAAATACGACACATATTTACAATAGGACATTTGATAATAATTTTGGCTATACTGGACTTAACAATCAGCTATAAAACCTTTACGACTCGGGAACATGAGCAATGTTCGTTTTTAATGAGAATATACTGTGTACTTAAAAATCTTTGTGTGACGCTTTGAATATTTTTAACCCATAAAATGCATGCATCGTTATCAAAAACATTGAAACGTATGTTGGGAAATTGGCACGGAAGCGAGGCTTGTCGCCAAAAGTAGGGGGTGGGGGGGGGGGGGGGGGAAGTTGTTACGAGAAATAACATCACGTAAATTGAGGCGTTATGAGGCGTTGAGTGTTTTGAATCGCTATAATGCGAATGTTTTTACTTTGTCAAAAAATGTGGATTTTTCTGTGAATTTATCTTTAATTAGTATTTTTATCATAGCTTTACCGTCCACCGATAGATATAAAGAGTCTAAATGTAGGTTCAATCAGTTAAGAAGAATGGAAAATGTTACTCGGCCTGATAATAGTATGCCATCCCTTTGGAGATTATTCATTATATTATTATTTAAATTCGTTTGCAATTAACAATACACATAAGCACATCAATTTCACACTATACATACAAGATTTGAACGTAAAGCTTATGAAGAGATATACACAGAGTTTGTATCAACTATAATAGTTAAGGTTCAAAATGGCGGCGCACACAGTTCAAAGATCTTTAAGAATATTCATAAAACGTCAAAGATGATTTCGAGTGAATATTGAGTGAACCGGTGTGGTGTTGGTGGCCTGTAATGTTGATGATGATATCGGAGAGTTATTTTCATTATATTTGTTACAAACTAAATCATGAACAAAACGGTTAACGGTTATTAGAGAGTGTAAATTACCTCGTCCAATATTTTCCGTTCTGATCTCTCTTGAGGCACTGTTCCACACGACCCCTGCAAATTCTCTTATATCATTGTCCCATCTATTTCTTTTAACTTTCCTGGGGTAACACATTATCACCATGTTACTCTATTTCCACCCTCGTAATGTACTTATGCCCTGCCCATCTGCATTTCAGCCTTTAAAACCACATTTATTTTGTGGCTGCATGACAATTTTATTGATTAGTTATACATTTAATTACGATACGAATTAATGTATTGTTTTTTTAAACTTAAATTGTTAAATTGTATGCTAAATTCAATAACGTATCCTACGTATGAGGAACGGTCTCTTCTACTTATCTTGTTTTGTGTGTAGGATACACGATAGCCTAATATGTACCATATGTATGAGAAGCCAGAAGCCTCCCTACTGAAACCTGTTACACTCTGGAACGTTTCCAGGGAAGGAATAACCCGGCCAACTTTTCCATTCCTGCACGTGAAATAATAATTTCATTCAAACCTATAATATTTAATTGAGGAAGTAAAATGTACATACATTGTTAACAAAAACTTTCATTAAATATATTTCGATTGGATATCGAACGTATATGAAACTCATTTTAATACTCAGACGCAATGAAAATGTGTACAAAGCATCACCCCTTCCAGTTTCTTGACAGTTGGTTAATCGCGTGACAAAACTAGACATTACAAGACAAAAGTATGAACTGTGAACTAACAATGGCCCTCTTGACGAGTCACGTAAAAAATTTTCTCGCCTCACAAGAAATAGGGTGTCACGGAGATTCTGAATTTTACACTTTTCTTGCCATTTTTCATTGTTGGGATATGAAATATATAAGTGCTTGTTGTATTAGAAAATATTCCATATGTATAACGTAAACTACAGAAGCTACAACTGCGAATTAACAATTTGCACCCTAACCGAGTGCATATAGATTCTTTAATACATAAAATATACTCAGGACATGTATAGTCTACAATTTCCTTTTGAAATTTCTTGTATAATAGAATTCATAAAATTACTCATCCGTCAACAAGTTGACAAAGGCAGTATCATTATGGTACATGCATCAACGGACTACGGTCTATCGTGAGACCCAACTAAATTCATCTCAAAGAGTCGAATCAAATGAAGACGTCTCGATTTCAGCTCCGATATTATGCGCAATATCAAATCGATACTTGAATAAATTCATTCGGGGACCGCGATGTGGGTCGTATGACTCGCCAAAACAAATAAAAATCCATCGATAGTCGACGGTGCATCGACCTTGTATCCTCACTGCACAAGCGAAGGCGACAAAGGAAAAAATGACCCAAATACACATTAATAAGGTCCGATATTCCGTGTCAACGGTGGCGAAAAATAAGAAAGTAAAATGCAAGATGAAACCGAAGACTGTCGATTTGAAGCGAACGAATTTATACCGTATAATCGAGGTTCAGTGTTCAATTTCGATGAGGATCAAATCGGAAATAAAAGACGAATGGAAAAAGATAAAGATGCATTCATAGTAGACCGTTATCGGATGGACAAGTAAATATTTCGCATTTCGCGTTATCTCGGTTTAACAGGGAATGTTTTGAAATATTGAATTATGTTTTAAAATGAGAGATTGTCGGGCGTTGACCAGCTGTTGACCCATATAGTTTGTGAATCATTTAACTACTACATTCTTTTTGTTTTCAATTCAAAGTCAACACGTCGCTGTTGACAAATGAATTGAGCAAATACACGTATTTTCAAACATCGTAAAAGCTTTGTGTTTTCACAATGCATCATTTCGTCTATTTAAAAAACGATTTAGTTTTATAGTTTATGGCTATATTTGAATGCATTTTTATTGTTACAGATTGAAGCGACCGGCTACTGAGGGCAAAAGTAATAGCACTCGGCGCAACTACACAGAGGATGACCTCCAATCTGCATTGAGGGATATACAATCTGGCTTGGGCACGCGAAGGGCAGCGGCACTTTACGGCATCCCACGGTCCACGCTACGAAACAAGGTCAACAAACATGGCCTGACTCCAGAAGCGCCTGAATCCGAGGACAGTGACCCTGAGAAGCCAGATACTCCGTCATCTGTAATCCTCAAAATTCCATCTTTCCCTCCCCCGGAGGACAAAAGTTCATCGCCAGCCACGCCAGCCACGACGCCCGTGACACCCATCACACCGATATTACCTCCGCAGTCATCCTTAAACCACCCTTCACCCTTGCTACTTCCGGCCTCTGTATACGCTGACCCGCCCGCGGCTTCACAACACTTGTTCACGTCGATGAGCGACGTTATAGCTAAGAGCATATGCCAAAAGTTCCAACAGCCCCTGGATAGGCCGCTCCAACCGGAACTGTCTTACATGAGGGCGCCCGATCGACATGTCTCAGTTATAAAAACACCACCAGATAATCAAAGAAATTATGCCGTTCCTAGCAACTCCAAAGCGACAAATAATGGCCAGCCAGCCCAAGGTGGCAAAGGCACGAGACCAAAACGAGGAAAATACAGAAACTATGATCGAGACAGCCTCGTTGAGGCTGTCAAGGCGGTCCAGCGGGGCGAGATGTCCGTCCATCGGGCCGGTTCTTATTACGGCGTACCTCATTCCACTCTAGAATATAAAGTCAAAGAGCGGCATTTGATGCGGCCCCGGAAGAGAGAGCCCAAGCCACCACAAGACACGAAGCCGCAACCACCGAAGCCGCCCCCGAAGCCGACGAAGCCGTTCACGAACGGACTGAATGGCCCGGAGGCACCGGGTTACCCGGCTAACTACCCGTTCTGGGCGGGTGCCCGGTTTGCGCCACCCACGTCCGACCTCTACACGTCGCACATGATGCGGCGACTTCATGGTGAGGCACCACCTGCCAACGGGTTCCTCGAGGGCATCATAAGGTCGAGCCTGGAGGCAAGACCGGGCGCAGCGCTGCTGCAGCGGTTGACGGCGGAGCCGCGAGCAGAGGCGCCGAGCCTGGCACGGCGGCTGGCGGGAGAAGTGGACGATGAGCCGGCGGCCCGGCGCCCTCGCCTGGACTCCGACCTGGCCCTGGCGGCTGAGATGCGCGAGGCGGTGCAGCGGCTGCGCGCCGATAAGCTGAGGCCGCGCAACGGCACGCCCACGCCGCCGCGAGCGCTTTCGCCGGCCGCTCCACCCGCTGCGCCGCCACACTCCGCCTAGCCACCGTCGCCTCACCGCTTGTGATAGTAATGTAAAGTACATTCCGTAGCCGACTCGCGGCACCCGCGTATACTACTCTACTGTTGTAGTGACAATAAAGTTTTTTTACGGGATTCGTTTGTGCATTTATGCGTTAGTAGTTCCGCTTCCCCCCGCCCGGCGTTCACATGTATCACCAAATATCACAATAGTTACCTAAAGTCACAACCAGTTCAATATAACACAGCTTTACTAATGCAATATCACAATTAAATAGTGTTAGACGCCCGAGACGGATAGGTCTTCGGGCGAGGATATGTGGCGCGCCATGTTACTCTGACTGCTGGTGGCGATTGCGACGCCCGACAAGTGTTTTGATATCATCAGGCAGGTCCCTCTGGTTTTTCTTATTAATGACAACGCCCTGAGTAACATTGCGTGTGACGACAACAGGTTGTCCTAAATTCACCCAAATCCGAAACCTCGATTTTTGAAATTGTTTTAAGTAAAGACAACCAAAAGTTAATGTTATGAAATCAACTATTTAAATATTTTTAAGTAATAAATCATGTAACAAATTAATTATAAAGCTAGCTATGAGTGTAAATGTTATTAAGTAAATTAAATCGCAGATTTTGTGCGGTGTTTTTATAATTAGATAGGTAATATATTGAATGAAATTATTAGCTATGGCGGGAACGGTCACACTATCTCTCTCTATCCAACGGGCTTGTATCGGTGCGAGAGGGACAGACGTACTTTTGTGAGCTTCGAGAAAGCTAAGTTCGGACTTATGTGCAATTATTATTTTGTAAAAAAAATAGTAATTTTAACTGTGTCTAAGCTAGCACGTGGATTTCCATATTACTGAATGTGATATTTAGGTATTACGAATGCGGTTTGCGTCGTATCAATACGCGTACATAAATACATACTAGTGAACTTATATATATATATTTTATGTACTATTATTGTATCTTAAGGAGATATATTCTTATTTTTCATGGTCCAAGTTTTAAATGTTTTATCGACTATACAAAAATATGAATAATCATTAATATATTCTTGTCAACTTTAAAAATTAACGCGAAAATCTCAAAAAAATTAAGATATCTTCAAATATGTGACATTTTTTGGTGTTCAATCGAAAGTATATTACGGAGGTATGAAATGTGAAATGTATACGCTCTCCCGAGATAAATTAGGTAAATAATATTTGGATATAAATTATCATACGACTACTTGTGTAAGTTATGTGTAAATGTGAGCCTCAAAAAAATTAAGAAGTCTTTGTATTGTGTATGTAACTAAATTATACATATATTATATACAAGTTAAAATTATTGTCGTACATTTGTCTTGACCACAATTTTAAAAATAGATTAAAGAGTTTGTAATCGACATTTCGACATAGACTAGGTTTTCTTTATAAGCGTTGGAAATTATTATTTTTTAATGGGAACATCATATTAACCGAATCGCCATACATATCCAATGCCGAGATGTCGAACAAGCCACCGTAGGAAAATAACAAGAAATTTTTATATTCAAAATTTTACTAGTCGAGAGCATGTATTAACCAATATAATTTCAACTAACCCGTTATGAACAATCGTTACTTGCATTTATTTACAAATAACTCCACCAGACCGCATTTCACGAAAATGTTTGAATAAAAAATTGCGCGAAAATGGCGCGAAATTAAACCATTGCCAAAACCGGATGTGGGACATGTTGTTTTTGCAAAATTTTCAAATTTCGAATTCCAATAATGTGCGACGCTTGACATTCGTTGTTAGCCTAGAATGTTATTTTGATATAAGTTTGTACAGAAATAGGAAGGGACACATTTGCAAAGAGAATGTAGATTAAAAAGAGACATTCCGTTTAGAATGTTAATAGATTTTTCTTCTTTTTTTTTTTTGTAATTATTTTCGTGCATCGGGAACAAATCATTATGTTGTTTAATCTTATTTTGTAACGTTAGTTAATTTTTAAGTGGCTTTATTTCTAAATAACCTTATATTATATAATTATATTGAGATGTTATATATAATTGTTTTGTGCAGGTTCGCCTACCGCGAGTTAAGAGAGTTGCGACTGATATGTAGTAGAAAAAATGCCTAGTGCTTATAGCGCGGGTCTGTCTGTACGTTGTACAAATGATAAACACCGCCTTACAGTAAATGTTATCAACAGTGATCTCCCTTGCTTCTAACAACAATCCATCATAATTGGTCATTCCAAACACACCAGAGGTCACTGGTTATAATAGTGAATCGTTTTTTATTGTATATTGTTCATTTTCCACATAGTTACTAAGAATTTTAGTTATAATGTAACATTTGATTAAGAGTTAGGCGGTAGAAGTTTATTTTGTTAATTTTTTTTTTCATAAATTCAGTAAGGGTTAGGTTTAGTCTGGGAGCCAACGCTCCAGGAACAAAAGACAATGAAAGGAAGTTGCATTTTTTATTCAAATTTAATTGATAGAGGTGAGAGGTGGTGTCTGTGTGCAATCTTATATATAAAAAGGATCTTCGTTTGTTGTGCGACGTGTCGCGGACAAACGCAGATCGCCCTTCAACTTAAAAGACATTGCCAGCTCTTAAACTAAGCATTCGTAAACACACGTTGTTTGTTTGTGTGATTGTACCTTGTAAATAGAAGCCATTTTTCAACCGCAGATAATATGATTAATTGCAATCTCTGGTTGTGGAATGGTGTAAGTTACGTTCTTTTTTTCTAATTGTAAGCTTCACTAATTGTTTTCCATTTATATGTATTTCTAGAGAATTAATTTTAAACAGAAATATTGTATTACAATACTTTATACGTTAGATTAATCGTGCGAAAGGGTTTTTTTTTTGTAACGCGACGTGACTACGTTTATAAAATTATGTACAACACAAGGCATTTAATTTTAGACATATTAAATATAATGTTAACTTTATTGAATTTAGTGTAAATTCAACATATTTCCAATGTATTTATTTTAAACGCTTCACATCACATTGCTGAGGATACTTATGCCAATAAAAGATTGGTTCGTTGGCAATGGACCAATGAGAGCCTGAAAAGTTTTTTAAAAAAAAAACAAAAAGGAACTTACAAGATCAAATTATTATTGTTATTTAATTATTGAATACAAGTTTTAATTAAATATTATTTCAATATACATAATGCGCGTTTATTTGTTTCTTTGTTCCTTTATTGTTTAGTTTAATAATCGCACACGCGGTATTTATTATAGGTATATATAATTCCTCAGTAACAATGGTGGTTTAACTTCTACGAATTGGCAGACAAAATGTGATTGGCTGAAAAAAAATTTATTCTAGTCAAATTTAAAAAAAAAAAGGTCTTTGGAAAGCTAAGCTTACGATTCGACTGATGTTTTGTTTTTATTGAAAAATTGTATTGACGTCCAAAAACGTCGCTAGGCGACATAAAATTTGATTTGAATGTGGAATTGTACACGATTGTGTATGCTTTTTTTACGTATAACTATGTATCTTGTAATTTCGAAGTGGAGAAATGTTTTTTCATATTAATATTATGTAATACCTACCTTAAGACGTTTATATTTTACGTTATAATCTTAATAAAATGGCTGGTTAGGCTGGTACGAATGTGCAAGGATGTTTAAACCTGTATACAATAAATTTCTTTCATTTGTTGATGTATTTTGTTTTATTTTTTTATTGTTAACCACACCGGACAAATAGTTAATTTTTTAAATCCCGAATTACATGGATGGGTATCTAATTAAGGTATAATGAGATCATATATCAAATTAAATCTCACTAATCGCATCTCATAAGTATCTTAATCCGGCTCTGTTATTTTATTAGTGTTATGCTTATAAGCTACGGATCAATGCGAAATAATTCTTCTATTACTTTGTTCAAAGTAAGGAAATCTTTTAGAGCACAAAAATAGTTTACCTACCTATCATAAGGCCAACAATCTATGTTATTTTTAGATGGAATTTTGATAAAGTCCGAATAGGACAATAGAAGAAAAAGCCTAAAAGTACTTTCTTGGTTATTAATTAGCTATTATTATAAGTAAAATCTTCTTCATTTAAATTGTACCTGTATTATTTAATTATATACCTATAATAATATATATATAAGTTAAGGTTATTATTACATAAGTATTATAACAGAAGCCGCAAGATCTTATTAATGAACATTTAAACTCCCGATCTATTATTAGTTAACCCCAAAACCCAGTTCTGCATGAAATATTATGACAAAAGTAACCCGCTAATTTGACAGTACATCGGCCAACTGTCATTTCGTACGAAAAAAAAAACAAAAACCGAACCACAAAGTATTGATGTAATTTGTTTTTAAAATTTCGTTGCTCCAGGCGGTGCCACTTGCGTTCAAGGCTGAGGTTTTAAAAAAAAGAATAAAAATATTAAAATTCAAAATGGCGCACGTGGTCCTCGAATGCCGCCAAAACCCGTCTCGAACCGGCCTTAATTTTGTGGTTATTTTCGCTGAGAGTAAAAGGGAAACAATAAACTTGATATGTAAAAGAATGATTAGACTTTTTATGCCATGTCTTAACATATTTATTTAAATGGGAGTTAATTATCTATCTATATCTACAAAGTATATTTATTGACAATTGTAGCCAATCCCTAAATGATAAATTACGTAAATACCCAATGGAAAAATTCTCGTTAAAACACGATAAAGAAGTATTATTAAAATGACATATCTTACTCTATTAACTGAAGACAGAAATAATATCTAGTTCAAAACACTGTTAAAATAAATTATCTACCTTAATTTAAGAGTTTTTTGAAATTATTACTTACGATTAGCAAAGGCTTTACTTTAGTCTTAACTATATATATACATATTTTATACGAAAATTAGTTTTAAGTATTTCAAATTCACAATATCTCCTTTAAATACTTAAGTTAAAATTAACCATCATAAAACAATAATAAAACCAGATTTCACCGGTACATTCGAAACCATATAAAAACTTAACCAATTAGAAAAAATGTAGGTGTGTCACTTCTAACTCAGCCCCCAAAGTATATAAGTACAAAAAAATAACAAAAAAAAAAGAAACTTGCCCAGACGCAGGCGAACGAAACCGAAAACAGTCGAATGTCAACAGAGTAACCATGACCTTACTCTTGACTTACTTGAGGTATGCATGTGTGCAATTCGGGAGTGCATTTATTGTTTTATTTTCAAGGGCAGAGATTATGTATAGACAGAGGAGCCAATGAATCCGAGGGGAACAAACGTTAGTGATTTAAATTTCGTTTCTAAAATTATTTAACACAACACAAACTTATATGTATTCCCAAGGTTTTAATGTTTGTTTACAAGATTTAGAAGGAATAATTTGGATGAGGATTTTATATTATCACACACTATTTATCAATAATAGTAATTTGTAATCTTATAAGAGAAAAGACATCTGCGAAAATGTTAGTCTTTGCCGCGCAATTCGGTTACTTTTTATGGTTACACACACGTACAAGTAATTCTGGCCCGCGTGTGCGCACACGTAAGTCTGTGTGCGTTGGTTTCGTGCACTTTGGGCAATGCACTCAACACTGACCTTGGGTACGCAGCTGCATTCGTGGGGGGACAGCCTTCCAATTCGGTACTGGCGCGGGAAATTGGCGGTTTTTTGTCGTTTTCTTTTAGAACATATTTTATATAGATTAAGTGTTTTGTGAGGTTGTTTATTATGATAAAAATGTTCAATTCATATTTCCGACGTGGGAAAACACATAAGTTCCAAAGAAAATAGTTTTTTATAACTTTTTGATTTTTGACAATTCATAAGTGTACCATAGTTACTTATTTTATTTATTTATTTATTTAATAAGGCACACATACAAACACAACCTGAACAAAATTACAAAAAAACACACAAGACATGAATGTGAATAAATTATAGGAATGCACAGCATTACAAGTATACAATAGTTACCTATGTGAATAAACATATTTTGATTTTTTAATTGCGTATATAAAAACCAAAAATGTATGTTCTATTAGTTTTTAGAATTTATTTCTACTAAAACTAAGAGAATATTAACACTTTTACTTAAGTTAATATTTCATAGTGCCAATAACAATTTTCTACTCTTGTAACAATGACGTGACGAGGGAAGCACCGAAGTAAAAACTAATTCAAAACAAAAGAAAACACCCTGTAATTTTTGTGTTCTTTTATAAAACATTTTTCGTTAAATAAAAAACAAAGAGATGTTTTCTTCGACTTAGAATTTTCAACCTCCTAATGGATAGGCTAATAATGGAAATGATGAGGGAAGGAAAATCTTTTTAATATTCTCACCTGGCTAGTTAGAAAATAATCTTACCTTTTTTATTGTTTATTTTTAGTCTATAAATATTAAGTATAGTATGTAAAACTAAATATTAATTTACTTTTATTAAAGTAGACTCATGAATATTTTTAGAATACAGAATGTTGTTTTGGTGTAAAATGATAAGATAAGGTTACTGATTTCTGGTTCTTACCCATAACATATTTGTTATAAAAACACCGATCGTCGAAAATGAGCAGCATTTAGTAAGTGCACAACGTACGCCATCTATGATAATTAACTGATCTATTATCTGTAACGAGATTTAATGCAACAGAGAGATAGTATTCTTAAATAACCGTAGTACCAATATTTATCACTAGATGTCATAAACATCAAGATTACACAGAAATTTATTTGCAATGATGCACTTTGATCTGATTTAATACTAAATATCTCTCTATTTTGGCAATGAAAGTTAAGTTAGAATTGAGAATTAAATATTTTTCGATTTAAAATGGTGTGTATATCTCTTCTAACCTTTACTTATGCTTAAGTTACTACTGTCAATTGTCAGTGGTAATAACAAATATCAACTTCAAAATAATATTGCCGTTGCGTAAAAATGTAAAGTAAGTGTTGGTAATGGAGTGAAAAAAAGTAATACTATTGTGGCCTTACCTCAAAGTTGACGATAGTTTCGTCAAGGATTTAATTCAATATTTTTATCCTATCGTTACTTTTTGACGACTATAGATTTTCGTATTTACTTAAAATTCGTGCTTTTGAATGGATTGTATTGGGAAATTACCGTATTAGACTTGTCACCCTGACAACTATACCGTACGGATTCTACACGACGCACCACTATTTTCTTAATTCCATAAAAGTTAATAAAACCCGTTGAAAATGCAGTCATCAAAATGGTAGAGTCATTACAAATGTTTTTATTTCTTTTCAAATCAAAATACAGACGAAAATGTTCTTGGTTCTCGCCATTTATGTGTTCAGTCTTGATTGTGTTATTGTTTTGTAATGGTGTTCTTACGAAGTGTAGTGATCACAATTGTGTGAAAGGTGTGTGTAAAAATGATACTTGCGTTTGTAACGAAGGGTGGCAAGGGCCCGAGTGCCAGCACTGCGGCGGGAAAATAAAGTAAGTTCTACTTATACTCTAAATTTTCAACTAGTTCAGTGACCCTATTTGACATCGAGCATTCAGCATGTCACCTAAGTAATTGCAAAAACATCGATGTAGGATCATCCAATTATATACTTTGGCTTCGTTATTTCCTTCTGGGTGAATAAATGAAGGTCGTTTTAACTTTCTAGGTTAGATCATTACGCGTTTAAGATATAATATAATAAAAATACATTAATGTCTAATGGTCCTCTTTCTAATTGGAAAGATCATATGCTTGTAATTTTAAAGAGTGACCCAAGCAGTTGATTTAACATCTGCATAGAACCATAAAAGGTAGATCACAAAGTAATATGTTTTCTTTTAAAAATTTTCCTCTCATCTACCCTCCAACATCTTTAGCATTTGTTTAATTTCAATTTACAAGTTAAACTCTTTCTTTTTCTGTCACTTGTATTGTTTTGTATATTATATAGAATATTAATAGTTTTGTGAATATACAATATGTAATTAAATGCTTAAGACTCAGGTGTTACTTATGATTAGACCTATGCCAACAATATATAGGAACATTTTGTTCTTAAAATATAATGTACATATCTTATTTAATAAAAAACAACTGTTTTTTTATACCTTTTTTGTAATTTTTATTTCCAAAATTGCATAAGTCTATTAAATATAAATACTTTAATATACATATGTAGTGTTTATATGTAGTATCTAGTATTATATTATTTATGCTTAATAGCATGAATTTTATTTATAAATTTGCAGTTTTGATCGGATTATGTATCTGGATTATATGTATATACTATGTAGAACATTAAACAGCTTTACAATAAAGTCACAATGTCTGTATCATTTCAATAGACATGACACAGTTTGTAGACTTATGTATGACTTCATAAAGGGATTTCATTATGACAAGGCTATGACACAAAATTGTTTTGATATTGTTAAGTTGGAAATTTATTGAAAATATAGTATTTTACTAGATTGATAATAATTTATTCTAAAACAACATTCATGCTAATTGTGGCTTATTATCAACGGAATCTGCAGTTTCCTCTTATTGTTGGTATAATGATTTGACATTGACATGGTCATGATTACAGGATATGTAAATGCAAAACTTGAAAATTTTGTAAATAAATGAATGTTATATGAATATGATATTATAAAACAAAAAGTGTGTTAAATTTGTGTGTGTATATTGTATATGCAAATGTTGTCTATTAATAATCTGCTTGACTTTTCAGATTAACAGAACTATCGGGCATCATAACCGATGGTAACGGTAATTACAGTGTAAGCACCCAATGCTCATGGCTTATATCACCTCCAGTTGTGCCCTCACCTCCCCCAATAAGGATACGATTGGAGTCATTTGCAACTGAGTGTGGTTGGGACCACATGTATGTATACGATGGTGATAGTGTAAGAGCAGAGAAATTATTAGCTGTGTTTAGGTAAGATTTTGATACAAAATTATTATTCAAAGTCAAAATATCTATAAGGTACATAGGATCATTTTGAATCGTCTTGTATCTGAATGATTCTATGCCAGTTTGTACGTGACCAAGCTGAGAAAAAGCAGGCAAGAAACTCGGCTTGGTTGTTTTTTATTTTTCTTTATCTAAGATTTAGATGAATTTTTATAATTCAAGTTTTTGTTTTTAATTAAATCACTAGTAATTATTATTATTACTAGTGATTGAAGGTTGAACAAAGAAGTATAATTTTCTTACAGTGGTGTACTTGAAAATGGGGAGTCTAGTTGGACGAGGCAAGTGATGGCCCGTTCAGGCAGTGCACTAATACATTTCTTCTCTGATGATGCGTACGCGATGGAAGGCTTCAACGTTACGTACGCCACCTACGCTTGCCCATCAAATGATCATAGAACGAATTGCTCTAGTATGTATATTTTACCCATTAAAAATATCATTGCTTTCATAAAACCTTCAAAATTTCACATATGTATTTGTAGCACTAAATGAAGTCAATATTAAGAATAAGTCTTTTTTGTACATGGTTTTAGTAGGTGTGTTATGTAAAATCACAGTTGTTTATATAACACATTCTAAGTAGGTTTGTGACTGACTTTTAAATGTGCAAAAACATGCTTCAAAAAAATAATAATTAGCACAGAACATGTCTCAAGGTACTTTTTTCTTGAAAAATATATGCCATGTAATTCATTTTCAGATCATGGCGAATGCGAAGAAGGCACCTGCAGATGCGAGACTGACTGGATAGGGGTAGCCTGCGATCAGCCCCTCTGTCCAGATAACTGCAATGCTGAATACGGTTCAGGGCAGTGTACTCCACATGGTTGTGAGTGCACGCCTTCAAAAACCGGGTCAGATTGCAGCAGGGACAGTTCGATGGGATCCTGGGGTTGGGAGTGGAAGGAAGAGGGCGAAGGTGGTGACAGACCGGGAAATACACCAGCTGCATCAGCTGGGCATTCGCTTTTAGTGTATGGAGATGATTTGTTAAGAATTGGCGGTGAAACTTTCTCACAGGCGGAGTTTGTGTTAAGGTGAGAAGCCATTTTTATTCCATCCGATGAACACAATGAGTCATTTTAATTTAATAAGAACATTATTGAATATTAATAAAGTTCAAATTGACTCTAAATTTTATTTAGAAAAACGTTTATATGGGAAGAAGAAAAGTGCTGTTTTTAGGGTTTTCCCGGCAATTATTAGAATTTTTCTCACCTTTTAAACCTCCACGGATATTTCAAGACCAAGATAAGATTAATGCTTTTAGCCGTTCTCGAGTTTTGGCTAGACTAACGAACAGCAATTCATTTATATAATATATATAGATATGTAGTAGGATTCATTTTAGATTTGTTATTTTGTGTTTTTTAACCTTTACAACTTTTGAGCTTCTAAAATACTAACAATAATAGTCGAGGGCTTTTTTTACAGATACAGTACAGCGAAGCGCGAATGGACTACAATAGAAGCACACGGGGAAGTACCAGCCTCTAGATTCGCACACTCCTCCATAATTTATGGCAACGAGATTATTGTCTATGGTGGTGTTGTGGCGTCAGACGAGGCTGATAGAGGGTAATTACAAATTTTATATGACCAAGAATTTTGTTATGGATTTCTTTTAAAATTGATCACACTTTATTTGTAGTATTTGTATGTCATCCTTATAAAATGGCTTAGCTAATAATAATCGGAAAAAATCTAGTTCATAAGAGTTGCCATGCTTTCAGATTTTTATGATTTTTTTTTTAAATTGCTTTCAGTGGTGGTCTAGCAGGTGTCGAAGGTCGTGGTGGCGAAGTGACTAACGAAGTATGGCGTGGAATGATAGATGTGACGTCCGTACAGTGGCGGAATGCCACACCCACTACCTGCTCACCTCATTATAAATCACCTCTTGGACATTGTGGTACGTAACGGCCAAAGCATTTTTCTATTGATACAAATTTTTTGAATGTTTTTTGTGGGTATATGTTAAAACAATTTTATTCTAAATTGGAAATTTTATTATGTACTGTTTATTATTAATTATACATTGAGTATATTGTATTGCAATAAATTATGGTTTAAGAATATTGCAATTTAATGAATTTATGTACCAAATTGAGGAATAACTTTTATAAAAATCACGATGGTATTTTAATTATAATAATTTTTAACAGGTGGCCTCCATTTATCGGGTCACACAGCAGTGTTGGTACATTTGGGTAAAACCAAGAAGCCGGTTATGTTGGTGTTCTTTGGACATTCACCACATTACGGTTACATGCATTTGGTACAGGTAATAACATAGGGTTATTTTTCGCATTGTAATTCAGAACAATATCTTTCAAAATATAATATTAAAAATCATTTATTTTAATCACGGTTTTAATATTTCAAAATTATATGTGTCGACCACTCGATTTGTTTGAGGTTTGATTCCCGTAGAAAAATTGTGTATAAATTTTTATAGTTAATCTTGTGTTTTATATTTATTTTCAGGAGTACTATATAGACGAAGGTGTGTGGTCAGTGGCGGCAACCCGTGGGTGGCCAGCTCGTGCCGGATTCGGTCACACGGCCCTGTACGACGATTTGTCACGTAGGGTGTACGCACACGCTGGATTAGTATCGATGTCTGAAGCTACACAGGTTAACTTAATTTTCATTTGCCTTTTAAAAAACAATCTTTGATCCATGTACCGGAAGTGGTCACCCACATGACAAGATATCCGGGGATCGAATGGCTTGAAACATGTGATTTTGGTTTAACATGCATGCAAGATGTTACTTTTTAAAATAAAACATTATTTTTAAATTTGCTTGTTTCAGCATAGATTTCTTTATTTGTTTATGTCTGAATATATGTACTTTCATATGTTTTTTAGGCTCCGTCAGCGGCTCTGTACGAATACGAAATCGAGACTCGGATATGGCGGCCATTGCCGTCCGCTCCGACGCCTCGATATTTACATTCAGCTGTTTTTGTCTCTCCAGGTTAGTTTTTTTTTTGTTTTTTTTTATGTGAGAGGAGGCAAACGAGCAGGCGGGTCACTTCGAGTGATGTGCCAACCGCCGCCGATGGACACCTGCAACGCCAGGAGGCTTACAAGTTTTTCCAATATTGCTTATTAATAACGTATGTAATTTAATATTTAATTATCTACATAATTGATGGTTCTTGTTTTCCGAAACTGCTTTTTCAAGTTATCAGATAACCATTTTTTTATATATTCTAATTGATTTGTAATAACACCACCTATCGCCGTGTAGGTTAACTTAACTTATTTACTATATTTTGAAATTGACCTTAATAGTCCGTTATAAAAGCTGTGTTTTAGTAGATTTTTTTTTAAATTTATTATTGAAATGTTGAAAGTCTTATTGTAAATATCTTGTTTACTGAAAGGAGAAAGTATATCTTTTATACCCTTAATATTATTTTTCAGGTGTAATGTTAGTGTACGGTGGTAATTCTCACAACGACAGTGCAGCCTCGTCTGTATCGAATCCGGTGACTGCGAAATGCTTCTCTGGTGCTGCTCTTTTATATGACGTCAGGTAAGACTTTTCTTTGTAGCGACATCTATGATTTACGGTTACCAATCAGTACGACGACGTCATAGACATTAAGTATAGGATATTAAATATTTTGTTGGTGTTTATAGATGTCAACAATGGATGCCAGTGCCAAACGGTCCCCTCTCAGCCAGGATTGGTAGTGCGGCGTCAGTATTACCTTTACAGGATCGAAGAACAGCTATCATATATGCTGGGTAAGCTTTTTGTTATTGAAAAACTACAATTGTACCAAACCATTATAGACAATCAATACATTCACAAGCGTGCATTAAGTAACACACTTCAATAAAGCTACACTAGATGGCGTCGTGCAATCCTGAAAACTCGATGTTAAGTGGTAATCGTTTAATGACCTCGGTGAATATATTTTGTATTTTGAGCCCCCCCGTGACAGCCCAAGCCGAGGTCCGAGTCTCACAGGAGACCCTCTTGCGCAAGTCACGGCAAACAACATTTGTCACGGCTGAGCTAAGCTCGCCAACCAGCCCGAGCTGAGCTGTAAAGGCCTCCTGGCCAACAGCGAGATCCCACAAAAAAATAATAATAATTGTATTTTGAGAAACTGACCTAGCAGTGCATTCGTTGGCTACGTCCTACTTGGAATAGCTTTACGGGACTCTGTTACCAAGTTCTAGGTAACCCACTAGACAGTGTCTATGTATTTTTGGTTTAGAGGACTAAAACCCCTGCCTTCGTCCTTACTGGGAATAGGTGGTTGGGACTTGTCCTATTTAAGTTGTACTAAAGTGTAATAAATCCTTTGTCAAGAACTTAGTCTTCAGTCTTCTGTCTGAGTCTTCACTTTGTGTCGGCAACGGTGACCGACATCCTTTTACACAATTAAAATAAAATAAATTAAATTAAAATAAAATTGTAATCTTAAACTATATTTATATATAATGTATAATTTCAAAACTTTTTTTTAAAGCATTGAATTATATGAGAATATATTTAAAAAAATCAGGTTTGACGGACGCCTTCGTTCAGATGCCATAAAGTTTACCGTTGGTGAGAAATGTGCTTTGCGGACAGATGAAGTCGCGTGCTTAAATACAGCGCAGTATGGACTTGCATGTGTGTGGAAGCAGGATAACTGTATTGCGGTAATTGTTTAATGTTTTGTAAAAAAATGAAGTATACCTTTGAAAAAGGATGGAATTCATGACGAAAGGGCGTACTAGTGGATTTCTTTTCATATAATGTGGGATCGAAAAAAAAATTAACATCATATCTGAAGTAATACAATACAAATTGCTAGTTTTGTTGAATGGCTAATTTGAATAAAAAAATGTTTTTTTTTTGTGTCGAAAATGTAATATTTTATTGATATTTTCAGATTGAAGAAATAGGTTGGAAGGAATCATTTGACAGTTCTGTTAAGGCGTGTTTGGCACCACCGGTTTTCGGTAAGTACATATAATGACTTTCATTTACATACGATAATTTTGCAATAAAAATATTCTATATAAAAATGTATTCTTTTTACAGACGACCGTCGTTGCGCAAGCGCAGAATATTGTGATTCGTGCGCAGCAGCCAACTGTGCATGGTGTGGTGGCTGTATGCCGTCATCGCATCACTGTGTCAGGCATTCACATCAGGTGAGGGTACTTCAGCGTACCGAACGAGCCATTCGGTAATGAGAGCTTGTGCCGAGCGGACGTGTCTTATCGTTGTACCCACTTTTGAATAAAAACTTTTTCATGATAATGATGATGACTTAAAGTAGTGTTAATTGACGAGCTGTGACATATGTTTGGTCTTCCAAAGATATTTTTTTTGTTTTTCATGGCAACATTTTGTTCAGATCGCAGTAAGCGTAGAAGAATGCGGTACAGGCGTGTCCGGTGGTGAGATGTGTGCGCGGTATCACTCCTGCGCAGCCTGTCACGCCCATCTGCAGAGACACCCACATGTCAGTATTGTGTTATGTTTGTCTTTTCGAATATTGCAATTAAATATAATTCTATAATAACAAATTGGGATAGAGGTTGTGGGGGGAAATTTGATGGTTTTGAAAAATAAGAAACAGTCGGCCTTATCGCTGAAAAGCGATTTCTTCCAGGCAACCGAAACATAATTGTGTAATATAAAACATAAAAAAACATTCCTAAAAAGTTAGTCCGGTTTATCTTTGGTGTCTTGAGCGGAAAAACATTACTTATTTTCATATGGTATACAAATTTTCAGGGTTCTGAAGAGTTGAGCCAACGGGCTTGCTACTGGGATTATGAAACAGTTAAATGCCGTCCAGACAACCCTAACACGGATATTAAGTGAGTGCTGTTTAATATTTATTGTATAAATGTAGGTACTTAATATTAAAATTCGTATATTGTAGTAAATTACAATAATCTAAATAATTTCTGTTATATAAGTACTATTAAAGTTAATAAGGTTTTTAGGTCAAGTTAGTTTAGCATACTTAGTTTACTTTTATTAAAATTGTGAACGGTTTTGAACAGCCTTTCCGTTTTTGTTTTTATGTATATTCTTGGTGTTTTTTTTTGTCTGTCTGGCGTGTGTGTTTATAAAATTTGTTTTAATTTTTGAAAAAAAAAACTATGATCCGGTATTCCTTATATATAAATACCACACTATGTGTTAGTGAAGTTAGTGAAGTGTATGTATATGTGTGCGTGTATATGAATGCGTGCACGCACACAATGTTAATGATATATAAATGACTTCCGATGTGAGTTACCTAATTATAGTTTCCCAATTCTGTTTACATAGAGAAACAATTCCCAAATTTCAGAGGTGTGTCAGCCAATGGCTGTAACGCTGCGTGCGCGACGTTATCGACGTGCGCCAACTGCACGGCCGAAGAGTGCATTTGGTGTGCATCTACGGGGCGGTGTGTTGATAAGGTACCGGATTTAAACGCGTATAAAAATATTGCATATGAAAATATATATTTTTTATTTAAACTACTGTAGTTTTATAATTTAAAAAGTGTAATTATTCTGTCTAAAAAATTTAAACCTTATTTATAGATTTTTTTTAATGGTGTCCTTACGTTATGTTTAATTACGTCAAATACAAAAAAATGGTTAAAATTTGCATATTTGATTATTAAAAAAATGTTGTTAAACAGAACGCTTATGGAGCCTCCTTTCCTCTTGGCGGATGCCGAGCCTGGTCCACCAACTTCTGTACTTCAAATCATATAACCGGATGTGCCGCTCACGTGTCCTGTACATCGTGCAGAGCAGAGCCAGCGTGTGGGTGGTGCGACGACGGCGCCGGTGGTGGGAGGGGGGTGTGCCTTCCCGGGGGGGAAAGGCGGCCGCATCATCCGCACGTTTGTCCGCATCGAAGGTGTATTAATACAGGACAAAACCAAAAATTACCCTTCGTACAGTGTATAAAAAAATATTATAGTATTATTATTATTTTTATTTATATGTTTATAGTAAAAGCCTTCAATGCCATGCGTTTTATGTTATTCATAATTACTATTAAGTTAATGTGATTTGATACAGCTTGTACTAGTTATACAAGTAATATAATAACGATTACAGTAATACATAATATGACGATTTATTCGAACATAAAGTTTTGATTGACTAAAGAAATGTATTAATTCAAAATGAACACTAAATTTGACTTAAATCCCATACACTGTTATTTGACATACATACAAATTTCCAGACAAACCCAAAAGTTTGTTAGTACTATCTAATGTCCCAAAATTAAAACTGAATGACCTCTCGGTGGGGCATAGGGCGTTTAAAAATATGTGAAAAAACATGCTGACTCGTTTTGAATACATAAAATTAGTAGTAGTAAAAGTAGCGTAGTGACGACGGTAGTTCAATATTTAGTTTTTTTTTAACTTTACAGATGGCACTTCACCCGCTGCCCCGCCTGTCAGTGCAACGGTCACGCGATATGCGACAGTCAGAATCGGTGTATTCAGCCGTGCGCCGCGCGAGCCGTGGGCGAACACTGCGACGTGTGCGCGCCTGCGCATTGGGGGTCGCCGCACAACGGCGGCGTGTGCCAAAGTAAGAGAATAACGTATAAATTCTTTTTTTTAAACTCGGTTTTTATTCGTTTTACAGACAATACGCATAAAGCACTGTCTATTAAATTTATTACGGCTAATTGATTTCTAGATCCCTTAGTACATTGATCATTGAAATAACGTTGTTTTTATTTAGATCAATGAAGTGATATCTCAAAAAAGGTCCCTACAACGTGCGCTCTTCCGTCAGACATGTCCTCAAAATTCCACCCTACCACTCCTCCTTTTAGGGGGGGAGTGTCCGCTATAAAGCTTTGGAACTTACCTCCTGATCCTATCCGATCAGCCTCCTCACTATCATCTTGTAAAATCTCTTATTCGAAAGTAGTTTTTATATACTTTGCTCAAGTATTATTTTATATTGTGGGTTGCCTGGACGAGATCGCTTATAAGCGATTTTGTATTCTTATATGTATTAACATCCATCTACTTCTACTGTTTAAGTGCAATAAAGTGTGAATAAATAAATAAAAGAAGTTATTTCTAATAGTTTATATGATGTTCCAGCGTGCGAATGTAACGCGCAGGCCGTCTCTTGCGCAGCGGATACGGGTCGTTGTTACTGCAGTACAAAGGGATTGGCCGGTGATCGTTGCGATAAATGTGATAATACAAATCATTATCATGCCGATTTGTATAACAAGGGGTGTTATTGTGAGTACAAATTTATATATGTACATCCTAATTGAAGACAAGGCCCCAACCACGACCGACATTAAGCCTTTTGCCTTTGACCTCTCTTCAAATAGTGAAATATAACAATATTTTGGTTTTATATGAAATAAGCAAAGATTAATCTTAAGGAGAGTTTTGTGGTAAACTATTTAAACTCCCAACAGTATTTCAATGCGATGTTTGCTATATTTTTTTTGGTTAAAGATAAACATATAGGACAAATAAGCTGATATATTGTTTTGTAATTAAATTCGTAAAAACACACACATCATAAACTCATTAGTTTTGAATTTCATACTATATCTTACTATTTGTTAATCTAATCTTCCAACGATATTGTATTCCAGATGATCTAGCCGTCGACTACCAATTCACTTTCAATCTGTCAAAGAAAGAGGACCGTCACCTATCGGCGATCAACTTCCGGAACGCGCCCGTCAAACCGGACGTGGACGCGGACTTCAGTATAACGTGCTCGGCGCACGCACGTATGAATCTCACCGTGCGCACGCGCACGGATCCAGCGGAGCGTACGCTCTTTAGCGACGTTAATTGCACCAACTTTAGATATAAGTGAGTATTATTTGTATAGAAATCATTTTTTTCAGGAAGCATTTTGGGGGAGTACATTTAATAGTTAAGTTTTTGGCACTGTGCGTTTCATTATATTTTATTTTTTTTTTAAAGTGGATTCTTTGTAAAACAGAAAATGGACATTGCGACTTAATATTATTTAAAATTATAATTAATCTTTATATATTTATATTTTTTTATACTCAATATCACATACTATTTTTTTTTGCTACATGACAAGTATTATAGTTCGTAAAATAATCAAAGCAAAGGCCCTTCCAATACAGGTTCGCGAAATCGGAGCACGCGTTCGGCGTAGAAGATAACGTTACGTTAACGACATTCTTCGTATACGTATACGACTTCCGACCACCGCTGTGGATACAGATCTCTTTCTCGCAGTATCCCAAATTGAATCTTCAACAGTTTTTCATCACGTTCTCGTCGTGTTTCCTACTGCTCTTGCTAGTTGCCGCCGCACTGTGGAAGATTAAGCAGGTATGTGATCATAGATGGCGCTAATTTTAAATTAAGTCAGTAAGTCGACGGTGGAATAAATCAAAATCAAAAATAGTCAGAATTCGAGGGTACCCCCCTTTTAAAGGCCGGTAACTTGCCAGCCTCCTGGCATTTCAGGTGGCTATGGGCGGCGGTTAGCACTTCACTCGAAGTGACCCGCCTGCTCCTTTGCCTCCTGTTACATAAATAAATAATTTTGACTCTACATTTACTGCCAGTTCCCCAATCAAGGGCGTAGAGCAAACGAGAAGAACTGGCTAGAAACTCTCCGCCACTACTTTAAATATAATATATTTTAGAGTCTAGTTTTTCGGTGGTGAATTTTGATTGTTCTTGTTTTTTTATTTAAAAAATTACGGCCTCCTTACAGAAGATAATGTTTTGAAATTCAAATTCGTCAGATGAGGTTGGAGTTCCAAAAAAATTTAATTCAATTAATATATCAATAAAGTCAAAACAATAGTTATATTATATATATAACGGCACGCGGTCGTCATCAGTCAATTCTGTATTCATCATGGCTGCCGGGCTATCGTGGGTAGGCGGGCGAGGAGAATTAAAAGCACGCATTGAAGATAATTAACAATGTACGATTATTATGTTCACAAATATGAAGAGAATTATGATTTATTATTAATTATACTTTATAATTAATTGGGACACGGTGACACTCCACCGAACTCGTGTTGCTTGGGAGTGATGCGAACGGATCTAAATCCTCCGATGGTCGTGGATCTCCTCCTTCCCAACGCTGAACAAGCCAAGAGAGCCCGGAGTTGCGTCAGAGTGAAGAAACGTCAAGCCCCGTCAAGCGCATTGAAGCGCACATATATATATATATATATATATATATATATATATATATATATATATGTATATTATATGTAATATTTGGTGTTTACAGAAATACGACTTGTACAGAAGAAGGCAACGCCTATTTGTGGAGATGGAACAAATGGCCTCGCGGCCTTTTAGTCAAGTGTGTGTCGAGCTTGAGAGGTGTGGGGGAGGTAAGATTCAAATTCTACAGTTAAACAATGCATACACATATTTTCTTGTATCAAAATTTATTATATTAAATATGAGGATTAACACACTTAAAATTAGCCATATGGTGTTTTTGTTTGCTTGTGTTATATGTAGAAAAACCTAACGAAACTGTGCTTATAATTTGTTATTGCACTGGGAATTGAATCCACTGTCAAGCATGGCATGAGACCAATAGTCGTGTTATCTTGTCTTGCGTTTTACCTCATTTTTACATAAAATAGTTAAGATCAAAAGCTTACAGATAACATTTAGCTTATAAAGTACATTTATGCTCAAAGACAGAAATAAGTTTTTTTTTTTTTTTGCTTGCTACTTGCTATCAGATAATATCCGCTCAAGGGATCATCGTCAACTGATTTTGATTATTGTATTTATATCCTTGCAAGTGGGGTATATCTTAATAATATATATAAATCTCCTGTCACGATGTTTGTCCCCGATGGATTCCTAAACTGCATAACCGATTTTAAATTAAATTGGCACACCGTGAGCAGTCTGGTCCAACTTGATATAGAATAGCTTAGATCTTTGATTATAGTCGCAATTTTATTGCAAATTATTTGTCTATATAATTAATTGAAAGTTACAATTATCTGTTAACTCCAAAAGATTCTAACAGATGTCGATACTTTTGACCGATTCTCATGAAATTTTGTGGCCATATATATATATATATGTTTTTTAATAATTTTAGGTGCCGGCGTCCCCGCCCCAGTAGCGTTAGAGCCCTGCAAGTGGGGTAGAGCAGCAGTGCTATCTCTATTGGTGAGGCTACCGACAGGTGGCACCGGTAGAGCTCCGCCCCTGGGTGGACTCGCTGTTGCTTCCGCCCTCGTCACCTTGGGACATCATCATCACGACCGTGCCGAGAGGTACTATTTGATAATAATTCATAAAAAAATCTTTTATTCTGTTGTAACTCGTATTTTTCTTTATTTTATTTTGTTGACGATTCATAAGAGTATTATCGAAAGTTACCTTCATGAATAAAGATATTTTTGATTTTTTTATACAATTTCGAAATTATTGTTTTTTTTTCAGACCTCGGAATCACAACCAGTGTAAATAACGAATGTGTACATACTAGGGCTCGAACACGCTTCGGATAATACTCATTTGTGTAAAACGTGCCAGTCCAGTGTAAAGTCTGGTTAAGCCAGAGTTGCCGTCATATTGGTGCCAATTGACAGACTATTGCTATCTCGCTCATTATGCAGTGCAAAAGGCAGCTATAGTTTGTTTTCACATGCTTAATATGTACACGCTGCTAAATTTATTATTTTTTACAATATTTAATCGTGGTGTAAAAATGTATTGAAATGAAATATTTTATGAATGTCTTGAATCCGGACCGAAGGACCATGGACATTTGGTCCTTATGTGGATTCATCAATTTTGTTTAGCGAAATAGATACAATCGCTTATTGTGAAGTCTGATGTAACGTTTTATTTAAGCAATTAGTTTTAATGAATTTAGCGAGACGCGAATCCGAGGATTCGCCTATCAAGTATTTTTGTGTGTGTCAGATTTTTTATTCAGCAGTGGTCATTCGAGGATATATTTTTGTGACTGAATTATGAATGGTGTGCAAGGCTTAATGGATGCATTTAATTGACACAAGTATTAAGTATCCTATGTTAAACCTTAATGAAAATGCAGTTGATAGTTAAATATTGTGAAGGTCACGGAATAAGCTTAGCTCGTGTTAAAACTCAGATCAATTACACAGTCATGGTGTCATCATCGTTTTGACATGGTCTAAGAATGTTAATTAAATTGTAAGTTAATATAAAATGATTTGATTTGACCCATCGAGTCGCATTATATGAAGTTTGAGAGAATGGAAACAATGATATTTTTTTTTAACTAGTAACGAATATTTCTACTAGAATCAGTTGACACATAAAGATTTCCTGTGAGAAACAAAATGTTTGCTTCAGCTAGAAACTATGGGTCGTTTTTTTATCAGAAACAAAATGTTTGCTTCTGCTAGAAACTATGGGTCGTTTTTTTATCAGAAACAAAATGTTTGCCTCTGCTAGAAACTATGGGTCGTTTTTTATCAGAAACAAAATGTTTGCTTCTGCTAGAAACTATGGGTCGTTTTTTATCAGAAACAAAATGTTTGCTTCTGCTAGAAAGTATGGGTCGTTTTTTTATCAGAAACGAAATGTTTGCTTCCGCTAGAAACAAAGATTTTCACCAGAAACGGTTATTAGTTTTGACTCATAAAAATCAGTTTTTCTGTTTGTCTCCTAGAAACAAACGTTAGATGTTTTGACAATTGACATTTCTTTCAGTGCAGAAATAACAATTATTCGGCATTGTATAGAAAAAAAACGCGTCACGTGATTTGACAAATGCATTTATGTGTCTCATATAACAGTTTCACGGGATATTTTGTTTGATTCGAGTGACCTTTGTTATGGCATAAACGGTTATTAGTCATAGACTAGATTAAGTATTCTATTCGTGTTACGAGATTTACTTTTTTTTTATGTCCTTACATTTGACTGCCAGTACATCACATTTAAGGTTGAAATCTCAAACACTAGTTTAATATGTATCGACACTGAAGGTACTACCTTTTATGGTGTTGTAGAGAAATCATAAGGTAAACCAAAGTCAATTGGTTTCGACGCTTTAGAGAGTATGTCGTTAAATCGAATGACGTTATATGGAGTTTTTATTGTGAGTGTATTTATATAAATAGAACAAAAATAATTGAATCAAACAAATACTTTCGCATCGAAAAAGTCGAGTTTCGCACTGCCAGTTCCCAAATCAAGGGCGTTACCTTTCGTTTTTTTAAACTTTAGAAATTATTACATTCCAAATAGTTTGCAAATATAATTAAAAATGTTTTTTTTTTTCTAGAAAAGTCAAAATTACCGTTTGTCAATATTAAATAAAAATGGGACTAGTAACTAGTGTGTGAGCTTTCGGTATTCCAGTTCCAGGTGTTTGAAGGTTCAATATGAAAAACATACGACGAATGATCAACCAAATTATTTATGAAAACATGCAAATAATAACATTTTTGTCATTACTTTTTCTTAATAATGCCACCTTAAATCATTTTCTATGATCTCGTTTCTACCGTCATTTTTTTTATACATACATTAAAATCATATTCTGGTTAAAACATAGTTGCCAAATTAATTTTGTGTTCAAATATATATATATATTTTTGTATAAAATTATTGTATTTAGAGGGTAGCTTGTTTTGATAATCGCTTCGAATTTCAAATTTTTTATATAAATTGTCTTGTTATCTAAATGATGTATTTATATTTCACATTTTATGTAATTACACCAATTTTGTGTAGGAAATGTTCAGTTACTGTGTTTTGTAGTAACATTACCAAGTGTAAAGGCTTTGTCAGACATGACGCGTACTTTAACGCTCGTGGCGTAACGTCGCGCGTGGCTTCGTCAAACATAACGCTTTAGCTCGTGTTCGCCAAAGCGTAGTGCAGATCGATAGCAGTGTGAAGAGTTAATTCGTTATGGAGATGTCGAGTGATTCAGATGTGGAAGAATAATTAATTTTATATGCTCCATCATGGTCACAGAGAAAAAGAGTATGCACGACACGTATGTCTCAAAATTTATTCGAAGATATACATTTGTGAACTTCATCCGATTTGTGCCCACAATTTTGCCGTCATAAGTATATTTTAATACAAACTATACCACGTATTATGTAGGCATGAATATTTTCTATCAAATTTTCGGTCATTATGCAGTATTTTATTTTTATTTTACACCTATTCACTCCGAAGCTAAAATTAAATTTGTAAAAAAATACAAAACCCCACGTTAAAGTGTCCTAACGCCGCGACAGAGCGTTGCATACTGCTAGCGCCGGTGCTCTGTTTGACGGTATTCTATGATAGCAGTACAACGCGTCATAGCGCGGCGTCAAGTTAACGCACTGACGCGCGCGAAGTACGCGTCTCGTCTGACGAAGCCTTTACTAGGTGACGTAAACAGAGGATAGCAGCGATCTAGTGGCGCCATCTTTTGATGGTTTTGTTAATGCAACCACTCTTATGTAAAATACGTACCATTTTCAATATATACGTGTAATTTTGTTGAAATTAAAATAAATATACTGTATAGTTGTAAGCGTGTAACGTTGTAAATATCCTGATATAAATTATTGTATTTCATAATAAAATTTAACGAATATTCTTTGTAGTTTATATTTACATTAGATCCTTGTATTTTCAAAGTATTTACATATGCTTTTAACTATACCATTGTGTGAAAGAGATCTCAGTTTCTCTCCTTTGCGTAATATATGTTTTGTTACAGAGAGTTAATCAAAATGAATATGTAAATCGTCTGTGTCAAAATACAATCATATTGATAATTCCCCTGTCTGTCAATGTGACAATTATTTGTCACCGATTGGCAATTTTTTTAGATATATTTTTTTGTAACCTTTTACAATTTTTAGATTCATTTTAAAATGCATACAAATGTTGCATAATATACTGGAGGGTAATTCTCGAATACATTTAAATACATCGTTTTCAAATAAATTTGAAGAAATAAAAGAAGCTCGCGATTTGGACTCCAGAATTGTGCTTTTCTATATTTGCAGTTTCTAAATGGACGCGAAAGCTTTTTCTTGCCTATTCCTGACACTAGTAACAGCAACGTCTCTGGTGGATGACCAGCCTTACTGCTCGTTTAGGTATAGGCGTCTGTGTCAGGGGAAAGGTCGTCATGTGGCTTGTCAGTTTCCCGTGGTAAGTGTTATTCATAACAGACCATGGAATAATTAATCCACGATTTTAAACAGTATATTAGTAAACTTATTTCAGCCCGGACCGAATCCATTCTGTGCAAATTACACAAGAATAAAATTCACCGTGGATTTACGAAATTTTATAACACATTACATTAACAGGTATATAAAAATAATTTATTGCTAGAACCATTCAATTGAATCTACTGTATATATACTCTTTGAAAGTATAATTAGACGCTTATTAACCGGTAAAGCATACAGAGAACAGATCATGTATAAAAGGCGCCATATGTGACAACGTTCAGAAACTAGATTTATGTTAATTAGCTTTCCGCCCGCGGCTTTGCCCACGTGTAATTTGGTTAAGTATATAGCGTTTTTTAATGATCTCGACAGGGCTTTCTTTCACAGGCTAAAATCTTGTTACAATTGGAATTACATATAGCCTGTGTTACTCAGGGATGATGTAGCTTTACAGTATCCGATGATTCAGGGAAATCGAGAGCAACTTTCAAACTAACTTACAGGCACTTAATTTTTTGACAATTTTATATTCTGATAATCATCTTATGTGGATGAGCTGATCATGGAGTATGGGGTAAAACTCCTCAGCGGTTAAGAGTTGAAAGAAAATTCTTACGAAGTTATGAGTACGAAATACGTACTTGAGAGGTTATTACTTAATAGCTTGACCAAATAATAAAAGGTAAACCTTATTAACGTTAAGGATGAAGTTGGAACTTGGAAGAATAGATGCAAACAAACGATAAACGTCTCTTCACTCGTTTCCTTTTACTAGTTTGTATGGATAGTATTTACTCAAAATTATCATAGAATAAAACGTTAATGATAGTTTGAACTGCACGGTAGTCATTACACAATGGAGCATTGTTATTACCGCGATCTAGGTTGATGACGAATTTTATTAACGCCATCTATCGAGCACATTGTTCAACACTTCAAACGCGCCCGCGCGCACTGCGTTATTTGTTATTTTAACCTCTCTCATAAGTTTTAATATTAAGATTAACTTATATAAGAACATATTTAACTATATATAACTAACTAATTAATCAATATCAGTGTTTAAAAGTTTTGAAGCAGTGATTGAAGTAAATTTTCTATTGACCGTAACTTCTTTTTCCCTTTACCGATTTTGACGAAATAAAGTTTTGACAACTCTCAAAGTTGTGAAAACCGCGTTCAAATCCGTTCAGTAGTTTTGAAGTTATAACGTACCAGACAGACAGACAAACAAGAAGTCCAAAAAATGTTTTTTTGGTTTCTATGACTTTTCCTTTCACGAATGGAAAAATATTTAATGTACAGACATTCGATTTTTACTGTCTTACTATATGTATAGATTTCAACAGGTTCCATAGATATTAACACTACTTGTTAAATACTTTCAGCAAAGTTCCAATGCGTTTCAGATAATTAACAAAACTAGTATTTCAATAGGAATATAAGACTTTTTAAATATCGTTGCTTCTCCTCATAGTCATCGTGTTATTAAGGCGTAGACAGCGGGTCGCAGCTGGGAATGAACGCGTTCGTGGCGGCGTTCATATACCAAAACCAGAGGCTATGATGTTAGTTGTAAGTAATCGAATTACTGTGAAGTTAACAGTATTATACCTTACTTTAAGTCTTTAGATTATTTGTTTAAATAGTTATTTAAGTTGTAAGAAATGGTTACAGAGTTGGGACCGTGAGTTGGCTCACTTGGCACAACGCCTTGCAGACCAATGTCGCTTCGTGCACGACGACTGTAGGGCTACTGGTTGGTGCATGTAAATTTACCTAGCCTCGACTATAAACTGTTTGTAATTGAAAAAACTTGTTTCGAGTTTTTTATATAGAAAAATTGTATGTATATGTTATACTCATTTAAATACAAAAGTATGTCCAGTTCGTTATCCGTACGCGGGTCAAACGGTGGGGGAGGTGAGATGGCGACGTTCCAGTGATTCTGAAGAGCTAAGCGCTCAGCGAGCGATACGAAGGGTTTTCGATGCGTGGTGGGGTGAGAGACGACGGGTGCAGCCCAAACAGCTAATTACACCATTTAAAATGACTACAAAGTAAGCTATTAACAAGAATAGGCTAAAAGGCATATTAAACCAGCTTACGTAGTTATCTTAGCGTCAGGATCATCAGTAAAACAAGCAAGCTGAGCTTCTTGCCTGCTCAGCTTGGCCGCGTACGAACATACGTCATTTAGATTTAAGACTGGTGCTGTCTGTACCTTACTGAATTAACATATCTTTGGCATAGTTCATTAAGTTATTACAAAAAATGGAATATTTAATACTTAGTTATACAACCTGAGCTTAAATTGAGTTTGGTAAAGTATTGCTTAGGAACTGTGCGGTCTCTTGTAAGCTCCGCACAATTGTTATTTTGATGTAAAAAAAACTTAAATATTGATAACTTTATTAACTACTAAAACAGTAGTAAATTGAATTACAATAAAGTGTACTCGTATGTCTTCCACAGAGGCAGTGTTTGGGGTCACTTCAGTCAATTGGCTGTATGGACGCTTAGAGCTGTCGGGTGTGGGGCAGTGACTCACGGTGACGGTCAGACGCGAATGCTGCTCGTCTGTGACTTTTCACACACAAATATGTTGGGAGAGAGGACCATCAATCCTGGTCCACTAGCTGCGTGTCCAGACCATACCGCGAGGAAGATACGAACCTCGTATCCTTTGCTGTGTGCACCGGTGAGATTTTTATTGTTATAGATACAATGCCTTTGGGTTTGTCTTGAGTAAATAACAGGTAAGTAACAGGGTTTTGCAGTATTACATAACACTATGAAAATAACTCAATTCGCTGTTAATATATTAGGGTTAGGAATGATAGTGGACGAATATGAGAGGTTGTCAGGTTAAAGTTAAAAACTGTATGTGTTTTTTGGCTTCGGCCGTAAATAAATAAATAAATTTGTTATATTTAACACAGAGTCCAAAAAATTTAAATATGACATACAGTGTATATATAATATCTACTAATACAGATGAGACGAACAACAGAGTCGAGCCATCGAGAATATGAGTATTATGAAAGTGAGGACGTTGATGAGTTACAGGAAACCGTAGCGCCACGAAATCACCATGACACGATGTATCCGAGTAAGTTCAAGCAAAATTTTAAATACTGTGAGAGTATATTGTTACTGTGTACTTTGGAAATGTCAATTTTAACTAATGAATTTTGAAAGTAGGAAAGTAAATATTTTTTTTTATATAAATCAGACATCCATCTACCCCTTCCACCCCCTTTTTAATAAACTGGTGCGTTGCGAGGGTTCCTCCTGGAGAGGCCTTGTCCTTAAGAGAGGATAAGGTTCTTATTTTGAAAAAAAATTTGTGTCGTATCTAGGTTCATACGATTTCTATAGGTTACATATAAACAAATATATATTAGACCTTTCACTTAGAAATAAATAATTTGTCCCTTCATCATACCGTGTACATACACAATTTGACAGAATGAGACATAAAAGGAAAAAATTGAATTCAATAGATATTCATCTGTGATTCTATTTATTCTCAGCATCGAGAAGAACGACTAGAGTTATAGATATATTGGAACAAGAGTTAGAAGGGATGCGGAGTAGGACTCAAATCAGGGCGTGGCCGACTCGACCACGTCTAGACGTTCATGGATTGGATTATGGGTAACAAATTGTTTACCGAGATTTTGTTAAATGTTTCAGCATTTTGGGTTATTCCTTGGTATTTGGTATAAATGTGATAATACCATTAGTCTTTAACAGCTATATTATTGCGTCTTATCAAAATCATTTTTTACAGAGAACCAGTTGAAAGAAAACTAGAGGATAAATTACAACACATGTATAAAAGTCAGACTAAACACGTGTTTGTTGATAAAGGTTTTGTACAAACACCGCAAATACAACAGGAACCCATTCATAAGGTCCATTTTGTACTTCCTAAATCAAAATAACGTACCTACCCACGACCACAGATCCTACGTGTGATGTAATTCTAGAATCTTGACATTTATTTATTTAACGGAAACAAAACAGACACATCACAAAAATACAATAACAGAAAAAGATATATGACAAAAATACAGAGGCATCCTAAAACATGTTTCACAGATATAATATGTTATATACACAGTCACAAGTACAGAAACAACAAAAACGCCACGGGAAGAAAAGCAAAAACAAAAAATTCTATAAATTAAATGTATCATACCTTATTACAAACATAAAAGGAGAAGTAAAATATAATATATATTGTTAATACTATATAATACAAAATTTGCTATAACAGTGATTTCAATTTCGATTCTATATTACACCTGAACGTAGCAGAGGGGCACGAAAAAATGTCTAAATCAAGAAGGTTATCGTTAAACGTTTTAAACATTCTCTGTAATGGCACACGAAAACCGATGTTAGTCATTAAATAATAAAAATAATATCGATACGGTTTATATTATGTTAGTTTAGAGGACAACAATCCCTTTAATGTGTTGGTAATTGGCTCAGCATCGGGACAGTTCAATTCTTGAGTAGCCTTACAATGCTCTGTTATTTCAATTGTGACACATAATTTTGTATTAAATGTTTATTTTAAAAGAGCAGCTATCGAGTTTCTTGCCGGTTCTTCTCGATAGATGACTGCTTTCCGAACCGGTGGTAGTGTAAAAATTGACGATTCAACGTTGTCTGTTTAAAGACCTACTTGAATAAAGATATTTTGAGATTTCCTCCGCTAAAAGCACTTCCTGTACGTTTGCTTGCCTGTCTACTCTGTGGCATTTGCCACTGAGTAATACACAATATATATAATTCATGTTTTATTTTTGTAATACATTGGTGTGCACTGGTACTAATTTATTAGTAATCTATCAGATAGATGAATGTTTTGACTAGACTGTTGGTAATCGTGTTTTTTTAACGATCTTATAAAAAAGTATCGCACTACATACACTTTCACCAAATTCTTCTTAACTGACATTTTCTTTTCTGAGGCTCGTCTGGGGGAAATCGCTGATTAGAGATAAGGCCACCCGCTACACCATAAACGCTTTCGTCATTTTGTGTGTAATAAATAAATACTTTTATGTCAATTAAATATAACTGTCACATTACGCGCATTAAGAGTATTCCCAATATTTATTAAAAAATAATAATAATATCTGTATTCGTTAAAAATATTGTTATATTTTAAGCAGTACAATTAATTTACAGGAGCAAGTGATTAGACAGAGATGGAAGCAGACGAGATTTAGAGCCCAGAGGTAATTGTTTCGTTTTGTTTTGACCAGTGCGACATATAAAAATCCATATATTTTACATAATTACAATATAGTAAAAGTCAAAGTGTGTGTTTGTCCGTCTCTCACGTCAAAACGGAGCAATAACAGGAACGGAGTGAAGGTTCTGTATCTTTTTATCCCCCCAACCCTAACGCAAGGCAAGGAAGTTGACAGAAAGATAAAACTTGGTATTAGGACTATGGTAGCTTATTAAAATGTGTTTTTTTTTAAATCTGCCCATCGCCTTAAAATAGAGATAACATGCATAATACATTTCAGGCCCGGTGCAAAAGCCTTATTCAATAAACCTGACAATCAATATGCGAGATCATCATTGGTATGTACATTTTTTTACGGGACATAATACAAATCTGACTTAGCAAGACTTGACTGCAGCCCATGGACACCAGCAGTACGAGGAAGCTTGCTGTGCACAAGCGGCCTGGTAGGTATTCTATAAGAACTGTAAGAACAATTGTTTTGTTCCAATATTGTCATATTTTAAAAACTAAATATATAAAGGCAAAGAACAGACCACTATGTATGCTTCTACAACTATAGATCAGATTAGATATTAGATAATGAATTCCCATAATACTTTATCTAATCATTTTTAACGACTTTGCCTACCAAAACTGAACCAAATAGGACTAGTGTTGCCTCAGTGGTATGACTAATAAAAGTTGCGCAATTGATTCTCAGCTAAAAATGGCTTTAATCCAAGGAGAAGATAAAAACAATGGGGTTTGTAGCTATTATAATGAATTTTTTTTTTTTTTTATGTCTTAGCCGTCTCTGATGATCGATAAAGACGATGCGGACCAATTGTTTAGTGACACAGGCTTCAAGATCACCGGACGTACAGGATAAATATATTTTTATTTCATTTACAAATTTCAGATATATTAAATGTATTAAACACAATATTGTTTTATATGGATAAAAACAATCAGTACATAGTTGTTAGGGCTTCTTAAACTTCTGGCATTCACGACCCTATTTATGATTGCGAGTTTCTTGACGATCCCATACAAAAATATAAAAAAATAATAATTTATTTATTAGGTAACAATATACATATGAATATATATAGCTTTAGAATTTGTTTTGTAACATACAAAAATCACAAGAGAAAAGGAGCCCTGTTGTATACAAACTTTATCATAGTGATGTCAAATTCGCGACTGTCAAACGCAAAATGTCATAAGCGAAAAGCAGAATATTTTATTCGAAATGCTAACGATGTTGTAAATTTTAACGGAAATCAAATCGTGAATCATAAATGGCAGAATTATGTGTTGTTGTTGTTCAAACTGTTGTCGATGCTTAAGATGCGCGTGTTGTATTGCATTGTGCGCTGCCTTGTTGGCACTGTGCGGTCTGGATGGGTGCTGCGAAGATTGCCGCGATGATGAATACTATTAAAAAACTAAATCTTTGTTCTTTTATCCTTTTTGTATTCATTTTACACAAGTTAAAACACAGACATTTGTAACAATTACAGTGTTTTTTTTTTTATAGAAGAGGGGGCAAACGAGCAGCAGGCCCACCATAAAGGTGAAGTCGCCGCCCATAGACACTCACGCGGCTGGGAGCTCCTGCGTTGCCGGCCTTTAAAGGAAATGTAGGGGAAGAGGACGGGGAAGGGAAAAGGATGGGTACTGGAGGATCTTATTGAAGTGCAACCTTCATTGTGCCGACAACTAAAAAAATAAATAAATAGAATAATGTCATGTCAGATAGAAGTATATGAATTATGTTCTCTTTTGGTGTTGTATAATGTTGCTTCGATAAAATTAAAATGAGTTGGCTACGGTTTATTTTTACTAATTAAAACTTCCACACGTGCGCACTCTTTAGGTTATGGTTACAGCACTGGATTAGTTGAATAAACATGGATAGTTTAACAAATTTTTCGACAAAGTTGTCAATCGGACAGCTTACTGGGAAGAAGAACTGGACTACGTGGAAATACAAAATATGTATCGCACTGAGAAGTATTCCTACCGCCCTAGAAATTGTCGAAGGTATGATTGTAAGGCCCGTTATCGAAGGTCAGTCGACATCGGCCGCCGGTGAAGGACAGATAGCCTTCACAAAGGCTGAATATACCGCCTTAATGGTACTGACAAGCAATATGAGTGACGACACACTAGAGAAAGTCATGCGTTTTACGACAGCTCGAGAAGTATGGCTAGAGTTGCATAGGCTGTTCGACGGAACCAATGAAGATAAGAGCTATAATCTTTGCATGAAGTTTTTTGGTTTCAAACGGAATCACGAAGACGACATAGCATCGCATTTATCAAAATTGAAAAATATCTGGACCGATTTAGATCACGAATTAAAGAAGGAAAAGAACGAGTTACCCGAACTCCTCTTAATCTGTAAAATTCTCGATACACTCGGCGAAGAATATTCTCAATTCAAAAGTAGCTGGTTATTGGTACCTAAGAAAGATCGAACAATTGATAGCCTAACCGATCACCTATGCGCATTTGAGAGAAACTTGGTTGGTAACGCCGTACCTGCACAAGAAGCCCTCATAACGAAATCAAATGCCAAACAGAAAAGTGATAAAGATAAGAGATTGAAATGTAATTATTGTTCAAAAGTCGGACACAGGGTTAAAACATGTCTGAAATGGATTCAGGATGGCAAACCTCCGAAGAGCAATAACCCGTCAAAATCTATCGACGTGCACTCCAAGCATACTCCAAGCACAGCTGTTAACGTGACACTTATGTATGCACAACATACAGAAGTGAATTCGGCAGAGTCTGACAAGGACAACTGGTACGTGGATAATGGTGCCACAAGCCACATCACAAATAGAGATGATATATTTAATACGTTTAACCAATTTGATGACCCACATACAGTCACAACAGCAAACGGCAATACCCTACGTGCTAAAGGCAAAGGTTCAATTGTCATCGAAGCTATTGTAGAAGGGAAAGTATCTACTATTCAATTGGAAGATGTTTGGCTTGTTCCGGGCATACAGAAAAATCTATTCTCGGTCCTAGCAGCTCACGATACGAATCCGAAAACTATATTTACTTCCACAATTGATAAATGCACCGTATCAATAGATGGAAAAGTTAAATTAGTTGGAAAAAGACAGAAAGGTGGAGGTCTGTACAAACTGAGTTTGAAAAACATGGTTGAAACACAGACTGTTACATGTTTAGCGACAGAAACCCAGCTTTACCACGAAAGACTCGTCCACCAAAACAAACGTCATGTTAGAGCATTTGTGAAACGAGAGTTTGGAATAGAGCTACCCATAGATAATTCGCTATGCGAGAGCTGTATATTTGGTAAGTCTCACAGACAGAAGTTCGGTACGAGAACAAGAGCATCACAACCCGGTGAACTCATACACAGCGACGTGTGCGGACCTTTTCCTAACTCGATCACAAATTTGCGATATTTTGTACTATTTCGCGACGATTACTCTGGCTACCGTATGATATACTTCATGAAAGCAAAGTCTGAAGTGAAAAATAAATTAGAAGAGATGATTGCAGAAGTACAAAATATAGGCCATACGATCAAGACTATACTTAGCGATAATGGTGGTGAATATGACAACCAAGACGTCAGAGATATCCTAAGTAAGAGAGGAATCAAACAAAGGTTGACGATGCCATACACGCCTGAACAGAATGGGTGCTGCGAGCGTGATAATCGCACGCTGGTGGAAGCAGCACGAACTATAATGTACAGCGGAGAAGGATTTCCTCAAGCACTTTGGGCTGAAATCACTAATGCCGTGGCTTACGTACTCAATCGAACCGGCCCGTCGAGAGTAAATGATAAAGCCCCGTACGAGTTATGGCACGGAAAGAAACCGATAGTATCCCACTTACGAATAATCGGGAGCACATGTTACGCTCACATACCAAAAGAGAGGAGGCGTAAATTGTCAAAGAAAGCCTACAAGGGAAAACTAGTGGGTTATGACGAGGATGGATACCGTATATGGGCAGCTGTGGAAAATGAACATTTTCGACTTGTGAGATCACGAGATGTGACCTTTGATGAGAAACCGCTCTATAGATTCGAAGATGAAATGACCACGACCCCCAAGATAACTGAAAATCCCCCCGCTCCAAACGAAATGACCATTGAAATGTCATTTAAAAAACGGCAAGCCAATAGTGAGCTTAAAAATTCGGAAAGAATTTATCGAAATGACACAAGATCTGTCGAATTAGAGGAGGAAAGAGTGGTAGACAACGAAGTCAGAGTTGAAGCTGAAGATGAGAATGAACTAGTAGAAGAAGCAATTCCTGAGGAAAATCCCGTTCTCCCACATTGTTCGATCACTAGAATGGAGCAATTTGAATATGCTAGGCCATCGAGAAGCTCAATAGATTACGGAACTGCTGACGATGATCAAGTTGAAGACGATTTGGATCATGACAATACAGAGCAATCCCGATACAATCTGAGACCTCGCCCAACTCTAAAACCACAGAAATTTGACGATTATGTCTGTAACGTAGATGCTCACAGCGAACCACAGACTTACAAAGAGGCAATGGAGAGCCCTTGGAAGAAGCAGTGGTGTGAAGCAATGAAGAGAGAAATAGAGTCATTGAAAGAAAATGAGACTTGGACTCTGAAATCTCAACCGTCCGGAAGAACTGCAATACCATGCAAATGGATATATAAAGTGAAACGACACCAAGATGGAACGATTGAACGATTCAAAGCACGTTTGGTCGCTAAAGGTTTTAAGCAGAGAAAGGGAATTGACTTTGAAGAAACCTACAGCCCCGTTGCTAGGTTTACTGTCATTATGACCAAGGGTCTTGCAAAGCCTAAGTTCACCAAGCTGCGTAATGAACTAGGAATGTACAATCATTTTATCAGTTGAGGGAAAGTATTGAAGTGCAACCTTCATTGTGCCGACAACTAAAAAAATAAATAAATAGAATAATGTCATGTCAGATAGAAGTATATGAATTATGTTCTCTTTTGGTGTTGTATAATGTTGCTTCGATAAAATTAAAATGAGTTGGCTACGGTTTATTTTTACTAATTAAAACTTCCACACGTGCGCACTCTTTAGATCTCACTCACCGAACGAAACGCGAGTACAAAATGAACAAAGTCACAGGTTTTCCGTTGTATTTCTCCGGCCGTGCCTACCCATTCGGCTGAAAATTAACAACATGGCACTCCCACTAAAAACAGACTCTATAAAACGACACTCAAGGAACTATGCATTTTACGGCGTTAGAGAGAGGGGTCCCTTAATGGAGAGAAGAGAAATGATTGTATGGAATACAAGCTTAAGGCTCTTAATTACACCTGCCTTTGTCACTTGAAAAAAAAAAACTTAAAAACCACCATGCGCAAAATAATTGCAAAGTTCATAAATACCTTTACAATTCTATTTATTGCCAGTTACTAAACCAAGTGAGGAACTGGCGAGAAACTATTAAGTATCACATTTCCTTTTTATTTTTGAGAACTGAAACTGCACAGCATCCATTCTTAGTAGTTTAATAAAACTCGGACCATATTGAATCTATGTTAAAATCATTACAATACTAAATTAATAGTTCCAATAAAAATACGAACAATAGGAGCCATAATAATGGAAAAATTTGAAAAACAAGTGGGTTTTATTGAAGATATTAATTGATCTTAAACGGTATAATAACTAAAGAGTAGACATCACCAGAGTGACTAATGACCTAAGGCCTAAACAGAAAAAACGATCACTGTTTCAATATCCAGGTAGTCGTGAATGTTCTACTAATATATAATATTAATAAAGCCGTTATCTTAACGACATTTTTATAGCTATATAAATACTTAAGAAATTACAATTTGGAAATATTAACCATCACATTCGATTCATATCTATTTACGAAACTGTTCGCTATCACTGAACACACATTGATAAGATTGGATTCACTATAAGTGTTCCATACAAATATAAAAAACGTGTACAATCATCTTGCATTTGGAACTGTTTCACCAACGGAAATGTAACACAAATTTGAAAATCGAATTTGCATTATTCAAATTTGGAACTCGTTTATTTAGAATTCCAGTGCAATACGCACCGGAAGTCTTTGCCGTTGTATTTGATTGGTGATAATGTGTTGTTGTTGCGGTGGTTGTTGTAGGGCGTGTTGTAGAGTGCTTCAGTGCATTCTATGTGTCACTTGTATTGTACAGTTGCTTCGTATGTGCGGTGTCGAAATCGACGAGGACCAATGCAATTGTGGTGCTGACGGTGATTAATTTATATACAGCTATAGAACTGATAAGACGCTTTCATACTTCGATGTGCAGTTGTAAGAAATGTGAATTTCATAGAAAAAAAAATCCAAATATTGACGGAAATACGGCTTTTTGGGAATGTCATAAATAATATACAAAAAAATTGTAATACATTTATTTAAGAGAAATATTATGTAATAAACATTTACCTTGAATTGTGTATTTTTTTTAATTCTTCCATTTGATGGACTGAAAACAAAGAATTTCGTAATTTTAAATAGATACTGCCTTAAAAATATGATATATATTACCAAACAAAAATTTATAGTACCAAACTCCATGGCTCTGGGTGCATAAATCATTATTTAATTGTTTCCCGATGGTCAATAACATCAATATGCAGAAACAATTCTAAATAAATATCTATTAACAAATCAATACTAATATTATAAATTCGAAAGTAAGTCTGTATGTTACGCTTCAACTACTGAACCGATTTCAATAAAATTTGGTATGGAGATAGAATACACTTTATATAACGAAATAGGGCCGAAATAAACCGAAATTTTCCAAATTATTCTTGTATTTAAACCGAGGCGGGCAAAACCTACTAGTTCGCTATATATTGTACCGGGAATTGAACCCGGGTCAATTTGCAAAAACAACAATATGTTACAAAGTCTTAAAAGTTGCCTGGAAAAGATTTTCAAGGCATTTAACTAAAATCAATACTTACTGGTTGTCTCAACGTGTTTTCAGCTAATATATACTCCTCTGACTGAGGACTGAGGGTCATTTTATAGTTGGTTAGAGCATTGCGATCTTTTTGCTTTAAAAGGGATTCTATCACTACGGAATGTATCTAGAAAACATTACAATTTATACGAATATATAAGTATAAACAGTTAATTGGCAAAATATATGTTTCTCTGATATATATGTCACTCAAAATTCGTCAGTTGTACATGTAAATAAGTATACGTATCCAAATTCGGGAAACAACACATATAGATTATAGAAAATAGTTCTACGCAGAGTTTTAAATAAAATATAGTAGAAACTCCTTGGTACCACAGACTAAATCAGACAATTAGCTTTTTTAAATTTCGAAACACACAATTGATTGATACGTTCGTAATTCAAATATATTTGGTGAAGTTTACCTTATACTTGTAAGCCAGTCGTAGTCTTTCATCGCCATTTTGTATTTTGTTAAGGCAAGTCGCCATCATTTGTTTGCTGGCGTTGAGTTCACACAACTTCGATAGTAATGTATCGATAGGAATGTGTGAGGATATTGTTGTACGGCCGAACCAATCCTGGTAACAATATGAGTCCGTAACATTAAAAATCATTAATAATAAACCTTTTAAAGGGTTATGAATAAAATTAGTTTGTACCAGTCTTTTTTTAGTAGATATTAGAAATGGGACAAAAGATGTACCTTTTTCGTAAACAATGATTCTACTATATCCCATTTATTGGAATTCGCGTGAACATTTAATACCACCCAGTCGTATTGGAGTGGAGTTATCTGTAAAGAACATACAATATTTTTTAATCAAAATGTATGCATTATACAGATATACTATATATATATGTGTGTATTTATATGAATTAACAAATAAACAATAAATGCGCGCGAACGTAGGTAGGCTGAAAATAAATCAAGTTATCTCAAAGTATTACAAAATTAAGACAGCGATATAGTTCAAGTAGTTGGAGTGAGCAAGACAAAAAAAATGACAGGCGTTCTCTATTTCTATGTATTGTTGTGACGACATTATCAAAATGACAGGCCATTAACAAAAATAGATTTTTATTACTAACAGATAAGTTTTATTACATTGAACTTAATGCAATAAAGTACTAAGAATAATAAGTATAAAAATTAAACTAAAACACAAAAAGAAATTTAATTAGTTAGGTTCTTGTAGTGTACCCTTAATGCTGGCAGCATTTCCTAAATTAATTATTTAATTAAAACATAATCAATACTGTAAACATATTTAATGACTTCATCCGAGCTCATCTGTCTAATTGATTTTTATAATAAAAAACAACGTTTCTTCATGAAAGCAGTAGAACGAATGATTTATTGCAGACTAAAGTTATACATTGTTGCACATAGATGGCAGCACTTGTTTTTCACATTTTAGATATTGACATAATAACAATTTTAACGTTCCGAGCAGATCTCTCCGCTTGTCCAATACTTTTCTAATATCGTCTACAAGGACAATCATCGGTTTTCGTGTGCCATTACAGAGAATGTTTAAAACGTTTAACGATAACTTTCTTGATTTAGACATTTTTTCGTGCCCCTCTGCTACGTTCAGGTGTAATATAGAATCGAAATTGAAATCACTGTTATAGCAAATTTTTGTGAATTATACAGCGTTAACAATTTGAATTTCATTAACAAAATTGAATTTGAAAAATTCCTGTTCGGGCCGCTGCACGGTGCAGACGTGTATTTACAGTTGGTAGAATCAAACAGTCACAAATTTTGCAAAATTCATTATTATAAGGTTTAGTGAGCAAGTTTGTGTTTGGTGATTTTGTGGGAAGTGTTGTGTAGGATCAAACCGGCAATTTTAGTTAATTTTTGGCTGGAGGGTATTTAGCGACGACGCCTAATCAATCTTACCCGCAATAACTTATGTGTAGTGCGCAGTCTATTTCATAAATATGAAATAATTGTCATAGGCTTATTTGGATCTTTCGGAAGGTCTGTCGCAATAAGCAGTCTGTTGGATTGTCGTATATGTGCGAAAAATATAGCTGATCCAGATGGCATTAAGTGCACGTTCTGCCAAAAATGGTGCAGATCTTTCCGAGTCTGACTTCAGAAAGATATTGCCGATGAATAAAATTAAGTGGAAATGTCCCACATACGAACTTCGCCCACTTCCGCGTACTCAAGCACAAATATGGCACCGTCGCTGAATGTCGATACGGCGCTCACCACATAACAAGTCGAGCAGAGCTGTGCATTATTTAAGAACTTTTCAGCCAACATAAATGTCGCAAGCTTGGAAAAACTTTCATCAGAATACTCCAGTAATACTGCGACTGTCGAGGTCCTTCAGGAACGTATTGACGACCTTGAGCAGGAAAGTCTAAGCAATGACGTGGAGTGTACGGGCGTCCCGGAAGCTGCAGGAGAAAACCTAACTCATGTCGTGCTCACACTTGCGAACAAGGTCGGGTTGCAGTACGATGAGCGCGATATTGTGGGTGTTTGGCGTGCGGGTGCGAGACACGCTACACGTACTAACGCTGTCCCGTCGAAGAATATGAGCGGAGTGGTAGGCGACGTGCATCGTTCGCGAGCCATTATAGTGCGCAACCGCGAGACAGCTTGCTGCGAGCAGCGAGATCTCGTCGGAGTCTGGACAAGTCGGGTACGGGTATCGGTACGGTTACACATAGATTCTTTATTAACGAGAGACTCACTCACAAAAATCGTAATGTTTTTTATAAAGTTCGTCGTGAGGCAAATTCCCACAATTGGCGTTTTGCTTGGACTCCAGGGGGGGGAATTTATGTTAGGCAAGATACGAGTACTCCATTTATATGTATACGTTCAGAGAAAGATTTTTATGAATTAGTTGGTTTGGAGCAAGGTAGAATGTTATTGTTAGAAAGTGTTATAGCTTATAGATTGGTTGAATTTTGTATACTTGTAGTGATGGTTGGTGGATGTTGTGTTAGTTGTGTCTAGGCTGAGGGGTAAGATTTTACATTAGAAAAGGACTAAGGACGCGCGTGCTTACTCATCCACCTAGTCCGCTGGTTGAGCAAATGTGGCTTAAGTTGACACTACTGTGAAAGGAGATAGTTGTGGGTACCGCTTATTCACCACCCAATGCAAATAAAGAGGTTCTACTCAATGCCCATGGTGAGTCAAGAGGGTTTTTTGCGTGGAGTGATTATGTGGTACTTATGGGTGATTTCATCATTAATCTACTTAATTCTCTTGACAGGAACACGATCAACCTTGAAAATTTTCTTCGACGCACAAACCTCACCCAACACATAACCGAGCCAACCCATTTCACCGAAAACTCACACACACTTATTGACCTTGTATGTACTGATGCTCCAGTGTGTCACACTAATTTTGAGTATTCTGAAGTACTCGGCCATCATGCTTTCATATCGGTTACTGTCAAAGTTTTTAAAGATAAACCAATACCCAAACGGTTCGCCTATAGATCTATTAAGGACATTGACTTGAATCAACTGCATCTTCCTTACTTCATCTGCATAGTCCTTTTGGACTATTCGCGAGCCTTTGACACTTTGGAAATTGGTCGTCTGCTCGCTAAACTCAAAGTGTATGGCTTCAGTGACCGTGTCATATCATGGTTTACGAGCTACTTTACGAGTAGATATCAAGCAGTCGAAGTGATGGATGATAATGGCACAACACAACGCTCACAGTACAAACCCATAGTACGTGGAGTGCCTCAAGGGTCAATACTTGGGCCCCTGCTTTTTGTTCTGTATACAGCTGACATCATTTACAAGTTTCGTCATTACAAATATCATATGTTTGCAGACGACATACAGTTGTATATCTCCTTCAAGCCGTGACAGGCAGCTGCTGCCATCTGCCAGCTGAATGAGGACCTTAGTCGTATTGAGGAATGGTCGGTTCATAATACACTTTCGTTAAACACAGACAAGACATATATGGTATTAGGATCGTCCTCTTTAATTAAGAATCCATGCTTGGGACAATGCGTTGTTAAAGTGGGGACTAAGATAATTAACCGTGTTTCGGAAACAAGGAATTTAGGACTGGTTATGGACGAAGGACTAAGGTTTGAAAAACATATTAACAATGTCTTATCCAACTGCTTTTATCGCCTAAAAGTCATGTATAAAATTCGGAATTATTTGTCGGAGGGGCTACGCGTGCGACTTTGTGAAGCGCTGGTTCTCTCCAAACTAAATTACGGAGACTCCGTGTTTAGGAACCGGCTGCTAAAACGTACGAGGCATGCCATACAGCGTGTTCAAAATGCTTGTGCTAGATATTGCTGGGACATATCCCCAAGGGCTCACGTCTCACCTTATCTTAACAGAGTAGGCATTTTGAACATGGACGGCAGGCCCACATTGCTGTCTTACTTTTTGGGGTGGTGAGGCACAATTATGCACCCAATTAGTATAAGAAATTATTGTGGCTAGGTGATGGGAGCCAATATGTGACTAGGGCATATCGTAGGTTATTGGATGTGCCTAAGCATCATACAACTACCTTTAGGGGTAGGTTTCGATATAGCGCAACGAGGTGCTGGAACCATCTGCCGCCGCCCCTGCGGAACTGTGAAACTGTGCCAACCTTCCGAAGGAGGTTGAGAAAGCATTTATTATCACAGCAGATTGATCCGTCTTTTTCGTTAGCGCTTAGCTAGGCATGCATGCACATGCAAATTCTCTTGTCCCATTCCTATCCTGTTTAACCAACTTAATCCCACTATTTTTATTTTCTTCCTCCCTTATTATCTTATTATTTTATTTTATTATTTAATTATTACTTTTTGTTACCATTTAAATTGTTAACACTTGGCGCCGTGAAGCGGTTTGCGACAACTGGGGGCTGCTGAAAATCAGTGGTGTGGAATACTATATTCCACACAAATCCTGAGCAGCACCACATTTGGCGCACGCCCGCGGCACTTGCAACAATGCAATGTGTTTATTTTAGTTAGTATTAAAAATACTATTGTACTTATAATTTATTGTAATGTTGTGTGTGCCGTGTGTGTGTCCAAATAAACATATTTTCTTTCTTTCATTAACAATATATCGTATATTTTACTTCTCCTTTTGTGATTGTAATAAGGTACGTTACTTTTAATTTATAGAATTTTATTTTTTTTTGTTTTTGCTTTTCTTCCCGTGGCGTTTTTGTTGTTTCTGTACTTAAACATGTTTTAGGATGCCTCTGTATTTTTGTCATATATCTTTTTCTGTTATTGTATTTTTGTCATGTGTCTGTTTTGTTTCCGTAAAATAAATAAATAAATACTTATATAGAAAAAACTTAAGTACTTTTAATACAATCTTCGAAGTCTACATTACCTCTTGTCTCTGGCACAATGTCAACGGTGACATCATGTTACCAGCACCTTCGTGCCAATGAAACTGACAGCAATGCGTTAGACATCCTAAGGCCGATGTATTATTCAGCTCAGCTTTGTTTACATATTTCTGCCATTCTGAAATAATATATATCGGTGCAACTACAAAAATTAGTATTAACTTTACTGAATTATTAAGTTCAGAAATCCTAAAATAAGTTTAAAAATACAAGTTCAATACTTTAAGTTTATTACGCTTTGAAATGTCATCCTTAACTATTTCAATACCTGCTTGGGCACTATAAATACGGCCGCATTGTTAACACACGGCACGTCACGGCAAAAGCATTTGTCACGGCCAAAGGCCTCCTGGCCAACAGCGAGATACACCTCCAAAAAAAAAAAAACGCACGGCACAGTCGCGCTCAGGCCGTTGTACGGTACGGACCTCTCTTCAAATAGTGAAATAAATCATGGAAAATATCCGTGAAGTGTTTCTTTAAATGTGAGTGGTTATTATGACAGACTCAATCGTGATGTTGGCAATGCTGATGCTACGCCTTTCAAAAATAACCCCAACCCCAAAGGTACTCACTGCGTTAGATAGTATTAGTATATATTACTATGCATCAAGATATATAAATCACCATGGTCATTATTAATGCCTTTAATTTCATTTAGGCAATAACATAACGTTAACAAAAATATGTCAGGTTTTTTTTTCTACAATTGGATTTTACACTTACTATCAAGTTTATGTCTATGGTAGGGATAAAATATATAGAAAAAGTTACTCACCCAATAACTTAATATAATCTGTTAACATTTTTGTGCTATGAGCATCGATACCGGGTTGATTAAAATAATTCGACGATATATTATTTAGTTTTCGTAATAGACCATCCACACTGTTCCCCTGTGTTTTTACTATATGTTGGAATTGGTATACCTTTAAAAAAAAGTCTTTTTTTTGACATGTCAATACAATTTTTAATTATATGTATTATTAGTATTCTGTGCAGTGTATAGTAAGCTGTTTTTTTTTAATTCGAGTTATAACTAATATACTATTTATACGGTATTAATGCAGTTTTATTACAAAAACCTGATAATTATATAATACTAGCTGAACCAACGTTGCTTTGTTATATAATTTATTTTTAGTAGAAAGAAATAGGGGGATAACTAATTAAATATAAAATTTGGTGAAAATCGGTCAAGTCGTTTCGGAGTAACACTGACAGGAAAATTTCATAAGATTAATACGTATAACATATTATGTGTTCCGAATTTACAACATATAACTACTTACAGCAGCTTCTGGGCTTCTGCCTAGCATTCTGAAATGGTTAAAACAACATTATGACATAAAAACATATTAAATTTTAATTTATTTTTTTCATATAATTTGATTGCGATTTGAATCAATACATTAGGCGATGATTAACATGGCTCGTTGGTCTAGGGGTATGATTCTCGCTTTGGGTGCGAGAGGTCCCGGGTTCAAATCCCGGACGAGCCCGATAATTTTTTTTTAAATATTAAATATCTTGGAATATATTTAGTCTAATAATTGATTTTAAAGTAATAACTCACGTAAGTAGATCTGTAAGTTCCGTTATTTTGCCTTCACTTCGCAAATAGCTTATATAGTGATTAAGTGCCATTGGTCTTGTTGATAACAATTCATGTACACACTTTTTGTTCAATGTCTGAATTAGAAAAAGTACTACCTGAAAATAAATAAAAATATACTGTGTAGACAAAAAAATATATTTTTTAATTTTTAAAATTTTAGTTATTACAATTCATAAATAGCACTTTTTACTCAATTTATTCAACAGTTTTTTTAATTGGCAAAACTTATACATAATTGAAACCATCAATAATATTTATTATAGATTTTATAAGGAACTCTTTAATCACATTCAACAAACAATCAAGTAGTCAACTTCAGGGCTTGTTTTATTGACAATTCACAATTTAACCAAGCCTATATACGCCAGGCAGTTACAATTTTATTGACTTACAGCCAAAATAGCATTTCCATCGCCCAAAGAGATTGCCCCATCAAGTAATTCAGTCTTACTCTTCAAGCTTCTATGGACATGTAAAAAACAACTTCGCCCTAATATTAATCTTTTCAGTGTTGTTGCTGTAGTGTCAATATGTTCTGGAAGTTTATCTTTAGGATCTTTGCCTGATTGGGCCAAGACAACTGAAAAAAATTTGTAGACTTGCTTTCACATATATCATATGTTCGTAATTATATATGAATGGTTCTTACATTTGTGGAGTATAAAAATAATAAAGTACAATTATAATAGACTTACTTAAATCAAGAACTTTTGGAGAAATAAGAGTGTTTAACAGAATCAGATTGCGTTTAGTACTGTTAACTATAGTAGAAGTAAATGGTGTATTATTTGACTGTCCTGAATATGGCCTTTGACCAATTGCAAGTATTTCTTGAGTTGATAACTGAAACAATCATATTCATTTTATGAACAATAATTTCACCTATGTGTGACAACTACAGATATGTATATTATAGGATCAGTCACAATAATTTAAAAACATTCTAGATTCATCATTTTAAACAAATACAAATGTGATACACATTATGATAATAATATGTACTTTTGTTCATCAATGGAAATTTCCCAAATCCCATCCAATCCCAATATGCATGTTTATTATGCTTTTTTTTACAAATTAGGTTTGGAATTATACTTACAACATCGTCATCAAAGCTGAATGCTTTTGCTTTGGTTTCACTGTTATTCCAGTAATCGTCATCGTCCATGACTTCTTTGAAGATTAATAATAAAAAAATTATTAATTGTAAAATATTAGTAAGTAAATAAACATTAAACAATAAGTAGTAACCCACAGATATTTTTAGTAATATATGGCATATGCTAGGGTTAATATTTCTTCTGTGTTTCTCAAACACAGAACACTGTTCTGCTCTGTGGTCAAATAGAATCCACATCTTTTAGGCGGGAAAATATGTGAATGTTTCTAGATGGCCATGATGTTTTGTGTTGATGCGCTGTGCACGTTTACTTTAATATAAATATCTCAATATACTCTCATCGTAAGTGCCTTAATTAAGTATAATTTAGCGTGTTCTACTACAAAAAAACCCTAGTATAGTGAAGCAGAAGCCCAACATTTTCTATAAGCATTAACGTTTTATTTTTCACAACAATAATACATATATAATATTTATGTAAAAGAATATGATTTTTCTGTATATTTTTAGCTTTTTGCGTGGTGTGTGTTAGAAGCTATTTAAATGGTGATGACTATAATTAAATAAGTATAAACTTACCTAAAATGTAGATAATGAAAAAATTCTCAGCGATGGTTCGTCAATTTATCATCATACTGTCAGGTAATTTTCATTAAAACTACATTTTGCTTATTTTTATTAGTATTTAACAAAACCGTACCATGAGAAAAATTAAACAAATGTAGACCATCTTTTACTTTGTCGTTTGTCAGCATCATATATTTTTATAAAAATCATAAAGAAGTACCTAAATCAGACATTTCATAATTTGTTAAATTCTTATGGATGCCACATGAAAAATTTATTTAAAAAGGGCATAGAATTTTTCGTAAATAAATAAACGGAAGTGAGAATTTAAAACGACCGAAGACAGAACGTTGCGTCGGATTATTCATCCGGTGTTATCGTATCGTGTCGCGTGTATTGGATTAGATATTCTTGACAAATCACAATCGAATGGGATATACAATTGTTTCATTCGTTTTTCACTTTTACAAAATCTTAATTTCGAAGGCGACATTACAGACATAATCGAACCAAAGATAAGTAGGTAACCAATATAAAAAAGTTGTTATAGCGATAGAGCAAATTAATTTGATTTTTATCACATACCACAGAGTCAAATTGCAATCACGAAAGAAAGTAATGAAAAAATCTATGGGATTTGATAATTAAGGTGACATCGACATTTGTTATATTTTTTTAGGTAATAGGTAACAAATGATTTGTTTGAACAAAAATGTTTTTTTTACGCAAACATCTTACACATTTAAGAAGTGTACAAAGTTCTTGCGTGTAAATATAACCTATTATTTCGTATGTTAGTAGTATAGTATAATTATAGGCCATCTATTGTAAATATATCCCGTACCACCTTGATGTCTGGCGTTCCACGACTGTGCGTTTTTTAAGGCAGTTTCTGCCGCGCACCACCTCTTTGTGGAACCAACTGCCAGCGCAGGTATTCCCGATCCGCTACGACTTGGGGACCTTCAAAAAAAAAGGGGTTCCTCTTCCTTAAAGGCCGGCAACTCACTTGTAAGCCTCCTGGCGTTGCAGGTGTCCATGGGCGGCGGTTGGCACATCACTCGAAGTGACCCGCCTGCTCGTTTGCCTCCTCTCACAAAAAAAAAAAAAAAAATACCCATGATCAATATTAGGTCTACATCAAGTCCAATTAATTTACGTATACAAATCTTGTCTTAATAAATTACACATTTTTATGTAGAGGAACAACACCCAAACATCTCATATGCTTTAAAGATTGGACAGCTGATATGATTATGGAAATCATAAACAGCGCACGGAATTTAAAGTGTAGTTTGAGTGATTCACATGGAAAACGATTGGTAATTTTTATTTTACTGGTTTAACAAAACTATCTCTTGATAATAATCTAATCTATCTTTTTTGTTTTGTTAATCTATCATTTGTGTCTGTAGCAAAAAATTGTATAGACGCAGAATAATGGTTTGTCAATAATGATATTTGTTAAACAGATAGTTTTGATTAAAATATTCAGCGTTAAAGACTGTGTATTAACCATGCCTGGCTGCTGAAAAGAGGGTACCAGGTTCGAACCCCGGTACGGTCAATAATTGTTGGCTGTGAGGTGGGGGGGGGGGGGGGGGGACAATGTTGACAACACCACAAACTTGGATGTTAACCTTCTATTGACCCCCTAAGCATGCTCCAAAAATTAAATGTTGTCCTCTAATTAATACGTAATTCGGTCCTTAAATTGTAACATTTCAATGGACTAATAGGATTTATTGGAGAATTCAAAGATAATGATACTACAAGAGGTAAATGAACCAGTATTAAATATGGCCGTCTCCAAAGCAGCGACACTACTCGGCGCCGACGCTGTTAATATTGTTGATCGTTTGGTGTGGAACCACGATTATAATGGCCGGTAATAATTTAAATAAAAAATATTTATTACAAAATATAAATTTATCATTGAGGGAAACTAAAAACAATAGGCTAGCAAATATTAACTCGCATGATTGACAGTTATCTTGGTACTTGTATCATGTACAATCACGTCTTATACCGTTAAGCGTCGGTTAAATATATATGTATATAACTTCTCAGCCAGTCAATGGTTTCGACTGACTTATCAAGGATCCTCCGTTTTTGGTAGAAGAAAATTTTCCAACTATGGTACAACATTATAGTTTCGCAAAGTATCGAACCCAGACTTGTCTTCTCAAAGTAGTTCTAGTCGATCAATTTTTTTTTTAATTGTGTACCGAATAGTTAACAAACTTACAGAGTATTTTCATTAATGGCGGATGCGATTTTCGTTACAACGACCACACATACGTGTCTTCAAAGGTTTGCTCAGCAAGCATTGGTGCCTGTGATGTGTATGAGGTCTAGAACACATGCCACTATACAAGCAATGTCTACAATCATGACAATTATTGTGAGCTATTAAAATTTAATACATAAATAATAATTCAAAAAATATACAATGGAGAAAGTGTAATTATGTTTCTTATTGTTGTATAGAAGTATGGTTGTTTTCAGGAAGAGTTTGGGTCAGTAAAAGGCTTAAGTGTAGCATATTTTGGCTCTGCACATGAAGTTCTCAACTCATATTTACTGCTTTGTCCAATGCTAGGTGCTAATATAAAATTTAAATGCTGCTGTTCAGTGAGTACCTTACTTTGTATTTTATGTTCCAAAGCTAGTTTCATAGATGCAAAGTATTTTTTTATAAAAACTAATGCTTGATTTAAATTTACAGAAACAACCAGTAAGCCCTCTTTTATACAAAGCGGGTCAGGCACTATGTGAACAATCCCACACAAACCTGGAAGCATGCACAAATAAGAAAAAAGCTCTAGATAAAGCTGATGTTATCATAGCAGGACCAGAAAATTACAAGAAATTGAGTGAATTCAAGCTTTGTTACCAGGTAATATTAAAAAAGAATAAAAAAAAATATATTTTCGATCTTTCTAAAAATAAGGGTACATACCTACTTATGCCTCCAATGCAGTAATTTAATTATATTAATATGTAGCCCTAAAAATTCTACTGAGAAAATGTAAAGACCTAATAATATTTACTAATATAGTGCTTTCAATTTATTTATATTTATTTTATCTATCAAACATACAATTTTGTTAATTGCAGGATTTAGAAAAACTAGCTCGTTCTTCTTGGATATTTTTCCATACATGTCCCAGGGGCAAAGAGGTAGATGACAACCTTTTCTTTCATGAACGAGCAAGAACATTTGTAGCTTTTGAAAATCTCCAATACATTGCTGCTGCACTCATGGCATCAGCAATAAAGAATCATACATTTTGAAATGTATATCATTTGTTTACATTTTTTAAAACATTTCTATATTAACGATTAATGAAATGTATATTCATATTTCAACTATAATGACTTTATTTTAATGGAAATATATATTTATAGTAAAACCCGACCTTAACAGAACTTACTTTATTTGTACACAAACTACAACTAAAATCAGAATACAGAAAATTAACTACTCTGCATTTTTATATTTGCCTCTCATCACTTTAGGTAAAGTTACAACACCGGAACACGGGACTTGTCCATAAATTTCACACATGCAAGCTCTTTCACACCCAGCTCCAAAGTTAGCAGGGTTATCTTTCTTCTCTGCAGCTAAAGTTTCAGCTTCCAGGACATCTTTTGATTTTCCAATAGTATTTAAAAGGTGTTCAAGGATCTCTTCCTTTGATCTATTGTCAATGTCTACCAATATTTGTTTACCATCATCCAAGTAACATCTTATGAATGGTGTTGGTGTTATGTTCTTTAATGTAGCTACTTGGACATCTGGGTTTTTATACTGGATCTGAGGTAAATACCAGAAAACGAAATCTTTAGCTCCTGCATTGTTTTTGCCGATAATATTGTAAGCTAAAGAGAAGACCTTTATTTTATCTTTCAGAACAAGTTTGCCGGCGTTCAAGTAATTCAGAGTTCGTCTAATTGGTGCTCTTCCTATCATGAACGGCATTCTCTTTGATTTTCAGTAACTTTTTGGCTATATACTATTTACAGTTAAAGCTTTAGAATGCATTCATATAACCTCGTAAACTAATTACCTCAGAGTACAGAATATAAATCAAATTAATTTACTATAGTCACTATTGTATTTTGTTTAATTTTTGGATCTGCGAAATGACAGTTGTATTGACAACTGTCATATTGATGACGGTGATAACACAGATAATAATAAAATAGTACAAATAGTTTTATAAACTAAAAAACTTAGTTTTGTTTTAAATTTATGGTATTTTTAATTTAATGTATATATAGTAATTTATTAATATATTGCTTGTAGGTAATAATATGACACTATGTAATTTCTTATAAAGTTGTGACTTTTGAAACATATGTATTTATACTAAGCATAATTCGTCTTTTTACTTGAAATTATATCGAAATCACGCAGAAAAATACTACTATTCTAAGTTGAGGCCCACTAACCATTTGCTTAGATATGACATGAGCTCATGCTTAGTCACGTGACTATTTGACTCATAAGGGGAATTATTGTATTAAAATAGCTATCGTTAAAGAATATTATAGACATAGGTCTATGATGATGTGATAGCACACCTGAGTTATTTGACATGTTTATAATTTTTCCTTTCTTAAAGACAAGCACTAATTATGTGATAACAATGATAAAATAACAAGAAAATGTACACTAGATTTATTTAAACTTTTTAAATTATTATTTTTTACATATATTAAAACACAACAAAATGCGAACGTAACATTTTTTTAAACAATTATTTAGCAACATGAAAAGTGGAAGAGTCAAAAATCCATGCAAAATATGTTACGAAACGGTAAATAAAAAGAAAGGTATGCAGTGCCAGGGCGCTTGTCATAAATGGGCGCATTATAAGTGCTTAGATTTCAGTCCAGGGAAAATCAAAGACTTGAAAGATGGCCATGTTAAAATCACCTGCCCGTGTCCCGATTGTGATGCACCCGAAGCACAGAAATGCTGTTCAGGTAAAACAGGCACCACTGCATCTGCACCGAAACCTATACCGTACTCACAACAAACATCACCTTGTACCAGGGATGCCATTCCTGTCTCTCATACTTGTGGGGTGCTATCCGATGTCTCACTTCTATCTTCCAATACGTCTCTATTACCAAGGACAGCAATAGCTTCCACGTCACCCCAATTATTTATAGCGTGCCCACCGAATAAGACATTCCGTTCGAAAAAAACATCACCAAAATTATCACCGGAGCCGTCGCATTGTGCACCTTGCTGTACGAATAAAATGACACATTCAACATCTGCTTTGCTAGTTTCGTCATCATCTGCGAGTGGGTTCAGTAAGTATTGCTCGGACTATTCAGTAGTATTCTATAAGGCGTTTTACTTTATCGATGGTTCTTTTAAAGCATAGACTTCTGAGCCGATAACAAGATGGGGATAACAAATAGGGACATATGTGAAACATATTATGTTTGTTTGTTAAAATATTTGCCACATCGTATCGGCGATTACTTTTGCAAGTCAATAACTTTCTTATATCTACGAGGGATACAAAATAAACTGGTCTGAGATACCTATAACAAACTCTCGTTAACTATATTTTTTAAAGCGTGATCACTGTTTTCCATATGTCCTTATATCAGCATTGAGGTCGACTCATTCCCAAGCTTCTGTTACCTTTTTAAATAGTCCTTTACATAATAGGACTTGTTCAAATGTTTTTGCTTAATCATATTTTTGAATTTATAAGTAAGTGGCAAATTTGGAAGTTTATTTTGAATGATTATTGCAGATATTAAACGTGCATCATCAAGCGATTCAAAGTTGCCAACGTCAAACCAAAAAGAGCTGATTATAAGCCTTGATGAAATGTGCAAAACTGTTGGAAAACTTTCGAGTCAACTTAGAGACATAATGTTTAAGATGGTTGAAAATAATAAAAATTAATCTACAGATACAATAATCCCTCAATTAATATTTGTTTAAATAATGCACAATCGGAGGGTAGAATTAAAAAAATATCGAAGAATTTAGGTATGACGTTCGATCCTGACAATTACTCTTCTAGAAACATGTCGAAATGTGAAAAGGAAAGATAAATCGAAATTAATTAAAGTTAATCTGCAAATGGTTGATTATGATCTTAATGTGTAGAGTGATACAGTCGTGCCGTTGGTGGTTTTATATAGAAAAGTATATAAAGGTGAATCAAATGATACTTGAAACTCCTTTTTATATTTGACTATAAATTAGTAAGGTTATTTTCGTGAACCAACCAATCCAACCAAGTTCAGGACAAAGATTAGTACATTAGTTAACATATGTAGACAAATATTTTGTGATTTCAGTAAATGTTTACGGTCACAGTACGTCACAGTTTAATGCTCATCTTTCTAGTGCCCATATTTACCGGAGGTAAAACCGCGGAGAACAGCTAGTTTCATATATTTGTAAATTATAAACACTGGCGGATGATCACTTTATTCATATCACCCTCATAAATCATTATGTATATATTATCTCTGTTATTATGCTAGAATAAAAAAATGTCTATGATTATTCTGTCAAATGACATAACAACAAATCTGCTTAATGTCGTTGAATTCACCATGCTTCAGCAATAAATAAAATAAAAACAAAACATGTTTAACTCTTATCTCTCGTGGTGAGCATATCTACGTCATGTCAAAACCCTGTAAGAAAATAAAAAACCCCTGCAAAATTTGTCTAGGACCAGTAACAAGGAAAAATGGTCTGCAATGCCAGGGATTTTGTCAGTGCTGGGTCCACTACGCCTGTCTCAACTACACTCCCGGTAAGATTAAAGACATCAAAGCTGGTATTATTCACGTGAACTGTCCGTGTCCGGATTGCTCCAGCACACAGCCAAAAGAATACCGCACTGATGAGCCATTCAGCTGCACAAACTTACAGTGCCCAGCTAACATTGCACCAAAATGCGGCAATACCGGATGTCCGATTAATGAACATCAAGGAGATAATATGAGAAACACAGGTGCCGGGTCTAGTTGTCCATTGGGCAAATGCGGTAAAGAATGTAAGGATAACAGCAACGGATTAAATCCAGGAAATGAAAAGGTAGTTGGTAGTTCACGCGGTCCGCCATGCAAAGAAACTAGTGTTCCATTAAGAGCAGGGGCAGTGTTGCCGCATCAAATACCTACTAGGCCGGCAACTAAACGAGATGAGTCTTGCCCATCAGGGTGCTCGTTGCCACCAGGAGATATCGTCAGATCATCAAAATCATCAAATCCAATGCCGGCTCTGGAGCAAATGTGCAATACGGTTGGTCAATTGACGAATCAAATAAATGATTTAATGCACCAAATGAAGATTGTGGTACAAGCTACAAATAATAGTGAGCCTGGCAGAAATCCGAAGGATGGTTGTCCAAAATCTTGTTACTGTCCTGGTAACCCTGGAAAACGATGTTAAACATGATTTTTTTGTTATATAGTTTTAATTATGGCTGTTGCTTTATTATTCGATATCACACCGACATGTTTTTTACATGCTTTCCTTTTTTCAACTTTTATTTTTTTTATAGAGAAATAAAGACAGTGATAAGAAAATAGTATCATAAAAATCTTGTTATTAAAATAATATAGCTTTACTACAGCTAATCAAGAAGTTTCGCATACATTTCGTACAGCAAAAAAAAACAAACTTCCAATGTCAGGTAGTCCCCGAGGCGTCTACGAGACACTAAAAATTGTATATTTGAAGATAACTTCAAAACTACTATCAAAGTTTATTCTTGCGTGAAATTGGATATATTCGTGTGTATTTTGAAAACAAACCTATTCATGTTAAAACATTATTAGACATACCTATTAGATAGGCGCAAATTATACCTAGTTATAGTTATTTTAAATCGGTTTTGAAATTTATATTCAAGTAATAATGAAAGCGATTTCAATTATGTTTTGAAAAATAAAACAAACCTTTAAATTTGACAGCCAGCATAATAATTGCGTAGTATTTTACGTGAATAAGGCTATATCTTAGAGATATGTCGGTATTGTGTGTTTGATTGGCAATTTAACTCGGCCGAAAGTTTGGACTGTGGTGACAAAGTTCTAAACCTGGTTATTATATACACTTCACTTACATTCACACCCAATATTGCACGTTTCTATTATAGCAGCATAATATAATTAATTTATACACATACTATTAAGTGGCTGGCTTACATTGTAGACTTATCACAAGTACACTCAGCGTGAACAACCTAAAATTTTGTTATTATTCAAGTAGTTAGCTATCTTCCGATTCTGTATGAAACTGATTAGGGTAGTAATATGATTCCAGAACTCTTAAGTGGAATAAGTATATATATATATATGTTATTATTTATTTTTATGGAACAGGAGTAGGTGGATAATTTTGAGTAACCGCCACCCATGGACACTTGCAACAGTGGCAGGTGTGTTGCCAAATCTTTTCTTGAAGGTTTATTGTTAACAACCTCTCACTTCGCGCACAAGAACAAACAAGAAACTCAGTATTGATGTTATTTTATAGCTTAGAGAAATTTTATTTTGTTTATTAAGCAAACTCCAAAGTCTGTTTACAGTTTGGATACATTTGGCTTGCACTTAGTAAGATTCTTGATAAGCAATTTATCGATTAATTGATGAATCGATTAATCGATTGACATTTAAATATCACAAAGTCGTTCTTTGTCGCATCGTGAAAAAATAGCGCTCACGTTATTCGAAGATATATTTTAGAAGGCTTTTTCCGGTTTCCATAATAGATTAGTCTACTAGAAGTGTATGGTCGATTGTTCATGGCAATAACTCGACGCTGTGTAGATTATCTCAAGAGTAGGTCCCATAAGTATTTAAATAAGGAATAATTATGTACCACTTAATATAAAGACGATCTAATAATAATATAAAAGTTATTTCATCCAATAATTTGATGACGATCTGTTTTAGTTGTTTTTTTTTTTGCTTCTATATGGAAGCAAATAGCTAATTAATATTACATTGTGTAATTGTAACTTATCGTTTTCTGTACGTGAAAGGTATATAACATTAGATAGGCTTATCCTGGACATGCTCCTTGCGACGCGAGCAGAAAAGAGCAGGTGGATGGGCAGTGTTTGGTTGTTAACAATGGACGTTCAAGAACTGAGATGAAATTAAAGGTTGTAGATCAAAGTAACAGTTGCACTGACCACTTAATATTTTATACGATCCAATAATAAAACAAAAAGCTCTCTCGCACTGCTTACGCTGTCTCGTGTGAGTAATTGTACTTGCGTGTACGGATCTGCGTCTCGTTGAATAAAAATATTATTAATCAGATAGACTTGGAAGAAATTGTTCTTGAGCTTTCAATATTTTTTTGTTTGGCTTAATTTTCTTAATGTGAAAATAAAAAAAGGTCCAAGCAAACGTCGCGGGTGGAACTAGTGGAATGTAATTATTTTTGATAATTATACCAAGATTGATCAATTATCAAACACTTAAATTTATTATATAGATATAGATAACTCTAATAAAACATTGAAGAGTGTACGGTAAGCCGTTCGTACCAATGGAAGACAGGTATGTGTATAGGGAACTTGGGAGAAAATTTAAAATGGAAAATCTGGCGTATCAAATATTGATCGTTTCATGCTGTGAGTATTTAAATTCATTTTAGTATTTTCATTCACTATAAAATAGTTTCATATTAACCATTTCTATTTGTTACTTAATGTATTGCTTTAAAGCTTGCACTAATTAGGTTTGCACTAATTAGAATACATCCATGTATTCCATTTCATATAAAAAATCTAATTTTGTATATTGAAAATATTAGTATAACTTTGCCTACCATTAAGTACAAAACATGTTAGAACTGGATGAAGTTAGGCTTAACTTATACGCGACTTATTAATTATACTAAAATAGTCAATAAAATGTTTCTCTTGTCGAATAAATAGACTATACTTAAAAGTTATCTTATGAAATCCTCTTGTATCGTATCTCTTTATATTTCAGTAAACATAGGTCAGATTATTGTCGGCTACAGCGTTGGCTGGTCTGCACCAATAATACCTAAACTGAAGGATAGCTCAGCTAATCCACTGCCAGAACCGATTACGGATTTCGAAGCGTCTTGGGTTGGGTCCCTATTGTATATAGGTGCTTTGATAGGTAACAATGCTTACGTTATAATAAAATTTAAGATAATGACTCTTTTGTTATTTTTTTATTATTTGTAATAATTTAAAGTTAATAAAAACTTGTAGTGGAAAATTGCAGCAGCAAAGTACCTCATACTAAATACGTGTATTGTTAATTTAAATCTCTGTAATTTTTAAGGACCATACATAACTGGGATTCTATCAAATCAAATTGGCAGAAAGCCATGCTTGATTATCGGCGGTTTTACGAACATCATCGCATACATCTTGGTGATTACTACTAAGAATATCGCCATGGTTTATGCGATCAGAATCATTAGTGGACTTGGTATGGGTATCACAACGGTGGGAAATATTGTTTATATAGGTGAAATTGCGTAAGTTATACATATATAGTGTTATAATTTTCATTATGTCAAGTCTATGTTGGCTCAAACTCCGATTATCCTCTTTTCCGATTATCTCAAGCCCATAATTCTCTCTTAATCACTAATAACTTATTAACAATATCAATATTTTTTTCAATGATATTAATAGTTTCCGTCTTTTAGGGTACAATGCTCTTAATAGGGTTTAGGTAAGGTTAGTTTATTATAAATACTGTTTTTTTTGTTAGTGTCCATATTATATTCTTTATTATTTGTTTGCTTTTTGTCTTTAATTTTAACTATTTATTTGAATTGTTCATGTTCTATATAATTGGTGTGTGAAATCTGTTATTGTTTTTTATATATTTTTCAGTGTTTTGTCGTCATACGTCATATAAACAAATGAAAATGAGATAGAAAATAGAATAAATATTAATGGAACATCGATAACCGAACAATATTTTTCAGGTCCACTCATATTAGAGGGATTCTTTTAACATCGACATCTATTATTGGGATATCTGGTACACTCCTGGTTTATGCGGTGGTGCCATATGTTTCCTATGTATCATCAGGCTACATACCTCTCGCAATATCTTTATTGCATGTTGTTGGACTATTTTTTATTCCTGAGTCTCCAATATATGATGCGATGATAGGTAATTATAGTTTTATAGAGTATATGGTATTATTTATTATTCACTAGGGACAATACTGGGATTTAGTAAGTATTAATCATGATATGGCTAGTTCGAATAACATTTGTACTAATATAAAATGTATTGAGATCGAATTATTTGGCGGAAATATTTGGTATCTTAACTCTTTAAGAAAACTTCTTCTAAACAATTTTACTAATACTATATTGCCTACCCACATTTGTTTCGCTCTAGACCACAAGACAAGACCCAGCATTACATTGTTTAAACTGCACGACAGTATTTATTATTTAATATTCATTCAAAATGGAATTCAATAAAAGTCTAAATTGAAATAATTCGAAAAAAATTGCCATCAAAAAATTACAAAACTCATGACTCCTAATTTATAATTAACCCAAAACTTACAGATAATGACATAAAAGCCACAAACACCTTCTGCCTCCTGGGCCGTTCCGATGATGTGAAGATAAGTTTGGACGCGATCAAAACACGAGATGAAACTAGCAAAGTCCAGGATTGGATTGAAATATTTACTATAAAATCAAATAGGATGTCTTTATTCATAACATTTACTCTGGGTGCATTTCAACAGTTAAGCGGAGTTGCTGTTGTATTATTTTTTGCAACAACAATATTTCAACAAGCCGGTTCAACTGTTGAGCCTCACATAGCGACTATAATTATTGGTTTTACGAGATTACTATCGAGTCTAATTGCGCCTACGTTTATTGATAGATCAGGCCGCAAAGTGTTGTTACTTACTTCTATGATCGCATGCGCTCTCAGTTTGGTAAGTTTAGTCCATCGGGTTCTTTTTTTAGCGTATTTCTTTCTAATTATGTTTTTCTAATGCCAAATATTTTTTAATTCAGAATTGACGTTCATTATACCTAATAAAATTGTTGCTTTGTATTTGTGACTTTGTATATAACATATATTATCTATGAAACATATTCTTTTGTTTCTGTAAAACTAAACCAAAACAATTGAGAATGTTTATTTAATTTGCAGACGGTTCTAGGTGTATATTTCTATTTGGATAGAGTGAACCGTGCCGCTATAAGCAATATCGGTTGGCTTCCGTTAATAGCTCTGATAGTCTACTTCTTCTGCTACGAAGCAGGTATGTTAATGATTACTACGTACATTATTTTAAATACATATGTAAATTTACCTGTATTTAATTAGAGTGTTAGTCTTAAGCGCGCATATTTCTAGATCGTGGTTTATGACTCAGCTCGGCAACAATAGATTGATTCACTTTTTCCTCAACCATACAAGTGCAATACTTGTATGGTTGAGGAAAAAGGTGTCGAGAATATCGCCTCGCCTGATCAAATTTGCATTAATTGTTATGTAAATTAATACATCCCTAGCTGACCATTACTAATATTTTGATAACAAGCTCTTTCAATTTGATCTCTCTTCTTGTTCTGTCTTGATCCTTCTGCGTCTGAGATGAACAGCCACTTTTTATCATAAATTAATCCCGGATCGGGTGATTGCAGGTTTCGGAACAATTCCCAATGCAATAGTTGGGGAAATGTTTAGAATGAATGTTCGATCGAATGGGTCAGCTCTCGCTATTACCATGACCTGGCTGGTGGGTTTTATTCTCACCACCAGCTTTACCACCATGTTGGATTCACTTGGTGGTGACGCCACATTCTGGTTCTTCGGTGGTTCCTGTGTACTCGCTTTTCTCTTCACCCACTTCTACCTTCCAGAAACGAAAGGAAAAACTCTTAATGAAATTCAGGATATGTTAAGTTAAATCAGACAATTACTAACTTTATTTGAAAAATTTATAATGATATTAAATAACAACACTAATATGGGTGAGTTTTTCGTTTAGAAAGATTTTTCTTCATCATTGCCGAGAGGTATGTTACCAAGATTGCTTACGTGTTACAAGCATTTGCTTGTTTCACAGTTTTTTCGGATCTGTAAACAAAAAAGAGGTTTTGTATTGTATAATCAAACATGCAACTTTTAAGAATAACCAGTTTAACGGTAATTTTGTCACTACGAAAATCAAATTCGGTGGTTTAAATTTTTTCCGTTGCCCGATTTGGAATCGAAGCCAACGGCCACTGTCAGAAGTGGTAACATAAGTGATTATGTTATTATTGACGACAATTGTAAATATTTTTAATCCGAAAGTAAAACAGAGACAATGCACGGATTCAATTTTAACCGAAAGTAAGGATCGAAGCCAACATCCCTGATAGCTTATATTGATACTACACAATTAAAAAAAATGCAAGATATCTTTACATAGGTAATGTAAAAACTTATAAACAAAATTTACTACATGACGGATGAGAAGAATGAGCAAGGCTCTTGGTCACTCCTCTAAATCCCCAAGCAAATTAAAGAGCTGCACACGTAGGGTTAAATAAATCTATGACAAATGCTGTGGTACTTGTGAGTTAACTGTACTCGGTTGTAACGAAGCTGTTGCTGTTGTAAAAATAAAAATTTCTAGATAAGCATTTTTTACCAATAAACCCTTTATTTCATTTCAATGCCTGCGATTTAACACTTTCTTATAGGTAACGTAAGATACTTGTTACTTAAATATATTGGATGTTGCCCAGACTTTGAAACAGCAAATATTTTTAATGACTCGACTTCCCAACCAAAGTAAGATTCAAGACCTAATTCTAATTATGATGAATATATTTAAGTGTTTAAACATATGCGCTGCAAATACGGCCTAGATAATAAAATTCTAGATTACATGTCACTTATGTATATAATCCCTATCTTGGCCCTGTTTTTATATGAATATGCAAGTCACGTGTTGCTGTATGGGTTGTATATGTAATAAACAAAGAGACAAATTTTCAAGGAATGTACCTTGTTATGTTGTATAGGATACAGGAGTATCACATGTAGTGGACTACAGTACTTACATTTCACATTTTACGCATTTACCCCATGGCGCCTTTATTTGACCTTCTGGACAATTTTCCGTACATAATAAACAGATGATTTGTTTTCTAACGCGAACATGACTTACGTTATCGTTTGGATTCAAAATATTCAGTTGTTCAATGTTTTCGTGTTTCTCTTCCACATATCGTTTTGGAATTTTGGAAACTTCGTTGTCTTGTATAGGTAGAGCCGTTACATATGTGAATAATAAAATTGTTAACACGGTTATCATATTAATTATACCATTACCCATTATAATATACACAAGTGACAAGTGGTTTTGGAAGTCAAAACCAGAATTACTATTTTATTAAAACTCTTTAACGGTTGACCGTCTGTTAACCGATACGACAATATTATAACTAAAGGTGTTTTAGTGTAGCCGGTTTAAAAAACTCGTATTGACATATAATTACTCCTTCTCTGAAGTGTGTTTTATAATTTATTTTTGCCCAATCAGGAAACATATAGGTAAGAACCAGTGTCCGTAAGCAGGTTTTTTTGTGATTTAAAAATATATATAGAGAAAAAAAATTCTCCTTGTCCCGAGACGTGTGCCCATATGGGCATATTTCCTTCGAGTTCTTCTTTAAATTGTCAAATACAATTCATTGTTTACAAATGTTAATTTATTTTTGTTTTTATTGGAATGTATCGTAACTCGACACTTTGATGAGTAAAATTTAATGGAATTGATAAAAACAATTTGGTTAAAATTGTCGCAACATTGAATAATTTGAATTTGCTTATCTACGTGTTATTTTAGGGTATCTTATTGAAATAATTCACAATTAATTGCACTATAAAGTTGGTTAAACAAAAATGAGTAATTACTGTGGTCAATATCTGATATATAAAATTCTCATGTCACAATTTTCATTCCCGGCTTGACCGATTCTCCTCAAATTTTGTGGCCATATTGAGTAGGACTGAGAATTGGCCAACATCTATTTTTGGAAACATTTATTTTGGCAAAACAAACTGATAATAACTAATTACTGTATTGCTAACAATAAGGAAAGTGACCCAACTCCAAATAAGGATCAGAATTTCGAGAACTTATTTAAAAGTGGTATACTCTTTTAGATTTAGTTCTTGAATCAATTATAAATTTATAGATAACTTTTTTGACGAGTGGGTACATGGTAATGCCACCATAGACATTCACAAAACCAGATACCCTGCTCGAAGTGCCCCAAGTCTTATTGTTTTGGAAAACCTGTTGTATTAATGGCTATGACTATCTATAAACTTATCAAATTTAATTGTAATGCTTACATTTAAACATACGGAACTATTACTGATAAAATTTAATTGCTTAATTTGTTATTTGTTGGTTGCATAAATAAATTCATAATAAACTTACTTATAGAAAGTCTTGAATAATATTATACAATACATATGTAAGATGAGTCCAATTAAGACACAGTTAATAATTGTTGCGTGCGGTACGTATTTTGAGCATGTTTTAAGAATAAGACTACAGAAGATATTTTTTATGTCCTTGGCATTTTCATAGACAAGTAGGTTTATTAAGCTTTCCATAAATACTGACGAAAATCACTCCATATTGCTGATTAGATTGTTAGATACCCAATGAGTTAGCTAAGAACTTATAAAATGTATCTATGTAGAAAAAAAAATTAGTTAATTAATTTAACAATTGTGTTCATTATAATCATTAGCTAAACTGTGTAATATGTGTCCCATACATATATCTTTATCTGAAGTGCTTTTTCAGTAAACATAGGCCAATTCATTGACGGTTATAGCGTCGGTTGGTCCGCTCCCATTATACCAAAACTTCAAGATTTGGTTCAAAGCCCACTGAGTGACGTCATTACAGACTCACAAGTCTCCTGGATCGGATCTCTTTTGTATTTAGGATCTATTGTTGGTGAGTCTATTTATCCATTTCATTGTTATCATTTTGAACTTGCACATGAATGTGACAGTTATGTCGAAGCTTTAATCGTTCCATATTCAAACTAGGATAAAGCCTCAATTTATTTTAGGTCCTTATATACCCAGCTACCTGTCAAATATAGTGGGAAGAAAGCCATGTCTATTCTTTGGTGCTATCGTGAACTTGACTGCTATAATACTTATAATTACAACGAAAAATATAGCGATGGTATACGCTATACGTATTATAAGCGGCCTTGGTATGGGCATGGTGACAGTTACTAACCTGGTGTATGTAGGAGAAATAGCGTAAGTGTTTTTAAAAGTTATACACATAGCCTACCGTAACTTTTTGATATTGGTCTTGGAATGATTAAAGATTAAGATTTATGAGTGGGAGTGCCATGCTGTTACTTAGAGTTTCAGCCGAATGGGCAGGCACGGCCGGAGAAATACCACTCTCTCACAGAAAACCGGCGTAAAGTGATACAATTGGACTTTGTTTATTTTGTACTCGCGTTTCGTTCGGTGAGTGAGATCTTTCGGTGCCCATCATTTCCTCTCCCCCGTCCTCTTCCCCTACCCCCCCATTTCCTAATTTTCCTATAAAGGCTGGCAACGCAATCACGAGCTACCAGCCGCGTGAGTGTCTATGGGCGGCGACTTCGACGTTGAATAATAGAATGACAAACCATGCCATGCAAACCATCTTTAGAAATCCGTGTCGTGACGCGGTGGTATATTAAAAAAAATAAAAAATCATAAATCGGCAAATAGGTGTCAAGAGATAAGTCCACTAATTTTCTCTTTAACACATTTAATAACAAATAAAATAAGGTCGCAGTTTAAATAATAATAATTTTAATATCTTATACATATAAATCTGTCACGCTGTTTGTCCCCGATGGATTCCTAAACTACATAAACGATTTTAAATTAAATTGGCACACCGTGAGCAGTCTGGTCCAACTTGAGATATAGGATAGCTTAGATCTTTAATTATAGTCGCATTTTTATTTTATTGCAAATTATTTGTCTATATAATTAATTAACAGTCACAATTATCTGTTAATTCCAAAAGATTGTAACAGATGTCGATACTTTTCGACTGGTTTGAGTAAGTAATCAATAGATGGCAGTGCTATGGTAAACCGACAAACGTGTCATTTAAGCTACAATTCAATAGCATGACTACCACGTGTTATTAAGGCTAAAGTGTAAATGAAATTTATTTTGTAGTAAACGAAATACCGTGAAATTCAATTATTTCTACTTTTTTAATAATTTATATGACAAAACAACGTTTGCCGGTTCAGCTAGTATATATATAAAAATGTTGTATATATAAATATATTGGAAACAAAAAGGAATGCAAATTATTATAATTTACGAAACGAACGTGACACTGTATTAAAATGAATAATAAGCTGACTCGTTATTTACCGAGAAATAGTTTAATTTTCATTTTATTGACCACATTTTCAACACATCCAACCAACTTGAGTAAAATTTAAACCAAAAGAAGGCAATATTTGCAAATGTGTTTAGCGAGTTATATAGATTTTATAGACAAGGGTGGATATCTCTGGTAATGGAACAAAGGGTTGGGTTATATAACCTCAGTTGTATTAAATGGAATCCCCTTGTTATTGAAAAATATGATATCATGTTTATGAAGATTGGTTCCTAATTGAAATTCGAAAAATTATTTATCAGTTAGAACCTTTAAACGTCACTAAAATTAGGTTTATATGAGTTAAATGCGCGCCCTCAGCTGAGATTAACGAGAAAGTTAGTGGGATGATTTTCTGGTGATCATTTTTACATTTTTTAAACTTTTTAAAAATTAATTTCTGTTTAATGAATGTTTTTTATTTATTAGTTGACAAGTGAAAAGTAAAAAAAAGTTATAGAAACGTAAAAACTATTAAATTAACTACTTAGTCAATGGATCCAGAACTTGTTGTATTTAAGCTGTATACAAGTATAATATAAAAAAAAACACTAAAATAGATTTAATAAAATTGGTCCTTGACCAAGACGGTTCTTCAAAAATGCATAAATAAAAAATAATCTAAAACTCACAGATAAATAATGTATTAACTCACAAATTTCTTATAAATCTCTTTATAACGGATGTTTGCGGTAAATATTTCTTCATTGTACGGTTAAGTTCTACGTACATTGATAAAAAGAATGTTACTTCATCGTGAATACTTTGACAAACTCCGACGTAGATGAACGGTTACGTACATGACTTCCTTATGTTTTCCTTTGTTATATCCCGATAACTATCTATCTAACTAACTTACCTCGGCGGTAAGTCCAGTTTAATTAGACTTAATCAAAATTTTATTATTTACATTGTGAAAACTAGATAAGACGAGATTCCTTTTTATAAGGTAAAATTCAAATCTTTTTATTCAGTAACATATACCATCTTGCCCTTAAATCTAAATAACAACGCCTGTTCAAACTCAAAATATCTTTATTCAAGTATCTTGGAGACACTTTTGAATCGACAATTTTTACACTACCACCGGTTCGGAAGGCAGCTATCGATCTTGTTCGCCCAAGCTAGGACGCGGAAAACTCAGCTTAGTTGTTTTTATAGGATCCTACCACAATTTTTTCGGAGCAAGGCCAAGTATGGTCAGATAACTTAAAATATGCTTTTTTTACATACAGTTCATATTAATATATGTCTTATTAAAAAGTATATTGTTGTGATATGTTTTTTTGTGTGTTATTATGCAATGTTAAGCCTGTATAAACCACCATATATGTAGTATATATTTATTTTGTTAGTTAAGACACTTTTTTACCGAATAGATACGACTTAGTTGCTAACAAGAGAGCGTATCAATAATTTATAGGCCGGGGACTAAACTATGGGAATGCAGGTCCATGGTCAGTAGTTAGCAGATTAATCTAAACGCTGCCTGCTCGTTTGCCTATCAGATAATAATTAATCTATAACACAAAATTATATACAAATATATTTTTTATTTGCAGATCCACGAACATTAGGGGTATTCTTCTAACTTCCACATCAATAGTGGGAATTTCTGGCACTTTAGCCGCATATTGTGTCGGTCCTTATGTCTCATATGCAACGACTGGCTATTTTGTCCTCATCATAAACCTAGTACATGTTATAGGTATATATTTTTTACCGGAGTCACCTATTTATTATGCTATAGCGGGTAAGAAAGATTTTGTATTATTATTATATGTATATAATTTGATAAAGAAAACTCTTGTCTTATTCGGACTTTGGGTAGCATAGATTTAGGCTTGCCGCAGGCTTAAGTAGTAATAATAAATAATTATGCTAGACTTTCTTGCATTGCGACAAAAATGTTCGGACCTGTTATTTCTTCACGAAATAATGAAAATCCTCGTTTATTCTGAACTAATTGGAAAGATTCCGGTTTCATGTAGCAGCAGACTCGTAATAAAAATCCTTTCTACGTGTCAGTCTCGCGTACAATGCAATACCCTGTGTTTTTTGTTTTGTGTTAATACTTTTCTTGTTATATTATTATCATTAATTAGTTCCTATGCTACTGTTTATTTATGTATATGTCTACTTTTTATATCCTTGTATTGTGGATTGCTTATGCATGCATATTATAGTAGAATCCTTATATATTGCGTTGAAGACTAAAATATGGTTACAGGTAAGGAAATAGAAGTAAAGGACACACTTAGACTCTTAGGTAGGGTTGAAGATTTAGAGAGCATATTTGAATCAGTGAGAGACACAAACCCAGACGAAGCGAACAGCTGGAAGGCCTGGATCAAGATATTTACAGTGAAGGCGAACAGACGGAGCCTCGGGATAACACTAACTTTGTGTACATTACAACAGACTAGTGGGGTCGCGGCTGTGTTATTTTTTGCAACAACTATCTTTCAGATGGCTGGATCGTCTATAAGGTTCTATTCTATTCGTTCTAAAACATTAATCTGTGAATATTATAGTGATGAAGTCGATGACTTAATGCTTAATTTTGTATTTAATCTTATCGCCGAAATAGCTCAGTTGGGAGAGCGTTAGACTGAAGATCTAAATGTCCCCGGTTCAATCCCGGGTTTCGGCAACTCTTTTTTAATATTATAATTATTTGTAGGCCCGACATAGCTACAATAATAATAGGCTGTACTAGGCTGGTGGCTAGTATGATAGCACCGTTTATTGTAGAACGGGCTGGTCGAAGGATTCTACTGCTCGTATCAACCGCGTTTTGTGCTTGCAGTCTGGTAAGTGAACATTAAAATATATTTTGATTATTAATGCCTATAATTTGTCGTAACTCATTTAATTACTACTCTGTTATTTTGTGGTGGCTTTAGCTTTGTTAGGATCTTAGTAACAGATTCTTTTATTATTAACATATTTTTCATTATATTCACACTTTGTTGCAATTTATAAATTTGTCAATCAACGGTGTCAATCAACACCGACCTATGACCCTATAGAGATAATATTTTATTTTTCAGTCGATACTTGGTACTTATTTCTACATGGCTAGAGTTCAGAATCAATACATATCAGTTATTGGCTGGTTGCCGTTATTAGCACTTATTTTGTACTTCTTCTCATATGAAATAGGTAAGTTAAATTTCATTAAAACAAGTTTTACTATCTCCCCTAACTTACAAGGCAAAGTGGCTAAAGAAACTTCGGCAACAGTTTGGTTCATAATGGCTATATTTGCTCCGAGAATCATATCTAGGAGAAGTTATAAATATTACCAAATAACAATATATAATAATGATCGAAATATAGTATATTTAATAAGTAATTAAGGGTCTAACATCTTATACATATTTTTTTGTTAGTCACAACCTCGGACTTGCTTGACATTAAAAAATGAGGATTAACCAGACGAATAGAAGGGTCATTCGCTGACTCCCTTTCTCCAAAACATTCGTAACAATACAACTAAGTTATAATTTAATGCGATACGTTAGTTATGTAAATATTTATATAGTATTCTAAGTAAACTTTGTATAGAATCCTCCTATATTTTGCAGGTTTTGGTACCATGCCGAGTGCTTTAGTTGGTGAGATGTTTAGTGGTAATGCTCGCAGCACTGGCTCAGCGGTCTCCATGACTACCGCATGGCTTATTGGCTTCGGCGTGGCAACTGGTTTTGGTTCCATGGTGAAGATCCTTGGCGGTGACGTGACATTCTGGATTTTTGCCTGCTCCTGTCTGGCTGCGTTTATGTTTACCTTAAAGTTTGTGCCAGAAACGAAGGGAAAGAGTTTGAATGAAATTCAAGAAATTCTGAGTACTTAACTGTCAACTTCTCGCTGTCAAAACGATTTTAAATATTTCGATGTGTGCAATGCCTTTGTTAAATGTAGGGTGCATTTAACTAATGTCTTTAAAAAGTCAGTTTAAATTTGTGACAGGGCCAGGTTATCGAGGTTAGCTCCCAAATTACGGCCGGAGAGACGTCTCGATTAAGTTGCATTATTATCATAGACAAATACGATACGAGCTGTTCAATCAAAAGAAAGTGTTAATATTTTGTTAACGATTTTTTTAGAGTTTTCTTAAGGCAAGGACATTGAACAGCCTAACAAACTTAATATTTTTGAGTAGAATCTAAAATTTAATTTTCAAAAACCTGCTTAATATACGCAGGTACAGTGCCGGGCAGTAGCTAACTTATATATCACTGGTTATTACTTAGGTACTGTAATTAAAGATAACAGTAATAAGACATAAATTATGATTATAGTTACATATGTATGACTTTAATGACTTTATGGACGATTTAAGTGTATTTATCCGTTTACATTATTTTTACGGCCGTTTTTTTAAAGACGTGGTCGCAAACAAGCTGGTCACCATAATGGTAAAGTCACCGACCATAAACACTCACGTGGCTAGAACCTCGTGAGTTTGCACGAATAGATCTGAATTTAGAGTTTACCTACCCAACTCTTACTTTCTAGGTGATTCTTATTCATTCAACTCAAACACTTCTATAAAAACCAACTCAACTCCCATATAACTCAATCAATCAAACGATGTGGCTTTTCCCGAATGCAATCATAAAATATTGTGAAATAGAGTTCTTTTATTATTATTTTTTGTTTAGTTGTTTTGTTATTGTAGAAATAAATAGTAGTTTTGACACATGCTCTATCCGTTTTAAATTTTTACACATTTTGCCTGGAACGTTGACAGCGACAAGGTCGCCAGTTGCTCCAGAAGTTATACTTCAATTAAATTTATGTAATGTCCAACAAACTCGAGTAAAACTTTTATTATTATCGGTTCGGTAATTTTTTGTGTGAAATAAAAATAATGTGTATACTGTATATTTATTTACCTAAAAAATGCAACGTACTTCAATAAGGAATATTATTGTTTGCGTTATATTAACAAAACATATGGTACTCTATATTTAATTTAATGTTAATTATTAATTAAAATTATCATACAATTATGATACAAACTCGTAACAACGAACTCTTATCTAATCTTAATCATATATGTAATGACGTTATTAATATTCCATATACTTTATATTATAATGGATTTAACATTACGCTTTGATATTTAGATAATATTATATATCAGTATACTTCTTATAATACGTTTAGTTTTTATTCATTGAATAAGTTCAAGAACATATATGTTAATATGTTAATGGTAAACCACAAGCTATGTTAATATCAAACTAACAACATAGTATACTAATTTAGTTATATATTTTTTATTGAGTAAGAAACCAATGTTCTAAATAAATTATTCTATTGCTACAAGACATAAGGACGAGTAGTAGCTAAATCTATTAAAAATGTAGCGTCCCCATCCCCTTAAAGGAACTGTCAGTTTTGATAAATAGTTGTAAATCTGGAAAAGTGTTATCACTTCTTTGTTATAAAACGACTAATATTTTTACAATTTTCCCCAATCAAAATGAAAAGGGAACATTTTATGGGACTATTCGCAATTTTCAAGGGGGATAACTGACTATTATACCTCTTAATTATGTTATTAACAAAAGGGAACTGTGAAACTCGTTAATCGTGAGCTGGTAGTAGCTTGTTGATTATAATTCAACAGATTTGCACAGGCATAGAAACCATGGTTTATGATTGTACGGAGATGTTTAATACTATAACGATATTTACAACTAACTATTACAAAATAACATCTTTACACAACTTTAAAGCTTAACTTAACTTTAAAGGCTTTAAGTGTCAGAACGTCATAACGGCGCAGCGTTTATGTACCACGATTAAGTGTTAATTAAATAAAATATTTAATTTCAAAATAAAATAATTAAATTGCTTATTTGGTTTGGTTTGAAAGAATACTATTAATATTATTTCAAATAACGAAAGTGTAAAATGCTCACAGGGTTTTGTAAATATAGAACACAAGTGTTTGCTGCGTTATGTCGTAAGTTAAAATTTATTAATATATCACAATTAATTTTTACGAATTGTGAAAATAAATAAGGTACTGTGTTAGTGCTATTTAATGCTTTTTATGGCAACAAAACTGCCGGTTAACAAGAAACATACCCATGGACAACCAGATATTAAACATGAGCTTGACCTTAGGAGAGAAGACCGCTCTTCTTTTAAAAATCTATCAAGGTATACATGTAGGAGTCAATTCTACAGCTGGTTAGCTAGTCTGCTGCTAAAGGTGAATAAAGCCCTACTAAGTTTTTTGTGATTAATTCTCAGCCGAGGGCGCGCAGTGAACCCATGCAAACTTCGTTTTATTAACGTTCAGAAATTGTAAACAATTCTAATTGAATAGATATATTTTTTTATTAGAATAAAATTTGTATTAGATCTACGAGTATGTTGTGTGAGGCAGATTTATATTTGGAATGTTTTTCATATTAAGGTTTTTAAAAAGATATTAGTCATCCATATGTTTTCAGTATTTCTTGGACAAATTTTAGGAGGTTTCGCTCTAAGTTGGACAGCTCCTTTGTTACCTAAATTGGATGATGCCAGCCAAACTCCATTAGGAACACCTCTAACTGATTTAGAAAAGTCAATCTTGGCTTCTATACTATACATTTCAGGATTTATGGGTAAAAATTACATATGTATTAGAAATTTTAATGATGATAAAATCAATCAAATCAAAAACATTTTTATCCACATAAGTAGGTAACTATGGTACACTATGGAAATCGTAAACAAAAACTTAAAAAAATGTTTGACTACATTTATTGACAGTTCTCAAATTAAGGGCGTAGAGCGGGCGAGAAGACTGGCAAGAAACAAACTCAAACACAAACTCAAAATATCTTTATTTAAGTAGGTCTTTATAAAAGACACTTTTGAATCGTCCATTTTTACACTACCACTGTTCTCCGCTACTCCTTTAAATCGCCAAGCATGTTTTACAATACGCTTGTAAAGATCTGCAAGCATTACACCATGCACCAGCAAATGGGTCAATATCTATATTAAATACAAAACAATAAAAAATAAGATTGACTATCATCAGTGGGCATAACGAAATACGAGCACACATTCACGTTATATTGAGAACAACCCGCAAACACACTGAGAGTAATCAAGGAGAATAATTAAAATTTAAAATGATGTACTTTATTATTTTCTGATTATATACATTCAAATGATATTTTTCGTTAGCTATTTATATACGTAACACCAAAACAAAGCAGTAACTAACTGCTATCAAAGTTCATTTTTTCAGGTTTATTTGTGGCAAGCTGGATCTCAAATTACAAGGGCCGTCGACCAGCATTGTTCATTGGCGCAGTTTTAGTGCTAGTCTCCTTCGTTGTACTTTGCTTGGCTAAGTCATTCACTGCCTTGCTTTTAGGAAGACTCACCGTTGGACTTGGATTAGGTCACATAACCGTTATCAATATCGTAGGAGTTTACGTAGGAGACATTGCGTTAGTTTTATGTATATAAGTGGATTAGAAATATGTAAATAGCCTTTAGTGGCTCAATGTTGATGCTTTATATGATGTGTTATGTTGTTTATTCGGTTAGGAAAACATTATATAACAATATAATCTAACTTTAAGGGTTCTCTCGCACACACATGTATACACATACTTGAAACTTTCACGATTTATGTTTTTTTATTGTTAATATAGAAAGAACGGGGCATTCCCAGCACAGGTACCTTCTGTGTAGTCCCTGTAACGAATCAATTTTAATTTAATGAATTTACTATGTTTTGACTAACTATGACTCTTTATTGTAATAAATAAACTATTTACGTCACGCTCGATAACTTTCCTAAGAAATAAAAAAGGAACGTTCCTACTTTGCCGGGATTGTTATCAAGTTAATAAGAACTATATCTTGTTTTAATATTTCAGTTCTTTCTGGTCTCCAGTATTTTACGTAATAAAAGCTGAGAGAAATCGTTAATCAATTAATATAATAATTGATATGCTCGTTTGACTTTTTTTTATTACAGCTCCAGTCCATAGTTCTACCAATATTCGTAGTTTAGAAATTAAAATTAATATATGTCGGAAAGCTCGGAGATGAACGATAATACTCAACGAGTTTAGTGGGTTTCGTGATATGGGTTATGTTCGAGCACAAAAACACGGGTATGACAATAGGAATCAAGTAGGCACACAATAGACAACAGAGCAGTACGTTCAGATGTGTCACTTGACACACTGACCCAACTCAGTCAAACGTGCTGTTCAATGGTTTCCCTAAGACTGGCCTTAGAATCCCGAGCAAACTGTCACCACAACATGATGGCGCCTATAATCCACTAAGAGTTCTGCTCTGCTCTATTTGGTCAACAATTAACGAGCTTTAAAATTCTTGACAAATGTTTTATACTGTTAAATAACTAAATGGAGACTAATGAAATAGAATATAGGTGGTATTAGGTTAAACAAATAAAAATAAGTTCACATAAGTGATTAATGTAAAAGCTACCCATGTATTCCTATATTTAATTTTGCAGGCGACAATAAAAACGTAAAACATGTCCTTGAAGGTCTCAATCGACTAGATGAAATGAAGGATGTTTGCGATTTGAATAAAATTAAAGTTGCAACAAGTGCTAAGGACGATTGGAAGGAGCTATTTACAAAGAATAGTAATAGGCGTGGCCTTTTTATCATGACTACGATAATGGGGTTGCAATATCTAAGCGGTAATCATTTCTGTACCATTATAAACAGTGTTAGTAAATTAAATTTTAATAATCTTAATCAACTTTAGTAAGGTTATTTTTTTTAAATTAAGTAATATTGCTTCTGTTACATCCACACTTTACAATTTCCATAGAGAATTTACGTCAAAACTTTTAACTTACTTTTAACGAATCTAAACGCGACTTTATATTATTTATATATATCTCTTAGGCAATTCACAATATTAATACTCACAATACATGTGTACTGCAAGAGGTGCGATTAAAATTACTACACAATTTACAGTTTATATTTGTGTACATATCAAATATCCGAGGCGCTAGCAAATAAGAAATAAAAGGTTGGTTTCATTTTGTTTTTTTATGATTTGCAGGTATGCTGGTTGTACAATTTTTCGTCACAACGATATTCCGGATTGCCAAATCATCGATACAATAAATAAAATCAAAATAAAAATCGGACGTAGCGACAATTATAATCGTGTGTACTCAGCAAAGTGGGGGCTTAGTTGTGCCTTTTGTGATTGAAAGATTTGGAAGGAGGGTGCTTTTGCTATGCTCTACGGCGACTTGCTGTATATCTATGGTAACCTGCGGCACAACCTTCCTAGTTGTCTATAGTTTAAGTTTTTAAAGTGTCGACAAACGTGGAAACTGCTTTACTTGGATACTGTGCTGGCAGATCAAAAGTCACTAAGGCCGAATTAGGTAAAATTTCTAAAAAAATTCAACTATTAATGACAGTAGAGGGAGCTCTAGTAAGTCTAAGTTCAGATCATAATTCAGCGAGATTTTTTTAGGTTTCATTTGGGATGTACTTCTATTTAAAACACGTGGAATCCTCAATAATTGAGAACGTAAAATGGCTGCCATTAGTAATTATGATTATATCCTACCTAAGTAATAATTTGGGTAAGTTACTAGCTTATAGACAATGAGTTGCCTACGCCTTACGCAACCCAAAAGTTACAGGGATGCTACTCTGACGACCGGGTGAGCAATACCCATTAAAACACTTCTCGGGTGTAACATGTGCTTCCACATAAAAAAACTCCAATCTCATTCTACCAAAGAGACGTTATGCTCATCGAGTTGTCGTTTTATAAAAAACAATATATAATAAGCTAAGCTATATAACCTCATTAAATAATCAATTTTAGGTTTGGGAACAATACCCAGTACTTTAACAGGCGAAATGTTTACATGCAACGCCAGAGGGAAAGGTACAGCTCTGGTCACTGGTATCGCGTGGGTATTTGGTTTTACAGTTACAACTGTTTTCAACACCATGCTAACAGTGCTAGGGCCACACTATATGTTTTGGTTCTTTGCGTGCATCTGTGCTGTAGCTCTTTTGTTTACGCTTGTATTCATCCCTGAAACGAAGGAGAAAAGCCTTTTCGAGATCCAGGAGATGCTAGGGAGCAAATTAATTTATTTAAATAACAATTAACTTATATTTAAAATATAATGAATTTAAAAAAAAGTTTAATTTTCATTTATCCAATCAAACAATTATGTCAATCCAGGTTTTATTTTTGTAAGGCATGAGCAAAAAGTCTATCAGAGAGGTAAAGAGTAGAACTGTCTTTTACAAATAAATTAAAATTTTAAAGTAAACAAAATTGTTTTTAAAACCTTTAAGGATGAAATCGATGACTAATTACAGGAAAATAAAAAAAATCTGCCAACAAATCATTTACTCAACATTTCTTGTATTTCTAACAAGCTCTTCCCCTTTGTCTCTGGTATAAAGAACAATGTGAAGAAGAATGCCAATCCACACGTAAAAGAGAAGAACCAGAATACGGCGTATGCACCAATCGATGAGATCAGGGTGTTGAAAACGGTTGTGATAATGAAGCCAAAGATCCAGGACACGATGAAAACGAAGGCCGTGCCTTTACTTCGAACATTTGCGTTGTACAACTCTCCTGTTAGCGTACTGGGTATAACGCCAAAACCTATAACGATTTTTATTTATAGTTAGTTATTTGTAAAAATCCAACTAAATACAACATGACAATACGCATTAACTAGGCTGATGTGAAATATCTGTCAGTATGAAAATTTGTGTTAGGCCATGAAAAACACAAGAGCTGTAATCCAGAACATAGAAGTATATTTTTTGCATGCAATTTCATCTCCAAACGAAATACATAACCCAATTTGAAATATCTAAAAGGCTACGAGGGCTACCTTACCAACACCACCAATTTTTGAAATAAAGGTGAAGCTCTTACCCATATTGTTGCTCAAGAAGAAGACAATTAATGAGGCTAGAGGAAGCCACTTTATGTTGTCAACAATAGGGGAGTTTATATGAATCATGTAGAAATGAAAACCAAATATGACCTGTAACAAACCGTCCAAATAAATAAAGATACTTGATAGAATAAGACGATACTATGAGACAACACAAACTTACCATACTAACACAGCAAACACCTGTAGAGATCAACAGTAGAATTCGCCTTCCCGATACTTCTACGCAGAATGGAGCAATAACACTACCCACTAATTGCGTACACCCAACGATAATTGTAGCCAAACTTGGTGGGACCGATGAGTCTGCCATTTTGAAAATCGATGTCGAAAAAAATACAACCACCAACATACCACTTAAGTAATTCAGTACACTTATAGTTACAGTTATAAATAATGCTTTTCTATTATATTTTAATGTGAATAACTCTTTCCAGTCATCCAAATTATTCGTTTTTGTTTGAGTATTCTTTATTTCTATTATGTTTTTAATTTCGGATTCCCTACCGAGCATTCGAAGGACTTGGCTCAGTTTTTTGTCCTCATCTGGAAGAAAATATTTTAAGTAACTACGTAGTGTATACGTGATATAAATGTCTGATAATAATATGTCTATATCATAAAAAAAACTATATCTTTTTTATATGTATATTCTCATAATAATCTATTTCAAAATTTATCTTAAGATCACAACGATTACAGAGATAAATTGGTTTCTTAAAATGTTTAATGTCAAAATCAATAAAATATATACCTTTTAAAGCGAGATATACAGGAGATTCAGGTATGAAAAGGACAGCAACAAGATATACTATCGATATGGCAACACCAATGTATGAAACCATACTGTAGGAAACAAACGGTCCAACGCTGAGTAATAATACTGCCCCTAGCGTTTGAATAACGCCAAGCCCAGTTAGGAATATACCTCGAATGTTGCTAGATCTAAAAAATAATAACACATATAAGAAAGAAAGAAAATATGTTTATTTGGACACACACACACGGCACACACAACATCACAATAAATTATAAGTACAATAGTATTTTTAAAATTAACTAAAAATAAACACATTGCATTGTTGCAAGTGCCGCGGGCGTGCGCCAAATGGGGTGCTGCTTAGGATTTTCAGCAGCCCCCAGTTATCGCAAACCGCTGCACAGCGCCAAGTGTTAACAATTTAAGTGTAAAAAAGTATACATGTCAAAGTCAAAATGTCTTAAATTTAAGTGATTCTACGGCTGTTCGCACGCGCCCAAGCTGAGACGAAACAGACAAGAAAGTCGGCTTGGTTGTTTTTTTTGGATATATAGAATTAAATTAACCACCTAATATAATACATATAAATGAACGTATTAATTTATAAAAATATATCTAACTTACGCAATTTCTCCAATATAGATGGTGTTTATCATATTCGCTATGCTGAATCCAAAAGTATTGACAATTCTTGCAATAAACATCATTGTGAATGTCGTAGCTGAACCCAACATGGAGAAGCCGATAATGTAAAAGATCGCCGAGAGAATGTAACTCGCTTTTCGACCCTTGAAGTTTGAGAACCAGCTCATTGATAATACAGCTGTGGAATTCAATATTTAAAAAAAATACGTTAGGAACTATTAAGTATATTTTTAAGTATTGTTTTTTTGGAACCGTCAATATGAATTTGATTAAACGTATTGGATTTGGACATACGAGAATTATATGTATTGAGTCTGAAGTCATCCATCCAAAATTCCATGTCAAAGTCGACTTAATTCCATATATTTTATGGTAACAATTTTCACATTAAAGTGTTATTAACAATTTATTATATATTACACTAGAATATATGCCGGAATTATTAATATTTTATACTGCTGTAGTAATTAGTTGTAGTTATGATTATTTTGTTGGAGCACTACCTGGTAACCCAGCAATATACAAAACAGATGCCAGCAAGGACATTTCTATGTCGGAAAGTGGTTTTGATAATGGAGATTCGTCAGGGTCCTCCAATTTTGGAATGATAGGCGCCGTCCAAATAATTCCATAACCGCAGAGTAGCTGACCCAAATACCCTGAAAGGTGAATAGTTATTTACAGTTCCCGAGAAAAATAGGTCAAAAGTATTAACTCTTATCGGTCTTAAAATTATTCATAAAAAACTTTAACGAATTTAGCCGCTTAAGAAGAACTATTGAAGTTTTGGTGTTCGTATTGGATTCGTTAGAAATTCTTTCTTGTATATATTTAAATGAACTTAAAGAACTACTATTCCATAGTCTCTCATAATTATTTAATCTTGGACCGTCAAAAACAGAGTTGTAATATCTCTAATACTACTCTGGATGACTACGGGTGCTCCATGCCTTCAGAATGACGTATATAAATCGTTAATACTATTTTAAAAAATCCATTCCACTATAAAATAAGTTCAACAATTCCCTGAAGAGCCCAAATTGATATGAGACATTGAAGTGTTGCAGTTTTGAATTTTCTCCTTATAAAACCTTATTCTCCGAAGTTTCGGCCATACCCAAGACTACGAAGTTTCCAAAGTAGAACTGTACTTTATAAACCCTATAGTTCTCATGTTATTTTAAATTATTTCAGTCAATAAAGATATTACAATTTTTAAATTATTTGTAATTTTTATTATATATTTATATTTTGTAATCTTTTTTATCTATCTCAAGAAATATAAACATTATCTGTAATATATTATGACATCGTAAACTTGCATAAATCCATTTATATATACTAAAGTATAGACAGCGAATTGTGGCATTTAAAATTTCTGAAAAATTTAATCCTTACGTAAATACATCCTTGAAGATGTATTTACATTTATGTACTGAAAAAACCTTTCAATAAGACCTTTTCTCTACGGAATCATTAAACACCTTCATCAAAATTACTCCACTCAGCTAAGCGTTTTTATATAGAAGAGGGGGCAAACTAGCAGGAGATCAAAATAAAGGTGAAGTCGCCGCCCATAGAAACTCGCGTGGATTTGAGCTAGTCAATTGCCAGTCCTTCAAGAAATGGTATGCGTCAAATTGTGAACCTTTGGGGTTGCTTGAAATCGGTCATAAAATACACAATTAATATTTACCAAATATAACGGCTATTTGTACCTAATGATAAGAATTGCTTAAACCCTCTTTTATGAGGGTTACATTTTGAGTAAATAATAAACACATTATCTGCTTTACATTTCCCACTCTATCTCAAATCCTTGAAAATATCGAGATTAGCGAACAGAATTAATCTCTTGGAATACCGCTTTGTTCAACAATGCTATCTATAAAGATCAAACATCTCGTGTAAATGTATGTAGTTTTAATGAAATTATTAAGGTATTTTAATAAGCATAATAAAGTTATTTAAACATATTATATAAATAAGAAAGATTATTTGTATGACTATTGATTCTATTATTTAAGACGTAATCGTTCGATCGTTTTAAATACTAACCCTACTGAGTATGCTCAAACTACTACGCACATAACTATTGTGACATCAATCCGACTTTCTCAAAAGCAATTCATGAGGTCTTTTGTACGTGCGGTTTTTCTCCATGCCGTGTTTCTAATGCTTGTGACGATATTACGAACGGTTACTATTAAAATCGGCGCATTAAAGTTTATCTAATTGATAAATGTAATTCTTAACTTAACAAAAAGTTTGGTCCTCAAGGAGTCCCAGTATTATTTACTGGCGGCATTACCTCGCTGTATCGCGATACTTATGGGATGAGCGAGTAAATACCAACTTTTGGGTCACCAGTGCTGACTACCATGCACCTAACGCCAACAGTTGCTGAGCTTAGTATCGCATTTACCGTACCTAAGAGTGTAGGAGGTGTACTGCTATTATATATTTCTTTAAAAACTTAGTCATTTCTTTAACTATGGTATAAAATGAGTAAATAATTATATAGAAAATACTCAATTCCTTCAGCAGGAAGGAAGTTGAATGAAGTTATATGTATCGAATTTAATTGTTTTTGTATATTTAATGTATTAATTTTTTTATTATATGTATGTATTTGTACATCATAAATTAATTTAAAATTATTATAAATAAGTGAAAATGCGTGTATCACTTTGTAATCATAATAAAACGAAGAAACAACTATCATAATCACTCAATACGGAGTGAGAATTAAAATAACTAGGAGTTCAATTTAATAATCACATTCTATATGATATTTGGCGGGCTAGGAGTATTTCCCGACTAGATTTTGTATATTGAAGTAAAAGATTACTATAACTCACCACACAGGGTTATCAGAATCTGATTTCTATACTGAAGCACACTATAAAACATTTTAAGCAACACTAAAACGTTTAACAGTCACAAAGCACATATCTTATCACGAACTAGCTCAATACTAGATTACAATGTATCTTAAACCAACATAAATACATTTTTAGTTACACGATATTCCGCTACCAACGTTAAACCCGTTCCGTTTAATTAGCCACAATTAAACTAAGCGAGATATAGTAAATGATAATATCGATATGAGCTGACATCATTAAGGAAGACAATTCTATAGTTTAAGTGATACGCAAAAGATCGTAAGGCGTACTTTAGGCACGTGTTCCAGAATATACATACGTATAGATATACATACATACATAGATGAATTACGATATCGCTGCCATAATTATAATAAAACTGACACTAGTAATAAAATATAGGAAAAGTAATTAGATAAGACACAATTACACTGAAAAGCTATCTATCACTTTATGGTAACTGGAGATGAATCGAGAATAAATTTACATAAATAGAACTAAAAACAATTAACATTTCGCAATTATGTCCCATCGAAAGATGAACTTATGAAATAAGTATTCTCGGATATCATTGCCAACCACAAAAATACTACATGGTTAAGTGAACGTGCAATTTTGGTGGCTAAAAATAAAGATGTAGATGTCATCGGACGTAAAGGCTGAATACGAAATTCCATCCGTACCACCTTGACCTCTGGCGCTCCACTATGCGTTTTTAAGGCAGTTTCTGCAGCGCACCACCTCGTTGTGGAACCAACTGCCAGCGCTGGTATTCCTTAGCCGCTACGACTTGGAGACCTTCTTCCTTAGCGTTTCTCTTTCTTAAAGGCCGGCAACCCACTTGTAAGCCTCCTGGCGTTGCAGGTGTCCACGGCACATCACTCGAAGTGACCCGCCCGCTCGTTTGCCTCCTCTCACATAAAAAAAATAAAAATAAAAAATTATTTTATCCGACACATATTTGAAGTACTTAATATACCTATATTAATTTAATATATATACCTAAATGAAGATAATATATACCTATATAATTAATTTTAATCTATTTCTGCATATTATTCATCATAATAAAATAAAAACTTTCTTCTATATTAATATTTTTTTCGTATAATTTTTCAAAGCCAAAATTAATTCAGCTAAAAGCTAACACGACAATTATTGGTTGTTCGGCTGTACACATTTTGCCGGGTCAGCAAGTAAATAAATATATGTGAACTAAAAGTATATTAAACCTGTGGTGACAAACCATCTCATCTTGAACTCTTCGATATAAATCAGACGGTCATTGACATGAAATACGAAGAAGCAAAATCAAATAGTGTAATTGTAGATTAAATCCAATTGAATTTAATTAAGTGTGAGATTTGGGTTTAGGGTCGCCGATATGATATTCTACATTTAACTTTGAATAATCCATCTCACATTAAATGAATTTTTCTCGATTATAAGTGTACTAAAAATACATAAATCGAGTTATTTTTGATTTGATTTGTATATAAGTAAAGACTTTTTGGCTTACCAGTCAGCAAGTTATGTGGACGCAATAACCTAATAATTTGAGTCCTTTCTTGTGTTACACAGTTTATCTCAAACCAATTCCAAGTCTGTCACCTAGGGTGGCAGACCCTTAAAAGTTCTGCTATTGGTGATCTTTAGGTCCGGTCTAGATCCTGTTTGAAAATATTGTTAGATTCAAAAATCTGTAAATTATTACAGCTGTAGAATATCTCGTAAAGAATACTTAATATAAATAATAAATGAAAGTAATGCTAGCTCTGTCTAGTTTTTTTATTCCACAGTGTATTAGTAAGTAGAAGTATTGGCCTAGTAGCAATGTTGTACGTACTCAACAGTTTTAATTAGGATCATAATTGACATTGTGTGTCAGACACAAAAGGCAGACCTATAATCTCTCATTGTATATTGTCATTTTCATTATCTGCGATGCCATTGTACTTTACAAAATGACTCGGTGCATACCGAACAGGATTTTCTGAGCGAATGTCAATATGTGACCCATAAAACATGGTGTCGTGGAAATAAATCATTTAAACTACATTCACACAAATTAAAATCTGATGTATCAATTTTCCATGTTAGTGTTAGTTATCGACTGATTTTCATCGTCCAATATCTATTGTTTATACCCCTTAGTGATAAGGGTTGTTCACCCTTAATTTTTTTTTTCAATTTGGAACTACAAAAGTACATACAACCCTTAAATTGTTTACCCTTTTATCACCAACCCCTATTTTTTATGGCCATTTCAGTATATTATTCATTTTTCATCCGCGGTCGATAACTCATTAAGCATCGTTTAATTAGGTATCCCCGCCAGTTATTTTTTGTCTACAATGTTAATCGAGGTGGCGGACACCATGGATTTTGAACGAAGCTGAATTAGATTTTAATACAAAACGGGCGATGCCCGAGGAGTTCGCAAGTTTGTCATTAAACTATTTCATATATTCTCACGCATTCATTTAATAATTCTAACGTCACATATAGTATGTAGAGATTACGTTCTTGTAAATTATATATATATATGTGTATATATATATTATAGAAGATGGGGCAAACGATCAGGAGGCCCACCATAAAGGTGACGTCGCCGCCTATAGACACTCACGCGGCTGGGCGCTCACGAGTGCGTTGCCGGCCTATAAAGGAAAATATATAAGGGAGGGTAAGGATGGGCACCGGAAGATCTCACTCACCGAACGAAACGCGAGTACAAAATGAACAAAGTCCAATTGCATCACTTTACGCCGGTTTTCTGTGAGAGAGTGGTATTTCTCCGACCGTGCCTGCCCATTCGGCTGAAACTCTAAGTAACAGCATGGCACTCCCACTCAATAAGATATTAATTAATTGTTTTAATAAGTCCTTTAATACAGTCAAAGAGAATCGAGCTATTACTATATTCTTGGGATATAAGGAAAATAAGTTGTCATTATGATAAAACAATAGACTTTTCGTAAAGCGGAATGAAAAGAGGTTGATATTGCGAGTGAAAAAAACAATGAGCGGCGCAAAAACAAAGAGTTTTATTACGCACATTATGCGGGTAAGCGTAATTTAGAAGGTTTATATAGGGGTGGCAGTTAACCATATATTTTATTCTTATATAATATATGTTATATGGAAATAAAATATATATATATATTTTTTATCGTCTTCCAGATACATTATTAAAAATTACAGTCTTGCCTAGGTAATATTTATATCAATGAGATAAAGTACAAGACATGTGACGTATAAAGTTAAATTGTTTTTTTATTTTGCAAATTTATGTGAGTTGCCTGTAAAAGTTCGGTCATAAGCGATATGTCCGCCCATTGCCCCATTTGTTGTACACATTTAATATATTTTAGTTTAATAAAGTGCGGATTATATTTAATATTTGTGATTCATATAATTAATGATATTTAGAAGAACTGACAATATGATTAAAGTTTTCTATTCACGTTATATTCCAAATGGTAAGTATTTATAGAATGTTATGAAACTAAGTATAAAAGGGCCTAATTATAGGTATTAAGTATATTATTATTTACATATAACATAGTAATGAGGCGACATCTATGTTTAAGTTAGTAAGATCTAACAACTTAACTAATCTCCCTGTTCTGTTAGGGTCATTTCCTCCAATGTACTATATAATAATAATAATAAATAAGTTTATTTATGGTACGAGTGATTAAGATTATTATAGCACTTTAGCTGATATAACTGCGTGTTATGGTTGATTTACATAAATCGACAATTCTAGTGATTTTCCATAGATGTCAGCATATGATCCGTTAGGTATATCATAGTCATTTATTTTCGACAGGGGTTTTGCTATGTGTCCAAAGATGTTTTTTTTTTGTTTTATTAATATTATTTTTGGTATTAGTTTTGCCTATTTATTTCCGTTTGCAACCCTAAAAGCGATCTTCTGTAAAATGACGTTTTGTGTAAATGACTGCGGTTCAGGAATATTGCTTTAATTTAGAGTGTTTTGCCGTGAAGCAACGAACGTGTGAGGGATTACTTATACGCCTATTTAGATTTCCCTACATTTCCACAAATTTACATAAGTTTCCTGGCATCGTATTGTATTTATGTTATTATAGAACGTGATAATACTTACTCATTGGTAATCATTGAGTTTACAATATAGATTAACAAACATAATTTATCTCTCAAATTTCATAATTGAGAAATTATAACAGATAGTAAGCTTTAAGCGCAGTCCCTTAGAATCAGTTCTAAGGGTATCTGAACTACGAGACGTAGCATCATGCGTGTCTATGCCGTAGAGGGGTGACGTCAGCGGTGTCATGCGGCCATAACAATTCAAGAAATCTTTTTGAACTTGTAGTTCATTGACACTTGTGAACTTGTAAGATATATATATATATATATAAGTAATAACTATTTTATTTTATTTTTTATTTCTTAAAGCTATACAGCTTATCAAAAAACGTTTACACAATAAAAATAGATTAAAAATAAAGCCAAAATAAGGTTGAAACATAGAACCGGAAATAGAATCTAAGATCAGAAAAAACAATAACAAAAAAACGCGAACAGAAAAAAATAAATAAAAATATATATATATACATATAGTGGAGTATATTATGTGAAGAACGAGCATTTAAGTGTGTGTGTATTAGTGTGTGCAATGGTGTTGCTGTGTGAGTGAATGTGCGAGGTTGAGTCTTAGTGTTTTTTTAAAAGAATTTCTACTTAGGCTTTCTATATTTAAATATAATTAAACAATATTCTTCTTCTAACTTCACTATTACACTATAAATAAAAAAGTTTGATCCTTTTTGCAGTGTATCTACCCATAATGCTGGCCGCATTTGCTCGCTGTAAAGCGATACTTATTCGTTGAGAAAAGCACCAGCTCTGTATATCGATACTGACTAACAGGCGCCTACTCAATTCCTTAATAACCGCCTGCAATTGCATTTTAACAATTTAAAGCTGCTCCCTTAAACGTTTCACTGTGTCAAAGGCGTAGTAATATAACTCTTGATCGGTTACATAGTTCCATGTTTGATTCAGTAAATGCTTTACATTATGGTGATTGAAACAAGTATTTTAACAAGTGAGTAGCGTAATAAAAGTTAATGATAACGAAAATTGTTTTTCTTATCTATCCCGAGCAGTAAGAACAAAGATACATTACGTATAGAGCGCGACATTTGATATGAATCTTTATGTAAAAATGTTTAAGAATTAATTAATTTAGTTAGATAATCTGCATAAGAAATAACCCATTCAATAATATATTTATTTAGTTTTAATTTTTCAAAAACCCGTTTCTTGAGTGTTATTGTCTGCATCGTAACAATGTCGAAAACTTAAAATCAATAAAAACAATCCGTAGAGTGTAGACCATATATAAAATATATTATTAATTTACATTGTAATTAAAATAACTTTATTATACTAGACGCGGTATTCCTCTTTATCAAGTGATTTGGAAACTAAGTCATAAGATAATGCTAAGATTTATTGCGTTGTTTTGTATGTATGTGAAAAAACCTCTCTAACTTAAATCCTATCATCAATCCATTTATGATTAATTATTTCACTGCCAATTATTAAAAATCGGGTAGAACTACCGGGGATGAAATCATTTCCTATAAACGAAATGCATGATGCGTCACTTAAATTGCTAATGAGTATAAGCGCTCTATAACTTTTGGGGTTTTAAATGTTCCTAATAGGTATATTTGGGTAATGCTAAGTACGACCATTTAGTGAATGTCTAGACTAGGTCTTAAGAAATATACAATTTTATGTTTTAACATTAATGTAATTACCGTTATATCAATAGCAATAGGCTTAATATAAAATGTACGGAAATTGGTTTTAAATAGTGTCTACAATAGTGTTTCTACGTCCCATTTATAAAACTATTGCTTAAGTCCAATATTATCTCTACGACTGTACTGTTCTGAAGTGTATTAATGAAATAAATCGTAGACAAACTAGAGGAATCGTTAGGAGGTAATGTTTTTATAGCGTTCTTTAAAGAAATTCGTCGCTTTTATTCAGTTGTTTGTTGGTAGCTTTGTAAGCATCATTAACTTTAGGTTTACAGGTTATAAAATAAACCCGATAAATTCTCAAGTCCAAACTGGCTCGTTTATTTGATAAACAACCAAAGTTTAAGATTTAATTTACGGGTTGCGAAGGGAAACACAATTTCTTTTTATAATTTTTACTTATGTTTTAATAGAATTGTTTAAACGTATTGTTTTGGTGAAAGAATTTGGTATGAAATTGTACACTGAAATATTAAAATTAGTTTTTTTTACTGTAACATTAATATTTACTGTTAATAAATTTTTACCACCTAACAGGAAGGTCATTTATATCTTTGCGATAAAATTCTTGCGATCCATATTCGACAAACTCTTTGAAAGACATATTTAATGCCTTTTTTTTCAAGAGTAGAACATTTTTTTCTAACGAAAAAAAAACGAATGATTTTGAGTAGGATTCATAAAGGCAACACAAATTTCGACACGCGTTTCTTTCTTTGCATCAGTAAAATCATGAGGCACCAATTTTTTATTTGACATATGAATGACGCATATTGGCTTTATACAATTTTATTGGTTTTATTTTCTTACCTATTAAACGTTCAAACGTTTATGGTCAGTACCGGTGATCCAAGAGCTGGTGCTTTCCTTGCTCAGCGTGTAAGCATCGCCATACAGCAAGGAAATGCCGCCAGCATTGTGGCTATCTGCCACAGGGACCAAACTTTTAAAATTTGTTTTAGTTTTGTGTTTTGTTTAATTTTAAGTTAATTATTTTAGTTAGGTTAACATTAAGAATATTTTGTGTTTATTTAATTGATCTTTTATTGTGTAAAATAAAATTGTATATGTAAAGGTTAAACGTTCATAGTAAAAGTAATAAATGTAACGTATAAAAAATATCTTTTCATTCTCAAAATATTTATGGCAAGACTAAGTGTTCTTATTGTACGAGTGAACACAACATGAATACGAATATTACATTGATTTGACAGGCACAGAATAAATGTCTATATCGTTTTGTTGAAATGAACGCAGAAGTACGTCCGTCCTATACACTTCATACTGCTAATGTCCTGGGGTATAATTAAAAATAATTAGTATTTTACAATAGGTTTCCAAAATGGTAAATTTTAGCATCGAGCTTGAATACCCTCTACTCCCAGTCGCTTTACGCTTGTGTAAATTAGGGGTGGGAACAAGTACATTAGAACAATCTATAATTAATATTGCTTTTGGTTGATATAATGTGTACCAAAGACAATACATATTTTGAGAACAACATTATTTATATGTTTACTTTATTACATATTATATTTTACATATGTGTACATATAAAAAAATGAAAATCTAACTACGCAAATGCACAGGCGCTTATTAAAGAGTTAAGTAGGCGCCTGGTAGTCAGTATCGATGATCCAAGAGCTGGTGCTTTCCTTGCTCAGCGTGTAAGCATCGTCATACAGCGAGGTAATGCTGCCAGCATTGTGGGTGCTCTGCCACAGTGACCAAACTTTTTAAATTTGTTTTAGTTTTGTGCTTTGTTTTATTTTAAGTTACTTATATTTTCATACATAAAAGATAGATTTATTATAGTAACGCACTTTAGTTAAAAGTGAAATAAGAATATATGAATCGAGGGATAATTATTATCTTTAAAACAATTAGCATGGACTGTTAAAGTATGACATGTCAATCAGCTCTTATTATTACAATAGGAAATGTTCAAAAAACTTAACAGACAAAAAAAACTTAACTTAAACGTATATTTAAATGTGTCTTAAGTTATTGCCAATGTATATAATGCTTACAACATGACAAACAGATATGACAATATTAACCGGTGATATTACGTATTAATGAAATAATAGATCATCGTTATATCACATCACTATCGTAATCACGTTGCAAATGCGGCATGCCACGATTTTACGTGCTAACAGACTATCAAATATTTTGACTAAAACCATACCAATAGTCACTAATTAGTTATCGATAAAATGAGGTTGTATGTAAAGGTATAGACGCGGATAACTAATATTAAATTATCGTAATTATTAACATATATTTAATGCATCTTCGCACCGAAAGATATTTTTATAATATTTGTTCTTTTTATGTAAGAGGAGGCAAACGAGCAGGCGGGTCACTTCGAGTGAGACACCTGCATCACTTGGCCTCACTTGTAAGCCTTCTGTATTATTCTAAATTCTGTATTATTAAAGGAGTTAAAATTTCCTTACAGGAAAAGGAACGCTCTTTCTAATAATTAATACATTTAATAGCAGCTAGTAGCGGTTTAGCTAAGTCTTATCCTTTGGTGCAATTCACCACACTTCATATTTTTTCATTAAAATACCAATATCTTCTATGGCTGGTGTATCAATTATAAATGACTATATTTTTTCAATAATATATTCACTATATATTATATACATATGTAAAATATGGGCATAAAGCCCAGTGTTGGCTATTTTGCATTTATAAATCACATTCGACCATGAGTTGTACTTAATGGATGTCTGATTTTATTTGTCATCAACTCCGCAGGAAGTGTGATGAAAACCCTCCGGGACATTCCGGGGTCGGCAAAAGTTAATTACATTTTTACAAATAAAATTGAGAAAATTAAATCGAATTGCAATAAATTGGTCTGGTAATTACTTGTTTAGTACAAATTTTGTTTTAATTAAAAACGTACTGGAGAAGTTAAAAAACCTGAACTCAGGATATTTTGTGATTGAAAACTCTATTAGGTTCGGCACCGATCGCAATTGTTCAAAATCGAAATTCGAAAGAACGTCTTCTACATTTTGTGGTCTCCATAGAGTCAACCCAATTTTGAACTATTCATAGTCAAAACTTGAACATCGATTGTTGAAGATAAAATTTATAAAAGTTTAAGAAGAATTCAGAAAACTCTTAGTCTCACAAGTTTGTTTGCAATTATTTTTTTGTTGAACACATTTGCATGTGTTTAACAATTCTGTGTATAACATAAATTTTATTTTACACAATAAAAGATCAAATAAATGTACACAAAATATTCTTAATATTAACCTAACTAAAATAAAACAAAACACAAAACTAAAACAAATTTAAAAAGTTTGGTCCCTGTGGCAGAGTACCCACAATGCTGGCGGCATTTCCTCGCTGTATGGCGATGCTTACACGCTGAGCAAGGAAAGCACCAGCTCTTAATTAATTAATTAAGAACACATTTTGGTGATGACCGGAACAATATGATGTTTCACACTCTAAAAACAACAATTAACAGATAATTTTAACAGGTCCTAACTAAAAGCACTAAATGTTACAATAATTATACTTAAGGTGTCGCGTCTACGTCTACAAAGGATTGTTAAAACTTTTTCAATAAATTGAAATATACAACTATTAAGAGTATAACACTGGTAGAACCTTATTCATTTATCTGCTAGTATTTTATAAGATGAACCGATAATAAATCTAATAAAAGCGGACCGTTCAAGTTATCCTAAATCCGAAGAGCAATCAAAATAAATCTATCCTCCAAATAATCCGTCACTCGTCTTTTATTCGTTCTCTTCAATTAATAACCTCTTGAGTACACTTTAGGGTTCCGTAACATTTACACATATTAAAATACATCTCTGATATCTTTGTCATCGATAGCTCATGTCTGAGCGTGCGTTTTTATTCAACGGCTCCCACATTATCGTACATGTCTGTGGGTATACACACTTACGATTAGTCTTAACTTGATTGGTCCATCTGGTTGGTGAGGTGAACAACCACCAGTTTTTCCACATTCTCATTGCCTCAGCGCAAGGTGTGACAGAAATAGGATACTATAGGTTACATATAAAGTAGACAGGCGAGTTTTTATACGTTGGGACAAATTCGATTGGTGCTTTTCTCTATGCCAGTCAATATATAAAAGTACTTGAGGCTATGTATTAACCGCATTTTTATATAATGATGATAACTTATTATTTTTAAGTTATTATTGTATACATTTATGTGAATTTACGACTCTAAATTAAAAAAAAAACTCACATTTCTAAAAAGTGTTCTTTACACAGCTTTTATATTTTATGACGATTTTAAGTATAAAAACTTTTGTAAAAAAACTTCTATTCAGCTTAATGATGGCATGCCAGTTGCAAATTATGTATCTATGGAAATAGTTAGAGTATGCATTAAATTAGTTCGCCTCATTAACTTCAATAAATTATACAGAACCTCATAATTTTAAATCGTAGATGCTAAATTACACTGCGTCTGTTCTAGCGAATTTTATGGATCATTCATCAAGATGTTAATTATTTTAGGATGATATTATTTGATATAGATACTGATAATAATTAGGTATGAAGATAAATTGTCACTTGAGTAAAATACACAATGTCGCTATGAAGAAGTTAGGTATTCAAAATGTAGTAAACGTGCATTTTTAATACCCTTTTGGCTGAGTGTTCACTAATTTGGTACGTCTAATTACGGGATTCAAGCTAAGCTTGAAGGGCCTGAAGAAACTGACTGACTAGAAGGCTGGCTAAAGTCGAGTTGTTGATTTCTGCTAAGCGAGAAAAGTGCGATGACTTTGACGATTCTGATTGTATCTGATATATCAATAGGACATACCACGTGTAGGGAACACGTGGCATGTCATTTTGATATTCTATTTAACTGGATAGTCATTTAATTTTTATATATATTGGATAAAAACGAAAGAAAATTGGCGGACTCCAATCTGTGCCATAACTAATATTTAATTATTTATTTACTTAATAAAACACACCAACAAGACACATACAAACTCAACCAGAACCAAATTACAAAAACACACAAGACATGTATGTGCATAAATTACAGGAAGGCACATCATTACAAGGATGCATACAAAAGAAGAGAGAGAGAGACAACTAATATATCAATAAAATAGTTGACTAAACAAAATTTATTCGCCTCATTAACTTGAATAAATAATACAGGACCGCATATTTTTCTTATCGAACACGCTCTGTTACACTGCGTCCGTTCTAGTGATTTTTTTTATAAATTTAAAACGCGTTAATATTATCTCGTATTTTATTTCGATACTAACATTATGCTTCGATATCAAAAGTCGAAGCACGGATTCGTTTTTCGTATCTCGTACGTGACAGTCCTTATGAAAAAGAAATACTGTAACATTGCGTAAAATATTTTGGACATTTATATTTAACTAGTGATAAACGACGGTTTCGCCTAAATTAGTTTGCCTAAAACGATAGACCGCTCGTTAGAGCAACCATTGAGTTGAGCTGACATTAGATTTGTTTAATTTACATTTTATAGTTGTTCTGCATGTCACCTACAATTATTTTAATTGTAGGGAACCTAGGGTGAGATTATGTTTTTAGCGTAAACGATTAACACGTTATATCACATAGATAAGTGGATACATTTTCAATTCAGAAAAAAGAATATTTTAGTTATAACAGGGAAATTATTAAACGAAAGTTTAAAAATACTTTTATTTTTACCTGTTCATATATAAGAAAAAGACTTACTTTAACAGAAATAATTACCATTACATTATACATTCAACATTTACCGGTTATGGTTCTTGTATCCTTTATTTTGCATTTATTTTGTCGTTACAAAATTCCTGGATAATATTTCAAACCTGTATGCAAAAAGATAACATATACACAATACGTTGGGCCTTTAGCAAAAGCCATGTGTAATGATTATACATTGATTAAGTATGAATTATTAAGAGACTAAATGATATCATAACCGTGAAGCAATTAAAGAACTTACATCAATTTCATTGTTGTTGCGGATTCACGATCTCACAGAGAGAATGTGGGTATTAAAATGATTTTGTTATTCTAGTTTTGATAATGACAATTCCTTATATATGTCCTTTTTTTATAAGCATATTCCGTGTGTGTGGTTCTTGTTATCCATAACAGGTAATTTTACCTGTTTTTTTGGATTACTGACGTACATTAATCAAATGATAAATAGCGAAAAAAGTTTCATAACATTATCATTACGAAAAAATATCACTCACTGACTACGGATAAAGATATTTATTATCACAGGCCGAAGATGTTTTTCCGTAATCCAATGATGTTGGATTATAAACCTTTTTGTGAGAGGGTTAGAGTCGTAATTCTCTTAGCTATAAAAGCTTATTAGAGAAAATGCTTTTCTCTCATTGTTGGCGAAGATTCTTTGTTGACATAGTTCACGCCTTTCGGGGCTCAATTTTTTAAACCCATCTTTTTTTGTAGTCTTGAAACCAACATCAATAAAATACATAAAAGTTTTCATGAAAATTGAGTTACTACCTACGTTGTTTAAAATAGTCTATACACCCGAAGCAACATAATAGTTGCTTGATAGTTGTAGGCAAATGAAGTTATTTATTTCTATAGTAATGTATGTTTTATTACTTTTATATTTCATTTTTATGTATTTAAAAAATTAGGATATAGGGTAGTTTTTATAAAGCTACCTATACCTACCTACTATGGTTTGTACATTTAATACTACTTTAAATATTGTTTGGTTATAGTAAAGTAATTTTTAAAGTTCTGCTTTTAAATTGGCGACACGAAGATTCCTTATCAAATTTAAATAGCCGCAGCAGCATATTCTACAATGTCCTCTCACGAGATGTACAGAGACGAACATGGGTAATCTCCCAGTTCTGTATATGATGCTCAAAAAAATATAAACAAACCCAAAAACTCAAAGCTTAATCAAACAAATATTAAACTTTCCGTCTCTACGGAAAACATGTTCGGCCAATTAACAGCTAGAAAAAAATAATATAATTAATGGATAAATTTGAGCTTGCAAATTGCGGAAAATTACTCTCGAGTAGGAGGAAAGTATTTTTTATTAAATTATCTCTCCGTTAAAAAGTACAGAATTATAAATTGTATTTACAAAAAATGTCGAAACATATTTTTGTTAACGAACTTTCTTATATAACCCTTATTTTTAATTGTGGTGAAATTAATTTTTCATACATATATATTTTTTCTTCACATTTAACTCATTAATAACTTCCCGCAGTCGTTATATGTGTGAACTCCCGCTTAATCAAGCTAAACTGTTTAACAGACATTAAAAGTGAAAATTTATAGGAACAGAATATACTGAAAAAGAAACAGACAATTGTGTCATGCCTCAATGGCATTATAAATAGAAAAAAAATCACTCTTATTGCATTCTTAAAAAAATTTATTCACATTTTGTTCTATACAACTACTATAGTGAAGTTATTGAAGTTATATAGCAAAAATTTTTAAGATTTTTTTTATTATTTTTATTATTTTATTATCTATACATTTCTGCCATCTAATAGGAAGTCGTTTATACGTTTGAGATATTTTTCTGATGTTCTAGATTAGTCAATCTGTGTGAAAGCATTTTGTACAGCTTGCTTTCCCGAGGGAGAAAATATTTTTATAACGTAGATTTTTTATATAATACAAACTCTGTATATATGAATTTCTGAATCATTAATTATTCTTAAGTGTTTTAGAGTATGCAATTGTCTGAATTGCCTTTTTCATCCCGGTTTATTCTCTATTTAACGCACACACTTCAGTGTTAATATAAAACAGTAATTTAGAGTTAATTATAAAAAAATAAATTGTATTTAAATCAATTAACTCTGAATCGTATATACAATTATTTATATTTTTTTCTGTAATGATCATGCTGTTGTATGCTAGACGCAAAAAAAACTGTTTCTTTTATTGCGCAGAAAGTTTAAGAAGGTTAGGTCAAAAGTCAAAATAGCAATAATCACCGGGCGTGTACGATGAATATTATATGGCTGGACGACCGTAGCAAGTGGCTGTCAACTCTGCATATCGCAATACGAAAGTGACTTGACAAACGTGACATAATAACCAGCTTATTCGTATTCTAAAATGCCTAGTTTGCTTGAATTGCGCACAGTTCGTACAAATCTCTCCTATAAAATAGTACAATTATTTAACACCTACCAAAATTGCAAATCATTTTTTATTTAGTTGTAAATTACTTATATGTATTAATAATAAACCCAGATCATTTCTAACTCGCGTACAGTTCTCAGAGTAATTATGTTTAATACATGGAAAACGTTGGGGGGCTTCACATAGAAGAATTACCTATTTGTATTAGTTTATAACAACGTAAGTGTGTTTGATTTTCCCTAAATAAATGAATGAAATAAGGGAATTGAAGTCGTTGGGAGCTTTAAAAATGTATGTTGTTGAATTTTATTTACTATAACGCTCATGACTTGCTTCCTGTTTTATTGTTTCGTCTATGAACTGTCTATGTCTATGTATTTATCTATTTTTTCAATCAGTCTTTTAAGCTAATTACTAACTAATTTTCATTAGCAGTGTGCGATATATGTTAAATATTTTATAACCTGGTGAACCTTTAATAAATACACAACATTTAATTTACAGAATACAATATTTAAAAGGCATTTGCAATTTACATGAATGACAAGAAATTCAATTATAATCGCCAGAAGTTCAATTAATTAGCGATTGAAATTCGAATCGTATTACAATCGACTAATTGAGATACCAATGACGGTTTCATTGATGCATTTACAGGGCATTTCAATAAACTAGTTTTATAGCAATTACATTGATCAATTCAACCAATTGTATGTTTATTTTTCATTTTCCGCTTTTCATCATTAACACATTAACTAAATGTATGTTTAATATACGAGATTACGACAGAATGTTTACAAGCCGCGTTTATGTATAGTCGTAGTTTTGAATAATAGGACACATACACACATATTAATTAGTAATCAAGTATGCCCTAAGGCAGTGTTTCCCAACGTGGGGTCCACACCACACAAGAGGAAATTTGAAAATAAAGGGGGGCAATTAAAAAATGGACTCGACACGACTTTACACCTTTCGATTTGGGTTATTTAAATGCGACGCTAATATCGGTGACAAATTTAACAAAAAAGGGTAAATTCTTAGAAAAATGCTGTAATTAATTATTAGGGCATAAGGTAAACGATTTAAAGCTTGGTTTATGCGTGCTAACATAAATGATAATTTATAAATTGCAATACTTTTAAGTATTGTTTTGTATAATACAGATAGATTTAGCAATGGCCTAGGGTTATGTTAAAGGGCAACCCCAAAATTTTGACCTACAAAAATTTGTATATGCACTTAATTTTAAACTAAAGTAATTCTATTATGTTTTTTTATACCTAATCTGTGTTTTAAAATATGAAACGACGATAGTTACTTATGATCTACACAGAAATATCCCTACTAGACTGATGTATTACTGTGGCCTTGAAAAAAGTCATTTGATTATAAACGTAACGAACAAAACAATTTATTGATATGTAAAACCAACAACGAAGTTATCATCAAAACTGGTCAGTACTGATTGAAATATCCTTTTTTGATTTTCACCAGTAGTTTGAGAAATATAAAATGAAAAATAAGTCGGGAATTGGCTTGGACATTATTCATTATTTAGTTCTTCAAACGTTTTTACCTTTCATTCCCTTTATTCAATGAGTTCTTAGATTCATTGGGACCAAACAATATCAATTAATCTTTGAAAAACATTACTTTTAACCATTAAAAACATTAATTTGATTTCATTTAAAAGTTGTTTCGATACAGAAGTTTCAATGCGTTGTTCGCCGAGCATTTAAATGTTTTTGTGCATTTTGGTGTTTTTTTAAAGCAACAGATAGATTATTTAAACCATTAAATCCCTAAGAATTCCAAACATTCTTAACATTACAAAAACATATTATAGACTGATCGGTTGAAATATCTTTTATGTGTTATACTAGTAGTTTGAAAAATACACAAGTCAGGAGTTGCCTTGGGCGATATTGTTATTATATAAATAATTTTTTTCATTAAAAGTTAAAGTTTTTACCTTTTCTTGTCCAATTAAAAAGTCCACACACCTCAATCCTTCACACTTAACACACTTCACCAGTTTAGATGCCATTATAGATAACAATCTAATGAATAAATAAAGATAATTAAGAGAAAAATTAACAATAACGCGCGGCCATTTGCTCAATTATAACAATAAACAAAGCGTTGAGTTTGACGTCGAAATAACCGTTTTGTGATGCTCGCGCAACTATATTTCGAATTCGGAAAGCCCCGAACATATCCGAAGACGTCTATTGCTATAAAAGTGAAATAAAAATTTTGACGAATTTTATTTTGGTTTTTGGTTATATGAAGCAAGGCATGCCGAACTGTTTCGGGCTTCTACCTATGTGTGAAAGAGATGGGATGAGATGCTTCCAGTGTAAGTGTGAAGAGATGGGACGATGCGACAGAGCGTTGCGTTGGCGGTTAGTAATTTCAAAAAGTTCACAGGTTAGGCGATAGATGGCATAGATCATTCATCGATTATAGAATGCGCGGAAGTATTTTCGCACTTTTTATTTACGCGTTGCGGGAATCGGGACGGACTTTGGTGAATAAGCCGGTGTAATCTGTGTGGCACCCTAACATCTGATAAATAAGAAAGGAACGAACTAACTACAACTGCTTCAAATTTAATTCAACCCCCACAATATAATTAATAAATAAATATTGCAACACCCGAAACCTCAGCGATTATCATATTTATTGACCGTACCGGGGATCGAACCCGGGATAAATACCGAACCGAAAGGCGTATTAATTGTGACAACCGAGTCGTATTAATGAGTTCATGTTATACAGAATTTCTAGGACTTAAATGTGGCGTGTGTAATCGTGAAGATATAGTTGGTCATTTCTAAGTAAGAAGAACCACCTGAACCTAAATTTCAAACTGTAGTCTTTACTGGAGATATAATTTAAAGTTTTTCTATGGTTTTAAAGAAATTCGATGTTTTCTTTTACTGATTTCCTCTGGCTGTATTAATTTCTGCTAGTTTATGTATGTCGAAATCATTTTAAAGAATTGAGCGAATGTTAGAAGAATTCTATGATTTCTTGAAGCGAAATTGTTGTTTAAATTAAGCAATTATTTATTTAACGGAAACAAAACAGACACATCACAAAAATACAATAACAGAAAAAGATATATGACAAAAATACAGAGGCATCCTAAAACATGTTTCACAGATAAAATACGAGTATGTTACAGTCACAAGTACAGAAACAACAAAAACGCCACGGGAAGAAAAGCAAAAAAAAAGAAAAAATTCTATACATAAAATTATATTTACATTAAATCTACAAAATAAATCCTATCTAGATAGGTCTGCAAGCGAATAATCACTAGTAAAAAGTAGTAATAACAAAATAAATATGTAATTTGACTATAAATGTACTATTGTCAGAAACTATACACTAGAAGAACTAGCAATAAAGCGCTAAATTATTCTGAAAAATGCAATTTTCAGCGAGAAGCAATAGTGTAGCCTGAAGAAAAATTTATCGATGCCACTTTGATATAAATTTTGCACGTAATGACATTCCGTAAGGTTCATTTTCCTTTGACTCCAAGTAGACGAGAAATATTTTCGATTTTATGAATTTACGTCATGAACATTTTTGTGTAACGGTGTATAATTGCTATTAAATACATTTTTTTATTTGGTTTCTGCCTTGCTTGGCAAGATTTTAAATGAGGCCATCAAGTAAGGTTTTGATTAAAATGTTTTATTTCTATTGCAATACATTTTATTAAATACAACAACTTATTTTTAAAGTAAAGAATAAGTCAGCTTTAAAATCATTGCTTATTGAATATGCCTATCGAAATCAGGTTGGTTCCGATTCATGTCTATTAATAGTAAATCATTCTCATACGATGCACGTAAAATATTGTTACCACATCAAGATTAGTCTTCAGAGCGTTAAGAAAAAGCTCAAGAAAGTTTCACATTCATTAAACCGCGAACAACTTGAAGTTTTCATATAATAAATGGTCGGAAACGTGCTTTGGTAATTAATAAAGCCGCTAATTATTTATTGTATTTACGAAAATATAAATACAACTTATTATAAATGTTATTTTAAATGTGCAAATATATTAACAACGCGTTATTCTATTATGACATTTTTTAACAAACCAACAAAATATTAATAAAATATACGATTCTTTAATTGAGTCAGGTGAAGTTATCACGTCGTTGTATAAGTCTCCCATGCATAAAACCCCGAGAGAAACATATATATATATATATTTGTGTGTGTGTGTGTGTGTGTATATACATATACACTTTTTCATATGAAAAGTGATAGGAAAAGCAGACTTTTATTTCCAAATTAACACTACGATGTTTGTACCGCCCTTATTTATTATAACATATAAGTCGATTATACGGACTATACGGACTATACGTACTATACGTACTATACGGACTATACGTACTATACGGACTATACGTACTATACGGACTATACGGACTATACGTACTATACGGACTATACGTACTATACGGACTATACGTACTATACGGACTATACGTACTATACGGACTATACGGACTATACGGACTATACGTACTATATGGACTATACGTACTATACGGACTATACGGACTATACGTACTATACGGACTATACGTACTATACGGACTATACGTACTATACGGACTATACGTACTATACGGACTATACGGACTATACGGACTATACGTACTATACGGACTATACGTACTATACGGACTATACGTACTATACGGACTATACGTACTATACGGACTATACGTACTATACGTACTATACGGACTATACGTACTATACGGACTATACGTACTATACGGACTATACGTACTATACGGACTATACGTACTATACGGACGTACTATGAAACATACTCGCTATTACCAAATGGTTTTATGTTTTTATGTCAACCGCTCTAATCCCTAAATCATGCGTTCGAACCGTTCAACGTATTTTGTTTGTTTAAACTTTTGAATTGAATTTTAAATTACGACTCGGATCCATTAAATACTTGCTAGAAATTCAAATAAAGTAATGCTTTTTCATTTTGCAAATAATTGGAGCTACTGCAATCAGTACTCAAACCACCTGTTCCTATTGAATAAATATAAAATTATGACACCAACATCAGAAACAGATGACGCCCACTCTGATAGATAGGGGTTAATATGCTGTCACAAAGTGTCCGGGAAACGTGACATATTTGACGTAGGTAAAAACAATACCTACTGATTTACAGATCCAATATTTTACTGATATAGGAAATGTGAAGCAGTGTTAAGAATAAAGTTGGAGCTAATCTATGAAACTGGGTGTTTTCTTTTAAACCCTACAATGAACTATATAAAAAGAATATCGAAAAACAGCGTTCGATGCGATAAATATTAGATCCTTTATCGGATGATATATTATATCTCTGATATCTGTCTTGAAGAAATGCAGTGGTGGCTAACAGTTAATTTGTTGTCTGGACATCAATGCAAGATCTTTTGGGTACTATTTTAGTAACAATACATATTTTATAGACATCATACTTGGTACACAATAACAATAGTTCAATTCAAACCATTACTTCCTTAGATTAGCGTGTTCAAACATACAAACTCTACAGTTTTATAATATTGGTATAAATTTATAGAAAACACAGTTAAAATAAGAAAAGATGTAAGAAACAAATTTGCAAAGTGTTCGCCTTTTGTGATAAATGGAGCGAAAAGCGTTTCGTTGTCAAAGCGACAGCTGAACCTAATGGTTCTAGTTGTAGAGGGATTAAGAAGATAAATTGTATGAAGCAGTTTCATTAAATTTTAACATTAACAAACCATAAGAGTTTGGTTGTACGTGCTTTAAAGAATATTTTTGGATGCCTGCGATGGACAACAGGAATTAGGAAATATTGTATAGTGTATTGTACTGCTAACATAACAGCGAGTTACGCAGCTATAAAGTCTAAGCCGAAAAAGCTTATCTGGAAATTTAAGACCGCATTCTCTTTGTTCGTACTTGAAAAGTTTGGTCTTGCTTTATCTCAGGCACTATCAATTGAACAGGATATAAATAAACACTTAAATATATTTTCAAATATTTAATGTTAAAGTTATATTAATTTCGTATCACAAAAAGCTTAAACATATAATGTAATTTTAATAAATATTCCTCACCCATTCGCACTAATATATAATTTTGGCATGTTATATAATATCATATTTGGTAGTATTCATTTTAATATAAATATGATAAACATTTTGTTTTCACTTGTACAATTTATTTAAATTTATATACAACAGAATGGTACAAAATTGACTAGATTCATGTACGCCTTACCGTTTGCAATAAAGAGATTCACTTTTATCTTACTATAATAGACCTTTTATATTTATTTATTTTGTGTAGGAGGCCGCCCATGGACACCTGCAACGCCAGGAGGCTTACATATGAGTTGACGGCGCTTAAGGAAGAGGAACGCTCTTTTTTTGAAGGTCCCCAAGTCGTAGCGGCTCGGGAATACCTGCGCTGGCAGTTGGTTCCACAAAGAGGTGGCGCGCGGCAGAAACAGCCTTAAAAACGCACAGTTGTGGACAGCCAGACGTCAAGGTGGTACGGGTGGTTCGTATTCTGCCTTGGCGTCCGGTTATGGAATTCAACTGCAGGAAAATATATTCATTTATTCTTTGACTTAATTAGGTTACTCAGAAATCACATTTAATAAATCATATATTATGACGTATTTTATCTTTAATATACTATACATTATGTAAATTTAAAATAGATCGAAAATAAATTACCTTTCGTTATTGATATATTAACGTTGACAACCGATGTTATCTCAACGAAGGAATATTTTTTGTTTGTGGTAAAACTAAGATGGATGTACGCGGAAAGCAATAAGCTAAAACATTTTTCATGTTGGCATTTCAAATGACGTATGATATATAGAAATGTACGGGAAATACAAATAAAACTAGAGGATGGATCACTTGCATTTTCTTTTTTCTTTTTTTTTCAATTATTACTATATTTGAATTTATACCTCACATATACCACTGAATCAATTGTTTATTTATAACGCGACACCTACTGGGGTGTCACTGTTTGCCACTGGGCAGGCTTTTTGAAAATGCATGTGGCATTAGAATCTTGACTTAACTGAAAACACTTCACACTTTTCACCTGATTAGCAATATTGTTCAAATGAGGAACTCTATTCGAGTATACGTCGTTTTGTTTTATAGTATTATATAACATTAAAGAGGCTTTAATGTATTTAGTTTGTTACTTATATCAAATTAGAGATTTTGCGATACAAAAGCTCAACATTGAATTAATGTGAGCTATTTCTGTAATGCCAAGTGTCTTAGCATTACCGTAAACGGATACTCACAAATCAACATATCAATATTAAATAATACTAGATGACCCGGTCAATGTTACTACTACATTCGATGCATAAACAATAACTATGGCCAGTTCTCAGGCCTACTCAATATGCTCAGAAAATTTCATGAAAATCGGTCAAACCGTTTCGGAGGAGAACGAGCATTGTGACACGAGAATTTTATAAATTAGATATATCTGATTTAAATACATTAAATGAATCAATTTTTATTCCTCTTACGAGTACATTTTCTTATCGTTAACCTCCAAAACGCTAATCGGAAATCTGGAGAATAGAACGCATAAATAAATGGATTAATTGCTGAATTGAACCAACCCAACCACGTTAATACACACATCAGAACTGGGTATACATAACTACTGGGTATGAAGGGTGTCATAAGGTAATAAAGGAAGAATGGCAGCCAACAAGCGACGAAGCCACCCACGACAAGGCTCAAAGTTTGTGCCGTTTTCGTTTCTCTTCGTAACGACGACACTCTATTGTTGTCGTGATCTCTTATCGAATGCCTTTTCGAAATCCTGGTACTCTTATACTTGTAGTTCGCCTTGAACTCTATGAATTTTGATTCTTTCTCTTTTTTATATTTCTGTCTCCTTTCGGTTCGGAAGCAGCATGGACACTTTTGTTCTTGTGTGTCGTTTTGTTGTGGTGTTTGCTTGGATGCGCTTTGTCGTAGGGAATGTTTATCTGAGCCGGAATCGGATTCAGTGCGAATGCAGGATAAATTAGGTTTCTGAAACAAATTATTATTATCATGAAGTCATAGGGGACGTAATATGAACTTTTACAACTGTATCAAACTTGTGAAAGCACTATCATAAACTTCTATACTTCTATTATTGTTATATTAGGTAAAATTTTATCTTGCTTTTGCTTTGTACGTCGTCAAAGACGATGATGTTACAAGAAGGCTGTATAAGAATTTAAATTGGTAAAGAAAACTTCCTTAAGTAATACCTTAAGCCTCAAAAACAAAAAACATGTTATTAAGTGTGTAATTAACTCCAGACTTTGTGAGCCTTGGATGTGAATGCAAATTTAACTTTTTTTCTCATGTTTATTCTTTGAAATACCACTGCATATTTTTACCTTAATAATTTAGAGTTCTAGTAAACTATAGAATATCCTACCTTAGTGCATTTACTAGCTGAACTAGCCAGTTGTTGATGTCGTCTGGCCACAACACATGATATCCTGGCGTAGACATAAACCATGACAATCATAGGCAGAAAGAAAGATCCCATAGCCGAGAACACGACGTATCCAGCGTTTTGATTATATCTACACACACCCCCTTGGTTATGGTCTGGTTCATACCTGAAAATTGGTCTTCTAAATTAAAAAAAGATATTTAAACTGTAATGTATGAATAAGTATATAACTGTTTGTATTAACTTTATATTTTCTATTAAATAGCAAACATATAAAACATGTATTCCAACGTCATACATACATATCAAAAATATTGAAAGCTTTAAGTTACTATAGCCTTAATAGACGTAGATCGTGTTATCATAATGAACAACGTGAAAGCTGTCCTGCCTGTATAACTAAGACTAACCATCCGAGCATAGGCGGGCAAGTGATAGCTCCAGCAGCAATCCATACGAACAGGATCATTGTCAGGGCGAGCTTCTTTGATCTTCGACGTCGTGAGTAGGTTAATGGTCTTGTTACGGCTAAGTACCGATCTATGCTGATTGCGCACAGGGATAGAATAGATGCAGTGCATAGGAGAATGTCTAGGCTTATCCAAATATCGCATAGGATCCAACCGAGTTCCCATTCACCTGAAAATGTTAAAATATAGTTTTTGGTATTTATTGATATTATTGTAAAGCAAAATCGCACCGAATGTTACGTGGTAGGATATTCAATATGAATACACAGGTACACAGACAAACTATACCTATCTATAATATATTTTATTTACCTAAAATCTATAAGGTTACTAGCTGATCCTGACAAACGTCGTTTTGCCAAAAAAAAAGTCTCTAAAAATAGATGATGGCCGATTCTCAGACCTACTCAATATGCTCAGTAAATTTCAGGAGAATCGGTCAACCCGTTTCGGAGGTGTAAGGAAACGAAAACTGTGACACGTGAATTTTATATATTAGATTAAAATGATAAAACTTGGAAGAATTAAAACACTTTTATAAAATTTGGTTTGGTTGAGCAAGAAAGGCACCAGCTTCAGTTACAAGTTAAGTCTGCCAGACTTCTTAATTCGTTAATAAGCGCCTAATCCAGCGATTAATCGTGCACCTGACCCTAAGGTCCAATAGTCTCTGCACCAATGGGATCAAATTAATCTGTAATTGTATGAGTTTCTAAAACATGTTTACACACATTTAATTAAAAGTTCATTGGCTTCCAAAGTTATAAATTATCCAAACGTTAGAAACCATTATACCTCGGTTCAGTTGAGGTGAAAAGCGAAAATTAATGAAACGTGAAGGTTTCAAAAAGGCGATCAATCATACCCAAAGGACTCCAATGTCAAACTGTTTATTATTTTTTATCAATAAGCACTTTGTATGAAGGTATTCTTTTCAAAAACTCAATCGTTTTAATATAGACCTTGGCTTCACAGTCACAAATGTGAAAATATATTTTTTTCTTTTTAAGAACACCAGGATAGTGCCTCCATTTAATTAATAATCTACTTGTTTTTGGAGAACACGCTCTCTCTCTTATTAAACTTAAGAAATACAAAAAAAAAACAAAGAATTAAAATACAAAAAAAGTAATATATAATACAAAAAACAAAATAGCAATACCAGTAGCATTGTGTGTGTTTGTATGCGTGTAAATACATTTAAATGATTAATAAATGACTTAAAGTAACCACGTGACGGTTGGAGTGGGCATTCATCAAGTAAGTCATCTGAGACAATATATTATATTTTATTTGGCAAACAATACAAAATATAGAAATATATATTAGTATAAGTATAAAAAATAAATTTAATTGTATATGTATGTTTGTTATTGTTTGTACGGTACACGCCAGAGTGTTCAATTAACAGGTTGAGTTCGATCTTGTCCAATAGAAGTTTCTATTTGCATAACACTTGGGTCAACAGTGAAGGCAAACATCCATAGGCACCAGCATAGAACCAAGAGTGGAGGACTTGCCTAAACAAAAAAAAAATTCTAATTAATAGAAATTCGAGGCCAAGATCTGGTTAGCCAATGTTAAGTGACCGACCAAATCTCTAAGCAAATATTGTCGTATTTTATATTACTACTGCGAACGAGACTTTTGTGTTGAGATCATTCAACTGTTACCAATAAAATATTTAAAATGTTTCGTATTGCGAAATCGAATCAAATTTATCGTACAAAATTGTGTAGAATAAATGGAATTTATTAAACATGATTTTCACAATTATTTAAAACCGCACTCATTAAAACGTGAACTGAACAGTTGAGAGATTATGGTAATCTCTGTGATACTAACTACACAATCGCTTCCGTATAGAAAAATATGATACAATCTGTGTATATGTGTTATTGTTGTTTTTTTGTCAAAATCTCTTTAATTCGAATGTTTTTCAGTAATATTGTGCCTTACTATAATTTATAACTTTTGTAAAGGTTTTTTTTATGTATGTGTGCTGTTGGTGTGGCAAATAAAAAAAATATTGATTTATAGCCAAAATATATATAATATGTGGGTTGTGGGTATGGTTTGGGAAAATACATATTTTTGTTAATTTTTATCCAAACTAGCTGAACCATTGCTTTGCCATACATATTATCTTTAATTGTATGAGTAATTTAATCTAATTTAATCTAAATTAATCTAATTTAATCTAATTTAGCTTTTTACAACCAGTAGTTTCGGCTGTGCGCTGTCTGTCAGTCACTCAGTAACGGAAGAGAAATATAGATTTCTTAAATGTTTTTACAATGCGAACCAAGTAACCTAGCAACGCGGTTAAAACAAGACAATACTATTACAATATATTGTAAGACCTCTAGAAGCGGTCTGTAAACATCATTACATAACTGAAAAAGTTAAAAAAAAAAAACTATAATATACTTTACTTATCGTTTCAATAAAATATTTATATGTACATACAATGTTGATAAATACACAATGATATAAACAGATTTCAGAAATTTAATCTATTATAATGACAATAAAATTATTCAATATTCTACAGTGATTGGTCAACAGAATCAAACTGATTTATTAATCGTTATAATGTACTGTTTATACGCTATTAGCGTATCGAAATTTTGACAAAACAATTCCAATTTGAAATCCACAAAAGCTTTTCATGTTCATAACTGTACGAATGTTTGATAACTATTAAAATGATGAATAGATTATAAATGAATAATATAATTGAGTTTATAAAATTTATCTCTTTCAAAACACATAAACATTTCGATGATTACACTCAAGCGTGCGAAAATTTCAAAATTGTCTCCCTTGAGTCACGTCGGGAACATTATGATATGACGCTTTTGCATGACTTGGTCTCGGGCAGAATAGACTGTAGCGGGCTACTGGAAAGCATAAACTTTCTGGTACTCGCCTATCCCACTCGCAGTCTTGCCTTGTTCCAGGTCCCTCATGCAAGAACAAGCTACGGACAAAACTCAGTCTTGTGTCGCGCAGCAAGAACCTATAATGGGTCCTATGTGTCCTTAGATATATTTGGCCTAAATAGGAATTCTTTTAAAAAAAAACAAACTCAACCCCGCACACTCACTCACACAGAAACACCATTGCACACACTAATACACACACACACATACTTAAATGCCCGTTTTTTACATAATATACTGCACTTTTATATATGTATATATATATTTTTATTCATTTTGTTCAGTTCATGTTTTTTTTTGTAGTCTATTTTCGATTGTATGTTTTGACCTTCTTTTGGCTTTGTTGTTGATCTATTTTTGTTGTGTAAGCTTTTTGGAATAAGCTGTATAGGTTTAAGAAATAAAATAAAATAAAATGACTATAAAATAACTTAAATATAAAGTAGTTTAACGAGTAACTTAAAAGTTGTACGTATGTTACGGGCACTTTGGTGACGATTAAAAATATATTTAAATGCATATCTTCCACTTACCTCTGATATGAACTGCTATGGCAGGTGGCATCACAAATATCCCAACAAGAAGATCAGCTAGCGCTAAACTTGTTACAAAACAATTTGTGACCGTCCTTAACCTTTTGGTTGTCAAAACTGCTGATATAATTAATGTGTTACCTAAAATTTTTATTTTATTTTAATGATATGAAGTCTTGTTACATTACTCTAAACATATTAGCTAATATTAAAAAAAAACTCTGAACTTAATCTATCAGAAGCTTTTGGATAGCAAAATACAAAACGCTGTATACAATATATATTAAGTTTATACTACTATTAGAGATCATTATTGGTTGACAAATATCCGATACGTGGTTTTGGTTCTGTGCACTGACAAATGAAGCTTCGATAAGAATCTAATGTAGGTTATAATGTATAACCATAAACAAAAGGTAGCTTATAATTAAAGTTAGACTCAGGAAACCATATATTATTAAACTTTACGCCAGCGCTTACGAAAATAAATTTTCTTTACAAACTGTCTTAAGTAGATAGACTTTGTATTATGGTTTTAACCGCATTTATAAGTTAAAGCCCAAATATGCTTTAAGGAGCGACACGAATAAAACTCGAAGAAATATTATTATTAATAATTATTATGTAAGCTAATCTGTTCAACTTAATGAACTACTTAAAGCAATTTAGGAGACTAAGAGAAATTCGTACGAGTACATAATTAATAAAGCTCGCTCACCTATAACAGTAATAACTATTAAGCCGCACAGAAACACAACAACGGCTGCCTCAAAAGCTTCGTATTCCGTGCACACAGTGGTATTACATTGCAAATTTTCCTCTAACTTTTGATATGTGTATATGCTTGCGTTTTCTTCGTTTCTTTCTACATTTTCCACATGAAACTCGCTGTCTGGCTCTGTGACGTTCCATTTTATAAAATGTTCAACTACTTTGTAATCGATTAGCGATAACATAAGTTACGTTGAATAAAAATCAGTCATTTTCTGAAACAATAAATCATTTTTGTAGCAAATTCTGTTTAGGTTAAAATCTATATTCCCTTAGATTTCATATATTACATGGATACATGGATGGATGGTGGATCTACTGTATTGTTTAAATAAAATATATAATAGAAACACAATATGAACATTGGGTGAAACAAAATGAGATTGTTTGTATTAGAACATAAGAATAATTCAAATATATATTCATATATATTATATACAAATAATATACGCATAATAAAAGAGGGTAGGCGATCTGTTAGGGCACCAGTTCATAGACTGGGTATCTAAAGTCCTCCGCCTGTTTCTTTTGACAGTCCGTAGGTGCGTTTGTCCCCTTAATTAATAAAAACCGAACAGATTTTTCCCTACCAGTTTTTCGTCACCAAGAAAATAAACATAATTAATTATAAAAATTTATAAAGGTTTATGAGAATTGCAGGCCAATGTAAAATGATCTCTTGACCGAATTGTGAAAAGCATTTTCCACGTTTTAATTGACCGTGTCAGGCCAAGTGGATAAAAACGTCAAGATTTTAATGATGTTATAATATTTTGGTTAATTCAACCGTGTTTCACGGTGAAGGGTGCTATAACCTCTTTCAATCTGGTTAAATAATTTTTTTATAAAAAATAATTTCAGTATATTTTTTTATAGTAGAGGGGGCAAACAAGCAGGAGAATAATTATTATTATGATATTTTTTGTGATCTATAAAAATATATTTTAAAGACACACGGTTTATGTTATATTCAGTAATACTTTTATTATAGTATTAGTAGAACTATATATGAAGCTTATAATCCGATAAACTCAATATAATAGTCAACAAAGAAAATGATTCTCACTTTCTATAAGGAAATCATTTTTATATATTATCAAAAGTATAAATATATAAATGAAACGAAAGACTCATTTAAAATTTATTCGCATCAAAGCGGATGTAAACCTAACGAAGGGTCAAATGTGAGCACGATAATATTATCGTATTAACAACAAAACATATGAACATTTAACTCATTTAAAAAAAAAACATGCAGAAATACGTCGTGTTCCTTTTACTTATAATCAGCGTACAATGTTTGCCCAAATCACGGATCCGAAGGCAACATGATGAGGACTATGATGATGGCTTAACGTTTAATAACCAGGGTGAAGGTGATCACGATTTTATTGCTAACTCATCGAGCTGCGCTGCTGGCATGGTTAGATCACCGTGGGGAGCTTGTATAAGTTGTTATGAGTAAGTATACATTTGATAAGTATTAAAGAAATATATTTATCACAAATCGATTATAATAATAAAATAACATATTTAGACATTTTTATGTATTGTTTTTCCGATTTATTAATAATAGTAATTGCCACCGTATATGGGACTTTTTAATAGTTCGCGCGACGCTTGTAATATATAAATATGTGTTATTATATTCGGTATGATTAAAATTAATAATTGATTATTATAATTAACACCGATTAAGTAAGACACTAAATTGTTTAACATTAGTATTAATAGATTTTAAACATATAATGAGACCTTTGATTATTTCAGATACGCGGTTAAATTTGGTCGCACGGGTCCAAATTGCTAAGTAATTTTTTAAACATTTCAAAATGTAATGCTATTAGAAATACGTTTAACATTATATAATTAATATTATAAATAAACTGATTCCGGATTAAATGTATGTAATCTTATTAAACATTATTTTGTAGCTGTCGTGCATACAGTATAAAAATATATTTAATATAGAAATATAAAGTAGTTTTTATTAACCAATATATGAATATTGCATGACCAAGTAGATCGAGACTGTTGGTTCCCGGTGCGATGATCTCTCATGATCACTAAATTACATGGTTTAGATAACATCTTAGACCATGCGTCTAAGGTTCAGCGGTTGTGCTGATAATTAAAAGATTAACTAACTAACTAAAAGATTATAAGAAATGATATACAAAGTAACAATAGCAAAACAAGACAAGATAAAATTTAAAAATAAACTAGCTGACCCGGCAGCATACATAAGATGCTCACAAGATGATGAGAATCGTTCAAGCCTTTTCGGTGGCCTGCACGAACTAAGATTATCACACGATAATTTATATAAGATATGGGACAATAAATTTAAATATATTTTCACCTTTGCCAAAGATTTTTGGTGTTTTCAAAGCTACTTGCTGGCAAGTACTATGCTATTAGTGATAATATATCATTGTAGCAATATTAATCCGCTGTTTTAACATCAGTCTCTGCTGATTTTATTGAAATTTTTACACAATAATCGTCCTTAAGTAATGTGTACTTTGAAAAACATACATGTTACATTTCAAAGGTTTTACTAATCACAATAAAGTGATCCTAGACCCACTCTCTTTAACTAACTCGAGTGAATTCATACATTTTGTATAAACTCAGTCTGTCATTAAATGAATATTTCAACAATATACTTTTCATTTAAGTAAAGATTTTTCCCTTTAATATATCCTTTTAATTATTAAAGAATTAAATATATTAGGAACTACTAGGCTAGACAGTACCCAAGAGCTGGTGCTTTGGTCGCTCAACGAATAATTATCGCAAAACAACCAGGAAATGCCGCCAGCATAAAGGGTACTCTGCCACAAGAAACTTTTTAAGTTTATTTTAGTTTGATTAAACTAAAAGTTTGTTTATTCAAGTTGTATACTTATTACTTTTAGTATTTTAGTTTATAAAGGTATAATTAATAATTGTGTTTATTTTTGTAATTAATACATTTCTTATATTTTGTCGAAAAACTGTTTTATAGGTAGATATGACTAAGGTTGTTCAGTGCTGATTCTGAGCTTTTATAATTCTTTACTTTGTACAAGTAAGCGTTTTAAAAAAAACGTAAAAAAAGCTTGCATTACCCAGATTTTCGACGCACACATTTTATAAGCGTTTAAAAATATTTAAAAATACTTGACTTTGATATTTTTAAATTACAATTAACTCAAATTACAAAAATATTTCGATAATCAATAAGACAGTCTGTCTATTTTACTCAACACGTGTAAGTTGTTCATCGTAATTTTAAATTGTTTGTTATTATTTTTATTTTTAACTTACACTGTATAGAAGATACATGATTTATATCTTCATAGTACACATAGAACAGGTCAACCTCAGTTAGTTATTATCTTAACCGTTATCAACGTATTAAATGTAAGCAAAATGGAGAAGTATCTCGTGTATCTGGTATTTATATATATTTTGCAAATCGAATGTTATATTTTCGATTGTCAAAATGAATCACAGTTAAAGAAAAACGCAGTGAGTAAACAACCTTTGTTATTGTTAAGAAACAATATTACGAATAGCGTGGAGTTTCTTGTCGGCTCCTCGATTGCCTACGAGGCAAATGGTACAGGCTTATTTTCTCTGTTGACGATTCATAAGTGTAAGAATACCTGTATGAATATGTTTTTTATTTCTTTGAATATGTTTTTAATTAATAATAATTAAATATGGAGCAATATTTAAATTGATTATAGTTTTAATGGAATTCATAATTTTGGGTTTTGGACTTAGATAACATCAGTTAATTTTGTCTTGGAGTTCTAAAACTTTAATATATGCGGATTTTCTGAGTTAACCGATCAAAAGCAAAGCGTGGTTCGTAAAATAGAAATGCTCGTGAGAATTGTTATTCAGTTGTGCATTACAAACATTAAAGCATTGTAAACAGACAGATAAATAGATAACAGCCATCCAAACCGGTGGTAACGTAAATTCAAATGTATCTTTATAAAGCATATTTGAATATGAGTTTGACAACAAATGATTTCTACAAATTATGTGTATAATATTAAACAAGGTCAATTAACTATTTCAGATGGATTTTTAAATGAAATGTATCAAACAGTTCAATAATAAAAAAAATAATTCCAATTACACGGTAGGTGGTGTAGTAGTGTGGACCAAAAACATTTTTATTATTTGTATAAAAGAATTTCAGACGCGATCGGCGTGGAACGGATGATTATGAAGAAGAAGGTGGCTTCATAAATGCTCCAGGAACAACAAAGGACTTCGACTTTGGTTGGAATGTTAATAACTGTCCTGAGGGGCAAGTAAGAGCCCCTTGGGGACAATGTCTTACATGTAAAGAGTAAGTCTAGCTTTGCTATTAATTGAATACCCCATTTTGTATATTCTGTCATACTTAAATCGGATAAGTGGAGTCTGTGGGTGTGGTTGGTAAATGACCAGCACCATAAAAAAAAATTTACTTTTAGTCGTAACGAGTGGATTGGAGTAATAAGCACCGCTGTCGACTGGGACTTCGACGTATTACCAATTATTATAATTATATTTCTACAGATACATGGAGAAATTGAAAAAAGCCGGTCCTGGATGTACACAATAAAACAATATGCCTTCAAAGATGCATATATTTATCGTTAAGAATGCAACCTGCGTCTGTTATTTTAACTCAAGCAAAAATTTTTGTAATATATTTTATACAAATCTTGTTTTATTTTTGATTTTTGAAAAAAATAATTATTAGCGCTACATCAGTCTCTTTCTCAAACTGAAACATAACATATAATGGATGATGTTAATACGAACAAAGAAACTTATTACATACTTATAGTGTATGTTCCCTTATTAAGCGAAGCTTTTCACGGCCTTCGTCTATATTAGTCTATAACCGTCTAGAGCAGTGGTTCCCAACGTGGGGCGTACTCCCCACCTGCGGCAATTTCGCAATTGGAGGGGGCATTTTGATTTTTTTTCTGTTTACATTACCTCTCTAGTTAAGGGCATTTCATATCTTTGCATTTGGTTAGGGTCGCATTTTCTTTTGTTTTCATGGGTTATTCTTATTTTCATTTTCTTATTTTTGCAGGGGTTAGGGGGGCATTTTCGATTTTAGAATATCGAAAGTGGGGCGCGCACCTAAAAAGGTTGGGAACCACTGGTCTAGACGGTTATAGACTAATATAGACGAAGGCCGTGAAAAGCTTCGCTTAATAAGGGAACAAGGGAATTAAGAAGGTGTATAGTTGCTTAGCTATATTTTGCTTAGCGTGATTCAGATAGATAGATTCAGAATAGATGTCCTTACAAGAACAGTACTATATCAGTTAAATAAAAACACTTAATAGGCGCGTGACAGAACCACTTGGTTATCGAACCTGGCGCTTTCCCTCACAGCATATGTATTAATAAAAAGAAAAATTCTTTACACAAAGCAAACATACACGCACACACAATTTCGTACACACACAACGATGCAATAGTTTGATTAAAAATAAAAAATCTATCATATTAACGAAATGTTAACATCTTTTATTAAATTTCCGTTTGTTTATGTAAAGATGAATCGAACCCCACTACACAAGCGATCCTCATATGTTGCTGTTTTAATTTACAATGCTATTATGTATGTATTTATATCTTGGTATCAGTTTAAAAATATAAAAAAGGTTTTTTGTAATTTAATTTCTGTTCCAACATGTTTATACAGCATTTCAGACGTGATAGGCTTGAAACGACTGATTATAACGACGAAGGTAGCTTTGTACATACTGGAGACACGACAAAGACCCTTTGTAGGCGTGTGGGGATGCATGCAAAGAGTATGTCGACCGAACTTTGCTATGATATATAAAAATCGAAAACTACGTCTAAATTGTATAGTTATATATATTTTTTTAATTCTATCTGAATTATTAGCAATTATATCATTTATATAATTAAGAACAATTAAGTCTTATATTGAATTAGTGCAGAAGATATGGTTCAATGATTGCTTTTCATTACAACTAAGTCCTTTGTTTCGCATACGTGGTCTTTTAAATGTATTTATATAAATATCATATATATATAGGAGAGTTTGGATACATAACTTTTAAATTGAAAACCACATAGATAGAAATATTTTGAATGGGTTGAGTTGAGTATTTTAGAACTCTCGTAGCTTTAGATATAGGAAAGTCAAACACTGGAGTGCTCACACTGATACCACTTTCTTGGCGAACGCATCGATCGCTGATACGTTTCAAACAAACAAAAAAGTTACTTTATTCTTATACCTTTCTTAAATTTTTAAATTATCGAAAAATTGTAAAAAGATTTGACTTACAGACTACAATTTCATTGCCATTACCCAAATTAAGGGCGTAGAGGATACGAGAAGAACTGCCAAGAAATTCTCCGCCTCTCTTTTCAATTTTCCACTTGGTGTTTGACAGTTTTGAAGTTCGAATAATAAATATCTCAAGGATCAATAATACATGTTTTCCAAAGGTGATGGAGATCAGTTAAACTTGATTCTGACCAAAACAATTATGTAATTTACAACAAAAAAACCGATGCACATTAAATATGAATTATTTTTTACATAGGAGTAATTGAAAAGGCCTGGATGTAGCGGATAAAAATAAAAATCGGTAAAAATTGATATTGCTTTTTGCGTCAGATATAGCCTTGTTCAATAAAACACAATGGATGACACGTTTGTGTTGATAATATATATAGCATTTTACATTTATTTTCGTAAAACCTATTCTATCATCTGCAACATACCCCCAAAACCTCAATAATTGTAACATCGTCATATCTTATTAAAAGGGTATTTCTTTTGTTTATTTATTCACATTTTGTTGCACTAAAACAGTAGAAGTGGATAATGTTAATATTTAGTACATATAAGAGCAACGGGCGACCTTATCGCTAATAACCTATATTTTCCAGGCAACCCACAAAATAAAATAATACTTATAATACAATTAGACTGATGCAAGAGGTGAGAAGAATACAAAAAAACACCACATATTCAATTAAGTAAAACAGGAAAAAATAATCTAAAAATATAAATAATTACATTACGGACAACAAATTCTTTTGAAGAAGAGATTTAAAAGATGACAGTGAGAAGGTGAAGGTTTTTTATGTAAATGTTAAGAGACCATTTTATTCATACTTAATATTCCTCAGAATAAACAGATTAATTTCGAAATTATTTTTCTACGTAGTAAGTGCAATTTTAATCTTTAATCTTTCGATTTTTGACTCTAACAGTGTCGTGTTTAGTGTCTAACATTTTATAAAATGTGTTCATACACAATAAAAAAAACCACAATAATAGTCACTTGAAGGGTTTGTAGGTATATACTAAAAGTTACATATCTAAGTCTTATCAAAACATTTGTAATCTTAAAATATACTTTTATTAATAATACCCTTTATATGTTAGTAATACTTACAAAAAAAATCCTTTTAAAATGTACACAAAAACACGCTAAAAATAATCACCGTATCACACAGTTTTCTTTATAAAATATTAACACATTTAACAAAGATCCGAACTTAATAAATAAATTGGTTTATAGATCATGAGACGTATATTAAGTTGCAAGCAAATTCACAGATTCTTAATACGTACAACTAGTCTTTATAGTCTCCCCGTGAAAGTTTATTTACTGAGGGTAACATACGTCAGGCTCTCACAACGTCAGAGGCTCTACTGCCGCGCAAATCGCGAATCTAGAAATATCTAACTGTAAGAGGGTTGAAAAAAGATGTAATAAAACCTTTTTAGAGCTTCCAATCGCGACTTATACTTCTCCGTCTCAGCAATCGTGGTCATTAAGAGTGTCAAAAAAGGGCGTACCTATACATTTTTGGAAAATTAATCATTCGGTTAATGCTTTATAATGTTTAATTACCGTATTACTGTATAATTAAGTTTATGAACCTCCATATTGTATGGATCTACAATGTGGAAACTTTTTGTATCTTATAGTAAACATCAACTAATATCACTTATTGCGCTTACGGCAGGACGTTCAATTATACTACGTACAAAACATGATGGTTTGAAAAATATATAATTGTTATAAATAGGAGTAGGACCTTCATTTTTTAAATAATATACTTAAAAACAAGAATATAATGTTTATTATGTGACTAAATAAAAACTTAGTTCTTCTGTTGCTTTATACATAGTATTGTATCAGCTATCTTGTGTACGTCAATATTTTTTTTATTATAAAGCTAAGAGGGTACCACAATAAACCGGTCTGAGAAGATACCCACAACAAACTCAGTTGGTCAACTATAGATTTTTTAAGTTTGTAATAAAAATTAGTATATTCCTTGCCAAGGTGTAATCCCAAGCATGGTTTAGGCGTGTTGCTCAACAGACAATAGACAGCAGACAAACATAGTTACATCAGTATTTATAGTATAGGGTGATGGGGGTTCAATAGTAGTAGACATGTGAACTTTTATACCACTCAGACGGAGAACAGTCATATATTCAGCCATAAATTATATTGAGTGTCGACTTTCGAGCTGCAAAAAGCAGTTTACTGAAATCTACGTTCTGAGTTTTGTAAAAGATTAAAAATAATACCAGCTTTATAGCTGTAACGTGGAATGAAGAATTTGAATTTTTTCCTCTCTAGACTTTCTGTGATCGATGTAATTTACTTGTCAATCGGTTATCCAGTTCTTAACAACTAGATTATGATAATATCGCGGTAATACCGGTAAAACGGTACAGTTATATATTACCACAAATATTTTTCATCTAAAGTCACTCAAACGACACAAGATATTTTAACGAATTTTCTTAAACCATACCGTAACAATTGTTAATTGAATTGATTGAAATGTCAAATTGTTGGAAACGCTTTAAAAACCCTATTTTATAAGGCCTTTATGTGCCTAATTATATTATTCTACACAAGCTTTTTAATGTGACGTTTATATTATGAAGAAAATGAATCATTTAAAGAATATCCAAGAAGACATTAAGATTTTGTCGGATTTATAAAAAACGTTTATCTTTCGGCGCGATTTAGACATGCAAGGGTCATTTACAAAAATAACGGCGTGTATTTGACAAGTCCAGACCATTTATCAACTTTATTAAATTAAGTGTGGACCTGATAAACTTTATGATAGACTCTTCTTTAAATGTTTTCCTTGTCATAACAGTAAAAATAAAATGTATATTTCTAATTTTAATACAGAATTCGTCACATATCATTTCCATGCTTAACCATTTATTGGGAGTAAAACTAATTATTAAAAAAATGTAAATAACTATATTATAATATTTAGACATACAAATTTTAAAAAAATATAGTAACTATACCCCAGTCCCTAAAACCTTAGAATGGTATCTACAAGTTTTATATTCTTTTTTTGATCAAGCGTATAATAATAAAGAATACATTTGTTTGCCTTTAACAATTGATTAGATGATTTCGTCATATTCTGAATACACACACACATAAGCACTTTCTGCTTGTGTCATTAAATAATAACATCAGATATAACACTAATCAGAAACTATCCAGCCCAGCTACGCAATGCAATACAAGAAAATGATTTGTGGTATCTCCAGAGACACAAAACCATACATTTAATTTACTCTCTTATTGGTTCACGTCAACGCGATTTATATTTATTGTACCCGTATAAATAACATAAATGACAAGTACATCCACACAAAACAAAATGTATCGTAATATCGTTTTTATTATTGTTATGCTAAGCGTCTGATCTAAAAGTCATTAAGAATGAGCAATATTTATTATATAATTTGCTTTACGGTAATGACATTTTATGTAGAGCTTTGCCTTTCGAAGGATAAGTTGAGGCTCGGCCAGAATAGCGTAATCGAAACATAACAGATTAATTTCACAGTAAGATACAAAAAACTGGTTTTATATCTAAATTGTCACAAGCAGCCTATTTTAATAGTCGAGTCAAATAAAAATGTGGTGATGAGTTATTACGGTTGGTTAAATTGATTAAGATAGTGCCGTGCCGACAAATCACCTGATTGAGGTGGATTTATGACAAAAAAAACTAATGGGTTAAAGCAATAAAATTTAAATTTCACATTACCACCTACAAGAACTATATACGAATGCTTAAATATAAGTGTAATGTAGACAATTCGTTGGCTAATTATGCCTATGCGATGTTTTTATCATCAAAATTTCCATAGATAACATTTTGAACTCGTACAAAAGCATTCAAATAACGTTAACCGTAATAAGAGTACAAATGTGGGATGGCTGTTTTTATTTATGACAATATAGAAAATAGAAATGATTACATAAATTGGTGTATTTTATAAACTAAAGAGTTTGTAGTACCTTTTTATAAGCAAAATCAAAAATATCTTTATTCATATAGATAACTTATGTACACTTATAAATCTTCAACAAAATAAGTTATAAAAAATTACGATTCTACATTTACTGCCAGTTCCCAAATTTAAGGGCGTAGAGCGGACGAGAAGAACTGGCAAGAAACTTTCCGCCACTCCTTTAAATCGCCAAGCATGTTTCACTGTACGATTGTAAAGATCTGCAACCATTACACCATGCACCAGCGAATGGGTCAGTATCTATATTAAATAAAACAATTAAAAAACATTTATATCATCGGTGGGCATAGCGAAATAGGAATAGATATCTAACGTTAAAGTAAAAACAAACCGCAAACACACAGTACACAGAGACTCAACCAGGAAAAACTATTAGCATAGCAACACAAATTCAAGTTCACGAGCACGACGCCAGCGAAAAAAAAACATTAGATTTGGATATTTAATATTAAAATTCACGCACTATATATAAACCATTTATGACACTGAAGTACTAATAAATGAAAAATGGACGCATTTTTTTGGTTTTGTGTAGGTTGAAGTAGAAAAATTTAGTTATTCATCTTACTGTTGTAAATACTCTGTAACCTAGGTGTGTCATTAGCTGGCTGAGTCAGCACTTCTGTTACGTTTACCGAATCCTGTCTTGACCTGGACGTTTCTGGGTTACGCCTAAATAGTTTCTGATTAGCAAGCGTCTTTTGGAATTAATTCTTAATCTGGGTTCACTGTAATAGGTACTAATTTAGGTTTGCGCTATTTTATTTATAATGAAAATGTTACTAATGGTTCTGCTGAAGATTATTTAACACTAACAATAAAATATAGTTTAAAAAAATATATCAACTATCTATCCCGTGCATCACAGGGAACAAAAACCAACTTTCCTATTTAAAACATAACGATACCTGCTCTATACCCTTGTAGCGGCGTTGTAGCGGCGTTGTAGCGGCTATGTAGCGGCGATGTCGGCGTTGTATCGGCATTTTAGCGGCGTCGTAGCGGCGTTGTAGCGACGTTGTAGCGGCGTTGTAGCGGCATTTTAGCGGCGTTGTAGCGGCGTTGTAGCGGCATTTTAGCGGCGTTGTAGCGGCGTTGTAGCGGCGTTGTAGCGGCATTTTAGCGGCGTTGTAGCGGCGTTGTAGCGGCGTTGTAGCGGCGTTGTAGCGGCGTTGTAGCGGCATTTTAGCGGCGTTGTAGCGGCGTTGTAGCATTATTGTAGAGGCGTTGTAACGGCATTGTAGCGTCATTGTAGCGGCGTTGCAGCGGCGTTATAGCGGGGATGTAACAACACTATATCTTTTATACTTATTTTTATTACTAAAGGCTTTGTCGTAATTAAAATTATTATTGTGTATAAGTAGTTTGGATTTTAAATAATAAAAAATTACCATTTTTTATTGCCTAAACTTGCCAAACGTTTACCGAAAAAAATCCAATACATTTAAAAAATATCGGCGTTACGATAAATCAAAGGGGAATTCCTCCATAAATCCTTGTCCAGTACCTTTCAATTTTACCTTTAAATATATAACGGAACAGCGAAAATAAACGCAGCTGCGAAATAAATAAAAAAACTCAGAGAAATCACTACTGTTGTAATTAACAATAGTAATTAATGACACCTTTGGAGATCTTCTCCTAATGAACTATACTAGTGGGAGTCCCATTATTTGAGGATACGATCCTTTCTTGAGGACCCTTAAGTTTGAAAATACATCAGCAGTTGATTCCACGGAAGTTAATTTAATGAGTTTTAGCGAATATAGATTGATTCATTCGTAAAGTCTCCTATCCTAATTTGAACATGTTAATAAAATTATAATTATTCGTACATTTATAAAAATCAAGCCAAGCACCATATGGTGCCTATAATATATGAAAATAATTATAACTATGACGATAATAACAATGTGAAATTCGAGTTTTTGGCCTCATTTTTTTCTTTTTAATCATTGGTTATATGTACGCTTATTGGGCGTAAGGCAGGTGATGGTTTTCGACCAGTCGAGCGAATGTTAGTTGCCGCGATCCAATGACTATCTCAGAGTTGTACGTAGCGAAAAAGCGCGTTACCAGTTTGATAGATAAATTTAGTATTTTGAGAATGTTAACCTCAATTTATTTAACCTTGCGATATGTTTGAGTTCTGTCAAAATATTTGACTTCATTACACAAACAAACTGAAAGCAATATACAATGATATAAATTTCAGACATCAAGTTTAAACTCGTGTTTTTTACTTTTACCATTAGTTTGGCCCTATTTTTATTAATAATTAAAAAAATATTTGGAGTAATAATGTTAAAGAATGATGACAATAATATATATGAAAGAAATATATTAAATCATACTAAAAAAAATAACTGTGCTGCGGACTGTATAAATGCCATATTTATTTTACATAATATAAATAAACTTATATATTTTCACAACTTTTGAGTGGGAGTGCCATGCTGTTCCTTAGAGTTTCAGCCGAATGGGCAGGCACGGCCGGAGAAATACCACTCTCTCACAGAAAACCGGCGTAAAGTGATACAATTTGACTTTGTTCATTTTGTACTCGCGTTTCGTTCGGTGTATGAGACCTTCTGGTGCCCATCCTTTCCCCTCCCCCATCCTCTTCCCCTACCCCTCCATTTCCCAATTCCCCTTTAAAGGCCGGCAACGCGCTCACGGGCTCCCAGCCGCGTGGGTGACTGTGGGCGGCGAATTCACCTTTATGGTGGGCCTCCTGCTCCTCCTGGAGCTGCGTTTGGCCCCTCTTCTATATAAAAAAAAACAACTAGTGAATATTTCAACTAAATAAGTGACTTCAGGTCAATTTTGGGTTTATCTAGTTCAGATTATAAATCCATGGCATCCACATACAACCTATTATTGCTAGCTAATTGCTTTAATAAAGAGGAATTATATATTCATTTACAAATGTCTTCGTTAACTATATAATTGAGATTTTGTAATTAGAAATTTTAGAGTCACTGACAACTTCCGGTCATTGAGTTCAGTGTTCTAAGTGTGAAAGCACTCGGTTACTTTAAATTGAACTTGAATATGTATGAAATTGCCTACGTAACCGCTAGAGGCGCTGTTAAAAGCTTTTAGAAATTTTGTATCGCTACCTCAACTACTACTACGACGTATGACGTATACTATACACTATACGTCATTTTTGGATGTAAGACGCGTTTAATTGTGACGTTTGCTTTCAAAGTCAGTATAAGTGTGCGAATATGGGAAGAAAATTGGTGCCGGTAATTGAAAGCTCAATCTCACGGTTGCCATTACCGCAATCGTAATGTACGTATCGGTACGTATCGGTACGTATTTTACAACACTGCATGTATTGCATCAGTTCACAATACTTAACATTACTTTAATTAAGACTTAACCTCGCACACTCACTCACACAGCAACACCTTTGCACATACTAATACACACACACTTAAATGCTCGTTCTTCACATAATATACTCCACTTGTTCATATGTATATATATTTTTTATTGATTATTTTCGTGTTTTTTTTGTTATTGTTATTTTTGATCTTAGATTCTATTTCCGGTTCTATGTTTTAACCTTATTTTGGCTTTATTTTTATTGTGTAAACTTTTTTGATAAGCTTAAGGTTTAAGAAATAAAAATAATAAAATAAAATTACTTAGACATTTTTTCGTGCCCCGCTGCTGCGTTCAGGTGTAATGTAGAATCGAAATTGAAATCATCAATTATAGCATTTTTTTGTGAATTATATAGTATTAACAATATATCTTATATTTTACTTCTCCTTTTGTGATTGTAATAAGGTATAGAATTTTAAATTTTTTTGTTTGTGAAACATGTTTTATATCTGTCATATATCTTTTTCTGTTATTGTATTTTTGTGATGTGTCTGTTTTGTTTCCGTAAAATAAATAAATACTAATTTACGTAAATTTGTAATTTACGTAAATACCTACACATTATAAGTGAATGTTATTAGACTTTCAAATTAAATGACATAATTCCATATTAAATTACCATTTTGAGATTGTTTGGAACGAGACAATTAAACCTTGTTAATGTTAACTAAGCTAACTAAGCCAAAGCTTTGCTAGGATACTGGTAACTTTTCTATTAATGTAGCTCCTACAAAACCCCGGTGAGTCACTTAAACTTACTCGATAAAACCAAGAACTTTTAATTTAAAATAGAACTTTGCGTGGTTTTCAACGTTGTGGAAAACTTTGATTTTCCCATTCTAAACATTTTATTGACTCTTTGCATACACGACATATCCACATAGCGTAACTTTTATGAATATGACCTGATTTGGGTCGACTTTAGTAAAACTTTAAGTATGTTAGGCGGTCAGTCCACGGCCTCACTACTCTTGTAATGATGTTATTTGTGAACATTCAATTAAAGGATTTTTTATCCCGTGTACCCGTTAACCTTAACCTTTACCTATACTTTATATATTACGGCATTATGATTTTGAAGTACGTAAGTGCATCCTTATTAAATTACAAGCATTCCAAAAATTGTTTTTTTGGTTTCTATGACTCTTCTTTAATTGCATCCTTTCAGTTTTTTGGAAAAATATTTAATGTACAGATTTTCGATTTATACTGTCTTATTATTAGTAAAGATAAAAGTCCTTGTATATATTGTGGGCTCGCCCCGGAATGAGAAGAGCTGAGCCATTCCCTGAAAATAGACAAGTGTTTTAGTCTGTCAGTGGCATCTGTCAATGTCATCTGTCAGTGGCATCTGTCAGTGTCAGGTGTCAGTGGCATCTGTCAGTGGCATCTGTCAGTGTCAGGTGTCAGTGTCAGGTGTCAGTAGCATCTGTCAATGTCATCTGTCAGTGGCATCTGTCAATGTCATCTGTCAGTGTCATCTGTCAGTGTCATCTGTCAGTGTCATCTGTCAATGGCATCTGTCAGTGTCATCTATCAGTGTCAGGTGTCAGTAGCATCTGACAATGTCATCTGTCAGTGGCATCTGTCAATGTCATCTGTCAATGTCATCTGTCAGTGGCATCTGTCGATGTCATCTGTCAGTGTTATCTGTCAATGTCATCTGTCAGTGGCATCTGTCAATGTCATCTGTCAATGTCATCTGTCAGTGGCATCTGTCAATGTCATCTGTCAGTGTCATCTGTCAGTGTCATCTGTCAGTGTCATCTGTCAATGTCATCTGTCAATGTCATCTGTCAGTGTCAGGTGTCAGTGTCATCTGTCAGTGTCATCTGTCAATGTCATCTGTCAATGTCATCTGTCAGTGGCATTTGTCAGTTACATCTGTCAGTAGAATCTGTCAATGTCATCTGTCAGTGGCATCTGTCAATGTCATCTGTCAATGTCATCTGTCAGTGGCATCTGTCAGTGTCATCTGTCAGTGTCAGGTGTCAGTGTCATCTGTCAGTGTCATCTGTCAATGTCATCTGTCAATGTCATCTGTCAGTGGCATTTGTCAGTTACATCTGTCAGTAGAATCTGTCAATGTCATCTGTCAGTGGCATCTGTCAATGTCATCTGTCAATGTCATCTGTCAGTGGCATCTGTCAGTGGCATCTGTCAGTGGCATCTGTCAGTGGCATCTGTCAGTGGCATCTGTCAATGTCATCTGTCAGTAGCATCTGTCAATGTCATCTGTCAATGTCATCTGTCAGTGGCATCTGTCAATGTCAGGTGTCAGTAGCATCTGTCAGTGGCATCTGTCAATGTCATCTGTCAGTGTCAGGTGTCAGTGTCAGGTGTCAGTAGCATCTGTCAATGTCATCTGTCAGTGTCAGGTGTCAGTAGCATCTGTCAATGTCATCTGTCAGTGTCAGGTGTCAGTAGCATCTGTCAGTGGCATCTGTCAATGTCATCTGTCAGTGTCATCTGTCAGTGTCATCTGTCAGTGTCATCTGTCAGTGTCATCTGTCAGTGTCATCTGTCAATGTGATCTGTCAGTGGCATTTGTCAGTTACATCTGTCAGTGGCATCTGTCAATGTCATCTGTCAGTGGCATTTGTCAGTTACATCTGTCAGTGGCATCTGTCAATGTCATCTGTCAGTGTCAGGTGTCAGTAGCATCTGTCAATGTCATCTGTCAGTGTCATCTGTCAATGTCATCTGTCAGTGGCATCTGTCAGTAGCATCTGTCAATGTAATCTGTCAGTGGCATCTGTCAATGTCATCTGTCAGTAGCATCTGTCAATGTCATCTGTCAGTGTCATCTGTCAGTGGCATCTGTCGATGTCATCTGTCAGTGTTATCTGTCAATGTCATCTGTCAGTGGCATCTGTCAATGTCATCTGTCAATGTCATCTGTCAATGTCATCTGTCAGTGTCAGGTGTCAGTGGCATCTGTCAGTGTCAGGTGTCAGTGTCAGGTGTCAGTAGCATCTGTCAATGTCATCTGTCAGTGGCATCTGTCAATGTCATCTGTCAATGTCATCTGTCAGTGGCATCTGTCGATGTCATCTGTCAGTGGCATCTGTCAGTGGCATCTGTCAGTGGCATCTGTCAGTAGCATCTGTCAATGTCATCTGTCAATGTCATCTGTCAGTGGCATCTGTCAATGTCATCTGTCAGTGTTATCTGTCAATGTCATCTGTCAGTGGCATCTGTCAGTGTTATCTGTCAATGTCATCTGTCAGTGGCATCTGTCAGTGGCATCTGTCAATGTCATCTGTCAGTGTCATCTGTCAGTGTCATCTGTCAGTGTCATCTGTCAATGTCATCTGTCAGTGGCATTTGTCAGTTACATCTGTCAGTAGAATCTGTCAATGTCATCTGTCAGTGTCATCTGTCAGTGTCATCTGTCAGTGTCATCTGTCAGTGTCATCTGTCAATGTCATCTGTCAGTGGCATTTGTCAGTTACATCTGTCAGTAGAATCTGTCAATGTCATCTGTCAGTGGCATCTGTCAGTGGCATCTGTCAATGTCATCTGTCAGTGGCATCTGTCAATGTCATCTGTCAGTGGCATCTGTCAGTGGTATCTGTCAGTGGCATCTGTCAGTAGCATCTGTCAATGTCATCTGTCAATGTCATCTGTCAGTGGCATCTGTCAATGTCATCTGTCAGTGTCAGGTGTCAGTGTCATCTGTCAGTGTCATCTGTCAGTGTCATCTGTCAATGTCATCTGTCAGTGTCAGGTGTCAGTGTCAGGTGTCAGTAGCATCTGTCAATGTCATCTGTCAGTGTCAGGTGTCAGTAGCATCTGTCAATGTCATCTGTCAGTGTCAGGTGTCAGTAGCATCTGTCAGTGGCATCTGTCAATGTCATCTGTCAGTGTCATCTGTCAGTGTCATCTGTCAGTGTCATCTGTCAGTGTCATCTGTCAATGTCATCTGTCAGTGGCATTTGTCAGTTACATCTGTCAGTGGCATCTGTCAATGTCATCTGTCAGTGTCAGGTGTCAGTAGCATCTGTCAGTGGCATCTGTCAGTGGCATCTGTCAGTGGCATCTGTCAATGTCATCTGTCAGTAGCATCTATCAATGTCATCTGTCAATGTCATCTGTCAGTGGCATCTGTCAATGTCATCTGTCAGTGTCAGGTGTCAGTGTCAGGTGTCAGTAGCATCTGTCAATGTCATCTGTCAGTGTCAGGTGTCAGTAGCATCTGTCAATGTCATCTGTCAGTGTCAGGTGTCAGTAGCATCTGTCAGTGGCATCTGTCAATGTCATCTGTCAGTGTCATCTGTCAGTGTCATCTGTCAGTGTCATCTGTCAGTGTCATCTGTCAATGTCATCTGTCAGTGGCATTTGTCAGTTACATCTGTCAGTGTCATCTGTCAATGTCATCTGTCAGTGGCATCTGTCAGTGGCATCTGTCAGTGGCATCTGTCAGTGGCATCTGTCAGTGGCATCTGTCAATGTCATCTGTCAGTAGCATCTGTCAATGTCATCTGTCAATGTCATCTGTCAGTGGCATCTGTCAATGTCAGGTGTCAGTAGCATCTGTCAGTGGCATCTGTCAATGTCATCTGTCAGTGTCATCTGTCAATGTCATCTGTCAGTGGCATCTGTCAGTAGCATCTGTCAATGTAATCTGTCAGTGGCATCTGTCAATGTCATCTGTCAGTAGCATCTGTCAATGTCATCTGTCAGTGTCATCTGTCAGTGGCATCTGTCGATGTCATCTGTCAGTGTTATCTGTCAATGTCATCTGTCAGTGGCATCTGTCAATGTCATCTGTCAATGTCATCTGTCAATGTCATCTGTCAGTGTCAGGTGTCAGTGGCATCTGTCAGTGTCAGGTGTCAATGTCATCTGTCAGTGGCATCTGTCAATGTCATCTGTCAGTGGCATCTGTCAGTGGTATCTGTCAGTGGCATCTGTCAGTAGCATCTGTCAATGTCATCTGTCAATGTCATCTGTCAGTGGCATCTGTCAATGTCATCTGTCAGTGTCAGGTGTCAGTGTCATCTGTCAGTGTCATCTGTCAGTGTCATCTGTCAATGTCATCTGTCAGTGTCAGGTGTCAGTGTCAGGTGTCAGTAGCATCTGTCAATGTCATCTGTCAGTGTCAGGTGTCAGTAGCATCTGTCAATGTCATCTGTCAGTGTCAGGTGTCAGTAGCATCTGTCAGTGGCATCTGTCAGTGGCATCTGTCAATGTCATCTGTCAGTGGCATCTGTCAATGTCATCTGTCAGTGGCATCTGTCAGTGGTATCTGTCAGTGGCATCTGTCAGTAGCATCTGTCAATGTCATCTGTCAATGTCATCTGTCAGTGGCATCTGTCAATGTCATCTGTCAGTGTCAGGTGTCAGTGTCATCTGTCAGTGTCATCTGTCAGTGTCATCTGTCAATGTCATCTGTCAGTGTCAGGTGTCAGTGTCAGGTGTCAGTAGCATCTGTCAATGTCATCTGTCAGTGGCATCTGTCAATGTCATCTGTCAGTGGCATCTGTCAGTGGTATCTGTCAGTGGCATCTGTCAGTAGCATCTGTCAATGTCATCTGTCAATGTCATCTGTCAGTGGCATCTGTCAATGTCATCTGTCAGTGTCAGGTGTCAGTGTCATCTGTCAGTGTCATCTGTCAGTGTCATCTGTCAGTGTCATCTGTCAGTGTCAGGTGTCAATGTCAGGTGTCAATGTCATCTGTCAGTGGCATCTGTCAGTGTCAGGTGTCGATGGGAGATGCGCGGCGCTGTCACTGTGACAGGTGACATTTCGGAATGCCGGTTACGTTTTGATTGAAGAACTGTTCGGTGACACTATGTGTAATTGTCTAATACCATAATCTAGTGTTTAGTTGTTTAAGTCCCCCACTGAACCAAAGTTGGTTTTAATGAACACGTAATAAAGAATTGAAATCATTGTTTGTTTTATTTATAATGCTAGCTTTCCCCCGCGGCTTCGCCCACGTGTATTTTGGTTAAGTATATAGCGTATTTTAATGATCTCGACAGGGCTTTCTTTCACGGGCTAAAATCTTGTTACAATTGGAATTATATATAGCCTGTGTTACTCAGGGATGATGTAGCTTTACAGGATCGGATGATTCAGGGAAATCGAGGGCAACTTTTAAATTAATGTACAGGCAATTACTATTCTGACAATGTTATATTCTGATAGTCATCTTCTTATGTGGATGAGCTGATGATGGAAGGTAAAACTCCTCAGCGGTTAAGAGTTGAAAGAAAATTCTTACGAAGTTATGAGTATGAAATACGTACTTGTGAGGTTATTACTTATTAGCTTGACCAAATAATAAAAGGTAAACCTCATTAGCGTTAAGGATGTAGGTGGAAAAATGGATGCGGACAAACGATAAACGTCTCTTCACTCGTTTCCTTTTACTTGTTTGTATAGGTAGTGTTCCCTCAAAATAATCATAGGGTAAAACGTTATTGAAAGTTTGAACTGCATGGTAGTCATTACACAATGGAGCATCTTAATACCGCGATGGATATATTTGGCCTAAGTAGAAGTTCTTTAAAAAAAACTTAGACTCAATCTCGCACACTCACTCACACAGCAACACCATTACACACAGTGATACACATACACACACTAAAATGTTCGTACTTCACATAGTTCCACTTGTTCATGTGTATATATATCTTTTTTTTTTTCTGTTCGTGTTTTTTTTGTTATCCTTTTTTCTGATCTTAGATTCTATTTCCGGTTCTATATTTAAACCTTATTTTGGCTTTATTTTTAATCTATTTTTATTGTGTAAACTGTTTTTTGATAAGCTGTATAGGTTTAAGAAATAAAAAAATAAAATAAATCTAGGTTGATGACGAATTTTATCAACGCCATCTATCGAGCACATTGTTCAACACTTCAACCGCGCCCGCGCGCACTGCGTTATTTGTTATTTTTGTTACCTCTCATAAGTTTTAATATTAAGATTAACTTGTATTAGAACATATTTAACAATATATAACTAATCAATCGATATAAGTGTTTAAAAATTTTGAAGCAGCGGTTGAAGTAAATTTTCAATTGACCATAACATCTCTTTCTCTTAACCGATTTTGACAAAATAAACTTTTGACAACGCTCCCAATTATATGTAATCCAATTTTGAAAACCGTGTTCAGTAGTTTTCAAGTTATAACGTACTAGACAGACAGACAGACAGACAAGAATTCCAAAAATTGTTTTTTTGGTTTCTATGACTCTTCTTTAATTGCCTCCTTTTAGTTTTTTGGAAAAATATTTAATGTACAGATTTTCGATTTTTACTGTCTTATTATTAGTATAGATTAAGTAGGTGGTAGTCAGTAGTATTTCTCGCTCAAGCATCGCAATACAGTGAGGAAATTCCGACAGAATGTTGTCATTTAAATTATTAAATTTGTCTCCCTATTAAACTGTAATTGCTGTATGAATTATACAAATAATTATGGAAGTTGTGGAAGTTTTTAAACGATACTAAATAATACCAATACGATAAAAAAGAATGTGAATTCACGATAAACTGAACATTGAAAAAAAATTACACACCATAAATATTAATTACTTTGTAATACGTTCCACTTCCGCTCTTATAAAAAACTTCATTTAAGTTATTCAAGAGTCTACACTTTCTACGAAAATAAAATGACCTTCAATATATAACTTTTATTTTACTAACGGTTAACTTCGATTGTTGTGACCAAAGTCAAATCATTTATTCAGTAACATGTCGCATGTTACTTGCATTTTAAATCTAAATGACTCAACGTCTGTTCCTACGCGTCCAAGCTGAGAAGAAGCAGGCGAGAAACCCAACTTGGTTAATTTTTATTATTGATGATCCTCTAGGATCATCAAGTGTTCTAACACTTTTTAGATGAAGGCTGGAGCAGTACGTAAGTACTGTCGATTGGTTTTTGTGTAAATGGGGTTGAAGAGTATGCTTTATTAAGCAATAAGATTATCTAAAGGATTTAGGTGAAGTAAATTGATGACATTCAATAGTTATCATGCTGGAGTGACAAACACAGGTTCCGGCCTCGAATCCCGATATAACATATTTGTGAGTCTACTTGTTCGTTGTGGTCTGGATATGTGTTTAAAGGAGTGGCGGAGAGTTTCTAGCCAGATTTTATCGTCCGGTTTGCTCCCTTGCTTTGGGAGCTGGCAGTAAATGTAGATTCATTCATTTTTTGATTACTTTTGTTTTGAAGATTCATAAGTGTACCATAGTTACCTATGTGAATAAAAGTATTTTTGTTTTTGCTTTTATCTTCCTTTTTATCAGTTATTTAGCCCCAACAGAAGATAAATTGGTTTAGTTAAGTTTGGTCCCATATTTATAATTATGCAATACATTGATGTGAAATTTAAGCTGTTATTCTACACAACAATAAACAATTTTGCATTAATTTTGAGTTAATATTCACACAACTATATGTAGGATTATCCCGAACAAAGTTAGTTTGCTTACTTACGGCTTTATTAGCATCGGCAAACCTAAACTTCCAAAGTTGTTAAGTTGAATAAGTTTATACAAGAAATAAGAGAAATTTTATCTTTATACACTTACAAAAATATTCTTCTTGACGATGAGATTCAAATTCAATTATTTAAAGTAGGATTTTTAGGAAAAAATATTTTGACCAATGTATTTAATCCAAAAGTACTGCCGATCTATATATCTAACGAAAGGAACCGGCACGTAACAATTATTTATTAAACAGGTATAAATAGTTTGTTTGGGAATAATAATCAAGTAAACATAAGGATTATAAATTGTAGTAGGTCCTTCACATATGTCAAATATTGCAAGTAAATGTCAAAGCAATAATCAATAATAATAAATACTTCCCTTCGGCGATACCTTTAATATGTATATTAAACTTTAACTGCATTCACACTTCAAGTATCATCATGCTCGCTTAAATGTCATTGCTTGTGGTGGTGTCCATGCGTCAAATTGTCTTTCTCCCTGGGAGAAGGAAGGGAGGGGGGTGATGGTAGGCCAGGCGTTGTGCTCGTGAACGGGTGCTACTTGTGTTGACTGGTCGGACTTAAATTTGTGTTGCTATGTTAATATTTTTGCGGGTTGTTAACACTAACGTAAATGTGTGCTACTTTTTTTCTCTATGCCCACCGATGATAGTAACGGTTATTTTTTATTGTTTTTATATAATATAGACATTGACCCTTTCGCTGGTATAATGGTAGCGATCTTTACAATCGTACTGTGAAACATTCTTTGCGATTTAAAGGAGTGGCGGAAAGTTTCTTGCCAGTTCTTCTCGTCCGCTCTACGCCCTTGATTTGGGAACTGGCAGTAAATGATGAATCAATTTTTTTTTATAAGTTTTTGTTTTTTTTGACAATTCATAAGTGACTATGGTACAAATATTTACCTATGAAAATAAATATATTTTTTATTTAAAACCTTTAGTCAATTTTCGTATGGAAAAATAAGTTTCAAATAACTTATCGCAACCTTATCTCATTCTGTATGACAAGGCTGTAGCAACGCGAGCTTGACAAAGAATTAACGTTAAGCTCTATATAACTTATGGATATAAACTCGTAGAACAATTTTGCTTTAGTTCGTGAATATATGATACATCATAATTTATTTAACACCATGTCCACTCGATCCGTGGAGGGTGAGAATGTTGTAAACTATTTAATTATGTTTTATATTATAATTTGATATTAAACACAAAATATAACCTAATCTAACTAAAATAATTAACTTAAAATAAAACAAAACACAAAACTAAAACAAATTTAAAAAGTTTGGTCCCTGTGGCAGAGTACCCACAATGCTGGCAGCATTTCCTAGCTGTATGGCGATGCTTACACGCTGAGCATGGAAAGCACCAGCTCTTGGATCACCGGTACTGACTACCAGGCGCCTACTTAATTCTTTAATAAGCGCCTGTGCACTTGCACCCCATGGTCCAAAAGTCTCTACCCCAAATGGAAAAAGTACATAGTTTGAGGAAAAACTTTTGTACTTTGACCTTTTCTATTTTTCCGCCTGCTCTGCAGCCGCGCCAGCTTTGGAACTTGTGACAGGAAGGTGGGACGTAGCTCACACAAGTGGCATCCCAGACCATAGCACTTCCCATACTCCATGGGATCAAAATCATTCCATCCGGTCGTATTTTTAATTATGTTAAGGGAACAATATGCCACCTCGATAAAACCAAATATATTTCGCATTTGATTACAATTACAGGTTCCATAAAATTTTGTAAAATTATTTAAATTTGGAATTCGATGAGATAATTATTTTAAATTCTTCAGATAAAATCTACGTCTTAAATCATTTATATTACGTGTTGAAACGCAAGCCGTTTCTCATTAAGCACATGTGTACATATATTAGCGAAATCTAATTACAGTTTAAGTATATCCAGTATAATATTAAGAGTTTGCATTTTTTTAATAATAAAGAAGCAATTAATTCACTTATATGTTTGCTCATCTTATAAGCCGAGCAAGTCCTTAAACAATTTAAGGGCTTTAATTCCATTACTCTAGTATCATATTTACGAGACCATAAAGATTTATATTAGTTTACAATAGATACACCCCGTTATTCATAGGTATTAAGTTGGATATTAAATAGATTCTATATCGTCGAAATTGCTATTGGGATTAGCAGTAAACCAACGCAATAATAATACATTAAATTTTATGAACTTTAAATTATACATATATATTTTGTATCAGAGTCTGCCTGATGTAGTCTGAAAACCTGCGACGATGCCCAACTGTTTTTATCAACTTGTGCTTCCACTTTGATATATGATTATTGCCGCACAAAAAATAAAAACCTGATGAGGGAATAAAGGTTTATAAATTGTTCATCAAGTACCTTAGACTTTTTTCCACTGCACCTTTATATAACGTTCATACAGTTTATTGTTTGTAATTTGTCAATAATATGACTGTTAAATTCTTCCGCTGTTCTTTAATTGGCATAGTTAACACATAGGATTGATAAGTTACAACAACCTTAACGTCTACCTTTAGACGATTACGACGACCTTGTATGGTGTAAAATGTGGGTGGTGCTACTCTATAAGCCGCATCTTTTAAAATATGACCCACAATAATACCACATTTATCTAACTCCTTTGACGACTAGCCGAAGGTCATATAAATGTGCTCATATCGGCCTAAACGACGTTTTGAACGAACTCATAAAGAATCAGCCCCACGCCTTTCTGAAGGTAATAGAACTTTAAATAAAGAACGATATTAAATATTTAAGTATTGTACAAACTGTAAGTGTTCTATATGAAGCGTGCAATTTGTATCTCATAAAAGTACTATTAAGTATGCATGAAACGTCCTGTCAGCTAATAAAAGATTAAGGAAACAATCTCTAAAATAATGTCCCAACAGTCATTCAATATTAGAATATTCAAATCGCTTAATCAGTGACATTATACGAGTTTGAGGACATTTGAATTTGTCCTTCTTCAGATTCTTATGGAACTTTTAACTGAATAACTTTATGGTGGAATTTTTACGCTTTTTAGATCCGTCATAAAATTCAGATGAAAACATGATCTAACTACGCTGAGTCCTTTGTTAGTCGTAGTTTAGAACCAAAACAGTGGTACTTTTTACCTAAAGCTTTTCAATAAAATAGAAGTAATTAACATACAAAAAAAATACATATTTATTTAAATAAAACTTATCAATCTGCATAATACTTAAGCATAACCTGCTTAAGAGAGTAGGTTGTTTTGAGTAGGGTACCTTGTTTAGATTATTTTTGCAGGCACATATTTAAAATAAGGAAACGGTTAATATCAAGTTAATAGCGTGCCAAAATGAAAAACACAAGTCCAAAACAGGTTTGGTTTCCTTCGTAAAATCTAATTTCTATTTACACAATGTAAGGAAAAATAATTTCGTATTCCAATCCAATATGCGAGAACAATTCCGCATAAAAAAGGAGATCTGAAATAATAAAGTGCCGATTCATGCTAAAATCTAGATTAGGGTGACAAAGCATTCAATGAAAAGCTTTGCTTGAATTCATGTAAATTCAAAAAAAAAACAACATTTAGCACTGATATCGACAAACCGGTCATGTTTAATGTTTTATGATATGTATATATATATTGGGTAATTTAATTTAATAGTATACATTACAAAGTATTCAAAAAAAGTGTTTTAAGTGAAACAATAATAAATATATATTTATTTTCTATCATATGTACCCTACAACTTAAGAAATATTACGAAGATTCAATATTACCCTGATTAAATTCCAATAAAATGGATATTGCCAATTGATTAATTTTAAGGTGCTAATGCTTTCCGACCATGATCTACATTTGTATTTTACTATATTGCTTTATTGATTAGTATTGACATTTCCTTTGAACTTTTAAGTTTGTTTTCTTAATAAAACTAAATACGCTGTAGTAGATTTCAATCGAGTATATTCAGTAAAAGCCAGCGGACATCTTAAACAAAACCCTCTCATAGGATTTAACATAGTAGCGATATTATCATTACTACTAACTACGAGTTGTTCCTAACCTTTGCTCCAAATATAACTTATACGTTACAAATTCAAATATAATTATAGAGAGTGATATTATGGGTCACAAAAGAGTACATTAGATTATATTTATTTTTAAATGGTTTAGTTAGTTTTAGTTAGTGCATTATCTGTGGCATCGTCGTGAAACCTCGTTAGGGTTGCGGGGTTGAACTATGGTAGCTTATTTCGGTTATGTAGAAAGTAATAGGTGGCTAATTTTATGATTTTTAATAATACACAATAATAATTTAATATTATATTTATCAAATGTAAACTAATAAAGAATACGAATATTTGCCGATTCTCCATTTTCACAGTGAATTAGTTTTTTTTCTGAAATTCTAGTCGTGTCACGTCGTGTCGTTAATAGCACTTCCTTTTATTATTGGATTTATGTTCAGTATATTATAAAGAGACTACACAGAATGTTACATGGCGATTTAATATTGTGTTTATATATTGTCAATTAGACAATAAATAAAAATGTCAAATGTAACCAAAAAAAAATTTTATAAAAAGTTTAAGAAATCCACAATAAATGCGAACTTATACGATACAAAATAAACATTTGAATAACAGAAACACTCAGTTTAGTCTAAATATTTATAGAATTATTAAATACAACAAATATCAAGAACTTAGGCACTAGTACGGTACCCACAACAATAGTAAAATAATGCTATATATAATACTTGAATAATAACGATGACAATGAGTATGGAGGGAGAAGTATAATTTAAAATTATCACCAATAACGCTTTAATAACAGGTTAAAAACGGTGTCAAAAATGAAGTCTTAATTATGATGGAAACTTTCAAATATCAGGCGTACTAAGAGTGCTATGATTTGCAAGAATTTTTATTAGCGTCAACATTGTAATTGTCAATTTGGGTCAAGTAGATTTGAGATCGTCAATTTTTAATAGTCTATCTATGAATATACTCAGATAGATTGTTAATATACTGAAAATGCATACTACGGCTTGCGACGAGCGTAGATCGACCAAAATCCTTCAGCCAAAAACTGGAGTATGTATTTAACAAAAGTTAATAGAAAGATAAGAAAACCGAACTACGCATTGCAGACTTTTTATTTGTTAAAATGCGTCATTGTATTCCCGGTAAACCCGTTCATAGCTAGGTTTTACAAACCCTATTAAAAAGGACTATGTTAACGAAGTCACCGGCGGACATAAATTTCATACTAAATTACATTATTTACTCCAGTCAAAATAGAACTATAATTTTGTTTCATACAAAGTCTGAAATGCAATGACGTAATAGTTAATAAAAGTAGTTTGGTACTATGTCATTTGAACGAACCCATTTAGCATTGAACTAAGTGTGATACAATTTAATTCATTCGACTGTACGGATGAGTTGGCAGCATACGATTCATAGGTTTTAAAAAAAAAAATTTTTTTTGTTGTATATTTCTGTATACAAATAATAGTGTTTGCACCTGTTAAAGTATCTTAATTCCTTAATAGTGTTAAAATGATTTTACATTTATATACGTTAACGTTATTAATAATGAGTGTGCTATGCAGAGATTTGAGTGAGGACGAAAGAAGTACAAGAGCTGCATTTATACAAAAGTTATTAAATAAACAAAAACGAATGGAGGGTAAACTTAAACTATTGGGCGGAGAAAGTAAATTTGAAGGTAGCGTATAATATTTATTCAAAGTTTTATATGTATTACAATTTGCTATGTTGCTACAAATAAATGATAAGAACTAATTGTATTCTGACATAATTTAAATATTAAAATATTATATAGAACCTGACAAAATAACAATAATATTTTTTAAAAATTATTATAGGTTTTTTGTTGTATTTACCTCATCTTAACGTGGCTATTGTGATGGACTTTTATTGTATCATCAAAATCGCATTTTACATTTATAAAAATCTCGCGTGTGTGCTCAAAAACCCTCATAAGGTATCCTCTGATCTCCAACAAATTAAATATATAAAATTTGCTCACGACACATCATCTACTTCAAGCAGACCACAGCCAACTTATATGCTTATCACATATTTAATTTCCGTACCGGGAATCGAACTCGGGACCCTTTGTTCGAAGGGTTAATCAATTAACTACATAATGCTTTAAATATTATTTATATGATTTGAGGTAATTTTAATTAGTAATATTTTTTCACCTATCGTCAGATAGACTTACCGATACTAATCTACAACCACACATACCTTAATTAGCAACCAACAAATGAACTTAACAAGCCAAACATTATATTTTTAATAATTAATTATTCACTTTACTTACACTTTGAAAACTTTTTTTAATTTACGCATAGCAAGGCCTAAATCTTATTATATAACTGTTAAAAGTTATATAACATTAATAGTTAAATATGAAACGTATATAACCTTTTATTATTACTATTATTTGGCACTGATAATATTCTTCCGCCTTTATAGGCGTACCATAACCACAAAAACAGACAACACGAGCTTCCAAACACTTTATTCTAAGTGTCTAGTGTGTGTCTTTATTTTAATTGTGAGTAACACAATTTTGTATTAATTGTTTATTTTAAAAGAATTTCTATCGATTTTCTTGCCGGTTCTTCTCGGTAGATGACTGCCTTCCGAACCGGTGGTAGTGTAGAAAATGACGATTCAAAAGTATCTTTATAAAGACCTACTTGAATAAAGATATTTTGAGTTTGAGTCTATATTCTAAGACTGCTCATAATATACCTCCTAATGTATATAACCCTATTTTAACAGGTAATATTTACATCCATCACGCTGGACGATGGGGGGCTGTGTGTGATGATTCCTGGGATAACGCCGCAGCCATTGTAGTGTGTCAGCTATTTAATAAAACCGGTGTCGCTACTCACGGTGGACAATATGGTGAAGCTGTAGGTTAGTTTCTATATAACCACAACACGATAAAAATAACTTGACAGTTTTGTAAGTATAAATATCAAGGTTTAGTTAGTAACTAAAACTTGTTGGATAATGAAAAAATATAATAGATGTACTCGTACTAATAAGTATTGACCATACAGAAAAGTATTGGATGGACGACGTGGTCTGTGAAGGCACTGAGTCGGCTTTAAACCAATGCATTTTCTCTGGCTGGGGTTCATCCGACTGCGACAAAAGTGAAGCAGCAGGCGTAATATGTGACGAAGAGGAAATTCAAGCGGAAGTAGTTAAAACGAGATACTTGCATGAAGTGGTTGATGTAAGAGGTGCTAGTTTAAGACTCGTTGGCGGAAGAAACAGCTTTGAAGGTAGAGTAGAGGCAAGTACAAACAATTGCGTATCTATTATTGCAGTGGACGTAGTACGGAGACGTACTTCTAGTATTGGGAATTCTATGGCAAAGTTCAGGCATAAAATGGGGGGAATATACTAGCCTTATTCACTCAAGGTTTTTGGCCAATTTCCTGATTTTGTGATTCTAATCTGTAACAAAGACGTTAACATTTGTGGTTGTTGGCCGCGTAATATTGTATTTTGAAATGAAACATAGTTTTTTTTTAAACATGAAAACACATTTTTATTTATATCTTATCAACATAGAATCGTATTAGCAATATCTTGTGTGCGTCAACATTTTTTTAAACGTGTTCACCGTTTTACTTATTTCCTTATCTCGGAATTAAAGGCGATTTATTCCCAATATTACCGTTTAGTAGTCCTTTTCACTATAAAAGCTCGGAAAAACCTTTCAGATCTATTACGACAATGTTTGGGGTAGTATATGCCCTGACGGCTGGACGCTGTACGAAGCATCAGCTGTATGTCACCATCTGGCGCTTGGTCACGCTGAACAGGCTCTGCAGACAGATTTCTTTGGAAGCTCAAGAGTCATTCTAAGTGGGGTAGAGTGTGAGGGGAATGAGACAAACCTATTTTCTTGCAAGCATCGACAATTTGGAAATGTTGCATGCCCCGGGGGAAAAGGTAATTTATAATTAATAATTATATATAAAATTAATAAATAGGTAATTTTTAACCTTATAGTAACAGAGTCATAATCAGAGATTACATTAGGTTTATATGAATATTGTATACAAATATTCACCTTCCCAAATATATCATAATTTTAACCACAATATATGACGAAATATGGTTTTAATGGTTAATTCGCTCGAGTGACTTACCATAAAATGTAGGGCACAGTTTAAAAAATGCCTTTTCTTTTTTAATGGTATAAAAACCATATTTTGGTGTACTTGGTGGTTCAACTTAAGATAGAAAAGGTGAATTTAAAATATCAATTTTACAATTATTACGTGAATTCAACGCAATTTTGCTAACTGTTCTTGAGTTTCAGGCTTTATAAATATTTTTTACATTAATAAATGTATATTTTTCTCTTCAAATACTTCTACTACGCTGATTGTATAATAAGTTTTCCAACCCAAATTGAATAAAATGAAAAAAAAATCCGTTCTTCGTTCTTTTTCGCAACGTGATAATATTTTATATCGCAAATTTATTGGATATGTCTGTCTTTTGTTTACAGTATGTACAAATACTTAACGATTTTAAGTGTTAATGTTAGTAAGTTTAGAAGCACTTACATACTAATAAGACCAATTAGTTCCCAACAACCTTTTCTAAACAGTTAGTAAGTCTAAACCCAATTCGTTTCATTACAATAAGCATGAGAAATATAAGAAGTTTATGCAAGAATGCGCTCGACGCCAGTACATTAACATTAATTAACCGTAGTAATAATAACGATCCTCACGTATTTGCAATTTCAATTGCGATCCCACGCTGTCGGTATGCAAACAGAGTATCTTGCTTCTTCTCACTTTCTCAGGTAGAGACGTAGAGTCCTTTAGATTCAAGACGTTGCAATATGACACTGTACCTTACTGAATAAAGAGATTTTGACTTTGACTTTAGTATAAAAATGATGTGTATTAACTGATTAAATCTAAAAATATAATTTAAGGCCACGTCGCAGCAGTAATATGCACACACTATTTAGCTGATCTTCTGCTTGATACGAGTGTGATAGAAAGAACCGCACACTTGCAGGACGCACCAATGTTCCAGCTGCAGTGTGCGATGGAGGAAAACTGTTTGAGTAAATCCGCTTATGAGGTATGAAACCTCAATACGTTCGATATAAAATGCTATTTTAAAGGGTGAAATTCTTATTAGAGTTGCTTTATGAATACTATCGGAACTGTAACTCCTAAGAAGTTTTGTTACCAAAACTTAAAACTTTACCAATCTTACCGAATAACCAGCTATTTATGAAGCTTTTAAAATAACTGAATGAAAAGTTTATTATAGCCTCTACTAAATTCTATAAAATATATTTTTTTAAACTAGTATTAAACCCCAATCAAGGTAAATAAAGATTATTATTATTAGTGTAGCTGATAAGACAAAGTTTTGTCCAATGTCTATATTCTTCAGATCTTTTAATTTCGTAAAAGAGAGAAAAATCAATTGATCACAACCATTCTTGAAAGGCGCACGTAGACAGGCCAAAATTGCCAATAATGAAAAAGAAATATCACAGAGTTTTAAAATCGAACAGATCGCCTAATAAATCAAACGTTCGCGTCAATTACTCTACGTTTGTGGGCGTGGCAATATGAAATATGTTTTAGTACAAATGCAAACAAATTTCCATTTATATTCGATACAAAACTAAATTAACTCATCAAAAATTCGTACGATTTTCAAAATAAATAAACGTTTAATTCAGCAAACATCAATCATTCTGATAAACTGGACTCCCCTTCTGAAGTTACAATAGAATATAGCTTTTAATTCCAATGAACAGAAACTGAAAATTGTGTGAATCGTTACAATATTAATCAAGAGCTTGTTGGAGGTTTTTAAATAATGTATAAACTACGTGGTCTGCAGCCAATAGTCCTTTACTCATCAAAAGACTAAGAGCTTTTGGGCTTAGATAACAGATGCCGAACAGAGGATCCCAAGTTTGATTTCCGCTTAACAGTTGTCACAGTTGTGATTTAAAAAATATAAAGTGATATGTAATTAATTTATTGCCATAGCATAACGGTAGCTATATTTTTTTTACGTTTTGTAACATGTCCACAAAAAAACTATGCAATATACCAACATATATATTAACCAAAATAATAACTTCCATTTACGATAACTAATAAATTAATTAACTTTAAGTTATTTCCTGTATTCATTTAGTTTAGTTAAATTAAGGTTACTTTTGTATATTTCTTACTTTTATTATTTATAGTTTTTGCGCTTTTTGCACTTTATCAGTTAACTTTCTATTTCAAAAATAAACAATTCTAATATTTCTGACATTTGAACCAAACCAAAAATGTTTTAGTCCAATCAACGTACGAACGAAATGATTTTACATCTAGTTTACAGTAATAAATCAGTACATTTATAAATTATTACAAGTGGTTAACCCCTAAAGGCCTCAGGTTATCTTTTACCTTTTATTTTACGTATATATAGATCTATCAATGCCTTCGTCGTTATAGACGTATAAAAAATTGTCTAATCCAACCGTTATTATGTTAGTGTCACCATAGGCCAATACTAAAACATAAAATGGAGTAACGCTGAAGTTATATTGTTAATATACTGTTTAAACAAATAGTTTTAGTTTGTCTAGGACTGAGGATTATACGCAAATCCGCGAAGGGTTAGCACATGAAATTGTTTAAATATCCGCTAAACCAACACTGGTTATCATAGTATTTATCGATTTTGGATCAGTTCATTATTTTTAGCTTATCTTTAGAGCATTGCATATTCCAGATTCAAAAAACAAATCCGAACTGGCAATTCGAAACTCGAAGGCTGTTGCGGTTCACTGCCGCATCGCTCAATATTGGAAATGCTGAATTCCGACCTTATCTGCCCAAACATTTATGGCAGTGGCATCTTTGTCATATGTAAGTAATATAACCTTCTTCAGTTTTACATAAATATACATTAAAAAATAGAACTGTGAACATATATTAACTTAAATAAAATATAGATTTAAATGGAACAAAATTAAAGGGACGAGACATCTCTAAAGTATTTTAATTAATTCCGAACTGACTGTCAAAGAAATTCACCCTCGTCCTGTATATTTGTTATAGCGAAGTACATATCTTACAACACAAATACTAACATGACTGTAAGGATTTTTACAGTCTTGATATCAATTAGAATATTCGAATCGTATTCATAAACTGTTTGAATAACAAATTTATTGCTTCTATTGCTGAATTTAATTCAATGTTTTGGGAAAAGGTTTATTGTCTATGATAAATGCGAGTCAAAGGTCACGTGACATCATAAGAAATAAGGCACACAAAATATATTCTATATACGAAAAAACACATTCATTTTATCTATATACCATATTTTAAAGTATTATCTGTTATGTGGGATAAAGCTGGTGTTTGTTCCACAAGCCCTGTCTACCTATTGTTCAAATTTCCATACGTCATGTGCGTAAATGACGCAGGCATTTTGTGGGTTGCGAAAAGCGTTCTTTTCATTTATCAGATATGCTGTCAGCCTAAGACCGTTTTCTTAAAGACTACATCCATTTTTAAGGCATTTTCAAGGAATATTTTTGTACCAAACCATTCCGATCTCTACAATACCCGTAAAAGATCAAATAAATATTATAAGATTTGATTAGTAGTTTAGAACCTAGCCTCACAGCTCTTCAGGCACTCTCTTAACCTATACAAGTGATCGGTGATATAATTATATGTAGGTGATAGTGTAGGTGATAAAATGTTATGTACCTCTTTTCGGTCAATATTTATGGGTCCAAACTTCGCCTCGTGACAACATTCCAAAAATGATTAGCGATATTATGATTTACCATTTGTCTATTCGTCATTGAATGGAAGCTTTTTATTATTTTTCTCTCTTTCAATAAAGTTGTATAATATTTTTCAGGCATTATCATAGCATGGAAGTATTCGCAACGTTCGATGTCTTAAACAGCTTTGGTCAAAGAATCGCTGAAGGGCACAAAGCTTCATTCTGTTTAGAAGACAATACGTGCTTGCCTGGTGTCGAAAAGAAGTATTCCTGTTTAAATTATGGCGATCAAGGTAAGTCGTCGTATATTAAGTATTAGATACAATAACAAATGATCATTTTCATTAGATGTTGCAAACCTTGTTTGAACAGCGACCCTCGCAAATTGCCTAATCGATTTATCGTTACTAGAATAAAGCCTTATTCGTGCAGCCTATTTAGAACGCTGTTCCGCAGAATGGAAATCATTCTATAATCTATGGTACGTAATCACGATAAAGCCCACGTTTTGCTATATAAAAGTATAAGCTACAACATATATATATAACTGTGTTAATAGCGGTCGTTAATAGAGATACGTTATATATCTTAATTTATCAATATTTACAGGTGTATCTGTGAACTGTTCAGATATTTATCAGTACAACATCGACTGCCAATGGGTGGACGTCACAGATGTCATCCCAGGCGACTATACATTTAAGGTACCTTTTACGCGTAATATGATCACATACAAAATGTGCCCATTACCTAACTGGTCCCGACATTCTGGAGCTTTAAATGTTTCGGCCAGATCCAGGTCTATTAAAAGTGATAGCGTGCATGTTTAAAGAAACATGCTCCCGGGACCTATATGGGATACCACAGATTCACAAAATGTGTTAATCTCTGGATTCTTGTTTTCTTCTGTTGTTGAACTTGTTGTCTTAGGGAAACTTTCTTGATATTGTGTAAACATATAATATGTATTTTAGTATTGTATCTATCTGTATCTATATAATTACTTTTGCAAAAAATAAATTACACCATTATTTGATAATGCAATTTTGTTCTAAGTTTAAATGTGGTATTTCTTTCTTATAATATATTGTATGTCTATATTAATGTATACTGGCTTGCAGAGCCAGTTCTCATAACATGTATTTGTTCAGGTTACTGTCAACCCCCACGCGCGAATAGCAGAGCAAAGTTTTCACAACAACGGCGCTTCGTGTTCGCTGCGTATTACCGACACTTATGCTTCAGTATATGCATGTAGACTGGGTCGGCCATAACAGTTATAAATACATTCTTAATTTAACATTAGATATAAGCCTTATTATAATTAGATATAAGTCTTTATTGTTAACCCCTAAACCAAAAAAAATACAATTTAATTACGTCATCCTTTTCCACTCAAGAAACATTCCAGATACACACGTTGTGACATACTTTTAATAAACCAAATTAAATTGTTTATCTAAAAGCTCTAGTGATGCACTGCCCGTAACATAACAGCTTTTTGGTCAATGGTCTAGAGTAGTAGAAAATAACATAAACAAATCAAACTTTTCAATCTTAAAATTTACTACGAGACGCGATACTTTAGTGTATCACCAGCTTTATTCAATACAAACATGGAACACAGGTCTCGAATTGTAAATAGTAAAAAACTGTAAATTTTCATACAAAAATATTCCACGTGTAAAAATCCATTATAACTATTCCAAATGCTAGAATACATTGTTAGTTTGGTTACAAAAATTTTGAAATGGAAAAGTTGCGAACAGTGAAAAATTTCTCGTGAGTTGAAAAACGCTAGTTTGAGCTGTGAATGATTGACGGAATAGAATTAGTTCGTTTCATGAATTTCTGAAAATACATTGAAACTAGAGGGAACATAAAAAGTACACTGAAGTTTAGACATTTATTTATTACAATTCCTTGTATTCAAAAGAAAAATACATTGCTAATATCACTTTAGCAATATGAGACATCAGAAAAAAATGCATACCGGCTCATGTTATTGATAATGGATATGATTTTATACATTTTAATACATATGATTTTATTTTAATTCATTTAATTATATCTATCCCCAGACATCTTATTTGCTAAATACATTTAAAACAAACTTAAATAACTTAACTAACACAACTAGGTTTAAACATAAGACAATTAAATGGGAACTTGAGACATTGTACAATAACAAAAAACGAATATGATCATATCTTATATTAACTAAAATGATTTTTATCAAATTCAATAGAAAATTGTCGTTCGTTTTTATCGAATGTTTTAGTAATGGTATTGTCACTAAAATATGAGCGGGCAACAGAATAAGGTAGCGGGTGTCGCCACGAGTAATGACGGTTACTATTCGGTTGACACTTGACAGATGCCGCACGAGCTGAACACGTTCTAGCCTGTTGGCTCTGAATTCAGTTTAATTGTATTAATGATGCGTGGTTTTGTATGAAACCGATAAGTTATCGATTATTAAAATCAAGCCTGTTGATATTTTCATAACGTTACAACAGCATATATCATGTCCCCATACTCAGCATAGCATCTTATTATTGAGAGGAGTGTCAGTAATGAAGATATTGACACTTGACAGATAGTCCTTGGCTTCTGCCAAGGTCAGCGGAATTCTTTCTGCTGTATTATATGTTCGATTATACTTTTTATTTTTTTATAGAAGGGGGGACAAACGAGCAGGAGGCCCACCACAAAGGTGAAGTCACCGCCCATGGACACTCATGTGGCTGGGAGCTCATGAGTGCGTTGCCGGCCTTTTAGGGATTTGAACTTTGGAATATTTTTATGTAGTTTTAAATAACCGTATAAGTAAGGCCAATCAGGTAGATTTAGGATAAAATAAAACGACCGTTAAATATTTTGATTCCTTCTTAGTTTAATTGGAATGAATGAGAAATATGTATATAGACGGTATAACTTAAAATATGTCCTTCAGATAAAATAAATACAAACAATGTTGTAATTAAAAAAATACACAAAGTCATTAAAAATGTCTAAAAATATGTTACAACTCTAGCCATATTAAAAAAAAAAACAAGCAATCACATACTATCACCATTCCTAAATACTAAATACTATGGCAACTATATAGAAACCTCACCGAAAATAATTTATCACAAAATTACTAATCCTAAATTTATTACTAACATTTTGTACAAATTTAATAATAAATAATAACTAGAATATATAAACTACTCGATACTTAGTCAAATGTGAGCAATTGTGGACTTATTGGATCTATTTTTAGTAAACACAACCAGGTTTAACCAAAACTTGACCATTATGACTTACATCAAATCTAAAATCTAACACTATCACGGTATACAATTTTTTCATATAGTTAGTGAATTATTAAAAATGTTATGAATGACAACTGAATCTACAGTACTCGCTTTATAATTAAAACTGAGGCGTTGCACTGTATCCGGTATAATTAATAGGGACTACGAAAAGCGCTCGGAAAAGCTCTCTATTATGAGGTAACCGCATACAACGCAGATTTTAAATAAACTTTTTGGTGTGAAAACTTCTATATGAAATTGAAAATGGCTGTCAAGTAAGTCTTTAAAGACTCGAATCTCTATCGTTGATATATTAATATAGATTATCCCTTCTTAAATTTAATTAATAATATACTAAGTGTTAAGTAGATTACAATCCATGAAGTGGTAGAGACGAAGCCGATGTAGACTGTGGGCACGTTTATCGACCAGCCTCTTTGTAACATTGAACGAAGGGACTCAGTCGACTTAGTGAGGGGAAGCACGAAGCTTATCCATTGAAGAATTTGATGCATACCTAGTTATAGAAATATTATATTATGTTCCATCACAGTCTATGTATGTTTGTCTCAGATAAACTATAGAAAATAATTTACACATTCAACACTAATGTAGTAATGCTTCAAAATCAAATAGACATAATTTTTTAGTTTAGAATGTAGGATACATATAAGAATACGTAAGGTTGTAAGGAGGTAATATGTATCTTACCTCTTAATATACTTAGTTTCCTTAATAAATCAAGACTATTATAGATTTAAAATTAAATTTGGATTGTTTTAGTTTTTTTGAAATTACCTTCGACCGGCCAAATAATACCGCACAGCAACATCATAGGCAAGAAAGAGCCGAGAGCCAGATACGTGGCCGTCCTTTCAGTATCACAAATGCACGAAACCACAAAACCTGAAAGAAAAGTACATTAATACATTTTTACTTATATAATTATGCTGATTAAAAATCAAAAGAAAAACATTGTCAATTTTATGCCCTCTATATAAAGATTGTATATGTTCTATGTAGTGAAGATACATTTTTATAATTGGTATATAAAAATATTACCAATATTAAAAGTTTATTATTTAATTTTATTTCTTTTTATATCTCTAATGGTATTATCCCTTTCATCATTGTTATCTGTACCGTAAAACTCCCCATTTTCCACAAGGACAATGTCGCATTTTGTAGGTATTAACATTTAATAATCGTTTTAAAAATGTATTTTATCAATACAAGGCTTTTATATATTGTATTTTTTTTTATATTTCATTGCTTTTTTTGTATTTTGTATATTGATAAGATGGATTAAAAGAGATAGCGTGTTCTCCTAATACAAGTTGTTCTTTACTTAAATGAAGTCACCATCCTCAATTTGTCAAACTAAACTAAATAGGCAATAAATATTTATTTTTGTATATATACTATAAAACGATTTCGTAATAATATAGTTGTATGGTAACGAACTGAACACATTGTTGTATTATTAAACAGCTTTTTAATGGAATTTTGGAAACCATCTTTATTGTTTTTTTTATGTAAGAGGAGGCAAAAGAGCAGGCGGGTCAATTTGAATGATGTGCTAACCGCCGCTCATGGACATCTGCAATGCCAGAAGGCTTACAAGTGAGTTGCCGGCCTTTTAGGAATGCTCATTTTTTGAAGGTCCCCAAGTCTCTGGCTCGGGAATAGCTGCGCGGCAGAAACTGCCTTAAAAACGCACATTTAAGGAAAATCCTCCACGATTTTCCTTTTTTTATTAACAAACCATTTTATACTTATTTAAATAGAACTCGTTTATGCAAAATCAGGCTTTGCATTGGATGTACTTTCATAACGGGTATTAATGTTCATTTCACGTGCATTCTAAATTTAAACTAAAACTTTCATGAAAGTAGTTAGTATACGAGAAGGTAGAATGGTTTCAAATGTAACTTGACAACAAACACATAACGAACACCACAATAACGGAAAACAAATTAACGGAAGTTTAATTTCAGTTTATTTAAAGGAAAATTATGGTTCCGTTAATTTAATTCTATGCAACTGTAATATTCCCTATATATACATACATATAAAATTCTTACCGAATGTCATTCCACAAAGACCGTTAATAAGTGTCAGTACAATGACCCAACCCAGAGATCCTTTGAGTGTCAAACCGAAAATGACGAAGCCCACAATCAGCACCATGGCCGTCTGGAAAATCATCACCAACATCTGGACTATGACATGTGAGAAGAGGATCTCGGTACCTGTTGATTAAATATACTGTATTAAAGCCTCCTTCCTATTTACATTGGTCTGACTTGGAGTGAACCTGAACGAAAAGCTTCTCACAGAGAAGAATGAAGAAATGTCATATCTGCCCTGATGTAGGGCCTTAGGACACTAATTAAATAAGTAAAGCTTCCTAAAGAGGCATAAAAATACGCAAATTTCAGCACTTTACTATCATAGTATTAAATTTGCGTAGTACTTTATCAGACTATATAACCAAAACAATGGGTTAGTACTATATTTATGTGATTAATAAATGTACGAGTATGGTGTATGTAGTGGTATATGGCATTTTTCAAGTGCGTAATTCGACAACATTTCAACGCGTCTTTAATTTATGGTGAATCCTTGAAATAATGTTAAAAACATTGAAAAATGTGTTGCATTACCAATACTGTATTAAGTTCTTGTTTTAATTAATTAATATAAATCATACTTATTTAATCATTTAAAACTGCTGAATATGAATGATAATTTTAATTGTTAGCTAACTGTTATTTGCTTACTACTGCAATGTAATCTACACAGGGTTATGCAAATACAGGCTAAGTTCGCGTTTAAATGCGCTGAAGCAATCGTAATAAAATGATATTAAAGATTGTATTTTGTAAAAGTTTTTAATTTTTCTATTCAAGTAATAAGTACCGCGGTACAACAAAGAATAAATTACAAGGGGCTTATATTGTACTTGATATTCCTTAATTTGAAAGCATTTTCAGTTAAATGGGGTATATTCATTTATTAAATAATAATTTACCTGTTATACCGGAAACCAGAGATCGTTCCATAATACCGTCGTTCCGTTCTGCCAACATGGAACCGGAAGTTAACGCCACTGCCAGGAAGAAGATGATCCTAAAATGAATACATAATTAATAAATATTCCCAGACTGTTCTGTTAAAGAGACTATATTATTAGACTAAAAGCTCTAGTTTGCCGAGCCACAGAAGTTTCAATCACTTAATTTATCGGTACCAACTCATTTTAACGGATGCCAGACAGACCTTAGTGACAAATATAGTTTTAAATGTTTTGAAAAAAATCCCAACCAAGTAACATGACGGTAGCTTCAAAATTGATTCAAATCTACTCTCGATAAACATTATTTTTTGTAATCTATATTTTTATTATATTGGATCAATTCGCATATGATTAAGCTTGTGTATGAGTAATAAAAATCCCCAATTACAAATATAATTGAAATTTACTTACGTAAGGATAACTCCAGGCCCAGCGAAGTCTGTAAAATTAGGGACCTCCAACCCGTAGATGGGATTGTGAAACTGTGCAAAATTAATCGAAAAATTAATTACATTTTTCTTTGTAAATATTAAAACATGGTGTTTACAAAGCAATAATCGTTATTTAAATTATATTTTTCAAACACGATAACAACTGATGATAAAACAGTTTGTTAAATACATCAGAAATTAAAATTAAGTCGCTGTGGGTTTATTGTTTTAAATACTTACAGTTATAGGAATCGAGAGCATCCTCTTTGGTAGATCACAGACATACGTCAACTGTTCCGTAGCCTCCATGAACGCAAGCTGAATGTCTCGAAGCAACATCCACTCTACCTGCTTATCTGTGACAATAATTTACATACAATAAAAACAATCGTACATGTAAGAGTTATAATTAAAATGGTCTGTCTATAGTTTTTTATATATTTTTTACTATGGTTAACTTCAGTCAATATTCTATATACAACTATATACTACTAAATATTTACATAGACTTTGGTTCACAAAAAGTAGGAGTTCATAACTGTTAATAGATGCAACCCTTTCGCTAAAAATCTATCTCTCCAGTCACCCCACAAAATGATAGATAGCGAAGAATACAAAAAAAACATAAGTAAAAAAAGTGCTAATTCAAAAAACTAAGAAATAGGATAGTTTCATATAGGAATGTTACGAAGAATAGATTTTAATGAGACTGATCGGATGGAATCAGGAAGTGGGTTACAAAGCTTAAAAGTGTTTAAAAAATGTATCATACATTTACCGACTTCGATCCGCCTCTGAAGTCCAATAGTACTTTTTTATTTTTAAATTAATTTTTACACAGAGTAAAATTTTGGCATCATAGATACCATTTGTAAGGCTTTCACGCATTACATCCTAATCGTGCAGTGAAATGAAAGCAACAATTCCGTATTTTCCAGCAATTATTCAAGATAGTTTCCTGCGAATTCCCCGGTGTGCAATAAGGAAGATTTATACTAAGATCGGTCTCTAAATGCTCTTTTGTTGGTAATACAAGTTCTACTTTCTATTGTATTGTGAGAATTAATTTGCATCTTTTTATTCAAGGAATTTTAAAAAATATGTTCCATAAAATGTTGCTTGTAGAAACAAACATTTTAGTAACGGAATTCTGGTTTTATGTTTTAAACACAGGTAGTCACTGTGCAATAAGACAAACATAAAAACATTTTATATAGACTGACTTGTTTCAAGTATACTTGAGTATTATCAATTATACTTCAGTTAAACAGTATAATTATACACATTTTCATGATAGACAATAAATCTAAATGCATAATGTTTTTATAATTTAAAAAATGTGTAAACGAATTGCTAATCCGCTACTGGACACTGGTAAGGCTTTGTTAATTTTATACAAATTTCATAAACTAGAAACAAAACATGCGTTGTTTGTTGCTATACTTCTCCAAAAAGGCACTTCTGATGCTTATGAATTTTATGTGCATATCGAGTATGTCTGAGAATCGGTCAATTTTCTATGACACACTCGGTAATATTAAGGCTGGTCCACGCTTAAAAATGTACAACACGCGATGTGGGTTGTCGAAAAGCAATCACTTATTAGCGATAAGGCCGCCCGTTGCTCTTATATGTACTAACATCTATTAACGTCATTTACTTCTACTGTTTAAGTGCAATAAAGTGTAAATAAATAACACTCCTATTTTACCTTTGGTTTTTTTAAGTATATGGCAAAACAATGTATCCCGGTTAATCTAATGTTATAAATATAAATCTCCTGTCACAATGTTTGTCCCCGATGGATTCCTAAACTACATAACCGATTTTAAATTAAATTGGCACACCGTGAGCAGTCTGGTACTTGAGATATAGGATAGCTTAGATCTTTAATTATAGTCGCAATTTTTTTTTATTGCAAATTATTTGTCTATATAATTAATTGACAGTCACAATTATCTGTTAACTCCAAAAGATTCTAACAGATGTCGATACTTTTCGACTGGATTGAGTAAGTAATCACTAGATGGCACTGCTATAGTAAACCGACAAACGTGTCATTCAATCTACAATTCAATAGCATGACTACCACGTGTTATTGAGGTATATAAATAATTTGTATGGCAAAGCAACGTTTGCCGGTTCAGCTAGTAATATTATATACAATAACGAACACAAGTATGCCCATGGTTACGTCAGATTTACACAGTTAACATACATATTGTAGGCAATATACGTGATACAGGTGCGTAGAAATAAATTTATTACATCGCATTAGTATGAGGTATATGGGCATATTAGTTTGTGAATGATATAAAGTATTTTAGCACCTCGCATGCTTAGCTTAGCCTACCCTGCGGCTAACCGGCCATGTATAAAATTTGTCGTCACTCAACAGTATTTTATAAATTAAAACCCCGCAGTGCTTTCACGACCACATACACGCCGACTCATATATTTTTTCCCCCTTTGCTTCAGCAAATTTATTCTATCCTGAATATTTAACCTAACAAAGGCTGAGTGGAATGAACAAAGACTGCTTTTTATTGAATATGACTTGCTATTTTCACACTAAAGACTCCTTTACGATGCGATACTTTTATGATATGAGGGCATAATATATCTTTGGTTTTCGTGTGTGATGCGGACATTATTTAAAATATTCTCTGTAGGTATTTGTTACACATCAATACATGTTACGTAATATGTATTGATGTGTAACATAGCATAGTAATTGCAATGTATAATAATAATCATTTAAGAAGAAAGAAAACACGTTTATTACACACTCATGGCAAAAACACAATAGGTCAATAAAAATTGTAGCAACGACCAGCGTTTGTGCGCCAAATAAGATACAAATAAGTATCTTTCAAATATCCAAGTAAGATATTTCATAATAAATAATTTTGGTTATATGTTAAATTAGAAAATTCTATTCAGTTTGATTAACAATTTTTAAACATCAGTAAGATCTCTTTTAATTTTCGTTGTAAAGTGGTTTAATCCTATAATAACTTCTGCCCTAATGTTCATTATTAGAGTGACGTGCAAATTATGAACTCGTATAATACCCTTTGCAAGCTCGGTTTTAATAAAATTCTTACATCTACAGCTTTTTATTGGTTTATTCTATTTTAAAATAGGTTCAATTGGTATTCGATAGCTCTATAAAGTTTTTATCGCAAGATAGGTCGTCATATTGAACAGTGCTGGCCATATGATTGAAATGAAAGCAAAAATGAATGTTTCTTTCTACAAGTGAACTTTCATTTTGACTTATTCTTTTTATCCCGTTATTAAGAGACAGGAGAGTTTAAACAGTCCAATTAGTTTTATATGCCTTTAGAATTAGGGAAGCCAACATTGTTCACAAATATATTATCTACGCTTATGACATTATTAAAAAGTATATACAATGTATATGATGATACCTATATATAGTCCCAAATAACTTAGTCCATAAGAATGTTTATTATTAAAGTTAAACGCTTTCCAAGTAATTATAAAGAGAATTTTCGTTTATTATATATTGTAGAATTTTCTATGTCTGAACCTTATTATCATTACAAAAGGAAAATATTCAGTTTCTTTATTGCGCCATACACGCTTATCTTTAGGACGGTAACTTGTAAGAAAATCAATTTTAAGAGGTTTTTCTAAAGTATATAATATATTTTGAGTTTGTTCAATTGCTTCATGTTATATATAAAATTTCCGTGTCATTGTTAGGTGCCGTAATCCGAAATGGCTTAACCGAATTTCATAAAATTTTATATCTAGTATATACTATGTATGTAGTTGGCGTATGTAATACGTAATATAATTTATATGTGCTCACAGAGACCATTTCCTTAAACTGTCGTAATTCTACTTCTGCCGTAAAATGAAACTACTTGTAAACATAAAGTGCTTGATTAAATAAATAAAATTTAAACATTTATTTGGTAATAAAACAATATTTTATCCACAACACGGCTGTGATAACAAGGACTCTACCTACGGTTCCTTGACGCTTGGTAGGTATTCATTCCAAAAACTATATTTCAACAAATAAAAGCGAATCCTTTATTCAAACGAGATTCATAGTGACCTAGTACAGGCTCAAAACCTATATCAAGCACAAGTATCTCACAATACATATATTGTGAAGGGGAAAATAAATGCTAATTTTACTCTACATGACGTCGTCTCATCTCGTCGGGAACATTATGATATGACGCTTTTGCATGACTTGGTCTCGGGCAGAATAGACTGTAGCGGGCAACTGGAAAGCATAAACTTTCTGGTACCCGCCTATCCCACTCGCAGTCTTGCCTTGTTCCAGGTCCCTCATGCAAGAACAAGCTATGGACTCAGTCTTGCGTCGCGCAGCAAGAACCTATAATGAGTCCTATCTGTCCTTGGATATATTTGGCCCAAGTAAAAATTCTTTTAAAAAAAAACTAAGACTCAAACTCGCATGCTCACTCACACAGCAACACCATTGCTCACACTAATACACACACACACTTAAATTTTTTGTTATTGTTTTTTCTGATCTTAGATTTTATTTCCGGTTCTATGTTCTAACTTTATTTTGGCTTTATTTGGCTTCTTTATAAGCTTTAAGAAAAAAAAAATGACATTTTCCACAATATCTGTAGTTAACTTCGAAGTGTGGTTATATACATGTACTCCTTATGAATATTCGTGTATTATTACATATAATGCAATCAATCTCAGTCAGATTATGATACACGATGTATATTGGAGACCAATCCAAGATTAATAACACAGTGGCAGATTAATTAACGAGAAATAAAGGATTATTAAAGAAATAATTGGGAGTATTTCGTGCGAAGATTGGCAACGAATAAGGGACAACATGTTATGAACAGATATATCTGTGATTATTTTCCGGAATAATGATTCTGTTGAATGCGTCGTTAAATAAGACTAACGTTAAATAATTATAATACGTATTTTATTTAAACTACAAAATACATTTTTTAAGTTGACAGGCGAGTGCTAGTCCCTGATGCAGTGATGTCCCTGTATTGTGAGTGTTCAGGCTCAGAAAATAATAAAAAAGCTACTAAGCGCGTATATGTGTGTATACGAAAACCCCTTTCCAAAGAAGTTCACGCTTCGCCGAGATAGTCCGAGTTTGTGTTTTTCGATACTTATTTTTGTTATTATTATAATTTTAGCTGCATTATTTATCAAGTAATAATATTTGATGATATTTAACAACATTTCGATCTAATACTTCCATTTTTGGATCAAAGCTTTGCGGTTAAAAAGAATCCAATGTTACAAACGGGAATGCAACGCACTAGTTGAAAATCGTAATAAAATGTAAACTCTTGTTTTACTACGATAACTCTTGTGATAGAATGTTGAGATCCTAGATGTAAAGCTTCAAAATATGGATAGAATATTCAACTAACTTTATTAAATTACTAGAGTAAATTGCCGTAAAACCAAAGATTTATACGCATTCTCAATTTTGGCGATCTTAATTTTAACTGACAGTAACTAGAATTACTTCGCTTCCAATTTAATTGCTATTCTTGTATAAATGCTAGAGCTTATAGCAAGTTTAATAGAATAACCTATCTGGCATTTGATATAGTGTTGTTATAGATAACCATGTTTAATCATAACCCTAATTAATCGTCTTTTTAACTGTGCACCAGAATGTGACATTTTATTGACAGGGTTAGGAATGATAGTCGATGAATAAAAGCGGCGGTTTTATTCGTGCGGCGACGATTAAGAGTAATTTAAGTTTTCATTTTCTTTGGTATGTGTTTTTTTGGCCGTAAATAAATAATAAATATATTATGAGTATAAACCATGCCGCGGTGCGGTCAATATTTATTGGCCTATTAGTTCCTGGGTAATGTTTATTAATTTTGTAATTACTTTTTTCTAATATAAAATCTAAATAGTCTAAATTCTCAGGTTGAAAGTTTTGCGAAGTTTAAAACGCGTTTATTTTAATTATATAATTTAACCCGACGTTTCGGCTCATTTCCAGGCGCCTCACAGTAAGTCACCGCGCCCCCGGCGTTAAAGAATGAACTTATAATAAAATGTACGGAATAGGTGACCGTTTCGAACAAGACGCGTTGATTTTCATCATTATTACGTTACCAACTACGGAACATTTTACATAAAATATAATTCGACACAAAACTTCATCATAAAAAGGGTAATTTGCATACAAATTAAGTTTCCGCAATCGAGGTAATCAAATTTCGCTCGTGTTACTCAAATTTACACCTTTTTCATTTGTGTGACGGTGTATATTTGAATTATTCAACATATTCTGGGTAATTGTGAATTTCTATGAACGCAATTGTGTCGAAATTGTATGCCATATCCATTTCATTAGATGTTACGAATTTAAATTTTGTAGGATAGTTGGAAAAATATTTTTACCCTATCCTTACAAATCATTCTAATAATTTATTCAAAGGAGTACGAGGCTTTACTTTACAAGATTCTTAGTTATATAAAAAACATCTTAATATAATAAATAAAAATATTTAATATAATTTACGATTATAAACGATTGAATTAAAGACATCTGTGACGTTCGATTTTAGATGAAACCAAAATGTTATCTGCAGATAAAGAATGATTTTGTTATGAAAAATAAATTAACCCTGAAAGTAATCTATACTAATAATAAGACGGTAAAAATCGAAAATCTGTACATTAAATATTTTTCCAAAAAACTGAAAAGAGGCAATTAAAGAAGAGTCATAAAAACCAAAAAAGCAATTTTTGGAATTCTTGTCTGTCTGTCTGTCTGGTACGTTATAACTTCAAAACTACTGAACGGATTTGAACGCGGTTTTCACAGTTGGATTACATATAATTGGGAGCGTTGTCAAAAGTTATTTTGTCAAAATCGGTTAAGAGAAAAAGAAGTTATGGTCAATTGAAAATTTACTTCAACCACTGCTTCAAAATTTTTAAACACTTATATTGATTGATTAGTTATATATTGTTAAGTATGTTCTAATATAAGTTAATCTTAATAATGAAAGTTATGAGAGGTAATAAAAATAACAAATAACGCAGTGCGCGCGGGCGCGGTTGAAGTGTTGAACAATGTGCTCGATAGATGGCGTTGATAAAATTCGTCCTCAACCTAGATTTATTTTATTTTTTCATTTCTTAATACAGCTTATCAAAAACAGTTTACATAATAAAAATAGAGTAAAAATAAAGCCAAAATAAGGTTAAAATATAGAACCGGAAAAAATATAGAAAAAAGAATAACAAAAAAAACACGAACAAAAAATAATAAATAAAAATATATATACACATGAACAAGTGGAACTATGTGAAGTACGAACATTTTAATGTGTGTGTGTGTGTATCAGTGTGTGTAATGGTGTTGCTGTGTGAGTGAGTGTGCGAGATTGAGTCTTAGTTTTTCTTTAAAGAACTTCTACTTAGGCCAAATATATCCATCGCGGTATTAAGATGCCCCATTGTGTAATGACTACCATGCAGTTCAAACTTTCATTATCGTTTTACCCTATGATTATTTTGAGTGAACACTACCGATACAAACAAGTAAAAGGTAACGAGTCAAGAGACGTTTATCGTTTGTCCGCATCCATTTTTCCTCCTACATCCTTAACGTTAATGAGGTTTACCTTTTATTATTTGGTCAAGCTAATAAGTAATAACCTCACAAGTACGTATTTCGTACTCCTAACTTCGTAAGAATTTTCTTTCAACTCTTAACCGCTGAGGAGTTTTACCTTCCATCATCAGCTCATCCACATAAGAAGATGACTATCAGAATATTAAATTGTCAGAATAGTAATAGCCTGTACTTTAATTTGAAAGTTGCCCTCGATTTCCCCGAATCATCCGATCCTGTAAAGCTACACATCTCTGAGTAACACAGGCTATATTTAATTCCAATTGTAACAAGATTTTAGCCCGTGAAAGAAAGCCCTGTCGAGATCATTAAAACGCTATATACTTAACCAAATTACACGTGGGCGAAGCCGCGGGCGGAAAGCTAGTAGTTAATAAATCCATTCGATTACCTACAATAATTTAAAATACGATTATGTCCATCGAATATCCAGTAAATTAAAACAATCCCAGCGTTATCTTGATCAATAAAACTTTACAACATAAAATACCAATAATGGCCTTTTGATAAAACTTCAAATATCATTCGAGTTTATGAATTATTTGAGTATTATGTAAATGTAAGAAATATTATATTGTAACGACTTGATAAATCATCGCAAATAACTTTAGTTAAATTTGTTTTGGAGTTTATATTTATGAGCGGTGAGCTAAATGGCTATTGGTCGTTTTGTTTTGAGCTTCATCAACTCATCAACAGCCTTATTGGGTAATTTTTAATAATTGGTAATCATAATAGTTCCTTGGGTTTGGCTGTTGTTCCAAATACAACCATCTGCTTCTTAGATGTTCCTTACAAAAATTTGTAGAAATCCCTACTAAGTATATTCTAATCACTCTATATTAATTTTACTAATACTACAAAATTAATGAAAATATTATTATATATTTTATTTTATGTCTGCCTACCATATGCCACTCTCTCAACAATATAACAAACCTGTATCATCCATATGGACAGTTATTTCAGAGCTTTCAATGGTAAAAACGTCGGTATGCCTAGGATCTCGCACTCTTTCTTGGAGACTGGTAGAGAAATTGGCCTGGAAAACAAGGACAGCTCTAGCGCCCCCTCTTTCTGCCTTTTTCATTGCTATTTGTTCGGTGGGATAATATATCTGAAATGTAAGAAAAGTGTTTATATTTGTTGAGTGAATATACATAATTATTCTATGTAGATTTTAAAGAATATCAATGGGCCCATAGATAATGTAAACTACCGTGAAGCGTTTGTTTAGTCTGTGGACGTGTGCTGGGAGGCGCTCGCGTTATGGGTTTCCCGCCAATTTGGACCTAACATACTTAAAATGTAAATTGTTATTTTAATATCGGATATCTTCTCTTTATTATTTATTGTCATGTCGATATATGGAGTGTACATAGTTATTTACGCTATTTTAGTTGGATTATTTCTTTGTTCAAAACGTTAAGTAAGTTTATAAATGTAACAACATCATTGTTTTCAATTGATATAAGAATTGTTGAATTTTTAAATGTAAATTTTTTATTTATCCAATATTTTAGGTATATGAGTGTAAAATTGAAATAATACTAGGGTCCAGGGCTAAGCTCAGGCCAAAAGACATTTTAGTATAAACATATTAATTATATTATATTTAGTCATGCATAAACTAACAAATTATATTAATAGCAATTAAATTTTATTCCTATGAAGAATTCAGGATAGTCTTAAAATAATACTTCACATTACAAGATAATTGATGTCGTGACTCGCCTCCACAATTTGTATAATTATACCCTTATTTAATTTTATGTTTCCGTTAGCGAGAGAATTTGAATACTTAACATAACATTGTTCAATTATATATATTAAAAGAAAGTGGGACTTTTTATAGGGAATAGTGTAATTATATTGTTTAGTAATACTTAATAGCAGTTCAATACTTTGTTACGCTTTTATCATACCTATGCAAACTAGACATAAAAATACGTCATACGTGTCATCAACGATGAGTATAAAATTAAATTCTTACCAAATTTGATTGCCTTTTCGAAAGAAAGTCCAAATATTGACAACTGAACATTGTCAAATTCCATTCCCAAGTTTCTGGATCCTGCGGGCATTTGTTTTTCTCATAGACACAAGGTGTGTCAGTATTGTTTGGACCAAGCTCATGATTCACTACTGCGATGGGTAGACCCACTGGATAGTGGCCAATAGCCAGACAGAAGAGGACCATTTGCGATAGGGGAAGACCAATTATAAAAGATAGAAGCCTGTAACCAAGATTTAAAAAAATAGAATACAATTTCTTTAGATTAGAATAGAATTTATTTCTTTCTTATAATCCTAAATGACTACACCAGATTAAATTATTTTATAAAGCTATACAGACTTCTCATGATAACATAAACGAGCCACAATCAATCTTCAATTATTTCTATTATTTATAGGCAAAATTATTAATTATAAATCTTACCCAAAGTTCCTAAAGAGACTCCAGAAATTTTTCCATATCAACGCTCTCATATGGTGCCAGCTCATGGGCTTAATCCTGGCTAGATAGCCGCCCGGAGCTTCGTCTTCTGGCGGCAATGCCTCTACTGGTGAGGTCAAATCTGCAATCACACTCCTGCCCTTGCTACTCATTGAGACGTTGTCACCAAACTCTCCTGATATTTCACCTATTTCGTCTTCTACATCTATGGCCGTCGGATCCTGAGAGGGTAAACGAATTTATTATTTTTTACATATTTATTATTAGATATGCACACATTCTAATGAAGTAATCCTCCAGCAATCAGATCACAGACTACCTTTCTATCCAGGAAATTGATTATTCTATGGTTTTTTTAGAAAACTATAGGAAAAGAGGGTGCCCACTAGGAGGCCTGAACAAACGATTAACTGGAAAAATCCAATCCAATTCCACGTTTCAAGAAAATGTGTGCATAAAAACATCCCAATAGATCCTTATAGATTGAAATTTTATAAATATTTTATTTCTAAAATTTTCGAAACGAAATGTCAGCCATTTTTAATAATTTTTATTTTTTTTGTCCCCGGTCGATATCAATCGTCTTTACATGACAAAGCAACGTGCCGGGTCATCTAGTAGCATAAAATGTTTGGCAATATTTTACGATTTATTTATGTAAAAAAAAACACTCCTTATGCCCTTTTTCTAAATAAAAACAGTTTTGTATAATGCATTGTAAAATGTATGTAATAATATTAAATATGTGATGTTTAATACATACAAAATAACTTACCGGTATTGCTGGTAACTCCACCTTATCAACCACGTCAGCCAGAATACTTGATCGTCGTCGCTTTCCCATATTCTGGAGCACAGAGAGCTTTAAAAAGACATCTTCGAGGCTTTCAGCCTGGTAACGTTGGATCAGTTCAGTCGGCGCCTCCTCGGCGAGGAAGCGTCCTCCACGCATTAGACCAATCTTAAAAAAGAATTTTTACATTTTAAGAATATTCAAATACATATTTTAAATGATTAAATAATATCCAAAAACCATATTTCGATACTAAAATGTATTATGCACATAGGAGTAAGCTAATACCGATAATTTTGTTCCAAAACTATTTAAGCTGAAAGTCTATATAAGTGGATAAAATAAGTATCTCAAACGAACTTTCGTGTATTTATCGTTTGAAAATGATTTCATCTTGTAATTTCATGTACCATTGGGACAGTTTGTAAGCGAACCATTATTATTCATACCAATGTCAATACAAGTCGTAAAAATATAGTATTCACCAAAGATATTTTGATCGCACTTAAAATGCGATGAAATTTTATGTCGTTAAATCGAATTTTCTCACTTGACTTGAACAGACAGATACTTTAAAAATATTCTTAATAATGTTTGGTTAAAGTTCGTTTTAGAAAGAGTTTATGCAATTTGGGATTAAAAAGGTTTTATATGAAACGAGAGGCCAACAAGCAGTGATCTTATATATGTGATGCTGACCTTTAAGGCCCCCAAGTAGTAATGGGAAATACCGGCAAATCAAAAAGACCTTTAAAAGGGTTACATTTTGGGCTTGTAATGTTTTTTTTATATAGAAGAGGGGGCAAACGAGCAGGATGCCCACCATAAAGGTGAACTCGCCGCCCATAGACACTCACGCGGCTGGTAACTCGTAAGTGCGTTGCCGGCCTTTAAAAGGGAAAATTGGGGAATGGAGGGCTAGGGGAGGGGAAAAGATAGCCACCGGAAGATCTCACTCACTGAACGAAACGCGAGTACAAAATGAACAAAGTCCAATTGTATCACTTTACGCCGGTTTTCTGTGAGAGAGTGGTATTTTTCATACCGTGCCTGCCCATTCGGCTAAAACTCATGTAAGTAACAGCATGGCACTCCCACTCAAAAAATGGGATAATAGTGTGTGGGAGATATGAGTTAGTCAGTTAGTTAGTCTGAATCCCGGCACGTCTATGACTCAAAAAGCGACATGTCACAGGCCATATTTTATATGACCTATCTTTTTACAATACTCGTACTTACGATATTGGCCTGTTTGGTCTCATCGATGTAATGTGTGGTAATTATAGCTGTTGTACGGCCCCCTTTCGTGATTTCCACCAAATGGTCCCAAATACTGAAATTAAATTTATTACTTTCGATTAATATAAATGGGTGTAATTTATATTTTTATCAGTGGATTGGAAAAATACTCTGTTAAAATATTATGATCTTTTCGATTCGTTTTAAGATCGCATTTAAGATACTGAAATAAGGCATTTTCTTGAATATTAATATAATTATTTTAAATCGATCGCAGTATGGGTGTCCTACAAACAGACGAAAACAGTACAGAAAAAAGGCCGATCGGAGAAGATTGTTCATTACCGGAAAGGCCGCCCATATATATTTATATGCCATTTTATTTCATATTATTGTATCAATCGGGTATTATATTATAAAACACATTATTTTTACCTTGTAAGATAACAGATATCTTTTTACGTATGAACTTTACTAAATCTAAAAATCGTATATACCTTTGTCGCAAGACAGGGTCAAGTCCCACTGTTGGTTCATCAAGGATTAGCAGCTCTGGTTCGTGCAGAAGAGCAGCTGAGAGCGACACCCGACGCTGCTGACCACCGGACAGGTTCTTTACTTGCCTGTGATATAGTTAAGACATTATTAATTTATATGTCTGACTATATATTTGTAATGTTCACTATGAAGAAGTCAAAAGAAGTTGTTTGCTCAAACTCAAACTCAAAATATCTCTATTTCAGTAAATTCAATTATGAATATATAATATGATATTTTAATTAGATAACAATATATGAAAAGCGTAATAAGGCGCTCGGATAAAAAACGATAGTTTTGAACCTTTAATAAGTTTTTGGCTAACATTTTTTTATAAATAATCAGCTCGTTTTAGTATTAAAGGAAGGGATCAAGAAACGAAAACATTAACTATTTTAATCCAGTATGAGTTGTTTCACTAGGAACCACTTAAAAGAATTGTACTAATGCTGACCAGTATTTTTATTCCAAGACTTATTAACACATCTTGCATTTAATGTCATACCGACTCATCCATGTAGAAAAAGATAGAACAAACATAGACAAAGTTTCAATAACAAACACTTTTATACTGACCGTGAAATGTTAGGGAGTTGCAATAAGTCAACAAGAAAATCGATCCTCTCCTCGACCTGCTTGGTAGTCATACCGGATATCCACCCAAAGTATATCATGGTCTCCCGGATAGAAAACTCGCCGAATAACGCGATTTCCTGTGGAAAAGTAGCTAAATTTATGTGATCATATTTTTCCAAAATATCTTACCAATGGAGCCAAGAGTTATTTCTTATAAGTCAAAATAAGTAAGTACGGTTTATGTTATACAGTACGATTCTGAATTCAAAATTCTAATTCTATTAAAATAACATTAATTTAAATCTATTTATTTAAAACTATCTACAAAAATACAACTACACAATGTTGCTAATTAAATTAGAAGTCTTCACACATGAATAAATTTTATATATATTAAACATCAGACATTATAGCTATAAAATTTGTTACTAAACAATTACTGCTCGTATTTTTATTGTTATTATTTTATTTAATCGCTGTTCCATATACCTCGAGACGGCACAAACACTCTGATAATTCATTCACTTTCGAAGCAAGTTATAAGTCCATATAAATTTTACGATTCCAGCTGATACCTACATGTTTTTCCACACCATGGGAAAACAGAGGTTTGGAACTATCACAGTTCTTACTTAAATTCGATTAATTAGACTACATCCATTGATTTGGTTCACTTGTGTTTCTTCCTCAAAGAAAGAGTTTCGCATTAGATGCCACATGTCTCAATATTTTTAAACCTTGGCTAGATATGCATAGCAGCAAAGCAACTGTCTTCTTGTTGTAGAGTCATGTGTAAGGTCTGACAGATTGTGCTAAGTTAAACTTATCTTTGATGTAAATAACATTAAGTTATTTACATCAAAGTATTAAGTATATAAACAACGTTACATATATAGCCTGGGTTCGATTTACATAAATTATACAGGTTGAACCTTATAACGGATGATTTCGTAATAATAAACCAATTTTATGCCATTTTATCATTATTATATAATTGAAATTTTAATCGTACAATGCGATAGTGTTAGTTGATTAGATGGAAAAATACGATAAACTCATTTACGCGACACGATTTAACATCGTCAAACAACGCTATTGATATTACAATTATTAATAATGGATTAATAATAACGTTTATATTCTCTAACATCTGAATAGATTATTAAACTGATTGAGTAACAACTTGTCCAGTTTTGTCTATGTTTTGCATATTCTATGTGGATATAGATAATTATTTATTACAACGATAATATGTAATATATATTTAATATGTTTTCACTGTGTATTGTTTGGCATTCTGTATCGAATTCCAAATTTAAAATCGTTTCGAGTCACTTCGATTCAAATAAGAGTAGTGTTATTGACCCGTACTCCGACGAAGATTGATTCCTTCTTTTGTATTTCCTTTATGTTCATTGTCTTTATTTTTCAGTATATAATCTAGGCCAGCTTGCTTAGTCAGGCTTAGTAAGAAGAATAAAAAATACCTTTTCGATTTAGTGTAGAGATAGTTGAAATAATTGATAAGTGCTAAAATATTTATATTATTAATATTTAACATTAAAATTGATGAAAAATGTAATAACTTTGTCTTTATATAGTAGTTGCTTTTTGGGATTTTTTCGTAAATAATAAATGTTTTTGCGCTTAATTAACGTTCATCATATGACATCAATAATTAAAACAAAACACTACAAAAAATAACATTGCACAATATACCGTCTCACACCTTATATCTAGTCACAATAAATGGTTCTGTCTAATATCACACCTGTGGCATATATCCTATTCTGGGTCCCGGCACACCACTACCCGGACTGCCTGGTCTTCCACCGAGGACCCATATTTCCCCAGAATTCAGTCTTCGTCTACCTACAATACATGAGAGTAACGTAGTCTTCCCACAACCGGATGCACCAAGTAAACCATAGCTGAAAAGGTAAATACCATAAATATATTATAGATTCTTTTTGTTGGGAATTAATTAGATTCTTTGTCGGTTACATCTGATCACAAATTAACACAGAGTACTGTGACGTAGGTTTCAGTTTTTTGTAAAGGAAAAAAATGTATATCAAGATTTAAGTTATTTTTTGCATCTAAATAACAAATTATCCTTAATGCCACCATATAAAAACTACTGAGTACTTAGAATTTCCGGTTTATCTACAGCAAGTACATAAAAAAAACAGAATTTATGTTAACAACGTACAATCATTGGTTTAAAATGGTAAAAATAATGCCATCAATTACCCTTAATTGAGATATGTGATCTATAGTTTAGTCTTAACACAGTTGAATTTATTCTCAACTGTGGCCATAACTTTTAATTAGATAATATTACATTGTTGTTCTAATTAAAAAAAAATCCAAATTTAATTTTAAATCCCGCACAATTTAAATGGTGCCTCTAATTTTTGTTTCACCAAAAACATCAAATAAAATACGTGTTTATATACTTATTTATTTTTTATTTAACAACTAGTTTTGCTACTTACATGGCACCTTTAGGAACTGTCATGTTTAATCCATCCAAAATGACGTTCGGATTTTTTGTCGGGCCATATTTCTTATGCGCCCGTCTAACACATACCGCCTGCTTCTTTCTTGATGATAATGTAGACTTCTGCGGCTTCAGCATTCTGTTTCTCCGCAATGCCAATTCAGCATCAGTTGTGCTTGGCTTCTGGACCCGCACATCCTCCATAGATATGGTAGCCCCTTCATTGTCGTAGGCCGTCATTTTTCTGAAAATAACGAAACTAAGTTTACTAGATATTCTTCAATTATTAAAACCGGTCAGTGTTTGTACAATTATGTCACGTTGTACGCTCCAACTCGTACAAAAATGGGTGCATACACAGTTTCAAACAATTGGAGGATGTATTAAAATTGGAATTATATCTTTAAAACGTAAAAAACATTATTAATCAACAATAATATATCATCAATATTAAATAATAAAAAACATTTGATCTGTAAAAAAAGATTAGGAAATACCAAGTTATAAATATAATTTTTTTAACAATATTAGTAATCAAAATATCATCATAAAGCCGTAAAGCAAAGCAAGAATTTAATTAAATCAAGTTTAGTTAAATCTTGTGAGAAACTGGTTTTAACACGGGTTAAAGGATCAAGGTGGGAAAATATTTTACGTCATCCTGACGTCAGTTTGACGTCACATGTACACTTATTTTATCACTGATGTTCGATTTTCAAGAATTAAAAAAAAAACTAATATTTAAATGAATAATGCAAATCCAATGTTAACTTTAATAGGATGTATAAAACTTTAGTTCAGTTATAAGTCTCAATTGTCTCTTTTTATCACATAACCAAGACCGTTTGTCAGAAAGTGACAAAAGCATACGAAAGTCAAAAAAAGGTTTAGTAAGGTTAGTTTTTTATTTACATAAACTGGAAAAAAAATTTGGTTCGCTAATATTCTCATCCAAGTGCATATTAATACTTGAAATAAACCTTGACTTTCTAATCAAATATTTAACAAAGTACTTACATACTTACTTACAAGTAAATTACATTATTATTTATCGTCTTATTTCAAAGAAAATTCCCTATTTTATAAAAGCCTCTTTTATTCAAAACGATTTCATTTTTATAACTTTTATATTATAATTGGAATATTTAATCGCAATTTGAATTAAGGTGGCTGTGGCTGACCTACCTTCATTATTACGTAGTTTCTATAAACATGGAAAAATCTAAATTTTAAATGAGTGTTGAGGTATAACAAACAAGACTGTCAACATTAATTAATACACTCTTTTAAAATTTATAATAAATTTTCCTATACATGAAGGCTAAGTCACCCGGAAAGAGGAAATCCGGATATGAAAAGAAAATTCTCTACCTGGCTTATAACAATAACACAGACAACAGATTTATTCAGTTTCTTTTTCTAGTTTCTAGTTTTTTTTTTTATAAAGCTGAACCTGTGGCCATAAACACAGTTAGAAAGAAATGCGTGACGCTCTCTTCTTGAAGTATCCTTATTGTTTTAGTGTTTAAAAAATAAATATCATCTTATTACACTAACGAGATTTTTTAATTAATTGTTAAGTAAAGCTACCTAAGCACCGCTTAGGCAGCTACCTTACGTGTTCAGGTGTTAATTTCCTGGGGAATTGAAGGCACGTGCACCGATACACAATTGTAATTACTCGAGGAAGGTGATGCCTTTGCGATCATCGCCTTTCGTTACCACATTGTTCTTTTCTCAGTAGCTATTTAATGATCTATTATTAACAAGGTTTCTGTGAACTTGTGATTCTCGATCATGGAAATTTATATTAAACTTGAAATTTGCTTAATTGTAACTTGGACTCAATTGTGTGAACTAATTACTTAAGTTGTATAAAAAGGGATTTTTTCGACATTTCAGAATGTTTAGTTTTGTTTTATTTTGGGTAATGACATTTTCTGGTACATATGTATATGAAAAGTTTATTACAGAGGTAGGTAGGTAGGTCACTTTAATCGTACTGAATGTATAATTAAGTGGAGGCAGTAAACTCGATACATCAGAGGACCACTTTACGGAAAATGACAAGGTTCCTAAAGAAATCAAGATCAAAGACCATCAAAATTTTTGGAAATTTTAATAATTTTATTACGGATAAATTGCAAAATGTGTGGGAGCAAAAAACCTAATAAGAAAAACTTCAGTTAAGGCAGATTACCATAATTCTGTTAAAGCATATTCATATTTTTAAAATCAAAAACTTCCTCGATGCGCGACCGTAAGATTTACTAATTAGGTTTCTTGTTTTAATTGCCTTATTCTTAAATTACCATTTGCCAGATAAAATTCCTGAGATGAAACTTAACATAATTTATTGTTTTATTAAATTCACAATGTCTGAACCTGCCGATACATATTAACCTTACACTAGTCTGTCTGTCAGTCTGTCACGTCTAACACGGTTCCGATTAAAATACAGAATTAAAACAGTTGAAAGTTAACCTTTGAAAAAAGGTTTTAAAATGTGTAATTACAACACGCCAAGGTCTATTAATGACAGTGAAACTGGTAATAAATTAGTAAAGAATATATTAATATATCCTGTAGCGTAATATACAACCTTCTGTTTAAAGCAGAAATATTTATTGAGTCATAAAGCGCGCATAGGTGCTCATTAGTGATTGTCTTCTAAAACAATGCATCATTTAAACCCGGTAAAAACATGTGTTCGCTCGACCTTACTGACCCGTTGTTTACAAGGAAATACAACAGAAAGCAATTACAACTTGTTAGGGCAAATATTTTAACCTCGGTATTCTAAATAAGATTTTTTATATGCATTATATTGTTTGAAGACGCGTCCCGGCGTCGAAGATTTATAGAAGCGAGTGTGTATTTTACTCAAAGTTTCCTCGAACTTCGTCCTGTTCCATAAAAGCACAATACTTATATACCGTACAGACAAAAACGACGTGAATGATAATTGATAAATATATAAAAGATAAAATAAATAAAGTCTTCCTTTCAACTTTGATTTTATTCCTTTTGGAGTGGAGACTTTGTGTATTAAGTGTACAGTTGCTTATTAAGGAATTAAATAGGCGCCTGGTAGTCACTACCGGTGATCCAAGAGCTGGTTCTTTTCTCGCTCAGCGTATAAACATCGCGAGACAGCGAGGAAATGCCACCAGCATTATGGGTACTCTGCCACAAGGACCAAACTTTTTTAATTTCTTTTGGTTTTGTGTTATTTTAAGTATATATTAGATAGGTTAATATTAAGAATATTTATGATTAAATGTCACTTTGTTTTATTACAATTATTTAAGTTTTAAAAATATAATTATTTGAAATGTGTACGTATAAGATAGAACGCATAAAGATTTTTCGCTATAAGCCAAATACGGTAATTAATACAAACTACCATATACATAGTTATTATACGGAAATTGTGGTTAGAATTTAAAAAAATCCTTTTGTATTCCATCCACTTATCAAGGAGGGTGAACGTAACATTAATGCAAAATATACTTCTACTATATGTTACGGTTCTCCGACTTAATCTTAGAAGTTATTATCTTAATAAAATTATTGTCTTTGGTTTCTGCCAATACTCAACTTATAAATAATTAGTAATTAAGTAAGAATTAATGTACTATGTAAAAATAGGTACTATGTTCTCATTTGTATATGTTAGTTTCGCTGAACGAATTCGAAGATTACAATTCCAACAAGGAAAATTAAGCCTTGATTAATAGCTAACAAAAAACATAAATTAACAAGTCGTAGGCATTTTTAATAAACGAATTAATGCCTTGACACATGAATTAATTATTTTTTTGTCGTGTCAAAACATACATTTTTACCAACTGCATCCTTAAATAGAGTTAAGGGCACGCAACCAAAAGATCTATGCCAAGGCTCTTCCAAACCAGGCTCATTGTCAATGATTACATATGGTTATGTAATTAATACACGAGGTTGACCCGTCCTCATAATTATAGACTATACATAATAATACGATTAAACGTCCAAGAAATATATATTGCATTTTTAAAGCATCATTTAATGTTCCCCATAAACAAGGACAAAGAACTTGATATTATATTTATTTATATCTTTACGTAGAATCGTATCAGATTGTACGTGCATTTACATTCATATTTTACGTAAAATAATTGATAATATAAGTATGCTATTTGTCTTTATAGGTGTTGCTAATTAAAAACCAAACAACTCAAAACCACTCACAAGTGATATATTGGCGTATAATATACAAGGTCATAGTTGCATAATTCCCAGCACATATTTATGGTGCATCATATATATTCTCTCAGTTGTGTCAAGTGATTCTGTCAATATATCATGACTGAAAGATAGTTTCCACACTAACCCCTGTGTTGTGGCTGGCTTACTTCCTTGATAAATCACGTATTTCGATTCATTACTTTGTGTTTACGAAATATGTAATAGTAGGCGTAAGTGTGCGCTTGTGTGCGTGTGATATAACATTCGAATATTAAACCTTATTTAATTAAAGGTTGGCACATTTTGAGTGTAGGTAGTTTTATCTAGATTTTTTAATGAATTGAACAAAAAAATCTAAATTAAACTCATGTTAATCAAACACGAGCATTTATAAGTTGAACAATAATTCCTCTAGTTTTATAATATAAATAAATATTTTTAATACTCCTTAAAATAGTGTAATTCATACCGTAGGTAGCTTAAGGAGTGGTATGTGTGGTGTGTGTTTGGCCACTTTACAATTAAGACAGCTTCGCTTAGATGTATATCTTAAAAGGAATTAGTTATGCACTAAGTAATAATATTTTTAATTATATACTTAATAACCATAAACGTTTTAATGCTTATGACATATGTTTAACGTTTACGTCACAAAAGCAACACTTAGTTTCGTCATAGTTTAATTACCACTCAAACTCGCAAAAAAGGAGAGCACGCGCATAAGACATCTTTGTTGCAAATACCTGGTGTTTCATTGATCGTGGAAACGTCAATAATGCGAATAACTAAATATTCATCGGAGTTGTTCTCCATAAATCTCGTAATAGACTTTACGTGGAATCGTTTTGCTGAGTCACCTTCACAGTCCAAACAACAGTGTGTTGGGAAAAAACGCCCATAAAATGTTCAATTTTAAATTTATTTTAGAACCAGTTATCATATGATAGATTTGTTTATTCACTCTTGAATTCTATTCTTTAAATTTATTTGAATACTAAAAAATCAAGTTGAATTAATATTACTAATTGAAATAAAAGATTTACGGGCTTTAAAAAGAGTAATATCTCGTTCAAAAATCAATCAAATCAATACCAAATCCCTTATTTTTTTAGAAGCCATAAAGCCATAGGGTTAATGATCCTTTGAAAACAGAAAATTATAATAAATGAACAGAAAAGAAATGAAAACAAAAATGCTTAAATCCTCTGTTTAAAACAAAAATATCAAACATTGTCTTGTTGCACAACGAATATCTCACATTACCGGAACATCATTAATGACATTTGAATTGCGTACAATTAACAAATCATTAGCGGTTATTTTAATTGGTCCTACTGTACATAATTGTACTGTAGCTATGTAGAATATATTTCGTGATTTTATTCTGTGCAATTGTGGTATACAAATTGGTCAAGGCACTTAATCGGTACTTTGAACCGAAGGCCTTTCACGTGTGGAGAGAACTAGAACTGTCAATGTCAAACGACCGCATCACGAGGTGAGCTAATGGCTTTAATCTCTGTGGAGTTACACGCAACTAACGTAATTTAGTTTATTAAGAGCTCCACTGTATGGGGCATAACGATTTCCTGTTATTGCATTGTTTTTCGTAAGGACCTGAATTTATGTAATGCATTCGTAATTCGGTTACCTTGATCTAAGTGTTTGCGTGTTTGCAACTATTATTAAAGTGGAATTATTCTATTTCACAATGCCACTGCCAAAGATGACTAACATTTTATTATATTAATATTTTTATGTTATACGAAAACTAATAATTGACGATTAAAATTGTATTGACAGTTTTCTCCGTTCTCTCTCATCCGTTTGATTTTTCACAAAATATGTAAGCGCTAATTGTTGCAATGTCCAATGACCGTTGAGTCGTAGAATAATGAAAGAACGCCCATGTCTACCGGTTAGCTGATGATGATGATAATCATACATTTTATTCATGAAATAACTATAAAAAACATTGTAGTATACACTATAAGACATCCAATCTAGCAGGTCTGCTAATCCTATTAAAGGAGGAATGTAGAAACGCAATTTAGAAATTGTAGGACTCATAGATATAGTTTTTCAAAAGAGAAAAGAGTTTCATGCTACTTTAACTCCTTCTTTTTTTTAAATTATATATTTTATTTTATTTACATACTAGAGAAGTATGAAGAGAGATACTTAAGCACGTCGTAATGCAAATAAATATACCATAGTTTTTTAGTTCAAGTTATCTTTGCATATACGTATTTGCTTGTAGAATAAACAGCAGGGTAAGTAAGCAAATCTTTTTCCCGTTCATTATCAGCTTGAATAGTATTTGCGCTAGGTGATATATCCTTGTCGAAAAAAATACAGCTCTGAGCAGTGATTGTAGATGTTCTTGACAGGTTAAAACTTGATAAAAACTATCACTACGACGTAACGGTAAGCGAGGAAGTAAAAACCACTCGCTTAAAAATAGCGTGAGTAAATTTAAGATTTCTTTAGTTTAGAATTGTCTTCAACAAAGTTTATTTTACGTTATCATACAAAACTGCATTTACCATATTATGTTTGTCCTTGCAATATGAATGATGATATGCAACTAGATATCAATGCTCATACATAATAAATATGGGTTCATTTCACATAGGGCGTATAAGCATATTTTACTATGTGTTATGGTGTGTGTTGTGTTATGTTATATTGACTGACAATCAATACATATATACTTTTTTATTGTAAATAAATCATCCATACCAACAAATATACTATGTAACATAATTGTTTAGTTTAATATGTTATGTTTAATTCACCTAATAACCAATACACGTTACATGTTTATTTACAAACATATTATATAATCAAAAAAATATTGCATATTTTTCTGTATAAAAATCAGGATTATTTATGAGACCTTATCGCGTTTCCAATTACATCATTATCAAGTCATCAATAATTATTACCAATCTTTTATTTCATACAATAAGGTGTAGATGATTTGTTTGTTTACAACACAATATGTCTTAAAACATAATGAGCGTGGTTTTCAAACAATTAACACTGGACCAGAGAATTTGATATTAAGTAAATGTCTATGATGGAACTCTGTACTTTAACAAGATTGTGCGGTTGAAATCTAAGCTATAGTGTAACGGTCATCAAGACAACCATTAGAAAAGAAAATTTAATGAAAGGATAATTCAGAGAAGGTAGTGCGAAAACAAAATGAACAAACACAAAATATTTTGTCTTGTTTTTCTTGCGATATTGTATAACACACAAATTCATATAAATTGGCTTCTTAACGGACTCATAATTATAAAACTGTGTTAGCTCATTATGAAATTTTTAATAATGTATCAAGTCAAAGCGGAATTAATCATATAAAAATAATTTTGTGACGCGCTGATAATTATGTTAATCACCTTAGGACACTTATAAACGGAACAAGATGGACTCCTTTTTTACCTAATTCCTTAACAATCAGGTGGTTATTAAGGAATTGACTTGGTGACTTGTTCTGGTGCTTTTCTCAAGGAATGAGTATCGCCATACAACGAATGGGTACTCTGCCACAATGACCAAACTTTTTCAATTTATTTAAGTGTTGTCGTTTAATTTGTTTATGTTTACACATTGTTTTATGTTAGACTTAAATAATATTGATTGTTTTTTTTATAAATAAATTAAATCATTACAAATTATAATGATTTATCATAACCAGGATGGTTCTTCAGATTGGAATATCCTTGATTCTTGGATCTAAGACCTGGTATATCTCGACCCCAACTGTTTGCCGTTTCAATATTATACGCGCAAAGTGAAACCATTACCAACCATCGAACACACGATATAACAGTCGCATACTAGAACCACTTGACCACTCGCTACCAATATAAGGTCCCTAGGCGTAAAAGCAGTCCTGGGTTAAAATTAGCCTGATTGCAACAAACTTAATTAGTACTATTACGTTTCGTTACGCTCTGTTTGTATACATGAATCTTCAACATGCAACATGTATTTCGTACGTGTGTTACAGATTTCTCACTGACCGAATCATCCCGTATTTCCATATTTGATACATATTATGTATACAGAATCATTATACCTACCATAGAAAATTAACGCTAATACAAGTAAAATAAATGTAAACTTAAAAAACACAGACTTAATTGGGTCTGGATTGAGATATTTACGTCAAATACGAGTTCAATATTTGATGAGTCATAGTTATATCAATTGTGAGTTATAGTGCCGTAGAATATAACTGTTATCAATTATAAATAGCATAAACGATTTTTTTTTATGAAACAGAAGGCAAACGAGAAGGCTATACTTTGAGTTTTAACCGCCGGGTGTTAACACCTGCAATGCCAGGACGCTTACAAGTGTATATCGGCCTTTGAACGAGATGAATGCTCTTCTCTTGACCTCCTTACGGTCCTTAGGTCTATAATAATACAAATGTTGTCTTATTCTGACTGCATCTTTCTCTTATTTATATATCTCTTCCTTTCTATTCTCTTAAAAGTTTAAATACTTAATTATAAATTGGGTCATGTTTAATTGTCAATAGTGTATACGAACACATTGTATGTACGTCACGTCAGAGTAAATACGAATAAATCACAAATATTACTAAGTTTAAAACCAGTTTTAAAATTACCAGTCACTCTTTTTATGTAGAAACGTTTTGTCACTTCTTGAAAAAAATGTCGATACAGAATAATTGTACAGAATTTAATTCAAAACATTTTGGTTTTAGTGAACGAATTAAAAGGTACATACAAAAACAAACTTTATAAATGTATTATGTTATTGATATTATTTGTTTATTAAATTTTGTTAATTAAAGATTTTTTCAAGTAATCGTTTACCTTCCAAACTTGAAGATAAAATATTCAAGTCACTTGAGAGCGTTATAACGAATTCACCCTAAAGCAGGTATATAATAAATAAATTTATTATTACTTAAGTAAATTAAACCATGTAATATGTTAATGTGAATATGGTATTACAAAAAACATGATTCAAATCGTATACGTGTGAAAAAAAACCCCACTTCCCATTGTATTGTCATTACGCAAACTGTACTTGACCTGAAGATCATTAAAAATAAACATATATTACCAAATGTCTTAAATAATTGTTGCCTCTCTCAATTTCGCATTGTTGTCTAGTTTTATTACGTGAAATATCACATTTTAAATATCAGATAAGCATTTTTATTACGTTATGAACAGATTGAAAATTATAATATTAATAATGGTAAAGACTAGTTTACAAATATATATTTTATATAAGGTCAGTCATACCGAAAGCACAATCAATTCTTCTAAGTTATTTTTTAGTCGTTTGGTGTGAAAAAAAAAGTTTAATTTAGGTTTTTATTAAATTGGTGTCACTGAGATCCCTAGTTAAACGCTTTATTAGACGCGGCAGCATACACTATAATGTCATCCCACTAAACACATCATTGGCTCTTATTAAAACTTCAGACAATGCTGACAGCAAGTTCACTCTTATCAACAATTAAGCAATCGGTACGCGGAAAATATCTACTGGCTTATAAGCCAAGATATAGTTTTAAAAGCGAAATTTTTTTTTGCTGAAAGACCATTTTGTCTTAAATACCATAAATATTTGACAAAAATGACCAATCAACTTTTATTATGGCATTCAAGGACAAAAATCATGTACGAGATCGCCAACGCATAGAATCGTTTACGAATTAAAATGTATTTAAATCGATAAAGCCAAAAACGTATGTGCAAAAGATTTTTTTGTCTCAATAATTCACAAGTATATTTTTTTTACACTCGCGCTTAACCTACGTGATGATGTATTATACAATTATAGCTGCGCAAGCGTTTCATAAGTGCTACTGTTTGTGAAACACGTATATGAAATACTCTCACATTCACCTTGGCTTATTTTTAGTGATCTTAATGACAATATTTAATACTAAGCCCACTTAGCTCTGACCTGAAAGGCCAGTTTTTTGTACGCCCAAGGTAATATTGATCCTAAATCATACAAAATCCTTCATCTAACCGCTCAAAGTTCGTTTACATTGATATTTTGTTGTTTACCTTGAAACATAAAATAACCGAACACCGGAAGAATTATGTATCGATATAAAATTTGAAAATTTATGAAAATGGACTATCACACAAAAAGCTATCTATTTTCATGTCGGTAACTGCCTTCCAAACCGGTGGTAGTATAAAAATTTACAATTCAAAAGTGTCTTTATAAAAACCTACTTGAACAAAGATATTGAAAAGACTTTGAATAGAATTAATTTCAGCATTCATTTATAATACATTCGCCTTTATCTGTATGTAACTTTTTTGACATAACCTGTATGTTGTTTAAACCATAAACAAGTTTCTACAGCAATAGAGTACAAAGTAACACGCGAAACGACATTGATGAATCTCAGATTACTGAACAACTTATAATCTGTGGTTATTATATTACTTAAGATGTTTGTTCATTGGAATTCCTGTTCGACGCAAACTACCTTTGGAATCTCACAAAGGGAAATATAATACAACCTTCAATTCTTTTTTTTAATATTAAAAATACTAAAACAAGAATTGACCTTTAGGACTTCTATTATCTATTAGATAGGCTGTGAGAAGCTTTTAGTCATTGTTGGCTGTACAACGGAGTTTTATAAATATTTTATTGCATGATTTAAATATATAAAAAAATCTAAATGTATACAGGCGTCTGTATTACATAAATTATACAAATATGTATTTATACGATTGAATAGCATTTAAAATTAAAAAGTATTATCACCGCTGGTAACAGGCGAAATATTTGTTATTTATTACCTAACCTAAGTATTCACTAACTTACCAATTTGTTACCTAAATTCGTCGCGGCAATTTGTTTTTTTTTATTATTTTACGCATTTTTTTATACAATTAAGTATTGTACGTAATTGTGATAAATGAAAACATTAAAAAATATTAAACCGGTTACGTTTTTACCAAAGATCATGATGATGACTAAAGATGATGATGATGATTCTAATGTTTAATTAACCGAAAACAATAATGTTGTGTTCAAAACAACATTTTTATATTGAAATAAACAAACCTATAAATTTGAGTTATATACAGAGACAATACAATAATTTAGACAATGCTATTAACCATATGTGAATTGGTAATAATTATTATATTTTTTGTATTATTGTAAGAAAATAAACATTTATAATATTAAAGATCCTTGCGCGATTCTTATTTATCCTTGATGCGGTTTTACTTTATCGGGCCCTGTAATATAACTATTATTTAAGAAAAGGTAAAAATATTTAAGGCGTATATACAGCCTTAAGGGTAATATTTATGTACAACTACAAAAAAGACATATTATAGAACTTAAATTAGGAGAGAAACTGGAGGTCCTATCGCTCCCAGCGACCCCTTTCAGTTAACGTTAACATATACAATATTTATAGATTTTATTTTTCATTTAAACCAATATTTTATTTTTAATCTTTTTTTATTATATCAGAGCATTTAACATTAAATATTTTTACAGATTATTGGACTCTTCATGCATCTCTATGTGTAAACACATAGCGATCGCTTATATAATTTTATACGGAAAATATGACAAAAATATATTTTTATACAAATTTAGTATGGTTGAAACATAAAGCTTTTCCGTCCAGAGCGGCGTACATATTTCATAAAGACAAATAATCATAAAAGCGTTTGGAATTATCAAAACAATGTATGCAAAACCAGCTAAAACCTGTTATCTATGACACGTTCCTGTTCAAATATAGGCTGTGACTATAATCAAATTATTGATTTTGATGATTATGACACGAGATTACTTTAAAACCACGCCTGTTCCGAAGAGTCAAAGCCAGAGAATTATGAAAACTAAAAGTATGCTGAATTATTCCAAATTCAAAAACAACAGTAACGAATAGAATATATAAATATATTTGAACACAAAATATCTTTATTCTAGATGGTCTTTAAAATACACTTTTAAATCGTATTTCTTTACATTATCACCGGTTCGGATGGCTTATCTACGGAGAAAAACCAAGGCAAGGTACTCAACAGCTGCTCTTATAAAATAAATATTTTAAATACAATTATGTTACTTAAACACGTACACATATTTAGAAAACACAACACAACAGTTTTCTGAATAAATTGAACACAAAGGGTTGTTCAGACACTTTATGTACTAGAAACAAATGAAAGTATAACGACTCACAATCAATTGTTATAATTCTTTATGTTTTCTGCGTCTGTTCGGTTAGTAAAAATTAATTTATTCCTTTTTTTATAAATACTGGAAAACTAGTAAAATTTCTTACAAATGTCAAAAGTGGGTTACTTTCCAAAATAATTATTTAGTGACAAATGTTTGTCATTCTAAACCCATATTTTTTAAACGTGTAAAATGTCCTAAGGACATAGAATGACGGATTATAGCATAATGGATTACCACAGACTTATTAACAGCATATGCATAGGTCTCACATAATCTGTAGTGGAATTGTTTGCACTCAGACAAAGCAAAAGTACATAAATATACTATAAATAATGGTGAATTCTTGAAAACCATTTTTTATTAATGGGTTAAATTTATTGTAAAAAAATGCTGTATTTGTTTTTAATGGCTGATTGTAAAACATTTAACGTATTAAACGTTGTTTAAATTAACGAATTTATTTGATGCGAATAAAAAAGGGAAAAGAATATGCAAAACAATTTTTATTTTTTGGTAACTTTCCAGTCAAAAAAATATGTTTGCATATTATATATTATATTACTTACTCGAAGGTTCATAATTGAAGCATTGTTACATTTATAATTCACAAACGGTCCATTTAAAAAATCATTAACATTTTAACATTAATTAAATAACAATACGCTTACCTTCTTTTTAAAAATTGAATTCACAAAAACAATTCCATAAAATTCACAGACACTGGCGCGATTCGTTCGATGCGCGCGCGCCGCACGCTCACGTAGCACTGAACTTGAGTTGCGTCTCGGCTCGCTCGCCTTCAGCTCAGTCACGCAAATCATTTCGGTATTTACATACGTTAGATTATACCTCCAAAGGTCATGACCATCGGGTAACCCGACTGTGGAAGAATTCCATGTCTTATTTGTTAGTTTACACCTGCGACATTGCATGGAAGTTAACATAACTTTAAAAACATTTATTCGACCAAGGTGATTTCGTCTCGTTTACAAAATGCAAATTGCAACTGTATCAACCATGTCCATTGTAAGATATATATTTCTACTGCAGGTGTCTTCCTCAGCTATATTCGCATATTGGATTCGTTTATAATTTTGTTATTTTAAGGCCTCCGGTCAGGTCTGTCACTGCCTTTTCCTGTAGTTTAAAAAAAACCTCATGGATTATCAGTTCCTCGGGGCGGCGGAGCCTGGCTGCAATATTATATCTAAACAATGTCAATGTAATGTAATTATATATAAACAATGTTGTTTAGATTTTTCCATCATTTTACAATCCTTTCGCAGAATGTTTTGAAATGTAGACTGGGATCAGTCACGAACTTAAGTCCTTCGAGTATAACTTTAACATAATAGCATTTCATCACAGCTGTTAAAAGTCATAGACTGAGTCCCTTTTGAAATAACACCTCGTAGAAGAAAATAATTAAATTATTACGAATAATTAAAATATTGTTTCTTTGTAGGTAAACCAACCGTTTTATTAATCGAGCGATTTACATAGATACTAAAGCATCTTTTACTTTATTGAAGTATAGTTTCTATCACTTAAAATCGCTATTGACGTTTTGAATAGGTCTGCTTGTACAGACAGACAAAAATGTAAAATATATTATATAGTATTTTGAAACTACAATAACGAGAATTCTATTTTTGTATTTATACATACAACGGGTGACAGCGTGTTGCTATGAGGTCATGGGCTTATGATGTTAAAAAATGGAAAGAACTCTTCAGCTACTAATTTACGACATTGTATATACTGACCAGTACTGGACTGCTCAAAGGTTTTCAGGTTCGATTCCCGGTACGGTCAACGATTGTGTGATGAACATATTTCTTTGGTGGATGATATTTATATTAAAAGTATATATGATTATCACTATATTATCACCTAGCTAGGAATTACTCACCTTGGGATGTGACTAACAGTTTCACATAAACACATAATATATTCCATATATAAGATGGGTTTGACATTAAAATCTTTGGTTTACATGAAAGATTTTCTTTAATGTAATACTAAATTCATAATAATGTTATCGTTTAAGACTTTGTCATTAATTGAAATTAACTAAAGAAAGCCTTCACCGAATACTAAATATTCAATCTTCTTGTAAGAGTGCCTCCACTAGTAAAGGTTGGCAACCAGCTTCCAGGGAGCCTCTCCTTAGTTCTGTTTTTTCCGCAGGGCTATTCCGGTCCATTCTCAAATATGTCGTAACCACTTCTACCAATCTTTCTTCTGAGCAGCGACTCATCCAACATTTTTAATCGCGAATATTCAATATAGGCTCTAACACCAAAACTAACAGTAGGATTAACAATAAAGGCACCTCTTCATCGTCGTCTCAGCAGACGTCATAGTTCTTGCATGAAATAAAACTGGTTTAAATGATAATGTCATAGTTGAACCCAACATAGCGTGATTAATGTTTTCAATCAATATGTTTGTTTGATAAATTGCATGTCTATTCATTTGTGATAAATATATATTAAATGCGTTCCTATAATTAACACGTTTTTTAACGTATTTGATTTTTAATAATTCCTTCCATATAGTATGACTAATATCGCAACACAAACATGAGCACAGTAATGGTCGGAGACCCGGCAGATGTTTCAAGGCGGTTCAAAGACCACACGACCATAAATTATATTACCATGCCATAACCGTAGGCATATAGACAATTGATCGAACTTATGTGCACATAGAATATCTTCACAGACAAAAATCAAATTACCACTTCAGGGCGATTAAGGTATTTAAAATGTGATTTCATTCCTAATTTGAATACTTTGAAAATATTTTAAAAAATATATAAGGGATTACACTCAGTCACAATATTGAATACAATGTGAATAGCCATATACTTATATGGTAACAACGACTAAGTAACCGCAAATATTGTATGTATACAGCAAAAACAAATGAATTAGTCACTGAAGGATGTTTAGCTTTAAGCGAAGTATTTTTTGTTAAAACTCATTTAAATCTTTCCACAGATAGTGAAATTATTTAAAACATTTCATTTTTATGGAACTTTTAGCATTAGCATCATGTGTAAAAAAACGAATGATTTATTATTTTTGTATAGAAATGCCCGATAATGATAAAAGCCATATAAAGGCGTAAAGTACGTAAGTAGTAGTCAACTAACAAACATATCGTAGATTAGAATAACGTCGTTTAGGTGTCTTCTTAAATATGAAATTCTCGTGTCACAAAGTCAGCTCCCGTAATCCTCCGAAACGGCTTGTAATGATCCTTATGAAATTTTGTGTTGAGAAGGTCTTAGAGTCGGCCAACATCTATTTTTCATACTTAATCGTCGTCAACTCCTTAATTTTAATTGAACTTTTAATTTAATTAGTTTTTAATTCAATTTAAATATGCATGTTTATTTGAATTCATTATTTTTATCCTTCTATTGTTATTCTATTTATTATTGTTGGTTAATTATTAACCAGTTTTTATCATGATTTTTATTTGACTTTAATATAAAAACTATTAATGCAACTCAACAATTTTTCACATTTCCACCATGAAACCCCATTATTCAGCTAGTCATTTATAAAATTCACATGTTGCCGGTTTTGTTCCATAACACATACGAAACTCGACCGATTCTCATGAAATTTTGTGTGCATATCGGCTAGGTCTGAGAATCGGTAAACATACCCCTAAATATTAATGGTAATTCATTTAATTAACCTTTTATTATTTTATGAAAATACATACAACTAAAAAATACCCTTTCTACGACCAACTATAGCTATGGGTAAAGTAAAACGTTCAAAAATCGTAAAGCGTACCTCTTCCTTAAAGGCCGTCAACTCACTTGAGAAGCTCCTGGCGTTGCAGATGTCCATGGGCTGCGGTTAGCACTTAAGTCGAAGTTACCAGACTGCCCGTTTGCCTCCTTTACACAAAAAAAACAAGATTTGCCAATTTGATTATAATCTTGCGTAATCCAAGATTATCATAATGTTGTTGTGTATTCTAGAAGCCGGTTGTCTGAAATGCGATATGCCGCCTTTTGTCCTCTGTTTCTTAATTACGATAATTATGCACAAATATAACGTTAGTGTTAATTTTAAATATAATATTATTATTGTGTTGTAAGTTAATAAAGTGTTTTTATTTTTTGTGTAAAATTGTATATATACAACATACACATACATACTACATATTTATGTTTTTAGAGTTTTTAGCTTACAAAAGCTAACTCGTGCATTTGAATTTTTCGTACAAAAGGGTATTTTTCTTTTATAAGTGTACGTTTTAAATAAAACTACGGTTTTAGCCAATCGCCTTGAAAGGCATTTTAAAACTTACATCGCAATGCGTTTCTTACAACATGAAAAATGATTCATAAATGTATTTCTTCACATCGCGAAGGCTACAGAGCGGTTTTACATCCTATTACATAGCTGTATTGAAATACTAGCATCGTAATTTCCCAACTGACATATAACCCCTAGCAATATATAAATGGAATGTTTTATTTAAAACTTCTCCACGCCATTCCCAAGATGTCATCTCGATGTAATTACCAATATTGAGAATCCATAGTTAACACCAATAGATGGCGTTCATTTTAGTCCCGTATTGTGACTTTAATTTTTAATTGTTAACCATAAATAGTACGCAAAGAAGCTAACAAATCCTTGATTGACTAAACCACTAAGACATAAGTACAAGGCACGTTACCCTTGAGAAAAAAAACTTTCGTTAAATTTACATCTGCAAAAATAGATCCCTTCATATCGGCCTTGTTAAATCAACTTTCGTTCGTGATCTTCGAGGAACTGCCGTCTTACGTGCAATTATTTCCCGGTCTTTGTAATAAATACGATAAAACAACGCAAATTGTAACATTGTAACGACTAATTAATCAACAATTAAAACAGAAATTAATACATTGTTCTAACCACGCTTAAGTATTGAAAAGATGAAACATTTGACACGTATGTCGTCTTGTTTCTACAAAAAGGATGTAGATTCAAAGAACAGATATGACTAGTATACGAACTAGTTTTAAAAAGGTAATTTCCAAGGTAATAATACTATATACACCCATAACAAAAACGTAAAAGTTGTATTTATATTTAGAACTTGCTTATACATTAAGAAACATCATAAGGGCGGTAAGGAACAGAACAAGATGTTCTTCTAAGTTTAATTATGAGTTTGCTTTTAAAGATATTTCAACATATTTCAGAAACAACTATATAACTATTTTAATGACATTTGGCGCTGTCAGATCTAGCAAAAACTAATCAGTAAACGTTAAATAATTATTTATGACGGGTTCAATGCAAAAGTTCACTGCGTCATGTCTTAAAAACTATGGCCTTGTGTGTATGTAAAAAAAATGCGCTGAAATTATTATAAAGATTGTTTCTCAATATTTCAAAGAGACTATGATACGCAGCTAATATTATAAGTGAATTCAAAAATCTCAAGTTGATAGAACCGTATGTTCTAAAAAAAATATAATAATACTTATCGACAAATACTAATTATAGTTATTATATTCTAGAGTACATAATAATTGTTGAATAATTTTACAATTGTATATTTTGTATAAAGTGACATCTACTGGTGGTATCGTAAACTATAACAAAAATATCAGTAGTGCCAACTGAGAGACACGCTAAACATCAACATAATATATTTCTCTATAGTCATATACTTAGTCAATAGATGGCAGGTAAACGGAAATTTTAAATCACATCTTTAATATAATGTACCATTATCATATTCAAGTCAGTTATTAGAATTTTATTAATAAAATTAGCATTATAAGCATTTTAATAAAGAAATTAAATCCAGATAGAGCAAATTTTAACATTTACATTATTTTGACGTGCTCCTTACCATGCGGTTCCGAAAACGAAGTTAATTGCATTTTAATAAATATTAATAAAAGAATCTCATAATATAAGTAATACTTGGTCGGAGTAATGAATGCTCTTTATTACTTTTGTGTGAGTTCTTTTCGATTTGCAAAATACGCTAGATACATTACGTAATTAATTTGATTCGCGTCAATTCCCTTAAAAAGATAATTTGAAATTATAAACTGCGTACGGAAGTGTTACAGACCTACTTATTAATGTCAAGTACTTTGCTCGGCCGGCTCGCATCTTGCGAAAAAAATATTATATAATTCTTACAGAAACACCATTCGAGCTTTGATAGTCTCGATGTTTATAACTTGTTTTGTTTAACTTCATTGTTTTAATATTTATTGATTATACTTTTATATGTATACATATTTTATTATTTCATTGTGGTATGTATATATTGTAAAATTTTGTCAACTAACACCATTATTACGCGAAGGTTTTGTCTAGTTTAATGGAATAGAAAAGGAATAGAAAACTTTACTTCAATTATTCTTTTTTGTCTATCATTTTCAAATAATGAATCGTTCCAATATGTCTATTAAAGTAAATGTATATTATCTATGATAGATAATCATAGACAATGTGATATAGATATTGATATCTGTCTATTTGATTTTTCCAACAGTAGGTAATTTATTTTCGCGTTTAAAAAAGACAATCCTATAATAATTTCTTAATGACAATGAGATAGACACCCAAAACATAGACTTAAAATATTTAGACATACTGTAAAAACAATACAAAATTATACGGATATACTTTATTTTAAGAAACTGCCACCTTTAAAAGACCCATATTAAGGCTCTCTAGGTACTTTAACACCAGCTTCTTCCTTTTAAAGCTAAATGCAACGGAGAACATATCGGAATATACGCTTCTCTCTTCATAAGTAGTATAGGGACTATTAAAAGCTGATACTCATGAGCTGTGCCTGTACCATCATCAAGCTAACTACTAACTGTAAATTCGATTCAAACTAAGATGAAAGTATACTTCTGTCCACGCCTCAGTACTGTTGTGTGGATCTTCGCAAAAAAATTAGAGCGAGTGTCATTATTTACATAATACGTTAATTGTCATTTGAAAATATGAATGGAAAATGGATTTTATGACAGACTGGCAGACATTGTTTCGCACTAAATCCTTGTTGAGAACCGCGGTATATAAGAGCCATGATGATGGCTAACCTCAGGGTGAAATAAAGAATATAACATAATATTAAATTATTATTTTTCAAGTGATGAAATTAAACACCATCTTGGTATGTCAAAGGGAACAAGCGAATTAGACGAAATCTTAAATGATAATGCTTACTATAATAATACTTAATGATAATAATAAAAAAAATATTGAAAGTTAGAATTATTAATAATATTTCTTATTACGCGTATATTGCCTAAAATATTATTATAATATTTTTTTGATTGAATGGTCTATCTCAAGGTTGTTAGGTCTGCTTATGAGAGAGAGCCTGTGTTTGACCGCAAACGCCAGTTTCCAATCCGACATCGTGTTGTTGCGTCGTGTTTTGATTTCATTTTTGACGTATTATTCTGTTACCCATATACTGTGGAAATAGTGATATTTAATTTGTGTTGTTCGTCTCCTGAAGGAAGTGATTTTTATATTGTCGGGTGAGTTTTTTACTCAAAGTTGTGTATAAATTTAAATGTGAAAGTATTAGTAACTAAAGTTTTTCTATGAGCATCTAAAATATTTCTGACCATTTTCCACCATACAAAACAAATAGGACGTACCTACTACAAAATACTGCATATAGTATCGTAGATAAAAATTATGAATTATATTACGAAAATGCTCACTTTCATAAGTACTGCAAATTTCTCTAAAACACGGTTAATGTATGAATCATAAATTCAGAAAGTCGAGCTAAAATTCGTAAATCATTGTTCGTTACACTCTTTTAAACTGTTTACGGGAATTGCTGTATTGGGCGATCTATGCCACTCTCATTTTAATATTTCATAAGAAAATGTCATAAGTTATTTCTATGATAAATTAATGACGTACAACTAAATCTCTGACCCACAACATAGGGACATAAATCCTATACTGATATTAAATTACTCAATTTTTAGCAATAACTTCAATATCAATTTTTTGTGTAAATTCCATAGACTTTTGAAATTTAACAGTCTATCTGCTTTATTAAAATTAAATATTAATAATACTATATAGACTATAGAAAAACGCTATATTCCAAAAGTATCTAATTAATAAAAGTTGGCATTTATAACAATGGCCACAAACTTATATCTATATCAGATAGAGAAGTTTATTGAAGAACTTTTATACATTCTTTAGTCCAACTCATTTTTATCTAGAATCTTAAATCGTACGTTTTTAAGTAAAACTATTTATATAATTACTTTGATGAAAAAAAAATCAATCCTTAAGTTTAGGACAGTGAAAAGTATAATCATAAAAATCTTAATAATAATTAAAAGTTATAAGAATAAATATGTTAAGAGGTAACCTAAACCAAGTTTCACTGAAAAGGAACGTTAGAACAAAACAATTGATATTTCCAATTGTGTTATAACCTTTTGTTCAGGTTACACCTGGCTCGCAATCTTATATAAAAATGAATATTAGTGTGTATTTAGACGAAGAAAATATAAGAATCATCGTCATATAGTTAAAGAATAAGTTAGTAGATAGTTAAACAATCGATGTACGATAGTGTCCGTTATTCGTTATATCATTGATATAAGAATGTAAATCAGGCTTCTTAAACTTTCATCTTACTTAAACTCTATATTAATGCAATTTTTGACGACCATATACAAATATAAAAGAAAAATAAATTTATATTTTTTGATGATTTGTTAATTAGGTAACAATAAACATATGATATATATACATCTATTTGGTCATTCGTTTTGAAACATACAAAAATCTAAAATTGCCCCGGAATCTTATAAAATGGCATATATATATATATATATATATACATATATATATATATATATATATATATATATACATATATATATATATATATATATATATATATATACATATATGTTATTTATATTTGACATTAAAATCTCTCGAGCCCAGAATTTTGCTACACGACCCCATAGTTTAAATAGCCCTAGTTTAAAGACGTCAAAGCAAAAGCAAGACTCACAAAATTTTTAATCGCGAACCTACTATCTGGTTTATATGCAAACAAAACTCTAGGAATCCTTTACGAGTTTGTATTGCGATATTCTGCCATTATACGAAGGATACTTTCAACACAAGACTCAATGATAATCGACTACTTGTTTTGAATATATATCAGTGTGTTATAGGCCCCGAATGGGCGACGAGGTCAATTTCTTTAGTGGCTGGTGTATTGACCCGCACGTTTATAGACTTAAGTGCATATATAAAAATCTAATTGTATTAAACATTCACTTGAATGTTAACGCAAATGTTTTGTTCGCGCCGATTGTGTTACAATAATAGCACTCACGTTAGTTAATAGTTATGAAAAAATATTCGACGTGTGCAATTCGGTGTGTTTTTTATGAAACCAAGTATCTATTTATAAAATTTTGATAGTAAAATCTTCTGTATGTCTAAGTTATTATGACCTTTATACTCGTCAGGAACAGTCCGTTCTGAAGTATGGAAACAAACTATTCATAGAATAGAAGATATAACTTAACAATCTAAACCTTTCCCAATAACTGCTCAATGCGAATAGTGGTTCTATACAATTTGTTTTTACTCGGAAGCATTCTTGTACTTAGAAATTACTACAATATTAAAACTAAAATGGACACAATTTTCTGCCCAGGAAATGAAGATGCGCAAAAACATTAATTACATTCACGTAAATTAAATATAATTTAATTATCAAGTATTTTTTTTCTATCATTAATATTAATTATAGAAAAAAATAAACTCTAAAATTGATTATATTTTCACAACATTTCATATTATACTAAAATTTATGAAAATAATAAAAATATAAATTAAAATATTGAATTTTGGTATACATATTAGAAACTCACAGGAAATCAGCGTCAATTAATGAAAGGTTTATCTTAATGTACTGGCATGTTTATTTCGATTCCCGGAGCTCATCCTTTCTTCTATGCCTCCTATCATCAGCTGTACATCTAATATATAAAATTGTCTCACAGTTTTCGTTCCCTTACTCCTCCGAAAGGGGTTGACCGATTCTCCTAAAATTTTCTGAGAATATTGAGTAGGTCTGAGAATCGGCCAACATCTATTTTTAGAGACATTTTTTTTGGCAAAACAACGTTTGTCGGGATCAAGTAGTCATTCATATAAATATCTTAAATATATGTTAAGTATGATGACGAAAAATTTTTTTATAGTTCTAAAACAGAATGTATTCTTAATATGAGACAAAAGAGTTACAAATTTTACATACATACAATTACATTAGAGCATAAAGTTTAAGAAAAGACACAATCTTTATTTATTACATTATAAAAATATGGAACAAATTCGAAGCCTCGAAAAGTGATTGTTGTATGAATAAGCATTTTATTCAATTACACATTGTTAAAATATTGTCAAATCGTTATATCAGCTAGGCCAGTGGCTCGTATTATATTTTCATTTAATAAATACATATAAAATTTTACACACGGTCAGTTTGATCAAAGGTAAGCAATTATCGCTTAACAAAATATATGAAAAACATAGGCATGATAAATGTTGACCTAACAGAGAATCGATTGCCATTTGTAAATTTACATTTATGACAATATTAGGAAATGAGATTAAAACATGTATTGTATTTCTGATAACTTAACGTAACGTACGTAATACAAAGGCGTATTTGTCATAACTTATCTGTCAAAATATGGCCTCTAAAAACCGGAGTAATTTTGTTTTTAATTAAACGCAAATATGTCCTTAATGAGTCAGGTCATGGTCAGCTTTACGAATGATTTTTACATAAACAAAAAAACATAAGAAGTTTATTTAATATTGTTTCAATCCATATAACATTTATTTTATTAACAATAAAATCATAAAGTAGCGTTCTGTAGCAAATGTTGAGGTTGATTTTATGACGATATATTTGCATATTTTTTGTTCATGAACCCTTAATATTATAACCCAAATATTATTTTTGTTCTCAGCTTAAATATTTGACTTGAGGAATGTATATCGTTTTTAGAATTATAATTATCGAAGGGAATGTCAATTCTTATATATTTAAATCTCCTGTCACGATGTTTGTCCCCGATGGATTCCTAAACTGCATAACCGATTTTAAATTAAATTGGCACACCGTGAGCAGTCTGGTCCAACTTGAGATATAGGATAGCTTAGATCTTTAATTATAGTCGCAATTTTATTTTATTGCAAATTATTTGTCTACATAATCCCAATTATCTGTTAACTCCAAAAGATTCAACAGATGTCGATACTTTTCGACTGGATTGAGTAAGTAATCAATAGATGGCACTGCTATGGTAAACCGACACACGTGTCATATAAACTACAATTCAATTTCAAGCAACGTTTGCCGGTTCAGCAAGTATTTTTATAAAGAATAATAGAAGCATAATATAGTTTCACAATATGAGTCCCATAGGAACAATTAAAAATAATGTTGCTGCTAAGTAATTAAATTCTACATAAATATTAATTCTTTTCGTACGAATTTTATAGATGTATTTTGACACCGGAATTAAACAAGGAAACTACTTGTTAACAACTCTTTGTGACAGTTAAAGTTTAAACTTTCTCTGATTGTACACGCTATTCTTGACTTTTAAAATGTCAATTCTGTCCTCCTTGATATTAACTTGAACTTACCTTTACTTGAATGCTAACTTTACTCAATTGACCTCGCTATATCACAGTAAAACCAATAGAAATATAATAGTTTATATTTATATATAATACTAGTTTAATATAAATACTACTATTAATAAATACAGAAAAACTAGTATTACACAATTGCAGATATCGTATAAGTCAAGAATTGTCGTTAACAGGCATAGTTCAATTCTGAATCGCAATAGCACATTAAACGCGATAATAAAAAGTTACATTAAGAGTTACAACATTAATTCTAGCAAATGGCTTTACCGCGTACAAACATCCTTCCGCTTAAGTAACAATATTATTAATGACATACGATAAAATGATTGAAATGGAGGAAACCGTTTGACTTACTTAACTTAGATCTCCTCGATGGGACAGAGGGCATCCTCAGCAATTCCATCACGCTCTATTCGACGCTTCTTGTCTTACCAGTCTTACCCTTAGCCTCATCTGCAACAATACGTCGTCTTCCGCTTACCTTGAGGATGTTATTCCAGTGTTCCGCAAGTTCCACTTTATATGCTGGAAAGAAGAAAGTTGTACCACTTTCGTCACATAACTAAAAATATTTTCCTAACAACAATACCAAGCTGCGATATGCTCACTACAGCAATTCTCTTTTGTTACCTATAAAAATCTTAATGAAAAACATACTACACGCAATTTTAAACACGCAGACATGAGACAATCATTTGCTTACTTGGTACATCAATGAAAAACATTGAACACTTAGTACTAAGTGTTAACTATAATTTGTAGTCACGACAAAGCTTTACAATGATTATTTGCATAAACAATATACGGTTCGTTAGGAGTGCTTATTGTTTACCTAATAAATAAAAATGTTGGCTTAAATATTTACAATAATTAAATGCTACTTATAGTAGAATAAATAATTTTGCGAGTAATCCATACATAATTAAAGTCCAATGAGATTATAATACTTATAACAAATTCATTTCGTAAACGATCCTTTTAATGTGTCGACAATAGATCAGCATCGGGACAGTTTAATTCTTGAGTAGCCTTACAATACTTTATTTATTTGAATTGGTCATGTATGTAACATAATTGATATGAAATGTTTATTTTAAAATTGCAGCAAGTTTCTTGCCGTCCCTTCTCGATAGATGGCTGCCTTCCGGACCGATGGTTGTGTAAAAATTGATTTTTGTAAAGACCTACTTGAATAACACTTTTGGATTGATCATTCAGATTAGCAGTAGCAATCACTTATTATTATTATCAATTAATCAAAATATCGGACATGGATAATTTGACGATATTTTTTTTCAGACAATCCTCTAAGCAATAGCAAGCCCTTAATATACCTTAATATAAAACGAATAATAAAAAGTAGTGTTTTATGATCAAAGTTGGCTATTGGAACGCCTAGTAGCTGACATAATTTTCCCAAGACACTCAATAGATCTACTATTCAATCTCACAATAGATTGTAAAACAGTTAAATTACTATTGCGATGCATTGCCTACTATCGTATAGGGCTGGCAATATAAGCATATGATTTTTATTTAATTATTACGAATAGAAATAACGAATAGAAATTAAATTCAAATTCAATCAAGAGTAGGTCAATAAATTGTACCTACGTCATTATGTATTGAATCTGAAGTTATTCAAAATGAACACATCGTGTGTTTATCGTGTTTGGCTGACGTTTGCACGGTAATGAATTGTCTACGGGCTTAAAATGAAAAATTCTGAAATTTTCTTATTTTTTTAGGTAAAGGTACGTTTTTAAATTAAACTTAAAGATCAGCTGTCGAATTTCGTTTTTTTATCGCTAGCCTTCTGATCTGGTGGGAATGTAAACTATTACTTAAATATAGCTGTTGATTTGCATATATAATGATAGCAATGTGATAATGACAACCCTAGAGCATAGAATGCTGTTTGTATATTGCTCTGACCCAGATTTATAAACTAACGTGACGAAAAATTGTTGTATGAAAATGATAGGATATTAAATGTTGCTTTTATTTGTATGTTGTAATTTCATAACTATTAAAAAATGTCTGCTATGTAATTATAAAGATAGTTCTGCAATCTGACAACCTAATATTATAATAGTTTAAGTACGATGCAAAACACACAAAATAACCCTATGACGTCATTATGAAGAAAATCAAATTAATAAAAAATAATCTTGTTTTGATACACGATGTAAAATAAAAAATACAAATTTTCTGAAATTCGTACTCACACACTTTTGTTGTGTGAAAACCCTAAATGCAATGAACTAAGATTCCGTTACGTGGATTAAGGTCAATGTTCTACATTTTATTGGATAGGAATCACTTGGCAGGTATATTGTTTGCAATAATAAACTTTCGCAGACCATGAAATACTACAGATAATAAATAGTAGTAGCTAATACTGTATACGAGAGGCATACAATGCTTTTTTGCCTTAATTAAAGCAACTTGTAAATGAATTTATAAACCGTTGCATCTTCTCCGTTACTACAATTAGCTTAACAGTTACACTAATAAAGAACAGTTTTTTCACAAAAAAACCCGAAAATGTTATTTTCTTATTTCTAATTAGCGTTTTAATGAGCAATACAGTACCAGTAAAGAAGCTTATTGCTTGTTTACAGTTAATTTTAAACATAGATTTAACATAATTATTTAAAAGCATTAGCCAGAAACAATATACGACATATACAGTTCATTGATAAGTATCCAAACACAAAACGAATTTTGTCTTTAAAATATTCAAACATTTATAAGTACGTTAGGATTTTATGACCCGTCTACCAAAATAACAGCCTTAAATTTTACGAGTCGCATATCTGAAAACAAGACGTAATGTCGTATTTTTATGTACACAATAATAATATATATTTAATAAATCACACCTAGTTAAGTTTTCCCGTTTATTTCATGTGTAGAATACATAATATTAAAATGACGGACTTTAAAAAAATGCGGTAATTTTGTTAATGTTACGACATACAAAAATTCATGTTTAATAATAAGTAATCATCTACTGTACGTGATTGAGGAGAATTTATTCAAAGTTAATACATTACTACTAACATTTTATTAATTCATTCATTACTGCAACTGTTGCGTATATATACAACGCAACGAATATTTTATTTTAACACAGAATAACTCAAGAGGTTTCCCGAGCTTTTTAGAACAAAGATAAATATATTTTAGTGTTTCAGTTTCTTAAAAGGTTTGGTTATTTATGATTTATTATTGAAACGCAGAAAAATGTATATTTTGTAAATAAAATATGTACGCAATTGTTTGGTACAAACATTTTTCCCAAATACAGTAAAGGAAAGCCCTGTCTGTGTTCCGGGGAATGACTTCGACCAAATAGTGTTAAATACCTAAGTATTCTTAATAACACAATGCATTTGTAGAAAATCATAACATAAATATTCTATACGATATGTTATTTCTTTTCTTAATCCGATACGTCCGCGCTCTGACAAACCTAGCCACTTTGGCCATGTAGATTTTTACATCTATACGATGACCACCTTTTCATAATATTGAACCCAAAATGACGCACCACTGTGAGGTCTGAAATGTTGACAGAATGTTGGCATGTGATGTAATAAAGCTAGTTCAGTGTTCCGGTGACCTACGTAATTATTGCGCAGCCGTTTCACAGGCCTGGGTGATCATCTGGCGACAAGATTCTTATACAGCGTAAATAATTACATAAAACAAACATATTTTATAGTGTCTATGGGCGGCGACTTCACCTTTACGGTGGGGCTTCTGCTCGGTTGTTCCCTCTTCTATAAAAAAGGATTAATCATTAAATTTAAGGAAAGATACATTTTGCATATTGACGCAAATTATATTTTATTGGCATCTTCATAATGTAACATGTATTCTTATATTGAATGAAAAAAATATTTCAAATGCATTTTCCTTAATATATAAAACCTTTTTTGTTGAATACAATTAACAATGTACTTATCAAAGCAATCGCTTCAAGTTTAAGTGAAACTTCTTACCCTTGAAGTATGTCAGCCGTGTAGGTCTTCCCGCAATAACTATCTCTTCGTCTCGAACACTGGGCATAAGTTGTAAATACTTCTCCAACTAAAAAGGCATAAAAATACAGCCTTGACTCGTAATCATACGAATAACTCCATAAAATTTACAGAATAGTTTATTGACCTTTATAATCTGTTATATAATGTAAATCTACAAACATACATGTCTGTAGTTTAGTAGGTCGCAAGAACCGGTTAAGCACGACCCACTTTGATAATGTTTTGCACAAGTTGAAAGTGAAAGAGTAAACTTGTAAATTATGTTTAAGTAGATGAATATTTATAATATGGATAACGTAATATTTTATAACAGATACACACGCTGTGTGTAATCTATTAGATACACAGATTAAATTTCATGAAATTTTGACATGGCAGGAGTCATAGACTGCAATATATCTTGCCGGTTCTTCGTGGTAGATATCTGCGTTTTGAACCGGTGGTAGTGTTAAAATTGACGATTCAAAAGTGTCTTTATAAACACCTACTTGAATAAAGATATTTTGAGTTTGAGTTTATAAATGTAGCTTTTTATGTACGTACATTACATGCGGCCCCTAAAGGGCTCAGTGGTACGGGGAAGATTAAAAAAAGTAGATTGATAGGTTCTGGGAATTCCAATCACCATACGTTACTAGTCCATAAAAATGAACTTATTGCATCACTTCACGCCGGTTTTCTGTGAGAGAGAGGTGGTTTGGTTTGTTAAGAGTTTGTTTAGTTAACAAACCTGAAGAATTGTGTAAATCAAATTCAAACAATAAATTTTCTATAGATTTTCTTGTCATCGATTTTGTGTTTGATAGGTTTCACCATTCAAATCAGCATATAAAATTCATCAAAATAAAATATTTAATTAAGAGGAACGTCATGCATATAATTCTCATATTCAAAAATAAATTCACCTTTAAATGTTTCATGATTTTATAGGTCTAAAGGCGTTTTCCTGTAACAAAAAGCAGTGTTTTGTATATTATAATTAAGAATGATAAGTTTCAGTTATAGTGTTAAATTCGCAAGCATAGAAGTAACTTGTGCCTCGTTTTTAATATATAATTACTTTAACATACTTTAAATGGTACTCGTTCCTACTCGTCTGTTAATTTTCATCAACATATTTAAATAAACCTCCTTGAATCGTATTCAACCAAGTGCGGAGACCAATATCTTTATAATTTTTGCGAATTATAATATGATTAATTCAGATATATCTAAAAACTTAACGAAATAATTGAATGAATTTATCTAATTATTTTTCCAGACTCCATAATAATCTCAAAAAGGACACAATACAAACGAATACCAAATGTACATTGTAATAGTGAATTTATTTTAATTATTCTTTGTTACAGATAACATAAAATGCGCATCAACTAAACTGTCAAAAAGAAAAAAAATCCAATATGGCGACGCCAGCTGTTGTCGTTGAGAGGGCTTGCAAGTATTACGGCAAGAAGGGCGGCAATGATTACAAACCAGTGCTTCAGAACTTGGACATGACTGTCGAAAGGGGTACTATGTGAGTAACGTAATATCTTGTTAACTTGCTTTTTAGTATTTTGTAGAGCTTGTAATGTCACTGCAATTATAGAATACGAGCTGACGATTATGTTCTTGATTAACAAAACCAGCCAAAATGTTTGTAGCATGTGACGATTTGAGTTTAGTCTGTGGACCACTCCACAGACTAAACTCAAGCCGCCACTAGCGTTTACGGGTTTACCGCCAATTCGGCATTTCATACGATGGAGCTGCAATAGGCTATCAATGTAAATAATTATAATTAATATCAGATAACTAATATAATCCCTTATTATTTATTGTAAACGACATAAAGTGTGTACAATTTAAGGGTTGTGAATATACGTTGGACACTAATTATTTCATTATCCAAATTGCTTTTAAAGTTCCAATTCATATGTTGAATGTTATTTAGATACGGCCTGCTCGGCGCGTCCGGTTGTGGTAAAACAACTCTGCTGTCGTGTATCGTTGGCAGACGACATATGGACAGCGGCAACATATGGGTGTTGGGGGGAAAACCAGGGGAGAAGGGTAGTGGGGTTCCCGGACCACGCGTTGGATACATGCCCCAGGTATGATTTGCACAAAATCTAAAATATCTAACTCAGTGAACCTGAATTCTATGCATTTAATAATTGTTTATTACATACGAATGACGTATTTTTAATAATGAAGTTATTTATTTATTATATTTATGTTTTGTACATTACGTCAGGCATTGAATAAGTTTATTAAGGTGCTCCTTTGTAATTTTAATGGCTCTGAGGGAATTAGATAGACTTATAGCCTTGATAATACTATTTATCATTAAACAATTTATTTATAATAAAATCTATATAATTTAGCAGGATGCATGTTCAAGAATTACTAACGAGTTTTAAATATGTTTCTATGTAATTATTGTTATTATGTCGGTAAGGACCTATTAGTTTGTGCAAACTTCCTCGTAGAACTCGCTCTTCAGGAAAACTTATAAATATTATTATAGAATCGTTCAAAAATTGATATACGTGGCACTATTTCTCGTCCGCTCCACGTCGTCCTTGATATAAGAACGGGCAGTCAATATTTTTTATTATTATCTCACGAATAATATGCAAGTTTTACCCGTAAATAAAGTTATTGTCGATATTGATTTCTCAAGAAAAATAGTTTGCAAACGAATAAAAATCTCTCAACATGTAAAGAATCCGTAGGAAATTATTATCTTTTAGTGCCTCAAACAGAGTTAATATAATATGTAACACGAGTTGTATGACGAGTTTCAATTGTTATATAATTATATTTGAGTAGTTGAGTACTATTAATAAATATATAATTTAGATAATTTCCATATTATTATTATACTTGTCGAAGAATAAATAAAAAAATAAAAAATATAATCCAATTCACAAAATATAGGTCATTTGTCCCTGTAACTCTTAAAAAATATTTGGACCGATAGAGCTGTTTAATAATTGTCTCATTTCCTTTACAGGACATTGCTTTAGTTGCCGAGTTCACAGTACGGGATGCCCTATACTACTTTGGGCGGATCTATGGCATGTCAAACAGCCTATTGGCTGAACGTTTCGACTTCCTCAGCAACCTTCTAGAGCTACCAGGAGGGGACCGATTCATCAAACAACTGTCTGGAGGTCAGCAGCGGCGTGTGTCATTGGCTGCTGCCATGGTACATAACCCCGAATTGTTAATCCTGGATGAACCCACCGTGGGTCTGGATCCAATGCTACGAGAGAAGTAAGTATTTTTTAGTGAATAAACACCGCCTTTAAGTCTTATAGTATTTTATAAATCTTAATATTTGGCCCGAACCGCACAGTGGCAGTACAGTTTTAAAAAGGTCATATTGGTACTTGCTCCCTTAAATTAAATACTAAAAACTTATCCTTGCCTGAAAGAGATAGCTAAATAAATGTCTTAAGGACTAAGCTTATTTAAATAATAAGCAAGCCTATTTAATTACCAGAAATTAATTAACAAAACATTCCTATTAAGCACGTTATTAATGCAACAGGTGTAATATGTAATTGTAGCAATTTTCCTCAAGTGATGCAAAACCGTTGCCGCATAATATTACCAATATCTTGAGAAATTCACAGACGTGTCTCAGAATCAAACTTGAAAACTATTTTGTGCACCGAAATTTTCTTGTTCTTGATCCAATAATCAAAGTAAAGTTTTATTATTATCTTGAAATATCACCCGTCTCACTCGCACCCGGCACACCTCACCACATAAAATACTTTCATCTTTCGCTTGACCTATTATAATAAATCTAATGACGTACACTGAAGTGGAATGACGGTAGCGGCTAATGTAATTTCTTATATACTATATGGTTCATAAATTATATCCGGATATGACCTTTTTGTTACATTGAACGTAGCCTTTCGCCTTGATTTTTGATAATTCAGCTTATATTTATATTTAACGAATTATCAGTTTGTCTGGGAAGGACAGACTTATGCTTTATGTGACTTTGCTAGGCATAATTATGGTTTTCCATTCGCAACTCCAAATAATTGTAAGATTGTGCAATTCAATAGAAATATGTGGATAATCTTAGATATTTATAATGAATATATTGGTGTTATACAAATTAAGATATTTTAAATAGACTAGAGTTTATTGCTATAGTTACATAGTTTGTGCTTACGATTTTTTTTCTGTGTAATTTTCGTTAAATGTAAATTATTTATAAGTAACTAATAAGATAGATCCACAAATATTTATTTATTTATTTACGGCCGAAGCCGAAAAACACATACAGTTTTTAACTTAAATCTAACAACCTCTCATATTCGTCAACTATCATTCCTAACCCTGTCATAAAAATGTCACATTCTGGTGCAGAGCTAATGAAACGATTCATTAGGGCGACCATACGCGGAATTGGCTAATATATGTCGTATGGGTTAAACATAACACTTAGGTACTTGGTGGGTTTAATTATATTAATGTGTGGTAATTTTTTAAACGACGATGATTGGTTAGTTAAATTATTGGACATTTCATAGTGTGATAAAAACCCTGAGAATTAATTATAATTTGTATCTCGTAAAGTACGATATTAGGATAAAAGTAAAGTTAATAAATAAAAAAAAATTAAAGTTCCTTATTAAACACTCCCTGTTAACTTTTAGCAAGGTTTTTTTTTGCAATTCTAAATTCAAAAAATGTAAACGACACGTAATGCAGCCGATCGAGGGTATATCGTAAATTTGGTCGATCCGAGCCGGTCTTATAAAACCCATATTTCTAACGAATATTGGGTTTGTTTCTTTTTCAATATTCTTGATTTTCCTTATTTACGTCGAAATTATTTAAACGAGCTATCGGTTAATGATTTTAATATTTCCATCTTGCATGATTTTATCGAATATTTATAAACATTTGGGGTTTTATCCCTCACATTAGCTGAAAAGGCGACTCTTCTCTTTCTTATGGAAATTAAAATTCCCATATACTCCATTTATACAATATAACAATTGTATTAAAGAAATAATTAAAGAAGTTTGCCTGGTAGTTAGTACCGGTGGCCTAAGACCTGGTGCTTTTCTCGCTCAACGTATAAGCATCGCGATACATCGAGGAAATGCCGCCAGCATTATGAGTCCGCCACAAGGACTAAACTTTTAAAATGTTTTTTATTGTTTAAGTTTTTATTTGTGTATTAAAGTTTTATTACTAGTATATTTCGATAAATAACAATTTATAATTGATTAACAAAATATATGTATATTATAAAAAATTAGATTTCAATTTTTCCAGTTAATTTTTTGTATTAATCTTTATTATTTATTGCGTGTGATTGAAAACGCAAACAATAGAAGTTAAGACAATGGTGTTGGCTAACTGTTACATAATACAGACATTAAAAAACTCGAGGAGATTACAATTCGACTTTTGTGTATGTCACGCCCGGCTCTGACGTCCTTGGACCGAATTTGATGACCTTAAACCGTCCTAGGATCCCATTGAACGGTTAATGGAAACCCTTAAACCCTCGCCTAAGTCGATCGTTTAGTAACATAATGAGCTGTTCAATTAGATATTGAAAATCACTTAACAATACAATGTTTAAAAACTGAACTTTTATTGAGTGATGACAACTTAAATCAGGATGTTATCAACTAGCGCAGATTCCCGACGTAAATTTTACGCATCGACACACAAAGTTATAGATGCACGATTGCCCCAAATATCTCTTTTCTAGTACAATTCCTTTCTATCGGCACGAATTGTGCCGTGTGAGCAACCTTAATCAGATTTTAAAATCTTATGTAAAATAATCATTTAATTACCATCGTTTGGATCGTTGTGCATGAGTCGTTCCACGAACATCTATTAGTTATTTTGCATAAAATGCCTCAGTACTATTTAGTCAGAATTTTATTTAAGTGCGGTATCTCAAAATCAAAATCAATCTCGAAATCTCAAAATATTTTCCATATGATAAGGTCGTATGTTATAAGTACTTAGACCCTACCCTTAAACCTATCAATCGACCCACATTCGAAAAACTGCAGAGTAGGGTAGATTTGCAATTGGAATTACACTATGGACTTCATCATCAGCTGTGGGAAAATTGTGAAGGCTGTTTACATTGGTATTTGTAACTAGTTATACTTTTGTTACAGAATCTGGGACTACCTAACGGAGGTCGCCGCTAGCGGTACAACTGTTATCATAACGACACATTACATTGACGAAACTAAACAAGCACATAAAGTAAGACCACACTTATATTTATAGACTTATGCATTTGAATTCGAGTCGAGAATTAATGATGGCTGAATCACTATATCGATCGTGTGTAATTTTTCGATTGTATTTGTTAATATAATTAATAATATAATTATATATTAAATAAGCTTTGTCTTTTAAAGGAAGTTTATAATAGAATAAACGGATGTTCTGGCAGTGGCAAGGCGTTATAAATTAATAATAAATACCTTCCAATGAGCCAGTAGCCATAGGGCTATCGAGATGTTTTAATTGTATAGCGACAGAACTTAACAGTTTGATCTATGATGTCATAGTAGTGGTTGTAGCTGGGGACAATAGATGTCGCTACAATATGTTTATTACATATCAGAATGTTAACTACATTCAACATTTATTACTTTAATTTTATCACTTGAGTCACCCATTCGAAGGAGCACTCAAGAATTCCGAACGCCACTTTGTATTGAAAATTTACTAATACGTATGTTAACTGTACGAGTTAATTATACATTTATAACGTAATGATACGTTTATAGGAAAACACTTTGGATGTGTTATTATTTATAATACCATTTCAATTATACATAACGTCAAGGCTTTACAATCGCGTGCAACCAACTTATCAAAGCGCATCAAACCTATTATTAAATAATTAATTGACTCATCGACTCTATTGTTAATCTTTCATAATTAATTATTTTAATTAGATTAATATTCTACGTCTTATTACTTAAAAATACTGCAATGGTGCAGTTCATTTTAATTATTCCAAAGACACAAAAAACATATGTTTATGTTGTATATTTTAAATTACTCAACATAATTATTATCTAAATTCTAGAATTTATATCAAAAAACGAAAATGTAATAAAATAATTCTGTAAATAACTTAAAGACAATAAGTTTTTGTTTTTAAGCATATCAACACTCAAAACCCTTGTACACTTTACGTTTTTATTGTTACATTAAAAACATGCATTGTGTTTTTTGTTCATTGTACACATAGTACACACATTTAAAATAAAACATTAAAATTAACAAGACAATTTAAAATTAAATATAAATTCCTACTAAATAAACTGCAATATTTTATGAAATAAAATAACACAGGTAACTATTAATTGGTAATTTACAAACTAGGCAACTAGGCTTAACTGAGTCTCTAAACGTTGTACCTTAAATAGCGACCCGAAGCGAGCTTATTTCTGTTTTGAGTCACATAGGTCCGCTAAGCGCAGGGAAGATGCGAACATTTGAAATAGAAAACAATAGAAGCACTTAAACCTATGAACAAGCTTCCAAGCTTCTGAAACTTATAAAAACTTCAATTATTTTATTTATTCAGATTATGTTATTGTGTTAGCTGTATCCGGTGTGTTCTCTTAATAAATATATAAATAGCAGAATGTTTTCATGACCTCTCAGTAAAATATATAAGACACCATGTTCATAATTATAATCTGTTAATATGAACATTCATTGATTTATAACTTGTAGATCGGTCTCCTACGAGATGGACAACTGCTGGCACAGGACTCCCCCTCAGATATTCTACGAAGGTTCGACTGCGATACGCTTGAAGAAGCCTTTTTAAAGATGGCGTTAATTCAAAATGAGAACAGCAGGACGAATAGACGACGTTCCAGTAAGTATGATAACTATATTTCTCAAGATCTAGTGATTTCTAGCTGGAAACACCATTTTGTTGTGTAAATTGTCTGTATATCTCACATAGAAAGATATATCAGTACAGTGGGTACTATTGAGTGGGAGTGCCATGCTGTTACTTAGAGTGTCAGCCGAATGGGCAGGCATGGCCGGAGAAATACCACTCTCTCACAGAAAACCGGCGTAAAGTGATGCAATTGAACTTTGTTTATTTTGTACTCGCGTTTCGTTCGGTGAGTGAGATCTTCCGGTGCCCATCCTTTCCCCTAACTCGTCCTCTTCCCCTACCCCCCCATTTCCTAATTTTCCTATAAAGGCCGGCAACGCACTCACGAGCTACCAGCCGCGTGAGTGTCTATGGGCGGCGACTTCACCTATATGGTGGGCCTGCTGCTCGTTCTATAAAAAAAAAACAGTATGATAACTATATTTCTCAAGATCTAGTGATTTCTAGCTGGAAACACCATTTTGTTGTGTAAATTGTCTATATATCTAAAGCTCTGTGCCTTAAGAGCTCACATAGAAAGATATATCAGTACAGACGTTATTGGGATCAACTTCATGGTTCGAGGCGTTTAGGTAGGCCAACGGTGTCTATTGATACAAAATTATTACAAGAAAATTGTGAATCTAAAAGTCTAAAGCACGCACATAAAACCCTTTAAAAAGTATATCATATTTGAGAACTGTTAAATATGTGGTTTATCGATAATGACACGAATAACTTCGATTTTGTTGTTTTTTTTTTGATTTGGTTAACCAAAATAGCAACTTTATGGGACACTACGATGTATTAAATAATGTAATAGGTTTAGGTATATGCTTGAAGGTCCCACTATTAAATATATCTAGTATTATAAATCTGGTAAACAAATACAACACGACTTCAATGTTAAAAGATTTAATTAACTATATTTGCACGAATAAGAATTTAAATTAAATGTCACCCATTGTGACGCGTAGCACGTAAGATAAATAGCATTGACGATCCCTTTCCAACGATAAAAGAGCTGCCGCTCATGACCACCGGGAAGCTTGGGACGGTATCACCGCACTTTTCCCGGGAAATTCCCAAATTGGGAAAATGGTTGACACGGAAGGGGAAATATTTAAAAGGATGTTGTTGTTACAGCGCTAAGTTCATCCCCGGATGTGATTCCAGAGAGCAGTATTGTAAACGATAGCCGATTCCAGTCGACTGAAGACTTTAATGTTGTTACAAGTAGTCGAGATGTAAGTACCTTTAAATATTTATAATGCCTTATTAACTGTATATTAATGATCTCGTTATAACAGAAATCTACAATTAAAGTTTAAAAAGCTAAGATATGAGCTTTTTAAACTTGTTAACGATTGATATTTATTAAAATATTTTTAATTGATACCGTTTTATCTTTATTTCGGACTCAATCATTTGGTTCAGTTGCTTTTTAATTAATAAATACAATCAAGCAGTTGGTGTAATTTTTTGCCGGCAAAAAGTCTATCTACTAAAAATATAGACTAAGCTGTATATAAACTGTGGCATTGGGCTATAATCACTGTTTTGTCTCTTTTCATTATTACTTTGATACAAATTAACGGTAAGAGACGAAAGATCAGAGGTTGAAAGCAATTTACAGCAATAGATAATAATTTCCTAAAGCGAGTGATTAAATTCCTCTGCAATAGGTTCTTATTTCTAAACCTACGTAAATCTTAAATATCACAAATATTGCAGGTCTTAACAAAGAAGAACGGTGTAGAATTGAAAAGTAAGAGGAACGGGAGATTAAAGGCTGTGTTTATTAAGAGTATACAACAATTTTCAAGACATCCAGGGTATGTATTTGCCTAATAACTGAAAGTGAAAACGTTTTTCACTTTCGTGCGTTTTTCTGATCTTTTCTTAACTTTAAGTTTTTCTTTTTTAAAAGCATTCCAGAGACATGAAAATGTTTTATAAATATCTGTTATTTTTAGCTTTAATTAACTTTTATAATATCCAAATTAATATTTTATCTGAATGATCTTACTCAGAAGTCGTAGCTGGTCTAATGGTGCAGGCCAAACAAAGTTCCAAGTATTGATTAACAATGATGAATATATTTGATGTAGTCTGCGTGTTATAATATGTACCTATTTATTTCAAGCTATAAATCACATTGGAGCTAATCCTGTCTAAAAATGTCTACCTTATCTAATCTGTGTCAAAATATCGAGTTCGAAATTCAATTTTTTTTATGAACCTCTTTTTGAAAATTTGACATACTCTGTGCAGTAGGTAACACCCAACAGTCTAATCAGACATTACGCTTTAAATAATTAGCATTTCGATTATTAAATATTTTCACGTAATCCTCATATATTATAAAGGAGTCAGATCACGTCATTGACGCTTTCCGTATACTGATTCGGAGGCACACGTGTCCAGGGTTATTAACTAGACTTCCTACCGTTTGGATATTCCCTTCGGTAATTGAATTCATTAATTCGAAAAGGTCACATTACCGAAACAAATATTGTTCACATTTTGTGAGTGATCAACAAAGGAGTTTTTATTTAGCTATACTCTATTTCTTATGGCAATTTCGCGTGGTGGAAACAGTGTAACGTCATTCGATTTAACGACAAACTCTCTAAAGCATCGAAATCAATTGGCTTTGGTTGGTTTAGCTTGTGTTCCATACAATGATTTTTCGTCGTTTAACGCCATCAAAATTTACAGTTCCTTCAGCGTCGTTATATTGAGATTACACTGTATATAACATCACAAACACATACGTTACATATTTATTCGTAATTATCACAAATATTCAACTCTATGTATAGACAATGCTTTTAATAATTCTAATATTTTTCTTAATCAATTTCTTTCAGGGGGCTAATATTCTCAATACTATTCCCAATGTTGCAAGTGATGGCGTTCTACAGTGCAGTCGGCCGTGATCCGAAGGGCCTCCACATCGCTGTTGTCAACGACGAGGCCGCTTCTATACCCAGTACACATACATTTATATTACAAATCCACAGAAAAACTATATTAATGCATAGATCACATCTACGTCATAAACAAACTAATCTGTTTTGTCTATGGTTTTTTAGCGTTTGGATTTTGGTCCACATTTACTAACTTAATAAGATTTCTTTAACAATTTATTAAAATCTCTCAATTCTTGCAAATCCTTTAATAATACACAGCCAATATTAATTGAAAACATCGGTGCATATTAAGTTATGGAATACACTATACAACTTTTTTACATATACTTAGTCTTGCCATAAATATTGTTATAAAGAAAAGCACGATTTTTTTTTATACGTAACATTTATTCCTTTCATAGTGAGTTAGTTTAATACATCAATATATAACTATTAAAAATATACAATGTTTATTCGAAGTGGTCTCCATTGGCTGCAATACAGTCTTTTAAACGTTGAGGCCAGTTATCAATAGCAGCACGAACTCTTTCTAGAGGAAAATTCTTCACTGCCAACCGAATGGATCGTTTTAGGGACTCCAAATTATCATGGCGTTTAGAGCAAGCCTTACTCTCTAAAACTGACCATAAATCATAATCCAATGGATTTAGGTCAGGACTTGACGACGGCCAGTTTTCAGTGCTGATAAAGTCCGGAACGTTAGTTTTCAACCAAGATTGGGTGGATCGAGCTCTATGACCCGGTGCCGAGTCTTGTTGAAAGCACCATTCTTTGTTATTGAACATGGTGTTAGTTAAAGGCTTAACTACCGTCTCAAGAATGGTATTTTGATAAACTTGTGCCGACGTTTTAATACCTTTTTCACAAAAATATGGCTCAGTCACCCCTTCATAGCTAACACCCCACCAAACCATCACTGAAGTGGGATAATGCCCACGTTGTACTCTGTTTACTAATTGCGAAGCTTCTTTAGAGCTTCCAGCATAAATACGGTCATTTTGTTTATTAAAATACTGCTCAATTGTAAAAATTTTCTCATCCGTAAACAAAATTTTTTTGTGACCTCCCTTTGCGTACCGCTTAAGTAGTTGTTTGGATTTTACCACCCTATTCTTCTTTAAATTATCAGTTAAGAAGTGACCAGTACGTCTCTTATAGGCTGCAAGTCCTAAGTCATCTTTTAATATACGCGACATGGTTCTAGGAGCTATCTTCATCTCCCGAGATAAAATCTTTTGCTTACGGACAGGATTTCTTCGAATTCTTTCCCTAACTGCTTTAATCACCTTTTTCACACGAACGGTACGTGGACGGCCAGATCTTTTTCTGTCACAAACAGAGGAGGTATCATTGTACCTATCAATAGCCCGGTAAACAAACATTTGACTAATACCAAGCGGGTGGAGGGTTTTAAAAATTGCACTTTTCTCCATACCTACTTTATGTAAGGCAATCACAGCGATTCGGTTCTCTTTATCACCCCACTCCATTTTAATATAACAAAATATTTAACAATATAATGGCGCGAAAATAAGAAAACACATCAAGCAATCATATAAAAATGACAGATTCCAAATTCAAACGTAATATTTTCTTTTTTTGAATAGTAACAGTATTTATGGCCAGACTAAGTATACAAGCATATTATATGTATATATAATTTGATTTAGGTTGCTTCCAACAATCGATAGGTTAAATAATTTTAATATACACCTAAACTAACAGTTTGCATAAACTACTCGAAAGACGTTTACGTAATTCTCGATACGAACGTTATCGAAGGGATCAAAGTCAGAGTATTATGTGTTGTATGAATTGATAGCTATCTCATATGGCTAAACGACTTCTCAGCCCTTATATCAAAATATTTTCAGTGGGAATCGAACTGTGTAAAACGAGTAACTTGACGTGGGTGGCAATGAACGAGGAGCAAATCTGTGATTACCACATGTTGAGTTGTTGGTTTGTCGATGAAATGGTAAAACGGGGTCTTATTGTGGTAAGAACTGCTTCATCGATATTAAAATTGTATGCAATTGTATTAGATATAAAACCGAGTTTGTTGTAGGAATACTTTAATACAACGGACGAGGCCAAAACAGCTGTCGCGGCACGAACTACGTACGGGGCTGTTTATTTCCCGATGAATTTTAGCTCCTCCCTTGCGTTACGTATCGCTGATGGATATGTCGATGATGCTATCGTTGAAGAGAGCACTATAGCTGTTTGGTTGGATATGACAGGTATTTGTCCCTAGAAAAAAATATATATAACAGGCATTGTTAAATTTCCACAGATTATAGTATACATAGATAACTACAGTCATTCTTAAGGTAAGGTAGGCGTTAAATATTATAAGTCACACTGCTCCACAGATCACAGTACTTACATAGATAACTACAGACATTCTTAAGGTAAGGTAGGCGTTAAATATTATTAGTGCCCCTGTTCCACAGATCACAGTACTTACATAGATAACTACAGACATTCTTAAGGTAAGGTAGGCGTTAAATATTAGTCACACTGTTCCACAGACTACAGTACTTACATAGATAACTATAGACGTTGTTAATTAGGCAGATGTTAACAATTATGAGCTCCAAGCTTAGCTTGTTTTCATATTTATAGATAATTTATTGTAAACATACAAAAAAGATACAAAGTATATAAATAAAATTTAACACTATTTTTCTCTTCTTTACTGTAAATGTGTATTGTAGTCTAGAATATGTTTAGCTAGATATGTGTCAGTGAAATGGATTCTTGGTATTAAATACATTTCAAGATTTCCCATGAGTGTAATGAAGCAAAATTTCGTTGGTTAACAGATCACCAAATCTCGAATTTCTTGAAACGTAGTGTTATGAAGACTTATGAGACTTTCACAAAACGAACAATGTCTGCGTGCGGGATCAATGAAGACCTGGTACAGGTAAGGTTTATTCTATTGAAATTTTTATTTGTTCCATTGGAGAGGAGTTTCTTGCCAGTTCTTCTCGTCCGTTCTACGCACTTGATTTATGGCAGTGAAAGTCAAGAAAAATTATAACTTTTTGTTATTTGATGATTCATAAGTGTACCATAGTTACCCTACGTGAATAAAGATATTTTTGATTTTGATTGTCCACAATCAGAACCTTCACTAATTTTTTTTTTCACTTTGTTGTAAATTTGTTGGTTCAATTCCGACCATTACAAATTATCTTATTACTTTAAAACAATTACAAATAACCTTTCCAGGTTAATTAAGTAGATAAAAACTTCAGACATAGTAAATATTGCTAATAAGCGATCTCTTCCAGGCCACGAAATGTAATATGATAATATTTTCTTTGATCATTATAGCTTCCCGTAAGAATGAAGACGCCGGTCTACGGATCGTTAGAACCAGAAATGGTGTCATACATGGCACCGGGAGTCATGATTACGTGAGTAAACCAGCTTTTATTACTTTTAGTTGAGGGAAGTTATATTGAAAAATAATATATATTAAGATATTGCAGTGGATTGTGAGCTTGAAATGTTTCTTATGGCGATAACCAGGTGTAAGCGTCATTATCGAGAAGTCGGTTACCATGGCAACGTTGTTTCTCCAATATTAGCACTTTTCTCTAAAAACTCGACGTTAGGTATTAAGGTAACCAAAGGAATGGTTTCCATAGCAACCTTCAACTTGTTTATAATTTCACATTATTATGTGAAATTAAGGAAGACGATATTTTAATAGTTTGTATGGTAAAATCGACCGTATTAATAAATCTCCTAGCTTTTAGTGCAATAGGTCTTTTACCCATTTACAAGATGAAACCAAACATACGTCGACTAAAAGTATTTCAACCAAATATATTTCGACCAAATAAATTTCGACCAAATACATTTCGACTAAATACATTTCGACCAAATACATTACGAACATATACATTTCCAGGATCATCTACTTTTTGCCAGCCATTGTCACGTCTACACTAATAATATCTGACCGTCTCGAGGGTGTTTGGGAGAGGAGTGCAGTGGCTGGAGTCAAACCCAAGGAGATGCTGCAGGTTCACATCACGTTGCAGAGCGCTATTATCGTTTTACAGGTAAACGAAAACGTCTTTAAATTTTATTTACTTTTGAGGCCACAAAATTGTATGAAGTGTTGATAGATATTTTTATTCTGTATGAAACTACATTAACGTATAGAAAAATAATCAAAGTAGGGTGCTGTTAAGTTTTATTAAAATTGTATTATTAGTTTATAAAATTGTTGCAAACAAAATTAAATCATTCTTACGTACTTGAAATAAATACGTATTATGACACTCAGACCACAGCGAACAAATATGTTTATCATATAATTCTTGACGGTAACTCTTGTCAAGACAAGTAAACTCATGTCTAGGGAATGTTAGTCCCAACATTTAATCGTTATTTGTATTACATAACATAGTTTTAAACATTACAGTGTTTTTACTGTCTATACCCCATTTATGCTTGCGAGTTTCTTGACGACCCAATACAAATTATAAAATTAATTAATATTTTTTTGATGATTTCTTTGTTAAGTAACAATAAACATATACATATGAAAATATAAAGTTTTGGTAATTTGTTTTTAAACATACAAAAATCTAAAATTAAAATTTGCACCAAAAAATTATATAACGAAGAGAGAGATTCCTCTATAGGGCTACCGCCAACCTCACTACTCTGCCAACATCACGATTAAGTCGTTCATAATAACCACTTATTTAAAGAAACACTTCACTGATAGTTCCAAGATATTTCACTATTTGAAGAGAGGTCCGTTCCGTACAACGGCCTGAGCGCGACTGTGTCGTGCGGTTTTTTTTTTTTTTTTTGGGAGTGGGATCTCGCTGTTGGCCGTGAGGCCTTTACAGCTCAGCTCGGGCTGGTTGGCGAGCGGGAGCTCGGCCGAGACTGTCGTGCGGTTACAATGCGACCCTATTTATAGTGATCTAGCACTTGTTTACAAAGACGTCGTATTGAAATAATAAAGATGACATTTCACAGAGTAACAAACGTAAAGTATTCAACTTATGTGTTTAAACTTATTTTAGGACAATTAAATGATGTTTGAACTTAATTATTCTAGTTAATTAATACTAATTGTTGTAGTTGCTATACTATAAATATTTGACATTAAAATATGTCGACCCCAGAGTTTGGCTATATGGTTTAAGAAGCCCTGGTCTATAGTAAAAATTTATATTTCTTTATTAATAATCAATGAGTAGATTTTCAAATTGCCTTTTTTTGACCACTTTTGAATATTGACGTATTTTTTCAGACTCTTGAGATGATGCTGCTAGCGTTCGTTGGGTACGAACTTCCATTCAAAGGGTCAATATTCACGTGTGGGATTCTCCTCTTCCTCCAAGGAATAGGCGGGATGTGCTACGGATTCCTACTCTCTGTGCTGTGTTCCAGTTTCACTGTCGCGTTTTTCGTGGCCACGGGTAGCTTCTACCCCATGATATTGCTTTGCGGTAAGATTTCTTTTTTTTTATAAATATTTGTGCTGCAAACTCGTCTCTTTAATATGAATATTATTGTGTTTTATGTAAACTGTTGAATAGTATGACAATCTGTCATAATTTTAGTATCTAGCAAAAATACCGACCTATACAATTTTTTAAAATGTATACTTCTGTCTATCTTTTAATAATAACACTTAAAAAACATTGCTAAAGATTTTATTGAAAAAGTAAAATTATTAATTTTAGTAACTCTATGAAAGAGAAAACCTGAACAGTATCTGACGTACATAAAAGTTGAAATAACTTACGTATCGTATCTAAACGCATACGTCTTAACGTATAATAAATATTTCTTCATTCTTGTATAATTTCAATTTTTCTTTTCATAATAAAAACTTTTTTTTCAGGTATCCTCTGGCCTTTAGAAGGTATGCCGTGGGCCCTTAAACAAGTGGCTCTGATGCTACCTTTCACTTTGCCCGCTCGATCACTACGAGACCTCATGGAGAAAGGGTCCGGCCTCGCAGACTACAACGTCTACATCGGCTTCCTCATCAGCATTGGATGGATCGTATTAATCCTGACGTTGTGCTTCTTAAGGCTTAAATATAAGAAATCGTAAAACACAAGTTTGTAGTGTTTGGAACGAACGGGATATCTGAGCAAGTGAATTTTGTTCTGTTAATGAGTGTACTTTTAATTTTTTCGAATTTCGAATTTAAATTTCAAACTTATTCCATAACTTGAGGGTATATCAATTGTTGTGAACATAATTCAAACAACGAACACTTATAATTTGAATTTCGAACGTATATATATTGTTTGAACTGGCGAATGGGATATGTTGGTACATTAACATAGGTTTGAAAACAACGGTGCAACAAATATGACAATTAGAATACACTGGGTTTAGCCAAAGGCAGGTGGCACATCTTGGCAGCATTTATAGAATAGAATTGGGTTGCTGTACATAGCTTATATACCTTAGATTTTTTTCTATTTTTATAAGATTTTTACCAAGTATTAATTATTATCTTAATATATTATGTAGAGTAGATATACTTGTTACTCTATTAACTATTGAAATAGTGTATGGTTTACAAATTGCTCAAATAAGACTATTTAGAAATTGCTGAATTAGGGCTTTGTGATAGATATGTGATGTAGGGGATATAAATAAACGCTATTTTTCATGAATGTGTTTTTCTTACTTTAATATATTGCCGTTAAAACTGTAGCAAATTTAACTGTTTGGTTAAACAATACGATTTGTTATATTATTCAAATTCTGTTGCGTAAATGATATTACAATTTGCTTTGGGTATAAGTCGTTTGAATGCTGAATCTTTGAACCTATTGTTCCGTTAAACAAAAAAAAACTCAAACATGTATTTATACTGGAAATGAACCATTCCGATATATACATATTAAATGAAACAAATATTCAGATATAAAAATTTATATTATAGGAAATATTTTGGATTCAACAACGTCCGTCCATCACGCGCCTGCGCCGATACTCGACCCATGGCACTTAAAAATATATTTGTGACAGAATCCACACTACAATTGTCATTGAATTTGGTTAAGTAACATGCTTTGTCATTGGGGAAGACGATTCAAGCTTGCCCCTAATAATTTGTATGCGAGTTGGCGAATTGAGCTCGAACTCAAGCCCTCGTATTGGGGCCAAGCGTCCATCCCGCGTGAACGTACATCTGAGCAGGCGCGCGCTTTCGTTGTCAGTACGCCAATACATATCACATGGCTGTTGATCCATCGAGCAGAAAAGAAAACTGTTTTTTTTAAATCACTGTTCGCATTATTACCTAGCTAATCTATACTTAAACTAGCACGCATCTCGCAAACATACGATGTTTCCGCAATACGACATTTCCACTTTTTTTTTACATCGGGGGTCGAAGTCAATTCCACAATTGCTTTCTAAGCAATAAAAAACTTAGCTGCGAATGCACGATTAATTAATTTTTTTTCACGATAATTATCACACAAATATCACTATCTATCGGCCAATATGTAGCGGACAGCATAATGTAACTACGATGCGCGGCGAATTGACCGAGGCCCCAAATTGAAAAAAAAAACAAAAAAAAAACCATCAAAAAACTACCCTTCCAGCGTGGCGTCGTACGCGAGTGACGACAGACCGCGCTGGAGATTCACAAGACCTCAAGTGCTTCAACGGCCGTTAACACGGCGGACTAAAAACTCTTAAAATTATACAATAAAAAGGCATACAAAAATCTTCATTACGAATATCGATGAACATAATTTCAACACGAGTACAAATTATAATAACTGTACAATACAATAATACAAATGTGACGTTGACAGGCCTTCACAACATTCGTTCGCTTATTTACAAAAAAAAGTCTAAGCACAAGACGAATCACAAAACAATAAGTAAATATGCCCGAATAATCCCACGATGCGATTGATTTCAACAATGTTTTCCAAACATAACAAATTACTCTTAAGAAATTTTAAGCCTTCATGCAATCATCACACGAGTTGCACAATAATAAAAAGAAATAGACAATAAATAATGAACGCTAACAACTACGTCCGGTAAGGCACGGGCCCAACGTTTCACTTATTACGTATACACTTGTGTTCGGGACAGTCCGTCCGTACATCAGCGAAACATTACCGATTTTAATTGTTTTAAACTATCAGGGAATGTATGACTTTGATAACACCAAAATATTACCCCAAATTTGATTGATCCGGACCGTCCGCTGTCACAAATATCCGGACATTTCGAGAAGACTGTGTGTGAAACCATTCTTGGAATAACGGACCCTAATATTATGAAGCTAAAACTTAATTAACCGATTCTTATTTCGATACTAATCTCGGTTGTAATAAATAAGTTCTTAAGTTATCAAGCGCTTCGTTATTGCCGGCCACACTCTCTCGAATTTATGGAAAGTTGTGAAAAATTAATTTGTGAGTTCTGGCGAGAATATGGACTTCGGCAAATGAATGTTTCGATTCAATTTTAAATACAAAATCAATCATTTCTCTCGACACCTGAATGACGCTTTAAAAACAGATAACAAAACTTTATAACAGACTGTGGAAATACTTAAATCTTATTTGTAATGCACTACTACTTTAATTAGCCTAAAACTACCCACAGACACGGCATAGACAATTTGTAAATATGCAAAAACGGGTTTATACAGCACACGGGTCACTGGGGAAAAAGATCACTTTATTATTGTAAACAAGCCGTAGCGTGTCTGCGGGGAGCGGAGGCATTTCGAAGCTCTCTTAAAGCCGGTGGTGTTTTATACAAAACTGTTTGGTTATAATTGTTCGTGTTTCGTATGACCTCCGAGATAGTTGTATCACTTGATGATACCGATATGTCTGTCCAAGTATAGATATTTCTACGTTTTTTTAATCAGTTTTGGAAATCAATTTTTTTCAGTCGTAAACAACACAACTATCCCATAGACCAACAAGCAAATACTAACAATAATATATTCGATTCATCTACTTATCTCTATCTTTAAAGCGTTCGGGGCGATCTCAAATCTGAAACTCATCTCAAGTTTCCACTGAAGCATTATAAAATCTACTTCACAGAAACATGAAAGCAACATAGATCGGAAACGTAATCAAGTGATAGTCAATAATAATGACAGTAATAGTACATAAATGAGATAAAAGGAAACGAAAACTAAAGATTTGAGGTCAAAAAAAAAACTCAAATGAAAACCCAAGATACTTTTCAGTCTCGAGATATGGACTACACGTTTGGACGCAAAATTTAAACAAAGCGGTTATGGCGATTATAATTTTCAATTTTGTACTGAGCCTTATAGGTGATCAAATTTGATTACTAATCCATGCCATGGTCACTAACTTCACGTATAGAACTGAATTTAAAGTGGGTAATATATGTTGTATAATAGAACAGATTGTATAAAACTCAGTACAAAGTATGCTTCACGTGATGCCCGGGTGCATTACTGTATCTACAGCGACTGTAGCTAAGGCAATCTTAGTTACCATAGCACCGGTAATCATGGTTACGGTTGCTATAGTTACCATAACTATGGTCACGTCGGTAACAGCTTCTATCGCGGTACAACATTGAAGTTTAGATACCGAAACCAGAACTATACCTACGCTCCCATTTGTACGAAGAAAAGCCTTCGTCACGATAACTGTAGATACAGTAACGGAGCCCCCAGTAATATCGGTAACAGAATCCTCGGTAACGGTGACGCGCTAGAACTTATCCTGGAAGATGAAGAGATTATTGGTGGCGGCAACGGCTATGATGCTCTCGTGGGGATGCCACGCCGTGTGCAGTATCTTCTTGTTGAAGTCGAGACAGTCTACGCTAATTTCATCCTGGGGAAAGATCCAAGAATTAAAAAGATATTTTAAAAAAATAAGGTTTATTTCAATAATTACTTTTATTGTATAACATGTGTTCATATAAAATTTAGAGATATTAACACATAACGTTAATAAAACATACTACTACGACCAAGGAGAATAAATTATACCCAATATATGAACAGAACATACCTTCTTCCTCTTGGCCGTGGTGGCGACGCGACGCGCGCGCAAGGGCTGCCTCGGGCGAGCCGCGGCTTCGCGCGACGCTTCCAGCGTCAACTCCCCGCGACGGCCGCCGCCACTACGCTCGAATATTCTGCAAATGTTATGTAGTATTTTTAAAAAGGTTTATTACATTGTATCACGATAATGTGACACATTAAGCAAACTAGGACGCTATTGCAAGATCGAATTCGCATTAAAGAAATGAGGTATTAGATTATTATTTTACCTAAAGAATCCATTATAGGAGCCGGTCATAAGCCTCTGATCGTCTCCACTCCAGCAGCATTCAAACTTATCAAAGATACAATCATTTTCATACAATGAGCACAACTTTGACCGGAGGTACTCGTGAACCTGTGAATAAAGTTGGGTGAATGAATAATATGAACAAAAAAATTAACTTTTTAAATTAATACATTAAAAATAAATATTTAAGTTTAAATATTTGTACAATGCTTTTGTAAATAGAATTTTAACACTAGTGAAACACGGTGAAATATAGAAAAAATATCAAACAAAATAAACACTTACTGGATATGTTTCAACAGGTTTACTTTCCATTCTAAAATCCCAAACTTTTAAACCTAAATAATCTCTAGACATCATGTATCTGAAAAAGAAAATAATATATTAGACGAGAGCTTAGTATTTTCGTAATAGGCATTTTCTTTAAAGCTTCCAAAAATACATAAAAACTAATAAGGCTTATTCCACACGTATTTATATATGGGACATATTTAATTTAATTTAAAATACGGTTAAGTTTTTAAATGCAAAATTACAATTATATTTGTTGGGCGCTCACCTGCCAGAGTTACTGAGCTTGACATCGCTGATGGAAGAGATGATCTCCGAGAAGAAAGACCTGGCATGTGGGTCCTCGGGCTCCTCGAAGAGCTTCGCGTGCCGGTCACACAGCGCCGCCGCGCGCATATCGCACAAGCGGATTGTACCTGCACATACAAGTTTTTTAGTTTTATAGAAACTATATACACTATACGAAATAAAAAATCTAAGAAACGTATGTATATATTTCGTGTATACGAATATACAACATATACAAAAACTGGGAAATATAGTCAACAGCGCCGAATAATAAGATACAAGAATATTTTAACCTGGATGGACTTACCCTTACTACTAGAATATACAAAGAGATTGCATTCAGTCGGGTGGAACTCCGCGGCCGTGATAACCTGTTTACAAACGAAATGCGTTTTACAAAGTACCAAGGAAATAATAGCCTTCCACTACTGACGAAATAATACATGTATCTATATTAAAATGTGTATGTTATAGTAAAAAAAACACAATTAAAAGTAGTGGATATTTTTGATTATTTTTTTTATAAAAATTATATTGATTTTATTTTTCATTTATTAACTTTTAAGAGGTTATACAACCCTAGGGGCTTAAATTTGGTGCCTGGATAGACACGCATTAAAAAGAGAATTTGACACAAGACAATCAATCACACCTAATGTTGTCCAATAAATACCTTTTAATAATACGCTACATACCTCCGTGAGCTCCTCCATATTGGCCGGCTTGATGTCGACAATATTGAAGCTTTGATCGGTAATTTCCAGGTGCCAGAGGTTGATTCGCAGGTCATCAGCCGAGAGGTAGGTCTCTTGGTCGGAGTTTAACGATATAGAGTTTATGTGATACGTGTGCGCATTTGCGAATATCCGTCTGGAAATTAAGAGTTTGAGAATGAATTTCAATTAGAGCAAACTATTGATTGCATATGGAGAGTAACAAATTGTGAAAACCAATAAGAAATGAAATAAATACCTCAGACTTGAACAACAAAACTATATTTTAAATTTGGAACTATAAATTTAAAATATTTATAACTAATCATAATATAAATAATAACAGTTTAGTGGCGCTACAACCGTAGATAGTCTTGGCCTCGGATTTCCGTTACTACTATTTACAGATAAGGCGATCAGCCTTCTTTCTCAATTCTTAGGTCTAAACTCCTCGCGATTGTTCACGAGGTTTGTCGCAACATAATATTTCTCGTGCTACTATTTCTACAAAAATAGTACATTTGAGTCCCAAAAGACCTACAAACCCTGCCCTATGTTACCTAACAACCATAAGTGGCGGCACTAGATAATATTATTGATGCCAAAAGCTCATTTAATAACCAAAACAAATACGTAAGTCTTAACTCTATTAAGTTGACAGCGTACGCACTGTATTTGTACACTGATTAGATAGCACATGATTTTCAATATAACGTAATATTCATAAGTGGGTACGCAAATATTTGTGACACTTGACGTCGATAGATAACATATTCTCTTAATTGAATTTTCTAGGAAAAACCCCCTGGGGCCCGGTTTCGATTCCCAGTACCGGTGGTATTAGTACAATTGATCGTTTCTTTGAATTTGTCCAACCAAAATATTTGAATAATAAGATTAATTAAGCAAAGTTCCAGCAAAGTCCATTTAGTAAAAGCGATCAATTCAAAATATAATAATAAAAAAAAGTAACACGTTAATAAATTTGTTATAGGATGTAAGTTTATATTTTATTTGGTTTATTTCTGCTTAGGTGTTTTATCTTTAGTATTTTTAAATATCTATGGTATTAGTGTTAAGGTACTAATATAAGTTAAATAAATTAAAACAAAGAATCGAATGTTTCTTAGTACAATCACAATTCTCCTGTAAGTGCTGTCAAACATGTCACGATAATGTGGTTTTTATATCTGAAGACTAGATATCAATTGATGGATCGACCCATTAATGAGAAAAGGTATACCTCGGCGAGGCCTCGACCATGAGATCAGCGGGTCTGACGGTGGGCACGCGCAGTTGCGTGACGCGCGCCGGGTCCCGCGGCCTCCCTCCCTCTTCGCGCGTGTTGTAGCCCGTCACGCGCTTGTCACGCTCCGACACCTGAAACATATTCGTTGTTCATAAAAGGGTTTTAAGCTTTTGTATTGTATTTCAAACTTAGATTTTTCATCTATATCCCTATCTATAATAGAGATCTCACCTTCCATAGTTTAATAGTCTTATCATTAGTGGAGAGTAGAAAATGAGCTTGGTTCTTCCGCTTGAGCCATCTAATTTTGTTGATCTTCTCCTCAATCTCGAGCGACTTGAGGTAATCGAACTCCGGCTCATGTGATTGGAAAGTCGAGTACACATTGTATTCCCCTTTTTTGGGTACACATTGCTTCGATGCTGGGTCCCTCTGAAAATTTAATGAGATATTTGATACATCCACACGAATTCAAACATTCTATTCTATATCTATTCTAGAAATGAAAACAAAGCAGAATGTTGTTTAAAACATAACACGGTAAAAGATAAACCTGTGTTGCGTATGAAAGACCCCAATCGTACGAGACATCTATAGAGGCATAATTAATTGTAGAATAGGAACAAATTGATTTGTTGACGTGCTCGTAATTAACTTCGAGGTCTAGAGTGCAATGTATTCTAATTTTATGCTTATATTATGTGACTGTTTCATTTTGTTTAAACACCGTAGTATCCTCGTAAATATTAAATTTGTGTGTGTGCCCTGATCTACGCAACAACTAAAATCAATTACTAAACTCAAACTAAAGTCAAATTATTATGATTTAAATAAAGAGTATCTCCGTTATTTTATGAAGAAGAGGGAGCAAACGAGCAAGAGGCAGACGATAATGATGAAGTTGCCGCTCCAAGTGGCCGGCCTTCTAAAAAATGATACGTTTATCTTCTTGAAGAACCGAAATCGGACAAGTCGTAATGGCTAGGATAGGGCAGCTAGAGAACTTAAAACTGAGAATACTTAAGAATAGCACTTTAAATTAAAAGCTCATTTACGATTTTTTATTGAACGGGACGACCATACCTGAAATATAACAACACGCCCGCCCTTATCACCGGTAGCTAATAGTTCGCCGTCGTGGTTGAATTCAACGCAGGATATCAGATCCGCCTCTGTCACGTCATCCTCAAGCGTGCCTTTGACTTGACTGAAACACCACGTTGTCTCACCACCATTGCCTGAAAGAAATAATATATAGATAGAATGTAGCAAGCCTAAGAATAGCCAGATAGTTAAATTGTCTGTGAGATAACATGTTTATCTTTGAAGTTGAGACACCTACTGAAGCTATTTTCTTATTTCTTAGTCTTCAAATAACTGATATGTTACTTGGCATAGGCTCAATTGAGAAAATTGGTAACAGACTAACAAATTTAGGACCTTTGACATGCTTTGCCAATGGTTTATGTTGATAAACCATATAAGCAAAACCCGCAAATACTAAAAAAAATTCAAATGATAGCTCCGTAATGAAAATCTCATTTAAAACGCTAAAAGAACATGTTTTTACTCAGAATTCCCATTTGTAGATTATGTAGTGCCAACAATGATACTACTACTTACAAGTGAAGGTTAAAAATTAAGAATAAAGAATTGTTTGCATAAATTAATTATATAAAAAGAATCTAAGAAGTGATAGATCATAAATGCATAACACAAATACCTTACCCATCTAAAAGTATCTTTATTTAAAACATGTTAGAAAAACTTACACCACTGAAATTTCTCAAAACCTTAAGGAAAATACTTACAACTACATACATAAAGCATAGACAAATCTAAAATAATACCATTTTTTATACTACACATTGTAATTTTAGATTTATGAATGCCTAATATAAGCTTCACAACAACTATAGTAAATGCAATGTACTGTACAGAAAGTTTTTACTAGAAGTAGTCCTCGCAATGATAATATTGTAAAAATCTAAATATTATATACTAAATACATACAGTTACAAGCATAGCTATGGATTTCGCAAATATATCTCCAGTGATAAATGCTGTCCTGAAGCCAAATCCTATTTGCATACCACTGCACTTCTTTCTTTTTCAACATTTTAATTAATTCTCATTTTATATTTCACAACATTCAGACATGCTAGGTACAATTGTTAAGGCAGACTGAAGCAGTGGAGACAACAGGTTTTTAAAACAATGGTTATTTAATACCTATGAATGGAAAAACATAGAAACTTGAGTCTTTGAATCTCTTAATAGAACACATTATAAGTATGTCTTTAAATTGCAAGAAAGGGAATAATATTTTTGACCTAGACTATCTAACATTAAAACTTAGTAATGTTATCCTGATTAAGTGTTCAACCAAAACTTCAAAGGAAAATATTTATTGAATACCTGATATACATTTCTATTATGAATGAGAGATTGTTATTAAAGTAGATTTCTTATATTTAGAATAAAAAAATAACAACTCTGAATAAATAATACTCTAAGTTTATTATGCAATTTAATATGTTAGGGAGTTAACTGTAATGACTCTCGGCAAAATTATTAGAAAAAATTACATGGCCCAAGTATTAAATGAAACTATGTGTAAATGACCTGTTTCCTATGATGGATGGGGCTGTGAAACAAGGTTTTTTTTGTTTGAGTGAAGAATATTTTGTTTTTTGGATCTGATGTAGAAGTAAAATTGTGTGTATAATAATTGAGCTCATAAATAACAAACTCATACGGTCAATTATAAAAGTATCATTGTCTCACTAGCTTGACAATAGCATTTTGAGTTACTCTTTTATTCCTTGATTTAGTTTCATAATAAGAGCTTCTCACCTTCCAGACATGTGCCCAAAAATACTTATTTTAAAAGAAAGATTTAAAAAGGTATACTATCATAGTTTTATGTTAAGCTCATATATTTTATGTTAAACAAATAATGTCTGCTTATTCTCTTTACTAATTGGGTTTAATTTTATGTATATAGGAAACTTATTTTAAAGATGTCTTATCTTTTTACACATTTTTTATACATCTTTCTCATAAACTGTAATAGTTGTAATGTTTAGTTATTTTAGTACAAGATAACAAATAAAAAATGGTTGTTATCTATTGTTGCTAAGGCTTTTGTGCTTTAAATGAATAGACAATATAATAAAAATTTAGCATGAGTTTTATAATATAAAAACACATACTGAAGTTACCAGGAAAAGTTATTGCATCAATTTGGCATAGATTCAAGATCAACATCACAGTTTACATATAAATTCCATATAATTAAAGAATCCTTTGTAGCATATCAATGCTTCTCTATGTGAATGTTAAGTAATTTGATTTAAATGTGCTTGGGACATTAGAAGTAAATAATATAAATAGATGTTAGTACATATAAGAGCAGCGGGTGGCCTTATTGCTGATAATAAATCTCTCTTTTAAGCAAGCCGCACTATATAAAATTTGAGGTTTAATATTACCATACATAGTACATTATGTATATAGTAGCCACCTGGGCTAGCAACATTTCCATGGACCAAAGTTAATTCATGAAATGATTAAATTTTTTGGTAATGGGACTGTAAAAGGTTACAATGAAATATTTTGTAGTTCAGAATGAAGTAAGTATGTTTTTAAATACTTATCAAAATAGTGGCCAATATCAAACTATCATCACAAAAACTTGTTTATCTAACAGATCTATATCAAATATAAAAATTCAAACGCATTATTACTCAGAAGATATATTTATAAATACAAATAATAATGAAGGAACTTTAAACTGTGTTAGGTTATATTTTAGTAGGGAAATCCAAATATAAAAAGCTCTAATTAAGACAAACAATTTTAATATAGAAATAAGCTTTTTAATACTCAAGTGTTTAGTATTGGCTATATACCACAACAATGACCTTACAAGTACAGAATGGTCAGTTCAAACATCTGTTGATTAAAACTAGCAGATGCTTACTAAGTCAAAGTGGACTAAAGTCAAATATACTCAAAAGGTATTCTCACATGTACATGAGCATTACATACAACTTTTAAAGAGTAATTATTATTTTTATGACTACCTTTAAACAAGTTTTGTAAAGTGGATATAAAAATTGCCTCACCTTCTTGTAACCTCATTCTAAGGATGAATTCACTTTTACACTTTTTCGATTGACTTCTAAACAAAATAACAATTATATATTGTTCGTATTAGTATAATTCTTACGAGTACGCGAGTTTGACCTTCAATTTATTTTGAACAACAATATAGTCATCTGATCACCCAAACAACTGTTATTTTTCAACAATTATGCGACATTAACGCGAGATAGTAAACATAATTCATTGCGAGAACGAAACGAACAGTGTACTTCAGGAGAATAGTAAGAACCAAGAAGGAAACGTTAAAAACTAAGTGCAAACATAAGAAAACACTTTTTCACTATACGAAACTGTTAATTTGTAAGAGTAAACACCAAAATGTAACCACACTAAGAACAAGAACATTGCATTTACCGTCGGAGTTAGAACGATAAAACATCTTCGATTAAAGCGATCCCAGACTCCGTTTTCACCCTTGTGAAGCGGGCGCTAAAAGTCACCACTTACCGGCCATGACAAAGCCCAGCACAAAAACTTTAAGAAGTTCGATAGTTTTAGTACACAATCACTTTATAATTTTTCTAAAACATTACACAGATTTACGGATGAAAACCGATTAAAATCATATCCATAACATCGGTAAAAAGCAATGGCGCTTACAATTTTCTGAGACAATTATTTCTGCAGTATGTGGTGTTGCCATACGCAAACTAGTAATTTCTACTATGGAAAAATATCTACCAAACTTTAAAAATGTAACGTATAAATAAAAATATATGTATTATTTTAATATACTTTTTTTGATGATTTTATAGTCAAATTTAGACCAGACACTAAATATTTAGAGTCTCAGTGGAAAGATAATCTGTGCGGTGATAAAACAGAACAGGTTAATGACAACTAACTATAAACTTACTAACTTTATGTAAAATAAAAGGTATGTAATTGTATACTGCAGCGACCTAAAATCATACTCTATAGATTTTTTTCGGTTTATTTTCAAAATACCACAACTCACTTAGAATAAGACGACATTAAGTCAAAGAGGATTAACAACAACTTTTTAATATATGTATTTTCATTCATAATTTTCATTTATAGTATGTTATATTTTCAGGTACGCCGTTTTTTAAAAAATCGAAATTAATATCTAAATTACCTAAGTTGAAAAAGTTCTCAATTTTTTTTACTACTATTGTTTTACAAAAGTGGTAACATTTTTCTAATGTCAGTAAACTAGAGATAAAATTTACTCTGTCATGGGTGGCAGCTTGGAAAATAATTTTACTTTATATTGATACAGTTCAACTCGTCGATTTTGATCATAATTTTGTATCTATGTAGTAAACAGATACATTTTTGAACATATAAAGATGTATGACAAACAAACAAAGGAACAATGCATCCTTAAACAGCGCCACCTGCCAAAATGTAAGAGAAACACGTTGTGTTCAAAAATAACGTCGCCGCCTGTTGCCGCTATGTCTTCGTTTCAAACAGGTTTTATTTGTTTTTTGATTACCATTATAGAGACTAAACCACGTAACATGAAATACTATATAATATTCATTAGCTGTTTTAGTAGCAGTTTGGTGCTCTTAAAATAACATTCATTTTTTTGAATATAATAAAAACACTACTTATAATTTACGAGTAACTTTTAATAATTTTCCTTTTTTTTAAATTTATGATTAGTTTTACCTGACGGAGTGGAAATATTTGGCAATATTAACCATGGACCCAATTGTCATTTTATATTAGCTGACATATACGATAGATTTTAAATAGTTGTTGCTATTAAAGAGGCTACAACTTTTAATTGTTTAAACGATATGCCTGACTACGATTCGGTAAGATTGCGAACTACAAATAATTTCGTAGATATTTTTTTTATTATAACAGTAGTTTTTAACAATAAAAATATTAAATAAATTCATCCATTTATCAATCACTTTAAACATATATGTAATCTTCATATCGACACAACAATGTCCTTTAATTAAAAACTTACCATTTTTATGTCCATGATCAAAAATTACGCTGAGCTTCTGCAGGCTGTTCTGGCGAGCATCAGCAAATAAGCGTCTTTTGTTTTTTGGTGGAGATTGAGCGGCCAACGGCGAAACAACCATTGTCGTAGTGGCCATCCTCACTTTAAAAACATATCTAGAACAATAAATTTTGTATTGTATTCTATGACAGAAAGATATATAAAATTCTCGTGTCACAGTTTTCGTTCCCGTACTCCTCCGAAACGGGTTGACCGATTCTCCTGAAATTTTCTGAGCATATTGAGTAGGTCTGATAATCGGCCAACATCTATTTTTAGAGACATTTTTTTAATTTTTTTTTTGGCAAAACGACGTTTGTCGGGATCAGCTAGCTTATTATATGAAATACGAGTATTATTATGCGACATGATATATGAGGGAAGGGACAGTGGTAGTTAAACATAAATATATAAACGTGAGCAATCCATTGCTATAATTCTTCGTTATTTTTAACATGAACAAACATTCGAAATCTGCTACAGTTTATGGAAATAATAAATTTGTCAAATTATTTTGGCCTTCGAAAACATAAAATCTCCAAGTGCACTTTGGACCATGTTCAATGAGCGTGACGTCACTTTTTTACCGGAAACAACTTATGGGCGAAATACGCAACACGTCACTGTCATAAACCATTTTGATTTTTAAAGGAATATTTCAAATATAGACATCGCGGTGGTCACGTTGTCTAACAAGTGATTAAAAAAAATTCACAAGAAAGTATATTTTCTAAATATTTTTATTGATTATTATAAGGAATCACGTAATTTCAGAACACCTACTTACTATACAGCAAACACGCTCTTATTGTTTTAATATAATATTATTTAACGGAAACATACGCGACTCAATTTGTTTCAATATTTCGATAGTGGTCAGATAGACGGTATTCATGCTGAAGTTTTAACGATATACGAGAAAACATCTTTAAACTTGACGGATAATAAAAAATATATTAGTTCACGCAACGGCGTAAATCGTGAATAAATATAAAGTACAATTTAAGTAAACTTCGCACGATCTTAGAAATCACATGTTTTTTTAACACGCAATGCTAATTTAGCGTCATACAATTTTCATGCGTACAGGGAATCGAACCCAGAACCCGGGACAGTCAGGCATTGTAGTTTTTAGAACTGATCAAGATACTCAAATGAGTTTAGCATTATATACACTAATTGTTTTCAATGCCTTAGTAGCCTAATGAAAACCGGATTCGGACTGACTTTAACCGATACGACGCAGTTTTAAATGTACATGCGAAATTAAGCCTCATACTAATCGTTTGTGTCAATGATCTTTGCGTGAGTGCAAAATAAATATTTAAAGTTTTAGTGTATTTTTATCAACGTTTCTCGTATTTTACTTTGCTTTGCAGTGTTGTTCTGTAACCGGCATATGTTTTTTTAACATCAATTTTATAAATATTAAATTATGAAATAAAGGCATATTTCATTATTGTACCGGTACAGAAATATTTTCGTAGCCAAGGGATTGTATAAACTTAACTAAAAGATGAAATGCCATCTACCTCTCCTTACTCCTATACCTACTGCTAAACTTTTGTTTCAGAGTTCTGACGATCTCCTGACAAAGGAAAGGAGTTCTTGTGTTGAAGGTACATTAAAAATGTATCTTATTATCCAAGCATTAACAAACTAAGCTGTACTCAAGAGTCTTCCATTAAACACAGATGAAACCGGTTGCAATTTTGCAGTGTTTTGGTTGTTGCTCGTAACTCATTAATACTATTAAAATAACTGATAGTCGACTGATTAAAATTTGCTCACTGTGTTATTAATTGCCATTTTTCTACAACTTTTGTATGTAATTATTATTAAACTTATTAGGATAAATTGAAAATATTTTCCCAGGGAACCATCACGTGAAGAAAGCTGTAGAGATACTAGAAAGGTGTGAAAATCGGGTTAACTCAAAAGCTTATACGGCCGAGACCTGTCACCAGGAGACTATGGAGTTTATGGAGGCGCTAGACCACTGTGTCGCCGATAGAGCCTTTAAACGGCTAGTATAATGCGACTATGCTCAATATGTATTTTAATGTAGAATATAAACTTATTTTTTATGTTTATTTGATTTTACAGTAATACTAATAATGTATGTTTTAAGAAGTTTATTGAGAGTAGATACTTTTTTCTTAGTTCCACTTCTAATCATATAAAATATGCATAATTATGTCATAAAAATAGTTTTGTTTTCTCCTTTGTGGACTATTCCAAGCATTTAAAACTAATTTTCTAAAGTAACAGTACACACATATTTATTTAATAATCAAAATTGGTATAAATATTATGAGATGATCGTATTAATCATAATTGTTGATTAACATCCTGTATACCAACGCAATATTAGTAGAAAATATCTGGGGAATTTTCCAATAGAATATAATAAACGGGTTCTCGTCCTTGTCATTGTCGCATAGATTGACCCAAATCGTGCCGGAACGACATTGCGCGCCATATAAATCATAACCATACATAGTATAAGGATTGTGTTATAAATTTGAAAGTATACAAAATAAAAATGGTGTTATCATAAATATAATAATGAAAAACAAAACATGAACATCATACAGGGGTTCCTTAGGCTGAGAACTAGTACCCTAGGGGATCACTAGGGATTCCCTATGTTGTATGGTACTTGAATATATGTACGGTAAAGCGGTATGGTTTTATCCGAGTCAAGAAAAGGCACTGTAAAGACGAATAACACTGCCGTTTTACGTGTTATTAATCAAAATATTTTGCATATTCAAACCAGTAGTCCTGAAAAGACGGGTTCTGGTACAGTGTGGCAAGAGTTACGACCAAGATCAGTTCCAGAAAGGCTCATCAATTGATACAACATAAGCTATTGATTGTTCAAACATTAATCAAGTTTGTACAGTCACGTAAGTTATGGGTACGTCCTAGAACTATTCTATAATATATAAGTTAACTTCACGGCAGAAGCGGGATGAGGCTATCGAACTTGGAACAGCTGTTTATCCCGAGTAGAGTACACCTGCTCAAAACTCCCACGCCACACACCTTTTACGAACACGGATTATTTCATATTTCTTTGAGAATACATTCTTTTTAGTAAATCTAGACTGTAGACTTATACCTATAGAGTGACGTCATGACGTCGTTGGCCCGATAGATTCTGATTGAAATTATTTTTCGTATATATGTCCGCTTCATTATGTATGTATTCTTATATAACGTTATATGTATTACAAAGGAAACAGTTTACTATATTAATAGTTAAGACAATTATTGTAAGCGGTTTTAAATGACGTAGAACGGTTTGATCTTTAAATACCGGAAGTGAACGATGTGTGTTGTTTTGTCAGTCAATGCAAAAACTAGTAACGTGTACTAATAATAACACTAAATAAATATTTATTTATCAATACGCAAATATTTTTAGAAAATAAGTCAAGTGGTTTAAATCATAATAGAACTGTATGCCACAAAAAGTTCATACATCAGTTTAAGTATAAGGTCAACACTAGGTCATTCGTGTGAATGGCTTTTATACGATTGTTACTTGTCCAACAATTGTTTTAATATACAGGACGGTTTGTTTTTCATTGCACCCGGTTAAAAAAAATTCTAAATGACTTACGTCTCTTAAATTTTATACATAGACCACACTTACACACACATAAAAACAACATAGGAACATATATCCTAGAGTAGGATCGAGCGTCCGTCTTATTTGTAATTTCCAATTTTGTGTTTGAAATAAAGTATTGGGTGCTCGTACAAACCCAGGACAAATAAAGAGATGTGACAAAAAATAAAATCACAACAATGATTGTCCTAAAGAGTACTAATGTCAGATGACTGATCGTAAATCATCTTTACAAATTAAATTACGAATTAAATTTTGGTTTGACACGAAAAAGAAAACCCATGTATTATGCAACAATACAGTTGTAATATGTTAATGTAAACTTCATCTTTATTTTTCGCTAGAACACCAAACTGAATCAGTCCTATCAATTGGAGAAATTGGAGCAAACACGTTTTAGTGTCTACTTCGTTAATATAATTTTACATACATACTCGGTGACCGTACTTTTTTGATATTTTTTTTATTTAACTTAAACACTGTTTAACAATGTTTAACACATAGAAAGTCTAACGCTGTTCAGTAGGAGTCAAAGAATTGTGTTTCAGAATTTTACCAGCAGTTTTCTGCTGTAAAAGCTTTTGCTTGTAAAATAATTTTACACTATTTTTTTATTAGCAGAAGTCAGTTCTACCTATTGTTATATACTTTTGTTTAGACACTTTGGCCCTGTGTATCAAGTCCTAATTTGATTCAATGCTTTTTTTGTCAATAACCAACAATATTACTATATCAGTCAGGGCTACTACTATGGAATGCAATCGATGTTATCACGACCCCCACGAGATAGCGGACAGTTAAGTAATTGTTGCTCCTAAATTTGATAAAAATATTGAACCTAGCTTTGTTATATTTGTATATCATATTTAAGTAAAAGCTTTGTATTAAAAATACAATACTTTCGACCGATTCGATCAAGACAACGGTGCGATCTAAGTGCCAAATAATTGTTCGAAATCGAAGTAAAATTTAAAAGAAATATAAGTATGTTTGTAGGCAAATAAAACAATTGCGATGTCTCATATAAATTGTCAAGAGAACGATTTGTGAAGTAATTTTTGAATTATTTAAGTCAACGCTTGCGTGTGCACTTGTATACTTGTATTATTATCTACTGTATATTGCAAGACTTAAACAGCCACGTATAACGTTATATAAATTTTTGATAATAATTATTGCTTATACTATTAAGTAACTTGTGAAACCATATAACGGCCATACACTTAAACTTGGCTATATACGAATTATGAAAGATGCATTACAGGTAAGTTAATTAAATTGTTTAAGGAAATAAATGAAGGACATAATAAGTACACTATACTTATATTACTTTAAAGAAATTATGTTTGTCACGTGCGCTGTACACGGAAATAAGTCCACAGAATAATAGAATCTATGTATCATTCGTGCCCTAATCTATATTTTTGTTTAGTGCAATATGACTTAGAATCAAAGATAATTATTGATTTGTTGAAATTAAGATAAGGAAGGAAAAGCTCGTCAAATATTATATTAAAAGAGCAGCTATCGAGTTTCTTGTCGGGTTCTTGAAAGCCAAACATCAAAAATAAACAAAAAACTAATGTTTTTCACATGATAAGGTTGTTCGGTTCGTCAGCCACTTTTTACGCTTATGTAGAAAATTTGGATGAATTTTTATTTTTCAAAGTATGTATAATTGACCAATTTAAGACATTTCGACATTACAAATAAAAATTGATAAGCTCCAAGAATGGATGATTCAACACAATTTTATTGAATTTTGAGTCCGACTCCGATTGTTCTCAGTAACAAACATTTAATTCCTAGCTGGAATAGTCATATGACTAATATGACTTACATATATCAGGATCTTACACATCATCTTTTCCATATATCTCATTGACAATCGAAGTAGAAGTAACTGTTCTACAAAAAAAATCGTATGGGATTGGTTTATGTATTGATGAAATTGATGCACAACTCTGAATTTGTGTTGTTTTAGTGGGTACGTCATGAAAATAAATTTTATAACCATGACCTCCAAATCGATTATTGTAATATTTACTCAGTATATAAAAGAAGGCAAAGCATACTCGAAAATTACAATTTGTATATTAATAATTTTTTGAATTAAAGAAATTTATAGATAGGTTTTATTAAAGCTGGATTGTTGTTCGACTCTCAGAAAAAAACCCAGGAAGCGGGGGTAAAATAAGGGGGAGTTACATTTATTTATTAATAGCTAAAATTATAAATGCCAAACTAATTTTGCCAACTTTTTTTTAAAATTTTGGTACATGATATATTATTTTCTATAGTAGGTAATACACAGTAAAATTATTCTTTAATAACTCTATGATTTACTTAAAAATATTTCCACAAGCATTCTTGATCGTATCAAATTAGTACGCTTAATTTAATTAATTTGAATTATTAAGAGATTTGTGCACATACGACATTGCGCTAGAAAACTAGTACACGAGTCTTTCAATGTTGCCCTTCGATTTGTTTATCAAAGCCATGTAAGTGTATGTTTCATTGAAGGTTATACGCCTGGTTAAATACCATTTGAAAATCTTTGTAATGCGAGTCAAAATCATTTAAATAATTAACTTAATATGATCCTACTATTCCATAGACAAATAACTCAATCGCTTGTCCATGTACCAAAGATAATGGCCGAGATCATAATTGTTTTTCTTATATTGCCATACAAACAGTTTGATATATTTAACATCGACATTTGATTCTGCATCAAATATTTGTATTAAAAATACTCTTTAAATAATGCAAATTGTACACAATATGTTATTGAATAACACCAATACGAATCTAAGACAATATGGTTTCTGGACACATTAAATTGTTTATGACGTACTTGTGACCTTTTTACAAGGTAATCAGCTAATACCATATTGAAAACATAACAGTGGAACTAATAAATAATTTGATAATAATCTTATTAGATTAATCACGGAATAGCAGTTATAGTTATGAGAAGTTACCATGACTATTTGTTATTGGTATTGTGATTTAGTATATATATAAGACGATATTGTTTTGGATGAAATGTGTTTCTGATTGACAAAAATGTGGTTTGTGTGACACGTCGGCAAATGTTTGATCCTGTGCCAAGCTGGTCTTCACAATGTTTACCTTAGCAGAAAGAGCAAATGTCATTCACACATTTGACATTTATTTAACAGATAACAATGCTGGTTTCAACGCATACTCAAGTGTAAGATCTTTTAATTTTAAGCAATTAGCATTACTTTCACACCATAAATATATGCTAAGTATGCATACCAATGCTAAGTATTCACACTGAATCTTATATTCTTAATCTTAATCTTATATGGGATATAATAGTTAAACGTGGGGATTAAAGAAAAGGAAAGGATTTTGGACGATTGAGGTTTAATTAATTAATTATATACTTAACGTATTAGGTTAGTACACTAATTGTAGGCCATTGTTAAATATTTTGTTATTGCTACATTATATCCAGATTGATATTGTTGACACTTAAAATCAATTACTGTCAATAAAAATAAGGAAACTCTTTCGCTGATGTCATTAATTTAAATCATAATTGTAAAATTAATATAAGCGTACACTCTCCGCTCCTGCTATTGATTTACGGTGTAATTAAAATAAGTATATAGATACTTAACAATGTGCAAAATATATATTAATTTACGCTTAAATACAGAACAGAGTATAGAAACATCCATTGTGGATGCACATTTTTATAACAAATTAGCAACTTACCACTTCCAAAACTTCACTTTTACTTAAATATATTTAATAATTTATGTACTAAAAAGATGTTCACACTTCTTTATACACGTTTAAACGATTTCACAAAATGGCGGGAAATTAATTCACATGAAACGTGCTACCACAGCAAAGCGATGATACAATCTGTCTGATAATCAGATGCGACGCGTTCAACGTAATTTGTTATATTTTGAAGCCAACCTGTGTAATAATTTTCTCTAGTAAAAATCAAAATGAGATGCGCATTATGTCTCTAAATATCGGACAGTGTATTATTTTATATTTTGTTTCATTGGGAACGCGATCTTTAGGTTAAGCGAAAAATATATACCTACCAGTTACTAACGCAAATACGAAATGTAATTTTCCTACATAAGTAGTTAATTCTTTGCACTTTAAGACACTTAGCCAATATCAATTAATGTTACCGCCACTTCCCGAAAATATAGACGAACGAACGAATAATTCAGAAATAAGACGCTTTCTCGTCAGAAAAATCGGAACATGTTGAATTTCCGATTGAAATCGTACATTCTCTCGTAATTTGTAGTCGTCCGAAGTAGAGTTATTAGGATATGAATTAATTTAACGTCACAATCGACGTAAGACTTTTCCTTAACTTTTGTTTTATATTTTCTTTGGACAATTATTATTTACAGAGCGATACAGCTCTCTAGTAGAAAGAAAACTAAGCATTGCTTATACGTCTATATTTGAAACGAATTACAGGTTAATTTTTACAAATATTACAGCTTTAACAAATATTATATCTTTGTACATTTATTTAATTTAAAAACACATATAAGTTTAATATGTATACATTTTAGTCATGAGATACAATTATGCAAAAAACGGAAAAACTGTGTAGCGCGCAGAATACGTTTATACGCAAATAATATTGTAAGTACTTAATGCCATTTAACTCATATTAATAGTTAGTTAGTCATAATTAATTTAACTTTGTAGTTCGTGTCTTTTGGGAAATGATAATTAATGGAAATTATATTTTTTTCTTTTTTTTTTTTAATTACAAGGACAGAAACAAAGACAGAAAGAGTAATTTATATATTATAAAACTAAATGTGTTAAAATAAAAATTCTCTAAATTATATTTCATGTTTTTAACAATACGAGTTGCAATTATGAGTAACTCCTCCGCAAGTAATCTTCAACTTTAAATTACAAAATGTAATATACTCTCTGGCACAAATCTAGATTCTGTGGTCACTTCGCCCTCGTAACACTTAGTTTCTGTGGAATATGTGTGCAGTCTAGATTTTGCTGAAACTTTACACTGTCTGTGGTATAATGTAGTTAAATGACTTGTCATGTCTTGCCAACTGTTAACCATCACATTGCAAAACCCACAGTGATAACGATTAGCGGGTAGCTGAAAAAATAAAAATAAAATGTATAGTTAAAATTAAAAACACAAAGGGCATTTTTTTTTTAAATTTTAAAGCTTACTTGTCGTATAAACTCATCTTTAACATTGTTGACAAATTTCATATTGTTAATTTCGAGGAGATGCTCTTTTGAATGTACATGCGTATTTAACTGGTCGTTATTTAGATATACATCACAACAAAGACACCTGTTCATATCCACTTCTGGTTTCATTGTTATAAAAACAAAACTGTTCACATTCACACAAAATTCATTGTTAATAATGTGATCTAAGAAAATGTTATTTTTTACTGTAACTAAACTTTGGATAAACGTGGTCATTGCTACAATATCAACTTTAACTTTATTTGCCTCAGCTCTTGTTTTGTGAGTGTTTGAGTGTAAGTGCTCTTTCATGCCATTTATGGTGCACTGTAATTCTGTTTTACATATTTCGCAAGAAACAAATTGATCCGATAATAGTTTAAAGCTATTTTTGCTTGCAAAATTTTTATCTTCATTTATTTTAGAAAGTATATCTTTTAACTGTGTACCAGTTTTTGCCTTCTGTTCTTTGTGATTGTTTTTGTGTTGAGCGATATGTTTTTCTATAATACTATAATCAAAGTCTATAGTTGCCAAACATTTCTTGCACGTAACAATATTTGTCTGTGAATTAATATCAATATCATTTTTCTCATATATTTTTAATAAATCCAATATTTTTGTGTGATTGTCAGACAATTGTGTCATACTAGAATCTGCTTTAATATCATTCTCATCTGTATGTTGACCGATATGTTTTTCAATAGATGTATAATCAAAATCTACTAATATTGAACATTTTCTACAACACACTGTCATTTTTTCAAAGTTTATATTCATATGATTATTTTGGAATCTATCTAAAGCATCTGAATGCTGTGTGTTCTCTTCATTCGTTTTATGTGTAAGGTCAGATGAAGCTTTTTTCTTTGATTTTAGGACTTGGTTGGAATTCAGTTTTGGATTTATTTGAATGCTTTCTTTAATTGTTTTAAAATTTGGTGCATTTAAAGCTTTGTCTTGTTCAACAGGAGTAATGTTTTGTTCTGCCTTTTTAATACGCAATTCGTGTAGTGTTAGAATTGTTGTGTGGTGTTGACTAGTCAAATGGGTAATTAAAGTTTTTGAATCCATAACCCAATCACATAATATGCACCATGTACTCCCTCTCTCATCTTTAATTATATATTTATTAGCACCAAGAACCTTACAAATCATATCTACATCTTTTTTTGGATTGTATATGCTTTTATTTTCATTAAGTTTAGCACTGGTTTGAACTGTGCTGTTAATATTTTCTGCAGGGGTTATATTTTCTTTATCTCTCATATCACTTTTCTGTGAATTTTTTGTTTCATCCAATGATTTGGCAACATTTTTTTTTTCATTTTGCATTAGATGTTCATCTAAAGGTGTCGTTTTTTCCTTTGCAGGTAGAGGAATATCCACACTCTTCTCAACATCTTTTTCTTTCAACAAGGCATCTTTATTTTCATCACTAATGTGGTGATTGATAATTTTTGATGCTAACACTTGACATTTTTTATATACTGTTTTATGTTGTTGTGATTCAAAATGAGTATTAACAGGTAATGCTTCTTGAGAATTGCATGTGATACAATGAAAAGATGTCTCATCCACCTGTAATCCAAACATGTATTATAAATATTTTATAATTAGAACAAAGGGGTATAAAAATTTTACTATTTGAGAAAGTTTGCATCAATAATTTCAATCAAGATTATATAAAATGATACAGCATTTTAATTTATTTTTAAAGCACTTAGGGTTAAACTATGACTTTACAATGCTGAAAATGTTTTAAACAACAAAACTTCATGCAATAATATCACCCAGCATAAACATCGGCATAATAAATAAATTTCATGACTTTTTTTAATATTATGTGAAGTCAATAAGACTTACCATACGGAAAATATTATTGTTGAAAGTTTCAATATTACTTTGCATAAAGTTTATATGATGTAAGCCATCTTTTAAGTGTTCTGAAATATTTTCATATTCATTGGTACAAAGAATGCATGTGCTTTCACACAGACCATCCCAGGCTTCATTTTCAATTAGAACATCATCAAAGGCAATTATTACATTTCCATATCTTTTGATGAACTGGTTTGTTTTGTTTGCTACATGCTGTGTTTCTACAATGTGCAATCTTACTTTAGCTTTGGTTTTTAAGACTACACCACAATACTCACAGAAATACCAAAGTTTTACCTGAAAATAGCAAGATTTTAATATATACAATCTTTTTTAAGTACATACATATAGAAAGTATAACATTACACAATACATAACATTACACAATACATAACATTACACAATACATAACATTACACAATACATAACATTATTAATACCTTCTTGATCCTATCATCTTTGGAGTCATAAAATGTTGTAGCTAATTCCTTCTCATGTGTATCTGTTATAATATGTTTGATTGTATCCTCTATTGACGAGGTCCGATTTTTACAAACTAAACAATAGTAGTCTACGTATCCTGACAGTATTGTGTGTTTACTGAGAAAGGGGACCATCTTGGTCGTATGCACTGAAACATACAATTTTATGGTTATTTCTTAGTGGATTGTTCAGAAATAACATTGGTGTTCTTTTTTGTTATCTTAGTGTTAAGGCTTATTAAATATGCGTTAATTATTATTATTCTTATTAGAATACAGTACTGTTTTCATATAAGCATTTACATAACTTACTTGAATTATTTTAATAACATCTAATTATCTTAACGGAAAATGGAAATATGTAGATTGCAGTAACGTATTAAATATTAATTGACATGCAAGATAATGTTGTTAGTTATTAATAATAATCAGTCTGGATCAAAAAAAATATTCTGTAATTGTCACAGATTCCTTGCAATTCTTTTGTATTGTTGTGTCATATGGTCCAATTTCAAATCTAAACGCTTCTGGCAGGACTCGGGTCAGACTCGGACAATAGTTACAACCATAGATACACTATATAGAGATTAATACTCTGTGACAGCATAACAATTAAAAAATAATCTGTGAATACAAGCGCCAAAGCGTGTCTATCATTAACCAAATTCTGTTTTATTTACAAGAGAATTATAAATACAATCATTCTATTGCATTATTTTTTGTAATTTGATATCTATAATGTAAGTAAGATTATATTAGATTATTAAAAGGCTTGTTAACATTACAAAACTTAACAAAAAACTGTTTTCAGGGCAACAACAACGAAACCCCGTTCTGAAATGACTCTTGAAGAATTATCAAAAATAGAAGAAGAAGAATTCAGTACTGGACCTTTGTCCGTTCTTACACAATCTGTAAAGAATAATACGCAAGTACTAATTAATTGTCGTAACAACAAAAAATTGTTAGGGAGGGTCAAAGCTTTCGACCGGCATTGCAATATGGTGCTAGAAAATGTTAAGGAAATGTGGACAGAAGTCCCCAGGACTGGCAAAGGAAAGAAGGTAAACAAACATCCTATTGTAATTTTTAGAACTTTGATAACCCAAGAAATCCTGGTACTACAATACAGAATGAATGACGGCTCATGCTTTTTGTGGTCAATACCACCACCACATGGATTTTTTAATAGAATTTGCTTATTTGGGTTTAAAAATTAATTAAATATATGAAATTATAAATAGTACATAAAGTTCATTAAATATTTCATAAATACTTTTCAGGGTAAAGCTGTAAATAAGGATAGATTTATCTCAAAAATGTTTCTACGTGGGGATTCAGTAATCCTTGTATTGAGAAATCCTCTTGCTACTGCTGCGGGAAAGTAATATCTAATCTAAATAGTAATATTTCATGTGTATTTGAGTAGGGAAAGTTAACAGCCAAATTACCTTGCAAACATTCATGGAATAATTTTGTACACATAAGAATAAACTTAGGCATTTATATGAATGTATGTCATGCTAATTGTGTGAGTATAGTTGATTTGTATAATTTAAGTGTTAAGCAAATTTGGTTTCTTCAGTAGCTCAATGAGAGTAATATTTAATACTTAGTTTGTCACTTTGATATCAATAAATAAAACTATGCACATTCCCTTTTTAATTCACATATTCCCACAAAATAGTACCACCATCTTGTTTTTTATAGAAACGCACATTTCATGTGACTAGAATTTTTGTAATCAGATACAATATTACGTTCATTATTCTATTTCTATATCCCATGTTAAAAAAAATACTGATACCTATTGTAATAATGATATGTAGGTTATAACTTTTTTTTAATCAGAAACTTTATCTCAATAAATCATTTTATTTTGCTGAATATAATTATAAGCTATTCAAAATCACATTACAACTTTGTGACAAATGGTGCAATTAAGTTTTCTTTAAAGTCAAACTTGTAACCAACTCAAAATACTCTCAATAAATGTTTTTATTTTAAATCAATCTTAAATACAAATTTCTTTGGTTGTATTTACAAATGTACTTGAAACAAATTTAAACTAATATAAGCTATTGTATTTTTTTTAATAATAAATATCAAATGATAATAGAACACAACCAATTATATACCTATCTACCAAAATGCAAATACACATGGCTCCTTTGGGATTATTAGTTACAATAATTTAAAATCTTTATGAATATGAAAATATTACACAGGCTCCAATGTAAACAAGAGTTATTTTTAAAATGTTTCGCAAAGGCTGAATAACTAGCAGACACTATGCCAGAGGCTTATATGTTACCTATGTCATATGGTTTTTGCTGTTTAATTATTTATGGAAAACGCAACTATTCAGTTTTATTCTTAAATCTAATGAATCCTCATAAAATCTTTATTTCTTCTATTGCTTTCTCAAAGAGCACCATCTTTGTACACTGGCAGTGAATTTACACAATATGGACGAATGACACATATATCTGTTCAAAAAAAACATATGCTTCATAAATATCAGTATCTGTTCATTAGATTTGGGATTATTATATGATAGGTGATTTAATAAAATTGAGAGAGTGGCTTATCAGTAAATAGTAATAATATAAGCAAAAAGCAAATACTAAAAGAGCATTATCGAATACTATGTGAGCGCCACCTCTATTGTTCTATTTTTAATAAACTGCTGTCAAATGATTTAAACAGGAGATTTAAAAATGAATTTACATTCCTGAGTAATATGTATTACAAACATAACATTGTTGATGCGAACTGGATTTAACATTCATCAAAAATCCTTTTTAAACCTCTCGCTAACTGCGCTAGCACCACAATATAATTATTTTGTATTATATCAACACACATATCACTCTTTTATATATAAAAATACAAATTATATTTTAAGACACTTCACGTTTCGTTAAAACTACGAGGAATATATACAGAGATCCATATGTAACGGTTGCAACACAAGATGGGGCTTTAAGAATTACATAATTGCAGACAGTATTTAATTTTCAGAAAAATTACCAGAAAAATATTTCGTCACAAGCAACCAATTGTACAACTGATGACGGAAAATTGTATATTTCAAGAAAACTACTACAATCAAGTATCAATAAGTTGTGTGCAACTCTTCTAGGGTCACAATTATTTCGTCTTTTCGTTCTATTAACCTATTTCTTATTTAATATGTACAAATTTATAACGAACTATTACACTAAATCGGCTACGTATCAAAATATGAACACTTTTAATAAGAATAACTATGCAATGCTTTCATAGATAAATTAAATAGCGGCCACGCTTGCTTCAAGGTAACATATTATGTCAAAAACAAAGTCTGCACAATTGATTTTAAAATACACACTCGACTAGACGTTCTACAACTGCATATTATTATTATAATTTTAGTAATTCCATCACAAAACAGTCTTAATTTTGTCTTTACCATTGTAAATCAATCAAAACAAATCCATTCATACGAACTTTTGCAAACATTCATGAAAATATTACACTTTGACATTTTACTCACATAAATAATCAATGTTACTTTTTACCAGTTGAGATTTCTTTACCTATCGACTTTCTGTTTTCAAATTTCTGCTGTAAACTGGCAACATTAGACGGTTTGGACGTTAATTTCGTTGCATTCGGTTTAACATTTGAATCGGTTCTTTGAGCTAAATTATTCGGTTTAGGTACGACTTTCGGTCGATTTTTATTTAAACTATCGGCGATTGTCTTAACATTCGAATCGGTTTTTGAATTGACTCGATTAATTTGCGCTTTGTCTATCGCCTTTAAATTAGATGCAGAGTTGACTGGTTTCAAAACCGGTTTTGTTGTCGGTTTTTTCTCAGTTGGCAACGGTTTTAAAGGCGGTCTGTTGTCAGATTTAGTTACGCTAGGTTTAGACGCAACTTTAGGGTTCTCAACAACCTTATTATTGTTGATAACGTCGGGCGCCTTAATGTTCTTTGTATCTACACAACTGGATACAACATCAGGACTGTTGGTAATTTTTGGAGGAATATTTTTTGATGCCGCTTTTGGCGAGGGTGGTATATTTTTAAACGTACTAGTTGTTCTCAGGCCCGGTGGGGTGACTTGTCGGGAGAAAGTGGGTATTTTTGAGTTCACTTTCAAAGTAGGGGACGGTGGTTTTTCTATAACGTCCTCTTGCATTCGTGTGGGTACATTGACAGCTGACGGATGTAAGTAACCACTACTTGTTGTGGACTTGGCACCGGAATTGCTGTAAACACTCTCTGGTGTCTTGTAATCGGTATTCATGTACGTGCTATCTCTTTTTGCTTCATTTCTCTTCTCTTTCTCCTTTTTTCTCGCAAGGGTTGATGTTGAATAAATCGAATCGAAGTTGCGATTTTGTATTTCGTTGACTATTTCTCCGAGTAGGCCCATGCTCTCCGTGCTTCCCGATGTGATAGGTTTTGGTGTGTTGTAACCGACGGGCGGTTCCTGCGGTGCGGTTTTTATCGGAAGTGAAATTCCAGGAAAATGTTTCGCGTGTTGTTCTGGGCTTTCTTCGATTATAGCGTAGATGTTATCGCTGGATTCCTCGTCGATGTGCGCTAATGGAGCCGATTTTTCTTCTATGCAGTCAACATAGTCTGTTGATCTTATCTCGGTCGGTTTGGGACTTTGATATATAGAAGTTTCTTTTTCTGCGCTAGGTAAGGGCGGAGGTGGGGCTGTTGGTCTGCCAACGCCAGATAAAGGTCGAGGAACACCCGCTGCTTGCCTCATCGATGCAAATGTCTGTAGTGTTTGTTTTTGGGAAGCCGGGGCTCGCATACTTTGTGTTCTATTCACAAAGGCTTTCGTGTCATCAGCATCCTCAGAGTCGGAAACGACGGATACTGTACCAATAGGTAATTCGATACCCTTCTGCAAAATCGGATTTGATATTTGTAAATTCCGTAAAGCGACCTTATCCGATGTTTTTGGTACTTTGACATGATGGTTGGGATTTTTTGGCAACGAATGGCTTCTTTCCACCGGATTTCGTTCTTTTTCCTTTGTTTTATCCTGTTTCAGAAATGACGCGATTCTATTTAACGATATGCCTTCTTTAACCTTTTTTGGCTCTTCTGGCAGTGGTTTTTGAAGTACATTTGCACCAGAATACATGCTAAGAGGACGCTTCGGTAGGTCTGGAGTCATATTTGGGACGGTTGGAGCTGCACGTATCGGACCTAAAGTTTTGGACCCTTGAAGAGGAGAAATTAATTCTTTAGCAGTACAAGTGGACGCTTCTAGTATAGGACTGGAAATAACCGGCCTCGGCGCAGGATTGGGTATGACAACGTCGTCCTTTTCAGAATTCATCAAAGCTTTAATACGATTTTGTACCGAACTATTAGTTCTCTTTATGGATGGACTAGTTTTGGCAGTGGTCGGTACCATCGGCAATGGAGGGGCAGATCGCAGGACCGGTTTCAGTTGACCTGTTTGGCTGTTGCTGCCACTTCTATGGACTGGAGTGATTTTAGCGCTCTTCTTCTGCTCAGTGGCTTTTGCGTCTGTTTCTTGAGAGTTTTTGTCCATTGGTGTAAGTGAGAATCCTTTGAAATTGCCAAAGAAGGTAACTGATGGGTTGACGTTGCCGGCGGGGCTGTGGTCAGAGTCACTGCGTAGAAGGGACGAGCTCATGTCATCCGGGTTCGATAGAGTATGGACGCTGACAGCTTGAGCATTGTTTGGTGCGTTGTTTTGAAAGTTCGATGCAAATTTGCTTGCACTTCTGGATATGCGACGTTGCAGACTCGTCTTTTTCGGTGATGGTATCCTGAAATTTTGATATAGTATTATTAATTGTTTAATGATTGTTATACGAGCAAGAAGCGTTATAATTAATCAGAAGCGTCGTTTAAACTTATTAAATCATGCCAATGCGTTTTAGTAAATTAAGAGTTTTTCTAAGCGTTGGAAACATAAACAACTAAATGTTAGTAGAATGGTTAGTACCAAAACCATGAAAAAACAACTCACCAAGCGCGTGCAAAAGGATATCAAGTCTATGTGAGAAAAAGAAAAATATGAGTGCACAGTTTTACTTGGAATACCCATTCATACAAAACCAGAGAAGAAAATCGTAAATAGAAGAAATATTTAAAAGCGATATTTAGTACAGCATAGTAAATGGAAAAAAAATCGTAAAACAAAACCATAGATAGAATTATCCAAAGCAATTTTTTTACTATTTAAGCTAAATAACTTAAGTTACAGTAACTACTACTAAATACTATAGGAAACATGTTTAAATTGATTTGGGGCCTACATTTTCCCCTTCCATCCCAACCGCAATTAATTTGATTCATAGCCTGAAGTAATGACATGACTATATCTTGCAAATAAACTACAGACGCCGACACAAACACAGATAAAACAAGAAACTTAATTTAAACATACAAAACACTACTTAAAATAGAATTATTGTACAAAATGTAAACCAAACGATAGTCTTTAAAATATATGATATATCTGACTATTAGATTATACTATAAAACATTCAAACGTGATGCTGAACACGTATTAATTAATTTATTTAAATAAAATATTGAGTGCATTGTAATCGAAATCAAACGATAAAAACAAAACATTCACAACTGTATATTAAATATCAGTGTTTAAAACTAATGCTTAATAAGCATGCGTAGAATTCAAAGCAGTTCCCATATTTTTAAACACACACAAAGAAAAGAACTAAACACACATTCGTTATACATACAAAAATTTAGTTAAGCCATTCTTAATAATAAGTTTTTGGTAAGTTATCTATTTATGGCTAACATTAAGCTTGCGTAGTTCGAAACGTTTTGTAATATCATTGACGTGTACCCTTGGAATTGATTCCACGTCTCTGATGTCTTTCGTCTTAAGTCTTTCCGCGTTTAAATTATTCAATTTCTGGTTTGTGGTAGACGCTAGACCCGCGTTCACAATGTTATCTTTACTTAATTTCGATTTAACGTGAACCGCGCCATTAAAATTAACAGTTAAATCTTTGCTTATATTTTGATTTGTCGTCGACGTAAGACCTGTTTTGATTATATCATTCTTTTTTATTGGCGTCGTTTTAACGAATTCCGTGTTGCCAGCAACAATAATGTCACACTTGTTGATTTTGCGTTTGATTTTTGTGTCTACGGGTTTGCTTTCGAACATCGATACAATTCGTGTCCAGACATTGGTTTTTTCGATTTTTACACTTTTAATGCTTTCATAATCGTTGTCAACGTTCTCGTAAATGTTCTCTTCTTGGTGTTCGTTAGTTTTATTTTGATCTTTCCTAAAGATAAATATGGAGAAGAGACCGTTGGGGGAGTATTTGGTTAAGTTAGTCTTGTGTAGGTGCCGGCTGAATATATTTACGTACGTTTTTCTCGGTTTCTTCCACCAGTGCAGCACGTCATGCCGCGAGTAGTACGTAAGGAATAGAATCACAAGTATCGTCGGCAGGATCCCGAGGAAGATGACATACATTGCCACCATGAAGTTTCTTTGCACTAAAAAAAATACATAAAATAATATAAATACTGACTTGAAGGAATAAAACTATTATTATATTTTAAAAAATCAAGTGACAATTAATATATCATTTTGTTGATAAAAAAGACTATATTAAAATTTATATAGATATATATAGCACAACAAAGTTCTAATATATAAATCATTAGGACTTTAAAATATACTTTTAAAGTGGTCTAAATCAATAATAAAAGTATTCAAATCGAAATGTGCCTTAGCCAGTGTTAAGGTTAATTATCTAATAAATATTTAGAAATACTTACAGCTGGAATCAGTGGCTGGGCCGGAATCGTAGGAGCCTCCCGGTCCGGGTAGAGCGCATAAAGGTGGGGCAAAGCCAGACTCGCAGTGGCAGTGACCTATTCATAAATATTCTATTATTTGTGGTTTCTACACATAGATACGAAATAGTATACGGTTTATGGATGGCAATTGCTTTTTGTATCAAAGTACATCTTCATCATATTTCAACTCAATGTCAAAAGGATTCGTTACTCTAACTTTTTTTTTAAGTCTTATCGCCAGCCAGGAACGATTTAAACCTATTCATTCTCTTTGGTGATTTAATCGTTAATATTCCAAATTTAAAATTGTCCAAGTATACTTTTTCCTGGCACACATGTATGTTTACACGTAATAACCTTTTAAAAATATTTATCATAAAAAATACAATGGAAGCCTGAAATCCCAGTCTATGGTGCATTCCATACGATACATTTCACCTTATTTCGGACATGTATATATGATTTAGTAGTAGTATACCTTCAGAATTGCATACACCATGTCCCGAGCAATTTGAAGGGCAGTCAGCGGTGCCCTTTTTAGCCACACTCGCTATAACATCCTCTACCGAGACGCACTTTGTGTTTAGACACATCTGTAATACACACACTTAGATGAACCACAGACCTCAATTGATTATTTATATAAGATACAGTGGAAAAAAATTTGCCGATAAAAAAAAACTAACAAATATAGAAAAAAAATTATTTATTCTTTATATATGGAAACAGTTGGTGTATATTTATTTACACTTTATTGCGCTTAGACAGTAAAAATAGAAGATGTTAATACATATAAGAGCAACGGGTGGCCTTATCGCTAATAAGCGATCTCTTCCAGGGAACCCACATTTAATGCAGTTTTTTTTGTGTTTTATATAATCAATAAAAAAAATTATATGTTTAAATAAAACTTAGTTTTCAAATCTCTGGAATAAATCAGAAAAACCAAGATTATACGCCACAACAATTACTATTATTGGCTTAGAGTGTTGGGACGAATTTTTTTTTTGCTTGATATATAAAATACTCAATTTTATTTACAAATAGTACTCAGTTACCATATTTTCACCACATTTGGCTCCATCCGGGACCATGCCGGGATCAACGTCGCTAAGACCAAGATCAATCATGACGGTGCGGCAGGGAAGAATAGAACCTGGAATCATCATTTTGAAGTCGTTTTAATTACAAACAATAAATAAATTCTTATATCTCTTACCGAATGTTCTAGATAGACTATTATCTGTCTAGGATTAATCGAATATTTTTCATTTATCTTTGTCTTAACGTTTTGTTTCCTTTGACTCTGTTAAATGAAATTAAAAATATATGGAGTTTAAGTGTTGTTTGTTTTTTGATTACAGCACATTAGAAGAAAACGGTTGGAAAATCGGGAAAGTGTTACAAATGTATTTACGATTTTACAACAGGCACTATCGCACGTAAAACTTTATTAATTCGTTAAAATTCATAACTATTTATAAACTACTGAGTTTTTGGTTTGTGATGCAAAAGGCGTGCTGCCATCTATTATACTAAAAGAAATGCTTACCGTTATTATTGATAAACGTCGCAGACACCAATGACACAGACTCCATGCCGAATTCCAACCTTTCATTGAGATGTTTGCACTGAAGTAGACCGCACAATGCATTCTGTGGGCGGCACTTGAAAAATGTCGACGAATCTTCACGCCGAAAACCACAATTGCCGTTCCTGTAAAAACACATTTTTGGTATTTTGTTTTATTTCTCTTACCCATAACTCATTGTATATTTAATATAAAAATGAAAACAAACCCAGAATAGGTATTAAAAAGTCAAAGTCGAAATGTCTTTATTCAGTAAGGTACATAGGACCGATTTGAATCGTCTTAAATGTAGGTAAATGTTTCTACGCCTGTTCATACGCGACCAAGCAGAGAAGAAGCAGACAAAAAATTCAGCTTGGTTGATTTTTTTTGGTATTGATCACACTTTTAAAGTAAAATCATTTTCATCATCAAAAATATACAGATAATTTGATAGATCAGATGATGTACCAAGAATTTTACGAATTGACACTAATGCTTGTGTATGTCAGATTTTAACAACCGTAATTTGTTAACGATTTCACATTGGAAGCGATGCTAATAAAGAATAGAGATAGAGAGAGAGATAGAGAAGCCGGCAACGCACTGGACTTATATTTATAGTTTAAACAAATATACAAATGTAACAGGAGGCAAACGAAGAGACGAGAGACGACACGTCAAACGCCCATGGCCACTTGCAACGCTAGGAGGCTTACAAGTGAGTAAATATAACTGTAATGTAACGCACTTGTCTCCTTTGACGTTCATAGAGTAGTAACACCTCTTGTCAGAGCTCTCTCCAGTTGAACCCCAAAGTAACTTGCATTGGTCTTCATGAGTACGACACGAGCCATGCACACAGTACGCCTGAAACATTAATATATATTTTTTAATAATGAAAAAAAGAGGGTAGTTTAATAATCTCACAATAGAGTAGAAAACTATGGCACAAGTGCAGATGGTATAAGTAACCAAAGAAAAATTGTAAAAAATAATTGAGTTTTTTTTTTAAAGAATACTATATACTAGATCATAATAACGGAGATTTTAGGGCTTAAGATTGAATATAATAATTCGTTTGTATTATAACACAAATGTATTACTCGATTATTAGAACAGGGTGTGGCGTCCATTTTATAAACGTCTTTGGGACAAAACTCTGAAGTGCCTGTACAGTATTCGGGCAGGTCACACTCTTTGTCTGCACTGCGACATACTATGCCCGCTGATTTTGGTCTACAAGTCTGAAAACATATATAAACTAATTAATATATTCTGAATAGTATATTTCTAATTCTAGATATGTCTTTTAACTATGTTTAGGAAAGCTAGACGAACATAACTAACAATACAGGTTGATTGGAATATTCAAACATTGATAAGACTAATAATATATAATAATTCAGTAACCCTAGGTGGGTTTAGGCCTCGGTTATTTGTTTATAAGCTGGTGATCAGCCTTCTGTGCCTGACCGATATGACCATGTTAGATTAAAAAGTCTTAAATTTCAAAAGTAACATCTGTTATTAACGATATTAGGTCAATATTTTCTAAATAAATATCACACACTGTCATTTAGACTGAAAATGGTTAATTCATATCAAAACACCAAGCCTACGGCAACATATTCGATAAGTAACTAGTTCAAATGTACCTCAGTATCGCAACACTCTCCGACCGCGCACGTTGCGTTCGGCCGCAACGTGCACGTGCTATGATCGCAGCATGACGTGCACGCGGGCAAAGGTACTAAACCGCAGTCGCACTCTTCGCCCGGCTCAAGGAAGCCATTGCCGCAGGTTGGCGAGTCGTAGAGGCGCTTCGGCTTGTTCCTGCACAATTTCACTTTTGTTTAATCTCGCTGATCGCGGTTAAAGTTTTATTCAAATATGTACTCGGTAGATATTATAATGTTTTCCATGTAGCTATAAGAAAGTTGATCCCTGGAGTGTCTAATGAACTGGGCTACATGCACTTTCACAATACAGTAAAATGCCCAATAGATTCACCAATTAACTAATAATTAAATAATAAGATATACAGACTAACAAAAATTGAGTAAGATTTCTAGTGTGATTATATATTTTAAGACACAAAAGAATGATTGGCCTTTTGCTTGACGGGCCAACAGTCTGCATTAACAATATAATCAAACAATGAACGATATTTAAGCTAAGATAAGCTTACCGTAGACAATAATCCATGCCCCTCTCAAATGATAGAGCCAATGATCTAAGACTGCAAGAAGACCAATGTGTCGGAGTCACAGATGTACTAGAAGGGCTCATAATGCACTTTTCGTCGGGACATTTGCAATCCGCTTCGGTGTCATGCTCCATGCCAAAGTTGTGGCCCATTTCGTGGGCAATTGTCGTCGCTACGAGGCCTATGACGTCAGAGTGGTTTGTAGCCACACCGCCGGAGAAATTGTACGTACAGATCGGGCCCTTCAACGCCTTCCCAACCACGCCATCTTTGAATTTTTGCTGGCTATAAAAATGAGAGTCCGGTTAGGTTCCAGGGCTATCACATAAGTTTATATAAAAAAATACATTCTCAATGTGTCATTTTTATACAACATAATTCCGTGTTGTGTTAAAAAAATAATTAAGGTTTTTCGATACATTATAAAACAAGTTACAATCGCGTTAATATTTTTTTATACAATGTGTTATAAATAATATAATATATACATGTGTCCCGAATTATATTATTAATTAGACAACATTAAACAAATCAAATACAAATAATAAATGTTTTATTCGCCGATTTACATCCTAATTACAAATATATGCAAAAAAAAAAAACATATATTAAATCCAAAAAATCGCAAATGGTTCGAAACAAATCAAATAGAAATTTAATTTGCCCGTATTCACATACATATGATTACTCCAGTGTATATTGAGAAATAGAAAATATTATCTTACGTCAACAGATGCGCATTGTCATTGGGTATGTCCCGCAGGAGCCGATCCCGTCGGTAGTGCAGGAAGGCAGTCAGTGTCTTATCGCCGTCCTCCTCTAATATTATCTCGTCTCGCTCGCTCCACACCACTATACCGACGAGGGCTATGAATATATTTAGTGGTGCGTATACCTGGATGAAAAAGTTATATTATTAAATAAGTAAAATAGTATAATTTTTTTCTTATATGTATGTATTTTTTTATAGAAGACGGGGCAAACGAGCAGGAGGCCCACCATAAAGGTGAAGTCGCCGCCCATAGACAATCACGTGGATGGGAGCTCGTGAGTGCGTTGCCGGCCTTTTAGGGAGTGGTACGCTCTTTTCTTGAAGGACAATAAGTCGTAATGGATCGTATTTAAGAGGAAATTCGTAACTTACCGAATTAATTATATTTGCGACGTTCTTAAACCTATGGTGTATCAGTTCCAGACTCTCTCCGTTGACTTTGAACTCGCGATTATCGGCCACCAACACAAGTTCGACGTATCGCGATAGCTTGTTGGAATTGAATGGCCCGCGGACTTGTGTCTCTTCGAATGTCTCGCGTTTGTACTGAAATTATAATAGATTTTGTTCAAGAGAAAAGTAACGCCATTTTCCTGACAGAAAAGGTAAAGTAAACAAAAAAATAATAAAATAACTTGTTCTGTATAAATTATAATATATAAATAATATAATTCTGCATTCAGATAAAGAAAGGAATTTCAAAAATGTAAATGTTAGTTATCTTAAAGTGATTGTTTAAAAAGCTCTTTAAGATTTTGTAACATACTCCCTTATACTTAAAGGCCTCATCCAAGGCTTTACATTACTTAAATTACGGAACAAAAATTCATTCAATCCATTGGAGTTCAACTGGGAATTGAACTAGCGACCTCTGGCTTGAGAATCACTCGAATCACTCGGCCAACACTGATAAAAGTACAGATAAAAATATTACCCGTGAGGCTCGACTCTTCTGAACATTCTGCTCAGTAGTATATTTCTCAAATAAATCCGGGTCAAAGGTCCTGTTGCTGGTCACACCGCCTTCGTACCCGCATTTAAAGTTAGTCTTCAGATCCGAATGCTCGTATATGTAGTGTTGGGAGTCCAAATTGTTGTCTGGAAATTGTAAGGGTAACATGTAGGTTCTTAATTCAAAGTAATCTTTTGATCTCCACTTTGAATTCTCTTGTCATAAAAACTACCTTTTTCTCTAATCACAACAAAGGGCCTAAAAATAAACCTTTAAGGATAATAAAATAAAGAGAATAAAATGAGAGCTTACATTTTAAAACAGCGCATTACCAATATTCCATCTATACTAAGCTAGTTGAATGGCGTGAGTGAAAACCACTGGATAAATTCAAGTGGTTTTATCGAATAGTGCATAATATTTTAATACATAAACAATAAAGGAATAATTGTTTTCGTTTGTCTTTAACTCAAAAAATCTTTGCAAAGACACTTTTAAATGGTAAATATTTACACTAGAACCAGTTCGGAAGGCTTCTACCGAGAAGAACCGGCAAGAAACTCAAAGCTTAATTACGACTCAAAAAAAATGAAACATGTTGAGAACCAATTTAATAAACAATTACAGTGCCTATAGACATTTCACATTACATATGAAACAAAATAGAAATAAAGTTGTAAATTCAAATTCTGATTAATCTAAAAAAATACATTTTATATAACAGACAAAATTACCGCCAGGTATATAATAAGTCAGTTTGTAAGTACATAACCAGTTGGGGCTCACCTTCAGCTGGTTCGATGTACATCATCTTCTTGCCGTCGAATATGATTCCACTAAATCCATCACAGGTGGATATCGCCACTGAACTTCCCTCTCGGCCCCTCACCGTACCCATGTATTGGCAAATGTTGAGTTCCTTGAAAAAAAAACATAACATTATTTGTTTTTTGAAGATACAAGAAGTACGTTTTAATGCTTCTTTGTCATGTTTTAATAACATCCTTACCTCTCTAGTGGGTCGATACAGAACAGTCTTCCCGTCTTTCTGGTAGCTGACCACGTGATCGCCAGCAACCACGTGGTCATTCAGCCGAAGGTCCAGCACATAGTCTTCTCCTCCATTATTTACAGTTAACGTCAATTCGGGATGGTGAAAACCAGTCTGAAAATAAAACCATTAATATTAGTAACGTAATTAACATAGATTCACCTGAGGCGTATAATAGACACGACTAGGTGACACGAAATTTTATAGCTTTTTATCATAATACACATAGAAGATACTACAGAGGTAATCTATACAAATACTGATGAACATGAATCTAGATGATCCGTTGCATTTAAGTGCACTTTTAATTCAATATTTATATTGACGTTAGCATTCTCCCATCCACCAGGACTCACATAATATCAATTTGGTGAAAGATCACATACGTTTTCAAAAGAACACATGGAAATAAAAAAGTATACAATTTTGAACCGCTCCCATATACGGGACAATACACAAAAGAATCTCAATCTAATTGTATGCACAAAAAGATTTTACCTTTTAAAAAGGATTGTCCACCGACTTCACAATACCAGTAAAGCGTTCAAAAAAGATATTAAAAGTCTCTCACCAAACATTTGAATAGTCAACTTATGTAAATAATTATTATAGAATGTATATGCATTTTTTATTATGATAATATATAGTGGCCGATTCTCAGACCTACGAAATACGCATATAAAATTTCATAAAAATCGGTCAAGCAGTTTCGGAGTAACTAATATTGTGACTTGGAAATTGTATATATTAGATTATGAATACTTCATTATCTGGTAGAAATGTTGAACGCTCCGCAAATTTTGGATTGAAAAAAAAACCCCATTCAAAACGCATTATTCATAATGCAAACCTAAAACACCATTTACGGTCTGTTACATTTGATTTCTTAATGATACGGTCTAAGATATTAAATTTGGAGGTCATTTATCATAACAAAAACTTTGTGAAACAATAATTTTATATTAATTCAAACAATACCAATTCCGGGAAGACCTTAAGCTGTATACATAATAAATAAAACCTAGAATATAATATTAAATGAAAATTTGGGTTCTTTGTAAATTATATTATACAAGTTTTGGGATTCTCGCTTCTCAAGCTGAACGCAACAGTACCCATAAAGTATACATAAAGTATAATTTACATTTTCTTTGTACGATTTATTTACTCGTGTTTCAGTAAAATTTCGTAAACTGCTCAGGGTTTCATACAAAAATTAATGTCTTACACTTCAAAATTTTCAATACTTTTTGCATTCTGCTAGAATTAATAAAATATAATACACTAAACACGCGAGCGAAACCGTACCGTATTGTTAATATACTTCAAAACTAATCCCGATCTACCGTTTTTGCGTCCATTAAATAATAATCACCAAGAGTATTTAAGTATTTTTTATACTTCCGTGCCCCTTATTAAAGCCTGGCTTGTCAAGAAACCGTCTCACTAGATCAAGATAATTTTAGCTTGACAAGGTGGAACGGCATTTGACATTTATAGCAAACTAATGTGGCAAAAGTACAAGGCCATTAAAAGTAATAAAATTTTGTAAATTGTATAGCTGGATGCTACGTGGTGCATTGTTAGTAGTATTATGTGGAATTGAGGCTACAGTCACTTTGTCAGGCAGGCCTTAGTCCCTAGTCTTATGAAATAACTCAAACATACTTGCCCAGTCTCCTATATTATTTTTTATTTCTTAAACCTATACAGCTTATTCCAAAAAGCTTACACAACAAAAATAGATCCACAACAAAGCCAAAACAAGGTCAAAACATACAATCGAAAATAGACAACAAAAAAAAAGCACGATCAGAAAAATATAAAATAAAAATAAAAAAAGTGCACTATATTATGTAAAGAACGAGTATTTAAGTGTGTGTGTGTGTGCAATGGTGTTTCTGTGTGAGTGAGTGTGCGAGGTTGAGTCTTAGTTTTTTTTTTTAAAGAATTCCTAATTTCTTTCGAAAAAAATAGTACATCTTTCAATCTAATACATGTATAAATGTATGTAGATTATGATTCGAAAGAGTTTACTTCATCATAAAAAATGTAAGCGACGCATAAGCATATACAAACATAAATATTTCCCTTTCGAAACAATATAACATGTAATGTTAGAAAGTAAGAATAACATAATGAATGTATAATTTGAAAGTTTGAACTGTTTAATTACAAACCTAAATTAAAATTGCATTATTCGAATTATACTATAGGAATGTATCTCATCCATTAAATATTCTGATAACGGACAGTTTAAATTCCAAGCCATTTGACAATGAGACAAGCCCATTAATAATAATAATACTTATTTGCTTGGTACAGTACAAGTTGGAAAATAGAAGAAAAAAAATAGGTCTACAATCAGCCAAATAATTGCATAAATAAATATATTAAATAGAAATAAATATATACCGTATTATTAGTAGATGTTATCTGTCGTTTCGTTCTCGCATGATGCAATATTGGTCTGACTAGATTGTGCCGTCTGAATTCCGCCGATGGTTTTCCTGAAACAGATAAATCAAATATAAATTTTCCATACAACTATAATTATTAATTGTTAATTAATAATAATTATTAGTTCTATGACATACAAGATTTGAAATTTCTATTGTTCTCAATTACTGAATTTTTAATGTCAAAAAAATGTTCTACATTACTTATTCTTGAATAGGTGTGAATTAAGCACTGTATAATTTTGTCAACTGCAACCTTAGAATTTATAAATACAGTTATTACACACTAAAAGCCTTAGCGATTTATTTGACCTAATAACTTTCAATAAAGCGTTCCACTCGTTTCCTCATCAACTTCACATTGTGCTTTGCAAATTGTTAATGTAAGAGTAGGGTTACATGGCGTATCATAATATCATCTATTATATAAAATTTTGACAAAAGACCGATTGGACCAATTTGGACCGATCGCAACATAGCTAACCACGATCAGGCAATATTTTTTGAAGGTCATATCTTGTATATTTATTTACGCGGCAGCTTCACGATCTCACTGTTCAGTGTCTCACTGCATTATTTTACACGTCATTCCTGATCAACACATCGAAAGAATGGAACATTTTGTCCCCTTACATCTTACACAGGATAAATATATGGGTTTCTTCAACGAGGACATATGTTATTAATAATAGGGCCATATCCCACTAAAAATCAGGTGCGGTGGAATATGTCGTGTGTTTCAATCATGTTTTAATAATCATAAACCGGGGGTCATTTATATTTATGTCGTTTTTAATTTTAACACGATCACATTAACACGGAACAGTCATTTACTTTCATTTAGATTAAAATATTTTTGCGTCATAAAAGCCACTCCAATGGTTAAGCCTAGCTATAGACCAACGACCTAGCCGCATTGTCACTTTTTTTTCAATTACTAATTTAATTAAACTTTATAATATTGTACACACATAAAGGTGGGTGGTGCGTTGTCTGGAAGAGATTGCTTTTTAGCGATAATGCGGCCCGTAGCTATTATATGTACTTACTACTATTATCGTCATTTGCTTTTAGCGTTTAAGTGCAATAAAGTGTTAATAAATAATAAAGAAAAACATTACCGTTTTAAGAGTCGAATATTTGACTTTGAATTACCCTTATTAAAGGTAAAGATTTCAGCGTTAAATCCCAATAATAATCCGTCGGATCGTCTTTACATTCGAAATGGCCAAACCTTATCGTCGAATATGGAAGTCAAGCTTTAGGATAGATAAGCTTTTTATAAATTTTACTCTAAGATTTTTATTACGGAACATAGCCAAAAATTAATGTTGTCTTACAACGACCAAAGTAGTTTAACGCCACACGCGTTGTTTTAGACAATTTTAGATCGGCCTAGTTTAGTTAACAATTAGCATTGCAACACAAACTTAACGGTTAAAGTTTTGTAACGAATAATTTCGTTTATTCGGTTTTACGGTTGTTCGAATTGAAGACAAAAATATAGTAAATGGTAAAAAACTAATTGCTAGTCTAACTAATACTAGTCTAAAGATTTTGGGTTTTACAGGGTAAAGAAATTCCGTTATTGTGGGCACAGCTGTAAGTTATCTCCTATGATATTGTTCACTGATATTAAAACAATCATATAATTCCCACGGAGCCGTGTTCCAACACGTAAACAATTCGTCTATAAACAGCATCGTTATATAGGACAGTTGGACTTCCTCCGTTATGTAGGCCCATTTCGCAATTTAGAAATTTCATATCAACTAACTAAAGAATTTCTTGCTTTGATAAAAATACGCATACGATTGTATAGAGGTTTTAAATAGAGCCAAAAATTGATATTATCATTCGTTTGTTTTCTACCACGTATCGTATCAAAGAAGGAGAATCTACCTCCATAATTGTCTGGCACATAAAATATTATAAATATAATTATCTGGGTCAAATAGTAGTAACTAATAACTAATGTTTAATAATAATTTAGATTTATAAAAGGAGATGTTTAACCCAAGTTCGCACCTGTTCAAATATTTTCTTAACACAACTGGATATGAAGCTCTTGGATAAGCTGCACAACAAAAATGAAGTCGACAAGCTAGATTCCTAACACGGTAAGACATGATAAGGTAAGATTTATTACGGGTCACGGGACTACTTTATCTCCACGGGAATTAGTTAACGGTCTTGAAGATTTATAATTCCTCATAATTTTTAAATTTACTTAACATTTTAATCTTTGATACTGTCAGATATTTTCAATAATAAGAGTGTCACTACCACTTAAGAAATGAAATGCTTATTATATGAGAGAAGAAATAAGAAAAAGTTAATGATGTTCTATATTTAGTACAAACACGAATACGAGAAACAATCAGTCTTTTGTTTGCCCGAACCCATCGCGCATCGTTCTACAAGATTAGCGGAGTTATAAATACGTATAATTAATCGTACTAAGCTTTTATTAATTAACTTATGTATTTTACTAAGATATATAGACAACAGAGACTAGTCTCTGTTGTCAAAAAACGGTGTCGCTTTATAAAAATCAATTCATCAATTTAAAACCACATTAAAACTATACCTGTATTAGCAGCAGGAAATTAAGTAGCATTTGTGTAAAAAAATATTATACCGTCAATTAACAGATAAATCTTTAAAATATGTCTAACAGTCACAATTACATGGCGGTGAATAACCATAAACACGCATAGGGCTACCAATATAAACAAATATAATAAAGTTCAGACTTATGAGTACATAATGATATTCTATTGTCAAAGTGATTCTTAGACTAGTATTACGAAAAAAATCATATACGCTATAATAAACTATATATACTAAAGGAAACAGTCGTCACTATGAGCCGTATGACTATATCATGTATATGTTTGGCATATGGGTTCTACAAGTGGGATCTTTGCTGAGTAAATATAAAAGTATATAATATGTAACAGCCCTACCTTAATAGCTCGTAAACAGTGAATGGCGGAGCCTGGCAGTGAGTTTTTATAGCAAAACCGTTTGTGTAATCAATGTTAGTTATATTAACTATAATTCCTTATAATAATTAATATACAATTTTTTACACAAAGGCATTTTATTAGTTTTGTTAACATAACTATTGTATACATAATTTCTATAGTTAAAATAAAAGTATAAATACTATGACTCCTCTTTGGAATTTTCAGTCTCATATTCAGTCTTTCTGAACTGCAGAGGGTCAAAATATTTAAAATATAACTCAATCTACTATTAAAATAATATATTATATACGTTTAGGAGCAAATAGAAGAGAAAATTGAATTTCTATTTGCATTGGCTAAGAGTAAATGATTCATAGGCAACTAAGCCGTCCGGAATCTGTTACAAAAGATAGATTAAGATAATTGCAAACTTGTGTTAAATATAACCTTTAACGCTTTGTCTGTTCTGTCGTACAACATGTAGCTTTTGTGATTTTTAAAAGATATAAACTTAAATGATTTGCGTATTAATTGTAGCCGCTGTGGCGCCAAATTTGATGTGTCAAATTTGGCAAGTTATCGTATGGTGTCGAGACAAATATGGCACGCAGACAAAAGCTTGAATGCAATTTGCCTAAGGTTGAAATTTTTCTAAAAAAGCTTTTTCGACAAAGCAAACAAATATTAATACTTGTTAATAGTTTTGAGACCGAAACGGATTATCCAAATAAACTTTTATTTAATACTAAACATCAGTTCATTCACCATAAGGTGGTGAAAATGACAATGGAAGGAAGTTCACATGGCGTGCGTCATGCCGTAAAAAAGGGGACGCGACATTTTTATGCGTTCTTTTTGAAACAGTTAAAAAGACGAGTAACGAACTATTGTTGTTCTTGGTAGAGGTTAGTGCTTTCTAAACGATCAAATATTAATAATAATAGAAATATGTGCTACATTTACGTTACATGGTTGTTACACTAAGGTAAGCAATTTATAGATTATGGGTGCTAATAATAAATAAACTGATAAAAATACATACATATATTTTTTCAATTAAACAACAAATTCATCATACAAATGTTAATCGTACCGAGGTGACCACTTCGCCAATCAGTTATCAAAGATTGATAGAGATAAAAAAGGTAATGTTTAATGTTTGTATTTACAATTCAATTATTTAAATAAATAAAATCACAACGAATAAATCGTTAATTTAAAAAACTATTACACCATAAAAATAATATAAACGAATTAAAAGCACTGCTTAGATAATCAAGATGGCGTCAATAAAGGACAATAGAAATACAAAACAAAGAATGGTAATAATATCCGGCCGTATGACCGTAACTCAGTCAGGGACACGGTTTGTTGCATCCATGTGCGTACAACTAAATAGATAATGTACCCTTGGCTGTTTAATTACCATGTGTTAATGTAAGCTGCGTTATGAAAACAAATCGAATTGTATTAATTTTTCAACGTAGATATGTGATATATCGTAAGAGTTAAGAGTGAAAATGGTTATTACAGTGTAAACTTCATGCAATGTTACTTGATTTAACGACAAACTCTCTAAAGCGTCGAAATTTGATTGGTTTAGCTTGTATTACATACAATGATTTTTCTTCTCTCTATTTACGATTCTTTATAACGCCATAAAATGCACCATCACTTCAGTGTCGTTATATAGAGTATACACTGTATATACGTTATAAACCAGTGCATGAGGTCAATTGTCTCAGACAATAATTTAGTGAGCTACAGTTTATTCGATTTATTTATTTATTTATTCGATATTCGATATTCGATTCGGTGAAAGAATGAATTCTTGACCCGATTAAGACAAGGCCAGGCTTACTTTCCCCTGCATTACGATAATTATGCATCGACTCTACTCAGTATTGTATCGATTGTTATGTTGAATCAAACATTTCAAGAGTAAAAAAGTTGGAGATTAAGGGACAAATGTAATATGAAGACGAGTCTTACCATCTTCAAAATGATTGATTTTTATGTACATCTAAAAGTCAAAATATTTTCTCAACTAAAAATAGACGCAGAATTTAAGTAAAATCATTTTTTCCATATTAAGTATTAGAGAAACAAATTACTTCCTACAATAAAAGGCAATTCAGTTTTTACCATAGTAAATGGAATCGACTAAATTCATAAGTTATACGTACGTACATGTCATAATATTAACTACCATATGCATGTGAAAGATTTTGTTGTCATATTTACATACATTTCAAATGCTTCAGCAATCATATTGAGTGTAACTCGTCTAGACTATTGTTTTTTCGCATACGCAAAAATCATCTCACGTAATGTGTACAAGATAACAAAACCGTGCGCTAAATGCACCTGTCAGTCGCTCTCTTTACAAATGAACTAGATTCGTTTTAAACCAGTTAATAGTATAAGAGCTAGACGCTAAACCGAATATTTTATATTAAATACTCTATGATAACGTTACGTTAATAGATGTATAATATCAAAATATTATCTCATCTCTCATCTTCACAAAGTGACATTTAACGTTGATTGGCATTATACTTATTCGGATAAGTTAGTTATGATGTTAAAATGAAAATCTCCAAGTGTCTCAGTCAGCTCTCGGACTCTATTATGCAAATATATTGTAAACAGGCATTCACAGTTGACTTGTCAAAGCGTGTAGACATGACTACGATCATGACCCGTGACTACGATCACGTTTCTCAAAACTATTTATTGTTCCATATTAACACGCTCTTCATATAAATTTCACTGATAAAAGACTTTCCCTTAAAAAAAATACCATTTCATACTTGGTAGAAATGGTAGTTTTTCAAAACTTCATTGGCTTTAATCACTATTTTTAAGCACGTTTATATTTACACGTGATAGAATGAGTCATTCAGTATGTAAATAAAGACGTCTCATTGAATGAAGCGCCGGCGCAGAGGAAATGTTTAAACGGAAAAAACTCTGAATCAGATAGGTGTTATTAATGTTAAATATCGAGATTAAGTAAAATTGAATCTTTGCATATAATCTTTAGCTATTAAATATAAATAAATGGAAAGAATTCGGATAATATAAAACTCGCCCGCTTTGTATCACAAAAAACTAACAAAGTTGACTTTACAAGTAATTTAATATAATTACGCGTACTGCGGTTTAATTTTATTTTGCAAACATAGTGTGCTTCAAAACCTGTCTTGTGCTACTATAGTCACAAATTCTACACTATAAGTAAAATGATATATAATTTGTTTTATTACGAAGTACTTTCAAAGCATTAAAACGAAAACACGAACGTAATGTTCGGAATTAGTTTGACAGCAAAATTGTATTTGCAACGGTCGCTTCACACAGTTAACACATTTATGTCTTTTTATAGACAATTCCATCCCGACATCAATTCAACGTTCGCGGCTTCGTCCCCTGCTTCTGTCAGATAAGACAGAAACCAAAGAGGTTTTAATGCCCAATAAGATATACAACCTATTTTGATTTAGCGTTAACCCAGTCGCGTGTCTATCCCACGAAATTAAATAAAAACTGCATCTGCACCTGCTACGTGATTCAAGCCAGCTGCATGCAGGACGCGCGTGGGCGGCAATCTGTGTTGCGAAACTAGTTTCATTCACACCTTTAACTTAACTTCCTGGAGAATTCTGTTACAATTTCTATACTTTAATATTGTAACATAAATCGCTAAAAAATATAGACAGTGTTTTGCAACAGTTATATTATGTACATTGATAACACAAGTTAACTAAAGCTTAGATTAACCATGGATACACATGGATACATTTCCGAATGGTTTTCCCCGTAATTACTCGACAAGCAGGTATGTCTCCGCTGTATCGCTTTCTGACTTGTCTCTTTACAGTATATTAAAAAAATATGTTAGTATTATTAATATCAAATATCGTTAATTCATAATACGAACGTCCACTTTACACAATTCCTATAAATATGTCATATTTTAACATAATTGGTTGACGTCAGATTGCTTAAAGTTACGTTTGAACCACTTCCAAGGAACAAAATTAGTGAAATACTACTATAGATCCATTATTTTTTAAATTTCTAACGTAATTAATAATACCATACGGTCTTTACATTTGTATCAATAACTTAATAATCCTATTACATCAAAACCATGATATTGTAATAAGATAATAATGCACTTACGCAATAGAGTAACAAGTAGTAAGATTTATATAGGCAAATGTTTCTAAAAACTACGCATGGAGCAGTTAACCATCAGATTTTATTCATTATCAAGAATTGTTTTTATAAAATAATAAATAAAATGTCACCCCGAAGATCTCTGCAATGCGTATCGCTCATTGAACTCTCTGATTTGCAGTCTGGTTTGGATTGCAATCGAACGAACAAGAACCGACCTGTACAAAACGCATTGACTTTGTATAAAATAATTGTTTTTAAATTTAAATAGGCACAGAGTAAGACGATACTTCATTCATATAATTTGATAATGTACAAAGTACACGATGAGTCGCGTCCACACACATGTTCTTGGATCGTTTAATTAACAAGTGTCAAATGGTTTCCCCTCGGTATTGTATTACAAATATCTTAGGGTATTCCAAGCAATATTAACACATCAATGTTAATCGTAATACCTATCTACAGTATTTTGCTATATTTAATAGAAATCATACTATTATGAAACGGATAACTATTATTTACTTTAATTTATGCATAATCCAATAATGTATGATTAATTAATCGATCAACTCGATGTGCTGTGTTTGCGGATTGTTCTACCTATAACGTAAATGTATGCTCCTATTTCACCATGACCACCGTTAGTTAAGGTTTCTTTTAAATTGTTTTATATATAGTGTTTAATTCATTCGTTGGAGCATGGTGTAATGGTTTCAGCTCTTTACAAACGAGTGAACTTCATGAACATGCTTTGCGATTTAAAGTTTATGGCCAGCCCTGCTCGTCTGCTTAACGCCCTTGATTTGGGAACTGGCAGTAAAGTACATTTGACTATTTATAAGTGTAAGAAAGTTACATACATGAATAAAATAATTTTATTTTTTTAATTTAAATCACGCGACAATTCCTAGTTACACTACCCTCGCTGTGACTAACCTTTTTATTTAACTTTTTGTGATCTTAACAATTTATTAGCATTGAAGGATGGTAAATTCAAATAACCTTAATACGTCATCTAGCCTGATCTACGTAGGATGTAACATTTTAACCCACTTCTATAAAAAGGAAGTTAATTAAAGACGTTCGTAGATCTCAAATACATAGTATCTTTTGTTCAGATCTCTATCAATATTTTAGTATTTTAGAATGACGGCCAATTGATTACCAAACGATAATAATAATACACGTATTAAATGTTTTACGGGGTTTCCTTTCACAAACGAATAACTAAAACAAATTATTCCCTTACGATTTACTATAAAACTATTTCAATGATATTGCCGCGTACATTAACTAATACTTCAGTATTAGAAGTTGTCATTTTGTATCAATTATTATTGTATATATTATATTTTTAATAAATCGCATTTATGAAAAATATAATATATAATAAAGCCGTATAATAAAACCGTTCCGCGGAACAATATTTCCTGTTGTTGAGAATAATATATATTTACAATTTAGAAACGACAAACCGCTCAAAATAATTCCCCACAAAATAGGAATTACGCATACATTACATTTACCATTAACGAAAAACAATTTTAAAGTTGTTTTTTGCCTTTTTTGAATGATCCCACGTAATAGATGTTGTTTTTTTTTTATAGAAGAGGGGGCAAACGAGCAGGAGGCCCACCATAAAGGTGAAGTCGCCGCCCATGGCTGGGAGTGCGTTGCCAGCCTTTTTAGGGATTGTACAATTGCGTTGTGTCAATTGTTAAAAAATATCGTTATTTGTGAAGTAAGGACGAAAGTGACAATAGGCCAGGGTTTTTGTTATACCAATATTATGGTTCAAAAACAATTAAATGCGGTAGTGGGTATTTACGCTGATATCGCGAACCGCGGATGCACGTAGGGGTCAAGAACTTGTCTAGTCGTATCGAACGTCTGATTCATTATTTACATAACAGAGAAACATGATCTTTATGTTTGTTGTGATAAAAGCCAACATTGCGTGTTGCGGTTTAGTGGGCCAGTTTGTAATTAGTTGCAATGTGAAGGTGTCTTTAAGCTTGTTTTGGTACGGAAAATGGGGTATTGAGAGTTTCTTTAACGTTCGCGTATTACGGATTAAGGTTGTGTTTTCATATCATACGTAACGTAACATATTTCAATTGTGTACTATACACACAATTAAAATCTTTATTAAATCTAAATACTAAATAAGGCGTTGACTGAAGTGGTTATTTAAAAAAAAAACAAAATACAACAATCATATCAATCGCAACATTAAATTTACAAATCTATTTAACTATACAAATAATAAAAAAACGAGCAAGACTCAAGTGACGGAAATAAAAAGTGACACTTTCGAATGGAGTGTCTGTTTTGTATCATAATTGCTTCACTTTCCACTCATCGACTTCCACTTTCCATTTAATGATTTAAAAAGTAGAACGTCATATCATTATTACACCATACAATTACTTTGTATTTGCCACTAAGTTTTAATATGGAGCAAAACTTTTAAAGGCCGACAACGACCCTTCCGTTGTTCACATATGTCACTTGTAATAGGAGTATTATCTCTTGGAATTTATGGACCACTTTTCTAACAGCCCAAATAGTAATAAGCATGAAACAATGAAGCAACACAATAAGCTATACAATTATACAACTGAGTATAATCTTAATTTTCAATAAAATACGTAAAAAATATTGACCTTACGAGTACGACATATATAAGTCGCTTCCTCGAAATAACTCAAAACATGTTATTTAAATAATGTTCTTCGCATTGACATCCAATATGGAATTTAAATAATTATTATTACAAAATACAACATATATAACATTAAAAGGATGGTGGGCTTCCCCAAAATATATATTTGTAAAGTTAATCGTGAAACGGATATCCTGTCCTTAATTTTTTGTGAATAATCCAAATACAAAATTATCAGCAACCTAATGTGCACAATAAGGGTCTTACAATTGTCTTCATCACAGATAAAATAGACTGCATATATTAAATAAATGAATCGTTATTATCTATTTAAAAAAAACTTTCGGTTGGCATTAACACACTACGTCTTTGAAATTTGATACAGCATTTTGAAAACAATGATCTAACCCCCTTTAACAGACAAACAATAGCAAGACGTTAAACGGAGTTGTATTACACAAATAACATACACTCTTTATATATTTATAAATTCTGGTTAAGAATCATCAGTTACAAGAAATTCTATATTACATTATTTATTCTCAACCGTGTACATATATTTTTAATATACGTCCTGAAAACACGCTGACCAACATTATATCACCAAAGATTTTTTAGGGTCAGAGAATCGTTTAAGAGATAAAAAAGAGAAAAATGGAGAGAGTCTACAGTTATGTATCCATTTACAATACATTTTTAACGCAAAATCGCATCTTCTTTTCAAGCAATGTTTTTAGCCGTAGCATTTAGCCGCTACGTCTATATACTAAATTGGAATCAACAGATTTTACGTACATTACTATTGTTTCATATTTATTAATATCACTTCATTGCGCGTAATAAATTACTTGCGATAACAAATATACGAGAGAAGTGATAAATAGTCAATTCACTGAAATAGGACAATGAGGCAATTGTGTTTATTGACGTGACAAAAACATATTTATTAACATCTTTTATTACAAACGAGATCTTTTCATTGTCCTTAACAGCCGCACACAGGTTCAATTTAGCGTTCAACACGTTCCTCTACATATTAAATCCGTATAATCTATAGGTCATTAATTTTATATTAGAATAATGGTTTGTATCCGTTGCTTCTTAATACAAATTCCTCTGCGTAACAGCCAAATTTGCCAATGAAAATACACCAAATACAAACTAAACATTCTCTATGGTTTTTCGCATACTCGTAGAGTTGTCTTGCTTCGTATGTAAATCATCTAGTAGACAATAAAACGTAAAACGTGTTCGACTAAAAAAATTCAATACAGTCATAACCCTAGGGGTATATCATTATACAATGCAAATGCAATATGTACCGATCCAGCTGCTTACTTTTTAATTCACCATATGTTTATAAATATTTCATCGCTCACAGAATATGCGTGTTAAACTGATGTCTATTTTTGTATTTCATGTTTTTGATTTAACCTGTAAATATTTTCTCAATTGGAGTAGGAATAGAGAAATAATACTTGTAAAAATTTGTTGAATTTGTTCGATATTATAATTATTATTATTAATCTTACCTAGTACTAACGGGTCGGGAAATGAGTTTTCATAAAAATACATAGTTTTCCATTTATTATTTGTTTTACACTCAGTCAAACACAGCGGCCTTATCGCTCACAAGCCATCTCCTCTAGGCGTCCCGAAAAAAAATATATAAAAGGTAATAATTTACAATCGATATATTGATAGACTAAACAATACGACTTGGTTGGCTTTTTAGTTTGTTTTATGATATAAATATCTAGATCAACATACTATATCTTATAAATAAAATCAGTGTTTTAGAACATCTATGCACTTTTGCCGCGCATACTCAGACGCTACGCAAGTGATCTATTTTTAAACTTGCGACATTATAACAATGCGTCTTACGAGTCAAGCTTGAAAGAGGATCTTAATTGATATTTTACAAAGAAAAACATCTACTGACCAACAATCAGCAAAGGATTTACTAGAGAAAGGACATGACCATCAAAAAGTGTCCTTAAGAAGTCGTTTAGTATCAAAACAGTAGATATAAATGGTGAAAATGGTTTTTTTTTATTTATTTGAACGAAAAAATTACTTAATTATTATTTTTCAATAAATTTAACCGACTTTGCTACTAGTAAACTAATCGTCTTCTGCCATTGTAGTATACGCAGTAGAAACGTCACATGTACACTTTAATTCGTGGGTTACGTCAGTGTTTAGTGTGATGGTTCAATTTTAACTAGATTGTAGTATTTATTTTTAAATTATAGTATTGTTATTTCATTGTTCATGAGTGTTCTGGAGTGGGAACGTCTCTTCCTTTAATATATACTCAGTGCTGTTATATAATAAATCTCTAACAAAATCGTCATCGTACAGCATCAAATATCAAGGTCCTTATCTTAAACGCCTTGTATTTGCCTTTTAAAGTGAGGGATAGTTTGTAGCTGTTAACCCTGACTCTCTTTCACAATTGTGCGTCAAAATGAAACTTAACTTAAATATTCATGTAATATTTCATTTAATAATATGATGTATTTGAATGAATACACTCGTGCCTCTACCGTGTAAGGTTTCAAGTGAATTAAAACATTCGTACTTTCGTAAACCAGGGCGCCCTTTATATTTTAATTACAGCCGGTTCGCGACCATGAAACAAATAGCTTAACACAGTTAAATCATTTTCAAAAATCCAAATTTATATTATTATTTTGAAAACGTTGCAATTAATAATGTCGAAATCTGCAATAGTTTAACCATTTATACCATATAAAATATATCAAGTTTGTTGTTGTTTTTCATTGTGTTTAATTGTTTTTTCCTTTAAAGTTGTGCCAAGTGAAAAAGTAACATATATTTTTGTTTTGATGACAACATTAAAATATGTGTCTGTCAATAAGTGGTTAAAAGCTAGGAATGTTTTGCAAAAAAATTCAAAATGCGGGTACAAGGTTAATGCAATCTAAGAAAAATATACCATTGAAATAGGTCACTAAACTCCTTATTAAAGTTTATTTACAACGTAGTCTTAATGATGAGTAGTTTGGCGTTGAGCCAATCGACTAGGACTTAACGCGGTTTAGAACTATCAACACCTTCCTACAAATCCGGTATTTCCTTTCGTATATAAATTCAAAACGCTAATGTTCAATATCCATACTTTAATGAACTTTAACTTCCAACAACGGAACAGTTTGAACATCATATAATTTGAATCACTTAATTATAAAGTAGTTCGTAATGATATTTGTGTAAGCGGTACGTTTTTATATCTGATAGACTGTGTTGAAGGAATTCTAACAGAAAATTCCTTCACATATTGCAAACAAGAACTAGCCAGTCACCATATACAGTATCTAACTTTAACCATAAGAGAAACGCTAATGAAAATGAACTTGAAAATGATTGTCCCTTTTGTGATTTGTTCTCAGTCCGCATAAATACTAGATACATTCTATAATTTGAGTAGGGTCCCAATATAGATACTATTTTGGGTTACGGTTATCAGTGTAGCTTTAGCTCCTTTCAGGTGCTTCGCATAACCACAAAAAAATTTTGGTCATATTTAATTAATAGAAACATTCCTATGAGTATAATAAATAGAAGAGATTAACTTATACGTATCATAACATATATGTTAATAATCTCTTTATGCCATAAAGTATGTAATTCTCATATCTAAACTGTAACTCCCCTTTCATTGTTTAAAACTTGAAAAAATGTTTTTTAAAAATTTCAAAGAGCTCAGAATGCAGTATGCATTAAAAATTCAATTTGACGCTAGCTGGCACATTTGCACGATGTGCAGTGCCCTCGAATGTAACGTCACACTTGGGTGACCACAATTCAATTCATATTTTTAAGCTCGAAAATAATTTAGAAAAAAATAATAAAAGACAGAGTTACTAAGTGTATTTATAGCATTATGTATTTTTTATTTATTTTGAGAATTTTTAAAATAGACAACCATTTATTAATATCATATTGTAAATATATAAATATTTTAAAAATAATTACATCCAACTGTGTCCTTCTTATTGTTTTTACATTCTGCGGCGTTTATTTAATAAGCTTCTAAAATCCAGAAACTTACAGACAGTAAGGCAATTAAGTAACGATGTATTTATAATAGTTAAAACTGTATTCATATTTCATCACGCCTGATACACCTAACATCTCAATAAATGTAGGTATATCCGGAGTTTTATTTGCGTCTTTTAAATGATTAGATGTTCCTTATATTTTAATAAGAATTAAATGATACATTCAATATGGGTTTATTCTTAACACTATATATACTACTTCATAAAAAGTACTCTGTGATGGAAAGACAACAGTCACATGTTTATAAAAACTAAACTCTAAACAATAATAGACATAAGATACATCATTTATTTCTTTGACATATAGAATCGTATCAACGATCACTTATGTGCGTCAATAACTTTCTTCTTATATACGCTACGTGGAATCCAAAATAAACCGGTCTAAGAAGATACCCACAACAAATATAAAAAAAGCGAAATTAAGATTTTATTATGTTTTTGTGTGACATTAGCAAAAAACACTAATTAGCACAGATAACATTACGGGATTCAATCGCGTGATATTGTTAATTTATTACTATTTCATTCAAATTGGCCCAGCCCAGTCCTAAATCTTCCTAATTAATAGCCGCGTTCTAGAATTTCGACGCAACCTACTTCGAACTTAAGTGAATAAGGAATTTAATTTATCTTCATCAAATATTTTAAAGTAATAAATAGTATATAATTGAAACCTATCATTGTAATAAAATTATATAGCAATTAATTATAATTTCCATTCCGTTACATTTTTTTTCATACAATGAGTAACAGGTTCAAAGATCTTCAATACACACCATAAAAATTTACGAGCCAACGTTATTCAGGTCAGGTTTTTAAGGAATCCAGTCAAAGGTATATGACATTTAATGCGCATATCAGCTAATGTACATTGAACTTCTCTTTGTCACCATATAAACGACATTTCATTTATTGAGGTGCTAAGTACCTAGTATTATATTGCGTATTTTTTTTCTAAATCATTTGATCCCGAAAATTATATCATGGTAATACTATACGGGAAAGTGCGACTTTATTAACCGACCAAATTAAACTGGAGGTTGGACTAATTGGAAAGAGGTACTAAATATCTATACATTAAGCTATAAAATAGTATTACACCGTTTTAAATTACCATTTAGTTATATACCTCTTAATTACCTCGTTAGTATTCTATACACATAATATTCACGAGGTCATTATTGCTCCGTCATTATTAAAATAATATTATGCTTTATGTGTCAAAGACTATGTATGTACTGCTTTCTGCAATCCACAGATATTTGGGGAATGTGTCTCCAAAGAGAAAAAATTGATGTTTCATTACAAATTTTTAACCGTATTATTTAGCTGCTTTAACTGTTATTTCATTATCTTGTAAGTTTGTTTGTTAATATAACTAGCACATATGTTTGGGGACAGATTTAATAAAAGAAATACGTAACTGAAGATCTCAGGAACTCATTAACTCAAAAAGTTTGGTCACTTTAATACTTTTTAATCTATAAATGCAATCTCTAGTATTTTGGATACTAGACGGCTTATGTTTACTTAAAAAAAATACATCGTAGGTACATCACGTTTTTAAGACTCTTGTAATTAGAAATGTAGTAAAGAATACATTTAATATACTTTATAGTGAGTCAATTTGATTTACGCAAATCCGGAACCTTACATAAAATACATAAAAAAAGATAATTCATTTATTTATGTCTAAGTCAAAAGAATAAATAAACATTCTTAGTGAGTAAGTCGTTGCAAAAAAATATAAAAAGGTTAATGGGCAGCGAGCAGCGACCTGCTAAGTAGGTCAGTTCAAAACACATATGCCTCATCATTAAAGACATCTCGCAAATTAAATCTTAACGAGATCAAATGTTTAAAACGTCAGCGTATGCAAAATACTAGTCGTTATTGCTACGAGGCGTACATATGAACTAATTTTTATTAGACTTGTATTCCAGTATTATTAGGTCAACGACTAACTGTAAGACTAAGAATCACTCGACTCAGTTGGCTCATAGGTTAGATTTCCGATACGGAACCATATCAACCATACCATACCAACTATTGTGTGAACATATTTGTTGGCTGTAGTCTGGGTATTAATATAAAATATATGTAAGCCATAAATCGCTACATTAGGCTAACCACCGTGCGTTAACATACGACCTATATTTATTTTTGTATTTTTATAACATTACATACATTATAAGTGGTATTGTGGGTTGCCGGAAAGAAATCGCTTATTAGCGATAACGCCGCTCGTTGTTTTTATATGTATTAACATCATCTACTTATACTATTCAAGTGCCATAAAGAGTGAATAAATAAATATAACATTTTGTATTCACAAAAAGATATCAGTTAATATCAAAAACATATGTCAATTACTGCATTTATTAATAAGCGTATTTTAAAATGACAATGCCAATTTCATTCAAACAATACCTTTCATATTATGCTGCACTTCGTTTCTTGCATAATCTCACGTCCATATCTCTATGGCAACTTGACACAGTATTATCAAGATTCTGTGCACAATTGCAGATACACATGACATGGTTTAGTAAAATTGAAACGGTTATAACTTATCAGTTTATTTACGTTTTGAATTACGACGAATAAGTTCCACAATGCAATTGAAAATTTAAAGAAAATGGTCAGCGACGAGTGTGCATCTCATTTTACCGTTACAAATACTGGTGTTGTTCAAAATTCCTAGAAATCTGAGTAATTAGTGGATACTAACTAATTTAAAGTTAAACTTAAAACACGTGATCTAGTTACAATCGCATTAGTAATTCTTAGTTCCCAGCGAAACAGCTGTCATTACTCGTTCATAAGTTACGACATTTGATTGCAATCGAATACGCAATCAGACTAGGAAGCTAAGTAAATTTTAATAGGCTATTTTAATAAACGTTTTTTTTAATACTTTGTTTTATCGAGTATGTTTTGTTAACTTTATCACAGTTATTTAAACAAGTTCTTTTATCGGCTCCACGTGCCTGTAATCGTACTGTTTCCAATTGTCATCCGTCCTGTTCCAGATCACTCTCACTTGCATTTTAGATATATAGACAAAAGATTACCATAAAATTTAAATCACATATACGATAAACAAAAAGAAATCGGACGTGACGTCACTCAGAGGAAACCGTGTCTCAGCGTGGAAGTCATCATTCCCATAGTGAAGTTACAGAAATACCATTGCCATACAAATGACACCGCATTTATAACGAAAAGCTTCGACACAGAGGTCTTACTAACTGGTTATTCTATAAACAGCTGTGGAGTGCGTTGTCCTGACGATTCTTTTTTTTAAACGTTTGCGTTTAAACAATCCCAGGCTGTAATTAGTAACAAAATATTCACTTTTCTCTCGTGATAATTAATTCAAATTATTAATCGCCCTCTTGCGGTATTTATTTTTTGTCTTATTTATTAATAAATTCAGTGTTCCAAATCAATCTATTTACAATATTGTGGCATTAGTACTTATTCGTCTCTCTGTATAATGTTTAACGTTATGGTTAAAACCTATTAACATTCCGAGTCGAAACTTAGCCTTATAAATCTATTGACAATACGCGTCAATAGTCATAGTTCTCGCTTCCTATGTCTTATGAATCTTGGCCCAAACGAAATTATATTAGAATAGGCGCATGGAGGTTGATATTAGCATAAACAGAATGAGTCAGTCAAAGGAATCGATTGTGATTCACTTGGACGCCAATCGTTTGCAATTTTACATTACATCCGTTAACTAGTCATTACTATACATTGTAATAAATTAAAGTACAAGTATTTCTTTTATTATTCAACTTCAAGAACCAAAGCTACTAACAGAGTTAGTGAAATTCAGATGACTTATTCAAGCATTTTATGTGCTATGTTATGTATGCAAATAAGAGAAAACATTAACTGAATAGAACCTTAAAATATTAATAATTAACCACTTGTTGTAATATCGAAAACGATTGCGGAAAACCAGAGACAGTCAACTTCCTTAGGCTATAGGCGATTGTATTCCTTTTTTGCATAATGAGTGGCAACTTCCCGACTATCAATAGTCAATGCAAGCCATTTCCTTGAAACATTACTATCCAAGTCTAACAAGGCCTATGCTTGAAAGGCTCTCGTGAACATTTTCGCAATAATAAATATTTGTTTGAAAGTCTGAAAAGTTATTTTCATACAATAGACATTTTCATTTAATTTTAATTATTAGTTTACATAATAATGAGGACGCAATTAATCTAGCCTCATTTGCGGTCAGCGGTTCGCAACGATGCGACGGAAACTTTTTACGGATATCCGGCGATACGAAGCTTTTACTACTGCCCGTTGTTAACCACCTTCAACAACTATAGAGTTAAATACTACATTAATTTTGGATTACATTATTCACCGAGTAGTTTTTTTTTAAAGTTATTTTTTCATAGATTGAGTATGATTGAGATTGAGAAATTATATAAAAAGGTTGCAAAGTTTTAATAAAAATATATTTTAGCATACTGACAAACAATATCAATATATAGTTGTTTAAGAATTTTGCCTTATTTGGCTGTAAATAATTCCATATATCAAGGTAGTCGTATTTAGCAGATATTTGAAGTGTTTAAATTCTTAAACACATGTCTCATTATAATGTTCACAAAGCATTTATATTTTTGAAAACTGCACTTGCGTATTTTATTAACTCTTTAAATAATAACAAGGTTCTATTATAAACATTAAAACTGAACTGATTGAATGATATTGACACATTTATCTTTGTTCAAAAACGGTTAAAAATCAACTGATATTTACAACATACGATCATAATGATGCCCCCATGTACATTGCAGGGAGTAACAACACTCTTACAATCAAGCAAAACATTGTGATTAAATTAGCATGTCTGATACTGGCATGAAGATCAAGGACCATATTGCCTGAAAAGTGATCAATGACAAAAATGAAGAAATCAGAGATATTCAAATATTGTATCTATAATTTTTTTGTATGATCTAGATTTAACTTTATGTGATATGTCATATTGTTATCAAACAAAAGTGTATATTTCGTTAATACAATCTTAATACCCTTATATTTACATTTATATGTTGAGTCCTAAATATATTATAAATGTATAGAGTACAATTATCATTGTATTTTAGTAAAAACATATTTTGATATTATATTCCCACTAAAACATTGTTTTAAACATTTGATATTTATAATGCATTTAGAAAGTTAGGCATAATATCACAATCAAAGCTACAATTTAACTAAAGAAGAGACAACAATATTATTGAACCAAGGAGTCAATGATACCAAAAATATATTGGTACAAACAATATTGGTTTATTTAGGTCAGCTTTAAAACTTATCAAGCTTTTAAATTCTTCAGACTCGTTCTTAAACAATTAAATCAACCATATTACTGAGATACTTACTGAGTTCCAGAGACTCGACGAAGTCCTTTGTCAAAGCTAATAAAATTAAACTCACAAGAAGGCAACGCACAAAAACACTGTAACACCTATACATATTGCCACAAGTTTTCATGTAAATCACGCTATCATATTATTGCACCGAAACTAAGCTACACATAAAACATTTTGTATATACAAAGAAATAATGTCGAATTATTTTAATAAAATAAATAAAGGCACTATACGGTACACATCATAACACCAAGCCGTTAACGAAGACTCTCTCGGATACACTCTGAAAGTATGAAGTCTGACAAGTCAACAACTAACAAATGACAGAAATATTCACAGGCAGGCAGGCATTAGTGCTGCCATGTTGTAAACTTTTTGCAATAATAATGCTAATTTATATTATAATAAATGATGTAAATAAAGTATTTATTGTCATAAAAGATGCTAGTGCTTAATACATAAAATCAAAACAAATACATTATAAAATTTTGACAAGTTTGGAAAACTTTGCCTATATCAATGATTGTTCATCTCAGTAATCTCTTAATTATTAAGATAACAAAATGAGAACACACTTCAATATCAGTTAAAGGTGGTTTCGTTAATTAAATTATTAGATCAAAGAAACAAACAAATTGTTAAAAATTGCCATTCTACTAATCTCTATGAATTCTTTAATAATAACTACCAACAATGGTAAATATTATATGGCAACATTGACAAAAATGAAAGTTGCCGCTAAAACAATGAAGTAATTTTATTAAAAAGATATTAATCTAATAAGAATTAGTTTGTTAGTTCGTCTATTTATCTAATAAGAATTAGTTTGCATTTGATTTAGAATTTGATGGAATATTATTAGTTTAAAAACAAACGACGTAATATGTGTGATGTTTTTACTTTAAAATCTATACTAATAATAAGACAGTAAAAATCGAAAATCTGTACATTAAATATTTTTCCACAAAACTGAAAGGAGGCAATTAAAGAAGAGTCATAGAAACCAAAAAAACAATTTTTGGAATTCTTGTCTGTCTGTCTGGTACGTTATAACTTGAAAACTACTGAACGGATTTGAACAGTTGGATTACATATAATTGGGAGCGTTGTCAAAAGTTTATTTTGTCAAAATCGGTTAAGAGAAAGAGAAGTTATGGTCAATTGAAAATTTACTTCAACCACTGCTTCAAAATTTTTAAACACTTATATTGATTGATTAGTTATATATTGTTAAATATGTTCTAATATAAGTTAATCTTAATATTAAAACTTATGAGAGGGAACAAAAATAACAAATAAAGCAGTGCGCGCGGGCGCGGTTGAAGTGTTGAACAATGTGCTCGATAGATGACGTTGATAAAATTCGTCATCAACCTAGATTTTTTTAATTTTTTTATTTCTTAAACCTATATAGCTTATCAAAAACAGTATACACAATAAAATAGATTAAAAATAAAGCCAAAATAAGGTTAAAATATAGAACCGGAAATAGAATCTAAGATCAGAAAAAAGAATAACAAAAAAAAACACGAACAGAAAAAAATAAGTAAAAATATATATACACATGAACAAGTGGAACTATGTGAAGTACGAACATTTTAGTGTGTGCAATGGTGTTGCTGTGTGAGTTAATGTGCGAGGTTGAGTCTTAGTTTTTTTTTTAAAGAACTTCTACTTAGGCCAAATATATCCATCGCGGTATTAAGATGCTCCATTGTATAATGACTACCATGCACTTCAAACTTTCATTAACGTTTTACTTTATGATTATTTTGAGTGAACACTACCTATACAAACAAGTAAAAGGAAACGAGTGAAGAGACGTTTATCGTTTGTCCGCATCCATTTTTCCACCTACATCCTTAACGTTAATGAGGTTTACCTTTTATTATTTGGCCAAGCTAATAAGTAATAACCTAACAAGTACGAATTTCGTACTCATAACTTCGTAAGAATTTTCTGTCAACTCTTAACCGCTGAGGAGTTTTACCTTCCATCATCAGCTCATCCACATAAGAAGATGACTATCAGAATAAAAAATTGTCAGAATAGTAATTGCCTGTACGTTAATTTGAAAGTTGCCCTCGATTTCCCTGAATCATCCGATCCTGTAAAGCTACATCATCCCTGAAGAACACAGGCTATATATATATTTCAATTGTAACAAGATTTTAGAATGAAAGAAAGCCCTGTCGAGATCATTAAAAAACGCTATATACTTAACCAAATTACACGTGGGCGAAGCCGCGGGCGGAAAGCTAGTAATAAATAAAGTAATAGATACATAAATCGGTAAGCTATTTTATAAAAATGCCTTAATAGTAATACATAAAGGATTAAGAAAGTAAAAGAAAAGAAAACAAAGCGGTTACGTGTAAGACGTCACCAGGGTATTAAAATAAAATTGTTGGTTTCTCATTAACATAAAAATGAATGCAGGGCAATTACCCAGGCTAATTTATATATGTATTGTCTTTAACCGGGAATATTATACTCTATAAGATTAAATGGCACAGTATTAACTTATTAAATTTGTAATATCAGTCAATGTTGGTAATGTAAGCTACTAAATATATAAGAGGTTTGTGAAATAAAATCGAGATACTATAAAAAAGTTTATTTGTTCTTACATGTCATACAAAATATCTATTATATACATATAGGTTTCATACATTCTCCCAATCTGGTGGCTTTTAATACAAATGGATAGCTGGGGGTATTTGTATTAATCAGTTTCTAACAACATTCAGACTATTCATACATTTAGTAATTTTCAAACAGGATTTACAAAATTGTATACATCCAAGTATTTTTAAAAATATTTTGTTACTATTGACAGTCTTTGATTATATATGTCTACATTATGTAATAAAGTAAAGCAAGAGTACAGTAATTGTTACCATTTTAACATTGTAACCATGGTAACAAACAGTACTTTTATAACATCACATTTAATAGCACTGCTTACACTTATATTTATTACCTAACGCACACAAACCAAAGACTATATTAGGACGATATATATAATATCAAAAATAAAAACTACTCAATAATTTGTATTGTCGATCTTAATCTGTGCATAATAACTATATGTTATAAGACAAAATAATGTGTAAAATGTCACTGTGTCAGTAATTGTACCACCAGAATGAGGTGAATCACATTCACCATTACAAATAGTATCCCCTCATACGCACTTCACTTATCACTTAAACTCTTCACATATCACTTCTCTAATAACGGCGTTTGCATATTAAACTTTTGCACTTGCTCCAGGATGTGTTGTCCGGGGGTTTCGTTTAGCCTAATCATTCGGATTTTGTTCTCTGTATACATGTCTATTACACCCGCTTGACGCAACACGCGGAAACAGTTGCGTATCGCGTCCGTGGACACCGCTTCGCCTGGAAACAATTTTTCACATTATTTTGTTTAACAAATAATGTGTCATAAGATGATTAAAAAGGAGAGTTGGTGTTTGAAAAAGAACCACTTAGAGCAATGGTTATGAACCGAACATAATCCCAGGTTCGTACCCCGGCATATTGTCTGATACTGTTGTGGTGTAATATGTATCATTAAACATATATATATATATAATAAGAATGTTTATCAGTTGTATTAGCATCGTTGTTTTAAACAATTTTGGTTCCGATAGAACACAAGAGCATAATATTTAGCCATTGATAGACTTGTTATGATATTGGATATTTTCTTACCTCAGATATTAATTTAGCCTAGGATTGATTACATTAGATTCTTAGAATAAAACAATATTCTGCATTTTTAATAATAATTATATATATATAATAATAATTTAAAGCTGTTCACTTTTTGAACTAGTATAAGCTAAGAAGTTAAGAACTAAATATCTATTTCTATAATCGTTTTATTGATTAAAAAATACACACCATATATCATTTTATTCTGACTAAAATCTTCTGTGAGTTTGTCTAACGTTTCTGTAACAATTTCCTTTTGAGATGCATTTTTGAGACATTTGCAAGTCGCCGAATAGGCCTCCACTAACGGCCTTAGTGTACATAATAGGCGCCGTCTGAAAATCAAAGTTGCCATCATTTTAGAAAGAAAGAAAACACATTTATAACACACACACATGGCAAAATACAACAACACAAGTAAAAAAATAGAATATTTATTTTAAAATTTAAATTGTATTACTAAACCTAACACTAAAATAAATTAAAACAAAATCATTAATATACAAGTACCTTTCCGTCAGAGCCTCAGGTTTGTTTGAGATCTTGTACTTCAAATTCCTTGTTGGATCAGGCCTCTCATCCTCATCCAGCTCTTCGTCTAATGTCCTCGCGAACCTCTGGGACCATCTCTGCTCTTCCAGTACATTGTCATTCTGAGAAAATGTAAAGATAACGTTAACCTATATAATATTTGAGTTCGGAGATTTGTAATCAAACAAAAAGTATATATTTTACACCATTGAAGAAATATTTATCAAATAATCACGTTTTTAGTGTTTTTTATTACATTTATATAAAAAAAAAACAAAATGAAAACAAAGTGACATCGTGCCGATCTTTTTAAAGATCAAAATCATTAATCTATGAAAAAAATCACCAAAGCACTAAATCTGTAACTTTGTTTTGTATTGTTTTAACATTCATATTCAGAGACCTTTCATTCTTGTCACCTATTTTATTCTGTTTTTGAATGTATTCTTAATACAAAACAAGACAAAAGAGTTACAAGTTTTACATACAAACAAACCCAGAACAAAAAAATTAACTTAAAAGAAAATAGAAAAGTAATCAATTACCTGTATTGTACACAGAACGTCGCTCTGCACCAACGAAGCCAAGGCGTCCTGAATCCTCTCTTCTGTACGTTGGCAGGGCGCGTTCAGTATGAACTCGTTGCCCATAATACCGCAAAGCTCCAACGAACGCGTTATGAGCTCGTTGTGACGTACGTGCTCTGCGCACTCTGTTTCCGCGAGTATGCTTTCAAGTGCCGTTACTGTTGAGATATATACTAAATTAAGTAGAGTAGACCAAAAGGGAGTTCAAGTTTTTATCCAAATAGAACCACACATTTTATGACTTCGATAATTGACCATTGTTTTTAAAGAGTTGGCAACGAGCATGACACGAACTTGTGAGTTTAATTTCCAATATTTTTTTGGCTTACCATAAAATAGAATATTCATAAAATTATAAATATAAAACAAATCATTCCACTTAATTAAAGCAATCGTCTGTCGGTACAAAACGTCAATATCAATAGGTTATAATGTTATTGTATGACGCAAGGGCTATTTTCAAACTGTGCCATAACACTAATTTAATTTTTTAGTGGTTTAATTTATAAAGATTCAATATTCAAATATTTTATATACATTTTCTATGGATTTTAAAATCGAACACGCTTCGATGTTTCTCTTGACATACCAAGTATGGCGGGTGCGGCGTAATGTGCCACAACCGCATTGGCGTAGTAGGACAACTCGAGCGCAGCTGCGACAGAGCATTGGGCACGCACGCGACTTTCCTCGCGGAACACTACACCGCGGCCGAGCATGTCAATCTGTACGGAAGAATACACTGCATTTGACAATAGTCATATTGCAATTTTGAATATATCCAATGATATATAATGTTACTACAACCCAAGATGCGTATTGGTTGCGTCTTTTAATATTCTAAAAGACCCTGAAAGTCTTCTTTGTCGTCATACTTTTTTAAGAGATTCCGGTTTCTAAAACATTTAACTAACACTGCTATATAAGAATTAATAGATTAGTACGTATTAACTACGAGATATATAAGAGGCGCTAATATATAAGGGGATCTCTTGTCGATAGTTAGATAAAATAATTGCATTACTATCCATTGATAAACCTAAATAAGTACATAAATAATATATGTATATAACACTCACGGCATGTTTCAATACAGTCCTTGAATCTCCCGCGTATCCCAAATCGCGACCTTCCCTCACAAGGCACCGTGATCTCTCTTCAAAACTATCGAGAAATTGTTTCGACGTACAACCGGCTCTTTGTTCTGTCAATAGGACATATGCCACTACGTTGGTGCACATTAGTGGTGTCGATACGGCCGCATCTATAAATACATATAAAGTTAAGTGCCTCATCCGGGAATAGCCGGGGAAATACTGTCACAGGAAAATAGAATTATCCTGTTTCTAACCGTGTTCCGGTGAGCCTACTCTTTCCAACTCCTCCCTTCCCTTTTAATCGATTCAAAAGATGCGATGGCCCCTGGCATTGCAATGTCAGGACAAAGGCAGGACGTGCAATAACTCGTGTGTTTTTTTTATGACCTGTTCTATGCCAAGTTTGTACATATAATTAGCCGTTTTTTTTGTTTTGTTCGTTTATATTGGTGATACTAAGATCCCCAATTATGGCAGGCTATTATAGCGGAATTTAAAACGGTCTCTAAGAACAAAGTGCTAATGGCCGACCATTGACACCTGCAAACTGCCATAAGGAACAGCATGCTCTCTTGAAGGAGCTACATCGAATAAGGAATTTAACTTGTATATAAGAATCAGAAATAATATGCAAAGATAGATTTAATACTAAAACATACCATACACAAGATGCCTTCCGATAGCTTCCACCATCATCTTGTGATCCGCACTAATATTGGCTCCATAAAAACTGCTGTGGCTGTTCAGGATGTGCCTATCTATGTCCATGATCAGATTGTTGTTCGTTGGAGAGATTGGTCTCTCAACAGCAGCTTTTAGATGATTGTACTTTTGGAACGATGTTACTAGCTCCTGAAATTAAAAAATGAAACTGATAAAACGACTGTTTCTATTCACCCCGGTCCCTTTATAATATTATATATTAAACTTATAGAGCTTTTTTAACTGATACTATACCAAACAAGAGACTAACCTTTAATGATATAGGCTGATTAAAATCCACCCTTATCCCACCATGATTAGTGTTCAAAGTCCTCCAAATCCCACGCAACGCCGACCAAAATGTCTCCATCTGTTTGGGCATACCCAGTTGTTCCCTTACAAAATTTCCATCCACCAATTTGTCATAATTCAAAGTCACCGGTACCAATAACGCATCGTCAATAGTACCTTCCAGGTAGGCCTCCAAGATAACTGACAAAATACCCGCTGAAATGTTAAAACAATTTTATATGTGATTTGTCTAAGATATTTGGCGTATTAATTAATATATTTAACTTTTGTTTTACACATCATTACTTTTTTTGTTGTATTTACTACATAGTACACTCCTTCATCCGCTCGAACCCAATACATGTTTTAAAAGATTCATATCGGTAATCAATGAAATTTACATTTGTGAATATTTTTTCTGAATTAATCATCAACTATTGTGGTAATCAATTTGTAATGTGCATATACAATAAAAAAAATATAGAAACTATATCTCACCACTTATATCTCCATAAGTAAACAGGAAAATAAAACATATAATAAGTATACTTTTTTAATCAACTACTTTTTTAATATTTATTTATCAAATACAAATAAATTATTACAGTATCGTCATAAAATAAAACATAAAAGACACTACAGATAAACCATTTAATGGTTTTGGTTGTAATGTACGTCTATCACAAACATAGGAACACGAGGAGGCATCGCATTAATAAGTCGATTAATCGATATTTTTATTAATAGATAAGATTAATGTGTTTCTATGTTTATATAAATGTTATTACATATATACTAACCTTTAGGTGCCTGCGGTTTCCCTGTCCTTGTCCGGCCTCCCTCTATGAAGAACTCAAGGTTATTGTTAGCTGCTAAATTATTGAGAATATATGCTCTGAAAATAAAAAAAATAATATAAGACCTTATAGAACTTTACTTATTTTTTAGTACAAAATCATTTGTATTGCTATGTAATACATATAAAACCTTTAAACAATGTTACCATAAACACAAATCGAACTAAGTAAAAATATGAAATTTTTTTTAAACAAAAAAGATAAAAAATTCTTGGAACGCAACATAAAACGCTTATAAATAGGGATGAAGCACGAAATAATATTTTGACTTAATTAGTTAAATTAATATTGAAATATAAGAGTGATTATCATAGTTTCAAACTGATAAAACGCAAACAATGTCTAGCGGTTAGTAATGTGACAGATATAAGTAAAAAAGAAAATAATACAAAATTGTCAATATGTCTTATTATCAAAGACGAAGATATTAAATAAATTAATGTTACCTAAGAGCCGACTTGTAGATCGGGTCTTCGTGATATTCGGAGCCGTCAACACGTCGACGTATATAAAACGCGCCGCAACCGCGCAGGAACCAACTGAAATTCATTATTATAATAAAGATATGTATTGTTTCAAAATTAAATATATTGAATTAAAATTATACACAACTAAAAATATTAACAAGATAAATTTTTATTCACCGTTTTCATACACAATATAAGAATTCTTATAAAATCAGTTAAAGAATTGAGTTTTTAAAAATATTTAAAAAAAAAAGGAAAGAATCATTTATATTTTACAACCTACCTTCAAGGCGGTTGTATGATATACTAACCCAAAGAATGGTATTCTCATATTATCACCAGCCGCCACCAGTGGCGGTCTCAATCCCGTCAGGTACAATGTAAATGTGACTAGAATGTAATCAAAGTGCGACCGATGAAGGGGCACGAACACCAGCGGCAGGCCCGCGGCGTTCGCGCGACGTAAACGCTCAACGCACGCCGCGCGTGTGCCGCATCCACCGCCAGCGACACGACGCACTGCTTTGTGGCATAACCACGCCACTAGTCTGAAATTTACACATTTATCTATTCAGCTGATCATCTCTTTCGACACAAATCCGTTATGTTGAAGCGAAGAAGAAGCCTTAAAGACATTTTAATTTTATTGTGTGGTGTAAGATACAATGGATGCGGTTGTTAAATCATTCAAATAGACCAAATATGTCTGTTGACTGTAGATTAATCTCAAGTTTTCTTACTACGTAAAATGGCAACTGGTAACCAGTCAAGTCTTTAGCTATTTTATCACTGACTGCCAACAGACAAATTTAATAAATTCAGATTGAATGTAATATTTTTTTACATAGTCACTTGAAATTTATTAATAAATTGACAATAAACCGTTATCTGTATCACGCTATTACAGTGGTAATTTAGTGTCGATATATAAGGGTTTCATTGCACTAAACTGTCTTTTAAACAATCTAATATGAATGCTAAGTATGAACACATATACTTTTAAATATTGTCCATACCATCAAATTATTAAAAGTATAATGTAAAAAGTATAAACTTAAGCTTATCTTAGATGTAAATAGATTAAGATTATTTGTATATCAGCATCTAAACTATGCATTTCCAGATAGGTCCATTACATTGATACAAGAAATACCATAACGTACATAATAGTACGTTTTCATACAAGTCTTCATAAGTAATAAAACAGTAAAATTAGTTTACTAAGTATTGTGTGATTTTCTGTTTATAATATATAGGTATAGTATACTATATATATTGCCACAGTACAGAAACCGAACCAAAATCATAGTAACGGAACTCTTAATACTCATCTTAAAACACTTTACCCAAGAGCCATATAGAGACATTAAATTGTTAATAATATATATCTTGATAACAACAATAATATTTGTCCAGAGAGCTTACTTCGCTCTGCTATATTTTCCTAAACATAGTCCTTGGAATAAATTTTCTGTATGTTTCGTTAAGTATTATTACAAAGGTTACAAATGTTAGTCAATGTTATAAACAACACTTAACAGATGCTTGTCATTGACATGCTAACATAGATGAAGTTAATTGTAAATACAGTACATAATATTTATATACCACTGAATACTTGTCAGGGTAATATAAAAAAATATCACCAATTAACTAAACTCATAGTAACCAAAAGTTAAATAAATTATCCGACAGGCTCAACAAAATCGGCTGGAAGAGATCGCTTAGTAAATATAATACCAGTTACAAATCATTTATTTTAATAATACATGATATACTCGTAAATGACCACTCTCTTAATAAAGCGTATAAGCACTCTTCATTGCCTATAGCTGACTTAAGTGTATAAAAATCATGTTAAAAATAATTTGCGCTTACTTTAACACATTAGTAGATATCGCCGAGCTGATATCAAGAAGAACTCTCATTGCCTTCGCCTCCACACGCTTCCTAACCGCTGCGTAACTCGACTCCTTTTTCGTTTCATCTTTTTTCATGTCCTCTTTAACCTTCTCTTCTATTGCGTTTTGAAAACGCTCGTCTTTTACCACCTGCAATTGTACATAACTTATTTTTAGTCTCATTCATAGATATGTTTTCAATACAAACATAAAATATTTAAAAACAAGATCGGGGCTGAAACCACTGGGTATGTTTAGATATGTTTCTTTATCATTATAAGGTAACTATAAGCCTTCTGTGTTTTAATAATATATATTTCAAGGTAAAGTAATCTTTTTCTACAAAACAACACATACCTTAGGGACAACATTCCCGTAGTCATAGTTAGTTAGTTGAGAACACTGTGCCAGATCGCAGAGGTACCGCGAAACGACTCCACCATTCGCGAATGTCTGCCTGCCGATATCCAGAATATTGATGACCGCACTGGACTCAGGTACCTTTGTATCCTGCCATGACTCCTGGTTGGGAATACTTTTATGTTATATGATAGTTTTGATAAAGCCAAAATAGCTTTAATATATGGTAGTTATAATGTTAATTCTTTGAGAAGCACCATTGGCCTTATTATATTTACGTAATTAAAGACTTCCAAATTTTTTAAATCGTAATTCCTTTATAAAGGTTACGAGTTAAGAATTACATATTGTCTAGTATGTATGTCACATACATTGTATTTCAATTTGTGTATTATATGCCAATAGGTCGATGCACTGTCAGTTGTAGGGTTGACAAACTCGATAAAATGGGTTTCTCTTTGTGAAAATACAATCCTAGCAAATTATTAGTAATTTCAATAAAAAATATTCAGAAAACGGACGTTAAATCTTCAAATTATTAATTATTATCAATGACATTGAGACTCACAGCTGTATAAAGAAAGATTCCCTACAACTTCCCACTTCGATCCATTTTACAGTAAGACTTTCTCTGCCAACCCTAGTAGCATTCTCACCGATTGGTGCGCGGCAATCACGCCACAATCCACATTTAAATTTGGAATACGTTGACAATACACACGCGCTTACAAGGCCCACACGTCTCCCTCATACCACATACAAACGACAAGGACAACATTAAATTTGGACAGACGGTTCTAAAATTAACGAAATTAATGTAACTATTCAACAGTCCGCGTGGTTCCCCTTTTGAAAACAGAACATTTTGAATGAAGCAATCATTGAACAATATAATTTGTTGCCAGTTTTCTTACGTCACAAAAACATGCATCTTATAAACAATGTTTTGCTGGACTAAAATTAGATACACATTGCTATTAAAAACATTGTTTACATCTTAAATATAAAAATATGTTGTTGCAGAACGGTGTAAAATAAATTGACTATTAACAGAGTGGTATATGCATAACATTACATGGTGTACTACATTCCCCATTCATGTCTCTGTATATTATAATAATTCATATTTTTCCCCGACGAATTAAAATAGTTACTCATAGAATTTACTAGGCCACTAACTAGTACTGTCTCTTAATAATTCTTCTAAAGTATAAACTTACTCGTTTGATTTGATAGAAACAGACAAATATAAGTATTATTTATACTTTAACTTGTCCAATGACCTTGTGGTGCCCTTGAAATATTGACCTAGTCGTTAGTATCAAAATACAGTGAAAGAGTCGACTTCGGAGTAACCGCAAACATTGTGTTTCATATTTTATTAACAAAATATATTGCAAAACAAACGACAATCGACGATGCTCGATTGTTTGCGACCTTGAATTAATTCGATCCTTTACTTCAGGAAATCGAGGGCGAAGAGGAAGCTTCGCCCTCGAAGAGCATGCAAATGTTAACCTAAAAACACAAGTATTTATAAATGCATCAGGTCAGCGTTTGTAGACCTCATGTTAATAACCGTAGCATTGAAATCATCTTTGTATAGCATAAATCCTGTTTGAAATACCGATAAACGAGAAGTAAAGTGCTTTACACCAAATCAATTAACTCGCTCTTTGAAACCATGAGCCAACTTGCACTCTTGATACTGCGTTGTCGATGCCTTGATGTTTTTCCATTATTTGAACATTACATTGTGCATACAACGTCTGTGACCTTTATCACGAATCTTCACATATTTTGTATTAAATTTTGTATTACCCGCCCGGACAACGAGCGTATATATTTTTAAAAATATTAACACTTTCGTCCAGTTGCATTAGCTTGACCTCTCCTTAAGTATCTACTTAAAGGTCTTAACTTTGTATGTATAAAGGATGGCGGACCTTGGGAATTATAGACCGATTGATCTTTCCTTTACTCATGACTAAGAAACCTTAATTTCGTCCTCGTCATGAGATTCTGCGTGACTACTAATTACTTCTCAATTGTATATTTACAATATTTATTCGTAATGATGGGACAAATGGTACGATGACCATGACACTTTGTTAGACCCAAAATACGGTATTTACCCTTATTAATTTATTCATTTTTATTAATGTCCTATTTCTCCGGTTGCCTGGAAGAGATAACTTTCCAACGATAAAGCCGCCTTCTGTACTCAATTTCCTAATTTTCGATTATTATTCTTATATTTTGGCTGATAATAAAGTGCTCTTTTATTATTATCATGGATCTCTGGTACTAATTACAGCCTTCCTTAAATCTCAAGTTACGCTACGTTAAAACATATATAAAGTTTAATAAGACGCAATATGGTTAAATATATTTACCTAACATATACACAATGTAAGGAAAACAGGTGATAGTACTAACATAGACTTTCACGATTGTGCGTAATTAAATAAATGCTGATTTAAAGAAAAATTGACATTTTATTCGCATTAAATTCATACATATTAAAAAAAATCGTAAATAATAGTCTTTATATTATCGACATCGTTGTCACAACACTGTCTGTAAGTAATTTAATTGAGAATCAATAGAAAGTCATAAAATATCCATATTTTGAAATGAAATATACGTATACTATGGCCAATATTCAATATTCGCAACTGAAATAAAGCATGAGGGTCGTTGAACGAGATACCTTCGTAGGCGGCAAGTGATCTAACTGTAACGGGAATCGGATCGCCGACACGATTTAAGACGTGATACTATGTTATTAGCACTTATATACATTTTGTTTTAAGCAGTCGCGTAATTAGACCCGTTAAAGTCGTATTAAAATTTTTGTTACAAACCTAATAGAACTTCAACTCTTAGTAGAAATAAGTGCTTTTAATTCAGAAGTATTAACCTTGATTTAGAAAATTCAGGTTCGTTCGATAGACATGTTTTTTTTTATTATAATTACTAACTTTTAGCACATAAACATAATTTTAATTCAAATACATAAATAAGTTTATCATCTCCCGATCTGTGATATTTAAAATTTGCGATAAATGTAAATATGTTTTTTTTAAATTTTTTAATAGCAGATAAGTGATCTCTAATATTTATTAAAAAGCATTTTGGTAAATTTTAAAATTATTATAAGGTCTGTATTTGTTTACTTTCAGACAATTTAAATAATATAAGAATTTGGGATTATCTATTATTCAATGTCAATCAGAGGCTCTCAGACAGTGTGTTAAAAATATTAAAGGAGTTCTATTACTAATCAAAATTAATATATACCGTATGAATACTTCCGTCATTAAAACCAGTTAATACGTATTGCATTTTTTAAGAAAATTCCTCTTTTGTCTCTCTCTATCAATAGTGCGATGGAAAGAGACAAGTAGGTTAAAATAATAGATTTGAGTTTTGAGATAAGTAATCGTTGTTTTAAAGCAATATTCCTTCAGAACAATAAATGGTTATTAAAAATATATGATTATGGCATAACTTAAAAATTTACATACGAATCCGTCACTAACACTAGGTTAATAGATATTAATGGTAATAAAAACTATAGTAAAATTTGTTGAAGGGGAAATTTCAACAATTTCCAGAACCTCACCAGGGTCTGTAGTTGGGAAAATTGCAGTCGCGTGTTTATGAAAGTCACGAAGCGTTCCGTTGTGTCAAGAACATTCTAATACGTCTAACCAATCAAGAAACAAATATTTCTGAATATTAATATTATGGATGTCACAATCGTCGCTAATAAGTATTGCTGATAGCACTCAAAACGTCGAGTTATTTATTTATTTAAATTTGCATTTATTTATTTAAACACATCTAATATTAACACTTTTATGAGAACAACAAATTAATAAGATTGCTGTGGTTTGTTGATTGAATTAATCAGCATTCTGTCTGAAGCATGCTTTATTTTTTAGGTCTATGCCGGTTTTCTCACGATGTTTGCCTGTTTGCCTTCACCAAAGACGCAAATGTTGCGGACATAGAATGAAAAATACATTGGTGTAGCCGTGACTGTCAAAACAATGACTCCATGATTAAGTACGGTACCAACACTGCTTTTTAACATCTCATGGCCTATGGCCTTGTAGGTTCAAACAGCTTTGACAATGACCCCAGAAGCGCAATAGTTCGAATAGTCAGACAATCATCATCTTTGTCAACGTCTTAATGGCTCTTTTTTTGAATTAATTAAAAACAGGCTTAAACACCTTTTTAAACGCATAATATTCAATATAAATATAATAAATTTTATGAAAAAATCTAGTTTTATTACATTTTTTTAAAGAAAACTTTTAAACTTTGATAGTTTGATAATCTTCAAACTACTTTAGTACGATAACTGGAAGGATAATTGGAAGAAGTTTTTTCAATACAAAGTTACGTAGTTTATTTACTTCAAACACCATTTATTTATTTTTATATACTATATTCATTTATGAGTGGAAATCATTTTTCACATCAATTCTGAGCTTCCCGTTTGGCGCACTCTTACGGTCCAGTACAGCAATACAAAATGTTTATGAAGTTTATCTTTCATAATACTCGCATATTATTATGATTATTATTATTTTAACGCATATTATTTAATTTAGCTGTATGTTTTTTGTTTCTCTTCATTTCTTGTGTGTATGCTAACGAATGTATTTTCTTTATTTCTTTCAATTATTGACGGTTGGTTAAGTGTACGAAAAATAAAACTGAAGTTTGTACGTAAATCTCAATAAGGTTTACAAGCGTCATATTGCGACGCAAAATGTTATGAGTCACACCCGCCATCATGGTACCAAAAACGAATATGGCCTCTCACTTTAAAGTGACGAAATTCAAAAATAACATCAAATAATATATTTAAAATAATATATTTATAAAACAACTCGGTAATTTGATTTGATTATGCGCCACTATGCGAAGTGAGTGCTTAAAAATGCCTTCTATGTAAAACATAGTTAATAATCAATACGATTTTATTACTTTTTACTGGCTTGCAGAAGGAATATTCTATGCTGTAAAGAATAATTTTTTAAACCTATATTTAGTATTTTTAAATAAATAATACATTTACAAAACTCTCAATAAAATTGTACAAAAAAAAACAATCCTGTATGAATCTTAGTCTTATGTTGCGTATTTTTATTCCTTTCAAAGACTTATGATAAAATAATGTCTTTGATTAGATACATGTCGGCTTCCTCAAAATTCAAGCGTTAATTGCGCACATAAAATAAATCATTAAAACCAGTTGAATTTTATTTGTTTATTAAGACAACCATACGTTACTACAACAATCATATTCAAACTAAAAATCGTTAAATGGAACTCAAATAACGTTGTGAATTGAATATTACACAGTACAAGTTATAACAAGTTATTGCCACATTGTTTTTAAAAACATACCCTTGATAGCGGAGCACATCGTGCGCATGCGAGACCAGCTGATGGCCTCGTGGAAGGCTGAGGCGGTGGCACGACTGGTCCATTCTTTATCCGGTACAGAGACGATGTTCTCGTCTGAAAAAAAAATCAATATTTACTTTTAAACTAATTAGTTGGATGCCAAAATAGTTGTCTGAATGTAAATTTTGATAAAAAAACGTATATTATTATTATCGAAAGTTTTTCTATTACAGATATCAAAGACGAGCGGTGCTAATAATATTTATAAGAAAGGTAACATAGTAACGAATATATATAAGGAAGTAATACTTAACAAATCAATTTTATAAAATAGACATAATTATTAAACTTGCGAGGCCGTTTAATTAATTAACGTTATGTAGTCTTTGCATATTTGATATTGAAACGTAGAAGTAAAAAAAATAAGCAATTTAGGAATAAAATTAAGAACCTCTACAATAATTATTTAAGCCGTTTCAGTAGGTGTAATTTCATTATTATTATAATATACTATAAAATTAATAATTTGTATATAAACTTACGTATTACAAACCAAACTACTTAGTTAAAACATTACAATTAATGGAGATTAACATAAAATTTGGTAACATGTCACTTTGACAATAAGTTCAGATACTTCTTCCATAACGAGAAGGTATTAAAGGAAATGTACACCGTTCCAACATTGTGAAAAAGTCTGTAATACGCAATAATTATCAGTATTGTATTGAAAGGTCATTTACATTAATAATTAATAACTCGTGTATTGATAAGGCACTAGAGATAAAATAAGGAACTGAAACACAAACCTTGACCAATACCTTGTACTTACAAATATAAAAAAGGAATCTCGCCTGAAAACAATCTCTGGGTAGGTCATCATAGTATACATTTAATCAAATTGGTACTACAAAATTTGTTAATAGTACCTCTATACAGTACAAATGACAAGAATTTTTAATTAATTTTGCCTGTTTGAACTCCAACCATCGCATTGTATAATACTGGGCGTGACCCAAGAACTTAACCGTGATCATCAAGTGCCTTTCGTATCAGGCAATAATTATGAACCTTTCAAAAATGTGTTATTCCAAACATTAAAAATTTCAAACGACATTTGCCTTCCAAAGTATTTAACTACGACTAATGTGACTAACCGTGATCTCTGCATCTAGTTTAGCGTATACATCGGTGTGCGGCCGTTTGCGCGTGCGCATCGCGTGCCTAAAAGAGGTCGTATCACGACCGCACCATCCTCCCACCCGTTCCCCAACCACTTCCAGCATATCCGCTACACGGCTGTAACAATTGCAATGTTTCATTACAAATCATCTGAAAGAAAACTCACATAAAATTATTCATAAATTTACCGCAGACAATTATGTTAAATTTAAATATGTCTTTTAATTTATTGGTACTAGTTGATTGCTATATTGCACATTATAGTTAAGGGATACCCACAGATAATATAATCTTGCGGGAACCTTTTTTCGGTTTTGCAATAACATATCTCGTATAGATAGATACCTATTAACTTGGTAATGTTATATGCAGATTATATTCAATGTATTACAATAAAAGAGAGATTAAAATTACATTCATCTTAGTATTTTATCAAGCTATCACAATAATCTTTCGTAAATTGCTTAGACGTGCATGGTGGAAAAGTCATACACTTATTAATTGTAATGTTTTGTTCATTCAATTAATTTCACAAATTTGTTGGTACTTACATATAATGATTCAATTAGTTTGTATAAAATCGAGAAAATATAATTATAATCATTTAATTGACGGTAACCATAGAGATAACCCTTAATTATTTTACGATGACCTGAAAATACACAATGCACAATCATTATTGAACATTGTTGTTTTATTTAAATATATACCAACAGGTAAAATTATATGCTGGTAGCTTACGAAATACGTTCATAATATTTTTTTATTATTAATAATTGTGAGTAACGTAGCATATAAACAAGCATATTTGTGGGCTGTGGTCTAGGTTTTATTTATATATATTCCAACTTAATCGTATTATCGACTTTAACCAAATTTACTGCCATATTTTGCTGGTTGACCGGCGCATGACTAATCATACCCACGAATCACGCTTTTCTTAAAAAGCCATACAAAACTTCGTTTTTAAGTTTGTCCCGTTCATATCTAGCCTTCATTGAATAAAATGTACCTTGTAGACCAACGTATACCATAATACCAAAAATACTGTTAACGACATAGTTGACGTCATGGTCAATATTGACTGGCCATTCCATAAATTACAAGTTTGACAATTTCACGATCTAGCCCCGACAGACATAAACAAATAATTCATTAAAATATACTCTTTAAAATATACTATACGCGAATATACTAGTTATTTTATAAATATTGGACTGAGTAAGCTGACTATGGGCAATGCTCTCCGGAGAGATCTTAATCATATTCCCAAACAGGTACTTGACTGGAATCCTCAAGGGAAGCGGAAGCGTGGCCGACGTACTTTTATGAGGCAAATAGAGCCGGTAAGACTTGGAGCGAGATCAAATGCGAAACGTCGGACAGAGTGCGATGGAGGATGGCTGTGGATGCCCTATGCCCCATCGAGGGGACATAGGAATATAAGTGAAGTAGTACAATACATTTGTATCAAATTATAAGAATTTTCTTATTGTGACCTATTCGTGCCAACTGTTTTTCCCAAATCTAGCGTATGCCCTAAAAATGAGCTCGTTTAAAACCTAATGTTTCTTTACCACTTGGTGCAAATGTATCGATATATTAAAAACGTCTTTTTCCAAAGCGTATCCCGCTTATAATACATGAGCCTCATAATCTTGTTAAGTCTTTTATCACACAGTGAGGGGTGAAGTGTGATTCAATTATATATAAACTGGTTGCTTTGTTGTGTATCCGTTTAGTTCGTCACAGCACATACCAAAAGCATGTATATGGCTCTTAAAGGATATTCTTGAAATTAATAAGACGTAATATCTTTTACCGACCAAAATACCTGAAAATCCTAAACAACTAGTCTTGTTGATAATACAAGAAATTTGAAGTGTTAGCGTAAACAATACACAATATTATATTAATACTATATAATATATTTATGTCTACTTAAAATGTATTATATGTCTCAAAAAAATGTCTGCCTCCGTGATCACTTAACTATCCAATCCTATGCGGGAATTAACTTAAACATCAATTTTACTATCAACATTACAACGGCCGACCTAACGAAGAGAAAATTAGCAAAATTGCACTAGTAAGGTACGAGCGAAATAAGCGTGTAATTTATGTCTTAAATTTACAGTTAATAAAACTTTAACATCCATTAAACATGACCTTAATTTAATAAATTTAACAACGTGTTTGTAAAGATTATACTCTGTAAATTCACTGCAGTATTACAATTTTTATATCTAATATATATGTGATGATGAGTTAGGAGTTAAAAACATTATAAAAAATCACGCACCTTGACGTAAAAAACCAATAAAGTATTGCTGTGAAAATAGCCAACTCCGCAGCGCTGCTTGCAACCCGCACATTTTCCACAACAGTCCAGACATTGCTTATTGAATCCATTTCAACACTGGCGTTAACATTCCCCGTCCAATTCAGAACACTCATCTACCATAACACTTCACTATAATCGCTGCTAAAATATATTATACCTAATATAAATCGTCAAAATATGAAATTTAACTCCTAGGCACGTGTAGCGTCTTCCGCCGACGGCGCAAGACTGCGCATTGTCAACTGTCAAGTGTCAACAGAAGCAACATTGATAACAAAGGCATGGACTTAGAATAACGTGATAAGCGACGTACAGTTCAAAACAAAAACGACCTACATAGAGATAAAGTAATGAGCATTGTTCACGTGAACGTAGACTTTGTTCAATGTGATGTAATGATAAATATTCAGAGCAATATATTAAACTGTATTTATGATGACAAAGTTCAAACACTATCGCTGGAAGCGCAAACTCAGAACAACAGATGTGTGACAAAAGGCGTTTAGACACAAAACTAAATCGCTAAATATTGCATGTATGTGACTAATGTGACAACATTTTAGCATTAAAGAGAAAAAAAAATCATTTTCAAGACTAGAATAATAACTAAAAATACATGATCTGCGATAACCTTCATGTGAAGACTAAACATCGGCCGATAATAAACGCAGATACAAATCAGAAGCACGAAGACGAAACGTACAAAATTATAAATTCAATCCTAACGGAATTCTTCCGGTGTGTTTCCGCTTCAATAAATAATTTATTAAATGTGTGAACACAATTATAATGTTTTCATGAATCATGCATTCAATTCTAAACTGCCGAAATTTATTTAATTCTATATCAACAATGCTATCAGAGTGTTTATATTTAATAAATAGAGGCATACATAATAGCGTGATAGTTAATTATCACGTAATTATATAGTCTTACTTACATGATCGAGAGGTCGGAGGTTATATGTTGGAAATTTTACAGTTCAATGCAATTTTATTGATGGCGACTTAATTTATATTATAATTGTTACAGAACTTATGACTTCATTGACCCCCAGATGAGATTTGAATGTTTAACATTGTATTTTTCGCATTAAACTAACTTTTAAACTTTAAGTTTCAATTTATACACTATGTTGTAATCGTTGATTTATGATTATGTTTTTTAACGTATTAGCAAATCAATATTGTCGTGTATGACGAATTCAGGCAAAAATAATTTTAAAAATGATTATTAATTGAATGTACCTATATATATATATAATCTGGTGCAGACTCTTTTGTGACCCGTAATATCACTTGCTACAAATATATTGATAATTAAAATCACGTGATATGTAAAACATGTTCGCCTGTGATCAGGTGTGTTTTAGCTGATTTAATATGTTAAAAAAAACTACAAAACTGTAGCAAATATATATATATACCAGTTATAGGAAGCTTTATTCATAAACAATAAACTCAAAAAAATGATCACTATTTAATTTAAACAATAAATATATTCATAGTTACATTAGTTGTTATTAAACATAGTTATATTAAATGCAATGCCTCAATGATTCTCTAATTTCTAACTTATAAGTTAAAACCTATATTGGGAACAAAGGTTAGAGCAAAAACTCGTAGTTAGTAGTAATAAAAATATCGTCACCATGTTAAATCCTATGAGATTCTACCAACAAATTTAATTAGAAAGGACACTATCGTATATGACAAAGAAAAATCTCGAACAAAAATCGATGTAAGCGAGAAACAAAAGACCATTGTTATAAAATATCTGTTAAGATATATTATAATTTCAGTTTTTTTCTTAGATTTATCAAAATTCTAATTATGTATATGTATATCAAAGCAATTACTACCTTATCACTAACCGTAAAATTTAAGAATTTGTCGATTTTGTTTGCCAATATGCCTAAGGGTTTTATATCAACGCAATAAACACAGGTAACGTATAGCAAATATAGAATCTTGAAATTTTCTTTGTTTCAACACAAAGACGTAGATAAAGCGATTCCTTCAATTCATGAGTAATTCGTTGATTCATTTAAGAAGTAATTACAATAAGATAATATTCAAAAACAGCTGTCAAAATAGTTCGAACAGCGTTCCTATTTACGGTTAACAATAAATTATGTCATCCATAGACAAAAAGTTTATATGAAACTAATAATAAGATCTTATTAAGTCTCACTTGAAAGACATTTTGAAAGTAGCGGTTGTTTATAAAATTAATAGGGTAAAATACTAATAAGGTTTTACGTTGGAGTATAAACGAGTTGTGATACATTAGAACTATAGACAATTTTTTGAAAAAATAAAAAAGTGATATCGAAATGGAAACTCCTTCGGGATTTTAAACTCGGCCAAAATCGGACTACACACAAATGACATGTTAACATGACATTATAAGCGCACGCGTTGTCACTGTGTTCGCCTTTCGATCTACTTTATCTTAAAATAGCATTGTTATTCTACTCCCAAGTATCAACTTGCGTTTTGCGGTTGTTTCGTGTTCATTAGCGATCTTGTGTCAAATATTCTTTACTAGAAGTACATAGCGCGCGTAACTTTTCACTAACAGGTTTCCACTTTTCCACACATCCGTTATTTCTTTTGTTTATTGTAACTTTCAAATCGTATATGTAAATTGATAGTGCCTTTAATTATACATTAACGTATGCAATTGGGTTAAACCATGTGTCAATTTCAAATAATATATCTCACACGAACGAGTGTATTTATTGATATAAGGGAAAAACAATGCTCTAAGCGTAATCATAACCACAATAATTTCCCTTGATAATACACGCATAAATTGTATTCACACAATCAATGTGAATAAATAATAATAGAACGTACATTAGTTTTATTCCTTTGCGATTTAACCTACGTAGATAGAGGTCTCAACGGCACGCAATCAAATAATAATCAGTGATGATGTTGTTTGTCATGCGCAATTGTTCTTCAAACGTCTAATTATGCTTAGCATGGGTCGAATAGTATCGATTTGTTTTTTTTTTATAGAACAGGGGAACGTGCACTGGCTGCCAGAGGACTCGCAAGTGCATCACCGTCGTTCGTATGAAGCGACGTCCGATAAACCACAATCCATTAGTAAATTAAACATATTAAATAGATACGTATAATGTTTTTACGTGTGGTTCTAATTTTATTCTGACGTAAGCTCTTTTTACACGCCTCGATTATAACATCGCTTCATATGAACTTTTTTGTCACTACACGTGTGTGTATATCTTTCACTCTCATTATTTAATAAGACCCGCTGTAAAAAAGGCGCACTTTCTAATACCTATTTCCACTTGCATAATCCATTAAAGCGTGACGATGCAGGGGTTATGACCAGTCAATGGTAAGCTTTCTGAGGATAGCCGGCTGATAGCCGTGCCGGTCTGAAATGACTGCAAAAACTAAGTTCATAAATGAGTTGAACAATGATAATAGTTATTTTGTAATGTCGCTACGAAACATTTGACTCATTTCATTTTATTTATTTCAACTGATTTTGATACTCAGCCCATAAATCGGATATATTTTCAATGAAATGACGTCACAGACAATTTCCGTTACTTTGATGTATTACCCTGTTAGTTGGTTTTAAAAAAGCTTATATTAGAACAAACTCAATTAATATGAAAGAGATTATAGTTAATGTTGACACACTATTTAAGGTTGCTTAAAAGATAAACATATCGTATCATGCAATGCGTATGTAAAGGAGTTCTCTGTTAAAAAATATTTTATCTCGGTTTAGCGACATGTTTCATTCATAAGCCGCTCCATTTGTTAGTGTGATATAATACGTTCTTAAGTGGACTATTATGAACCAGCAGTTCTTGTTAACATGTGAATACTTCACACTTTACTGTACTTTACTTCATCTACCAATTAATTACTTAATTTAATTAAAACGGTACAATGAAACTTTTTTAAAAATAATAACCGTATATTTCTGTCAGTAGAGCAATGTAAGCAAATTTGCTTTTGACAAAACAACAGAATAGAACGTATTTTGAAAAGTGCAAGCGCAAAATAATATGAAAATGAAAACGGCAAACCGAGACACATGGTAAACAAAATTGGAATCTGAGTCATCCTCATTTTTCTGAGAAAACATATAAATATAGGATTTCACGACCTGTTTGTACATCAACTGTTAACCAACCGATCCATACACCTACTGAATATAAACACGATTATCTAGACTTTTATTAATGCGAAGAATTGCATTGCTATCGCACGCGAAAAGTGAAATCGACATATTTTAGCAGCGATTCAACAACATTCACAATATTATGTGAGCAAATTAAAAATAATTTGAAGCACACTTTTAATTACCTTATCACAAAATACACTATTACACAATTATATTAACTACGGCGGAATGGTCCAAAAATGCACGTTTCCCGAATTTTTCCCGAAATTTTAAAAGGTCAGATTTTACATAACATTAGATTTTTTTCACGACACGCGTGACGTGCTTTCCCGCTCACCGTTTACGTGGGACTGATTATTAATTTATGTAACACGCCATTGTTGCGACTGACAATTTACATTACCAAATCACGGCGCGTGCGCAAGGCATCAGATGCCGTACCTGTCGCAGTTGGCAAAGCTAAACCTTGTCTTAAAGTAATAAGCATCTAAAAAGATAGCTTTTCCAATCGTACAGTGTAACAGAGACAAACTAATATCAAAGATGACGGGTGTGCGTCGAGGTCTTCAAAACCGCTTCCACATAAAAATTTATGAGAAATAAACGAAAAAGTAGCAGCTTGTCCATCCTATAATTGCACGATGCCACAGTACCTTACACTGTTCAGTGTATATTACGGAATATGCCTTTTTAAAATATTTAGGTCAACCTTGTACTCCATAATATTTACGATATTTTTGTAGAAATATTCTAACAGTATTTTATAGCTTTTAGCTACATATCAATTAAAAATGAAAAATTACATATTATAATTCATCCATCCAAAATATAAGATGTCTCATTTTTTTTAAATATCTCCTTAACAAGGAATTGGTTGAACTAACTTACCAAAACTTGAGTTTCAGTTGTTGGTTTATAAACTGTATACAAAGGAATCATTAAATACATCCGTTGCGAGACTCAAACAGGACGTTATTACTGTCTATATTCTTACAGAACTTACCGCAGTTTGCTTCATCAAATTGAAGATAAGTTAATAACAGATCACGCCGGGAGATCAAATATTTATACAATATTTTAAATAATGGGAATCATACATTCATAGCTCGTGTTCTGAACTGTGAGACCATGACATGTATAAAGTATATTATTGATCGATCGAAGATAAGGCAAAAATTTAGTAGCAACGATGCAAACTAATCGAAAAATGACTAACAAAGTTATTGGGCCTACTTAAAAAAAGGTAAGGCACCATAAGAAATCAGAAACTAGTCGTCAGTCGTCATTTATTTAATTCCTCACCTAAAATAGTATCAGCGATCACTGATGTACTTACATGATGATACCTACATGAAACTCAGCTGATTACCGATTTTTTAAGCGTGTCTTGACATTGTGTTGGATAGCTCTACTCAACTTGATGGTACGGGACAAAGAACAGTATTTGTTCAGTCGCAGGACTAAAACCTATTTACGTGGAAACTATTTTAATATCTTTTTTTTGTTCCCTTTGTCATTGGCCATTTATAATTTTCTTTTGTTTTACAATTCTTCTAATGTCATGGAATTATCTCGCATACAATACAATAATTGTAATAATTAAATATATATAAAAATTAATGGAGTCATATTAATTATATTCCGAAAAGAAACATTGGTGACCTGACATGATAAGTCAACAGGGAATTTAATCATTTAATCCGAAGCTGAAGCCAGCCAGCTGCTTAGGACCTACACGCAAGGCATAAAAGAGCGCTGCAGCCAGAGCTTAATAGCTGGAAAGTGATATCATTTAATTCCAAGCTGAATCCAGCCAGCTTCTCAGGACCTACATGCAAGGCGTCCAGGAGAGCTGCAGCCAGAGCTCAATAGCTGGAAAGTGATAATATAAAACCCAAGTTGAACCATATTTGAATGTCAGAAGTTATTTAGTTGCAATACTAGAAAAACAGATTGTTATTGTTTTCATTTCGATGGCATCAGTCAACGCAAACATATGCAAACAGCAGAATGTGCGAATCTAAATCGACATGGGTCACGAAACTAGTACGAAGGTGACATTAGATTTATATCCCACATTATTTATTCCTACCACGAGGAATGTGCGTCACAGATAAACTATTGAACCTACTAAGTAGGGCTTGCAATGTTAGCGCATCAACAAAACAAAATGTTATTGCTAGGTAAGTTCTTTGTATGAAAAGACATTTGAATAAGGGCTAATAAATCCCCCAATTTAGGTCCTTCCTAATACATAAAATAAGTTGCGAACACAAAAACACAAGGATGTTATAAGAACCACTCATTTTATATTTAATGAATGCTTAATAAAATTTATAAGCAAATTTACCAATTTTCATTTCATACTGTCAATCTTCATATTTTATTCACTATACAATGTGAATTGTATGGAATACAGAATAGACAATAAAATTGCTTGTTTGATAGCGAAGTCTTGACACAGACAAAACTTAAAATTTTATTCTCAAGGACTGCGAAGGTTAATAATAATAATAGGTACATACAAAAACGATTTGCGTAACTGTATTAATATTTTATCGAGGTGCGAATGAATCGTTACATAACGCCTATTAATTGTTCACTTCACGAATTTTGAATGTAAGAAAACATCTATGGAATTCAGTTACGTGTACTAATTGTCAATACATAATTGTAATATATAGAAACAATTCGTAATTCGATGCATTACCATCAATAAAGTACATTAGGATGATATACGATAACGTGTCAAAATAGCATGCAAATATAACACACTACAATATAAATTAAATACAGTACAACAACCATACTGTCCAAATATAATTTAATAATATTTGTATTTTCTGTAACAATTGGTCAATTATCTAACTGTAGGTACTCAATTACGAAGAACTGTGCCTTCTAATCTAAAGAAATAAAGCAACGAGCGAACAATTTTATTGAGCCTATTAGTCATAATGTCTGTCAATGATGATACTTTCCTACAGAGGCTCCAAACTGACCACTAGATCAGGCCATAAGCATGACAGGCTATAGAGTGATTCAAAACCGCAAACCTCAGGCAAATAGCGTTTGAAATACAAGTAAGAACATCATATAATAATAATGCAAAATATACATTTTTCAATAAAATTAGGAATTCTAAGCCACAGATAAAATTACTTAATTGCTGTCACTATTATGTACTCCATAATCTTTTACTGCCATGTGTACCAAGATGACCGATTACAGGGTGATCAAATAACTTTATGACGAAATATTAAGTAATATATTTAAAAACAAATTAATCTACTTACATCAATATAAAATTGACAGAAAGATAATATATCTACCCGGACATCTAGAGGCCTAATATCAGTATTAAATAGAAAAATTATCAAATAGGAAAGTTATAATCAAAAATATAATCTGGTTGTCATACAAGAATAAATACGTATTTGTAATTACACTAATATGATTTATATAATTTGTAGTTACTAACCCATAAATCGTTATACAATGTATATACATTGTATAACGATTTATATATAATTTATATATATATATAAACTATAAGTTTTTAGTAACACGACATCACCTATAAAAATAAAAAAATAAAAAAAATAAGCCAGTATATATTATTTATTTGTTTAGTATTACGGCTGTAATTTGCAATTCCTTTAGGTACAAAAATGTATAGTATATACCGTGTTAAGACTAAATATAATTTCCAAACAACCAACACGATAGGCTGTACATTAAATAATCAGTTTGCTTTTCTCAGTAGGTATATTTTATTAGCATCAATCTTTTTCTATATTATTTACAAAGGCTAATTAGCATAATCAATTAAAAAGATTGCTTATAATTTTAATAACTACCAAAGCAATCGTAAAAGACAAAGAGGGAACATTTCGTGTTTTATCTAATATATAAAATTCTCGTTTCACAATGTTTGTTCTCTTACTCCTCCGAAATGCGTTGACCGATTCTCCTGAAATTTTCTGAGCATATTAAGTAGGTCTGAGAATCGGCCAACATCTATTTTTAGAAACATTTTTTTTTGGTTAAACGACGTTTGACGGGATCAGCTAGTCTAATATATAAAATTCTCGAGTCACAATGTTTGTTCCCTTACTCCTCCGAAACGGGTTGACCGATTCTCCTGAAATTTTGTGGCCATATAGAGTATGACTGAGAATCAGCCAACATCTATTTTTAGAAACATTTTTTTTTGGTTAAACGACGTTTGACGGGATCAGCTAGTCTAATATATAAAATTCTCGAGTCACAATGTTTGTTCCCTTACTCCTCCGAAACGGGTTGACCGATTCTCCTGAAATTTTGTGGCCATATAGAGTATGACTGAGAATCAGCCAACATCTATTTTTAGAAACATTTTTTTTGGTTAAACGACGTTTGACGGGATCAGCTAGTCTAATATATAAAATTCTCGAGTCACAATGTTTGTTCCCTTACTCCTCCGAAACGGGTTGACCGATTCTCCTGAAATTTTGTGGCCATATAGAGTATGACTGAGAATCAGCCAACATCTATTTTTAGAAACATTTTTTTTGGTTAAACGACGTTTGACGGGATCAGCTAGTCTAATATATAAAATTCTCGTGTCACAATCTTTGTTCCCTTACTCCTCCGAAACGGATTGACCGATTCTTCTGAAATTTTGTGGCCATATAGAGTATGTCTGAGAAATGGCCAACATCTATTTTTAAAAAAATTTAATTTTTGGTAAAATGACGTTTGACGGGATCAGCTAGTATGATTTATAATATTGAGAATAGTTCACTTGACATCTGTTATATCGGTCAACATCCAAAGCCCACTTAACATTCTAATAAAAAAAACACCCATTCATTATATGTAACATATTAATTGGTTGCACCTTTGATTTTCAAGATAAAATTCTTGGTATGTATCATAATGTCTAGAATTAGATTTGAAGAACGCGCTCAGAGTAAACATTTGACGTTTCAATCACAAAGAAAAGGGCTAAAAACATTTTGATTAAATAATGCATAAAGACCCAATTATTCCAAATGTTAGTTTTGTAAAGCGTGCTCGATATAAGATATACTTTAGATTATATCTCATATGTATGTAATAAGACAGCGATATAAATCAGGAATGCAGAAAATTATATATGTTTACTTCGTGTAAAAAGTTGCTTGTATCCAGCCAAAAAAAAATATTAAACGATAAATATTATTACGTGATAATAGCTATATCTTATGTCACTTATTGTTGAGTGAATGCCACATAGAGGATTAAATTTCTAACAATACTAATATTTTAATATGTAAAGGTTTGAGTTACATCAGAGTTCTAAGGCATTAAATTAAAAATTAATGTTTAGTGTAATTGACTGCGCAAGTTTGTTGGTAAGCCTTTAACAAGAAATATAATTATACATTTTTTTAGATTATCCGTTATTACAGAACAATAACGAATATGTCGCTGCATCTTTCGCAACCAGTAATACGTTATTAACGTATGCGGCGGAAAAATTGTGCAATTTGAATGTAACTTGTCAAGAAGTGACAATATTGCTCGTACCACTGGCACTTTAAAGAATTCATTCATTCATTCATCAATTATGGAAAACTTCACCTAACTCTGACTACTGATATATACTCCATTAGGCTTAATATACAAATAATGAAAAAATGATTTGTTACAATGTGTCTATTATTACTATATAATAATATTGTATACTATATAAATGTGGTTAATAAATATGTACTATAATTTGTCTTATTTCATTGAAAATTTCAATGATTTACATAATAGCAAAACAACGTCCCAATAAATTATGGTTTATTACATCACATTATATAATCTTTCTTTTTGCATAAGTGCAAATCATTTTAAATAAGACAATTATTATGCGAACATTATTTTCTAGGCAAATTTAAAAGAGTTATTTATACATTGTGTGCATGTATTGTATTAATAGGCTTAATAATTTTAATAAAAAATTGCATAGAATTGATAAAATTGTAACAACCTGCATCTATTTAAATGTGTTAAGACTAGGCAAATATTCATAACAGTTACGAGTATTAAACAGCAGTTTTAAGGGTTCATAAAAATAAAAAAAAAAGGTTTTATATAAATAAATTGGATTCATTTAATACTTCCCTACAATTAATAATTTCTCAATCAAATTCCTTCTTTACTAGAATATTTGAACAATAATTAAAAACCAATTACAAATATGATACTCCTATAACACCTACAATAATATAAAAACAAATATACCGTGAATTTAGTATAGGTACTGGCATTAGTTGTTTAACTTTCATATTTCTATAATTTGTTACAATTCATTTGGTGTTCTAGATGCCGTTTTGAAAAGTTGTGTGCTTTGCTTAAATGCACACAATTATTTATGAGAATGTATCTCAAAAATTTACACAACCTACAATTAACGTTTGGAGTCATTTTTTGATATGTTATAATTTTATGCACTTACCCCTTGTTCTTTTATGTTTTCTTATAATTCCTTTTCGATACCACAAATGCGAGCAAATTGTTGTACATAAATCCTATTCTAAACTTTTATGTTAACGCCGGCGAATCCACAGTAAAAACAAACTGTTTTGTGTATTTAAACTTTTGCCTCAGTTTTGGTACACTGTTTTATTTTGATCTACGACAATTGACCATAAATTTTAAATAATGACAATAACAGAAAGAACAAAGCTGTATTATTAAAATTTATCAGTCAACTATCAATGTCACAAGAAATTGTCACTGAACAGATGTCCTGTGTCAAAAAACTTGTTGACGTTAATGGTCAATTTGCAATTTTGTACACTACAAAATAAATCGATTATTGTTTACAAAATATATTTTAACTGTAAATTAACTAGTATATAATTTTAAAATGGGTCTTTTCGGTAAAACACCATCACGGAATCCCAAAGAAATGGTTTGTATGGCTTTAATATTCACAATTACTTCATTTGTATTTCATTTTTAATAAATTTCTATTTCAATAAATTTTAAGGTAAACGAGTGGTCTCACAAACTACGAAAAGAGGGATACAACTTAGACAGGCAAATTCGAGGTAAATATGACTTAGTGTAACCGCTAAAATTACATTTTATTAGGATGGGTCAGGTGATTTTAGCAATGACTCATCCAACACTTTTCTTTTGAAAAAAATACTTTCAAAAACACATATTAAAAATCACACTTCAGCCTGCTTGCATTGCACACCCTGCACCATGGGGCATGCTGCATTTATTTCTCTGCCTATTTGCTATCATTAATATTTAACACATCTATACTATAATTATAGTAATTACATATTCATCATGTTATATATAGAAGTTTAAATAAAGACTTAATTAGTATTATTATCATAGATAGTAATATATTTTTTAATTTTAGCTATTCAAAGGGAAGAAGAAAAAATTAAGAAATCTTTGAAAGAAGCAGCATCTAAAAATGACAAACAAGTTTGCACTATTCTCGCAAAAGAAATTATCAGGTCTAGAAAAGCAATTAGTAAAATATACACAAGTAAAGCACATTTAAATTCTGTTCAGATGCAAATGAAGAATCAACTTGGTAAATATGGAACATTTATTAATGTTACTGTAACCCAAACTTAGTAAACCTTGCATGACATAAAAAATATATACTACTAATTTAAAGTTATATGAAATGGCTCTTGACTATATTTGATTTTTATAATCTAAACTGCACAGAAAAGATTATTAACCACTTTTTTAAAACCTTTCTAGCAACATTAAGAGTAGCTGGTTCATTACAAAAGTCAACTGAGGTATGTAAGAAATTAGTTTATAATAATGAGATTATTTTAATGAAAATACAATTTCACATAAAAGTTATTCTGGTGATTTATCTCTCCTAGGTAATGCAAGCTATGCAGGCTTTGCTCAGGTTACCCGAGATTGCCCAAACAATGCAGGATTTAAGTAAAGAAATGATGAAAGCTGGTATAATTGAGGAGATGGTAGATGAAACCATGTCTGGCATGGAAGATGAAGAAGAAATGGAGGAAGCCGCACAGAGTGAAGTTGATAAGGTAATACGGTTAATACATAATACGGTTCTATAAAATATTCAAAGTTCAGCATGCATAACTGTTTATATGTCACTTCAGATTGTGGTAATCATTAAATTTACAATGCTTTCTGTCTATGCGTGTGGACTTCCTATTATTTCTTCCTACTTTTTGAATCCATGGTTTACTATAATAAATTATATTTAAATTATCAATACAAAAAACTTTTGTGCATGTATATTCTATTTCTATTTTTAGGTGCTATGGGAACTAACCCAAGGCAAACTGGGTGAGGCGCCGGCGCCGCCTACAGCCGTCGGAGCGCCGTCGACGAGTCAAGAGGTCACAGAAGAACCCGATGAAAGTGAACTGGATGAGATGCAATCTAGGCTACAGGCTTTAAGATCATAGGTAAAAAACATTTGCCAATAAAAATTTAAGTATTGTTGTATAATATTATTCAAAAGTTTTTATTTATTATTAGGCCTGACAAAGTGATGTTTCATGGTATTTCATATGAATCCATAAATTTAATCCTTTTTTTGCCTATTTAATGACTTGCCAACAAAAATAAAGCCATCAATTCAATCAAAAAAAATGTTAAATGGATTATTATACTTTTTGTTTTAGATACAGTTTACACTGGAGGAGAAAATGAAATTGATTGTAAAGAAAATTCTTACTTTAGGTATACTTGCACTTGCATTAAGGGCATAATAAACACTGGAGCCTGCATCAATATCTTAGCTAACAATTTATCTCATTTCTCCTTAAAACTTGCTCCTAATAATCATTGCTTTTGGCCTTGACTAACTAAAGGTATTTATGATACATTGTTGAGTGTTATTTATCTCAAACTTTATAAATGTTATATGAATAAGAATATTTATTTACCGATTGATTAACATAAATCTAATGTTGAAGATAGGCTTGTATTAAGAGTTCGGATGTACTTTAACTTCTAAAAAATGTCATGATCACAGGTTTTAACAATTATTTTGTGTTGTGAGTAAAAAACTTTGATCACCGATTTTTATACATTTCAACGTATTCTGTACATGAATATAAGTTATATTACTAATTGTGATATTGTTTACAATAAAACTATGCATAAGCTATTTGTTTTGTTTTAATAATGAAATTCGAAAGAGAGTGAGAGATCGAAATATTCTTGAAGGAAACAACAGAGAGATCCAAGTCAACACTAACATGTTTTGAAAGGAATTGTTATTTTTTAATGTATGAGCTACTTGCAAAAATAAATATTTTAAAGAATTGACGCTGAAATATGTCTGCCCATAGAGTGATATATTCACTTAACCTTATTGTTTATTGCACCATTTTAAGGTAGTATTTGTCAATATCAAAGCATACATTTGTCAGAGAGAGAAAAAGAGTAATCTGCTACAGCCAGTAAAACAAGTGAATATAATAATATATTTAATAATACTCATAATATCGCTTACAATGAGAATATCTCGTACGCTACATATCACAGTTTGTTACAACATTTTGGAGGACAAATCTAACTCAAGCTGAAGATCTTGAATGGACTCTTTCTTAAAGAGTGGCTTTCGGTCGTTCTCTTTTATCTTTTTTGGATTCTTTTTCTTCGTTTGTCTGTAAAAAAAATATATCAGCTGTATAAGTGTTAAGCACTCACAGTTTCATAGTTTTTTCTGTAGAGTAATACATACAATTTACTATATTAAGTGATTAGTGTTAGCGCAACTATATATCTTAGTATTTCTGATCTTCTTTTAAATATTTTATTAACCTTTTGTGTTATTCTATACTCCCATCTCTGGTTGCCTGATTGGACATCGCGTTTTAGCGATATAGCCTCTATTTCTCATTATCAATTATATATCTTTTTTACAGAACTTGTTTTAAATTAAGCTTTTTTTGTTAAATCTCTAATCTAACGTAGGCAATAAAAAGAAATCCTGCAATAAATATCTCACCTATTGACAACGCCATCGGGCAAATCCATCATTCGCAGTATCAGAGCCTGGTCTGAAGAATCAAGTGGCGCCACTGAAATGTCACGAACGGCTCGGAATTTACCGCAGTTGTTCAAGTGCTCGTTTTCCAAACGAAAGAAGTTCCATATGAAGCGTCTGGAAATTGAAAAATGTATAATTCATTTGGATACGTATTTATTTACCTTTTTATCACATCTGTCTCCAAACATCTTATTGCTAAATATATTAACATAACAAGAAACTTATAAGATAATAAAACAAGGTATACACACAAAACAATTCGGTCGTCCACATTCACAATACTATTGTAAAGTCGACATAATCTGTTTACGTATGTGGATGGACATAGGTAACACACTAACAATCATTTGTCTCTTAAAGGGGAAACTTGAGAATATGTATTAATATTATTGGGTCCATAATTCAATATTAACAAATATACTAGAAGTAATAATTAAAGTAAGTTTTTTCGTCTCTTTTTTCCAATTGAAACGAAATAATATTATTTATTTCAACAACACGACTTTCATATTAAAACAAAGTGCTAATTAAGCAAGCAATTATTACAATTTACTTACAAATATTGTCGATAAAGCATTTTGCACTTACATCTATTTATGTATTTATTCAATCTCTATATTTGTGGTTGTGATCAATTGTTATATAAATACAACTGATCGTATATTATTAAATTAATATAGAAAACGACAGGTTTATGACAACATAATAATATATGAAATTAATATATAAACTCACCTAAACACTTCCAATGGTGCCAAAATGGATACCATAGTTTCGCCGCTTACCAATTGATTCTCAGTTAAGAGGAACGCCGGCGCCCAAATGAATCGCAGTACGAAATCTTCTATTATCGCGAAGTAATAGAACTACGGGGTGAAAAAGTTTGTTTTGTTGGTTATTTGTAAAGAAATTACATAATTACACTTAAAAATGTTAATAAGTATACAAAAGAACCGGCCTCATTCGGCACATTAGCCATGAGACCACAGCGCTGACTTTCATATACACCTAATAAAAAAAGTATTAATACTATACATATAACAGAGAAAATAGAACGCTTAAGTTAAAATCCTAACAAATCTGTTTTTTTTTTAAATATGCCTCCTTTCTTAAAACACTCACCCAAACACTATAGACTATTTCATCTCTAAGCAAGGCATTCTCCGCCGTGGGACCGACAGTGAGGAGGCCCCAATCCATCCGTATGTCCCAAGTGTACGTGTAACACGACGACACGAATTGACAAGCCATCCACGCGTACAGCCACGGATTGTCGTATGCATTTGTGTAGTTCGCTGAAGGAGAACATAGTTTTAGTTATTGGACGGGCTGACGTATGAATTGCAACACCATTTTTTTTTATTGTCTATTGATAGTGACAGTGGTTTGAAATATATGTTATATGTAATTTTATTTATTTTTTGTATTAGATTGATAGATATCATTGTTTAAGTCATCAGTTGGCCCATGAACACCCGACTTAATGAGTGTACCAATGAAATAGGCTGACGTATAAATAGCGCACTTCCAACGTATTAATAAGTAACAGTATTAATTAAATCTTACGTTGGGTATATAATATTATGTTTCGGCTTTTCTACGAAATTATTGTTTAGTAGAAAAGCAGAACCGTTAAGTATGAAGTTACTATAAAAGTAAAATATAGGTATATAACCTAAATAAAGTTTGTCATGAAACGTGAAAGATTACAGTTTTTCTATAAAAAAAACATAGTACTATGTCTATACTTTTACTTTTAGGAGAACGTACAGTATTCATCTACATAACATGGTTATATCTAAATAAAATCAACTTCACGCTCATGATTAATCATATCAAGTAGTCAAGTCAAGTTAAATATTGAGAATACGGACATCGCGTGATATAAATTTCAACAAGTCATAAAAGCACTTACGCCTGTAGACCACCCTAAGTGTGGAGAAGAGAACAACAAAGAACGTCGTAGAGTACTTCCCGGCGTTCACGAGATGCGGAAACGCCTCCTTACTATCCCGGTAACGTCGAAGACACTGCCAGAATCGCGTCCACGCCGGTATTATGTTGACCAACGCACGCGATATTATATACCATTTCGTTGTTTCGAATGCGTCTGCAACATCAATACAACAAAAATAAATATTAATATGTGAATCAAAGTGTACATTTCGCTTCAAGAGCTGGTGCATTTCTGTCGCTTATGGCGATGCTAATTTGTTTATTATTATGTAATAATATTATTTATATATTTGAAGGCGCTTCAATGTTATGAGAGTGTCAAGAATGACAATGGCTGGTTGACGTTTCTTCACTCTGACACAACTGCGGGCTCTCTTGGCGTGCAGCGTTGGGAAGGAGGAGATCCACGACCATCGGAGGATTTAGATCCGTTCGCATCGGGCGAGACGTATTCGGTGGAGTGTCACCGTGTCCCAATTAATTATAAAGTATAATTAATAATAAATCATAATTCTCTTCATATTTGTGAACATAATAATCGTACATTGTTAATTATCTTCAACGCGTGCTTTTAATTCTACTCGCCCGCCTACCCACGATAGCTCGGCAGCCATGATGAATAAAGAATTGACTGATGACGACCGCGTGCCGTTATATTTTTACAACACTAAAATAAATTAATTGCTCGTGTATTTATGGAACTAAAATAATTATATAACCAAAATATACCTTAGATATGAATTCATCTAGAAAAAGATGAATATGTATAATATGATGTTTGAGCCTGAGTGCGTATGAAATAGGTTTTTTTTTTTAAATTTTAAATACGCATAAATAGTAAAACCCTTACCATTAACATCAAACCAATCAGCGCCGGCCACATAGAATGCCACAAGATAGTGAAAGTCGAGAAATGCGAACACAAATGAATTCCATTGGTCAGCGAGCCAGAAGTCCGCGAACAGCACGGGCATAAATGGGGCTGCAAGGATCCTGCCCTACAAATTCATTCATCTTTTTTTAATTTTCATAATAACTTCTTACATAAATGTCTACTATTAACTAGATTTATTTGTATACGAATAACGATAAATATTATACGAAATAAATCAAAGCAATTTTGTTGATATTTCGTTCACAGTGAGAGAAGTCACATGGTAATATTGTTTGGCATTGAGATATGTATTAATTGTAAAATCACACGTCATCACCTACACAAAACTAAAAAATAATGATATTTTAATTTTACTACACCGTTTTCCAAAGCCGATAATCCTGGTTTGATCAAAACAATTATTGTATTGGCACAAATTATTGATAAATCGATATTATCCTTGGCACAGTCGTATAAGCTTATCAAGAATGTATCAAAGTGAGCACTTCAGGATTTTAATCATATACAACTTACACATATCCTGAGAAACCAGAAGCGAGCCTCATGTCGAAACACACGTAGTGGATTCATGAGGAAGGCCAACATTATCGCAACTAACGCCAGCGGATTCACGAATGGCGGTATACTAAGGCTTGCACTGAAATTAAAAAGAAATATATGAACAAATCCAGTAGAATTTACCAAATAAACGAACATAGAGATCACCGTTTATATGGCAACAAAAAATAAAACGCGCGTAAAGGGTATTTTGGTTGAAAAGGCATACCATACCGTAAACGAATATTTAGAGGACAAAGATGCCTTAATGTGTCGGCAATTGGCTCAGCATCGGGACGGTTCAATTCTTGAGTAGCTTATAATGCTTTGTTATTTTAATTATCAGTAACACAATTTTGTATTAATTGTTTATTTTAAAAGAGCAGCTATCGAGTTTCTTGACGGTTCTTCTCGGTAGATGACGGCCTTCCGAACCGGTGGTAGTGTAAAAATTGACGATTCAAAAGTGTCTTTATAAAGACCTACTTGAATAAAGATATTTTGAGTTTGAATAATATTAAAAACATCAAAAAGTCTACACTTGTATGATAAAAAGCACTCGAGACGTCAAATTAATTTAATCATCCTTTAATTTTTTTTATGTTATAATCGTGTAACCAAAGAGAATGTCATAGTAAACACACATCCATGCTCATTTGTAACTTTTCTAGAGTCCTTTTTCTATCATGTACCTCGGAATATGGATATGTGTCCAGTGTCTGCTCTATATACAACATATTATGATTAAAATAAATATATTATTATTGGGTTTCACAAAAAAAATATACAAATACCAATTCTATACTAACCTATAAATAAAACTAAGAATACTAAGCGCCCACACAACACCAAGTATCGCCGCGAGCTCCATAAGATGCTGTTCCGAGAGATGTTTTCTTGGATCCAGTTCAAAGATAAGTACATGGTTGACACCAGAACTACGCCATCCGTACACATTAATACCGATAAGGAAGATGAATTCAACGAGAAGGAACGGGCCTCGGTATAATCGAAATGCCGTTTTGAAATTTTCTGTACCACCTTCGTGGAATAGTGCTGGAAAGGAAATCGGTAAATGTACTTCCCGAAGTCAGATTAAAAAAAAATCCGGTGGCGCAAAGACTAAGAAGTAAAGTCAGATTAAAAGGTTCTCCGTTGACGCAAAGACTATATTAGTTCACTCTTGTAATACGAATCGAAAAATATATGTAAAAACTACATTTAACAGTGACCCTGACCAGTTTTGAATTTATTGAATATCAGGCAAATATTATTTAAACAATTGCATATATGTTCTATGTCTAATAATTTTAACTGTAACATGGCAATTGATCTTAAACTATACATCGATTTATCGGATAAGTAAAAAAGTTAATTACCGGAATACTTCATGACCCAATTTGTAATTTAGAAATATATTCCCAAATTTCTTTAAAAGTCAAATGATATATGATTCTGTAAAATTATCTTACATTATTATCAAGCGGCAATATAAAACGGCTTATGCAATAGACGTAATATATTATTACAACAAATTTAAACCACAGCATCTATTTACAGTCGTAAGCTGTGCAAACAGATTATAAACTCATAAATATTTGTTATCTACGACCGTGGTGGAATATTAAATGGGTCGGTTTTCTAAATTTGCATAATATAAACAGATTGCAACTGCATATTGGTTTAGAGATAAGTTTATTTGGTTTAAGGTTTTATCTATAACTTGAGAACATTTTCCGTTTACTTTGAACTACGAACCGTTATTGAAACATATTGTTTTATCTATTATATGTACTTAGGACTTTAAATTCATTTTAGGTATTTTAATAAAACGATTATTCCCCCAGAGTATTTACTCTAGCCCAAAGGATTTTTCTTTTCTAGTCTAGTTAATGTTGTAAGAATGTTACCTGATAGTACAACGGTAATAAACAAAACTATAAAGGACCCTGAGAAAAGTCCCACTTTGAAGGTAGTCCAGGGACTCTGCTGCTCTCCCAAGGGTGGGACACGCAACTTCTTCATTGCTTTTTGTCGATCACCGCCTAAAAATACACAATTTTTAGGGAAACAAAAAATAAGGCTGTAAATTGTAATGGCTTTTTGTAAATGATCTCGTGTACATTATAACTTAAAATATTATGAGAATTGTTGGTCCTTGAGCTGGGTAAATGATGTCTGATTTCTTCTTCTGGTGTCTTAATACATAAAATTATGACTTTTGTCAGAAACAGGTTTATTATTAAATTTAACTATAAAAACATTTGGATTAGATCAAGTTATGTTCTCTATGGTCAAAACCCATATGGAGTGCCCCATAAAAGACTAAAATAGGCCTTAAGTTGTTTTTTGTATTTTATAATTAGTAAATATCTAAACAAGTACGATAAAATGTGTATAATATGAAGATTGAATCAGCTTAATAAATAATTATTAATTTGCTTAACCTTCAAGATCATTTGTGACGGTTGCCTCTGTGTCGCTGATCAGTCTGTCGATGTCTTTGTTCGTGTAAAAATGGGATGTCTCTACATGCTCTGCCCGCCATTGCGCACCGTTGCTTACATTTAATAACTGAAATTTTATAATTCTATTTTTTTTCATTCATAATTACTCAATGATCAAATCTGCAAACGCTAAGTGTGTGAGACAGATCCTAAATCTGGTCTAAACTAGACCAAACAGAGTTTATAATATTTACCACAATTAAAGATTATATATATACCTTATCATGTTTCTTTAATATCTTTCTAAATCCTGTATAATTTAAATTCTGGTAGTTTTGTAATAGTATTAAACTAAGATAAAATTCGCTAAATGCCAGCTTCAACTCTTGTAATTTTCGTCGTGGTACTGCCTTTTTACTGTCACCTCCACTTTTTGGTTTCATTGTATCAAAGCGAGATTTTAATTCACTTTGTAAAGTCGCATATTTTCTTGTTCCCTCGGCCAACTTTTCTAAAATTGCAAAATGCCACTTTACTAGGTAATGCCTCATATTTTTTTGATAAATAACAAAGCAAACAGTATAAATAAGACATTAGTAATGAATTTAGCAATGAAACAGATGCCTAAGGTAATGTGTTACATTTAACACCACTAGTAAAGATACTGTACTATACCAGAGTAAAATGTGTTAATTTTCTTTAGTTCCTCATCACAGTAATGAAAGAATGTCTCATCAAAGTTGGCGAAATGTCTGGACAAAACTTCTGGCTCAACATTCTCTGCCGACGGTGCTTCCTCCACAGCTGTATATAACATTGCTTTCATTTCCTACAAGATTAGAGAGATCATTTGAAATGTCATCAAATGAATTCATAGTTTTTAAAGAATGAATTTCTTATAAATGCCAAAGGACCCATATAAATAATAATGTGCAATATTATAAGTTAGGAAACAGGACTTCTCAATAAATGTCCATGGGTTTGGTCTGTGCTGAGACATTAGAAATATGAAATATTTACTCGCATAGACCAGTTTGCAATGCCTACCTAAAGTACTAAGAGATGGTCAAAATTCAAGGTGAAGGCCCTTTATCTTAGCCTTTACAATGATGTAAGCTGATAAAGTAAAAATGATTTGCAGCATTTTTAGTACATCATTTTAAACTGATAAGATGCATCAATAACATAATCTTAAAGACAAATGTATTTGCTGGGAAATTAATTTTCATAAACTCTGATTCAGTAAATAAAATCTGAGTCAGATATATTTGTTAAACTTTATTTCTTTTGTTTTTGACTTTTGACTTTGTTACTACTCTAATAAACACAAGATAGGCCAGTTTCAAATGACACATAAAACATGAGATGTAAATAGAACATTAAAGATTCTATCAAATTGCTTGAATATAAAAATATAATCAAACATATTAGACATATATCTTAAATATATAAATGATAGATTTTACTTATTAGAAATAAGGATTATAATAATTTAAATTAATAAAGATATTAGGTTAAATAAAGTTCTAAAGTAATTAGTTTATGGTTACACAATCTCATTTAATTCCATCAGCAAAGTAATCCCAATCTTGTTTCAGTAACTCATAAAGATAAGGCCTAATATTAAAACTATATAGTGAATATATTATATGATAATATTGCTTTATTATTCCTTTTAAATTCAGGGATTTGAATGTACTACAGAAAATTGTATTATTAGTTATCATAGACCTTAGAATCATAATATTGTATAATTACCTCATAGTTAATATATTGTTTTCGCCATTCCGGCGTGATATGGGCGCTTAAATGTTCCGCGAATTTCATTTTTGAGGATCTTCACAGGCGTCTAAACCTAAAGAAGTCTAAAAGACACTAATGAAACTAGCGAAACGAATTCTCAATGCCTTAGGAATATTACTAAAACAGCGCAATCTATCTCTTTGTAAATAACAGTATGTGTGACATAACATCATGAAACCTACACCTAAAACATAATGGAATGATTAATGTCTACTGAAATAAAAATCCGAATCGATTTACATTTAAAAACTGAATGTCGACACGACTTTTACGCGTAAAATTTTCTAAAAAGTTACTCTTGTAAATTTGTATTTTGACGTATATTACAAATGACGTTTCTTTATCAGCTGTTTTACTGTTAAAACAGTTTCGTTCTACGCAACAAAACATATGTAAATATTAACATTATAAAATTAAATTTATTTATTATATTTAAAAAAATGTCGGCATTTTCGTTTATGTTATACATATTATGTTTACGGAATAGGAGGCAAATGACCATGTCCATCATTTTGAGGCTTATTGATGCTGATGGACTCCTGGATCTCCAGGCTTCCATGTGTTGTCAGTCTTTAAAAAATCAAGAGACGTACATATGCCGCTCTATATTATTTATCTCTTTCTATTCTATAAAACTAAGTATTATTTAAACTAGGAATTACCTTAGAATATATATTAATTTCTCATTAGTCATAATTAAGTCTAGATGATGTTAAATTATTGGACTGTGTGAGATCTCATTAAAAATAATTATACAGAATAAAAATCCCATTTTTGAATAGTTTTTATTTTCAGCTTGTCCCCAATTCAGGTTGACTTGCAAACACAAATTCTTTATTAATAGTTTCAGGTATTACTCTTGCTACTTTTCTGGGTTCTTTTGTTAATGTTGTGGGGCACTGCATTTCGGACCAGCTCAATGGAACCATGCTTACACCTTGTGGAGAGCCTTCCGCAGTTGCAACAACAACACCCAGCTCATTTTCTGCAGTTGATAGGTGATATGCATGTAGTTCTGTCATTGGTAACTGATATATAGAGAGTAGTAAGGAATTATAGCATCTCTATATTATAATATATATCTTATATCATTTTATTTATAAATACAAAATACACCATTCATAGAAAAATTATCACCACACACTAAATCTTTTCTTTACTTGTTCATTCAACTATGGTGATATTTACCATATTATGAGAAACAAGCATAGGTACCAAAGGCTGTGAACAACAATGAGTTTATTAATAGTATGTAGTAAAAATATATTAATTAAAATAAAATTTAAAAGGATACAACTCTTGCTAAAATAACATCCCCAGGTCTATAGCACTTATAGGGATCAATTCTATCTTTATCCATATCCCTTATGTCTTCTTTTTTCAGGATTCCTCTGTATGGCCTAGCTAACACGGTTGGACCTACACAAAGTATCTGACACTGTACTAAACGAGAATTTACAGCAATCACTCTTGCTGTAGCTATAACACCCATTTCAGGTACCACACTAGGGCTTTTTGGACTTTGTATTGATAAAATATTAGCCTGAAAAGCGAAACCAATTGAATCATTTTAGTTTAAGATCAATTGACTTATCAATAACATAGTCTTAACTATGTTATTATAAAATTTGAAAATATTTTTTAGTGATCTGAGAAATAGATTGTTAAAATACGACACTGTACCAAATTACGAACCAATTATTTAGATAACCTTACCTTATTTGTCTCATCATATTGTGTTTTTAATAAACCTGCTAGATATGTGTATATGTAGCCATCAAGTTCATAAGTACCAGGCCCCGATATAGTTTCCTTATTTGCTGCGCTAATCCGCATACCAGGAATACATATTTTTATGTCTTCAGTAGTCTCTTGCATATTTTCTTTATCTATTTCCATGTTGCGTGTTAATTCTGAACTGTTTTTGTTCAGATTGTTTAATATGTATTTAAACCTTCAGTTAGAATTTTAACGTATGCTACTAAAATATTGTACACACGCTGATCGGGAGTTTAAGGTTTTTTTAACAATTTACAATACTATAATTACATAATACAAATGCACATTGCTTTCTACTGTGGTATCAAATTAAGCGCAATGTGTTTTAATTTAGTTAATATGTTTGAATTACAATAAGTGTCAAAGTCTCGAGCCAATATCAAATAAAACACTAGGGATGTACCACTGATCTTCTTCTATTTCGAATTCGAACAAAGGTAATATCACAGTGGTATGTCACATTTCTTGTCATATATGTTGTTATGCCATATCGTATATCTTGAAAGTTTTGGTGATTCATAACAGAACATTCAAACATTATTATCATAAGGCTTTATCTTAAATAACAATTTAACCAGTAAAATTATTAACCTATTACATTGTCGAAATAGTATTCATATTATAATTCAGTTAAAGGAATAAATTGAAATATTTGTATATTTCCGATTACATTAAATATCTAATTAAAAAAGCTTCAAATTTGATTTATTATCCTACAATTACAGATTCGAAATCACTCGACATCACTAGGTAAGACGTGTCACGACAGCCAGTTTGACATTGACATGTACGACACAAAACTGCTTGCGTATTATTGAAATATTTCGGCAATAACTTTAGCGAAAATTAATTAAAAATTACGTTACAGTTGGCCTCATAATGTTAACTAAGTTTGAAACTAAGTCGGCACGGGTGAAAGGAATATCGTTTCATGCTAAGCGTCCATGGGTTTTAGCTAGTTTACACAATGGTGTAATTCAGCTATGGGATTATCGTATGTGCACTTTGTTGGAAAAATTTGATGAGCATGACGGCCCAGTTCGTGGGATATGCTTCCATATTCAACAGCCTTTATTTGTATCTGGTGGAGATGATTATAAAATCAAGGTATGTCATGTAAAGGGAACATACATCAGCACCATATTTGCTCTAATTACGCCCGATAGTGTATGTAATTCGTAATAATATTATTATAGACAATTTCCCGAGCAGTCCCTTTATCCTGGTAGTAAAATACTTATTTAATTTTTGTTTTAATGACACACCCACAGGTGTCATTAAAACATGTATAGTGTATGGACCTTCAAAAAAACTTACTTCTTACTCACTTGTAAGAATCCTGGCGTTGTAGTTGTCCATGGGCGGCGGTTGGCACATCACTTGAAGTGACCTGCCTGCTTGTTTGCCTCTTACATAAAATAAAAAAATATTGTTTAATATATTATATTTATAGGTGTTGCTTTTGGGTTTCAAAATCATTTACATACAACACAGAAAAAATACATTTCAAACTGTTGATTAGAAAAAAACATGTGTTTTATTAGAAAGTATATGATTTACATTTAGAATATGTCTAATGTATGATTATTTTAACATTAGATATGGAATTACAAGCAAAGAAGATGTCTATTCACTCTCCTAGGACATTTAGATTATATAAGGACTACATTCTTCCACCATGAGTATCCTTGGATTCTTAGTGCTTCAGATGATCAGGTTTGTTTTAGATTCTATAAAATGTTATTAAAAGGTGATTGTTGTATCAAAGACTTTTTAGAGGTGTATCATTGTTCGAAATTGTGAAATTATATAGTTTTCTTTTCCCACACATAGAAATTGTTAATTGTTTAAGTGTCATTAATTTAACTTTTTTCAGACAATTAGGATTTGGAATTGGCAATCACGCCAATGCATAAGTGTTCTCACAGGCCATAATCACTATGTGATGTGTGCACAATTCCACCCAACTGAAGATCTACTTGTTTCTGCATCATTAGACCAATCAGTCCGTGTTTGGGACTTCTCTGGATTGAGAAAAAAGAGTGTGGCCCCTGGGCCCAGTGGCCTGGCTGATCATTTGAGGAACCCTCAGGCAACAGATTTGTTTGGACAGGTACAATTAATTCATCTATAATAAATTTCCTGGCTGTCATGTGGAACAATAAGGTTTTTTAAGACAAAACTCTTTTCATTTACTTGTTTGAATAAATTGTGTATCACTTTTCCAGCATCCAAAAAACCTTACCAGACCAAACCCCACTCTGCCCATTGTCTACAGATCATTATATGCAAATAGTCTGTTACTACATGTATGTAAATTATATACAAAATTAAATATTTGTATGTTTGTCCTCTGTGTTTGTGTGACAAACTTTTTTGGGACTTTTGTTGTGTTAGGCCTAAACATGTGCCTAAAAACAGGGGTGTAAAATGGAAAATATCACCATAAATTAATTATTCTTAATATTAGGCAGATGCAGTTGTCAAACATGTCCTTGAAGGACATGATCGCGGAGTAAACTGGGCATCGTTTCACCCCAACTTACCTTTAATAGTGTCTGCTGCTGATGACAGACAAGTCAAGTTATGGAGAATGAATGATGCTAAGGTAAAGAAACCTTTTTCAGCTTAATTTATAGGTTTATACGTAAATGAGTAAACACATTATTAACATGCTGTTGCAATATAATTTGTATTATTGTACAGGTTAATAAAATGCGACACAAGGGCAATATATAACCTTTTCAAATTTAATAAAGTAATATTATGAATAAAATTATATTTATGATAGATAATGACTATGATATTCAAGAAGTTTATGGGGATGATGGCAAATTGAAGATAATAAATAATATTTTATTATTTTTTAACAGGCCTGGGAAGTAGACACATGCCGCGGTCACTACAACAATGTATCGTGTGCGCTGTTTCATGCCCGACATGAGCTCATCCTGTCCAACAGTGAGGATAAATCTATCCGAGTATGGGATATGACTAAACGTACCTGCCTTCATACATTCCGACGAGAGCATGAGCGGTTAGTAATCATTTTTGCCATTACTATATTGTCTATCTATACTAATAATCAGACAGTAAAAATCGAAAATCTGTACATATTTTTTCAAAAAACTGAAAGGATGCAATTAAAGAACAGTCAAAGAAACAATTTTTGGAATTCTTGTCTGTCTGTCTGTCTGTCTGGTACGTTATAACTTTAAAACTACTGAACGCATTTGAACGCGTTTTCACAGTTAGATTACATATAATTGGGAGCGTTGTCAAAAGTTTATTTCGTCAAAATCGGTTAAGAGAAAAAAAAGTTATGGTCAATTGAAAATTTACTTCAACGACTGCTTCAAAATTTTTAAACACTTATATTGATTGATTAGTGATATATATTGTTAAATATGTTCTAATATAAGTCAATCTTAATATTAATACTTATGAGAGGTAACAAAAATAACAAATAACGCAGTGCGCGCGGGCGCGGTTGAAGTGTTGAATAATATGCTCGATAGATGGCGTTGATAAAATTCGTCATCAACCTAGATTTATTTTATTTTTTTATTTCTGAAACCTATACAGCTTATCAAAAACAGTTTACACAATAAAAATAGATTAAAAATAAAGCCAAATTAAGGTTAAAATATAGAACCGGAAATAGAATCTAAGATCAGAAAAAAGAATAACAAAAAAAAACACGAACAGAAAGAAATAAATAAAAATATACATACTCATGAACAAGTGGAACTATGTGTAGTACGAACATTTTAGGGTGTGTGTGTGTATCAGTGTGTGCAATGGTGTTGCTGTGTGAGTGAGTGTGCGAGGTTGAGTCTTAGTTTTTTTTTAAAGAACTTCTACTTAGGCCAAATATATCCATCGCGGTATTAAGATGCTCTACCATGCAGTTCAAACTTTCATTAACGTTTTACCCTATGATTATTTTGAGCGAACACTACCTATACAAACAAGTAAAAGGAAACGAGTGAAGAGACGTTTATCGTTTGTCCGCATTCATTTTTCCACCTACGTCCTAATGAGGTTTACCTTTTATTATTTGGTCAAGCTAATAAGTAAGCTCACAAGTACGTATTTCGTACTCAAAACTTCGTAAGAATTTTCTTTCAACTCTTAACCGCTGAGGAGTTTTACCTTCCATCATCAGCTCATCCACATAAGAAGATGACTATCAAAATATAAAATTGTCAGAATATTAATTGCCTGTACGTTAATTTGAAAGTTGCCCTCGATTTCCCCGAATCATCCGATCCTGTAAAGCTACATCACCCCTGAGTAACACAGGCTATATATAATTCTAATTGTAACAAGATTTTAGCCCGTGAAAGAAAGCCCTTTCGAGATCATTAAAAATCGCTATATACTTAACCAAATTACACGTGGGCGAAGCCGCGGGCGGAAAGCTAGTTTAAAATAAAATAAAGACTTCTCAAGTCATTTTCGTTAGGCTCTTGGCAGAGAGGTTGTGTTCATACTGTCTCGGTGGATTCGGCATTAAGCAACATCTGACAACCTTACAAAATATGCCTTGAATTAAATAATATGTAATAATTTTAAAAAAACAATTTCAGCTACTGGGTGCTCTCATCCCATCCAACATTGAACTTGTTTGCAGCGGGCCATGACGCTGGAATGATTCTCTTTAAGCTGCAGAGGGAACGACCAGCATATGCTGTTCATAATAATATGCTATTCTATATTAAAGACAGGTATAACATGAAAAATATTAAAATTCAATACATTTATCATGTTTTTTGAAATATAAAACAACTAATATAATGAAATAAACATCTATATACCTCATAATTACTTGAAATTCACTATTTATACCATATCATTACTACCATATAAAATACTGTTAACATTATATATTGTAACAGTTTTATAAAGAAGTAGGTTAATTTAAAACAATTACTGAATATATTTAGTTTGTATTTTAAGTATTCTTTTATTTTGTGGGTTGCCTGAAAGAGAGCGCTTATTAGCGATAAGGCTGCCCGTTGATCTTATATGTATTAACATCATCTATTTCTTCTGTTTAAGTGCAATAAAGTGTGAATAAATAAATAAATTTTAAGGTGTTTTTTTTAGACAATTGCGTAAACTGGACATGCAGGCGAACAAAGACGCGCCCGTTATGCAAATCAAAGGTGGCGGAAGACATCAACCACACAGGTATAAATATTACTTTATGAATTAAATTGATTTAATTATTGTATTGCTAATTTACATCTAATATAGCCTTCTAATATAGTCTTTATAAAATAATCATATAATTCAATAAGTATAATAAAGACATATTTTGAAACACCGCGCACGACCTCTTTGTGGCACCAACTGCCAGCGCAGGTATTCCCGATCCGCTACGACTTGGGGACCTTCAAAAAAAGAGCGTTCCTCTTCCTTAAAGGCCGGCAACTCATTTGTAAGCCTCCTGGCGTTGCAGGTGTTCATGGGCGGCGGTTGGCACATCACTCGAAGTGACCCTCCTGCTCGTTTGCCTCCTCTCACATAAAAAAAAAAAAACAGCTGTATAAAATATACCGGAAGCTGACTTTATTAAGTGCTCTAGATACATTTATTATTATTAGTCTGTGAAATTATTTATTTTTCAGTATGTCCCTTAACCACGCGGAGTTTTGTGTATTGGTTACGTGGCGTATTGGTGATAATTGTACGTACGAGTTGTACCAAGCCCCGAAGGAAGGGGGCGAAGCGACAACAGAGCCTGCGAGGGGTCAGGCCACAGCCGCCGTTTGGGTTGCCAGGAACCGATTTGCTGCACTCGAAAAGAATAATCAGGTATATTGATAGATGATAATAAAAAGTGTTTTTGTTTTGCCTTCAACATTAAAGAATAATGTAATAATGTAAATATATTTCGATAGCTGGTAATTAAAAACTTAAAGAACGAAGTATCAAAGAAGATAGCGACGCCCAACTGTGATGAGATTATGTATGCGGGTACTGGTATGCTCTTACTGAGGGAAACAGATTGCGTACAATTACTGGATGTACAGCAGAAGAGGACCATTGCAAGTGTAAGTACTCTTTTATATGTATTTACAAGATATACATAGCTTTAATATATTATTTTCATTATACGACGTTTTTAGTGATTTCTTTATATATAATTATAAATAGTGTATATATATTCTCGGTCTCGGACAGAATTGTAATATTTTTTTTAAACTCTGTTTCTAATAATATATTTAATTTGGAGATTTGTTATGATATTATTCTTTTCAGTTTATGATAAATCTCTGTAGTACTAAACTATTTTTTGTTTTATTATGTTTATACTTTATTTAGTATAACGAATTAGATTATCTGTTTCTATTTGTTTTTTTATGTTTTAAAACTTTTATTTATTATTATGTCCGTACCTTTAAAAGAAAATTGTTTTGTATTTTAGGTAAAAGTGTCAAAATGCCGCTACGCAATATGGAACTCTGACATGTCTTTAGTGGCATTATTGAGCAAACATACAGTGACAATTTGCACAAAGAAACTGGAGCAATTGTGCGCAATCACAGAGGGCGCTAGAGTCAAGTCTGGCGCGTTTGACGATTCCACTCCACAGCCGGTGTTCATATATACTACCGCTAATCATATCAAATACTGCTGCAAGGATGGGTAAGCTGGTGTTTTTTTGTGTCTAGTTACAAACGTTGGCATTGGCTACGGAACCTATTTAAAAAAAATGCTTTCTATGCCCAGTATGTGTATGTATGTGTGTCATGGTAAACCACTTGACTAAAATTTTCCATTGACAAGAATTAAAAGCTCACATCATACTGTTGTAACTTTAAATTATAAGTAATATAATAATTTCACGAATAATAATTTTATATATATTTTTAGTGACTACGGTATAATCCGAACGCTGGATGTGCCCGTGTACGTAGTGAAAGTGCTGCCGCAAGAGGGCGCCGCTAAGGTTGTCTGTTTGGACCGGGAGGCAAGGCCTAAAGTACTTACGATCGATCCAACGGAATATAGGTGAGATTGTATTTCTATATTTTATGTGTCGCCTTTCGTGCACATAGTTTATATTGTAACAGCTGTCAAGTCTCAAGTCAATTTTATTGTTATAATGATTATTATTGTTGCTTTCAGAAACTTTTGATCATTTAGTAATATTTTAAATTTTATGAAAAATCGTTTTACGACCATCTTGTTAATGTCATCGCGAATAGCGTGACACATGTCAACTGTCAAATTTCCAAAAATATATGTCATGTTTGAATGATCTCATTGTGTTGTTTATGTTTCAGGTTTAAATTAGCCCTAGTGACGCGTCAATACGACCAAGTGTTACACATGGTGCGAACCGCCAAGCTGGTGGGACAGAGCATCATTGCCTACTTGCAGGAGAAAGGTATTTTGTTTTATTATTTCTTGAACTACTTACATCGTTACCCAACTCTTTTTTTTATGTTTTTTTAATGTCTATTGTCTTAAACAAAGGTCCATAAATTTTTATAAATTTAAAAAATTCTCAAAAGAGTCAGATTTTCATTAAAATCGCTTGAGTAGTTTACAAATTAGTTTTTCGGTTTCTTTTTGAAATATGGTGGTAACACTGTTATGTAAGCAAAGTAGACTTCTATATTCCTCCCTAATTCTAACTCATTTGGCTTCTATTTTATTATCCTATACATCTTTTTTAAATTTCCGTGCCATATGACAGGTTACCCCGAAGTGGCGCTTCACTTTGTAAAAGATGCACGTACCCGCCTGTCTTTGGCACTCCAATGTGGCAACATCGAAGTGGCGCTGGAAGCGGCCAAAAGCATAGACGAGCCAGATGCATGGGATCAGTTGGCGAAAGCCGCACTTGCCACGGGAAATCATCAGGTATGTTGTTTGATACAATTTTTTTATAATTTCCATATATAATTATAATTTTAAGTTTGTAAAATATTGTTTAATTCATAACGTAACTTGTTTCTTGACGAAACATTTGGTTACTATGCCAGAGTGGCTAATAGAAGGTCCCGGGTTTCATTCCCGGTAATAATTTGTGTTTTGTGTATATTTCTTGGTTCCGTTGTATCCATACTAATATTATAAATGCGAAAGTAACTGTCTGTGTGTATTTATGTTACGCTTTAGCTACTGAACCGATTTCGATGAAATTTGGTATAGGAAGAAGAGCATATGTATTTTATCGCCAATAAAAGGGTTGAAATAATTGCTGAAAGTTCACCAGAACCGATATAAACCGATTTTCCAACTACTTTTTTTCTATTTTAACCGCGCGGACGTTGTCGCGGACAAAAGCTACTAGAATGAATCCTGGTATTCGTAATTTATATTAGTGTTGTTCTTACATTTATCGAGTTTATGTAAATATTTTTCACACAGATCGTTGAAATGTGTTACCAACGCACAAAGAACTTTGACAAGTTGTCATTCCTGTACTTGATAACTGGTAATCTCGAAAAGCTGCGAAAAATGATGAAAATCGCTGAGATACGCAAAGATGTGTCTGCGCAGTTCCAAGGCGCGCTTTTACTTGGAGATGTCAAAGAGAGAATAAGATTGCTGAAAAATGGTGGACAGGTTGGTGTTAAAATTAAATAAGTTAAAAATACTGATTCTAATTCACATAATTTATAGCAGTAAATAATAACCAAAAATCATCCACGGGTCACGCCATCTTTTTTTAAAGCCATTATCCCATAGATGAATGACGAAGAGTGTCTTGCCAGATCTTCTCGTCTGATCTATGCCCCTGATAATTACATGTTATTGTAGAGTAAAATTTTGTTTTATATTTATTTCTATATGAATAAAGTTATTTTTGAATATGAGACAAGTTTTAATCTATATCATCATAAATAATAAAGAAATAAAGTCTTAACTATTTTTTTTCTCAGTTGTCTCTGGCCTACCTGACAGCTATAAACTTCAAGCAAAACGACGAAGCGGAACTTTTGAAAGCAGCTTTGGAAGCTGCTGGTTTGCCCATCCCCAAACCGAATCCCAAAGCGAAGGGTCTCCACCCACCGCTACCAGTAGTGCGCGCACAAAGCAATTGGCCCTTATTGGCCGTCTCAAAGTAAGTAGTTTCTTTATATTAAAATATGTTTAAGAACTACTAATTGGGAAAATTGTTTTTCTTTTATATAGAGCTTGAATTCTATATGTCAAGATAGAATGTATGTCGTTTGTAAATATTTTGGTATTCGCGTTCTTAGTACCAGAAACTGACTGTAAATATAATTCAGATACATTCTGACAATATATATATATATATAATTATAATGTTCCTTCCATAATGTAACGTTATTTTAAATTCGATTTGAATCAGTAAAGTTATTTTGTGATTCCGTGTCGAAGGACCAATATATATTGATTGGAAAGAGGTGAGCATTTGAGACCGCCAATTGGAGTTAATACATCGTTGGAAATGAATTTTGTGTTGATTAGTCTTACTAAAAAGTTATTTTTGATCGTACGTCTCATTTTTAACTATCTAAAATATAGCGGGTAACTGAGTCTTTTAATGCCGAGGTCTAAAGTGGTGAAGGTGGTACATTCATTTTCATGTATTTTTATATACCCATGCCCGGGATACAAAAACTCCATTTTACGCCTTTAATCTCATATATAACCTTTTTTTTTCTTGTAGGAGTTTCTTCGAAGTGGCGGGAGGTGCTAGAGCGGCTGCGAGCGGAGATACTAGCGGGGTTGCAGGTGTTGTGGCTGACGTCGAAGAGCCACTTGAAGCCGGTGGGGCATGGGGCGATGATGACGTTGAGCTTGATAAGGTAAATCGAATTATGAATAAGTTGAATAGGGTATAAAGCGATTTTTCTTCAAGCTTTTAATAAGTTATGAATAAAGATCTTTTAAAAATGACATCGCTAACCTTTAGGAGGAAGGCGAAGAAGGTGGACCGGTGGAAGATGCGTGTGATGATGGAGGCTGGGACGTTGGAGATGAAGACCTGGACCTTCCTGAAGAACTGGCACCAGTACCAGGTATGTATTGATTTTTTTCAATAATTTTAAACGTATATTAAATACCACTCTACCGATAATAAATATATTCATAACGAAATGAATATACATTTAATAACATGAGCTAAATTTTTCGTTTATCGTCTTGTAGTAAACCAATACGCTGTTGTGTTTTAGCTGACATAGATGGCGCTGAAGACAGCCAGTACTTCGTGGCCCCAACGCGGGGTGTCTCAATAGCAATTGGCGGGAAGTTGAAGACCGCTCACGATTACGTCACCACCGGCCAATTTGAAATTGCATTTAGGTATGTTATTAAACAGTACATAACACTCAAATGTTATGTAATGTTTCACATAAGCATATTGTTATAATTATATAATATCTTCATTAAAGTCAGGCAGTCCACCAGCTATACAGGCTGTAGATGGGCGACGTGTTGTCTGTTTGTACCCCCCCCCCCCATCTTATCAAAATAAAAAATCTAAAAAACCTTTAAACTGAGCTGATGCGTTATTTTTTAGAACTCACTATAACATATTCTAGTTTTATATTATATACTTTTTTTTAATGTATTTCCTACTATATATGATATATATTTATATCTGTGAAACTGTAATTTTGTCATATATCTATTTGTTTTCAATTTCTTTCAGATTATTAAACGAACAGGTGGGTATTGTGAATTTCGAGCCATACTCCGACACGATGCTATCGATGTTCTCCTCTGGCCGTGTGATGTTTAGTGCTCTCACCTCGTTGCCTCCATTGCAAGCTTATTTACACCGAAACTGGAAGGAAGCGAGTGGGAAAGACCTGTTACCAGTTATCAGTGAGTTCATTTTGTCACTATAATCAAGCCTTTAATTTCGGACTGTACAGTTTTTGTTTATTATTACCAGTTTGGTGGTAGTGTAAACATTGACGATTCAAAAGTGTCTTTATAAGTATCTAATTGAATATAGATATTTTTCAAATATACTTTGCCAATGTCTTGTATAAGTATTTTATCTGTAATGTGCCAGGCGATTAAATCCAGATCCAATATTTACGTTAAATATTGGTGTTACTTGGGCTCAATTTTATTCCTGTAATCTCCTAACTACTTATGTGGTAGAATATTTTCAATATGGTATTGTGTTCTGGTACTATAAAATAGTGTTCTGTTACACTAGAAGACTTTACATAACTCAGTAGAGATGTATTTAAATTAAAATGTATATTAATTAATTCTTCCAACATTGATAAGGTCGTTAACATATCACATAGATAATTTTGTATTAAACTAACAACTAGACTACCATAAACAAAGTATATAAAAGAATCTTTTCAATTCCAGCTGCAAAACTAAATGACCTGGTTGGCCAGCTCCAACAGTGCTACCAGCTGACGACGAGTGGTAAATTCACTGAGGCAGTAGAACGCTTACAGCGGATCGTTAGGCTCGTCCCGCTACTGCTGGTCGATAGTAAACAAGAGTTGGCCGAAGCGCAACAATTGCTTGCGATTTGTCGTGAATATCTTCTCGGACTTCAAATGGAAACCGCTAGGAAGGGTGAGTTTGGAATATTTAAAGTACTTTTGATACATATGAATGATTTATACCAATATGATTCCTTGTAGCTTGTGCTTGTAGCTTTTTGGAAGTGACTTTATTGTTTAAGGTTGTTTGGGGTCGAGTGGTTTTGTATAGCGCAGCCTTTTTTTTAGTAACAATATGTATAGCGCTGCCTTAATAGTATGTTTAATTTTATTCCTCAATATCATATGTATAGACATAGTATGGTTAGACGTTATTATAGCACGTTTTATATAAAGAAATTTTGTTTGGTGGCATCTCTATTAACAATGTTTAACTCTTTGGGCAATGTTAAATAAAATTTATAAAATAAAAAATATAGTTGAGTATTTAAAAACGGTTTAAAACTATAAATATTGATATATGATTCAGTAACTATTTGTTATAAAATCAAGTGTGTATAATGTTTTTATATTTTTGTGTAAACCATTAAAGATGTTAATTCCCTCCTTTCAGCAATGCCGAAGAACACACTAGAAGAGCAAAAACGCACATGTGAAATGGCCGCGTACTTCACACACTGCAAACTTCAGCCCGTACATCAGATATTGACCCTCAGAACTGCTCTCAACATGTTCTTCAAGCTGAAGAACTACAGGACGGCCGCGTCCTTCGCCAGGAGACTCTTGGAATTGGGCCCAAGGCCAGAAGTGGCTCAGCAGGCCAGGAAAATATTGCAGGCGTGCGAGAAAACACCAACAGGTTGCTTTTTTTTAAATTTAAAAATTTCATTATTATCGGAGCTGATTGTGATTTATTGTACTTCTGGGTTAAAATTCTAATTTAGGTATATTCGGCACACATAACTCTTTAATTAACTTAAACAGGACTAATCTGCTTAAAAATTATATATTTTATTCTATTAATTTTGAGTCTATACAAGCTAGAACTAAGAAAAAGTTTATGGTTCAAGCTAAGCTATTTGACTGATAGAAATTGTTTTCAGATGAACACCAGCTGCTATATGACGAGCACAACCCTTTCAGTATTTGTGGTATTAGCTATCAGCCCATATACAGAGGGAAACCGGAAGAAAAGTGCCCCCTCTGTGGGGCGAGTTTCCTCCCCGAACACAAGGGAAAGCTTTGCCTCCTTTGCGGAGTAGCGGAAGTTGGTAAAGATTCGTTGGGGCTTAGAATTTGCCCCCTCCAATTCCAGAGATAGATTATTATATGCTTATTTTGTAAGAATTATTATCAATAATATATTATAATTAATAGTTGTTTTATTGAAATAAAAACATAACAATTGTATCTAGACATCGACTGGTTTGTTTTCGTTTGACCTGAAAATAAAAATGGTGGTTAGCCAAATGTGACCGTATCAAAACATTTTACAAGTATTGAAACCTCTTCTATAGAATAGTTTTTGAGTATTTTTATAGCTCTTTCAAGTTTCTAGTAATATATTATTATTTTAATTCAATAAAAAACAGTAAATGAAACATTAATCCGAGAGAATTTTACTTTAAACTATTCATAGAGTTATTAACGATCCATGTTTTTCTCAACTAAACTACAGAGTGGGGTAAAAACTGTCTATTGTCATTTGAAACCTCTTTTATACACCACATATATTTTTTAAAATATGCCATGTTAATCATACATATAACTCACCTATTATTTAACATATCCTGTATTTCGTCAAAAGTCTTTCCTTTGGTTTCCGGAAGCAATGGGCTTATGGAAAAAATGAAACCGAAGCCACAGCAAATGGCTAATATCCAAAACGCTGTGTATATTCCGTATGAGGCCGCCACATCACGGAAAAATCTACAGATTAATAAAAAATGTATATTAACATGTTATACGAACGATTATAACGATAGAACGATATATAGAGAGTTTGTCTTAATATTTATTTAATAAGGCACACCAACAACACACATACAAACATTACCCGAACAAATTACAAAAAAAACACACAAGGCATGTATGTGCATAAATTATAGGGATGCACAGCATTACAGGTATACAATTTTAAAAAACAACCAAACAATCATATATAAAATAAATATTATTATATAATAAAATAAATTTAAATATTTTAAATTAATATTATCTGGCTTAGTTTTTTTATAGAAAACTAGAAGAAATTAAGTGTAAAATTAAATATAATATAAATGACTAATAGATTCATCAATTCAATATACCGTGTCCACACAAAACCGGCTGTCCAACAGCAGAATGAGGCAATCCCGCTGGCGAGACATTTGGTGCGGGGTGGAAACATCTCCGCTACCAGAATCCATGGTACTGGACCCACGCCTACAAATAATTTTAAAAGTTAAAAAAAAATACTACAAATATAACATATCGAAATGATAAAGCTTACAACGCGTTTAAAGATATTTTTAAATGTTCATCTTATAATGTTATCGATATGTCAGAAAATTCACGCCAACTTTATTATCTTACCCAATGTGAAGAGCACCATGTAGATTATGAGACAAAGTAAAGGTAAGAACGCATACGGTGCCACGTTGTATTTGTAATGTGAATCCAGTAGTGCGTATACACCAATTATACCCTGAAACATTTAGATTTTTGAAAAAATGAAATAGGTACAGTAATCTTTATCTAAGTGTTAACCCAAATAGTCTAAAAGGACAAAGTAATTGATTTCTCCTTAGGTAATAAGTGATGCTAGCTTTCCTTTTATGGGACAGGAAAGTCGCTTAGAACATAGTGATAATCACTCCCCATAGCATTGCGTGCCAGGATTTAAGTCGTATCGGAACAGGAATTCCTATTATGCCAGCTGGTTCCTCATAAGGTGAGTGTGGCTTTTAATTCTTTAAAACGCCCATTTGGGAAACGTCAGGCGTCAATATTATACAGATAATATCGTAGAAATAAATAAGTATTCTAAAGTGGTTGAGAGGTGTTTAAATTTAAGCTTAAATCAAGTAAAACAGTTTATAGGTACTAAACCTAATAATTACATTGATTGAACTAAAGATTGAGAATATATTAACTTAAGTTTTAGGGCTTATTTAAAAACTATGTTAAAAGTTACCAAAAATATTGTCAGTCCAAGTGAGGTTGTCCACATAAGCAGCTTTCTGCCAAGTCTGTCCACAACCAATGGAGTTATGCAACTCGTAACCACCTGCGCATTAGGAAGAGTAGAATTGTAACAAATTATAATTATTGCATGACCTCTACTTAGATCTAAAACATTACATAGTTAAGTAGTTCTGAAGCGACTTCTATTTTCCGCACAATAAGTACTATAACGTAAGCACCTGTACAACTTCTCGGCCTTAGGACTACTTAGGACCTTCGGGCAAGGCAGTCGGTGGTTTTGACAGGTCCAGAACCTTTTTATATGCCTATCTAGATCGTTCATTAACTCCGTAGCACTATTTATTTACCTTTTTTGAGTCTTGATAGATACCTGTACAACGCCCATGATGATAGTGCCATCAGTGGCTGAGATTCTGGTACCAACTTTCACAAGTAGCTCCTCCATGTAGAAAAGCAGTACGTCGATACCCGACAGTTGTAAAAGCATTGCGAGGAATACGCAAATACCTAAAATTGTAAAAAATATTAGCGACATAAAATATTATCATGTGAGTGTTATTGCAATAATTGTGTGTTTGAATCACTTGCTAACCTAGTGCCTTCAAGTTCCCTCTGGTAGCCCAAAGATCTTTTATGCTGGGTTCAGTCTTAAATTCCCTAGCGATCATCCGCTGAAGTCCATCTAGTTCAGCCTGCACTACTTCTTTAGAATGGCCTCTCAGTTTCTGTAGCACTTCAGACGCTTCTTCGTTTTTTCCTAAAAATATTATTTCAATAGTAATTAAACGTGATAAAAGATCAATTAAATAAACACAAATATCTAATATGTTATAATTTATTAACGTGATAAATGATATGAATATACTATGGAATCTGAAATTTTTGTCTTTATTATACGAGTCTTTATTATATAGATTGAAATAAAAAAAAATTACCTTTATAAACTAAAAAGAAAGGTGTCTCCGGTATGAACCATGTAAATGGAATGTAGAACAACGACAGTATACCACCAGTTGCCGTAAGACCCCAATAAGTAGAAAAGGGACCGATGGCGTACGCAAGTAGAAAACCCACGTTGATAAATAGAAGGAAAAGAGCGCTTAGGGCGCCACGAATTTTATCCTGAAACAAAAGAGAGTTGTCAAAAAGGCATAAAAAAATAAACCAGTCGCACATATAATAAATAATTTATTTTGTAATAAGCTCATCATACTTCAGCTATCTCCCCAATATAGAGCGGCACTGTCGCAAATTGCATGCCCGTGGCGCAGCCCCACATTATCCTTGCAGCATACATCGTGGGCAAGTCCGTAGCAACACCAGCAAGTAGCCAGCCAAGTAATAGAGGAATGTTGGAGCCCATTATTATGCATCGGCGACCAACACGGTTAGATAATGGCACGGTTATTAATGGTCCTATAAGAAAACTTGAACTTATAAAGACATTATAAATAATAGTCCTGTAAACTCTAACATAAAATTTGATTTTTATCACGAAAGTGAACTAAAATTTCGGAAGTGATAGGAAATTTGATTTTTTTTTTTTGGAAAAGTTGCGTATCTGGAATGTAAACATACCGAGTAGCCCTCCCAAAACTAGTAAAGAGCCAATCCAATTCTCCTCTTGCAAGGTGGGTACTCGAGGTAGAGGCGAATTTTCGGAACGTAGTTGCGGGAAGACTGGTGACGTCCAGCCCATTGACATGCCCGTGCATAAGCTTCCATAGCTCGCTGGTAATAACAAACGAAATGTGTAATCTTCCGTTTAAGAGGCACGCCTTATTCATTAACTATCAGTAAATATTTTTGTGGAACTAATATTTAGTTACACGTAATTTATCCTTGGATCGTCGGACTATCAATCACCATCTAGTTACACTAAATTCTTAGACAAGACTTCTTTAAGCGTCTGAAAGGATATTCATACAAATTATGTTAAAAGTTATTGACCGTCGACTGGTCTTTCCTTGGGCAAATAGCGGCTTTAGTGTTTGATATTTACATACATTATTTAATTGCATTTTATGTTTCTAGGTAATCAATAAAGCTGTAATGCGATATGCGTAATACAAAGGCATAATGATAGAGGTTTATCTTCTAAAATAACGAATGAATATGTATATAATGAATATATACTTATTTATACTGAACCTTATTTATTTATACTTACTTACCTACACAGTTTACATACATACATTTGAAATAAACGTTTCGCGAGGTCGTAAGCTCACGCTTATCACGTGTAATGTATTCAAGGATTATAATAATCTATTAAAAATGAATTATTATTTCTTGATAGTTGCTTATGAGATTTATAATTTAAATTACTTTGAATATATACATGTTTAATCATACTAGGGATCATTACGACTAAGTTCTATAACTATATAAACAAACTACATATGGTGTGACGTGGGATTTATTACTATTTTATATAAAGATGTAGTAAGTAAATTAACTTTTATTTAATTCCGGATTTTCTGGGCTTTATCATTTAAATGAACTCGACTTTAATTTTTTGAAGAATTGCATGTAAAAAGCTCTAGTGTCTGTTGTCCTTGGTTATACTGTCGGTTAGATCGTGATCTTTAAGGAATGTGTTTATGTCCAAGCAACCGGTTAGCCTTGGTATTCAAACCTGCATATTGCAACAGAGATACTTGACTACTTACTTCCTGTTTCCTAATATTTAGATTATTCAAATTAGGAAGTAATGTTTCAAAACTGTATGACTGTTGTTACGATCACAGAAAATATTATCTATAATAAATATATAATAATATAATATAAAATGTTTTGTATTTACATAATTATAGGATTTTCGATCTTCAAAAAAGGTATGAACATATAAAATTAATTTTAAATTTGCCTTTATATCTTATTGGAAGCGAACTCAAGTAACATAATTATTTTTTTTAGCAATGTAAAATACTACTAAACTCATTAAACGAATAAGGTACCAAAGCAAAATAACCGCTTCGACTTGAACAAATTCAAGTTTTTTACAACAACTTTGAAACAACTATTGTACGTCCAATTAATAAATGCAAAAGAACATTGGAAAAACCGCTCAGCAAAAAGTAGCTTTGCATATGAGTACTCAGTATGGCGTTCTGTTTGTCATTGGTATGTTGATCACTATATTTCACAAACACAATTAAACTAAGCTTTTCTAACACAAAACCTCTCGACATAAATCCTCTAGGGATGTATTATATTATATATGTATATGCATTTTATTAATTACGATTAATGAAGCGCAAAACAAAGGATATATTACCGAAAGATGCTGCCAAATACTGTCTCCACTTCAACTTCAAATCGGCTTTAAAATTATCTAACATCACTGCGTTGTTTATTTATCAAATTAAACGTGTTCGCGGTTGGCCATTACGTTCAACTCTGGACTAGACCTCGTCATACCAGTTACCCTTCACTAGCAATTGTTTGAAGCAAATCTTTGAAACAAAAAATTAATTACAGACTGTCCCTTAATCGATCAAAGTCAAGGTCGCTCAAGGCTGAACTAGAAAGGCTACTGATAATTAAATTGAGGATTTTTTAAAACTAAATTGCAGTTAATTAATCTCGTGATATAAACTTTTTCATTTGTATTTACAATATACAATCCACATCGAATACATTGATGGAGTAATGTTTTCTTATGTTTAAAGGACAGATAATATATTAATAGAGACGTAAAATCGCGAGGTATTGACTTTTATATTCAATCGGTTGTTAAAATATTTATACGATGTATTTCAATAATAAAACATCATTAAAAATTTGATTTTTTTACACAACACGACGTTCGTAGTAATTATAGTTAGGTTGTATTTTATTTTGTGATAATACGAGTATTACAAATTACAACTAATTTTTGTGTAGGCACACAATTACATACTTTCAACTAAAGACTTTAGTTAAAATATTATAAAACTTTTATCGTCTGCGCACAACACAATTTACGCAAAGCAACGTCCAAAAGATAATCAAAATTGCCTTTTGTTTTTATTTCGCTTTATCTAAAAAGTTTTAAATAGGGGTGGTTTTTTTCAACGAGGGGTTGACGCGTTTATTGTAACAGGAATCCAATTAGTGGCAACCCACGCTTCGGTGCGATGAAAATATTATACCGCGAAATTTTCCCGCCGCGACGCGGTCGCCATTTTGGAATTTTTCTTCCTTTTTTTGACAGTGCGATTTGCGTATCTACGGGAGCTTAAATGTATGATATCAATAGAAGTACTTTATTTCTAGTTCCTAGTTCTGGTGGTCATTCTAGGTCCGCAAAACGATTTGTAGAGATAGGCTTAAGCTTATCTATTCGTTACCAACACGTATGTAGGTGTCTAAAACTAGAAATTTTGAAGCTTGACATGTATTTATAACATGGACTTCATCTAGATAAACAATATTGTCAAATAAAGTTTAATACTGTCCTTATTATTATTAGAATTTTAAATAACTATTAAACTTTGCTATGTATTGTACCGTAATATAATCTTATATTTTCGTCTTTAATTAAACAAATACGATATTAAATTAAGATACTAAATAATTACACTCTAGTTATGATCTTATAGAATCGCAGTTTATGTGTGTAATAAAATAAACGTTTATATATAATATACATATATATTTAACCGGAAAATATTTAAAATGATTATATAGTAGTCTTTGAATTATTTAAAGTAAATGGTTTTACAACTAAAAAGTTCGTTGTAATTGTCGAATCACAACCGCGCCACAGCCAAATCGTTTTAACGATTTCCGGACAGACTTGCCTTTTTTCTCCCTTTGATTGGTTCTTCTCTTTTTGCTGTCCGTATCCAGCATTTGATAACTTAGGCTTAGCATACATATTATATTTTGTTTGTGTATTTATATTCAAAACAAAACGCTTCAATCTCGACTTATATACGATTATTAAGTTTTATTAGTAGTTTATTAAATGTGCCTAAGAGCATTCCTTGATCGACTCATCTTGCCCGGCAGTTATTGTAGTATACAGTAAATTAAGTATCAATAAAGTAGACAAAGAAATGTCTGCCTCAAGCGCCAACGGACCATGTCTATAAGATTCTTATAATCAAACAGCTTTTGGTATAGTTAAGGATTGAAAACCCCCGAAGGGTTAAACACTTCAGGTGTTGTTTTTTTTAATTTAAAACACGTATGTGGGCAACCTAACACCTCCGGATTCGCTGCGCGTTCCCGGGATCAGTTTAAAAAAAATACGACGTATCGAATCAATTTATACGCTTGTCGACAAGCGATCTGTTTCTCCACAGATGGCGCTGAGAATTGTCATTCTATCCCCTAATTAATTCCATTTGTAAACATGTGGTTGGGATTTTAATTGGATCTATAATTGCGTTGTAATTAGTTGTACATATTGTATTGGTTTGGGAACAAACGCGTTAGTTCACAGCTTACGACGGTGCTTCAGGTTATTGTCTTTAACATAATCTTAAATCCTTAAAAGTATTTCCTAGTTTCGAGTAATTATTTTTATTATTATCTAGTACGCACGGGCAGTCGCAGATAACCGGTATCCTATAGTTAAATTATTTAGTGGTTTAGTGGTATTATTTCGTCAACAAACACAATTTTGTATTAATTGTTTATTTTTAAAGAGCAGCTATCAAGTTTCTTGCCGGTTCTTCTCGGTAGATGACTGCCTTCCAAACCGGTGGTAGTGTAAAAATTGACGATTCAAATGTGTCTTTATAAAGACCTACTTGAATAAAGATATTTTGAGTTTGAATATAAAGTTACATTATTACTGAGTGTGATAGGCTATATAACATGACAATACGATCAACACAAGTGGAGCTTAAATAAACCAGGGATTATTATTCCTTTATGAAAGCGTCCTTTTCATACAACTATAAAAATTAGGTAAACATACATATGTAATACTAGTAAAATTCTAAATACATGTATACCTACTTTGAACTTTGAATCTTACAACCTTTTGAATTTGTGTGAGAAAGATAAAAGTATGTGATAGTTGTGCATTATAACTGATCACAATAAATACTATTTATATTAAAATCAAGTAAACACTGTAATTGGCTATTTACACTATTTGATTGTAACGTGTAAAGTGTATGGAAGTAGATTTATTTTATCTTTCACGCCCTATTGACATGTAATAAGGCAAACACATCGATTTTTGATATCCACAAAATTAAACTGTCATCGAATAATCGACTGATTTTTCAAAGTCCTACACGAAACATGTTAGTAACGCTTTGTAATCAGTTAGGCGTGACATTCAATTTCAATTTGAAATCTTAATAAGCCGTCAAAGCGTTCCAGAAATAGTTTAGTTTAGTAATTAGTTAGTCAACTTCGCGTTCAATTAAGAGATGGCGACAATTGACAAATGTGCTCTGCACCGCGCGATACATACAATTAGCTGAGGAATTTTCTGAACGCAGCGGTAGCGATGTCAATGCAAACGTCACATTCAAAATTTGGCGGGAAGTGAACTTTTCGTTCATTGGTTTAAAGGCGATATTCCCTTTATATTCGTTTCGAATTGTTTGCTTTACGAGGGGAGTATTTGAAGAGGTCTTTGTCTGGACGGCAATAAATCATTTGGGCCTGTCACGTGTCTCGTTGGTGGTGTGTGACAAATTACCTCCGCACTACCTATGCGTAATCTGAGATCTTAATATTGCGTAATTTTAAGCTTGAATTAACTAGAAGAGTGAGAAGCTTCACGTCACCACATAAAACTACTTTCTATGTCAGTGATGAAAAATAATTCAGTGCTAGCCACAGAGTAGCAATTATATATGATGCTGGGTTAATATACAAAACCGTTGTTATCTTCATAATAATGAATTATCAATCAGACTTTGGTTTCATTATAAATGAATGAATCGTTAAACTTTGCCTTAATAACATAATTCCTCACAAATGAAAGTTAAGTTATAACAAATTAATTAATAATATAATAAATATTGTTGCCTTCATTGTTGTCATAAATCACAATCTTCAAAGCTAACAAACAGCGCAATAATAATCCAATTTGAATTCCAAGTGTCGACTAATATAACGCTACGATGTATAATTTGTTACGATTAATCTTGTAAATGGGACAACGTGTATTATTTATAATTTTTATTTCTCATATCGCTGAGTATGAAACCAGACGCTATAAAAGCTGTAAAAGTCTTTACATTTCTGTATATATTTCTTGATAATTATTTGAATTTTATAGTTATAGGTAAAGAAGGTTAGAGGGAAATGCCTTCATTCTATGAGCCTGAGTTAAATTGTTTTAGCCATGATTTTAACGCCACTTCAGAGTCGCATGCTAAGGCCATGTTTGAGACGTGTCGGACATCATAGACATCGGCTTTACTAAAAACATAATACAATAAAATGTTTATTTGAATATAATTAACTCTTGATGGATTATTTTAAATAAACATTTTATTATTTTTTGATTTGTATCATTTAAAATAACAGTCCTTCAATGAATACCTATAATTGAACTATTTCAATATGTTTGTCATAATGAAATCTAAATTTAAAACGCCGCTTAAAGCAGTCGAGCAAATGTTCCGTAAAGAATGTTAATAGGCAATTTGTTAACGTTTGCATGTGTTTTGAAAAAAAATCAGGAAATATGGACGTAAATTTATTATCTATAAGGATCAAGTGGAAGTGGCCTGTACTATATTTTAACAGTTAATGTTTGACCATAAACACATATTTTTTACATTCACTCTGTGGTGAAACAGAACATAAACATAATCTATGGGGCTAATAATATTCAACGAAATGTATGTAATTAAATGCTTGTAATATATTTATACTAAACATAAGTAAATACTCCAACATTTTTATGGCAATAACCAAAAATTTTAATTGACTTGTCTGATTCTGTCATCGTTTCGTGAAACTTTTTAATTAACCCCTCCATTGGCACGAACTTTATGCTCTGGCGTGTTTATTAATTATTTAAAACTTTGTTTTTCCAGCATTTTTCATCTTTCAGGTGCTAATTATTAACGCCAACCGCTCATTTTTTTTATTTCTGTGCCTCAGTTGTTTAATTATAATTGTTTACAAATTGTATATCTTTTTATTATCTTACAAATTGTAAAAAAAGCGATTTAATATCGGCTCATACGAATCAGAAATATTTGTAAGTCTTTTGAACAAATTAGTTATTAAATATTAATATTTAAAAGTCTACGATACATTTAAAATTTGGTCCTTGTGGCGAAGTACCTATAATACCGGCATAACTTGCTTGCTGTATGCTTACTCGTATACGCTGAGCAGGAGAAGCACCAACTTGGATCACCGTTACTGACTAGGCGCCTACTTAATTGATGTAAAACAAGTTATGTTTGTTAATGTTTATAAACTCAAATTTAATAGTATGTCACAAGAACTAAAGTTTTAATATTCATTATAACCTTTTAATATTTTATTTTTTGAGTTTCATTCTTTTATTTTATCTTATTTTATTTTCATTTAACTATTAAAAGTCGTTTTCTTAGTTCGTACTTTTTTATTTTCATTTTCTAAGAGAATATTCACTTACATTAATAGAATTTAATATGTTGTAATTATATCTTTAAATCAGTTAAAATACACGCTGAGCCTTGCTTTACCCGATTATACATTAATTGTTGCGTTAAAATAAGGTCATTTGGAATCTGTCTCCTACTAGCAAAAACGGAGATTTAAAAGTTTGGACCCATCTATCTATAAGTTGATATAAGTATGTGCCGAGTGGTCACAATGATCACCAGCCGCGGAACTAATCCTTGATTACTGGCGAGACGGAATTTGGTGGTTTTTGTCATAGTTAACGCGTGTACAGGATGTTTTATAAGCTGTTGTGGTAAAATATTTAAAGGTTAGGTTAGTACTTTTTAAAACGCACGTAATATTTTCAAATTTTACAATTATCTGCGCGTTGTTGGTTGCCCAATATAATTTTAGCTTGACTTTTTTGATAGGAACAAGATGTGTACTACATCATACTTTGATAGGAACAGGTTTGTATACTATTAGTTAAGTTAGTTAAGGTATTCTCACCCTTTCTTGTTATTTTATTGTTATTTTTAACTAAGTAAAGTTATGAGGCCATGGCTCGCAGTGAGTCAAGCACCAGCGGAGTGAAATCCGTAACTCAATTGTTTTGGTATTATCCATAAGATGGTATGAGCAAGAGTTTTAAGACATTAAAAATGTACGAACACGCAGAACAAACAGTACGAATGAATGTGACGTGTGATTTTGACCTTAAATATAACACCATATATTATATGAGGCTCATTTAAGACTCAAGAATTGGCCAAATGAAAAGCCCATTAATCTCTAACAACTATAAAATCAAAAATAAACCTTAAATGGTCCATGATTGACAGCCTCCGCTATAAAACATTCTCGATAAAAACTCGATAAACTACGAATGATTAGGAATCGTACGGGATTCGATACAGTTTCTATTTATTTTTAAATTGACGATTCTAAATCGAATCGCAACCGAATAGTGAGTAAATTGTTTTGGGATCGTTGTTTAAACAATAAAAAGCTTTTAAAAATGTGATGTTTTATTTCAAGGTATCTTCCGTACCTACGTTGACTGCACCTAAGAACTAACGAACCACTAGTGTCCTATATGTTTTTGTCACTATAGCTTCTTAAGGGTTGCTGGACGATATTGCTCATAGCGATAAGGCCGCACGTTGCTACTGTGGAGTAATGCTTTCTCTTAATATCTTTAATGTAATAAAGTGTAAAACAAATAAACTCAAACTCAAAATATCTTTATTCAAGTAGGTCTTTATAAAGACACTTTTGAATCGTCAATTTTTACACTACCACCGGTTCGGAAGGCAGTCATCTACCGAGAAGAAACGGCAAGAAACTCGATAGCTGCTCTTAAAATAAACAATTAATACAAAATTGTGCTACTGATAATTAAAATAACAAAGCATTGTAAGGCTACTCAAGAATTGAACTGTCCCGATGCTGAGCCAATTGCCGACACATTAAAGGGACCTTTGTCCTCTAAATAAATAATAAATAGTATGAGCGTTATAACACTAGCACTACAATAGTAACAACATAACATAAGTGTTATATATAACACCATTTGTGTAAAATTGTGTATACATAACACGTACATGTTATTTACAATATATTTCCAAGCACTTTACGCCTTAAAAAATCGCATTCATATAAAATCCTAAAGCTAATTAAAAGTAGATAAAACAGTAGGTAATAACAGAAATATAAAACACCTCGTTCAAAAATGAAATAAAAGGTTGAGAAATGTAACAAACGAATTAATTAAATACGAAAATAATTTACGCAACTCATTATGTAAATCCAAAGTGAGCCATAAATTCGTATTGCAAACTAGAACGTAAAATGAGCAAGTTTAATACGACCGCACTCAGGTAACTAAGAGTATTTATAGACCTCTACAAACACGGTAATGGTGTAAACGTTCGCCGCAGCCGAAAGCCATTAAGTTCAAAACTCAATAAACATCATTGTTTCAGCGCTTAACTAGGAAAATAACCCGCGCCGGCCGCCCGGGGCCGCTTTGGCCCGATCTTCACTTCGCGGCGACCTCTAATATTCATAAGTCAATTTCCTGCCCCATTAATACGTAACGAAGTAGCGCAAATGGCCTTATCGCTTGTGCGCGATTACTTGCTCGCCGCTCTCTTACATAATTCAACGTATTAAACGAAATTGTTTAAACCTTATTGCTCGATTACGTTCCTCCACCCCGGGCACGCCTCGTTTCCTTCGGCCAATCGCCGCACGGCCTCGCTTCTCCCTCCAGCGAGGGTCTTCCCTTCCTTTCCTGTCCCCGCCCGGCTTTTTCCCGTTTTCACCGAACTGCGTACAATGACGTTTCGTTGTTAGGCGTAGATGGACGTATGGTGAGCGCGCGTGCGTGGATTTCAGTGCGAGCCGAATCGCGTAATGAATAAATGATAGGTACATTTCTTTTTTACTAGTGCTGTGTATGTGTATGACTGACGATTTAGATGGCGTTTGATAAATAGACGCTGCTATGACTATGCTTGCGATGGCTCGAGGTTCTGACGATAGAAGAGAAGATGATATAGAGGCTGAGGGAGAAGCGAACGGCGAGGTGGATGTTGTTGGGGTCGAAGAGGCCGCACCGGTGGACCTGACCAGGCGTTTAGGGTTAACAAGACCTCCCGAGAGAACGGCAATAGCTTTTTCTGTAGAGAATATATTGGACCCAACTAAGTTTACGGGTCGTTCTGAGGTACCTTTGAGATATGACGAGACATATTGGAGACCGCATTATGATAGAGAGGACAGTGATTCTGGTTAGTAACAAATTTAATACTAAAATCGGATACTAATAATTATTACGAACGCATATTTGGTATTATTTATTATTCTTATAATTTTACATACAATTGTTCTACAGTATAGGGATCGATTGCCATTGATGTTCGTTTGTTCTTATTGTTTTTCAGTCGCGTTTTCATACATTTCCACTTATTGCAATGCAATTATTATAAACACGCGCAAAACACCTTCTCTCGGTTTTATTGCAATGACATAATGTGCTGAACAGACTTAAGTTAGATAAGGTATTTTAGTTCCTGCGAAGTTATATTTCCTTTTTATATTTAAACACTAACGTTCCTTTTCTCTAACGTGTCTTTTTACGTATGCCGCAAAATTGAACTTATTTAATTATTAAAACAAATAAATAAACTAACATAATCGGTACAAACACGTTCTGAACTTTTTCCTCAACATTTTATGCTAATGATATAAGCAATTGAATGCTACACTTGTGCAAGAGAATTTAATAATTGTTCTGCTTATATCTCTATTTTTAATAATTTTTAAGGTCATATAATATATATTTCTGTAACTTTCATAACTATTTTGTTACGAGAACGATGATTTTTTTTTAAATGTTCGAATTAGATCAAATAGTTGTAACATTTTTATATGGATTTGGTATGAAATGTATAAAGAAATATAATGTATTCATATATGTTACTCAAATTTAAATACGCCTTCGGATAATGTGATTATGATTTCGTTTAGCCTTCAACTAAGTTCAAAAAAAATTAAGGTATATTACGGAGGCAATAATTATTTGTTCTATATTCGAATTATCGGTTACCTACTAATAAAAGTTGCTTGTCTGGAAGAGATCGCTTATTAGCGATAAGGCCGCCCCATACTAACGTTTATTAACGTCATTTACTTCTACTGTTAAAGTGTAAATAAATAAAAAATAAAAATTATTAGTCGTCTGCAAAATATGACCTGGGTACTCTAACCATTTCCTAAATTCGCATTATACTTAAAAATATCCTTATAACGTATTCAGTACTAAGCACAGTAATGTAAAAAAAAAACAATAAATTAATAATAATATATAAAGTATCTCATACCAAGTTTAGTTGAGCATTTTTAACCCAAAATAAAGGTTTAAACACTTACCTAATCCTAATTTCTAATGATAATAGCCCCAATATCCTGTATTACGTAGCAAACAAAAATCAGCCTTTCCAAATTATCAATCATCTATTTTGTGTGTCGGCCAGATTTTAATATGGCTTTAGTTACCTAAATAAGAATTACAATAATAGAAAAAATACATGCTAATCCTATCGCTTAAACGATTGTATGTATGAACATTCATATTATTTATTCTATTGCTTCTAACATATATAAAAGCTGGATGTGAAATATATATCTGTTCACATTATACCTGCAAGTTTATGCAGGCCTTACATTTTACACTTCGAATTCTTTTTTTGTCGCACAGTAGCAGGCAATTTGGACAAATTAATAGCTTATTGTAACTTTGATTAGCTACGTGACATTACTAACAATGTTGTGGTATTTGTTTTAAACAATTTTCACCTCTACATTCATCATTATAAGAGTTACATTAGCATGTAATTATTATTAGTGTCGAACAGTCTTATCTCAATTATGGACGTGATGAAAGGCTTTTTGTGCCGGAATCGAAACGTAATTTATGTGTGTTTATTTAACGTGTAATAATGAGCTGTGAATTGAAATATTAGTTCCGACTTGCGATTGGTTTTTAGTTCGAATGTCGTTTGATTTTTGCATTCAGTTTCATCTGTAGTGTTTTTAAGCAATTTTTAAGTTATTTAGAATAATAGTATTCTATATATATAGATATATCTTCGTCTTTTGACGTTTTTTCTTGAAACACAAATTAAATGAAAGATAACTCTATTCACCTTGCACATTAATTGTCAAAAAAAATATATAAAAATTTGATTCTGCGAATAGATTACTAGCATTTCCCAAATCTAGGCAGTAGAGCGTACAAGAAGAACTGACAAAAAACTTTCCGCAACTCCTTTAAACCGCCAAGTATGTTCTACAGTACGGTTGTAAATGAGCTGCAACCATAACACCATCCATGGAATGCATCAATATCTCTATACGTTCGTTACATATAAAACGATAAAAGACACCTTTACCATCGATGGGCATGGTTAAATATCACACATTTACGTTATAATGCGAAGAACCCGCAAACGTCTGATAGGCTTTACTTTCGTGTTGGAATCTTATCGTATATAAGTATTGATTTGTGTTAAGCTTTTGTCTTCTTATGGAAAATATATTTTAGCGTTATTGTGTATTTTATCCAATAATAGTTTAAATCGTTATTGTTACGAAATAGTACAATGGAACGGGCATCTTATACAGCCTCACTCTCAGCCTCGTACATTTATTTTAATCTATATACATCTAACTTTATCATTACGTTCTATTCTTGTTTTTACTTTAATATACCGGAAGTTAAAACTTGAAGACCAAATACAATTTCTTTATGTACCCCACATATAATAACATGTGCTTTTATTTAAATCTTATTCTAATTTCTGTAATAGCTGAGATTCAAATTAATTAAGTTTAATATCATTTTAGAATTTTTAAAAGGAGTAAACGCTTTAACTTAATAGCTATCCTTCAATAGTTTTACTTTAAAAGCATTTTATTATGTATGTAGTAAATTAACGAATTAGCTCAAATAATAAACTAGCTAGAGAACGTATAAATCGAAAACTATAAAATGTTTTTTATTTAAAAGAGATTTTAAAAACCGTATGGAAATGCTTTTTGTTGATGATAAAAGAGTATTTTTTACGTCTATTGGTAGAAATGAGTTTTCATATGTATTTTAACCTCGTTGGTTTGATGCAGTAATTATTTGCACGTTTTACCAAATGAATTCGTGATTATACACAAACACAAAATACTTTATTTCCAAACTTATAACAATATAACGGAGGCTGGACCCTGTGCTGTGGGTATTCAATATATTATGTATAATTATTTATGAATGAGAAATCAACCGCTTCGTATTAATAAATAATTTGTATAGAAAATATCCCCGATTCGTATTATCTCCTTTTACAAGCAATATTAACAAGCAACAAAGATAAAAAAATATTAACAGAAATTGAATAGTAAAATTATACACGGGACGATGATTAAATAAATGTAATTAATATTTATCTTTTTATGTTAATTACTAACTACTTCCACATATCGATTGAATCACTTAAATATTGCATTAATTGATTTTTAATAGTGTTCCCATAAAAGGGAAAGTATGTACTGGCAACATCCGTTCACGGCGGAAACATAAATTATATTATTCTTATGTTTATGGATTTATTGCAAAAAAAGATTTAAATAAACTGTGAGTATACTTTATATTATAATTTTTTCACATAAAATTATTTTTTATAGAAATTTAATAGTTGATTTGGAGGTATTTTATTGTACGCAAAAACATGTTTCTTTTTTAACAAGGACGAAAAAGCGTGAAGGCTTTTACATAACACGCAAATAGAGTATATATATAACTTTACCTAGCTTAATAAAGTTAATTAGCTAAATAAATATAACCTTTGGAAATATCTAAACTGCTTGCGAATTTCGTATACTATAACACTTATTCAAAACGATCCCTAAACTCCCAGAATTTAATACATTTTTGACATCTTAGACGTCCTCCTTTTATAATATCTACACAATAAGTAAGTATTAATGATTGATTACGACAATAGAGTAATGCCTAACCATACCGTAAATGATCTTTGTAAAATCGTCTAAATTGGAGTGTCATTTACTTGACTTATTGTTAAGCTACCTAATATATTACAAGGAGACATTGAGATGTTATCACATATAGATAAGCACGGCGTTATTTCCACGCCATTCACCAATAAATATAACGTTAGAGAGATCGTTGATAATAGGCAAGTTATCTTCATGTTTTGTATAATAATTGGCCGTCGTTGGCTTTTAAAAAATCCTCTTGTAACTAGTCGGTTATACTATTTAACTAAGTCAGTTATATTTTTTTTTAATATTAAACAGTATAAAACTTCCAATTGTGGGGAATGTATGGGTGCTAACTAAACTAAGTCGGTAAAATGACAATGGCATTTCACGAAACGTCACAACATTATTGTTTATGGCAATAGTCTAAAATAGAAAAAAACCTTTTCGAAAAAAAAAATCGCTTTATTTTTTATGTATTTATAATACATGTGTAACAGAATCCTATAGGAAAACTTGCAAAAACCCGCAACACTGAAAAACGAGCTTTCTTATCCTCCTCTCGATTGGCTCATGCTAGATAGAGACAAAACACTCGCCAATATGCGTCAGAATGAGAAAGAGTCAACCCTTCGTCTGCCGTACCCTTTGCGCACCAATCCGTGAAATTAGACTCGTCTAAACGAATCTAACGATTATTTTATTATCCCTTTTGCGCTAAGATTTGTTCCTTGCTCACTCAAATAAAAATAAAAGGTGAATAAGCCGTACTAGGGGTCAAGCGGACATAAATTTGCCGCCGCTTTGGCTTATTTCTCGCTTCTTTAGTCTTCGTAGATAAAACGATTTAGATTTACACTTAAATACATCGTTTCTGTTATATAATAACTATCGTATAGTATAATCGTTTAGTTTAAGCTATTCTATTTATCGTATACAATTTTTGATATTGTAGAGACGATTTTAAAACATAAGTTTTATAAATTGAAAGTATCCTAATCCTTTTTAAGTTAAGTTAAAATTTCCCAATTGTAATTCACAACGTTACCAACTTTGGGTTGTTTTCACGTAATTTCAGGGTTGTAATTAAAAAGTCAGCGAGCAGTGTTGCCAACATTAAGCCCCTCGTTTACGCGAGAGACTTTCACTTCCGGCACGCTGATTTTACGTAATAAACACCCTTTATTATAATACAATTGGGCTTTGTAGATAAGTTTAAGTTGTCGTTTATTTAAACCCTTTCAGTTATTAAATATACTCATAAAAGTATATTAGTACAACAAATGGTGAAGAATCTTGACGTGAAAAGGTATTAATATCATATATTAAGCTTATACATAGACAACACACAGTTGGTTAAACACTTTAAAAAAAAAGCAAACCTTTAAATCCGGACGGCGTTCGCATGTATGTTGTATCTTGTTTGTATTATTATATACATTGTATTTTGTTTTATCTTTTAAATGTTTCAAGTTCCCATATAACTGTTGAGTGTGTATACCTTGTTTTATACGCACATAAGATGTTTGGGGACAGATGTAATAAAATAAAACAGTACTTAAAAGAAGAACTTTACATTGGTTTGAGGATCCATTTTTTAAATTTTATTACTGTTATATAAATGTCATAAATTACCTGATTTATCTGATAAACTTGCTTTTTATCCATTAGCTACGTAAGCCCATGTAATTGTTAAAATGAAAATGGGTTTACATATAAATCCCTATCGTTAATATGGAAACTTAAGCATTAACAGACAAGAAGAAAGGGATTCCCTATCGATCCAACACACATTCAAATAAATTAAGTCTAAAACGTCTAAATATCGTTTAACATAACTGCGAACAAGCACCCATCCACCAAAATCACCGAAGCATGGATCCTTTCAAATTACACTTCTCCATTTTCTTCATTTAACAAATTGATGTGTTCAGTGTAGGCTAACATCAAAAACGGCTTCTAAGACAAAGTGTTAAAGTTGAAATTTCTTAGATAACGATTGGGAAACTAGGAGGACGCTTACGCCCAAAGGATAAGGCACAGTTCGGTTAACGGTATAGAGTTATTCCATTTTTAGCCTTAACAAACAGAGGTTAGAGTGCGTAATTGCTCGGCTGGAATGGGAGGGAGGTTTGCGGTCCAAGTTTGTAATTAATAAAGCCCTCTCGATTACAAGTGCCTTTCCGCGTTGGGATTTGGTGGAAGTTTGAAACGACTATAGATTTTGTATAAACGTTTTGAAGTTTGAATTATATTGTAAGGGATAGGTGTTTAGTATTCGATGTTAAGTACATCGTTTATATTATATTTATATTATTCTTATCTATATATTCTATATCTTTATATTATTATACTCATTTATATTATTTTTTATTCCGTATTCATTTGTAAATTGCTGGGCTAAGAATGTAAGTGATTTAAAAAATACAATAGAAAACGGTGGTCTTATAATTGTTTATTTGATTAATTGTATTTACATTGGTCTAAATGAGGCGGATGGAATGTAAGCCGACAGCATAAATATCAGATTGAATATGTTAAATAGTCGTAATTATTTTTTTCTTTCTCATACTTACATAATATTGTATTTTAAAGCCTATTGAGTTCTTAAATTAAGCTTTTCACTTTAAATATAATGCGACAGTGTGAAAAATATACTTCATAGCTTTTTGTATAAGTGTAGAGTGGTATTCACTTGACATCCTATTAAACCTAACCTAACCTACTGTTTGTTATCACGGCGACCACGGTGATACGGTCAGATGATAAGTATTTAATAATTAAAATAAACTATTTTTAAACAAAACTTTTATTTCCAATTAATATAAACGTGAAAAATTACTGTTCTTTGACGTTAAAATATTACGTGAGTATCACTTTTTCTACGTTTACGATTTGTATAAACATAGGCGTAAGTTATATATTTTAACCTGCTCGTAGGCTTTCCCTCCCTTCAGTGCAAATCCCCACAATGTGTTTACACTACACATTTATTTATCCGCTGGTTGGGGGTTAACTCAGTTATATATCAAACTATGTCCTGATATCTATACGTTGATAATTAAAAAGTTTTGATTCTCATCTCTGTTGTCTCTTGCTTATGGAGTCGCAAATACTTTGTCGTCTTGCATTTATATCTACCAATAGGGTAGACTTCACAAAAATACAAAACAACATTATTTTGCATTTTTTCACAAATTGACGTAATTGGGTCAAAGCCAACTCTAATGTCATAGAAAAACATTGAATCATAAAACATGTAATTTTATGTTGAAAAAAATATTGCGTGTTGAAATAATTTATTTATTACAACATATATATCTGGAAATCTGATGTTATATTTGATATCTTGTGTAGTGTTGTTGGCCCCGTTGAATTAAATATTATTGTGCTTTCAAACCTTAATTAAATGTATTATCGTAAAATGTACACTTATCGTAAGCTACGGTATTTAATTAGACACGATTTAATATGTATGGATAGATAACAAAGTTTGTTAAACTATATTACGCAAATAGCTATAAAGTATTTTTACGACGCCGTTGACTCTATCTTAATTTTTTCATGTTTTCCACATGATATAATGCCCATTTCCGTTTCCTTCTCATTCGAGCGTTGTCAATGCGAAATAGTTTTAAAGCTTTTAATTTTTAATGTGGCAACATTGGCAACAATTTTCGTCCGGAAACATTAAAATATAATTTATGACCATTCCGTGGTTAGTGAAATTAGTAAAATACGTTCTAATGGCCGACAGGATGTGTAAATATTAAGGAAATTGTCTCAGTGTTTAAGTGTGACATCGGAATCGTTTTTGGAGCGCGAAATGGCGATAAAATCAACATTAATAAGTGTCAAATCGATGTGAAGCGGTTAAGCGTGTTATAATACTGACATCGCGCTGAATGTGTTCGTAATTTTTAGGTTATAATTAATGTGTGCTCATGTGTTCTTCATTTAAACTGTCGCGATCAAAAGTAAAGTCGTCCGACGCTGCTTCTATAGTTTCTTTGTCTGTAACTTTTAACTTTCATGTAGCTATTTAGAAAATTCTCATCGCTTAACCATGTATGCAAAATGCTGTACTTTATATTGAATGCTCAAGTCAATTATATTTGGTTTAAACTGCGATAAGTGTGAATTTTCTAGTTGCGTGCCCTGAGAATCTATATTACTTTTTTTTGTTTCATTAACACAAAAGTTGGAATTTAACGGTAAATTGGATAGTACAAAACACAGAAATATAATCCATTTTGGCATAATACTTTTGTTATGGAATTTCTATACATATACAATCTATCTTTATCCCAACCCACGTGTTGATTTGGAACATATATTTATAATAGACAATCGACAGGCCTCCGTTGGGGCATGTCTCGTTGACTGATATATGTGACTCTTTGAGCTAAATTAAATGTTCTCATGTAGCCGCGTCGTTAGCAGATAGTTAAATTATTTAACTACATTCGTCACATCACTCTCCTGTTGAGAAAATTTATCAAATCATAGTTTAAAACATATCAGTACCTTGTATTAATGGACCAGTATTACGACGTAGGTTCCATGAACATAAATAAGTTATATTCAGATTATTTGTAATGTGTAATTGAGCACTGTTAGACAACCTTATTTCCTGTCATTTTTACATCTCATAAAGAAGATATAAGTACCTAAGTACCTCTAACCGACTAATATAGATTTAGCCTAATAGATTTTGGCTTCTCAAAATTACGCGTACTATTAATAGCTTCTAATTGATAGGTCTCAAACACGGCGTTTTGTTGCCCGACTGACCATTGCTAGGGGAATGGGTAGTCGAGTATCAGGCCGTAGCTATTTCCTATAATATACCTTTGTACAAACTACGCAGTCAATAGAAAATCAATCTGTCTCCGGCGAACGGACAAACAAATTCACATTACTCGCACGTCTTACTAATTGTCTACAACAAGACTATTTAAATTCTCGGCTGGCTCCAAAATAGATTTGGTCGTAGAAATCTTATACAGCATGATATATTAATTATTTGAATGGAAATTTCTAATCCAAGTCAAGATGTTTGGTTCTGTTCTTAATAAAAATGTCTTGTTTCAGTCAAAGATCACCTGCAATCCGACATTGAGGCGGATGATGTGGAGACGGATGACCAGACATCAACCATGGATGATGACATCCTCACCCAATCCGACCTAGACGAGAACGGAGATCCGAAAAGTCCTAGCAGTTCCAAAAAAGGCAAAAGTTCCCGGGATTCAAAGGGCGGTACCAAACCAAGGCGGGCAAGGACAGCTTTCACCTATGAGCAGCTGGTGTCTTTGGAGAATAAATTCAAGACGACAAGATATTTGTCAGTGTGCGAACGGCTTAATCTTGCCTTAAGCCTTAGTTTGACGGAAACACAGGTTGGTATTGGATTGTTATAGAACTACTTCTAACTTTGTTTAAATTAAAATTCGTTAGAAAGAGACAGAAATCAATTAGTAACTACTGCATCAATTTTTAATAACAAAAATTGTCATTCCCAGGTCAAAATATGGTTCCAAAACCGCCGCACCAAGTGGAAAAAGCAAAACCCTGGTATGGACGTCAACAGTCCCACAGTTCCACCACCGCCAGGAGGTTTCCCTTCAGGGCCCTATCCAGGAGGCCTACTCTACTCCCACGGCGTGCCCTATCCCTTCACAGGCCCGGGGCCTTACGCGCCATACTTTCACCACCTCGCCGCAAACCACCACCACTCCCACGGATCATTGGGCCATTCTCACACGTGATTGTGGCAGCGACCAGGGTCTCAAGACCCGAGGGTCGAGAAAGAAAACGAATGTGGACTATCAAATTGATGTTGTGAAATATTACTAGTGAAAAATACTCTTTTCGCTAGTAAATCAAATAACATTGAATCATGGGTAACATGTTTTATCACTGAGAGCTGATTGCAGAACTTGATGGACAAAGCACTTCTCTATATAGCGTTTTTTTAATGATAACATTTCGACGTCCTTTAAATTCGGTTAGTGATTACGTTCTCTAGATAACGACACTTAATGTTATGAGTGAGGAACCTGAAGAAGTGATTTTAACTATAAAAGTGTTTAATTAGTGCAATTTAGTGTAAGTGAATTATGAATCGAATGTGATATGTTAACATAAGATTTGTAATTAAATTAGAACGTAGTTTACATGTGAGTAACATATATTCATTATATATGACAGAATGGCTTGATCTTAACATATTGTAACATTGAGTTTTTTAATACTGTTGTCAAAGTTATTTACCGTCCATATACCAAACGATATCAGTTATTAAATTGTATTATACAAATAACATATGGTCAATGAAGATGAACTAATAATTTTATTTTATATATAAAAGTCTTTTTATTTACGTGAGATCATAAAACATCTTTTATACACGCGAATTAAGATTTATTATAGTAACGTTAACAAAACCAATAACAAGAAACCTTTTGTTTCACGTTTTTCCTGACCTATGCTAATTCAAATGATATAATAAACAAATGTATAAACTATAACTATTTTAAAAACAAATTAATTAACATTTTATGTTCCGTAATTTTGGGCCAAACAATGTCTATTACAACAAGATGTATCCCTTGTGTACTTGCTACTTATATATCAAACTGAGACGTAACAAAACGTTCCGTATTGGTTTAGGAGTTACGTATAATTTGTGCAATTAACTGAGTTGCGCTGATTACATACTAAAATTACATATACTACATATACATATAGTACTATGCCATGCCAAACACAGTCAGAGTTAATTAACCAACAATTGTGATAATCAGTTCTATTTCAAATATTTCTTTATATATTAAAGTCTATTATTATTTAAGAAATTTCGGGTTTACACATAATAAATCGGATTTTAATATGTAATTCAATGACATTGGTCAATACTGTCGTTGTTACAGATTATGTAAATAATAATTTTAATAGTACGAGGTAATTTCTTCTTAAACTTAAGTGTATGTAAATAATTATTGTATCCTATGCCTATTGTCTATTATTTAAGTTATATAAGTGAATGCTCAATGCTGTAAAAATTAGCCAGTGAAGATATAATTTAAGGTCGATGTTGATATTAAATAGTTTCCAAGTTATTTTTTGTTTATTAATTTAATCCTTTATATATAAGGACAGAGTCTATAAAATTAAAAAGAAAGAAAGAAATACAAAGCAACAATAAAAGATATTACAATAATCATAATATGTACATACATATATTATAAATATAAGTATTACTAGTATTAAAATAACTGATAATAAAGATGGTAATTGGAATATCTAACGTTTGATTCCCTGGTAAAATTATCTTTTAACGTCATGTCAAACATATGATGATTTAGTATGTCTCTATCGCTGACCGTGAATTATAAAAAGCCTTAATTATAAATGATACACCTATAGAGAGCCATTATATCAGTCATTAAGTTATAAGCGTTACGTCTTTAATTTCTCTGTGACTATTCAAATAATATTTACGTACATAGGTGTAATATTTCTTGACATTGAATCAGTATCAACAATATGTTATATGTATTCTATGGTATGTAGGCAAACAGCCATTCTTAATACACAGGCCAAGTGCAGCTACAGATGTCTACAATGATATAATGATAACATAATGAAATCACGTAAGAACATTGCATTTATGTAGAAGTAAAAGTTATCAGGCTTTAGAATTAACGAAGTACATATATGTATTATTAAATTTAAAACACAAGACGATCATAAAGAAAATTAAATTTTTATTATTATTATTATTACTTTTGCTGTATTTACAACCTATTTGGTTTAATTATCGGCAACAATGTTTAGGTTTCTTAAATCAGAGAGGTTTAACCTTTTAAGAGATTTCTTAAAGTTGTTGATTACAATACACAAAGTTTAATAAGTTGACTAACAACAAATAGATATATTATCAAAATCCGTATTAGTTTAACAGATTTGAGTAGAGCTCTTTAGCTATGAACTGACGGCAAAGAAAAGATAACATTCGAATTGCTCAAAACAACATTAAGCTATCGCTAGTGACCGTATGAAGATCATCCTCTGAATCATATGTTTATATTGTTATACAAGTTAGTTATGTGAAAACTGTGTGAAAAGAAATATGACTAAATTAACATTGATTGACGTCGCACAAATCTATCAAGCTTAACTAGCTAAAAATGTGTTGACCGATTTTTTATTTCAAGGGAGTACGCGGGCTCTTTTGATCGCGCTTCAACATGGCGGCGGTAAGTCATCTGTCATTTTTAATTGTCTGTCAAACCGCCACGTTCGGATGCGCGTCACGCACCACCGCTGAATATATTTAGTTTATTGCGTTATAAACGCGGCTAATATTATTTTACCGCTCCTCATTAGATTCGTATTTAACTCCAATTTCATTACAATTAAGCTATTTCTGTTATTTTAGTGTGTATTTTTATATGACGGAATTGTGTTGTGCTATATGATTAATATCTCACTTGAAGTGACAAGACTATGCGACAAATTCGATTAATAATGGCGCCTGAAAAACGGATACCATTAGTTTTTTATTGCCGTATACAATTCCGAACAAGTTGACATCAAAGTGGTTATCAGCGACGACGTATAAATAAGTCCTTTGAACAGAATTGCTTTCCAGCAGCGTTTAATGTCTCAATTTTTGAACGTCGGTGCTGTACACAAGGGACCTAACGTTTATTTCCCAATAAAATAAAATATATAGCTTTCTTCAGACACTTTCGACATCCAACAAGTGGCAATTAAAAGTGACAAATGATATGAGTTATACGCGTTGTGTCGTGCTACCGTTGACTCTAAAGATTTCACTCGGCTCTCTGATCTCGCTATAGTCCACTTCATTCTTGAAGAGCTGACGACGTCACAATGACCTATAGGATGATTTGAGTACTTGCTTTATTTAAACGACAGTCGTTTATGTCAATCAGAAAAGTACGGCCATAGTATGTATTATGTTAGCATTAAACCATAAGGCTTATGCGTGACAATTGACACGGGATTATTAAGAAAGCTTTTATATTACAATTTGTATCATTACTTTCAATAAACCGTAGTAGTTTGAATGTTATTTCAATGTCGCTGCTAAAGGCCTAGAATTTGAAGAATAAGACAGAAACAAAATTCCTAAGTCCTAAGTTTAATGGAAACGGTTTTAGGCTCAAGTTTGTGTATGGTTGAGACGTTAAACAATCGCTCACTTGTGACATGACCATTTCCAAGCATCTATTGGCGAAAACAACTTTACCCTAAAAGATTTGCGAGGTTTGAATGTTTCCATCAATACCTTTATTCACAACTTAATATGCGGAGTTTAAATACTGCTGACATAGCTTTTAGTAATTCTGGTTAGCCAAGGTAATACAGGGATCGTGTATTTGATATAGGAAACAATAACACCAATTCTTATACAAATGTTTTGACAAGTGTCTACTAAGCATGTAAAAAACACAAATTTAATCCCGAGAGTTTCAATTATTTGTTTAAGCTTTTTGCTTTACATCAACGCAGCACTTGGAAAGTTGTTCAGATTACCTATTATTTATCTTGCATCTGCCTCACGGTGACCTCCGTCATCGCTATCACGGAATTAAAAACAATGTATTTATAAATAGCATAAAATAGAATTAAAACGCAAATATATTTTCGAAATTTCACGCTGGTATAATTTGTGGCGTAGCTAAAGTGGCTAACGTAGCTAAACACGATCAAAGGAAACAAATCCGACGACAGAGGTGGCCAATTTGTGTTTAATTTATCATAGCACGGTTATTTAGACGCGATCTCAGACGCGCGGAAATAGAATGTGTCATAATGTAACCTAGGTGGTACTTTGTACAGTCAGCAACGGTGTTTAAAAAAAAACTCTCTTTTTCTCTTTCTAGGAGAGATTAGTGCTATCCCGTTACAATCTAGCCCCGGGATGCTTAAATACAGGAAAAAAGTGGTTCTGAACTAACCTGTGGTATTATTATATGTCTGTTCGAGACCCTCCCAAAATTGAAGATCTCACAAATCAAATCCATCCGGGCTAATGTTACTTTCCTAAAATTCTCTTCACTTCTGTAACATTTATAAAAAAAATATTAAAAGCCTTATCTCTATCCAGGCGTATTAAACGAAGATTGAGTTGAATAAAAATTTAAATGTAACGTTTGGTGAGGCCGGGATCAGGCGATCGGCGAAATCGGCACTTAACCGTCAGTAGACTGGTAATTGGGTATTCACTTCTTTAATAAATTGCTTCTGAGCGTACGATACTTCACACTGTTTCCATTGTTGTATATAAGGTACCGGCTTGTCCAAGTACGGGAAAATTCATTTACGACAGATTATTTTATGGTATTTTTAATGTTATCTAAGTAACATGGCTAAATAAATTAATAAATGACGTAAGAAAGTAAGTATGCCTCATTAACTTTGCAAAATGTAGATTCTTACCTTTATCATTTTACTAGATCATCACAATTACAACAGCTATTATAATTATATAACCCAACAATCAAGCTTTAATATATATAAAATAGTTTAAATTTTTGTATTCCTATAAAAAATAAGTCCTCAGAGTGTTATAATATCAAATAGTAAAGAGTGAAATCTTATTCTTAAATAACAGCAACACAATGGACACACGCAATGTCTGAGACTTCATTTAAAAGCTGCATATTTAGGCGAATCCAAAATGAGCTTTAAGCTTTTAAAAAGAATCATAGAGGCGGGAGGGTACACCTGACGATGAAAAATATTTATTTAGACAAATTTTACTTAAGGTAATTTAATTTTAGCGTAAAGGATGAAGATACATATTTTAAGGAATGAGAATAATTAATTGAAATATAAACCTAAGGTACACACTCTCACACACGAATTTATTTTAAATTAAAATACACGAGGCAAGGCACGGTTTTATTGCCTATTCGCAATGATGCGTAACATTTTTATTTTAAACTACTCAAAAACCAGTTGGATGACCATGTCAATCATAGATCCACCGTCCGGTAGTCTTATCTTATTAACTATTGACACTTAATCCACTTTTAATTAATACTAAATAAGCAATACCTTTAGTCAATTTTGAAGTCGGGTATTTTTTTTAAGAAATTTTAAATTTTTCGCATTCGACTGTACTGTATGCAGTAAGAGCTCCCGTTAAATCCGTATGAGAAAATTGGTTTCAACGATTTGTTTTGTCAGACGCACTCCGTGGAAATTCTGCAGACATTTAAATTATGAACGAGATTTACCAAGTTTCTCTTTACTTAAGCTTTAATTACTTCATTGCTTTGATTATTCCCTTTGTTTCTTTATTTCTTTATATAGAAGGTTTAGCGTTACCGTTCCACCAACCACCAACCAAATAAAACCTTTCTTTGGCAGATATCCGTATTAAAAAGTATTAAATTAAATTAATAATTTAATTAAAATACTAAATAACTTCCGTCAAACAACATAGACATTCCTCGAATCACTTGACTAATTACTAATTCAAATTTAAAAATTCTTTACTAAATTAGGGTGATTAACAACCACTTTTGAATGTCACTAAAACTAAGTTTACATGGGTTCACTGCGCGCCGTCAGCTTAGAAGAACCCACAAGATAACTGGTATTTTGGTCTTTTTTACAATTGTCTTACTGCAGTACATCAATTAGTTTTCAAGCATCATCATCAACATCAGTATTCGTGATATTAGTATTTTAATTATGTTTATCGTAATAAAATATACATATGTAAAATGAATATATTAGATATTATTATACATAACTGTTACCTAAAAAATCAAAGCCTCATCTACTTAGCCTACTTAAAAAGCCATTTAAAGGAAATGTCTTTTACTTAAGATTTAATATTTTGTATAAGGGTTGTTGCATATGAAGCAAACACGCAAAGTACCGCCCTATTTATGCCCTTATTAGAGTTAGTCGAGGCGTATAATTAAAAAATAGATCAGTCTGACACAGTTTAACATCACAATAGCTGGATTAATGGACAGTTGCTGACTCCATTACGATATAATGCGATCCCCTTTGAGACGATTAAATTTTTTAATATTTTTCCAAATCAGCGCTTTAAACTTTGGGGAAATTAATCTTTGATATCGCGTTAGTTTAAAATAACATATGATTTATACAAACTTTATTATGTAATTAAATAAAAAAGTATATAGTAAGTAAGTATATATAGTATTATATCATATGTAGTTTGTGTAAAATGTAAAAGAATATAAATAATCATGTAATCGATATATGAGTTAAATAAGCTAAATGCAGCTATAACAGTACCAATAAAACGAAATTGATCAAAAATTACATGAAATATTAAAAAACAGTTACAAAGCGCTAAAACTGCGCACAAAGATGATTCGTTCTGCAAAAGTCAATTCTATTTCTACCCTCAATAGCGCGTTCAACGGTATTAGGTGCTTACTCAGTCGTGTGATTAAAAATTATGCAAGTTGATGGTTGGCCGCCGTCGCTGGTGGACGTGTGCGGGACACGCGACCCTATTATATACGTTTTAAAGCTTATTAAAACGATAATTTGGATATAAATACCATGAGATTTTCAATCGTTCTATCGGATTTATATTTTTAATGTTTTTGTATCAAGTAGTTACAAATTATTTTTTTATATATTATGTTATGTTTTATAAAGTTTAATAAGGTTAAAATGTATTATTACCCGAATATGTAAATAGACTTCAGTTTATAGAAGTGTCCAAGACCAACTAACGGAATTATCTAAAGCCTAAATACTGTTATTATACAATTTAAATTCCATATTTAAATTACTATATCCTAATAAACAAAACAAACCACAAAACTACACATCGCAATATTATATTCACAATAAATAATCATAAAGATCAGGACAAATTTCTCACACGATTAGTTAGACCCAAGGTATAATAAAAACCAGACCACAGCTAATACAAACTCATCACATGTTTGTTGTCCATACCGAGAATCAAACCCTGGATCCAACGTCCATAGTCTGGCATATATATTATTTCAGCTAATTACATATAATAATTATTTTAATCCAATATATTTTTACTCCTTATGCCGTGCAACAATACATCTTTGTTACATTCAATGTCAAACTTTGGCTTTCGTATAAAATGGATACCGCAAAACAAAAGTTTATAAAAGCGGTGGATTTACAAATTCGACAAAGTTCCAAACGCACCAGCAGGAACTCAGACGCGGGCGTTCGCCCGTGAAATAGGACCGTATATCGATTGGGGGCTTCTTGAAAGGAATTAATAGACATTCAACTGGATAACGAGAGATATTAAAACAATCTAGTGTCTATATAATTCAAAACCTTTTTAATCAACAGACAATAACTCGTATTTTTTAATAATATTTCGTAACAGGTATATAGTTATAAATGGTAGTTCTTATTATAGCATTCGAAATGAAAGCAGACGTAATTAGATTGCAATTAAAAACAAACTGTGTAATTGACGTATAGTTGTCGTTATCGTGGTAAACTCGCGGTGGCGATTGGTGGCAAGTGGTGGCGGTTGTCAGTCGTCAGCTTTGTGATGCAGATCCCGTAATCCGTGTCTGTCGGCCGCGTGTCAACACCACGCCGTGATATATAACGATTAGTGAGGATAAGCCTGGGCCATCGATCTGTTTGCTTTTTTGCCTTTGCTTACCTGCAATCATAACATTATGTAACGGTAAGAACATGCATTCATCTCAAAGTGTAAACTATATGACACTGAAGGGACTGTATGTATGGCGTTATAGAGAGTGTTAGTTAAATAAGGAGGAGAAAAATCATTGTATGGAATACAAGCTAAAGAAACCAAAGCTATTTGATTTCGGTACTTTATAGAGTTTGTCGTTCAATCTAGTGACGTTACATGGAATATACACTGTATTTCATTAGAGTACTGCATTTAAATAACCTTTAATAATTTAAATAAACTACGCAATAAATCAACTTTACCAAAGAAACTTTACAGACTATTGAGTTGTTGTAATTTTAAAGAAGTTTTAATGCGTTGACTGACCTGTTTCTCCGACACGAAATAAAATTCTTTTACAAGACTTTTATTTTAATATATGCGTACAAACAGTTGATCCCAATATGGGGTTATGTCCATAGAATGCTAACGTGAGCAGTAGCAAGCAACAGTGCGAAAGGATTATGAAGGGCTGAGATAGCAATTTGCGGTGTACTTAATTACAAGATAAATTAGTATGTAAATTAATAGTCGCACTCTCGCGACGAGTAAACACCAATGTTTTGATACGCTAATATACTCGCGTCTCTATCCAATTTAATTTGCAATTACATTAAACGTTATAACTGCGTTTAATACAGAAATTGTTTAATTTGCGCTGAATATTTGTTAATTACATTTTAACTCAGTTGTTTTATATACAAAAAAATCGTCTACTCTTTTTGATGCTGCTGTACGTTCAAATAAAATGGAAGTTAAAATTTGTTCATATAACGTTTTGAAATAATATTTTATGAATCAGTTTAGTTAAAGCGAAACATTAGTTCTAGTTCTTTTATCCACTTTTATCCGATTTTCATCCACATTATATTGTGTTTATACAGCCATTCACTTATCAACAAAATAAAGATATTACAATATTTTCGGGCCTGAATGTGAACATGTGGTTTATTCATGTAATTTAATGTTTTGAATTCGTTGAAGAAATACACTTTTTATTTAAACAACTACCAGCTACCTTCGATATTTTTGCAAAAATCCTCTTACCTCTTAAGATTATCTTCTCTATTTATGTTTATCTATATAATAATTATAACCAAATGAATTAGACAAAGTCTGAATTACTTTATTATTAGTTATTTTAAGATATCTTTAATACTTATGGGTACGATAGATACATATCTTTATTTAAGAAATAATTTTCCAAAGTCAAACAAGGCAATCGTTTACTCAACTCCCAATAGAATAATAGGGGAACCGGTTGCAATTACAAAAATTATGTTTACCCAAAAACCCCGTAAAGAACAATGTGTTTGCTCATCTAATATTAATAAAGATTTGATTCGGCAGCCAACGCCATGTTTGTTTAGCTGTCAAATTTGTGGATAGGACGCATGCGCGACACGTGCCAATGTTACGCTATGGTATTGAAACTTTATGGACATAATTTATAATCTAATTGTGCAATAACTTTAGCTGGAGGGTTAATTTAAGCTGGCCGGATAAAATTTTGGTACATTCCGTTCCCATTGTAACAAATTAATACCGCGATATTAAAAATGCAACAAAACTTAAACGTCTTAACAAATTTTAAGATGTTGCAGTGAAATATTCGAAAAGGTAAAGACTAAATTATATAATAACTAAATTTATTATCAACTTCAATAATTCACCGATACTACTATCTACAAAAGAAGTAGAAAACCATACTCCCGTCAAAAGGGACAACATAATTTACAAATCTGAAAAATAATACCAAGTTATTAATAAAAAATTACATACAGGGGCGAGTGAACGAATGATATTGGGTATCAAATCACAATTTGGCGGGAGATTGCGTCGACAGATCGGCAGGAGATAAGCTGAGCATCCCTTGTTTATTTGATTAGGTGTTTTGTGTCGACCCCTGAGTAATTTTTGTTTGCCAAGAAAATTATGTTTGTGGCTAGATACTTATCTAGGAGTGTAACCGTATTTGAATGCTTCCAAATATTGGATAGACGAACGGTTTAATTCATTTCGCAACATACCGAGTCTTTTCTACATAAGTATTAAACGAGTGGATTTTAAATATTATTGCGAGGTGTGTGAGCACAGATTATAAATCCCTTGAATAAAATATCTTATGATATATCTAATACTTTAATAAACTGTGATAATTAGAACGAGACCAGTAAACAGATTATAAAATCCATTCACATTCGTTCGTGTTCGAAATTCAAAGTTCTTATTAACATTATTCTCTTCACGTTAATTCGCCAATTTAAGCGTAGCGCTGAGCGCTCCTGATAGCTTTGACATTTCTCTTTAAAACACAATAGAATAAAGAAATAGTAAACTGGCAACCCTCATTACAGAAGGGGAGATTTACAAGACATTTAATCGGGATTAATAAAGTTTGATCGTTTTAGAAATAATAATTATTAATTATTTTAATCAAGAAGTATTAATAAAATAATTCTAAATAATAAAGTTATATATACACAACTATGAAAAAGGTTTTTTTTAAGTATCAAAGTTAATGGTTCCATTCATAGCGAATAAGCGTAGGGAATGATATTATTTGTAACGTAATCCGCGAACAACACGCGAGATTGATATTACTCAGGGGTGATATTGACATTAATTTATATGGATACGGTTTAAAAACCTATAATGGCTGAGTCGACACTAATAAAGTCTCCGGGGAGCAAAGAAAAAAATACATATTTTGTTGCTACTATAGATAATGTTAGAACAATTGTTACTACAATTGTTCTTGGCTTTTCTTGGAATACGAACGACGTTATATTATTATAAAGAATAGTAATAACTATACTTAAACAAAAGATATACTATTTTTTTTGTCTATACACACTTTTGAGATGCTGCCATCAACGAATTCAAGTACATATTTGAAAAAAATTGTCATTTTAATATAAATGAATTGAATTTGAAACAATACGCAGAGTTGTACACGTATAAAATATATTTTAAAGATACCGCTAATCAACGGTGAGCTCTGATTCAAAATTGAATTTTACTGCGTGACAAATGGCTGTGAAATTATTTATTCAAATATAACTAATTTCAATAAATTGATTATGCAAATTAGTTAAATGAATTCACGTATCCGGATTTAAATCTCGTAAATATTGTTAAATAGCGTGTAACATACACCATTTTGGAACAAGAGAGATTTTACATGTACGTCCAGCGCTGTTCATTCGAAGTCAACTGCGTAGAAAATTTGAATTAACGATTTGACACAAAGTTCTTAATTTGAATTTTGGTTTTGATGTCTCTATATGAATAAAAGGAAATTGGTTACGCGTCAACAAATGCTTTGATATTCAAAATTTTTTTTGCTGCGTGAGTCATTTAAATTATACGAATTATGTTGTTAATGGTGTTTTACAGATGGCAAATTATTCAAATTAGGAACTCCCTCCTCGTTATGGTGCTGCATGATTTATAATGCTGCGTTTTGTCTATGATTCCGTGATATATTTATACAATATACACATAATTCTATATTCTAGTTTATACAACCTCTTTCTTTGTAAATAAGTTTGTGGGTTGCCTGGAAGAGTTCGCTTATTAGCGATACGGCCACCTAATGTACTAACATCTATTAACATTATATACTTCTACTGTTATAGTGCAACGAAGTGTGAATAAATAAATAAGTTTATTCCAATTATTTGTTCGGGCACTTTAATCTGATCCTTAATATAAACGATGAAATGTAACGTGGATGCTATAAATATAAATTGTTCTCTGATTATCACCTTTTGGCAAAACATAAGATGTCCCATAGTGACGATAAATCAATGTAAAATAATATCCTCTAGAGAGGGGTCGGTGACATAATGGGGCTATATCCCGGTAACAAGGCTACTAGTTTTAGTTGTCATTATTTATTAACTACTTTAATTTGTTTGTACATGAGTATACTATCTAATAAAAGTCATTAAATAGAAACTTGTTTTAGTTTTTTAAATTCACGAATCCATTCAATATATATTATTATTTAAATTCTTGTAGTTTCAAATGAACACTTCGGAGAATCAAACTCTTTTGTAATATTGTATTGTAGATAGTTTGTGTCTATGGTGTAGATAGATGGGATTCCAGTATTGAAGATATAATTGACAGTCTTCCTAGTAGAACGTTTGAATAATTATATTGTATTTAACTTGGGCATTATTCACATTCTTATTTTGAATAGTTCCAATAACATAACCAATATACAATTAAAAAATCGCATATCTAAAATTAGCTTAAGTTTTGACTTATTAACAAATATCTAATTTTAAATTAAAGTAGATTCTACCGATCATAAATAGGCATAGGTAAATGTGGAGCTGTTCAGCAAGTGCTACATTGTATGAAAAACGCATTCATTTTGATGATACCAGCTCCCTTTTACTGAGTGTCCCCATTAAGATTTCCCGCAGGATTAGAGGAATCAATGTGATGCTTCTGCGATTGTCAGACCCCTGACCATAACGTTGTATTCATGTTAACGACTTTGCATTTGATACGTAGTTTTCTAGTGAACAAATATACGTTCTGGGTTCTATACGAATAAAAAAAAAGTATCGTAAATATGCTGAAAACTTTGTCTGAGTTACGTCAATGATGATGTCTGAATAACTTCTAAACCTAATTTAATTTTGTTAGTATCGTAATATCGTTACAGTGTGGTACACAGGCATAATAAGACTTATAAAAGTAGAAAATAAACGATAAAATATCCTTTTGTTTTATATTTAGCCTACCAACAAGAGTTTACCCGTTGAACGATTAAATAATACAAAGCTTTTGCTTGTCAGTAGTACAATTGTAGCAACTACATTAACTATACACAGAATAATACCAACAGTAAGAACAGTGATTTATTGCAGGGCCCACCTGTTAACACACTCGCCACTCGTGTCCCATTGTACTGTATAATTGATTTTGTATTATTGTATACTAAAATGGTTATATTGCATAATTTGTATGATTATTTTTTGTTTAATTGTTAACAATGTGGTATTGAGCCCTGGCCGTGATATTTCCATGTGAGAGAAATAAAAGGAAAACGGGTTTCTTTATTCTGGTAATAGTAATATTGTATCACATGAAATTATGTAATATCTTATTGCAAACATTATAATTTCATTGGTTGAATGAATTTGTTTGAAAAATATATTTATTTTTTCATAATTCACACCAACAAAAACCACACACAATAACATCACAACACAAAAGACGATAAAGGAGTTTATAAATAAGAGACACGCACAGAAAATAAAATTAAATATTAATTTAACGGAATTTTAAGCTGTTTTGTACCAAGTATAAATAGTAATGACGACATGACACAAACTTAAACACAAGCTATAAATTACATACCTGGGGGCTAAACAAACATCTGTGAAGTGTGTACCATATTTATTTTTAATATATTTTAGGCATCTAAATAAAACTATTTCCAAGTTTTTTATTATGTTTAACTACAATTCGGTGAATCAATATCAAATAGCGTAGAGTGGTCGAAACAATCTCTCACGTTTGTTTGATGTAAAGGGGTGTAATCCAAGACATGTTTATTGAATGAAGACACCATTTAGATAACTAAATTGGAAACTAACCTATGTTTAAACGGTAGGCAAGTGCCGGCATAAATAGTATTACTATATAACACGTATTCTATTTTCTGACTTTGGCTTCGTAATAGGTACTTAGATATTTTTTTTATTTTTTCAGTTTCAATATAGAATGTATGCACAATACACAAAAAAAGAAAAAGCAATAGCAGAATTCACACACAAACCAATTACATTAGAAAAATACAAATTTCAAAAAAAATATTTAAAATTAAAACACAAAAAAAACAAAGAATATAATGGAAACAAATTAAAAAGAAAAGAAAAAGAAACATAAATAAATAAAATAACCTAACCTAAGCCTTATTAAGAGCGTTATACACTGATAGACGGAAACGATTAATATTAATGCAGAATATATCCTGATTACTATTAATGTAATGTATAGTAATCCATTATTACAAATCATCCCTTCAAAGACGGTAAAAGATTATCAATCAACCCATTTAGTATCTACAGAAATTAAATTGTTTTCGCATAAGATCATATATGCCAATTTATAAGTTGAAAAAATCCTAAAAAAATTCACAACAGATCTAATAAAGTAGGCTTTATATATAGACAAGGGTTGGAAGGCAGAAATAGTCGTTGGTTACGCGGCGCGTTATTATCTAACCAAACAAGGATTTAACACCAACGCTGCACACGCAATACGACAATAAATTGTTCGTTGAAAAACATTTTAACGTCGTATGAGAATTCTGTATAAAAACATTTGATCACAGACGGCTCAGCTCAAGATACTAGGAAGTAGTTCAGAGCATGTTTTCGGCTCCTGCTGATGCAATTGTATCACCCAAATTACATTTTTATCGTTCCGCAATGCCTTTGTTACTTATAGTTTCGTGTATGTTACGATATATTGGCCTTAAGAAGGCATCATTGGGGAGGAAGGGGGTGAGAGGGGCGGGTCGCTAAAACGTTAATCGGGTCCGCCAGCTAATGGAATTTCTTTCTTAGGGGCGCTGCCAAAGGATTAATTTATATCAATTTAAATGGGTCTCATAAAGGATGATTTTTATTGCCCTTTAATTATCTGAAATGAAATATATTACAGCCAAATCGATTCAAACAAATTCAAATATGTTTCATTTTATTATATTAAAAAAACACCATTTCATTCATTCTCACGTTATTCAACGGCCTGTATCATAAACGTACCTTATATGGATTTGAATCGGTATTGCCATAATATTATTAACGAAAATACTTAGTCAATGATGTAAATTATATTGTTACTTTCATATATAAAAGCTTACGACCAAATACCAAAATAACACTTTACATTACTAGAAAGATTTTCTTTTATTTACGACACAGCGTGGTCCAAAGCCGTATTAAGTCGCGTAGAATCGCATCATCCTGTGTATCGGTAGCTCCTGCGACTAATCCCTATAAAATGTATGTGAGAGCAGACACGTGCCGAATTAAAAACATACGAGAAAAAGCACACGGTTTTAGATTGGATCTTCAGGAATTCTTTGAAAACACATTATTTAAGAACACTAGACATTGGTACCAAATTTAAGGAACTTCTTTCATGTGAATATGGATAGTAAAACATCAATAGATAGCGTTTATTATGTTGGGACTGTTAGCATAGACCAATGAATTATGTATGGCTCTGAATTACATCTTCAGCAGATAACATTGCCGGTTGTAATTTAACACATGATTTAATCAAAGCATAGCATTTATGTAACATGCGAAAGTATTCGCATACAAGATGGCGACGGAAATTAGATAATTGATGCGGTTTACTTGCGAGCACCTACGAAGGTTTAAACTATTCATAAACTGAGCTAGTATTCCAGTCCAATAATTCGGATTTACTCAAAAATCAACAAACGCACAGTAATTTTACAACAGTTGACAGACTTTGCAATCCGTCAACTGTGTTTTATTTAAAAATCACGCATTTATTTTGCAATAGATAAACAGCTTCGTTAAAGCCCAAAATAAAAGAAGTAAAATACATACAGAGTTTAGTGGCATCCTATTTTTTGAAAACAACGGATCGATCTTCGTGAGTGGAATAGGTACTGTAAAAATGGGCTCTACGAAGTTCTACCTATCATCTCAGCACTAAAGTATTCTTTGCAACAGTTATGAAAATCCGTAGCTTTAGTACTACACCATAAAAACTATTGAAGTGTGACAAATTGATAAACGCTTAAATTTCGAATATTCCGTGTAGATAAGTAATAACACTTCAATTGCTTTCAGAGAGATTAAATCTTATATTTAGTAAATACTGTTTATTTGTATAATAAATAGTTATTAATAATTAGTAATACCCAGAGAATGAAAATCTACAGTAATCTATCGGAATATTAAAAGTAAAAAACTGTTTGCAACTATTCAGTAGTTTATTTTACTGCTTATTAAATCTACTTATTTACAAATATTTACCTAGACACAATACAATAATACCTCTTTATTTTATTAATTAAAATAAGGAATCCACACAGAGAAGATACTACTAGCAACACTGAATTTAAACTTTTGTATAGCGAATGGCGGCAACTGGCAACAATGACAATTGTATGAATATGACGCGTTGCCTAGCAACTTGATTTAATTGGCGGTAAATCGGCTGCGGATTAAATGCCGCGAGCGAAGCGTGAAACGAGTGAATTTTATTTATTATAAGGCATGTATCTACTGCATACATCATTGTTATGATTCATTAAATGTATATGTACACACTAACTTTGAAAAGAGTAGCAATTGTAATTATAAAGCGACACAACTTTTTTAAAGAAACCCACATAATGTCTTTTGAGGTATATTTTTCGTTTTGTTTATAGGTAATACTATCTTTCTTCTTATATCAAAGTCTAAAGGACACGTGTATTCGCACGTGCACCTAATTACTGACGCCCTAATATAATGTCATTTGTAACAGGTATTTCCTACACCTGTTTGGGATTAGAATGAAGGGGAATTGAATTGTGCATTTTAAATTGCTCTTTTAAAGCTTATTAAAATTGTCAAACGATTGCAAAATGAACGCGGTAATCTAAGATTTGGTACGTTTAAGGGCCTACAACTATTATTTTATGCAGTTTTTTTATCGAATATTATTCTCTAATCTAATGGTATTATTGCACAAGTTTTTTTACTCTTGGGAACGGGAAAAACGTATAATATAACGTAATAGTTATACATATGAAAATAAATCATTGAGAATTATATAAGTCAAACATTTTTGTGTATGCTACAAGTTTTGTACAGATTCGTTGTATAATTCAGATTATACAACGACGTATAACTATCAGATGGATTCATTTTTCTTACCTTGTATATTCAGTGCATATATTCTATGTATAAATACACTAATATCGTAAATATTATAACGACGACGCGAAGCTTTATCATATATAATATTTTATAGAAATAACATAATTTTGGTTTAAAATTACGACCAGCTTTTTCGCTATAGCTGACGGTTGAGAGGCATCTAGGCTAATACTATATTATGAAAGCTCAGAGATTGCTTTAACGTGTGCATAGAAATCTGTACATTGGATTACATGAAATAAGTATTTTTCATTGCATATACAAATTTAAATATTTGCACAGTCTAAGAAGCCTTAACAATATAGCTGGCGTAAATTTAGTTGTGTATAACGGGCGTTATCAGACCAATTATAATTCTCTGCGTAAATGACACCGTCATTACGGACCGTTCATAACCGGCTTAACGCTGTATCTCTGCAGTATAGACAGCAAAATAATACATTATTTATTTAAAATGCGAAATTCTATATATTTCACTTTTTGTTGAGATTCTACAGACATGGCTTAACAGCGTACCGAAGCATTCTATTCCCGACGCCAAAACAACAAACTTTGTATGGCTTCAGAGACATACAAAATTACGACGAATATAAGGTGCTTAAGCTTCTATGTTTCACAATTCATAAGCCTTCATTTGAAATTTATGTTTAAGGTTTATGTGTGTTATGGAAATAGGTTGACGGGGTTGAAATAAGATGTTAAAGGGGTTTGGATAAAAATCACCAGATTTTCCAAATTCCTTTTATATTTAAACCACCAAGTCTTCTCTTCCGAACATAGGACGTACTACGACCATTCGGCATTAAATTTCATATATATCTATTAGGAGTGTCAATTCACGAAATCGTAGACACTAATGTTGCAATGTTTCTGCTGTCTGTACTGGTGGGTGTAAACCTCCATTCACCAGTCACCTCCCCGTTAAACAAAGCCAAGCCAATTATTATTAAATATTCGCAGCGCAATTTATAGCTTGTCCCCACAGGTAATTGTCCAACAGGACAATACAGCTTTATAGCTGGCAGCTTAATTAGCCTAATTATAGTGTTGACGCTGCCATTGTTGGTGTTTTAGATAAATATTATACTTTATTACGGAAATCTCATCTTTTAGGACTTGCTCAAATTATAAAGAAACCCTTTTAAGAGTTATTTTGCATTTTATGGATATTAATTTTAAACGTTCTACTTGCAAATTCTTTTATCGTTGTAAGGTATGTTTTCTTTTTTTTAAACACACTTAGAGTTAAGGCTTTATAATTATGTAATATACAAATTCATTTCAACTCGTTATACATAGTATGCATAGTTAATTTATGTAATTACAAATCGTTTAATAAGTTTTCAAATGTGTAATGTAACCTACACCACAAATAATCGTAGTCTTATCTCGGCAATAATTTCGAAAACACCCCTCAGTATTGCCATTAAAATAAACGCCATATGCGCTCGTAGTAAATGTCATTAATGTCAAATCTCTAAGGAGACATTTATGGCAACTCGTTTATTTTAAATGGTCTAGGTGAATGTCAACTTTTCTGTAGTTCTTCGTATTTGTTCTTATCGTTTGCTGTTATTTCTTGTCGTCAGTTTTAATGACAAGAGCACTACACCGCCAGAAATCCAAAATCATTCGACACTTTCATACAAGAAATGTTATATATTTTTCTTATGGTTGACGTTGATACAAATGGTTTATATTACGATATTGTTTTAATTAAGACTACACTAACTTAAAAGTTTTCTTGCTCTTTTCACTAAAGCCTTAGTATCTAGAAGCAGAATGGCATCGACATTTACGTGATGAGAGAGTCTGCTTTCATTTATCGTAAAAAATTACCAAATATAATAAAATTAAAACCAATACAGTTTGAAAAAAATATAAAAAAACCCCCAGAACTGCGATTATGTTTAAATTCCATAATGCTTAACTTTATATTATTAATGTTTTTTTTATCTCTTGTTTATTTAACATAATATAATGCTTTACTGTAATTTTATTTATTCTGCACAAAGATTTGTGTCATAATCATTATTAATGATGTGACAAGTTTAAAATAACAAATTGTTATAGAATATAATTCTTTCCCAATCATTTGTCAAGATTTGAAACATAGCTCATGTTTACTGACTGCAGTAATGCCAAAAAATAATATTAATATTTTAAAAATTAATGGAGCTGGAATAAAAGTGGTTACTATTTAAAAAAATATTCCAAAGGCCTATGAAATATGTATACCGTATAACGAGAGCTATGTATGGTTTTAGCTATAAAATATTTTTTTAATTATTTATGTTTGCATAATAAATAACAAACCTGTTTAACGGCTTTATATTAACTCAAACTTGTTTTTATTGGGAGATTATTTTCTTCATTAATAATTAAGTTTAATATAATACAATTTTAAGAAAGCTCCCTTATTAAAAGCGAAATGACCATAATTACGAAGCCAACGCCCTGAAATTAACGACCATATCATAGCACCCTAGCAAGTACGTATAATTGACAGTATAACAAAACTTTTCTACCCCTAACTTGCCACAAGTTTGCTTAGATGGCCGTTATAAAAATCTGTGATTTTGAACCTTATGCCATAAGAAATAAATTCCAAGCTTAGCACACCGCAAAATAATTTAGTCCTAGAAAACAGCAGTTCATTTGCGAAAATGTTGGCGCGCCTGCTTAAGTGTTGCACGTTGTTAAATTAACGAGCCAATTTCAAAGGCCTGGGTTGCCACCTACGTATATTTTACAAGGTGGTAATGTCCCAGGTAAACTCGTTTTCATTGTGTTTTAGTATTTTCTTTTCATTAACAAAGAGACAAAGGCATGATAACTACGGGCTTGAATTTTAATGTAATCTATTATCATACTTTATAAAAATATTACCACAACTTTTTAACCAAACGATGTTTTTTTAAATACTCATTTAAAAATTATTTAACTTTAACTTTTTTTCATTTTGAAACAGCTACTAATATATGTATTAACAAGTATACGTTCAAAACGTAAATCCTCAGTCATGTAACATTCGCCAGACTATACCTAGTCTGCTTTTTCTATGGAAATTTCTATTGTCGTGTAAAACATAGGTGAACTTGTAGAAATGTTCACGATTTTGGGCAAATAGTTGTCGACCTACAAATGTGGCAATTAGTCCTTTCCTTCTGAGTAATGTGCGCCAGACCGTGATTAAGTCCCGGTAAGATAACGTGAGGTACTGATTAGATATTTCATTTGCAACTAAGGTGTACACTAGTACATCGGACATCTATAGATTACTTGAAGATTCTATAGACAATTATTGTCTATTTTTACTTACGACTCGGTTTGTAGTATATAATATATCTGTGTATGTATTGCCAGATTTGTATATGTATTGCCCGGAAATTTAATCCTCTGGCAAAAATAAAGATCTTCCCACGTAAGTGGGAACTAAGTTAGTGTAAACTAAGGAATTTGTAAAAAAAGCTTGAATGATTCCACTAATAATATTGTTTTTTGTATGTTAAAATTACGAGTGGCTTTCACATTGTAGAGCTGGTGTACAAAGGGATACGTAATAGAGCCTCTGTAAAGTGCTCTCAGGGATTCGCACAAGGTTGATAAGTAGCACGGTTCGTTCCTATTCGTTGATATAAACAACTGTTTGTTCTCGAGCACCCCTATTAATACTGGCAGCCGATAGATTAGTTAATTCAAGACCTCTGATACAGCGGGGTCATGAAAATTACGTCGTTTGTCAAAATCACACATCAAATTGGAAAATATATTAGGTAGCCTACCCGTAAGGTTACCTAATATATTTTCCACCCTCTGTAAACTATAAAAAAAAATCTTTATAGGATCGTCTAATATCCTTTTATGAGATTATGAATGTCTGTTTATTAAACATGAAATATTTTAAAGCATAGTTTACGCCGCTTCCGAGGTAACATTGTATAAAAGGATCTGTTTTGTTTCCTCGATATCAAGGAAACACAATAAATGTTTATTTATTTATTTATATATATAAATAAATAAATGACATTTATTATAATTCTCCAACTACTTAACACTAGTAGTAAGTATATTCAAATTTAAAACTTCTTTTAACTACTTTTTTAAAAGTGTGTACCGTAAAAATAAATTTTTAATCTACTTGCGTAAAGGTTGCATGCATCATGGTCACCCTAATGGGAATCACATACAATCTGTACAATAATGTGAAAAAAAATAAGTAAAAAATCCTAAAACGATTTCCACAACTCGTATCACACCTCCGTACACAAAATAAGTTTACAAAAATCAGTGCCAATAGCGAAATCGAGTCTCAATTTAGTTGTCGTACGGCATTCAAAGGGGTATTACAGGGTCCGTATCAACAACCTACAAACACACTCATTCTAATATGTGCACCTTTATTACAATGACATAAAGTCTATAATCGTGATACCATTTGTATGGATGTGCAGAAATATTTTTGTTAGAACTCAATCAATTTACAAGTTCTGTTTGACCAGACAAGGGTTCTTGTCTGGAGACTTTGGGTCGAATCTGGGACTATTTTGCATCAAGTGCGCGTTCAATTTCACCCATTTATTGAGTTTAGCTCTTTACATTCCAATAGTGTCCACTACGCATAATTTCGTTACGTTAACTCTTATTATTGGATATTTTGTGTTAGTAAATAAAATATAAAACCAATTTTTTGACGGGATTTATTGAATAGAATCGAGTTTTTTTAATGTTTAAGTCAATCCGCCCATTGCCATACGCGTTGGGGTAAGAAGGAGTTGTGCTTCGGGGTGCTTTCATCATAATCAATATCTACCGTGTTAATAATTGTGCCTTTTACAATAAGTTGTAGTAGTAACAGGGCGGTATCAAAAAGTGATTAATTACAAATGAGAAAGGGAATTCCGACATTCTCATAGTAATCGATTGCTCGTTAGGTCGGTAATGTGACCGAGACCGCCCCCCAGGCAATTATACCGATACGGAATATAATTGAAAGGGGAGCATCTAATTGATTGTTTCTGCCCCACCGGATGATATGATAGGACGATTACAATCGCCTGTCACGTCAGATTCTGATTTTACATAGTTTGAGCTGAATTATTGAATTTTTTTTTTATTCACATCCTATATTACCACAAATACAATTAATTAGTTAATATCATACCTATTGAAACAAATTAAAGTTAAAATCACCGTTTTTTTCAGTTTGTCGCCATATTCGGAGCGTAATTCCCGCCACATTTGACATTAAACACTGCATTCAGAAACCGTTCACTCGTTCAAATGTTCCGTTTTGTGACGCATGATCAAAGCCGGTGCGTTGACGTCGGCGTAATATACATTAGATTTACAGCTTACGGAAGCTAATTAGGTGGTTGTGGGCGGATCGGCACGTAGCATGGATGACTAGCATCGCGCCCTGCGCTCATTGGAACGTAACTTGAAGCGATTTAAATTTAGAACACTTGATATTTGGAATCCCTTTTTGTACTAGTACAGACATGTAGGAAACACGTAACAAAACAAGCTTAAGAATATTATTTACTTTACTTTGCTTTTATATACCAATAGTAGCTGTTTCCGACAGACGTCGTCGAAAGAAGTATCTAACAGTACATGTTGGCCGATTCTCATTTCTACTCTATATGGCCACAAACTTTCAGGAGAATCGGTCAAACCGTTTCGGAGGAGTAAAGGAACAAATATTGTGACACGAGAATTTTATATATTAGACTAGCTGATCCCGACGAACGTCGTTTTGCCAAAAAAAAAATGTCTCTAAAAATAGATGTCGGCCGATTCTCAGACCTACTCAATATACTCAGAAAATTTCAGGAGAATCGGTCAACCCGTTTCGGAGGAGTAAGGGAACGAAAACTGTGACACGAGAATTTTATCTATTAGATTAGTTTCAGAAAACAGAGCCTTCTACTATAATTAGCCAGTATTATACGACTATATTGTCGTTACCTTATTAAGAATTTACCCATATAATGAGGTCATAGTAAGAAGTACGATAATAACAAGGCAGATAAACGTATGTAATACAAAATGCGTACATAAATGTGAAAGATCATTAATTATAAAGACTCGTGAGAATTTATGAAAATTATTAAAACATTTCGTATGTTTCGCTACATGGCGCGTGTCGCAGCGGCTTCTCTCACAAATTTGTTACTAATTAGAACAAAAAAAAAACACCTACCGACCACATGGCCACAACGACGTATCTTTTACCAAATTGTGTTAATGGGATTAGTGGTTTCTTTTGATTGATCCAATATTAATTTCGCTTTTCTTGAAACATACTATAGGCATATTAAATCGCAATAGTTAAATAAATATAATATAAAGGTTTAAAAGGAATTCGTGATACAAATAATGATTAAATAGTGTATGTGATAATCAGGTACTTCATGTAGTATAAGTTATACTGTATATAATTACATGAAGTAATAAAATCCCTTTACGAACTATCCTTTTCTATTTATGCTTGAAGTTGCAAAATTATCATTCGTTTTGTTACGCAAATCTATAAAATGAAGTGACGTGGTAAATTCTCTCCGCGCATTACTTAAAATTACCATATTTCAGAGGAAACTTATTTAAATGCTCCACCGACTCCATTTAGAGCTTGGAAAAATAAAACTGGGGAACGGATCCCGCGATCTCTCGCCGATCCGCTTTTGTGGTAAATATGTATAAGGCTTGCCACATATTTCCAACGCATACATTTCTATTATTCGTCTATTGTAAGCCTTATGCGCTTTGTTATAAGACTCCTAGAAGTATGTTCAGACGCAAATGTAATCTGTTCCATTTGTAAGTATCTGCGTTTTGTCGCCAGAACCTTTTTATTTTATCGCATTTTATTTGAAGACACAGCTGTCCGTGTTGTTTGTGACTGTTTGAATATCTTTTGTGATCTACATATCTAACGAGAAAATGTGATGAAATTAAAATAAAATCTTAAACGATTAAAACATACCCGAGAACTTAAATATATTTCGTTATCTTTTTTTTTAAATAACTGAATCGCTGCCAATTTTGTTCCATTCAAAGAACACAATCTGTGCAAACAAAACGTTCCCGTGAACGATAACTTAATTTCAGTCCGCCATAAGTAAGTAATTAGCGAGCCGCTGCCTTATCCAGGGTAATTAACCTCACGGGGCCCCATCCACCCCCAGCGCCTTGAATGCCTCCCGCTTCTCCGCCATATTCCCCAGAATGCCGCCCACCTCCTCCACCAATGGCCGCATTTCCCGCTCTTTTGTTTCGCGCCGCTACGCTGCGTTCTGAAACGTTGTAAGTTTGTGTGTTTATGTAGGAATTTCTGCCTGTATCTGTGAAGAGTGCGGTTTGTTTTCGTGAGCGCGCTTTGATTATGCTAACAGTGTCTGTATTCCAAAACGTCTTAAGTCAAGAATTGATTTTGGAAGTTTTGATTTTAAGACGCACTTGTGTAGGGTTATAATTGTATGTGGTGAAGTGGTTATGAGGGGTGTCGGCAGTTCATATTTCATGTGTTATCATCTTTTATTGAGTGCGAGGCCGGGTATTGTTGTCGGTTTACTGCGTCGGTTATCTCTGGTGGCTGCCGGTGTTTAGCGGCGCTTCGCTTGATGAATAGGAATTTCACTATGACGCGCCGGGAATTTAACAAGATATTTTCGATATTCCATTTATTTATTAGCAATGTACCTACCTAACATACTTGTACTCCTTGTTTTAAATATACTTGTACTCCTTGTTTTAAATATACCACCGACCATAATGGCAGAGAACGTAAGACATAAATAATATTAGGAATTTTATTTCGTACAATATTCATTTAATCGGTTATTTGCCAAAATTACGCGGGAATTCGTTAAGCCGCATAATTTTTGGCGCGGGTTGGCACGCTCTAATTGGGTGCCGCGGCCGACAGATAAAGCTCAGTTTACACAGCGCTTTAATTAATAGAGATCGCCTGTCAGGGCTGCCAACATTTACCGATATTGTTATAATTCTATTAATCAACCTTAAAAGTGTAACCATTATCTACACTACGTTCATAAATGAAAAAATAGTTAGCAAACATTAGAAATACTCTCCCTTACCAATAAACATTTTTGATTATACAAACAATAGTATCTCTACTAATACACATTTACTATTATGGTGTATATATCTTTTGTGGTGTTTATTTTATACAATAAAAATTTTTTTACAGGGTAGTAGTGTATTAAATGAATGAAGAAGTCAAATAACTTTTATATGTGATTGAACCATTAACAACTTAAAACTCAAGCCGTAAAGAAACTCCCAGTTGTTTATGGTTCAATACTCACTTGCCAGTTTTGAATTATTCGCAACCTGATCTGTGGAATACGAAGCTGCACCGCTACGCTAACTTTTGGCGGGAAAGCAATAAAAACGTTATAAAATTTCTAATGGGAAAACGTAGGAAGAGTTTCTGTTGAATTATGAATGGTAACGAGCGCTCTCCCCTTTGTATCGAAGTTTACACTTGTTTCTTTTGTATATTGTTGCGGCTCCACAGAAGTTAGGTGTAGGTAGACGTTGATAAGAATGTGATATACCTACATACATAATAAAAATTCCCAAAGCGAAATTAGTGTTGGTTTTGTAGATATAGATCTGCATATGCATATAAATGTCTACCTTTCTTAGTTTGAAAATAAATACTATGGTAATCATATTTAATTGTTGTTTTTTTTTGTAATAATAAAAAATCTCTACACAAAATTTTCACAACAAGGGCGTTAGCGTGTGAAAATGTGCAGTTTTTCGCGACTTAGAGGTCCCTTTTTTGCCGCGGGCTGAGTGGGGCCGTATTAAAACTTGTATATCGGATTAAGCGAAATTACTAAGTGCTAGAGTTAAAGGGTGTTAGAGCTTGCGTGTGTGAGTTTTCTTAATCCTAGTGAATAAAAATGATCAACGAGTCTATAGACAAGCCTTCGAAACGGTTATTTTGAATATTCCTTAATAGTAATAATGTATTCTAACACTCTTTATTAATATTCTTACTTTTTTCTCAGTTTACATACTCAATGTACACTTTTTACGAACTGTACGTATATAGATTTACTTAGCCCTTATTAACAGCGCAGCAAATTGTTTAGTGCAGAAAAAATCGAACAAAATTAAATCAGTCTCTAAGTTGTATTCTTTTAACTAAAGAATTAAATTTTCTGTCAAATTATCTTAACGAATCAATGCTTTTATAGATAATAATACATATATTATAATACGAAGATCTCCTAACACTATTAAATACCGGTGACAATTATGAAATAAACACGACAATCCGGCAAATGCGAACCAAAAGATGAGATGTCATAACCATAGTCCATTATCGGTATTTGAGTGGTATCCTAAAGCCGTTATCATAGCGGAGTTTTCGCTCGTAATAATTGATGAGTGCATTAGACACACGCTGGCATGTTTTATTCAAGAGCACAAGATGGCGCGATCTACGAGTGGTAAGTATCATCGTAATGGTAGAGTTTACGCGAGAACTGTTTAATAATGCAAATATCACGTGTTCGTGGAACTAAATCGGTATACAAGTAGATGGAACTTTTTGCACTCATCTATATATGTTTGAAGTCAAGGATTCTTTATTACCATAGCCGTTCGGCAACTTCTCGGCAATAATAAAAAATATACCTTACACGTAGATAGATAGGTGCAAGTTCTATGACGAATTCTAAAATAAAAATTTATAAAATACAGAAACTCTTTAAATAAACCGCCAAACGTCACCTGTATTTTTTAACAGTCATGCACGTTGCCGTCAAATAAAAGATTTGAAAATGTTTTTATTTAGTTTATTATTTTTTCCGCAATGTTAAAACATGAACGACACGATTATTGCTGCTGGGCTGGCAGTGACCATCATAGCACTGCTTATGATATTTCGATGGAGATGGAGGACCCTCAAGGTAAACTATCTATTATAGTGAAATTGTATTTAGACAGCATTAGATCGCCTATATCATAAAGATGATATGTCTGAAATTAATTACCTTGGGCTTAGTGCCAGAAAAATTATTGATTGTATTGGTGATTGTCAAAAAAAACATTCTTTACAATATTTTACTCCACCGTTTGAAGTACCCATAGTAGAGAAGACCAAGTTGAGTTATTCTATGATGCACTATTGATAGTGAATAGCTTAAAAGTCGTTTGGTGTTAACAAAGAACTATGTGAATTAACCAATCGTTAGACTGTAGTTGGTATGCATCTAGGTGGAGGTCCCTTCCTACACTCCAGTGCAACTGGTGCATCGGCTTTGTCCTCACAACAACGTGGTGCAAGGATTTGAAGTGGAACAAAAAGACAGCCTTGACGAACACCTTGATCTGCTCACCCGGAAATTAGCTGATAAGGTTCAATTTATTATGTTTATTAAGCTTAGGATCCATTGGCAGACCTTTTTCTGTAAGAAATAAATAATTTATGGTTTTTATATAAGTACAAAACAATTGTTTTGTACATACAAACAATTGTATATACATAAATCAAAATTTGAGCACACATAATGTTTAGGAAGGCCGTCTACGCCTTTCTAAGTACAAAGTCCGTGAAACCCAGAATGAAATCGAGAGCCTCCACGCGCTGGACATCGACGTGAAGGCAAAATACCGTGAGATCATGAACATGCTGAAGAAAGATCTGCTCAGCAATGAGAAGGAGTGCAAGAAAATCCAGGAACAGATTGAATGGGTTTCCCGAAGACGTGCTGAACTTAACAACGAGGTAATTAGTAAGTAGTAGTTAAATAGTTTGAGGATATCATTCTTCATTATTGAGAACTTGGTAACTGTTTTGGAAACCGTATTATACATTATGTATAGTAAAGGTAAGACGGTCAAAAGGCTTTTTATATATAAGTTGCGGTTAAAGCTCAGTATCCTTAAAATATGTAGGTATATCGAAAATACTTGTTTCATAGGTTCAGCGCGGGCAGATACTTTATGGCGAAGCTGCACTGGAGCTGGCAAGCAACTTAGCAGAACTTCAGAAGGGCCGCGGCGTCGATCGGACAGACAACCGAATGACGGATCAAAGACCGGAGCACCGAGTAACAAACAAGCCCCAGAGGCAAGGTTCTCTCACGTCACTCCGGCTCAGGAAGGAACCCCAGCTCCCAAGAGCGACACCTATCGCTTCAATAGTCATCAAGTCTCCCCCTTTGTCAAATGAGTCCTTGAGACATGCGGTACATAGGCAATAGACTGAATATTTCTTTATGTATTTATTTTGAGTTTTGATTTAATTTAATAATATAAAATTTATGTGCATTTTATCACTTGTCTTTACTCTGATATGTACCTGTCATCTACGTCCTAAAGCCTAATCATATGAATTATAAAAATGATAAATGAATTTATATTTAATCTTACGAACAACAGTTACTAGACCAACCATTTAATAAGGTACTTAAATAGAAGCAATAACTACAAGCTCACTTTATAAAAGCAATTATCAAGTTAGAAGCAACAAATGCATAATAAAATTAGATAACGTCACCCCGAACGTATCCAGAGGAGACAAAACCGCGGGTCGACCCCCTCCATATCTCGTTAATTCCGAGGGTTAAAATCCCCGAAAAAGTGAGCACTTGCCTTGTTTACAAGGTTTTAGATTTTAATTTAGATTGGGGTTGCCATACGTTGGCCTAAAATGACGTAAACGTCAAACGGAACGCGCGGGAAAATTGTGTTCTCTTACAAAAGAGGTTAGGTTTTATGGAGTAATAAGGGATGGGACCCATTAAAATCGCATTCGTATGTGATCGCCTAATACAATATCATCAAGTCCCGACCGGCCGTGCTTTGTGAATTATTTCGCGGCAATCTGCTCGCATTTATATCGAATTAACATAATATTTCTTAATTGATAAGTTTAGGATATTACTCACGAATAAAATATTTAAATTATTATGAAACCAAATATACTAAGTAAAAAAGTATCGGTAAGTATTATTTTTAATAAGATAAATAACATTTTGTAATGTTTTGAATAAAAAATCTAAATGGGTAACACTTATATGTCAAAATAATATTTGGTCCACAATTATAATAAATTGTAATTATAAATAAAATTACGTGACTTGTTTGTTCGCATTAGTTACTTATTATAAACTTCGTAAGCCCAAAGCAAATATAAAAAGCAGCATACTTATGTAGAAAGGTGCATTTTAATTGTCTAAACAAACGTAATAAAATCAAGTGAACCACAATCACATCTGTGCAATACAAATAATTCGTTTGTTTTCCTTGTGAGCAGTTGTTGCGCCCGGAGCTCTTCACTTTAATTGACAAACAAATAAAATGTCAATTAGGTACCAAGGGATCCCTCTTTTTTGTGAGTTGCGTTTTGTAAATACAGTTTTTTGGATAAGTGAAGTACGCTAGGACGCTAGTAGCCCTAGTACTGTTAAAATAATAAAGTACCATATATTACTTATGGTAAAACATAGATAATATCGATTTGCCAATCTGCGTATGAAAATAAGTATATGTAACAGGTTTCTACTTATATTTAAGATAATACGGATAATATACTTAATTGTAAATATTGTTACAAAGGAATATAACATGTTTTTAGGTATTGCAATTGCATTAATATAGATGTTTAAAGCTTATTCGAAGTGCTCCACTAGCAGCAATACAGTCAATTAAGCGTTGAGGCTAACTGCTAGTTATGAACAGCAACAGTTCTTTCTATGGGATAATTCTTCACTGCCAATCGTATGGATTGTTTTACGGACTCCTCTCGGCGTTATGAGAAAGGCATACTCCGGAAAATTGTCTATGAATCATATGGATAATGGATTAAGATCAGGTCTAGGTGACGGCCAATGTTTAGATCTCATGAAGTCCGTAATTTCTATCCAAGATTTGACAGATCGAGCTTCCTCACCGCGTCGAGTGCCTAGTCTTGCAGGACCATTCTTGGTTATTGAATAAGGTGTAAAGGCTTAAAATACCTGCTCAAGAATGTGTGATACACTTGTGCCGATGTTTTGAAATCATTTTGACAAAAATTTGATTCAGTCACTCCTTTAAGGCTACCGACTAACGTAACCATAATTGAATTTGGATAATTCTTTAAATGTTTTAACATAAATGTAGATTTTATTGAAGTATTGTTAAATTGTAAAAACTCGTAATTAAGCTTTTGGTATGTTTTAAAATATACCCTTATATATATATATATATATATATATATATATATATATATATATATATATATATATATATATATGTATTTCAAGTTCAAATTAGGTACAGTAAAAAGAAAGCACTGGAGCTTCAGAGCACCATTTCTGTATTTCCAATTAAAACTGTGTCTTTACCAAAAGATATATAAACTTTTTCTTTTTAAAATACTTTTAAAACAGCATCCGTGTAAGGAGGGAAATAGCCGTAAATAAAGGAATAAAAATGTAAATCGCGCCATCCGGCGACCTCGAGGCCGCCTTCGCGTCAAAGCTTTGTTGTGCGACAGTGCCTCTCAAAGTCTACATCGGTTAAGACATTCACTTTTTATATTATTAACCTATTACCTACTTTAGTCAAATATAGCGTCTACGTTTAAAGACTTGCTTAGATACTAGTGCGACTTATATTGAATACAATATACATCCTGATATATAAATTAGGCGTAGGCAACATGTTAGGTTGAGATTTCTTACACCTCAGTTTTAATTTAATGATTCAGATGGAACACGGTGAGGGTCGTAATAAACGACTAAAGATTTCATTGAATTACTCGACGGTAGAATCATATATTTTAAAATAAAAGCGATCGACCAAATGTTTGAGAAGGCCTGCTTCCTTCAACTCGTAATAAGCGCATTAGGGGAAAAAAATTTAAAACTCGCCGCGCCCCGAAAGTTTCGCGTTTTCTTTTTACATTAAGGACAAGAACAAAAATCGCCTACTTAAAAGGGTGGCATAAGTTTTGATATTAGCATTGGAAGTGAGCAGTAAATAATTTAATAGAAAAGCTTGCTTATTACCAAAGACGAAGTTTAAGTATAAAAATCCTAAGATATAGTAACATAAAGATATTTTAAATTTGAAGCAGAAGTTGAGTGTTGTCGCTAGGCTTATACTGCTCATACATAATCGTAATAAGCATTGAATATTATATAATACAGAAAACTTCTTTGTAACTATGGTGTTACTGTTTTAATACGAAAAAAATATTAATCCTACGAAAACCACAGGCGCCATCTATGAACACTATGGTCGCTTTGCGAAGCAATACTTCACCTTCCTCCGATAGATGGCAGTTTGCGCAAAAAAACTCCCTTCAAACTTACTTGCATTAAGTACTAACTAAAACAACTTTTGAACACTTTTTAGTGTATAGGAATTTACTAAACTACATATTTCATTTATTTGACCTCAGTCCTATTAAAAGTATTAACCACCATAGTGAGATTGACATTAATTATATATAGTATAGTATTATAAAATTTGAATTAAAACACTTTCAATACTGAATCAATGATTTATTTAACAGTATTAAAATAACTTATAACTATATTATACAATATGAAATACTAAAAATATTATTTAAACCGACCATAACAAACACTTATTTGGTTACTGCAGACATGCCAAATGAATATTATCGTGAGAAAAATCTGATTTTCAACAATAATTATATCAATTGAAGGTGCTTTTACCGATTTAATGTGAAGGAAATATTGTTTATATCACATCTAATATTAAATAATTATTAAGGCTTTCAATTTGGATTGTGAATATTGTTAATAATATTCAAAACCCCGCAAAACATAATCTATATAGGATTACACATCTTAAAAACGATGTCGGCCTTAATACTATCTAGTTCTAATTATTTATCATAGCTAACACCCTTGAATAATTACGGTTTCTATTCTAGATTTATTTTCTAATCTGGTTTCAATCTAGTCTCTGTCAACATTGTGTTTCCTAATTAGATATCATCACAGCATTTGTTAAATCAGTTATACAAATGTGAATAATTCCCACCACATTTATTATATAACATAAAAAAATTGTGACAAGCTATTATTGGATTTCTTAAGCTAACATTTTTACTATCAGTCACTTTGTCTCTAGACTTTCAATTAGTACATAAATAATATACATTCTAAAAATGTGCTAACGTAAAATCTCGATGCCCAAATCAGTTCACGTGATACGTAAATCCTTATTTATATTTTGTTGATTGGGATTTAATAAACATATTGACAATATTAAATCTCACTATGACATATTATACGCGTCTTGAGATCGTCGGCATCAGCGAACTCAGAATCCAACACCACCTGAGGATAACGCGTTAATTATTTATTTAAAACTACAAGAACACACAAGACGTATACGTATACGTACGAGGATAAAATGCACGGGAAAGATACAAAACACAACACATAATAATTAAGGTTTTAACACATTTAATAATCCAGAGATCTCAGCCCTATGCCCCGACCTGGGGCCTTAGGACTCAAGTAGTAGTAGTAATAATCCAGAGAGAAAAATCTTGGTTGTGATTTTCCCGATAGTTTCCCTTACTTTTGGTATAACTGTACAAATAAATAAGCTATTTATCGAAAAAAAAATAGTACCGTTAGTTGCCATAGCAACGATGTTATAACCAAACATAAGAATGGTAACTATGGTTACCATACACAGTATTAGTTTATAATTCCATAGATAATTAGTTTCTACGTTACGTAAGTCGAAAGATTCAATGAAGACAAATAGCAGTGTTAAGTCAACATGAACTAACCGCTTGCATATCAGCGACGGCTCGGTCCGTTTCATTCTGTTCTTCGTCTTGTTCCACCACTTCCATTTGGGCTTCGTTTTCGCCTTCTGAGACAACACATTATTTCAAATGAATAAATTTATTCATAATATTTTCTAATAACAAATTATTACATAGCTCTTTATCCGAATTTAAAAATCAATTTTATGTGATATTTATTAAACAGTGTGTGCTAGTAACTCATTGGACATGGGAATTATTAAAGTTTGGTTATTTAAATTACGCACTATACACTATAATGAAGTCTTAATAGAGATTAGTTAAATAGAGTGAAAATTAATGTCGGTTTTTCAAAAGAAAGTGTACGAACCTTCAGTGATATGTGTGAGCTGCAGCGTTCCATCAACGATCTCTCCCGAAATCACTCCAGAGAGATTGGACACGTTGATCCTCTGCCTCATCTTCTTTGCCTCTTGTTCCAGCTGCTGCTTGATGTACAACTCTTTATGGTGCACCTTGTTGTGGTACTTCAGGTGGTGCGCTTTCGTGAACTTCTTGTTGCAGGGGCCACATCTGAAATTATTTTTATTTATTTATTTAATAAGGCACACATACAAACACCACCTGAACAAAATTACAAAAAAACACACAAGACATGTATGTGCATAAATTATAGGAATGCACAGCATTACAGGTATGCAATGCATACAATGAACAATTTTAAAAAATTGCAAGTAGGATATTAAAACAAAATATCTTATCGGTTTGTGATAAGTAATAAAAAATATATACTCACGCATACTTCTTCTCCCCGGTGTGAGTTAGCATGTGATTGGCGAGCACGTACGAATACGTGAAAGACTTTCCGCACAACGAACACTGGTAGGGACGGATGCCCATATGCAATCTGAAATGTTTTTAAAAAATATAATTTAATAAATATTATATTTACTTAACGGGAGGTTCTTAACAGTTGAACGCGAAACGTAAGAGTTGAGGCACTGGTTCGGTATAACAAACACCAAATATTAGAAATGTAAGAAATATAACCGGATAACATCAGTTTGGCAACAGACTAAACCAAATCATTTCACATTCATAAAATAAAATATCTTAAAATAGTTTCTACACCATATTTGTTTGTTAACTAATGTGCATAATAAAGAACTTTTTATTGAAATGTGAGTTTGACTTATAGAAGTCAATAGAGACCATTGCAATATAAAAAACCTTACCGTTCATGTTTCTGTCGTGTACCAAAGTCTGTGTAGGTTTTATCGCAATGTCGACACGGGTACGGCCTTTGACCCGTATGCTTCACCATATGCCGTTTCAACTCTATATTAGCCACGGCAGCGAATCCGCAAACACTATATTGAGCAATCTTTTTTTGTACCTAGTTTAACCTTCGCCTTTTTGTACCGTAAAGCTGCGTGTGATACTCAGAAACGTCTCTAGTCTGAATGAATTTAGTTCTTAGATAATAAAGTCGCCAATGTCAATTCGAAACGTTTCAGAGTGTCCGAGACTGTAATATGTTAAAGTCAAAATATAAATGATTTCAGACTATAAATGAAACCTGTAAGATTATCATTACAAGAAATGTCATGATAGTTTGAAATCCTTTATATGTTGATATGCTGGTATATGTGCTCTGTGACTCGCCTTTCGTGTTTTTGCCGGCTACCGAAGTCTCCAAAGCGACGGTCACATACTCGGCACTTGTAGGGGCGCACGCCCGTGTGTCGGAACATATGACGACGCAGCTCCATGTTCATCACGCACGCGTACCCGCATATACTGCACACGCGTCAAATTATGACATAAACCGATACGTTATACGTCGACGTATACGTACAACCCTGGGACTTATGTCGACGTATGACTTGGTATGTGTCAGACGTATACAATGACTGTGATACGTCGACGTATGGACGCACATTGACCTGTATCATACAAATACGTCGGGTTGTTTAACATAAGTCATGTCATTGTACGGTATAAATCACATGTTGTATGCAAATGTCAGACGTATTATTAATATATGTGGATAAAATATTTTAATTAACTTTAAATGAATTTAAATTCGATTTGTTGAATGCGGGTGCGGGTGCTTGACCAACATAACGGTACAAAAAGGCCACATATGGGCGCAGGGGACATTAATAACAATTCTCTTAAACCTTCATTTTTACATTTTAAATTGTATGCAGTGTATCAATCCACCCGCACCCAATGTATCGAAATAAAAAAATACAACATATAAAAAATATTAGAGTCTTAGATTAATTAATTCTAAACTGCAATTAAACTTATGTTATTAAAACATAATTGAAAGTGTCCTCAAAATTAGTTTATTTGATTACAAATATATCTCTTAATGTAATTGAAAAATTTTTTTGTACCTGTATAGAGGCTATCAAGGCGCTTCTATACAAACAAAACATAGCAAGTATTACACAAGTATTGTGTATATGTGAAACAGAAGCACACAACTAGTACATTATATACATAAACTCGACGCTTTCAATAGTATTGTTTAGTGTTATATATAAAAAAATATCTTTATTTATTACATATATACCTGCATACAAAAGGTTTGATTCCCAAATGTCGCCTAATGTGCGCTTGCAATGAAGCGTTTGAAGTGAACGACGCACCGCACGTTTCACACACATGACTGAAAATGAATATTCGACATTAATATATAATTGTTTTTGTATCAAAAGATTTAAAACGCATGAAAATTTTACATTACAATTCCCTTTTAGGTTAACAGCTTTGTAACAAAACTGGGAAGTTGAAGAAATTTGGGAAGAACAGAGGCAACACTGTTTGCTAATACTGAATTTGCTTTGCTAAATGATAGGTTTTGATATAGAATACGTCCATTAAATAATAAGTCACGATAATAAAACTTACGTCTTAGAATACACATATTTCTTTTTCTTCTGTTGATTTTTTTTCTTTCTCGGCTTTGGTTTTGGATTAAGCGCATCATCGTGTATGGGCTCAGAGTATGCCATGATTGTCTCCTTTAATAGCATGTCTTCTGTCTCTTCCTTAATCTTAAAATCTGCTATTTGGGGTCTAATTTTCCTGGGCCGACCGCGTTTCCTTGACGGTTCCCTCTGTAACTAATTTTAATGTATCAAATATCAATAAAAAATCTTGTGTAAATGTAATATTTGGAATTCATTAAATTTCACCATAAAAGATAACCTACGGGAATATCATCGGCCTCCTCTTCCCCAGGAACAAAATCCGGATCTGAATCTCCGGCCATCTCTGAAAATCATATTTCTTACAATATAATCTTAATTATTAATAGCACTTGATGATCAAAAAAAGGAAAGAAAAGCATCACATAAGACTTTGTACAGTGAATAGTATACTAAAGTGTATAAGCAATGATTGATAAAAAATAACTTGAAGGGACTGATAAATTAGCCTAAGCAAATACTTAGATCGGGGTTAACTTGATTGCTTTTAATCTCACTGGGTTAAGTCTTATCAAAAATAGTAACCACCTTCATTTTATTTCTAACAATCTTTATATTAAGGATTTAATACATTTATAATGTATTCTATTAATTTCCTAAGCTTATTAAGCAAAAGAAATGCCAATAACCTTCAAGTGGGAACAGGACATCATCAGAAGTGGGTTCCTGTTTAATCTCCAATGATCCGGAGGCAATTAATGATGTCAATGATTCTGGTTCCTTTACTTCTTCTTTCGGTTTCTTGCGGTGGTATGGTGATACTTCTTATAAGTCAAAAATATTATGTAGTTACTAATTATTTCAGTAAAAAATTGTTGTCAGTACTGGCAAATCATTCAGTTATATTTAACTTGTATAGAATAGAATATTTATAAGTTTGAATAACTTAAAAGCATCAAACATTAAAAGAAATGCAATGATGGTTTTTATACTAACCGATTGTTCCCAGTGGATTAGGGTATTTTCGAGGCCGTCCCCTTTTCTTTGCTTCTGGGGCTTTAAATACAACAGCGTTGTTATCATTTCTAACCAACCGTCGTGTCCACTGTATTGAAGGTTCATGTTCCACAGGAAGCTCATATTGCAATAGAGTACCATTTTGTTGCTTTACAGTTATTGTTTCGGTTTCAGATGCTATAGGTAAATCGTATATGTTAAGTAGTTATCTAATTTATATATAGCAGAATAAATTTTCTGAATAAAGTTAATGAGTTAGTTAGTTATTAAATTTGAAAAAATCTCTTATATCAACAATAATTATTTGATTTTATGAAAATCTACAAGATTTATAAAATTATACGTACTGTTATTAGAGCCGTTATCGCCAGTACTGGTTAGGGACGATGTTTTGAGAAATTCATCCAAACATTCTTTAAGTGTTTCGTTTGAAGATAAACATTGCTTTTTGAATTCATACGCATACGTTAATCGGTCTACACAATTCAGACATATTAACGTTGGCAAGGAATCGTTTTTAGTAACCTAAAAAGTTTAATCAACGACTCATTAATTATTAATGAAAATAATAATCAAAATTTAAGCCTTCTTTATCAGAAAACTTAACAGGGATGTTAGTTGAAAATCACAATTTGCAATAAATTATACAATAATAGCAACATTTTTGTACAAATTTTAGGGTGGCCAACGCAACCATTTTGTAAGATAATTTTTTACCATACCTCTACGCCACAGCACGCAGTGTATTTATCGCTGAGTTGATCATTGTTTTCGTCCCAATCAAACAAAGAAACCATATCTCCAGTTTCCAGACATACTCGGCAAGTTAACTGCCAATCCATTTTCTAAATTTGATGAATCTTCGGATACTTTTCATTAAAAATGTTGCTCAAGTAAGCAAAATCCTCATATCAAATGCCAACCTAAGGAGCAGTATTTTTTAGGATGGCGGCAAATGCAATTTGCGTCAATAAAAATTACACTCCGTTTTAAGCAGTGTAATAGAATCAAGGTTTTAACGTATATTTAAAAAAATACGTTTACTAAAAATACGTGTCTTTAATTTCATTTTTTATAAAAGAGGATAAAATATATTTAAATATACCCATAAAATTATAAAAAATATGCTTATCTTAGTTTGAATCTATTCTTTTCTGATGTAATAGCGATAATTTTGCAATAAATGAATTGTGTTTTTTTGGAAAAACAACTTCAAATGTCTGTAATAATACCCATTATTAAAAATATTAGTGACTAGATTTTAACTTAATTTTATTTTACTGCGTGTTACGGAGTGTAACTTATTCCCAATACTGCCAATATTTCGACATTGCTCCGCCCCCTTTTCATTAGACCAAGATTCAAGACGTCAATTTCATAGAAAAGTCGACAACAACAAAAACAATGAAAATTAAACAGAAAATTAGTCGGTTTTAAATAAAAATTAAAATGGAAGTGTTTAGGTCTGAAACATATTACATATTTGTTAGAAATGAATCTAGTCTTTGGTGGAATAGGGTAACTGGTGCGTTTTCAGTTCGATCGGGTAAGTTAAAAATTAAATGAATAAATAATTATTTAAAAAGAAATGTTCTAAACTATTCTCAAAAATCATATACACATGGTTATATTTTATAATCTTATAACTATGTTCATATATAATATACGACTATGTTTTTTTTTAATTTTATTGTTTTAGCCTGGGATCTATCTGACATAGAAGATATAGAATGCTTAGGTATAACAGAAGGCATCATAGGAAAAGTAGAACATTCGAATGTTTATGAACCACGTCTTATGCTAATAAAAGAATGTGTACCAGTTGGCCAAATTTATTTCCATCATACAATTTATAAAATTAAATCAGTATGCTTTCTGAACATGGGTATAACAAATCAAGAGCTTGAACTATGCCCATGCACAAAACATGGTTCATCATCATCTGTAAATTCAAATAGATCAAATAACCGAAAAATGGGTGGAAGGTTGTTTGAAAATTCTGCATTCTTAAATAAAACTGTTGGAGCAGTTAAAAATGTTAGTAATACTATTAAGTCAACTACTCAACAAGCAGCTACTCAGGTAATTATCATATTATTTTGTTTAGTTCTTACTTAGTATGAAATCATACCTGGCCAAATTTCAGCCCATGTCCTATTTTAAATAATTAATATACACATAATAACATATTTTGTTGACTAGGTAAAACAAACGGTAAAAAAACAGAGAGATGTGAAATTGGATGACAAGTTTGAAAAGAGGCTCACAGATGAACTACTCAAGATATTTGATGATTCTGACAGTTTCTACTATTGTAGAACATTGGATTTGACAAACAGTCTACAGAGACAATATGAAATTGAGAAAATGCTGGAAACAGAAGAAAATGTGAGCAAACCGATCACAGATTTAACTAGATGGTGGAAGTATGTTGATGATAGATTCTTTTGGAATAAATATATGTTGAAGGATATAATAGCACTGGAGGTAAGAAGACAAAATATTATATATAGTTCATATAGAACACTAGCTGATCCCAACAAATGTTGATTTTCCATAAAAAAAAATAGATGTTGGCTGATTCATAGTTCTACTTTATATGGCCACAAAATTTCAGGAGAATTGGTTTCAAGCCTGTTTCGGAGGAGTAAAGGAACAAACATTGTGACACAATAATTTTATATATTAGATTTAAGCATAGCCTAGTCCTTAGTTCTATCACACAGTAAAACAATATTCGGACTTTCACACCTTATAAAAGTAATAATCCTTAAGAAAACAACACTGACTTATTTAAATATTATAACAAATTTGCATTTATATCTGTAAGATTATATTTATTTATTTTCCCACTATATAACAAGATATGACAATTCCAAGTATTTAATACTCCCTTCCAGGCGAGCTTATATTACAAATGTTTAATTATAACAAACTCAAAGTTAAGGTAGCATCATCAGTAGTTTTTTCTAGAGTCCTGCCTGTGATGAATGGGTGTTACCAATAATTCAAGGCTACATACACCTCTCACAAATAGCCTGTGAGCCACCAGATGTTAATCCACTGAATACAGAATCCCTATCCAGTAATAGCACTTCGGATGACACATTCACTCTTGGTCTCATTTCAAGGAGGTCAAGATATCAGGCTGGAACAAGGTAATTGGTCAATTAAACTTAAACTCAAAATATTTTTATTCAAGTGGGTCTTTATAAAGACACTTTTGAATCGTCAATTTTAACAATACCACCGGTTCTGAAGCGGATCTACCGAGAAGAATAGGTAAATGACTCGATAGCTGCTCTTTTAAAATAAACAATTAATACAAAATTATGCTACTTACAATTCAAATAACAAAGCATTGTAAGACTACTCAAGAATTAAACTGTCCCAATGCTGAGCCAATTGCCGACACATTAAAGGGATCTTTGTCCTCTAAATATTCATTTCTGGTATAGTATGCCTATATATGTATAATAATATTATTATTATTGTTTAACTATACTAAGCAAATACTGTGTATTATCTATATATATCTACACCTGTTTGTTATCAGATACAATCGTAGAGGGATAGAGACAAGTGGTAAAGTAGCCAACTATGTTGAGACAGAACAAATTGTTTCACTTGTATGCTCTGACAGCATTCATCGAGCTTCATTCGTACAGGTATAAATATATCAGTTTTTGTAAATTAAAAATAACAAAATTAAGAATCGTATGTAAACAATATTATTGTTTTTTCTAATCAATTTACAAACTACATTGTATTGGTGTGGGTTTGTTTTAATAGATTTAAAAAGTTTATATTTTTAGCATGTGTAACGTCCAATTGGTTGGACAAAACCAAATATATATTACCAAATAATTTAAAGGATTCAAACAAAAAAAAATAATAAGAGAAAAAAGGTTCTCTTATTATTATTATTTTTAATCCTATAAAATATTAGAATCGACCGGTAAGCGGCGCAAATTATCCCTGAGTGGTAATATAATGGATATATATTTTTGGTAAAATAATTTGGTAACCAATTACAATCAGAATAATAATTTGATGAGACGTAATTTCACAGAATTTTTAACAATTATTAACGGTTTAGTTTTGGTGCGAGTGCGATGATGCAATTGATGCAAAATCCATACTAGATTCACATTTTTCAATGAGTTTTAAGTAATTTGCGAAGGCTGTTTGGCTTTAAGCCATAACAATATTCAGGGGCAAAAGTATAAGACTCACTTCTATAATGACGGAGCAATAATCTCAAATCTTCAAATTTTCTTTCAAATTCAATATTTAGCAATCACCAGACCGAGATTTTTGATTTTTTGGAAATTTGGGACTCATTTTACACACATATTTTTCGCAGTATTTAACATCAAGGTATACGATGTATAGCTGTAGAATCCCAACAAAATAAATAAATATATACATATAATAAAAACTAGAGTGCAGCAGCAAATATGCTCGTCATATAATTGGTGATCCCGAGACGATCAGTCCGACAAGCCCAGACCATCTGGTTACTTAATGCTTAAGTGTTAGCATTGTTAATATTTTTGTTCGATTTCCTGTGTTCATGTCAAATTTGTACTTTATTTACCAAAATACCGTTACACGAACGTATCGTTATGCACAGCTGAATTGATAAAATCGGTCATTCAACTGATTTATACAGTTTTCAATTTTGCCAACGATGTTTGAACGTTCTAGCGTCTAGAATGTTCGACTGTAGGTGGCCTTAGAATCAAAATGTCAAAATATGAGAGAAAGTCTAGTACAATAATATATGTTTTCCATTTCTTAGGTTCGCGGGTCTGTGCCAATTTTCTGGAGTCAGCCTGAATACAAGTTTAGGCCTCCACCTAGGCTTGATAGGAGTAAGTTTATTATATATAAAATATATTTATATATAAAACCTATATGCTACTTCACAATAATCGAATTGTTTGATTAATATTTAAGCTTTATTCTTTATGTCAATTTAAAATAAATACTTACTTAATATATCGATTTGAACTCCATTTTAGATTTTTGTTTTTTGGGCCCAGTATAATATAATAAAAACTAAGTTTTGTGTTCAAATCATTATATTTGAGTACTTAAGACTTACAATATTCTATTAAAAAAAGTGTGTACAGTACTATGAATATGTTACAATACACGCTCCTAAATGAATATAATATGGATAGCGGATATATAAAAATACCGTTACGATAATAAACCTGGAACCCGGAAGCCAGGTTTAGCACGCGTGTTATATTAAACCTGTGTTGTATGTATAAAAATAAATCCAGCGGAAGAAGAATCGCACCAAGCGTTCAAGAAGCATTTCGAAGACGAACTAAATATGTACAAACAAGTTTGTATTGTGAATCTGGTAGAGCAGCAGGGCAGAGAGAAGATTATATGGGAGGCGTATGGAAACCACGTGCTCAAATATAATAGTCCGGATGTTATTTATGCTACATTTGATTTTCATGAGTATTGGTAAGTTTTGAGCCCAGTTTTTGTCTTGAGAGTAGATTTGAACATATTTTCCTTGAATGATTAATGTAATGTAAATTTTGTAACTACTAAAGTCTGTATTTATGTATTATAAGTGTCATATGTCAATAAAGAGATTCGCAATTTTGTTAAAATTTGCAGATTTTCAAAACTGATCTTGTTTATTTCCGTATGTTTGAAAGATTATTAATACTTCGAGAATAAATGTGTTTCATTAATTTGTTGAATAAGTGTTTTTGATTTTTTTTTACAAGGAGCACGTACGATTATTTTCATGTGTCATTTTCAGTATATTTTATTTGAATAAATGTTATATACCTACTTATATTTTTAACGGTTCATACAAATACGAATTTACTTTTAGTCGCGGTATGCACTATGAGAACGTGAGTATTTTGATAAATGCGATCGCTGACGTAATAGATGAGATGAGGTTCTGTTGGCGCGACGACCGCGGCCTGATTTGCGGACAGAATGGCGTCTTTCGTGTTAATTGCATCGATTGTCTCGATCGCACCAACGTTGTACAGGTGAGTGTGAAAAGGATGAATATCTTATTGAATTTCGTCCCGTATACCTTTAATATATAGGCTTCACTTTTTTCCCTTTCTTTGTGACTTGTCTTATTTATTTATACTAAACCGTTCTACCCGATGTATTTACATCGAAGACATTACATGTTATAAATTTTGATATATTAGGTATTTAGAACATGGGTATTGCCCCATATTTTATTGGTCAATGAATGCTTTTAGTAAAACTGACTGCCTTCACGACATGACAGAAAATAGTAATATCACGTGACCAATAACATTTTGTTTTAAAATATTACAGCTGTAGATTGTGATAATATTCGACCAAGTGTTATCTGGAATGATGAAAGCGTGTCATATATTAGAAATTGTCTCGTACCAACGATTAGATATAAAATTTGTCAATTTCAGACGGCAATAGCGAAATTGGTGTTGGAGCTACAGCTACGACGCCTAGGGTTGGGCGGCGGTGGTCTTCCGCCCGCTCTACGTCAGGCCTTCTTGGCCATGTGGGCGGACAGCGGGGATGTCATCTCACGGCAATATGCCGGGACTAAGGCACTTAAGGTGAATCTCTATATTTGTCTAGAGTAGTAGTTTCATATATGCAATATGATTACTGTTTTGAGAGTACGTATTTTATTTGTATGTGTGTCTTTAATTATTAAGTACAACCTTGTCTCAGTAATTTTCATGAAAATTTAATGTTTTTCTGTATATGTCTGTATACAAAATATGCTAATAGACAGAAATATATATATTTGTTTATAATTGCAGGGTGATTATACCCGTACGGGTGAAAGAAAGTTTACGGGCTTGATGAAAGATGGCGTTGCTTCAGCTAATAGGTATTTATCACTATAATATTTTGATATGATATCGACGCCATGACATGTCATAAATCGCACTCGGAGAATACGTTATTTGATTATGGGCATGTGTAGCTTAAGTCTTTGACAGGATTTCAAATTACGTCCATGATTTGCCTTTTATAACCCAAATTGTGGGCTCTTTAGATTTTTATTACTTTTCTTTTTTAATCTCGAACTCAATTGCCGCAAAAAAACAAAACGTCGAGTTATATATATAATTAAATCTTGTTTATACTCAAAATAGATTATATTGTGTAACACCCGCGTTAACCATAGACAATAGAAGAATTTTGTGTTATTATCATTTGTTTTAGTATAATAAAGTATACGTGTTCGTCTCTATTATAGATACTACTTGTCAACATTCAAAGATGCGTTACGTCAAGTGGCAATAGATGTGATGACAGGTGAATCGCGATCGATCCCCGAACAACTGATTGTTCCCTGCACCAAGTGCACTAGTACTGGCATCAAGCTTGATGTATTTAATGTAAGTAATACATACAATTAAATTTATATTATCCAAATTAATATATTGATAAATATACAATGGCGTCATTTACAAACAATACAAAAAAGTATAACGGTATACTGAGGCTATATTTAGTAAAAATCCAATTAACAAAAATGAATTACCATAAACAAACTCTTATGTACACTCACAAGTTTTTAATATTCCTATATAAGAAGGTATTATTTATAAGTATTCAGGACACTCTTTGGGTGTCTCCTATTGAGTTACATTTAATGTTTAAATTTATTACATAAAAACTAGATCATACAATTGTGGGTCGAACGATAGTCGCACGTTGGACTGTACGTAACTGCAAGTGGTGGTGACGTTACTTTTGTACGCTCAAGGCGAACGCACGTGTATTCAATTCTCTTTACATACCTTCTCATGCCTACATCAATTTAGCCTAAAATGACAATGATGAAATCGTTCAATGTGAACACGATCGATCGTCCTTGTCTATCGTTCTAAATGTAAACTGTCTGTCTCTTTCATCATCGTTATGATAAAGATATACCATTATTGTTGAATTACAGATTGAGCAGCCGGCACCGAGCACCGAAGCGATGGCCCAACACGTGAAGTCACTCATCGACGATTGTAAGAAACTTCTCGTCGACACTGAACCGGTGTTAGGCTCGTGGGGACTGATCGATGCTGATCCGCAGTAAGTATATTTTAACAGAAATATAAAAAAATATTTTAATTATTTTGTATGAAAACCGTCTCATACACCTTCGTATGTACCATAACTCAATAAATATATGTTTAGATTTAGTCGTAAAAAGAATAAAACTATTATGCTTCAATTTAAAATTGTTAGTTTTGTTAGACCTATGTTAGATTCTGTAATGAAGACGCCGTGTTCGTTTCCCTGTACAGTCAGCATATTTGTGCGTGGTAGTGTAAAAATTGACGATTCAAAAGTGTCTTTATAAATACCTACTTGAATAAAGTTATTTCGAGTTTGAGTATGAGTTTGTTCAATATGTATTTATATTAAGCACTAATAACACAAGATATAAAAAAAGTATTTATTTTGTCTACAGTACAGGTGATCCCCACGAGACAGAGATGGATAGCGTGTTGGTACTGACGAGTGAGGCGTATTACGTCACCGACTACGATGAAACGTCAGACCGGCTGCTGTCAGTGCAAAGAGTTGCATTGGGTGACGTCACGGCCGTGGAACTCGGCACTTTGGAGACCAATTCTACGGTATGACAAATTATTGTTTTGCTATCCATACATGTCATTGATTTGAAACCGTATATATTATAATATATGATATTTATTACTATCACGTGTTATGCTTCAGACTATTTAAGAAGTATTTAATATGCTTTTAATTAGAATTTACTGTCTGGTTCGTTCTATGTCATTACGACACGTACGTACGTCATAATAAGAGAAGAGAGACAACCATACCAAATGTCGATAAATATTAAATCTTGTTTATTCATGTACGTATTGTAGGTTATGTATTTATTTACTATAACTTAGTTTTTTGTGTAAATGAAGAGTTTCTATAAATTAATATTATTGTATAATTACATCGTTGTACGACATTTAAATTACAGATATTCAGCGTTGGACGCAAGAGTGTCACGGAGCCGGTCCACTGTATCCGTATACATTACGTGTACAATACGGAAGCTGGTTATTTCCATATGTTCCGATCGACAACGTTACGTTTCTTTAACAATATGGCCGTCGTTATTAACACTAAGGATGAAATGATAGGTTTGTATAAAATTATTTTTAATATGTATTTTTTTAAACTTAATAGTATTACTTAAATTAATAGTTTATACGTTTCTCTCTTTCTCATTTAATGTTTATTCTGTGAGGGCGGAGACTTTTTTTTACGTAAAATGGTGCAATTAGGCATTTAATACTTGTTTTAATATTTTGATTTCAGAATCGTTACACTCTATATGTGAATCGATAATGGTGGCTCGTGACATCGCCAAATTGCCTCCTATACCCTTCTACGATGGCATCAAATTGGAAAGAAGAAAATCCAAGGTATATAAAACACATAAAAATGTGAAAGGCAAAAATATTTGTGCAAAAATTATAGGAAATAAAATAAAAGCACGAGTATATGTGTGGTGTTGTTTATTGCCGGGTTCTTGTACATTACTTGTGTTTAATGCCATGATCATTTATTTATTTATTCACATTTCGTGGCAAAAAACATTAAAGCTACGGGCGGTCTTAACTCTGATAAGCGATATCTTCCAGGAAACCCACAAAATAAAATAATACTTATAACACATTTGGACTGCATACTAGTATGCAAACATTACTTATGTTTATTGCCTGATTTATGTAAATTATTTGTGTTCATTGCCAGATCCATCCGAGCCAGGCTTCCGGTGTGGGGCGATCGTCTCTATACGTCGATCTGTCCCGACTTCCCACACTCACAAGGAACGTTAGCGAGACACAGTTAGTGGCTGATATACGAAGTGTTGGTACGTTCATTTCTTTCGTCTTACACTTTTAGTGACTAAGGATACTAAAATGTTAGGGTGAATATATAGAGGTACCTCTACCGGTAGATGTTTCTAAGACTCGTTCCTATTACTTAGCTTCTGAAATCCCTCGCTTAATCCACTTATACACCAAAATTTACTTACTTACAATACATTAGCATTATTTTGTTTATTTAGCGTTATGAAATTTAAAAAAAAGACAACCGCGTTTTCTTGATTGTGATTGGTCAAATGGAATAACGGGTCGTATTAGTTTTGGCCTATATTCTAAATCAAAACTTTTTATTGTAGCGCATTAAAAATGTTATCTATACAATTGAGATTTTAAAAAAAGCTAAATTTACCAACTTGGATTTTAATTTATATAATACAATGCAATTAATACAGGAGTAGAAATGAACTCGTCAACACGCGACGTGTTGCATCAGATAATTCGAACAGCCACCGATTCCGGTATATGTACGCCATGCATTTTCATACGACCGTTAGTGTATATTATTTTTATATCAGTACAGTTGCATTAATTCATAGTATTATCCACAAAAAAGAAGGTATAACTAGTAATAAGTTTAGTTCTAATAAAAAAAACAGGTAATAGTAATTAGTTAAAAAAAAATTATATTGTCTTAGTTTTTACCACAGTTGAAATTGTCTATTAACACAGATGAAATTATCTATTAACACAGATGACATTGTCTATTAACACAGATGAAATTATCTATTAACACAGATGAAATTATCTATTAACACAGATGACATTGTCTATTAACACAGATGAAATTATCTATTAACACAGATGACATTGTCTATTAACACAGATGAAATTATCTATTAACACAGATGACATTGTCTATTAACACAGATGAAATTATCTATTAACACAGATGACATTGTCTATTAACACAGATGAAATTATCTATTAACACAGATGACATTGTCTATTAACACAGATGAAATTATCTATTAACACAGGAGACATTGTCTATTAACACAGATGAAATTATCTATTAACACAGATGACATTGTCTATTAACACAGATGAAATTATCTATTAACACAGATGACATTGTCTATTAACACAGATGAAATTATCTATTAACACAGATGACATTGTCTATTAACACAGATGAAATTATCTATTAACACAGATGACATTGTCTATTAACACAGATGAAATTATCTATTAACACAGATGACATTGTCTATTAACACAGATAAAATTATCTATTAACACAGATGACATTGTCTATTAACACAGATGAAATTATCTATTAACACAGATGACATTGTCTATTAACACAGATGAAATTATCTATTAACACAGATGACATTGTCTATTAACACAGATGAAATTATCTATTAACACAGATGACATTGTCTATTAACACAGATGAAATTATCTATTAACACAGATGACATTGTCTATTAACACAGATGAAATTATCTATTAACACAGATGACATTGTCTATTAACACAGATGAAATTATCTATTAACACAGATGACATTGTCTATTAACACAGATGAAATTATCTATTAACACAGATGACATTGTCTATTAACACAGATGAAATTATCTATTAACACAGATGAAATTATCTATTAACACAGATGACATTGTCTATTAACACAGATGAAATTATCTATTAACACAGATGACATTGTCTATTAACACAGATGAAATTATCTATTAACACAGATGACATTGTCTATTAACACAGATGAAATTATCTATTAACACAGATGACATTGTCTATTAACACAGATGAAATTATCTATTAACACAGATGACATTGTCTATTAACACAGATGAAATTATCTATTAACACAGATGACATTGTCTATTAACACAGATGAAATTATCTATTAACACAGATGACATTGTCTATTAACACAGATGAAATTATCTATTAACACAGATGACATTGTCTATTAACACAGATGAAATTATCTATTAACACAGATGACATTGTCTATTAACACAGATGAAATTATCTATTAACACAGATGAAATTATCTATTAACACAGATGACATTGTCTATTAACACAGATGAAATTATCTATTAACACAGATGACATTGTCTATTAACACAGATGAAATTATCTATTAACACAGATGACATTGTCTATTAACACAGATGAAATTATCTATTAACACAGATGACATTGTCTATTAACACAGATGAAATTATCTATTAACACAGATGACATTGTCTATTAACACAGATGAAATTATCTATTAACACAGATGACATTGTCTATTAACACAGATGAAATTATCTATTAACACAGATGACATTGTCTATTAACACAGATGAAATTATCTATTAACACAGATGACATTGTCTATTAACACAGATGAAATTATCTATTAACACAGATGACATTGTCTATTAACACAGATGAAATTATCTATTAACACAGATGACATTGTCTATTAACACAGATGAAATTATCTATTAACACAGATGACATTGTCTATTAACACAGATGAAATTATCTATTAACACAGATGACATTGTCTATTAACACAGATGAAATTATCTATTAACACAGATGACATTGTCTATTAACACAGATGAAATTATCTATTAACACAGATGACATTGTCTATTAACACAGATGAAATTATCTATTAACACAGATGACATTGTCTATTAACACAGATGAAATTATCTATTAACACAGATGACATTGTCTATTAACACAGATGAAATTATCTATTAACACAGATGACATTGTCTATTAACACAGATGAAATTATCTATTAACACAGATGACATTGTCTATTAACACAGATGAAATTATCTATTAACACAGATGACATTGTCTATTAACACAGATGAAATTATCTATTAACACAGATGACATTGTCTATTAACACAGATGAAATTATCTATTAACACAGATGACATTGTCTATTAACACAGATGAAATTATCTATTAACACAGATGACATTGTCTATTAACACAGATGAAATTATCTATTAACACAGATGACATTGTCTATTAACACAGATGAAATTATCTATTAACACAGATGACATTGTCTATTAACACAGATGAAATTATCTATTAACACAGATGACATTGTCTATTAACACAGATGAAATTATCTATTAACACAGATGACATTGTCTATTAACACAGATGAAATTATCTATTAAAACAGATGAAATTATCTATTAACACAGATGACATTGTCTATTAACACAGATGAAATTATCTATTAACACAGATGACATTGTCTATTAACACAGATGAAATTATCTATTAACACAGATGACATTGTCTATTAACACAGATGAAATTATCTATTAACACAGATGACATTGTCTATTAACACAGATGAAATTATCTATTAACACAGATGACATTGTCTATTAACACAGATGAAATTATCTATTAACACAGATGACATTGTCTATTAACACAGATGAAATTATCTATTAACACAGATGACATTGTCTATTAACACAGATGAAATTATCTATTAACACAGATGACATTGTCTATTAACACAGATGAAATTATCTATTAACACAGATGACATTGTCTATTAACACAGATGAAATTATCTATTAACACAGATGACATTGTCTATTAACACAGATGAAATTATCTATTAACACAGATGACATTGTCTATTAACACAGATGAAATTATCTATTAACACAGATGACATTGTCTATTAACACAGATGAAATTATCTATTAACACAGATGACATTGTCTATTAACACAGATGAAATTATCTATTAACACAGATGACATTGTCTATTAACACAGATGAAATTATCTATTAACACAGATGACATTGTCTATTAACACAGATGAAATTATCTATTAACACAGATGACATTGTCTATTAACACAGATGAAATTATCTATTAACACAGATGACATTGTCTATTAACACAGATGAAATTATCTATTAACACAGATGACATTGTCTATTAACACAGATGAAATTATCTATTAACACAGATGACATTGTCTATTAACACAGATGAAATTATCTATTAACACAGATGACATTGTCTATTAACACAGATGAAATTATCTATTAACACAGATGACATTGTCTATTAACACAGATGAAATTATCTATTAACACAGATGACATTGTCTATTAACACAGATGAAATTATCTATTAACACAGATGACATTGTCTATTAACACAGATGAAATTATCTATTAACACAGATGACATTGTCTATTAACACAGATGAAATTATCTATTAACACAGATGACATTGTCTATTAACACAGATGAAATTATCTATTAACACAGATGAAATTGTTTATTAACACAGATGAAATTGTTTATTACAGGCACCAAAGCTCTTACAAACATGACGGTGCAATTCAGTAAACTAAACAAACTGAGCCACTCGCTGAACGCTAGAGCGCGGCCCAGTCTACAGTTAAAATTCGATCAAAGTGCCGCACGAACACGTAAAATGTTTACATTAGGTAATAAAATGGATAACAAGAAGAAAGGCAGCCTCTCAGACGGAATGAGCTCCGACTACTCCAGCGATGATGAGAATAGGACAAATATATTCGAACCGACGTTGGACAACTATGAGAACATGCAGCACTATATTGGCGATCAGCAGAAAAAGGATGACGATTGTGAATTAATTGAAAATCCACTGTACTCCTCCAAAATCGAACACGACGAACCTTCGTCCACTCCAACGGAAAAACCCGCGATAGCACCACAGATACAGAAAAAGAATCCGTTCGATATAGAATCGACCCCACAGATTCATATCGATACGGACTTCAAACCGGTTCCGCCCAACTCGTTGTTGCTCTCACAGAAACTATCACAGAGCTCAAGTCACATTTTCGACGATTCGACACCCGAGGGGGTGAATTATCACGTGAGGTCCAATTCTCAGCATGAGATAACATTGAATATCGCCACTTCGCACAGTGAGAGCGCGTTGCGACAGATGAGGAATATCGCCAGTCCGGCGTCGAGCGCTCGAGATATGGTTTTGTCGCCGTTGTCGAAGTTGGCTAAAGGGGTGCAGAGTCTCGGCGCCAATTTGGACCCTAGGAAAATGAAGGTATTACTCAAAAATATCTAAATCTTTTTTATAAACTGTACATAATGTACACTTAATGAGACAAAAGAGTATTTTTATTCTGGCACAAAAAATCAAAAATATCTTCATTGACATAACTATCGTTCACTTATGAATCATCAAAATGAACTATTAAAAAAGGCTACGTAAGAGTGTCTTAAAGAGTTGGTAAGTATGAAAGATTGAATTATAGTTAGTTAGTGTTTGAATAAGTAGGTAAATTTTTACGCACAGAGACAAATAAAGCAAGAATATACATGAAAATAAATATAGAAAAAATTGGCCAAAACAATGCAAAGTATTAATTTAATAAAAGTTTTTTTTAAATTATATGACGAAAACTAACTTTGTTCCAACTCAACAGGGTACAACAGCAGTGAAACACGTAAGCGAAGCTCAATATGAAGAACACAAGAAGATGCAAGAGAAATGGCAAGGCTGCAACACCCGACTTGTTGCCCTCTAAGTATTGCCAGTTGTATTCACCAAAATGTTGTAGTAAAATTAATGTGATTTCGTTATATTTTTATGAAAATTCAAATCTTATATAATTTATAATCAAAATGTAACCGGTGTACGACGGGTTTTATTTGGACACAATTATTCATTTTGATTTTAAAAGCTTACGAGTGCTTCATAGTTAACGGTCACAAGTTGACCGTTGCCTCAGTATTATATTAATGTAACGTGTATCAATCGCGTAAAAAAGTTTTTTACAGCTGTGTTCTTGGTTAATTTCATAGCTTGATTTAAGTAAAATTTAATAATATTGATGGCTGTACTGTAGTACAATTTAAATTTTTATTTATTATGAATTAGTGAAATTAATGTATTTTGCCTCTTTATACCCGCCTAAATGTTCAAAACCATAGTTCAATATTAGACAAAGCTTAGTAAAGCTGATTTGCAGGGTTCTGTAGAATAGTTTGTGTGGAGTATGTATTTGTAAGATGTCTAGAGGCTGTATGTAAGGGGAAAGGTATACACTTGGGGAGAAAAATTTGTCTATTACCAACAGTGTTGCCATACACATTTGGCAAGTGGTAATTTTTGAATATGACTGTCATTTAGCCTTCATCAATAAACGGACTTTCTAACATATGCAAAATTCAAATTTGATACCGCACTTCATCTTTATATTATTAGTAGAGATTATAACATTTGTGGAACAAAGTAACAAATATTTCGTTTAGCTTACTGAGACATGGACGATTCAATTTATTTTTTGTAAAAAGTATACACTAGATTAATCACAATTTAATAATATACGCCAAACGACCAAAGCTTGTTTCGTTTAAAGAAAAATTGTTAATCAATCATTACTTACATAAAGTCCAAGCCATTTTGTGAATATACCTTTCCCTGTATTGTTACCATAGGTCGTAGAATTGCTAATGTTTAAAATTTTAAACACGCGTCGTGAAACATTCCTAAACAAATTAAACCTCTATAATAAATAAATATTGTCAATTATTACGGGATTTATGTAGCTGTTTGAAAATTTCGTAGTTACAATATATAATTTAATATTTTTATGACCTCTTTGTAGTGTAAAAAAATATGCATATTAGACACAAATTATACTTATAATTTAATGTTTCAGTATTAATGTAGAAATAATATTGAAAATTATGTCATTTATATCTATGTACTCTATAATCTATGCTGCGCTAATGTTGCCAACGATGAAAATATTTAATCTAAAATTATACACGATTTGGTAAATATTTATAAATTTATGATGCATAACAGTTTACAAGGCACTCTTACACTGACATTAGTTTTTAAATCGTATAGGTGTTACAAAGTGTTATTAAATAGCTTTTGTGAAGTATTTATTGACATAGATATAGCTAATGTGAAATATGATATTCTCTCGAGCAGTATTTTAAATAACTATATAAAACACGTTTTCTTAGATATGACAAACAATATAAAATTTCTAAACGATATACCGGTTTTACTTATACCACTTTTACCTATTGATGATTAGTAATAGATTAAATTCTGTTTCAATTATTTAAGTTGTATTGCGTTTTATTTAATAGCCCAAATTTTTTGGCTCCAATTTAGTAATGAGAATAAAATGATCACTACAGTGTTCTCGCTTAATATAATAAATTTGTGGTTAAATTTATTATATTAAGCGAGAACATGATTTTGGATTATATTCACCTAAATACAACAATTATTTTGACTTATTTAAACTTGGTCATACAGATACATAGATGCGCCATTGTAATTTTTATTTCGATTTTCAACATTTTAAATATAATCTGTATTCATAGCTTAAAGTCTAGAAAACCAAATGTTGTTTATTGAGCTAAACAGTTAAACGAACTATCGTATTTATATATAATCTACGGCAATCACACTGTATCCATGTTATCTATATCGTAAATTTAGAATATCGGTTAATATGAATCATATATAATGTATTTTGATTAAATTAATTAAAGGAATTGGGTTCATTTAAATTATGTAACGTACAAAAAGTGACGTTTCAATATTGTATTGTTAAAACTTTTTCAATAGATATTCAAAGTTGTTGCAGGCATTTTGTATGTTATATTGTATTTTGCCGTTATGTGAAAATTTGTACTGTGGTTTTAATTGATTCTTTTTATTATTTGAATTAAAGGTCTTTAGATGAATGTTATTTTACTGAAACTATTTGCCCCTTTATTTTAAATAGTTTTCACCTTCCTATCTTATTTGATAAATGTTTTTTACGAAACTTTATTTAGAATCGTAAACTTAATGAATACAGTTGTTGTATGTTTACATAGAACATTTAAGTATGAAATTAATGTTTTATTGTACTTTATACTGTACTTTAATAGGTACTTTGAATTGGCATAGCACCTTACGAGATTTTTAAGTCAAACTTAACATTCGATTAGGGACTTTGTTTCTTTTGTTCGGCTTAGACAAAATCTAGGGATGCTTCGAAAATTCGAGTGAATTTTTGAATTAAAATGCAACGTGTGATGGCTTACCAAAACACTACGTGAAACTTCGATTTGAAGAACGAATTTTGCAGATGCCAAAGCTTTATTTATGGTTGCAATCAGAGCTAGCTAGGATTGTACAATATAATTTAATCACCACTTCATTAGACTCCATCTTACGTGATTTGTTTTTCGTAGATTTTTATTTTAGAGAAAACTTGATGTGTGTTCACAAAAATATTATTATGTTCAAAAAAAAATTGTGATTATCATAGCCTAAATACGAGAAATAACCTAATAGTGAGAACTTTGCTGTTCCCACTATTAGGCTCCATAAAGTTGGTAATTCATTTAAAGGACAATATAGCACTCCTCTATAACAAAATCCCAAACAATTTGTTGACTTTGTCAGTAAGTAAATATATAAAAAAAGTTGTTATTTTGATGATGCAAAAGTTTGGGAATGAATTACCACTTAGATTTAAAACGATTCAATATGGTCAAGATTAAGTACCCTAATGAATAAATATATTTCGACTTTGAGATCTTTTTTATGAGTTCATAACGCTGTCTCTACTGTCAAATATGCACAGCGCAGTAGCACAGCTATACAATAATCATTTTGACTAGGCTAGTTATAACTTATAAGTGTATTGTGTAGTGGATAATCTGTGATTATGTCGTAGCTGAAAATTGAATTGGAATTCAATACAACAAAAACTAGCCGCAAGAAGCAATATGAAAAGAGTACCTATTAACTAATATTTTGTTCTTCATTTACTTTAGAACTTACAAACACTATATTTCATATCCATAATCGTGGTACGATATTTAGTTTTTAAAATGGTTACTTCTTATTACATTATGAAACTTACTAAAACATCTAATAACTTGGATTTTTCTGAACATTTAATGAAAGAAAGTGCATCTAAAAAAAATGTTGCTTTTTCCTGTAGAGTGTGTCTTAATAAAGGTACCATTTCAGTTTGTGATTTAAATTCCAAAGCTTTAAATACATTACAAAAACTTTGTAACCTAAAAATCTGCAAAAATGATAACTTTCCCACAAAATTATGTACTGTTTGTTACCAATTTATAAAAAATGCTGTGTTGTTTATACATAAGGCAAAAGAAACGGAAAAATTATTACTTAATAAATCTCTTTACAAATCTGGAAGTAAAGACACTACAAATTACAATAATGTCAATTATTTATCTAAACCTGAAGGTGGTTTGTCAAATCACCCTGAATCTACTGTAAAAATGGAGTTGAAATTGCAAGAGAATAATACTATGAAATCGAAAACAATTTCTTCACCAAGTACATATGATAAAAAGTTTATCACCAAGTCAACCTTACCACAACGAGTACAATGTAAAACATGTAAGGCAGTAGTCATGAGATCATACTTTAAACAGCACATGACCATGCATGATCCAAATCATTCAAAATATGTTTGTGAGATTTGTGGAAAGTCTTATAGATTAATATGTGCGTTTTATAATCATCGTTTTCAACACAGTACTGATTTCCAACATAAATGTCAATTATGCCCATATAAGGCAAGAGACAAAGCACTATTAAGAAACCATTTAAAAGTCCACAGTGCAGACTATAAATATATGTGCACAGAATGCCCTTCAAGATTCCTCTTTAAAAGTAACCTTAACCGACACATGTGGAAACATAAAGAAAAACAGTTTAGCTGTGAAACATGTAAAAGAATGTTTCATACTAAAATATCTGTTCAGCGACACCATGAAGTTGATCATTTGGGTTTGAAAAATCATTTGTGTAATTTATGTGGAAAAGCATTTGGTTACAGAAAAGCCTTGATGAAACATCAAAGAACGGTCCACAAAAGGGAGAAAAGAGAATATTCGAGAATGCCTACATATCTACAGTATGAAAATAAAAATTAACCTTTCAAATATAAGACTTCATATTGTGTTGCCTTTTTACCTATTCTTACTTTGCCTCATATTTAAATTTCAATCGTAGAAAAGGCTGACTTATAGTTATTACAACAATATAGTGTGTGTGTGTATTTAATAAAACATGTTATACTATATAATAATTTATTTAAAACAGATGACTAGACAATATGCTATATAAATTGGTAATAAATAGAACACCCATTTAAAAACCACATTATTATAATACTTTATTGTAACTCATTTAAATATCTTGTAAACAGTTTCACCATAACACCTAGTTGTTTATATATCTCTTACAATTAGTAATAACTACAACACTCAATAAGTATCCATTATAAATCTTTGGTAATAAATACAATATTCATGTAACAATGTAAGGTAATATTAGTGTGTATAAAAGGCCACAAGGTTTATCACTTCAGTTCAAAGTACCTTTTGCAAAAATATGTTTTTCTTTAAACACGGCTACTTTAATTTGTGACTAGATAGTTACATAAACAGATCAATATTTTTTTGTAATACATCACACTTTCCAGTTTTGAGAACACAGTCACATTTCAATATTTAAGTACACTTGGGGAAATGGGTCCTACATGGAAGACACACTTTAAAATACAATTTTTATAAATATTGTGCAATTAGACATAAAAACGATTGTTTACATTTTTTAGTAGTACTATTTGAAAGCAAAATATAAAACTCCTTATGTCGTTAATTATTATAAAAACAGTTTAAACACTGGGATAAATAGACATTAAAATTAGTAGGATTTTTTAAAAGAAATACATCAATGTTAACTTTTTCTTAAGTATTTTCATCTAATGCTTATATGCTCATGGTAGAAGGTATACTACTATATTTTACTTTATTGTGCAATAGTAAAAAAACTAACAATTGTCGTAATTGTTCTAAAATATTTGTAGAGTAATTATGTCATTGTGGCAAAAGTTTTTTAATAATTTAAATGTAAAAGGTTTATTGATAAATAGAAATACCTATTTAGTCATATGAAGGCCCTCTACACATAGTAACTATAAACATGGACGCAAAGATAAATTCCAAGGATTGTAAGGAGAGCATTAATGTACACCAAATATATTCAATTCTAAGAACAACCACTTGCCATATGAGAAGATAGAGTACTCCAATTATAGATGGTACTGTTAATAGCACAGAAAACATAACAGGAACATCTGTAACAAAATATTTAATAATTATCTAGATTAAAAAATTTTACTCTTAAAGTAGTTTTTGGAAATCTTCTTTACCTTTTTCACTAAGACTGCCCTTTCTTCCGAGAATTAGTCTAGCTGCTTCTATAATGAAAAGAGCTACCAGTACACCGAAATCTTGACCAAGTCGAAAACTTCGATTGTTGTCGCTGTCATTATATTTTCCACCAATTAAAACAGATTTTAAAATAAGTGTACCCAGTTCACAGGTAGCGAATAGACCAAAATAAAAAGAATTGATATACAATAGTATTTCGTAAGCTAAACTCGAATTAACCATATTGCACGATTGGGCGACGTTTTTTTTCAGCTGTAACTTATAATTTGAAGTCTATAAAACAATAGTATAGCTGTAACTAAGTAATTTGTGAAATAATTTAAAAAAACTATGCAGATTGCAAAATGCAGCAGATCAAATTTCTTTACACATTATTTTCATTTAAGTCATTTCTTGAACAATTGATTATTGACATAAGAATTGTTAACACAGATAACTGTAATTAACATTAACCACTAACGCCACAGCTCTTCTACGGCTGGGCTAATTTGGAATATGCTATATTTACTCTTCATATATTTTTGATAATTGTAATACGTTGGTTACCTAGGCAGTTAAAGGCAACCAATATTATCCTTGAGAAAAAAGAATGTAGGTACATACTACATAAAATTTTGACCAATATGATTTTGATTTTTGACCTACTATGTCATAGTATACAGATAGTAACAATACTACATTCTAGTACTTAAAAACGATGTTTTCACTTCTCTTAACTAAATAACTCTCTTTGTATGATTTTGGTTTATCTGCAAACACGTGGCAACACTGGAGTGTGCACGGTGCAAGGAGCAGTCAACATTGAGTGCAAAACCTAGTAACTTACTAAGTAATATTACTATTCGTAAATGAAATCGTAATCTGTGCTGTGCTGTGGCGTGTGGCGACGACTTGTGTGGCGTATGCACGTGTTGCAACTTACGATAGAAATATATAAAAATAATGTACCAATGAACTGTATTTTAAAAAGTGAACCTAACTCATCACGCTCTCAAGAAGTTTTAAAGATGCTGGCTATATTATGAATTGGTAAGTCATATAATTATTTGAATTTGGAATTTATATCCATGTGCGACCACGCGCTTTTTGTACTTGTATCTTGCTTGATGTGTAAAATCTTGTACTTTTAATAACTGTTTAAACCCTTTTCTAAATTAATAGTATTCGCTTTTATGTATAGAAAATTGACATATTTATTACTTTGATTCAAGCTTTATATGATTTTGATTAGAACGTAATTATAAGTATAAATTTCAATTATATACTAATGTGGGTGCATGCGATTTTGGGTCAAATTTTTGTAATTAACTTATATTTCAAATATGGCTCAAGTTCCATAATGTTTTCTAAAAATAGGTTTTAACTAAATTAATAGTTGTAAATATATATATATATTTTAAATAAGTATGTATTAATCGAGTTTTGATTTAAATGAACAAGATCTAGGTTAAGTTTTTTTTACCTAGCATAGTACCACAAATGCATAGTTACAATTTCAAGTTCTCAATTTTATCAAAAGGTTATACAAACATATGGTCCAATGAACAAAGTTTAAAAATTCAAATAATTCAATTAACATCCTGCCCATTGCTATTACCTCTTCTTTTCAATGAGTTAAGGTTGTGGCCTCTGATCAATAGAATGTATACTTTTGTTCTATTTTTAAAATGATGTCATTGGATGCTTACAAGTGGCAATTATAGAAAAAAAAATATTTAGATAATAGACTATTAATATTAAAACAGTCTCATTGTTTTCCGTGAAGAATAATTAAATAATAGATATATTATAACTTAAAATAACATTTAAAATAGATGACATAGGATGCATCAGCATTAACCTCTTATGTTTTAAAATTGCAAGAAATTTAAAATTATTTCAATGAGTAATTATTGAAGATAACCATAACTATTATGCCCATCAATAATTAAAAGGGTTACTATTTTAGAAATTGTTTTTTTTTCTTATCTACAAACCTTTAATATAACTTAATGATGTCTATTAATATATGTACGGTTTGTAAACATAGAACTTAGGCTAAATGGCAATGTAGTTTAAGATAATTGTTGCAGTCGATGCTATGAGTATGATGAGGTCAACTGACAATAAAGATTATGTAATAATGCTCCTTTATGAGCACTGATTGTGTCAACAAACACGTTTATTAATATATTACCATCTCCAGCAAAGCTATTAGAATGTTTAGTCCATGTGAGTTTAGTGACTTAAACGTATCCAGCTCCAGTTCATTTATAAATCCGGTTGTATTTAAAAAAAAAATTGAACTTCAATACTCAATAAAATGTAGATTAGATAGACTGTAATACAGTTATATAATTTAAATTGTTTATCAGTTGAAAGTTTTGTTATTACAAATATTGATATAAACTGTTGCTATAGTGTTTCCGACTGTCAGATAATAATTAATGTTTAAGGTATAACCATTATTATTCCAATATTGATAATGTGAGTGAATTTTGATTACACCAACAACACAATGGATTGGATGTGTTTTTTTTAAATCTTTATTCTACACTGATAATTTATTTTAACAAAAATTTTAGTATTTTCAAAATTTATTTAATAAAATTATTTGTAATAGAATAGTTGTAGCTAGGATCTTTGTCTTTCTTATAAAAACAACATAATGTTTTTATAATTTAATTAAGGTTCTAATAAAGGTTTTCTGTTTTAAATATTGATACAATAACTATGACAAAAGTTTGCTTGAATGTCACTTAAACAGTTACTTTGTTTATAAAATGCATTTTAACAAAAGAAACTAACCCCGATTTCTTCTTTTGATTTATGACATACTTGTGTTTTTCGTCCCAATTTCAATTACTTACATGAACATTGTGTTCATTATAGTTTTGGTTTTTCAGACGTGCCACACCCACAGATGTCCATATCAGTTTTATGATATCGGATTTATAAGGCATGGAAATGTCGCACCAGGGGGGAGCTGAGGCCGAGAGCCTCCTACGACCTGACCGCAACGCCACCGTCATGCCCCAGAAACGTAAGTACTTTAAGTGATGTCCAGTTTAATTCTTATAAGATTATATTATAATTAATTATATAGACTGTAGAACTGGGGGCTTTATTTTTGCAGATCTTATTTGGTTATACCGTTATTAATACAACCTTTAAGATGCCGATGCTAAATAAGCATAGTTTTAAATAATAGTGTATTCAAATGTCACGATTGTTTACCTAACATGACACACGTGATTATGGCATCACGTATTCTAATCTGAGGTTTATATGTTGGCCATGACTTCTGTTAATACCAATGTATACGGTTAAGGAACGTTCTAGGGCGCGATAATTGATTGATAGACTTACGATTGCGACTTACGTAGTCAACAAACCGAAGCGGTAATCGACTTGTTTTTTTACATTACGGTCCGGAAATATTAATTTTATGGATAAGTAACTGAATTGAACTTATTGTTGACTAATAATGTGGGTGGGACAGTTTTAATATTCTGTGAAATGAAAGTCCACAGTTATTAACTTCCTATAGAGATAGCACTTATAACGACCGTTGAAAACAAACATTTTCTCGGGGTAATGAATTCAGGGTTAGACGTATAACAGACTTAACAAAACATGACGAACATTTTTTAAGAATTGCCACTTGAACTTTTTTTATTTAAACATCAATTAATTTTAACGTTCTAGTTTTATTTTAAAATATCAGTTTGGTAACAATTTTAGTTATCAGAAGTTTGACATTATCGGCTTACGTATGAGCGATCATGTTACTGTACATACATATTTATAGATAAGTTGTTGTCTGGTTGGGTGGAGTTGTAATAGTTGTTTAGATTAAATTGTAGATGGGATACTCTTAAATCTCATTTGCATCGAAGCCTTATAACATTTTTTTGTGTTGGACGTATTCATTCAGTAAAACCTTCTTCACTATCTGAACGTTACATAGACGTCAGAAATTGACGTATACAGAGATTTACTGTATTTACTTATAGCACATAATTAAAACCGTGTTAATATTAGTTAAATTTTTATTGACTTTATATTATAGATAACCATGGTCATTGAATATAAATGTACTTACAATAACTTAAATGATTTTAATATTCATTCATTTTTTAATTTTTATTAAAATATATGTATTATTCGATAGAATAGTTACGTAAAAGAAATGTCTTTAAATAGCTTACAGTGACAGTATTTGGTACTAAATATACATCCTGCTTATTGTAATGTAAATAGGATCAAAAATTTATGCATACTGACTTCTGTACATTGTACTATTATTATATATTATTTATAGTATATAGGATAATATCAGAAAGGTTAATAACAATTCATTTAAAAGGAAAAATAACGTGTTCTCCTATAGCAGTCTCCATAGAATAAGTAATTCGTTCAAAGGCCAGTGTTTGCGTTTGTGCTATCTACTTGTCTATCGATTAATTTAAATCTCTTATTAAACGGTAATTCATTGAGAATAGCTTATTTAACCTTATGATTATAGCACGGATAATGATGCTTGGATATGACGTGTTCTAGGTCAAACATTACTAATTGAGCATAATAACTGTAGCATAATTGTGAAAATAAAACATCTTAAAATGACACTGAGGTCTTTCTCGGATGAGGGTGCGCTGTGAACCCATGTAAACTTAGTTTTAGTGAAGTTCAAAAGTGGTTGTTCTAACTATTTGAAATATAAGACATTGACTTTGATATCCCGTAGCTCTGTTCCACTTATTGATCAAACAAAAAAAGGAGAAACGTCGCGTAGTCAAATAATCTGTGTCATGCCAACTTAGGCCGATGTGAACCCAGAAACCTCAGATTTTTATTACGTAGGTATTTTTTTCCGAGGTTACATAATAGTTCGTTTCGCATGGTTTAATTCTCAGTGTTTGATGTTTGAGTTTGAAGCGATCTAATCAATTGCAATTTATATACTTCTACAGTTTTTATGGTGTAATCTGAACTAGGTACTTGATTTTAATAGCAGAACAAATTCAATTCGAATTCAGAAGATCACTGGCCTTTCTTATTCAATGAGTGATGTACTTACACAGGAAAATGTCTTACGCCCAGTACACACTTGGAGATGATTCAATTAAAATATTCTTTTTAACATCCATTGCACCGGAAATTGTATTCATCGATATTTAAATGTCATTTTAAATATTTATCAGTTTTATCAAAACCTGCGTTTTATACGCGATTCTGGTGAAAAGCAATTATTAATTTATTAGCAGTGACATATTCGATCGAACATGTTGTAAGTGATTATTTAGTTTTACAAGAAATGTATTCTTTAAATTTTTGTGAACGCATTATATTCCCAGTATAGATGAGCTCATAACCTCTTTTATAATGCAAAGTTCAATGGCCGCCTTACCAAAGCATTATTATAGGCGTTAGTTAAGCGTCAATGCGTAAAATAAGTAGACTACAGATTTGCGGTCTAAGTCAGATTTTTTTTTTCACATTTACGTTTTACATTCGAAGTGGTTTTTCTCGAAAATTACATACAGTGTAAACTCTATATAACGACACTGAAGGGTTTATAAATGGCGGTATAAAGAGTTGTCGTTAAATCGTAAGACGAAAAATCATTATATGGAATACAAGCTAAACCAATAAAAGCCAATTGATTTCGACGCTTTAGTGAGTTTGTCGTTAAATCCAGTGACGTTACACGGAGTTGACATTCTATAGGAAAAAAAACTTTAAAATAATCTGCGGTAATAACTCAATCCATTGGCGAATAAGGCTTTTGAAACGCTAGATCTGCCTGCCAACTCATTAATTGCAATGGCACTTAAAGGAATTTCGGAACGGGCACACTAAGTACTACTCTGGCGTTTAATTAAAAAATGTAGAGGAATATTTGAAAAATTCGTTTTAAAAAATTTACTTCCTTCAATGTTTTATGTTATACCTACGTGATTTGGTTTAAATGCAATGTAAAATTATAAAGACTTACGTGTTTTTACAGCAGGTATGGCCATATGTTTAAAATTTCAGAACACAAATTTAAATGTTCAAATGTATACCAATAAGCTTATTTTTAAATGTGTGAGTTTTAATAAAGGAAGCTTATGATTTAGTAATTAAAAGTTAATAGTTGACTGCACTGCGAACCGATAAACGAAGTATTTTTAATTCTGGATCTGAATTCAAAAAATTGGGCCATAGGCCTATCTGTATCAGACCATTATCTTAATAGTAACAGCCTTATATAAAAATTATTGGTTATGGTAACGGTGTTAGTGTCATTCTCGTTACCATGGTAACGAAATTTAAACGACGTTTTATAATACGGTTGTCGTTTTTACACTTTCCACTTTTTTATGACTTCAAGAGCAAATGTTAATTTCTGTTAAATACGGGCCTTGTTCTAGTAACAACAAGATTAAATTACAACCTGTTGAATAACAGTAATTGTGGCTACCGGTAACCTACTGACGACATAAACACTATGAAGCCATTGTAAAATAATATACACTTTTATGTAGAAAAATGAGATAGTTTTCACTAAATCCCTATTAGACCACCATAGTCGAAATAATGTCCAAAGACCTTTGTGTAGCTGCCAGTTCAACAAACTATGGATATTTGGAAAGAATTGTAATAATAATTTCGGATATTTTATACATTAACTTAGAATTACGTAAAGTAGTTTACTGTGCCATTTTGTTCCTCGAAGGCCTCGAAATTCCGCCACTTCTCTGCATAGCGCAGTTCTTTGCCATGTGCCACGCGTAAATTACTAAATAAAAATCCAGCAGCAGCTCATAAGAAATTTATTGTATACTTACCATAAATATTTTCTATTCTTCTGTGGTCATATTGGTACACAGTATGATTTGTATTAGCCACCTTGATTCTTATTATCTCTTATATGCTACATAGGAAGTTGTCGTAGACTACATATTCCTATTTTGTATAGCTATTTTAACATACTAAGAGACAAGTTAATATTCTTAACAAGTGCTTGATGCGTCCGATAAAAAATAGTCTAGAAGCGACACCTTATCTGCAGTGATGTCAGTACGATGACGTCATAGATTTTGAATCGGTTAACGAGGTTCTTTCGACTGCTACGTATATACATCTCAATGTTAGCCACTGAGGCCTACGGGTCGGCCATACAGAGGTTTGTTAGTCGTTAATCATCTCTTTGGTTGGAGTTTATGTTCCTTGAGTGTCAATAGTAACGTAATCCACTTACGTTTCCATAACAAACATCTCGGATGTCACCATTTAACTGGTAACAAGTATCGATTTGTATTATTATGTCGTTTTGCTAAATAATAATAATATTAATGACTACGACCGTTCATCATAGTTGGAAGGAGGGAAATTTGATTTAAGTTTATTCAACATTTTTATTCATGTAGATACTTTGATGAATCGTCTTAATTAAGTATTTTTTAACTATTATATTTACTATATAATTCTTTGTGTGCTTAATAAAGCTTGCACATTGGCTTTTTGCTGAAAATAAAGACTTTATTTGTATACATGTTGGATATTTGAAATTGTAGTTGACTCAAAATAAGCACGTAACAGTCTGAACAATATTATACAGTTACAAGAATGCAATTTTTCTTAATATAATCTTAAACTGGGATTACACAAGTATGCTTTGACGAAAGTATTTAGGTTAGTTATATACGAGTTTGTAATATAAACGTGAATGTAGTTTAGCTGCTGAATTCGTACACCTCTATGTATAGAGCAGACATATTTGTGTTTCCTCCTATATTACATAATAGGAATCAGGATTTATCTGTAACATATTGCTTTAAATTCTTTTTTTGTAGAGATACTTAAAACGTTAAAATGAAAAATGATTGAATAATTTTAATGGAAAACTCGAGTAATGTATCGTGTATTAAGAATGAATCAAAAGAAACGAACAACAACCATAAATCAAAACTATTATTACCTTTTGTTACTAAATATATATAGATATATATTTCTTATGAGTTTCTACTGCTTGATTTTTATTTAGTAATTTACGCGTGGCACATGGCAAAGAACTGCGCTATGCAGAGAAGTGGCGGAATTTCGAGGCCTTCGAGCAACAAAATGGCACAGTAAAAATATACATATATTAATTTAAAGAAAGCAGAGATTGTTCACTCTAATGGTATTAAAGTAAATATTCGCATTTCTCTATATCGGACGAGGTAGTGGCAAAAGGATTAAAACGTAAAATCTAATGACGTTTCACTGGATGAGAATGCTTAAAAGCGGCCGTCTACTCTCATTCCACTAAATAATAAATATTCCGAACTTGTGAGAACTTCGTCACTTGAAAAATACTACACGCTAATGAGAATTTAAATCAAAGGATTTTAAATAAGCATTTCAACTTCACACCTTAGCTATACAATGTTTTAAAAAGCTTCCGTGAGCTTAAATGACTTTTAGAGTCAGCGAGGATTTTCAAAAGAGCTTGAACCATTATGCAGGGCCATTGTTCTTGTCTAGAGCGTTGAAAAGGGCTAGTTCCTGCCTCACTTTTTTCACGTAGCGTTTTCAATTTGTTTATTAGCTGGAAAATGTTGGAATGAAGGATTTGAGGGCACTGTTTTGTGCTAGGAACAACCTATATACTGGACCTGTTTGATGTTTCAAATGTTTTTCCTTAATTTTTTGCCTGTATCAATTGAATACGAATAACGTAACTATTAAATTATGGTTTCATGTTAATAATATGTAATATAAATATTATTACATCTAATTCGTTTATACTGCATACATAAAACATAACTCAAATCAATATAAATCAGGAAGTAAATGACGTACGAAAACAAATACCGAATGTATTATAGTTTTTGAAATTGAATCATAATTTGTAAATACAAGTCGATTGTTAAACATAAATGTTTTGAAACATGTATATATATTTAGGAGTAATATTTATTTTGTAAACAATTCACAAAAAACATTTGAATTGCTGGCTCATTCTATCAATATATATTTCTAGGTATCGTCATTGTTGTCACCAATTGGTATATATGCAATTCTAATATAAAACATAGAAATCTGTAGGTAACTAAACAAAAGTAAGCTTTAACAAGCAATTACGTAATTGCAGTGTACTGAACCCAGATAACCGACAATGATAATAATGAGATAATAACGAGCCTTTGCCTCGTTCTTTGTTGTCTAATGGATGAAAATACTAGCTGGCACATAAAAATGTCCACATATATTCGCTTATAACATTGTATGTTTTTCAAATTTGAGAAATATTACCAAACATACTTTCCTAGCTGGGTGCATGTTTTTTTAATAAATCATATTATATATAGCGCTTAGTAAATATTGAAAAGTTTATCTATTTAAACCGTATGATATAAAACATATTTCATTGTCCCATGCCTTCCTCAGTCGTTAATCGTACTTAGCTGAAGTCAGCTTGACAAAGTTTTTAGGCAAATCGACTCTATTGCAAATTGAATTTGGCACCACACAATAGCCATTAGTTTTGTACGGTACAGCCACCCGCAAAAATCACCAGAACATTTGTTCAAACGCTTATTCAAAGATCACGGGAGGAATAAATAATTAAATGGATTTAAACGTCACGTATAACGCTGTGGCGTATATCCTTATAAATGGTTCTAAACATATCGCAACGATAATAAATCGCTCAGCATTAATAGAGAAAGTCCAAATGTCCATATGAAATAATCTGAGGTCACTGCGTATTTAGTATACGCATAAATTTTTTTTTTGGTTTCAAAACGTTGCAATAGTGTACCGATATTAATAATAATTTACATTTTACTTATTAGATGTGGTAAAAAGACGGAACTTGGGTCAGGCACTGAGACGAGTCAATATTTAATTGGTCATCAACGATGCCTGTCTCGACAATTCCATAATATTGAAGTGGCTTTTTCAATTAAGGGTTTCGTAGGGTTAAGAAAGTTTTACATAAAACTTGCACCCTATTCGAAACTGAATAAGCCTGAAGGTACTATAAATAGTGTGTAGTTAGTGAAGTTTTTTAAATTCTATATAACCGTTATTTAATTCTCTAGATCAAACTGAAATAGTGTTAGAAGTAAGAGATATTGCTAAATAAACATTCAAGTTTAATATTTTGTTAACTTTGTAACTGACTTTAAATCGGAAGGTTACTTTGCTTGTCAGGTCTAATTATTTCCGAACAGGTTAATTGTCTAACTGTGCATCGGTGGATTAGTTATATAATATTTTAAATGCTTAAAAGCTTTTCTATTGACTGTATATAGTTATGAAATATTGACCTGACCTGTCTTAGATACGAGTATAATTTAATATTACACAGGTATACTTAGTATTTAGATGGAGAATGTTTTAAGTATATTAGGTTTTGTGTGCGACTGTAGCAATTTATTAGCAAGAAAGCTTTACTGCGTACGATAACGCTGCCTTGATATTGGTTAGTGCCCGATATGAGAAACCTTTTATATTTGTTGTATTGTGTGTTTGGAAATTGTGATTGAAATAATATTTAAATAAAATACAGAATATTTTATTCGGCTATATGTGAGATACAGTTTAGTAACATCTTATTCTCAAAAATGTGGTTTAAAATATAACAATAAATTAATTATTCAATTGTGAAATATAGCATTAATTGAGATTTGCTTGGATATTACATTATTCTATATATTTTCTATATACCGTGTTAAATATTAACGATAGTAATGGTGATTGGCTATTAATTTTAACAATACAGTTTACTTTTCAAATTCGGAACGGTTGTACTGTTTGTACACACATAGTATAATCAAACACATAATATTTAATTACAGAAGAAAATCTTTTTGTTCGTATTAAATATATGCCAAAATTTTAGGTTTCTAACTATTTGATAGTCACGGCATTGTAGAGTTATTTTATAAAATTATTTATGAAGAACACAATATAGACAAAACTAGGTATGAAAGTCGACTAACAAGATATGACTGTCAGAAGATTGAACAATAGTGTCGAGACTGTCAGAAACAAAAACATAAAATATTTAATAGTGTGTCAGTTAGCTCAATGGACACGAAACCGGACTTCCGAAGAGATTCGATACCCGATACTGTCAATAATTGTTCAATGAACATATTTGTGCTGTGTTATATGTATGCAAATATGTTGTTTATCAGTTGCGTTACTATAACACAAGCTATTAACCTACCTTATTAGACCATGGAAAAGAGCGGATTTTTATGATTTTCGTACCTTCCCCGCATATCGGTTATTTTCATTGTTAAAATTAAACTAGTTTTTACAGAACGTTTGGTTCGTTATTACAGTCGTGTTTATATGGTTGGCATTGTTTTGCCGTATACATTCCTTTCGAAATAATTTTCGTTTGTCTTCTTGTATTTAAATAAATTTTGTTTTAGGTTGGGATGCGAGTGAGGGCGAGAAAGCGCCGTTCCTTCGAAACGAACCCGTGCGTTTGACGCCCGCATGGGAGGGTTCTAACCTGCCCAATGACACGCTAAATTTGAAAGGTAATAATATTTTATTCACTATTAAAAACCTTAATATTCTAAATACTACTGTCAACTCAATTATATTGATTGGGTCCAAGAATACTTTGCATATATCTCAGCTGATACGTGGATACGTTATGGTGTACTTGAAAGCAGGGACTTATAGCAACGGCTGCGCCTAATGTGCTAGAAGTCGAAAGGATATCTTAGATAGTTATGAGTATTCTCATGGTAATATACAATACTTAGCTTAGTTATATAAGTTTTCTTAAGACACAATGCGAATATAAAATATAATTTGTCAATTTATCATTTCTATATCACTACGACTAATAGCATTTCCTCGATTCAATTAGGGGGAAGTGTTAGGCACATAGAAAATATATGAAGTGCCGCCGAGATCGCACGCACGAAGTCGGTTTAGTAGCTCGCTTAATGACTTCCATAGTAAAATAAGGTTAAACCCACCATTAATCGTTTCTGTTTAAAATCTGCAATGTCACTACCCAGAAGCTATAGATTATTGCCATATAGGTCATTCAAGATTATTGCTTTTTAAGGCTGCCGTGTCCTTATAGTATAATTTATAAACTACAAACTCGATACGTGGCACATCGTCAAATGTATTATGTAATCGACAATCTTTACATTGTTTCATTGTTTCAATTTTTAAGAGATTTATTTCTATTTTTTTGACATAATTATCTGTTTTCTCAAATGTAGACATGATTCCTATACAATTATTGGCAAATGTTGGCCTATATTGTCCATTTCTCCATCATTGTATACCGACATTTTAGCAATATATAATTGATATATTTTTTACTTCAATCAGTTGGATCGTTTATCAATATTAATGAAGCCCAACTGCATACTTTATACGTGATTGTTTAAACGCAGACATGATGCACTAAATGTCCACTCCAAATAATATTATGTTATTTGGAGTTACTGCGAATAAGGTGCTACATAATAGCTATCGTCTAGGCGTTCCAGAAGGACTATTTTTAGTGCTTATGGGTGCATTGATGGTACGACAATTTTTCTGTCGTATTTCCAAATTTCGGACAAAAATGTCACTCGAGTATTTTGTTGCTTGTGTCTTCTTAAGCGGACCTTTAAAAAGAAAATCGTATGTAAAGAGATGGATAATTAATAATTAAGTGTAGATAAAGATGGACAATTAATAATAAAATGAATTAATTATAATTGCCTGAATGAGTGAAGTAATTATGGATAAAGGTCGCCACGGCAACAAACTTTCATATAATATAAAATGTGTTAGCAATAAATATTCACAATGCCTGATCCATCTAGGTCATCAAATCGATTGGGCGTATGAGATTCAAATGAGACTTGTTTTATGAGAAAAATGTTGCTTATTAAATAATAATAATAATTTCAAGCAAAATATATTAACTATGACTTATTAAATTATTCCTTTTTTCCCTACACATTGTATATCGTTAATCACTTACCAAGTTTTATTAAATGTGGATCTTTAATACACGTATATGTGTATGTCGAGTATGCTTAAATCTATACACAATTAGACAATGCGGGCTTCAATATATCCCACACGTTAATTTAGGACACTTCAAAGACATTGGGTCAACCGCTTTTACGCTCATTTGTTGCCTAATAATCCGACATATTTTGTATGTGCTTTAATGAAATAGTTTAGATTTGATTATTTAAATTTAAAATTTGTCTGAAATAATATTATAATTTAAATGATCCAACCCAGAAAAGCGGTATCAACTTACTTCAAACATACTTAGTCACTGTAATAGTACCCAGGTATGTAAGGTATAATAAGAATTGTATGTTAAATTTGAGAGAGTTAAAATATTGCTTAATAAAGTTGATGAACTTAACACCTACCACATATTATACTACCTACTCAAAATCTTTTCCAAACGCCTTGAACTTTCAAATATATATGTTTTTTAATACGTATAGTAACATTTTATTTTTAAATATTCTATGATCGTAGCCTTATTTTTCAAATATTTATGGTAACATTTTATTTTTAAATATTGTGTGGCTTCTATGATCATAGCCTAATTTCATAATCTACACGCTTGACGGATTGCTTTCAAGATTATTTCATAATTGACAACTTCCGTATACTTATATAAGCTTTTAAAGGCAAATCAGTTTATAAATTTGAGGAGTAATGGCCAATGTTTCTACAGGTATCGCCATGGATCTGGTGCCACCGAAGGACAAATGGAATTTAATATACATGACATTAATTCTCCATGGGCTGGGCACTCTGACGACCTGGAACATGTTCATAACAGCCAAAGATTACTTCGTGAAGTACAAATTAGCTAATGCCCCCGCATATGCAGAGAACTTGATGCCTTATATGGGCTGGGCAGCGCAAATACCTAACCTTATATTCAGCTGGATCAATATTTTTGTTGAAATTGGGTAAGTTTACCATATATTAAGCGACATATTAACTAAGCTTGTAAATTACCGGAGTTTAAGCATATAGTACGTTATGTGTTTTATTATAAAAACTTACCACAGCTTTCGCAAGCATTTGTTTATCAGTATTGCCAACAAAAATATTTACGTCAAAACTATATCATTATACCAACCGTATGGCATATATAATAGTAGAATCAAGTGTATTTAACTATAAGTTCAGACTTAAAACGCCTTTAGAAGTTTTTTACTTCATACCCACTTCCAACGCAGTGAGCTATCAGTGTGTCTGTCTCTCACATATTACAGTGGGTACATCGACGCTTTACTAAAACACTCGCATGTTTCATATAAACTTGTGAGCACCTAAGTTTCGCCACAACAATTATTAACAAAACGTATACCTGTGTTCTGTGATGTTTTATAATGTATAAAAAAAAAATTTTTTTTTGCGAGAAACTGCAAATAAACATAGGAATAGAAACCTCATCGGCTACACAGAAAAACAATTGACTTTACGTCGATTGTGTTTTGTTTTTTAATCACATCCCCAGAACCCGTATTTACTTTAAAATTGGGATCTTGTACTAATAAATATTTTGTGAATTTATTTTCAGCGGTGATCTTACCACTCGTATAGTGTGGTCACTGTGTCTGGAAGTATTGATGTTGGTGGTGACAGTGATATTTGCGATGGTGGACAGCTCTGAATGGTCCGACGTCTTCTTCTGGGTGACAATGGTCACTGTATTTTTATTGTGCGGTCAGTGTATAGTTTAATTTGTATTATCTGTAATTTATATTATCATTATCATACAATGGGGCTTGATCTGCGTAAGTGTATCATTCTTCTACACAATTATTTTGAATATTGAATGCTAATTCCATATAATCGAATCCAATATGTTCGCAAGTACTGTGACTTATAATTGATTTGATTAAAACGAGATATACTATGTTGAATTCACTTGATCGATAGATTCACTTCTTTGACCACTGTATAAGATATTTTTCGTTAAAAAAATCCATTAGTCATCAATTGATAAACAATCCCACCTCCCAACGCAGTGAACCTATCAACCATGATATTTGTCACAAACAAGTGGGTACAATGAAGCTTTACTAAAACACATGCATGTTTCTGTAAACTTGTGTGCACCTAAGTTTTGCGACAATTACGAACCTTATGATATTTTTATTTGCATTCGATAAGCGTAAAACAAATAAACTTATTTCATTACGCATATTTCATTCTATTATTCTACACGGCAAATGCACATAAAATATTATATTAAGCAATTATGTAAATCATTTAAAGTATTTGCATATGTTATTATTTAATTTAGTTAAAAGGTTAAACAATAATACAAGCACTTTTGAATACGCTAAAAAATTCTAAGACTCGCTTAGAAGTAACTCTAATGGAACATTATCTGGGTTATATAAGTGCATTATATTCTGTGCATAACCATGTGTCATTAAATATAAGCTTTTTGCAAAGACTGGAGATGAATGAATGAAGAATGATGAGTCAGTTTCTTTTTACAGGTTCAAACGCGATATTCCAAAACTCAGTATATGGCATGTCAGCCCGTTTGCCACCCCAGTACACTGGCGCTGTGGTACTTGGATCGAATATCTGTGGCACACTCGTGGTTTTCCTTAACTGGGCGAGTGACAAGTTTACCGAGAGCTACCGCACATCGGCCATCTATTACTTTATCTGTGGGATATTTGTGCTTCTGATATGTTTTGACACTTACTTCGCGTTACCGCTTAATGTAAGTAACATTCAAATTGAATATTTTAAGGCAGCTCTTAAATAGTCCCAGCTATTTTAGTGTAAACTTTTTTTCATAATAATTTATTTTTTTGTTATTAATATAATTGTTTTAAACTCTGATAACCTACAAATATTATTATGACATATATACCGTTCTTATTCATATAAAACTTCCCACTTCCAACGCAGTGAGTTATCAGTATGTCTGTCTCTCACATATTAATTACAGTGGGTACATAGACGCTTTACTAAAACACTCGCATGTTTCATATAAACTTGTGAGCACCTAAGTTTTGCTACAAATATATAAGATAAACAATTTTATAATTCATCATATTAAATATACAATATTATTAAAAATGATTCTACAATGTATATAGATATAATTTGAATATTGTGTGTGAATGAATGTTTTTACCTTGTATGCTGTAGTTGGCGGCGTAACTTAGGAAACCTATTTTCTTAGAACAAATAGACACAGTAATTATTTTATTAGCAGACCATGGGTATAAGACAATATATATCTCGTTACGGTTAACGTTGCTGTCTTAATCAATACAATAACACCATAGTAATTGTATTTTTATTCGAACATTAGCTTTAATAGCATTTATTATAATTAACTTTTAATTTCAGAGATTTTACCGCTATCACGTGACATTGCAAGAGCGTACCTTACAAGTGAACCCAACTCTAGCGACAAACAATCCTCCAGTCAAACAAAAGACACCCTTCGGACTCATCTTCAGACAGGGCTTCATACAATTTTACAACGTATTCCTTACATTCTTTGTCACGCTCGCTGTATTTCCCACGATTCATTCAGGTAATTCAATTTAATAGCAATTGTATTTAACTTTGTCAATTAGAATAAAACATAAACACTATTATTTATATCAGTGCAACTACAACAATTTGGTTTAAATTAACTAGAATAATTAAGTTCAGGCATCATTTAATTGTCCTAATAAGTTTAAAAACAAAAGTTGAATACTTTAAGTTTATTAAGCTGTGAAATGTCATCCTTATTATTTCAATGTGCTTGAGCGCTATAAATACGGACCCATTGTAACGGCACGGCAACACACTAGATGACGCCCGCGCGAGCGCCAGATAGGAGGGCTAGGGTTAAAAACCGCCTTCGCCGGCGAAAGCGTGGTCCCTTATTTCAAGTGTCGCTCACTCCTCCAATGAGCTTCCGTCCAGCCCCTCAGGCTAGTCCCCCCCCCGTGACAGCCCAAGCCGAGGTCCGAGTCTCACAGGAGACGCCCTTGCGCAAGTCACGGCAAACAACATTTGTCACGGCTGAGCTAAGCTCGCCAACCAGCCCTAGCTGAGCTGTAAAGGCCTTTTGGCTAACAGCGAGATCCCCCTCCAAAAAAAAAAAAACCGCACGGCACAGTCGCGTTCAGGCCGTTGTACGAAACGGACCTCTCTACAAATATTGAAATATAAATCTTGGAAAATATCAGTGAAGTGTTTCTTTAAATAAATAAGTGGTTATTATGACCGACTCAACCGTGATGTTTGCAATGGTGACCTTTCAAAAAGAACCCTACAGAGGTACTCACTTATAATAACATAACTTATTTAAAATAACATAACATTTATAATATTTTACTATTTCTGAGTCAGTAAATAATTCCAAATTTTTTTTTAGTTTATATATATGTAACAAACTTGGAATTAAATGTTCGATATGTTTGACATTGTGTATCCAAGTCGTTGCTAAAACAAAGACTCGGTTTTGGCTTAGCATTAAACAAATATTAAATAATAACAATATACAAACAACAAACAAAATAATCTTATACAAAGAAACGACTGATACTATTTTCTCCCAATACAATTATTTCTATTTGAATCCAATGTAAACTTCCACTTTTAACAAAGTCAACAATAAAACATCTGTGCACAGACATAATAATATACTTTTGTTGCAAACTAAAATATCTAGGTTTTTGTAATGTTAAAACCCACTTCAACGCTGTGAAATAGAATTATATGATATTATCACATTTCTACAGTGGGTATATCAAGTCTTTACTAAAACACATGCAGGTTTTTTCAATAAATTTGTGTGCACCTAAGTTTAGCTACATATATTAAAAAAAAATAGTATAAAATTCTTGCATATAATTAATTGGTAATAATATTCTAATGAATATACACGATATTTCTTTTTCAGATATCAAACCCGTATCTACAGATTTCTTTGGAGAACAATTTACTAGAATCACGTGTTTCTTGACGTTCAACGCGATGGCCATGATTGGAAATGTCACCGCCAGCCTTTGGCAATATGTAAGTCCTATAACCACTAATGTCTGAAAATATCTTTGTATATTTTCATGTTAGTTTTTCATTATAATTAAAGTCGATATACATAGTATTTTTATTTATTTATTTAAATTAACTAACCTACTTTGTTTTCAATTTCGTTTGTATATATAAATAATCTTATATTTATATATATATATATATATATATATATACATAGTAAAGTTATGTTTTTGTAATGTTAAAATCCACTTCAACGCTGTGAGATATACTTATATGATATTATCACATTTATATAGTGGGTAAAATAAAGCTTTACTAAAACACATGCAGGTTTTTTTTCAATAAACCTTTGTGCACCTAAGCTTAGCTACAATTAAAAAATCAAAAAACAAACAGTAAACCTATTATTATTACACAGAAGTTCACACATTTTTACACAAATATAAAATACCTTTAGATAAAGAAGTGTACATACGTTAATAGGGAATCAATAATAAGAAATAATTATGGATTTAATTTACTGTTAATTTTACTTTGAATTTCTACATCAACCTTTATACAATGTAACTTACAAATAAATATGTCTATATTTTATTCCAGCCCACACCCCGATGGCTATCAGTATTTACAACATTGCGTATCCTGTTCATCCCCCTGTTCCTCCTCTGTAACTACCAACCACTGGGCAGGCAGCGAACGTTGCCTGTGCTAATAAATAATGATTGGGCGTACTGGGTTTTGGCCATCCTCATGGGATGGAGCTCAGGTCATGCAAGCTCTCTGGGAATGATGTATGTTAGCGGGTATGTACATTCTTTTTTATATAACGGTCGGGTTACAGTTTCAAATCACCTTTTATTGTCTTCGAGAAAAATATATTAAATTATATATTTTTATATAGAGTCTATAAATATTCGCACGTATAATAAATCCTTTTTTTTTATCAGGACCGTAGCGCCCGAGCACTCGGCCACCGCTGGTATGTTAGGTGGCGCCATGCTGGTAACTGGAATCGTATCTGGAATCACGTTCTCGTGCTTCGGCCCCTCATTTGTGTCTCTGGGCGCCTGGTCCAGTATATAGCGGCTAATGACATATGTCAGAACTTTCTGGAACATTATAGTGCTCAAGTGATCGTGAATATTTCCACAAGGAGGAAATTCAATAACACGTGAGACAATGGTTTGAAAGCCTATGTGAAATGTGACATGAGTAGATGACGTTTTGAATTAAATTATTGCGTTAGATATTGTTGATATTATTGTATAAGCTTAATAATAAATCAGAATGTCGGCTATTATTAGTTTATAGAATTAAAATTGAGTTGACATAAATCACTAATTTGCTTAATTGACTGACTTACAGTACACATGGTACTATCCTAATTAGTCTATGAATGATTATTCGAGTGTTTTATATTAAATATATAATTGTGTTATGAAAATGTTAATGTTTATAAGAAGGTGAAGTATTTAGTACAAAGCGTAGGAAGATACATTTTGATAATTGGATATCGCTAATTCATATGAAACACGAGAGTATATTATTTAATATTTATAATGCCAAAAGTTGAACCTCATGAGATATCTAATTATTAAGTGTTGTTATCAAAGAATTGGATCGGACATTATTTTCAACATTCAGTGTAAACTATATATAACAACTCTGATGGGACTGTCCATTTAATGGCGTTATACAGTGATCGTTAAATAAATCAAAGCCAATTGATTCGGACGCTTTGTCGTTAAATCGAGTGACGTTACATGGAGTTCACACTGTTTGTTTCTTTTTTAATGAATTATATTAAGTTATATATTTTGAGTTAACCTATGGAATATCATTTTGTATCGTTAAAAAAAATTACAAAGCGAACTTCAATAGTGTAGATCTAAATGGTGTTCCATAGGTGTTTAATTACGGAGTGTTAAATAATATTAGTACAGCAGTACTGGTGTGAAACATAAATAATTCTTAGCAATAAAATCACATGACATTGTATAACAGTTTATTATAAACGGTGCTACAAAGGAATTGGCACTTGTATACAATTTTGATGGACTAAGCACAAACTATGTATTAATAATTTAGAATTAGTATTTACATAAAACCTATATGTTTTGACTGAATTTTGTTTGTTAATAGTTTTTCTTTCGGTGTGTTAAATCAAGTCCAAATTATAACAACAGCTGTATATTTAAGAATGAATGATATGCAAGTAAAATATTTTTTTTGTTAAAATCATGATGCATGTTACATATCTGGTCATTGAGTAGCTTTCAGTAGTTTAATACTTACTTTGTTAAACCAGGAAATGTACGATAGTACAATTGTGTAATAATTTCCTTTTCTGCCACTCTTCTATAAGTTTTTATCTTCTTTTTTTGTAGTGTGTTTTTGCAATTTTTTGTGAGATCTATGCTTGTTTATATATTGGTATGAATGGCATGCTGCACGAAAACCAAATATTACAAATTAGAAGTATTTGTCATCACTAGCCATTGTTAATTTTATTTATTGTATAGTAAATTTTTTTTTATTAGTTTTTGTCTTTTATTTTTTTTACCTTATTGAATGTTTGTGACTTCTTTTAACATTCACTCATTTTTAGCATATTGACAATATAAGAGAATATATTATCCGAATCAGATTAAGTAAATGTAAATATAGGTTGGATATATACATACCATAGATCAAATAATATACCATAGACAATTGCTATTATCAAATATATAGCAATTTGTGTAGCAGTGGTGATATGAATTTTTAATCGTAGAACAATATTGTATATATAATTATCGAGACGTGACGTGATCATGTTATATATTATAAACAATTTTCACATTTTGCTTCTTATTATGGCAGGTAGGGTAAGTAGTTACTAAACCTTTAATATCTGAATAAATTATACTAATATGTCAAATTTGACATGTCAGTTAACGATGCTGCCACACTAAATAATCCTAATCTTAAGACTATGTTTGAAATATGTGCCTGATAAAAATAATCCAAATAGATTCCAGTAAATTAAATAATTTGCCGTTTTGTTCTATTTAAGTTAGCCAAAATGGTAACACTTATACTAATGCACTCCTTATAGTGTTTGAGGCTGTGAGATAATAGCTTTAACCTTTCCATTGTAGATATCACTATTCACATTTATAGTAAACATTTAATATAGAGAGTAAATTATTAATTATTTATGTTGTAATAAACTATCGGTAAATTGTTAATTTCAAGACTAGACCTTGGAGTACAAATAATTTCATAGATAACTCTGAGCTTTGTCGTTAGAAAAAAAACAATTCTAATTATAACTAAGCTTTCATGTAACCTCTATTCAAGATTTACTGAGTAGACTAAAAAACACATATTCCCTTACTTGTGTTTCTGACTCCACTATTTTCAAAAAGCTAGTAAGATGTGTTAAATTTATAAGATATAATTTTCACTATTATTTAAAAGTTTTTTTAAATCAAGTATTCATTTAATTATCGTTGGTCTAATAATAATAATATCGTTCCAAATATTGCATTTCTATAGTTTGTGCATCACACATGTGTATAATTTTCCAGAATATATATTCTGGAAATATACTTTTTGAGCGTAGTCCTAACAGTGATACCAAGTACAATGTTATTGGTACTTGGTGATCCCCATGTCCGTATGAATACCTACTGAACCACATCTTAATATCATCATCATACGTCGTTTCAGTTAACCATGTTTAATTTTATATGTCGCATCTTTAATAGATACTCACGAAATATAGGAATGCAATGTTATAAAATGTAAATAATCGTTAAAAATACTTATCTTATATATTAACCTTTTTTTTTTCTTTGTTGATGTTGTCTGTGAAATGTGTCAAACAGCTTGTCTTAATTTGTACTCTGTACCTTATTTTTTGTGCATTTCTTGTGACGTCCTTGTTACATTTCCATAAATAAATAACTTAGTATAATATACAAAGATATTCAAAATAATTCATCATCTGTTTATTGGTAGTATAAGTGATATATTACCATTGTATATGTAAAGTTTGATATATAAAAATACTTATACACAATTTAGGTGCTAGTTATTAGAAGATATATTTTAGTCAAAAGTATAATAAATACCAATTCTTGCTAATCTTCATTCACATTTAAGTAATTTTCGACGTCTAAAGGAATTTGAGGTGAGTGTTCCTAAAGTTTGAATCAGTAGAATTGAACTGTTTTTACTAAAATACAATTTGTAGCATTTCCATAGATCTACAGACTAGCATCAACTCTACTGAAGTTATATTAGTTGGAAGTTCTCATACTCGCATTTAGTTATTATTGGTACCTTGAGAGAGTAACTTACACTAAACTACACAGAATTATCGTATCGTCTATAGGATGAATATGAAAAGATCGAATATTTCTAAAAATGAAATAAAAAATAATGTGTTAAATATTGAACGTTAAAAGTCGAAAATTACTTAATTATGAAACTTTTTCGATTTACTCCATTTTCCTCTTACAAAGTAACATTGTGACAATAATAGCAACCCTCACCAATTGTAACCGTATTTTTCCACTTTTACACATTAACTATTGTACGACTGTTCTTCTGCTTCTAAATAATAAAAACATTAATCCATTTTTAACTTTGTTTTATTCTTTACTTTTAACCGGTTTGACATAACTAGAAATATGAGCTCGAATCATTATTTGACTACAGAATAATGGTGAATCTCAAAAAAATAATGTGTGGCTCTGAACTGCGAGTTTAATGGCTCATTAACCAAGTGTGGTTATTGATTTACATTCGCTTGTACTTACAATGATTTAGTGTATGTAAAAATGATATTCTATACATATCTAACTATAATAAGTTCATATAATAATGTCGGTCGAGATATTTAATTATACACACGTATCTAGGTTATATTGTGTAGGTATTTCATATTAACTTTCGCATACCTTGTGTGAAACACCCCATTCAAATAAGGTCAGTTATAAAATAGAAACAATTCTTTATTTCTCTAACAGGTCATTTTTATTAACCGATTTTCGAGTCGGTTGTAAGTGTGTGTTCATATGTTTTTAGTACAGCAACTAGCATGTGCAAACACTTGCTCGTTTTTAACAAGAACTTACCTCATAAAAATCAATATTCATAAATAATTCTTAACGTTTCAAGAAAAGACTCCCTTGCGGATTATATAAACTACACTATTAGGGTACGTAGGCGCGATCGCGTTCTCTAAAGTAATAATTTTGCTAAGGATTTATTACTACTAATTATTATAAGTTTTGATTTAATTAGGTATAAGTAATAATGTAAAAGAAAGAAGCCGTGGTTGCGTAATATTCGGTAATGGACCGGAATAGCTAGTGGCGCTGAGCTATTCCGCAAAGCTTGTGATAGAGAGGCTGCCGGGAAGCTGATTACCGATCCTCACGTGTTGGAGAGGCACTCTTAGAACGAGATAAATAATAATGCAAAAACAATATTTCAACAGTCAATTTATTGGTACAATAAATATTAATAAATACTTTCAATAAATAAACCTAAACTCTAACCGTCTCGATTCGTGTTTACATGAGGTAGTTTAATTGGTGGGTGATGACGATGACGCTGAAATTGAGGACACGCTGGAGTAGCTTGGCGATTGGTTGGAGGAGCTGTCGCTAGGGTAGTAAGAACTGTACGCTAAAGAGCTTGGGTCCCATACTCTTGAGTAGGGGCCAGATGAGGATGGCTCCCATTGGGGTCCGTATGAGTCGGATGGGGCTGAAATAGGGGCTGGGGTGGATGGTGGGCCGTATTGAGAAGCTGGTGGACCGTACAGAGGGACAGGAGCTTCCGTAGTCGCCATCATCATAGGCATGGCTGAAATCATAGTCAACGCATGAATGAAGTGTTATTTCTAGTAGTTGTATTTAAATATATATCGATTAATTTTAAGCTTTAGTTAAGTTGTAGTGATTCAAATGAGTTGAATTTTAGTGATGTTACAATGTACAAACCTCCTTTCTTCATCAAGAGATTGTAAATCAAGAATCCAAGGACCAGAGTGATAGCCAACTTGCTAAGGATGAGTGCCTTGACAGCTTTGATACCAACGATCGTTAACAGGATTGGCATGAGAGCTTTCATTTTCAGTTTCAGTAGGAGAAGTACGGGCAGAAGCAGTTTCTTCTTCAGGATGCCTCGGGCTAGAAAGATGGTTTATTATTATTGTTTGAAACAGTGTACTTTTATCTGATGTTTAAACTCAATATACCTTCACCGTTTTCCGAAGTTTGAGGGAAGTCCACATCGAAGCCCCTATCCGCGCGGTAGGAGACTTCAGCGCTCTGGAAGAGGAATTCCGGTAGTTGGAACTTGTACTCATTTTCATTGAGCACCTTTCCAAGGCGGTCGAATATAACTTTGTCAATGTTCTTCTCGTTCAATGCTCTCGCCGATTCCGATGTGACACCGAGCTTCGTGTCCAGGAAAGACAGGACTTTCACTTTAAGGCACGACATCGGGGAGTCTGCCTGAAAACATTCACTCACAACACTGTTCAATAGATCATCACTGTTTTGCAATCGAGTGGTTTCAATTTCATTGTCTCTAATCGTGTAGCCGTGGACGAGGGCAGCAGAGGCCAGAAAAATGCACAGACACTTCATTTTCGCGAAATCACTTTGTCATTAGATTGGATTAATTAAACGTTCGACCCGGCCGGTTAATGGAGTAACAGTGACTTAATTTTTCAATGGGCTTGGTTTTTATATGTGATCCTTTGGATAGCAAGGCACGCGGCGCTGACGCGTGTCGGGAATACAAAGCATTCATACTTGGCAAAGTATTTAATTTCATTTAAGAAAGTCCTCGCGGTGAGAGTGACGGCATATTTGGCGATAAATATGATATTAATCGATCATATAATAGTTATTGCCATGGACCTAGTTAGCGTATTTGTTCGAGCCGTATTCAACTCTATCTCAAAAATAGATGTATGAATTTAAATACTTAAATTGTTCATCTATTGAAGTTGACTAACCTAACAATATACACGGATGTAAATGAACTGAAAATAAAAACTGCTATAGCCACGATGTTGACATGACAAATAGCGTAAAATTTATTTCTTTAGGTTATTATTATTATATATATTTCATAAAATACATATTTCATGGATTCCGCTTAATCAGTAGAAAAATGATTTTTATGTTTTGTGTATGTATAGGGACTGTATTTCAAGTAGGACTTTTGAACGTCCCCAGAACTAAGTTCATTCCGCGCCCCCATCTGGATATAATCCTCAAACAACTTTGGTTTGTTATTATAGATGGTCGTTTTGTATAATATACCTACATTACATATGTAAGTAGAAACCAATTTTTCATATTGTAATATGTTTTTTTTTTAATATTAAAAATCTGTTTAGAGCTCTACGCTATTAAGATTGCAATGTCGAATCTGACATTGTCACCTATTGTTAGTCAATAAATCAACAGTGTTTTATTATGCAGTCATTTGGAACTCTCACCAGGAGGCACCAGACTTTACATACCAATTAATCAAATTCTTCCGATTTTGTAATATAAAAATTTAGTTATGTACGTGGACACTGTTGCTAAGTTTATATAACTTTAGTTACGCGCGCGCCTCTAGAATCCGAAATAGTTTTGGTTTACATATACTATCTGGAACAGTTTAAATTAAGACTATATTTTTCTTTTAATGTTTATACTTTTTAAGACTTATTACATACATTACCTTAACTAATAAATAGTTTAAAAATATAATAAAATAAACTGTTCATTAAAAAAACATTGTGATGTAATGCTCGTACCATTCATTCAATACTCATCGATACTGGGATTTTAAGGTATTAAATCAAATTTAAAAAGAGATAAATTCTTGCCTCTATGATGGCAAGAAACTAAAAGTATAAGGCCTCGTACTCAATTGTTGGCTCGTTTTTTAGTTGATCAATTAGTTAACATATAGTTTTTATCCAAAACTACATTATTATGTAAAAACTAGCTGATCCAGACAAACGTTGTTGTGCCTAAAAAAAATTATCTAAAAATATATGGTGGAGAATCGGTCAACCTGTTTCGGAGGTTTAAGGGAACAAACATTGTGACACGAAAATTTTATATATTAGATGTTAAATTTCTACTCACATCTTAGTTTAGCTTAACACACGCACGTTACATAAGACTATGCAAAACAATACATTTATTTAAAAATGTAACAACTGCGACTAGTATCACGATGCTATCTGAAGTTGTTGGAAAGTGAAAAGCTGTGAATCTTACCCAACCTCCATTATGCAATAAGGGATGTCGGCCATTTTGTATTCGTCGTCTGTCCACCATTTGCATTTGCACGCCTTGTGAAAACACCAACTAGGTACCTCGAACTTCCGTTATGAACTATTTAGTTATTGTTAACAATACATAGCTATTGAAATACAAAAATATATGCTATGGTCTATGGTACATAGATTTCATTTTCTGTTCGTTTAAAGTCTAGTACCTTGGCTTGGAACAGCTTTCTGTGTCGGAAACACGCCGTAGTTTTTTTTCATTTTACAAGCACCTTTTTACTTCCCAACGAGTGTTTAATTATGCATATAAGAATTAAAAAATATTGTCACTCAGTTGTTAGTAAAAAAATCAAGATATTTATTAACTATATATTCTTATTTAAATTTGATTTTACAGATGTGCACACATTTCGTTTATCAAAGCTGGTTTGGATATACCAAGAATTATTGCAATAATATAACAATATGTAAATAAATTATAATATCGTATGAAGTCACAGAAAAACTATGGAGATTGAATATGGGTTCGGTTTCATATTGAATACATAACACTTCCAAGTCATACAGGACTTTATAGACTAACTGGTTAAAAGCATAACTCATTTGGAAGCTATTTGAAATTTGAAAGGGGTGTTGTATAAGGTAACAGATATAATCTTTCTTTAACGTATTACACATGTTTTAATTAATTAATTGCCATATTTAATATTTAAAAACACCTAGATGCGCTTCAATTTTGAAATACTTAATACAATGTAGTTTAAATTAACATACAATCAAATATGGCGGTTTGAATGCGTCTATAATCTATTAAAATGTAATTTATTAGTGTCAATTGAAGCTAAAACGTCAAAGTAGGCTACTCGTTGGCACAGTGCGAAGTGCGGAAGCTATAGGCATGTACGAACTGAATTTTGATTAGCATTACTGGGCCCTTCTTACGACCTGATTCTTCTTTGCGGGTTAAACAGCTGTTATAAGTAAGATATGTCTGCTTTGACTTTACGATTAAGCCAAGCATTTTCGTAGCTCTTTAGATTATGTAATTATATAATACACAATTTATAATTTCACTTTTAAGGTGGGCCTCCTCCTCATTTGCCCCCTTTTCTATTAAATAAAACATATTAATAAGACGTTGAAACGCCAGAAATCGTAAGGCTATTATTATCGAGATAGATCTCGATAAATCCGTCCCTCCTTAAATCCGTTTAGTAAAATTGTAGTATATACTGGCTTAATCCAATAATATAAGAGTATTCTTAAAAATAGTTTTCCTAAAACTGTTTAAAAAGGTCTTATGTGTTGGATAGATAGTTATTTTATTTTATTGGTTCCAACACAGAAAGTATGCTTAAGAGAAAGTTAAAGACAAAACAGATTTTACATACATACATACGAATTAAATTAGAAACATAAAATTAAAAAAAAACAAAGAAAGATACACGTTTATTTGGACACACGCACGGCAAAATACAGCAACAATAGGTCAATAAGAATATACAGAGTACTCTTATATTGGATATCCTATCGTTAAGTGATCCATACACACCCACAGATACATAGTATACGGTTTCTAATGAAACAATAACAGTTAGGGGGCTAACCACGGACTTAGTGGGCCAACCTACCTTAAAAATGAATATAAAAAATATGTGGCACTTACACTTCCAAATAGAAATGACTCAACATTCCGCCAGAGTGCCAAATAATCCCGCTTTCTATTCCTGACAAGGTGTTGTGAAAAATTATTTGTTTTCTATAGTCTGAATGTTCTAATATATTTATAATAATAGTTATGTAAGTTATGTTAGCATTACATATAAATTTGCTTACTATGTCCGATACTAAAAAACGATAATTTTATCGTCTAATATTTTGTGATTTATCATATTATGTGTATATTTATATCTAGTATTATCATAAGTCCTTTACTAACACATGAAGGTTTTTTCTAATTTAATTTCGGCACTATTTGTTTGAAAATTGATTTATAACTTAAAAACATGTTTTACTAAAACTCAACTAATTAAACTAGTTAAACTAGCTATGCCTTGGTACTAATCGATCGTGTGTGAAAAAAAATTCTCAACCCCATACAGCACAATACCACAGATATATTACATAAAAACAAGGCCGATATTGGGTTAAACCATAGGATATAAAAGTAAGCCAACATATATAAGTATAAAAACAACAATCACAAGAATATAACTAAGTGAAATATAAATAGGCGGTGATACAAGAGCTGGTGCTTTCCTTGCTCAGCGTGTAAGCATCGCTCTAGAGCGAGGAAATGCCGCCAGTATTGTGGGTACTCTGCCACAGGGACCAAACTTTTTCAATTTGTTTTATTTTAAGTTATATTAGTTAGTGTAATATTTTATTTTATTTTTAATAGTAATTTTTTTAAATGTATTTATAGTTAAGTAGGTGAAATAAGTGAAATATTAATTTAACACCATAGAATTTCTATTTAAAACTTTATTATACTGTTTCAATAAAACACTCTGTAGCAAATGTAATTGATAGTCGTAGCGCGTAGCACTTTCGCGACTTCTTAACCTATACAGACGTGTAGGCATTTGATTTAAAAAGGCTAATTTTTTTTTTATTTTTTTGAGGCCACACAAGACTTGGAATCTGAAATATTTTAGCTCGTATATCTACTAATAATACGTTGTGAGAAATTATTGTTATCAACATGTTTATTCTTGTTATTAACTGATTTTCTTGATCGAAATGTTTGTATGCGTTAGCGAATTAACAAATAAATATTCACGTAAATAATTATTTATGTTTAATGGGTAGAACAAACAATGAAATCCTATAATGTGACGACACCTTCTTAAAAATATCTATGTTAAGCAGGAGGTTAATAAATATACTTTGCTTTAGATATAATGATTTGTATATAAAATTATTAAATTTAATCCGAACAATTAAAGAACTACATTTGAAAAGCTTTTTTAAATAGTAGTATTCTGTGTGATTTTTATTAGTGTGTTAAACAGCCTGCAACTATTAGAAACTCGTTAACAGATCTAAATGTGTAAACTTTCTACTTATAATTCAGGCTACGTACATTACAATCAAGTAAACACATCGTTAAGGGGCTTTTACTCCGGATACGAAATCAAAGTATCAATAATATCAATGATTTATTATAACAATAAATTACACACACATTCACGCACACAAATAAATAAATTACACACTTTATTTACACTCGTGGTTTCGAAAAACCTTTTTGGTTTGGTTCCGTTTGATCGGTCATCGGTTGCGTTGGGAACTAGGAGGTGTTAAGAGTTAATGGTAGGCGTTGTATGCCATTTCCTGGGCCATCTCCTGGGGCTCAGCGTCCCTCCGGCGGCGGTTGGTGGCGTAAGCGGCATCCCATGGTCCGTGGGCGGCTATTTGTGGATGAGAGTTGTCCGCTGCGATCTGGGTAAACTACAAGGTTAATAATAAAACATCAAGAAGCAGTCAGAGATAGTAATGTGCTATAAATGGTGCATTGCATTTTTCGTGCAGATGTGCGAAATTTCATTGAGAAGATAACAGACTAACCTTCTTGCAAAGCTGGAAAATGGCGAGGCCAACTGATACAACGAAAGAGAAGAACGACAGCTGCAGAGCGTTCCAGGCCTTCAGACCAAGGACTCCGATAGCCAGCGGGATGAGGGTCATCGCCTTGAGGAGCACGAAGACTAGGATGGGGACGATGATCTTCTTGAGCTTGGCTTTACGCGCTTCACCGACTGCTCTAGCGCCCTCCTTGTTGAACTTGATGTTGAGGCTGAGCTCATCATTCTCCAAGTTCCTGGGGCTGACAGTGATCTTGGTATCGGCGATGGGCATCTTAAAGGTAACGTCATGAGACTGGATGTAGTTCTCAATGCTGTCAAGGAAGTCACCGTTAGATCTGGCCGTTGCTTCGTTGCCATTCTTTGTTACTTCAACGGCATCAGAGATCTGGAAATTGTATTGAAAAATGGTATGAATTATTTAATAACCTTTGCTGTAACTATAAGGTTGTTGGTAGAAAAATGTTACCTGGAAGGATTCCTTCTTGAAGATGCTGTCTAATAATGACATGACCTTGTACTTGATGCAAGCTGTGGGATCAGATCCTTCTGCACACCCGGATCTCATTTCTTCAACCATCCCATCCATGGGAGTGCCATTCCAGAAACCATGTTTCGGCTGCGCTAAAGCACACCCGAACAAAGCGACAAAGCACACCACTTTAACGGACTTCATTGTTCTCGGTGCTAACTGGAGGACGGTTGGTGAGATTGTGATAGTTTCGACAAGGACCCAGCTGTTTTTATACAGCTATTTCAAATTCAGAACGTAGTCCTTAGTTCCGGTACGTATTGTCTTGCTATGTATCAGTCAATTGCGCACTTACGATCTTTTGGCACGTGCTGGAACGAAGTGTAAGGGAAAGCTATTTGATACGAATCCTCTTCGTTATGTCAGTTTTAAAAAGGCTTAACGTTTAATGTGTTTGTTAGAGACACTGTCGTTTTAGAAATAAAACATTCGAAGTGCCTTTTCTGTTGTTTGTGACACCATACCCTGATTCGATGTATGGTCCGATTCAGTTATTTTGTCTCATTTTTATCGACGCGTTTTACCATTGGTGTAAGCAGGAGGCGATGATAGTTATTTGTTATGGAGGAGTGGACTCGTATCAGGTCGCAAGTTGAATACGTAATTTAATTCAAATCACTATCGTTGAACTTGTCTTTTAGGAGATAATCTCTACGAAAAATAGTATACAGTTTCTTTGAAAAGATATTTATTGAAAATACACCTATTTTATAGACTTTATGTGTTTCTTAATAAGTTTATACGAGTTTTTGGAATATATCGTTTGAGTAATTTTCATCAACATTTACGCACTGTTATAAAAACACATACACTTATACACACAAAAATCAGGTGTTAATAAAAATTAGAATTAACTTTAAGAAAAAGCCAATTTTTCAATCATTCTTCTACTAAATAAAACTTTAAGAAAACATTTTGAAGATGAAAGCTTTTAGTGGATGAAAGGCTTATAAGAGCTTATAGAGGAAGAGGAAGAGGCTTATAGAATTATATACAAATTAAAAACCAAAAAAAATGTCCTTGTGGCAGTTAATGCATGGCATTTCCTGGCTGCAAAAGTACCAGCCCTTGGGTCACTGGTACGGACAATCAACTGCTCTTGTATCCTAAGGTCCATGAGTCTGTACTCCAATGGGAACAAGTTGCAGGAAAGAGTCTTGTACCTTTGACCTTTAATAAAAGTCAATGTAATACAATATTACTAAAAGCGTAGTATCCGCTATAAATATATAACGACGCCCCAAAATTATTCTACTAGACACAATATTGTCAGGTATATATGTTCAGGGAGAATATATCAATAGATAATTATGGCATGCGTGATTATGGATAAGTGTCATATACAATCGCCCCTTAACATTACCTAGCCATGATTCCACAATCAAGCATAGTAAACTAAAGTAAGTTTCTAATGTAAGATAAATTTATTTATTTAATATTTTTATTATCAACGAAAATGTTGAGAGTAGCTGTTTTGTTAAATGAGTATGTTTCAATAGTTAATTAACGTTAGAAATTATAATATTCACTTTCACCTATGCGGAAGTATTCAAGACGCATTAGTATGCACCATACTCAACAGCAAAGTATCGGAATTATACCGTCAAATATTTTATCTAGGACATATTATACGGTATAATATGCAATAATCTAAGTTTATATTCAGAGTACATCATTAAAATGATTATTTGACCATCGTGTGGTTTAAGGTAAGCAATTTACAGCTTGTGTTAGGGGTGCTATTCATTTATACTTTAGATAATAATTAATTAATTTGTTCAGCACACAGTTGCTGACCGTACCGGAAATCCAACCCGGATCCCTCTTGTTTGGCAGTCCGGTGCGATGGTGTTTTAGTTGGTTTAAACGGAGCTAAACGAGGTTTGTATGAGATTTGTATCGTATTTATAAGTCTTAAAGTTACAAGTGTGTTGCTGGCCTAAAAAGGAATTGTATGAAAAGTATACTAAGTAAATTTCAGTGCCATTATGACAAAAACTTATCTTATGACAAATTGTTATATGACGATGATTTTAGTATGTAAACTTAAAAATTTAGATTACATCATTCTGATATCTCGTTGTAAACATTGACTAAATACTTGCGACGTCAACATATTTCAATGCAAACTGCATTCAGTCCTACGCAAAGTCGAGGCTATGTAATCATAAATTCATTGCCACGCATAGGAAGCGCACACGGACCAAAACTAAGGAGCGAAACTTCTCATATGGTAAGCCAACCGCCATTCCAACTATCAACCGTTCAGTCTTCATCAGGTATCATACTGTGTGGACAAAGATATGCCACAGTGTTAAAGTTGTGTGCTTAGCTTTCTATTCATACCATTCCTGAAAAGGCAAAATAATGTCGAGGCTATCGGTTACAAACTTTAGCAAGAGAACAGGGAGCCCATTTCAAAAGGTAGATCAAGAAAATGAAGAGAGAGTAATTCATGAAGAAGTTTTACACAAAACAAATTATGAAAAGCAAAAGGAGAAAAGTGACGAGTTAGTTCAGAAAGTTAGTAAGAGAGCAGCTGATTACCACTCGAGTAAACCCAGTTCTGGTGTTTTCACTGAAGTAGTAACTCATGGTGCATTTACAACTAAGAAGGAGACTGAAAAACCTATGGAAAATCAACCATTTCCAAAAAGCAACAATTCAAAACTGCTCCTAGGATTCCCATCGTCAGCTAACGACTTGGCACTGGATGCAAAATCAGATTTAGAATCCGATCCAAATATATCAAAAGAAGTGAGGGAAAAAGTTATTGAGAAATTGTTTACATTAGTGTCAATGGTACAGCACACCTACGAGTCGAAAGTGAGAATTATGACGGAATTTGATCGATTCAAGGATACGCATCTCAAGAATGAAATGCGGAGAGAGAAAGACCACTCCGAACAACTCTATAAGCTCAATATTAATTTTCAAAGTGAGGTCATTCAAGCGATACAGCAACTGCGAAGTGAGATAGATTTGTCGCGTAATTTGTCGAGTAGTTTGGATGGTTCGAATATAATAAATGTAAAAGATTGTGATTTAAAGTATTCTGCTATGAGTGATTGCCAATCTGATAACAATGACTCGCAAATTCAATACAATGTAAGCTAATATTGATTTTAGAGTATAACATTTTTAAGCTTGTTTTGTTTTATTTTCTCTTATTAGTATAAATATTCTTCTGTCACTACTTATAAAAAGTTTAAACGGAACAAAATGGTATATTTAAGTTTTACATTATTAATTTACCATTAAATATAACGGTAACATAACAATTTCTTCCCAGCATAGGCCTCCATAATGATCTATATGAGCTGATCGCATCTAGGCCCTGCCACCTTTTTCATATCACGTAGTTATTTCGATGTCAAGGTTTTATTAATATATACAAAATGTAGGTGGTTGTGGGTGAATAGGTACGCTGTCTCAAGACTACAAACAAACAAATCAACAGTATAAATAATAATATGAATAACGTATAAGTTTGGTATTAGCAGTATTGATTATATGTGATACCAATTTATCATATTAAAATGTAATATGTAATGCTATGTATAGAATACTCAATTTCGCCGTTATGAAATATTTGATATTGAACCTTAAATATGTGATCGTTGACGCGTTGACAAGGAAAACCCGACTGAGCGTTTAAATCCAGTTACAATTCACATGCGATTTCAATGTCACGTATCTGTTTTGTGGTTTAATGTTATCAGAGTTTAAATATGACATCTTATATTCGTTAAGTAATAAAGTGAATTATAGCAATGTTTTTATTAGGTACGTATTTATTTTAAATATTGAAGTTCCATTTAAAGCTTATGTTTCTTAATATGAATGTTTCTTTTCAGACATGGCATTGCTTTTTTGTTGGATTGTCACCTTAGCAATAGGTTTTATTGAAGCTAACCCGATTTGCTCCAATGTAAGTGTTTATAATGTGTCATGTGTTCCTGGTAATTACAGTCAAATTGTGCTTGAAAGAGGCGTCGTATCCGACAATAATATAACAAAATCAATAACATTACGAAGTTGTAGAATAAGCGATGTTGATTATGAGTCATTCGAAGAACTGCCTTCACTATTAGAACTGGATTTATCCCAAAATATTATTACAAATCTGAAGCTTGGTGTTCTGGATGAGTTCAAACAGCTAACGCATTTAAACCTGTCTTATAATTACATAAGGGAACTCCCTCTAGGTATATTCGATCAGAAACCGAATCTGATCAGCCTGGACTTGGCTTCAAATAAATTACAAAATTTAAATTACATTATTGACCCACTAACCGAATTAAATTATTTAGATCTTTCATGGAATTCTTTGATTGGTCCAGATATAAGCCAATACATATTTGATCAAACCACACGAATCAAGACATTGAAATTATCAGGAATGAATATGAGGGATGTCAACGAGAATTTACTGTACGCTTTGAAAATGTTACAAGTACTTGAATTAGTGGATTGTAAGCTTAATGTATTTCCACCCTTCGCACTAAAGGGTAGTATGAAAAAGTTGCTGAGATTGGATTTAAGTTTGAATAATATTCGAGTGATTAATGACAATTTGTCTATGGATAATCTAACAAGTTTAGTTTCTCTACATTTGACATCAAATGATATTGAGGAACTTGGCGAAAATGTCTTCAAGCCTTTGAAGAAAGCTAAAGTTTTGGTGTTCAGAAAAAATCGGATAAAAGTCCTCCCAGAGTCTCTATTTCAGAATATACCGTTGACATTTATTGATTTGTCACACAATGTTATAGAATACATGCCGGTGAATGCATTTAGAGGTACTAAATTAAGAAACTTAAACATTGCAAACAACAGGATTACTTATTTGCAGGATAACTTTTGTTTGGAGTTAAGGAATTCAGGGGCCGTGTTGAACAAATTTTATTTTAACGAGAATCCCTGGCAATGTGCATGTTTAAGAGATATACTAAATGAAGTTCAAAAGTTTGAAATTACATACAATAATAATAAATATAATGGTCAACAACCAGTGTGTGTGGTGACTGATGATTTTGGTTGTCATCGACACGTGCAATATAATGAGAATGTGTATGAATTATATGATAGAATATAAATTATTAAAACTTTTGATGTATGAAAAATGTTGTTTATTTAAATTGCTTTTTACGCCATCTAGTTTGCAGAGACTGCACTTTTATTACCTTGCGGCATTGTTATCTTCCGTACGTTTTAAATATGCAGTTGATATTACGTAGCGTGTACAGATGGCGCTGGCGTAAATTACAATATTTAAGTTTATAATAATTAATTTTTCAAATATAATGTACCTGATCAATAAATTTGAATTATATAAAAAACTATTTTTAATTATTTATTTGTTTACACTTTATTGCACCTAAACAGCAGAAGTAGAAGGTTAATAGATGTTAATACATATAAGCGCAATTGGGCGGCCTTATCGCTAATAAGCGATCTCTTCCAGGCAACCCACTCCTATACTATAGTTAATTAAAAGCCAACAGCGTTATATGAAACATAAAATTTTAATAAAGAATATGCATATCCTAGAGCAAAGTATGTATTGCATAGAGGCATCATTAGAGATACTGCACTCAGTCGCCGGTCCAGCTGGGCGCGTCGGCATTCCCAAACCACAATTTATTGCTAATTAGCTCTATTCCAAACAGTTTTAGACAATTTCATAACCAATATGAGACCGCACTGATGCAAAAAAAAAACACCCAACAACACGTGCATGAAATTTTTATAAAATCAACATCTGCGAAATCGGTATTTTTTTATGTGAATTTCTTTTTCGTACAAAAAAGGTTGGGGCCGCTTTTTAGGAGATCGCGTATCGCTCTGTTTCCGTACACCTCACTATTCAGTTATGTGGAAATAAATGATTTTATTATCTATAGGATGCTGGGTTTGTATGACAAATAGTTTTCAAGATCAGTCAAATAAATTGAGATATTACCTTTTTGTATAGGCAAGTCGTGATTAGCTCATGAGTGAGTTAAAAAAAGACTCAAATGTGTTTGTCACGTGACTTTATAATTTCCTATTTTTTCATATTAATTATACAGGTAATAATAAAAACTTACACTTTTTAGTTTAAGGTATAGGAACGTAATACCAAATACATTATACTGGAATATATTATATAATACTAGCTGATCCCGACAAACGTTGTTTGCCAAAAAAATATTAAAAAAATGTCTCTAAAAATAGATGTTGGCCGATTTTCAGACCTACACAATATGCTCAGAAAATTTCAGGAGAATCGACCAACCTGTTTCGGAGGAGTACAGGAACGTAAACTGTGACACGAGAATTTTATATATTAGATAATTAGAATAAATAATAATATGAATTATCTAACTTTAGATAACAGATCCATGTATTAGGCTCGCTAATATTTCGCTCATTGCTTATCTCAATTGTAAGTATGAATTGAAGAAATAAAAATCCATCACTGCACAGCTATTAAGCCACGATTAAGCCATTTGAATGCAGACTACAAAACAAACAAATGTATTTTGAATTAAAATAACTTTGATAATTCGTTTCAATAAATTATTGTTTTATATCACAACCTGTATAACTTTTAATATCTCAGGTAAAGCGAAACTTTTTCTAATAAAATGATTCCTCAAAAGCCTTAATTATCTCGCACGGCCATCGCAGTTTTTTACCAATTCACCCCGGCTCTGTTCCACACCATTTGGCAGAATACCTTTTTGTGTTTCCAAAAATATGTCCATATTATAAATTACAAATATAACACGGAAATAACGGCATGACATGTTTTATTTGACGTTACTATATTACGGAACGGATTCTTTAAGGGCATTGATAATCTGCTTACTTGAATTGTAACTAATTCTTTCTTTGTTACTGACAAGTCTTTTCTTAATTATTGTTCTTATTTACATAAAATAGTCTTGGTTATTAAGTCTGCTTTGCCTAACATATGAAATTTTGTCTATGGTTTGCGCGAATACATTTTCTTCTAAGGCTATACAGTCGCGTATATCACAAGATATGCTTATAGATTTAGCACTATTAGTTTATAAAAGGTCGCTAGTTGCTGATACAAATGATAAATGACATTGATTGTTTTGTTTTTATTAATATAACTTAAACGAGTGTTACATATTGACTTTTTGTAATTCTTACAATGTATGCAATAATCACTTTGATGTAAAAGTAACAAAACTTATAATATAAATAAAAAAAAATGCATTTATAATGATTATAATTTAATTGTCCGTCCGATCGATCCCTATTTCCAGACAGTGACCAGTACTGTGTTGTCTCCCGTTATATACAGTGAAAACAATCCGATTAGACTTACATAGTGCCTACTATTTAGCAAGACAAGATGTATCTAAGCTTTGTAGACGAAAGCAAAAGCATTTCACGGCGGATGTTTATCCGGACAGCTGATGGTGGCACGGGCCATACGTTCTTGTCAAAAAATTTAAAAAACTTCGCTCAATTTGCCAAAGGTAAGACAGGAAGAGGCGGCGTATTGTGGCCACTTCCGCGGTTAAGCCGATAGCTTTGTGTGGACATGACGACAGGTATTTACTGAGTGGTAAATATGTTTTAAGTACAGTACACATTTATACAAAAACTATAAAATAAGTATATACTTTTCTTTCTTTCTTTCTTTTCTATATGATAATAACATTTATTATTATCTAGTATGTATACCTAACATTTAGCTTTTAGAACAATTCTCCAATTTCATTCAGTCCTAACGTGATTATTTGAGTGTTTTCAATTTAAGTGTGAATTAACATCTATTGTTTATACATATATATTTTTTTATTTACAGCCAGTCAAATTATACCATAATCAACAAAAATTAAATTTAAATATAATATATAATGTTACAAGCTTATCCATATTTTTCTAGCGTCGTATGTACCTTTTTCTTAATTTGATCAATTGTTCATACAAATGTTGAGATGGAAAGGAGCTAAAAAATTGGCTCGTGCCCAACTCTCATTTTTTACGGAAACCATTTTATACGAGTGAAATTAAATTTCGAACATGTGGCTAATGACAATAGAACAGATGCAATTTCAGACAGATCTTTGAATATACATATAAAATAATATTTCACTTTAGATCTGTATTGTCCATAGTAATTTGAACTTATATTCTATTTTAGTACTAATAGATGGTTGAATTAATCACAATCATTATCAACATTTCTTAATATTAAACAAACTAATATAAATTAAAATAACACAAAACTAAAACAAATTTAAAAAGATTGGTCGCTATGGCAAAGTCCCCAAGATGGTTAAGAAAATTGCAATATATATTTAAATACATATACACCGTATGTATATATGGTGTATATGTAAAAAAGTTAAACATTATAATGTTGTTTTGTCAGTGTATTGTTTTTTATTAGCCACAAATCGCTTCTATTATTTTTAGTCACTATTGGTAAGTTGTATAATACATAAATTCAGACTTTCTAACAATAAAAAATACAACAATACACAAGTGTTTAAAAATTACGTTTAAGTACTTTGTGTGCTTTTATGTATGTTTTCTTTAAATTGAATGTAAATCCAACAGATTTTAGATATAATTATAAATATACATTAGTATTAAATAAAACTTTATCCATTTAGCCTCGATATAAAATATTATTTTAGATACAAAAATTAATTAGATTACCAAAACCAAGGAATAGTATTCCTATTAGGTGAGGTGTTGAGTTTGATTCCCGGCAAATAATAATTCTACCTGAAAGCAGATTCGATAAAAAACACAAAATGGACAATGTGATCATTAAAATGTCTGCTCGTTTTTTGGGAAAGGCGTTAAAATTTAAATACAAAATTCTTCATTTAAATACGCGATACAGAAACATTTAATCCTTTTTTGCAACTTTTTCAGTGTTCTTGCGTATATTGCCCGTGATGTTGTGCAGCAGTCTCCCTCAAAGAACCGATTATCCAACAATGATATAATACAGTGTAATCTCTATATAACGACACTGAAGGGACTGTGCATTTAAAGGCGTTATACGGGGTCATTAAATGGAGAAAAAAAATCAAGCTATGGAATACAAGCTACACCAGCCAAATCCAATTTATTTCGTCGGTACAGAGAGTTTGTCGTTAAATCGAGTTACATGATACTGTAATCTTTTCATAAAACTGTGATCTAATGATTACTTTATTTTGTCTCAGTTCGTTAAAGGTGTACATTTCCTAAATATGTTTAAAATTTAATAATACATAGGTATAAATACCTACTTAAAGTTTTAACGGGATCTATATTATTTAATTCATGCCAATAAAGTGATTTGAACAACACATGATAGCGATAAAAAGTTCTATTTAATCTGGCGGAAGTTTGGCACATGCCGTCTAAAAAGCCGGCAGTGTTGCCCGCGTTAAAAAAGTTATATTTATTCAGCGTTTTAGCAAGTTTTTTTACATTTATCTGCATAGGTAATGTTTTTATATTGACCGCAGATGTTATTTTATGCAGATGACATTTTTTTTATGATTTTTAGTAGATTATAGTTTTCGACGACAGATGTTTGTTATTTGCTGTGTTAATTATAATTTGATTGTTTTTTCTTTATACATGTTTGAAGATCACGGTGTATTGTTTACTCTAGTGTTATAAGTTTTATATGTCAGTTTGATATACCTAGTTCCAAAAATTGGTTTTTTGTTGAATTTATTTGAGTGGTGAGATAATTTTTGTTAGAAAGTTATAATAGGATTCAAAGTCTTATGAAATTAGGTCCAGAATCTGATAAATATTTTAGATGAATATAAGAAATAAAAAAGTTAAACACATCGACAACAGTGGTTTCTAATCACATAATTTAAAAAATGTTGCATGCGGCCCGACCTAAATGTATTAAAAATTTAAAGCCATCGTTTAATCTAGCGATTTCGAGACGAATTTCGCGGAAACATTAGGAATTTTGAAGGAATCATGCAAGAGAATTGTGAGTTTAATAAAATAAAATATAATTGCTATTCAAAAACAAATAATTCGAGGGCCCGCGGCCAAGGGCACCATCAAAAGCGTCTCGATTTGAATAAATCAATCCCTTCAAGAACTGCATCGATCTACAGGGTGCGGTGATTTTTATGTTGATTGGTGATTTATCCAACATAGAAAATTCCGTTTTATAACTTGAGGACTCAGTTACATTTATGTATAAGACAAAAATAACAGAGTTAGAAATTTTTAATGTTCGATTCAAAACGAATTAGCAGTATGGCTATTGTCTTAAATGATTTATCTATTAAAATTAACCATAGATAGTAAAGGCAGACAGATAAACGATACGGCGTATTATAAAATATACTGTGTGTTGTCTGATCTGTGATACAGCAGGTGACATTGGGTCTTAGTTGAGTTAATTGAACATACGTAGCTTCAGGCTATCGTAACTAGTTAGACCTTTGAGTACACCCTGTAACCGTGCACTTTTTCCAAACATTTGGAGGTCGACTTTTTGAGGGGTTTTTTCTGGCCCTGGTCCAATTATGCACATTTTTGCCGACGCGGTCCGTTTGGTGGGTTCTCGCGAGTCAAGACTGCTCTCATACTTATAAGGATGGATTCCATCAAATAAAAATCGAGAGACGCTTTTTGTCCAAGTTTTTGTTGGGATATTGATGAACCTTCGTTCTGAAGGCATTCCGGAGAACCATTGTGCATGTAGCGTGTATAGTCTTTGTATTTTCATTCTAAATTAATAATGTATGTGGAGTTTGGAAATATTGCTTAGATTCCTTTGTGGATTTTTTTATATATAAAACCTCTTTCGGTTAAGATGTTTGCCCGTTTCTTTGCGATGTCTTCTATCATCTATGCACACCAAATTAAGAAATTCCAACACTGTAACATCACATTTACTCCCATAACGACAAAAAAAACACAATTCATAAGCGTTTCTTACTCATAAGAATATTTATTTATGTGCGTCCAGTCGAACATTGTTATTATTGGCGCTTGTCACGTGCCATACAACCATTACTGATCCCTCTTAAGTTTCATGCAAAAAACTACACATATGTCTACTTTAACTGGTCCACTGGCCACAGGTGGACTGGCACCTGATCTCTTTAGGAAGACAAGGAATAATATTTACAGACTGTTACCAGAAGTAATCATTAATAGGCTACTTTAACTGTAACTTTGAATAAAACACGAGGGATTGTGAGTCTCAAATCGTATGATATATAATATATATATATATATATATATATATATATATATATATGACAGTTTAATAATGAAAATTGATGTATTTATGTCTAATATATATCTCATATTCTGTGTGATATCTCTAGTTTTATGCTTTAAACGATTTTTGATGACATTGTAATGTAATTGTTATTATTAATAAGTATCTTATCGAGGTATATAATTAAGTTAATATTATTAAAACCTCGACCTAGCTAGGCGTGTCTGCGAACTGGATAATTAGTACTAAGACTTACCGCCATTTACACCAAAAGATAAGATTTTCAATGTATGTAATTAAATAAGTTTTTAGCGTCAACTTAACTTGAAGACTTTTTAGAATAAATTTGTCCTGAAAAAGAAAGTGCATACAAATCTATCTCATATATCACCTATAACATTGTATAAAGCCTAAGTAACTTCTTATAACTTAGTGCAATTGGCTATTAATAATTTAATCAAACTATTTGTCATTGAATTGTATAATAGAAGATTTATTTATGATTTCTGCTTATTTGAAAAATGATTTAACTTTTTATATTTTATCAATCTAATGATCTTCCAAAGTCATCGTTAATCATTTTAAGCGCAAGACATGCGAATCATTGTTATTATACTTTTAATGTTCAGATATATCAATAATACTTGTAGAAGTTAAGTGTGAAACAATACTATCAACACAGTTTTTGTCATGTATTTTTCATGTCATGTATTCTCATGTCGTCGTAAGTCATGAAATCAAATGCCGTTTATGTTATAAAAAAACATATTTTAAGGGAAACAGAGGGCTTATCAAAAGTCAAACAAAACTCTTCTACGATATTAATACGAAGATAAAAAATGAAATCGAATATTTCAATGAATTCAAAAGGTGCATCGTTTCATGTCAACCCTTCAATAGATTATTAAATCTTCAACTTTAAGGGTCCGAAAGGACTCGTGCGGTTTTTTTTAAACACGGAAGACGAAGCGAAAGCAAATACATTTGTCAGTCACAAAGGCACACTCCACTCAAGAACTATCGTGTTTCTTTTAAAAAAAAAAGATAGCACATGTTCTTTACACGGCACATGCCGAAATCTGATTACACACCGCCGTGTTTAATCAAAGGGTTGCCATTTACTAAACATTGCTGATCCCATAAAAACTTAAACCTTTTTGCGCCGAAACTTTTTTGTTAGTAAAAATGCGAAATCGATTTCGGCAGATGTCCACAAATAGAAAGGGTTTGATAGGATTTTCAATAAAAAAAATGTATGCTTTGGTAAACAATGGTATAGGGCCGTTATAGATTGGCTGTCAAAAGTGTTGCTATTATTCAGTAATGAGTTATCTGTGTGATTAACTGCGTGTTAATGATGGTCAGGCAATGTGGTTCTTACGGAAATTGTGCTTTTTGTTAACAAGGTGTTAAATACCGTAGTGAATTTGTAGCTGGGTTTTTTGTTTAACATCAGTTTAACATGAACCACAGTTGCTGCCATGACACTTCACAATATTTGGAAGTGATTTGATTAATTATCTCCAGAATAGGTTAATATATATTAATATTATTACTATAATTAGAAAATAATTTAAAAAATTAACTTCAAATAATTCGGTAAAGTATTTATTTGCACTTTATTGCACATAAACAGTAGAAATAAATTACGTTAATAGTTATAATATAATAGTATGTTAGTACATATAAGAGCAACAAGCGGCCTTATGGCTAATAAGCGATCTCTTACAGACAAACCACAAACGGTAAAGTACCCATTATCCAGGCCAAAATTTTCAAAATCACCTTATCGTGTGATTGCTTCACCTTAAATGAGCCTAATTCATTAACAGAGAGATAGATGACCCATCAAAATTACCGACTACGACCACTCTGTAAAGAGTATACGACTAGAAAGAAGAAGGAGATACTGATTTTTATTATTCATGGACAGATTGTGCGTTAAGGGGCAGCTTTCAAGTCGGTATCAGGGTAAGATATTATCTTTAATTTTAACAAAAACTCTTTTTATTATAATGATAATTAATTACATTACACGATGCAATTGATAACCATTCAATCTGGTTTTCCTTCGTTACGATATGGTGGTATTACGAGTTTTACAAAAAGTCAAGGCTACTTAAAGGTTTATGCAATTTGCTCGTTTTAGCGTGTATTGTAAATACAGGGTTATGTGAACACGGAATGTTAATAGACTATTTTTTTTATCAATTTAAATAACTCTATTGATTATAATACTTTTGAGTATTATATTTTATTCATAATCGGTTACTGCGAGCCTATGTTGCTGGAGAGACAAACAATTTATTAACAAATAACATTCGTTCTTTTTAAGAAGTAGCTATAAAGATAAATTCATCTGTCCTATGTCCCACAGGGAGGTAAAGGGGTATTGAAATGATAATATAAATAATATGGTAATTGGCAAATATAAAACGCATATACAATCTGAATTCTGATGAATAGCATTGACTTGTCTTATTTAAATTTGTTTCCGTCACTGTACGGTTGGCAACAAAAGTAAATAAATAAAAACTCAATTATGTTCTGATTTGTAAGAGAATCAGACATAAAGTATGAGGACGTTAAAAAGTAGCGGACAATATTGTTCTTGCTAATAGAGTGGATTTTAAATCTTTTTAAGCTCTCTTACTAAAAAGAATCAAGAATCTACTGATTTGTTAAAACGTTTCTCAATTGACTATTTAATAGAACAGTGATTAAATTACTTTTTTAATGTTTAGTAACGTTTGTTTTGTGTACACGGGAACGCATTGATGCATTCAAGCAATATTGTCATAAACAGAATAATCACGGCAGGAAAATGTCATGGCCGACCGATATTTTTCAAGAATTCTTACAGAGGCTGGTTGGTTTGAAATTTAGTGATGTATTTTACGTGAGTACTGTATAGATCGCTAAAAGAAAGGATCAAAAACCAAATATAACATACCTATTAATTGATTATTGTTAACAGATTAAAAAAAAGTTATTGCACACATAGTTTCAGCCGAATGGGCAGGCACGGCCGGAGAAATACCACTCTCTCACAGAAAACCGGCGTGAAGTGATGTAATTGGACTTTGTTCATTTTGTACTCGCGTTTCGCTCGGTGAGTGAGGTCTTCCGGTGGCCATCCTTTCCCCTCCCCCGTCCTCTTTCCCTATCCCTCCATTTTCTAATTTTCCTTTAAAGGCAGGCAACGCACTCACGAGCTCCCAGCCGCGTGAGTGTCTATGGGCGGCGACTTCACCTTTATGGTGGACCTCCTGCTCGTTTGCCCCCTCTTCTATAAAAAAAAAACACATTGTGTATGAATTCAAAAACTAATGCACATTTTACACAATGCGGTCTTAAAACGTAATAGCCCCTGAACAATTAATCGTAGTATATTTTATATGAATGTCAGTAAAAGCCAATAGATGCATAAGCATAGTGCATTCTATTTGATTTGTGACTATAAATACTTCAAAACATTGGTTAAGAATTAAAAGTGCGTCTATTGATCGACCAGAGATGGGCTCACACGAAATATACCTGCGAAACTATTATTTTTTTCTAAAAATCATGTGACTAAAATAATAACTGATAAATTACAAAAATAAACAAAACACCGTCTAAAAAACCAGACTTAAAGTATATTGATGTATTGTTTGTGCCTCTGTAACCAATACATATGACATATCAGTAGAATCTAGGCTGTAAACTTTGGACTCGTCAATTTGTGCGATCTATATCGCGTATCAATTATCGCAACAGGTGCACTTAACTAATTGCTAAATAATGTTTATATTCAAACTCAACTTCATTTTAAATTCGACACGTATGTATGAGAATATATAATAAGATGGCTTTGTCTCACAGAAAACCGGTGTTCAGTGAAGCTATAGGTTTATCCTCTTGTATTGTAATTAAACATTATGGGAACCCCTTCCCGCCATTCGTATCCCTCCATGTCCCTTAGACTTAAGTTAGTCTAGTTACCTAGTCTCTAGTTTAAAGTTTAATAATTTCTTTAGGTGTTCCACCGGCTAGTTTGCTCCCTAACCCTAAAAAAGCACTTCTTTCATAACTTTATATTGTTCGTTTTTAAATGTTTGGATAGTTTTTATGGATGTCATTTCTGTTCAGATTTACGTTCAACGTTCTCGTCCAGCTCGTTATGTTGCATAGTTAAATTAACTTATTCTGAAAATGAAAAAAGATAACGCCTTGCTTGTTTTTGCTTGTTGCTCAATTACACAGTCAAATTATATAAATATTAACATCTAATAACAATTCACATACGATTACATCAATTCATATAAAATACATATAGTTTGATGTTCTTAATATATCCTCTCTAGACATAATTGGACTGAGCACAGGTGATCGACTATGTTTAAAATAAAAGCATTTATCAACAGGTGATAGACGTGACGCCTTTATGCCCCTGTGATAGAGCTCAATTTATGTGCAAATGTGGAAAAAATGTAACATATCCGTAGCACATGTTACAATGGCTCTTGGTAATTATTTAGCGCATACACGGCACGCGCGCTGGACAAAAGTGCACTGGAGTTGTACATTAGCTGTTATTTTATTTTTCTGAAACTATATTTACTTTTTGTTTTGAATTCGAAATCGCATTACGGTTTTCAACCGAATAAAGAATTTCAAGGATTGAAATTGTCAATCACAATTCAATCTTTGACATTAGTTTAAAGTAAATTATTCCTTGATTAACAATATTTGGAACTTGGTCAATTACTAGTCTTTAACTTTTTTGTTATTTGTATTTTACAAATATATCTGTATAACAATAAATAATAAATATAAAGTAATACGTCAAAATACCATTAAAAGGTAAACAAACTTATAATAACCCAAATATTTTGATGTTTGGCTTGACAGTTAAAAATACTTGATTATAAAGTAAAGACCACTCCATAGATTTTCGTGTTCGTCTAGTCACTTGTCCCGTCAAAATCAGTCTATTAAAGCCTGTTCACCGTACATACACCTGTTAAATACCTCTTTTTTCATACTTTGCAGGCGATTCGATTATTACTGCCTAGAATTTGCATACATTTTTTTTAATAAACAAAGGACTTCGTTAAGTTTTTGTGGGAATACATTACGTTTGTTTTAATTAATTCCAAACTGAATTTTCTTGGAAAATTATTATTATGCATTTATTAATGAATAAACATTTTACTTTAAGTCTATATATTACTATGATATGACATACTAAATAGTTATCTTTAAGGCCTGTCTATGAATCTATTTAATGCAACTTGGGGTTGACGCGGGATAGCGTGAGTGTCCTCTCACTTCTTGTTTGGGTTTGAGGTTGCAACTGGAACGAGCGAACTACGGCATAGGCAAACCGTTGCGCGGTTTTAATGCCGGTTAAAATAAGGTGATAAATTTGAAAATAAATTTAAAAAAAGCTAAAATTTGACGAAATCGATCTACCTTGATCGCGATGAATCTTCCATGTATTTTTTGCGCAAACTTAAAATCCAAATAAAGTTATATTATAATGTGCTGGAAGCCTTTGTAAACTATTTATTTATTTTATTCACATAAGTATTGAACGGATGGTGAATTACAAATTGTTTACAATGTAAACATGTAATTAGAATATAGAATTTTCAGAAAATACATTAGACGATTGCAATATTGTATTAAAAGTCCGTCTGTCTATTTTGTAATTTTTGTGAATTCTTCAACAAGTTAAACGACTACGCTAGAAAATAACTGTATACACAAAAAAGTACAATTCCATATATATTACTGCGAATTATTGGAAAAGGGGATTTATATGTGCATAGGATGATTAATGAATGATCCTCGGTCTTGATTTTATCTTCTGTTTGCGACCGGCCATAAACAAGTTGGATGCGTCTGTGACGATTATTTAAAAAAAAGTTTTATTAATCGTATGGTAAGCTTGTCACGTGAAATTATTTTATATTTTTATTGTTTAGTGTATCATTGTGGAATAACAAGTGTGCGATTTACGATAAGGCGGCAGATAAACGGCAAAGCATCTCTGACACATGTGAACCAAAATATTTGGCGGAAGTAGCCTGGCGCAGATATAACGATCAAATTTTTGAATATTTCTTTTCGACTTATGACTTAAAATAATGCTGCGTTCGGCCATTTTAAAAATTATAAATAAGTTTGACTCTACAATTACAGCCAGTTACCATATCAAGAGAAGAGAAGAACTGACAAGAAACTCTCCGCCACTCCTGTAAATCGCCATGTTTCACAGTACCGTTGTACAGCTTCAACCATTACACCATGCACCAGCCAATGGCTCAATACCTTTACATATAAACAATTTAAAAAAAAACTTTAACAACAGGTAGGTAGTGAAATAGGAGCACACATTTACGTTATAGTGAGAACAAACACACACTACACAGAGGAATCAGGAATTAATAATTAGCAGAGATGTATTAAAAAAATTAACACTGGCATTAGTATTATATCGTCTTAAACCCGTTTTTAAACCTGTCAGTCACATTCTACTATGTGAATAAATATTACGTATTTAAAAAAATGCATCAAAGTAGCTCTTAAAGTACTTCAGATGTTTTTATAAGAATGAGACTGCGCCATATTTCACACCCGGAAATGTGTGTTAAGCTAAAGTTTTTACTTAAATCCCATGGGGCTGTCGGGAGTGAGAAAATATAACGGATAGTTTGCTTTTAATTTCCTATGGGAATGGATGTTATAATATTTGACGATATATTTATACTTACAATGAATCTTTTAAATAATATAAATTCCATATAAACTTTTTACACAAACACGTTCTTAAATACTTATTCACTCAATGTTTTTTATGATTTACAGCCGTTGTTTAAAATACCACTAAAAAGTTCGTCAAATATCTAATACTAGCGTAAACCAAAGACAATTAGATTTACGTAAGATATTTGATACTGAATAATATTTTATAGTTGTCACATCAAATTTATCAAAATACTCTGATAGCCATAATACATATTTGTTGTAAAACAGAGAAACAAATGAATGTTGTGTTGAGTATTCCAGTTTGAAAACGTCGACTCGCAGGATTGTTAAATATAATAAGTCGGTGCCGTGAGTAGATAATGTCCTGTACAGAGAGTACATACAAGTTGGGCAATTTAAACATGGGAGTACTTATAACTGCCCTGACTACTCCTCAGGTTTAGGGGAGCAATGACCTATATCCTAGCCGGAATCGAAACACGGAATAAAGTTCCAAACGCACCAACGTCAAACGCCAACACTAAACTCTATTATTTGTGTACTAGAATCCACTTCTAATCATAGATTTCAGCTGTTATTTTTAGACAAAAAGGTCACATGTTGACTTTCCCGCCAACTTCAGTTCGATTCTTATTAGACCGTAACGCGTTCGAAATTTGAATTTTTTAATATATGTTTTATAATCTGTGGTCATGGAAGTTTCACAAAACTTTATGTTTTTTAAGAATTTATACCCGTGTTGTCTGTGGTACATTGACTCGGCTATTTTTAAGCAATTCAAAAGTTTATTACCAGCTTGGTAATTAATAGGATTTTATTGGGCCGGTAAAGGAGTCGCATACACGCTAGTCCTTTCTAGTATTAGTACGTTAAATTTAAAGTTATTAAAATTGAATATTATGAATTTATTGCATGTTTATTTAAAACGCCTTTAATGGATGACTTTATTATATTAAATATTGATGTCCTAGCAATATTTTAATAGACAGCGTAGCAACTGACAGTTAAAATGTAAAATGAGTCTTGGAATAGAACTTATCAATAAAAATAATTGCAAAAAGATATTAACATGCTAAGATGATAAGAAGATACAGATATTAACAACTAAACTGCAAGTTTATTGGGCCATAAACATGGCGAATAATTTAGCCTCGTGAAACAAAATATCTAAAACAGAGAAATCATATGCTTATTAAATTACATGATAAATGTTTCATGCTATATTTGTTTTTATAAAATACGTTTTTTATATATATATATATAGAAATGCACCTTTTCTTCTTTAAAAATTAATAAAAGGCTTAATTTAAGAAACCATAAATTGTATGATAATTTCTTAAGCGATATCTTTTAGCCAGGTGCAGGCCACATTAAATTTATCTTCAATTTACTCGTGTTAACGAATTTTATCGCAATTGTCTTTTAATAAATTATACTGTCAAAAGTTATATATATGTATTACTAAAAATCTGACACTTTTGTATTAACGAAGTCGATACTAAGGAGGTCTATTACTATGTTAATTGATATATTTGGTACCCAGTCACGATATTTAAATGTATGAGCTATGACTATTGTAATGAGGAAATAGTTAGAAAACTTTGAAAAGTGTACTGGGACCATTAACAAAAAAAAAAATAACCAAGCCGAGTTTCTTGCCTGCTTCTTCTCAGGTTGGTCGCGTACGAACAGGCGTAGTATCACTTAGATTTAAGACGTTTCAAAATGGTTCTATGTACCTTACTGAAGAAAGATATTTTGTATTTGACTTTATGTTTTAAAATAACTTTAAAACGTGCTAAAATAAGAGAAAATATATATAAATTCTTTTAATTGCAATACTGAAATTAACAATAATTCTCTGTAAAACCCAATTGTTGTGTATGGAGTATGTTTTGCGATACAGTAACATAACGGCTAGCTTATACTTAATTAATAATTAAATTAAACAATAATGTAAAAACTTATATATAAAAATAAAATTAATGTTCAAATATAAGTATAATGAAAGGTATAAAAGTGAACGTAAGTAGATTTTTGTTTATCGATCCTATTATGTCTATTTGTTTGGTTTGTTTGAAGTTCACGGCTGACGAACCGATTCAGTGAAGTAGAATTAGCTTTTTAATGCTATTGAGAATTAACATAACCAAGGGAATATTTTCTAAATACAAAACAAGGGAACTTAATTATTTGAGTTCAGGTCCGTAAATAGAAATTAAATTTGACAATCCGTTAATCCATGACAATCATTAAATGACATCATAGAGAATAGAGTTAAAAATTCTATGTTGATTCTATGATTCTTGAGCCAGAGTATGTTCTAATTGCATGACGCACACATATGAACACACAAACATGAAAAATTATCTTTGAATTGTATAATCTCTGACTTTACTCAGTAGAATACATACTCTAGTGACAAAGCTGAACGTTCTTGTATAAACGAGGCTTGGACTATTTTGACCGCCAGTGCCAATTAATATTTCCCATTTTCCTCATCCCCTCTAGGTGGTAAGATTCCCTATGCCCATCGGTATAAAAGGTTTTTTTTTTAAATAGATAGTTATTCATGTATTTGCTGATCCATGATTTAATTATAACAGCTCTTTACTGTAGAACATAAGTGGCAATTTAAAGATGTGGCGGACAGTTTCATGCCAGTTCTACGCCCTTGATTGGGGAACTGGCATTAAATGTAGGGTCAAATTGTTTTGACGATTCATATGTGTAAAATATTTCATAAAAATATATTTTATTTCATTTATTACCTACCTGTATAACTATTAAAAGTTCTACATATGTGAAGAAGTTTTGTCATATAAACTGGCACGTCAATTTATATCAAGTAAATATGATATAAATCTACGTTTAATATTGTGACCGCATTTTTGTACTGTAATGCGACCTTAGCTTCCTTTTGTGCGAAAACGGAATTTGACTTTAAATATGTATTAACTTTTTAAAATCTCAAGGCTGTCGTGTTGTGTCGCAATGTGGCCAATACATTATTTCATACAATAAATACTGTTAAAACTGTTTTATTTGTAAAATTTAAGTTAAAACTACATATGTTTACATGTATTGATATGTCTATTATCATAAGAGCGGTGTTTGTATAAATAATTCTAAACAGCCGAGTTGTGGACATCTTCTTAGACCGGTCTAATTTGGAGCTCTTAGGAGACTCTAAAGCCTTAGTGAAAAATTATACAGTGGATATCCTTTATCCTATATCACTACGATTCCTCTTATTGAATTGCGCTCTTTAGGCACATTCAAGGCGCCTTTATAAGTTTCAGGTAAACAAGTGATTGCTGTTACGATTTTATGTGTTTAAATTAATTTAAAAATGTCCAACAGACGTGATATATATGAATATATATACGTCTCACCTCGTTTTATCGATTTCCAATTTGGTGGTGATCTTTATACTGTGCGAGCTCAAATTGATTTTAAATATTTAATAATTTTATTGTAATTTATAAAAGAGCAGATTATTGTAATTTATATTCACCAAAAATGTGGTTCTAGACTGCATTTTTGCTTCATTGAGTACGCATTTCAGTGGCCTTCACTATATATATCGTTTACGTCAATCGGACAAAACATATTTTATATTTAATTCAAAGATTTCAAAGCGTGTGTGTCCTAATATAACCTCTAGAATCTAGATAGATGGCGTTGGTATAAGAACGAAAATTTGAAATTGCATTATCATTCAAATCCATGACCAACTCAATGTAATTTTTGACTATAAATAGAAAAGACATGCATTCTTATACTGCATAATAAATAATTGTAATAACCGCTAATCAAGCGAATGACAATCGTTATATGTATGTTTCCATAGTCGTATTTGATCTAGCCGTAGCTTATAGTGCTATGGAAGATTGCTGTGGATGCCCTCTGCCCCATCGAGGGGCCATAGGATTATAAGTCAAGTAAGTCAAGTAGTTTAGAGTAATATGCTTAAATTTATAATCTAGTGGTGCTACAATTCTAGCTGAGTCTTGACCTCGGCCTCAATTTTTATCAGCTTATTAACATTTTACATGCAAATGTTAATTGGGCATATAGAAATACAATTGCTACATAGCCAGGATCGAACACATGCCCCTATGGTAGACAGTAGTACACTGTAGCACTGCATTGTGTAAAAAAATAGTAATCAAAGCTGGTACAATGTTACACGTACTGGTTCCGCCTTCACAAAGCTCCAGTTACTTAATCTGGCTCCAACATGCCTCCAATATGTTCTATAATGACCCTATTCAAATTAAATAGGTCATTCCACCCCATATCTTGGGGTCAGTATCCTAAGTAACAGGACTATGTTTTTTTAACCATGAGAGAATCATTTTTTATCGGCACCTAACGCCTGATTTTAACTTATATGGATACCGTTAAATTAGACTACACATGGTATTGGTCCTTAGGGATGCGTCCCAGGATTTATTTAACAATCGTTATTGGATAAAATGGAGAATTCTTTTCGATAAGTTCATTTTACCGTCAGTATATACCGTCATATTAATTAAAAATATTAAATAAAATTTAACCCAAAGAAAATCCGAGAACCGAGAAGAAGATAAGTATTCTTGTCTATGTCTATCATGTGATTTGATAGACAATAGAAGACAATATTAAAAAGTCGTTCCTTATTAAACCCGCAGCTAAAATCTTAGGATATATCCGTTGCAGTATGCGGTGTGTAGCGGTGTTCCGCATTCCTGTCGGCCGCCGACCCACTGCGCCACTGCCCGCGTATCCCTGATCCTGTCGAGGGATGTGCACTATCGATATTCTAACATCGATAGTAATACGCCTAGTAAGGACAGACGAACAAAAGTATACAAACTTATTCGCAATGTCTCAAATATCGTATACAATACAATAGTGGTATTATACTATAATGTATGTATATGAAAATTCTCAAATGTTCATAATACTTACTTAAACTCACTCGGCCTACTTGCTGAATGTTCTTTTATCAGCCCCCGGAAAGCCACCCGGAAAAGACATTTTTTTCCTTACAATAAACATAAAAAGCAGCGCAAAATTATTTTACGAACACAGACAACAGATCAAAATCTAATAATAATATCATAAGACTAAGAAGCCTTAACAAATTTTATAGAGTTATTATACGTTAAGTTTTAACAGATGTCCGGGCACCTGTATGCCTGCGCTTGTCGAAAAATATTCCATTTATTCGTTTTTTGTTATCGACACGATAAAGTACGCATAGAATCAACTCGTACATCTAGTAATATTGCGATCCAGACAACCTGTTTAATGCCTACAGGTGGCGCTGCGCCATTTTAGGACTCCCCAGACATTGAGTAAGCGATAATTTAAAGCTGATTTTCGAGTTAAAATTTGCACTCTGGTTGGTAATTTTAAGTATCAACATTATTTTGTCTTAATTAAAGGTCAAATGGTTAATGCAGCTTTGTAGACAAAATATGAGTATGAATTATATAATTAACATATTATATTCTCTTTATTTCAATATATAACTTAAATAGGGGTACTTTATTATGTCACTTTGGGGGAAAAATAAAATGAGATCGATAGAAGTCTGCTTATGGCCTATTATAATACGATACGCTTTCATAGTCCTTCGATTACAAGAAATCTGTATACGACATTTCATTTGAAATATGTCACAAGTTGATTTCTATGAGAGTTAAAACTTGTTCTTGAAGAATCGATGTGCGTGAGGAGCAGACGGCCGCACAGTGCACACCTACTAGTCTATTGACAAAAAAAATCCAAGGAATAGAATGCTGTCGTATCAATATTATAAAATAAGTTGTACAATCAAAAATCGAGAATATTCTAAATTATCGATAAGGACACATCACTAGTCGGGTAGTAACGGGTCCCAGTCCTACATACACTAGTAAATAGCTACATAGTTACCGCTAGACGATTCATCAAATGTTAGTTAGTACCTATTACTCATAAGACCACCAATGCGGTATGGAATAATCTTTAATGTACTCCCATAATATCTAATGCTCGCTTCCAAAAATTGTTGTACCACGCATTTATTGTGGCGTTCGAGGGGCAATTAACAAGCGAAGCGCCACATACTTGATAAATTCTTCTTATGGTTATCCTGAGGGTTGGCGATCATTATAGCTCTGAACAAATATTTGGTTCTTTGACCAAATTATTGTCAAAGTCAAAATATCTTTATCCACTAAGCTATATATGATCATTTTGAATCGTCTCAAATGTATGTGATTCTACGCCTGTCCGTTCGCGTAAGCTGAGAAGAAGCAGACAAGAAACTCGGCTTGATTGATTTGTTTTTTAGTACTGATCCCAGTACACTTTTTGATGCTACGCTAAGATGGAGATAATTGTAGATCCCGCTTTTGAGGACATACTTTAAACACGTGCTTCTATAATTATATAATGAAAAGTCAGTTTTCTTAAATCAAAGCATTTAGGGGTAATAAAAATAAGAAAAAACGGACATGATAAAGAAAAAGATCAAAGTATCCCGAAATATAATGCTTTTCAAGTATTCCTTTTGAAGCACAGACATTAGATACACACACAAATTGGTGGAACAATTAGCGTTTATGACATGTTTTTTGCGAGTTTGCATAATACACAGGCAACATTTCTTTTACCTGTTTTTTAAATGATATTACGTTTTGTTCTTACATTCAGAGTTGAGAATGAGAATTACATATGATCCATATATGTATATATCTTATTATGATTATTTTTATATAGTTGTTAGTATAAACTATATAGAAAAGTGTGTCTTGTTTTTTAATAATATTTAGGTCACCAACGGCGTATATAAAACAATATTATCTTTCAACAATAACTTACCAATTAAAATTGCCAAGTAGATTAATAAATGTGTCTATGAGTGAGGAATGAGGTTTGTCTATCGTGTGTGTGAGGGGATTATACATTTATACTTTCGTCTACACCTAAGTGTAAAGAGGAAGCTTACGTTTTAGAAATATATGTTATATGTTTCAACCAATGGTATACCAATTTGGAGTACGCTTAAGGGCCTTGTTTAATTAGGCATATAACTTGAGCATTTCTTGTATATGATTCTCTCTATGATTTCAGAGTCTAAAATTACAGCGTGTAACATACTAACTTCAGAAACATCAAAAAACACTGTACATTGTCTAACTGTTTATCAATAAAACAAAAAGTATCTTATATAAAGATATATTTATTACATTACATACTAAATTAATACGTAAAGTCAATAACAGTCAACATGGGGATACAAAACATGTAGGTAAACCAAGTTAATCTAAGCCTATTAAGATTAAGAATAAATAAAATTAAAGTCTGTTTCGGATAAATTCATATTAAGTTATATATCCTCTAGTTATCCTAGGGTGGGATTTAACCAAAAGATTTTAAACATAAAGATAAACATATTTAGATGTCCCATTCAGTCTTCATTGGCAACACTGAATTCATAAAACTCAATAAAAAAGCTATATTTCAGTCCAAAATAAGATTACGCATAAGCATTTTTATTTACAATAAGCCAAAGCAAAATGGTAACTCAATTTACGCGAAATGTTAATTGAAGGATCATACAAACATATAACTAGTATATTAAATGGTAAATTTTGAAGGTTTCTCGGGAAATGTACAATATATGAGGAGAACCATTCAAAAAACCCTTGCCTCTTGAAGCTTGTCTAAGTCTTAGCCTACTCGATGCAACTACTGACAAAATGTCAAAATTCACTTTCGTAAATTGAATTTTGTCAGCGTAAGTCGCATCGAACTTAAACTAAATTAAATTTATTAATAATTTATGTAAATACAAATGCATGAAAGATATGTGCAGTGAACGATAGAACGATCAGTCGACAGCCACTTATGAACTAATGAGTATTTAACATGAAATTGATAGGTAATTGATTGGTAATAGATTACAGAATTTGACTGAGGAACTATGGAGTTTAAATAAAAACTGCCAATTCTATAGTCGTTGAAGATTCAGTCGATGTGTATCCTGGCGGAAAACTGTATCATCTGTAACAAGTAAAAAATATATTAAGAAATATTCGACATTTATATTTTTTGTAGTAACTATATAACAACGTGTTAATTTAGTTAATATTTATTAGTTAATTTTTGTAGAGGTTTTTTTTATGTTTAATTTATGGTTTTATAGTTGTCTATAGCATTATTTTGTAACTTTATAAGCGTTATAGTTATTTATACATAGACAATAAACAGTAGAGGATGACACGATTAGAAATAATAAATTTCAAACGCCCAATTTTTTTTTCCCGTTTTTATAATAACCTGATGTAAACTAATACACATGGGTGAATTTGACTGGTTTTTTTCAATATCTTGAACGCATGTCAGGTGCCATCTGCTTTGTACATATTTCTTTTTATTTGTATTCACAATATGCTCTAGTTTAAGTTATGCAGTGTTTATAGCGAATATATACATATACTATTATCTACAAAAGAAATCCCTAAAACAATCCAATAACTGATAATTTTCATATAATATATATTAATTAATCTACTTAGCATCCAATGGCCAATGAGGAATAGTGATTTTCAAAGCGTGCAGTATTTTTATGGAAATAACATTAAATAAACTGGTAATCTGATTAAGTGTTGTTTCGTTCGTTCGCATGAATGAAAAAATAATAATAAATAACTAAATTGTTACCTTTATGTTTTTTATTGTTCCGTGATAATAAAAGTACATATGTATTGCTTATAGAATAGGAATTTGGGCAATTATGTCGGCATCGCTTGCGAAGTGCGAAACAATGAAACCTTTTTGCATAGAAAGAGATTTGTGTTAAAAAGACCACCTCATACACGATCATAAAAAAACACATTTTATTGCAAAAATATTTGTCGGTGTAACTTCAAAGTGTTTGTGCAACCCATCTAATAGATACGCAAACTGCATGTTTTTTAAGATTTCTGACGCAACAAAAAATTGAAAAAGGTTTTCATACTTAGCATAGAGTATTTGCGTGCGTATGATCGTTGATAGACTTTGCAATATTTAAGTATAGAGTAAATATAGTTTATCGCAACTTGTTTGCAGATAAAATTGAATGTTGTGTTACAGCTGTCAAGAGTACCTATATTACATAAAACGAATAACAATATCGTAATTATTTAGTGCTATGAGCAAAAAGTGTAGTCATTTGGCCCAATGCACCGGCCCAACTGGGCATCCTTGGAGAACAGGCCGTGCACCTGTCATTGGTCAATTAAACCCGGCGACACGTAAATAATGATTCAAATTGTTCACATTGAGCGCCAATGCCTATTTAGTTTAACCTTATGCAACTTGTCTTGTGCCAGTCACCAACAGATGGCGTAGTTGGATTTTTTTTGATACCGATATTTTTAAGTATTTTTTTATACAAATTAAGAATTACATTTTAAAAGATGCATGCACACGCGCGGCACTACTTGTCACTCTCATTAGTATTGTGATCGCTTGGATCGTCAACTAGAACAATTTATACTAGGAAAACATAACTTCGTAAGAGATGGAAAAAAACCTGAGAAGGTTGAATAACTATGACGTAGAGGATACTTTATTTAAAATGTTTTTTTACTTGAAGTTTTAAGATTTGAAATGTAAAAAAGTACTATTATATAATATGGTAAGCGTAAGAATGATATTCAATTCACTTTATTAACAAACACAGAATTACACCTAACCTTAAATTGGGTCTTTGAATAAAATACCAAAAGTTACACGGAAGTAAAGAAGATCAAGAAAAGCGAGTTTATCTTCAGCTTATTACGGGGAGAGGCGGTACCAGGCACTCAGATACTGCGAGAGATGAACTCATGACGTACCTAGTTCAATGTAGGATGAGCATGTGGGCACGTGGGCAGAGGTGTGCGTGAGCGCGTGTAGGCGCGTCATAACTACCAATGACGACATTTGACGCATTCCACCTTTATGGTAAGTTTTTACAATTTGAGTATGGTCCCAAAACATATTTATGCCTTTTAAATATTGAAATAAACTTTTTTTTAACAATACATTGATTTTTTGTATAAATTATGTTAAATCAAGTGGTGAATAGACGATATGTGAAAAGACACTTTTTTCCAATATAAGGTTGATGCTCTCTCGTTTCTCACGTTTGAGTTGCTAAGAAGTAAATGCGGAAACTGTACCTATTAAGTATTAACACACGTTCCCTGCTATGAGATACGGCCACTTACGTAACATACGTGTTGAAAATACAATGTACGTAGTTGCAATCAGAGCATGTGTGCCTATGAGAGGTTTTGTTGGTGAGCTGCGGGTTTGGTATAAATACTAGAGTAGCAGAAATTTGTTGGAGGGGAACAACACACACCTGTATCTTTGATTGTGTTATCACGCGTTATCATGGTTACGCATACTTTAACATGTGAAATATTTTTATTTTGCAATAACGAGTGGGTTGACTGATAACGTATTAAATGAACAATAGTTTCTTATAATAATTATTTATGTTTCATATAAAAAAAAAGTTTTTATCACTTTATTTAACATTGACGTCATTTTAATAATTAAATTTTCTAGACTTTAAACATTTCGGAATATTCAATAATCATTTAAATGAGTATTTGTTTGGTTTCACTATTCACCGCCGCGGCGCTAGCCATTACATAATACGTCAGTATTGTTACTAATTATCAGGATCAGATCGTTGATCAGTTGATCAGAATATTAATTGATACATTTAATATTTCAAATTCACTATAGAATTAGTATAAAAATGATTTATTGGAACAAACAAGTATTTAAAAGCTTCCAATTCTAGGAAGTAATATGAGGTACTCTGATTAGGATGTAGGGTGAACGCTCCCGCGCTCATCACATCTCGTATATTGGCTTCGCTGCAGTGCCATTGACTTATACGAATAAAAAAATAGATTACATTTGTCACACAATAGACAATCTAAATTGATAAACTGATTTGTGTATAAATTTGACAACATGGAGCGAGTGAATTACAAAAAAAGTATTTTATTATTGTTAATATATAAGGAAGAGAATGATATTAAATGTACATTTTACCGCCAGTTCTCAAATCAAGGGCGTAAAAGTACTGGCAACTCTGCCGATCTTTAAAATCCCTAAGTTTTTTACTCATTTTTTTCATATATGTCGTGTTTTTATTTACGCACATGATATTTCATTAAAAAACGTTAGCCAAAGACTAAACAGATCAATTATACAGATTTTAAATATATTATGCAATCATATTCCAGATAACAAATCTATAAAATACACAGTCGAAAAGTTGTTAATCATGAGAATTTATTTAAAGTGTGTTTATTTATTATAAAAGTGATATTGAAACACATAAAAAAGATACAAATAACAATGTGGGAGGACTATATATTAAATGTATGCCCAAATGTGTCTAAGCCAATATAAAAGATGAGCATTTTTTACGTAAACAGAAAAGATAATTAAGGGGTCAATATCCTACATCGTGATTTCATTTCGAACTACTGTATCGTAACTATTCACTTAGGAGGTTTTGGAACATATATATTTATAATAAGTTGTTCTCCTTTCATTAAGTATACATATATTAAGATTTATTATAAATGACACATAATATTTTATACACGAATTAAATTTTAATGGCAGTTGAGGTGCGTTCCTATAGCATTTGCGATAATATGGTAAATGTTTTAAAAACAACTGAATGTTGTATAAACTAAAGCCACAACAGGTGAACGCAACAGTTATGCAATGTGCATTATGTAAGATCTATTGGCAAGTTCGACTGAAGCTAATGCAGCCGCTCTGACCCACTAACTGACTTCTCACTGACCTTTGGTATTACCGTATTACGCACTGTACCCAAATGCCACAACATTTGTTGTATTTTAAGTATTGGTGACATTACGTAATATTACCATTTTAACCCAAAACGAAAATTAGTCTCAGTATAGATTACCGGCCCATATTTAGACGGTACGAGGAATTAAGATGACGGAAACTGTTTGTGCAATATGTATTTACACGGATATGCGACGAGAAACGAAATTGACCTAATATTATTTGCAAATCAAATTAGTCTGGGACGTCAAAGGACGCATAAATTAATTTGAATTGTATTATTGTCAATCGTGTCAATATATAACCTTTAGACAAGGTTTTTTAATTGTCAATGACGGTATGAATTCTGAGACTATATAATTATAACAATACTATATTCAGATAATCAGAGGATTCTCATTCCTATGGTTTTCTAAAGAAATAGTGTTTGGATTAAATTGTAGCTATTAATTGTAAATGTTTTATTCTCAAGTGTACACAATAACTTAAATATTGATTTTGGATTATATGATCAATAGTTCGACTAATATAATTTAATTATTGTAAACCATACCAAAGAATGTCTTAATTAAATAGAATAAGTCTTCAGACCTGTTTCCCGGTAAAGTTTATTGACTTGTATGATGTTACCAAAGTAGAAAAAAAATTCTATAATTTTTTTATTGATAGATGATAGAATATTTCGATTCTTCTAGAAAACACAACACGACAGTGGGAACGCGACGTTGCACCGTATACCAAATTATCAATCAAGAATATTTTGTATTACAAAACTGTATTATTTCAATAAAGTACTAGTGAGATACATTAAAACATGTTTGTAAATTAATAAGTACAATTCGTTTCGCATAATTCATCTTTAAATTCATAAATAGCCTGATCGTGAAGTTGATATTGAAAAAATAATTTTTGTTCTTGCATAAATAGCGAGGCACCTGCTAGAGCACAAGTTCGCTTAATTATTTAAACATAAAACATCTAATTAGACACACCAGCTGTCCTTTGGCCTTGTGATACACCTTTGTGGCTGCATTTGGCCGATGAAAAAAATGCATATTGCAATACTAACTCATATTCAATATCGATATATCAACATTATGTTTCTGGCAATACTGCTACAACATTTATGGTAAATTTAAAAAAAGGAACACCATTATGACATATCTCGTCTTGGGCATATAAGTTTACCAAATGTGAGTTTAAATGCTCAAACAAAGGAAGAAGGACACGTGCGAAGCATAAGTTTACGAGCAAAAAAGCCTGCTAGGAAGGTAGTGACCTATGATGACGCAATGCCAAAAACAGGCCAGGCTGCACCTCGGCCGGGGTCAAGGAAGGTCATTCGGTAACTTAATATCGCTTAATCGTCGTAACATGTGCGAACCGAAGCACCTATCAGCCCCTGACTCGATCAAACATTGTAAAACAATGCCCTCCAAACAACTCATCCAAAGATGATGATATATAAAAATTTGAGATTTGTGTAAATAAAATGGCGCGTTAATTTCGTAATGTCGCCGAAGAGCGGCGAGGAAGCATGTCCGCGTCTATTTTGAACTCCCGATCGGGCGTTCGCCGGGTTGTTGAACTGGAATATTTCGGCAAACACAGGCGCAAGACACGTTTTCTTAATCTCGACACATTATGACATCGTTTCGTTATTGTGAAATTAATACATGCAGAAATGATATTGCAATTTTGTTAAGTAGGCTACGGTGACCACGGGCGCTTTATAAGCGGAAAATTATTTGTGATTAAATACATTTTTTCTTAAATAATAATCAACTATGGTGACCTACACCATAACTTTAATTAATTGTTGATGTTAACTATCCGCATTGTCCGTAAATATTACAAATGGACGAGATGTTTTTGCGAAGTATACGCAAACATGCGGAGATGTGGTTTCAGTGTGTGAGTGGTGATGTTGGTGTGTGTGTGCAGTTTGTGTGTGTACGTGGAAGCGCGCGTTGAAATAAAATATGTCCGGTCAACGAACTCGCGGTCGGTGCCATAAAAATTGCGATACTGTCCGAAATTCGGGCACAGATTTAAAATCTTTCGATTTGGAGGTTTCCTGTACAGATCAGGCTTATGGTGAATTTGTTTGGTTATATATGTATACAAGTTCTTTAATGTAACAAATTAAAATAGAGCGATAGTAGGTATTTCGGTTTTAGCTTAATATAAAAAAAGTTAAAGAAATATAAGTGGAAATAGGAGTTTGAACTCCTCTCAATTACACAATTGTTTTTTTCATTACTAATTAACTACTCTGTACTAATTGGATAATTAATAAGATAATCTTTTCAATAAATATATGTATGTGTATACTTAATAAAATGGTATCAACCATTTTACATGTAACAACTTAGCAAAGTGTTTCCGATAAAAAATGTTAAGTTAACGATAAAGTTTGAACTCACCTTCGATAAATGGTCTGCATCTGTCGAACGTGTTCTATATTTGAAAATGTTCTACGAGAGATATTTTTCTGTGTGTACTTCCTGCTTGCACCGCAGTCAGCTGATTTCCAACCAATGACCTTGCCAATTCGTCCGCCTTCATTATAATCGTACTATTTACAGTCGTTGTTATTGAGCAGCCAATTAAATAACAATCCTGAACCTCCTCTTTCTGCACGAGGAGGTCTCTTCCGGACGTGTGCCTGTTAATATTTTACGTCTTCCGCAACACATCTTGATTTAAGTGAAGAGATTTCAATAGATTTCCGTTGGGTCTAGCCCGATCATGTTGAGAGTTAGTATTGTCCGGTTGGATCCAAAACTTCCATTCTTGTAAGATTCTAATAAGAAAGTTCAATACACACCGGTAGGGTCCAAACTCCTGGCCATCGTCAATATTGACCGGTCGGGTCGAGTGTACGGACGTCCATTTTAGATAATTAATACAGTCCGGTGGGGTCCAAGGTGAGAATATCCATATCTTAGCACAGATAACACAAAAGTTCGTAATCGTGCACAGCGCGTTTGACTTTGTCGACAGCAATGCGCTCACTTCGAACAGTGCCGAGGCTATGCGCGAGTCGCGTCGACCTCTCACTTATATGTTAAAACCGGCCTCTGTCGCCGCCATCTGGTGCCGAGTGGAAGAATTGAGAAAAAGACTTTTCCAACACGTCCTATATCATATAATTTTCATTCGGGCGTATTGTTGAATTAAAACATTAAGATTGTTTGACGGATCGCGACAAGATTGCCAAGTCCTTATTTGGCGAGCAGCTGTGTTAGCTTTTTGTCGCGTGAAATAATTGTTGCAGTATAAAAAACGGATAGTTATCGATTCAGTGTTAATGGAACGCAGAGTGGTTAGTCCGATTATTACATATATGAAGAAAAAAAGTATATAACTCGAAAACATAATTTATTTTTTCAGATTTTTTCAGTATAATTAAGAAAATGTATAATATAAATCTAAAAGAACTGACCAACCATTTACTCATTAACTTACTTGTTGTTTGGTTTGCTCTCTATTAATTGTTACTTTGTTTACAAAGACGTATTTCTCTTTAATTTCAATTGTATATTTCTAAAGTTTAAATTTTTCTTATGCAAGAACAAGTATCGATACGAAGTTACAGAGGATAATTGACATAAAATGTCAGAGAATTAGTGACATAAAGTTCGAACGATCCACAAATCCGAAAGTCACAAAGTCAATAATCTCATCTATTAAGTATAAATGAGTTGTTTCTGAGTATAATTTCGATTGTGATGCATGCTAAGTGACTTATTAGTAGTACGGATGGGTGTGCTTACGCAATGTTCTGATAGCTGCCTTACGATCGCTTTTTATGGGACAGATACGAGACAGGTCAATGGTAATTTGGTAAATAATACAACGTAGAAAGATAATGCGATATAAATAAAAACGTTATAAAAATAGATTTTCTAAGGTTATGCAATCATTTGTCAGCAAATATCTATATATGATAAGATGTAGCTAATGTTCTTAAAAGCAAGAACTCTGGTATATTCTAGTGTTAGTTATTTAGTGAAGTGTATAATTTACACTAAAAATGTACTCGATATAAAAGTAAAACAATTAAATGGGTATTTAAAATTAAACTCCTCGCCTCGGCAACGTGTGAATTTATTTCACCTGACGTTGATACAAAAATTAAAGGAAAAATAACGCGTTGGGTGTCATTAACTTGGCTTTAGACCTTGGACCTAATATTACAATCATAGTTACACCCCTTTGTTATAAGAAAAAAAATTGTAATGGTTAAAGCCATACTTGAGTATAGTTTACTGAACTTCTAAATACACCAGTAGGTGTTACTTAGATATTAAATATTCAGAACATCATAAAATACATCTATTGTCATTATTCTACCTCGTACAGTTAAGCAGTCAAAGAGGTCAAATAAAATAGAGAAGTTATAGTTGGAGAGTTATTTGCAATGCGACGCCCATCTCTGCTTAGATGCAGTCTAGAACAAAGCCGTGAGTGGAGACTCCTTTATTTCTTTGTTTGTTTTTAATGCATATGTTTTGAAAGTCGGTCTCAGAGTCAATATTTAGGGTATAATTAACAATTGTTATAATGTTTATTTGATAGTTTTCTATATTCACAACTAGATATCATTACATTAAATATACTAGACGTAAGTACAAGTAACGCTCACAAGGTGTCGCTAGGATACAATGATTGACTTAACATTATATTTTTATCATTCTACATAAAATAAATTAAGTATGAATCTATTTATATAATCTATATATCCGATATTTAATATTTAAGACTTACATTGTAACAGGAATTAAAATTTTGTGAAGTCCAATATTGTCACATGATAACAATTATATTAATAACGTTATAACACAGACGCCATGCCTTCTGTATTCACTAAAGTAGGTTACTTTAAGAAAGCGTCTGAGTCGCCAACCGCTGGCCACCTGTATACCGACATTTTGTGATATTAATTAAATGATAGCCGATAAATATTAGCGACGATAAACGTTAAACTTTATGTTTATTTATTATCAAGTTTTTCTATGAAACATCAAATTGTGTATTTAAATAAATATCTAAATACATTGGTTTCTTTTTCATTTGTAAAAAATTGTCTGATCCATTGTCTTAAACGATACGAACGCAATAATGTAACATTCCTATATCTAGTGCCATGCTCTATGAATTCATAACATCCTATATTAATAAAAATATATTTGACTAACAAGATTATTTAATATGTATCTATGGTTGCGGTTAGTAACTATTTGCTTCTCAGAAACTGACATAAACTGTGCACTTTCAAATAACATAAAACGTATATTCGAACACAGGCATTATTTTATAACAAGTAAATGTTATATTCGTGTAATATATTTTTGATATTTCAAAATCCGGTTGCACACGGATCTTTGTGGTCACAAGTAATGCCCTTAATTAATTTGTAAATAGAACAATTAATTGATATACGAACAACTTAAGTTACCGCGTTTAGATTATTATTAAAGAAATAGCATATTTTAATATACTTAGATGATGTTAAAAAAGTAAGTATTTTATTCATTGCATTGCGCTTAAAAAATGTATTACTACGTACCCATTTCGAGGAAATTAAGCCACTAAGATTTCCTTTGGGATAATAGTCTTTTTAACTCGATCGAACTGTTTTATATCCAGTAAACAATAATGCTTCATGTTTAAATAGCACTAAACTGTGGCATTACATTGTGTAATATTTTTATACTTGATAAAGACATCTACATTTGGAAATGTAAGCATAAATGTAAAATTATAAGTTGTAATGTTAAATTAGGTATATCGCAGAGCGAGGAAAAACCAGCCGCACAGGAAAATCATAACCTTAACGCATAAAAATAAGGTATAAGGTTACGAAACACTGTGTCACTGTGCTTAGTTGGTAGGGTAGTTTCTAACTATAAATCTATATGCTTATTAAGGTTAGAATTGACAGATAGAAAGAGACCAGCACGTATCTTAGGTGTCTTACCAAAATCTTATTATCGTCAATAAGATTAGTGTACAATGGGAGAATAAAAATCTGTCGAATTATTCGATTTGCGGGTAGGAACTAAGTAGGTAGTTGTCTTAAAAATAACAGACAAACAAATGTAGGCCAACCATATAAACGTATGCTATAATAGAATTCAAGATCTGACCTTAACGCGTATATCTTTACACGTATATCCCTTCAATACAAAATGCAATATTATAATGTAACATTTAGCCTGTGCATGCGCTGTTTTCACCAGGAAACCGCGCTTCCACGCCTTTCACTCACGCGACTGTATAAACCTTACATGTGTACCTACTACGTTTTCTCGCTACATAACATTACCCATTCTTAAATACAAAAAAGCAACATAATTTTTGAATTTGTTTCAATCTGTCAATGACATCATTGAATATTTCATTGCTTTTTTGTATTTTGTGTATTGTTCTGATTTAATTAGAGAGGGTGTCCTCCAAGCAGAAATAGTTCATAACTTTAATGGAGGCAGCATATTAAACAGCGAGCTAATTAATCAATAATTATTTTATGTTAAAATATGAGTTTTAATCTCATGAAATAATAATAAATATAATTCGTTTATAGAGCCTATAGAAGTATTTGAAATACTGTGAAATAGTTTCATTGAAATATATCAAGTTCAAAGACAAAATGGCATAATCAGTAAAGTGATAAAATTATACATCTATGACGGACATAGATAACAAAATTATAGATAAAAATCAGCGATAAGAAATGTTACAATGTACTGTGTCGTTAAAGTAATAACATTTTGCAATGAATATTTGTTACAATTAGATGATGTTAGATGTTTCAGTATTATCTTTTTTAATATGAAAATTTTTTTTTAATAAATTTTCTAACGATGAAAAAAATCTTCGATAGGCTGCCTTTCTCTGTAAGACCAGCTCATAGCTTCCATTCGTCGAAGGTTCTTGCAATCGGCTGATGCAACTGTATGAAATTCTAACAAATATTTTTAATATCGGGTTAATTTTTTTTCTTTTTCTGAGCCAGCTTTGTTAAATTAGTTTAAATTTTTATATTTAATTCATAAATATGTTCGAAGATCTCTCATATTTTAGTAGTAAGAGAATTGAAACACTGTACTTACTTTGTTCTGATGTATGAACGAAGGAAAATTAAAAACATTATAGTTTTATAAGATATTTATTCTATCATGCTGTATAGCAACAATTAGCTAGAGTATTTAACTAACAGTCTTATTACTTTACAAGAGTATAACATCGCCAAATTACAGAAATGCAATGAAAATAAATGCAAGAAAACATTAAATTCAACTACGACCAGGAGACAGGTCCACAACAATAATACAACATTAAAAAAATCTAGAATTACATAAATGTTAATTAATAAATAATCACTTAATCTACGGTAACTGTAATAAATTAAATTCCCCAAGCCTTGTACGCAGACTTTTAAGCGGCAGGCAAACGCAGTCTTTGGTTCCCTATATACAACTACATCCACATAAAGCGATATCAAAATTTCCTCTTCTTTCTATTCGACGATACTTCATTTCGACTCGCAGAAATTAATCTGTGACGACGATGCGTACAACGAATCTCAGGCATTGCGACTTTTATTAAAAGTCAAGGTGAAAAAATCATTCAGGAAATTAAACGTAAAGTAACTAAAACTATGAATACTAGTAAACGCCAGTGGGGTCGAGAACGATCGCCATGGTGATTTAATTAAAATTATAAACCTAATAAACGTTAGTTGGGTCCAGAGCCATTGTCACTTATCACTATAGTCTTCAGTCTTAATACACTCCCGTGGGATCTAAGGTGAACATTTTTTACGTTTTCCTCACAAGAACACAACTCTTCACACTTCAGTACACTCCAGTAGGGTCAAGCACCAACATTTTGGCAATTTTTTTGTAGTCTCCTCGCAAAAGTAGAGCCGCGATGATAATCAGTAGACGCCAGTGGGGTCAAGGATAAACATTTTGATGATTTTCTGTAATAATTCTTGCACACAGTTTTTTCAGTATACACCGGTGGGATCCAGGACGAACATTTTGAATTTCAATAAAAAAACACTCGAATATTGTTCAGGGTATCCACAATCAGTAAATTCCGGTTGGGTCTAAAACCTTGATGCTCATGATGAACGTTTCTTGAACTCTGACAATCGATCTTATTCACGATGAGTAAGCGCAACTGATAGCGACGTGCGAACAGGGTAACGTGTCGATTACGACTGGTGGCTGCGCGACCACGTGCCTAGTTTTTATACCTGCTCTCGCGCAGTTGCGTATTTTTTGCAGTTTGAATTTGGAAGCTTTCAGCCGAGTGGGCGTCCGCGCCCCCGCCCTTGCATTTTTTTGCATAGTTATTTTTTTTATTAATAAAAATGATATGTCGTGCGCAGCTAGCCCATTTCACCTTTTTATTGCACAGATGTTTTGATATTGATTGAAACGATGAAACAGTGTTTTAGATATGATATATTAATGCGATTTAAGCATTTAATAATACATTGGCTCTCTTGAAATGCAAAAAACAAATAGATTGGTAAAAATAAATTATAATTTTTCATAAATTCAGCTAAGCTTGGAATTATATTGCAATAATATTGTCCGTGTTATGAAAGTATATTTTCATAACACGGACAATATTATTTCACGTTTCGCATATTATCACGTTTCTCACGTATAATAATTATAACAAAACTCATCTACGGATCTATAGATACACGTATACGTCACGTATACGTGATGCGTCGATATACAAACGCGGGGATTGCATTGACAACATTTGTTAGTCAAAATCAAATAATGCCGATCCGACCGTATTTTACATAATGATTTTTAATATAGTGTTTATATGTTTACATTTTTTTTTCTATTTATCTGATTTTACTTTTGAGACAAATTGTAGTTTTTTTTTATTTTTATTAAAAAAACTACATGTTTGTATTCATATGTAATTAGCGGATTAGCTTGTTGTCTGTATATCACCCAGTTAATGTTTAGGGATGTTTAAGTATCGATATTTTTTTTACATATTCTTCTTTATTAAACGCGTAAAAAGAACAATAATACAAATGAAAGTATCATATGTCATTTCCATAATTGGCTAAAAATGTATTTAAAGCGGGTTTATTAAAAATTTATGACGTCAAATCAGTTTACTAATAACCTATATTTAAACTAATATTAAAAAGGAAAAGATGAATAAATAAATAATTATGGATACAATATAAAACATTCATGATTTGACTAATATTAACATAAAAATAACTTTGAATAAACTACCGGTTACATTAAGTATCGCATATTGCCTAGAGCTGAAAGCGTTTAGTTCTCTCAAAGCTTTATTAAAATCTATTTAAATTGTTTTAACTAAATACGTTTGTTTCTAAGAAATATTTGACTTATTTATGATTTAATCTGCGATGTTACTACCGTAAATTATTCCCTAAGTCCCTTATAATCCTTTTAAAGGACACCTTAAAGGGGTAACCGCTGAGACAATACTATTTTGTTCTTGGTAGGTAGAATACATCGCTAGCGTAGTATATGTATTTTAGTAAAAATATATATGTGCAATAAATAGCCATAAAGACGCCTTTGGGGTTTGGCTAATTATGCAAAATGTGTGTTTGCTAAGTGCTTTTTAAATACATCGATGGAATATATTGCTTAAAACTTAACACATACGTATGTATAGTATGTATCAGCTTGAGTGTATCGGTTTTATAAAACAATTGTATTAAAACATGAGTAGTTTTCTTCTTCTTTCTATTTGGGATAATATCGGTCATTATGTAATAAATTTTTTTTTAAATATATTATGTGAGATATATAGTTCTTGTGATATATAATAATTTTCTTAGATATAATTGTAACTACATCTATAAAATGACAACCCCACCAAGTTTCTTGTGGTTTAATCTAAACTGAGGGCACCAGTGAACCCATGTAAACATAGATTTAGTGACGTTCAAAAGTTGTTAACAATCCTAATTGAATAAGGAATTTTTGACTATCTCTATACGACTTTATAATAAAACTGCGAATGACTAAAATTTGTTAGAGTATTTTTTTTTTAATTTAAGTAGGCTATATATACATTCATTATTAGTTTGAGTAAGCTATATGTTTGTTAAAAGGAGGTATTTTGTACAAAAATTTAATCCTGTATAGTTTTGCTGCCATAACTCTGAGATGCAATGTGATAAACAGATTATCTGTAACACATTTTCGTTAATCCGATTTTTATCCGATTTTCGCCATAAGAGAACTTACGTATTATTTATTTATACAAAAAAGAAAGATGACGAAAACGTCGAACAATTTTTTTTACGCTGTTTTTTTGAGCATAATAATAAAAGAGACCATTCCCAAATACTTTTTTAAACAAAGTCATTATCTATTTGAGTCAAGTGCAGATGCGAAAATTAGCAACGACTTATTGTTATTAATTACGTTTAGATGTAAAACCCACCGCATGATGTCAATTATTAGTTACCATACGGAAAAATGTGTTAAATACGAGATATCTTGTTCCTTAATTAGCTACTAATATGCCTTTAATTGACATACAATAAATATAATTGATTTGCGTAAAACCACTGTCCACGATAAGAGTATTTTAATTGGTCGGAGATGATGAAGTACATTTGTCATTTTCACTAATAGATGTGACTTGGGTTTTTGTGTATGGAACTTTTTCATATAAATGTAATTTTTTTCTTTTATATCTTGAACGCGGTAATTTACTTATAAGTCTAATGATTATTTAACTATGTCAGATGAGTGATTTAATTCGTTATTAAAGTATTCTTTTGTAATGTGTACAGACATTTACTTTTCCACTGATACGCATATTTTAATTTTATTTAATTGGCATAGGATGAATTTATAAGGAAATATAGAATATTTCCGGTTATGACTAATTTAACGATTATTAATTTAAGCTACTAACACATTAACGCTATTTCCCTATATTTTAAATATGTAACAATATAAGTTTTGTTTTTTTTTTGTATCTGGTTACATTAATATTTTGCCTTGCCTTAAGTGCCTTATAAATGTTAACTGTTTTAAAATGCCAGCCCTTTCGTCAACCCCTACAATTGTTTTATTACATCGTAACTAGCAATTTTGTGCAATTCCCAATGTGCAACTTCATACATTTTTTTAATGTTTTTATTGCCATATTCTATGCACAATTGTTAAGTATTGTTGGGCAAATTTCGTATGTCTATAGTTTTTTTGTCTTTTACGCATAAACAGTCCAAAATTCAAGGAATTTGCAATAAAATGTTAACAACATTTAAAAAAGCATTTGCATTACACAAGTTTTTTATCCTTCATTATTTAAGCTTTCCCTTGACTTTAACTTGCTTACAATATTTGTTGTACACACCAACAGAAACCCAATAGGTAAGTTGGATTTTAAGTACACAATAAATTTCTCTATTAACAAGTTCTTATAAAAGAAAGCGACATTGCCGTTTTGACGTGAACCCGTCAGCTTTCAGCGTTACACAGGCGTTCCTATGTCAAATTGCTGACTTTTAAATATAACAGGTTAACCATGCTAGATTAGAAATGGCGGTGTCAGTGAACTTAGAGAGTATCAATGAGTTGAAGATTTTGTAGGACAGTGATGTTTAAATATTATATACGCATCGAAACGTGATGTTTTATAGCCTTTCCAAAAACATGCTAAACTAAACTAAACTGTTTGCACTAATTAATAATGAAATGCACTTTATTATTAGCTAGTTTATTACGTAACATACGTAATAAACTAGCTAACTATACTAATTTGAAAAGTAACTATAACTAATTTATGTATTGAGTTTGAAATATTTGGAAAAAGACAAATTGAAAATCTTGTTAAAGTTTGGGTATTACAGTATTATGTCAATTATAAGAAATTATTAAAAATACAATACAATATTTAATACTGTTGTAAAACTAAGGATATTATTTAATCCTATAAAACACCCGCAAAATTGGCAATTATTGTTTTAATTCCCATTCGGGTGTGGGTGATGGGATTATAGAGAATTAGTATACTCTAGACTGTTGAGGGATTCCGACAGATTTCTACTTAACTTGTTACCTGTTACAACTTGTATATGAAGACAGATGTCTTTGCGACAGTGTTTTAAAAATACTTGATATAAAATATATGTAAAAATTAAAATGTTGGTCAAGATAATTTTTAATATCGAAATTTAAAATTCATATACCTCGTATCGCTTTTTGCCAAATATGTATCTTATATATAAAATTCTCGTGTCACAATGATCGTTCCCGTACTCCTCCGAAACGGCTTGACCGATTCTGACCGATATGATAGAACAACGTTTGCTGAGTCACCTTATGTTCTATTGTATTGTTTATTCTTGAACTTATATTGTATGTAACGAATTGATGAAGCAAGGGTATATGTTTAAACTACGAAACGTCTTAATAATGTTATGAGACAGTTCGAACAGGAGCGCGAACCTATATATTTAAACTGTTTTTTTTGCATTTCAATCAAAATAATACGAATCTTCCGAATTTTATACTAAAACCTATGAAGAAATTATCCAGCACCTAAATTGTGTAATAACTCAAAATTAGACATATCCTAACATATATAATATTTCTTCATAGACGTTGAACTTAAATCAGATTATTAAACTTGATAATATATTTTAAAAATTAACATGCAGTGTCGATACAGGTAGATTCTTAAAAAACTAATTGTTAAGCTTTTGTTGCGAAAGCCTTTGTCTATTTTGCGCAAAAATTTCTGCCATTACCTGTTTGTCTTTATAGAAATAATAAAAAGTACGGTGTTATGTTTATTTAAAACTTTGTAGGTTGATCTACAAATGTCTGCCTTATTTGAATTGGTCATGTAAGTAACATAATTTCATATGAAATGGTTAAAAACAGCAGCTATCGAGTTTCTTGCTGGTTCTTGTCGGTAAATCACCGGACTTCTTAGCCGGTAGTAGTGTAAAAAATATATGTATGTAATAAAGAAATACTTGAATAAAGATATTTTTAAGTTTGAGTTTGAGCTTATCTAATACCCTTACGACTTTCCCTATTATATAAAAAAATATATGAGAAACTTATTGAATGAATTGATTAATGATAATCCATTGTTCTCTTCTTCTAGCATGTAGCCCATTCAAACCAAATCCGGATATACCGTGGATTTTCTGGTTACCAGATTTAAGAATAAAACTCAGTGAAAAAGTTTTTTTCTTACATTTAAGTTTTAAAAATTATAAAATTGATATATTATATTATAAATAATATATGTATTGTTATTATAAATGTAGCAATACTGTATGTTTGCTTACAAAAGAGTTCAACGGGATGAAACCTCATTCTGAATCGATGAACAGAATTACGCGTGTTCCACATAAATATCAATAATGTCATTAGTTATTATAAAAATGTAACTTTTCTACCCTTCTTTGGAACCTGCCACCCAAATTTGTTTGTCATATACCCAAATATAGGATTTTGGTCGAACACGAGCCAAAAAACAACTTAAAGAGACACCGTATTGACCATTTAGGATAAATTCCATTGAAGAGTTAAAAAATTAGAACAATTTTCTATTTTTAATTGTCGCAGGACATTTGTTTTAATGTTATGCAAACATATCTTCACTTTGGTGAATGCATTTTTTACTCGTCGGTAAAGTTGTTTCTACTTTTATTGCGGCCTTTTTAAAAAACCATCGGTCAATCGTTTTTTGCCGTTCAAACAATTGTTTGGCCTCACAAATGTTTTGTATTTATGATGCAAATATTGTTTTATTAATATTCAGGGGTAATATTAAAATCATGGATTGGTTTTTTGGTACAATAGATCACATGTATAAAATACAAGTTACGTGGTTTATTGATTTATAATCGGTTTTATATATAAGAAGAGTAACAGAAAAGTTTTTGTGTTGATAATTTTAGTTTTTTAAATAAAATAAACTTATGGGAACAGCTGATTTTATGAATTAAACTAAAACAACTATTATGTCGAAAATTATATCAAATCTCGTAATTAAACTTTTTTCTAAATGACGTTAAAAAAAGATTGAAAATGCGCGAGCCATAACACATATTCGGCTTTGTACATTACAAGTGAAGACATCGATATATATGCTGCTGTGGCTTATAAATGGTCTGCCCCAACATTTGTCTAGGTTTCGTGTAGAGAATTTAAAAACTTTTAACTCTAAACCAACCGACAATCGCGCTCCCATCAATACTGACAATTATAATATGTACATATCGAGGTGGTTTCAAAAATATTATGCTGGGATGTTTTTCAATATTTTAAAAGAATACTCTATAATATAATAGATTATACAACATTTGTATATCAGTTACAACCATAGTAACAAGTCATAAATATCCATTGTGCGAATAGCATTTTAAATTCAGATTAAATGTATGAGAATCTTGGAAACTATCTTATATCTATAGGAAATTGTTAATTCCGTATACGTAATGCCGTTTTCATTTGCTCACATTTACCCACCAGTTTATATTAACATATTATTTTCTTCAGTTTCGCGTTTTGATTTATTAGTTATATAACACTCAAATTAGTGGAGTGAAGATGAAGGCTAACTTGAAACTAAAATATAATATTAGACAGTTATATACTAAAGTACTTTAAAAACATTATTTTAATGAAGTCATAATTGAACATTTCTATTTAATATACAATTAATTACCGCGTTCCAAAAAATATGTGTAAAACATGAACAGACAAAGTCTTACATCTAATTTATATGAATTCATTGTATTTCAGGGGACATCTATAATGTATGATTTGACGTACGTAATGCTAATTCACCAAACGTTCAAATGGGCACGCTTCCATAATTTACATATTTTGTAAATCGTTTATGTTTCATGAAAATTACCCTTTTCATTATTCAAATTAATTCAAATTACAGTTGCTATTAAGTTTGATTGTCGAGTTTATTGCCGGTTCCTCTCGATAGATAACTGCCCTACAAACCTTGTGTTCATGTGAAAAAATACGATTCATAAGTGTATTTATAAATACCTACTTGAGATATGGTTTAATCGAAAACAGACTTGTGAAGATTTGCTATGAAATAAGAGAAATATCTATAATATCTTCGAAAAAAGTTTCAACATAAAACTTTAACACCCAATAAAATATGGTTTCAGATAAAATTGTAAAATTAATGGCGTCTCACAAAATATTGGCCACCGTCCCGTTTCTACCCCTTTCCAACAATGATTTTATGATACCCTACCACTTCTCAAAAGTACCGTTACTCCAATTATGCATTTACTGAGACATTTTACTTTGCTACTGTCTAGCTTTTGTTTTGTTGTTATACTGGTCGAGACAATAAACTATTGTTGAGTGTTATATTGCAAAATAACATTGAAATAATTGAGTAAAATTCCCACGAACTATTTTAGACAGATTAGGAAGCGGGTAGGTTTCCCTTTTCCAATGACTAAATCGTCGTATATACCATAGTAAGTATATGTTTTTGCCTCTTCATTATTTAAATCTGTTATGCATTTCCATTAGGTACTCCTGAGGTTTAGGTCTCCAATGTAGGTCCTTAATACAACGCTGTCCACGTGCATATTAGCGGAAGTCACATATCTGTTTCCTTGCTTACTTTTCATTGTACTAACAAGTGCTATACATACCTGTATTGATAAGGAGCGGAGAATACGGATTAATTTTACAAATAATTGTTACTTAAATTTTGGCTATAATCTAGAGGGCTTAGTCGTCAAATGCTTATTACCCCTTTCAAATTCGCACAGAAATCTCTGGGGATCTCTGTATATCAACTTAATGAAGTCCGTCATCGTCCAACTGAAAGGGTTAGCAAAGTACAAACAATATGTAACGGAAATGTCAATAAATGTTGAAAGACATGTAAAAAAAGTCACCTTAGAACAGTTTCACAAACTGTACCGTTTCCCTACGGGGTCCCGCTATGGGTGCGGAATAACTAAAGATTTTTACCATAAAACAACAAACGATTTAAATTTTATTGCATGAATGTTACGGTGGCCATTTCTCAAAAATCCTTTACATTAAGTAGCTGCTCGTAAATCATATAACGGTCTGACGCGATAGACAATACTATTTGAATATTTTATATTTTGACCAACTATTGTAAATTGTCACTTTGACAAGGCTATTCTGAACACCGACGGTTTGTTATGAATGTGTGTCCATTCCTTTGCTACCTAGGCATTGTTTAAATAAAAACCCAAACAAAACAATAATGCAAGCTCATCGTTAAGACGTTAACATACACTTATCTACACTAGAACATTTTATTTTTATTAAATCAGCTACTGTGAAATTTATTGAACGGAAACTATTTAGAATTAAATTAATTAGTAACATAAGTCCGCACTCGTAGGCCGTAGCACGTAGTACCATGTAGCAGACGTAGAGGCATTACATTGCGATTAGATTTAATACACTTCAATATTTGCATTTTAAAGTATCGGTTAGTAATAACTAAAAGACTAAACAAAAATTAAAACTTTGGTCCTTGACAAAGTACCTGTGCTGGCAGCACATCCTCGCTGTGTCACGCTGTTAAACGCTAAGCGAGAACAGTATTATCCCTTGGCTCACCAGTTGTATTATAATGAGGGATTATCTAACATTACGAATGAATTGCAAATAAAAACAGATTTTTTTTATGCTGATATATCTAACTGAATGTATTTTATAAATAACGTTGTAAAAAGTATATAAATAAGATAACAATTTGTATTCAAATATAACTTTATCAGTGTATTGTAGATAACTTAGCATGAACTGTTATAATAGTTGCCGAGTTAATCTAATTTTATTTATGTAAAATTTAAATCACTTGGCCAGTGACTTTTTATTAATACGAAATGCTCAGTAGGGTTACCAAAAAATTATTCACTTAAGTCGTTATTAAAACATTTTGTGTCATTTTTGACCACTATAGGATAATAATTACCTATACAAATAGTTGAAGTAATTTGAATGCAAAAATTGATTTAATTCATAATGTAATCAAATCTATCCCAAAAAAATAACCTAATCCTCAGCATATGTTAATTATCGAAATACCACATGTCCACATGTATGCCTTACGACCAAATTCATAAACTAAAATGAACAGCGATCAGCGCGTTGGTTTTTAAATAAAACTATAACGAATCCCTTGCTTATCATCTACAACGGTTCTATTATTATTAAATAAAAAATGATATAATGTCTTTTTAGTGATTGAAAGTTCCACATACAACCTTACCTAAAGATATATAGTTAACATTATCATTTTAACACAGTATTACGCAATCTATCCCATTACACACTCAATAAATCCAGTTAGATTCAAGACAGGCAACTCTTATAAGACTACATTTCTAATAAAACCATGACAGTTGGCCATCTGTCATCAATCTGTACATCATAAACCCGGTATGCATCCAAAAACATTTTTGTCAAAAGCCTCAAGCCTATATTGTATATCAGGCTTATTGGGTTCAATTCTTCAACTACAAATACCTAAACCAATTTATTGTTTAAATGTTATAGATAATATCGTTTTTGTCGTTAGAATATCGATAATAAATACAGCCCTGGCGACTTCCCGAAATATATTCCTTGTGTTAAAATTACTAATGTATGGCTGAATGGTTCAAGGAACGGTCACCAAAGTTTAATAAGAGTAAATGAAATGTTATTGTTCCCGAGCGTTATGTAATCGAAGGATTTAAAAATTTATATCAGTCTCTCGATGTTTTTCATTGTATCCGTATAATGGTTTATATGTAATGGTTTATACTGAGATATCTTACAAATATTTCATTAAAACATTGTTAATTCATAAAATTAACAATGTGTTAACAATGTAAAAAACAGTGAAAATTAAACATGTCTTTACAGGTCTGTCTTTACAATGTAGGCCGGAGAGTTTAATGGAGTTTTTGGCACAGATAATCAAACTTATATAAAATCTAATATAAAGCTTTACAAAGAATAAAAAAGTATAGTCTCCACGCGAACAGTTTCAATGGCTTGATATAAAAACGACTTGCTGACGTTAAATAATCAATGAATATGATTATACAAATGTAAACTCATTTCATTAATAATATCTGCGACGCAACTTTCAAGTGTATAATTAATGAATTAAAGTTTTAATAGAAATAGAAAGAGAAAAAGTATTTTTTATCACTTTTAAACCATAGGTTGATTTTATATCAATTCTTAATTTTAAAATTATACTATTTATATCATTTCATTCAGTTTATTCGAAGGGATGTTTACCAAGCAAATGCTATTATTTTTTTTTAAACGGGACCTAGACATTTCTAGTCTGCTTCGTGTTCAGAGAAAACATAACAGTAAAATAAATATAATTTAACGTGAATATTTCAAATCGAGTAGGAAAAGTATTAACTGAAATACTAAAATTCTAATTTATTAAGCCTTTATGTTGAGAAATTTTATTTGAGAAATGATAAAAGTTTCGCGGTTTAAACCAAATCTCATTCTTAAGCAAAGTCACACACAACGAATAAAGCACCTTGTCAAGCTTGTCATCTCAGTTACGTATCGCCGTTCCCTTCGCACCTGCTCAATGTACTATTAGTGTGAGTGAAACGAAATTAAAAAATTCCGTCACGTAGTGTATGAACTAGCCAAAATGTGGATGCGCTACACGCCGGGGTCACTGACCTGAACTGCAAGCGGTCAAACTTTGCCTTAGCAACTGGTGAGGAAGTAGATTATTAAACACTTCGTTTTTCTATTATTCATTACTTAGACGCGTTGATTAGTTCCAAAACTTTCGGACGTATATAGCTAGATTAATCGTAAAATTACAACTGCTAGAATGTAAGTTTGTGCAACCTTGTGCAGTATCTTATAATCAAATATAAAGGTGTGCGTGAACACACTGAAAATGTTCGGTGTTATAGCTGAAAATGTACACGCGTACCGCACATACTAAGGTATGTTACTAAGAAAATATAGTAAATAAGGTTTATGTACAAACCAGGTAAGCAATTTTGCTTTAAAGTGACACGAAACGAAAACATTAGAAACTTGTAGCGAATGATGGATCATCAACATGCCACAATCTACTACGATTTTTAGTGACTTACTTCAGTATTAAGCAATCCAATCCTTTAAGGCTTCCATTATCACATTTAAGACGTCAATACTTACATAAGACCAACAGTCATGACTCCGGCATGAATGAAGCAAAAATTCCAAGGAAATGTTAGGTGATTCATTGCATGTTGCAACTTTCTTTAACGTAAACAACATGACGCTAATATAAACATTGGGTAAAAGGTTACTAGTTGAAGGTGGACTAAGCGTAATGCGGATCTAACAATTTATATCCAGCGAGTTACCCAAACAGGCATATTGTTCTATAGACTTTAATCCTTATATAGTTGTTCTCATAATTTTCATTTGGTTTATGTAGTATAATAATTATTTGTGATATTTTTGGAAGTGGTTTCAATACGAACATTTATATTTTTGTAGCAAAACAATCTACGACAGCTACAACAGGTATCCGATTTCCATAAGAAATCTCTGTGCGGACGACGTTCGAATATGGAACGTCAAATACAAAGAAACGTCAAATTCAAATTCCGAATGTAATGCCGCCGTTAGAAATTCGGCCAATAATGATAGTGGAATCGCACTGTCGTGAGTCAACGGCCGGTGAAATGTTTCGATGGTTCATTCACCTTTCACCCAATTTGCCTAAAAGCACTTCGGCCATGAACAGATGGTATATCACCAAGAATAACAAACACGTGACTTGGTATATTAAAATTCGGCGTTTTATAAACGCACAAAGTGAGGTTTTCGAGTATGGCTTTTATAAATTTATTTTAGAAATCTAATTGGGCGTTAAGAAGCTTACAAATTCCCTTAGAGCCAGGGTTAGATATCACCCGGAGGATTATACTTTTCCTCTACTCATGAGGGCCATTTGAGTATGGGAGTGAAAAACAATAATGAACTAAACAAATCCAAAACTATATTTAGGATAATGGAGGATCCATTATCCTAAATATAGTTTTTTATAGTCAAAGTATATTGTGCTCCTTACATATACTGGAATTTTGCTGTGGAGCGCTTTGTGTAGTTCTTGATTAGCATATACAATATCCTTGTATGTACTTTTATTGTTAGAACGCCGGTAAGCCCACGTTTTTAATCTGTGCATTGTACGTTGACACTTGACAGCTACAGTACTTACACGCTAACGGGGTTTTCGCGGGCTTTTCTCGCGGAAGTTATTTGAATCCGTCTCATTGTTATTCCATAATCTATTTATGATTCGATTTACCGTGCGTGTTTATTTGCATAAATTAATCGCGTACTGGTTATTTTTAAATACATGCTTTGCTGTACATATAGTTATCAATACTTGTTAGTATAACAAAATATAATAAATGCGTTTTATATTTAAAACGCTATATATTTATTATTGCGCTTTTTAATGGGCACGAAGATTTAAAAGATCACACCTGTATCTATAGTAATCAAAACAATTGTTCGCGTCAGTATGCCAATAAAGACATTATCGGAGACAATCTTTCTTTGTTCAGCATTTTAATACGTCTAACTGTATGAAAAAAGTACATTATGTAAAGGTAGGTCGCCAAACGGTACTAAAAAACTAGCACAACGAACTTTTAAAATTTGGCGTTTTGTCCGGTGTTGAAAAAAAATATACGTGCTTTATGTACTAGGAGAAAATGAGTGGGTAGGCGGTGTGAGTGAGAGGCAGATTTTGATAGAAAGTGTTTGCTCAGCTTATAGTGAGGAGAAACGTAACAGCCCCAACTTAGGTCAATACGCCTGCTTTCTGTTACATTTTTAGTATTCGTGTAAGAGATTTTCTAATATTGTGCTGTGTTTAAAATTTTCAACAACAGTTTGTGACATAATTTCAAATATATGGAAAGTGAACTTCACTATTGTAATATATATATATATATATATATTACAATATATAGAGATATATTACGTATACTATAGAGGCATCGATATTGAATAATGCGAAGACATATCACATATGCACGCTATTTCAGGGGAATTTTCCGATTTGTAGAGCAATTAACCACATTTTCCGGTACAATTATTACTTAGGGCAGGTGCCGAGTATTAAAAATTGTGTTAAGGAACTTCCTCCATATAAATATTTACGATTTGATGAACAGCTTAATGATTAACAAAAAAGAGTTAATGATTTTTGAAATATAACAAACAAAGTTATATTAAAATTTATTTTTACAGATATGTAAATATTTATTATAAATTATTTCTTAATTTGAGTCACTACCACAGATGTGCTGATGTCGTAGTTATTTTCTAATTGTGTTTTAAAAATCAGTTTTCATTGAGTTATTAACGTGACCTACATTTAACTGTTGTCACTCGAAATTCAATAAATAATTTTCAAAGCGTTCTCATTTAATTGTACAAAAACATAGCATATCTCGATCTATAAATAAGTATTATATCAAACGAAGCGTTACCACCCACTTAAAACAAAAAAATCATGTGCATGCGAGAAACATCCGGAATGTAATGAAAACGATAAAACTACTCGCATTCACTATTTTCTTTACGAAACAAATTAATATGCTAAGTTCGAGTTCTTGATCAATATATTTTTAACATTTACCCTTAAGGCACACATCTAGCTTACTAATAAATTAACATATTATAACATTCGGACTACATTAAAGTCAAAGTGTCTTTATTCAATAAGGTACAAATGGGAATTTTCTAGCGTCTTAAACCTAAGTGATTCTACCCCTGTCAGTACGGGAGACCAAGTTGAAAAGAAAAAGGCAAGAAACTGGGCTTGGTTGATTCTTTTGAACATCCAAAATTGTGCTACTCATACGGGCATCGTACCTGGGATTCTCTGTCACCTATGTCAAATCCTAACCATAAACACTTCTTGATATCACAATATCACAAGTGCTCGCCCAATACACATTTAGGTGAAAAAAAAAAAAAAATAAGCAATCGCAACACAATCAGTTTATGGTAATTATGTACTGATTTTTTTGATGGTTAACAAACGCACGTTAGAGTAATGGAACGGTTTACCACTACGTTTGTCGGTATATAATTAAATAAGTTTTTAAAATTGTCGTAAATTAAAACGATTAGGTGGTAAATCGAACAATTTTGAAGCAAGTGTTCGGCGAATGACGTCACAAGGCTACATTGGCGGATCCGTGCCTAGGTCAAGGTTTATGTCTCGTAAACACTGACCGACGTACTATGGACCTGACGTTTAAACACAAGAAATACTATGTGCGAAAAATATATTTAAATATATTTTTAACTAAAATAAACAAAGCGGTGTTATATTGTTTTATAAGTGGTTGGATATTAACAATTATATGGTATTACTTAACAACAATATGATCTATCATTTTCCTCTCAAAACGAACATTGTTAGGCATACGTGTCAAATCATGAAATCTTTATCCTTATGCAGGGATGAGTTAATGCTCAAGTCCAAGAATAGTCTTCCTTCTATACTCAGGCCATCATCAAAATTCAATTTTAATAATCAGAATGGCCAGACAGGCCAGGAATTACCGAGTTCGTGTGGCGTCAATAAAAATTTCAGATGCGGAATTGTTATAGCGTATACATTGATATGTTTATGTATTATTCACGGTGAGAATAACCCAAAACAAAGAACAAAAAGCGGGAACAAGAATTTGATAGCGGTTACAGCCTACATGAAACCAACCTTATACCTCTTGACAGTAAAATATCATGATACGACCAATTCAATTCAAATTCTATCATTGATTTCATTAGCTATCACATATATAATTTAAAAATAACTTGATTCATATAGGTAACTTTTTTACTTATGCATAGGCTGAAATTGACACTGATATTAAATTAACTGCCAGTTCCCAAAATAATAATTACTCCAAAAGATACATATAAATATACTACATCCAACTACATACGTTTATGAATTTTATAACTTACGTACTTAACGTAACTTTGATACGTTCCTTGCATTAATATTTATGATTCGATTGAATTTAATACGAATGTCCACTATTACCTCTTAACAATAATAGATTAATGCAAACATGAGAGCAGAGATCCATCCCATATCTCAAGGCATCCTCAAGGAATCCTCAGGGACAGCGCAAACGAGGCCGACCCAAGCAGACATGGCGGCGATCTAACATCGCGGAAGCCAAACATATGGGTCTGCCTTGGAGTGAGCTTAAACGAAAGGCCACAGACAGAGCAGAATGGAGTAAGGTCATATCTGCCCTATGCCCCGTCGTGGGGCCTTAGGACGCTAGTAATTAAGGAAGTAATGCAAACAGTAAAAAGTCAATAAATTAATATGTTAGTACAATAATTTCATACAATCTATATTAGTAAAGTAAAGCATTTTCTTACATATTAGGGAGGTACTTGAGCCTTTAATCACTTAGCATTGTTCTTCCAATTCGCATTTGTTTTTTACTGTCAAAGTACGTTTTAGTTTTTGTATATATGTACTGTACCTTTTTTGTACTGAGTTCTTAAGATGGTGTTATAGGTCAGTTATAAGTTGTAACTTTACAACTAAGGTTACTTTAGCTTCTTTTATACTGCAGACCAAATTCGTAAAACATTAACATTAATCAACAGGCATAATATATTATAAACATTTACATATATTGCATAAATGTGACACCTAAAAACTTTAAATGTTAACACGACCGTGAGTTTTCTTAATGACAAACTCAATTTGTATATGAACATCGCTATTTAGGTCTCAACATGACAGCTTGGGACCCGTTATACAACCTCAATCGATGCCATAACATTACGCACTACCATTGCAACTTGAGCTTCCGGGGCGAGTGCTTAAATTTGACTTATATATTTAAATCAAGGAAAAAAATATATATTGTAATTTTGACGTTAAACTAACCACAAAACGTATATTGAAATACCGGGATAATTAACATGAAAAACTAAGCTAGAAATGCGAGGTTAATTTGTTTTATTATTACTAATTGTTTTTGAAATATCAATGGTAGTTTTTGGGCGACAAATAGATTTTATAGATAAAATATGAACCAACAAGGATATTATAACGATAGCGTATGGGAAATTTAAAAAATATTAATCATAATAATTTTATAAGATCCCAAAAGTAAAATGTAAATTATTTAATATCTAATCTAATTATTTATACCAATTGTATAATAATAATAATAAAATTATAACTAATCATAAGTAACAATATTCATTTATTTAACTTTGATTAGATATGTAAGAACTAATTCTAGCATTGTCTTAAGTCGACGTCGACTTGAATAAAAACTAAAAAAAGCACGTTTTGAACTCCGAAAATCTTTTATTTCTATAAATAATGAAATCCATACACTCCTAAGCACATTAAAACTTATGAAAAACATAGTTATCCATGTCCTAAGATTGTTTACATGACCCATATTGGAAATGTCAACGAACGTTCAAGGGACCAACTTATATTGGCGATCACTAAATATATGATCAGCACAGATTACTAACGGTACGCATATTAGCGAAGCCTTGTAACCCAGATAATTTTACCGTTACCGAGTATCGACCCACCCCGCCATCTGCATCATATCTTATATCTACTATCACGGCGAAAACCCTACAGTCGTGTACTCATAGACAATAGAAATGCGCACTCTGGTTATTTGATATACCTACCTTTTTATTTAAATATAAGGATAAAGAGAAATTATTTAAAGGTTCTGTTAATATTAACCTAACTAATATAAGTAACTTAAAATAAAACAAAACACAAAACTAAAACAAATTTAAAAAGTTTGGACCCCATGGCAGAGTACCCACAATGCTGGCGGCATTTCCTCGCTCGATACTGACTACCAGGCGCCTACTTAATTCTTTAATAAGCGCCTGTGCACTTGCACCCCATGGTCCAAAAGTCTCTACCCCAAATGGAAAAAAATCATACCGTTTGACTGTTGTACTTTGACCTTTTCTTTTTTTCTTTCTGTTAATATTAAGTTGCAATAATAGTTGTTTCAATAGTTATACATATTTTTCGTAATATGAGATAATGATTTTAGAATGTAGGCTTTATATAATCTCAATTCCTCAAGTTTGATACAATTTGATAAAATTTTCAATTTCATCTTCATTTATATATTATTTTCTTTCAATTCTTCTGCGTCCATTCTGGTCTAGGGCCTATAATTCTCTCATAACCATTGATAATAATATCAATAGTTTAGGTCTTTCAGTGCATAACGTTCTTAATAAGGTTTAGGCTAGGTTATTTTAGTGTACTGTTTAATTTTAACAATTTTTTTGTTTCTAATGGAATTGGTGAGTATGTGTTTGAAGTCTGTTATTGAAAGTATTGAAAAAAAATTGTATTGATATATTTGATTACATATGTATTGAACCTTCTATTCTTCAACATAAACGACTTTTTCATATTTAAATATATTTAAGTTGACCGCTATTCAGGACACTCTCTATGTCCCGTTAGTGACCCACTGTGCTAATGATTATATCAAATGTAAAGCTGCTAATAAACAGTTAAATTCACAAAAAAAACTCATTAGTTTAATGTGAGATTTTGCAATAAACACAAAAGTGAGGTGGGTGTTTTTTCTGAAAATTTAATATCATAAATTGTGAAAGACGTAATGTAAACGTTTTTAATAAGATACATTGAATGAAATTTTAATACAATTGTATGTTTATTTTGATTGAAGTGTGAATTATCGACTCGTTCTACCGTTTGATAAATTTAATACACGACTAAGGAAAGTTAATATAAAATGCAACAAAATGTGTCCGAGATATGATTTTTTATACTTAGCATGTTTAAAAATGCTCCTACTGATTGGAGACGGTCCCAGTCACTATATCAATAATTCGAGTTAAATTAAAATAATTGTTTATATACAGTACCGTACGTCATATGTCAAAAAACATACAGCATGTGACGTGATCGTATGTATCGCAATTATTGCGGGCTATTATATCTCCTAGTTGGTGTAAGATCCGTAAACGCTTCTAGTAAAGTTGGTAATAAGACCGAGATTTATGTTACTGGATATGAACCCACTATTGTATACCATACAGACATAGTAGTATTTGTATTTCATTTTTTAATAGCGATAATTCAATGGCGTATATAACAGTGTAAAATATAATAATAGGTAAATTACATTAGTATATATGTATTAAAGAATAATACATAGGTAAAGGAAGAATATCTAAATGGTAGATTCGATTGACGTGTACATATAACAGTTTTTAGTACATATTTATTCATATTAACCTGTATTAAAACCAAATCCTAACTTAAGTTCATTGTCATTTATAGACAGCTAGTAGCTATACCTACGAAAATATATTATAATATATACAGTTACTTAATTAGTTAGTTTTTGATATCCCAATCATGTTTCCTTGATAAAACCGCTTATGCAAAAGTGACAGTGCATACATGATGTTTTGCTGTAATTAATGAATAATATATTTAAGCAGAGATAGTACAGCTTAATATCAAAAATATTCTTATACAGGTGGGTTCGCACTCACAAAAACGTCAAAAAATAAAATAATAAGATGACTCTATATCTCTAATAACTATAGATTATTGTATCCAGATCTGTACGTCTGCGTTATAAGGCTGTATTCAGACAGCCGTTATCTCACCATCCAAGTTCCGAGAGAGGCCATATCAGGATGTGAGGTGTAACTGTTAGTAACTTGTTCGGTAACCTAAGCTATCTGGGTCAACCGTTACCGATCGGCTACATTTAGCCGGTAAATGATTCACTCTGAACGAGGCCTAAGTATCGATTGGATTCATTATAGCGATAATAAATTATTTGTAACGGAGGTACAGCCCTACGAAGTGATTTATCTCGGTCTTTCTGGAAGGCACTTTCATAAATATGGGTACTATTTAAATGTAACCACATTTAAAATAATTTAAATTACTTCCCTTTTCTTGTCTTGAATTATTTTTTATATTGTATTACTCTGAACCTTAACCTTACAATGAAGATCCCAGTTAAGTAAGTTGGAAGTCGTAGCCATGATTGCATGTTCGGCATTACGGCGTAGTGATGTGTCAAAGTCGACGTTTACGTCGATAGCTATATACGATCTTACCGTTTTAGTTACCGCAAGATTGTGTAGAATTATACCAAATGTGTCAGCTGATCGACGTAGATGTAAAGTTAACGGTCGGCCTACTAAAATGATAGTCTATAGACATAACATTTATTATATTTGATGCATTTTATGCAGCTGTGGAGACGGTTAAATTTGGTTGTCGATATAATATGAATTGAGAAATATTTTTTATATTGTCTCCACTCTGTATTTTCAAAATATCTAATCTAACGAAATTAACTAAATAACATTCATTATTTTTTTTAAAGTTAGTAATATAAATAGTATCTGCAAATTTCTCCAAAGATCATAAATGTATTTTTGATATTTTTATTATTATAAAACCTGCGTATTATTTATAAATATAGAAATTATATATATATATATATATCTTCCGTATATATTCTTCATTATAGTCACTGAAACTCACAAATACCTATACAAACTGCGTCGTTTATATATATTATACATAAACGACTACAAGCAGACTCTTAACTCTTAGTTCTGTTTAAAATAACGAATATTTCACGCACTTATAACGTATTTGAATATGTTACTGACGATAAACTTGAGTTCATATTTGAGTGCACAGAATGTAGGTCAGCGTGTATTTTGATAAATTGTGATGAATTATAAACTCTATCGAATTAACATTAGAACTAAATTTGTCTTATAATATCGCATTTAAATATTGAATATTGTGTTTTTTATTTCTTTTTCATGCTCCTCATTGAGTTTTTATATGTTTAATCATACGTAATATATATATTGCTATATATATATATATATCGCTTACTTGAAATAAAGCTTTAAAATAGGATGTCTAGTCCACGCAAAGACATGCTACATGATGCATACGATAGCTTTTGATTATGATTGGCCAGAAAGATATACTGAAAGATAGTGTTCGTTATTCGACTTGACTGTAACATAGTTTTTACGGAGAGCGGTTAGATAGAAAATACCGATTCACAAGTTTGACAGATATAAAATAATCAAATCAACTCTTTTGACTACAATGTATTGAAAATAAAGCAAACATTTATTGACGAGGTCAACGGCATATGAAATTGTTGCAATGAAATGTATGTAATAACCATGGTGTCTCTCAAGTGCTCAATCATGTGGCAATAATACTGGGCCGAAGTCGCTGCGAAATGATAAAAGACATCTGATCTGGACTGACACCTGTACAATGTACATAATACATCGATGCTTAATCAATAAACTCTAAATTACTCAAAATAATGCTACAAATCAAACTAAATAATAGTCGGAAAAACGAGCGTAAAAAAGAACCTTGAACATTAAAAATCATAGCAGCGCTGAACCGCGGGCGGCCATGTTGTGACGTAGTGGTGGCTACGTCACGTGACGTCACGTTGGGGTCAGCACGTCTGCGGGTTCAACGAACGTCCGCAGGTTTAATTTGGTCCGCCCGCGTCGCGATAGAAAAAAAAAACGACGCCATTTTAAATTTCGCCGAGCCTCCGCTCGCTATCTCCAAATATTGGTGTGTAATTGATTAAAATTAATTATGAGTGAAATTCGATTAATTGAAGCCGACTCATACACATCATACGTTCGTAATCACGTACATAGTTTGATAACCTAGGATTATGTTGGATATTTTCGTGGAATGTTTCAACGGTCATTGGCCTGCGAATCATGTCCCTGACCACGCCGACTGACGAAATGATATTCGTTCATAATTAACACGTCTCAGTATTTTGATTTCAGCAGTCATTTGACGTTTTGACAAGTTCTTGCTTCGGGTGTCGTGTACGTAATTGTAGAGTAAAAACAATCATTTGGCACGATCATTATTTTGATGAAGGTTGAAGAATACAATTATCTTTCTCTCTCAAAATGAATACCTGTAACTTGCGAACGTTTAATGATATATGTTGAAATTTTCCTTTATGAAAATGTCATGAGTCCGCGTACTTTTTACGTGAAATTATAACATACAATCTACTGAAAATCTAGTATAGGTTGACAATTTTAAATTGAAACACTTCTTTTATAAGGTATAGTCAGTTTAGTACTTATAATTTAGAGCTGGCCTTGGTTCGCCTTCGTTTCTTAAAGCTTTCTTAACATAGCTGCATGTTAGTAATATCTAACCGCCTATTTCTGTCTATACTATAGGCTTAAATTATCGCTGCTTTTAAAGGCAGTGCCAAGAGTTATTTAGTCACACCAGCGGCTTGGTGATCAGCACCGGATACCTTTACCTTCACCTACGTTTCCCAGTTAATCCAGTTCGCAATGGGACGTAAGAAAAGGATGTTGTTAACAACTCTTTGGTTGGTTCTATGGCGGTTCGTTATATACAAATTATATTTGTAAAAATGTCATAACTCGTCAAGTTCATTACACTTTTAATGTTTTATTTTTCAAAATGTTACACAAAGTACTTGTTAAAAATTTTAATTGAATTAATCGAGGTAGTTGACTTGTACATTAGTTGCGATAAGATTAAAAAAAAAACCACGATGAATGACTGCACTACACGTGAATTGAATAAACACACAATTTAACTAGTTTTAAATTTAGATATCGCTAAAACCAGTTGAATTTATTTTTATGAGTTTTTTGCCTCCAACCAAAATTGGTTTGTATTATACCACAATATTTGCAATTTAAAGCCACTCAAATTTCAAATGAAGGAAATATGGTCTTGGTTTGTATTGTAATATAAAAATCATTATGAGAATGTCCAATAATATTTGAATATGTAAACTATCTAATCGAGGTAACTATCTAGAATCTAGAGGTATATCTAGATATATTGATACAATATTTTCAATCTTTGAGTTTATATAAGTATACCTATAAGTTGACCTTGTTCAGAGATTCCTTTTTTTTGCATTGCTAGAATTTGACGAAGTCATAAAAACAATTAAAATCCAAACAATATCAGTTACATATAAGAATAAAATAACCTAAAAATGGACTGAAGGGATTAAACATCTTTAAACTGTCAAGTGTTAAATAAACACAATATAAAATGTGGACTTCTGAAATGAAGGGGTGAATGAACAGCAAGAAGGTGGTTTACCTCAACGATAACCCCCATTTATATAGATAACAGAGGTCACTGGCCCTCCCCCTAATAATATTTTGCTCCAATTCGTAGAGCGTTCCCCTCGCTATGAGTTTCACTTGTCATTCGCGAAAATTAGCACAAATTTAACAATTTGCCTTGGAAAATTTATTCTTCTAAGTATTATATATTTAATTTAAAGATTCATTTAATTATGTTTTCAATTAGTATAATCCACTGTATTTGAAGTTTAGATATATTTTGCCAATTGTGAATGATCTATATTGAGACATAACTCTATGCAATGCTTGTTACTAGTTCACGGAACAAGAGTCATGTTAATGATTACAACTATTTTTTTCTATTAAAAAAACAATAACTATGAACATAATATTTAAAACCGAATACGCCCATGATTTTTTAAAAAATATATTGATCATAACTTACTGCATACTACTTATTGCATTAAGATATGGGACTTCAATCATATAGTTTTCTTGATATTATTTATATTAGATCTTGGTGTAATTCATCAGACACGTATGCTCATAAGAATTTTCGTACGTCCATAAATTTGCAACCCGCAAGAGAGAATAGATCATTTTTATTTTGTTTTTAGCGCTAATAAATGCATAATCTATATTTAATAATACATAATACACAACATTAAATGAATAACATTTGTGCAAACGAAACGTAAGAAATAAATCTGTAATTGATAAGCCTTAATAAAATGAAAGTAAAATTACAATTTTAATTATCAAACACCATAAATAATGCATAATTGACCTGGCGCTGAATGAGTGAGTCGATTGAATCCCTTAATTCAGACAATTATTTTGCTTAGTTAGTACTTGGCGTATATGAAATGTATACGTAATATTTCTATAGACAAGTTAGCCTGTACCTACTACTTAATAACACAATAGCTCATTATTATTAATAACACAATTATTAATAATGTTATATAATTAAAAAGAATTTTTTGTTGTCATTCCTATTCAAGATTACCTTACCATTTTGTTAAGTTGACCTTGTTTTAATATGTTTTTTTAATACTTATTGTGCATGCCATATTGGTTGGATGATAAAAAAAGAAATATATAGATCTACACTATAAGACTCTTCTTTCCAACTCGTATGACAATCAAGGGAAAATAAAGATGATTATTACTATTAATAGTTTGTACACAATTTGAATATTGTAAATTATAAAGATGGGTTACAAGAATATCGTTATCAAGCAGTTAAATATACAATTGTCAGTATACTAAAGTAAATAGTGAAGTAATCGGTATCTATCAAATTCCAGTCCACTGCGATAGCTGATAGTGAACTCTTAATTGCGAGGGGTCGATGACATTGAAAAAAACCACCACGTGGTGCGTGGTTTGTTTATGTTTGGCATGGCAATGGACTCGGTGGGAATTCTACATTTTATTTTCTTTATTGGAATGCTGAGATTTCAGACAATAAAATATTTTTTATGGTTTATTAATTTTGTGCCAAATTTATGATTCGTGTATTTTGTTAGATTAGTTTTTAACATTACATTTTGTGATTCGTGTTCGTTTATTTGGTTTCTTAGTTTGTTATTAATAGTAACCAAAAATTATATCATTGAAGGGATATAAATTTATTAATCTATTCTCATTTCATATGCTGGTACGAAGCTAATGAGTTTCTATGATTAAACGTGATGATCGCGATGAGCGTATATATAAAATAATGTAAAACTATTAACCGAATTGTTACTTCTTAACTAAATTGTCTTTGGTTTCAATGCCTCCGCAAAATATACTTCAAATGCCGTCTGAAATTAACGGTTGAAAATGCTAGTATACTATGCGTAAACAGTACTGTATAGTTAAAGTATATTAGTGGCCATGTACTTGGTGGCAGATGGACATACTGGGTTCGCATAGTATTCCTTTAGGAGTGCGGGGTTCGACGGCCGGCGAGAGCACGTGGCGCGACCAACACTCCGCAAAAAAACTGGGAAATGAATCACGGCTTAATGAACTCACTTTACGTAATATGGACTTTGTTTTACGTTTCAAGCTATTTATACTATTACTTTTAACTACTTTATTAGCTTCATGGAAACCTCTCTAGAAATGGATGCTAAAAACCCTAAGTAAGACTTAAAGGAGTTTTGAGAATCATTGGAATATTCGAAAAACTCTAGTTAGTATTAAGTCAAAGACGTATCTTGAAGCTTCACGTCCGCTTTGTGAACAATAAAGTAACTGAATCTATTTAAGCGATCGGGAGTCGAGTCGATCTCAAGTGCCATTTAATGAAACAACCTCGTATTTAATAATGTAAAAACTTTACTGATACAATAATTTTCTGTTGGTCCCGAATAACAACGACTGAACTTTACCTAACCCAAACAAACTCACAAAGTAGTTGTTAAAATATTTCTAAGCGTAATTTCACCGTAAGGTGGATTCGCGGTTAAAGATGATTACGATAAGTAACGATGTCAAATGACAAGCAACAGAGACCACAAACATCGTACTAGAAATGCGAATTTATAATATAGTAATGAGGAAATGGTTTCTCAATATGTACTAAATTCCTTACAGTTTAGATATTTTTCAAGCTTTTATTTTAGTTCGTGTCGTATTTATTTAAAACATATTTTAACACATTAATATGGCACTAAAACCGTAAGATAATTAATACATAAAAACACGAAGTTTAGCGTATTTGGCAGTACTCCTGGGCTAGCCTTATGACCACTGATTTTTTGTGAGGTCTTTTTGTATATATACATAATATTATATAAAAGGTAAAATATACTTAAACACAAAAACTTAAACACATATTCTGGGTATACTAATACGATGCAACTAAACCTGGTCTATAACTTCCATTTGCAACCGACGCATTCTTTAAATTTTGAATTCATGAGTGTAGATTTTATGTCTGTTAAATCATTAAACACATGTCTGTTGTTTCAAACTAAGTACTATGTACTAAGGGCCCACGTCGGGGCATAGGGCAGATATGAACCTACTCCATTCTGCTCTGCCTGTGGCCTTTCGTCTAAGCTCACTCCAAGTCAGACCCATATGTTTGGCTTCCGCGATGACAGATCGCCGCCAGGTCTGCTTGGGACGGCCTCGTTTGCGACGTCCTCGAGGATTCCAGTCCAAGGCTTGCCTTGGGATATGGGACGGATCTCTGCGCAAAGTATGACCGTGCCAGCTCCATTTGCGACACCGAATCTGCACATCAACAGGATCTTCGTGGCACATGCTCCAGAGATCTATATTGGCGATATACCAGTTTGACCAGAAGATCTTCAGGATTTGCCGTAGGCATCGGTTCACGATAGGTATGTAGGTTTTATTGTTTTGACGAATTTGTCGATATAAAAATTCGTAAAGAGGATTACATTTCTTTTTAAGTTTTGCATGTAGTAACAAATAAATGGATGTCTGATAATTGAAAAGTTTTGTTTGTGATGTAATGTGAAGAAGTAGAAACGATGAATGTGAATGACAGTGCGACACAACGAAAGTACTTTTACTATGCGTCCGCGTGATCGGAATATTGCAATATGTGCAGATCACCTTGGAATAGAGGAAATTTGCACTATTTTCATACGATTTTCTTGTTCATAGTTAATACTGTATATTTTGTTTTTGGATAAGAGCAGTTCTAAATTCAAAAAAAAAACAAAAATCATTCGTTATGATTATGCTGATACTTAATAACTTTAGTATACTACCTGTAAAAATCAATCTGAGAAACACATTAATATTAATATATTATATATTAATAATTAATTATGTTGATTTATTTTTAAATCAACAATATGAATCCTCTTTACATAGTCAAAACCTGTATATTTCTGAAATAGGATGATTGAATGAAAATTAAACGAGTATAGAAATTAAATTAAATAGATCTATAACAATTAATTAGCCTGTGCAATACATTAGCAGTTGGCGCATCGCTCGCGGGCGGACGCGCCGCCTTAGTCCACTGAACCATTGACCTGCCTCGTAGGGTAACTATCATCTACTGCCCTAAACTAACTTAACCTTTTCTTTTATTTCTTTTAGTTAAATAACTCAAATCTATCAGTCAACGTACGGGATTTTATCACGATGCCACCAAATCCAGTCTACATATATGATTATTTGCGTATATCTTTTAATTAACAAGAGGTGGTTAAGTATACTTATAATAATCATGACAACCGGTTCGTTTTTTTTTTTACAACTGCACTGAAAATATAGCAGCTGAATTAAAACAACTCTTGTTTGTCAAAAAATATCTCTCAATTAACCACCAAACAAGAGTCAATCGTTAAATTAAATCCATCATGTTTATCTTGCATCTGACATAAATACAATTGAAAATACTTTCACCACAAAAGCATAGTAGTTCCAAGAATCATATTGCACCTACGATTCACAAGGCAAGGTTGCAAGAAAGTGCATAGCATAGAAATCATTGCCGAACGTGCTAAGCTTTCTAAGCTTTCGTTGGCTGGACTAAGTTTGCGTTTCAATGAGCTGACCGAGAATTATTCTAGATATCCATGACATAACCTTGATACTTTATTGCACGACAATTACATAGTATCGACGTAAGTTTTCTTTTTGGTCAGACATCCAGTGTTCAACGGTTCGAATCATGAGGATTTGAATAAAACTGGATAATATATAATAATCTAGTGAAAATAAACATATCAAACAAAAACAAAATTCATTTCTTTTATAAAATTGTAATATATTTGCATGGACAAACCGTTTCTCGGTTTTCAATGCCGGATAGATTAAGATGTATGAAAAAAAAATTGTTTTTGGATTTGAATAAATAAAAAAAAGAAAACATAAAAAATGATAACTGAAATTACAGTTTACAAAATATTACTTGTTTTGTTATAGGAGTCTTAAATGCTTGTTAAATGAATTAAAATTTGTTTATAGAATACATTTTCCACATAGAATCGTATCAGCGATCACTATATGTCAGGAAGGTCTCTGTGGGCTCATTAGTTAGAAGAGCTTTGTATGATGTTAATTTAAAGCAGTACAAATGTTTGAATTACAATTAAAATTAATTATTATGCATTTCTATGTTAATAATATTATTCTTTACTCCGGTTAGTTGCCCGACGTAATGTGTGTACCATAAAGATAATTAGAGGTCTGACTCAGAGTACATAGAAAAGGTTTTAATTAGTTAATGTTAGAACAAACGGACGCGCCATGTCGCGCATAGAAAGGACTCTCGTGTGAAACAGGATATGGGAATAATTGACATTATACTTAAGAAATTGTTGACACCCAGAAAGTAGGATTGGAAGATTTTTTAACACTACAAATTTTCATTTGTGTACAATTAAAAACAAAACATTTATAACTGATTATTGGTTGGAGAATAAAGTCATCATAAATATTCATCCAACTATGAGTTAAGACCTTTGGGTAATCATAGTAATCCAGTGGCCCACGGCTTTTGGATCTAAGATATACCAGTTTCCTTCAAATCCACTGTATATAAAGCAATTAAGTATATGTTGTACATAGAAAGAAAAATAGTTTTTCGCCTAGACAGTATAAAAATATAGTATCGATATGTGTTATTATTGAACACATTAATTCAAACGCATTAAATAAACTAAAAACAATATTTCGAAGTACAAAAGAGAAAGCGAACCTTAAGTACGAGTACTAAACATAATGACTAGTGCTTAGGTCTCAGTCTAGGTCCGGAACTATTAATAGAATGTGGGACAGGATGCGCTTTCCTACTACGAAGAAACTATTATTGTTTTTGTATGTATTTTTAAATATATTTTATAATATAAGTCTGGATAAGAAAGACTAGACGCACTTTTCATTCTAGAAAAATACTTACCAATACGGCGTAAATCCGTAAATCCTCAATCCGTTTTTCTTGATTTAGTATTATTGGCAAATAATATAATAATAACTTATAACAAGTTAATTAATAGAATTATACAAATGTAATCGACATTTATCCTGAGTGGAAGTAATCTGACGCGACGCGAGTTCCGCTTAGCTTTCTCTTCCGAGTGCATTAGAAAACTGAATTTTCCTTTAAAGATATTGATTTCTAACATATTATATTCATATCAATAAAACATTTTTACTTAAAATATTATATGCGTTACTAAAGGTATATACGTATAAATCAAGAGTTTCATTTATCATAACAGTTTGACAGATACATTGTGAAACTGATTCAGTTTTGTATAAAATGTAAATGTCAAAAATCAGTTTCGAAAATATAAAGTTTGTTATTTAAATGAACACTTTAAAACTCTTTTACAACAATCTTTGTTTTTTTTTAAGGCATACTAGCTGAGCCACCTAACGTTATTAGCGTGTATAAAATAAATAAATGCGATGGAAAAATAGGCTGAATAATTGAAAGTTGGATGTGTTTATTCTGTAAAAATAATAATCTTGCCAAAATAAATAGTTCGTCATGCCAAAACAGTCTTGTCAACAAGTAATTACAAATAAAAAAAAGAGGTTTATCGTAAAGGATGAAAATGCTGAAATGAATGCTGTATGATGAAAAAGTTATGAAAAAAATAGACACCGCGACACGAGAATTTTATATATTAAATGATTTCCTAATCACCGTAAAGTTTAAATCTATTTGAGTGACGTAAAATTGCTTAAATTATAGCCATATTAGCCATCTCTCGGTCTCCAAAACTGTATTGACAAAACAAAAACAATTTATGCAATAATTAAACAATTTGTAAAAAATGTTTAGCTTAGTTTTACGCTTTGATATAAAGTCCACGTTTACAAGCAATACATGCAATTGTATCGTCAGTTTAAAACAGGAAGCATCGGAAGGAAACACGACTACACTTTTACTCGATAGTATAGTAGATTAGTCATTACTTCGATTATTAGAAAATTGGAAAATCATTCAGGTAATTGAACTCTTAATTTATTAAAATAAACATACAAAAAAATCATTATGTTGACTTTACTTCTGTTCCACTGTGTTACTACTTATCAAGGGACGAAAAAAAAACACTTGTAAGCGATAATGCCCCCGCTGTGTTGCAGTCAACCTCTATTTCATTGCAATACATGCAATAAATAAAACTGTTTTTTTTAACTCGAATTTTACACAAGCATTGGGTTCATATGTATAGCAAAAATGTGTAAAATCTACGCTCTTCCAACAGATGTATCCTTGAAATCCCACTCCACCTTTTTCGGAAAATCTTTCAGAGTTATAAAGCTTTGGAACTCACTTCCCGATTCCATCCAATCAGCCTCCTCAATATCATCGTTTGAATCTCTTCTTCGTTTGCGTTTGTCCATAAACTATCCTATTTTGTATTTTATTGTAATTATATACATTTTTAGATTTTAATTAGATTTTTTTTCTATTTTACTTAATTGAATGTATGTTCTGTTTTTTTTTGTATTATTCGCACCTCTTGCACCATTCCAAATGTATTATATGTGTTATTTTATTTTGTGCGTTGCCTGGAAGAGATCGTTTATCAGCGATAAGGCCCTCCGTTGCTCATATATGTACTAACATCTCTTAACATTATTCACTTCTACTGTTTTTGTTCAACAAAGTGTGAATTTAATTTAAATAATTAAGATAGCTGGTAACACATGAAAAACTTCGCTCAAAACGCATGTCAAATGTAAAATAGATGAAAAAAAGCTCATAATTATTCAAGGTTCCAAAGCTATTTTATGCTTATGGGTTAAGTTATGGTTAAATTTTTAGACGAAAAAGTATTTCAATATTTAATAACCGTTCTAAGCTGTGACGACATATATACGGTACGTCGACACGGCCTAATTTACATTTTCAATTATTTGCTACATCTCCAAAAAGAACGTTTTTCATTATTTTTCATTCTAAACACATTAGCATGAGATACAAAGAGCTGACCTCAATACTTTAAGACAACATTCATTGTACACTGACACAAATTCAATGCGGAAAAAGACGATTTTGGATTTTGCATCACAAAAAAATTAACATGTTTGAGTCATGTGCTAAGTGTGCCGATGAACTTGGTTTCAACTTGTGATTCAGTGGTTCGCAAATTTTTTTATTTAATGATTAACATTTTTTTATTGCATTCCTCTGTAGTGTGACATTTTTCATTATTTTTCGATTTCTTTCTTTCACACATAAATATAAATTACTATTAATAATATATGTGATTAAATTAAACAATTTTATTACCATATTAAATTTTAATGTTTAGTCCTAGTTTAAAAGTCATATGAGCAAGGAAAGCACCAGCTCTAGCAACGCTACTGACTATCACATAGTAGGTATCGCATGTAAACATGAATCCCAAGGTCCCAGAGACTGAATGAAATATTGAGTATGAAAAATTATGAATTCCCAATATTGTATGAATTATTAGCTCATTCGCTATAGCATTCTTCAATTTGTCACATCACCGACATTAAAGCGAATACAATTTTCTATTTAAAAACGATCAAAAAAAAATATGCCACCCAAAACTATTACGCACATTAAGACGTAAGAGAATGCTTGAATTATGTTTAACAATAACATTTAATAACGCAAAATTGTATTGTCAATGCTTTCTTGGGTGGCACCAAGGCTAAAGTGTCCTTATTTATTTAAAGGATTACAAGGATTAGAGGACCTTTTAATTCGCTACTTTGCTTCAAGTGTTTAGTCAGTAGATAACACAAAGGCTATTTAAAATTTTTGCCCTATATGAGTTGTCAGCGCCGACTTTAAACCTTAAGGTCTTCAGTTTAACGCCGACTGAATGATTTGCCTATTTAGTGATGTAACTACGTCGTGCAAAACATTCAGCTACTTTACTGTAAAACTATTATAAAATCGAAGTCATGAATGCAGCACAACACTAGTGCATTAAACATTTTTTTTATAAAAATGATTTTAACATAAATATTGTTACCAAGACATGCTACATTAAAGAAGAGAACTAAGATTTATTATGCTACATGCGAAGGCTATAAAAAGTTACCGATTATCTGCCTAAATAAACTTACAAGCGGCGCTAGCGTTCATCCCAAAGACAGCTTAACATCGGTCAATTTTTTTTACCCAAATCGTTGAATGAACATTGTGCGAACAGGAAGCATTACTGACCAAATTAACATAGGAAAATAAAAATGGACACTTTGCCATCTGGCAAATAATAGGACAATGTGTGGATAATTGTCTGTTAAGTTTTCACGGGTAATCGACTTACAACTTCATATTAGTTATTTTCTAATATCATTCTAATAATTAGTGTTAAGACATAACGTGATTTAAAAGTATTGCGAAACAAGTAGATTTCTCTCTCTTCTCGTATATAAAATAATTGTGATTGATATATATTAGTAAATTTATATTTTTGAGGCACCCAAAAATGCACAGTATATATTTAGTATATTCACAGACATTGTTTAACGTTTGTATCATTAAAAAATACGATATATTTAATTAAAATAATGTTTTATTGCAAAAAATAATGTAATTAAAGATTTAATGCAAAATTGATTACACGATGATTGATAAACGAGACCTAATTTACGTTTAATTTTTAATTTATACAACCTTAATAAAAATATGATTAAAATAAAACATTTACAAACTAACAATAACTAATGAGTTATATATATTTAAAATTATATTAAAGTTATACTATATTTAAAATACAGTATATCTATATAACGACACTGAAGGAACTGTGCATTTTATGACGTTATAGAGGGTGGTTTAATGGAGGGAAGTGAAATCAGAATTAGGATACATGAATTATATATATTATATATTAGTATATATTAATTATATTATACATACAATACAACGACAATTGATTTCGACGCTTTAGAGATTTTGTCATTAAATCGAGTGACGTTACATGGAGTTTACATGTAGGTATAAGAAATATATCGCATACAACGCTTTCCATTTATACACAAGACTAATCAGAATGGGATATATATCAGGTGAATTGAAGATTACAAATCAATCAATGATAAAGGAAATCGATTCGGCAACAGAGCGATGTCAAAGACCTCACCAATTTGAGGATGTTGAACTGCGAATGGGATATCTAGGATGATGAGGCATTCTTATGAAAATTTATGACTGTATAATTTATAATAGTATAATGAAAAAAGGACCATAAATTTTTATTTAGCGATGTAATTTAATTCGAATTAAATATTTAATTTTATATTTGTGATATAGGTATATCACATATATTGTTTCACAATGTGTTTTTGGTTAATAATATTGGTATTAGACTAATCAATATAAACTTCAACAACACATAAATAAAGATATAGATGTATTAACATTTAATAGTGTAGTGTAATCAAAACATTTATTTAAAATAGTATGTTTTATTCATTTAAATACAATTCGAATTATTTCGTTTATGTGAAGACTGTACTATAGAACTAAACCTTTAAAAGAACTATGCAATAAATGTAAACATACATTTTAATTACATTTTTCAATACCATAGATTTTATGATTACCTAAATCCTACTAGAAATAACCTTACGCTTTTTATAACATTGTTAACTAAGCAGAATTTAACCGAACGGCGAAAGATTAGTTATGTTAAAATAATGAGGTTTAACTAGTCTAGTTAAACGAATGAGAATAAATCTTATGCTAGCGGTACCTATTGGTAAACCTTAAAATCCTTATTATTAAAAAAAATTAGCTTACAGCGTAAATAACTTTAACTTAAAATTGCTATAAGACTCTCCTATCTCGCTCGAGATTCATTTTAATACATTAAAAAAACATATATTTTAATATGGACTATTTTTTTTATACAATGTTAAAGTTTAACTGAAACACACGACATTTTCACACTGTACAGATACAGAATAAACAAAATCAATAACACAAATGTATAAAAATCTAATAACTCTATCAATTCTCAAAAATCACCACCACGTTATGGAACAAGCTGCCCGCCACGGTATTTCCGAACCACTACGACTTAGGGTCCTTCAAGAAAAAAGCGTATAAATCCCTAAAAGGCCGGCAACGCACTCATGAGCTCCCAGCCACTTGAGTGTCCATGGGCGGCGACTTCACCTTTATGGTGGGCCTCCTGCTCGTTTGCCCCCTCTTCTATAAAAAAAAAAAAAATTACAATGTATAAGTATTAGAGGCATATGTACAAGTCTTTAAAGGGCTAGTAAATTTTTTGATTTCCATTTCAATAATCTCAATACAAATGTACCACACTTCAAATTACAATTGATCACACTATGCAATTGTCATGTTCATTTTGTCGCTATTTTTTTCTGCTGAATACCCGGTGGTCACTTCATGTAAGCACCTTGGTCGGCACTTTTCGACACTGAAGAATAGTGAGGCGCTAATAAATATATTATCGATAAAAAATTATATCATTTAAAGATTATTATAATATATTGTATTATATATTCTTATAATGTACAAAAATATATTATAGAAGAAAATAAACCCAAGGAATAAAAACACATAGAAACGTTTTTGTCCCTTTTTACCCCTTTAGGGGTTGAATTTCCAAAGAACCCTTTCTTAGAGCTTCCTTACATATCTCAAGGAACCTAGATGCCAAATTTCATCTTTTTACGACCAGTAGTTTCGACTGTGCGTTGTCTGTCAGTCACTTAGTAACGGAAGAGTTATATATATAGAATAGATAGATTAAAATGTTGCTTATATACTATATTTTTAAATTAAATTTTGTACAGTTTTTCCATGTCAGTTGTCACAGTAATGTCAAATGCATCACATATTTATTCACAAATATAACAATCTCAAATAGTTATAGACTCTTCATCGAGTTTTATTTCTTGAAAATTATACAGTATTATAACAGGATTTAAATGTTGGTTGGTTATTTATCGATATAGGAAATAGTCGCAACACTAGCTGGTCTTGCCCACTTATTCATAGTTAATTTTCTAGAAAAAATGATGTCCACGACAACTGGGTTGTAAGAATGGACCGTGAGGCTTAATCCGTATTTTTTTTTATGGACAATAGATTGACCACATTTGGAGACGTAAAATGACGGATGGAGATATTGTATGGCTGATGGAAAGTTCTTGGAGTCAGTCTTAATGTGAAACAAAAAATTCAAAGGAAAAAAATACGTAATAATTGTTTGAATTGAATTTTTACCGTGAAACAAAACCTATATCGTTAATTTCATGTTTTTTTTTTCAAAAAAACAATACTTCTTTCATTATAAAGTCAGTTTCGATTGATTGTAAAATATATCATTTATAATCAATCACCGGTTACATTATATACTGAAATATATACTTTCCAGCCGCCATACAAAATAACCCGTGCGGGTATGACGATTTGCGAATTATGCTATTCATGTCTGCAATTATTGTCCTTAAAACAGCTTTAACTCAAGCCTTTATTTCCTTTATACAGGACGCAAAAAATTTTCATTTTACATCAAGACATACAACATCAGTAATTCAAATTTGAATTCTATATATTTTCGGAACTACTTTTAAATTTAGAAAAAAAAGTCACCTCACCTCACCTCACCTCACTGCAACCACAAAGCACCACATCTTTAAAAATATATTTTGTTGTATATTTATCTATTATTTTGTATCATAGGAAATGAATCTCAGCAAGTTTTAACGTGACTTCAGAGCATCCTGTACAGTGGTCATTCATATCCATACTTTTTTGCACCTTGTCGACGTGCCCAGAGGCGACCATTGTCAAAACTACAATACCACAGACAAGCTTGGTTATTAATTGTAGTTTGAATTATTTACAAAAACGTCGTTCTGTTTGTAGATAAACTTCCCACTATACATCATTAATTTTATCTATTTAGCTCAAAATTGTTAAATGGTTATTATAAATCCCCGTCTCGGCGTCATCAGCGTAAATTAATTTATGATTTATACACAGTACTTTACTTTTTTTATATTTTTTATAAAATATTTATCATTAACATACGATATTATGAGAACTTAATAAATTAATATAATAATAGTACCTATTCAAATTAAATACGAATCTTGATTAGAATTTCAATGTGAAGGTTATTAATAAAATAATTTAGATAAAACAATATATTATATATAAGTACTTTGCTATTAAATAATATTTTCATTTCAAGAATTTCAGACCTTGCCTGAAATAATATTTAAGACGATTTTATAAATAGTAACAATTTAAAAACATACTAAGTATAGGTCTTTTTACTCTGAATAATATTTTTTTCTAGACAGGCAAAGAGGCGTTCAGCTCTAAGTGAAAATCTATGTCTATTCGCCAGTTTTCATTTCACTTCTTAAAAGAATTGTATTAAGGTCCCGTTGCCTAAGGGGGCAAGGGACGAAATAAATTTCATACAAGGCCTATTTCACAACCAATAAGTCATATGGATTTATTGTGATTTATCAGTATCACCCTAACATATTCATCTGTCGTAAACGCACATATATCACTTCTATTATCTGTGTTAAACATACTGTCATGTCATATTGTTGCATTGACACATATTTTTGACAGTTTTCTTTTTTGAAATAAGAATTACCATAATTTTCACATTTGAATTTCAATAGACTTAGTCGGATTGGATTTGGAATATTTGGGGTATAAACATATTATAATTTCAATCTGTTTTAATTTTCTATAATGTCACATCAGTAAACTGATATTCTGCGCTAGGTTATATCATATTAGTTCTATAAACACGTTTTTATTAATGATTACAATAACATATTTTTTAATAACTATTTACATTTGATAACAATGGGCCTGCAATATATACCATAGTTAAATTTTTGTGTTTGCACCTTTTTTATCCAAGATGGCAGCCACCCCACAAACTTGAGGTTCAGCTTCTATTAACATTTTTCGCAAAAATAAAATGGCGTATCTAAAACATACCTAATTCGGTGCTAAAATTTGAATGGACTAAAAACCCAAGTCGACATTTGAAAAAAGGTATTGTTAAATACATAGATGATACAATGTCAAAAGGTAATACTTGTTAAAAATATGTAATCTTCACATAATTTGTACAATTTAATGTTATTACATAAGGCCAATAAATTAAATTCAATACACTGTCATGTCATTCACATTCTCGGGCGATTATCACTTACATGAAAATAACTCCTTTGGTCACGGGATAGGACAAAATTATCATAATTGGGGGCACATGTTTTATTAAAGTTAAATAAGAGGCAAAGCCAAGGTGACTCGGAATCACGTGACTCAGGACAGACGTAACAAACATATTTTGTCATATTTTTAGAAACAAAATCACAATTAAGACGGACCAATGTCAAAGCATATTTAAAATATTAGAATCTAAACGCGATTCCATTTAAAGATTTCGCTGAACCAATATCAAGTTGGTATAGAAAACCCTCTGGGGGCAGCATTCAGTGAGACAATTTACCAAAAAAACAAGAATTTCTGAATGGATACTTTTGTATATTGATACGTTGGTATACTTTACCAACAGAAAATAATTACAGCACATACATTATAAATTACAATACTAAATAATATCTATATGAAAACGTTTCAATGAATAAACACGGTCGATATATTATTCAGTGCGGACGTCCACTCCTCGGCTGGGGCGTGTCAGGAGCGAGGTCATATTTAAATAAGTGTGATTATCCGCCCCAAGGTCCACATCTATGGGACACGTGAATTTTTCACCTTCATCTGTTCCTTATGGATTGCCTTTTTGCAACCGAATTAATCACGCTGCACGACGAGACTTTTTCAGCTGACGTGAAACATTTTATTATGTTATGCAAAAGTATCTATGACGTTTGAGAGCAATGCCCATATGCATGGGATATATATATACGTAGAGACGTACATTATTTTACTTACAATATAAATATATATACAGAATACATTTTCATATTAAAAATGTTCATTATTCTCCAACTAGATTGTTTCTAGTGAGATGTTTTGCTCGAATAAACTTTGCAATAAATTATATATATATAACGAGTTACATATTTTTCAACATTCATCTATAACTATGTTTAGTAGGGAACTCATTAGAAATGGCTAATGTAGCTTACAACCGATTTACGAGAGTATAGTGAAATATTTGTATGTAACTAAGGTGTAAGTTTCCAAATCATAAACTGGACTGTAAATAAAGCGTATAAATATGTCACAATCACATTGGTATTATAATCAATGCATACATGATCAATTCAAAATGTATAAGATATTAGCGAACAACAACCACATAATATATTCAACAAAGTACGTCAGAATAGACTCGCATGAATTTTACATCAATTGTGCAATATCAGGATATGATTTAATAAAATCTTTGTATGGGGTTTGTGTTAGTTGATTATTATAGAGTAGGAAAATTAACAGGGAATTAACTACGGCAATTTTTGTGTTACAATATTTAAACAGTGTCATAAAAATACTACGAGAATTTTTTTTACAGAAGAGGCAAACGGTGAAGTCGCCGCCCATTGAAACATGGTTGGAAGATCGTGGATGCGTTGCCGGCCTTTAAGGAAATGGTACGAATTACTTAAAGAAAAATAAAACTTCGGTCAAATGAAATCAATTTTGTTTTGCGATTTAAAATGGGAATGTTATTAGCACAATGTTTCTACGTGTTTGATTTGTCACATCGATTTTAGAAAATTTCAAATGTTTATTTTTGAAAATCCCTTTTTGCATACATACATAAGTTGCAATTTTGTTAAATACCGATTTTTATTAAACATAAAAATTAGAGTGATTCATAATATACATTAAGGTTTGTAGCGTGACGTAGACTTGCAGGTTTTCCGCGTAGCGTTTTATTAATTGCTACATGTTGACCAATTTGACCTTAATAACTCTATTTCTTTTAAATAATTATATATTGTCATCGAATTATCTTATATATATATATATATATATATATATATATATATATATATATATATATATATATGTCTTTATGATTAAGGCAAAACATACTGGCAAAAAATATTTATTTAAGGTTTAATAAGTACATTTACTCTTAAAGGCCAGCAACTCACTAGTCAGCCTCCTGGCGTTGCAAGTGTCCTGAGCGGCACATCACTCGAAGTGACCCTCCAGCTCGTTGGCCTCTTGTAAAATAAAAATAAACCGTTTGAGTTAGTGTCAGCGCGCGTGATAAGTTAAATAATAGAACACGAAACAGACTGTAAGTGTTAATGGACACTTGCTACTGTTAAATTGAATAGACTATAATTTATTACTATTCTGAAGAAATAGGCTAGATTTTAATTTTTCTTAATGACCGAGAATTGAAAAAAAATTACCATTATTTATACAGGAAAAATAAGGTACATAATATAAATTAAGACAAGCTCTTTAATATAACATACAGATAAATATAGAAAAAAGAAGCATATAATTAAATGAAAAATAATTACATATAGTACATATGTAAATGACAAAAAATAAAATGGTCTACTACTACTATTGTTATGAGAGTGTTTGAAGTGTTGACAGGTCTAGAAATCAAAATCAAAAATCTCTTTCTTCACATAGATAACTATCGTACACTTCTAAATCGTCAAAAATCTAAAAGTTATCATAAAAATTGACTCTACATTAACTGCCATCAAGGACGTAGAGCGGACGAGAAGAACTGGCAAAAAACTCTCCGCCACTCCTTTTAATAGCCAAGCATGTTTTACAGTACGGTTGTAAAGATTTCTAACCATTACACCATGCACTAGCGAATGGGTTAATAACTATACAAAAATAATTTTAAAAAAACCTTTCCTATCATCAGTGGGTATAGCGAAATAGTAGCACGTATTTAAGTTAGAGTGAGAACAACACGTAAACACACAGTACACCGAGACTGATACAGGAAAAATATATTAGCAAATTCAGCGGGAGAGCGTAAATCAAAGTCTTTATTTAGGAAGACTTTATTGTTAAAGTACCGAGTCACCGCCGTAGCCTCAAACTTAACCTTCCCAATCACTATAGCTACGTTTATTTAAAAAAAAATAAATGGTGTTCTAAAAATACTCAATACAAATTTTATATTAAGGGAAATTATTGCTTACATATCGCATCCTGATTTATAAAAACAGTCCCGACCGATGCAAAATAACTGCTCATGTATTTAAATCGCAGTTCAGTTGATTTGATGAGTTACTTACCCTTATACCGTGTACAAACACGTGACTAACCCTAAAAAATATTCAATTCAAGCTGCACCGCCATAAACTTTGATTATCCAATTTTATTTAAAAAAGGAAACCACCTTTCATCGCATGCAATAAATGAAATGAAAAAAAAAATTATAAATCAATTATAATGTAAAGTATGTTTTATTACATCTCAACTATCAATATAAAATATACCAATTAAAAATACAATCGTACTATGTATGTACTGTGTGATGAGGGCAAAACAAATAAACAAAAAAAACGTAAATGTGTGCTCCTATTTCATCGTACCCATCAAGGACTTGGTGGTCCTTGTTATGCATTCGCATGGACCATGGAGACAGCTATTTACAATCGTTCTATATAAAAACAAGTTATTTTTGATTGTATTGTTATACAAAATACCGTAGCCGCGAGTCTGCGATTGGACTGCAGTTGATAATTATTTAAATCTGTTGGTATATTCATACCTTCACGTTTACTTGTGGCTAAAGACACGTTTCTATAGAGTTGATAGATAATTTTAATTCATTCGTATTTTTAAAACCACCTCTGATATATGCCCGAAATATTGATACAAATAAAATTGATCATTTATCTAGAACGACAAGTCAATGAACGCAGAATGAAATCTTGGCAAAATTTAGAGTTGAATGCACCATATCTATGCAATTCGCGACATCTCAAACTCTCACCGAGGGGGCCCAAATAAATAAAACATTTTGTATAATTATTTGCTTTCAAATTCAGATGAGAGTTATCTTCGTGAATAGCGACTTAATCGGGTAACCGTTCATCCCATTTAACGGTCTGGAGTCACGTGGGCGAAAATGTGTCTATAGCACTGCACTTAGGACGTCATCAAACATAGTGCATTCCTACTCCCGAATTCTACTCTATGTTATATAATCACAACAACTATTCGCTACACGGCGACTAGCGAATCGATGACCGAGGAAATGCTGAAAATCAGTCTGAAAATGTGGAATGTTTCAAATTCTGAGCGGTTTATTTGGCGCACACGCGCGGTCCGTTAAAACAATGCAACATGTCTATCTTTTCAAAAAATTACTAAACATTTCTAATTTATTATATATTTATGTATATATTTTCACTTATGTACCTTTGTTAAGTTTTTGATTACTAAACTATTATTTTAGTTAGTTTATTAATAGTTATAGCGTTTTTTGTATTTTGCCGTGTGTGTGCTTAATCTGTCCCATTAAAAATTTTCCGAATATTTTATTTTTTATTTACTTTCGAAAACTTTCATTAAAGTTTTTTATTTACGTGTACGATATGATTTATGTCTCATAAATTTGGAGGTAGGCCCAAAGAAAGTTTAATATATTTATTAATGCTGTAATTTTAGCCCCTTATAAGCAACTCTGGTCCGCTACCTTCCCAAACAGATCTGGTACCGTATTGATGCTGATAAAAGTGCCGGTAAGACTTAGAGACTTCATAAAACGCGAAACTGAAGATGGAACGCGATGGTGGTTTACATTTAACTCCCTAGGGGACAGCAACTAAAGTGTTAATTTTAGCCGATGCAATTGCTTTCAATATTAAAATATCAGACAGATATTTCGACATGCAGCTATCATACGCATATAACATTTTTTTAAAGTAAGATTTATATACTGTGCCCAAACAGTTTTCTCTTTTCAAGTGCTGAAAATATTTGACCAGCACGCGTGACTGACCCTACCCCATTACCTTACAAATTAGTCAACCAATCTGCTTAATTGATATGAACCTCACCAGGAAGTGAATCTATGATCTGCCTAACCGTCTGCTGCGTCAACGACATCCAAATATAAGCTTTAATTATGTGTTCATACGGTTTATATTTCCTTTTAAACTGTTGTGTATGTTACGACGCTTCTAATTCGTTCAGTTAAATTGCTCTAAGCTCAATGATCTCACTTCCGCGGTTCATTTCTGGGAGACGTATTTTAATAGAAATAAGGTTTAATTTCAAGTGTTAGTTTTAAAACCTCATATATCGTTTCGGTATAGAGGTGTATAGCATTGCAAAGTTCGACGTCCGTCCTAGCCCCCTCTAAGGCACCTGCCAATCGAGTATTCTCCTTTTGGTAATTATAATTATGTGGAAAACAAATAATTATATTTATCAACGATAATATATTTGGGTTAAAATGCATCGTGAAATATCACGTATCGTTATGAAAGCTAATATATATTTAAGATTAAATGTAGATCGAATAACACGAATAAAGGTTAAAATGGAATTCATACTGAATATAATTAAAATGCATTGAATGTTCTTAAAAAGCGAGCACGCGGCAGAAAAGTGTTGAAAGAAAGAAAAAAGAAAGAAAATATGTTTATTTGGACACACACACGGCACACACAACGTCCCATAAATTATAAGTACAATAGTATTTTTAATACTAACTAAAATAAACACATTGCATTTGCAAGTGTTGCTCTCTGAATTTTGTTCTAGACACCAATTAGTGATGCTATCCTCGTAGCCGCCAAAAACTGAGGTCCTTGAACTCAACACTCTTATTCAGGATCACTTTGATTGCTCTTACTTTAAGCTATACAAGACTTATATAAACACAGATATAATTCACAATTGTTACTTAATAATTCAGATTGCGTAAAGTCACATATGTTAATTACTTACACTATGTTACGAGACATATACAATATATTTCCAAAAATTCTTATATCTTGACATAATTGGAAGTTTTAACATTACGTAGATACAAATTATAGCATTTATTATGGCTATTAATCGTTTAGATATATTACTTGGAAATGGAACGGAAACAATAACTGAATCTTTATAATATGATTATTTATTAACAATAAATATTAAGTTTTAAAATTTCTACATCAAATCTTTATCTAAAGACATCTTTACGAATCGTTAATTCTACCTGCAAATCATTGCTTTCACATCGAGTTAAGCAATTACATTACTTTGTCAATTTCTTTCATAATGTGAAAATAATATTTTCCGAGTTTCCCTACTCGATATTAGATGGCGTTAGTCAGGAGATACATAAGGATATCCATAAAGTAACAAACTATCGGTATTTTATCATGTACTTGATTCGCTACCATGTTTTTCATACTAGATTCAATATTAAAGATACAACATATAGTAAATATTAGTTTTTTTTATTATATTATAGTTAGATTTATTTGAAAATTGAAGAGTATATTTGTTTTTCACATAGTGTTCGTGCATAAAGGCCATCTTATTAGCTTAGTAAGAAAAGCGTTGAACACACTGCGTGAAGAAAAAATTTAAACAAGATTAAGGTTTGTATTTGTAAACCCTAATTAATTTATCAACATTTATTCAAGAGTACATTCTATTAGCGACAAGTAAATTACTTACACTGTTGACTTAAAAATAATAATTAACCAGAATTAGAATCGTGCAGAAATGAAATTGAATAGTAGCTATAAGAATAAACAAGCCATACACATAAATCCTTATTAAAAACTTAAAACATTTAAAATTTGTTTAAAACCCAAAAAAAATCACATACAGAAATAATTCCGATAGACGGTATAAGGGAAATAACAGAGTGTATGATAAAACGAGTCTTGTTCGGTAGAAATACTTTAAAAATCAATTATACTCCAATTTACATTACTAACACTTAAAGTCAGTGCGATACATTAAGTCGGCTATAACTTATAACATTCTGAGAAGCAACGCGTCCTCAGTCACGTAGATGTTTTTATTGTATTTGTATTCATGTATAAGCCTTTTTATTAAGGTTGTAAACATCACCTTTTTTCTGGTTCTAATAAATAAATATGAAACAAATTATTGACGCACGGTTGATCGCAACATATTTAATAAGATTGTGTTATGGGCGCTAACACAAGAAATAATTAACATACAAATAAATATTACCCAGGCCAAGAAATTATTAACTATACCGAACTACGTCTGATGTTTGGCAGGCCGGCATGGTCACCATTGGACAAACTGAGTTCTTAGAACTTCTTGTGTGTATGCAAACAAATTATCGCTAAAATAAGATTCAGACTAAGTTGATATTGCCCACGAGATATATAAAACAAAAAGCTTGTTGTTTAATTCACTGTTTTCAATATCGCTATTAAGATTAAAGATTAATTAAGAGTTAAGGCTAGACGTGTGTGTTTGCGGCTGTGTGCGTTACGAGCATCAGAGTTTACTGGGCCACAAGTTGAATGAACCTAGGAAGCATCTCAGTACACCCACACACCCGCACGCCTCACCACACTCACGTCACACACACACCCAACCACCGTGAGAATACTTGATAACTTACTTGCATTAGTGGGCTTCATAGCCACTTCCGAGTTCAGAATAGATACAAGACAAGCCCACTGTTTGTATAAATTACTCATATTTACTTAAACCTTTAACGAGCTCATTAATCGTATGCAATCTGTAAAATTTCACCTTCGTACAGATATTCAGTAGTGTGCTGTCTTGATAAAATGCGACGTATGCCTTCTTAATTTCATGTTGTCTTGGTATGGTAAACCTGCCTCGCGCATACATTTTGACTTTGTTTTTTATGTTACCAAATAAATAAATAAACCGGACCGACCGGCCACTTCGTGAAACGCATTTCCGCGTTGGGAAAAGTAAAAAGTTCATTCGCGCCTAAATTTGCATCAGGTGCATACAAATTAGTATTTATCGAATTTATAAAGTCTGATTAGGACAATAGATAAGTTCATTTTTGCTTTTAAATATGAAATATGGAAATTTAATGTTGATATTCTAATCTCATATATTCTGCTTCGAAGCACTCTAAAATTTCGTAGTCGTATATTAACGATATACGTCGTCGTATATTCTTGTTAAAATTGTATACATTACATATAAAATAATATTTCGTTATTATTGTTTGGAGCAGTGAGTGAAAACAATCGAGCCATAACTATTTCTTGTAACAAAATTATTGAATAGAATAAACTTGTGGCCGATATACATTTGAATTTTCTAAGTTGTTAATTTTAGGGAGAAAATTCACATAATTTCTAACAACAATATAATTCGTAGTAAAGGCGACATGACAGCTAAAAGGAAGGTTTGAGATGATACTTTTACACTTGTTATGTGTAGCGTAACTGCTCAGAAGGTGCGTCACACATAAATAGTTAGATTATAGTGTTTTATTGTGGTATATCGAGGTAATCCCTAAAAAGTTCCGTGTACAATTTTGAAAATAAAATCGTTTTTAAAAGTCTCTACAACATTTATTTATTTCTGTATTATGATTAAATGGCAAACTACATTACAAAGTATAAATTTCCTTCTCGAGAGTAGATATAGGAGACATCTATAATAAACGATTTACTAGTCAATTCCGAGTTTCCTACTTATAAGAGGTGAACGACTCCAGATGCAAATACTAGCTCGTCTGGCAATTAATGCAATTCGATTCCAACCCGGGAAATTGTTGCTATACTGAGTAATAAGTAATGATTCCACTGAAAAAAGTAATACATACTAAATATATTGGGGCAGTATTTAAGAATATAAGAATTTCTCAAGAATACAACTAATTCAGATTTACTCAACTTACAAAGCTGTACCCTTACAGCTTTTTTCAGACATTAAAAATGTGGATGGAGGACCAGATGAGAAAAACGTGGACGCGAGGCACCTGTCATACGGAGGCGAACATTCGCGTGCTCCTATGAAGACAATTTGGCGTTGATATTAAATTAGTTTACAGTACTGATTTAGTTTAAATTTTTGCACCATTTATGAAGATGTCTCTTGTTTCAAAAAACACTTAATTTACAATTGTTATTTTATATCAATATATATTTCAAGTGATATATTGGTATAGTAATAGAGATATTACTTGCATCGCGTAATGTTTGCCGCGTGTCTGTTTGTATACATATCGATATCAACCAAGGTGTCCATTTCTGAGGGCAATTATTGGATATCTGCTTATGATAATTTTGAATTAAATAATTTTCTAATCCAAACGTATTTCATCAATTAGCAGTATGAATATAAAATCTGTATTTATAAGATAAAACTAGTATAATGCGGTGCTGAACAACACACTTATTAAAACTCCATACTGTCATTTTTATAGTTTAATTAATATTAGTTATAGAAGTCATTGTACACAGTACAAGGATATTTTATCTATGGTAAGTTGTGGACGTTTAAACATAGACTAGGGTTATGAATCTGTGGCGTAGGACGTCCAGACTATAATTCAACGTTACTCATTTAATTAGTGATCATTTAATTTCCGCAAGTACCAAGACTGTAAAATTGCAAGGATATGACTTTATTAGACAATTAGTATTTTTAACGAGCTGACTCTTGAAATAGAACTTCAAATTGTCTTCATGTTAGATTTTTAATTGTTTTAATATTTTATGTTTAAATTATAGTAAAGTTTCTTGGAATGTGACAACTTAGGTGATCGACCTTTTAGCCTAGTGCTAGAATTGAATGCGGAAATATTCAATTCTTCGCCACTGATAGTGCCCTGGTACTTACGATACCTATCATATTTATGTATCAAGAAACTTATACCGTACAAATTAAGAGAAAATACGTAAATTATTATTAAATAAGAAAGCACTTATTTTATTAAGTGATAAATAAATGTTTTTTTAGTTTTGTTTAGTAGTTTTCACTTTTTACATGGGAAAAAGAAAATTGCGTATTAATCACGTACACAAATATTTAACGTATATTTTTTTGTTCTATTATTCAAAAAGTATTATATTATTTCATTTAAAGCTGGCGCTTTTGCTGCTAAAGTGAAAATGGACACAAATATTTATGACGTCGTCGTTAACCTAAATGAGTGGGCATTCTTGAATGCGATTCGATCAATTTCCGCGGAATGATGGGAGTGCTGCTTTCACCTGACGGATTTGTTGCTAACGGACATTATGAGCTTTAAAAATGGACTTTAAACCTGTACAAGTACCATAACTATTTCTATAATTTAATCATTCAATTGCATTTTTCAGAAAGAAGAAAACTTCTAGCTTACACGTTTATTTTGAAATTCATTTTCGACTTTTGTCACTTTAACACCACAGATAACCATTTAATTTAGGTCTTTATCGATCCCAAACAAAATATAGCTTAACTTATTTATAAATCAACCAATAATTACTTCCTAATCGTTTATTATTATTATTAATTTTTCAAATAAACTAACATTACCGATTTATACCAATACAGGGTAATATAAGGTAAAGTGAAAACGCTCTACGACAGACCTAAGGTCAATATTGTAGCGGTCATTGACGTTTGCCAACTTTTACCGCGTGATCCCGTACTTTTACTTATTTCCAATAACTTTTCTTTTGTTAGCTTCCGGTCAAGCTCGTTGAAAATTCTTTACTCAACCTTAGAATTGTTGTTCAATATTTCAGACTGTCTTAAATGTTTTTATAGTGAATTTGGACGTACATACATATTACGTATTCTGTAGTTAATAAGACCATCGTATATTGCCTATATTAGACAACATATTTATTCAATTGAATCCAAATTCGCGACCCATTCAACACTAAAGTTATGGACGGTATTAAATAAATTGTGGCAAGGGTCCAAACATCCAAAAGCTTACAGGTACTCAAAGCTCATAAAACTTGGTCAAGATTCGTTCCATATCGGCTTCACTCTCGAATTGTTTCAATGAATGAAAAGGCCATGACCTAATTTCCACCTTACTTTTACCGTACGTCATAACTTTCTACGACATAGATTAATGAAAGTGACAAGATAAAACCAAAAGTAATACTGAAGGCCACCGATCGGGGACTCGATTCGGCCTAAATATGGACACTTACAAAATTACTAACATTTTTATGACAGGAATTGAACACATTAATTTAGAGAAAGAAATGTTATATCAATGACAGAGACATTTGCCGAGATCTTTGTAAAACGATTAATTTAACAAGTATATTACGAAAATTAACATTTATATATTAGTTAAAAGTTAAGTACACTTAATTCAATTAGTTTTGATGTAAACACACAAATGATTGAATCGCTACATGATTTTGTGATGTAAATAATGCGTTTTGATGGCAAAAGCAGGCCAGAGAAAGCAGTGAAAGTGTGCTCTTGACATTCTCCAGGGATTTTGGTTGATTCGATTGAGGACCTTAGCACCTCGTCATACAGATGAGTGTAGGTCACTTTTTCAGGTTTTCCTGAGAACTACGAACGGGGTCACTTTTAGTAAACAGTCGGTGTTTTGGTACAATTATCTATAACACTTTTGAGCGAAAGTTCTTTGTATCAAAGTAGTCCAGACGAATCTCAGCGAGCGGTCATTATCTAGAAATGGTTTTTTCCCTTTGTATTTGGTGCAAATTTCAATCGTGTTACTAAAAATAAGTTTTATTTGTAAACATTTTTTAGTTACCAAAATTAATTGCGTTTTAGAAATACTTCTGTAAAGAGTCGTATTTCAAAACAAGACAATTACGTAATTAAAACATACAATTTATATCATATGATTAATTTTATTAAATTGAGCAGGTCTCGGGTAGTATGACTGCGGTCTTCGATATAATAGTGTAAGCTATATATTTGGAAAATGAAGGTAAATTTCAGAAGTTTTTCAATCCCCAATTAGGTCGTCAGCCTTCAATCACCTGTTTCTTAAGAAGACAGATATAAAATATCGTAATTACCCTTTGAAATAATTGAAGCGTAATGTATATATTCCAATAAGCAAATTATGACATACTGCTGTAAGTATGAAACATTCAATTTAATTTTTTTTTTACAGAAGAGTGGTCAAACAAGCAGGAGGCCCAACATTAAGGTGAAATCAAGTCAAGAAAATCGATAATATACTAACAAGTTTATTTTGGGAATAACAATATCAAAGCCAGTTTATTAAAGAGAAGTTCTTTAAGTGTTCAAAAGTATTAAGCGAAAAATAACAACAAATAGATTTGTATGAGTCATTACCTAATGGCGGTCAGTTCAAAGTCGCTTTGGTAGTGAAAGTGCAGAAAGTGTTGGAAACTACCGCGTTTTCTATCAAACAAGATAATGCACTTTGTATCTCCCACTTTAATCGTTTAATGCTGTTTTTATTCATATAGTTTTAAGTAAACTAATAGTGCATTCACCAAACGTATACCGGAAGGGCATTTTGAAGAGATTTAAACAACAATCCTTTGGGAATTAAATTATTATTATCTATACTAATAATAAGACAGTAAAAATCGAAAATCTGTACATTAAATATTTTTCCAAAAAACTGAAAGGAGGCAATTAAAGAAGAGTCATAGAAACCAAAAAAAATATTTAATACAGATAGTTTTGTATTTGTTTTATGTCCAACATGATTAATATATTCAGTATAAAATTGTATTTCTATATTATTGTATTCTATTTAACGTTCAAAATAATTCATAACAAGTATGAAAACAAAATAGACAACACTAATTGAATTTTCTTGAGATTGTAAACAAACCAAATATTTTATTGATAGATTTATAACTTAAGCTAAAAAAAAACTTAGTATAATGAGAAAAACACCGTAAATTGTGGTGCTTGTGGCAACATACCGTACACTATGCCAGATCCGCCATATTATATAATGTTGGTTAAATTTTCTATTTGTTATCTTTAAAAATGTAATGCCGGTGTCTGAGAAAACTATTAATTCATAGAAAAAAAAATATTTACGGAGTTTAAAAATACGTTAATTTTTCAGGCGGTGGAGACTGGTTACCAATTTAAGGCGGTTTTCAAGTTCGTTTTTTTTCTTAACGAAAACTTAATACAATACTACCTACTATTAATTTCTTTGCATAACATTCATATCCCTCAAGACCTCTAATAGAAGAACGTTCTTACTTTAAACACAAATATATATTAAAATATCTATATAAACATTTTAAACGAAAATATCACACACAAATGAAAATCCCCACGCTCAAAGTTACGTTTTCCGTAAAATAAACAAGGAACATTATTAACAGCCGAGTTCAATGGCTTCTGCTAAAAAGTACTTCCATTCATAAATATGAAAGTGCGGACGTAAACATAACATTGCCCTCTTTACTAATGTGACTGGTTAGACGCCGCGGCTCTGCTTATTGATCTATTATTTTGTAAAGGAAATAATATAAAACACGTTTATTCACACACAAGTGAGACATAAATATATTAATATTATTTAAAAGACAAACTAAATAAATACATTTCATTGTTGCAACAGCTGCTGGTTAGCGCCAAATGGGATACTGCTGAGGATTTTATCTTCATTATGCGAACATTACATTAAATCTTTGTATAACTTTCATATAATATAATAAGTATTCATTGAAACAGTATTAAATTTGTGGTGAAATGCCACTGATTTTTTTTCTATATTACCAAAACACATTTGTCTAATCAAACGAAACTATTCGCATTATGAACCTACGCATAGAAATCGCATTCAGTTATAATCTGAATTTACGAGGACACTATAAAAGTCATAAACAAGTTGTGCGGTGGCTCTATAAATCCATACTTTGTATCCCAGCTCAGATTATGAACAGCAGGCCCGATCAGTTCCTTATCGCTAATCGGTTTTACACTGAAATTAGCTGCGACTAATCTCTATCATACACTTTATGATTGCCCGTCTATTGCTAGGCAAAACTGGACATTTACTTCCTATATGGCATCTAGGATTTTGTTTACGCACGCATTAAATAACATGGGAACAATGATATTTAGATGACAGTTGTAAGTGCGATTTATTATAAATATTACATTTAAGGTGAGTTAATAAAACGTTTTGGAGAACACTGTAGTTTAGTTTACTCCTATTTTATTGTGCCCATCGGTTGTAGAGTATTTGTTGGTGCATGGTTTAATGTTTGAAGGTGTTTATAACGTTCTTTAGAAAATACCTGGCGGTTTAAAGAAGTGGCGCAGAGTTCTCGTAGAGCGAACGAGAACTGGCAGTAAATGTAATTACAGAGTCAATTTTCTTTATTATTTGACAATTCATACGTGTAAGAAAGTAACTACACACTTATATGAATAAAACTATTGTTTTTTTAGTAATTTAAATTATATATTTATATGTGTTTAGTGATAACACTGACTGTATTTTTCTACGCCCAGATTTAAAATGAATAAGTTATAAACAAAAGGAATTTAAAAAACTAATAACTCAGCCAAAAATCTGCGAGAAATAGCTTCGTTGAATTTCTTAATGTCAATTAAGGTGAACGGCCTTTATATCAACAATAAATATGTCAATAAAGCTTGATGAGTTGGACACCAAATCAGTATTAATCATTTATTGACTACGGAAACGAATCGTTTTGATTCAAGTTTCAATTAATTAATTGTGAATTAGACGGGATGTCAGTACGTTGACCCCTGTTGCCATGTGCATGAAACTACAGTCTCAGCGTAACTGTTCAAAACTGAGATCAATGCCATCCGGGGGTGAAAGGAAATCTGCAGAGATTTGGTCATCAGCGTACCCGAAATTGAGAATAGACACGCGCCGCGTACTAAACTGCCCGTATTATATAAAATTAATAACAATATTTATAGTAATCCAATGTTATTGTCCATGTGTGTTATATATCAAGAGCTCATTTTAATAACAATTTACTGCATTGTAGAATATATAATAAATGTAGATTTATTTATGAATTTTAGTTAGTTAGTAGTTAGTAGAAATTTAGTTTAGTTAAAATCTGCAAAAATAGTACTTATTTAAGGCAAATAGGAGATATTTATATGCTTACCAATCCGAACCTCCTCCGACTTGCATTACATATTATTCCTTAAGAACTACAACGGTTTTTGGGACTCAATTCTTCGTATTTGAGGTTCTAAGTTACTACTTACCTTACTTGCCAACTGGTATGAATTAAAGGAAACTGTTATCCTGCCTACAGTCGGGGGCTGCGTTTTGTTGGATAGACGCCCCATGCACCATCGTCGTGTAAATTTCATATCTAGCCGTGGAGATATGTCAATAAATTTCTTGACGAAACAAAAAAGCTAAGAAGTATACGTAGCTGTTAACCGTAGTGGTTATTTTATAAGACGATGCAATTAATCCACGTGAAAATAAGACTTAGTACTTAGAGGGCTAAACTGGTGCAGGTTCTAATTTTGAATAAATTTGTTCAGTAAAGTAAAACCCTTAATAGATATTGAAATACTGAACTCCTATTTGATTTACTTTAAAAATATGTTGTAATTTTTATTAAGATAAGTATTAACGCTGATGCATCATACTATATGTTTAGATATAGTACATAGTTCGCTGTTAGATATAAATAACCAGGCGCACAACAGACACAGGTGGTTCACGCTATGTGAACCCACCAGTGCGATCTGACCGCGAAATTATTTTCAAGACTACAGCAACCTTAGACACTCACACCAAAGCAACGTCCCTATCACCACACTCGTCTCACAACACTCTTGTCTTTGTAGGAGTACTCGTGAGAAACTTTGTGTCGCATTCTAGAATGACACAAAATCCCGTCACATGCAATGTAATATCGACTCTATAGTCCGTTTATGACGCATAAAATTCTATATAAAATAAGCGTCTCTTAATGCGATTATCGCGAAAAGTGTATATGGTAAAGTCGCTATCTCTTCGTAATATCCGCGAACGGAGGTACGTTCAACTTTTAGCCCAGTAAACTCTCAAGGTTCGTTCACCCAGTGCTTGTCAACTGACGTAGTGAGAGAGAAGCAAATTCAAACAGATAACCGCCTCTCGTTCTCTCGCAATATTCGAGATTAGTTTTTATTGAATGTTGGGAAGCCAAAATAGTTACCTATGTTGACTTATTGACGCCTGGTAGTTTTGATGGTTCACGTTTGTTATACCGTCGGATTTGAGTCGATAGATTTTGTTCTCTATCGAAAAAATAAAATACAATAGACTCCATCAACTATTTACAATTTGGGTAATATCGAGAATAATATATATATATAGTAAGATATAGTGGGTTGGTTAATATAGTGGATTGTCTGGAAGAGATCGCTTATTAGCGATAAGGCCGCCCGTTGCTCTTATACTTCTACTGTTTAAGTGCATTATAAAGTGCATGTAAATAAATAAATAAGACTTGCAACTAACTTTCTACTACATTTTGGAATTAGCGAAGGTGTTAATTATATGAACACCGGGAACGTATGTACTTACTAGCATCAGAAACATATGATACTTTATAATTAAATAGTATTATATAGGTCTGTAATGGTTGATATATTATTAATTTAATAATAATAACTTTTATGAAAAAATATACAATAATATTAATTTAAATTAAATACATTTATAGTAAGGGTATATTTTCTATAATCCGACCAGCTAAAATGATTATTTTAGCACCTATTAACATAATCGTCATCTACTGAACACATTGCACACTTTACGCTATTCTTTTGTATAGGTTACTTCCAGAGATGGCAGTGGCAAAAAAAGGCGAATGCATGACAACAGAGAAATACAAATGATACCTTTCATCAACAAGGTTAACAATTATTAACATAAACTTTAACACAATTTTTCGACATAACGTCAATACTTAACGAAATCAGTTTTTAGCAATGTCACGGATTTATGATTTGGAGGTTAACTGTCAGTTTTGGCAGCGGTAGGTACCTCTTGAACACAGATTATTGAACTTCAATTCAGTCATTGTTTGGGTATATGCGGTTGGTATTGTGCCGATTGTTTTTAAAATGTATAGTAAAAGAAGTTTCAGTGGAAAAATTTTACTACTCTCTCTATTCGTAACTCCAATACTAGCAGAATGGAATACACAAGATTATATAAGGAGAGAGCATTCTCTTACGAAACCTTATCAAGGTGAGTGACCCCTGAGGATACGAATTAAGAAGTTCTTAGTGCAATTTGATATGAAATAAATCGAATTAATCTATTATAGGAAGCGGCATGGCGTTGCCGTACTGGGACTTTTTAGGTAGTACAATAGTTACGTCAAATTATGTACGGATTACTCCCGATTTGCAATCTAAATCGGGAGCTATATGGAATACCCATGTAAGTTTTAATAATAAGAAAATATATTTCTTGTCCACGCTTATGAACCACTAAATACTTTATTTTATATTCCAAAGGTTTTTCCGTACAAATTACATTGTAATAAATTAAGTAATCTTCACGCAACAATATAAATGCGGAATAAATTATTTGGCAATGATAAACCTTGATTTCAAAATATAACATTGACTTTCATTATCATTAAATTTCTCGATGATTCAAGAGTTTAAGTGACCTTCATTTAATGTCGTAAATGAAAACCTTTTCACTCTTGGGTAAATAAAGTTATATAAATAAATAAAACCTAATTTAACCCATTAACTTAGAATCGTTATGTAGATAATGTAAAAACTTCAATCAATTATTGGATGTAAGAAAAGACCAAATATTCATACAATATTAGAAATGTATATATACATTGTCATAAACTTAAAATAATTTCAGCCATGCCAGACAAGAAATTGGGACTTGCAAGTGCAATTCAAAGTACATGGCAAAGGCAAGGATTTATTTGGAGATGGTTTTGTAATCTGGTATGTCAAGGATCGCATGCAAAACGGCCCTGTGTTTGGCAGCAAGGACTACTTTAGTGGTCTAGCCATTGTCATGGACACCTACAGCAATCACAATGGTGCACACAATGTATGTTTATTTTTTTAAGAATTATGTTCAACGAAAGAGCCCACAAGCAATAACATAATTGGTTATAAGTTATTTTAATTATAAGAAACACATTTCTATGTATATTTCTCTAGTCATAGTTAAGTAAGAAGTAATCAGTTAGTCCTCAGACCCTGGATTTTGTATACACCTAATGCTATATTAGGTAAACAAAGAATTTCTTTTACAGCACCAGCACCCATACATCTCAGCAATGGTGAACAATGGATCGTTGCATTATGACCACGACAGAGATGGAACTCACACTCAAATAGCAGGTTGTGAGGCCAAGTTTCGTAACTACAATCATGATACATACATCTCTATTGCATATAAAGATGACACACTTATAGGTAAGACTAGGTCTCCACAGTGCCATAGTGTACTGTGCTTTATTGATTCCATATATAATATCAGTATTTTAAATTACAATTTATTAAGTTCCTCTAATTGCTCTAATGAGTTCTACTTGAGTTTACTCAGTGGTTTTTTTGCAATCACTACATTGAGAAAAAGATAATTTGCAATTTGGGGTTGGGACTAAGGCCATAACTAAATGAATGTGTTACAGTCTCAACTGACCTAGAGGGTAAAAATGCATGGAAGGAATGTTTTCGTGTAGAAAATGTGTTACTACCCACGGGATACTACTTTGGAGCATCCGCCACTACTGGAGATCTCAGTGACAACCATGACATAATTGCTGTCAAGATGTACGAACTTGACCTACTGCAGTCTGTAAGTATTATAACATATTTGTTTTTTTTCATTATTACTTTTTCATATATTTGTTATGCGCTTACTTACATCTGATAATATACATTCATCACTTTCATAAGTATCTTTATACAATTGCTATGGTTTCAACATTATCTTAGACTTCACCTCATTTAATTATTCAGTGCCAGTATATTTCCTAGTTTAAATTTTAAATACTGAGAGTGTTAATTAGCGACCCATTAAGTAGCGAAAAAGACAAAAATTCAAGGTTCTATGAATATAATCTAGATATTTTCTAACATGTTTAGTCTAGCTTAAAAGATATAAATTTTGATTATACGGCCAATGTGCAACACTAAATTTATAAAAAATGCAATATAGCTAGTTAACTATCAATATTAATTGCATATAAGTATATAATTTATGTATGTTTCAGCAAAACCAAAACGAGGATCGATCTCACTTAATACCATCAGCTGCTACATTCGATGCGCCACGGGAACACATTGATGATACAAAACCGGCTATGTCAGGTGTCAAAACATTTCTTTGGATGATGTTTGTGGCTATCATTATCATAGTGCTGGTCGTCTGTGGAATTATGTGGTATCAAAAGAGGCAGGAAAATGCAAGGAAACGACTTTATTGATATTGTTACAATACATCACTTTTGTCAAGTAAAAGACTATACAATTTTATATTTCAAAATTTTTACCGTCCCCTTGTCCGTTTGGTTCAACATAGAATCATAAAGCTATTAAATCTTGTGGCCCAGCTTTATTCACTAATTAAACTAATTTAGTAACACTCGGTCTTGAGTTATAGAAAATTTCAATTTTTTATACAATTAAATTTTGTTTTATATTATCATTGCTGTAATTGTGATAAATATGTGGTGATGTCAAAATGGAGTTCCCAATTGGTTTATGAATAAGGAACTATGACTAGAATCTGGTTTATCGATTGTATAATAATTTATGTGGTGAAAGATAAAAGCAATTCAATTTTAGGTTTGGGTAATAAGATTTTTTTTGTTAAAAATACATATATAAATAATGTTGGAATTGGACTGTGTAGTAAGTCTGTAAGATTAAAAAGTTTTTTGCCATTGGGACAAACAACTTGGTCGTACTATCAATTGGTTCTAGTTCTGTCTAGACTTAAATTTTACATGCATTACTTGTAAAATTAAAAATATTGTATATGTAATACTTATGATTCCAAAAGTTTCAGTTTATCATGATGGGCCTCTATTAATTTTAGAATTTACATCAGAACTAGAACCATAAAATAAGAAATATTAGAATATGTCATATCATGAGCTTGAAATGTAATTTAAAATAACATAAATGTACAAGTGTGAAAAATCAACTGTCTCGAAAAGTGATTTAAATTGTGAAAATCAATTAAAATCACCTGTTCATTGCTTTTTGCAAAAAAATCTCATAATATAGTTAAATATATTTTGAAATGCTTTCATACAAATTTGGTATTATTAATACAATAAATCTCAGTTTAAAACGTTGTCACATTTATTGATAATGTATTTAGCACCTATTTGTAGTAATGCATGAAGCCAAATTAAACGTTAGTAAGATTAGCTGTAATAGGGATCAAATATTTTTTATGTTTTAAATATTTTTATGCTAAGCCATTAAAATATCTTGTATTAAAAACATATACATTCATGGCTTGGTGTACTAGCGTAGCACTGTTATTTTTAATACATAGTATTGTAACAAAATTTTCAATATTTATATAACAATGCAATAATTTCATATCTTAATTTAGTATGACATTTATTATAATGGTAAAAGTGGAGTATAAAAACAAGTGACAATATCATGCAATACTTAGAAGCGTTATTCAAGTATAATTCTATGTCCTTAGTTAATAAAGGTGTGTTTTATAGTCATCACAATGTTTTTATAAATGTTGCAAGAAATAAAAAATACCAAAAGTATCTACCTAAATATCACAATACTTATATATGTCTACAATTGGCCCCAAAAGTACTTAGTTGGTGTTTTAGAATTTTCATTGATTGTAGTACTTGGGGGGTAGTAGCATTCCATAAAATATGTAACGTTTTACAGTAAATTTTACTAACTTTAGTTTTGTGACCAATCCCCCAAATAACCCCAAAAGTAATAACTAGGACCTCTATTGTATATATCTACTTTTCATATTTATTAATACAATTATTTATGTTTGATAAATCTGCTACACATTTTTGTTTATAACCAAGCTGAGTTTATTTTATTGTATTATATGTTTGTGATTTTTAATGTTTTATTTTATTCTTAACTTGGTTTATATTTTACTAACATTAAGGCCAGGAGGAAATAATTATCAGGATTTGATTAGGGATCCATACTGATGCCAAAACTACAATCAGTTAAATTTTTGTCTGTCTGTCTGGGTAACCGTTATAGAAACAAAAACTACTCGACAGATTTTAACGAAACTAAACATTATTCATTCTCCTGAGCTGATTATAGCATACTTTTCATCACGCTGCAATTAATAGGAGCAGAGCAGTGAAGAAAAATGTTGGGAAAACGGGAGAAGTTACTCCATTATTTTGGCTTCTGCAACCTTAATGGTTAAAGCTACACAATATATATCTATCTTTTATGGTTGACTCACAATAACATGTGTAACTCCCGATAGCTTAGCAGTTCGAAGCTTTCTGATTATATTTGTCTACTCTTACGTTTATAATATTCTCAGTCATCCCATATTAAAAAACATAACAGTAATAACGATTTCATAAAAAAAATTCATTAAAATCGATAAAGAAATACCAAAGTTATAAATACGCTAATAAGCCATAGCGCGTGAATTAGTATTCGAAGGATTAATATATATGGATTTATAAGGTCGCGAACACACAGGCAGGTGAATTTATCAGTAAATTAATATGTTACATATAGTAAGACGATCTTATATACTCGTAATGTGTATTCATATCTTTAAATGATATGCTTATACATGAATTTGTTAAAACCTATTTTGTTTTTTGCTACTGCCAATGTTCCAGCAATTCTGGAGCCAACGGGTATGGCTAGAGATGATGGTAGACGACCGGATGAAATGACTTTGATCCCATGGAGTATGGGAAGGGCTATGGTCTGGGATGCCACTTGTGTGGACACTTTAGCACCATCCCACCTTCTTGTCACAAGCTCCAAAGCTGGCGCGGCTGCAGAGCAGGCGGCAAAAAAGAAAAGGTCAAAGTACAAAAGTCTTTCCTCAAACTATGTATTTTTTCCATTTGGGGTAGAGACTTTTGGACCATGGGGTGCAAGTGCACAGGCGCTTATTAAAGAATTAAGTAGGCGCCTGGTAGACAGTACCGGTGATCCAAGAGCTGGTGCTTTCCTTGCTCAGCGTGTAAGCATCGCCATACAGCGAGGAACTGCCGCATTGTGGGTACTCTGCCACAGGGACCAAACTTTTTAAATTTGTTTTAGTTTTGTGTTTTGTTTTATTTTTAATTTATTATTTAGTTAGGTTAATATTAAGAATGTTTTGTGAAATAAATTCATTAAAACCAATTTTTGGCTCAATGAATTTATTAGAGGCATTTTAGAATAATGTTCGATGATTCTTTTGGGTCCGATTGGCGAACGAGTTAGACGTAAGTGTTATTCCTTGAAAATAGTTTTGTAAAATTATTGTGAATTAGCTAACTTTATTAAATATAATAATTACATATTGCAGTGTTTTGGTTAATATTGCAAGTCATATATTAAAATCCTGACAATAGATAATTAAGCAGAATATATAATTATGTAATAAGATATATTAGTACTCTGTAGTTCATTCAAATAGATAAATATATACAACTATAGACACAAATTATACAACTATGTGTTATAGTTGTATAGCAGGCTTGCTTGGCGCCTAGAAGCTAGCGAGTCACTTAGCTTCGTAAAAGGAACATTCTCGAACGTTCGCGACCGGCACTCCGCGCATTGCGCCTAGCTGCCGGTCGCGAACGTTCGAGAATCGGTCCCCGCGCATCTCGCGGCCGAAGGCTTAAGAAAGCGAGGCGTCCGACCACGAATTTTTGTCTGTTGTTCGACCTTATTAACAGACAATACTTAATTGATTTTAACAAACCGTGCTTACTTTTATTTTTTGAGAATTTACTTTTAGATTCCTTTTGTTGTTATTTTGGAAAATAGGTATTAGTTATTTAGGTAGTGTTTGAATATTCGTTTCGTCAAATTATTAATAGTTTACAGTACAGTTTCTTTCTTTTTAGGTGAAGTAGTAGTAGGTACGTATAGATTGTTAAACCGATAGGTGTTTTGGCTAACGTTCACTTTTGTTTTGTAAAAAACAAAAGAGAGAAATGAAAATAAATTAGTTTTATTGTATTATATATTTAATATAGTTTCAGCTTGCAGCAATGCCACCTAAAAAACAATTATCTTCGAAATTCGAGAAAAGCTAAGAGAATGAGAACTAGGCATTCTCAAAAATCGGCAGAGGAAAGAGCGCATCGGTTAAACTCTAAGAGTGTTAGTGCCTCAACTTCTCGAGCCAATGAAAGCTCTCCCGAGAGAAAGATCAGATTAGCAGCTGACAGAGCGAGACGAGCTACATCACGGGCCTCTCAAATCTCTTCTCAACGAGACGTAAGGCTTACCATTGACCGAGAACAACATGTGTTATCTCGAGAAGCTGAAACTGCTTACCAACGAGAATTACGTCTCACAGCGGATCGCGAACAGCATCTACTATCCCGTGGCTCAGAAAACTTCCCTGAGAGAGAATTACGTCTCACAGCTGATCGCGAACGGCATCTACTACCCCGTGACTCAGAAAACTTCACTGAGAGAGAATGACGTCTCACAGCTGATTGCGAACGGCATGTACTATCCCGTGACTCAGAAACCTTCACTGAGAGAGAATTACGTCTCATAGCTGATCGTGAACGTCATATTTTATCTCGCAAGTCTGAAACTTGTACTCAATATAAAGACCGTTTTGATAAGGGTGCACCATAATATTATTTGATCTCTTGAAGATGAACCTGTGCATGAACATCGACTAGAGTCGGAACGCGAATATTACAATTCTTTCAGACAAGAACAATTAATAAGTTTGTGCAATGATCAGAATACTGACAATTTGTGAGATGGTCTTTTCACTCGCCCCCATTATTCTCTTTTTCTCAATATATTCAAAGAACTCAGAATCAAACTTATGTACTCTAGCTCCGCTAAAACAGGGCACTTTTACAACTTGATTGTAAACTCCTGATAAAAGACCTGTTTGGTTTGCACAACTCATCGAGAGTAGAATACCACATAACTGACTCAAATCGTGTACATAAGCGAAAATTGAATAGAGCAAATAATTATGAACCAGAAGTTGATGAAGTAACTTTATTACATGTCAATCCGGATTGCTCTTATGTCCGCCTACCTAATGGAAAGGAATCAACCGTTTCAAATCGACATTTAGTACCGTTTGAACAGGATGGGCATATAGTTCTTGATGCTGACGAAATGTTAAACCAGAGCACAGACTATAACCGTGATGATTGAAATGATTCTCATCAAATGTTTGACACTTAAGATGTAACGGATGCTGAAGGAGATGTGACACGTTTAGCTAGATGATGTTCGAATAGATGAATCCACTATCAAGTCCAAATCTGGAGGCTGAAACACGTAGACCAAAGGGAGCATCGATTACTGAATCGCCTACGGGATTTTGTCTGTGGGACTAAAACTTTTTAGCATAGAAGAATGTCATATCAAGAAATGTGACACTATTATTTTTTATCTCGTCTAATTTTGTCGATTAAAACCATTATTATCATACGGTTTTATCTTATTTAACAAATACAATAATCAAACTTGAATAAAAAGGAATAACATTTATCATAATAATATTAAAATACTTTTGGTGTAAATAAAAAAAATTATTACATAGACTTGCTATTGAAATGTCTGCCGAAGAAGATGAGGATTTACCATCAATCTTATTTAAAGACGATAGACAAAAGTCGGTTGGTAGACCTGCCATTAATTCTTTATTATGTATTATTTTTTAAACGAAAAATGTAGAATAAATTAATAATGATTGATTTTGTAATGCAATGCAATGTTATAACTCCCACTGTATTGTAAATATTTATATTGTATTCTATAAAAATTAATTTGTTACTAGGGAGACTTCTCTATGCCAGCTGCTGATATATTAGCATCTCAAAGAGCAAGAGAAGAAGAGTGTGTTCAAGAGCTTCTAGAGCTTGGCTCTAAATTTGTAAATCAACCAAGTGATTCAAGTGGCTCAGACAGTGAGGCTTCACTGAATGCAGCTGTTGATGCACTATGTGTAGAGAAAATTGTCCAGCATGTGCATGCTCCATCTCCTAATGCCCTGCTGCGCTCCTTGCTTAGTGCTCCAATATTGCAGCCTTACGACCTTTCCCTGCTAAACTATTCTGCTATACTACTAGATACAAATGATGAGCAACTCATAATAACTTTTTTAAATGAAGTAAGATTAAGTGAAACTGAAACTAGTGGAAATCACTTTATCCCTGGAATTTAAAATGTATTTTTATTTCAGACAGTATTACATATCAGGCAATGCATTAAAAGATGCAATGAGAGTGACAATTTGTTGGGGGATGAAGATACTATAGTATTATGTTGTTGGTTGTGTGCATCAAGTATCTGGAGTGGCCATCAGCCATCTGGCACACATGCAGTGTTGTCAGAGCTACTTAAGTGGGTAGCACCAGTTTCAGTAGAAACAATAGCTGGTGCTTTGGTTACAGCATTACAAAAGCCACGTGTTCTAGTGGAAGCCAGTGATGCAGTATGGGGTCATACTTTGGCCCAGAAACGCATTGCAAGCCACCTACTGGCTGCTGCCCTCAATTCACTAGCACCCAGTAGTGCCTCTGCTGTGCTAACCTCGCCTGACCTTAACTTAACTATTGTGTGTACACAAATGCAACGTATGTGGCGTGATTTAAATGCAGATGAACGCCAAGCCGCATTTATGGTGGCAGCACGGGTGGCAGTTCGTAATGAACCTGAGCCTGGCGGACTAGAGAGCCTGCGAGCGCTATTAGATTTTCCAGTACCAATTCAACCACGACAGGGACCTGATCTTCTAGAGGTAATGAATGCAAAAATTAGCCCATTGAGTGAGCCACATTCACCTTTCATAAAACTTTGATTCTTGATTGTCAACACATACTTTAGAAATCATCTTGCTTTTTTACAGATCCTTGTTGCAGCTTCAAGATTACAGATACTATTTGATGTTCACAACATAAAGACTCTTAACTAATTATGAAATTAAATATGAATATGTATTTACTATAATTACATCTTAATTAAAATAAATACACCCTTTGGAGTAGAAACTTTTAGACCTTGGAGTACTAGTGCTAGCTTATAAAGGAATTTAGTAGGCACCTGATAGTCAGTACCAGTGATCCAAGGGCTGGTGCTTTTCTCGCCAAGTGTATAAGCATCACGATACAGCAAGGAAATGCCAATGCAATGCAAGCTTTATGGGTACTCTGCCTCATGAACCAAACTTTTAAAATTTGTTTTAGTTTTGTGTTTAGTTTTAAGTTAAATTAATTAGGTTAATACTAAGAATGTTTATGTTAAATGTTTTTGTTTTATTAGAATTAAATATACTATCATTAAAATCAGTTTGCATGTAAAACATTTTATTAATAAATTTGTATACATTCAAAAGTTTTGCTCTTATAAAATAATATCACATTGTGAGACTCAGGATAGCATACATTGAGTGAGTGATGGCTCTGGATGATCAAGATCAGGCAAGTGGCAGATCTGTGCCTAGACGTAGTACTGGAAGGGTGAGGGCTGCACCTACCAGACGGCGCTCATATGAGCCCCGGCATTCCCAACCAGCTGCATGTAACAAGGAGCGCGCAGCTGGCTGTAAGTGTGACAAAGCACACTCTAGTGAATGCAGACCTCGGGAAACGGCCGCCCGTCGCGCTGCTGCTGTAAGAGCTGTACCCACACCACACCTCCGCCATTCGCTCATTACTGACAGTCCCTCCACCCACCCGCTATCCGATGCTCCCTGGAAGTCTAATACACTTACTGTGCCCACTATCTACAACAGATATTTATCTTGGAGTAAGTAAACAATAAATCAAGGTACATTACAGAATTAACATTAAAATTTTATTATTCAATATTTTAATTTCTGTATATGTTAACAAGTAATACTACTTTTTTGTATCTAAACAATTTTGTTAAATAAATATAATATAAACCTATCCCATAATACACGATCATGTAAATATTAGGTACCAATGAAATCATGAATACATACATATCCTTGGTAAGAAGATAATTCCTCCTTTTTATTGTCATTAGTAAGGTTGATTTTAATGGGAAGAGAGTCTTTTCCTGGTGGCAATAAACAACCATGGGCCTCAGCTACAAGACCATACAATTCCCCAGAAACATTCTGTAAATAAAAGATACGAGTTTCTTTAATTAGCAAATATATTTAGTTTAGATACATATCATGTAAAACTAGTAAGTACCTGTGCATGTTTAAGCGCTAGTGCGTAGCGGTAAAGCAGGACCGTAGCCCCGACCATAGTGATCGCGGCTGGTAGCAGAACGGCGCATGCAGTAGGAGACACGCCGCAGAAGATAAATAGTACCGCTGCTCCAAGCACGCAAATCTCCAGTGTTACCTAATTAAGTAGTTTAATGATTTAAGATATTAAAACAATACTATAAATAAATACAATACATTGTACACTTACCTCTTGAAAGAAAAAGAACAAAAAAGCATCCCAAAAGTTAATAGAATAGCTATTTTGAACGAGATCACGTCTTTTTTCTAGATCTTGAAACCTCGCGAATCGCACAATAATCTCACACGGCATTCTCAACAAATCTTAATACAGTAATAATATCGGTAACTGCTATTGAAGATGCATTCTTTACTTAGCGTGGTAAATAAAACATGATTTACCAGAAAAAATATTTATAAGCAAAATATTCAATTCTTGTGTTTTCCCCCGAAAACTTAACAAATTAGGCTATGTAATCACTCACACTTAAATTATAAAAACTAAACACAAACATTTAAGACACAGATTACAAATGTTTTCTCTTTGACTCTTGAACATGACATATACCTGTCAAGCTAAAGACAAGCATTTAAGTACACGATATATTATGAATATGATGTACCTTATGTTTAAAATTACCCCATCATTATGAGACGCAGACTTAAATTTTTATGATTATTTTGGATATTATTATTTGATTACGAGTTATAATAATTACATAAGCAGCCTGTACAACAAATTTAGAATTCCATTTTTTTGTTTATAAGCTACTTTACAACTTGCATAGATGGCACACATAACAAGATCAAAAGTTGCATATTCGTTACGTGGTGCCTGAGATAAAATCACTTTTAGGACTAGTATTTAAGAGGCTTAATATATTATATTATATTATTAGTGATTTCATATACGTAAACGGTACGTATAACATCGATATCAGCGCTAACAATTTGTGTGTAAAATGTTTACATGATTTCTAACTATTCAATATATGAAACTTTGGTTGAAAACGTTAGGAAGCTAGGGCTCTTCATGAGATCTGGCAACTATTTAAAGTTTAACAGTGCAAATGTTCTTGCCTTTTAAAATACGTTCAAGAGATTTTAATTCCGTTTCAGGAATGGGACTGAAAGTATTTGTCGTTACTTTTTGTACATAGCTATCTATGACTCCAAGAAGAATTTTGATGATCATTAAGTAGACATGAGATTTTTTTTACATGAATAAAATCTAATAGCTATGCAATTGTAACTTTAATAATTTAAAAAAAAGACGTTTAGACGTTTATAAGTCTGTATGGGCACTCATTGTTAAATCATACGTAATGTGCCTTTCACTTGGCACGTTATTGGGCACCGACAAGCTTGCCCAGATATCATAAGTATAGGAATAAAAACAATGTGGATCAAAGTTTGTTTAATTATATGTTTAAGTTTCTGAGCTTAGGTACTCTGGTACGTAGTGGAGCAGACGTTTTATATCTGAACAAAACAGGTATTACTCACATATGATTTTTTCTCATTCTTGTTTTTAAGCCCACACCGCTTTTCCCTTAGTAACAGAATATAGAGTAAAGAAAATAATATATCAGTCCCGATGCAGTTCTATATACCGCTAGCAATCCCAAGTATTCCATCCTATATAAGCCATCAACATTTTGAAACATGACTATATTACATTTTATATATATAATTTTTTTTTGTAATTTTGTTCGGGCTATGTTTGTATGTGTGTTGTTGGTGTGCCTTATTAAATAAATAAATAATAAAATATATATATATATATATATTTTTTTTTATATAGTTAAAATTAACATGCATATTAGAATAAAATGAATATCATTGCAACATCTATGTCATATGCTGATTCTACTATATTTAGCTATAGATAGATTATATTATACTGACATACTTATATTTAACTGCTATTAGAGATCGTTAATCTAATTTAGTTATGCACAGAATTAGCATCATAATATAGACGCGTGTTTTGTAATTTGGCGATCGCCAACTGTTTTACTGAATTTTGGCTCGGTTACTACTGTCTGTGAACTGTGGCCTCCGATGATTGCGCACAACGTAGACCAGTAGCGAGAAATAGTAGTAATTGTGTAGCAGCGAGATGAGGCCGCGTCACGTCACCTCCAAAACTTAAGGGGAACATCGCGAAACAATTTAAACAATCCACTGATAGTTTGATGGTATGTTTTTTTTGATGAGAAAAGTGTGTGCGAGTGTGTAGTGCTACTAGATTCTTCGTGCTACGTACAGCTACGTTGTTACCGACGCGCTACGAAGTGCATGCTGAACGGTTTCAGTCAAACAAACAGTCACAGGTCAGAGACATTTTTTTCATATCAGGCATAATCTACTTTTTACACTAGACACAAAAAGACGAAGGAGTATAAATATTTTTTTCCATGAAAAGGACTTTTAGTTAGTGTTTTTAATTGTTAGAAATACCAATAAGTATTATAAAGCAATGTTGATTACAATATCCTGTCAAATCGATTTGTTAAAAAAGCAAATATAATTTAAAGCAAAGCACACTGTTTGATCAGTCGCATTATAGCGTCAGTAACGGCTGATCAAATATTTGTGCCCATCTACAAGTAAATATCCAAAAGTGGAAATTCTCACAAACATTTTTAATGATATTAAGTATCCGAAAACTGGACATTTCACTAATGAAGAGAGTTCTGCAAACGATATGTGGACTAATTTAAAAAAAAAACATGTTTATGGAATACCCTTTCCGTAACTATCCTCCTCCTATATTCATTTAAGCCAACATACTATACAAGTGTAATATTAATCGAACATTATCCAAAAGTCCCGCTTTGTTTAATTTGGTATATTTAGTGTATTTATTATAGATTTTGCACTTTATCAATTTGCCTGGAGGACTCGCTGAAAGCGATAAGGCAGTTGCTCTCCTCCTCACTTTAATATTATATTTGTGTATATTTTTTTCATATTTATTTATTTCACCTCTTATTAATATATAAGCTTATGGCCAATGTAAAAAGGCTTTTAACATGTCATTAAACGATATGACACAACACACAATGTAACAATTTAAAAATCCATAAAAAACGGTTGAGTTTTTTTTGCTGTTACTAAACGAATGTATAACGTCTTATTTAGACATCTATTGTGTTTCTACCAAAATGGTAACACATTACACCAAAAGCGGCTGGTTAACAGTATTGTGAAACTAAACAGCTTTTTAAGAATACGTCATTTGTATAAAAATCAAGAACCAAAATTTAAAAATAACTTATTCATTTAACCAACATTCTGACGCATGCTGAAGCATCGTCGAATAATTATAAAAAAATGACTATACAATTACCAACCAGAACAAGGATGTAGAGAAAGGCTGAAGAATGAAGGCTGGCAAGAAACTCTCCGCCACTTTTAATCGCGAATGAGTGGTGGGTGAATAAAAGTATTTTAAAAAACCTAAACCATCAGTGTGTATAGTGAAATAGGAGAAAACATTAACGTTATATTTAGAACAACCCGTAAACACACAGTACATCGAGATAAATCAAGGAAATCATCAGGAGCTATGAATTACCTCCATACAAAATTAGCTCCCTCTAGGGAGGGAGTTAAGAGTTGTGGGTGTTATAAAGAATTTGGAACATCAAAGATATCGACGTGTCAGCTATAGGCTTTAATTAATTGAAACTAAAATACTACTAAAGAGTTGTTGTAACACCATATGTATATTTATTTAATTGCCCACAGGTAAACCTGTGGGCAATTAAATAAATATACATATGCTACCTGAAAATTTAACGTTAACGATATATATATACAGTCGATAATAAAGTAAATATATCGGTTTAAAATATAAAATTAAGTTTGCTTAGTCCCCGTCTCTAACCTTTTAACCTTCATACTGTATAATCAACTATTATGAGTCTCCAATTATTATAAGAATATTAATCTACTCAATTTAATGTTTCAAAAGATGATACCATTTTTTGTAGTTGTTGTTTTTTGGAGTTGTAATAGTACTTTTAATGGATATAAGAACTGCTTTGGATGTAATTTCTTGGATTTGTGAAAAACAATTATTTGATAACAACTTATAATTTGTATAAATTTTTTAAATATGCGAAAAAGTTTGAATATTAAATTTTGCAAATTCTATAAAAGGAGCGAATTAAGGAAAGTCGCTCGAGATGAATTTGCATTTTAATTCATATTGGAGGCATCTTCTCGATCGTTAGCGAATAAAAAAAAACGCTAGTCTTTTACACTTTGTTTTTGATTTAAGAATTAGATGGTGCAAAATAAAAAGAAATTACCCCAGGGGGGTACCACCTGTCGTGGAGAATCCCCTCCTGCGTGTCCACCTAACTGTTTTGTTGTTGGGCCCCCAGGCTGCCCTTCGTATTCTGGGGGGGGCAATTTTGCGCTCATATCTAAAAACACATCTCATAAATGTCGGGGCAAACAGAGTAAGCATCACTTGGCACCTTCCTCATCGCTTACTGTGGACTTCTGCAATGTGAGGGGGCTTGTTTCGAACTTAAACGCTGTTCACCACCACCTTGAAACAGCTTTGCCGGCCTTACTCTTTCTTACCGAGACACAGATTTCTTCTCCTGGCGACACCTCTTTCCTCTCCTACCCTGGTTATAAATTAGAACATAGATTCTTGCCAAGGGCTGGAGTGTGTGTCTATGTCCGGGATGACATTTGCTCTCGTCGCCTCACGTTTCCTGAAGGAAAAGACCTATCGATTCTTTGGCTCCGCGTAGACTGCGATGACCATCCGCGATTCTACGCATGCCTTTATAGGTCTCATAGCGGTAATGCCGAAATTGACCGACTTGTGGAGCACATACAATCGGCTACAGACTCCTTGATTGCAAATGTTCCTACCGCTGAAGTCGTAGTTCTTGGCGATTTTAACGCCCACCATACCGACTGGCTCGGCTCTACTACCACCGACTATGCGGGAAGAATATTTCACGACTTTGCCTTGGCCTACGACCTGACTCAAATGGTGCCCTCGATCACGAGAATCCCAGATGTCGAAGGTCATAATCCTTCACTGTTGGACCTGCTGCTGACTTCTCACCCGGACGGGTATCATGTATCAGTTGATTCCCCATTAGGATCTTCAGATCACTGCCTTGTTCGGAGTACTATAAGAACAACGCGACTCACTAGACCTCGTTTTGCAGGTTGTCGTCGCGTCTGGCACTATAGGTCAGCAGACTGGGATGGAATGCGCTCCTTTTTTGCTTCCTACCCGTGGGGGCCGATTTGTTTTTCGTCGGATGATCCGAATGCTGCTGCCGACTCTGTCGCTGATGTGGTGCTGCAGGGAATGGAGCTTTTTATTCCTTTCTCTGCTGTGCCCATCGGTGGCAAGTCCCAACCTTGGTTCAGACAGTCTTGCAAAATGGCGGCGCGCCGAAAGCTTGAATGTTATCGTACCTGGGCTCAAGCGGCAGCATCACGTGATGTAAATACCAGCGTTCTTAAAAAAGCATACAACTCGGCCTCTAGGTCCCTCAAAAGTGCCATTGCTAAGGCAAAGTCTATTCACATCAGCAGAATTGGTGATAGACTGGCTCGGCTCCCTTCTGGGACACGTGCATTCTGGTCTCTTGCCAAGGCTGTTCAAGGAAACTTCTGTAAGCCATCTCTTCCACCACTACTTGGGGCGAACAACCTGATGGCCAACACCCCGAAAGAAAAAGCCGATCTTTTAGGCTCTCTTTTCGGGTCCAACTCGACGATTGATGACCACGGGAATACTCCACCGACGTTATTGCGGTGTGATACCTCGATGCCCGAAATTGTTTTTCGGCTTCGTGCTGTACGCAAAGCCCTTACTTCCCTGGATATTCATAAGTCGAGTGGACCGGATGGTATTCCTCCAATAGTGCTGCGCACTTGTGCTCCTGAGTTGGCTCCGGTCCTGACGCGTCTTTTCCGGCACTCTTATTCACTCGGCATTGTCCCGAACGCTTGGAAGACCGCCTTGGTTCACCCGATTCCTAAAAAAGGCGAACGCTCTGATCCTTCAAACTACCGCCCAATAGCTGTTACCCCTTTATTTTCTAAGATAATGGAGACTGTTATCAACAGCCAGCTCCTTCGTTACCTAGAGGAATGCCAGCTGATTAGTGACCGTCAATACGGTTTCCGCCGTGGCCGCTCAGCTGGTGATCTTCTAGTTTTCTTAACTCATAAATGGGCAGAAGCTGTTGAGTCTAAAGGGGAAGCACTGGCGGTTAGTCTGGACATAGCAAAGGCCTTTGATCGGGTATGGCACAAGGCGCTTCTCTCAAAACTTCCAGCATATGGGCTTCCCGTGAAGTTATGCGACTGGATCTCCAGTTTTTTGGCCGATCGGAACATCAAGGTCGCTGTCGACGGTGCATGTTCCGACCTCAAATCCGTAAACGCTGGAGTTCCCCAAGGCTGTGTACTCTCTCCTACGCTGTTCCTCTTGCATATCAATGATATGTTGCACTTAAGCAGCCTTCATTGTTATGCGGATGACAGTACTGGAGATGCTCTATATCACGGCCGTGCAAATATTTCCCGGGTTGATGTCGAGCAGTGTCGGGTCAAACTTGTATCTGAAGTCGAGACTCTACTGCGTGGAGTCTCGGATTGGGGTCGACTTAACTTAGTCCAATTTAACCCCTCGAAGACCCAGGTTTGCGCGTTTACCGCTAAAAAGAATCCCTTTGTCGTGGCCCCACTATTCGATAACATTCCTCTTAAAGCCTCAGCCAGTATTGGAATTCTTGGTGTCGATATATCGAGCGATGTCCAGTTCTGCAATCATTTGGAAGGTAAGGCTAAGTTAGCCTCTAAAAAGCTTGGTGTTCTCAGCAGGGCGCGTCAGTATTTCACATCAGGCCATCGCTTGCAACTCTATAAAGCGCAAATTCGGCCTCATATGGAGTACTGTTCCCACCTCTGGGCGGGGGCGCCCCAATACCAGCTCCTTCCATTTGATCGCATCCAACGCAGAGCGGCTCGTATCGTCGACGACCCCATCCTTTCCAATCGGCTTGATCCTTTGGCTCTGCGTAGAGATGTAGGCTCCCTCTGCATCTTCTACCGCATTTATCATGGGGAGTGCTCTGATGAATTGTTCGGGCTAATACCTGCAGCGGAATTCCATCACCGGACATCAAGGCAGAATACGAAATTCCATCCGTACCACCTTGATGTCTGGCGTTCCACGACTGTGCGTTTTTTAAGGCAGTTTCTGCCGCGCACCACCTCTTTGTGGAACCAACTGCCAGCGCAGGTATTCCCGATCCGCTACGACTTGGGGACCTTCAAAAAAAGAGCGTTCCTCTTCCTTAAAGGCCGGCAACTCACTTGTAAGCCTCCTGGCGTTGCAGGTGTCCATGGGCGGCGGTTGGCACATCACTCGAAGTGACCCGCCTGCTCGTTTGCCTCCTCTCACATAAAAAAAAAAAAAAAAGAAAGTTAAAATGTCATAACACTATCATAGTAGCTATTGTTAGTATTTAACTACTTCGACTAGTAGCGACATCTATGTTACCGTCAATACAGTGACGACATCGATCCTAAATCGCGCTGTCGAGGTTCAGCACATGCTTGGTGCTCGAAAACCGACAGTTTTCGAGCACCAAGCATGTAAACGACCTTAGCTATCCTCTGTTCGGGCCGGTCAATTAGTGGTTTTTTATTCGTCGGGGAATCCTTTTACGAAATATTAATTACTTATTACTTGATTAACATCAGTTTAAATTATTATCAATTATAAGTGTATATTAAAATCTATATAGCAGTTTTTACTTGCTAAAAACTGCTATGCAGATTTAAATTAGTCACGACATTTATCATATCAATCTTTTGTTTTTCTCTTATTATTTTTAAAGTTCAAAGGAAAAATAAAAATTATACGTTTTGATAAATATATCAGACGGGACATTTGAGTAACCTCAAAAAACTTGTTGTACAAGGTTATTAAAAAAGTTAATTAAAAATATGATTTATAAGTCTCATCCTATGTAAAAAACCATATTAGGTTCGCGTAAATAAGTTACAAAAAATATATTGTTTCAATCTGTGAAAACATGCCACATTACAATTACTGTACACACAAAAATAAAACGTAAAAAACCGCTTGTTTGTACTGTTGAATACGGATGTGTGTCACATCTCAATAAAAATCTCGTGTTGAAGCTTTGTTCGAATAGCTCTGAAGACTATCCGTTACATGATAATAGTCAAAGCAAGTGTGATCACGAAGATCTTCATTATTTTGCATCTCAACAGTTTCCTAACTTCTACATTTGCAATTCTCATCGTTTCACTGTTGGGGCTTTTATAATACAAACACATGTTGACTGTTTCTTTGTGTAATCTAAGAACTAAATTGCCTACAATGAGCAATGTTCTTCTCCGCCACCAGGTATAATGTATTGAAAAAAGTTTATAACTTTGGAAAAAGTAAGTTTTCTATAAGTGTTGTGTCACGTGACCAATTATTTCATCCATTCAGTGTTCACAGCTAGCAAAAAGCGATGACATCTGTATATTCCCACAAGATTTCGGGTTTATGTTACCAAATTCACCACGATCCTAACGCCTCGTTATTGATGTATGTGACGAATATTCAAGGAAAAAAAGGTGACGAGGGATATTAAACCAATTATTGTGCAGATACCAAAGCATTGTTTGATTAGATTACTTAATAATTATGTTTATTGTATGTCACGTTTTGTGTTTTAGTCTGTGGACTGGCTCAAGCCGCCACTCGCGTTTGATTTTCCCGCCAATTCTAAATACCATACGATTGAGCTGCCATATACTCCCAATGTAAATGTTTCTAATTAATATCAGACAAATCTAATTTTATTTAGACATTACTGCTAATTTATAACATTACCAAGAATTTGTAGAATATAAAAACACGTATAACATTTCCCACGATTTATTTTTATTAATCATATTTAATTTATGTTCTACAATCAATTAAATACTGTAACACTTTAATATGTTTAATTTATAATAGTATAACGGCTTATGGTTTTAAGAATGTTTGTATTTGTATAAATATTCGCAGGAATTGAATATTAAATAAGTTCGTATTGTATCTACGTAATTGCCGTATACGAGTATACTCTAAGGCCACTATTCTAAAGTAATTCAGGAATGTCACTGATCGAGCGCCTCATTCATGATACAATAGTACGATAATGACCTTGATTCTAAACAAAATGTATTGGCTATTGTAACATGTTTTCGTGCAGGGCTACACTGTAAAACTAACTCACTCAATAATTGGCTGGAATTGTCTAATAAACGTCACATCACGACACCCAATTTCGGTATTGTTCGCTCGCGCATCACAATTCGAGAATTACGCTACGAAAATAGAATTTAAATTAGAATCACTATTATTGTCACTGTGAAAGCTTTCTTATCTGTGAGAGTTACATATATTAAAATAATACAGGAAGTTGTATTATTTTAATATTTATTTCTGTATTCACACATTGTTGCACTAAAATTATAATTATAATGCCTATGCAACTGTTTAACCATAGTTTAGTTATCATGCTTTTAAGTCTTATTTGACGTTTTAAAAAGATGTGTTTTCCTAAACGTTCTTTAACTATACTTCCGTTTTAGTATAAAATTGTTGCCATTACAACGGCCACCAAATTTTTCCAAAAATACATATTTAATGTGTCCACAGACTTTTATTACTTATTTATAGTCTGTAGTGTCTTAAAATGCAAATATTTGTCATTTATTGTCGTTGCATCAAATAAACCGCGCTTTTCTTTAACATTGAGAGTGCAATTTGATTAAATAAACAGTAATGTATGCCTTGCAGTTATATGAATAGTTATGCACGTATTAAATTTTGTAAATGTAGAGTACAGTTTTTGACAATTCATAGGTGTACCAAAGTTATCTATGTGTACCAGTGCAGTGTAATCAGTGCATTATTTGGAATAACACGATAAAACTACCAACAATCCAACAAGACAGCGTGTCATTTAAACACTTTGGTATCAAAACAATTTTTTTATTAAATGTATCGGACACTTGTTTAAAAGTCAGTATTTTTTGTAGGATTCAATTATCTGTCTGTGGTATTTAATATAAAAAATCTACAGAGACTCGTGAGATACTTTTTGCACACTTTATGTTATCAATTGATCGATGTATAGAACGATACGATGTTGGGATGATTTCCGGAAAACCTATTTTATCTTTAAAGAAAAGTTGATAGATATTTGCTATAATTAATAGATATTTGCACAGACTAATGGTTATTGTAATATTAATGTTTGGCTCTATATAGCCGTTTCGATGCCGAGTTCTATTTTCGGCTGATTATGATAATTATATCTGTGCATTATGTTAGATATCGCTCAACACATATAATTTGTTCTTCTACTTTTAAACACAACAATTTAGAATATATGTTTGCGTTCTCAAATTTCTGTTTATATTTTTTTTTCTAATATCATGCGTATTACATTAATTAAATCTGTCGGAACAGAACTTTGTACACTTTTCATATTAAGAACCAGTCATTAAATCTGGACAAGTTAACCATATTTATGGTGCGCAATTTGGTACCTTTGAAATGATACTGCGCATACAGATTGAAAAAATTAAGAATCCGGTTTAATTTAAATGTAAAACGTTCACAAGATATAATAAATATAATTAAGAACTTGTTTGGATGCCAGTGCGAATATTTAATTCCTACTCATAAATTGACGTCAGTGGTAGCCAATAGCTGAATAATGTTATTCGGTTTAGTTCGGCAATTCGGCCTCGAGCGAAATATTATTTATAGAAAAAGTTATAAGTTACAAGCGGATTCTTATCTTTGTTATCTACTTGTATTACAGTTTTTACAAACTCTGTTTTGTAATGCAAATTCTTACCTCGCTGACCACGAAAGCGTACTCCAAAAATATAAATTCGCGTTTGCTAAAGAGATTTTGTTAAACTTTACAAAGATATAATGTTTAAAAATAGACAGTTAGCGATATTGAATGTTTTGATTCTGGTAATGAATAATTAATCATTTATTTAAATTAGTTTATTATTATTGATTATCCTTAAAAAAATATTATTATTAACCAAACTTTTGTTATCCGTTAACGACAAATTAGTTAAATTTAATATTAATAATTACGGTTTGTCAAATGGTATGAGGATGATATATTTTATAATTATTACAAAAACACATAAAAGCCATGTCATTTTAGTATTTGAATGTTTAATAAGTGATACTAATAATATATTAATGCAAAAGCTTTGAAAAAGTACATATATACTGATATATATTGCATAGTACTTTTACCTGTACCATAGTACTTTTACCATATAATAAATATGTCGATACCGAAGCTTAGATAACGATAAGGGAGATATTAAGATATTAAATAGTTTTATGTTGATATTAGAGACTACATATTTCTACAACAAATACTGTAAAAAAATCGTAATTGCTAAATGAAATATTGGAATACGAATTTATATAGAGATCTCTTTTGTAACGTCATTGATATTATACAGCTGATGTTGTATGAACAATAATAAAAAATAGTATTCCTTTTCATCTATCGGTGTAAGCATCGCGAAAAATAATGACACAATAGGTTTTCTTTGAATTGAAAATCCAGTCATTTGGTTCGTAATATTTTTTTTAGGTATTTCATTCGACGTTGCTATAAAATCGGCTGTGTTTTTGAATACATTGTAATGTGTCAAAATTCGCATCAGCCTTGGGCTACCAAAATTTTTTTATACAACTGGGTTTTCAATATTTTTTAAAATCTGCTCTTAACGTCATTTGTTATATTGCATATTATTTTGCATTTAAAATAAAGGCAGTATTGAACATATTGTTTTTTTTTAAATATATTGTTTAGATTTAATAAAAGATTACACATGCGTAATTATAATACAAAAAAGTTGCAATAAAATGAAACAATTTTAAGTTATTTGGTTCTGATTTTATAGTGTTTTTTCCTTATTTTAAGTTATGAATAAGAGATGATATAATCAATTAATTATCAATACCGTAACTATAGTTACAGTATAATAAACTATTTAAAATAGGACTTTACACTAAGCACTAATAAAATTAAACAAAAATGATTATTATGTAACGATAATTCTTAATTATACAGCATGACATTTATTGACGATTTTTCGGAAATGGATCGGTCTGCGCCTGCTAATTAATTACATTTTATACGACGCGACGATGACGAATCTTTTTTATGTGTTCAATCGATGTTTTTCGTGTATAAAATAAATATATACAGTGATAAATAATAAGATATTAATTATGGAATAATCAAACAATATATCGTATTAACATTTATTTATATAGAAGAGGCGGTAAACGAGCAGGAGGCCTACCATAAAGGTGAATCCGCCGCCTGTAGACATTCTTTTCATATAATTAACTTCAATGATTACCTATTTTATTTTATATAAATATGTTTCTAAAGTCTAAACATTACACATGATATCACAGGCAAACAAAAATAGGACATATATACATGCATAACCATAACTTAACTAAACAATGAAAACTATATAATATCAATAATAAATCAGCCACCATCTATTGAGAAGGTGCACTAGTATCTCTTAAGATACAACAAAACTACTTGGTATTGTAATGTAATATAGGTATAAGTAAAGCTGTATCAATCAAGCCTTTAGTGAAGCTTCGTCGCGTCTCGATACTGTTGTCTTAGCTGCTGATTGCTCTCCGCCGCTCGGCTAAGTTTACTGTCGGGACTTCAATTAACTGAACGAGTTAATTTAGATAATTTAAACGAGGGCAGAATGGTGGTAAGAAAAACAAAGATCTTAGACAGAAATATAGTAACGTCATACCTAAATTAAAAATAATTGTTTGTTTTGATTCGTAATAATAACATTTTTCAGATAAATCTTGCTATCTGTCATCTCTGTGTATAATTTGCAGCTGAAATTTATAACGGAACACCTAGGCAGAATACAAAATTTCACTCGATGTTCGTCGTTCCACCGCTGAGTGTTTTTTTTATGTAACAGGAGGCAAACGAGCACGCGGGTTTGATTGAAGTGTTAACCGCCGCTAATTAACACCTGCAAACTGCAGGAGGATTACAAGTGTGTTGCCGGCTTTTAAGGGAACGCTCTTTACGTATCCATATATACGCTCTGTACCTGTATATCTGTATATCTATATATATACGCTCTGTACGCTCTTTTCTTGAAGGTAAATTTGTAAGACACTTCTTACCACAAACCACCTACGTCCGGCACCCGTCACGGCATTTCCAAACCAAAATGACTTGGGATTCTTCAATAGAGCGTACCATATCTTTAAAGGTCGGCAACGCACTTACGGAAGTGTCTTGGTACGTGGCAGTGACTTCACTATTATGGTATTTGCTTTCCAAAATATTCTATTGATCCATCCAAGTTATCCAAATTACCTACTTGATTAGTAATATTTGTTTTTATCATTGATGCCTTGCGCCCGTGCGCTACATTTTTGTTAAACTTTCTGACACAGAGGTTTCTCATAAGCATGTCGGTGGCTTGTTGATCGGTGTCTACAAATAGATGCAGAGTTAAGCGACAAATAATCGTCGCAAAGGTGACACGACCTCACATTCACAAACTATGTTATAAAAATAAACATTTATTTCAACGCTATAATACCATCTCATAATGTATTTACAGCAGTTAGTTATGTTTCTTATCTAGTCTAGTGACAACGATCCAACTACCCAACTGGAACAACTAAACATGGAGGACTAAGCCAAAATAATGTTGTTTTTTTAAATTCCATTTTGGATTATTCACTAAATAATCCGCCGTTGTTACAACCCTAATCGGGTGTTGGTTTAAAATTACAACTCTTACTGAAACAATTTTTATTTTTATAAAATAGCAGGTTATCTTTAAAAATCGTCAGACTTCTCTGCTTTACATTAAGATTTGTAAAACTTGGGTAAAACTTGCCAGTTTTCGTACGATGTTTGCTTGCAAGTGATGTGCGACCAGTGTTGCACGCCATGGTCTCTAGCCATATCAAAAAAAAATTGACGAGACAGGAGGGCCTCAACTTCACCATAGTCATTTTCTTAAGAATGTATGTGCAAAAGTAATAAAGCACTAGGTTATTATTCACGTTCTGTGGTAGTTTGCACAAATATCAAAATACGATTTGCTGAATATATATCTTTACAATATAGAATCATCTTAATTATCCTTATAGAAAAAATACACGCGTGATGCCAACTCGTTCATGAAGAGGAAATCGTTGAAAATGTCGGTATTATCAAATATCACGTCAACCAACCCAAATTTCATATAAAGTACGACATACTGAATGTCCTGTTCACACCATGTAAAGATAACAATATCATGTTTAATTTACAAATGTTAAATTTCAATAGATATTATTGGAAACGTTGTGTACCCGCTTTGGATTCAATTAATTGGAAATCTATATGGGTAATTTGCTTTCACATTCGATTGTAATAAAGTATGTATTCACGAACAATAAAACGTATTCTGTATATATAAAAGGTTACACTAAATAAATGTCTTGTTAGGTGTTATGTGTTATGCTCATTTGATTGAATTAACGTTCATATGAGATTAGAGAAAATTTCTAAAAATACTTTTTTCATCCGCATATATGGTGGGTGGGTTGCTGGAAGAGATCGCTTATTAGCGATGAGGCCGCCCGTTGTTGTTATATTTACTATCTATTAACATTATCCACTTATTAGTGCAACAAAGTGTGAATACATAAATAATTTTAAAACTGTTCGTGTTGAATATGGCATGGAAATATGATTAATTATATATATATATATATAGCATCGCAATGGCTGAATTATGCAATGTCGTAATTTGTCATTGTATACTGACAGCATACTGTAGTGGAGCAAGTAAACACCTACGCTATTGTATTTCATTCGTGTGGTTTTAAACGCATAATTAAAATCGATAACAAACAATGGACCCCAATAGACCCCCTGTTTTACAGCTTCACTTAAAGTTTGAAAGGAGCCGCAGTTTGGTATTTATTTAGTTACAATTAATAATGTGTTATACTTGCGTTATATAATTAATGCATTTTGAAGCACTAGCAGAAATTTGAAGTTTGTCCGTACGAACGTAGAGTACAACGGTCGAAGATTTCATAACTAAGTAGAAGTTAAAGGAAGTAGTAGTCTTATGCTGTACGTATTGTATGTATCACATATTTTTAAGTGAAGCGACTGTCTTCCTCACTACGAGTTGATTGAGAAAATTTATTTAATCCCACCAAATATAAAGAAAAATGTACAGCAAATATGATTACAAAACTTCGTTTTAATAATACTAATATGTTAATACTAACAAACAGTTATAGCTTTGAGTAATATGGGAAAACTACTTTCGCTTAACGTTCAATTATGTCATTGATATTTCGATAGCAATATAAAACTTATATTCACACACACATAACAAAGCCATTCATACAGTAAATTTATAGCTACATATGTACAGCCAGCATCTAGTATATTGCGTAATTGTTGCGTTCTATAATGGCGAATTATATGGAAATAATACCAGCATATTTGGCATTTGTTTGTAACCTGTCACAAACACAACCCCGCCTCTGCCATGCATATAACTCATTATATTGAGAGATTAGAGTTTACTCCGCTAATACCCTCCATTCTTATAACTCAGATAACAATCAGTCATAATTTAATTATTATGGAGACATCTCATTCATGATATGCAAATTAGTAGCGACTGATAAACATCATCTTAAGTACACTTAAAATCTTTTTACGACGTTATTTCAAATGTATATTATTGTATTATAAACAACGTATATCTAAATCTTATTAAAAAGATTTGATTAAATTATAAGTTTGAATATGGGCGTTAATGCGAACCTTGTAAAACAAGTATGGAATGAATAATAAATTGTTCGAATCATTTGGAGCGGAAATTTTCGTATAAATCTTAAGGATCTTTCCGTTTCAGGCACACACACTTTTGTGATTTAATAAAAATGAGATATTCGATTTTTCACCTCTTAATTAATAGAGGAAATGGGACATTACAGTGAGTTACGGCCATCAAAGACAATAAAGTTATTCGCCACTCTGCGTTACATGTTAGATAAATGAGTCACAGCAACAGACAGCACTTTAATAATTCGTGAAGTCGGAATTGAGAATGGTTCAAATATATGTAACTGTATAACATAACACTTTTAACAGAATATATTACAACATTAAGTATTGTATACACATTTAGTAATAAAGAGTTATAACTGAAATATTAAATAGCTATAAAAAAATTACTAGATATTCAAGTTTTCCTTAATAAAATCAAAATAAGCTATTTCATTCTCATGCTCTCGGATTTCAAATCGTGTTTTGATACTTAGAGTGAGTCTAATCGCGCTCTTTAAACTTAAGTGTTCTTTGTCTCCTGACAAATTGTGTTTACGCTTTAACAAACAGAGATGGAGTTAGTGGAGACCTAAAGTTGTGCAATAAAAATTTAATTTTAAGGCCTATTCCCTGTGTGTTAAGTGTGAGTTATAACGCGCTCGGTTATGGAATTGCCGGCTTAACCGCTAGAGGTTAATTAAATTCTATACAAATTAAAGTTCACTTTAACATGACTGCGTGTGATAACTGTGCGTTTAATAACTCGCACTTAACACACTTATAATGGTTGTTGCCATAACAAGTATCGCCTTTTGCTTTTTGTTCCTGCACTGGACTCGTGTTACGTGCAAAATATATATTAACAATTAAACATTTAGTTTTTTAATACAAATCATTAATATTATATGTGTACCTCAAGGAACCTACATGCCAAATTTCAGCTTTTTACAACCAATAGTTTCGGCTGTGCGTTGTCTGTCAGTCGCTCAGTATTGAAAGAGTTTTATATATATATAGATTGGTAAATTAAAAGTAAAACTGCAATAAAATGAAGTCGGTGCGCGTGAAACGTCGCGTGACCCAGATACGGGTGACAGCGGTGCGCAGTGACACACCGCGAGTTCTCTGAAAAATATTTATACAATGTCACGACATTGAATATTTATTTTTGAATTCAACATTTTATGTATTTGTGCGCGTTGAAAATTCCACACGTTCTATATTCATATTACAATAAAAGTAATCATGGCTTGCTTGTTCCGTAAGATATGCTTTCGGATGTTTTAGACAGAGATTTGAGATGTAGCACTAAGTACGAATTCCCAATGTGAAATATGATGCATTTTTGACATATCTCATGCTTATTTCACCGGAAGTGGAAGTATAACCATCTTCTTCTTCGACTTCTTATTCAATCAGTGCCGGTCGCTCAACCATGAAGTCGTAGACAGTTTAGTCCCAATGTATTTGGTGATACTAAATAGTAATTCTTTGTTAGTAAAATTATGCACAAAATATAAAAATACCTCCCTTATGTATTAAAGGACAAACTGAACAAATTGTATAATTTAAAAACAACAGAGAAGACATTTCTAGACAACGTCCTATACTATTTCTTAAACGGCCGCAACTCACTCAACTCCCAACCATGGCAGTGTACTGGCGATGACTTCACCTTGATGGTGTGCCTCCTGCTCGTTTGCCCCTTTTTCTATAAACAATAAATATGTATAAAGCGTGAATGTGTTGCTTGTACTTTATAAACCCAATTGTTTCTTTTAAAATATATATATAAAACAATAAATCAGGATCATGAAAAAACAATTTTATCGTATGATTTATTATGAAATTTTAACCATCTATAACTTATTTGAAGTATCCACCTTGAACTGTCTAAATGTCCAACATCAGAGAAATTGTTTGTCGTAACGGCTTAACTTAAAATAAACACAGGAAAAATAAAAGCGAATAATAATTTACAGAAATATCGCTTACAGGATATTTGATATTTTTGAACAATAAACTTGTGAGTGCTTCGAGTGGATCAGTAGGAATCTTGTCACTAAGATTTCTATATTTAATTTAGTACACATAATCTAAATGGGTAACTCCATTTTAAAGAGATAATTCTTAATTGTTCAGCAAATATCGTTCGACAATTTCCTTATATTACCTGCTTCTAAATAAGTACGTTGATTTATTGAACCTTATTTCATAGGCCAATAATATATTATTGCATATTATATAGCAGTTATTTCATCAAATTATAGTAATGTATTATATCGCGTAACATAAAGAGATATTTAAAATGTACTTCAAATCAAAATATTTCGAGAAAAAAAATATTTGTTCTTTGACTAAAGGGGATATCAAATATATAATAAATATACTTTTGCCTCTGTAATATTATTTAGTTACTATTCGAAGTATACCAACATAGGTTCGAATGAAACATTTTTTTAGAAAGAGAGCGTTATGTGAAAAAGGTTCAAACCATGAAGGTCCAATATCAATTACAATAAAATAGCAATTTCACACTTAAACCACTGTTATTTATAGCAGAAGTATTGACACTTATTAATTTAAGTATCTTTGTATGTACATTAGCAATATATATAACGTAGTTAATCTAATAAATGCGTAATAGAATAAAAGCAAAACAAAACGATAACTAAAATCAACCAGCTTATGACAACCTTATTTTAGAATTGCACAAGATGTAACTCAATATAAAATTTAAATAGCACACCGGAAATAAATAAAAATGTCGTTTAAGATTTACAAATAATATACAACGTTGTACACAATTTGTCATTTCATGCGACAAGAATTTCTAAACCATAAATTATTTAAACGGAGTAGACCTAAATCAGTGAGGCTGACCCTCGAGACATTTGTGCTGCTGACGGCGAAATAATAAATATTTTCGCAAAGAAATCTGACAGTACGCGTCTCATGTGACCGTTACGTAGCAAATAGAATCTGTAGCTCGTAACGAACGCTAGATAACAAATTTTAATGTATCTCTATATAAAATCATCTGTCGTACACTTAGATATATAATGCCACGCCAAGTTTGGTTTTTATCGCTTATTTCTGGTGCATAAAGGGTATATTTCACACTATAGAGGGTGAAACAAAATACCTTCGCGCGTTTTTAAGTAAAGACTTTGACAATAAAAGCGAACTGTCATCACGTTAGGTTTATTAAGACATACTATTCACATTAATATGTCAGAAAAAAGACGTTAAATTTTTTTTGACGACATTTATTCACATGATAATTCACAATCAAATTGTGACAACTAAAGGTGTTTTAACATCATTTACGTTATATTATTTATTTATTCACACTTTATTGCACTTAAACAGTAGAAGTAGAACATGTTAATAGATATAAGAGCAACCCACAAAATAAAAGAATACCTAAAATACAATTTGACTGGTGCAGAGGGTGCGAAGTTATTCAAAAACAAAACACAACATACATTCAATGAAGTAAAACAGGAAAGATAAGCTAATTTAAATCTAAAATTATAAATAATTATGAAAAACGAATGCTCTGGAAGGATAGATTTAAAAGATGATTTATTTAATTGTGAAAAATAATGCCTCTTAATCTCATTAAACACTTCCAGTATCAGCTCAGACTACGTAAGTTAAATCTCTTAAAACATGTTATCTATTCAAAAAATACTGCACTGCTAGTAATATTCGATTTATCGCTATATTTCACACACGCAAATTTGCTGGATCCCCTTTCGCGCTGACGAGTTCCGAATCCTTGAGCCTGTTAGTGGTCCCACACCTCTCAGCTCACTTACAAGATCCCTTTGATCATCATAAGATGACAAACACTCTATAAATGTCTTATCCGATTCTACCAATCGCTACACATATACGATATGTTGAATAACATATTTTTTTTTCTATTAAACAAATATGAGTGAAAATATTTGAAAAAGTACTTAATATGGGGGAGGGATTAAGCTGGACGTTATTTAGGTGTAAGCCGCGTATCGGCGCTCGCAAGGCCAGTTACGTGCAGTGTTATTCGCGAAATGCGTCTGTTACATCGATTTTTTTAAAGATTTATTTGGGACATTTAGATGTACTCTGTGAGACGTTGAGGAAGCAGCTGTAACTTTAATTATTTTATTTAGATGTTATGTTATTATGTAAGGATCCAGCTGTGTGTAATTTACGAAATAGTGAATGCCTACTTTACATACGTCGAACGCCATTTTTCTTTAAAAAATCGTAATAATGGTGCCTCTTAGTTATAATTAATGTGGGTTGTAGTTTGAAAATTAACACTTTTCACTTTTTATATCGTTCAAAATAGCATCGATTTTGTCTAACATGTGTAATAACCCTCCACTCAGCCATCGGGCAGAAATCACCAGGATTACCGAACGAGTTACGGCTCACAGCAATACTTTGGTCAAGAACGTTCAGCGATATTGTCGTTCGGTATTATTGCTTATTGCTCTAAACATTTTTATCTATTTTGATGCTTCAAGGATTATGATATTGCAATACGATAAAATGTTGTGAAATCCCACGGTACTTCTGTCCTATTCATTCGCTTTCATCGCTTCGAAAATCTTTATTAAAATGGTATTTATATCTATTAAGGAACACTCTGTACTTGTGTTCTATTTCTTCAAACTATCACTGTTAGCACTTAACAGCCTCTAATTAAATTTTAGTGTTATTCAACACGTGCTTAACTTGTATATAAGTAAACTAGGCTAGACACAACTTTCATATTTGTAATATATAACTTAATGTTTAATTATTTATTTATTTTACACTTTATTGCACTTAAACACTAGAAGCAAATGACGTTAACAGATGTTAGTACATATAAGAGCAACGGGCGGCCTTATCGCTAATAAGCGATCTCTTCCAGACAACCCACAGACTTATTATGAATAAGATAGGTTTAATATTCATACTGTATTCATATAATTATCTTAAGTATATTCTAAAGAAAAACAATTGTCAATTGTTTTTAGGTATAAAGTACTACGATATAGGGTTTCTCCACTAATTCTGAACAATACATACAATCTTATATTAAAAGTTGTTGTAATTTATAAAGTGAATTACGTGGATTAACCGTTTGATCATTATTAATTAAACGCAAACACTTAGACTTGTACAATTGTATTACTTTCAACACACTTTTGTTTCTTTACTTATTGTATTTCTTTATTACGGCCTCGGCGGACCACCTGTCCATCTTGTTGTTTTAGTATATTAATTCCAATATTACTTTTTTCCATTATTTAAATTACACTCACAAACTTTACCAATAGAAACACAGTTAGATATAACGCATATTTTTATTGACATTCTGTTAATGTAATTGGTATTTTGACCGTTATAAACACATAACCAATCAAAAAAAGTACACATATAAATGTACTTCCATGGTTTTGTACATAGCATTTATGTTATATACAGTAAAATCATTTTATTTGCACTCTTAATAATAGTGTATTCAATGTAGTGGTGTACAAAGTCCACCGGATATTCTGTCGCGCCTAGAGCTTCCAAATGCCGGAAACGGTCTTGCGGCCCGGACACGTGCCACAGACTTCTAACGTCTTACAAATATAATCATATATAAAACACCTATCGAGCCAAAGAGTATTTCAATTCTGTTACATCTGAATAAAAAGGTGCATAAATATCTTCAATAAATATGTTTTTAAATCAAACCCCTTAATAGCCAAAATGTTGGTACAGTGGGAATACAAATAATAGGAGCCACAAAATATGCCAATAATTGACGTGCAATTGGTACATTAATCAATGTCAATCAAACGAAATGACACAAATAAAACCCTGCGGAACTGTAAGACTGTGGCAACCTTCCGAAGGAGGTTGAAAAATCATATACCATCACAGCAGATTGATCCGTCTTTTTCGTTGGCGCCTAGCTAGGCACATCCAAATTCTCTTGTCCCGTTCCTATCCTGTTTCACCAATTTGATCCCACCATATTTATTTTTTCCCTTCCTTTTATTATTTAATTATTACTTTTAGTTTTCATTTAAATTGTTTCACTTAAATTGCTTAACACTTGATGTCGTGCAGCGGTTTGCGACAACTGGGGCTGCTGAAAATCAGTGGTGTGGATTATTATATTCCACACAAATCCTGAGCAGCACCCCATTTGGCGCACGCCCGCGGCACTTGCAACAATGCAATGTGTTTATTTTAGTTAGTTTTAAAAATACTATTATATTTGTAATTTATTGTGATATTGTGTGTGCCGTGTGTGTGTCCAAAAAACATATTTTCTTTCTTTCTTTTCTTTTAATACTTTTAAAGAATTATACAATATAAAATAATTATATAGTGTCAAAGAAAAAGATTGACAAAAATTTTGTGAACCTAATCGACCTTATGAAGCTATAAATCGTCTTTTATTTCAATAAAATGGCTCAAATATTCCGCTAGTGTTTTAACGGCGTACCGTGGAGAAAAAGTGGGCGCTCTGCCAAAATGATTCGCATGTGTATACACCTGTCATTCATGTGTGTATATAAATCTCGGTGATGTACATGAAACTAATAGCCACAGAATAATTTACCTTTAAATTCAGCTAATGGTATAGAAAAAGGAGCTAAAAGTTTTAAAAGGGGTCTCGGAATCCCCTGGATCTCCAGATGACCCAAACTGGATGGGCTAACTAGAAGACATTTTCTTTGCTTACAGGTAGCGGAGGGTACGGTGAAAAATAATAATACATACACACTGATTACAGACAAATAAAGACTTTTCTAAAAAAATGCTCTGTTCCGGGAATCTCAATCACTCACTTACGCCAGCTTTAAAGAGAATGGTATTTCCCTTAAGCCCGAAGGTATCAATATTGCTTTTCAAATTAATACAATGAAATTTCAAAAAAAGTCTCCTCTTCCGCGTATTCGAACTCAAAACAAAAAGTAATCCTCCGAAAATATCATATACTTTCTCAAAGGCAAATATGTCTTAATTATAATTCGTTCAAATCGCAAATGTACCGATTAAATTTTCTTTATAAGTGTAGAATTAGCACTAGAAAAATTAAGCATCAGACATATTATTATATTAACCCACGAACGATCATCAGGAAAATTGACAAAATTAAATTTTTCATTAAAAAAAATTAAAAATTGATTAAAATTAATCAACAAATCTGTAGCACCACGGATTATTATAAGCAAAAACCGTATATTAACCCAAACTAAACAACTATTAAAACGCCTAGCTAAATTTAATGTTCCATAATATTAATGATAAAGATAACGCCGCCCGCCCTCAATATCCGCTGTGACGTAATCTAACGAGAGTAAAACAACACGTATATTTCAATATCTTAATTATATTTTTTTTTCTGCTTTTATTAAAATATTATGTGTATTTGTATACCTTCAAGATATGGGTTCTCACTTTAAGCAACAACTGGGTAGGGTAGGGCTATAACTTATACGCATAGTATTATAATTAATAATTCTACAACTTTAGCAGTGAAATTGAATATAATTAAATACAGTAGGTACACCGGCTATTAGGGGATTTACCGCTAATCTCGCTTAGTAAGACTTTTTCAGCGATGAAGCTTAAAAGTATATCAGTTTTATATTAGATTAGGTTTATTCATTGTATCTACATTTACGTGATATATTTTTAAGTGGCATATTTTAAATTTTTACGAAAGTATTTTATTTTATTGTATTTTATATCGTTGAAATCACACTGAAAACAAATGCAGTGGTGTGATGATAATGTTTAAAAGCTTCGACCTCGAGACTCATAGAAATCAAAATAGCGGAAATTAACGTGGAATGTACGACGGTTTTCCTTAAAATGAACTCAAGGGAACAGTTTAAACGACTTTCGCCTTAAGGGCCGTGTATATTGCGCCTACATAATAGACGGTTGTATTTTTCGTTATTTTATCCAAGTCAAAATACAATGTGTTTTATAATTTAAACAACTGCTAAACAACCCTTTTTTATCAACATTTAGATCTATTGCACCTACATTTTTTAAATAAATGGTAATAAGAAATAAACTTTTATTCCTGCTTAACCGGTTTTTTACCCAATTATTTATTTAATTTTTCAAAGGCACACCAACAAAACACATACAGGCATAACTAAAACAAAACAAACATAAAAATGTATTGCAGGAATGGAAATTTAGACAAAAATTAAATAATTACAAATAATACATACGAAATGCTAACTAAACACATAAGAAAAACAAAAAGCACATTCAATTGTTAAGAAAAAACAGTCATACTATAGGAGCAAATATAATTCGTTTTTATTCAAATCCTCATTCGTACAAGCACGCGTAGAGACGAGAAAGATCTGTCAGAGCTGTCACATAGCTTGTCAAAAGCCATTGTCAATTCACTTGACTCACATGCATGCCGTCTGTACCATCGATAGCTACCACAGAATATGAGGTTGAACAGTTTTAAATGTGTATTACTTATAGTCTGTAGTAGCGTTTCGTTACTACACAACGTAAACTTGTTTTTTCCTCTGAACCATATTTGATCTGCCCAAATTGTGTTGAATTTTATTCTATCATCATTTTCGATGTGTATTTAATAGCTGAACGGTTTTGGTACTATATTCTGTTTCCGTTCTAAATCATATTTTGTTACATTGTTATTAAACTCATCAACCGGTTTTGAATAAATACGCGCTGTTTTTGAAAAAGTTTTATTTACTGAACTGACTCGTTTTTATAAAGCTCGACTCACGTATCGCGCTAATCCATTTTCCGTTTGAAAGTTTTGTTCCATTCATCCTTTCGGTTCAATTATATTTTTTCAATTCATTCAATTTCAGATTTATCTCAGACGTGAACTTTGCCCCGCGAGAACTCGCCTCGAGTAAGATTTCGAATTTACACTTAAATAAATATCAATCATTATACTAACGACTAGATGTCATCGCTTTGTGCAATACGGACAGAAGTGAAGATTAGTACGTGTTTTTACAAATATTCGTTTCATTCGTTTTTGTTCCATAACTTCCATTTTTATTTTATTTCTTAAATCTATATTTAACATCCGGTACATGCATGGGGCGAACGCAATTAAGCGTCTATTTGGCCGGGAAACACAAGTAGATAAACAAGTGTATATTTGATGTCGTGTTCTGTGGATGTTTAAATAAGAAAACCAAACCCGCAGTGTGCACAGTGTATTAACAATTAACTCATGATATAAACCAAATTATATAAACTAGTAATAAAGATAAAAATTATTATTATATATAGCAATATAAATTGCCATATGAAATGTTAATATTAAATGTAAACATAGATATTATTTGTTTATTGACTGTGGAAAGAAAACAGATACATCACAATTGAGTTAAAACAGATGTTATAAAAACAACCTATTTTTTTTTACTGAAAACGTAATACAAAACAGAAGAAGATTTTTAATGAGCTTAAGTAACTAGTTCTTAGTCACGCTATTTATAAAACGTTTACAGAGAATATTATAAAATATACAGCCTCATTGACAAAAAAAAGATTTTACTAAATTTTGTACATAACGTCTAAATAATGATTGTCGTAAACCTATTTAAAATAATTAATATAGACTATAGATGCCTAAATATAGATCACAAATAGTTCGTGTTGCATTTCATTACATGTAACACGACAAGGCTTTTAAAGACACGTGCTCGATTAAGTTAATACTTGATTGTTTTCTTTCACAATTTAATTAAAATACGTTATCACGATTTCAATTAAACTGGCTGTTGGGCCACCGTAAAAACAATTGCATTGAGTGCGACGTCCTACGCTCTTATACCGACTAAGATGGATTAATACAATTATTTGTACAAATCAAACAACACACAAACAAATTCAAAATTCTTATCAACTTCTTTTTAATAAATACTTGAAATAATGTACACATTTTACAAATTACTGATATAAGGCTTGTATAAACAAAGATAAAATAAAATTTAAAAAAAAAATCAAATAAGGGTGTTTGAAGCTTCTGTGAAGTTTGACATTTGGAAAAGCGTATAAACTCGATATTGGATATACGCGATAAATTCTATTGTATTTAAATTCTAGTTCGTAGAATTTAGAGATTACATTTTGAGTACGGTCGAGTGAATCATGGCGATATAACCTGCGAAGCCTCATAACTCGATGCTATTCCGGTTTATTAATTAAATCCGATATCATAGTGGGTTGTTTATGACACTATTCAATCAAATCTAGTGCAGGGTAATTTTAATATATTGTATAATTATAATATCACACATAAAATATGTTGGATAGGCAACAAGTGGCCTAAGTGAATACTTGTTGGGTTAAAAGGACTATATTTATATATCTATACTAATAATAAGACAGTAAAAATCGAAAAACTGTACATTAAATATTTTTCCAAATAACTGAAAGGAGGCAATTAAAGAAGAGTCATAGAAACCAAAAAACCAATTTTTGGAATTCTTGTCTGTCTGTCTGTCTGTCTGTCTGTCTGTCTGTCTGTCTGTCTGTCTGTCTGGTACTTTATAACTTGAAAACTACTGAACGGATTTGAACGCGGTTTTCACAGTTGGATTATATATAATTAGGAGCGTTGTTTACTTCTTAGTTTCAAAAGTTTATTTTGTCAAAATCGGTTAAGAGAAAAAGAAGTTATGGTCAATTGAAAATTTACTTCAACCACTGCTTCAAAATTTTTAAACACTTATATTGATTGATTAGTTATATATTGTTAATTATGTTCTAATATAAGTTAATCTTAATATTAAAACTTATGAGAGGTAACAAAAATAACAAATAACGCAGTGCGCGCGGGCGCGGTTGAAGTGTTGAACAATGTGCTCGATAGATGGCGTTGATAAAATTCGTCAACCTAGATTTATTTTATTTTTTTATTTCTTATACCTATACAGCTTATCAAAAACAGTTTACACAATAAAAATAGATTAAAAATAAAGCCAAAATAAGGTTTAAATATAGAACCGGGAATAGAATCTAAGATCAGAAAAAAGAATAACAAAAAAAAACACGAACAGAACAAGTGGAACTATGTGAAGTACGAACATTTTAGTGTGTGTGTGTATCAGTGTGTGCAATGGTGTTGCTGTGTGAGTGAGTGTGCGAGGTTGAGTCTTAGTTTTTTTAAAAGAACTTCTACTTAGGCCAAATATATCCATCGCGGTATTAAGATGCTCCATTGTGTAATGACTACCATGCAGTTCAAACTTTCATTAACGTTTTACCCTATGATTATTTTGAGTGAACACCACCTATACAAACAAGTAAAAGGAAACGAGTGAAGAGACGTTTATCGTTTGTCCGCATCCATTTTGCCACCTACATCCTTAACGTTAATGAGGTTTACCTTTTATTATTTGGTCAAGCTAATAAGTAATTACCTCACAAGTACGTATTTCGTACTCATAACTTCGTAAGAATTTTCTTTCAACTCTTAACCGCTGAGGAGTTTTACCTTCCATCATCAGCTCATCCACTTAAGAAGATCACTATCAGAATATAAAATTGTCAGAATATTAATTGCCTGTACGTTAATTTGAAAGTTGCCCTCGATTTCCCCGAATCATCCGATCCTGTAAAGCTACATCATCCCTGAGTAACACAGGCTATATATAATTCCAATTGTAACAAGATTTTAGCCCGTGAAAGAAAGCCCTGTCGAGATCATTAAAAAACGCTATATACTTAACCAAATTACACGTGGGCGAAGCCGCGGGCGGAAAGCTAGTATATATATAAATATACATAAATAAACATACTCGTGTCACAGTTTTCGTTCCCTTACCCCTCCCAAACGGGTTGACCGATTCTCTGAAATTTTCTGAGCATGATGAGGTCTAAGAATCGGCCAACATCTATTTTTAGAGACATGTTTTTTATTTTTTTTGGAAAAACGACGTTTGTCGGGATCAGCTAGTATTATTAATATTATTATTAAATAGGTAAAATTATCAATGTTTTAAGATAGAATTACAGTGATTTTACACTATTTGAAAAATTCGACCAAACATAAGTTACAGAAGTCACCATAGTCCCTCGCTGGAAAGGATCATTGAAAAGCAATCGATGCATCAAGTCATTTAGCTTAACATAAACAACTTTCAAAGAAGTGGGGGAGAGTTTCATGACAATTCATCTCGTTCGCTCTACGCCCTTGATTTGGGAACTGGCAGTGAATGTAAATATTGAATCAATTTTTTTTATAAATCTACCATAGTTGCCTATGTGAATAAATATACTTTCGGTTTTTATCTAAGCACATTGTTAATCTTACAATGAGCCATTTATAGGACCCAGAAGACCCAGACCCAAAAGTTATTACCAACATTAAATTAGCTAGCTAAAGCGAAAATAATCAAGATAAAGAGAAGAAACATAATTAGTGATGCTTATAAAAATAAAATAATAATAAACCCATTCTTGAAGATACATCTTCGTACCTATAAGTTTGTTATAAGCACGAAGTATTCGAGAAGGTACTTGGTTTTTTAACCTAACCTGTTTGATTTAATAGATATAAGTGTTCCTTATAGTGAATTGTATTTATTTATAAACGAATTAGTTATACCACATACCGTATGGAGACTTACAATATGTAATAGACGCTATATTCTTATCTTATAACTAAATTGACTTCCGAGAAATTTAAAACGCGTGTAAAGGGTATTTTGGTTGAAAAGGCATACTATACCGTAAACGAATATTTAGAGGACAAAGATGCCTTTAATGTGTCGGCAATTGGCTCAGCAACGGGACAGTTCAATTCTTGAGTAGCCTTACAATGCTTTGTTATTTTAATTGTCAGTAGCACAATTTTGTAATTAATACAAAATTGTGCTACTGACAATTTTTAAAAGAGCAGCTATCGAGTTTCTTGTCGGTTCTTCTCGATAGATGACTGCCTTCCGAACCGGTGGTAGTGTAAAAATTGACGATTCAAAAGTGTATTTATAAAGACCTACTTGATTGAGTTTATAAGAAAGCTATAATACTTATTTAATCGCAATATATTATTACGTTCTAGAGATATTACATGGGGATGGACAATGCGGGTATTAATCGTAATTAGAGAACACGATACCCGTAGGTGCCGTACGAAAAGATTTATTGGGAAATGTTTAAGCCTCAACCCATATAGTCCATATAAAATTGATGTACAAATAACCAAAAGCTTCGATGTTTTAGAAATATTTTTAACGGATTACGTTAACAAATACAAAAGGGCAATCACCGAACGCCATTTTTAATCCGCGATTTGAAATCGCCCTGTTGTATAACAGGTTAATATCCAGTTTGCTTTTTTTTTTGTTTTGGCAAACCGGATATTAAACTTAGAGAATATTACCCCGACATTCAGGAATTATATAGCCAAGATACGTTTAATCTTATTAGGATCGCATAATCCGCGAGATGTACATACATATGTTGTAACACCCCTGGATTATTATGTAATGATCCAGAGGTGTTACAACCCGAGATGCGAAGTTGATCACGTGACGCATATCCTCGAATCTTGGGTAAAAGGTTACAAGTCGCTAAAACCATTTTGTACAATGATTTTATTAAATATGACAAAACATGAAATTTAAACCCCCTAAAGATTTCGAAGGTAATTGCCATAATCAAATCTAATTTGTATTATACATTGTGCTTTTTGTATTGTGTTATTATTTTTGTTCCTATGTAATTGTTATACTTGTATATCTGCTATGTATGTCATAACATGTGTAATGTTCAGGAACATATTTGGTAAATAAATTTGCCCAACACAGCTATTAAGGCGCACAACACACATATATTCAAAATATGAGGAACAGAAACCAAATCTGACATAATCATATTACTTTATAAAAATGAAAAATGGGCCCCAAAAATATGTGTAAGATATAACATCGCGACCCATTTCACTAGTGACAAATAACTTTAGTACGTGTGTCGTTTCTCATTCGTAAAGCTAATACACTCGTTAGTAATACAATATGATGAATGAAATGTCAATTGGGTTTAATTAGCGATGATATTTTATGAATGTGTATTACTTGATATTGGACTTATTTAATCACACAAGAAAATCACCAATCCTCATTCATACACACACCATCGTACACACTAGATACTCCTTCAGATATTTGTTTTTGTTTGGTAGAGAGTCGGCAAAAACATCAACCGACTCGTCCACATTAACAATACTATTATAAAGTCGACACAATCTGTTTACGTGGACGTGTAAAAAGTAAGATTTAGTCTAGTGCGTAGCTGTAAAGTATTTCAAAATTGTGTGTGACTGACATGTTTTCATGCATCAATGATACTTTTACGAATAAACGAATTAAATGAATGCTATATAAACAAAACGTGAAGCCCTAAACTGCGTCTGTTTTTGTGTCTTTTTTATAATATTAGAGATTTACCTAATAAACAATCAAAGTTTTTGCGGTGAATCTATATTGTAAATCAAGATAAGACGTCGGATCATTAACATAGACGAGTTCAGTCTTCAGGTTCAAAATAGCGGGACGGAATCCGCAGACATTTCGCTAAATGTCGAGATTTCCAAGTTTTAGAAGCTCCCAATGTAGAATAAATTGTTTCAATTTGAGATAAACGGAATTCTTAGGCTGTACACTCACAAGACAACTCGGTTTAAAAATATATATAAATAAATCATGATTGTCAAATATGTCACAGTAGGATTTCCATGATGCTGTCAAAAAGGAAAACCCAATTAAGGATTCTCATGTTCTCTCAGTCTCAATTCAATCTATTCATGTATAAACTGCTTTATCGTTGGCGAGTTGAGTGACATAATCTCAATTTTATTCTCATCTATCTTTTAGATTGCATCGAATAAACAGTAGACAAACAAGCATCGATCGCACAATGATAAATACCAGGGAAATTTAAGATCAAATACTTTTACTTTATCTATACCTCCATACCATAGTCTATGCTGTAAATTCATAAATTGCATTGTTCGTGTCACATTGAGAGATAAAATTACCATAGATAACACATTTTTTACAATGATTGCCAATCTGTGCAAAAGTCACTGACATGTCATCTCATGACCTCTGCAAGCGACATGGCGCTGAGTAAATGAATCGGCACTCGACAAATAGGCTTCACGGCTCCGCTTTGACACTTTAATATGCCCTACCTCATCAAGTAACTCAGAAACTATTTCTAATTGCTCACCCTGGTTCTGCATTCATAAATTATCGTTAGGAGTAATTCATTTACGGCTGTTGTGGATTTTGACTTTATAATATGACACATACAAAGCAAAGTGATGTTGTTACTGTGGTATGTACAAGTAAAGCGCAGTTAATAATTAACTGTGTGAATAAATTCAGAAAAGATTTTTTATGAATTAAAAGAAGTTTCGCCCGTTTAGATTTGAAATCTGATGCTGTCCCATTCCTGGCATTACATTCCTTTAAATCCTTTACCATAGACTGCGTTTAAAAAAAAGAAAACGAAGATTATTCATGAAAGAAGTAATATAAACGCATATACCCTAAAAATCCATTCAATTTAAGTATAAGATTAAGAATTTTTATTTAATACAATTGGCATGACCTCTATCCTTTTCAGGTCACTTAACACTCATATTGGCACAATATGATAAAACACTATAATATAAAATTCTCCATTTATAAGAAAATACTTTACGAGTTTAAGTATAATAAGAACCGTTGGTGTTTATTTAGTCCCCACTGGGCCATAATACATTTAACTATCTAAGCTCAAATTAACTGCGTATATGATGAACAGAGCTCGTGTGTAAGATACCTTATCTACAAGGGAAACAGATACAGAGATCTCAATCCGATACTTGGTAAAAGCGTTTCCTTTTACAAGATGATTGACATCCAAGCCTTTCATACTAACACAAATATAGATTAAAACAAAATGCAGATACTAGATTGAAATGCTATGAATATTGTGTTTGAATATTTAAAAAAAAATCTCTAAATTGATATCGCAATATTTTATCACTTTAATCTGACTTTTGATTATTTTACATTCGTTTAGGATTACAGCCACCATTATAGCATACATTGTTTTACAGCCGAACGCGGCGGGAATTCAAATTGTTTTCACAAATGAAAATTTATTTTATCACGTGACGTTGATAGTAATAACAATTTATGATAAAGGAGACTTAAAATAATGAAACGCGCATTTTTCCCTTCACGTATTTAATCATTTTCATGTATGCTTTATTTTAATTCCATCATATTAATATTCTTTGTAAGTGTTGTAATTAAGAAATTGTGAATGCATTTTTAATGAACTGTTATCATCATACAATCTTCAGTTTTAATTAAAATTTACGAGGCTAAAAGATATTTATAGTGTAGCTGTTTTATAATACGACGAGTCATATAACAAAGTTATCTATACGAATAAAGTGATTTTTGATTATAAATCTGTAATGTTTTGTATCGTGTTTACGATAAAATCTCTCATAGTGAACTTTTTCATTCGTTCTTACGTAACAATATATGTTGTCTATTGATGCTCTTGTTTTTCCTTACACGCATGATTAATATTGTAAGGCTTATAACCAGTACTGTGCCAGTTTAGGTGTAGAATCGAAATTAAAATCACTGTTATAGCAAATTTTTGTGTATTATATAGTATTAACAATATATCTTATATTTTACTTCTCCTTTTGTGTTTGTGTTAAGGTATGTAACATTTAATTTACAAAATAATTGTTGTTTCTGTACTTGTGACTGTGTATATAACACATTTTATCTGTGTTTGCTCTATAAAGCGCAAATTCGGCCTCCTATGGAGTACTGTTCCCACCTCTGGGCGGGGGCGCCCCAATACCAGCTCCTTCCATTTGAACGAATCCAACGCAGAGCGGCTCGTATCGTCGACGACCCCATCCTTTCCTTTTTTTAACCCGGGAGTTTCTGCCGCGCACCACCACTTTGTGGAACCAACTGCCAGCGCAGGTTTTCCCGATCCGCTACGACTTGGGGACCTTCAAAAAAAGGGCGTTCCTCTTCCTTAAAGGCCGGCAACTCACTAGTAAGCCTCCTGGCGTTGCAGGTGAGTTGCCTGGGCGGCGGTTGGCACATCACTCGAAGTGACCCGCCTGCTCGTTTGCCTCCATTCACTTAAAAAAAAAATATATCTGTGAAACATGTTTTAGGATGCCTCTGTATTTTTGTCATATATCTTTTTCTGTTATTGTATTTTTGTGATATGTCTGTTTTGTTTCCGTAAAATAAATAAATAAATAGAAATACTTCCACATATGATTATATGACGAACAATATAAACCCTAACATTCTATAAACAAAATGACTTTACAATTTAACTCCGATAATCGTAATACAACGATGTGCGCTCAGCGGTGCATAAATAATCAAATAAGATTTTTGACTTAAACAACGCATCTCCCTTCAAACTCACATCCCTATTGTAACAAGTATGTTAAGCACTTTATTACGCTTCACTTTCACTTATCTTTATCACAGTATTTTGTCAATTTATAATTATTAATACAACGTGTGTATCCTGCTAGTTTGCACCCTCTTTTATGAAAAAAAAATAAAATTGGGAATACGTCGAACATGTTATGTTTTCTAAGTAAAATATGATTATGTATTTCAAATAGAAGCATAATTATAGGTCTGTGATACAGAAAATACGACAAAAATACCATAGAAGATACATGGAGATTTCTGGTAAACGTTAAATGAATACATATACTATCTACAACTATCTACAGTAATGAATTATTTAGTCATTTAGCTATCATATGGTACAATTAAAGTTTAATGACGAGGATAGACGAAACATTAGGTAAATGTAATTTATTTTATGTCAAAACAGGAATAAAATAAATAGGTTTGCCAATATCTCTCCAACTAATATATTCAAGGAAACAATAAATCAAAATGGAGATTATTTTTCGAACTTGGTCATGGTATACTGCGAGTTTCAAAACTTTGTTTTACCTTATAATATTTTACCATTATCTTATACATTTTTTCTGCTGATCAGGTGCCAAGTTCGATCCCTGGTACGGTACAATTTATATGTGATTTATCGCTTGTTAACTGGTAATAGAGTTTGTTGTGGGTATCTCAGACCGGTTTATTTTGGAACCTAGATATAAGAATATTATTGGCGTACACAAGTGATCGCTAATACGATGTGGAAAAGGTATAAATAAATAGCAATAAATCACGTAACCTTGGAGCTAACCAACCGTGTGTGAATGTTACATATATATGGAGTGGAATATAGTTTAGCAAAAGTCAGCAAACCATATAAAATATCGAATCAAATAGAAACAACCCTTTAAGTTGTAGAAACGGGTAAAAGGATGATATTTAAAGTTATACACAGTTCGTTATACCTCTATAACTAAATTATAGATGAAAAGGCTTTCTGGCTCTGGGGATTGTCCATCAAAATTCAATTGACCGACACTTCTGACATTTAGATGTAATATTACAAAAACATTTAGTTATAAAACATTTATATTTAACCTTTGTGGAATGGACTCGTTGTCTCGTAAATGTGGTTATTTCTCGTCATACCTTATTTGTAATGTTTGCATGAATCAGCCACCTGAAGCCCATTCATATTTTTCGTGTATGAAAAAGGCCATCGTTAGCATTACTACTACATACATGATACTGTTAATTAAAAAAACTTTTACATTTACAATATATCAGTACTTTTATTTATGTTGATTGGCACATGGTTATAGCCAAGAATTGAAGCACCCGTTGTCCTCACTGATTGAATGTATCCGTTAATGTAACTGGACCATCTTTAAACTGTGTTTTCTTTTTTTCATTCTGTAGTACATATATTAATATAGAGTATGAATTAGTTATGTATTTATTTATTTAACACTTTATCGCACTTAAACACTAGAAGCAAATGACATTAACAGATGTAAGAACATATAAGAGCAACGGGCGGCCTTATCGCTAATAAGCGATCTCTTCCAGACAACCCACGTATGTAATTGTATATGATAAAATAAATAATTTTTAAAAGAGCTACTCGATTCTTCTCGATAGATAACCTTCCGAACGGGTTTGTAAAAAATTACGATTATAAGATCTACTTGAATAAAGATATTTTAAGTTTGAGCTTGACGTTATTCTATTGTTATTTACGTTTTCGGTCGTTTTTTAATTAATTACAAATATTTATTCATCTCTAAGGGTCGCTTTGTATACCACATTCATCGTTTTTTAATATTTTGACAACCTCTCCGATGCAAATAGCCAAAGTAAATTGATATATGTGTTCGTTGCCATTCGATTTTGGAACAATGATTTTTGTAATTGAAAACATTTACGTATAATCACACGAGTTATCTCCGCTGACGCGTACGTTCAACGGTCACCATAATTGGCTCAATTTGAGGGAATAAACGACTGAGTGAGTCGATTTTTATGAATAACGCCTCAAGAGATTGCGATTTTATCCACGCTAATAACCACCAATATTAACTGTTTAGAATCTCTACACAATGATTTCCACGCCGACTTTATTAAAAAAGTTCCAATAAAAACAATTTTTTCCGAGACATTTATACACAGCCCAGGGAGGCTATGGAGGTGAATAGGATGTGCCTGGGGAGTAAACATCATAACTACTCAGCAGTTTTTAATAAATCACGTAAAAACGTTAAGAAGAAAACGATTAGAGCACGAAATTATTTTTTGCATAGTATTAATTATAATATTAATTGTTAGTGAATGTTAGCACTTATGAGCAATTGCCGGCCGTATCTTTAATAAGCGATCTCTTCCAGGCAACCAAAAAAAAATAGAGAATAATAATAAATTTGAAGAGACCTTGAGGGGTGGAATTATTTCATTAAGAATATGGAAAAAAATTCTTACGTTAAAAAGATTTAAAAGATCATAATGAAGTGGTTAATCGGGTGGATCAGGAAGTCAGTTTCAACGCTTTATAGCGGACATTCGTAATTATTTTCCGAGAAAGGTGGGGTGGAATTTCAAGGGTATGTCTGCTGGAAGAGCGTTTATTATAGGGACCCATACATTTAAAATGATCATTAGAAGAAGGAGTTTAAGGAAGTGGATGGTATATAAGAGGTAGTGTATGTGAGAATGCGGGCAAACAGCCGATCTGAGCTTATATTAGCTAAAATATTCCTTAATTAACGAAGTAAAGAAACGTATTTTCCACGTAGATTCAAGTATATCAGTAGTATCAATAAATGAATAATCATAATATAATATAATATAATAAAATATAATATAATAAAATAAAATATAATAAAATATAATATAATATAATATAATATAATATAATAAAATAAAATAAAATATAATATAATATAATATGATATGATATGATATGATATGATATGATATGATATGATATGATATGATATGATATGATATGATATGATATGATATGATATGATATGATATGATATGATATGATATGATATGATATGATATGATATGATATGATATGATATGATATGATATGATATGATATGATATGATATGATATGATATGATATGATATGATATGATATGATATGATATGATATGATATGATATGATATGATATGATATGATATGATATGATATGATATGATATGATATGATATGATATGATATGATATGATATGATATGATATGATATGATATGATATGATATGATATGATATGATATGATATGATATGATATGATATGATATGATATGATATGATATGATATGATATGATATGATATGATATGATATGATATGATATGATATGATATGATATGATATGATATGATATGATATGATATGATATGATATGATATGATATGATATGATATGATATGATATGATATGATATGATATGATATGATATGATATGATATGATATGATATGATATGATATGATATGATATGATATGATATGATGTGATATGATATGATATGATATGATATGATATGGTATGGTATGGTAGATATGATATGATATGATATGATATGATATGATATGATATGATATGATATGATATGATATGATATGATATGATATGATATGATATGATATGATATGATATGATGTGATATGATATGATATGATATGATATGATATGATATGATATGATATGATATGATGTGATATGATATGATATGATATGATTTGATATGATATGATATGATATGATATGATATGATATGATATGATATGATATGATATGATATGATATGATATGATATGATATGATATGATATGATATGATATGATATGATATGATATGATATGGTATGATATGATATGATATGATATGATATGATATGATATGATATGATATGATATGATGTGATATGATATGATATGATATGATATGATATGATATGATATGATATGATATGATGTGATATGATATGATATGATATGATTTGATATGATATGATATGATATGATATGATATGATATGATATGATATGATATGATATGATATGATATGATATGATATGATATGATATGATATGATATGATATGATATGATATGATATGATATGATATGATATGATATGATATGATATGATATGATATGATATGATATGATATGATATGATATGATATGATATGATATGATATGATATGATATGATATGATATGATATGATATGATATGATATGATATGATATGATATGATATGATATGATATGATATGATATGATATGATATGATATGATATGATATGATATGATATGATATGATATGATATGATATGATATGATATGATATGATATGATATGATATGATATGATATGATATGATATGATATGATATGATATGATATGATATGATATGATATGATATGATATGATATGATATGATATGATATGATATGATATGATATGATATGATATGATATGATATGATATGGTATGATATGATATGATATGGTATGGTATGATATGGTATGATATGATATGATATGATATGATATGATATGGTATGGTATGATATGGTATGATATGATATGATATGGTATGGTATGGTATGGTATGGTATGGTATGGTATGGTATGGTATGGTATGGTATGGTATGGTATGGTATGGTATGGTATGGTATGGTATGGTATGGTATGGTATGGTATGGTATGGTATGGTATGGTATGGTATGGTATGGTATGGTATGGTATGGTATGGTATGGTATGGTATGGTATGGTATGGTATGGTATGGTATGGTATGGTATGGTATGGTATGGTATGGTATGGTATGGTATGGTATGGTATGGTATGGTATGATATGATATGATATGATATGATATGATATGATATGATATGATATGATATGATATGATATGATATGATATGATATGATATGATATGATATGATATGATATGATATGATATGATATGATATGATATGATATGATATGATATGATATGATATGATATGATATGATATGATATGATATGATATGATATGATATGATATGATATGATATGATATGATATGATATGATATGATATGATATGATATGATATGATATGATATGATATGATATGATATGATATGATATGATATGATATGATATGATATGATATGATATGATATGATATGATATGATATGATATGATATGATATGATATGATATGATATGATATGATATGATATGATATGATATGATATGATATGATATGATATGATATGATATGATATGATATGATATGATATGATATGATATGATATGATATGATATGATATGATATGATATGATATGATATGATATGATATGATATGATATGATATGATATGATATGATATGATATGATATGATATGGTATGGTATGATATGGTATGATATGATATGATATGGTATGGTATGATATGATATGATATGGTATGGTATGGTATGGTATGGTATGGTATGGTATGGTATGGTATGATATGGTATGGTATGGTATGGTATGGTATGGTATGGTATGGTATGGTATGGTATGGTATGGTATGATATGATATGATATGATATGATATGATATGATATGATATGATATGATATGGTATGGTATGGTATGATATGATATGATATGATATGATATGATATGATATGATATGATATGATATGATATGATATGATATGATATGATATGATATGATATGATATGATATGATATGATATGATATGATATGATATGATATGATATGATATGATATGATATGGTATGGTATGATATGGTATGATATGATATGATATGGTATGGTATGATATGATATGATATGGTATGGTATGGTATGGTATGGTATGGTATGGTATGGTATGGTATGATATGGTATGGTATGGTATGGTATGGTATGGTATGGTATGGTATGGTATGGTATGATATGATATGATATGGTATGATATGATATGATATGATATGATATGATATGATATGGTATGGTATGATATGATATGGTATGGTATGATATGATATGATATGATATGATATGATATGATATGATATGATATGATATGATATGATATGATATGATATGATATGATATGATATGATATGATATGATATGATATGATATGATATGATATGATATGATATGATATGATATGATATGATATGATATGATATGATATGATATGATATGGTATGGTATGGTATGGTATGGTATGGTATGGTATGGTATGGTATGGTATGGTATGGTATGGTATGGTATGGTATGGTATGGTATGGTATGGTATGGTATGGTATGGTATGGTATGGTATGGTATGGTATGGTATGGTATGGTATGGTATGGTATGGTATGGTATGGTATGGTATGGTATGGTATGGTATGGTATGGTATGGTATGGTATGGTATGGTATGGTATGGTATGGTATGGTATGGTATGGTATGGTATGGTATGGTATGGTATGGTATGGTATGGTATGGTATGGTATGGTATGGTATGGTATGGTATGGTATGGTATGGTATGGTATGGTATGGTATGGTATGGTATGGTATGGTATGGTATGGTATGGTATGGTATGGTATGGTATGATATGATATGATATGATATGATATGATATGATATGATATGATATGATATGATATGATATGATATGATATGATATGATATGATATGATATGATATGATATGATATGATATGATATGATATGATATGATATGATATGATATGATATGATATGATATGATATGATATGATATGATATGATATGATATGATATGATATGATATGATATGATATGATATGATATGATATGATATGATATGATATGATATGATATGATATGATATGATATGATATGATATGATATGATATGATATGATATGATATGATATGATATGATATGATATGATATGATATGATATGATATGATATGATATGATATGATATGATATGATATGATATGATATGATATGATATGATATGATATGATATGATATGATATGATATGATATGATATGATATGATATGATATGATATGATATGATATGATATGATATGATATGATATGATATGATATGATATGATATGATATGATATGATATGATATGATATGATATGATATGATATGATATGATATGATATGATATGATATGATATGATATGATATGATATGATATGATATGATATGATATGATATGATATGATATGATATGATATGATATGATATGATATGATATGATATGATATGATATGATATGATATGATATGATATGATATGATATGATATGATATGATATGATATGATATGATATGATATGATATGATATGATATGATATGATATGATATGATATGATATGATATGATATGATATGATATGATATGATATGATATGATATGATATGATATGATATGATATGATATGATATGATATGATATGATATGATATGATATGATATGATATGGTATGGTATGGTATGATATGGTATGATATGATATGATATGGTATGGTATGGTATGGTATGGTATGGTATGATATGGTATGGTATGGTATGGTATGGTATGGTATGGTATGGTATGGTATGGTATGGTATGGTATGATATGATATGATATGATATGATATGATATGATATGATATGATATGGTATGGTATGATATGATATGATATGATATGATATGATATGATATGATATGATATGATATGATATGATATGATATGATATGATATGATATGATATGATATGATATGATATGATATGATATGATATGATATGATATGATATGATATGATATGATATGATATGATATGATATGATATGGTATGGTATGGTATGGTATGGTATGGTATGGTATGGTATGGTATGGTATGGTATGGTATGGTATGGTATGGTATGGTATGGTATGGTATGGTATGGTATGGTATGGTATGGTATGGTATGGTATGGTATGGTATGGTATGGTATGGTATGGTATGGTATGGTATGGTATGGTATGGTATGGTATGGTATGGTATGGTATGGTATGGTATGGTATGGTATGGTATGGTATGGTATGGTATGGTATGGTATGGTATGGTATGGTATGGTATGGTATGGTATGGTATGGTATGGTATGGTATGGTATGGTATGGTATGATATGATATGATATGATATGATATGATATGATATGATATGATATGATATGATATGATATGATATGATATGATATGATATGATATGATATGATATGATATGATATGATATGATATGATATGATATGATATGATATGATATGATATGATATGATATGATATGATATGATATGATATGATATGATATGATATGATATGATATGATATGATATGATATGATATGATATGATATGATATGATATGATATGATATGATATGATATGATATGATATGATATGATATGATATGATATGATATGATATGATATGATATGATATGATATGATATGATATGATATGATATGATATGATATGATATGATATGATATGATATGATATGATATGATATGATATGATATGATATGATATGATATGATATGATATGATATGATATGATATGATATGATATGATATGATATGATATGATATGATATGATATGATATGATATGATATGATATGATATGATATGATATGATATGATATGATATGATATGATATGATATGATATGATATGATATGATATGATATGATATGATATGATATGATATGATATGATATGATATGATATGATATGATATGATATGATATGATATGATATGATATGAACGCATGATGAACGCATTTGTTTTGGAGACTGGCAGTAATTGTGATTGATATTTTGGATAATGCACCAAGATGAAGAGAAGTGTCGCGTGCTTAACAACTAAGCTAACATAAGATTAAGGAAGTTAAAACATAATTTACGAAAATGTACCGTAATTCTAAAGGTCCATTTGCAGGCGAGAGATTTCAGATGAAACTTTTTAATCCTTTGCTACAAATTATAGTTGACGTCAAGTTGTTAAGCGTCACAACCCTAACTCTCCGACACTCAACCCGGTTACAGCCAGGGATTAAATTTTCATAATGGATACAAAAATATTAACGTCTTATTAATAATATCGTCCATAGATATTAATAGTACTACTTGATACTTTGAAATGATTTTTTTTTTCAAAACCTAATGCAAAGTTGTCCGATTGCATGGTCCAACTTTAAAGCCTTTTTTAGGATATTTAAAAAGTTAAATATTACTTGGCTTGTATATATACATTATGATTGAATTATATTCTAATATTGTCCAACTGAAATCTTTAATTTAAGCTACGAATTACTATAATTTGCAATTTATGTAACGTTTTAAAATTATTAGACAAATATTTTCCTGTAATAAACGAGCCGTTTACATAAATATATCACGGAGGATGAACGTTATTATGTAATATCGGCCGGTTCGTCGTGACACAGCATCCCAATGACAGAAAGTTTATGACACCATGAATATAATATAAGGGAAACACGATTTGCCCCTCATTTGACGGATAAATGAAGGAAATATGAACAATCTGGTGCCTATAGCCAGGAACGCTGAGAATAGAATACGAGTTATATATAAACTCAAGGGTAAGCAGATTTCAAGGAGTTCTAAGGTGGTAACTTACTTCTTGTTCATTATATTCTAATAGGATTTGTTTTCAACACTACGTATTTACCGTAGCGTTATCAAAGTCCGTAATTTCCCTAACTACAGAATACAGTTACATGTTTTTAGCAAATTTACTATTGTAGGTTAAAAACAGCGCATCTTATATATATAAGGCAAATATGTGAATATAATCTATGTGAACTGATAAGTGTATTTATAAGAAGACTAGCTTTCCGCCCGCGGCTTCGCCCACGTGTAATTTGGTTAAGTATATAGCGTTTTTTAATGATCTCGACAGGGCTTTCTTTCACGGGCTAAAATCTTGTTACAATTGGAATTATATATAGCCTGTGTTACTCAGGGATGATGTAGCTTTACAGGATCGGATGATTCGGGGAAATCGAGGGCAACTTTCAAATTAACGTACAGGCAATTAATATTCTGACAATTTTATATTCTGATAGTGATCTTCTTAAGTGGATGAGCTGATGATGGAAGGTAAAACTCCTCAGCGGTTAAGAGTTGAAAGAAAATTCTTACGAAGTTATGAGTACGAAATACGTACTTGTGAGGTAATTACTTATTAGCTTGACCAAATAATAAAAGGTAAACCTCATTAACGTTAAGGATGTAGGTGGCAAAATGGATGCGGACAAACGATAAACGTCTCTTCACTCGTTTCCTTTTACTTGTTTGTATAGGTGGTGTTCACTCAAAATAATCATAGGGTAAAACGTTAATGAAAGTTTGAACTGCATGGTAGTCATTACACAATGGAGCATCTTAATACCGCGATGGATATATTTGGCCTAAGTAGAAGTTCTTTTAAAAAAACTAAGACTCAACCTCGCACACTCACTCACACAGCAACACCATTGCACACACTGATACACACACACACTAAAATGTTCGTACTTCACATAGTTCCACTTGTTCTGTTCGTGTTTTTTTTTGTTATTCTTTTTTCTGATCTTAGATTCTATTCCCGGTTCTATATTTAAACCTTATTTTGGCTTTATTTTTAATCTATTTTTATTGTGTAAACTGTTTTTGATAAGCTGTATAGGTATAAGAAATAAAAAAATAAAATAAATCTAGGTTGACGAATTTTATCAACGCCATCTATCGAGCACATTGTTCAACACTTCAACCGCGCCCGCGCGCACTGCGTTATTTGTTATTTTTGTTACCTCTCATAAGTTTTAATATTAAGATTAACTTATATTAGAACATAATTAACAATATATAACTAATCAATCAATATAAGTGTTTAAAAATTTTGAAGCAGTGGTTGAAGTAAATTTTCAATTGACCATAACTTCTTTTTCTCTTAACCGATTTTGACAAAATAAACTTTTGACAACGCTCCTAATTATATATAATCCAACTGTGAAAACCGCGTTCAAATCCGTTCAGTAGTTTTCAAGTTATAAAGTACCAGACAGACAGACAGACAGACAGACAGACAGACAGACAGACAAGAATTCCAAAAATTGGTTTTTTGGTTTCTATGACTCTTCTTTAATTGCCTCCTTTCAGTTATTTGGAAAAATATTTAATGTACAGTTTTTCGATTTTTACTGTCTTATTATTAGTATAGATTTTGCTTACGAAATAATTTTTTAAATGAATAAACAACATTTTTACGAAGACAAAATAGAAGTATATAAAAATACAAAGCAATAGGAAATGTTTATTATAAAATAACAAACAAATATGTTTAAAAATTACATATTCATACTGGAAACGCAATCTTTGTATTGCTATCCATGTTGCCGAGAGACTTAGTTGGCAATCCAGGCAGAAATTTGACTCAATTGATTTTTATTTGGGGGGGGGGGGGCAAATAAAAAAAAATATCAAAGTACACTATCATAAGTCTAGTAGAATAATACATATTTTTTCGTAAACAGCGCGTTAACGTCGCATTAAAGTCTTATGGGACGGCGCCCTACCCACCGTCTAGTCTCTGCGAATATTTAATAGTCAATAAAGAGTAATGTGCACTCATATGTCACTCGTAAAGTCCTCCCTCACTCCCTCAACAGCCTTCGGCCCTCACGAGACGCGCTCATTTATTATAAATCGTACTTTACGTATGTACGTGTAAAGATGACAAACGTGTTTGTCATCTGAAAGCAATATCACCGAATGGAGCAGTAATATGGTGTTTGTATACAGGGAATGACTGAAATCATGTTTATCTATTAAACATTAGATTATTTTATAGATATCGATTCTATGAAGAATTTCCAAGACTCGAAATTTCACGTTTAGAGTTTAACATTTTACGTTTAGATGTGATATTTAACCATCCATGTTTCGTAATATGATAATACTAGCTTTCCGCCCGCGGCTTCGCCCACGTGTAATTTGGTTAAGTATATAGCGTTTTTTAATGATCTCGACAGGGCTTTCTTTCACGGGCTAAAATCTTGTTACAATTGGAATTATATATAGCCTGTGTTACTCAGGGATGATGTAGCTTTACAGGATCGGATGATTCAGGGAAATCGAGGGCAACTTTCAAATTAACGTACTATACTGACAATTTTATATTCTGATAGTCATCTTCTTATGTGGATGAGCTGATGATGGAAGGTAAAACTCCTCAGCGGTTAAGAGTTGAAAGAAAATTCTTACGAAGTTATGAGTACGAAATACGTACCTGTGAGGTTATTACTTATTAGCTTGACCAAATAATAAAAGTTAAACCTCATTAACGTTAAGGATGTAGGTGGAAAAATGGATGCGGACAAACGATAAACGTCTCTTCACTCGTTTTCTTTTACTTGTTTGTATAGGTAGTGTTCACACAAAATAATCATAGGGTAAAACGTTTATGAAAGTTTGAACTGCATGGTAGTCATTACACAATGAAGCATCTTAATACCGCGATGGATATATTTGGCCTAAGTAGAAATTCTTTAAAAAAAAAACTAAGACTCAACCTCGCACACTCACTCACACAGCAACACCATTGCACACACACTCACACTTAAATGCTCGTACTTCACATAATATACTCCACTTGTTCATGTGTATATATATATATATTTTTATTTATTTTTTTCTGTTCGTGTTTTTTTTGTTATTGTTTATTCTGATCTTAGATTCTATTCCGGTTCTATGTTTAACCATATTTTGGATTTATTTTTATTGTGTAAACTTTTTTTGATAAGCTGTATAGGTTTAAGAAATTAAAAATTAAAATAAATCTAGGTTGATGACGAATTTTAGCAACGCCATCTATCGAGCACATTGTTCAACACTTCAACCGCGCCCGCGCGCACTGCGTTATTTGTTATTTTTGTTACCTCTCATAAGTTTTAATATTAAGATTAACAATATATAACTAATCAATCATTATAAGTGTTTAAGAAAGTTGAAGCAGTGGTTGAATTAAATTTTCAATTGACCATAACTTCTTTTTCCCTTAACGAATTTTGACGTAATCAACTTTTGACAACGCTCCCAATTGTATGTAATCCAACTGTGAAAACCGCGTTCAAATCCGTTCTGTCACCTGTCTCCTGTTGGCTGTCACCTGTCTCCTGTTGGCTGTCACCTGTCTCCTGTTGGCTGTCATCTGTCTCCTGTTGGTTGTCATTTATCTCTTGTTGGCTGTCATCTGTCTCCTGTTGGTTGTCATTTATCTCTTGTCATCTGTCATTTGTCTCTGGTCGGCTGTCATTTGTATCCTGTCATTTGTCATCTGTCTTCTGTTGGCTGTCATTTGTCTCCTGTCATCTGTCATTTGCCTCCTGTCACTTGTCTCCTGTTGGCTGTCATCTGTCATCTGTCATCTGTCATCTGTCATCTGTCATCTGTCATCTGTCATCTGTCATCTGTCATCTGTCATCTGTCATCTGTCATCTGTCATCTGTCATCTGTCATCTGTCATCTGTCATCTGTCATCTGTCATCTGTCATCTGTCATATGTCATCTGTCATCTGTCATCTGTCATCTGTCATCTGTCATCTGTCATCTGTCATCTGTCATCTGTCATCTGTCATCTGTCATCTGTCATCTGTCATCTGTCATCTGTCATCTGTCATCTGTCATCTGTCATCTGTCATCTGTCATCTGTCATCTGTCATCTGTCATCTGTCATCTGTCATCTGTCATCTGTCATCTGTCATCTGTCATCTGTCATCTGTCATCTGTCATCTGTCATCTGTCATCTGTCATCTGTCATCTGTCATCTGTCATCTGTCATCTGTCATCTGTCATCTGTCATCTGTCATCTGTCATCTGTCATCTGTCATCTGTCATCTGTCATCTGTCATCTGTCATCTGTCATCTGTCATCTGTCATCTGTCATCTGTCATCTGTCATCTGTCATCTGTCATCTGTCATCTGTCATCTGTCATCTGTCATCTGTCATCTGTCATCTGTCATCTGTCATCTGTCATCTGTCATCTGTCATCTGTCATCTGTCATCTGTCATCTGTCATCTGTCATCTGTCATCTGTCATCTGTCATCTGACATCTGTCATCTGTCATCTGTCATCTGTCATCTGTCATCTGTCATCTGTCATCTGTCATGTGTCATCTGTCATCTGTCATCTGTCATCTGTCATCTGTCATCTGTCATCTGTCATCTGTCATCTGTCATCTGTCATCTGTCATCTGTCATCTGTCATCTGTCATCTGTCATCTGTCATCTGTCATCTGTCATCTGTCATCTGTCATCTGTCATCTGTCATCTGTCATCTGTCATCTGTCATCTGTCATCTGTCATCTGTCATCTGTCATCTGTCATCTGTCATCTGTCATCTGTCATCTGTCATCTGTCATCTGTCATCTGTCATCTGTCATCTGTCATCTGTCTCTTGTAATAAGTTAAAGCGTTTCTAAGTCGGCTTAAGTTCATATAAAAACTTTGTTGCTTCTTAGCCATCGAATAGACCAATGTTGAAAAACGTTTCTTTTTTACAAAGATGTATTTTAATTAGATAAAAAAGGAGGGATAATGACTATTTTTTTAGTACCGTAGTCAGGATCCGATGATTCAGGGAAATCGAAGGCAACTTTAAAATTAACTTACAGGCAATTATTTTCCTGACAATTTTATATTCTGATAGTCATCTTCTTATGCGGATGAGCTGCTGATGGTAGGTAAAACTCCTCAGCGGTTAAGAGTCGAAAGAATTCTTACGAAGTTATACGTACTTATGAGGTTAGTTTGACCAAATAATAAAAGTTAAACCTCATTAACGTTAAGGATGTAGGTGGAAAAATGGATGCGGACAAACGATAAACGTCTCTTCACTCGTTTCCTTTTACTTGTTTGTATAGGTAGTGTTCACTCAAAATAATCATAGGGTAAAACGTTAATGAAAGTTTGAACTGCATGGTAGTCATTACACAATGGAGCATCTTAATACCGCGATGGATATATTTGGCCTAAGTAGAAGTTCTTTAAAAAAAACTAAGACTCAACCTCGCACACTCACTCACACAGCAACACCATTGCACACACTGATACACACACATACACTAAAATGTTCGTACTTCACATAGTTCCACTTGTTCATGTGTATATATTTTTATTTATTTATTTCTGTTAGTGTTTTTTTTTATTCTTTTTTCTGATCTTAGATTCTATTTCCGGTTCTATATTTTAACCTTATTTTGGCTTTACTTTTTAATCTATTATTGTTGTGTAAACTGTTTTTGATAAGCTGTATAGGTTTAAGAAATACAAAAATAAAATTAATCTAGGTTGATGACGAATTTTATCAACGCCATCTATCGAGCACATTTTTCAACACTTCAACCGCGCCCGCGCGCACTGCGTTATTTGTTATTTTGTTACCTCTCATAAGTTTTAATATTAAGATTAACTTATATTAGAACATATTTAACAATATATAACTAATCAATGAAAGTGTTTGAAAATTTTGAAGCAGTGGTTGAAGTCAATTTTCAATTGACCATAACTTCTTTTTCCCTTAACCGATTTTGACAAAATAAACTTTTGACAACGCTCCCAACTATGTTCGCGTTCAAATCCGTTCAGTAGTTTTCAAGTTATAACGTACCAGACAGACAGACAGACAGACAAGAATTCCACAAATTGTATTTTTGGTTTCTATGACTCTTATTTAACTGCCTCCTTTCAGTTTTTTGGAAAAATATTTAATGTACAGATTTTCGATTTTTACTGTCTTATTATTAGTATATAGATAATAAATAAATAAAAGTATGCATGCAAAGCGTCGTAGCATGTTTTTTTATTTGGACGTCAAAGGCAAGAAACTTTGGTTCTGTTCAGATACTTAACAACAAGCCTTAAAAGAAAAAGTGTCTTACAAAATGCATACGTAAATTTATTATATTAACTTTAAATATTAGTAATATTTCAGCCAAAATGACCAGATCAGTCTCGTAGTTCTCATATTATTAATTTTATCATTTATATTGTTATTGATCCACCGAAGGAAGATGTTTCAATCAGTACTGTGTTAACTAATAAGACATCGTATCGTGACGTACGGTAGTTGGATAAACGAGGTCAGACAGTAATCAAAAATGGTTCATACTTGACTACACATACATTATAAACTGGAAGCATATGTTGGATTTAATCTCGACAAGATAGATTTAAAAACGAAAAATAAATATCTCCAGAAAGTGAAAGTATCATTTCTTAGTGAAGCAATCGAATTCGTGTATATGAAATAACAATAATTCACAATCTATTTCGTTAAGCGGGATAATGCATTGATTTATAGACATCCGCTGACAAAATCGGCTGGTTCACAAAAATGTTCAACGTAATTTTCTTTAGTAATCCTATATAAAAGTTTTTTTTTTGCTTGCGGATTTCTTAAATCCATCAATTTAATATAAATCTTACATCTGTGGTCCATAGCATCGCTTCTGTGTTGGTTGGATTGGTTTAAACATGGCATGTCACATTTACCACACTGCAGAATTATAACGATGACAGATAAATGGTTTTTATTTATTTTTTTCTGAATATATTCTGTGTTAATATTATATAGTTTCAGTGTTGTGTTGGCGCGATGAATTGAAACAGTTCCAACGATGACGCTTTTATGCAACTAGCACTCTAAAATTACACACACTAAAGTCACATGGACAATGCACGCGTGATCTTCAGCAATCAAAATCCAAGAAAATATAATAATAAAGTATATTGGTATTGTTAATATCTGGATTTCTATGAAATGTTGCAAGTGTGTAGTTTAAAATGTTTTACGCAATACCACAAAAGAATGTCACGTGGAAACAACACACTTGCAACATTTCATAGAAATCCAGATATTAACATTATGCACTCAATTTTAATGGAGAAATCGATGAAAAACTTTACTAATTAGTTTATTGATATACCAAAGATCATTAGTTTTGTAACAAAATTAACCTTATGTATCCTAATTGAAATGCAAGACGATGGTGTTTTGTTTTGGTCGTTTTTATTAATAGCTGTGTAGAGTTTTAGATTAATGCCATTCATCATAACCGATTACAAATGAAAAAAGCGTTCAAAAAATAATATAAAACGGACGAACTGAGTGTATTTGGAAGTTGTAAAATTCTTCTTATAGACGACATTAAAAAATTAGGTTCAACATGATGTACAGGGCCGAGCTTTAAAGCAAGTTTGGCTCTGTACATCACGAGCCAACAACGTGTATAGTGAGAAGTCATTGTATGTTGCCACGTCTAATAAATGGGTATTTGACTAGGGTTGGTCACCAATTCAAAACCAATACTTAAAACATCTAAGCCAACCAACCAAGAACTTGTGTTGAATGTGGTTTTTAGAGCGTAAGACCTATTTTTTTAAATAAATTATAATTAAACGATACAAATAAAAATGTATTATTTATTTTATACGATTGCATGTGTAAGGAGTTTTGCTAGTTCTTTGGAGAGTGTATTTTTAGAAGTAGTCAGGCAATTTTATTATTATAAAAAGTGAATACTCGAAAGAGAATATTATATACACAGCTGTAGTACAGCTTCCAACAAAACGAAGCAGTAACTTGTGGTGATTGAAACTTCAATGCGTCATAACTAATTCCTTTAAGGGCTAATCAATTGGTTAACACCCGTGAATACCCTTCGCAAATATCTTGGGCTTAATGTAACGCACTTTGTTATTTTCTAATTAAAACTAATTTACTAATAAAAGTGCTTCGAATGAATAACACAAGATTAATTTATATTAATTAAGAAATAAGAAAAATAATATATATAAATTCATGGTATAACAGTTAATGACTTTTGTTATTTAATATTGTTTTAAAAATAATACAAACCTGAATCGAATTGCTGTATAAAAATGACTGTATTTTTTAATAATCAGTATCATTGATAATGTTTCTTTATAGACTTTAGATACATTAACCCCTTTTTAGATCTGAGTGAAACTTATCCCTTACCGTGTGAGGAAATTAAACCGATTTTCACTTCGCCGAGTATCGAACGAACGAATTAAAATAAGACTTATGTAACTAATGTAAAATATTATAACAAAGGTACGAGGTTCGTTTCCATTACAATTATATGAAAATGAATATGTAATTGTTTATTAATTAATACATTCAAACAAATTAACATCATAAGATTTCGCATTCTATATGTTTTACACACACCGGTATAATTACAAAAGAAGTCATATTTACATTAAGTTAATTTTGAGAACGTTTAAATTATTTATTTATTATTAAATTAATTAATTATTTATTATTATTACATTATGTGTAATAATAAGAATATACAGTTTGCTGTTATTATTATTCGAAGAATATAATCAGTAGGTGTGACTGTATCGGTCTTACGGAGGCGTCTCCAGATAATTAGATTTTAGGAGCAGCTGTCTTGACACTTATTTTCGGTTAACATTGAATCAAATCATATTTATTGTTGGTATACCGTAATGGATAAATATGGGTGATACAAAAACGAGGAAATGTGTGTTGAGTGAAGATGAAAGCAATGTCAATCAGAAATTAGTGCAAAATATTAGAGGACTATACGACTTTATTAATTTAAATTTAATATGTGTTTAATATTAAAAATGATAGTGATATAATTATTGGTATTTTTAACATTCGAAAGAGTTAGTTAGATTTTATATATAAGATTTGATGAGTTATATATATATCTTGGGTTCTTCTGTAAATGCTGATTCGCTTCTATGTGTAAATAAAAATAACAAATAGATAATGCAAACATCTTGGTAAGTAATGAGTATTCGCAAGTATCAAATCTAAAAACGTGTTAAATGTTATTGATCGACCAATAAATATATATGCAAATTCGTAGCTTATATTATTAGGACATTACCAAAGGATTATCTAAAATATCTGGTTGTTTGTTTAAATTTCTTGTAATATTGATAAGATATATTAATATCCCGGTACGGACTTCCACGATAAGCAACTTATATAGGCTACAAAAGGCTAATTCAAAAATTATTCATTGAATTAGGATTCTTAACAACCACTTTTGGATGTCACTGAAACCAAGTTTACATGGGTTGACTACGTGCCCTCAGCACAGCACAGTGACGCATAAATACGTGGGATATTTCGTCTATAGGGTTTTTTCTATAGAAGGTCAGATCTCAGATAATATGGAAGAATTAATATACTCAGTTTTAATGAGAATAAGCACCCTCGAGGTCGTGCTGTTAAATTAAACTCAGTACAAAGTAATAGCCTATTGAACTTTTCCCAAACTTTTCCCGGAAAATTTCATTATGTATTCTTTACTAAATGCTGGAAAATTTGCCGCTAGTGCCATACATAATAATAATGAAACCAAATTAAAAATAAATATCCCGATGACAGATCGATTGGAAGACTTAGGTAGCATCAGAGCCCCGGAGTTGGTCATAGGTCCCAATGAAACATTAATGAACTTTACCATACTAAAAATAGCATATAAATCGTTATTGAATGGAAATATTAATAGTGAAATGGTAAACGCCAGCTGTAACGTAACGAGGATTAGAGATTATCTGATTACGGTACGATGATACAACAACTGTGATTAAACTGAATGACTCGATTTGATTTCGATTTCTATATGAATAGTGGGATGCCCTTATCGAGACTCGTAGCAGCCTCGTAGCAGAATACGGTTACGTTCTTACTTAGTTGGTACGTAGCGGGTTAGTAGCAGGTAAATGCGGTGATCTGTTTTCTAAATTGAAATGTAGCAGCCTCGTAGCAACTTCGTAGATGTAGTCGACTATGATATAGAACTTATCGAAGAAGCTATTCAATACGAGAAGATATATTGCTTGAACCAGTCACAAGTTCTTTAGTCTATTGAAGACCAGAGACCTAATAAGACACGATGAATCTGAGCATGTTATTACCATTTTTTACCTGATAATCCATGCCCTGAAACACCATTGCACTATTGTGCAATAACCGAATAGCCATGCCAACTGTGTCTATGTTATTATATTGTTAGTATTTTCATTTTCATATCGTGGTTATTTAGATAATTGACTTTGAATTTTGATATTTAATTCACCAGTTCTTAACGGAAATTTGAATAGAAATTTTAACAAAAGATTCCTAATGTAAAGATTCATAAACTTGTGAAATTTAATTAATTTTAATGAATTGGTAGTATTAGAATTAGTTTTCAACAATGTTTACAAAATATTTGCTAATTTCCACAAATTTTGTACAAAGCTTCAATGGCCGTGAGATTAGCTAAGTTAACACTTTAATAAAATAAGAAATTATATTTTTTATTCCTACCAAATTGAACGAAAAACTATTATATGACTGAATTAATCTTATTAACTCTAAATAGAGTTTGTTAAACTGTCTCTTAAACACTTGCAAAAAGTAACTGTAGTAACGTTTAACGTGGTAAAAGCTTCCCAGATATAGAAAGCTTACTAAAGTCTTGTCTTGATAATCTACACTAACGCACGCATACACACACATGCACACATACGATATCACACAATAGTTACTGGTACTGGTACTTGTTTTGTTTTTTTTCTTTTGATGTCTTTTTTTTTGTATAATTCATTGTTTTCTAATTTGTGTATTTTTAAGATTAATAAGAGTGAGAGCGTGTTCTCTAAAATCAAGTTGGTCGTTAATTAAATGGAGGGACTATCTATATAGTCAAAAACAAACTTACATACAGATCTTTACAACCGTGCTGTGAAACATTCTTGGCGATTTAAAGAATTTGCGGAGAGTTTCTTGCAAGTTCACCTCGTCCGCTCTACCCTGATTTGGGTACTAACAGTAATGTAGAGTCAAAAAATTTTATAACTTTTAGTTGTAAAAAAGGTGTGAATAAATATATTTTTAATAATTGATTTGATAACTATAAGGCATTAAATAAATTTTATTTGACAGTTAGAATAGTTAGATAAAACTGTACGTCACATTTGTGGACAGAGTAAAGTGTATTCACTAGTCATTTAAAAACGCCAAGTCAGCAATTTTGGCGGGTACCACAATGGGGACAGCTCTCGCCACAATCAATCTGCGCGGCGCGCCTAGTGACGGACACACGATCGTTAGTGACTCTCACAATGCCGCCAATAATACATTACTAAAAGTTCACAATTTATCTCAACAATGAACAAACGGTAGTTCAAAAGGAAACTACTCGCGCTTCGAAATGAATTTTTCAACTTCAGACAAATTTTTGCCTGCTTTCGCGTGACAAAGGACGATGTTTAATAATAAACTCGGCGTGGTTCGCTGTTAAGTAAAATAAACAATAGTAACCCTCATATTAATAGCCAGAGCGTATTTATTGGTGTCATTAATTAGATTACATTAAGATTTTATATGACACCCACGTGACTTGATCGTTAAACGTTATTATAGCTCGTAATGAAAACAAACGAACGCATAATTATTATTGAAAGCTCATTGATTTCGCTTTGTTGTCTTCGATGATTAGACGTTTTACATTATCACAATAAAAAAAGTTACGTATAACTTACATTACGTTATGAAATTTATTTATTCATATATGTATGCTTAAAGCGATTTATTAAGAGAATTGAAAAACACAATTGTTCGTTCATTTTATGATATCCTTCATAACTTTATGCAATATGAAAAATATATTTATTTTATATCTGATTTATAATATTTTTTATAAAAAAAATACCACATTCATGCTCTATAGGCGAAATTGAGGTGGGCGCAATAGTCACCGGACTGGTCTAAACCAGTGTCTATCAACCTTTTTTCAAGCCCATTTCCATTCCCTCTTGCCAGATTTTAAATTGCCCCCCAGTGGGGTTTACGCCCCACGTTGGGAAACGCTGGTCTAAACGGTCCCGGGTACCACTTCCGGTTCGGTATAATATATAACGCATATATTTATTATTGTTACCACCAATAACATATATATAAGGCTATAAATAGCTTATCAACTATGAGAATATAGAATATATATTTCGAATATAAAAAACATTCTCATATATGTCGGAGGAAAGCGTATAATTGTATATTAATTGAATAACTGAACTTATTTCACTTTTGATTTGTTTAAAATATATATGTATACCGTTTAAAAGTTGTGTTAGTACCCAAAACAAAAGCAATAAATAGCTTACCGCCTGAATTGTATCACATATTTATATTTATAAATAATAGAAATACAATGAAGACAACAATAAACCTCATTGTTTATTCATCGTCTCAGATCTTATTCCTAGAACTTACATAACCCATACGTACATGAATTCATATAAGAAATAGAATTAATATATTGTTGATTATGTAACATTGCTTAATAAGCTGATTGGCAACTGTCGTTATTAGATTTCCACAATTGATATTAATATGTATGGGTAAAGGTTATTGATTTTTGTTACGGAAGTAACACAATGCAATATTATACGGCTTACCCAAACAGGTATATATTTTTCCGGAGTTTACCTTTAACATTCATGTTTAACCTGTACAAGTCTTATGAGTATATTCGTTAGAAGTATATGCATGATACGAATTAATATTATTATAAATAAGACAAAAGTAGAATCATGTGATTGAGTAATTATATCACTCACTCACACAGAAACACCATTGCACACACTAATACACACACGCACACACTTAAATGCTCGTTCTTTACATAGTATACTATAACTATATTTTTTTCTGTTCGTGTTTTGTTTATATAGATATACTTATTATAGTTGAATTGTAAGATATTGTATTTTAAATTTGAAATTGAAAATAATTATTTGTATCTAGGCAAATAAACACTCACTCATATGTACCGAGTCTACGAATAATATTTATACCACATTAGGTTAGCTTCTTATCTTTGGCCAGACCAATGGATATTCGGCTCGTGGATATTTGGTTAGTCAAGTGTTTTCTTACACTTCGTGATCCCAAAATTGTTAAAACAACGGATTATGACTATTCGTATTAGCGTGTGATTAATAAATTAATCTGTGACACTTGCTCTGTTGTGTGCACCATTTTTGCTACTTTAAACTTGTATTTGGTGCAAGATACATGTAATGCCGGCGTCTTCCCAGATCCATATTAAAGATTTAAAAACCTATTGTCTGAAGGTATAAATGTCAAGTTTACACGGCTCGGTAAAATTGAATACCGTGTCTCACTGGAAAACTTTTAATTTTCGTACCTCAGGAAAATTATGGAAAACGTTGAAAAATCTTTCATAATTGACTAGTATAAGGACAACCAAATAGATTAACATTACATTTGTTTATATTAGGCCAATTCTTTATTGTAAAATATATATTTATTTTGTTTTTTTATCTACAGAACAAAACGCCTACAAGCCTCTCTGGAAAGCACAGCACTAACTACATCTCAGGTGCTGCGGTCACTAGACCGGTGGCTCCCAACACCGTAAGTACTTTACTTATACAATTTTACACAGGCAGTTGTAATAGTAACTGCTGCATTGAACTAATTTATTATATCAGATGTAAGGTAATGGTCCAAGATTAGGTGTTCACCGAGCTGTCAATAGATTTAATTGGTGTGTCCGACCTCATTATAACAACAACAGTGTTTCCCACAGAGCGGTGACCGACACCGAAATAATTAATTATATCGATGTTGTATTCAATTGACTTGTAATTTTGTGCCTTGTTGTCATCGTCTTTTACAACACCAATACCAATGTTAGGAAACGAATACATTTGTTTACCAATTACATGGTCTGTTCGAGATGAATAAAAGTGCCAAATGAACCTGGAAACTGCCGAGAACAGAACTATACAAACACTTCTAATGTTTCTATGGTTTAAAACTAAACATATATTATAGTAAAACTTATTATAGAGAACATTTGAGAAAATAAATTCAAATTGTTTGGTCCTTGTGGCAGAGTACCCATAATGCTGGCGGCATTTCCTCGCTGTATTGCGATTATTCGCTGAGTTATCATTTGACAAAGTATGTACGTACGTACGTACTGGAACGTACTTGACGTTCACAAAAATTTGTATTCAATACAAACATAATTTATCAACAAAAGTCCGTGCCCAAAATTAAACTCGAACGAAAACACTACAACGAGATCTAATTAATATTTTTTTTACAAACAAAGCACATTTGCATCCACCGAGCTCTTAAGTCTTGAATTTAATGGCGGGCAAGTCAACAAGAAAAATACGCTTTGTAATTTTTCTCTCTATAATGTTTCTTAATAAATATATTCCAACTGCTTCGTCTGTGTTTTTACATTGTGTATCTGTGGGTAATCTCCGCATCTGTAATAAATTGTAACGATGTAATATTTAAAGTTAATCTCGTTCTTTCTTTCGTATATTTTTTACTTCATTTAATAATTCAAATAAGGTGTTATATAATTGGTAGTCCAATCGTAGAGAGCAATGAATGTACGTAAAATGATAATATTACTATATGGAAAAAGTTTTTTTTTATATTGGTGATTTTTTTTTATAAGATCCGCAGGTGATATATTGGGGGCTTTTTATTAGCTGCGGCAGCACATACCTGGTTGTCCTCGTCGAGGTTGTTGGTTCGTGATGTACAGAGCCGAAATTTTGTTATTTCGAGATGGCGTTATGGATCTGCACATCATTATCAACCTCTTCTTTTAATTTTTATCTCTTATTATGAATTACTTTAGAATTAGTATAGAAATAATTTTTCAGGTCTAGGTCTTGACTATATTGCTACATAATTATTACATTTGTTATCGTTCAGTGTAATTTATTTTATAAACAAGATGGACAATTTTAAAATGCCTTATAGCGACATCTATGATCTGCAGCTACAATCAATATATACAAATCGTTATAACGAAGGTCTCTCGACTGTATACATTATAGTCGACCTTCTTCAACTTCTGAACCTTTACCGTTCCTTCGGTGGTTTCGACCGTTTAAGGAATTGTCCCTTGTGAATAGTCCCTTTTAGTTTCAAATTCCTGTTTCAATTTCATCAAAAGTGTCGGCTTTGTATCGGGTACTTTAATATTTAATGTGACATCAATACGGTGCTAAACTATAAATAAAAATATTTAAGCGAGCGTTAAAATGTAAAAAAAAAAACTTTCAAGAGCATAAACGAAAAATTAAACATAATCCCGACAACTTTGATACGATTACCAAGTTTTAATGATGTGTACTCGTGGTATTTCACATATAATGATGTGAGTTATAAATTAATCTGTGGCTAAGAAAATAGCGGTACTACTGAGACAACGTGAATAATATTTAAAACGATATAATTGGGAGACCGATAGATTTCTAGAAGAGCTGCTTTAGTAGTTGTCAACTAACTGTTGTTAAGACTGGATATTAGCTCCATTTTAGAGTATTCCATACACATCTGAATCCGCACGTATGAATTGGTACAGAATCCAGTTTACGCATACGACTCAATTTATATAATACGGCTTTTCTTAATTATTGGCGCAGAATGTAATGCGAATGAGAGAGATAGACTTACGGAACTTTACGATCACAACAATCAACTTATAGACGACAATTAGCAAAATTTTAATTTGAAATTTCCATTTAATAAGAAATATTTTGAATCTCTTTTATTTTACAATAATGAAAAGTCGAGATTAACTGTTAATTGATAAATCTCATTAGCATCAAAAGCAATGCGTTTCATTGGTATTCGATTTAAATCAGCAATAGCCAAGTGACATTTCAATTTACTTGTCTTAATTGAATAAATAAAATTGGTTTTGTTTTTTTTTAACGGAAACTATAATATTGTCTGAGATATAACTAATGTTTTTTTATTAACGAAACAGAACAATTTATGTGTGTTATACCAACACGTCATGAAAAGGTCGAATGCTGAAGCTGAGAAAATCCCAAAGAAGTTGAAGGTGGCATTTACGCAAACAACGTCACAACATTATTTTATAAAACTTAAACTTGTTCGTTAATCTTTTGAAAAAATTGTGAAAGAAGCACAACAATAATTGGATGTTTCGTTTATTTTTTTAAATATTTGCAAAAAAATGTATACGTTTATTAATTTACACTTATGATTCATTATGAAAAACAAACCACACATAAGCGGTTAACCAGCAGTTCTATGTCAATGGGCTCCTTACGGAAATCTGACAATAATTAATCTTATATCCGCCTCCAATTATTTGAAGCGGCTATGTGTCAATAAAATTACAGTAAGCTAAGCAAACACTGAGTTCGCTCTGAGCATAGACATTTTTATTAAATTTGTAATTCTTATAACTAATAAGATCGATGTGATTTTAATAAAAGCTGTGCCCATTATTAAAATAATGACTAGAATCAATGGACGCAGCTATTTTTTGAAATTTTACATACGTAATTTTTAGTTTCATTAAATACGTTACTATACAACACATTGTATGCTTGCTTGGGCTTTGTCTTTGTGATGTTAAAAATAGAATGTGAGGATTCAGTTTTCCAGTTTTTTTCCACACTTTGATGTAATTTCCGTGCGCGGACGAATATAACATACTTCAGCCTCTATAACTCTATGAAATTGAATCTCTTAACGATATGAAATTTCCACGTAAATATTAAAGGTCACCCTTGTAAGGGTGTTAACGACGTGCGATGCCAGGCTTTACTCACCTTTCAACGGAGCGGTTGAAAGGTGATCCGCTTCGCTTTTTGCTGTCACAAGCGGATCATTACGTCCTATCAAATTGACATCATCCTAATATAGCTCAAAAGTTTCGCATCTTGGTAACAACATAATAAACTTCTCCCATGCACTTCTAACCTGGTTACATACGCGAAAATAATCTCGAACGCAAGTGCCGAGTAGTAGCTTTATGTATGACGACGACTCTGGTGAAACCGAGACGGGTCAGAATTTTTTAAAATAATTATTTTTATTTCTCAAACCGAGAAATTAGGTTTTTTTTACAATATTAATATAAAAACAGAATGTCTATAGCACGAAAGTAATAAAAATTGAATATCGAGTAGAGGCGAGTAAATTGTAGTGGAAATTGCCCCGTACGAACCGTGATTGATGATTTCGAGACTCGCACATGGTGTAACATACAGATTGCTACAAATTACGTCCCCGCTATAAACAGAAACTGTACCGCCGTGAGCGAACCACTCGTGTTTGTGTCTATTTGTACAACTTTGGAGATTAACCTCGCTAATTATCCTACCTTAACTAAATATAGCTCAAGTTTATCCAGATTTAAACTAAATATTAATTCTTATCTTATATGAATACTGTTTCAGAATTTGTACGAGTACTTGGTTAAAATTTGAATAGGTTAAATATTGAAGGCAATATGACTGAGTCAAGTCGTTAAAACTAATACAATTCATTTCTCTACGTATAACCGAAAAATTATTAATATTTAAAACTTATATGTCCAGTTCCAGCATTTGTCTAGGGATATTTTATTGAAGGATGCGGCTGAACGGGAGAAAGAGCGACCACCACAAATCCATTGCGGGTTGGGTGACATGGAGAGCGTAGGAGAAGGTATGCCAACCTTCTTCCTCCAATGTAGACAACTACATTAGCAGCCGCTGGGTGCCTGATTGAGTTCGAAAGCGACCCCAAGGCCCTTTCAATGCGGTCTTGTAGGTTTACCCGAGGTGGTTTTAGTGGGTATTGCCCACCTCGTCTCCGAAAAGCGTGGAGACACCAGCGTGGGTTGAGTCCCTCATATCCCTTATCCTTTGGGACCAGGGAATGCGGAAATGCATTTCCACTTTGGAAAAAAGGGGATCTTGGTGTCACCAATTTAGAAGCAAAACATAAAAAATACTTTTTGACTCTAAACCAACTGACCAACTAATAACATTTATTGCGCTCCCGGCAGATAATGTGTACAAACCAAGGTAGCTTTAAATGTTTATAATTGTAAACTAAAGTGCAATTATACGTTTATATGTATCCAATTATTTCGTGTTGGACCTACTTGTACAAACAAATAAATGAAAATACATTTTCTCTTGTTTACTTTAAATAATAGAGCTTTTATACAAAATAACGTTTGTATCGTTACAAACCCCGTCGTTGGCACGTAATTGACTTGAAGTCAACTTTTATGTTAACAGCAAGAAATAGACTTTAAAGGAAACAAAGCACAAGAAAAGTGCAGTCTAGTTTTCCTTCCAAGTTCTGATTAATTGACATAGCTAGACGCAAAACCTGTTCTTTCTTGAACATATTTTATAATTTTCCGACGTTTTAATTTTTCTCTGTGTAATTAAATAAGTATTTAACAGTTAGATGGACATTACTTTCACACAATAAATTAGTAGAGTTTTACCTATGTTCATATATTTCAATAAAAATCTGTGTCTTTGAAAAGCCTGCGATTTTTTTTTATTAAATGACTAGTATTCATTTAAACTAGGTATTTGGTAGCTTTATTCCAGCTCTGGCACGGTCTGTTTAACAAAAAAGTCAAGAAAAAAAGATTAATATCTAAGAATGGGTCGTGATAGCCATCTATTCACCTAAATTGCTTGCGGACTGGCAAATTGTTAGAACAAAGGACGAGCGACATTATCCTTCTCTATCCCGCCCCGAACTTATACCGAGCCTACAAAAAGTACTGGCCGACTCAAACGTAAATTAGCAATTTAGCCCGGATACCAGCGACACGAGAGCTTCATGAAATTCTCTATTACCTCTATTTTCTGAGGTCAGCTTGGAGATTTAATAATTTAAAACAGTTTTAACAGTTTATACAACTATAATTAATGACATACTTTATATAGAATTAATCTCTAACTTAATACTTCACATATAATAAGGGTATATAAACCGGCTGTGTTAAGTAGTTTACGACAGAAAATGATTTTGAAGAAAAATATATACGAGCAAATATATATATGATAATGTAAACACGAGCTTCACTTTAACGTAAAATTTGATAATTGCACATGCATTGGGGCATTGTATGCTTGGTTTAAAAAAAAAAAGTACTCATTTTATGTAGACAGTGACTGCCACGCACCACCCCTTTATGGAACCAACTACCAGAGCAGGTATTCCAGAACCGCTACGGCTAAAGTGCCTTTAAGAAAGGAGCTTCAGCCACCTTGTACGGCTGCTCGTTGGCCTCCTGTTACATACAAAAAAAAGTAACATTATTCTTGTCCCGAGTTATAACTCCTACCAAACCCTAACAAAAATTATGAAATTCGTTTTAAAAACATCTATATTATTATTCTCATAATTGTATTGACTGAAATTGTTACACTAAAGTTGATATTATAAGTAAACTGGAAACGGCTGAGCCCTACGAGGCCCATAGGGAAACCCAGTGTGGGAATCAGTGAACCGATTCTTTTACATTGTATATTTTCTTTTAATAAAGATTTTTCTTTCTCTTTTTTTGCTACAAATCAATTTTGCTTGAGATTTATTGTCCTAGAGACAACTGTGTTGTAAAGAAAATGTTCGTAAGTAAGCCATTTAATCGATGAATAAAAGACGTGACTATTTTATTTCGGTAATAAATATCTAAAAAAGATCTATATAGATAAATAGATATATATTGTCTATGTGTGACAGGAAACGGTGTGAACATCCACGTGTTCGTACAAAAAAGACAAAACAGTAAGGGAAATTTGAAGAACCCGTCCACAAGTTTTTATCTCGAGAGATGTAAATAGCACTTAGAACCATGTCGCGTGTTTTAAAACAAGCATTAGGATTTGTAGTCTATGAGAGACGCAGTGGTCAAATCTTAATAGTTAAAAATAATAGGGTGATAAAACAAAGGACAGATACATAAAACAATTACTTAAGCGGTACGCAAAGGAGGTCACAGAATTTTTTTGTTTATGGATGAGAAAATATTTAAATTTTAGCAATATATTAACAAACAAAATGGCCGTGTTTATGCTGAAAGTTTATATAAAAAAGGCATCAAAACATCGACACAAGTGTAACAAGATATGTTTCTTGAGTAGGTAGTTAAGCCCAATAACAACACCATGTGTAATAACCAAGAATGGTCCTTTTTGGTTTTCATAACCAAAAACCCTTGTTGGTTAGAAACAAACGTCCCGGACTTCATCAGAGCTGAATCATCAGGATCTAGTCCACACGTGATCAGTTTTAAAGTAAGGCTCTATACGCTATTCGAATGAAAAAATTGAATGGCAGTGAAGAATTTTCCCATAGAAAAAGGGCACGTTCTGCTATTTATAACTTGGCCTTGAACTGTATGGCAGATAATGCCAAAGAATGGAGACCAATTTAGCTCTGTATATTTTAATGGTTTTATATTATTGTATTAAATTGCAATTGTTATAAATGGTACTTTTCTTTGTAACAATATTTATGACAAATTCTTTGCTGCCTATTAATAAAACAAAGCTTACTTAATACAATAAAGACATTTAACTATTGAAATATTGACAAATAAGTGAAAATATTAACTCTTTCAATGTAGTCCAACAACACGTCTATAAAAATCATAAATTTAATGGATTTTGCAGTATAAAAGACTATTCATTAACTTAATGAGCAGAATTGTATATATATATATAATATATGACGGAGAATGACACAATTCTCAACGATATCATCATTAGTGCTTGTAGGATTCGTGGGCGTCATTAAGGGTGCACAGCAAAGCTTGCTTTGCTAAAGTTTGCTAAAGCAAAGACACTTTGATTTAGGTTCACAAGTGTAAATTTAATTTAAATTATCTCTTCGTACTGGACATGTGAGTGCCTCCACACACTTACACGGTCTCCTTGGCTGTCACATCGCCTTTTTAAATACACCAGACTTCACCACACCATCTAGCTAGACCCCTCTCCAGGCGATTGATGGAATACTCAATAAACAAAGTCAAAACAACAACTGATTAAATAGAACAGTCATACAACAAATAAAAGTTCTAACATTAAAATTGATAATTAATTCATAATATAAACGTCGTCTCCGATATACCTATTTATATAATTTGACTTTTTGCAAAAAGTATCAAATATTCCATTAGACAACGCATTTAAAAAGCTTTTAGCTAAGCTCAAAAGACTAATAAGTATATATTTTAATTGAATTTTTAATAGAAATGTATTACCTGCTATTTACCTTCCTTCAATCATTTTTATCCATTCTGTTAACGTAATTTGAACTAAAATGGCGTCTTATCTTCTCCATGTTTAATGATGAGATTAAAAGAATATTTAATTTTAAGCATACAAAATTCATTACACTATGTCAGTTGATTTTTTTTAATGTCACCCTAAAAATCTACATAAAAACAATGTAAAAGAAAATAAATTAATATTTCATTTTAAGTATTAAATATAAAAATGACAAACCAAGATTGGAATTCATATTTAAACTAAACTTATTATAGGAATATGTCGTCAGAGGTAATCTTTTTGACACAACTTTTAATAATAATTTTTTATGAATTTTCCTCTATTTTACACTGAAATATAAATAGGCATCTTAAAAGAGTGAAAAATAGTATATATGATGTGTGAGTGCAAAAGCTTATGAGTGGCATATTATAACATTTATTTTAATATAGAACTACTGAGAGATTTTGAAATTACAATTAGTTAAATGTTCTTAAAGATATTTGCCGTTATTATGTATATTCTCTTGCTGCAAAATAATATCGTGCAGTTAGGCCACGAACTACGAGACAATTAATTACCCGTTATAGTTTTTTCAAAATTCACCTCTTCATAATAAGTAATATTAAATCAATACTTAGTTCTAACAGAGTTGAATTTCTTATTGTTATTATCTTAACTAAGTACTTTACAAGCCACTGTGCAAACACTTCTTGGAACGTAAAACACGTTCATAGTTAATATAGACTATCGAGTCAAGTAAGTCTGAAGTAATTTCGTTAGTCTAGGGAATTTACTTGTTACCTAGTTTGTAGATGTTTATTAGTTAAGTTATATTGCTAGCACATAATTGATAAACGATAATAAATATATTGAAATTTAAACATTAAAATCCCTTGTATTTTATTTTATATCCAGAATTATAAAGCAATTAATACTAACCAATAAGGAATAATAATAAAAGCGATTCTTGGTCTTTAAAAGAGTCATTACAGAGACACCGAAGTGTCGAAGCATATTTTAATACGCGGTCCTAACAAGACATGAATACATAATTTGATTTTGTGAAATAAAACTTACAAATAATCTTTGTGTGTGATTTGTATTTTTTTTTCAAGTGCAGCCTTCTCTCCATTAGGAGAGAAGGCAATCCTAGAACATTGCGATAGTTTTATAAATATTTAATCAGTGGTTATATAGATAATAACTAGAGTGAGGTCGGTCTTTATTCATGTAACACCGAGCAGTGTTTTTCAGACAAAGTAAAGATACAGTGAACACGATTTAGCTTTCAGAAGAGGCTGTGGTCAGTCCACTAAAGATATGAGTCGGGTTTTTGAAATAGTAGCTAGAATTAAATGTAAGAAATTGAAAAATATTCCGACAAAACCTTATACTCCCTCATATATTAGACACACTCACACTTTAGATTTGTTTTCAAATTTATTGAAATAATTATCATGTGACTATCTATTATTTATAGTAGTGTAGTAGCCGTATAAAAACCGCTTAATTATTAATCAACTTCACACTAACGAGTATTATATTAAGCACATAAATACATTTAGTTTTGCCCAAACATATTTTGACAGTTGACAGTCTCGAGTTTTATGTGTTGTAATAAACCCGACTTTATATAAAAACTATTTGACGATTTATAAGTGTATCAAAAAGTTACACGAATTAAGTTATTTTTCATTCGATATTGTAAACCATACCTTAACAGTGATAAAAACGAATTAACGAATCATATAAATGTAGAAACTATATAATGTCATTGTATCTATATAAAACGGACAATGTGTTTAGTATAAACATTGTGCATTTACAGACAGTGAATTAGCCAAATCAAAATTATCACCAAACTTTGCCAATAACATGATTTGACACAAAGGACCGTATCGCGGTTCATCGCATCCAATATTGAGGCTACCGCACCATAATAGTCACAAGGGTTGACACGTATTGCATTGGGTCAATAATATAAAAATTAATTATTATATATTAGGGAAAAGTCATGGTTATTGCTCTACAAATCTCACAAAATACACAAATATAATATTAATTTCAAAGCCACATGTGTATCGAATGTATATTTACTTACATATATAAAAACACGACGCACTGCAACATCTATTGACACGCTGTATAAACAAAATGATAAGTAAACACTTTAAAACACTATCATCACAAAACTTTTAGATACACCCTAAAAATTTGTGTTTATATTTCTTAAAATATCAAATAAATAAATGATATTCATCTCTTACCATATGCATAACCCTATACAGCATCCATGTTACGCTTGACAGCTGGTTAACAGAAGAAATGACAGCTCGTTATCAGCGGCTGCGAATTTCATCGGACGCTGAAATTATATAACTATAAGCTATACCATATACATGTATATAATCTAATAAGTACCATTCTAAAGTTGGTTTAAGTTTAGTATTAGTATATAGGAAAGCAAACTTTGAAAAAGCTTATGAATAGTAATAAAAAAATGTAATGTCATACAACGTGTTAAACGTTAAACAAAGTAAAAAAAACCTGTTTAAAAATGCTTGATGAATATCTATTTATCCGTATTCTATGATACATTGTTACCTAAGTATTGCCAGGGTGCAATTTCTAGGCTACACAAATCATAGATCTATACTAATAATAAGACAGTAAAAATCGAAAATCTGTACATTAAATATTTTTCCAAAAAAGGAGGCAATTAAAGAAGAGTCATAGAAACCAAAAATACAATTTGTGGAATTCTTGTCTGTCTGTCTGTCTGTCTGTCTGGTACGTTATAACTTGAAAACTACTGAACGGATTTGAACGCGGTTCACAGTTGGATTACACATAGTTGGGAGCGTTGTCAAAAGTTTATTTTGTCAAAATCGGTTAAGGGAAAAAGAAGTTATGGTCAATTGAAAATTGACTTCAACCACTGCTTCAAAATTTTCAAACACTTTCATTGATTAGTTATATATTGTTAAATATGTTCTAATATACGTTAATCTTAATATTAAAACTTATGAGAGGTAACAAAAATAACAAATAACGCAGTGCGCGCGGGCGCGGTTGAAGTGTTGAAAAATGTGCTCGATAGATGGCGTTGATAAAATTCGTCATCAACCTAGATTAATTTTATTTTTGTATTTCTTAAACCTATACAGCTTATCAAAAACAGTTTACACAATAATAATAGATTAAAAAGTAAAGCCAAAATAAGGTTAAAATATAGAACCGGAAATAGAATCTAAGATCAGAAAAAAGAATTAAAAAAAACACTAACAGAAATAAATAAATAAAAATATATACACATGAACAAGTGGAACTATGTGAAGTACGAACATTTTAGTGTATGTGTGTGTATCAGTGTGTGCAATGGTGTTGCTGTGTGAGTGAGTGTGCGAGGTTGAGTCTTAGTTTTTTTTTTAAAGAATTTCTACTTAGGCCAAATATATCCATCGCGGTATTAAGATGCTTCATTGTGTAATGACTACCATGCAGTTCAAACTTTCATTAACGTTTTACCCTATGATTATTTTGAGTGAACACTACCTATACAAACAAGTAAAAGGAAACGAGTGAAGAGACGTTTATCGTTTGTCCGCATCCATTTTTCCACCTACATCCTTAACGTTAATGAGGTTTAACTTTTATTATTTGGTCAAACTAACCTCACAAGTACGTATAACTTCGTAACAATTCTTTCGACTCTTAACCGCTGAGGAGTTTTACCTACCATCAGCAGCTCATCCGCATAAGAAGATGACTATCAGAATATAAAATTGTCAGGAAAATAATTGCCTGTAAGTTAATTTTAAAGTTGCCTTCGATTTCCCTGAATCATCGGATCCTGACTACGGTACTAAAAAAATAGTCATTATCCCTCCTTTTTTATCTAATTAAAATACATCTTTGTAAAAAAGAAACGTTTTTCAACATTGGTCTATTCGATGGCTAAGAAGCAACAAAGTTTTTATATGAACTTAAGCCGACTTACAAACGCTTTAACTTATGACAAGAGACAGATTACAGATGACAGGAGACAAATGACGTATGACAGAAGACAGATGACAAGAGACAGATGACAGATGACAGATGACAGATGACAGATGACAGATGACAGATGACAGATGACAGATGACAGATGACAGATGACAGATGACAGATGACAGATGACAGATGACAGATGACAGATGACAGATGACAGATGACAGATGACAGATGACAGATGACAGATGACAGATGACAGATGACAGATGACAGATGACAGATGACAGATGACAGATGACAGATGACAGATGACAGATGACAGATGACAGATGACAGATGACAGATGACAGATGACAGATGACAGATGACAGATGACAGATGACAGATGACAGATGACAGATGACAGATGACAGATGACAGATGACAGATGACAGATGACAGATGACAGATGACAGATGACAGATGACAGATGACAGATGACAGGTGACAGATGACAGATGACAGATGACAGATGACAGATGACAGATGACAGATGACAGATGACAGATGACAGATGACAGATGACAGATGACAGATGACAGATGACAGATGACAGATGACAGGTGACAGGTGACAGGTGACAGATGACAGATGACAGGTGACAGGTGACAGATGACAGGTGACAGATGACAGATGACAGATGACAGATGACAGATGACAGATGACAGATGACAGATGACAGATGACAGATGACAGATGACAGATGACAGATGACAGACGACAGATGACAGATGACAGATGACAGATGACAGGAGACAAATGACAGCCGACCAGAGACAAATGACAGATGACAGATGACAGATGACAGATGACAGATGACAGATGACAGATGACAGATGACAGATGACAGATGACAGATGACAGATGACAGATGACAGATGACAGATGACAGATGACAGATGACAGATGACAGATGACAGATGACAGATGACAGATGACAGATGACAGATGACAGATGACAGATGACAGATGACAGATGACAGATGACAGATGACAGATGACAGATGACAGATGACAGATGACAGATGACAGATGACAGATGACAGATGACAGATACAAAAATAAAATTAATCTAGGTTGATGACGAATTTTATCAACGCCATCTATCGAGCACATTTTTCAACACTTCAACCGCGCCCGCGCGCACTGCGTTATTTGTTATTTTTGTTACCTCTCATAAGTATTGGCTTTGGTTACTTTGAAGTGTGATAGTGTGGCGAATGTTTATTGAACATTTTACTTACCTGCAGTTCGAAGTCAATTTTATTTGTATGCTTTTATAAGGCTGGTAGAGCCAATTATATATGTTAAAAGAAAGTAATCGATGTGTTTATAGTATTAAGGTAAAAGTAAATTTATTACACTTTTATTTATTTAAAAATCTTATGTCTTAACAAGATGGCGCCTACTTTAGCTCTGCTCTGATTGGTCAATACAATATACGTACGTTTTGTTAAGATATGTTTTAAACTATGTAATAAAATAAAAATTTATGTGTAATCCAGCTTTCGACATATATTATACCTAGTTCCCAATTACTTGTCAACCGTGGTAGTTAGCTCGTTGAAAAATAAACTAAAAGAGTTGTAAAGAGTTTTATTGCATGCTATCGTTCGACCTTGATATGAAATAAAAATTTCAACAATCATAAAAAATGTGGGTTTATCCTACGTAAATACTATTTCTATTTCAAGTAGCTTTGAGATGATACAACACGTTTCCGATATTATCTTATTTGAATGGGCTGTGTGGGATAATGACTCGTATCTAATATAATCTTTATTGTATCATTTTCTTATGTTGTAAATGCGCGAATCCTTTGCTTGATCGGAAACTTGTCACGACTCCAGATTCGTTTACTAAAAAAAAGTTTACTCAATAAAAATAAAGCCAAAATATGGTTAAACATAGAACCGGAATAGAATCTAAGATCAGAATAAACAATAACAAAAAAAACACGAACAGAAAAAAATAGATAAAAAAATATATATATATATATATATATATATATACACATGAACAAGTGGAGTATATTATGTGAAGTACGAGCATTTAAGTGTGAGTGTGTGTGCAATGGTGTTGCTGTGTGAGTGAGTGTGCGAGGTTGAGTCTTAGTTTTTTTTTTAAAGAATTTCTACTTAGGCCAAATATATTCATCGCGGTATTAAGATGCTTCATTGTGTAATGACTACCATGCAGTTCAAACTTTCATTAACGTTTTACCCTATGATTATTTTGTGTGAACACTACCTATACAAACAAGTAAAAGGAAACGAGTGAAGAGACGTTTATCGTTTGTCCGCATCCATTTTTCCACCTACATCCTTAACGTTAATGAGGTTTACCTTTTATTATTTGGTCAAGCTAATAAGTAATAACCTCACAGGTACGTATTTCGTACTCATAACTTCGTAAGAATTTTCTTTCAACTCTTAACCGCTGAGGAGTTTTACCTTCCATCATCAGCTCATCCACATAAGAAGATGACTATCAGAATATAAAATTGTCAGTATAGTACGTTAATTTGAAAGTTGCCCTCGATTTCCCTGAATCATCCGATCCTGTAAAGCTACATCATCCCTGAGTAACACAGGCTATATATAATTCCAATTGTAACAAGATTTTAGCCCGTGAAAGAAAGCCCTGTCGAGATCATTAAAAAACGCTATATACTTAACCAAATTACACGTGGGCGAAGCCGCGGGCGGAAAGCTAGTATTATATAAGACGTAGTATATAATAAATACTAGAAACTTTGATAAGTACTCTTTAATCCTACAAAACTCGATAGTCTGACCCTTTAAAAGGCTTGTCGGATTAACCATATTCACTTTAATATTTCTCCGATATTTTCCGTTGATATACATAAAGCTTCCAAATTTAAATCGACACTAATCCCTGGCCACTGCATGTATTAAATGACAAATTGGATTTAGTACTTATATTTCTAAATACGTTTAGTATTCAATAATGTAAGATAAAGTATATTTCTATGTTATATTAAAATCATGTCCACAAGTTAAAAGACGAATCTGGAGTCGTGACAAGTTTCCGATCAAGCAAAGGATTCGCGCATTTACAACATAAGAAAATGATACAATAAAGATTATATTAGATACGAGTCATTATCCCACACAGCCCATTCAAATAAGATAATATCGGAAACGTGTTGTATCATCTCAAAGCTACTTGAAATAGAAATAGTATTTACGTAGGATAAACCCACATTTTTTATGATTGTTGAAATTTTTATTTCATATCAAGGTCGAACGATAGCATGCAATAAAACTCTTTACAACTCTTTTAGTTTATTTTTCAACGAGCTAACTACCACGGTTGACAAGTAATTGGGAACTAGGTATAATATATGTCGAAAGCTGGATTACACATAAATTTTTATTTTATTACATAGTTTAAAACATATCTTAACAAAACGTACGTATATTGTATTGACCAATCAGAGCAGAGCTAAAGTAGGCGCCATCTTGTTAAGACATAAGATTTTTAAATAAATAAAAGTGTAATAAATTTACTTTTACCTTAATACTATAAACACATCGATTACTTTCTTTTAACATATATAATTGGCTCTACCAGCCTTATAAAAGCATACAAATAAAATTGACTTCGAACTGCAGGTAAGTAAAATGTTCAATAAACATTCGCCACACTATCACACTTCAAAGTAACCAAAGCCAATTTCGATATTTGATCCGTTAGGAGTAAACCATACTAAATATGACTAAAAGGATACGTGTCAAAGTATTCTCTTTTTATCATTTATATTGTAATATTTTATCTACGTACCTAATACTGGTGTAATTTTAGAATTTACATCATAAGATTATAACCGATGTTATTTTAATTTGAACTATCTAATTTAGAATTATACTTGATTGAATAAATATTACAAAAGAAATATACTGTAATATCGGAGGATAATCTATTAGGGCCAACATCCTCCAACCTTGGTTCATTTATTGTATTTTGTTAATATATTACAATATTTTAGTTATATATGAATGATTTAAATGATGCATCGTATTTGCACATTGTTGACATGGGTGTTGTGCTGAATTTTTAAATCTTTTTTAAAATAAACTATTATTATTATATTTTTTTCGCTGGATGAGTCTCGGTGTACTATGTGTTGTTCGGGTTGTTCTCACAATAAACTAAATGCGTGCTATTTCTCTATACCCGCCGTTGGGAACTGACAGTAAATGTAGATTCAATTTTTTTAAGGTTTTGTTTTATTTTGATAAGTGTATAGTTACCTATGTGAATAAAGATATTTTGGATTTGATTAAGTACATTTTTGTATGATAAATTGTTATTTAAGTAAATACAAGTTTATCGTAGCTCCGATTAAAGTCAAGCCTTCTTTTACATCGTGCTTAATTTAATTGAAATATATGACCTCGTGGAAGTATGAGAATGCAATATGCTTTATTATACTCAGCCCTCACCCTACTTCTTATAAAATGACGTTGATATTTATGTAAATTTTATAGGCGAATAACAGGACAATTTGTACTTTTATAGTTTATTTATTATTTAAATCTGATCATATAACTTCAAATCATAAATAAATAAAATAATATCAACACGGCAACACACTTGTAAGCCTCCTGGCGTTGCAGGTGCCCATGGGCGGCGGTTGGCACATCACTCGAAGTGACCCGCCTGCTCGTTTGCCTCCTCTTACATAAAAAACGGTCTGTAGCCCAGGGGCAATTTATGACCTGTGTTATAACTTATGGATGCAACACAACTCATAAACTAAATATGTATGGGTTTATGTGTGTGTGAGTGTGTGCGCGCGTGTGTATTTTGTGTGTTACGTATTCTACCTATGGCTTGCATGGTGTGGTTGAATTAATTATGGTGCGTGTTTTCTTAAACACGGATGAATCTCTGCGATTGCAATTGATATTGTTAACATGACAATCATATCTGTAACATTGTTACTCGAAGAACAAATGTAACTCAGTGTAGTCGATATAACTACACAATTGAATATGCTTCAGATTTATTCAAGACATAATTTTATATATTCACTTTGGCGTAACTCAAGTATGAATTCCGTTTGACTAAAGCATTGTTTTTGATGCATTTGTTTAATTACAGCTTTAAATTTATCACTATATATTTTGTTAAATGTATATCAGTAATTTAATTCATAATAAATATCACTATATATATTTGATGCGAAACCTTCTACCAACGGTAATCTCTTAGAAATGTCAGCCCGTTTCTCCTTTTGACTAAATCTCAAAACCTCATAGATAACTGCAATACATCGTTTGTCTATTCTGTGGAGTCATACATTTTTTGAGTGGTTACATTTTACAAATATTTTCGAACACAACTCTGGCTGAAACTGTTGAAATCCAAAGCAAGTGTGTTTCAGAGGTAAGGACTTTTTCAAACAAATGTAAGCTATAGTCCGATGTTATGTGACCTCTACTGTATGAATGGCACTCCCAAAACCATCCTTCACTTGAACTTTTCGCTATAGTATCGTATATGTTTTTTTTCTTTGAAATACATCGTATTTGTTAAAGTAGCAAGACTCATCGAAGCTTTTACAGTTGTTTATAACATTTGGAATATTTCGATTATATATATAATCGAAATAAACATACTAAGAGTTGGTTTCCTTATAATAAAAAGGTGTTTAAGGTAAATTAAAGGCTTTTTTACGTTATTTTTAGCATTTTATCATGTTAATACAGACATGAACCACATGATTATCATATCATGAATGAGTAAATTATCAAGCAATTTATGTTTATTGTCCTCTTTCTACCCATTTTGTTCTGACTTTATCAGCTCCCCTAAATCTGCTGATACATTAGGGGCCCGCCTTTTGGTCGGGCAGGTCAAGGCCAGGAAGTTAAACCGGGGTGACTATCTGGCGGAAGTCGAAGACTCTCCCTCTAGTCTTTGTGTATTTAATATTCTTACGGTACGTTCATTTAGCATTTTAAGCATATAATTTAAACCCTCTACAAAATGTAGCAAGGAGACAAGAATCTGACAGGCCTCCGCTTGAAATGGTCTCTACCAATGTGAATTAATAATATGCACTTTTTCACTTATTAAAAACATATAAACTATGGCTCCATAGTGCATATGCATAAAATGCATATTCATTACATTACATACATAATAACTATAATACATTCTAATATGAATTGTTTTCTAACAATTGTGCAAAGCATTTACGACCTGTTTTGCTAGAATTCCCATTTGTACAATATGAATTTTCATCTCCATAAAGCTTTTACATACAATTTTAAATATTATATAATATCAGCATAGTACAATTAACATATATATTCGTATATTTAATACGGATTATATTATCATTTATAGAGATTTAGAACTGAATATCTACAGACTGTAACATCAGAGTACATTCGTTAATCTAGTCGTATATCTCCCGCCTTTGTCACTCTAGACGTAGCAAATATATATGAATCAAATTGTAAAGCAAAAATGCTTATAAAAGGCATTGAGTTTCGCTGAATATATCCCGATATATTCCCCGTTGACCCGTCAACTTAGATCTTTTGCGATATCATTTAGACTTCTCAGATATAATAAAACTTCATTTTTTCAAAAATTATATAACATATTATTATGTCTAAAACATAAATAAACAATATTGTCCTAAACTAATTAATGAAAAAAGTGACATAACACTACATCATCATGAAATTTAGTGTGTCTAGTTATTTTAATTCAATATAACAAGAAAGTTTGTGACAAAAATGAGAGCTATGTTTAAAAATTACCGGCTATTTTTATATCGCACCATGTGCCAAAGATACTTCAAAAACAAAACAATAAAATACTTCCGTTCAATTTACACGTATTGAAGTTATCACTGTCATAATGATACACATAAATCATATCAGTAATACATTGCTACTTGATTTGTTTCAATACGAGTAAAATTTTTTTCACATTTCGATGTATACACATAAGAATCGGACCGGTCTCTTAATGTATCTTAAATTACAAATGCAAAAATACCCGTCCACTATGTTGACAACACATTTTCTACATCGCTACACATCGTCATAGAGAAGCTGACTGTAGTAGTGTGTAGTTTGTAACACTACGGGACGAAGACCACCTGGCCGTTTACCAAACTTTTGGATCTATGAAGTCTGCCACTGATTGAGTCACACTTGCTTATTAAGACTCAACATCGTAATAAGATAGGCGCTGGACTAAATCCAATCCAAAAGAAATATAAAAATTTGGAAATGATTATAAATTTACAATTAGTTCCCAAGAAATTGTACTACAACTTTTGTTCGTTCGTTGTTTGTTTTTTCAATTTTAATTTATCAACTAATAAATGTATCCGCTTTAAGATCATTCAGTAGTCAACAAATAAAACTTTATAAACACACCTTACGAAGCCTAACTACGGACCATTCTGACTCAATGAAAAGGCATAAAATAAAAGTTAATGATATTCAGCGAGCGACCGAGTTAAGTGGCGGCGGAAGCGCGCATAGACTAACTATGTGACATTAGCAAGTTACCAAGTTCCAACGAGGAGAACTACTAATAAATTTTCATGTTGCCGGCGGACGGTGGCTCTTCAAATATTCAACTTTACCTGCACTGAATTTATTCTATTTTCGTACTTTCAAAACATACCGTGTTTTCCACAAAGTTGATAAAATGTTACATGTGGACTTACAGAACATTAAATTCGACCTGCAGCTATATACATGGGATTTAGGGAAACAATAATGTGTTATATAATAACGATCTGATCTAGTGTGGCCTGTTTCAGACAGTCAATACTGACTGAAGACAAATTTGTCTAAGAAACAAATCACACGAGTTAATCATGCGAAAATCTGCCACGTGTCTGCGATTAATCGTCTTTGACAAAACATTTAGCTTTTTGTCAGCTGAACATTTTTGTTATGTGAAATTTTATTAATTGTTACATGACCACGATACAAGAAAAACAAGATGTGAAGGACACATTTTATTCTTCTTTTATTTTATTTTTAACAATTTATGTCCGAATAAAATATAAAAACCTTTAGTAATTGTTAGTAACTATCCTAATCTGAATAATGACAACACCAATTATAAAGTACATATTTAATTATTCACAATACCAAAAAATACACACACCAGTAGAACTTTGTGCGAAATGTGTGAAAATCGAGAAAATGATGCAGTTGAGAAGATACTCATTTGTACCGCTGCATCAGCATCAGTCATCGTGGCATTAAGTAGTGCTACCGACGGCTGTAGCCATGTAAACACACTAGTGGCGCCAGTTGGCGGTGGCCGCGCGGTCGTACATTCAACTGGGCCCATAGAGGTCACTCCTACCTGCACGCCTTGGTACAGAACAGGCCCGCCCGAATCTCCAGAGCACACTGCCCGTGCAGCACTCGGTGCAAGCCCGCATATGCATGGATCCCAACCTGTTCGTTCACATGTGGCCGCGGTTAGTCGTACAGAAAATAATTCCTCGCCTAACGCTGATCGCTCTGAACGCCCGAATCCCAGCACTGTTAACTCTTTGTTGTATATGTCATTAGGAAAATACAGACTCACACCACTGAGGACATCTGTAGCTGGGGCAGCACTTAACTGCATCTTATTACGCGTACGAACTAAGCCAACATCATTTTGGAGCACCGTCACGTCTAGTCCTTGACCCTCGTCTGTTTGACGCACTTCGTACCTGAAGATAGAACCTATGGTTTAAAACGGAAAACCTTAAAACTGATATTGTTACTTGCATTGCTTTGAAGATATGATTACAGCTATATACTAAACAATCATTTTGGAATTATTAATTGTATCATACTTTCACAAAAATGAATCGATAACTTGCTTGGGATGTCTGTAAAGAAAGTGAACCGGCGTGATATCCCCTTCAGGAGCATTTGGGCGGCGCGTATTGTACTTTACATATGCGAGGCGGGTATTGATACAGTGTGCGGCGGTGACCGCCCAGTGCGGTGCAATAACAGCAGCAGAGCATCGTGCTCCCCAGTAGCGGTCTAGGAGAGCACATGCTGCTGGGAACTCCGCCAACTCTGCCACTGCGCCCCCATACACGCGCCTCCAATTCTTCGCTTGCCCTCCGCCGCTACCTCCCTCCAATTCACGATAAAATGAGTATCTAGTACTAGATACCACTACGACCCATACGAGAATAACTGACATATACTTCCACATTTCTCCTAAATGCACTTGTAAACATTATTTTATAAAATACTTTTTTATGACATAACTCTGTCACTTTCGATTTGAACTGTTAAATCGTGAATTGACGGAAGATCGTTCCGACCATAGATAGATATGAAACAAATTTTCCCGACACTCTTCAATCATAAATTAAATTAAAATATACTATTACTTAATGCTAAGTTGTCTTTTATTTATAGATATTTACATTGAATCTGACAACAATGGCCGTACTACCTCTAACTAATACTAATGCAACATTATATTTACAGATGGTGCAAGTCGACTAGGGTGCGGCATGCAGGCGCGCTATGAACTCGACGGCGGCGGCGGTGCTGGAGTGCAGCACGGACGTGGGCGTGTCAGCGCGGGACAAGTTATTTCGTTTCGTTGTTCACGGTGTGATGCTCAACGCAATTGGGGCAGCAGGGCTACTCGGCAACGCTCTAGCCGTACTCGTGTTGTCGCGCCCGCAAATGCGCTCCTCCATCAACTGTCTACTTATAGGATTGGCTGCCTGCGACACGCTTCTCATTCTGACCTCAGTGCTCCTGTTTGGCCTCACGGCTATATACCCATACACTGGTGCGCTGCGCTATTATTACTTCCACGTGTGCCCGCATCTCACACCCTATGCCTACCCGCTGGCCAATGTAGCGCAGACCATGTCCGTATATCTTACGCTCATCGTAACCGTGGAAAGGTGGGTGGCTGTGTGTCATCCTTTCCGTGCCAAAGCATTGTGCACATCGTCGCGAGCGCGCTGGTACGTACTCGGAACAGCCGTATTCGCACTTGTTTACAACGCGCCGAAATTCCTCGAGGCCGAGGTGGTGGAAGAGACCGATTTCGATACCGACGAAGTAATCTACTGCGTACAGGCCGATATGCGGTTCCGCAACGAAACATACGTGGCCGTATATATCCATTGGATGTACCTAGTAGTGATGTACATAGTGCCATTCTCACTTCTGGCGGCATTGAACGCTCGCATCGTGAGGCAAGTACGACGCGCACAGGCAGAACGTGCGAGGCTCTCGCGTGTGCAGCGCCGCGAGCTAGGGCTAGCCACTATGCTGCTGGTAGTTGTGCTTGTCTTCTTCTTATGCAACCTTTTGCCGCTTGTCACCAACGCATTCGAGGTGTTCCTCGGAGATGCGTTCGACCACCTCGACCCACTAGTGAAGACCAGCAATCTACTGGTAACCATAAACAGCAGCGTCAACTTCGTAATTTACGTAATTTTTGGCGAAAAATTCAAACGGATATTCCTAAAGCTCTTCTGCGCTCGGTGGAATCGTAGGGATTCACCGGAACATACTCGCGACGACTCGTTCGCATCAGGAGCGGGAGAGCGCGTGTCCCTGCGGCTGCTGCGGAACGGCACGCTTCGGCGATCGAGGGGTGCGGCAGGGAGGCGCCGATCACCCGCACCCACCGTCTACTACCCCGCACCACCAGCCACGCCTTCCACCGAAATATCATTGGCCTCTATGGAGGCATCCACTCGCACCAACGGAGCTTCTCGATTACACTTCTGACGGACCACGTGCTCCCAGAGGGCTCGCCGACTCCCTTAGCGGATTGTGTGTATATATAGAAGAAAATATTTTTATGAACTGTAGGCAAGCCTCTTCATGTAAATAGACTCTGGATTTACTGGAGAACTTACTAGAGCTATACTCAAAGGCAGATAAGGGAAGTAAAAGACAGTATTCCATTCTATAATTATAAGTATTATAATGTAAAATAATATCATTATAATAATATATTAAGGCCGTGCTCTCTGAGCTACGTTTAGTCTAAGATCGACCGATAGGACAGAAATAAAATATCCGTACCAAAGTTAGATATTCCGTCATACAACATGTTTTTAATGCAAAAGTTGAGAAAATTAATGATTTGAATTAATAGGTATATGTTGAAGTATGTAAATATAAACAACAACCTATCTTTGATACTAATAGCTCCCTACCAGTGCGAAATAAGTATCTCGTGTTTAATCTGATTGTAATATGAAACTGCACCCAATAATGCCTCATGTAAATTAAAGTTATATTATGTATGGTTTAATTTGCCTGTACCTACTTGTAACTAAACTAAATGATAACTTTAAAATAATGCTAAAAGTTATTGTTTGACTTTAGGTTTAATAGGAAATTAATTAATTATCTACATGTTCGACATGTCTAATAAAAATAAGTAAATGTGTTTATTTTTATTTTGTATAAAATACCATTTCTTACATATAAATCATATATTACAAAATTGACCAACATAAAAGAAGAAAATATTAAAGCCGAGAAGGCCAATTCAATATTGAACTTCACAGACCTTGACACAGCCGATGACAGATTGTTTTTGATTAGAAAAAATAAAGATAACGGATTACTTTAAGTACGCGGACCTTTTGAGGCCTTGGAATATGGTATCACATGAAACGGCAGAACACAGATAATAAGTGTAAAAAATTGAAGTACAGATCATCCCAACATTGACGGAAATGAAAGTCTACTGTCCATGCCCACTATCTTAAGACTAACGAAATATATACATTTTAGGTTTTATTTCTTTTTTATTGAAGAATTTTACTATGAATTTGCCTAATTATAATATTACGATTATAATTGTACGATTTAGTTGAAATATAATTTATCTCTATGATCAAAAAGAGGACTATGCTAAATGGATATTTACGGATCGTTAAACGCAGGATGGTTCAGACCTGCTTCCATACAATAAATTTTCCTTGACAGCGAGATTATTTTCATACGGAGCAAAATAAATATAAGATCGACTTTACGCCTTTACGGCTCACTCTGATTTATTCAACTTTACAAAGTGCCAAAACAGAAGCGATAAGAATATAGTATTAAGTAAAAAAAACTGTCTTTCATTTTATTTTTTATGCCTTTATTTTATTAAACAGGTTGATGATGGTATATATAAACATATTTTTAAAAAGTTTAGAAAGAAAGATACACATGGCTAATACAACAACGCAATAGGTCAATAAAACTATTAACTAAATGAGAATAAATACATAAATATATTATAAATTAAAAATATGGTACACTACTACATTTTTTGAGGACACAATTAAAATTAAATTAAAATTGTAAATAAAAACGATAAATGATTATTGAGTTGTAAATGTTAAATAGTATGTAAACCAAGGATGAAGTACAAAATTTATTAAACTTAACAAGTAACATGACTACTTTGTTCAGTCACTTCGCTACGTCATAATAACAAAGAGTCTGGCTTTACCTCCATCTGTAAAAAATCAAAGATGGAACTTATTCGTAAAAAGAAAATATGTACTCAGCGTATTTATATCGCGCCTACTTATTCACTGTTCTTTATCTTTCTGACATATTTTTCATTTGAATAAGTCTGGGCACAGTCATAGGAAAACTATTTTAAATTGATTCTAATTTGGTTTTTCCTCTTATTTCTTGTTATAAGCAACAATTAACGCCTAACCATCAAATTAGTTAAACTCAAATTAGTGAGCATTTTCAAAAGTAATGATGTCAAAATTTATATATTTGAGACAACGTTTTGATTTGATTTTGATAAAATAATCAAAAAACACTATTTTTGGAGTTTGACAAGGTCCACCGAGAAGCATAATAATAAATATATATATATATATTTATATATATATATATATAAGTATAACTTCATTTTTTTTTTACCGACAATTTTTTAAATATATTAAATTAATTAAAAAGACAGCCAACATATTTCAAATAGATAATACACACAAAAACACAGATATACATAAAAAAGAGCGTCCACTAACCAACGGTCTGCACATCCGTTGGTTAGCGTAATGAAGTGCGAAGACATGAGGTATTCCATCTGGCCCGCAATACTTGTTATGATCGAGCTTTTTATAATATAGCACAATGACAGGACTTACATAATTATATTTAAAATAGGTCAGGTAAATTACATTATTAGCTAAAATAACTTAAGTTTTATGAGAAGACATGACGCAAGGACATTTATATTACTGAAATGCACTACAGTACTATAGTATACTAATTTATAAACTGCTTAACCGTTTAGTTAAGTTGTTAATATCAATTACCAAGTTATTACCACCAAACATAACATATTTCACTATAAAATTTTTACTTATTACATTATATTTTTTATATATTTAATATATCTAATAATCCATTTGTAAGTTGTAACATTTAAGAATAAAAATACTTAATACTGAGATATATAACACCTGTGGGCAATACTAATTATAATGTTGAATTGTAGTCTGTTAAAATATTAATTTAGTTATATTATACTCTGTGAAGGAAATGACATTGATTTCTGATGTCTAAGTCAAATGTCAACAGGCAAAAATAAATCTAGTGTCAAATCAATTTTCTCTAATGGTGGTCGTATATATTTTACTTCCTTTTATTTAGATAATTAGCTCAAATTTAAAGAATGTATTGGTAATCTTTTAAACTAAATTTATTTTATGAGAATAAGTTTCATGTTTTAGTAGTACTCAAATTGTTCATAAATTCCATATTACGACTGTCACCTATGGTATGCCGATCGCGCAGGAGGGTGATTTCTGAAAACCGGCAACGAGAACTTGTGTTTTATTTGTTTTACTTGATTACTGAACAAAAGTCAAAAGTGTTCTAAGTTTTGATGGCGTCTTTGTGAGTGCGTGTGGTGTATCGAGCACTGATTGTATCAGTGTTCGAATTCCTGATTTCTTAACGCATCGGAGTCAATGGATATATTTTAAGAGGTAAGCTAAGCAAGGCGCGCACTCTTTTATTCATGCATTGTAATTGAGCGTTGTATGGTAGGCAAGCAGACGCTATCAAGAATCGATTAAAAGGTGGTTTTTGTTTGAGATAGTGTGATACGTGAACAAATAGATATTACAGTTATGTGGGATGCGGCCCGCTACGGGGTCAACGACGTCTATCATCGAACTCGTTAGATAACATCACATAAATTTTGCTTAAGATTATAATTGATTTTGCATTGCTTTATTTATATATAATATTTATATGTGTAAACAAGATGTACCTATTGATATTGTGTTCTATCTATGCAGCCAGAGATAACATATCTACTATATTGATGATAAAATGAATCATTGTGTATATGTATTAGGTAGATATTGAACATTATTAGAGTCTTGTATGGAGTTCATTTAACTACAATCTATTTGAATTAAAACTTCATAAAAAATTAACATACTGTGAATATGGTTTGTGCTTTATCTTTTGTTTTGCTTGTTGTTTGATGCAATATTTTTTGTGGCTATAGCAATTGTAATCGTGAGCGGCCACCTCAAGATGATGGTGGAGACCATCCTCGAGTCCTCACAGGACTTTGGTAAGTCCATTACTACTTTCTACAGCTATTTCACAAAATTTGTATAAAAAATATTTTGCTTCAATTACAAATACTGTGTTGTTTGTAACACAATAATTGTTAAGGTATAATTTGAAAAAAAAAATTTTTCATTTTCAATAAGATAAAACACAATCCTCAGATTGTGTTTTATAAATGAAAAAAATTTTGTAACAATTTGCTTTGAATTCTCCTAGTCTTATGGATTGTCTTACATGCAAATATTAGGTACTTGTGTAAGTCAACAATTTTTCTAATTTACTTAGCATACTACAAAAATTAATTAACTGATTATGGCGGCAGTGAGTCCGAGCAAATTTGCAGTAAAAAAGAGAAAGTCTTTTTAAAATAAGTCAAATATAAATTCTAAACATTGCTCTTAGATAGACATATTTGTAAATTATGGTACAATATTACTATGCTTCTAATCAAATAAATTTTATTTTATAAATACCCATACCATGAGAGGGTATGTTAAAATAAACAATTTTAAAAAGTAACAAGTCATTACCAAATTATCACTCTGCTTCTAATATTTTGCTTTAAACTGTCACTTATAACATACTTTCTATTTGAAATGCATAAGGTGCCACATAAGTTTTCTCTCTTCCTACTTGAGCCTTATTCCAGGATGAAATGTATGACAAGCATTAATAGTCAGTTGAAGTAATAGAAGGTTGTGTGTAGGCATGTCGAACGGTCCGCTGCCGCAATGGAAGCGCGAGCTTCTACAGAGACGAGCGGCGCGCTCTCGTCCGCCTGCGCTGCCTTCCGCTCCGCCGCCACAGCCCCCGCCGCCTCCGCCGCCACCCGAAGAGGACGAGGAGCTCCGTTACGGGCCCGGCATCGTCAAGCGTCTCAAATCACGATACCTCAGCCTCGCGCTGCGAGAGGCGCCCCGCCGACGGCCCTCCGTGCTGCGCCGCGCCGCTTCGCTCGAACACCTGCTAGATGAGCGACCGCCACCCGCGCCGCGTACTTCCGCGCGTCCGGCACGACCGGTGTCCCTCGCCGCTCCGCCGCCCGCTGCGGTCCCGCTCCGGCGCGATTCCGTAAAGCGCGCACGTTCTGTGGATGCGCTTAGCCGCTTCGACGAGCCATCAACCCAGGCGCCACCTTCGCCGCTGCCTCGCGCCCCACGACCTCCGCGTCGTCCCGCTCCCCTGTTGCGTGACACCGAGCGACCACCACCCGATGTCGTTCGTTCGACCCTCCGCAAGTTCGAAACGACTCCTACCAGGCGACCGGCACCTGCTGCCCGCGTGTCAGCCGTAGTTCGAGGGCTCGAGGCCCCTCGCACCTCGACGCCTGAACCACGCGCGCGCTCTCCAAGCCCGGCGGCCGCTGATATATCCGCTATTGATGAACCAGAGTCCGTCGTATCGGTCGAGACCAAGCAAGTGTCGCGGGCGGCGTTAGACGAAATCGCTCGCGCCGGATCAACGGTGTGCTATTCGTTCGAGTCGCCCAAACTGGGCTCTCATCTGCCTCCGCTGGCAACGACAAACCCCGTGCTGCTAAATCGTGCGCGCCTATCAGCTTCTCCTCGTCGAATTGGTGTCATCAAGCCCATGCCGCCACCATGCACCGATGTTGCGTCTTCACCACCAGAGTGCATCTTGGATGTCGTAGACGAGCCGCCGCGGCTAGAGACTCCGCCTCCGGATGTGCCTGAAAGCCCGGCTGCGGCGCGACTCGAGAGGAAAGATCCGCCCCCCTCGGCCATCGTCGAACCTACCCCGAGAACACCTACGGAAGAAACCGATATAGGACAAGATAGTACATCTCGCGAACCGACGCCGGAAGTTGATTTGAAGCTGGAGCTGCAGGTTAAAGTGGAGAGTCCAATATTAAACGTGCAAAAGCCTTTAACGAACGGTCACGCAACTCCAGAGAGGAGCCTAAAGACTGCAGGTGTGGAGCGTGCATGGACTGGAGCAGGCGCCGGAGGGGGGACAGGCCCACGGCGGCTTCGATCAGCAGCGCCAGCATCAACATCCGTGGTCTTCAATTTCTCACATAGGAAGGAAGTACCCGACTACATCGAAAATGATGGGATTGTTCTACGTTCCACTAAGAGAAACCGATTTAAGGTGAGTTCAACTATTTTAGTATTTCATACGAAACGTGCTAGCTACCGTTTTAGAGATTTAGAAAAAAATGTTACCACAGGCGCACTGCCTTGCAAGCGAAATCGCGGTATAAATTTAATTAATTAGATTAATTGTTCTTACAATAATATGATGACGTAGCAAACTTAATGATGATAAGCGTCGTTGTGGTATATTGTCTTTTAGGTCAGCTTTGAGGCGAATTTCTGTTATTTCATCATTTTATTTTCATAAAATATCATACTATATTTTCAATATTCTATTGTTGGGTATTATATTTACCCTTAATAAAAAGTAAGTGTTTTTTTGTTTAGAATTCGCATTATGAACGACCTGTTTTAACTTGTAAATACTAAAGCCCTTAGATATTTATATATCTATTTCGAAAATATTTTTTTGTCTTCATGACATCTTCGTGTCTTTTTGTCTTCAATTCGTGCGTAATAATTCTTGACAACCTAATTAGGTTATTCGATAGCGGATCGTCGATTTCTATGTCCAAAAAGAGCCTAAATATGTATTGTGTCGGAGAAAGTGATGGGACGTGGTATCGCAAACGTCGGTATAAACGATCGAACTCTCGATTTCCGCTTGACAGCGAAAGTGTTTGGAATGTTAGGATTACTTAATATATTGGCATGAAGTGCCCCTCGCAGTGTTAACTCGATTATACCTTTATATAGTGCGGACTGACTTAAACAGGTCGTTAGCATAAACAACCGATGAGCCGGCCGAAGCTTTCTAATTTTAAGCAAATTATTTATTTACTCGATGAACCGAAACGCTAATTATTCGTCTCGTCCCACTTGGATCTTGAGTATTTCCACCGAAACCGACCGCACGCTTTAATACGGAATTATTTTTTTCAAATATATTTTTGAGCAATTAATTTATTATTTTTAAGTTTTGTTTTGAAATGTACTTTGTACTTTTATACGAAAGGACTTAATATGTTGCACGGCGGCAGGTGGCTTCGTTTTTTTTGTTACGCACAGTCAAACGTGTTTTTGTGCTTTTTTGGAAGTTTTGGAGCCACATTAGAGCCGATATCCGACAAAGTCCAAAGTCCTTTTGTGAGTTTCTTTTTTTTTCAAAATGTTACATTCGTAAACTATAAAGAAAAGCTGTATAGGTGTACCTATAACATAAGTTCTAACGGTAAAGAATTATTTTCTGGATGGTGGTTACTCTGAGAATGACTTATTGTTTCTTTTGGGAATGTATATATCTCACTCCACTTATTTGTTTTATATATTTAATTGTTACAACAGTTCTATATCTAATTTTACACGAGAAAAGTATACAAAAGAAAGTTATACATGACGAATGACAAAAGGAAAAAAAAAGAAATTAAAATAGTTTAAACATAAAAAGGTTTTAGTGTTGGTAGTATTTGCTTCATGTAAAGCTTAGGCAATTACGTCACACTAAATATTATCCACAATAAATTCCGTTGATTTACACCTTATCCATTACAATCCTTATTTATCTATTTTATACTGTGTCTTATCAGCACTTATTTACTAAGAATACATAAATATTATAATTACGGATTTCCTTATCATAATAAAAATGATTTCAAAATGTTTATCGACAAAAGTTGAAGTTTTAAATAGCTATATTTTACACAACATTTTAGGCTTTATAATATTTATACAGCGTTAAGTAATAATTACATTCAAATACAGCGGCAGCAATCAGCTATTATAAGAAATATTTTAATGTCTTATTGAATAACGGATTGGTCCTTACGACGTGGAGCGATAAGGCATTGATAGTGCAATGCCGTTTCAAGGCTGCACGAATTTACTTCCGTACATAATAAATATAACATTTACTTAATTGAAAACGTGTTCTAATTATTGATTTTAAAATCTATAAAAAATATTCATATTTTATAGATATGTATTTTAAAAAAAATCATATTTTTTTTTGAAAACAAATCAAATTGATTATAAAACAATGATTAATCGCTATATGCCAATAAAAAGATTAGTTACAATAACTCTACCGTCTGACGCTAATATACTTATGTATCCCGATTCAGCCGTATCTTAACAACGAATTCTCAATCAATTCATTACCAGACATACCCATATTGTACACTGGTTTGGCGTCGTAAACCCCCTTATGAATAAAAGAATTCTACAGTCACGCTATGTATATGCTATACGTACTGATATGTCTCTTTTCATCACATTCAAAACATTATTTGACAGAAAAGGACGATGGAGTAGTTTAAAGTGCATTGTGACTTATACAGTTGTTTTTGTACAAGAATGCCAATCAATTTGTCCCTTCCTGCCTCCTATTTCAGCTGAACAACAAGAAACCACATATCGACAACAGTGAGTCAGTAACGAATGGTATAAGGAAATGGAGGCAACTATTTTATAAATATAACTCCACAATACACATCCGACAAAACTCAGCCTTTTCAGACTGAGGCATAAAACAGAAAAGGCTGAGTTTCGTGTGAACGTATCTAATCGTAATGCGTTAGCAAACCAATTTATTTCGGATACTGTAACCGAAAATAATAGAAAGATATATATATCTATAGAGTCATATATGACTCTGTCAAAGAATTAAAGCAGTTAGTTAGATTAATTAAAATAAATTTCGCGGCGGTACGCGCGTATTAAACATCCAATCTCAGGTTATGCTTTGCTACTTTTAGCATGGACGATTAAGTCGCTTTACAGAAGCTGAATGCAGCGACCACACATTCCACACTGCGCACCTATAATATCGGCTATTTACACGCTCTTCGGAATCTGACCCGGGCTTCTGTAAGTTACTCACACGAATGCCTGGTCGCATCGATTTGAACACGGAACACGACAGTCGCAAATGACCGATCGCCGATTTTAAAAGCCGCTTGTCTGATGTTGCATTAACCAAAAGCAATTGAGTACCTTTAACTTGAAAACGAGACTATTACTGTGGTCTTAGCACGAACTTAAGTATACGGTAGTACGATAATTACATTTTTTTCATAGCTAGAAAGTATCCACTTTCTTTACAATGCGTGTAGTTTACTACACTGGTTCTCTTCGAACGATCCATGTTCGTCCTGTACAATAGTTACATCAACGCCCACGCGCTGTTAAAGTATATACATTTTAATCTTTACTCTTTCATGACGTAAAGTTTTATCACATTTAATTTGGTATTTAAATGCCCAATTTCATTAATAAATGTTTGAGGTCACAGGGGTTAAAACATTAAATAATAAAAACAATTATTGTGTTAATGTGAGGCTGTAGGTCAGCAATCCGTTAGCCTTCACCTAACTGTAATGATAATCAGCGCACATTGTAAATACTTTGTTATCATTTAATTCTGACGGATTCGCCAAGAGATAAACACTTTTAGAATACAAGCCATCACAAAATGACAAAACTTAATTTCACCTAGTATCAAAACTCATCTTAATACCCTTATAACAGATACAGTATACATTCTTATAAAATGTTTCTATGGTGTTCGATAACTAATTTGTGAAACGTGACGTTTTGTTTTTAACTATGTAATGCTGTGTGCTTATTATATTGTTTATAAGGAAAATTTGCAATTGTGGCTTATTTAACTAGAACAAAACAATAATTGCATCAAATAATGCTAAGTGCATATTCATGCATTATTAAAATGATTTGTTTACATTAAATCACATTTCTCTGTTACGTCGTTTTTTTTTGCTATGTGTATATAATGTATATATGTAGGTACAGCGTAATTTTAACGAAAATTTAAATATACTTTGATAGTATATTGCGAGGCCATTGTCAGTACCGTGACGAGTGTGTGTTTAACTGGAGGTCGACGAAATTAACAATTTGGAAAATTTGATAGTGTAACGCTGAAACCGATACTACACGAGCCCATTGTTCTCCCCGTCACGTTGTACACCAAAAGCATACAATGGCATTCCGTACACGTGAAATGATATAACTACCGCGAAAGCTGTTTATGTCATATAATGTTTTTTTTTACGTCATGGTATATTTGGACGATGTTTGTCTCCTATAGGAAATGATTACGTGAACACATCACTGTTAAAGTTTGGTAGCATATCAACACATCTTAGACTTCACTTTCTATATTACACGTGTAAAAAGTGTAGTAATTACCAAAAGTGATGTAACTTATCGATATATCTGATATCATTATAAGTGGCAATATCGTAACTGGATGTAATAAAACCACAAAATCTTATCTTATCTGACATTAGTACGAATACTTAGTAGACGTAGGCGAAGTTTAACCTGTGAATGATTGTAAAAGGCTCAATGCTGGTCAAAAAGGAGGACAATGTAGGTGGCCTATGTCCAAAAATAGACCCAATAAATGGCAGATATGAGACAAGACTATTTATTACTATTTATATGAATATTTTAATCTCCCATGAGTCGTGTTATTTAAATATCGAACTGTATTTTAAACAAGTATCGACAGTGAAGGTGCGTCGCTTTACATAATTGTTGTAATCAAAGAGACATCAAAGCGGATGTCCCACGCCGGTTTTGCATACTTTTTTGTTTACAACTCGTGTTTGCATTGCCTGGGAAATTTTGTGCCAACCCTAAACTGTTTGTGAAAATCTCATACGTTAAATGACTTAATTAATTGTTGAATTTTAAGCTAGTATATAAGATATAGTCATTGTCTAATAGTGCTGTAAAAGTTGTGTGACTGATAGATGTTATTGAGTATAAAATGTTATTTAATTATCTCTTAACTATTAAAATTATTAGTAATGAATCAAAGACACGCGTTGTTATGCGTTATTTATTTCGGTTGTATACTGTTATATGTGTACAAATAAATCTGATAGCTGGAAGCCAGATATTAGCCTTTATTAGAACAGTTCGGACCGTAAATAATATATGAGTTTTATTTTGATAAAGCCTCTATTTCATACACTCCCTTTTTATAAATAATAAATAAATATTACCATTTTACTGAAATATTATGTTGATTGTTTTATAAATAAGTTCTACCAATAAGCTCAGATTGCGGTGTACATAAAAATGTTAGTTTATATACCAACGAAGCCTATTGGGCAATAAACACAGTACTTTACGCCATGCGAAGCTTTAAGGGTCCTTAAACTTTATACAATAAAGAATCTGGATAAGTTTGATTAACAAACGTTGTTAGAATTCAATTGTGTTGACATCTTTGTCAATCAGACTTAGGTGACGTAGGTACTCTTGTTAAAACGATGCAGGTAAAATGATTTATTGAGTGTGATCAATTACTCACGTACATACTCTAATATGTAAAACTCTCGTGTCACAGCTTTCGTTCCCTTACTCCTCCGAAACGAGTTAGCCGATTCTCCTGAAATTTTCTGAGCATATTGAGTAGGTCTGAGAATCGACAAACATCTATTTTTAGAGAGATTTTTTTGGCAAAACGACGTTTGTCGGTATCAGCTAGTATATATATATAACATTGAAGCCTAGTAAAGCCTTATCGAGATTCACGTAGTTTGGGTGTGTTCATTAGCATTCGATATGTTAAAACTTGTTTTATATTGCGCAACTTAGCCTAACACTTTTACTCTTTCCTTATTTTTTCTGTGACATTTTATATTTTTATACACGCCTTTACTTAGCATAAACATTCAGCATTTATGATTCATCTCATTGCTTTTGTTCTCTTAACACACTACAAAATGATTTATTTTGAGCTCAGAAGTCTTGATATAGTAGAGAAGGTACTATTTCGAATCGAATTTTATTTTATTATATCTGTCCCCAGATATCTTATGTGCTAAATACATTTAAAACAATAAACTTATGAGATACCACAACTAGGTTTACACATAAAACAATTAAATGGCAACTTGAGACATTATACAATAACAAAATAGAATATACATGAATTAATAACGCGTCAAAGCTCACTGTCGTCGTGTAAATTATTTTTAAAGGACATTAATAATTGAGTTGAAATCAAATTCGAATGTAGTTTGGTGTTATAAAAGTATATCAAGTATCTGGTATCATTTCACCGATTACCCGTATCAGCATAATAAACGATTATCCACTAAATAATTTCACAATAGAAGCTCATAAAATGGTCACATAGTACTCTATATTATATGTTGATATAAGACACCTCTGATAATGGGAGTGGTAAATCCCTCTGTTGTGATGTGCTGTGTTGTGTGGGCCTCATCCTGTTCCGCTCTGATTTGTCGGCAATCATTAGGTCCCTCTGTGATGTCATTGCTACTGTGTATCAGAAAATCACTTCACTAACAATTAATCGTGAAAAAATACTTTTTTTTATGAGTGTAACATACCAGAAGTTGTACGATTAGCATTAGGGAGCGTAAGTGAAGCCACATAAAGGGTTGACAAGATTATATGTAATCAGAGCCGGAATACTGACACAAATTGAATGGTATAGACTTATTTGCTCAGACCATTAGTCAACAAGCAAACTCATTAAAAATATACCGTATAATGTTTTCCTTGACATTTGGTTCATTTACTAAATGTTACAGATAGAAACAATAAATAATTCTTTTGATATCCAAAATACATACAATAGTTATAAATGATATCGCTCCCCGAATAAAAAGAGAAAAACAAACGGCCCTTCCCTCTATTAACTTGTTTTTTTTATCCTTTGAAATTTGTACAGAATATTATTCAAAGTAGAATGCGCACATTCCGCGTGATTGGCAATCTTGCGCTATTCAGATCAGGAAACAATTTGGCGTTTAATTTAATGGCGTCGCTTTATTTGAATAATATAGCCAATCGGCGACATTGTTGAGTCGCAGAGGTATTTCCGCCTCCGCACACATAAAACTCTGCGTTTTTTTTTTAAACAAATTTTGACGTATTGATGGAACATTTTTTTCATTAAATCCATATTTGTAAACTGTCTTCAACATTCGAATATCACACCGACAGTATTTTTATTGTGTGAAATAAAAGGGTCTAGGCCAGTTACGCAATGTGAGAAATGCTTTGTACAGACGTGACGAATCCCCAGACATTCCGCTGATTGAATCCATCTCACGTATCGTAGGATACGGACGAATTTCCCCCGGGACTCGTGGTTAGTCGCGGAATATTCATGTGAGATGTGTCACAGAAGGCATTTAGTTACCAAGCAAAATTTGTAATGACCACGGTAATTTAATTAATTAATAAAGAGAGCGTAAATGTCAGTTGAGTCACGCGTAGCCGGAATCGAACCAGTCAACAGCCTTGAATTTTTCAATCGTCCGATCGACAAGTCAATTTAATAGGAAAAGAGTTAAATCTTTCGGATTCACTTTGTTAGCCATATCTTTTGACGAAATTAAGCGAAGTGGGGTGGGTCTTTGGAATTAATTAAACTTAGTTAAATTAACAATACACTTCTAGTATATTTATCGTTCATACACCTAGGCACTATATTATTTGAAACAGCAAACGTTCTTATTTATATTATTGAGTCTGATCTGCTCCTAACTGTATATAGAAAAAAGGTCAACATCACAGAGTAACTTCAAAATAATTAACAACACTATTGGTAAAACAATCATTCGCAGTCATTTATTGACAGAATGGAATTAATCTGCGACATCGGCTGGGAGACACGTCGAGATGTTTGTGTTCGTTGCGTAGCCAACGAAAGATTTACATAGTTCATTTATAATGTTAATGGGTAATAGATTGAAATCAACAATTTTGTATTAAATTATTAACAATTTTATTTTTCTTAAACTCGCAGTAGTTGACATGTAGATTTTTATTAGATGTTTATATATAGTATTCGTATAATGATCCGTTGCTTGCACGTGTTTCGGTGAAGCGTGACGCGCGTCATGCTTTACGTCTATATTTCATGTTTACAGTATATATAAATTGTCAGCTAATCCAAGATAGCCGTTATCAATTTATTAAGATTAGTTTTCGTGTTCAGGTCTCCTAGATATAGCGTGTGTGTTTGCAAATAATTATGTTGTTTTGGGCTTCTTATACACCGAAGGTAACTTAAGTTCAACCAGTTCAATCGAAATGAAATGTTATTCAGCTCGTTCTAAATTCAATTTGTTTGAAATACATGAAAGTTGAGTATTTAAGAGTTACGGTTTGTAATGTTATGTCAATTCGTCCCGTAGACAGGTTCCCATGGACCGGTTGTGTCGCATAAAACATTATCTATTGCAGCATTCCTGTGACTCGTTCCCCCTATTAGGAAGATTGGTGTTGGCTTATTGCAATCAACGTGCTATGAACTCCGTTATGAGAAATACTTCCCACACAATATAAAACTATTGATAAACACATAAACCATGTTACGTTTTAAATTGTGTTTTTCTCAAATTTTAGACTTATACCGGTACCGGTTCAGAGTTTATTGCAAAACAGTATTAATTTCAAATCACAGTTTTGTTGATAAAAATCTTGTGTTTCCAGGCGGGTGAGAGTGGTGTTGTACGACTTAAGGGGGCAGAAGTACCCGCCGATTCGGATAGCGAAGGCGAGGGTGAGGTTGACGGGGCGCGGTCCCCTTCGCCGTGCAGCGTACGCTTTGTCAACGATAACGTACTGATCAACGGGCGATCGTCGATGCTCGCACGCACGCCGCTGCATCGCGAACGGGCCGCTAAGGTGAGATTTTAAAGTATTCGTCAATTTCTCAAGTTTCGCGGAATTATTCAAAATTATAACTATGCTTACATAATATTTTGGATACGGCTGGAAGCTAATTCTAGGTCACAATGGCAACATGTTATTAGTCATAAAAGAAATGTAATTGAAATATTATCTATTTATTTAAAAAAATATGTTTCTAATGTAATTGGTGTGCATGTGTGTGAAGTCTGTTATTGTGTTTTCTTTTTATGTGTATTTAAGCATACATTCTGTATTGAAACATCTTTAAAGAATTATAAAATATGAAAATTAGTTAAAACAAAAAAAATCTTGTCAGATATGTTTATACTAGCTGAATAATGCATCTGTGACGTATTTCCAGCTGAAACTTCAGTTTGACGACTCACTGACACGAACCTTCGAATACCCCTCCGAGACCTCACTCTGCGAGGATGAGCCCGCTGCAGCCGCTCCACCCGCCCCTACATCCGCTCTTGCCGCCAATACAACGCTTGGTAAGACAACTGGGCTATGTGCTACATAAGTTAGTTTTATATAGTTTAGTTTCACCGAATCAAACATAATAAAACAATCATATTATGACCATTCAATGTAAATCGAATATTGTATCACATTGATAGTGGGACGTGGCGAAGTAAAAGTTCCTCTCTTCACCCCAACGCCCCCCGACGAGATCTTCATATAAACATGGTACCTATACTGAGTGTCGTGCTAGGTCATCATTCAGCTCCAATCCATTTTAGAATTCACCAATTAGGAAGCTCGTTTAGTTAATGTTTTTCATATAGAGTGTTCATATGCTTAAAATCCTCGTAATTCTTAATATACTGCTAAATTGTTCATCTACCAAACGTATGAGTTATAAAAAAGTAGGTCTGCATCAAAATATTTGTAAACAACTAAACTATTCTTATGGTATATGTTAAGTAATGAAAAGACTTAGAGATTTTGTGACAAATTAAATATACAATTAAATTTATTTTTGTGTGTTTGTTGACACACATTTATTCAAATACTCAAATATTATTAAAAGCTTGTGGTGGCATTATCGTGCTAATTGGTTTTCCATTTGTGTATTAAATATTATTATTAATTATATATTATTAAATAATAAACAGTAAATAAGTATCTAACGCGCGTTTGTGTGTAATCAAAGGTGACAAACTCCATGTAAACACACTGATAACTCGATTTTAGTTCATGTTTAGAAACTGATTGTAAAAATTGCTTTGACCAATGTCAGCAAGGACACATACAATTTTATTATAGAAGAATATGCATACAAGTTTCTTTTTACTAACAAAAAAAAATGTATTTCAAATAGAGATGATTTTTTTATATTTTAGTATTTAAAAAAAAGTCGTTTAGATACGTTAAATCTAATGCTATATTTTTTATAAGTTTGATTATAATACTCGTTTTACACAATAAAACCGTTAGCAGTCTACACTATGTATTTATTTAAAACACTTAAAAATGTTAGTTATATAGGATATGCATTATGTGGTAACTCTATTAAATGTAATAATTACGTAGTTAATCAAACTTGCTCATCATCTTTCATTATCATTCCACGACCAGTCTTTGGAACCCTTATTGATATCTCACATCAATATTTTCTCTTCTGGACATGAATATCTTTGATTTAAATCAGTATGAGCTTATGCTAAGTAATGCTTTTCTCCTTTTTTATATTCTAATTTCCCTCAACTAGTGACATATATATATGTTGAATGAATTGTGTGTGTGTGTTAGGCGGGAGCGGCGGTGGCAGTCTGTCTAGATACACGCCCAGTAAGACAGTCGCCGACACATTTCAGCTGGGACTGTCGAGAACGCACCAAGCCCGTATGTATTCAGCATTATTTTTAAAAAAAACAAGTTTTGATTTTTAAAAAAAAAATAAGTTCAGACATGTTCCAAACTAACTAATATTGTTTTTTTTTTTCAGTGGAGGCTAACGATTGTAAAGTAACGAGCAACGGTGAGGGAGCGGAGGCGGAAGCGGATGTGGAGAGCGGAGACGCGCGCCCCTGTGCTGCCGACTCCGCCCGCTCCTGGTCCGAATCGCGCACGCACACAACTGATTTACTCTTCTGAAGTATTAAAAATAGTATTAAAATTCGTAAGCCATCGCCAAGGTGAAAACATCAAAAAAAAATTCAGCCAAATAGCTCCAATCTACGATATGGCGTGTTGGAGCGACAACGAGGCTGGTAATTGTGATATGACTCGTTCAAAATCGATCAATTGTGTGCGGCCGAACTGATTGACTAGTTTTTAAAAGTGAATATTTTGTTATGTTACGAGAAACGTGACGACTGTGATACGTGAACCCTTCGATTGTAGCGGACGCCCGATTTGCAAATCCAAAAAGGAAACTATTTTTAAAGTAGTGTTTTTTTGTACTCGTTTATGTCCCTCAATGTGCGGGATGTTATGTATAAGATAATAATAATGCGAATTGCTCAATGTATCCGTGTGATCTGTGGAATGTCAAACCTCATTTTCTATTAAGTACTGTGGCATCCCGTTGCTCATATTAAATCAGTTGATTGCACTCCTTTAATCTTTTGTCTCTGTCACGATACGTGCGATGAAAAGAGACAAAAATATCGTAATGTATGGAGAGAATGCAATTAGATTTTTTTATAAGGGTGATATAATACAGACACTGCCATGATAACTAAGAGCCAAACAAAGATGTACTTAGTATTGTCTTAGAGATGCACTTGGTAATGTGCACGTTGTGAACGATTCAAGTCTGATTTAAAGTCCATATCATTCCAAACAATATTCCGAAGATTAAATATTTTGGAAAATTTTACAATGTAACATTTGAAATATGTGTGTCTATATTCGACTGGAAGTTTGTTATACTCATATAAAAAAAATGATTTAAAACATCGCTTTAAATGTGTTAGAGTATTTGATTAATTATATATAATCATGATGCATTTTGTAGTTTAGTGTTGTTAGTGTGAATTGTAGCTTTGAGCTGGCTTGTGGCCTATGTTAATCACAGAATATATAAGTAAAGCTTAGAAAAGCTAACAATGTATAGATTCTTCACTGTCTCTTTTCAGTGCTATATATGAACTTGTGTGTGAATGATAATAAAAGACTACAATTGGTGAAGCGACACACACTCAAAGTGCTAAATTAGTGTGTTTTCCTAACTTGAGGGCCAGCACCGGACCTGTTAATTACTGGGCAGTGCGTTGTCTTTTTCACACAGACACACAGGCTTGTCAGAAAAGGCTCTAATGAGTATGGGCATGGCCTATCTATGCCGTTATTGTATGTTCTGTGTAATTACAGCATTTCTTTTGCAAGTGGCTTATCAAAGAAGTATCATTAATTTCTCTTCTGGACTACAGAATAATCGTAACTTTATTGTGTTTGTATCTTTCCTTTTGTGATAATTTGCATTTAAAATACAAATGTTATGTTATGAAATTAAAAAACCATTAAATGCCAGGGATGTGTAGATTTAGAATACTGTTATATGAGAATTGTGTATGCCTCGTCTAGATGGCGTTTGGTTTTTAAATAACGTAGTTGAGCATAGAGAATAGACTAACCATCTGTAATATAGACAAACACGTGCATAAGAAGTCAATAGAACCAAAATGGGTTATGACTTTCTTAGAATTATTTTGGTCTATCCTCTATGGTTAAACACTATTAGGGGATGAGCTGAAGACACGCTCTTAGTGTCATATTGTCTCTGGCCTGCTGCTGGTGGGACGTACTTGCCAATGCCTAGTTGTATCTTATGCGTATATGACATATAATAATGCATTTAGTGATAGCTTAGTTTTATTTGGGGCTGCAACGGTCTTTTATGTACTGTTGAATGCTGAAAACAAAAAAGTTAGTTTAAAGAAATCGTTGAGTTAATCCATTAACTTGTAGCGCTTTAGTTAAGTTTGACTGTGCTCTAGTATTTAAAGCTACATGTACTGATGCTAAACGGCAATAAAATCAATTGTATACAAAATGGAGTTTTTTTTTAATTCTATGTAATCTCTTATAGAAAACTTACATATAAAAGGAGTGTTGACCCTGTGTTTGGGTGCAACGTTTTTAATAAAATATTACTTGCCCGTCGTTAGGCTAGAGCATGTATGGCGAAGCCCTTGTTACAGTAAACAAGTTCTTGCTTAGCAAGCGAGTGGAATTTTTAAATGTATTAAACAAAAAATCTAATCCCACTGGTTATAATTTATAAGAAAGAAAAATATAAAATTATCGTCGTCGAATTGTAAACATTCCGGTTTTTGCACGTAGGATAAAAAGGTCAGAAAATAAAAAAGACGTGAGTTAGACCGTCTACCGGTCCATATGTTGTGTCCATATGAAAATTAATGAAGTATCCTGCGCGGCAGTTAACTTAGTGGTAGCATGTTGGACAATAGATCAGGATTGCCAATTGACAGTAACTTGCAATATATCGTGCCTATAAAAACGTAATGTATTCAATACAATATAAAAAGTCACCTAGAACTTATGAATAGGATTAAGGATCTCTGCTGTAGTTTATCTTTGTCCTCTAAAAATGTTGGGTTTAAAAAGGTCTAAAATCTGTGTTTCAGAAACATGACAGCTGTCATTCCAACAGGAGACAAAAACACATTTTTTTAAAACATCAATAATTATACTATTCGTTTCGTCTTTCCAAAATCTAAACTATTGTATTTGGTGACAAGATGTGAAATAGTGAAGGTCAACCTTTCAGTGTCGCGGCGTCCGTTGTTGCCAATTACGTTTTTTTCCGTAACAAATTCAATACTAGCATCCTCTGCGGGCGTTTGTCATACTTTACGTAACACGTATCGAGATCGACCGTCTGTCACGAGTTTCGCTACGAATCTCAACATTGATTTTCTTATCAGAATCTAGTCTCCTATAAATTACGTATAAGCGATACTAAATAGAAATCAGGTAATTCAAGATGATGTCTGTATTATGTACGAGGAGTGTTCTTCAAGCGCGTTCTCTGGATCGCTGTGTCTCGAGCGTTGTGGAGCTTACCAAGTTTCAAGATTTTGGTGTGGCTAATGAGCCCGTCTTAGGATACCGCGCCGGTAGTCGCGAACGCGACGAACTCACCAGCGAATTAAAACGCACGGCCGCTGTCACGGAGGAGGTGCCTATAGTCATCGGCGATGAATACATCAAGGACGGTGAACCCCGTCATCAGGTTATGCCTCATAACCACTCTCGTTCTATTGCAAAGTACTACTATGCAAGCGAAAAGACTATTAAAAAGGCGATCAATGTGTCTGCTGAAGCGCAGCGCCGTTGGGACCGTACCCCTCTTGATGAACGGGTTCAGATTTGGCAGCGCGCTGCAGACCTTATGGCCGGTGAGCACCGTCAAAAACTCAATGCTGCAACAATGCTTGGCCAGTCTAAATCTGCTGTACAGGCTGAAATTGATTCGGCTGCTGAACTTATTGATTTTTTCCGGTTCAATGTTTTCTTTTTGAAGGAAAGTGCAAAGTACCAACCAATATCTGAAGACCCATCAGTAACACGTAACTCTCTCAGATTCCGAGGGTTAGATGGTTTTGTTGCTGCTATTAGCCCTTTTAACTTCACGGCCATTGGGGGCAACTTGGCTTATACCCCAGCACTGATGGGTAACGGTGTTTTATGGAAGCCTTCTGACACAGCCCTACTATCCAACTGGCGCATATTCAACATAATGAGGGAGGCTGGTTTACCTGCAGGTGTAGTTAATTTTGTGCCTGCTGATGGTCCAACGTTTGGTCGCACAATTACATCCTCACCCTTGCTGGCTGGTGTTAACTTTACTGGATCAGTGCCAACATTTAACTGGCTTTGGAATGAGGTTGGAAAAAATTTGAATTCATATCACAATTACCCACGTTTAATTGGAGAATGTGGAGGCAAAAACTATCACTTTATTCATCCCACAGCTGATATACAGTCTGTTGTTAATGGCACAATAAGGTCTGCTTTTGAATTTAATGGTCAAAAGTGTTCAGCTTGCTCGAGGATGTATGTTCCTAAATCACTATATGGACCAATCAAGGAAGGTTTGCTCCAAGAAAGGGCAAAACTTAAAATAGGAGATCCTACCGACTTCTCCGTTTTCACTGGAGCAGTAATAGATGATAAAGCATTTGCAAGAATATCTGGTTACATCAAACAGGCTAAAAACAACCCCAAGAACAAGATACTTGGTGGAGGTGAGTTTGATGACAGTAAAGGATACTTTGTTCAACCAACCATCATTGAAACTAGTGACCCTCATGACAAGTTAATGACTGAAGAAATATTTGGACCTGTCCTTGCCATGTATGTTTATGATGATAAGGATCTAATGAAGACTCTGTCCCTGGTGGGCTCTTCTACTAAATTTGCTTTAACTGGAGCTGTATTTGCTAAGGATCAAAAGTTCTTACAAACAGCATTTGAGGAGTTAAAAATGACAGCTGGCAATTTCTATATCAATGATAAATCCACTGGCTCAGTAGTGGGTCAACAACCATTTGGCGGTGGCCGCATGTCTGGCACCAATGACAAGGCAGGTGGCCCTAACTATGTGATGAGGTGGACTTCCCCGCAGTCAATCAAGGAGACCTTTGTCCCCTTACGAGAAATTGACTATCCATACATGAGGGATTAAATTAATCTTTAAAATCAAATGAAACAGTACAATAATGATCTATCAATAATTAATTATGATAGTTATAGTACATATTATGCTTTTTTGTTTCAAAAATGTAAAGGTATTTTAGTCTTAATGTATTAAATAGTATTTGTTCTTATCACTACTATGAATTAGTAGCTAGGCAAGAGTGATGTGTATATCTTTTTATTTATAGTTACATTGAAATACAGCCAATAAGGCTGCAAGAATAATGTAAGATGTTAAAACTGTTACCTGATAGATGTAGCTCATTACTTAGAAAACATTGTTGACATGATATTTCGAGATTAAAATTATATAATAATCCAACAACGCGCCTGCTGCGCCCATTTTACAATCACTACTGCTCTTATCTTATAATTATTTTACTATTTGCTTGTTATCATATTTATTTTGTAGCTACTATCTACTAGCCTCTGCTCTCTTAAGATAATGCATTTAAGCCTAATAGTTTTTTTTAATTCTTGGTTTATTTAAACAATGGTTTTATTTCATACAATATATATATGTTGTGACTTGTGAACCTATTTATTTATAACTAGTGATTAAAGTCACTTTGAACTGCTTGTTAATAAATTTTATTACTACTAAGACCGACCTTCAATTTTTAGTTTATTTTGTTATAGATATAACTCAGTAATGATGATGATGATCATTACTATATGTAGTTAACTGAGAAATTTACGGACAAACCATTTTTAAAATATAGCACACGTCTTTAAAGCCTTATATTATAATGAGTATATTTTTAAAGGTTTAAAAGAACTCATTTAATATGGTCAAAATCTAACTTAAACCCTATCTTTTGAAGTTGGTTAAAAATTGCGGATTTTCTTTGGAGTTTAGATATTGCAATTCGGCAGGAGATATGTTTTGTTACGTTATCTCTAAACCTTAATAATCGTACTTCATTGCATCCAAAACTTTAACGTTTGCCAAAAAACTCAACATCATTTCCAACGTCTTAAATGAACTCGGTCAGCTTTTTTCAAGTTGACCCGTCGCTTCGTGTGAATTTATTAAGGTTTTTAGATGCAATCTTGAATACTGGTAAGTGATAGATAACCAAGAATTCTGCGGCTTTAATAATTTGATGAGTTGCTAGTCGACTATCGATTACGATTTATCTGCTGTGCATTGTATATTTACTAACGAATTCCACCCTCTCTAGATACTCTTAAGAGCTTGAGCGGCGATATAATAGAGTGAACCATAAGGCAGACCTAGCTCTATTTTTTTCTTTTTTGAAACCCATAATGGGTTTACATTTTTAAGAATGGGTAACCCATTCTTAAAAATGTAATAAAAAGCCATATTTTGTATCTGTTATAGAAATTATATAATATTATACCTCCCTTTTCTACCAAGCTATTTATTCTTAGGTTATTCATACTTGTGTAATGTGTTGGTTGTTATTTGTTAAATCGATGAAATTAAAATTGATTTCATATGGGTCGTTATGTTATACTTTTAACGTATAAATTATTATTACAATTTAAAAAATGTTGTTAACGAGCCTATTTCACCATAGACTTCATAATTTTAATTGTTTGACAGCTTGAATATCACAACTGACGCTCAAGACAACAGTAGTGTGATCTGTGACCGCGGCAATCGGCATACATATCAAATTTGAAGTTCTTTCTAGAAAAGCTAGAAGAAATATGTCCTTAATTTTATTTTTAAGCTCAAATAAATAATTTGTATATGTTATAACTAAAACATGTCAAATGTTTTCGGATTGATAGTATCTGGGCGATTGGTAAGTAAATTTAAAAAATATGAACTATTGGTGTTTGTTTACATGTTGGAATTTAACATAAAGTTCTGTTGTTCTAGGTGCAGACGGACTTTACGCTGGTCTCAGAAACTAGTCTCGTTACGACAATTCTAGATGTTGATTCTATCAACCACGCGGTAGTATTTTTGACCGGCATCACCCCGTTGCCTGTCGGTTCAGTTGCAATAGTCTACTGGAGCTGGCCTGACCCCAATGCTCCTCCTAACTGGCAACCTCTGGGGCATATTTCCAATGCTAAACCTTCAGCTATATTCAAAATACAAAATTTAAAAAAGCTTCATGAATTGTCTAGTATGTAATCTTTCTTATGAATCCAACAACCTATTACAACCTACCAAACTAAGAATTAATTATATTTTTAGGTGAAAATAAATTTATAAATGCATTTGGCCAGCAAAAAATTTGTCACAATGCTCAGATAGGGATTTCCATTGAACCAGAAGCAAATGCTCAAGTGTTGGAACCTGTTTTAGTAAGTATCTACTATAGATTTTTATGTAGTGTAATTCCAGCAACTGGCATATTGAATTCTGACAGAAACTCTTACAATATCTTATTATTTTAGGCACAACAAACAAACAACTATGTTACATTTGCACAGAAGATGCTGGAGAACCTAGTGAACTTTGTAGCGTCATTTTCTGTGACGCAAGATCAAATGACACCCACTCCAGGTGTCTCCTACATACCACTAAATACTTTACATACGTGGTATCAAAACTTTGAGAGACGTTTGCAAAATAACCCCAACTTCTGGAAGACTTAGTAAAGCAGCACAGGGTAAATTGTTTAAGCATTTTAAATAATATGTTAGGTAACTATATTCATTAATAGTTATCTGCTTGTAGAGGTGATAACTCGTTCAGTCTACATTTAAGTTTACAGTATTCCCGTTGAAAATAATTCTATGTGAATTAGAAGATGACAATTATTTATTTGTTTACACTACAAAATGCTTCATTTTTATTTCAATCTTAATTTTGACTCACTTTTTCTAGCCCATAATAGAGATATAATTATGTAGTCAAATTTGATTGAATCCAAGACTGTATTATATATTGATTTTTTACAATAATAAATTGATTTAATTGCTCCCCATTATATTATTTATAATAAAAACTCCCTACATGACCTCTGTGAAAAAGTAGTGTCTGTTGATCAAACCACAAACTAATGAGTGCATAATTAACTGCTCAAAGTAGCAACCGTGAATGGTAAAAATATTCAGTTATCATCAAAATTACACTTATAAATTACTTTTGAGACAATTGGGAACTGGCAGTAAATGTAGAGTCCAAATTTCACAAATATAATTGATTTTGATTAAAACTGAGATTAATTTCATAATCTCAATCAAAAAAGATGCTGAAACAGTTGTTCCTTTAGGGATTTAAACAAGAGTGTTTTCTTTAAATAAAAGTCCACATTATTATAAACATTTACTAAACAAGGCACAACACTTCATTTGCAAGGCACTTATCACCAACTAATGAACACTGTTGAGGAAGACATGTTACTTAATAATTCTCAGTGCATTTTACAAAATATTAATTAAAACTTCATGTTATATCACAAATTTGGCTGTTGAAATATTCAGTATTTCGTTGTAGTAGTACATAAACCATAAAGAGAATTCAAAACTTAAGATACATTTGAGATCTGCATTTACATAAAACTATTGTAAAACTTATCAAACATTTGTTTGGACAAAAATAATTACCAACATACGTTTCAAGTTTCAACAAAAAGCACATTTGTGTGCAAAAAAACTTAATAATATGAGGTATTATTAGGATTTGGCCTCTTTATGGTAACACAACAAAATATAATCATAGTAACTCCACAAAGGGCCCACACTAGCCATTATGATAACTCATGGAAGAAACAAATGAGCGAACCAGGCAACATTTTATAAATATACTTATGAATGAGACAACACGATGACCGAGCTTACAAGCGAAGCACTCGCAAGTTATTTAAACTGTTATTTTTATTTTTTACACATACCGTTTCTAACCGAAATATAATAAAAATTACGAAATGACATCTGGGGTCTGTTCAGAAAGAGAAGCAAGAGTGTGACATATTTCAATACAGTGTTTTCTAGTGACTGACCATTTAATAGTTTTTTTTCCACTTAAAGTAATAAAACCTTAGGTGGGCCATCACTTAAACATTCTATTTAAAACCTAGCATTGTATTGGAAATCATTGTAGTCATTTAAATTGTGTATATATAGCCTATTGTTTATAGAAATGTTAGGTTGATGATAGACTAGAGTTATTTCTTTGGGTACACATTAATCTGAGTCATCAATCAAATATGACCTTGGTGAGAGATTTCTTTGCCCAAAATTATCCTGGTATAATTCCTTGTCTAACTTCATACATATAAATAGTATTACATTGAAAAAGCTGTTAAGTTTAGTTCCCTGTTTACCTTATTCGCTCGTTTTGTATATTGTAGGGTCAATGGGGCAGGTGCGCTAGGAATGGATGCCTAAGTGCCTGGTCAGCTGTTATGCGCGTACGTGGGTCGGGATCTAACAGGCGCGCTGCCAGGCTAAAAGCTGCCTCCGGAAGATCACCGAGTACTATCGCTTCCAAATTGCGTTCCTGCTTTGAAATTGAAAATAAAAAAAAATATATTTAGCTGAGTCATTTGTCACAATTTGGGAACTGGCAGTAGAGTGTAATGTAGAGTCATAAAGTTTGCAAGTATTTTTTAACGAGTGAATAAAGATTTCTTTTTATTAATTTACACAGACTAAAAACAACTCTAAACGTAATTAAAACCCTATACCTGAGTATTTGTGGTAAGGCAGAGACACTGCGGGCCGGGCAGAGTACATTGAGGGCACGCGGGGTAATTGCACGGAGGGGGCGGGGGGTTGCGAAGACGCTGCGCCAACTTGCGAATGCAAATACCCGTGCGACTGCCCGAAATCACAACGCGGCGACCTAACAAACACAAAAAAACTATTATAAAAACCACATTAGAACTAAAAAGAAACCACAATAAATGATCAATCGTTTAAATAGTAAAACGCGAACAGGGCGTGTCTACATACGTAACGTGGCAGCGACGCGTTGTACGGTTACGGAACCCAGCAAATCCACGAGTTCAGCCAGCGCTGACACGTCATCCGGAGCTCGGAAGAATGGATACCTGCACACACCACATGCGGCTTCTAGCATATATTAAAAGCATGTTATACATTATAATTAAATGATCCATGCACCTGAACATTATTATAACCAAAACAATTTCAAAATACAATTAAGTACAGAGATGACGTTGTAGAGAGGGGTCGTTAAGAAACAGAATGGAATGGAAGGCTAAACCAACTAAAGGTAATTAATTGCGACGCTTAAGAGAGTTTGTCGTTAAATCGTATGACGTAACATGGAATTTACACCGTATATTATATTAAATTGTAAATAGCGAATTAATATTAAATATAATTATTATATTAGTAACCTATCAGTAAGGTCAATTAGTTCACCTAGATGTAAGCAGCGAGGCGAGTATCACTCCAGCAGCCCAGACATCGACGACAGTCCCCTGCATGGGACTTTTTAGAAGCACCTCTGGGGGCCTGAAGCCCTGCGTCCCTGCTCTCGGGGCCCGAGCTGTTGGTCTTCGACTGCACCCTGTGCAAATCCCGCCCAGACCAGCACAAGCGCAGCTTGTGTTTAAGGATGTGCTCTGGTATGTAAATTTTAAATCGGCGTAAAAATTTTAACATGCTTGTCCGTAAAACCAACGGAATTCATTTTGTTTACAATACGTATTAATACGCACAGATGACAGAAAACAATTATGAAACAATGTATTGAGAAATTTGTGGCCAGCCATATTGCTTTTTTAACTATAGTAATAAATGTTATATTATATTTCTATTTTTTTTTTTTTTTTTATGTGAGAGGAGGCAAACGAGCAGGCGGGTCACTTCGAGTGATGTGCTAACCGTGGCCCATGGACACCTGCAACGCCAGGAGGCTTACAAGTGTTGCCGGCCTTTAAGGAAGAGGAACGCTCTTTTTTTGAAGGTCCCCAAGTCGTAGCGGACATTTCTATTTCATAAGGTTGTGAGAATTAAAAAAAAAACGGTATTTAACGATTTAAATCAGCAATTATTAAAATTGCACACAAAACACTCCACTCTGCTCTATACAATTTGTTGTAACAAGCCTTATATTTCCAATGCCAAGTCAATTAACTTGACATTATTCTTCGGTTAAATGTGAAATACCAACCTTAGCGATGTGTTTGAGCGGTGTTTGTTTGATTGTGTCACGGCGTGGGACAGAAACATGTCGCCCGCGAAGCGACAAGTCCAACGCCACGCGTTTGGCTCCCAACGACGGATCACACTCCTACAGAAATTATGTTGTTGAGACTAAATACTAATTATTTAACATAGCAATATGCTTGCTATATTCTTGCCGGTTCTTCTCGGTAGATAACTGCCTTCCGAACCACTGGTAGTGTAAGAATTGACGATTCAAAAGTGCCTTTATAAAGACCTACTTGAGTAAAGATATTTTGAGTATCTTTTGAGTAAGCGCATCTTCCATATCTATATGAAACTAAATACTAGTGTTTAAAACACTGATGGCCTCAAGGTAAATTATAAATATTGTGTAAGACAATTAGGAACTCTTTGTCCTTCCACAGAGTACAACATTAGTTTTTTTTTATTTTTTTTGATTGATTTTTATAATTTTGAACATTGAAAAGGCACTTTATCAGGAGACGTTAACTTAAATACGATAAAAGAAGTGCAACGTCTGTTTAATTTTATACATACAAGATCAACTTAAACATTTATTTTTCTGGAATTTGGTGAAATTTGTTATATTTAAATGTCAGGAACAATTGTCCCCTTACACTTGTTCCTGACATTAACTAACGTATTATAACATTTAAAAGTGTACTGAAACGTTCCAAAATTCGTGTACAAAGCAATTTTGTATGTATCTAATTATATTTAATTTTATTTTTTATTTCTTCAACCTACACAGCTTATAAAAAAAGTTTACACAATAAAAATAAAGCCAAAATAGGGTTAAAACATAGTACCGGAAATAGAATCTAAGATCAGAAAAAACAATAACAAAAAATATATATATATACATATGAACAAGTGGAGTATATTATGTGAAGGACGAGCACTTAAGTGTGTGTGTGTGTATTATTGTGAGCAATGGTGTTGCTGTGTGAGTGATATTTTTTTAATAACTTGTGCGAGTGTAATGTAATGCTCCAAAAACTGACCTCCTCCCGTGGTCGTTTTGCGGATCCATTGCTGTGGGCAGGCGGTGGCTCAGTGGTCACGACGCGTTGCGCCAGACCAAAATCCACTAGCATATACCTGTAATTAAAATTTACAGAAATGATAAATATTATAATAAAAATATAAAAACTCATTTTCTATGGTCTATATTTTTGCTTTATTCAGCCAGGTTACAAACCTATAAAACTTGACCTACTTGTTATAAATAAATATGTTGATACTTTTCATTAATAAGGTCTTTTTACATTTCAATAAGTATTTTTATTTAAGCTTTCAAAATATAATTAAATATATGCATAAGATTTTATTTAACAAACATTATAAGCTTTCCAATCGCCTTACATAATTTTGAATATTTGCTTCGAATCTGTATCAACTTTGTTCTCATTAAGTTATTACCAATTCAAGTTGTCTTTTTTTGTCAACAATACATAAACAAAATGACAAACCTCTTGCGCTCCCGGTCGTAGAGGAAATTGCTCGGCTTAACATCTCGGTGGATGACCCCAAAGGAGTGGACATGTCTTAGGGCTATTAGCAATGCATGCATGTAACGCGCGACCTCCTCTCGGTCCATGTCCCCCATATATTCCTTAAAATTAGAATGGAAGCTGCATTATCAAGTGTATTATTAATTTTATTCCTCCATTCTATTTGTCAGATACATATTTTTTTAAATTTACATACATTATATTAAAATTTATACATACAATTATAATTTAGCATTGTTGTAATTTAATAGTGTTGTTTTAACAATATTCATTATATATGTGACAATCAACATATCTTAAAACATGAATATGCGTAGTAGGCTAGTAATGTCTGGAAGAGATCGCTAATTAGCGATAAGACCACCCGTTGCTCTTATATGTACTAACATCTGTTAACGTCATTTGCTTCTAGTGTTTAAGTGCAATAAAGTGTAAAAAATATAAATAAATAAATTATCCGACCAACAAGAATTCAAATCTTTTGTTTATTTCTTTAAAACAGGCCTTAATTGAAGTTAAGTTCAATAGGTGTGTTAGTGATATAGAGGTTTGTTCAACTGAGGATACTTACAGCAAATTTTGTATGAGGTATATACGGCATAATAAAAACAACTGTATCTAATTGCCTTAAACATAATTCCACACCAATCACATTATGTCTGCCACTGCAATACCATAAATATATTGTTTAATCATTTAATTTGTTACGTTTATTTATTTTACAATATAATAGGTCACTAGCATCCACACTAGGATTCCCAGTGTCGAGGAAGTCTCTTTCACACATTTGTGATTAAATTATATTTGATTCTTAAATATCTGCAATTTGATATAGGGACTTCTTAGTACCCGTCCATACATGGAATTAACGGGTCTTATATGACTAAGAGTTAGTAATATTATGGCTAGTAGAGTAATGCTTAACTCTCAAGAAGACAATTTTTTGAAAATGCTTATACTTATACTATTTTGGTTCTTAAAAGTATGATATATTATACTTAGAATGTTATAACTAATGCTGGCTTGTTTTTAAAGATAAAGTTATGTGATACAATTACTGTGCATGATACAAATATTGTTGTTAAGTTTAAGAGGCCCTCTCTACAAAATTAAAGCACCCAAACTGATGAATGCTATTAGGAAATGAACTTAAAAACAAATAGAAAATATAAATATATTATAGTAATACCCACCCCATATCTTTAAGACATTTGAGTTCATGTTCTATCCTTGCTGGGTGGGATGTAGGAACTAAGTGTTTAATAGCAAACATACGCTTCTGTCCATCTGGTAGATTAGCATGTTGCCTCAGTGAGCCAAGGTACACAGAACTGAAAGTGCCTACTCCTATTTTGCGATGAACTTCAAATATACTATTGAGTTTCGGTAACTTCAGCAACAATTCATTTATTTGATGATCTGCAAATCATTATTATACTTTATATATAAATTTTACACTTCTAAAGTAATAACATATTTGTTTGTACTATTTATTTTATTTTATTTTATAATATCTGTCTCCAAAAATCTTATATGCTATATATATTTAAAAAAACAATAAACTTATGAGATAATAAAACTAGGTATATACATAAAATAATTAAATGGGAACTTGAAACACTATAACACTATTAAACACCAAAACATTTAAAATACCCACTTTCTTGATCATCTGAACAAGAAAATTGATCTCCTCTATCCTTCTCCTTATTGTTGGTCCCATTTCGTACTTTATGGGATTTTTGTACTTTTAATATATTTTTTTTTATTCCTAGCGTGTTTGACATTACTATAACAAAATATGCATTAAATTATAAAAGCGTAAGAGGGCAAATTCAGCCCTTACTCATGGTAAATATGAAATAATAAAAAGAACAGATGTTTTAAAACCTAAACAAATTATAAAAGTACGACTAAAGACAGGCTATAGGTTTGAAAAATGGTTTTTAAAATTGACGGAGGAACTGTCATCATATTTAGTAATGACTTTGAAGTTAGAAATGTCATAGATGAAGTATAAAGATTCCGATGGTTGCCAGTAGTCTGTAAATAGACTAAAGTGAAGTCTGAACAGTCGCAAGAAAAGAACTCAGATGAAAATAAAAGTAACCACTAATCAGTAACATCAAGATAAAGCCCTTAAAGATAAAATTACATTTTATTTAATGGGCTAATTATTCCTTCTTTGAATAGATCAAATTCTTTGCTTGGTATTTTAGAATATTGTATTTTATTTTGCAATTCATTTAATACATCCGTCAATATATATAAGAATATATCACTAACCTTAAAAAAAGACAAACAATGTTGTATAAAACATTTTTCAAACGAAGCACCTACTTTATTAATTCAGTAAGTGAAACATTACAATGTATTAGTTTTTCTATTTATTGCAATTTGATTATATGTTGAAACTTTAATTACAGGTCAACTATGTTACAAAAGCTGCAAAACCTGAAATACCAAAAAATCCCTTGAAATCAGTATACTCGGCAAATGAACAAAAGACTAATGGCATAGTATATGATAGAAAACCTTTTAAAATTAATTTGCAGTCTGGAAAAACATACTCATGGTGTCTGTGTGGCAGATCTAAATCTCAGCCTCTGTGTGATGGAACTCATAAGGATATTTATCTTAAAATAGCTCAGAAGTTGGTATTCCAATTATTATTAAGCTGTGGAATACATGTTTTATAAGTTACTTAATAATTTATTATTGTTGCAGACCTATAAGATTTTCTGTTGAAGAAACAAAAGAGTACTGGTTGTGTAATTGCAAGCAAACTAAAAACAGACCCTTCTGCGATGGAACTCATAAACAGAAAGATATACAAGAAGCCACTACTATCAGAGTATAAAATAATTAAGAGTTAGATAAGCTTAATAATTAGATTATAAAATATATTAGAAATTGAAATTTATATTTAATTATCTGTTTTATTATTAAACAATTCATTCAGTGAATTATAAAAAGCAAAGCACATTTTTGCACATTACAAGCAAGGGTTAATAGGTATTTGAATTTTCAGGATCACCTTTAGTCCTGACAAGTAAAATCAGGAAGTTTTTAAATTCTGACATCTTGCCGACTTTAAATTCTGAGTATAGCCAAATTATCATAGGTTTTTTTAAAGAAAATATGTGCTAATAATTTGCTTTAAAATGTGAAAGAAAGAAATATGTTTATTAAATTCACATTACCCAAATTGTTTAGTTTCCTCATAATATGGCATACTTTTGTGGGGTACTGATGCTTTGGATATTGATGCTATATTTGTACTGCAAATACAAGCTACCTATAATATTGGGTTTAGTGAAACGATAAATGTATATTAACAGTAAATAATCAATATATATTCGAAATATATATATATATATTGTAAATACAAATATATGTGTATAAAAACATAAATTTATTAAAAGTAAGCATACACATGGCAAGTTCAGAAAGGCTATGAAAATAGTCCATCATTACCGAGAAAAGGAATACGTATTATCATTAAACTCCGTATTGTTCCAAATTAGTTTTGGTATTTTCGGGAAGTTGATATTATTTTCAGAGTAAAAAACAATGCCATTTTATATTTAGGCATTTATAAAAATAAATTAAACAAAAATAGAAGAGGCATTTTAAAGCAGATTTTAATAAGTAATTTATCGGGAAACTAAATATGTTGACCGAAAACTAATAATCTGTAGCTAACATAGTCTATAGACCTTTAGTTGAAATGTCTTGTGGGACTCTTTAGTCTATGAACGTGGCCATCTACCTTATCTGTGAGTAGGCCGCTGGCCGAGGAATATTATTTATCGTTCTTATTTTTAATTTTCATTATTTACCTAGAAACTATTGCAGCGCTTAGTCGTCTGTCCAATCGTAGCTAGAGTAATATAGCGTAGTATATATTAAAATGGAAAAACAGAAAGTGAAATTATTTACCCGCGAGGAGTTGAAGAAACGAAACTCTCGCGAGGATTGTATTCTCATCATCCACAACGAGGTTTTCGACGTCACCGAGTTTTTAGAAGAGGTAGGTGAATCTGATTGCGTGATATAAGTGTATAGGTACCTCAACTTGTGTATATTGTACACGACTACGTTAATATTATTAATATATTACTAGAATAGATAACGTTAAATTAAACATTTATTTGTTACTTTTAACTAAACGATGAGCATTAAAATAGAGTATTTTCACAAAATTTGTTGTTAAGCACTTGTTTGATTTTTAAACATCTATCTTAGTCATAGAGACATGTCTTTTTATTAAAATATACTTTGGACAAATGCAGTAATTTCAAATTTGACTGCTCATCATCATGTAGATTATAAATTTTCCTGAAAAATATATAAATTGATATAGTTCATTAGAATAGCAAAAGAATCTTTCTTATTTGTTTCAAATGAATTACTTATCTTTTTTCTTAATTCATAAATAAAATTAGTTATGAGCATAAAAATATATTATCCAGACACTTGTAACCTAAGAAATGTATTTCTGTGAAATATTTGAAGGTGGCCTTAGTCTAATTGCGAAACTAAGTTTTTAAGGCTATCTTATAGACTAAAACAAAACTACTAAAATACTTTTTTTAATACTTTTACTGTTATGAGTTTTTAATGCAGTAAGAATAATTTAAAAGAAATGCATGTGCATGTCATATTTCATAAATAGCTTAAAACAAAAAAAATGTATTAAATTTTACATTTAAATCTTACAAATTATATTCTACATTATTAAAATAAAAAATTATCGCCAAATCCTCAAAATAGATACATCGTAAATTACATACTCAAAAAATTGTTGATTTGCATAAGTACACCTCAGGCAGCAATGGAAGCCAACTAGTCAATGTTTAAGGCAAATTTTAGATGTATTTGTAGCTTATATTCAAAAATATAAACATTACTGCTGTGATTAAATAACTCTGTAATGAAACAAATACCTCGTATAAGCATTTTAAATTCAATTATTTATGTATTTTTACCTCTTTGTTCCGCGTGTTTTCACGCGAAAACCTCTTATTGTCATAAATTGATTCATAATGGTATAAATAAATATACCTATATATAATTCTATGTACAATCATTATTCCAGTCACGTTAAATATAATAAACTAAACGCTGCGAAGGGGCATTAAAGGAATGTTGGATGTCAGGAATTTCATTAAGCTCAATATGAGATGTTATGAATGGCATTTAACCTATATTTTTTATCGGAGCTTCCTTGGAGATATGCTGATGATGTAATAAAACTCGGTTGTTCTCTAGTAGCTGTTTCCTCGGGCTGGGTTTTAATGTGAAAATAGTACTTTATGACTTACGTAATTTTCACACTAGTATGTGATTTACTGGTCCATTGTACACCTACATATTAAGTAGGGTAATTATATAAACTTTCACAATTACTTTCAATATTTGGCAGAGGTTAATGCACGGCCGGTCTTCATCATAAATAGCTTAAGTTTTTAAGTCAAGGTTACACGCGTACAGTGCTGACGTTAACTCGCGGTCAAAGTCTCATAAGTTATAGTAGAGGTTTAGGTCACGGAGCATTCAATGCAATATCGTGTCTCTTATATATGTTACGAAAGAAAAGCATCAACAATACAGTGGTTAAATTAAAGTATGCGTATGTATCGTTCACTATAAATTTCATTGCTGATCAAGATAAGATTTTCTAGTACCTCCCGAGATTTGCCCCTAATCGTGAGCGAACAGTTCATATTACACTTCTGTTCTGGCTGTATTTGTAGACATTTCAAAACACCAGAATATAACAGGCTCCTGATATATAGTTTACACTATAACAGGTGCCTGAGGCAAACGTGGTTGGTATGGAATGCGATAAAAATAATTTTTGAAATATTTATTGAAAAACTACTATGTCAATATTTGTCCTCTTGCCTCTGTCACAATTAAGATTATCCTATTTTAATGTTTCAAGTGCTGGCGTTAGTATTTTTCAAACAATATATTAAACATATCGTTTTGCATTATCATGATTTCTTGTGTATAGTTTGATATTGATTTTGCAATAATTAATCTCTGTCTGATCATTAATGTTTATTTACTTTTCTAAATTCTATTGTCTCGTCTCCATGTTACGTCATAATACGCTTTGCAGTTGTAAGAGCAAACAGTCGTACTTAAATTTATAATAGTGCAACGTGATGAACTTCAACAGATGTTAAGGAAATCATAGAGTAAATAATTTTTAACACTAAACATAGAATATGACAAAATATTCGTTCCGTTTCCAACATTTTCAAAGTACAAACTTTGAACCTAAATCTTGTACAATTACTCGAAAAGCCTTGCTTTCGATACAAAAAAATATTGTTTTTGTAGGTATATACTAATTAAAGAAAATTAAATATACTTTGATTACATTTTCCAAGGTTTTAAATTAAGTGTGTACTTACTATATTATTATTAAATAAAGGAGAACCAAGGTTTCATTTTCATCGTATTAATTATTTTTTTCCAGCACCCTGGGGGTCTTGAGGTTCTGCTTGAACTGGCGGGTCAAGACGCCACCGAACCCTTTGAAGACGTCAGCCACAGTTCAGACGCAAGGTACATGTTTTATTAGTTACAAGTGTCTCGAAATAAACATTTATTAATAATACTAAAGTAGCTAGATTTGAATAAACTTACATTAAGAAACAAAATTGAATTATAATATTACTTACTTGTTATATGGTTAATGGTTTAATCAAATCACTGAATCATTATTTAGGCGCCCAACAGCCAATATAGCACTCCTATTTTGGTTGTCATTGAAGATCATTGATGACCTTGAAAATAATATATATAACAAATTATGCAATGAAAAAAATATTTATTATTATAATTGTTTTATAGATAATATAGTTGATATAAAATACTTCGCTCGTCTTCATGTCAAAGGTACAAATAAAGATGAAATAGCATTATTTTTTTGAAATATAAACCATGACAATGCGAATTGTCCAGAGATAAATGACGCAGCATAAGTATGGAGATAACCGGAAGTAGTTTACCATTTAATTCGCCAGTGCATTCTAGATCCTAGAATATTACAATTTGATTTGCAACTTGAGTAACAGCTTGTAATGAGTGAGTGTCAAAACAATGTTGTCTCTCGTAAAGGCTCCGAGGTGTTTGCACTTTTAATTATGTGTAATCATTTAGATTTCAGTCGAGTCAACTATCAATTCATTTTGTCGAAAATAATAAAACTGAATAAATCTATTGTAATGAAATTAATTACTACATTAACTGCAAATGGTCTATTTAATTAAATAAATTCAGTGCAATTAGTGGCGTTGCTATATTGCGTAATATATTATTTTCTATATATATATATCAATGTGTAGTAATGTAATGTAACAAACAGGGCGTTAATGAAAAAATACAAGATTGGGGAAGTGGTGGAGGCAGACCGTATCCAGACCAAGTCGTCGTTCACACCGCAATGGAACAACGACCAGCCGCAGGAGCAGGGCAAGTGCGTTATCGCCTAAAAATTTTCAACTCATTTAGCACACACCTCATAAGTCACCTTACACTTAACATTAACTATGGAACCGTAAAAAATTACGGTTTAAGCAATTAAGACAAAAGTCTTAGTTGCTTTCGGGTTCAAATATTTGTGACTGGGTGGGTTCATTGCATCTTTGGGTATAATATATAATTGTATGGATGTGCTTATTTTTTTTTTAATGAATAGATCTCATCGCTGTCAAATATTAGTATGTACGTAGCTGGACGTTAATCAAAGAATTATATAGTGTCATTGTGTTTGGATCATCGGTATAGAATATATTAAGTGGTACATCGTTTGTCAGATTTGGATATTGATTTCCCGAATGATTTGTGATAATATCACTTGATTGGTCACACACATAAGCATGGCTCTGTGTAACAATAAATATCTACTTACGATATATGTACGAAACGTGACCATAGATCTGCTTTTATATTTATTGATTTTTAGCGTGAGACTTATATTTTTTAAATGTTTATTATAACTCTAAGATAAAATTGAATATTATTTTGCTCTTATAAATGTACACTGTGATAACTATAGAAATGGTCTTAAAGGACGAACGAATCAATCTTTTTGAACGTATATTAGAATATACTAATATATATAAAAAAGCATATACTAATTAGTTACTATTGTACCTGCATTAAATAGGTTTTAATCATAAAAAGCTTATGTACACCAGTACCAAATTCGTATTTATGGTACAAAATGTTATAAATTTATCCTTATATGTTTTGTGACGAGACAAGTACGGCATAGCATATAACCTTAAATAATCAAAATACAGGAAAATACTAAGGGTTAGCTAACCATCATATATATAGGTCTCTGTGCTTCCTACATTGTATTCCTAATATATTTCTTATAAGTATATGAATGTAACTGTCGTAATAAATCCTATACTAATGTTGAGACTTCTTATTTCTGCTTATTAATATCCTATATACACAGAACCATGCCGTATACACTTCCTCCCAATACATTTTTTGATCGCTACAAGTTCTTATAAGCATGTCGGAATTTGTAAGGTAATATTTATTTCAAGTTATTGTCCCATAATTCACCAGACCCAGAACGTTATTGGCATTGTAATCTAAAGCCCTAAACTGACTTGGTATCATTTCCTTAATAGCATGAATCCGGTATCGCTTAACTTGTTGAGTTTAGGGCCCCCATTCCTAACACTGGCAAACAATAATTAATGTCATATCGCTTTTATTCCCATACTCTTCCTCCGACAGGTAGATGATCATTTAGTTTACTATTGAGATTGAATTTCAGAAGTTGCATAGAAAAAATATGGAACCCTTAGATAGCGAAGCGAAAAAATGACTTTTCAATTCTAGAATATCTCTACCAAGTAATATTAGTTTTTCCGGATAATTCGTAAATTAATTGGAAACTGTTGGAATGTGGAATAGTAAATAGATTTAACTATGTAACTTTAATGAGTTTAGTGATATTTGTCTCAATTCGAATTTTTTGTCCGGTGATAGCGTATGATAATATATTGCGTATCAAAGGTCGAGGTCACTACGACACCCATATGAAACCTACAACTTAAGTATGCTTAAGTACTTTTCATGGGTTTTGAAAATAAACCGCTATTCATGTCAAGAGATAGGTCTTATATGTGGATACTGGATTCTTTTAACAAAAGATAAATAGTATATGTAGATTTTATAAATATAAAAATATATGCTTACCAACTGACATTGACATATGAGACTTAAAGCTTTTGAAAAAGGATTCTTTCCCTAGAAAGGGTACGATACTGACCAAAAACCGGGATGTTTATATAACCATATGTCTAAAGTCAGATACAATTGTATATGCCAGTTGTTGTGGTTTAAATTTGAAAATGCACAATAAAATGCATCCGTAGTGTTCATTTAATTCACAGATCGCGTTAGGTAAGAATATAAGCCTTCCGCAGTAAAGTCGTGTGATTCGTTTATGAAGATTTTATGATACATTTCAATGTAATCTGCTAGGCAAGGCAAAATTAATAGTACCGCAAGATTACTGTGTCTTAAATGTTTGAAATCATCTAACTGTCAATGTATGAGGTAAATAGTTATTGAAATGTTGATAAATATGAAAACTTTTCCGGTTTCGATGAAATCGTCGTCAGTTAAATATATCGTGCCATGAAGGCAGTGTTTTGTAATATTCTAAATAAATATATTGTACGGTATTTTTTCAAAAAAATCTTAATAAAAGATATCTGTTAAATAATAAGATTGTTAAATTGTATCAATGCTGTTATAACTCAAATGGATGTACCATTCAAAGGTTGCGAATTACCCTTGTCCAAAACACGCGTTAGAATTTTCGTTATGTTCAGTTCGTTCTGTCGATGTTACAGATTCGGTCTGTATATTTTCCCGGGAAAATTGGTTTCAATTTTAACGGTTAACAATTGTGCTGTGACTAATCAATATGCTACGCGCAAAGTGTAAAACTTTAATTTTACATAGGTAGGCATAACTTTGTTAATAACTCGTGATATTTAAAAGAAAAATTACGTAAAATTAATACACAATTGTGGAACGTGGTTCTTTGTATACATTGTAGTAACGACGAACATACAGGATTCTATTTGAATAATATTTTGTTTAACACATGGAATAATTATTAAATAATGTACGAAATATTATAATATAAACAAAATGTTTTTAATATCCGCCGCCTGTCACAGTATAAAAAGTTATATTGAACCAATCCTTTGTTCGTTCAGCTAAGTTGAGAAGCATTCAGTCTTAATCGTTTTAACCAAGTCCATACAAAAACTAACTGTAGGTATGCGAAGCACAGGAAAAATAATAGCCAACTACTGTTATTGTTGAAATATTATTATTCATTATATGCTAAAATTATCTGTTAACATGAGTCGTAGTAATCAATACCTACTTGCTGTATTATTTCATAGCAAGTACACAGCTTGAAACTATCGGTTAAAGGGCTATTCATATGGTTATACATTCTATACAATAAATATTGTATTTTTAATACAATATTCCATATTACCTCTTCAATTTATTTATATTTATATATATTATTTCTTCTCCCTTATAACCATTGTATATATTTAAGTTGTTGCATGAGTAAGCGTTTTTATAGATTGCAATGTGTATCTTAATAAATCACTTGAGTACTCAACTAACAACATATATTTTGCAATGTTTGAAAGAAACATGGTTTATATAAAAGAACACTTTAACAATTAAATTCTGTACTTTCAGTTGGAGTTCATGGGCTCTACCGCTGCTATTGGGCATAGCCGCAACCATACTCTATAGGTACCTGTTCATGCAGTGAGTTCATTACCTCCCCGGCTCTCCAAATACCTATTGAAGTTAAGAAGTGCTGGCATCACCCGTCCACAAACAACATAAAAATGTTTAAAAATGAAAGTAGTTATTTTTATCTCATGTATTTTTAACTATTTGTGACAATTCATTTAAACTCCCAAACATCTTCAGAGGTTGTCATAGGAAAAATATATTCTCATATAATTGCTGCAAATTTGGCTTATGCTTAATCTCCTAAATAATGTGAAATACTATAAATCCAAAAGTTGGTATTTCTCGTGGTTATGCTGAGGATAAATCCTATGTACGACGATGTTACTGTGTAGAAATAAAAAGGTCATTTGTGTGCTCGCGAGATTTGGGAGTATTTTATACTTTGGGGTTATTTATATTGAATAAGATACTTTAAGTAACCGGCATTTACAATTTACATGAATAGGTGAATTACATTATTGTTAGCAAATTTGCAAGGACTTATAGTTTTAAGAGCCATTTGCATTCCTTATAATGTTATAAAATTATATCTATGTCATGACTAATAATGTTTAATGTGAAACATTAAAATATGTACTGTTATTACATATTCAACTGATGTTTTATGATATACATTAGGTAGCCGAGTGCTAAAGAAGCTAATTATGAATGGCCAACAGAGTAATCATTCATAGTGGCATCGAGAATGTTTATTCAATTAATTATTGCCTTGTCTTTTTAAAAAGCATCATTATTATGTCCCATAAATTAAAGCCAAAACTGTTTATTACTAAATAATTATACTAATAGATTTATAAGTGGTTATTACCACCTTAAAAAATGATGGGACTTGAAATACATTTATATATATAAGGATTTCTCTCCTTTTTTTCTACTATTTTGTGTCTTTAGTCTTATTATAAGTGTATCCAATGTGCAAGAAATATGTATTGGTAATGGTTAAGGAATTGCTATGAATGTACTTGGGTTTGTATGGATTTTGATAAATAAAATTATGTTTAATAAATGTGTTTTTTTTGTCGTAAAGTAATTGAAAAACACCTTTTATTACTTGCGAATTATCTCACATTTTATTACTGTTTATCATTAAATTCAATTAATTCTTAGATTTGTTTTACAATAAATAAGATAACTAATTAAAAAAGAACTTGGGGTAACATTCCTTTAACATATTTTTTTTACATAAAACATATTAACAACATTTTATTTAAATTCTTTTAAGATTGAATAACGTTTGCCTACTTACAAATTTTTTATGTTACACTATAACCTATCTATAACATGAAACACATACTGCTGAGTCCTCGCTTCTGAAATATATAGAATCAATTTTATTTGTCAGTGAGATAAACCATAATATTTTTCAACTGCCTACAAGGATTTTATACTACACAGTTATTAACAAAGTACTTACCTATACAGAGAGCATTCAGCACAAAAATGTTGTTGACATGATGTGCAACTAAACTTGCAGGATAGACACAGAGATTTTTCACAGTATGCACATAAATCTATTTTTGCCTCTCCACACTTGCATAAAGCAACAGTTGAATTTTCTTTCACCTATAAAGTGTCATAAAGATACCAAAAGTTTGTTATTTTATTATAAGATTACACAGTTTCAAAAAATTAAATCATATAAAACTTTTACCATTTGACCAGAAAATGTAAGTATACCATTAGTGCTAATAAACAGTTGCCTTAGTCCATCTTTTTTGTCACTTTCTTCCATATTTCTCTTATTCACTTTCTCTTCTTTTCTAGCTCCTTTATATAAGATTTGCAAAGTTTTTTCTGTAAGTGAGAAATAATTTCAAAATTAAGGATTTCAGATGAATGTAAATAGATCTCGTTATTAAACCATATTTCTTTAATCTTTATTATATTACTAAACACCACAACATACCGTAAACTCTTTGTAGTCTTACTTCGTTGTTATTAAATTGTTTTAGTCCGATGTGTACTTTACTTTGTTGCACGTAGTCTTCAACAAACGGATTTGCTCTTTTAGCCATCATCAGACTTTTCTATGTACTTTATAATTATTAGACTTTGTATCAGTTGTAACATATGCGGATTTAATGAAATATTTATGGCTTAAGAAGGTATCTCTATCCATGAGGATCCTGTAGTACGTAAATATTGTATTAAAGAATAAAGAGTGTTGGTTGTAGGTAGCAACTAAAAGTAATCAGCTGTTAGGAATTCATGCAATGATCAAAAACAAATAAGAAAGTTGAATAGCGGAAACAAAAATAAACTAGGCACAGATATTGCTTATATTTTCTATGTAGGATATATAAGCCTCAAGCCATAATTTTTGAATACTTTATTTATTTGAAACTAGTTGCCTGCTGTAAGTGACGCTCTTTCGTCATCTCTCGCGCGTCTTAAAATCTTAAAGCTATACCTTGAACCAATGGAAAATTAAACAATATCTAATCTGTTTATTATCACAGAAGATAGTATACATGTTGATAATGTAGCAAGCATCAATAATTATATATTTACAGTTGTTTAACGGTAGACAATATAATTTTCTTTCATTAATAGAGACAACTTATACAATCTTCTTAACAACATTCCTACCTAATATTGTGCCAACAAATTATTTGGAAATAACAGTTTTTGACACCATATTTTGTATTTTATCTTAATTTAGCAAATTTTGATAACTGACAGCTATTGACAGTAGATTTCTTTATTATGGCAAATAGTAACACTGAGAGCCAACAAGGCACGTTCGATCGATGGTTAGCTGTCAAAAAATTGATAATTATTCCAACATCTAGGTGTATTTATTTGTGAAAGTCAAATATTTTTAGTATATGATTAATAATAATATTTTTTTAAAGGACACAGGGGTTTCACAGTGAAACTGTTCCAAAGCATGTTTGGTATGGTGAAAGTGAATATTTATAATTTTATTCTATGCTAGTGACGAAGCTGTTTCTGCTGCTAGTAACATATGTGAAGGGGCTTGAATGTAAATGTTACGTAAGAGTCTATAATACGGAATGTCGTGGATGAAGCGGCCTGAAAGTGGCGCGCCTCAAGCGCCGCGTCCGGGACTCGATCAGACACCGTATAATACCAACCAGGTGAGCTGAGTTGCTGCACAGGTTATGTCAACGGAGACGTAAACAATGACGTGGACTTATAATTCATTGTTATATTGAAAATTCAGTGATAATATACATATGTATGTATGTTACAAATGTGTAGTACAATGTAGAGTACAAATAATTTAAATAAAAATGCAATATATTTAAAAGGTTGTTAGCAGGTGTGAATTATCTAATAATTAAATTTCTTCTTCTCTTATACAGGCATATGGGATTCAGCCAAATACCACATACCAAAACTATCCACCTGGTCAAAACCCACAACAAAGTATGTGGCCACAACAGCAACAGCAACCACAATATAACCAGCAATATGGACAAGTTTATTCCCAATATGGCACCAATTCAAATGAAGTTTATCAGCAAACACCTCAATTTAACCAAAACTACCCAAATCAAAACTATTCAACAGACAATATGCAGCAGGGATATCAACAAAATTTTTACCAAAATACTTCAACTCAACAACAGGTATTTAATCAAATTATTCCTAAGAATGATACATGGGAAGACAATTGGGGTTGGAGTTGGGACGATGCAGCAAAACAAAATCAAAAGAATGTCAGCCAGGCACCTGTACAGCTCTCTCAGGCACCTGTGTTAAATCAAAATGCTAATATTATTCAAGAGAGTTTTTCTTCCAATGATAACTGGAACTGGAGCATGGAAAACATAAACAAACCAAAGGAACCAATCTGTGAAGATAAACTTAGTACTCCTGATACTAACCAAACAATGCAACCTTATACCCAAGGGAATATTGATACAACTGCCACCTTTAAATCAGAACCAGTCAAAACATTAAATGATAAAGATGTTAAAGAACAAATGCCTAATTTATTAACTGGTAAACGATTCAATCTGGAAAACCTAACACCACAATGGTCCATTGAGTCTCAAATGTCTCAAGATTCAAGTGATGGTCCTTTAACTCAATCAGAAGGCACTCACAGTACCCATAGAAGTGAAAATCAATCCCGCAACTCTAACAAAAGCAGCCCAGGGCCAAATATTGACTCAACAGCTTTTAATTTCTCTCAGACTGTCCATGAAGTGTCTAATCAAGTTAATGAACTTACAAAGTCAATTGAAGAGTCTGCTTCTGACAGCCATAATGCACATAATGCAAATGCAATAGAAAATTCTATAGATTTATCACAATCTATGAGCGAAATCAATATAAATAAATTTGAGCATCCAGAAGGTGTAAATGAAGGACGGATAAATGAGCACTTAATAAATGCAATGGCAGTATCTCATGCTTATGCTGGAAATGTGAGACAGAGACAATCACCTATTCCAACTCCAGCAATGAACCCCCAACTGCCTACTTTACCTTCTAACCCAAGCTCCCACTCCAGGCATTCACCAATGCCTCCACCTCCTCCTGTCACAGGATCTAGCCAACAAAATATTAATTTGCATCCTCGAAACCCATCAACTACTGTCCCAGTTTCGAATATTGTGGTGTCAACTCAAACTTCTCATCAGGCAACAGGCTGTTTGCCACCACCACTGAACTTTGCATCATCTTCATCTAATCCATTTAAGCATGCTGGACATTTTTCTCACAAAGCTATTGCAAAGACCCCACATAATTCTCATCCAGTGCCACAAGCTGTGTCTTCTGCCGGAAGTTTAGTATCTCCTGCAGTTGTAAGCAAGATAGCACAGGGGAGAATGCCAGATGGTTTTGGAGCTAACTTAGAAACCACACCTGATAACTCGGAAAGACCTGACCAATTACCGTCCTCATCATTTAGATCATCTATGACTCAAAATGTGCCTGAAAATTTAGAGATAGCTCCACAGAATGATAGAAATGAATATTTACAAACAGCACATTTATCTGGAAATGATTATGGAGAAAATACTGACTTCAGTCGACATTCACCATCGGGTTCTCGAAGAATGGGGGTAGGTCAACAAGATTTAGAATATAACCAAGACCTAAATATGTCCGGCGAAGAACCGCCTCCCGGCCTTGCACGGATGGTTCCTGGTCAGCAAACAGAGTCAGATAATACTTATAATCAGGCTAGTGACGTGTACATGGAAAGACATATAGATGGTCAACCCACAGATGGCATAAACAGGCCATATCGAAGAGCTGATGGACAACAGACTCCGGATGAATATGTCCAAACACCACAGAATAGAGGAAGTGACAGAAGAATAGTTGGTTTAGATAGAATGGTTCCAGGAGAACCAAGCAATGGTGAATATTTGCAATTTCAAAACTCCAACTATAGTGGATCCAATGATCAGCGTGTTGTCACTGGTGTTGACAATAGTTTCCCAGTACCAGCTGAAGTTGGATTATCAGAAGTTCGCGAACAGAATGTGGATGGTTCAGATTACACAGAGCAGAATTTGACAAACTCTTCTCGTAATATAATAGGTGCTCGCGAAACAAGCAATGTCCCGACGCCGGAGTTTAATGTGCATGTAGAGGATCAACAGAGAGAAATAACGATGGAAGGAGAAAACTTACAAGATCTTAGTATAGTGTCCTCTGCTGATTTATCTTTCCGAGATCATACATTTGAAACATCTAACATAAATATTGGCTCTAACATGGAGTTAAATGTTGATGGTCTCGAATATACAGGAAATAATTCCCGAAAACAATCTCTTCATCGGTCTTCCGGTGACGAATCTGAAGACGATCGAGGCTACAAAGATTCCCCGCGAAAAGAACGTGAAAACCACAAACCATCAAGAGATCGCGACAAAGATTTGAAATACCCTAGAGATGATCGAAAATCCGAACGAGACTCTGAACGACGGCCTCATCAGGATGACAGGCGAGCTGACAGGAACCGCAGAGACACGGTTAAGGATAGGGAGCGTGGTCGTAGGGACAGAGATGAGAGCCCTGAATCCAGAAGGCACCGCCGTAGTGTTCGCAGTCGCCGCTATGAGACGGAAGACACTGACTATAATAGTGACAGGGAGAGAGACCGCAGGTAAGACAGTATTTTTAAAAAATATAACTTTGCGTAAATAACGTCTTCTAACTGCCTATGTTTTCAAACTTTCAGACGCTATCGTGAAGGTTCCTATTCATCAAAACCACCCCGTCCAGAAGACAAAGACAGACGATATGACGATAGGCGGCGCTACAATACCATAGAGCGAGAGAGGCGACACGACGACGAGCCCGAGAGACGAAGGCCGAAGGATCGCTACGAGCGCCGTTACAGAGAAATTGACCCGACCCGTCGTCATCCGCGTCGAGAACGAACGGACGATGATAGAAGACGAGGTATGTGCTTCTCTTACCTATTTAATATAAATTTAGTTAATTCACATATATCATACATCTATAACTGTAAAATTACACTTTATTCCTTGTGTTTGTCTATTCTCTTCTAGGAAACTGGGCTATTAATATTGTATGTGTATACGCAATTTTAGTTATGTGAGGTTGTCCTTATCACTCCCTAGCTACTAGTCATCTGTCTCATTCTTGAGAATCAAATTTATTTTTCAGTTGTGACGTTTTCGAGCGATGCTAAATCGGATTCAAGTAAAGGTAGCGCTGAGTGCTCGCTTCTCACCGCTTCATATTTCGCATATCGTACATTTCGTCAAATTCACATCGATTTTTTTCCTTTCTTTTAACGATTATTTCTTAATTTTAATAAAAAAATTATACATATTCAAATGTATGAGACGGCACTCTAATGAAATAGGTCGCATCATTAACATCTAACGGGCTTACACCAAAAACCTAATGAGAATTCAAAATGTGTAGTGTAAAATAATATCGCATTTAATATTGGGCACGATTTTAAAGCATGTTTTATTCGGAAAGTGATTTTCTATTTGATTTAAATACACAATTGCATATATTTTTTGTGCATGAAATTGTGGAGTGAAAAAACATAACAAAATTATTATTAAACAAATTTAGTATTAACTAAAACGATAATAACATTTTAATTCACATCAATGCATATATAAAATTATATTTTATTAGTTACAATGGCACGGTATTTCTAATAAAAATCCCATTTGAGACTTGATATTTGTTTTTGATAATTCAGACGTATGTCGTCCATGTGCTAATTATATATATAATAATATATTTATTAATATGTATGCTAAATCATTATAAAAACCTTATATAAAACTGTCCCAAACCCACTCCACCTTTTTATCCTCGCACGACAAGCACGCGGGTCTTATAAGTACGTCCTTAAGCTGTTGATATCCCAAAGTGCCGATAAAGGCATCCTTTGCTTTGTATATTTTATGTTGTTCATATATATTTCTTTATGTAAATAAGTGAAATAATTAACTGGAAACTTAAAATCTCAGCTTGCGTAGCTCACTTTCAATCACTAGAATCGGTCCTATACATTTTATTACCTTCTGTAAATAGAATTACTTAGCACAACAGCTTCCATATTTAAGCAGGAGGTGACACATACTCATCAGGCTCTCGTGCCGGTTCTCGCGAAGCCACTGCAACAGATGAAGACCCAGACGAGCCCAGGAGAAGACCACGCGACGATCGTAGGCGGCACAGAACCAGACAAGATCCACCATATGACGGTTAGTACAAACAACTTGATTTACAATCTTTGCTCAGTGGAACCAGCAAAGAACTGCTTAACGTAAGCTACCTTGTATAGAAGTAGTAGTTCTTGAGTAGCCTTACAATGCTACTGTTACGTGAATTAGACATGTAATTAACATAGTTGTATATGATAATTGTATGTTTATTTTAAAAGTGCAGCTATCGAGTATCTTGCCCGTATTTCTCGGTAGCGTAAAAAAATGTCGAAAAATGTCTTTATAACGACCTACTTGAATATTTTAAGATTCAGTTTATGAGTTTTCTTATGATTGGTTCATTTGAAGTTTTTTTTCGATATTTTTCTCTAATAGTTCGATATATTTTGTATACAGAGTACGCGATGAGTGGTTACGGTGGTGATGCGTACGCTGCCCAATACGAATACTACGAACGGCTTCGACGCGCCGACCCCGCAGCATACATGCGGTTATATCATCAGATCATGGCCGGACATATACAACAAAATCGCTATCCTGGTATGTGCCTATTTATCAATATAGTTTTTTAAACTAAACTTCAGTGGTGGATAAAAGGATTTAGTTACTATTAATATATAAAAATGTATTTTCTTAAGACAATTGAGATGAACGGAGATTCATGTATGTATTTTTGGGCTCCTAAGCTGTTTTCCGGATGTTCCCAGTTGGAGTAAATGTTTATCGATTCACTTCTATGATTTCTCTTGTTTTATTTGTTCACTTATTTTGATTGATTGATTGATTTGATTGTGACATTTATTGTGATGATTTTATTATAATGTTATGTACAATTTTAGGTTATGAGGTGCGAGGTGAAGAGCGTGGTAGCGTGCACTCGGGCCGGTCCAGTGCTAATGGACTGAAAGGACCCGACGGGTACGTTAGTTTTTAATTTTAAAAAAAATCAAGTAATACCCCTACTATTGCGAGGCTTAGTAAACAGTGTAAACTCTATATAACGACACTAAAGGGACTGTGCATTTTTGGGCGTTATAGAGAGTATTCGTTATTTAGAGATATTTGTATGGGATACAAGCTAAACTAACCAAAGCCAATTGAATACGACGCTTTAGAGAGTTTGTCGTTAAATCCAGTGAAGTTACGTAGAGTATACACTGTTTATTAAAATTAATCAAGATCATATACTAGAAAAAAGGTTTATAAAGAGCTTTCCGTATGCATTCTAAGGACATATAACAAGCTTCAAAACCATATTCACTGTATAATAATATGAAAGGTAGCTTTTTCATTATATCACAGCCTAACAAAAGTTTTCTTTTATTATTACGATCAAATCATTTTAAAACGCTTATATTCAATTTAAGAAATATATATTTCATCCCTTACTATTCCATTTTAAAAGATAAATCAGTTGAATTGATCTTTCGCCATTTTCTGTCAAATTGGATTCCCGACTGAGATTTCGTTTACGAAAAGTTACACATAAATGCAGGACTGATTTACTTTGGATAATTGTTTGAATAATACTGTTTATCGAGGTATAATTTATTTGGATGCTTTATACAAAAACCCAATTAATATTCTCATTAAACTTATTTCACGAACCCGATATGAAGTTGATCATTTGATGTAATAATATTTTAATGGTTTAAAGTATGTATTGATAGGTTTATGGTGATAAAATTTATATGATTTTTGTTGGGATTTTTATATTACACAAGCTGAACCGGCAAACGTTGTTTTGCCATATAAATCATTAATAAGTAGAAATAATTGAATTTCACGGTATCTCGTTTACTACAGAATAAATTTAATTTATACTTGAGCCTCAATAACACGTGGTCATGCTATTGAATTGTAGCTTAAATTACACGTTTGTCAGTTTACCATAGCAGTGCCATCTATTGATTACTTTCTCAATCCAGTCGAAAAGTATCGACATCTGTTAGAATCTTTTGGAGTTAACAGATAATTGTGACTGTCAATTAATTATATAGACAAATAAGTTGCAACAAAATGAAATTGCGACTAGAATTAAAGATCTAGGCTATCCTATATCTCCAGACTATATGACCAGACTGCTCACGGTGTGCCAATTTAATTTAAAATCGGTTATGTAGTTTAGGAATCCATCGGGGCAAACATCGTGACAGGAGATTTATATATATTAAGATAAATACAATTGTAGCTTTTACACTCGGAGTATATATTCTTATCGGCCGATCGTTTAATGAGGCTGTTAAACGATTCAAAAATGTATTTAAGTACACAACGCGTTAAAACTATCGGCCTTTTAAAGTTATTAGTCTGCGGATGGTTTTAGTTTTGTTACATTATTCATTCCATATATGACTTCCATTATTCGATAATGCTTAACTGAGGTAAAATGATCAACTTTATATCGGCAATTGTGCTTCAATTTTTTAATATAAAATTGACTCTACATTTTGTATAGAAAAATTCATAAACCATCAACATGCTTTACATTGCACGGAAGTGAACAGATTTTTTTCATAGAATCTGGTCTGTACATTGAATAAAGCCTTTTGCACAGTGTGGCATGTGTGTGCGAGTGTATGTGTGTGTGTAGGTACTACGGGGGATTGCTGCGAGCGCCGCCGACGTTTCGCACCGATGTCTCTGACAGGTATAAACATTGCATGCATGTCACTAACCCCAAATAGATAGATAGCTTTTCGTTTAAAATTGTCATGTGTGCTTAAGTATTTGCTAGGGGTTTTAAATCATGTTTTCATTGTCCGTAAACAACACGAGATTTGTATATAGTAAATTAGTTATACTGTTGTGTCTATGGATATTAATTATAAAAAACACTCTGTGTTAATTTTATTGGTCTATTGGAAAGACCTTACGACAACCACAGGTTGTCTATGAGTTGTTTTTAAAGTAATGTGTCGCTAATTGTTTATATGAGACCTTGTTGCTTAGTGCTATATTTTGAGCTTTAAATGTTTTTGGAGTATTAACCTAATGTGTTCGTTTGATAAAGTGAATTTAATGAATTTATTAGGGAGGTGACGACAGACGCGTCTCTTAACCTGCAACTAGAGGAGTCCACTGTGCGTTCTGAACGAATGACGCCGTTCAAATACTCCACAGCGCATATTAAGGTACCACAAATATTATTTAAAAAAAATATTTCATACTATATTCTATGGGTAGATTTCGAATTTTCGTTTTTGTGTAGGGATCACTATCCGCCGGGACTCTAGTGGTGGTGCGTGCCGCGTGGCCGGCAGATGGGCGTCCAGCACCCGTCCGGCTGTTACCACTCACGGCTTTACTAGCCGCTGATCCTATGGCGCAGGAGTTGGCCGCCTTGCCCGGGCCGCTCGTTAGAGGTAGTTGGTATAATGAGACCTCATTCCAGGATAATGTAATGAATTGCTCTGTCGCGACTTTATTTATCCAACCACAACCGAACGTAGTTAAGACGATCCTACTCTTTTGGTTATCCTCGAATAATATAGAATGTAATAAAGAATAACAGATTACACTTCCATTTACGTTACGACATTACGTTTGTGCTGCGATGATGAAGATTTTAAAAGAGAAAAAAGGAGGTGTTTGTCTCTGTACTGTATTTATATAAGGCTGTCTGTCTACGCCTCGTTCAGATATATACCGGTATATAAGTTGTATTCGGGCAAACAATTGATTGTTCATTGTAATCTTATTTTATATAATCGTTTATTTCAGGTGTGACACACAAGAAGACCGTAATAGAGTATTGCATGTCTCGGGTGCGTGATGCCCCGCGGTGTGAGGCGGCACGTCGTGACGTCACCGGGTATACGCTTGTGTGGGAGCTGCTAGCTCTTTTACTCAGACAGAATGGGGTGAGTCATTAGTATTTGTACTTTATCTTGTATCGCTTCCAGGCGTGTTGATTTGCTAGTATTTCCCCTGTCACTTAAAAAAAAATTTTATTTCATTATATTAATTAATACTCAATAAGTAGACCAATAACAGCGTTTTTCAATATATATTTTTTTCATATACAGGTGGTGATGGGATCTGACATAGCAGAGCTGTTAATGAATAACACCAAGGAGTTTGAATACCGTGTGCCGTCGCTTACACCACCCTCAGGTACTATATTCTGCCAATTGTCATAATTTTACGTATTGACAATCAGAACCTTCAAATAATTGATCTGGTTTCCATTGAATATTCACTAACAGTATACACACTCCTAGTTCAAAACCCTACAGAAATTATAACTTAATTTATTATATTTCAAATATGCCCACGTTTTGTCGTGTGATGTCATCAAAGAACTTAGTGCTTGCCAACTCCTGTAGACGAGCTTAATAATATTTTAAAGTGCAAAAAAAAACTAAATGATATTGACACTAAATATTATTGTAATATTTTAAGTTAAATAATTGGTAAACTATGCACACAATTATATAATTGTACTGTTTTAAAATTTATTGGCTGGCAACACTGACATATGTTAGTTAGGTATTAATTAACATATTTTTATTTTCTGTGTTACGCTGTATGAACAGGGTCCCGCGTTGCGTCATCTGCAAGTCTCAATTGTGAAGATGAAGCGCTTGACGTCCAGATTACGCCACCATTGCCTAGTGAGTAGTATATTCGCCTTGTAAATTATTTGTTACTTAATACGTTAAAATCTTTAACTCCAGTCAAATACTAAGTTGTATCTGTCAAAATTTACTAATAAAATATATGGTAAGTTGAGTTGCTATGGTAACAAAACTATAGTCAAAATAATAAAGAAACATTATAGCTTACATTTATTTGAAGGATACATGTAATTAGTAATAATGAATTTTTTTTTACAGCTCCAGCAGAAGCAGAGGTGGCAGTGGACGAGAAAATGGCGGTTGAAAGGCTTCGGGAGCTTCTCATCTACGGCAGTCAACAGGAAGCACTGGGTAAATAAGTGTTATATATTCAATATTTATTTACCCGTTGTTTTAACATATGAAAATGTATATTCAATAAACAATATGTGTCAGATTGGGCAATGAACAGTGGGCTGTGGGCGCACGCGCTGACATTAGCTGCGAGTTGCGAACGTCGCACGCGTGGCGCGGTCTCCGCCCGATTCGTGGCGGCCCTCACACCGACAGACCCCCTTCACACGCTTTACGCTGCGAGGGCACAGCGCGCGCCACCTGCTGCCACTGTACGTAAACTTTTTCCTTCAGATACAATAATAGTTTATTCAATATGCCAGTTCTTCCGCTCTACGTACTTTTCTTTTTGGTGTTAATTTTTTTTTAATGTTAATATTTAAATTGTTATAAATATAATTAAAATAGGGCGTGGGTGATGTGAGATGGGGTGACTGGCGGCCTCACGTGGCTATCCTCTTGGCCAATCCGTCGGCGAAGCAGGAACAAGACCGACGGACCGTCACCCAGTTTGGTAAGTATCATTTCAATTGGTATAAGAATTTGAACTAATAATGGAGTTATTTAATTTTTACACTAAAGTTTTCTAGACTCTTCTCTGATATTTTCTTATTGCTAATGAGTCGTGTCGTACTTTAACAGCTAATTCGATATAAAAGGAACATATATTGTCAAAAATGTTGTAAAAAATGTATCGGATACATTACTTTGGTTAACGATAACTGAATTAAAGGAAAAGAGAATTCATTGGCCAAGAAAATACATTCCGTAACTTCCAAACATTCCAGGCGACTCGTTGGCGGCTCGTGGACTTCTCTACTCGGCTCAGTTCTGCTACTTAACTGCGGGGGTGCCCTTCGCCCCTCATCACCTGGCACCTTATACTACGCCACAGGCGAAGCCCATCCCGCCACGCCTCTCGCTGCTATTGGCTGATGGAAAAGCCAACAGCTTAGCGCACTTTGCCACTAACCAGGCAATATTCGCAACTGAGATTTATGAGTATGCAGTGTCGCTCAGCCAGGATTATATCATCGATGAGTTGCAGGTGACATAGCGTTCGATATTTCTGCTCATAATTGTTTTTTTTTTTAAATAAAAAATCAATATTTTATTTAAATAATGAACAAGTAATACTTACATCAGTCATTGAGATGTTTTTTTCATGTAGTAGTGTAGAAACTGACCGATTCAGAAGTGTCTTGATAAATACCCACTTGAATAAAGATATTTTGAGTTTGAGTTTGAAAAAATGTAATCAGAATTAAAAATATCACTTGTGGCTGAACACAAGCTCAAGTTAAGTATACTTTATACGTTACGTTAAGTATAGTTTAGTGTGAGTTTGGTTGTCCTCACTATAAAACAGAGTGGCATAGCGTTTCTTGCCAGTTTTTCTAGTCCGCTTTACGCCCATATTTTCCTCATTAATTCTTTGAACAAATAGCACATCGATGTTTGCAGGTATACAAATTCGTAATAGCCACTCGCTTAGCAGAATGTGGGTATTTGGAACGTGCCTTACGATACACAGAAGCTGTGGGTAGATCTGCGCTCGCAAGACCACAAGCGCAGCCGTCGGCTCTGCTCACTGCGGTCACGCACCTAGCAGACAGGTAATAATTAAGCCTCATCCAATATTATTGTGTTTATTCCATTCAAGTTTATTTTTATATCGTTAAATAAATAAAAATTAAGTAGTCTTTCATAATGACTTATTGTTTGAATGCTCCATTTAAAACATTTATATAGTAACTATTGCCCGCGACTTCGTCCGCGTGCTTTAAATACAAAAGAATTTCGTAAATCGGTTTATAAATGGCAGAGTTCTGGTGAAATTTATGTCCAAAGTTTCATCCCTTTTTTACACCGCGATACAAAGTTCCCTAAAGATTAATCTCTATACCAAATTTCATCAAAATCGGTTCAATTGTAGAAGCGTGAAAGCGTAACAGAGAATTACTTTCGCCTTTAAAACATTGGTATGGATTGAGTACGGACGAACAGCGTTTCAACGGATCTTAAGAGAAGCACAGGCAAAAATTAAAAAAAAAACTCTTTCAAAATTGACTCTCACGACAATATTATATCGCAAAAATCGTCTCCATACTATTGTTGATGCATTACAGGCTGAAATACCACGATCCAGCCGAAGCGGCCGGTGAAGAAGTGGGCGATGCCGGGGAGGGCAGCGGCGAGGGTAGCGGGGAACCTTCCCCACGACACAATCACTGGATACAAGACGTTCGGAATATGGCACACGCTGCCGTCACCGCCTCGGTAAAATATTTTCCACTTCTGGGCTGATTCTAATAATGGTTCATTTCAATTTTAAATAATAAAAGAACGTTTTACATATTAAATTATTAAAAATGAGACAATTTGTAATTAATTATTGTCGTCTTGATTTGTTGTGTCTGTGTTGTCATTTTTTTGTAAATGTTTGCGTCTGTGTACGTATTTTGTACAATTAATGAAACTTATAATCTGTTTCATATAAATAATTAAGACATTGAAATTATTTTTTTTTTAACACCTAAAAATTAGCGCGTTCATAATATATGTTCATAATATAGTTTCACAATATACATAATATCCAGTGGCGCTGCAACCCCTATATATGCATGCATTTATTTAGTTTTATTTGTAGGTATTTTAGGTAGAATTTAAAATGAAGTTGTATTATTTACAATTCTCCTTTCAAAACAATAAAATATAAACAGTTAGATAATAAATATTAAATATAAAAAATAGTCTTTGTCTATTTAATTTTAAAAAATGTTTGAAATAATACGTTTTTTTAAATTTCAGGTGGAAGCATCTCAACAGAACACGCCCCAACATCAGCCAATGGCGGACCCTTATTCGCAACAAAACTGGGCTGATCAGGTAAACGTTTTGTTATAAATAAGAAATTTTATTTTTTGCTCCATACTATAATTGGTTAATTGTATTATGCCGTTAAAGTTTTAATCTTTTACGAATAATCGATTTTTCAATTACAGACTCTACAAGCTCAGAACTATGGCGAAGTTCAGCCACAGGACCCACCAGACTATCCGCCTCCGACACAGTACTATCAGCCACCCGCTACCGCTGCCGCTTCCGCTCCAGCGCCCGCTGAGAATGATTACACGTATACGGCCACAGATGATTATGCGTACGGAGGCAACGAAACAGATTATAATTATGGCGGGGAATGGACTAGAGATGATCCCTATTGGCAAGGCGACTCTCAGTACCAATATGGAGAGGTGAGTTCACAAATTTTTACTTATAATTAAGATTGTCTCTACGCGTTTTGAGAGGTTCTATTTTTCGTTCGTTTTATCGTTCAATCGCGTGAATTTGTGTACATTAGCGGCTTGATTCGGTTTTTTCCCGCTACTAAATAAATAAACACTGTTGTGTTTTTTTTGTTGGGAACTGTCGCGGGAAAGAATCGCAATCGCCCAAATGTGAGTGTCGGGTCGTTAACGCGTGTTGTGGGCAGCGCGCGCGCGGTTTGCGGCGGAGGGGCCCCGTGCCCTTGGCCCCCAGGGGCACCTCTGCGCCGTGCCCCCCGCGCCGCATTGCCCGTCGGCCGGCCCTCAGCGTCGGCCACTCACCGCTGTTCAAGCCCCTCGTGTTCGGGGGTACCTACCCGATCGACGAGCCCTGCGATCGCGTCTCGTCGGACGACGAAGAGGGCATAGGCTTACCCAACACGGTGAGGATATTTGAGTCCATGCTCGCCCGACGCGCGAATATGTATCGCCGGGGCTATAGAGGTGGACGCTCTCCGCAAACCTTCGACATTGATGAGCCTTTGGACCTGGATACGCCACACGAGGCCTTCTTCCGTGAACGGGACGCGAGGTACTACGTCGCCGGGCCGAAGACCTTTGACATTGACGAACCCTTTATTATTGAATGAGGCTGCGCTTCGGATTCATAAAAAAAATTGTTTGTAACCAAGTTCCTGAAAATTTCATCATTTTTTTTTTAATTCTCAAAAGTTTAGTTAAACGCAAGATTATATTGACTCTGTGTTAAACTTTAAGTGCCATATTTAGATTATGTTTACGTCAAATGATATATATTTAAATTAGCACAAAAGAAAACATAAAATATAGGTGTTTGTTATGTTTCATCTGTTGTGAAATTATTATTTTTGGTCTGTGATATGCGATCTGCTTTTAATGTTGGCATTTATTTATTTGATGTCCATTTAGTCGTTTCTTTTGCCGTCCATATTGCGGTCTGTCTAATTAAACAGCTTGTTGAATGTTGCCATCTCATTTGTTATTTAATTTTACAAATATTTAATTGATTTTTTTTAAATCTTGTTAATATAACTATTTATGTAAATTAATTGCACTGTAGCGCCACTGTTTATATATCAATAAAAAACTAACAACACAATGAGTTTTCTTGTAGCTTTATTACCTTGGAATACATATAATATGTATGTGTGTTATAATAATATAATTGATATATTTTTTTTGTAAAAGCCAAGTAGTGTACTAGGCATACTTGTAATGCTAACGAGAAATTCATTTGAAATGTAAATTAGGCTTGGTATTTCAAAAACCTTAGCCTTGTTCATAATATATATAAAAAAACATATATAAACTTCCTATTGTTATTTTTTTTTATAACTATGGGAAGAGCGAGGTATTGTTAATTTGTTTTTTATAACCTAAGAGGCTGGGGTAATAAAGTAGTATTGATGTACTGAATAAAACAAATTTTAATTTACATGAAGTTAGAAACAAATCAATACAAAAATATTTGACTTTTGAAGTGAATTTATCGTATTTGGTTTGTTTAGACAAGCTTAATTAAAAAGATACTAAAACGCTATTCCAAAAAAATATGTTGAAGTTTATATTAAGCGTTGATATTACGTCTAAACATACGACTAACTCATGCAACGCTAGATCGCTTTTGGGCCATATTTGTGTGTGACTTTTGACCAATAGGTCAAAAATGGTAGCGCGAAAATGTATTTACGGTATGGATTCTATACGTCAATCTATAATATTTCTGGCGTTCTCAAAGGGCAGATACAAGAAATAATCCTTCTATGGTGTTACTACTTAAACAGTATATGTTATTTATTATGTAGCAGGACCAAAACGGTGTAAGTGAACAGCCCGCTCCCACCATAACGATGCCTGGTGCGTCTCGTCCCTCGCACTTTGGCAACTACGAGAATGATCGTCCACCCAGTGCAGATGTAAGTTAAAATTATATATTATATAAAATTAATAATACTTTTTTTTATTGTTAATTAAATTTCTCAACTGATAAACACGTTATTTATATGATATATATATATATATATATATATATATATATATATATAACTATTATATTATATAACAAAAAGGGAATTATCTCTGTGTGTTACTCTCTCAGGTTCCAACTACTGAACAAATTTTGATGACATTAAAATAATTGAAGTTTTATCAAATAGGTGATATCTGCCATTTATGAACCGATTTTTTGCTATAATTTTGTATTTAAACCACGTGGACAAAGTCGCGGACAGAAGTTACTAGTAGGATATATTTAAATTGTTTTTGTACTAATTTACGGCAGTAAAAATAATTATATGTAGGTTTTAAGAGCGTTATTGATATTCCTTACAGCAAACTGATCGTGAGACAGACACGCCCAAATCGGGAAACCTGGATGGCAAGGGGGCCAAAGAGGATAACAAGGGAGATAAGAAAGGTGGCTGGCTGGGGGGCATTCTGACCAAATTGTCCCTTCGCGCCCCCAATCAGATGATCCTGCCCGATGACAAGAATCCCACAGTGAGTATCCCATTACTTAAACATAAACCGATGCCCACGCTATTGTAGATACAGTGTCAATTCCTTGTAACGTCACACTCTCTAAAACGTCGAAATCAATTGGCTCTGGTTGCTTAACCTTGTACTCCATTCTGATTTTTCGTCTCTCCGCTTAATGACTAGTCTCTATAACGCCATAAAATGCATAATCCCTTCAGTGTCGTTATAAAGAGTTTACATTGTATATATATATTTTGTTTCACAATTAATGTATAATATATTTATGTATTTGGCTTGAAGACTCAATATTGTGTTTACACATATGTATTATTGTATGTATATTGTTATAAATAAATAAATATTATTCTGTCCGTGTTTCATTGGTGTCCTACAAAACGCGTAATATTGTCAGTTAATTTAAAATTAACTGATATTCCCCTTGTCAGTTTTTCAATGGAGATTTAAAAAGTAACTTTTCGCTTTTAAGCACGCCAAGGAACCATTTCTGTATCTGTTCGTTCAACTGTTTTAAAGACTTAGATTTGGGTGATCGGTTTTCTTTGCTAAAGGTTATCCTTAGACAAATAAATGCCGTCACATTTTTTTCTTTATGCTATACTCGTCCCGTAGCGACATTTGTGTCCGTTATTATTTCAATAACTTTGTAAAGTATTGTCCTTTTTAAGTATACTTGTATGCAAAAGTTACATTCGTATGTACGCGTAGATCGTGTGGGACGAGAACAGCAAGCGGTGGTTGAATCGCGACTCACCTAACGACGAGCCAGTCGCGCCGCCGCCACCACCACGCACTGCGCCTGCGCAACCGTAAGTTTGTTTTTTTTTTAACTCTGGTGAAATAATGTTTTTCTGAGAACTTATGTGTTATCAATATCAAAAATATCTTTATTAATATAAGTATGATACACTTATGGATCGGCAAAAAAATAAAGTTATAAACATTTTCGACTCTGCATTTACTGCCAGTTCCCAAAGCAAGGGTATAGAGCGGACGAGAAGAACTGGCAAGACTTTCCCGTCACTCCTTTAATGTATATAAATGTAGCTTTGGCTTCTTTGCTGTAAATAATCCCTTTTTTTTATCAGGGTAACATCGACGCCAATGCAGTCACCTGCTACTATTCCATCTGGAACTTCGGCTCTTGTTCCTGGACTTCCAAGCGCTGCAGGTAGCAACCTTCTGCGAATGCAGAGAGGCAGAAGTAAGTTATTTATCTTCTTTGATATATATTTTTATTTTGTGTTTTGGTAACAGTTTAGTAGAATTTAATGACACAGTCTGAAGATTACAAAATTTATTAAAAATGTAAATAAACTTGTTATTTGATAAATTGTGAATCTTGTTAATAGATCTTTTGTGACCAAATAAGCTGTAATATGTGGTTGGAAATGATTTTAGTAATAAATGTATATATTGATGGTGTAAATCAATGCATTTAATAGACATAAAGAAGTCGTACGTGGACGTGTTTAATCCGGCTGGTGCACCGCCCCCCGCCGCTCTGCCCCCACCGGACTTACCGCCCGCACCCCCCGCGGCACCCCCCCAGTACTTCGTGCCTGCCCCCATACAACAGGTAAGTTTTATATAAAAACAACTATTTCGATATTTTGTTGTTAATGATGCTTGCATTGAATTTAGTCGAGTGAATCTTATTTAAATATAACATAAAATCATATTATAAATATCTCTCGGTAGTAGGAGCGGATAATACAAATTTCGATGCCCCCCACACCTGATCCCCTCTTTATTCTCCCACCTCTTCAGGTACGTCATAAATAAAGATTATTTTTGTTACCACACAATCAATTATTATTTGGTATATAGACCGATTTGAAGACCAAGACTTGAATGGCAAATGCAGGGCCCGTGTACAAACTCTTAAAGGAGAAAATATACTGAAACGGTCTCGGCTTTCTGTGTAATCCTCTTTCTTCAATGACATGTCGTTTAATACGGTACAGCTGATTTATACGCACCGAAGGCGTACCTTTGGAAACGGTTTTGGGTATATTGGGTCCATATTATAAATGCGAAAGTATATATGTATGGTACGCTTAAACCACTGAACCGATTTCAATTGAATTTGGTATGGAGATAGACTAAACTTTTTGGAAAGGATATAGGATTAAGGTTTGTAAATTCACAAGACAATCTGAAACTTATTGACCGATTTTTCAAATACCTGTTGTATTTAAACCACGCGGACGAAGTCGCAGGCGAAAGCTATTTACTATTGCTATAATCTTGACATAAAAATATTTATGATAATCTAATGTGTTTATAAATTAGATGTAATAATCTCACTTGCGAATATTTTCTTTCACGCACATCCAGGATGAGAAGATTCCAAACGGTCACTGATATGGTATCGATGCAATTACATTCAGTATTTTAGGTATAAAAAAAAACATCAATTCTCTAAAAGAAAATACTATGTTTCAGAGTGGTATTTACGATCCAAACGCAATGGAACCCGAGCGTAGCGCCATCTAATACTGGATATTTTAAATTTTACAGTTGTATTTCGCTTATATCGATAACATATTCAATTTTTCATACAATCAACCGGTTATGAGTGAAATACAGTGTAAACGTTGTATATAATTGTTAATCGACTTATTTTCAAATCGTTTCTAGTGACGACATTTGAACTGAACATTCCCGTATTGTATGACATTTCTTTGAAAAAGACATCTGTTTGGATTAAAATACTCATTATGCTGTTTGTACTGGTTTTAATGGTGCCGCGTTAGGTTGAATAACTTGTCAACTAAGCAATTTAGTTGTGCTACAGTAACGAATATTTTTGCTCACACAGAAAAGACGAGATAATATAACGATTTTCCTTCTTCAATTATATAAAAAAACTTATGACTTTTCATCTCTAAATGATGCGTTAAACATCTTTGCTGTACAGTTTCCTTTTTTCCCCGCATGCATGCAAGTGACATTTAATCTATACTTTCTCTCGTTTGGACTTTAGATTTATATCGCTAGGTAATTGTAGTATGAATTTGTGATTTATGGAACATCTAGTATTAATTCGATATTTATTTTCAATACAGACTTATAACTATTGTCTTTCTGTTGATTTGTATATGGTATTATTTTTGGGAATTAAATCGGGGGAATAATTATGTATTATATAGCTAGTGGTGCAATAGGTTCTATCATATAACGTCGCTAATGTAAGGTTAGCTTATCATTCGGAATACAGTCTATTTGTAAAGTACCACCAAGGTCATTGGAATGCGGCTGTAAACAATATTCTGTATATTTTGTGTCACCTGTGTATTCCGATTTCAGAAATGTGTATTAATTAATTATATAACAATAATTTAAATAAATTGTTTATGTTACTGCTTTCTATGTGTTTTATTTCATACTTAATACATTTGAACTAAACGTCTATGGTGGTATCGTTAGCGGCCGCTGTGATGAACTGGAACACTGACACCGAGAGAGCGCCTGCCACTAATGCCGCCATAACAACGGAACATGCTACCAACCCCTTATTTACTGCCATCATTATCCAAACTGCAATATTTCACGTACACAATCATAATATTCAACGTTTTTGTTAAGAACGAACTGCAGTCTTTGAAGTGCAGAAGTTATTTGGATTTTAGTTCAATCAGTGTCAATCATAAATGCACCATAGATAAGTTATGTTTACTTCACCAAAAAACTTACTTTTTTTACAGACAAATTGTCTATGAACTAATTGGAGAAGGATTTGCTTAAATTTTAAAGGTAAATAAAAATATACAGATTATCAATATTGAATAGTTTATTTATATAAAAGTATTTTTTTAATAATCTTTCACCCTTCAGGATTTACTTCAGGATTAAATAAGCCCAATGTATGTATTGTAAAATGTGTAATTTTTACAATATAATAACGAATTATTCTGAATTAATTACAGAATCCAACCAGTCCCTCATAGCTGCTATATTAACATATAAGTTTGGTTCGCAGGACACACCGCAATGTTTGTTGTCACTCATGATACCTAAAAGTGTGTTGCCTCTCAACAATGGTGCCCCAGCACAGTAGTTACAAGCTCCAGATGACATCTTAGGTGCAACGGCGCATATTGGCCTACTTATTCCACATTCTGATGCTGGCACTGCCTCTCCGCCGGACAGGTGTCGCAGTGACCACAATTCATCTCCAGCCTCACACTGTTGTAATGGTACAATATAAATAGATACACTTCGGACTCCACGTGATATTGGAGTCTTTTCCATGCTTCTGAAAACACAGATGGGAAGTTCATATAAGACAGTCATTAAATAGAATTTTATTATTAATTTAAGTTACCTAAATTTGCCAAAGCCCAGAATATCCAAACTTTCTCCTAGATTATTCAAAAGAAAGTCAATAGCTGTTGGTAACTGAGCAACGTCGAGAATGTTAATTTTGTCTTCAGATCTTATAGCTGTGAGATCATAGCTTTTGTTTATGCCTTGATATAATGGATGAATATTAATGTCGGCCACAGTATGAACTGGTCCTTGGTTTAATTCTCCTAAATTTTCCATTATCACAAAAGAATCTAAGGTGTCTACCTCTTCAATGGATTCTATGCAACTTGCAGCAGTTAAGGACCACACCTTATTCACCACTGTTAAAATACAGCCAAATACCATATTCAGTGGTGGTTTTATCTTTACTAAAGCCATAACAAAATATTTCCTCTCAGAATCAAGAATTCCATCGATATCCCCTATCTCGTTTAAAGGTTGTTGATATGGTTGACTTATTATTTTGCTTGGAACACTGGAAGCTGTCTTTATACTGTCAGTAGAATAATATTCAGTTACAGCATCGGTAGTGTGTGATGGATTCCAAGTGCAGTCCACATTATTAGAAAGAGTTGTGTATGGAGTGTTGAATGAACTAGTAGTACTCAGTTCAACTTCCTGCACTTCACTTAAAGTGCTGACTTCGGGTGTGGCATATCTTGCCACATCCTTTTTACTGCAAGCTATGAAATGCAATGTAAGGAATATAAGGAAGGCTATAAATCCTGCAAGGAGGGCAGCTTGAGCCAAGCTCAGATATACCTCTGTTTTTGTAAAGGCCTTGCACCATCCTCGTAACTGACTGCAGCATATATGACACATCTTTGCATTTTTTCTATACTATTTTAGTTTGCACTGACAATCACATCCATCTAGAATTTGTAATACACACTTGAATTTTGTCATTTGTCAATAAGCATTTAGTGTCAATAGCTACTTGGACCGGGTTCATTTTTTGGTGCAACTAAATATGGTTTCCTGAAAGGTCTTTCAACACATCCAAATCGTAACTGCCCTGATTCTCTTCTACCACCGAATCCTCCTCCAAGCCTACGAGGCTTCCACCCAAGTAACTTTCTCTCAGCTTCTCTTTCAACAATTATTTCAGCACCATCTATATATTCATGATGCATATCTTTTAATGCTTTCTCCACACTATGTTTACCTTCATATTCTAGAAATGCATATTTTTTTGATTTTCCTGTAACAATATCTTTTACTAGGCGACACCTTTTTACTTTTCCGAACTTAGAAAACTCTGTTTCAATGGTATCCTTTAACAAATAATTGCTTATATCATTAAAATGCCTAATGTAATGAAGTGTATTAAATAAGTAATATAAAAGTACCTGCGTAGTTCTAGGGTTAAGTCTGCCAATGAATATTGTATATTCAGGGTCTCCCTTAACCATTTTATTTGGTGTATACTCTGAAAGTATTGCTCGAATAATTGCACGATCGTGTGGCTCAGTATCTGTTCCTAAAACAAGGTATAATAATAATAAGCGTTTTTATTTCCATATCCATAAGTTACATTGCAAATGTTGTTAGTAAAGTGAAAGTGAAAATGAGAATGTTTAGTTTTTTTTTTAAATCTAATGATAGTTTAGGATATGGATCCCTTTTTGGGTGAAAGCCTCCTCCATCTCTTTCTAGGTCTCTCTCTTTTTGCCAAGGGTCATCACTTCTTTACCTCCTATTTCCGCTATGTCATCAGCCCACCGTCGGTTTGGACAGCCTACCTTCCTTTTCCCTGCCGGTCCTTTCCATGATGTTGTATGTATTGTCCATCGGTCATCGGTGTAGTGTGAAATATGTCCAGCCCATTACCATTTTAGCCTCCAAGCATCTATTAGCTTTGTCTTTTGTCTTATGTCTATGCTTCTAATTTTTTGTATTTTCTTTATTTTTAGCATACTTCTTTCCATACTCTTTTGGGTTGTTTGGATTTTTAACTCTGTTTGTAAAGGTCCACTTTTGACAACGGTATAATAGGCAGGGCAGAAGATATGTTTCAAAAACAACTTTTTTCATGCTTGTGGAGTAGTCTCCTTTTAGGATTTCCTTCATTGAAGGAAATCCTTTATACTTTCAAGCGCAGCAATAAACAATTTTGGGGAGAGTGGGTCACCTTGTCAGACTCCTCTTTTAATCCTTATCTCTTTCCCCCTGTTTTCGAGTTTGATCCTGCTTGTACCTGCTGTACATTTTTTATTATGTTTATATATTTTGTCTGCACTTTAAATAATTTCAGAGCAATCCAAATGGATTTGGGACTTATACTGTCAAAGGCTTTACTGTAATCGATAAACGCCATATATATAGGACAATTGAATTCTTTGTATTTTTCAACTACCTGTTCCACAGCTTGTATATGGTCAATTGTACTGAAACCTGCACGAAAACCAGCTTGTTCAATTAGTTGAAAACTATCAATGTCATTTGTATGTGTTTTAGAATTATGGATGAGAAAGGAGTTTGTACATACTGACAAGTAGGCTGATCGGTCTGTAGTTTCTGATATCTAACGGGTTCCCTTTTTTGTATAGGAGAATTACATCTGATGAACACCACTGGGTTAGAATACTATCATGTTGAACAATTGGGTTATGCGACTAATCAATATAGGTGCCCCAATTTTCAACGCTTCGTTCGTTATGCCACCTGGTCCTGGGCTCTTATCTAATTTTAGCTTCTTTATGTGCTCGTATACCTCTATTTCTTCTATTTACTTGGTTGTTCCACTCATATTGATGTCAATCTCTTCCTCTATGGCAGTGTCTACGTCCCTTCTGCTGTACAAATTCTGATAGAACAGTGTTGTTTCTTCTATTATATCTTGCCTAGTTATTGTTTCTTTAGATTTATTTTCTAATTTGTATGTAAAACAAGGTAAAAACAGTGATATTATTTAATATTTTAGTAAATTAAAATACTTTTATAATACTTACGATCAATTGAACCCACTTCAATAGGATTGTAAACACCACTAACGAATTTTTTGAAATCAGAGATATTTCTCGACATGCTGATAAAAAATTGAGTTAAATTTAATCCTAAACTATTTAAATCAAGCAACAGTTTTGAACTTGAACTCGAGATTACACTTCAGTCTTCGCTATAATTATTTCTACCGGCTCTCAAATCACATGTGTTTTAAATAAAGTTGTCATTGTCAATGTCATAGTCAACGGATAGATAATATTACCTACAAATATTTATCAGTCTATCATACCAAGAATACCAATATGGGTTATAATGAATATAAAAAATATAAGCTAAGTTTTTAAGCGTTAACTCTGGAACTGTTCTAAATCTATCTTATCATTATTATTGTTATTGATGGGTCCAACCTTAATCTAGATTGTTATGAGTAGTCAGAATATCAGATTTGCCAACATGAAGACATTTTATTTTTTTGACATAACAGAAATGGCAACAAACAACGTCCTAATCAGCGCGAGTGTGCGCGGAGGAAATTGAGAAAAAAATAAAAGAAATGGCAGTTACTAGAGAGAAAGAAAATTGTGGAAGAAAAATTAATGGAAATATACCTGCTTTGTCCCTTAATAGTGATAATATGTCGACGTCCACAGATAGTGATGATATAGCGGACCCAACGTATGAAATAAGGAACATTCAAAGTATTATAAACGTGACCCGTGAAAACATCGATGCTCTTAACGCAAAATTCGCTGGTTTGCAACATCCACCGTCTCTGTACCTAACTGAATATCAAGAACTAACAGCAAAGTTGCATAATTTAGAGCTTAGGGAACGAACTTTAAGGGAATTGTTGCAATCGGAGTCGCCGGACAGAAGTGAGGAGTATTCGTGGCAGGACGAAAACAAGAAGTTCGATACGCTTACTAGACAGCCGAAGGTGTTCCTTCGAGCGCACCTGCCAAACCAGCAGCGCACTAGCGTACAAGTGAAGGAGGGAGTGAGCTTGCGAGAGGCGCTATGGAAGGCTCTCAAACTCAGGAACTTGACGTGTGAAATTTGTGAAGTGGTGAGGACAGGAAACGATGAAGTGATACCGTGGGATATTGATATTACTATGATAGATGCTGAAGAGGTTAGTATTTCGTATAATTAATTATTGCAATTTTAACACACACTACTGTTTGTCTATATCTTTGAAAAGCTAAGTGACCCTTTAGGATACTTGAATTATTTTAATTAAAAAAAGAATTAAATTTTTAATTTAAATAAAATGTTGATGTTGCTGTTTGATTATTTAATAAGTGGCAATATTATAAAAGGATATAGGTTTTTGTAATGAATAACATGTAATTGTCTATGTGTGAGTTGCAGGTGACGGTGAGGACATTAGACAAGCTGCCCATTATGTCGCACATGTCCCACCAATACACCCGCAAGACATTTTTTACCCTTGCATTCTGTGAGTGTTGCCGCAGACTGCTTTTTAATGGCTTCTACTGCTCACAGTGCAATTTTAAGTTCCATCAGCGGTGTGCTGACAAAGTGCCTAGTATCTGTCATCAGGTATTTATTATCATTTAATATAAACTTAAGTAGTAAGTAGTCTCCATATATAAGATCTCAAGTAATGCAATATTACAGGTTCGCATGCCTGACACCTATTATGCTGCCCTTCTTGCTAAGAATCCGGAGACACAGGCGGGAATACTGTATCTTCCTTCTCAATTTAGCTATAGTCAAAATAAGTAAGCTATAACTACATAATCAATATTTAATAGAAATATATTATTTAATGTATATTTTACTTATATATATAAATATACATATGTACTATTCCCTGTATCATAATTACAATTAATTGTTGGAAATATTGGTCTAAACCCATACATTCAATACATCTCACTATTTATTGGACTAAAAATTTAATTATAAAAACAATAACAGTTTTATTGCATTCTATTAATAAAACGCTCTTGTCAAATTGTGATGAAAGTATGAGTGTTTATTGTAAAACCATGCAATTAGTGAGATTGATTTATAATGAACAATCAGGATTTTTGTAAAGTAGTATAATGGTGTACAGGTCTGTCTCACCAGCAAAGAAAAACAGGGAGTTTGATATGAACTGGTGAATATTGACATGAAATCATATCAGCTTTAATTTTGGCATACCATAGTTAATATATTTATTTAAGTCATAATTAAATTCAGTTGTTTTAAAACTTTTGACAAAGAAATCTGCATTAATCTTGATTTGCCGTTAAAGTAACCATATCAAATCATGGTATTTTTCATACATGAAAGAAAAAATTGTTTCTGTGCTGTAAGCGGCTTAGTAAATATGATAATGTGGCCCGACAAGCATATCTAAAATGTTCATTAAATCACCTTTCTTTTTTCATTTTAATGTGCCGCCTGCTCTTTCAAGTTTAAAGTGGCCCGCTGATTAAAAAAGGCTTGCTCACCCCTGACTTGATTGATTAAAATCAAAATTAATTTCAGAATAAAGATAAATAAAGAGTTGAATTTTGATGTAGAGCCATTAGGTTTTTGTTTATCCTACAAACATACAAAACACATACTACGCGTCAACAATTTTTTTATATAATATAGTATCACCTTTTTATTTGGCTTATACACTTTGTCAATATGCTGATAAAATTCATAGACTTTCAGAGAAATTGAGTGAACCCAATTTTATTTAAAATAGTTATTTAGGTGATATTGGTAAATTTGGCAGTAGAGTTATTGCAGAGAGTTTTGTCGTAAATATAAAGCAAACTAAACATAATATTGAAGCTTAATAAGTCTTACATGAATTTCAGGCAGCAGCACCCTCGGTCTTTAAACCAACAGGACCGTTCCAACTCTGCTCCAAATGTCTGCATCAACATGGTGCAGCGCCCTCTAACCCTTGCAGAGCATCAAAGAAAACACAATCAGGTGTGTGACAACATTTCAATATTTAAAAAAATATATATTTACATTTGTAACAAACAACGGGTCTATAGCTAGTGTTTTTTAAATTCTAAAATGTTTTGCTTAATTTATAGCGATTTAATATTAATTTCATTTTTTAAATATCTTAATAATCTATTTCAGAGTAACAACTCCCCACAATCATCGAATTACCTCACATCAGGACGTCACTGTAAAGACGATAAGGATAGAGGCGACCAGCAACACAGTCAAAGTACACAGGTACATTATTAATTATATTTCAATTATTAATCTATCTTTATTCTATTAATATCTGGATTAATAAAAAGCCAAATTCGATTGTAATAAATATTTATCCCCTTTATCCTTAAAAAACTTGATCAGTCTTTGCAGCGATTTGAAATTCGCATTGGTCCCTTTATTACGTCATAATGACAATCTGACAGGAAGAGGAGACATTTGGGAGTGCAATAAACTGATGTAGTTTTTTTTTTATGAAAAAGGGGGTGTATATTTTGTAGGCATCTCCAACTGGTACGCTCCGTCCGCGGCGAGCGCGTGCTCGTTCAGCCGATGAATCGTGGAAACACGCGTTATCGCCACGAGAGAGCTACGATGACTGGGTCATACACGCCGATGAGATACTTATCGGTGCACGGATAGGTATGTTACTTGACATCTTTCTGGGCATTTGATTCTCTTGTATTTTGAATATTTTCTAATTGATAGAAATATAATCCAAAAAATTTTGAGGAATAAGATTACGTAAGTCACTAATCAAATCTTAAATAATATCACACAAAATGTGATATAATAATTGTCGATTATGATATGATAGAGTGATTGTTAAATCATTGTAGGGTATACAAGCGAACCCAACCAAAGCCAATTGATTTCGACGCTTTAGAGGTTTTGTCGTTAAATCGAGTGACGATAATTTTTCTTAAGGACACCAATGGTTATGTAGAGCTGGACATATTTGAGTAATTGTTTTACAGGTTCTGGAAGTTTTGGAACGGTATACAAGGCACACTGGCACGGTCCAGTTGCTGTCAAGACGCTTAATGTCAAAACGCCAACACCTGCTCAGCTGCAAGCGTTCAAAAATGAGGTAAATCCTTTTCTGTGTGTATATGTATTTAAAAATTTACTTTGACTTTCTCAAAGTGAAAAAGTTTAGATCTATGGGTAACAATAATGTTTAATTTATTATAAAATGACGTTGACATTTATATCAAATGCCAGAAAGTACTCTATTCCTTTTATGTAGAGTTTTAAAATAATACATTTTCTATGAAATGTATAGATATGGTTAAACTGTTTTTGGTCCTTCGAGCCGTATATAATACAGTGTGTTTATAGGTCGCGGTTCTACGAAAGACTCGACACTGCAACATCCTACTATTTATGGGGTGTGTTTCGAAGCCGTCGCTGGCGATCGTGACGCAGTGGTGCGAAGGCTCATCCCTGTATCAACATTTGCACGTTCTGGAAACGCCCTTACCCATGCTTCATCTGATCGATGTTGCTCGGCAGACGGCGCAGGGCATGGACTATCTACACGCCAAGAATATTATACACAGGTGATGATATAGTATCAAATAACTTGTAGAAAAATTAAGAAAATACCATTAGCTGTTGCCCAATCTGGAAAATCAACCAAAACAACCTTTTTTTCGCCTGAAAGTAGCCAAAAGCTTCGTCTATCTCCATACCAAATTTCATCGAAATCTGTTTAGAGGTTTAAGCGTGAAAGCGTAACAGACACACACACATACTTTCGGATGGAATTGAATTAAATTTTCCTTTGACTATTTTAAATTGAATAATTAATATTTATATAGAGATCTGAAGTCGAACAATATATTCTTGCGGGACGATTGGTCAGTTAAAATCGGTGACTTTGGACTGGCAACGGCGAAGGTGCGATGGTCTGAGTGGGGAGCGGCTGGTGGGGTTCAATGGCAACAACCAACTGGCTCCATACTTTGGATGGCACCAGAGGTCATTCGAATGGAGGAACCGGCGCCTTATACCTTCCGATCTGATGTCTACTCTTATGGCATTGTACTGTTCGAACTGATGGCCACAGAGTTGCCCTACTCGCATCTCAACAACAAAGACCAGGTTAGATCTTCCAAAATTTTGGATTATCTACAGTAAATAAAACAAATATCATTAATTTGAATATATGGGATTTTTTGATATTAAATGCAGAATATACGAATGTTGAAGGAGTGGCGGAGATTTTCTTGCCAGTTCTTCTTGTCCGCTCTACGCCCTTGATTTGGGAACTGGCAGTAAATGTAGAGTCGATTTTTTTTTATAACTTATTTTGTTGACGAGTCATAAGTGTACCTTAGTTACCTTGATGAATAAAGATATTTTGATATTGGTATATTCTGGTTTTAACACCCAAAAATCCCAAAATATTTTTCTTTTAAAAGAGTGGTACGCATATGAAGTAAGTTCTAAAGAACGTAGCATATCACCTATAACCTTTTTAATTTTAGATCCTATGGATGGTCGGGCGTGGCCTGTTAAAGCCAGACGGCAGAAAACTACGCGGCGACGCACCTCAAGCACTCAAACGTCTCTTCGAAGACTGCATCAAATTCGACCGGCAACAGAGGCCTCAGTTTCGGCAAATTTTGGCCTCGCTAGAGTCGATGCTTCGAGCAATGCCTAAAATTACACGAAGCGCGTCCGAACCCAGCCTTAGTCGGCAATTGCACGCGTCCGACGACTACCTCACGTACACCTGCGCGTCGCCGAAGACGCCCGTCAACTTCCACTTTAATACAGATACCAACTTTCCGGCCTTCTATGGGTAAGTTTATCACACGAGCAGAAAATGCTGTTTTTTTATATTATCATCATCTTACATAACGAGGAGAGAGAGAGAGTTCCTCTATAGGGCTACCGCCAACCTCACTACTCTGTAGGGTTATTTTTGAAAGTCGTAGGTAGCATCAGCATTGCCAACATCACGATTGAGTCGGTCATAATAACCACTTATTTAAAGAAACACTTCACTGATAGTTTCCAATTATATTTTACTATTTGAAGAGAGGTCCGTTCCGTACAACGGCCTGAGCGCGACTGTGTCGTGCGGTTACAATGCGACCCTATTTATAGTGATCTAGCACTTGTTTACAAAGACGTCGTATTGAAATAATAAAGATGACATTTCACAGAATAACAAACGTAAAGTATTCAACTTATGTGTTTAAACTTATTTTACGACAATTAAATTAGAACTTAATTATTCTAGTTAATTTAAGACTAATTGTTGTAGTTGCGCCGATATACATAATGTAATTGAACTATGAGGCAACGAAGGACTACTGGTAACTGAGTCTTCAGTCTTGGTACGACGTACCCCAACGAGCTAGTTAGCTGCAATATGGTGACAGTGCTGCCATGAACCGGAAATCTTGCTTCGTTCAGTTATCGGTCGTAATAATGATCGTTTCTCATAGGTTTAATAATTATTAAAATATAATATGGCACGACCACACACAAGTCCTATTCCAGTTTTCTTTACTGTACTAGTGAATGCATAAGAGCAATTATTTTAAAATCTATTTAAAATATTAATCTATGAAACAAAATGAAATAATTTAAAAACATCTGCCCTTTCAGTATCCTGGTACCAAGCCAGCGACATTAGGAGTGAGCCGACGGGCGGCAGCCGCTGATCTCACACACCTGCGGCCGCATCGCCCATTCATACATGCAGTTTCATATTTATTTTATACTTAAAAATGCACTTTTGCCTTTTTTTCGATGTGATTTATCGATTTTTGTGCCTGGATATAGAAAAACTATGAAATCTAATTTTAAGATTCTCGTTGCCTGCTATATATAGTAGCAGTATTAGAGTCTTGAAATAAGTGTTAAATATTTTCAAGATAATATTATCTTATTGAGATTATTTTTATATTCGCTATTGGCAACATTCTGACCAGATGACTCTAACACTCACTCCGCTTATCTCTTAACTTTATACCGTTAGGAAATAAATGACTTTCCTAAAAAAAAAATTAAGACACTTTTTTAAAGAAGCATGTAATTATTGAAGATAAAATATTTAAAAACTTAATTTATCGTATGTTAGTCCTGTAAGAAAAGAGATAAAGACAATTACATTGTAATATTAATGTTTGATGATTTTTCAAGACTCGGTTAAATTTGGCTGACATATATGAATGAGACACTGGTGGTGAAGTGAAATTCCGAAGGTAACATTTTTTTTAATTTGTCCAAATTATAGGTTATGGTCTAGCCACATATAACGAAAGTTTCCAGATAAGATTTTTATCATCTCATAGGAATTTTTAAAAGTACTGTTGTACGACATTGCATAATATTGAAAAGTATTATTTGTGTAAATTGTAATTTATAATTAATGTAAATATTATCAGCGTTGGAGATCTATTATTAACTTGTGTATACAGTATAATGCATAATTGTCATTTTAAGGAACACAATAAATTATTGTTTCAATTTATATAGTATTTTAATTTTAAAAAAATTAACTCAAACATATCGTATACTTGCACATAAGAAATAAGAGTACAAACACGCGAATGGCATTCACAATTTTTCAGTGAAAACTTCGGCTATTCGTTTTCAGTGGTTTTAGAGGGGGCTAACAAGCAGGAGGCCCACAATAAAGGTGAAGTCGCCGCCCATAGACATTCACGCGGCTGGGAATGCGTTGCCGGCCTTTTAGGGAATGGTTTAAACCCTAAGTTGTAATGGTTCGGAAATGGCTGGCAGATGGCTCCATAACAAGAAAAAAAAGGTTCCATTAAAAGATTAGGTATAATACTAAGGGTATTTTCTTTTTGAAAATTTTTTCTCACTATTCACTGCAAGTTCAAATGTGGCAATCCCTTGGTATAGCAGCTATTACATATGCCAAAAACGTTCTGGTAATTGCGGAGTGGAATAAAACATCAGTAAACTAAAATTTAATGAAACTGTTTAATATAAAGTACCTTATAATTAATTAGTCATTATTTTCTACATATATTCAGGTATGTAAATTAATAATATCTCAGTGACTAAATAACAATATAAAAATTCCAGAATTATTTAAATTAAATTTTTCTCATCACATCATTTGCTGCCTTCCTTGATTGTTTTAGCTTTGGCTTCAATTGGCATTCTGAAAATAAAATTTAATTACCAACAAAAATGTTGCCATATAAGTATGTCATCTATTGCTGTATTTTTAAGACAAATGGCAAAGGAGAAATAAAACTTTTAGTCGTATTATTAGTGAATAAAAACAACCAACCTATTTTTGTTAGACGGCCTAAAAATCCTGGTCACCTGAGCTGACAACTTCTTCACACGGATTATGTTACCTTCATAAAGTTCTTTATCTCCCTCTAAAGCCTATTAAATAAAGATATATTAATGCTTAATGAAATGCCAATACTGATTTTATAAATATTTCTCTTAATATTGGGTGCGTACCGCTATTGCCTCTTCTTCTGTTGTAAAGAATACACGTGTTGTGAAAATTGGTTGAGCATCTTCTGGGCCACACTTTAAATCAGCCAAACTAAAAACATATCAACTGTTCAACTAAACGTATCGGGGTTGTGAGAATTATTTTCAAAAAACTAACCCAACAGATTGAACTGTGCCATATTTGGAAAAGAAATCTCTAAGTTTCTTCTTAAAGCTAAGCAGTATCCTGAAAGGTAAGTTCTGTACAATTACACTAGCATGCATTTGACGATTTCTACGTTTCCGAGAATTTCTATTTTTTTTTGAGTTTTCATCAGATTTTAGTTCAGGATGGGATATATGATTAGCCTTGGTTTTTTCATTTTTGTTAGTCTTACTAACTGTCATTCCATCTAAAAGATTAGTTAATGTGTGTGTATTGTCTCCTATGTTCAAATTCTCTATTGCTTCTGCAATATTGTCAGCTTTATTTCTTTTTACTGTTTTCTTTTCAGGCTCATCCATTTCAGACACATCAACATGGTGTTTATTTTTTTTTGATCTTTTGGATTTTTTAATGGTAACAACATCATTTTGGTCAGTATTTTCACTACCACCTCCTGTAACAGTAGTACTTGCTTTTTCTGAATTTTTTGATTCTTTATTATGTTTTCTTCTTTTTTTCTTGACATCTGGCTTTTCCTGAACAAGAACATCAATATCTGTCATTTTACAATTTCTTACTGAGGTGTTATTTTCTTTTTTGGATGTTATTGAAGTACTAGTGTTTATTACATCAAAATCATTATGAGTCTCAGCTTTTGCTCTTTTATTCTTTTTCGTCTTTGTTTTATTAATTTCATTATTGCAATCAGAGTCTTTTGTACCATTTGGAGATCCATTATTATTGTTTTCTTTATCTTCTTTCTGTGTCTTCTTATATCTTTTATTTTTCATTTTAGGTTTCGGTTCTTCTGTTTTTTGTGTCAAGGATTCATTAGACTTAGTCTTTTTAACAACTACTTCAGTGTTTTCATCTAGCATGAAGCTAACAGATTTGTTCCTCTTCTTTCGATTTAATTTCGGAACACTAGATAAATCAAGCGAGTTTTCCAAACTAGGTGAATCTCTCATAATAGATTTAACATTCAAATTTCTATTTTTTGCCATTTTTGGTGTTGACGTAATTTTAGAACCACTTGGAGATACTTGTCTTGATTTAGGCACCAAAGTTTGACCGTCTATATCAATTGTGGTCATCGGTATGGCATGATTTTTACCATTCCTCTTGGAGATTTTACTAAGTGGCTTTGGCAGCGATGAAGTTTCATTAGAGTCATTACAATTTCCAATGGAATCTTTTTCTACATTAGTGTTGGTCTCAGCTGTGGATTTGTAATAATGTGCAAAGTTAAAAGTTTTATGAACTTTAGCACCGTCAGGTTTAGAACTAGGAAAACTTAGTGATTTAGAAATCATTTTCATATTTACTTTCTACAACTAAGTAGTATACATAAAAATATTACAAATATCACTTATGAATTGCTTACTTATTTTTTTTATTTATTACTTTTTAATAACTTTAAGGTTAAACATACACAGACACCAACCTGACCAAGAAATTTAGAGAAAAACATCCAGGGTTGCCAGCTCAATTTCTCGAATAGGTGTACACGGCAAAACAAAAATTAAGTAATTAAGTAACTCGACATTCTTTATCATTTTGGTCACGCATGTTGTGATTTGTTTATTTATACTACTAATTTACAAATAGTAAAAACATATGCAATTTGTAAGGGTATTACCCTTTGTCCCATTGTCCACGGATTAGTGATTACTTATTTCAGTGCCCATTGGCACTGGAAAAACAACATGTCTATGTGCACTTAGTACAGACCACCCAAGTGTCTAGTATTAAACTAAAATATAGCAATACTAATAATAACTTTATTTCAGATACTTGTAAATGCATACTATATGATTATTGTTAGTTTCGAGTGTGCTGTTAATAACAATAATTACAATGTTGCCACTTAAATGCATTTTCAAATTAATTAGGTTGAGCTTTATTTTATAAATTATACACTGATTTAAGGAGACCTGACGGAGATTTTAAATTAAATGATAGTAAATTTAGAATTATTTCTTCATGTTTGAAACCACAAATGAGCATATTTGTAACCCAAAGTTAATATCTGTGCCACTCATATTAATAGTTAATGGTCATTAATCTGTGACCGTAATGGCGGAAACGTTTGTGTGATTTCTAACGCCGGGTTCCTACTCGTTTTTGTTTTCACTAAATAGAGATTTTATTGTGAAATACTTTGGGCTATTTGTGACTCTTCATATTAGGTATGTAATTTGCATCTATGGTTGCTAACTTTTAGTCTCTTGTTTTGTTCTGAATGCTTAAAAACATTATACGGCCATTGCCCTTATTGAGATTCGTGAATTTTCCATCGAACGCCATGTCCTCATGGCGCTTTGAGCTATGACTAATTCATGTGTTGCCCATGGTTATTGAAATATGGTATGTAGAGTTTCTAAATTTTACCTTGACTTTAGTTGTCCTTGATATTAGGCGCCAAATATTATTGAACGTCATAGGCCAAAGCTTTTATACGGCGGGAACTGTGGCGCTTTATTTGTAATTTGTATTGCATTGTTTATGCAGAAATATATTCCGAAAATGGTTGCGGCAAAAAGAGGTCGAGGTGGCGCTCAGAAAAAAAATGCTAGCGCTAACGAGGAAGTGAATCAGGCCGAGTCTCAAGCAGATTCGATTGCAGCGATAGAAGAAGAAAATAATGGAGAGGCACAACCAGTGAATCAAGAAGAAAATGCAAGCGAAGAAGCTGTTGAGCAGCCAGAAAGCGTCGATCAAGCAGGAACTGATGCAGAACAGGAGGATGTAAAGTTTGATGTGCCAAAGGAAGAGAAGATAGAGATGGGTAAACTCTTAGTAGAGAACCTACCTTCAAGCTATTTGTTTGACTATCAAGATAAACTAAAAGAGCTTTTCTCAAAACATGGTGAAATCAACAATGTAAAGTAAGTTCTAGTTAAATATTTTTCACTTGTATTAATTTTACTCTTTTGCTAACATTCAAATATCAGTTCGGTAAACTTAATTATCTCATACAGAATTCAATATATAATTTAAGAATTTGAGTATAATAAACATATTATATGTTGCAAAACAGTTCTGTATTGTAAAGTGCAATCTGAACTTGTTAAGCGCGGAGTATTAACTAGAGATTATTTTTTTCTTTTTAGACGTGGTCCGATCATTGTAACTGAATTGACCACAACTCCGACATTATCGGCTATAGTCGAATTCAAAAACAAAGAGTCTCTGGAAAAGGTAACTTTTTTAATTGTTAAAAAAACTAGTATTGTGCTTGTGATGGACGAAATGTTCTTAATGTGCACTGTAAAGCTAGATCTTTCCAAATTTCCTGTTACCCTTGGAGCAACGAGAATGACTATTTGAATGTTTGGGTTGGCTGGTCCTCTATAATGCTACATTGGCTAATTCAATTAATTTAATGTAAAACAAAAAAAAAATATTTATATTGCATTTAGAAGAAGACCAGCCCATTATTCTCTCAAAATCTGTAAAAATGTTACCTATAATGACCATCCAACTATTTACTATATTTATACTTTAATATAAGTATTACTGTACTAAATGTAATTGTAAATATATTTTTACATTTATACATTTGTTTAGACCCTTTGGTGTACAAGTTATTATAAATGTCCTTATAACATTGGATGAGGAAAACATAATAATTCAAAATTGTGATTAGGTTTAATGATTTTATTATTTAAAACCTTGATCAAGTATGTGTTAGAAAACAATACCATCTTTCAATATAAGCCCAATTAATTTCCTATTCAACGTTTTTATATGTTATTTAGAAAAATATAGAATGATATGATGTACAGATTTGTTGTAAATGAATTTTTTTACATTTTCTATTGTGTAGGTTTGTCTATCAGGTAGAGTAAGTTGTAGGTTCTGTAGGGTTCATGTTGGCTTTTGGTTCCAGGCACTGACTGAAGATGGCACAGTGTTGGAAGGTAATGCTATATCAGTGGCGGTGGAGTCATCTGCTGAGACGGCAGTTCTTGTGGGAGTGCCATATGAGGCCACCACGGACTATGTAAAGCTGTTATTCAGTCAGTGTGGTGAAGTTGCACACATATATGAGTTCAGCAAGACAAAGTTCAAAATCTGTGAGTTATAAGATTTGTCTTAACTATGGTATATGCAATTAAACTTAAGTATGGTATTTTATTTAATTATCTCTATTGTTTGAGAAAATCATTTTCCCTCTGCAATTTATGGTTTTCATTATTAATAAATCTCACTATAATTGTTAGTGCGCGTGACTTTCCACTCAAAGGAGAGTGTTGAGAGAGCCTTGAAGCTGGACCGAGAGTTGAGGCTGAACGGTTTCCTAGTTACCGTCTCCCGTTATCGTGATGATGACGAGCAAAAGGCGCACACCAACGCCAATAAGGTAATTTATATATGAATTTGTATTGATGCAATACAATAAGTGAAATTAATTCCAAAATTGTATTGTCGCAGGGTAATAAGCGACAACATGGCGGCGGCCGGAACAACAACACAAGCGGAAGCAGCGGCGCGAGTCCGGCTCCTCCCGCGCGGAACAACTCTTACCGCGCTAGGGGCGGGGCTGCGCCCTTCAACCCTCAGAGGGGGAACTTTAGAGGTATGGCTTTAACAATTAAGCTTTTGTTGTTGGGATTGAATGTACTTCGTTATCCAAGTTTTGCTCCAAAATTTTGACATGCTTAAGAGATACCCCGACTGGACTTTTTCTTTATTTGGTATAGCAGAAGTATATGTGTTATATATTTGAAGACTGATCGAGGTTTTATTATTAACTTAAAGATTTAAAAATTATTTTAAGTTATTACGCTGTGAAAAGTAAACAAATGCATGTGTTAAATGTACTAATATGGAACTTATGTATTTTACCAATTCAAAGACAACTGGAAAACTTTACAGTAGGATTTGTGGCAAATATGTTTTATTTAACTGAACATTTTGGTTTGTTTAATTTTATAGAAAAACAACATATTATTAGGTGTAAGTGTATTTTTTTTTATTCCCAGGCGGTTCTCGGGGTCGTGGGTTCGCAAGTCGCGGTGGTGCATTCCCACGTGGCGCCTTCGCCCCTGTCAACTCGTACCTGCCTCCGCAGCCCTTCATGACGCGTCCGGTATGTATACCAAAAGTTATGCACCGCTTATTTTTTGTACGATAATAATTGAAAGGTTGTTTTTTTTTTTTAACTATTAAAAATAAAGATTTTAAATCCCTACACCAACACAGTAATAACTCATTTGTATCCGATAATACACTTAGGTCACACCACCATTTCTTTTGCCTATCACCAACTCCAGCCAGCCCGGTTTTTTTTTTTGATTTTTTTTTGCACACATTCCCCATTTGCTTGTAGTTTTGTACGTTCAGTTTTTTATGCATTTTTTGTAATTGCATGTCGCTTTGAATAGAAATGAGTGCATAGAAACATGAGCAAAGAAATGCAGCAAATGGACGTCGTAATGTAGGACCCGCTGGTTCTTTGCTAATAATTGCTTCTGTGCATTCTTTTCAGAGTTACCTGTAGTCTTGCGAAGAGTTGCCAAGGTAACACCCATTTTCATATTAATCTTAACACACCATCTCCATATCCCATCACGCATTTGTTTCATTATTAAAATGTTTCAAAGAGAAATTTAACTAATTCACAAAATTAAGGTCATCATATGCGATACTTTTGAAATATTAAATTGTCTCTTGATTGAGATAACTCGTTTATATAAAAATTTCCAAAAAAACTTCAGTATCTCTAGACTTTTGACTATGTTTTTTTTATGATTTAAAAATTTGTGTAGAATAACATTGTAATAGCATACATGTTAATTTCATAATTGGCTTAAGAGTTGATTGCCTGTGATCAGTGATTTCACGGTCATTTTGCGTCTACACAATTATCTAAACTCTCTCCAAACAAGAAATTTTATTTGCGCTTTTTACTTTAACCTTAAAAATATTATAATAATTAATAAATATTGTATATTTTACACACACAAATTCTCAATTGAGTTATATTTCAGCAGGGCTTCATGGACGGGCAGCGGCCGAACAAGCGACTCCGACAGTTGTAATATAGTTGTGTGCGTGAGAGCGGACTACAGTGCGTGTGTGTGTGTGTTGACGGATAAATCTAGCCAATTGTATTTACTAAGTACACAGATAAATTTAATTTTATTGTCTTTTGACAGCTAATAAATGAAATCAATATTATTTGGGATTTTATTGTGTGTGAACGTTAACATTATGCGGACGCATATATAAATATTTTATCTTTGGATATATATCCAAAGATCCCGACAAATATTATTATGCCAAATAAATATATTATATAGGACTGATATTTTATTTATATATATATATATATATATATAATAAAAAAATATCTATCTAATATATAAAATTCTCGTGTCACAATCTTTGTACTCCTCCTGACCGGATTCTCCTAAAATTTTGTGGCCATATTGAGTAGGACTGATATTTTTTTATTATTATTTTATATATTAGATATATTGAATTCATTGGCGTAATTTAAATTAGAAAATTACGTGTAACAATTGAGATGAGACATGACCGTGTTTCATTTTACTTTCTGTAAGTCTTCATGTGATACACGCAATACTCGAGGCTGTTGCCTTGCGTTGGTAAAAAAAAACCAGCAAATTGTACGCGTCGTCATCCAACTCGACTTAATATCGTGATCGTCGCGAACGCGCACGTCTCGATAATGTTTTGTATACGGCATTTAATTGTTTTTATGTGTGTTAGTTTATGTGTTGATGCCTACCGTCGTAATGGGAATGCAAAAAAGGAAACACGTCCCAAAAAGAATTTGCAAGTTCACGAAGAGTTAATGGACAATTTGTTTGTAATTTATGATCCCTCGTTTTTGGGCCTTGTGTGGCCTAAAATAAAGAATGGCGTACATTTGAGTCTAGATCGATATTGTTGGGGTGAATTGAGTGTGCTTTTAAAAGACTACTTGGACGGACGAGCTTGGGCTTATAAGAGTAAGTATTAAGTTTTTCTGTTCATAAAATTTATAAAGTACTACGTATTAGTAAGAGTGTTTGTCAGAAGACAAACTATCTACAATGTAAGAAATAGAAATTTTCCAAGTGAAATACAATTTTCTTTCGTTTTATCTAACTAATTTTTTATTTATTTATTCACACTTTGTTGCACATAAACAGTCGTAGATAATATTAATAGATGTTACATATAAGAGCAACGGGCGTCATCGCTAATAAGCGATTTCTTCCAGGCAACCCACAATAAATGAATTATTAGCCAGATCATAAACTGTAGACTTATCTAGGAAACTATTAATTATCGACAATATTATTGTAATTGATGTAAATATAATGCATTGAAAGTAAGAGTGTCACGCGCGGACGGTCGCCGCTCGAGAGATGTATCACGCGTAATGTCATCGACATTTGACAGTATGCTTAGAAACCAGAGTTATGTGAAATATAATTCCATCAATGTCAAGGAATTACTCGTAGGCATATAAGATTTACTATTTAACATATAAACTATCGTGTTACATATTATTTGTCAATATTTTTAAAAGAATAAACAGTTTTCGTAGTTCTAGGATATGAAAGAATTTATTTCATAACTTTGCAAACGTGTTTATAAAATATTTACTGACTAATGATGCATAAAGTTTGAATTTAGAGTGAAGAGCGGTTTCCTAATTATGTTTTATAATGAAAACGACATAAACCTTAGATCTAGAAAACTAATGCTTACTCAGAGCACAGAATTATCATACCATCTTATCTATAAAAAAAAAAGTTCAAAGACATGGGCAATCCGAAGGCAAGAAGCAAAAAGAATCTACCGTTGTACCTAAAATAATTATATAATAATAAAATGATAGTTAAAGAGCCGAGCTTGTGGGTCTCAGCGGTTTATTTTCGAACCCTCGAAGCCTTAGATATAAGAAAATGACGTTTCTATGTGGAAAAGATACATTAGCAATTAAAATTTTCAGCTGCCGATGCCACAGGTCGATATTCAGCGTCATTCTTTCATGGAAACAGGTTCTGGCTTGGATCCAAAGAACAGTGTCGTTTGCTGGTAAGATTATCTTATGGTCAATATAATAATTGTAATATACTTATATGATAGAATAACTGAGGATCGCATTTCACTCATTTTTTTTACTTAGAAAACTATTTAAACAGGACAAAACAGAATATATTTCTGATTAAAAAAAACCATTTTCAGAATGAAGCGTACGAGTCTCGAGACGAGAATGAAACATGGGGAGAGTTTTACAGCACTGACTATCTTAGCACATTGTTAAGAAGAGAGAATCGATATGGAAATAGTAGGTTAAGTTTAATATGTAGGACAATAAAAGTTCTTTTTTAAAAAAAAAAACAGTCACCAGGCAGAAGCTTGGATTTAATAAATCAAACATAAATATAAATATATGTATAGTGAGAATAGTTTATTACAGATCATCAGGATTGGCACGCTCTGGTGGAACGTGACGAGCTGATGAAACGAGTCGTGAAATCTGACAATTCTCCACCGTTCACCTTGGAATACAGTACACTACAAGTCAAGTTCAATTTAACCAAATTCACATTGGCTAAGGTAATTCTAATACAGACCACCTCACACTCATACTTTGCAACCAGTTAAAATTGTCTTAAAATTACATCCACTAATATAACTAAACAAAACGAATTAGCAATTGTGTTACTGGTTAGAAATGTAAACATACGTAAATTTATATTTCAGTCGTACGAAATCAGTTTGGGCGTATGTCTACCGCGCTCATGCACCTCGGACGACGTTTTATCAATAATAAACTTTTCAATAATGCTCAACGATCATTTAAAATCGAACAACTCACTTAGCAGATCCGTCAAAGTCGCATCAATCAGACAAACACCTGGATATGACATGACTGAGGATGTGGTCGCCGTTCTAACTATTCTCATAACGTTCATATTTCTTTTACTAGCATTTGTAGCTACACTTGTTGATCTAGAAATATTCGCCATAAATCACAAAACCCTTAATATAGAAAAGTCGAAAGATTTAAATTGCTTCGAAAGAAAAGCCGAGTCGAGGCCCGTAGTTGTAGATGCTGTGATGAAGAATCCGTATAGCACAAGTACTTTGAAATTGAGCGATTTAAAAGTGCCTCCTTCGATTACGCTGGGCGTAGTGCCAAAGGAGGGAAATTGTATACGCTGTGGGAAATATAGAAAACAGTGCGCAATTTCAAGGCATTTCGAGAGTCTTCCGCCATGCCCTAGGGTGAAGTACAACTCTTGCGCGAGTTTAACAACAGAGTATAAGAAGAAAAGTGGTTACTTAAAGAGTTTGTTGCTGAGTTTTTCCTTAAAGCATAGCTGGATGAGAATATTCAATACCAACATGGCGAATAAGGATTTGTCTGTGATACATGCTGTCAAAATTTTCGCCACTTTGTGGGTGATTTTTATACATGTTGCAGTTACTGTTAGTTATATTTCAGGTGAGTTGAAGACGAGCTTTGCTTAACCTTGCTACACAAAGTGTACTTGGATCATTACCAAAAACATCAATCACGCCGAGTTTCTTGCCTGCTTCTTCGCAGCTTAGCCGCGTACGAACAGTCGTAGAATCATTTAGATTTAAAACGTTTCAGAATGTACCTTACTGAATCAAGAGATTTCGACTTAATTGATAATAATATAATGACATTACAATAAATAATCGAACTAGTATAAAACATTAGTATTATACAAAATAAATAATACGTTTATTTATGTTTTCAGCAAGTGGTGATATAAATGAAGTTAATACGATGCACAATATTCTAACAACTGGAAGCCTCGCTTTTGATACTTTGTTTTTTGTAAGGTGTGTAAATACGGAAACTTTTAAATATATAATTTAACGTGTCGTTAATGTTTCAATATACAATAAAGGTTCTATACAAACTATATACGTTATAAAAAAATATTGTCTAATAATAATGTCTTATCTGTAATAAAAAACACTACGATAGAGTACTCATTTCTCGCTATTTCGCGATATTTATTCGTTGAGCGAATAAGTGTCTTCGGTCACCGGTACTGACTACCAGGCGCCTACTTAATACCTTAATAACCGTCTCTGCACTTATACCCCAAAAGTCTCTGCTTCAAAGAGAACAAAATCAAATTTGGAGGAGACACCCCTGCCCTTAGACCGCTTCTTTTTTTTGCCTGCTCTGCAGCCGCGCCAGATTATAAGTATTGGATATTCCAGTGGTATATTCAGCGCGCACCATTTCTTCTACCTGAAGGGCCGGTACTCTGTGAAACAGCTGGTTGCTTGCGGCGGAGCTTGCGGTGAAGCCTCGCAAGTCATTTGTTTTGTCACGAATCGAATTATACGGTAAATAATCGTTTATAATGAAGTAATTTGTTTATAGCACCTGATACAAGTATTGAATCGAATTTCATATGTAATACAACTTAATCTGTAATAAAACTAGGCACATTTGCAAATTGTTCGTCGTAGGTAATTACAAGACAAGAGGTGGCCTGATCTCCAGCAAAGATCTCCCTCCAGGCAACTATTATTTATTTATTATCATTCTTTTGCACATAAATATTAGAATTGAATAATGTTAAGAGTTGTAGCAGGAGTAGGTTAGGAGCAACGGGCGGCCTTATCGCTTAAAAGCGATCTAAATAATATAATGTATTGTCTCACTTTTCGTTTACCTATTGATACTTTTAATAACTATAAAAGTTATTAGAGCAATGTTGTGATGTTTCCAGGCTACTACCACCTTACATCTATACAATATTTCTGTCGACTTCGCTGGCGCGGGTATCCGAGGAGAGTGCTGCTCTGGCTTTACCATACAGCGATACTCGCAACTGCCATACTTATTGGTGGAGGAACCTCTTGTATATAAGCAACTACTATTCGTCTGAAGAACAGGTACATATCTTCTATAGAAGAGGGGGCGAAGCACCAGGAGGCGCCCATAGACACTCACGTGGCTGGGAGCTGAATACTTTACCTGGCTTGTAGGAAATTATTCATTTATTAAAATAAATAAAAATTATGTTATTTAAGGAATGTGTATTTTGGTGTTTTGCCAGCCAAATTGTGTGTGGGCTTCAAATAAAATATGAGTTTGGTGCGACATCTATGATTTGCAGCTGCAATGACACACCATAAAGGTGAAGTCGTCGCCCATAGCCACACGTGGTTTGGAGCTCGTGAGTGCATCGCCGGCCTTTTAGGAAGTGGAAGTGGTTATCTTTGCCCCGAGCAAAGGTATCGATTGGTCGAGTTAATTAATTTTAAATTTCAGTGTATGCAAATATCGTGGTACCTGTCCACTGATACCCAGCTTCACATAATTGGAGCGTTTCTCTGCTTCTTTCTGACCATGCAAAGGAAGCGATGTATTGCATTCACAGCTGTACTCCTACTATTCATCCCTACTGGCTTCGATGTCTATTTGGCTTTTAATGGAGCCGGTCAAAGGTATAAAAAACAAGTTTTTAATTTAAATGTCCATAGAATCTTACTGAATACTTATTTGTTCTAGGTTTTCAGACGTATTCATGGCGTACGCTGTAATTATTTTAAGCCCGTGGTCACACATTGCCCCATACATCCTCGGAGTGATAACTGGTTGGCTCGTCTATAGGATTGATGGACTTTTGACTGTTTCCAAGGTATTTTTTTAATGATGTCGGATCGGAAGTTTTACACATATATTGTTTATAACAGGTTCTCAAATGTAAAAGTTTGTTGTAGTGGTTAATTAAGGATGAAACTAAAGAGTAGGGCGCGACACGTCCCATCAAATATATAAATTTTCACTTATATATATTTGTAGCTGACCCGGCGAACGTTGTGTTGCCTTAAAATTACTAAAAAATAGGGGTTGGTGGTAAAAGGGTTATATATGTAGTGTTGTATGTATTTTTCAGGCGGCATACTAAAAAAAAAATCTCTAAAAATAGATGTTGGCCGATACTCAGACCTACTCAATATGCTAACAATATTTCATGAGAATCGGTCAAGCCGTTTAGGAGGAGTACAAGAACGAACATGTGACACGAGAATTTTATATATAAGATTGATATTTAAAAAAAACAGAATTTTCAATATTTTGACTAATTTTAGTAAATCCAAGATATAATAATATAAGTATTATAAACAGGTTTCGTCAGTCTGTTTGTGGGTGTCGTCAGTGCTGGGTGCTCTCGGTTCCTGTGCAGCATCAGGAGTAGGGACGGGCTGGCTTACAGCCTGGCTGCATCTTGTCTGGCCCGCTGCTTGGATCTGGCCAGCTTTAGTGTGTTCAACTAAGTTTGCTCGTAAGTGTATTATGGAAACGAAGCCGACAAACTATTCTCCCACTCAAATATTGCATATAAAAAACATAAGCAACAAAATCCAGCAAAACCTCATAAAATATTATAATACAATTATTTAAAAAAAACTATTTTTTCAGACAGGACTCGTGAGTTTTTGAACAGCTCATTGGCAGCGGGCCTCAGCCGGCTTTGTTATTGTTCCTTGCTGCTTCATGGTCCTCTATCGCGTTATCTATTGCTGAGTATTGATGCTGCGATCTGCTCAAACTTTATTTGTCTTGTAAGTTATAATAATAAAGACATTTATTTCAGACATATTTAGAATATAACTAATATTAGTTCGCCCTTTTGTGGCCAAGGCCACTAAATTCCGACACTATCCAGAATTTAATCAACCCATCTTCTTAATGGCCTCCCGCTTTATCTTTTATTGTACCGCGGGCACCAGTTTTATATTGTTTTGCTCCACTTTTCTGACCTATCACCACTGTCTTGTAAGTATGGAAGATTTTCATCAAGATTCACAAAAATCGTTACCACAGTGAAGCACTGTATGAAGTTTTAAGAAGTTCTTCTTTAATTGCCTCCTTTTAGTTTTTTGGAAAATATTTAATGTCAGACATTCAATTTTTACTGTCTTATTATAAATATAGATTTATTTAGTTTTATTTTTAAGCACACTTTAGAACAGTTTCTTTTTTCAGTGGTGCTACTTCGCCGGTACCCTAATAGTTACTTTGGCTGCAGCATTGGTTCTCTCACTTTTAGTGGAAATGCCAACCTGTGCCTTCCTCAGAAGACTGGCAGATCTGGCTAACCGGTGATGACGAATAATAAACACTTCTTTCAAATCTAGTCTTGTATTAATAAACAATCGTTTTTTTCCAAAATGTCGGGAAATAGAGGGTGTACGGTTAAATTGATAGAAATAAATATTTTTTAAAGGTATAATGTGTTTTATTATAAAATAATACAAAAAAAACTTAAAACTAAATTATATTTACATCGTATTTACATAACTTAATCTATTTACATTTTTGGAAATCAGTAGCGACATCTCTTAATATAAAAATGAATTTTGACAAGAAGTTTTGATTGCAGTCAACGAAATTTGAAAAAAGAACTACATTGGACTTAGCCTCTTCATATAACCGTGTTATATTGTATTATTCTGTATAATCAAGTTCAGTTCAGTCAAAATTCAGGAATGTACACTCGAAATATATAATTATCTGTCAAAATCATTTGTAACGTAATATTCATTGCTCTTATATAACTGATAAAGTATTAATCCACACATAACTCAAACGTCCAAGGTCAGCCGGCGACTAATTTGCCAAAACAATGAACCTACACATCACCATACACTTAATACAAGAATACGACATACATTTTTCGATTAACTAAATAACTAAAGCTATGGTATTTTAAATTTGTCACAACAATTGTTTTTAAATTCGAAATGACCAGTAATCGCGTTCATAGAGAACCGTCAACAAATAAATAATAGTCTGTCGCATTTTTTACATGATTTGTTTGTATCTGTGGTACATCTGTATTTTAAACCTAGAGAGCTAAAATTAAATGTCAAATGTAAAGAACTATTAATTTCACATCGATATTCGTTGGTATTATTTCTAGATGCAATTAAACTGATTTAAACCCGATGCGGTTTCTTCTGTGGCGAAAGTATCTTCAGCATTGTAACTATCGGTGCTTCAAAGGCTACGGAGATCACGAACGCGAGGAAATACGATATCACAGTCAGACCCAAGAATAGAACGAACTGAAAGAAATATTAGACATAAGCACACCAACCAAATTGCCTTCCGACAAATTTAAAACGCGCGTAAAGGGTATTTTGCTTGAAAATGCATACTATACCGTAAACGAATATTTAGAGGACAAAGATCCCTTTAATGTGTCTGCAATTGGCTCAGGATCGGGACAGTTCAATTCTTGAGTAGCCTTACAATGCTTTGTTATTTTAATTGTCAGTAACACAATTTTGTTTTAATTGTTTATTTTAAAAGAGCAGCTATCGAGTTTCTTGCCGGTTCTTCTCGGTAGATGACTGCCTTCCGAACCGGTGGTAGTGTTAAAATTGACGATTTAAAAGTGTCTTTATAAAGATCTACTTGAATAAAGATATTTTGAGTTTTAGTTTGAGTTTGCACATTTTATATCTTGTACAACGGTTTTAATAATATATAATTGTATCTACATAAGACCTTTTTTGAAATAATAAATTAAAAAAAAACTTTTTAATTTAAATAAACTAGAATACAGAAACCTCTTCTTTCTTAATAACTACAGCGAGAAATTCACTGAACGCAAAATTGGACGCAGATATGGCGTTTTCTTTAACCACCTCACAAATATACTTACAACAAGCATCTCGCCAAGATGTATCGGATGTGTGAGGTACATAGCAACAACTCGCAGTACGACTGGATGAACGAGGTACGCGCAGTATGTCACGCGGGAAAACGGATACAGTACCGGCGCTGATAGCAACGGACGCACCCATCCTGCTCACAAATATTGAGTTAAGTATTTAAGGAAGAGGAATAGATATATTTAGCAAGCTTTACAATTGAATTTAATACAATTATCCCAGATTTTTGTGGTGCATATTTACAATGACATATATCAAAGGTTTTAGCTTATTTCTTACTACAAAGATACACAACTCAAAAGGCTACTTTGATGGAAATGGTTTAGGCTTGGTGATGACCTGGGACATTGGTTAAAACGATTATCTGCAAAGATATTTGTATTGCATTTAAAAATGATAATTATTACGTAGGTTTAGGCTATATCTTATAAGTCAATAACTATTTTGATAGGAATGTCTAACGACCTCAGATATATACTAAAGCATGTAAACGCATCACATAAAAGTTAATTAAGCTTATACTTAAATTTAAACAACGGTTATTAGCGTTAATTACCTCCGTGTCCCGTTGAGCAGGCTATAATAACCCATCCAACACATGCTGCCCATAAAGAGTGCGATAAAGCACTGTATACGGCTGCACTGCCCACGCTGAGTTCAGTCCGGTATAAGCCGAAGATCAGGAATAGGAACGTTCCAGTGCATACCAACCAACCAACAATTGCCCATATCTATAAAAGAAAGATAATTAATGTATCTTGCCATAAAAATAATTTAAGTAAATAACTTCAATTGTTGTTTTAAGTTGTTCAGAATTACACTGTTTTACAATTATAGTGGTAATGCACTTATTAATATTTTTTGATGTATGCATCAGGTATTTCCTTTGCCAGTTTGAATATGTATTATTGAAAAACAATTGTGGATTTTCTTGTTATTATAAATGGATGTGTACCCTGCTCATTCTGATCTTCAAATTAGTCTTAAATAGGATCCAACCAGTTGCCATGCCCACTAGGTAAGGTCCCAATCTGGTCCAGGGTTTGTCATATATTTTATCGAACTGTGTGAAGGGATCTTCACTGTTGGGAATGTGTTGACTTGTCCAGGAAACATATCCAGTCGTAAATAGAGACGAAACGAAGAAAACACCCGTTAGGATCACTGATAGTTTAAATTGGCTGAAAGTAGATCAATATTTAGTATATATTTTTTAATAAAATCAAGTCACGCTTGATAGAAATAACCACGATTATTGTCATAAATCATTTTCAAATTTAGTTTAATTACAATTATATACAATTTTTTTAAATAGAAGAGTCCTTTGGCTAGTACGTAATGTTTATAGCAATAAAAATATATGATTCTTACCTTGTTGCTAGAATGAGTAAAATTGCGCTAACTGCGTAGAATTGAGTGTCGTCAGAGAGATACCAACTCCATAACATGCACTAGAAAAGATTAATCCATATTTAAAAAATAATTATAGACTACCAATTAAATGTATTAACTTTTGAATAACTGAAGTACAATAAATTCTACCTGGAAAATCATTCACCTGGATCATGCAGTATTCAAAGGTGAGATTAATACATGTTATAATATGAATATTATTATAATGATGGGGAAGGTTGTCAGTAGAACGAAGAAATCGTGGTTGCAGAATATTCGGAAATGGAACGGAATAACAAGCGCTGCGGAACTATTCCGCAGAACTAAGAATAGACAGGCTGCCGGGAAGCTGATTGCTAACCTTCACTTGTTGGAGAGGCACTCTTAGAAGAAGATAATATTCTACTAATAAGAAGTCATATGTTCGACGATTCAGTTTGACGACTTTGTTTAATATCCGGTTTAAAGTCAGTGAAGGGCCTTACCATTTGATCAACTGGAAATAATGTGTTGATATATAGAAGGTTCCTCCACCAATATTTAGGGCAGGTTTCGTGGTCCATTGCGGGTGGGTCAAATACGGCATTGTTTGCGAACCATTTCATTGTCACCTCAACCACACCCAACATGAATAGGTATGGCGCCGTTAATCTGTGAAAGGAGGTGTGTAATTTAATTAATATTTTAAAACTAAAATATTTAATGTCGGCTAAACACAATTGCTAAACATTGTAGCTTCAAAGTCAAAAAATATTTAACTACTTTTTAACGTGTTTAAACTAAGATGAGCGTTTACTGCGCGCCCTCAGTTAAGAAGAACCTAGGAGAAGTGTGTTTGTCATTTTGGGGGGTATTTTTGTTATTATTGTGGGAAAACAAAAAAGCTAACTAAATAAAAGTAAACCAACAGAGTAATCGAATAATTTCGTGATAAATGGATCTATTCTAAATGTAAATCTAATAATTAACTAGGCGACATAAAATTTCGTTATTGGTTCGTTATGGAAATCATTGTCACCTGGCAAATCTGTATCCCAGCAGTCCAAGAAATTGGAGTACACCAGCGGTGAACTTGCGTCTTCCTTTCGTTAGCCTTTCCAATTTGCCCTTCGCGTTAGTTCGAAAGTACAGGAACGACACCAACATACCACTGTAAATATTATAGCCATTAAAACCGTATTCTTAATTGTTCATTTGTAGTGTATAAAACACGTGTAGCGACATCTATGATCAGTTACAATGAGTTTGATGACGTCATAGAAGCTGAAACGTGCTGACGAAGTTTCTTTGACAGCTCATTTACCACTACTCGACCTTAAGCACTGGAGAATTCGGGACAGCCAGCCAGTGGTTTCGATTGATCTAGAAGTTCTACCTTTTCGGTTTTAGAAAGTTCATACCTTTCCTACCTCCACTTCCTCACACTTCCTCCAATAATTCTTCGTTAAAATTAAATGAACAGATGATAGCATGATTATAAATCTGTAAACTTAAATATTAATCGATAGAAGACTTACCCGAGACAGAAGAATGTATCCACGCTGTACACTGCGCTAATAATTAGCTGGAACCAAAAGCTTTTTTCTAGGATCGCTCTGAGGGCCGTGTTATCCGCGTACTGTAATTATATTTGAGCTTTTAATTTATTAATTTTATAGACCGAAATATATAATAAATAAATAGTTTATTGCTACATCATTCTTGTTAAGTAAATAACTATAACAGATAAATAAATAACTATTAGAAAAATAAGATAATAAATAAAAATTCCAAGTTACCTTTTATTAATATTGAGATGGAAACTCGCTGTTCTTTCAAAGCGATAGTATGAATAATACCTTACCTTAAATACTACGATGCAAGTATGTCCAAATATAACCCAGACCATGGAGAGGGAGCGTAAACCGTGTACCACAGGAACAGTATCAGCACCCACTGACTGATCGAAGATTTGCAGTATGTTGGCCTTCATGGAGAATGACAACAGCAGCTCGGACCATATACCTGATGTAGGCAATATATCTGTTAGTACAGACCAACTTAAGTATCTAATTTAAAAAAAACGTTTGATATAGTTCGAGACATCATACTATCGAAGTTTGAGATATAAACAGATAATTGAACTTTCGTTAATAAAATCTACAGCAATATCAATAGCTTAACGGCCCTTGACTAGTCAATAAACTAGAAGGAATTACTATTAATGTATATTAATGTAATATCAATTTTCAGAGATGGTGTAAGGCGTGATGAAAATAAGAAAATCTTATAAATAAATCACTGATGATTTTTGACTGAAATTACTTATTTTTTAAATATTTTAAAATGATGATTTCACTTTTATATTATGCTACCAGGCTAACCATTAATTAGAATTACTAATTACATTACATTTTACTTACTGAGTTTAAGTTCTTCATCTGAGGACGCAGTCTCTCCCGTAAGACGTTCCTCTGAATTGTTGCTGTTTATCGCTATGTTGTTGTTTACGTTATACATAGATTTTCCTGTATCGAACATATAACTATATAATATAACATAGTTGCGTTGCATTAAGGTGTTGATAATCTTTTGAAACAGTTTAACGAAAATAAGCTAACAAGGCGGCGGTTATTATACTACCTTTGCTAACAAACTAATTTTAACCGAACGAGAAAATTATAAGGACATATTGAATACCTTAGGCTTGAATAATAAGGGCTTGAATATTGAATACCTTACCCTATACCGTAAACGAATATTTAGAGGACAAAGATCCCTTTAATGTGTCGGCAATTGGCTCAGCATCGGGACAGTTCAATTCTTAAGTAGCCTACAATGCTTTGTTATTTTAATTGTCAGTAGCACAATTTTGTATGAATTGTTTATTTTAAAAGAGCAGCTATCGAGTTTCTTGCCGGTTCTTCTCGGTAGATGACTGCCTTCCGAACCGGTGGTAGTTTAAAAATTGACGATTCAAAAGTGTCTTTATAAAGACCTAGTTGAATAAAGATATTTTGAGGTTGAGACTTATTTTCAAGAAACCTTAGGTTTTTAACAAAGCGGTTTTTCCCTTACGCGGCCGAAATCACGAAAGAGTGGTCTATTAAAAATACATTTACATATTGTGATTATGGATCAATAAAAATGTACCTTTGGACACGGTTATGGCGTCAAGGGGGTGTAAGTGTGCGCCTGTTTCTACAGACATATTTTCAACGCGACGTCTGCGCGCGCGCACTTCCCGAGAAAGGCTTACATCGTAAACGGTAGCGGATATAAGCAGACATCCTACTAAGCAGCATACACCTCTGTAAATTAACAAAAATAATAATAATTTAAAACATTAATTGAACTAGAATCATGAAACGTAGATCTATTTCTTTTTATTTAATTTGTTTTAAACTATCATGTGATAGTCATTATTAGTTTATAACATAAAATATGTGTCTTTAAAGCGCAAAAGCAGATATATGAAATATATTACTATTCATAATGTCAACAAATGTACAATATTTATTCCAAAAAATAAGAATTTCCAAGAAAAATAAGCTCGCCTATTAGCTTACTAACCTTGACTAGATCATTTCTAAATATGCCAATCTAGCTGCCCACCTAGCTGATACTTATCAATTATCGTAATATATAACAATTTATAAACGCTATAGATTGCCAGGTTAAAGACATATTATGTTTCAAATCTATAACTATACATCTAATAATCGAGCCCCATTTCTTCTGAACATCTTATATAGGCTGTATTGTTATAAATTATACATAATAATGTAGTATTTAGGAAATTATTAAAAAAGAGAAGCTAAGTAAATAAGTAAATACATGCATATATTTTTTTATTTTTGTTTAGAATAACTTGTAACTATGCAACTACAATAAATATTCAAATTTCCTTACAGTAATATTTGGAAGGTCGGATCCTCGATGTATGAGTAGCCACCATGTTCCGGTGACCGAACAGCGAGTACCGTGTGATGAAGGAGTGGTGAATGGATGGCGTTCACCAGGTCGCCTACTTGTTCGCGGCTGCAGGCGCGAGGGAAACAGAGGCCGAGGTGGATTGTACGCCGCTAAGGAGATTATTAGAAAAATATAATCACTTGTAGAAGTTTCCATAAATATTTTGTTTTGTTTCGAGAATCAGACTTGTGATTTAGTCATTCGTACAAACGAGAAATTGTTTTAGTTTGGTTTATATGACAACGAGAAAATTTAACTTGGAACGTGCTTTATTATCTATAAAATGAATTATATTATAATCTATAAATTGATTTAACAAATTTAAGGTCAAACAGTTACATTGTTTAACAAAACGCCTTATTGTAATGTGCAGGCAGATTACATGCGGTGTGTTTTAGATATTTTGTCCAAAAAAACCAAGTATAATTTTTATTATTATTCAATTATTTGTAGTATTTGTTTTAAATAATTATTTATTTATTTATTTAACACTTTATCGCACTTAAACACTAGAAGCAAATGACATTAACAGATGTAAGAACATATAAGAGCAACGGGCGGCCTTATCGGTAATAAGCGATCTCTACCAGACAACCCACCCACCCACATAATATACTTACAGTTTTAATAATTTCATCTAAATCAGTGGTAACACTCATGCGAACATTGTAGAATGCTGTATCGAAGGGTGGTCCTAGGCCTGTCATGGATACGTCTTGACGCCACTCACTGAATATTTGCGAGCCTCCACTACCTGAAGCAAACATTAATTAACACATGTATAGTAAAAGTTTATATAAAAATATCTAAAATTAACTTATATAAAACAAATTAATTAACCTTTTTCAGCTTACAGTCATGATTAAAAATATATTGGTAGAGAAAAAAAGACATAAAACGGTCATATTTAAAACAAAAAGTGAAACAAAGTATTGTTGCAAAGTATTCTCTCGAAAAATGTTATATACGATTTCTTTCACGCTCTAAATACAACGAGTATCAATGAGCTTACAATTGTAGCTTATTACATAATATCAAAGTATGAGAACAACACCAACTATGTATATACCAGGATAATTAAAGTAAAAATAAATCTTTTTTTTTTAAATATTTTACACAAATCTTTGTCGTGAATAAATTACAAATAAAACATTTCCTTCCTTGAAAGTCCCATGAAGGTTGTTTTAGTAATTACCAAAGAGAATTCGGGTCACACCCACTACCACAGTCCACAGGGGAATGTACGCGGAGATTATGAAATATTACAGCACTCTTGATTATTTGTAATCTATTGCATCACGGTATACCTCTCGCTAACTAAGCTTAAATACTTTGCACTATATACATAGAAAATGTTTACTTACGATTATTGTGATGCGTAGCATGTTGTTCGTTTAGGATCTGGCAAAGTTCGGCAGAACCGGTCCAATAGTTGTTGCCCCAGTAGAACATGGATGTATAACGGCCACTCGCATCTTCCACTGGAAAATAGAACTGAATGTTAAGATCGGCTTTATTGGATATCCAGCTGGATATTGAAAAATCATATTTTAAATGCGACTCTCGATAAATTAGGATCGACGAATTAGTGTAGGAGATGGTTGCTTTCCAACTAATGAGTATTGTCGTGAAAGTTGAAAGCAATAAATTGAATGAATGTAATGTTTTTTTAAAGTCAACACACTTTTTTTTATTTCTATTATAAATGTGTAAATTATAGAAAAACCTATTATGTCTCGATTTTGGTTGTAAAAAAATATTTTAATGTTGACGCAAAATAAAATGCTAATTTGCAAAATTGATCACCCAAGGATAGCTTCATGAATATTATTGTTTTTATTTAATATCGTCCTACGGCTAAGGTGTGGTCTAAGCGTAATAAAAAATATCGTATTCCTGAGTTAGGAAGTTGGCCTTTGCCTTATCCTATCGATTTTATGACTTGTAAAGTGCAGTTTTATATACGTGTTATTATCATAAAAGTTGAATTGTAAATCTAGATAGCTAAAGTATGATGTATTAGTTGGATTTCAGTTAATGTCAGAATCTTAGTGGTTCTACGACTACTTACCGACTTTAATACAATATTTTTGACTGAAACATGTAATCTCAAGAGATCTAAATTTGCGCTTTCCTTCCGCGGTAATAGGAAGCGATGAGAAATTTACTTCCTACTGTCACATTACATTACCGTTTACCACTGACACTCAGCGCTGATGACTACGACAATAAAACCATTACGTTACAATGTATTTAAAACAGTTACAAGTTATTACGTATTTATTATAATGTTTGTTGTACTATTGTTAAAATATTGTTTTTCGTAGATGGTCAGTATTAAGTCGTCTAAAACTGTCGTTAATTATCCGACAATTAAATCAAAATAAGATTTTAGAACTATTTCATATTACAGTGAGCTACGGAGATAGATTATAATCCTAAACAATTTACAAAAAAAAACAGTATACTGTTTTTTTTGTAAATAAAATTTAATAATAACACGACAGTTTGTATGTTTTGAAAATCGAGCTTGTTGAAGTTTTTTTGTTTGTGCTCAAATGCAAATTCAATTCATACTACTTTAAGAGTGACTTATAATAATCTAGCAAAGCATTGTATTAAGATGTCTTCGGTAGATTGTTCTTCATTCCGTAATTATTCGAAATAAAAACTAGTCATATAGCCATTTTTTATTAGCATTTTTCACCTCTTTCTGGCCAAATGTGTGTACTGTAATTGAAATCAGTTGTAAACTTTCCAGATTAGAAAAAGAACTACGTCTCGTTCGGAGTAAATACAATTGCTATAATAAAATGTAAATTATTCTTGTATATTAAAATAATCGTAAAATGTTTAAGTAGCAATGACGTTTTGAAATATTAAGATACACTGACCTCCTGACTCTTTGCAGTTCCTGCTCAGTTATAAATATTCTAATACTATTTTGTCCCTGACATTAAATTAAATATTACGTTATGATTATACGTTTGGAGTACGACCCAGATTATAAAGATTTATCTGCGTAATACTTTCAAGCTATATAAAATCGATTGTCAAACATATGGACATAAAATTTGTCTAACGGTTTCCACTATAACGGTTTCTTAAATAATAATACTAACACAATATTTTATTGGTGTGACAAGGGCTCATTAGTGTCATTAAAGGAGTGGCTGAGATTTTCTTGCCAGTTTTTCTCTTGTTCGCTCTTATACCTTGATTTGGGAACTGGCAGTATATGAGTCGATTTTTTTATATTTTTTTAATGCTTTGCCTGGAAGGGATCGCTTATCAGCGACAAGGCCGCTCTTTGCTCTTACATGTACTAACATCTTTTAATATTATTTACTTCTGTTTTTGTCAAAGTGTAAACAAATAAGTGTAAGAACCCATGTATATTAAATAAGTTTCAAGATTGTGTGAATTTTGTGAAATATGAAAATAAATTTTAAACAAAAGTGAAGAAAGATATTTTTGATTTGATTCATTAGTTTCGTTGCTAGCAATAGTTCTGCTTATTTAAGCTTTATCGATGCAGTTCAATTCAGTTCCGGATTTCTCAATTTCGGAAAGAGCTACCTTGAGCGGGTGAGGCCGAGAGATCGACATGGCGTATTTACGTAGTCATGAAAATACTTTAATAACTTGTTTCAATCTAAATTTATTTCCGTATTCTTAAAATGGAGCGCGTAAGGCCGTTTCTTTTGGATTTTGTCAAATTTATATGTTATTTTAATCTTTGTTCTTCATAATATTCTACATACTCAAAAGGCATAATATTATATTTAAAAATTTACGCAATATTGGTTTTATCATTAACTAATGTTACATAATAGCTATAATACGATAATATATAATATGTCAAGGTAAGACATGGTGAATTAATGTGACACCGTGTCATCCATATTACTTAGAATAACAAGTTTAAAAATCTGAATAAAATCCATACAAAATTAAAGAATGCTGCGTATTAACACAGAATATTATGTGACAAAGCCGGATCAAACAAACAGCGTTTGAGGTTGTCAGTTAAACCCAAACAATGAAATATGTGTATCTTTTAAAATATTACTATATATTTATCTATATACTCTCACAGTTGTAGTTTTTTAATGACCTATTTTGTTGTATTTACCGTGTGGGTCCTAATGAATGTATTTTCTTTCTTTCTTTAAAAAAATTACACCGGATTCAATATTTGGTAAACAGACGACGGATTATTGACGACACATCATTCACTTTAAGGGCAAACCCAAATGTGATTTAATAAAATATTCAACTTTACAATCCGGATACGACATTAAGATGAGCCCAGCCCTTTTATAGCACAAATAGCCAATATCTGAACTTTGTCAAAGAAGTGATTTATTGTAACCATTTGCGGCGGTTGAATTTATAGTAATTGTATCATCTAATAATTTTTAATAAGTCAAACTAACTTTTAATTAAAAAAATAAATAATTATTTTCTATATAGTGTTTTCAATTCAAACAATTTATTGTTTGTATTTAGAGAACACGCTGTTTCTTATACTTATCTTAAGTTCCTAAGCAATGGTACATATTAAAATAAGCGAAATATAACTATGTATATATAAATAAGTAATAATACATAGTTTGTACATACGACATTGCATATTTTCATATATTTAATATTTCACTAAGCTTTAAAGCCAAACAGACAAATATGCGTCACGGATTAATATATTTATTTACAACGAAATTTGACCTCATCTGTATCCTTGAATATACTCTATTGGCATATATGTTTAAATTTATTTATATTATATGTTGCTCAATGAATGATTTTCGACTGTTTGACCAACATACTCATGCTGCATAAAATAATGAGTTGAGTAAATATAGCCTTCAAATTAAATAATTGATTATGTGTGTTTATTTTTAAAGGTTTTGACCATATACGTGATGTTTTGTTAATAATCATATACTGTTGCTTTCTTCAAGTATATTACTATAGGACATAATTTTGCTCGGGGATAGCCTTAGTAGAAAACAATCATTATTTACAATTTGTTGGTAATAAAAGTTACTAATGTTATGTGTTACTTGCATTCGTCTCATATACTATAAGTATATTTTTTGTCTTATACTTAAATAACACGATCTAATAAAATATATTTATTTTAATTTAAATACTAATGTAATACGAACTAATTTTGTGAAGGCATAGATTAAAAATTATTCTGCCAGAATTAAATTACCATAGAGTATACAATAATATGATTGTACAAATTATTGCAGTTTATTGCTATTCCGGCTAGGTACAGTTTGCAAACCTAATGTCATTGTAATGATGTTACAAAACTGCTGCTAGATACGTGCCGCAGTTACTGGGTTAATGTCTTTTAGGTAGCTTCAATAACTGGGTAAACTTTACAACCGGCAATAATGACTAACCTATGGGGTTAGCTGGGGACTAGCTAGGCATTAATATTTAGTTTTTTATGTATTTCGAGATAAGAATAATACATAGAATATTAAGAATTGGGTATATATGTCTTATTTTGGCCTTCTGTAATTGAAGGTAAGATAGTTAATAAAAGTACTAAATTTGAACTAGCTTTACCAGTAATAGTTTTTTTTTCTAAACAAATTTCATTTAATATTAAAATAACAACACGATTACACGATACAAGATTTAATGCGTTGCAATGCAAATATTTGACTTTACTTACATTAAAATAAATATTACTAACGTGTTTCCTTGTAAATAGATTAACTGTACACTGTTCAAATAATATTAAAAGACGTTATTCCATTTATTCTGCTTTTATGGATAAAGGAATAATCGGAAATAAAATATTAATGATATTACTTAAATATATAGTTGAAAAAAAAAGATTCACATATTGTATTGACTGTCTGAAACGTAATAAAGAGTAAGCTGATTTCATTTCGCTCTGTATTCTATGCGGGTTTGCTGTTAATAAAGATAATATAGTTTTCACTTGCCATAAAAAAGACACGTGTAATGTTGTTAAACCATATTGAGATGGTTGATGTCGCGGATGGTTCAAGACAAAAGAAAAAGCGGTTATGATTAGCCATAATATAAACACGATTCAGTGAATATAGCACTTACTCCATACTGTTTTATTATAATAATAATATAGTACTTTATGGAAGTAATTATAAATTACATTAATTTTAATGAGGTAAGTTTTAATACGATTCGATAATTAAATATTTGCCATTGTTAGTAGCTGTCACGAAAGCTTAACGTAAAGCATACAAAGCTTTACGTTAAGTTCATTACTTTTAAAATTGAATTTTGTCGTATTATAGATATTGACGGACCTATGATTTCATGTAAAAACTTAAAGGTGGGTCATAACATATCCGTTGAACTTGACCCGCACGCGCTGCTCTCTTGCGTCGTGTTGTAACAACCTACACTTTCACTGACCAACCACTTCAGCATAACGCAATCAGCTGTTTAGCTCACATCACAGTTTATACCAATTTTCCTTATGTTATTGTAAAATTCAGCGGTAGCGGGGCCGTCCCAAACAGACCTGACGTCGTATTGATGAGGTGAAGGGAGCCGGTAAGACATGCTGCGAGATAAAATTCGCGAAGCTTTGGATAAAGCGTATGCTGAGTTTGTTGAGTAGCCTTACAATGCTTTAGTTATTTGAATTGTAAGTAACATAATTTTTGTATTAAATGTTTCTTTTAAAAGAGCAGCTATCGAGGTTCTTCTCGGTAGATAAATTCTTTATAACCGACTTAAATTTTGAGTTTGAGTTTGATGCCCTCTGCCCCATCGAGGGGACATAGGATCACGCCAAAGAAGCATAATCGCAATGATAAAGAAACGACTTCGAAAACAAAGACATTAAAAATTTACTGAACTCATAATATACCTGTTAATTTGCTTTATTCGTAATACGTATTCGCTATAATAAAGATTAAATTGTTAAGCGTTCATCATCAAATGTATATTACCAATTCATGACTTATTAATAATAAAATTATTTAAAAAGGTTTAGCCCATAAATGAAAATATCAACCAAGCTATGTTTAATACCTTAGTCTCTATTCTTTCTTTGGTTGTGGTGAAAACGAGGTCTTTGTCCTGTAAAATTATTACGCAATGTCATTATATCCCCTGTTGCAATACCACTAGTTTTATATATCTTTCACAGTGAATTTTACTTTATTGACATCAATTTAGACGCTTTCTATATTGTATTAATGTTGGTTTAGAAATTTAATGTAATAATTAATATTACAAATGTGTAATTTTTCATCTCAGTAAGGCCTTCGAGTCAATATTGTGCTTTTATCACTCAGCTGTGTGGTAGTGGTTTTTTATGTGCACAATTGAAAGTTGCTTGACCGGCAACCGACATGTCTAATAACCACGAATTATATTTACAAACTGTGGGAACAAAACAATAACTGCATACATTCGACTAAAATGTATATGTATGGTTTAATACTGTGGTTTTGGTTTTGGACACAAATTTTGAAATTATTTTTAAATGTATGTTACTAACTCGTCCTTTATAGACACTGCACTCCAAATACTAAAAAGCCATTAAATTGTATTCCAAAAAGTAACACAATAGATCAACGACCCCGGAATTTTAGAGACCCACGACAGGCCACATTCCATTCCAATTTTTGAGAATTAAAAAAAGAAACGTCAAAAGAAACCGAACAAAGGAGACGGGGTACTGTTATTTCGGATTTTGAACTAGAGAATCGTCTATGAATTTTAAGTTGTAATTTTTTAGGATAGACGTTAATGTCTTCTATCGTTGACAGTTTTAGAATAAGAAGTTGAAAAAAGGTTTTATTAAATAAAAAATTAAAATTAAGAAAACATAATTATAAAAACGTAACATGTGTGTAAATTTTGTTTTTAATTGATTTGAATAATCTCTCTTTTATGTCCGTCTGGCAATAGATTACGTTCATAGCAACTAGAAATTATCCATAAAACAAATGCAGCTTACGCTAATTTGATGTAATTATTAAGCCCATTAGTAGATACGTATCTGTTTTTTAAGAAATTAAATGTATTACGTAATTGTCCTTATGTATGCGGTCATATAAAATGTGATTTATTATTTACTAGCTTTCCGCCCGCGGCTTCGCCCACGTGTAATTTGGTTAAGTATATAGCGATTTTTAATGATCTCGAAAGGGCTTTTTTTCACAGGCTAAAATCTTGTTACAATTGGAATTATATATAGCCTGTGTTACTCAGGGATGATGTAGCTTTACAGGATCGTATGATTCGGGGAAATCGAGGGCAACTTACAAATTAACGTACAGGCAATTAATATTCTGACAATTTTATATTCTGATAGTCATCTTCTTATGTGGATGAGCTGATGATGGAAGGTAAAACTCCTCAGCGGTTAAGAGTTGAAAGAAAATTCTTACCAAGTTATGAGTACGAAATACGTACTGGTGATGTTATTACTTATTAGCTTGACCAAATAATAAAAGGTAAACCTCATTAACGTTAAGGACGTAGGTGGAAAAATGGATGCGGACAAACGATAAACGTCTCTTCACTCGTTTCCTTTTACTTGTTTGTATAGGTAGTGTTCACTCAAAATAATCATAGGGTAAAACGTTAATGAAAGTTTGAACTGCATGGTAGTCATTACACAATGGAGAATCTTAATACCGCGATGGATATATTTGGCCTAAGTAAAAGTTCTTTAAAAAAAAACTAAGACTCAACCTCGCACACTCACTCACACAGCAACACCATTGCACACACTGATACACACTCACACACTAAAATGTTCGTACTACACATAGTTCCACTTGTTCATGTGTATATATATTTTTATTTATTTTTTTCTGTTCGTGTTTTTTTTGTTATTGTTTATTCTGATCTTAGATTCTATTTCCGGTTCTATATTTTAACCTTATTTTGCCTTTATTTTTAATCTATTTTTATTGTGTAAACTTTTTTTGATAAGCTGTATAGGTTTGAGAAATAAAATAAATCTAGGTTGATGACGAACTTTATCAACGCCATCTATCGAGCACATTGTTCAACACTTCAACCGCGCCCGCGCGCACTGCGTTATTTGTTATTTTTGTTACCTCTCATAAGTTTTAATATTAACTTATATTAGAACATATTTAACAATATATAAGCAACAACTAATCAATCAATATAAGTGTTTAAAAATTTAGAAGCAGTGGTTGAAGTAAATTTTCAATTGATCATAACTTCTTTTTCTCTTAACCGATTTTGACAAAATAAACTTTTGACAACGCTCCCAATTATATGTAATCCAACTGTGAAAACCGTTCAAATCCGTTCAGTGGCTTTCAAGTTATAACTTGAAAGCCACTCGTTAGCCAGTCGTTATAACGTACCAGACAGACAGACAGACAGACAAGAATTCCAAAAATTGTTTTTTTGGTTTCTATGACTCTTCTTTAATTGCCTCCTTTCAGTTTTTTGGAAAAATATTTAATGTACAGATTTTGCGATTTTTACTGTCTTATTATTAGTATAGATGACACTTTAGTAAAATGGTCATATGATTTTATGGCTATTTTTTCTGTTTTATAAATTATTAAGTCGTCGCTTTTTGTGTGTCTAATAATTAATATTCTATTTGTAAGTGGTCAGGGTAATGTATTTTTGACATTTAGTTTGGTAATTCACTTTTTACAAACTGTTCAGGCTTGTCTACTTCAATGATTATGACAATATCGTTCAATTATTATATCATATTCGTATCTTTAATGTGTTATCTTGCGTGACAATATAGCATGCTATGATGTGTCATGAGTCTTAATTATTTAATTCATAAGTGCATTAACAATGGGGAATTTTTCGTCTTATAAGTTTCTCACGATTATTTGCGCCTGGGGTTAAGGTTGATCACTATTTATAATGACGATATAATTATTCAAACTCAAACTCAAAATATCTATATTCAACCAGGTCTTTAGAATGACACATTTGACTGACGATTTCATTGTTTAGATCATTCACCCAATCTGAACAATTTAGGCTAATTTTGAATTAGTTTTTTTGAGTATCACTTTACGCAGACAGGTTGATAATTAACTAAATAAACATTGTAAAAGTAACATTGTGCTAATAATGTCTAAAAAGGAAAGTGAAATGGCGGTCGCGACAACACCACAGGCTGTTTCGCGGTATTCTGGTTTGTGGTAACAACTTACTTACAACTGATTTTTTAACGTCGTTACTAAAAAAAAATCACGATTCGAGCCTTAATTTCTAACCATTTAATTTTACATTTTACAAACATATTCACAACAAACAAACAAAATTGTTTCCGCTAATAGGTAACCGAGAATGCAGATTACCTGTTTCCCAAGCTCAAAACTTATGTGTAAATAAATGGTGTAATCCCCTATCAAAGGACATTCGCACTGCGGTGCATTGGGTAACGCGTTTGCCAATATTACTAAAAGGGAATAACTTGTTACTGTGACAAATAAACATATCTTTGATGGGGTTTGGGTAAATTTCACTTGCTCTAAACAATATTTAAAAAACTATTATATATAACCTTAATGCTAACAAACATCGTAGTTTGAACTCATTATTAATTATAATTTTACAATTAACTACACTTATATTAAAAACAAAAATAAAAGAGAAACATAGATAGATACAGTGGCGTGCCTGGGATTATATTATAGGACAAGCCCAAAATTTTCAACTAGTGCTATCCACTAAATTTTAAACAAAAGTAACCTTATAATGATTTAAGATTTATACATTTTACTCTTTATAAGGACAAGCCCGGCTTAAGGCTTGCTTGGTAGTACCGGCTCTGGATAGATACGTCTGTCCTGTGAGAATTAAATTTAAATTAAACCTATAAGAGTAACTATATATAAGAGCTTAAATGTCTTAAAATATATTTTTTGAATTTAATTTTTTTAACGCCGCATAACAGGTCATCTATTAATTATATTTTCCTCAATCTACGTAAATTTAAAACACAATTAACGTACGGAATTTGCAAAATTTCGCGTGTCTCCGTGTGTGTAATATGCTTACGTAAAAATAACGTAACACCATGACTGTTTTGACTAACAAGTAATTAGTGTGGTGAAACTATATGGTGATTCATATCGAATTTTTATAACGTAACGGCCTATTTAATGTGTACTACATTTATAAGTAACGTGCTTAGTACATGAGGAATGTAACTCAAAAATCCTGGGTTCCGTATTAAAATACACACTTGCTTCACATGATTAAGAATTAGCTGTATTATTATTGTAACCGTGTAAAAACTGTTCAGGCTGATGCAGTTTATAATGCTGGGAAAGGTCGCCGGTAGAAGGAAGGTTGGTTGGAAGACGTGGTTGCATAATATTCGGGAACGGACCGTAATAATTAGCGGAGCTATTCAGAACTAAGGATAGAGAGGCTGCTGGGAAGCTGAATGCCAAACTTGTTGGAGAGGCACTCTTAAAAGACGATGAAACTGAGACGATTTACCACCACTGATGTACTGACAAAGGACATAATCCACCCGGAAGTTGCGGTATACTGGTTTCATATTCACAAGTATTAAACAAAATAACGGTCATAAAGTTGGCAAACAGCAATAGTTATTAATTTCTTTATGTCTTGGACATCAATTATTATTGAATATTAATGGTTTTTAACCGAACATAATAAAGTACAATGACATTTGACATTTTGGAATATCGGTGACCATTTATCATTGTAATGAACCATCTTGATTTTTTACATACAAGGTATTATGTCGAGGGCATTATTTTCCTTTAAACGATGTCATCGGGACCTTGGAGTATCTTCCTGTATATATGAGCTCTTTGTTTGAAAGTCGGTCAATGTGTGGTAAATAAGCGTCGCACTTGGTTTATTGAAATAAAGAAAACGATTTTTATAGTTAATATTTTGTTTTTTTATAAACCAACCTACATTGCATAATAAAAGAAAATTATGAAGGCAACAGACCGTACTGTTAACATCTTATATGTGTCGCTGTTACTGTAACGTAATGTTAATATACGATTTAGTTGAAAGGTTTCCATATAAATAAAAAAAAACAAACCTTTGAATCCTGGTAGTGGTCACATGTAGGTCGTATCTTGTTCGTATTATTATGTATATTGTATTTTGTTATTGTATAATGTCTCAAGTTCCCATTTAATTGTCTTATGTGTAAACCTAGCTGTGTTATCTCATAAGTTCATTGTTTTAAATGTATTTAGCACATAAGATGTCGGGGGACAGATATAATAAAATAAAATATAGTTAAAGCTTTGGCACTTCATGAAAAAAGGCTATGACATTATTATAAGCGGAAGAGCCTTAACCACTGGGTGAACGTATGGCATTAATGTTGTTTTAACCCCGATTCGCGAAACCGAGACACGATTTGCTTAAGTTATTACATAATGTATGTGAAGACTGTATGAAGAAATCTATTTTGTTTTAATTTAATTGGAACATTTGTGAAATATATTTCACAATTAATTCGGTAGTTTTATCCTATGCAATTAGATTCATTGAATGTTTGAAGAAAAAATGCATTGCAAAAATGCTTTTTAAACATATAGACTTGCTTATTTCTATAGATCTGTGTACAATACTAGAGTATTTTTTTGTATTTACCATTTACAAGTTATATTACTTTAAACTATAAATTAGTAATAACTAGTACTACTACTATTATTTTTAGGTTAATTAATTCGGAACCTATTCTTATTAATTTGTAAACAATATAGGTTGCACTCTTATTCGTATATTCAAAGCTCAGTAATAATGTTTTGCAAGAACAAAAAAAAAGAAATTTAAAAAAAAATTCAGGTCATCAGTTACGGAAAGCTACTGCTCAAAGATCTACTTTTCTATGATCAGTGTATTTATAGATCGCGGATACAGCCTCTGCAATTTATAATACCTATTAAATGTACAAACATCAATTATGTTTTAGTATGTAACTGTTGCATAAAATTCTATAAAGTTTTATGTGTTTTAACTTATACATACAACTGATGATCACATTGTAGAAATTCTATGATTTCTCCATACGTGGTAAAAAAACACAAAACAAATAAAATAAAAGCTTCTTTAGCTTCCCGCTCTAACAAAGTCCAAATCGGCTCAGCATCGGGACAGTTCACTTCTTGAGTAGCCTTACAAAGCTTTGTTATTTTAATTGTCAGTAGCACAATTTTGTATTAATTGTTTATTTTAAAAGAGCAGCTATCGAGTTTATTGCCGGTTCTTCTCGGTAGATGCCTTCCGAACCGGTGGTAGTGTAAAAATTGACGATTCAAAAGTGTCTTTATAAATACCTACTCGAATAAAGATATTATGAGTTTGAGTTTAGTATTTTCTTTCAAACACATCACACAGCAGTGATCGTTCAAAAATTGTATGAAATTTATCACATTTCACGTTCTCAAATAGCTGATCCGTCAAACCACCTCATGTTCATAAAATTGACTTAGGTTATATAAAGATTAAATTCTTTTAAATATTTGACTTGTGTAATATATCAAAGGTCGTTACAATTTTAGGCATCGCCCATGTAATTCATATTTTGGTCAGGCGTTTTAAAATCGATGTGTAACTGACAAGAGTAACGGTATACATATCGTGAAGAACCTAATATAAACCGTTATAATCGTACGTAAACTGGTAACCTCGTTCTTACACATTTCTGTCAAGTTAAGTGTTTTGAGTATAAAATAATTCATTTACAGATCGTTATTAATCATTATTCTCATCACGTCGAAGGATATAAAAAGCAAATAGCTTCAAATTTCATATTTGTATAATTAACAATGGAGGTCACATGATGTAAATTTGTAAAAGTGTGATTTTCACGTTTAAACTAAATATTAATAAAAAGTGATGTCAAACGAAATTGATAGTTTTTGAATATCTGAACATTAGATATTATGAAGCAATATATCAATCGAAAACGTACAATTAAAGTCCTCGACTACGAAAGCATTACGCTGATTTTAACAAAAATAATTTTAATAATATGTTAATTTTTTTGTCAATAAATGTCATACACAAAATCTAATAAAAATACATATATAATAATATAGCGGAAACAAGTATGTTTGAGTGGAAGTATTGACATATTTTTCGAGTTTTTAAGAACGTTACTGAGAGGTGGCAGCGACCACCTTGTACTGACCTAGATTTTTTCGCCACAACATTACATAAAGCGGTTCAGATAATCGAATGGAAAACTTTTGTCTGCAAGTGGTAACTATAGTTGAATAATTTTATACTTTCATTACAGTAGTAATATTAATTAGTGTGTTTAAAATTATACTTATAAAGATTTTAAAACACCAATTTTATAGTTTTTTTTTTTTAAATGTATTTTTTTATATATTTTTGAGTTGGATAGAAAGCTGATAAGAAGGTTAATGTGATGTTGGTTAGGTAACGTATGCGTTGCGGAAGAGCCGTGAAAGGCGGCTCCCAATTATGTCATAAACCTGCCTCGGACACTGCCACAGACAACGAACAATCTCCAGCCATACAAGATACAAGCGGCCGACTCGTAACCATTCAACATTTGACGAATATATTTTAACTTTTGAAAATTTAAATAATGTTTTATATTAAGCTGCTCAAAACAATAAGGAAATAAAATAGTATACATTAAACAAATAAAAGCACCAAACTCACTCTTTAAAGCCCACAGAAGCCTATCCTGTAGCCCTTCGACATACTCCTGCATATCCTCTCTGCATTGGCCAGTCACATTATTTCGCAGTTGGTTCCATTGCGCCACCAATATTGGAGCATCAATCACTCTCAGCATACTCTCTAGTCCGAGCAGATGGGTTTCGTTTCGTTCTAGTCTCATTGGCATGCTCCTCTCGTTAGTTGTCTGCACGTCTACATCTTTCGGCACCATCGTCGATTTCTCTATTTTAATCGTCTTAATATGCTGGACATTGTGCGACTTCTCTGTCGTCAAAACGGGCTTATCCGTGGTCGCACCTTCGTTGAATGTTAGACCATCTTCGTCGGCAAATAAATCGAACGAGTCGTCGTTAACTTTCGCATTTCTCGAGTTTGAAATCGAACCGATCAAATCGGAGTCTTCGATACCGCCTTTGGACGATGCTTTTTTTATGTTTTGAAAAGCGTCTATTAAAGCGCTACGGAGCTTTTCTTCGCGGGCACTTCCATTTGTATCATTTAGATCGTTACAGTTACAAACTGCACTTAAAACTAGGATGGTAAACACTAGGCGGTACATAGTGTTAGTATCACAAGCACATGTCTTCAGACGCGTTTTTTTGAAAGGTGCGCGCGCGACGGCATAGTCTTATCGACTGACGGTGCTGAGACGAATTGTGGGGTGTGACATAACAGCTGTGGCTAGGGGCGAGCTCCGGCTCACTTTCACTAGGGCATCCTTGTAGGGCGCGATGCTACACTTGTATTAGGCAAGTTAATTCTTACACGAAGGCATGATGTATGAAAGTTTATATGGCCTTCCGTATCTTTTATTACAATACTGTTATGTATAAGTTACGACGACGTTATGACTGAATAGATATTAAATTTCTTAAGATCAGATTTGCTTTACGATGTAGAAAATAGTTTTGTCGATCTTTGATTTATTCCACTGAAAAGGATTTTATTATCATACCAAATACTTTAAAATATTCTTCATACCACTAAAAAACTTATCCAAAACATTGTTAACCTGTAACCCAATTTTTTATTAACAAATTGTTGTCCATAAAGGTTTCACATCCTGTTACAAAATAACAGGTTTCAATCGCTTCAAATATTTTGTATCTATTTGATTTATCATTTGTAAGATCTATTTAAAAACATTTGAACGGTAGAAAGATTTTTGTGTCCAAGACTTGCCGATCGTCTTACCGTACCAGTCAATAATTTATCGACATATATTATTAAAATTAGTATTTTCAGCTAGTAGTTCTAGTTTAGTTTTGGAACACAAAAAACAAATACACTGTACAATTACTCTTTAGAATGGTATTACAGATCTTTCTTCTGTGTTACATATTAACGCTCTCCGCCCGTGGTCTTTTATCAAACATTAACCACAGCGATGTATTGAGTTAATTATAGATGAAAAATATCCGAGAAAATTCACACGATACATATGAAAATGGATGTGCGTTTTTGTTCCCAGCTTTTCTATAGCTTTTCATGGAATACAATATCTGATTATGCGTGCGATTCCCAAGCGTGTGTAATCTCTAAATAAATTATATATACTATGAGATACTCAATTGTATGTCATTAGGCATATATACGCTCGTGTCATGCACGCGTTTCTTAAAAAAGTGCATTTAGTTTATTTAGTTAATAAACTAAACAAAGTTATATTCATAACTTTGTTCCTATTCAAACGCACCAAATAACCAACGTTTGAAAAGGTCTACCAAATTGAAATAAACAAACAAATAAGAAAGTGATTCGGGAGCATTCCCTCAGGTCATTGAATCATATGATGTAACGTAGCTTAATTATATTACAGTTGCGTAAGCGCATTGTCTCCGATCCTACAACTTTCTTGCATTGTGGGAAAACGTTACAAATACTCACTATATTTAGTCTCTGTTTTAATTTAAAATTATCTTTTAAAACACCGTTTTAAATTATACATTTTCTTAGAATAAACCAGACGTAGTAATGTTACGCTATGAATCGCCAAGTTCATTAGTAGATTATGTGCTCTGTATTCAATAAATTAACATTTTAGAAAGTATATATTTGAAACAAGGATTTTGAGTGCGAGAGCCTGAAGCTCAAATAAAACTAAAATAATATAAAAACACAGAGAGTTAGCCTTAGTTTGAATAACATGTATCAAAATTCGAACTGTGATAGCGATCTGAGGGCTGTTATACGACGATGTAAAAATATAGTGGGTCAAGGGTACTTAATTCGATTTTTTCTATTAAAATGCTATGGATATAGTTAAGTTAAGTTAAATAGTTAAGTTTTACTTAATATATCTCATTCTATAAACTAAATAAGAATACATTTGACCTATAATTCTACTTATGAAAGTTAAAAAACTTAAGCTATTCAAGGTAAACCAAGTGAAACTCTAGTTCTTTAACCTAGCTAATAATAAAGAGAATGTGTATAAGCTATAACCAAGTGAGCCTTAAGTGATCGTCATGCTGTACTTAACAGTTCCAGATTGGTAGGTGCTACTCTACCATCGACTCTCACAATAAATAATAGGTAACGTTCACTACGCGTCATTATAGGTGAGGCAAAGGCTCGCGTTAGCAATTCCTTAATTGCTTTCAACAAAGTATAGTATGTAACAATAGGTAATAATCTTCTTCTGCTATATATATATATTAATAACAGTATATATGTTAAAACATAATACAATTATTAATAATAAATCTATAGAAAAAACCTACCAAAAACAGCTGTAAAATGCAATGCGGACTAATAATAACCTCGTACTAATTTCTAGGTAGAAAAGAGTTAAACGCGCTAGTATTATTATGTGCTTTAACACAATCTTACAAACTTTCAAATACCATTTAACTCACAATATATAAAATAAAAATATTAAATTTATATCATTACGTGAAACTCTATAGGGTTTTGTAATTGGGTTAATTTACCATCAGTGTACAAGGAAGCGTTTACCTACTGATCGAGATTACAATGCGAGTTGCGAAAGCGTCCCTGTGATATCGGGAATTGCAGACGAACAATGCCTTTGTAACATTACTCGGTATTAATAGTAGTATACGTAAGTGAAATTTGCCGTGTCTAAATGAGCGTGTTTCTTTCTTTTTAAAAAGTTATAGAGATATATAATATATCATAAAATTATTTGTGATGGTGAATCTAGGAAGATGAGCTTTATTTACTAAAAGGTTTATATAATATATAGATATCAATAAAATTCTAATTTAAAATTTTATAACGACTATGAAGTAGGTTTATTGATTATTTTATTATAAATCCGCAACGCAACCTTGCCCCCATATAAACCCTTTCGAATATCATATTGCAATCAGTGCAAGCTTGTTATATAATGTTAATTGATTAGGAATCTTATTTAATAAGTCGAGAACTAAGACTTCTTTGAATTAGGCATATACCAAATTAAATCACTTTAAAATAATATAAACACAAAACGAAAAGACTTAAAAAGCCGTATTCTGTCATTTATCCAATACGAGCCAATGTAAACACTATACGAGCACCATACAAGTTATTAAAATATCAAAAGTTCATATGATTTTTAATATAACTTTCCTAAGTACACCAAACATAGATATGTCTAATTATGTTCTCATGTTAAAAAGAATTATTTAAACATGGAACGTACCTTGAAGGTTAAGTACAGTTAACAACAAAATTATTTAATTAAATATTATGAATGTGTTACGAAAGTTTGTTTGAAAAATTAATTTCATATTGACAATTCGAAACGTGAATCAACATCTTACTCTTTGACGTAATGTATAGAGAAGTTAACTTAATTTGTTGCTCTTACATAATTTATGGTAACAGAAGAGTATGGCGGCGCCAATTATGTAAATATTGCACAAAATTGACATCGATACACTACATCCACTTTCCTTGTTTCGATTTTTTCGATACCTATCGATTTAGTAAAGTTTTGTCAGTTGTATTAGTCATACAACTCTCATATATTTTTTAACTTTATACAATCTGATTATAGATGTCAGATTGGCACATTAATTTTAACATAATAAAGATGAAGACACGGAAATGAGAGACATAGGCATATTTATTGAACTAATAAAAATACAACCTTCAAATTTTACATATTTAAATTTGATACGAATATATTGTATACAAAACTCGATTGACATAAACAATTCTGCGACTCATTTTTGTTGTCACGCTGCACATTCCCTTTCCTCATTAAGTTGGAAGTCATGGTGAGTAAATAAAACAAAACTATTGACGGTCTTGCGAAAGCGAAAAATGCCCAGTCATCGTTACTAGCATTTAAAATATCATACAATGTTTATAAAAGTATATCTCAATACTTTTTTGTGTTGACATTTTACTAACTCGAAATTGCCTATAAATCGCATATCTTCTTCTCGAAGCGCAATTTTACAGACAGGAACGAAAGAATACTTTAGTTAAAACAATGCAAGTAGTTTTATTAAGTTATCTTAAGTAAGAAATTGTGTATGTAAGTTCTTTTTCTTCCTCGTAATTCGCATTTTTTTTTGTTTTATGTATTTTTTGTTAATTTAAGATTTACATGTTTTATAATAGGGTAAATTACCCTTGATATTACAAACACTAAAAAGACGCCCCAATAAACATCATACGATATTTGAGTGGGTTTATGACGTTGAAAAAAACCCAAATACAGCTTTAAGAACGAGATTTTGCAATTCGTGTCGAATCAGCCGCGTCCGAGTTCAATATTAGAAAGTGAACTTTTTAACATAAATACATAATATTTAGCACGTCATACTTATTGTGATTTTGAAAGTACATATTTAATAAATTATACATATATATAAACTTACAACAAAGAAAAAAACCGATTCTCGTCAAAAGCAACAGCAAAGACAAATTGACGATGAATGTAATGCTCCATTAATACAACTAAAAATCTAATAAAATATTTAACTACTTAAATATTTTTAGCTATGACTTTTACACGATACAATTTTTAAATAAAGGTTCAGTTAGAGATTTACTAATGTATAAAATAAGCTGCCTTTTATAATTTTACAGCAACTGGCAGTCCGATGTTTAATTTTGATTGAATTAAAATAAGTTCAGGAATTTGATTTAAATTTAGTTTTAGTTGGATTCCTTCGGTTTAAAGCAACATTTTAAATCTGTAAGAATTCATTAAAAGTATATCGCAAAAATATTTATAAGCAAGTGTCATATTCCATTGGTATATGAATAGTTCCTATATAACAATGTTTGCAAAATAGCTTAACTTTATAAATGCCGGTATCTTTACCTAGTATCTTTTTTTATGAAAGAAATCAGTTTAAATTAAGGCCTGCATTCCAAGTCGTCAATCAACGCTCATTTGCCTCTTGATTAAAGATTTGAGTCACTGTTGATTGCAGATTTGGCTCGGTTTAACGAACGACACTCAATGGATCAACGATCAAAAAGCCAATCAACTAGAGATTTACGCTTATGAACAGATTTAATTGAGTCTGGTAAATTGGTGAATTGAGTACCGATTGTCTGTGCAAATTTTTTGTATTTCTAGTTTTCTCGGTATGTTTGTTAAGTTTATATTACAAATATCTATTTTTATTTCCGCCAGTACTAATTAATCTAGTAAATGGATATTTTTTATAACAGATTATTGACCTGAATCTGTTTGAAGACGAGGATAGATTGGATAACATACCGAAAGGGATTCTGATTTATATTATGAGGCTCCTTTTTTTTAAAAGAAGATACTAGTTCTTGCAAAATGTTACTCAAAATTGTTCAAACACAAATTGTGCAAGTTCTGCACATTTTCAAGTAAGTTAAGAAAACAATACATAATAAATTCATTGCATGTTTGAAATATTTGCTCATAACAAGCATAATATCTGATATAACTCTTAAAAGGATAATTGATAAATATTCTATAGAAGTTGTTATCTTAGATAATTCCATTTTCAGAGCAAAGAAAACATCTTAATGACAAGAAATATTGATGGTGCACTCAAATTAAAACTAAACACTTTGGGTGACCAGCACCTTGAAGCTTATAGGAATAATAAATCTCCATATGTCCCTTTCAATTATTTAATTCTAACCCTTACTTGAAAGTTGAATAACTTTTATATCTTGTGATCTGAAAATATCTGATTTTCATACAGTTTTTTTATATATTTTATAATTTCAGGTTGCTGTTTGACCTACAAGGTATTAAATTATTGAAGTTAATCATAGTGGGTGCCCTTATCTATTAACTACAATTCACTCTTCATAAAGTGACTCTGAAGAGTAGGACAATATTGTACAAACATTTGAAAATTGTATGTATAGAATGTCTCAAATGAAATGAAAGAAAATAAAGTTTTGTTGCTTACGAAAAGGCATATATAATAGAGGCATGCTGCAGGATGACAAAATTAGTACTATGGCAGGTAATGTGGTAATACTATAAATAGTGCTACTCTTTATTTGAATGTTATTTGCTTCGTAGTCTTATCAATAAATAAAGCAATGTTTATATATCAAAACTGTTTTATTGTAATTCAAATATAGAATGAATCACTCCTTTACTTAATACTAACAAATCTTAGTTGCTAGTCGCTTAATTTAATTTAATTTAATTTGCTAATATGCATTTCCAAGATTCAAATAAATTTAAAATGCAAAGAATGTTTTTCAATATATACATTTAAATATACATTTTTATAAAATTAATTATAAATTAGAAAAGATAGAAAAAAAATTCACAAACTGAGGATATCTTTATTAACAAATACATTATCAAAAAAACAATATGGTGCCGGCATAAAAATTAGTTATCTATTTTGTCTCCTAGATCAAAATACTTATATATAGACAATGTTTGTGCCAACTCGGCGGTTAGTTCTTCTCTTTGCAGTTTGAATATACCTAGTTCGATTATATGAATTTTTCTTCTGTCGATTTTACACCGTGCATCTAACATGTTTTTTTCTCCTTTGTATGTATATGCTCTCTTTTTAATATGTAGATGTAACCTTTCATACTTCTACACACCATTTCTGAATGGTAGTAGAAGTATTTGTTTTATATAGCTTTGCTTATTAAAAATATAAGAACATGAAACACACTTTCCACAATGTAGTATAGCAAATAATTATTGCTCCTAAACTAAACTTATAATAAATCAAATTTTAGAAAAAGAAAAATAATTCTTATTGTATTTTGAAAAATGTGATTGAATAAATGGCCTATTACTGTTTGAAATTCAAATGTTTTCTTGCCAATATGTGGAAGTTAATCCGAATACAAATTTAGTAAATAGAATTTGTTAGTTAAGGCTTATAAATTCCATTTCACATTATGTAGTCCTAGAGATCTTTTCTTTTGTCATTACAATATAGTGTACTGAACATAGTAAATTTAATGAAAACGTTATTTTGACTATTTTTTATTCATTCTTTTTAAATATGCATTTTTATATCCAAGATTAACATAAATTTAAAATACAAAGAATTTATTAAGCTTCTAAAAATGTACATAGAGAAAACATTTTTCGAATCAACTGATTGCCCCTCAAATGACGTTTTAGAATAAGACAGTCGATTGAGTGTCAATTTTGATCTCCAATCAAGAATCTGTTGATCATTGATTTGAGTAACGACTTGGAATACAGGCCTAAGACTTGTTAGTTGACAACAGAGATTTCATAATTGACAGTGACAACTAAATTTTAAAACTCGGCGCGCACTAGTTGCGCAAAATGATAATTATTATAAATTTTAAACAGATCAAGCTGAAGAAGTCTTTATTTTTATTAATTTGTACATGTTATTCTTGAAATCAGTTTTATCTTAAATGAACATTATTATTTTCAAAACCATGACCACATTACTTTTACTCTAATGTGAGCCCTATTTCTGATAATTGTTACTAAGTGTTAAAACTATTTAATATATTATATTAATATGGCTAAACAAGTAGCAGAAGTGGAAATACACGCGAGTGTTTCACCCGGAGATAATGCTGATGATTTAGACATAAGTGTTGATTTAATTGATGATGGACTTTATTTAGGTAATATGATTTATTATTCACTTGCACTTGGATTATTATCGTTTTCACGTCTTAAAACGTTTATTTAATGATGTAAACACGATAATAGATCTTACCAATGTGGGCTTAAATACATAATAATTAAAATATACTTACATTCCAGGTAACCTAGCCTGTGCCAGAGACTTCAAGACACTTGAGAAACTGAATATAACACACATTGTTACATTAGACCTAGTGCCACTTCCCCGGACAATCCTTGATCGTCATACTCTTACATTCAAGTTTGTGAAATGTAAGTACTTAATTCACACATTACTATATTAAAACAACTGTACTAATTGGTTGGAAAAAATTATGAGTGCAAGAGATTGTGCAAGCCTTTGTGCAAGCCTTTTTGTCTATGGGCGATATATAACATGTCTTTATTGAATATGCAGTAGAAGGAGGAATATATAATATTGAATTTTAGTGGCAGATATACCAAAAGAAGATTTAATCACTCAGCTTCCAGCCTGCAATGCTTTCATCAAGGAGGCTATTGCAAATGGAGGGACTGTGCTTGTACATTGGTTTGTATTTGTCTATTCCGTTCTATTCTAATGTTCTAAACAAAGACTGATATATTTGGTATTTTACGTCTTTTGACATAAGTAAACCAAGCTAAGTTTGTTTTTAATCACATTTTTACTTACCTTAATAAATTACATTAAAGAATATAACTGACTGTTGTCTCATGTTTTGTTTATGAATACATGTATTAGAAAATTCCAGCTACTTTGGTGTATCAAGATCAGCGGCTGTTGTCATAAGTTACATAATGGAGAAATATTCACTTTGCTATGAGGAATCATTTAGTCTTGTGAAGAGCAAACGAAGATTCATTGGCCCAAATGTGGGTTTTGTGGCGCAACTAAAGCTGTTTGGGCATATGGGCTATCAGTTGAATAGGGATGATCCAAGATTTAAGCAGTTCAGGTTGAAAATGGCTGGACAAAAATTAAAACAAGGTGTACTATGCATTCTTCAATTTGATAAAAATAATTCATTGACTAAATTATTTATCTTAATATGTATAACTGTATTACAAAATATATTTGAGTCTTTGACATGTTGATTGAGTTGACACAGATGTTATTGTGTAAATAGAGAAATACATCAATTTTTTTTTATTAATTAATTTTTTTTTCCAGTAAAAATCCTGCCCCAGTTATTTGCAGATTTAGTAAAGCCAGATCCAGGTCTTGTTAGAGAAAAGCCTGACCCAATTGTATACAGATGTAAAAAATGTCGCAGAATAGTGGCCGGACAAAGCAACATTATACCGCATATACCCAAACAGGTACATACAGCTAATTGCATATGTCTGACCCAATGACAATACATTTTTTTTAAAATTTTATAAAATAAATTCCAGATGAAAATTGAATTAGCCAAAAAGGGGATGCGGCCTCCACCAAGCACTCTCACAGGACTGACTTGTGCTGAGAATGGACAATTGCTAATTGACAAACTGAAGAGTCTCGCCTGTCAGATTATTGAGGACAAGGACTGTGGGATTACTGTACACGATGATGGGCCGAGTCAGGTTAGACATTTCAAGAGTTCTTACTAAGTGCCTACAGTTTAAAAAAAAAAAATTGTTAGCATTAGTGTTCAGTAAAAACAGATTTTTTATTATAATCATTACAAGTATATGAAACTATAGAGAAAACTAACTTCTTATATTGAAATTATTACTTAGACTGGGATTTATTATATTTTATGTGTTGATTATCAAAACAGACAGATGGACTGCGCCATCCCATAAATAATAATAAAATAGGGAACAGGGATTTGCCACAGTTTAAATATAAAACAAATGAATTCAGGTGCTAGATGGGTATAACGAGGAGAACATGGTGGATGCGTCCATTGTACGTGCGGACGCGATAGAGGTGTGCCGTGCGATGTGGTTCGTGGAGCCGATGTCCTGGATGCCAGACGTCACCCGGGAACCGGCCGGGAAACTACACTGCCCCAAGTGTAATAATAAGATCGGGAGTTTCAGTTGGCTTATGGGTATGTTAACAGGTTTTACACACTCATATAGATGTACTACACAAAGAAATGTTACAGGTAAAGCGGCACACTCCCCCCCACCCCCTTAAGGATATTCTCTGCGTGTGGGGGTTGAATGAAACTAGAAGCAAAGGTTCATACGTCTTCTTATTTATCAGACGTTAGGGTGCCATACAAATTACACCAGCTTATTCGCTAACGTCCGTCCGGAACGGATACGTAAATCTATCACTACAAATCTAACACTTGAAACTAATGCTCAAGAACTAAACCCTCGGATTACTTCTTCCGTAATACTGCATGATAAAAGGAAGTGAAAGCCACAAGTGTGTGTGTTTGTGTGTGTTGATGTGTATGTGTGTGTGTTAACAAGATGATCTTATTGAAACGAGTGTCTTTTCAATAAGATCATCTATGTGAGGTTGGTTAGAAGCTAACCAAGGACGATTCATATGCACTTCCTTAACGAAAGTCATTGTAGACATTCGTTCTTATTTAAGGCATGTCGTCATATATGTTAGATTTGGACATCTTGTTCACTGTCACTTGCGACAAAATCGTTTATTTGCATTTGGTAAAGTGACCACGTGACTGATTTTCTTTGATTATATGACGAGGTGTTACAATAACTTTTTTAATTTTTTCAGGATGTAAGTGCCCATGTGGTCAGAAGGTGGCGCCGGCTTTTTACCTGGTACCATCGAAAGTTGAATGGTCCAATATTGTACAAAATGTTCAGGTCACACTATAAGTTATACACAAATTCTTTGGCCTTATTAAATAATCAGAAACTTAGACCAGGATAAATGATCAGTTTTTAGAAATATAACTATCTCTTTCTTTATGTAGGGAATTAAAGAGGATAGGTATTGTTTTTACTCTAGAAAGAAAAAATATAATGGATTACGTAGGTGATTGAACAATCAAAGGATTCATGTGTAAAATTGTAAAAGCGGTTCTAGTACAAAAATCGACCAAAGATTTTTATTGTATATAAACTAATGTTGACTTGATTTTAAAAATTATTTTCGAAAAAGTAGCGCGTACTTTGTCTGCGTGTCTAAAAGCTTTACCATTATTTAACTTATATGAATATTAAAATTTACAAATCGATTCAAATAGAAATCTGAACGGTCATGTCAAATGTCACAATTGACAATGTACGCTTGTCAAAAAAATCACTTATGGCGTATATGACGTCACAACATGGCGGCGAGTCGGTCTTATCGTTATTAGATTCAAGTATTGAAAAATTGAACGCTCCGTGGGCATACATGTTGTCAAAAGCTGTGCGGAAATCTATCATTTTTAAACTATGGTATTTATAACAAATATAAACCGTATATACATTTCAGTATATATATGAGTATAGTGCAGAATCAGTATATATATGAGTCTCTAACTTAGAACCTAGTCGGTATATAAAATTTGATGAGAAAATATTCATGACTTTTCTGGTTCAAAACTGAAATTATAGCTAGTATACTATAGTCTACACAGGAAACCGACAATTTTTTAAGTATGATTTTTCGTGTTTGTTTATTGATTACAAGATTAATTATACCAGGCATTTCTTATGCTGTCAGTGTCATGGCCAATATCTAGATATATTACCCATTGGGTGCAAAAACTTATAAAATAACAGTCTTTCAAATCATTATGTAATCTATTTTAGATGTTTTGCTAGTTACAATTGAAATATATGACTGTGATGTTTATTTCTATTTTTAGCCCTATTCAAATAATGTTATTTTTAATACTTTGTGGCGAAATGTGTAATTTTGTATTTGAGCACTGCCAAAACTGTTTACAGATAAGAATTGGTTTGACATGGTTGACAAGACCCAAGTTGACATAAATTTTACCCATATTATTTAAAAAGTACCGATAAAACCTATTTACCCGTCGTCACCATTAGGCCTTTGAAAATTTGTATCATAGTAATTAATAAGTTGCTAGATTTAAAAGGATAGTCGAAATACGACACGACATATGTAATAAGAACAGAGTAAAATGACCATCTCATATTTAATAACATTCTTTAATCTAACATTAAAACTTGTCTTAATTCCAAAAAATATTAATTTAATATAATTTTTTTATATTCTTTGGAATTAAAGATTTGCAGTTATTAACTTATTTGATACGAAGTGTTAATACGTGGCCCCATCCTTTCTCATCCGCGGTATATCCTCCAAAGCCAATCCGTGGGCTCGTATCAGGTGCGTTTTTCGCTTCCAGCTATCGAGAAATGCCCGCGAACACAACGCACATTTGTACGGCAATTCGCCTGTGTGCGTTCGGCTGTGTCGTTGCTGTAAAGTTTAAAATATTTTTATACCAAAATAACCAGTCTTACAGGCTAAACGTTTAAAAAGTCTATTTTCGTCAGTAAGTTACATCGGACATGTCTTCATGTCCATATAATTATTAATGCGAAAGAAACTCTGTATCGCTTTCACGTACTGAACCTATTTTGATGAAATTTGGTATGGAGATAGACTAAATTTTAGAGAAGGACATATGCTTTTTATCAGAAAAAATATAAAGATATTTTCCCTTGTAATTAAAACCACGCAGGCTTCGTCCGGGTTTACAAAATTTAAAAAAAATAGGTTAATTTAACTGACTTCAGGTGCTACATTTAATAAAGACTTTAATAGAAACATAGTATCAGTGGTAAATTAACACTTACAAGTGCACTGGAGTCATAAAAAGCTTTGCCGCACGTGCACGCGTACGGACGACGTTGAATATGGCGTAGTTCGTGACTGCGGAGGGAGTTGGGCGCCGCCGTACGGAAGCCGCAGGTTCCACAGGCGTACGGTTTCGCTCCCGTGTGTGTGTTAAGATGTGTCTGTAAGTTGCCAGCTACAAAAATAATGCGGGTTATAATTGGCCTGTAACGTGCACATTACTAATGTCCCTAAACACTACGTGTGCTTAAGCACACTTATTTTTAAAAATACAAATAATTTAACTTGGTATACCTCAAGAAACTCAGTTTAGGTTACATCTTAACTCTTATCATATCTATTCTTATAACTTGCATTTTTTTTGTGATGTATATCTTTCCTTATTAATAAATAAATGAATGACTTAGGAATTTACAAGTTAGATTTCAGTATTACAAAACCAAGCGACATAATGTGAATAAAGTCACTTGATTCCGCTAAGTACATAAAGGTACAAGTGCTTAGGAAAACAAAGTAGATGGCTTTTATGTCTAAGGAAAGACAGAATATACTAAACATGAAATAATACTATATTATTTATAAATTTATTTCGTAAAACTACAACCTTACCAAGCTGATAAACACAAGGTTCCTAAGACAACTCACCGAGTTCACTGAGAGCTACTACAAGATCAAGTTTGAGAAGAAACATATGAATAGGCTCAGTTAATACATGCTATGAAGGTAAAACTTAGTCTTAGATTCACAAATCGAGGACATGCATTTCAAGTCTGTATCAAAATCAAAGAATCCAAAGTCCAACTGAATTATTATTTCCATCTAAATTAGATGTATATAATTATGTATACATGTAATTTAGATGTATGTATTGAAAACCTATTTAAGAGAAATGTAGTTAAAAAGGGTGCCTCACATAGATTACTGCTCCAACCGCAGATAGAACAGAGATACTGCTTTACAGGATCATGTGTTTTCATGTGACTCAATAAGATTTTCTTCAATTTAAACCTGAAAACAATTTCCAAAGCTTGTTTTCAGTATTTGGTCTTGGGTCTCATATTAAAAGTAGGACTTACACATCAGTAGGCTAAAATTACAGGTGTTTGTGGGTTACCACTTAGTTTTAAAAAATAAGTTTCTAAAAAGAATTTCTTATACATACTTTTTTGGGCATTTTTCACAAGCGTAAGGTCTATCATGCGAATGTGTCTTCAGATGTGTTGTCAGATATTTCCGTCTCTTGTACTCTCGTCCACATATACTACATGGATATTTGCAATTGTCAGTGTGAATTTGTAGATGCTGTGCTAATTTTGATTTCTTCTTAAATTCTGTAATATACAGAAATTCTCAATGGTTCTGTTTCTATTGTGTGTATAAAAAAATACTTGAGAAGTGAACTACGAAGTTACTTATTATTAATATGAAGATGAAACATTCAAGTTGTGTTTTTATCATAATCATACTATGCATATGAAAGCTTTATTCCATTCAAATTTTACATTTATAGCTGATGGAATAATTCTAATCACAACATTTATTTCATTCTTACTTTGACTACAAATATCACATACAAACTCCTGGCCCGAACATTCATTGACAATATGTTTTGATAGCCAATATTTAAACATAAAACTTCTTTTACAAAGGGGACAGCAATGTGGCTTTTCACTTGTTTCATCTTTATTTACTCCTTTGGTTTTATTTGTTATTGTTTCATCTTCTATGATGTCTTTTCTTATTTCGTAAATTTTTTCTAATAATTTTTCACTATTTAATTGACTAGAGCTCGTTATTTTTGTATGTTGATTTATATTAGCTACTCCTATACATAACTTATAATTAGGTAAAGTTAATATCATAGGAATGTCTTTATGTTTATTTGGTACAATAACACTTTTATCTCTAGAGGTGATGTTTTTAAGAGTAATATTAACATTTTGAGCCTTTTTTATGAATGTAAATGCTAATTCTATTTCCTTTTTGCATTCATAGCAGAACTTTTTTGGTAAACTCTCATTGTCTGATATCTGAAAACAATGTTATTTTTGTGTTAATTAATGTAATATATATTTTGTAATACGTATTTAGTAGAATAGGATTTTTATGAGCCAATCACCCATTTTATATTATTAAACAAAACCTAAACATACCGAAATATTTGTGCAATAACAAAACATATCCATAAAGCGAGTAGATTTTTCGTCATCGCATGGTACTTTTTGCATACATCCTCTGCACATATTTGTTACATCCATGTTCCATGCAGAACCTTACTCATTAGTATCTTGAATCTTCACTATGATATCAAGAGTTGTGTTGAGAATTAAGATTTCACAAAATTTTAATCAATAGAATGGTTGATGCAAATTTAAGTTTTATGTAAACACTTTTATTGCGTACCTATATTTATTCTTTATCTTCAATCCACACAGGCTACAATTTTTTTTTCAGGATTATTAATATCTTCAGTCAGTTAAACAGAATATATTGGCGGTATAAAATATAAATAATGTAAAAAAACAAATAAGTAATCGTGACAGTTACTACATTGCATCGCTGACACTAGATGTCGTTTGTGGCAGAAAAACAAATTACTTTTCGTTTCAACGTATATAACAATGTGTTCTGTAATATTTTTTACATAGAGTTTTAATATATTTACAAATCAAGCAACTATTCATAGAAGAAGTTAATTTATTTTAATATACAATTATTAAACTAATTAGACAAACGAAAAATTTTATAGACAAAAAGGGTAAAATACACTTCGTTTTGCTCTTCAGCACACTAAAATTACTTTACAAATGTCCATTATTAGTTTCCGCATTCAACATTGAAATAAATGTATTCAAACATGGATATATTTAATTATACAATAATTTATAATTATAGTTTATACATTTACTTATCTAACTGATTAAATAATAACGTGCCATAATTGTATAAAATCGGAAATTATATAAAAATAACGTTTATTTAATATTTCGATCGTAAAATTATGAGCTAATAGGCACATTACCAAATACCTATTTCACAATCTGCAATAATTAACGCGCCTATCCATCTCTCATTATTAGAATTTGCATGAAATAAGTGGGTCAGTGCCATTGAGACGTTATAAATATTTAGAATTTTGTTTTTATTTAGAAATAGTTTTTGTATCTGTCAGGTGCTTTCGGAGATCGTCCAAGCCGATACCAGTCAAGGGTGATGCTTCTAAGAGAATGGGGACATTCTGAAGTTCTTTACTTAGCCTGGCAAATTGTAGCATCAATAGTGCTTCGTTTCGCATCTGTCGGTATGCTGCATCCATCTTGCTCAGGACTAAAATAAACTGAAACACATTTAAACAATATAATACTTAATTTTTTTTTACAAATTCTATAAATTATAAGACAAATTTAAATATTTTTTATTCGGTAACTTCCATAGGACCATTTTGAATCAGCTCAAATCTAAATGACTCTACGCATGTTCGTTCGCGACCAAGCTAAGAAGAAGCGGACAAGACACTCTGCTTGGTTGTTTTTTACAATGTTTTGGGGCAAGGCGAAGTCGGAGTAAATTCCCAAACTTATCCATCATCAAAAAAACAGATATTTACAAAAAAAATTAACAGACAAAGTCAACAAATTGCTTGGAATTTTGTTGCTACACATTGATCTTACAAGTCGCTTTAAATTTAAATAGTTGTATTATACCTTTGCTCGCTGTAACTTAGGTTCAGCAAGTAGCGTGTACAACATCACAGCCGCAGCAGAGATTTGGCATAAGTTCGATGTGTCAACTACAAATATTACCTGTAAGGTGAAGTTATATTTTTTTTTCTTATTATTATGCAAATTTAAACAAAGACATAAAATCTTCTATTTTTTTTTAAAAATACTATCTAGTTAATTTATTTGTAATAAATTCGGGTTTATTTAGATTAGTTTAGTTTTATTAGTCCGTCCATAAATAAGTTTTATGGTAATGATGTAAACCCTTACCGTTTACAAAAGGTAAAATTATCTCTGGTTACCAGAAACAATTGGTATTTTGTTAATTACTAATATAATATTAAAGAATACAAATATAATTACACTTAGGTATCTTTTACCAAGGAAGTAAAATCTGGTTTAGCAAATTTTAATAAAAGTACATAAGTCAGGAATAAGGAATCACTAAAAATGGTAGCCTACCTTACCGATTCCATCAAGATAATTACTCCAAAGTTGTGACATTTCACCGCCAACCTCTCTTATAGTTATCACCTGTTTCTTTCCATGTCTGTTAATGTAATGCAGATCGAAAATATTCGTTCCGATTGTTGGCACTGGGCTGTAGGTGTAATCTATTCCTTCAGCGTCTTGTAATTTTTTTAGTAAAGTTGTTTTTCCAGATCCTTTAGGACCCACACAGAGAACCGCAATCTTTTCTTCTGGATCGTCCATATTACTTTGTTACTTCTATAGTTTAGAAGCCATGGTAACAATTGGGTCATCCACTTCACGTCAGATGGCGCTATACTTAATAAGAGCTGTTTTGTGAATTATAAATGTTAAATCGCATCTTATTGGATACACAGTTCGTAATACATGATGACATTGAGAAAAGGCCTCAAACTTGTACACGAATCTCATTGAAGTAGTTCTGTTAAAATATTAATATCACTGATATCGTTGTATCTATCCATAATTATTTAATAAATTTATTTATTAAACGTTTTATTGGCAAATGGTAAGCTTGAACTTTTTGGCCTCTTTTGGAATAAATAATTCAGCATCATAAGAGTATGAACAACCCGATTTATATTTAAAATAATCTAAAATGATTTCTTAGTATTCTTGCTAGCGGTATCATGACTGCAAGTTCATGGATACAGACAATACATTAATTAAGTAAAAGTAAGCAATTAATGTACAAAAACAAACTGACCTTCAGACGTGAAAACTCAGGGTTTTCTTTGTGTCTTTGTGTCGAGATAACGAAATGCTCGCCATCTTTGAGTTACGAAAATACGATTTTGGAACTTATTGAAAAATTTCCGATTCTCTGAGAAAAATTGTACAAGAAAGAATATCCCATAATGCGGTACGTAAGCATATATAATAATATATTTTGTAATGTAAATAAATTGCCAGTGTTCAAGAGTCTCAATTTCAATTATTCTCAAGGCTGTATTTAAGTATATAAAGTTCCATGACAACGTTGCTTAGCAACTGAGAGAGCTTACATGAAAGGCACAAGTGATGCCGTGGGCTGTTCTAGCCAGCCAATAAAATGGTTGCCATGATAAGAACCTTGCGTAGCATATGAGTTGGCATTCTCTGTCCGGCAAGTACAGCCTTAAACTTGCTTTACGTAACATAGCCTAATGCTCTTTAAGATACGCTAGTGATGTGTATCTAACAGCAAACGATCGATGACCTTTGAGTATAACTTGAAAAATATTGCATATATATTGTTCTAAAAAGTATAGTGATAAAACATTTAAGTTGAATAATAAACACTAGGAAATTTACACCAAGGTCAAATACATTTTCTGATGAAGGCATAAAATACGAATGAATAACGAGATTTTACAGAAATTTACAGAGTCATCAAAATAATTAATTCTTTATAACTTCTTTTTCTTTTATTATATTTTGAGATACACCGCAAATAATCTTGAAATATAGCTAAAATTAGAATAGAGTTTATAAATAAGGAGGTCATTTTGTCCCATATTATAATTTGTTATCGTAGTAGCAGGCCCCCTCCCTATTGAATGAGGTTAGCAAGCCCGCGAATTTCGGCGCGGAGCTGTGTAACTAGGCCAGCGCGCCCTTGACACACTGACTCACTAGCAGCTACAAGCGCCCGCCATTGTTTTTCAACAATCAATAAATAATACACCGGGCGAACTTACGTTTGCATATTTACGCAACTACTCATCGACGCCATCTTGGCAGTACTTTGGATTTGTCGCCCTGTCAGCTATGAAGTATACGTCCAACCTGCATTTTCTAAATTTTACTTAAGTTATTAAGATCTCTTTGGTAAGATTATGTTGAAATATACTAATTTTGATGAAAATTAATATAGGAAACCAAAAATATTTTTGACCTAATTCGATTAGACAAAGTCGCGTGCAACAGCAATAAAATTAAGACGCGCAAGGCCTACCTAATTTAGTTATCATTCTGACCTTCATCGGCGATTTCGAGGGTTCTTTTGTCGCCTTAATGTTTGAAAACTATTTCTAATACCTCTTATTATTCTTCACTAATAATAAAGGGTTCGGTTGGCCTTGGCTTATAAATGAAATACAATTTGAAAATAAAACAATAAAAATCCCTGACCTCCCTATTGTTTCATTTAGCGTTATATGATACATAAATGTAATTAAATTTAATCGTGCAATCATGTAATTATGGATAATAAGTTTTATATTAAGTTATTTGTCCATTACGAGTCAGGAGACGTCCATACATGATGCTGGAGTACTTCATATCCATAGATAAAAGACGAATTATCATATTTACATCAAAGCTCGGAAAATTAAATGTAATGATAGATGCTCATATTTCATAATTTTTATTTTTTATTTTTATTCTATTTATAAAAGCATTGTGCTGACCACTAATTTTAAGGGAAAAAATATCAACACAATGGAATTGTTTATATGATTATTCTGTGTGACCATACAAAGGCATTGAATTGGTATTATATAAGTAATGTAATTCTGCGTTGCAATCATTATTCAAATATATATTTTATTTGTGTGTTTTATATACATAATTTGTTTAAAGCGAAGGAGAGTCCGAGACCATATTAAAAAATCGAAAACTAATATTCTTTTACGACCTTATAAGGGTAGCTTGTGTAAAATACTTGCGTACCGCCTTCTATAGTCACGTATGTTTGTAGTACAATATTGGTCTGTGGTAGTAATGTCTATCTTTAAACGTCATCACACCAAAAAGGTTTGTAATGCACTCGCGTGTCGTCACAAGTGCATCGCGCGTCACAAACTGTCACTTTCTGTCACGTGACGTCGCGCGGGTGAAAGCCAGGTTGTTCACTCGGTTTCTTACGCTTTGCATGCGTTCAGTTAATTACGTTAATCTTAAACACGAATAGTATTGCAATTATTTTTACATAAATAAAAATAAAATACAATTTTCAACCGTTCTCAAAAGACTCGGTTTAGGATATCACTTGGGTTGTGAATTTTATTGACACGGATGATTAACTTAAGAGATAATAGTTATATTTACCAATAAGTTAGTAAATATTATCTAATCGCTAAATGTATTATATGTTTGCTTGATGATGTCTGTTATTATTTATTGAATAGGGCAAACGAACAGGAGGTACATAATATTATATATTTTCATCTGGTAGAAGCTGTAAAACTTTTTAATATCTTATAATATTAATAGTAAGTTTGCTATTTTGTTTCATTGAATACTGTTTATGTTCAATATTAATATGAACCTGTATCTTACATTACAGAAATTGGGTCACACAAATATGTCTGTTATGACAAAAACATATCATAACTTCTTTTATACAATTGGTTTAAGTTATAAATAGTAAACGTTCCGATCCCTATGCATATTGGCAATTCTAACAATTAAATCAGGCAACCACAGAAACCGAACAGACTTTAACAAAACCATGGAAACAGACTGCATGTTCCTCAGATAAGATGTAAAATAGAACGTAGTACGCAATCACATATACAAGCAACAATTCACGGAAAGGCTATTATTCCAATGCATAACTATTTAGTCTATGGCATAATAAATTTTGTGAATAAATCGAATAAAATAAATCCCCGACCAATATTATGACAATGGTTACGAAAACGTGGCGCTATTTCAATTATTCTCCGCGATTCAAACTTTCCGTCATGTTTAATAAATTTCTTTTGACCCGCTTTAATAAGCTAGTCATTCTACTAGTTGACAGCATCGCGATTTTGAAAACGAATGAATTTGTTACGAACGCTTTGGTGGGATCCTTTTTGGAACTTAACACGTTTTTTTAAAATAAGAACGAAAGCTCATTGACGATGGACATTTAAGTGCCTTAAGGATTTTGGAAATGGGACTTTGTCTTAAGAATCGAGTCAATAATAAAATCTTGTAAATACCTGTGGTGCTTGAGCTTTTTAGATTTTGCAAAAGCTATTGGGATTTTTTTTTCTTTTATTTAAGGCTGTTTTTAAAGAACATAAGCCAGGCTTCCTCCATTTGACTGCCGCTGAAATATTTTACTTATAAATGAATATTGCAATAAATTCATTTTCGTTACAGAAGTTTACCAGACCATACTTTAGAAGCTATTACAGGGCGCAATAAAATAATTGTCTGTAAATTACACTTCCTTTTAAAGAAAACAGAAAAAGGAATTAATTTCCATGTTATTTAAACCAATATTTTTATAGCTAAAATTACTAGTTACATTTTTAGTATTGTTGAAGTCGCACAGTACTTAAAAATTCACATAAATTAAACTAAATCCACAAACATGGATCGATACATTTCGCTTTGTCTTATCAAACAATTAATTATTACACCTAATCTATTATATATACGTTAATTGCCATTTTTTTTATTCTCGCCATCCACTCAAACACAGGTATATAGCATATGTGCATCTCTGTCTAAATCAACAAAGTATGTTATCGCGAAAGCCGCGGTGAAAGAGTCATTGCCCTGCGCGAGAGCAACGAACGTCTTTGCAACGCAACCCCCCCCCCATACACCGCACGCATCGACATCATATGGAGTTGTGAACCCGCCCAAAATTGGATTCACATTCATCAAATGCTTTAAAAATAACTCAAAACGATCGCTACCGGCTATATACACGGCATTACTAAATCATGGGTTTAAATTGCATGATTAGTTTTTAAATTCATTTCGTTTTTACCTGAGCAAAATTTAATATGACCCTGATCCTTTATAAACTGAGCAATGTAAATATTTAGGTGATATTCATAGTTAAAAGTACATTACAAAAACTATCTATCTATATATAAATAAAGATATGTATTTTATTGTATTGGATAACTTTCCGATATTTTAAAAGTAATTTTGATTTCAATTATAAGTTTCCTAACACATCATTCCGACGTTCTTTTTATTCGAACAAAAAAAAGAATGTCAAAAAGTCTCAAAGTCAGCCTATTTTTAGCTAATATTAATCAATCAAAGCAATCATCGGTTACAAAATAGCGGGCTAATTTACTGTCACAAAAGTATGTTTGATTAGGAATCAAGATAAGATAATTTGAAAGAGTCACTGACCTGATTATGTAATGAGTAATTTTACATAGATTATGCGTGAGGACTATCCTCTCGTCTCATGCTTTTGTTGTATTGATCAGTATTCCCCCAAGATCCCTTTACTGTGTCGGCAATTGGCTCAGCATCGGGACAGTTCAATTCTTGAGTAGCCTTACAATGCTTTGTTATTTTAATTGTGAGTGACACAATTTTGTATTAATTGTTTATTTTAATAGAGCAGCTATCGAGTTTCTTGCCGGTTCTTCTCGATAGATGACTGCCTTCCGAACCGGTGGTAGTGTAAACATTGACGATTCAAAAGTGCCTTTATAAAGACCTACATGAATATAGATATTTTGAGTTAGAGTTTATCTACAGGCTGTCTTAACTTAATTACGTCTTTATTGATCGATCGAAATTTCTTACTTTAAGTATCCTTTCGTCTCTAACTTTGAAGTCGTTTTTACTTTACCAAAGTTACCAGCCTCTTTATATTTTAACTTTTGCTTATTTAATTTAGAGGATACTGTTTTAATATAAATGTATTGCTTTAAAATAGTTTAGGTTAGTTCGATTGATCAGTACACGAAACGGAAAAGATCTCTGTGGACGGACGTTGTTCAATCGAATATATATAGTAATATAATATATAGTAAGTCTACTGCATTTATTTAACCTAACTTAATTCTACAATATTTCAATAGTTTAGTTAGTAGATTCCGCATACTTCAATATTGATTAGTAAATCATAAATTAAATAATAAGTCTTATTATTTCGTATAGACGAATGATTGTTGTGAACGGAATACCCATACTTGTAATACATAAAAAATAATAAGGATTATGAATATCTTTAATGTATTAGAATTATATTAGATGGGCAGCTCTATATTATATAAATTGTGCCGATGCATTAGACGCACACAGACACACACAATGCGCTGCCAATAGACGCGTTGTTCACACTGCACTTTTGTCTAGGAATTCAATTCAACAATTTGTTTTTATTTAATACACATATTAGTTTCAACGGCATACTTATTTCATGGTAGTCTTAACCTTAAAAAAGCAATCATTGTAATGATCTCGACGATTTAATATACCATTTCTATATATATAGTATTTAGGCGGAATAGATAATAAAGTACTCTGAGTCTTAATTACCTACATAAAATTACCAACATACATACCAGAGAATGAAACTATGTATGTATATGTAAAAAATAATAAAAAGAAAGTGTTAGTTATTGTCCAGTGTGAAGCGAGCTTAGGAATAGTTCACTCAGTGAAAGTGTATTGTGTCTGTGCGCACTCGCAGCCGCACACAGACGCAACTTTTTCAACACACTCTGAAAGCTTTAGATCATTGTGCTTTCATGATTTCTGTAAGGTGATTTTTATTCTACATGACTTTAAACAATTATATAGGGAAACGTGACAATAGATTTTATATTAAAATAATCCATGAGAATATAAATTGATGGATGCAAAATACTTGAATTGACAAAACAATAATCATTTCCACGGTATGCCAACCAATGGACTTTGTCACAGCGTTACTAGACGACGTAGATGGTCTTATCGGAAAATAATTAAAAAATAGAGTCGACATGTCAAGAAAAGCTTCAAACAGATTTTAATCAATATGAACGTCAAACTTCCTGTGTTTAAACTATTTGTATATAATAACGTCCGGCACTGTTAATTACAAAGACAGCAAGAAATCAGCCAACACACAGAATTAGCATGACAAGTTTTTCATCCGTTGATTAATATGTTTTGTCCCTCGAGGAAATTACTTTTACCCAAACGAGTGATGTTTATGGACCTTTATAGCAAGGATTGTATAATGTTGGTTACACGTAAAAACTTACACATTCTCTCCTTAATTTTTTTGTCTTTACAATATAATAGTAGGAACTGGTATGAGTATGAGAAGAAATTGAGACGTTTAAAATTTTCGGGATTTTGGGAATACAACTATAGAGTTTATTCGATGACAAATAACTAAGCATTTCGAGTTAATTTTGTATATAAGCCTGTTGGACAAATACCTATGTATTAGACCAATAAATAATTTCTGAATATAAGACTAATTATTATATTTTGGTAGGTACAGCTTCCTCAGTGTTCGGACCTTTACGTATCGATTTAATGTATATTTAAGAGTTCAGCGTGAAACAAACACATAGGCTTTATTAATATTAGTGGTAGCGATCCGCTTCCGTCCATCCATAAATAATGCAACGCCTGTGGCGTTGCTCGCTTTGATCTATGCCTCTAATTATGTGTTAATACCATCCTGTGTTGTTTATGATTACTACGCAAATAACGATATGTTGGATTGTCTTTGGGACAACACAACGACAATTATTAGTGTGAGATTTAGGCATACAATTTGCGAAAGCATTATTTTTAATCGAATAAACTCAGATGATGCTTCGGTCAGCCGTGGTGTAGTCATACTAATAAGATGCGAAGTCGCTTTTCTTGTTACTATTTAAACCCTTTAAAATTATAATCAGTCTATAGTTTAAGCGTAAACTAAACTACATAGGAATTTTAATAAAAGCACAATCAGTCTAATTTCCTTTTTTTGTTAAAAAAGGGTTAGTTTTATGTTATATAGAATTGTAATTAAATTATCGCCCTTTCTGTGTATCAATAAAATTATTATCTGTAATGAAGATTAGATTGATATTTCTATGGAATGATTTAATAAATAATTCAGATATGAAATAAGCATAGTTTTAGGAATGTAGAGAACCGATAACCGTGTACAGGCGTAAGAATTATTGCCGATTTCTAGGTAAATCATTGCCTATTACGAGGCAAAGATACATACATCACACAATCATGCAATTAAACTAATCCGCGGTTATGTCAGTGCATTTCTCCTTCGCCCCCTCCCCGCGCTCTCTCTTGCCTCACCCCCTCCCCGCCCGGAGTGAATGCACTCTGTGTTACGTAACCACGCAGAAGTGAGTTTCGCTTACTCTATTAAGATTTTCCAAGGTGTTAAGTTTTTCTATCGTTTGTCAATACATTAATCATTTTGTATACATAGAAAATGGGATGATATAATTAAATGTAGGCTTTGAATATATTTAAATGACGACGAAGATTCGTTTAACTTTTAATGCTACTTAACATTGGCGTTAATCACTTTCAAATTCCATGTTCCAATGATTGTTTTTAATACGTACAATTCTTATTTTAATAAAAATATTCCGGTAGCGATACAATCCCAGATAAGCAAGGATTTTATTTGTATATTAAGCATATACCAGCAGCAATGCCTTCACCAGCAGGAGTAAGCGTCAATACAGCAGATGAAAGATATACACAGCTGTCGCCGAGCTCTGCACGTCCGCTGATTTGACGAGACTGCTGATTTCATATTTTATCAATATAAACTTACGTGGTGCTAACATTCAGCTGGCATTAGCCTGGATACGCCCAACAAACCAGACCAATGTAGATATTTTTTCAATAATTAATGTGATTTTATGACGCCTATGTATACTTACTCAAAGTCCTTTATAAGATTTTTATGTCAAGAGATAAGCAAACCCCGTGCCACTTAGTTAGGTTTCAATTTCTCGAACGATTTCAATAGTACTTTAAAATTTGTTTTAGTTTTGTGTTTTGTTTTATTTTAAGTTACTTATATTAGTTAGGTTAATATTTTGTTTTTTTAACAAACTTCTAGTTATCTTGTAATATAATAATAAAAAGTGTAAATCAAACGTAATATTTCAATAGAAGATCAATTATACAAGAGTGATCATGAATGTTTATTCCAAGAAATGGAGCTGACGGCATCTGCAATTTCAAATATATTTCGAATGATTATCACTATTCTACATAATAAAATGTTATAACGGCCGTAGTATACAAAAGACAGTTTACAAAATGCGGGCAATGGCCAATAACGAATGTTGCAGGCAAAAACAATGGTTTGGTGCTTAGATGGTGCGGCTTACTTTCACTGTTATGTAACAATGCGTTGCATTCAGCAGATAGAACAATCGCATATAACGTAAAACATTTAATTTGTGGCTAGGAAATGTTATGAGACTTTCGTATGCAGATTTGTGTAAATTTACATAAACTCTCTGCAATGAATGAGACGTGATTATAACCTTTTCGAACTTTACAAAATTTTAGACAAAACAAATTGAGTAACGATGCAGAAACAAATAGAAAAACCTTATCACAAAATTCCCTTAAGGTCATATATATATCTAAGTTTACCATTTTTCCTGTTACCAAGGCTATTTTTTAAACATAAAGGTAAGTAAATTTGTCCTAGTATAGCCTAATGAACTATGTTCTGATAAATATGTAAATTAAATACAAAAGTATACGTAAATACGTACTATGTTAATTGTATTATATAAAATTCTCGTGTCACATTTTTGGTCCCCCTACTCATCCGAAACGGGTTGACCGATTCTCCTGAAATTTTCTGAGCATATTGAATAGGTCAACATCTATTTTTAGAGACTTTTTTTATTTTATTTTTTTGGCAAAACGACGTTTGTCGGGATCAGCTTATCTTGATCAGTTGTATTATATAATATATAAGATATACATATAGAATGTATATTTAAAAGAAATAAAGTAGACGCAAAAGTTGGCTCACTATACCATTATAGACATCGTTTACTCAGCTCCATTAGTTAACACGTACCGGATAAATAACTTTTGAAAAAGGTGACGAATACTGTTTTTGGAATTACAAAAGCAGATACTGACTTACCTTCCCTTGAGGGCCATGCGTCCGTTGAACTTTTGCTTGTAGACATTTTGTTTGTGAAAAAATAACGTCATCAGGAAACATCCTCGATCACCTTAACGCCATAAAAGACATATTTTATTATTTAATTTTCACATTATTCATAAAGAAATGCTTTTGTTTCTTTTATAGAACATGGGTGGATAAAGTTGGCCTAGAACCTAATGCGACAAAGGGTTTACCTGTTTCCCGGTCTTTCAGAAATCAATACGCTCATTTACTTCACTGGTATTCGTTTGGCTATACCTCAATGGTATGGCTCAACACTGGTACACGCCACAATGTTCCTAAAGAAAGTCTCAGTTGTGGCACGACAGACATCGAGGCGATACCGGATCGAATTTTCAATTCTACCATAACATGCGATGATGGAATTCAGCCGCACTTACATAGAAATGATTCGAATACTCTTTCTCTTGTCTCTTTCACATGTCTACGCAGCGCGAAAGGATTAATCCGCTCTGAAAGTTTTGGGAAGCTCTCCCATCATGGCCAAAAGCACGCTCTATAAAGTTGCTGGCGGAGGCGACTAAAGAAACGACTCTTTTAATTAGGATATTTTGGTAGTTTGTATATTTTAATAGATTACATTATACAATTTTTAAGACACATTTGAGTTGATTATTACAAAATCGTAAAAAATAAACCAGTCTACAAATAATTACTAAATAATCGATAGCGAGAAAGGTCGCCGGTAGAAGGAGGGTTGGCAGAAGGAAGAAGTCGTGGTTGTATAATATTCGGCCATGGACCGGGAAAGCTAACGCTGCGGAGCTATTCTGCAGTTCGAAGGATAGACAGGCTGCCGGGAAGCTCATAACCAACCTTCACTTGTTGGAGGGGCACTCTTAGGACAAGAAGAAGACAAATAATTGAATGTATACGAGTGATTCTCTCTTCCTTAGTGTAAGCGAGCGACTATATCATAACTTTTATCTAAATATTTTAGTTTTTATACGTTTAAAACACGACATGGGTGATTGGTTGTATAAATTAGTGAGGAACGTTTTATCGTTAAATAAAAAATAACTCTTTTATTCAGCCATGTTTACAGATTGATAAAATCTGAATAACTTATCTTGGAGCGGCTACCAGTGTTACATAAGAAAGTTGTGTGAGAAGTTATCGTGCGGTTATGGTGTGAGTATACGGACGTTTATGTGTTGTGTTTCAATTACTGTTACTTTTTACGACAACAAAATTTACTTGACTACACTCATAAATGGCATTTAAAACAATTCACTCAAACTTTTACTCCCTCTCGATGTAAAATTATATAACAAAACTTTTAGGTAACAATACTCGTAGGAACTTTGTGTTCCTGGCTTACGTGTATTGTTTGGTAGCCCTCAGGCTCATTTTCGTATAAAAAAATAGTTTTTTCAATACATTAAAATCTAGGTAGGTCTATCGTTTAATATTCTAACACGCTATACTTGTTCTGCTACTAGTTATAGTAACTTTTCTCTTTATAGCTTAAAGTTCTTTGAAGCTTTATAGCTACTACGACAAAGTCTGAATTTATATATATATCAAACTAATTGATACTTTAGTAATTAATACTCTTTATAAGCATATCACCCAAATCGAAGTGCAGCACGGAAGCTTGACCTTTGAATTGGCAATGGTTGTGACCTCCTCCGCGACCTCCGAGGGACCTCCTAGAACGCTCGAGTCAGTAAACTTTCGTCACTTTTCGCACACAAATTCACGTTCGCGATAACACAGCTCTAGGTCATTGTGGCCTTACAAACCACATATGCCTAATATGACCTTATTGATTTTCACGCATATTTCATTTTTAGGTAATAGTCGCTCATTTATTTTTATTGTGAATAACTATTATTGATCTTTAATAAAAAAGGTTTCATGCTTTATCAGTATGATTGGGTTAGATTTGAGTTTGGATACCAAATTTCATATTGGCTAAGCTATTTCTATTGGAATATAGTATTTTTTTAGATTTTTATTTAGATTTTCTGTACATCGGTTATTTAACAAATAATTACATTTTGAAAATTAAAAATGCAACATAAGCAATATTAAAGTAAATAATGTCTCAATTAAATCTTAACGGAAGTTTACAGAATGGCCTTAATCATATTTTTGTTAAAAATACAAGTTTTTAATGTATAAAATCGGTAAAGTTCAATAAGGTTCACTTCCTCGTCTGAACTCTTACTTTTACAGGACCTCGCTATGAGGTCATCATTTAAAGCCTCCGTTTCGTTCAACTGTTCAGTCTGTGAAGAGTAATTTTGAACAGAAACTATTTTTTTACATACATGTAAATAATCATATTTTTCATAATAAAACCCATGGCCCAGTTATATAGATTGAACTGCTAATCGATATTAGTTACAATTCTTTTATGTCTACTTTATTAAAGTGTAAACTAAATTTAAAAATTCATCTTCTAGGTCGCGTAAATATTTAATATACAAAATTCTCGTGTCACAGTTTTCGTTCCCTTACTCCTCCGAAACGGGATGACCGATTCTCCTAAAATTTTCTGAGCATATTGAGTAGGTCTGAGAATCGGCCAACATCTATTTTTAGAGACATTTTTTTAAATTTATTTTTTGGCAAAACGACGTTTGTCGGGATCAGCTAGTATGATGTAAAAACTAATTTTTGATGCCAATATAAGAGTTGAAGTAGCCGTTCTTTTTTTTATTCTTAAAACGGGAATCACTTAATCTCTATCTTTGGCTGATAGGTTTCGCGGCACGATAATTATACGTGTGGGTATATTATGGACGTGGTAAATGATAATTCTATATGCCCATATGAACTTGTCTTCGTCTTTTCTTTACGCAGAGACACATAGAAATAACTCTTTAAAAAGAACACAAAATACCTTCTGTCAACCCAAAAGCGTCATCGCGAATGAAGCCAGACGAGAAAACTTAGTAATAGTAAGAGTAGAAATAATTTAAAAAAAACTTCCTTTAAGTATGTAAACGCGATTTAATTACGAAACACTGTGTCTCGGTGATGTCTGACAGTTGTCTGATGGTGTTGAAGGGATCAATTACGCATCCCGCCGAATTTCGGGTTCAATACAATATCATAGTTGGACACATATGTTACCATAACCAAAGGTAAACTTATCTTGTGTTAATTAAGTGGCAACACAATACAATGTCACTGACGCAGTTTGGCGGGAAGTGTTACCTTGAGTGACGTTCCGCAGCCTCGCTAGCGGCCGCGAGACATCGCCCATGTTCGGCTGTAGTCGGCAAAGATCGCCGAAGGCCCGTGCTAAAATTTAACAATTAAGATGAAATCAAATAACAGCAAATATTCATCTTTTACAGTCGTTATGCAATTTTTTTCAATTATTAATCTCCTGATTAAATTACAATTGGCTGCGCCCTTTGTTAATTTCTCTAGGTCTTGGAAAGAGTGCCGTGGCAAATTTATTGATTGACAACCAAAAATAAGTGTATGCACTATAATATCGTGTTTTCGTTTGTTTTCTCATGCCGCGTCAAAAATTAAATAAAAACCGTCGTCAGTTATATATTATAATAATTGTTGAAGGATATATTCTTACTTATTATATAGCAAGCGAATTTTTTTTTACAGAATTGTTAAGAAAAATAAGTGCTCATTGTGTTCTTGTGCCATTTATTAAGTAGTTTATTATTCTATTATTAATCATATTTAATATACTATTAATTTATGCTATGTTAACTTAATATATAAGTACTTTTTTAAGATCAACGTGCACAGCCTGTTGCATTTTCCGTGGACAAATAGCTTAGTCAATTTGAATGAGTTTTATTTTCAGAGCCTTTTTATGAGGGCTGACTTAATAGTGATATATAATTGTTCCAAAAAAATATCTAGGTATCAAGGTTGATAAATAATCTTGCGTCTGACCCGATTCACAAAAATTCACGGCTTCAATAAGTTCGCGTCACAATAAAAATAGTGTCGAGGTACGGGGGCGCGGTGGCCAGTGGTCCTTCAGTTCAGTGACTCGTAGGCCGGCGCGGAGCGCGCACGTCTGTGTAATAAGTGACATTTTGCGGCTGATACATCATACGTGACAGAAGTGCTGTGCGATTTCAAACTTATTTGGATGATTTATTTTTATTTATTGTATTGTGTGCTTAACGGTACAGTGATATTGGATTGCGTATTGGATGAGCGTGAGTTAATATGCATTTATTTTTATATTAATAAATAAAATCGAAAAATAACAGCGTTAATAATAGAAAAATTTGCTACGTCGTTAAATTAACATAGAGTTGCTGCTTAAAAATTACTTTCTCCGGTTCTCTTAGCGTAATTTTCACTTTCATTCTTATTTTTACGATTTCTCGTTTATGAGAGACAAGTTACAATAACATAAAAATTAGTAAGTTACTACGTTCTACGTAACGATGGTAGTGAAGCCATATTTTTCTATTTGTTACCGACGTTAAAAAAAAATGAGACCTTTTTGCATACTATGTAAATATTTGGACTTTATGTTTTTTGTTTTATTTCATTTTTTTTATGTCGACCTTGAAGTAAATCCTAGGTCCTCAGTGGAAGGCCATTACCTTCATTAATGGTAATAAAATCCAAGGCTCCTGATGATACAGTGTGTAATGAGATATGAGTAATAAGTAAGCGTTGATGACTCTACCGAAAAGAAAAAAATTAATTGTTATTTTTTCTGTTTAAATTTTCATGCGAGTGTGGAAATGTTAGAAAATACATTTGCTGGTTTATAACTTACGACACATTTCTTGGAATTTTTTTTTAAAAGTGGAGATGTGGAATTCTTTATTTGTATTATATTATATGCCTCAGGATTATATTAACATTCTTTTATATTTATTTAAATATACAAAGGTTGTTTTAACTAACTTTTTTTTCCATTTTACTCAACGTGCGAATATTGTGTAAACTTATTAAAGGTTTAAAAATATTTATCGCATTTATAATTGAGTATCATTTTCTTAATTCACATTTCTTTTAAATGTTAAGTCTTGTATATGTCGTTATAAAATAATGTAAATGGATTTAATACAACGCTACCAAAGCGCCTGTAGTTTATTGCAACACCTGAAAAGTTCTAGAACAAATCAGGTACATTTCGTAATTCATAGTTACACAATCATTGTTACAAATGTTCATTTTGAAAATAACTCGTAGATTATTTGTAACGTACACAAAAAAAACCTACGTGTTTCTGATTAAAAATATTCCATTCAGTTTTCCACATAATTTTAACTCAACATTCGCCTCCTCTGTAAAAATATTTGACTGTCTTTGTTTTAATTTTGCAATGAAACTTGATTGAATATATAACTTTAAATTTGACACACCGCGTTCGGCCTTTGAACACTATAAAGCGAGCGAAGTATTTTTTTTAACAATTGCAATAAAACAAGATCAAATCCGGTAACATATCAAATAATTATAACATTTTAGTGTTATATATTAGATCTTTTATACCAAATTGATTTAAAAACATTCTGATGAGTAAGACTCCGGTTTAAATAACCTTGTCATTTAATACTAGTATTGCGCAGTTACAAAATAGTGTTTTTAGTTTTTAATAATTAATTAAAACGCTATAAATATTGATTATATAATAATAACTTTAAAACTCATGAAACGGTTAAAAATTGTACTATATGTAATCTTCTCATGTTCTAAATCTATGACATATAAAGAGAAGTTATATATAGTCCAGGTTATCAATTTCATGGCGACAGAAGATACCATCGCCATTATATAATTAATTTGCGTGTTTAAGATAAAATAAATAGTTCATACAAATAAAATACGTAAAGGATTAGGAATTGCGGAAATAAAGGGACGATAAGTTATCAACTAACCTTGATCTTATCGTTTGTCAGAGCCCTTCTATCCCTATCCGATATATGCTGTGTGATAAGGAGATGTATATTGTGTACTTGTTTAACACGATAGATTAATTGGCTAGCTAAATATAAACTGTGAATCTATGGTTTTTTATTTTATTTTTACACTGTGCCTAACACTGTCTTATTGATGCAAATTGTCACTTGTACAGTGTCATGTTAGACTTTTTTATTTGTAAAATATAAAACTGTATTTTTGGCGATGACTCAATTTCCATGCCGAAGACAACAACAGATAGGAGGGTTTAGGTTCGATTCCTGATAGTGTCAATATTTGGGTGATAAGCATTAAAGATTGCTGTGGTCTAGGTGTATAATATTTATTTAAAGTATTTTTATCCTGCATCAGTTGAGTTACGCCATAAGCTACTGCTTGCTTGAAATTAGTCCTATATTATTATAACGATTTTGCTATGACATATATCAACGGAAATCTCTTATAGAAAATAATTCTAATAATAGAAAATCGCCAACTCATAAATGGTGAAAGTACTTTTACGTTGTATTTACTTTTTGTGATTGTTTTTGTCATAGTCATGGTTTGTTTCAATACTGAAAGTAAAACATTTCGCTTTCTTTGATAAGGTGGCATTATCTATCTAAAGTCTGGCTACTCACTGGCGACACAGGCATTTGATAATGTTTGCATTGTATTAAGACAACCAATTTTAGTTTCTATTTGTGAAAAGGGGCATTTAAGCCATCGCATATGCTCTTAAAATCATTATTTATTATACCAGATATAAATAATAAATTGATACAAAACATTTAATATCGTCCACAATCAAAAGTTTTTCTTATAAAACTGTGTTGTGTTTGGAACGCGAAATATTAAAACAAAACTACTATCTATTAGCCGTTAGTTCAATGCTCTCAACGTCTTAATTTCGGTCCTAAATTGTAGCATAGATAAAAATAGTCCTACTCTTAGCAATCTGGAGTTTATGACGGTCGATCGTCAAGCATATAAATTTTACAAATGACAAACATTATTCTTTAAAGGGATATCAATAAATATTATTTTAGAAAAATATATTTTTATGTTTAAATATATGAATAAACATAATAAACTATACGTTTAAATTATAACAATTTCGATGTATAATAGCATTTGTCTAAATAACAGGCCGTTGACCCGTTCGTACTAAATAATTTATTTTTGTACACTATCAATGAAAGTTATCTATTTTCTTATTTACGTGTACACAATAATGTATTAAACTTTGCTCCCGGATCTTGAATAATTTTATTTGAAATAGAGTAACCCCACTTTAAGGTATAACACGTAAATAAATCAAAAGACTCAACAATTACAAAAAATAATCTTTTTTTCCTAATAAATCTATATACATTATTTCACTAAACTAATTACCATACATTTAGTTAGAACAAAATAATGTTTTACGAATCGAGTGATACAAAATAAATAGCAACACCCACGTAATAAAATAAACAAGTCGGACAGTCCTAATTCTAATCTAGCTGCTTCAAGGTTTGCGAATTTTTCTCCAATACGCGTCTCCTTGACACACTTTTTGCGACGATGCGCCATTATTACGCGTTCGCGCGAAAAATGCGCCACAGATTAATGTAATATATTCGTACACTACATTTTTGGCCAATTCGATATGAAATAATTGCAACGCTATAATTTATGATCACTATACTAAAGTAATCGGTATAGTTATATTGATTTTATTTATGATTAATTCAGCTTTTTATAGACCGTATAAATTGAAAGAGAGCACTCAGTACATATAAAAAGTATTATTAAAAGTACAAAATTAAAAAAAAATACCATAGATAATTGAGCCAAAATAGAATAAAACAAAAGTAGAGATAACGTTAAGACATAAAATATTAACATTTTTATCATTATCATCTGTGTTCGCTATGATTTCACAGAAAAGACAAAAGTGTAAAAATACAGTCGAATGTGATAAGATTTACATAAATAGTGTCATAAGATTAATTATATATAACCAGAATGTTTAAGTATTTTGATCAGTTAAATTTTTCAATTGACCCAAATTCTCACGTGGTTTAAAGACTCCCAGAGACGATATGTATTTCTACACTTGTACTACATTTATTTCGGGGCCAAATCAAGTTGTGTGTTAGTTATTTATACACATTCGTTTGATGCTTATAATAAGTTTTTAAGTCCTGAGATATCTTTTAAGAAATAGACGCGGGATATTATTTATAACACCTTTGATTGTACACGTCTCATGTTAAAGTGCTATTAAATAAATACATATTGAAGAAACTGTACAATGATATTGGTTTTAAGCATTCGAACTGTGCTTTCTAAATTCGTTTCAGTTATTTTGAATTTATGTTGTTGGGTAACAAAAACTTTTTAACTACTTTGTTAACCAAAGACAATAGAGTGTATTAAAGGGTTGACAGTTAAAACGTCAATGTTTATGGCGCGACACTAGGCTCGTAAATTTTTTAAACAATTTCTTTTAAACCCTTTTTTGGGTCACAAAGTGAATTAATATAAATTTGGCCACCAAACATTTTTATAGTAGTTGTTTTTTGTGAAATTCAAATACTTTTTTCTGTATTGCTCTCTCTGGTTCGGATGCCCTTTATGAGAATTGGGCCTGCTATGTTCAAATTGAAGGCCAAAAAGGGCACCTGTTGCTTTTGTCGTTGCAGATGTTCATACACCGTAATGATATACAAAGTAAATCGATTTTTCCATTCAAATTAATTAAAATAAAAAGTTTTTAATTTAAAATACGATATTACATTACATGTTTTTCTGGCACACGTTGAACCAATGCTTTTTTTGCGCGTATGACTTATGTACATGAAACTTTTTTAACGAATATATTAAATTATTTGCGAACACGCCATTTCGAGTATTAATAACTAATTCTTTGTTGATCACGATTGCTGACATCAGACACAGAAAGAAGGTCAATCAGCTTTCTGTGTCTGACCCGGATGGTCAGATATGCCAGCTTCCTCACGCTATTTTTTGTTATTATTCAATGATAAAAGAAATTGCATCAGCGGGATTCGATCCAGTGACCTTTTGCTTCAGAGTCGTAAGACCAACAGTGCTCTCTCGCATAGTTTGAAATATGAAATATAATTATATGATAATCATATTGGGACCTGCGTAAAATGTATACTTGATGTAATTACCAAGACATATAAGAAGTTATAATACAGATCGTTAGTCGTTATTCTTTGTTCAAAATCCAACGTCTGTAACCACGACAACGGAGTAGAATTATAATTGTCGATGTCAGGTGTAGATTTGTCTATGATAATAAGCATTGTCTGCATTGAAATGAGTAATGTACCACGGGTAAACAGCGTCAACCTTCAGTACCTGCACACAGGCGGCCCTCGATTCAATTTAAACTTAACCCACTGATCATGACATACATTCAGCGATTACGCGTGTGTATTCAACGAAATTCGATGTACCCTTTATTTTTTAAAGATACTATTTCTGTATATAGGTCATAGTTGACGCGAATCAGATCTGCGAATATTCACACTTCTCGATTTAGAGCGAGAGTGTTAAATCTTCGACAACTGTGTAGCAACGTAACGAAAAGTTCTTATCTTGAATTGAAAATGTTAATTCGATTGTTGAACGACGTTAAAAAAAAAGTTAAAGCAGCTTATAAAAATATTAACGTTCAAATTGATTCGGCGAAGGCGGAAAGAGCGTACGCCAGATAGACACAAGGCCAATCTTCAAGGTTCGTGAATTATTTATATAAAAGAATATCGACTTTATTACGATTGAATAGGGTTGTTGGTTTGATGGTCCGCTGACTGCAAGAACATAGGTTGGTTGTTTTGAATGCAGTATTTTCAGTAATCGGTTGAGATCAAGGCTGTTTCACGACAAGTTATAACTAGATAAAGATGCAGAACAATTGTAGTGTCAAAATAAAGGTTTACTGATGTTGGTTGGTTTATTTAGACAAGACAGGTTACTAATACAGGACACAATACTAATTATATACTTATAATATTAAATTGATACAAAATTTATTTACACATATAAGATATAATAAATTATAACATTTTTAATTGTTACTTCACATATTATAAGCGTGTATTTTTCAACAGGAAATAAATAATGCGATTTGAAACAACGATTGCTTAAATGAAATCATGAAGTAACGTGTAAAAGCATGTACCAGGATAGTATAAAGTATTTTAGGAAGTCGATATCAAGTTATCTGGGGGGGCGGTACTATCTCACTAGGCCAAGGTCAACGCGGGACCAAACCATTGTGACCTCTTTGATAGTACTATCGGTCTCACCTCACACGCATGGCTCAGTATACGCGGGAAACAAGGAGGTCACATTACACTGGATGAGAACGAGGATACCCAAATTCGTCCGAAGGTTGCCATACGTAAAGCTTGTACATGCACTTGTATTGAATTCTATAGCGTATATAATTAGTTCGAGCATAAATGATCCTTCAAGGTTTGTTTTGAAATAATAAAGCCGAATTAAAATATATCCTGTTCTGCTATATAGCTGTAAGGGGAATCATTTTAATTTCGGCTATTATAAAATTCATTTGAGTATTTTGGTACTAGGGTTTCTTGAGACCTATAAAAATCTCAACAACAGTTCCTTCGTCGTCAGCGGTGTCAGTTTAAAAATGGATTTTTTAAAAATTGAATTGGATGGATTGAAATCTTTATAGCACGCAATATAATTTCAAAGGAAAGTTATGATATTACTAATAGAATAATTAATTAGAATTAGAATAATTAATCAGTTAATTTTAAAAAAGTGTTCAATAATAATATATAAATCTCGAATAAAGTGAAAATGCGAAAGATTTTTATCTCCTTTATGTATTACGTTTTGCAAATTCCTTTGGTTTCTACAGCCTTTGTTTTGTATTTCTCAACAAACCGCTAGTTAACCTAACAGTGAAGAATTTTGTCCAGCAGCACCATTAAAGTATGTGCGGACCATATAAGCAAGTGCGCCTGCTGATTCATTCAAAATGAAATTCAGGGCAATTACGAAATGATCAATTTTGCTGTGGCAGAATTTATAACAATAGTTGCACAACAATACAACCTACATTCAGAATGGGATCACGCGAATTTAATACTCATCAATATGTGTTTTTAATATTGCCTGTTTATATATTATATACGATGTGATTACTTGATTTTTATACCTGATGAAAAATATACAATCGATCATCGGTTAGTATTTATTATTTTTTCTTTACAGCAATTTGACGACGAGTTATCATTTTTCAAACGCTAAAGAAATTAAATATCTACGTTTTTTATATTACAAGCGGAATTTTTTTTAAAAGCGCTCAGATCTGTAATTTCGTTTTAAATTAAAAGCTTTTCAAAAGAAAACCATACCATAAAATCGTTTTGGGTTAAACTATTTCTCTCACTGCTTCGTTCTGTTTGCAGAGTATATGGTTTATGACAATTATATCGCTAACACAATTATTTTTTGAAAACGTGTTCAGACTTCGTATCGAAACTCTTACCAACTACGTATTATGGAAGTGTCAAAGTTATGTTTTTCAAGTTTTTAGTAGACGTAATGTTTTATTGAATGAATTTTGTAAATTAATTGTATAAAATATATCTAATATTCAACATACATTCAAAAGCTTTTTAACCATCGTGATTACTATGGGACTGTCATACGCAATTAAGTTATTTCAATGAGTCTTAAATGGGTTCGAAGATTTTCCTTTAACGCAAGTGTAAGTTGGTTCCTACTTCAGGCTTTTCTAGCTACGGAGTTACTACAAGCAATACTTTTAAAGCTCTGTTGCGACCAATAAGGCATTGTTCAAGCACTCAAAGCTCGCTCTCAAATTAAATTGATACACTGCACCTGAACTGCCTTAAAATATGAATAAGATTTTACAAAGCGTTAAAAAATTACCCAAGACCAAATAGTTTCAATTGCAATATACGCTTAAATAATTGGTCATAGGAATCCGGTAGTGCGCGCTGGAAAGAGACGGATGTATTAGTTATGACACGTGCGAGCGAGACAGCAGCAAGGTTACTCTCAATGCCGACATCATACCACTAGAGCTGTACAATATTATATCGATTTTCGTGAAGATTTTAAAGTCACTTTGGTATATGACATTATTTTGTCATTTTCGACGTAAAACTATGAAATTTCGAAGTTATATAAAAATACTACTAATACTACTACAAAGCCGTATAAGTCCTGGTTGCATACGGACTTTTATATCTGCTGAATAGTTTAACCATCACAATATATGTACAATTTATTTTTTAAATCTACAATTTACATATACATAAAAATGTAATTTCCACTTTCTTTTTGTTGTTGCATTTGTCAAATAAATTATCTTCACCGAATCCCGCGGGCAGCCGAAAGAACCATATAAGGCCGTAATAAGCTGAGGCCGCTAGTCGGAGTAAGGCCGAGCGGCTGACATAGACCCAGATACAGTGACATTGGCACTACATTCTGCCACGGAGGTCGCTCGTTCGTTTAAAAATAATTACATTGAATATTTCGCATTCTACATTTAGGAAGCTTTAAATTTTACACCGCATTAGACATATTAGAGTCAATAAAACTGTCAAGTCAACGTCAGTTTTATTATTTAAAAAAATCATAAATAAACAAAAATCTTAAACATTGTATTGTACAAATTTATACGCTTTTTCAAGAACTAACCTTGAACGGTCAAGAATGAAAGCACTCAAGCGGTTTCAATTATATTTAATGGTTCACAAATGAGAGATATTCCTAATTTATGAGGTAAATGCAATTTTGTATGGGTTTTATATATAAATAAATTTCACCGGAGAAGGGACCTGGATTCCCTTTCTCTCACGCCGCTAGCCGATAATTTACTATCATAGATTCATATAACTTAGGCAATAAGGTAAATGTTGCAAATGAATCTTGAATTTTCTGTCGCAACTTGTGATGTAACTGCGTATCCTTTGCGAGACCTTCCTGCCCACCTTGGAACGTGTCACGATCAATTATTATTAGTATAAATATATGTGTAATAAAAAGTCATAGATATTGCGAAAGCGTTTATATAGTCTTTTTCGAAATATATAATATACATTGATATCTAATTTACCAGAAAGATGAATTCAATATATAGATTACATTTGTTTGATCTGTGGCAATTTCATAATGCCCGATGTAGATAAACTAGATCTGTAATCTCTGGCCATAAAAATTTAATACTATCTACGATTCCATTATTCTAGTCTAGAATTATCAGATTCCACATTTGAAAATCGAACGAATGCTCGGTGTGTGATTTTATATCTTCCTCATGTTTTTAATTAATTTTATTGCCTCGTTTTTCAAATATATTTTTCTTGCGTAATGTTATTTGCATTTTTTTTTAGATTTCACCTGTTAATAAATTATAATTATGAATACAGAAAAGTATTGAATATTCCAATTTATTCAGTTATAAATAGGGTTGCCAGTTTGACATGAAATTCTTTGCTGGAACAACTAACGAAAATAAATGTACTTTTTATTTTCATTTTATATGTCAAAATATAATTATTATTGACATAATAATTCATTGTCTTTTAAAGTCTTTTTTTTAGGTAAAGCAAATGTACAATTGTTATTATAGTAGAATTGTTTTTATTTTGTTGCTTGGCAACCCTACCATTTCTGTCAAATTATGTAAGACTGTTTATTAAATATAATTTTACGAGAAAATTCTCTAAGATTAACGAAGCGAAGTCATGACGTTTTAATTTCCAGTTGCGTCAACATTACGTATTTTATTGATCATAATTTATCTAGACATAGTTTTCTCTAACAATATTTATGGATAAGCGGATGATCGCACGCATTGTTTTTATTAAATACCATTTGTTTCTTGTACCAATTTCTACGTAGGATCTATTAAGACCCTCCTCACACCAAAGCCAAATGGACTAGAATATCTGGAATCAACTGGCAATACAATTGTTAAGTCTATAGCCTAGTATTGTCTGTGCCTAACAGTTAACAGTCTATGTAAATAACTAACTAGGTTTTATAGAAATTTGTTTCAATAAATGGGAAACTCTTTATCATCGTTATGTTACAATCCCGGAATCTAAGTATCAATATAAACGTGTCGCCTATAGTAGAGTTACCTAACTTAACGATATTATTATGTTAATGATATGAGACCTTTAAAAATCCTTTATCATTATAAAAAGGTACCCCAAACTACTATGAAGTATTAGAAAATGACGTATTGCGTGCTACGACGTAGTGCTACGTCAGAGGTGCCTCGCTCTACGAGATATACAACACGAACAACACGAACACGGTTTACTTGGGATATTGTTATGTCGATTACATAATACGGATATAATCTAGGTTTCGCAGTTTATTGTATGTTTTTATATGTGTTATGTTAGCCTGGTTGTATACTATATAATACATCACGGTTTATTTAAATTTGTGAAAGTTAGTAAACAATATAAATTTGAAATATACTTATAATATACTAATATTCACTACTTATATTTATTTAAATATTCAATTATTGGAAATATCTCGTCTTGTTATCGTTTAATATGCTTTCTAGTAAACATTGAAAAAAAAGTAACATGAAATAATCCAATATAGGTTATATAACATTCCATTAATGGTTTTCATCAGTGTAAGGTACGGGCTTGTACATGGAGGGCGCCGCCCTATCGATCTGTAGTACGCATAGCCCTTCCCCGCCCTAGAGGGGTAAGTGAACAGTCACGTGCTTCTGTTTTTATACTTTATTTATAGAGCACGAACAACATCTCATCCGGTTTTAGGCTTTTTCTTTTGTGACAAAATAATTAAAAACAACTTTATTGAAAACAAAAACAAATTAGGCTTGTGTTTTGAATTCAAATTAATTAAGCATTGTATGTATATACAATCTCCATTTCGGCGCTAATAAATATTTAACGATAACATTCTTAATTCTTGTAATTTTGGACTAAAATCATTAGATTGAATGAATATATCACTTTCTGTTCATGCGGCAGTGTTATTGAAAGTGAGTGAAGTCATGAATGTGTGATGTATTACGACTAGTTGAATAATACACTCGAGTAATATCTTCACTTTACATACATTACCTACATAAACAAATACCCCTTAATAGTATACTAGTAACTGGACAAATTAATTTACTAACAATCAAATTTAAATTTAATTTACTTATAAAATCATAGAATACTAACCCCAAAACATACATTGTTGAAAAGATTATATTAATCCTATAGTCAATATGAGTGAAACGAAATAGTGTATTTATAATTGAATGTTTAATTTCATAGAAACATCACAATCACAGATATAGCATGAACAATATGTGTCGATATAATAGGTTATTATGTTATAATAAAACTTTTTGTCTTAACAAACTCGTATTGTGCGAACTCACTAATAAACGAGCATTACCTTTAGCCGTTTAAAGTCGATGTTACGTCTAGAATCCCAACAGAACATAACAAAGCTTTCATAAAATATTATAAACTTGTTATAAATTCAGATTTCATTGATACACGTGTACCCGGTGGGCGTGAGGGGTGAAATCCTCGAAACACCTACGTGAATGGAATTTGTAGTACATATGAAAATAATTTTATTCAGGCATTTCGTGTTTTATGAACTAATAAAATATGTTAACATAACATAACTTTAATATGTAGCAGTTTTCTATAAAACTTGTTATTTGTTCTGTTTAGTTAATTAGTCGAGTTTTTTTAATCATTTTCTAACTCGATGTATTTATGCATGTATATACATTTTGTTTGATTCTGTTCCGGTTGGTACAATATTTTCTAATATATCTATAGAAGTGCTTTTCCCTAAGAATGAATCATTGAATAGTTTTCTGTTATGAAATTCGTCTTATTTATTTCCGTGAGGGTGTAGGTTGATAGTGATGGTGGGAAGTGGGTTGAGGGAAATGCGGTTGCTAGGCAACGAGGCTCCGAGATCCCGGGAAATATCTGCATTGAGCTTTTCTTTAACAACATTCGTAACGATTAGGTGAAAAATAAAGAATGTATATTGATTGTTACGTATCCTAAAATAAACACGATTTCGCTATTTTTGTTTGTTAGGATTTGGTTTAATTTTACGACAAGAATCTTGTATGTATATACATAAATAATTACTTGTCATGTAAAGGAAAACGCCTTCGCCCAGGCTATATCAGTCGACCAATAGGAAAATCGGAAAAGCTTCAACAATAGTTAAACAATAAATATTTTATTGCGCCATAAAAATCTCAGTTTATTGCCGATTTCCTTGTGCACTTTCTGCTTTTCACGGCTCCTGAGAGAAATGCATTCATCCCTTTCTTACGAACGGTGGCGTCTCGCTCGGGGTGAGTGACCGGGGCAAGCGCGCGAAAGCACTTTCACTGCGCGGCCGCATGCAACTTGGGCGCTGCGGTAGGGTTGCTACCTGTCTCAGAGATCATTAACACGGTTGGGAAATTTATATGTATATTGTATGAAAATTAGCAACTTACATATAATTCAAAATTACTTTTAGATTTATCAACAATGGGCCATTTGTTCGATTTAGTTACTGATAACGACAGTTAATTTGTCGATTGTGTTTAATTGTAATAATGTCTATAGCTTACGCGAGTACTATGCATATGTATTTTATGTAAATAACATTTGCATTTATATCCGATAACTATAAGTTTTAATCAAAAGGTCTCTAATGTTATGGAAAACACTATAATTTGTTATTTTTGAGAAACTAAACTATATATATATACCACATTATGACGATAAGGAAATTCGTATGAGTTTTATTCAATTACAATATTTCAATACATTCGTAGAAAACTAATAAAACGTAAGCGCAAAATAATGACTCTACGCAGAACGCGGAAAGTGATTTATGCGAAAAAAATATATAATGACGATGTCGTGTCTCTATCGATCAGGAAACGTGCGCGAAAGTGCTCGCGCGCACGCATTTAGGGTTTTCTAGCCAAAGCTATTGTTAGCTTAAATACTTTCCATTATTAATAAAAAAAAAATGAAGACTACTGCACGGTGCACAATTGATCTCGAGTGGCATTATACTTTTGAATGTAGTTTTTCTATTGGAATTTTAGTGATCGTAGTATTTAATTTTGAAAACGTCATTACAAGCTTCAATTTTTTAATTTTTTTTTTGAGAGTTAGAATATTTAATACTAGAAATTAATATTTAACATAAACCTTCTTACTATTTAACTATTTAATATAACTGAAAATAAAACAAAAATAAGTATAAACATCATGATACATCGAGGAAATGCCGCCAGCATTATGGGGAGTACTCTGCCACAAAGACCAAACTTTTTAAATTTGTTTTAGTTTTGTGTTTTGTTTTCTATTTTAATTATATTATTTGAGAACAATTGTGTTGTTGTAGTGAATTTTCAAAATGCCATAGAATGTTGAACATTAGAAATTCAATGTCATAGACAAAGTCGTGCTTTATTTGCCGCCAAAAGCCGCTAAATGTCACAGGTGTAAAATAATCTGTCATTTTTATAGAGCATACATTTAAGTAGCTGTTTTAATTTAATGACCAATTAGGATTTCATCAAGTGGACTTTAAGATGAAAATGCTAAGTCACATTAAGGATTTTTAATTTTATTCTAATGTCAATATTTCTTAATTAAATTACATATTTTGTATATCAGCCAATGTTATGTATATGCGTAATATATTTTATCAGTAGTGTAGTTAGTACCGGTGACTCAAGAGCTGGTCCTTTTCTTGCTCAGTGTAAAAGCATCGCGATAGATCGAGGAAATGCCGCCTGCATTACGGGTACTTTTTGAATGTTTTTTAAGTGTTGCTGTTAAATTTGTTATTACATATTGTTTTTTTATCTAATATATTAAATATGGTTTTTATATCTATTTATGCTTAGTATACGGGTTCTAGATTGTATTCGTAATTTATAGAATATTGTATCGACTTATATAGTAAAAAAATATAAGGTTATAAATGATTTCAGACATATATTCCTTTCGATTATTCTAAACTTACTGGCAATGGGAAAAGAAGGATATATTTTGAGGTAACTTTTCCTCATTATAATTTCTTTTAAAATTAAGCTTTTCTATCAGATTATCACGAACTCCGAAAGTTGCTAAGTATTTAATTATGCGAACATTAAAGCCATTAAGCTGAAGGGCTTCGTTTTTACTTATAAATGGATTTTGTTGCCTACGCGTTTTGATCTATATAACGCCTTAATTAAATAAGCCTACCTCTACTCAGCTTGAAAAGTGATACATATCATTATTCGTAATTTGTTTTTGGCTTTTCATTGTACTTTTTTTAATCAAAAACTCTGTATAAATATATTTTTATTAGGTTTAATTATTTGTGCCTGTGCGAGTTCGAGAGCGACCCCAGGGCCCTTTCAACGCGGTCTTCTAGGTTTACCCGAGGTGGTTTTAGTGGGAAAAGCAGAGACACCAGCGTGGGTTGAGTCCCACATATCCCTTATCCTTTGGGACCAGATCTCGATATAAAAAAAAATTTAAAAAAGGTTCAATTATTCGAAAAAAGTAATTTTTAATAGTCAAATTTAGCTACTTAAAAAGTATCACTGACTCAGTATGTATTCCGTTTGGGTGCCTACGTGACATTTGACTAACACTTGAATATATAACGATCGATTTAAGTAGGCTTAAGATATATGAAGTTGAATGTTTGAGCACCTCTCAAGAACTAATTATATTAAATATCTTATGAAAAGTATCATTAATAAATTAAATCATAACATTCCGCGCAAAACATGTACTGTCTGGAAATCTAAAGTAAAGTTTAATTTTGATTGCAGCCCATTCTCAGACCGATGATTTCTCGATTGTTTATGACTTGCTAGCGAACTACCATAAAGGCAGATGGCGTAACCGCTTTTAACACATAGAAGGGTGGGTTCACTGTTGTCTCAAATGTTATTAACACAAGATATATAAGTTATTATTTCACCTATTAACATCGTGATACTTATATAGCAATCAAGAATAGCATACACTTTTATTGTAACGTTTCTGTTGTGTGTCAAAAATTTGTCTTAAGTATTTTCGAGCCTATAAAATCTATGGTATTACCTCAGATACTGTGTTCAAGGAATTTCAAGTCGTACACGTGTCTGCGCGACGGAGCTGCGTCTATTTGCAGTAAATGGGTCAAGCCAATCCCAAGTTAGATGCAATAACGAATACAAAAAGAGTAAAGCGCCGCGGGCAGTGACCACGTTAAACGGAGTTTAGCGGCTATAATTAACCGTTGGTTAGCGGCGAAATAATTATATTTAAATCAGTAGGTTAGCTTGTAACAATATGTTTTTACACTTCAAGGTATACTATAATTTCAATTGTGTTAAGTAAATTAAAATATACCTCAATATAAAATTGTAAGCAAGTGATATTCTAATATTATGTAAATTTAACCAAGCTTTAACTGTTAGTAATTGTTAGTTTCACTGTCAGTAATTGAAATAATAACTACGCAGTAGCAATTTCATTTGGAGGTTAAGTTTAGAGTTCAAATAATCAAGGTTACGCCGTAAAAGAATTGTGGACGACATTGGAGGCTTAACACATAATTTAAATTACATTATTGTACATTTATTATGTACATTACGGAAGTGTCTGACTGGTTTGCCTTACACGGCCTGGCTTTATGTCTCGACGCCTTGTATAATAATAAGTATAATTAATACTGAGCTTTTATATTACTTTTATCTCATTGTACGCGAGTAAATGTTATATATTAAATTAATTTTAAACTTGTGCTCGAGCTGCATATTTCGTTTAATTATTTATTGATATTTCCATCCGTAAATACATCAACTTTTTGCAGCAAATTTCTTTACAATCGAAGATAATTTAAACAAGAGTTTAAACCGTTGGCGTCGGTCAGTGCAACCAAGCCTGAGCGGTGCATCGGCCGGCATTGCGTAACGTCTCCTATTAATACCAGCAGATACCACCCCCGGCTGAGTCACAACGGAACTAGAGAAAGTTGCAATATCGATTCATTAAGCTTCAGTTGTAAGTGGGTTAGGTTTTACTAGTAAATATTGGTTTTGTTAAATGGTTCACAAGTTTTTTTATTCTCTGTGACTGAAAAGGTTTCCAACAAATGTCAATTCGGACCAAAAGATGGTTACGCCGATTCGTCACACTTCGGATGTAATTAGTTGTTTGAAACGGTTAAAAAAAAATCATTTTTTCCTTTGCTTGTCTTTGAGCGGGCTCTTGTTTAAGTTTGTATAAACATCATACTTATTTAATTATTTTTTGAATAAATATATTAAACAGATAGAAATATTTTATTTAAGTAAATAAAGGGTGCAAGTCTACTGTCAGTGAACAGTTAATAGCATGAATGATGTTTGACAATGTCTAGTATAGTCTTAATTTAATGAGTTCTATATCTATGTATTATTTTGTGTACCTTGGGATAACATCAATTGTTACCTTGCTATGCGGAAGAGATCTTGAACTTTGTGCGGTTATGAATAAACAAGAGGATTTATAATTACATTAAACAACATTCGATCCCATTTTAATTTTTTTTCCTTAATTGTTATATTTAATCAGTTTTATATCGTGGCCAAAGAAAGAAACGTTAAGTCATGTAAATGATTCAAAACATTGATTACCGCTAAAGATGTTTTGTTTATCTTCGACTCACATTAAAAGTGACTTTTGGTTTCAGAACTGACAGTAATCGTAAATTATGAATAATAATAATTATACACGTTTAAATCGTATTGCCATATTAATAAATTATTTTCCTATTCTAATTTTGTAAACTCGTACAGGGTAACTTTAACAGTCTAGGTTATCTGAATACGAAATAACGAGTCACATTTGAGTCACACTTAATAGATTTTCAACTATCACCTAAATATGAATGTACTATAGGATTTTTCTCAGTGAATGTCAAAGGGAAAACTCGGTAATCTAACGCGGAAACAGTGAGGCATTGTTCGCAACAATTGTTTTCCCATTTTCTCGGGCGACGCACCCGGTGACCGCGGCCGGTCGTCCGTCGACCCTGCACTCCGCACCAACTTCACGATACCTCGAGAACGCGATTCTCCTTCATCTCCGAATATTATTGCAAAGTAACCTATAAATAAAAAAAGCATTTAACGTTAACAATTATACAAACACAAATAAATTTAATTTTGAAAACTTCGTGAAATCTTCCAGAATATTGAAAAGTCGATTTAAAAGCGTATTGACCTGACACAGGTCATTAATATTTGAAGAGCTGCTGATTGACAAGTGTGGGTGTGAACGACGTCCTGACGTATTTCAGTGACCTCACCCTTCACACTTTAAAACAACTCATTGGTATAAAATTTAATAAACTGCCAGACGTTAAATATATTTCATCTTTTAAAAGTGCCTCTCTAATCTAATAACAAATAAATATAATCTTAAGAGCAATCTTTTTTGCCAACAGTACTTTGATGAGTTTGTATAAAAGGAGACCCTAGACAGTAACATTATTATATTTTATAACTTTACACTAAAATTGAGTGGCCTTTTTAAGTATTGCCATGCTTCTTACGTTAATTATATTAAAAAGTAATAGATCTATATTCAACTTAAACCAAGGATTTTAACACAAGTAAACAAATAAACAACAATGTTTTTATTGTTATAATAATATATCAAAAACTTCAACAAGTATAAAACTACCCTCTAATTGGAAATTTTACGACTCGTATCAATTACTATGTACTGATATAAAAAACATGGTAATTTCTATAAACAAAAGATAAATTTGGTTTATATACCCTTAGTGACAAAATTTGTTATAAATAATTACAAATGTAATCTATACTAATAATAAGACAGTAAAAATCGAATGTCTGTACATTAAATATTTTTCCAAAAAACTGAAAGGAGGCAATTAAAGAAGAGTCATAGAAACCAAAAAAACAATGTTTGGAATTTTTTTAAATATGTTTATTCGTATTTTAAATATTCTGTATTTTACAAAACATTCATACAATGATTGTTGCCATAACTCGCGACAATACTGAGAGAATCTTCGAATGTCAGAGAGAAAATTCACACATCGTTAAAACAAATTTAACAATTCCTATTATGTGTTAAAAACAATTACGATTTCAATTTCAACACCTAGTATACATATTTCGTAAGTATTTTATATCCATTCTTTCTAAACGCATCTCATGTAAAATATATTCACCAATATTAAAAAATTCTAATATCCGATCCGGGGATTCGTTAAACCTAAATCAAAATAAAGCAGATAAACAAATTTGTTTATCTATGTATAATGTTAATTAACACTATATGCTCCCCGCGCACCATTAACTGTGGGATATGACGAGCGCACTCCCAGATCCCACCACCGAGTGGTTTCTCTGTTATTTCTGGTATTGGGGACACACCCGCCGCAGTGCCCTTTGCTACGGGTGTACCTATGGAAGACGAAGATTGTTTTACTAAATACGTCTCTTCCTAAATCGTAATGCGTAAGCGACATACTTTCGCTTTCCGTACTTCAACGGAACATTATTTTCAATAAATATGTTTTATTCTTCAATTGTTTATCTACTAAATGCAGGTCGCTGGTATTTATTTTATAGACACTTTTTGATTAAATTACTAAATATATTTAAAATAAGTCTTAGTAGGGATTAAACTTACCAAGTCCAGGTGGCACTTTTCGCTTCCGGGGTCCCTTCCTCTTCCACACCTCAAGTACATCCGTCAATGCAAGGTTCCATTGCTTATCGAACGCGATAACGTTCGCCTGAAGCTCGCCGCGGATTCCGGTAGCATTTCGCGTCATTATCTGAAGAGAATATATTATTTGAGTCGCATAAAATCAAAGGCTCGCTCACTTTAGTTCATTTTCAGTAAACTAAAAATAATCTATAGGTATTTTTCTTCTATGTAACATGCAGATAATGTGATAAATTTTACGAATAAGCTACTATTAACGTTTTTTTTATTGACGATAACCGTATTTTATATATACGACTCATAGAAGTGTCACTAGTTGTTTTATCAATTTGATAAATTGTGAGAGCCTTTAAAAGAATCATACTTGGATGTTTGTTGCGAAATTAAATAATATTCTACTAGCTTAATAGAAGTAAATTACACAATGGGTTCGTAGGGAGGGCTACATGTTAACAAGGCAAAACGCTGATCGTACTAGCTGCAGTTTTGACCCTAACATAAAAATCTACGAAATTCATGAACGATTTAAAAACATCGTTTATTGATATTACCAAAGGCTAACTAACTAACTTTAAATTACACTAAATCAATTGCTACGATAGTGCTAAAGATAATCATTTAGATGCACTTCAAGTCAAGTGGTTCCACACTTGACATAAGCGGTGAACACTGGACGCGGCCGGTATTAACCTCATTTCACCAACCATAAATCCCTTAATTGTTCTAAGGTTGTTTTCTTGTAGGAAAATATTTATAGAAAATGTATTTAAGTTTAATAAATATCGAATACAGATTTGTGGCATTTACCACCAAAATCTATTGTACGTGCCTTAAGGTTTATTTGTTCGCACAAGAATGATGTACTAGAACTCTAGATTCCAAAACTAACACATCACAGTTTGGAAACTAGCGTCTCCTGGCCGAGTATCTTTAAGAAAACTGGAAAATATTTGATTTTCATTACTACATTCTAATTGTATAGACCTTGAGTACAATAAAATCAATACAACTACTATTACTACATATGAGAGTATATATTAAAACAAATAAAAGCTACTACAGTCTATTTGGTTGATACAAATATTTTATAAATCTAACAGTTAATATTATTTGTTTCAGGCGAAGTCAACTTCACACCAAATGTGTTCAATTGTAACCAACACTTCCATTAAACAATCTTCTAACCTCCGGGTGAGTGTCATTAAATAACATTTTTAGAACTGAGATATATTTATATATATATATTCTTTAGAAAATAACGCACCTACGTAAAGCTATGAGCTCCATTTTAAACGTAATACAATAACAAAACAAACTTTATCTACGCATTAAAAGTTAATTTTGTATTGTAAAATATGCATAAGCTTAACATATTATACCGTTCTTCTCGGTAAATAACTGCCTTCCAGTGACTGTACCGTACCGAATGTACTGTAGTGGTAGCGTAAAAGTTGACTGTTCAAAAGTGTCTTCATAAAGACCTACTTGAATAGACATATTTTGAGTTTGAAGACGTTCTATACAAATTTTGTAATAATAAATTAGAGAATTGGACACATTTGTTTAAATTACAGTATTTAATTGCAATCGGTTATATAAACACGTGTTAAAATTTTGGCGCGAAGGACACATCAGTTACACACTGACCTATAATTCAATCGGAATATGAATTTATCGAAAGAACATTTAACAGTCTCAACACGATTGGCATGTTTAGTATATTTTTACACAACACGCTAATGAACCGCTAGAGTTGAGGAAGATCAGTTCTCCCATAGATCATAGCATAGTTATATGATAACAAACCCGGATGTTTTGACAGCGAATTTGTTTGCTAATATTCATCTTATCTCAGATTATAGTTACACAAATGATACTTACAAAGGCTGATATATGAAACCTTATAATTAAATGATTTCTGTTTTAAAACATGTTTTTATAATGTGACCTCTTGCTTTTTTGAATTCGTAAGACAGGTGAAACTAAGTAGAAATAAAGTTATAAAATATTTTAGAGTCACTCGGAAAGTAGAACAAATTTGAAATAATAAAACTTATATTTATCTCCAAACGTTCACTCTTAGTTATCTCCAAAAGGTACCTCCCTATGTATACAGCATAAGTCACGTCTTATAACATTAAGAATTAAATGCAATAATGTGATATAAAAAGTATTAAAGGTAAACCACAGAGGCCTGCTGGGGCGACAGATACGAGGTGATATAAAAATGGCTTAGTCTTCCGGGTGAAAAGTTGTTTTCGCAAGGTCGGAGCCGAGGGCACTACTCTAGCTGATGACGTCACAACGCGTCACACGTTGATCTAATGTAAGATAATTAAAGTGACGAATGGACACAGTTCAGGGGTTAACATAGCTTTTGTAAAAACAGGGTCTGCCTAGTGGCTTCACCGAGTGTACGGGCTATGTACCACTAGATTTAATTTTTATATGTAGCTAAGAATAGGGGGCATATGAAGATTATATAGTCGGGACACCAGTGGGTCTTATAATAGAAAATCGACAGCACCATCAGCAATATGGAGCAACCTGCATATTAAAGTAAAATGATCAAAAGAACATACAAAAATCAGCCAAAGCCAAAAGCGTCCGTCCTTCTGTCAATCACTATTTAAACTGCAGATTAACTTGTAAAATAGAACAACATGAAAACATACAAACAACATATACTTAGGATATGTTGCAAAGCTTGGTCTTTGAGTTTGACAAAAACACATCAATGTAATGTTGAAATAAGTGAAGCACTAACCAGGCGGAAGATTCTCGAAGGAATTCTCTACAACATACCGACATAATTTAAGACATGATCTAGTTTATAAAAATGACCTTGATTGTCTGCCGTGGGCGACGTCCCTTCACCAGGTGCTTACAATTGAGATGATCTGAGACTCGTGTGATTGTAAAATTGCACTCAATCTTCCTGCTGGCCCACGGGACAAAGGGAATAATAATATATAGAAATATAGTAATAACACAGCAACGACGACCGACTCTGGCCAGTAAACAAATCAATCAATCGCTCGAATCGTTAAGTACGAATCGCATTTAAAAAACCAACTAACAAGAAATAAATTCAAAAAAATTCCGTCATATAAAATGTTCCATATAAATTAACTTCCCTCAGTCGTGTACGTTACGTTTCTAAATTTCATTATTCATTTATTCGTTCGCTTTGATTGCACAAATAATTAGTACATATCATTGTGTGCGGCCTTACCGCTAATAAGCGATCTCGTCCAGGCAACATTGATATTGTTGACCAAGTAAGAACATACTTGTAAGCATACTGTTTATCAAAGTGCATTTCCAATATTATTTTTATCGCGGTGACAATAGACAACGAGGTATCTTTATTACTTCATGCATATAAATTACTAGTTACCACGAGGAAACATTTTCTCTGTTATTCTGTTATTGTATTTAGAGGACAGAATTTATCTACAAAGGTCAGCATCGATCAGCGCATCCAGTCTAGATTATTTGTAATCATAATTACGTACCACTTGATACACTGAGCATTTCTGGTTTTGTACTAAGCTAATATTTATCATTAACAGTTCGTTCAAACTGAAAAGTAACGTATGATGGAACGTCGTAACGTTTTTTATTATTTATTTTCAAAAATAGATTGTCCTTATTTTAACTGGCATTAAAACCGCGCAACGGTTTGCCTATGCCGTGGTTAACTCGGTGTTCTTTTTTTACCCTTCACATCCAAACCTGAAGTGAGAGCATACTCACGCTATCCCGCGTCACCCCACGTTGCATTGAATAGAAAATTAAAAATCAAATATTTTAGTTAGCAAACAGTATAGACGGTTTGTTTCATAAAAATATATTTTTGATTACAAATTCAAACACAAATCGTACGTATTCAATATTATTTATATGTTCATTGAGTTGACAACTAACACTAACAATTCTAATGACTCGTATGAAAAATACCAATAACTTTTCATAAAAAACTGTTGTTTTACCAATAAATAAATACACGAACAGCGAATCGGAAATCAGTTGAAGAAACTTTAGTTTCATATTTTCTCTCTCAAATTCTTATTTTCTCCTTTACTTTTATTTGATTTGGATTATCAATCATTTATAATCAATATTGGATGTCCATTCAACGGTGACAATATTTACATATAAATGATTAGAATTTTCGTGTCTTGTAAACGTCTTATTCCCGCCACAATATCACTTACGTAACGTGGACAACTGGATCGCGCCCAACGCCCTTCGCCTTGGTATTATGAGCCAACTATATAGATACATCTATTTTTGATTGGGAAGAATTACAGGCAGACCAATGCCCGAGGTGAGAACCTTCGTATGATAGACAAGTTCAAAGTTATTTAATGGAAACCACACATTTCAGTGTTAATATTAAATCAAGGTTTAGTATCTTAAAATATTATAACAGGAATGCTATGGCTCGTTATAAAACATATGTTGACTTAAAAGTATGTAAGTATGTATGTACGAACACAAATACAGTGCAAACTACATGTAACATCACTCGGTTTAACCAGAAACTCTCTAAAGCGTCGAAATCAATTGGCCATAGACTTATTTATTCTCTCTATTTAACGACCAATCTCTAAAACACCATAAAATGCACAGTCCCTTCAGTGTCGTTATATAGAGTTAACACTGTAGATCAACAGTAACAAAGTGACGACAGTTTTAGCGAGACCGGAATGTTTGCTGGATATCACCCAGAACCAAAGGTATACGGAGTCATTATAATAATGACGGGAAAGAGTCGTTACCTTTTGACAGGACTTGATTGTGGTAGATTTTCAAATGTCTTTAGTTAAGTGAAAATCGTTATTAAATGCTAATACGTTATTACTTCATAGGTACGTATACGCATAACAATCATAGAATGTGAGGAAAAGGTGCTCGTTTCATAACAGTGTCGTAGGTTATTGGTCAGCCGTGAACGGCTCACAAGGCAAAGGCTTAATTCTATTTATTCCGAAGATCTATTTATAATTTTGACTCATTAAGAACTTGCCTACTTTATTAAACAAGCGTTACATTTATTGAAATTCCCTTCATCGAATACAAGGAATATTTCAAGGTTCAAACATAAATAGAAGTCAGGAAAATGGGATGTTATTACAATTTATTCCGTACAATAGTTGAAGTTGATTTTATTTGCACACATTTTTGTATCTGGCAAATTTAATAAATACAAGCTAATGCAAGCATATCTTCATTTTATCGATACGAACGTAACATTTTATTTAAAGCCCCGACCGTTTAGCGCAAATTGTCATCAATAAAAATTGCAACACGTTAACTTCTTAGTTTTATCGTAAATCTGTTCGTTACGAGTGCCAAGAGAAAGTCCACAAAATATGCAAAACGTGATTCGACCGTTCAGAAAATGTTTTGCATCTACTATGACACTATATTTATCGATGAAATTGGACTTTAATTTACATATAACATGTTAACGGAAAATTATTTAATAATTATGTATTGTAGAAAAAAAATACATTACTAACTTAACAGTATATACATAACGTTTATAATGGCTTGTGTCATCAATACAGAAATAACCTGAACGATATGCTGGCAATTAAAGTCACACCTATTAATAAAAAAGTGTAACCTTGAACAGATAAATACCAAAAACTAATGACCGTAATAGAAAGTAAACGATGGTACCGTACCCAAGGTCAGATCTGTCTAAAACCTTGTCGGATACCATATTACGTCTACATATCTATAAAAAAAACAATGCATACAAAACAGCACCTTAGCGCTGAGTCTTAGAACTGAGTTTAGATTAACGTGGACTATCGAGCGACAAGTGAAAGTGAATGGTGACGCGTGGTACACGGAAATGGCGGTAGTTGATTACTATTTAATTACATGACTATGGATTATACGTTTATCTTCTAATTTACAAGTCTATTTTAACAAACAAATTAGAAAGCTTTGACTTTTTGAAAGAGAAAAAATACTACAGAACTGTTTTACGAAGGCCACGTGGTAATATTTTACGTTGTAAAACATACCGCTATAACATCACAAGATATAACAAAATTATAATTGACTTCCCAGAGTGATACGATAAGTTACTTAGATGATTCTAAACACTTTGTTTTTTAAAATTATTTATGAAAAAATACTTAAGACTACTACTTAAAAACGTTTAAATCTTAATAATTTAAAATAAAGCAGTCTTCGAAGCTCACTTTCTTACACAAATCCAATCCGATTTACTATGCAAAGACAATTTTATTAAAGGCAAATAAAACCGACATTGCAAAGGCGCCTACCAAATTAGGGGGGAACCGAGGGACATTTCCAAGGTTATCCAGATATTGCATTCCGTGAAAAGGTCAATACATAAATAGGCAGAATAAATTCGTCATCCGGGCAATACCATGCTATTTTAAAGTATCTTGAATGTTAATGAATATCAACCCACAGGAATTCCCCATTTCGCGTTATAATGGGAAACATGCGTAAGGAATATCAATTTATCAGTCTTGTTTCCCAATTCAAAAATGACCTTTCCGCATATTTTTGCAGGCATTTAAACCGTGCTACGGTATGCCGAAGTACTATTATACTGTATACTTTAAATGAGACGGACACTCAGGCTATCCCGCGTCATCACCTCGTTACATAGAATAACAATATTAATTTACCAATGGTCTAAAATAATATGATATGATATAAAAGCAGTTGCAATGTCGGCGTCTTAATAATTCAGAGTATGTACGCCACTTGAAATAATGTTATGACAAATAATACGCACAAATAATATATAACACATATTTCTAACAATCTATAAAGTTTCTTGTTATCATTCAATATTATCAATTTTAAGTCATGCCGTCTATACGCTTTGATCTTTAAAACTACACAACTGATTTTAATTTCCATGTATTTTTTTTATTATTAAATCACTAGTAGCTTTGGCCCGCGACTTTACCCAAAAGGAATTTTGAAAATGAAAATGGGTTTATTAATGGCAGAGTTCTGGTGCAACTATCATCCCCTTCAACCGTTTTTCGCCAAACACGAACGCGATAAAAATTAAAGTTAAGTTTATATCCATATCTAATTTCATCGAAATCGGTTAAGTAGTTTAAGCGTGATAGCGTAATATACATACAGAGTTGCAAACATAATATTAGTTTATATACATGCTAATCAAAAGAATTAAAAATTCTTCAATTTCACACATTGGGTTAGATAATTCAACATCAAGCATAAGCATCCCTAATTTTTTTGAAGAGTTTTTGAAATCGGTCCAATAGTTTCGGAGCATATTCATTTCAAACAAACAAACAAAAAAAAATCAAATCTTTCCTCTTTATAATATTAGTATAGATATTTAATACAATCATTTTAGCACACACATGTGTTAGATAAGATTTTTTTATCATCGATACAGCAATTACAATACGAATCTTTAAATAACTATATCACGTCGGCTGTACACTTAAGTATTTTTGGTATATTAAATGAGACACCATGCGATTGAATCCAGCTCAATACAACCGTAATTAAAGCTAGCCTACATTACGAATGTAAATATCTTACATAAGCAAGTGTCAAATTACACTTAGAGCCTCTATAAAGGCAAAGACACTTTTAATTATCTATCACATATCATTAAACAATTAACAATTTTATAGCGCCAAATAGTGAAGAAAACACTATGAATACATTTGAACGAACTTTTACAATATGCAATCAAATATGGAAAGTAATGTCTGCCGAGTCACGTGAAAGTGAATCGCGCAAGTGCTCCAGATAATCTCAGTTTCGGCTTGCCACGGTCACGGGCACTTGTCATTTTTTTTTGCTCGGTCACTTTTGTTTTTATAATTCACGGTCAGTTCACAGATTAAATCGCTTTTTTAGGCAGTAGTCCTTGAGTTTGGTCTGTTACTCTTTATTTAATTTGCCTTGATTGCCTAACGTATATTTTATTTGACGACTCTATGTTACTATGCCGGATTGTCGAATAGAGGTTCCCAATTCGATCAACATTTGTGATGAGCGTGCCTGCGGTCTCGTTTTTATAATATAAAATTATAAATTATAGAAAATAAAAAATAATAGAAATATTTTATTTAAAATTTAATTCTCCTAAACACAATAGTTGCCTCAGCGGACAAGTGTATTAATTAATAAAATATAATATACATAAACAAAATATTATGCACGTTAATGTTTTTTATTGTGATTTTGTTAAATTTCTTTGACAGAATTATCTGTTCTATATGGGTTTCCACAAATGTGGACATAGGTCTTATAATTTATTTAAATGAGTCTACCTTTACAATGCATGCCCATTTTTCAAATGTTTCGGCCCATATCATTCATTTATCCATCACTATATACCAACAGTTTGGGATAAATTTCATTTTTAGTACACTACAAGATTTTGGATTAAAATAGTTGCACTCAACTAACTTTTAACTGTTAGCTTTTGCCTCTTATATTTTAAAAATCAATCTAAATATCACAAAGTTCTAGCTAACTATGGTTTTTGGCGAGTATTCCAAAATAAATAATACTAAAATGCACTTGCAAATAACTGCTAAATCGCATTTAGCAGTTTATTAAAGCCTAGATAGTTTACGCAAGCTCATTGTCGCAAATGTTGTAACCCAGCTTTCCATTTCTTTCGACATTTATATGCATAACTGTGGTAATATATTTACGTAGAAGAAATAACACTTACGTTTATTTAAAAACACAAGTGGTGCTAACCGGTCCCGGGTGTGATATCCGGAGGAACATACTGAGACTATCTGTACATAATCGAAAATTAAGAGAATGAAACAGTTTTGGCTTGTTTTTTTTCTAATAGAAGCTCAAAATTATTACAAGCCAGCTAATAATTTAAGAGCAAGATGTTCAGCGAAATAATTAAAAATGGAAATGAACCGCAGACATTGATGCATCTAAATCAATCATTTATTGACACCGACCATCATCTTAAATGATTTCCTGATTACAAGCATTTTTGTCCTATAATATACAACTGGATATTGATAATTCACCCGACGTAATTATACAATTAAATGCATACAACCTTCGTATTAAATTGTTTTGCATTGTGCAATGAAATCAGGAAGGAAAATACGGAAACCTCAACGGTGCGTATCGTCCCAAAAACGAGCCGGAATCTTTCGGATGGCCTCACATCAAGGCTTAGCCCTTTATTGACAGATAAAATTGATAAGAAACACACCAAAAAAAAACTAAACTAGACAAGGTCTCGGACCTAAGTCAGTGGGTAAAGGTCAATGTCGGTTTATATCAGCGCGTGAGGCCAGCTGGAATTATTACCGTGATCTTATCTGACATTGGGTACAATTTTGATGGTCGCGATAAAACTGGTTGACAAATGGATCACTGTGCACATGACATGAACGATGTAATCGACCTGTTCAATAACATTTGTTAGATGGCGCTAAAACGCGAAATTTAATTATCTAGAGATATATACCAGTTATAACTATATAACAGTTATTAATAAAGCGACTGCTGAAAATCAGTGGCGTGGAATGTATTTTCCACAAAAATCCCGAGCAGTTTTCCATTTAGCAGACACCCGTGGTTCTGTGCAGCAATGCAATATCTAGTCAATCTTTTAAAATATTACTATACATTAATTTTCACTTTTTTTTTAAATTTATATGCTTCAACTTTTAACATTCATTATTTGTTTTTTTACCTATTGTGTTGTATTAGCCGTATGTTTGCTAATAATCGTGTTTTCTTTTTTTCTTCTTACTTTCGATGCAATAAAACAGACTCACCGTAAGAAATTACTGATGACTGGCTAAAAATAGACGATTCTTAACCAAACCTTATTTCTATAAATATGCCATGCTATTAACATATTCTCGATTAAAACCATTTAGATTATACATTATAATGTGTTGGGACAAATTGTTAGTCGTTAGCTATCAAGCATAGCTAGTTCACGTTCATAAGCCAATTTGGACACCCACATACGCGTTTCAAACGTGACGCTTAAACCATTTAACATCAGTTCCAGTAATTATTTAATTAATATTTTAGCATAGGTAACCAATTAACTGTATTTCCTATTGTCCTTGCTGTATGCACGACCAGAAGTGATTTTTGTGAGGTTATCTCATTTTTAAATAGGCGTTACTAGAATCGTGGTAAAATTAACATTTTACCATTGTTATTGGGAATCAATTTGATCATATTAAATTGACGTAATAATATGATTTAGACTACGGTGAATGGGAGATTTAAATATAAAATAAAATATGCATGTGTCAAACGCCTACAATGTTACGTTACGTCTTACTATATACAGTGTAACCTCCGTGTAAAGTCACTCAATTAAACAAAGTCTGTATAGCGTCGAAATCAATTGGTTGGTTTAGCTTGTATTCCAATTCTGATTTTTCTTCTATCCATTTAACGACCTCTATAACGTCATTAAATACACAGTCCCTTCAGTGTCGTTATAAAGTGTTTACACTGTATATGTTTATTGAAAATATCGATGGTCAAATGAAAAGGAAAACATAAAACAATTAAGATGTTTACGAAAACTCAACAGGAAGAGACGAGGCCATGGCTGTCATGCAACATAGACTGCAACAATAATTTGATTTGCGCAATAAAATCATAAACAAAACAAAAACACTGCTTTACTATAGGAGCTAATGTTCTTCGTATGGACAATAGCTTGAACAGAATCTATTCGGCCACTTGCACCAAATATTGATGGCCGATTTACAATGCATCTATTGAACTATTAATTGCATGCCGTAACCATGGTAACGAGGACTTTAGTATGTAAAAAATAAACCTTAGTCCACGTTTCACGAGCACCTTATATATTTGTTGCTTTTGATCTTATTTGTTGCGACTTGTTCAACTTCGCTACGTTAGCGAGGTCAAACAGAAAGCATTACAATCTGACATTTACATGTACGAAGAGTTTACGATCGCCTTAATATCACACAACTCCTTCTTTGGAGTGTAGGTTAACATTTCCGTCTCCAAATGATCTCATCTCAAGTATTGAAAGGCCATGTTGGATTTATGGACGTAAAAAGCAATATCAACAAATATTTTCAAGGAATTAGACCTAATTGAAGGTATATTTCCAATGCCCCAGTAAAATAGTAAAGTAACAAATTGTGTACATGATAATTATTTAAATACACCCGTGCGATAGTTACTCATCACCCGCATTACTTTACATACATTAACTGTAAACAAAATTTTAGCCTACCCACAATACGTGTTAAAAACAATTGTATCTCAAGGCTACTTAGTACCTTGTTAATAACAATTCGATTATATTTTAACTTTGAACACGCTCTTCCTTATATCAATGTTAATTACCACGAATAAGGGCTCAATCAGGGCAGCAAGACCTACTTTCAATTTGAATTATTTACATAAATATTGTGAAACATTCATTTTATGTTCTTGTAAAGAAATTAAAGACTCAATTTTTACTATGTTCTAGAGAGGGCACAATCGTATGGAGTATGTGACTTGTGTAAAACAGAATGATATAATATAAAAAAAATATAAACATATACGACCATATGCATCGGCATTGATACAGCGATTGGTTAGTAGCGTGCGCGGCCGAGGCGGAAGCGTGCGCGCGCGCACTCGTACAAGGCTACGCTCATGACCTCGCCTCGTCTTTGTCTAGCGCTATCTAGCGTTTGTTTACCCGCGAGGCCAAATGCATCATACAAACTACTAGAAACAATTATTGAAACTATTTATCGTGGAGCCTTGTAGATAATTCGACTGAAATCTAACCGGAATCTATTTTTTATTTAAACTCTCAAGATACACAACACTACCGAATTGATAACGGTAAATATTAAATTGAAATATGTCGTAGAATTATCGTTATCACATAATTTATGATAGTTTTTTTAAGTAAATAAACGTCTAATATTGTTTTCAGGTGATGGCGGAAGTGAACTAATCCAACCTGAATGAAAATTCAAGAGCTTTTATTGAGCTGTAAGTACTTGGTCAACTTAAGCCTAAAATTAACTATACATTTCCATAGCGACATTAAAAAAGAACTCTTAAGACTATGTACTAGCCATGTTTTAAAAACGAATGTAGGCGGCCTTGTTATGAGCTACAAAAACACTGAGCCACAAAAAAATGTGTTGGTCGTTGTATAGATTCACGGGAGCCAAAATATTGGACGAGGTTGTAACCGGGAAATTCTCACGATAATCAAACTTAGGGTCGACTATTGCAGCCATATAACCATAAGTCCTGCTGTCATAATGGGATAAATACAACTTTTATTGTATATAAAGATTTTTTTTGTGAAGATATATAATAGTAAAAATAAAAGATAATCATGAGCGTTTCGAGTCGTTATTTTTAGTTACATATTCAGTGCTCTAGAGGATAGAGTTATCCTATTAGTTGTTTTAAAATATGTATAACGGATCGTTACCAATGAATCAATAAACAACCTATCAGGGTTAAGTTAGTGGAAAACCTATTGGGCGCCAAGGTGAGTTGGTCCAAAGACCAAAATTGATAATCAGATTAAGAGCAGTAGGAAGTGTCGTGTTCCATTCGTCCTACGGCCCTTACACACACATGTAACATAATTACACATACACGCGGGGAAAATGGCCGTGAGATAACTGACATCATAGCAAGGTTCCAGTACAGTCAGCATAGAAATAAACATCGTTGATTGGCTAATATAAGTTGTTCAATTGTATCGTATTTAGATTTTTATTTAACGTGTAATATTAGTACATCTTAGTCCTCTTATGTGGCTAAGTAGAAAATAATTGAAGAAATGCAGATTAAAATCACTTTCAAGTACATTTTTTTAGAGTTCACACCTCTGCCATGACCTGCTTCATTATAAGCAGCAGAGTAAAATGGAAACAAGTGACGCATACATATAATTTGTTGACCATACTCACGCATAGCACGCATGCTGCGTAGCCTACGGCGTCTGCGACAGGCGGCCTTCATCGGACCAACGCTGAATATAACATTAAGGGTCTGCTCTTTGTCACGTTTAAAAATATTTGGATATTAATTATCTTGGCACTCTTCCGTATACTTGCGTGATACTCACAGCTATTTTGTAAACGACATATTTGTAAAACATGTTTTTCCTTACTATAAATGCTTTTCCTAAAAAACAAACCCCAAAATTTCTCCAGTTTTGTCTAATTCGACACTGAAATTTGTTTCACATGATTCAGTTCATCTATATAAGCCTCGAACAAAATTTGCTTTCGCTTTAAATTTACTATAAGTTTTAGGGCGATAAAGTTAAGTCCACGAGTGGCATATATCGCGGGTGTAAATCACAATGGACGTCCGAGAACAGAGGTATAGGATACGGCCTAATGGAGTACGATTTACGATTTCTACTGAACGACAACCCAGAGAACATATAATTTGTAGTTGTAAAATTACACGCACTTTCATTGAGTTTTATATTTACTATCGGATCGTTTACATTTAGCAGCAGCTAATAGTTTCCTCCTATATGTATTTAAGGGCTCATAGACAATTCAGATGAACTGTCAACCTATTTGTTGAATTAAAATATATCATAGTGCAGATCGTTTGATGTTTCAATAAATATAAATACGATATAATTTCAGCCATAAACCTTATTCTTTAAATGACCAGTTTCAAAACAATATGGTCACGATCGTTTATGGTGGACATTTCTTTACATATCTGTACGTGAGATTCTAATAGCAAAATCTTCACTACACAATAGGTATACTGTGGAAACAGGCTTCAGTTTGAATTAAACACATTGATTGTAGCCCTTTCTCTTGGTATCGAACAGACTTTCATCGGTCGTAGACAATTGTTAACATTCATAACAATAGCCCAATTTCATTTCTAATTATCTTTTATTACTAACAATGTACGACATTATTGACAACTTTATCTAACCGCCAGATTTAGAATGTATTGTGAGGTTGTATGTAGTATCAAATTATGTTTTACATTAAACGATTGGTAATTTATTTTGAACATAAAGCTTATTAAAACAAAGTACAAACGATATCATGGAAAAAATACTTGGGTTTTCATAGTCTTAAAAGATAAATACATTAATATAATAAGTCACGCTAAAATCTAGTCCGATGATTTTATATAAACGGTAATGCTTTTATAAAATTGTACACAATAGTTATAGTGTTTCCTAACGTAGTCATTGAAGTAATCATACAATTAGTATTCAAGGTGAAGATGGTACTTAAAAAACAAATAACAATTACTTACAAAATATTGAAAAAATAGCAGCAAGGTCGAAGTTAAATAAAAAATCAAACACATTGAGTACAAAAACCACCAATTTATGTTTATAATAACGACTAATTATATTATATGCTTTGATGAATTAAATTAATATCCCTATTTTTGCCCAGTTCCAGTCCAAATCGTAAAACCAAATACATTATATAAATAGGCTTTAGATTTTCAATCTAATATATAAAATTCTCGTGTCACAGTTTTCGTTCCCTTACTCCCCCGAAACGTGTTCACCGATTCTCCTGAAATTTTCTGAGCATATTGAGTAGGTCTGAGAATCGGCCAACATCTATTTTTAGAGACATTTTTTTTTTTTGGAAAAACAACGTTTGTCGCATCAGCTAGTTTTTATTATAGAACTAAGAAACATAACACGATTTTGGATAATATTCTATCAGTTTAAAAATGAGACGTTGCTGGTCTTCTAGCAATGAATTCTAGCAAAAGAAAAACTGTTTTTGACTCTAAATTTACTGCCATCTCAAACGAAGAGTGCAGAGCGGATGAGAAGAACAAAGAAACTCTCCGCCACTCCCTTAAACTGTGTGATTTTGTGTAAATAGTAGTGATATAATATAGCACAATTTTCTCACACAGGGCTATCAGCGTATATGCAATACAGAGAAAATCCTACCAGAACAATGACCAATTAGTCAAAGTATTATAGTTTAGTATCATTACATTGATATATAAATAGTTATGAAAATATTTATCTGTGCAAGATGTACACAGTGTATTTCCATTAATAGAGTGGTAATGACGCAGGCGCATTGGCAAGGCTCTTCCTATTACCACTTTCTATGACTCAAACCCGATCGCCTCGACTACAAACACCAATATGGAAGTACTATAAACATTATGAATTGACATATAATCCTGAAGTCTAATACCTCTTGAGAAAGGAACATACAATACTGGGGCTGATGACAAAAAAACTTACACATAGAAAGTCTCTGGTAGTTAGTTTTAAATAATAACTTCTTTTTTTCTTTTTAAATAAAACTAAGACTCAACCTCGCACACTCACTCACGCAGAGCAACACCATTGCACACACTAATACACACACACAGACACACATAAATGCTCGTTCTTCACATAATACACTCGTACTCCACTTTTTCATATGTGTATATATATATATTTTTATTTATTTTTTTCTGTTCGTTTTTTTTTGTTATTGTTGTTTCTGATCTTAGATTCTATTTCCGATTCTATGTTCTAACCTTATTTTAACTTTATTTTTAATCTATTTTTATTGTGTAAACTTTTTTTGATAAGCTGTATATGTTTAAGAAATAAATAAAAAAATAAGCATTGTTTAAAATTCTACCGTTATTACCATTATTATGTCAAAACTGTATTTACTAGCCCGTTGTAGCGTCTAATTTATTTATAACCTTCAAAACCCTTTAAAAACAAATATGCAACATATCAAACGGAAGATATCTTCCCTTCAATTTATTATTGCGAAATGACGCCACCAGCACACAAATAGACCACCCTTAAAATTAATACCCGTTTAGGCTGTCATAATTTTAAATATGGATCCTTTGTGTTGCACTGGCCGTCGTCCAACGCGGAAGTGAATGTTACTACAGAAATAGATGCACAGTAGACCCTATGAATTTGTGGAAGTCGTATAATGTGACCTACTAACGCTTCCTCTATGCGTACTGCCAAAGTTTATATCCCTCTGTTTTATTTACTAAACTGTTTCAGTAATCGCGACGTAATCGGTCATATAGAGCCTCGTTAATATTATTTAGCGGTTTAATAGATTTAGCGAGTGTTTAATATAGATATTACCGACACAAACCTGGGTATGATATAGGCTGGTCACCTATATAAGGGTGTCCAGCCTTCAATACCTTACGCATATCTGTGTGTGTGTGAGGCCTAAATCGTATAGATTTTCTCACTCAATTGCCTTCTGAGGGGCAAAAAAAAAACGTGAACAGGCGTGATTCGAACAAACGTCACATATGAGATTCAACCACTTGGCGAACACCGCAGACATGTATACCATTTTCTTCATGTACACATTAAGTTGTTGACATTCCATTGCTTCATGTTGCCGTAACGAGTGTTTATGTTTGTAAAATTTCTAGACAAAACTAACTATTTCTTAAATAATGTTCGAATACAAAATAATAAATACTTACACTAAAAAGAGGTACTCACCTTAACCCTTACTCTCTGCTCAACACATTCTTTTAACGCAGCAAGTGGCCCCTTTATATGTTCAATGCGCGTGAGCACATTTCTAAAAGTTCTGTCCTTTTTCTTCGGTAACAAAGCTGTAAAGACAGAAATATCTAATTAACTAATTTAAAAAAAATAACATATATCAATGATATATAATTTGTCTTATATAACAATACTAATCAGAAACGATACTATGAGGTTCTCGTGGTTGGTTACAAGTGTGACATTGCAAAAGACTTTCATAGTGATAAAAATCATATAATTCAATATTAGAATCGCAAAGATCCTGTGAAAGTTTCTTTGACATTTGTCCCTTCTCCGTCGACATTCCATTACATAACCTTCACACATAATCATTTGAATGTTATAAAGCTATTCCTTGTATTCAGTACACTCTAATCTATAAAATCATCAATGTTTGCAAGTATATTTTTAGAATTTACTAACTGATACACCTTACAACCTAAATCATATAACACATTAGTCATTGCTCGTTTGAGAAATTTATGACGCGGTAGCGTTTTTCATTTGTATTTTCACAGGTGAAGTTTATTGTTCGGGAGCAATGTACGTTCTTAAGGCTCGGCACACACTTATCGCACATCCTCTGATTAAACACTTTTTATTAAACCAAGAATTATATTGAGAATTATTAGAAGAAAACCGAGTCAAAGTGAGTTAAAAATAAAACTGTTTTAGGTTTAATTACATTGAATTTATTAAGTGAAAAAGTGACAATTATACAGTTCTATTAATATCTTACTTTTTATGGTTATAATAATGAGCGGCGTGTTTATAATAATTATTATATTACGCTATAAAGTAGTTACTGCAGTCGTTAAAGTCTATCTTAATTAAAATAGCAATATCATAACTAGCCAGACCTACGTGTACATAATAACACGTTTATCTTAAGTTCAATAATCCACAAGCACAAACTAAAATATAGCCGAGGGAATTGTAATTGTTCTTGTCTTCGCTTTAGGTATGTTTTAACTTGCAAAGTGACGGGGTTCTAAAAATATGATTTATTATTGCTTTACAGGCAACGCTGCCAAATTTTTGCGTTCAACAAGGTCAAAGCACTGCTCGTGACCCCATACACGTAAACATCTAATAGACGGGTTAACTCAAGCGTAATCTAGGTGTGTGCAGTCTTATGTCGATAAATCTATGCAACTCTCGCGGCTAGGTACCAGGGCGGCATGACTAGCATGCGGTGTTCGCGAATTACTTTCACTCGACTATCCCCGGGCGGTGACCGCGCTCGGGGTCGTCGCCCGCCGAGCGCGGGAAGCCATCACGCCATTCAGAAAAGCGCGCCATGTTTACACAGATGCGCGCCGAAACGCGCTCGTTGCATCACTTCCGGTTGCGTTCCGTTTCGTACCTATTACGCGTACGTAACACGTGCCGATTCACTTTTTTTTGACACTTACTGTTTTGGTAAATGGAACGACGCGGACACGGTTCCGTTTTTGTATTGGGATCGCAGATTTATGTAATTTATATTATTGATTATGATTTGAATTGTAAAATCAAATAAATGCATACTCCTTTATAATATTTCTATCATACAACGTACAACTGTTCAATTTTATGAAACTTTTTAAGCCTTAAAAATGAGGTTCCTCATTTGCCAGATATAAATTTCTCAAATAAATGTTTATGAACGGCTTTATTGAATGTAAGTTACATTTTTTGGTAATAAATAGATAAATTTCGTAAGCCTTGTATACTTTACTATTTCCATGAAGACGTTACGTTTCCTAGATGCACTGCTACGGGGTATGTTTTCTATGTAGAGCACATGAGCTGGTGTCAACGACCGATGCTCCAGGGTGCAAGGCAGCATGCGTCCCACTCGACTGGAAAGCGGTTATGCAATGTGTGCACGCGAAAGTCTAGCGAACCAACTATGATCATTCTAGGGCTGTCAGATCTCAGCAATTTTTTTCACCGTTCAATGGAGAACAAAACTATTAAAACTACAGTGCAAACTCTATTTAACTGTGCATTTTATAGCGTTATAGAGAATGGTCGTTAAGTGGACGGGAGAAAAATCATTGCATGGAATACAAGCTAAAAGAACCAAAGCCAATTGATTTAAACGCTTTAGAGATTTTATCAAGATAATACAAGTATTATTAGATCGTTTGGATGGGTAGGTACATAAGACAAAGCTTTTGGAGCTTCCTTTAATCGATTTATCGACATCGTACCTTGTAACTAGCGTACTAGGCATATAGCACGAGACCTGCACAATAATATTTTAATTAAAAATAAATAAAAGACGGCAAAATTTCATTAAAACTTGGCCGTTAGTTATGCTGACCAAGCTTAGAAACAAACAAATAATGTTATAACCAAAATATTATCTTAAAAAATTACACAGCCCTAGGTGCAATTTAATATATTATCTTGACGATGTTATGATGTGAGTCTCGAGGATTGATAATGAAAGTTAGATTGATGATCGTGAATTTTTGTTAAATAACATTGTTAACCAGTAATTGCTACTTATATATAATTATCAGAGTTGCAATTATAATAAAGCAACAATTCAAATACATTTGTATCGTAATAGATCATAAACTACAGAGTATATTTACAATTGGTAGGCAAACAAGACAAAATCACTAAACGCTTATAATACACTAATATATAGTAAAATAAATATCATGCTAATATTAAAAACTGTTTAGGTACTGTTGTCTTTTGAATCTTTGTAATTATCGTTTCATTACACGCATTTTAATAGCTTAAACATTATTTAGGAGTAGCGACATTATCTCCGGCGATCGTAGACAAACGCAACGTCACTAATTAAACACTGATAGTATCTTAAGTTTAAACTAGTTGGAATTAGGTCTGTCTTGCACAAATAGTAAGGAATAGTTGCCAGCTGCACGTTCGTTTAATAGGGCTGTCGACACTATGAAATGGAAAGGTTTTGACTTAGTAAATTGCACAGTTATTTAAACTAAACTTAAAAACTGACTGAGAAGAAACAACATCTAAAGAATAGTAGAAAGTATGATATAAAACCAAAGAACTACTTTTAGAATTAGCTTAAGAGAAGAAGTAATTTTTTTAATAAATAGATCGAAATTATTTTAACAGTATACCTAGCTAAGATTTATTGTGACAACAAAAGCTGATCATACATCGTCTTCCTTCTTATATATGACGTTAAATAAACATAAAAAAGGCTTCAGATTGTTGAAAATATTTTAAAATTAATGTACATACATTACTAAATCGCAATAATCCCTTATCCTAAATGGCCAGCCCTAGTAAACCTCTCACTTTCGCGCTATTTTTGTCAAATTTGCGAGAAAATAAACCGAACTGACACGCGATCGCATGTCCGCCTTGAGTGCATAGACAATTAATGACATTATTACGACTATATAAATAATCAAAACGTTACAATTCAAACGATATAAATAATAACATGTTAATTTCGTTATTATATTCTTCAAATTTCTCTTTTTTAAAGACTATAAAAACTATTCAATTTCATGCCCAACAAAGCTACACAGATCAATATTATATAATGTCTGTATATTGAGACAATATGTATAACTAGGTGTGTTCATATAGATTTTGTACGATTAATCCGTCATGTCGTTTCCTACTTGTAAAGGTCACTGGTCATTACATGACCTCAGTCCACGTGGTTACATACGGTATTCTAATTAGTCTAACTGTCTCCTATCAACTGTGACGAGTGGCCCTCTGTGAACAATGTGGACGAGAATTCTTACAAGGGAAATTATCTAATGTATATTTACATTCAGACATTGTATGTCTGCGGGCACAGAAAACATAGACATGTCCGTAGTTAGTAGACCAATGTAACCCACGTGGAATATAATTTGGTTGTTACTTTTCAGCAAAACTAAAATGGTTTTGGATGTATTAACATTTTTTTAGGTTTTTAGCTCAATCAAAATATTGTATAATGTGTGTATACATATATATATTGTATACACACATTACATATATTGTAATATTACAGTCAGTCCCATTCATGAAAACTCTCTCTTCTAAAAACACAGATCTCTACATCATTGAAAAATTGTAAACAATTTGTAACTGACTGCTCATTAAATACTATTTGTAAAATTTTTGTGTATGAAATAAAAAAAACATGTGGTCCGGTTGACATTGAGGTAACCTATAACATTCAAAATCACTCTCAATTGAACCAATCTTTGTTATTTGAATATTAAAACTTATAATGAAGCATTTTTAGAGGATTACATTCACACCACTAATTGTCTTGAATATTGAAGCCAAACTGATAGTAGTCAACGTTGACTGATGGCAGTTTTGAAGAGAAAAAGAAAGAAACATTTACACCAAAAACTTAGTTATACTATAAAAAATATAAATTTAAAAACACATTCTGCATATCTCAACCAGATCCAGAATGTGAAACAAAGGGAAAAGGAATCATAATATATATATATAAATCATAAATAAATATCACAATAAGAATAGCGGAAGCACATGGAGGATGTCTACAGCATACCCGTCTAAGGCATATGCCTTTTACATATATTTTAATTTTTTATAAATAAATGTTAAAAGTTACACATAATTTTACACAAAAATATATCTTTGATTACACTCAATTTCTATAGGTAATAAAAAGTCTGTATTCTAATTGTTGTAAAGGTTTTTAAAACTAGAAACTTGAAGTAGACAACTTTATATTACATGTGTGATGTCATTTGTGGTACGAAGAGATGTTTTAAGAGTTTGTGGAAAACTATTTCTTTATTAAAAGTAATACACATGCTTAACATTTCCAGTTTTAAATACAAAAGCAAATCATAAGAGTAACATGTCATTAAATAACAATTTAAATATCAATCATAACAACAACAAACTAACATAACCTCAAATTTCTTACCTTCATATTTTGCAAAACGCTGTTTATTCTTGTCTTCTAATAGTTTAATTTCCTCTGAGATCTTTCTTTGCTTCTCATCTTCTCTTAATTTAACAAGGTGTCCATATCCTACTGGAATAATATCTTGTTGCTTTTCGATGGCCGATTCGAACTGTTGAATGTTTTCATATAATGGCGCCCCGGCTACAGGTAACTTTACTTTGTCACTATATAGTGCTTTAACGGGATCAAATTTAGAACTACATGCACTGGTTTCTGTATCTGATGAGGAAGCTGACATTTTCACTACTTATTTCATAAACCTATTTAAACAAAAAAAATATTCATTGATAAATTAATATTATTTTTTAACACTTTATGGCTTAATTAAGACCTTAATGCCAATGTTATTACTTATTTGTTAATAACAAATCGATATAACTAAATAATAAATTAGTCATATGAAACTGACACTGACATTTATTAACTATTTCTGTGACGCTGATAGCTATTTTTTTAAATTCATTTACAAGCCTACATTGATAGCTAAATATTAAGATGTTGCCAGTTAAAACGGCACCGGACTGAGACGTCACACAAGAGCCAACTCGTTGTAGCGTCTATCGCCTAGATGGCGTTAATTATGTTTATATACTTAATTAGATAGTTTTTATACTTAGAAAATATTCATGAAAATAAATGGACTATTTTTATGCATTCTATCTAAATGTTGAAGTCATTTCCAATGTTATGATAATATACAAGGACTTCATAGCAATATTATGCATAATCAGGAAATAACTACTCAAGGTTTTGTCCATAGTTTATTTAAATTTACGATCTCTACAGTAACTTTAAATAATTTAATTAATCAGTTTAACATCATGTTTTTATGTATTTATTTATTTATAAAAGCCGAATGACCGGATTTTAAATAGAAAAAAATAAAACCAAATAACTGGAATTGATCGACACAATATCAACTACATATCTGTTTGCCTGGAGGATCTTTTTAGCTGTCTTATATTTTCTTGTTTTCACGCTTTCCGAATTTACGTAATGGACCACTGGTATTTTAGTTATTTGGGGTATACATTCTTTACATTTATACTAAATCTCTCAAGCGATATTCTTTTATCGATACTATATTTGATGTAATACTGCGCTCAGGCGCAGCCGTTGTCATGACAACCACAGGAACATGGCGGACAAGTCAATGTTCGCCTCACGCCATCTCAGATTATCTCCATTTCACTTTCCATAATCTCACGTAACAAGAAATCTTACAAATCATACTTTCCGTAGTTATGTAGAAGAAAATGCGTACAGAAAAATCTGTGAGATGAATTTATGCTTAATAATTATTTAATGTACTACAAGAGTATAGTGGCCTTAATTTTAATAGATATCATAAAATAACATTAAAATTCAATAGAGAAAGTTCCAGGAAGCTAACTTGTATTTTTTTTGTAATTAAGTGAGAGGTAACGATACATTGTTTGCTTTTGTACAAACTTAGTGCATTCAATTATAATTTACAGTCATAATTCTTCCGCGCATTGTCACCACAAATTATTTCTAGCTGAGGCTGATTAGAAAATAATTATTTCAATACGATTTACTACTGTTTCTACATAATGAAAATCGATCGGAAATAGATCTAGACCTTGCGTTCAAGATCGTTTTAAAAAAATACACAAAATATCAAATAAAACAATATTTAACTGGCGTATTTATTGTTTTCAGAGCGGCTTGTGCAGAAAAAGGCGAGCTGTGGCGCGCCGCCTCTATGCCGCATAGACGCAGGTTTGACATACATCGGGACGTCGCCAGGTGAACTCACTGCCATCTACCCTATCCATCTTCATAATAAACTTCCCTATGCTCAATTCAACTCAATTCACTACAGCTTCGTTGTAGAAAAAAAAATATTATACTGTTAAAATATTAACATATATTTTCTACATTTCTGTTTTTTGTATGTTAGTGTTGGTTTCAGTGCTGTATATTATTTGTAATGTATTTTTTTAGAACAATTATCATACTCCTCACGGTCTAAAATAGGGTTTGAAATATTTTACTTCGTTGTGAAATGCGTGAGAGCCTACTCTTCTTGTTTTCCCAGGTCACTGCTGAAGAGAAGCGGTCTGCGGGGAGTGAGGTAACCTGGTCGTGAGCGGGCGCCTTGCTACAATTCACCATTATGTGTTCCTCTGTGTACCTAAATCTCTAACTTTACAACGAATAATGTACGGTCCGTCCAAGATACTGCCAAACATTTTAAACAAACTTTTTAGTGATTGTACAGTTTTAGTTAATAGTGTTTAGAACGTGAGGTGTTAGTGATAGTGCCACCTGGCGTGTTTTAAGTGTAACAACGTGGCGGGGACGCATGCGCCGTCGGGACCGGCGCTGGCGATGCCATTTATTGAAGACGAGTGGTGGTCAGCGGAAAATGAGGGAAGGATGGTCGATCTCTCCAATTGTTTGCAGGTAATTTTATTCTTATGACAAAAAAAAATCGAAAATAGTTTTACTTTATGAAATCTTTTGCTGGGACATTCAAATGTTTGTGTTAAGTTATAAAGTATTACTTACTGTAAACTGGTTATGCCAAATTTAACAATCTTGATTAGCAAAATAAACATGTATTAAACACTCTATACGACATGTACTTATATATTTTTATTGAATTTCAGGATGCGGTAGCAAACGGCCAAACAACCGCTCAAATGCAAATACAAATGGCGACATCTCTTGGCGAGTTGTCTCAAGCAGAGCTGTCTAACTTTGTTGGAGGACTTACCTTAGAGGCTGACTCGTCAGAGGCTGCAGACCCTGACGACATCCTTAAACAGTTGGGGGAAACTGCATTTGACAATTTTGATACGTTCTTTACTGATTTGACAAATGCAACGGCTTCCGCTGTGCCACCCATTGAAATTAAGGTAAACCCGTACCTCATTACAATATTGTTATGTATATATTTAGTTTAGTCATATGAATAAATTTAGTTATGGAAAATCATATTTTAGAAATCTAATATTTTGTTTATTATTTTTCAGCAAGAAGAGAATAATAATATTTCGCCAGCGTCCGGGAGCCAATTACAAGGCTCGTATTACCAACAAAACAATCAACTTATCTTGCCAAATAATGGCCAGCAAAGATTACAACAGCTACTAAGATCCGGGAACAGTGCTGTATCAAATTCCATTCATAATGGCAGATACAATATCGCGTCAGCAAATCCCCTACTTGCTGAAAAACTCGCAGCGACATCTAGTGGCATAAAGCAAGAGCCGGGAACTATAGGATCCGAATACAATGGGACGAGTATGAACTACGGAAATGCGTCGCCAATGCAACGGGTGCCGAGCGGGAAACCTCAAGTGCACGATGCAGGTGGAGGTAAAGGTAGGTTTTGATTATTTGAAATCATGGAGCAATTTATTAATGCATCAGACATTCTTAATCTCAATGCCATCTAGGGGATATTATCTGAACTATTTTGATCTTTTTTGTTGTCTTTGTGCATGCCAGGCTAATAAACTAGGTGGCGCTGTTTCAAACAATTAGTTGCCATAAGTAACCTCTAGATGTCGTTAACTATATTTATGAGATCTCGAATAGTGCATAGCTCATTATACTTATCCATTGCAGTTTTCTCCTGCAGTTAATCCACTTTCAATTTCCGCTTGAGGAAGTGGCTGAGATTTTCCTTTCGCGTCCCCCGCTTTTACCTAGTTAGATACTCGTTTACGTGAAAGTTTACATCGTGTTTATTTAATAATTCGATGGGATCTCTATCTATTATTTATTATTATCTAAAGAATATCAATACACATATAAACAGTTTTGTTATAGAGGCCATACTTTTATTATAATGAAACGCATTTTTAAATTACAAAATAAACATAATAATTATTATGCAGACATTTCGTATGAATAAAACTTCAATAAAAGATCGAATTAAAACAAGTATTTACACTGAAAAGTTAATTTTTATTTTCATTATTAATTAAGTCAAAAATTAATGATTAATTTTATTGCTTTGGTCATCCTTAATTCATGACAACTGACGTCAAATTAGTCACATAAGCCTTGACACAGTGCTCTGATTGCATTCAGCACCGTTACCAGGAAATAAGGAAGCGGGCAAGAAATATCTTTCCTCTATACCGTTATTTGGGTTATCATATTCTATGGAATTGTCTATATTAGTATCCTGTTCCAATCTGATATAATTATTTTTACAATATAATTATTGTGTGTAAAGTACAAAATTTTGACAACACCAATACTAATATTATACATCAGAAAAAAGTCATTGGTATGACGAGGCCTAACTTCATTCACTCTAGCCCCTACACACATTCACTCAGCTTTGCCCCACAAAAGACACAGAAATCTCGTTTTAAATATACTTAACAAAACAAATTAAAAATTGCATTGCTATAAATAAACGTACCAACAATAACTGTAGAAAACTCAACTGTGGCTTTTGGTTCTGAAACCTGGTCTCTTAGCAACATCATTTATATATATATATTAACGAGGGTTCTCATATGAATCTCTAGCACTTAAGAACATATAAAAGAATCCTAGATCTATACTGAAATCAGGACATCGTTAACTCTCCAAAATTGGACACGGGAAAGAGTTGTCGATGAAATCAAAATTTACAAAGGAAATAGGCCGTTCAATGTTACTTTTTTTTTAAATCTACTTGTCATTCCAGTGTCGTCCAACACACACTTAGCCGGCTATGAGTGCATCGTTGCAACTCCCGCGCAGCCGTGACCCGCTTTTCGCGTTATGTCACTTGCCGGCCGCGCTCGCTTGCGGGATGCTCTACTTTAACATGGCTTTTACATTATGACTGTTTGAATTTAAACCATGGCTATTCATATTGGAAATATATGACGTCTATTTTTCAATAAGTAGTGACTAGTACTTGGATTAGCGCCAGACTTTGGAAACCTCATCTTAGCTATATGAAACCTTAACGGTCACAAGTGATTGCTAATAACATACTATTTGCAGAAAATATAAATAAATGAATAGATGACAGACAACTGTTAACAGAAAGTATGGCGAATAGATTATTTAGTTAATCCACGGGCTTCTAGTTCGTAAACCTTCCTATTATTCTTAGATAGTCTTCGACGCAATTGTCCATACATCCAGGGTATCCCTCCTATCTCATTCACTAGACCATGGCTGTCGTTCGTCTCCACCATTCGCTTTTAGTACTACCCAAATCAATCTCAGAGTTTTGCGGAATCTTGATGTTTATATCGCATTAGTTTCCCTTTATTTGTATAGTATATTTATTATCTCTTATTACTTAGATATAATAGAAGAGTTACATTAAAGCGCAGACGCATTGTAACCGCGCATCTCGCCTTGAGATTCACTAAAATCGTTGTTGATTTATTGTTATCTATCATACTATATAAACTTACATTGACACCACCAATAATTATTATTCAGCTATAAAACTTATCTTTATACACCCCTTCTACGCTACATTAGATATGGCATCTACCACCACCATCAACCCAACTTCTTGTCGGTCCATCTCAGCTTCTCAGTGAACCCATGTAAACATAGTTTTTGTTCAAAAGTGTTTAAAATAGTTTAAACTTAAAAGCGTCAATTTCTTTAATGTATATAATCTATCTTTTATACATAATAAAATAAAAATGGTTGAGCTATAAAGTTAGGGTCATAAAATATTGACTAATACAAAAAATACGGCAAAATTGTTAGTGTGTGCGTGTCACGTTGTAAGTCACACGTGATGTTTTGATTGGTATTCTGTGAGCTGGCTCGTTACAATAATTGCGTATAAATTCACGCCTAGTACGAACCAACTTTTTCGTTTTGTGGAGAGAGTAATTTTGTAAATTTTTAATATATAACAAACTGTGCGCAGTCAAACATATCGATATTTTATATTATATTTTAATAAATATTAAGTCATGTCACGTATCGTAGTAAAATATTTGGGCTTATATCTATTATTTGGCTACTCATTATTTATATTATATGCAACGTTCTTAGACATATGTTTTTCACAAAATTTCGACTTCGATAGAGGGCTAGCGTAGCGTATAGAGGAGCAAAGCAATAACAAGCTAGGGTAATATCGAGTTCTTCTATTTAAACGGAATCTTAGATAGTCTTAATCTATACTAATAATAAGACAGTAAAAATCGAAAATCTGTACATTAAATATTTTTCCAAAAAACTGAAAGTAGGCAATTAAAGAAGAGTCACAGAAACCAAAAAAACAATTTCTGGAATTCTTGTCTGTCTGTCTGTCTGTCTGTCTGGTACGTTATAACTTGAAAACTACTGAACGGATTTGAACGCGGTTCACAGTTAGATTACATATAATTGGGAGCGTTGTCAAATTTTGTCCGATTTTGACAAAATAAACATTTTGTCAAAATCGGTTAAGGGAAAAAGAAGTTATGGTCGATTGAAAATTTACTTCAACCACTGCTTCAAAATTTTTAAACACTCATATTGATTGATACGTATATATTGTTAAATATGTTCTAATATAAGTTAATCTTAATATTAAAACTTATGAGAGGTAACGAAAATAACAAATAACGCAGTGCGCGCGGGCGCGGTTGAAGTGTTGAACAATGTGCTCGATAGATGGCGTTGATAAAATTCGTAGATTTATTTTATTTTTTTATTTCTTAAACCTATACAGCTTATCAAAAACAGTTTACACAATAAAAATAGATTAAAAATAAAGCCAAAATAAAATTAAAATATAGAACCGGAAATAGAATCTAAGATCAGAAAAAAGAATAACAAAAAAAACAGAAAAGAATAAATAAAAATATATATACACATGAACAAGTGGAACTATGTGTAGTACGAACATTTTAGTGTGTGTGTGTGTATCAGTGTGTGCAATGGTGTTGCTGTGTGAGTGAGTGTGCGAGGTTGAGTCTTAGTTTTTTTTAAAGAACTTCTACTTAGGCCAAATATATCCATCGCGGTATTAAGATGCTTCATTGTGTAATGACTACCATGCAGTTCAAACTTTCATTAACGTTTTACCCTATGATTATTTTGAGTGAACACTACCTATACAAACAAGTAAAAGGAAACGTTTATCGTTTGTCCGCATCCATTTTTTCACCTACGTCCTTAACTTTAATGAGGTTTACCTTTTATTATTTGGTCAAGCTAATAAGTAATAACCTCACAAGTACGTATTTCGTACTCATAACTTCGTAAGAATTTTCTTTCAACTCTTAACCGCTGAGGAGTTTTACCTTCCATCATCAGCTCATCCACATAAGAAGATGACTATCAGAATATAAAGTTGTCAGAATATTAATTGCCTGTACGTTAATTTGAAAGTTGCCCTCGATTTCCCCGAATCATCCGATCCTGTAAAGCTACATCATCTCTGAGTAACACAGGCTATATATAATTCCAATTGTAACAAGATTTTAGCCCGTGAAAGAAAGCCCTTTCGAGATCATTAAAATCGCTCTATACTTAACCAAATTACACGTGGGCGAAGCCGCGGGCGGAAAGCTAGTTTATTAATATAAATAAACCATCTGCCAACGCAGGTATTCCCGAACCGCTACGACTTTTGGGCCTTCAAGAAAAGACTGTACCCTAAAGGCCGGTCCACTGGCAGCGCTTAGCACTTCACTCGAAGTGACCTGCTCGTTTGCCTGGTTGTCCTATAAAAAAAGTCTAAATTGATTTCCTATTATAGTGCAAATACTAAAATACTGTTGGGAATGAATCGCCCTAAATGCTGAGATAAGGACATTTGAAAGAAAAATGAAAGCTGAGTTTGTTATTTATCTTCTCAGACCGGTTTATTTTTTAACCCTCGTGGCTATAAGAAAATTGACGTGATCGCTGATACGATTCTATGTGGAAAAGATATTAAATATTTAACCTCCTATTCGGTATCAAGTGTAGTAGGCAGTAGGTAACGATAAGAATGATCTAGCTCCTTGAGTGCGTGCGACAACCCGAACCGTGTCAATGACAAACGCACACATCCTGTAATGCACACATATGCAATGAAATAGTGCGTGCTTAAGGCGATATTAAACTTAATCGGATCGGTGCGAGATTACGACACGATTGTCAAAAGTATTAAGTTTTATTTGCCTATACATACATTATATAATCCTTTTTAATTAACAAAACTAGAGCCAGAATAATTAAGTTTTAATCTAAATCAGTTAATTTTGTTTACTTCGCCTATGGGCGGCGACTACACCTTTATGGCGTGCCTCCTGCTCGTTTGCCCCCTCTTCTATAAAAAAAATCTGAAATATTAACAGCGGTAATGTCTTTTCAGCTTCCATTAAGTCTAAACATCTACTGTTATATTAAAATAACATAAAATACGTAACAGTTAAAAAAAACAACTAAGCAGAATTTCTTGCCTTCTCAGTTCAGTATGTACAGAAGTCAATTAGATTTAAGACGATTCAAAACGGTTCTATGTACCTTACCGAAGACTGCCTTCTCAGCCTGGTGGCGTACGAACAGCCGACATTTAGATTAAAGACAATTGGAACCGTACCAGAATATAAAGGTTTAACTTTTACTTTAAGCGCTTTTCATCGATTTCTGTGTCGTATAAACACGTCATGAACACGTCATGTTTTTTTAATCGTTTGTGTTTTAATAATTAAAATAACGTATTAAATATGTAATAATTGATAATATTTTGAAGTGCCTTATGTCCTTACATTATCTTGTTCCGTTTAGGGCTATGTTAAACACATGCAATAATTTAACACACACATTTGCCTATTTATAAATATTGATTTTAGTTTTATTATTTTATCCCAATACATGACGTTTGAATAATATATTCGATCAGCCTATTAGTTTATGATGATAAATATATACCGACATTAAATAACTATTTATAATGAGATATGCATGTCGAATCATTTATGACCTATATAATATAATATGTTTAAAACTTTTTATTTTTCTTTCTATTTTACATATAAACGTATCAGCGATCACTAATTGTGTATGTTAATACTTTTATTCATATATCTAACGCTACGAGGATTCCAAAATAAATTTAGAATCGTCTCATCGGTCAATCAAACAACATGGTTTAAAAGTGAGATTTCTTATAGCTAAAGCTATAATAATAGTTGGTCTACACCAAGTCAAGTAAATACCCACAAACTCAGCTATTGATCCTAGATATTTATCCTTTATAAACTAACTAAATAAAACTAACTACAAACTATATTAGTATGCACTCGATTTAAAACAAAACCGATATGTTAATAGATACCGACCAAACGGATACATGAATATAAATTATTATTAAATCAATGCTGTGCATACGTTAATAAATGTATACACATCTACATGCCACTTAACTGTAATTTAAATAACTCTCGATCTAGGTATTTTACACAATTTTGAAGAACTTAAGAAGGAATTTCTCATTTCGACATTATTTGGTCCTCAGTTCAAAGTGTTCTTAACGTTATTTCACTGGATTGAGACGATAATATGGTATGTGAGGAAAATCCTCTCATTTCAACGTGCCAAGCTTTTTGACACTTTTCAATGATTTTTTGTAAGATTTGCCAAGTAGTGTATGCCGTTATAAGAGTAGATCCAATAAGATGATTTAGTTTCTATAACAAAGTTATTGTATTTAGTTTGTTTCGTGACAGTTTTCTCTTTTCTTTACAAAATGGTTTGGTTTATCTTTAATGTGTTGATGTACGGTTTCCCATGTCTGTGTTCGACATTCTTGTCTTGCTAATATTGCCGAATTCAAAACGTCAAGTTATGTAAATAATTTAAAAAATCCCGTTAAAGTATGATACTAAAGACATAACTGTTACTATCACAAATGCATTTCTTAATTATTAATATTATTAAGTCTCAATAATAAGAAAACATATTTTATCTAGAAAAATAAATCGTTTACGGAAACTTCTGACCTCCATAAATTTAAGTATCAATGGATGGTGTAAACCCGACACTCCCCTTGCGAGCTGATCCCGTGTCAAATTAATAGTTGCAGTTAGGGTACCGTATCCCTAATAAAGAAATAATTTTACAGTTTACTATTCAAAACTTTAAATTAAAAAGTTAGTTTGAAACAATTGTCATCCATGTAATTTATGCAAATTCTCCAATAAAAAATAATAGTTAACCTTCCTGTTTATACAAAATTGTTTACCTAGGAAGCGAACCCAGGTTATCGAAATTAAATCATATATTTTAACCAAGTCACGAAACAAGTAGTCAATGGATACCCGAAGCTAATTTTACTTTAAATTTAATTAATCTATGTTTAAAACAGAACCCAGTTTTAATCATACACAATCAATAGTTGAAACCCAAAAGCAATAGACACGTGTCATAGTTCCGCCCTATCGCCCCGCCCCAACAGAAACATAAAATTTCACGCTAATGAATTTTTAGAAATTCTAACGCGTTGTTTTTGCCTATCTGTTAAGAAGTACAATTTAAAAACTCAATAAATCATATTTATAATTTTAGTAAATTGTATTTGTATAATGCTATGCCCTCAGATTTTTTACAGACAAGTTTATTTATTCTAATGATACATGGACCCATGTCATCAAAACACAAAACATCATCAAACAACCGCTTATATTCTTCCACTGTCATCCAACAAGTAGATGATCAGTCTTCAGTGCGTCACGTCTTTTCTCGCTCCTTTATTCTATGAGTTGAGTCCGTTCTCACGATGTGCCCACACTGTAGAAGCGAAAGCTAATAGAAGAATATATAGGGGTGCAGTTTAGTGTAAGAACCATTTCGCCTACACTGCTTTTACATATTCGAAATACAGTGTAAAGTCCATGTGACATCACTCGATTTAACGTCAAAGTGTCTAAAGCGTCGAAATTAATTGGCTTTGTTTGGTTTAGCTTGTATTCCATACAATGATTTTTCTTCTCTCCATATAACAACAACTCTTTATAACGCCATGAAATACACATTCCATTCAGTGTCGTTTCATGGAGTTTACACTGTAATAATAAAAGTTAAATATTGTTTGCCAAACACTTCATGGCGTGCATTTTACCAAGAGTGCTCTAATAAACTAAGGTTTTAATAATGAAAAGTCACCGCCTAATCACAGTTTAAACTTTCAAATGGTATATTTGTTAAACAGAAAAGTCTTAACACTTAATCTGTTGTTTAAAATAAACTAATTATAAGATAGCCATTGAAAAGTGCCTTCAATTTAACGTGTTAATATAATTATTGGAAATTATGAATATCATAGATAGTGTTGAGTAGATAAATGAAGTTGCAGTGGCGCAGCAATTGCATAGACCTCGATGATGTGTTTAGAGCTGTCGAGGTAACAGGTTCATTCAACGCGTAGTGTGACTATACATTTATGATTTTGGGGATGAAAAAATAGAAAACGTCAAAAAATACAGTTGCTCCTCATTTTATTGTTTGCATTTGCAAATAGCATATTTAACAAATATATTACACAATCAATTAACAAATTATGAACGTTTTTAAATTACCACAGAATACTTAAGGTATAAAATGAAGATTATTCTTATTTTTTGTACAGTTAATGTCCACGAAGTTCTGTGGGAATGTCACCCCACAGCGCATAGAGCAGTAAAACATTGCACTTGGCGCGCGCGCCTCTGTATCTGTGTCACGGCCGTTGCGCGGAAAATCTGCGTTATATAACGATAACTGCACTACTCTGTGATATTGTCGTACAATAAAGTTTGTTTAACGTCTTACGCGTATACAACACAAAAGAACTGATGCGATATTTGTTTCGCTTTGGTTACGACAGTAATGAATTAAACATTCATATATTAATCATTTTGTTAAAGTTTTAAACAGAGGCGTAAACAATATTTTGTTAGTAATCAAAGTGTGACGGCAATGTGGACCACAGAGGTGGAAATCCATTACGTTCTAAATATTTTGAACTGGCAACTATTGATTTGTGTATCGGATCTGTGGAAAAAGTTAAACGATTGTCTTAATAGAACTAAATAATGTATTTATAATATTTATTTTATATATAATATGGGGACAGATCCAGTATTCTTAAGGAAGAAGTCTACTTACATATCATTTTAACTATTTAATCGTCGTATTTTATATAATTAACTTTTTAATGGAGAGATTTTTGTTAAAGATTTATAAGAAGAGAAGTATTTTGTATGATGGAAACGGAGCTTGCGACACTAACCTACCGCAACATTTATTTGCATTTTACAATGTAAACTATTATCATAGCATGCTTAGATTTAAATTTTAAAAATGTGCATAAATTTGAAAGCCTCGATTCGGTTGTTATTTCAATTTTGTTTAGATAAATGAGAGAAATTTTCAACAAAGTTATATTTTTTTGAAACTTTTTTTTTTTGAATAAGAAATGCATTATAGGTTCTGTGTCTGTTATTTAAAGTTTCTTTTTAATAAATCTATGTATTAATAAAAATAAATGTAAATATTTTGAATAAACAAAGTAACAAAAACGTGTAATAATAGATAAAAAAAACTCAACTTATTAAAAATAAATATCACTAAATTTTAAATTGTGTTACAGTTACGGGTGTATTGCTTTAATTCACACGCTAACAAAATGGCGTCGACGTTCATCATTTAAAATTACTGCAGTACTGTTAAATAACTTTCTAGCATTACTTTTAAAATATCGATCCGGCGGCGACTTCACCTTTATGGTGTGCCTCCTGCTCGTTTGCCCCCTTCTTATAAAACACTTAAAACTAGAACATCAGAAACCATTTTTTATGAATATGTAAGGATACTATATAAACCTATGAAATTTGAGACGATAGTTAAATAATTAACAACTACGAATAGGATTTCCGAAACGATTACTTCACAACCTAAATTAATAACGTTTAATTATTTACCCTTTATATAAATGGTACATTATTTATACACATATGTATTTCCCAATAGTTAATTTTCAGTTACGTTTTATAAAATTAATTTCTGTTGATAATTATTAATAAATAAAGATTGTCTATAGTTGATACATAAGCGTATTTATTATCATTTCAATTATCACATATTATGAGATTATTTTTAGCAAATGGGCAGGCTCTTTATAAACCTCCACCTATAGTTATAATATAACATATAATATAAGACTTTAATAATCGCTCATAAGCGATATTACTACTTATTAGAGGCTACGACTTACCAAAAAAAGGGAATTAATTAAGAGCTTAGCGTATAGAGAAATTTCTATAATTCCATTAAAAATTGTTCAGGATTTGCTAAAGAACTTTGATCGAATACAATTTTTTAAATTTATCTTTTACTGAATATAATACGAGACGATATTGTAAAAGTTAAGATTGGCTACAATAACAATAAATAAATAATAGGATAAAACATGTGTAGATTTTGAATGTATTTCACTTTCGAATACCACATGTAAGTTCTCGAAGCTACAATCGGCGCGTTGGTATGTTTGTTCATATGTGTTCAAGGCTCATGTCGCAATGCAGTGTCCGGCTCCACTAAATAGATAGTTTGGCCAAGGTGACGTTGCTAAATATTAAGGAAATTCACTTTTAATTCAGCGAACAGTTTTACCAACGAATTAAAAAAACAAACTTTAACCTATATGGTATACAAACCCAACTGGACTGTGAAGATTACACCGCAGAATCGAAGTCAAAACTCAAATTCATGTTGGTCGTTATAAAGACACTTTCGGATCGTCAATTTTTACACTACCAAGAAGAACCGGCAAGTCACTCGATAAAATATACATTTCATATGTTATGTTATTTAGATGACTAATTAAGAATTAATTAATTCTTAACACGTTAAGGGGATGGAAATTTCCCTCCATGTCTCGACGTTACATGCTGACTATCACTAAAAGGGCTAAAGCATTATATAAACCTTACTGAGACATATATGCTTTGATTGATTTTAAAGCCCAACAAGTACAAATTAAGTATAGGTAACGTATGAAATGAATGTTCGCTAGAAGTGGTTTACCTCCCGAAGTGGGACAGGATGCAGGCATGTGTACTGCGCATGCACTTATGTAACATTCTCTTGCTATAGATATATTAGATTTTACTTAGATCTGTCAACATTTAAAACGATTTGTGACTTGCACGAGATAACTGGTCATACAGTATACATTTTGTTCAAAACTTCACAAGCTTAGACAAGCTTAGCTTAGCAAGAGTAAAAAGGGCTTGCGTCTTGGGCCTAGTCTATCGAATCCTAACCCAGCCTTGTTTTTGAATTTGGAATTCTATTAAGGATCTTCAAATAAAACTCTTATTCTGAGTTATGTCGCCGTAACATAGCAGTGAGTTGATATTCTTACAATATCTTTAAAACTGACCTTTGAAAATTAATAATAATTATAATAATACGTTTACCAACAATATATGATACAAGTTTTAAATTCTACGAACGAACAGATCATTAGTACTTGTAACTCGAGGATCCAAACCGCAGCCGTATTAGGCAAAATGCACAAACTCACGGCTAGTCGGTTCTTGTCGACTTCTGTTAAGGAGACATTTATCACCAACAAAAAATTAAGCTATCGTTAATTGGTCTTTAGAGCGCCGGGTTCCGTAGAAAAAGTTTTTAACACCACAACCAAAAGACCCTTAATTTCCAGTAATATTACGTTTATTAAATCAATGCTTAATACTTTTTTAATACATTTTACCTTTCCTTAACCGACTTTAGTTTTAATGATACTGTCAAATTACACTCAAACATCATAACCAAAAAAAAATAATAATAATGGTATTTAATAAGGTTCTAAGGAACCCTAAACAATTTAAGAGTAGTCATAGCAACTGTAGCCGTGTGATGAAATAACAAGTTTATCAGTTATCGTACGGGATTGTGAGCTGTATGTAGTGGGGATAAGGTTGGCGTTATCTATACTGTATTTCACAGTACATGGAATATACAGTGACACTATTCCTATTTTTCATATACGTAACTTGATATCATACGCAGCATAAGAGATGAGGACTGCCTAGTAATAAAATAAATTTTACAGGGGTTAATAACTTCTGATATTGTCTTAACTAATTTATCTATTGTAATATTTCTTTGCTAATTTATTCGAGTTATTAACCAATCAATGTAAAAATATGTTACAAACTACTTGGCAGTCCTTATTTATTGAAATTTATTTGTCAAACAACTGTAACGTGTAGTATAAATAATTGTAGATGTGTTACTTCATAATGCGAGTAAACTGTGGCTACTCGAAGTGGGCCACGTACCTTGAGGTTGTATTTGCATCGGTCGGCCTCGCGCGGTCGTCGCTCCGGCCTTATACTGATTTCCTTCCTTCCCATCTTAGATAAATAATGTTATTTAACTCTTCGTTAACGTTATTAACGAGAATTATAGATATAAGTTTTTATTATTGTCCTCCTAAGTTTCTCATTATGTTTGGTTACTCGGTTACGAAGCTCGATCCAATCAGGGAAGGTGTGAGTAGTCGATGCCTGTCTATTAATGTAATGTTTACACGAATAGGACGAATTGTTTAAGCAACGCTTAGATTATACAAGCCCGATATTATTTCAGTCTAGTCTGCTTGCTGGCTGAGGTTTAGAATCTACCTCTGCCATCAAAATCTTGTTTGGCGTACTCGTACCTATAACTCAGCTCTGCATCAGAATTTATATTTTTAACAGTCTACGCGAAATTAATTATAGAAACGTAATATTATGCATCTCTTGTTCTTGCCATAAAACAGTATTTATTATTTTTTATTATTTCTCACACTTTAAAACAAAGCCTGACATAAGTTTCCTACACATAAATAGTATTCCAATTCCAGACAATCCTTTTAAACGTATTAAAAAATTTCACTTTTTAATCAACTTAACACTTTCTTGCATGTCGTGATAAAGAAAAACAATCCAATTCTGCTAAAGTACTAGGGTACTATAGCTCGATAGTTACATGAATTATGAAACAAAGGAGCAGGGTGAATGCACCGCCCTATAGTGCACGCCACAAGATAACATCTCTGTTTTAGTAATTTATTCATTCTAGCTGCTCGCTCACGAAACCCTATAATATCCCAGTTTATGTTATAACGTATCATATTGTTATTCACATACATCATATTGGGTGAATTGACAATTCAGAGAAAGGTGTGTTTGTTATCGTTGGGATGAATAAATTAATTACCTGTGGTATTCTAATCGGTAATGGCTGACAACCACTATTATTTTAATTAAAATTTTACAATAAATATAGATGTATTAATAAAGGGAGCTTAAGCATAACATAAGCCAAACATATTAGTTTGGCTTATGAGCGCAAAATTGCAAAGTGCAAAACATGTTTATTTCGATTATTTTAATTTAAAATTCGGCTCCTTTCTAGGCGCCGTGTTCGCGGTGACGGTAAATCATTTTATTTCCTTGGCACACTGTGTTTATTACCATATATGTAATATTTTATTTATTTATTATAAACACCGAAACTACGTATAACGCTGTATGACTTTTTTGTAATTTACTTTTGAAAAATATCTTTTAAAATGAAATGTAACATACAAAACCATGGCCATCAGCTAGTTAAGAATAATGTGAATTACAAAAGCGAATAAATTCAAGTCCGTAAGTTGACGCTGGGACGTCGCGTGCCGCATTGACCCAGTTCGCGGGTTCGGTGCCCGGCTGAGGTCGATTGACTAACTTGCGAATCTGCATCGTGACGTCACGCCGTTTTTGTTTCACTCAAGGCTGGCTTGCATACGGGTTGAACGGAAAACTAGCGGAGCACAGCCATAATAGTTTTCATTTAAAACTGAGGATTTACAACGATCAAAATACTCATAATGTTTTATTTATTGCACTTAAATAGTAGAAGTAGATGATGTTAATATATATAAGTGCAACGGGTACTATTCCTACATTTAATATCATGTTAAAGAAAATGTGGTTTCCTGTTTTTGCTTTCATTATGAAACATACTTTAGCCTAGATGTCTAATAATTTGTTACAACAAAGACCAGAAGAAATACTCAAGTACCAATGTTTGGCTATGGTCGTCAAAGCAAATGACATTTGGGTTATACAGTGTGAGCAAAATGTTAATACATTTATTTTTGAAGTTCATACATTTTTTATACGAGTGTCATTTAGCGAAAGTAATTTGTCTGTTTTTTTATATTTTTTCGGGCACACTTGCCCAAAAATATTATTAAATTTAAAAACACGTCTGTACCGAATACGAGTATAATATTTTAGAGAAATCTTCGTTCTTAATAATAACATTTTGATAAAAATACAAAGCAAACTTTGTTCGAACAACCTTTTATTAACTATCAAGGTTATCGTTTCCACTGATTCGTAGAAAGAAGAGATGATAAAATACATTTTTTTTCTGAAACCCATTATTGAGTACGAGTCGATTTAGATTGTAATTTTTCATTTGTCATATTCTTAAAACCGCATCTGAATCATGAAAGTAACACGTAAAATGAGAAGATAATAACCGAGCCGTGAAAAAAACTGCACAAAAACAGCAGTACATAATATAGTCACTCATTCAAAAAAAAAAAACATTTTTTTTTTAAATTTTAACTTTAAGTTAATATACTACGTATAAAAACTTCGTTACGTAACGTCGTTGATCGATAATACACATGTATCTGAATTAGTTTTGTTAAGATTTTGCGTAAATATCCTATAGGACCTTTTATTTCTATAGAATCATCATATATATTATATACATTATGTTAATAATATTTCAGTATGATCCCCATTGCGTTATGTCCCCTTTAGAACATTCAATTTGAATCAATACTTTCCTACAGAAATTTACTAAGTACTCCGAAGACCTTTGTTGTCTATATTACAGAAATACAATTTATTACAATTTTTAATACTATAATCTCGCACTGTTGCCACGTTTAGGCTAAAAATCCCAAGGCCAACCACGATTCACAGCTGATCAAGAATTACACACAGTAAACTAACTAACTAACTAACGCGTTTTTGATTGTAAATCAAAAACAAATAAGAATGTGTCAAATACTTGTAGGATATGTTTAAATTATCTTGTATTCAATTAATTACTGATGTGATAAACACATAACAATCCAGAAAAGCTTAATTGATTTTTTCTTTATAAGGTTATAACCTTATGTTGTATATACTAAATACAAATATCTATTAGACTTCAAGCTTTTTGCCAAATGACATCTCCATTATTAGAATTAAGAAAGCCACGTCAATGAAATTCAAAATTAATCAGGGACAAAAAAATTGGATCCACTTCCATGGTCATTATAATTAAATAAGTTTAGAAAATTTATGTTAACATATATCATAAACTTATTACTTACTATAAATAATTAAAATTCCCACACATACAAACTACAGAAAATGATATAAGTTGCCTTATTTCCCAAACCCGATACATATCTTTGTTCTCATACTTCATAAGTATAACACTCGAAACTCAGGTACTTACATAAAGTGAGGTTACAAACTGAACCCGAAAATCTGGAAGCCTTATCACCGGAGGGGCATTGACCGTCTGGAGGGCGAAACTCTGCCCTAAGCTATTGCACCGAATTACTCCACACAAAAACCTTTGTACCTTGTAATATTACAGACGTATTTTCCTCTTTTACGTATTGCAACAAATCTACGCAATTAAGGACTTTAAAGAGAAACTGTGTGATCGGTGACAAAAAGGCTATATTTTTAAATATCTATACTAATTGTATCACGATATATATTTTGCTTAACTTAACGAATACATCTTGTTAGGCATCATGTTAATTTTGTAAAGTATATAATACATATATAGTGTGATCGTGTTTTAAAACATCATGCTTGTACATAGTGAAGAAGTAAAATGTACTAAACTCTAGTTCCCTGAAATTAATCAAATATTAAAGTTCTTACTGAATCCCAGTTTGTTTAGAATATAAAACTAACAATTGTGTATTTAATTGTTTATTCACGTAGAAAATAAATTGATAAAAGTTCCTAAAATCTTATTCAAATAAGATGTATCGTACATATAATAAGTATTGTGAGCTTTTCAACTATTTTAGTCGTCCTAAACAGCCTTCAGACGGAAGGTTCAAGCGCCAGGAACTCTGGCTGTAGGGCGGGGCGTCCTTGCAAGGGCGGTTGACGACTTATTTCTCTTTACAAGTTCATACCCAATTTCGACGTTTTATAATATTCATCAATATTTCATAGATTGTATAGTAGTGTTTTGATTTCATACTAATAGGTCTTGTTTTTGTTTCAGGTAAGCGTCGATTTGATCGGTTATTAATATAAAGATTGCGAAGTAAGATAAGGTAATTATATGAATATTACAGATTTTTAAAGTTATATGTATATCAATTATTTGTACTAAGGTTGGGGTGTCTGAAACTGTACACGTAAAAGGTTTATATCAGGATTTCAGGCAATTTAGTGAATATTGTGCAAAGTGAATGTACCAACGACATTGTAGGGGGTCGTAGCACTTCGTAGCCGTGGTGACCTTTACGCGGCTACGCAACTGTAGGCGGGCGTGTTTGTGTAGTCTTGTGTAATGGTTTTGCTGTATTATGCTTTCTCCAATTAATTTTGGGTGTTACGTATTATCATTTAGATTTTGGAGAAAATCTTTAGACAAAGGAAGTACTTTGTTATGTTTCTTGGCATGCTTAGGGTACAAAAGGTACATCATAACTAATCACAAATAAGCCATGTATCTTAATTTATTCGGAGAGTTAATATAATATTACATATAAATACTCATTAAAAACTGTTTCTTCATAATATTAAAACATACTTATTAAATCTATTAATTAATATGGTCACATATTTAGTCACCACAAATTTAAGTTAAAATAAGCTTTGTCCATAAACGACTATTTACATAAACTACTTTGAGGTCTAGCCAAGGACACGTCCGTGTCGAAAGGACGTCCTCTAAGTCTCTAAGCGACAGTTTTCCACTCGTAAGCGCGCACTCATTTGTAAACATTTTTCCAACCGGTCTTAGATATATATGGGTGTTTAAGTTGATCTACAGCGATATCTTTTATGTAAAAGCTTCTAGAAAAATGTTTTAAAGGTCGTTTTAAAATAGCAGGGGAAAAGTCGGAGTGTGTTGCGTCGTAGCCCGTAACTCGAAGCTCGTAGCCGCGTAGCAAGGGTAATGGCTCCACCCGGGTCGGCCCGTCTGGCGGACGTCCCGGGCGCCAGTGCAACGAACTAACCGGGACTTTACCATTTCTTAATACATAATATTATATACCCGTATTAACATTTTATGTAAGGTTTAGGGCGTTGATTTTAGGTGCGTGTGGATATGAAGTTTACGATGTCTGCTATAAAATGTATGATAATTAGTTTAATATGTAAATGTAATTGAGCTTTTATGACGCATTTTTTAAGGTTGAAGTTGTATAAATACGACTATTTCTTATTGAAATAAATACAATAAATTTCTAGAGATTAATTAGAGAATTGTAAAATTTTGTAGAATCTAATACTAGTGTGATAATGTTTACGTAAAGGTTAGATGACATCTTTGTCCGGGCAACAGTGCATCGAACTGATCCGGGCTTCATATCAACAACAGCCTGCCTGCCAACGCCCAATCTGTTTCATGTAATTCGATATATAATATACTTTACTTATATATAAAATCACTTGCTCTTGCTTTATCTACTAATAATTATTTATACATTTAACAGGATCTCATAAAATAACATTTTATTTAGGATTCTGAAATATTGCACTAATTATAGGAACTCATTTGTTACGGATCTTGAATTGTTTGTTCTAAAATGATATTAAATAACTAAATAAGTTTATTATTTTTGGAATTTTTAAATAACAGCAATAAATAGTTCATTATTCAATCCTTAATATATTCTTTAATATATCGGCGTATCTATACTTTAAGCTAGGCTACTACACGTAAGTACCCTAAATTCAACCCATCTCTGAATATTTCAGGGGGTTCGCCAATATTTATTTAGGTCCTACAACCTTCACATACAAACATACATACTCTTTTGATTTCGTTTATTTACCAAGAATATATAAAAAAATATTAATGTTATGAAATAATTTTATATCTAGATGTTTACCACGTAATTTATTTATTTATTTAATAAGGCACACCAACAACACACATACAAACATAACCCGAACAAAATTACAAAAAAAAATACACAAGGCATGTATGTGCATAAATGATAGGGATGCACAGCATTACAGGTATACAATTTTAAAAAACAACCAAACAATCATATATAAAATATCATAATATTACATATCATAAATAAATATAAAACCGAGTGTACAATATATTTTCAATTTATATGCTGAATTATCAATAGATATTTACAATTATTAAATTATAGGCGTCGATTTTGGTATAGTTAAATATGCGAATAATAGACAGTAGACATTATTTAATTTATGTTAATCAACTAAAAATGCATTTTCAGCTGAATTAGGCCACCTGCTTAAGACAGTACTTTAAAGTCAATTAAAGCCGCACATCTTTGCTCAGGAGAGGAAAATCTAATAGACTCAGAAATTTATAAAGACTAAAAATATTTTGAAAATATTATTACCAGGATAAATTACTATATTTCAAAGAAAACTCATAAATGTCTATGATAGGGAAGGAACAAGCACGGAATATATAGGCGTGGCCTAGTTTAGACTTATATATTTCATTAATTTCAAATTTATGACAATTACAAATTGTTTAATTTTGATTGTATGTTTTTTTTATTTTTTTGTAAAATGTAATCTAACTGAAAAAGTGGTGAAAAGAGCATTATCACTCATGTGTTTTAATTTTGTATTTTATATAGTTTTACCCATCACAGTATTTCCGAACCAGTACGACTTAGAGTCCTTAAAGAAACTAGCGTACCGTTTCCTAAAAAGCTCCCACCCATGTGAGTGTAGGTGACTTCACTTTCATGGTGCCTTCTGTTCGTTTACTCCCTCTACTATAAAAAAATACTATAAGAGATTAAATTCACTTTGTTTTATATTATGTAAATCTTATCTATAATACACGTGACTTCTCATAGCACAAAGTATACACGTAATTAGAGACGAAGCGATGTCACAATGACTTGTAAGTTTTGCCAGGAAAAAATAACCCATCAAATGTTAAAAGGGAGTAAACTCTGTTAATAATCATGCATGCAGGATAAGGACGACGCTGGTAGTGTAAAAATTGACGATTCAAAAGTGTCTTTATAAAGACCTACTTGAATAAAGATATTTTGAGTTTGAGTTTGAGCTTCTCAATATTCGTAATAAAATCTTCTCATAATTAAATTGCAATTAAGTACCTTGAGTCTAGCGTAGCTCTAGAGGATTCCCTTCTTTCCGTTTGTTTATTTTTGATGACATGCGGTAGGTATTACGATGGTTATGCAATCAATTTTTATTTTAACTTCTCCTTAATAAATATTGTTAATTTTGTCTTGTTTAAGATTACTTGCAAATGATAAGTGCTGATAATAAAAAAGAATGAACTAGAACATATCATTATTATTATTTCTGAAATGCAATTTAATCAATGTTACGTAACCAGACTAAAAGCATTTTTATTAGGTTATTGCTTATACATGACTGTTTTTGGCAATCATCAATCTCAGACAGACTCATTAATACTTATTTTAAAGTATTACCAGTTTTATCTCGTAAAATAAATACACTCTTTAAAAAACAACTGGATTAGATAACTTCTTAATAAAATCTATTGTGTTATCAAGTTGTCCGAAAATCAGACTACAAAGGCCTGTCTAGATTATGGAAAAGTTTACCTCTCACCAAGAAATAGCCAAAGCTTAAGTTGTCAAAACAAAACATGCCCAACATAAAATCACTCACACAAGTGAAGTGTAATAAAAATTCTCCCAACCACAAGGATAACGTTCATGTATTTAAAATATACCCGTCTCTACGTCACACGCACACATCCGCGTGCCAAACGAAGTACGGATTGAAGTCTTGTCGCGTACACACAGTAAAATTACTCACACAGACGCTTGCGTCTAGACAACTTGTTAAAATGCGGTGTTCCTGGGACTCGACATTCGTCAGTAGGATAGGTCACGGACTAAACTATTCCTATCTCATTCTGACATAGGTGAATAACTTATAAGTCTATCTCTTTCATGCGCATACCATCACTTCAATCGAGATGCAACTCTTACTCCTGTGAGGCAAGGGTGTATTTCGGGTAACAGAGACTCAGGTATAAATTTCGCTTTCAAAGCGTTAGACGTTTAGTTCTATAAAGTACTAAATTAATTTCGTCGCTGAAATATGAACTTTATTGCGTTGTTATAGAATCGAAATTATTATTATGAACATGTTATGTCTATCCAGGTCTCCCGGTTTGCTAGGTTTGTCCTTGGTCGGGCGAATTAGCCAGGAATAATAATTTATGTAAGTGTATTATAACTTGTGTTGTGTTAACTATTAATTATTAATATGTAAAGTTCAGCAATAAGCACTAAGCATAAGATAAGTCGGACTTGAAACGCGATTTACAATTCGCGAATATTTTTTCTCATTCATTTTCCTCAACGGCTCGCTCGCGACACTACTTTTTATTTATAACATTTGCGATGGTAATTAAAATAAGCTATCAGAAAATAAATTGGAATGAATAAAACTTATTGTATAAGTACTATAACAGATTACTTAGATATAAAATTTGTCTAGACTTTTGTACAGAATTCTAGCAAACTATTTCTGATATAATTCCTTCATCAGTGCCCTTTGTATCGAGTATTATTTCTTATACATTGAATCTTGATATATAATGGTGTTATACTATATTAAATGGAGATTACGTGGGACATAGGTTATTTAGTTTAATTATAAATATAGAGTAATTTGTCTAGACACTTAATGCCAGACATTTCGATTCAAATAATTTCATGATATTTAATAATATCGCCAATGCTACCACTTCAGAACCTGTTATATTCAATAAGGCATATTCTGGTGCAGAGATAATAGTTTTGCCATCATAGTACGATCCTTGCTGGCGAAGAATAGTTCGCAAATGCGGCCAGTAATGGATATCTTTTTACACTGGGAATATTGTTCAGAAGCTTTTAAACTTCAGCGAGCATAGAACTGTATACTTAGAACTATAGCTGGTGTGCCATGGTTTGTAGGGAACTCGGAGATCCTTAACCAGCATCATATGAATACAGTATGATAGGAGATCTTGTATGCACTTTCGTATTACCGGAGGAGACTTACTAGCCACCATAATGAGCTTGCTACCGGGCTGAAAACGCGCGCTTACATACGTATAAGCAATTGCACACAAAAGATATCCTGTAACTTGTATATTGAATGGCAGAAGTAAATAGGAATAGTGGCCCTCACTGGATCACAGGACACACTCAAAAACCAATTAACACCCAAGACACCTGCTAAAAGTTGTCATTACTGATTGCAAGTATATTAAACAAAATAATAAGCTACTTGGATTATACAATAATTATAAACAAATAAAAATGACCTTCAATATCGAACCCCATAAGGCCATAGCGTCAGACAATCGTGGGCTTCCGACACCCTGTCTGAAGGTCGCGGGGCCGTTCACCGCCCTCCCTCACTCCCACCCCCACCCAACTTACAGCTGAGTGTATATATGTACATGCTACGTGGAATGTTAAATTTTCTTAGTTTTGAATTCAGCTCTTTTTTCTTATTTAATTAAAATCTTTTCTGTATGTGTACCGCATGAAATAAGTTAAGAGAGACATTTTTCAAAGTAGTTAAGGCAATATGAAACGAAAAAGATGCCATACTGGACGTTCGAACGCTTTTAATGCATTCAAAAGTATCAATTACCGTTTTTATTATTATGACAGTAATAAATTGGATTTTTCCTAACTGCAGAATTTCTCTCTGTATGGAAGGAAATAAATTCTTTCATCTTATATAATCAAAGGCTTAAGTTCTAAGTAAACACTTGATTTGTGGGCAAATGTCGAGTTATTACACACACGCGATTTGGGTGACCATTGATAAAAACTTACCTCCCTGCGGGTATTTCGTGAACCTTTCTATTTATCGTATATACAATACAACTTTTTTTTTAAAATTTAAACTTTAAAAGCATTTTAATAAAGACGTAATTACAACTAGTGATGTCCAAACGGATTAAAGGCACCACTCAACTGTGAGGTTGTGCGTTTCATACCGGCTGCCCCAATAGATTTTTATTACTATCTGCATTGAACACTTGATTCTACTATGAAAGTAATCATTGGGAGAAAACCAGTATATCAAAGACATGCGGCAGGCATGGTTAATCTATGGCGATGGCTAATCAAGTAAGGCTCGAATGCCAAGACTCATCTGAAGTTGAAGCACTGCTGAATATTATAACTTATCCATTCTTATACACATATAGTATTTTTTATAATACCGCAGTTTTACCATTTGCCAAAAATTGTGCAAAATCACTGCCTTTTATGAGAACGGGAGTTTAGTTTTCTCGTAACGGTATCCCTAACAATAATCTAGACCGCTAGACTTATGTGGAGCTGTCCGGGCGTGCCGTGAGTAATGCGTGTGTATGATAAGGGTCGCGTTTATATTACATTATGTGAACTAGACGCTATATACGAAGGCTATATACTACAGGGACGGATTAACGAAATTGTAATGCCAGCGTTTTTATTACAATAATATATTATTGACTTGTTTCGTAACTTAATAAATCCTTTAAATTTAAACGCCACTCATGCTTTTAATATTTGACAGACGATTCATGTCGAAGCGGCTTTAAGCCGAACAAACTTTAATTTTATCTATATTATATCAGCATTGAGATGCCGATAGATCTTATTAATAAAACGTAGTCATAATAATTTAGTAATTTTCACAGACACATGTGTCAAAGATAAAATACTTTATCGTTGTCTTAGTTAGATTGTGTTAAAATATGTATAGTAAAATAAATAAATATCATAGACTGAAGCTGACCCTGTGCATAGGGGTTACATAATTTCTCAGTAACTTATATACAAATAATCGTTTGTATAACTTTACCGTGTTCTGTATTACTATTGTTTGATTTGCATCATTCATTCTGTAATGTGGAATTATCCTTTTTTTCTAATAACTATATATAGATAAACATAGATAGACCGTGTAAATACTGCATATGAGCGAAGTATAAAATTGTTAAAGATTTTTGGAATGAGGCAGTTTTTATATCAAATTAAAAATAATTAATATTATGATTGTTCGCTGTTACAGTGTTATAAGCACTCTATAGATTCATTGCGTGTTTACCCTGGTTTTTACCTGAATTCCAGGTAAAACAGTATTCATTTTAATATTTATTGAGTGTAAGTTTTTTTTTTTTAAATCCATTAAGCTTTGTACTAAAAACTGTGACCGATTTTTTACTTCACCAAATAACTTACCTCCCAGTTCCCGCTTTGCACACTTCCGGAGTTTGTCAGTTCTTGACAGGCCCTTGAGGTAAACTGTCAAAACGATAAGTTTGACATAAATGAATTCGTATGTTTCGATTGACGTGTTCTGATGGCCCGTTTCCACGCCATATACCCTAGTGTATTCTAAGAGTTGTATTATTTTTATGTTGTATCGCATATTATATTTTATTTTTATTATTTCAGATACGCAGATATATTTTGGCAGAATAGGATTTTGTAAGTTATTTTTAGAATTATATTGATTCAAACATGAGATGTATACATTATTATAGATTAACTCATCTGTTATAAACGAAACTTTTAAATTTGTATGCGCTATGTTCGATCGCTTATGATCGGCATTTTAAGGTATTCCAATAGTAACTAGAAGTTAGCTTTTTACCTGGAACATTTTTACATTACAAAAGTTATAAATACCATACAGTCATTGTTATAAGAAAAGTCAAATCAAAATGGTACGTAGCAATCGAAATTCAAAAAGCACGGGAAAAACAAATAAAACCTCTTTTCATCTAAAAACGACTCACTGTTTATACTTAATGGCAGAAAGGTACTTCCGCAACAATAATAGTAGTCCATAGACTTTCGTTTACTGATAATGTGTGCAGTCTATCCGTGTGTTGCATTATGCATGTGTGAGTGAAGAAAGTGCATTTTAGTTGCACGAGATAGAAGGGAAACTTGACATTGAGCACACAGCAAAACAATTCAAGATACATCTGGAGATGAATTATATCTATAAGAAAATTACGATGCTTACTTTTCCTATCCTGATTTTCAAACTATGCGATTTGTCTCCGCTATACCTATTCGTAGCAAAAAAACATTCATACGGAATCTTTATTCTGGACTCCTAATCGATATCTTGTAGAAACGAAATAGTTTAGGTTATCGTCATTTTGTAAACATACGTATTCTGACGTCAAAAATTCATATCCAACAACAAAAATATATTTTACATATAACAATAGAAAGCGCATTTATCTTAAGATAGATCCCTGTCACTAATCTCGTCTGAATGCATAACCGCGTGGCTGCGTTCGCGCCGATAAACTTGACATGCATCGAGATCCCCTTCCTCTTGCTTGTTCTATTTAACTCGTGACGTCATCGATATATTTAGATCATTTATATTGGACTGAGTTGATAAACGTAATTTCAGATTAAATATTAGCAGAGCGATTTAAGATATTGCTCTGAATCTTTTAAAAAATCAATCAAACAGTGTTTCTTACCTACTAGTTCTCAGCTTACGTACGAACTAGCGTAGATTCATTTAATTTTAAAATGTTTCAAAACGGTAAATGTACCTTACAGAATAAAGAGTAGACTATTGGCCTGGACCTGTACATGCTACAGCTCAGCTTAGGCTTGTTGGCGAGCTTAGCTCAGCCGTGATAAATTGAATAAAGAGATTTTGACTTTGACCTATATTAATTTTTTCATTAGCTCGTATAATGTTGATTTCCCAAATACATTTCCTATTAGTTTGTTAATATTCGGCTTAGTATGCCTTTTTTGCAATTAATCAAACACAATTACTTTTAAATATTTGGGAGTTGGCGACGTTACATCGGACTGTATATTTATTTATATAATATTAAAGTAAATATGTTACATGATGTGTAAAGTCGTAGTTAACCTCAAAATGATGTATACACAAAAAAATTCTTCTTATTCAAATTCTAATTATAATAACGAACACACTCCTTACAAAGGAACATAGCGTTAATTAGTAATAAGTCTAGACTCCGAAGTTGTTATCACGGCAAATTATAAATTCTTCAAATCATATACTCAAATTATATGTTTTATGTAATTATGTTATATGACTATTTAAAGTGACATTATAATGTGCCTGTTTTGGTTGTGTAGTAGCTGATATTATGAGCTATAGTTTCCTCCCTAACAATTCCCAATAGTTTTCCCTGTTTTCTTTTTAATTTCTCTTTATATTTTTCTCATATATACTTGTGTGTTTGTCATTCCATGAAACTCAAAAATTCAAATATTTTCATTTTGAAATTATGAGCTCGGTAGCCATATGGCATATCGAAGTACGAATGAAGAAATGAAGAGATTTGTAAAACGCACAGACTGACACAGCATTCTTTACACATCTGTTATCAAGTCACCTATAAGTCAAATCATTCTGAAATAATACGTTTAATTTTACAACATAGCTACAAATCGGCTATAGCTTGAACGGTACTAGCTGTTACTTTAATGCTGATTACATTTATGAATCGTTATCGATATCTATAATTTCAGAATGAGCCAAACACTCGTCAAATGACAAACAGTATTGTTCATCACAATTATTCAACAGTATTGCGATTTTCCCCGGAGTTCGCACGACATTTTTCACGACAGAACAATGTAATTGCAGTTTCCACTTTCATTTTCACTGACGGACTGCAAAAAACTGTACCGTACTCGGTGTAGGGACAGCATATACATTCCAACGAGAATATGAGACGATATTCATACATTGAACACACGATTAACATACAATCAACAATTAAAACCTGTCTTTCTGATAATATATTATTGGCCTTATAACGGGGACTAAACGGTAATGTCGCCAATATTTTATATGTAATCGTCACCATGGTAACCAACACGGTACACGGTTTCTTATAAGAACCTTACCCTGATTTGCACATTGAATTTGTAATTTTATAAAACAAAACCCTTTTTTCTATCCGTACTGCGTTTGTTTACCGTTTTCACTATCAATATTTTTCTCTCAAGTGAAAATTTACTGAGATTACCGCTTGCCTGTTTTTGTTGCGTGCTTCGACATCGATTGTATCCATATACGTATATTTAGTAAGAACAACGAATAAATAGCACCTGGTAACAAAATATGAGACGGTTTTACGTCAAACCTTTTTTTTTTATTTCTTCTCATACCAATTGTCTTTTTACACGTACGTTTTAAAGATACAACATACAGTTTAATGTTTTTAAATGTGTTATTTAAAAAAAAACTATCAAGTAATAATGCCAATAGACGAGAATAACTTTGACAATTTCAATTTCATAGGCACACCCCTTTAATCCCTTAGGTTAAAGTCTAAAATTTATTAAGAGAACTCATAGGTACCATGAGAAAAAGTTTCATTGAAATATCTTCATGAAGATTTTATGTCAATTTCATACTTAAACTTCAAACAATATCGCGTGTTTCGTTTCGTTAACCGCGAAGCTTTTCAGAATTACTACTAAATATATTTAATATCAGCAGCTTATAAGGCGCATCCTCATCACTTGGAAATTACAAGATATAATCAAAATCTAAAGAAACATTAGTATGACTTCTGTGACAGTAGTGCTAGTGTGAACACATACTATTTTTGATAATTCTAGATTTAAATTACCATATTTTTTCGGTTTTTCTTATTTTAATGTATGTTGTGCTTTGTTTCTGTATTATTATTTTTTGTATACTTCGCACCCTTTGCAACCTGTCTTATTATATTTTAATAATTCTTTTATCGTGTGGGTTGTCTGGAAGAGATCGCTTATTAGCGATAAGGCCGCCCGTTGCTCTTATATGTATTAACATCTGTTAACATTATTTGCTTCTAGTGTTTAAGTGCAATAAAGTGTAAAATAAACAAATAATAAATATGATAATTAATGATTTAGCAACAGACATTGATCTCTTAGTTCAGAATATTTAAATTCCAGATTGGTAAATACGATGGTGGACAAATTATTATCTGTCATACAGAAGACAGACGTAAATAATTTTGTCTAGTCAATACTGAAGTACATCAATGACCTGGCACTTAACTGTGAAGGCAATCCAATACAAACACTTGTGAATAGTTAATACCATTGTTTTATGTTTACTTTTCGTATCGTACAAACCGGATGGAGAATTTAATATTGTCATTAATATAATAGTAGTAGTAATTAGGGATTTTTTACAATAAATCTTTGTTTAATGTGAAATTGATTTCCAATAAGGAAAAATGTTTCATTTCTCTCTCTAAATTACGTATTATGATTATCTATAAATCCTGCGATTCCAATTATGTATTATTTTGTTAGTGCATCATCAAAATGCTGGATAAAAATCCGTTATTTATGTTAGAATCTAGTTGGAAAGAAATGCGCAAGCGCTTACAGGAATTCAAACCTGTTTAAAATATTGTTACATGAGAACTAAATGCAAAGTGTTGCACCTAATCCAACAAGGTTCAAATTATTTTTTATAAAAAAACTTTACCGTACTAATCGTCGTCAATTACTACACGTATACGTGTGTGTAAACGTAGGGCTGTCAATAATATTATTTAATGACAGAATTGTGCACGGTACAATTATCTTATTTTTTAAACAAGTTGACAGATTCAAAATGTTTCATTTCGACACAGTGATTTTTTATTTATTTGTTTAACAAATCCGTTCCTAAACATTATACATGCTAGCATACTAACAAAAGGTATATTATAATAAATATATGTATATGTATAACAGTTATTTAGGAAGTAACTCATGAAGGTTATATATTAATAAAAGTACAAGTATAGGATAAGCACAGACTATTACAAATTTGATTCATAAGTAGCACCAGCCGACATTTCTTACAGACGAATTGTCTTTAGCGTTTTGTAAAAGTATTCCCATGTTTATTTATTTATTTACGGAAACAAAACAGACACATCACAAAAATACAATAAAAGAAAAAGATATATGACAAAAATACAGAGGCGTCCTAAAATATGTTTCACAGATAAAATATGTTATATACACAGTCACAAGTACAGAAATAACAAAAACGCCACGGGAAGAAAAGCAAAAACAAAAAAATTAAAAATTCTATAAATTAAATTAAATGTTATTGGTATGTATAGGAGTTGAAAATACAATTGTCTTTTTACACACAGCCAGTGTAAATCATTGACAGAAAGAGATAAAGTTTGTATTGATTAGTCCAATATCCCTTATTCCTATATTTTGTACCAGTGGTACCCCTAGTGGTTTATATGTATGCGTATGCGCAGCGTGTCCTTGAAACAGTACAACGACTGCACTTGCCAGTATCAGTTCGGAAATGATCTTGCAATTATTGCACTCAATGCTTTTTTTTTTTTAAATGCATTCCAGATAAACTCCGTTATAGGTAATATATAAAATGATTAATTTATAAAAATCATATTTTGGTTCTCATATCTTTATGGAATGGGAATCTGTTTGGGAATGAATTATCTCCAGCTTATCCTTGCCTTAAAAAGTGTACTGGGATCATTTCAAAAAAAAAAAATCAACCAAGCCGAGTTTCTTGCCTGCTTCTTCTCTGCTTGGTTGCGTACGAACAGGCGTAGAATCAATTAGATTTAACACGATTAAAAATGGTCCTATGTACCTTAATGAATAAAGATATTTTGACTTTGACTTTATATTTAATTGTAATTAGATTCTACAAAAAAAAATTGTGTGCGTACGAGATCGTCTTCTGTCTCTCTCAGGCGGCGCCAAAGGATCCAGGATTGATGATCTAAGTACTCGATCGATTTTTATTCTATTTTAGTATCTGCGGTCATTGTGGCTATTAGGTGCGTGTTTTGCCAGTTAACAGTAGTAGCTAAACCATTACAGAATGGTTTAAGGGTATGATGCAGAGTTGCTTTTTGCTTCTACATATAAAACTATGACTTCATACCAGTTTCATCATACGTTTTTAAAATCACATCTAGCTTAACCTTAGACCTAACATCCTTATTAATAGTCTCAGTATGACTCAAATAGCTATGTCAGTCTTTACTTAATTAGCATCAATATATCATTAAGAAACATTGAGTAATTAATATTAAACACATATTATTCAACTTAGATATTAAAATATAAGTTTTTTACTGAAAAGAAAAACGTTTCACATACATTTTCCGCCCATTGAGTCTGCCAATCACAATTTGTGTACCTTCAAAGAATATTCATAATATGTCCCGAAAATGTAAAGGAATATTAAAATTTTCAGGAAATTTCCACAATGAATAAAAGATATTGTTACATAATCAGTATGAATAGTCAGTTCGATGCCCGACCGAGTTAACCTTTTGATAAGGACTATCCGGCAAGTGTCGTGTTAGATTGTTAATAGTTTGGCAATCAGGAAACATTTTATCACAATGAAAATTCATACAGTAACATAACATAAATTTCCATTTAGGTCTTCCTTTGATCGTTCCGAGCGAAGTTATCGAGTCGAGTTTCTTGCCTGCTTCTTCTCAGTTCGGTCGCGTACGTACAGGCGTAAAATCACTTATATTTAAGACGATTCAAAATGATCTTATGTACCTTATTGAATAAAGAGACTTTGGACTAAAGTCCATACGCATAAACTGAAACTTATGGGTAGGTCCCTAAAAGCAATTAATCCTAACAAATTATTTAATTTCAAGACCATTCATTTATAAATGATGTAATAGAAATAAGAAATGCACAAGATATCAGAATAATTCTAAAAATTCTAAATGTAATTCTTGTATTATAGAAAATTCAAAAATACATACGCGAAGTATTTGTGTTACCATTTTTGACAAAATACAATCGTTAAACAATTGCTTATTAAAAAGAAAACACATTTATAAGCATAACTAAGACTTACTAGAATTAAAACTAAATTTCATGACTTAATTTTGATTAAATACATAACATTAACTATTTATAAAATCACGCTATTAATGAACACCAAAAACATCATCAGATTTGGGCCGCCACAATCAAATCCAAATACAGTTGACATTGGTCCTACTGTTGTAACCACTATCGCTTGACCCATAGAGTGCACCTTCGCTATATACGCTAACAGGCCAGCTTATGTCGGGCGAGTCAGTGTGTCACGTGGTCGTCGCACGCGCAACATTATTTGTTAAGTCGGTCAATGCCCCGAGTGTTAGATAAAAAAAAACTTTGTTTACGTAGTTGTATTACGCAAAACTTCTGATTGTTCGTTCCGTCCTAGTGTAGAGGCGTCTTTTCATTTAAATGCGATAAGTATTACACCGCACTAACTGGGTTTAAATGGGTTTTTGTATAAAAAGATATCTTAATTTTATTAGAAGGCTTGCAGAGGCTTTATTTTTCTTGAATGAAAAAACTCTTTTTCCAAAAACATCCTATGTAATACATTTTTTAAATGATTTTTAACAGCTTGTATCTAAACCGGCCATCTATGGTTTACTCTATTTAATCTAATGTCATTGTGTAATGAATACAATTTTCGAGTTGTATAACTTTGAATTATGTATCCGGCTAAATCACTGCCAACACTGACTCAGATACTAAGTGGGTCACATGGAAAGATACAAAATATTGAATTCCACTGAATACGCTATCATTAAAAACAAAAATGACTCGCTGAATAGAATGAAGTTTGCCATAGTTAATTAATAGACAAGCAGTGAAAACCTGCCCGACGAGGAAAATAAGGAAAGCTCAAATGAAAGTGGAAAAGCTCCACACGAGCGTAGATCTCTGTGTGCACACTCACACAGGTATACAATCGAAAACGAAAGTGTCCGATTGGCGCCGAGTCGGCCCGAGCGGGCTTACCGAGTCAGTAGAACTCACCGTGGAAACTGGGACATCAGTCAGCAACGCGACGCGATTGCGAGCGGACGCGCCGTGGAATATTACGCTCTATGACATAATTGTGATGGTGTTCGTGTGAATAATTAATGATGATGGCCGTGGAAGGCCGGCCGGCAAGCGCCGGACCCGATCCTCGACGATCCCCCCCACCCGACCGGAGAGCAATGAGCGAGCCGGAACCGCGAACCCTCGCTGCCCGCAAAGCCTACCCGGATTCTGATGATGCGCCTTTGGACTTGACTATTCATACGCGTAAAGAAATAACAGTTCGCGAGTTCGCTAGACATTCGTTCGCGGATCCAACAGACTATGTGCGCGCCCAGGCGATCCTCAGGCAGTCCCGGGAGTACTTGGCCGCCGGAAGGGACTCCGGCACAGAATCGGATGACTCTGCCGGCCGCCTCAGCCCAGGAGACGATCCGATGACGGGCAAAGCGTACAAGAAATCACTAATGAAGAGATACAGTAAGTTTTATGTTCGAGTAATTATTTTGTTTGCGGAACGGAATTGCAAACGATTCGGTGGAATGTTGCGATAAGTTATGTGTCTATATTTAAAGCAGGAAATTACGTATTTTTACAGATGTTGCTAAAACTAATAGAAAACACACCGTAACGTAAAATATTCATACGTTCTCCTTATTTCATTGTACTAAATATAATTTACACAAAATTAAATCGATATACGCCATATATCGTACTATATAATAGTACGGTAAGTAAAAGCTCGGATATGAAAAGCTCTGATAGACTTACAAGGTAACTTTTTTCGTAGACGCTACGCTATGTGCTACGAAATTTACTCGTGAAATTCTTTAATGGCCTTTCATTATTTATACACTAGTTTTAGTGACAGTAAAAGAAATCTCATTTATGATTTTCATAGTTGCCAACGGCCATAACACTCACTGGTAAAATAACTTATTTATTTGCTTATTTATATACAGTCAAACAGGGCGTGTGTCAGGTTTAATATTAAACATATAAAACTATGATAAAGAAGGAAGTATGAAGGTTTAAGACATAAAATTTTACTACTTAAAAATATTTCCACATAATATAAGTACATTAAAAAATTATATTTGGTACACATTTCACACACGGTTAACCCCAAAGCAAGGTTTATAGTGTTATGGATGGTACCACATACATTTTAAATACATATTATAACTACAGACATAAAAATATACTCATCACAAATATTGACCATACTGTGGATCGTATTCAGAACCCCTGCGCTAATCAAGTCGTGAAATTATTCTCTCTTTAAGTGTAAGAAGGATAAGCAATCTCTGACCAATATCGTATTGATATACATTAACTATTAACGAATCTAATTATGAACAATAAATAATAACGTAAGTTTATCTTGAAATTTGAAAAAAATAAAATTAAAAAATTATCAGTCAAGAAATGCAATTATTTTATTACTCAATTGCTGATAAGAATATATAGAGAGGTTTTATATAACGTTAAAACTAGTTATTATAGTTAAAAAAATGTTTGCTTACTATTCATAAATATATCTAACTTTATGTAATAAGTTTATTAAATATTTGAATAAGTTTTAAATAAAAAAAGTTAACACGTGATTTCATGTAAAGGAAAATTTAATAGTTCAAACTTGTACCTAAATCCCCTTAGAACCCTTATATCTTCAATATCTTAAATATCTTTTTGGTGATATTGGCCACCTACTTTATCATATAATTCACTTAAAATAGATTTATGCATAATTGATCCCTTCTTACGTCATTTCCGTATCGATAATTGTTATAACGGGAAACGGGTTTTGACTATCGACTGTTTTATTAGATAATAACAAATATCATTATAATTTAAGACTCGCAAAAGTACGTCGACTAAACTAAACACTACATTTTATCAAATATTTCGCATGCATTGTTTATCACAAGTTATAATTTGATACATTTTAATCGGTTAACATTTGAACCGATTATTTGTTTTGCGTAAGACTTTCTTGTCTTTGTATTTTCCGAGTCATAAGACCTGTACCTGCTAGAACTTTCTCTTAAAATCCTTTCCTGACTCCTGTCTCGAACAAATTGTGTTGTATTTTCAGTATACAAGTTTCAAATATCGCTATCTCATTATTAAATCGTTACACACGCATCGGGTAGCGGGGTTAAATTTGAAAACAATTTTGTTTTAAATATTTATTGTGAACAGACTATATACAAGTTACAAATATTTGAGTGCATTAAATAGATTGCAGCGATGTAGTCATATCCGCCATATATGTATGTGTGTGTTTGTTACATATCGGGGTCGATGACATATTGCGGAAAATATAAAGCTTGTCACAGCTAAATTATTTTATCGATTCAACTAGAAATAACGATTAGTTTTCGAATTAGGCCATTCATTTATGGCACGCATCAATGTAACACCGAACTTATCTAGTTAAGTACTTTATTAACAATATAATTTGTTTAAATAATATACACAATTTGGAAGACACAGAAAATTTAACTAATATTTTGTTTCGTTAAAAAATATGAGGTATGTATTAGTATTAATTTATGTGGGTAATAAGTGCTCAAAAAAAAACGATTTCTGAACCATATTTTCTCCAAAATCAGATAAAAAGTCATCAGTTGAAAATCAAATATTGTAGAAATATAGATGATTCTGATTTGAATATAGGTTAGTGAACTTCACTACATAAATTACAATACCTTAAACAATGACTCGTGTTTAAATCCGATTATTGTGTTATCATTTTATATAGAAACGTATTTATGTAACGTGCATATGCGATCGTATAAGGAAGGAAAATTATTATCTATATTGACGCATAAGAATTTTTTAAACGCTCACAAATTAAGCATTACACAATATACATTAAAAAATATTTTCCTAGCTAAGTTATAAATATTATTACAATTAATATCGGTTGTAACAAATTTTCATTCGTTGCTAAAAAGGCTTAGTCAGTTTCGCATTAGCACGGGTTCACTGTCCGTTTTGCTTCCGAGTATGGAGATCTGCTGATTGTAATTTATTTTATTAAGTATTGTGTTTCATTCGTTTTGCTGACCGCTCAAATTCAGACACGAGTCAATTTTTACGCTGTCTCTAGGAGTTATGTTCGCTCATGCATGAAGTAAACGTATTTATTCAAGGAGGTCTTTATAAACACTTTTAAACCGATATTTGGACTGGAAGAATGAGTTTGATGAGTTTTTGTCTTAGACAGATAATTTTGCTTTATAATTTCACCTTAAATAAAGGTTGATAGGGAAACTTTATATTTTAACAAAAGCACATTACAAAGTATAAATCGACTCGATTTTTAACAGGTAATATCTAGTACGTATTGTTTTTAACGAATCTTCATATTGCATTTTTGACATGATATTTTTTTATTGTAATGATGTAGGTCACATTTCACCGTAAATTCAAATTCCCAAGGAAGAAAGCTAGGGATGCGCAGCTGTGGTGGATATTGGTTATCAATGTACCTGCCTGCGGAAGTGAAAGGTGGATTAAACGGCCAAGTGTGTATCGGCACCTTGATTTTCGACCTTTCATATCATGAGAATTGGATGATGTATAAAGCCGTGGAAGGCTAAGTTTAATAAATAAATTGTTATATATTTCTATCACAGATTATTTTTCATTTAAGCTATATATAGCTTTAACCGATTTTAACACAAAAAAGAGTATATTTATAACGTGATTATAAACTTTTTTAATACAATCAAAATCTAATTTATCAAAATATTACCAACAGATTGCTTAAACAATATCCTTTGTTTTATTAAAGTAAAGTTTTTTGTTAAAAAAAAACCTCATATTGAATGTTAACATTCGGGAACGTGACGGAGAACGGATGTGTAAACAAAGACGTGCTATTTGATACTGCATTATAATATTCAAAAGGATGCAGTGATTTACGGAGCACTTATATACATACATGATTCGCTATAAACGCGTATTCACGAACACAGTTGATAGACCATACTTTGGAATAGGTTACACGGCTGATGCATGCCATCATTTTTGTGCAATTTTTAATAGGTGCTATGAAAATAGTTTTACTTTACCTTTACCTTACCTCTACTTTACCTTTACTACCTCTAATTTACCTTTACCTTACTTAACTTTACCTTTAATACCGCGACTGTATACCAAATTACATATCATTTATTGTATTTAATCCCCTAATATTCTACGAAAGAAATTGTTTCCTATCAAATGTTAGAAGGTTTTTTTAGACAATGAATTATTTTATTTGTATAATGAAACCTATTTTCATATAAAAGCTCTGTGTAATACATATATCACCTTTTGATTATTCATTTTGTAAGCTAGATAAATTTTATGGATTACATTATTCGCGGGTCGTTGTTCTCGGAAATATTTGCATAAATTAAATTTTGTTTTTATGACATCAGACGAGACTAATACATATAATTACCTGCCTGTGTCTGTATATTGTATAATCTGCACTTGTTAAATAAGTCAAACTTTCTAAAAAAAAATCCGCCTTAGTTAGTTAATTTTTTTTATTCGACTTTTGGAGGCATAAGGCAGTTATAATCGTAATTATATGGGCAACAACATATTAAACGATGCTTAATTTGGTGGAAGGAATTGCATCCTCCAGCCTTCTTCAAAGGCAAAGGCCTAACGTTTGATGTTAAATTGTTTATTATTGATATATACATATATATGTGTCTATTCAGTGATTAACAGAACTCAGCACGATCCTGTGACGTCATTATAGTTTGAAGATGGCCCTTCTTTTAATATTTTTAATTTAATCGCATCTAACGTAGCATTGCAAGTAGAACCAAAAACAAACAAATACAGAATATGTGTCGTATTGTGCTTATCTTTCCGGGGTTTTTGCCAATACAATAAAGGAAATTATTAATAGTATCATCAATATCCTGAAATTTGGATTGGAATTTTACATCACTTAAGCTTATTGGATTAGAATCTTAAACACTGTCAATTATTACCAAGATATTTAAAAAAAATCGATTCTAAAACAGAAACATTAGATTCATAATATAGTCAGCCAGGACTACCAAGGAGTTTTTATTGTAAACTATTTAAAACTTCCAACAAACTCTTTATATGTTAGCGTGGTCCCAGGACATATTGGTATGGCCATTGCCTATAGTAGAATCGTTAGAAATAATAAAAATACACGTTTATCTATCAATATATCACAAAATGAGATAAAAGATTTCAACACTTGACATGAGATTAATAGTCACATCTTTATTTAGGCGAACCCAGACGACATCATTAGTTAATCACATCATAAACAATCGACTACCTGTTGTCGGTAACAAAAAATGAATTAAATAATTTAGTATTTGACTCTGCTAAGCTAAATTCAACTTCAATTACCTAACAATAAACTCTACTTTCGAGTAACGTATAATGATGCTAAGAGATGTCTTGGAATTAATTTTGGGAAGGGTGCGGAAGGGTTGTTCTTTTTTTAACTAGCTTCCTGGCAGTCGTCCGTCTCTTTTGTAGATATGAAAAATCTGGTAGTTCGACAGGGATGGTCGTATGCGTTTTTGACAAATGACGTCAATCCATCCGTTTTTAGACACAATAACATAAACACGGCCAATTGGTAATCCGTGCGGTTTATTACTTCCTCGATAAACAATGGGAAAATAAGACTATTGTTAACGACATATTTAAATAATTTATATCGGTATATTCTATGAGGTATCTTTAAAATTGTACCAGTTCATAGTAATTATAGAAGAATTTGGTCAATAATATTTGAATGCGGATGCAGTAATCAACGAAAATGTATCTTTATTTGGATCTAACGTGTTGAAAAAAAAAACGCTTTTCAACGCAGCAAAAGCGTCATTTGAAATGGCAAAAAACAACCTTGAACTTGAAAGATTTTGTATTTCCTCTATTACCAAAGCTCATCTCCATTAGCTTGTTTAAATTATATATTCTTTGTTATAATATAGATAGTGCAAAGCTGAAATAAATTCAATAAAATTGTTTAAACGACCAAAAAGACTACTATTGAATAACATTTTATTAATAAAAACGATAAATGTATTAAATCCACTAACAAAACCACGAAGCAATAAGTACTTAAGTCAACTATACATACAATATAGACATATTAAGTTCCTTACAGGTCTAGCATATGAAATCTCACGTTTCATCTTTTATATTGCTCCCACTTAGGGATAAACAGATCATAAGGTTCTCTAATAAATTGTTCTGGGGCTAAGCGGCGCACTAATACGAAATTAACAATTCTAAAACCAGATTCGCTACTATACACATATCACCGGCCTTCGAACAAGGTTCGATTTCACAACTGTACTGCGTTTCATACAACCAGCAAATAGCATCGAAATACATATATAATATGGTATATTGAAAATGGGATAATGTGTAAATATACTCTTTTCATCTTTCGAAAACTGTTATCTCCAAAACAATAAATTTACTGATCAAATTTTAATTTTTTTTATTCTATTACGATTGATAACCAGATTTGACCTGACACTAAGACTATCTTATGGGTTCACTAGGCGTCCTAGTGAGAACCTACAATTAACTCAGTATTATTTTCAGGTAATCGTTTATACTGCAGTAATTAACATCAATTAGTAAAAATGATGCACCAGAACAATTCATTTCCAATCAGCAGCGTTATATAAACATTTTTATCATAGTATATAGCCTTATATATAAATTTTAGAAAGTTAGCCGAACAATTTATCTTAAGGTTTTCAGAAATGCACTGTCTACCTTCAAAAACAAAAGATGCAATGACAAAAGGCGAAATGTGAAATTGTGCAAACATTTTGGTAAACAAAGTTGCAAATAATAAAAAAAAACACAAAAAACACAAACATCTGCAAATGTACCGTTTTGACTTGCAAAAAATTGGACAGTTATATACTTAAAGGCAGGTAGTTTTAAATTGGGTTAACTTTTTTACCGGGAGTAGTGTTACGGGAGCCGCATTTGAGGTTTTTTTACCGTTTTTAAATGTTTGCCGCAAGTGGGATTTAATTTTTTTGTACTAACCTCATATTAACTAGGTTCTAATGGTATATTGATTGACAAAACGTTTGCGTACTAACTTAATATTAACATTGAAGTTATCTAACTTTTTTTATAATTTATTATTTCAAAAAAGGCTTATTCTAAATACAATTATATCTTTTGGAACCGCAAAGGTTTGTACATGATATATTTGAAAGTCCATTCGGGACCGCAATGAATGCTCGTAAAGTGTATCAGTTGTTAAGTATATGGAAAAAGATATCTTATTTAGTTATTCTTTTATTTTTAAAGTTTTTGTTATACTTCTATGTTGTAAAGATAACATTCAAAGCCTTTCGCGAGCCCAGTAACAGTGCCTTAACGATTCAGACTAATTTCTATAAATATTAAATAAACTGGGAATTCCTTGGAACCCACAAAGGTTCGTCCTACGTCCGACCTCTGGCAGTCTCTAGACAGCCTGCTCTTCGGACAGAATATGAAATGAGATCAAAATAATGTTAGTAGAAGGTTTTTGCGGCGTCAAAAAACCTTGAATGCCTTTAGGTGGCTAACTATACCAAAATATATACTGAGATATTACATAAAAGTAAAAAAAACATGTAGTACATACTAATAATAAAGTATTTAAAATAGTGTGTTTTTATTCTATAAAAAAGTAAATGTACCTTAATGGCATCGACCAGTTATGTAATGACAAATCTAATTTTTAATCTTAGTGTCAGAATCAAATATCCATTAATTAAGATACCTAAATCCGAAATAAGAGATTCAAGAGGGGTTTTTCGCTTGAAAGAGTTACACAAAATCAACATTTTTAATTTGAAATTTCAGTATCCTATTCACGCCATCCAATTCGGCTCTATTCCAAATTTCAATGTTTTCTTTGGTCAAAAACTCTATAGATTATAAATAGGTCGTCGAGATCGTAGCATAAAAAATTGTTTTCCCTTTTAAGGGTATTTATTAAAGATACATTAATATAAATGTGAAAGTAGACTAACATGAAATAGATATATAGCTAAACAAAATGAATAGCTTAATATTTGATGTATCTCCAGTAGTTGTCAAAAATTATATAACAAAGCGAGAGGAACTGCGGAAGTTACGTATAATCTTGCTAATGACTCAAATACAATGTCGAAATTGTTATTTGAAATCCATTGCGTTCCAACCACTAAATATAACATAATTGTCATAGTATAAACACCATTGAATGTCATTTAATACCGAAAATCGTGTTTTACAATAATTAAATTTTTGAACTAATTCTAAATTTATTGTTTATATGTAAAACGAAATAAACATAAAACCAGTAAGAAACTCGAGCAACGAGACGATTTCCTGTACTGATATAATGCAATATCCGGTGAGATCTGTACCAGCTACCTGTCCGCTTTAACGAAATTTACCGTTTTATTAAATATGAATAAAACCTTCGATACTTGACTACAACTAATAAGGTAATTTATTTTTTACATAAATCTGTGAACAAGGTGATAAAAAATTCAATATAAGTTGGGTCAAGTCAAGAAATTCTTCTCAGTTAAGATTTCTTGATAGTAATTACAGGAAACTATGAAATACCGGCGACGCGCACGCGCACAATACAAACAAACAGATCTCACTGTCAATACTTCCGCTCTATGTTTTCACATAACTTACAAATACATTTTGGTAAACAGGCATTTTATATACCCAGTCTTTGTTGTTTTGTTTTGTGTCCTCCAGTTCTTAGTTGCCTTTAGGCAACTCCTAATTACTTCTGTCATTTAACATTCAAGATAAAGGATCTCTGCAGTGCACTCTTAGCCCTGCAGACAGTTCATTGGCATGACCAGTAAGTTCCTAAGACAAGATCTCTTCTCTAACTGTTTTCACATGCAGCTGGGCTGGAGCACGTTTCTTACAAACCACGGTACACCAGCTATACTTTTAAGTATACAGTTCTGTGCTCGCAGTACGATCGATAGATTATATATTTGAATGTTATTTGTTGGCTTGGCTTTACATATAAAATGTTGGCTTGGTCTACAAAAACACCGAGTGAGTTACATTATTTGTTGTAACATAAAATATTACACAATTATTGACGTACATTAACAGGAAAATACGGAAAGCTTAAAATAAATTCATTCATCCTCACGCCACAAGGATTCATATTGTCATCACCGCAATGAGGTCATTTCGCTGTTTTTTTCTCTAAAACAAAAAACGCTGTTTGACGAGTCTGCGTTGTTCGTTGACACGTCTTAATTGCAACAAAATACTTTGTGATTTTTCATTTTGACAAACTCGAGTATTTGTTTTTTTGTAGTTTCCGTAAAGCATAAACAAGATTTCGTTAGCACCGCCCACCTGTTGACTAACTTCCGCTTTTACATACCGCTTGTCTTGTCCTCCCTGACCTCAATTACCTAACGAGAAATAGTATTCCGTGCGCTCTTGAGGTTTTATTATTCGATTAATAAAATTAAAATTCAAAGCAGAACTAATTTAATAATACAAGTTTAGATTACGGGATTTAGGTACAATTTTTTTTAGCTTTGGGGCAGCGACTGATTGATAAATTCTACATTTTAAATTTACACAATAAATGTGATAAAAGTATTGCGTATCCGACCTTTCGTTTTGTTAGCACTATTGTCACTTGTAATATGTAGGCTAACCCAAAAATCGATTTCGTAACTATTATAGAACACTGAAAATTTCCACACTACGTGGGATGCTACGCTCGCTATGTTTAAAGTGTGGGGCGAGACGCGCGGGGAGCACAATCCACAACCGGGTCAAGGGAACCGATGCACCGTTCGCGCAAAATATCACTTTCGCGCGCTGCACCCAACATGGCTGACAGCGCGAGTTTGTAGTCTTTGACAATTGACATGCGTTTCTACTACATACTACGCATGTAGACTAAACAGTCGCTCACGCTTTGCTTTTAAAATATCTGTTTACCTAATCTGTTGTCGGTTATTGCCGCCAATCATTGAAACTAGTTTTTAAAAATATTAAGTAGACAATCGGATTACCAAATATGTAGACAACAATAGAAAATCTTAGATAATGTTAATTAGGCCACCGTTTGAAATTGGTTAATGTATGTTGCAACATTACACGTGTATGGAATTTGACAACAAACAAATAAAGAATATATATCCTTGTCCTTATTTTGTTTCCTACGAGTATCGTGCGTAATCGTGATAGCGTATCTACTAGCTTATCGAATTAATGCAATACAATTGTGATAAACAAAGATTCCTTCGTCTAATCAAACCACATTTAGACAGCCGAAAAAGTTGACAAACGTTTTGTAACGCGACAAAGTATTTGGCGACTTTTATTTTCTAAATTATAAAGTTGAGTTAAACACGACAGCTTGGCGCGTAAAAATGACATGACCCATTTTTTACGACAGAGACAAACTGACTGGCCAGTTAGATTGGAACGTAAAAAAAGGTTGTTTATGAAATTGAGGTTCGACCATGAGCAGTATTAGCGTCTAGTCGAGGCTGCACGTACATGCATCAAGGTCGAAAAACAAACTTGCAACTAAACTTTCGGGATGCTTTTGCCATTAGCTAAATAAGTTACGAAATTTAGAGTCGTGTTTCTTGGAAGGAAAGCACGTGTTATTTAATTAATATTAAAATAAACGACCGAATAATTGCAAACGCTTAAACTTTTAAAGAATAAAACATTGCTTTCATAGTTTCCCTTTGTTGCTTTGTTCCATAAATTAGACGACATTTCCGGACTCTATGGCCGGTGACCGGTAAGTGAATGAGCTAGTGAGCCAAAGAACGAGACGCATCGCGCCCTTCGCTCGCTCACTGACCCAGATAATGCGCACGATAGCCCGGTAACGGATCTATTTCAATGCGCTTCCACAGTTTCCACGTTCCGAAACTGTTTTGAAATTGGAACAGATAGTTTTACACAATATGCGAAATTTGTTCCAAATGTTACATTTGATTTTACTTTGGTCGAATCCATTGAAGTTCACATTAACTTCTTTACAATTTCATATATCGCAGGACTAAAGTTTGGTCGTCGATTAGAATTAATTAATATTTACTCGATCACAGGGGTGAAAAACTTAAATGTACCGTAAATATTCATAAACAATATATAGGAAAAAAATGCTTATAAGCTAACACAGATAGTACAAAGTTAACAAAGATCACACGCGTTCCGAGCTTAAGCACGTTTTGTAATATTGATTGAGATTTCGTATGTACTCGCGAAACGGCCTCTCCTGACGTGACTCAACATTGCGTAACTCTCCATAACACATTAACATAAACAAATGCCACCGCTTTTAATCGATACCTACTCAACACCTTAGCACGGATCGCCTTCCAAAATGGTAATACAAGTATACATAATTGGTTGTACCTCTAATGCAGCAAATATTAATATACGACAAAAATAGAGCCAACTAATGCACATTTTTTAAAAATAATTTTATTTCTAGTACTACCATAGAGAATTTGAGAATCGTTATAGTATAGAACAAATCAGATATAAAACTAAAACGGAAATTAATAAAATATATCGCTAACATACAACGAACGTTGCAAGGCAGTTATTAAAGTGCAAGATAAACGTGTTATCAGCGTAATCGCATCGGTTTCCATTTCTCGACGCCACTTTCTTTCGTTTCCCGAGCGGGGGAAAGTGTCCGCGCTTTTCCGACGCCATCTTGGATGCACATAGCTTCCATAGATAACATTGCATGAAATAATATTTTTTACAACAGTATGATTATATTGTGTTTATTTTTATAATATTTGCGCGTTTAATGATCCCACAAAATGTCTCTTTATTTATACAGAGCATTTTATTCGTGTCATTGGGATTATTTTGAGTGGAAGGAAAATCTGTTTTCAGAAACACTTTTTTGTATTACTTACGTTGCTGTGTAGGTGTCAATGTAAACATTTGACAATTGTCACTAACTCCATTTTTGCATTATACTGTCATTATACGACACAGTGAATACAAACTTGACATAAAAGATATACTATATGAATACCACAAAAGTAAAGAAACATATATTCTCTTTAATTTATTATACAGCTATAGCTGTAATTATATATGTATGTAGTTACAGCTATAGCATATATGTAGCTATATCTTTAGATGTAAAGATTAAAGTTTTTTTTAAATAACCTACAGTTAAGTAATATCTTTTTATAGCTAAAAATATATTAAGAGGTGTCTGTTACTGGTTGTTGTTTTAAAAAGCTAAAGACTTCCCGGATGTACGGCTGACTTCGATATCTCGCAAGATTTCCAGAAACGTATTTTTGCAAATTGAACCTATTAACACCTGCATAAAGTATGAAATCGCTTGTTCTAATTTCCCCGACCGTGATTTTCGCACACTAATCTCATGTAATGATTTAGATGGACCTTAAAAATAATACTAATAAAACACTCAAAATGAGGTCTTCTCGTATGAGCGTATTTATGCAGAAACAAAGATAATAAACTCTTTAAATAATAAAAATAACCCCAACACTGACTATAGTTGCGGAGGATATTTTGCCAATTTGTGTATGAATTTTACGAAAAATTATTTATAATGTTCCTCAACAATGTTCAATGAAGCAAAACTTTTATAATGTAACACTCCATCCTTTTTTTATACGCTGCTTTTATGCCAAAACACTTTGTGCTTCTGTATAATGTTTTAAATTTCAATTTCATCGCGTCTGTATCGAATAGATAAAATAAATAAATGTCGTATACGCCAGACGTTAACATATAAGAAGTTTCTTACAGTAACGCGAACGTTGCACCGAAAGCAACAATACTAATATAATAGCACCCCTTTCCGTGCATTCACCCTGTAGGGGGGGGGGGGTGTAACTTACTTATGCAACTGAAAAGTAAAAGTGTTTTTGGGCGGTTGGGGAGGCTTGGGCGGCTTCTCAGGGCGGGATCAGAACAAAAGCGTATGCATAGTGGTTAACTGTTTTACGTAAATTACATAAAAGTTCAAAAGTTTAATCATAAAATATAAGTTTTAATTCAAATATTAAAAGTATGTTTAATTATTGCTATGTTAATTGAAACATAGCCTAACGACTTTGATAATTGTAATTATAATAAGCCATTTTCCATCAAGTCTATAACGAAATTTAAGCTACTGTTTGAATTGCATCTATTCTTGCTAACCGATGTGTAATGAGAAAATATAATATGAAATATTATTGTGGTGTACTGAACTATTTATTTTGAAAGGATAACTTTATTTGTCATGTTACTGCTTAATAATTAAAACATGCTGAAAGTTTTCCCTTCTAAAACACATTAATGAGCCGGAAGGCAAGACGGGTGGGGGTGGATGTAGGGGGTGCTGAATAATTCAGATACAGTCCGTTCGATGTTGGGTCGATGCACTTATAGTTTCATAAACAACGTTCGCATTCTGTTTAACATTTTTCTTAGTACGGGAAAGTTAGGACTCCACTTATCCATTTGTAAAACTTTTAGACAAATACAATTTTATTATATTTAGAATTGTATAATGTCATAAAATCAAAGGACAAGTATTTATCATCGTCACGCTGTTATAATCACTGTCTTATAATCAAATTTATTTATTACATTCAAGTATTATTTTATATATAAATAACAATACTTGAATACACATATCAAACAATTTAAAAAAAATATATATGTATATAAATGAAAGGTTTGGTACTTGTAGTAGAATAGTAAATGAAAATTATATCGATCTAATCGATACCACGTATTAACATATATATCTTGCAATATATAAACCGATTGTGATGACAGCAGTAAAGTCACCATCTGTCAACGTTGAGGCATCAAATCCCATAAACCACGCTGCACTGTTGCACCTTCCCTTTTTATGTCTAGACACTTCGACCACAGTGAAAGGGATAGTCTCTCTCACTCCAACACAACATGCGCAGTGCTACAGGTGGGTGTGGGAGGAGGAGTCCCCCTAACGCCGGGAGAAATAGGGGTAACTGGGGGTCGCCGGGTCCCGCGGGGGAAGCAAGGTCGCCGCACGGAAATGTCTGGCGGAGATGATACATTATTATATCGATCTGAATTATATTTTCAAGGTTCTTTGTTTTATTAATTAATACATTCAAAACCGATACACAATTTTGACGGTTCTGTTTGTTCTTAATAGCTTGATTGCCCCTAAACTATGTATGTTTTATCAAGGTTACATAACTATCTTCACAAATTCAGTTTACGCTTATCAACAATAGTTTAAATATGTTAACGATCCTTTACATTTGTTAAGTTATCTTGAATTTATTATTAACTTAATTCGCAGACATGTTTCTGTTAACCCCCGTTGTTTCCATATTTAATACTTCGTTTTATAATACAGTCCTAACTACCCAGACAACTCCAAAGAGACTGTAATTTCAGCAACGATTCTAAGCAAAAACGGCTCACACTTCAGTATACATTAATTATGTATTGCTTATCATGGGTGAGAAAGAAATACTTATAATACTTTTGGTTTCTACGAAAACTACCTATTTATAATCTATGGTTTTTTTAAATAACGTAACGTTAGCACTACGGCAAGACTGATTTTTTGTAAATTATGAAGTTTTTTGCTTGTCTCTAATTCGATTCTCTCCTTTCGTTTTGCCAAAAAAAAAATTGTCAGAATTATTTACCGGAACTGGAAAGGTATGTTACATAACATCTACCTTATCGTTAAGCATGTGTTAAAATAATTGCGAGTGGTTGCAGAATTGTGTATCTATTACGACATACGAGTTAACGTAACATTTATCAGTGATATGTCTCAATCACGGCCTTTATCTAGACTGTTTCTATGTCGATAGTGTACCGATTGATTAAGTGGGGATTAATTATCCTTTTCAACGTCTTAGCCGATATGATTCTATGAAAGAAATTGCTTTTTTTTTGTTTGGTACTCTAATACAAAAAGTATCTCAATTGAAAAGTTAAAATAAACTGTATAGCGAACATAAAACTTCAATAGTTATTATATGTCTATTTGTTTTAGTAGCAATGTCGACGCAAAAATCAGACATTTTATATTCGCATTGTATTGTGATTTTTCGTACGAACAGAATATTTTCTTTGAGGTATTTCTTTGTAACCTTTTACCTAGAACCCAACCGTCAATTTCTAAAGAGTATTTAAGGTAAATCTTGCTCCATTTGGCTCATTTACCCGTGTGTATTATATAAGAATGTTTCTCAAAATATATGTTGTTCCAGTGGATGGCGAGCCTACGGGTCTATCTCTGGGTGCCCGCGGCTCTTTGGGCCGGGCGCTGCTTCATGGTCTCTTGGCGCCAGCCTCCACGCCCAGACATCACTTATATACCGCGCCCAATACTGGTAAGTTTATACATAATTTTGTTAGCGTAAAATAAGACATACTTGTTATATATTTTAAGCAAAACTGTAAATGTTATGTTTAATAAGAAATACCAACAACTGATCCTGCACGGCGAAAGTCGTAGTATTCAATGAATAGACAATAAGCTTGTAATATTTCAATATTAAAGTACCCAGTCGAGTAGTTCCGGCTTCAGAGGAAATTGCCCAACGTACGTTCTGACAAGCTTAAGTATATAACAAATATCATTTTCATCACGATAAATCCAGTAATTTCCGTCCTCGGTATTATTCTCAATATTTTCATTCCATTACTGTGTTCCATACAAAACAATATTGTATTCATTTGTCCTGTGTTATTAAGAATCCATCGTATCGCAATAATGTTCTACCAAATATATTTGTAACTGACTTTATACAACACTGCGTTAGCTGTTCTTATAACGTGTAACAATTAACCCAATATCAAAATTCGTGACCTCAATCGTCAGAAACAAGGCGTCACAACAACATGGCAGCATGAAAAATTCATAAAGAACGACGAGGAAGTCAAATCGATACCCTCAGCTGATCCCGGCAATGTCACGACCGAGACCCTCCCAACTTTCCTCCCAACGCACACACTTAATACTGTGCGTACACTTAGGTCGCGTCTGTGTGCGCGCGTCTACCCCGCGTCTGAGCTTTGAAACATGAGCTTTAATGTTAAGATGAAATATATTCATTATTCCTTTTTGTAAAATTCAGATACCGTACCATGTCATGGTTTTTAAGTTACAAATATAAGCTGAACCCAATAAATTGTCCCGATATATAGTTTGCAACTGCAACTTATGTAATATTCAATGTATCCAAATGGAACGGCTATTCACATTATTACATAATCCCCTATGTTTACATAGTTGGATGCAGGGTGTCAGCAAATATTATTTGACACTTCTAACCCTTCGACGGCTGTCGGTCGCAGATGTCCAGACAATGGTCCATTACGTAAAATGTGCAATTTCATAATCACTTGCCAACCCGTGTGCGGGTGGATTTAGAATAGAAAGGAAAGAAAGGGTTAATTATTTACATTGTGACGTGGCAGTTTGATTTATTATATGATATATTTTCTAAATAAATTTAATTCGTAATCATCAGTAAAAGTGCTACTAACAAAGAAGTCAAGACGTAATAAAATAAGTACCCCGCTTAAGCCTCTTTATCAGGGTTTAAATTACTATTTTAATGACAATTATCATTAAAGTTTGTAACATCTTTTGAGTTTATCATTATTTTCAGTATTAACTCTAACATATTATTTGTCTGCGAATGTTAGGTCTTAAGTAATTCACATTGTCCCATATTCTCGAGCGCGTTCATTAGAGTGCTTACGTTACTTCACCAAACACACCCATGCAATATAAACTTTGTCATATCAAAACTAGTCTCATACGGTTATCGTCAGATCTTACGTACTAAATTAACTTAAAAGTTGTTCGAATCTGGGTTAAGCGAGCAAATCGACATAATCGTTTTGAACCTATATTGTGCAAAAACACATTTAACCCGAAAATGTCGGCGTTACAAAGCGAACCCTCATCCCAGCGGTCTGATGGACCCAAACATGCAATCCTATACAAACAATTGACGCAGCTTGCACACGTTGCGCACATTTGCCAAAATCTTGTATAAATGGGTTATGCACCTTGCGATCAATTGTCACATCATCACCAGATAATAGGCGATAATCTCCGCATCTCTTTTTTTTCTCGAATCAGCCACGACTGGTTTCCGGACCGTCTGACAGTTTGAAATTAGAATGTCACGCGTGGGTTAGCAAACGCAACTCAATTGTCGGCTCTTGTACACATGTTGCAATGGTTTAATTATTCAATGTATGAGCGAAGTTATATATTTGAGTGATATTTAAATAAAAATATTTCAATCTTGACCAGATAACCTATGCGGGTTCACTGAAATTACCATAGTAGACGAGATGACAAAGGACGTTACGCCATGAAGGGTCAGCGTTTGTAGATAGGATTCAACTAGTGATTTGTTGCTGTAACATTTCAGAACGTAATATTTAGTACGGTATTATTTTGCAACCTCTAAAACTGTGTTTTCTTGAACATGACACTATTAAAATTAACGATACAATAAAATGTTACGTGAATCGTAAACATGGTGAAGAACAATTCAGGTAGACTAACACTGACGTTTAATAGTAGACAATTATTCAAAATAAATCACTTCTCAATCAGCAATTGATGTCTATCTATCCATAGTCAGAAGGAATAAATCTTAATTATAACTTAACGAGTGTGACGCCATTTTGTTGTTCCCCCGTAATTGACGTTAGAGAAGAGTGCGCAAATAAAAACTAAGTAACGGCTCAATTCATTCAAGTAATTCATAATTGTAAAGGATATACATTCAAACTGAGATCAATACAATCACGTTTATGTAACAGCTTATGTACACCGCATGATTATTCATATGCAAAAATTATTCTAAGTCTCCATTCGCACGGATTATGGTCTAACGCCGCGTCGCACAATGCCGATGGACAGCGGTCACTCCATAAAGATGGTCCGATTAAACAGGGGTTGTTTTGTCTTGTATTGTAATATTTTCCTAATAGGACCGCATTCCTCTCTAACCGGTAAACGTAGAAGGGGCCCAATCATTATTTATAGTTAATTTATTATTATTTTGATACGAGAGATGAAAGGGTTGACACAATGGGCCGGTTCCGCGTTCCGGCCGTTGGCCGTCCGTGTGTGGACAGTGGACATATCTACCCACGGTAAACGGTTGATTCAAGGATTTATCAAGGACTTCAAATATTTCGATGCTGAACCAACCAATATATCATTTTGATGTAAATTGTAATGCAATACAGTGTGAATAAAAGAAGAACCGACAGTAAACATCGAATTATAAACCCGAATTGATACTAAAAAGCATAATGTGATGGTAAACAATGTTTTTCATTCAGATGAAATTGTATCAATAGACGCCAACTGCGTGCAGACGGATTAAAAACAACACAATACAACTCATATTCATTTGATTATAGAGCGACACTATTCTTTTGAAATGGTCAAAACTGACCCACGGCGCTTCCCGGTTCCCATAGCGTTTTGAAGGGTTAACAATGGGTGAAAAGGGTGTGGACAGCAGCTCCGGTCAAATGGTCAATACGGGCATAGACTCAATGGTCAAGGAAACGAATGAATGCGCTTTCTTTGACCTAGCCGATGATTATATTATTTAAATGCGACGGTTACTCGTCAAAGTTTTACGACCATGAGAAAATAATCGTGTTCTTTTTTTATACTGTAATTTAATATTCCACGTTTGCTGGTGTCAAATAAATTACATTTAGCCCTCTATTTAAAAAAAAACACATCTAATATTTAGTCTTTTATTTAGTTTATAAAGATTATTTACTATACAGATAAATAAATTCCAATTTAAAATAACTAAAACATAGTATAAAACTTAAAATGCTAAACTAAAGAGTTGACATTACCTCGCTGTATCGCTATACTTAAACGTTGAGTAGATATATATATATATATATATATATATATATATATAGATAATAGAATGTATATTCTGAATAATCACACATAGATATCCATATTCATACAGAGCAAATGCATTGTAATACAAAAAAAAACGTTACCCCATTTAAAATCCTAAACAAGCCAAAGACTGCATAATGCCAAATTAAAAGTACACTATCTTTTGCATAACAAAGCCGTTCGTCCAGCAAATTCCCACACAAAACAGGTTGGATGCAAGTGCATCTGCATCTAATGGTCTAACTGACCGGCATCTGATTGTTACGCAAATTAATATGCGAGAGCCGTTAGATAAAAGAATACATGATAAGATTTATATGGTTAACGGTTTTTATTAACATGCAAAATGAAAATCTCTGAGAAAACACAGAGTGTGGTCACCGTTTTGTTATGTTTATTATTCAATCGACACAATACACATATGTAAAATAGAAGGTTTTCAACAATGAACATAGTCAACTTACAAATGTTAATCCAATAGTACAGCATGAATACTATTTACAGGTTCGCTACCACCGTCTCCAGCTGACAGTGGAGTATCTGACGTGGAGTCCTCGTCATCCGGCGCGGGTTCTGCGGAGGAACTGAAGGCGCGTCTGCAGCCACCACCTCCTGCGCCCTTCCACACGCCATTTCTGCCCTTCTACCAGCAGCACCAGATCACCAGCTCGCTTCAGCATCATGTCGCACACCCAAGACCTCCGGGTAAGTTATTGTGAACTATACATTATTGAAATATAAACAGATGTTAACTTGCATTATTAAATAATATTAAAATAATAAACGTCTTAATTATTCGGTCGACATTGACATTAAAAAAGGTGTACAAAGCGATTGTTTATAAGGTGACCGTGGGTGAACGGCCGCACCCGGAAGGTCACCTTTGGTTGCGTCTGCGCACATCCCGGGATTTGCATGCCGCGACACACTTCAGAACACTACTTTCACAATATATTATATCTATCTAAGCTGTATATGAATGCTTGTCTGTATATAATAGCCAACTGCATCAAATGATATTTAGCATGTGTGCAAATATCACTATTATGAATTGATTTAAATTTCTATGTTGGCGCAAATGTTTCATCTCGGTTCAACTAGGTTATACACATAGGATACATATCCATATCACTTTTTTTATAACGATTTTTCTTATTGCACTAATGTTTTTATTACATTTTGATGTGTAAGTCAAAGTAGAGATGTTTTGTATAATAATTTAAAACAAAGTATATCGTATTTTGCTAATAATATAAAGCACATTGAATGATTGCCTGATTTATCTAATTCACCGAAGCAACTGATAGTTATTTTTTTGAAATTGTCACATCCTTCCGGCGTCGCCTGGCTGATATCCAGTTGGCTGCAGCGACTCAATAATACTTACAAATTACGCTATCGCCAAGCCATGTTTTACATTAAATTAACATCATTTAATTCGTTTACATTTAGTTACGCTTTTGATTACGTCTGCTCAAATTCTGTAGTATGCCTATAGAAACAATCTAATATTTTGTTTTTTTTTTGTATTCTTCGCACCTGTTGCACCAGTCCTATTATTACATATAAGTATTCTTTTATTTCGTATATTGTCTGGAAGAGATTGCCTATTAGCGATAAGGCAGCCCGTTGCTCTTATATTGACTAATATCTATTATCATCATCTACTTTTACTGTTTAAGTGCAATAAACTAGCGAATAAATATACCAATTCCCTTAATAAACTTAATTTGTTTAAAGAGATTTTTATTTAAAAAAAACACAACTCTTTTTCAACCTAGTTATTTTTATAATTCTCTGAATGTGAATCCAGAGCTGTTAGTTAACGTCGAAACATATAACCAAAGAGGCGGTTCTACCTTTAATATTAAAGTAACCATTTCAAACAACGATCTTTAAATTTTCAACAGACAACACAACAATTTCGCCAGATTCAGGAAATTCTGTTAACAATCGTCCGAGCGTCTTCGCCCGACACAAAACGAAAAGAACATACGAAATTTTTGTGTTGTGTCTCATCGATTGATATCGATAAACATTATATTAAATACATGCCCGATAATACAATTTGCATGTAACACATAAACAGATACAATTAAAACCATACTAGATACTATATGAAAACAAACTTCTGTAGTTTATTAATATTCAGTTAAACATATTTTTTCACGTCACATATATAGAGTGAGTAAGGTTATTAAGAAGCATCCATTAAGTTATCTAATTAAAAACATCGACACGGTTTCCTCCCTATGGAACCAGTTGGCAAAGCGATGCACCGACGTTTATCGCGTCTTGGCGCGCCTGTCCTCAACTATTTGACATTGCACAAGGTCAGTGCTCCTAATATAAAGATGCAAAAAACGTACGCGCATCGCGTACCGAGTCGCCGACGCATGCGAAGTGACCACTTTCGATTGAAGCATTTAAAATACCATCAGTGGGTTCTTTGTCCAATGGTCTCTGGGATATATGTAGGTTCGCTTTATGAGTGTTTACCTTTATCGACATTTTTTAATGTTAAGACTGTACTCAGCTACATCTTTCTTTAAAGACGAATATTATTTACATACACGAGTGAGTTACAGATACAATTTGATAATAATTGTTATTAAATGACTGTAAATGTGTGATTACATAAAAATACTAATAAATAATATTGCTGTTAAATATTATTTTAATTAAGCACGTTTTATACCCTGTAATGTAAGTAAAGTTGACTTTTTAAAATTATATGATGATTCATATGTACGAAAGTGAGTAAATAAGTTAGTTATTTTAATTGTATAAACTTTACATTTCTTTTTCTTGATATATATATATATATATATATCAAACGCAAATAATCGTAATGGTCTTACCAAAACTAGTTTTCGCGTGCTATCAGTCGAAGGAAGTTTTAGAATAAAATAGCTATAAACGTTACATTGACCGCGAAATTTGCCATAAAACGCGACAAACAGATCGTCAACATAGACCGAACGTAGGAATAATTTATAAATGTCTTTAAACAGGTTGATAGACGAATATTTGAACTTCCTTGAACGTGTTGTCATTTCATCGAAAGAGATTTTTAGATTTCTTTTAAACTTAGCTTTAAATCATTGTATTAACCGTTCATACAATCGCATAACCAAGAGATTAGATTGAAAATGATTTAAAAATCGTAATGTTTGCGTGTCTTTGGAGATTAAGCTTTAGAATCAAAACATCGTCATCACACGTATCATTGCACAAGCCCGTAGCGGGAATTAAGAAGTAACAATAGCGATGAGCTATCAGACATTAACCAACTGAAGCTTCGCGTGAATCGTTGCGTTAACCACATACGAAATTTGTGTGATGCAAACGGTTGCGAAACCACACCGCCATTGTCAGCTGGCGAAACCGGCGACCTTACCGCGATTGGGCAGTCGAAACCTGATTGTGTGAGCTCACGTGGCGGAAACCAAACGTACACTTAATTTATACAATTAATAGATACATTTCTATCAAACAAATCGTAATTTTATGACTTTTTAAAATCTAATTTACGCTACGTTAGTACAATGTCGATTTGTATCTGTGTTTTGAAAGTAACGTGAGATGTGATGTAATTACGAACAGAACGTACATTGTAGATTTGGATATTTATCGAGATTCATTTAATCATTGAAGCCTTGACTCCGTTGCTCAATACAGACGATTTTACGTTACCAAGAGATCGGCGTTGCGTCATGTGTTTGACTTTTAAAAATGTATGTATCAAATCGAATATTATATGTTGAAATAACTACGGTTCAATAATAACTTACATAAAAAAGACATAAATAACGTTAGAATAATATGATGACGCGTTGTTTTTGTGTGACCTGAATGTTTCACGAGCAAACTGAAAGGGAACGTATTGTTATCAGCGCGTACGCTGCATTCATATGAGCAAACGAAATGGAAATTAAAATTAACGTTGCACTGCGTCTATTCCGCGAAGTGCGCGCGTGTGCGTTTCTAATGTGTCTGTGTGCGGTGCGCGGGAGTGTGCGGCGGGGTGATCGTCCCGATTCAAGGGCAGTGCAGCCAGCGCTCATATTAATAGTTGGCGACTATTTTCGCCTCGCTGATCGCTGGGGGACTGAGCACGTTATTATTGACATTCGCGAACTTACATCATCACGTCTTCGTAAGCAGTTTCTTGTGTCTTATTGGATTACATTTTTATAATTGCTGTCAAACACTTTGAAGCCCCTCTTCAATGTTTGGTAATATGGATTTTAATAATGTTAGTTGTCTTCGCGGACAGTTTTAACATTAATGCATTGCGTTATTCTCCTTGTTTAATCTCTGTCCGTACAAGGAAGACAGTCGCGCCATCTGTCGTGAGGTGTGCTTGCGCAACTCGACCCACTTCGGGCAGCCGCTGGCAAACGCCTCGACTCCTCTACAATTACATATTTCAGTGTCGCAACTCGCGTCGCATCCGAGTTGAACGGCCCGCGACCTTGGCGCCGCGCACGCGCCGCTGAAAGCGAAAGGACCACCGAATCCAGGAACAATAGACGATTGGCAACCCTAAAGATTTCCCGCATTTGCGCGGACTAACCGCTGCGTACGTGACAAAGGAGACATAACATTATTAATCGCAAAACCGCATAGAATTGTCCATCTGAATCACGCCCACCATCAATACGAACGTGGTGCGTCACCTCGCGCCGTTTCGCACGGCTCTGCGCCCGCGCCGCGCTCTTTCGCAATGGACCGCTCACCGCGGCCGCCATCTTCCTTCCGAAACATAACGTAATCGCAACCAAACAACTTGTCAAACGAACATCACTTCATAAAAACATTACAATAATGACATAACATGCATGACATAAACCTTTATCTCAGTCATTACCGTAAATGTAGTACTTATTTGTACATAATAAAATAAATAATGAGAATTGATCTAAAGGTTCCTACGGACATGTACGAGTATGCCGCGTCACCATTTACTTACTTTATTGTAATTCAATTTATAACATGCTAGCTGCATGCTAGCAGATTTACTATTCAAGTTTGGTTTACATCCCTTTCCCAATAAAATACCAAACAAGTGAAATGAAATAGATTCTTGACAATCTGTCAAGAAGCAACACAGAATCAAAGAGATTATTATTGCTTCTGAATATTAGAAGCTCATCTTAGAACTGCATTGAAGTCAGGGAAGTGTGGTTATTGCGAGTGTAGGGGAGCTATGAGCCGTGAAGGACATATTCGCTTCGCCGGGAATGAGCGGATAATTTTAAACAGGCAGGAAACCAGTGGAGCGCGTATATAGGCCGCCTCAACTGCCCCCACCGATTTTATATCGTAAACGAAGTATGAGGTTTCCGGGGAAGTGGGTTGAGCGAGAAATTGGGTCAATATGATATTCTATTCCGAAATACGCGGCTGTTTAATGTTGGCTCTTGAACTAGATCATACAAAGATAATTTAGAATATAATAACTATCCTTTAGAAGTGAACGTGTAGCAAATTAAATGAATTGTATGTCATCAAGAAATAAATCAATTTCCAATACCGTACGGGGAATCGAGAGGATTGCAGTGTGGCTATCCTTGTGATTGTGTCTAACCAGGTCAGTGTTAGGCCGCATAGCGCTGCATAAATAGACTCCCCCCCGGCCCCCCTTGTCCGCACAGCCCCACGCCCCGCTGCACTCTGAACAGGGATGCACAGTTTTATTGCATCCGGTTTAGCGATTTCAATACAAAATATTCTTTTATTGTTTACATTTTTCGTGTTTTATGCTTGTATACAGATCCGTTTACCGCCTAGAAATAATATATTTGGTGGAAAAGTTAGATTTCACAAACAAGTTATTTTTTTAGGTAACAATAAGGAAATATCACATCACCTAACCGGTTGACATAGCGTAAAATGTTATATTTGCTTGGTATTATAGCATCGGAAAAAAACAATTTTAATTCAATGTCCCCCACATGCAAAAAGTACGTATTTCTGAGATAAGTCACTTTAATATTCAGTTACATGTTGTGACATAGATATTTTTGTATATGAGACAGCCCTAAATAATATTTAAAATGTATTTCGCAATTTGTTTACGCGCCGTCCGCTGCCAAACCAAAGAATTCCAGCGTATAGTGGCGTTGCAAAAGCGACATCCCACTGGCCCTGGGCCGTGGGAAAATGGGACGGTTAAAAATAGCAGAACGTAAATTGTTATAATTAATATGTAATGGCGGCGATTTTGAATTCATTAAAAAGGTATTCGAACACAAATATAGTTTTCCTTCAAAAAACAGGAAAATAAACTTTTTAAATATTTTCCTCATGATAGTGATTTGTTTTTGATTAAATATCACTTGAATATTGGAAGTTGGAAAATAATCTAATCATCAGTAAAATATTCTTATTAGAAAATATATTGAACAATTTGCAAACAAAGAATAAATCGAACACAATTTGAAACATAATCAGTTATCAATTGGTTGATAATTAGTAGTATCGTTCCGGCCTGATTCCGGAGTCAGGGCCGATTGGAGCAACTTACTGGAAATCGAACCTTGACCCTGTAAATGTACTAATGGTTAACCAGAAAAACTGCCCCCTTACACCTCAACACCGCTTTCCTTAAAGATTACTTCTTTATACGCCAATCATATTTAAAAAAATGTCTCTGAAAATCGAACCCGAGGGACAAATTTAGTTCTACACCAAGATCAGGAAAACATTACTAAAAATAACTTCTATTAATAAAATTATTTTAACAGCAGTAAAACTCAGAATTAAGTCGTCAAAACAATCTGTGTACATCAACTTTTATGTAACTTTAATTTCTAATTAGAACCTGAATGAGTCAGGTCTTATATTAAATTTGTAATACCTATCTTTTAACAATAAATTACGTGATACCGAGTTTGTACTAACAATTGAACAATGTCAGTTGCCAGAATATTCGTCCAATCAAAGCATCCCGAGTTGCAACAGGAAATCACTATAAAGATGAACGGAAGACGAAAATGCCTAACATCACGCAATCTGAGCGGCCGGCTGCCATTTACTATATTTAAACTGCTAATAAAATCCTCTTCCTTTGCGTTTTATATTTTTGTTGGAAGAGAAATCTTATATAAATAAGACGCTTCCCGCTGAACTGAACGGAAAACCAATATCGTACACCACAGAGCATAGAAGAAATAAGTTGTCTACGTAATAAACACGTTTAAGATAGACATAAATAAGCGTATTACATAATATTATAAATGTATATATTTACCGTGAAATTATTCATCCAACAAAATAAAGTACGTACAAAATATCTAAGCGCCTCGTCTACATTAAATGAAAGTAACTTAAGTATAAATAAAGCAAGTCGAACGCCTCATGATTGATCCAAGATGGCGAATTGCAAGGAAGTGCAGGAATTCGATGTTTAGGACGCGCGGGGAGCGCGGTGCGGGGAGAACTGTGACCTTCGCGCGTTGATGCAATGTCGTCGTGTCATTGACCACAGCGCAGCGCAAACAGTTGCAACCCCCCCTCCCGCACCCTGAGACAACTCCCCCGCACCCGTTTCGATCCCCCCGCTTGCACTTTCAATTCATTCTACACGAAGTTCTATGTATGAAATCCTTAAAAACATAACGTCTTAGTTGGCATTAATATATATTTACTTCTAAGAAAAACATCTCTTTAATAACGTCTAAATAAACATTTGCTTAGGTAAAGTCATATCATAACTGAGATACTATTTAGCGTTCCTTAGCTGAAATTATGATAACTTATTGACACATTGTTACTGACCTCGACAAATTACCGTACGTTAAAAGGTGACATTTTCTAGTTACATATGTTTACGTAAGCGGGGTTTACGAACTCCAGCAAAATCACCTTCTACGTCCCAATATGCAGGTTGAGGTCATAACGACAATAAAAGTAGTTTTCGATAACCCGACGACAAACAAGATACATCGCAGCGGAAAATTTGCAATTGCATGCTTATTTTTTTTATCAAAATAAGTGTACACGCAGTGTTTTTTATTTATACAATCAAATGAGCAGTTTTATAAGGCAATGTCGATTGCGCAATTGTAGAAAAATGGCCGCCACTTGTATCTTCCTGAACCTGGCCTCGATCCTGACCTTCCACAATATCGAGCGGCCTAAATACAGCGCAAACAAGCGTGCCTCACTTCGATAAGTGCATCCGGCCAGTGCTGCATAGGGCTGACGGGACGTGACATAGAAAAATAAAATTTAAAAAAATATTTCATGTTCTTTTTCCAAATTTAAAAATATTTCGACTTTTTTTAGATTGTCCATAGACAATCTAGTTACAGTAAACATATCTCTTTCTAGTACTATTTGACTGAAAATTAAAGCACCTAATTAAGCGGAACGTTAGAATAGTCTGTGGTAGTGGCTGCGACAATAGGTGTCTATATTTTCTACTAGAGCTTGTATTTTAACTGCCAACCCTAACTGCAAATTTAGTATAAAAGTTTAGGTTGATAACATTATCAGGGGTTATCAGTTCTGTGGACACCTATGCCATGTTCCCGCTTAAATGAAAGTTATCTCTTATAAGTTCATTGCTACGGGATATTGTGAAAACATTTTTTTTCTTATGCAATTAATTATTATCAAAATTGCATTAATATATTTGATAGTAGGTGAAAACATTTCAATCCAGTCACGTCTTACCTTATAGTAACATCGAAGAAAATTCAGTACGCACACGAGCAGTTTGTCGTGACTTGTATGAGTGATCAGAAATATTACGATAAGATTCATAAATACCAATTCCAGTACCATAGAATATGAATTTATTTAAAAAGTAAATAAATTAGAATTTAGAATTAAATTAAAAGTTTTACGTCATATTAAAGCAAAACCATTGTAATGGTAACACTGTCGGGGGGACCCCGTACTTCAGTAGGTTTTAGTCGATAGAAGTCTATAGAGATTTTTCTTTTATTTCTGGATCTAGTAATCTAAAAATAAACTTTGACTGCAAATACATATAGTTATCTGTACTATCGTTAAACACAATATCGTACATGAGAAAACCAAGAATTTACATAACATTCAATATTAGATAAAAAAAAAACTGTTTCATTTTATCACGTTCTGTGCATTAGCGTTGGATAATAATGACATAGATAAGTAGCGACTTCCTATTTAGATAATGACTGACGAATGTGACACACAAAAAAAAACATGAGAAGTTCGCGGGCTAACGTTATGACATTTTAAAATATTTAAATATAGAATGTTTTTTTCGCAATTTCAATATTTCAAGAGGGCCTTTCGTCAATTCAATTGTCCTATATACAAATTGCAGGTGCATTCATGATAATTAAAAAAAATAGTATACTGGCGTGACGAAACTGCATATTAAGTTAATATATATTTTAAATGCGTTAGTCATACTACGTTAAGCGTCACTCAGTATAATGTCATTTAAACAAAACCGTATTGAACAGTTTATAAAAAAAAAACCTTTTGTTTATATAATGTAAGTATATATCAAGATGTGCTAAAGAATATTTGATTTTAACACATCATAATGTTGATCAGCAAACTACAATATAAATAAATTAATAGCGGACAGGAAACACTATTAATCAATACATCGATCTATCGTCCGATGACGTCATTTGACAATAGAATGACGTTATATTTATTAAACCAATAACTCACACGCATCTAATTGCATAAATATTATGGTATTTCCTTGTATATAAAGAACATTGACGAAATATAAGCAATCTTGAGTTTTTTTCTTTTGTTGAATTCACAGAAACTATAGATTAATATTGTTAATACTTTTTGCATTCAATATAATTAAATGAGAGTTCACTATTTAAAATTAATTTAAATAGTGAACTCAAACTCAAAATATCTTTATTGAAGTAGGTCTTTATAAAGACACTTTAGAATCGTCAATTTTTACAATACCACCGGTCCGGCAATTTTCAACTGAGAAGAACCGGCAAGAAACTCTATATTAAAATTAATATAATATAATAAATTAATATAATAAACTACTTACTTATTTGTGAAAAAACAATTTACTTAAATTGACTAAATCGTTGATCGTATATTCTATCACTCTTGACATATGAGATATTAGTGTAATTATTTATTTATTGACACTTTAACAGTAGAAGAAGATAATGTAACATAAGAGCAACGGGCGGTCTTATCGCTTATAAGCGATCTCTTCCAGGCAAGACACAGGATTATTCTTATAATCCTGTGTCTTGCCTGGAAAAGCCAAATTGAAACCAAAAATTGTATGAGTAATAATGCTTACATGCGCGTAGTGAATTTCCTTCATTAGCATTTTCAGAGACGTAGTACCTGGTTTTTCCCTTTTATGAATAATAGTAAAAAGTACTCGGAAAATACATAAGGAAGGAAGTACACACATAACATAGAATCGAATATAAAAAATGAGTCTACATCATGCTTCAGGTGACTTTCAAAATTAAAATAAACTTTTTAAACAACATAAACGAAACACGAACAGGAATATCCAAATTGGGTCTTGGGTATATCATAAAACTTATTCTGAAATTGCGTCTAGTCTAACCTAAGGGTTTCTTTCAACATCGTCTCTCAACGAATAACAAGACCCACGTGCCTACAGCAAAATCATATTAATATATCTTGTATTGGGTAACCTACTCAACATTTAACATAACGTATATCTTCATAAAAGTTAGCTCACCATTGCTTATATTCATAGAATGTATACTACCAAAAACCGTTCCAATATAAATACACTATTTAAAAACAACAAAATGTTATAAATAAAATAAATATATGTTATTTAGCACATCGTTTTTAAAATTAAGAAACGCGAGAGAATCGTTAAAAGTATCATAATTCAAATGTAGCAAGCAAATTATAATGCAATAAAACGCTTGCTTCTTGGAATAAAACCGCGGGGCGAATCTTCGGGATGCGCGGGAGTTGAGGGATGTGGTGTGTATGTGTGTGTGTGTGAAGGTCAACCGGCGGCGTCATTTCCTGGTCATTGCCTGCCTCCGTCTGCACACATAGGCGCTGTATGCACTCTTAGAAACACGCACACCGCTTTCCGGTCGCGCAGGAAAACGTCCTATATAACAATTGTGACTTGTCTATGGGAGGATATTAGTGCATAAAAATGCATTGTTTTGCATGACAATAAACTAGAATCAGTGGAACGTTATGTGAATTTTAAATAGGTCTTCAGTCACCGTTTCCTTTAGAAAAATACTTATAAACAGCTTAAAGTCGTCGCTTTTTTTTCACCGCAGTATCAATTCTTGCTGATATATGGGAACTTTCTCGTCTCATTCATATATAAACTAATAATAATCTTATATTGACTTAAAGACTATATACATTATTTAACACAGGCAAAATATTTGGAAATATATGTTTCGTAATCCTTGCGAATATTATCTCTTCCGCCCAGATAGCATACGCAAAACGAAAGAAAATTTTGCACTGTTGCTTTGAGGAAACGCATGCTTTGAGATAACATTATCTTAATACTTTTACTGCGATAACAATTTGCAAAAAGAGATAAGTTTAAACGAAATTGTTTAGCATCAAAATTGATAAGCTTTTACATGTAATATTGTTTTATAGTACTTCAACGAGAATATATAGAAAAAATGAGACATTTTAACCAAGCCAAACAAAGCATATTGAAACTAATAATATCATGTATCCTAACCGCTACCGAGCTGTGTTTATAGGAGGTCTGTAGGTAACCTATTTTTTGCGAGTCCCCGACCGGTTCCCGTAGGCTGAAACATCCAGCAATAAAACCAATAGGCATTATGTTAGAGTCCATTTTGAAGAATTCTCCATCGCTAGCGTAGGGCTGTCGAGTGATCACCGTTATGCTTGCGTGCGAAGCCTCATGCCCTCACCAATATGCTTCATATGTATAATCGAGGACAAACAAACACTTTATGATGAGTTGTTAATTCTGTATCCAAAAACACAATGAATTAAAGTAATTTATTTTCTGTCTAATATGATGTAGATCAATCTATAAACGGTATTAGTATGAAATGGGATCAGTTCTTATACAAATATTTGCACTCTAGTATTTAAAACGCGAGAGAGAGATATATATATATATATTGTAACAAAATAGCTTTATAGGGAAGTGTCAACCCTAAGGTTGTCTAGTACCCCGTATGCGCAACCTTGATACTGCAGAACCAGTAGGATGTGTTCGGCTAAATATAGACTGATATTCCACTTTTTTCCTTTTTGTTATTCTTCCCAGGCTCGAGAGGGATTTTATGGCGTACATGGAAACGGTTCATTAAAATGTAAATAACCACCAATGAGGCGCCTCGCTCCGTTAGCGGGCGATTCAATATCGATAAAGACTAGAATGTCTTATTTGTTGCACCCTACAAATTACAACGAACTTACATATATAGTATGCGGAAAATATAATAGAAAATGTTGCACTCTTTTCAATAAGACCTTATTTTATTAAGACAAGACTCAGTTATGTTTAGATGATGGCGGTTATTTTAAAATAAATGTCCACAATTTGACGTATGCACCACGGTCGCTCCAATAAGTTCGTATAAACCGGTAAACCAGAGACAAAATTGTGAGATTTCTTGACCGATACTTGTTCGTTAGCCGACAAATATTAAACATAGAATTTAGTCTAGCGCTCTATTTTGGTAACATAATACGTCTAACGCCTAGTTTTTTTTTCACTATGTAAGTAGTTCACGTATTCATTCGCAATTAACACGCAAACTACTGAAATAACCTAGTTTCGTTATTTCCTTTCTGAAATTCATGGCATATTAGATTTACTTCTCATAACAATTCGCTTATGTTATGAAAGTTACACAATTTATACTTTAATTTTATATTTTGTTTTTACATGTAACAACACCCTGGACTATATATTCACTGTCGTCATTCTCAATTAATTTTTATAGAATGGTGAACTCATAAAATCTGTCGGTCGTCTGATACCGTTTATCAAAACTTTATGGCTATTTGACAACTGAACTATGTATATATCAATATATTGTAGCTTTAGTTATAAATAACCTTTATAAAACAAAGTTCATAAAGATGAATTATAGTCTGTTAAAGAATTAACAGACTATAATTGAAAGCGCACCTATTGGCAGTAATCATAGATTATAGAATAAAAACTGTGGTAAAATTTGAAAAAACGAAATACACTATTGTATTTGATGTGACGCACACGTGTCAATGAGGTAAATGACCGATGATAAGTCGCGCGAAAATGTGCGACTTAGATAATATTAGAAAGAATATGGCGGTTTCTGAACGTATGACGTCTCGTGTTTACCGCGCGGTATCTTAAAATACTATTTTATCTTATATCCTTGTATTATATAACACCTAATATAACATAATATTTTTCCCAATTCATTTACGAGAAGTGAAATATCGTATTACGATATTTTTTTTCCAGTAAGACTATTATCACCTAAAATGTTTTAGATCGAAAGTGTTTGCTATAATCGAAAATATTTCACCTTTCTATTAATTAGACAGTACCCAATTTCCAAACCCAGTTGTTTTGTTCGATCTTACAAACCTGTAATTAAGCCCTGTAAAAAAGAAACATTCCTTATGTTTTATAATTATGCAAAACAAGAAACAAAAATAACGTTTTCTCTGTATAAAGAATATATAAAGATAAAAATGGACTTTGTCCTCTAAACACATGAAATTTTGGCCCGAATTATTACCATAGCTTAAGAAAGGGAAAAAGGCTAAAACTGGTTGATTATATTAAGTGTATGCTCGTGATTTTGTTTTTATGGCAATCAAACAAAGGACTAGTCTAGTCCTTATCTATAAAACCAAATCTGTGCTCGTAAGGTGCTACCGACTATGATAAAGTTAAATTGTAGAAAAATAAGAGTGATAAGCGTTAGCCGGTTAGATAGCCAGTATTAGATTGCGTCAAATGCTCGCCTTGACCCCAATAGCCGGCGAGCCGAGCCACGTTTTCCTCTATACATGTCACAGTTTCACTTTCAAAATTACACGCATTATTACAGCCAAGTTTCAATAAGAGATTTCGATAGAAGTTATTTTTTGTATCTGCAGAAGGAACGCATAATACTAACGCTTATTTTAAAGGATATTGACTTGTCTTTAACGCTTTTTTATTATGAATATTACATGACATTAGTAAAACTAAACTAAAACACGTACATAAAATACTATTAATACAATCAATTTCTTCAATGCACTATAATAAAAACAAGCCTTTAGAAATCATACGTTGATAACTTTTACTCACATTAGAATCGATAAAGAAATAGATACAAACTAAAAGAAATTAAAATTTTGGTCCGAGTTAAGTTTAAGTGAAAAAAGCGACAATTTTTGGGTCACCGGTGCTATTAAAGCGCCAGTATTTGATTAGTATTCAAATGAATATTATGTTACGATTTTCAGTCGCATCGAATCGAACTAAACAATGAAACAAAATGAATTTATTTCCGCTACACAGTATTGTTACAATAGATTGTTATTAAACATTAGTTAGACATCTCGCTGTGTGAAGTGATACTTTTGTTATTTCAGCAAAAATTCCTACAAAATCATTGCAAAATTTTATGATTATTAATATATTAATAGTGTCATTGTTATAAGGTCTGCTTAATAAATGGATGTAAAAATGTATATTTTAAATAGTTTACTACACACTATTATAAAGCAATTAAATAAATGACTTCCTTTTAAATGAGCGCTTCCTAACCCACTTTATATAAGTACTTTTTATTGGAAGTCGATATCACTCTGTATTTCCTTTCTAGATACATATTGCTTACCAGTCGGAGATAAAAACAATTAGTTTAATTGAAATCAACTGTCTGGTGCCCAATACTTAATTTAAATATTCCGTTAATTTAAAAACAAATATCTACACATATATACAGTTAAACCTAATTATTTTTTTTCTTATTTCCAGTATCTGTGGGTGAGCGTGACCCTTATGGCTACGGGTATGGGGGTGGAGGAGGGGGGCACCACTTCGCCGCGCCCGCGCCGCCCCCCCTGCCACACGACGACCTTCCCTACTCCGTCTTCGACTTCGGGGACTACCAGCGGCACCACCATCATAATAAACTCAAGCCCAAGAAGAGGCCGCGACCGGACGGTCCACCCACCCCCGGAGTCAAACGCAAGAGCCGCGAGGGATCCACAACTTATCTTTGGGAGTTCCTCCTCAAACTCCTCCAGGACAGGGAGTACTGCCCGCGGTACATCAAGTGGACTAACCGTGAGAAAGGCGTGTTCAAACTCGTAGACTCGAAGGCGGTGTCACGGCTGTGGGGCCTCCACAAGAACAAGCCAGATATGAACTATGAGACCATGGGCCGGGCCCTGCGTTACTACTACCAGCGCGGGATCCTCGCGAAGGTCGACGGGCAGAGACTGGTGTATCAGTTCGTTGATGTGCCCAAAGATATCGTCGAGATAGATTGCTCGCTCGCGTAAGTGCAAGAATCTCTGCTACGGACATTTTCAAGTTATTTTCGCTCTTAAACTTTTTCACATAGTAAATTCTATTTCTCTAAGTATTACGATCGCTTCTAACTCTATCCAGATCGAATATGCATTGAATATTTACATTAAAGAGACGAAATTATTTGCTCAAACGTTTATATATCTATTTTTAGGGGAATTTCAGAAAGGAACACTTAAAAATTTGCTAGATGTTTATGGTATGGAGTGAATTTTGTAAAATGTTGAAACGAATTTTTAATGTTTGTATTAATGTTTGTATATTGTACGTATATCGTCGCCTCCGACATAACTTCCTACCTCAAAACTACGCAAAACACATATTAATATGATTATACAATTTATTCGAAGCAGTTTACAATATGCAATAAGTATATAGTCTAAATAAGAGTTTTATTAAATAAATATTTACGTAACAAAATGTTTATATTCTAGTGACAAATTGACATATTTTCCTTCAGAAGTTGATTATGTATTTCTTTGGTGCTTTATAGCCATTGCAAGTTCTTGTTACAAACTTAATACCACGTGTTTATATATTACATATATATTATATCAATGATGTAAATCTATATCTAGCTGTTGTTCCTTTGTTGTAAGCCCGACCCTAATAACTGCGAATGCAACTTGAATTTGTGACGGATAAACAAAACCTAGCCAAGTTACAGAATTATAAAGTCTTCACTGATAATAATTGCAAAAGCTTTAAAACATCACTCAAGTGCATTCAGCATTTATTTCCGGTTTTAAGGTCGTCCGACAGATTTCCCACAATAAGTCCGACCTTACAAAACCGATCATTTCTATTGATATTATTTAGTTGTTTGTAGAAATTCCACGTGAATAATACGAATGTAAGTACTGAAACCTACTGCCAACTTTCTGTTAGTAACGAATAGTTTAAGTGATGATTTGTGAGTTAATTTGTCTTAATTATTACAAATTAATTTTTTACATGTAAGTGAACTATTTTAGAACACGATCTAGAATATTTGTTTTATTTAAATTTATGTTAGTAAGCTGTTGGACGGGGCTCTCGAGCTATTTTAGTGACATATCAATGCAAATGTTCGAACATCGTATTTCACTGTATGACGAAGAAATTCGTAAGAAAAATGTGACCCGCAGGCGTTAGTTCGAGACCCCTATTTTTGTTACCTGAATAAATAATAGTAATAATTACGATTTGTGGTCCAATGTAATTGAAACATAATACTTTTAAATAGAGATCGGTTAGGTGTAGTGTAGTTTGAGTTGAGATACATCAAATGTTGCACAGACAGGATTCGTGCCTCAAACTCATCTGACTCGGGAGTCGAAACCTGACACTAGTGTTACTAGGCTGAAAGTAACTTAATGCGTGCTGTCATCAGTGTCAGATCGGTATGGGGCACCCTGTGTCACAGACGTACAATGTTGTATAGTTTTACTTGTCTATGGATAGAAGGAGGTAAGTTAAGTGATGTACGTCCGAGCTGGGTCTCCGGCAGTCCTCGCCACTGATATCCAACTACCGATTGTTATCCGATATTTTTATATTATTAAAGTTAACATATATCAATAATTTATTAGCAGTTAAGTATATATGAAATAGGATGCCGAGGACTGCCCGCCCCCCAGTGTAAATAAGGGTTAGCGAAGCCTTAATGAAACGAAACGTAAAGATAATGGGTGCTAAGTGTAAGTGTGGAACCGAATGAAAACTCATACTGTCAGACAGATTCTTGTTAACATTTCGTTATCCGCTCCGTGCCCAGTGTAAACAGTACCCTTGAATGTGAAAGATCTCAATCGTTTGAACAAATCCAGTGCCCGTTTCTTGTGATTACAATTTAATAATTACATAAAAAAAAGTGGAAATTTTATTCGTGTTTTACATTAGTTAGCCGAAATTACTATCAAAATTATTTTTCTTGCTTTTGTAAATATAATATAGGTTAACTTATTTATTTTGTGTCACGCCATTCGTCCCGATGTGCGCAGTCGCTGAAAACGTCGTTATTTAATAATTTTTCAAATTCTATTTAAATTCAAATAGTGTAAGTTTGGATCTTGAAATGTTTAAATTATATTTAGATAATCGGCTACTGCGCAGATCTCGCTCAGACGTGATACATTTTCTTTCCTTTTTTAGGGAATTTCGTTCTATAGGTTACAAATTTTATTGTAAAAATTTAATTATATTATAAATAAATATAGTAGGTAATGAATGGACCAGGCGATGGCAGGGAGCGCTCTCAGAATTTATAATTCGGCTAGTGTTGAAGAGTTACCGGTAGTAGGCAAAATGTCTGAGCGACATTTAAAATTATGCTCGTATAAAATAATTTTAGTCGAATTGATGTTGTTAACGAATCAAAGTTTCTAATTATTAATGTACTTAAAAAAAATTCAATGTAAAAATAATGGCACTTCGAAAAGATATTGTTAAAATTATTTTAAAGGCGACTAGTCCTATAATATTTTCTTTAAATTATATCTACAGTCGTGCCGGCTGACGGCGTTAAGAGTTGAAACATGGCCGCTGGTTTCTAGTGATGCCCATGGAGATTGTAAATAGATATAATGTACGCACAACCTCATGACCCAAACAATCGGGACTAGCATGAAAACACTACAATTGTATTGCATATTTTCAAATATGATGCTGTGCAGAATAAAGCACTGCACTAAAGCAATAACGTTGTTTATTTGAAACATATAACTGTTTTGATACATTTTCATGCTAGGAAATAGGCGAAAAATAATTAGAGTGAAAGCAATCAGAAGGTTAGTGAATTCAAGTATAAGGGGGAGGGGGAAAAGATGATGGGTAACTTTTTGTCTACTGTTTCAATAAATTAATGTTATTCGTTTGTAATTGTCCAAAATTTAATACGTAACTCGTGAGTGTTGTGTCTCGTTTTCTGTTCCTTTTAATTCTTGTCTTGCATCAAAATTAAGGAGCCGGAGCCATTCGAAACTAGATGGCGTTATTATCTAAATTAATTTAATTTATTCTGAGAGATATGTGCGACAGTGATTTTTGTGTTAAATTGCTTTTAGGTTAAAGTTAAAGTCCGTTTATTTTAATTTTAGTTGTATAATTTAACAAAATACTGTATTTCTGCCCCCTAGTTAAGTTATTTTTCTATGTATAGATAGTTATAAGTGTAAATGATTTAGCACATAAATTTGATGCATGATGATAATGTTAATAAAATATCCACAATAAAATACATTGAAAATCTTTTATTGAACATTATTCCTAAAACTAATTAATATTTGGTGACATTGAATTTTAATATATTCGATACAATCCACTAACTTCCTTTTCTCATTATAAAAGAAAAGAGTAAAAACTCAAAGGAAATTAAAATGTTAAAAAAAATACTGTTACATTTACCTAGTCAGTTCTAATATCAAGAAAGTTGAGCTATCAACAAACTTTACGCCTTTTTCATATATATTAGTTCATTGGTTTGATAGTGGCTAGTTAGCTACTTCTACATCAAGAGTTTTATCAACAAACTCGTATATAATGAGTTTTCATTAAGAGTTTTTATTTAAAGCTTAAATTAAATGTGACTAATTCGTAGGAAAATTCACGGGCGAAGATTGAAGGGGTCGTTACCAGACCATCCGTCATATATTAAAATGAACAGCTACAAGGCGTATAGAATATGGCAGCGCGATATTCTGTCGCGTGGACTTTATCTTGCAATTCTTAATATTTAAAGTTGCTGTTAAAAATATGAATTCCAGTGCGGTGGACTATAAAGGAAACTGTAAATATTGTGGCCCCCAAATAAGTAAGTAGGAATTATTTAAATCCCATAAATAAAATGCAGAAGTTTCTGGACGAAAACGTAAACATTACAAAACTATTGCAGTATATTCTTAATTCTATTACTTACTACGTGACAAAGATGACGTTGTGTTGTTGTACGACGTTCGTTGACGTTGACTGTGATTGTCAGTATTGGAATTTATAATAACATTATGTTCTGTGCCCGGTAGTCCTGACGTGTAATTTCATCATTTTGGATTGTCAATATAGTACAATATCTTTAAGATTTATTTTGATAGAAATAATAATGAAAAGGAAAATCAAAGACAGAGGATAGAGTGCAAGTATTTTGAAATATCAATTCTGTATTGTTTTTTATTACGAAAACAAAATGGTGTTAATGACAATGATAGCGCGAGTGGTCGATGGCTTACCTCTGGCAGCAACTATGCAAGAAGATGACCAGGTAGACAGTAGTCTGAAATCGTTTGATACCGATTTTATTTTTCCAAGAAGATCAGTGTTCTATTCTTCATAAGATGAAAATTAGGAAGTTGGCGAAATTGACTCTTCCTTAGTTTCTTGTTATTTTTATTTTGTTCCTTTTACGGTCTTTTATTATTGTTTGCTCTTCCTATTCCGCTTATAAATTGCAGGGATTAAAGTTACAATTCAGATAAAGTTCTGTTTTAATAGAAAAAAGCCTCCATATGGCTTAAATTCTAATTTATGTAATGTGGTGGTTTGCAGAGTGGCTGTAACGTTTTGGAGTATCAGAACCAGGCCAAAATGCTGTTTAGAAAGTTAAGTCCACAATCACCCACCCGTTGCTCCATAGAAACAGGGCCTTATCTATTTCAGTGAGTGTCCAGCTTTTTTATTATTTTTTCTTTTTATTAATAATAGTAATTGCATCATTCCAGTTGGTAATAGGTTTGTTAGTTTGAGGTACTAGATTTTAATGTAACTTAGTTTGTACCTAGTAAATTTAAAATGTAATGCTGTACCTAATACCTAATATTACTTTATTTATAATTAAGTCATATATAGTGTTATATAGAAAACTTTTTTAATATACAGGTTTGTTTATAATACAACTTTTAATTCCAGCTATTTGATAGAGAATGAGATCTGTTATCTTGTGTTGTGTGAGAGAAACTACAGTAAGCGACTCGCCTTTAGTTATTTAGAAGAAATTGCACAAGAGTTCTATTTACAGTACGGAAAGAGGGTTTGTTATAAGTTTCTAAATATATACTTTAAGTAAACTAAGAATGACTAGATTATTTAAATACGTAAAAAACAGCTGATGAATTATATGATAAAGATAGTCATTGTATTACAATATTATAATGTTTGCTATAAACCACCTAACGAACCTTTAAGCCATACCTTCATAATTTTATAACTATTTCAGGTGAACACAGTGACTCGACCTTACACATTCATTGAATTTGATACGTGGATGCAGCGCACACGTAAGCAATACGCCGAGGGCGGGGCCAGAGCGCGGCGAGCAGCTGGTGGAGCTGCTGCAGCTCAACTTGGTGGTCAGTTAGGAGACGTACAGAGGATTATGATGCAGAACATTGATGATGTTTTAAAGAGAGGGGCTATATTATCAGGTATATACTTACTAATGATAAAATAAAAACAAATTAGAATAACATTAATGCATTTTATAGTGTTTTGTTTTTAGGCATATCTTTTTGTTTATCTTTTACTCACAATTATAATATTTCAATTTCAGAACTTGACACTAAGACCCAAAACCTCTCAATGATGTCACAAAAATATAAAAAAGACGCAACATACCTTAACACCAAATCTATGTTGGTAAAGGCCACCGCTGGGGCTGTTGTGTTGCTGGTGTTTGTTTTGTACTTCTGGATCCTTTAGATATAATTCCTGTTAATGTGTATGTCAGTGACTCAACAAGTTTTTATAAAAAAATTTGATCTCCATGAATAAAAATCTTCAAGGTATACGGAAATATACTGGTCTACATAATTATAAACATTTTGTTCTAGTAAGCCATGCTTATATACACACATGTGTTATTGTAATAATTATCGAAATAAATTAAATGTTAGTCACCGACATACATTTATAATATTGTAATATATTTCATTTGAATTTTTTTCACAAGTGACTGAATATACCATTTTAATCCTTGTTATGGGGAAATTGCATTCCGCAGTGTTACACTTCATTACTCCATCACTAGTTTAACAAGGTTTTTTAGATTTTCTCTTAATTTAAACATGTTTCATTATCCTGAATGTATTAGTTCACAAACACCTTTACCTCTCAACATTTTAATCAAATATTGATGATGCAATAAATCAATAATATTGAGAATTGAGAAATAAATCTTAAAATTTAAACAGCCTTGAAACTTTGAGTCTACAATGTATGAAAAGATAGTTAAAAAAAAATTATTTCAATTATCAGGTCCACAGATAATCTTATCAAAATAAAAGTTCATAGAAGTTTAGATAATTTAAATAAATATTCAATGATACATATTATGTTACTATTTAAAGTTGTCTAGAAAAGTTTCTGTTTATATATGCAAGTGTAACAGAAGAATTAATTACTAAAATATTTGGAAGCAATAGATTAATGAGCACAGTGCATAAATGCAATAATATAATGAAGCTTGATGTTAAAATGTATTGCCAATATATTATTTTTATATGAAGTGGTGAGGGAATGTTGTAAATGTTTACACCTATTATTATTTATTTAAGGAATATAAAATTACTTTCAAAACTAGTTTTTTTTTTAATTTTAACAATTTTTCTTTATCTTTTCTAAAAGTTTATTAAAAAGAGGTTCTTTAAGCATAGAAGTCTGCTTGCTTTCTTAAAATATCATTACTGAAATATATACAGATTGCTTGTATGGCATACATTACAAGATGTCCATAGACAAACAGCATACAGGGGTTGCCTGGAAGAGATCGCTTATCAACGATAAGGCTGCCCGTTGCTCTTATATGTATCAACATATTCTACTTTAACTGTTTAAATGCAAGTGAAAAAATTGAATACACAACATGCCTAATTTTGGTGAACTGTGAATTATTTATGTAGTATTCAGTGGTTATAAACCCTTTCGGATTGCCAAATATTATCATGTTTGTTTAACTAAAGATGCAAGATTTTTTAATATGTGCTTCAATATTTATTCATAGTTCCAATAAATAATTTAAAAAATAAGGTAAAAAAACAATAAACTAGTTATTAAATGAATCAGTTAATTTAATTTGTACAAACTTAACATTTAACTTGTAAAAGGTTTATTTTTTTGATAATTTATTTATAGAACTTAGTGAATTGTATATGTTAACAGCCATTCTTGGATTTAATACCTGAAAGAAAATTACTAATATTTAAGCAAAATGTATATTTCTAAATTGTGGAATTGTGTACTGTCAAAAGACAGTTAAGCGGTGACCAAAAAATCAAATAGAGCCTTACCTTAAAACTGGACACTTACTAATTATATATGTAAATACAAAATATAATTTTAATTTTTTTGATTCTAAAATAGCCCTTAAAATATAACTTATGACTGATCACTCTAATTGATTACATTTATTATACTCACATGTAAAATGTCTACTATTAAAACTGGTTTTTCAATCCATTGCATTATACCAAAAATCTGAACAGTCATAGGTAATATAGTGTTTGGTACGTCATCTTGATATAACATTGATACTAACAGTTTTGGTGCCTGCAGATTTGACTCTTCGTTTATCTGAAACATGATACGATCATGAAGAAGTGAAGGTTAGAATACCTTATATATTTTACAAATATCTGTACATGTACGCGTAAAATGTATGAAGGCAGTTGCTAGTATAGTACAATATAATAAATAAATTACTAAGTTACACTTAATTAATCTTTATGTATCAATAAGCATGAGACTTACATCGTTTAAATAAAAGTGACCGTTCACACTCCTTAAAATCCCAACTGTACGACATTTCCAATGTTTGAATTTTAGACGGTCTACTGATGACAGTAATTTCCTAACGTTCATGTATGTGTAATGCTCCTCTGAAAAATGAAAATATAATCCGCTATAGACGATAAGGGATATATTATTAATCCGTGAAATAGAAACAACCTACCCACAATTCGCGGATTATCGAAAACATCTGCGTTGTCTTGGGTATTCTTATCATTTGACATTAGTTTAAAACTAATGCAATAAAATAATAAAAAGTAAAAAATATATATCTTGTTTATTCCTTTGAAATTCTCGCTAACTACCCTGATGTTGAATACCGTTAAATTTTGTTGCACATTACTTATGTTTGACCTATGTATGAACTCTTTAACAAAGGCCAAAATGATTTTTGCGTTACCTGGACATGGGCTCACGTTTAGGCCTTTATTAAAATGGTTTTTAGGCTGGTTAGAACGACTTGGTGATTGATCACGTGACTTTTCCGATATTAAATCGTAGTACGTTTTGTCTTCTATCGAAACATTAGTTTACATTCTGTGGCATGTGTAAAATAGTAAGAATATACAAATATGTTAATTGTAAACATGTTAAATACTAATAACGAATTTACATACTTGTCTGTGAACAGAGATACATTTCTATCAGTAAAATTTGATTTATAAGTTTCGGCTGTAATTTTTGGACAAACCATAGAAAATGCTACCATCTAATTTGGTCGAACTTCGCCCTAATCGAAAATTATTGGATCATGAGTTCGAAGGCTACAAGTTAAATCTTAACGCTCTGCCTCAGCACGTTTTAGAACTTACCTCGAGCGTAGATAGACTTTATCCAGATGAAGTGCAGTACTCCTTTGTACACGCTAAACTTTTTGCACTTCATAATCATTTGATACTTGACTACTGGGATCATGCGTTCAACTTTTACTACATCGATAATAACCAACAAGTTCGTAACACATCCTTTGAAAGCATATCATATACATTCCAACAAGCTGTTGTTTATGATGTACCTGCTCATGAAGAAAGGAAATCTGGTCATTTTAATTTATGCTTATTATTTCCTTCATCTACTTTAGCTGTGATAAGCGATGGTACTGGATACATACATATAGTAGATACCGGGCTGCGTAATAAACCTGCTACAGAAAAACAGATGTGGTCTACAGCTTTTTCTTGTTTGGCGCTTGGAGCTGGCAAGTACTTTGTTATTGTTGATGCAATATTTCAAGAAAATGATAGTAAAGAAAGACTACATTGCCTACTGCAGTCTGTAGAGCAAAGCGAGAAACAATTCAATTCACTTCTCTCATGGATTACTTTTGAGAATGATGGGCAGACTTGGAAGCAGACTGTTCTAAAACAGCTTCAAGGTAAGGGTATTGTTCATTATGCTGCCATTGAAAGCAATTGTTCAGCCTTATATGTAGCTTCCGACAACACATTTAAATTCACATATGATTCTGAGAAGGAAATTGTCGAGCCCCAGAAAGAGCAACCAAGACAAATTATTTATACTTGGTTGCAAACCTCTGATGATATAACAATTACTTTGCAATTAAAGAATAATTTTGATAAAAAACTCTTGATTGTAAATGTAACACCATTGACTATAAAGATAAGTTATGCTGGCAAAGAATTCGTGAATGGGAAATTAAAAAGCAAAATTGATAGTGAGTTAACAACATGGAATGTACAGTCAAATGGTCAGGTTGATGTCCTAATAACGAAATCAGATAGTATTATTTGGGAAGACCTTATTGACGGAGGAGACAAAAATGGAGAGCAAATAATGGATGCATCTCTTGTTGAAGAAACTCATAGACGACTTATGCATTTGTGTTCTGAAACGGAGGTAGTTGCTGACCAGAGTGTACAAAATTTATCCATACAAGAATTAGAGGAATGTGATGCAGCTTCTGAAGAGGATACTGTTTTAGGTATTTTATTTGTCTTAATTAAATAGAAAATAAATAAATTGATACTTTAAGTATGATTTGATTAAATTTTGTATTTATTTCAGTTCGACTTGATGCTACTAACCACACAGCAACACATAGGGTACCTCTTAGCGTCCATCAATTTTTATTTAGTGTTAAATTAGAAACAGATGGAGCTGCAGCACTCTGTCTACGTCATGATGTTGATGCTTGCATTTGGCAACCATACTCTCACATAGTTAATACAGATATATGGCCAGTAAAACATCAAGGAACACTTATGGCTTTTGGATACATTCAATCATCTAAGCAAAATCGAAAATTTGTCACATGTTCACCTAACTTTTCATATGGTGTTGTCTGTGAAGCCACACGCCATATATTTATCTATAAAAGTTCAAGTAACAGTGGTTGCCAGTTGCGAAAACGGACAGAAGGAGCTATGAAAAATATAAAAGTAGGTCAACAATTTGTTATTAATGTTGAAAAGAATGGTGAAGTGTTAGGCATAAATGCAACTAATGATTATTTATTTATTCTTACAGAAAGTAGGCTAATTGCTATTGAAATGATGTAAATAAACAAATATAACATTATTCTTTGTATTACTTACTTTATTTAATAATTTTATATGATACATGATGGTTTTTCTTTTCCCATGTTGTATGTATGTTTAGTAATTGTTTTATTGTAACAATAAAACATCTTTGAATCATGTTAAGATGTATGTATGATCATTGATCATATCTTTTAGTTATTACCAAAGAAACTACATTTGGATGTATTCACCTATGTATTTTGGTTGTTTTATGGCTTTTCATCTTCACTGTCAGTATGTATGCTCTCCTCCGATGAGTACCCAGTTGTAAATAACAAATTCTTAGGCTGCTTCTTTCTCTGTGCCTTAACTTCTATTTCGATTTGTTTTTTCTTTTCTTGAGCAATTTTTTCAGTTAGTAATACTCTCTTTCTCTTGTGTTGAGGCTCAGTAGAACAACTACCATTTTCTTGAACAGATACTTTGTCTTTATTATCTTCATTTTTATCATCATAGTCAAACTCGTCTTCTGTAATAATGAAGGAACTTTTACTCTATCCGTTACAGATGCAATATTATACTTAAAAAAGTTATTTTCACAAAACATTTTAATACAATTTTATAAGTGTTTGTTTGATTAGTATCTGAATATACACAAAGCATTCAATAAATATAAAAATTACACATACCTGGTGTAATAATATCAAAATTATAAGCATGGTCTTTGAGCACCACAAAGGCAATTGGAAATTCTATTATACACTTTCCAGATAAATTCTCACACAAGGATTCTGAAGGATCAAGTTCAAAAAATTTCCTATGTGAACCCTTTACTTTTTCAGCTAGGAAAATATAAGATAATTAATGACATGACTTGAGTAAAAAATAAATATAACAATTTTACTGGAATTGAATAATATATTATGAATTCACCTTTTAATAAAATCTTCACACCACTTAGTCCAGCAGATTTATAAAAGCCCAATGATTTTGAACCTTCAAATGGCAACGTTTCAGGATTCAAATACTTATCCAACAAATCAGATAACTTTTTGTTTTCAGCACATTTCTCATCTATAAACTTAAGAGGATTACCCTCTATGTTGGGAAACATCCATTCAACCCTCCAATATATAATATTTTTCTTAAAATCTAATTTAGTTGTATTTACTGCATTTCTGGTAAAGTTTCTTGCCAAAAACTGCAAAACTGTGCCTCTTTTCCTTGCTGCTAGTTTAAGCTGATAGAGATGCTAAAAAATATAATTAAACATGGTTATAACTCATTAAATTACATCACATATTTAAAGATATTCAATAATAAAAAGTATTACTATAGGTAGGTCTTTATCAATCCTTGTAAATTTCTTTTTTTCATCCTTTTTCACTGAATAAACAAATCGCGCACATTCCTCTAACATTCTATAGTCACTTAACAAATCAGTGTCTGTAAAGTCTTTAACTCTAACAAATTTAGTCCGATCCCTGATACCATTGCATTCTAGCTCAGCTTTATGTATTCTAACACAGTCCAGAGAACAGGTTTTCACTTCACATCTTGGACAAGTGTATTTAGCTTTATTTGAACCACACACTTCACAATCACCTAACCTACAATCAAAACAACTACTATGTTAGAGAATAAAATAATTTGAAATAATAGCTTAAAGCGTAAAATAAGCGTTTATACCTCTCATTGACGCTCGGGTCATTTTCCGTATCACTGTCCGATGATGACAGTGTTCCAAATACCATCTTTATAAAATGAAAACAATACTTTTATTTTCCACAATATTTAAAACCACCAGATTTGGTTGTTTTGAAGTTTGAACATCTGAATTCATATCACAGATTACCACATATACATATACAAGAAAGATTAATACAATAGGTCCTAGAAATAAGCGGCCAGAGACAATATTTTTACGTATAATTTTAAGTGTTATAAAATAATAAATATATCTATCGCTTATCGGTTAGACGGGCTAGTAACTAGGATGGCAATGCCTTAGAGCCACTGCTGAGTGCCGACTCAGCAGTATATAGTATACTATCTAATAATCTATACTATATAATATCAGTATATTGCTCAATAGTATTATTAATATTATTTGTTTTATATTGTATTGATCAGTAACAATACAACAACGTAAGTTCCAAATCCCAATGGTTTCTGGATAATTATTACCAGGATTTTTTTTAACAGACTGTTGAAGCTCTTTTGCATAGGTTATCTATGGTGGAATCGAAAAAAATTGCAATCATTTTGGAAAACAATAATATTTCAGCGTTACGTTTATTCGAATCTCAGAAATTATTTTGAATGTATTATGTGTACCGAAATTCAAGGAGACGACTGGGATTATCCTTGCTCAGATGAGGAGATAACATCAAGTGGCGTAGTTATTGGAAAAAGTTGGATGCCAGAACCCAATGAACTAGAAGATCTATACAAAGCAATAGAAATTAACGAAACAATTAACTTAGAATGGAAATGTCCAGGCCGACGTGCCCTATCTCCAGTTCCAGTGAGCAATGAAAACCAGCCAAAATCAATGGAGGTCTCTCCAGTAAGAGAAGAAAAGTCTGACTTTGATTTCATGGACGAAATGGGTTCATTGCATTTAAGAGTTCGGCGTGAAGGAGAAGACACCTTGCGTGGTTCGGCAAAGAAAAAAACAACTTCGTTTAATGGCATTCTATCCAATATGATTAGACATAAGAGAATAGAACAATTGGAAAAACAAGCTAATACACCAACAAGCTCTTCTAACTGATATCATGTGTGGTTATATTATAGTATTATTTATTATGGAGTAAATGAAATAAACTTCTACTGAACTGCTACAGCTACTGAAATTTATCAAAATATTTTTATAGTAAATGCTTATTTTTGTTGATAAGATGTATTTAGTTTTTTTTATTACTACATCAGGTGTGTTGATCTTTGCAACAGCATTTGTTCATTTTCCTCTAATATTTGGCGACATTGATCCATATTGTCTATTATATGCTGTAATTTCCAGTGTTTTCTTAACAAAGCATGTTCTAAACTAAACTTTCCTTGTCTAATACACTGTAGGCCTGTACAGTAAGCAGATGATTTCAGTTGTACTCCCAAATCGTGTATGAGAGTCCATAAATATTTGTCATATTCATTAACCGATTGTATTTCTGAAGCAAAAAAAAAACTATAGAAAACCATTGAAAAATGTTCATGTTTTTATTACTTTTTAAAACAATTATGGTACTTATTTCACACACAGTTAGCCCCAAGAGGGTATTAAGGGTTGTAGTAACGCTATCACAACTGACAAACTACATACAATTTGATATTATATACTGGACATAAATACACCATCCAGATGAGTGCTAATTAATATAAATATAACACATTTGTTGAGCATATGGGGTATCTTATAGGCCAATGAATTAGCAACATTTGTAATAGATAGTAAAATAACTTACCTAATGTAAAATCGGGTGGAGCAAAATGCACACATTTTATTCCATATATTACTGGCAGCTTACTGTTAGCAGGACGAATTAATCCTTTGGCTGCTAGTTCAAAAGTTGTTTGTGATTCCATATGTAACCCTGATAATCTGAAAATAATAAGGTTTTCATATTACAGAATTAGAATTAGAAGAATATTTATTTACAACAATAACAAATCTATACTTTTCTGCAAGTTTATTTTCTACTCACTTATACATTGTTTTTTGGTGAGCTGCCTGCATGTGAGCAACAACCTTATCCATCTTTTCACGTGTCACATGAGAATATGTCGTACGCTCAATTGTTTTTCCATTCCAGAAGTAAGTATCTGTAGCTTTACCAAGTTGGCCATGTACCTTAAATGCTCTGGTAGGTCGTCCAATATTTATATTGTAAGAAAGTTTTGTACCCTCGTTTAATCCTAACACTGAAATTGTAGTATACCTTTTTAAATAACTGTGGATTACCAACTGTATTAACATTGCAACAATCAAAAGCACTATTACAAAAAGTTAGCCTTTAATAGTTAATAAATTAATTCATCCAATGCAAACAGTAAATTTGTAACAATTTTTGTCTTAGACTATTATAAACTTACAGAGAATACCACTGCTAAACAGACCCAAATAGGTAGCCCAGTTGGTTCGAAAATCATCATGTATATACCTTGGCCCACAAGCTAGGGGGTCATCTGCATAGTTAGGTACTATTTTTACCTCCATAGATTTATTTGTTGCTCCCACTATTTCAACACGCTGTTCAAGTAGTCGATCAGGTAAGTTATTTAGTTCTGCAAGAAGTTTAAAATTTGATTTTAAGTAACAAAATTAATTAAGTAAATTAAAAAAAATAAAACTTCTCTCTACAATATTATTTTCAATCCATGTTAAATTTGTGCTACACATATATAATATTCTTTGTTTCTAAAGCATTTTTATTTAATTTTTTTATCATATATACAATTTTTTACAGTTATACAGAAATTTACCAATTACTTTAAAATTAAATAACATATACATAATTATTTAATACTTAACGTTTCAATACATACTAACCTGTACACAAATTTGTTACAATGCTATGTTTAACTTGTCGAACAGAAACACAAGCCGGTTTGTAAACACAAATAAGTCCATTTAAGGTTTTAAATGCTGAAGCTGCGTTAAACTGAACCATTATTTTAATTTCTAAATGATATTTAAGAACCCTTCGGCCACACAATAATATTTACAACCATATTCTATAATCCACAGATTCTGTACTGTCGCCTATTCCATAGGCGACAGTACTTGTTAGTATTGAAAAAAAAGATAGTATTTTATAAAAAAATAAAAACAAGATGTTTTATTTAATTCTTAATAGAAATTCAATAGAAGTAACAAATGTTAGCATCTTAATTTTCCTCTAAAATATTTTAATTTGATCATTTTTAACAATTCTACTATTAGAATTAGTAGAATAATGAACATTATCATGTTTGGTTAGGTATCCCTAACTATTAACTCATCAGTTAAAAAGTCTTTTGGAAATTTATAAAGATTCTCTTTTCATACTCTCATAAATGGCAATAAAACATAAATTTGTTACACGACGTCTGTCACTGTCATGACGCTGTTACAACTGACATTTGCTTTCGCTAGAGTCGGCGTCAATTAATGGCCGAACGTTAAGCTAGGTCGTTGCCTATAATTTTTTACAAAACCTAGTTCATAATTAGTAACGTTCGCCCCGAATAACGACACATCGCAGCCTAATAGGACTTTAACAATAGTTGTGTGATGCTTTGTTTCTGATCTATATTGTGAGTGTTAACGTTTTATGGTCGGAACAGTTTGTGATGTGATTTCGAATGAATTAAAACAATTTTTGGTAAGTAAACTTAAAAACATAATATATTTAAATATACTCTATTGTCTATCAATGATTCTTACTTTCCGCTATTATAATAGTTTTAAAATAGGCATGGGAAATTGTATGTTACACCATTAGGAATCTTAGATAAAAGTATATATTTAATTAAATTCACTTGGGTATAGTGTTTTAATAATGGTAATTGTGGTAAATAGCTATTTATACATACAATTATTATTTTACAATCTATATCATACTAAATTATTCCTAAGTGAATAAACAAACAAAATTGTAAATATTTCAATAAGTTTAGATTGTTATTATTATTTTTTGTTATACATACTTTGCATAAGGATATTTTGCTTTTGAGTACTTTAATCTAACAAAATAAATTTTAAAAAACTTATTAAGGATTAAATCTTTTTTTCATTTGTAATATTGAACAGTAAACAAATATTACATATTGTATTCCAATCAGTTTACAAAATGTCTAATTGAGCTATTCACATTTTCCATTTTCATATGAATTATATTACAAAAAAAAAGTCATACATATTTCATATTTATTATATTTTAATTAAATTTGTTTAATCTTCTTGAATTAAAGTATGGTCATCTCGTCCTGGCAAGTTTAGGTTTTATACTATATTTTTTTAAGAGACAGGTAAAACTGTAGGTGTAACTAGTAGTAGGGATCACTGACATCAAAAAAGAAAACTCCTATAAATAAACATGTGTTTTAAATATTCATGTTAAAATAGCTTTGTTGTTCGGTTATAATAAATAAGAGATAGGGATTTTTGTAATTTAAAAGTATTGGTTGTTTCCTAAAAACGAATTATTACTTGACTGACAAAAAAATGTCTCTAAAAATAGATGATGGCTGATTCTCAGACCTACTGAATATGCTCACAAAATTTCATGAGAATCGGTCAAGCCGTTTCGCAGGAATAAGGGAACAAATATTGTGTTCACAATAATTTTATATATTAGATGTTTTTTTTTTACTTTGATTAAATTTATTATCAATAATAAATAAAGAATTATAACTATTTCATTTTAACATAATATAATATAGTGCTTAAAATATAGTCATATACATAGTTTATTATCTATTTAATATAACAATTTACAATGTCCATTTGTGATGGGTGCTATTAATGCATACAAGGATATTTTGTAGTAAGTGATAAAAATTTCACTATAATTTATTAAAACATATAACTTTTAAAATATAGTTAAATCTAAAATAGAAGATTTTTTCTTTCTACATTTATTTGTATTTAAGTAATATTAAATCATTCAAAATATACAGTCAACACCTAGCCTTGAAAGTCAAACAACAAATACTTGTACAGATAAATATTACCTACTGTTGATTATAAAAAAATACGATTTTTCCAAGTTAAGTGTCGATTTTTTCAATTCAACAGTCGTAATTGACATCGCAATACATTTCAGTGACTGCTCCTATGTATTCAGAATGTACACAAGGTCATTGGTCGATTGGGGAATTAAAGGTCGACCATCAAGGGTGAACCCTACGTTGATATCATGTTAATCGATGGCTCGACCATGTGTAACCGGTTTTATTGTAACTGTTGAATAGTAATGGCATATGTGTTTTGGTGATGAAATATTGCGTGTTATGAGGTATTCGATTTTTGACAACTAAACAAAATGTCAACTGGATAGATTCAGCCTTAGCGTTCACTACTCGTCTCATTACTTCTAAATGTGTGAAAAAGAAAAGCATTCCTTTGCTGTTTGGAGTTTGGACACAAATTTTAAAACGATATATTTGCGTGAATTTATTTATAGTTTGTCAATTTGCTGTGTTTATTTGTAAATTTCACGGTTTTTTTTATCAAATCAAAAAAGCAGTTACAAACATACCAGTAATTAAATGATTATACTTCATATAAAAGACAAGTAAGACTTAAATAATTAAAGACAGGTAGGTTGCTGATTATGTTACTTTATACTTAAATGTAATTATTTTTTTTTAAAGAAATTTACAATACGTTTTATCGCTTTATAGCTCTGTTAGTTGTAATTTTGTTTGAGCCTTTTATATTTATCAAATGTACGCCACACTGACACAAGAATCTTTATACGAATTATACTTTGATGTAGCGTAATTCTAGAACTGTGATAAAAATTACAAAAATCCTTGAAACGCATTGACAATGGAATGTTTTTAGTTGAGTTCATAGTTAATAAGTTGTAATTTGTGAAAAATTCACAGAATGGTCGCGTTAACGAACCTGACGTAAGCTGCGTGAATACTTCGTTATCTCTTTGTTCTACCACTGTGATGAGGTCATTGAGGACTTATTAATTATTGAAATTTCTTTGTCGGTTACAATAATTTTCAGTAATGAAAGTTCCTAAGCGTATTTTTACTACTAGCTTTTCCCTCAATATATATGAAATATCATCTTCTGTTTCTACATTAAAAGGCACAAATTTAAAAGTATCGCAGTCTGAAGTTGAAACTTGACATAAATGTACATAACTGGTCAGGGTCGTGCAATCTTTTATCAGTTCATCCACTTCACTGTTGCATTGTTATCGACTGATAACCTCCAGTTGTGTGACAATAAAATAAATAGGTACCTGTCTAGATGGGTACATTTCAGGATATCTTAAGTGAATATTAATGTATCAGATCCTAGTAAAAGCTTCATAATCGTCACAATATTTTCCTAACATGTGTTAAGATTATAATTGAAATGTCCTTAACCCGTGGCTAATATTATTTCGACTCTCATTTACCCTTTCGTATCAACATGTCGACGTTGTAGCAACAAAGTGTAACGAACGCTAACGTGCAGCGTTATTCAGAGGTGGTTCATTGCCCACTGCTTTCACGTGCAAATGTTTTAGGTTATCATATTAAAAAAAGTAATCTCCTCGAATGAATAGATTTCCACAGTTGTTAGAATATAACTTTGTGAGTGTATATTTCCTCTGGGACACCGTTGTAGACTACAGTGTAAATCGTCTATCAAGCCGAGACTAGCTTAGTGGGGTTGAATCGATCACTCGTGTTTGGCGAATGTTTATCAACACTTGTTCAAATGTAACGTGCAAACATTAACGGCATTGTTCTAACTTGTTGACAAGATGAAGACTTTCGAAAACTATTCATGTTTGGGTTTTGCAGTTTTATGTTCTTATTGTGTGCAATGTTTAATTTTTCTCGAATGTTGATTGGCAACACAGAGCAAGGTTCCTGTTCGCAGATTTCTTGTATGAAATTTTGCTCTCTGATAATAAATACCTGTAGTTCTACTGACAACCGAACTGTTAAATAATCTCAATTACTTTGCATATTAAATAGATGTTATACATATTATGATTAGTCTTTACTCATATTTTATATTCCATTGTTCTTAATTTTCTCAATGATCGCAAGCGATTTTGGTCAGAATTGATCAGGGTCTTTGCAATGTGATCGGATTTGGAGCGTTAATGTAATTTGCGATTTCGCGAATTGTTTTGAGTAAGGAAACGCTTATGTTATGGATGCATATTGCGTTAATTTAATTTTTTAATTGTACTTGCGTAAATCCAAACAATATTACGAACGCTACTGTGGTGTGAGGTTATTTACGCATTGAATGGCCTAAATACATATGTGTCCCGGTTTTGTTAAATTAGCGAAGTGGTCAATAGATAATAAAACAATTTAGTATCAAAATGGTATTTTTTACGACACGTAGGAAGATTGGGTTTGAAATGCTTTCTTGTGAACACAATAAACTGTCAAATGTGTGGACGTCACACGTGTGTGTTACGTCAAACCTTTATACTTGTTTAATCTATGGATTGTTTCGGAACTTTAATTTACACTTTCTTACACAAAATTAACAAAAAACAAAAAAAAAGAAACCCTAAACTAGACATATGTCCTTATTAAGGATCGTTTGTGTCAAAGTATGAAATCATTGTTCAGAACCAGAGCATCCAAAATAGCCATAATGACCTTTCGATGTTTGGCGACCTTATTAATGTGCGCCGGTTTATTTTGCGCAAAGGATTATAAAAGTCGCCTCGATTAATCTAGTCTAATACCGTATTGAATTTCGAAGAACGTCGAAGGTGATCGTATAGGAAGTCACCTTGCATGCAGCCTTGCACAGAGATACAGATGAAGCTGCGTCGGTCAAAGTCACTGCCAGCGAAACATATATTTTATTTATATATTCATAATGTAGTCCTTATTGCCTCTTTGATACACTTAAGTTAAATCTACTGTTAAGGTTTAAGTGTATTTTTAAAAGTATTCTTACGGTAGGTATTTTAATGACGAAACAATTAATGCATTGAAATTGATCTAATCAGCGGCTCCTTTGTTTTTGATAAACAGCTGTAGTAAAATTCAATTTCAATTGTTACGGGGCTATAAATGACCCAAATAGGACAAGTAATTTAGGGCCCACAAATACATTAAATAAGTACAGTAATGTAGATTTATAGCATATTGAATCAAGTGGTCGACTGATGTGAACCGCCACGGACCTGTTTTTATTGCCCAGGAGTGGAGGGCACGTGTCCTTGGTCCATATGCGACTTGACACGCATTGCGAGGACATTCTCGTGTTTAAATAGGCAGTATACTCTTTCTTTTGTTGTGGTATAGCAGAGTACTATTCTAAATATATGCGTTAACTGTGTAAGATGTAATAAATTGGAGACAAATTCTGCTTTTAAAATTTCAATTAAAGTCACTCCTTTTATTAACTGATAAAAAGCCACGTGTGCAATCATAGTTTTGAATATTAGTCGAAAACTGTGATCAAATAACAAATTCTTTAAATATTAATTGATATTGATGTTGTATCCAATATTTTTAAGTTACTATATCAATTTAGTAGTGTTGTCAAAAGTCAAAATTCAAACAGACTAACTGCAACTATAGTGTAAAGAACTTAAACGATGAAAAAGCTTGGTCATGATTTGCCCTAATTGCTATGATAAAGATTTATGTAAAAATAGCGATCTCGCTTAAAAAATGACACTTAATCTGAGGTTGTTGTGGGTAATATTCTCAGACCGGTTTGTTTTTTGCTCTCAAATTATTGACGTACACAGGTTATCGCTGATATGATTCTATAAGGAAATTATATAAAAATATAACTTCCCTAATATTTGGATCTAGCCAAGTGGCAATTGGGAGATATGTCGTATTTCGAAAGTAGACATACATTATAGTACGTCTGTGTCGAAAGTCGTAGCATGAGACGTTGGCTATGTGAATTGATCGTATGACCGTTATACAAGTGTTGTCGAAGAAACTAGTTCGAACGCGGTTTGAACTGTGAGGCGCCGTGCGTGACCTCGATTTTAAGATGATATCGATTTCGTATATAACCTACCTCTAGGTAATAAAACAAGACAGACTCAATGTATTAACTAGGTAATGTAAGCTTTCTTCTCAGCTCAACAATTCATAGTGATAACGTCAAACTAAAAATGTAAGGGCACGCTTGTTTGAATGGGCTTGGTCACATAACGAGTGTTGTGCGATGGTGCTCCCCGACACTTAGAGGGAGTCAAGTCCTTAATATAGTTCGATTAGTCTTTTGTATGCGATTATACATTTTTAACACTTAACGTTGACTATGCATAGTACATATTTGGAACTAAACATATCACACAATTAAAATAATAACAATCGGTTCGGTAAAACATTTTATAGTCAGCCAGGATTAATCAAGGAGTTTTTATTCTAAACTATTTAAACTTCCAACTGTTTGTTTACCAACCCCGCTGATCGTTACAGAACATGCATGACAATGTTTTATTTATCTATTTATTACTTTAATTAGCTCATGTCCCATAAAAATAATTAAATATTTCTGTAAGGGTAACCGTATGATAACATTTCTGTATTATAATGAAAATAACAATAGTAAATTTAAATTCCGCCTGACGGTTATTATTATTGTCCCGTTTTATCTACCGAATAATCAGAAAACTTTCAATGGTTCAAAGCAATTAGTTGCGAGGACTGATCAGCAAGTTGTCGGTCGTCGACCCAACACGCGAATTAGCTGACGTCACTGTGTCGGCACGAGGAAGCGAAAACAATATTGATTGTTTTGGTCTATTTGAAATGTTGATATAATATTTTCAATATATCACACACAAGCCGATAAGACGGTACTTTGTATGCAGCAAGGCTGTCCGAACTTAATGTTTTGTAGTTATGTAAAAGTGCAGAGAAGTGTGGCGGAATTTGGAGGAGGTCCAAAAGGGCAAACAGATGTACTAATATAAGTGGCTTTTAAGTTAATAATGTCTATATATGAAATAAAGTGCTTTATTCTTTGTTATGTAAAAACTATTATAATTAATCTCTCTTCGTTGTTTTTGTGTCAAACGGACAAGCATATTGTAGATGTGAGGTATGAATTTGGGCGCACTTTCTTTTTTAAATAATAAATATTTAAATATAATAACTACCGTTCAACAATTTTGTAGTTCCTTACGGTCAGTTAAGCTTATATGATAAACGGTTCTTTTTGAATCTAGATTAGATTAGGTATATCCGGGTCATTGTTTACACTTAAAAACTTCATATTAAAACAATTATTTTTACATTTTTATTGCACCAAAGATGTACAGTAATATTTATTCGCTTAACATAACATAGTACAAGGACAATCCTTGCGTAAATTATGTGTTTGCAACAACTTAAGTTTTTATTACGCTCAGGATGATCATAATTTCTTGGGCCCTGTTTGCAACTCTTGCGCAATTGAGAGCATGATATTAAGGAATATTATTAGTTTTTTGTAATATAAAGATAACAGAAAAAGCATTGTCTCAGTTGTTTGATTAAGATACACTTATGCATATCACAAATGACGTCATAATAACCACTTATGATAGCGTTTTATAGTTCCGATAGACTGATAGTGGAGAGTACTAGCACTTACAGAACAAATTATAGTAAATTTTTGTTATCTATTTAAACTAATCTCGGGATAACTGCCCAGGTGTTTTCCTGTGTTGTGTTTTGCATAGTTGGTTCGCGCCGTAGTTTTTCACACGCATATCAAATATAAATACGCAGTGAGATTTTGTTTAACTATGGTGTGACTCGTGAAATCACAGTTTTTTTTTGTATGTAGTACAAATTTAATTAAGTACAATTTGAAACAATTTGCCTGTTTTAATCGATCCTGTGACAAATCCGATTTTGACAGTTTAGCCCAAAAACGTATGCGTCTAATTGTGTATAGTATAAACTCTGTGACGTGACTCGTTTTAACTACAAACTCTCTAAAGCGTCGAAATCAATCGGCGTTGGTTGGTGAGGCTTGTATTTTATCTATTTATATCGCCGTTTAACGACCAGTCTCTATAACGTCATAAAATGGACATTCCCTTCAGTGTTGCTATATTAAAGAGTTTATACTTTAGATATATGAAAATATTAATTCATAGCACCACGTCATGGCAGCTCAATATGACTGTAATGTTTGGTAGACTCATTTGATTAAGTTAGCTTAGGGTCTTCGTTGTCTATGCGCAGCCTAGTTTTATGGTTGAATTAGACCATTGCACTCAGTCGAGTTGACATGTGTTAGTAACATATGGAGAGGCAGCTGGCCCCGATACACTGGTGAACCTCGTGGGAAAATTCACTCTTATAAATGCTAGTCTGATCGTCTTAGAATGTCTTCGTCTTATTCTAGGGTACAACTTCATCATTAGAAGTAATAGATATTTTTTATTTTAACGTTTAGTTTTGTTTAGTAATCATTTTGTTAAGTTTAAAATGATACAATGAAAATGTTATTTAGCTGATGATTGATATCGACTTACAGGGTGTAGAATTACTGTTAATTATATAAAAATGATATTGAAATCTTAATATACATATTTACACGTGTTTAATAAATGTGATTTTGTTTTTATCTATAGACTGAATATTTTTAATGTAAAGGATGTTATATATTAAACCCCCAGAAGCGAACGTATAGTGAGATCTCGACGGTATATTTGGAACAGCTAAAAATTTACAAAATGTTGCCTTGAAACGACTACAGTTACCTGTTTAAACTATATTTTAATCTATTTTGACTAAATAGAGGTAACTGTAGGTAATTAAAGCACGTTTTTTTACCAAAACTAGCGAGCGTGCTCGTCCTTGGTAGCTAACGTAACGATAGTCTGTAATACAAATAAGCTAAAATTATATCGGTCTTATTTGTAAAAGAGTATCCATTAAACAGGTATAGTTTTTAAGCGGGTCTAACTTAAGTTGACATTATAATAACGTCTTTAGCATTCACCTGGTTTCTCTCAATTGTTATTTCGGTGCTCAACCTACTCCCTCCGCGTCTAGAAACTTCTGGGCGTGTATAAAGTCTCGCAGAACAATCCAAGCGTGATTGTTAAATCACAATTAAGCTACGTATATTATTGTTAGCTTTTTTTATAGTCTTGGTCCGGGAACACGTTATGCGCATCAAGCCCCAAGGTCAACAGCGTTACAGGCTCTTGCGTCTTGAATTATTTCCTCAACTATCAAAGGAACCTCTTTTAAGTTATGCCTCATTATTAACGTAACAACTGAGCGTATCTCACCACAGATTTTTTCCCTGTAAAAACGCAATACGGTCATTAACCGTCGCGGCGTGACCGTCGCCGACGCTTGATAAATCGCGTTTTTTGCTTTTGTTTTGCTGAAATTTGCTTAAGTCATTTTTGAAGTGGGAAACGCTCTGTTGTGAAATTTTTCAATGGCGCTTGTTAATTTTTTTTTGTACTTAAAATGTACATCGATTTTTTTATTAGAATAAAACCTTTTGTGAATACCATCTACTTATTTGTGTATGCTTTTTAAACAATTCTCAAATATAGTATGATATATGTGAATTAATAAAATACTAAAACGGATTTATTATAAGAAGCATAAATGCGATAACAAGTTTCACATAAAACCGATTTAATTGATTGTTCTTGCGACAATTGATTTTGAATGTTATACGCAAACGTAGAATTATAGTTACGACAATCATTATTAAAAATCAGAATATCTAAGTATTGTATAGTTTTATATTAAAGGTAATAATATTATTTTTTAAATACTTACAATTGCTATCTTTATGTGATAGAAATCAATGAACGATTTTGATAGGAATATTACTGTTTTGCATGCTTAAGGTGTATATTAAGATTTGTGTATGTACAAAACAATTTTGCGGACATCGACTAATAATACATTATTTCCTTCTACGCACAATGTATGTTTTACTAGAGTAGCTGAGGTGATGCAATGATCGCCGAACCGTGATGCGAGGCCAATCGCTACTTGCCTGCTTGTTTTAATCATTTTAACAAATCGTCAGACAATTTATAGAAAAAAAAACAGTGTTTAAAACCGTTTAAATTACTTGTTTGCAACAGTTTGGTCGTAAATGGTTTACTAATGTAAAGATAACGAATAAGTGCAATTCTTGTTGACACGTGTATAAAAAATTAATATTCAATGTCTTCCAGCGCAACGGAACTGTCGTAAAACATGTTTCTATGTTGAAGTCTATTCATTAACTCCAAGTGGAAAATCGTTTATAACTATGGCTGATAAGAGAGAGGTGTTAAAATACCAAATACAAGCAAAGCAATTAGTTTTTAGCTAGTCCTGATACCTAATTAATTGTCTATTAAGTAAGGAGTTACCAAACGTGATTCAGTGATGGGCTCGTTTTCTAAAATCACCTGGCTCTGAGCCAACCCGATCTCGTAAAATATTACGATGATGGCTGTTTGTTATCAGACAACGTTCGATGTTTCCTTAGAGATTCTGAGATTCCATGTGCTCTGTACTTACAACAGAGATTTCGAGAAGTATTCGACTTACAATAGATTTTTTTATATAAATCATGTTTGTAATTATACAAATTATAGGTGTTGTAAGTAGTTGCCCCCCACCGAACCCTAGTAGCATTCGGTTTAAAAAGAAAGCTGAACTCTGCTCACCGTGATACTATTCTAGCTGAACACGGTTATATGGTGATAAGATATTAATCAATAAAATGTTTTACTGAAAGTGACGATTTCACCAGCTCCACATACAGTAACCTCGTAATTTTAACTAAATGGCAATAATGAAGCCTTTTTTTACTTGTTTAAATTAAATTGTGTAATTAAATGTTTAAATTATAGGTTTCAACAAAACGAAGACCAAATTACGAATTGCGAGATCAGGTCACGGACGAGTTCGTTGTGGTCCATTTGTATAATAACTTGTTGAAGATCACGCACAAATTTTGTGTTAATAAAAAATCCTTTTTATCCCTTATATCTTACTTAAATGTCTCGTATCTTTCAAGACTTGTGGGGATATCCCAAAAAGTCGGCAAGTAGGAAATTGTGCATGCGATATTTTTAGAAAAATAATTACAGGCGTGTTGGGTCTCGAATTAATAAAACCTTTTGCTTTCATTCAACCCTATGATATGTGTAGATAAGAAGGAAACACGCTCAGCGAACTTTTGTTAAGATCTAATACAGCCTACATGCTTACAACTGTGAAGTTATACAATTTTGTAATAATAAATAATTAAGCAATATATTAGAGATATATAAGATTTTATAGAAGAGGGGGCAAACGAGCAGCAGGCCCACCGCATAGGTGAAGTCGCCGCACATAGACTGGTAGCTCGTGAGTGCGTTGCCGGCCTTTAAAGGAACATTAGGAAATGGGGGGGGGGGGGGGAAGAGGACCGGGGAGGAGAAAGGATACAGAAAAGATGTGCATAACAAAACGACAACTAAGCGAAACGAGTCAAGTGAAGTAGGTATATACTAGTTAAAGGAAATTGAATTCACTAATTTATTGCGAATTGTGACGCGTGTAACACCTTCAATGAAGTTTTATTATCGGTTTGTTTATGCTTGCCATTATAGATAGTCTTTAATTGTCATAAAACTCAAATATACAAAAGTCAACTGACCGCGTAATTAGCCGTAATCATATTTATGATCGTTTAATCCGTGTGATATCATGTTTTGGGTATTATTTTTCGTCCGGTTTTGCTTAATAATATATAAAATTGTAAATAATGATACACATCTAGACCACACAATTTGGCACCAAGTATTTCTTTTCCATGAATGGATAGGATTTGTCACTTTTGGTTTGTGCAAACGTTTCCGTTTTGTGCCAAATTGTTGTTAACATATAACATAAATTTGGAAAGTGTGTCAAGGATTTGAACATTACGAGAAATATTTTAATTTAAAACATATCAATAGACTCTAAAACCCAATATTTCGAAGGGATAGAGGGAGTTATTTCGAATCGTCAAACAAGAAACATTTAAAGTAACATACGAACACTTGACAGCTCCATTGTTTTCGGATTTAGTCTGTAACAGATGCAAAAGCTATAAATTCAAAGATCAAAGTGCGATTTAATCTGTTCCACAGTATGGCAGGTCTTGAAACTAATTTATGTTCAGGCAGTGGTGAGCAACAAGGCTGCCAAAAAGGATGCAATTAAGTGATGTGGGGAGAGTAAAATTTGTAATTGCATTGAGTGATTGGTATCGGCCTTCGCGTGCCCCCGCGCATTGCGCAACTAAATTGACGTGTTGTTATTTGTTTTACTTGTAATGACTAATGGATGGTTATATGAGCAAAACCTATCACCTGTGTTTGTAGGTATTAAATTAGATAAATGATTTTCGAATATTGGCTAGAGAACGAAATTATTTCTAATAAATTTTGATAGAAATGATATTTTTATAGTGTAAGGTTTGAAATAATAAAATAATGAATGCGAACAACACGTTTAGCTTAACTACGAACAGGGGCAATCGGATTGAAAGAAACTGTTGTTTTGAAACAAAACATTGATTGAAAGAGGTATTTTCTAATCAATAGGCCATTTACAATGTTATCTTATAACGATTTTTCTCGTTTGCAGGCTAACGACACCGCGATGCGTTTGGGAGGGGCGCTGACAACATTCAGTCGCTCCGACACTTTGCTAGTGAAGTGATAGTGTGTAGTGATAGTGTTTAGTGTTAGTGCCGGGTTTGTGAAGCCCGATGTTGGCGTCATGGCCTACCTGAATAAGAAGAAGCGGTACAAGTTTGGAGTCCAAATTTGTCTCGAGGAACTAACGGAAGTTCCGTTCGTGTCGGCTGTACTCTTTGCCAAGGTGCGCCTTGACGGAGGAAATTTCGTGGACTATTCAAGCAGGTTAGTAATCTATATGTTTAGCATCGATATATGTACATAATATATTAGTCTCCTCTGTTAATGAGGAAATCAATAGTTTTATATAGTTATCACATAAAATTATTTCCAATACCAACTTTTACCACAAAACAAATGTGTTTTTAAAGGTGTAATTATAACATTTGTCGTCCCGTATCATGCGGACTTCGATTCCATACGGGCTTGTGTTTTGCAGTTATTTAATTCGGAGTAATCTGAAGTAAGCATCGATTATTCACTCGCTGTCTCGTATCTTCGACATAACGAGTAAATTTATTTTCTTATTAGCATATTTGTTTCACATCTCAATACTGATTAAGTACGGGATTCATTATAAAATTGGATGGATGATTTAAAGGTGTCTTCAAATTCATCACTTAATATTACGAGATAAATAAACATGTTCTGTCACAAAAATTGTGTTTAAGTGTAATGCGGACATAATAATGTCTATGACAGTGACGAATATGGTATTTTTTGTCTATGATATTCTCGTGCATACGTTAGTTATGTGCCCGTCGTAAAAGGAACGTGTTGATCCCTTAATACAGATTGTAATATAAAATTACAAAAGTACAAAACGATGCAAATCTACGGCAAGCCGACAGAATCACGTACCTAGGCTATTGACGAAATTCAAGGGACCTTTTTTTAAGTTACCTTCTTCGGTTTGAAATGATTTTTAAAAAAATGTTGATAACAATAACACCTCAAAAGCTTTATTGATTGATTACATTAATTTAAAAAACTTTTCTAGAAGAGGTTAGAGTCCGGTTTTTAAAATTATTAAAGTACTATTCTTAGCGTAAAAAGTGTTATACTCAAACTCAAAATATCTTTATTCAACTAGGTCTTTATAAAGACACTTTTGAATTGTCAATTTTTACACTGCCACTGGTTCAGAAGGCGGTCATCTACCGAGAAGAACCGGCAAGAAACTCGATAGCTGCTCTTTTAAAATAAACAATTAATTCAAAATTGCGTTACTCACAATTAAAATAACAAAGCATTGTAAGGCTACTCAAGAATTGAACTGTCCCGATGCTGAGCCAATTGCCGACACATCAAAGGGATCTTTACTTATAGTATTTTATAATCGTATACGCTGGTTACGCTACTATATACAAATCAATAAGGAATTTAATTTTAACAGGTTTGGTAGTTTTTTTTTGGCAACCTAAATCTTATTATAAGTAGTAATTTGTTATGAATTTCTTGATATAGTTCGTTGGCAAGTTTGGTGACAACATGCGAAGCCGTTCGAGATAATTTGGATCAAACACAATTCCATATACATAAATATGATATTCACTTTTTGTCTGTTATTAATAAATTATAATATACAAGGATTTTGTATCGAAGTTATACACTCGAAATTAAACGCAGGTATCTTTTTTATTTTGGTGTTAAAAAGTGCTAAGCATTACGACGTACAGGTGAGGCTGTGGGTCATTCTAACGTCGTGACGTAAAGTGCGGTCAACGAAAGGACATCACAGACGTATAGCGCCATGTCATTCGCTTATGCAGGGTTGTGCAGTATGTAAATACTCGCTGACCGATTTCTCTCTATCGTTATTAACGAACTTAACAATATGGAAATTAAATCTAAACCACGTTTAAAACTATAATCTCTTTTATTTCTTAATTGCTATATACTTAAAACTTTGTTTCCATATTGTAGTAAAACCCAGGTACAGGATTACTTATGATTGCTTAATACATCTCGAATCTATAATTTCACATAACAATCATTAAACGTCAATTGGAATATGTATACACGTTCATTTCGCATAATTTGAATGTTATTTCACCATAAAAAACGATAATTTATTGGGGTACACATAAATAGTTACTTAAATCGAGACTAAAGTTTGACACCTATGCTTTAACCACACCTAATTGGTATAGGATAGATGTATATAATTATACCTGGTAATTTTAAGCGTAAGTAAGTCTAACAGCAATTACCGAAGTTTCGTTAAATATGTCGTTCTCATGCGACAACAATTAAAGCGTTAAAATGCAATCTAAAACAAAAATAAAGATTGATACACATACGATTTTATATCTATTAGATGTTAGTGATAATACTATGATAGCTCGCTAGAGTCATACCGGAAGTCAACGATAAAACATAAACAAAAAATATTCATATACAAATAGACAATAGACCTATACTCTCAAGAGGCAACATCACACGACCGCGGATGAGGGAAACGAATGAGCGTTTCCGCTCTCTGATTTAATCATTGTTCTGTAATTCATTATATCTACTGTGTATTGGTTTGTTGCTTTACCTTTAGATATGGAGGTTTTTATCCATTTTTACATTCCCCTTTTACTGACGCCTCAGTTGGTGGGATGGTCACCATACCGGACCGGTATTTAGTTTAACAGAACACAAGCTTATAATTCGCTCACTTTGGGCTGGGCGACAACAATGATGAAATGTGTGCCCCATATTTATTTATTACTGTTACTCAGGCCATCTGAAAAGTGTTCAGTATTCGTAAATTGTTCGCATGTATAAATATCATTAGTAGCCTAACTTTGTAATAAATGAGTAACTGATGTGTTTGTTTACCGTCAGTACGACTTTCACACTTTCCGGGAACGATTAATTATTGAATAGATTCTCGCTTCGCTGCAAAAACACGCGAGCGAGTATGCGCCCGCGCCTGGTTCCCACGTAGATTGAGATTGAACGTCAATATTTTTCATTTAAATGCACGATATTCACATTTAACGTCAAAATATTTGTCTTTATTATATACATATAATTATTTTATATGTTTTGTGTTACTTTATATATTTTTCGAATATATACTAATATGTATGTAAATACATCGTGATTCAAGCGTACTTCCGAGGTATTTATAACCTAACTCGTATTATCAGTGCTACAATTTACTATGACTAACATAATGATAATGCTTTCATGGCATTCAATTGTTTTCATAAACTAAAATAGAATATAGAAATAGAATTTTATTAATAGTTTTATATTGTAGCTTATCTATTGCTTAATCAGTGAGGTTGTGACCGGTTGACGCACCAATAGGTGTTTTTCTATATACGCTAATAACGCTTGCTTCTTCAAAAACATAAATTATAAAATATATAATTTAAAATGTACAAAAACGAATATTATTAAAATGCATGAGCTGTAGACATGCGTCGTCCACAGAATGCTGATTACGTAAATAAAGCCAAGCCAAAAATGCAAAGCTGTTGCGCAGCTAGATTATAATATTAACCGTTAACTCTTTTATAAACTTAACTTCCACGCTATAGCTCATTCGTCTCTTTTAATTTGTGCTGTTATGAATATTAAAAACGCGCTTTTTATATGATGATTAATTCAAAGAATAATTACAAATGTTATTGTAGACCACTTGATCCCAAATTTAGATACCCAAGTTTAATTTAGTACTTTCTGGAGTAAAATAAAGACGAGACGATCTCGATATGTTCCGTTTGATTGCCTGTCGTCGTTCACGCGACACGATACGTCGTAATATAGATTATTTTAATCACAACGCAACGATTTACCTACTCAAGACTTTTTCCAGTCAATATTCTTATTTAAACACTATAAACATTATTGCTTGGTAGGTTATAGCTGTACATAATACTGGATGAGTAATATATATTAAATACCGTTCAGTCTTGACGTTTACAAAGTTATACAAATTAGAAATGATAAGATGTTTATTAAATGTAATGGGCACGCGAACGTTAGCGCTAATTATATTAATAATTATAAGTATTGAGTAAGAGCGGACGCGGTCTCGCGAAAAGTGAAATTTACTGACATTGTTCACTCTCTAAGAATTATGAAATCTAATGTATGGGAACGTCAGATTTAGTATTCAGACTATAAACTTTAAATAGTTAAATAATTTGCATAAATTACGTAATATTTGAAAATTTATAATGTGTTTACACTAAAAACCCATACATACTAAAACATGTAACTTATTCCCACTTATGTCCACAGACAGCGTTAAGAACTCTGTCTTTGTTGCTGAATTTAAATTTAAATCATTTTGATCAGTCTAGCTGCTTTAAATGCTACTTAACGAACTGGATTTATTTATTAAACTGCTATAACGCGACGTAAAGAACGTTATTTTAGTAAAGTAGACTATTTATTTTTATTAAAAACGATGTAAAGTGGTCACACCTATTTGTGTAGACGAGTAAAGGCTTGGTTGTTTCATACACATTGATAGAGTCTAAAAAAGCGTCGTCAATATCACAGTTAGGGCAAAACTACGTGATACAAATCGAATTATATGTTAATTGAAATATACCGGTATGACTGCATTCTTCATTATTTCATTGATTTTCGAATACTTGCTTTCTTTAATGATAGGTCTGGTATACTGGTCGACTCATTTCGAATCGTAGTGTCGAAATTGTGTGCTTTTATATGATTATATAAACTTTTATAGTTAATAATTGTCGGTGGTTGTATGTATTAAGCCTATTTTTTTAACACGAATTACAATACTTGAGTAAACTGAATGTTTGAGGTATATTGTGCATATATTATCGTAACACTCAACCGTTAACCACATGTTATGTATCAAGTGTCTGCGAAACGGGCCGCTGGCAGATGCCGACCAGACATGCTTATACGCACCTGACTGCCGAGTTTTTTTTAAAGCGAGCCTCTATTGGGTGAACAGTTATCCATTTTATTTCGTCTCATTAGAATATTTTGGTTGCATAAACGAATTTAGCATTTTTATATAATATCGTTAGAAATATTGTCCTTTATGTTTGAAAGTATATAGCACTAAGTATCCGCATTCCCAGGGGGGAGGATAACTGCTCACTTCCCATTGCACCGTGCGCTATCGCAAATTACACTTACCAGGAAGTATACATGGGCGTAACGTCTATTGCGCTACTCGAAATGTAAGTGCTATAAAAATGTATGTACTCAAACTTTTTTCTCGCTGGCAAACATTTAGATGGCAAATGACGATATGCCTTTAGGTTGCTTCTTCCCTCCCCTTACCACTTAGGGAAATCCAAGGGCTTTTAAATCATCGCATTGAACAGGGTCGTAATAATGTGTAAAAATAGACACAATTTTCAAAAATAATTTAGATTCTAATGGATGCTGCTTTTCAATGGTTTCGTTCTTTGCCTTTCATAAACTCAAAAAGCAAAATATCTATATTCAAGTAGGTCTTTATAAAGACACTTTTGAATCGTCAATTTTTACACTACCACCGGTTCGGAAAGCAGTCATCTACCGAGAAGAACCGGCAAGAAACTCGATAGCTGCTCTTTTAAATAAAAAAAATTAATACAAAATTGTGCTAATGACAATTAAAATAACAAAGCATTGTAAGGCTACTCAAGAATTGAAATGTCCCAATGCTGAGACAATTGCCGAATATTTAGAGTGTAAAGGGATCTTTACACTCTAAATATTCGTTTACGGTATAGTATACCTTTTTAACCAAAATACCCTTTACGCGCGTTTTAAATTTGTTGGAAGTCAATATAAAACCATTATTTTGTTATTTATTTTATTTAGTCTCAAAGTATACATCAATGAATGTTATTCAGACAACACTTGACTTGTGCAGAAATGGTTACAGTCTGTGTTTAAAAATTCTTCACTGCAATTGTTATAATGTCAATAAATAGCAGACGTGTATTGGAGACAGACATAACAGTCAGCTGACGACAGAACAACGCACACATCGGCCTTCACTTCCTAGAACGATAAACTCTATTGTTGTTTTTGCATCTATATTGACGACATCATTGTTTTTCGTGGCACGTAATTTTCTCGTATGATGTGAATTGTAGGAAAAGTGATTTATGATTCGAAAAAATAAACATCAATTTGTATGTGGTAGGGTTTCCAATGTTAGTTGTTCAGTCAGTAATGTTATAAAAATTAAAATTTGTATACTGAAATGGATATTTCTTCTACGTACCATATATGTTTTAGTCTGTTACATATATACAAATTTACATAATAATACACCTGAATAAATATTTGTAATGAAAATCAAATGCCTTTTCGTTTAGCTGTTCTCGACTCGCGTATAAAATTCGTATTTGTGTAATTATACGCGTAATTCTGTGACAAATTTTGACAAGGTTAGAGATGATTGTGGAAGTATATAACATATTAGTAGTTTAAAGATCCATTAGGTATGCGAAACATGTTAATTTACCATATATCTGTTTATCTAAATAAGCACACACCTTTTATTTGGAAACTTTTGCTTGATAAATAGAGAAATACATATAATATATCTCGCGAAAGTTCGTTTTATATACTTGCTAATATGGTAGACGTTGTTTTGCCATAAATCTACTAAGTAATAGGGGTTGGTGATAAATGTCATAAAATTAAAAAATAAATTTTAAGAGTGAACAACCCTAATCACTTGGGGTTATGAAAAATAGATGTTGGCCGATTCTCGGTCTGAGAACGAACACTGAACACGCATATGAAGTTTGGTAAAAATCGGTCCACCCGTTTCCGAGGAGTACGGTAACTAACATTGTGACACGGAAATATTATATATAGACTAATAGATACCCTAGACCTAGTTCATGTATCAAAAACCAAATTGATTATATTTTTGTCAGTAAAAAAGTATGTATTAAGAAATTTTTAATAATGGTTCGCGACGCGACAATTAAGTAACTATAAAGAAATAAATAATTGCGGTCGTTAAATATTTATCGAATACAATAATTCATTTGGATTCGATTATCAAGTGCACTTGGCACAACACCAAGGTTTGTCCTTCACCTTCCCGTACTACGTTTTTGTTTTTCGATATGACCAATCAATTTATTTTGGTCACCCGTAATAAAATATATGTGTTCAAGTGTTCAGTTTACACGCGTGGTTTTCATAATGTTACCAGGTTTGTAACCATAAACAACATACGAACATAGATAATTAATAAATATGAAATTTTCTTAATATTCATTGCTTATAAAATGTGTTGTTGTAATGTTAAAAATAGTGATGTCCATCTTAATAGAGTTCAATCTAGTCTGAACTGAGTCTAGACATTTGTGTCTCGGTGTGATTGTGTAACGTCTTCCGCATCGCGCTCGAAACCTTTTTGATATGATGTTAAGGAGATATTATGGACGTCAAACAATCAGCCCATTGGGGTTTTTTTTTTCGGAATCAATTTGTCCATGTGTTTATTTGATGAGTCGTCGTGAAACTTAACAAAGAAATTAAGATAGTGTTACAAATGTTAGTGATACAATTTTATAACATGATACAGTAAAGCATGCGGAAGTGCATTCATCACTCGATGACACGTTGCCTCAATTAGTTAGTATACAATTGGCAAACTGATGATAATAAGGTTAATGCACTGTGGTCTTGAGACACGCTGTCTCCTTTAACTGTTATTCACGGTTACTAAGTGCGTACTACTTAGGTTTTACCCGACCTAGGCGTGGTAAAATGTAACCTTTACCAAGAAATATACTAACATACAAACATATTTCACAAAATGTTTTTCCTGTATGCTATGACGAAGCTTTGAAAGTTGCCTTTGAGATATGCATCGTTTACGTAATCAGTTGATGTCACAGTTTATCGTAGCCATTAGGTTATCACTCCCTTCGAGCAAATTCCCAGCAAAATTTTCAATTGTTATCCGCTTAAGAAATGAAATGGCTTAGGGAATGTGTGTGGTTAGGACAAAGGTTAACTAAGATTTATGGCCGGGATTCGAAACGCGCGTAAAGGGTATTTTGGTTGAATAGGCATACTATACCGTAAACGAATATTTAGAGGACAAAGATCCCTTCAATGTGTCGGCAATTGGCTCAGCATCGGGACAGTTCAATTCTTGAGTAGCCTTACAACGCTTTGTTATTTTAATTGTCAGCAGCACAATTTTGTATTAATTGTTTTTTTTTTAAAGAGCGGCTATCGAGTTTCCTGCCGGTTCTTCTCAGTAGATGACTGCCTTCCGAAGCGGTGGTAGTGTAAAAATTGACGATTCAAAAGTGTTTTTATAAAGACCTACTTGAATAAAGATATTTTGAGTTTGAGTTTGATTCCTGTAATTCACTAGTAAGTTAATTTTAGGCAAGGCGTAATTTTAAAAGTTTTCTTACGGTATGTATATTAGGAAGATAGATACTAAGTAGTTTAGGTACTACTTATATAGGTTATAGCTGGGTATATATATATGGGTTATAGTGAGGCAGTTATAGCTATTTTATTTAAAGTCCAAATAGTAATAACACAGTTTTAAAGTGGAATTTGCTATGTTAACAAATAATTACAAAACCGATACAAAGCGAGTATTAATTATATATTAATTAACCTATGATTGAAATGGCGTAAACATTTTAATTAACTTTAATTATATGGCAATAAATAGTCCCAATGACAAAGAAATTATATTGATGTCTTTCTGACGGCATTTTCACAATTATCACGAAATAACATCGTAGCAATGGTTTATATGATATACGAGTATATATGGTTATGTAAGTAAAAGTTGCCTATTTACGATTATAAAAACTTTTGTTAAATAATTTCTATCCAATGTGGTTAATAAATATGAAATAAAACTATTATTTTTATATCAGTAAGACGTTGGAATGTCTCTTACAAAATAGTTTCGATCCTAATCGTATTTGCTTATAAAGTTGGTGGAAATAACGCATATTATGGTGTATATATGTATATCCTACCGACTCTCTATCTATCTTTCGTAGAGGCATTTTGAACACCTTTAAATAAAAAAAAATAAAACCTTAGAATCCTTGTAGTGGTCACATGTTTGTACGTATCTTGTTCGTATTATTATGTATATTGTATAATGTCTCAAGTTCCCATTAAATTGTCTTATGTGTAAACCTAGTTGTGTTATCTCATAAGTTTATTGTTTTAAATGTATTTAGCACATAAGATGTCTGGGGACAGATATAATAAAATAAAATATCGAAACTCTAAGGTATCGTGTTCATTTAAAAGAGACAAGGCTGAACTTTTGAAATAATTTAAGCACAGTCACGGGAATACGTACGAAATGCATTCGCAGTGAGACATTTAAGTGCACTCATTAATTCCTGTGCAGCAGGAGCGTAAACTTGACCTACTTTACAAAACTAGTGCACTCGCCTTGATGGAATAGTTATATTTTAATTTATGCTTTTGTGCACTAAAATATTCCTTTTTAATGTCTTAATGATTACTGTATCTGATTGGACACTCCCTTTTTTTCAATCGTCAGCATATATGGAATATGGATAACACTACTGTAATTGCAGAATGTAATAATATTCTCTTATCACACCGCTAGACAGATTTGCATGACATTTTATATTTATATTCAGTAGGTACATATTCCAAACCCCTGAGTGAATTGCGCAGGTCATATAGAGTTATATATTATAGGTAAGTGGTATATGAATATGTAGCCTATTTAAGGAACAACGGACCCGAAATAGGAGAAATAAGGTATTAATTACTATTTTATATTAAATGTAATGAAATAAGTGACTGTAACGTCTTTATTTGAAAGATTGTGGAGGTGAATGGCATTATTAATTCGACGTTATCAACGGGATGTGACTAAATTACAGCGTTTAATATGCCCGACAAACTTTGCTTTGGGTGATAAATGTAGTTCCCAAATTTTAAAGTGATATTTAGCTTTGACATGTCGAATCAGGTTTATGCGGGCCTCATTAGCCCCGGCTTTAATAATTGCAATATTAATTAAAAAGAAATAAATCCTTTCATTTATATATTATAAAGTTTATTTTAAAGTGTCGTAACAGTGACTCTTTTTCTTAGCTCAACCTAATTGATTGGTCAATCAAGATGAAACATTCACATGAGAGATTTAAAACTTTATCTAATATATAAAATTCTCGTGTCGCAATGTTCGCTCCCGTACTCGTTCGAAACGGCTTGACCGATTTTCTTGAAATTTTGTGGCCATATTGAGTAAAACTGAGAATCGGCCAACATTTTTTTGTTTGGCAAAACGAGACGTTTGTCGGGTCAGCTAGTTTAACATAATAAATTATCGGTCTCGCATTTAAACAGTGGCCGCTTTGTTACATTTGCTTCGGTCTTGTATGATGCCTCACAATAAATAATGATAAAATATGAATACTTAGTTAACATCAAAAGACGCATCGTTTGTGTGCTTAAGCGTTTCCGATTAAAATCGTGTCGGGAGTTGTTTACGAATTTATCTCCAGCTTAAAAGAGATTAAATTAGGTTTGTTATATAGGAAGTTTTAAAAGAATTTCAAGGCGTTTGTCGGCGTCATGTCGGAGAGGGGCCTCTTCTTTAACGAGCAGGAGTCACACGAGAAATGTGTAGCCGCCGGTGCGTTGCCGGTTTTTTTTACATTAATATTTTTGATTATTCGTTGTTTATTCATAGCTCTGATATACGTTTTATTTTACTTTTATGTCTTATGACATATAGCTTTGTTTTAACTGTTGTCGATAAGTAGTTTGGTGTTTTTGGTAATATAGTATAAAATCCGTCATGTAACGTCACTTGATTTAACGACAAACTCTCTATAGCGTCGAAATCAATTGGCTTTGGTTGGTTTAGCTTTTATTTTATACAATAATCTTTCTCTATAACGCTATAATATGTCAGCCACAGTCCCTACTGTATATTTTTTGATTTTTATTTTTTTTAATAATCAGTTAAATCTATTGTGGAGTGTAAATTGAGTCGATAAAAGCTGCCCTGCTCTGTTGTATTGTTAATATTGTTTAAAAATATTTCCTCTTATCTACTGACATTTGCATGCTATTTAAATACCTAAAAGTCGTGTTGTTTATAAACCATTTTTACTTATTTTTATTTAAGCTGTGTTGAAAGGAGACATAATTTCGACTGGGTCGACAGGTTTTCTATGTATTGTGGTTAGGATTACCTCTGTGGTCGGCAATGTGTGACGTCGCATTAGTAACTAGTGGAGCACATGACGACTCCACCGATCCATTTCCGCATTGGCGCCGGAATGCAATGCCTTCCGCTGTGACGTAAGAGCAGACCATTGCTTGAAGCCGCTCATTAACAAAAATATTACACATACAACCTTTGAACCGAACTCGGATTACTCTCTACATGCAAGTAACGTGGAGCCTTGAGTTCAGTGCTGGTAACATTTTTGTATAGATAGAGAGGAAGCTTTTTATAGCATACCTTTTGGGTTACCCCTGTGTGAAATGTGTGTTAATACATACATGCGATATGATTTTAGAAGAGGAAAATAAAAGTTAAATAATGTATTATTAATAGTAATTTCAAAGTAAAATGTTAGTTTGTTTTATCGTAATTATATTGAAGCCAACTATTAAGCATTACATAAGAATAGCACTGGAGGAAAATAGATGGATATTTGGAAAACCTCTGGCCTCTGTCACTGCAGAGATCATTTAGTATTAAATTACGTATACAATTTAATGAATTTGCGGTTAGTCTTAAGGGACCGCTAGTTAGTGCTTAGTGATATTGGCCGTCTACGCGAAACAAGGTAAAGTAATTGTTAAAACGAGCACGTAGCGGGCACGTGCTAAACGGATATAGATGGAGTATGTTAATAGTTTTTATTATACAACATTATTTAGGTTAGGAGCACATTATTTTAAGCTTAAAGATATGCGGGCGTGGCGTTTAGAGGAGGTTACTTAGAGGTATCACAAAGGTATGCTTTGCTAGCTTAATAAACGATATATACCTTTCATAATAATACAACACACCACAGCCAATAAATATGCTCATGTAACAAATCACTGTTTGGCAGTCTGGCATGCTCACCTGCCATGCCAGACTGCTGCTGACAATTTTTTCTGGCTCAGGAGGCATCCATTGCGAGCAGATGTTCGTTTCCGACAAGTCTTCGCCAGCAAAGCCCCATTTCGCGCATAATATCCTTAGTTAAACGTTTTCTTGACTCTGCACCAGAATGTGACATTTTTATGACAGGTTTAGGAATGATAGTGGACGAATATAAGCGGTTGTTAGATTTATGAATAAATAAAGTTTCTCGTATGTGTTTTATTGGCTTTGGCCTTCAATAAATAAACAAATTCCATAGGTACGTTAACGTATACACATAAAACATATAATTTGATTTGTTTCAGGTAATCGTCACGTACGTTTATAGATCGAAATTTCAAAATATGTAAACACGAGGTGAGAGTAACATGCGTGTGCAATATTTACAGTTTCTCAGAATGTATAGTAATGCGGTAAACAATTGCTTCCCGTCAGACAAACTGTCTGTTTATCTGTCCTATTTTCATGTTAGGCTGTTTACTGACGAAAGACAACGATGTTCTTTTATAATATTACGAATGGAAACTGAACGGCCGTTGAGAATTAGAAGCATGACATTTTTCGTTAAACTGTCCCACCTATTATGACGTTACCAAGGTAAAGCAATCAAGGGGCCAGTCACCGGCCGCTTTTTTTAATTAAGTTAGTAATTTAAATTGAAGTAAAGAATACATTGCAACTTTAAGGCATAGTTAACAAAAACAGTCGTGTCTTTGCGCATATCTTATTACGTAATAATCGGCAAAACATTGTAACAGGTTTAATATTTGTAAACAAACAAATCGATTTTCGTAAACCATTGCGCGTTGTGATAAATTTAGAAAATTTTCCTTTTCGAAATAGTCTATCAATGTCTGTATGTAGAATTGTTCATATAATATTCGGGAATAGATCGGAATAGCCTAGCACTGAGGAGCTATTCCGCATTACTAAGGATAGACAGGCTGCCGGGAAGATGATTTCCAACCCTCACCTGTTGGAGAGTCACTATTAGTAGAAGACGAAGTGTTTTTCCCATCGCATAAATTCCCCTATGTTATAAGCAGTAAATTATTTTCAACTTTACCAAGTCGTTTTGTATTGAATAATTGGCTGAGAGATTTTTCTGAGAAACGAATCAATGTATTACAATTTACTTTAATATTGCTTCTAAGAATTACACAGATTACTTTGTTGTTTGTTTTATAATAGTTAATTAAATTTTGTATTTGTTAAATTATTGTCTCGAAGAATTGATTGATCTAGTTTCGTAGAGGATATGTATCACCGACTTTTCTATTATATTTCACGTTGTTTTTCTGAAATGTTACTTTTCTATCATAGAAGTGGCTCTATTAAGGGGTGGGTGAGGGTGAATGGCCAGACGTCGCTTAAATCAATTTACTGACGGCGGCTTGCTGAATAAAAATAATTAAAAATTATTTTCTGTTGTAATTCGTTTTGAAATAAAAATAACCTTATTTTTTAAGGTAAATATTCTTGTACTTACTATGATTTAATTCTTTTTTTTATTACTATAGCTTAATGATTTTTATTTTAACGTTTATTTTCCTTTGCTTTGAATTAGCAATTAGTTATCTATCCTTGTTTTACTATTGTAATATATGTTGATTGTTGAATTTATCTTTTAACCAAATTTAAAGGAATTGAATTGACGCTTTATAAACACAGTGGTGTTACTCTTCAGCAGTCCTGCATTTGAAACTCGGTTTTTTCAGAGTGAAATTATAAGTTATAACTTGTTCCTAATGTAACGACAATATAGGAAAGCAACTCGAGCGCTCATGCCAGTAACACTTATTGCTAGGGATCTTTTTAGATTTTGACCTTGCTTTTATTTTTCATTTAGATAAATATGTATTTATCTACCAATAATGAGTTCTTTCACATAATTCATTCGAGATATAAAGATTTAATTATTGCTCTTGAAAATTAGGGGTCAAATCATTTGACTTCTTAAACGCAAGGCGCCCACACACGTCTTTAGTTCCTCGTTATTCATATAAAAGTTTCTCAAACATTTTAACGATACTATTTCTACTAGAAATATAATCTATTTACATAGTATATATCCATAGTCCACTCGTGAAGTCGCGTTTCGTTCACTAAATTATTCTGATTACTAGCTGAAGTCGTCACTGCGCTTTTAAAAAATACACTATATTATGTGAGCAGGCACATATCGGAATTTGTCTTGTAAAAATATCTTAATACAGTCCGGAGTTATGTCTATTATTAGTACAATGATTAAGCACGTTCGTATCAATGTAATAATTAAACTGGAACATTCCAAAGTTTCTTAAATAAAACGGCCTTGCGATACAATTTAGATATTATGGCACTTTATTTACGGCCCGCAGTTGTGTGGCGTGTTTATTTTCATCATAATGACATTAAACAATGTCAAAATGGCGTTCGCGTCATCTGCGAGTTGCAAGCGCTCATTACACGTTGACAGAACTTTAAACAAGTTCCTGATCTGATGATGAAAATAAATGAGAGGAAAACGTATTGGACACATTTCACGCGCGGTTTAAACGGTTTATAGCTTGTGTTATGGGTGCTAACATAGTTAAATAAGTACATATACATTTTTTTATTAAAACCTTTTAGGCTTTTAAAAATTGAATTTGGCTCCATACCCACTTTATTAAATGCAATTACAGCTATTCGGTCCCCTTAAAATATATTGGCGCTTAAGTAATCACACATCATTGTGTGATCAGTAATCCAAATTCATTCTATTATTATTTATCATTGTTACAGTATTTATATATATATATATATATATATATATATATATACTACTACAATATATACGAACGAACTACAATATAACGAAACTGGTTCTGTGAAACAGGTACAAGCATTCCGTGTTGAAAATTTGTATCTGTCTCTTTTTCTCACAATGCCTGTTGTGACACTTTAGCCGAATGCAGTTTTACGTTTGTTCTATATGAAAATATTCTTTTATTCTGCGTATTGTTGGCTTTACGATTATCAGAAACAATAACGGATGTAGAAATGCACAGTTTAATAGTAACGGCAAACGCGGGCCTTCCATAAGGAAGCCATAAGGTTCGCTCTAATTACAGAGTGATTTTGGTGTAAAGCTAATAAAGTTGTACGGAGGAAATTGTTATTGCAGAATTGGTCTCAACATAGAATTTTAATTACTGAGCATTTCACAACATTCCTTCGTATACTGTATATCAATACAGTATACGAAGTAAAATCAGACAGTGTAGTATCGCTTGTGCATAGAAATATATATGTTTAAGTAAAAATCCCTTTATTCAGCTCTGTAGGACGTTACACTTTTGACATTTACATGTCTTCATTCTAAATGATTGTATTAAAACGCGACCAAGCTGAGAAGAAGCAGGCAAGAAACTTGGCTTAGATGATTTTATGAACACAATGAAAAATATTTACACTTTCTGCTGAGCAGTTAGGTACTTAACTGGTCTTAAACATATTATAATCGTGAAAACAAAATTATGTCTGGTTGATTTAAGTATAGTGTTTAATAAAACCGCTCGTACAACTAGTTTACATTTTGCAAACAAGGTACATGGCGAGGCGTATTTATAAACACGGTGAGGATACTGAGTACGCAAGGACGTCAAACCGGACTGATGACGTCACGCTACGTGGCATGATAGCTTACGACTGGAGTTATGTGTATAGGCGTAATTACTACGAGCGAGACAAACCCTTACGATTCGTATAAATCCCAATATTCGTATAGTCCCCTTTTCCCTCTGAAAAGGGGACTTTTAACAATCACATCATATATCCATTTTATATGTATCAACCAATATGACGATGATGCCATATGCGTCATGATGCACCAAGATATAAATAAAGATTGCAGATTTGTTAATGACATTGGCAGTTGTTGTGACGTGGGGTGAAGTCACTGAATGTTGAGATCACGTCGGCGTCGTGCCAGCATTACGTGGGGTATTTCCTGATTGTTTCGCAGCTAATACGCTGCCATGAGTAGTGCATTCTGGTCGCTGCCAACGATTTTGACCACTCCGACTGCTGAACCGAGGGTCCTGGGTTCTAACCCCGGTATCGTCAACAAAATATGTGATGTATGTACGATCTTAAAGGTTTTTGTTCAATGTAAAAACAATTTCAATTGTAAAAGCTGTTTTTATAATTTACTAAATATCTGCTTATCTTATTTTTTAGTTATATTAATTCAGTTAAATAGCGTATGATCATGGCGTGAAACATCTATTGCGCATAAGGTGGATAATACTTTTCCGGAGGCGTGAGTTTCCTTTGTGAGATACCGGAACATATCAAATACCAGCGTAAGAAACGTACTGCATTCCGCGTAAGTGGAATGTGTTGTATGTCTATGTTAATTGCTTGGTTTCACCTCTATAAATAAAGTATCGATTAACCTGTGACATTTTCGAGTTAATCCTTTGTTTAAGCCGTGACTTATTTCATGTAAGGTATCCCGTTTTGTATTTCTCTAATGGTACAGGTTAGGTTTTAACTATGTTTCAATATCAACAAGATAATGTAAGCAAAGAATAAATATAAATAAGCCGTGTGATTTTATAACAAGATGAGTCTCTTGTAAGACACTTCTAGGACGCACCACGGTATGGAACCAACTGTCATTCACCGTCCGAACCAATCGACTTAGGGTCCTTCAAAAATGAGCGTACAATTGTTTAAAAGGCCGACAACGCACTGTCTTCACCTATATGGTGTGTCTCCTTTAAAATGTACCAGTTAACAGACAAAAAACAGAAATATTTAAATAAGAATCACTTCGCTATATTCAAATGACCATAAACAAACTCCGACAACATACACTTAAAAACTCTTAATCGCTTTGATGTCCTTATGTTGGAATTTAGTTAAAAAAAATGTACTTAAGTAATGTTTGGGCTACGAATATTATGCTTCTTTACTAATGATTTGTTAAATAGAGGTTCGCGGCGTTCGCTCTCTTGCGATCACCCCACTATTAATGTAAAATATCCTTATAACTTTATAATGTCATCAATCGATCAGTCGGATGTGCAAGGCGGAACCTCGTTACGACCGGATTGACGTTAAGGCAAAGCCGTCTAGACTAGTGTTTTCTTTTATTGAAACGAGATGATCTTATATTGAATTATATAGACAGATATTGAGTTTCAAAAATAACATTTTAAACGGATATAAAAATAAATTTCTAAGAGTATTTTTAAATTATTTATTTGCCTTAAAAAGTCTACTATCGAGTTACACTAACAACTACTGTTCACATACCAAATTGTATCCACGAATTATAATCTTTATGCGTGGCTAAGTTTCTCACACGTAAGCTTTAAATCTCCATTGTAGCCTTCTAAGCTCACCTTGTTTATTCGGTAGTAAGACGGAAGTATTGTAAATAGACGACTATCGATGCGATAACATACGGATTAGAAATAATCTAATTATTGCTACCTGGGCATGAGAATTGTCAAGATAATCTTATTACCAAATTAGCGAAAATAGAGACAGAGCAAGATTATATACATGGGACACATCTTACCCACGGTTCGTTATCCTCAAAAATAATACATATGCTTATATATATTTGAAATAAATACATAGTGTGTTTTTTGCCAAACCGCAGATAAATATGTTCATCATACAATTGTTAATAAAACACGGGATCCTTTAAAAAAAAAAAGTTATTTTTAAAACTCCAATTTTATCATTTATTCTGGACTGACTCTCCGTTCAAACAATCGGATTTTTTTGTGGAAAAGACTAAATGAGAAAGAAATACAAAATTTACCAACCTTATCACCTCGATGTCTCTGGTTTCATCACTTGGAACCGAATGCCTACGGTATTTCTGGACCGACCCGACTAAGGGTCTTTTAACAAGAGAGAGTATCAATTCTTTAAAGGCCATCATCGCACTCACGATCCCACTGGAAATGTGCGTGTCTCTGGTTCTGATGTGGGACCTCCTCTACCCGCTCTAATTAAGAAAATAATCTGGGTAAACATCAGGTGAAAAATCGTTATACACAAACGCTAGATTTATCGCTCGCTCATCTTTATGTATCGTGTGAATCGCGACCTTCACTATCTACTCACTACGTGTTGGGAACGATAATCGCTAAGTGTCTTATTACGAATCAATGAAAAAGTTTTAATACACGAGCTGAACCTTGAATCTATATTTTTAGAATGATAATTTAGTAATATTTATTTATTTACATATATCATCTTCATCGCACTTGAACAGTAGAAGTAAATGACGTTAATAGATGAGAGCAACGGGCGGCCTTATCGCTAATAAGCGGTCACTTCCAGACAACCCACATAATTAATAAATATTTAGTATTTGTAATTAGTTTTTTTTATAGTACGGTAAAAAAAAAATGTTTGTTTCAACCATGATGAGAAGATGAAAAGAGCGAACAATTGAATCTTTGATATACAGTAGTGTGTTATTATAACATTGGATCACATTATACCTTGTACTGTTAAAGTTCGATTTATTAGTTTATTTTAATTTTAATGTGTTATAATCACGCAATCGCAATGTATAAAATTAGTTGGGACAATTTTCATGGTAAATAAACTTAACAAGAATCTATGAATGTAATGTGTGTTCAAACTGAAAATTTATCATAATTTATTAGCTTATAAATGATCACATTCGTGACATATCCATATGTCCTATGGCTATCCTTGGCTTTTACTTATAAACAAAAGGCCTAGTTATAACCGTATATTAAAAAAAAATAGATATCTATTGTATTCAATCGATAAATGTCGTTCGTGGGTAGAACAGGCGTCACAGTGACTCACACTGCCCACGGGCAAGGGATGCCACCGAGGTTATTGTTGCAAATATAGCTTAGTAGGTGGTATGCTGTATAGGGCTACCAATGTTATATTTTGAATTGACAAAATGATTAGATTAAAATCTACGTTTTTAAAGACCAAGTAACACAACTTAATATTTTGAATAGTTGCTGGTTAAGAATCTTCTAGGTGGGTTGATCGATTTGGCTTGTGGCTATGATGGCTTGGCTTCACAAAGCTCCGAGATTGGGTCATGACGAGTAATTGGCCAATCGCTGCGTTGGGTGCAGAAGGCGGTCAGTGATATTTTGAGAATCGCACTTCTAGAATATAAAAAATTTAAAAGACCTCCGAATAGCTAAGAATGTTCCGTTGGGATTGTTAACATTAACATTTAATGTTATTTACGGTTTATGAAACATGTCATTAGCAATCATGAGATAAACGATTACCGATTTATTTTCTTTTGTTTTACAAGGGAAACTAAAAAATAATACTAATTGTCTTTATCTATAATTTCAAATCCTTATTGGCAGCCCTGTGTGATGATCACATTTCGCGTCATTATCGTTCTTAAGATTGAATGTAGGTTTAATTGAGTTTTAATGCTCTCTAATTAATGTCGAAGGTTAGCTATTTTTACCTACGGTTAACCTTTAATACACTCTTTCATCTATACTGTCAGGCGGTGAAGGTCTACGTCTGTGATCAGTGCCTTTGCTATAACGACAGCAGCATTCTGAAGGGCATTGTTCCGAGAAAGTTTCCTTTAGCAGCAGGTTCTAAAGAAATTTGTTACTCCGACTAAAAATAAATTAAGAATACATTTTTGACTACTTGGTTGAACTACGGTTATCATGCCGGATTTTTGAGCAGAGAGTCCCGGGTTCGATACCTGTGATCGTTAACAATTAGGTAATGAACATATTTGTTGGCTGTGGTCTCGGTGTTTGCATATATATTTATATAAAGTATATAATATTTAAGTGTATGTTGTTTATCAGTTATTTTAGTATCCATAACACAAGCTGTAAATAGCTCACCTTGAAGCTAACATAAAAGGTGTCCTAATATTATTATACGTTATTGTTATTATTGTTGCCTACAATTATTTGATATGTGTTATACAAATAATATAGAGATTACCCATACCCGTGTTCAAAATGTCTATTTTACTACTAAAATGTTTACATCAAAAAGGTTTAATACAAAGATGATAATTGGCTTATAAAATCTGGTAAAACAAATGATTGTAAGTAACGCAATTATTATGCAACGGAGCGAAAGTGCATCCTAAGCGCAATCGCTGAGATGCTTCCGTTATAATTAGGAACTGAGGTATTATGTTATATATGACTTGCATTTCTACGTGCTTGGATTATTATTTAATTATACACCTGTGGTCTCTGGCTTCAAATTTTGAACAATCAATTTTTATGTACAAAATATATATGTACTCCTAAATATGAGTAGCTACACGAAAACATGACACACATATTTTTTTATATAGGTAATTTTACGATTTCGTTATTAAATCAGTATCTTGAAGCGGATTTATAACTGATTGCCTTAATTGTTTTATTAATCAAAAGGAAACCCCTTTATATTATCATATTATCCTATAGGATACTTCCTGGTTTATGAAAGAAGAATCCATACAGTATGGTGCGCCATCTGCAGACACCCGACACCGTACCCGCCGACCTTGCCCTGATTAGATGGGCCTCCCGTTCATCACCTTTCTGCTTTACATATTATCTTTTGTATACAGTTTTGTATAATTATTTCCAAAGTAACACATACATATTACGTAACCCTTTATAGAAAATAAACGTGACAAAACACTATAATTATTTGATAATAACTAAATTTATACATTTTTTGAGTTAATAGTATTTTATTTTTATAGTTTTTAAATACATTTTTAATCGTACAGACTTTAAATAAATTTGTATAAAGTAATATTTAAAATAAACTTTATTCGCAATGTGGAACAAAAGTGAAATAGTAAAAAAATTCCTTAAAAATTATAAGCAAATTTTATCAGGTCACACGGGAAATACTAATGCTATTAATAAGTTTTTTCCATTTTATAAATTTACACTTCCTAAACATTGAATCCGTTGGCAAATTGGTTGAGAAATCGCTTCGGCCATTACCTGATATATGAGACAGGTGTGATTTATTAGGTTTTTACTATAACGGCCGTATGCCGGATTGCGCTGGTTTATTGTCTAGGCCAAACGCCTCTTCACATTGAGTTACATGTCATATATTACAAATAAACGAATTGTAATTTCGTCTACGACAGACAGTCCCCCCAACCCTTAGAGTTTTATTACAGAATAAAACAAATTGCAAACAAGCAATACAGTGATCCTATGATATGTAAGCCTATAAAGATTTTTGAATATCCTGTAAAGGTACAAGTGGTTCTCGAAAATGATAATATAATAATGATTTCGAAAAATACTTTTGGATATTCTAACCATTTATTGTATCATTTTTTTTTGCAATTAATACTTATTGTTTAAAATTTAAGGGCCAATATCTTTAGTGATGTTTATACCAAGTCACACAACCTAACAAAATCAATGAATGTATCAGTAACCTAATGTAGCCTAATTTATTTATTGACATAATAACCTAAATGAAATAAATAACAACCAAGGATAGTAAATTACGTTTAGTTACAAATTACGCTGGCATGTGTGTAGTTAAACAAGGAATCGTGTCGAAGCTCTTGCGAAACTTTTGCCGCGTCTCGCAGCTTACTTCATTCGGACGGACATTTGTGATCTTTGATGTGTTGATTCGATTATAGAGATTTAAAATTAACTTTTATTCTTCTGTTTGTATAATGAAATTCTCAGTGGGTCATGGTGCAGACACTTCGGATAGAACCGTCGGTTTGGTTTCATCATTTGTACCGAACTCATGTTTTTAACAATTATTCGTTAACAAAACTAAATATACAGTAATAGAATTTTATTCAATCGTTATAATTCATACGCATTTATTTAATATACAAATGTTTCAAAGTAGTATCGTCGAAATATAAGTATAAGTTTTTTCGTCCACCGGACCGATGAACCGATACCATAAACGGACCAATAATAATAAAAAAAATAATTATAAATTTGTTTATTGTTCGCAAAATATAAGTTATATATTATATACATAGGTCACTAGCCTTCACAGTAGGACACCCTGTGTCGTGGAGGCTAGTCTCTTTGTCTCTCATCTTAAACATGTATGTAAACCTTAAGTTTAGGTTTAAAAAATCAATGCAAAATAAAGGCGATGCAAAAATTTCATCACACATTTCGGCAGGCTTATATAAAAATTGTACGTAGCAGTAATATTACGGATATACATAAACCCGCAAACCCTACCCATTTGCGGGGCTATGCGGTGATGGAAAATTTTGATCCTTGAACCGAAACACAAGTGTTATTTACGGGGGACAAAATGCCCTCTAACTTTCAAAGACCCCAACCGCCGCATTGATTATGGTTGCGGAAGAGTTTAATGGATAGAAAAGTAATGTCACGTGGTATGAATAGAAGCAATGCAGCGATATATTTCCCGCAACGACCAACTGAGCTTGAAAAGGCTTTGTTAAATTCAGAGCATTCCACACGGTAAAAATGTCTCGGCAGACGTGTGACGTACTTTGTTTATTGTTATGTGGAGATATTAAAAATGTCTGCTCAACTTCATATGTTAGAAATATACGTCGCGAAATAATATTATAAAACGTGGTCTAATAAATACAGATTTTGTATGTATTAAATCGTTACTATATGAAATATTGTCTAATTGCAAGATAAAAAAAACTAATCCAGGGCGTTTATTTTATGACAAAATATTGCAAATCTGTACAAAATCCGGCCTGTTTATTTTTATTTTTTGTTATGTATCAAATAAAAAGCTTAGAAAGGGTGTAATCATGTATATAATTATATAAATAATGTTCGTAGTGATTAAAGCCACGTGCGAGGTCGCGTGCTGTCTCAGTTCCAATCACGTTCACGTAAACGCCTTTTACAATGGTGTTTAGTTGTTTTCGGACTGATTTGGCGTGAATAAGCCGATTGAGGAGTAGATAGTTTGTGAAAATTAATTTATCTAATTCACGCATATACGAATGGTGAAATCACTAATGATTATCACATACTAATACTAGTCAGATACACGTGAACATAAAAAAAATAATCTTAACTTTGCTGTAATTGGCTGTCTTCTCGTCGGATTTATTGTCTTTGACCTACATACGGTGATCTAGGACTTATAATTAGTTTTTGATCCGTCCTTAATACGATAGCTTTATTTACGTGCAGATCAGCACTAGGGCGGATTATATATATCTAGTAGGAAATTGATGAAGAATGCAAAAAAACTTTATCTGTTAATTTTGTAATCAATGTTATTATTTAAGAACATACATCATTGCGAAATCTTACATAAGTCTAATTATAGTACGTTACAATAAGTATTTATTTATCTATTATTTTTACTATATATGTATCTTGACCAACACATTATGACAGACTATTGTACTGCAAATGTATTCGTAGTATGAGTATGGCCAACAGGAAGAGCTATATTTAATTTTGTAAATTTACACAGAAAATTAAAAAAAAGGTCATATTTTCTGCGGGAACAAAAAATATTATAAAGCATATTTAATATAAGTGACTTTAGGGTGTGCAACGAACCGTAACTACCTTGGACTACGGTGTTTGCAAGGTGCACCTTCACGAATTAATGATTTGTTTGTATATAAACCGATGACTCACTTCGTTCATTTAACATCAAAGCCATTATGTATTGTCACATATATGTGATTATTTTCCGTGTTTTGCATGTAGTGTTTACATAGTGATAGGTGTGGCAAGAGCAGGATATATTTGTATTAATACTGTTATGTAAGCTGAGCATAAATGGTAACCGGAAATGTGTATTGCATTTTCCGTTGAGAACATAAAGATCGAATTACATATAGTTTTATTTATTTAACATATCGTTACATAACAATAATGTAACTGTAGGAAATATTTACACTTACGATTAGGTGGGGAGCGCCCGGCCTTACTTTAATGAGGTTTTTTTAAAAATAATTTTGGTAAATATTCCTGGGAACTAAAGGTTCACAATAGAATTAAAATATGTGTTTTACACATAGCTAAGATTAATAATCGACATTGTTATTTGCTAGTTATTTGGGTCACGTATCAGTTTAATCTAATCGCAATAATTTGCGAAATCGATATTTTTTAACACGCAAAATCATTTTACACACCGGAATTGGTCGGATTAAATTTCTTTGGTTTCTCGGTTATGGCTTCCTGAAACATGATATTGTTAAATATCTAATATCCGGAATATTACCACTTGAAATTAACTAGAAGAAACGACACGAATAAAATTATTTTTAATATATAATATTTCTTATGTGTATATATAAAGATTTTTTGTTCAATTCAGATATTATCAGTGCCTTTGTGACACACATATACATAACACACGAACGTGAATTATTATGTCATACGATGAAAGAGATGTTAAATGCTCAAATTTATGACTCAAAAAGGTTATATAAGAAGACTACAGTAGTAATATTACCTAGTCTAGACTGTGATCGCTTTTGAATGTATAATTAAATATAATAATATTATTTTGAATCTAGATGAAGTGGAATAAGTGTGGAATACCGTACCACACAGCTCCAAAGGATTTTTTTTTTATCAGCGCCATCTAGCAACAATTAATATAATTTAGCAACAAACCCCAAGGCCTTTGTTGTGTGTAATCGCGCATTAGCTCTAGAAGCCACGTTACACGTGTAAACTCTATTCTCTATGTTCCGATGTAACGTTTTCAAAATGAGTGAATTTCGCGAGTGACAAGTAAGTGTCGGCGGCACTTGACCCACAATGCACAATGAACTATAAAAATAAACTGCACCTTAACGTATTTCATAGGGGCTTTACTTTGTCATTGAATATTGATTAATCGATACGTAATGATCCTTCATGGTTTGAATAATGTGAAAGTTGTTGACTCGTCGCTGTCATTTACAGCTTATTATCATGTCACTTTAAATTATATGACTACATTAACTACTACTATAGAGTTTTTTTAAATCCTAACTATAAATATTTTATGTAAGAGGAGGCAAACGAGCAGGTATTAATAGCGACTGCTCTAATTATTCATGTAACGTTACTGGATTTAACGAGAAACTCCCTAAAGCGTCGAGATCTTTTCAAGCCTTGGGTTGGTTTAAAAGAAAGAAAATATGTTTATTTGGACACACAATAAATTATAAATAACTAAAATAAACACATTGCATTGTTGCAAGCGCCGCGGGCGTGCACCAAGTGGGGTGCTGCTCAGGATTTGTGTGGAATATATTATTCCACACTGCTGATTTTCAGCAGCCCCCAGTTGCCGCAAACCGCTGCACGGCGCCAAGTCCGAGGCTTTTTTTTTAAGTTTAGCTTGTATTGTAATTCTGTATTTCTCACTATAACGCCATAAAATGCACAGTCCCCTCAGCGTTGTTATATAGAGATAACACTGTATTTTAAATAATAAACATAAGAATTTGAGGCTATAAAGGAAGCCAATAGATATTTGTGCTAGTTTATAGTGTATATTTATTGATAGTAAAGATGTAATGTTCGTTTTGTGGATTGTATTCTGCGCTCTTCGTCGTAAAGTACCCTCAATAGTCTCACAAACCTGTTTCGCGAATATTAATTAATTTTGTATGGGTTTTCGTTAAGTAGTAATTTTTAGGTAGTGAAAGTGATAGTTGCTTAATCGAATGACCGCGGCTGTTAGATTATCATAGACAATTATTGATCCAAGCGTAAATAGGGTTTTGTAAAAAGTATCTAATCTAATAATTATTATAATGTATTTGTTATTGTATAATGTTTCAAGTTCCCATTTAATTGTTTTATGTGTAAACCTAGTTTTATTATCTCATAAGTTTATTGTATTAAATATTAAGCACATAAGATGGGACAGATATAATAAAATAAATAAATAACAAACTTGTCTAAAAACTATGCGAATATTTACATATATGTATGTATTAATTTAGTACTACTCACTCATTACATGAGGGTTGCATAAAATCTAAAATCATCGGATCACAAAAAAATTGTATTAAAAATATGAAATATGTTAAAGCTGTTTTTTAATTACATTTCGTGATATTTCAGAGAGGAGGTCCGTGAGCACGCAGTTCGGTGGAATTCAACATTCTCGTTTGTGTGCAAAATGTACGCCAACGCGAACACGGGTGTGTTGGAGCCGGCTAAACTGAGAGTTTCCGTACGGAAGGAGTGCAAAGGTACCTAATTACAATTGCCTGGAACTAAACATCATTTAAGCTCAAAACATCATGACACACATGCTCTATATTACCTTGTTCTAAACGAAATTAAATGTCATCATAATAAATTTTACATATTCAAGGGGACATTTTTATAATAACAGCTACCTTTTAAGTTAATACGTTAAACAGACGTTAAATATGCTTTTGACGTTGTGTACTGTTCCTTATTGTGTAGTTTGGTGTACGGAATACTGGCTTGAGCTTTCAAGCTAAATATTATTTCTCAACATAATTGTTTTTGTAACTAAAAAGTGTATATCGCATTTTCGACAGTGATATTTAAAAGTTATATAATCTTAACGACTTAGTGTTTGAAATCTTGGCGAGCTCGTTTCTTGCGAGTTAAAGAAAAGTTTAGCAGTTTCCTCCCAAGTTTTTAACTATAAATTTTATAGAACAGGTTGTTAACTATGAAATTTACAACGTTTTTAAGTCTATTTTAAATTGTCTTAACAGTCATATAAATCGGTTAAACTTCAAATAATTTTTTATTGAGTTAATTTTCTACGGTGGCTTTACTTCTAATGAAATACCGAATTACAGACTCTATAGAATGACTTAAATAATTTGCTTTCAGGCGGTCGTTCATACCAGAAGCTGGGCTTTTGCGACATGAACCTCGCAGAGTTGGCGGGCTCCGGTGAAACGACACGGCGTTGTCTACTGGAGGGCTACGACAACAAATCCCGGCAGCGCCAAGACAACTCTGTTCTCAGGATACGTATCAAGATGAATATGATCTCGGGAGACCCTCTGTTTAAAGTGTTAGTTTATTTATTAATTTTGTATTACGCAAGTCTTTCAATACATGTTTGTGCGCGCCGTTTCGTTGATAGTTTTTATTGAAGGGTTTTTTTTTCTTTAAATCTAGCATATAAAAGAAGGAATGTATTATCTGTTAATATGTGAGATAATTTTTCAGACCTGAAAATAAACAAGAAGTGTCTGAAGGCCGATCGGCAGGGACTCCGGACAGCGGAGCGGATACAGCGCCCGCGGCGGACGACGATTGCGCCTCATCAACAGCCAGCTCTGGTTTTGGCTCATTGACCAAGAAGCACAATTATGGTGAGTGCATAGTGCTAGCATTAGCACGAATTAAATTATGTAAATACGGACCTGACGGATATTGCTTGAAATAACTTAATTCTTATTACTAGATTATGTTAAATTAAATAGTTTGTGCAATGGTTTCGCGTTGGATTATCTTTTATAAACTTTAATTTTTGTAGAGGGTAGTCACAACCAGCCGTTATCATCTCTACCGTCATGTGACCTACCTTCACCTGAAACAGAGGAACCACCCACATCTCTGCCGGATTGTCCCGGTAAATACATTAAAATAATCTTTACATAGTTTAAAGCTTCACAACGTTAGGTTAACGTTATTCTACAGTGTTCAACCAGTTCACTCAAATGGTAAACTCTTTAGTTATCATAGCTTTGTGTATTTTTGAAAATTTCAATCTATTGAATATTTTTTATATGTAGATATACAATAACTATTGTGGTAATATTAATTCTCCAAATTTTAGTCTAAAAGTGTATGTTATCCGAAATTTTTTTTTATTAACACACGTAATGATTTGAAACTCACCTGTTAAGTGTTGTTTTTCAGGTTTAACCGTGATATCAGGCGCATGCGCCGAATGTCACCAACAACCTCACACGCACTCTCGCAACTCGTCCAACACATCGGGAGACATGAGCAGCAAGGTAATGCTGGTAAACGAATCCAAATTTTGCCTTATTTTTATAATGTGTACGTTTTTTTTTATAACTGGCATAACTACTTGTATTTAATTTATATTTAATGTATGTGAAAACTGTGAAATTAATTGTCTACTAATTACTTACACAATTTTTCAGGCATCGGGATACGGCAGTTCCGTGTCAGCCGCATCAGCGCATTCGAGGCAGAGCTCCGAGGGCGACTCCGCGCCTGACAGACCACATCACAATAGGTAATATACCATGTACCCCTCGGCTATTAATTGAAATTGTATTAATGTTATTACTTATTGGGCAAAATGTGTTTTGTCATGGATTTGAAAGGTATAATGGTAAATGAGAGCATGATGATGGTGGAGCCAGAATGTCGTCGTGGTGATATAGAATTCGCTGTACAGTCCGAGCTTCGTTTAACCGAGTGAGCACGTAACTAATCCGAGCCTGTTAATTAGCTGGTTAATTTTGTTTATTTTCTCCCCCTCCCCCCGCCCCAGTGTGCGCGTGGAACGAACTACGAGGACCACCACGACAGTATACGTGCCGCGATGCAAGCACGCGGGTCTCGCCAAGCTGGTCATAGAGAGGACGCTCACTGACACGTCTGACCTTTACCTCTCTCCTCCCTCTGACACCTCCGACCCCTATCTCACCCCTAACGCGACCCTCACAGCACAGCCCGACGTCATACCGAGACACGTCATCTACTCGCCCACCAGCGAGGAGTACAGGACCCCGGACAGCACAATGTACGACGACTCCTTCTCTATGCCCACGTACTTCGATCAGAAGAGACGAGCCGCATCGATCATATCGTCGGTCGTGGAACCGCTCACCAACTTTCAAATCCTCAAACAGAAGTCGCTCAACACCATTCCGGCTCTAATAGAGAAGAACAAAAAGAATGAGGAGTTGTTCACGAACTTTCCGTTCCTAACACCACTCGCGCATAGAAAGAATTCTCTTGTCGCGAACAGGCTCTCCGGTTGTATCGAAGATGAGTTCTATTGCATTCCATCTGAGCCCGAGGATCTCACGGAGAGGATAGACGTGAGGCATAGGTTCAGGAGTGTCTCCAACCGGGCGCTTAATGAGCAGATGACGTCGACGCCAAAGGCAGAGGTGGAACTGCTAAGGCACAGCGTCGCCGAATGCGCAAGGTGAGTCCCGCGTGCTTGCCTCCCTTTCCTCCCACGTCCCCTCCTCTCCTCATCTCGCTGAATTGGTTGCGGATATGACTGTCTCTCTCTAATATTTCCCTTTCACTTAACCGCTTCGGGTTTGGACGCGCGTGGATGCCGCGAATGTTATCATGTTCTAAAACAATTCATTTGTTATGTTTTATGTCATTCAAGTCTGTATGAGTAACGCGAATAGTTTTATTTTCTTGCAGGCTGAAGATTTAATAGAATAAATAATCTGTATAATGCGAAACTTACAAATTAGACTATAAGATTAGTATTAACGATATATTGACGTGTATCCAATACGGACGCAGACGCGAGTGCGGTGCGGATGCGGGTCGCGCGTGCGCGTCGTGCGGTGCCTGTACACTGCAGCACAGGCCACCTGTCACATTGTCAGTACACACGTACGCTGTGCTTCACGACTAGCCTGTCATTTCGAATTTATCAAACCTTTTTGTGTTTAATTATTCTACATAGTCTACATTTTTTTACATAGTATTGAAGCACAGTGTGAATACATGTTGTCTCGTAAATATGTTGTGTTATATTTTATTGCGTTTTTAATTTCAGGTGCTTTTTATATCTTATGGTTAATATGTGCTGTTGTTTTTTTTATTATTGCATGAACTTTGCTTTTGCCATGCATGTTTTGGAGCTTTGAAATGCATGTTTAGTGTATTTGGTATCAATATACAGAATTATACATACATTTAGTTTTGTATGTAACATAAGGTTGGTTTAACTCGTTGCATCTATAAATTCAGTTTGATTTAACTAGAAGAAAATTTATTGAAAAAAAAAGACTCAACGAAAATTCGACAGTTTTTATTTTTGTAGTCTACAAAAACTAAGGTTTAAAAAACAAACTCATTTGTTAATATTTGAAAAATTCGCGTTTTTTATTAGATTTTTTTGATTACTAATAATGCAATGAATAATGGTATTTCAGAAATCCGTCGTCAGGGTCATTGACCGCGTCCGCATCCGAGTCGGGTTCGTTGGAGCGCGCGCGCGCCGCCCTCGAAAGACGGAAGCGGGCCGCCGTCCCGCCCGTACAGGACGACACGCAGGTAAACTTCCATCAAAAGCTCTCTCCCAACACTTTAACAGCCAACATTCGACCCGACGTGACGTGAACTTATTTGTATCAATTGATTTACAGCATGCGGTGTCGTGTCGTGTTGAAAACACGCGTGTTAATCCGAAGTCACTTATTGAGGAAATCATCTCCGCCACTGATCTCAAGCAGGCCGTGGAAGATCCGGCTGAGAGTACGTATATTCTCACCATCGTCATTAGGACCGAGACTTGTCTATTATTAAATAGCTTTTTGGCTTTTCAATTGATAATAATATTTCAAAACTTAGTTAATAAATGTTATATTATTTGTAATCTACTTAACATGTATTTTTGACATTACAGCTTCCGGTCTACAACTCTTTATAACGCCGGAAGGAACCGCGGAGCTCGGTTCGAGACAGCGTGCGAGACAACTCGCGAGGCGGGATTACCAGAGGGTTGTCCTGCATCCTCATCCCAGACCACACCCGAGAGACCACAGGTGATACTTTGCCCTCACACAACTCTATTATTGTTTATGTTTTGGAATATTTAATGAATAGAAAAAAAATGTTTTTTTTTTTGTTAAATGTAATGTTGTGTCAGGTAGCCAACGGTGTGAGGGTGTGCGCGCGCAATGCAAACCTGACACTTGATACCCGCGAGGTGCGACGCCGGCGCGGCTTAGTGTGAGTGAATGTTGTTCGAGTCCCAGGACACTTTGTTGACTGTTTGTTCAATGCTCGGGAGCTTGCTGTCTCTATCACGTCGCCTATAATAGACAGAGATAGATGTTGCGACGAATGTTAAATGTCTATCGAATATGCAGTGTTGTGCGTTACCATGGTTACGATGGGAAAACGTGCGACAAATGTCTGTCTGTAGCGTTTTAGAGGTGTAGGAAGAAAATCTGATGCTTGAATCAATCTAATTGCACCGTATTAATAAAACTCTGTTGTCCTTTGATTTTTCACCATTAACGGAAAGAGACAAAATAAAATCGCGTCAAACTGTTAATGAACAGTGCAATTAGATTTATTTATTTATAAATATTATGACATGTGATGAGACATTTTCGCCAAGAACCTCATCGGAACTTGATAAATAATTTTATTGAGTTTCGCTTGTTTTTGGTATTTTAACAAGATAGCAAGCGAAGGTAGTTGTATATAATGTTCCTCTATAAATGTCGTTCGACACATATTTATTGTTTTTAATTTATGCCATACGTTTTACTATGTGTAATTGGATGTTCAGGGAATGGCTCCATGTAAATACATTTGAATGATTCGCATTGATTTTATTAAATGTTTTTCGATTCATACCTTAAGCCGTTCGATTGACCCGTTCGATTCCTCGTGTAAAATAAGTTTCTCGTGGGTTCGTTAGCGCTTGTGTCGTCAATTTTCTATGACTTTTTCTATGACAATTTGTGTTTATTGTGATCATCGCTTCCATTATTTACGAATGTGTTCTCACAGCATTGCCTCTCGCGGGTTTCATAACGAGTGCTCACACGACGGTGCTAACAGTGTGTAGTTAGATTACTGTGACGTCATATTTTTCTTGTTGTCTGAAGGGCCCTCGCAAAAGTCGAATTGATTAACTTAAGTTTTTATATGATAATTTAATTAAGGCTTGGACTTCCACCTGCGATGAACCTCGTTATCTTTTTTAATAATTAATGGATTTTTTTTAACGGACTATAAATTCTTAAATGACGTTTTATATAAATGCAATAAACGATTTCCAAACGAACTGAATCTTCCAATGATGGTTGAGATAACGCGCTCTGTGTGTTTTTTAAATTTGTATTGAAATAATTCAATTAACGCGAGTATGTCAACAATAAAATATTATTGGCATAAAATGTTTCGTCGGTCTGTGAAGCTTAAAGCTCAGTTCTGCCTATTATGAGCCTGCTACTGGCATTTTATTAGTTTTCACTGTTAAATGTAAATTGAACTTAAATGATATAAATAACAAAACGGTATTCGCAAATATTTAATGTTTAAATAGTCGTATATCAGCTGTGCCAAACAATCGTATAAATCCTTCATACGAAGTATATTAAAATAGGTGTAGTTAATTAAAATAGAAAATCTTTACAAAAATTAACAGAGTCCGATACGACTCTTGAATCGCAGGTTTTGAAACGATAGTTTAATTCTGACGTGTCTGTTAACTCTGTATTCATATATTATAGACGCGTCAAATCTCAGATTGTTCACACGCTGGACTCTAGAAACTCGCATGAAGGATTACACGATGCAAATGGGCCGCAGTATGTTTTGTACGATACAGTCATTCCCCTGCGAAAGCTTGTGGCTTGCCGTTAGGCGTAAATGTCCGCCGCCTGACATGGACACACCCGGACATGGCTACCGTGAAGGTTGCATTTATGCTATATCATGTTTGAAATTATGTATTCAGTATTAATGTACAATTAATTAATTTATTGTCGTCAAGTACATCGTAACGTGTATTGCGATGTGTTTTTGGACAGGCGAAGTGGGCGGCGGCGTTTTGTATCATGTCATTTTTAATACAGCCTGTACAGTGTTTGAATAAAGGAAGTGTTTAGAGCTATATATTGTGTTTCATTTTCAATCAGTTTCAATGTCCAATCGCTTTGAAAAGTTATATGAGTGCTTCATGATTTGTCTTATAACGAAAAAGGAGAATATCCAGGATTCAGAGCGGCGTTATTAAAGGCCGGCAACACACTTGTCGTTAAAAAAAGGCTGATTATTTTGATGACGAAAAAGTTTGGGAATGAATTATCTCCAGCTTATCCTTGCCTTAAAAAGTGTACTGGGATCATTTCCAAAAACAAAATCAACCAAGCCGAGTTTCTTGCCTGCTTCTTCTCAGCTTGGTTGCGTACTCTTAGAACTGACCCTCTGATTGGGGTTTTAAAAAAGAAATAATATATTTCGTAGGTCTTTATTTGAATAATAGAATTAACAAGATACCCCTAAATGTGTTTCCGCGACGAATGATTAAACCGAACTGAAGTTAATCTATTGCACGATAACCTAAATACTTTGCCTAGGACGCATAACACGGTTTTAAGATAAGTTTACGGAATAGGAAACAGAGTTGAATTTGAATTTACTCCATACGGAGACGAGGTTGAGGGTTAGGATCCTGGATATCTGGAGCGGAATCCGGGTTTTCAATATCGAATTTACGAGAAATACATCGTTTGGTTTTTACAATAATTACTATGACAATACTTAGAATTATTAGAAAAGAAACTACACTGAGACTAAAACTAACATAATCTGAAGAATTGTAAAAGAAATTATCCGAATTATAATCTATTGAGTTTAAGTGTGAGTCTTGAAGTAGATTCAAGCTGTCAAAGTTCACATTACGTAATTTAGGCATGAAAATGTTAGCATTTATTTTTGAAAATTGGATGATATCACAACAGCTGTCATTAATTATATTAAAATCTGAAACAACTGGACTAGTATTAATTACATAAATGATTTGGCTATGAATTTATTTTCTATACAAAAAGCCATACAGCCTGAATTTAAAGTAAGTTTTCCAGTTCCAGATATAATAATTGTAGGGTCACACATATTTAGGCGCGTAAACTGTATACATATGTGCGTGTGCTCACATTACTTAGTTAGTTAGTTAGTAGTGTACCATCAGTTAAAAGAAATAAAAATTGATTGGGCTTTCTTTTATTCTCTATTAATGACCAACATATAAACACACTACTCAACAATAATATCATTTGTTTTATGATGACATTCAATAGTTATTTTCACATCATTAGATTCAACATAAAGCCATTTATTATTACTTAATTTATGCCAAATATCAACTATACCAAATATAAACTTTGTAGTACATGTTTCAGGTAAGTTTTCTATGGCTTTGGTGATAATTTCTGTCTCACAAATTGGATAACTAACAGTATTAAGTATATCTAAAGGATAACAAATATATGGATGTCCTATCATAATTCTACAAGAACTTATGCTATCAAAATTGAAATACGATTTCTTATCTTTACTAATTCCTAAGTAGGTATTACCTTGTAAAGGTTATACGTCTCTATGTTTACAAGAGGTATCTTAATTACAAATACTAAGTTATTGTTAATAACATATGAAACTATTTCTGCAAGATTTAAAAGGATATTAATATTATCGATATTTAATTCTACAGGAAAATCCTTAAGCCTAGACAATTCCTTAACGTTACTAACTAAATCTGTATATAATTGCAAAGGAGTAACAATAGAGGGATGAAGAGTGTTTGTTTTTTAAAATAATACACTATTAACAAGTTCTTCGATTTTAAATGAAAGTGTTAATAAACTACTCTGTAGTACACTTATGATTTCATCCAGTTTTATCTTAAAATTGACAGAGTCATCAGAAACATTTTTGACTGTAATAATTAATTTATCGATGACGTCGTTGGGTTGAGATTGATTTTGATTAAGTTTATTCATAGAAGCATTACAATTTGAAATGGCTGCTTTAGAGATATATATATATACTTTTTTTTTTAGGTTTGCAACGAGGTCTTTATCAATCTGTTGCATTTTGGCAATGGCCTTGTTATACCTATGTACATCATTTTCATCTAGAGTTCCAAAAATGTGTTTAAATACGGTTCGGATAGTCACGAATAATATTTTTAAATAACGCATCTAGTTAGTATTCGTTATATCTGAACGAAGGTCATATACGGAATCAGGTAAGAAAGGTTTGTGTCCGAATAAAAGTTCATAAGAGTAGTTGTATGGACGTTGGTGTTATACGCTAAAATAGCAGTATAAACAAATTTATGCCAGTTGTTCTGGTTCTCGTTTACAAATGATTTGAGATATTGAGAAGTAGAAGAGTAGAATGGCTCCGCTCGAGAGCACCTTAGGTGCTGAGAGGACCATAGATATTTAATTTTAAGGAATTCACAGATTTTCATAAAAAGGTCAGATGTGAAATTTGTACCTTGATCTGTTAATATGGACTTGGGAATGCCACAAATGGAAATGTAAGCAAACATTCGCTAGTTTCTTCAGCTGTTGTAGGTACTACGGATGGGATACGCACTTGAAAATTTGGTAAGGTCATCTTGGACTGTTAGGATGTATCGTAGGTTTATTGCACCAGCTTTTGGTAGAAGATAGACGCCCTATTAATATGTCTGAGCGCTTTGTTGGATTGAACTAGGGAGCAATGTTTCATGTAATTTTCTATGTCAGATTTAATGTCCTTCCAATAATAATTCTCCTTAATTCTATTGTACATCCGGGATGAGCCAAGATGTCCGGCAATCGGTTTATCATGATTTTCTTTTAAGATCTTAGGTATTTCACACAAGGTTGGGTTGATTATAGAATTATGATAAATGTTAATGGTTATATTTGTACCATGGAATAAATAATTTATTATATTTTGGTTGAATTTAAGGTTTCTAAGACGTTCTTGAAATCAGATATAGCTACTTCTGTTAAGGTCTCAGTTAGCATAATTTCATTCCTAACTTTCTTTAAGGTATCCAATATATATTTTTAGGACGACTCATCAAAATAATGAACTTTAGTGAATAAGAGGTAGAATGTCTTGCCAAGAAAAAGATAACAAGCTTTAAATGAATAAAGCTTTTTTTCCTCGATTTTGATATCGTCTGGCTTTTCGCAGTTGCTCAGTAAGTAATTCTTCGATATAAGGATTTGATTCATCATGGTCGATGGATGTAGGTAATATAACAATTATACATTTACTTTTCTTAATACTATGGTTAAATTCTTTTATATTAGTATTTAAAGATGGATCTTTATTCTTATTAGTCATAGTCTTTAAAAATTGAGGATAGTCATTGCTTGGAGAATCTAAATTGATTGAAGGGTCTATAACATCGTTGTTACCATTATTAGCTTCAAGTGGGAAGCCAGGAGGACTAAAATCTATGACGCAGTCGTCAAGCGGATTAAGATTATCTAATGGGATAAGGTCAAGAAACTCATTTCCCGATGTTGGCTGGAAAGGACTTGGATAGGATTTGGGTCACCAAGATCAAGGTCTTGTAAAATGGATTCAGGATTAGGATTAGGGTCTGTTTACAGGGAAACGCGACAAGGCATCAGCATTACAATTAATTTTACCCTTTTTATATTCGATTTCATAATAATATTCTTCTTATTTAAGTCTCCATCTAATTTATTTCGAACCTGGTTCTTTGCAATTAAAAAGCCACTTTAGTGGTCGATGATCATTTACAATTGTGAAGTTATGACCAAATAAATAAGGTCTATAGTTACATTCGGCTTTGTTTAATGTTCGTGATGCATATGCTATAGGTCGATTGGCTCCAATGGGCCCTTGGGATAGAATTGCAGAGATAGCATAATTAGATGCATCACATGTCAGAACAAAAGGTTTAGTAAAATCCGGATATATTAGGATTGGTGCAGAAATTAATGCGTTTTTAAGATTCTCGAATGATAAGTCATGTTCGTTATTCCAAATGAGGAGAAGATCTCTTCTGTAAAAGTTGAGTAAGAGCATAATGGTATACGAGTGAATTCGAAATGCCCTTGAGGAACGGATAAGGCTGATTCAGGACTGTCTTTATCGGAAATCTTTGTTTGATGAAATCCGGAAGCTATATTTAGACTTTCCTAGTTGGTCTAATATCTCCGAAATGTTGGGAATAGGATATGAATCACCAATTGTGATGTCAATGAGTTTACGATAATCTATTACGATACGCCACTTTCTTTGACTCGAGGCATCAGCTTTTTTGGGTACTATCAATATGGCTGATGACCACGGTGATAACGCACCAGTATTGGTCTTCTAGAAATTGAAGTATTGATTTTAGTATAAGGTAAATACCGATTTTTGTTATTTCATATGACTAAAGTCTCATCTCTGCAGGATTTAGAATCAATTTTAATATCATGGATTTTGTCATCATGATCATGATTTATGTCTTATTAGGTTTAGGAATTGATTGTCTTTGATATTGGGATGTTTGATTATAATATACTTTGGTATTATAATTTGTGCCCTTCTTTGTATAGGGACCTATACGAGCCAGGCATTAGTTTAAATGATCGACTGTGTCTTCTTTACGGTCAATATCTTCCATGTTATCAATGTCATAATCTTGAATTTGTTCTGTAAAGTTTACGCGATTAGAATTTCGCGGTTGGAATTTATTATTATTTTGAAGTTGGAATCTTTTATTATTATAGTCGCGTAGTAGTAGTTTGCGACAATTTTTGATAATATGGCCTTACAGTTACGGCAAAATAACGGTTGTGTTGTGCTTTGGTTTGCATTATAGTTTTTAATAAAATTTGGTCTAGATTGATAACGATCTTTATGTTGACTTTGGTAATTTAAGCGAGGATTTCTAATGTTTGTTTTTTCCATTATTTGGAGAATTATTGTATCTTTTCTTGGAAACTTCTAATTATTTTTACCTACACTTGCAGGATTTTACGTGAAGCACTCGGAAGACGTTCCGGAGGATTTTACAAAATCCCTTTACACTGCCACCAATCATAGAACTGACCCTCCGATTGGGGTTTTAAAAAAGAAATAATATATTTCGTAGGTCTTTATTTGAATAATAGAATTAACAAGATAGGATTAATAAGACCCGTAAATGTGTTTCCGCGACGAATGATTAAACCGAACTGAAGTTAATCTATTGCACGATAACCTTAATACTTTGCCTAGGATGCTGACTTAGCAAAGAGTCATCAACATTACTTACAGGGATGTATTATAACAGTACGAACAGGCGTAGAAACACTTAGATTTAAGACGATTCAAAATGGTCCTATGTACCTTAATGAATAAAGACATTTTGACTTTGACTGTAACCTACCTGGCGTTGCTGGTGTCCATGAGCGGCGGTTGGCGGTTGGTTGGTTGGATGACTTCGGTGACCTGCCTGTTCGTTTGCCTCCTTCTGTTACTATAAAAATTATTTTCTTACTGCTACCAATTGGCAATTGGCTCAGCATCAGGACAGTTCAATTCTCGAGTAGCCTTACAATGCTTTGTTATTTTAATTGTCAGTAGCACAATTTTGTATGAATTGTTTATTTTAAAAGAGCAGCTATCGAGTTTCTTGCCGGTTCTTCCCGGTAGATGACTGCCTTCCGAACCGGTGGTAGTGTAAGAATTGACGATTCAAAAGTGTCTTTATAAAGACCTACTTGAATATAGATATTGTGAGTTTGTGTTTATCTATAAAACATATCAACTCCAGAATCATGTATTTGTATGATAAAGCAGTTAATAAAAAAAGCAATAAATCCATTTATACGTTTATTAAGTAATGAGTAAAGGCCAATAAACTTGTGGCTAATACATAGTCGTGTGGACGGTAACAAAGTCGAAACACGGGCAGCTGCCTGGGACAGCTGTACAGCTGTGACTGCTGGACATTAATTCAATTATTATATGGGTATAACATATACTGAGTCTTATTCTAATTACTACATTATTTTGCACTAATTATTGTATTAATAAATAATATTTACAAATAAAACATCGGCCAAGCGATACGGACGCGTACTATGAATATATCACAAAACTTCGACATAGTTACATTTCGTTTAAAAATATTAATCATATATATAAAAAAAAATATAGGAAAACATAATGGGAATGTCGAGATGATTGAGCATAATATCACTAATATTAAGTACATATTTTATTATTAAGTACTTTGCTACTAGAAAAAAACCATCGAACTGTGACTACATTTTGTTCATAGTATCGCGAAATAATTTATATTCTACTGTACTTAGTGCTATAATAATACCTAGTCTGCACTAAGCCTTACTGCAGGCTTAATAACGACAGACGAAATCGTCAATACAATTTTACATTCTATCACGTCTGGTGAGCACGAGAACCTTTCAATCGGTGTTAGAATAAGTGTCCGCATACATTAGTACTAGATAATTATCTCTCAATATACAGACTTCTGTTTAAGGCACTGGAACCCGCCGCCATCCAACAACGCAACCGCCCCTTCTGCCTCTAAAGACACGGGTGTAATTTTCAAAAATAAAAATTTCCGTATCTACCCAAAAGCTACCGGTATCAAACCGGTAATTTATTTTGAAGTCAAACAAAAGAGACACCTGCGCGGACGTAACGCGCGCGAGCACCTTCACTATGAGTTAATTTAGAATTTTCACGCTTTCCATTCGCTTACACTATCTTATTTACATATAGACATACAAAAGTAAGGCAGAGCCACGAGACGAGCGAGTAAATTTAGAATTTCAAGAACACAGAAGGAATACCTGACCTGATCCGCGACCGCTGAGCCATCCCGTGAGGGCTTCGGCCAACAAAGGGGTCACGTGACCCATACGAATTCAACGCCGCTCGGCGGACATTTTTTTGCTAAAATTATCTTCAATAACGATTAGATAAGTGTTATCTTAAGACATTCTTGGCCTATAAAAATGTCCGCTCCCATTAACAATAATAAAATGGACAATCGCCTATCGGCCGTCGGCTTATTTAAGTACACATTAATACGTATTAACACTAGTTTAATTTTATTAAATTGTCAAAAAGTATATTTTGTCTAATCATAATGAATACGATATACGTTAATGTTTCGCTTATATTAACACACAAAGATACAGTTAATATCTCTCTCTCTCTCTCACACACACACACACACAGTCACACACACAGTCGGTTAAAAAAGAGATTAAGTGTACTTTGTAAGATAGGAAACGTTTACTAGAGAAAATTGCTAAAAATCGACTGTACAAGACATCATAATGTTTTAAAGCTTTCACAAATGATTGTCTCTATCTCTTTCTCTTCCATGTCTCTCTCTCTCTCTTTCTCACACACAGGTACATTTTCACAATCGATTTGGTTTCGGCTTCCATGCTCGCCTACTTGCAATCTGAAAAAGAGAATCAACATTTACCAAAAGATAAAATGTCTGAAGCGATTTCTTCAAGTTAAAACAGAGAAAATCTAATTCTGTCTATTCTGTATTTCTCTTTTTATCAAATTTGATGAGTCGAAAGAAAGACAAAATAATACATTTGACAACTCTTCTACAACAAAAAAACGCAAGTGTTACTTGTTTTTGGTAATGTACTTTGAAAATCTATTAAAAAAGTTGTTTTATATTAAGAGATTCAATATATTAAAAAAGACTTCCTTTCGCTTTAGACAAGTCTGGTATTCAATTTTAAGACACAACCTTGGCTTTCAACACCACCTTCATTCGATTCATATCTACCAAGAAAAAGACAAAAAAAGGTTCAAATTTCTCCAAGAAATGTGTATTTTGTACTCACTAGATGAGCCTCTCTTCGGGAGGTGGTTTCAACGCGTTATGCATCATCTCGGCTCTCGGATTACAGTACTCCTGTCCCGAAGGTGAGTACGTGCCGCGCGTCGCACGCTTGCGTCGTGCTTGCGTTGCCAACACGGCGATCACTCCGCCCAATACCAACGCCCCCAACAGAGCCCCGCCCACCGCCAAGAGAATCTTGGTTGTGTTTCCACCTTCGTCTTCATCCGCTGTCAGCAGCTGCGAATTATATTTGATATGTTTAAGTTGAATCTTTAAATGATTCAAAATCGATTTTATTACATTAAGAATATCTGTTTAACCGACCAAAGATTTCAGTATAACTAAGTTTCCAGACGTAAACATCGACGGCGGAACAAACAAAATATAGTCCATCTCTTTCTATCTCGTTCGTTTGACATATGCCGTGCGTTTGACGGCTACAATGCTTGGGGTCCAACTGGGGATTGACAACACTTGGACGGCTTTGCCTTTGCAGTGGTTAGTCTATCTCAGATGTATTTTAACGTGTAAGCAAAATTTTATAACGACTTTCAATTTTAATTGGGTAATATTAAGGCATGCAAAGTTGGCTGTGTACACCAAATAAAATATATTTCTAATACTTGTTAAATAGTAATTATCAAAATATAAATGTTAATAAAAAGAATAACATGGCAATGCTTTGGCCTTGCTTTCATGCTAATGTTACCTGCGCACAATCCTTGCCTGTAGCGGGGTGCGTGCACTCGCAAAGATAATCCGTAACATTGGTACATCTCTGCGTACACTCTCCGCCATTGAGACAGGGGCCAGTTCGGTTGGTTCCACCCTCAAAGTACACCTCGTAACATGGATCGGGTAGCTCGCACCCATCTCCACATAGGCCTGCTTCGCATTCGCAACTGGAAAATGAAATTATAGTTATACGTTATTAAGAAACAACTTTTATTAGGAACTAAACTATGTTAACACCTTGAAATGGGCTACTTTTTTTAACACAAGAACATTTTATATTAAACACATCTAGGCTTTAATCTCACATTATGTTTTATATATGTTATATATCTTTCAATTAAACTTCTATATCGTAAATTGGTGCGAATGACAGAACACGTAATCAGAGAACGTAATCATAAAGTGTATTAGTAATAACTCTTGGAATTCCTAACACTATACTCACGTGTATGAGCCAGGCAAGTTCCGACAGACACCAGGTCCACAGTCAACGCGTTGTTCCAAACACTCGTCCACATCTACTTCGCAACGAGCGCCGCGCCATTCTGAAACACAAAAACTAATTGTGAAAAACACAATAAAATACGGTTTAACATATACTAAACAGTATTTAGGAGGCCTATGCCGATTGGCAAACAGATCTGATAAAATCAGCAAACACTAGAACCAATTTAATGTTGATTTTTTTTTTGGTAACGGTGATTGGGCTTTTAATCTTTAAAAAAAAGGCTTTATATATTTATTCCAGCGGCTCAATATGACCGGCTCGTTTGCCTCCTGTTTCATAAAAGTCTAGAGTGTTGGCTGAGTAGTATACGCGAAACACGCTGTATCACCAAATCTATTTCATTTCTCCTTCTATGTATCATACGGTAATGTCATTACGATCAGCATGTCATACACAAGACTGACCCACTTGCTGATCATGAGACGAATACAATCTGAGGCTAAGATCGTGGCTTGTAGCGACATCTTTTATTTTATTCAGTCTCCGTACTCTCATAAATAAATTATAATTACGTCACGTTCTGTCAAATTGTGTTTACGCTGTGATTAAAAGGATGATCAATCAAGTTTACTGTTAAGAATATATAACATTTTATATGTATTTGATAAACACTTTATAAGTATCAAAACACAACTGATTGTAAAGTAGTAAATTTCTTAAACAGCTGTTATATTCATACCTCTATATTGAAAATAGAAACCACATTTTACCGAACTTTAGTAAACCGCTACTGATAAAAATAAAACCATCGCAATCACAAAGTAAATAACCAAGAACAATACCTAACACGGCGAAGATGAGCACACAAATAAAAGTCCGCACAACCATTATTTCACAAACACATCACTACATTTTCGCTCTACATTACCAATAGACCTTTTTTTGTCATCTAGTTCAACCCGCCCGAAGGTCAGCGCTTCACAAACTGACAATTGATTCAAGGTGACAAATAACTGATGGGCGTTCAATTAGTCATCAATTGTGCACAACAAGTATGGAAATTGTCATGTAAATGTGGTTTTATATCGGATTTAGCAGGAAGACATATGTTTACAACAAAAAAAAAACAATGACGTAATACAGGCTTTGTGTTATTTATGTTAAGGATAAGTAATAAAAGAATAAATATTCATACAGTTGAATAATATTGTCCCGTACTAGGTCGTATTTGATTTTAATCATGAATTTATAAGTACTATATCTCTTTTTTTGAATGTTAGTTGAATGAGAAAGAAATCAAGATTCACACATAACTTGATAGTCGTGGTGAATGTACACATACATCGTTATAACTAAATAAAAAAATAGATGTTTAATTCGAATTGAAATATTAAAGTTTGAGAATCTCTTGTGTTTTATCATTTTATCTGCGTGTTCGTTATCGATACGCGAGTGGACTGATAACATTTCGTGACGCTATCGCACGAATGCAGATAGCGGAGTGCCATTGTAGACGAGGGGTTGCTATTTACTACTACATTAAAGTAATTTAAGTCAATTTAATTAAAATATTTAAATAATAATATTTTTTAAATGAAATTTATTTTTTTAAACTCAAGACATATTAGCTATTGAATTTGATTAACAATTTAAAGGCACAAAACTTCGATGAAATGTAGGTGTAATGTTTATTTCTTGCTTTATTTATTTATTTTTTATTTCTTAAACCTATACAGCTTATTCCAAAAAGCTTACACAACAAAAATAGATCAACAACAAAGCCAAAACAAGGTCAAAACATACAATCGAAAATAGACAACAAAAAAAAACACGAACAGAAAAAAAAATATATATATATACATATGAACAAGTGCAGTATATTATGTAAAGAACGAGCATTTAAGTGTGTGTGTGTGTGTGTATTAGTGTGTGCAATGGTGTGTCTGTGTGAGTGAGTGTGCGAGGTTGAGTCTTAGTTTTTTTTTTTGCTTTAAAAAATATATAAATCAGAGGAAGGCCATACATGGGTTAATTGTCCATTATTGCTTAAGTTAACTCCTAACACTTAACTTATTTTAAAATCTTATTATTAAGTAGAGACTAATGTACTAACAATTCATTGTTTAAAACATTTGTTGTGAACTTAAAAGTACGTAAATTATATTAACCACCAGCGCTTAGAGAAATTGTTTTTACGATTCTGTGGCCAGTCTTTTGGTACAGCACTTTTGACCTAGTTGGGTCAGAGACTTTATTCTATTATAATGTTAACCCATATTGACAGCCATTGAGCCAGTTAGGAATTCGATTCTTTGGCATATATAAATAAAGAAATGTCACCTGGTGGACAGTCGCACACGGCTCGCCCGTTACTAGTCCGGCATCGGGCGTTGTGCTCGCACGTGTGTCCGGACGCGCACACGTCCACCTCGCGCTCGCAACGACGACCCGCGAAGCCTTCCTCGCACCAACATGATGGTGGCTGTGTTATTAATGTTTGTATTGTATTAAGAATTACCAAATACTGTCATTTATTTACATATATAACCCTTACCGATATAGTAGTGTTGCATATCCCATGTTCGCAGTGTTCAATCTCACAGAACGCCTGTTCGCAATGCACGCCCGTCCAGCCCTCGTCGCATGCGCACGTGTAGTTGTTTCCCGAAGTCGCATCTGTATTTATTTTTAATTAAAATTTAAATTACAATAAGACCTAATTGTATAATTTATTATTATTATTTTATTTGTCGTTGATGTGCCGTCAATTGTTCTTTAAAATTCACTCATTATTATTAATGTTTGATATTTTTGTTTTGTACACAAACCTTATTGATTTATTTATCTTGTTATTCTAGAATTCAATCTATATTCCTATTTCGCTTTCTATCCATGTCCTCTGTTTCTTAATTTTCGAATTTCATCATTATTTTTTATCAGTTGTTAGTGTTAGTTTTTATTATTATTATTACCAAAAATAGTAGATATACACCTATACAATAGCGTTTATATGAAAGTGCCGTACCGTATACATCCGTGCACGTAGCGTGCGCACACGGCGTATGCGCGCACGAGCGATGTTTCGGCCGAAGACAGCGCGGGCCTGTCCACTCGGTGCTGCACTCGCACTCAAAGGCGCCGGGCAGGTCGACGCAGCGGCCGCTGTGCGCGCACGGACTGGACTCGCACTCGTCAATGTCGTGCTCGCAGCTGTAAATATAATATTATAACTTTACCTGAATCAACGTCATATTTTAGGCACAGAATGTTGATCTTATAGGAAATCTCACTTTTACGACCATGTTTTGCAATTTTAATATAGTTAAATGATTAAATGATTAAAATGAAAGATAGCAACTACTCACAATACTCCATCGTATCCATTCGGACAAAGGCACAAATACTTGGCGACGTCATCTTTGCAGGTCGCGCCATTTTGACACCTGTTATTCTCGCACTCGTCTATGTCTATCTGTTAATTATTACAGAGAAGAAATAAAACGCACTGTTTACATATGAAACACAGACTGTAAATGTCAATCGCATCGCAGGCGAATAATGTACCTGGCAATAATCCCCAGCATATCCGGCCGGACATGCGCAAGAGTAACTGTTCCTGACGTCCTCGCAATGCGCGCCACGCTGACACTCCTGCTCCAAACACAACACGCAACCGACGCCCTCGCTCCAACCCCACGGCGAACCGGATCTAAATAATTAATCAGTTTCTTGAAATATGACACAAGGGTTTAACAACTTGTATGGAAAACGAACGATAAACTATATTCTTAAAATAAATAAGAATCAGCCTGTATAGTGATACACCGCACGGCCTCTGATAACAAACAGGTTCAAAGTTGCGAGTTAATATAGAAATCTAAGATGGTATAGAAACATTGTAATCAATTTTTATGTAAATTAAATGCTTCTGTGTATGAAATAATAAAATTAATATGAAGAATTAAGATTAAAATTTTAGTGTGTTTGTTTAGACTGAAATGTGTTAAAAATCAAAAATCTAATCAAAAATATCTTTATTCATATACGTCACCAAGGTACACTTATAAAACGTCAACAAAATAAGTTTTAAATTTTCGATTCTATATTTAATGCCAGTTCCCAAGTCAAGGGCGCAGAGCGGACGAGAAGAACAGGCAAGAAACTCTCTATAAAATGTCTGATACATATTATTCTTTATGAAATATTGTGTTGTGAATTAATTAGATTAAGTATAAACAGTTTAACTTAAGACTAAAATGAAGTTATAAATAGAAATTAAAATAATAAATATACTTACAATAGCGCGTAATACGGCTGAGCGGCCAATAGGGCTGCGGCGGCGCCGACAAACAATTCCTCTTCTGTGAAGTAGGGTAACAACAATCCACCCACGTGCACGGCACCGAGACAACCCTGCAAAAGGTTCTATTTGGTTAAAACTCTTTTTATACATATTACACAGACATTTTTTGACTGTTGTAAAAATCAGATGAAAACAACAAGTCTTAGAAACAAATTTTCGATATTTACCTTAAAATACTCCCCGTTAAGATTGTCATCAAACTCGTCACCTTCTGAATACTCCCAAACCGTTTCCGTCGTATTGTCCGTCTGTTCAAAAAATAAAATATTAATAAAAATGTCAACATTATACAAAATTAAAAAAAATCAGTCAGTAATATTGTTATAAAGTCCTCATGCTCACCATATAAGTGGTGGCAGTGGGATGTGGGCGTGTCTTGGCGTGTCCGATGCCTCCGAGGGTGATGACCCCACGCGTGACCAACCGCTGCCAAGCTGACACGTCGATGCTGTCCGTGAGGGTGACCTCCTCACGCCCTTCGCCGTCTACGAATGCGGCTGGAATAATAAACACGAATGAAATCATACCAAAAAATATTTCATACATATATTTATTTACAAACATAATTTATATAAATAAAAGTACTAGAAAATTCTGATAAAAAACAAAACAGTTATTAACACAACTATAAATTATTATTAATTAATTATTAAGTTGTCTAAAGGCTCATTGTAGGTGGGATTATTTAACACACAAGAGTCAGCTCTAATGGGGCACAGCTAACAAATTTTTCATTTTTTTTTATTGTATCCATTTTAAATACTGTGTAGGTATGAAATATTAACAATTATAGAACTATGTTATTAAGTAACATGGATTATGATTTAATTGAAAAAAGTTATACCTTTAATCTGTTGATCGACAAAGGTCAGCCTCAAAGTTGTCCAATGCAAGGCGTCGTTGCGCGTACGCAGCGTACGCAGAGCAGGCAATCCACCGAGGCGCCATTGTAGCGCTGCCTGTCCCCTGTACACGCCAACGCTGAACCACGATATGCCATTGGTCGTGTTCCTCTCGGAGTCTTGCTCTGACTCGTCCAGTTCAGCGCGGAACAATGTTCCGCCTACTTTGCTCCTGATAAAATACATATATTCAATGCAAATTATAGACATATAAATATATAAAATAAACCTTTTTGAAATAATAGAAGGCGGTGTCAGTTATTGTTGATGCGTACATACCTGTAGGTAAGAGTGAGCGTTTGTGGCGGGTCCACAGGCTCAGCGAGCGCGTCCTCAGCAGGCGTACGTAACGTATACGTTAACGTCGTGTTTACGCCGTCAAATGTCGCGTTCGACACGCACTCATATCTACAAATCAATAATGTTTTTTAACATTATTTAAATCTTTAATTTCTTATTTATAACTTGTTTGTAATGATATTATAATAAATGATAATGTATTTCAAAACGACTCACCCTCTGTCAAGGTTCCGGCAGTGTGAGTTAAGTGGACAACCCTGTAGCTGACAGAACTCCACCTCGTCACATTGCTTGCCTTTATAACCACGTGGACAGGTACACCTGCAAATTATTTAAATTTAATCTCTTATATAAACCAAATATTTTAATCTAGAAGATACCTCGATAGCGCCTTGTATTAATTTATATTCAGTATATTTTTTTTAAATCATTACCACATAGAATCGTAACAGAGATGACTCGTGTACGTCAATAATTTTCTTATATTTAAGTCTACGATTCCGAAATAAGAAGAGAAGACAGCCACAACTCAGCTGGTTAACTATCATTGTAGTGTTTTAAAAATGTCCTTTCTTCCCAATACCTCATATAATAATAATAACTCACATATAATCATTCCACGTATTGGTACAGGTCGCGTTATGATGGCAGGGCGTCGACGCGCAGACGTCATCCGACACTACCCCCTCCAAAACCCCACTGGGGTCCAATTCCACTTCCCCAAAAGGCGGCGGCAGGACAACGCCCTCCACCCGAAGGGGGAAAAATTCAACAATCGTCACATTCAGCCCATTTGATATTTGCACGTCTTGAATCACGCCTTTGAAGTACTCCGAGTCGTCGGGCTCGCTGATCGGCGCCTGAGTCGCGTTCGGTAGGAGAGTAGCTTCGTTGGGCACAATCGGTGTGGGTGGACCACCAAGGTATAGTATCTGCAACATTACTCGTTTTTAATATGAAGCGTCTATTTTGACATATATTAAGTATTACGGCCTAATCAACGTTTGGAGGGTAGCGCAGCATAGCTTGTCAGTTCCCATGTAATTGGGAATATATATCCCTTTATTCATTAGTTTTTTTATGCATTTAAAAAATGTTATAACAGGAAAAAATTGCCAAAGCCAATAAGCTTGTTCAAGTGATAAAAATGGAGAGGAAAAAAGTACCTGCGCGTCCAGTTGCTTAGCAGCTGATATCGACTTCCTGAAGTACTCAGTGCCATTCAACTTCACTTGTACCAGTGTTGAATTTCGTACCACCTTAAACAGAGAATTTCACTTATTGTAACAGATACAGTTTAAAAACAAACAATTGATAAATAACCACAATGTTAGCCTAAATATTAAGCCAAGTAAAGGTTGAAACAAATTACATTTTTATGCAGCCTAATAAACATTACAAAAATCTTCTTATAATATATCAATAAATAAATAGTACCTGTATAAGATGCAAGTGTCCGTTATCCAATCTGGTACCGCCCACAGTGTAATCTTCGGGCGTGTGGTTGAACCGCAAATGCACCAACAACTCACCACCCTTCAGCGACGCTGCTACCAGTGTCTCGTCTGTACCACCGAACCTACAAATTACCCAATAATTTCATTTAATGGTAACATTTGTATTTTTGCACCAGTCCAAATTGACTATAAGTATTGTTTTATTGTGTGGGTTGCCTGGAAGAGATCGCTTATTATTACCAAAATATTTGAACAGTATTTACTTCTACCATAGTGTGCAACAAAGTGTGAATGAATAAACACGAATCGACAATGTATTACCTGCTAGACCCAGATCCGAGGTAGAATATTTGTCCGGTAGGTTTGCGCGTGCGCACGAACATGGAGATGTCGAGTGCCGCGTGCACGGCCCGTCGGGCAGCTTCCGACACGCTCACCACTACCACCGAATGGCGTTGGGCCGACTCCTGACCGAACGTTGCCGCCGTGTAATCTATGAAATGGAAGTTGGTTAGCTCGTCCGTGAGGTTGAACCCGGTGGCCATCAGTGGACTATTGGTCTTCAGGAAACCGCTATGTGGAACAGTCTTAGGACTGTGGAACTTGGGCTGTTCTCCCTTGCCAATATACAAATAAAAAAGGATTCATGAAACTGATGCAAGGCCATGATCCAGTTTTATAGCGCCGGTTCATTCATATTAGGAAAACATTAGAAGAATCACATCGACCCAACAATCAATGGTTTATAACATACAGAAATCTAATCTAAACAATGTTAGGTTTTTTACGTAATTTTTGTAACTAAACACTTACTATACTGGCATGTATGTCCCAAATATGGCCTGGGGCATGAACACACAAAAGTGGTCCAGGCATCTTCACAATGGCCGCCAGAGTGACAAGGGTTCGGTTCGCATTGTGGGGTTCGAGGGCAAGAAGCGAGAACTCCTCTCAGCACCACTCTTGGGCCCTCATCCTCCTGACCCTCAGGTTCTACCTCTTCTGCCTCCTCAGTCTCTTTATCACCCCAATCAGACCCTACACGTTCGGTACTATATTCGGGCATGGTCGTATTGGAATCTTCCGGTATTACCTGTAATAAAAAAATGAAAATTGTTTACTCGTGTGGCAGTGTTTATTTTATAAGTAATTCAGTGTAATATAGGGAGGAATTGAATTTAACAAGAAATAAATGTCATCAATAAAAAAACATAACTACTATTATGAAAATTATGAGCACTCGTCGTTACCATGGTAACCATTTAAGGAATTACATACTATACACCTTTATTGAAATTAGTTTTAAACACAGAACCCTATACACACAAAATAATTACCCAATGCTGATTAACAACGACATCCTGATAACATCCAACGAAGAAATTCGGTCCGTGCGTCAAAGTCCCGTACGAAGAGCCCGTCGTGCCGAGTCGTGTGGACGGAAATGACGTCACCGTTGCGTTGAACGCCTCGTTCTGACTTATCGGATATATCGTTTGCTCCTCATTGGCTGATAGCACCACGTGCGACGAGTTTATTGTTACGAAAACCTGAAAAAAATCAATGTTTTTTTTAGTTTTTCCATAGACAAGGTGACACATTTTTGATTTTATATATTCATATATATATAAAAAGAAAAATACAAATTTGATTTTCACTCACCTTTTGCCAATTACTATCATTCAAGTTGGACCCAATGAACACTCCCTCCCACTTGTTGAGCAGGCTGGAGTGGAGGTTCAGCCTTCCGTTCGACAGCTCCAAGAAGAAGTATGTGAGGCCGCGACCCATCGCCAACAGGCCATTGCCGAGGGTGGTTTTGAATCGGAAGGAAATGTCATAACCTTCCTCGCGCGATGTGTTCACTTCCACAAAACTGCTCTTTTCCAGTGACATCGTTGTTATCTGTGATAAAAGAGTCTTGTCAAGATATAATGTGGCGTTACTAGGAAGATACCACCATTATTGATATAAGTTATTACTAAAAAATACTAAATAAATAGTCTTTTGTACGTTACTTTTATAACTTTGTAATCAATTATTTTCTACCTTCTCACAGGTGGTTCCGTAAAATCCCGGCGCACATGAGCAATTGAAGCGATGGTCTGTCTCATTGGCGAGCCAGGGCAGACAGTTGCCTCTATTGGCGCAGGGAGAGTCTGCACAGCCTCGTAGTACGACCGAACAGTTCCGTCCACCCCAGCCCGGCTCACAGATGCACATGTACGACGCGTGCCCGTCGTAGCAACGCCCGTGCGCGCACGGTGCGTATCTGTTAAAACATTATTAATCTAATGTTTTTTTTTTGTAGTTTGATGGTAGAAATAATCTGGCTGCAGTGTTTTGTTTTCAGTGTTATTTTCATACGTAACATTTCATATTTTATTTTTATTTTACTTCCACAACCCATATAGCACAATAAATACAGATTAATGAGTGAACGGCCAGAATAGAGTTAAAACATCGAATATAAAAGTAAGCTACAAAAACCAATAAATACAAGAATATGACTCTAAGTTCAAGTACCCAAAACTTTTCTATATATATAAAAAAAAAACTATATTTCTTTATCGTATATATACAGTATAAAATTCATTTAACGTCACTGGCTATAACGACAAACCCTCTAAAGCGTCGAAATCAATTTCGCTTTGGATGTTTATAGCTTGTATGCCATACATGTATTTCTTGCCCACTTAACGACAACTCGCTATAACGCCGTAAAACGCACACAAGTTCCTCACCTAAGACACTCGTCGATCTCAATCTCGCAATGGTCTCCCTCGTAGCCGGGCGAGCATTCGCATCGGTACTCGCCGATGCCGTCCACGCACTTGCCGTGGCCGCAGGGCGACGTCTCACACTCGTCGATATTTATTTCGCAGCGCGGCCCAGTGGTGCCAGCGACGCATACACATTCGAAGCTACAAACAAAAAACAATCTATTTTAATCCGAGCCAGAGATATTTGTATGAGCTAAACTCTTGCGACGTCTTTATTATGTATAGAATAATAAAATACAATTTTTAAACCAAACGAACGTTTGAACCTACCCTCCAGCGCTTTCGAGCGAGAACGGCTGATAGAACACTGGTGGTAACAGCATATGCGGTTGAGGACCCACTTGTACGGCTGGCGAATCCGGCGTCCGATACAAACTTGTATTACTTCGCTCCAGGCATATGCCGTCGTATTTGCATGGATTACTTTCGCACTCTTCTATGTCGATTTCGCAGTTTTTACCTAAACGAAAAATATATTATTGTGGGTTGTCTGGAAGAGATCGCTTATAAGCGATAAGGCCGCCCGTTGCTCTTATATGTTCTTACATCTGTTAATTTCATTTGCTTCTAGTGTTTAAGTGCGATAAAGTGTTAAATAAATAAATAAATAAATATTTGTAAGTAAACTCAACTACTACGTGGGTTGCCTGGAAGAGATCGCGTAAGGCCGCCCGTTGCTCTATCTATTAACATCATCTACTGCTATTCTATAAGTGCAATAAAGTGTAAATAAATATAGCTGTGAAGTTAATTGTCCATTAGTTAACACCAAAGCCAATAGATGGCGCTGACATGATTTTCAATTACTCGATAAAATCCGCAACTTGATTGGTACACTCAATACTTATTGAAGAAAAAAAAAACATTTCATACCCGTAAATCCCGGATGGCACGTACAGTGATAATCATTAAGGTCGTCTATACACGTGGCGGCATTCCTGCAGGGTTGTGGCGCACACTCGTCAATATTGGTTTCGCAAGTGGGTCCGTTATACCCCGTGCCCGTGCAATCACATGTGAAACTGTTTACTCCATCGGAACAAATGCCAGCGTGAAGGCACGGCTCTGACTGAAATATCAAACACTTGTTATACGACTCGTGAACATCAACAAATAGTCTGAAGAGCCCAATAAAGCATTGACTATTATTTATTTATACTTCTTATACCTAAGGAGTAAACCTTTTGAACCGGATTTTCCATTTTCATATTTCAATTTGACATACCTCGCAATCGTCAATGTCGATCTGACACCTGGCTCCAGTGAGCCCCTCGGGACAGAGACAGGAATAGCTCGCTATCCCGTCCACGCACGTCGCACCAGCCGCGCACGGATTCGTCGCGCATTCATTTATATTTATTGAACAGTCCTTGCCTAAAATATTATTTATTTCACAATACAAAAATATGTAATAAACATTGCTGTGGCTCTCGACGGAAGTTTTTGATACGCATTAAAAAATCAAACCGATTTATTCATATAAAATTTAATTTATAGTTTATTTATTTACACCGTTACCCGCGTCATGGAATAATACAAAAAGTAACAAATAATTACATATGAACCGACCTTCGAATATACTAACACAACGCTAGCCTCGCATAGCTTGGGAAAAGAATATTATGAATAGGCAAAAAAAGTTAAGTATTTCCTACGTATTTAACATAATTTAAGTCATTTAGCTGAGCGACATTCAAAATACCTACACTCTAAAATTATTTCATAACAATCAAACACGGGTCTTCTGAATTAACTAAACATAATTGACAAAATACAATTTTTATGTTATAAAAGATTGATTATTAATAAAGTATAGATTAAATTTCACAGACCTTCGAAGCCTTCGACGCACGTACACTCGTAATTATTCTCGAGGTTCTGACATGTACCACCATTCTTACACGGCGCGGACAGACACTCATCGATATCTTGCTCACAACTATCACCCGTGTAACCTGAAATATAGACAAATGCAAAAAAAAATCAAATTTGAGTGTTTTCTAAATTAAAAAAAAACGATCTAAATATCATTTGATTACTGCAAATTCAAAACGTCGCTATAAAGTCACATTTATATCAGTTAAATGTTTATTTCATATTTTATATTTAACACTACATGTCGAGTTTAAATTTGACTTAAAAAATATGAATTTCACTTGAAAAGATTACACAGCAACCTTAGTGTTGGCTTTTCGACATTCATTAAGATCTTATAAAAAAAATGAGTGTACAATATATAGACATTATAACGTTCACAAAATTATATCTCATAAACAAAATTTACCTGGTTTGCAGTAGCACTGGTATGAACCGGGAATGTTTACACACACACCATGCTTGCATATCTTCGGCATGAGAGCACATTCATCAATATCAATCTCACAAAAACGACCTAAAAAAAAATCAATCAATCTTTCAAATCAAAACTAATAATTTATATATATAAATCTTATTAAAAATTATATTCAATAACCACAAACCTTTAAAACATAATATTAACAAAATAAATAATTTATAGCTCATTGGTATATTATTATTGAAGCGGGAAATATCAATACGTTGACCGCATTAAAGAAGCTATATCAGTTTACATAGTGTTAGCGTTTGCACAAGTGATTCGTGAGTGAATAACAATTGTCTAAATGAATCATTACTCGGGAAAACTGTACGTCATTCATCATATCTCTTGACGAACGTGCGTACGTACGTCAGATAATACAATTATCAAAATTAAATCAACACTATTGTGTACCAAACGAAGGTAACTCTTATAATTATTTAACTCTTTTAATGATCATATTTAAGTTACGATGTTTTGAATTAAACGTGAGTTCCAACTATTATATAAATAAGATAAGTTTTGTTAATTCAAAGGACAAATTGGAATTTCATATCATAATTGCTAAAAGTTTAAAAACAGTTTAAAATGAGTTTTAAATAACACTCATTTGTCGCTACTCAATTCACATTTTCAAATATACCGGGTATTTGTTGTCTATGCTGTACAATATTTTGAATCAGTTGTCAAATGACATGACAGTGAAAAGTGACATTGGCTGACTGAAATGTATTTTTTAAGAATCTAAACACTTCGTCACCCATACATTCAGTATAATTAATTTAGTAATTGAAAAGAATTTTAATGGATCAATGATTGCAAAAGACCCAAATGCATACAAATACATTTTAAATTCTTTACTAAAAGCCTTCCAATGCCAGTGTGTCAGATAAAACTAACGCGATGTTGTACTTATCGCGAAATGTTTTAAGGTTATGTCGAAAACAAATAATCTTCGTAAAGTTTACACACACAGAAATTGCTAACGACATTATATCTAATAAAAATAATAAATCGAATAAAAACGTTAAAGACTTTAAAAAATTATTCTCAGATAACAAAGAAAAAATAGTTTTCAACTCTTATTTAGAGTATGAAAAGCTTGAATTAGGGGTCTTCAAGTATCACCTAAAAACCCTCTCTAAAGCCAAAAAACATCAGATTGAAGAATTCGAGAAGAGAACTTTACAACCTTTACCTGTATCTTTGAAATATTATGTTAATGGTGATGATTTATTGCAAGAGAAAGTTGTAGAAAACATACCTGAACCAACCACTGTATTTCAATTACCATTCGCAAAAACTACTTCAGTGAACATTCAAGAAGAAAAAGTGTTACCACAAGGTGAAACCGAGGAATATGATCAGTCCAACATTAATAAGTGGATGACAAACTATGAATATTTTGACGACACAAAATTATCTGAAGATGAAGATGAATTAAAAGATGAATGGACGAAACAGTATGGAACACCAGACCCAACAAGCAGTATTAGCAGTGTTGGCTGCGGTGGTTGTGGTGCGTTATTACATTGCAATGACCCAGCTATACCAGGATATATACCCAGTGAAATATTTAAAGGACGCTCAATAGAACAACTTAGAACTATTGAATGTCAAAGATGTCATTTTCTCAAGGAATACAATGTTGCATTGGATGTTACTGTTCAGTCAGAAGAATATGAAAGACTTCTCCAATCTATAAAGTAAACCATTGAACCATAAATAAAATTATTTATTAATATTAAAAATTATTTTGTATACAAATAATAATTATTGTTTCAGATATGTTAAGTCTTTAGTTTTGCTTATGGTTGACATACTTGACTTCCCATGTTCTATTTGGCCTGGCATTATAGATATCATTGGCAAAGACAGACCTGTATTTATTGTTGCAAACAAGGTAATTAACCCTAATTTTTATACCCTATTTTTTTTTATTAAGTCCTCGTTTTCCCACAATCAATCATTATTGCAAGATAGTTCTTTTATATATGTGTGATAATAAATTAATATTCTAGGTTGATCTCATACCTGGTGACAGTATTGGCTATTTGAAAAGGATTAAAGAATCTTTAATGACTGAAATTAATAAAACAAAGCTGAGCGAAGCAAAAATACGCTATGTGGGTTTAATATCTGCCAAAACAGGTTATGGTGTCGAGGATCTCATTACAGCAATGTTTAAACACTGGTTGTGCAAAGGTGATGTGTTCCTAGTGGGTTGTACAAATGTAGGAAAAAGTTCACTATTTAATGCTCTATTACAATCAGATTACTGTAAGGTCCATGCTGTAGATATTGTGAAACGGGCAACAGTCAGCAGGTGGCCCGGTACAACACTCAACCTACTCAAATTTCCCATCAATAGACCATCTGCATGGAAACTTTCAAAACGGACCGAAAGACTTGAAACTGAAGGACATCTTTTAAAATTTGAACGACAAATAAGAAATGCTCAAGTTAAAGGACAAAAGTATACTGAAATCCCATCATTAATGGGCCACATTGGAAGAACATTTGCCGATTATGAATATCTTCAGGAGAATGTCCTACAGAAGAAACAGCCACTCAGTGTTTTAGATGACAAACATGAACTCTTCTATAAAAGCAAATGGTTTTATGATACACCGGGTGTAATACACCCAGACCAAGTGCTACCTCTGTTGAGCACTGAGGAATTACTTATCACAGTGCCCAAAACACTTATTAGACCACAAACTTACTACTTGCAGAAGGGGTACACATTCTTTATTGCGGGTTTGGCTAGAGTTGACCTTGTTGATTGCTCATCACCTTGCCGTTTCACTATATATTGCTCCAAACATCTTCCAATCACTGTTGTCAAAACAGATGATGCTGATGATGTATATGACAAGTTTGTTGGTACAGAACTATTTGCTGTGCCAACTGGGAATGCGGAAAGACTGAAAAAATGGCCTGGTCTTAAGAAAAAGGATGTAGTCTTTGAGTTTACTGGACAAGGACTAAAAACGTGCTGCGGTGACATTGTCCTGTCATCCGTAGCATGGGTGTCAGTGACAGCTAAGCCTGACACAACATGTGAGGTGTCTGCTTGGACCCCGGAGAGCAAGGGCATACATAAAAGATACCCTTCGTTACTTCCATTTGGAATTGGACTGAGAGGTAAACGCATTCAAGACACACCAGCATACAAATTGGGTAATCTTTTCGTAGAATAGCTTTAAAAAAATAAAACATATACAAAGTTTAATGGTTTAGTTTTTGTCATGCCTACATATACAATTAAAATATACTGTTGATAGTACAAAATGTATCTTATAAATAAAATTGTGACACAATGTTAGTTCCTTCGATTTTTAAGTTAAATGTTATATGGGTATTCAGTGAGAATCTGCTTCTATTTTCCATACCCCTAAGTGTTTTACGAAACGATTCATAACGAAATTTTTAGTTTTTATCTATTTATAATATGTTACATACAACCCTAAATTTTTACTTTTTATATATTTTATATTTTTTTACTATCCAACCCCTATTTTTTAAGAATTATTGCAAAAACGTTTGTCGGTTCAGCTAGTAATATAAAAAAAACTGAAGAAAATTAATATAAATTGTGGTCACAGTGGCATATTATATAAGAACTTACCAGAATATCCAAGCTGACACTGGCATCGGAACAGTCCATTGTCTAAATCCAAACAAGTGCCGTTATGGCAGGGTGAAGACGCACACGCCGATTCAGCGCTCGCAGCAGCACAACGCCACGTCCCATTTTGCTCTACGCACTCCTATATCATCGTACAAACATTTTGTTAGTATTATTCAAAATCCATCATATTCGTATTTATAATGTTATAAAGTTACAAACTCTTGATTCTCGACTTGTTATAATAACACTGGAATTGCACTAGGACGACACTTTTGAGTTTTTATACAGGTTAATTCCGCACAAAATTGTTAAAATACAACTATGAATGCTATGTATAAAATGTTACATACCTGCCGATGCGGACAAGGCGTAGCCCTACAGTCCAAGGTCATTTCACAGTACTGCCCCCCGAAACCTGGTCGACACTCGCACTCAGCGCTGCGACAGGTGCCCCCGTTGGCGCATCCGCGTCCACAATCACTCGCGAGTGCATTCGCCACATTTACATCACAACGCGCCCCCGTCCAGCCCGCCTCGCAATCGCATCGGAAACCGTTTGGCTAATGAAACAATATTTGGACAAATAAAATAGGAGAACGTTCATCAAGAATTGGATGTGTGTCAGTCAGCAAGTGAACTGTATCGGTACAGATATAAAATTGGTCGATGACGAATTAAATGATTTAAAAGCTGCTGAATACTGTTACATATGAGCGGACATGGGGTAACAATATCTCTAGAGCACGGGCACTGCTGTGAGTAAAGTGCACTGGGCAGCGGTCGTCAGTTTAAGATTGCTGATTAGACAAATATTCCCATATCATATTCATATACATTACAAAACAATATTCCATAGAATCTACGCATTTCTACGTATATTTCCGCGTTCCCTCATTAGTCGTGTGTTATACCAGAAAAAATGTCGTATAAGCAAAGGAAGTAACATTAAAATGCACTTACAGTGTCGCGACAACCCGTAGAATGGAGACAAGGGCCGGAGACGCAACGCTCCACTTTCGGCTCTGATAACGCTTTACCCGAAGGCCCAACCTCGCAGTACATACCTAAAACACAGTTACTTTACTATATTCTATATAAAAAAAAACAATGCGACTAATTAAGTGAAATGTTTGAACCGTAACAAATCAACTAAAAAGCCATTCATTGTTATGCGGTAAAATCTAACATGCTTCAAATTGTCTGAACACCTACAAACACATGCTGAAAACATGAATCTCGTACAGTATTTATCCTAAATGAGAAAAAAAATCTAGACATCTTTGTAAGCAATACATACAAACAAAGCGAACAGAGCCGACTCTTGATCTGTTGAGAAGCAAACATCACTAACATCAGACCACGTGACAAATACTACTAACGGGTACATAACAGTCCGTTAGTAAGATATCGCAACTGTACAACATGAAAAACATTCGAGAACAATCGACAACAATTAATACCTTATCGTTTAAATGTTGGTTCCGAAAATAAAAGTGCAATCGTGTTTCTCATAAGCTTCGTGATCGCTGCCTTGTGCTGGACTCTATATTAGAATATCATTTGTAATTGCGTGTGAAATTATCTATCGATTTTAGTTTATAGGAGCGTTTTCAATTTATAATTACCTTAACTGTAACGGATATAATTAAATAAATAAACAGAAAATTTGAGGGTAATCCATCACCTAATATCAGAGCTATAATGTCGTACATTAAAATAATTCTGTACTAGTTTATATAATAAATAATAGAGTAATGTTTTTTTTTTAATGCCAACCTATAAACAGTTCCAGTAAGTATATTTAACAAACAAACATCTTTTGATTCTTTCTCACTTCAAATTAAAGCAACTTTAATTATTTGTCAAATTAAATATAAATGGAATATACCTCTATAAGGCGGTGGGCAGGTACAGTTAAAGTGTTCGGAAGTCCTGGTGCAAGTACCACCGTTCTGACACACTCCGCTCTCGCAAACGCTCTCCAGAGTGCTGCAGTTCGGCGAGACACCTGGAACACCTGCATGCATCATATAATTTATGGTAACTTCAACGGTTTTTAATCTATTAATAATCAAAAACCTGCTTTTGAATGAAGAATTTAATTGTACTGATGCATTACAGTTTCACTTTAACTCATAACATATAATCTTTTTGAATTGGTTAAAAACATACTACAAGTTAAATGGGATGAATAGAAAGCATCCCATTTTACGGTATACGTCTGTTTTAGGCTAAAGATAAAAAGAGGGGATGAGGGAAAAAGGGGATGAGGGTGCCATAGACAAGTATTCCTTGTTAAAATAAACTTACCATAGAATCCAATATCGCAGACACAGAGCACTTGCTTAGTGAGTACTATGCCAGCTACCATTCCAGTCACACCTAAAACAATCAATAAAAAAAGATAGGAGATAAACATCAAAAAGCATATTTTTAATTTAAACCGGCTTAAAACATACATCTTTGCGATTCAAAACTTCGGTACAACGTAATACGCGATTAAAATAAAAAAAAGTAGTATTTATTTAAAACATTACGTCTATATAACTTTTTACCTTGTCTGCAATGTGACTTTGGCGGGCACGAGATCTCCTCACAAGCGGATACGGGCGTGCCGAGCGTGGACGGGGCGGGGCTTGTGGGTGTGGCAACTGTAGTGGGCGGGGTTTGCGGCACGCACAGCGGCGGTGCGAGACCTCGAGCGCATACGCATCGGAAACCAGCCCCGTTGTTTTCTTCCACGCACGCACCGCCGACACCGCAGGGGCCGGACGCGCAGGCCGACATCTAAAATGAGAAGGCCTCTAAGATTTCTATTCAACTATATTTGAATTTGAAAACGGGACATCCACCGCATACCTTTTGACAACGATCGCCCGTGTACCCGGGTAGGCAGGCACACACAAACGATCCGTATGTATCGTAACACACACCGTGCCCGCACACTGATCGCTCTTCCAGACATTCATTTATGTTTGTCTCACAACGGGCGCCGGTGTAACCTGAACGGGTGCAATAAAAATTTAACTAATAAATCAAATTTAAAATTCAGGCGACATTTTAATAAAAACCGGATTAAAACTAACAGTTGTTTTACATCGAATTTTCAATGCTCACATTTACGATTTAAATAACAAAGGAAATACTTTTCAAAAATAAAATAAGGGACTGTGCATTTTATGGCATTATTGGTCGTTAAATGGAGAGAATAATCATTGTATGGAATACAAGCTCAACCAACCAAAGCCAATTGATTTCGACGCTTTAGAAAGTTTTCCTTTAAATCGACTGACGTTACATGGAGTTTACACTGTAGTTTCATTATATCGTTTACCTGTATTAGTACAATCGCAGGTGTAGTTGTTAACGGCATCAACACAACGACCGCCATTAAGACAAGCCACGCCCGAAATCGCGCATTCATCGACATCAGTCTCGCAATTCCGTCCTGTGTAACCTAAAATATATTTTAATTTAATTAATACAAAAGTAAAGTTCGTTGTAATTAAATTAAGTAAGACATTCAAATTTTAATATTGACAAATGAAAATTAACTGACACATTGTTAATGTCATTATTTTAATTCAACAAGATACGTAAGACCTTTATACATGTAGATGGAGTAATCATACTATAATCACATTTAAAAAATGTGGCCATTAAAAGTATATTTACCTGGTGGACAGTCGCAAACATAGGTATCACTACCGGGCGGTACATTACAAGATGCGTTGTTGCGACATGGGCCAGCCACGCACTGTGGATCTAACGAGTCTTCAACCTCGCAGTACAGACCTGCACGTAACAATAAATATTACATAACGACCGTCCAAATTCTTATTGTTTATTTTGCGTTACCATGGCAACAGCCACAATAGTTTATCATTGCATAATCAAACAATTATATATACTTAAGTAAGGCCACAGATTAGATAGAAACTTTCCATAGACTAAAAAAATAAGTGTCTCCTCTTTTTTCAGCATATTTTGTGAATTGGTAGTACATAAATATATAAATAATTCATACCATGATAATGCTTCGGGCACAGGCAAGTGTAGTCCCCCCTGGGGTCCTCCACACATGTCCCTCCGTGGTGGCAAGGCGCAGACGCGCACGGGTCACCCGCGTCCACCTCACAATTGTTACCCGTGTAACGGACCGAGCAATGGCATTCATATCTGAAAATAATATTATTTCCAGTTTACTTATAAAGTATGGAAGACTTATAATATTTTTCCATAAATAACAACATACCTATCGTGTCTAGATATACAAGTCCCGTGTCTCAAACACGGCTCGTTGTAGCAGTGATCTTTCGGAGGTATCCGAAGCACATCCTTTCTGTCTTTACCTGAAAATTATATTTCATGTAAAGACAAATATTCTTATAACAAAGAAACATTGTTTATCAAACAATGTAAGTTATAAACTCCATGCTTTAATTTATAATAAGCAATCCTGTTTTTGGATATTTTTTAATTTTACCGTATCGTATGGCCTATATGCCTGCCTTGGTAACAGACTAGATATATTATTACGCATAAGAACTTGAATTCTAGAGATTAGGGTGTTTCACACTGTTAATATATCTTATAGACATGTATTAACATTATATAATTCAACTATTTTTGTGTACACAAAATGTTATAAAATAAATAAATGTCTGTCGTAATAAACATTTAAGACATTTGGTATCGCAATTGAAAGATATTGTAAAACTCAATAGCAACTCAACATACATTCGTCAGTAGTTAGCGGACATTGGCCGAACCGCACATTGGTCTGCGAGAGATACGCAGCGTGGAACTCCAGCTGTGGACCCTCGTGAAGGCATCCACTGAACACGTTCCCCACCAACACCACCGCACCGTTGGCCTCTAAGGCGCCAGCTGTTAGCAATTCACCGTTCCATGTCACGTTTGATATCACCTACAACGGATAACACGATAATAATAAGACTTATTATAATGGCCACACACTATCTATAGTCTACGCCGCAGTCTATGGTCATTCATAGAGTACATGGCGGCCTTCAAGGAAAAAATTGGCCTTAAAAACAATTGGGTTTAATTTTGTTTTAAAAATATTTTAAAGTTATTTATTTAATATAACGGTCAACCAGAACCAGATAAAAGATTTTTATACAATCCATGTAGGTCAAAATCAGGGAACAGAGAAACATAGTAAAGGAAAGACGCTTGTGTCCACGGCCGAGAGAATCTCGCTTCCGTCATTGAATCCCCACGAACAGGCTCTATTCCGCTGATGTATCGATATTCCGCATTATCTGGACTATATGTTATGATATTTTAATAAGTCAGCACTGCGGCAGCGCCTCCTGTAGCGACGATACCAAGACTTCGTCATTCGTTGGAGACGCGTTCATAGAAAGTATGGAAATTCGTGTCACAGCATTTCGCCGCGCTTCGAGACAGCCACTAAGGCGTGAATTTTTCAAAAACCTTTTTGTTATGTGTAACGATTTTGTCTGTGATTTGTTCAAAGGTAACAACAATATTCTCTTCTTCAAGCCTGTTTTTATTTACGAATATATCATATATTACCTACAGTTTATAAAATATACGAAAAAGGAAAAATGTTCGTTATTGAGTTACACCATCTTATAAATATACCTGTGATTCTCTATCAACTTCGAGCAACAAAGCCGGTGGGTTGGGCCGGTATTTCAATGCGACCCAATGCCAACGGTTATCCAGAGTCTCCTTCGCGACTCCGACCTCTCTTTGCGGCTGTCCAGGCCTGGACCACGAGACCACAACCTGCTCGTATAAAGCAGTCACATGGAGAGTATACCCTTCCGAACGTTGTGAGAAAAGCTCACCGCCTGAAAAAAATATTTCAATATTATAATTTCTACTACTACTTACTAAGAATACAACCCGCACGTTTATCTAAAATCGTAAATGTCTTTATGAACGTTGGTTTTTGATAATATATACCAGGGTTAGCATTAGCAAAACAATATTTTCACCATCCTGTAGCTAGTGGGAGTCGTAATTTGCGAGTCTGAATCCACATTAACTATGTGGTATAAATAAGTGAGGTATAACGATTTTTCGATTTGATTCTTAAAGCACTTGACTGTTCAAATACAAATAATTACGTAGGCTTTTGACGACATAATAACCTAATAATATATTCCTAAAAACGTTACTGTTTAGTAGCAGACTAGAGGAGATATATTACGTCAACGGTTCACAAAAACATTGGAACGTATATTCAGTTACAAAATTGACGATGCAATTTTTTTTTTGCCGCGTAAATCAAGCCGACGCTCAGCACAAACCACTTTTTACGCGGACATCTGCTTCTGCGAAATGATTACTGGTAGACGTTGACATATTATTGTTAATTGTGGATTTCTAAAAGCATCTCTATGCACTAATTATCGATTCGTCAATGACCTACCAATTAATTTCTAATACTTGTTCTGTCCATATTAAAATATATGAAATAAGCTTGCCCTGCGCTTTAGGCTCTTCGTCTATCGCAATAGATTTTCAATGTTATTAAAAAAAAGGAGTTGGTCTTCCTGTTTGTGAATAGTGATTTATACAGTAGTGAAGTTTTGCTGTTTACAAGAATGATAACTCTAAGCTTCCTGACTGCTGCTTAATATTTCGTTAGCACCCATATATGGACTGTGGACAGGTCGTCGACTCTGCACTGATTGCTGACGTAATAACTGGTCATCCATCATAATGATGGCCCTGAGCAGAGCCTCAAGCTACGTGTCTCGAATATAAACATCTAATTTAGCTGACAGTGCCATAAAAAGCTCATACTTGTATAATTAATAAGCGAAGTAACGCTTTGGAATTTTTCACTTCAATGCGAATTTTTGATAGGTAATGACATTTATTATTATACACACATGTTTTCTCGTTTCTAAGTTGATACACCGCCACGTTAAACCAATTAAATTTGATTGTGTTTATTGCTTGAGAGAATTCACATAGAGCTTAGACAGTTCTACCTTTATTCATTTAAAAAATGTGAACTTTAATCAAGCTGTTGAGTAGCTATTATGAGAGAACCATTTCGTTATTATTATTTGTTATAACATGACTTATAGTCATTCTTTTGATTGGTTTGACACTTGTGTTTGATTGGAAATTTGTATGTGTTTAAATAAATAAATGAGTAATAAATGTTCTATTAAGATCACTAAGTGCCATATAAATCTACAGGAGAAGGTTTGAATCTCTCGAAGCAATATATAGCTCTCAAAAAAACTCAAAATATCTTTATTCAAGTAGGTCTTTCTCTATAAAGACACTTTTGAATCGTCAATTTTTACACTACCACCGGTTCGGAAGGCAGTCATCTACCGAGAAGAACCGGCAAGAAACTCGATAGCTGCTCTTTTAAAATAAACAATTAATACAAAATTGTGCTACTGACAATTAAAATAACAAAACATTGTAAGGCTACTCAAGAATTGAACTGTCCCGATGCTGAGCCAATTGCCGACACAATAAAGGGATCTTTGTCCTCTAATATTCGTTTACGTTACGCTAAGTATACTCACCAACACAAGTGCGGTAACTGAGTCCAACTAGTTGTTTCAGGGAGATGGGCCTCGACAGGCGTATATAGGAGCTGCCATTGAAGTAAGCTTCCGGGCGATCTGATGGTCCGAGGGGCGTTGCTGCATCACTTTGTGCAAACGCTAAGAAGATCACGATCAGCAGATCACCTGAAAATATCAATCATAATACATAAAAACACATGATAACAAACTTGCATTACGTTTTTTTATTAATTAAGGCTTTTATACAATGCTATTCTATTCCGATTGATAATTCGGTTCAATCATTGACTCTGTGTAAGATATAGGATCTTACAGAAACATAAATACATGTTAGTGATATATGATTGACATAGTTAAAAATTAACTCTCTCAATTTGAACTAGTGGTCCAACGATCGAAATTTAACGGTTTTTATTAAATCGATTATAACATTTCGCAAACCCCGAAAGTCACCGATACACATTTCTAATCGACATCGAATCGATTCGTCACGATGCATATTAAAAAGTTGAGTTTTTTTTTAAACGAAACTACACGTGAAATGAGAAAGTGGAGACTCAACAAACGCCACTTTATGGGAAACCTGTGACTTCGATGTGTATTGTGAAGTTGAAAGCTCACCGAGCACTTTCTTTTGAAGTGCCGACGCTAAAAACAAATGATCGTTTTCATATTTTGTTTCATTCAAATGCACAATTCAACGATTCGTTACACTTAATAAAAATCAAAGAAACAATGGTATTGTATAAATTATATTTTCATATTTGCATACACTAATTGACAGTACTAACATTACGTTAACTTCATAGGGTATGTGATATTATACAAAAGAATGTAAAACTTGTAAATAATATGTTTTACTTGTATCTTGTGTACGAGGCCAAGGTTCACTATACGTTAATTCAGCATTCCAACAAACCGCAACTATGTATAAACTAATAGTATACGTTAAAACCTACTTTCCCAATGAAATTAATTAGAAAAAAATCACAAATGTAATCATAATTACTATTGGCAATACGTAATACGGAAAATCTAGTTTTGCCTGGTGTAACAATAGTAAAGCCCACAATGGACAAGCTATTCCATAACGCAAGCACAACCGGTTCTGATGTGTGCAATAATTTACAGACAATACCGCTCGGTACATTGCTGCCATGTACTGAATATTGTTATACTAACGAATTGCCCCGTCTTTGTCTCAGCTAGACTACCTGTTTACACATCCTTAGTAAATAACATTGTACCGAGCAACACATAATTCCGATATGGAAACAATAAAATTAAATGGATCCGCTCCACCTGCATTGAAATCAATCACACACAACACTCGTTAGACCGAATCATTGTCAGATGAGTCATAACAATGCCGTACATTTTAATATGGAACTACGAGTTGACAAAAATATATGAATTATCCAAAACCCATTCGTATATATTACGTATAGGTATTGATATTTCACAAATATGTATTCGTAATTCGTTTTTGACAGTTAAATTGTCTACTCAGGGGGTGTCTTTTTTCAAACAACGCAAAATATAAACTAGATAAGACCATAAGCACGCGATAAGCCATACAAGTTACATAAATGGATTTACTTGGATCATTATGCAAGCCGTTTCAAACAAAATGAACGCACAACATTACAACAATATTATTGGCATTTTTTATCTAAGTAAAGATGTATGTTTACTACAAAAATTCTAGCACAGGAATATGTCATGTTAATTTTTAAATCCCCATTATCCACTTTTAAGACGGCTCTCATTTGGCCTGGCTGAAATGGATTTGAATATGTTTTGGGCTTTTTTAAAGACGAATGTTTACCGCTTTTATATAGTACCTAATAAGGTACTATATACCTAGATAAATACTTGTAAAGACTATTTCAGCGAAGCAAACACGTTAAGTCAGCCGATTGAATCAGATCACGTATTTTGTTCTAACTTCCGTATTCCTAAATTGTAATGTCAACCACCTGGACGCTGTTGTCTTTATATGTCAAGTATGTTATATGTTAGGTCAAGATTCAGAGTTCGAAGCTTATATTAGTCAAAAATATATGAAAGTTAGTCTTAGCCGTAATTATGAAACTTAATATCAAACAGAGAATTCGAACTCCAAAGTCCATTGAAGTATTTTACTTAAGTCAAGGCACCGTAATAAATTAAATAAGGTTTTTAAGACAAACATTTATTCAATAACTATAATATTTCCCTTGTTAAATAAGAAAGTGAGGCTAAAAGTTAGCAACGTACGCAAATAGAACTGTAACAATAAGTTATTAACATCATTATAATTGTTTATAATACAGACACTTCTTACAAAACGTTTGAAGTAATCGTATATTAAATACATCTGTTAACATCATTTGCTTCTAGTGTTTAAGTGCAATAAAGTGCAATAAAAAAATACATCTATTATTGTGTCAGTGTCACAATAAATAAAATAAAATCTGTTCTGTTAAAATATCTGCAATGTAATTATAGATAACCTTCAATAAACTAGACTGTATTTATTAATGTTTTTGATTAGTAAAGCTTTACAAAATACAGTCTTGCAAAAAACTAATAAAACAAAGCAGTCTCATCGGATATAAACATAACAATGGCCAATCAAAAATACCGCAAGACCTTGGGTGTCATGGCTAAGACAAGCTTATGGTTTATTTCAGCCATACTATTCTATACTATAATTAATTTTCACAAAACAAAACGCAGCCAAGAATGCAGTGATAATGTATTTTGTTTTGTAAGAATCAATTAACTTATCAGTCTGCTACTTTACAAGACTAAAGGTAATTATTATGAACATATTATATACATCTACTATATTCTGCATCATCTCAGTCTACATCTTTGTAGTAAAAAATATACTAATATGGGAACAGAAGAAATCCTACAAATAAAGTTCTACGTCGAGTTTTCTCTGTAATTCGTATGATGAATTATCTTAAGGGAACTGTCAGATGTTAAAATGTCGAATTGACTATTGACACATTTGACAATGGCACCATGTTATTGTTTTCATAAAGGCCTCGGAATTCCATTCGGGATTTAAAAATCATGTTAATGTTGCCGCATAACGCGTAGGGTTTCAAATGTGCCAATCTCCCGACGTTCGTTTAAGCTTTAAAAACGCTAATATTTTTTTTATTTACCGTACAGTTCCTCTTTGGGATCTCCAAAAAGATAGCGAAAAACTATTTAAGTCTTTAAATGATAAACTTAAATGAATTCTCTAACTTTAGACACAGTATTTATTTATTGATAAGTAGAGGCAACAGGCGGCTTTTAGCGTACTTATTAAAATGCGTAAAAATTTATGCACAAATGCATGCGTGTGTCGATATCAAAATTTGTTTAGTAATTTATAATTTTATTTGTTATAAACCGCGCCCTTATCAAGTTCGTTAGCTTAAACGTAAAAGTTCTGCGTGTGGTTTAAAAATGGTTAAACCGATTACTCTTTTTTTCAACATTCTTGAAACAATACTTAGGTAACACGAGCCGATCCTTCCAAGGCAATTCATTTGTTCTATTAAAAGTCGCTTCACGGTCGTTGACTTCACTTATTTTTCACCAACTTTCAAATCTTAGTTCATAAATTACCGTTAATGCTTAAAAAGTATAAAACACTTATTAAGCCTTTCAAAAAACAGTTTGAAGCTTTTTCCTTAAACGGTGTTAAATTATGAATCGTTCCATTTAACATTGTAAATATACATCATTTACAATGAAAATACACATAACACAGAGTGAACGGCCTCAATTTATTAAGTTACAAGTAAACTCGTTAAGTCTAAATTAAAATAAGTGGTATTTAGGTCAAAAAATACAAGGAAGACATTCATTAACCTAGTATAACATTCTAGGCAAATCCTGATTACTTCGAAACGGTATGCTAGAATCTTATGAGTTCACAAAATATATTAGTGCTCTCATGTCCCTGCCCGCAGGTAGTAACCACTAATCTTAATTATTTCACTCTAAGGTTGGCTTACTACCAAATATATTTAAAAAATAGTTGACGATATTATTCTACAAGGAGATTTTAATATTATTATTTTTTGTTTAATAACATATTTTGTTTAGCTTCGTAAGTTTATTATAATCAGCGTCAACAAGAAGCAATAAAACAATATATCGGTACTTCGGAGTTAGAACAATTTTAACATTAGGAGCACGGGCCTTACTAGACTTACTTATCTTTTAAGTTTAATTACCAAAACAATAAAAAAAGTTTTATTAATTTATTAAAACAATACACGAATATTATTTATTTTATAACAATTTGCAAGGTGGTCTTACCAGGTGTCTTGTAAAATGTTACCTGTTCCAAACGCAGGTATCGGCTGAACCCCGTTATGAGATAATTTGTGGGGTGCATTGTATATTACCGTAACTGACGTTCTTTTTGTTTTCTATTATTTATGCCTAAAAGTTTTTTCTAGCTCATAGATATAACAGGAAATTGATTCTTAGGCCATAAGATAGAATTATATTTTGTACCTTTTAAAACTTTGTTTTACACTAGCGTATATTAATAAATAAATAAGTTTTTTAGGAGAGAAGGTGCGCACGCACATAGCGGTGTTGTGACGTCATGAGGTCATGAGTCACGAGGCTGGGATTGCACTGACTCAGTCCATTCATGTAATGTGAACGTTTCTCGGAAGTTATTCCTTGCAGTTTAGTATTGAAATACTCTTTCTCTTTAAATATATAAGTTTTGAGTGGAAACTTGTATTTTTAAAAAAGTACAAAAATGTATTATACATATATCTCGGAATGATTTACCAAAAAAAAAAAAATAGTTTCCAAAATCTTACCGATGACTTAGTTGTATTTATTTACGGTAATAACGAATAATATAATATGTTACTTTTAATAAAACTTAATATATTTAAATAAAGCACAAATTGTAAATGGAAAGTCGCGGTTACAAGCAGCCATTGGTTTTCTAGGAGATAACAATAGACAGAAATGGAACAAGCGTTTGGTTCAAGCGAACAGAAATTTAAATTATTTATTCATTCTTTGGACGACCTATCAATACCAATGAAAACTGAAAACTTTATAGTTCAAATGAAAAATATAATCATTGATATTTGAATGTATTAAAACTTCAAATCGTCGTGTTTTTTACAGGAAACAAGGAAAATACTTTGTGACATTCAAGCTGTTTCATAATATATCTCTCATATTCTCAAGTGGTCAAATACGAGCAGTGTGCAAAGTGAGCAAAATAAACTTTAATTTGTATGAAATTGCAGGCGTAACCGCTAGAGAAATTCAAGTTTACCATTAACATAACCGAATGCATTTAAACTTACACTTAGCACACTGAAAATAAAGGTGACATGTCATAATACTACCTTTTAAATACTTTCTTTAGATATAAAAGCAAATAACTCATATTTTGAGATTTTATTCAATCGAATACAATCTCAGCACATACTCTGACCTTACTTCTAGACACATTATTATTAATGGCATATAGAAGTTTAAAGAAAGTCCGTGTTTATATATTCAAACCGATCAACGTGTTCAAGACAATAATTTATTTATAATTTGCATAAGCCGCTACCGCTCACAATTTACGACCGCTAACGGTATCAAGGCACCGTTGTTGTCATTACGAACACCATCGCAAATCTGAGAATTGTGACCAGATCTCCTCCATCTTACCACACCACTAGCGCAGTAAGCTAAACAGTGCCGTGCATGTGTTCTCTACGTCATTGTAATAATATATTTTACAAGTCATTAATTTAAGCAAACATGTGTTTACTTACATTTAAACAAACAAACATGAAAATAGTTGTAAGAAGAATAACTAGCAATAAAGCAGACTGCAATTTTGATATTAGCTCTTTTAAATATAAGTTAGATGTAGGATTTAATTACACCGAGGTTAAAAAACAATGTGGTATAGACAATGCGCAGCTGTACTAATGTTTTGTATTAATAAAATTTCGTCATATATTTTGAAAACTATTTTTATTTGAAAGTTCTAATTCGATGGTTTGGGTTAACCTAAAAAAAAAATGTCCACCCCTTTTAGAAATAATACCCCAAATTAAGTATAGCATACAACCGTTGCTAAGCAACCGTTGAACAACATTACATTGTTGTAGATAACCAATATAAGGAATAACGAGATATTAAAAAATGGTCTAGTAATCATTGTTTGTGTAAACACTTATTTTGTACTAAGTCTGGCTGAAGGCTGAAAGTACGGGTCAGTTCGTTGAGACGCTAAGTATAACTTATAATAATAATATTAAACAAATGTTATATGTATGGCATAGTGTTTGACTATAAGGCACAGACTGCAATTAAAATACAAAAATTTAACTTGAGAGGAAGAGAAAATGTTGTGTATGGACTGAGGACAAATCAACTCTCAGTAGCATCAGGCATTTTATTATCATTTATTAAAACTTACAAGCTTGTGTAAGTGTTGTCCGTACATAATAATCATACAGTGTATTATCACGAGTGCGTTAATTACCAGCACACTTCCTCATACCTGAAGAAACTCGATCGTCCAGAAAGTGGTTAAAACTGTTCTTGTTAATATAAAGTTTCAAATACAAAATATATATAGACAGAACATCGAATTAATGAGTTAACTTAAAAAGTCGACTATGCACCCGATATCGATATATAATACCCATTTGTATCGTAATAGTGTCTAAACACTAATCTAGCATAACATGTAAAGTATTGAACCATTACAAATGCGGCAGGTCGTACTACGATACGCTTTCCCACGACTGTATCGATATTATATGAGACAATAATTAACACTGTGAAACGTTATGTAATCAAATATTATTTATTACACATTCAACAGAATCGGTGATAATTCTACGGATTCCGAGGATAACAGGGTTGGTATAAAATTAATTGGTCCACAGCACCTCTAGTCTGATCATAGAGTCGCCACACAAACCAGCTTCTTTTTGATCAATTACAATCAAACTTTAGGCGTAATTGTTGGGTTCCATTTTACCTTGTGATAACATACGTTGATTGGGTAGTGATGGGTAAATAGTGTCTTTGTAATATTAATAAATATATATTATGTGTAATTTATACTATACAGTTAATTAAAGAGCTTAAGTATTATTCAGATTTCTCGAGTGCGATAAGGATTTCTCCGTTCGCAATTGTAACAAAATTCCCACGACGACCCGACTCTTGACGCTTAAGTAGGCACAACAAGTTATTTAAGTAATGCTATTAGCGTGACAATTTCAAGGGTCAGCATAAAAAAGAAAGGCCATAAGAAAATTAAATTTCTAGCACTCAAGTGCGATGCACGTTTTAAGTATTTTACATATTACATCGTATACAAATAAATTATATAATGTTCTTTTTATTAAAAGGGCCAAACAGCAGGAGGCACACTAAGAAGGTTATCTCGCTTCCATACTCACTTTGCCAGCCTTTTTAATATTGGTAATACGATTGTAAAAAGACAGTGACTATTGACTTCTTGAATATTTTTTAAGTTTCAAACAATATAAAACGACTTTACAGTATTTTAAAAGTATTAACGCAATAGGGGTTGGTGAACAACCCTTATCGCTTAGGGGTGTGGAAAATAAATGTTGGCCAATTTTCGGACCAACTGTATACGCATATAAAATTTGTTAAAAATCGGTCAAGCCGTTTCCGTGGAGTACGGTAACTAACATTGTGACATGGAAATTTTATATATTAGATAATATATTTTAAGTCATAGGTGCTTTAGATACTTGGCTAGGATTGTAACGTGGGGCGTAGTCACGCATCGTTGGTTGCCACCTGCCCAATGCTTTTAACATACATTACACTCATGAATAATATAAATTAAGTGCATGCAAGGACACCATCAACCTGTAGTCCAAGGGAGAAAGTTATTACTAAGAACTTTGAAATATATAAATTTCAAATATTAGGCAAAGATTGTTTTGTATGTTAGAAAATAGGGATTTGATCACTTGGTTGGGCAGTTATGATTGTCAATACAATATATTTGTAATAGCTTTAGGTGAACTGACCTATTTTTTTTTCATGTTAGTCTTCTATAAAAATTATTCAGTACATAAAGTTGTTTTTTCAGTTTTGTTATCAGCAAAAGCCTAAAAAATATGTTATGTACAAACTCTTACAAACATTGTATAAGAAAATTCATTTCTATAAGCTCAGTAGAAACTGAAGGGAACATAAGTAGTTCTTGTTTGTATTTTGCAAAAATGCCTATGTACATATATGTAAACATTGCGTGTAAAATATCTTGTAAACATATGTTATAAAATGAGAGCAACTTTCTAACATAGAACGACACTCAGCCAGTAGATTGCTCTCACCTCTGAACTGATTTTTCACTTTTTCCTATGTAAAGATGGGTGTCAGATATTATATACTTTTTGCATTATTAACAGACTAATGTAAGTAAGTTATAAAGCTCTTTTAATATTTACACATTTACTGTATGATTTTTTTAAGAACAAGGTTTTAACATTTTTAAATATGTAGTCCTGAAGGGCTGAAAAACTTAGACACAATGTACTGCCAGCGACCAGCTTCGTTTGTAGGACTTAAATTAGGCGTAGCAGTTGTCAAAATCGTTTAAATTTTAATAAAACTCAATATCTCTATATATAATTATATGTATAAACAAGCAATATGTGATATTTTTACAAATATAAAAAGGCACCAATTTCAGCAGGTTTCAATACAATGTAACATTTTATTGTAGGCCAAGATTATTATTTAGAGAAAAAAATATTGAAAGGTTGTATGTTGGAGTTGTAAATTTTATACAAAAGTAATTGCTAACACTTTTATCTGGTAAATGGAAAATTAAGGATACCTAATTTTCTCTTCTCTATTACATTATAAAGTTAGTATAACAGAGAAGACACAACTAGATGTAATGTCCGAAAGAAAATGATATAGTAACAGCACCTTCCTAATAACTAAGTATTCCACTAAATACATAATTGTTTTATAGGTGACTAACGAAATGAATATACCAACCTGCAGCAAGGTTTAGTAAGAAGCGTCGCCCCCAAACGCCCAAGTCCATCTTCATGTTGATGTTGAAATTTTTTCAACCAAGCATTCAATCAATACGAAAATTAAGTCATTGGCACAGTTAATATATTTTCACTTAATCAATAAACAGGTTAAATTTAAGAAGATCAAGTAACACAAACAACAAAAACAATATTTTACGAAATTAAAAATAAATAAAATTTGCACTACTATCACACAACGATTTCCATGGTTGACTATTCACTATTCAGCAATTTCAACAATCACAATTCATATTTCACAGATATACACAAAAGTCACCGCACAGACGTCAGATAACACTAACTGACGACTACACCAATTTATAACCACTCAAAACGACTTGAAAATATATATACGTGATATAAAGTTTTCTTCTTTCTTCTGAACTTTATTTTATATAGACATAATTATCAAATAAAGAAAATATGTTATTTTTTAATTTTGGTAGAAACAATAATAATTTGATAAATGACAATCGAGAACTATTGTTGCCATAACTTGTATCAAATAATGGATTTGTTTGCCCTAATCCGAAAATTCTGATTCTAATCTATAGTAGATAAATATTTTCACATTTTAATTACAGACTTGAATATTAATTTGCACATTTTTAAATAAATATATAAGTCAAATTCACATTTAATAATATATTATTTTATTATTTAAATAAGATAATTTATAACTTGTTTGAAAATTGACAATGAATTAAATGTTGCTGCTTTTCCTTAAAAATGGCAGCCTGTTAAATCTAAGTTGTAAGCTTTTCTTTTGTGAAAAGTTTTTAAACCGTTTATGGGAATTTATAATGATATTCAATACGTATTCTTTCTTTAATCGGTTTACTTCAAAGTAAATTAGTTATAAATGTTAAAGATTACTATGATCTTCGTATTTTTAGTAAGTATGAACTACGTGGTTAGATATTACATATTAGGTATATTCTTTTTGTGTTGTCCTAGTATAATGTTTAAGATTAATTGAAAAGCCGGTTAAACCATTTATTTTATAACACTGTATTTCCAATAACAAATTCTATATTACTAATTTATAGGTGGTGTAAAAACTAAAATCAAATGTTAGATAATTCGAACGAAGATCAAACGAGTACTTCGAGTATAGTACAAGAAGGTAATATGAGCGCTGGTACAGCGTCATTAGAACGCGAATTAACAAGCACGCGACGACTACTGTGGGGCAATAACGTCAAAGAAGATGTTTTTAGACGCTGGGCGCAGGGCTTTCAGTTCAGTGCTGACGAACCTAGTGCCCTTATCCAGCAAGAAGGAGGGCCATGTGCCGCCATTGCTCCCGTACAAGGCTTCCTGCTCAAAATCCTTCTTTCAGAGACTCCAGGTCACACTTTACATGACTTGACCTCAGAGAAGTGCAATTCTCTATTGGTTAGGGCTGTGTGTACAATAATAAGCCAGTGTTTAGCTGCTAAATACAATGTGGCAGTTTACCGCAAAGGTGAGACAGGAGCAGAAGGCAGCACCAGTGTCAATGACAGTGTAGATGAACAATCCTTTGATGCTATTGAAAACTTCCATAGAAGACTAGAAGTACATTCATTTCAAACAATGTCTGAAGTAGAATCTTTTTACAATCGGAACATACGAATTCTTAAGGATAAATATGGTGTTCTGCTTTTATTGTACAGTGTCATTCTTAGCAAAGGTGTAGAAACAGTGGAGAATGAACTATCAGAGCTATCAGATCCATTAATACATTCAACTTATGGCTATGGATCACAAGGACTAATAAATCTTATGTTAACGGGACAGGCAGTGGCCCATGTTTGGGATCATGATCAAGTTGTGGGTGGTCTTCGTTTAAGGGGAATTGAAAGGCAAAATGATATTGGTTTTCTTACTATAATGGAACATATGCAGTATTGTACTGTTGGTTCATTTTATAAAAATCCAAAGCATTCAGTTTGGGTATTAGCTTCTGAAACACATTTGACTGTGCTTTTCTCTATGGAGAGACGCCTTGCAGCACCGGAAACAGCAGGAGAGTCAGCTGAGCGTATTTTTAGATCATTTGACCCAGAAGGTAACAATTTCATACCTTCAGCTGCCCTTCAAGATGTATTATGTGCTGCAGACCTTGTCAGTGAACCAGAATATGTAGAACTAATGAGAAGAAAGCTTGATTCAGAGAATCTAGGAATAATATTGTTGAGTGCATTTATGGACGAGTTTTTTCCCGGCTGCGAGCGTGGCGCGCCTGATACCTTTACATTACACCACTATAATGGTCTATCTCGAAGTAACCCTGGAGGCAGAGTGGTGTACAGAACTGGACGAGCCGCATTGCTTGAGTGTCCAATGCGAGCTGCTACTACAGACCCCATGCTTACCTGTCTACAAACCAAGTGGCCTAGCATTGACATTGTATGGGATGATGGGCATTCACCATCCCTAAATTAGCACAAGACCATGATCAGACTTTTAGTGATAAAGTGACATGATTCTATATTATAATTTTAATATGTTACTGAAAATTCCATTACTTTATTGTATTATTTTTGTACAGAAATTAATAAATTAAATGTCTTAGGGGAAGCTTTCCCTTGAGGCAGCTATTTTCCTCACATTGATACTTCACAATAGTTCTTGAATGGTGTCAATTTTCACTTGGGACTCACAACTTTGTTACACACAGATATAAATAGGGTACTAATTGATACTCATATACTTTATTATTTGTACATTTTCATGGTTATTATAGATCATAGAGCACCTTTAGTATTAAATTTACAAGTGGTAAAAATTTAAATAAGCAATAATATAGCTGGCCCCCTAGTAAAAATGTAAAATGTCTACCCACTTATTAAATTTGATAAAGATGATAATCATTACTATATGTATGGAATTGATCTTATTTTTATATTAAATTAACATGCATTCAGTATAAACATTGTAATGAAAGGAAACTTTTTTAATTAGAATAGTTTCCTCCATTAGAAAAATTTACTGCTGTATCAGTTAATTAATTATCCCAACCTGGATGAAATATAAGATTATTTTAAATTTCATGTCATTTCTTTAGAAAAATGAGAGTTTTGTTGATGTAATTGATAAAATATGCTCTATTCATTGCAATTTTTGTACTAAATAGGAATTCACATGAGAATTCCTTTTTGAAACCAAATAAGTAGAATTATCTAAACTCAAAAATGTCTGTACCAGGCATGCTAGGTATATAATATTTTTCATGTAAAATTATTTTTTAAGAAAAGATTATTTCAGTTATAAAACTAGAGGAACATGCTTTTTTCTTAGCTTCATTTTTTATTACATCTTGGTTACTGTGTTATGAAAAATAAATATAATATGAAATATATTCTGTAGTATTCTAAAAGCATAAAGCTATACCTGTTCATGAATTATGAACTCTAATAAAAAAGTTCATTGGCAACTTGACCTTTTGAGATATGAAACATTCCAATTTTGAAACACACCATTTAAATCATTGAATTGTTTTTTAAACATAGGAATTATGAGTAGGGAAATATATGACTTAGTGTAACCCTGGTTACTAGAACAAACAAACATGAGACAGCCAGAAAAACGTAAAAAAAATTGTTTTAACCACCTTTAATAAGTGTCTATTTTGAATGCACAGATGCGGTTTCTATTTAAGTAGTAAATATAAATATATATTTTAATTAATATCATTTTAATGCGTTGAATATTATCGCTTCGATACAATTTCGATTCTATAAACCCTTATATAACTTATTATTATTTTACTTACACACAGGAAGAAAGAAATCAGCATTATTGGCAATTATTAAAATAAAATTCAAGCTCTGTCTGTACCTATAGCGCTCGCGCTGTGTCTAATTTATCCACTCTTAAGAAAGTCCCTTTTGGCCCGACGTCTAAAATCATATTCTTAAATCGTTTCCATTAAGAAGCCTTACATTTAAAAATTTGGTCAAATTCGTGACGGTTATGAAACGATACATCGTAAAAGAGGTACCTAGTGGTTGTAAAGGTTATATTTATTTTCTAGTGGCTTTCTGTGACCGACACACGTTACACATTATTTAAAACGGTTTTCGTATTGCGTATTGGGTAGTTTGATATTCAATTTAGGTGTATACCTCAGAGAGAAGGAGAGAGCATTTCATTCTAAGCGTTATATTGCGATTTAATAACTAGTTCACGCTTTTTTGTTTGATGGTCATAAACTAATACATAAATGTCGGGTTGTTCACTTCTTTTAAATAATGTCACAGCAACAATTTCAGTCTGTTATAATTCCAAACTTATTCGGCACGAAAAACTCATAAGAGACGACCTAGGTAGCTAGCTTGTCAAGTATTGTAATATATTTTTCTTAAACGTTAATTGAATAAATATAATCTTATAAAAATTCTTGCAAAGCGTAACAAAATAAATCAAGAGATTGGCGACTGTTTTATGGCAATTAATCATTAAGAAACTTTAAAACTAATATGTCGGTTTATTTCACTAATTCAAATAAGTCCATCCAACACTTACCTTCCCTATTATTTATTATTCAACGGTTTGAATGTTTGATCGCCAAACAGAATATCACATGTAAACTGTACAAATTACCGATTGAATAACTACTTAAGTATCGATGCGTAATATATTAAAAAAATAAAAGAAAGCCTAATAATAGCCTGGTAAATAATAACTTGCAAACATTTGTTAATTAAGATGTGACAAACATTGCGGTGCTTCTTTTCACTCATTCACAGAATTTATACTATTTAATTCATTGTATGAAAATAAGAAACGGACGTACGATTTCGTTTACTATTTTACGTTTTTACTATTGAACGTATTCTATGTTATTGCCTTTACTATAGTAAAACTACAGGTGTGCCTCTAAAGTTCTGTTCAATAACTAGTCTGTGCTAATAATCTTCGAAGTCTGTAAAAGATATATTATCTAAATAATTTCCAGTGTCTGTCATCCTATTTGTTTTGTTTGTTTCTAAACATTGTGATTGTGAATAGATTGCTTAATGGTAATCATAGTTATATATTGAAAGATGATCAATGCTTAATTAAGAATAACAAACAATTTTTGATATTGTATTATTTTATCAAATATGACAAGGAACCCTCGTCATGTATCTTATGAACAAATTAAGGCTCTAGTGGAATTTATGGGCCGGCACGTAGATTTAGCAAGCGGCTCGCTACGCACCCACCAAGATCGACATTTGAACAGAAAACTGTGGAATGAGCTTTCGAATATAGTAAATAATATGCAAACTGGTACCAAGAAGACAGCTGATGGTTGGAGAAAGGTATTAGATAAATATATATTTTTATTAACCTGCTTATTTACTACATTTGTACCTAACATCTGTTGCAGTACTGGAATGATTTCAAAAATAAGCTGAAAAGAAAGGTGATTTTAACAAATCGTAAATATTCAAGCTATAGACCTAATTTAAAGCCACTTAATAAGCTCGAGAGACAAATATTGGAAATATTAGGACCCGATTTTGCCAGAGAAGGGTATCATTCAGAAAAACATAGGACCTTAGTAAGTACATATTAAAAACCAAATCAAATCCACAATTGTCTTATCTTTTAGATATCTTATGGTTGTAAATGGTTGCACTATTAAAAGTTATAATTTCAGAATACAGTTGTTTGTTTTGATGAAAAAAATTGGAACTGTGCTTTTTGTAAATTTATTTCATTATTTTGATTTTGTTATTTTTAGTTGAAATTTAATAATAATTATAATAACTTTGTTTTAGAATCAACGTCCACCAAGGGTAAAATTGGAAGATGTTAATCTTGATTTAAGTGGGGATATTGTGAATGAAACTAGTGACAACAAATTAAGTGGTATGCACAAATTTATTAATGCTCAATTAATTTTTACAAATTACATTCGGCTCTTGGCTTATGACTATTTGGTGCACTAATGTAAACTTTTTGATGAATAATTGCATAAAATTCTAATTAATTCAGTATAAGGTGAACTTTTTTAGATAGTGAAAAAAATGAAAGTGATACAGGAGAAAGTGATCAGGTTTCTGATACTGACAACAGCAGGACACAACTACAAAGTTAGTATTTACAAATAAATCATTAAAACCTTAATGTTTTGTCTTGATAATATGTATTCTTTTTGTAGATATATATCCTAAGTGCTTAATAGAAATAGAAAAAAAGAGGACTGATATAGAGTTAAGAAGAGCAAAAGCAGAAGAAAGGCAGGCAGATATTGCAGCACAAAATGCAGAAACAGCTAGAAACCAAGTTGAGGCGTTAAGAAAGCTAACTGATGCTGTATCAACACAAGCTGAAGCCATGTTAAGGATTGCGTCTGTATTAGAATGCAAAATTCCTCCTATCGAGGATGCTCTTGCCATGTAAAAATATTTGGATCAAGTTTATAGTTGGAGAAATACACATCTGAAATTTGTTAACATTAATATGACACCACAAGTCACACATTTCAAGTCTCAATTTTGTCTTTGTCTGAAGTCAAATAAAGTAGTGAAGAGCTGTGTTTCTTTATATGCTACTTGTTTGTTTCGACAATACAATTCAGCTTACACCATCTCAAAATCATCACGCTGAAACAAAATACAAATTTTAGTTTAGTTGGTTTTAACAATGTTTTTAGTACTCCTACATAATGTTCATAAGACATACCATTTCATTGTATTCCATAACATGTTTTCTAATAGCTGACCCATCAACCCATGTGACAAAGTCTTCTAATGATCTATTGACAAGAAATGCGGGATCCTTAACTACTTCTGGTCCAACCCTGACATGTCCCTGCTCTATGTATTTTGTGGCATCCTTTGTAGACTGTGACATTTTATCTGTGTAAATATTTTTAAAAAATGATACGTTCATTATTGGAAATCTATACTTATAATAAGACAGTAAAAATAATAAATAAATGATGTAGTGCTCTACATAGAGCATAAACAATGAGTGGCTCATTAAACATATTTATATGGCCCCCAAACATTTATTTACTTCTTTAATTTTATTATTAAAATATATATATATATATTATTTAATAGAAGTAATAACTGTTGAAATAAAAAGGTCACTCAGCCCTGTTCCAATATGTTACTGGCAAAATTATTTTTGTCTTCAATCTAATTTATTATGATTATTTTGAAACATTCTCAATATAATGGTAATCGAAATTCATTATTAGTATTTTCTTTTAAAAGTAGTTCTAATGTAGACAGACATGCAATAAATTGCAAATATACTTACTTCTCACCATAACAACAGGGAGTCTTCTCCTACAAAATGAACTAGCAGATACATTTGTTGCTAGTGCCAAATCCCATCGAGTTGGTATCAATCCCATTTGATATAGTTTCTCTAATAACTGTGCACTGGACTCTGTTCGAAATTCAGTATTCACATCTATTTCTTTTATTTTATTTGCGAGATCTCTTATTTCTCTTGAAATTTTGTTGTACCTAAAAATAGTTAAAACTCTGACTTCTTACTTCCATTCTTGAGGTTTAATATTTTATTTAAATAGAAACACTTGATTTATAGCAAAAAAATAGTTTTTGAAAAAACAAGATAACACTCACTTTGTATAATCCTCCCTCTTCTGTATATGGTATTTTTTCATAACCTTGACTTCATTTAGATTGTTATCTATTTTCCATGATATAAAATCTACTTTTTTTAAAAGTTTCTGTTCATGGAATTTTAATTTACGCACCATCTTTAGCAACAGGAGTCGATGTTTTTGGTTATCCTTAACTTTACAACTAACTTTGGGGACTTAACTGCAGTACTGCACGTATCGTATATTCTTCAAAAGATTTTAAGGTTGCTTGAATATCCTTCTAAAATGTGTTTACCATGTTATTACATTTACAATAAATAATATTTAAGTGTTAACTGCTTAAAATACCAAACTGTAACTGTTAACTGTAGTCTGTAATGATATAAATGCCATAGATTAGATATTGGGAAGTCATAGTCATAGAATAGCCATAGGCATGTACCTAAATGGCTTCGCATATAAAAAACTCGCCTATAGTATGATATATGTCAAACATAGGAAAGGGTAAATAAAAAACATATTTGTGTGATAAAATTTGCCAAGTAAACAATTTATTTTAATATAATGTTAGATATTTGTCTACGATCCTATCTATCTGATAAAGAGACATAAGCACAAGGGATGCGGAGAAGGAGATTACCCATACCATTAGAGGTATTGTTCTTTTTGGACGCAACAGGACGCAACGGTCGTGTTTGGTGCGCTGAAAGATTGTTATGTAAAAATGTCAATTAATCAATCAAAACAACCAGTAACATTATACAGACAACTCAGGAAGACTTCAATAATTACGAATCTGTGGCATGTGCTCTAATTTCCAACGAGTTTAAACTACAAATTAATTATCACAACTTTATTTAATCAAATTTCAAAACCAAATTAGTAATAAGTCAATACTAGTATGTCATAAAAAAATATCTAAATATTATGAATGAGTTGATCGTGGCTGTCTGAAGGCACGTGGTAATAAAAAATCAATTGGTATTACTTATAGGAAGGTAGTTTCTAAAAGTTTATATTATTTAGAATTATATAGTATAAATAATGAATCCCAATAATAAGACGTACGCAGCATCATTTGCTCAATATCTGCAGTCGATGGTTAAACTAGATTCTTTGGAAAAAATGACTGCTGATTTAGACAGAGAATTGGAAGATTCACAAAACATAATGAAAGAAATTAAAACACTTTTTCATAGCGTTCCAAAAACACACAATCAGCCGCTATCAGAAAGATCACAGCATGAAGAGCTAGCTAGATTTGTTGAAGCCAGTGCACCCAAACTTCTTTTGCCAGATATGGAAGAAAAAGCCATTGGGGATATTGATAAAGTTGTTGCTTCTATGAAAATTTATGCAGAAGAACTACAAAAGAATTTAAATAAAAAAGAGTGCCAAAAGTTTGAAAAAATGAACATTGAAAAGCTGGATCTATCTCCTTATGCTCTTACTCTTGATAAATTAAGCAAGAGTCTTGCTAATGTGAAAATTACTACTGATGCAAGTGGAAAAAGTGCAGAGCTGGAAGGAAAACTCAGCCAACTATGTGAGGATGTTACTCTTTTTACACAGGTAATACAATTACATTAAGTCTTATTTCAGAGAGTTATCTTCGAAATATAACCAGTAGTAATAGATTACTTACGTATTATGCACACCTTTGCCTTCAGTTACACCTTAGCCATATGGCTATATACAACAGACCATTTTTATATTTGTTGCTTTACAAATTAATTAGTGATTAAAGAAAATTTTATGTGTTTATAATAGATCATAATATTCTATTCTTGTTGTAAAAATGAGATTATTGTATCTATAATAATCAATTGGAGTGTCTCAAAAAACTATACTCGTATATAATATACACAGCAAACATTGAAAACATTTTGTGGGCAAATTGAGAATAAGGATTCCTTATTGTAAATAAAATATAATTTATATAACTTCAACAATTTTCTTATTATTTCAGATGGTACAAGTAAATGGCAAATTAGATGAAATCATACAACATAGTAGCAATCCATCTAACAACCCCATAACTTCATATGACAATATTATAAATAAGTTACTGGCTGACATTAATGAAGTTACATATTTGCTTAAAAATAACAACTAGATAATATTACTGACATTATATTTATTTATTTGTGGAATCATGTGTAATCAAGGTTTCTTTTATAGGTCGTGGATAATTAGTTTAATAATATAAATAAAACAGTTTAGATGATTTTTATTTTAAACTGGAAAATAATGTCAAAGTATTGTTCAACTGTTTTGCACAAACTGTAATGTGTTGTAGATTATCGTGAATGTGTTATTGTTAATATTATTCATGGAGCAATACACAATTTATTTGTCTTAAAATTGTAATACTGCCAAATCCTTGAGATTTTATAGATTATCTAAATGCTTACTATATAATTAATAAGACTAATTATAAGTCTCATTACGCATTAGGGGTTCGAAAATGTCTTTCTTATACATTCTATTTGCTTGAATTGACTACCTTTGTCTCTTTAGCTTATCAAAATCTCACATACTAGAATATGTTAAGTAGGTTTTTTCGGCCTCTTGGTTAGTGTAAGTTTTTCAAGCAGTTAAGTCAAATGTAATTTTCACAGTTAGTAAGTCAAATTGTAATCTCATCCTAATAAAAGTATTATGTACTGTAATTTTATATTTATTATCTCTCAAGTCATGGTTAACATTTGATAAATCAAGTCTGACCTAATTGAGAATTACATAAAAAGAAATTCAGTATAAGTATATACTATATTCATTGTCAAGTTGTCGTCATGTTGCAATATCTTCTTTAACAATATTATCTTCAATGTGTGGCTTTTCATCAGCTTCAATAACTTTTAACTTCATTCCACATATTAATGCTCCGTTTAAAACATTCATAGCTTCCTGTGCTGAATCATGTGAAGCATATTTTACAAAGCCAAATATTTTATTTGGAAAAGTTGAGATTCCAATGAGATCACCAAACCGACAAAATACATCGTGCAACACTGGCAGGGGTGGTGGCTCAGGTTTACATACGATAAACAATCTCTTGGCAACTGTTATATTATTTGATTTAGGTTTGACACGCGGCAATGGTACATTGCAATAATTTGGATTTTCTTCAGTCTCTGTTTTGTTGAAGTTTTGACTGCTAGCTGCAGCTTTAATTATAGTGGATGCTTTTTCTATAGCATTTGCCAAATTAATAAGGTCAACCCCTGAATCCGCGGAACTTTTAAAGTTATTTACTATGTCTGTAAGGTTAGTTGCAACTTGGGCTAAGGGATTAGTATCTGGTTTAGCAGAAACTATTTCTCCTGATGGAAATTCAAACTTGTCCAGTTTTTGTACAGCATAAGCAGCATATTTAGATTCTCCATAAGTTACACTAGAACTACATTTATTATTGTAAATATCTAGAGAGTATTGACATTTTTGCATTCCAGGTATTATGTTACACAACTGATAAATATATTTTTCAGGTATTATTGGGACACATGTTACACAGATACTTCTGTACTCTGGACCTGCCAAACCTGTTAACACATTAGAATTGTTCATCTTAAAAGTAGGCTGTCTGTGAACAGTGTCTGAATTGTTTCTTGCTCTTTTCTGAGAGTACGGAAAAGAAGTTTCATCTTCAAGTACACTCCTATCACGTTTTAAATCTTTAGGTGCAGCAAAAATTGCTTTGTAATTTCTATCACATTTTTCAAATGCTATTGCTGCTTCATAGAACTCACCATATTTAACATAGGCAAATCCTTTACTGGTACCAGTATTCTTATCCTTTAATATGTATACTGATTGAACTTGTCCAAATTTAGAAAAGTTATCAATAATATCAGTTTCAGTATGTTCTTTAGGTATTTTTATAAATAGTCGTGTGAATTTATCTCCATATTGATCAGAGAACTGAGAATCATTTTTATTAGCGGCAACCATAACTTTCATGGGTTTTCCATTCACGCTTTTTAGATGGAGGGCTTTAATTGCTGAAGCAGCAGAAGATGTCTTTTTATATTTAATGTATGCATATCCTTTATTATCGCCAGTGGTACGGTCCCGTGGGATATGTAAATCGTCTATACTACCATACTCTTCAAACAGATTTCTTAAGTCTTCTTCTCTTGTTCGCCTACTGCACACAACAAAAAGTCGAGAGTAATTGTGTTGGTCCTCTTTACGATCATCGCTATTGTGGGTCATGTCATTAATAAAGTCTGCGTCGTCGTGTCAATGTAGGTGCTTACCTATAATATTTTAAGATACAATTTATTACAAAAAGCCAACTCAATATTACAAGTTTTTTATTTATAAATAAAAGTATTAACAGGTAATTGGTTTTTAAAAGCCACGTTTTAGCAATATATTTAATACTAAAAACAAAACAATTGTTTTCGTATAATAATTTAAGTTTACAATTAACATCTACTCAATCTAGTTTATCTGTCAATACAAAATATATCCGTGTAAATTGAAATTTAGGCCACAGACTAAAGAATTTGATCTGAATTAATACCATAGATGTTGTTGAACATGAATAATTAAAAAATCCTTTCGTGTTTTAATATTTTGGAATTCCAGCGCATCTAGAATTTGATATAGACTGACTATGTAATTAGATTCATGAATAAAAATTAACATATTAAACATCAGTTATATTTATAGGTTTTATTTGTAAAATTGGCAAATTTAAATGGGTAGTATGTTTTTACATACAGCATAATTATGTTGGGTGTGAATTCAATCTTAATTAAGAGATTGTTCAATTGTTTTAAGAAATTCTGTGCATCTATTCCTGTAGAATGTGTTGTTATAACATATTATATTATCATAAAAATTTCCAACATTCGTTATTTGCACAGGCAATGAATTTAGAACATCTTTGTTACATTCCTTTTTTACCTGTTCACATTCAACATCAATTAGGTTTAAAAGTTCCAATGACATTTTGGTATAGTTCTGCAGAATTATGACACCAGAAGACGTAAATCCAGTTTTGCTAAAGGAAATATTCGATAAAATATATAACACACTAACATTAAAATGTGTTAATGTATTATAGTTTTGCAGTAGAAGGGTTCCACCTTCAGGCATTTTGTTAAGAGTGTTGATTAACAATTTAAAGCATTTCTTTTCATAGAGATAATATTTTTCTTCATGTTCAATTTCTGGTAAACATAATTTGTCTGAAAATTTTAAATTTGGTATATCTTTTCCATTATCTTTATTTTCGGAAATAATCACCTTGAAATCCTTGTCAAAAAGAATTTGTTGATACAGCTTTAATATTGGTATTAATATAAATTTAGAGCTGTTAATTCTTAATAACGGTTGGCCATAAGTGAATTTCAGTTCGAGTTCACTTTTTACTTTATCCACCCACCATACAGATTCATCTATGAGATTTATGAAATTTGAGAATAACTCAGCTTGCAAAATGCAATATAAACTTTGTAACTTCTCCTTGACTGACATTTTTGTGAATAACTGCCGTTCTGTGTGAGAACCTCTGCAGTATCTAGGATTATTGTTAATTTTGTTTTTTTCATGAAGTATTCCTTTTAAAATTTCCTGGTCTATACGTAACGGTTTTAAATCATATTTCCAAATAAATTCAGCGGCAACCAATGCCCTGATTTTTTTAATATCTCCATGGAACACCATATTATTTTGCATCAGATAGGCTTGAAGATTATTGTTGATTACATGACATTGAAGCGAGCAAAAGTAGTAAGCACACTCTTCTACCTGCTTTATAAAACTTTCTGGTATCATTTCTAAAGGAAACAGTGCAAATTCACTGTAAAGATCAGTCCCATATGTTGATTTTAATCTTGGCAAGAACTGATCAAGTGATATATCCTTGTACCGTAAACAAATGGCATACACTTCAGAATTACCTTGGCGAGAAGTAATAGGTTTGTATATGTTGACTTCTTGGAATAATTGGTTAAGAAGATATAATAAACTGACAGTTGAATGCTCAAATATTGTAAATAGTTTGTATATTAATGTGCCACCTGTAATTAATTAATTGGTACATTAAAAATTATTGTTGAAAAGATATTTCTATATTTGATCAATTTTAATTATAGAAATTGTTTAATATACCTTTACTAAGACTTTGTAGAGCTGTAACAATTTCACAGTAATGGAGAGGTGAAGTAACTTCCTCCTGGGCATCAGGTTTCTGCATGCAATCTATTGAACCATCTGCAGTAACCAGAAGAACCTATAAAACATAGTAAAGTAAATTGTATGACTTGTCTAAAGATTTAACATACATGTTTATTTAACAGTTCATATACCTTTCCAAGACCTTTTGCTTTATTCACAATAGCTTGAGAGTTTTCCCAGTTCATAATATTTCCTGTGTTATTTACACCAAAATCCCAGTTATTAAGTGTGTGAAACATGAACCTGTCATCACTTATCATGTTTGATGGAGAATTTCCTTCATAATATGGATTAAGGGTGCTTGCCAGCCATTGCCACTGAAACATTTATATTAACAATTAATTATATGCGTGACAACTATTTTTAGTATCCACAATAAATAGAATTATAATAATAAATAAAATATATCTTACCTGTATGTCATTACTGTGTTGTTTCAGAAAATGGTTCAGTGATGTAATAAAAGCACCAGGAGCTTCACACAGATGTAATGATACCATCTTCCTGTCTTCTTTAGCTTCTAAAGGTATTATGTTATATGTACATGCACACTCATAGAACTTTGTCCAAGCTTGTGTCAAGAATTCTGGGTCCACCAAACATCTAACTTTCCAATTAACTTCGCCGGCCGGGTTGCGTCGACGTGTGTGACTACTCCACTCTTCTATACTAAAATCGTTCAACTGACTCTTATGAAAGTTTAAACGAGACTTCAGAGTTTCTAAACCACCCAATTTCCACGGAGGAGCAGAAAACCAACATTCCTGCGCAGGTAATTTCCACTGGCAATTGTAACGAAATTGAAACTTTTTATTAAATAAATCGTGTAATTCCTCATCGAATTCTTCAGAATTAGTAAATTTTTGTCGGTGAAAAGGAGTTCCAGTTTTATGAAACATTTTATTTTTTATACATGAAGGTTGGAAAAATATTGAGAGAAACCAATATGAGAATGGCTACAGCTGACTACCGCAACATATGTTTGTTAGTTAGTTTTATTAGATTAGGAATACAAAACAAGTTAATAATGTGTGTTTACAACAAATGGCAAAAATTCAAATTAATATTTATGTTTTAATCTATACACTTTTGACTATAGAGTACGTTACATAAATTATTTAACATAGACTAAACACATTTTTCTGAAGATTTCATGCCCTAAAATATTTTGTTCCACGTTTACTTGCATTGATACAAAATGAAACTTATTTTCGACTCTAGTTCGAATAAAAAGATTTAACGTCTACTTGAGAACGCCAATGCAGTAGAATATTTCAGCTCTCAAAATTTTAATTTGGATATCCACAATGTAGAAAATAATATTAATATGCTGTTTTAAATATTTTAAAATATCTAAAGCTTTGATATGCATATATAAAATTAAATACTATTAAACTAAAAGTAAAATAAAATTAGTTAGAGTCTGATAAAAGAGTGACTAGCAGTGTGATTGAATAATTCAGAATACGAGGGACCTTTACAGAAATAACATTCAAAAGATATTTAAGATCGCTTCAATTAAGTAATACGTAATAACTAATTTAGTGCACCTACAACCTTCTCGCAACCATATTCACGTATATAATAATATAAATTACCTATATTTTAATTAAATGTAATTATTTGATATAGTTATTTACATTGTCAGTGGTAGGGTGTCAAATGTCAATTTCAAAACTTTACTTTGTAAAAATGTTTTCTAAACTTCAAAGTTTAAATAGCGAGTAGCGGTTCCCACAAATTCCTTTATTGTGCATATTACAAAATTAATATTAGAACATATACTTTTTTATAACTCTATGTTATGTATGTTCGTGCCTATGTTCTTTAAGGGACGTTTTATAAAATTTAAATAATACAAGTTCAATAATGGATCTAAACGAAGGTAAATTTGTAAAGTAACCTATTCATTTTAAGCGGCATAATCAAATATTATCTCTAAGGCTCTTATTCTTGTTTTCATTTTGTGTGCATCTTTTTTATATAAATGTGTAGCTGCAAAAGTGGCTTATGGGATTTCTTTAAATACAACCTACAATTTGTGTAAACTTTGAGTTCTTTTACTTATTTTTTATATGATAGCTATTGACTTTTCATTCTTTATTTTTTCGTTATTAAATTTATAGGAACAACAACAGAAGATTTGTGGACTCCATTCAAGGAATTGGTTGCTGTGGTGGAATGCTATCTTACCAATGAAAGTGGCAGCAGTCCATATGCTGTACACACATTTGAATCTGTACTTAGGCGGCATAAACAAACGTTTCTATCTTTATTGAAAAATCCTGTGAGTTGAAGCAATATGTGTTTATCCCAAAAATAATTTAAGTTGAAGTTAAATAATATATGTTTTTATCTTTTTTATCATTTCTTGTTTATAATAGGCTAAGAATCCTGGAAGCAGAGAGGAAATAAAAAGAGGGATTACAGAAGGTGTTAATTTACCAAGTGTTGGGCGAACTTTATTATCTAAAGAGCTTGTAGATGAAGCTATTATAATATCAGGTATTTATTGTTTTAATTATTCAGTAACATGTCAATGTGTTCTAGTCCTACAACGGTTTTACTAAAAAAATCAGTATTTACTGTTACAGAATAAATATATATTTTTCTGCAGATATGTACAATGCCAATGAATATGCCTGCTTAGAGCTTTTACACACTGCTCAGCGTCAGATTCCACGCCATCCAGGTTTGGCAAGGGGTCTATTAGCTGTGACACTGTATTATGATGGACGACATGCTCTTGTACGGGCCCTGAAGGAGCTTGTTATGGCCCGAGATGGAGTATCTTGGTAAGTATCTAGGTAGAACTTATTTACATAACATTAATACCCCAATAGTAAATTTGCCCGGTAAACTTTTATTGGTCTAAGCTCAGACTTTATAGTAAAGACATGTGTGTAATTTGTGCTTCATTATATTTTCTTTAGAAAATGTGGTAATTTGATAGAAAAATAATTTACAGGTCAATAAATGCTAGAGAAGAAATACTGCAATATGTGTCACGATATGTGGAGCAGTTAATATCAGATGGTCTTCTGTCAAATGTATTAGATGCATTACGTCGTAATTCTTTGGACAATGAATTGGATTTGCTAAGACGTAATCGAGCTCTACCACCAAGTAGATATCACATGAAATTGCTTGTCTGTATGCAAACAACTAGGTGAGCATTATCTATAAGAGAAGCTGTGAATTGGCCCAGTTTGATTTTAGTATCAATGAATGTCAAAACCAAAAAGGTGTCAGTTTTGTAAGCATGTTTCAACATTAAAACCTTAGCATGTCCTCAATTCTTGGGTCTAAGTCAATTCGGTCACAATACTTGCCTTCCCCATTCCAAATTGCATACATAGAATGAATAATCTATTGTTGTATGCCGGGGTACAACCAGTTGGCATTTTCCTATGTATCACATATTTATTTTTCTATTCTATATGAGTGGAATTAATTTTCAGAAAATTACTAGCAGGCGTTATCTTCGCCGCATCAGCGCAACGTGGGCTAGAAAGAGATGTTCTTCTTCTATTATTGTCACAAGTATGTCCTTATTAATAAATTAATTATAGAACCCTTTAAATGATTTTTTTAAATAACTAAACAATAAAACTGTCTACTTTTGATGTTAAAAATCTTACTTCAAGGAAATGTCATCGCCATCTCGGAGTGCGACTGGTGCTTTGGATGAATCATCATTGGCGTTGCAAATGGCGTTACTGTATGCCCTGGATCTATCAGTTTTACACAGGTTTGAGTGCATTTTGATATCTAATTCATTTTCTCAGTCAAAATCATTGCTAGGCTCATTAGGCAAGTCAATGACCTTTCGTTAAATATATATCTAGATAGATAAATCTTAATCCAGCGGATTAAGACCGGGACTATACGACGGCCAGTCTTCAGCTCTGATGAAGTCCGAAAATTACAGATACGATATTCCAATGTAATATTTTTTATTTTAACAGCATTTATGGCCAGACTAGGTATACGTATGTTCATAGACAAAGTACTTAAACGCTGTAATTTGATATATATATATATATATATAGTTTTTTTTGCACTTAATACAATTATACAAATTTTTAGGCGGGAGCATGGCGAAGAGTTGTCAAAGAAACTACCTCTCATTCAAGATCCAGACTTAATATCAGTATTGATAGATGAGTTGACTCCCGTGCCGCGCCAAGAGGGCCAGAAAGGGTCAGGCTTGCGTGCCCTGTGCCAGTTGGCGTTAGGGCTGGCACTTAGTGCATTAAAGCGAGCGCCGGTGTCATTGTTGAGGAAGGGGAACGAATCTAGATGTGAGGCCCTGGATCAAGATGAAGTGCTTGTCGATGCTGCTATCGATGGAGAGGTAAAATATAGTCATTTTAATTGCTCGGTTATTTGTATGTAAATCGTTGGAGTTAATCCCCATGATGTGAGGTGATCGTTTAAGAAGATCACTTTTACATTTTCCAAATAATTCATCACTTTATTGTATCTGAGTGAATTAAATATAATAAAACATATATCACTAAAGTATTTTTTTAAATTTATATCTGCTTGTATTTGTAAAAAAGTTATAAAGACTTTTTATTATTTTCTTCTTTTTATAAATAGATTTCTCAGGATATTAAACTCTTAGTATAAGTGTAGAGTCTTGGTGTATATGTCATGCTATTTCAGGTATTTGAATATTTGGATGAAATGATCCTCTCATCCGATCTTGTGGCAAATGAAGAATACTACCAGCGAAGGATTCATTCACTGATAACAGACTTCATTGTCCTTATGCACTCTAAGCTTATGGAGATGAGGGTCAAGTAAGTATAATTAAATTGTATATTTGTATATATATACGAGTATATATACAAATATATTTATTGTATAAACTGGTTTATTATACTTTTTAATAAATTTGAATAAATCACCTTATAATAATTTCATAGTTCTGCATTCTATACGGGGGTAAAACATTGCTTACTCTCTTGTATTTTGTACTTAAAGTATACATTTATAAAACTAAAATCTTTTTTTATATTTATATTTTGTAAAGCAATAAATAATATACTAAAAATAATAGGGCAGACGAAGCCGCTCGCGCCGCACAGATGTACGCGGCGGAGGGACTGGCTCCGCCCCCTGGCTCCACCCACCGTACACGTCTCGACGCGTTATTGCGTTGCGTTGAACGTCTGTACGCCCGGGACCCGCACAATTTGCGTAACGATTACTGGCTAGCGTGCGACGCTACGGCTCCGTCGCATAGGTATGTTTCTTTTTAAAAGAAAAATGAAGATTGTTTTACTGGAATGTTTATATTTAAATGCATGAAATATTCTCTATTTAGTTTCGGCATAATGAGAAATGTTAATTCTAATATATTTTGTATAGGGCCGGCGGCCGCGCGGCCACACTATACAAATTCGTACGTCTCTCCGGTGAGGTGATGGTCGCGGCGTTGTTGCCGGCCTATCTACGAGCGTTGGCCGCTATAACCGTCGAAAAGCACACGTGGGCGTTATTGGCTCGTAGAGATGCGTTGTCGGCCCATCATTTGTTGACTGCGCTGGCTTTGTATCACAGGTAATTGTTATTTATGTAACAGAAATTCTCTCTCGCTCTCAAAACCCCTATTTTATATAAAAATGGATTGAATTATGCATAAATAAATATACCACAGAAATCTGCGCCAGGATCCAACTCCGTTCGCTGAGCATGCGCACGCGTCCTCTTTAGGCGCTTCCGCTATAATTACGCCTGGGGCACGGACTGGACGATTACTGGTTAGGCAAGAGGAGGTAAGTCTTACCACTGTCAAAGTTACCTTATTTCCTTCGCCTTCAATGAGCGGGTCACTTGCGCCTGCTCATTGTTTCCCGTGTCATAAAAAATGTCCTGATAGGTGGATTTTTTTTAGTTTTAGAAATGTTACTCAATGTAAAAATTCAAAGGTCTTACTTACCACCTGGTGCTTTTATGACCTTTTACTCCTTAAGGTACGGCCTCATGAATGCCGCTCGACGCTCGTCTGCAGCCATCTGATCACGTGGTCTCATTTTTAATTCTCCGCGGCTTCATTGTATGAAGCTGTAACTTTTTAAAGCATGTCTCATAAGCCAGCGTACATCCAGATGTCGCCCTGATTCAAATACTGAGGTGGGTTAGTGGGTTCTCCTCATCTGGACTGATTTAAGGGTTAGAGCCCCACACACCTCTGTTACAGTACACCTATGGAGGGTTGACTATCAGATAGACAGCTGACACTTATGTGAGTAGAGCTATCTTAAAGAATAATGTTGGTTGTAGGTGGAAGCAATGATCGGTGCGTTGAAGCTGATAGCCGCTGTGGCAAAAGTGGATGAAGCGGCCTGCATCGCCATATGCGAGAATATGCAATGGAATGCAGTCAATTGCATGTTTGGTAAGATATAAGTAAATTAAACATTTTGAAGTGCCTCTACAGCTAGTGAAGGTAGAAAATCAGCCTTCTGGTAGGCTCTTTAGTCCTGCGAAATAGAAACCACGATGTTTTTCTTTACTTCTTTACAGTAAACTTCGTATAAAACTCGATAATTACATGGTAAATCTAATTGAAGAGTCAATTTTTTAAATAATTTTTCGTTGATTCATGAGTGTTAGAAAGTTAACATAACCTATTTATTAAGTCACGGTAGAAGTAGAAGATGTTAATACATATAAGAGCAACAGGCGGCCTTATCGCTAATAACCGATCTCTTCCAGGCAACCCACAATTTGTAGAGCTTTTTAGATAATCTTGTGTTGTTAATGTTATTTTACCCTTGTCTCCACATTGGTATTCGAGCCTGTTTCATGACTGACTAAGTGGGGTATTTAATATAATATATGCAATAATATTTAAACTCTGCCTAGGCCTAATATGTTGTCATGTGCCAATACAACTGAAGTCGGCGCTGTGCACGACTCTGGCAGCGTTGGGCCGTTGGGGCTCCACAGCACCACGCGTTTGGGGCGCACTCGAAGCCGCCCACTTAGTTTCCGCCGCTAGCGACAAGAGGGCGCTGACAGCTGATTTGCTAGAGGTTTATTTTAGTTTGTATACATATATTATTAAGAACACTGTCCTGACCAGGTATTCAATTCTTGTATGGTTTTTGACTGTTCTAAGACTTGTATGTTATTGTGGTATGGATAAATTTGATAAATTGATATTTAATCTGATCGTAATGTCTACTGTCTTGAATTAAGCATCTATGGTTGTTATTTATCTCTTGCATTTCATCTTCTACAGAGTTACAGGCACGACTAATCAGACTAATAATTACGATCTATAATTAAAAAATATATAATTCTATATTTCAGATCGAGTGTCGAATGGAGCAGTATCCACTATCACAAGCCTTCCTATTACTTTTGGACTCGTTGTGCCTGTCCGGTCCCATACCCCGTGCTCTTGGGGCGGGGGCGAGACGTCCAGGGGTCGATCCTTATGTTGACCACGTTGTTAATAAACTCGCTTTGACCGCACCGCACAGACTCTATACAGACCCACAGGACAAATGGCAGGTACGTTCATTTATTACAGAATATTAAAATTTTATTCATGTGATTTTTATGTAGTGATTCTAATTCTTAAACTTCTGCGAATTATAGGCCTCAATTCACAATAAGTTATTTAAATACATGGGGTAAAAGAGGGGGGCGAACAAGCAGAAGACACACCAGAACCACACCCATAGACAATCACATGTTAAAACAAACATAATTATTATTATTGTCTATAAATGTATGTTATTTTCAGATGATATCCCTCTGTTTCCGCCTCTTTGTACGTTGGTTGGATACGTACGAGCCCAGTGCTTCTGACTTTCCTCCTCCGCATAGCGAAGCGGACACCAACCCCCCACCAGGGTTCAGACTACTCATGTTCCTGCACACAAACTCTGAGCTACTGCGAATGGTGTTAAACACCCTGGACGAAGTTTACGAGCTGATGGTTAACCAACCTTTGGCGGAACAGGTGAGTTTTTAATATTGTAAATTATAATCATATTTAGTATATGTGTGGTATTAAAACACGTTTTTTTAGACATACGTGCAAGAAACGCTCGTGAGCACTCTGCACATTCTGGAGCGAGCGCTATCATTGGAACGAGCCTTGACCGCAGCCGCCACGGAGGCGAATCGTGCTGTGATGCTCGTTGGATTGTCTAAACTTATTTTAGGTAAGTTGATCTGTTGGTCTCAACAAACAGTACATTGTTGCTATCTTCACAATAATACTACTTTTGTATATTTAATCTAACAGGTATGTTAACTAATTAACCAAATTAAAGCTTAAAATAGGCCAATTAAGGATTTGCCAAAGAATTGCTAATAACTTTTGTTTAATTTAGCCCCACCCGGTCCCAACAAGACTGATCGGCTGGTGACGTGCTGTCTGGTACTCCAGCATGGCTGCGTGGTGCCGGCGGCGGCGGCTCGCGCTGTGGCCCTTCTGTGTCGGGCTTTGCAGTATCCGCATTGTGCGAAACATCTCTTGGAGTGCGTTGCTCTGGGTCATCAAAGGGCGCCGGAAGTTCGGTAATTTTTTTTTTGAGATTTCATTTTGATTTTCTGACAGTAGATAATATTTTTTTCTGGTTATTGTGAGGTATAAATATTTTTCTGTATTATTCATTTACAGTTTGTTGCACAAATATAATATACCCCTACGTTAGTTGTTACTTAATGTTAATACATTTGAGAGCAACGGGTATAGCTAATAAGCGATATCTTCCAGTCTACATTTGATGAGTGTTTTTATAGAAAAAATGCAAGTCTCAGTAATAACGATTTGAATTTTAAATATTGAAAAGTTACTTACTGCTAAAAATCGTTTTCAGTCACGGCTTCGTGGAATGCCTTGAAGCTGAAGTGTGGTGCGGCGGTGACGAAGCAGCCGCGGACATGCGATCTGCCAAGGAGGGCATCATCGTGCTGCTGCTGCAGCTGCTCCCCGCTGCTCCTCACAACTTTGCCCACTTCCTGCTCGGATACCAGCTGAACGATGACGTAATATTTTTTATACATGTCGCTTGACTTTTGACTCTTTGGTTCTTATCCAATAAGTACCTTATAGTCTACATTTCTGGTGATGTTTCAGATTTCTTAACAAGACATAAATATTAATTATAATTTAATCTAACAAAAACATAAAATACCATACAATAACGATTATAATTGATTTATGTGCAAGATTATAATAATGTATTTGTAAATTTAAAACATTTAATGAACATAAATGTATTTGCAGGTATCCAGAAGTGCCCTTCACGAGGCGGGCGTGGCTGGATCACCGAGGACGTGTTTCCATTCCATCCTCGATATATTGGACGCTTACATTAATGAAAATGGAAGCAGTGAAAGGTAAGAACGTTCAATATCTTTTTTACCGGTATAAAACGTGAATTAATACATTATGTGTTGTGAATGTGTGAAAAAAAAAAAACAGAAACATACTAATTTATATCAATTCCGCATAAGTTCGTATCAGCGATAACTTGTGTACGTTAATAATTTTGATATATCTAAGGCTTTGAAGGTTCCAAAAAATTCCTTACCTTAGCCTTAAAGGCGATAAAATCCAAGTCGTTGTATAGTTTATTGGCACAGAGGTACGTTGCACTGTGCACCAGTCAAATTGTATTTGAGTATTGTTTTATTTTGTGGGTTGCCTGGAAGATATCGCTTATATAAGCGATAGGGCCGCCCCTTGCTCTTACATGTATTAACATTATCTACTTCTACTGTTTAAGTGCAATTAAGTTTGAATAAATAATTATGTTTTAAAATAACATTCAAACGGATATAAGATTTATTAGTTACAAATGTTTTTTATTCATGTGATACTTTTAAATATATTTGGTTTTTTACAGAGAGGCAACTACTTTGATAGAAAGTTGTTATCGGCTTCTCTATCGGATAGTAGAGAGGCCGGCCACATCCGCACCGGCTCTGAGACTACTACGAGCGAGAGACTACTTTTTACCGCGACACGTCAAGGCCACAGTCAATCTTGAGGTTACTTCATATTTATATATACGATGACATTAATTCAAAAGCATTCTTAAAAGGCCGGTCACGCATTAGCCCTTAGTTGAGTGTCTATGGCCGGCGACATTAATTAATTTTATTCAAACACATTTTTGTTCTGCAGACAGCCTCGATGGCGACGCTGTCGTCGCGTTCGTGGGTGCTGCGCGCGTGCGCGTGCGAAGCGGGTTCGGCCGGTAGTGCGGGTCAGCACGCTGCGCTAACGGCGCTGCTAAGCGCGTTGATGCACGCGCAGCACAAGGAGGAGTCCAGACAGTTGCCGATGCCGTTGCGACAGGTTTCCTTATATTCTATTTTAATGTTTCCACTTTTTTATCTCGTTTAAGAAGATTTAAAAGAGTTTCGGAGAGTGTTGTCCGCTCTACGCACTGTTTTATCGATTCATAAGTGTAAATTTACCTATGTATAATAAAGATATTTTTAATTTGATTTGATCATACGTTTAAGTACTTTTACAGAACGAGTCACTTAATAAATGTCTACTTAAACGTTATGTTTCATCCACAAGTGATTGGAATTAAATCTAAACAATAGTTTCATTTATTTATATAAAAAATGGATGTAAACTATGATTATTAAGTGTTATTATGCTAAATGTCATTAAATTCCAAGGATTGGGAGTCGTGCGTGATCCGCACATCGTTGGAAGCGCTCCCAGTTAGCGTGACTGCGGTCTCGGAGCCCCGTTGGGAATTGTTCCACGCCTCGCAACTCAGACACGCCATTGCGGAATGCGATTTGCCCACTGGTGAGTTCACATCATTCATAGCCAATAGAAAACCAATAGAAAATTATATTTTTATATTATATATATATATGGAACCAGGCACCAGGGTCTAACAAGGTTGGGAACTTTGTTATGAGTAATTATATTGAATTATTTTTTATATGTAGGCACAATGCGTTTCTCTTTCGTGCAGGTTTAAAAAGTCTTGTCTGTTACCATTGATAGGCTTTCTTAATAATAATGCATTTTTTTTTAAAAACTGTTAGTTTTCTTTTCTTTTTAAATAAATGAAGTAAAAAAACAGTCAGTCAGATAAATTATTTTGAAATACAGGTTTGGGCGGTAAACGTATAAGCGTTACGCGCGTGCACGCACTGTTGTCACGTGAGCTCGCATCGCTACGGGCGTCGGCACCTCAACGGAACATGGTGGCTGTTGAAATACAGAAGGTACTGTTTTTAGCAATTACTGGAAATCTAGATTAACACAAACTTGGAATATTCTAATAACTCTCAATCTGTACTATAGACGTTTTGCAATGCAACAGTTTTTTTTATATTTGTTTTTCTTTTAAATGAATCTTTATAGCGTTATGTTTATTGAATGGCAATTCTACCTTCGTATAAATCACGTTATAATATTTTTAGGTTCTGGACTACGTAACCGAAATAAACAAACAGCGCAATCTGGCGGCAACACTCACACACTACTACGATTCGTGGCGTCAGCTCACCGAGATAATCTTCTGCGTGGCGCCACACGACTTGCTCTCACTCGACGCCCGAAAGACTCTCCTCCTGAACATCCTGCAGGACCTCCTCAACAAGATACCACCGGCCGAAGTGTTGCCACAAATCGGTAACTTGGCATCGGGAACGGTTCTTCTGCTACTTGTGAACCTGCGCCACTGCTACATCCTCCAGAAGCGTGAGACGAATTTGAAGTCCTCAGACTTTGAGTCGACGTTCTTCGGCCCTTCCAACCAAATCATGCAGACGAAATCGTTGACGCTCAAGTTTATCTTGCATAAGATTCTCAGCTGGGTACTCGTGTCCGGTGGGTCAACTCAGAAGATGAGGGTCAATTTGTATGGTGCGCTATTGAATTTCCTTAACATTGTGAATTTGAAGCCCAGTTCGGCTGACCCTGAGGATGAAGTGAACTCCACTTACGTGTCGAGATTGGACAGTTCCAAGTCGCGAAGTACCAAGGAGGGTTCCAGCTTGAAGTCGATGGTTGTGGAGGTGATCAATGGGTTTGGGGAGAATTTGTGCGCGATCGTCTGCAGCGATTGTGTGGGCGGTGGCCACGATGTTTGTCGGATGGTGGCTTTGTCTTGTCTCGATACGTTGATTGAGATCAACCCTGGCACGGATTGGATGAACACGCTGACCAATCAGGGTTATTTGAGGAGTCTCATCGATAGCCTGCTGCAGGATGACGAGGGGTTGAGAGAGGTGAGTGTCTTTAAACTTTTTACTATGAAATAGATTTGTAATAGTTCTTAATTATTAATTAAAGTTCTTAATATGAGTGACGTACATTATTTTTTATAAAAATAATTACATAATTTAACAATAATATTAGATATAACATTATTATTATTTAAACGTAGCACAAACGACAGTTTTAGTTAGTTAATTAGTGCATTGCAGTTACTTCAAAGATGCTTGTTTTTATTAAAAGTATCTTTTTCATTTTATCTCTAAAATTAATGTTTAATTTCAGGCACTCGAACCTAAACCGAAATCCCTGAGAGTCCTGTACGTATACGAATCGAAAATGACGTTGCTAATCAAAATAGCGGGTAGTCGGTTCGGAGCCGAGACCGTGCTGTCTCAGGGCGCGTTGTCCTGCCTCGCGAATCTGAAGGCGTTGGATTGCCATCCCGACATTCACACTGGCTTTGGCTCGAAGGACACGGACTTTGTGCCATCTGTGGCTAACCGGTGAGTACACTTTCTTATCAGATGTCTAGTACTGTGGTTTGCCTCAATGGAGGTACAACCTACAATGGAGTAAAATTATAAATCTTAATTAGAATATACTCGATCAAAGCTCAAATTTAAAACCGACAAACACAGATTTATCGTTGTGGTGTGTTACTTACTTTAGTAAAACATACATTATATAATTAATTTCGTTGTAAATTAAGTGGGTAGGACTAGATAAAAATGGGCCTCCCCTAAGATACTGCCTACTGCTTGCCTGAAACAGCTCGATTATTAACGATAAGGCTTTCCGTTGCTCTTATATGTACTAACATGTATTGAAATTGTTTTTTTTTAATTTTACTATTTTTGTGCAAGAAAGTGTTAATAAAGAACTATTGTCGCGCTACAACGCTCAGTTTTCTATGTATTTTCTTTAAATGCCTGTTGCCAATATTCTATATTCTGTCTTATTTTGACAGCAACTTACTTTACTGTGTTTAATCATTATACCACTAGATGTCGTTCCCGGTCCATAACTAATGCGTTTTCAAAATTTTATAGAAGACTAAACTAGACTAAACTCGTTCCCCCGATTTCAGTTATTTATTCGCTTTCACTGTAAATAATTAACATTGCTTTCGAGTTAGTTAATTTACGCATGCGCATATGTGCCAAGCAGTGTATGAGACCATTTTTTTTTAAATTATTTAAGAATTTATGTGGAGCAACTGACAGTTTATTTAAATTTTGAATCGTCATTAGTTATGTAAATTTATTTCGCCCGTTCCAGATTCCGTCAAATGTTAGTACCGGCACTGGCGTTGTGCGACGCCCTCCTTACAACACTTGGCTCGCAGAACCACAGCTGTGTCCTGCACATTACTCATTTTCTGCTCAGCCATTTGGAGTGTGTCGATATGATTCTGAGGTATTCTAATTTTATTATTCATTTTATATGTTTGTCATAATTTAATAATAATTCTCATTTATTCATGAAAACAAAATCGCGTTTTGACTCTTTAAGGTCACGTGGTCTCATTGTCTCAAATTGTTTTTTTTTAAATGTTATAATTACAAAGCTAAATGTTTTTTTATTTAAACAGTTTGCTGTTTGTATTTGGAGAAGACACTTATAATTCATAAAACACACTTCTTAAAAAAAGACAAAATGATAAAATTCATTTTTGAATATTAAAAAAGAATCGAGGCATTTGTTACATATACCTACATATAGCCGAGACTAAATATGTTTTGTCGTTTCAGAGCCACGCACCCGAACTCACCGCAAGGGCTGTTAATAGAAGCGTCGGCGCTGACGTCCGTGATCGCTCGCACGTCGGACCGCGAAGTGTTCGCCGCGATCCAATCGGACACGGCCCTGCAGCGGTCGGGGGCGGCTCTGCAGCGGGTGCACGCGCTCATGCTGGCGCTCTTGGCCAGGTTCCATGCGCCACCCACTGGCGGGGACTCCACGGACGATTGTACTCTGTATTATAAAGTAATCATATTAGTATTCTTTAGTGTTAGTTGGTGTTATTTTATATTTGTCTGTGTAGGTATGTTATTCCTTACAAAATCTTAAGATATAATAAAAAAAAGTAACCAAATGTCTGTTGAAATTTTACAATATATGAATTATGTATGACTTATTAAAGAGAGTTAAATAATAGCTCAACAAAGTTTATATTACATTACCATCGGAAATGGGTTAGTTTTTAGTTAGTTCGTCCAAACAGAGGTTTCGCTGATAATCAGGGCTTCGGTCTTAAATCCGAGATGCATTGCTTCCTTATACATGTAAAAGATATGTAATTAATGTTTTTTTTAAAATATAGATTGTATGCCACCTTCTCCTCTTCGCTCGCAACACCATAGAGAGCGAAGCGTTTTCGACCAACGAGGGGGCGAGACGCGCCGGCGCAGCCGCCCTGGACCTGCTCCAGCATTTACTGAGACGACTCCACTCTCATAACAAACTATTGGCCACAGTGCATCATCAGTTGCACAGCGTGCCTTCTTTGACGCTAGTTGGTGAGAATATTATGGATATACGCTATTTATTTACTTAAATATCGATTGTTCAAACGAATCGTATTAAAGAGATAGTATACATTTGAACTAAAGTAAATGCTATTAATAAAGTCAAAACTTTTTCACACTTTTTTTAATTTTTTCTACACACAATTAACATGGTGTGTGAGTTAAGTTAACTTAAAAGTGTCCTCGATTTTTGAATGATGTAGCTAAATATTCCCCTAAGAAATTCAAAATAAATAAAGCATACGAGCCTTCGTCTTGCGCCTTCTGTTCAAACCCTCGTGTTTTAGACATGAAGAAGCTGCTGGGCGACGAGTCGACTCCGTCGTCGCCGTTGGAGGCGCGCGCGGCCGTCATCACGCAGCTGCGTGCACGTGCGGATGTGCGCAGACGCGAGGTGCAGTACAGCACGCACGCTATGCACTCGGCCCTGTACTTGCTATGGGTGCATACGAGGATATATCTGAGGGCTGCGTTTGCCGCTCACACCACTAAATATGCAGGTACTATTCATTTATTTCTACATATTCCACATTGGGCCAAAATAGGGTTATAAATGTAGAAAAATATATACATAAGAAATTATATATGTCGGAACCGGATCACCAATTCGGCGTGTATGGGTATTAATTTATGTTAGGTTCACGAATCGTGTATATTAATATTCGAGTTTATTTTATTATTCAAAAGACCCACTTAGATCCGACCCTGTCCAAGTGTGGGCCATGACGTCACGCTTGCATTCTGTTACTTTAACGTTAAAATCAGGATTTAGTGTGTGTGGTGTGGCTGGGGATAGAAATGATGAGGATTCATTGTTCTTCGCTCCAAAGATATAGTATTTGTTGTGTAGCTTGTACTCGCATGGGGAAGACTATGGTAGACAGGTACCGGAGCTTTTAAGTTACGCTACAGTTTTTCTATATCGCATAGGTTATTTTTTACATATTTCTTCTAGTGTTTGTTATATTTGCTGAAATAATTGAAATCGACAGCAATATCAAGAGTTGAAGCAGTCAGCGTGATGGCTGGAGAGGAATCCGTCGAACTGCGGAAGGCACTCGTTACAGTGTTCAATGATCGATTCGTGGATGAACTCATCGACACTACGAAGGTAGGCTCCACTTGGGTTTGTTGACCTTCCCCCCCCCCCTCCTTTCTTGACTTTTAGACCATATTGACCTTTGACGACATTTTGACAAATTGTCATTTTCCTTTAATGACGTGACGTGTACCACAGATAATGTGTCCGTAACAATACTTTTTGTTCTCCAGAATCAACCTCAACTGTATCGCGGTTTCCTGGAAGTTCTCGTGAAAGATATCAAGACTATGATTCAATTTTCACCTGTGTAGATTTTGTTGTCAATAAAATTAATATTTTTTCCAATTTGTCCATGTTTTATTGTCTCGTTAGTTTTAGTATCCCAATGTATTATGAAAGAAAGATTTAAAGTATAAAATGCTCTATGATATCAGTTATAACGGATGTAAAACATATGTAATAATAACAAATATATAATAACTAAATTATATAAATCTTTGTTAATGAAGATTTTAATGCGGCAGTTAAAAATGTTACTCCATTTTGTCTCTTAATATTTTTTGTGTACATACCCAAATATACTGTAAAATAATAAAAGGACGTATACACTGTACGTCATATAAGGATAGAATAGTATGTAATGCATTTCCGCTAAAAAAACAAGGCTATTGAAAGTAATTTTCTACTCTATACTTATCCGATAATTATAGATCCCGTTAATTTAATTTCATATATGAACCGTTGAGTAATAACCAGGAATAATGCTATAAAACTGTTGTTTTACATAAACAACAGGAAACGCGGAATGTCTTTATATAGTGGTCAAATTCTTTAAATGTCATCCTTACTCTTCTATATCCTGTCACGATGTTTGTCCCCGATGGATTCCTACATAACCGATTTTAAATTGGCACACCGTGAGCAGTGTGGTCTATAGAGAAATAGGATAGCTTAGATCTTTAATTATAGTCGCAATTTTATTTTATTGCAACTTATTTGTCTATATAATTAATTGACAGTCACAATTATCTGTTAACTCCAAAAGATTCTAACAGATGTCGATACTTTTCGACTGGATTGAATAAGTTACCAGTTGCGAACAAATGATGAGGAATCCCAATTGAGATTCTTTCGAGAAGATTTGTGATATATGGCCACTGTTAGATATGTCTGAAAAAAATGTATTCAAGTTTGCAATGACGTTTTGGTCTGAACAAAGTTTTTAATGTTCGGAGTTACGATACTAAACCAATCTTTAACGAACAAAATGTATTACTTCTTTTTAAAAGATTACATTATTACCATCCAGTCAATAGTGTAACTTTATCATATGTAACATTCTTACACCTATATATTCTATTATATATATAATTACATTTACTGCCAGTTCCCAAATCAAGGGCTTAGAGCGCACGAGAAGGAGTGACAACAAAATATCCGCCACTTTTTTTAAATGGCTAAAGTGCCTACGTTCTATAGAATAATGGTAAGGAGCTTCAACGAATTCATGCTCCAGCGAATATATAATAAATATATCTATAAATAGAACAATAACAAAAATACTTTAACAAGGTGGTAAAATTTAAATGGAGCACAGTGACGTTATACTAAGAAACCCCCCATCGATTCTATTTAAAAATACGTATCTATTTACTGGCAATATGATTGTTATCTTGAGTCATCTAATTAAATTCTGTGGGGTGTCTGGAAGAGATCGCTTATTAGCGATAAGGCCCCCGTTGCTCTCATTAACGTCATTTACTTCTACTGTTCAAGTGCAATAAAGTGTTAATAAATTAAAATAATAAGATAAAATGTAGTATACGTTTCTTCAAATGTGTGGCCATCCTAACAATTACCTAATAAGTTTCAGTAGAGCTGTTCAGAATACGCTCAGCTAAATGAAGTTACCGCTTCTTATAGATAAGATTAGATAAGAAATAAGTAAACCGATAATTTATGAAGTAAAATCCACATTAAAAGTGAAAAGCGGGACTATAGAATTAACAAATTAAAAACTTCGAGTTATATAAATTATGTAATATGCTCGCGTTTATGTGTGATATGTGATCTGAATTTTTCCTAGTGCTTACTTTCATTTGTTTTCTGTAGTAATAGTAAGTAATTTGTCTACTTACACCTTAGCATTCAGCAGCAGAGATCAAAAATCTATGTGCGTCTCAACAACATCACCTTAATACCAATGTAAACAATTATCTTACCTTAATAAGAATATTGCTACAATTCTTTATAAATATAAAATTGATGAATCGATCGATCACGCGTCCACAGCATATATCACTCACCCAGAATCAATATGAAGGTTACAATTTCAGATTGTAAAATGAAAATAGAATACAAAAGGCACAATTACGGTTCCATTATTTTGAAAAGTCATTTTTAATGTTGATTGTCACTCGAGCGAAAATCTGTCGTATTCACAACAAAACCCGCTCTCAAACCGCAACTATCAATTTAATTGGAGTTCCGGGCAGCCTCTTTACCGCGCTTAACTTTTCGATTTACATTCAAAACGGTCTTTTAAAAATCAACTCAATAACTACGTCTCTAAGCCCCGTTTGAATGCATACTTTGCAAAGCAGCCGAGCGAGAAACTTTGAAGCCAAACACTCATTGGCGGATTGTGTTGGGGAGGAGTCACGGACTCCGCCCAACAATTCCTGCGCATGCTAAACGCGATTTAAAACCCGTTTAAGCGGTATTTTGCGTGAAAACCGCAAGAAAATGTATGTAACATCGGTTAGGGGTAGGGCGTTGCTAAATGAAAAGATTTTCCCGCTTGAACGATTTGAACATGGCTGACAGTTATCTCGGATGCGCGGGAAAGTGCAGCTGTCATTAATTTAGGTTTATCCACTGACCTAGTGAAAGAGGTCTTATATTGCTTTATTAATAAATATTAATGACCATTTATTTGAACATTAACAGTGGATTACTATTAATTAATACTTAGAAAAAAATGAAAATATAAAATACTTTTCTGCGTTTGATAATGGAGTCTGGGATGCAGGACAGTCACAAATCGTTCCTGATAAAGGACCTCCTTGGAGATGTACTACGGCCAGGAGCTGCTGTTCCAAGTATGATATTTTTTAAAGTTTATAATTATAGGTAAAAAATTTAATTGAACTGCGATTTTTAAATTGGTTTCTAGATTTTTTTTAATAATAACTGAGATATCATAATGAATACACATTTAATATTTATGCATTATAACTGCTATTATTATTTATATTGTAATAAATTCTTGATTTAGTAGAAAAAATAAACAGATTTTTCCAAAACTGCCCAATACAGTGAAACATAATCTTAACCTTTGGTGTGTTGATATTAGTATTGAACTTACTATTCTATTTATGCTTCAGATTGAACGTGAATAATGAAAAACATAAAAATATCACGTCGATACCCAATATTCTATATATTTATCAGGACAAGGACTTAAATTTAAATCTTACTTTTAAAAAAGAATTAAAAACTTTTTGCACGGAATTTGCTGGCAAAACTGACGTGCGAAGTATTTCCGCTTCTTTTTTTATTCAGTCGATACCATGAAATGAATTCGCATAAGTGTTCACTTAATTCACCGACATAAATATATGTAAAAAAGCACAGTGTATCCGTGGATCGTGTTGTTCTCAATATTATAGTGTGGATTCATTATTAGAACACTTTGTAGTTATTAAATCAGGGCGCCTACAACTTTATTAATACCTTGTATACGGACAATTATCAAAGATTAGGTACATATATTTTTCTATGGAATACGTCAGATTTCAATCATGTGGACTATACTTCCCCTTTTTTAAATAAACCGCATGACCGAATACTGCTGATCAAATAAGTGATTTTTATAGTGCATTTTGGTCACAATTTGATTTAATGTGGCTGATAATGACTGACATGGATATCTTGATTCCGATATGGAACTTTCTATTTTTGCGAAATAAAAATAGTTAACTATTTTCCTATCAAAATAAGGAAGCGTGTCCTTATTCGGTTACAGATATTTAAATCAGAAAACAAGTATACAATGTGGAAATAAGCAGTTCAAAGCCCTTAAGTACTACCTACCTAATTCATTCTTGCAAAATTGTATACGCTTTTTCAAATAAGTCCCAAATGAAGTTCCAAATTTGCCTCTTAATAAATTCAATAACATTAGTAAGCAAAACTTTATTGAGAAAGTCCTATTATAGTGTTAAGAGCTATTTAATCTAATCTACTTGGCAATGCTGTGACAAGGACATTTCTTAAGCTGTGATCACGTTTAAAAACTCATAGCTAACAGATGAGTCGTTGGTATCCTCTAAGACCAGTTTAATTTGGAAGCCTCGTAGCTGAAGGTATAATAAATTATTGACATACACAAGTTATCGCTGATACGATTCTATGTGTAAAACATATACCTGAATAAAACTCTTTTTCAATTGCATTAAGTGTTTGTATTTTAAAATGGATCACTCAATTTATTTTTAAATGACTAAGAATTGTCCAATCTGTTGTTAATATATCCACCATTGTTTAAGGATAGCTTTAGGCTAAATAACATCAAAACATTACGTCGGGAGAATTAATTCATTATTGTTAGAAAAGTAAACAAATGTTGAAGGCTTTTGCGTCTTTAAAATATATGCAAGCTGCAGGAATTAACTAGTATACCATAGTGCCATGTTATTTATTTATATTTGATTTAAGATAGTTTAACATTAATTAGTTGGAGTCAAAGCGGCGGCCCTTGCGTTCAAACTCAACAGTAACCTTGTTATATACATAGCTCTATTTCTTGTCCATTGATAAAACGAATTTGGTATTTTCTCTAGATTCGTTTCTAAAAAAAAATAAATCAAAGACACTTGGGGACAATAGTTAGTTTTCCTAATTATTATCAATACAATAGGATCATAATAAAAAAAATTATCACTTCGCTGAGGACAGGATTCGAACCTGCGCGGGTATAACCCATTGGATTTCAAGTCCAACTCCTTAACCACTCGGACACCTCAGCTATGTGATGTCGTGTAAAAATCTCCACCAAAAATATATTAAATTAAGTACAGTACTGTAGGTACAAAAGAATTATTGATACAAGTGTTAAATTTTCATATGCAATAACTTAAGTCAATATAACAATTGTTAATAGCTGAGGACGTCAACACTGGTTTATCATATCATCAATTCATAACTTGAATTTATTCTTCTATCTAATTTAACGCGGTCTAAGAATGCGGTGTAAACTAATAAGACATCGACACTGATTATAGTTATGTCAGGACCTTTCTATGAAGTGTCGAGTGTCAAGTGTCCCTTGAAAAAGCCACGTCAAAAATATTATTGACATGTACGTTTTAGTCAATAAACAAACTTTATTAGAAGTTTAAAGAATATACTTATATGAATGTTGAATAGGGTTTTTTCGGTCAAGTATGTATTGGCTTACATAGGCAACGTTTAGATAATTGTAGCGATAGAAAATTCTACAATTGTGTTAACAATTTCATGTTTACTCTGTACGTTACGTAGGTAGGTCGTATATAAACAAGTTTTTGTTTTATTTTTTCAAGCTGTAACGTGTGGCTGAGGTGTCCGAGTGGTTAAGGAGTTGGACTTGAAATCCAATGGGTTATACCCGCGCAGGTTCGAATCCTGTCCTCAGCGAAGTGATATTTCTATTTTGTTTTTTTTAAGGTTTATTATTTAAAGTAAATTAATGGAAATTCGGATTATCGGGTTAAGGTTTTTGAATGTTTAGTCATTGTATTTTTACTGCTCGCTGGAGACGAGCTATGAGAATAATTAACTATTATAAAACTAGATCAACATTGAGAATTCATCACTTTTTTTACTGTTTTTGTTATGTTTACTTTTTATTGCATGCCATATTGTTGGCTGATTGTGTTCTAAAAGATATTTATTCTATTTTAATTTAACGCAATCAAGATAAAAATTACTATTATTATTGGAGTCAGTGTTATCTATTTGGAGTTTGTATCGGATGGATTATACACACGGTTACAGCCCCAAAGTAATAAATAAGCTTGTTTTATGGTTGCTAACAGAGATATATAACATTGAATATATATTGCACACAGATCACAGTCACAATACACAATATTAGTTGACAGCACCGGGTAATGATGGGTATCATTACCCGGTATTGATATATAAGGTATTTATATCGCTAATGACTGCTAAGTGTAATTAGAACAAAAAAAAATGTAAGCATATTAACGCCTGATCAGCACCCTGATCCTGCGATGTGATTATCCTCTGCCATTATATGGGTAGTTGTCGACAATTTGGATTTGATGACGGTGACCACGACAAATAGAGTCCGACCAGTAGCGATTTTTTTTTAACAATGTCCACGATGGAGTTCATTTTAATTTTATTATGTATGTATATATATATATATATATATATATATATATATATATATTTTGTTTCGGGCACGTTATTCTCCATTTCTCTCTATGTATTGAGGTCGACACTTGCTACAGCTTCCCAACAACCTGCACAAGTAGATTCCACAACTCATACTAGGCTTCATATTTAAAGCTTCTCTATTCGTTCGATATAGTTGATCAATGAAATGTGAAGGAACCTTTTATAGATAGGAATGTCATTTGCCTACGTCATGAGATAGATCTATTAATTATACTATGAACGATTTTATATGTTAAAAGTATTCTCGCAATTTTTTCCCTCAGATCTAAGTTCATTCACCCGACGGGTCCCATTTTATTATGTTTATTAATATTCCTCGCATATCATAATCTCCTGGTACCTACTTGTCTACGTGCTCAAGAGTACGTTCTCGTAATATAAGCTGCTAATTTGCAAGTGAGCGCGCTAAACCCGTAGGTGCATACATTAGGACCTAATTTTCATCTTCAAATTATATGAATTTTTCATACGGATTGCCAGTTGTGAAAAATATGAACTTTCAAGTGCGGCTTATTATATGTGCAACGTGAAGAGTATGGTAATACTTTCTTTGTTATTGAAGCGGAATGGAGTGAATAAATTTAAAAGGGTCTAACATAAAAAAAAATAACTTTATTAGTATAGGTATCATATGAATCGTCAAATAATTGAAACAAACATTTTATTTTACAGCCAGTTCCCATTCAAAGGCGTAGAACGAAACCGCAAGAAACCCTCCGATATGTTATTATATATTACATTTCCTTGTTTTCTCTTTTTGTTCTTTCTTCAAGAAAAATCTTTTAAATGTTAAAATATCTTTTAAAAAGAAATGAAGCCCCATTCGATGCGTATTTTTTTCCGAAATAATATGTATTTGGCACATATAAATGAGTCGGTCATATTTTAAATGATTTACGTTTAATTACTCTGTATTCGTTAGATTTTTATATAAGAGTAAACTTTGAAGATTATTGTTATCAAAACTCCTTTAACGTAAAAAAAATCCTAGTGTGGAGTGGTGAAGTGTAAAGCATTGTCGAAGTGCTCGTTAGGTGACCGTCTGGCATCTGAAGAAGGGTCGGGCAAAGTTTTAATGCAATTTAATATAAGGTTTTTTCAAAGGGATTTCCTGTTTGAAGGAATCTGCAATATAAAGATAAAGACTAGTATCTTTGGCACCATTATGGAAGCATGTCCTGTACCATACACTATTTTTTTAATGTGCGACACTACTGGCAGTGTCTGGCCGACAATACCACTATTCTGATGAGCCTCAGTTCCTTTACAAGCAACGGCAAAACCCCTACAGATCTTCACTTCAGATTGAATATCTTTATTTTTATTGGTGTATGAAATCGCCGTTCTATCAAATTTCCTTATGATTCGTAAATGTAAACGTAAATCGTCTTATTTAGCAAATATAAGATTAACTCAGAATTAAGAGACCACAGAATCAGAACACATAAAAATATACCAAATAATTAAGGATGGACCCAAATACAAATATAATCAATGAACTTCAACGTATGGAGTGTAGGCTCTTCCGCAATTACATAGAATGCATAAAATAGTTAATGTACCTATCGTTTGTATTCGAAGAAAACTTTTATTTAAATATTCAATTTGGTCGAGCCGTAAATAGTCAAGAGAGCTTTTAGTTTATTCTACATTATTATTTTACTCGTATAAATAATCTGTCTAATGTTTATCGGATGTATTTATTTGGTTATTTTGGTCAAATTGTGTTAGAATCGTATCAGCGATCACTTGTACGTCAGATAAATTTTCAACTTATAACTTTATCCGAAAATAAACCGGTTTGAGCAGATAACCATAACAAACTCAGCTAAACTATCATTTTTTTAAGCGTGATCACAATAATGCCAAGCAAATGAAAGCAATTAAATAATTAAGACTACAATCATTATATTAGTTTTATTGAATAAGGATTATAATTCTGTATAGTACGCCAAAACCGTACCTTTACAGTATTAATTGTATTAAATCAGATTTGTTAGTCGTAAAAAGTCAGTTAAAACGAAATGAGCGTGTTTTATTTGCAATTTAAATGAAGACGAAATTTGTATTCTCTGTCACAAAATGTCTAATGATTTCAATTGAATCTGCTAGTAATTATATTTGCATATGTTTTACGTTTTTTCATTCGATTATCGTAATAAAGAGTTTCGTATCGGTCATGAACATTCTAGGCTATGGCTATTTATACTAGGGGGCAAACTTACGTGGCTGGGAGCTCGTGAGTGCGTTGCCGGCCTTTCTATCTGAGATTTGACTGTACAGACTATGTTTATAAATTTGGCGTTAGACAAAAAATGTTTGACGAAATATGCAGTGACGCCAAACGCGGTTTGATGACAATAGCAGTTAGTTATGACAGCACAATAATGACAGCTGACTGATCGAATCTCAAGAACTTGACATCTTGTAGCACCAATAGAATAAATAAATAAGGCGCCATTTAAATGCAGTAATTAAATTAAGGAAGACAAAACTATAAAAATCGCATGTCTAACCTCATACGTTTAGTTTTGTTCATTTATAAATTTAATTTTTTTGTTATTCAACATGTATTGAGCTATATATATTTGTAAATATAATTTTTGACCCTGTTTTAGACTTATGTAGGTATTGATCATATTTTTGTTTTATACATATGTTGTATTGAGTTTATAAACCATTTTTTTTCGAAATAAATGCCGTTACACGTTTAAACGCCTTATTGTTATAACAAGCTGAGACAAACAAGCTAAGGGTAAGCACCGATAGAAGCAGTTGAGATTGAGAGCGGGTGTCGGATGTTAACAACACGCGACAAATTAGCGGTGCCCCGCTGGGTATACGCTTAAATCATCTTGATACTTTAATTATACATAAATTTCAAATATATTAGAAAACTAAATTCCATTATTACGAAATGATATATGTATCGTATTTATAGAAGGAGTTTAACAAATCTGGGATGTATAACAAACATTTTTTTATCCAATTAACACGCATATAAAGAGTTTTATGGTTGGAAAAGTCCTTGGAATCTGTCAGCAATGGCTCAGCATCGACAGTTGATTAGCCTGTCGACGTTTTTGTTATTTGAATTAATCATGTAACATAATCGTATTTGAAATATATACTTTAAAAGAGCAGCAACTCTATAAGTTTCTTGCCGGTTAATTTCGTTAAATAACTCTCTTCCGAACAAAAAATGACGATTCAAAAGTGTCTTTATAAGACATGAATACATATTTCTGTGATTGTTTGAATAATGTAAAGATAGAAATGGTTGTATCTATTTTTCATATTGATCAAAGTAATATTCAATAACTGATACCCTAATTGATCAAAAATATCAATCGCAGTAGAATCGTTAGCGGGTTATTATGTAGTCAGATCAACCCCTCAACAATCAGTTGTATAATAACTTGAAACAGACCCATTGTGCCCTCACAAATTGAACGATAATGCCTTATTTAAAGTTTCATTCGCGGCTCAATTCAAACTTGGGGTATGTAAGTGATTTTATTGGTCTGCAATGCGTATAGTTTTATCGTTTAAATTACTATACAGCAAATCTAATATATAAAATTCTATTCATTCCTTTGCGCCTCCACAGCGGGTTGACCGATTCTCCTGAAATTTTGTGGAGTAGGACTGAGAATCGGCCAACATCTATTTTCAGAGGCTTGCTTTAAATAATTATTTTACAATTTTATATAAATTTGTGTCATTTGAAACAGTGTTTTTATGATGGCATTTTTTTTTATCTATATTTGAAGTCACAATATGTGTATGTACAACGTTCTGATAATGAATCTATGGTCTTTATCAACAACGCAGTTAAAATTCTTAATGAAGTTAACTGCTTTTGATATTCAAATACTGTTATTAGATTTTGTAGTGGTCAATGTTCGGGGCTTTAAAATAATCTAGTCTCTATAGTCTAAGGTATAAAAATACTTTATCTATGGTAAGTCAAGGGGTCCGCGTGGCATGCACGTGCATGGCTAAGAGGCGGCATGCTGCGTTGAAGAGCATATGCACCACTTTGTACAGCAATTACTGTGAATTGATTTCTTTTTTTTCTTGATTAAAGAATTGTTTGTTTAGTCTAGGCCGCGAAGGAGAAAACATAAACTCAATATTGCGTCAATAACGTTGAAAAAAAGACTTTAGTAATGATATATTTTCGTTCCATAGTATTTTTGTACGGATTTTGTTAAAAACAAATTCTACTTTTACGATATCCAATATAAAATGATGTATTGGCCAATACTGAATTGATTTTCCTACACCATTCAGCCATAATTTATTTTTACTCTTGAAATCCATATTTAAAGAATATTTCGGTTTCTGGACAACATTATTTGCAGAGCATTATAACATTAGTTAATATAATTTCATAATTGGTGCAAGTATTGAGAATGTTAATAAATATATATATCCTATATACTGAAAATCCGTATGTCAAAATCATTGTAATTTAATACTGGCATATGACACGTAAGTGGTGAGTTGAGCAATTTTTTTAATCTGTTTAACTTCTCACGCCCACAAACGCACTGATTACATATTATTATTATTATTACGGCGCCATATTTATCCAATATAGTCTTAAAGTAGTTTGATTCTCCCGTCGTAGGGAATCCGCCGAATATCAGAAAGGCACCTGTTTCCTTAATATAAGAGATTAAATATTGGATTCGAAATAAATATTAAGAAAATATTACTAAACGATGATTATCTTTTTATTGTTTTGTTATATACAAGTATTTATTCATTATTTGATTTTAAATATATGAATATTTAAGGCTTATCTTTAATTTGTTCTGGGATGGGCACTTGGTAAATAGAACGGGAAGCTAGAGAAAAATATACTTAAATAGTGACCAATAAAATAGAGCATTTAGAGAGAATATGGGATGACCAAAATTCAGAGAATTCATTTGAGAAGATTAAAAGTTATTATTTTAATTGAACCTTGAATCTAATTTAAGAATTAAACTCATTTAACGTAAAATAAAAACAAATAATCAAGCTTGTGTATGTAATATCGTATCACAAATCATATTTTTATTTCACCTTTATACCAAAAATAACTTTTCAACTTGTTATTCGAGAGGTTCATAATGAGTGCGGAATATTATGATTTCGTGCAAAACTCATTGATGTGCACAAAAGATACATTCACAGTGATGTTTTGGCTGGGGGAGTTCACGTGTAAACAGGCTCAGAACCGCTAAAACATATTTATGCAAAAATTATAACGAGAAACATTTCAAGCCCAGGGTTGTCGACAGAATTTTCAACAAAAGTTATATCAAAGTTTGTGTGATAACTAGTATTTTCAGCATTTAATAATTAAATTGTTATAATATGATATATATTTAAATTTATATTGCTTATAATAAATTATAAGGAGACGTGTTTAAAGATAAAATCAAATTTGAAAATTATTTCCCGTTTTATGACTTTTATAAATTAACCTTTTGACAGCCCTTGTGGTTATGTTATATAACCCGTACTATGTAATATAATGAGTAATAGGCGTAGCATACACCATTACTAAAGGTACGATTTAGCTATGAAAAGCGATCCGCAGTGAATGCCCACTCTTCAGCATTTTCATGCAAATTAAAAGACACAAACGCCATAGACAAGATTTTCCCGCGCTAAAGTTTCATTCGTTCATTCGAGGGTGAAACGGAACGCCCCGAGGCATTAATTAGAGCAGAAACTCGTGTCTATGGTCGTTCTTTTTTATAGGTCTTTATGAGTCTCGCCTTTGTATGAGGTTTGAGCTCGACTAAGTGTCAAGTCTTAGTTTATGCTTTGTTTTCTAAGATTTAATTGCGGTTTATATTACGGCTTACGTAATAGGTTCACGATGAATAGAGCACATTTTTATATTTATAACTTAGCCCAGTTAAATTTACACGTGTGGCCTGCTTTAAATCATTTTTATATACAATTCATGATTTTTTGCGTTCATTTATTAACACAATATAAACTTTTGTTTTAGGAAAACTGCAAGAGGAAGATGAAGGGAGAAGCAGATGTAACTCGGTGACTCAGAATCTAGACAACTCCGACGATGACATATCCGTCGGCGACAATCGATCTGATACGTCCTCTCCAAAAAATCCATATCCATACGATAGTGAACGAAAGGACAAATCAAAAACAACAGACTCAGATGACTTTCAAAACGAGTATAATTCTAATAGATTACCAAATTCAAATTTTAATTCACCATTCAAAGAGGATGACAACGATTATGACCGAGAGGAGGCGGTCAAAATGTATGACACATCGCTGTTTCATTTGTACAGACCAGAGAGAAAGGAGGATGGTGAAGGATTTGGAATGACAGGATCAATATCAGATAGTATCTATAGTCGGTCAATGGATCTCTCGAAGTCGACATTCCAATCGCAATTATTGGCTGGTTTTGCGGCATCTGTCATCGCGGGTGGATCACAGAATGAAACACAGGAATCCGCCGGTAATAAGATGTCTTTTAGTGCCAGATTTGACTTTAATATTAGTACCATAATTCGCTAAGTAGTTAACTTATAATTATGATTATTTGAAACTTTATCTGATTGTACGCGGTTGGCATAAATGAGCGCATTCTAGATAAATGAACCTTCAATTATTTTTAAGTAAGAGGAGATAAACGAGCAGGCGGGTCACCTCAAGTGATGTGCTAACCGTTGCCCATGGACACCCGCAACCCCAAAAGGCTAACAAGTGTGTTGCCGACCTTTTAGGAAGAGGAACGTTCTTTTTTTGAAGGTCCCCAAGTCGTAGCGTTTCGGGAATACCTGCGCTGGCAGTTGTTTTCACAAAAGGATGGTGCGCGGCAGAAACTGTCTTAAAAACCCACAGTTGTGGAGCGTTAGACGGTGCTACGGATATAATTTCGTATTCTGCCTTAACGTCCGGTGATGGAATTCAATTTATGCCATTCCATCTTATAACCTATGAAACTTCAATAAAGGCACGGATGGGTTATTATTTATTAATTGACACCTTGTACTTCTACTGTTTAAGTGCAACAAAGTGTGAATAAATAAATAAATAATTTGCAGATCGCCAACCCTCCAGTCGTAATACTAGCTCAGGTCGGAAACCACGAAGGCGACGAACAGCATTCACTCACGCTCAGCTAGCATATTTGGAACGCAAGTTTAGATGCCAGAAATACTTAAGTGTGGCTGATAGAGGAGATGTTGCGGACGCTTTAAATCTCAGTGAGACTCAAGTGAAGACATGGTATCAGAACAGAAGGTAAACTTAATATCAATAACTGTATTATTATTCGTGTTTATTTCATTTAACAATGTCATTTGAATGTAAAATTGATTTTATTCAATGGTTCGTACATTAAACATATTAGAGACACAAACATTTTAAATTAATTTGTGTATCAGATATTTAATTTGTTTATGTTTATTATTATTAGATATTCTTTTAATAGTTACTTAATTATACATATATATTTTTGTACAATTCAGTTATTTTTGAATGATAATGTCCTAAGAAAAAATTGATATCGAATTACGAATGACTTCACATTCGAACTCAAACTCAAAATATCTTTTATTCAAGTAGGTCTTTATGAAGACACTTTTGAATCGTCAATTTTTACACTACCTTCTCACGTTACATTCAGATTATTAACAAGCTCATAACGAAAGTAATGCAGTTGTTATTTTAGGACCAAATGGAAGCGTCAAAACCAACTGCGTTTAGAACAACTACGCGCCCAAGCAGCTAGCGGCGAACGTGAACTGACCCATTCTTTGCCACTAGCCTGTGCCCTTCTACCACCATATCCTGCCTACATGCACTGTCATCTATAAAGCACAACGTAGATTAAGCCCATATTTAGGCATTTTAGTAATGTTTGAATGTATTGTATAGCTTGTAGGTATGAATGGTATAGGATGTAGATATGAATATAATAGTTTCTTATAGATTTAATTCACCGTTGTATGTGCAATATTAACGTATCAAATTGTTATTATGTATTTCAGTTTCAAATGTAAATAACAGAGACTAGGTTTATGTTTTTAGAATTAGTTCTGCTGAGTTAGTACACCGTTTAATAAATATATTGATTCAATTGTTTTTTTTTTGTTATCACCTATAAGTATCGACGGTGAGTTAAAAATAAGATATAAATATTTAAATCTCAATTTTAGTAGTTTGTAAGAATTGTTATTCTTACAAACTGTAACTACCCGGTTCTAGAAAGAAACATACGCCATCGATTGCTTGTTTCTGATCGAAATAATTATCTTTGATATAGTTTATTCAGTTGGTGATCAGCCTTCTAATCCGGCCATTATAATTTTCGAATACTTATCCATTTAGTGCTAAAACATTACTTATGTTAAAACATTCAACATTGGTAATTGGATAATTATTATATATTGGGGCGAACACTTCTTTTTCACCGTACCGTCGATTCATCTGCCTGCATGTTTATGTACTGGCATATATATAGTACAATCCGTATCGAAAATTAATATGCGCAACACGTTTTTTTTATATACGTCAAAATAGAATGCTATATGTCTATAATGTGCTACAAATGCCTCATTCGTGCTACAAAAACGTATACATATAATCAAAGTATCAACGAACTAAAAAGTAAATGTAAAAATTGTAATAATTTGAAATTTAACTCCTTGTAAATTGTAACAATCACCGGGCAAAAGCCAGATTATGCTAATATTATGCGGCCATTTTGAATCACTGCTCGAAACAATTTGCATCTCTTACAAAGTTGTTAACGGGGACCCTGTCAGTGCTTCTAGCGCTTTATTTTGCTTCTGTATGAGAGTTTGTTAATTTGGGTTGATTTGTTCATTTAGAAATGCGTGTTTAGGGTCATCAATACATTTTGTCAAGTCACTGCTGTTTCTGCGCCTCATAATATGGGTCCAGTTATATAATATGTGTGCAAATATGCCTACGGGCTGTTACGGAAGACCCTTGGTCTGGCAGTCTGTCATTCAACGGAGGAATGCTCTTTCTTGTTACATTTTTGGATGAAATTAATAATTAAGCTGGCTTAACGTGCGACGGATCTAGCAAGCAAGCTGAGGCAGAAGGCAAGAAGAGTCGTCAAATTTGAATATTTTTAAAATAATAGTGGAAAATGTTAGTGAAATGTAAGGTAAGGTATGGTAAGGTGTATATATAGCAGTGTATTGGATTAGTTGATTTGCCCCTTTTCTAACCTTCTCCAGCTTCTTAAAATCATTGCTGTGATCTTCTGATTATTAACTTTATGATTTTATCAGCTAGTCGTTTAATTATGTTTACCAGGATCAAATTATTCAGAAAAGAGCAACTTTAATAATATAACGCTTGTTTATGAAAGAAAAGACAGCCTTTTGATTAATGCTTCGTCAAGGAGTAACTAGATTACGACGGAGAATCATTTACAAAAAAGGAAATTTTTATCTGATTTCTTTTAATTGAGAGTAGGATTGATTTAATATATCATATTTAATATAATGGAACATCCTATTATAATGTAAAGGACTCTTTGATAAAAAAGCTTTAAAGCTGAAAAAATTACATTTATAGTGAAACAGTCGTCACGCTCGATAAAATGATAGTTAAGCTGAGTTTGTTGTGAGCAAAGTAGTCAGATCGGTCTATTTTGGAAGTAGTTTAGAAGAAAACTATTGGCATACACAAGTGATCGCCGATACGATTGTATGTGGAAAAGATATAAATAAAGATTAAAAATTATAAATATAACGTTGTAGATAACTTTTAGATTGTCGTTATTTATAAAAGTATATTGTAGACACTAAAGACTTATGTATTTGTAAAATCGTCACGTAAAAGTGAACCATCCATTTGCAAATATTCGAACGCATGCTAATTTTAGTAGGAAAAGTTGTGATTATCTTTATCCGAGGGTTATTAAGGGGTCGTGCTGTGAGGTAATTGGGCTGTTTTGATCCTGGTAGGGTTTGCTAATTGAAGTGTTTTCTGCTGGGGCGGATTGTGAATGGATTAGTTAGGCGGTGTTTTGATATGTCGTGTTTTCTCGTAAACTGTCATTATCTTGTTATCTTTAATTTAGGTTTACTGTTACTTTGATCGTGATTAGACATTCATACTAAATCGCTATTATTGGTTTAAACAAACTAATTTATAGCGATTATCATATGTTTATAGTTTTTCTTCATATTCGCCTTAAGAAACGCAATACGTTATGAAAAGGAATGTACTTGTGATTATTGGAGCTAGGATTTTATTTAAATAAAAGAGTTTTAGCACATTTAATAATTAAAACTAAAAATTTGATTTCGGTTTTAGATATTTAACGCAGATGAACAAAGATATTTTGACTTTACTTTGCTTAATTTATGTTTCTACGATTAAATAGTGTTGGGAATTTGAGGTTTGCCCCAACTTAATTAGTTTTTAAATTGATTCCTCAAATACAGTTGTCTGGGAAGCTAGTGATACCGTTTTGTTGTATAATATTATATGATATATATAAATCTCTCTATTAATAAGTATTTGATTGTAAGGTTACATAATATTTAAAACATTTAAAATTATTACTAATGTTTTGAATATAAATCTCCATATCACTAATACTAGAAGACGCAACATTAGTACATACATATTGTTTACATAGAATTTTGTTTATGCCATGCTCTACAAACCATAAATCGATGATTAATTAAATTTTTGAATCAAACGCGAGAACTAGTAGAATGATTTACAAGATATTTCTGTTAATATTAATTTGTAATTCTGCGTTGAGTGAAATTGATCAAACCGATATTGAGAAACTAAACGAAGAATGGGATGTGTCAACATTGAAAAGTACTGAATTTAATGAAGATTTATGCGAAAATAACGTAAGGAGAACAAAACCAAACGACGCTTCCCAAATTGAGTTCGTTTCGGGCGACACTTTGCCATTTAACAAAAGCGACATAATCCAAAATATGTGTACACGTAATAAGTATATTAAAAAGTTAACTGTGAATCATAACGATGAAACTAACCGTACAGGCAATATTGAAAGAGGTTCCGATATTATGAATACAACAATCAAAGGAACAAGAAATAAAACTGGAGAAGAGGCGAGGCGTGTGCATGATTACCAGTTCAGTTCAATAGAATATTATGATGAGCATCCCGATTTCGATCAGAACCAATGCCCTGACGATGTCGAGGTGGTGGAACTCGAGTTGGATGAATTGAGAAGTTACGATCTTGAATGTGAAATAATTATTGAGTGGCGGAGCCTAAACTCTTTGGTAAACTAGATTAATACATTTATGTTGATTATTCTATTGAGTAGTTTATTAGGCGTTACAATACCTTCATGATTTTACATTGAAACATGAATTGGGAATGTAAAATGTTATCGTATATGAAATAAACTCAAATTCGAATTCAAAATATCTTTATTCAAGTAGGTCTTTATAAAGACACATTTTACACCACCACCGATTTGGAAGGCAGTTATCTACCAAGAAGAACCGGTAAGAAACTCGATAGTTGCTTTTTTTAAAATCAATTATAAAAAAAAATTACAGGTATAATTATTAAAATTTTCTATTCAAAAATATAGAAAAACGCGAGATTGAATATTGTCATTGAACGGAACTATTTCATTACATTAAAACAAATGCAATTTACACAAATCGAATGTGGTTTTCATGAAAGCGTCAAAATTTAGGTACTGGACCACTTTTATTATTAATATAATATAAATATTATTATATATAAAAACAAATCTTCTCTCTATTTTAACAACGTAATTATTCAACCTTAATGTAGTTAATTTTAATGACAGCTTTGTTAAATTAATTTTGTGTACGAATTATGCTGCTTACGCCATCTGTCAGTTAGTAAAAATGCAAATACGTTTCAGTAAAGATCACTAGATGGCACTATACACAATTTAGGGTGTTGGTGAAACTTATGGCTTTAATGTGGTGATTCTCATTTCAGCATAGCTATTATAAGTTTACAGTTACAATATCATACATACAGAGGGCGTTATTTACTATAATTTCAAGTTGTTACTCACAACTCACAACTTCACCCTCTAAACAAGTGACGAAGTTCTAACAGTCAAACAAAGGATGACTCTTTTCAATGAGAGAACATAAGTCGTAAACAATTCCGTGAACTTCAGAATGCAATTAATTTTTATTAAAGCTCATAGATGGCGCGTTAATACATTTAAGTAGCTTAAAAGATTTTTGGATTAGTAGATTTAATATTAAATTAACACTTAATAGAAATCAAGCAATATAAGGAAAATTTAATTAGGTAAAAGCAGTTATTTTTATTGAAGTGAGGGCACACGGAAAGATGTGTGGAGACACAAACAGACTCGTGGTCGGTTGAATATCTATATTATTAAACATATAAAATTTAATTACGTTTACTGTAGGAATAAAATTGAAACTGCAACAGTAATAACGTAATCAGGACACTACTTGTAGGCATATATTTGTATATAATAGGCAGAGAAACCTTTGTAAGTAGGTTACTGGCGCCAACCTTGAACTGACAACGGCGTGACATTCTTTTCTATGCAAACTATTGGTTCTTTACTGTGAAGGGCAGAGGATCAAGCTATGGGAGCAGGTCAACTCTTTTAAGTAGCAGAGTTGTATGATTTTTCAAACTAAATTTTTTGAAAAAATCATATATAAAACTAAATTGTTATATATGATTGTTTAGTTGTTTCCTTTTTTTAAAATTGTATACCTGTAATGCTGTGCATCCCAGGTATAATTTATGCACATGTTATGTTATGTTTGTATGTGTGTTGTGCCTTATTAAATAAATAAAAAAAAATTAATTAAAAATTTAAATTAAACTAGTATGGATATTTAGTTATTGAAATGAATTATTACTGTAGCGTACAATAAAATCAAACTCCAAAGAGGAACTTTTCACAAAGATTCAGGTTAAGGATATAGAAATATGGAAGATTTCCTAATGAGGAAACTCACTCGCTGCCAAGTTACATAGCGTGATTGGATTTTGTTTTATTTAATTTTTACATACTTGAGTATCCGTTATGCGGCAGTCAGTATTCATTTATTTTTAGATTATAATTGTAAGCTATTTTCTTTCGCTTTTCCTTTTATTGTGTAAAATTCCTTTTAATATAACCCAAATTGTAAATATAAAAAGTATTTATTGAAAATTGCGTGATTGCATAACTAACTGACTAACTAACTCACCTTGTTATTCTCCCAAAAATATGACAGAATCAGTTAACGGGGCAATCTTGTAAGTGACATAGATACGGGTAATGTAAGGAAGGTATTAGGAAGCCATAAAAACGAGGTGGTTTAAAATCAAGGTTCCGCGGTCGGATCGATACAGTCGATTTTTATTGTAACTTTAATCAGTACTGCAATTTCTGGTTCGTAGAGATGAATGGCCCGACTCCGATAGAGCCTTCATTATGTCTTACATCTCTTTCAGTATTATTGAGTAGTGAAAGTAAGTTTCAGTAGTTTGAAAATCATGTTATAACCGTATATTTTTAATATTCACGATTCATAAAAAAATATTTTTTATCCTGACTCGACTCGCTCGGTAGCCCATTTACAATGAGGCCTAGTTTGAATGTTTCGAGAATGTTTGAATTTCATTATTTGTAATGGTATTATTATTCCTATGGCACTTATGTTAACGAACAAAATTAAATTTACATCAAATATGAAAATTTTATGCCAGATTTACTTGTGATTTTTTAATTGAAAAAAAAGTTTACGTTTACACTTATATCTTACATAATATGTGTGTATGTTGTTGAAGAAATTATTGTCTATTTAAAGAAATTTTTGTTGAAAGATATAAGAGCAACGGGTGGCTGTATCGCTAATAAGCGATCTCCTCCAGGCAACCCACAAAATAAAAGAATACATAAAATTATAAATAATTACATTGTGGACAACAAATGCTTTCGAAGGATTTAAAAGATGGTAATGAGTCGCTGACCAGTCACTCTCCGACCGGCTTGATCCTTTGGCACTGCGTAGAGATGTTGGTCTCTCAGCATCTTCTATCGCATTTACCATGGGGTGTGTTCGGAGGAGTTGTTCGGATTAATACCTGCAGCTAAATTTCATCTTCGGACATCAAGGCAGAATGCGAAATTCCACCCGTATCACCTTGATGCCTGTCGTTCCACCACTGCGCGTTTTTTAAGACATTTCTTACCACGCACCACCACGTTATGGAACAAGCTGCCCGCCACGGTATTTCCGAACCACTACGACTTAGGGTCCTTCAAGAAAACAGCGTACAAGTCCCTAAAATGCCGGCAACGCACTCATGAGCTCCCAACCACATGAGTGTCCATGGGCGGCGACTTCACCTTTATGGTGGGCCTCCTGCTTGTTTGCCCCCTCTTCTATAAAAAAAAAAATGAGGAAAATAATATTATTTGAAGGGTTAACTTAAGAATTCATTTTTTTGAAATTTCGTATAGCATTAACGATTCAACGATGTAGTAACGTATGAGTTCGTAGCACGTAGGGGATCCCTTTGTGAGTCAGTCAGGCAGAAAGTCTCCTCACGACATCTGTGACCTTGGTACTTAGGGTACCGAACTAATGAAACATTTCCGCGTTTGGGGTGTGGGCCTTGAAAATTATTTTTTTGTTTAAGAACGCGAATTTAATAAATTATTTACTACATACATGATACATCACATATTAATAATCCACGATTTGAACTTGGAACGAGTACAATAATTATCGCTAGAGATGACATTTGACACAAAATAAATGTCAAGGGCGCGCTATGTCGTTATAAAAAATAAACTTGCTCCAAATCCGCGGTTTTAATTTGAGGTCTGGCGCAGCTCGACTCACTGAGTCACCACAAAACATGGCCAATGAAGAGTCAATCGTTGCATGACCTAAAAAATATAAAAAATTCGAAGAGAATTTTTAAACTTTTATTTTGTTGTCAAAGCGACTTTAATATTTAGAGAAGTATTCTATGAAGGTCAAAGAAATATCAAAGGTTTTAAATTCATATCAATCATTTTGTTACCAAAATGTATGTCGCTATGTTCTCAGTTTTATATGTTTTTTTAATGATTATTAATAATAATACTTTTAAGCAAATAATGGAACCGATAAGGCAAGGGAAAATAGTTCTTAAACTTTTAATAACCTGTTAAAGAAATAATAGTTTAAATTTCAATATGGTCGTGTCTGATTCCTTTCCTTAACTCTTACTACTGTAAAGTTTTGATGTCCTAGTGACGAAGCTATGACTTCTAAACAATATTCCCACGGTATTTCAGAGGAATGTTTTTAACACCCTGTCTGTGGCGGGTTAGGGGCTGAGTTAGCCGTATGAATATTCCTACACACGCCTGAGGTCCTGGTGTCATTCCTGTAAGTTACACGTGACGAAACTTCTTACATTTTTTAACCCTGCTTCTTTTAAGTTGAATTTTGAAGTTGAGATGCGTGTTAGTTACATTTCATTGTCATTTTAAAATTCAAAATGATAAAATCTAAAATAGTTATAATTAACTACTATCAACATTATAAAGAAAAATATTGATTGTTTTGACAATACCAGGATAGTGTGCTTCAATTTAAGTAATAAACTTCTTGTTTTTGGAGAACACGCTCTCTCTTATTAATCATAAAAAATACAAAAAAGCAATGAATTATATAAAGAAAAATAAATGAATACAAGACAAAAAGTGTGTCTGTCTGTAAAATACAAATAAATTATTAATAAATGACTTTGAGTAAGTCTTCTATATCTTGATTACATACATTATTGATAAAGTTACTTAATAAAGATACCACATCAAAATTACCATTTTTTTATGAACATTCTTCTTTTTCTCCAATGTTTATTTATGTATAAAATAACGTAAAAAAGCAAGGTTTATTTGGTAATGCAGATAATTTATCAACACACATACTCGTTTCGGATCCCCCCAAGGAGCGATGCGTGACAAACAAAGCTCACGTGTCATGAGTCACGTGTATGCGACAGGCATGTACCAGGACATCAAAACCTTCCAGGATATTGTATACTTCCATTCACATGTGACCCAGTTAGCACTTAATTTTGGTTTGCAGATAGCTGGAAAGTTTGTAAACATTTAAATTAAACGCTGGGGTAAAACTCTTGAATAACCTTAAACTGACGGAATGGTGAAGTTTTTGACTAAATTATGTAAATTATATAAGTTTCTATTAATGCCAAAAAATAACGATATCGATTGAACAAATGATGTTCGTTACGTTATTTGTAACTTGATAGCAATCCTGTAAAATGAAAGGATTCAAAATGAGACATAATATGTATCCATCCCTTTCTACAAGGTGTGTCTCACTCACACCATTTATCCATTTGTCTTACACGAGTGTTGCTGGAGGTTCCTAATTAATGATGTATTAGGCAATTTAAACTTTATTTAACTTCGATAAAACTCATATTACTATGATTATTATAAGGGTAGAAAGAAGGGTACTGACATCTGGCAGTCGAAGGCACGTGCATGGATGTTCTTCAATGTGGTTTGACTGTAACTGGGCGTGCGATTGTCCTTTTTATATCGTAATGGCTAAAGACGAAAATAGATTGGTTTCTAAGCGAAACTTTTCGTATCGATCTCTTTGTATGTCCTTTTCTCCTAGTACTGGATGCCCTTTAACACGTGACGTCAGAGTTCAGTGCACTTGTGTGGAGTGCGTGTAACCCCAAAATAGGGGTGTAAATAATATATATATATATTCATATATAAGTACCCATATTCTAAATGTACTATATTCAAAAATATCCATTGGGAATGCTTGATGTTTATCTTGACTTTTAATTAGTAACAGCTATGAAGCGTTACTGAGTTTTTTTTGTAAAAACAAAAGATGTCTAGTGGTGTTCCCCGCTTTAAAATTTCCCCTAATCCCTAGATAAATTGTGTCACCGCATACATAGATATATACTCCTACATAATATATTGACAGAAGCATTAGAGGGATCGGTATTGACATTTGAATCAAAAGGGGGGTCAAGTTTAACTGGTTTATTCAAATAGGTCAGAGCGGCTACACTAACGCTAATTTTGAGCGCAAATTTTTTTGTGCCTTTTTCGCAATTGCAAGTGAATGCAATTTAGCTGTCCACTCATTAGAGTAATGACTTGGGGAACTTTAAATCAAATCTTCATTTTAAGATTTACTTTTGGCTAAGTTTTAAATCTTTTTACGTTAAATTTGCGTTTTTACTAAAATTATGTTTACTCTAATCAATATCAAAAACTCATAGTCAAAAATATCTGTATTCACATAGATGAATAATAAATAAATCAAGGCCGAAAAGAGACGAGAAGCACGGGCAAGAGACTTTCCGCCGCTTTTTTATATTTGCCAACATTGCGTACAGTACAGAGCTGATTCACTGGCTAATTAGATTCTCTTAGATATATATATCCAGATCTATATAAAACAATTTAAAAAATCCTTTATTATCGACGCACATAGTGAAATAGAAGCACACATTATAGTGAGAACAACCCGCAAACACAGTACACCGTTATGAATCCAGAAAAATAGTTCAGCTAGATAAAATCGGGAGCTATATCAGGGACTAACAGATAATTTCGGAAATATAGAAGTGATAAATTATGACCGAAATATATACTACGCTTATAAAAATGTCAAAAGTATTGTAACGAAATATTTATATTTTATATGTTTATACTCTATCAAGAGAGTCCACAGTCCTAGTAATTATCCTTCACACATTTTGGCTTAATATAAAGGGAATAGTGATTTCGTTTTCCCTTTGTCTGCCAGAGTTAATATATCTTGAGGATTGCCACAGCTTCATAAAATATGGATATTTGTTACGTACCATTTGGCTCAAATAGTTTCATGCGGCCTAAATGTACGTAAAAATAAATAATCTATTTATTGTATATCCCTTTTTTTAACAAATTGTGTTCGATTTAGAGTTTATAGGAAAAATAAAATACACCATAAAATAATTTAAACAATACTAATAATAACACTATTATTACCTAGAATTCCTAGAATGCCTTATGCGAGCTTTTGCTAAAAGCTTTAAAGAAGCTTCGAACAGCCAACAGAGTACGTGGGCATAATCCAACTCCAGCGATGGTAATCTTAAGAAGGAGTAGCCGAGGTATATATTTGTGTTAAGGCCTTTGGTAACACGATGTTCAATAACTAAAAATGATTCTTACGAAATTTACGGACTTTATCAGAGCTGAAGTATCATACAGACGGGCGTATGTTATTATAGTAACTGGAAGCAAAAAATAATAAAGAAAAGGCCATAAAAAATTTAGCAATTTGGCCAGTAAAAATCCCATTCCAGGTTTTCCATGACTACAGATAGGGCAGTGCTACGGGGCACCACTTATAAATATCAAATACTACAAAATGCGCATAGATAAAGTTGAATTTTTAGGGTTTCTCAGTTTAAGCTTTCTTATGTAATTTTCGATTGTAATGTCTTTATGTACGGTACAAGTGATTTTTGATTTAAGCAATTACAAACGAATCTTAGTAATAACAACTATATATAAGAAGTTATTGTTACAATACATTAAATGTGTTTTGACTTAATTGTTGGAGGAATCCATTAATCATTTAATTCGATGTGTATTCAACAATTTGGCCCCGTTAAAGGACTTACTCTAAAAATTCAGTTGCAAGCAACTAAACTTATCCTACAGATGTATTAGGACCATTATTACATTTGATACATTATTTTATTTGTATTATCCTTTGTAGATTTAACTTACGGAACCCGGGTGAATAATATGAAGTCGTACTTAGGAATTTTTTGTACATCTCCAAGTAATTTAGCCGAATGGCGCTATTAAACGAAGAAAACTGGCACAACGCTTAAACAAAAATTTAAACTATATCTGTTGGCAGTGGGAGAACAATTGCTGTCAGCCTGATGCCAGTGCTGGGGGCTTCGGAAATTGTAATTTTATTGCTATGTATGTCGCGGACACGCTTCTTAACTTTGAAATATTGCTTTGGAAGTATATAATTTATACATAACTGCAAAGCGGTATAGAATTAATTTGTCGCTCTTTAAGAATAAAATTACCAATAGTGATTAACAGGATGACCTGATAATAATTGCTGTCTGGTTAAGAAGTTCATCTAAACATTGTATAAAATAGCAGACAGAATAGAACACGCAATTCTTATTAATTTATTTATTTATTTTACGGAAACAAAACAGACACATCACAAAAATACAATAACAGAAATAGACATATGACAAAAATACAGAGGCATCCTAAAACATGTTTCACAGATAAAATATGTTATATATACAGTCACAAAAAAAACAAAAAATAAAACTATAAATTCAAAGTAACATACCTTATTACAAACACAAAAGGAGAAGTACAATATAAGATATATTGTTAATACTATATAATACGCCCGCGGCACATGCAACAATGCAATGTGTTTATTTTTAGTTAATTTTAAAAATACTATTGTACTTATAATTTATTGTGATGTTGTGTGTGCCGTGTGTGTGTGTCCAACTAAACATATTTCTTTCAACATTCTTTCTTTCTTTCTAATACACAAAAAAATGCTATAACAGTGATTAAAATTTCAATTCTATACACCAGAAAGCAGCAGAGGGGCACCAAAAAACTCTAAATCAAGAAAGTTATCGTTAAAACGTTTTAAACATTCTTTGTAATGGCCCACGAAATCCGATGTTTGTCCTCGTAGACGATATTAGAAAAGTATTGGACAAGCGGTATATATAGTCTTTTTCATATATATCTATCAAAATTTGTCAAACCTGTCAAAATTTGAGACATATTATGTTATCCGAAAACAATTAAAATCAATTAAATTAATAACCCCCTCGATTATCAGTCTGACAACCTGGTAATCATGTCAAGTCGGGTTACGTTACTAGTCTAATTGTAACCATAAAGAAGGTTTTTTATAAACTCTGTACACAGATAAAAAATATGTATGGTTAGTTAAACAATCGTTATATCATAAAGCAGCCTTATATAACATAAGACCCAGCTTATAGGAAATAAGATTTCAAATTCTATAAATAATCATTTATTATAATACTTTATTGTGCTTCAAGGGTTAGAATTATTATCGACGACTACTCTGGTAACTAATACTTACTTAAATTTAACTATATAAACAAAATTCAATTCAATTGCCATGTTGTTAAGGTTGCAGTTTTGAAATGGAACGTTTATACCAACTTAGCACAATCTCTGAGATTTGCAAGCGGCTTTCAATAATTGCGGAGAGTAGACTGCAGGTTCCCATATGAATAAACCATGTGCAGAATTATTCTTGCCTGTACATACATTATTTATAATCTTAAAGCAAGGTGAAGACCCTGAAAGTGTTTAAGCTGAGAAAGAAATGCGTTGCCATTCAACTTTATACCGACTTGTCGTAAGTAGAAGAATGGGGGTCAAGCATCGCACAAAACATGAGGTATTATAATAAAATGTCGCTTAAATTTAATCCCTCGTTTAAAATGTAAATTTTCTGTAATAATTTTAATGCATTAAATCGTTAATGTAGGTCCTTTGATTTATGCTAACTTAATGGTGGGGTTCCCTTTTGCACCGTAATTCAGTTATTCTTTACATAAAATGTGAGCTAAATTGTTTATGCGAATGGAGTTAATTCTATGTACATAACGTTATAAAAGATGGTAAATTTATATGAAAATATTCTTCGTTAAATATATTTTAAAACATTTTTTAATGATTTGAGAGTAATTAAAGCAGACAACAAGATACACATATTCAGTTCAAAAAATACTAAAAACGGTGTAGCTTTAAATTAATTACCCCTCGTAATGTCAACGAAATTTCCCAACGCCGCGATGTCACAAAAATAAAAAGCCACGCTAAATTTAGGGGAGTTATAAATATACTCCAATTGTCCGACGAACATATGTTTCGTGAAAAACGATAGAAAATTTTTGCCGCGACATGCCTGCTGACATCCAGTCCGCCATTCAACATTTACCGTGTTGGTCGGTTTTAGCGCGCCTCCTAACTTAACGTTCGCATTTTAAAATCCCTTGACACTGGCCGTGAAAATGTGTATAAAATTAAAAAGTTAGACCATAAACAATTGTGCCAAACAATGGGATTGAGTGAACGATTTTCATACGCGTTTTGGCGGCAAACTTGGATGTCAGTGAGTTTGACAGATGAACCTCCCGCGCTTTTCGTTCAGGTGCGTTCGAACACACATGATAATGTTTGATTAATGATCACCCCGATTCTTTCAAGACGTACGAAATTATCATAAAAACTTGAACGAAATCTATAAATACGGGAACAATAAATCAGTTTAACTAAAGATTTGTGTCACAAAATATACTGCGTTGGCCCAGATTTGTTGATCCGTGAATTATTCCTTTTAGTTTAACGTAAAACATCAAAGCTGTAAAGAACGAATTTGTTACGATAAATATATATAGTTAGATAATATATTTGGGTTTAGAATAAAGAATATTGTTATAAAATCGTGTTATAGGCGTCAGATATGATGAGTGCGATGGGATGTTCGCACGTGGCGGCGTGTAGTGACATTGCTATCGAGTGACGTATTTATTAATGTTCTCCCGTGTTTTTGACAAATTGCTATTGTGATAAATATAGTGTGACATGGACGTATTCCTGTTAATCTTCAAAGGGTTGAAAATTGATGATGTAAGGTACAGTACAAAAATTGCATGATCGTTACGCGTTTTTTTTATTCTCATTATACAAACAGGATTGTAGATAATCATCTCAGTCATTTGTTTAATGCTTTTGTTTACTAAGCCTTACAAATCGAAACTTTAATTACCAAAATAACTTTGTACGTATACACGCTAATTGTAATAAATTAGATTTTACATAATTATCGTTTAATTTAAGTAAATATTGTATTATTTCTTAATGAATACGCATTCAAGCTTATTGTCCATTGTACGCATAATATCTGTAGCAAATGTTAAAATGCCCGGAATGACACAGAAAACCTTTTAAAGTCGTTATAGAGCATCTGATTTGCTAAGTAGGTTGATACTCAGTGCGAACATATAAAAATGCCTATAATTGAATTATCTACTGTTATAAAGTTTTATAGAATGCGCAACGCAATGCAGAATTCGTTTTGATTTAGAATTCTATATATACGACATATGAAGCTTAAAAATTCGATTTTGGAGTTTACATTTATTTACAATGAATATTTTAGTTTTATAGTGGCTGCGTACAAATTGGTAGATTGGTTTTGTAATAATCTTGTTAGATAAATGCTATATAATATACAACTAAATTAGATATAACTGAGTCGTATATATATACGAGTATAAATTTATACTTTATAAATCTACATTTTACTATCAAATTTAAGCTGACCATAATAGTTAAGATTAAATTAAAAAAATATATATATCCTGTGGTCTTGCTACTGCCGTATAAATAACTAATTTATTAATTAACGGAATGAATTGAATTATTACAAGTTGTAAAGATGTAAATGACCCGTGAGTTTTACCAGTGTGAAGAAAGTATAATCACTGACAAAGTGATGCTTAAATATTATAATCTAGTCAAGATCTGAAGTTTGCGGATGTCAAAGAGTATTATGCTACTAATAGAAGGCCAAATGAACAAACCTTCGACATTGCTCTACCAGTGTAGTAGAATAACTCTCTATTCTCAAGTTTTCAATTACGCAGAGAAATATATGCAGCAGTCGCTATTGTTATAAACTGTAGAGCTAGAAATTGTCAAAAATGTTTTGACATATGACATCTTTGGATCTTTGGTCTATGAATGTAACCGTAAACTCTACTAGTTACGTAATACAGATATACATATTTTCTTATATAAACGCATGTTAATTGTCTGTATACATTTATAATGCTAAACATGAATTTAATTGCATAATATGCGTCTTAATATTGTTTTAAGTCTAGAAATATTATGTGGATTATTCCCAAAAGTTGAACGTGGTAAAACTTTTTCAATTATAATATGAAGGATAAGATTGAGTAACAAAACTTAATGAAATCCATTACGATTGTTTGCAAGTAGCAAGCAACGAATTTAAATTCTTTTAAAAATCTTTAATATGTTTTGTTATTTCTTTTTTTTTTGAGTAATTAATGAGAGACCCCTCCACTCGGGTCCGTTCTATAAGTTTTAAGCTCTGTAGATACATGTAACCTTTGGCGATACAGCGACGCGAAAAAGCTATCGGTAACTTATTGGTTATATAATAAAAAACATCCATAACTTATCACTCGAACGCTATGTCCACTGAACGCTTATTCTAAAAATATTTATATATTACCAAAATTTTATAACCGTAAACATGTTTCTAGACCGCTGAGTCGTAAATTTATTAGCCGATGTAGCTTAAAATTTAATGTTTAATTATTAACCGTTCAACCGAGGCGGGTATATAGTAAAATTTGAAAATTCAAAATTTTTATTAGTTTCATCTTCAAAAATATACCCACTGTGCAATGTAAAAATATGTTTACGATATGCAACGCACACGCGACCTACATTGGGTAATATTTTAATCTAGTCTTTTAGAAAACTTCTAACAACCTTTTTTCCGTTTTCCGGAAATGGCAACATCAACAAAGCCTCCGATGAGTTAATGAGCCCTTGCTCGTTACAGTCAAACAAGTGTCGTAAAAACTAAACGCACTTTCCCGCAGGCCGCTATAATGTTTTGCTTTGGTTTTTCTTGTCGATAATGACCATATTAATTAATTCCGTACAAATATATAAAAATAAAGCTCAAAGCTTTTGTTTGCAGTGTTTATTTAATATCAGTTCCGTTCATTTGTATATAAATAAATTCATTGATAAAATTATTATTGTTGCAAGTTATAAACATCTTTCTTTCATTCATAATACTTCTATTTAAAAAAGGAAAATTTAAAATGCTTAAAATTTATTTACCACAAAATGTATACAAAACTGACGGAGCTTTTATAAATAACATCTGAAGAGCTTTTCACTAATAGAAATCAAGGTATTTTCAATGTTAATTTATTTAAATAAATTTCTCCACAATCTAACCATCCGATAACAGATGCCGTAGCGATACTCGCAAAGGTTGTTTAAACCCAAAACACTTAACAGAACATCTTTTTTGTCATTCAGCTTATGTTTTTATATTATTAATATATATTAATAGAGTTTTTACTAAAGTGACAAAAATATGCAATAATGCTTTGTAGATTTTAAATAAGCATCAACAACTAGCTTCCCAAATATCATATTTTTAAAAATACCATGGTGTGGTTGCCAAAGCTTGCTATTAAAGATGACCCTCTAAGTTTAATTAATAAATTTTATCATAAGACATTATCTAATATATAAAATTCTCGTGTCACAGTTTTCGTTCCCTTACTCCTCCGAAACGGGTTGACCGATTCTCCTGAAATTTTCTGAGCATATTGAGTAGGTCTGAGAATCGGCCAACATCTATTTTTAGAGATTTTTTTTTAACCCTCGGTCGATAACTGATCAATCATCATTTAATTAATTACCCCATTAGTTATTTTTTGTCTACACCAGAATTGGCAAAACAACGTTTGCCGGGTCAGCTAGTATGTATATATAAAAAACAAAGGAATAACTTATCAAAATAGAATGATGGATATGAATTTTCTTATCGCCCTGACAGTTATATTTTTATCACTGCCGTGTATAGACTACGCACCTCGTCAGCAATTTTTCTTATCTTAACGATTATGCAGGAACATAAGCTTGTGTTATGACCTCAAATTGGAAGCTTTTTCCGCGGCTTTGCCGACAAAAATTACATAAATAAGGATAGTTGTCTTCGCATATTGTTGGTGGGTAATTAATATCGTAATTTTTATCGATCTTTCCTTAGTCATATTGCCTTTGGACAAAAGGAATTAAACTCAAACTCAAAATATCTTTATTCAAGTAGGTCTTTATAAAGACACTTTTGAATCGTTAATTTTTACACTACCACCGTTTCGGAAGGCAGTGCCGGGAAGAACCGGCAAGAAACTCGATAACTGCTCTTTTAAAATAAACAATTAATACAAAATTGTGCTACTGACAATTAAAATAACAAAGCATTGTAAGGCCACTCAAGAATTGAACTGTCCCGATGCTGAGCCAATTGCCGACACAATAAAGGGATCTTTGTCCTCTAAATATTCGTTTACGGTATAATTGATCTGTAAACGTACATAGACAAGCATACGTAACTTTAATTTCGTTTTGGCTTCAGACCATTTGTTTCATAAAAGCAAATAAAGCATATAATATAAACGGTGATTTATATAATATATAGAGATAGCGTTTGGCCTTCGGATGTGAGTTGCATAAGTATAAATCAAGTTATTTGGTAAGCTTTTATCAGACGGCCTCTTCGATTGTAAGTATAACGCAACCGCAACAAAAAAGTTTCCATGAAAGAGGTTTTATTAGTTGGAATTGAAGATGTTCTAATCTTGCTCGGTCGGTATTGTAATGAATCCTCAATGTCGAAAGTATTCAAAAATGACTATAACCATTGTGTGAGAGGCATTGTCATTCGATCTGTGACGTCATTAATCTCATAATAGCCAGCCTACTTTCCAACTTATTGTGGTTGTGGCCGGTATAAATTACGATTATATGTAATAATGTAAGTTTAGTGTGTTATTTGAGAGATATACATTCATTTACTTCAGATTATTTGGACAATAGACATTTTTAACTCTTTTATTCAGTTATTCTTCCTGTTTCTCTCTCTTAATCATTAATCGTCTTTCAGTGTATAATGCTCTTAATAAGGTTTTGGTTAGGTTCGTTTTGTATACCTACCTTTGATTTTTGTGTCCACATATTCTTGATACTTTGTCTATAATTTTAACTTTTTAAATGATTTTTTTTTATTATATTAGTTTCTTATGTAATTCTTTAGTCGTTTATTGTGTATTGAGCATACATTCTGTATTAACATTAATAAAATAAATAAATGCGCAAAAGTAGTGAATTGCGAAATACTTCACACCTATGAAACGTTATACATGGCTTTGATGCCTCTCACACAAATACGGAAATATTTTGTGACTTGTATCTAAAAAAACCAATAATTTAAAAGTTTAATATTAAATAATATATTTTTTTAAACTTTTGTTTATGCGATATATTTCCGAGACAGTTTCATTTTGGTAATCTTGAATGGAGTCTGAATAATAAATATAACAAAAAAATGTTTGGTCCTAACAAACAAGTGGTTAAGTAGAAAAGCAGTACAAAATTCTTTTCAACAACTCAAAAATACTTAAATTTGGAATATTGTAAGTCTCTTTCAAGTTAAATAAATAAATAAACCCGGTCGTAAAGCCGCTGTCATAGATAGGGCTGCCTTAAGGATAGTTTCTATTAGGAATGTAGAATACCAACAGGGGTTATCTGACTTTCATCGATTTTGGAATCCATATAGGAATGTTGCTATCACAAAATTTTGACCGTATGACAATTACAATCATTTGTAAAATTTGTATTTAAGTATCACATATTTTAATATTTCTAATATATACAGTGTAAACTCTATATAACAACACTGAAGGGACTGTGCATTTTATGGCGTTATAGAGAGTAGTTGTTAAATGGAGACAAGAAAAAATCAGAGTTAGAATACAATTGATTTCTAGAGAGTTTGTGATTAAATCGAGTGATGTTACACTGTATATATAAAACTCTTCAAAAGCTCTCTTATCTTTCAAATAGCCTGAACATAATTATTTTTAGCGGATAATTGTACGCTGCAGCGAAGCTATTTGATATTCACAAAGCTGTTAATCCTATTAATACAATTCGACTGTGATCTTCGAAGTGATCCTCGGTTTTATGGTCATTTAACCAGTGATATACGAACCGAAATAATTAACCATTTTTATTGCGTCGTATATTTTATTACGAGATATAACTTTTTAATTGGCGGATTTGGTTTAATTTTATTTCATAAATTATACCAACCATTAATTATTGTATAATTTAATTGAAAATAATAGTAGCTAGCGCAACATTGCATTAATATGAAAATATATATTAAGTCTCTAATACTTTCACAATTAAACTTAAAATCTGGATTTCATAATAAACTCCTTAATGCTTTGGTTCCCTGGTGCTAAATTGTTGGGTACGTATAGTTATTCCCACGGGATAAGCGATTGTAACGAAAATGTGCTCTTACATCTTCAGATCCCCTGGTACATTTCCGATTGTTTACGAATCAGCAATCAGTTTTTTTTAAATCTTGCCGTCAGTGGAGGTTTGAACGTACCTAACTCTCTGTACATTTTTATCAGGCTTATAAGTAGGAAATATAAGTAAATTTGGTATCAAAACAGCCTGCATTTATTACTCATTATTACTACTTATATGTATAGATAATATTACTTTATTCATTACATTTGACATTTATTTATTTTCACATTTTGCAACACACTTAATAGAATTCTACAAAAAAAGATCCTTAAAAATCGAAAAGCCAATTGTGAAGAGAGATCGTTGATGAAAAAAAGCATCCGAGAAAATACGTCGTAAAACTAGGAGATATTGAAAAACCGGAAATAAATGTCGAATTTCCGGTGTCTCCCCACTTGGCAGAAATAAAAAGAACTTTATAGTCTTTACAATAAACCTCTCTAACTGCTCTGTGCTCCTGGTACCAATTTGTTCTTGATGTACGATATATTCCCACGGTCATTTCAGTTTTAAACGCCGCGCCACCCGCCTAAATTTAATTTTAAATTTTAAAACATGGCTAGTAGACAAGATAGTAATAAATTTATGATTCAGACTACTTAAAAATGCTTTCTGAGTAAATATTTTGGGCTAATACATATAATAAAGTAAAACAAATTATAAAAAGTATAAATTCTAAAATATTTCGTAATTTTGTAGTAACGAGTCCAGCCGTCTGACATGATCTTATGTCCTGATACGAGTCGGTTGAAGGTTTAACCTACTGAGCGCCATATAACCACGGTGTGTGCCAGCGTTCCGTTAAGTTTTTTGGCAACACTTCTCGGTAAAAACAATAAAACGTCAACTAGTTAGCCACTGTAGTGTAAATTAAATCTTGAAAATCACATTTACAGTAAAATATTTAACTTGAAACACAAGTTTGTCCATTTTTTGTTTATGGCAAAAACATGAATGACACACAAACCTTAAATCATAACGTAATATTATTATCGTAGGTTATTTATTATAGCGAGGTTTTCACTGCAAAACTAAATGAACAACGACAGACGGGATGTTTAATTTGAAAATTATATTTTTGACGTCAAAATAAGCAAGTTAACGTCATGTTACCATAATGGAGAATGCACAATAGTTGTAGTTTGGTCAACTGCACAATGCACAGTGATTGTTCACACTCACAGCCACACATCAACTTTATTGTACGAAACTGACGAGTTTTCAACTAGACGGATTGTGTTCACACTTCTTTTGATATAAAAGTGACAAACCGCTTTTGCAGTTCACAATTTATTGTTGTTCAAGACGAAAACTTTCGAATTTTGGCACTAAGCTCAGGTACTGTTTTGGTGCCAAATGATCCGTCTTAAACGGTACTTTGTTACATTCGTCTTAATTATTAAATCATGTATGGCACATTGATTGCAGTAATATTCTGCAATCAGTGCTAAGATTACATGTCATTGCTGGTTGAGTTACGCTTTCGAACAAGCCTCCGCCGTCAAAGCCCAATTCCGCCTATGATCTCCTTAACGAATCGTCTCCTTAGTTCGGCACCAGAATGTGACATTTTTATGACAGGGTTAGGAATGATAGTAAACGAATATAAGTTAAAAATTGTACGTGTTTTGTTGGCTTCGGCCGTTTAAATAAATAAATAAAATTATATGGTATCGCCATGGTTTCTTCTTTCGCTTCCGTCTCTCTTAGGCTATTTGATATTACAAGATTGGCTTAGACTTGTATAAGTTCCATTTAATTGATTTTATAATCATTTGATAATGTCTTAAACCATAGGGCAAACGGACAGTAAGCTGATGCAACGGGCAAAAATTGCAGTACCAGATGGCTTGCAGGTGCGTAGCCAATATTTTGAGTAGTGCTCTTTTCCGTGACTGGGTTCAGAAATATTGCCTACGTAATCTTCACTAATTGCTTACAGTTATTATCGGATTATATAGTTTTCATTCAAGATTTAAACGCAGGTTTTGAGTAAATATTATTGAAATCTATTCTAACGAAAAGAGATTTTTTTTAAATTATGGAACATTATTAATGATACCTACGTGTCTGTTATTATTATAGTGACCAATAATCCGATAAAAAGTGTATATAATTAAAATTATATTTATATATTTTTATGTTTATTGTATATAACGAAATGCTAAGCTATTTATTGGAATAACTTCATACTAAACATAACTTCTATAAAGCTTCATTTCTTCCGCAAAGATTGTTTTTTAAAACAATTATTGTACGATACACTTTTTAGACATGTCTGAGCTAGCTTAATATTTTGTAAGGTTTTAATGCCTTCCAAAAATACGATTTTCTTTTGTTTTCATATCGCAAGGGACTATTAATTCATGAGGACTTCATTTTAAAGAATGAACGTCCGAACTTTGTATGTAACGTCTTTAAAAAAAATAACTCAGCCTATCGTACGTAGTATAATTCATACGCTTCATATTATGTACTTAACTAATTCTTGACCTATTAAAAAAGGAGTTACGAGGTGTCGAAAATGTATGCCTGCATTTATATCCTAAGAACTGGATCACGACGCCTGCTGAATATGCAACGCGCCGTGACAAAGGATTGCATTATGTAATCTTTTAATTACTACAGCCAATGACCTCATAAAATCCTGCTGTTTCCGTATAATTATAACTTAATTAAAGTTAAACAGGAACTTTTATGTTCTTTAAATAAATTTTATTGAGGCTTTTACTCATTTATTTAAGCATCACTTAATGAATCCTCGATTATTGACGTCACGGGTGTACCTTAAATGAAACAGGAATTCATAAATAATGAAGAAGTTCTATGTTTCCAGTGAGACAGAGAATGGATCGTCCCTCTTTGTCCAGACTCTATAGCGGCGCAGCGTTTTACTTAAATATACCAGGACTATTTAATTGATTAGAAGATCAGGTCAAGAAAATGTGATTGATGTTCATTCATCCAGCCGGTTTTGTGACGGATGACTGCCGTTTTCTTTCCATTTACTAGGAGTGTATAATCGATAAGGCGATGTACGAAGCCGAGAACCTTGATGGCAGGATTCCAAGAGTTCTCAATTATCAGGGTAACAGAAAATTGGTGTTGGTTTCATGAAACAACCACTACATGGTTTATTTTAAGGGCGTGCATGCGTTGTCACATGTCACCCTTTCCAAATACTAGGCAAACATAATAGTCTAGTGTTAGCAGCGTTAATATATGAATACTAAAAATATCGTCACTTTTCAGACTCCATAGTCGTTCTTTTGATTCCGATAAGGCCTTTTTTATACTTTACCTCAAAAGTCTTTCTGTCTAGAGATACCTACATCATAGTATTAAACGCTCAAGAAAACACTTACCTGTAACTTAGAAAAATGGTGCAGATTAGATACCTTAGCTTTGAATCATAAAGTAAGATTTACTTGGGTCCCTATTAAGTCCTGCCCATTTGTCTGTATTTAAGATTTTTTCTTAAAGCCTTAGAAAGCTTATGTCGTTTAAAGAGATATGGAAAATCCTACCTGTCTTATATAGCTTAAGTACTGAAGAACCTTATGCATTAATAGCTTAATACTAAAATATTTAATAAAGAATAAAAGCGCATTAACAATAAACAAATTATAGTTATTTTTACAAAGGACTATCTCTTTTTACTACGGATTTGTGAAGAGATGAAATATTTTCCTTCAAGAAAATAGCTTTGGAGGCTTATAAGCGCAACTCACTGATAAGCCTCCTGGAAATGCAGGTGTCCATGGGCCAAGAGAGAAATAATAAAATATTTTTTTGTCTTTAGAAATACTTAGTCTGGCCATAAATACTGTTACTATTCAAAAAAAGAAAATATTACGTTTGAATTTGGAATCTGTCATTTTTATATGATTGCTTGATGTGTTTTCTTATTTTCGCGCCATTATATTGTTAAATATTTTGTTATATTAAAATGGAGTGGGGTGATAAAGAGAACCGAATCGCTGTGATTGCCTTACATAAAGTAGGTATGGAGAAAAGTGCAATTTTTAAAACCCTCCACCCGCTTGGTATTAGTCAAATGTTTGTTTACCGGGCTATTGATAGGTACAATGATACCTCCTCTGTTTGTGACAGAAAAAGATCTGGCCGTCCACGTACCGTTCGTGTGAAAAAGGTGATTAAAGCAGTTAGGGAAAGAATTCGAAGAAATCCTGTCCGTAAGCAAAAGATTTTATCTCGGGAGATGAAGATAGCTCCTAGAACCATGTCGCGTATAATAAAAGATGACTTAGGACTTGCAGCCTATAAGAGACGTACTGGTCATTTCTTAACTGATAATTTAAAGAAGAATAGGGTGGTAAAATCCAAACAACTACTTAAGCGGTACGCAAAGGGAGGTCACAAAAAAATTTTGTTTACGGATGAGAAAATTTTTACAATTGAGCAGTATTTTAATAAACAAAATGACCGTATTTATGCTGGAAGCTCTAAACAAGCTTCGCAATTAGTAAACAGAGTACAACGTGGGCATTATCCCACTTCAGTGATGGTTTGGTGGGGTGTTAGCTATGAAGGGGTGACTGAGCCATATTTTTGTGAAAAAGGTATTAAAACGTCGGCACAAGTTTATCAAAATACCATTCTTGAGACGGTAGTTAAGCCTTTAACTAACACCATGTTCAATAACAAAGAATGGTGCTTTCAACAAGACTCGGCACCGGGTCATAGAGCTCGATCCACCCAATCTTGGTTGAAAACTAACGTTCCGGACTTTATCAGCACTGAAAACTGGCCGTCGTCAAGTCCTGACCTAAATCCATTGGATTATGATTTATGGTCAGTTTTAGAGAGTAAGGCTTGCTCTTTACGCCATGATAATTTGGAGTCCCTAAAACGATCCATTCGGTTGGCAGTGAAGAATTTTCCTCTAGAAAGAGTTCGTGCTGCTATTGATAACTGGCCTCAACGTTTAAAAGACTGTATTGCAGCCAATGGAGACCACTTCGAATAAACATTGTATATTTTTAATAGTTATATATTGATGTATTAAACTAACTCACTATGAAAGGAATAAATGTTACGTATAAAAAAAAAATCGTGCTTTTCTTTATAACAATATTTATGGCAAGACTAAGTATATGTTTATCTGTAACTAAATAGTACATTCAACATCAAGAAAGTAACGAATAACGAATTCGTTATACAGTCCATCAAAGTAAACAAAAATTATATTCAAGTGGCTGATTTTACAATCCAGCCAAAGTTTCTGTGTGTCATAAATCAGTGTTATTTATTGAGAAAAATTGCCGATAAGCACTCAGCTGTATTTATGTTATTGCGATTGAGATCTAACTTATGATCTCTTATCTTAATGTACGGGGAAATAGTTTTCTGAATAGTTTTATTTCATTTTTATAACTGTAAACTATGTTCTGTTAATCCGTCTAAAGGACATGACAGGCAGTTGGCAAAAAAAGGTACTATTGTCTATAAAAAATATATATTTATAAGCACCAAGTTTTTAAAAAGTACATATGATTTAGTTCGCTTAAATGTTTTTTTTTACGTTATTTTTTTATAGTTAAGTAACAATCAAACTCAAAATATCTTTATTCAAGTAGGTCTTTATAAAGACACTTTTGAATCGTCAATTTTTACACTACCACCGGTTCGAAAGTCATCTACCGAGAAGAACCGGCAAGAAACTCGATAGCTGCTCTTCTAAAATAAACAATTAATACAAAATTGTGCTGCTGACAATTAAAATAACAAAGTATTGTCAAGGTCTATTACGAAATATTAGGATATTAGATTTGACAATTTATTTAATGTTTATTTATATTAATATTTTCAACAAATGTCACTAGTGTAGTAAAAATGTTTTGTAAATCAAATATACAATTTAATTTGTATGTATTGAATATTAAATTGTTCAGATACTATATTCAATCGAGTGTATTAAAAAACTTATTTACAGCATTATATAGGAAAAGATTCACAGCGCAAATAATAAATGTTTCCCCCTATTTTAGCGAAAACGAGTCGATATCCGAAGTCTATAACATGGGCGGTCATTTTCTACACCCTTTTATGGGTTCATCAGAAAAGTATTTGTCCCTTAGAGTACCATTACACTGATGTTTTTTAGGGGAAAATATAATAATAAAAAAGCTCTATAAGAAATGTTTTAGGATGTAAAACATTTTTTAAAAGTAATCAGTTTAAGCCAAAATGTTAACTCAACAGGTACAAAGGGGCCTGAGTCTGAAATACATTAATGTTATTATTGTACATTGTGTTGTGAATAATAATTCTTAATTTATACATTATATGAAACTGAAAAAAAATCATATGTAAAAATAAATTTCCTATATATATAAGCCTTCTTCATACTTGAATAAATATTTATTTATTCATATTCACGAATTTTTGGAGTGAATTAAAGCAACGGGCGGTCTTACCGTTTATAAGTGAACTCTTCCAGGTGCCCCGAAACAGGAAAGCTAAATATAATAATAATAAACCTGGATAGGTATAAGAGGAAGCTTGCAATAACAGTCATATTTAATATATTATGCACAAAAATATTACATACAGTTTTCCATACGAATTTTCGATCATCGAAGTGTAGGGTACACTTTTCATTTCCACACATCCTGTTCAGATAGTAAATGATCGTCATTTATTTTTCCTCTCTGCTTCAACGATCATGGGGCTTGTATATTTATTGATAACATATAAAATCATTTATGAGAAAGTATTATATATAATACTATATGTATACAGTAAACACACAATACAAAGACAGCACTCAGCCTCTGGAGTGCAAGAGTATATTTAGAGATATGCCTGGTATTTATTTTCTTACAAAATCTATATGGGTCTTTAATGCATGTCATAAAAAACATATTTTTTTTGCTCAAGAATAATTCAATTGATTTATTTTCGTACGAAGAAATCGTATCAATGTAATGGCACAATGTGATGTGGTAACAGTGGTTTATAAAAATAAACGATATATCGTAAATCCACATGTTGCGCGTGCACATAAATTATTATTGTATACGATGGAGCTATGAGATATGCGAATTTTGCTTACCAAAATTTGAATACGTTAATTATTTTAGACAAAGTCAATCAAAGGTTAAGGTACATAGGACCATTTTGAAATTTAAATCTAAATTCTAAGCCTGCCCGTACGAGACCAAGCTGAGAAGAAGCAGGCAAGAAATTCGGCTTGGTTAATGTTTTTTTTTTGGGAAATTATCTCAATACCCTTTTTGAAGCAAGCACAGCATCCACAGCAACGCTCCATCGCTCGCTCCGAGTCTTACCGGCTCTTTTCGCCTGATCTGCAACAGGCTAAGCTCAAGCTAATTCTTTCCTAAACTTTTTCATCATTTTTTTCATATTTTTAAAATAATTTGTGTAATTACAAATTGACCTATCATGAAAACCCCGTGTTCAAGCGATATGAGTTTATGCGCGTGGCGTTTTTAATTGCACAACGCGATACTATTTACGTTCTATACATATTATAAGCAATAAATTTACATTGCCAATAAAATATTACGACGTCTTCTTTGCAAGTCACGCACTTGTTGATCTATGATAACAATTTTGATTTTTGCCATAACCTTGTACTGTTTTGACATTACATTTGTATGGGGTTGCCATGAATAATAAATTATTATGATGTCCGTCTGTTTTGTGTTTACTTTGGATTACGTAAAGACGGTGTGGATGGATGCACTTAACAGGTTGTAATTATAGGAAATATAGAATATATTTGAGAGTATAATTGTCATTAAGACATTGAGACGTTTATAATTCCCGTTTAGTATATTTTTAATAAATAATGTTCGGATTTAATTTTTTCATTCAATTGTATTATTTACTCTAAAAAATTACAATAAGATTATTAGAATTGGTTACATTTTACTACTGCTTCGCAGGCTACCTAGAACCGTTTATATGAATTTAATAGTTACATAGAAACAAGTAGATTCAATCAAAAATACATTACTACTTTTCCTTTTACACGAACGATATTTCAAAGACTGGCACTGTTACTTAGGAAGATATAATAAACTCTTAAATATAATATATAAAAATATATCATAATCCTGTCGGGCTTTTCCGCCAGGTTATTTTCACGTTGTATGATTTAATCATATAATGAGGCAATGCTATTGTATAATGTCGAGTAAATGAGATTGAGAATACAACGAAGCCTTTCAGTCAAGGTGACTCTCAATAGATGACGTTTGACGATCATAATGAGGGTATTTAGTAATTAAATAAAACCACCGCGTCATAGGATAGCTTAGGGTTATTTATGGGTATTTTGACAGACATTTAAGACCCTTATTCTGAACCAATTTTTGTGTCTAGTCTTCAGTAATCAAATCAAGTAAAACGAGTTTGTAATAATATTTATTGTGTGTGCATTCAATGTTGTGTTTGTCGGCTACTAAGTCTGGGTACCAAGTTAGTTGTAGCGGTAAAAGGAATAATAGTTAAGGATTTTTATTATTAACAATACCCAGCCAGGTGGCTGGACAAGTGTCTTTAAATGCTGGACTAGAGTGAGCTAAATGGATGTCGAGTAATTCAGCTATTGGTAATAGCCTTGCTGCTAGAGCCTTTAATAGTTCGATCACTTGAGGACCTACTTCTTGAGGCCTCGTAGAGAGGACATCTAGAGCTTTCGACTGTAGGGCAAAGTTGATTGTGTTTCGGAGGTGGTACTGAAAAATAACAATTAATTAAACATTAAAATCTTTGTTTTTATATACAAATATATTTGTTTTTACCTGGATGAGAAGCGTGACTCCAAGGTGAACGGGTTTTATTTCCATTTCTTTTATTTTTCGAATTAGGATGCGTGGAGTCAGATCATCTAGGCTACCTAATTGCGAGAGAATTCTAGGTGCCTGAAAATACATTACGATTGTCTATACTCTATAGAGACTGCTGCACGTATTTTACAATTAAGCCGAAAGGAAAATGTTTTTCTGTTCGTAAAGATAATAGAATAATTGATGTTACTTTTAAATTGGCCGCTTAACAGAAGATATCATAAGGAAAGATAAGTACCTTGTAAGAACAGATTTGTACTTAATTTTGTTTAGGTAATAATATTTCTACTGATCCAATATGAATGAACTAATGACACGCATGTCATGTCATGTCACGCGGCTTGTCGCATAGGGGTCATGGGTTCGATCCCAATAAATTTAATAATTATGTGATACGCATATTTGTTGCCTGTGTTATGTGCTATCTGTTTAGTTAGTTGACTTAGTTTCCATACCAGAAGCTATAAATCGCTTACCTTGGGGATATTTTCCCTGATATATTATATATACATACAAAATGTTCTTAGATTTACATACAAAAAGCGTTGTAGCAGAGCGTTCGCAACTAAGCTAAGCTAAGCAACTAAGTTCCCTTTACCGTAAACATAATGTCATACAATCTGGCGCATGCGTGGAATACTTGAGAATCTGCCATTTGATCGTGCATGTCCTTGCTTTCAACTGTCATATAGTATCTGTGGGCGGTGTCAATCCGACTCGCGGCGGTTGCATTTCTTGGTAAATCCTTTAAAATCAATTGTATTTACAATAAGTATAATACATATATATATATAATACAAAACTTGACGTTTCGATATTTTACAGTAGTTGTCACTCAGAGACTTGAAGACATTATTTTAAATTACATACGTTAGATTTTATTAACCTCCTAATGAAAATATTAATCAATGCATGTATAAAGCTACACACTTCAATTAGTTTTATTTTTTATCACATGCTCAACAATGATGAACTTTTAAAGTTTTGATTTGGGTATCAAGCTTTCAGAGCTTGTTATGAGCATGAGAAAAATATTTTTATAAAATAAAAAAAAAAGGGTTTTAACAATGTTATCGAAGGTCTCAATTAAAAGGTACCTTTGCGATATCAATTAGTTTCATTATCAGGGAAGAATAAATTCTTCGGCTGATAGCATCCGTTCTCCTTGATCTGTAGTTGTCTACTTCACTGAAAGATATAATAAAATTATAACATTTAAAAGAATGCCAGCAGCTTATTATAAAGGAATAATCTGATAATATAACCGTTTTACTATATACTTGATGAGTAACGACATGGTTCGGTTTAAGTAGACCTGGTTCTCTTTTTTCAGGTCAAACAGCAGTTCTTCGTCAAATTTTGAGTCTTGAAGTGCTTCTACGATCGTTTTAGCAATTTTTCGGTTTTCTTGAAAGAAAATCTAAAAATAATATTTGCAATGTTTTATTCTCTTTAGTTGTCTATCAAAAATATCTAATTTCAAATCGGATCTCGGTTCAAATTTATATCATTCAAAATTCTAAATGGCCAACACATGTAGATCAAACATATTTCTGACTTCATATCATTTTAAACTAGTGAAATTCAACCTACTGTTTCTGTTCGCCTGGTAGAAATTACATGAAGCATGACAGAAGCGCATAGACAATCAACGTTGTTTTGCAAACAAAAATTGTTCACAAAGAGCACAAGACTGTCCGTCCACACATAAAGGAAAATGGACATGTTATCTTGGCGGGAAAACAGTTGACATTTCACTTAGTTCACAAAGCGGTGCCTTGCTCTGCCTTGTCTCTGGCAAGTTCTTTTTATTGGGATTATACAACATACATTTATTTCCTGCACTATGATAAAATGATTAGATATCAAATATACCAGCTATAGGATAAACTAATAATTAAACTTATTATTATATATTAATTAAATGTAATGTTCGGTCCTTGCGGCAAAGTACCTATAATAATGGCGGTATTTCCTCTGAGAAAAGCACCAGCTCTAGAGTCTTGGGCACTCCATTGGTATCCGGTACCGACTACCAGGCGTCTACTAAATTATTTAATAAAGTCCTGTTTTCAAATCAAAGATGGAGGATAGACAATTTATTACAAAAACAATTAAGAAACAAGAATATTTCGTCCGTGATTCTTACGAGGTATTAAATTATCTTTTATAAGATATTGGTAATTCTTATTGAAAGTTAATAGCCTTGTTAGCCCCATGACCTCAGGTTAAGCACAATATTGTTGTGTAAGTCCTTATGGTCATTTTAGGACTTCTAGGCTGGCTTTTTAAGTTTTGCCGCGCTTCAATGCAATAATACGGTCAGTGAGTGGAAAATCTGGGAAACCTTGCGAGAGAGCCTGTAAAATCTTAAATAACTGTGAATCCTATATTATACAGTTATGTAACATAGCTATATCCAGGATTACAGTTATCCATTTATATAATATATTTAAGTATATAAAATTGATCCTCTGAATAGAACGAAAGAATGACATTTTATTAATTCTCAATGTAGTTTTGAAATGGACAACGACTTATACCTTTTCGGATTGAAGACTCTCCGGATAATACTAACCTGTCTTACGGGAATCAGAAAATAGAAAATCTTAGTCTTAGCCTAGTTCGTGTTCGGATTATCATGGCTGGAGCGAAAAGCGCAAAATTCAATTCGATTACGATTCATAAACTTTAAAATTGTCTAAGTAACTAACTTTTTAAAATTGTCTAAGTATTATCTTAATAATATATATAAATTAATCACAAAAACCTCTTGGGGATTGCCGCAAACATTTGTGAGAATTGCCAACACAACTATAAAACAAATTGGTACCATTTCAGCCGCAATATTCACTTTACAAACATAAACATTTTACACACGGAATATTGAATGTACACGAAAATGTTCCAAATGTCTACTTTAGATGTTTAAAAATGTACAAGTTGCGATACTTTCACACTCTATGCGCCATGGAGTTAAATTGATTTTTCAGCAGCAGGCCTGGAAGGTCCTTGCTTTAACTTTAGGCAACAGTTGTGGGTATACACATAAAGACATCTATCTAATGTATCCTTCGTCTTCATCCTGCTATTTAGATAGTCCAATTTTCCTAAGAAGTGTTGGGAGATTTTATTTTTTTATTTAATTTTAGTAGTAGTACAGGAATAATAGAGGTTATATGGAGAATTAACATTATCAGACATTTTTTTTTGTTTGACCTTTTATCTATGAAATCTATCTTAGTCCTGTAAATACTCAAACCTTGCTTGACCTTAACAAAGTATCGTTGTCCTCAAGAGGAACGTTTCTATAAGCAATAGAAGAAAAAAAACTGTATATAAATGTACACGCTCCCTTTCATTGTATTTGTAAGATGAAAATTGAACGATGTAATAAAAAACTGTTTGTTTTTATGATGTCATTGTTGAGGATTTCGGAATGTTTTGTGAAATTTTGAGGTTATGTTTCCGCGGTTGAGAGCTCTAATAGCGCCTGAATTGCCTGATGGCTTGTTGGGGTGAATTTTCCCCATTTTAGGATGCTTTCAACTTGTAGGCCAGTTATGATATCCGGGTTATTGTGGACGAATTGTGAGGATAAAGGATTTTACTGGTTACATGGTTGTTACTTAATTTATTCGTAACATTTTCAGTTCTTTGTCATACAAGTAAATTTACGTTTCATTGGAACTTAATAAATATTTCTCTGTTTACTCCAAATTAAAACAGAGTAAGATAATACATAACATTCGTTCATAGATCGTGTGATTTATAGTACATAGAAATTCGTAGTTAACATTTATAAGTTTGCCTTTAAAAATGACTTTAAAACTAAACCACTTTCGGGTCAAAGTTGTTTCCAACGAAACTATTTCGGAGTCTTGGCAGAAGGAGCCTAAGATATCGTCGACTTAACCATTAATTCCGTGCGCTGATCAAATAAATAAAATGTCCAAATGTAAACCTAGGTTCTACGATTCCATGGATTTATTTACGATTTCCGTGCGGAATGACAAATGAAATTTGTATGTTTCGTGCCGATTGCAATAAATCGCAGCTCGTAAAGTTAGATTGCCTGCAATATGATGGTAAGCCTCGCACGTTTCTGCCGCCCTGGTACCTGGTTGTTTTTTTATTTAGGTTTCAACTTTTTCGTGTAAAAATTTAAATAAATTTGAAAATTAAAATTAACTTTTATAAGTTTTGGTTGGCAACTTAACAAAAAACTTAACAAGAAACTCTCTGCCTCTCTGCCACAAACGCCTAGTTTGCTGTTTTGTTTGGAACTGCATGTATTCGATTATGCCACGAATTGGTCTAAGTCTAATAAATGGGATGGTAAAATCAATCTACTTAAGCGCTACGAATAGGGAGGGTTCAGAAAAAACTATGTTTACGGATGAGCAATTTTCTACAATTGAGCAATATTTTAAGAAACAAAATGAGCGTATTTTTGTTGAAAGCTCTAAAGAAGCTTCCCAATTAGTCAACAGTGTATAGCGTGGGCATTATCCAACTTCAGTGATAGTTTAGTTGGTGTTAGCTATGAACGAGTGACTGAGGCATATATATTTTTGAAAAAGTATAGAAAAGTCCCACGCATGTATAAAGACACCATTCTTGAGCAGGTTAAGTAAACCCCCTAACAACATCATTTATTAAAAAATGGTCCTTTCACCAAGATGGCCTGGCATAAAGCTCAACCCACCAAACCATGGCTAAAACTGAAGTTTCAGACGTCATTGGAGCTGAAGATTGATAGTCATTTAGTCCTTATTTTAACTCAATGTTTAATTTTAGTTTAAGAAAGAGAAAGGTTCTACAAGCCATAATATTTTGTAGTTGCTAAAACAATCCATACCATTAATTTAAAGAATTTTTCCATAGATAGATGCAATAATAATAAAAGTTAAATAAAATAAAAAAAATCGTTTTCTATTCAACAATATTCATATGAAGACTGGAAAGTGGATATAAAAACTAAAAGGTTTTTTTACATATTTAATACTAAAACCTTTTGTAGTCGAGATGTTTCTAAATCATAATTTTGATGTAAAGTTCGTTAATGATTAAATATTATTAACGACATTAAAAAGTGATATCCAATAGGGAACAAAATTTTTGTCTACGCGGTTTGCAGAAATCAACAAACAGCACAATAGTTCAAACATGTATATTGTAAGATATTTTCAATACAAAATATGAAGGAACGATACGGTCCGGGGAGTATAAAATGTTCCGTTATCCGCAATATCGTAGGACCGAATTCAATTTCCGCTATACTTTTTGACGGGCGTTTTACGAAACATATTCTTATGGAAGAAACTATAGACGCTTAAAGGCTTGTATCGTTTATAAAGATTTGACGTTTCACTTGTAGCATTATTTCGTTTACGTGTGAAACATTCGATATTAAAAAAAAGACTAAAAATATTTATTGTATTCCTTTGAGGCTTGTAGACATAAGGATAGTGTTTTCATTTAAGCAGTGAATTGCTTGTGTTTGGAGTAAGCTCTCTCTCTCTTAATCTATCTATTGAAGCAATCAAATAAACAAAAAAATCTAAATACTATTCCTAATTTACATAAATCTTCTCATACATAAATGAGATATACAAAATTTTAAAAAACTATTAGCCTATATCGTGGTAGCGTTTACTATTACATTATATATATTACCAATACATAATGTATTAGTTAAAATACCGCTCGTTACTTTTTAATGTTGGTTAAGCGAATTTAAATAATCTGTGTTGTTCAATTATTGTTATTACATTGCAATCAATCTGGTTGTAACCGAAGTCATAATTTCTCAGTAAAGCGTGGCTGTACGATTGTTATATCTATCAGAGAATATATTTTAAGAACGCATTAGGGTCTTACAAATGCGAGTGTCGAATGTCAATTTGCACTACCGTCATTCTACGTTAGCTTTTTGGAAAATATCGTACTCTAAGTACGTGTAGTATCTATAATAATAAATCGAAATCACTGTAAGACACTATTGTGGCGAAAATAATTATAACTTAATTTAGTTATACTTTTAGCTAAGTTACGTACTTGAACAAACAAGTATTTAACTTAGCTAAAAGCTAGTTATTTTAAAATGGAGTCGAAAAATAAGTTGCCCAAAAAATTATTCGATCTTACTGTATTAAACTCAGCAAGCCAAATCACTGCTTAGAAATACGGCTGATTTAATATCGTCTTATTACGTATTAATAAACACATTAATGGCAGTATTAATACAATTTGTAAAAATAAGACAATTGGGCATTTGTATTAGGGATACAGTTATACAACTGGTTTAAGACCAAAAATTAAGACAAACGTGTGTTGAAAATAGACTTGTCCATGCCCTCGACATTAAAAAGTCGGTGAACACAGAAATATGTTCACACAACGAAAGAGAGATTAAGGGGCTTATATCGTTCCAATGTGTTTTAATCCCAACATCAAATAACCGCGAAGGTTGCCGTAGTATTAGACAAATATGTCTTTTTAAATGAATTTTAATAGATTGAATCGCTTGAAATTTGAATGATTATGACATTTTATCATGCAATTTTATACACGTATAAGTAGAATGCAATGTATGCCTCACATACAAAAATAACAAACTTTATATAACCGATAACTATGTATGGATAAATCCATCAAATACTTTAGTCCATACTAAACTGAACATTAATTTAGTTAAGGTTATTGTGACAACGCGAAATAGGGTACATACACACTTTGGGTCAACGTACGCGATTAAATTGTGAAAGATACCCACATAAAGCGTCTGTTTAGTTGTCGTAGGTACTCGCTAGATGGCGAAGCTTGCGCGCTTTGAGCGTGGCTAGCCGCTAAGCTGTCACGACCACCCGATGGGAAAGACTTCCGGAGGGCGCCCCGACGCAGGAGTCCGCGCTCAGAGATTCAGTAGTCGCAGGTGATTTCATATCTTTCATGTGGGCTATGGAAAGCATATGAATATGCATGCGTGCAACACTAAGCTTTTATAAACTGGCTGTCTTTTATAAGCTTTTTTTTAAATTACTAATTATATCTTCCTTTATTATAACACAACGAGTAAATAAATGTTCTAGAAATATTTTTTTTCATTTATGCAAATTGTCCGATACGAGCGGGTTTTATTTTCAAAATTTCGGGGCATTTAATAGCTCATATGAAACTGGCAAAGCGTCGATATGCTAAAATAGAATAAAAATCGACACTTTCATTGGGATCTATAAGCTAGCTTCACGAGTAGAGAATTAATATTTACATACACTCAGAGATGGAACAGTTAAAGACACTTACGCTTTATTAAAGTTTTAATAATCTTGTTATAAATGTTCACATACTTTAAACAATTGTGCACAATATTTTATTTTTATTATATTATATCTGTCCCCAAACATCTTATGTGCTAAATAGATTTAAAACAATAAACTTATGAGACAATTAAACAAGGTTTACACATAAAACAATTAAATGGAAACTTGAGACATTATACAATAACAAAATACAATATACATAAATATATTATATTTGCATTACTTCCACACTTTATACAAGTAGAGTTTCTGCTAAGAATTAGTCGATATGTTTCCTTGATATTCCTTTTATGTAATGACTGGATGACTTGAATTATTGTCCAAAGTAATCAAGGTGGGACAATGTTTTATATCAAATAGAAAACGATTGTATTATATCTTACCTTACGTTTTTTGAGCATCGACATGTTTTTTCATCTGTATCCAGTACTACTGTGTTGAGGTGACACATGGTTGGGCCACCTGAGTTTCTCTTATCCGTCTTCACATTTGCCAGATCTGACTCACTCACATTTGAGACATAGTATATCGTAATAATCTTTTTATAAGTGTCCGTTGGTATAAAATAGACATTCAATTATGTCAAATCAAATTGAAGATTTTGCTTGTGAAGATTTTAGCTCAGGTCAAATACAAAACATAAAATGTTTTAAAAGCCTGGTATAGACATATTCTAAAGGTGAAACTTTATTTTTAGTAGATGGTTCATTAGTAAATTATTTCTAGTTCAAGGTTTAGCGTTAATCAATGTATGTAGTCTCGATGTAAAATTAGATTTACTGTATACAGATGTAATTTTGGTATGAAACATAATTATTTAAGACATAAACTATCCCTAGTATCTATTTTGTGATTTATTTACGTGTTTCAATACAATCAATAATATTTCTAATGTGTCTCATAATTTCAAGTAAATGTATTGTTTTCATTTAGGCATTTAAAGCAGTCAAAATAGGATTAATACAAATTTGAAAAACCAACAGCATTGGTTTGAATGAAAACGTAGGCTTATCCATTATAATTGTCCCTTTATAATGTTCCAAAAGATAACATTTTATTAAGTCTGAATGCAGCGCTTCTTTGCTAACAATATAATAACCACAAAAAGCTTACTTGGAAGCACAAAAGCTTGCCTTTCAAAGAACCTGATAATTGCCCATTAAATCAAATAAACACCATCAGATCACGCGATTCGACAGACGTTTGACCGAGTTACCGATATACTTCTGAGTCACTGCTTATCACACACAAAGAGTATTTTTTCCAAACGAATCACCGCAGTTGTTACGCCGTCAATCTTGTACAGATCTTGACACGTGGGTAGGCATTTGACAGCTAAAAATGTCTATTTCTATAATGTCCGCTTTAAACTCGGTTATTGTGTTAAATTTCGATGTAAACATACATCGTTCAATGCATTGCTAGGTTCAGCAATCTCACTGAAATAGAAAAGTTACGAAAGAAAACTTTCATGGGATGACTGTAGACGTAGTCCGTGACCTCTTTTCAAATGTCATGTTAACAAACAAGGAAATTTAACTAGGTATTTAACTATAAGCGTTCTGTGCGATACATTAATCAACGCAAAGTGGACGCTTTGGAGTGTATCCAAATTCGATTTTTCATAAAAATCGATGTTACTTCGTATTTGAGAATGCGTTATGCATTTTTTTTAAACAGCCAACCTATATCAAGAGGTTAACGTTGTGTCCGTTTGTAATTTAGCATGACTATAAATAATCGTTTTATTGTGGCGATCGTTTAGGGGCCAATTAATTTGCGTAAATGTCGTGGTGAAAAGAAATATTTGTCCGGTTGATAAAACGCGTTGGTTTATCTGTGAATCTGTACTGGTGTTCTGGACTTTGTGTTTTTAGTTCACACTGGGGCTTAGCTCGAGCGGCGGTTAATCTTCGCGCTCTTAACTTTCGTTACCACGTTTTATTTGAATTCGCGCCATTGTTGGATTACATTTACCATTTGTATTTTGGTAAGTGTTGCAAGTCGCATGATGTTCGAACAATTTTTTTGCATGTTTTGTGCATATCTACCTTTAATTTCTACATAAAATATTTCTTTATCCAGATCCCACGCAGTTATGTATCTTATATTTTAAACGATCTGTACATGTCTCGTATATGTATCAAAATTTTGAAGTTTCTATTCAGTTATAAATATTCGCTTTTAAGTATTTTAATACATAAGTTACACAATTCAAACTTATATCAATCCTACATAGTCTTGCTAGACTTTTAGCGTATTTTAAAGGCATGACTGATTCATATATATTTTATATATAGCTTTAACACTAAACTTTTCTTATACGATTACACCTATATAGTTTGTTGATAAATTTTAAATTTAAGTATGTTACCAAAACACCGGTTTAAATAAGACTTCTTTGACTTTTTCTTTTCATTTAAATAACTCACCGTTTCAAATGCTTTTCTGAAATGCTTTGCTGTATTAAAGAAGTTTCATTTAAATTATGCAAACCTAAGACAACCTGACACCTTAGAAAGAAGAAGTTTTTATATTCAAATGCTTTTAAACTACGAAGAAATGTATCTAATCCCTTAATTATTTCAACTGTCACAAGTTATTGGGATGTTATAGAAATTTAACCGATATATTTTTAGTACATTACAACTTCTCTACCAATAGAATAGAAGTAATGTTCTAAATCTGATGTTCACGGACTGACCTAGTATCATCCGGATCGAAGTGTATTGAGAAAGTATTTGAATTGGAACTATTTTACAATGAAACGAAATTTACTCAACTCCTTAAAATTGTTTTAAAACATGTGCTTTGTTGTTGAATTTCAAATTTTAATTAAATGCATACTTATAAAGGTAAACAGTTTTCACAAATGGTGTTAAAATAATGTCATGTGTGTGTGGCAGAGAGTCAGGTGTTGCGTGGGGGCGGCGCGGGCGCGGTGTGGGCGGCGCGCGGGGGGCGGGCGGCGCGTGGAGGCGGCGTGAGCGCGCTGCACACCCGCGCAGGCCCATGGAGATCCTCACCAGCATCTACGCGCTTCTCGCTGGAGGGGTGAGAAACTTACTTTAATTACTTATAAAAAAATGCCAGATAACAAATCATTTCGATAACTCCTAGACTGTTGATACTTAGTAGAAGCTTAAAGAATTACAAAATATCTAAGTGAAGTCTAAGCAAATCTTATTAAATCTCTAGGACGCATTGAGCTGTCTAGAGTTAAGACTTTAATCGCCACTACCTATCCACAATTTAAGTGAACCCTAATGGATTTAGTACTAAGAGTTGAGCCAACGAGAAATGAAATCTATTAAACGACGATTTGCTGAAATGATATTAAAAAGGTCAAGGACAATAATATTGTGATGCCTTTGTCTCTAGTTTGGTGGGTTGGCGAACCGCGATTCGGGTAATCATAATGGGTATATTCTTGTCTAACTAAGCGTTTTCTTCTATACTCAAAATTCGTTTGTCAACCGAAAATTTGTAAAAAATTGTAGATTTATTTGTTACGTTACAAATCAATGTTTTATGACATAAAATTTCGAAATTATTATAGAAATTTCGAAATTTTATGTCATAAAAAAAAATTTGTGAAAACACTTAGAAAAAAATTAAAAATGGTAATTTTTTTAATTACAAAAAGTTCTCCGCGTTTAAGCAAAGTACCAACAGTAATTTACAACTAACTAGTCACATAATTTATTAATTTTAAAAACGGCCAAATTTAAATACTTTACGTTAAATAACGTACGGTATTCCTTAAAGGTTAAAAAGAGATATTGAAAATATTTTTTCAGCAAGGGATCAATCCCAAAATCGACTCAATAGCATTTCGCCTGCACTGTGGAGCCACAACGGCTGCCTTACTTGCTGCTAGCGCGGCTCTAACTACACGCCATCTTGTGGGCAATCCTATAGATTGCATTCATACAAGGTGAGTGACATTAGTGCAGGCTGCAGAGACACTTCGTAGTTTTATAGTTTTAAACTAGATGGCGCTATTAAAAGCTTTGAATTTTAATGAGTTTTCTCAAAATTCGGAACGCTGTTACGATTTCTATAAGTGATAATTTGCAACGCTAGTTAACATGGCTGGTGACATCTTGATAACTTACAAATCTATAAATCAAAAAAACTATTTAAAAAAATAGGTATTCTCGCTTTTATATCAGCGGATGTTATATCAACCATTTTTCAGTACATATGTAGATATATCACATCTTATGTTATATTTTGTTTTATGAGGCTATATTTTAATAGCGAAGTCATTTATTTCAATTCCCATCTATTTGTTAAAACTATAGTGAGTCGATAATTCATATGTTATGATGAAATATATATTTTATGATCACTGCCTTTTTGTTACGCAACTGTTGGTGTAACCGCTAATTTATTAACATCTCCGGTTTCATTATATCCTGGTACCCATTACTGTTAAAAAAAACACTTCCAAATTAACATGCAAATCACAGCTGAGTCCACCATATTGGGGCAGTCTGTATAAACATTATGATTAGATTTATTTCCCTCTTAATTTTCAATGTGTTTTCTAGATTTTTCTTTTATGAGTATAATTTTAGCCCAACTAAGCTGACATTAAAATTGAGTTAATCGTTTTATTATATTATGGAATTGGCTTTATCCAAATTATATGTTAACAGGGATATACCAGAAGACGTTCTAAACACCTACTGCTGGATACATTCAACGTTCACGGTAGCTGGTGAAGCTGGTGCCTATCCTGGTGTCAGGAGTTCCGGGAACTCGCCACGACGCTACGGAAAGTACTACCAGTGGGTGGCTTTTACACTCTTCTTGCAGGTAAGTTTATACACAGTGCTATCTTACTAATTCACAATTTAACCGGGACAAAGCTAACTTTTTATTCATACTTTATTTCACTAATACAGTATATGTAGATAAAAATAGATGTTAGTACATAAGAGCAACGGGCGGCCTTATCGCTAATAAGCGATCTCTTCCAGGCAACCCACCAAGGCGGTTTATTTAGCAAGATAACGGAAATTATTTCGGAAATAAAAAGGTCTTTTTCTTGATATCTTCAGGTGTACAATCTGTGAAGTTATTAGTTTTTAATGGACTATCAAAACCCATATACGAGTATTGTGCGATCGGTTGTATGTTCAATTACTAAGAAGAGTCTATTTCTGGATAAAGAGTTCGCGATGACGTTTGAAGCAAATACTTATTCGCTTGTTGGGAATATAATTCAATTAATATAGATTTCGATCGATATTATTTTGTATAGTTTGGGTTTGCACATAAGTAATTTATTGGCCTCCAGAGGCCTCCAATCGCATCCTCATCCTCATGCTATTTTAAATACTGTTTTCACAAAATTACTATGCGGCTGTTGTTTTTTTTTTAATTTAAAAACGCCTAGAATTCATTAATTAAATCCATAACCTCTACAATCTAATGTTATGTATATGTCGCGTTAGTGCCGCATTCTGCATGCCTTTCCGGCAAAATATACAGAACGCAAACATTTTAGGAATATGTAACAGCAACTTCAACTAACTAGGTACCCTCTACAATTAACTAAGAAATGGCTCAAAACTGTATTTCATTCCGCTACATAAGATGAGTTAAATAGTAACAGACTACAGATCTTTGCTCGATTATGTTGTTTTTTTTTAATCGATCTATAATCGTTACTTTGTCTTCGATACTACGTCACGTGACACATTATAACTGCACGTATGTCATATTGCGAAGTATGACATATGACACATCTATGGAATTTTTCGGTGCAACCGCAGACTATGGCTGCGCGGTGTATTTTTTTTTTAAATCCGTTGTCAGTAACCGCAAACTTGATATTGCATCTGGCTAAGTGCAATTGGATTATTAAGTCTACCTGTTTAAAACCTGCGATTTCCAGGTTTTAATACACATTTGGACAATTTTATTTTATTCGTTTATGGGTTGCTTGATTGCAGCAAAACCAACACAGTTTTTTTTTAAATCGCTACTTAACGTATGTGTCTTACCAATATATTATAACCTATTTTTTCTGACGCTACAAGGATAATCTTTTAATGAAAATTTCCGTGATATATGATTGGTTTTTGATGAGTCAATGCTCTCAGCGCGGCTTCTCTTGCACGAATGTATCCAATTACTTATGAAAGTAAATATCATCCACACAAAGAGTTTAATGTCTTAATCCTTTTACGGTAAGCGAAAAATAAAAATGGCTAATGTTTATTGGAAATGTTCATTTCAATGAACAAATGTTAGTATTTAATTTAAGATGCTGCCTTCTATATGTAATGAATTTATTAAACATGACCCATTGGTCAAAATATAATAAAAATTCTTATTAGAATTAATATATATTGGTAATAAAAAAATTGACAATTAATATAACTACCAGGGCACCATGATCCAAGGGGGCAATTTCAAATTCGCGATGGCTCTTCTACGTTAAGGTCTTCCAATGAAACATAGCGATCGTGCATAATTTTACCTCCTTAAACAAAACTTTACTACCTTGAGAAATAAAATGTTAATATATTGCGGATTTTTGGCACAATCACAAAAACGATTAAAACAAACGACACATGGAAGGCAGTCGTGTAATGAGAAGTAATGACTTTAACATGTGGCTTCAAAATAGGACGATATGTCATATTGACGCGTGCCCAGGTGCACCCATGCTGGAAAACGTGTTCAAGGCATATACTAACAGCGGTTACTTTAAATGGAATCATTATATTGGAATCTACATTATTTTATTATTTCCATAATAACAAATTCTATTCGTTCTTAGTTTTATATCTGATAGGTTGTAATGAATACTGGTACAGTATCAGACATTGAACGATGAGTATTTTATAGAAAGGGTAAAACCGTTTGTGCAAAAGATATTACAATAAAATCATCTGATTAAGAATGTTTTTTTGTATAAACTTATTAGTTTAATTGAAAAGAAAATTATGTTAAAAGTGTGTACTTATGTTTTAGAATTAGGTAGAATTGATGAATACAAGATTGCAATACAAATCCCCGCTAAATCGTGTGCCATGGTTCAGCACCGTGTCCACATGTGGCGACCAACGACAATAATGTTGACCGCACAAACATTAACATAGTTTCCATTTAGATATGCCGACTTCTTAACTTTTCTGCACATACCATTAAATAAGCTTGGGTTAGTAAGAAATATTTTAGTATTAAAAACAAAATGAATTAATTTTGTCGGTGTAAATGATGTCAAATGACTAATCAGCACGTTAGTCCCAAAGGACAAAATGGTGTGCTAAAACGAAAAACATTCAGCACACTGGTTTTATTTTGTAGTCCAGAATAAAGCATTAAAATTGATTATCGTATTAAGCTCTATGCAGCCTGATTATAAAATTGTTTAAAACTTCAAACACACGACACACGTAATAACTTTTTTGACAAAAGTTAAATTGGAATAAAAAACTGAACCGTCCAGGAATTAAACCTATATATGTACTATAGATACATATATACTAATAGTAAATATACTAGTTTTATCACCAAATCTATATAATATTTAAAATAAATGTATAAATTGACTTCAACGCTTTTCTGAACGGTATAAAAAAGAGTTGTTCGAACAAAGGACCTTCTTACACGTGTACAGTCTATTACAAAAATAATTTTAGATTTAAAATTATAACCTATATGTATAATTGATATGTTATGAGTTAATGTCATATGAAATGTTGAATGAATTACTTAAAAAAATAAACTTTATTATTACTAAGAAAAGCTTTTACTAACTCTCGATTTTAAATTCTGTCGAAAAAATAACATAAAAACAATTTAATAGTTTCAACTGGCTGTCTACTGTTTCCATTTAAAATCCTGTAAGATCATAGGCAGAAGGTAAATAAGATATAATATGAAATATTTCAAAAATTTGTAAGAACTTCGAGCATTCTAAAAATTGTTAGAGTAAGCAGTGATTTTTCGTGTTAACCCAAATTTCACAAATAGTACTTTCGCGTTGACTGTACATAGATCTTGAATAATATAAGATTGGAGTGCACTCGATATTTTAGTCTTTCAGGCAAGACTGTAATGCAGTATTTATAAAGCACGCTCCCATATTCCCTCTAATATTATATATGTGAATTACGTTTGTCGTTTGCTGGCATATTTTGCTGTTTTCAACATTAAAAAAATACAAAACGGTTTTGGCTGATACTTTACCTAGATATGTTCTTTTTTTGGTTTTTGTTTAAGAACAGCGCGCTTCTTATTACGAGATATTTTATTTTGAAACAGACTAGGAAGACAACTTTGACAAGTATTTTAATTAATTTAATATAAATTTTAATTGTATAAATTTCTATGAAAACACTTTTGAATCGTAAAGCTATACTTTTTGCATCTTTATTATACTACTGTAGACGAATATAAGTTTTAACCTAATAAGTTTAAAAAGTACAATTCAAAGGGCTCTTTAATGATATTTTATGATTTCTGGTTCACAAAATTTGTCCTTGACGTTGACGAGTGCCAAGAAACGTGGATTAGGTGTGGAAGTGTGAATATTAGCCGGATCATATTGTTTTGACGGCTTCTGACAACATCTGACGCAACTGACATTGAAGCTTTTAGCTCATCTCTATGGTTTATTTACGCATGATTTCTTTTGTCATTTACAATTTATGACTTCTATTTTAGATTTATGTAATGCTTTTTTTAACCGAAAGTTTAATCCAATTACCGATTTAAAGAATTGAATCAATTAACTATATTTAATATAAAAAATCTATAATTTTTATTTTTTAAACATATTTTCCAGAAGTTATATGACGCAAGAGAAACTCTGTTTATCCGCGTTGAGTTTTTATCTGATGGAGTTCCAAAAATGGCGTCAGGGTTTGACGAAAAACTTTTTACCTCTCAATCATTTCATTTGATTTACACACTGCGATTTTTATAAATAAATTGCAGCTCATTTTCAAAAATTCTATATTTTATCTATCCTAGAGCTAATATAATCGAATTAAGAAATTCATGCTTTGTACAATTGATAATTTTTCTAACGCAAGTATTAAGATAAGTTTTTATTAAAAACGTGCTCATATATAAGAATAAAAACAATTTATTGTCACACAAAAAAAACTGTCTTGAAAACTAACATTAAAAAGATATAATAATATAAAGCGAATAAATTAGTTGCCAGAAACACTATTTCAATTGATCCATGACGGACAGCCGAACAGAGAGTACTGAGATCGATTCTTGGATTAACAATCTTGTGATGAATTCCTGCCTCTGTGGTAATATGTGGTTTATCAGTTGTGTACCCATAACACAAGCTATAAATTGGGGCTAACCGAGTGTGTGCAATGTGTGTCCCAAACTTAGATATATATAAATATCTTATATTAAATGTCTGTAATAATTACACACAAGTAATGCCGCGCAGTGCGTAAACCTTATCTGAAGTTGTCATTAATGACACAGACTTTCATCAAATATATTCTGTTATTTGATATCATTGTTTATAGTATCGATTCATATATCTTAAATTTAAAAAAATGCAAAAAATTACATGTCACACTTAATTTAATTAAAATTAATTTTGATACGGTTTAGTATGTTTACCGGCGGCGGTTTTCTGATGTGACTCACTTGTTTGCCCCCTTTTCTTTAAAAAAGACCTTTTACGACCTGTACGTCTTAAAAACCTGTATATCTTTATCTAATATCTGAAGCTATTGAAATATGAGATTAAAATTAAGTCGAATACCTATAGTTTTTTTATTTTTAATGAGTTATTCATTCAGTAAACTTTTGTAGTGTTCAAACTTGTTCAAATGAATTGACAGAGTTTCAGTAATTAGCCTTTTTACAAATAACCAAGTGGACGAAACCCAAAAACCCCATTTCCTGATGGGTCTCATAGTTAAACAACACTTTTTGAAGTATATTTTTTAATGTCTTTAATAATAATAAACTCGTTGTCAGACACAGTATTTAAGATTATTTCAACTTGTAAAATTTATAAAGACTATATATATATTAGATGTAAAATGCGTGACGCGTCTTGTATAAAAAATCTCATCCCCATACTTATTATAAATAATAAAAATCATACAGGAATATCAAATGATACACTGGAACACTACATCAAACTTGTTATAGCGATATTGCTGTGTAGGTAGACAGATTGCAAGCTTTTCTGATTAAAATATTATACAAGCTGGATTTTTTCTTTTACAGTGAATTACACAAATGCCGTAGCGAAAGCTTATATCGAAAAGTAATTTCATCCGAAATATTAACACGTTTTGCTCATGAAATAACTATTAAAAAACTATAATTGTTTTATAAATTTAATACTTTATATAATGGCGCTGGAAGGTGTATTAAGTTTATTGTGTTATCGTTAATATAATATAAACACCGCCGTGTTTCATCAGCCGACCTAATAACTTCAAATATTATGATGTTAGGCACTGTGACTCGTGCTGAGTATTGCACGCTCCAACTTAACTTTATAAATAGATTGCACATCGGGTGTATTTAACCTAAGAAGCTTTTTCTGTGAGGCCGCCCGTCCAGTCGACGCGAACTCTTCGGCGCGCCGCCCGCGCTAAACCGCTCAACGCTCCCGCCAAAACTGTCAAACTCGATTCGAAATTTGAAAATTTAATTTTTTTTTTATTTACGCTCAGCTCGTGGCGGGTGGCTTCAAGCGATTAGACGTCAGTGAGTGTTCGCCAGAACGAAACGCCGCGCGTAAACCGTTCTAAAATAAAACGTTGTCGATTGAAACCGGAGCATCTCGAAGGTTAATGACAAAATAAAAAACGTGCATAAAATTTGTGTCTAAGCGTTCGTCAGCCTGGATCTTCCTTTAATAGCGACACGTGAGTCTATAAACAAAGAAAACCACTATATTAGCAACGGAAAAACTCAAGAAAAACTTTAGTGACATTTTATTTTCACCTACTTTTATGTAGATCACTAAAACACATTTCATGTATTTTACTATCAGAAGCGACTCATAAAGTAAAAGCCTATTTTAATAGTCTATTTTTAAAGAAGCACTAAATAGGTTACTTGTAACAATCGCTCGGAAGCTTTAAATATTCACAGATGCGTGGTCTGTACAAAGAGTTTAAGGAATACTATAAAATTGCAGGTATTATGCAGGTTCAAACCGGCTATGTTTGCTTTCAGTCAAAACTATTGTATGCGAAAAGGGACGTATGTTTTCCCACAATACGTCTAAAATTATGTGCACGCAAACTATCTACATATTGTATAACTCTGTTCATATGTGCAATTGCTTATATGCGTTTTACTATATGTGTATTATATCACTTTTTGAATCGAATATCAACTCTATTACTGTAAACTTAACACTATTAACATGTGATAAAATTAGTGGCTTGATTTTGGGCGTCCCTACAAACAACTAATAAATCATGTGGAGTTCCTCAAAAATTTAAACCCAGCCCTAATTGTCTGATTTTTCATAGTGTAATGTCGAAACTAGCTAATGTTCATCGCACCGGGCGTTTGGACAGTGTTGACCCATATCGCAAAACGCGTACAATATAAATACATTAAACAACTACTAATCATTTTTCCAGCGCCCGATATTCTTAACATACGCTAATAAAAATGTTTAAGTTATTTTGTACGAGCACGTAATTCACACTGACAGTTTATGTCTTCATTCGGTTTTTGGGAATATTAAAATTATACACACGTTTGATTGTGCTATTAAATAATGTTATTATGATATATCTATGTAAACTAAATATTAATAATTATTATGCATTCATTATACAAAAGTTCTTGTTAATAAACATACGAATTCCTTTGCCTCGGATTCCATCTATTTCTTTAAAAAAACTACTATTATGCTATAGTTCTTGGGTCTAAGACATGTTTGCCTGTATCGTACCAGCAAGTACTAATGACTCACATAAATAACCAGAGAAATCAGTCTTTACCAGGCCAACACCGCTCATAATTCTTTTAAATTATTTTTCTTTTCACCTTAACATTTTGTTTAAAATAAGATATGTCATTTGGAATACGCTAAATGCGCTTCTAGTAGTAACGCTATAATTAGGCCTATTGTAAAGAAGAAAATTACTTCCTGACGCCACAATCTCAAACTCCAATTCTTTAAATAAGTCACGTTATGAATAAAACATGAACATTTTTTTTTTCAATTATATAACTGTAAGAATGATATATATCAGTATTAATAATAAATATGTATCCGTTGCAGTGTTTTAGTCAATTTTCTTTGTGAAAAATCTTTCAAATCGTGTCAAGTACGCTAAACAAATACAGTGTAACACACTCTTAACGTTTGACGGAAATACATCTTAAAAACCATGCGTCGGGATCAAAACAATTTCGATCGTAAAGATATCAAAAATTATAAATGATTGTCCCCGCTGTTTTGTAGTCTTGTATCATTTCATAAACATACAATGCCATTTTAAATTAACCAGCAAATGTATTATGGACTCAATATAACGCGAAATTAAGTTTCTAGTTTGTTAATATGATTTTGTTGGTTTTCGTAAAGTAAAACATAAGACATCGTTCATTCCTTTGATCTTTTATGTGAAGGCTTACCGTACAATACTTGTGTAATTATACGTTTATAATATGACTACGATTTCATTTGTTATCCGAATGCAAATACCATTAATCGCGGTTATCGCTTTATTTATTTTTAGATAAAACTTTTTCCTCATTAAACCTCCTTGGCCATCTAATGTCGACATTATGTCCTCATTTCCCTTTTGCCAAACGTTGCTTATTGACAAAATGGCCGCTTAACGGTTGTCCGTTCTGTTTTCGCGCGCTTTTCTCTGTCACCCGTAATGGCGGGAACGATTGATAGAATTCGCTGTTGATTGATATAAAGCGAGCAAATGACCAATAGGTGGCGTTAATCGCTGCTCGAAAGTTATAAAATCAAAGTTATGAGCATACCTTTCACCCGTAAAATAAATATAAAATAAATAGCCGTTCTGGTGAAAATATATCCGTTATATTTCCTTCCCAGTGAGTGGTGGGACAGTTTTACGTGATAGCATCATTTATGGCCACTGTTTATAACAGTTGGGTGACATAAGACAATTAATAATGGCTAAAATCTTGAACGAACTTAAAATATAGTAGTAGTGTATGTAACAAGTGCGAGTAAACGTAAAATTAGAAAATACTAAGAGAAAAAGACATTGCGAATAATATAATGTATTTTATTATTTATATTTAGTAACACTTTATTTTAATTTATATTCGTTTTTGGTTTAAAATGACCATCACAATGCCCAAACTCTAGAATATATTTCAAAGTATTCATAACAGTAGAATTGCTTTAAATAAAATTTTAATTTGATCAATGAATTTAATCAATTTCTAAAATATAAAAAGCATCTAAATTGTAACCACGATAACGAAAATAAGTTTTTAATGCGACACAAAACACTGGCATTAATCTAGATATCTGTGAAATAACTTAAATTTGAAATAGTCCAGTCTAGGAGTTCACTTTAAGTGTTTTATAAATTTCAGAAAGATCTCACATATAAATTCACACGACGTTGCATTTCAAGGAGACCCCAGGAGTAACAAAAGAGTTAGGAAACACGATTTGAAACGAATAAATCACACGGTGCGGCATAAAACGCTGACTTTAATGCCTGCGCATGTGACGTTACATTATTGTGGATATTTTTTGACGTGCTTCTTACTTAGAATACAGTTTTATTGAATTTTTACGTCAGAAAATCGACAGACCTATTGACAATATATAAATGAAAAAAAGTATATAGTTAATAATGTTGTAAAGTAAAATTTTGCACGGTCTTGGAATTTGGTCGTATTTTTAAAGATCGATTTGTATGAAATTTATTATGTTTATAATCATGCATATTCTTGTGTCCGACAGCCTAGTTGAGTTTATTTGGTTTAAAATTCTATTTAAATTTTCACATTTTGCACTCTTTCTTTCTTTTTCGTTATCGCGATCACTACGTTATTTCTTGGAAAGCCGATGGGAAACTTTAAACTATTCAGTTAACGGACTGCAATAAGGAATGAACTTGAGCAATTTTTTGTATAGATTTTGGATAGAGAGGATACGGGAGCTTCTCAAGTTTCACTTAAATTGTCAGCCTATTTTAGGGTTCCTTCATTCTTTTCAAATAGATGTTGATTTGAAACATGCCCCATTGGGCAAGCAAGGTAAGCCACATTTCATCACGTCAGTCATATATATAGTACTCCGCATGTTGTATTGTCCGCTATATATATTATATACAGTTATTGTGAATGATTTGTAATAAATACGTTTTTAAAAATAGTAATAATCGTGATGAGATCCACAAAGTTACTCTTATTCAACCAGTTAAGGTGTCAAATGCTATAAAACATAGATAATTTTTAATTGAAGATTAAATACATGTATTCAAATAATAGACTAAAGTCTATGTCATATAAATATAGACTAAAAATGAGTGAAACGCCACTCGCTCAAACCTTTTCAAACACTTAGATATTCAACAAACTTCTATAGAAACCGGATAAATCTAACACACGGTGATAAATGAACGATTCTTCAGGTCCAGAAGTTGTGATATCATTCATTTTAAAGCCAATGATATATTCAAGCAGTCTACAGACGTGATAAATTTACATTCAGAAATAAGTATTTCTTACATTCTACCATATGCACTATTAGGGAGTATATTATTTTTAATAACTCAACGATTTATCAGAAGAAACAATAAAGATTTGTGCCTCACATGATCTATACGATCGCATAGATTTTCATAAACAAAATTAGATACTTGGTCGAAACTGATGTAAAGTGAGGGACATCCAGATAATCTACTGGAGATAAAATTTAGGAGATTATTCAACTGTTGCCTAAAATAACCTATGTTGTGTTCCCTGGTTAAGACGACAGAGAGGAATTCCAATACTTCACTGTTTTAAGGAACAATAGATATTGTTAATTCACCTGGCTCCACAGCGAATTTATGAGTCCAGCTTGCTCTGAAAAGGGACAGTGGTATAAACTAATATACTTTCAAGCAACATTCATCAGAGTGTAGTCGATAGATGATTTAGAGGCGAGCAAAGTAAACTGATTTACAAAAGCAAGTTAAGTTCGACAGTGTCACTTTCCCAACAATTTGTATAGTTTTCGAATGATATTCATACATAAAACAGATCATATACGTCGATTTGTATAGAGACGATGACAGAAAAAAGAAATTATGAAAACCTTTTAGAATATTAGATGTGTTACAGTAAAAACATTTAATCACATTAACTTTCAGCAAAAAAATTGGCATCTTATTCGGTACACGTATTGAAATTTTAGTTAGATTAAAAATAAAATCACTGCATAAATGTGTGCATACTATTAAGTCATTCCTATCTCCTGGAGATGATTGTCGAGGACCACAATCAAATGACATGACTGAGTTTCTTGTGGGTTATATTGTAATGTATATGTGTATGTATAAATATAAAGTAATGTAAAAAACTTAATTGCATAATTAAGTTTTGGCTTTGACTCTAGACTCGGTTTTTATCGTACGTTTTTCTTACATATGATATGTTCATAATAATATTCTATATTGAACTCTATCTAACACTGTTAAACTGAGACTTTTTTAAAGTTTTAGGTATAAATCAGCTCCGGCTTAGCCTTGCTTCAAAATGTACAGATTATTACCAAAATGAAATGAGCTGAGCGTACGAACAGGCGTAGAACCACATAGATTTAAGACGTTTCACAATGGTCCTATGTACCATAGGCCATATTGAATAAAGATATTTTGACTTTAACTTTGTTTATACACGAAAACATTATTGTTCTAATTTTATAATTAAGTTTTATAATATGAGTATTAATAAAACAGTGAAACCATATTTTTCATAGATTTAAAAACAATGATACAGAACCTTCCGTGCATAATGCGACTACCGCTTAGCCAATAATTGAAGATGATCAAAAGGGCTCATAAAATCTCGGTAAACAGGGCTAAAGGACTCTTAATTTTTGCTTATCTATAGTAAAAAAATGCCGCTCCACTGATCGACCTTATGTAAATCGAGTGGTTAAGCTCCCGATTTACATAAAAAATATTTGATTTATCAGTTATTTATATTCATACTATTCAATATGGAAGTTATAATAAAATCTTGAAAAAAATTGATAATCTAATTTTGCCCATACATAAAAAATCATACAAACAGCACGCAATTGGGTTAAATTATATGAGTAGGTGATTTGTCAAATCACGTTATATCCATTGAATACTGTAGGAAGTATCTTATACATTTAAATAAACATTTAAAAATCTTTCATATTGTTACAAATATGAAATGAAAGAATATAATGCTATCTCTCTTGAGTCCGGAGATTTAAATTCTGTGCTCAAAATACATTTCCTAATGCATCGCACGTGTTTATTGTTATAGTAGACGATTAACTTTATGTATGTACAAATACAATTCATAATCCGACATCATAATAAACAGTTGTTTGGTAATTGTTGGTTGCCGGAAATTAGAGATATTACGGACTGCTTAAAGTATTATAATACCATACTCGATACGTTAAAAAGAAACATAAAACCCAGAAACATATTGTATTTCAAGCATTTATTATATATTTACTAACTACACAATTATCTATCCAGAGCAACGCATAAATATGAAAATTATAAACTCCAACTCAAACTCAAAATATCTTTATTCAAGTAGGTCATTATAAAGACACTTTTGAATTGTACATTTTTACACTACCACGGGTTCGGAAGGCAGTCATCTACCGAGAAGAACCTGAAAGAAACTCGATAGCTGCTCTTTTAAAATAAACAATTAATACAAAATTGTGCTAATGACAATTAAAATAACAAAGCATTGTAAGGCTACTCAAGAATTGAACTACACATTAAAGGGATCTTTGTCCTCTAAATATTCGTTTACGGTATAGTATGCCTTTTCAACCAAAATACTCTTTACGCGCGTTTTAAATTTGTTAGAAGTCAATTTAGTAAAACAGATATGTCAAACGAGAGTTTCTATAATAATATTATCAATACTAAAGTGACATATTTTAGCATGAAAACTAAATCGTCGTCTATAAAAACTTAAATTATTTCAGAGTCCACATTAGAAATGGTTAGAAGCCCGTAAACTATACAGGTTTGGTTTTATGACAGATGACATTTGCCATAGATAATGAAAACGTATTTATTGCCAAACGATAAAATATACTCTGTATTAGTTCGGCTTTGCATCGAGTAAAAGAAGTCTATAATAAATATGAAGTCACCTTGATTAGAGTATGTTGCAGCAGTGCAGTGCAATTGTATTTGTTATTTTTATATATTTATAATTACTTAATCTTCCTTCTAGTTACTTCTTAAAAGTACTCAGTCTGTATGTTCTTGTTTACGAGTGTTAATTGTTGTATTTTCAACATTGTTTTAAGATATATCTTAGTACGTGTACGCTCTCGGTTAATATAAATGCTAGCAATTTAAACATAGTTAAGCGGGAAAGCATTATTATGAGACCAAATTTGTACTTCGTATACTCATTGGAGAACTTTCTTCGCATTTTAATGAAGTTTTTATTTGTTCTATACTAGTCGCTTTTGCTCGCGATTCGTCCGCGTAGTTTAAATACAAAAGGAATTTGGAAAATCAGTTATTAAATAGCGGTGTTCTGGGGAAATTTTTATACAAACGTTCATCCCCTTCAACATTTTTTTCGCGAAAAAAGGCCTATCCTATCTTATCCTTCCATAAAGTTTAGTCTTCATACCAAATTTCATCGAAATCGATTCAGTAGTTAAGGGGAGAAGCGTAACATACTTACTTTCGCATTGGCATGGATTAAGAGACATTTGGTTAAAGTATATCGTCTGCTCACTGGTATAAATTAACAAATGCAGTAAGTGACAATACGAGTAAATCACTTTTTCAAGTTTACGTTTTAGTATGATCTATTACAAAATCTTTAATTGAAAAAAAAAATATATATTTTATATATTTTTACATATATTCGGTACTTTTTTAACCTATAACGATATAATACATCGGAAAACTAACATTTCTAATATACCAGAACAAATACTATTATTTAAAACAAACGCAATTTTTATTAATAGATACTCCGCAGACCGACCGTTTATATTTTTACGCTAAATTCATCGCTAAACTAAAAATAAAAAAACAATATTCTCTTTTCATTATTAATTTTAAGAGTAAAAATACTTTGTGCGTATTATGTATCCAAAAGATATATTAAAGATATTGGCCGGCAACCCACTCACGAGCTCCCAGGCACGCGAGTGTCATAGGTGGCCACTTCACCTTTATATTGCTTGTTTGCTCCCTCTTCCATAAAAAAAATCATTCAATTATTTGTATAGAAAAATTGAAGCAATTAGTTGTGAATATATTAACTTGTATACCTCGTTTACATCCGTAACAATTTTGACATTGAAAACGTCGTTGTGTGGCCTTCTGTCGTCGCAGTCCATTCATACACACCAATTATGCCTCAGCCTCTGAGCCCGTATTTATTATACAACTAAAAATAGAAGGTCACTTTCTGCTTGAAAGTCTGATGCTGAGAAGCCGATAGCGATCCGTCAAGCTGCAATACGTGCCCCGCGAACGGTGTCGAACCAATTAAATCAAAACTTATATTAATTGGTCCGTTTTTAATTGGTAGTTTTTTGTATTCTTCATTACGCCTGTCGCCTGGTTGTTAACTCGGTATAGTGTTCTTAATTATTTTCTTATCGCCTCTAAATATAGCTGACACTTGCGATGTCTCAAATTATTAAAAAACCTCATGCAACACCCTTAAATCTACGCTAACGCTATGAAAATATAGGAGAGCTTATTATTCCTTATGTGTTATTTGTTCAAAGTAAATATCATAGTAATTTAATCACCAGACACGCCTCATAACTTGCTCTAAATATATAAAGCGTTGCGAGTGTTGTTCCAGTCCTCTTCTTCGTATATAATGAACGTCAACTCAATCAGTCACAAAAAGCAGCCTCCGCTGTGACAATTCACTTTGCACAGTATTTTAAAAAAACTACCAAAAATCTTGCTTCACTCGCATATCTAATTATTTATTTGATCTCTTAAAAAGTACAGTAACCGTAAACAATTAGTCCATTAATACCGCGATGTGGTCGCGTATTTATATCTGTAATGCTAAATCCTCTTGATATAAACCTGTTTAGCGAAAACTAAACACACAATGATAAACTTGCTGAATTAACGTGTTGCCAACAATTTTTCCGGAAGACCACAATCGAATGTTTGAACAGACCCAGCCTTGATACAAACCTTGATTATACAATTATTTACGCTCGTAAATCGTTTAATATATGTAATGTTTATTTTTTTTAACCAGTAACATATGAATGGAGTCGATATTTACTCTCAAATGTTGAAAACTGCTCAGCAGAATTGTTGTATTTATACGTGTTACGATTTACGTCTTTTGAATAAAATGCGTCAATTGGTTCTGGTAAATGGTTAATATCGCTAGATGAAAGCTAATGCACTAAAGGATAACATATAAGCGATATTTCGCGTGTAGCTTTATGCTACTTTGAACTTTAACTGAGAAAGATATGTCTCCCGAGGGATCGTAAACTATATTTGAAACTGGCAACACTATTTTTTTTACCGAAAAACTTAAGCCACAGATATTTTAAATTATAATATTCGCACTAACAATATATGCGAGTATATATTTTAACTGTCACGTTTAGTTCTTAATATAACGTTAGACAATGTCTAATACTTGAATATCAAAGGCGTTTAAGTGCCCTCCAACTAAATCGTTTCTTGTGATGTATAAGATTTTTTTCTTCTATACAGAGTTTAACACAAAACCTGCTACCGTATATTTTTAATAATTTCAATAGAATCAAAAAAATTGAAATTAATTTTAGCCAAAAACATGAAATAATACAACACTATTCCATTAAATAACGTCAGATTGTTGCCAACAATGTGACAACACTATTTTAAAGTAAATGTACGTTTTTGTCAACGGATTATAAACTACAATGAATATCTTCTGGTCGCAATTACGAGGCGTTATTGTATATTTTTACATTCAGACATTCTCTTGTGTTTGTTTTAATTTGACAATCTCAAATGACGCTTTAGTCGTTCGGCGGATTGTTCTTAAAAATCGGAAACTTTGTTTAAATATGATTTTTGCATAAAAAGTTTATCAAACTTATCAAAAAGTGTTGCTCTCTTATAAAATTCTCAATCTGTATATGTAATTATATCATGAGTAAATTTTATAAAAACAAATTTTGTATGATGTTTTTTTTACATAATATTACGTTGCTACAATCTATCATAACAGTATAAATAATGACAAAACATTAAAAAGAAAATCGTAACATAAAACAAATACGCCGAACGAAAAATTAAAAAGCCATAAAACATTTGTTTCCCGACGCATCGTAAACTATATTTAAAACTGGCAACACCTATTTTTTTCACCGGCAAACTTAACCCACAGATAATCTCAAATAAATAACGATAAATATAGGTTTGTTTAAATAATTTAACAGCTCAGCGCGCGATGTATCTATCGAGTGGCCTGATTTATTTCACATCGTATTTTTGTTTAAATCCACACGCGTTTAGTGGATTATTATAACGTTGTATGTGATTTTGATTTGTGACCTGTATAAATGTCAAATCTTATATTATCTGTACTTGATGGTTCTCGCCATTTTTGTCTTTGAAACATTATTATTTTTCTATCCATGGCTTGAAGAAAAACTAAAAGTTAATTTAGATTTCGATTACCGGTAAAACAATATTTATTGTAAAGATAAATTAATGAAACAAGCTACTGAAATGTTAAACACATAATTAACGAAAAGAAAATATTGCAACTACATTTCCACAGTTTAAAAACAGCAACTAAACTATATTTATTTTCTGGCAAAAAAAATATTTAGTTTTTTTTTTATAAAATAGGGAGTTTACATTAATTTCTAAGTTTTAAAATATATACCATCCGTAAACAATGTGTATTGGCACATTTTTTCTAGTAAGGTTATTTGGGTCGATAGTCCATTTACGTAGTATACAACAAGCATTGTAAATTTACAAGCAATAGGGTCAGTTTCATTAGAGTTGACGGTAGATGCCGCGATAATTAAGTTTTACGATTTACGCTTGAGTAAAAATTAGAAGGTTTTAATGTGAAGTAGGGATCTCATATGTACTCGTACTTGTATCTTATATGTACAACCTAAAAATAAAACTTTTGGTGAGGTTGGTAGATCTCATCCCCGTATCAGAATCGTCTGGTTCAAAACCAGGTCAAAACCAAAGCTCCTTGGATTATGAATGTTATGAGAGTGAAGGGAGCCAGAGAGGTATTGAAGGACCGTTGTAAGTGGAGATCTGTGGTCTCAACCTACCCCATTGGGAAACAGACGTGACATTTATATAAAATAAATAAAAAAATGTAGCAAACATAAAATTTTAATAAACCTTGTCGAGAGCAAATTGTCGAGTATTTTTTTACCGAAAACGAATTTATCATAAGGAGTACTTATTTGATAGGTGTTTGTCTCCTATCGTACCATTTGGTTATGGTCAATTATCAACTTTTACAAACTGTTTGTATGTTTTTTATTATTCCTCCATCCGTCCTTTCAAGAGAATTTCCGTTCCCGGGTTAAGTGCGAGAGCAAAACCCCATGGCCCTTTGATTTCGGTCTATAGGTCTACCCGAGGTGGTTCAAGTGGGTATAACCCACGGTAGTGAGTCTTACATATGACTTCTCTTTTGGGACCATTGAATGCCGAAATGCATTTCCACTTCAGAAATAATGGAGACATTCCGTATTATCAATTAGGCACATCACTAAACAATATATTTTACGATTTGGCTACAACATAGTTATTACATGTAACACCCAAACAAAACATCATCTCATATTATAACAAAATGAACACGAACGAAGGACACCAACATTGTTCGAACTACCGTCAAAAAGTCATCCACATGATGCATCAAAAAGCATCAATGCCATTTAATAGAGGTCAATGCAAAGTAAACACTGTTTTATAAGCAAAAAGTTAATCGGCTCGGCCAATGTTAACTGATGCTTAGTCTTATTATCTTAGCCTTAAGAATAGCTTAGCCTTGGCTGAAAAGCCCTTAGCCTTCGATGACGTGATAAAACTTTAATCTATATAAATTGAAGTTTTAGTTTATCGTTAAACTATGTACCTAGCCATTACATCTATTTGTTATTTGACTATACATAAGAGACATTTTATGTGTCCACAGCGCGGTAAAAAAAAACCTTATCTCTTGTTGAAAAGCTTTTATATTCTTTGAAATAATTTCAAATAATTTCATTTTAGGCAGTAAAGCAGAGTAAACGAGCTTGCAAGCAACTTTTCAAGTATTTATCCATTATAATATTGATTCGATATCAGATGGATAATAGTTAATGTGAGAAACAGATTTTCATCATACGTATGAACATCTAATGGATTAGGTCCATGACCTTTGCAGGTTCATTGACCCCGGTTGAGTTTTTAATCTACAATTTGCTCATTTTGATTTATTAAATCATTCATGAACACTTCATGGTTAATGTAAATAATAATCCAGTGGCGCTTCAACCGTCTTGGATTTCAAGTAGGCGATCTATTCTGTGCCTCATGTCATACCTGGGTCGAAGACATACCTTCTATATATGCCTTAACTTTTAGTTTCTCTTTACTTTACTTTTAAGATCCTCTGCTTTTATTTTGATGATAGAAGTAACAATTTTTATAGAGTATATTATTTTCACACTATCCAGAAAAATCTATATCCGGTGACAGAAACCCGTCCCATTCGATGGTTCAGTTTGCACTAAAAATGGACAAAACACCTTTTCATTTATCGTATGAAATAGCGTTCTGTCCTTTCATCAAAGATCAATCGTCTGAAATCGATTGATCTTATAATAAATTACTTTGTTACTATTTAGAACATTGCTAATTTAATAAACGAGCCTTTTAATTTCTTAGCAGATAACACAATGAAAAACATAAGAATGAGTTAAAAATAAATGAAAACTAATTTACATTTAATGGTATTCTTCTGCCACCCCTCGGCAGTTGAACTATTTGAAATCTGTTTGCACCGGTGACAGTCTTCCCCTCCTTCCAATTTATTTGGTCCATCTTTGTCTCTATCATCTCCATTTCAAAGTCGAGATGTATCCCATAATTCGCTTTGTGGTTTCTCAACTATTTGGGATCTATCAATTTTTCGATGTTTTCAAGAGCTCATGAGCTTCGTTTCTGAATATTTATGCTACTTATTCAATGTTATGTGTCCTTCGTTCGTTATTTTGATTTGCTTACCTTAAGGTCTGTACTATGTATATGTAAGAAGCTAGCTACCGACCGGTATTAGCCTCTTGACAATGGTTCAATACTAGATTGTAATTGGATGTTTTTACTATAAATTCGTACTATAATTCCAAAAATTCAATGTAATTTTTTTAATAGTAAATACTTTCCTTGGAGATGGAAAATCTATACCTAATGAAATGGCCTAGAATGGAGATTATCCTGGGCTTAATAGACAATTCCTTGATCTATACGTATATTGAACAAGGAAGTCTAACTAAACGTGTTCCATTGCACTACCTGTCCAACCAGATACAAAACGGGGTCGTCTCAACACTAGAGACTCTTAAGACTTGCATTTGTGCGCCTTGGCACTCGATCAGAGGAATGATGCATCAATCATAATCGTGGAGATCAATGAATGAATTAGTATCGTTGTTATCAAGAATAACATGAGGTAAAAAGATCAACTTCGTTACTTGGGCAACCTGGCGGCGAAATAATTCATACCCGGGGTTCGTTTTTTCTTCAAGATCATGTTCACTGCTTAGATTTGGTAAAAGTAGAATTTGGGGTACAATTCTACTACTTCTGGGGATACCTAAACTAATTATACCAGTAATTTCCTTTGTTTCCATTGTATATTAACCATTAAAAAAACTAAACAAATTTGGCTTCAACCAAATCTGATAATCAATTGGAAACAGTCAAAAGTTTTTATTAAAATGACTACTCATAGGACAACCAAAGCTTTCATAATGCAATTAAAAGTAACATAACTAATTAATTTCATTCAAAGTTTATATATATACAACCCAAAAAAAAATTAAATATCGATTTATTTTCAGAATCGATTTGTATCGTTGCGATAAGCTAAGTCGATCCATTTGGTAGCGAATGATGTATCGCACGGGATAACCCTAATGCCTCTTAAAATAGCTCCCAAGTGGGTTAATACTTGATGATTTTTTACACCAGACGAATATTACGTACGCTATGAATATAGTGTACATACTGTTAACGGTATTCTACAGCATGCATTTACCAATCTGATCAGACTTTGAAATTAGCGCTTAGAGCTAGTAAATATTTTGTATTAAATTCTATGCGACATTGAGATGGATAAAGAGTAATCAATTCAATATTTATGGCAAACAATTATGTATCGATGTTAAACACATTTATATAGAAATTGTGTTTAAGCCCATTCTCAACATAAAAGTTTTAATCGCGGCTGTAAAAATCTTAATAAAAAAGTCCCAACGGTGTAGTATAGTTAATATTATTATATTAAAGAGGCTTTACATTATAAATCCTTATTAATGAATGCTCGGCGTCGCGAAGCCGAGTAACTATAATGTAGGTAAAATTTAAAATGCTTAAGGAGGTAGAAAAGATGCTATTATGCCATTTAGTCCTTAAGACTTAGGAGGGTAGCTGAGACGCAATTATAGGGCTTCATACAAATCCTGTAACACAAGCTTCTGATGTTATGGTATGTCTAAGCTCAAGAAATGGGTTATTGAACTAATCCATACTTAATAAAAATTTTGCACAGGCTTCGTACGAGGATTGGGACGTAATAACTAATCATAATTATACCACAAAGGAACAAAACTACCTTTCATTATAAAAACTTATATTGCGAATGTTGAAAGAAGGGGTCGTCCAAAGAGGACGTAATAATAATCTAATCTAGGGAAACGATTCTATAAAAGTCTTTTTTAAATTACCATTATTATTTTTAGGAATATACGTAATTCATTTAATCGCATTCAGTATGGTGTAATGATTTAAAAAAAAACTTACTAAAGAGAGAGTTTCTTGTCGGTTCTGCTCGTCCGCTAGTAAGTAACTGGCAGTAAATTAGATTTTAAAGCCTTATTAGGCTAGTAACTACCTACCTACCTTAAACCTTTTTAATTTTGAAAACGTTTATGTGGGTACGAGAGATGAATTTAATTTTTCAATCTCTCAATAATGCTATATGATTAACTGAAGTTCTAAAGTACTGTGCGTGATGAATTATCTCATTGTCCGATCCGCATTCATGGCTTGTCAATATGAAAAATGATATTGCTGAATTTACAAGTTTTCATCTATTTATATAAGGAATGACTGCAAATTAGTCACTTCCCGCCGGAAGGCCTGATATTCGACCCAAGCTTAATAGTCTGTGAGTCATTTTCTTGGTATTACAGCATTTTATGCCTTTGATCGTTATTTGGAAGATAAGTTTTTTTATACCTGGTAATCTACCACGAGGTTTCGAGATTTTAATAATGTTTAAACTCTTTGTCATATTGCGTTATCGTGTTTTTTAAAAGTACAGTAACTGTCAACAATTTTAAGCTTTAAAGTTGTCAACAAAGCGTATGCCACGTACTCGCATAGGTAACAGCAACCTAATTATATTTTACAATTAATAAAGCTCATCTGCCAGGCCTGACCTTGCTTTTCACAAGTCACAACATACCATGGTTGAAACGGTCGAACTTACCAATTTCAATTGAGTACTTAAACTATAAAAATATGTCAACTTGAAAGCGGGAACGTCACTGAATTAATATTAATTATAATAGCAAAGATCAAAAGATCCCGCTATAATTATTGATTACGAAATTCACTTCTGTTTTAAGTGACTCTATATTCAGACTGTATTTTAAAAAAATATCGAAGTATCGAAGATCAATAAACTTATCGATTATTGCTCGTTTCTATTCGTTCAGCTCGCTGATTGAATTATGTAGGTTGCAACGAGAGCAAATATTATTTTGCTTTCTGTTTATAATCCATTTTTTAAATCACTCTGTCATATCTGTTTATGATTTCTGTGTTTATATTGGAATTATAATGATGTAATATTCAAATTTAACAAAGACGCATTACATAATATGCGTATAAGTAACAAATGGTACACGTTTAACTAAAGTCAAAGTCAAAATATCTTTATTTATTAAGGACCATTTTTAATCGTCTTAAATGTAAGTGATTCTACGCCTGTTCAGACGCGACCAAGCTGAGAAGAAGCAGGTAAGAAACTCGGCTTGGTTGATTTTGTTTTTGGAAATGATCCCAGTACACTTTTTGAGGCAAGGAGCTAATTCATTCCCAAACTTTTTCGTCATCAAAATAATCAGACAATTTATAAAATGCTTTTTCTAAAAGCCTTCGTTTAACTACTTCAAGAAAAATCTATTTTCAAAGGGAGAACAGAAAGTGAAAGGGAATGACTGTTGAGCGAATGATGTTTTACCGAAAATTTTGGCTAATAGCGTAAAGATTGCAGATCAACCGTTCTGTAGAACATTATTCGCGATTTAAAAGAATACGGAGAGTCTCTTACAAGTTCTTCTAGTCTGCTCTACGCCCTTGATTGGCTGTAATAGTAGTCATATTTCACATATTATTTATACATTCATTTATACATATGAACATACAGTTCTTTTTAAATTTTATTAAAAATATATTTTAAGTCAAGTATTTTAGTTATACATAATATATTTTTACATTAAACGAGTATATAAGGCCAATTGCTTAAGAAACTAATATAGACAAGTATATTATTCTTGATATATAAGTCCGCTGAAACTATTTCATTTATAAAATCTTCAACGTAAATGGTGATTGCTGATTGGCTGGCTTTCAACCTTGGTTTTACAATTTTCTTAAACTATCCCGGTCCGACCAAGCTGCGGCAAAAATGTGGAGTAACTCCAAACTGCAATCTAGGAAATAGGTTTCAGATTAAATAAGTGCACGTGATAAATTTCACGTTTTGATAACTTGCATTTGCTTTAATCGTTAGTAAACATGCAAAATTTGTCTTATAAAAGGCAATAAAAAGACTAGAATGAAACTCATCCGATCAATAGGTGGTCCATGTGGTTGGTGGTTGTCATATGGACAACTCACTGACTCTTTTGCTGAAACAATTGGGCTATACTATATTTTTGATTCAGTACCGCTTACGCTATTTATTACCGCTATGACTTGGGAGCCTTCAAGAAAAGAGCGTTCCTCTCCCTCAAAGGCCGGAGGCTTCCTGGCGTTGCAGGTGTCTATGGGCGGCGGTAAACACTTCACTCGAAGTGATCCGCCTGCTCATTTGCCTTCTGTTACATAAAAAAAATGAGTAGTCCGTTGCTAGGCAACCGAATAACAAGTTAGTTTTGATATGCATTCATTTTTTGTATACTTTTTCGTATTTTAATACTTTCGCATGTAATATTTTTTGAGTTGTTTGTTTTTATTACGTGGTATGTTCACGATTTTCTTAGACGAGTATATTTGACGTAATAAATGTAAAATTTACAATTTTAGCAGTGGTCTATTGTTCAGTGCGTTACCAACACCTACTGAGTCGAATGAATTTAAAAATAGGTTATCGTAAAACACAGTCATAACTGTCAGATTCGCATCATTTGGTCGCAAACACGAGTATACCTGGCAATATATCTTTTGTGTAATAAAAGTGACAGTTTGTATGAAATATCTAGTCACTGCATCTTTACTGTTAAAATACCTAAGAATACCTATTTGCATTTGCAAGAATACGTAACCACATGTTGTGTTCACTTTATTAAAAAAAACATATCTGCAATGGCGGAATAAAAAAAAATCCGTACTCTTCGTATCGATAATAGGAGAGCAGTAGAAAAGTAGAGTCGTCGGCCTGAACCTCTTCTTGAAACAAAGATATAGAGTTTGGAGGAGTCAGAGTCATTTCTCGCAAGCACAAAAGAAGTAATCCATTTCATTATCACAAACTTACCTAAAAACAAGTGAAAGCTTGGGACAGCTTTTTTTTATATTCTTAGCTTGAATAAAAATTAATTTAACATGTATATTAGGTTTTAGTTAAATTTTCTCGCTTAAATTAGTGGCCACATCGGCTTCCACGTTATAAATAGTTGTATAAAACTGTTTAATATTAGTTAAGTTAGAAACAATGTTGCCAGTTTCCATAAAACTTCGCTGTTCAAGTTTCAACTCTTTCGAACGGGCAATATATTGAAATATTTCGACGGTGTGCTTTAATGTTTGTACTTTTTGGATTTTTATGTAAAGCTTAACACAATCATATACCTTAATTCAACCTAGCCAAACTTACATAACAAAATCTAAAATAATCTGTTATCTTCACCATATAAGAAGGCACGCTAATAAATTACCAGCAATATATTAAATGTTGAAGCTCAAAAGCTCTTGCACTGCCTAACTGAAATCGAACTAAATGCAGAATTAGATCGGCCATTCAATTCCATTCATAAATCTTTTTTCAGTGATATCAGGAACTGAACGCAAGCAGTAAAACTGATTTCAGAGCCGGTTTAGCGCTGAATATTTAAAATCATTTTTCGAACGAATGAACGAAATATAAAAAAAAACAGATCACAATTGAACCATGGCAATATAAATAGATATGATTTTTATTAGTACGTAACGCGATGTTATTGATATTTTTAATAGTTTACAAATTTCCTTCAGCGTTTTTCACTAGCCATGTGCTGTGGTTAGACATGCCTGCTCGTAGTTGTACTAAACCTTTATACCTAAGGAAATAATAATTCAAAGGTGGGTACAAGAAAATAGTCATAAAATATAAACATAATATAACATATAACTCTTCGCATCAACGAACGTTGTAGACATAGTAATTTTGTAGCAATAACATCATATTTGAAATCATCATATGAGACTAGGAATAAGTCGAGACATTGTCGGTTTCCATGGTCAAGAGGTGAGAGAAGCTTGTGTTATGAAAATTGAACAGATGAACTAAATACACATACGAGTATATCCCTTAACAGGCCGAAACGCGTCCATTGCAGACTGAGGTTCGTTCGCGAAATAGCCTACGTCAGCAAAACCCTGTTCCGACTTTCCGTTCCGTTATGATGACGCAAATCAATATATTAATACTCTACAAAAATGGACATATTTTTGATTAAGGTTATATTGTTGAAAAAATCAGTGTACTAAAATAACGTTTGTTCGGCCGTAAGATGATATCATAATATTAAAAACCGGATTCCCTCCGTCATCAGTATGTAACCATTGGGCCTACTGAGTCAGAAAAAATAGCTGTCATAAGACAAGTAAATCGTTATAATTAGTCTTCACAACTACCAGGAACCGAGAAACTTTAGATACACGATATACGATTTCATTTTCTGTTTAATTTTCGCAGCGTGCAATACTCGTCGTTACATTTGTAGGGCTGAGTCTATCTAGATAATATTGGGATAGACAATAGCCTGTGAAAGTTCGTCAAACTGTGACACACCTTTTGGTTGAATAAAGCTCAGTTTCGAATTAGTGAATGAATAATACAGTCTAATTAAAGCTTGTCGCTGTGGGCGGGCGACGGGTGCCAATTCTAGATATGTAGGGATGTTATAAACGAACCAATATAGAGACCATATTTTATAAAATTAACCTTATAAAATTAAAAATATACGAGTGAAACTTTTTAATTCCGCAAACTTATTACATAACGCTTTGTGATAATCACATTCTCACTACTACAAAGCTCCCGAAGCGGCTTCTCTAAACGTAAATTTGAATGAAGACCTAGTGAAATTTAACTTAAGGATTCATAAGTCGTTAATTTCGGTTGAATTAGGTTAATTTACATAAATTAAGTTTAAGAAATAAATAATAGTATAAAATAAATATATATAATTATGACTGGTGAACGCAAATATCACAGACATAAACAAACAAAAAAATATCATAACAATAAAACCCGAGTTCTGAGTTTGTCACTGGATGATTATTATTGATTTATTAATTGTCACTAATGATATTAAATGCTGATTTAGCTAGAGCAACTAGATATGTAAATGATATAATACCAGGCCTCGCAGTAAACAATACTTGTTAGATTATTTGTAAGCGTAAAACGAATATTTTTTTCGTCATACTTGTAAGACATTCTTGTATCCTCGATTCAGTATTCGGTAAGATTTGCCAGACACTCCTCCACTCCACTAACTCCGACTTATTCTTCAATCCGAATGAAATAACTAATCAGAATATGAATTTTAACATTCACTTAAAAACTCCTTTAACTATGCTCATACACAATCGTTTTGATGGCTATAAAATTGTTAATCTGTATTTTTACAAAAGTTCCCACACCCAGTAATTTGGCATCCCTGTGTTTTACACAGATTATCTAATGGCATCAATTCATTATAATCGTATAACACTAGTTTTTGTGCGCATTGTCTCGTAAACCTTGACCCATATTTAACAACACAAGTTTGTTTCTACGTAAATGTTTACATACTAGAAATAAACTATACGAATGTCATATATTGTTCATGCAATGCTATCTATGAATAAAATGTATACCCAAATAATATTTATTTATATTATTTATTTTACACTTTATTGCACTTAAACACTAGAAGCAAATGACGTTAACAGATGTTAGTACATATAAGAGCAACGGGCGGCCTTATCGCTAATAAGCGATCTCTTCCAGACAACCCACACGATAAAAGAATACTTAAAATATAATAAGACAGGTGCAAAGGGTGCGAAGTATACAAAAAATAATAATAATACAGAAACAAAACACAACATACATTAAAATAAGAAAAATCGAAAAATATGCTAATTTAAATCAAAATTGGCATAAATTAAACAAAAAATAATATATGTCGTGATTCGTGTCCGAAATTTAGATGTGTAATTAACGACAATTTTATATGTCCAAGCAATTCACTCCAAATTAATTATAATTACATAACACAGCCGTAGAGGCGCTGCAGTCTTCTGACGCGGAAATGTAACAGATAGATTAGACGTACTAGGCGAACTAAAAACTATTTGGTTGGATTGGATTCTAAATTTAAAATACGGAAAAACGTTGATAATTTAATCACATGCCACCACTATGCCCTTTATGGTTCATGACATTAGATATTTATTTTAAAATTAATTCATGTTTTATTATTTTATTTTTGCCAAGGTTTTCCTTAAACATTTGAAACGATTAACAAAATTGTTTATCTTAAATGCCGAGGTCTGTTGATTAACTAGCTTATGACATTATATTTTCACTTAATATTAAACAGAGAGGAATGAGCAGAAAATACATCTAATATACGTAACCACTAAACCAATAATAGATATTTAGAGGCATAATACTCGATTTACAAGGGTGTTCGCTATCAGAGCGAGCGATATGGAATCCTGCCAATTGTTGCAATTATTGAGATAATCTCGGGGCTGCTATAATGAAGTAATTGAGCCGTCGCCTAGACGAGGAACAGCAACCACGGATTTTGTTACAATCAATTGAGAAATTAAAAAATAATAACATGACGCACAGTTTAAAATTTGTCCAAAAAAGTGTTTCTTCATTTCCTATTTTAACAGTTACTTAACTAATAGATTCAGAATATATCAAAATTTGTTGTTAAAAGTTAAAAAAATTCTAATCTCGATTAATTCCTTGAATTGCCTTAGTTCTAGTTGTGTATAATTTTAAAGTTCTCTTAGGCCTTAAAGTGCAGACAGATGAGTATCAGTTATAATATTTTTTCATATACCACAGTTTTGCGAAAATGAAATATACTTCTATTACTTTACAGTATTATATAAACTTTCATACTTTCGTTTCATGATTGAAAAATGGGTTCAATATGTTACGAATTTCATGTACATTTAACGGGACGAAATTTGACACACTTGGCTTTGTTAGGTTTGAATTAAACGTGAAGAAATGTCATTTGAATTTTAAAAAAAACTTCGCCTTAAATACAACTTTGTTCGTGGATTTTGTTCACAAACGCAAAATCTTAGTAGAATAAGAGCTTCCAGCCATGCGAGTGTCAATGGGGGGCGTCTTCACCTTTATCGTGTGCCTTCTGCTCGTTTGCCCCCTCTTCTATAAAAAAAATTAATTGTCTGTTGCGTTGTAAAGAAAAAAACTACTGGCGCATAATAGGAACAAGACAAAATGCAGTAAATGCGAATACTGCTACTTACATACAAAATTATAATATATACAAGGAAACTTAATTTTAGCTTCTGGCTTAATGTTAAACAGAAAAAAATTTGCTACTATTAATATATAAATGATCCATCATAATTCTCTTCAAATACTCCAATTTGTTAAAATGCTAATGCTCATTAGAACTGTCAAACGTCAAACAGACCATAAATTATAAAACGAAAAATTGTTTATGTCATAGAACAACTTTGATCTCTTGTTTATGAAAAAAGATTTATAATAATACACATGTTCCTCAACTATATAACAAATTGCGATATAAAATATTTTCTTTTATCTTTTATTGCATCCATTATGTTGCAGTTGTAAGGTGAATTAAATCAACGTCTCACTGTTAAAAATATCTTTCATTTATTTTGCTTGCTTTTTATGTAAATCAACTGTCAGATATCAACTGCAGTAGGGACCTTTTTTTAATATCTTTTGACCCAATTAACTTTATACAATTAAAAAACAACTAGAGTTACTTATTAAGCTTATGTTTGAATTGTTTTGTGAGTTTTTGTAAATGGATGATTATAATATGTCAAGCAGACGCTAAAAAAAGCTTATCATCACAATGAAGACAGTGGGTAGGATGTGTGACGTGTTTTGTTCTAAAATATACCCTGCATAATTAGCATTGAGAGTATAAAATCAATGAATATATATATTAGTTTTCCTTTGTCTTACTAAGAAAGCTGTATGTGAAAAAATTCCGCTATCTACGTCAATTTTTTAAGCAAACCTTATCAGTTTTATTGTATTTTCATAGATAGCTACTAGTAGTAGTGTCTCATTTTTTGGAGAATTATCTGCTATTGAAATCCATTCGTCCACTAGCAGAGGTACGTGTAATTTGACAGAATAAATATTGCGTCATAAGACCTCATAATTCACCATTCACAGTATGATGACATTCACCTGGCGTTTTGACAGCTTATGACTCCTTTGATATTCGTATTGTTATGTCAGTGTTTTGTTCTGAGCAAAAACCAAAGGAAATATATACGAACAAAAAAATGATTCATGAATTCTAATATAGAATCGGTGTATCGTTTTACCAAACGCGAATCAATCGGTTTAGCTTTAACAAGGTGTCTGACCGGACGTTGTAATAAATACAATAATCCTGCCTTGTCTATTTATATGCCGTCTCTAAGGAAATCGGTCTTTAGCCAGCCGTGTTTACACGACAACAGACGTTTCTTGGAAGCGTTCTTAGTTAATAACATAATAGAACATGTAATTTCCTCTACCGTAGCTTGAAATTTAAGTATACCGCGGAAAATATGATTCATAGAAATTAAGAGGATGCTACATTACCGTTAGAAGACTTAGCGATTGAGAAAAACTTAGGGAAATTATGTGTTTGATAAATCCGCAATTGAAAGGTGTACAAGGACTGGACTCAAAGTCGTTGCCGTGTGTAATTTTTGCTTATATTAGAAATTTCATCCATTTTACAATAATAATAAACTATATAGTTAACTTACCGAACAATATATTTGAAAATATATAATTAATATAATCGTGAATTGACAAAAAAAGAAGCAGTGTTAAATTCAGGCAACATTAATTTTCAATTTTCATCAATTTAAAACTATGAATCGGACGATTTTGGCTGACGACCGCTTAAAACGACAGCGTACAATTTAAACTCGATGCACAAGTGCAGACTGCGACGAATATAAACTACTATTAATATTCCAATTATACCCGAAACCTCTTCACCTAATTAAGATATACACAATTCTCTCGCAGCTCAATGAAACATCTCTCGGCGTCATCGCATGGACAAGACCGATAAATGACACGCAACAATTATGAAACGTAGAAAATATGACACAATGGTATCGTTCATAAAGTTCATAAAAATACCAAAAAAATTACAAGAACGGTGCGCTTGATAATGATAACACTGCCAAATTAAAACAGTGCCTTAACAACATCGAACTATCGATCCAATTGGTGCTTACAACAATAAATAGAGTAAAATAATGTTAGTGAATGGACTCAAAGTGTGGTGTGGACTGAATTTAAGATGTTAGACGTTTTTCGCGGATTAAAGAATCTCATTAAGGTGAACTATGTACACATCGATTCACCGGTGTTTAGGCTACATTATTCTATAACTGTCATACTACTGATCTCGTTCAGCCTTATCGTTACGACCAGACAGTACGTCGGCAATCCAATAGACTGCATCCACACCAAGGATATACCAGAGGACGTGTTGAACACGTATTGCTGGATACATTCAACGTACACACTTAAGAGTTTCTTCAATAAGAAGGTCGGCGTCGAAGTGCCATACCCAGGCATTGGGAACAGCCGCGAGAAAGGGAAGGAAGATATGAGTGACAGGAAGATCTATAAATACTACCAATGGGTGTGCTTTTGCCTATTCTTTCAGGTGAGTTTTAGTTTTAATCATATCACATAAGGGCATTCGTTATTTCCCAAATATAAAAAAAATACCAATTATTAGTAGCGAAATTTGCACATTCAACGATTTTTTAAAAGCGAAAAATACATTTTCCTGTTAACTCATTTATTAATATGAAACAATTATTGTATGTAGCAGATTTGTGTCTATACAATGTTTAATATCTCTTTTTGAATTCTATGAAAATGAGCCATGTCCATACTATGACTAACGGTAAGCATGTTTATAACTTGTGAGGATGCAACATATCAGTCATTCATCAAAAGATTTTTAGGGGAAATTGAAATGTATGAAATCTCTTCCGCGAGAATAAATGAGTAATGTACATTATCGTAAATCATTTTGATTATTTAATTTACTTGGCGTCGTAATAATCTAGATTGACTTAGTCATGTTCTTACCACAGGTCCTTCGATGGTGGCATCTCACATTGATTTAAATGGCCCAATATTATAGGGATCCAACGTATATTAGATATTTTTGTAGCTTTATTTTTTTTTCAGATTTGAATCGTTAATTCTTATTTGAATAATGTAACTGATTGAATAATTGACTATTCTCTCACGTTTACGTTAATAATTTTACTATAAGACAATGACAAAAAACATGATAATACAAACGAAATATGAAAATTTATTTTATTGATTTTCGAGATGAGACGTAATATATTGGTCATTGTTAGCTAAGCAGAGAATATCACGATCAAACACGCCCGATATTTTGATTACGAATACCTTATGATCGCGAGATTAGCATGGATTTAACGGCCCGTTAAAGAATAGTAATAAAAATTGTGAAACGTTCCTGATAAACACACTATTTTTAGATGTTTTACAGTGTTCTGTTGCGACAACCATTTCTTTGTTTATTCAAAATATTATAAAAGAAATAAGAAACTTGTTACTTTAAAAAAAATGTGTTTATTTACACTACCATTGTATGCAAAAACGGTTTTTTTTTCTTTCAAATTTTACATTTCATTTAAATTTAAATGATAAATCTGTCAACGTCTATATAAGTAATAAAGTTAATATAATGATTTATCATCGCTTCAAAAAAGCTTGTGTATTTGGCTATTTACAACTACATAATTCCCGGAGACTAATAGTCTTTACATGTTTTACAAAAATTATATCGAATACTCCTAACATAAAAATCGGCTCTTTAGTAAATATTTTATAGATTATTAAATACATTTTTATTATAGTAGGACTTCATTAATCACATCTCTCGTATATTACGCTATTTCAACCAAACTGTCAGGTACTATCAAGCCGACATCTATGTTAATCCGTAACATTTTAAAGCCCAAAGATAACTACCATACAATGTGTTAAGATAAACTTTCTTTCAAACATTAAGCATTATAGTGGCTATCAATAAACCTATAATAAAATATATAATATTTCGCGTTAATATTAAAATGTCGCGTAAACCAAAGACAAAATTTGACATGTTTTAATACATCAACGACAAATAACCACAGACTATATCGAACTGCAGGCCTCATCAGGGCAAAGATGTAAACATGTGGTCATAGTTATTTTGGTACCCCATAATACTTTATAGATAGTGAAAATAATCCATAACCCAGATCTCTTATCAGTGAATAAACATAAATTTGAAAGCAGCGTAAATCTGCTCTTGCTTATTCTTGATATCAAGGCTATACATGTATCTAAAAATGACTCAACTATAAAACGATTAAATCATTCAATTAATTGATTTAAACTATAAAAATGTCTCTCTACTTCAACTATGACCAATACAATTTCTGAATCGGACAAAAGATTCTGACTTACAAAACATCTCAGCATCAGGTCTTAGGGTCAAACAATTAGTTTATATGAAGCGTAAAACTTACTTCCTTAAAAGTATATTCACCTTGAGCCTTTAAAAAAGACATCACTGAATGAAATCGTTAAATTAACTTATGCATTTAATTATCTAAACTTCTGTTGTTTATCTATTCACCACTGAGCCATCGGTGTATTATTACCGCTTAATATCATGATTGGTGCCAAAAGGCATTACTCAATATTAGCGTTGGTAACATATGGATATAGTACCGCAAATTATTATTAGAGGCAAAAATCAATAAGCGTTTTCGTATGTCATTTGAAACGTGACAGCTCAGTGGATAGAATATAAATAAGATAAATAGTTAACTGTATACAAATTTAAAAAAAATTATTGTCGTTAAAGTCGTGGGCAAACGAATGTTGAACATTTTCGTGATTTCATATTCTTTTTTTCGTTTAAATTTCACCGGTACGATTTGGGCCTTGGCCTTCAAGAAAAGAGCGTACCTCTCCCTAAAAGGCCGGCAACTCACTTGTAAGCCTCCTGGCGTTGCAGGTGTGCATTGGCCGCGGTTAGCACTTCACACAGTGACGTTTGCCTCCTGTTACAAAAAATTGTGATTTATTATCAATATGATTAGTAACTAATATCTACTTATAGGTGCATAAATGTAGGTGATATATAAATTAGATACCTTGTTGGTAGGTCTTAAAACAAATAAGTATAAAAAATTTATTTCATGCAGTGCATCTGGAAGTTGTATCAAATTTATCGAATGAAAATTTAATAAAACAACATTTATTTTTCCTCAGTTTATGTTTATCAGAAATACATAAGATCATTAAATAAATATTAAAATATCTACCAAATTGTCTTACCTAATGAAGACAAAATAGATAGCCTAGATGTACTTGTCAGCTTGTATTTTTCAAAGTCAAAGTCAAACAGACTGTTAACTAAGGCTTAGCAGACGCGTTCATGTATTAATTTGCCAATGAATAAACCAATTTTTAAAGAATAAGATTTATCATGATTTTTTTTTTAAATGTCAGATAGAAACAAATTAGATTAATATTATTACCTGATGCTCACAGATCCTAGATTTGATTCGAGAAAGCAATAACGGTTTCTGTCCTTGTCTTAAAAATCATTAAAACGATTTGATACTATACAAGAAAGGCTGTTCTAGGAAGAGTTTCATATAAGAAAAACTGTTGAGTAATTATTTAAAAGTGCTAATGACCGCACTAAGCTTACGATTATCACCTTCATTACTGCGGCCTCATTTTTCTATTATTCATCTGATCTCAATAATCACATAACAAAACATCCTTTTTCGGTTATCTGAATATAAATTGCTTGGAGTTAGAGAGACTCTTAGAAGAGAAGAAGATAATGAGCTCCTCCATGTATTAGTTATGTCAGACCGAAACTTTTAAAAAGCTCAAAAGTCAAGTTTTCGTATGTTTTAAAAAGGATTTTTGAATGTTGACCGGATGCTCCCGTTTATTTTAAGGGAAAAAACCGTTCATATTATTATGTAAAATAGATCCAAATTACATTACTTAATCTAAGTTATACTAAAATATTTATTTTGCGGCCTCAACACCTCTTTGGCGTTTGTTAAGCCTTCCTTTCAAACAAATGTTAATTGCCCAAATGAAATCTCAATTAGCAATAAGTCGGAAGTCTGTTTATAACAGATAATCTGATAACTAAGACCTAGAAAGTCCTAACATAAAGTACGGGTCATTAGCAATTCCAAAAGCGGTGATAATAACATCAGGCTAAGCTGCAGTCGGGTTCGCGAAATGTGACTCCGTAAATCCAACAACATGCTAATTTTTCTTCTGACTTTATAGGGCAGAACACAATTCACACAAGATCCGGATTAAATGGTGAATTCGGCTTGTGAAGAGTTCGTAACCAACGCGTATGTAGTATTTAAATTCTATCGAAGCTAAAGAACGGAAAAGTCATTATCACTGATTCACCAGAACAATGTGGCCGGATAAAAAGAAGCCCTACCGGCTTCTTAGATAGTGTTCGCTAAGTTTTGTACATATATATCATTTATTACAGTGTAAACCTTTGGAAATATTAAAGTGGAAAAACTGTCTCAGTTTTAGCTAAATTAATATAAAATATCGAAAAAATCAGCTTCTATATCGTTGTATAAAGCATTTTGATATGAATAAGAGAATGTTTCTTACAGTAACAAAGTCAAGATTGTTCAATGTGAACGCGTCCTTAGCTCATAAAGCCTTCAAGATAATCAGCGCAAAGTACAAACGATCCTGAGCTGGGCGGCACGCGGACGCCAGACACCATTACACCGCGACCTAATTTACACATAATTTAAACCCATAACGGGAAACAATACTATTTTTATACGTGAACATTGTAAACGGTTACTCATTATTTATGTCGGTAAACTGACAGTGGCGTAACATGTCCTATACAGGCAGTAAAAAAAATATCTGCACGTGTATACAATGTTTAAACTAGTTTTTAAATAAAAAATGTTATTATTATAATGTTTATTATTTAATATAATTAAAATTACATACAAGAGATGTATGCCATAAGTTAACCGCTAAGCGAATTTATTTGCCAATTAGTAGCGTTTAGATTTAACTCGAAACCAAAATGAATACCTTAAAATTCAAATGAAATGTATTTTATATTATTAGAATCAGTGGTTACTTTGTTTTTATGAGCCGGTTAAAAATATGATAGACATCATACTACTATAATGGTGGTCCACCACCATTTGACCCAGTCAACCAGATCGCCATAAGGCCAAAGTCTTCGGCCAATTTACAGGCCGAAGACTTTTTATAACTTGATACTGTCTTTCCTTTTACTCATACTCTCTTAAATCAGCTCTTTCTGACCAGATTCAGAATGTCCTGGAATGTTCTGATTGTGTTGAATATTATAGGATTGAAGGAACTGTTGTTTTATTAGCTTGTCATTAGCTATTGTGATGGGATCGTCTGAATCTAGTGGATCCCATCACAATAGCTAAAGCACAATAGCACAAGGCGTGGCTTCTCTTACGTGGTTTGTAGTGTGTTATACGGATGGATGATATGTCCTTTCATTAGTGGGTTAGGATGGGTATTAGCCTTGTCAAAGTGACGTTCGGTAGCCAGCTTCACCCATTGGGCTATAGTAGGGACTACTCCCTTGGAGGAGGCGAAAAGGATAAGGATAGGCATTTTCTAACATGTTTGACATGAGATTAATTTTAATCTACACAATGGACCTTCATTATCTGGGACGCAGTAAGCTTTAATAAACAAAAACGCTGTTCTCTTTATTATAAACAGTACGTCAATTAAACTCTTGTTTGTTATTTTTTTATTCATGCCCCGAAATAGATAATGCAATTCAGAATAATATACAGGGTGACTCGAATCAACTTCTTGAACGAATAGTTTTCCACGAACTAGAAAATAATAATAATCTTTCCTATTTCATTCGAGTTCGTCAAAGGAACGTTCCTTAATATTGTAAATTATTATTTTTTGAATAAAATAAAGTCGGGCATTTATTTATTAAAGAATATGTGACATGTATTTATGAACACTTCATTGATAAAATTTGAAATTCACTACAGATGTTGTACATAACATGTTATATATAAAAATAAAATGATATTAATAATAAATAAGACTGATTTTATGAATGACCCGGTATAACATTGGTGCGTCGCCAGCATTCAGATTTCTTGCTTTAAAGTCTCTAAGTTTAGAAATAATCGATCGCTTAGTCTGTCTTACTAATAAACAAAGACTGTACTTTATTCCTAGTATTAAAATAGTACTTATTAAATTCAATATTAATAAGGGATGAGTTAACTAAACCGATTCTACTCAGACTGGTATGAAGTGGTTTAGCGAGTAGGTATTATATGACTTCTATAGAAAAACGTTAGCTTCTTGTTCTCTTTGCTATTTCGTTCCTTTTCATCGTTTATGTTTATTCATACTTAACAGTCACCATAAAATATCTAAATATTTTTTATGATTAAAAACGTATTTGGTGTGCTTCTATCGTCTATGTCTATGTTGATCTGCAATATTCATACTCGCTACGTTATCATCGGAATACAGAACTCGAACTGAAATAAATTTAATTCAATAATAAATTTATATTTAACTCGATTCATTAAATTGGAGGGCGCCGCTCTAATTACGTTCAGGCATAGACAATATTTAATCGTGGAGGTAGGATTTTATCAAATTACGATTAAGGTTGTGTTAAGAATTAATAAATGTACAGTGGTTAATGTGTTAAATGTATTCAGATATGTCAAAGTCAAAATATGTGGATTCAATCATGGACGCCAAAAAAATATATCTTTACATATCGTTTCTACATAACCGTATCTGCGGTCACTCGTGTACGTGAAACAAAAAAAAAATATTATCAGTTCTGAAACCTTGGTCCTATCTGTAAAAACGCACAGTATTACAAAAATCCTTTTATTGAACTTCAAAAAAAGAGCGTTCCTCTTCCTGAAAGGCCGGCAACTCACTTGTAAGCCTCCTGGCGTTGGAGGTTAACACATGTGCAACTCTGTTTAATCTTTAAGTTTTAAGATATAAGTATGTGCTATTCATATATTTAAATCCTAGTGTCATTATTGTAAATACAAAAACATATTAACTCCACAATTAACAAGGACTATGAGTCTATTACCAAAAGCAAAAATAAGGACAATCATATTAGGATATCATGAAAAATCCTACGTAAAATTCCTTTATTTTAGAGGACTTCTATTTTGGTATATTGAAACTAACATTACACGGCCTTCGTTCGGTTACATTAAAAGAAACGATTTGCTTGATGAAGAGGTTCGATCGGTCGACCTTGCAACAAACAGACGTTTGCTGCTCAAGAGCCCTCGTATTTGACCTTTCAGAAGCCACGCATTCATTTTATTTTGTTTTTATAACTGTTAATGGGTGTTTTATTTCATGAAATAACATTCAAATACTAGAAGAGAAACATAAATATTAATAATTGCAGAAAAGTACTGAAAAGCGCATTTATCTCAGGTTTTTTTTAATATAACAAAATACCACTCTCCTCTTCTAGAAGGGAATAAGAAGGAAGAGTCATTATTCATCATCAGTCCTTGTGTGTTACACTGTATCCTTCGCTACATGAACCCAAAGGAATTGCGTTCTAGTTTTGCCGTCATATATAAGGTCTGTCAGATTCTCAACCGTCACTCCTACCCTCACGCAATGACGTTGTTAGATTGCGATTCTCAACCGCAAAACCGACTGTATTTACCGAGGTATATTTATATTTATAAAGAGAAATATTATTAAAAAGTTCATGTGGTCAATGCAAGTACGGTGATCAAAATTAGGTTCACGGACGAACTGAAGGAAAGCACTCAAATACAGATTTGCTAAATGAACGATCTGTCGGTATCATACTAGTATGAGAATAACAATACTTAAACATCAATACGATTTAAAAAAGACACGCAGGTTGCACTAAACATGTAACGCTAACCGCTCGTTTTACCAAAACGCAGTTAGTCTGAGTTATGGCCTGGCCTACACTTGGAAATGCTAATGAAGGCATAAATAATATGCCTACTTGAGCGTGGGAAAGTGCTTAATTATGCCAATTTAATTTATCCTTACAGATACTGCGCACAGAGTTATATTAAATTAATTTATACTTAAATACTATATCGAGACTCAATATAAATGTTAAGTTTTATTAACTAAAGTGCACGTAATAAGTTTTTATAGAAGAGGAGGCGACGAACATCACACCATTAAGGTGAAGTCACACACATTTCACACATTTTACATACGCCTGAGCCCCACGACAAGAAATATACTCGTATAGCTTGTATTATGGGTGCTAACCAAAATGATAAATATATATTTTTTTTTCATTTAAAGAAATACATTTTATGAAATATTAACGTAAAGTAACATTCACATAACACACTTATAAAATTTTTTTTTTTTTACAAATATCAGTTTTGCTCCTAATCGTCCTGCCAGAGGACGTAGATAAATAATATCTATATTAGTGACTAACTTCGTTTTCTCATATATACAATTGAACCCTGATTTGTGTCGACTTTAAGAAGACTTACGCTTGTAAACCTCCCAGCATTGTGCTGTTAACGAGCCCGATTCGTTTGCTTTCAGTTTGTATATAGATATATATATTATTTTTTTATCACTGTGAAACAAAAGGCCAGAAAGAAAATTATTCCTCTCTTTGGCTCAATTTGGCGTAGCGTTTTAGTAATGGAATCGCGAAGTTATTAAATTATTTACATCACATTAAATATTAAAAATAAATATCGCCATCCAATAGAGCTCAAGCTCATACTTCTTCTCTCGGTAGTAAAAAAAATTTTCTAAGGAAAATTAAGATTTTCCTAAGTCTCATTAGCATAAAGTTTTATTTTAGTATCAAATAGTATATTGTACTTTCCGACCACGTTTGCTCATTAGCGATCAGTTCATAAAGACAGAATGATAATTAGGCAAAGATATTCCTGATGGACTAATTAAGTGGAAAAAGTGTGAGGGAGACGATTAGTGTGTAGACACGTCCGGCTGCCTCTCAAATCAGGAGGCTGGAAATTTTAAAATCTCCGGTCAAGTGGCGACAGCAATTTTACACTGTATGAAATTATGACTTTTAGAATGTCATTTAGGCAAATTTGAAGGTTTTGAATTATTTAACTATCCTTTCGTATGAAGGTAACCGATTTCCACAAATTTCCACCAAATATATTTCTCACGCCTCCATAATTAGAAACATGCAAAAATTTGCGTTATTAGTTCAAATTATTTTAATGGGCGTATAACAAGTTTGTTAGTGGGAATAATTAACACCTGTCTGGCCTAGATTCAGTAACAAAATCATAAAATTAATGAAGTGACACTTTTGATTGTTACATATTTAAAAAAAAAATGGTTTTCGATTCAATAAAGCTCTATATGCGAATCTATTATGTATTTTTATAATTATGTTGCAATTTCGCTCTTAACATTTTTTAGCGATCGTGGTAGTGAAGTGTAATCTAATTCCGACTTTAATTAACTGGAGGCCGGTCGGAAAATAGTATTTCACTATGGCACCAAAAATAAATGCTTAATCTAAATGTTTCTAAGGCTAATTAATTATAAGTTTCAAACATTTTTAAACGTGGAAGTCTATATTACTGGACGCTGAATCTTGATTTCACGTTTTTACATTTTCCTTTGACATTACGTACAGGTTAGATATCGTGCGAAGCCAGATTGGTTCTCTAGTTAATAATAATAAAAGTTGCTCACTTTTACACCTATAAATATCTTGACCTACTGGTCTGGGAGAGATAGGTCGCTCTGAAGAGGCAGAAATGCTGACAAGGAATGGTGCTTAATCAAGTACAGTTTTATATGAAATTGGGTGAAAATTTATCGGGAAATGCTGATTTGAATGAATCAGCAAACTCTTTAGGTGCTAAATATTTTTACAATAACGTATGAGCAATGGAAGGAGGCCAAGTTGTTTATGGTCTTCATCTATTAACATTACGAATATCTCACACGCTAAAAATTTAAATATATATGGTATCCAGTTTAATTTAGTTTTTTAAATTGGGAAAAAAATTGATAAAACTTTTTAACATATTCTCAGATTATTCCTTTAGCTTTATTTTATTTTATTATAGATACATTAATAATTATTCATAATTCAGAAGAGTGCTGTTCGTGCAATCCACAATATGGGGTCAAGAGAATCGCTAATGGATAATTAAGGAAATTCATATGACACTCCATAATCAATATAAGAAAATCTTTCATACGTATAAATATTTGATAAATATCAAATTTATCAAAATATTAGGGTATGCACATTTGAGCAAGACCTATTATAGTGTAAAGGACTATTTAGAAAGGATGAAAAGCTTAATGCTGAGATAGGGAGATTTGAGAACACTGAACATGCTTAAAAATGATAGCTGTATTTGTAGGTATTTTCTCTAGACATGTTTATTTTAGCACCCTCGAAGCCTTACATATAAGGGAGTTATTATTACGCAAGGATTCTATGTGAAAAATATATACATAAATGAAATTATAAAGCTATGCATTACTATTTAAACGATTTTCGGAAAAAGGCTTTAATTACATTACATTTTGAGTTGAAGCCACAGTTTTATTAAACTTCTGTAGCTTGTATGTCGTGTTTTTCTTTTGTTTGATTTCAGTTAAGAATTGTAGACACCATAGAATTAATCATTTATTTCTATGGGAAAAAAACTATTTTGTTTTTTTATGTGTTTTAATTAAAATGTTTCACTAATCGATTGCACTAATAAATTGGATTAGACACGGCGTTAGTGTTATTAGTGTTGTGAACAAGAATCCTCTTCATCGCTGTCAGCTCTCGAGACTGCTTGAGATCTCTTCAAATTCCCACATATGCAACTTTATAATTAATGGGCCGAACACCTTTTATTAATTGGCCAGTGTTGCAATTCCATTTGTGGTCCATGGAACAGGGCAAAATTAATTATAAAAACATGTGGTTTTATCGCGTACTCTTGGCTTTATACCACACACATACCCTAGGTCCACATTGTTATATGAGCTATGCACTTAACCTTGTACCACGTAATCCAATGGCGGGTGCTTTAGCCAAACCGAGCTGGATTTGTGGTGTGGTAGCTTTAGTGGTTTCACGTAACGCAACCATTAAAAAAACTAGAATAAGAAAACAAAATCTGTTAATGACACGTGTTTGTTGAAAAACATTTTAAATTTGATTAGATAAGAGAAAATATAATTTTCGCAAGAATATGACGTCTCTTTAAAGTGTACTAGTAAATTTTGGCTCATGACAAATGGATCTCTCAATTTTAAATGACGTAGAAAAGAGAGATATGACTGTTCCCGTTCATTAAGTGTTATAATTACGTATTTACATCGTAGCGGATTTTTTTAGAGGTCAGTAGTTTGAGTGTTAGATAAAAATTAAGCTTCTTTGTTTATTACATAGTCTGACATTGTCAAGCAAAACTATCAAAACAAAAAGCACAGAACACTGGCATATTGCAACATTATTAGTTCGTGTCAATGTTACCAGTCAAAATAAATCTCCCGATAACTAATAAACTGGCCAATAACTCTTGTGAATTTCCATGCAATTGCCGCGCAGTGCCAATGTGCTGCCAATTAGCTGGTAACCCTGAATTCAGCACGCCTCGGGCAAAACACAGCTTTTATGGTCTATTCAATATGAAGAAACGCTTATGATATATTGTTATTGTTTCCTATCTGAAATATCATTTAACACATCAGGACCGGTATGTTACTGACGACTGTTACCACTCTTTGTATAAGGACATGTCTTTTCATACTCTCAGCATATTTTTAATTATAAAATCAATCAAATGCTTAAAGTTATAAAATAATATCAAGCGACAACATTTTTTCTTATTTTGAAGTGCGCTGTGAGACGTTTGATAACTTTAATAGGTAGCTGAATCCTCCTAAAAGTAAATAAATCCAATTATAATATTTTAAATGGAAAAGTACATTGGCAAGCTTAGACTAAAGGAATTTACGGCGTCACGTGATATAAAAAAAAATCACAAGATAATGGAGCGTGATACAAAATCAATTTTCGACAGGCTAGGCTAAACGAATTTGTATGGAAATGAATAACTTTGCATGGTCACGTGACTATTTCTATGCAAAATTACAAACACCTTTTGCGCTGGTGCCGTTTGTTAAGTGATTTTTTCTATCAGACTTTTAAGGGAACACTATATAATTAACTTAAATTTATTTAAAAGTTATTTTATACTGTATTAAAATTAATTATTACGGGTCAAATAATTTATTAATCAAGGATTGCCTTGGATGGCCTTTGTCTTTATTATTTATTATTTTTATTACTTTATTATTGTCCTTATTGTTTTGCCCTTATGGATGATTTTGAAAATTATATTTAGTTTCATACCTACTTTATATAACGTAATCCTCTTTTCTAACCCGCTTTTCTTTAACACACATTTTGATATCACAAAATATTTTACAGTATATAGGCGCGAAACAGAAATGAACAGTCATATAAAAATGACAATTGACAAATCCGTAAGTAATAATCTATACTAATAATAAGACAGTAAAAATCGAAAATCTGTACATTAAATATTTTTCCAAAAAACTGAAAGGAGGCAATTAAAGAAAAGTCATAGAAACCAAAAAAACAATTTTTGGAATTCTTGTCTGTCTGTCTGTCTGTCTGTCTGGTACGTTATAACTTGAAAACTACTGAACGGATTTGAACGCGTTTTCACAGTTGGATTACATATAATTGGGAGCGTTGTCAAAAGTTTATTTTGTCAAAATCGGTTAAGAGAAAAAGAAGTTATGGTCAATTGAAAATTTACTTCAACCACTGCTTCAAAATTTTTAAACACTTATATTGATTGATTAGTTATATATTGTTAAATATGTTCTAATATAAGTTAATCTTAATATTAAAACTTATGAGAGGTAACAAAAATAACAAATAACGCAGTGCGCGCGGGCGCGGTTGAAGTGTTGAACAATGTGCTCGATAGATGGCGTTGATAAAGTTCGTCATCAACCTAGATTTATTTAATTTTTTTATTTCTCAAACCTATACAGCTTATCAAAAAAAGTTTACACAATAAAAATAGATTAAAAATAAAGCCAAAATAAGGTTAAAATATAGAACCGGAAATAGAAACTAAGGTCAGAATAAACAATAACAAAAAAAAACACGAACAGAAAAAAATAAATAAAAATATATATACACATGAACAAGTGGAACTATGTGTAGTACGAACATTTTAGTGTGTGAGTGTGTATCAGTTTGTGCAATGGTGTTGCTGTGTGAGTGAGTGTGCGAGGTTGAGTTTTAGTTTTTTTTTAAAGAACTTCTACTTAGGCCAAATATATCCATCGCGGTATTAAGATGCTTCATTGTGTAATGACTACCATGCAGTTCAAACTTTCATTAACGTTTTACCCTATGATTATTTCAAACTAATAACCTTACAAGTACGTATGTCGTACTCATAACTTCGTAAGAATTTTCTTTTAACGCTGAGGAGTTTTACCTTCTATCATCAGCTCATCCACATAAGAAGATGACTATCAGAATATAAAATTGTCAGGAAAATAATTGCCTGTAAGTTAATTTTAAAGTTGCCTTCGATTTCCCTGAATCATCGGATCCTGACTACGGGACTAAAAAAATAGTCATTATCCCTCCTTTTTTATGTAATTAAAATACATCTTTGTAAAAAAGAAACGTTTTTCAACATTAGTCTATACGATGGTTAAGAAGCAACAAAGTTTTTATATGAACTTAAGCCGACTTAGAAATGCTTTAACTTATTACAAGAGACAGATGACAGATGACAGATGACAGATGACAGATGACAGATGACAGGTGACAGACGACAGATGACAGATGACAGATGACAGATGACAGATGACAGATGACAGATGACAGATGACAGATGACAGATGACAGATGACAGATGACAGATGACAGATGACAGATGACAGATGACAGATGACAGATGACAGATGACAGATGACAGATGACAGATGACAGATGACAGATGACAGATGACAGATGACAGATGACAGATGACAGATGACAGATGACAGATGACAGATGACAGATGACAGATGACAGATGACAGATGACAGATGACAGATGACAGATGACAGATGACAGATGACAGATGACAGATGACAGATGACAGATGACAGATGACAGATGACAGATGACAGATGACAGATGACAGATGACAGATGACAGATGACAGATGACAGATGACAGATGACAGATGACAGATGACAGATGACAGATGACAGATGACAGATGACAGATGACAGATGACAGATGACAGATGACAGATGACAGATGACAGGTGACAGGTGACAGGTGACAGGTGACAGGTGACAGGTGACAGGTGACAGGTGACAGGTGACAGGTGACAGGTGACAGGTGACAGGTGACAGGTGACAGGTGACAGGTGACAGGTGACAGGTGACAGGTGACAGGTGACAGGTGACAGGTGACAGGTGACAGGTGACAGGTGACAGGTGACAGGTGACAGGTGACAGGTGACAGGTGACAGGTGACAGGTGACAGGTGACAGGTGACAGGTGACAGATGACAGGTGACAGGTGACAGGTGACAGGTGACAGGTGACAGGTGACAGGTGACAGGTGACAGGTGACAGATGACAGGTGACAGGTGACAGATGACAGATGACAGATGACAGATGACAGATGACAGATGACAGATGACAGATGACAGATGACAGATGACAGATGACAGATGACAGATGACAGATGACAGATGACAGATGACAGATGACAGATGACAGATGACAGATGACAGATGACAGATGACAGATGACAGATGACAGATGACAGATGACAGATGACAGATGACAGATGACAGATGACAGATGACAGATGACAGATGACAGATGACAGATGACAGATGACAGATGACAGATGACAGATGACAGATGACAGATGACAGATGACAGATGACAGATGACAGATGACAGATGACAGATGACAGATGACAGATGACAGATGACAGATGACAGATGACAGATGACAGATGACAGATGACAGATGACAGATGACAGATGACAGATGACAGATGACAGATGACAGATGACAGATGACAGATGACAGATGACAGATGACAGATGACAGATGACAGATGACAGATGACAGATGACAGATGACAGATGACAGATGACAGATGACAGATGACAGATGACAGATGACAGATGACAGATGACAGATGACAGATGACAGATGACAGATGACAGATGACAGATGACAGATGACAGATGACAGATGACAGATGACAGATGACAGATGACAGATGACAGATGACAGATGACAGATGACAGGTGACAGGTGACAGGTGACAGGTGACAGGTGACAGGTGACAGGTGACAGGTGACAGGTGACAGGTGACAGGTGACAGGTGACAGGTGACAGGTGACAGGTGACAGGTGACAGGTGACAGGTGACAGATGACAGATGACAGATGACAGATGACAGGTGACAGATGACAGATGACAGATGACAGATGACAGATGACAGATGACAGATGACAGATGACAGATGACAGATGACAGATGACAGATGACAGATGACAGATGACAGATGACAGATGACAGATGACAGATGACAGATGACAGATGACAGATGACAGGTGACAGGTGACAGGTGACAGGTGACAGGTGACAGGTGACAGGTGACAGGTGACAGGTGACAGATGACAGGTGACAGATGACAGGTGACAGGTGACAGATGACAGGTGACAGGTGACAGGTGACAGGTGACAGGTGACAGATGACAGGTGACAGGTGACAGATGACAGATGACAGATGACAGATGACAGATGACAGATGACAGATGACAGATGACAGATGACAGATGACAGATGACAGATGACAGATGACAGATGACAGATGACCGATGACAGATGACAGATGACAGATGACAGATGACAGATGACAGATGACAGATGACAGATGACAGATGACAGATGACAGATGACAGATGACAGATGACAGATGACAGATGACAGATGACAGATGACAGATGACAGATGACAGATGACAGATGACAGATGACAGATGACAGATGACAGATGACAGATGACAGATGACAGATGACAGATGACAGGTGACAGGTGACAGATGACAGGTGACAGGTGACAGGTGACAGGTGACAGGTGACAGGTGACAGGTGACAGATGACAGGTGACAGGTGACAGGTGACAGGTGACAGGTGACAGGTGACAGGTGACAGGTGAATATAATCGAAGATCAGAGTAAACAATATCAAAAAAAAAACGCGAACAGAAAAAAATATATATATATATATATACACATGAACAAGTGGAGTATATTATGTGAAGTACGAGCATTTAAGTGTGAGTGTGTGTATTTGTGTGTGCAATGGTGTTGCTGTGTAAGTGAGTGTGCGAGGTTGAGTCTTAGTTTTTTTTTTAAAGAATTTCTACTTAGGCCAAATATAGTCAATAGATCGCGGTATTTCGATGCTCCATTGTGTAATGACTACCATGCAGTTCAAACTTTCATTAACGTTTTACCCTATGATTATTTTGAGTTAACACTACCCAAACAAACAAGTAAAAGGAAACGAGTGAAAAGACGTTTGTCATTTGTCCGCATCCATTTATCTACCTACATCCTTAATCTAATGAGGTTTACCTTTTATTATTCGGTCAAACTAATAACCTTACAAGTACGTATGTCGTACTCATAACTTCGTAAGAATTTTCTTTTAACGCTGAGGAGTTTTACCTTCTATCGTCAGCTCATCCACATAAGAAGATCACTATCAGAATATAAAATTTGCAGAAAAGTAATTGCCTGTAAGTTAATTTGAAATTTATCTCGATTTCCCTGAATCATCGGATCCTGTAAAGCTACATCATCCCTGAGTAACACATAATTATATATAATTCCAATTGTAACAAGTTTTAGCCCGTGAAAGAAAGTCGAGATCATTAAGAAACGCTATATACTTAACCAAATCACACGTGGGCGAAGCCGCGGGCGGAAAGCTAGTTTGATGATAAATTCATCTGAACTATAAGATTATATAATTAAACTAAAATATGAATAAATGAATAATTACTATATTTTATTTTTATTTAAAACACTATTTATGGCCAGACAATATATATTTATGTTACTCTATTCTTTTGCCAACTAAGAAATTGTTTCGACGTTCAGAATAAATGCCCCATGGTTTCCGTTTCCTGACCGATTTTACAATTTTCATGACTCTATCCTATCGAGAAACAAAGATTTAAGTCTACTGTAAAAATGATTTCATGATAATAATATATTCGAATATGCCATAGACAAGTGTTTAATAGCGGGATTATTAAATTTGAGGTTAGAAACAGATAGCTAACCACTAATTATAGTGTTCCGTCCAAGAGACCGGCTTTTTTTTTGTTACTTAATCAGTCATTTAGATTTAAGACAATTCTCCATAGTCATATATATCTTGAATAAAAAAAAAGCTTTATCCTAGACTTTCAATTGTCAATAATGGTATATATTTTTTTATTTTTACGTGATATGAATAATAAATACAGCAAGACATGCTCTTACTTAATTGTATATAATAAAATAAACATACATTAAAGATTGAAAACTGCAACCCCATAGTACTTAATAAGCCCATAGTGAAATCACATCACTATGACTAGTAGAGTATAAAAAGATATTTTACCGCTTTTAAAAACTTAAGACACAAACAACTTTCTAAATGTTATTCCACTCTCAGCCGGTGTTTAAAACATTGCATTAATGAAAATACAATTCCAACATTTACAATGAAACCTAAGAGCGGAAAATAGAAAATTCATGTTGAAAATTTTTCCCTTTACATTTAAGATTTTTTTTAATTTTAATGAGTTTCTGTTTATATATATATATACATAAATATTTACAACAAACGTTAGTTTTTGTGTAAAAGAGGGAGAAAACCAAAGAAATTCTTTCTCTTTTGTTTTTCTCCTAGTTTTTTGACATGTGTTAGGTTTTCACTCTTGATTTGTATAAGTTGCGTTGCAAGACATTTTTTGATTCCTTATTCGAATATAGAACAGAAAATTTATTTCCTTTGACTAAGCAATAAAACAATATTAACACAGAAAAGTAATCCAACAAAACGTATATAATAAAACATTATTTTTGATTCCGAAATATAGTCACAATGCCGTACTGTAGAACGGAAAAGTACGATTCCAGGTACGGTCATAAATTGTATCATGAATATATAACATGTTTAATATATTTAGTCAAAACAAGGTGTCAACCGTCTATAAAATGTTGTATGTGACATTGGCTTGTAAGAAAAATATTAACAGTTACGTCACTTCACCTTCTGCAATTATTATTTTACGTAATTCAAAGTCAAATCAAAAATCGCTGAATCATGCACGACACGAAACGGGAAATATAGTGTGAGATAAAGTCAGCAGCAAGCAGGTGCTAAAGCATATTTGTTCTTATCTTTTCGAGCGAATGAGCAGCTCCGTTTGAGCGTGAATCCATCACTTGTTGCGTTATTGTTCGAGTTTCCCTATTTGAAGTCAGCAAATATGTGCTCCTAGCTTATAGATGCTTGGTTGTAAAAAAAACCAAAACGCTCTTAATGTTCCAATTACTGTACTTAAAATAATCTAGTTTAAATAGATACTAGACAATATCTTGAGGATATTATATACTTAATATACTAAGAATACATAATCAGGTATATTTGTAATGTTATATATAAAATGTCACAATGGTTTGCCCATGATTATATCGCATTGAAAATTAACAACCTTAAATTTCTACTACCTTTCTATTAGCAGGCTGAGGGTCAGCTACTAAACTATAAACTGAGACAGCAAAACAGAATTTATTTTGCGCGAACATAATTGCAAATCACGCAAACACTCAATGGCACTCGACTTGCTCAGTCTCAGCCATCCGAGCCAGCACATTTTCCCTACATTCCCTACTTTTTTTTCCTCCTGATGCCTACGTGACCAAGGACCCTTACACAGGTATCGGAGACTACGCTTCACATAAGATGCTCTAGAAAGCTTGGAAAACCAGGAAAACCCTTGCTGTCGCCGGGAAATTGCAACGCTAAAGTTTCTTTGTTAGTACTAATGAATGGAGACTTAATGTTTGTTTGCTTACGTCAAGAATATGATTTTAAGGTTATACTCTATTTCTACTTTTTATGCATTATTAAATATGACAATTGAAGTACGTATTTAACGGTATTTGCGATAATTTAAGTTTAATTTTCATTTCATATTCGTAAAATATAGATATCACATCTTATATTTTGGTGCAAGTTGAAGGATTTTTTAATTGGATATTCCGTATGAAAACTTTATTGGTCTGTGGCTACCTTTTGTAATTAGATACGGTTTGATATCTTCATAAATCAATTATGTCCATATAAAATACTATTTATATGTTCGAGATCTGAAATTGTACACATGAATTGTTTGTCCTATTTTTTTCGGTGTTCCCAGATGAGGTGAGATTACTTAAGTTTTATTACGTATATTACATTTTATGAAATTATATCTTATGTTTATTTTTATATTTATAACTTATGAATTTTTTATAATTATATCTTATGAAATTACCCCCAGTCGTAACTGTGCGTAAACAGTTTTAAACTTTATTGCATTATAACTATATTGTTCGAGGCTTACGCCAATATCGTCTAAAGAAGTGCAACCTTCTTTATCCGATCCATAAACAAGGAAACTGTAATCTCTGGTCAAAACTCTTTAATAAGAAATATAATTAAAATATACCCCATAATGTTTCAGGCTATGTTATTCTACGCTCCACGGTGGTTATGGAAGTCCTGGGAAGGTGGAAAGATCCGGGCTCTAATGATGGACCTGGATGTGGGTGTGTGCACCGAGATAGAGAAGAAGACCAAGAAGAAATTAATCCTGGATTATCTGTGGGAGAACCTGCGCTACCACAACTGGTGGGCCTACCGGTATTATCTGTGCGAGGGGCTCGCTCTTGTCAATGTTATTGGTATGTCGACTATCTATTAACTCTAGACTCTTTGTTTAAATCCGAAAAACATTTATTTATATAACCCATAAAGCTTTTAATAACATGCAAGTTAACAAAAAATTATGCCAATGTACAACATAATTAAGCCGTCAGAAATTAAAAATGTGAGCCTAAATCAGTGGTGGATTAATGACGTATGTCATGGTGGATGTGTTAAGGATAGTTAATTCAATTGACATAGATAAAAAAGAACAATCATTTTGGACAACTTAAACATTAAATACTGCGTGAGTTGTTAAAAATAAACGTCAATATGAAAAATGACTTTAACCCGAGTTAACAAGTACGAAATAAAATTATAAATACAAAGAAAGTATTTGTTAAATGTATAAAAAAATACATTTTATAGGATCCACTTAAGCGAGCTTGTATCTGCACAAAAAGAGGAATTAAAACGTGCAATGCGCAACGATGCCAACACTTCGTTTCAAAATGAAATTCAACTTTTATACAAATCTAAAATCTGTGAAATGTGTTGACAGTTTGATGCACGCTACTTAATGGGTGAATCGGATTATGGAGAGAAATTAAAATTCGAACAGTTTTAACGTAATATGAGAAATCGTTTTTGTAACTTTGTTTTACTTGTCGGGTGTTCAAGGTTGTTTTTTTGGTGCTTTGTCCAATATTTGGCAGGTTTGCAATTATTTTGCCAATACCGCAGAATTAAGTCTTATATTAACACATTACTTGAGTGTTATATACACGTAGTGGTATATTTAGGTCACTTAAAAGACAAACGTTTCACAACAAATTTGTCATAAAACCTAAAGTGTAATTTGTAACACTTAAATAATATATTAGGCTCCTTCTTAATCCCATCCAGAAACAGAAACTGTAAGCTCAAATCTCTTTTTTATTATCATTGTTTAACCGTGTGCTTTTAAAAGAAACAAGTTAAATTATAATTAAAAAGATAGACAAACGAATTCCTGTTGATACAAGAATTCTTCGAAAAATTACTTTTTTAATTTTATCAAACAATTTGGTTAAAGCAAACGCTAGACAATCGGTATATTCCTATCACTTTACAATTCCACGATTTCAAGTTATTTCGGTTTTAACACAGGCTTTCAACGAGACCCCAATGAAAGTACAGATTTAAATTCAGTCAATATTTATAAATAATAGATTCACTTCTGTAAGAAAGATTACTTTTATTGTAATCAAAAGTTTCTGCCGATTGCTACGCTTTCCAGCTTCTATGAGAACTACATTAAAAGCTTTGCTTGTCACGTAGCCTGGCCATGTTGTGTATCAATACTGTAGACCGGGTTTCATAATTGTTTTCAAGCTTCACGCTCCTAGTTTGTGATTCAGGACGCTTTCACGACATCTGGTAACCGTTTGTTAACTTAAATGTGCGGCCATTAAAATAACAAATGTAACTTGCGTAAACAATATAAATGAAAGCGGAGTATAAAGTTAATATTCAAATTAATTAGATGTATGTATATATACTATAAAATATATATATTTTAACATTTTAATGTCATCTATTATTATATTTTTTTTACTTAAATACAAATATAGTTGCCAGGTAAGTGTGCTAAAGTGAAAACAATTCTTGTTTTCTGAGACGACTCGAGGCAATATGCAACCCGTACTTTGGGTATTATGATAGTATTACATAATAAAATAAATGTACACGCTAGTTTAATGGCCCACGAAAAACAGCATAACTAGCAAAATCCCAAAACGGAGCCCTTATTTTTGTTATTGAAACGGAAGTGGCCCGTATCGAATAATAAGCGAGTTATGAATGATGCAAAATGGCTTAATATATTGTAGTCAAATACATTGTGGTTCGGTTATTATAGGACGACCTCTTTACACTATAACCATGGTAAGGAGGCAAGCATTAACAAGTATGAAATCAAATAATCAACGAATGAATCGTAAGGATACGAATCACCAAAATTGACATTGACAATTTTAATAAAAACAAATTAGTATTAATTTAATAATCCAAACATTGCACGGAAAATGGTATGAAAAATCTCACTCAATAGACTATTTTAATGATCGTGAAGTTAATAATGATGGCAAATAGCGATAAATCAAAAATTTATATTGAACCCTTTCACGTATTTGCAAAATATAAAGCCCGCTTCAAGTGGCCTCTCTTCAGTACGAAAGCTTTAAAATATTTTTAAAGAATCATAGAGATTAGCCTCAATCTGACTGCATGTTTATGTACAGGTTATCTCTGTAATATAAGCATGATTTATAAGCGCTGTAGCGCGGGGAGAATCTGTGTACAGATTGTTATCGTGATATATAATCTTTGGAATTTCAAAAATCTAAAATTTCATTTTTTTTAAATCTTTAATTTAAAACACAATAAGACGCTTTTATATCTTGCGTTTAAATCGTGGCTCTCTTACCTAAAAGATACACGTAGAAGTACTATTATTTGAGCTTCTGTTTTTTATATGATAGGGCTTAATGTCCCATCAATAGGACAAAGGGTGTCTACATTAATCCTATTGTGCTCTATCTGCTGTATTTGGGTCGAAGCCTTTTCGGCTCTCACTCTCTCACTCTCACTTCCCTTGAGGATTCCATTTAATCACCTGCTTGGGGAATATAAATAAACAATATAAGGGATGATTTCAGTTCTGAGAAGTAATAAAAATTAAAAGACACGCATCTAGTTTTCACCATCCATTTTTATTTGGGACATCAAAGACATGGAATTTATATAGTTCATAAAATAAAGTTTCCTCTAAAACGTATAATTGTTTGTTTCAGGGCAAATGTTCCTTATGAACCGCTTCTTTGACGGCGAGTTCATGACTTTCGGGCTTGATGTGATAGCCTACATGGAATCTGATCAAGAGGACAGAATCGATCCTATGATATATATATTTCCTAGGTAAAAAATATTTATTTTAAATTCGTAAGTCTATTACAACGTTTTACCAAAAATAAAATGACTTTTTTCATAACTTCTTAAATTTAAGTGTAAGGAAATTAATGAATTAATGGACGCTCTCTCTTTTCAGAATGGTAAAATGCACATTATTCAACAAATTCGGTTCATCGGGTGAGGTGGAGCGCCACGACGCCCTCTGCATTCTGCCGCTGAATGTCGTCAACGAGAAGATCTACGTGTTCCTCTGGTTCTGGTTCGTCATCCTCGGCATCCTCACTCTCATCACACTCATCTACAGGATCGTGATCATCTTCTCCCCTCGCATGCGCGTCTACATGATGAGAATGAGGTTCAGACTCGTCAGACGAGACAACGTAGATACAATCGTGCGCAGGAGCAAGATGGGAGATTGGTATCTGCTGTACATACTCGGGGAGAATCTCGACTCGGTTATATTCAGAGATATCATGCATGAGTTCGCGAACAAGCTAAACCACAACTATCAACATCATATCCACGGTGTTCCTGACGCGTGACCTCCGGTCCCAGGGTGGGTGTTCCACACGTGACTGACGTCGTTACAGCGCCACATGGACCCTCCCGTCTGAGTGCGCTGTAATTTATAAAGTGTCTATAGACTTCAAAATTTCCTCGTTCACATATGAACATTACATTAGCGGACCTAATCGATGGCCTTGAGGCACGCCACGCCCACGCTGGACAATGCAAGCCGCGGAGTGTACTTGTATAGCAAAGAGACTTGTTAAGCTGTATTTGTAAACTTAATAGTGCAATTCTAAAAGCAATAATAGATTGTACGTTATGTTTAAGAACGTGATCTCAGGATAAATTTTGCCGAAAGCCTTAAAAAGTCATCGGAGACGGCTATCCCGTTAGAGTGTCTAGTGTTCAACTTTTAGAAGTACTTTTACTAGTAGTTTGGCTGCTCTTAGAAATTGTTTGTCGAGACCGCTTCGTTTCTATAAACTAGCGAATATATTGAAGATAAGCACACTGATAGCACACCACTTGTCTTTTTACACGATTTCTCACTTGCAGCATGTTTCAGACCAATATGGAAATTAAAGCAATAATTAAATATTTAATCGATGATGTAAGAAGGTTAGCTTTAAGGAATATTTGGCAATAAACGACGACAACACAGCGTCACGTCTAAAATGGTTGTCGCGTTTGCGTACATAGCTTTTGCGCGTCAAAAGACATTTACGAAATCGCAAAACGAATGAGTAATTTGAAATGAGAATAAGTTATAAGTAAATTTTCTTATACACAAGTTGCTCATTTAGTTGATTTATTAAATTCGAAATGCGACTGAAAGAAAATCGTCTAAAAAGATTTTCGATCAACGGAATGAAACAGGAATACTATCTGTCACATCTAGGTGATTCGACTTATTTCGGAACGCTCTAGATCTAGAAGGTATCAGCTAAATATGTTAGAAGAGGAAAGTCGGGATGTTGTTTTGTTTAATAATTAGTAGTTTATAATATTATAATATAAGTAAAGGTTGTTTGTCTGTAACGATGTAATGTTAGTCTCACTGATGTTTTCTTTACTTGACAATTGATATTGTTTAGCTAACTCAGACACGTACTAAAATAAAAAGAAATTAATATATACACCAATACTGCCATTGGACTAGAGTTAATTCAACATTAAGTATAGCGCATTTCATATTTATATTATAGTAACGCTTAGCTCCGAATACTATTTGGCTAATATAAATAGAGAATTCAAATATTTATAAAAAATCGGAAGAATTGATGAGAACAGTGTTCATAAAAGCATTGATTAATAGTATTATCGGATCTAAGCGCTTAAACTATGTATTTCTAGTCACTTATGTATCCAGAGACGTATAGAATCGCTCTGATTTGGACCTGAGTATCAGAGACATCATGAGATGACAGCATTTATTTCACAGCTCATTCTATATGTCTATGGGCAACATAATAAATCATGAGATTATTTATTGAATGACAGTATTGTATTTAGAATCATAAAAGCCAAATATTGTGCCAAATAGGAGGATGTCAAGAAAAGAAGTTACCGCGAGAGATACTAAATAAATTATCGAAAAATATTGTCTTGCGTTTTAATTTTACCAACCAATCAATTTCATTTCTACTCAATGTCGTAAATTAAGTGATTTGTTAAGCTTAAATAAAAAATAAATTATAACTGATTTTCCTTAAACAGATTACACTTTTACATTATTGGCACACGTATCAATATCAACATGGTGATTTTGTTTTTTATTATTCCAAGACCTAAGATAAAACGCCGCAATAGAATCTATATAAACTCCGTGTGATGATGAAGTAGTATTAGATTTCATCAAGATGTTCCGTTCAGCTGTCGTATTTTTGGCTGTGATTTCTGTGACCTTTGCAAGTCAGGATTTAATGAAACCAGATCCAAAGCCAGATAAATACAGTAAGTGATATAACAATTCCTATTTAAATTTAAATTTTAAGAAAGAATCAAAAATAAAAAACTTGAATACTCAAATGAACAATCAAAGTGTCTCAGTAGGTTTTAAAACGATGTAACAGTGTAGTACCTACAGTTGTATAGAAAATTAAAAGGCTAAATTGTCATTGAATCTTATGAATGTTCAATAAATTACGAATATCGCCATATATTACAGTATAAAAGATACTATTAAAAGACTATTTAAAAGATAAAAAGCTTGGGAATGAGTGACTCTAAACGAGATAAGGACATTTGTGGAACAGTGATCACGCTAAACGCTTTTACTTACAGTCTGCGTCGTCGTGTGATAATTTTCATGTTAGTTATTTTATTGTACAAAATAAAGCTAATAATGTTAAGCCTTATATTTAATCATGTTTTCCATAGAGGATGTCGAGGGATGCTACATTAAGGACATTGACGAAGTTATACCGTTTGGCGGAATTGCTCCATCTAAAACCAGTTGTTTTGAGTACTTTTGTGGAGATTTAGTCACCATTAATTCGTAAGTCTTTACCATCACCTCTGTCCAAGAATAAGTATACAAATTTAACATTTGTTAAGCTATGGAGTCTTACGAGCCTAGCATTTTGACGGTTATCGTCTGTAATAGAGAGCAAATGCCTTTATGGACATCTGCGCCATTTTGCAGTCCAGGCGCAGAAGTCCATAAAGGACTACCCCTCAAAAAATGTGTCATATTTTTAATTCTCTATGGATTTAAGACTGGCTTTAATGGACGTTATTTAATGCTTTTAACATAATAACTACAAACCGTTGTTAATCTAATCAAACAGTTATCATCTCATTGTGGACGTAAAATTTAATTCTTGTTCATATTTTTTGTGAAATATAAGCCAAGCAATCTAAATTTAACTTTAACAATATTAAATAGGTTTTCAATATGGTTTCTTTTTCAGTTGTGGTGTGGCCGTTGCTGGACCTCCATGCAAGTTAGTTGAGCATAAAGACGTCATTTTAAACCCATACCCGAAATGCTGTCCCACTATTGAATGTTAAGCTGATAAATGTGAATAAAAATAAACCATTTTACAAATTGATGTGCTATGTACATAAAGAAATTAAACTTTAGCAAAACTACATGAAGACGGACATGTGATATTTGTTAAATTCTCAGCGGAGCTTGTGTTAACAACTAATGTAACTTAAATATTAAGTGGCTAAGTGGCCTTTAGTTTAGTTTTGTTGTGTCATAGTACCTACGCCTTATGGTAAGAGAAGTCCCTACTTTTCACGTTAAAAGAAATCTGACTAAAAATTAATAACTTCAAAAATGCATTAAACCTTTTTGTTTCTTAATAAAAAGGTTTAATTCATTATTAAAGGACTACTGTATAGAAATTTTTAATGGTACCAACTTCTCTTCTTTGGAGAACTAAAAACAAAGTGAGAAAAGACATCAAAATGCATTCCGATATTATATATAAAATGATATTAAAAAATAAACGGCACAAAACTAAGATATTTTATTATTTTCGTAATAAAATAGATTTATTTTAAGTAGTTGTAATTAGTAGAATAAATGATACAGCAAACTTCTGACGAATTTGTATCATCGCATTTCTTGTATTACATACAGATGGGGCTGAACCTGGTAAAAGATGAGATATAACAATTTGTACCGGGAAGATACATGCTGTTAATTATAATACCACCGGCGTATTGTTCCAACTAATGCTAACATTGATTAATCCGCTAAAATCACAACCGGAAATCAAACTTATATATGTATGGTGTTAACATCAATATATTTGGAAAATATAAATACTTCTTACTACTACTTACACAAAAGGTATCATCATCGGATACATTTAAACTTATTTAAAAACATAAAAATACAAAAAAAAAATACATCATTTAAACGATGTATTTATTAACGGAAAAAAATGCGAGTTTGGTAGGAGTTTACAAAACAAAACTTATTAAAAAAAACTATATTGGTCGCTTATAATATCCAAAGTAGAAAAGGAGATAAATATACGTTAGCAACATTAACACAGTGGACAAAGCAAAAAAGTATTTCGAAAAGGCCCCAAATCATACATCCTTATTGAGCATTTATAAAAAACTCGGTCATTGTCGAGAACATCTAGACTGAAACCTCCCAAACATGACAAATTATTTAATTACTTAAAGTCATTATTTTTTAAATTAATTTCTGTACACATTCACAATTGAAGTTAACCTGAGTAAGACACATTTTGTATCACAGCGTAAATAGATTTTCAGCAAAAGATCATATTCAATAGATCATAGATCATTTTTTTATTGCCTTCAATGATTACCGAGACCTTTAAGTACCTACTCTTACGTCACTTTGAATAGTACTTTTTAGGAAAAAGACAAAATAAATCGGTTATATCGTATTTTAGAGATCGATTGTTTAACACAAAGTTGTTGGGCAAAAATATATTTTCATTTTAGGAAGCGTTACCGAATGACACCCTGTATAGACATTAACATCAGTCTCTTTTTGTAAAATCATTAAAACACACACAGTCTTTTCAAGCCAATTCATTATTGTCCGAATATACGAACAATTATAATTATGCCCCGCTTCCATAAATTATAAGTAAATTTTCGTAACTTTGTAAAGTTGCTCATTTATTTGATTTATTAAATTTGAATTGCTACTGAAAGAAAATCGTCTAAAATGATTTTCGATCAACGGAATGAAACAGGAATTCTATCTGTCACATCTAGGTGATATCAGAAATAGAATTCGACATATTTCGGAACGCTCTAGATCTAGAAGGTTAAATATGTTAGAAGAGGAAAGTCAGGTTGTTGTTGTGTTAGTTTATTATTATAATACTTTATAAATTATCGTAAAGTATTTTCTTTTGTTAAATTTTTTTGCAATCTTTATTTCTACTCAAAGTCGTAAATTGAGTGATTTGTTATGCGTTATTACGCGATTTGTTAAGCCTTTCAATGAGTCAAATATGATTGGGTTTTCGTACTTCCCAATATTACTTAAGAATTGTAATTTCATATCCGAATTGAATAAATTTTTAATTGAATCTATTAAATTTATTTAACCATAAATACCACGTAATTTTTTTAAGGAAACAAAAAAAAAACATAGGTCTTATCAACAAGTCCATTCATATAGTTTGGCTATTTTTTTGTGTCTGTGATGTGTGTGTATGTATCTCATGCTTAACTTAGTGCTTAGCTTGACTAACACAATATAATAATACCAACTTTGATCACACGAAATAGTACATACATTAGTAACAATATTTTTTTACAAGCTATATTATTATTTTATTTTCATATAACATATCTCCCTACTGAGACTAAACACAAGTGCCGCAGATAGGGCTGACCTGTGTCTTATAACAATTGAAGGATGCTGTTGGAGCATGATGCGGTACAGAGGTGAAGCAAAACCCTAAACGCATTCTTGTACTGCACCCCAAATGACTTACGGTGCTATGGTAATAATACTCTAAGGACACCCAGCACTCACGGTGTGTTAGCGATAATGTGGGATTATAACGAAACCTAGACCACAGCTAACAAATATATTCATCACATAATTGTTGACCGTTGACAAACCGTATCGAACCCGAGACCCTCAGTTTGGCATTGCGTCAAAGGAGTCGTTATTTTTTGTAATTATTCTTAATTACGAAATAAGTATCGTCACAAACATTTGCTACTGATTTTCCTTAAAAACATTTTACATTTACATTATTGGCACAAGTATGTTAATCAATATGTTGAAATAAATATTGAGTTAGCGTACGTTTCTAGCAAAGGATGCCAAAATTCAAGTACTTGGCTTCGACGCTGCAGGCACTGATAAAATTTTAAACAGCTTTCTTTTGACTTTACTGTACAGCTTTTTATGAAATGGATTGTTATTGTTTTGTCATAAAAAATATAGAAGGCTCAAAACGATGTATTCAACAAGCTTAATTCATTTATTTTAGCACTAACAATTACTTGACACACAAACAAAATAACCAATCTAAAGAGTGGCTATAATTGTTGTTATAGAAAAATAACAATAGCTAAAGAGTAAACAGTCATATTTTGTGTATTGCTAATACAAATTTGTGATATTACATAGGAATATTTGTAAATTAAATTCATATAAATTAACAATGAGATATTCCTGTGATAATGCAAAGTCTTCTTCATGTCGGAGTAAAAAAACCTTTCACATCGTTCGATGAAACATCTTCTACTCCACTTCAGTCAAAGAGAATGTTCATACCTAATTGATTTAAATAAAGCAGTATTTATAGAATTATACACTTATAGTAACATCTAAAGCTCAGATCGAACACGTCCTACACATCCGGTCATAAATCTAAAAAAATTATTTAGCGATTTAAAATTTAAATTAATTAACTATTTATCTAATTGTATTTGTACAGAATGGATTGTAAATAAAAATGCATTGGATCGCATTTCAACGATAGGGTCCTATATTTATTCGTTTTTTATTATATGTTATGTGCTATAGGTATAATTTATTGTTAATAAATTCGATATATATTATGTTCTGTGGTAATAGGCTTTATCATAAGACATTTATATGTATTTAAAAAAAACTTTATTTCATATTAACTTCTTTGCACTTACGAATCGTCGATTAATTATAAAAAAAATACTCTACAATGCCAGTTTCCAAATCAAATCCGATGAGAAGAACTTGCAAGAAACTCTTTGCCAATTCTTTAAAACGATAGATGAAGTTAATTAGGTAACGGACATATTTGTATATGTTTAAAGAACATAGCGATATTGTTTTTCTATTATTGCACGAGCTAAGATAAAAAGCCATAAACTTGTTCTCGGAAATCTAACACATAATAGTATATAAACTCCGTGTGATGATTGGGTAATATTAGATTTTATCAAGATGTTCCGTTCAGCTGTCGTGTTTCTAGCTGTGATTTCTGTGACCTTTGCAAGTCTTGCTTTAATGGAACCGGACCCAAAGCCAGATAAATATAGTAAGTGGTATAACAATTTCTATTTAAAATTTATTTATAGGGGAAATTAAAAATGGTTAAGGAAAGTTCAAGAAGATAAAAAGCCTACGCAAGTGAATGTCTCTTAATTATATAAGGTTTTAAAATGAAATAACACTTTAGAGCTGTTTGAACTGGTTGTCAGAAGCATGTTTGAACAAACGGTTTCTTTTTATAAAATTAAATAAATTTACTTCATAGTTTGCTTATAGGAAATATCATATATTTAGTTTTACATTCCATTGTACATAATTGCTTATCACCATGACCTTATTCTAAACAACTTTATTAGGTTTATTTCAACGTGTTATCATTACTATTTATAATAAACATAATATTATAGATATACAAGGAAAAACAAGCCAATTCTAACTGGTCGATCGATTATAGTTGCTGTGCAGTGTAAATTACTGTACAGAAGATAAAAAAAAATTGGGATTGAATCGCTCTTAATGAGATAAGAACATTTGTGATACATGATCACGCTTAAAAAAATTAGTCAGCTTGAACGACCAGAAACTACTTTTTACCTTAATAAACCTTATCTGTATAAATTCTTGCCACAGAGGACATCGAGGGATGCTATGTTAAGGACATTGACCAAGTTATACCGTTTGGCGGATTTGCTCCATCTAAAACCAGTTGTACTGGATACAGATGTGGAGATTTAGTCACCATTGAGTCGTAAGTATTATATATATATATATATCGTAGTCTAGGGAGAGAGGGATTCACTGCACCATTGCATAGCCCATTGCTTAGAAGCCCCAGAAAGGCCTCTCCAAAAAGAAACATAATATATACTATCCTCTGTGACTTTATGTCTATGGTCGTTTGTCTAGAGTAGGTTTCATTGTTGGACTGTTGGACTGTTGCTCGTTCAAATTGACCGGATTATTAACACACTGAATGCTAATATGAATTTCACATAAAATTCGTAGAACTAATCGAGAGCTATGAATGCGATAAATAATTTTGCATTAATCGCTAATAACACAATAACTACGATCCGTTGCTAATCCGCAAACAGTTATAATCTCTTTGTGGACGGTACAAAGTTAAACACGAGTTGCACTGAAACTTGCAAAGCTGCTTGATCATTTTTAATGAAAACCCTCTTCTTTTCCACGTATGAGAAAATGGTAAATGTCCAAGACGCAAATACAAGAGTTTCAAACAAAATCTATTAATTTCAAAATATTACTAGGGAATCATTTATTAGTATGAGTTTATTAAAAAATAAATCTCTACTCTGTACTGTTTTAATGTGCTTATTACGTGATATTGTGTTCACTATGTATAGTTAAAATAAACATTTTTTTTAAATGTCGTGCGTTGGAGGCCGAATCATCTTTTTATTATCGTAGACCTCGGTTGGGGTTACCTGATGAGACCCTTGTGCCTTTTAGTTAAGACGGGCTGAATATAGGGGATATGATTTAAGCAAGTCTAAGTCACGTTCGCCTCTGCCTCTGTTTCATTGGCTTTATAACATGAGGTCTTTAGTAATTGGCGATGCCATAAAAATGATTTGACCACAATTTTCTTCAAAATCATGTATACGGTTTAATTGCTTAACTAAACAAACAAAGCTTTAAATAAAAAGTTAACAGATCGCTGTAAGTGCTAAAGCACCAAATTCGATGTCGTCTGTTTCGCATGATTCGTCTGTTCTACGGGATCAAAATCCCGTAGAACAGTGTCAAACTCAAAATATCTTTATTCAAGTAGGTCTTTATAAAGACACTTTTGAATCGTCAATTTTTAAACTACCACCGGTTCGGAAGGCAGTCATCTACCGAGAAGAACCGGCAAGAAACTCGATAGCCGCTCTTTTAAAATAAACAATTAGAACAAAATTGTGCTACTGACAATTAAAATAACAAAGCATTGTAAAGCTACTCAAGAATTGAACTGTCCCGATGCTGAGCCAATTGCCGACACATTAGAGGGATGTTTAATGTGTCGGCAATCATGTCAGTGGGGAGACACTGAATCTTTATATTTAAAAATGTTAAATAGGTTTTCAATATGGTTTCTTTTTCAGTTGTGGTGTGGCCGTTGCTGGACCTCCATGCAAGTTAGTTGAGCATAAAGACGTCATTTTAAACCCATACCCGAAATGCTGTCCCACTATTGAATGTTAAGCTAATAAATGTGAATAAAAATAAACCATTTTACAAATTGATGTGCTATTTACATTTTACATAAGCCAATTTGCTCTTAGCAATACAACTTGAAGACGGACATGTGATATTTGTTTAATTCTCAGCGGAGCTTGTGTTAACAACTTATTTAAATAGTTGTTGCCTTGGTGGCCTTTAGTTTAGTTTTGTTAGGTTTATATGAAATGCTTTATGGTAAGAGCAGTTTCTCCTTTTCTTGTTAAAAGAAATCTGACTGAAAAATCTTTGGGTGTTAAACCTTTTTTTTTGTTAAAAATGGTATTCAGTATTAATTTTAAAAAAGCAACCCTCCAAACTACAATATATTTATATATGGTGTTAACAATGGATTGTTTCGAAAATAAAAATTCTCATTTAAAAAAATCAAAGTCATATATTCATCTTACACATAAAAATATCATTTTACGGATACATTCAAACTTATTGAAATAAATAAAAAATACAAAAATTTACTACATCAATTAAACGATATATTAACTAAAATAAATGCGAGTTTGGTAGGCGCGATACTTATTCATAAAAACTAAATCAACCCTATTTTTTTTCTATATTCATCGTAAAGATTCAAACACAAGCTGCAGACTGATTTAGATTTTACAAACATACTTTAGTTTTTATAACGCATACCATTCCTTAAAACTAAGCCGAAGGCCATTTTGAACTTAACATTTGTCTTTATTTATCTGCGACGGACTTTATAAAACAGAATACACCTATTTCAATACTTGAAATAATTATTTCATTCAATTACTATTACGTATAAAACCGGAATATTTTGGCGAAAGTGTGCCTCTTATCATTTAGCAACTTATTTACATGTACGTCCGGACTTTATCCTTATAATTTAACGCTATGAAGCATGTTTTAAACAGGGTAAAAAAAGTAATGGAAGGAAAGACATTCATCGACAAATCGACAAAGACCCTTAGGTCGGCAGTCATACATAGTTGGCCTATGACGACTAAGACGTCACAGCACTGTTTACAGCTGCAAATTATAGATGTCGCTACACTGGTAATCTATATAGCGTTTAAAAATAATTAATTGAACTCTATATTGAGGCCGGTATACTATGGAACCCCTAGTTTAGAGAAAATTAACTGGAGTGCTCTCTTTGATATCTACGGTTCCTCAGGCACTTACTTTGGCGTATACAAGACGTGGTCGCTGATTAGTATCAAATGTAGAAAAGAAGATAAATAAACGCTAGTCCCATTAACACAGTGGACAAAGTACAAAAGGTTTTCGAAAAAGCCAAATTCGTAAATCCTTATTGAGCATTGATAAAACATGTAGACACATTTAAAATTAATATCTGTAACTAGTTCGAGAATATGAGATTTCATAACGATACATAATTGTGTATAAAAATTGTAAAAACACTTGCACAATTGTGTGTTTGTGCAATTTGAGTGAGACACTTGTATCACAGCGTAAACAGGATTTCAGCTAAAGATAATATTCTAGACCATAAATTATTTTTTTATTGCCTTACATAATTAAGAGTACATTGAAGTACGCTTTATTACGTCACTTTGCACACTATATAACGATTTATCGTCAAAGAGACAAAAGTAATCTTTAGATTTATTTAGATCAGTTGTTTGATTACTTAATACATAGGATGTTACGGAATGCTCCCGAAAAATTATAGGACAAATTTTTTTTTTCAATTTTTGGGAGCGTATCACCCTGTATAGTCCCAATACATCGTTTTGCAATTACACATTAACAGACATCAGTCTCATTTCGTAAAATCATCGAAACACACAAACAGTCTTTTCGAGCCAATTAGTAATAGTCCGAATACGCGAACAATTTTAATTTAGAATTTTAAATTTTGACATTCCCACAAATACAACGGACCTGTCGTAAACTTAATTATCAAAAGCATGTGGAATTCATATTATTCATAGTTTTCCAATTGTCTTCGACAAGGCAACAGTGGATATTAGGTAAAAGGTGATTAGCTCACCTTTTTTTTATAGAAGGGGAGGCAAACGAGCAGGCGGGTCACTCCGAGTGATGTGCCAATCGCTGCCCGTGGACACGCAACGCCAGGCAACAAGTGAGTTGCCGGCCTTTAAGGAAGAGGAACGCTCTTTTTTTGAAGGTCCCCAAATTGTAGTGGCTCGGAAATACCTGCGCTGGCAGTTGGTTCCACAACGAGGTGGTGCGCGGCAGAAACTGCCTTAAAAAAACGCACAGTTGTGGAGCACCAGACGTCAAGGTGGTACGGATGGAATTTCGTATTCTGCCTCGACGTTCGATGATGGAATTCAGCTGCAGGTATTAGTCCGAACAATTCATCAGAGCACTACCCATGATAAATGCGGTAGAAGATGCGGAGGGAACCTACATATACCATGTATACGCTGCAGAAATTTCAAGATATTTATTCAGAAAACTTTGATGTATTTGCTACAGACATTTTAAAATCATTAGCACCCAGTATTAGGAATTATTTGTTCTGTAATATATGTTTTAAAGTGACTTTTAATTGTAATTACAGATTTTAATTGTAATTGTCAAGAGATGGCGCTGATAGCAAAAACAGAATCGTTCATAAAATAAACTCTAATGAGTCAATATTAAAAAGCATTGAGATTCCTACAGTTAACTGTTACAACTAAACGATCTGAGTACCTTTGTATATTACAGTTTCCTAATCTAAACAAAAATATATATAAAACATGATTCATTATATACGTAGGGTATACACACAACCACAATACTTATAAACAAATGGTACACGCATTTGGCACTTTTATAGTTGTTCATGGGTTATACCAGACACGGCACGAGAAAATCAGGTCCATTTAAAATAACGGATTCGAACGCGTATCTTAACACCTGAAGTGTCGATGAAAATTCTCGTTTAAATCCGTCAAATGTTATTTAAATGAAGTTTACAACCTATAATACCTTGTAATGTCACAAATCGGTAGATTTAAATTGTTAAAAAAGAAGATATATCATAGACAAACGTGTATGTTGATGCATGTCAAATTTGGTGTTTTGTTAGTTTTGACATTTGTTGTAAATTGTCAAATCATTCTGTCAGATCTTTGTTCTGTTCATAACGCTAATGCCGCTTGTCTCGATCACTACGGACCGCGAACATACAATATAAATTATATTGATTATTTGTATGTTTTTGATGCGCGGTTATTTTATTTCAGTATACAGTGTAAACTCTATAACGACACTGAAGGGACTGTGCATTTTATGGCGTTATACAGAGTCATCGTTAAATGGAGAGAGGAAAAATCATTTTACGGTTTACAAGTTAAGCCAACCAAAGCTTTAGAGAAAAAGATTTCGACGCTTTAGAGAAATTGTCGTTCAAAGGAATGACGTTACATGAAGTGTAACACTGTATGTAAATTATCGACATTAAAAAAATATCTATATTTCCTTTACTACTATAAAAATGATATCACGGCTTGGAAAATGAATTTTTGTGGTCCAAAATGTAAAAACTATTTAATCACTGCAGTGAGATAATTGCAAAAGTGACACTGAATATCTTTTGGGGTTCTTCTGTGAACTGCGAACCCATCTTAACTTTTATTTATGCTCAAAAGTGGTTGTTAACAATCCTAATTGAATATTTCGAAATGTAAATTTAATTAATATCAAAAAGGTCCCCCATCCCTGGTCTGAACATGTGAAATATTTATGGATTCACCAGGATCGATTAGTATCGATTCAAGTCACAGCGCTAAGTACCGATCGGTAGTACAATTTTGTCAAAATTAACCTTGAGCATGAAGCGAACTTTGTTCCATTTGAGGGTTAGCTTCCATACGCAAACCATACTTTGGAATAATGATGAACGAACAATATTCCAATTTTAAACACTAAACATAGACAAATATATTTATGGTAGTTTGAGCGTGAAATTTCACCGGGTATTACGTCAATGTCAGATTTTGACAGTTGACATTGATTTGCCATAGTTTCGATTTGATTATTCGAACGTTGCACACTTCCGTTCCAAATACAAAAGCGGAACTCCAATTTTGAATATAGAATTCTATTGCCGTACATCTACGTATAGTCCCCGCTTATTACGTGTCGTTGAATTTGATATTAGAGATTTCAACATTTGAGCAATTAGCGAAAATTAAACTTGGCGTAGAAACATTGATGTTTGATGCTAACGCTAAGAAATTAAATAATTTAGATACTATACTCAAGTCAATTTATAGCTTATTAGTGCTACTAATAAGTAGTACTAGTAGAGCCGAAGCAGATTTTATAGACGTTACGTTAAACTTTTAACAAAATGTCACTACGTCAAGTTGTGTCTTAAAACCAAGTGGCCACGTGGTGCCAAGTCGCTGATACACAAGCGATCTTGGCCAATGTCTGGTCGAAAAGGCCTTGACTAAATCATGTAAGGCCAAGAAGCCAAGAAGCTCCCAAACTATATCTAAGGCTTATACCACGATGTCATACGCTGAGCACGGCGACAGTTTGCGGCGGACGTCACGCTCGTGGTCCGCTTTTCTCGCCCAAACTTTTGACAAGCTGTTCTGTCAGTTCGCTGGAAATATTGATAAACATATTAAAAAAAAAAATTTATTACTTATGAATTGTATGAATATGTGAGATATACGTCATATAATAACTTTTTACATCTTCCTTATTTACTTTTTACAGTCATATGTCTTATGAAAACTAACTTTTTTCAATATAATATCGTGTAATGGAATAATTAATAAAGACTCGGTTATCATTTGGTGTCTTTTTAGATCTACTCCGAGTCGTGTTAGACCTTGTTTTTAATTTGTATTTCTGTTATTTATTTTCTATAAGGTTTGTTCGTTGCGCTTATAAAAAAAATGGTTGCGACCCCAAAATATACCATAATCCTAATTATTTTAATTTAATCGATCATTTATATGACAATTTTCTACATAGATATTGCTGTCAGAAACACAAATAATGTTACGAAATATTTTTCATACTTATATATCAAGGGATCCATATTCCTTGCCAACATATAGAGCAGCCACCAATCGCCAACATCGGTCTTTCGTGACAAATAGACGGCTGACTGCATTGACATGGAACGAGCGCGCGCGTGCAGAAGACGCGGACGGATCGAAGGGGCGAACAGTATTACTAGTCTGGAAAAATATTTATTTTTATGCACATGTAAATTGTAAATGTTGGTATATGAGCAACGGCCTTATCAGAAATCGTTATAATAAATTTGGATTAGAAGAGGTAAAATAGGAAAAGTTAAGGGTCCTCTGAGTAGCAGAGGTTGGTGTGAGTTGAGTCTCCCACATAGCCCTGTGACATTTGGGTTGTGAAGAATGAAAAGAATAAGTCAAGTGGCGGAGAGTTTTTTGCGATTATCCTTGTGCTTCTTCTCAGCAAATATAGGGAATTAGTATTTTTAGTTTTACATTTTCTTGATATGTACGCTACTTATCTCTACTTTATTCACTTTATATTTGTTCTCTCGAACTACTTAAAAACAAAGCATAGCAGAAATACCTTTGATATATCAGTTAAAAACTTTTATAACCAATTGTATACGAGTTGTCATAAACGATAATTTATAGTAATGTTCATATTGATCTAAATGCGGGTAGGTCACAAAAACACGTAAATAATTTTGAGGGTAGACGAAAATTTAAAATAATTTTCCCTGTGAAACGCGCGTATAAAAAACCCACCTGTATATAACGAGTAGAGTCAACACAATCGCGAGTATAATGTACCAGAACCAGAGGAATATGTAGGTTTTCTCGTTGACAATATTCAGCGGCAGGATGCAGAGGCTGTCGTGCGTTTGTATGGAGCCAGACGCACCATACTTGTGAAAAGTACATTTCGTTACGCGGGGGAACACGTATATCATCGGATCGTATCTGTAATAGAATAGCAGCGTAGTAGTGAAGTGGTTTTAACATTTCACATATTTTTCACATAGAATCGTATCGACACGTGTACCGTCAATAGTTTTCCACGAGCTACGAGAATACCAAAAATAAACTGCTCTAAAAAGATACCCACAACTTAGTTTTTGAGGTTAGACACTGTTTAAAATCTTAACACAGCATTTAGGTTTTATATTTTAAATAGTTTGCACTATAATAGGGTTTGGGTTAGAATAAACTTGTGTTACAAACGATAAACCTCTCTCTTTAATACATATTACAACCACCAACCAACAAATCTAAACGAAATATTGACTGAAAATCTACGCGCAACACTTTTCTATGTGCAAAATTAACACTAAGTATGAAAGTAAGTATATCGTGAACGGTTTGTCTTTTGATTGTTTGTTATTTTGTAGTTTTAAAAAAAAACAGGTGTGGTCAACAAACAAATATGAAATAGACCTAAAAAGTTTATTTATTCATGTCATCTGTCAATTACAATCCGAACACGACTTGAAGCATTGTCAAAATTGTTATAAAATCGGTTAAAAAGTTTCATATTATTGTATATACATCTTACCTCTCTTCCTGCGGCACATCACTATACCCTAGCACCCTGGTACCATATGAAAGGAACTCTCCATTAAAAAAGCTGTCCATCATCCACATTTGTAGGATAATGTTCACCAGGCATAGAAGCTCACACCCCCAGTATCGGAATGCATAAAGTTTGTGTTTCTGTAATGATTTATGTGATTATTTAATTATAAGTGTCTCTATTATCTGTAACTATCAGTGAAATTACGAAAGTATATTTATAAATTCTAAAGATGAATATTCCAAATATTTCAACACGCCATCATTCTCAATCCGATTAAATTCACGAAGGTATGAGACAGAAATATTTTAGTGAAATTACAACAAAAAAAAAGTATAATTTTAATAATACAAACATGAATATATCAAAAGGAGCATTCAGAACAATGTAATTCTTTTACGCAATGTGATTCAAAGTATCCGCATTCAAATTAATTTATTCCAAGGCTTTAATTATAAGCCTACTATAATACCGAGGCTTGTTAAAAGGCAACAAAGAAGGTGAAACTACTGAATTGTGAACCTTGTTTTGATGATGAAAAAGTTTGGGATTAAATTAGCTCCAGCTTAGCCTTGCTTCAAAAAGTGTACTGGGATCATTTCCAAAAAAAAAATCAAACAAGCCGAGTTTCTTGCCTGCCTCATCTCAGCTTTGTCGCGTACCAACAGGCGTAGAGTCATTTAGATTTAAGACGATTCAAAATGGTCCCTATGTACTGTGATATTGATATTTTGACTTTGTCTATTCTAGTGAGTTCAGTAACAATTGCATAGGTTTAAATAAAAAAATTGTTAAGACTCAAAAATGATTGGCTAATTCTACAAAGACTTGGAAATTAAGAATGAATTGATAAGGAATTAGGGCATTAATCCACAGATTAGGAGACCCTGTGTCGTCTTTATCATCCATTAGAGATGAATGATCATTGTTCATAAGACATTCCCTGACATACAACTCTTCATTCGAGATACAATGACACATTGAATATAATGTGCCATTCACCAACATGATCCTATGTTATCAGATCCAGGTCAAATACCTCCGTTTCTTTTTATTTATTTTTTTAACTCAGCAAACTCAAAATATCTTTATTCATGTAGGTTTATATCTTTATAGAGACACTTTTACACTACCAAAGGTTGGGAAGGCAGTTATCTACTGAGAAGAATCGGCAGCAAACTCGATAAGCTACACTTTTAAAATAAACGTTTCATATAAAATTATGTTACTTTTATAACTATGCAAATAACTAAAGCATTCTAAGGCTAGTCAAGAATTAAAGGAAATTCGGAAAATGGAAAAATAATTAATAATTAATCTTGTCTTAAGAGGTTTTATACCGATAACCTTGTTTTAGCGAGTGCAAAATTGATCGTAGTAGTGCCTTCGTTGATGTAAGTAATAATAAAACATTTTATTTTTAAATTAAATTTGAGCTATATTTTTGTAGGGAAGAATATGTTGATTATTAATAAGAGTAACTTTAAATATAAAACCAAATCTAAGTCTTAAGTCTAAGGAGTATTTTCATACATTTTTCAAATTAATGATTTTAAATATTGTCTTTCTTTTTTATAGTTTATTTGTAAAAAAATAATAATACATATAGTATTTAATAATAGAATAATTAAAAAAAAAATGGGTAATTGTTTGAAATTTTCAATTTTTTTTTCACTTTTTCATTGCACTTAATCAGACCGACTTCATTTATTACGGACGAAAATATGGAATCCAAAGAATTTCCTTTATCAAGAGCAATAAAGATACGACAGGAATCCTACAATTAATTCCATATTCCTCATAATGACATCCTTCATCCAGTTGGACACTGGATCTCTCCTGTATTACACTATGTACTGTTTTCAATTTTATTTTAATTGTTCATTTGTACATAGAACAAAAACTTTACTCATTTATGTTGTTACGCTTATGAATCACCCAAACAATTATAAAAAAAATAGGCTGAACATTACTTGCCAGTTCTAAAATCATGGACGTAGAGCAAGGAGAACTGGCAAGTCCGCCACTATCAATCTAATATTGTAATCTAATGCTTATATTGCGATGCAACTGCCCATTCAATAGTTGTCAAACTGTGTCAAAAAGCAAACTGTAATCATATTAGCCCAAAATAAGGCCAAAATAAGGTGAGATATGGTATTCTGTTTTTCCATCAGTATCCCCTTATGCCTTGAGAAACTGTATAGAATCAAATTTATTCATAAAAATGCAAATATCATAAATATTTATGAAATCACTTGAGAGTTATCTCTCTATGTTTATTCAACATTTGATACGTAATCGGTTTGTTTGAATAATATGAAGTGATACGCGATCAAGTGGATTATTTATGATTGGGACTTCACGGTCTATAAATCCGTGATTACTAAGTTAAAAGGTTCATAATCGACGTGAACTTTTAAATTTCAAAGGGAGTTTTTATTAAGTTTCTAAGACCCAATTGAAGGATTAATACTTAGACATGGTTACGACAATTTATATAGTTCAAACTAACAAACTAAAACTAACTAAACTAACAAAAAATAGTAGTTTAGTATCAAACTTTTTTTTAAATTGTTTTTAACCCTCTTAGTCTCTAAGCAGTATATACCGATTAGAAGCTTACACCATTTAGGTCCCAAATTTCAGGTCCATACTATTAAAATCCGTTCCACATGTATAAGTATTTTTCAAATGAATTATTTATTGTTGTTGATACTTGAAATTTCATAACCTTGAACGCGTTTGAAATAAAGATTATGCGGGTGATGTACATGTTCCAAATACCATCAAAATGTCAAGAGTTTTTAATCATAGTTACCTTAATAACTAGACATTTTCTTATTTACACATTCCTTGGCCCGGTAATGAATATAAGCTAGAGTTTCAGCGATATTATTATATCAAAGCAAGCGCTATTTAGAATAATTGTTCACACACGGTCATTGTTAGCGATTTATAGCTTGTGTTTGTGTTAACACATTCATATACAAATACTTATATAAATAAATATATATTATAACACAACAGGCCACAGCCAACAAGCATGCTCATCATATAATTGTTGAAGTTACCGGGGCTCGAACCCGAGACCCTCTGTTCAGCAGTCTGCCACCACCACTGAGCCAAGCGAGTCACTTTAGTATGCCTCGAGCTTCAAGGTGACCATTGTTGCATCAATTATTCATACAATTGATCTACCATTACATATATTGAGCGGCAGAGGATGTTTTTTAAGAAGCAGGTAAACCTGAACTAAATTTATAACTGCGAATAACATATTATTTGCCTTTGTATTGTTTGTCTTTTATTTGATTATATTAATATTTATTTGCCTGTTTTGTATTATGTGACTAAACATATTTATTTCACTAAAACTTAATTAATGCACTTACTCAAACGTTCTTTCTTGCCTCTAATTATTTTAATACCCTGTTAGCATCTAGATCTTGAATATTTATCGGTACCACAAGCAGTCACTCCACATTTAACACAACGATGTAAAAAAATTAACGAAATATATTTTCTAAATTACAGTGTTACAAAAAGGAATTAAAATAAATGCTGTGTGTAATTATTATTAATTAAACTAGAACAGCGAATAACTAAACTAATAAAAATGCTTTGTTACAAAAATCCGGATCCACTGAAAAAAAAAGCGAGGCAGATGTGACTTACACCTGGCTATTGTGTTCCCCTCAGATTAAATCGGGACGAGGGACATGATTTGCGAGGGTGAAATATAAATACGCCATAAGTTTTCCCAGCTTTAAAAACCCGTGTTAAAAACAAAAATAATTGATATATACGAGTAATGGTGTATCTCTATTTAGAGTATCTTTACGCCTAGTTCTTATCAACCGCTCAGCGCCTTTAATTTGGGAACTGGCAGTAATTACATTCACTGTAAAGTTTTTTACGATTCAGAAGTTTAGTAAAGTTAGCTGTATGAATAAAGATATTTTTGACACACACTTAAGTTTTTTTAATGCAAAAATTTGAAGCGATCTACGTATACCAAGCTATTTTTACTAAAACCTCTTTTATGAGAATTACTTTTTGTAGAGCATTTGAGATTGAGTGCAATTAGCGGGCTTAACACTTAAAATCAATTTCTTTCAGGGAGACATTGAAAAGTGCAAAGTTACAATCAAGAAAGACCCGAAATGGGATCGCGTAGCAAAATTCGGGGATCGAGAGATTTTAATGTTATATATATTATTTTATAATTTTTGTGCAATTTTTCTAATTCAAATAATTCTAAAACTAATTAATAAATCATCAAAACTGTTAATTTATTTTTCTTTTAAATTTGTATGGGTTCGTGAATGACAAAAGTTTAAGAAGCCCCGGTCTAGATGATATGAGTCGTATCCATTCAAAACAGGTGCAGGAAATCAAAAGACGCGTATTTTGAACAGGATATTGGCCTTCAATAATTTCTCGCATCGTAAGTGGTACAAGTCCCTTAAGTTCCAAGAGTTTTTATAAGCACGACTTCCTTTAGCTCTTACGATTATAAAACATACCTCTACCATTAAACTTTAATGTCTACAAGTTACAAAAATTATAATTTTTTTAAATTGTTTTCACTGCGAATATCCTTTATACAATAATTTATGCGTTATATTATTAACGACTCAGATATAAGAAATATGCAAGAGCAGTTTAACATCATGGAACACAATCTTGTTCTTCAGTACATTGACTCGTCAGTCACCAATGTACCGTTAAGTGAACTGCGTAGGCTCGACTTAAATGGCCACTTCCGAGACAACTTTTTTAATTCTAAAGCAGATCTGCTTTAATAATTGTTCCATTGATAAGTACCAATCTCGGCTCAGAATTATTTGACTTGCGAATTTTGGGATCGCGGTTTTTTGCAATTTGAAATAAAACATATATTAATTAGTGTGTGAATTAGTCTCTCGCCTATGTGAAACTTTCGATACTTTCACATGAACTGGTTCGATCCAGTTTACGATTGGTTTAAATGATGACTTCCCGAGTTTGAAAGTTTTAAATTAACGTTTCCCAATATGGACAAAACTATGAAGGATCTTAAATAATATTAAAATTAAGTAACGCTAGAAAGGTCTTGGTTGCGATTTTGTTTATAGACAAGAGCGAAGAACGATGTTTTTCTTCATCTGGGAAAACGCGGAAACATGCAAGCATCGATACAGCAAATAAATTCCGCCAGCTTTTTTGGTGCTCTACCACAAACACCCAACTTATTATATGCTATTATTAATAAAATAATAAAAGGAATATTAAATTATATACTCGGCATTTGACAATCAAAAATATAATGCGTTTTATATGAAAATAAAAAAGGCATCAGAATAATAAAAAATAAACTAACGGTATATATATTAAAATCACATCACAAACGTCAAAGCCTTGTGGGCAAGCGTGGGAAACGATACTGAATGGAGATGAATAAAGCACTTGTTTGTCACGCACGAGTAGCCCAGATAATAATACATCATATGTTGAATTTATAGGATATGAATGAAAACAGTACTGGACTTAGAATATAAGAGACATCAGATCGTTTCGGCTCGATACGGTTCGACTCCTGTTAGAGTCGGTCACAACAGCTGATGGACATATGTATTTATAATAAGCATATGAAACAATGTGGTGAATGTAAACCCATAACACAGGCTATAAAAAACCTTGAGACTAAAATATGTGTATTTTATATGATTGTTTAGTATACAAATAAACAAAACATACAGGTTTGTAATTGAAAAAAAACTAGTTAAACCAAACATGAAGACTTTCAAACGATTAAGGGGAATAAAACTGAGTCATTACCTGTTCACAATCGATAAAGTGGGAAAAGCCTATTTTTATGGAAGGTTATCGTCTGGTATATGAAAAATCTCTTATCTTGCCATTCCAGGACTAACAATTTGCAATTTTTGAGTATTTTGGTTGAAAAGGCATACTTTACCGTAAACGAAAGTTTTAGAGGACAAAGATAACTTTAACGTGTCGGCAATTGGCTCAGCATCGGGACAGTTCAATTCTTGAGTAGCCTTACAATGCTTTGTTATTTTACTTTGGTAGATGACTGCCTTACGAAGCGGTAGTAGTGTAAAAATTGGCGATTCAAAAGTGTATTTTTAAAGACCTACTTGAACAAAGATATTTGGAGTTTGAGTTTGAGCAATTAACTATTGCTTACTTAAAACTCAAAAACTTAAACAAAAAGGCATCAGAGAGAGAGGAATGGAGAAGTATCATATCTGCATCGTGGAGCCTTACGACTCTAGAACACCTTGGAAAGTGGTGGTGGGATAAGAGTGAAATTTTCAGTTTATAGAATATTACTAGTTTATAGAAGAGAATCGGCATAAGAAAAGAGCATAAGGAGACGTCGCCACCAATAGACACTCACGTGGCTGGAAGCTCGTGGGTGCGTTTGGAGCTTTTATCTTGATGAACCCTAAGTCGTATTGGTTCAGAAATATCGTGGCATTACAGAGTATACACATAATCTTTTGATTGCTTACTTGATCTATTCAAGTTTCTTACGCAATGTTTAATATAATGATACAACATCTCTAGTTGCGCCATGTTGGGTCAACGGCCCAAGCAAAAAGTTCGGGCGTATACGAGTCACGACTCAATTCGTAAGGAAAAATTTATGACGTTCCGATTTCCCTGATTTCACATAACGAACAAAACATTAAACTGGTAAATCTCACGAGTTAATTTGATGGGGATTATTTTTTGGCGAAACGTTACGTTTGATTATTAAATTCACATTGACAATTATGCAATCACTCATCATCACATATAGAGTCGATTTCATTGCTCATATTGCGAAACACTTGTACAGCAAAATAGTACTTTTATGTCACTGGGTAATGACGTATCCGGATATTGTAATGCACTACGCGTAAGTTGGTAGGAATGTAGGTATAAAGGCACGGCTTCTATCCACATGTTATTATGCCATACACGCGGTGAAAGGAATCAAATCGAGTTGTTAAGGCATTCTTTGTAAAGCCTAAACGTGTGAAAAAGAAACATCTATATGTACCGAGAGTTCAACAAAAAGAAGTATTTGTTTAGTAGTTGGAGCATCCGATTGAGACTACTAGAAATCAATTTGCACGTATTTAAAATATAAGAAATTGTAGGTTTTGCTCGCGGCTTTGTCCGGATGGTTTATATGCAAAAGGAATTTGGAAAATCGGTCTATATACAGCAGTGTTGAAATTTTCGAATCCTTCAAAACTTTCTTCGTGATGAAAAATAGCCTATGCCCTTAATCCATCTCCATACCAAATTTCATCGAAATCGGTTCAGTGGTTCAACCTTATTATACATACATACATGCATAGTATGGATAAGACTTAATATTATCTACTCACCCTTTCGTGCCTTATGAAATAGCCAATAATTATGTCTTTCTTCTTGTCTTTCTGTTCGGCGTCGCACACTCCAATGTGCAGACCCATGAGGATAGTCTGTAAAAGACCACCTTCGAAGGCATCCCACAGGTATTTGGGCGTGTAACACATTATCGCCTGGAATTAACATTTAAACTCTTAAAAAATAAATCAGTCTTATTCCATCAACCTAAAACCCTACTGAACAGAGGGGTCCGGTTTCGATTCCCAGTCGGTGACTGCTGATGAACATATTTGTCCGCGGTGGTGTGGGTGTCATGTGTATGTATTTAAAGTTTATATGTAGTTGTGTTAGCATCCATCACATAATTAAACGCTTACCTTGGAGCTAACTGACCGTGTGTCCGAAACATGTACCATATACAAATAACAACTCACTTTGATTATTGTCAGTATTTAAAACTATAACGAAACGAAATATTAAAGTACTACTCTTTTCAGTGGGGAGATTTTCAAAATTGTTTCATGTGTTGTTCATTAGTTACAGAGTCCACATACAAACATTCACCCCCTATTTTAGAGGAGGGAAAGAGACTCCTCATAAAAATCCGTTGCTCCGTTTAGACGTGAAAGACGTACAAACGCACACACATTCCCACTTATCGCATCAGTACAGATTTAAAAACACAATCAAAATAGAAACAAAACCTTATAATAAAACGTAATCTATAATTTATTTGTGTCATACACAAATTTTTTCAACGGACCCTGAAACCAATCGTTACCAATAAATATCGGCGTAATAAATTTCAGTCAGTTCCACAATTTTCTTTATATACCAGATCTCTGTATTAGTCTTAGACGTGTTATATCCCTAGAAACGCTTTCGCCAGTAAAAGAAAGTGTCTATTACGAACGTAAAAGAAGAAAAATTCTACGAAGGTCAGTAGGTAAATCACACACTAAACCAGACAATAGAACCGTTTCCGCGTCATACAATTAGCATTTACCATTTATGGCTGATCAGCTGTAAGCCTACCGTTATTGAAACTGACCTGAAATTTACCGTGATCAGGTCATTGGCACACATTGTGGTCAAACAATGTACAGATATGAGAAATCGTGGTTTAGATAAACACTATTGTTTAAAAATAACTTTGCATAGTCTGGTACATTTAAATCACTTTTGGCTTGATTTTTTTTTCATAGAAGGGACTAGGGGGAAGTCACTATGCATAGACTGGGACTGGGCTCACGTGGGAGTGCGTTGCCGGCCTTTTAGGAAAGGGTATGGTCCTTCCGTTACGAACTGCTGGTTCCATAACGTGGTGATGCGTAGTGCACGTCTTACGAAACGCTTACTGGTGGAACGACGGACATCGAGGTGATAAGGGTGGAATTTCGTATTATGCCTGCATGTCAGAAGATGAAATTCATCTGCAGGTAATAAACTGAACTCCACCAAACAAATGTGACAAAAGATGCTGAGAGACTCAATTCTCTACGCAACGCCAGTAAATACGATCAAGAAAACTAGAGCTTATATATATTTATTAGTAGTAGACTAGTAACTTATCATCTCAACTCAGAGGCCCATGGGTTCAAACCGACATTTGCTGCTTTCTATATACGTTTGCTTTTATGGTCAAGGCAAAAAATATGCGGAAACCGGTATACGTTAGACGGAAAATCAAGGACACGCGTCTGGTACAAAAGACTGATTACTTAAGTACATAGAGGTGAACTGTAAACAGTATATAACAAATTATAATTATAAGATGTGTACCTGGAAGAACAGCACGAAGCATACCCACTGGTAGTAAGTATAGTACTTCTTGTCTTGTGCACTGTCATATTCATTCATTACACCTGGGTGCGCCACCTCTTTTCCCACCTGTGAATAGAAAACAATTTATAGAAAAATTTATATCCACATGTTTTCCCCACACATCCCACTGGTGGGGAAGTTACTGCTGTACCTCGATGCGCAAATCGGCCAAAATAGCTCTTGGCTCAGTTATAGCCTATTATACTAATTTAAACTGTGTGTTTTTACAAGTAGATATTTCTTGTTTTATTGTTTACTCACTTTGTTAACATAAGAATGTTCAGTGATTGGTTAACATTGTGTCTAGGTCAATCACTCATACCTATTTGAAAAAACCACCAGTTTTATCCCAAAGGAAATGTGAAATAATACTTTAATTGAGTTATATATAATAATAATTAGCGATAAGGCTGCCCGTTCCTTTCATATGTACTAACAAACAGTTACCATAATTTTTTTTACTCCTACTTTGGTGTTTAAAAAAATTATAATAATAAAATATCTCTTTCAACAAATTTAGGTTATTTGTGTTGATAACAGATTGTCATAAGCTGAGTCTCGTGAAGGCAGTTATGAATCATGTACGTGCTTATTACCTGGACAGCCTTGACCTGATAAATTAACTACATATTAGTAATAACTCATATAAGGCAGTCAACTGCCGTCTATTAATGTAATTGATATGTTTTGATCTTCAATTGTTTTAGACAATGTGACACGCGAAGCAGACTTAAGGAATGAAACATTTTTTTAATGTAAAGGCTTACGTTATAAAGCATTCATAAAGGCATACAATTCATGATTCCACTCTGGATTAACAAAATAACGACGCAATCAGAACTCTTCAATTGTTAAATGCGATTCAAGTTTGATTGAGATTCGCAAAAGCGAGGAAGAGGGCAGTTACACAATTGAGTGACATCTGGGCGCTGATTTTGTGATCATCCAATTTGTTGCAGATTCAACTAATTTTCAGTACATAGATTTTTGTTAAATGTAAAGTGATGGCTGGCCCTACTGGGTCAGGTAGCTTTAAATTTAACTTCGCTATAACATGGAATCCAATCACAAGAGATACTAATATCTAAAGGTTCTTATTTAGGAAATGGCGCAGCGCTTATTACACGGAGCAAGCGAATTAATGGCCTTGGTTCGTACAGATTGTAAGTTAGGTTTACTTGATAAACTTATGAGGAACATTTTGTATTATATAAAGTTACAGCTGAGAGAATAATATTTCACGTTTACGCGCAGCGTTATAACTACTTTTAGTACTAACTCACTAGAGTCAACGGAAGAGAACTATGGTTGAACTTTACAAGATATTTACTTACGAATCCCAAAACGTACCAATAGTTATCCCTTCAATCAAAATATTCCTATTTATATAATATTTCAAATTCATACCAACTACAATAACATCATCGTCTTTTTTATTGCCAAATAATAATTATAATATTTAGAATCGCGCAGTTTGGCTTCCATTCCGATTGAAAATATTTAAAAAAAAGATACGAGGAACACGAATTCCGAATTTGAATTTTAGTAGTTTCAAGTGAACCGAATGAAGACGACAAAATAAATAGTTCAAATATATGGCAACACTATATCACCTTTTCAAAATATAGTACGCTAGTGTAGATAATAGGTTTCTATTAGTATTAATTAGCTTTAGCATGCTATGTAGGACATTAATAATCAATTTCCGAACGTAGGCGTACAATTGAAAGCAGAAATTAGCGGTAATGGACCACGACTTGTCACTTGACCCATTGACCACTTGATTGGTGACAAATGTGAAGCATGTAACATATGATCATCAAGAAATTTGAACCTTATGTAAGGATTTAACCCTCTTATTGGGGAAAAATACAGATAAAACACGTTATGAGCACCGTTTGACATTCTGACCCGTGGCATGAAGGCATTTTACAACATTACGATACGAACATTTAACAAAATAATTGTAAGATTTTTTTTACAATATTAGTAATTTTTTTGCCTGGTCAACGTGATGTTTTTAATTACAGAAACATATATGTATCTATATCGCGATTTTGTCAGTAGCTTGATTAAAAAAAGAGAACGAAAAATATAATATGTCAGAATAAAATTCTCTCAAATCTTTAACCATATCAATGATTCCCACAAAGTCTACTTCATCGCTTTGATAGCGGTGTCAATGTATGATAACAAACAAATATTCATAGTACACAATAAAGATTTTTTGGGCCTTACAATCGTTTAATATATGTTATGTCTTTAGGTACCAATAATTTCTATAAAGCATTCCCTTTATAGTCTCACGAGGATGAAACAGATGTTAGAAACAACAAGAAGTACCAGCAAAGTCACGAAACAATCGACAGTGACAACAAAGACACAAAACTCGGCTAAAATAGGCCGTTGGCGCGGTGCCAGTCTTAGCTAAGTGCTTTGTTGACAAACTATTATTACTTAATAAATTAGTTTTTACTATTGCACCGTGAAGCTTGTGACGGCAGTAGGGCGATTCTGGAAATGACGACTTGGTTATACAATGCACAGTCGAAGACGCCAACCAACGTATGCCCTGAATAACAATCAGTGACATTTCCTGAATCGGCCATAGTTTAAAACCGCTTTGAAGAAGAATCCTAATAAACATTTGTAGGCAACGGGTGGCAAACGAGCAGGAGGCACACTATAAAGGTGATGTCGCTGGTAACTCGAGTGCGTTGCCGGACTTTTATTGAAAGTATTGGTTCCAATATGTCTCCCAAAAACACTAATGTGAGAAGACCTGGTTCCTGTCCATTTTTGCGATAATTTTAATTGTTTAAATGAGTTTTATTGCATTATAATGCACAGTAGAATAAGTCACACACGCACGAAAAGCTGGATTCTTTTATAAATACGACATCACCGTTTATTTATTACGCCATACCAAGCAAATGACATCAGACACGGTACAATTGTGTTAACAGGTATGAATGAAGCGTTACGTCTCACGAGACAAGATTACGTGCAAGGTACGTAGTAAAAACGTCGCGTAGATTATGTGGATACAATTGTAGCCTTTTTTCAAAATATTTTTCGCTTTTTTCCGAAGTAGCCTTTCAGCATTCCCTGGTACCAAAGGAGAAGTTATATGTGAGACTCAACCTAAGCTAGCGTCTCTGCTTTTCAGAGACAATACCTACAAAAAGACCGCATTGAAAGGGGTCGTTGGGGTCGCTCTCAGTCTCAACTAGGGTTTTAGAAATAGTTGCCTACATAGGACAGGCATACCTTATCCTGCGTTAATATCTTATTATCCCAATCTTATTCTAACTTGCCTGAAAAGGATTTACGACAGCGAAATTGCCTCGAAATAAAACAGGAAAAGTACGTTATACGTATGTTTATATTATTTAGAGGTCGCTGATTTCTTCTGTCTCATTAACACAGCAATAGACATAATGACTAGTCAATAAATATCAGCGTCTACATGTAAACTTCCAACATTATTTACACAAACTTAAGCAAGTTATTAGCCCTTTCGTCTTTCCAAAACGGTATATTTAAAAAGTACTAAAAAACAATAATTAGATACATGTAAACAATAGAATGTAATTAAAACTCACCTCTCGAGCGAACGCATCGGGCATCGTAAAGGTTGACGTGATCCAACAGAACGTGTTGACCACATGGTTCGGCAGCCCTGGCCCACTTATACAATGTATCGGCTGTCCCACGTACTGTGTCGCCGTAATTATCATGGAGCAGGTGAGCAGAAGCACAGTTGTGAAAACATTGTGCAGCCTGAACACAGCATTGTCAGTCTTAACTGGTTGGTACCTGAAGTACACACTGAGTCCTCCCAAGAGCTTGAACATCTTGTCTATTGCATCATATAGGAATGTCTACTTAAAATCAGTCTTGTATAATTGATATCAAGTGTGCGTTTTATTGTCAAGGTACTCGCATCTGCAACAACGAAACGTATACGTTAAAATTAAATTGTCTATAGTAACTGTAAGGATAATTTTAGATTGTTATGGGTACACAGTACATACACTGATAAAATGCGTATACACCATCACGTCATCATCATGCTCATCACACAAATGTTGGCCGTACAAGGAATTCCTGATTGATTAAAAATTAAAACATAGATTACTCTACCAATGGGCTCGTCATTTGGTTAAATTAACAAGATAGGATAGTTCATAATCCTGGGGATTAAGGTCTTTTAAGTAGAGTAGATACTCATTAGTAACATAAAGCTCTTATCTATAAGATATACATATGTATATTTGAAAGTCAGGAGACAATAAAAAAAGCTACTATAAAACAAAAATAAAGAGCATATTTCTCAGTACTGACATATCAAATCTAATGTGGTTTTGTTAACCATGGAATAAAATGCATGTCCGAAACCATATTTAAAGGCTTTAGCAATAGACCGCTCTATTGCCTTCGCTGAACCCACTGTACCTAAACCAATTTCCGCAACACTCTTATGTAACTACTGGGCGACATAATCTTAAAGCGTTGTGTAATTTTGAACGAACTACTTATAAAGTAATTTTGATACGACTTAAACTGTTATATTCCCGTTAATCCCTATGTAATTATGCTAAAAAATATTGATGTCAAACACACACGTGTTTGGATACACGTGTAGCCTAGATGCCAAAGTCTAAAATAATAAAATATAGACAAGAACATCAATCCTACTATATGATTAAGTTTGTGTTGTATCATTTTCTGGTTGAAATAAATACTTTTTATGTTTTTATTCCTTTTTTAATGTTTTATAATAAAATTGGTTCCGAAATCAGGAAGCTTGAAAGTGCACAGTTTTCTATATCGTTAACCAGGTTAGTTAAGCACCTGTGCACATAAGGTTGAATGGCCTCTTATCAAGTCATAACTTATCAATGCCTTCTGGGTTCCGTAACTTGAATGTTCATTATGGGGAAATATCTACGTCTATCTGTCACGAGACCTTATTTACGAAAACTCGTGGAGATACCAAGGTCAAACTTCCTGCAATTAAAAAAATTGCAAGATCTGACCATTAAGCGGCGAACCTAAATTTTAAATAAACATACAATATTGATGAATCGTAATGCTAAAGAATTATGTTTATCAATGATAACCTTGCACCTTTGATCTGTAGATTATGAAGTAAATAAGGTCTTATTTGCATACATAATATTTCCTTTATGTAAGTGACCAACTCATAGATCGTCGACGTAGCTTAAGTGCTGTTTTTTACGATACAGTAGACGGACCACTTTGAGTAAAATGCCTACCGTCGCCCTAGCCTGTCGCAATACTAGGAGGCCTACTAGTGTGTTGCTGGCCTTTAAAGGACAAATAAAATATTTTAATACAAAAAATTAGGGCACTATTATTTTATACAATACATTAATAACAAATTAAACAAACTATTTGATAACAATGAATGAATTTATCGTAACATACTACGTATCAACTATAAAAAGTAAAACAGAATTCTGTTTCCGTGATATTTAAAATATAATTATGTTCAGAGTTATACTGACGAAATAATTGACAAATCATTATTGAATGCTAAGCATATTTTCAAACAATAGCAGTTCCATCAAAACATAGATAGACATTGTGTATGGTAATAACTATTGTTAGGCAACGCTTTGTTAAGACAGGTATTTATGAAAACATGTTATAAAATACAAAATATACAAAACTAAATAATGAGTAATTATTGAATATGAAAAGATTGAATAATTATTCAATCAATCAAGGCCAGTTTCTAAATATACTGTATGTTGTCTGTCAACTCTGATCCAGAGTGAGGACGGAGTCCACTCAAACACAAACTATCTTTATTCAAGTAGGTAAAGACCTACTTGAATAAACAGACTTTGTGTTTTTAAAGAAAAATACACTTTTGAATCGTCAATTATTACTCTACCACCGGTTCGGAAGGCAGTTATCTACCGAGAAGAACCGGCAAGAAACTCGATAGCTGCTCTTTTAAAATAAACAATTCATACAAAATTGTGCTGCTGACAAAATAACAAAGCATTGTAAGGCTACTCAAGAATTGAACTGTCCCGATGCTGAGCCAATTGCCGAAACATTAAAGGCATCTTTTTCCTCTAAATATTCATTTACAGGTACTGTACCACCTATGCCTTTTCAACTAAAATGCTCTTTAAGCGCGTTTTAAAGTTATAAGAAGTTAATTTGGTTATACGTGCTGAGACTTTGTTATAAAAACGTATGCAAATCATACGTTAGCATGCCTACAAACGATTTATGCACTTTACTAAGGCGAGAATCAGGCACATCATTTTTTTCTCTATTTCTCGTTTTGTGGTCGTGTTTATCTCCACTAAGTGATGAAAAATTTTAAATTTAAGTACGAACAAAATATTGCATAGAAAATATTGTGAAGCTTGTTTTAAAATGAGACCTTAAAGATTCCCTGGCTCATAAACCACATAAAACACGCATAGACCTTTTTTTAAAAACAAATATATTATTGTCCTGTACAGGAATCTGTATAAAGTATCTTTTGGATGTAGCCGTTGATTGTCAATTGAATGACACTATAGGTCAATTTGTAACCTCATTGTTTGAATACAGCATACCATATTTAATTCTTGAAGTGGAAACTATTTCGAACTTAGAGTTTTCATTGTGGTATCGCAGCTTAATAAAAAAGTCGCTAATATTTGTAATAAATAAATTAAATAAATAATACGTAACATTATAGTAAGAAATAAGAATGACCCAAAAATCTATATTAAAGATCTAGCCTGATAAATATAAATTGTTTTTATGTGTTTTTAATGTTATTCTTTATGTGACAGCGATGACGTTTATACTAATGAACACGTAATAATAGTAAAATATTTAATGGTCGGTCTGATTGTTTGATTGCATTAGTTTAAGAATGAACGATTTTTTTCGGTTTCATACTATGAATACTAACAATGTGTATAAGATATAAATACAGTTTAAAGTCTTTTTAACGACACTTAAGGTACTGCGCATTTTATTTCGTTATATAGAGCGGCCGTTAAATAGACAGAGAATGAATCTTTGTATGGAATACAAGCTTAACCAAGCAAAGTATCCTTTTATAACTTCCTTTGGGTAATATTTATACAAATAGGTATTCCCTGTTTGCATTAATAAGACTTATTCAACACTTTTCCAACTGCGTACAGTGCGTATGTCCTTTTCAATATCCTTTACAAACCGCGATGTCCCAGTTAACAATAATATTTGTCATCAATCCGAATCCAAGTTTTTCAATAATATGTTTTATAGTTATTAAAGTAAAACAGGTTTGAGAAAGAACAATATTTAATTACGTATACTTTACTAACAGACAAATAATTTATAACACATTCCCTTAAAAATAATATTGGAAGCTTATTTTAGTTACTTATTTTAGTTTTAAAGCTTTTAAAAAGCTCCTGCACACATTGATATGTGTGAACATTGACATATTGCTTAGCACCGTATAAAACAATTTATGGAGTCTATTGTTTCCATTACAAATGGAATAATATTAAAACAATCTTTATTATCTTTATTGGAACCCAAAAACAAGTCAATACTTATAATTTCGTTTAAACTAAATTGAACTAAATCACTGATTTAGTTTTTATATTTCAGATAATATTGATAAGATACACGGCTAAATGTTATAGCAAAAAAAGCCTACATTTCGGTTTCCTTATGTCAAGACCTTAATTAAAATAATGTATATAATTACAACATTAAGCGTAATAAAATTCGCAGAACTGATTTACAATCTTTAGTTCTCTGTAGTGCCGAAATTAAAAAAGTTAAATAATCTCGACTCTCGAGCGATCTTGTTTTTGGCCGTATAGCGGTAAAGGCGACTACCTCGTTTGGACCGGCCTACAAGTGGGTTTTAATGCATTTTATACTTTAATTTATCATATAAAAACTTTTAAATTTATAAAGGAGAGTTGTGTCTGGTTGAACAAGCTTATCACATAAACTAAGTTAAATTGAAAAGTTCTTGTATATCCATTTACCTAACCTATGTAGCCAATATTTAATTCATTAAATATTATACCTTGAACAAGATTAGCCACAAAATATCTTCTGTACAGTATATACAATATAAACATACAGTATAAACCATTCATGTTATAAATACATAAAGACTGAATGGAAAGAAGTAAAAGTCTTAACCACAGGATTAAAACACGTTCAATTACAATGCGTTTCGTTAATTTATTTTCAAATTTCAAACACTTTTATATTGCCTTTGGTCAACGACAAATCAGATTAAATGTAAATCAAAAGCCAGTTAAGCGGTTTCTAGGAGACATTTGAAATAAAACCACAATTCATTAAAAGATAGTAATGCAAATTTACTGCATTACTTAAGTAGTTGCAAATTTGGAATAGTGTATATGTGATCATTAAGAACCTATGAGAGAGACGCGACATTTGTCTTCTTAACATACATATACAGAATTAATTAACAAATTTCGTTCGTCTTTTATATATGCTAATAATCGCATGAAGTTTTATGCTATGGGTCAAGGCGGACGCATATTGAATTTCAAGCTCAAGAATTAACAAGAATAATGAAACCTTACTTCGTGAAATTAGTGCAATATGGTGCCAGTGTCATTTTTCCACGACTTTAACAATTAATTGTAAGGCGAGATACAATAAGCGAATTCTGAAGAATACATGCATTTATAAGGATTTCTCTGCGCAGCTTATTAAATTCACCGACCGGAGCTTGCATTTTCGCAGAATGATATGGTTATATTCATTATAGTGTGTTATTTATTTATGTTAAATGAGTCGTACAGAATCAAATGCGGCTTTTTTTGGCTATCTATACTTTAGATCACATTCGGTCAAATTAAAATAATGTGTGCGATAAAATGTGCAAGTAATGTATGAACTATAATAACTATGGGTATTTTTCTTACATGGTAACAAGCAGTTTCCATGGTAAACGCCAGAAAAGGTAGCCGCCTTGATTCTTTACCACTCAAATGTAAGAGCTTAAATAACGACAAGAGAAACTAGCGACCTCATCGCTCGCGGCGATCTTGTCCAGGCAAACAATACGAGGACAAATAGAACGGAACATAACTCGTATAATTGAAGGACAAACACAATATGTATTTTATATTGTAACAGGTTATAAATATTTAAAACTAGTTACACATATCATCGACGTCGCTGACACAGTTTGCGTGTCCTTTAGGCCAAGGCAGTCAACGCCTGGCCTGCACTATCATATTTCAATCCAGTTCGAACCCTTTAAGATCCATAGATCGGATTTCCACTTCCGCTTTTCGTCATATTTTTTTGACAGAATTAAATAATATATAACACCTATCATGCCCCTTAATAATTATGGTTAACTCATATGATAATGTAAAAAAATAGGTAAATAATACTATCGCAACTAAGTCGTGAATACTAGTCTTATGGTACTATTAATTAGTATGACTTTCTTAATCACCCTTATATACACAGAAAAGTTTACGAGATCTACAAAAAGTGGATCTAGGAAGAGTAATAAATCAAGTCCGCCCCCTCCAGTGTACCATTAGAGGCGATTAAAGCCAGCAGGACGGACAAAATTATACGCACGGGGCCACATACTGCGGTCAGGGACCTTAAGATTAGACGCACGTGCGTTGTTAAGTTTTTATAATCAAGCATCGCTGTCCCAGTCCATCGCAACAGAATTCAGCGAGATATGCTCCATATCATATAAGAGACAATTGATTCATTCATGACCGTGTATAGAGTTAGATTTTATGAAATTACATATAAGTTTGTAATAGTAGAATTGTATCAAGATGCCTAATTGTATACATTATGCAGCTACATAAATGTATATATTAGAGTTATATTAGCTGCAAAAATAAGTGTTGTATATCAAAAGTTAACGATATAGGTCCTTTTAAATCATTACATATACATTTGACAAATAAAATTAATAGATTTCAGTCAAATATACACTGTGTGTCTCATATACTTTGTCAAGTGTCAAGTTTTATTTAAATTTAACACGGTATGAAGATAAAACTTAATGCCCAGAAATATGGTTCGCATTTCGGTTAAAGGTTTATTCAAGTCAGCTAACAACATTTATGAATGGCATTCCATTTAACATTCGAATCAATGTAAGTACATGTATGTATTTAGTTATACGTTTCCTGTTATGGTCTGTATAGAAATTAATAGTTATTGTAACAAACAGACATAATACCGATAATCTTTATAATAATTTATTCAGTTTCATTCAACATTTCACTTGCCACAATAACTCTTTAAATAGCTCAACAGATGTATAAACTTTCTAGTTGTTAATCAACTTGTATTCTATGAAAACTTTTATTAATGAAACTATATTGCAAGAACATAGGAATCACTGGATTAATATTACAAATATAAAATAACACTTAAGTTTCAACATAGAGATGGGAGTTCAACAATTTAGTGATGAAAAGCAATCTGTTCCATGTTCGGTCATTAACCAACTAGTGTGGGAACTATTTTAAATAAAATTTGTATAGTACAATTTGTATGATAGAGAAACAAAACTTGCAGCATATTATTTAAATATACTCTATGAGGAAACAGAAGTTCAGCCACAGCAAGTTTGTTAAAGGCCTGTGATTATTAGTCTTGCTATATTAAAATGTTGATACTAGTAAAAAAAACAAAAGATAATACTATTGTTTTCGTTTACTCTCTGGACGGATAATTAATTCGTAATTAGAACACAAATTTCATAATTATCGTTGGCTGACACAACTGGTTTTGAAAATTAAACAATAATTTATGTGATTTTTTAGGTGTTTATCTACTCTAGTAACAAATAAAGAAAAAAACAAAAATGACTTACCAAACTATGTTGATAACGATGTTTTAACAGGGAAATTACAACGAATGTTTACTTCCCAACCCTCAGCGGTCTTAAAATTCGAGATTCATAATTATTAGCGGCTTCTAATAAAATTTTCATTCAACTTGTGCTATAAAACTTGAAATTATACGAAAAACAATAGACGAAACGCAATAATTGGGTAAATAAATTAAAAATCCTGACACACGGCCGATCCGCGCACTTTACAATTTATTTTGTTATACTACAGACTAAATACTCGAGAACTCCGTGCTCCTCAGACAGCTGTCACCGATAAAACGATTCAATAAAAGGTTATAAGCGCCAACGCGAGCGAGATATTCCGATGCGTATCGTAATATGTTAGACCGAGAAGGAACTATAGATAGTTCATCATCTCGAAGAACTGGCGAACCGCGTGAAGTTAGCAAATAGCACCATTTTGCTTTTAGTATTGCAACTCCAAAATACGAAATATATTTCATAATCTCGAATTGTCGACTTTTGTTGTGATAATTTATAACTTCTACAATATTTTTTTACCTTAATGGTAATAATATTGTTGGCTGTATTTGTGGAAGATTATATCTTCGCTTTAAAACGTTAAGACTCTTCGTGTTCCGTTACTGTAATAAATTTGTCTTTACTGAAGCTTTATTCGAAACTTTAGAAGAATTAAAACATATTCACACAAATTCGGTTATTTTAAATACATTTAACAAGTATATTTTTGTAAATGTAAAGAATTGTTTATTTATAATCTTCTACATGTAAATAAACAGGGCCATAGAGAAGATCTGATGAAAATGAATAAGAACTGAAACCGTAAGATGACATAGATCTTTTTATTTATGATATTCTTCACACACAGAACATCATGTTGTTGAATAGACCCGCTGTGGAACACATTTTTTTCACCTGTTTTTATTTAATAAAATACACATACACAAAATACGTATAGGACTTAAATAATTACAATATATTTTCAGCAAGTGAATATTTCTGTAACATTCTGACGCAATATTGAGTAATTGTTACAAAGAATTTGTTTGCGGAAAAGAAACTCATTGAATAAAAAACAACACAAATAAGAGAAACGCCCTAATTATAATTATTTACATAAATTTGTATTAATTTTAATATTAATAGAACTTATAATTGAACGATATATATAGAGCAGGTGGTGGAGTTTCTTACCAGTTCGTCGTCGATATGAATCTCTCGACAATAAATGCTAGTGTAGAGTCATTTTTTTATATATGAATGAATACTAACTAATTACTAATTAAACTAATTTTATTTTTGTAATGTGTGCATTTTTAAATATACCAACGTGTTAATAAATAAATAAAAATGTACCAACACTGGATGCTTTATTTTAGACTATAACTCATATCACGAATTTGGATACAATTTTTAATTAACTTTAAAAATTAAATACCTTTTGAAACACAGTTTCTAACGGATTAGAAACATCACCCCAACCATTGAGTCTCATTTAAACCTAAGCCAATGAAGCATCCGTGCAAAAAATATTGCTAAGCCACACTTGAATTATTATGTGAGATTTACAACCTCCATTGCCAGCAACCAGTGTGAGAATAATCTAGTTATCTATATTAACGATATTGTTTATGTTTATATACCATTACTTAATTCTTGATTCTTAATATCCAGATGGGAAATTAACGACTATAATTATTATGTTCTTTTTAGTATTAGATCAAGATCTGATATGTAGGAACCGTGTGTTATGGGCGCTAACACAACTAATAAATACATATTGAACCCAGACCAGAGCCTACAAATATTTTCATAAGAATTGTTGACTGGACCGGGGAATACTCTGGGCAATCCGGCGCGCTAACCCGTGCGCCAGTCGTCAAGATAAAAGTAGGTCAGCCTTCAGTACTTGACGTGTATTCTTGTTTCTTAGGTCAAAAACATGCCGGTCCTATTTCCGTCCCCGGTCCCCGGTGTATTTTTCTTTCAATGTGTGGTACACATTGAAAGAAAAATACATTGGTCCGCAGCAGGAATCCAATCCACTTCCTCGCGGTTAAAAGGCATGCGCTTAACCAGTTAGCCAACACTACTTGTTTATCTTCATAAACTTTTTCTTAGTGTTATTGTGCTTGTAGTAAGCCAAACTGTTTTTTGTAATTAAATTATCATTACAAATGTAAATAATTATTATAATTACCGTATTTAATTGATACCCTTATTAATAGCCGATTCATTAATAGATAAAACAATAAATAAAGTTTTAAGATGTTTGCATTTTCTGACCGTCTTTACCCTTTCGAATGAAATTCAAAAATTAAGATCGAATGAACAAAAAGAACCCACTGGTAATACAAGTGTCAAATTGGGTGTAAAACTGAGTTTGGCTGAAAGTGAAGTACAGATAATTTCCAAATTTAGGAGTTGTTATGTGTTACCTATTTTACTAAAGTATATTTTCGTTACGATAGATGATAAGGAACATAGATAGAGTTAGAATAAATTCCAAAAATATCGAAAGTAGATATAGAAAGATGGCAATACCAACACAAACTCAAAATAACGCGGCCTAAGTGAACATTTCCCGCGTTATTTTAAAGTTTTAGGTGACAGATACGTTATGGAATTGATCTCAGTCTGTGCATCGGTTTGGTTATAATTTGATGGCCAAGAAGTTTCTTCAGATTTACCTTTTGACTCTATTATTGAATTGGCTATTAAGTCATTAACTACACAACTGAAATGTATTTAGAAACGTGCCATTCCCACCATTTTAGCAATTGTGAGGATAATTGTTATTACTTCTTTTGCGTTGCGTTCCAAAATTATCCAATTTATTTTTAATTGTGTAAAGATTTTAAGTTTTGTATCCATTTTGCCGTGAATTAGAAGATAAAGATGTTATTCTAATTTGAGTTTATTATTAATTTTTATTCGGACTTACAAATTAAAAACGGTAAATTATTTTTAATTTTTATTAGAAACAATTATAAATACATTTAATAGTATAATTAAATTAATATTTCATATAAATTCGATTGTTTTTTTGGACTATTTCAGTGACTAGACACTATCCAAATACCCAAATCGATTGTGCGAGCTGCTTTAAACATACTTTTAGTGAAAAACAGCCCTTATGGTTGTGTATTGGAACATATAACTACAGTATACAAATATAAATAAATAAAAATTGATTGACAAAAAAAGCAAAACTAACAATTGAGCACAGTCTAAATTCTGCCGAACCAACCTTTTTTTCTAAGCTATTTAAGAAAATTCTAAGTACCTAAGCGGTAACATTTTTTGTGTATCCTTGATGTATCCTTAATTCCGTTATTTTTAAAATTTGAGCCCGTGCATCATGTCCAATATTTCTAAGTTTTTAATAATTAAATGACTTATCAAACTTACTTATTTACCTATTCATAGTTATTTATTAAATGTAAATAGGAAAATAACTTATAACAAAACAAAATATTTAAATTAAACAGTCAGAGAGGAAAATCTATCAACATTATGGCTCCCACAAGAACCAAACTTTATAATGTTTGTAATTTCAAGTTCAGTACTAATTGGTAATTCAAATATTCTCAAAAATTGCATCAGTTTTATAACTATTCGTCTCTATTCGTTAAAACTCTTGATACGTTTTTAACCATATAATTGTACGCGAGGACTACATAATTTGTCATTATAATCCTCCACATTAATAATGTGATGATTAAATTTGTCTATGACGTTTTATGTTTGAGTGGTAACGTTTCATCGTCATAGTCTACCTTTCCCAGTAAAACAGGTTCAGATCCCGTCTGAGCATTATCTTCATCATTATTTGTCGGCATATCACGTTTTTCTAATTCTTCAGCAACACTATTGTACAACTCTCTGAAAAAATTAAGGTATATATAAGTCTATATAAGTATACAGAATATATAACTTATACTACTTTCTATACGAAACATTAATTGCAATGCTAAATTTATATACGCGATTGTAGTTCTAAGTCACAGACTATAATTGCGGAGTGATTTTAAAACCATAGATATCGATGTAAATTTTGTTCCAACCATATCTGTACTCTTTTTTACGTTACAAGAAGTACAAGAGCAAGGCGGGTCACTTCGAGTGAAGTGATAACCGCCGCCCATTGACTCCTGCAACGCCAGGAAGCCTACAAGTGAGTTGCCGGATTTTAAGGGATAGGTACGCTCTTTTTTTGCCCCCAAGTCGTAGCGGTTCAGGAATACCTGCGCTGGCAATTGGTTCCACAAAAGGGTGGTGCGTGGTAATAACTGCCTTAAAAACGCACATTTGTGAAGGTGGTACGGATGGAATTTCGTATTCTATCTACCTAATTCTATGGAACATAAAAAACAATCAATCAAATATACTCACTGGAAAGTAGTAGACTTCATATTCTTCGCAAGGTAATATAGGAACAGCCAATCACCAAATTCACAGCCGTTGACTACATTGATGACGTTGTAAGGATTAAACTTGCTTTTGGAGATGTGGCGGAATACAATTTCATTGAACCTCAATGATCGACGGAACATAAAGAAAGAAAAAAACCTCCATACGACAGCTGCAACAAAAATAAAGACGCTGAGATGCTATGTAATAAATATGTTATCATTTGAAAAAGGTTTTAAGCAAGTTAGTATCTGATCCCGACAAACTTCGTTTTGCCAAAAAAATATAAAAAAATGTTTCTAAATATAGATATTGGCCGATTCTTAGACCTACTCAATATGGTCAGAAAATTTCAGGAGAATCGGTCAACCCGTTTCGGAGGAGTAAGGTAACGAAAACTGTGACACGAGAATTTTTTATATTAGATATCAGGGATATGAAAAGCAAGTCAGTGCTTTTAATATCGTATGATATCAATTACTGTATATTCAATATATTACCTATGAATGAAGCGATGATTAGGAACGAAAACCAGAACCACAAGATGACATAGATCTTCTCGTGGATGATGTTCAGAGCCATAACGCACAGAGCATCATGCTGCTGAATGGAACCGCTCGGACCGTACTTGTGGAACACGCATTTGGTTACCTAAAAATTCTGGTATATACTATAACCATATTAAATTATCAGATGGAACTTAAACCGTTGGAGCAAGTTGGATCATCGTCATTCCTTAAGTTCTGAACCTTATTCGTCTATAAATTCTCAAACGATAATCCAAAATTACCTCTTAATATATTCATTTACTTTATTAATGAGCTATTTGAACAATAAAAAAGTGATAAGCATTTTTGTAAAACAGTGATCACGCTTTAAAAACTGATAGGTAACGAACTGCTTCTTCGTACGAACAGAGGAAGAATCTCTTTTTCAAAATGTTCCCATGTACCTTATTGAATTAAGAGATTTTAGCTTTGACTAATTTTGTTCTCAGATCGGTTTATTTTTGAATTCTCGTTGGCGAATATAAGAATTTTATTGATGTACACAAGTGATCGCTGATCGAAGATATGTGAAATATATATAGATTATAAAATATTCATCCACACAATAAAAAAAAAACAATTACCTTTGGGAAAACTAATTCCAATGGATCTGTTATATCACCCCAATGTTTAAAGTTCATTACATTAAGTCCCAAAGCGAAAAAGCTGCCATGGAGGAACTTGTCACTTATCCAAAATTGAAAAATTACGTGCAGAAGATTAACAATCTCCATGGATATCAACCATTGGGACCAGGTTCTTGTAATTCTTAATCTGAAAAAAATATAAAACACCTTATATAATATATATATTTACAAAAGGCGATAAAACTATTAAACAAATATCGTATATCTAAGCTAAACGTTTCTATAAAACCACATTCTCCTAAAAAACTTTTATAGATAATACCTTAATAAAATATCCTTCTTGATAAGATCCACTCGGCTTTCGAGTGTCTGTTTCGATGGAACGCTAATGTTACCAGCCTGCATATCTGTGTCATGCAAAGCTAAGCTGGCATACTGAAGGCCCTCAACTAAAGCACTTATTCTGCGCCCTGTACGAACAGATGACATACACATTACGAAGTTGAATATACACCTGTCACTTAACAATTAGAGGACCCATTGAAAAATTAACCAATTGTAAGAAAACGCAATATCATTCCGAGTAGACATAAAATGCATCTAGACGTCAAGGCAAAATACGATATTCTATCCACCTTGACGTCTGGCGCTCCATCGATGTGCGTTTTTAAGGCAGTTTCTGTCAGTCATTTCACACGAAGTGACACGCCTGCTCGTATGCCTCCTATTAGATAAAAAAAACTCTTTCGATTTTTATACATGTTAGATGCATAATAATTTATCATATTTTTTTTATAGAAGAGGGGGCAAACGAGCAGGCGGCCCACCATAAAGGTGAAACCGCCGCCCATAGACACTCACGCGGCTGGTAGCTCGTGAGTGCGTTGCCGGCCTTTAAAGGAAAATTAAGAAATGGGGGGGTAGGGGAAGAGGACGGGGGAAGGGAAAGGATGGGCACCGGAAGATCTCACTCACCGAACGAAACGCGAGTACAAAATGAACAATGTCCAATTGCATCACTTTACGCCGGTTTTCTGTGAGAGAGTGGTATTTCTCCGGCCGTGCCGGCCCATTCGGCTGAAACTCTAAATAACAGCATGGAACTCCCACTCTATTACTTCCCTTGTGGCTATTTTGTGTTTGATTACGTGTGAGATAAAGAGACTATAATTATTTTTACCTTCTTTATTCTTCCAAATGTAATGCGGTACGTAGAAGCATATAGATTGAATAAACAAAACGAAAGGCACCCACTGATAGTAGGTGTGGCGAATTGTCTCGTCAGTGTCAAGAATAGGCCCAACGCCCGGGTGCGGCAAAAACCCACCTTCCAGTAAACTCTCATTGTAATGTCTCACCTTCATGGAAATGTGTTAAAACAATTAATACTATTGAATATTCAAAGCTTACAAAGTGATATACATAGCTTATGCCTGACATCATATTTTGTTATACGAAACTCTTTGGTTCTGATTTTAAATCTATTACTACGGTTAACAGTCTCTATAATATTCAATAACCGACCAATGTATGGCTAAGCAAGCACATCTATCTACCGTTTATGAAACCAGACCTATTAGTATGTTTGTAGAATCCTAGAACAGATTAAAGCGATTTGGAATTTCTCATTTTAAACATAATCTTACAATAGTAAAAGTAGCCATGAAGAAACAATAAGTCTGTATGACATGTGGTGGTACGCCCTGGTCGGACAAACATTTGATATGCTCCCCGAAGTACTCCCTTCCACAGACAAGGATCACAAAGCATAGGAGCATGACCACAGTCAACTTATAATGGAACTTGAACACCATGTTGTCTATAATAGGCTTAGAATAGTTGAACCGCATGCGCGGTGTTAATGCTTTGATCGATGACATCAACATCTTGGAGTTTTAATTGTAACGACTTTATCACAATAAACATCTAACTGTTGTGATATCTGTAAAGAAACATAAATTAACATATGAGTTCTACAAATCTATAAGTACTTAATAAAGTGACTGTGTTAGTCAAATGGTTTACGGGCGAGTTAACCATGGTGTTGTTGCGTTCGATCCTCGGCTGATATATTTTCCTTTCCATGTAAGGAATTAACACTTGATACTACGATGCCTACATGCTACAAACATGTATTTAAGGCTAATAATGTTAAGCACAAAATCACTATCTAACAACAAACTGATCTGAGCCGAGATTATAATTAGTTATTAAATACTTAATACAAAAACTCATTATCTCCTGGAATGAAATCAATATAACACTTATAAGTATGAAACAACAATTTTCACTATTTTACTTATAGAGTTAACACAAAAAGAATATTGTTTTTAAACATATTACTTACGTGTTAAATTGTTTGACTAATTATAATGATTGGTTCACTTGAAAATAGCTGTAATTACCACTAACAAAGACGTGCGAATCACTTAAGGTGGTAACAGAGTGTGTCCTATCGGTTTTGATAAGATATGACGAGCGATGATAAACCTCAAAAATGATTATATTTGATCATTCTTAGAATGCACTTGTATCAAAGCATCTACATAGGAACACATGGGGCAATGGACCAACCGAAGTGAATGAATACACAAATTCTATATACGGAAACGATAAGCAAATCATCGTATTCTACTAGGATATAATAAAATATATACTAAATAAGACTACTTATATTTATAGTTATTTAATTTTCACAAAGTTTCCAATGTCACTTAATCGCTTAAAGGAAAAAATCACCTTCTCATTTTTGCCAATATGAAAAACAACCAATTGTAGATTACAACTAAACTCATACTCCAACTCAAAATATCTTTATTCAAGTAGGTCTTTATAAAGACACATTTGAATCTTCAATTTTTACACGTCGGAAGGCAGTCATCTACCGAGAAGAACCGGCAAGAAACTCGATAGCTGCTCTTTTAAAACAATTAATACAAAATTATGTTACTCACAATTCAAATAACAAAGCAAGGCTACTCACGAATTAAACTGTCGCGATGCTGAGCCAATTGCCGACACATTAAAGGATTCTTTGTCCTCTAAACTAAGTAGTTTAAATAAGTAACTTAGTAGTTACCTACGTTTTTATGACTGTATATCCTTAATAGAGACTGTAAGTAGTAACACTATCCTTATAAATTAAGTTATATATAACTCATCAGTCTTAATTAGGGCTAGATCGTAATATCGTGCGTTTATAAAGGCAGTTTCTGCCAGCCTACCAACTGCCAGCGCAGGTATTCCCGAACCACTACGACTCACAACACTCACTACACTCAAGAAAGGAGCGTACCTATCCCTAAAAGGCCGGCATCTCACTTGTAAACCTCCTGGCGTTGCAGGTGTCCATGGGCGGCGGTTACCACTTCACTCGCAGTGGCCTGTTTGTATCGTCTCAAGCTGCATAAAATATCAATAGATTTGTATTCGTAGGCATCTCATTTAAAAAATCACAACAACATCACTAGAATAATTGAAATACTTCATACCTTTAAATTGTCTTAGATTAGCATATATTTGATAGAATAATAGTATTGTGAATGTGGACGTCGGTTGATGTTATTGCCGACTCTCTACTTACCTTTCGTAGAGGCATTTGAAACTCCTTTAAATCCTGATGGTGTTCACATTATGTTGTATCTTGTTCGTATTATTATGTATATTGTATTTTCAAGTTCATTTACAATTATATCTTATACCTAGTTTTTTTTATCTCATAAGTTTATTGTTTTTTTATTATATTTAGCACATAAGGCGTTTGGGGACAGATGTAATAAAATAAACAAGTATTAATAACTGATTGCATTGTCTACAAATACTAGCATTGATATATCAATCATAGACAACATAATCAAACAAGAAGCTATTATTATCTAATTCGGCACATTTTCTTTAATAACTATATACGTATGCCTTAATTTTTATAGACGTCGGTTTTAATATCGTATCATTGATTAGTTATTAGTACTCATATACCGTTTAGTTATACTAATCCTTATTATATCAAAATTAATACAGCCATAAATTTAAACAGAGTTTTATAAGATTTTAATTATTTTGACGATAACATTCCAAATGATTTATGTATCTTTCACATTCATTGAATAAGTTTGATAATAATCTTAAACCGAAATGCTTAATAATTTCTAATTTATATTGATATCTTCTGTATTTTTCGTTCAAGTTATTTCTTACACTATTTCGTTGTTCCACTGTAATTATTGTCCATCTTTTCATGAGTGTGTTTTTTTTAAGCCAACTAATTGATAAAAGACAAATTCTAGAAACAAAGTAGTGTTTGTTTACGTACGTATGTCATAATTCTAGAACAACATTGAAAGATGTAATTCTATTGAACCAGTTTAGTTTAATTATTTCATACTTTCTTCTGTTTTCATAGAACGGAAATGTTAAATTCATACCAGCGTGGTTTGTCACACGCCCGTCAGATGTCGCTCAGATGCCGCTAGACCCTGGTACATTCTATATATCTTATCCGTCGCCTTATTTGATAAGATTTAGTATCAATACGTTCACAGATAACCTCGATTTTTATCCTTAAACGAGAAAAGTTATGACCTGAATTCTATTTATTACACATATTTATTATATCTGGTTTATGGTGACAGTAATGTCTTTACAAGCATCTTAGACCGACTTTACATGCTATAAAATAAAAATATATTTTTTATGAGATAGGAATACTGTTTTAACTATTACCCAAGAATGAAATCTTGCCTGCTTCTTCTCAAAGGATGTGCCAGCTTTACTGGAACACTAAATGCAAAACATTTGAGAATCGTTTTAAGACCCTTTCTACAAGTATTCAGCTTAAATGATTAAGTTTTCAGCTCATCATAGCATATCAGTTTATATAAATTTATCGAATATCTTAAGTTAAAAGCAGACGTTTAGTTAGTAAAGTACAAATTTTATTATTTTATTTTAGTTGTTCCAATACATAATGTATGCTTAAATACACACAAAAAAAGAAAACACAATTACGGACTTGACACACATACACACCAATTACATTAGAAACATATTTTTAAAATAAATACTTAATATTAAAAACAGAAAAGCAAAGAATAATTGGACAAAAAAAAAGACTAAACTAACCTAATCTCAACCTTATTTAGATAAAATTGAGGTAAAAATACGTTAATATTAAGGTAGTGTATAATATTCTTAAGCATTATACATTACGTTATACATTCTACGTCTTAAAAGACGGACAGTAATAATATTTTTGGACAATATATTATTATTATTGATAATATATTATGGTTAAGGTTATATAGATAGGCTCGAGAAAATCTGTATACAGGATAATTAAGAGTTGAAATTAAACTTATGTATAAGTGTTACTGTAAAATTATTTCATCATCCAGTTAAACCGCGGTTGCACGATTTTAAATGACTGAAAATAGGCGGAAAATGGTTATAAATTTTTGAGAATTTTGCAAATAAATTTAAAAACAAAATAGTTATATAAGTTTATTTTTTTCAACTCAATATTTTACTTAATGTAACACACAAAACAGGAATTTAATTAAATATATCTGTTTAATTAAGATTATGGTTATGTTTGTGACCTAGGTCGACCACTTGATTACACTTAAGATTTCGCGTTGAGTCTTAGTTTCGCAAAATAAATTTGATCACAGACGAAATATTTTTATGTTATATCATACCATACAAAATTAAATATAACTACGGATTCTCACACATCACATAAAACATATGAACTTTCTAAATAACTTTATTTCGATCATTTTACCACGTCAAAGTTAATTGGCAAAAAATGTAGCTTCATTTGTTCATTATTACATATTGTTATTTAAGTTTCAATTAATTCATTAATAGAACACATTCCTATTTACAAACCAGATTATAAATTTATTTGAATTACTAGAATACTATGTCATTTTTTAGTTTAACTAAACAAAAAATATATATGTATGTCAATGTCAATTTTTTTATTTGTACCTTATTCGAATGAAATTTAAAAATTGGTTTTTAGTTCGAGAACAAATATTAGCGGCGTTACCACATTCCCACCATTACACACACATACTATTTACACAGTATATCCTGTATACACAGAGACACACAATGATAACACGTGTCTGTGTGCCGTCTGGAGCTAGCTGGACTGCATTCCAGTAAGTTACGACGCTGAGAACGTGTGCTAAATTTTTATATGTCTCACCGCGTTATCTTCTATCTTTCACTGTCTGCATTTTTGTTGCTAAGGGGAATGAAGTCCGCGATACAACTTTGGAATTTCATTTAATATTATCATAATTTCTTTATTCAATTTGGATTGTTAACAACCACTTTTGAACTAATCTACATGGGTTCACTCAGCTGTGAATAACCCACAAGAAACTAAGTGGGATTGTCATTTGGTAGACATTTTCACAAAAATCTTAATGATAATGATAAATCCTTTTTTTTTTATAATTGGCTGGAACATTTAATTTCCTCTCCAAAAAGGTCGATTATGAATCAATAAATGCGTCAGTTACCCAGTAATGACGTTTCCAACAATTTCGAAGCCTACTATATACATCGATACAGCTTATGCCATTAAAATTCGAATTAACTTATTGTAATTCCATCATTTCGCGAATAAATCTACACAGTCTAATATCCTTTATCCACAATAAAATTATGTCCCCACTTTTCCCACTGTAACAGCATAATTCCTATAAAGCCTACTTCATTAAAAAGTCTTCTCGATGTTTAGTTCGTATAAATAATAAGAGGTCGCCTTTCAAGCGACAAGAAAAGCTGATATTCTTATTATTTTTCATGTTTTTGATACTTTTTTAATAGCTGCTGCCATATAACCCGACCAAAATAGGTTAACAATTAAATATCAGAAATTAAATTTGGCATTAGATGTAACGTTTAAAATAATATTGGACACGTGAATAAAAACCTAATGATACATCTCGCATCTTTGTCTAAGGCCTGATGACATCGTCCAGCGACAACTTGACCACAATTTGACCTGCGCTTGCGCATGCACACTTTACAATTCACACACATACAGATCGCACACATAGACGAAAACAAGTTTCGGTATACTGAGTGTGGGTGTTTAAAAATGAAACCGTGACTTCGTAAAGACGGTCTAAAGTCTAAACTTTCAAAATTTAGTAGAATCTTCTATAATAATCTGTAATAAATTCGATCATATTCTAAAAATGATCATTAGATTCCCTTTTTCTACTAGGCCCTCTCTTACGTAAGGATTAGCTGAACTTAATTAATTAAAATGTACATACAAAGTTTATTTACTATATAAAAGTTAGTCATTTTTAACCGGAAATAACATTTTATTTAGTAACTAAAGTACCTACTATGTATTACAGTGCTTAACGAAACTTTTAAGCTCATCAACAAAAGCCACAATTAAGGGCCTTTATCGACCTCTTCCCACCTTTTTTGCTTAGTTATTTTGTGCCCGTAAAGCGAGATAAAATATAAAAAAACACATATAATTGAGAGAGATGGAAGATGACCCGTTAAGAAAGTAGATGAGACTACTACGTTTACGCGTTTAGGGATGGGATTATTCAGTCGATATCGATTAAACAATTGGTTAAAAACAATTTTAATTAAATGCTGCGTTTATTTATTTAACATACAATGCTCAACATCTGGTAAATAATATTATCCTTTGACCAATCACTAAATGTATTCTGCGTGTCTTAAATATTATATTTCTTAATACGTAAACATATTATTGCATTATGAATCTATGTTCCTGAAAAATCCTATTAATAATAATCATAATCATAATAATAAAATAAAAACCTTTTTAGTAAGTACTCATTCTAGATAAACAAATAACTATTTTACAGGGCACACAATCATCCGTATGAAATAAACATATTGAAAAATGTATATTGAAGATTAAATCATTCTATATCTTTTTATTGGACCATTTAATATTTTCTCGTGATCGCGTATATCTGTGTCAATCACAATTTATATAAATTACCTAAGAATTATGCACAATGAAGATAGATATAGGAATTAATATCAATCAGGACGTATATCCTCAAATAATAGCTATCATATGTCCAGTAGGTCTTAGATCAAGGATATATCTATCAAGGCGATCGCAGATATGTGTACACCTGTGTGCTTTAATTAGATCTAGAGATCACATTGTTACACTATCATTTGTTTAATTTCCTCATTATTTAATTGTTCACAGTTCAAATCATTATATTTCACAAGCACATCGTTAATTCATGGTATCGGTATCCATATTTCTTATTATTCAATTCAAGTCATATGATTTATTCAGTAAGGTAATCATTTAAAATCGTTGAAATCATAAAAGACACTTTGGTTGGCAATCGAATAGGATAACACTAATAATAAGTCGATAGAATTAATTGCATGGCGGACTTAATATATCGATAGCTTGCCACCGGAATACGGTACATCCCTTGAGTTCCATAGATATTGAGAGGTCTGAACGAGTTTCTACCTGCTTCGACAGGGTGACTCAGACATTCATCATGCCTTTATTGTACCTTATTTATTACATATACTTAGTTACTGGACCTCGGGACGTGAAGGGTAATTATTTATGGGGATTTTAATTTTTTTATATCTGTAAGGTAGCGAAGAATAAAAAACGTGTGAGGAAACGATATAATCAAACGAATAATTATTTTCAATATATTAATATAGACGATTCTAATGCGAATAAGGCTGACATTAAAATAATATTAAAATACCACGTGTGCCAGGAAGATCCTGTTGATAAGCAGGCTTCGGTCATAGTTTGAGCAGAGATTCATACCATAGGCAAGCTTTTGGACTGGACTCTTCAGGCATGGAGCAAACAAGGCCGACCTAAGCAGACCTGGCGGCGCAATAAAACGACAGTAATCGAGAAGGATCATATCTGATACATGCCTCTGCCTACGACTGGTGTAAGTTACAATGTAAAATAACTACTTGTTAAAAGTTTAAAAGAACGTGCAATTACAATCACACCAAAAGATAATTTCCTAAACATTTACGTATTGGGCATTCGTTTATTGTATGTTTTGGTGCAAATTGACGCCTGGTTATCTCATTTTATTATCATCCTTAATAAAAATGATACAAAACTAGAGTTTAGAAAAGTTTTTAAGAGCAAAATCTTAAATGAATCTTTGTAAAATAAAACCAGACGAAAATACTGTGTACAGGCAACAGAAACAATACACCCAAATATTGTTTTTCTTATTATTATGTATTCAGGTTCTATTGTACTGATCTATAACAGTATAACTAAACTTGTGTTTAATTTTAAAAGGTTTTACCATATCCCTCTACCTGAGGCCAGGTCACAATTTTTTTGCATTCTTCACTCGCACGCAGGTGTTGATTCATTAGCAATTAATAATTATATAATCGCTGTGCTAAAACTCAACACACAACAATTTAGATAAAGAAACACATGTTGCGTTCAAGAATAAAGTCTTTTTTTTCTTCTCAATTTTTATGTAGGAAATGAACTATGAACTACTTTTCTTTTCTATATACTTTTTCCAGTACTAACATTAATGATTAAACTAACCTGGAGCGAGCCAAAGCGAAAGACTTCAGACAAAGAGAGGTAACATATCTGCCCTCTGCCCCGACGAGGGGTCTTAGATCTCTAGAAAATAAAATGACTTCTTGTTATAAGTTAAAAATAGCAAGAAGCTTCGCTCCGCCAATTGCACCAAAAGATAATTCCCTAAACAAAATTAACTATGTACGTTTCTCGTCTATATACTTATGATTTAGCATTATTTCTATTATATAACATGCCTTTTATATCATTACATACATATTCAAGTGATTTAACTCAACCTTGACCGTTCTAATGTAATATTTTTACACAAATTCGGATTCGCTATACCAAGGACTTTACAAACGAAGCGAGTAGACAGGTTTATCGGTTGCAGACAACATAAAACGTTCTAGTAAGTTTTTTAAGTATAAAACGAGCAGGAAGCTCTTCAGAAAAGTGATACAAACCATAGACACACACACACTGCCAGAGGGTCGTGAGTGTGTTGCCAGCTTATAAGAATTGCTAAGTATCTTGAAAGACGTGAATAGTTCTAGTGCCACTTATAACGAATTATTTTTAACTTTTCAATTTCACTCATTTGGTTTATTAAAGTAGTTTTTATTTAAAGAATATCGATTTTCCCAATATCGGACGATACAAGTCTTATCGTTTTGTTTGTTTGATACATAAGTATACTTGAATCATAAGACGTTAATCACCCAATATAAGTATATATCGCATCTGTTAGCGATACAAGGCAAAAACTTAAATTAATTTCAAAAAATTCAATACAATTGTACGTCCAGAAAAAAATTAACTATTTTGTATGTTAAAAAAATAATGAGTCAGCCATAAGTCATGTTACCTAAATGATCGGTAACATTTGATCATTACACAACAAATAACACGTAATAACAAGTAGCGTATTCATTTTTTTATCTAAATAAAAACTATGTACAAATGATAAAACAAGTCAAAGTAGTTACAAAAGTCTTTCCTCCAACTTTGATTTGTTCCCTTTGGAGTAGAGACTTTTGGACATTGGGGTACAAGTGCACAGGCGCTTATTAAGGCATTAATTAGGCTCCTGGTAGTCAGTACCAGTAAACCAAGAGCTGGTGTTCTTCTTGCATTGCGATACAACGAGGAAATACCGCCAGCGTTTTGGGTACTCTGCTTCAAGAACCAAACTTTTTAAATTTGTTTTGTGATATTTTTTTTTTAATTTATTATATCTGTCCCCAAACATCTGCTAAATATATTTAAAAAAAAACAATAAACTTATGAGATAATAAAACTAGGTTTACACATAAAACAATTAAATGGGAACTTGAAATGTTATGTTTTGTTTATATAAGTATTAATTCTTATCTAAAATGAATACGGTTTTTGCACCAATGTAATTAACAATAGACTCATTATTTATAAATTAATGTGTTTTATAACCTTGATAATAAGTTTTTGTTGTGTCCCTTTCCGCATTTCGCAGACAACGAATATGCAACAGTATTTCGTCAATACATTCACAATTATATCATACAAATGTTTAGATGCGCAGGAGTCGCTCTCTCATTCTTAACGGGGCAAATATTGTCACATTACATCGCTATATGTCATGTATGTATGTTTTAATTATTGTACTTTTCAAAAAAATATAATATATAGGTGTGTAGGCATACCTGTTAATACAACTTGTATTTTAGGTATTCTTTTATTAAGTGGAAGAGATCGCTTATTAGCGATAAGGCCGCCCGTTGCTTTTATATCTACTATCATCTAACAGGTATTAACACTTTCATGGACTAAGGACTAATGTTTGAGTTCTTAGTACAAGAAAGTGTCAATACCTGTTAACACAACATATAATAGACATACTTTTAATACACACATACCTGAGTATGTGTGTGTACAGTGGTCTGAACCACTGATATTATGTTCATCACACAAGTGTTATTAGACTGGTAATCGAACATTCACGGGTTCTCATTCTTTCTCTTAACTCTTCCTCAGTTCAGCAGGAATGGTGACCTACTGTACGTCTAAACTCGAACAATATTAATATATTTTACCGTTTCAAAATAGAATCGTATCAGCGATCACTTGTTTACGTCAAGAAAGTGAAGAGACCAAGATATTTATATAAGATATATCACCATATCAGTTATATTATATCTCTGTATAATAACGCAATAAAGTCACTTCCACAATAGGACGTTATTCAACGTCATTCATCCACGTAACGATTATATCCGTAGAGATCTTAAATAACCCATCACAGATCCAATGTGGTAACTCTTATTGGCCTTCAGGCACTCATATCTCCAACAGTTTAACTGCGCAGATACATCCCCGATCACGTAACAAGTTCCCGCGGGATGTGGGGACAGCAATTACTTCGACCTTGCGCCTGCGCATCTTTAAATGACGTTACACGAGTATCATTGCTTCGCGACCTGTGACCTAGGATAGAACTGGACGCACTGGAGCCAATCTTGACAACCTTGGAATGTACTTAAATACAAAATATAATGGTTTTATCTTTCTTACAATCGAATGTAGCAAAATAGTCTTTCCCAATATACAGCTCTGTGGTAAATTTTCTTAAAATTCATTTGAGAGTTGATTGAGTCGTGATTGGGCAAGATTGTTAAAAGAATCAAATTTAGTCAAGTTGTTTTAATTTTGAAATAATACTTATTTAACGGAGATACAGGAAGACAAGGCAAGGTACTTCTTTTTGTTTGGTCTTGTTTTAAACCACTGGTTTTTTAAGCGGTGTGATGCAGAGACGTTTACAATATTAAACTGAATACGCTTAAAGAACCTGAGTGTGACGAAAGAACGATAAAGTTGACCAATTGAATCGGCTAATGAGCAACTTGATCTGAACGGTCAATTCATTGATCTTGCACAACGCATTCCGGACCGTTATCGACAATCATATTAGGGCTGTCACCTCCGAGAGTCACCCAACATCGAAGGACTACATATCTAAAACTAACACAAACGTCATAAACAAAATATATTTTTTTTAATATTTCTTGTTATTTTCTAATTAATAATGATTGTCAATTGTCAATGTCTTGTCATTGGTAACCTATAAAATGCTACTTACAATTTTGAACTGACTTATCAAACTCAGATATTATTTAATATTTTTCATACTATATATAAAGATAATTGAATGTTAACTATAAACACTGTATAAGTCACAAATTTATCTTAATATACACATGATTTTTACTTTTACAATCTCACCTTGACTTCTTGGAATGATTTCATTGTGACATTCAACAAAGTGGTCAGCCCTATCATTTGAGGTCATTATTTATCAACGTACCGTACTTCTTAACAACCTTAAAATGATAAATAGTACTAACTATGCATACGATCTATTTTTGTCTAAATATTCCAGGTGTTAAATCTTTCTAGTTCATGTACACGCGCACTTATTAAGTAAATGACGTCGAATATAGAACCTTTAATTGTTTATCCCAATTCAACTCATAACATACAATATATTTTTTCTTCCGATTTTGTTAATTACTACAATGTCGATCCAAAACTTGAAACCCTTTCTATTCACCCCATTCTACAGTATTGTGACCGCGGGTTAATATGTATTTTTTTAAATTAATAACGTGTCAATGTTCATTTTCACTAATTATAACTACCACTATCTGGACTTATGTTCAGAAATAAAAATATCTGGGACAGATAGAGATTTCAACATTGAAAAATGAAACATTCAAATGTTATCACTGATAAGCTACGTGACATAGATAAAATAGTGTCAATGCTGTATACAGATTTAAATTCATTTAAATATATTACGGATTAATAAATAGTATGCAAAAAAACATATTATTTTGTGTAGTACATAATATAGAATGAGGACGACCATACGACTAATCCCTGTATACTGTATATTTTTGTAAACCTAGTTACTCAAGCAAACGTAAAAACTTGCTGTGTTTGGAGTAAGTCATTAACAAATGATTAATTCTCAATATGTGATTTGTTTTCGCTAAAATTGCAGTTAAAATGTCTTAGCTTCATTCGTAAACTGTTGCTCTAATTGTTAATTGTCTTGATTAATACAGCAATGATATGGGTTGAATTACCGACATACGAGTATTACACTAAGTCACCGCTCGCCAGAATTGCTGATTTAAAGGAGTGGAGAAGTTTTTATTTTATTTTTCACATGATACATAAGTGTACCTGTCAATTAAAAATATTATTGATTTCATTTGATTGTTCACGTCAAGATTTCAGTCACCGGGATCATTGAAGGTTTTCCCGCCAACACGGATCTCTTTTATAATATTTAACACAAAAATTCTTCTTTCTTCTCAATCTCTTGTAACGGACATATTATAAATAAATAAATATGTTATTTTTAAATATGTTTCTTGCCATTGGAACGCTTATCCATTATATTGCTGTTATCAGGAGCCAAAAGGCTGTTATCCATAGTGGTCATACGATTCCACGCTGACCTCACTCACCTCTGTATAATTGTCGTTGTCTTCGCATATTTGCTTATTGAATAATTATCTATATCTGAACTAATTACATCCTGCGATTTGACTAAAAACCCTGACTGATGGAAGAAGTCAGACTCCATAATAAAAAACAAGCTAGTCTCGGCTTCTCATTGAGTTTCTGCCACGCACCACGCCTTTCTTGGACCAACTGCCTGCGCAGGTATTCCTGAACCATTACGAGGGGTTTCAAGGAAAGAGCGTACCTCTTCCTTAAAGGCCGGCAACTCACTTGTAAGCCTCCTGGCGTTGGAGTTGTCACGGCGGTTAGCACTTCACTCAAAGTTATCCCTTGCTCGTTAGTCTCCTGAAAAAAAAATCTTTTATAAAATCATACAAAAACACACACATTAATTAACAACTATATTGTTATTATTATGTTGAATGCACACATTGAAGTTCTCTAGTTACAGACGACTTTTCATGAAGGGTTTTGATTAGACTCAAATCTTAATTATTTGTGTTCCTTGTATTCAAGACTTCAAAGTGCCGAGTGGGGTGTGTGGATGGAGTGACACCAGGGACATAGAGATCAAGGATTGAAAGAGTCTATCGGTCCACCCACGAATCTACGGATCTACGGTGCCCAGTCTCAGAGGGCAAGACTCACTATCTCGAGAGTCTCCGCGCATTGTGTATATTGTAAGCAATGAATTATGATTAAATAATAATATTAAATGTTCTATAACATTAATATTATCTGAGTACATGCAATGCGAAACCGATGTAAGCTAAGTTGCAATAATATTATGATAAATTCTACACGGACATAAGTCAGCAGTTTCATAGGGTTGGCACTATTTAATGAAATAAAATATTATTTCAATATAAAACAAGAAACTTTTATTGAGTACCTACTATTTGACAAAATATGCGATTGGACAAACCACTTAAGTCGGCTTTAACGACATCAAACATGATTTAAGCGTCTGTCTTAGGTGTTAAAAGACAATACACAGAAATATGTTTGTTGAAAGTTTTCCAGTACTCGTCAAACATAACACAAAAGCGATGTTCTTATGTTGGATTGTATATTAGTACAATTAAATGGTAGGCACTTTCCAATGTTGTCTATTAGATGCACAAATAGATGACATGACATGCACGATACGAAAACGCTCAGAGACCAACACTTTAAAAAGTCATTATATGAACAAACTGTGTGAGTGAATAATAATAGGATGCCTAATGATTTATAAATCAACAGTCTCCATGTTAAGAGATCAATGAACTTATATTAAAAACGTTAATATTATACTTGGCGAATTTTAATGACGTTTTAAATGTCATTAAAACTAATATTAGAACTAAAGGTTGCGTAATATTTAATCATAATGTTATTTACGTAACAGTTGTTAACAATTCCACAAAATAGAATAAACATAACGATTAAAAATATTTGTTCGCAAACACAGCAAGAAGCGATAATTTCGGACCAAAACTAGGTACAAAACACTTCATTTGTGATTAAGAACATATTTTTCATCGCGCTTTGACATTTATTTTAACAATAACGAACGTCAAGGCTGAGCAAAGCTAGCCTTCAAGCCCGTGCAGAAATGCCAAAAGTCCTTTACAATGACTAAATATTTATATTAATATTTCACACAAACGATTTTTAAAACCGGTTTTATATCTGTATTTTTCCTTTAGTCGTAATCTTGTAAGTAGTTGACAAGTTTTGATAAAAAAACTTTCTGCAACTTGTTAACCCTAATCCGACAGCAATACAATGCCGCGATGCCTGTGGTCTCAATATTACTTAGGTAGATAGATCAAGTTTATCATACGCAAGGTACGGAGTCATAGTATTTATTCAGTGTACATTTACATAATAAAAAAAATCATTTATAAATAAAATTTTGCTACCTTTATTGCTTAAAGTCACTGACCTCAGCTGTTACGTCACCCAGGATATATGCACGTGTCATCCACAGATAATCCACAGTTTTTGCCTCGGACTGATTTGACAAAAAAATGGCGGCTTGAGAAAGCCGGTTATGGTCACTTCAAGTTCCAATTACAAAACGTAGTGGACTGTCAGTCATTTGCATAGACGTATAGCATAAAGACTTTTTTATACAAACTACTTAGACTTGTTTGTATAATTCCTGCTCCTTTCTATTCGCATTAGGTACTTCATGACGTCACCGAAGACTTAACCTTCGATTTTGAGTGCATTAAATTTAGTTTATGATAGTATGTCAGCTTCTGGGCCTATCGGTGCGAACTATAGATGCTACCAAAGTCCCTATGGTTCATTTTTTATTCAACATAAAGTATACCCTATTCTGTGGTATCATTTGTTAACTGCCAAACCTGACACAGTGAGTCGGCATAGAAGGCTGATCACCTTCTTGTCCTTTAAGAAAACAACGATCATAAATGAGAACGCTGTGGCCATTTATTTATATTAGAAGTCACCAATGGGACAAGAATCCTTTGATAAACTCGGTTCTGATAATCGGTGTACCTTTAAATATATACCTTAACAAATGATATATACTTATATATAGAAGAGAAGTGTGATCAATTTGTTATTTAAGATGATTGAGAAAATTACGTAACGATTAGTCTTATCTAGGTCACATATTGAATGTAGTATCTCTTTTGTATTGTGCAGATCAATTATTATTTTTATATAATAAATTTGTACCTTTCATTTTGAATTTGTAATACTTAAAAATTTGCTACTTCTTCCACATAACACACTTATACTATTAAGGTAAATGAAGTATAAGGAATAATTATAAAAGAAAATAATAATAGAGGTTTGTCGACTCGACAAACAATTTTATTAAACATTGAAAACTTATTTTGTAACAGTGTCCAAAACACCACCACGCATCAACAAGTCATTCGAACATTAAAAAAAAATCAGTTAAATCTCACTCTTATTACAATAACCAAAGGGAAAAAATCATTTGTAATCTTCGGAGGCATTTTGCGGACGGGGAGAGGGCAACGTGTGCAGGTTTGACGGGTTCCGTGTTACCCATTCCCCCCCCCCCCCCCCGGCCGGGACTCCCTGCGTCTGTAGCGTCTCGTCTCGTGTAATTATGTTCAACCATCGTTAATGGTCTACTTATATTATTAAACATGTCATTCTTAATTTCCCATTTATAACGATCCCGCATACCTATGATTGAATGCTTGTTGAAATATGACAATTTAAAAAAAAATGTACCTAGTCAATTACAATTGGCTCAGCATCGGGACAGTTAAATTTTTGAGTAGCTAAGGCTACTGTAAGCAGTGCTTTGTTATTTTAATTGTCAGTAGCACAACTTTGTATTCATTGTTTATTTTAAAAGAGCAGCTATCGAGTTTCTTGCCGGTTCTTCTCGGTAGATGACTTCCTTCCTTCCAAACCGGTGGTAGTGTAAAAATTGACGATTCAAAAGTGTCTTTATAAAGACCTACTTGAATTAAGATATTTTGAGTTTGAGTTTGCGCTTTGTTATATATTAAAATGTGAATCTTATTGTGTATAAGTTTATGGAATTCTCTTTCCATAACAATTCGCTTAGCTCTCCTCCGCATTACATGTTACGAGCTTTTATTTTTATTATCTTTTTTCCAGTTTATTCAGTTTCCTTATTATACTTCCCTGGAGATTTATACTTCTGTAGCGTGTTGGCGACCAATTGTAACGTAAAAGTGATTCATTGAAAAAACAAAATAATGACTAACTATGACTGTATGTTTGTTGTTTTTATGGTTTAAATATGCTTTATCATCATGACCAAGCATATTTTATACAAAAAAAATACTTCCAAATTAACCTAAAATATTGTTAAGGACTTTTTAAATTATAGACAATTTAAGCTATTCGATCTCTAGTAGACTAGATAATCCCTAGTTGTATTACCTTGGAAGGAATTAATAAAGATTTAACCTAGTTATGTCATTCCTTTTTATTGATTTTTCAGACAAATATATATATTTTATAATGTATAAATAACATCCCAATTTTACAGTTCAATGATAATTTAAAAAACAAGCGGATTAAGGATTATTTTATGAATGATATTAGCTTTATTTAGTTCCATGTCAAAGCCTCCTCCGAGGCATTCCATTCTCGCTTTGCGAAAAGTATTATTGCATGAGTCTTTTGCCTAAATTGATTGCATTTCCATCTTTGTCTTCTATAAAATATACTCATCTTCTTTGGGAATATAATTTTTGGCATTAAAACGCTTTTGCTAAGCCATCAGACAATTTATAAACAAGTTCTTGAGACGAGCTTTCAGTAGTCGCATGTGTAATCTTGAATATAAAAATCGCGAGACAAACCATGGCGCAAAAATCCAAAAGCGTATAAAAAAGAGTGTTGTATCAGCGACAAAATTATCAAAGACTTAAAAATCGTCATTACGCCACACCTTTTGATAAAAAAAGGTGCGGCAATTCAGAAGTTACTAATATTCTTTATTTTAAATGATTCACATGAAATTTTTTGATTCCGTTTTTAAATAAAATTATTAAATAATATCCAATTACACTGTTAACTTTATATAAAATAATAAGGCTATTTATTTAAGCGAGGAAAGGCTGCTAATATATGGTATTTACTAATTAGCTAGAAACCGACTTTTAAATTTAAACTTAAGTGTTTTTTTATATGTTGACAGATGACAGTTGACAGAAATAAATGCATTTTATCAATATATGTTTAGGTTGTATATGTTTATATATATATCGGTTTTTTTCGATCAAAATATTATACATAATAATCCTATATCATGTAGCACTTTAATTAGTTGATAGAGTGCAATTTTAGATAACACGGCAAAACGCTTAGCAAAAATTGTTGAAAGCAAAGCATTGTATTATTTATCGATAACAAATAGGTGAAGTGACTTATATACCTACCCAGGCTTGTCTTGACCCATGGTACAGTGGTGCAATGCATTTGGGCGCTGCGCCTTAGTGCTCAATCTTTATCTATGCAGTCATAGATGAGAGAATAGAAATATAAATGAATAAAGAATGTGTATAAACCTTTTTGGTAATGGTAGGTTTTCGACGCCAGGACGAGGCGCTAGGACTGGCTAAGCCTAAGGCTTAAGCTTTTTGACTTTTTCGATCATTTTATTTAAAACTTTCAATGCTTTTATACTTTTACCAGTTTCGATGTTCCACTACAAAGATATCCAATGCAACGAATCGCAATTTATGTATTGCGATTCGTTTACAATACAATTTCAAATTTATTACATTTTTTATCATGTGAAATGTGGTGTTTAGCTTGTCAGAGCCTTTTATTTCACTCATAAACGTTTTATCTTTGACCTAGTATTTGTCTACACGTGGAAACATCTTTGCAATATCAATTCGATTATAAGAAATAAGAGGCATTTGATAATGATAATATTGATATTTATTTCACTTAATATTCAACACACTACAGACTCCACACAAAACTACACCAATTTTAATATAAATTTGTATTCAAAAGGTTACAGTGAAATAATTTAATTTGATTACCATGCGTTACACGCATAATACAACTATTACCATTTATAAAGTAGCGCATCAAGCTTAATGGTTTTTTGGATGACTTTGTACCGTTTTGCTTTTGTTCAGACCAAGCAGTAGAGTAGACACTCTCCGGAGTGATCCCAATCATACTCCCAAACAGGCACTTAACTGGAATCCTCAAGAGAAGCCGAAGCGTGGCCGTCCCAAACAGACCTGGCGAGGTACTGTTGCAGATGAGGTGAAAAGAGCCGGTAAGACTTGGAGCGAGATCAAATGCGAAGCGTCGGACACAGCGCATGGAAGATTGATGTGGATGCCCTTTGCCCCACCGACAAGACATAGGATTATAAGTCAGGTCACTAGAGTAGATGTAGTTCTACAGTGATGATTGTTTATTCTAAATAATTTATTGTTATAGCGTAGTGATATAAATTCTGAATCATACATATGAATAATGTTACATGCATATTGCAACGCGAAGTGTAAAAGGTTTTTGTTGCGACGTGATTGGAGTCATGTTTTGTGCCTTTTGAATTATTCATCGGGTTTAACAGAAACGAACCTAATAACGGTGGTTTTAGTATGTCAATTGTCACTTGAATATAGGTGAAGATTTCTATACACTAATTGGAAACTGAAAGGTTAAGATTCAGTTAAAAACTTAGCCCTAAGTATTGCTTGTAATTAGGAACAGTATCACTAGGGCTAAGTGATTTTTTTAAATTACAATGCTCTATTTTATTAAATAGAAATATAATGACATTGTATCTCTAAGCGTTATTTTACGCCATGACGACCGTTTGTCATATAAATTTATTTACAACAAAAAAGCCAAAAAATACATTATTAACATACAGTTAACAAACATTTTAAGCATCTCATAAGTTAGCTCTCTGAAGATATTCTTATTTAAAAGTAAAGGACACTCAGATTACTATAGAATATGTCACCTGGTGAGAGCGACGTTCATTAGTCTAGGCATAGGGGCTTCCTATACATTAGTAAATAAACTACATATATATTCTAATAACGGTCATAATTGTTTGAGACATATAACATAATAGGTTCGGACAGACAAATGCTGTCCAACGCTGCGTCTTGTCATAATCTAGCTCAACACTACAGAGCTTCGTTTTACATTCCCACAGTCAGTGTCCATTTTTGACAGCTGCAATATTTAGCATAGATTATAAAACCTGTGCTTCCGTTTAACTAAAACAAACACTGATCAGTCAAGGGGGAATATAAAGTTTGCAATAAACCATATGCATATAATAATATATGGTCACCACCTATTCTATTATAAAATCTATCGTCTATAGTCTATACATTTGCATGAAAGAGTAATAATATTACTTCCAGTAATTAGTCAGAGGTATGCAACAAGTTAATCGATTTTAGTAATTTTAATCATAAACAAATATACAAAGAATATCTATTGATGCATAGGTGGGATTAAAAAGAAAGCTTTCTGTCGATCCATAAAACTACTGAATAACACCTATATATTCAACTCTTAACCAACGTAATGACTAATTTTGAATTAGACATTTAGTTTAACCACAATCTACAGTCACGTATATGGGTTTGAAGCGGCAGTTGTAATTTACCTTCCTCATTTGGGTTCCCCGAAATTGATATTTATTATTTTTAGATTTTAATCTTGATTGACATATGGCTAGCTGGTTTAATCGGTGAGGTGCTGATCAGCGTGATAAACCCTCGCACCTTTGCTGGTGTACTACTCGAACAGCGGTCTTGGGTTGTCATCAGATCAGGCCAGGATCTGTCATTGCACTTATAAAACCTTATAAAACCTATATATTAAGAAGGCGCCTGGTAGTCAGTATCGGTGATCCAAGAGCTAGTGCTTTCCTTGCTCAGCGTGTAAGCATCGCCATACAGCGAGGAAATGCCGCCAGCATTGTGGGTACTCTGCCACAGGGACCAAACTTTTTAAATTTGTTTTAGTTTTGTGTTTTGTTTTATTTTAAGTTACTTATATTAGTTAGGTTAATATTAAGAATATTATATAATCTGTAATTTCATTCATATTATATTTTATTTAAAATATCCTATACCATAATGTTAACATTTAATCATTATTCCTTGTTCTATGTTCATGTATGTATTTTTATTCTGTAGCGGGACCCGGAAGAGATTGGTTATAGCGATAAGGTAGTCAGTTACATCTTATATGTAACATTATTAACTCCTATTTGTACAGCAAAGTGTAAAGCCATAACCTTATCCCGTATATGCACTTATTATTACGTATATATAATCGATATCCAGGATCGTAGCCTGACCGCCTGCATAATTACCTGTATTCTCTCATCAATTGATCAAGGATATTCCATTCCGGACTAATACATATGTCCTCTTATATCCTCTTCAATCCACAAACTCCGTCCTATCTCAAAAATCACTTTTATTTTATGTACCTCTATGACTATAACCTGCGCTCTTCCGTCAGATATTTTTTATTCTTCGCAACTCTTGCACCAGTCCAATTGTGCTATAAATATTCTTTAATTTTGTGAGTTGCCTGGAAGAGATCGCTTATTAGCGATAAGCGGCCCGTTGTTATAACAATATCTACTTCTACTGTTTTAATGAAACAAAGTGTGAATAAATAAATAAAAAATAATAATGCGTTTGTCGGGAACACTTTTTAATAGATATTAATTTAATTTGTCGCAGCATAAACGTCCCTAAAACTGGTTTTCACATTGTACAATTCTAAAACGCTTATTAATATTTATAAGAATTCGTCGTACGTGACTTATTTCATGGGAATAAAAACAATCAATACGATAAAGAATGTCTACATGATGCAATCGAGCATTTTAGCTTATTTGGCCATAAGGATTTGGATAAGCCACACAAGTCTTATCTGCATCGTTTAACGTTCTTGATATATTGAAATATATAGTATTTGAGTGTGGTTTAGGCTGGGATCGAAAAATTTCTCAAATATTAAGCAAATTACGTAATGAATATTTGACCCGAATCTTGAGTACGTGCTCCACGGTCCCTGTGGCGCAGAGGATAGCGCGTTGGACTTCTAATCCAAAGGTCGTGGGTTCGATCCCCACCAGGGATGATAACTTTTTGGTCTTTAAGTTACAAATATGTGAGCGACTCGCCAGTCATCGTGAATATTTTCTGAAAGAATTTCGTCTAGTGCATACATTCTCTTTCTTAAGTAGACTCTTTGTGAACCAAACCATGTCTTATTTAAAAAAAAAACGAATCTTAATCCGTACATGATTCAGCTGAATCAGGCTTGTAAGCCTTTCCAATCGCACGCCACGCCCCAATTGCAGCTTAAAGTAATATATCTACCAAAAATCTGATTGACATTTAACAAATATCATGTTATATTTTTCGGTATTGGTAACCATGCCAATGGCACAATCACATTTGAGATCATATCACCACATATCACGTTAAAACTAGATGCGTCAGTGAACCTTGAAAAATAAATTGTTATTATTACTAAAATTGACGTCCGCAAGATAACACTGATAAGAGGGTAGGTACATATTTTTCTACTATAACGATACACGTTGACAATACCTGCTGGCTTACCAGTACTGGTTTGACAATCTTATCCTGATATGCACTACTTGTCATAAGTGAAGAACAAAGGACGCTCTTTGTTCTTAAATTACTTAAATTAAAACTACTTGCACAGACCACTTCACGATTCGTAAATCATTAAAATTCTTTTTATAATTGTAAATAACAGTATGCAGTTAACAATTGGATTTTACTTTTTTTTAATTTATTTTTTGAAAAGTTACTTATTCTAAATAAAATTATATCTTTTGTTACCGCCTTGGTTTGTAGTTGATATAATTGGCAGTCCCAGCTTAATGAATGAACGTAAAATGTATTAGATGTTTACAATATTAAAAATCTAATAACACGATACAGAATGGGAGAAGAAAATCACTTGGCAACCACCTAGATCTCGTTTTTTATATTTAAGGTTAATATAAGGCTATTTAATTAGATTAATTAATCTTCAACTGGAAATTTTAAATGTTAATTTATTGAAAGATAATTTAACCGAACATGAATTTTGATTTTAATAAATAAGTCTTCCCAGCCAGGGTGATACCGCTATAGTGATCTGCCTAAAAATCGTTCTGTCATTTATTAAATGCTATTATGAGAAGACCTTATCGTGAAGTTTCCAACAATTGTTTGAAACGTCATCATGATTCCATCAACTCTGGAAGTGAATCATTGTTTTATAAATCCATTTGAAATTTAAATATAAATATGATAAAACAATTATGAAATATTGTTTTTATATATACTATTAATGTTGTCTTGCTTTGTTGTCAAAATAATAATTACCAAAGGGCGGACAATAACCTATTAATAGCTTAATTATATTAAATGAGTTCTGAAAAATGAGTCTTTATCTTGTGTTATTTTGATACATTCGCTGGATCATGCTTAGGTGCTTCTTTAAATCCGTGCTGTAGAACATACTTTGCGATATTAAGGATTGGCGGTGAGTTCCTTACCAGTTCTTCTCGTCCGTTCCACGACTTGATTTGGAAACTAGCAGAAAATGTTTACGATTTATTATTTGAAGTTATTTTTTGCTTTGATTTCATCTTGCTTACATTGATAGAATACCATATTTAAAAATTAAATAATATTATTTTTTTTAAGTTGTATGTTGCATGCTTAAAGATAAAAGATTACTTGATCACAGATAAAGCATTTTATTTTTGCTTTGAATTACCGCCAATTTTTAACTGTAAATGTGTGGCAGCTATCTAACCAACGTTTACAATGTACAATAAACCTCGTATATAAATACTTAGTCTGGCCATAAATACTGTTACTATTCAAAAAAAGAAAATATTACGTTTGAATTTGGAATCTGTCATTTTTATATGATTGCTTGATGTGTTTTCTTATTTTCGCGCCATTATATTGTTAAATATTTTGTTATATTAAAATGGAGTGGGGTGATAAAGAGAACCGAATCGCTGTGATTGCCTTACATAAAGTAGGTATGGAGAAAAGTGCAATTTTTAAAACCCTCCACCCGCTTGGTATTAGTCAAATGTTTGTTTACCGGGCTATTGATAGGTACAATGATACCTCCTCTGTTTGTGACAGAAAAAGATCTGGCCGTCCACGTACCGTTCGTGTGAAAAAGGTGATTAAAGCAGTTAGGGAAAGAATTCGAAGAAATCCTGTCCGTAAGCAAAAGATTTTATCTCGGGAGATGAAGATAGCTCCTAGAACCATGTCGCGTATATTAAAAGATGACTTAGGACTTGCAGCCTATAAGAGACGTACTGGTCACTTCTTAACTGATAATTTAAAGAAGAATAGGGTGGTAAAATCCAAACAACTACTTAAGCGGTACGCAAAGGGAGGTCACAAAAAAATTTTGTTTATGGATGAGAAAATTTTTACAATTGAGCAGTATTTTAATAAACAAAATGACCGTATTTATGCTGGAAGCTCTAAAGAAGCTTCGCAATTAGTAAACAGAGTACAACGTGGGCATTATCCCACTTCAGTGATGGTTTGGTGGGGTGTTAGCTATGAAGGGGTGACTGAGCCATATTTTTGTGAAAAAGGTATTAAAACGTCGGCACAAGTTTATCAAAATACCATTCTTGAGACGGTAGTTAAGCCTTTAACTAACACCATGTTCAATAACAAAGAATGGTGCTTTCAACAAGACTCGGCACCGGGTCATAGAGCTCGATCCACCCAATCTTGGTTGAAAACTAACGTTCCGGACTTTATCAGCACTGAAAACTGGCCGTCGTCAAGTCCTGACCTAAATCCATTGGATTATGATTTATGGTCAGTTTTAGAGAGTAAGGCTTGCTCTAAACGCCATGATAATTTGGAGTCCCTAAAACGATCCATTCGGTTGGCAGTGAAGAATTTTCCTCTAGAAAGAGTTCGTGCTGCTATTGATAACTGCCCTCAACGTTTAAAAGACTGTATTGCAGCCAATGGAGACCACTTCGAATAAACATTGTATATTTTTAATAGTTATATATTGATGTATTAAACTAACTCACTATGAAAGGAATAAATGTTACGTATAAAAAAAAATCGTGCTTTTCTTTATAACAATATTTATGGCAAGACTAAGAATATGTCACGCGCGGTGTGTCAGTCCCAATAAATATTATATAATAAGCATTTAAAAATATATCAATACAGACATCGAATCCCTCATAGAATCAAATTCAAATGTCAAATCAAAAAAGGGTTTATCAGAAATCCATAGACATTTTAAAATTTATGAAAATAAAAATTTGTTTATTGTCCTTTTCAATACTTTATATGGACATACATTTTTTATTCACTTTTGATATATAACGATTTCATATATAACTTAAAATATAAACCAAAACATTGAATTAAATTTTAAAAAGTTTGGTCCCTGTGTCACTCACTACCCATAATGCTAATGGCTTATAATTGTATGACATTTAAAAAAAAGTATAATCTAAAGAAGATAAAAGAATACCATCATAATTTTGTATAATAGACAAATAAAATTATATAAATTAATAATAGTCTATATAAGTATCCTGTTCGGATTGCACTTAATTGGATTTTAATTGCACCAGGAAGGATTTCAAATAAGTTACTATTGTTAAATGTATGAATTATAAAAGTCTAGAAATAAGTATTTTTATACATATAGAAGTTAATAGTACCCAAGAACTGGTGCTTTATCGAGATACAACGTGGAAGAACCAAATGATTTAAATTTATTTTGTTGTGTTTAGTTGAATTAGATTTTATAGTTTTCGTTTTTTATTTTAAGTTATTTTAAAGTACTTGTTTGTTATTGGATTCTAAATGCACGATTTATTTACCCTAAGACATTAATATTGAGTATTAGTAACCATATTTAATAAGAGCAGCCACCACTAAATTATAAGTAGGCATAGTCTTGTTGACGATTAATTAATATCGTAATGAATGGTGATGACGATACGAGGTCAAGTGCGTACAATGATATAATTAAATAATAATTGGTTCATGAATGAGGAACTGAAAATTTCAAAACATTTAACAATATCGATTTGCTCTTATGGATTTCTTACATATAAGAGTTTTTACTTGATATACAAATAAAACTAGCAAATAACATGCACACATATACAGCAACACACATACGAAAATAACTAAAACATGTCTACAAGAACACACAAGGCATAAATTAAAGGTATGAATAGCATACCACCTGTATACTGTACAGCAAGGACAATTTGACAGAACATAACAGTTATAAACATAACTATACACACAAAATACTATGAAGGAAGCTAGTGGCATTGATACAAGTTCTGCGAATTTCGCGGCAAAAATATGGAGACTATTACCAAATGATAGCGTCGTATTTCTTCAGAGCATAGTTTATCGTTAACAGGCATCTATTACAGCCAACTTTTGTCCTCACGATCTACTTTTGAGTTTATTTTTAATAATAAATCACACAAATGAGTGTGGATTGGAAAGTTTAGTCTCACGTATAGACCGAAAGGGTAAACTTTACTCGACTGGGGTATTATTGTGTGACAAATAAAGAACCCGCCCCGTATTGTCTTCGTGATAACTATGATGTAATTTCCATTTATTGTAGTAATACAGTTATACTCTAACTAATCTATTGTATCATTAGTGAATTACTATGAATATAACCGTCATGACAGTTTCTTTGAATCATAAAGTTATTCATACGACCGTAAATAGATATCAGACCGATGAACTATTGAATCGACTAGTTTGATCAGTTATTGGTCTGTTGAAAGCGGAGACAAGTTTGTCTTCCAATCTACATCAGGGTTTCATTTATGTTTCATGATTGGACTATTCACATTCAAACGAACATGATTATGAAGTGCGATATCGAAAACTATCAAACTACAACCGCCTTGTTACATGATACAATCAATTGATAAGTGCGTATTTAATTGTGTCGGATGTGTGTAACGCCGCGAGTAATTTTAAGGCTTGTTTTGAGATGCGTAGCTGGCGGCAGAGGCTACCAGATGACGCCACGAATATACGAAATAGGGTCAGTGCTGTGTCGTTGATCCGAGAGACTGCGACTGCAAGGCGGGGGCAGCCCCCCGCTCCCCTCCGGGTCCCCCATCAATCCGCGCCCCGCAAGCCGCTACCGCCAGCATTCCTCATTCGACGCGAGGGCGAAGTGCTCGCCCGTTCTTTTACGTACCGCGACTGACGCGCCGCGCGCCAGCGGTATAGCCACCCGCCATGTTTGACGTTTTTGGCTCTGTCAAGAGCCTTCTCAAGCTCGACTCAGTGTGCATCGACAACAATGTGTTTCGACTCCACTACAAAGCCACCGTAATCATCCTGGTTACGTTTTCTTTGCTTGTAACATCGAGACAATACATCGGCGACCCTATTGACTGTATTGTGGATGAAATACCACTTTCTGTTATGGACACCTATTGCTGGATATACTCAACCTTCACTATTCCCAACAGGCTCGTGGGGCGAGTTGGAAAGGACGTAGTGCAACCGGGTGTCGCGTCCCACGTGGACGGCCAAGATGAGGTGAAATATCACAAATATTACCAGTGGGTGTGCTTTGTGCTGTTCTTCCAGGCAATTTTGTTCTACGTGCCCCGCTATCTCTGGAAAACATGGGAAGGAGGACGCATCAAAATGTTGGTACTTGATCTAAACTGCCCAATTGTTGGAGAGGATTGTAAAAAAGACCGCAAGAAATTGTTAGTAGACTACTTTAAAACAAATCTCAACACGCAAAACTTCTACGCGTTCCGCTTCTTTATCTGTGAGGTTTTAAACTTTATTAACGTTGTTGGGCAGATATACTTTATGGACTTTTTCTTGGATGGTGAATTTTCGACGTACGGTCGCGACGTGGTTTCCTTTACTGAAATGGAACCAGAAGAACGAGAAGATCCCATGGCTCGAGTTTTTCCAAAAGTAACAAAATGCACATTCCACAAATACGGTCCCTCGGGAACCGTGCAGAAATTTGATGGCCTCTGCGTATTGCCACTAAATATTGTAAATGAAAAGATATACGTCTTCCTCTGGTTCTGGTTTATTATTTTATCCGTCTTGAGTGGAATATCTTTGCTTTACCGCGCAGCTGTCGTGGCAGGGCCCCGTGTCCGCCTCTATCTGTTACGTGCCCGTAGTCGCCTTGCACCTCAGGAACAAGTTGAAGCGGTTGCACGGGAGTTACAAATCGGCGATTGGTTTGTACTTTACCAGCTTGGAAAGAACATCGACCCATTGATATATCAAGAGCTCATGAACGATCTGGCGTTGAAGTTCGAGGAAAAGGGCAAGGACACAGTTTAGATAAGAAAGACAATGGGTGGTAGTGACGTGTTAGTGTGCCAGGCCAAGTCGCGGGCGCAGTGCGGCAACTAAGCTACCTGCTAACGGCTTGCATCGCGCCCGCACTAGCCCGGGAGCGGTCGCGCGTCGGCATTCCAATACTGAGGCTCGACACGGGGAACGACCTCTGCCGAGCCACATTACATTATATTCCAGAGCCGCTTTAACCCTTTATATGCTACTGAAACTATGTTAGATTGTATTCCCAGCCGACTAGACTGATGCGTGCGTGCACGCGTGCATTTAGATTAACGTTTTAGGGCATGTTTATAATAGTCGTAGCATAGGTAGATCTCGTGCCTTCGTTTTATATTTTTATTATACTGTGTTACTTGCGAAAACGTTGAAGGGTAACGTTTATTGTGATATGTAATTATTATATCTAAATTAAGTGTTTATCGTGACAATGGATGAGTGAAAACGGCTGGCTTATGTATAAGTTGTAGGTACCTAATTAGTTATCTAATGAAAAATCTTTGTTATCGAATGTTATTCTCGATATTGTATAAAGCAATAATTAACTTTAGTGAAATCAATTGTTAATATTGGGTTGCCGACAATATTGATACTTTTTGGTAATTGACATGTATACTTGTAGTTTTTATACTGGTGAAATCGATTGGACGATTGATATTTTCTGAATATATTTACTGCCACATTATATGATGTTTTATTACATAACCACAATCGCACTTTTGAACTTGATAATCATGCAGCGACAATAATCGTATCAAATCTGAAGTCATTCACAAAGCGAGCAATTGGTTTACTTCCTTTTCTTTGTTCAAGATTCACACAATTCATCGAGTTATTATTTCTAGACAGTGCTGCCATCTTGTTAACAATTTCAAATACGTATGGTTAATTCAGATGTCGCTCTGAAACCATCGTTTACTAAATTTATTTACTGGTAAAAATAGAGGGACCTTTATTTTAATTTGCATTTAATAAAAGCCGTTTTTCTGGTTTGGTTTCAAAAAAATATTTGTTACCAGCATTCGTTCGTTAAATGTTATAAATAACGAAGTTTGAGCGAGCAGCCCCATTTAAAAGAAATAAACTTGTGTTGTTATTCTATGGTACGTACAAACAATTAAGAATCCATGTAGAACTTTGAATTGACAATGCTTAACTAATACCTGACCAGTTTTTAAAACTACTTTCACACGGTCGCTTTTGTTTGAAGAGTCTCGGGCAAATAATGGTATTCTTGGAATCACTATTGTCAGCTTTTTGTTGGCTATTTCTATTCGGTTGTAAAACTGAGGCTGTTAAAGATAAGCTTTAGCTATTTATGAGTCTTTTGAAATAATTTTGTCGGTACTTTAAAATAACATTGTTTAAATAATTTGTTCTGGCTTATGGTTACCTGCATTTGGCTTCGAAGTAGTTGTTAAACGGAATGGTATATATTTAAATATTATAGAATACTGAAAAGATGTTGGACAAAATTAAAAATACCTGATATTCATTCTTTTCTAGGTTGGATAAACATATATTTTAAATACATATTGTGGTCGCATGAATTTACTAAAGGTTATATATCAGAAGTCTAAAATAGATTTTTATAGAACACCATTTATTTAGATAATTTTTAAAACAAAAAGCTTCATGAGAGTGTTTTCCAACTATAAAGAACACAAAACTTTATTTTAAATTCGTTACTGGTTTAGTATATAACACGGGACCGCAATATAATCTGTAAATAATACAAAAAGTTAAGAAACAGCATTTTTATTTAAAAAGGAACTAAGATTGACTGTTAACAGAAATGCAACAATTGAATTTCAGATTCTCATCTCATAATAATACTGTTAATAGCGCTTTTATTAACCTACAGCTGACAGCAATACTTGGTCAGCATGTGTTATTAATCACTGAAGTAGTAAAATAAAGTAAACATCGTTAGAAGAACGTTATAGAACCTTAGTACCTATTGAATTTATGATACGTTATGTCTAAAAGAGTTAACGTTTTAAAAGTGCAGCTCTAAGGAGATGCTGCCGCGGAATAAGTTGAGTTTAACGCTGCTTTTTATCTTTTCTGGGAGAAAATATGTATATGTATCTATTTATTTAAGCTTTTAAAGAATATGTGGAGTACTATAATTAATTGAGACTGGTAATTTTTCCCAACAGAGCGTCTTTTCGAGATTTTTCCTGATTCGCGGATTTTTACACCATTGGACACTTTTTATTAAACAGGCATTTTTGAATACGTGTTGTGTGACTATTGATTGACTATTTACTAATAATATTTACTTTCCTTATTTTAAATCTGCAGTCAAACAATCTGATCAAAACGGTATATTCCTTCCTGCTGCATTTTAGGGATTTATATGATAATGAACTTCTTAACACTATAAGATATAAACTATAGACTATAGAGGCGAAACAATAAGTGTAGGTTTTTTAGTCAATTGTCAAAAACCTCATGCAAAGTATTCTATCAGTGAAGTTTTGAATCGAAACGTCAAAAATATAAACAGTAACTAACATCGTCACATGTGATAGGAATAAAAAATTTAATGCAAAGAATTTGTGTCGAGTGTTATTGTTGCATTTAATTATCTCAAACACTTTTATACGTTTATTATTAGTCAGAAACAAATAAAAGCACCATGGCTCGCGGTAAAGACAAGAAAAAGTAAGTCTTGCATAGGTTATAATATGTTCGTGTTGTTTATTTATTAATTATATTGAATTTATCTTATTTTAGACGAAAATTAGAGAAAAAACAAGAAGGAGACGATGTACCTAAGAAAGTACCGCATACGTTAGAATCTTTACGAGAAAAAGATGAGACCACAATTGCAAACGGTGAAGCCGATGAACAAGAAGAGGTATGAATGTATTCTAGCTGACTATTAAACGATCTTATGCTTTTCATGCATAGATGCTTTTGCCTAATTGCATATGAAAAGACATCTTTTTTTATAGAAAAGTAAATAGGGTTTATTAACCTACTTAAAATGAAGACAGATGTGATAAATAGTTTATAATATAAATTCATAGTTGATTATTAAACTGGGTTTTCTTTATTGTAAGTATTTAATACTAAGATATTTCTACATTCACAATATGTGAAATTACAGGCACAGAAGGATATGGAGTTGGATGAATTATCATCATATTTTGAAAATTCATATGAACCAAAAGTAATGATTACATATTCTGATAATCCACACACAAAAACAAGGATTTTTGGCAAAGAGCTTATGAGAATGATACCAAATTCTATAGCCAGATATAGACAAAGGTTAGTCAGATTGCTTGGAAAATATATATCTTAAAGAAATGCTTCTATTTCACCATACATAAGAAGAATGTAATTTATTTATTTCTAATGTATACAAGTCCGTTGTTTGGTATAAAATTATTCTTTATGTTACAGATCATCAGTAAAACGTATAGTCCAATCATCAATTCGAGAAAATGTTACTGATGTAATAATAATTAATGAAAATCAAAAGCAACCTAATGGTTTTCTTCTTATCCACCTACCCAACGGACCCACAGCACACTTTAGACTTTCAAGTTGTAAAATAACACCGGAGCTACGAAAGGATTATAAAGAAATAACAAATCATAGACCAGAAGTAAGATCAACTTAAGAACATTACGCTATATTCATAACTGAATTTGATTCTCTAATTTCGTATATTATATACTTTCACTTAATTATTTTTGGCATTTAAACTGAATATCTAAATCCTTTAACTGATAATTAGAAAGTTTACAACTTACTTGACTGCTCATAAAATGTAATCTTCTCAGTTATAATAAAATAGATATAGCTGCTGTTGAATAATATACTCTGGGTATTATTTAAAAAAAAAGATCAAGTTGTATTTGTGAACAACAAATGTATTTGTGAAAATAACAAATGGCTTAGTTACAAAGGTTAAGTAAGGAACTTAAACAATATTACTAGATAAATGAGGTAATGATGCTTTCAGGTTATACTAAATAACTTTAGCACCCGGCTCGGTCTGACGGTAGGTCGGATGCTTGGTGCTCTGTTTCACTATGAGCCACAGTTCCGTGGCCGTCGCGCAGTTACCTTTCACAATCAGAGAGATTACATTTTCTTCAGACATCATAGGTGAGTACGAAGAACAATGAAGTTGAAACGCGGACCTCTTCGTTAATTAGTTATAATTTATAACACTATTTCGGTATAATATATGTCATTCGAGTTAATTTTACACATAATTTACAGATACGAGTTTACGTCGGACGGCGAACGGGCAAAATTACGAGAACTGGGTCCCAGGTTTACACTTAAGCTGATTTCTCTTCAGCAAGGCACATTTGATTCTAAACGAGGGGACTACGAGTGGATCATTGCCGGCCGCCGCCATCAACTTGAAACATCCAGAAGACGATTCTTTTTGTAATAAAGATAATATTTTAAAATCCAGCCTTTTCTTAACCCTAGCCCGATTTTAGTAGCAAGAAATGTACTGCCTTATAAAATCCAAAGAACTCTTCAAACGGAGGCCTATCATTTGGCATTACGGAAAGTAATCCAATTGTCAGAAAATCATGCGTCTTTTTTTAACGATCTCGCAATAAGGTCTACTATGGTACTCTTTATACATAAGTGCATGTCAAGAAACAATGCACTACTTTATAACTCCGAAGTAGGAAATAGAGAACTTTTTAATATTTATTGGCAATGCATGAATAATACTTCAGTGTTTAGATAATATATTTATTGTAACAAATTCTTTAGATTTATACATGAAGCAGAGTTCAAATCCCACGTTATAAGTGCAGTGCAGCCCAAATGCAATAAATTTAAAACCTGAAAATAAATCAATACATTAGTATCATCCTGGTTATATTAAACTAGGTGTAGAGAGTATCTTATGTACATCATGAAAGATTGTCTTTCTAGTGTTACCAATTTATCTCATAGTTTAAATACCAACAATGGTTTGTAGTGCATCGCTATAACCGTGACGGCGTAGAATCGCAACCACGGCAGTTTTGACCACAGTTATCTAGTCTGATATATACACAGCGTTTGTATTGTACCAAGCTGCTATAGATTACCAGACAGATGTGCTGAAGTACTTTATATAGTGACGATTTAAGTGTATGTATATAAATAATAAAACAACAAGGCTGCTTTGCACTACTTTGCAACACTTACCGTAGGCAATCGATGTTTTTAATTTGAATATGGTGCCCTCTCGAGTCAGTGGCAGAATCTGAAAGTAACTTAAGGTTTTTACTATGCTGGGATACATTGAACATTATAATATCTTTTTCATTAAATCAGACGTGTTTGGTTGGTCAACATGGTTTTTTGGGTTCTCTCTGTTGAGGGAGACCTGAAGGTCAAGTCATCATGAAAATAAAACCTTAACAAGCTACTGCAAAATTATCTATGGAATGGAATGTAACGGAAACTTACATTCACATGAGACTCCCGAGTGGAGAGTTCCTCAAGAGTGACTGAACACCTAAAAAGAAACAATCAAGCATAAAATATTTACTTTAATTACAACATGATGATATTGAGAAGTGAAAATCAGACGTATATGGTTGGTCAACATGGTTTTTTGGGTTCTCTCTGTTGAGGGAGACCTGAAGGTCAAGTCATCATATTATGTAATGAACTATTTACTCATATAACATACATATTTAAAATGTAAAAAAGCCAATCACATATTTGTATCAGGAAAAAAGTTGCTAAAAATTTAAATATCATTAATAAAGCTTACCCAACATGGGATATATCAGATGGGTTTCATCATAGCAGCTCCTATAAAATAAATATAAGTTAACCTCTGTCAATAATGACTCTTTTCCTAATTACTGTTATCGGGGAGATCAGACGTATATGGTTGGTCAACATGGTTTATTGGGTTCTCTCTGTTGAGGGAGACCTGAAGGTCAAGTCATCATAAAAAGGCAATGTTTTTAATGTTAAAAGAATAAATATATGTATTAATCTTAATATATAATATCATTTCTTGTATTAACAAATGTGTTATTAAGAAATCACAACTTACTTTGTTTCAAATATTCCTTTTGTAGAAGAACCATGGATCTGAAAAAAAAATCTGTTAAAACACATGTTTTGTTACAACTTATACTTTATATTGAATAACAAAAATCAGTTAGGATAGTTATGTTAACAGCATTATAATTCAGTTGTCCCTATCTGAGGTCATCATGTTATGCAAATACTAAAAACTTTAATAACCAACATTATTTAAATATATTATAAATCTCAACCAACCTTAACTCTGTTTCATTTACACCAAGTCCTTATATACTCCCCAAGTACTTCTTTGATCCTTATTGCTTGTTTGTCACCTAAGAAAAAAGATATTTTCAATATTTTATAGCAAATAAATGGCTAAAGTAGTCAACAATAAATAGTCAGTATGGATAGTTACGTTAACAGCATTATAATCAGATGTCCCTATCAAAAATCATCATTATTTTTTTCAATAATAACAGAAAACAGTAGTATATTTTTGTAATACACACCTTCATATTTTGTCCGGAACCCCTTAAAACATCTGAAACATACAATTGTATATGAAATAAAATATTTTCATTATTTATAACGTTTATTTTATTGTTATTGTCTGTCAGATAGGAGCGAAAGACATAAGCTGTATATACATCAATGAAATCAGCTGAACTATGAAATCATCATTTTAGGCAAGATTCATTCAATAATTATTTTCTACTTAAGTGAGAACAAACCTTTTAGGAATTTAATCCAAATCCAATGGGTGCAGTTTGAGGTTTTTTATGGCCATCATCCATTATTTCAAATTCTGAAAAAATCAAACTATAATCAGACTTTGTGTATATGAAATATATATCTAATTAATAAGTATATTATCAGATAGGAGCGAAAGACATAAAAGCTGCATGTACATCATTGCAATCAGCTGAACTATGAAGTCATCATGTCAGGTAAAATAAATATTCAATAATTTTATTGTACTACAATTAAGAGACACAAACCTTTTAGGATGTCAATCCAAATAGGGTGTAGTTCGATGCTTTGATATGGGTAGCGTCAATTATTTCAAAATCTGAAAGAAAAAATAATATTAGACTTTGTCGATATGAAATATTGATTTAATTAATAAATTTATTATCAGATAGGAGCGAAAGACATAAGCTGTGTGTACATCACTGAATTCAGCTGAACTATGAAATCATCACAATATGGTATTGCTCTAGCAAAATAATTTATAGTGTTCTTCATCATGGTTGAAAAATTAAATAGGCTATTTCAATAATTTTTTTTAGTAAAGAGTAGTTTAGTCATTTAGTAGAACTAGACAATATTATATAAAAGATATTTACCAATCACAAGCTTCCCGTTTTCTGGCCATATCTGAAGCAAACAAAAATGTATATTTATAAGAAATGAAATTAAAATTATCTACATGGGTATATTAAATATTTCAGAAAAGCTTAGTTCTGCATCATATCTCACAACTGGTGTCCCTAACTAAATGATGCTACTTAACAAACTATGGTAAAAGTTATATTACTTACAATTTAAAAAAATACCTCAAATGAAAATCCTAAAGCTAATATTAACCTGTTGTGAGACAACTGGAATGTTTCAGCTGCACTGCGATATCATCATCAAGATATATAGAGTAACATTCATATGAACTATTAACATATCAAGTATTGAGTTTTAAATTATACATACCGGAAAGATAAATCTGCAAGCTTTAAACCATCAGCGTCTGAAATAAAAAACAATGTTGTAGTACTTTTGATTTGAAGCATAGATGTTTCAGAATATTTTTACTTCAATCAGCTAGAGCTAATATACATGCAAATCATTTGTTATCAATGGTTAGCATTTTTCATCATTTTATAGTAAGTAATTTCTGTTATTCTTGTATTTAAGTGTTAAAAGTTACCTTAAGATTCTGGCTTCTTGTACTTTCCCTGGACAAAAATGCGTGGAACATCAATGCCCTCTTTAAAATTAACAGTTCTCCTCTGCACATATGTATTAGAAAGAATTTGAAATCCAGCCTCAGAGAAAAGATTTGCCAGTTCTTCTTCAGTAAAATAATATGATCTATAAAGAAATGATATTATTAATGATCAGTGTAATAACCATCAGTAGCAATATAAAATTAGTGAAAAAAACCTTACCGGGTACCATCTTGCCGCATGTAGAAGTTTTCAAATATTTTATGACCTGGTTTAAACCTCAACTGAGCCATATCGTATCTCCCATAATCTCTAAACAGAAGGATCCCTCCCGGCTTCAATGCTCTATAGGCAACTTTAGCCACGTGCGACCACGCACTTGGGTTAATTGCAGATAAAACGAATATTAAGCTGGCTAAATCTGCCGCATTCTCGCTAATATTTTCAAAAAGATCTTGAGTCGTCAAATCTGCACAAAAAGCTTTAACCCGGCCTTCATTATACAATTTATTGGACTTGACAAATTCGATCGCACGTGGAGAAAAATCACAAGCGTAGAAATAAAAATTAGAGAAGCCTTCTTCTAATAATGGAAAGATCATGTTTCCAACTCCACATCCGAGCTCTAGATATATGATTTGTTGCGCCGAATCAAAATTTATCAGCTCCTGAAACTCACGTGTAGTCCAATGACGGTCGCGGAAGAATTTTGTTTCGTTTCTTTTATAAAATATATCCCAATGTCTCTTCGCGTCCCTTTCAAGTTTCGCTGCTTTAGCTTCTGTTATAATACGCGAATTTTGCGATTCTAACTGTTTCATTTCAATATCACTTAACTCCTTCAAGCGATGAACAAATACGTCGCCGTTGGGTGCAACATCTTCATCCGTTTCCATCTTGGCGAGTATTTAATAAATATCATAAATACACGATCAACTGGCTTTTCATTGTATATTACAAAACGTAAATATATGTATTTTCTAGATTCATTCTAGGAAATTTTATAAAATTAACCAAAAACGTTCAATGTGCAGCGTGCAGAGCACAAGCCACAAACTGATATCTAACAATCAACAATGAAAGCACTAGATAGTCGACAGTCGACACTCAAGTGGAGGCTAGAGAGAAGTGACAAGTGAAAAACGGAAAACTCTGTAGTCTGTTCTGACTTTTTCGAACTATTGCAAAAATAAAAACCCTTTGAATATTGACGATATACAAGTGACAGTTTGGTAAATATAAATACATATTTTTATATAATCTATGAACCTGTACAGTTACTCTATGGCGCGGCAAGGATTATAAAAGAAATTTCAATCTAAAATTTATTTTTGAACGAACGCTAGATCAAGAGAGACTCAAAAAAAATTAAATACACTTCCATTGTGTTAAGTTAATTGCCGATTTTGACCGAGGCCCTGTATACATTGTATTTATATTCATAACTCATGTTGATATCGAATCTAGACCACAGTTGCAGCAGACGGACACAGAGCATTATTTAAAAAAGTAAATAGTTTTTTACGTGGCAAGCAATTAGAAGATTGATTGATTAATGCTCTATTTCGTTTTTATGTATCTATCAAAATACAGAAAACACAAAGTTTAGTAAAAAATGATGAAGACGGATTATGGCGACTTTGGTAAAATAAGGACCATAAGCAGAGATTGAACTGCTTTAGTTATTAATGAGTAAGGGTAAAGGGTGAAATTTCTTGATCAGCCATTATATACACCGAGCGCATTGCTTGTTGCGAAAAGAAGAGCAAGAAAATACATAGGCAAATTATTTTTATTAATTAAACTGCACATCCTGTCGAGCAAGCTCCAACAACATAGGATCATCGAAGAACTTGTTAATAGACACGTCTTCACTTAGACCCTTACGTCTTCGTGTCTTTATCATGAATTCACGAGCCAAATGAGTTGCCGGCTGGGGCTCCAAAGGCCTGTTAGAAATATAAGCATTAGTGTTGTAATAAAATTTCAATCATAAGCGTTTCCTATATTACTTTTTAGTTTTACATTTACCTGAAAAAATAATAATAATAGGAAGATTAAAATTATTGTAAAAAATAATTTTAAAAAATCTATATTGATGGCAGCCATCCAATAGTTAATTTTTGTAGTCGAAGTTTATTACAAAATTTATAACATAATTTTAGTTATATAAAATACTATATAATATACCGTATAATTATACTCTTGTCCAACGGATCTCCAGGTACAATCTGCCAGTGATGGAAAACCTGCAGGCAGAAGGCCTGTCCCTGCGTGTGAGTACGCAGATCTGTCTCAAAGCCAAATGAATCTATCGCTGGTACAAATGCTTTAATCGTATAAAGAGGAGAACCAGGCACTGGTGCATCTTGAGTTACATGACCTAAAAGTTTGTATTTTTTTATTACACAGATTAAGCAAATATATATAATTAATATATTAATATAAATATAATATATAATAATTAATTAATAAATAAATATTTTGTTACAATCCAAAATTCGACCTTAGACTCTTATGTTAGATTAAAGAGAAGTCTGATAGTTATAGAGGTTCCTTGAAGTGTAATTGGAGCAACCAATATTCATAGATATAGATCTATGAAACAATAACATATTTAAAAATAATGACCTCTCCGTTTCGCGAGAACTGTGTAAACGGCAGACACGCAGTCAGCCGGTGCCTGCACTTCCACAAATAGATAGGGCTCCATCAAACGCGGTGTTGCCATTAAGAAAGCAGAATATGCCACCTACATTAACAAAAAAATATTAAAATTATTTTAAGTTCAATAATATCTGCAGAGTTATCCATAAAATAAATTAACTTTACAAATCATTTTTTCATTTGTAATAACGCAATCATAAAACCTACACCAAGACGAGTGTAGTCATTAACCAAAATACTCTGTCTCCTTCTGTCAAATTGTAATGAAAAGAGACAGATAACAGTTGTAATTAGCTTAACAACGGCGGAAATTGTAAGGTTTTTATAATAAAAATTGGCCAGTTTAAAATACCCTTACCCGTCTAGCCGTGGGTATGATCTGTCCGCCACCACGATGCAACGGCTCCTGCGCAATCACCGCGTCCAAGATCTTAAATTTGACATTTCGTATTGGTTCTTCACATAAGGGTCCTTCCCTGGTACCCCATTGGAAACCTACAAAATATACTTGTTATCTCTCACAGTTAAGTTAAGTTTAACATGCGAAACAAAGTCAGAAAAATAGATTAAATTGTTTCTTTTATTATTCATAAAATGAAATACATCTTCAAGAGTTAAACAAGATAATTAAATAAAAATATTTTTACAGACAATTTCTAAAGAAAATTTAAATAAATGAAAATAAATACCTTGAACGATACTATCTTTGACGGAGGCCAACAAATGCTTGTCAACCTCCGAAGGCAAAGTATCATCCACCAATATGTTAGGACCCGTCGAATCCGGCCCAAACGCCCAAATGGAGCGAGCAGCCAGCAGATCCCAGTCGTATCTATCGAGTTTATACATTTTATTTAAATAAAAAAAGAATAAATACATAAATTATTTTAATTTAATTTAAATATTATGTTAACACCATGTGAGAAATGCAATATAAAAGTATTATAACTGAGGCCACTATCCACAGAAAGTGCTTATTAATGATCAAAAAGCAGTCTGGTAGTCAGTCCCGGTGACCTAGGAGCTGGTGGTTTGCTGAACGTCAGCGTGGAAATGCAGCATTTTCTTCAAAGCATTTCAGCTTCATTTAAAAGCGAGATGAGGCAACAGCTATTCTGTCTTCACTAGAGACAATAGTTACCCTTTGTAATTAACATTTTCTTGTTATTTATTTTCTTTTTTTATCAGTGAAACTTAAAAATACTTCATTCCTTGTTTCCTCAAAAATAAATAGACTAACTTGGTCTGGAAGAACTCGCCCAATCTCTTCCTGTCCCACGTGACGCAGACGGCCCCGGCCTCGATGTCCTCAGCCAAGCCCCTCTCCAAAGGCTCAGCGATCATCGTCAGCTTGTTCCTCTTGTTCGGTGTCTCCGCGAAGCATTTGAGGGATGACGTTTCCACGACCGTCTCGCAGAAGGACACCACAGGATCGGCGACTGGAAATTTCATTCTATTTAAACAGTACTTAGCTCAGATCTAAAAAACATAACAATTTGTCTTTACGACTTCATCTTATTTAGGTATTGTAAATTGATTTAACCACGATTACTGTAAAATTAAAACCTCTAAAAATATTAAAAACGTAATTTCAGTATTAATTACAGTAATAGCAAAAACATAGTACTAAAAAAAGTTATATTGTATTTATGTAGTCATGTCCAATCAAAAATATATTGTATGTCAAATAAGTTTAACTTTATTTACATAGATTAATTGTTTAATATAAAAAAATCTTTTGACTCTACAATTACTGCCAGTCTCCAAATAAAGAGTGGATGAGAAAAACTGGCAACAACTATACTACTATACTACAGCACGGTTGTAAAGAGCTGCTGCAGCCATTACACCATGTACCATAGAAATCATCAAAACTATCTCGATATATAAAATAAAATTCACTACCGGTGGGCATGGTGAAATAGGCTCTCAATTTGTAATATATAGAACAAAAATCACCTTTAATATCAATCTCTGAGTACATATTCCTGAGGTCATGCATCACACAGTCGAGGTACAGCTCACCCGTTCCCAATATAACATGCTCTCCACTCTCTTCCACTCTCGTAGAAAGTACTGGGTAAGACTTGTTCACCTAAAAACAGATGAGATCACATGCAACAAGTCATGTACTTGCAAATGGTGTAGAAAGAGTCATTAAACATATAAAACATTTAATATTACTGTAAAATACAATATTTTCATGTAAAAAACAATTATAAACAAATTTGTTAAGGACATAGAAAATAATCTTAACAAATATTGTCCAACAAAAGAACAAAAATAAATATTTTCTTAGTGAGATTTATGTTGAACTTTTGTATCACAATAGACAACATTATAATAATTTTGAATGGACATGACCTACCTTCCTTAACCCATCAAGCATTTTCGGCAGCTCCGATGGGTTCACTGGTTCCACAGCTATTTTAACAATGGCTTGCGTGTTGAACCTCAGAGGTTTGAATGTGTGAAGTTCCTCCTCCTCATCAGCCGAGACGAGGGTACACGTCTTTACTATGGGCTGATCAATCCCTTCGATGAGCGCCCAACACCCAGCCGGCACTCTGTTTAGTTCCACCTTAAAAGTACAATAACAGATAAAAATAAAACTTCCATATCAGGAAGCCACTTAAATGAGCATATGCATATCTGTGGTCTGGGGCATAACTCAAAAAATATTTTCATATTTTAAGTGGTAAGAACAACTGGCATAACTAACCTTATATCTGGCTTCAAAAATCCATAGTCGTCCAACATTCATTAACCTTGAATCTTCCTCATCTTGAGTACTGTAATTCTCTCCCAACACACGAACCGTCTGCCCCGCGTATAACGTCCCGGACATGATCCGTGCAAGTACCTGAAAAATATTAAAAAAATCCATTATTCAAAGTGAAGAAAGCAAACTTTAAAAGCATATTGTAAAATATACTCACCAAGAAGAATGTGCAATCATCAGTCGGATACATTTTAGTAGTGTGGGCAACAAGTCGACCTGACTGATCACAATTCAGCATATCATCATACAGAGGCCCCGAAGCACCACGATAACAATGGGCCACTTTACGCGGGGCAGCATCCAAAGGTGAGGGCACATGGCGGGTCACCATATCCACAAAGCCACTGAAACATTTAAGAAATTGGCTAAAGATATTAGATATACAAGAAACTTTTATTATATATTATGTATAAAATTATACAATAAATATGCAAACATAATAAATAACATTAAGTGTGGTATAAAATGAGTTGGCAAATATTTTTGTCCATATATTTTTATACTTGGGTTAAGTTTAGTCTACATTTAGATGAGAAAAACCATTAATAGTCACTTATTTGTATATTATAAATAATATTTGTTAAAAAAACTCACCAAAAATCACCAAAGAATCGGCTGCAAACAAGTCGTAACAATGGGCGCACATTTAACTTGGATTCTTGTTTAGTCAGTTTGATACCTAATTCAGCTAATACGTCTGGCAGTGTTGTGTCTACATCTCCTACCACCTGGAAAAATATGTTACCATATTTATTTTCATAAGAGAAACCAGCAAAAAGTAAAATAAATAACAATAGGGTGACCACTCCAAAATGTATAAGTTTTGATTAAACACTGTTAGATTCCCATTAAAATCATTTACCTGTGCAAATATCTTATACAATGGCTCCAAAATAAATTCCACAAAACTTCTCTGCGCAGAGGAGTGCGGCTGTTTCTTACTGAACCTTCTCGTTTTGGCATTAAAATACACATCACCCCACAACCAAGCTGCCATATCTGAAGCTTTTAGGCCACTGGCACTATGTGTGTTAGCATACATTGCCGCAAAGGATTCCAATGTAAAACAAACATCATAGAGTGAGGATGCAAAGCAGACATTTCCTACAATTGTAAAGAAATTGTGATATAAATTTAATTCAAAAAATAATAGACAATTATACAGAGTTTATAATTCTGTCAAGATTGAATAATAACATAAGATGTTTTAAAGATATTAAAAGTATGGTTCATGTAATTTGACAGTTAAAAATAGCTGTTTTAGACAAGATGCTTACCCAATAAAGGTGAAAAGACAGTCACAGGCTCATCTGGATTATCCTGTGAATGAGTGGTTTCACAAACTGAGTTCAGCTCATCAATAATATGTCTCAATTTATAATATGCATCTGCTGGGGGAAGCTTAAGTTCCAAAATCAAACGATCAATTTTGTTAATACAAATTGTAAGTGGAACTCGTTCTTGCACTGCATGTCGGAGAAGCCGTTCTGTATTTAGCATTATCCCTTCAGCAGCATCCACAAACAATATTGCACCTGTGAAAGAATTTATTAATTCATATTCAATGTAAAGAATATATGGCAGTACGGTTTAATTTTGGCTTAAAATACCAGTTCATTTGCATTTACCATCAGAAATTCTTAGAGCAGCAGTAGCCTCATCACTAAAATTAACGTGTCCTGGGGTATCCATGATATTCAGCAAATGAGATTTTCCCTTTATGTCCTTTAAAAGAAGTGTCACAGGCATTGATTTTATGGACACCCCTCTTTCTTGCTCAACAAACAGAGTGTCTGTATACCTCATAGGTATAGTTGTATCATTATTTATTGTGTCCGGATGTGTTTGCCGAATCAAACAGTCAACAAATGATGTTTTGCCTGGAATAGATAAAAATAAGATAGGTCTAGTGTCTTTCCATACAAACATTTCAGCTAATATGGTATTCTGACATGTTTATCTATGACCAAAATCCATTAATATTTAATAGTTTTAAGGCTTATTTTAAAAGTAAGAAGGCAATAAGGCTAAATTTTCAAGCTTAACAAACATGTTATACACTTTACCATTATGTAAATGTCCCATCAAGGTTATATTCCTCATTAAATTGGTATTATCAAGCATATCAGCCAAGTACTCCATATCATATACAGTTTGTGGTAAATGTTGTTCTTGGAGTTGAAATTTTTTATGTTTTACTGGTTCAATCAGAGGCTTGTCCAAAGCTTGAGTATCTTCTTCTTGAACTACTGTTTCAACATCTGGTCCATATACTTCAATGGCTTGTGGGTAGTATCTTAAATGTCATAATTTAAAAAATGTAATTGTAAGATTGGCAATTATTGGAGTTAATATGCACCATGTTAATATGCAATAAATGATTATATCAACATTATGCAATTTAACACCAAATACTATTGTTTCGTTCTTGAAGACGGTTTGGAAAGACGGAACATTAGCTGTCTTCATTAATAAATCATTAAAGTAAACTTAAAACCAAGATATGCTAAATATTAGCCTTTCATAACCTAAATACATTCCTATAAACATAAGTTAACTGATTACCGTTTGTCCTCATGAAGAACAACGGACATAGGCGCAACTTCGGGCTCGGCATCGGCATCTTCATCTTCTTCCATAGCCTCGTCATCGGCTTCCCGGTTATCACCACCATATACACTCTGTTCATCTTCTGAATCAGATTCTAAGTCCGGGCCAATATAATTGCCGAACTCATCGTAAAGATCACCATCCATGTTTATTAGATTTAATACCTCTATCAAAAAGACCGTTAATTGGCTTTACAATATACACGAATACTAAAAGGTTACTTTTAAGTAAACCAAAACAAACGAATTACGAACTACAACGCCGCTATTTTGACAATTTTTTAAGACTCTACCTTGATTTTGACAGTTATACATCACAGAGTAGAGGATTTCTATGGACTCTACAGCATTTGAATTTATACTGAACACTAAAGTAGACTAGAGCCTAGAGGAGAATTTCTTAAATCTTATACTCTGTTGTCTTTGGTTTCCTTATTTCTTTTCAAAATTTTCAATACAAAAAATGGCTGCTTTGCTACAAAATTCAACCAAAATGATATCAGCACAGCTACGCATTAAAGCAAACGACTTTTTAAACTCAAGAAAAAATGCCAACAATCTTGCCGATATAATACAGTTGTTCGAGGTAAGCATATCTTCTGTATAAAGTAATAAAATAACATTGAAACTGCGTCATAGGTTAATAAATTTATTATTATTTTACATTTTCAGGCTGAAACAGAAAACTTTACAGCCGTTCTTCTTGCGATTGAAGTTGTATTTACTGAGTTATTAAAGAGAGGTGATCTTATTCAAGAGATAGTGCCTTTAAAGCCATCAGGTACCTTGATTGATTATTGTTTCTAGGAATACAAGCTCAATTATGTTCGTTTGTCTCATAAATCTTTTAACATCAGTCATATTTACCTTAATGTACCTATGTACTATGTTAAAAAAATTTAAAATTGATCATTGTCCAATAAGGTAGATATTATAATATTTTCACAATTATACATTTTTCTATAGATCAATCTCCAGAAGCACAATATAAGAATTGGCTAAATGAATGCTATGAAACAGCACTTACTCATGCTTTAGCATGTGTCAAAAAAGGAAAATTAACATCACGTCTACAAGCTCTGGTGACCTTGTGTAAGCTGATGCAGGCAGAGGGAAAGTATCCTCTTGAGCCCATGAATGGTTACTATTTTCCATCAGTCAGGTTGAAAGTAAGATGAACATATATTTTAATATTCATACTGTAGAGACAATTTAAGAATGGTTTTATAACCATAATGTAAAGAAAATTAAACTACTGCGATTAATTGAGTATTATATAAAATACCAATTTTCTTGTCTTTATTCTGACATACGGGCCTCATTTCTTTTAAAAAAATGTTTGTGTTATTTATTAAATGAGTACAGTATGTTAAAATAACAAATTTCTTGCAGAATATATTTAATGTTTTATTGGATTCTGAAGTACCAATGTCGGCACCCATAACCCGCTTTCAAGAATTCACTGAATACAGAGATGTACAACAGATTGGTCTAAAAGTCTTAACAACGCTAGCATACCGCAAGTAAGTAATATATCATTATAAAATTACAAGTTTGCTTTTTTGTGTTAATTAACTTAGTTTTATGAGTGAGTAGTGATAAATATATCAAAAGTAATTTAATTCTCTAGGTCACCAAGTCATATCTTTATACAGAATTATCTAGAGCTTTTGGATAAGTTACTTGCACTGGAGTTACCAATGGAAGTGAGAAAGGCCAAGGGCAAGGCAGATGATCAAGAGGATAAGATTTTGTGCAGTAATAAAGGTAAAATTTGAAATATTTATTTTAATAACATGTTACAGAACATTTTAATCAGGACAATAAAGTGTAAAGTATTTTATTATTTATAATTAAATAGCTTTTTCTATTGTTCTGTTGCATGTTGTATGTTTTATTACAACAAATGAGTATAACTTAATATATAAAGTATTTTATATACTAGCACTGCATTGCACTCGGCAAAAGCAGTCTTAAACTGCTTACAAATTTCTAAGGTTAACTCAACTATGCCTGTTGATTGGAAATATTTAATTAGTATAACTTTAATTTACAAACCATTAATTAATTATTTTAGGCAAACAATTTCAATTCAACCCAATGTCCTGCAAGCGGTATGCCAATCGTTGCTGGGGATTTGCTTGTCAGTGGCCGCTGTGTGAGGAGCCGAAGACACACCGACGCGCACTTATGTTGCTTGTGGAGAGGCTTATGCCACTGTTAAATAAGCCCCAGCTCGCCACTGACATGCTCTGTGACAGTTTGGATGCTGGTGAGATAACGATTTAAACTTTTACCTTTGTAAAAGTGAAAAATAATTTTAACTATTGTTAGTTAAAATTATTAGTTAGTATTTTTTTACAACTGTGTATATGAGTAAGATTATTTTTCAGGTGGTCCGATCAGTATGTTGGGTCTCCAGGGTGTGTTGGATTTGGTCCGACAACACAATATCTCATACCCGGACATTTATGACCGACTCTATGCTATGTTCGAGCCTGAAATGTTCGCCACGCGGTATAAGAAACGGATGATGCATTTGGCTGATATATTCCTCAGTTCTACGTAAGTATACATTTCGAGGTACAAATAGCGATTGTTTACTTAGACATTTATTTTGCTTAAATTTTAAATAAATATCTGTCAAAATACAAAATTACATCATTTTAGTTCAAGAATAAAAAATATTCTCAAAGACAGAAGAAACCGAGAACCGTAGAGTATAAAAAAAATACATCTTTAATGCTGTATTATTGTTACACAATAAATCTAATTAGATTTGCAAATTATTTGTATTCTTTATAATTAGATATAAAATTATAACAATTCATCACATAATAATCTGGAGGAGATCGCTTATAAGCGATAAGGCCGCCCGTTGCTCTTATATGTTCTTACATCTGTTAATGTTATTTGCTTCTAGTGTTTAAGTGCGATAAAGTGTTAAATAAATATAAGTAAATTAATTTAAACATAGCCATTTCAACACTATAATATATATTAACATGCATTTATGTAAACAATTGCAGCCATTTACCGGAAAGCCTTGTGGCAGCATTTGCCAAACGCATTTCCCGCTTAGCACTCGTGGCATCGCCCGACGACGCCCGCAGTTTGCTGCAGCTCGTTGCCAATTTGCTTCACCGACACCCAGCTCTCAAGAGGATGATCTGCTCTGATGATTCGCTGGCCATCAGTAAGTATCTTCACTCTCTCTTCTCAAAATATGAGGTTAACACTTGTTGTCTTCACCTGACGGCCTGATTTTTTTTTATATTTTTTCACTATTCAGTTTTGTTTCAAACGACCTTATGTCTGAGAGTTGCTGAGTTATGGCAACAGGGCTTCTTTAAAAAAAAATCTTCTGACTTAGGCACTGACCTCTCACAAAAGTAGTTAATAACATTTTTGTTGGAGGTTAATGTTAGCCTTCGTTCAAGAAAAGAGCGTACTCCCGAACTCCCTTTATGGTGTGTTTTCTGCTTGTTTTTTGCCCCCTTATTTTTAAAAAAGAATCTTTAATAACATTTTATTGGTATTGCAGTGTCAAGCGATCCCTTCGTGATGGAAGAGACGGGCGCGTCTCGGTCCCGTGCTCTCGGCTCCTCTTTGTGGGAAGTGCGGGCTCTCACCCGTCACTGGGCGCCGCAAGTGAGCAGTGCGGCTTCACGCGTTCTGGCCTCACATGACGCACGGGAACCGATAGTGTCATTGGCTCCGCCTGAAGATAACGAGGTTTTTTATATAATAAATTAACTTTTACAAGATTATTTAATTTTTAAAATTAAAATTAAAAAAACTCAACTTTTTCAGCAATTTGAAGCGGAATTAAAGAAAAGATTCAAGACTATAGAAATCAACTTTATACGGCCGGATGGGATGTGCTTGCCAAGTGGCGACCGAGTGATGGCCTACTGGGATCTAACTGCTTAGAAAGGTATCCAAATTTGCAAGTACCCTCCAAAAAGCTGTTCCAAATGCAAAGCAGTCAAGCCCCAGTTTCTGAAAGAAATAGAAATTAATCCAGTGTCTCTCTAGTCTTAAGATTTAAAATCGCAACCAAAATAATCTATTGAACTTTAGTTAGGTGTGAAAATTAAGATTTAGAACAATGTTTTTGTGAGAGTAGTTCAAATGGTGTTGCTAGAATGATAAACCCGATTAAATATTATTTGACATTAAAGGTAGTAGTAAATGTTTTTTTCAGAAACTGGGCGTTAATATTTTCTGTATTAAAATATAACACAAACAGACATAGAGCACATGGCAGACATTTTTATCGTTAATTATCTTAAAAGGATTTGATAGCGTCGTCGTCTTGCCATACGCAAAGCATTAATGTTATATTCTGTTTTAATATGTAAGTTTGATTACATTGTAAAATATTACATAGATCTTCCCATCGAAGGATTGTTTTTGATGGATTCGATGCATTTTTAAAATATTTATTAGAACTTAAGGTGACCGTTTTCAATCACAATCCAGTAAAGAAGCCTCCTTTTTTTATACGTGAAATATATATTTTTGTTTTTAAATGTATTTTCAAAATTCCACTTACTCTGTGGTGCTTTGTAAATCGACTGATCGATGACGTTTGATCAGTCGATTTTAAAAGTCAATCGACCAAATATATTGATAAGATTTTCACATTTGTAACAGGATAGAGTAAATATCGATTTTCATGCACGTTAAATAAAATATAAATTCAACCACCTAAATTATTTTTATGTACGCGTGTATTATTTTTATATTTCTGTGATCGGGTTATGTTGTATAGTGAGGAATGTGATTCCGATGCTAGTTGGATTTTATTTTGTAATGTGGGTAGTTATAGAGCTGGGGTCAAAATGGTTCCCTTGAAATATCTTTTTTTTTTTTTTTACAAATCAAGATTTTGTCCCCCAGCTCCTTGTTGATTATAGGATTATAATTTCTGTGTGATAGGTATAGAGATGATTTGTAGATTATTAAGATAGGATTACTTTGTTTTAAGGCACTAACATTTGCGATATATTTTGCACTGTTAATTAGAATACGCACCTAATATTTATTTATATAAAAAAATACCATATCCGTAATATTTTTGATTTTATACACGATCGCGTGAATCTATGGAGTGAAAATAACTATTTTGACATTAATACATCGAGCATTGGAGAAGTCTGTTTTTTTTTCATGTACTCTATGGTTCTAGGTGTCTTAGATTTTTTTTGATTGTTGTACAAAAAAATATTAATTGTTTAAGGTGTAGTACGTAATTTTGTATTTTCACTGACAATTTCAAATCAATCACAATTATATATATAAATAGACATTTTTAAATGGTGAAAAAAATACATGTCGCCGGCAGCGGCAGTCGTCTCTTCCATTGAATCGTAATGTAACATTTGAAATCCCCGTTTTGTATGGCTTAGTTTGATAAAATTGAGTTTTAAGCGCCCCAAATTAGCCCAACGTTTTTCTTCTTACGTATGTCGATTAATAGCCAGAGTAAAAGTAGGCAGGTTGTTAGCATATTGTCTATGGTCGCATACAGGCCATAATTTTTTTTAAATAATATTAATTTAATAATACAGTTATAATTGTCTACCGAAGAAAGTTATGTATAAATTCGCCATATTATTTGTTGTGCCTCGCAGTTTAGATCACGGTGTGCGGAATGTAAAGAATGTTCAAATATAATTTTTTTTTTCAAAAATTGTATCGAAATTGCTCTCTGCAGATATCTAATGTTTTCGGCAAAGGAATCTCACTACTTAGTGCTGAACAGAGACAATTAATTTAGTAATGGAAAATTGGCTTTCCCGCATTTTCTATATATCCGCAAGTAAAAAAATTGACTCGACAGTCCTCCATATTAATATACTGTCAAAAATATTGAATCGTTCCGCACCCGTGGTGTGATTTATGTAACAAATTAATGTTTAGATTTAATATGTTCGATTACGATAAATAAATTATGTTTAAAAACAATGTCGTTTTATTGAAATAATACCACATTTAATAAACAAGATATTATTGCCTTTTAAAATTTAACATATCCGGCTCTATTGGCACGATAAAATAAATATAATTCTAATCTTACAGTATTAAATAAGTCTTTTTTAAATCGCGTTTGACACACTTGGTAATGATGCGACAACCCCTGGAACGTTTCACGTGTTATTTTCAACCATATTTTATACATATACCCAAATAATTATATACAAAACTTAAACACTATTATACGATTGTTGATTTACCGTTTGGAATCCGTCGAAATATTTGTCAAACCATGAATTCTATACGCTTAAGGCACTTCATGCAAAATACATAAATTCGTAATATTAATCCTAATATTGCAATAAACTAAATATAAAACGTACGAGTATTTAAATATAATAGGAAGCACAACGTATGATTTTTGACAAGAGTCGTAGTCACAGGTCAAAATATCCTAAAATTATAGAGAACGTCACGTTTTCATAATTTCCTCTTGACTGTCGCTGGTGGGCTTCGCGTGACAGCACGTGATCTGAGGGCTGTTCTCCCTCTCCACTGGCTCCGTTTCATGGATCACAACTTGGGTCTCTTGACTGGAACAACAACTCTCCGGCGGTGATTCCTTGCAGCAGCCCTGGCGCTCCGTTTGCAGTAACTGCGCTTCATCAACACTATTTTCTTTATGGCAACTCTGCTTTTTGGCTCGTGCTACTTTTGACGGACAACGTTTCGCTCCGTAGTAGCATGTGTTCGATTGTGCTGTGGACGTGGAGGCTGGGAAGTAGTGTGAGGGTTGTATGCAGGTGCGTGTTTGACAGATAAAGTTATCCGACTCCGTGCTCGAACCGGAGTTTAATAACGGCGGGGTTGTGCTTTCGGCTGAAAAAGGAAACTACGTTAAGACGCGGTAAAAATCAACTTTTATAATTACATTGAGCAACTAAAATCAAAGTTCACAGATACATCGATCGCTAGTTAGTATGAAGCCAATGTCATTGGTAGATCTTTTGCATGGTTAGACAGAATACGAAAGAGAAAAATCTTTTCGTTTCTCTTTTAAAACCGAAAAAATTGTCGGGGTCGCCGGAACGTGCGTTAGAAACAGTAAATAAAACAAATACTTAAGCTAAGCTTTTAGCTACATAATCTGGTGTCAGTTACGCGTGCTATAAACGGCATAAGTGAAAAATAAGCAAAACGAGGCAGAAGGATATCGAGGATTAGAGGACATTACTCAGGAAGGTCTGTAGGGTTCAGGCGCCAGCGGGGTGATGGACTGCTGCAGCTCCAGCGCGTCCATCTGTTTGCACAGCTTGCCCTCGCATTGCTCCCAGGTGCATTTCTCCGTGTTGCAGCGGTCTTCGACATATTGGGGAAGGGGGGAGGGATGGGGAAATATATACAATTAAAATTTGTTATTCAGATTTCGTGAAACTTATCAAAGATGTATCTTTTATTTGCCCCCAACTACTCCCATTGAAGGGAATTGAGACGTTCAATACATAAAAATGTAGTATACACAACACCTGTTCAATCCTCTTAGAAAAGGATTGCGATTGCCCTGAAATACAGTGCAAACTCTATATAACGACGAGGTTCTTAAATGGAGGGAATACAAATCAGAAAGGAATACAAGCTTAACCAAACAAAGCCTATTGATTTCGACGGTTTAGAGAGTCTGTCGTTAAATCGAATATCATTACATAGAGTTGTACACTGTATATTTATAGAGAATCTGACTGTTGTCTCAATACTCGTGATATTTATATTAAAATTAATTAAATATGCTTTTAATACAGTATTAAAATAATAAATACCTGTATCATCGCATTCAGGAGTGCAGATTACCATTCGCTTGCTCCCGAAACATTGCATCTGTAGCATTGTTAGCTTTGTTCCGAAAAGGAAATAACCTAAAAAATGTTTTTTTTTTTTATGAAACAGAAGGCAATAGTAAAGTAGCTTGTATCAAATGCTGGCAGGTGCGTTGCCTGCCTTTAACGGGACTAACGCAGTTTTCTTACAGAAAATAGTTAAACTTGTTTTAACTTGACCCATACGAAAACTAATATGTAATTAGCGTTATGTTTGCGAATACATTTTGAGCGCTGGCTTACAGTGAACTTTAAAGTAAAATAAAACACAATTAAAACTATTTATTCGGAAGCAGTACTCACCCAGCATCATCCCAAGGACCACGGCAAGCATTAACTGGACGTTGTACACCATAACGACCAACATGAGAAGGTAGCCCACGACATTATGCACTAGGAACGTCGCAGTCTGGTGTAAATTCACTAGGGTCCTGTGAATTTCATTTCTGTCTTATCTCCGTATGCAAACAATTAAAAATGATTCATTGTTTTTACATCAAAAATAATTTCTATTATATTCACTGTATGAACACGCGTTAGACAAAATGTTAAACACACACTTTTATTGGTACTTTTCAAAATTAAATTTTATCTTAGTTCAATCAGTATTATTTACAACCAATTAAGAACCTCACTAAAACTTAGTTTACTTGGGTTCACTGTACACCCTCACACACAAGAAACTCAGTGGAGTTGTCATTTTATGGTGGCCTTTTTTACTAATTACCTTAAAATTAATTAAAAATATTAGAACCCCCAAGACCATTATCAGTTTTAAACTCGGTCTTACTTACGTCTTGTACAATAAACGAATAATTTTAAGTATTAACGTGATTATGAAAAACAAATAAAAAAATATATATTTTTACGTATAAAAACCCCTTACCTAAGCTTAAAAGAGTACCAACTGCTGACTGGTCCGGTACTTGCGTTTCTGCTCGTTGTTGGCTCCATAGGATTGCCTTGCTCTCTGAATATACAGATACCAAATATATTATTCTCTTGGTCTAGTCTAAACTAGACTTAGTTTTTTTATAAATTAGTTGTACAGAATCAAAACATTTGTATTAACCCAGTTAATCATGAGCTGTCAATCATGTTGACCTTGGAATTATGGCTGTGCGCCAATGCATTTGCATCGATCCTTTCTACTAAACTACAAATCGACAATGCAATACAATAAAACTGTAGATTAACATTCAATAAATCAGTGCACATTAAAAACGCTCAAAATGCAAAAAAAGAACCCATTCTTTCAATATTTCCATTCACGCTGCAGAAGCGTTATGTAAAGTGCAGTGTTGCTTGATACTTAAGGAGTATCAAAACAAATCAAAACAACAAAAAACCAAAAAGCTTATATGAAATGTTCCGTGATAACATATCACAATTATATAAGGAAATCAAATAATCAATTAGCGAATTATCTAATCTCAGTTGGATAAAGTAATTATCTTATAGCATTTTTGGTTAAGTCTTCGCGTAAATATAACCTTGAACCACTTAATACTTTCATATGCTGTCTTGCGGACTATTGAACTACCGGATATTAGTTATATTAAGCTCTTAATCCGCGTTCAGGATTTCTCACTTTATAGAAGTCTTCAATGACGGTGCATGGCTTATGTCACATAAACGTATATCAAAATATATCTCGCGATGAACTCCACGTTCTCCGAATAACAAATCCCAAATCGACAAGGCAATTTAAGTTACGTGGCAAGCTCGCTTCAATTTGGTATTTTCATTTTTAAATCAGCACCAAAGCAAAATGGTGAAAATTTGTGGTGGTGAATTATAAGTAATATTACAGTTGCCGGATATTTGTTTATTTCCAAGTTTTCCTGCTCCACCCAAATAAACACGACCGGTTAATTTAAATTACGTATATCCATCATATAATATGAAAAGGAAATTAATAGACAATAACAATTAAAGAAGTGGTCGTAAAGTGTAGGGACTACTTTTACATTTCAAATACATATTTTACAAATACAGCTTTACTAAAATCTATGCTTAATCGTACTCTCGTTTAATGACTTAACTCTCATACAAGTGTCTCTCACAATTGTACGAACTGTTAACGTACCGTTCGCATAGAAGATTCCTTCTTTCATCGGAGCGGTATGGGTTAAGTTTTTTATGTGCGGCCCGCTGAACCCGTGCCAGATAAACCTAAAAAAATCAAAAATCACAATTTATCTGAATTTTTTCAGCGGAAAACATTGACAGATTCGAGATATTAACGATGACGTCAATAGGTAGAAAACGGACGAAAATATTTGCATAATTAAGGCAATATGCGCATACTATTTACCAAGCTTTGCGTATTGGTACCAATAAATGATGTGGCATACCTTCGAAGCTTCAAATAACAGCGACACGAAGAAGAGTACAATCCATGTAAGGGCGAAGCGCCATCGTGTGTTAATGTTGAGTCCGGAAAACAACAGTTCACCGACATCATAACCAAACCACATCCACATGTGCATTGTTCAACCTAAAATTTTTTTTATTGTTTTACATACAAGTAAATAAATATTCAGATTATACACTTCAGTATCTTAAAATTAAAAAAAAAATGTTTTTAATGAAAAACATATTCATTATATCTTCCCGTGTTAAGATTAGAAAGAAATGGTGTTGCAATCTGGAATATATAAGACATTTATTAACTTTTACACGCACATACACTTAAATATTATCTGCAAACAAAACCCATTTTCAACTAGTATAAGTACATCTACTAAAGAATACTTAAAAGTTAAACAAAACAATTTTTTTTTATGATAACAAAAATATAACACATTGTCATATACTATCAATAGTTGGATGTTATAATAACAAAGGTGAACAATGGAGATTATTAGATATGATGACAGATGTTTAGCTATACAATTCTACTTTTTATATGAATCAAAACACAAAATTAACCCTTGACACAAAATTAAAATATCAATATAATAAAGGTTTTAAATTGTTGAACTAATATTTTACATTACAAGAAGTTTCTCCAACAAACATTAAGTCAACATACATAATGATAAGCTATCATAAACTCTCATAGGGTACACTATCAGTTTAAATTGTTAACACATATTAGATAGTAATTCACAAGTATTCACCTTAAACATATTATGATGAATTTACTACATAAATAAATAACTGCAAGTTTATATTTAATATATTTTTATTTAAGAACTAACACATCATATAGTGGTTAAATTATTTTAAATTTACATTTAATGGATTTTAGTGACTACCCCTTTTGATAAGATTTTTAGTATTACATATTATAGAAAGAACATCTGGGTATTAACCATATTATATGGAAATAGATTTTTGAACTGATATAAGCACCAACGTTGTTGTTTTATTTGGTAAATAAATACTTTTAAGCTCACCTTGAATTTTCGATCAGAATAAAAAATCGCACACGAACTGCATCCTATATTACACGGCCCAAAACAGTAAACTGATGAGATAAATTAAATTTACATCCTTATTAAAATGGAATATACAGAACATAGCAATAACTAGTAAGTAGGATATTCGAAATCCATATAACAGAAACCTTATGTAACATTTATTACTCTACACAAGCAACTAAGCCGCCAAGGTTGTGCGTGCCAATACTAGAGCGTAGAAGTAACTGAGCTAAAATTGAAAGTATTGGTACTATTTTATTTTGATAAAAATTAATCAATGGTATTTATTAGTTACTATCAGTTTGTGAATTATGAAGTTCAACTCACTCGAACTTCACATTGACATGTAATTGTCATCTGTCAAATGATCCGAAATACCAAGTTATATTTTATTCAAAATAAGAGGCTTAATGACAGCCTACGCTTTATCACGCATATGCCAAATTGTAAAAGCGTTTCTCGTTAGGAAGACACTCCTGATTATGTCTAGTACCCCCTAGATAGTTTATCGCCTATTAACGGTAAGCCGGAAAAAGCTTGTCTTTCAATTTGCTTCTTTCTTTTGGAGTGAGAGCTCGATGTTGGCTTTTACAGCTCCGTCTTGAACTTTTACTGCTTACTGAATTCATATAGGTGTCCCATATCTATCAATAGTTAGATCTCGGCCGAGTAACACATTTAGGTATTTCAAATTTGAATCAGTCCATTAGAAATCAAACTGTTTAGATATATATTTATTTTGAACATGGATATAAAAAGGTGTTGCGTTAAAACCTCAGATTAAAACTTCATAATATTTATTTTTAATAATAAAAAATAACATTTAAAAAATAACATTCATTTTTAATGAGCTTATTTTACTTTGATGTAATTAATTAGTTAACTTAGGATCAATCAGTGACAAAGCTGCACCAACAAGATGCAGCGATCCTGTTATTAAGTACGATTTGTTTGTTTTCTCACTGATGGAAATTAGTACATCTGAAACACATTCTAGTACAACAATGTTTTTTGTTTGCTTATTCATATTTTTCCAAATATTTCCGTAAGTATTACACCGGGTAATTAATTCATTGTGTTCCATAATTGAATAATTGTCACTTTTGTTGCTAATTTCTTTAAAAGCTATTGGAATAACAAAATAAACGGTGTCAAACTCTAAATGGCTAAGCGGTTTTAAAAGAACTTCAGCATCACGATCTCCTGTTGCACTAAATATTAAAACCTTCTCTTCAAATCTGGAAGAAACAGTTCATATTTAAACATTGCTTTATGTTCTTAACATTTAAGTATAATGCGACATTCACTATAATAATAATAAGATAAGGTCTTTAATGTTTTTAGCGATTCATTTACTAGTAAAAATGTAAAGGTCTACAGTTGAGACAAGTCTCTCTTGGATAGACGTGACCCACGAATGCCGCACTGTAACCCAACGTAATACGGTACGACAGGCTGCCAGCCGTCAGCGTTGGAACAGTCCGGCCTCTACTGTCACTGATATTTGACAATTGAGTATTGGATTTGGAGAATAATAGAAATTAACATATAAGTTGCCGTATGCATCTTACCTTGAGTGTATCTTGCCTTATTTTCAATGCGAACTAAGTTCACGGAAAATGGAGACCGTTAATAAAATAACAAATAAGAGGCCCACAAAATTTGAAGAATTGTCAAAGGAACAAATTCGTACAGCGATTGTTAAAAAACGGGAATGCAATGCAAAGGCTCAACAAATAGTCGAAAGCTTATTAGAAAAGTGCATTAATGAAGTATACTTTCTTAAATGTCTACCAGATATCAACCAGAGTCATTTCGACGACGTAATAGAAGAGCGATCTATCACACGCCTATGCGGTTATCCATTGTGTCAAAAAACAATATCTGAGAAAGACATACCAAAACAAAAGTACAGGATTTCAATGAAAACAAACAAGGTCTATGACATAACTAATCGTAAAAGTTTCTGTAGCAATACTTGTTATCAATCTGCAATGCACATAAAGAAACAAATGCTGACAAGTCCACTTTGGTTTAGGGAGTATGAAGAAATTCCAAAATTCTATATTTTACCTTTTGATACTATGGGAAGCCTAGGACAAGAAATAGACCTAAGGTTAATAGAGAGACTAGATCTCAACATTGAATCAAAAGTATTTACATCTATTAATGAATTTAGTACTGCCAGCATATCTGAATTACAAGAGAATGAAAACATAAAAGATATTCAAATAGAGTGTGAAACTGAAAAGCCCACAAAAAATCAATCAGATAAAATATGTAACCCATCCCAATCAAACCATAATGTACCAGAAAACCAAACCGAGTCGTTACTTAATAACTTAACTGTTGAGAATTCAAATAAAAATCTTCCCACAACAGATAGGAAAAATAGTATGAATCGATTAAAACAGCAAGTGGCAAATCCATTAAACATTGTTGGTGAAATTATTGAAAAACCAGAAAAGAAAATCGATCCATTACTTACAAATGTACCAACAAATATGACAACAGAAAAGCAGAAACTTTTAATGGGAAAAGTTTTATCTAAAAAGCAACCATCAGTAATAGATTTATTAATTGAAGTTGAAAAGTGTTTAGCTGAGTGGTTCACTTTAGATACCCTTCTTTTTATTTTTGGAGAGGACAAAATAAAAGGGTTAGTTGAAGACAAGGGAGACAGAATAAAAGAATATTTAAATAACCAAGCTCAAAGCATCTTCTACAAGTCAAACTCGTATGATCAATATCAAGCTCTTTGTCGTAAGTTAAATATGTTGGAATTGGAAGATAAGAAGTATGATGCTAAAACATTAGCAAAAGAAATGAAACCATTGCCAGATTACAGAATGCTTAAGGAAGAAAGCAAAAAACTGCAGTTAAAGGTTAAAGCCTTCTTAGCTGGTGAAACAGAGATCAATGACAATAATTCCACTTCAGCAGCAACTGAGACTGTCACAGCAGAGGAAGACAAAGTGACACAGTTACCATTAGTAGATAAAAACGCACAAAATGCATTAAGGCGACGTATTGTTTGTCAACACTTAAATAAAGTATTGCCAGATTTATTGAGATCTCTTGGCTTACTGACATTATCTATATCTTCTGACGTGCGATTTCTTGTAAACACATTCCAATTGAAAGCAAATAACATAATGTTCAAACCAATACAGTGGACACTAATAGCCATTATTTTTATAAAACTGTTGTCTTTGAGGGACGGAAGATTGGACTATTTATTGAAGCAACAAACAGCTTTTCGGCATTTGCAATTGTTATTGTTAAGCTATAAACAAGATGGAGGTTACTTGGACAGGCTAATATCATGGCTAACAGATGTTGATCGACTATTAGATGTAAATGACAAGCAATTGACTATTGAAACAGGTAGTTTTTAAATCTGGTGTAAAAAGAAAACTGTTAACCGACATATTAATAAATAATAATATTTATTTTTTATAACTGTGCTCCTTTAATTTGCCATTCTACTATAGTATGAGTGACTAAATACTCGCATTATATTTTCAATCATGAAACAGAAGTATTTGTTTGACACAGTTAATATAAGCAATCTTATTTTATATATAGACATATATAATACTCGTTGACACTACATACATACCTGCATTGTTTCTCAAACCATTGAGAGCAAATCTCCATGGATTCTTTTGTATGTGCACCATCAAGATATACACAACCAAATTTTGTTTCAATAACCTGATACCTCCCAGGCCACTTGCAATCTCGCAAGCCAATGACAGTTTCTTTTGACAAGGTATGGGCTAATAATTCTGTATTAAGATTTGTGTTATTTATATTATCTTTAGTTTTTATTCTCATCCATGCATGTGCAAGTTGAATAGATAATGATGCATTCATTTTATATGCTTCTAACTCTATGGATAGACGAAGACCATTTTGAAATACGTATGTATCATAAGTGGGGACAATGCTAAGAGGACACTGAAAAATAAATACTATACTAATAATAACTAATGTTAATATCGGTGTGATGTTTCTTTTCAATTATTTTAATGGGCACACATTACATACATATATTATATGCATGTTATATGTTGTCAATAATGTGGGACTAGCATATAGCATATTTTTTAAAATTAATGTATAGATTACATAAAAAAATATTTACTTGAACTTCAATAGCTGTCTGTCTTAAAACGTCTATTGCAGAAGGTTCCTGATGTACTGTGTAAGCTAAACACCCAGGTTTCATTACACCGGCTTTAGCCAATGCTATTTCAGGTAGTGTGGTACCCAGTATTGCAGTATGATCCAGCCCTAATGCCGTTATGCCAATAACTGGAACCTTTCTAAAACATAATTATATATGAACTTAGACTATCAATAAATATTGTGTGAAATCAAAGCAAAAAATTATGCATTTTTGAAATGTATAATTGGTTTGATAGTATATTGTTGATGATAAAATTTTAGTAGGTTTAAAGTTATTCATTACAAAAATTTGTACAAATCCAAATTTTCTCTAAAATTATAGTACTAAGATTTTACCTTACAATATTAGTGTAGTCAACAATTCCGCCAATGCCAACCTCAATTACAGCAACATCCACTTGCTCTTCGAGAAACACATTAAACGCCATCACTGTAAGGAACGCGAAATATTTGGGCATGTCACCATCATAAGCCTAAAAAAAAGTATTTCACACAAAAAGAAAACGTTTGAGAATTTTTTATTTTTACTTTTAATAACAATTCACTTAGTATACATACATATTGCATAATTACTGTTTTGTATGACTACTTATATATTTTTTTTGGTAAATTATATACTTATATCAAAAAAAATAATATAATAACATCTTTACAATTAAAGTACCTGGTAATATTAGATATCTGGTAAATCAGAAAATAAAAAATACGTTTTAAAAATATACCTGTGTTTCATATAGAGCATTATAGACTTTATGAAAATGCCTTGCAAATGCTTCTTCTGAGAGTGGTATTCCAAACAACCTGATTCTTTCCCGCACTGCTACAAGATGTGGTGATGAGTAAAAACCTGTGCGGTAACCGTGTGCACGTAATATTGATTCACACATTGCACTTGTTGATCCCTGAAGAAAACAATATAAAGTATGTAAGTTCTATAAAAATCTTAGATATATTCGGTTTTAATAGTAAGTTTTAACACTTATACTTTTGGTTAAATGAACTTTTGCATTTTATATAAGGCCTAAATTGTACTCTCAGTTAAATAAATTACTTTTGATTTTAAGGCCTCTAAAGCCCATGCTGTTAAGGGTCTAATTAATATAAACACAAGGGTTCCATGCATGCACTTAGCTTTTACTATTCAATGATAAAAAACCACCTGGCTCTTCTTACCTTTCCTTTAGTTCCAGCCACATGTATCACTGATAATGTATCAAGTCTGTTTAAAGACACTCCAGTTCTCATAAGATAGTTTTCCATGTCTTCCAAGTTTGTACATTTCTAAAAATACTAATACATAAGCCAAATATAATAGATTATAGAGGAAGAACTATTTTACTGTTCTATCCACTCTCATGATTACTTATTTAGCTAAATGATAAACTATAGTTTATGTTAATTCTTATTATATTTAGTTTAATTAATGGTAATGATGTTTAATTAACACAATATATCTTCATTAACGAGGTAGAAACTTATTTTTATTTAAGACTACTTAAACTTACTTGGCCGGTCTTTATATCCTTCCGTATTTGTGCAATAGAAGCTTTATTGGATTGTAAGAAGTTTAACTTATGAACAGCTTCCTAAAATTATATAAGAATCCAAAACTGATTTAGATTTTTCTAAATAAGCGCTTCAATAAATATCTATAATAAATACTACATCTACCTCGTATTTGTTAGAAAACATTCTTCCAATTGTTCTGTGAACTAAACGACATAGGCAGACGCTAGTCATCGACACCCTAAAGTAAAACTAAAATATAAATTTATTAAAGATTTTTTTTTGCCAAACTTTATTTATGAGCAAATTCTCTCTTTACTATTTGCTGGGCTAGTTTATAAATTACGCAACCAATTGCGATTATCTTGTCAATTGTCTGACATATGATCTGACCCGGTAATAAGCAAAAATCCAGGAAGAACAAGTAATAACTACTTTCTGTATACACAAAACTATGTAAAACAGCTGATAATATAACCTAGGAAAAAAATCAAAACAATAAAACGTGTACAGAGTACAGACTTGAAATAAATATTACAATGTGCAGAACAATTAATCACTGTCAATGTCATATGTATATATTATCACAGAGTGCTATTACATATTTTGAAGTCATAGTCAGTTTGCAGCACTGTTGATAGAAAATTATAATTGTTATGAAGTCATTTTGATATTGGTTTTTTTATTATTATTTGTAGTAAAATAAATATTATTCGATGTTTAACTTACAACTAAGCATTTTAATTTTGTATTAGGTTTAAAATCAGAACAACATCAATTTTATTGCTTGCCAATTTCATTGGTCTGTCAAGTGACGTATATTTTGTAATAGTTGATAAGAATAGCTTGCCTTGTAACATATTAGCTAGCACAAAAAAGCTATATTTCTTATTGCAAAAATGACAGACACCGATGCTACAAACAGACCTTTGATGATGCCCGATACTTTTTTACCGTATCTTGAAAAACACAGAATTTATAAATTCTTTAAAGTAAGCTTTTTATAGTAATACTCTATTCTATATTCTGAGTATAGTCACGTAGAAAATATATCCTCTAATCGCTGAAATTGAAGTTTTATTTTTAAGATTTCAGTTATTAACTTTATTAATTAACTATTTTTTGGATAAATGTAGTTAGGTAATGTAGATATTTACTTAAATATATCTTATTATTTTTTAGGATATGGTGCGGGATCTCGTGGTCCACTTGCCAAAGGATCACCTTAAGCACATGAAGGTTTTCGTTGGACGGCATTTGCATAACACAAAGGATATTGATAAGGTCATCCTCTTGGTGTCACCGAAATTAAAAATTGGTAATTAATTAGTACATAGAAAGTCTATAAATTAAAAATCGTGTTTTAATGATTTTTGTTCTTCTTGTCTTTCAGATATTAAGAAGCTTGTACATGAAATGATAAAGGATCTTGGGTTTGTGGTTTTAACTCGCCGTTGTTTGTTGGATCGTTATGAAAAGGTTTTTAAAACAATTATAATAGTTTCCGTCTTAATTTATTTCGCCTGCGCTTAGTTTTAAGACTTTCTTAAGTTTTGGGTAAGTAGACACATTGGTACAAGCAATTTGTAATGATCCTCCTTTAATATTATTTTAGCATGACAATTACGTTCCCGGATGCATTTCACCGGAACTATTGTCAGAGGTGGCGAAAAATCTAACTCTAAAGGACCCTGTACCTCAATCCGGATGGCTAATGTTTGGTAATGTTTTACAAAGTACTACTCTGTATGCCAACGTAACGTAAAGTATGTTCGGTCTGCTTTCAATACGTGTATGAAAAATCTTCAGCGTTAAAATCAGCCCCTAAGATCTTACAAAAGTTTGATATGCGTGTGAGCATGAAACTCTTGACATAAATAGAGTTGCTTTCATCGCTTCCAGACCACCCATGCTCAGTTCGTGAAGCACAATGTCTGCAACAAGATGGAGTACTTCCAACAGTTACTCTCCTCCTCATTCCTCCAATGCCAGTAGGCTATATAGATGAAGACCCCTGGACTGCACCTAGAAGCTTTAATGAACAAGATTTTGAAGGCCTTAAGTTTGTTTATAGGTCTTCTTTAAAGGTTGGAAATAATGAGTTCGTCTTTATTAAAGAGATTATCGCACATTCAATTAATACATGCTTACCGAATATATGCGCTCTATTATACGATTTTCATTTGTTTTTTTTTAAAATCGCGATATTAGGTGCGCTTTATAACCAAATAGGTATTACTAGGAAGTCTACATTGAGCCCGACGATGACCACGAGAAACAAGGAATGAAGTGTTTTAACGCAATAAGAGCTTGCGCGTCTGGAGCTCAGGGGCCAAAGCAAGGCATGCACGCTATTGGGGCCCCGGGGGTGTACCGAGTGCTGTTAATAGGGCCCCGGGGGTCCGGCAGGCGGACTCAGGCACGGACAGCAGCTAGGCACTTTGAACTTGTCTGTTGTAAGCAATAATTTTAGTATTTTCTATATATTGGTTGACGGCGTGACGACATAAACTTAAGAAATTACTATCGTTGTTGTCTTTAGCTTACGCTACTACATTTTAAAATGAAATATTTTATTCTGCGAATTTATAACATTATTTACATGACTCTCGTAGTCTTTCGCTGACCATGGTAATAATATATTAAACAGTTAGACAGAACTTAAAATTGGTACCTTTATGAAAATTTATTTATTTACGTTTAGTAGATTTCAGAGGATTCCGCTTTTATGTAACTGAATACAATACATAATAGGGCATCTGAATACAATTAAAAAAACAAAATTACAGCTGCTTCCTCAACGTCTAACAGCGTACGTCTAAGTCAAATAAAAATATACACAATATATATTTTTACAAGTTTTAGCATTCCAACAATTCCATTCTTACAAATATGCTAAGAGCATGAAAACATCCGTTAGCGAGAGACTCATACATACAATTTAAATACGATTTCTTAATAGATTTAATTGTTGCCCCTATTTTTTTCTGTCTAGTTTTAAAGTTAACGTGAAATATTTCAGTGGATTATGAGATGCTGTTCAATGAAGCGAAAGTGAAAAGCGATGACGTTGGCGAGAAACTACGCAAGTATGGTTGCAGCGTTGAATTGCGCGCAGAAATCGTTAGACGACGGCTTGCAATGAAGGTTTGTCTCTTGGGCCACGTCATACTTATATATACGGAATATGACATAAGTATATACAAATAATGTGAATTACGCTTTTATTTTTGATAAATGCTTAACATGAGTAACTTTACCAGCCATAACTATCTTGACTTGGATTACGATAATGTCTAAGTACTAAATATTTTTGCGGTGAAGAAATAACCCCAGACATCGATTTATAATGTCAGCTGAAAATCAGTCAGAAACGTCAATCTTGAAAGTTTTTTTTAGAACTGCCATCATAGCGACTGCAATCTAAATGATTGGATCGGGTTATTCATAACGTTTGAAGGCCATCGCCCTAAACAAACGAAGTTCCTAATAATAAAAAAACTACGTAAGACACACCGCGCTTTGTCCAGTTACATCCATAATAAAACAATCTTGAACATTAGATTTGGGTAATTGTTACCTTCGCTTGTTAGTTTGCCAAACTGTGATTGTCTTTTAGGACTGCATAGAACATGGTTGGATAATGACAGGCTACCCAGCTTCGGGCACAGACTTTGAATTACTTGACATGACGTCGACACCACCCAATCGGTTATTGTTACTTTATTTTAAACCGACAAAGAGGTTATCAGTTTATCTGCATGTATGTTTGTGAAGGTTATTTGTCTATTTAGGTTTTCAAGCTTTCAATTTATTGTTAAATTTCAAAGAACTAATGAACATTACAATATTATATACTATAAACAAATGTTCACATTTATCAAAAATGTGACGCCGATGTTTTGAAATTTAAAACAAATATGTAACAATTAAATCTCATCAAAATGGGGTTAAGAGAAGTGGCAATTGTATATTTGTCTGGTTTTTTTCATAGGTAATATGTAATATGCACGTATAATGTGATGATGTTTACGCTACCTTTCTTGAGTTGGGTGCCCGGTACTTTTATTAAGCGAAAATTAATTCTGTGAATTATTTGACGCAACACTTTTTTAATATATTAATATATTTCATAATCATTTTGTAGGATAATATTGTTGAATGTTACCGAAAAGATTTGCAGAGAGCGTATTAAAGCACGCGGTGTGGACTGGTGTACTGGTAAGTTTCGTCTTATTAAATACATAAAGAGGTTTCTTATTACGAACAATGATACCGTGGAACAGATGATGAATATGTGATGATTTGTTTCTATTTGAATTAATATAAAGTCGAATCATAGATATTTTAACAGAACCACACACGAGTCACACATGACAGATCACAACATGTAAATTTCAAACGTTTTTTATTCAATTCCACTAACTTGTATACTCTATGCGTTTTGAAAACCAGATCAGTGATGTAAGAAACCGTTTTGTCTGTCATCGTATATTCATCTGTTATAATAATCTCGCCCAGTCTTAGGGTATCAAACATATAGAAAAAATGTTAATGTCGTCAGGTCAAGAAATGCCAATGGGCTCGGGGCCCAGAGTAATGTCTCAGCTAGATGATGCAGATAAACTGGATGTTGAGGTGAGGCTGTAACCCGTACCGGGTAAAGACGCCTTTTGAATCGGTGGTAATGTAAAACATGACGATTCAAAACTGTCTTTATTAAAGAACTACTTTAATAAAGATACTTATTACTTTAATAAAGAAAACAAATATGAAAACTATGAATGTCAAATGTGAGAATTTGAATAGAAACTATTAAGATCAAAATGGCGTTCTCGCCGTTGGCCGGTCTTTAAGGTCAATGGACTGCCGTGAATTTTTCTATACCGACATATCTACATACATAGCACCTTTTGTACATAACAGTACTTAGCGCGTTCACTTTTTACGATACGGTTGTTTAACCTATTGACTCATTTAAGTTGAGGCGAAAAATAAAAAGTGTACCAACTACGTGTATTGAATTTACTGTAAAATACAACTGTACACAGTGTAACCACAGTTCTATGGACTCTACAATGCTAAGACAGTGATTTAGAGTAGAGACTACGCACTATGGCACTTCTGTATAACCCCATATTTTTTGATATAGGGCAGTATTTATATAACGAATAAAATTTCAGAACTTGGATTGCCCTAGTCAGCTTTTGTCAATATTACAATATACAAGAAAGTCTAAATAACGTAGTGCACATAAAAAGTTTAACTTAACTCATTATGTTCGACATTAATATGTCCAAATTTGTACATTTAATTATTAAAGATGGTAATAATTTTGTGATACTTAGCTGGACACATTTTTTACCGAAACTCTGGCGGAACTTAGGGCAGCAGCTGGTATCACTGCGGTTGAAATAGATGGGAAAGAGCAAATAGGTAAAATTCTTGTCTGCTTTTGTTATTCATTTTGTTTATTATTTATTATATGACCTATGTTATAACAGTATTATATATAGATAGTTTAAAAACCGTTGATTTCCATTATTATAAAATTTCAATGAGAAATTTTCTCAAGCGGTTCAAAAGAACTTGAAAGCGAAATAGATAAAGCACGTCCGACGATCGTTTTTGTTAAGATTATAAATCGACGTTTTCAATATTACATAATTCAACGATTTATTTAGACATTAAATAATCCTTATCAATTTCTTTAACTGCTACTCGGATACGTGACTTTTTAATCAATGTAACGATAATTTATGCATGAACAAACCCGTGTCGAGAATCTTCGAGAAGGAGTTGTTGTTGTAACTTGTTTTTATAAACGTTACATTTGACCCCTTCATATTGGGCGTTGACATGAAAATTTGTCAATTTTTAATACTACTTTAGATTAAATCGATTTAATTACGTATGTATCGGAGTGGTATAAAGGTATTTGCGACAAACTAGTTGATATACTACTTAAGTAGGTATATATATAGAAAATAAACTGTATGTCAATAAATACCATTTTTAGATCAAATTCAAGTCCGTATCCAGGCTGCCATAATGGCTGCTCCAGCGTTCAACATTGAATATTGTTCGCAATTGCGGAATGTTTGTGGCGACTAAATATTTTCAGGATTTTATATTATTGATAATATATTAGGTTACTCAAACATATTGTTTAACTAATAAATGAAAATGAAGATATTCTTTTAGAAAAATTGTTTTATTCTGTACTCCTCCACACACCACTATCATAAGTCATTAATCTTCTAATTAAGAACTAACAATTCAGCAGTCTCAAAAACAATATTTTACATACAGAACACGGTTGTCACAGGACAAGACCTAACATTTCACAATTTTATTAAATTAAAAAATGCAGCTTTTTTTTATAAAAACATTCATTCATACAATGTGCGGCGTTCATTTGGCGTAAAGTCCAACCACCGCAGACGCACACTAATAAATACACGGGAGCTAAAACACGAGTCCGCTTAAGATACGAGGTGCGGTCACAACGTATTAACGGAGATCACATTTGGCTATCACTCGTTCATCAGTCTATTTACAGCTCGTCTTTGAATTCGTCGTCTTCGCCCGCGCCTTGCGGTGGCACTCCACCTTGACCTTGGTATAGTTTGGCAATGATTGGTTGGACAATATCTTCCACCGTCTTCTTTTGCTTTTTGTACTCTTCAGAATCAGCGTCCTGGTTGTCCTCCAACCATTTGATGGCTGCATCGATGGCTTCCTCCATTTTCGTCTTTTCCTCATCGCTTACTTTGGCACCCAACTTTTCCTTGTCTTGGAGTTGGTTCTTGATTGAGTAAGCGTAGCTTTCCAATTCATTCCTAGCTTCGACACGTTCCTTTAGTTTCTTGTCGTCATCAGCGAATTTCTCTGCATCCTTGATCATTCTCTCAATATCCTCTGGTGTTAGTCTGTTCTGGTCATTTGTAATGACAATCTTTTCCCTGTTTCCTGTTCCCTTGTCCTCAGCGGATACTTGAAGGATACCGTTGGCGTCAATTTCGAAGGTGACCTCAATTTGTGGGATGCCCCTAGGCGCGGGAGGAATGCCAGTTAAATCGAACTTTCCAAGAAGATGGTTGTCCTTGGTCATGGGACGTTCACCTTCGTAAACTTGGATGGTAACAGTGTGTTGGTTGTCACTGGCAGTTGAGAAGATCTGGGATTTCTTGGTTGGAATGACTGTGTTACGTGGAATGAGTTTGGTCATTACACCTCCGACTGTTTCAATACCCATGGTAAGAGGGTTGACGTCTAAAAGCACGATAGCGTCCGTGTCCTGTTCTCCACTCAGTACTCCGGCTTGGACAGCGGCACCGTATGCGACAGCTTCATCGGGGTTGATACCTCGGGATGGCTCTTTGCCGTTAAAGAATTCCTTGACTAATTGTTGCACTTTAGGGATACGCGTTGAACCTCCAACAAGTACGATTTCGTCAACATCCTTCTTGTTCATGTCGGCGTCTTCCAACACTTTCTGTACAGGTTTCAATGTTGATCTGAAGAGGTCCATGTTCAATTCTTCGAACTTAGCTCTGGTGAGAGTTTCAGAGAAGTCATCTCCTTCAAAGAAGGATTCAATTTCAATCTTTACTTGGTGACTGGATGACAGAGCCCTCTTCGCCTTTTCAACCTCACGACGCAGCTTTTGTACGGCGCGGTTGTCTTTCCTAATGTCCTTGCCCTTCTTCTTTTTGTACAGTTTGATGAAGTGCTCCATAACTCTCTGGTCAAAATCTTCACCTCCCAAATGAGTGTCACCGTTGGTTGCAACTACTTCGAACACGCCGTTATCAATGGTAAGAAGAGAGACATCAAAAGTACCACCACCCAAATCAAACACAAGCACATTCTTTTCTCCATCTTTCTTGTCCAGACCGTAAGCAATAGCGGCAGCGGTGGGCTCGTTAATGATTCTCATGACGTTGAGACCGGCAATGATTCCAGCATCTTTTGTGGCTTGACGTTGGGCGTCGTTGAAGTAAGCAGGTACAGTTACCACGGCGTGGGTGACTTTCTTGCCGAGGTAAGCTTCAGCAGTTTCCTTCATCTTAATAAGCACCATAGCTGAGATTTCTTCGGGGGCAAATACCTTGTCTCCTTGTGCGGTTTTTACAGACACATGAGGTTTAGTGTTCTTTTCAAGTACCTTGAAGGGGAAGAATTTGACATCATGTTGAACGGTGGAGTCTGTCCACTCACGACCGATAAGTCGCTTAGCATCAAAGACTGTATTTTCAGGGTTTGTTGTGAGCTGATTCTTTGCAGCATCTCCAATAAGACGTTCGCCATCAGCTGTGAAGGCTACATATGAAGGTGTGATACGGTTACCCTGGTCGTTGGCAATGATTTCAACTCTACCATTCTTGTAGACACCAACACTGTGGACAAAACAAAATACTCTATAACATACATTTATTAAAAATCTTACTGTATTTGTTAATAAACAATTTAAAATGTTTGTGATTTGATTATTAATACTATAATATAGAACATTTAAAAGTAATTACTATTAAGGCATAAAACACGATTTTTTAGTATGAACTTACCATGAATATGTGGTACCCAAGTCAATACCAATGACAGTACCAATATCCTTATCTTTCTCCTTTTTGTCCTCGGCGTTGACCGCCAGGACGCAAGCTAGCGCCAATAAATACCACCGCATTTTGTGCGATCAAGATTCTGAAATAAAAACATGTAATTTATTTATTCCGTCGTCGAAGCGTCTAGAGAAAATAGACTTGGGGTTCAATAAACTCTTTCAAGGACAGTTAGGGGAACTTTAAAAATCACAAGAGTTAGATTTCGCAAGGACACGTCACTATAATATGTCATGTAAAGCACTAAATTTAACCAAAACTCATTTATAGTTCATTCATTGAAACTGAAAGTAGGCTATAACGGAATAGATAACGGTATAATAAATAGTTAACTGGGCCATCGCGCCGGCCCATTGGGAATTACGGCTTCCATAAGTGAGATGTCATCGAGAAAATTCTTTGACGTATATGATACGCTTACTTGGAATTAAAGATATATCTAATAGGAATTTAGTCAAAGATTGTAATTTAAAATAGAATTTCAATAATAAATTATTAATAATAAAATTCCGAAGGGCAAAGCTGCTAATCGATCATTATAGGCAGGTTATAATTTTAGCCTAAAAGCTCTGAAATTTCCTCAAAAAATATATTAAATGTAAAGAAATCTTACCTTAACAATTAAATAAATATATATTTAAATTAACGTTGCACTTCCTCTGAAGTAGAGCACTTTATACGTTTTGAGCGAATAAACTTTCTATACAATCTATCACGTTCAATGGCTTGGAAAAAACTGAAATTGTAAATGCCGACGTCGCAGTTATTTAGCAGTAGCGTTGAGCGTGTGCTGATATGATTGGTCCAACAGTTGATGACGTTGGGATGCGTCGCTCGTGATTGGTCCAACAATACTGATTTGTTTGCATGTGATTGGCCCACGTTTGTCACTGGCAAGTTTATTCAAGCAGAGGCGTATCGATATCGCCACGAAAGTGTATGATGAAGTTTTGGCGTCAATTTCAAAATGTTATGTTTAAATTATTTCGCAACTGTGCTGACTCAACATTTGAAATATATTTTAAGCTAGTGTATCAACAAATGAATTTATTATCAAAAGTTGAGAATAATTGGTTAAAAGCCGAGTTATTTTAACAAGCAGTTAAAGTGTCAGGCATACGCTATCGTTATTTATCGATTCGCTTTATTAAAATCATCGGAACAGTGAAATCTATTTAAAAGTTGTTAATTAGAAAGTAACTAATGTTGAGTGCTTTTTAGCTATATGTTTTTGCTGCTATAAAACGATGATTGTGAATTGGATTTTGGAAAGTTGCATAAAAACAGATTTTTTGCATCATTTTCTCTGTATGCATATATAACAGGGATAAACGGAGTAAATAAATACACTAATAGAGTATATTTTTTATATATTATTAAATTATAACCATCACAACAGAAATTGTACTTAAAACAATACATTGAGCAAATAAACCAATTATAATAATATCTTTAGCACCAATTATTCTAAAACATAATACCATTAAAATGGTTGCAATTTTTACATTACCAATATTTCGTATGGCCTAACTTATATTTTTAAATTTCATATGTCGCTCACTTCCAATACAATAAAAATATTCAGTTGGAATAACTAATATTAATATTATATTTTAAGAGTTAACATTTTTTGAATGTTAGTATTTATAGAAACTCATATATAAAATTGAATTAGAGAGGGCTATACAAAGTATCAAGATTATCATAAATCAGACTTATGATTATTGTGACACGATTTTTTTATTAAATAATTGTCATTTTTGTAGGTGTATATTTTAGTGTTTTTTCGCAATAATGTTCAGGATTAAAGGCGCGAAGTATGTTATTATGCAGTCGGCACCTGAAACAAATAATTTTATAAAATATATCAATTTCTTTTTTTAAGTGTCTCATCAAAATAGATAAAAAGAAGAAAAGAAAGAAAGTAGTAACATAAAAGCGAGGTCCTCAAGTTATCAAGAGATTTTTTTTCAGACAATTTCAGAGTAAGATTAGTTACATGGTTTAATATTCAGGCAACCGTTATCAGATCGTTAAAATAACAGATTTATTACACCATAGTGAGATCTTTCTAGAACTCCTTTTCTTCTAGAAATCTTTCTTAAGTAGCTTCACTAACTACACCCAATGATCTTTCTTAGGTAATAAAACATGAAAGTATACCTGCTCTGCGCATACACAATAATGTCTCCATAAGGATACTCTCCATTTCACTTCCCTCACCACTTTTTGATATCATAGCATACTCTCCGGACACCTGTAAGACAAATCAAATATAATCATATTTCTTATATTAATAAATATAAATGAGTGTTTAATGCCTTTTTAATATTAACTTCAATATTGTTATTCCAAAAGTAATTTTAGGCTATATTATACCTGATATATAAAAAGAGGATGGTTGGGGTAACGGTCTTTCGTCTGTCGTACGATGTCAAGGTATGGAAGACCGGGCTTCACCATCAGGAAGTCCGCACCTTCGGCAACGTCACGCGCCTGCGACAACATTTAAACATATCAAAGACATTGGTTTAAAATACCTTAATATTTCAATGATATCTCTACATAATTCATTGTAAAAGCTATTAAGACATGTTTTTTATATTGTAAAATAGCAACACTTATCATACCGCAGCCCTAGCGGCGAGACCTGAACTGCCCGGCGGCAACTGGTAACACTTTCTGTCACCAGCCATAGGTGAACTCTTCATAGTATCTCGGAACGGGCCATACATAGATGATGCAAATTTGCATGAATACGACAATACGGACACCTGAAATTATGAAATATATTCTGTACAGGACATAACTAGCACCAAAAGCTTTTTTTTTGCTTATTTATGATATATGGCTACTATTTGAAATAGAGGATGTGTCGGATAAATGGAGCACTAGCAATGGAGTGTGGACAAAAGCAATAATTGTGAAATTTTCTCAATTTTGAATCAATTTCTAATACATTTAAACCAGTTTTCAATGTAAAAACAACAAAAATGGTTTTCAAACGATTTCCAAAGTGTTTTAAACATAATATGTTAATTGTACTCGCGGGAATCAAGCAACAGATTTAAAATCAATTTTAGTTCAACTAGCTTACATAAACGCGTTATCTGTTATAATGACCATGATAATACAATAATTTGATCAAATTAATACACATAAATTAGAATAAGGTCACGGTAAACAAACAAAGCGAACAGAGTTTTCATTTGTGTAAATAAATGCATAAAGAATTACATTTTTAATTATAGATCAAAAATTAATACGTATAATTTACTCTGAGGAGTGGCGGAGAGTTTGTTTGTGTTCTTCTCTCCCTCTAGTACGCCCTTGATTTAGGAACAGGCAGTAAATGTCGAACATTTTTATAACTTATTTTGTTGACGATTCATGAGTGTACTTTAGTTATCTATATGAATAGAGATTTTTTGATTTCTACACGAAAATTTTCATGTCCAAAATAAAAATCAATTGCTTGCCAATTGAGTTTAATAGAGTTAAGAGTATCAATAAAACATAAAACAAATTCAAGTCGCGTAAAAAATTGACACTTGGCACTTTCATAGACAACTAGTGTTTGGAGAATTATTATATTATTTTTTATCTGTGATCTCACACGTCACTAATGCCTAAATAACGCCGTTTAAAATTGTTTCTTTATTCAGTTATGTAGTATGAAAAAGACAAATCAAAAATTATGACATAAAGACACAGTTATAAAATGATAATATTAATGCTTTTTGGAATAATTATTAAATAGGTCTAATGGATTTCATACAATATTAAACATGAAAGCATAATTTGTTTTAATTATAATCTTAAAACTCGTATTATCTCTTATAGTTTGAAAACCTGTCCTACCTGATTCTGCAACTTGTTTTCAAATAGAGCATCTTTGATCGCTTTAATTCTGTTGTCCATCATATCCGAGGGAGCCACTATGTGAGCACCTGAAAATAAACCATTACAACTTAATGTGCAGTTGTAACAAACAGTCTAGTACTGTCTATTTTAATTTTAAACATTGTCTTCTAAATCGTTAATATAAACAATCTATTACATATATATACCATCAACGAATTAGCTAACAATTATGTTTTCAATGAAATTGGTTACCAATCAAATCATCACCGAAAAAAAGCCATGAACACTATGTTACTTAAGTAAATACCTGCTTTAGCATAAGCAAGCGCCACATCAGCAATTCTTTTAACTGACTCAGGATGATCTATTGCCCCATTTGTTAGTACACCACAATGCCCATGTGATGTATATGGACACAAACACACATCACATGCAATTACGAGGTTCGGTAACACTGCTTTAATTTTTGGCAATGCTTCAATAACTGGGTTTTTTGGACAGTCAGCACTGGAGCCTGTTGGATCCTAAAAATAATGTCACTATTTTACTATAAAACTATCTTTATATATATTTTATAAGAAACAGAATATATTTTAGAATAAGCTTGATCTGGCGAATTGAATTATACCTAAATTTGAAAATGTCTTCTGCCTGGTGGGCATTTGTATATAATAAAAGATATTCCCAAGGTCATGCAGACATAGCGAACAAAGTATAAATCCTATAAAAATGATATATTATTAAAAAATAAGATATACCATTTAAGATACAAAGTTACAAATATTTATATATATAAATTAATATTATTTACCTTAGGTAATGTTTCAACGATACCAAATAAAAGTATTGATTGAAGTCCCCTGTCCACCAACTCTGTTAAAGCTGGTATCAATTTGTTGATACCATATCTGTACACATTTGGCATGCTTGATACAGCTTGCATAGCATCTGGATCTTCCCTAAAATTAAACATAATACAGCAATCCTCATTAAAAAACAAGAAAAAGAAGTATTAATAAAAATATTTATCAAGTTCCTTATAAGTACAGAAATTTTTAGGAAGTATAATTTATGTACTTTAAATGTCCTAGAAGTGGACTTAAATAATATAGCGAGGTGTCTATATGCAAAATAAAAGAACAGAAAACTTACAGTAAGAAAACGGGATACATAATATTGTGCGGCTCAATGCTTGTATTCGGTTCTTGAAGCTTCCTTAATGTGGCATGAAAGTAGCCTCCTTGAAGAACATGTTCTGGGCTTAAGAAAAGGTTACTCATTTTGCTATTGTTACAAAAATTCTTCGATTTTTTTATTATTGGGAGACTTCAAATAACACAAGCTGAACTAAAATATCGTTTGCCTTCGAACACTATAGTTATGAAAAATTTAAATCAACTTGAAATGCGTAGCCCTGCTAAGATAGAACTGAAATCATTAATCTTCGGTAAAAGATTCAAATCGGAAAATATTTATAAGTTGTCAGCTGGCAGCAATCGGCTGTTATTCTCCAGCTGTCAGCATAATCTTTTATCCACAGACCATTTTCGTTTACTAGAAAGGAGTGGCGAAATATGTATGTAATGTTTAATCAATTTTTTTATAATTATTGATTATTCGTCATTAGTGTAAAAAAATACCTATGTGAAAAAATATGATTTTGTGATTTAAAAAATATACTCCGTGGTCTTTCTAGTCTGTACTGAGTTGTAAGTACTCTGTTCTCTGTGCCTTCTGCCAATTGGCGGCGCTTTGTTAGTTTTCATTTTGCAATCAATTTTATTTACACAAAAGCAACAAAATAACATACTTCTGAAATCATGATTCTAATACATTAATAATTTTATTTTAACTAATATTATTATTTTAAAATAACTAACAAAATGTAATTCAAAGTGTCACGAACCAGAGTTCGTGTGTTTAATGTTTGTAATATTACAGAATCTATTTTAGGTGAATAGCCTGCAATAATTTACATAAATAACTAAGAGAAGTTAGTATAAATAAACTATTAAGTGAAGCTAGGCCAAAGCCTTGACCTCGTCTTGAGCTGTCGCAACCTTGAGAGCAACATGCACACGGACGATGTCGACCCCACAAACAAGAAAAAAGATAAAATCGACACGTCGCCAGACGATCTTACATTAAAAGGAAATACAGACTCACCAAAAAAAGACACGAAAGAAGATCCTAAGCCACGTATTGTTTTAACGTTTCGCTCTGATAAATCTGGAGCTAAAAGCAGCAATATGAAAATAGTTTCTACAGAAGAAAAACACGAAGAACCACCGAGAAGATCGAATAGAAATCGCAGTTCCAAGTGGGAATCCGACGAAGACGACTCACCCAAAAAAGATAAAAGTCATGTCGCTTCAGAGAGTGATGAAACATCAGACAGTGCAAGGCCGAAACATACTACTCGAAGACGTGGTAAAGAAGGATCAGATGTCATAGCCAATGCTATTGCTAGAAAAGAGAAGTATAATGAAGCAGCTACTACATCAACCAGACCATCCCGCAGGATTAAACCTACAGCTAAAGCATTGGCTAATGAGGAGTTACGGATGGGTCTAGAGCTACAAAACAATGCCAGGTTGGGTATAACAGACAAGTCACCCGAAGAAGGAGTTAGGACTAGGAGATCAGCTCAAAAGATAGATCAAACTAAAAAGTTGGAAGATAGTACAGGAGATGATAGTGATAATTCAGAGATGAAACTTAAACATCTTTGTGGATTGGGCTTAAAATCTGTTGATCCAAAGTCAGATGAGGAATCAGCTGAAGGTGAAGCTGAAAACAGGTATTTGTAAAGTTTATTGGTAAGATATTTATCAAAGATGCAATAATGATATTTAAACACATTTTAATCCAGTAAAAACTAATTTAATTTTAAACTTTATCAAAAAAAAAACATCAGCTAGAGCATATTATGTCATCTGTAGCTAAATTTTAGGAATTTTTCGTTTTCCTCCAAGATCATCTTCTTTCAGGGAGTCTGAAAGAGAGAATGAAGAAGGAGAAGATGATGATACAGAGGTGATTGTTAAGCTTCTAGAGGCAGATGAGGAGAGTGGGAGTGTCAGTAGTGGAGATTACTTCCTATGTTCTAGTGCATCTCAAGTTGATAAGCCTCGTCGTTCTAGAAGGTTGTGCTCTATGTATGGCACAAATGATAGTGATCGTTCCTCTCCAATATTGATTGATGAAGAACCACCGTAAGTTAACTTAAAATAATTAGCAAAGACCATTTTTTTTGATGAATTATCAGACTATGCTTAGAAACTTTAAGTTAAGTTGTTATTGGATTAAAATGTGTTAATATACTGGATTAATTTCAGCAATAGCTTTTGTTAATTTTCTTATATGTAAGGGAACAAGGATTTTTCAAAACCTTTATTCTGTATTTAATTATGAATAATCAAGCATTCCATGTGTTTTATATATTACTTCTAATTTCAGGATCACAACGCGTCGAAAATCAAGAAGAGCTAATACACGTCAAAATGATGAATATGAAAGGTAACATTACATCATAATTTCTTTTTAATTTGAAAAGAACAGCTGGATCCAAAAAAAGCTATGATCCGCTAACGATGCACTTATAACACTAAAAAGGGTTTTAGTTATGTATTATGTTCAATACAATGTCAACTCTAATAACGACAATGAAGGGACTGTGCATTTTATGGTGTTACAGACGTGTCGTTAAATGGAGAGAAGTAAATTCACAATGCAAGCTAAACCAACCAAAGCCTATTGATTTCAACTCTTTAGAAAGTTTAATTTTTACACTGTATGTTATTCAAAATAGTCTAAAAATTAAACTATAGTTCGGCAATGCTCTAGGACAATGTATTGTTAAGAATTGTCACACAAAATTTAAAGCCCCAATATACAAAATAATGTCATAAAGAATATCAATTGTTTATAGACCATTTATTACAGAACACCTGCAACTAAAAAGCTACGGACGAATTCCTCAGCTGCTGAAGAAGAGGAACAAGATGAAAACAGGTATACATAGTTCTGTTTGATTTATCTTTCTATTGGTAATATCAAGTCAACGTAATTTTGTAATTGATGCTTGTCAGCAACACCGCACCTGCTGACGACGGCCCAGCAGCAGCGAGTCCCACTGGATCCAGCACCGTCTTCGCCACATGCACATGTGAAGACACTACCAGTAATATCCACGCGTCAGCTGCTGATCTTATTGGTATGTTTACTTGAATTTGTCAGGTTTATCCTGGTTGGACTCGGTCAGAATTTGTGTAATGCTAATTTTTTCTGGATTAGTCTCGGTGTACTGTGTTTGCGGATTTCTCACTATAATGTAAACGTGTGCTCCTATTTCGCTATGTCCATTGGTAGTATGGGTTATTTTTTATCTTATATATAAAAAAAATCCCTGTTTTAGTAACCGAACTCCTTTGCAACGTCTTGACAGATTTTTTACCAAATTATACTCGTATCAGTAAAAATGATAATCGGCCTTTAACTTTTTTTAAAATTTGTTTTTATAAAGTGGCTTTAAAAATACATATCAATGACGTACATTTTTTCTTTTTTTTTTTATCACCAACCCCTTTTTTCTATGGCCATTTTAGTAGTTCAATCATTTTTCATCCCGCTCGATAACTGATCAATGGTTAGTTGGTAGTTATCCCCGCCCTGCAAAATTTTCGGTTCAGCTAGTTATATAGATATTGACCCATTCGATGGTGCATGGTGTAATGGTTGGCGGAGAGTTTCTTGCCAGTTCATCTCGTCCGTTCTACTCCCTTGATTTGGAAACCGACAGTAAATGTAGAGTCAAAAATGTTTATAATTTTTTTTACCTTTAAAGATATATAAGATTATTGTTGAATCTGCATTTATCAGTAATATCTGTCTCCAGAACCAGTGTTCTGCCAAGCGATAGAGATCGTGGACGGTCTACGCGTTGGATGTTCGCACAAGGCCCCCCGTGACGAGGCGGGCAACCTGCTGCCGTTGCGCAGGTCTGGTCCTAGGGCGCCGTATTTAATACTTTGCAAGCTGCATTTGGCGCAAATGGCTAAACACATGTGCTGTACCGCGTGTGGACTGTTCTGTACGCAGGTAAATATACCTTTCATTTAAATATTTAATAATATTCGTATTAACATGCCAATATACCAAATTATAATGTTTCAAAGCAGTATTCTCTATTTTGAAAAATACAATATTTATTTAAAATAATAATTCAGGGCACCTTCTACCAATGTTCGGAGAACCACTTTTTCCACTTGGAGTGTGGCGTTCCCTATGGCGAAACTCGTTCCCCTGGTTGTCCGCACTGCGGCGTGCTCGCCTTCCCCTGGCGAGCTGTCAACACGACTGCACGGAAAGTACAGTTGACCATGCACTGTTCCAATAAACGCGTGTATTTGCCGGATCAAAGGGAGCACTGGTAATTTTTATATTATTCTTATATACGGTATAGCTATTTTGTACTATTGCATTCAATAATATAAATTAATATATTTTTTAGAATATTGCTTCATATTATTCTGAGTGGCCTTGGTTTTAACTATTTGGACTATTCAACTAAAACAATTTTTCTAGTACAAGAAAAAGTTCTAAAAAAGTATTTTTTTGAATTATTTCATTTTTTTTTCCTTATCTTACAGCACTCCAGCATACCTTAGTTTCACGCCTATAGAAGAATCAAAGATTGACCGGGCACCGATATTCCCCGAGGACCTAATACCTCTTCTGCCAGATTTGGAAAAGATGTGTGAATCCGTGGACTTTGAGTCTGGTGAAAGTATGGCATATAAGCTGTATGAGGGAATCATAGCTGAGGAGACTGTTGAGCAGTTAATACCGAAAATTGGTAAGTGTTAGAACTTTTTTTTCAATATTTAGTCCAAGTATGATAACTGTAAATTAATTTCAGTGAAAACCGAAATTAACACACAAATAGCAGACATAGAGGGCGGGACGTGTACGCACGCGGCTGCTGTTGGCGGGCAACTGAAGGCCTTATACCTCTTACAGTACGCTGGGGCTGATTTGGACGCCGTCGACAATCTGTCAAGGACACCGCTTATGAGGGCTGTTTTGGGTAGGTCTATATAAAACAGCTTTGATTGTGATTTAAATGTATGAATATAAAAATTACCCAAAGCGCTGAAAATTATTGAATAAATATAAATGTTTGCCCAATTATTACAGCATTATTAGAAAAAGAACCAGAAGAAAGTGATGCGTCGATTAAGGAAAATGTAGAAGTGAAGGAAGAGGTAAAAGAGGATGATGAGGTTAAAGAGGATGAAGGGGTTAAAGAAGACGAAGAGGTCAAGACTGAGGAGGCAATGCTAGTGGATGATGCGGTTAAAGAGGAGGAGAGGAAAGTCAATAAAGACGATGTCATGAGGGTTATCAGGTTTCTAGTGGCAGCTGGTTGTGATACGAATTTACAAGTGATTATCATTTTTTTCTATATAAAAAGTCTATGGTTGTTGTTAATTTTTTTTCATTCTTTATTGTTGTTAAATGACCAATGTTTGATGTAGGGTCCCGAAGGCATGACGGCACTTCACATGGCAGCTCAGCACGGCGGCACAGATGTATGTACACTGCTCATAGAAGGCGGTGGTAACGTGGACGCGAGGGAACAAGGCGGCTGGACACCGCTCGTCAGGGCTGCCGAGAACTGTCACCCGCAAGTCGTCAGGTATGCTTCTGTCATCAAATATGACATGAAATTAATATACAGATTAGGAATAAATGTTGTAATGGGTTTTATAGATTACTGCTCCGGCGCGGCGCGGACGGCTCTTCGACGGACTGCGAGGGCAATGGCGTAATACATTGGTGCGCGTTGTCCGGTGATGCCTTGTCCCTGCAATTGTTGCTCGACGCGGTGCCGCATGTCGTCAATACGCCTAACGCACACGCCGACACACCATTGTAAGACACACACAAGTTTAATACAATACTTTCCGAAAACAGTATTGAAAGTTAGGTGTGAGGCGGACGCTGGAGCATACACTGGTATCACTGTGTTGGGTGTATAATAGAAGTGTGTGTGTGGGTGTGTTCAAACACTCCCTGGCTTAGATAATTTCGATTATGACAGAATGGACAACCATAGAGATTTGAATGTTTGATTATCAAAATATACCAAATGGAATGGTATACAACTAGAGTTAAAATAAAAAGATTTTTTATTGATTGATTGTTAATATAATCGTTTTGTTAATTTCTGAATAGGCATATCGCTGCGAGGGAAGGCCATTACCCGTGTGTGGTTATTCTGCTGGCGAGAGGCGCAAGGGTATGTCATCATTATTTTTAAGTGCATAAGCATTTTGTCATCTCTGAATCATTGAAAATTGTCTTTCAGATTTGTTTAATTAATGATTGGTCTTTAAAATAATTTGGTTATTTGAACAAAGTTGGTTTTAAGTATTGATCTCAGTTCTTTACTTAAGTGTTGTCTATAGTAAGGTATTGATATATATTTCAGACGGATATAGAGAATTCAAGCGGTGAGCTTCCCATTCACGTGAGTTCCGGTTCCTGTCGTAGCGCCATCGTTGTCAACATGAAAGTGGCCGTGGCTACGGGTGGACCATTCACCAAATATCGATTACTGACAAGGTAAAATTAACCATTTATTATTAAATTCAGGAATTGTTTATATTTAATATTAAGTAAATAAATACACAAAGGTTTTTTAGTATTATAAAATTTGGGTAACAGACACTTTTGGATTTACAGTGATTTATCAAACGGACGGGAGCCGTACCCGGTGGCATGTGTTAACGAAGTGGACGATGAGCCGATGCCAAGTGACTTCACGTATGTGTCGCGGCACATTCACACCGAACAGATATTCATTGATAACACAGTACAGTTGGCTCAGGTATGAAAAATATTAAGTTAATTGTTAACTATTAATTATGTAGTTTATTAATGGATCCCTTTTATATATTTCTTTTTTCAGAGCTGTCAATGCACAGATGGCCGATGCTCAGGCGGATGTGACTGCAGTGTGTTGAGCGTACGGAGCTGGTATGTGGGTGACAGGCTGACGCCGTCATTCCCTCATCACGACCCACCTATGATCTTTGAGTGCAATCATATGTGTACGTGCAATGTGGTACGTATACGTGTACGTTTGTAAATTAAACAATTCAAAAATCTTGTTGAAAAGAAACCTTCCTGGAAAAGAGAAGACTTTATAAAATACGATCAAGCATTATTGAGAAAACAAGTGATTTAGTAAGGAGCAAATGGAGGACTGAAATGCCTACAGATCTATATGAAGGATCAAGAGAAGGGATCCTCTATCTTTGAGTTGTCGCAGTCGTGTGTGTTCGCGTGAGGAGAATAACTTTGCGGCATACACATTTGCTTGCTGGGTTGGTGGGAAATAAAGCCTGGGGTTGCTTCTTTCTTGATCTTATTGTTACTGGTGCCCGCCGACTGTGTCTACAGATCGGACAGGGACCTTTTTTTATACAAATTTGTTCAAACAAATGTAAACCCTCTGATTGGTCAAACAATCAGAGCGCGTGAATTTCGGCCAATCAGAAAAGGTTCAAAAGTTTTTTTTTTACAAACAACAAAATATACAATATTAAAACTTCCTGTTAACTCATAATTATTATTATAATTATCCAGTTATTACTATTTTTCATTATTCCGCACAATAACACGTGCTATCACGTGGTTTAGGTTACAACGTATTTCAATTGAAGAAATCGTGACTAGTCAATAGTTTTATAATCCTATTATGATAACAGGGATATTTTCAATACTATATCGTTACGCTCCACCCTACACGCTAGCGTCGGGTGTTGCGACCTGCATCAACATCAAACACCATTAAGTGACAGTTGACATCGCCTCGCCATCATATATACGCTCTCATACAATAAAGCGTTCTATTCACAGAACCGTTGCACCAACCGCGTTGTGGGTCACCTCCAGGTGCGTGGGTCGGTCGCTTGTCCAGTGCAAGTGTATCGAACAAAAGATCGCGGCTGGGGCCTCCGTACACGGCATCGGATCAGAAGGGGGGCCCTGGTGGTGCTGTATTGTGGGGAACTCTTATCTTGCCCCACGGCTGATGCCCGAGCAATGGACCAATATATGTTTGCCTTGGATGTTAAGAGGGATCTGGTTGAAGTAAGGGAGTTTTCACTCTTAATAACTTGTGACTTTCCATATTTAGATTTTCTTTTCTATATACATTTGGTTTCATTTAATTATTGTAATACTGAATTTGGTTTCATTGTTTTGAAAGTGTTTAAAATTTATATTTTTCACGTTTTTTTCTAGCAATGTAACGATCAGATACAATTGTGCGTTGACGCGGCCAAATATGGCAGCGCGGCGCGCTTTGTGAACCACAGCTGTCGGCCAAATCTTGCACCGGTACGGGTGTTCACAGAGTGTAGAGATCTACGCTTGCCCACTGTTGCACTGTTTGCTTTGACAGACATATCCGCTCTGGAGGAACTCACGTAAGTTTTTTTTTCATACGGCAGGGAGGCAATTTGCCCAGTGTTTTGTATTTCCCATTTTTAAAGTAGCTGTTCTGTTTGCATTGATTTCTACTTTCAAGTCGATAATACATTATTTAGAGAATTTTTCTTAACGAATTATGTACATAATTTTCTTAATAAGTAATAATAAAGCATGTGCAACCCATAGTGTAGTCTATGGTATACCATAGACTACACTATTGGTTGCTTTTTCTAGAATGTATGACTTATGAGCTAATTAATAAAACGCAATTATTTTGAATTTACAAAATTTATTATTTAAAGGATGTAATAAATAAGTATTGTCATAACATTTTTGTTTCTTTAGATTTGACTATGGTGACAAGTTTTGGTGTGTAAAATCAAAGTGGATGAAATGCGAATGTGGTACACCGGAATGCAGATACCCCACAATATCACCTTCCGAAGATTTAGATACATAACTGATTTAGTTAACTATTTGGATGATTGAATTGTAAATAGTTAAAAAAACAACATTATCTTAATCATAGATGGCATAGTTGTATAGATTACAATGCTTTTGAATTTAATGTAATGTTCCTTCCTACATGCCCAGAAATAAATAAAATACAATATTTCTCGACATTAAACACTGCTGATTCTAATTTATTTAAACCTTGTCTTATTTAATTATACAACATCTTTGATAAGATTCTTAAAAAAATAAATTGAGTTGAATAAAATATATTTTATTTTTAAATAAAACTATTATTTCAATGTCTTATAATAAATATGCATATCCTTTAAAATAAAAATCGGTTAATTTATATAATCATGAAAGCTTAGCGGTCAAATGAAAGATCATTTTCTAAGCGACGGCTGAAGTCAAGCGGCGGGATTTGAAATTCCTTAAATTTAATAATTCGGTTACTCTGTACCGGAGTATTTGGATGCTAATTATTGAGTTTAGAAGTATTTCCTTTATAAAAATCCGAAAGATTAAATAATTAGCATAATGCGTTTGATCGTAGAGTATATACAACATGTCAATACATGCTACTCTGACGTCTGTGGAACATCGAAGTAATAAACTAAACTGTTGTTATCTATGTGTAATTTCAAAGTTTCAACGGAATTTGTTTTGTAATTTAAAAACATAATCTTCGTAAATTAAGTTGTTGTTAATTTATTAGGAGTGCAATTAATGTTATTGTCATCATGAATGGAAACATGGAATCCACATCTAACAGTATAAAGTTTGCGCCAGTGCCGATGTCGGCACTTTTGGCTAATTTGATGTCACAACAAACTGATTCTTTGGATGCCTCTTTTACCTCGGACGAAAGTTTGATAGAAGAAGATGATTCTAGTGAATCAGTATCCAAAAAATCTGCATTAAAGTCTCAGTTGGATGATCATTCTACCCCTCAATATAAAATATCTAAAAGTATAAAGAGTTTTTTATCGGAAAGAAAACTATCAGACAGGGATACTAACAAAGAAAATAATGTTATTTCAAATCAAGGGCGAAAAATCAAAGAATCACAAAGTGCTCGTAAACCTTCAAAATGTTATTTAAGCCCTATCAGTGATGTTAGTGTTGAAAAGAAAAAGTTTAATGAAGTTTTGATGCCTCTTAATACCAACAGTAAAATTCCACAAAGTAAGCCTATCTCTGCTACCAAAAAGACTCCTGAATCGATAAAATTACAAAACAGTACAAGAAAAACAAAAGTTTCCACTCCTGTAATAAAGTCTGGTATAAGGAAATTTACCCCTGGCTCATCAAAACATAGTCAAAAGAAAGCTATACTCCCACAAGTGTTACAAAACAGAGATAAAGTAAGATGTGAGTTATTCAGGCAAAAACAGGTGGACCCTCCACCTCCAGACCCTCCTTCTATACCTGTACCAGCACCTATTATTACTTCGGTTCCTGAAACTCCCCTGAACAAAAAACCTATGTCTGCGTCATATGTGGCCACCCCATCCTACCCTCAAGGTGTGATTGGAAACAATGGTGTTAATAATTCAAAAGTCTTATTTAAAACCACTAGCATAAAGGATAAAAAATATATGTTTATTAAAAAGTTGGGAACTGGTGGATCCAGTGAAGTTTATAAGGTAATGGTTTTAGTTTACACCAATATTAGAAACATTGATAAAATAAAGTATACTTTAGGATCACCTATATTTAATTAATAATTTGGAATAATATTACTTGTCATATGCATATAATATAAACAATTTTTTTTTATGAATATTTAAGGTTCTAGAGGTAGGCACTTCATATGAATATGCTGTCAAGTGTGTAAATCTTGCAATGGATCATGATATGGCTCAAGGCTACATTAATGAAGTGAGATTGCTACGAGAGCTTCAAAACTCCGATAGAGTTATAAAATTATATGACTAGTGAGTATATTTAAGACTTTGTATTAACATTCAATGAATTAGCATTTATTCACATTGAACAGTCCAAAATTATATTAGAATTGTATTTGGATACACATATACAATAAACCTAGCATGCGTAAAACTTCTAGGTTAGTGTTACTTTTAATAAACAATAATTTTCAGTGAATATGATAGACAGAATCAATTCCTTCGTATGGTACTTGAAGCAGGTGAGACAGATCTATCGTCATTTCTACGAGCAAGGGGTGCAGGCCTGCCTCCAGCCTTAGTCCTGCACTATTGGGAGGAAATGTTACATGCTGTCCATTATATACATGAAAATGGTAAGTTGGACTTTTTTTGGATAAATATCTAAGATTTAATAAGGTAGAGAAATCTCTGTCAATTGAAATATGTATTGTGATTTTTTATTTATTAAATTTCAGGTGTTATCCATGCGGATTTGAAGCCAGCAAATTTTCTATTAGTTTGTGGACGTCTCAAATTAATAGACTTTGGTATCGCATCCGCTATAAGTGGTGATGCAACTAGTGTGGTACGAGCACAAGCCGCGGGAACATATTCCTACATTAGTCCTGAGGCCCTCATGGGCGGTGCGGGGGGCTACAATAATAGTGCTAATATTAAGGTACCAATTTTAGTATTAATTTTTTAAAACAGATATTTACATGAATTTTTATCTCTATATTGATCTTTATACTTTATTCTCTATTTTTTTTCAGATTTCATTCAAGTCGGATGTATGGTCCCTTGGTTGTATACTATATAGTATGGTTTATGGTCGGACACCATTCGGCCATATTCCCAACTTGGCCAAGTTAGCTGCTATACTCGACCCTAATCATCGAATTGAATATTCAGCAGCTGAACGTAAATATAATTTGCAGATATATAAATTAGGATAAATTATAGAAAATGATGATACATTTAATTTTTTTTTTCATAGATTTGCCTTCATCCCTTATATCTGCGTTAAAATGGTGCCTCACATACAACTCTAGGGCGCGTCCTTCTGTGCGAGAACTTTTGGCAATACGACACTTGCAGACTGGAAGACCACTCCCCGACTCTTTAATACAAAGGATCAAAGCTCATGTGAGCCCTGAAGAACTTCGGCTTCTCCATCAAGCTAGATTATAAATATGTTTGAATATCACTATTTTACATTAAAACTGTAAAAAATAGTTATATATAGTCTTGATCTAACTAAAGTTGTAAATAATGTCCACTGTGAATCCTTAGCGTGGCCAATTAGTCACAAAATCATAAAGTAGACCAGTGACAATTTCACAATCTCATTGATAATTAGCGTTTTAAAACGTGAACAAGTCTATACATATATTATTTTTAACCTCTTCTCTTATAATGTGTGTCAAATTAATTCTTAGGTTGAAATTTATAAAGCTCACTTATTAATTACATATCACGGTTGTGAATTTAAAAATAAATCAGTCTAAATTAATTCTTTTGACCTAAGTATTCAATTTATATATTGTTTGAAGAGTGTTATTTATCAGATTTTTATAAAGCTCAAATATGTCGTTACACCTTTCCGGGCATCCATTCTAAAGATAAGTAAGCTCTTATAACTTTCAGCCGTATATCCAGCATATACAGCATTCTATAGCATACATGATGATACAATTGTTTATATGTAAATATTATTCTCTCCTATGTAGAAATTATACCCACTTTAAATCAAAGTAGGTTTATTAATATATTTTCAGTATAATTATAAAACAAATTGTATAATGTCCCCCATTAACCCCCTTGAAGTTTGAAAATTTTGCTAATCATATTTATCGGGAAATCTGTAATCGTGTTCGTAAATGATAAGTCATAGTCAAAATATCTTTATTCATTAAGGGACATAGGACCATTTTGAATCGTCTTAAATCTAAGTGATTCTACGTCTGTTCGTACGCGACAAAGCTGAGAAGAGGCAGGCAAGAAACCCAGCTTGGTTGATTTTTTTTTTGGAAATGATCCCAGTACACTTTATGAGGCAAGGCTAAGCTGTAGCTAATTCATTTCCAAACTTTTTCATCATCAAAATAATCGGACAGATTATAAAATGCTTTTTCTAAAAGCTTTCGTTTGACTACTTTTTTAAATTTGCTTACTGACAGAGTCGACAAATTGTTTGGAATCCTGTTATAGAGTACACGATGCCCTTTAAATGAATTACCAACTTTATGGAGCCTAATAGTGGGAACAGCAAGCTTATCCTTATTTCTCGTATTGAGATTATGATAATCACAATTTTTTTGAACATAACAAGATATATCTTACATTCATATTAGATGCAATAATTTATTTGTATAAAATATAATCAATTTGTATTTATTTCAATTGGATATTGTATGTATTTCTTTGTAAATAAATAAAGTTTGTAACTGATATTCATTTTTCAATAAGAGATAGTGCAGAGGCGTTTTCCATTTGTATTCTATGCAGACACAGTGACTTATAAATAATACACAACAGAAGTTAAACGAATTTATTGAATAATTAGGATACAAAAAATAAATAAATCTTATGCAAGGCAATATATGGATATAAATTACGAATAAAAAAGCTTGCGAAATGCAATGAATGCTAAACAAAGGGTTGCTTCCGATCTCTCTGCTGATTCAGAGGGAAGGAATACACACCACTAAATTCACTCGTACGTGATCAATTGGAATGCAAGCTCAGGTGATAATAAAAGACTTGAATATGATATTATTCTAAATAATATATTTTAGTTTTGGAAGAGCGTGCGAGTGAAGTCAATGTAATCGAGAGCGTTGGGAATGCCTCGCTCCGACTTTGGCTCCATGTACGGCTTCATACGCGCAACGCAGTAGTCCGCCATCTCCTTTGTAAGGTTCTGCAACAAGAGCATATTTAATATTGAATTGTGCATGATATTTTCTATGCAATGTTAATTGTAACGAAGAACGTATAAGAAAAGCTAATAAGCACTGACCGCATAGAGCTCGTCCTTGGTGACGTAGGCACGGTCGTGATGGGCCGCGATCGCTCTGAAGGCGTTCTCGATCTCCTCCGAAGACTGCACATTCTCCGTTTCCTTGCTTATCATAAACGCCATGTACTCTTGCAGAGACACTTGGCCGTCACGGTTCGGGTCTACGAGGTCTGGAATAATAAAGGTAACATCTTATTTCACATGACGAGAGCGAGACTCCGCCCTTTGAGGTGGGGCCTTTTCCAATACTAAGAGTATTATTTGAGTAAATATAAGGGTGTTATAAATAAAAAAACACTCACTGAGTATAGCTTCAAACTCGGGGTCTGGCTGACCCTCTTCGACCATGGGCAGGTCATACCCGAGAGCACGCAGACAAGATTTGAACTCGTGCGCATTGAGTCGTCCGGAACGATCTTTGTCGAAATGCTTGAACATCATCGAGAATTCCTTGAGGGCGTCTTCGCTTACACCTGGAAAAATGTTCACATCAGTGAATACGAGTTTCTCGTACTAAACTACAGGGTACAGTATCTTCTAAACTAGCAGTCGCACTCACCAGAGTGGTTCCTGGCCTGTATCTGCTGCTCTAAGTTGTGCTGCATGCGCATGGACAATTGGTCCAGTTGGTCCCACTGCTGCGCCAGACCTACAGTACTGTGCTCCGTGTAACGGTTGTCCAGGATCAAGTGTTCCTCTAACGCTGCACCTGTATCACGTAGTCTACATTAAAAAAAACTAATATTCTCTTGCAAATTCACTTATTTTTTTTAAAGTACATCTTTAATATAATTATCAGCGTAATCGATCTTACCAAGCTCCTCCAGACGTCTCAAGTCCTGTCTGCGCGCGCGCACCTCTCCGGCCCGAGTTCTCAAAGTTGCCAGTTGCTGTTCTAGAGAGCCGGTGCCCTCCATCATTGATGTGCTATGAACAGGATACAATTTAGCAATTGACCTTTTGACTAATTTATTAATGACATATATATAATAAATTATAAATGAATATCGCTCTGTTTGATTTACACATCGATCATGCACCATCAAAGCACACTTCAACGATTATTAGAAATGAAACAAACCGATGTTGGGTGACTGAATGAAATACGATTTGGAATTATCAGTTATTGAAGATCACCTGTAGTCAAATTATTATTGGTACAACAACATAGTAACATAGTTAGTAGTTTAACATAGACCACACATCATACAAATACTTTACCCGTCCCAGCCGAGCAGCCGGTACCTGTGTATTGAGTCATTGTTTAAATATAATTGCTTTATACAGTAAACCGGCTCTTTTTTTTCAATAGAAATTATGTACAATTTAATTGTACATAAAAATATTAAGATAACATATGATATAAATAAAACGTAGTAGTAGAACAAACTACTAAGTCCCAATTTGTCTTAATATTGACCAACATTTTTGCGTAAAAAAACTAACAATAATTTAATTTCCAATAATAATATAGAAATTTAAAAAAAAAATACCGAGTCTCAGTTAGCCATTGGTGGAACGCGTTGGCGTGTTTGGCGAACTCCTTCCGCAGCTTGTCGTTCTCTTCCTGCCTTTGGGCCTCCTTTGTTAGCTCCACGTCACGTTCCGCTGTCAGATTCATTCACATTTATCATCTGCACCCACAAATGACATAAAAAACTCTTTGGTACTGAACTGAAGTTTTAAAATTACCGATAATTTTGCGCAGATTGCGCCATGTCTCCTCGAGAGCCTCCATGGTGAACCAAGTGTAAGGGTTGGCGCCGACATTGAACGACTTGATCTGCTCGTCCAGGGCTGCCAGTGCCTCGAAGTCACTTTGGGCTGAAGACAGCGAAGCCTGTCCACACACATACGATTAATAACAAATACGATATAGGATCTATATACAATTCGAATTAAAAACGAGCGTTACCTGGAATTGCGCGTGCGCATCTCTAAGTGCGCGAATCTCTTCAATTGAGTTACAACGAACTGGGTCAGTTAGATCTTCCTCTGCGTTCTCGAACCATGAGTTGAATGCCGAAGCCTGCACAAAACAATTATTTTTTAATTCAAATCTTATTTATACATATATAATGATTTATTATAAATCTACATATATACATAAAACACAGTATGAGTTAAATTGAATTAAATTATATATTTTAAATACCTTTTTGGCGAATGTAAGATAGAGTTCCTCAATTTGCCTGAACTGGTCTTGCAGCTGCAAGAGGCGTTGTTTGCGCGCCGCCGAGTCTGCGAGGAGCCGCTGCCAACGGGAGATCACGTCCGCGTGACGCTTGGCTATGCTCGCACTTTGTTCGTGACCTGTCACCATACAACCTCTTAAGCATCATCTAAACCCCAATCGCCCATTCATATTTCAGTGCTGCAGTAAAAAATGCAGCAAAAGATTACTATGACCATCTGAATAAAGGCTATTATTATATGTGTAATTGCAGCTGAATCTTAATAATGAAAATATATAGATGTTCAATAAAAGCCGCCGACATTTCCGATATCGGCCCTGCTTGCCATATTTGACCCTGTCTTGAACATTTTGTATTAGACAAAAAATAAATATGATACAAAAACTTACCAGCACCAACCAGTTGCTCCTTAAGTGCCGTGATGTTCTGTATGCCCTCGTGCTCGAAGGCTGCCAAGCCAGCGTCGAAGGTGTCCTGTTTGGTCAGCAGCGTCTGGACCGTGGAGAGGTCCCTTCCAAACTCATCCGAGCGGACGTGGGTTTCCTTGTCTGCTATCCAGGACTCCACCACGTCAGCCTTCCACAGGAGTTGCAGGTAGGCAGAGTTGTCCACCAAAGCCGCTTTTCTGTAAAGGTCGGCGAGATTAACATTTTGTTAAACATTTACTTCATGACATTGGAGACGACTCCAGTTCGCCACCATACCCAACTATGCAAAAACTATTGTATACACCACACTGGTGTGGAGTTCGAGTCTTAATATTCAAATGACATAACACCAATGTCAGCAATATTTATAAATAAATTGTCTATAAAAAGACTTATTGTAACGCATACCTGCGTGCAGCCAGCGAGGTAAGCTTATCGAGCTTCGCCTGCAGCCCATGCAGTCTGTGCGCGAGCGCATCCGCGTGAATGTTGCCGGCGGCCAACAACTTTTCGCCTTCCACGGTCAAATCGCGCACCCTCTCGCCCCTCGCCGCCAACTCTGCTTCCAAAGCTTCGTGCTTCTTCAGCAGACCCTGCACTGCTGCCATGCTGTCTCCACATTCGCTGACCACCACTAGTTGTTGTTTTTCACTGTAAATTAAAGTTTAGTATGATTTTTTTTTAATTTCAAGCATTAAGTAACAATTCATAATAATGAAACACAATACAATCACGGACCTTATCCAAGCCTCCTCTTCATCCAACTTAGCCAGAAACTGCTGGTAGGCAAGAGACTGCTGCAATTTGGCTCCTCTATCAGCAGCGAATGCTTGGAGCTCAGCCCAGGCTTGAGCGAGGGCCTTCAGCCTCAATTCAATCTCATTGGCTCCGGCATTGGAGACATCCATTAACTTCTCTCCAGCTTCTTGAACAGCTTGGATGGCGGGTTCGTGGCTTGCCAACTCAGCTTCAAGGCGTTTGTGCTTCTTCAATAGGTTCTGAACACCTGTTAGATCGCGACCGTAGTCATCTGAGGCGACCAGCAATTTCTTTTCCCTATAAGCAAATTTTATTTTTACCAACGATAATAATTTCTCTCGATTAAAAGAAATCATTGCAATTTTTCGCGTTTAATTACGCGAAGTTTTGTAGACCAATTTACTAACTTGATCCAGGACTCTTCATCAGCAATATCTCTGAAGAACTGATGCAGAGTGTTGGCCTCGTGTAAACGAGCACGCCTGTGAGCTGCGAGCGAACGGACGCGTTCAAAACGCTCGTTGATCGCGGTACTGCGGGACCCAATGCCCGCGCTGTCAAACTGGCCGGACGATACCAAGGCGTCTGCTTGAGTGTTCATATCTGAAATATTCGCAGTGTTACGAATGATTGCTTTACGAGACTACATTTTTAAGTTTCAACCGATAAAATCGATGTTTACCGTTAATTCTATCCTCATGCGCCTGAATGTCGGCCTCCACGAGCTGGTGCTTCTTCATCAAGTTCTGAACGGAGGCCAAATCCTTGCCCGAATCTTCAGATGTCAATAGACTTTCCACCTATGAGCATATTTTACGAAATGTCATTAAATTCTATAAATCCCGACACCATGCAATACTAATTTAATGCAAAACCGATTTACCTCTCCAAGCCAGAAATCGAGATCCTTGACTGCGGCAATGTAGGTGCGTTGTTTGTTGGCTTCCTTCAGCTTCAAAGACTTCTCCGTTGTCTTCTGTGTCAGGAACTCCCATTGATCCGCAATAGAGGCGAGACGAGCCTGGAAAACAAGACAATTTGAAAACCATGTTATTGATTTTGAGTGATTTATATTTCATATTATTCATATAAACAAATCAAAGTATGGTTGGAAAAAGGAAAATATATTATTCTAATCTATAAATTAATCGCCGAAAAATAAATAAATAATTATCATTAAATTGGCTTTTAGCAAGACGGATTACCTGTACGGCATCTTCACTGCCGCTGCACTGTCCCCGCTGAACGAGATTCCCTCCCATCGCGAGAACCGACTGAATCCTCTCAGCGTTGGCAGCCAACTCCGCCTCGAAAGCCTGGTGCTTCTGGTGCTTGGACTGAATGTTTGCTGGGTCCTGTGACACATAAATTAAAATATACTAAAACAAATTAACTAATATTTCCTATACATAAACATATTTTTCAAAACTATTTATTAAAATATAGCATTGACAAAACCCATTTTAAAATTTCATATTATACAAAAGATATACCTTGTAGCTTTCTTCGGTGGCCAGCTGAAGTTTCTCAGCGATCCAGTTCTCCATCTCGTCGGCATCGCGAGAGAACTGTTGGAGAGTTTGTTCATCGCCCAACCTAAAAAAGAAAGTCATTTTCATATTTTTACACATACTATGACTTTAACAAATTAATATTATTCCTATAATTATATGAAACCTGAAACCTTTAGATTGTCTTTTGTTCGAGTCCAACTTCTATGCATAAAGCACGCCCCGATTTTGAGCTTTCTAAAATAAAGTCAAACACACCTAGATCTCTTCTCAATAAGAGCTTCTTTGAGGTGCCTCCAACGATCCAGAACCTGTTGCCTCTTCTTGCCGATGTCATCTGCAGCGTAGTGCTCGGATGCAACCAGCTGCTCAGCCAGAGTTTGCAGTTGGGCTATCTTCTCCTCCTACAAATTAATTTGATAATAATAACTCTTAAGAATAATGTATTTCTCCACTCCTAATTACTTCAAAGAAATCTTATGTAGAATTATTTATGACCAAAGCCAAATAATGTTAACATGCTCACATGAGCGTTGATGGCCTTGTCAAAGTCCTCGTGCTTCTTGATCAGCTGTTCCACATTATCCGGTGCAGCGTCAGGTTGGTCATGGTCTGCACTAGTTGGTGCAAGGAAGGCTTCACGAGCCGCCATCCAACCCTCGGCTTGTTCACAGTCACGGTAGAAGAGTTGCAACTCCAAGTTTTGGTCGAGTTTCATGCGACGAGCTATCCAGGCCCTGAGATTCAAATATTGCATATTATTCAACTGCCTAAGTCATAAATGAGATTACGACCTTTTATATGCCTGATGAGGAATATATACAGTAGAATCTGGATATAACGACATTCAAGGGGCCCGCGATACTATGTCATACTAACCGGGTGACGTAGAAAACTTCGAACAGATCATAAACTCAAAATATCTTTATTCAAGTAGGTCTTTATAAAGACACTTTTGAATCGTCAATTTTTAATTTATTATTATATGAATGTATAATAAGTGAATTCTACTGTAATATATAATTCGTTGGATAATATTAAAAAAATAACATTACAAAAAGCCTATTGTTCAAGATGAGGTTTTGACTGAGTTTATATAAATCATACACCTACATACATTTAGCTAATTTTCGGTAAACTAAACAAAATGTTTTCTCCTAAAATGTGCAACAGATGAAAAATATATGAACTATAATTATAATCTATGGGTATTTGATTTCCATAGTAACAAGCAGATAACGTAATAAAGCTTAATAATAAGCTACTATCAAAGATTGCCGCCTTTGATTCTATATAAGTCAAATGTAGTTTCAGCAAACAAGCATACTTCTCCAGCTCCTGTCTGGAGTCGGTCATTGCGCTGAGCTTCTCCTGTATCTCGAGGCTCGCATAGTGTCCGCCTTGCAACAGCTGCTGGCCGAACAGCTCAAGGGCTTGAAAAGTGCCGGCGCGTGCGTCCATCTCCGTGCGGTGTTCCTGCGTTTTTTTTTTATTTATTATATTACGTAAAGTGATGTTTAAGTTAAAAATTTAGTAAGACAACAATTAAAAAACCAAATAGTATGTGAGCTTAATTCTTGTTTAGTAATAAATTACGAAAATTAACATTGCAAGAAATAGAAAAACTTAGAAATAATTTCGTGTTGTGTGGAACATAAGTCATTCAAACCTGATTCCATACAGAATCAGTTTTACTGTTACCAAATGTTACCAACGACAAAAAAAAATTTGGAATACACTCACTCTATTCAAAATTTCACTTCATTTTGTAAATGTTTTTGAAAAGTAACTTTAATATTTCTCGTTTTGTGAGAATCTTAGGGGTTTATACGACACGTTAACAAAAGAAAATTCCAAAGTTTAAATAGATTGAAAAGAATTGTTTTCATAAAGTTTCGTGAAAAAGTGAAAGTCGAACAAAATCTATGTATTCCCGTGAAGTTATTAGTTGGCACACATCGTGCATCTGACCTGCGGCATTACGCCGTATCGCGCGTCTACCTCCAGCCGCTGACTCTAAAAACATACCACTCTTACTCCGTTGTATTAACCCAAGCTTATTTCTCTAACATATACAGTTCTACTGTTCGTTGCCGACCGATAATGGTCAGAAACGGCTTGACCGTTTTTCATGATATTTTGAATGCTTATTCGGTCAAAGGGTAGACAACTCTAGGAATGTTTTAATTATATTTTCATACACCAACCCCTACTTTAAATGTCTCTATAACAACCAACAAAGATGCCATTTAAAACACAGTTTTATTTTCTACAAAACTAACGAAATATAAAGGAAACTGACCTGGTGTCTTTCCAGAAGGGCTTCAGCGCCAGTCACGTCATTGGCAAGCTCCTCAGAGCTGACGAGGGCCATCATGGAGTTGATCCAGGCCATCAGGTCACGGTAGTCAGATAAGAAACTACAACAGAAGGAAATATTAATAAAAATCCAAATTGACAGATACATGGTTACCATAGTTACCATTATTATATGAAAATGAGCAAACGAAATATGATTACGAAAATGCTAACCGTTGTAAGTCATACGAGTCGAGCAGTTTCTCCTTCCTGGCGTTGGCCCGTGCCTGTAACTGTTGCCAGGCGTCATTGATTTCGCGCTGCTTGCTGTACGTCGCGTCAGCGGAGTCGCCGTGTGTCCGGATGAGACGGTTCGCCGTGTCGTCCAGTTGACGGATCTTGTCCCCTAAGGCCGCGAGATCGCGTTCCAGCCCTTCATGTTTACCTATGTTGAGAGAACGTAATTTAAACGTAAATTACATGACCAAGGACCGGCTGTTTTGTATCTTACCTACTTAAACATTCCCTTTAACCTACGTACCCATTTCTGGTTCAATATAATATTAATACATATAATATTGTGTTTATATGCAAAGTGGGGCAACTTACGCTGCAACGTCTGAACAGAACGTAGATCCTTGCCGAGATCGGTGGTGGCGAGTGCGTGCTCCTTCTCGGCAATCCAGTCCTTCGTCTCGTCCACGTCTCGGTGGAAACGTTGAACCTCGTGCGCTGAGCCCAGTTGCGCTGCCCGCTCCGCGGTCAGTTGTTGTAGGGATGACCATTTCGAGTTCAATTCCTAAAATGGTCGACACAATTAAGAAGAAAAGAAATGCTTTTCAGTGACAAGACCATCTTTAGTCCACAGTTTTTTTTTTAAATTCTTATTTATATATTTTCCACGTAGAATCCTGTGTACGATAATTTTCAAATATCAAGTGCACGGGGGTTCAAAAATTAACCAGTCTCAGAACAAACTCAACTATCATATTTAACTCATTCTTTATTTTAGGTAATTCATTAATTTAATATTAGAAATAAATTCACTGTTTTAGCCACGGCTTGGTATGTCAAACATAATATCATAGTTACACTCATTATGAACTTATGCACTCTGCGCCTGCGCACCTTTATATGTGTGTGTGAATAAATGTTTATCTCACGTCAACACAACCAAAGCACATACCTGCATCTGAGTCTTGATCTTGAGCGCAGCCTCCGTCTGTCCCACGGTCATGAGCTGAACGGCGATCTCGTTCATCTCGGCCAGTCTCACTTCGTTCGCGCGCAAATCGTTCTGGAAGTCGTCGAACTTCTTTTGCATCACCTCGACTTGCTCCAGGTCTTCGCCGACATCTTGAACTTGTGCGTGCATTTCCTATAAAAATAAACGTTAATTATTGTCTTTCTTACGTTTACAGATACTCAATTTCCTTTCAACGTACCATAAATTCCAAATTGATGAAACATTTTTAAAAAAATCCGTAATAAACTGGTGTCTATGGTAAAACAAAACGACCACAGATAATTTTTAATTGACATAATGCAAGGTGGCATTATTATATAATTATTGTAAATAAAAGCTTACCTTATCCTTAATCCAAGTGGCGAGCTCTGCCGCTTCTCTGACCAAGACGTAAGCCTTGACGGCTTCATTGAGTTTGTCCTGGCGCTCACGGGCAAGACCCAATAGATTGTCATATTGACCTTCAATCTGATACAAAAAAGGTTGAATAAACTAATGTTGAAAGCAACACTAATTTAATAAATTTAAAAAAAAATACTTGATAAGATAATGATTAGATTCCTAAACATTTGGTTAACATGAAAACTAGCAAACCTGGTTTTGTCTAGCAGCAATAGAACTGGAATCGGCCAAGTTCTGTTGGCTGGAGGATAGACCGGCTTCGATCTTCTTCACGTAGGCGGCTGGGACGAAACCTTGACGGTCGTTTACTTCTACTTTCCACCAATCCTACGAAATGTCATGTAAATTGTATAGATTGCAGAAATAATTCTATTATCACTAACTGTTATCCTTATATAAGCTTTTTAACTGTTTATTTAAATATAAAAAGGCCAAAATATCTGTATATACATGGCAAAATCAACTAGACACTTACATAACCTCTCCTCTTCCTTCGATTGTGAACAAAAACATCACCGACAAGGACGAAACATAACCAACTCACAACAATCATATTTAGATATCATTTAATAGAACAGCATTATTAACTATTAATTTACCAATTAATATAACTCGGGGTTCTATACCAGTGGTTTAGGTGAAATAATGTTAAAACCAGAAGAAATATAGGATGTCTAGCAATTAACTGTCACAGACCAGACAATTAATGCAGGGCGCATTTGACATTCAGCTAGAAGCGGTCCGAGATTAAGCCCCATAGTACAAGTTGGCAATCACACATTATTTCTAAATTTGTGTCGAGATTCTATACAACCGACACTCGTACTAACTCCACAAATACTTCCAAATAAATTTCTATCACGCTCATAAACACCATTGAGCGTAATAAAGTGTGAGATAATCAGAATGATGAAATTTTTATAATCATACGTTAATATTTTTTTAACATGACACAACTACTAATAAAGCAAATATTTGTTAAATATGAACAAATTGTTGTATGAAATTGTGAATATCACACTATTACCACAACATAAGCTATTACGTCACTCTAAACACGTTTAAAACAACCGTACGAACAAACTATGTTACATTCTTAACGTAGTGAACGTCTGCCTGATATCACCACTGTCATGGTTATAATGTTATCAGATAAGTCGTAATTAATAAATTCAATGCCATCAAAATTAAACTGTTTTTATAATCGCCTTAACTACGATTTAAGATAATTAAACTCCCAAGTTAATTAAACAATGACCATGTTTAATAGAAATAACAAAAATCTACATTTTTTTTTGTGTAAGAGGAGGCAAACGAGCATGCGGGTCACTTCGAGTGATGTGCCAACCGCCGCCCATGGACACCTGCAACGCCAGGAGGCTTACAAGTGAGTTGCCGGCCTTTAAGGAAGAGGAACTAGATTTGTTTTTTTTTTTGATGTGAGACAAAGCGTGAAATTAAAATAATAATAGAAGACGGACTTACCTTGTTATTGGAGTTGAGAAGTGTAAGGACGTCTCCCCGTTTCATTGAGACTTCACGTGGGGACTTCTCCGCGTAATCGTATAGGGCGACAACGCATTCTTTGCCTGACACGTCAACCACCGGCGATTCTTGTTGCTGTAAAGAGTATTAGTTCCTTACAAATTTGGTAATCATCTCTTTTGGTCCTTCTAGACCGAAATAATGATCATATAAAAAAATACATTTTTTAAATTCTTAAATTGAAACACAAATTTTAATATTAGAAATAATACATTAGATAGTATGTTAAATAAAGTGAACTTTTTAAAAAATGACAGCATTTTCTTCAAAAAAAATATTGAACAAGAACCGGCAACACACCTGTAAGCCTCACAGCGTTGCAGGTGTCCAGCGGTAAGCACTTACTCAAAGATAATTTTATAAAAAAAAACACTCACCCTACACGAGTCAGCCTGTTCCCTCAAAGCCTTGATAGTGTTACCAAAAGCCTCCAGATCCGACAGAAGTGCCTCGTGCTTCTTCAACAAAGCTTCAGAGGAGTCCTCGTCCTTTCCGTAGTCCTGGGTGTTCGCCATCGGTTCCTTTTCACGGATCCAGGATTCAGCTTCGTTGGCGTCGGCGAAGTACTGCTGCGCTTGAAGGGAATCTTCCAGGTCTTGTTTGCGCTGTTCATTGGAAAAATGAAACTCCATCTTCAACTGTACTTAATTCACATTTACTCATAAACAAAATATAAATAATATATGCTGTGTTACATAAGGTATTATATAGCGGTTTTAAGCTATGATTAACTGATCTACAATCGTCTGTGATGTAGGCCTCCCTAAACCATGACCCATATTGAACTGTCTTGTATATTTCCTTGTTTTACGTTACCTTAACATACAAAAACTACTTTAAAGTATTTACTATAGTATTTTAGTTAAATGAATACATCTTATTAATATTACTTTTGCGTTTAAAGACCCGAAACGATTATTGAAAGTAGCAATTCCAGATGCTACAATAACTAATTTGGTTAAACACTGAGATATATTGGTGCTATCACCATGCCCACCAGTAGTAAAATTTGTTTTAATGCTTTATGCAGATATATGCACTCGATGGAGCATGGTGCAGAACATACATAAGTGGCAATCTGGTTAAAAAAGTGGTTTCATTAGTCATGTTTATATCTAAAGTTTTAACACCAGTAGTTATGAAAGCTTCAAAAGAAAATCATAATTTCGTGTTTGCTTTATTCACATAAACATTATTTTTGACTACCTGTGGTTGGCACGAACCGGTATATTTACATAAGAGAATATTCAGCATAACAATATGTGTGTATACCTGCAAAGCCTTCTCATGCAAGTGAGTCCAGGTCTTGTGTAAATGCTGCAGACGGGACGAAATGTCCTCAGACGCAAAGTGCTGGGCGTCGATGAGAGCCTGACCAGCCGCACGCACAGCTTCAACGCGGGCTTCGTGCTGACCCATCTCTCCCATAACGGCCTGGTGCTTCTTCATCAGGTTTTGGACACCGATGAGATCACGGCCTGTATACGTATAAATTTTAATAAAACCTTTCAAACAACGCTGGTTTTTTTTAAATTATTCACACTATGTTGAACTAAAGCAACGGACGGCCCTATCTCTAAGCGATCTCTTCCAGGCCACCCACGTGGTCACATTTCTTCTCCTTAAGTAATAAATTAAAATTCTATGTAACACGTAGAAAACATGAAGAACTCACCTCTGTTGGTGGAAGCAATAATTGGTTCTTTCTCTCGTATCCAAGCCGCTTCATCATCGAGATCCCTGAACAGCTGTTGTGCTTGGAGTGAGTCGAGGAGGCGTCGCTTACGTATGGCCATTGGTTTCTCTAGTGCCGCATAACGGGCCACTAAAGCTTCCTATGAATCAAAAACAACATATCAATTACTATTTTTTTTAGTCTTTATTTTATGTGAATTAATGCAATTTTTAAGCTTTAAAACATAAATTAACAAAAAGTCGATTAAAACCAGGGTCTTGTATGAATGCTACTGCCCACATCGGCCGACAGCGACCGCGTGAGTACGACAAACTATTTACTGTTGCACTACTTTTTAATACATAAAAAATGTTTTTTCTGTATATTTCATGAAGAAATGCAATGTCTTTTACATAGTATAAAAATAATCTATATTCTGTTAAAGGATTCTTGAAACATCAAAAAAGTGATGTTTCTCTCGAAGATAACTTGGGATCTATCAAGCGTCAGAATCAGCAAGATTGACATGCTTTCTCCTGCGTTTTGCTTCATAACCTCACCTCACATGTCTCGATTTTATTTAAAAATTAATAACATTTGACTAAACATTAATAAAAAGAACAAAATGATCAACCAACTAATGCAATGTCTTACATGCGTTTTGACAGAAGGAAACATCAGAAGCAAAAATACAAACCTATGGAATCCAATTGTTAACAAATTGGACTATATTGGGTTACAAGAAATATAATTTCAAATTGATTTATAAAACAACTAATTCAATTGTCTCTCTGCCGTCTCATTCTGTCAAATTGTAATTAACCTGCGCTGAAAAGAGATGGGTGTATGTGTGAATACTAACGATCTTGTGCCGAATGTTGTCGGCGTCGAAGTGGCCCTTCTCAATGAACTGTTCGGCCTGCGTTCGGAGAGCGTCCACTCGTTCCGCGTGCGAGCTCACGTCCGCCTCGAGCAGGGCATGCTTCTTCTGGAGGTTCTGGACACTGGTCAGATCCTGATAAAAAAACACTGATTACATGATTAAGAGTACATTTTTTTATTCAAACTGAAGATACGATAAATTAAAGCATATCATGTATGTTTAAGTTGATTTTTTAATAAACATTACTTTAATAAAAAATCTTTTTTTGGGATTTAAAGTTCACGATTGAAACGATCTCTCGGGATGTTAATTTACTGTAGTCGTTTAAAAAGCAAATAATCACAACCAACCTTTCCATAGTCCTCGCTGAGCAGCTGTCCCTCAACTTCAGACAGCCACAGTTCAATGTCCTCGGCTGCCCTGTTGTACTGCTGTTGAGCCGATGCCTCCTGCAGTTTGGATCCCTTCAGCTCGGACGCCTGCACGAGCTTCTCCCATGAACCACCAAGTTCCTCCACGCGGGATGAGATTTGGGCTTTACAAAACAACAACATTTATTTATTTCAATTGAAATACAAAATTATCATCTTAATAAAATTTAATGAAAATTAGCCAAGCCGTTACGAAGGAATATTGCACTATGGCAATAGAATTTTATATATTACATTTTAACACAGTACTCGTGACATGGATTTCTTAAGACGAGAAGAGAAGAGAAGTTAAAAAGCACTTACGTTTAGCGAAATGTTCCTGTTCCAGAAGCTTGTGACCAGTGACAGTGATCTCGTCCACTCTTGGTTTGTTGGCCAAGAGCTCTTGTTCAAAGTTGCCGTGTTTCTGCACCTTCCCGTTCAGGTTGGTGGGGTCCAAGTAGGAATCGTCAGTGGCAAACTTCAATTTCTCGTTTATCCACCCTGTATGTTGATGAAGCGTTACATAAAATACATGATGTTTATAAAAATGACAGAATGGTTCCTTATATTTCAAAAAAGCTTACTTATATTTAATAACTATTAGACGGTTTATTAAGAGGAATATACCTTTGGTCTCGTCGCAGTCTCTTTCAAACTGCTGGTATTTGTAGGCATCTTCAAGCAAAGCACGACGCTGGTTGGACTTCTCTAGCAAAGCCGCGCGTCGCTCGAGTAACTATACCAAATTTGTATTTATATTATACATGTCATAGAGACAGAACGCAAGTGTGACGTCATCGTACTGCAGGCACTCATTATTGAGATTTCGAAACGAGCGGACGTGTCTGTTCTGATCTGAGTATCGTGGTGCCCCCTTTTGAATTATAAACCCGAGTAGTTAAGTGATAATTTTTGCTAGATCACATCTACCAGCCATCCGGCTATGTCATACTCATATAATAATTATATATATATGATAACTCTGTAGGCACAATTTGAACTCACCATTTCCTTTCTTTGTGCAACATCGTCTGCAGCATAATGTTGTCCCTCAATCAATTTGGTGGCAAACTCATCCAGCGCTTTGATCTTCTCTTCCTGAGCTGCTAGGGACTTCTCAAAGTCCTCGTGCTTCTTGAGTAACGCTTCAACAGAGTCTAAGGAGTCACCGACATCTTCGTTCGCGAGGAAGGCCTGAGAAATTATATATTATTAGATTTTAGGTATACCTAAAATACATTATATATAATGCAAGATCAATTAAAATATAGATTGGCACCAGATATGTTTACAAAAGTTGAAATTCCAAAAAAAAACATATATGTTACGTATGTACTTACGCAAGTGACTTTAAATATATAGCAAAACCTAGATACACCAAAACTTACAATTAGTCGTGAGCATATGTGTGTAAACAAAAATTCTCTATTAAAAAAGTAAAAATACAAGAAACGTACCTCTTGCTTGTGCATCCAGGCGTCTGCTTGTTCAGTATCACGGTAGAACAACTGCAGGTCCATACACTGCAGGTAGAGCACCCTACGCTGGTCCCACAAAGCGTTGAGGGCAGCTGCTTCAGAGCGGAGGGACTCGAGGGCGGATTGCACTTCGCTCGAACCGCGATGTCCGCCAGACACGAGAGCTTCGCCGCTGGATATGCACGCGGCCTTCACGTCCTCGCGGGCGTCCATTTCACCCTGTAAATTGGGAAATTTTAATATTTTGCTTGGGGAGACCAAAAACAACAAATAAAAGTAAAATCTGTACTTTATGCTCCTGATGTCTCTCGAGCAAGGCCTCGGCACCGGGCACGTCCTTGGCGAGGTCATCGGCTGCGATCAAAGCGCGTATGTCACTCATCCAAGACATGAGGTCGCGGTAGTCAGCCAGGAAACGATGTAAGGCATATGAGGATTCAAGGGCGAGACGACGTTCCTAAAATCATTAATCATTTGTTTAAGCGTGTTTTCCATATATTAGACGATAAAAACATGTAATAAGATTTTTAGGCCATTTTAAGTAACCTCGAATTAAAATATGCTATAAATATAACAGAAAATTAAAATTTGGTATTAACATAAATTTTAACAAGTCCTGTGAAACATTTCTAAAATAATTATACCTGAGCCTTCTGGACAAGGCGCTGCCAAGCGGTAGTAATTTCATCCTGTTTGCTGTGTATGGCCGATGAATGGTCTCCGTGGATGTCAGCTAAGCGAGCAGCCTCTCCATCCAGGGTGGCCACTTTGTCTTCCAAAGCAGCTAAGTCACGCTCAACGCCCTCATGTTTACGCTGTTTAAACAGAATTAGTACCAACTTTAATACTTGCATAAAGTGATTTATGACTTTGATAATTCAAATGTATCTTATGATATAAAATTAGCAAAACAACCAGTTAAAGAAATTACCTGCAGAGTTTGCACAGTGGCCAAGTCGCGTCCATAATCGTCCGAGCCCAGGACCACGTCCTTCTCAGAGATCCAAGCGATTGTCTCGTCAGCGTCGCGGTTGAAGCGTTGAATCTCATGAGCACCGAACAAACGCTCTTGACGCATCAGCGCCATTTGACGGAGACGCTGCCAGGCTTCATTCAACTCCTGGAAACGAAGATATGGCGTTTTCTACGTTTATCGCGAATTCGTCCGCGTGGTTTTAATACAAAAGGAATTTCGGAAAAACGGTTTATAAATGGCAGAGTTCTGATGAAATTTTTATACAACTTTCAACCCCTTCAACTCGTTTTTGTCTTTCTCTTTTTCTATAGTCTATCTCCATACTAAATTTCATCGAAATCAGTTCAGTAGTTTAAGCGTGAAAGCGTAACATACATAGTTACTTTCGCATTTATAATTAGAATGGATTAGATATATCAGATACAGGCTTATACTCACATCCTTCCTCTTAACGATGGTCTCTCTCTCGGGATGCCCCTCAAGCACCAATCTCTCAGCCAATTGGTTCACTTCAGTGACCCGGTACTCCTGCGCCGCCATGTCCTTTTGGAACTCGTCAAACTTGCGTTGGAGGACCTCAACATGTTCCAAATCCGAGCCGAATTCTTCGGCGCATACGAATGTTTCCTGTATCATAAAATGTTAGCATAATAATATTAAAAGTATATTTTTATACTGAATATAAGTACTATCTTGATAAATAAGAAAATTTCCTCCTGGATCTCTCTATATCCGTCCAGTGTGTTTAAATATGTTAATATCAAATAATATATTATGGGGTGCTAACAGAATTGATAAATAAATAAACAGAACACCCTCTGTTTAAGACAACAGTTTCATCAGCATCAAACCTACCTTGTCATGAATCCAAAACATGACTTCATCGCAGTGCCTCAAGAACTGCACCAGCACCAACGCCTGCTGAAGTTTCATTCCCTTTTCAGCGAGGCGGGAGAGCAACAGCTCCCACAAACGATGCAGCTCATCCAAACGTTTGCGAATGGTGTCAGACGCGAAGTGGCCAGCGGAGATCATTTCACTGCCAGTGTTGTCAAGGACGACGATAGCATTGGAATGGGCAGCCACTTCAGCCTCGAAGGCTTGGTGTTTTTGGATTTTGGCCTATCGATAAAACGGCAAACATACAGTCATCCCTATGTAAAATTATGCGATAAATTTCTATTATCTAATTGTTAACAGTCTTGTTAACAATTAGATAATCAATCAATAGTTGGAATGGAGTGTCGTAAATGTACCTGCAGGTTGGTAGGGTCCTTGTAGCTCTCATCGCTAGCAGCTTGGAGCTTTTCTTGAATCCACGATTCAAGCTCGTCAGCGTCACGCTTAAAATATTGAAAGCGTCGGGAGTCCTCCAATTTTTCACGCTTAGCGCGAGCTTCTTGCTTGAAGTCTTCATAACGATTCAGAACCTAAGAGTATTCAATTAAACGAAACATTTTATTGATATCGATATAAGATATAATTAAAATACTTGTCGTGCGTCGTTCCGTTTTAGTTTTAGATAAAATTAATGTTACTGCTAGATGAATGAGAAATTTCTCATTCAGTTGTCACCATTTAGGCTTAGACTTAGACTGTTTACACTTACTGACATAGGGTTTTGTGTAAAATATGGAATTTTATTAAATTAGGTTAATGCATTTGGTAATTAATATGATTATTGTTTAATAGATAAAGATTTTAAAAGTTAATTAAATCTTAATACCATCAGAAACTAGTACTTTTTACTCGTAATAAATTGTAGCCTTGTATACCCTGCTAAGGAAAGTCGAGGCGACTAGAAAACAACACTGACCTGTTCACGTCGCTCTTGAATATCTTCAGCTGTCTCGAGGATCTTTACCTCTTTGGGTGGCGGAATTTGCTCCATATTGAATACCTTACCTGAAACAAATGAAAACTCTTAAACTTAAAAATAATGTACATATAAAAAATATTATTGCTAAATTAAAAACCTACTATCACATACAATAATAAATATTACCCAATACAATACCATCCTAAAATTGTCAATATTTTTGACTCTATTATACTCAAGGCTATATAACATATAAATACTATTCATAATTTGTTTTAAACCTTATAGGGATGTTATATTTTCTACCAACTTTCTGACCAATGTTAGGGTCACAGCTATATTTAGCTACTTACATAACATTAACTAGCCTAGATATGACTAAACTCAATTATTCTAACATCCTCCGATCCCAATGTCATGCTATAATAGGAGTATTATACTTATTGCTTTATGCACACTTCCTCTAGGGATTGTTTTGTCTTCAATAATATATTACTGTTTTACCAACATGATTTCACACATGATTAGTAAAAAATATTTAGATTTTTACAGATCATGTTTATTACATAGGTGGATGTAATATTCTAGTTATTAATAATAAGTATGCACCAATGCAAGGCAAGTCACAGGTACTTGAACACTTGGTGATTATATTGCTCATATTTATGTCTATATGTTTGATAGTAGATAGATGAAGCTTAACACATGTAAAGGTCAGGTACACTTGACATCACTATTACATCACAACCTTATGACTCATACAATCCTTGCAAGTTTAAAAATCAGTTTGAACTCTTTTGTCAGTATGTTACTAAAACACTTTGTATATTACACTGTGCATTTTGTAATCAAATATAAAAACTAGCCTGAAGTGGTTGTTATGCTAATCATAATGATCAGTTCCTCACTTGACTAGCATAATCATATACATACTATATATTATGAACCATATAATAAATTTGATACCACAACGCTGCTTACAAAGGAATGCAATACCTCATTGACTCTGGTCACTGCTAATTCAGGTCGCGGTAGGTTGATAGTTAGTAGTTGATACTTTAACTACATATTCAATCTCAAGTAAACCAAAATAAAAACTAGTTTCATATATATATATATTTAATTATTAATTAATGAAATGAAGGCAACCAGTCTCTTCCATATAGGTCATAAATGGGTGGGGCTGGCAACTCAATTAAGGGAAGATATTCAAGCATTTTTTTACTGAGATTTAATGTTATACAGTGTTAAAGATTTAATAGTTAATTGCCTACATTACAGAACAGTGATACCATTATACTTATGAAAAATAGGTAATAAATTGAAAATTACTTATTAGTGAAAAAAAACAGTTACTGTTATAGTTAAAATAATCTAATAAGATAAGCCAATTACTTGCCTTTCTTTAGTAGGTCATCTCAATATAGAAAAAACCTGTAGCAAATCAATACATACTAAACTAGTCTGCACTATGACAGTAATTTTAAATCTACATAATTAGCAATCAAGGTTTTTTAAACCACAAAATATTGTTTCTAGCTGTAAAGTTACAAGTACCGGTCTACCGGTAGTATATATAGGATACAGGAACACTTAAACACCATGACGTAATGCCCCAAAATAAACCATACATGGGTATCGAAAAGCGGTATATACTATAACATATATTCATAACTATTATACTTTACTATATAAATATACATAACATTGTTAGCATATTTTTTATTTTAGTCTCTATAAATTAATAAAGTTAATATTATGAGGACTTCGAAGAAATACACTGATATCAATGATTAAGATGGGTGTGTCAGATAAAAGAAAATGTATTACAAAATGAATAGTTTACCTTAAACTAGGATGAGAAATTATGGCATTTATACTTACGGTATTAACAAAAGTACTAGTTATTTAAAAGATGAATATAAACACTTTTACGGTAATAATTATACAAAAATCGTTCGTTCGACATCCGAGCATGAGCCGCGTCACTACACTAATGTTGCCATATATTGTGACTTGTGAATTTCAAGCTGCAACTTATCGTTGATAGATTTTTTGACTGCTCCAATGTTTTTTGCTAAAATAGGGCAGTTTTTTATTGACATACAGTGTGGTTCACTGTATGTCACATTGTAAAAGAGGATATGCCATATACATATTATTTATTACAGAAACAAAATTAATTATTAAATAAACACAAAATATTCTTAATATTAACCTAACAAATATAAGTAACTTAAAAAAAACAAAACTAAAACAAATTTAAAATGTTTGGTCCCTGTGGCAGAGTACCACTATGCTGGCGGCATTTCCTCGCTGTATCACGAAGCTTATACGCTGAGAAAGGAAAGCTCCAGCTCTTGGATCACCGGTACTGACTACCAGGCGCCTATTTAATTTTTAATAAGCGCCTGTGCACTTGCACCCTATGGTCCAAAAGTCTCTACACCAAAAGGAAAAAAACATACACATTAATTATTTTAGATAAAATATAAATAGCCTGTAATAAAATAAACTGTCATAACCAAAAGTCAAATGTCATATTTTACTCAAGACCTGGCCACACCGGAATTTAGTTGTCAAAAAGTACTTGTGTGCTAGGGTTGGAGTAATGTTTGTTGTATCAATTTGTGTGTCAATTATCAATTAACCCTTGTTAAAATGGTCTGTTGATTATTAAAAAGCAGAGCGGAGTTCTGAAACAATCGATGTGAAGTGTATTTAGTGCGTGAATCATGGCAGCTGGTGGCGAGGACCTATGGCGCGATTGCGCGGGTTGGCTCACTAGATGTGGATTATTACGACCGGACCATAAGGCGAATTGGGATACAAGCACTATACACGATCTGGCTTATACTTTGCGAGATGGTGTATTACTATGTAACCTTTTAAATGTCCTTCACACTGGATGTATAGACATGAAGGACGTTAACCAGCGCCCCCAGATGGCCCAGGTACCTCGAGCTATGCGACCTTCATTCTAATTTACATTAAGCCGCCAAACACCTATTTTACATTGCTGACACAGTTACATTAGCTTATTTCAAGTGTACACATACTAGTATTTCTCATCATATATTTTTTCGTAACAACTTAAAAAAATGCCATTGTTTTAATGTAAGTGCATAGATTAAATTTTAATTGGTTAATTCAGTATAAGAAAATACATGAGATGCAGGTATTTTAACATGTTTTATTTAATATAAACTAGCTAGTTTGTAATATCATCCTAATAGGAGTAATAAAGTAATTTAGTAGTAGTGCTGTTTTATAAAATCCACTAATGATTTTTATTGTTTTATCATAAATAATGAATATCAAAGAATTGGACAAGAAGAACAATCTAGCAATTTTCATACATATTTTACATATAGACATAAAAATAAGTTAACATTAAACTATTCAAAAAAAGTATAATTGTTTTCTAGACAGGATTGTTTAGTAAAAATTATCAGAATAGTTTAATTTGGTGATCAAACCATTTGTCAAATAAATATCTATTTTTTTACATTCTTTAAAATTAAAATACATTACTGAAATAGCATCTACCTTTTCTGGAATAATAAGTGCCTTGTTATAAGCAAAATATTTAAAGAGGAATGTATTGGTATACACATTGAACAACAATAATAATGGTACTAGATCTTAAATGAGACTAATAATGTACCGATACTAATAATCAAATATAAATGATTCAATTTTGTATTTTATTTAAAATCAACAAAAAATATATAGTTATCCAAATAAAATCTTGAATACATCACAATTGGCACCATTATACTTATTTCTCAGAAGTTACTATTAATAATGAATAGAGATAAACATATTCTCAAAACATAATCAGCTAGCTTTTATCTCAGAACTCTTCAACAATGCAGCTATTTTTCTTGAAATTGACAAGGCTAAGTACATGATGGATATTTGATATCATAATAACACATTTTTCTTTGAACTGTAGCATGAAATAGAAATGATACTTAATTGTATATTACTAGTCTAACAAGTAATATTTCTGCTTATAATGGTGAACATTAATTTTTGTCTTGGTTGTAGGTGATTATTATGATAAAAATCAGATTTTTAATATTTTTATAATAATTTAGAAAATATTGTGGTGGAGATACCTTGAGAGATATTTTCCTTCTTCTAAGTATTTAAAATAATATAATGTAGCATGTTTTCCCTATATATACTTTGCTTTCAAATCACTATGTTAAACAAACTCCACAAAACATATCAAATTACTATATGTATAGTTATTTTTTATTAGACAAGTAAAATTTATTTTTTATTAAATAAAACTGATGTCAGGTGAATAGGGCAAGGACATTTTCACCAATTAAATATGGAATATTGATGTTTTTTATAACTTGAAAAAATTAATTGACCTCATTTTTGTGGCAACAATAAAAACGATGACAATTTTTTCTATTTAAATCTCATAATTATATTATTTTTAGTTCCTGTGTATGAGAAACATAAAAGTGTTTCTGAAGACATGCCATGAAGTTTTTGAATTGCGTGAAACGGATTTATTTGACCCATCCATGCTGTTTGATCTATCAAATTTTCACCGGGTACTCTGCACTCTTGCCAAACTCAGTCAGTGTCCGAAGGCGTTGGCTAAAAATATAAAGTAAGTTGAATTAATGAACATAGCTAATCAACTCTACCCAGCAAATCCAAGCATATTGACGAGCTCATATTAATTTTTAATGCAATATTTATTGTTCAAACAATTTCAGACCATTCTCGGCAAACCGAACACAATCAGAAGAGGATATATACAAAAATTTACAATCTGTGTAAGTATATCTATCCCTCTTTGCCTTACGTTATTAAAATGAGTATAAGCTATATAAATTTATTAGCGCGAATCAATCACTGGATATACCGCCCTCGTACGAGACGGTACAACCGCAGGCCTCGGAGGTGCCCTGGGTACAATTCACTATACCCAGCAGCAATTGTGAAGAGAGGGTGGAGGAGATATATGAGGATCTGTGTTATGTCAAGTTGAACTCGGAAGTACCTGAGGTGGCGATCCTATTTGTCTATGCAATTTGTTTAGTTTCAACAATCAACCTACATTTTAATAGCCTTTAAAAATTTAAATACTATTCATATTAAAACAAATCCTTGAAGTACTATTTTTGTTTAATATAAGTATGTAATAGCTGTGAAAATATGCATTCTGGTTTGAATTGTTGAAACTAAATGATTCCGCGTAGGTGGCTTTGAAGCTGGTAGTGTGCTAGGCTTGGTGATTTTCAGTTTTGCGAGTGATGCACGTAGATTTATTACGTGTGATATCAACAGCTAGAACAACAGCGATTTCTTTTATTTGTGCAAGACAACCCTAAAGTTTTAATCGATTTAAAAAAGGGATAAATTAATTTAGGTGGTTTGTTGCTTTGTTACACATACATTTTATTTGCAGGACGGTCTTTGATTTCGGTCAATGTATGTTTACTTTTATTTAAACTAATGCACTGATTATATGTATGATATTACAATTACGCAAAACAATTGACACAAACAAATTAGACATAAAGAATACAGTTAATAATAGGCGCGCGTTATCGCAGAATAGCGACACACTTTTTATAAACATACTTTTTATATCTCGGAGAGTTTTAGACAGACGTTTTAATCCTTAAATTATTTATGAAATCCACGGACAATAAATTATTCACGACTCACGTAGTATATTAATTTTGTAATTGGATCTATAATATTTGCCAAAAGACCTTGTATGTGAATGACATTGCGATTCGCATCGGTGCTTACATTGAATTTAATGAACTGAACATAATTATCTTTTTGCGCGTTCCTATTTTTTATAGTATTCTTATATGGATTAAAGTTCACGATTGATATATATAAAAAAGTACTAATCAAATGTGAGTTACTTGATTACTGTTGATTTAAAAATATTATAAAAATTAAGTTTGAATAAAAAAATATTTAGTATGAAGCGCATTCGCGTATGTATATCGCAGAGATTATCACGAAGCGTCTAGCGGATACGCGGGAACTTATGGGCATACGACCTCATTCTAAAAGGAAATACAGTACATACATGACTCCCGATATACTATGGTTGTCACTTGATAAGTACATGTGATATTAAAACCTCTTTTTAATACACGCTATAAAAACAATACCACAAATAAATTATTTAATATCTAAAAGATATTTAGATTTTGTATACAGTGTGAACGCTATGTAAGGTCATTCGGTTTAACGACTCTCTAAAGCGTCGAAATCAATTGGCTTTGGATGGTTTAGCTGCACACTCCTTTCAGTGTTAAGTTTACACTGTATTAATATGCGAGTCAAAATTCAAAAATAACGCCCAGAAGTGCCAGAAAAAATCAAGCAAGCCTTTATCGTTAAGGTTCTTATAGAAAATAGGAGTGATATTTATTATGTCAATTCAGTATTAGCAATGTTCATACTATTATTGTTGATAACCCTATTGTAAGCTAACTTACTGTGCGCCCACGTCGCAGTCGTGCCCGATTTGAAGATAAAACCTGACCCAAATGTATTCACAAAGGAATAAATACAAAGGCATCATAAAATACTGTTAAGTCATGCTCACATGAATGAGCCCGTTTACCACGTATTAAGATCGTTCCCGACTATATCCCCGTATAAAACTAAGTGGGTAATACATGTCAAATCAAATCAATTATTGGCGCCAAAGATATGTTTTGCATAGAAAAAATGCATTGGTATAAGGAGGTTCTATTTTCAAAACAAATATTTATTATCTGTAGAAAGGACATTTGACAGTTCTCCATGGGATAAAGACTGATAGACAACAGTGTACGCGCTGGTGTTAAATGAAAAGATATAACGAAGTTTATTATCGCGTCAATAAAATACTGTTAACTTTATTTTAAACTATAAATTGAAATAAATTAGTTTTTCTTTAATATGAACGTTTTAAGTGCCTTTCATTAAACGTTTTGTTCCCTCCAGATAGAACAGCCCTGGTATAAAGAAGTTTAATTTAAATGTGTACTCGCGTAAACCTATTTTATTGTTTTTGTTATCGCATAATTGGATAATCCGATAAAAGCAATGTATGATATTTATATGGGCGTGCAGTGGCGCGGGCGGCGCGTCGAGTCGCGAGGTGAATGAGTACACGAGCTACTGTGCCCGAATCCACGACGAAGAGATCTACCACGACCTGTGCGTCGTCAAGGGGCCAGAGCCGTCCGCACCTCCGATCGCTTTCACTGCAGTGCGTGTTTTTTGTTTTTTTTTTGCTATAGCGGAAGTAAGAAGGTTTCAATTAAGACAAGTATTGATGGTTGCATATAACACGCCGACATCTCGATATGAATTTAAATTATACCAATTGAGAAATTTAACCAATTGTTGTTTGTGAAATAATCGGTTAAATAAAAGTAGAAACGGGATCAATTGATGCATAAAATTTCGAATAAAACCAAAAGAAAATAACGCATCACGCATACACAGAATTATTTATACGCTCATTACTTCCGCTATCTTTTTTTTTTTTACGCCAACTAGTTGTTTGTTGTAATGTTAGCATTGCATAGAATGGTATTTCGCTAATTGCTTATCTGTGATCCATAGATTTAGTGTCGCCATAGATTAGTGATAAATATATTTTGTTGATTGCAGCTAGCGTCGTCCTCGCATAGTTTAGAGAAACGGGACTATGTTATACGCGAGTTGGTTGATACCGAGTGCAATTATGTGGACGTGTTGAGCAAAATAATTAAGTATTTCCTGAGGCCACTTTTGCCGTATTTGAAGCGGCAAGATCAGAAAGTCATATTCTTCGGTGTTAAGGTAAATTTTTCTTCTTATCTCATGGGATATTGTTCTCATTCTCACAGTGCCGGTAAAAACCCGTGTTTTTTTTATATATGTGAAGATGTTATGCACTTTTTTGTGCTAATCGTTATTTAAAAAATATTTAGTGATTTTAATGGAGTAACGGAGAGGTTCTTGCCAGTTCTTCGCGTCCAATGTACGCCCATGTAGAGAAGCAGAAGATGAACTGGCAAGAAACTAATGTTACATTTATTTGGGAACTGTCACTGTAATTGTAGATTTAAATAAAGTATTTCGTTAAGTGTTCTTCTTTGCCGTTATTAGGTTAAGATCCGTTTTAGATGTTAGATAATTTTTACTGTTCATAACAAATCTGAGTTAAAATATTGGCGTTTGGACTCCAAGTTGAGAGTCCAATTAGGTTCAAAATAGCTGTTAGAAAAATGATTAAACATCATCTTGCAGGAGTTGCACGAAATTCACACAGGTCTCCTTCGTCAACTGCGTTTGGCAACAGAGATGTGTGTGCCTGGCAGTGGTGCGCCCAGGTTGGCCGATGTCTTCCTCGCCTGGCGGGAGAAGCTGCTACTGTACGGAGATTATTGCTCGAATCTCACAACGGCTCAGGATACACTCAAAACATTGGATTCGAGAGACGCGACGTTTAGTAAACTTTTAGCGGTACGTTTCAATTTGAACACATTTTGCTGGATTTCACTGCTGCTGTAGAGCCTTTTAATGAATTGGTTAATCATTGTTGAACGTATCTTATTGTTTTATTTCTTTTTATTTTCTATACATAGAATTGGATCAGCGACTTGTGTGAGTCGAAATTTTCTTAAAATGTTAGGCTGGGTTCAAAAAATAAACCTTATACAGTGTATAACAGGTAGACACGAAAAATAGTTAACCAATTGAGTTTGTTGTGGGTATATCTTTTTAGACACTCGTAGACTTAGACGTAAGAAGAAAGTTGAATGCTCAATTGCTCACTAAACACACGTTAAATTAAAAAAAAAAGTATTTGTTTATTTTTGTATATTAAACTTGGGTTTTGTGTAGAAATGTCAAAAGGAGCACAGCGACGGTCGTATACAGTTACGCGACATCCTGTCAGTGCCGATGCAGAGGATACTCAAGTACCACCTGCTTTTGGACAAACTTGTGCAGGAGACCCAACCGGTATTTGTCAATTGTCTTAAATCTCATGTAATTGTTATATTGTTGGCTTCGTTGGTGTTTATACATAATGTAGTGGACGAAATTTGTCTCAAAATTCTATCGGCTTTTTGTGCCTGACATTTTCTTTATTTTTTTTTCAAATTACACAATAAAATAACACATATTGTCTGTATTTGAACAGGCATGTAAAACGCGCAACGGTTTGCCTGTGCCGTGATTCACTCGGTGTTCTAGTTTTACCCTTAAACCCTGAAGTGAGAGGACACTCACGCTAACCCGCGTCATGACCTTGCATTAAATAGATTCCTGTTAGAATCTTCTTGGTGTTGCAGACAACAGTTTAGCGTGAGTGTCCGAGTCCAATTTATTTAAGTAACAATGTTGGAGATACTCCCTACATATCAAGTTGGGTTCTAAATTTACCTTGGTAAATTTGAGAGCCGTTTAAGCACCTAGGCCAATACTGATTAGTATTGTATGAATAATACAGAATCACGAGGAATTCCGCGGATTGGAAAGGGCGAAGGAAGCGATGGTGGATGTTGCGCAGTACATCAATGAGGTGAAGAGAGACAGCGAAGTTCTCGCTTTGTTGGCTAAAGTTCAGGTCAGTTAAATTGCTCATCTGTCACAAGTTAGACTTATTAAGGCTAGTTGGCTCATATTGAGTATAAAAAATAATTTTAATCTAAATTGAGTTAAACGTGAATGGACACATTTGTATATAAAATCTAAACTAATTCCCTGAATTCACGTTTAGATTAATTTGCTAGTTCATCATTTATTTTAAAGGGAAACAATATTAAATCTTGGTAAAACTTCAAAAAAAAATCAAGTATCATTTGGTGAAAATTACATTTTCCTCAGGAGAGTATTATAGACTGGGATGGGGCGGAGTTGGGAGCGGGTGGAGCGTTGTTAGCGGCGTACGGGCGTTTGTTGTTAGACGGGGAGCTGAAGGTTAAGGCACACGAGGACCAGAAACAGCGGCTGCGATATGTCTTTGTCTTCGATAAACTTATGCTTCTGTGTAAGCCCGTTAAGGTAATTATTCAATAAGCCTTTTTCTTGCCGAATTACATAGTCCATATACTATCGCCTGTGATTTTTAACAGGCATGTGTTCTACAAACGTGCAATATGTTTTTTTTTTAATATTATTTATTATTGCTAACTTTTCAGGAATGATTTATTACTGATTATCAATTCTCTTTCTTTTCTTACATATTAGGTTTCTAATGTATGGATGTAAAATTAATTACTATTAATCTTTTATTTTATATTAAGCATACATTCTAAAACTAATAAAATGATATTAATGAATAAAAGGCCGGCAACGCATGGGCGTTGACTTCACATTTCCGTTGTGACTCGTTTGTCCTGAGATTTTTATAAGCTATACAATTGTATTGTAGGAAAACCAATACTCATACCGTGTTGGTATACGGTTAGCGGAATACCGGGTGGAGGAAGGCGGTGGTCGCAGAACGTTGAGGACTGACTCGCGGTGGGCCTCGCAGTTCTACCTGGTGCGGCGGACCAAGGAGACGTCGTTCACCTTGTACGCCAGGACGGACGAGTGTCGCCGGAAATGGCTGAAGACGATACAGGATGCGATGTGAGTACCGCCTTCAATTATTATATGTTTGGTGCATTTTATGGCGTTATATAGAGTGGTTGTTAAATGGACAGATGAAAATTCAGAATAGAATACAACCAATCAAAGCCAATTGATTCCGACGCCTTAGAGAGTTTGTCGTTAAATCGAGCGACGTTATATGGACTTACACTGTGTTTTATGTGTAATTGTAAATGTGAATAATTTACTAATTTTAGGATACCCCTTATTTATTAGAACTTGTCGTCTCTGGTGACAAATTTATCTTCACAAATAATATTTTAATGAAAGTCATCACCAAAAAAATAACAACCAAGTTTCTTGCCTGATTCTTCCTTCGGTTGCTTGAGAAAATGCGTAACGTCAGTTAAAGTTCCGCAATAAAAAGATTTGTCTTTGAACGATGTATTCCAGAGACAACTTAGAACCAGCGGGTTGTAGGAATACAAATCACAAGTTTGTCCTTCACACGTTCGAGAAGCCGGCCACGTGTCACCACTGTTCCAAGTTCCTCAAGGGCCGAATATTTCAGGTAACATTATTTCTACTATATATACTGATATTAGTTAAAATACTAAACTTTAATAATAATAATTAACAAAAAATACTAATGGCGAAATTATACGCAGGGCTACCAGTGTTCCACGTGCAGCGCGTGCGCACACAAGGATTGCATCGCGTTGTCGGGCCGATGCGGCGGAGGCCTATCGGTGGCGCCTCCTCTGCCGCCGCACAGCCAACAGCCGGATCACGCGTTGCATTATTACATGTGGTATGTAGACGAGCCTTTTATTGTGTAAATAAATGATTTTCAATTTTTTTTGTTGATTTCTTTCTTTCTATATTAAAATATTTATTTAATAGTTTAGTACTTTAAGGGTATAAAAATTAATGGTCTTTGAAGACGACTTAAGTCTTTCTTGTCAATGTACTAGTATCTACTGCTCGTCCTAGTTAGACTATAAATTCATTTACATATAATTTTGTGTTCTATCTATATTTTTCTATAAATGTTTATAGAAAAATAATGTGTGAAATAGGTATGTGGGCGAAATGGGCCGAGAGACGGCGACGCTTCGGCTGGAGCGTCGCGTGGACGGGACTTTCCTCCTTCGCGTGAGGCCTACAGCGCCACCGAACCCCTCCAACGACCCGCACTATGCTCTCTCGCTCAAGTATGTCCCAAACAATAATAATTAAGTTTATAGTAATAGTTAGTATTTATCTACACTTCGTTACAAAGGGATATATTATACAGATGTGAAACTGCATTTTATCAAATATCTTTTCCACATAGAATCATTTGTGTACGTTTTTTAACTTCTCCTTATGTCAAAAAATCAAAAACAAAAATATATTTATTCATATAGGGTAACTAAGGTAAGGTAACACTTATGAATCGTCAACAAAATAACTTAATGCCAGTACCCAAATCAAGGGCGTAGAGCGGACGAGAAGAACTGGCAAGAAACTCTCCGCCACTCCTTTCACTCGAGACAAGGTTTAAAAAATTAACCGGTCTGTATAATAAACTAACTCGGCTACATATCATTTTTAAAGTGTCATCAGAGCAACCTGCTTATCTCTCTGATTTTTTTGGTTGTATTTAATATAATTTATAGGGAGTTGATGATGTGTTATCAAATTGACAGAACTGATAACAAAGTGAAGCACATGCGGGTCTGCCGGAAGCCAATAGACCAAGCGCCACACTATTTCCTGTCCGAATCGAGATTCTTCCGGAGCGTGGTTGAGCTGGTCACTTATTATGAACGGGTCAGTCTCGCCGAGAACTTTGCAGGGTGAGTATACGTTTTAATCATTTTAATATTAAAAATTATTTATTTCATTTAGCATCATTTACTATTGAGCTAAGATTGAAAGGTTCACTGCGCGTCCTCAGCTATAGATGGGGCTTCGGCTGGATCACTGGACGCTCGTCATTTCTGACAGTCCTTTAAATTTCACCCAATTAGTTTTTTTTTTTATATAGAAGAGGGGGCAAACGAGCAGGAGGCCCACCATAGAGGTGAAGTCGCCGGCCATGGACACTCATGTGGCTGAGAGCTTATGAGTGCGTTGCCGGCCTTTTAGAGATTTGTACGCTTTAAATTAATCAAATTTAAAGCAATTTTGACAACGCTCCTAATTATATGTAATCCAACTGTGAAAACCGCGTTCAAATCCGTTCAGTAGTTTTCAAGTTATAACGTACCAGACAGACAGACAGACAAGAATTCTAAAAATTGTTTTTTTGGTTTCTATGACTCTTCTTTAATTGCCTCCTTTCAGTTTTTTGAAAAAATTTATTTAATGTACAGATTTTCGATTTTTACTGTCTTATTATTAGAATAGATAATATATAACGAAATAAGTATCTCCGTAGGGTAATTGTGAGGCGTGACAATTTCACGATTACCACTAATTATTAAAACAACTTTCTGATATTTGCCAAGTTTTATTTTCACAATTAGCTGTTACAATGCATCCATCCTTTATAATAATGACATGTCCGCACTTGTTTGACTGCGTATTGAAATAATATGAATGACAACATAGCGTAATAAACTTGAAAGTGTTCAGCTTAGTATAAACCTATTGTAGGACAATTAAATGATGCCTGAACTTAATTATTCCAGTTATTCTAATACCAATTGTTGTAGTTGCGCCGATATATATATATATATGTATTTAAAGTATAATTCAAATATACCTTCAGCTATGAAACATCTGGCTCCATACATTTTGTTGTCTCGTTTCAAAAACATGATGAAAAACCAAATTTGGGACTTATAGATTAGAGTTTTCTTTCAGATTAAACTCTAGTCTGAAATGGCCCTTCCGTCGGGTTGTGGCCACAGTAATCCATGACTTCCGACCTTTGGACTCGAGTCAACTGTCACTCCGCCCTGGAGCCAAGGTGCTGGTGCTGAGTAAAGAAGGCGACAGCCGCGGATGGTGGAAAGGAAGGATATTAGATAAGGTAGTAGTACTCTACTTGCTACTAACACTACTAATGATTTTAAATGAATTTTCACCCAAATTCATCTTTACCATTATCGTTTTAAGTTTATCTTATTATTAACCTAATGTATGGGCCTTAGTCTGAAATTAATTGTTAAATGTAAGAGTTTCAGTATATCGTTTGAAATATGGTTACCCTACAAAGGCGGAGACTTTAACTATAATAAACTTTATGCTGTGTATACAGGTTTTTATTAATTACAAGTACTAATCTGTAAACTTTGCTACGTCTATCTGCAATCAAAATGTCATGACGTCTTCGGTCCTGAATCGCACTTATTGCGAGGACCCGAAATCACCCCGTGTATAGGCAAATTTATTTATTTTACACTTTATTGCACTTAAACACTAGAAGCAAATGACGTTAACAGATGTTAGTAGCTTACCCAAGTAGTTAGCGTTACCCAATTATTATTGTTTTTCCAAAATTCTGGCTTTCACAACCACCGCTGTCCCGATATCATCTGCATATACATGTATTTGTAGTGGGTCCTTCAGGCCAATTTGGTTTCTTTGTGGAGGCCAGCTGACAGGTCGGTATTCATCATGGTTCACTTTTCTATCCACATCTCAATAACCAATGCCACCAATGTTTGCAGGGTGACGACCGCTCCGGCTACTTCCCGAAGGACTGTGTGCTAGAGGAGCCCGAATGTATCGGCGCACTTGACTGATGCCACTTGTGCGTCGCAGCGCGACGACACACCCTCGATCACCTGATGGAAGATCTCGTGTAAGGTATTCCGTGGCATCTCTCAAGAACGGACGCTGTGCGCCAGTCTAGTCAGGCGGGAACTGGGATCAGCAATTGAGGGGATTGTTTGACGGGGCCAAACACGGCAATAAAAAGGCTGAAAACGCACATACATGACATATTCAAAATTGATTAAATGCTGACATCTTTTGAGTCAATTGAATTTCTCAAATTTATGTACAAATGTTAATTTAAACTCAACCAGTCGGCTATGAATTAAAAATACAAGTGTTATTTAAATGAAATGTTATATGCCTTTGATCACTTTATCAAAAGAAAAAGCCTTTTTAAAAAGTAGGTACACCATGATCTAAATGCAATAAAAAATTCATTTTCATACAGTTCACATGATCTCGGTACGAAATTGTGTATTCTCATAGAAATTATGTCGTTTTGGTATTTTATGAACACTATGTGGCATTGAAGGAACGGCATAACATATTTGATGACTCATTCTCCTCCTTGATCAAATAATACTCATTGGAATGCATAAGTGATGTTATGTGTCTTATATGTGAAGTTGTGAATAGCGGGTGAAATGCTTTAAGTGTATATAAGTAGTTGTAAGACGCTGATGGAGAATCTGTTGTCTAGTTGAATCATGCATCTCTCTCGCTCGTTGGACAATTTATACGGTAGAAAGGGACACACGTATTTTGGTCATTATGTTTCTTCTTCTAAAGTGGCCGCTAGCCTCACTTGCGCGGAATAGCATAATGTTTGTTCATGGCCTACAGTTCCCATAGTTGTCTATGGCATATACTTAGATATTAAGTATGATAGTAATGTCATATTCATTTTTGTGATTCTCGATGTTCAAATAGCGACACAACATTCTCATAGTAATATTTTCTATTAATATTAACGGGTTATACAATGTGTTAGTATCAAATATCACTGTTATTGCGTGATGAAATAGTTTATAACGCTATTGTTTATGGTAGATGACATATCGGCATTGAGACAATCAATTATTTTTACATCCAACCCATCAGCTGGTGCTTCACAGTTGGATATAAGAATATTGAATCTTTGATATACCATTAAGTAGAGACATTCGTCCAATAATACTAGATGAGAGTGTACTGATAAAATGTTAGAGTATTTTTATTAAATCGTTGATCTTCATAGTCTTGAAATGTTGTCGTCTTTCAAATTCTACTGCGAATGTATGTTTTCAAAACTCTGAATTGTCTATGCTTGGTGAAAAATGCCTCTTAGAATTTCATACTTTGAATTGTGTGCACAAGACAAAATATCGTGAGTGTGCTCAAATTCTCTTTTATTCAGCAATTATACTTAATATCGAGATAAGCTCAACTTTTTTTTATACTTGCATATTCAAATATAGTGAGATGGAAGTGCCAAAATGTTAATTGTCAACTGGCAATACTATTGTTAACTGTCACTTTTTTGTTTGACACGTAGCAAACAATTGAACCGTTGGTGATATTTTCATGAAAATAGTTTTTTTATTTTATTTCTATTTTATCTAGTGTATATACTTTATTTAATGACTTAAATGGATGACTGCCTTCGCGTATGGTGACTGATTTTTTTTTATCTAAACTCGTTACAAATAAAATCCCACCAATATTAATGTGTATTCACATTCCAATTATTATTAACAGATGGTATATTTTCACATTTCTTTGTAGATAGCAATTTTAGAACTGTCAATTCTTTTCTCGAATAAACTTTATTGTAGGTACACTGTAGTGTGGTTTATGTTTTGTGCTATTTGTTGATGTGAGTTTCTCTTATATGGACGATTGATTGCGAGAAACAGTTTAAAGAAATATATTTCTCAATATAATGTTTGTAGTTATTTAATATAGTAGAAATATATTTTTGCAATATCAGATGCAGCTGATTTATTTTAAACAGAGTATATACTTAATACATTGTAATTTTGACAATAGCTAATGTATGTGGTATTAGTGAGAATTTGTCTGTTTACAAAATAATTTTTTTAACAATTCCTTTGTACACGATATGAAATTATTAGAGCTGTTATGAACAAATAAACTACGGCGAATATGTTGCCGTACCAATAATATGAGAACGTCAAAATTCTGCTACATTGCAAATCTATTTTTCAGGGGAGCCCTAAGTGTGCTTTTTTATACGTTTTGTAGCGTTCCATTCGAATGAATCTATAAAATATATAATTTATATATAGAAAATGTGTTTCTAATTAATATTTCATGTACACATGACACATATGTATTGGACTTAGCTATACACGAATTTATGTAGTGTTTTGTATTTAATGTTCAAATTAATTACATTATTAATGTTTTGTGAATGTTGGTGCTATTTAATTTTGTGTTCAATGCTTTTTATGTCAACAATGTGTTGCCATAACGTGCTCAAAAGAGATAAAATATATAATTTGTAACGTGTACGAATGAGACAAAAGAAATGCAGTATATTTCGTCGCCATTCGAAATCCACTTGTGGCCTCCTGTTATTTCTAGTATCATCAGTAGTAGAGCAAAAAATCTGCAGTATATTATTAGCAGTAACATTATTCAGTGAGCCGATATTGTAATTATGACCGGAGACATTTTTGCAAAATGGGCAATAAAACTTTATATTTGTCAATTAAAAAGAAAATGGGACGTATCCACGAAGATGCTTCATGCTGTGCTTGTCAAAGTGTTTTGAGGGTTATGGCAACGCAACTGGTACAGACGTAGCGGTAATATATTTTGATATTATTTATGTCTGTAAATATATTGTAAATGCATATCTCATGTAGTTAGGCGATGTAAAATATAAATAAATGGTTGGAAATTGTGTTTGTTTTTTTATTGCAATTGTCGCATACATACACGAGTTTACAATTTATAAAATGCCTATGTTCGGCACACAACAACTACTACTTGAAGACTTAGGGATTCAAATAATACAATGTCTTATTGGAAGTGAGTACTGATATATTTATGAAAACACACAAAGGGAATTAATTCACGCAGCAAGTTAACACTGCGATACAAAAATCGAACCTTATCTCACAACGCCATCTATCAATCACACGATGACAACTCGCGATCGAACAGCCTATCTAGTATCTCCTAATCACTTGTATACGATGGAATGTACCTTCTGCAACCTGAAAGGAAGATGTTCCGACTTATGAAAAACTCGCATATGTCATAGATAATAAAATATTATTTTTGATAAATCGGAATTGTTCACTAAAAGAAAAAATACAGCCGCGTGTGTGATTTATATATTTGGATCAATTATATTTGTGATTATTTAAGATCGGGTGTCGCCCAAATACGTGCGAAGGTCGTTCATTGTGGATTTTACTAATTTAGCTGGTATAGTCGGACGGTTAAGTTGTTTGTAGGCCGCGTATCTATGGCATCCCCCGAAACTATAATAATAATTCCCGCCTTCACTTCCCTCGATCCACAACACATCTATTGGCGGCACCAAACCTTGGGACTCTTCTTTCTGCAAATGAAATATATAACAATGTGATTCAAGATGTTCTGATTGTATTTGGGTTTGCTCAAACTAGATTAATTGCATATGTTTATACCGTTTAGAAGAGCGGGGTTTCCTGCCTCGGGTACCACGTGTACCTACTATGTAGACCCCAGTCTAAATATTGTTTGTGTTTTGTATTGTTGACGAAATAAACATTTTTTCAAGAACAGAATATAATCTAATACCGTGATGAGCCAATGTCTTCGATTGTATTTTGAAACAATATGGAATTCAAATTCAGTACGTGTTGCATACAATTATATAATAATAAATATTAATTCGACATTATTTAATCATTGAACGGTTGTTAAAACTGAAAAGTAAACAAGTATGGGAACTGGCTGTGAATGTAGAGTCGAATTTTTTTATAACTTTTTATTTCGTTGATGGTTCATAAGTGTATCATAGTTATCTATATGAATAAAGATATTTTGTTGTTTGTTTCTGCAATAGTAACGAACCTACCAAAAATGACTTTACCTGTATAGTTTCTATAAGTGACTCAACTTTCTTATCATCTAACTCCGGCATAAATGGTCTTATTATTACTGACATCGGTATATCATGTATTTCCTCAACATATGCACTGTGTATACTAGTCATTCTGACTGGTGCTACAAACACAAGTAAAATAAACAAAAACATATTTTGTAGTAACTTTTATTTACGTTTACTATTATATACTGACTCATATAACATTGAGTAAAATACTGTAATGACTTTTCCGTGTTCAAGGATAAGATTAACTTTTAAAAATATATACTTAATGACACCACTTCAGTGATTGTGGTGAAGAAATAAATTAAAATTTCGCGCCATTTTTGAGTTTACATTTTCCATGGTTCTTCTAATTCTCCTTACGTAAAAATTATATGGTTATATGAGTAAATAAGCTTCTCTCTTTGTGAGTTTACTAAATAAATTGCTTTTAAAAAGCCAAATAACACATAATATACATTGAAAAAAATTGAAATGTAATACTTACTACGAATACTTTTTAACGTAACAAAACTAGTAAATGCTGCAATCGATTTTATCATAACAATATAATATTTTAAGGCCGAACTGATAACAGTTGACTGGCGACTAGCGTATTTACCAGTTGAATGAGTTATGACTAATTCAAGAGACGATTTGAAGGTTAAGTAATTCACTTCAATAGTAAACGTAGCGTTACAATGTCAGTGTTGGCACATTCGTTAAATGGACGACTTGCTACCCTAACGTTGGACGTTCAAACCTCGGCTGTTAACTAAGGTATCTATGTTTTTGTGGGCACTTCTTGCTGTCAGACCGTAAGGTTATTGACACACACAAAGACAAAATTGGATTTACACCGAGCATTCGATAAGGTAGCCTTGATACAGGATTATATTTATATCCTGTATGATAGCCCTACCAGACTAGAGGCATGCTTTATTATAAACATTTTATATGATGCTTTTGCATGACTTGGTCTCGGGCAGAATAGACTGTAGCGGGCTACTGGAAAGCATAAACTTTTTGGTACCCGCCTATCCCACTCGCAGTCTTGCCTTGTTCCAGGTCCCTCATGCAAGAACAAGTCTTGTGTCCTAAGAACCTATAATGGGTCCTATGTGTCCTTAGATATATTTGGCCTAAGTAGGAATTCTTTTAAAAAAAACTAAGACTCAACCTCGCACACTCAGTCACAGAGAAACACCATTGCACACACTTAAATGCTCGTTCTTTACATAATATACTGCACTTGTTCATATGTATATATATATATTTATTTATTTTTTTCTGTTCGTGTTTTTTTTTTGTTGTATTATTTTTTTCTGATCTTGGATTCTATTTTCGATTGTATGTTTTGACCTTGTTTTGGCTTTGTTGTTGATCTATTTTTGTTGTGTAAGCGTTTTGGAATAAGCTGTATAGGTTTAAGAAATAAAAAATAAAATAGATAAATAAAATAAATAAATATGTGGGAAATATATTTCCCACACGATGGGAGCCTCAAGCGAATCAGTAAATGATTTATAGCTTGTGTTGTGGGTGTCAGTAATTGATATGCTGGCGGTCAGGTGGCCATTGGGATCAGAGTGATAGTGATAAAAATTAAACTGCCAATAACTACACAAAAATGTATTTCATCAATCTGATGGTCAATAACATTGAACTCGTATACATGGTGTTCACGCGCCGCTGCGCTCGTAATACATTTCATTACAATTAGATATAATATTTTTAAATAAATAATTCACAAAGGGACGTAACAGCGACGCCATTTTAGTGCGCAATAAAACATGATCAAACAATCTTTTTCTCGTATACTGTGTCAGATATATTGATTTAAAATATCACTTATTCCTAGTTATGCCGTATCCATAAATTACTAATCGTATATTCGTTCGGTCTGCGTACTTAAGAAACTAATCTATTAAAGAAAATATTTTGTGCTAGCAACATTATAGCACCACACAATAGCTGACGTTCACTCTCAACCGTTTGGCATAGACAATAGACTGTAGAGTTGGGACTCTCCTTTAATTATAGAACTCTTCATACAATGCGTTCATTTATCAAATCCAAACCGTAGCAAAACAGTCGACTCCCTACGCCCTTTCCCAACGCTTAGTGCACACAATTGTTAAATAAAATGCAAGTATAATCAGCCCGCGTGATGAGTATTGTGCGCCTAACACAACCATCGCTACATTCACTTGCACACTTAGGTATATCCCTTGTTGGCTCAAACTGGCAAGAATATCAATATTTCATTAAAACAATTCCATGTACATACAATATTAACCATCGGACAGAGAAGTGCATTTCACAAAAAACCCGAGTCAATATAATTTTAAAATTTCATCCAGTGTTATATAATCGTCGGCCATGCAAGGGCACACTTACAATTTAGCACAAAATATTCAAACTTAACCTACCTTAAGAGTAACTTACAACTAGCATACATTTATATTCCACCGTATATAAGAAGTGAATGTCGAGATCCCGTCACAATTAACACTAATACTGCCGAAATATTGCCAAATAATACTTGATGCCAGTTCAAACGCGACTCGTTGAATTTATTGTAGATATCGAAATGCTTCACAAAACCAACAGGGCTACAGACAATCGCTGAAATATACTTCGGTGCCTCTTTGATCTGTCATATCGTAAGATAAGCGACAATTCGAACCCCGCTGATTGTGCGTAAACGTTAATTCGTGTTATTAATTTCAAAAGAAAAACTGTCCGAAAGGTAATAACGCTAAGTGCGACGCCGGGTCATAGTATGTGTATGTTGTCACTCGCCGTCTGCGCCGCCACGCCCAGCACCTGCGGCGGCGAGGTAGCGCCACACCTGCAATTTTCTCTACTGAAATACTTTCTCTTAAAAGACTTTATAAGACCACTAAATCTTTTAAATACATCCTTTTATAAAAAGAAGGTTATTGTATTAAAGTATCAAAAGACTATATAGAATGAGTAAAAATATTTTAATTGCAAGAATCACTTTTGGTTTTTTGTGAAATATTTTTATTTTTGAAATCTCAATTGAAAAAAGTGCCTCACCTATGGCGACAAATCTTGGTGCATTGGATCATAGCCCATAGAACCGTCATAAGGCGGCTGCGGCTGGTCGTAGGGCGGAGCCGGCAGCGAGTAGCCCATGGAGTCCTGCGTGGGTGCGGGGGACATCATGGGCGTAGCCGTGCCTGACGCCGCACCCATCGAGTATGGAGACGCGCCTGCTACGGAACAAGTCCTCGCATTATATCACGTAAGAAAAAGACAAATGCTAGATTAACTGATTAAACTGTACTTGTATTGATTTTAATATTATCAAAAGTGCATCTAGGAAAATATAATATTACCAGCGGCCTTTTTAGCAGCATAGAGATTGGCTTCCTCCTGCGCCTTGCCAATGTTCTTCTTGTAACGGATACGCTTGTTGCCAAACCAGTTGGACACCTGCAAGTTGCGATTAAAGCACTTAAACTAATGATACATTTCTAAAGGCAATTACTGAGAAACAATTATTAGTACCGCTGATCTAATCTGAACGAATCAGAAACCATTGAAATCACCGGACACCTACCAGTCACAAGGAAACCTATGTACGGACAGTACCTGTGACACTGTAATGCCGCAACACCTGGCCAACTCCGCCTTGACCTCTTCACTGGGGTACGGGTTGGCGAGGTGCGAGTAGAAGTACTCGTTGAGTTGGTCCTGCGCTCGCCTGCTGAAGTTCCTCCTCTTCCTCCTGCAGTCGAGGAAGCTGAAAGGCAGTTACCTGTGAGACCGTGATGCCGCACTTGCGAGCCAGCTCTTCCTTAGCCTCCTCACTGGGGTAGGGGTTCGAGAGGTGAGAGTAGAAGTACTCATTGAGAATCTCCGAGGCTTGCTTGCTGAAGTTGCGACGCTTTCGCCGCGCGTCCAGGAAACTGCAAGCGGTAATCGAGGAAGAGGTTGAGCTGGGACCAAGTTCTTTGCAGCCAAAGTTTTTATTTGCGAAAAAACCCTTGTTACGAAAACTCTGAATGACTAAATGAATCAGTGATTTAAAAACTAATATTTTTAAGCCGTATCGAATATTATAACTCTGTTGAATAATAAATGTATAAAGTGATTACCGTGACCGAAGTATCATAACAGCCTCACAAGTAGATTGTTTCAACTGCATTTGAATGGAACTGAATTTCTTGTGAATAATCTGCACCATACGCTCAATCTCCTAAAAATTTTTGAATTGTTTTAAACATTTATCAAAAAATTATGTTAATTTGTCAAAATAAAAAAGTTATTTCGTTTGTTTTAACTTGATGGGTCAATAAACTTATTATAAGGAAAAAGTGTTTATTAAACAAATGCAAAAATCTTGACCTAAAAGGAGCAAAACAAGAGACTAACCTTTGGGGTAATGGGGCGAGTGCGGCTCTGCTCTCTCAACAGATTCATGACGTGAGTGGTGAACTCATTGCAGGCGTTCTCATACTTGTCTAGCTCCTGATGGTATATCTGACGGATCTGCGCCAGCTTCGCACGGTAGTCCGAGTGCTCGATCGCGTTATCTGCTTGGGCCACAGTGCCTTAAGTTGCAGCGGACAAAAAACATCACATGCAACTCCGTACCATGTATTAGTAGTTAGTATATATAACTTACACAGTTTTAATATACACATAATATTAGCAACTATACATATAAAACCACTCCCATATGTATTATTTTATATATGTACTACAAATATGATAAATGTTAAGACATGCATTAGTAATAAATGAAAATGTTATAACAATTGTTTGTAAAAAGCCAGTTTTTTTTTTATATACTTCAGTGTAGTTATTTCAGATTTGAAACATACAGATAAATAATACAAAGATAAATAAAAAGTACAAAGCCAAAAAATATAAATAATAATAATAAATTCAATTCACAAAAATCAAACCACTTTATACATATTTGTATGTGCTGATTGTATTAAAACCCTCACCTTAGAAAGCATTAAAAATCAACACATATACAAAATTAAAAAATTTAATAAAATTGTATGGAAAAAATGGGTTGATAAGGCATATTTGATTCATGCTGTTAACATTGTTGGTATTAATAGTTATATCAGGATAAAAACAAAAAATTGTTTAGGTTATTTAGTCAACCCCACAAGTAACTTGCAAGCTTTACCAATTTTAAAATTAAAACAAAAGCATTAAAAACTAATTTTGAATTTATGTAATCATAAACATCAGTCTGTTTTGTTGACAGCTACTATATGAGCTTTTCTTTTATAATCTGCAAAATAATGTACCGACTCTCGTTAAAAAATTCAAAGGAAAATATTTGGTACACACCCCATTCTCCAGCAGCAGCTGAAGCCGAGGCAGCAGCACCTGCACCGCCACCCTTCTCCGGGCCTGCTACTCCTTCTGCGATTAACATGTTGTCTAATCTCATCAACTGAGGGTCTGGTGGCTCCTCTTCTTGCGTGTTGCGGAGCGATAATACTATACAAAACGTATAAAATTAACATTAATTCGTTTAATATTTAGGAAAAATCACCAATAGCCTTAGTAAAAATTAGTAGAAGGAAATTACCAGTTTTTTCCTTGATTTCACATAACACTGAAAACAAAGCAGGTTTCATTCTATGACAATTCAGAGTGTGCTTTCTCGCTTGAGCTTCATCGAGACTTTGGTCCGTTATATTCATTATTTGCTGTAATATCTCGCCAATATCCTGCTTTCTTGCCTCATTATCGCCTGAAGCAGGAGTGCCTTCGCTACCAGGCAATCCATAGCCCTGCGGTCCCATGAGGCCGCCACTATGCGCCATCATTCTATTTGGATCATCCATTCTTACTTAACACATTAAATAAGGTTTATTTCTTCCAATGTACACGATTGTATATAAATTATTTAGTTTCACTATCAACTGTAAAAATCAAAGATGTGTAAATACTTAAAGCTTCTACCTCCGTCTTCTGCTCAGAGAGCCCGAAATAAAATTAAGATGGCGACGCCTTTGTGCTGTCAATACTAAACATCGTAAAAAGAAAACAAATACTTAAAGTTGTTTTGTCTCACTGCTGACATATATAATAGAAAGAGAAAGAACTGTGACTGTCGACTGACTTCCACAGAATTCTATTCCTTCACATTAAAAGGAATAGAATTCTTGTTTTACATCAACGATGTAAATAAAACTGCTTTAATCAGTTCTAACTGTATTGTACATATTTTACTTTTCTATAAAAGTTTAGTTTTACAAAATCACATTTAGACTTTCACACGATAAATGATTTTATAGGTGAGGGGTAGATTTTAAAATTATGACAACTACAACTATGACTTTGAAGTTTGAAAGACAAGAGTGTTGCACATTTACATTTTTCATACCGTCTGTCCGCTGTCGAGACGCAACTTACAAGAACGTGAATTGGAACCACGTAACCAACAATTGTCCGGCAAACCATATGTGAATTGTGAACGATAAAAGACAGTATAAATCTTTAATAAATGAGAAATATATTAGGCTTATTATACAATTGCAGTCTATCAATTAACAAATCTTTGAAAAGAACTACTCAAATCAGGTTCTCACACCGTGTTCCACAGTGGGGAAGCAATAAGCTTCATCGTAAAATAAAGATACCAAATCCTTTGCGAGAATTAATTATGGCAGATTCAAAAGTTGAGGAAATTCTTGCACCTTTGCGAGCTAATGTCAAAGCGCAGGGTGATTTAGTTCGTAAACTCAAAGAAGAAAAAGCTCCTGAATTAGATATAAAAAAGGCTGTTGCTGAACTGAAGACCCGGAAAAAAGTGCTGGAAGACAAAGAACTAAGCCTTGCACCTACAGATGAGTTGTTCGACAGATCAAAAATGGAAGATTTAATTAAGCGTAGGTTCTTCTACGATCAGTCCTTTGCAATATATGGAGGAATTACAGGCCAGTTTGATTTTGGTCCAATGGGCTGTGCACTCAAGAGTAATATGATTCAATTGTGGAGAAAATATTTTATTCTTCAGGAACAGATGCTTGAAGTTGACTGTTCCATCTTAACTCCTGAACCAGTACTGAAAGCTTCTGGACATGTGGAAAGATTTGCTGATCTCATGACTAAGGATGTTAAGTCTGGAGAGTGCTTTAGATTAGACCACTTGATAAAAGCACATTTAGAGAAAATTAAAAGTGAAAAAAATACTAAGGCTGACCTTAAAGCTGAAATAGAAGATATTCTTGTAAAACTTGATGGAATGACTAGCGATGATATGTCATCATTAATGACAAGATTTAACATGAAATCTCCAGTTAGTGGCAATGATTTGAGTCCACCCATTGAATTTAACTTGATGTTTAACACTCAAATTGGCCCATCAGGATTAGTAAAAGGCTTTTTAAGACCAGAAACAGCACAAGGTATATTTGTAAACTTCAAGAGGTTGTTGGAGTTTAACCAAGGAAGGTTACCTTTTGCTGCAGCACAAATTGGTAATTCATTCAGAAATGAAATATCGCCACGTTCCGGACTTCTCAGAGTTCGTGAGTTCACCATGTGTGAAATAGAGCACTTCTGTGACACAAAAGATCACCCTAAATTTGATTCTGTTAAAGATACCCAAATGCTGCTTTACTCTGCTAATAACCAAGAGCAAGGAAAAGCTGCTGAGGTCATGACTATTGGTGAAGCAGTTTCCAAAGGCACAGTTAACAATGAAACTCTTGGGTATTTCATGGCTAGAATTCATTTGTATATGCTAGCTGTTGGTATTGATCCCAAGAAACTTCGTTTTAGGCAGCACATGAGCAACGAAATGGCTCATTATGCATGTGATTGCTGGGATGCTGAATGTCTATCCAGCTATGGGTGGATAGAATGTGTCGGATGTGCAGATAGATCAGCATATGATTTAACTCAACATACTAAAGCAACTGGCATTCGTCTTGCAGCTGAAAAGAAATTGCAAGCCCCTAAACAGATAGATATTGTAGAAGCTGTTGCTAACAAAGCTGCAATTGGAAAGCAATTTAAAAAAAATGCTCAGTCAATTAATGATGCACTTTTAGCTTTAGATTCTTCAGAATTGGACCAACTTGAGATTAAACTCAAAAATTGTGGAGAATATACACTAAGTACTGCAAATGGAGACTTTAAGCTAACACCTGATTTGGTTAGCGTAAAGAAGACACAAAAGACAGTTCATGTGGAAGAAATTATACCTAGTGTTATTGAGCCTTCCTTTGGTATTGGAAGAATTCTTTACTGTATATTAGAACATAACTTCAAAATGAGAGAAGGTGATGAACAAAGAACTTATTTCTCCCTACCTCCAAGCGTTGCTCCAATGAAGTGTGCCGTTTTACCTCTAAGTGGAAATACAGAATTTCAACCATATGTGAGAGAACTATCACAAGAACTTATAGCAGTGGATGTTTCCCACAAAGTTGACGACTCTTCTGGTTCCATTGGAAGGAGATATGCCAGAACTGATGAACTTGGTGTTCCATATGCTATAACTGTTGATTTTGATACAATACCAGAACCCCATACTGTGACTCTAAGAGAAAGAGATGGCATGGGACAAGTACGGCTACTTCTGTCAGACGTACCTCAAGTAGTAAGAGACTTATCTAATGGTAAAATAATGTGGTCAACTGTTGAAGAAAAATATCCAAAATTTGAACAACAAGAAACTGTAAAAGGTGTTGCCGCATAACCAACGAGTATTGTTTAAACAGATGCTTTTATTCATTATCAAAATATACTATTTATTCTAGTTAAGCTTAAATAGTTATGATTTTAATTGTATTTTTTTTCCTTGGTTTTATATCAAAGTTTTTTCTTTAACATAATACCGGTTCCACTCAATAAAAAAATCTGTAAACATCATATCTATTTTAATTATCAATTACATGTAAACAAAATAGAGGTAAAAAAGTTTCATTATTTATAACGTCGGTCTTTAGAACGAGACCTATGTCGTGGGCGTTCCCGGGATCTTTCCCTGTGTCGATCGCGAGACCGGTCGCGGTATTTTTCGCGACCACGATTGCGGTCGCGTCGATCACGATCGCGGTCCCTGTCATCTCGTCTAGCTCGATCTCTATCTTTAGCATATCTGAAAGTACCAAAAAGAAAAATACTACTAAATACAAATAAATTATGTAGTAACAAACTGCTATTACCGTTACAATAAGTCGTATAACAGAAATTTCTAGAAACCAATTAATACATTTGTGTAAGAGCTATAAAGATCTTGATAAATCTTTCAAATATACCTTTCTTTATCTCCATCTCCATAATCTCTTTTGTCCCTATCATCATGTTCCCTTCTATCAACATCTGGACGACTGGGGTTGTAATTGCTTGCATTGCCCGTTTGGTAATTAGCTGGTTGCTGCTTGGTAGGTGCCATCTGCCTGTTGTGCTCTGCCAATCTAAAACGGGAAATAGTTTATTGTTAAGATGACTTAAAAATGATCTGAATTTATTAAATTTTAACTTTAAAAAATTCTTACTTTTGCTCTATCTGTTTTTGAATAGGCACAGGAATTCTTGGAAACAAAGTGCTGAACCAATCAAGCTTTATAAGCATCTGGCGTACTAAGGCACCAATTGTACTAGTACCACCTCCACCTGCTCTAGGGTCCACCTCCTCATCATCATCGAGGTAGTCCACATACCAGTCAAAAAGATCGGCAGGTGGTTGAGTGTAGCGAATATACATAAAACCTGAAGGTTACAAAACATGAATGACAATGAGTTTTCATTACTTATTTAAAAATATAACCTTAATAAAATTTTTTGACTAAGCTCTACCAGGATTTTTTTATATTAAGTTATATCATACCTACCAAGAGCTCTGATGTAGGGTGAATCTGAGTGTTGAAGAAGTCCATTCACCTGTTTACGAGTCAATCTCAAAGTGTACAATTTGTACAAAAGGCAAAATGCTGTGGAGACAATACCTCCTGCACCGACTCCCCTTACCTGTTACAAAATAACATAAATTTAGAGCATGTAATAAAAAAGATTAGGGTGGGTTTGGTTAACATCTTAGTTGTTGGTGGAAAAATATAAGCTATAAATTAATTTGCTATGTATGTACTTACAGAAATTTAACTAATTTATTAGTTTTAAGAAAATCCTTCAAACAAGGTAAAGAGATAAGACAAATATAGTCAAAAATCCACTAACTACTGTTAACAAACAACACATTAGAAATCTTAGTTTATTAACATACTCACGCCGCCACACATGCCGGTCTGGCCCGCAGTTTTGCGACTACCTCGTTCCCATGGCTCTAAATGCTTCACTTGGTAGTAAATTTCATCAACCACCTCATGGTATGTTTTCAACTTGAAGAGATGAACTGCAACAGAGCAATTGATTCTAAAAACAAATACTATGTAGAGACCGAAAGTGAAAATATTACAATAGATGGTGAAGAATCAAACCTCTGTGTTTTGTTAAGTTCGCTTACCTACCTTTGAAGTAGCTAGAACCTTGAATATTCGCTAATATTAAAGGGTTCAGATTCATAGTCTGTTCGTTACCCCATATTGGTAGAACATTATGCTGCTTACTAGTTTTGACTGGCCTTTGTTGGTTGAACTCTGTAAAAAGTATAATGTATCATAAGCAACACTCGGGTACGCCACGACAAAATTTATTATTTTTTAGGAGTTAGGACCCACCTTCCGCCTCTGACATATTGATTATAACTTTATTGACGATGTTTAACTTGAATCATTAACACAAATCACAATTTCAATAAATTTGTAATTAAAACGAACAACATACTCGTTAAATTGTTTAGACTAAAGCCATTTTACCACGCACGGACACTGGACGCAACGTACGAAATGACATTCACAAAAGCCGAGACATTTGACAGCCGAAAGTCGAAACCACAGAATATAGAAATGTGACAAATACAAGTAGAATATGCGATTGATTTTTGCATTACATAAAATCGCATGCAACCACGACATTCAAGTTAGTTATTGCATAGTTTATATTATTCAATCAGTAATGAAACTACTAACAAATCAAAAACATATTACCTGTTAAAATCACAATATACAAATTAATAGAGAAACTATACATAGATTCTAACACATTTCTAAATTATTTATTTAAAATAGTTATGCCTAATTTGGCTTTAGCAAACCCAACCTAAGATAATTATATTGTTTATTTAGAAATTAGCAAACTAATATTATTATTATTATTCCATTACAATAAATGCTATAATTTTAATTAGAAGAGACTAACAACTGATAAATAAATGTTTTTGATAAGTACAACAAAATAATAATTGACATAATTGGCAACTCAAAGTTACATGTTTGTTTTAACTTCTAATTATAGTTTACTGCACATTCTGTTCCGACAGAAAAATCTACATTAGAAGATAACACAAAAACTTTCATTCCTTCTTTTCATTTTATATAATTTCTAGCTGACCCGGCAAAAAATATTTTGCCGGGCGGGGATCACTAATGAAATGACGATTGATCAATTATAGACTTGGCTGAAAAATTATTAAATTACTAAAAATAGGGGTTGGTGATAAAAGGGTAAAAATTAATGGTATGTATTTTTTTAATGCCACAATATAAAAAAATAAAAACTGATTTTTTTAAGAGTGAACAACCTTAATCACTTAGGGGTATGGAAAATAGATAGCTTATAGAAAATGATGGCTGCTTCTCAGATCTATTAAAAAAACGGTCAAGCCTCTTTAGAGGAGTATGGTTAGTCACAACATGGAAATTTTTATATATTAGATAAAGTAAACTAAGCAATAAAACATTTGAAGTTATTGAGTGTTTATTAATTGTAAAATTTACATTTGAAGGCATTTATTTCTTAAATTTTAAGGTTTCCTGATTATCTGCATTTTACCAACAATTAAAAAAATCGATCTATTAACCAGCTTCTGTAAATGTATATTGTAAAAGAAAATTCTTATTGATAATACAGCTCCAAATTCATTCCATCGTGTATTTCATCTGATTTTTGGTTAGGTGAAAGTTATTGAAATAAAGCATAAATTTTTTTTAAATACTTCCATAACCTGGCTGATTTTTTTTATATACATTTTATTAAGGGCAAAAAGATAGAAACATGATTAATATTTACAAATAAGCTATCTAATACTATCAGCTATTAAAGACATTAAAATTTCAGTTTTATTAAAAGCTGTGGAATTTTAAAAAAGCTGTAGTAGCTTATGCATTAAGCATATCATATTAATAATTAATATTTCTAAAAGGATACAATCTGATAATCTGATGTGGTCTTTGAATACGGTGTACCATTTCTTCAGGACAATTTTGTCATACCTGGTTCCAGTTTGTGCAGCTATTAACTTTTTAAGGTCTCCGACGGTATCGTCAGCATTGCATTTCACACGAACTTTCTTTCCTAATCGGTCGTTACATGTTACTTCCAACATTTTATTTTAGTAATGAGTGTATGCAAAATCTGAAAGTTTTCTTTTATAACCAAATTTTAAATGAACGTACAGCCAAGCTAAGAAACCTGTTCCAAAATGTTCTCAATAAATCTAAAAACAGATACTACTTTTTTATCAATGGTTTTAATTATTTCATGTATTTAACTTAAATCAAGCACAACAGTCAACAACTAACAAGGTTGTTTTGACTTTTGGTCACTGGGCTGGTGGTAATTTTGATGACCACAGACTACATAATATTATAGAAGGTAGTTAGAATACAAGATAGACTCAAATTCGAGTGGACCTTCTGAACCCATATCTTCACAGGAATTGACTTTCATTATATACTATTCAGTCTGTTATTCATATTATGTATTTAATGACAAAAAATTTATCTAAAAATACAAGACATGAAATATACCTTCTATAACCTACATTTTGTACAGCGTAAAAAATCTACTTAAATAAGCTTAAAAACAAACTATTTATTTCATATTGATACATATATAATAATATAATACAGAATTATCGAAATATCTTATTCATTATAATAATTGAGAGAGACCAACTAAATGTGTACATCACCTCTTTGACATTGATTATCAAATAAAAACATCCGGTGATACAAAGCTTTTAACTATCAAAAGAATATTCCAACGTTTATAAAAGTTTATTTCCTTTTTTTTAATTGTAAAAAAAAATACATTTATTAAAAAAAAAAAATTATTATAGTTTATCGTGCCTTAAATCTGACGTAAATGTATAAATCGTTTAACTGATCAGGAAGTATATCCAACTGTCCACACGTCATTCGACGGTCGACAACGACAATCTCGACGACAGTGTAAATTTTTTGCAGCGGTAGTGCTTGTGAATTTATGGTGAAAAATGCAGATTCCTAATGAATATGTTTCAACCGCTGAAGATATCGCCGACCAGGTACGCAAACGGCAATAATATTATTTTGTGTTTAGCAAGAAGTAGATGTTGTCGTCTATCCTGTGTACTTTCTTATAACTTTTGTCACGTCACTGAAGAGGTTTTCTCAATCTCCTATTTCTTTTCTTAGTTTAGCTGTCTAAACAATATAAAGATATGTAATGAAAATAGCAATATTAAGAGACTATACACAGGAACTAAAACACAAGCCATGGTTGTTGTAATATTGCCAAAAAAATAACTACAGTTGGAATGAAAAACGAAAATGACAACTTATAAATATATCACTTTTTTATAAGTACTGATATTTTATCTTAAATATATTCAGTAACAATTTAAGTTTTTAATTCTTTCATGAATACTCAAAAAGTGAAAGTGTTTATATAAGAAGTTAATTTGTATTCCATGTCAATACAGTTTTTTGGATTACCCTTTGATGTTTTATATATAAATTAATTGGCGTATTTATGGTTGTCCATATGTTTTACAGGGTAACTTCTCAAAGATCCAGTGAAAGATTTCTCCTTCAATTATAAACAAAGATTTTTCTGATAAGATGAATAAAATAGTTATTGCTTTTTTCAATTTATTAAACATTTTAAAAAGTCATAGGTTTACAAACTGTGGTAATGAATTATGATTATATGTTATAATAACCTTATCTCTTAAGAAATTAATTGATTACTAATACAGTTGCTGTTGTGTAATAAAATAAAAATTAACATTACTTATATTAAAAATTTTAGGTGATAAGAAAAGGCAAATATATTCTACCGACTGTAGCAAGATTATGTCTCATTTCCACATTCCTTGAAGATGGTCTCAGAATGTGGTTTCAATGGTCAGAACAAAGAGATTACATGGACATGTCATGGGGCTGTGGGAAATTTCTGGCAACAATGTTTGTTGTAAGTACAAATTTTACTTGTTTCTTTGAAGGTAGGTTTGGTTAGGTATTTTAGGTTTTTTATTGTATAATCCCATAAAAAACCTGTCTCCAATGTTGTGACAATTATATCTAGCCCTAACATACATATATATCACTGAAAATACAATATTGAGTTAATAAGCTATCTATAATAATCCACAATATGGAAATTATTGTAAGTATTTAAAATAAAATAAATATTAGAGATAAGATTTCTAATTTTCTATCCAAAACTATAAATGTCATACAATCTATTTAATATTTTTTTTATTGAAAACTCATTTTAATTTCAGGGTCAGTAAGTTAGTGACAATTGCCTAATTATTGCACAGTTATTCTATGTAAACTTCATTTTTTATTTGATTTTTTGTCAAATCTAGCACTCTTAACAATTAAATATTTCTAAATATATATATCTATTAATATAATTATATGAAATATGTATGAGTTAATATTATTTCTTTCCACTTAGAGATAGAAGCTCGTTTTGTAATTTGCTAACTTATCAATAATTATCCTACAATGTCGACATTTTACGTTTTTACGTGGTACGTTTGGTTTTAAATAATTAACACAATAATAGTGTGTCGTAATAAACGACTTAAACTCGTGAATGTTGATAAATATAAAGTAATTTTATATTAAGCAATAGTATTCAGACGAATTGACGAATATCCGTGAAGATGTCCGCTGGAACGATGTGGTCAGCCTTGACCGTATAACCGATTAAAGTAGATGGAACGCCACGCAAAAAAAGCCGGCGCGGCAACCACTTTCACTTGCCAAAATCGAAGTCACGTAGAATGGAAGTTGAAAGTGATACCGTCGTTCTCTATACACGTAACACATTACTGACACAGTAGTAATGATAATAGCTATTTTTAAATACTGAAAGTATTTCAATTCCTACAACTATAATTGCTAAACTGTACAGTCCTATCAAGTGTTAACTGTCGCTAAAATATTGAATAGTTCTTTGTAATCAATACTTTTGTAAAATTATTATATTAACGGATATATCTGTATTTGTTTTATATATTTTCTGGGTAAAATAACCAACCATAAAGATCTTATTAAATTACAAGTTTATTTATAAGGTAGTAGTTTGCTGTTTAAGCACTTGAATAAAATGCATTTTATGAAATATTTCACAATTGGTTTTTAAATTTCACGGGTTGTTTTATGGTTTTTTTTTTATTTTCAAACATCGTGTCGTTTTTATTTAACCAACGTGATAATAAATACGTAATAAAAATGTGTTTTTTTTTTGTAATTACTGAATACAGTGACAAGGACAGTTGACAGATGATAGATAATAAATAGAATAGATAAAAAAAAATTGGTAGTATTGTGGTGTTGTATTTTATGACATTTTAATTTACAGATAATTAATTTATTCGGCCAACTAGGCGGATGTGTTATGGTATTGGGAAGATGGAAAGTTGACATTGCATGCGGAGTACTTTTCTTCATAGTTGTATTGCAGGTGACTAAAATATATTTTACTGTTATATTTGAAACCAAAAAAAAAAAATTATTTAATGAAATTTCAGAATTAAAACTGATAATGAATTAATTGATTCCGTTCAACACCCATGAAATAACGTTCTATATAAAAGTAAACTATTGTTAATTAAAATGTACGCCTCTCACGTGTATATATTATATTTTAGACATTCGCATACAGTATATTATGGGATATGCAGTTTCTCCTCCGAAACTTAGCTCTTATTGGAGCACTATTACTAGTCGTAGCGGAGGCCCGTGCTGAGGGACGAAGTCTTTTCGCGGGTGTACCTTCCCTTGGTGAGAACAAACCGAAGACGTATCTTCAATTGGCTGGAAGAATCCTTTTAGCCTTCATGTTCATCACCTTGTTAAGATTTGAAATCTCATTCTTACAGGTAAGAATTAAATAATTGTATTTAAGATGGTGTTGACACAATGTATGTTTGCCCTTTAACAGTTTCTCATCGGCTTGAAAATTAAATTGCATTATTTTTATGTTTTTAAATTTATCAAATTAAATGTTTATTGTCAGTGGCGTACAAACATAGGCAATTCCTTAGCAACATAGGAATTGCCTATGTTTGTACGCCTTTACCTTCGTAAAATTAACGTAATGACCTGTAACATTATGAAGATGACACATTCGATTAATGGCTATAAATAGGTTGGGGATAATTTGCATATTTTAATACTCCTACGATTTACACTGAATAATAATACTGTAATTAAATTATTTATTTAGTTTTATTTTATATATACATTTTAAATAACGTAACTGATACCTAAGTAGTAGTAGTTAATTGACACACCATACTCGCGCTAATTTATCATAAAATACTGTGCTTCACAGTTAACTTATTTTTTTTTAACAATAATCAGGATTTACTTAGTTTATTAGAAAATACTATCAGTTAGTCACAATGACAATTAATTTTCAGATTGTGCAAGACTTGCTGGGTAGCATACTCATGATTCTCGTAACAGTGGGATATCGCACCAAACTGTCTGCTTTAATGCTGGTGCTCGTCCTCTCAGTACTTAACCTGTATCATAACGCGTGGTGGGCTGTACCCACTTACAAACCACTGAGGGACTTCCTTAAATATGACTTTTTCCAGGTGAGTTTTGTCGATGTGTGTTAAATTCAATTCTCGTTCGTAATATATGATGTATCAACACATCTATACTAATAATAAGGCAGTAAAAATCGAAAATCTGTACATTAAATATTTTTCCAAAAAACTGAAAGGAGGCAATTAAAGAAGAGTCATAGAAACCAAAAAAACAATTTTTGGAATTCTTGTCTGTCTGTCTGTCTGTCTGGTACGTTATAACTTGAAAACTACTGATCGGATTTGAACGCGGTTTTCGGATTTGAACAGTTGGATTACATATAATTGGGAGCGTTGTCAAAAGTTTATTTTATCAAAATCGGTTAAGAGAAAAAGAAGTTATGGTCAATCGAAAATTTACTTCAACCACTGATTCAAAATTTTTAAACACTTATATTGATTGATTAGTTATATATTGTTAAATATGTTCTAATATAAGTTAATCTTAATATTAAAACTTATGAGAGGTAACAAAAATAACAAATAACGCAGTGCGCGCGGGCGCGGTTGAAGTGTTGAACAATGTGCTCGATAGATGGCGTTGATAAAATTCGTCATCAACCTAGATTTATTTTATTTTTTTATTTCTTAAACCTATACAGCTTATCAAAAACAGTTTACACAATAAAAATAGATTAAAAATAAAGCCTTATTTTGGCTTAAAATATAGAACCGGAAATAGAATCTAAGATCAGAAAAAAGGATAACAAAAAAAACACGAACAGAAAAGAATAAATAAAAATATATATACACATGAACAAGTGGAACTATGTGTAGTACGAACATTTTAGTGTGTGAGTGTGTATCAGTGTGTGCAATGGTGTTGCTGTGTGTGTGAGTGTGCGAGGTTGAGTCTTAGTTTTTTTTAAAGAACTTCTATAAGTAGGCCAAATATAGTCAATAGATCGCGGTATTAAGATGCTCCATTGTGTGATGACTACCATGCAGTTCAAACTTTCATTAACGTTTTACCCTATGATTATTTTGAGTGAACACTACCTATACAAACAAGTAAAAGGAAACGAAAGAGACTTTGTCCGCATCCATTTTTCCACCTACATCCTTAACGTTAATGAGATTTACCTTTCATTATTTGGTCTAGCTAATAAGTAATAACCTCACAAGTACGTATTTCGTACTCATAACTTCGTAAGAATTTTCTTTCAACTCTTAACCGCTGAGGAGTTTTACCTTCCATCATCAGCTCATCCACATAAGAAGATGACTGTCAGAATATTAATTGCCTGTACGTTAATTTGAAAGTTACCCTCGATTTCCCTGAGTCATCCCCGAGTAACACAGGCTATATATAATTCCAATTGTAACAAGATTTTAGCCCGTGAAAGAAAGCCCTGTCGAGATCATTAAAAAACGCTATATACTTAACCAAATTACACGTGGGCGAAGCCGCGGGCGGAAAGCTAGTTTACAATAAATATTAACAGAATTTGTGGGTCTTAATTTTAATTGAAAAATTGGGCTTGAAACATTCTGAATTGAGCTATACTGCCTGATGTATTTTTAATATCACCTGAGTATGTAGAAATAATCCGTACATTTTGTATTATTTGCAGACACTATCTGTGATCGGAGGTCTACTAATGATTGTGTACCTGGGGCCAGGTGGAGTGAGTATGGACGAACACAAGAAGAAATGGTAGTGCAAAATATCTGAATGGACATTGTTGTTAACTAGGCTGTTGTGAATGAGGTTATCGTGTTATGTAAATAAGCCATACTGTTTAGTTTGCATGTTTGTTCGGGGTTGTGGTATTTTTATTTTTTTTTAACTGACAATTGACAACAAGGCTTTGACATGTGACAATTAGGATCAAAATAACGCTCATCGAGCAACACTATTTATGTACTTGCCAAATTATGCACTTGTAATACATTAAGTTTTATAATTACATAATTTAACCTTTTGTTTTTCTACAAGGGTGAAGTTTTTAATGTTTTCATATTAGTCTGGGATAATTTTTTAAAATATTGGATCATAAAACGCGCAAACTAAGCAATAAGATTTTACATGTATAATAAATATGAATAATGACAACTGGCGTTCAGTGGAAACTACGAAGCGCATCGAATGTTGGTGACAATTATTATACTTTAGAATAGCAATCCAATTTTTATATACAACATATTTTTTTAAAAAGTGTTATTACTCCTGTCTGTGACTTTCTCGCTTTTGTAAATTTTTATTGTTGTCTTACGACTTTTTTAAAATTCCGAATTTACTTAAGACAGTATAAATACTGTACTTAAATTCCTTTATCTATTAAAAGAAACGTGTGTTTGGAACTGTACATATTTAAAGGATATATTTTTATAGTATTTTTTTTATTTCATTTCTTATCTCATCCCTGTTTGGAAGCAAGCCAAGTATGCCATAGTGTTTATTGTGTAAGAAAGACAAACATCTTTTATATAACAGTTTTATTTGTAATATGATTAATAAACACAATTCCAACAACTACATTTACAATTTTTAATTTAAATAAATGAGATTTTTTTTAATCATATCAAATAGAAATCATTACATTACTTGAACTGTATTGTTTGTACCAAACTGATTTGTTTAATATGCAAATTTGGTTTAAAAAGACTTGAAATATACAATAACTACAGGAAAATTGTCCCTGGGTGGTAAACCATTTTTTTTTTATTTCCTACGAACAAATCAGGCCTTTGTTTTTGAGGTTCTCTGTGTACTATTCAGAGTAGTGGAAGGTGTACAGCAGACTTGACCACTACTAAATGTTATTTAAATTTAATAACAAACTAAGTAATTTCCTTTAATATTCCCAAAGATATACAAGTTTTCCTTTAAATATATTATTTTTACTTTGCCATCGCTTCTTGCTTATCCTTACTTGAGATATAATTAAACACCTTATTGGCTAAATTACGATATTTCTCTGCATGTGTACTATCTGGTAGGGCGTATATTGCTGGTTTTCCACTATTTATACATTCTGACATATCTGGGTCAACCTCAAAGCTTTCTATAATTTCTAGACCCATTTGGTCAGCCATCTGTTTAGTCTCATTTCCAAAAATGAAATTTCTGGAGCCACATTTATTGCATACAGCATAAGACATGTTCTCTACTAGGCCAACGATAGGGACTTTGAGTTTTTCAAACATGTTAAGACCTCGCTTAGTAACTTGGAGTGCTGCCGATTGTGGTGTTGTTACTACAATAGCCCCTGTAAAAATAACCAAATATATGACCTTCTCATTGAGCATTTTTTAGGGATCTCGAGATTTCATGTACTAGGTAGTATTTTACCATCAATAGGCAGGTTCTGTGCAAGTGATAAATGTGTGTCGCCAGTCCCTGGCGGTGTATCCACAATCAGGCAGTCCAGTGGCCCCCATGCAACATTTCTAGTTAGCCTTTCCAACGCCTGCATCACCATTAGACCACGCCAGACAACTGCATTCTCACCAGCTACTAGCAAACCCATTGACATGCTGGAAATAGTAAAGAAATCAAATGACATTTTATAATAAAATCTTGTAAATTATACTAATCACTTCTTCAAAGTTTTTTGCATATTAAAAATAGACTTAATGTGTATTAAAATGGAAGGCAAATTTGTGATGAACACCCAGGCAGTTAAGTGAGTGGCTACTTTCTTACCTACCATTTGACACCATAGTTAAGAAGAGGTTCTATTAAATGATCATCATTAAGCATCGGTTCTCCACATAAGTTCATCATGAGAGGCACAGATGGACCAAACACATCTGCATCCAGCAATCCAATCTCTTTATCAGGTTCTATAACTTTCATTGCACAGGCAAGGTTTACTGAAATGTATTCAATCTGAATAAATTCAAAATCATAGTTAATCAAAACCTAAATATAACAAAATTAACCACTTGCAACCTTCTAGTATACCCAACCCCACCAAGCCATCTATTAAAATCTGCAGGTCTCATAGTTGACATTAAAATATCAATATCTGCTATATCAATATTAATTTAACAGTTATAAATTCTCTATGGGTCCAAAATGTTATTAATCATTTGAAATATTGTTACCAGCTGTAGTAGTTTTCCCCACACCACCCTTTCCAGATGCAACAAGAATTATATTTTTTACACCAGGTAACGGTTTCTTTTCTGGTAAGCCTCGGCTCATAATTTTAGCTCTGTGTTCATGAACATTGCTTATATCATGTTGAAGTCTGGTTGTATAGCTTAAAGGTGTCCTCTAAACAGAAATATTAAAGTTTCTTAAACATGAGATTTTGATAGTTTGAATTAGTTTGTGTTTGATGATAAATTACTTACACTATTTAAATGAGATAGATTATATATTCGAGGTAGTACTTTTTGTAACTTCATTTTTCTGTAGATCGAACTTCTATATGTCTGTACGATTTTCTAAAAAATGTGTTGTTTAAAATAAAGGTAAGATGTTAAAACAGTGTTCGATAAATTGATTATTCAAATCATAATCTGCCATAAGTCACATAATAGTGTAAAATATGATTATTTTAGAAAAAGGTACTTTAAAGTCTAATGTTATTTTATTTCAATTCCGATTTCAAGTAATTTTTCAAGTACTTTATATGAATTATGAATATCCAACTAAACTAATAAGTGCAACTTGACAGTTATCAGCTGTCTATATTTATAGTCCCTGTGATCTGTGAGATACCTACTAACATTTTTGATACATAGATAATTAGTATACTGTGGTAATGGCTAGCTAGCTACTTGGCTGGTAGCTGTAAATTTGTAATGTCACCTGTCTACTCTGTAGCCCTGTACATCTGTCATGTGTGGTGTCAGGTCTGGTGTGTTATGAGTATTTTATAGACCGAAATTACATAGACTTTTTATGGAATTCATTTAAATATCGAATAAACAAAAATAAATGTGATAATGGCGATTTGTTTGCGCTCATTTTCGCATAAAATTCTGCCAATTAATGGATTTAGTACAACTAAAAATCATTCTAACCGTTTGTCCCGGAAAATCCCTATGCGGACACAATTTTTGGAAGAGGTAACCAATTACTCAATATAATCTATAAATATTTATATAGAGCTTTATTTTTACAATAAATAATACAAAATAGCGTGAGCTAATATTACTTTTATCCTAGATATTTTATTAGGTGACCTTCGTTTATCATATGTGCAATTCAAAATTTGCGATACATTTTTTAGTTCCTGAACCAACGACGTATTTCAAGCTGCCAGCTGGCGCCAAGAATTAGTGAAGAGAATAATATAGATGACATATATGTTCATAAACATGCCTTATCTGATAAATTTAATCAGGATAGTTGCCTAACTTTAAATGGAGCGGGCAATGGAATTAGGAAAAATTACAACACCTTGAATACTGTTCAGAGTTTTAGTGAACTTGGTATAAGATCTGTGGAGCTTAAGAGTGATGATTACGTGGAAGTAAGGAAGTTACCATGCAATTTTAACAGTTTGCCATCTATCAATATGAATTATATAGATTTTTCCAAGTATAATGAGGTGGGTTTATAATTACTACAATTATATATTTATCTATTACAAGATATTAAGTTCAAACAGGCTTATGTTTTAGGAGATTGAACCAACATGTCTCTCTGACTTTGAAAGAGATGCTTTAGCTCACTGTCAGGGGCCAGTTACATCATCACCAGCAAACCCCAGTCCTGTTGAAGATGGCAAGCCCAGTGAGGAGCAATTGATGAAGGTGTTCCATGTGCTATCAACAAATGTATGTAAAAGTATTAATTGATTGTTTGGTAGTCTTTATTAAATTTAATGTAATTATTATGGAAGTTGGTAACATGCATTATTTGTGTTTTATGTGTTAGCAAAAATATTTATAACTATATATTTTAATGTAAAAAATAAAATAATATTTCAGATGCCAGAATTGTTCTTCAAACCCATTGACTATTCAATTTATCATCCAAACTTAGTATTTGTTAACAATATTAGGGGAGTCACAACAGTGTAAGTTATATTTCTAAGCTTATAATAATTTAAAAATGTGATTTATTTCTATCTAAAACTAGACTATTATATATGAATGCCCAATTTTAAAGGTGATAATTGTACTGACCTGCCATTTCATATTATAATTATTAACCCATGTTATAAATATAGTGACAGTTTAAAATAATTAAGCATTTTTAATTTAATATTTTCCAGAGGCTTAATTCATTATGTTAAGCAAGTGGCATTACTGAGAACAGTGGGACATATCAAGTTTGCATATGTGAAACTTGATATTATGAAAATAACAGCACACCCAGAAGATTCAAGCATAAAGTATGTGTGTTTCACTTAACTAAATAACAGACAAACAAGATAAAATTTCTTTAATAATGCACATGAATTGATTTGATTGGAGGAAAACTGATAAGTGCGCAAACTCTTAAGCTTAATTCAACAAGTAGCAATAGGCTGAAATGACTAATAAGAAATTACCGCCTACTAGAATAACTTTTAAAATGTATTATCTCATATTGGTTAATTTATTTCAGAATGAGATGGCGTATAAAAGGCATTTCTGGCCTTAAAGTATTTTTTATGTTTTGGAAATATAAACTGTGGAATCTGAAGGAAGTTTTCCAGGACCAAGAAATGTAAGAATTCACTTCCACATGTGTATTCTTAAATTGTAGATTAATGAAAGCAATAACAATAAATAAATTTCAGGTGGTATGACGGATTTTCAATGTTCTATGTTGGCTCAGATGGACTCATTCACAAACATATTGCAGATAAAGTAAGTTGATTTTAACATTGCAATGCCATAAACATTGACAAAGTTTAATCTCATCAAATATATACAGTGTAAACTCCATGTGACATCGCTCGATTTAACAACAGACTCTATAGAGCCAAAATCTTTGGAAGGCTTTGGGTTGTTTTCCATACAATGATTGTTCTTGTCTCCATTTAACGACCATTCTCTATAACACTATAAAATGCATAGATCCTTCAATGTCATTGTTCAGATTTAACACTGTATATAAAACAAACTATATTATAGGTAATGCCAGACCAAGACACAATAGTAGATGATGAAGAGAAAGCACCGATTGCAGCCAAACTGGCTCTCCTTGTCGGACTTATTCCACGTAATTACCTCTCAGATGTCACACCATATTTTACTACTTCTGCAGGAACAACTGACATAACACCATTGCCATATAAAGTTTGAGAATAGATTCCATAATAAAGTACAACACAAGCCTAGAAATTAATTGAATTTGTGGCTTATGTAAAAACCTATAAAAGTTCCTTTTCAGAATTTAAATCAAATCTGTCGTGTTATTTTTAATACAAAGGAGTAATCATAATATTATATAAATGCGTTATTTTATTTGTTTTTTGCAAAAGTGGTTGACTATGTTAGTTAGTTATGACTTTGTTACATTAGCATAAACTTAAAATTTGTCTCTAATCTATTTAATGTATCTACCCAAATTAGTGAAAAAGTTTGAATGCTTACAGATTTTTGTATATTGTATTAAATATACAATTTAAATAAATTCCTTTATATGGCAATAATTTTCTAATATTCTATATTGATAAGAGAGCCTCTTCATTTCTTGATTTTAAAAAAGCTATTGATATTGACAATTGCACATTTGATATTGCTTTTGGTGCTGATATTTGTATCGAGTGTAAATCTAAAATAGTTTTAATATGAAAACACTGGTAGTTTCTTGTTTTTAATGATGTAGCTGTGAAATATGGGTTGTATTGAATATGAGAAAACTATTATTCTCAAAACATAAAGCCATGGAATACTGTAATGGGCAGTCAAAGTCCATTTAGAACTTGTGATAATGTAATTTAACTTCAACAGTATTTGGCTTGCTATAATATTAAATAATGGTAGGTACCTCGTATCTACGTGATTATTCAGAAATGATTCCTTGTGAAGTTGCATATTTATTTAGTTGAATGTGAACAACAGTAATTTATATATGTTAATTAATGTAATAGATAGTTACTATGAGTTTAATGTTGTTTTATTAATTCCATAACTTATATGTGAGGACTGACGATGAATATATATATAGCAAAAAAGTACATGACATAAATTTTAAATTGTTTAAAAAATACGCAAATGATAAAAAAAAACTATCATTTATATGAGCTAATTTCCGAAATAAAAAAGAAAAAATAGAGTGAACAGGTAATTATTTATAGAATAAATCTGTGCTGTTGTCTTCATAAACCTGCTTTATTATATGTATGCACGTTCCTGCCAAACTCGATTGAGTGAATGTAGTCTGTGCTCTGTTTTACTGAATACTGAGTGTCATCAGACCAGAGTTCTCTTGTGAGTTGTGGTTGTCGTATATTTTTAGTGTGTTTTTAATTCTTTAATAACATCACAAATAGTTGTATTAATTAAAATGCTCTTATTAAGAATATAATTTATCCAAACGAGCTTTAAATCTGTGCCATGTTCTGTACTGAAGAAAAACACAGCTGATGTTTGTTATTAGTGTTTTTACATTGAATTTCGATTTAAAACTACCTAAATCAAGACGACTTTTCTGTTAAAAGTTCTAGCAGCCCTGAATTGTCATGACAACGGTAAGTCCACTTATCTTCTTATCTCGAATGGTCTAGCGGTCTGTTAAATTAAGTATGAGAGGTCATTGTTCTTGACAAATCACTTATGAACTTAAGCGTTATTGCTTTAATTAAAGTAAAGCTTACAGTGGGATGCGTGCTAGCTCATTTGTGACCCAATTCAAGGGAGGAGTATGGCATATCGCCAAGAGTTTCGTCATAACTACAATTGTTGAATGAACGCGCGAGGCGATGTCGAATGTAGTTACTAGTTTGTGATTGACGCATTCAAGGATAGTTTACTCATTCAGCGGTAGTCTGATTTAACTAAAATTGAGCTGGACCAACTTGGTTTTCCTACAGTTATGATCTGGTACAAATATGATGAGTAATAGAAAAAGTGGGTTAGGTCACAATTAGCATATTCAAACTTTCATAGGGTTTCTTAAACTACATTTCATTGTAACATCAATAAGCACAATAAAATATAAATACTACTTGATGTTTCTATAAACTGCATTTCAACAGTGTCAAGAGATGACAAATGGCATTGCATTGATATATAGATGCAAACAAGATCGTGTTTATAAATTGGTTTCAATCTAAGCATGCCTGACAATTGTAACAAATCCACATAAAACTTAAGATATTAAGTTAATACTGTTTAATAAGTTCTAAGTATTGTCTGTAATCCTAATATAGTAAGGTCTATAGAGAATTAGATTTTTTTTTAAACTAAATTTAAATGATGTCTTGATATTAATTATGATTAAATTTCTCAATAAATTAATCATGTCTAAAGGATGAATGTCAGTTATAAAGTCAGTTTCTGTAATACTTATTTATGTTCTTCATGAAGTCATAATAGTAATAAAATATTGTGTGCCAGTTGTTCTAGCTATGAATTAATCATGTCAAAAGTCCTGTCCGCGTTGGGCGGCGCCCTCCCTGATGAAAGACCTTTACTCTCTCTTCAAATAGTTGAGAGTGCTGCCAAATGCCCAACAGGGTACTGGCCAGTTAGCCGGACATATGACGAAGATGCCGATGCTGGTCTCTTGCGCCAGACAGGATTATTTGGAAAGAAGCCGAGCCATTATATATGTTTGTCTAAATCAGAAGGTAATTTGATCAAAATTATAAGTTAAAGTTTAGTTTATATTAAAAAAGTGAGTTATGTCTATGGAAGAGCTTCTCTTGATCCCTCTTTTTTCTTATTAATAAGCAATTAATTATGTCAATTACTTCTTTTTATCTATTTAAAAAAATAAAAAAAGTTAATCAAAATTATTTTATATATAATATATTAAATCATACAATCGTATTTATATTTTATTGTACTAAAGTTATCTTTGCTTGAAATAGACGCAAATAGCGCTGCTGTGGCACTTGGTTGTAAATAAAGTTGTTTAAATGCTACTATGTGTGCGTCGTTATAGAGACGCGATCAGCTGGCAATGTCTAGACCCTCTTATTAATTTACGCACGTAATGCTTATTGTATCAATTACGTTGTCTTGTAAGAGGATTATCAACGAATAAAGCAGCTTTTAGAAGCCTTTGAGTTCTAATTTTACATAAACCGAGTAAGCACTTTAGGAATCACAGGTGGTTGTTACTGTGTGAACATATAATAAAGGTTATGAGACTATGATGAACGTGGGAAGAATTTATATGTGTTATGTCAGTGCACTGGTTCTATAGAATATTATTTGGTTTAGTGTATACCGAAGTCAAGACCTACTGGTTAATAATCATTGTTATTGATTAGTATTACACAAAAATCCCGTTAATTTTAAGATACGCTAATGCGTCAATAGCTTGTTTTAACTAGAGGTTTAGGAAAAATAATAAGTATTTTAAATTGGAAATCTGTCGGCTCTTAGCGACACATTATCCTTGATATAAAAGTTTCATATTAACTTGATATTTTTTTAATAAAATCAAAAGTCATATTGAAATGATTTAAGAGTCGAGACGACGCCATTAATTTGCTTATTGATTGTAAATGTTAGAACGTCTAGACTTGAGCCGGGAGATTCTTTCCTTTGTGCTCTAAACGAATTATGTTTATAACTAAAAAGAAGAAACTCCATTGTTAAGTCGTATTCTAATACAAACAAATATATTATCTAATATCGCGATACAATATCTAGGCACACAACGAACAAAACACTAGAAGATTTTAACCTCCTTACAAAAACTCAAAATCAGTTTTACGTTTAAAATGATTCTATGAATTATCATTCATAATATCATAATGTTTTATGAAGAATAATTCTGTGCTCGCTGATTATATATACGTAAATGTTGTACGTATTGATATGTATGATGTTAGCGGTGTTAATATAGTTTTAAAATGAAGGAGCTGCTGAGTGTTTTGTTTTTGTACAAACCTTTAATGCACTCATTTTCAAAGGCTGCTAAATATTCTATTTATCAATTGTGTTCATTATGTTACTAACTCTCCACTGTTCACAGTGGATGGTAAATCTTCGTGACAATGATCTATTAATATCAGTCGTCACTATTAACAAAATACAGTTTTATTTATTACATTTTAGTACATCTCCAATTAATTTTATTATTCATTCAGCCAAGTATGAAGAAGGCATATAGTATCAAAATGGTATTAAAAATTATATTGAATATACCTTTATCCGCCGTGATGTTAAATATTTTCGTCCTTTCGAATTGATTAAGTTTTCAAGTGGTGTAAATAATGTTGCGTTTGATCAATGGCCGTATCGGCCTTACCCTTGTAATGTAATCAATCAGCGCCAATGAATTGTAATTGTGGCATTCTAATATTTAGACGTTTTTTATTTATTCACACATACAGAAATAAAATTATAAAGTACAGTTATTTAACTGTACTATTTAATTCCGTTTCGATATTTATTGAAATTGGAACGATTGCATTTAACAATTGAATACATTAGATTGAATGCCCGTAGGGGTTTACATTGTGTTATGTGCATACATAATATATATACCTCAAAATCGATAGTCCTAAGAGTCCAGCTTTGCATTTTATCAATAGTAATAGTTGTAATTAATTTATAAAATACTGATCAATTGTTTTTGGTTTACGGCGACTACTTACACGTTTAACCTCCTGAATTCCAGGTTTTATATTTATTTTATAATATTATTTCATAGTTAAGTTTTTTACTTTAGAGGTTTATGTCCAAAAAATACTACAATGTTCACAAAATTTACGTTCTACCATAAAAGGATTTATTTCAAAAAAAATTACAGATTTCCCCAGGCGCCATTTTTAATTCTATTTAATTATATTTAATGTCTGTCTATGTAATATAAGTATGACGCTGGCATCCAGGAGGTTAGACTCTATTACTACTTCAAATGTTGAATTCCTTAATAGATGCAAAAAGTTTGTATATCGTGTCGGGCGAATGTTATTCGCCGACAATCCGTTCGCTGACACTGACACTTGACCATGAGTTATACGTTAGAAATAATGTAATAAACTCGTGCCGTGTCGTCTGTAAAAGATGTTTTCTTTAAATTATGCCTCATTTTTGAATGTGACTAAGAGAAGACTAAGTGTCTATTCAGTATGCAATATCTTTTTATGAATTAAGTTTAGTAATGTCCCTATCGTTTCTAGGTGTACCCGGCTATGTGATGGACGGGGTGGTAGTGGTGGGTGAGAGGGAAGCGACACCAGCGGGGTACAGCGTTGCAGGGCGTGCTGGGAAGCGAAGGCTATGCACCCGAGTGTCGAGATTGATCTCCGCGCCGCATCCAGCCCCAACTGTGACTGATGTAATTGTGTGTTCGAGGATGCGGTCGGCACCTCAGGGGTTTTTATTGGCCGGGTCAGTATGTACTTTGGTTATGAGAACCGTTAAAAGATATTTAGTTAATAATTTGTTATAGTTTATATAGTGACTATTTTTATATATAAATAACAGTTTTTCTTTAGAAATTGTTATTTACTACAAAAACTAAATTTCTTTTGTTGAATTGAGGCTGAATCACGTCACAAACCAACGTTTTTGTATTACGATGCCATCGTCAATAATCTCAATAATGACTCCTTTTTCATACAAGATTTACTGTAAAAAAGTTAATTGAATCTAATGTTCTTTAAAAAACTCTTATTTTTTATTGCCTTAATAAACACTTTTGTCTGCGCTCAATCACTGGCGTTCTTACTTAAATACTGAAATGTGTGAAGACTTTACTAGAGAAACCATAATTCTATAAGTATTTTTAATTGTGCTCAGTCCTCGTTTCAACGCGAATGGGGTTTTTCATTCTATCCCAATTGACCCAACCACCAATAATTGAGTGATAGACTTATTGACGCTTAAGTTTATATTGAATTCTCTTTGAAGGGAAATAAATGGCAAAGTGGTGTGCTATAAAGTGAGTGGTGGAAGTGGTGAGACGTCACCCACACACGCGGAGTATGAAAATGTTATTTCAAATAACACGCCCGAAGCGAACAGGAGGTGAGTTGTTTGTCTTGTCATGTTTCGTTTTGTTTCGCCGGGATTTGAACGGACAACGCTCAACTTCCAATCGTTATTTGTATTATACAAGAAATTTGTGTTCATTTCCAGCGATTGGTGAATTTTAAAATGGGATCCAGGATTATGAGTCTGATACATTTTTAATTAGTTTTGAATAAAAGCAACAATGTGGAACAATTTAATTATGAACTATTTATCGATATCTTAATTCTACTATTTACTAACTTATTATTCCTACATAGTATTGTATCGGTGATGACTTATCAGCTACGAGGTCTTCCCCATAAAACCGGTCTGAGAAGATACTTACAACAATAAGTATTCTCAGTATTTAAACTGATTAAATCCCAAGTTTATTAAGGACTTACATAATTCTAGTACGTAATCGGTACTTAGTTACCAATACTTGGCGAATATTGTTTTGGTTATTATTAGGAAGATATTTAAATACACGCAATGACGTGTTTATTTATTTGCAGCGTGTCGACCTTTAAACAAATTAAGGCGCTGTGGAAAGGACTCTCCGGGTACTGATAGCTTTGCGTGTGTAACAATTGATTGATAGATGTTTGCGATGTTTCACGAACACGTGATAACTAACATTTTCATTAATTAACACAGTCTTTTAGTGAAGAACATAATTTTTTTATATATTATACCTTTTGAACGGATATAAATGAGAATTTATTACTAATATGTATGAATAAATAAACCTGTAAGTTCTTAAGTTAATCCATTATTTATTGGATTAAGCAGTCCGTTACTGATCCGTGTGTACATTTTATTCGTTAATGATGCTTTTATTAAGACACGTTAAATGTGTGCGTTTCTGTTATAATATATATCTGTTTTATTCAGTGTATCAATGATTTATTACTTTAGGTTGCGACAAGTGCCCGATCGTCCGCCGAAACTTTCGCCGATCGTGTCCGACCTCAGTAATCTAAATCTCAAATCGCCAACTTATCCGAGAATCGAGGAGTTCACAGGCGACCACGATTATGAGGCCCTGAGTCCGTCGTACAACATCAAACCGGTGAGGCCGGCGCCCCGACCCCCCAAATCACCGCTTCCGCACGGGAGCCCCGGGCCGTTGTCCCCGGGGCCGCACGCGAGGAAGAAGGGCCCGGCGCCCTTGCCGAAAGCGTCGAATTATCAGACCCTCGGCGGGTACAACGGCTTGGAGGGAGTGCCCTTTGTACTGAACTCCAAACTACGCGGCTTACCAAGTGACACATTGGTAAGTATTGAAATGGAACTAAAATGCAATAACTATTTACGTTTACAGATTTATTTAGTTATTTTAAGGAATAGTTTTTTTTACTGGAGCGTTTTTACATGAGTTTGAAGTTTACCTATTTTTGCGATAAATATTAAGGCCTTGTTAATTATAATTCAATATAAATAGTATTTCAATTCCTTTATAGTAGAACCTTAATTTATTACATACTATAAATACGAATGTAAATCTATCAGATACGCAACCGTGCGTTGTCCACTGACCCGATTTTTATGAAATTTAACTCGAGTAAAACTACTACACCTTGGAAACGTAGCCTACCTTTTATTATGGAAATAGGTTAATTAATAATAAAGTGGATTATTTACTAACAAATTGTAGCCCAGAACATTAAGGATCTAAAGAAAACTATTGGTATTTAAATAACTTAACTTTTCGTTTATTACAGAAACAGTTCCCAGTGATAAAGAAACGGAGCCGCTTCGACCTGGACCGCGATTACGCGTACGCATTCACCGTGGAGCGACAGACGTGAAATGTTGCATAAAGCCAATACTTTGCTGTACAGCGTATTTTAAACACATCCTGTAAAAATGCATGCTCCATTGTATGTTTACACACAAGAGACCTTTGCTGAGTCAGTGAATCCATCGATAATCGCTGTCCCAATGTGTTGTTTGTTGCCATGGTGACGGAGTTTGGAATGGTAACCATGGCAACGCGAATATCAACACGCCTGTATGCGACGTTTGAACAGTTTTTTTTAATACTCATCAAGTATTCAATCTCCTGTGCGTTTTCCCTTTTGGGATGTCGGGAATATTTGTAAATTTTTATCATTTTAATATTAGACGTTAGTTATCCCATTGCCAGTTAGTGGCTTATGCCAAACGTACACTTACATATAATAATATACTGAGACAAAATATAGATCCTAAACACAGTTTAACACACACAAACACACCCTCGGGTGGATAATACTGATTCTACTAGTTTGAGATTTCAAAGATGCATGAAATTGTTTCAGTCAATTCTTAGTTGCAGGGTCCATGTATTGTGATGTGATGTTAAAGACTGAAACATGTGTGAACGCGTGAATAGTATAGAATTTAATATTGAACCGACGATATGTGAACACTTGAGTTTTACCATGCCCGTGAAGTATTTTATCACTTTTGATATTAATTGTGCCAATCATTTTGACATTTAATTTGTATCCATCGCAAATTACCAGGCACACAGGCCAGCCAATTTTTACCTAGTCAAATAGGAGTTTAGGCATAGAGAATAGAGATGTCGACCGATTTTAATTATTTTACATAATTAACTATGCAATATATTCTTAAATGATATTTGATTTTTGCAACTTTTTGAACCAGAACATCTTTCTTTTTGAATAGATTATATATTAAAATCGTTAATTTTAATTGAAGTGCGCTTGTTTTAAATTCTTAAGTTAAAGGGTGTCCTATTCTCTATGTATGTAAACAGAACGATATACATGACGAATTGTGTTATTAAATATACAAATTAAATAATGTTTTACCGATAGTTTGATTAAAATTTAGGTGAATAGCGATATAAATAATTTTAGATGTTAGTAATTGTGGATGCGGTAATATATAAGATCTGGCCACTTTGTCGCTCAATCGATTGCTAATTGCTAAAACAATGAATTTATTTTTTGGTGTAGTATATATTATATATAGACGTCTGACATATGTATTATGATCATTGCCGTTTTGGTGCACATTATGTAATACATAAATGAAATAGATGAATTATTCAATGACGGGTTGTGAATACATTGCCCAAAATGTTCAATTTTTTATCTGTGCTATGTAAATTGTCAATTTTTTGTACATATCGTATAGAATAATTTGCACGTATGTTTTTTTTATATGATGTACGTGATTTATTATTTTAATTTTAAACTTATTATGTTATAAGCAGTGCTATTAAAAATATACCGAAAAAGTACTGATTTTTTTACTCAACGTCCAAGAGCCATAGACGCAGCCAGTGTTGCCAGCCTTGCCCAGTTTAACTACTTTTTACGGATATTTTGTTGCATAGAGATACTCAAGTTATTGTTATGTAATAGTTGATACTTGCTGCAGTTGTCCGATGTTCGCATTAAATAAAACAATTCTATTGTTTCATATACCCAAGTTTTATTGTTACACAAATATATTTAGAATGTAAATATTTTCATTAACACATACGGTAATTAGAAAATACGCTTCTACACAATTGTATCTCATTTGTTTAGTAATAATAAAGTATAAATTATTGAAATTTATGGTTTGTCCTTTTGTTTGTTCCTTCCTTGACGATGTCGAGTCTAGTGGCTCGTCTCTATCGTGTTGTGTAGCCAAAATATCATATGCATTAACAGATAAATACGTGAATATTTATTTTGAAAATATCTTGCGCGAAAACTAACGAAAAGTAGTATCTAATATTTTACTGAATATCTGTCTGTGGTATAGTTATGCAGACAATTTGATGGATATAAAGAATACGCAAATTACATAGGTTCAATTAATGATCAATTAGACTATTTTAGGAATAAATTGGGTAATACAACTTTAACTATATATGAACTGCAAATAGAATATCTTTATGCTAAGTTGGTTAAAGTTAATTCACAGTTAAAAACTCTGGACCCTACACGAGTTAAAAGAGGACTCATAAATGGTTTAGGATCTTTGATTAAAGGTCTCACGGGTAACTTGGATCATTCTGATGCTGAGAGATCTAATAATGCGATAGAATTATTAATAAGTAGTGACCAAAATGGGTCTCAGAATTAAAAGATCATTTTAGTATTAATAAAGCTTGGATTAGTCAATGTTCACATCTCATTAGTACTTTAGCGGAAAATCAGGTAAAAATAAATCTTACTTTAAATTCATTCCGAAGCTACATTTCTACGATTGGCCCAATTTATATTTAGAATTAATAAGAGTGGCAAATATATTAGGATTCAGGCGCATCATAGTATGTTAAGTATAGATAATTTATCGCAGATGATAATTAGAATTAAGGGGATTTATGGTAATAGGATTTTGGATATTGACCTAAGGGAATATTATAATTTTATCAAACCGAGTAGTTATTTTATGGGGACTTGTTTAGACTTTCCATTGTTCCTCATAAATTCCAACAAACCTTAGTCCCCATTCATCCTTTCATAACAACAAATGGAAAATTTTCAATGTATCTACAGACGGAATGCCCAAAGATTGGTGATTACCTTCTCTGTGAAGAAAGCACGAATTATTATCAATTACGAGAACAAGCCGATTGTATCCAGGGCATTATAGTCAGGCAATCTTTAGACAAATCATGCAGCCATAAAAAGGTCACAGTAACCAGACCAGCAATGGAGCACTTAGATGACCGTCATTATAGGCTTGCCTAAGTCTACAAAAGTTGAGTTGCGGTGTGAACGACAAGAATTTATTTAATTATCTGGAAGATACTTAGCGACTATTCCTCATGAATGCTCTTTTAAAGGATTTCTTCCATCAACCATTGAAGATCACTGAAATTCGGAACAGTATTAATTACGAAGACAATATGATTCGGTATATAAAATAAAGCAGAATTTTGCTCCAGAACCCTGTTAGTCCCGTTTCTCAATTCAATTCGTCCATGTATCATACAACACTACCACTGTATATTCTTCTTCTGGCATTAGCAATAACTTTATTTGCCATTTTTAAATCGAAGATATTTGTTGAAGACACCCATTATATGTCAGGATTATACAAGAAACAGAACTATTTCCCCTAGTCCAGAGGAGCCTGGTGTATCTGAACTTCCAGCAACATTCTTGCTCAAAGTTCTCCAATAGTTGCTGTTCTGAAGATGGAGGAATTACATACGGCACCCTAATGGAGATTGCTGACGCTGCTACACATGCTGAATTCCAATGATTGATGATGTAATTTGTATTCATTCTATTTTTACGCCTCGAATTGGCTATTGTTTTTTAGGCGTAGGGATGTGACGACCCCATCGCCCGCTGGTGGAATAGTCTGTGACAGAGATTATTTTACCAGTGCAATCAGTCAACCCCCTTCCTAGTGGGAGTGTCAAACTGTTGCCTTCGAGCTTCAGTGGAATGGGCAGGCACGACCGGGGCAGTACCACTGTCTTACTGAAGACCGGCGTGAAGCGGTACAATGGGCTTCACCTGTTGTATTCGCGTTTCGTCCGGTGATTGAGATTCCCGGAGCCCATCCCTCTTCCCCTACCCAAATTAAATAATGAAGGTGCACAACAAAAAGAAACTACCCCAGGGAGGTACCACTCGTGTCAGCGGTGGAGAATCCTCCTCTGGGCGTCCACCAACGGGAAGTTCAACACCCGCTGATGGCCGCACAGGCTGCCTTTCGTACTCTGGGGGGGGGGGGGGGCAACTCTGCGCTACAAAAAAAACATCGTTCTCGGGGCAAACAGGGCAAAATTTCCAAAGCGTCCCCCATCTCACTCACTGTGGATTTCTCAAACATTAGGGGGCTCAACTCCAACATCAACGCAGTCCACCACCACCTAGAGACTGCGAAGCCGGCCTTGCTCTTCCTTACTGAGACCCAGATATCCTCTCTGGCTGATACTTCCTACCTCTCCTACCCGGGGTATAAATTGTAACATTCTTTTGTGCCGCGGGCGGGAGTTTGCGTGTACGTCAGGGAGGATGTCTGCTCTCGGCGCCTCGGGACGCTTGAAGGCGTGGACCTATCTAGCCTATGGTTACGCGTAGACTGCGATGACCATCCGCGTTTCTACGCCTGCTTGTATAGGTCCCATAGTGGAAATTCCGAAACTGACCGACTCATCGAGCACATTCAAATGGCGACAGATTCCTTGCTCGAAAGGGTTCCAACCGCTGAAATCGTGATACTTGGCGACTTCAATGCCCACCATGCCGAGTGGCTTGGCTCTGAAACCACCGATCACGCGGGCAGATCCTTTCACGACTTAGCCTTGGCATATGATCTGACACAAATGGTCCCTGCGATTACGCGAATACCAGATGTGGAGGGTCATAAACCTTCTTTGTTGGACCTTCTGCAGACTTCACATCCGGAGAACTACCAAGTTTCCATCGACCCTCCTTTGGGTTCGTCGGACCATTGCGTGGTCCGGAGTAGAGTGCCAACCACGCGCCCTCCACGGCCTCGCTTTGCGGGCTGTCGTCGCGTGTGGCATTACAAGTCAGCAGATTGGGATGGGATGCGGTCCTTCTATGCATCCTACCCTTGGGGGCTGTTATGCTTTTCGTCGGATTCTCCAGATGTCACTGCTGACTCTGTCGCCGAGGTGGTGCTGCAAGGCATGGAACTCTTTATTCCATTCTCTGCAGTGCCGATCGGTGGCAAGTCTCAGCCCTGGTTTAAACGCTCTTGTATGGCGGCTTCACGTCGAAAACGAGAATGCTTTCGAGCCTGGGCAGACGCGGTGTCATCTCGCGGCTTAGAATCCGCCGAACTTAAAAAAGCATATAACTCAGCGTCTAGGTTTTTAAAACGAGAGATTGCCAAGTCAAAGTCAGAGCACATTGCCAGTTTTGGTGAGAGATTAGCTCGCCTTCCATCTGGGACTCGTGCGTTCTGGTCTCTGGCCAAAGCTGTCCAAGGGAATTTCTGTCAGCCGTCCATTCCATCTTTGCGTGGGAGGGGTGACTCGCTGGCCCATACTGCGAAAGAGAAGGCTGATCTTTTAGAGGGTACCTCTTTGCGTCAAACTCGACTTTGGATGACCATGGTAAACCACCACCGTTAATCCCGCGGTGTGATACTTCTATGCCGGAAATTGCATTCCGGATCCGAGCTGTCCGCAAGGCTTAATTCTCCTTGGACATCCATAAGTCGAGCGGGCCTGATGGCATCCCTCCGATAGTTCTGCGCACTTGTGCTCCTGAGTTGGCTCCGGTCCTAACGCGTCTCTTCCGGTTCTCATACTCACTCGGCATCGTCCCGAACGGATGGAAGATCGCTTCAGTACACCCGATCCCTAAAAAAGGCGATCGCTCTGATCCGTCAAACTATCGCCCAATAGCCATAACTTCCTTGTTCTCCAAAATTATGGAATCCAGCATCAATTGCCAGCTCTTGAAGTATCTAGAGGGCCACCACTTGATTAGCGATAGCCAGTATGGCTTCCGGCGTGGTCGGTCAGCGGGTGACCTTCTAGTATACCTAACTCATAGATGGGCGGAGGCAATAGAGTCCAAGGGGGAGGCACTGGCAGTTAGTCTTGACATAGCGAAAGCCTTTAACCGGGTGTGGCATAGAGCGCTTCTTTCAAAGCTTCCTGCGTATGGGTTGCCCGAGAAATTGGCTCTCCAGCTTCCTGGCTGATAGGAGCATTAAGGTCGTTATCGACGGAGCATGTTCCGACCTCAAACCTGTAAATGCCGGGGTCCCACAAGGCTGTGTCTTATCTCCGACCCTCTTTCTTCTGCATATCAATGATCTGCTGCAGCATAGCAGTATTCATTGCTATGCGGACGATAGTACTGGAGATGCATTATACACAGGCCGCGCAAATATTTCTCGGGCTGATGTCGATCAGTTCCGGAACAAACTTGTGTCTGAAGTCAAGACCCAACTAAGTGTAGCCTCGGACTGGGGACGACTTACCTAGTCCAATTCAACCCCAAAAAGACACAAGTTTGCGCGTTTTCCACTAAAAAAACACCCTTTGTCGCTACTCCTCTCTTTGAAGACACCCTCCTTAAAGCCTCAGCCAGCAACGGAGTACTGGGCGTCGACATATCGGACAATGTTCAGTTTCGCGATCATCTGGAAGAAAAGGCAAAACTTGCCTCTAAAAAGCTTGGTGTGCTCAGTAGGGCGAGACGATACTTCACTCCGGGCCACCGCTTGCAACTTTATAAAGCGCAAATTCGGCCCCACATGGAATATTGTTCTCACCTCTGGGCGGGAGCCCCCCAGTACCAGCTCCTTCCTCTTGATCGCATTCAACGTAGAGCGGTTCGATTAGTCGCTGACCAGTCACTCTCCGACCGGCTTGATCCTTTGGCGCTGCGTAGAGATGTTGGATCTCTCAGCATCTTCTATCGCATTTACCATGGGGTGTGTTCGGAGGAGTTGTTCGGATACCTGATACCTAATACCGGCAGCTAAATTTCACCTTCGGACATCAAGGCAGAATGCGAAATTCCACCCGTATCACCTTGATGTCTGTCGTTCCACCACTGCGCGTTTCGTAAGACATTTCTTACCACGCACCACCACGTTATGGAACAAGCTGCCCGCCACGGTATTTCCGAACCACTACGACTTAGGGTCCTTCAAGAAAAAAGCGTATAAATCCCTAAAAGGCCGGCAACGCACTCATAAGCTCTCAGCCACTTGAGTGTCCATGGGCGGCGACTTCACCTTTATGGTGGGCCTCCTGCTCGTTTGCCCCCTCTTCTATAAAAAAAAAATTGTAGTTTCATTTAATTTAAGTGTATTGTAATAAGTTCTTAATTAAATTCTAATATAATCTCTTAGTTTTTTTAATATTTATTATTCGATAATTTATAATTTGGAGTTTGTACGGCACATTTTTGCTGGCAAATAGTAATAATTAATTCTCTAACAGTTTTAAGGTTAAATTGTAAATAGCCCGAATTATTGGTTTTCTCATTGTACGTATTTGAAAAATTTCGCATTATTATTATTTTAAAAGGGGAGAATAACACAAAATAATAAAACTGATATTTATATTAGAAAATATTGTTTTTACAATCTTCACTCTTAAAACGAGGTTAACAATTACACGGCAAATATCGGAACATGGTAGCTTAACCTAAAACTCAAAACACTTGAAATTCGGCCGGTTAAATCTACATTTGTACAATTAATTTACAATTCAGTAAAATTTAACAATAGATTGTTTCACTTCAATTTTTTCATTCGTCAAAATCATTCCCTGTTATCATAAAAAAAAACAATCTGCCCGAAGACTATCTCTTTTCAACACAACACGACAGAAAGAGACGAAAAGCACTTTTCATCTCAATGAGAACATTTTTGTTCTTTATTAAAGTCCTAAAAATAACGCACACAAGACGAGATTTTGACTTTTCAAATTATGACTTATTACAGACTGAGCAAAACACAAAAGATTTATGGAAAATCGCTCAGTCTTCCTGTTCCTGGTATCTATACGGAATCACCGCGGTGCGGGCGAATGCTTATTCTGCTTTTGCTGCTCAAGTAAACGTTCCAGGGGCGATCCGGGCCCAGACCATAGCGACTGGAAATAATATTTGAATTTATACCTTTACAAAATGTTACATAAAGTTGGAAGTTCTATAAAAAAGAAGCTTTTTATCAGGACCGATCATTATACACAGCGGGTGCGCTGCTGGCCCTTAGACTCTTTCGCCCCTAGTCTACATCTCGGCAGTTCATTAGAATAAATTCATATTTAATAAAGAAAAATAATACAGATTACTAAGTTCTAAGAACTAACATACTGTTAAGTTCTTCCTCTTGGGGACAAAAAACCTATCAGTAGTCCACAGAAAAGAAATGCAAGTACCTGTTGAGGCAAGGCGTGCCTGGGTGCTTCGGAGCCGCTAAACAGTGAGTACGTATTTGCATCGCTCGTCTCGCCAACAGCGTTACCAGCCTGACCCTGCAGAGGTAAAGAAAAAATCTTAAAACTGAACATCCAGTTGTGTAAAATCTGTACAAAGATTGACATTTATTTGTTGGAGCCAACAACAACAGACTGGTTCGAATTGACATTCATTTTGAAAGACACGGAACGGAGCTTTGAGTAAAGGCGAGGAGTAACTACTGTAATAAATATATTTAAAAAAACTTCTGGGACTTAACAAAATCGTGGTGATCAATCCCAAGTGTCGAATACTCACCCCAATTGGGTCCAAAGGCTTCATCCCGTCCTTGTAGGCCTCGTTGAAGTTAAGCCTCTGTTGCATATCCAGGTTGGAGCCAAAGTTGTGCGCGTCGTTCGGGAAATTTGGCTTATCCAACATTTGCAGAGGCTGGTAATATTTGCCAAACTGAGGGTACATCGCTGAGTCGTAGCTGGGCGTGTTGTACCCTAAACTACCCACCGAGGTGTTGAAGTTGGGCGACGTCACCAAGCTCTGCAGCATCGGCATCTGACCAATGCTAGATTGCATATAGTTGGGTAATAAATTCTCATTTTTCTGAACATTTTGAACATTCGCAGCCAACTGCACGTTCGGGCCGATATTTTGACCCGGCATTTGTACATTTTGACCCATACCCTGCATATTTTGACCCGACATTTGATTGATCGGCACATTCTGGTATGGACTCATGTTGGGCACTTGGGGATAGAAGTTGGGCATAATCGGTTGCGTGAAATTGGAGTTAACGGGCTCCGGCTTCCACCAAGACACCGGATACGATTGGTCCGCCTGCGCCGGCCAACTCTGACGCTGGCAGGCGTTCGGCTTGAAGCTGTCATCCCTGAACTTGTTCTCGCTGGCCTGACTCTCCTGCGCCGCCTGCCAATACCTGTACTGGTTGGCGAAGCGAGGCGGCAAGTCGTTCAGGAAATTCTTCTTATCACCAGACACCTGGTAATTCTGGAACTTTCCCTCTTGAAACATATCCTGGCGGGAGCTTTGCTTCTGCAACGCGGCTGTGCGGACGTCTATCTCCTTGGGGTTGACGACCGGAAGCCGGATCCCTTGGCCGTTGGGATAATTCGGGGCGAAGGTGGTGCCGGGGTTCTGTAAGGCGTAACTCTTTTGATAGTTCAATCGCTGAGCTTCATAGTTTTGCTGCCAGGGTGAATCCTGCCTCTGTGGCATACTTTGAGTTGGGGCTTCCTTCTTCTCTTCCGCCTTCTTCGGTTCCGGTTCCGCGTTCACTAGATGTGGGTAACCGGCCGACTTGTCCTTGAGAGAGAGGATCCCACCAGTTTTCCTGCCAACCGGCAGGTGAGCCAGAGACTTCACCGCTTTGGATTGTATCGTTTTCGGTTTGTCATCTTTAGCCTCCACATCTTTGGTTGAGTCAGGTGTGGGCGGTGGCGACACAAACTTCACCTGAAGTATTTCACAATTATATTCGACTAGATCATTAATTACTCAATTTATCATGAGCCGTAATAAACGTGTATAAATCTGACCTGTTTGTTGACCTCCTCCTGCTTCCGCATGATGGCAGCCATGGCTATGTTGACCCTCGGCTTGCGAGACTCCTTCTTATCTTCACATTTCACTCCAGCTTCGCTGCTTTCCGTGTCCTTTAAACATAAATCATTCACTGACATTGGTCTCTACGACCCAGATCCTGACGAATAATTACGAAAAGTAATTTTAATCAAACAAAAAAGTATAATAATTTATGTCTTTGAATAAGTTACTTTCATAGAAATTCCTTTATAAATATGATATTATTTCTTGTGTCTCAAAATACACACACACACAAAGGCAACGGTGTGTGTGTATGTTGTGTAAAGTGTAAAGATATGTGGGTACCAACCGTCGTCTCCTCGTTGGTCGTGGCGAGGGCGCGTTCTTCCCGAGCCCGCTCCAACGAGCCTTGGGGCTTCAGAATTCCCACGCGTTTTTCGCGAACTAATTTAACATAAAAACATTATTTCATCAAATACTATATCAAAAACTCGCATCTTAAAAATCGTAAAACTCATTTTAATTTTTTTAAAAATCTCCAATCTTAAAAAAAATTTAATGTAATGTTTATTTAAAAAATATTTAATATTTGCAAACCCGACAGATATACACTACTCAGTTTTTTGCAGTCGGTTAAATTATAAAAAAAATCAATATTCGTAATTACCCTTTTCCCTAAAATCAGCCTCCGATATAATGATTGGTGGCGGTGTCTCGACAATTGTCTCTTCGGGCTCCGGGTTCGATTCCGTATGGAAGGACAACGATTCCAACGCTTCAGTCAATTGGTCACCGCCCACTGCGCTCGCAGTGAACGTTATTTTATCTTCCTCTTCGCTGTTAAAATTACACACATATATATTTGAATATATAAGAAAAATATCTTATAAAATATACAATTTAATATATCTAACATATAAAATTCTCGTGTCACAGTTTTCGTTCCCTTACTCCTCCGAAACGGGTTGACCGATTCTCCTGAAATTTTCTGAGCATATTGAGAAGGTCTGAGAATCGGCCAACATCGATTTCAAGAGACATTTTTTTATTATTTTTTTGGCAAAAATACGTTTGTCGGGATCAGCTAGTATATATATATATATATATATATATATATATATATATATATATATATATATATATATATAGCTAGTTTAGAGAATGTTACTTTGGTTCCTTGATGTAGAATATATATCGTATTAAAAAAAAATCTTAATAATTTCGTTAATGTAAATCAATAATTATATAATATATGTCTTACGTATATGTTAAATGTTCGGGGAATAGCTCCACAAGTTTCTTCCCGAGAAGCATAAGCCTGCGGACGCGTACTCTATGCTCCAACTCTGGCTCACCCACCAGACTGAGGCTGCTTACATCTGGCCTGAAATTATACATTTAAAACTACCCTCACATTCGTAAAACATCTCACTAATTCATCACAGATTAAACAGAATCACAGACAATGAGATCCTTTAAAAAAAACCATTTTTTGGTTTAACCTATGGCATACAAATATCTTACGTCACATCTCCGTCGGATTCCGGGAAGTCTTGATAGGTGTGGTTCTCAAATAATAGTCCTTTCAGAGCGCCCTCTAGCGGCAGGAAGCCGTTCAGTTCTTCGTCTTCCGGTAGCGGAACAGAGTCAACTATACAGTTTTAAATAATTTAAAAAGGCATCAGCAGAAATATAAACATAGCGATTTACCTCAGAGGTATTACGAAAACGGACAAAGAGTTCTTTAATAAGTATTTTCAATGCAAAGCTATAAAAAATCAGCTAAAATATATCTTTAAAAAAAACCTTAGTCCAGTTCTAGACAAGGTCGTGCTATGTATTAAGAATCTATGTGTAATAATAGTATATATATGATATACATTTATCATCGTTGATCGAGGCGGTATCAGCCAACTTGTTGAAGACGTGCGCAAGCGCAGCCCAAATTTGAGGCCGCGTTTTCCACGCTGATGTCGTCACCACTTTCGCTTGGCAAACAGTCCACTGCAGGAGTATTTTCACTGGAACAACACTAATCTATGTTATTGAAATTATGACTAGCTTCTAGATAGTCTTGAAAAACTGTGTAAATTTACATAGAGAAAGAATATATAATATGAGAAACCATTTTTATTAAGGAAACCAATTTAATATATGAGAGAAAATATTTTCAAATCAAAATAATTGAAATATTATGAATGTAATTACGCGTTGGCAAAGTCCTTGGGAGAGGTTGATCGGCAGTATAGGCCGGCAACAGCAACGCGAGAAGAGTCGCGGCGGCGAGTGAAGCGGCAAGTTGAGCCGCCCTTCCTTCGGACTCAGTCAGGGCTTCACTCTCCAACGTGAGGTCTTCGGTTGTTGAATGTACTATCCATATTATGACACAGGCCATCTAAAAAAATATATACCTAATTAATATTAAAAATACCTAAATAATAAGTGGGGGAAAGGGTTTTGTTATAACAACCCCCCCCCCCTCTCCTATGTTTCTTTTAAGAAACAAAAAATAGACATGATAAAAATTTTTTTGTTCCCTTTAAAAACGTGCCTGCGGACGAGCGAATCGACAGTTGGAGACGTCAATCAACGGGTGCGTTGCAGGCCCTTCAAGTACCCTTTTCTATACATAAAGACATCTTCTGATGTTCAACATGAAGCAAAATAAACATTAAAATCTACCTTGTTAAGTGTGAGGGAATCAAAGCTGTCCGTCGCAATGAGCGGTGATAATGAATAGTTTAACGTCTCGATTAGTTCAGATGCGCTGTCCAAACTGAAAATCAAAAATATTTCATCAATATTTGTATTATAAAAATCTATTTTAACTCACACTTCAATGATTTTTGCAATATGTATAGCTCAGGTATCATATCATACCTACAGGTATAATCTAAATAGTTTTTTAACATTAGCAAATAAAAAGCGAAATGCTGACAAAGGACACGTGCAACGCCATATTAACCGCTTATTTGTCGCCTTGTAAGTAATTAATACACTTAATATACTAAATAAAACAAAATGTGTTTCTGTATTTCTGCTGTAGATGGCGCTGAATGGAGTTTTCTGACTTATTATAACAAAATTGTTAATTTTAACTCACTGTTCAACTGTATGTAGGAAGTGTAAAGCTCGCAGCAATTCAGCGACATATGAATGCGAGTCCAGCCTTTGCTTGGTCATCGGGATCGATTTGACTTCCGTCACTCCTGTGAGGACTGGCAGATTTGACAACTCCTTGCCATCCCGACTGAAACATGGAGTGAATGAGAGAAATTAATTTGCTTAATTAATATTTTACAACACACTATGACTCCATTAATTGATATCTTGTTTACCCATGATTATTATTTTGCCATGTGTACTGCTGATTAGCTTCTACAAATGGAAACAAAGTGTGATAGAGAAAAATGATTACATTCCATTAAGAAAATGGTCTTAGTATGGTGAAAGATTAAAAATAATCACCTGGCAGCGGCAGCCAAAGTGCGTGCGAGATTAGCAGGCGCGGGTGGGAACGGCGCTCGTACGAGCAAAGAGCGAACATGCCAATACACCGCAGCTAGGCGACGACCTCGACGCCAAGCCACTAATGCTAGCTGTAAAATATATAAATCCTCATAACTTAGTGGATAGTTAAACAAACTAAACTCTCTGAATATAAAAATAAAGTATATATTTTTTCAAATTTTGAAAAAAGTTGACCATAAAAAAAAAATTACTTGGTTATACGGCTGTCCAGAATGGGGGGACACTGCCAAAGCATGTCTATAAAATGTGTGGGCAACACGGAGTTGTTGTCTATAACGGGCCAAGTCACCAAGGTGAACAAGGCAATGCTGACAGGCATATCTTGCTCCAGCTACTCCATTCTTACTGATAACCATTCCTCCGGTGACTTCCCAACCTTCTATTGCACCAACAAGTGATGCACGGCGTCTAAAAAACATATATGACATTATTGTTTAAAGTATACAAATATCATAACGAAAGAGGTAGAGTAAAATAAATAATCTGTAAAAAATAATAATGCATCATATGATGATGACAAACCTGAAAGGTAAATCCAATTTGTATGTTGAACAAATCTGATGTAGCAGACATAAGTAGAAGCCAGCTGCAGCCTGCAATACCCAAGATAACATTGCTTGTCCCTCACTCCTTTGACCATTCTATAAGTTAAAATCACACACATATATATATACATCATTGAATAATAAAGAGATTTATGATTTTGAAAAATATTTTAAATAAAAAAAAACCAAATATAAATGATTTTATTATATATTTTAGAGTTCACCTTTCTATCTTTAGATATGGTCTGTAATGCTTCTATCTGCTGCTTAAATCCAACATTCCAGAGGTCTTGTTCTACTTTCTTTTCTAAGGCGTAATCCAAATCTAACGTCAAAACTTTCTGATAAGCCTGAAATAAATGATCTTTAAAACTTATTTGTACAATATAAAAGTTTGGTTGTCATTTAAAAACTTGGTTATTAATTTAATATTTAAAATTGTTATAATACTCAACAGTAAATAAAAGCTGTGCCAATTGCAATATAACTATTGATTGATACAGAAATAACATATGAAGCAATAAATACAAAGGACTATTAAAAATATAAGCTATACCAGACCAGACCATATATATATAGTTTTATATATGGTCAAAGAAAACAATAATGTCCAAAACTTACTTTTTGCAACTGTTGTTGAATAGCCCAAAGGCTTTTATCTTGCAACATAGAGGTTCCACCATTACATTTTAAAACTTTTTGTTTCAACTCTTCAGCTTCTCTGAAAACAGGCAATTGCTTTTACAGGAAATCCAGAAAAAAAATTACATAAATATAGAACTGTTAAAAAAGTCATTATTTTGATGGCACTAACCTTAAGACTTGAGCAGCTGCGTTTAACACCATTCTTAAATGAGGCTTAGAGCCTCAATTTTTGTCATAGCATTTGGAAATAAAATATATTTTTAATTCTACGCTAGCCTAACGAAAAATAAAATTTTCTAAAAACAATTTGCCATCAAAAAAAATCTAGCATTTTAATTTTTTAAATTATATGACCGCTGTCATGAGTCATTACGCATCAAGACTGACACCTCTCACCACACTCCACAGGTGTAGGTGAACAAGTCAACAATTGACACATCAAAAAGATGAGCCACAAATGAGTATACAAAATACAAATCATGGCACTGATTTTTTTATACGAAACAAAAAGTCTTCATTTGGTTTTAAAATAAATTGCAATAACTTATTATTCTGCCATATATCAGTAATGGAGCATCCAATATCCTGCTGCAAACCATGAAGGTTCACTAATTAATTGACATTTTTGTTAAGCCCCAACCTGAGTTAAGCAATATTTTGTTATCAATTCAATCGAGATTAAACCTTAAAACATTTTTCATTATTTTTAGAGGAAAGCATTGTATAAAGCCTAGGCAGAAGTGCCTGCCTAATATTGTTCTTATCTTATGCGACATAACACATACTTAGCCTGTGCAATAATGTACCATTTTTTACTCTACAATTGCTTACAATTACACTTTAAAAAGTATAGTAAAAAAATAACCATTATTGATTATTATTAAACTTTAATTTTATTATTAAAATTCAATTAATTCGAAAATATTAGAACATAATATTTCAAGGGTTTATATAAAATAAATAAAATTGTTTATTATTAAACATTTTAATATAATATAATTAAACACAAGCTTATAAATTTTTCCTCCTTAGGAAACTAAGAATTTACACAATTCTCGTATCAATTCAGCATTATTAATTTCATCAAATATGTTATTTTCTAGAGCTACTTTATTTTTTTTTATGAACATTAATGATGCTGTTTTTAAAGAAAAAGAATTATATGAATCAGCTACAGCTAACATTTCCAATGCATTGTCTATTGCTATTTGTTGTATTAAAGCATGTTCTGATAATTCTCTTAACCCTGTTAGATTATACTTATCTGCAAGTATAAGCATATTAAAAAAATTAATGTTTTCCACATCTTTTAGAGTCCCGGAGTAAATAAAATATAAAAGATGCTGTAGATCCACTTTGTTTACATCTATTAATTTAACATAGTTATTTTTACTCTCGGCAGTGTCTTCCTTCAGCATTGCCCCAAAAACATCACTGTGAGCCATGAGCAAAACTTTGTGTACTTTCAACTGTTCTCCATCTTCTGATTCGATAGTAAAATCAGCAGCAATTGGGTCTTCTAAAAGTGGACTAAAGTCTAGAGCCGCCTCCGAATTATTGGTACCCTCATCATTCCCAACAAAAGATATGGGTATAAATAGTTTTTTATCTTTTAACATATCCACTTCAGTAATATCAAAACTGTATGTAGTCACATACTTCAATGTGGATTCTGCTAGTTTTCCAAAATGGTAATTGCTTTTATCCAGACTAAGATATGCAACACTTTTATTTTTATCAAAGATAACTGCATATCCACTACTTAAGCTAAAGCTGACAATACCTTCAAGCTTGTTTGTGATAAAAATATGAATCAAAAACACTTCACCAATCTGAATTGTCCTTACAACAAACCAGTATTCGGCAATTTCTAGCATATATGTTCCTCCTATATCATAGTAATTTGGACGATGAAGTTTTTCATAAATAGCATCAATACATAAATACTTTGCTTCACGTGTTTGACAGGGTTGATGTCCAAGAACAACATTATTATCCTAAAAAATAACATTAATTAACAACGTTTTGGCTTCAGTAGCTTTATAATTAAATATAATTGAACATACCATAACAAAATCCATTTTTTCCATCATACAATATTGTTTAAGGTTTATTACCGCAGGGTTGAAGTAATGTTTTCGATTTAGCGTTTTATATAAATGGACGATGTATGAGTCAGTCGAGCTACAGGAAAAACTTGATAGTTGACGACAATCACAATTACAATTTAAAAATTATACCTATACTACAAATGGCAACCCGATGAATAAATAATTTATATAGGAGTGATGTAAGTGATGTACAATTTATACAATTTTGTAAAAAAAAGAATAATTTGAAGAAAAATGTTAGGCTTGTTTTTATAAAATCATCAACTGATTGGGACGTTGTTACTTGTAATTATTTTTATCAGGTAGTACGCTTAAAAATTGGTTTGTGTAAATTATGCGCGATAAGTTCACGTTTGACTATAATTAAGCAAATTTTAATGATCAATTAAAAAGCACCACACTTAACGTATTGCTATATACTACGTGTAGTTACTATTATATGTTATTCGTTTTATTCAAATTAAGCAATTAATTAAACCTTATTATTTTACAGGACTATTATTTTGGCCTTAGAATATAGATAGGTACCACAGACTAAAAATAATATATATTTTAATGTTAAGTATATAACAGATACACAATTGTATAGTATGTTTTAATTTTTATAAATATTTCTACAAATTTCACTTTGAGTAAATTTCAACCACAAATAATTCTTGCCTTGACAACATAGGTCAATGATTACATCAGCATTTTGCATTTGCCGAACCAAGTACAGCAGCCTAATCACTATCCTCTTACAATAAGTATAAAAACAAACAAAATATTTAATTGATTTTATTAAAAAAATATAGTGCATATTTTTCTTATCTATATAGTTTGAAATCGTTTTAAAGTTGTCTTAACGTTTGTTGTTCCATTTTTCTCATAACTTTGAACTTCTCTATCTCTATCAGCTTCTTTAAGCATGGGTTGCCTGGTAGAAATGGCAATTCAGCAATAAGGCCACTTGTTCATCCATTCAGTTTTGTTTCACTGTTTTGCTTAATATATATTATTTATATAGACAAAAAAAGGTTTCAGTTAACAATTACATATATATATACTGCAATTAACCTTATTTAAATATTTAAAAAAAAACTCTAATAACTATTTATCAAAAAAAATATGTTCAAACAATTTCTTGGTTAATACAATATCGTTAAGGTTTTTCCAAGCATCAGTTTCTAGCACCTCTGGGTTTTCCTTAAAAAATTTAAAAACACATTTCTGAACACCTTCAAGTTGATATTTTTGTGATAACATTGCAATATCTAAAGCATTTCCAACACACAACTTTTCTCTAATAGTAGTCTCTATGAGCGGGTATAATTTATTTAATTGGAATTTTTCAACTAACTCCAATAATAACTCGCTGTCATATTTTTGTATGTCCCTTATCTTTCCAGAATATATATATTCCAAAAATAACTCAATAATTTCATCTTTCATATCGAGAAACACAGAATCAGTGGCGGTCGATTTAATCATATCTCTCAAAACAGGGCTATGAGTGCACAACATAATTTTATGAGTGGGAAACTTTTTATGGCTTAAAGATTCTAGAGTAAAATCAGTCTGTTGTTTTTTTATAATATTGCCTATATTATGTTTTGCTTGAAGTTTTTCAACAATTGCTAAATCAAGTCTAAAAGTAGGTGTTACTTGTAACTTAATCGGAATAATTAATGATCGTGTATTAAAAACACTTTCTATGTCAGTTTTACAAAAGTTAAATGCTTTTATGAAATGGCACTGGTCTGGTTTAGATGATTTGAACGATCTCCATATTAAGTCATCAGACAGAAAAGCATAATCTTCATTCTTAGTTTCAGTTATTAAGTTACAAGATTTACTTATACCAACAGAGAAAAATCCCACATTCCTATGGCAAACAAAAAGATTGATCAAAAGATTGTCGGAGGGGCAGATCTCGGTCATTATGTAAAACCACAACTCTGGTTTTTTATCAGAATATGTACCTCCCACACCATATTCATCACTTTTCTCCAGCTTATATCCTATGTCGCAGATACAAAGATTCTGGGCATCACTGGTTTCACATTCTTGTACACATGATATTGTAGACTTTTGGAACTGTAAATAAATATTCTTATTATAATCATAGTTTTTTAAATCATCTTTCATGATCATTAACAAATTGGCCAATAATATTTTTCAAATGATTACCATTAGAGGCTTTTTGCTTTCTAAAAATCCATTATCTAGTTCAGCCATTTCACTGTCTTCCATTTTACACTTTGTGGATACTGCAATATATTACAGAAAATGAGTTGTGATACAGTGAGACAAATTGCACCATAATAAAATATATTACAGAAAATTATCGTTGGCTTGATACCATTTAATATTTAAACATACCTATTTGTTTTTTCTACTGATAAAATATAACTGGTTTTAGAGACGTCATAAACAAAATATAGCGAGAGATGTGAGTCGCCAAGTAGCACAAGTTAAAATGTAGTTAACGCCCATAAATCTTATTTAACTGTTGAAGTACCCTTAGATGTAAGAAGTTAAACAGAAATACAGCAAGGTGATTGAATCACTCATTAAGAATTAAGGATTTTTTAAAATTATAGTCAAGTTAGTCGAGATGGCAAACTTTTGACTACAAGCTTAATGACTAATGTACTACTTCTCGCATAAAATTGATATAAGATATCTCATATGTCAAATGCAAATTTTCATTTTTGTAAATAGCAATGTCAAAAAAAACAATAGTAATTTAAACTTATGTCAAGTTGTTGTGTTATTATTTGTTAATACGATGCGATATCTACTTACTGTGTTTTTTTTGTGAACAGCTGTTATAAAATAACGGAGATAATATGTTATTCCGTTTCAAATTAAATACCTACTTGCTATGTCCAACGTTTATAAACCTGTGTGGTTGACAATAAAAATCTTGCTATAAACTTAGAAACTAAGCTTGCAAATTACGAATTTTACAAAAATTGTTAAGTCTATCATTTATAATGTGTAGCATTCTGTTGCAGTATTTTATCGAATACATAAAGAGAAATAATACCGTTATAGGCACTGAGTACTTATATATTTAATTTTTTCTTCTTTCTTAGTGATTATTGCGGTTTTTTTTTATTTTGCAACTATTTTCAATTATTATATTTCCACTTCCACAATTAATTGATATCGTGAATTCGTAAAAAGATTTTTTTGAGAGATTACTTTCGTTTATTACTGATTCCAGACCAACTCCAGCTATATAATATAAATTTCGCTTGCCGCAAGACTATTTCTAGGGACTTCTAAGAGCCTATTAATTTATAATAGCAAATCATACAAAACAGTTTGGCGCTGAGCATTCAGGCGCGTCACGATACTTTTTCCTTATTCCATCTCCATGTTCCAACATCTCGGCAATGCTGCATTTTCAAGGACAGGTCTATCAGTAGTCACCAGTCAGTTGGCTGCCAGCAGCCGAGCGAAACGCACGATGGTATCGCTATGACGGCACAACGCGATCGGCGCGACGACAATGTCGAATTGCTACCTTTGAAATCTATGCTAGTGAACAATAATTACAGAGAAGATGAAGTGTACTATCCGCCGGCACCACCCATTAATAATAACCCATCGAGTTCAAATCTTTACGACTATACGCTCCTGTCTAAACGCACGCCGGCCTCAAAGCGGTATTTTCTTTGTATCCTTTCATCTAATAATGCTTCAAAAGCATTTTAAACAAATAGAATTCTTCTACGTTTATAAATTTATATAAACTATGTTAGTTTTACTCTACCTATAGAATTTTCTACATCAATACGTATATTATGTAAATATAAAAGAGTGATTTCAGCTTAGTATACAGATTACCATCATTATTCAATTCGTTGTATATATTAAAGCGAAGTAAGACTGCATAATATAAAAAAATTGGAACAAAAAATTTAGCAGAAAATAGATTCACAGGTGAATGAAGATATGCCGGTGAAAAAACTGCTAAATTGCACATTACAAAATCTAATAAAAAGCTTCTAATTAGCTTATATTTAGCTTAGCTTATATTTAATAGTACCTATTTTTTAGAAATATTGCTTTCATAGTAAAACTGTTTTGTATTTTAGGCTCTTGTCAAAAAGTAATCAGCCGTCGCCTATGCCACTCTTGACACTGTGTGGAGCACCCCCACCTTCTAGAAAACGTGAGGAGTTAGCAGCTCTCGCTAATTTAAAGAAAAAGGTGGCACCCGCACTCTTACATCAGGATAGGTAAATAACTCTAACTATGTTACCTACTTGTAAATAATCATTTCTTTACAATGGAACAGATTTAACGTCTTTCTCAAAAAGCTGAACGTCTTTTAATGCCTTGGAACATATATTTTCATCCCCAAGTCCTCAGTAATATATAAATTATAATGTATATAGAGAGAAAAATGCTACTGTTGACTATATAGATATTTCTATCCTCCTGATAGCGCAGTATAATTAAACCAGTGTGTATCTAGCACTCGGAAATTACAGTGCAATGTTTTGGTTTTAATTACTTTTCTCACTTCATTTCTAAAGACTATGCTATATCAAAGTAAACACACAAAACTACAAGTAAAAGTGTGATACCAATCAGGTTTAATTGTTATGACAACAATCAACTAAATCTTATCGCAAATGTAATAGAAAATTATATTTGTAAATAGTTGTGATATTAAATATTTTAAAGATCAAACTTTTTTAATTTAATTTTTGTTTTGTTGTTTAGTTTGTTTATTTAATATTTTCATAATGTAATTATTTAATTTGAAATGTATTGTTTAGCCAATGTAATATATTACAACTTATAATTAGTTATAATGTAATTCTAGCAAATCTGAGGACACCGTATTTTCATGCAAACATATATTTTTTTAAACAATAAATTAGGCGCCGCTCTCTAGAAGACATCTTATCTTAATTGTTATTTTCCTTAATACGATTATTTGTTTATTTATTCACACTTTATTGCACTTAAACAGTAGAAGTAGACGATGTTAATACATATAAGAGCAACGGGTGGCCTTATCGCTGATAAGCGATCTCTTCCAGGCAACCCACAAAATAAAAGAATACCTAAAATACAATTTGACTGGTGCTTTGTTTACGCAGAGTTTATCAAAATTAATGTAAGATTTAAAGCGTGACCTTACAATTCAAAATCAAATAAAATCATTATTATTATGTCTATAAATATATTTAAAAAATTAAATCCATTAATAATAATCTAATTACATTTAGCATTTGCAGTATATTCATTTAGATTTACTGCCATTTCTTAAAACATTACCAAGTAATTACGTAATTAAACGAATTATTTTAATTAACATATCGTACAAGGAACCTTGAAGTTTATCGCAGATCTATTATTAGCCCCAGACACGCACCCCTTGAGGGGTGATTTTCTTTAGCGCCATTTCCGAAGTTGTCACGAACACCGACGATGTTAAAAGATAAACCCACTTGTTTCAAATTTATTTATCATTGTTATACTTTCTAATAAATTACTTTGAAAAATGTTGGCACGTTAATCTTTTTATTAGTCCTGCGAAACGATATGTATTTCAGAAAATTTAACCTACGAAATAAACACAATACGTGTAAATAGAACGATAATCAAACTGAGATCAGCATGATCGTTAAAAAAGAATCATATCGATCATAAAATGTTAATAATGTCAACACTCGCTTAGAATGACGTTGACAGATGTCATTTATAATCAAAATTAAATAAACTTAAACAACGTAATTATCGTAAGTTATTTACAGCCGTAAAACGATTATAAATAACAATTTTGGCACGTGGGTGAAAGTTTAAGTTCACAAATACATTTAATAAGATTTGACCCATATTTCGACGAATTTAAACTAACCTTTAATTTCAGGAGGACAATCAAAAACCAGGACTCAACAGAAAATGAAACAGAGCAGCTCGATAACCGGCCTAAATTGTTACAAAAGGTAAGTGACACTAACATTTAGGAGTATATTCTTATAGCAGCCACTACCAGAGAGTTTATCAAAAGAGATACAGCCGCGTCCTCGTCTATAATTTATGAGTGATAAATTGCCAGACTTATGAAAACAAATATTCACTTTTATAGTTCTTACGTAGTGTAATCACAAACAACTCAAACTTCGAAAAACACGTATAAAGTTTTATTAGCGTAACAAAGTTTTGGGTTTACGATGTTGTTTCTACTTGTCCCTACAAGTATTCTCATCCGAATGTGTTACTTCTTTACTAGTGTCCTATGACATCAAATCGGGGCAGAGGGCAGATATGATATTTCTCCATTCTTCTCTCTGAAGCCTTCCGCCTAAGCTCAATCCAAGTCAGACCAACGTTTTTAACTTCCGCGATGATAGATCGCCGCAAAGGCTGCTTGGGTCGGCATTGTTTGCGCCGTCTCTGTGGTATCCAGTCCAAAGCTTTCCTTGGGATATGGGACGAATTTCTCGAATCTGCACATCAACAGATGTTCGTGGCACATCCTCCAGAGTACAACTCAGAAGGATGATGATCCAAATGTGTTTTTTTATACTCCATTGTGGAAGGCATATTGGAGTCTTACGTCTTACAAGCATTTTGTCCGGCTCGAAGGATCAAATCTATTAGTCTAGTAATATACATTTGAACTATTGTCGTACGTGAGGAATTAACAGAGTACCTACTATGTAAGTTTGTATATTCTTTACTTACCTTAGCTCGAAACATTGACGTAATATCTGTCTGTATCTGTGTATCTGTATATGGTTGTGTCTATTCGCTATTTGCAAGTGCATCAATCAAATTTCATCCATAAAACATGAGCAGTCCCAGTTTCATTTCTCCTTTGATATTAATGTCGTGCCTAAAATAGAACATCAATATTCACAGAACCAAAAGGTTAAAATTTTCGAACCACATGTTATGTTGTTTTTAAATAGCAAAGCCAGCCTTCTGGATATATTAACTATATAAGTGCATAACCTCACATTTAATTAAGTTACTTTAAATATACTCAATTTTTTATGTGTATTAAAATCGTTTATTTTTGTTACAAAACTCAGATAGTTGGGGCATTCTTCTCAAACTTTTTAAATAAACAAAAAATAAATCTAAGAATTACAATTTGACTGGTTAGGGATGATTTTGACCTTGACCTTCATGGGTTCTCACGACCTTGAGTCCTTTATAGTATCATTCCGACGGAAATAGCAATAAGGAAGATAGGAAATCAATGATGTCTCAGCAATGTTTCGTTACTAGGCAACCAAAAACAATTGGCTTTAAATAACTTAGAAAAGTCGCGGATCTTGTGTTTTTATTTATTTGTAAACAAATTAGTTATTTTACTAAAGTCTTTTTGACCTACCTGTCGATTGATCTACTTGTACTTAATTTCTAGCTATGTTAATATTAATGGTTTATTATCAGTAAAACGGCCCGTATAGGACAATTTCCTTAGCGATTTTTGGTTTAACAAATTGACCTAAATCAACTTGGCTCAGTTGCAAAATGGTGAAGCAAATAATAGATTTTTATTCTTTTGTAAATTTATAGAAATTAATAGATCATTTGCATAGTCTATGGTATAATAAAGTTTTTGTGAACGTCCCCTTTTGTTGGGATTTTCGAGGTACCACGAAACTGGTTCAAGGCGATGCCTTGGTGGTTAGAAATAGGTCATAACGGAATTGAAACTTTCGTAGCCAACATCAACTTTTAGCGGTTTGCCGATCTACTTGAGTAGAGTTCAATATTGAAATCGGGATTGAAGTCTTACTTTCAATAACACAGCAGTAACGCGTCCTTAATTAAAAAGATAAGTAGTAAGTACTTAATAATAAACTTTATAATTACTCACAATTTAATCGATAACTTCACGTTACACAAAAATGTACGAGTCTGCCTTACACATAAATCGTTAAAACCAAATTTATGTATAAAAATAAATAAAAAGGATGTAGACATATTTCGACTAGAATCAATGTGAATTAAGAGACATTTCTAATATATGTTATAATCAAAAATACTTAAAATATATTTATTGATTTTTAATTTGTATTATCAGGATAGTGCTTCCATTTAAGTAACAATGTTGTGGTCTTTTGAGAACACGTTCTCTTATTAATAAAAAAATACACAAAATACAAAGATAACAATGAATTACACGAAGGGTTATTACAAAAACAAAACAAGTACCGATACCAGTATAACTATACATAGACATTATAATTTAATTTTATCTAATTTTATCGAAAAATTTGTAACTTTAGTTCAATTATTAACATACAATATATTTACGTTTGATAGAGTCCCTTAATGAGTTCTTCACTTATAATATATGATTGTTTGGTTGTTTTTTAAAATTGTATACCTGTAATGCTGTGCATCCCTATAATTTATGCACATACATGCCTTGTGTGTTTTTTTTTGTATTTTTGTTCGGGTTATGTTTGTATGTGTGTTGTCAGTGTGCCTTATTAAATAAATAAAAAATAAAATAATTATCTTTTTACCTTTTATTATCGTCTATTTATACCAGGCCTTTCCTGAAAGAGATGAATACGTATCGACGCAGTAGTTTTACGCAGACTGCAGAAACCCGCACTCATTCATTTGTCAATAAGATGCTGCATTTAGCTTTTGTGAATGCGACACTTTCAATTCATATCTGCACCGTTAAAACTTATTTAAAGCTCTAAACTTAGAGCTTTAAATAAGTTTTAACTCAGAAAGTCTAACTAGACTTTAAGAGTGTTTAAGACTGGTGTATTGTAAATGACACTTTTGAACATTGAAAACCAAAGGATAATCGTGGTTGTGGGTTGGTTGGCTTTAGAAATCTCCTTTTTTATGAAACAGGAGGCAAATGACTGGGAATAGTATACTCTCTTCTTGAAGGGGCAACTGGTTACATGTATCATTCAAAGTGGGGCACTTAGCCACTATTTTACTAATACGATAAAAATGTGTTTTTTTTTTAATTTCTTAAACCCATGCAGAATAAAACAGTTTACATAGTAAAGAAAAGATAAAAAACAAAGCCATAATAGGGTTAAAACATTGAAAAATAAAGTAAATCTAAGATCAAAAACAATAATAATAATAATATGAACAAGTGGCGTATACCAAGTGAGTGTGTATTAGTGTGTGTAATGGTGTTTTAACCAGTTTAATGTACACGAATGTATAATATGTGCACGAAATGCAACTTTATTAAATTAATGGCTCGCCAGCAACATTTACAAACACTAAGCTTGGAACTATTGCATGCGAACACGCGGCTACAACTATTTTTGTCTTGTCTAATAAATTTTTCAAAAGTTTATGTAGCGAGACAAAAGTGGAATGGAGGTTTTATTAATGTATTATATTCAACTACAAAGTGTTAAGGTTCATAATTTTTCTGACACAATATTTATGCCAGGAATAATAAAATTTGTTTTTTTTTTTATTTAAATATCCACTCCATTATCCACATCGCCGGTAGCTATTCCATATTCATGACATATGACATTATGTTAATTAATGTTTTATTAATCTCCCTATATTTTCAGACGCCACAAAGCGAATAAGTATATCTATATTATATTAAAAGATATATCTTTTTGACTACCAAATTTGGCACTCAGCCAACGAAAGCTTCTCGTATATTTCGTGCTTAGGACAATGCACGTAGATGCTTTAGGAGACAGTATAACTAAGTTAATGAGGTCTAGACAAGAATTTCGTATGAATAAATTCGTTTCTAATAGCTACAATAGTTTAGGTTCAAAGTTAAGTACAGAGAATGAAACAAAAGACAACGATAAGGATAAGGACTCCTGTGGGCTTCATTTGTTTAGATCCTTTTCCTTGGCCTGAGAAGATACAACAAACTCGGCTATCATTTATAAGCGTGAGCACTGTTTCACAAATTTCCTTATTTCAGCATTTGGGACGATTCATTCCCAAGCTTTCTATTTTTTAAATATCTCCATACACTGTAATAGGACTAGCTCAACAAATTTTCTCAATCAACTTTTTGAATTTATTAAAAGATAATTTAGAAACATTTGGGAGTTTCTTGAAAATGCGTATTCAATATATATTAAGTCTCAGGGTTCCTCAATTATTTCGCGAATACTGGTGCTACTTACTTGACTTTGTTTGCCTTAATGCTCTTCGTATGGAAGTTTGTTAAGCATCTTCTTAATTATGACTGAGCATTTTTAATTCTGAAGTGTTTTATATACCTCAGATTATATTCGTAGGTATTACGAACAAGACCTGTTAGTATGGTAGTGCAGTGGAGTGAAGTGAGGACAGCGTGGCAGGACAGTGATTTCATTACGGAGTGCCTGTGTTGGCATAACGTCTACCGTCAGAGGCATGGAGCACCCCAACTGTATATGGCTCCTGAGGTAATGTCCACACAAGTCAACATGATTCCTTATCATTAGTAACTCTAAGCTATATCTTCCGAAAGGTTACTCACCTTAACAGTACTATTTTTTAAAGTAAGCACAATCGTTTACCCCTTTTTTATGTTTGAATAATGTCAATCAACATAAAATCTGTGAAAATCCCAAATTTGGCAAATAGAAGATGTTATCTGTGGATTCATCAATTTCCGAGGTCATTGACATATAAGACTCGTAAGAAAATGTTAGAACTGATGTCTACGCAAGGTATCTTAAGGATTCTTAGGTTAACTACTATTGCAAAGTTTTATGTAGCAGAAAATAATGTTGGTTAAATCACAATGTCTCGTCTCGTGAGATCATATGGATCAAAAGTAATTCCTAGGTTCTCGTACCTTTTGGGTATAATCCCTTATTAACTGTGTAAATCTTATTAAATATGAAACTGTAGTTTATTATACTGCAGTCACGTTACGTTCAGATAAATATTTTTGTCACTTGGGACGTGTAGCCATTCTCCCTTTCGGCCCAATTTATTTGTTTGCAAAATTGAAAATCATTATTCCATTAACAATACAAATATTCAATTATGGAACATTTGCGCAGTTGGGTTACTCATTAAAATTTAACCTACCCGCTCCCGGTCCAATTCTGGTGCACTGCGGTGTGCCTATTAAAAACAAAACATATAATAACTGTCAGTACTTTTTTTTATAATTGCAATTGCTAAGAACCGTTTTATTTTCTATAACTGATCATTAAATTTTAATTAAATACAGATTACACAGGGTGGAAAAATAGGTCACCCGTTACGTTAAGTAAAAAATAATGACTAAATAAAATCTTACGTATACTAACGAGATGTCTTGTGTATGATTTTATGAAAGAGCCTAAAGCGTTGGCCCACATCTTGTGTCACTTTACGTATGTCTTTATTTTGAAGGGAGACCGGTATGCAATAGTGTAATTATTTTTTTCTATAGAAGTATTATTTAATATTTTTGTATTATTCATTATATATATATCTCTTGCATCAGTCCAATTGTATTATAAGTTTTCTTTTATTTTGTGGGTTGCCTGGATGCGATCGCTTATTAGCGATAAGTTCGCCCGTTGCTCTTATATGTACTAACATCTGTTATCACCATCTATTTTTACTGTTTAAATGCAATAAAATGTGAATAAATAAATATTAACAACATTATCGTAAAATTTCAAAAAGTATCTAACTTAATTTAAATTTTGTTAGGATAATTACTAACTCTACGGGGTTTTATAAATTATATTCTTCCCTATAGTTATGCGACTACGCCCAGGCGTGGGCAAACCACTTGGCGCACACCAACAAGTTTCTGTACAGGAACGACCGGGATGTTGGGCAGAACCTCTACCAGAGACCCGTCAGCGATATACAAACAGAAATTACAGGTTTATCCATTTTGCGTTCGTTGCTTATAGAAAACAATAATTTTAAAAAAAACAATTTCTTTTATAAGTATTGTCTAAAGAATCAGTTATAGACGAGTTACACTTTATATTGCTTTGTGTAAAATAAATCATTGTACACTCGATATTTATAAACTGAAATAGTTATAAATAGTAAGTAGTGTTTATTTTTAGGGCAAGAAGTATCCTCATACTGGTACGCAGCGGTGCGGCAATACAGCTTTTTCAAAGAGCCAGATGTCCTCCATGCTAATGTTAATGCCGGTGAGTATTGATCTTCATTTCGATATCGCCAGGATTCTAATTCTCAGTGACACCTTTAATGTTTTTTCTTACCGTTGGGTAATTCTATTTATTAGTCCTTTCTTAAAGCAAATAGCTATTGAATTATTTAGATACCTACCATAATAATACTTAAAACTACTAAAAATGTTGTCTATGGTCATATTGATATGTTCATATAATCTTTAAAAAAAAACGGTTTACCTGTATGAAAAACGAAGGCGTGTAAAACCATATAGGACCTACAATAATAATACGACCTCAGGTCATTTCACCCAAATGGTGTGGGTATCGACGCGCTTCTTTGGAGTCGGCAAGGCCCGTTCTCGAGCTGGCAAAGTGATAGTGGTGGCAAATTATTCACCGCCTGGAAACATTTCCGGCCAATTCGAGACCAATGTGTTTCCACCACTTCCGGACAACACTCCCGAATTACCCCCGGAGGAGTGACGAAGGTTCTCCATACGTGGTAGGAGGCTTAGGATTGATGCCACGATGAATAGATAAGTATCCTAAAATCTATGAGAGCATAGGGATAGTTTATTATACATGTGTTAAAACCGCTTCCAAGTTAGATAGTTTTAAGAGGATAGACATGCTCTGGTAGATAATATTTCCTTACATTTATTAATAACTCTCACAATAGTTCCCTGAAACCAGTAAAATACCTTTACCTTACATTTTCTTGACTCAGGTTTATTTATAAGTAAAACTATTCAGGTCCTAAATATAACAGTGTTTTAATGTCTGAAACTTTCTCACACTAAAAATTATTATTATAAATGTTAATATATAAAAAATCTTCAATATTATTTCAATAAAAATAGTGGTTAAAATATATGTGTAGCCTTTAGAAGGTAAACAAGCTTAATGTTATAAAATTTTGTAGAAAATGGTTGTTTCGTCTGAGCTTACATTTGATAACGGTTTTTGCTAAAAGCAATAATTTTATGCACAATATTAACACAACGAGACTAATATTAAGAGTTTAATATCATTGCAGCCTAACGTTTAAATAGTACACATAAATTAATGCATCGATTTTGTCAGTTATAAATAATATAATATAGAACAAATTATATTGTCTATGAAAATCTTGTACATTACAAGTACCAAAAATGATTGCGACGACTCCTATGATTTGTTCATGAGATACTTGCTTGTTAATAATGAATAAATGTTAACTAGGTACTAAAAATACAAAGGCTTGAGAAAAAATTGTAGCATCCTATTAATAAAAAAAAACATTCCAGTGTATGTCTACTATACTGTCAAAAAACTTACATGTTATTAGAGATTTCCACTATTATACAGCTTACTAGATTTTATTATAAAGTGAACATTGTTTTTATTACCAAACATTTCTGCTACTCTGCCAGTAGAACATTTTTAAATCTAAGCTCTTCCCTTCACCCAACATCCGTCTTCCTCTAAGGTTGATATTCTTATGTACACTTGTTAAATATTGTCCTGCTTAGGTATAGATTTTCAAATGTATTTAAATACAGATAACACCAAACTTAAACAAAGACCTTTAATCACAGAAGAATGTTTCAAATGTTTAGCACAGGAATCTGTTATACTACAATACTAGCATGGATATGGTATAAGTCACTTTCAATCTACCTTAGTTTGAATAGAGCACATAACTAGAAGTTTGAGTTTTGTAATATTGACCCATAATTGTTTTATTTTTGGTACAAAATTTTGGTTATGACACATGTGTGAATTTAATGTGTATCAGTGACCTAACAAGACAGTCTCCCTAATACTTGCAAATTATTTTATGTAATTGTATGGTTATAAAATGAAGATGGTGTTCTCAATATTTTACAAACAAAGGGCTAAAAGGTTTGGTATTGTCTGTAATGTTGTTATTTAGATTTAGGTATTATTTAGAGTTATTAGAATTGTCCAATAAGATATATATTAAGAGTTGTTAGGTTTAAATTGTTAAGATGCCTATTTTTACCCATAACACTGTAATACAATAAGTAATTTGTAGTGATTTTAAGCTTAAGTTTTGGGGCTTACAATTTAGATTCAATTGTCTATTAAAAATCAAGGGTTTATTATAAGATGTATTTTGCCTACTATATAAATAAAGAAAATAGATGCTTATGATGAAAAGCCTGCATAATGAGAGAATTATTGTATTGTTACTTATATTAACTAAGTTATAGAACTAGCAATGGGGTTGTTTAGACATAACATAGCTTTTACAACTTAGTTAAAAGAGAATTTTGTACTGTGTGCTTCCTTTGCATTTATATTTTTTGGGTTTTAGCTTAATTTACATTCAAGTACAGAATCTTATCTCTACATTTTACATAATTTTTAGCCATACATTTATAATTTAGATGAATATTCATTTTATGTTTAATTTATATGTAACTGGTTTATGTACTCAGAATGACTGATTTATGTACTTGTGTTTGTAATTATTCATTAGTTACATAAGTAATGGCTGTGAATCGTTAACTGATATACTAAAATGTGGCTTGGCAATATTTGAGTTGAATTAAAAAGTAGTTTTGATTTCTAGTTTGAATTTTTATACATCTTCCTTATTCTAGCATGATTTTATGAATAACCAAAATAAATAGTTAATAAATATAAACAGAGACAGAATAAAGTTCTTTATTTAGCTTAATAATCACTACAATACCTTTATAATATCACTCAGTCCATCGATGCTTGCAACTAGTACACACATAATAAAGTCTCATTTCTTCTTCTGCACGTCTTGTCTGACCTTGGAAGAAAACAGCTTCTCGATGATTGCATTTTGGACACATGTGATCTTTGGTTCTAGGCAGTGTAGGATCACTTACAACGTCAGGATTTATATGAGTTAATTCGTCTACTTCGTGCATAATTTTGTTCACATATACACAATTCGAGTCGGCTAGTTGTTTATAATCACAATTCCTACATGCATAGAGCAACACTTTGTTGTTTTTATCTTCGCGGGGATAAAGCATGTTATTGCATTCTTGGCAAAACTGAATACCAACATATCCTGGGCCACCGTCTTTTCTACCCAGGTTAAGGGTCATCGTTATAGGAAAATATTCTCGTTTCAACTGAATAATATGGCAGTACTTTATTTTATTTGTAACTGCAACAATTTGTAATATATTTAGAATTATTTTCTACTTGACAGACAACAACAATACTTAATTTTGTGAGTTGTTTACTGAAAGGTGACAATTGACAAAAAGCTCAACCTAAAATCATTCGTCATATGTACCACAGTGTGTTTGTCAAGATTGATATGACAAATAAATTTAGAATCATAGACAAAATGTGTTGCTTTTGTTCAGAGTATTCACACTTTTTTTGGCAATAATTTATAAAGAATAATATCCATAAACGTTGTTTAACAACTTTATATTTTTGATATACAGAAACATTTTTATCTCTTAAAAAAAAATAGTAATTGATAATATTTGAAACTTAAGTATGAAAGTATGTTACTATAATATGAAAGAAGATAAAATCTACGCTTGTCAGAGTAAACAAGTAAAATAAAGAGTTTTTAATGACTTTAATAGTAATTTACAAATTTTTTCTTAGGATAAATAATTAATAATGTGTGTAAGCTTCCTCTGTTGTAGTGTAGGCCGCGTTTTTTGTTGAGAAACACTCTCTCAGCTTGTATAAATATAATTGACTCATTGGCTGTGAAATTCAACAATTTATTTTTAAATTATTTTAGTAAACTAATTTATAGACACTTTTAATATGATGCGCCATGTTTATGTTATATGTTAAAAATGTATTCAGATTAACAATTAATTTCATAGTTTCGTAGTAAAAGATTTATTTAAATAATTTTCATAATTAAATATTTTGTTGTAGTATGCTTTATTTTACTAATGTGCTACTCATTTTCATTTATTTGTATGTAAAATGTAAGTTTTGAAATACTTTACTGGCAACACAATTTTTTTTCTACAGTTGGCTGCCATGTGCCATAGATCCCTGTGGTTGGCAATTTTTATTTCTTTTCCTACCCGTAGCCGATTGGTGTCACGCTATCCAAATGGGTAAGCGGTAGTTTTGCGCCAATTTATTGTAGTTTTAATAATAAATCATTTTATCTTCTGTTAAAAACTGTGTAAATTAGTTTAGCGACCTGGAAGTGAAAATTGCTACCTCAAATAACCGTAGAAAATGTTTAGTGTTAAAAATATCTGCATGCCTAGGTGTCGGCCATGGCGTAGACATGTTTCTCTCGTGGTGCATAATCAAATCCTTTTGAATCTTGTACAATCGCCATCGATTTTGAGGTACAAGAATGTATTCTCTGAGCATGGAGTGGTGATCGAAGTGTTGTGTGTTGATTTTTGTGATGTTCCAAAACATTTGGTTAGAACCGGTGACTTCAATTTACAGGTAAACCCCGTGGTATACGCACGGCTCGTAAGCACGTGAATCACCGCCGTGAGCAGCGATGGGCGGACAAGGAGTTCAAAAAAGCCCACATGGGTACAAGATGGAAGGCCAATCCATTCGGTGGAGCCTCACACGCTAAGGGCATCGTTTTGGAGAAGGTGTAAGTACTTAATTATATTTTGTATTACTGACTATTGTACTGTGGTTTGAGAGAAGAAATTTACCGAAGACATCTGTGTTAATAGCGTTCCTGCGCGCAGTCTTATTTCTGTGAATGTGTGTAATTCTACAATCACAGGATAATACTGCGAGTAGTAGCGTCCTGCGCATCATCGAGGATCACACGTGGGTCAATGACCTCAGGAGCGTGCTGTTTACCGTCTGCATCAAACTTTCATTGACAACTGTTTTGTTTGTGAATATTTGGTGTTTCATACCTGTTTGTCTTTTATGGATTATAATAGTAAATAGTGAAAATGTATCCGACTAAATGCGGCAGCGATTTTATATTAAGTTCACTTGATTAAACTTATAATAACTTAAAAAATAATGTTTTACAGTGGTGTTGAAGCCAAACAACCTAACTCGGCTATTCGCAAGTGTGTCAGAGTACAACTTATTAAAAATGGCAAGAAAGTAACAGCCTTCGTACCTCGTGACGGTTGCCTTAACCACATTGAAGAGAACGACGAAGTATTAGTAGCAGGATTCGGTCGTAAGGGTCATGCTGTTGGTGACATTCCCGGAGTTCGTTTTAAGGTATATCCATTGAAGTTGTAATTGATTCTATACTGTGTAAATGTTATGTGTAAAATCAGTATCAATTCAAATCAGCGCAGACTTAGCTTGTTAATCTTTTATATGAAATTTTGTTCATTGGTTTCAATTATTTGTATTGATTTTCAGGTGGTGAAAGTTGCCAATGTGTCTTTGCTTGCTCTGTACAAGGAGAAAAAGGAGAGGCCCAGGTCATAGGTCATACATTGTGATAAGGTAAACTTGAGATAATTTTTGTACATGTAGTAATTCAATTGCATATATTTTAAATTAGTCTTAAACTTTGAATCCATAAGAATTGATATAATGGTGTCAGTAAATTTTTAAATTACTTTTTACTTATCAAAATGATGTTACCTTGATTTGCTACTACTGAATGCCATGACGCGATACTTTACTGATTATTATTTGAATTTCTAGAACAGTTAAGCTTAACTTCTAAGAGATCCCCTAACCTTGTTTTCATTTGTTTCAGTGCAGCGTCGCTCTTAAGTGTAAATTTGTTAAATTGTTAAAATCAAGTATGCAATAAAAGTGTACGACCACATTTTGTTTGATTTTACTTTTCACTTCTTTTTGCCCTTTGAGCGCTAAAATATTCGGAAACTGCGTATAAATCATATTCAAATTTAGATTAAGAATTGTATGCGGGGGTATTGGATACTATCTATAGTCTTGACGAAATGCTTTATGGGTGATTCTTTTATAAATAAAAATACATTGAGAATGAAGAAACGATTATATTTCTAAATTTATAATCTCTGATTACAAGTGACCCTATGTTAGCTATTAAAATAGATCTTTACATTAAAATTTTGTTCTAGGCAAGAAAAGTTTTACATAGAATATTTAATTTATTTAATGAGAGTTGTCGTAATCATAATTAGTATTTTAAATTCACTATATTTTAACCTTTTATGTAACAAACACAATTATTTTACTTAATCCATATACACACAGCATAGCAGAATTTTGTATTAAAGTAACTTATTCTACCCAGTACATTATAAACGAAAATATATATGCAGTAAGAATTTAGTTAAATTTCTACCTGTATTCACATAAATTGTCACAAAATAATACAATATCCACACGTACAAAATATGTATATGCTTTTCGATTATACTTATTAATAAAATAATTTAAAGAAAAGGCACATCTTTACATAATTGCTAAAACTAAAGATTCAACAATTAGATACAATGAAAACCCTGTGAATAAGAACATCGATCATTCTAAAATTATTGAAATCACACTTGGGTTTCCCATAGTACACTGTTAAAACATCACATTGAAGAACGGCTATAAAAATTGGAATGGACTATAAATTGCAAATAAAAAGTGCTCTAAAACTAGTGAGCGAGCCCAACATTCTGTACAATGTTACAGTATAATTAGAACCATTTTCGTTGTATTCTGCTACGACATTGAGATTACAGTAGTGCAATAAATACTATATATGTAAATATTTTGAGTTGTTTTTTTTTTACGTAGCAGCGACATCTATGATCGAGTAGCTGTAACCAGTACGGTCAATGCCACGAGCACAGATGTCGCTGCAACTATACTAAGACATAATTTGCAAGATTCAAACGAAACAAGCAAAAGCCTAATATTGAAGTTCCAAAAATACATCACCTAATTAACACATCACAGTTAATACGTCAGTACCTAGATTCTTACATTTAAGCTTTTCAAAGACTTACCCTTACGCTACAAATTCGAATAAGTGAAGTGTAATTAAAAAACATTAGTAAAGCGAGTTTGAAATAGAAATTTAAAAATATACTTTCCGACTGCCTTGTACTTATGCTTTAGTTCTTAAACTATTCACTGTTGAGCTGAGAGACTGAAAGCGACAATTGTAGTGTTTTAGTTCAGATATATTGATAACCACTGGTTATTTAACCTACACTTAAATATTAACATTCACACGAACCAAAGTTCCGATCGTGAATTATAATTTTGTGAATAATATCCCTTTGTTTTGCATCGTTTGTCGCAATTGAAAGGGTTATAGATAATTTTTGTTTAGCGAGTCAAGCTGTGAAATATTGTGTACGCATTAGTATACTTTGCCGGAACTTATAAATTTGACTAAGACCTAATTTATACTGTGTTGCGGCGCTCACGTTTGGAGACACCGTCGATGAAGAACTTTGGGCGCGCTGACCTCTGAAAGTATTAATATACTATTAAACATTATAACATACATAATAACATAAAATGTTTAAAGTATACAAATTTAAGGTCAAAACACATTTACATAAAACCTCAAAACAAGTAAACGTCAAACGCCACCTTTGACAGCTCGTTTGAAATGCCAAAATGGAAACGTCAGAAATATCGTCCAAAGTTAACCCACACACAATAAAAACTCTTTGGTATTTATCCCAACATGATTTGCATAGAATGAGTTTTTTTTATAGTTTAATTTATTTTTTGCAATATGATGTACTCACAGTGAGCGGCGCCGGTCGTGGCTACGTGAATGTAGAGGCGGACAAATAGTCCATTGTTTTAATGTACGCGACAGCTGAACAGAACTGGGTCCACCAGTACAGCGCTTCGCCCGTCAGCACGCTGCCACCTAACGCGTTCACCAACTCGATCGTCGACAACAATGACGGCGGATTCACCTACAAATATTTATTATCTTCATATTTGTTTGCTGTGGTCTGGGTTTTATAACTTGTATTTCAATACCATAAATTGCTTAGCGCTAAAGCGATTGTTCCCATATTCATTTTAATTGATATAGAAATACGCAAATATATGTTTTGAGGATATTTTGCGAAATTGATAATTTGCAATCTAAGAGAAAATCCAGACGAAACGATGACCGTAATACGACTGTATTTGGTACACCTTTTTTAATGTTTATTATTTAAAATTAAATCCAACGCGTACGCTGTATATTCATAAAATAAATGCTGACTATATGTTAGTTATTATATGAAATATCAAGTACGCTCCTAAGCTGTTACCTATTGATTCATCTTTCTTAAAAAATATATTTTTTAATTTATAATTCCCATACTATGCAAAACGCGAGAAAGACATTCAACGCGTATTACGCGTACGTGTCATACGTATACTAGTAATACTTTACCTTAAGTATAACAAGTATGAGTACGGGCGTGAGATCATCGGCGGCGGGAGGGGAGCCGTCCGTCAGAGAAAGAACGGACATCAGCGAAGACACCACGCGCATTATACACGACACCTGAAATTGGGATTCCTTTTATACTTAGATTCTAAAATAAAAACACTTTTAATACAATTATATTATATAAAATATATGGAAAAATGTATGTAATTTATGTTAAGCAAGTCTTATTATAGTTTAAGAACTATGAAAAGGACGTATTTGTAAAATAGCGACCGGCTTATTTTGGAAACCTTGTTAGCTCTAGATATAAGAAAATTGTTAACGTACAAATGTGGAAAAGTAATTGGATGAGTGTACACTGACCTTGTCCCTCGGCGTCCTATAAACAGGCAGGTGCCGGAGCAAGAGCTGCGCGTGAGGGAAGGGCGCCGCCCATAAGTGGCGAGGGGACACGCCCGCTCGCACTGCGTTCGTGCACGCGGACAGGCGACGCATGTGTTCGCTCAGGACCCTGAGGCGATAAATTTTTTAACTTTACGTATAGGTTAGAATCACCATTTTTTTTATCATTATTTCAGAGTTAAGAAAGTTACGTTTAAAGTTGAAATTAATACAGCCACTCATTTGAATTGCCTTTTTTTATAAGAGAACGTAAACGATAAAGGCACACCGTACAAATTATGTCGCCGCCTATAGACACTCGTGGCACGTGTGTTGTGGGCCTTTTAAGTAATTTTAAGACATTAAGACAAGTTGGAATAGACATCGAGGTGATACGGGTGGTAATTTTGCATATCCAATTAATTTTGGGAATGACTCGAATACATTTAAATGTGTTAAGAATGATCTAAGAAGCAAAGCCCTAGTTAGCATAAACGATAATATAAGTAAAGTTCCCTTACTGGTCTCTAGCAATGTCTCCGTCACCATTAGGGAAGAGGACTTGCAAGTAGAGTCGAGCAAACACAGCCCTCTCCACCGTGATCTCCGCGCTTTCTATGACCGTGGGTGTTGCACCTGACACCATACAAACTCATTAGTATATATCTGAAAACGGATCTTTTCCCAAGATTTACATATTTATTAGAAAAAGTTATTTTAAAAACATTATAAAAGTCGTACCTTCCCAAGAGGGATCAGCCTTCACTTCAGCGGTTATTGCTTTAATACTGGCGGTGAGTCTAGTTGCTTTCTCGTCCATAAGTTCTCCTCCTACAAACGATATAATATATATTACGGACCGAAGGACCAAATTCAAACTTAGTTTTATACGGTACGCTACAAACTCGTGTCTAAATTATATTAAACTTGTTGTGCCTCGCGGTTTCACTCGAGATACGACTTTTTGTAAAACACATAGACTGACCATTCATTGTGTGTTGTGAACTGTGCGCGTGAAGTTTGGCGAGCCGACGTAAAGATGCACCGCGCTCCAGTTGTTCCAACACCCGAGCTGCGCTTGCGCATCTGACACATTCAGCGCATTCCCAACGTACAAGCTTAATCTGTCTGTAAATATATCATGTATTAGCTTAGTCTTTAAAATACATAAAAAAAGTGTCCGCAATACTCACGCTCTAATATCGTGATGGGCATACGCCAACGCTGCCCGACAAGAGGCCAGATAGGCAGCGTACGGTCTTCGAGCGGCGAGGTCTGCTCGCAACGAAGCGGCTAAACGAGCAGCTCGTGCCCCAGCTGAAGCCAAGGCGCGGGCAGTGGCTGCTGCTTCGGCACAGTTGCCCGCTCGCACCCAGTCGGAGAGGGAGGTGCTTGTGCAACGCTACAACACGGATGAAGGGTAATAAGTCCTTCCGCCATTAACTTACCAATATATATTGTTTGGTGCAACCATTAAAAAGACAACCATTTTACGACATTCATTAAGATTTGATTTTATTTTTGGATTTCTGTCAAGATGTAACTAATAAGGATGTAAATCCGCACACAAAAACTTAAATATTATTATAATACGTAAAGAAAGTTTCGCGAAATTATTAGTTATTCAGTTATTTGGAGGCATTCAAGTAATTAAATTAATTCCTTTTTTTATCACATTTCCACCATTTATCATTAAAATGAAAGATTATAAGACGAAATACAAATATATTTTTGTTAATTAATTCTCCAATACTCACGTTTGGTACATATTCAACACAGTGGAAGTCAGTGTTGGCCAACACCATGCGTAACCTCCTCTTCATACTGTTGAACACTTCTGGCTCGTTCAAATCCACCACACCCTCACACCTGGAACATCAAGACATTGGGTTTGATGACCGGGAACCAAATTTAACTTATCAAGTAAATATATCAGTGTATTAGCACACAAACTATAAACACTTTTGGGTTAACCGAACAAAGGTGAAAATGAGTACGTTATTTTTTTAAAATTATTTTTACATCGAAATCCGAGCGTCAATTGGAATATTATGAAATGAAGATATAAGAGAAAGAGATATATTTTTAAAGCACGTGTAAGTGTAGTAAAAAAAATGTGTTTTTTTTAAAGAAAATCTCCACACCTGTCCAGTTCAGCATCAGGTACGTCCGACGGCCTACGTGTAAAATGACGCTTCTTGTCCGGATGGCGTCGATATTTCGCTAAAATTTCCTCTGAACTCTCGCCCGTTTCATTGCGATCGTCGCGCAAGTCGTCTTCCGATACTTTCACTTCTGCGGGTACTGCGGACCAATTCATTATTATTCTTATATAAATAAAGCACCAAGCACATAATAAATATATTAATATTTTAAATAAATAAATTGTGTTTTCTTTTGTACAATTTGTTCATTTTTAAGATGAACGTATGGACTATCCTGATATAATAGTCTAAATACTAAAAAGCCAAAAATATATTTTATTTTTTATAACATAACAGGCAATAAATATATTAATTACCGCTGTGATGCGCGCGTCCCTTTTGTCTGAACATTTTGATCTTATGTAACAAATTACCCCCGGAACGTTTCACGTTATTCTTCAATTCGTCCAAATTGCCGACAATCTCCTCGCCAATTATACGTCGCCTGTAAATAAACATTTCTAAAAAGTATCAAAACCTAAATATTAAATAGTAGCCCAAGAATCACACTAAAGCTTAGGTAAAAGAGCCATCATTCTACTATCATTTTTTCATTAAAACTGTCATTAGGACTAACTCTTAAAATTAATCTATGTATAACTGCTGTGAGTGGTTGAAAAGTTTGAAAAAAAAAAACTTGTTACATAGGTTTAGTTAAAAACTCTGTACCTCTGTGACTTCTCAGCGGTGGAATCGAAGCTGATACTCTTCGGAATAGCTCCCGTGGAGAGTTTGATGGGCGGAGGGCTGACTCTCCTCTCCGTCACGTTCTCAGAGTTCACGTCTTGGCTGGAGCTGGCTCCGGAGGCGGATGTCTCGCTGTTCACTGACAATGTACTCAGCGACATGTTGCTCGCTTCGCGCCTCCTTTCCACTCTACACATAATTATTTAACATAACTTTGAATACACTAAACAAATACAAATTTATAATAAAACCACTAGATTACAGATGAAAGTTTCACAGAAACCTTTTTTTCATAAAATAACTCAAATATCATTTCAAAAACTTACCGCGACGAACTTATGCTGACAATACTGGTCCTAATTTCGGTTTTGATGACCCGACTGGGGCCCACGGAGACTGACCCCATACGGGTCACGAGATCCGACATGCGATGTTCAGGGTCTGGCCTTTCTGCGTCAATGCCAGAGTCGATCCGACCCCCATACTGTGATACCGATAGAGCGTTGAAAGAACTCTCGCTGGAGTTAAGTGACCTGTAAAATTCGAGTAAGTACAGGACTGGAACAGGCCCGTGACAACCACGGAATAAATAGATTATTGTAAGTAGCGATAAAAAATTGGTTTATATAGAGCATGGTTTCACAAGGCGGTCATATTTGTTGAATAATAAATACAAACTAACATATAAGTACAAAAGACTCATTAAAAACTAAATATCAACATGTTGACACTAAAATTATTACCCTTAAATAATAAACACACTAATGAAAAGTAAAAATGAAAGATATTTGAGTAATCTGACATTAATTATAATAATTAAAATTGTTAGCCTAATGTAGCTCAAACGTATGTTATGCCGAATTGGCGGGAAAACCTAACGCGACCTCCACAGACTCAATAAAACTAAGGCAAAACATCACACGCTACAATGTGATAAGTAACATAAAAAAAACGAACAATGTCGCTTTTCAATAATAATCGTCACGATATAATAATTGTTGAGATACGATATTTATGATTATAAAAAATTTGCTAAAGATTTTGATTTTTTTTTCACATTCAAAGTCAAAATCCCCTTAATTAGGAACTATTTTGGAATCGCCTTAAATCTAAATGACTCTACGCCTGTTAGTACGCAATCAAGCTGAGAAGATGCAGGCAAGAAACTCGGCTTGGTTGATTTTAACCCCCATTTTTAAGTATATAAACGCGAATTTATCACGGAACACATAACTCGACGTTTCGTTTTCAGCGATTACGCTGTAAGCTCATAAAATAAAAGCTCTTTTTCACTGTGATAAATGGATTAATATAAATACATGGCCAAAGCTAAAAAAAATGTTACGATTTACGTAAAATACCTGTCCATCAGATCGTTCTCCTCGTACGCCTTAGATGTTGAGGGCATGTGATATTTTCCCGAGAAGCCATCCAATCTGGGGAAACTGTCGGTGACCCATTGACTGGTGGCATCTGAGCCTGTGCTGAGGTGGCCTTCGCCCTGATCGTCCACTTGGTTTTCTGTGTTGTTGCTGAAAAATCGAAATACAGTGTTGGTATGAACAGAAAATCCACAGAAATATGATAATTGACTAGAAGGGCAAACCACAAGTCTAAATTAAACAAGGGAAATATCGTAAGGGTTTTTAGACACGAATAAAGCACGGGGGTCAGGCACAGAAGGCTGTTCGCCAAATTTTAAAATTAACAAAGTGACCATCAAATATAGCCTAGGCCAAGAATCATCATCATTGTCGAATGAATAATCAAGTGGAGTTAATTTTTTTATTTGCAACATTGGATGATACTTAATTGAAGAGTGAGATATCACGAACCATCGAAAATTAACTTTAAATAAAAAAAATTGAATTGCGAATTTATTAAATGCTTGCAAAATGCAATTTTAACGTAATTAACGTTATATAATGTTACTTGTTTGGTGTGGGATAGTCAAATACGTCGCTGGATAGCTGCGCAGACGCAGTGATGGGGCTCTCTGGCGCTGATGTCGCGTAACAAGTCATCACCTATATTTTTTAAAAAAACCTGTCATCTTTTTCTCGCTTTACAAACTACTACAATAGTAGACATCATTATAGAATCCATCAATAATGAAACTGAAGGTCAACATAAAAATAAACTTTGACAATGAGCGTTGAAATAGGTTGAGACATTACGTCTTTTATTACTAAATCAATACATCGGGACAGTTCAATTCTTGAGTAGCCTTACAATGCTTTGTTAATTTATTTGTCAGTAGCACAATTTTGTATTAATTGTTTATTTTAAAAGAGCAGCTATCAAGTTTCTTGCCGGTTCTTCTCGGTAGGTGACTGCCTTCCGAACCGGTGGTAGTGTTAAAATTGACGATTCAAAAGTGTCTTTATAAAGACCTACTTGAACTTTTGAGTTTGAGTTTAATAAGTTCTCAAAACATACTAATATCCCATTATTACACGTTCCATTGCAATTTACATTATTTAAATGAAAAAGTAACTGAAAAGATTCAATTTAAACGTAAAGTTATCTACTGGACAATCTTTAAAAACAAAATTAATAAATTAACTGATAGAAATCTTACCGGATATCCGTTGACGAGTATACTCTTCCGATTCTCGATGGAGTAGAGCGCGTGCGGAGGCTGCGAGGCCAGATCCAATTCGCCACCGCGAGAGAGCGCCGCCGTCGCACTTAGATACAAACCGGATCTAAAATTATTTATTCCATATGTTATATGGAATTTATATTGTCCAATCAAAAATATCTTAGTTCACACTATGGTACACTTATGAATCGTCAATAAAATAAAGTCGTGCAATTTTTTACGCCAGTTGCCAAATCAAGGGCGCAAAGAAGAACTGGCAAGCGACTATCTATCTATTAATACTATATGACTATCTATTAATATGCGTTCCTAAAAAGCTTCTAAAGACAAGGAGAGACGATAAAAAAAGCCTGAGATAAGGACATTTGTGGAACACGTGATCACGTCTAAAACGATAGTTAACCAGCCGAGTTTTTTATCTTCTCAGATAGGTTTATTTTAGAATCCTCGTGGCTTTAGTACGTACTGATTAGAAATTTTGAATGACATTTCTTATGCACGTGTCAGTATATTAACATATACCATATTAATGTATAATCATATCTTTAAATATGATTATACATGAACTTGTTAAAACCTCTTTTGTGAAATAAATTCATTAGAACCTCTTTTTGGTTAAATGAATTGATTAGAAGCATTTTTGAATAATGTTCGACAGCTTTTGTCATTTCTATGGTAAGCGGCCATTCTGGGTCCGATTGGCAAACGAGATAAAAGTAAGTGTTATTCCTTGATTTTACTGTTGTAAAATTATTATTAAACAGTTACTTTTAGTAAATATAACTGTTATGACAATGATTACTGTGTTTGGTTGTTATTGCTTATTATATATGTATTATAATCCTGACAATAGATAATTAAGCATAATATATAATGATGCAATGAGATATATAAGTACTAAACAGTTAATTAATATAGAGAATAGTATAACTATAAGACAAAATATGCTCATATTTAGCACACTGTACTAAATATGAGTGTAAATTAAGTATATCTAATGTAAGAGAAAGTTAATACCTGTATGGATTATTCGCTCTCGGCGTGTGCCTTGGACTATTCGTCTCTGGTCTCTTCGCGTTGCCATTCTGCAGAATTATATTTATTTCAACGTTTTGCATAAAAAAACTCGATTGCCTTTAAATAATATCGAAAAGGCAAAGGAGGACAACCAAAAGGGAACAATCTTTTTTACTTTTGGATTGCCCTCGCCGGCTGAGGTTCGTACAAACTAGCCTAGACTAGCCAACTCTACACCAGAATGTGGCATATTTTTGACAAGTTTGAGAATGATAGAATAATATAGGTCAGTTGTTTGTAACAAATTTTAATAATATAGATATTGTGAAGAAAATACCTGATTGACTCTTAGTATGATGTCGTCCTGTCCCGAAGGTCGCCTTGGCCAGGAGGTGTCGGAGCGAGCGGCCACAGACACACAGTCATCCGTGTCCACCTATAGACAATTACTTTGATGAGACAACTTGCCTTTGAAGAATGGTTCTTTTTTTTAGTACTTAAATTTCCCATGTAACACTATATTAAAGAAAGACTAGTGAGCATAGTGTATAAGTTATAATATTTTTTGTCTGTGGCAAATCACACTTCACCTCCGTATTCCTGTCACTGTCAGAAGCGATCACGTCCATACTCCAGGCGGACTCGCTCGCCGTTTCCGACATGTCTGGTGCGTTTATGTTCGACGCAGTACCTTCAAATACAATATTTTTTTAAATATGACTTGCTAAAGCATAGACATTTAATTAAGACCTTAATTAAGACTATATTCAAGTTATTTTTTTAGAATACGTTATAGGAATGCATTAACACTCCTTACAGTCTCCATAAATGGGACTTTTTCGCGTGTACTTTAATGACATGGTTTAAAAAAAATAAACATAAAATAACTTAGACAAAACAGCTGTCTAATATCTATATGTTGACGACTTATATTAAAAATTAAAACAGCTACCTTGTGCATTAGAATTGACATTTTGGTCACAAGTGTCTCCGATAGTTTCAGAATCGGACGCCAACACGTCCGTGCTCCACGTATCTGACATAATACTGATAGTTTCATCACCTTCCAAAAGTTTCTGGAATCATCAATATTTATTTTACACTAGTATCTGTTGCGTCGTAGTGGTTTTAAACACACAAATGGCGGAGTTCTGGTGAAATTTTTATACAAACCTTCATCCCTATCTCCATACCAAATTTCAACGAAATCGATTCAGTAGTTCAAGAGTGAAAGCGTAACAAACATACAGACAGAGTTACTTTCGCATTTATAATATTAGTATGGATTGAGTACTTTTTTTATAAAGATGAATCGACATATATGATCAGCTGCGAGATTTCCAATTGGCAAAGTGTTTTCATGTTTTAATTTAACACGAGACCTTCTCTTTTAATTTTAAGATTCAGTCGTATTGTATCATTAATTTGAATAATATTGAATAACATACTTTTATCTCGAATTTGCAGAATTTATCTTCAATCTCATTGCGTCTTTGTTTCAGCAATTTAGCCTGATTAGCACTCGAGGTCTGATTCACTGGAGCGTTAGGTGGGGCTCTGTAATTTAAAATACTTTTATACGTAAACAAATATTTAAAATATAAAATGCGGGTCAATAGGGTCAAAGTGTCAATCGCCCATTGACACCTGCAATGCTGGGCTTACCGCCGGCTAATGAGATAGATATTTCAGTTTTTTTTTAAATTAACTACTCTCTAATATAGTATAAACATAGGAATAACAAAATCGTGTACTAAACTTTGAAAGTGAGAGACATACCTCCGCACCGCTTCGCTGGCCGCATCTCCATCCGTCACTTGGGATGATGGTGTCTCCCTCCCCGATATGTTCGGGCTGCCTCTTCCGCTAACGTTTGCTGACACCTGACAAATAAGACAAAGTGTACCATATGTAGAAGTTCTATAATACTCTCCGCTCGTACGAACGGCACAAAGAAATTATAGTCTGTCACTCTCTTACTTGTTTGATTGCCATCTGCCGCACCGCTCTAATGCTTAGGTTCAAAAGTTATAAAAAATTTAATACTTCTTAAATAGTAATTATCTAAAATAAATATTACTTTACATTTAAAAGTTACTAGTAATGTTTCTCTTAACTTAACTTTTAATCAGTACGTAATAAATATACGTACGATAAACAGACATAATATGATTTAATTATGTTTATAAAAAATGAAAGATTACCATATCAGATAAATTGTCATTCTGATCTTCAGTCTCCAACTCCAAACTGGAGGACACGCTGTGGTTGGAGGCGGCTTCTGACACAGCCTCCAAGTTGTCTGACGTATTGCCTAACGATACTTCATCGTGTGACACTGAAAATCTATAAAAACATAATAAAAAAATATACAATGTCAATTCCATGTAACCTCACTCGATATAACGACAAACTCTCTAAAGCGTCGTAATGAATTGGCTTTGGTTGGATTAGCTTGTATTCCATACAATGACTTTTCTTCTCGCCATATAACAACTCCCTTTAACGCCATAAAATGCAGTCTCTTCAGTGTCGTTATATAAAGTTTACACTAAACTAAAATTTAAGTTCAACCATATCAATAACAATAATAACATAACGCACTATTATTTATATAAAAACAAACTATTTATTATATAAGAAAAATGAAATTTTTTAACAATTATGCACAGTGGGTAAACGAAAACTTCAAGTGGTCACAGAATGAATGAAACAAAGGTTGCAAACCTGGTGCGTTTCTGTATGGGCGTGTTAGGGCCGGGTGGTAAGGCGGCCGCGTCCTCAGTGTCGCCAGCTTCGCTGCCCCCATAGTAACATTCCAGCACCTTGGTCTCCGGTAGAAGACCTGTAAAAGGGGATACACTCTATTAAGGTTAATAAATTCAACTGAAGTTCAATTAAAAAGTGCATTATTTTTTAACATTTGGTTCTTGTTTATGGTTCTTTAGCAACTTTATGACTGGGGTTTACTTTTTAACATTATATTTCGTTTGAACAAAGCACAAAAAATATATACAAGAAATAATTTGAACGCATTCATCAGTAAGAAAATCTTACCAACATAATCCTGCTCATCAACATTGGACAGCTTGATGAGAAGCACCTCGGGTGCCTCCAAGTGGGCATCCTTTTCATCAGAGCCATTGGATCGGTGCAACTTTGCTTTTGGCACTTTACCCAAAATGCCACGCCTACATGGACCATTTTCTGGTGATTCTTTGCTTTCTGGTGGTGACGGTCTGAAATCAAATAAACCAACATTATGGGATATCTTCATCAGCCTATTGAATGTGAATCGAATCCGACACTGCACTGTCACTCACCTGATTGTGGGCAGATTGTTGATTTTCCTCAAGAGATCGTGAAGCCTTGCCCGATAGTTGGGCTCCAAGGTTTGCAGGAGGGTGGAGAGGCGGCCCGCGCCATCATTGCTCTCAGTGCTGTCGCTCCTCTCGATACCATTCATTTCCGCTTCCGACACATCTAGGCTTGACCGTTCTGTGCTGTCACTGTTCAATTGACAAATTGCTTACAAATTTTTCATTAAAAACTATTGAATAAACAAGATATAGAAGAGATCGCTTATTAGCGATAAGGCCGCCCGTTGCTCTTATATGTGCTAACATCTATTAACATTACTTCTATGATTGTATAACAAAGTGTAAATAAAAATATATCTTAACAATATATAAAACAATTAAAAATCCTGAATTAATTAAAGTAGTACTCCATATAACTGTAACCGGATTTAACGACAAACTCTCTAAAGCGTAGAAATCTGATTGTTAATGTTTTTGTAACGTCCATTCTTTAAAACGCCATAAAACACAGTGCACAGTCCCTTCAGTGTCGTTATATAGAATTAACACTACTTTAAAATAGAATATAGAATAAACAACTTAATTCTCGGCTCACATTGCTCTACTATCGTTTCCCTGTCAAAAGATATGTCAATGTCATTTCTCACCCAAAGTTGACAACTTCGTTGGACGACGCACTTCCGTTCTGTCGTTCTTCGCCCGAACCGTTCGACGTGTTGTTGTTAAGTTTAGACGAGATTCTTCGCAAGAACGCAATCTAAAATTATTCAAACCATTTCTTAAAAATGTTTACTCCACTTAAATAAAGCCGGTTAAATTGTTCAAAGTGAACACAAACGGTTCCTAATTAGTAATTTGTCTTGTAATTTAAACGATTTAGTTATAATTGCATACGATTAGCCTACAAAGTATATATATATAGTTTATCAGTTTTATGAAGGTTTTTATATATCTATCCAACTAGTTAATTACTTACAAATAAATGTAGATCCTGATAGGTGAACAGCGCTACAATGGTCCTATGTGGGGCGTCTGTCCTTAAGGTTGCGTCGGGCGTGGCTGTCTGCGGCGCGGGCGCACAAGCTGGACTCAGCACAGATTCTATAAGGGACCATACACACGAGCGTTCGAACTTCACATACAGGTCGCGAACTTTCGGCTCCACCTGCGGTATTTCAATACAAGGTGTAAGGAACGAATATATATATAAATAAATACAACAATAAAGTTGTTAGTAGAAACAACATTGCTTAAAATTATTATATTAGGGTTAAATCCTTTTTGACACAGGCACTTGGTAGAACTTAAGGACCGGAAACGAATTAAAAGGTAGGTATGCGTCGTGGGTACTTTTTTGACATCTTATTTCCTTCTATACGCAAAGTATGCTTTAGAGCGCATATACACGTAATTGACATGTGTGCTTGAATTAAATTAAAAAAAACTGTAAATATGAACATATAAATAATTATTTTTTCACCTCCTGATACTTCGCAAGACACAGCATTTGTATAATCTGAGCGATTTGTATGAGATTAAATCTGGCTATATACGACACGGGAATATCCACCACGCCGTGCGCCTCCGGATTCACTATGGCGGGACAAATGAAATGGTTGAACACCATATCGGTGCATATTGTGTGAAGCTCGCGTTCTGTTATTCTGGAATATTCAATAAAACAGAATAAGAATTACGTAGCTTAATTGGTCTAATTCCAATCTTAACGATTTTTACCTCGAATGTTGCTTTAACAAATGCACAATCTGCTGTATAATCCAAGCGATAGTAGTCGGAAAGTTCGGCCAGTAGTCTCGTAACGCTACTATGAACTTGGTTGTAAGGTTGTACAGAGACTGAACAGTCCATTTGCGGTATCTGGCGACTTTCGCTTGATATTCGGTACTATTCGGCTGGCCGAATTTCTTTAGGCGATCGGACGGTGTAAATCTGCAATACAAGGAAGAATATGCTCATCATCACGAGCAGACAAATTGTACACGGCTGAACAACACACCTATAGTGGAACAAATGATTATTTGCAACTGTCCAAACCCACCTCTCCAATGCCTTATCAGGATCAGCATCCAGAAAGAACTCATCCTCATTAAGAACAGCCATAACTGCCCCTTGGAGTGCCGTGATGAGGAACTGCCTCGCTGGCGTATGACTGTCCCGATACACCGCGTATATTGCAGAAAGCGGGCATTTGTTGGTACGGAACAACCTATAAGAGCATTATCTATTATACCGATTTGAATTCCCATTTTATGTGTGTGTATTATTTATATAATCTTGTGTCATATTAGAAGATATATATTAATATATTTATATATATCTTTGTCATGAAAATATAGCACGTAAGTGGCGAAAACACGTTTTAAATCAGTTCAGCGTTTCGCACTAACAAAACAGTTAAGAAATATTAGTATGATTCATGCATATTTTGCACTTGACTATACAATAGAAGCTATTAATGATAATAATATGTTATATGTTACATTTGTATGCATTACTTTTTATTATACTCAGCTAAGGAATGAATTTAAAATAATAACATTCTTTTATATACAATGTTAAGGGAATCAGTCGGTTTGTACTCTTTTAACCATGTTTTTGTGTGTGTTGAAAAGGACAGACACTGTCAATTGGCCCAAAGCCAAATTTGGTTCGGCTCTTTGTTATAATATGGATGGTTTATCATTTGTGTTAGCACCCGTAATTCGGGTATAACTAACCATAAGCTCGCTCACAATTATATTTATTTAATTATATGAAAAAAGAAGTTCGTAATACTTTCGCTCTATTTTCTCTCGCTTTTAAACTAATGTCATGTTATTATTTATGAAAACGATTAAAAATAACTATTTAATATTTTTTCAAATGTATATATTCATATAATAAGGAAGGTAAATCGTAGTTTAAATGTAACACGATACAATACAATGTCCATGATTTCACATCAGTCTGCCTGTCATAGTGCAATCATAAATCATAACAATAAATTACACAGAGACAACTAAATAATAGTTTTATAAGTTTTTTTAAACATTTTCACTTTGCTACGTATATAAACATGTGTATATATATATATATATAGTAATTACTACTTTAGTTTTTTGTTGGGATTTATATATCACTTCTTTGCTTCATATATCTTCTATAATATAAAAATGAATCGCAAAATGTGTTGAGCTTTTTTAAATGTTCGTTGAAGTTCAAGGATGGTTTTTACCGCGAAAAAAAATCGAATTATTTCCGGAGAAACACTAAAAACAGCCCTTTTTTTTCTAAACAGACGTTTTATAAATAAAAACGTACAGTCAATTTGAGCTTTATCACTATTACATAAAGTTCAATGTTGTCTAATCAACGTAGGTTTGTTCCTCTCGAGTCAATTTGTTCACCCTTAATATTTTTTTTTATTTTTGACGAAATTATAGTGTGCCATTAAAAAATAATACAACCCTTTTATCACCAACCCCTATTTTTTATGGCCATTTTAGTAATTTAATCATTTTTCATCCCGCTCGATAACTGATCAATCGTCATTCAAATACAACACACCAACATTTGCCAGTTCAGCTAGTATATAATATATATAGTAAGTAAATACCATAGTTGTGAAGTAATGTAAAACACACTTCAGTGAGGGTTTCACAAATAAATTAGAATTATCGTCTTATTCTTTCATATGAAAATTATTCACACGAGACATTATCTGACACATTCGAGACGATTGCTGAATTACATAATTAAAGCTTCATTGGGTACATAATATTTTATGTTTAGTCCCAATTTTCAAAAAGTAAAACAAACGAAGAATGTCGCTTTCGTCTATCCCCCCAGTTGTTACGGAAGAGCATCATTAAAATGTAATTATAGCTATATATCTATCGTCAAGACTTCCTAGAGAAAGTAATGATTTATAATTCACACACTTTCATGATTAATGAATACAAACTCTCGATTTCGATGCGTCGAAAATTAGATTTGATAGAACACTCAAATTAATTAAATTATTTTTATTGAAGTAGATTGTTTTCATAGCTGGAAGTTGTCCGCCTAACTTTCCACTGAGTAATATTCAGGCTGTTTTTAAAAAAGCCACTACATTATTACATTTACACCTAATAAATATTTAACAAATATAATTTTTAGCATAATTGCACTTAACAGCATTTGTTTTAATCATCAATATCAAAAACCAATGATGTCTTTTGAGGAAAAAGTAATACATATTTTAAATTGAATGAATAAATATGTTACAAAAAATGTGAGAGAAGAAATATCAATTACTTACTTTCTAGGATCACTAGATGGTGCAAGTTGATACTTTATCAATGATCTAATCACAGCAAGAAATCGTGTGCGATCTGGTCCAGATCTACAACTTCCATATAGGCCCGATACTAAAAAAGAAGGCAGCAATGGTGGCATTTGATCTTCTCCGAGCATCAGACATAGAGCCATCAGATGTGGGGTATCTCGAAGCCATCCCAGTAGCTCACCAAGTGCTAGGGCCTCCTTATAAAAAAATGTTTTTTTAAAGTCTTACTGTTAGAGACAAGTTTGCATGTTAAAATTGTTAATCAATCAATGTCACATGTTAATGTATTGTGTCTGTATTTAGTCTATGTTATAGATACATACAATATAAGATCAAAATTTGTTATTATAATATTATAATTTGTATGTATATGTTATGAAGGTTTTTCTTATGTGTCACAGAAAAAATTAACATTTGAAACAATTGCTTTTAGTAAGCATTAAGTTGATAGATTTATAACAGAAAAGTGGGTGGATACAGAGGAACATGCTGATGTTATAATTAAAATAAAATGTTTATACTTTATTACTCACTTTATATTTTATGACTTTGAAAACATCTATGAAAGTTGTTCCTTCAAGTAAGCTAGCCCTTTGACAAGCTGCAATAGAATCTGCTTCACATCTTGATGTTATTAAGTTTGTAAGATTTTGCCTTTGTTGTGAGCATATCCAAGATTGTTGTAGCAATTCCAAAGCACTCTTTCCCAACTCTTCGTTGAGATTTTGCAATAATTGTCGTTCTGAATTTATGAAAATTTTTTCACGACGTAATTGAGTCGCCAATTCAGCGATATTCATGCAGCCATCAGCAGATGCATGCATCATTTTGAATGATTTCACTGTACACTAATAGTCATTTGGCGTTATGTATAAAGGTAACAACTTTCGCATTTCAAGTTTCAACACAGGAATCACACAGTTGACACAAAGAACCTATTGGGTACTATACCAAGTACCATCTAATTCGTTAAGGTGAATATAATAACATTTAAAATATTGGTGGAAATGTGTTATACTAATATTTTAAAAAAAGTAGAGATATTAAGTGGATTTAACAATATTCAATAACTGCAATGGGAGAAATGCAGTTGCAAATCCCAACGACGTTATTTACGAAACCAATAAATTTAGCGAATGAACATCGCTAAATGACGTAAATCAAAATACAGACTAACATTAATAAGTAACAAATTTGATAGTTGTTGATGTTTGACAGAAATAGTTGATATCTAATTTATAATGAATGTCATAGAAACAGTAACTGCAACACCACAGATAAACCTTTACCGTTGTGCTGTGATATTTGTACTTTTTCTTTTGAAGTAATAAGTTGATTTGTCGATCGCCAACTGAACTGCATTATAAAATTATATTCAACTAATGTATAAATAATCAATAATAATTTTTAAAGTATAAAATTTTCGCTATAACCTATGGATTAATATGTTTGTGTAATATCTGTGGCAAGTTTATCATTGGCCATTGCTTTCATCATTCATGAAAGGATTTTTTTGTCTGCTTAGATCTAGGCTTTTTTGTGTAAATAAATTGTTAAATGTATAAAAACGGGTGTTTAGATGTAATTAAAGTGTTATTTTTCATTTTATAATGTCAAATACCTCACTCGAAGGAAAACTTAAAGTATTACAAGAACGCTTTCAAAATGAATTGCGTATTCGTAGAGAGGATGCAATCCACAACCAAGGTGGTCTTGGAGCTGCCAGATCTGGGGGCACTCGGAGGCCTAGGCCTCGTAAGTATTTAACCTACTGTAAATGTAACTTTTCAGTAATATTCGACTGGTGTTACGTACCAATAAAGGTCTCTTATTTCACCAAGCGTTTGTTTGTTATGAATATCGTATTTAAAATATTAATGATTATTAAGAATTGAATTTAAATTATGTATTCTCATTGCCTGTTGTAAACAGATTTAGGTTATCATTAGAATCATACAAGTACCAGATTAAGCAATATATTTAGATAACAATATTTACATAGCATTGAAGACCTTGCAGCCACAGTGGGTGCAGTATACACTTTATTTTTCATTTCATTTGTAAAAATAGTGTTATTTTTACTTTTATAAACAGTTACAGCAAAACAACATAAATCTGGAGTAATAAAGGAATAGTCCAATACTGTCAAACTAATGTTGATATAATTAAAGATAACTTGTTTACAGTTCAAGGACACAATATTAGTTCAAATAATATTGTATTAAGTTTTTTGAGGGAATTGATATTCAATTGAAATAAATTTACAGAAATTAAAACATGTTTATTGTAATTTATAATTGAAAATAATGATAAGCTCCATATACATTATACATACATTATATTTGCTAACTTAGTTCTTGTATATTTATATTCTTTACACAGAAATTGGTTGTAAATTAGAACAACTGCTAGGTTTTTATATTATTTTTGATGTTCAGTAAGTCATATGTTGCTAAAGTGATTTTAAACATTTCAGCCCCCATGTTCTCTGCCCGAGATATACCAGCATTCCCTCCAAGGTCACCACAGGCCACTGACACTGATCACAGGATGCGTGAGGTTTATAAGGTTAGATTAGATTACATTGTTTTTATTGCTTTATTGCTTCTCTCTTCTTTCTGCTTCCCAGTTGACACAATCTTACCATCTTTGACCAGAATTTTCTTGTAATATTATATCTTGCTTTGTTCAGGTGAGTGGTAAGCTGAATGTTGAAGGTGTTGAATATAGATCAAATATAGATGACCTACAACAACTGGGGGAATTGGGCAGTGGCACTTGTGGACATGTTGTCAAAATGTTTCACAAGCCGTCTGGAGCTGTTATTGCAGTAAAGGTATGTGTTTTTTTTATACATAATATTCTTTAAATAACTTTACAAAAGTGTTCTAAAAAAAATAATAACACACTTTATTTGTTAAAAATATCAAATTGAATTTCAGCAAATGCGTCGCTCAGGAAATTCTGAAGAAACTAACCGTATTTTAATGGACTTAGATGTTGTGGTGAGATCACTGGATTGTCCATACATAGTGAGGTGCCTTGGTTGTTTTGTGACGGACGCTGATGTCTGGATATGTATGGAGTTGATGGCATCATGCTTTGATAAATTGCTAAAAAGGCTTGGAGCACCAATACCAGAAGCAATTTTAGGAAAAGTCACTGTTGCTGTAAGTTTATTTATTTTTTATTTTATAACTACGATTATCAAGTCATGAGTTCGACTTTGTAGCATTCATTTTTCAGTTAAACATTTGATTCCTCAACTATTTAAAACTATGCGAAGAATTTGTTTTTAACCTACTTTAAGCTTGTATCTTAAGAATGCTTATAATAATTTCAGACAGTAAATGCCCTATCATACCTGAAAGACACACACGGTGTTATTCACCGGGACGTCAAACCCAGTAACATACTGTTGGACGAGCGTGGAAATGTCAAGCTGTGTGACTTTGGCATAAGTGGGCGCCTCGTTGACTCCAAAGCGAAGACTCGCAGCGCGGGATGCGCCGCCTATATGGCTGTGAGTTGCTATCCATTTGAATTACTTCTTTTTGTTAGTCCACTCAGTATTAATAATTGAATTTTATACTATTGGAGATTTTTTATTTGCTCAGATTTAAGAGATGTTTTAATATCTAACCCTTGGTTGTATGTTTTTCATGATTGAAGAAATTGTATCAGTGGGTTAAAATTAAATGTATCTTTTTAACAGCCAGAAAGAATAGACCCACCAGACCCAACCAGACCGGACTACGATATACGAGCTGATGTTTGGTCTTTGGGCATATCACTCGTGGAACTCGCTACTGGTGTGTTTCCTTACCGGGATTGCCAGAACGACTTTGAAGTACTCACGAGGGTATGTTGCAATATTTTAAATATGTATTATATACAATGTATTCCCAACGTGAAAAACATAATTACTTTATCTGTATATAGTGTAATTGTTTATTATTATATTGGTACTTTATATTATTACAGGTAATAGCTGATGACCCACCACAGCTACCAGAAGGTAGTGATTTTACACCGGAATTTAAATCTTTTGTGTCTCAGTGGTAAGTAGCATGTTTCATAACTAAAGCGCCCTCTACAATTAATAAAAAAAAACAAAGAAACATCCATACTATAAACATATTATTTGTCTATGATTCTAAAAAGTCCTGTGACTTCTTGACAACTGTTGTAGATTTTTGAAGAATATTTCCTTTATCCATCATTTTCTGCTATGATATGTTTTAAATTTTAATTCAGTTTGTCTTATGTGAAAATTATAATATAACTAAAATAGGCTTGAGTAAATTATTTTTCAAAGTAGTATTAGATTTTCATTATTTGGATCAAATTTGATGTTAAACCAAGTCCAGTAATATTGAAATGGTTTTTTTTTCAGCCTAACAAAAAACTACAGACAGCGTCCCAAGTACGTTAAACTGCTGGAGCACCCGTTCGTGGTAAAGTCGGCCCGAAGTTCCATTTCAGTCGGCGATTGGTACTCCACATTATTTCTCTGCGGGTCGAGCAAGGCCGGATCCAGTTTATCGGTGAACAATGATGCGCCTGTAACCCCCCAGCCAGTCAGGAATTTCGTCACCAGCTCTCACCATTGGATGCCGGAACAAGTCACGCCGACACCTGCTAGGTAACTTCTGGTTATAGTTTAGTTTATTAAGAAATCAACGTTGTAAAAAAGAAGAGAAGAATAGACAACAATATTTATTTTCGAAGTAATTTTAAGAGATTTTAGCTATATTAAGGTTGGTTTGGTTAATTTGATAAATGTTATTTCAGAGCGTGGTGGGCGAACAACGCCAGTCCAGGTGGAAGTAGTTCACAGCCAACGAGCTTGGAGGCTGAACTGTCAAATCACTCGCCTTACCCGAGAAGAAGGTAATTTTAATTCTTGTAAATACAAAGTAAATTAAAGCTGTAATTAATATAAGGGTTTACTGTCTATGACTATCCTAATGCATTCTATCTGAGCAATTCTCTTACTCAATATATTGAATTTGTAATATTTCTCAATAATTGCAGAACAATAGACGCCTGCGCGTCTCCTCCTCCCGCGCCTGTCAGGCGAGTGTCCACAGACAATAGATGGAGGGCTTCGCCTACGGTTAGACTTACCACAATATATTTCTCCGTATACATACACTTCCAATGTCGTCTATATAAATTTTATAAGTTAATTTTTCCATTAAAGCTTTATATTTAAACAAACATGCATGCATACACATCTAAATATATATATTATTATTAGTAAAGTGTTCAAATGTTACCATTTTTTTTATATCCATTTCTTGTAAATGCAAGAGTCTGAGCCCACAAAAGAAGGGATCCAATGCTCTATATATACATACATTTCTTTGTAAAAAAAAGTCACTGGCAACATAGTAGTACAATTTTGGTGTTAATTTTTTCAGAGTTCTGGCAACACTAGTCCTATAGTTCTACAAAGGTTTTACCATCAGAGTCAACAGCGTCGTTCGAGGGTCGACTTGCACTCAACACCGAGGCATCGAAGGTGAAAAATTTAAATTTATGAAGCTTTAAAATATATACATATTTGTTATATGCATGTAGTATATAACCGTAGAGTTTTTCTCAAAATAAACGAGCGTTCCTATTCCTTAAAGGCCGGCGATTCACTCGTAGGCCTCCTGGCGTTGCAGGTGTCCACGGGCGGTGTCCTGTTACATTTTTTTTAAATCTTTTGTATACATTTCAGTGTCAGCCGTGAGCACAGCGCCGGCAGATCTCCGGAACCACCGCCGAGAACATCGCGGCACGCTAGAACACATGGTATGTGTACTTACAATTTGTGACTACCCTCATATTATTTAAAATTGAAATCATGAAATATTTGAACTATTAATCATATATACCTGAACGAATGTCTGTATATTTCAGTGAACGGCAGTATGGAGTTAGAACCACCCCCCCTTCACGATAGATTGCACCCACCATCGCCCCTACTGCTCAATGATAGGTGAGATCACACGCACATATTATATATATATATATATATAATTCAGGGGTTTTATAACCCCATATTCAAATTTTTAGGTGTGATTCGAACGTACGACTTCAAGTTTCCGTAGTTTGCTTGAGCCTCTGGTCCAAATACGATAAATATGCAGTATAAACTCTATATAACGATTCTGAAGGGGTTGTAAATTTTATGACGTTAAATCGAGAGAAGGTTGTATTCCATACTAGCTAAACCAACCAAAATCTCAATTAATTTCGACGCTTTAGAGACATTGTCGTTAAATCGAGTTATGGATATATGGAGTTTACACTGTGTTTGTTAGTAATTATTGTGTTTCCGGGAATCGAAAACAGGACCTTATACGCGAAGGCATTTTTAATTATAATTTATATTTTTTGTGACTGCTAATTTGTTTTTATGACAGATTGTCAGAAGGACGAAGTCAGAGTTTGACGCGGGCTGAGTTGCGCAACGGGTTTCGCGCTGAAATAGCTGCGCCTGCGCATCCGCACAAACATCACCACGATGACCAGGGTGAGTATGGGAAAGGTGACCAGCTTCTACGACATAACACTTTTATAATAATTTATTAAAATTTCAATACATTAAAAAAAACTCAGAGTTTTTGATGATTTGAAAACAAATGGATACAAAACCGAATCATAAATTAATTTCGTATATATTTTAATCTCATATGTGCTACATGATTATATATTTTGTTGTTTATATTATTTTTTCACGATTGACATATTTGTATGTATGTACCGAGGGCAGCCAGCCTATAGTTTATGTCAGTGTTAAATGCTGCGCTTGCCACTCTATTCATTTGATGTTTGCCAAATTATAAATGGCTGTCACTTCTAGCTAAGAAAAAGCCCAAAATAATTTGCCAAACATTCGCTCACTCATATATTTTAATTATTTTTCTCTTATCCTTTATATCATGTAAATAATACGTTCGAACGCCTTGCAGTCCCAAGCTTAACGCAGCTGTGCTTTAGCTGTGGAAAGTATATACATCTCCCTTACTCTTACGCGGTTCTCTTTCGCGTGTTATAGTGTTGTCTCGCACGCACAGTGAGATCCGCATTTTTGACCAGTCACATAGCTGTGCTCTGTCTTTTGTTTCATATAAATATAGAGTAAGGGAGACAGATACATGAAAAAGAGTTTCATATTGAATTTTCAATTTAGCCCACAAATGTTAGATAATTCAGTTTTAGAATATTTGTAATGTTTTTATGTCAACGAATCAAGTCTTAACATTTAAGTGTTCTTAAGACAAGATTGTGCACACGGAATACGAGCCTTTTGAGACGAGAAAATTGATTTCTCAGTTTGGTCATAAAGTCGTATTCGCGACGCTCCGACACATCGAAAGAGAATTGTGTATTGTCACTAACACGCCCCCACTGTGCAATTATCGTGTAAATTATGATAGAAACTTGATGTAAATTCGTGTTGCGACTTTATTCGAACAAAGCTATATTGATTGGTACGATTTGTTCAAATATTGTCGACGTTCCTTTGCTTTGCCGCTCTCCTCACGCCCATCGCCTGCCATCCGTGCTGTCACATGCCTCGCTACACTAAACACGACCTTAACACCATGCTAACAATGGCCGGTTTAGCGGGAACGAAGCTTCAAATTTTGATTATTACACATTCCGCACAGCATCAGTAAGATTGCGAAGGTGACGCGCCTGTCTCTTTCTACGGCTGTTATAATACAATTTGAGGAAAAGAGACGGAACACTCGTTAATATTTGTGTGTTTGTCCAAAATATTTTTATTTTAAAGTGTTGAGTCTGGTGAATTGTCTAATGCATAGCTTAGCGTGGTGTATGGTAGCTCATCACAACCGGTCGCTTTGCTCATCATTTCACATAAGCAAGGCATATGGTTCAGTACTAGCACACTCTTTGGTTGTCGAAAACTAAAAACTTAGTTGGAGTCAGTTACTTAGTTCGATTTTTCGTGAGATTTAAGACTCGTGTGGAGTTATAGTAGCTCCCTGAGCCGACTTGAACTACAACCCTTTTTTCAAAATTGTATGAAAAGGTAAAGTAAGTCCCTTAAAAAGAAGGGGAAAATTTCGCGATTAGTTAAACCGTCAGTAAACAGCCAAAGAGTAACGAGTGGGCAGCGTGGGAGAGGGGTTAAGCTTGATCGTGGGGTGTAGGCTGGCTGCACTCGCTCGCCGGGCTGGTGAAGCGCCGGCTCAGCGGATACGTCAAATGGCAACATCTTGCAGCGAGGAGGGACAGGCCGCACCCGCACCACACGGCTGCCACGCGGTATGTATACGCTGCTTAAGTTTATGTGACGTCATAGCTGAGGTATTCATTGGTACAAGGAGGTTTTCTATGTACATATCAAGTGATGTTTAACGTTTAGCCATTATAAAAATACATTTTTCTATATTTTTAGGCTGCTTTCGCCATTTTGTTTATAAATCGATTGGCTCGTGAGTTGTTAATGTCCGCTGAAGGCTTTTTTTTTTAAATAGGTGGGGAGCGAAGGAAAGTTGGTCAGTTCCCGCTTCGCCGTTACCGCCCCGCGCGCCGCCGCCGAGACCCGCGGACTAGCACACAGACATAGTTGGATTACGTGTGGATATAAAACGGAAGAATATCGCGAATGCTTGCTAATTAAGTACAAATTAGGTGGCATATACTTATTTGGGAAATAATGTACTGCGTCTCAACTTCAAATGCTTTTGTCCTTGTCGGTCACGTGACACTTAAGGCACTTTATGGACAAGGCTCGTTATTGAACGGATATATATTGATGGTGGATGTAATTTAACATGGACGATATTATCGAGTGTTGCCATTTTTCCTAGCAAAAATAAATACGACAATCTAGTCCATTTTTTGGGCGGCAGTTTAACATATGACAGTTGACATTTGAAGGTTGAAGTTTTTTATCTATGCTAATTAATACCGTTATTTTGCAAATAAGACATTTCAATGGTATATGTTATTTGGTATTTATTTTTTAAATTGTCGTTAGCACGTTCGACTCTATTATCCGTGGTTGAACTCTGTTGACGTTTGAAGGTTTCATTGAACTGAAATAAGCACAAACTTAGGGCATGCTTCACAATTAAATACAAGTAGAAAAATAACATGATTTAATTATATTAAGTGATAAATAATTCCGTACGAACCAGTCGTGAAAACTACGTTTCGTATATTTATAATCCGACCGTATGAAAAAGAATTGAATGAAATACGAACAAAAATGTATACGTTTGCGATAACGTATTTTGTAATATTTTGGAAATTCGTGTCATTTGGTGCAAATGGCTTCAGTGAGTGTGTGTTTTGACATAAAAAAAAATCCGTGTTTGTACATTCTGTATAGCGTAAATAACGCTGTAAATATAAAGACAGCAGTGCTTTTGTTAGAACTGTGTTTTTGGATTCAGGTTTGATGATTCAACATTCGTTACAATTAAGAACAATGCACTACTAATTACGATTGGTGTTTTTATAGAAACCGGGTTACTTTGATGTTGGCTTTTGAGACGTGGAACGTATACGCTTTCATTAAGATTGAATATTCGCGTAGGTTAAGTTTAAAAAAAAATTGAAAATTATTAGAAATTATTTTTTTTAACTCTATTTGTGACATCTTGCGTTTTTCTTTTCTGTCTTTTCTGTCGAGTCTTACTAAGAGTACTTACTTATCTATATACAGTCGAAGTTTCATAATAATCTGTTGAATAGTTTTTGTGGTGTCGTTATTTTGATTTCATTGGAATATTGATGGAACCATGCTTTTTTCTAGTGATTTTCAATTTTTTTTCTCTGTCTTTATAGCTGGCGACTGTTATTTAGATTAGGTGTGTATATAATGAGAAACGCACTGCGTGTCAGACTTTTGTATTATTGTATGCGTCGGCTGAATGTGGCTTTATATCGAGATTTTAGTACAGTAGGCTTGTGTAGACGGTAATTTTGGAAATTTATATCTGTGGCATGACGTCTGGGGTAACATATTTAGACATTCGCGGATCAATAAAGAAAATGTAACACGTCGCTCTTGAAGAGGTTTTTTTTCTTCTATAACTTTGAGATTAATATTTGCGTAAAGATATTTTTTAAAAGTACTATCGTCATAATCGGTTCGGGCAAGAATTTGGTGGATGGAACAATGATCAAGTTGTTTTGTGAGCCCAAAATGGCTGATGATTGCCATCATGATGAGTCCTATGTAAATATTGTGTATTATAGTAACGGATAAATGCGAATTTAGTTTCTTTGAAATTAATGTACTAATCACTTGTATATTGCGTTTGACCAAATGTAAAGTGTAGAATAGATTCATAAAAGCTTGATGCAATAAATCGAATATCAATATTTTTTTGTTTGTTTCTGGAATGGATATTTTACGTATAGTTAAGGAGTTATAGGCCCTGTTTTACATAGATTTTAGTTCAAAACCTAGGCTCAAATAATTTGTTTACGTGAGTTTCAAAAAGAATCATACCGTATCGTTAACTTTGTCATATTTTTTGTAGATTTTTATGGTTAGGAAACCGTTTTCAATAATAATGCAGTATATTTTACAAATGAGTAGATAAATGTAAAACAGAGGCGGGAAACACGAGTAACAATACTATAGACTTGAATTAGAATTGCCGCGGCCTGTCATGTGTCAAACGAAGGCTTAGACACTGGTCACGTGGCCCGTAATGGCGGACGCATTCGCGACTAGATCCTACGCTGTTGGCGTCAGAAATACGTTTCATTGCGAATAATTATATATCGATTACGTAAACTGCTTTTTAATTAATTATTCACAAAGCAAAAATTGCTACACACCCATTCGCACTCATAAGAAATGTGTGGCTCACATTTAGCCTTACGAGTATATTATAGGTATAATTTTTAACGCGTAAAAATTTCTATAGTATTATTATTCGTGTAATGTAATATCAATGTATGTAACTGCTGCAATAATTAATGTTTAAATGGTTTTGGTATGAATATATCATCACTTCAGCGTCTAGTCCTGTGTCGCAATGTGCAGTTACAGAGTTGATTGCTTTAAATTATGTATATTGTTTATTTTGTTATTAATGTGTAATGAAATAAATGCGAATTTAATAATTATATTGCGTTTTATTATTTAGTATGTTCTTTAGTACAATAGTCATGACCTTATAAGTAAAGTGTCAAAATGGGTTCAATTCAAACGTTCACATTGCGCTAATGTCATGGTGCAGCGAAATTAAGAACCTTATATTGTCTGTATTTAACAAAGTTAAAGCTTTCATTTTAATGCTTTCTACATATTTTGAATAATATGATGCTTTTGTCGCATTTATAATTGTAAAAAATTAAACGAAACATCCTTTTTTTCTTTAACCCATAAACAGCATATATTATGTTTACATAATAAAGAAAATATTAAAAAAAAGCCAAAAAAGGGTTAACACATAAAACAAGAAAGGAAATCTAAGATCAAAAACAACAATAGTAATATGAACAAGTGCGCATTTTTAAGTGAGTATGTACTTTATATATATGTATAGTATTTTATACATGACGAGCTGATCCTGACAAACGAATCCCGTCAAAAAAATGTCTCTAAAATTAGATGTAGGCCGATTCTCAGTCCTACTCTTTATGGCAACAAGAGAATTTATGGAGAATCGGTCAACCCGTTTCGGAGGAGTAAAGGAACAAACATTGCGACACGAGAATTTTATATATTAGATTACGGATTCGTTTCTTAGTTGGCAATCTTGTGTTAAATTTAACAATACAACTTAATAAACTCATCTAAGATTTTAACTTGTCATGTATATTTGTTATATATTGTAAGATAATTACAATTAAAAGACATAATATTAACAAAATAACTTTATTTGCATAAATATTTGTACGCTACTCGCTACCAACATGTGGAAAGTGCTTTCTAGGTCATAATCAAAAACATTAAAAGAGCAACAAAATACAATTTAAACATCACTAAAATTATATAGATTTCAAATACGCACACTCAAGAAAAAGTATTTTGTTACTCTGCCACATTGGTTTTGGATCATTTCTTAATTTGTTAACCCCTACACTTTTAATTTAACGATTATTTTAAAGAGTTAACGGATAACTAATGTTCCAATAAATACCACATAATAATCTTATTATAAGAAATGAGAACTAATTTTCATAACCAAATATCAGTATTTTAAACGAAATATGTTTTGTTTCAAATGTAATCTGTATTGTAATTGTATATACATTAAAGAGGTTACATTAAATCATTTGTGTCTACAATGACAGGTATAAGAATGAGGAATCTAATTTATCTCATAATCCGTTGAAATTAACTCGCAACAGCCTATTTGCTTTAATTTGAGGAAAGTAAATAGTATTCCAGTTAATTATAATCCATTTTAATATTTTCGTCCGTTCACGCTCAAGGATACAAAACTTATGTAATTGTTAGAAAAATATAATTTAATATTGACTAAGCGAATCACACATAAAACATTAAAAATATAAATACGATAACAATATCATTAAAAATAAATACAAAATTCAACAAGTTTTACGCTAAAAACAAATGGTCACATTAATTGTATGCATTATATCACTAACTAACGTTTGCCGTTTATAAATAACAAGAAATAAAATAAAAACAATCTGTTAGCGCTTGTTCACGTGGACTCGCGGTCGCGGTCACGAAATATCAAACATATCACGTGATATGCAAATGTTCACTAGTCAGGTAGGTTCAACCATTTTGAACTTGTCACTAGAAACGATAGCACGTTATGTAATCAAAGCAGTTGACACTCATCCAGGTATATCAATAAAATCTTGAAGGACGTTCTCTCAAATTACAATATGAACAACGAAATTCACCACACCGTTCTCTTTCTTTATTAATTTCATGCACACCAATTCTATTCTTTTAGCATCTCCCAATTTATTTATGAATTTTCAGTTAAAAAATAAATTCGTCGTCCATGTTTACGACCTCTGACAATACGTCACACACACCCGCCTGGCGGTTAATGTGAACACAAGCACGCGACGCTTCTCGCGCTTCTCGACCTTTCTACGTGAACAAGCATTTACAGTTTTTGATTCATCTTCACTATCAAAAACACATAAATTACAAGTCTACCGCCAGCGTACAAAAACATTAGAAAGCAACGAAAAATTGGATAATTCAAAGGTAACCTGTGTTAGATTGAACAAACAAATGTTATAATTAAATATTGTTTGATTTCGTTGATTATAATAGCTTCCACAGATAAGGACAAACACTACAGCTAATAATTTCTTTGGTAAATTCAATGTCAAATTTTAAATAAATGCGCTGTGCACAATACTCATCAACTAAAACATACAACTTTGGTTTTTCAAATCTTAACGATAATACTATTAATAGTCGATGATTGTTTACGCGTACATGTAAAGTGAAAATATATTTTCCTCATAAAAAATACATGTTAATTTACGTTTAATATACATACATATAAAATCCGCTCAAAATTGTTTGAGTTTTCGAATCACGATTACTACCAAAAACTTGTATCTTTGAAATAGTACAGAAATAAATTACCATTAATTGCAAACTCATACTAGGCTGCAGACGTTTATACGTAGTTAGGCCGACTCATAAAACCACCGACACATAAAGGCAACAAAAAATCAATTAATCTAAAAATAAGGTACAAGGTACGTCAGAGAAAGTGATATTCAAAACTTGTTAAGTACCAGAGCCATTGAGCCTCTTTAGCCTAGTTTCGACTAGTACCTAATTAATAATATTATTTACAAACGTTTACTTTTGAAATATCTCTTAAAAATATGAGAAATCTTAAAAATATTGAGTAATAGTTTGCATTTTTATATAGCTATTGCAAGTGCATAAAATAATTCTAGTAATATAATCTGTGAAAATTGTAATTCGCGCCTAAATATACGATTTCATTGAAAATGACAGATGGCATAAATTCAAAAATGGAATCCAATTCAATGTGGTCGGCCACTTTTCCCGCTTTTTTGCGGACTGCCTGGCACTGAGGTGGAGCGCGTTAGCCCCGCGTATACCAGTTCCGGTTTCTCAGCGGGACTCCTCTTTAAATATTCAGATATGTGTTGCACAATCAGGTCTATGGCCACTGAAACGATAAACGAACACATTAATTATAAAAATTACAAATAATGATATAATAATGTATCTGTTTCCTTAATAAATAAATAATCTATGACAATATTCTAAGCTTATTTATATAAATTCACTAAATTTTTATTACTATGAACTAGCAATGAAAAAGTATTAAACTACTCAGAATTAGCGTATGGATGTTTAAAACTTAAGTTTTCAACAAATTTTAGTTCTACATTTTGTAACTTCTACTAATCTACAGTTGAGTAATTTTCTGTCTGTTTACGCTGTCTTAAAAACACTTATCAAGATGAATCGGTAAAAATCAAGAGATATTTAACGAGTCTTACAAACGAAGTATATCTAATTATAGCGTATACAATAGTGCAGTCTTTGACGTACGAATGCTTAATTTCACCACCCATTACAAGATGTGACTAGCTAGTGAGACCTAGATACAGACTGCGAAGTCTAGACAAACCTCTAGGTCCCGGTTCAAGACCCGCTGTGGAAATAAAATCAAGTATAAACAAGCAATATTTTTAGGAAACTTGTTAATTAAAACACGTTCTTCATGTTTATTGAAGTAAATACTTCTTATTTAAGACAACAAATCAGTTAGGGCTTCTGCGATGCTAATGTAGCTCTCGCATAGACTACAGTCAAAAGGGGCATCATTACTATATTCGATTTACCGAAGAGAAAGAAAATTCACTTGCAAATATTTATTACTTAGGCACTAATATACAAAATATTTAACTAAGAATACATTTCACGTTGGTTACAATTATAAACACGCGTTGAAAATAACATGTTTCCGATAACGGAAACAATTGTACTAAATACATATTCGAGACTGTATTACATAAATGCATTTTAATATTTCATGGTTATCATTTACCGTTGTTACGTATTAAAATTAACTTAAAAAATCTAAATCATAAAAATTATACAGTCACTTGGATTAAGCAATGCTAATAATTTTCAACACTGGAATTCGGTAAATCAGTTGAGCGAGTCAAAAACCAATAGACAACATAGTTTTATGTTAACCGGACAAAATAGAATGTACCACTTTCATAGACAATAGAAGTACGTTTACAATCTACGTCACAAATTTAAAATAAGAAACATTGCAAAATAACATCATTAATGCAGAACCACAGGCGTCATCGCAAGCTTATTGACTTTGCTTTTGTGATTTGTCTGGCCAAAGTGTTCAGTGTTTATACGCTGCTCATTTGTCTTTGTCACGTGTATTAATTAAATGTAAAATTCAAATTGCAATCACTTATCAATACTATTGTGTCACTTTAACAAATTAGGGTTTTGCTGTGGAATACTCACGATGAAATTAAACATAAAAAAAAAAATATTGCGTTGTCTATTGGCTATTCTTGTCAAACTTTAATAAAATCTCTTTCGAACACAATATGAGGCCACATAGAAAAAAAAACAATTTTGTGCATCTCATTGAATTGTTAAAAATAAATGCAATTATTGCACACACTACTTGTATAGGAACTGAAGTATTAAGTTCTTTGGCAAATACAGTGTGAACTCGATGTAACGTCACTGGATTTAATGACAAACACTTTAGCTTGTATTCAATTCATTTTTCTTGTCTCCATTTAAGGACCACTCTATATGACACCACAAAATGCACACTGCCTTCAGTGACGTTATAGAGAGATTACACTGTATATGTAAATTCAAATATTAAAAAAAATCGATTCAATATTCAATCATGTTTACGAGAATGTCTTTTCATTTCGGATGCTTCTATGAACTTTATAATACGCTGTCATTAATTATTAACTAAAATATATTGAACATACTCCACGTATGAGGTCATTAAAAAGTATATAGTATAAAAATATGATACATAAATGCTGTAACAATTTTACATTCAGGCTTATAATATAGGTATTTCTTATAACGTAAAGGATACTGCATACTGGTATTTCCGACCAAAAATCACTAAACTAAACACCTTACCATTCAACATTATATATAAAACGCTTTGCGATAGGACTTTTTATCAATTACCGACTTTTACGTATAGCTTACAAATCGCTAGCCTCAAATTGCATCCGTCACGTGGATCGGACATCTGAGTCTAATTTGCGGATGTAAGGGATTTCCATTGTTCCGTACAGTCATTATAATTATGGAAATGTAATTTAAACCATTATTGTACACCCGACCTGTGACACGACGATGACAGCACCAAAATCGTTATTATCACTCAATGTGACAATTGACATAAGGACAATTGTTTTTTAAAAGGGACCACCACCACCCCGCCTTTTGATCGGAAATCGAGTATGACATAACAAGTCCAAGTTATCGCCTAGTCAATGTATAAATTCTCAATTGTTAGTCTTAATAAACCAATACCAAAAATATGTACCTACTCGGCTGACATATAGTTTTTAACAATTGCGTTTCAGTACACAAAAAATACGCTTACCTGACATATTTTTGATATTGATAAAACATACACATATGAGCATAGTGATTTTGATTACCTCCGGTCATCGAAAACTAATGGTTATCAGTAAAATGTCAACTGTGACGTAATTTGGTTAAACCGTATGGGTTGTTGGCCTCAAACTGTCTTATAGGTGGATAATTCACCGCATGACATGATGGAAGGTACGCTTCACCAAATAGATAAATCATGCACATCTTGACGAGTGAATGATGATGCAAGGATTTGGGCATATAAGCAAATCATCAACTTTGTTAACGATTTACTCATTTAAAAACCTTTTAATTTTAACACAAATTGTTAGCCCCTAGTCGGCAGCCTCCACGCTGTATTTTGGGTGTATTTTTTTTCTGTCCTATGCCCCGACCTTGGGCCTTAGGACTCTAGTAAGTAAGTATAATTTATAATGGGTGAGCGTGTCATTTGTAGATGTGTAGCCGAGAGATACGCGTTATGAGACGCTGGTATCGATCGCTTGATTTGACATGTTCTGACATCGATTAATTTTGATTTGGAACTTTTTCTTTGGATAAATTCGTTTAAATTGTCCAAAAAAAAACCACTATGCTCACATGAAACTAACACAATACTCATCGGCTGAGCGTATCTTCCGAGCTTCCCGACATGCGCCTGCCATCCTCATCGAAGCCGTTACAACCGTTGACCCGTGGTCGTTTCTTGTACATAATGTCCCAAATATGGTGCACGATTAAGTCAATAGCCACTGCAACAACGAAACGGCTTTTAAAGCAGCTTAGTACATAGCCGCTGCAAATCAGCGTCCATGAATAAAGTGGTAACCGTTCGTTTCTATGGACCCTCAATTCTTTTAATTATCAGCCCTTGTCTGAGCGTCTCTGGACATTTAATAAACAGATAACACAACAGTACTTCCTTAACGAAGTTTAACGAGCGAGAACTCTTTTGAATATATCAATAGTGGAATGTTTATTTAGTAAATAATTAAAAGTAAAAATGTATTGTAACGTAATAATTTCTATATACCACTTTATTCATCGGGACATACGTTGAACGAATGACAAAGAATATACGCTTATTGCAGTGGCTATGACAATGTGTACTCACCTTGTAACGGTGTAAAAATCTTCAAAATATCCACCAAAAGCACAACAAAGCGATCGATTAAAAATGTAATTTAAAAATAGGAAAAATCTCACCTAAATTATCTGCTCCGCGTGGAATGATGACGTCGGCGAACTTCTTGGTCTGGAATTAAAATTCGCGAGACTAAAATTCCATGATCCTATGTTCTGTATATCAGGTGTATGGTTTCTCAATAAGTCCAATGCCCCACAAAATGTTTTGTCATATTTTTAACAGTGCCTAACATGAGCACACACCCTTTCGGTTAACGTAATCCGTAATTAAATTACTTAAACATGTGACGAATTGTAATTAACAGATGAGAACTATATCTCCTACATATAGCCAAATATCTATATAATGTAAGGTTTGAAAATATGTTAATATCGTAAATTAATATATATGTATTATAATTTTATGTGACATATACGTACTACATCAAGTTGTCTCTAATAATAGACTGCACGAGAGAAATTTGAAAATTTCAATAAATGAAACACTCTTATAAATTTTACACAAAGCGCTGAAATCGATAATTTATGCCAGAAGTGTCAAAAATTTTATTCACAATAATGTGTTACTTGCATGACATTTTCTTGATTAACAAAAAAAAAAAAAAAGAATTATCCATATTAAAAACAACTCAAGCGATTTTGGTGAAATCTCTTACTCTACACCATAGTTATAGTCTCTATAGTCTATGATTGAGTTTAGATATATGACTTTTGCACACTTGCTCGGAATCCTAAATATAAACACTCTATAAATATGACAAAGTTTTAATAACTTCACTAACTTTCAATTGGTTAAAAAACCTATATAACAAAGCTTGTCAACTACAATCTATATTAAATATATATATATGTGAAATAAAACTCACCGGCAGACAAAACTCTTCAAATGCAGGTTTGACAAAGTTCATATACTGATTGAGTACTTGTTCTAAATCCCGACCTCGCTCCATTATATCACGTGGTACTGCAAGGAAAGTTAATATAATGTACACCAAAATAAGAATGTATTGAGAACCACCTTAATCAATTTTTTTATTGTTCAATGAAATTTAATCAAACAGGACATATATAACTATTTTATAACAGTAATCTTTTACTGTCTTCTTGTTGCATGATACAATTTTTAATAATAATAATATTTTTATTTTGTTTAAAGTGCTTTGAAAATTTATTTATCTATTTTTTTACTTTTCAAATGGATTTTGTACAATTAATTTAACATATATATATATATTAGATATATTATCATGAGTCAGTCATTACCTATGTAAGTAAATAATAATTACCTATCTTTTGTAACAATTTTAAAATTATTAATAACTAACATAAAGAAAAGCGTCAGTAAAACATTATTTGTATGGACAAAGGTGCAAGATGATAAAAGAAATCAAGGGACCAGACCTATTTGAAGAAGTGCACTCTAATTTAATGTACTTTAGTTTATTTGTTGAAACCTAATCAATAATTTTATAGTACAGCCTTTATTACAAAGCGTATTGATAGAACATACCTCGTCTGGCAAGACGTGTGTCTGAGTCAGTATCAACAAATAGTTTCATGTGGAATAAATCCCTTACTTCTGGGAAGTAAAACACCAGAATTCCCTCAATAAGCACCACATCCGCTGGGTAGATGGTATGTGACCGATCACTGTTTAAAAGTTTAATGTCACTAACTAAGCTCGAGAACACAAGGGCAAATTGAAATTTAAAAAGAACAATCTCAATAGCTTCGACAGTATTTCTATATGTTTATATGGGAAACATTGGGCCACTAAGACAAAATATACTTTTCTGTTATAAGCAATAAAAATCATTTCACAATGGGTTTATTAAATTGTTATATTCTTACCTTATAGAATTTGAAATGTAGTCATATTCAGGAACGTCAACTTTCTTGCCAGCAAGAATATCTTTTAGAATAGCCAATAGTTTCTTGTCATCAAATGCGTCAGGGTGATCAAAGTTAAACTGTCCTCTTTCAGCTCGAACCCTCTCTGAAGGTGTTAAACTGCGGTAGAAAGAGTCTTGACTTATGCATACCACTCGTCTTTCTGTTTGTTCTTTTTGTTGCTGACCGAGCTTCTCCATTATTTTCTGGCATACTGTGGACTGTTATGAAACATTATATATATTTTTCAAGTGATTTAATGGTTAAATTACATTAATGTTTATATAAATTTTTAGAAAGTTAAAAAACATTGTATAGTAATTGCAATATAATAAATAATGTATCTACATCTTCATAATATTTTTTTAAGTAATTGTTTATTTACACTTCCTTTTATATATGAGATATATACACAAGAAATTTTTTAGGATAGCTGGAGACCTTATCAGTCTCAGTGATCTCATCCAGGTAACCATCATAAGGAGAAATAGGAAGGAAACTAAAGTTTAAAAAATATGCTTATTGAATAAACTTGGAAATTATTAAAATTGTGTTTAATCCCTTTAATATTGAATATTAGTTATTTGCATTGAGTATAATTAGTAAGTGCCATTTTGACTGTATCAATAGCAATCGTATAGTAACGGATGTTTATTTTAGAACAATGGTTATTTAAGGTTATATCACATTTTAAAAACAAGATCTGTTTCAAAACTTAAGTTTGTAAACAAAGAGTTAATTTTAGTTGTTATAGATAAAGTAGGTTGGTATTACGCAACTATTAAGAATCGATCGATTGATAAAATTAGTTATAGATTAAAGTACTAACCTTACCGCTGGCTGTGCCACCTGCAACACCTATGAGGAAAGGGGTTTTGCTCTCAAATCCATTAGTTAAACTATAATCTGCTGGTTTTTCACTCATTTTGTACGTAAATATATATCTGCGCGTTATTCTTAAACCTAAAAATCCACAACTCACAACAGCATTTCTTGAAATAGCAAACAGTGACATTTCTTTACTGACAACTGACAGTGCCGAGTGTTGACAGCCCTACTTATAATAATTGTGTTAAATTCTAAAATGTCTAATGATTACTAGTAGTAGTTCAGTCTTTACTCTAATCTTATCATAGGTATCTTTATTAAAATTTGTTAAATAATTACGCTATTATTACAATAAAAAATTAAATTAAGGTTTTTTATGTAATAAAAGTATTGTGTAATAATTAGCATGATAAAGTTACTTTTGAAAAATAAGGCAGTTAAATAATTCAAATTTGTCAATACACATTAGACTTAAGTATTTATTAAAAATGGAATGTCATATATATGATATGAGATTAATACAAAAACAAGAATTTTAAAAACGTAACGACAATAACAATATTTTTTATTCCAGTGTAAGGTTTCGTATTTTAATATCAGCTACTCTCAAGGAAGAGGCCATTTCCAGTTGCTTTACACGAAGACGTGCCCATATGATGTAGTCCTGGATTCCAATTATTTGAGCAGCTATCAGAGCAGCACTGTCTGGGTAGATAACGGTTGCACAGCCAAGACCAGAAGGAACGGATAGAGATGACCAAATATCCTAAAAAATATATTTTTATAATTTGATATCAAAACGTGTTAGTCTTGTGTTAATTGGAAATATATTTTTACCTGTACTAGCTTATCGGATGGTGGTGGGCAGTTGATGACTGGGTAGGAAGTGTTGCCAGATAACACTGGTCCCAGACCGTTTGACCGGCCAGCAACCGCAATAAAGACAAGAGCACCATGTGTGTCTTCATATTGTTGCATGATGTGTAGGGTTTCCTCTGTGGCTTTGTGTGCTGACGTTACTCTCATGTCAACATCTAGCCCCAGATCTTTGGCAGCTGGAATAATTTTAATAACTTAGTAATACTACTTCAAAAATGTACAACAAGAATACAATAATAATTCGTTTGAATTAAGTTAGGAAAGGGTCATATAGGAAAATTAAAATTTTCACTGTTCAATTTAATTAAATTTGGGATTACCTTTAGCAATTTTCTTGCAATGTTCAATATCAGCCGGAGAGCCCATAAAGATGACTACTTTATGGTGAACTTTTGGTTTTAAATGATCGAGTTGGTCCTTCACCCAGGCAAAGTTGCGCTTTACTGTATCTAAATCAGCAGCGGTAACATTGGATAGATTCCGGTAGACCTAAAAGAAAACTCTTGATGAAGTATTCAGTAAATATCTTAATTTCCACCTTAATTAAACCTATAAAGTGGTTAGTCTAAATTGAAAATAAAATATTGTATTTTTGATCACCACAATATACTTATATGGGCACAAAAATAAGAAGAAACGGTTATCGACTAATTATATACCTGCTTATCAACCATTAATCTTTTGTCACCAGATGGCCACAGCCTCCATGAGTCTGAATCGATGACATCAGCGAGGAGAATATTTCCTGTAAGACAATGTTAATGTTTATTCAAGAACACTTCACACCTACAGTACTAGTATCCTATTCCAATACAGTTTTGTGGTTTCCGTCAATAGCTTATCAAAACAGACGATAACATTTGGTACTAAATAAAATAAACGATACATACCATCAGAATCAACGCCAAACTCAATTTTCATATCAATAAGTGCACAATCTCGGAGAGCCCAGGCCTTCTCTAAGATTTCGAAAACTAGTATTGTTAATTGTCTCATGTAGTCCACTTCGTTCTGACCTGGAAAGAAATGGCTGAAGTTTATCGAGAAATACGTTTTGATCTTTAATTATTGATTGAAGTCGTTTGTTTTAATTGTTTTCGTGAAAAACATGAATTGTTTTGCTCACGATCACTCTTGTACAGTTTCAGTATTAATTATATACCGATAATCACTTTTTCTTTATATTATCTTTAAAGACGCAAGAACGTACCGATTAAGAGTCCGTTAACATTAAACTTGGCAGATACAATTTGCTCCTCAGACCACTGTGGGTCGTGGTTAGCATCGTCCTTGAAGAAAGTCTCTTGCTTTGGTGGTGTGAAACGGAAGCCTTCAGGTACGCCAGGGTTACGTTTGAGGAACGAACCAGTTGCCAGCCGCCTGGTGACCCACTCAATTGGCACCATTTCACATTTCTTGGAGATAAACGCCGTTGCTGAAGCGATTCTTATGAACGCAGTTTTGATACCTGAAAACGAGAAAAGTTTTATATATAATTTAAGTAAAATATTTCAATAAATTTCATTAATGTTTAAAAATTGATCCCCACAGTTATTTAAGGAACTGTAAGAATTATTGAAAGTCTTCTTTCTGACCAACCGTTCGCTATTAAACCGACTGCTGGCCACCATTGAAGCTGTGCGGGGGAATCTATGTTTAATGTTAGGATTTAGGCATGCACCAAACTGAACTACGCGTATTCAACGAGCTCGTGGATAACTTTATCATAATCATGAAGAATTATTACCTCACAAAACAAATCTGACCTAAAACTTACATATAAACTTCTCGCGATACGAAATCGGTTTGTTAATTTAGTATCTATAAGCAATCTATACTATATTTAGTTATATAGTCTCAATATGGCCCAACAGAAAAGTGCATCATGTCTGCAGCACTAACACCAAGATTGAATGACGGTTGTCACTATGCACACTTCTGCCTTACCTACCTATCTCTATATACCAAAATTATTACGATCTCCTTTCGTATTAAATAACATTTGGAATTATCTTAACGTTTTTCAAATTGTACATAAGTATAGTAATTCATATTGGAATGAATATCCTGTTGGATTCTATTTTTGTATTTAAACTGTAATGACCTTACAAATATGATATAATGAATAATAGTTATTTCATTATCGTATCTATATCAAGAGGTCACAAAGTTAACCAAACTGTTGATCACATATTTTAATCACTTATTTGTGTAATAATTATCTTAAGACTTGTTTACTGTAAACTATTGGCCGCACATTATACAATTAATCACCTACTGATGTAATATAGTGAAGGTGTTTCATCAAAGATATCGTCGTGCGTTTTATTTAATTTATTTTTTTCCTATTATAACCGTAAATAAATCCTAATGCAACAATAAAATATAGTATAGAATAATTTACAATAAACAAAATATATATTTAAATTCAAAATTGATTGTTAACAACTAAAACAGTTGACATGCGCGCCGTCAGCTAAGAACAACCCACGAGAAACTCAGTAGGGTTGGCAATTATCAAGTTAAAGCTGCAAGTAACAGTATCTTCATCATTTTATAAAATTAACGTGATTTCATCATCACTTTTTAAAATATAACGGCAATTTAAAATTGCGTGTCTTATGCTTGAATCAGCGCGATGTTTTTTTAACAAATCGCTAATCGTTGTTCATAATACTTTTCGCTTTATCTTGTAATTATTCAGCACCCAATTACCTGTGTTAACACATTGAGTAATGACTGTATAACGAGTTACACCGTTCGACATCCCTTACGTAAACACACAATATTTTATTGAATTTAATTTGATAAGTACATCCCAGAGATACTGTTTTCCGTAAAATTACCGTTACCGATACAGCAGAGCTAACTTCAATTCCAGCCAAACATTAAAAATATATTTCCATAAGTAATTTAACGAATTCGCTAGAATAAATATGTTATAGATTTTTATTGGTGTATCTAGTACATGCTTAATAACGAGTGTCTAGTCTGTACTTCCTTTTATCGTATTTCTTAATGCTAAATGTATGGCGTTTAGCCAAAAAGTAAATTACCTGCCGCCTTTAGAATTTCGAAAACTTTTGCGTTAGTCTGGTTTGAAATAGCAGCCTTTCCCTCCATATCGTGAGCCTTGACACCGTCGCCAGCTGTGATCCTGTCTTTGTTGATGAGAATACATTGGTCTGGATGTTCGGGTAAGTCAAAAACTTGCTTCGTTTTGCCCTCGATGATCAGGCTACCAAGCTTACAACCCGCGACTGTAAAACAATATGTACATGTTTAAAAAAAATGTTATTTAACAGTTATGTTATGAGTAAAGAATACTGTTAAATCTTGTAAGACATTTCTCAGTCAACCTGACTTAAATAACCAAAGCCACTATAATTTGTTTTAATTATTTGCTATGCTAAATTAAATTAAAGAGCAAGTACCCGAGTATTGGGTTTGTGAATTAGTTTCAAGGTCAAGAACATAGATGCCTCTGTATCGCAACAAGAGCCGGAATTTAATTGATAACCTTGTCCTAACATAAAAAGTTTTGACATATAAACACAGGCTCATGAAAGGAAAATGTTTTACTCACCTTCTTTTGCTGCTGCCATGATATAGAGAAACTTTAAGTACACCTATATATAGAAATATAAGACTATCAAGAATGGTAGTCGACAAATTCGCGTGACTATTGAGCTGCGAGTGCCTTTTATAAATTTTGTTCAGGCCTCGTAGACCACCATGTGTTCGGTTGACGCACTTACATACTTGACAGCTAGTTTAGATAACAAGCTGATATAGCGGGATCACATAATTATGATCATTCATTGTTTTAAATTTCAAGGAAGTTGTATGAAAAATGTATAAGTGTCTATTAACTGCAAACTGATATTAAAATATATAAGATATCTCCAATTTTTTTTCAACATTTCTCCTTTTTAACATTAGGTATATTTTGTTACATCGAAACAGGTTATTTTTGTACATACTGTGTAATTAATATTATGTAAGTAGCATCAAACATTTTATTTTGCTACGATATTTTATATGTACCGTTTTAAAATTGTATAGCCAAAATAAAAAAAATACATTAAAGTATCAAAACATTGCAGGCTCGCTAGATATAGATGTCACTGTCAGAGCACGCGCAGGCCGCAATCAACTTTCGATTCAAATTCAAACAGAGAACGAGCCTAGTTTCAATTACAATTTGATACTTGTCGCTTCGCTACGCCTCACATTGTTTACAAAGTTTTTGTTATTATTTGTTTGTGTTTCCTACTTTAGACAGGTAAGAGTCTTATCATACTTAATTAATTTGATAAATAACCTGTCTGCAAACATGTAATGAACTACTAAACGACCAAATTAAAAAGTTTATTATTGCTCTTACGTTTACGTGGTGTTTTAGTGTGCTTTTAACTTGTAATGACTTTAAAATTGTCAATAGACAACGCACATGGCATTATGGCCTTGAATAATTTACCTTTACTATTACTCTTAATTTTCAATTTTTAAACATCAGCGAATATAGATTGTCAATGCTCCTATAAAAACTTTATAAACACAAAAAAAAAAATATTTTGTGTCATAACTTTGCAAATATTTCAAATGTACAATGTGGATTTTATGTATTAATAACAGGATGATTATTTGGAGAGAAGTTAACAATATGAATCTGTTCATTTTAAAGTTTAAGTTACCTATAACTCACATTTCAAAGTTAATTTTGATATTCTTTTTGGTTTCTAATTGATTTTAAAAACCATTTCCACATATTGTAGCTTAGATTCCGTTAATTTATCACAAGGTACTTTTAAAAATTATTTCATGTATAGCTTTATTGTCACTGAGTACTAATTAATTAAACTAATTATTTGAATATTCATTGAATTGATGGACTTATAGATAATCAGCCTTTATAGCCTATTATAAATATAATCTACATTATATTATAGCTAACTCTTAGTCAAATCTATTACAAACAACATAAAAATATTGCCTTTAAAAAAGTCAGTAATAAATTATACCGATCATATTATCTTTATATTTTAATTATGTCAATCTTAATTAAAACTATACTTTCTCAAATAGATTTTTATTATAAGAATATTTTTTTTAAATGCTTATCTATACTAACATATTATCGTTAAATGATCGGTTATTTTGTTAGTTTGATCAATTAAACACTTATTCAAGGGTTAACAATTATTCAAGAATTAAAGAACACATTATATGATATCAATTAAAAACTTGTTATCATTTCTATTATAAGCCATTTATTGGTAAGTCTTTTGGGTTAGTACAGTCAAAATAAATTGTTTCTTGCATTAACATCCTAATGTCACCATAAACCAATCAATTTCAAATGCTAAGTATCACTATCATATATCTTTACACAACTTTAACTTTTTCATCAACATTAAATAAATAATTTAGCACTGTAGGAAGCACATATGTTAGGACGCGACACTGTCTTTTTACAAGAGTACCTTATCTAATTAGGTATTGCAAATTTTGACATTTAATTTTGCGTGTAGATAACTAATACAACCGCTATACGATCTTAAGATATCGCCGCTTAAATAATAAATTCTTATATCTATATGGATATGTCATTAGATGTGGGTCAAATTTTGTATAATTTAAGATAATTCACTAATCAGCTAAATACGTCATTGTTTTATTAAAAGCAGTATTGATTAAAAGTGGGATAAAATAAGAAGTATGTACATTTAAACGATATAAGTATGTCAAAAAACGTTTTTTAAGTTACTTCAATAAAATTACATTCTCAAAACAGATGTGTAATAAATATTTTATATTTAATTTTTATATAATCCATTAAGGATTTTATTGTAAATGCGACTTTATTGAAATAGAATGTACATCCTATAAAACTGGTGAAGTCTCTAGCTCAACTCAGGCCTTAGCAACTATAGTAGCCAACAATATGAGAATCTTTCCTCGACTTTTCCAATGCTAACAAACACTATGACACAGTTTTTATATATGTAGGTACAACATGATGCAAGAATGTTATTAAATACTAATACTTTTATCAATATTAAATAATATCTAACCAGTAATGTTATTGGCCTATTTTCTGTGGCCTACAAGTCAATAGGTCTGCGTACCAAGATACGAGCTTTTGCCTGAACGCGATTATCTTTCATAATAATAAGACATTCAATATTTTTATTCAGAGCATGTTTCAATAAGTAGATATAATTTGTCTGTCGGTTAATTGTCACTTTATATATTGTGTCAAATATTTATTTGCACAACTGTTGATTCAGTCAGACACACAAATATTTATGTTATAAACGAAACTTGAAGAATGGCAACAGGAAACGAAATTCAGGGTCATTCTATGTAGAGTTCCTTGAGATGTATTACTTTAAAATATTTGCTACCATTGCGACATCTGCAGAGACTTATCTTTGTTCTTTCTGTCTTTATCGAAATACCATAAATAATGCACCCACAGTGAATAAAAAAGGTTTTCACAAATTATTAAATATAACAGATTATACTATTATTATTTATTATTGTGTAGCTGTTGGAGAAGAAATTATGTCAGTTTTAGATATCTTGATTTCTTCCCCATTGTTCAAGACATAACTTACTTATAGAATCTTAGAAAAGCACATTTCTTATGTAATCACTAATTTCATAGTACATATATAAGAAACAACACAAAACTAATTTATTTCGTTTATCTTATTAAAATTAAACTGAATTATTTTAACGAGGGATTAATTATATTAGGTATGAAGAGCAAAAAAGCTTGATTTGTCGAATGTTGAATCGATTTATAACGGGAGAGTAAAATAAAACTTGAAACATTAAAAGTAACCTAACTATACTCTAAAAGGTAATTAATGTGTACCTTATCCACCTCACTGTATCTTAAATTTAAAACTTGCTACTAGCTGAATCTAAAATCAGGTTTGCAGTGTTGCAACTAGACCACAAACATACACAAGTAACTAATTATATCCTAATTTCGCTTCACCGTGCGGAATGTGGTCGGATAAAGTACTTCAATTTGTTTGTATCAAGTGTCAAAGTAGAGTTTAGCGTTAGAGTAGAAATATGACACTACCAGCGTCAATTTATTAATTACGGATTTTTTTGGTCCCTAGTAAGTCTTTCCACTCCGTACGTAGGTGTTGCCTCAATCGACACTTAAAGATATAAAGGGAAATAGGGGTGAAAAGCGGTGGCTTTTCGATACATTGATATTATGGACCTTCCAATTTCACTAACTAACTCGAGCTCTATGGGGATCACTCCACATGTGAAATTGTTAACAGACAATAAAGCGGTTTAGGAATAAATAATATTTCATGGTGCGCGTGTGTACCTTAATATTATACTGCAAATAGACTAATACTTTTTTTAATTATAAAGATACAATTTCATATATATATTTATGCATGGTCGATTATGTCCTGTCATAGTTTTTTGATCACCCAAAACTATATGCCAAACACATTTATTATGGATTAAAACTAAGCAACCATTTAAAGTAACGACTAAGCTAAGCGACATAAGTTGGATTTTCTAGAGGTCGTTGCCCCATTATGCAATTGCATGACAGACAGTTAATGATTAATTCCAACAATCGAGTACTTGTATCAGCTAACTGCACTTTCAAACGTTCATCATTCATCTGAAAAATCGCAGGAAATTAAAGTGCATATAGCCGACAAACCTGTACCTACTGTATTTAATAGTATTACATGTGTTTTGTTTTGTTCACGTTTAAGTAAAATGTAAATAATTAAGCTACAAATTAATTTGCGATTATTTCTATTGATAAGTTTGAAGAGTGGTTTATTCCAGTGAGTGTTTACGAATAGCTCATAATAAATAATATTTATTTGTTTATAAATAGTTGATATTCCGCTCTGATTTAATGCCGCAGCTTAACGAAAGATATAATTATTTATTGTTATCTATAAACTAATAACAGCTATTGGTCCTAACTCGTGTTGTTAGTTGTAACACGTCCAAACACTGTATTTTTTTAATTTCGTTATAAATAATTATTTCAATCCATAGCAATAGTAATATATTTTCACTATTCACAGATACAATAGATTCTTGATATTTTGGCTATTAAAACACAGATAATAAACCACCGTTTATCGTCTTGTTTATGGTATGATACAGTGGAAATGTACTATCATAATGTCAATTGTTATCTGACCCCCTGCACAGCTGATTATGACGACATAAATTAACAGATTGCGTTAACTTAAAAAATATTTGCTTGGTTTCATCAGTTGAACTTGCCCCCGCCTTAACTATGATTGCTAAAATTATACTTTGCCTTGTAAACAATAATGTAGTGTAAACAAAAGAATGACGTCACTAATATTTAATAAAATTCGTAAACAAGTTGGACTCAGAATAGACAAAAGTTATCTGGAAAGAAAGGCAAGAAATTGTGAAATTAGCGAGCTTGTTTGACGTGTTTTTTAAAGGACAATTTTTTCTTGTAACATTTGTTTTCTTATATACCCTATACAACTACAATCATATTATTGCTATCATTAGAGATTCAAATTAGCGGCTTGTAAAGTTAAATTGCTTAGCAAAAAAGGTTTCTTATTATCCTTAATCATTTGCGTAACCACGTTCGACACGCTTGGTTAAATTAGAAATCAATCATTAACGTGTTATATTATTGTTAAAACATTATTACATAAAGAAATATGTATAATAATAAAAGAGATAACAACATTGTAATTACATTTTTACTTCTCAAAATAAATTGCATCGCAATAAATAAAGATAAATTCCGATACTTTTGTTGTCACCTATCTTACGTTTATAAGTCAACCGCGTTTAATTCATTATACTATTATTTATGTTACAGACTGCAAAATATTAAAATTATTAGAAAGTACTGAATGAACAATATAATATTATTTTGACCTCAATTGGATAGATAATATTGTGACGTCTTTAAAATCGTATTCACGCGTAGTTGGGTCAATGTCTTTTTTCAAAACAAAAGCGCTTATTTCTATTTATCTGACGATGAAACAATAAAAATAACGTTTAAGAGTCAATGTCGCATTTTATACGAGCTGCATCTATTTGGTCTTTGATAAATAAAACAAAAAAATCAAGGGAATTAGAACTCGTATCGTATAATATGGTAACATATAATTTCTTAACGGATCATTTGAAATGTTGTGTAATAAATATTATTTGGACACATTTGAGGACACGGTTGGGTAGCCGCAATGTAAGCGATTTATTACTTATGTTGTTCACACATACTTTAAAATATAAATAAATACATGTTTTAAAACCCAGATCACCAAACGAATATTTTCATCACACAAACCGTATCAGGACCTAACCGTTCCGTCAACTGAGTCGTCTAATAGAATGTGATCAATTTGACCAATTAAGGTTTAGTTTTAATAGCCTGTGTGTTATTATCAATTAAGATTTCATTTTTCCTACCGTTGAATATAACTCTACCGAGAAAACCCACGACATAAAAACAACAGATCTAGTAACACATTACAGATTAGGTGTAAAAGCATTGAATGGCCTCAATTTGAGGTCAACGTATAATTCTTTTATAACTTTTTGAACTCTCTGACGTCACTTGTGTTTTGTGTTATTGGTATTTTGCGTAAATATAATCTGAAACGAGGGTGGATTATGTTTAGTACAGCATCTACCGTATAAGGAGAATGTTATTTGGGTTTGAAGGCCACATTTGAATTGACAATCAGTGGACGTACGGTGAATATTAGGCGCGGTGCTGATTTAGTTTGAAAATTAATAATTTATTTAACAAGTATTATACAGGTATCGTCATTACGTATTAAATATATAACATGTCGTAACAAATTATGTAAAAATATGTTTTGTGTGTGTAAAGACCATTTTTTTACAAGATCATAAGTGTATTTTAAACTTAGGAAAATATATAATTTATAAAGATGAAATATGTGTATTTTACAGATTCAACATGGACGGTCCAGCGAGACCAAATCCATGTTTGCAAAGTAGGTTGGAGCCCACCGTTAGCACGAATATTGACAGATTGACCATAGACGATAGACCGGAAATGGGTCAGAGTGACAGCTGCCATTGTGATTCGCAAGGGGAAGTGAAGATCAAAAGCAAGCGGTTTGGTCGCGGTGCCGTCGAGTCAGGTAATTACAAGTTTATTCTTTGGCGTTACTTGGTTAGAGGCAAGTGCTTGTCTAGCCTAGTTCAATAGTATAGTTGTTTTGGAATTTCGAACTGAACCCGTGTACTTTTCAAGCCACGTAGCCTTAGCTACAAGAAGAAAGTTGAACCCTGATCGCTGATACGATTCTATGTGGAAAATATTTAAATAAATTAATCTTTAATCTTGACCATTGGTGTTATGTATATATTCTTATGCTTGCGAAATGATTATCATTAATATTTATCAGTCCCAAGTATATTCGTCAAAACATAAGAACAGATGACATTGATCAGACGAATATTAGAAGGGAAATTTAACATTCGTTATATGCTAATAATGATCATTGATATAAATTTAAAACATTTGTGACCGTTTCAAACCTTAACAAAGTATGTCGACGATTGCCTTCTCGTTTTCTTTTGAACTCATATGTTTTTAATCTTAGTTTAAGTAATTAGCTTTTTAAATTAGTTATCTATATTTAAACCCTGTGTTTTGGCTTTTTATCTTGCTGTATGGGTCGTTAAATAAAGAAATATGCTTCTTTGAATGCGAATTTATTCACATTCGGCCATACTTATCTGACTGAAACCATATTATTTATAATCTATGCAAATAATTTAAATTTTCGAAATTAAACTTTTTATCAACTGTCGCGTTTAACCGGTTTTTGTTTTGACAGGTTTGACACACGAGTGCGGTGTATTTGGCGCGATAGGGACGGGAGAATGGCCCACACAAGTGGATGTGGGGCAGGTTATATGTTTGGGGCTGGTGGCATTACAGCACAGGTGAATCTATCAAATTATCATTTGATTACATTATATGTTATACCGACTCAGGAGGCATCCATTGCTGGCTGAGGTACGCTTACGAACAAGCCTCCGCCGGCAAAGCCCAATTCCGCGTATGATCGCCCTAACGAATCGTTGCCTAGCTCTGCACCAGAATGTGACATTTTTATGTCAGGGTGAGGAACGATAGTGGACGAATATTAGATTTAAGTATAATTAAAGTTAAAAAAAAATTGTATGTGTTTTTTGGCTTCGGCCGTAAATAAATATATTCGTTTACTCCATTATATTAAGATATACTAAGGCTCTTTTTGGCCAAGTGGGTTGAGCATGCGTCTGCGAGTGGGCCGTCCGTTTATCCAGACTGTGCACCAATGAATTATTCTTTCTATGTAGGCAATTAACACTTGTTTTGTACGTCGTGAAGAGACATATTATTCTGATCTTCTTTTAAAAACAAATTGAAATTATGAATGGAACTTTAGGAACAGAAATCCGAGCCATATAAAGGGTTGTACTGGGCTATTATTATTTACGACTTAATCAGCCCGTTCCAAGCAAAGGCTCAATGAAGATGAATTTATTGTATTTCTAAGAAATGAATGGGTCAATGAAGATGTATGGTGAGGATTTACACAATATTTCATATGAGACAATAACCTTAAAATCTGCCGGATATATGATAGTCAATATTGAATTATTGATAAAAACTGCTTAAAATTGGTTATTCCTTAAAATTGGATCAAAACCTTGGCATGAGACAAGGTTAAGACGGTTCTTTAATGATAATTCTTATCAAAAGCGTGATCACACATAATTGTCCGTCGAAGGTTGAATGTCAAATAATGATATACTTAATAAGCCAGTATTATGTAAACTCATTAAAAAACCATGGTACGTTTATTTTATAATCTTTTAAAATAGATAAAGTAAATGCAACAACACAAATGCCCCACATATGGAGGAGTAGGTCGGTTTCTTGATTACACAAGGAGCAAACGTGTCTGTCCTAAACAATCCTGTCGATACCGAGTTGTTGCTAGAACGTAGCACCATTTTCAATTGTCTTTATACCTTAAATGACTACGCCTGTTCGTACGCGACCAAGCTAGGAAGAAGCAGCTTGTTTTTATTTGGTTATGAAGAAGATCAAGGCCAAATTAAAGCACTAGATATTGGCTTGATGTGGGAAGGTTTTATGTGCGTGGCCCAAGATAAAACGCGAACGTGAAAGTTGGTGGAAAAGGGGAGACAATAAGTCATGCTACTTGGGTTTGGATTTGGTTAATATTAACACACATGTATTTTATATAATTATATATAAAATATGTTTGTTTTTGTTAATATTCTGAATGTTATATGAAACGATATAATTAGCTGTATTGTATAATAAATTTGTTTATATATTGTAACAAGTGTTGGAATTATTATTATTCATCGTATTGACGTATACATGTTATATATATCAAGGACATTCGAATTTCATGCGTATCATGTAAAGAGGAAATTAGTTTTTCTTTCTAAAATTGTGTTGGCACTTATGAAAGTTTTAGAGAAAGCTCATTAACGAGTATCGCTCGTTTGCTTCTTGTATTATTTCTTGTCCGATTGGTCCATTTTAACGTAATGATTTCAATTGTCAGACAATTTAAGCTTTTATCTAGAGTATTATCAATATCATTCCTCGTTTGCTGTATTGAAATTGTGTTTTTCCGATATCTTAGGAATCTACATTATGTTAATGCGTTAGTGTTTGACGAATTCTTAAACACAATATATTTTAATAGTTTTTCATATTAATTTATTTAACTTGTCAGTTGAAAACGTGAATTTACGTGAATAACTAAATAAATAAATAACCGTTAGTAATTATCGAGTGCTCAGCAAAAGGGTTTTTTATTTTGTATATGTGTTTCTAATATGAAATAACGCATTATATAAATAGCTTCATAAGATATAATATTCATATGGGGCATATTTCCACGTGCGGTTGTTACAGTCTCAGACTTCTGGCGGAGATAAAAAATGTTCTCGACAGTACTTAGTGAAAGGAAATTGTGATTGGGGTCTCACGAATGTTATATTTCAGAGGTCAAGAATCAGCTGGTATTGTTACGTCTGAGGGCAAAAGTGCGCGGACGTTCAATTCTCACAAGGGCATGGGGCTCATCAACAATATATTTAATGATGAAGCCATGAAAAAACTTAAAGGAAATCTCGGCATTGGACACACCAGGTTAGTCGATATTTAATAAAGTTAATTTAGGTGTAACGAATACCTTGACAAAATCAATAATGAAACCTATTGACTTTGATAACTCAATATTAATATTATGACTTTATGCGTTGTTTTTAGATTTTAAAGTTTTGTTTATACGAACTGTGATATTTATTTATTTTAATAATAATACCTTAATTCCACATACGTCTTTTCGATACGTTCAAGAGACATATGTAATGACATTTTTGACAGTTGCACGTTAAGATAATTTGGATTTGAAGTCTATGGTATATAAATTGTGATTAATATTGCCAGGTATTCAACGTCAGCCGCCTCGGAGGAGGTCAATTGTCAACCGTTTGTCGTGCACACAGCTCACGGTGCTCTAGCTGTGGCTCACAACGGAGAGCTCGTCAATTGCAGCAGTCTCAGGAAAATGGTGAAGATTTTTTCATCGTATTCGATAGTTTTAGGTGTTAACTTATAAACGCTTTCAAACTACTCAGAAAGATATTTTTTACAATAAGGCGGTTTGTATCGCTCATTAATAACATGTGTATTATAATAATTAATAGGAAATTACACGTAAAATAATTTGACATTGATTTGATTTTAATAGGTGTTAGGGCGTGGTGTGGGGTTGTCGACTCATTCAGACTCGGAACTGATCACGCAAGCACTCTGCCTCAACCCACCCGAAGGCGAGACGAATGGCCCCGACTGGCCCGCGAGGATCAACCATCTTATGAGGTAGCAATTATCCATTTCTTACAGTGTTACACATATTTTCAGTGCGAAATTGTTTTTAAACACATACCTCAAAACAATTTCAGTATAACAAGGTAAAAATGGTACAGTATTGTAACAAAGAATTATCTTGTTTGAGTACACATGAATAAATTATGTTTTATATGGCAAACCACTCACGATCTCAAATCCCGTGTCTATGGGCCTATGGTGACTTCGCCTTAATTAATTTTAATAAATTGAAATTTCCACAGATTGGCCCCACTCAGTTATTCTTTGGTAATAATGTTAAAAGACAAGATCTACGCAGTCCGGGATCCATATGGCAACCGACCACTGTGCCTCGGCAAAATTCTACCGCTCGGCTCGTCATGTGAGTGTCGCACCTTCAAACTGGGATTTTCATACATTATTTAAATAATTTAACTTGTATAAAACAAACTAATATTTTTTCAGATGATACATTTTTAAATATGTTTTTTTGGGAATACATACTTGCATGAAATTAATTAAAAATTGTCAAATAAAAAATTGAAGTATAATGTTAAGCAAACATCATAAATAAATTAAAACCTTTTCAGATGTCTACAAACAATCATCAGCGCAGCATGCTGAGGGTAATGCATGAATCATTATCATTACTATATATCATTATTTTTTTCATTAGTACACGCATGTATTAGAGTTAACATAGTATAACATAGAGTCTTGCTGGGTTTTGTGTATAAAGATTGTGTGTATTGGGAAGGATTTGTAATAGCGGGGACAAATAAGTAGAAGGTACACCAGATAAATACAAGATACGAATCATATCTACTCCGGGAATCAAAATGTAATTAAAATGATATAGCAAAGATATTTTATTCACTTCACACCATATTCTTGCATGACATAAAAAAATGTTTATTTCATTATAGTGCGTAGATTACTTATCCTAATAAGTTCTAAATGCATGTACACCATACAGAACCTCTTGTGATTTGACATTTTACATGCCACAATAACAGTTAAAATAAAAAATGTCAATTGTCACTTCTTTATTATAAGCAACTATTTGTTTGGCAGTTTTAATGAACGGTTGCGCAAAGAACGGAATAGACGACAGAGCCGAGGGTTGGGTGGTATCTTCGGAGTCGTGCGGCTTTTTATCTATAGGTAATATTTTTATAAACACATATATTTTTTTAATAAGTACTATTAACAAATAAAGACTCTATATAATGCCTCTTTTGTGCAGGTGCGCGATACGTTCGCGAAGTGTTGCCAGGTGAAATAGTAGAGATGTCCCGCCACGGGATCCGGACTATGGATGTCGTGGAGCGGCCGGAGGGCAAGCAGCAGGCCTTCTGTATTTTCGAGTACGTCTACTTTGCGAGGGCGGATAGTATATTTGAAGGTAGTGCTTCATTTTTATTACTTATTGAAGTTATCAAATACCTGTTTATAATATTGAAGGTATGATTTATAGTCAGGGTATTATTACTTTTATATTTCAATCAATATTTCTAAGGCATAGATCTGCGACTAAAGTTCCTATGCCCCATCGATGGGACAGAGGACGTCAACAATAATCTATTATCTTTTTTATATAAAGTTATCTGTATAGTCTTCAGTTGTTGCGAGTATTTTGAAATTGCCGGCAACTCACTTGTAAGCCTCCTGGCGTTACAGGTGTCCATGGGCGGCGGTTGGCACATCACTCGAAGTGACCCGCCTGCTCGTTTGCCTCCTCTTACATAAAAAAAAAACCCGAATTGACAGAATAATAACGGTTCAGGTCAAATGGTGTACTCGGCGCGGCTGCAGTGCGGGCGTATGCTCGCCCGGGAGTCCCCCATTGACGCGGACATCGTGTCCTCTGTGCCGGAGTCTGGCACCGCCGCTGCACACGGCTACGCCAGACAGGTACCTGTTGTTTAAATCTTGTAGTGGGCAATAAAGTCCATATACTTTGTGATTTATAGCAGTTACTTTTGTGTACTCACGAATATCGTTAGTAATATCTGCATTAAGAACTTTTCTTGATTGTGAATGGTCGACGGGGTCTCACAATTTTTTTTATATGTTGTTATATTGCTGTGCAGTTTTGTTTTTCATTATATTGTAACTAATTCAAAGAAACATTTATCTATTTGATAATCATTTTATGTGAGAAAATATTTGGTAGAGACTAAAAGTTCACTAAAATTGGGGAAATAAATAATGTTGGTGTTTTTATATATTTTGATCACCATGTAAAGTTATGTTGCCGTAAAATTAATAAATTTCGATTATGTCAGGAATGTTAAAACGACGCACTATATGTCAACTGACACGATTAAAATTCCAGTCGGGTATACCATTCATGGAGGTGCTCTGCAAGAACCGGTACGTGGGCAGAACCTTCATCCAACCGTCCACTCGCTTAAGGCAATTGGGGGTTGCAAAGAAGTTTGGCGCTCTCTCGGAGAATGTGCGCGGGAAGCGGATCGTGCTCATTGACGACTCCATTGTTAGAGGGAACACCATCGGGCCCATCATCAAACTGTTGAGGGATGCGGGGGCAGCTGAGGTTTGTCCATAAGCAATCATTCTTTAAAGATTTAAATTGATGTTTAGATTAGCTTACATTTAATAGGCAAGTAGGCATCATTAGGCAGTAGGTGAAGATTTAATGAAAAATATAGAAAATGTGGTTATAATATATATTTCTGTGAGTCTGTATGTATGGGATTTAATTAACAGCATAGTTCAATAATAAATTAGTTAACTGAAGTAATCTAATACAAAATCATTGTGAACTTATGAAACTAAGTAGGTATAAGTTCTTTTTAAAAAAATTGAATTGAATCTTCAAAACATTTGTCTCTTTTAAACGTTTATTCGTTCTGGTATCTTTGATTTCTTGTTTTTGTGTTCGTGTTGTTTATGGTAAATACAGGGGTATAATATAGTATTATTCAAAACTCATAACTCCAAATTTCTTTATTCAAGTAGGTCTTTATAAAGACACTTTTGAATAGTCAATTAATTCACTACCACCGTTTCCTCGTAATAAATAGATAAATATTATAGGTACACATAAGGATAGCGTCCCCACCCTTGAAATTCCCATGTTACATGGGAATCAATATTCCGACGCGAGAAGAGCTTATAGCTAACAAGATGGACACATTCAAGTTGGCTGAGCATGTTGGTGAGTGATTTTAATGCAAATATGTTTAGTACAGCCTTCAATTCTTTGTTAACTACAGTAATCTAAAACAATTTAATTTTTAAAACTCCATTTTGGCTAATGTCAAATTTTAAACTTGTCATTGTTAAATTGACGTTTGACATGTCTGAAATGGCAAATCAAATGTTTTTGCTCGATTAGAATATGCGCAATACTATGTTAGTGTAAAGTATGGTGTAATTATTATAATGTTTATTTCTAGGCGCGGACAGTCTCGAATACCTGAGCGTAGAAGGGCTCGTCAGTGCCATCCACTACAACATGAAAGCGACACCTAGCGATGGCGTCGGTGGACATTGCACCGCTTGTCTCACCGGCCATTATCCAGGTGGATTGCCCGAGGACGTTGACTGGTGATGGATTTTATAAGGGTCACCCGATTGGGAAAATCCCTGAATATATTGACTTTTTCTTTATTTTTTTATGTTAAGGTGACTCTAGTTAGCTTTTCCTATGCCTTTTTAAATGTTATTATGATCAGACTAGATATTCGGTAAAAATGTAGGGCGCATATTGCCACTAAACATTAGAGGCGTATACGGCCACAGATTACCAAGAAGTTGACCAATCATGTCATTCATGAAAATTTTTAGTCTTTGGACTTAAATATACAATGTTTTATCTGTGGTTGAGAGATTGTCTATTGTTAATAGTACAATTTTATATACAGAGAAAATATAGTGTAATATGTATGATGCGCCCAGTAGAACATTTTTATTATACCTAAGCATATTAGTTTCTTTCAAGTGCCTTATTTTTTTAAGTGTTTTTAGAGTATTCTTGAGGTCGTGCTGGCTTCGACCCTTAGACGAAAGTTGACAATCGGTCAATTTATAAATTCAGAATATTTTGAAGTATCACAATTTATGAATCATCTTTATATCAACGCTCATAAGTTGTTGCAATAAGAGTGCCTTCATTCGAATAGTTTTTAAGCGATCTGAATTTTGATAACGAATGGACTGTTCATACATTCCGAAATTGTCATTATGTAAAAACAATGTATTTTTATAAAATATTAGGTTATTTTTATAGTGGTTAATAATTATATTAAGATATTGTTTTATTTTCTCATTACAAGTACAAACGTTAGATGAGTTTTATTTCGTGCCCTTTTGTCTATGGTAATAGTAGGCCTCGACATCGAAAGACGTTAATCTTTAAACACAGATTGATCGAAAGTATTTCTAAAGCCTATGAAGCTTTAGATTATTTTACTAAAAAAAAATACATACAAAAAAATAACAATAAAAAAATTTATTCGACTTCATTGAAAAACAATAATTCTTACTTTATAATAGAACATCAATAAATAAATAACATCCACGTATTCCGCCTTTTATTTTGGGAGATTGGGTGCCGCCTTCGACTCTGTGTAAACAAAATAAAACAATTAGCACAGTCGTAACATACTTCAGAGCTAATGATAAAGAGCATTTAACCTCATTCTAATTTGTAGTCTAATTATATTACTGCTTCGTCTCTTTCCGTCATACTGTGATGAAAAGGGACAGACGTATACCAGGACCGTGATTCAACATTGTTTTGCAATCATTCATCTATTTAGTATTGTGGACATGTCTGAGATAATTAAGGTCTTATTAAAAAAACTGCAGTCGTAGGATTGCATGCAATTAAAACACGATTTAGCATCATATTTTATTTACTATCAAGTTACCAATACATTAACGAAATTATTTCTTAACCGAGTGTAAATGAAACATAAATTAATGCAACACCTCACATATGCAAATTCAATTAAGCCCGCTCAATAAACAACTCTATTATTTTCAATTCAAAAGATCTCGACGTTATTGGCGAAATTACTTTTAAATCTATATGGTAAAATTTATTCATATCAAATTGTTACATTCTCTGTCGCGTTCTTTATTTACATAAATGACACAAGAGCAACAGGGACAAAACCTATATAACTTATGTGATATAAAAATCTTTTTTTTAAAATAACTACACTTCAAAATATTAATCGTCATAAGTAAATACATAATAAATGAAATAGATAATTAAGTTTTCCATTCGATACACCGTTACACATTAGCGCGTCTCTTTCGATACCTACCCATGTATAATTTGAGACATTCTTATAAATATAAAAAAAAATTAACTTTGTTCTATATTATGTATAGTTAAATTGTTATTAGCTTGTGCTTTTATATATAAGCTGCACGGAAATGAGGATAGCGGTGAGAAAACTAAACTTTTTGTTACGATACCTTTAAATTTGTACCACTGACACCCAATTCAAAACAAATGCTTTGGAATACTGTCCATTAATAAGAAACAGATGTGTGTGTCAGGAAAATTTAAACGGTGCTCATGAGAATAAAAGATTTAAATCAACTGTACGTTTTAATAATATTAATAAAGAGATAATTAAAAAAAAAACAATGACCTAGCTTAAATCTATATCGGACACTAAACGCGCCATATGGGCACATATTAATGGAGTACAGAAACTCGTATTCTATATACCTCTTAAATAATTTAAAAAAAAAATCACGTCTTCATAGACAGTGTCAAACGCATATGAATGAAAGTGAATCTCACGTTTAAATTAAACTCGTAACTAAGTATCAACTTGATAACAATTATTTAGGATTTAGAATACGAGCCAGAGTACGGTTTAAAATGATATTAGCTTTAAATGAGTACAACGAAATATTGTCTAGGTGAAGAGATGAAAGACCACGTTCCCCGCTCTTTTACGATTCGGTTGAGGTTCGAAAGGCTCTGTCACTGTCAAAATCCAAAAACAATAGAGATGGGACCGATTTGAGAAGAGACTTCAGCTCTCATACACAAATCATTCATTGAAATGATGAAAAACCGGTACGTCGAGAAATTTGGGCGTAGCTTGATCACGGTTTTTCATACATAAACTTGCAATCGGAAAACGCGGTCCAGATTCTCCATTTGACAGATTGAGTGCAAAGTTTGAGATATCGAATCGACAACACACATTAATACATACAAACACCACATGTTAAAAATATATTTATTATCTTACTTAATTTAAAGGAAAGCCCTATTTATCCCTTCGGCTACGCCCATAGATTTCTTTGACAGATGACGTTAGGAATAAGAGACGTTATACAAACGTTTTGTTCAAAATGTCTAGTGGTACATTGTTTAGCTGATACAGAAAGGTGCGTCAACTTTACACCAGCAGACCAAAGGGACTAACGGCAGTGTATAACGTCACTTATCAACATTCTCGACACCTTTATTGAGCATTGACAATCAAGTTTTTAGTCACATTTAAATTATTCAAGGGGGGGGGGCCGCCTATTTAATTCACCCTAGTTTTGATTCTGCTTCTATTTTGATTACCAGTTTTTTATGATCATTTAGTGCCATGGCCAGGCAATAAATGATCTTCAAATATAGTCTGAATCTAAAGGAATATGTATACTTCGTTCAATGCCCAAGAAAAGTGTAAACAACGATTGGTCATCCGTAATATTTAGCAACCGCTAGTGTCGCGTAGGCAGGGGTCGTGGCCTGGGTCGCTCCTAGCGTTTACCGTTACCGATGTTGAATCTCAGCAGGGACTTGTGTCCGGCAGCCGCCTGTGTCTGTATCTCGTAGGCAACCGGGTGGATCTTGAACCCGTATAGTCTGAAAGTCAAGTTACAAGTTTTCCTATACATAGTACTAAGTAGAACTAATATGTAGCAATTGACAGTGAGGTTTGCATGCAATCTATCACAAAACTAGTTTAACTCAGACGTACTAACCTGGGCACAAACTCCGAGGTGGGACATCGTGGGCGATACTCTGGATGTACCATGAACACCATGTGTGGGAAACCAGTTCCAAAGTAAGCACCATCTGTATGGTGGTGACGAGAGGATTTTGGTGTGTACACATCCATACAACGGGGGCAGTACAGTTTAACCATAGCTTCTCCTGCAACATCTGATAGTCCTGGAAGAAAGTGTTTTAAATATAATTAAAAAATTGGATACTGCAAATAACAATAACACTTTTTTTTAAAGTCTGTTGCATTTTAAGTGAATTTTACTAAGTTTATGTTATTTCTATAAGATCTCTCATGTGCTGCTGGTTTTTACTTAATAATACTATGGTATTAATAAGTATAGTAATATTTTCTGTTATGATATGTGTTATAAACGATACACTTACCAATGGGCAACATTGGTTGGCATTCACAATAAACTCGTGGGCAATTTCCAAAGTCTCCAGTTTGGAATTTTTCCAACATTTGCCCTATACCCCTGAAAGTATACATTAATGTTAGAAATAAACAACACAATTATTAACTCTTATCTAGATATATTTTGAAATAAATAATTTAAAAAAATGTTTCACTACTAAAAAAGTAAAAGGCAAGCAAGTTCTGTTCAAAATTGAATGAAATAATATTAATCTATATTATTATCTGAGCAATATTACATTAATGCTTGTTGTTGCTGTGAGATACCCATTTTAAGTTTTCATATTCCAGTAAATTTAGTTTATATTATGCCTTTAGCTTATTAAATTTATATTCTATGTTTTAACCCTATTCTGACCGTTTTCTTTTATTAATATGTGATTGTATTCTGATTTATTGTGCTGTATCTGTTATAGAAAATTATTAAATATGGTATCAAAACATCATTACAAAGGGGTAATATTTGATTCAAATGCGTACCACACAACAGTGTGTCAAATGTCTTTCTACTGATATCTTACCTGCTAGTTAGAATATATCGGGCATGAATCAGACCATAAAGCATTTCTGCAGCTTGTTCTACCAAATCTGATTGCTTTGGATTTTCTTCCAAGTCATCATCTGAAATTGATCAGTATTAATTATTCGCACAAAAACCTTGTTACTTATACATCAAGGGATATTTGCATTAAGTAGAATTTTCTAAAGCAAAATAATAACAAAATGTAACTTGTGTTTTGATTATTTTAATAGAAATAATTAGATCCATTATTAGGTAGTAAAAATTTCGAGAAGTTTAATCTAATCTAAATCTTATAATTCTAATATTACATTGAAAAATATACCTGGTTCTAAGTCCAATATCATATCCAAGGCTTGTCTATAATGTGGAACACTTTCATTAAGACCAGTTAAATTAAACTTATCACTTATGTAGTCTTCATCCACCTAAAATTTAAGTACAATTAGTAATTTGTACACAGAACAAATTGACAAACATGGATGATCTAAAAAAAATTACCTCGCAGAAGTATTCGTTTCCTCTGAGGCCGCAGAACCAACTTATCCATGATACTTCCTCCGAGCTGCTCATTTTTCTTCAAAAAAATTAACAAAATTAGTGATTTTGACGTAACCGAAAATTTAGAATACAACGCCTAGCAAACACACGGTCCAATCTAATGCGTTTTTATGTTTTGATACATTTAACCTGAGATTCTATTTTGTTGGTCGTTTAAAATGTAATTTACGCTAATTTTACAAGATAATTAACAATATTTTTGAGAAATACCACACTTAAATCACAAGAAACCTCACCTTTTAGTGCCTTGATTAGCCACGCTTGACGGGAGGAAATTCTGCCTCAGGATGAGGGAGAAAATTCAATTTGATGCGAATGAGTGTTGACCTGTCCTAAGGCGAGTCTATTTCCTATGGTTTTAACAATATTTCAGTCAGAGCTTCTACGAGCGTCAATGTCAAAATTAGTCGGAGTAAAATAAAAAAATTGGTATCAGAACAATAATTATAATTCATTTACATGCAATAAAAAAGTAGTAGTTTCTTTTTTTCTTCATTTTAAAATACGAAGTACGCTTGGCACCACCGCGAAATCCGTGTCGTTTTTGTGTCGAGCATACTTTAGGAATCCATTTATATTCTACCTTCGTTACTTCTTTATCTGTCGGCCTTACGTAGACATGACATGTATCTGTATTTACTGTAGGTAATTAGGTATTGTCAATTGTGCGGTATATCTCTTAAGGCTTTTAATTATTTAGCCTAAACCTTGTTATTAAAATAGAATAATATATATTATTATAATGAACCGCATAAACCTATCACGGTTACGATTAACAATAGATCACTGTATGTAAGATTTGTATAATGCCTGTTAAATATATTTATTTGCTTATCTGAATTTTGACTCTTTCAGTCTGCGTAAAAAATACATCAAGGTGGAAAAATATTCGACGCCTATCAAGTATTAGGTATCCGCCAGACGAAGAAAGGATACAACAGAATATTGTGAATATACCTCAGGGTATATTGGGACAGCCAACTTGCCATACTCACCCACATTTAATACCAAAGGGCTTCCTAACTTCTGGGGTTACACAGTTTGAATACAAGGAAAGGCGGGAAACTTTTATTAGGAAGTTAGCTGAGGCAGAAAATGTTCATAAAACTCATGTTGTATGTCATCTTTTCAACTATATCACAAATTTGTTAAGTCGTAATCTTTAGTAATCTGGCTAGAAACTTTTTACTTGTATTTCATATTGAATTGAGTCTTTCTCCTCAGTTACCTATAAATTTCATTGTTTATGTGACTAATGTCATTACAAAAAGATTCTTAGGTCCAAATTACATATATTTTTTAGAACCTTGCTAGGTTTAGTATGTGTGTCATGAGTTTCTTAATGTGATTTTTTGTTTTAAGATAGTTATACCAGCAGCAAGAAAACAGTATATGTCTGATAAAATACCATATGTGTTCAGACAAAATTCAGATTTTTTCTACCTGACTGGATGTTTGGAACCCTCTGCAGTTCTTGTTTTAATCAAACCAGCAGATAGAGATAGTTATAAGGTAAAAACTTCTAATAGTTACTTTTAACGCTACATTAGCTTGGAAATGCTATTTTATTTTAAAAGTTAGGCTATTTCAGAATGGAATTGTTTTGTCACAATTGTTAACAAAACAATCTAGCATTTTTCAACCACCGTTTGAATTTAAACATCTGACATATGGTTTGTGAAATCATTATCGATGAAATGTTGTTTTTGTCAACTTTAATAAATCAATTTTCCAGACAATTTTGTTTGTGCATGAAAAAGAAAGTCATGCTGAGCTTTGGGAAGGCCCTCGAACAGGATGCTCTGCAACACAAACATTATTCTGCGTTGACGAGGCGCAGCCTGTTGAAAACTTTAATAATTTTATAAACAGGTTAAAATTATAAATTTTATTGCTTTTATTAAAGAATGTTAAAATCAGCATATCTATCATTTAGGTAGAAAATAATATTATAATTAGAATTTGCTTAATTGTTACCTATTACACAAAATGGGTAAATACACTCTCTAATAATTAAAAAAAAATATCATAACATCCAGTATCTGTTATGACTATAAATATTCACATTAGGTTTCAAAATCGATTTCAGAACAATATCATCACTAAAACCTGCAGTCCTTTGGTATCACAATGAGACACCAGCTAATCCGGACATACATGATGTAGTGAGATCCTCTTTAAAGCAGGGCCTTGCCACTCTGGAAGACCCTCAAAAATTCCTTCACCAAATGAGGGTTGTTAAATCACCAGCTGAAGTGGAATTGATGAAGGAGACATGTTACATTGGCTCTCAATCTGTTAACATGGCAATGGCTTGCACAAAACCCGGTGGGTGAGTGGTTTCTTTTATTGTTTGAATTCTTTATGAGGTTGGAATAAAATCTACCCAGTTTTAAGCAGTTATGGTAAAATATATTTAAGATATTATATTTCACAATATAGGTTATAAAATACTTGTCGTTTTATCTATGATATATACCAAGTGGCAAGTTGATATACAAATCATTTCAGGTATATCTGAGCACGCAGTATCGGCTGTGTTTGAATACACATGTCGTATGGCAGGAGCCGAACATGGGGCTTTTCCTCCTGTGGTCGCTGGAGGCTCTAGGGCTACGCATATACACTATGTGGCTAACAATCAACTATTAGAAAAGGAAGATATGATTCTTATTGATGCTGGTGAGTGTATAAGCAAATTATATTTTTGTGTAGACAATCAAAACAAAGAGCTTCCCTATGTAACTCAAAAGTAATTTTTCAGCTCTCTGGCTCAATTAGGTTGAATGTACCAGAAAAAACATTTAATTTATAATTTGTAAACAAATAGAGATAATATATCATATAAAGATATTACTGCCAATATTTTAAATTTACATCTTTGTCTTGCTTCCTCTGGCTTGCTAGAAAACATAATAAAATTGCATAATATAATACTTTAATATTATGATAATATAATAGTATTGAAAACTGTATCAATGTATCAAACTACAAAGTTATATATGTACTTAACATTAAAATTGTAATTTTCAGGCTGCCAGCGATGGCTCTACAACTCTGACATATCTCGGACATGGCCAGTCTCGGGAAAATTCTCTAAGCACCATAAAATACTTTATGAACTTGTGCTTACCGTACAGGTGAAATAATTAAAACTGAATGATTTAGTTTTATTCCTGAATGTATACATTCAAATGCTCTCTCTTATTAATAAAATTGAATAATATATGATTATCATTTTTTCTTTGATCCGTTGATGAATGCTTTAAGATGTTGTGTTTTTGTTTATTGGAAACTTGTGTTGATTTTACCTTAACCTTACCTTTAACTTCTGTTTAAACTTATTTTCAGAAACGTCTAATAGAGCTATTGGGTGAGCAGAGACCACCTCTTGACCAGCTGTTTGATCATATGTGTCGTCTGTTGGGACTTTATTTGCAACAAGAAGGAATCATACCCAAGAATATTGATGCTAACGAACTTATTGGGGTCAGTTACTTAAAGTATTGAAAATTGAGTATTAATTGGTCGAAATGGAGTTTTTAAAAAAAACTTCACTAATAAATGACTCAATGACATTGTGATTTTGTACGAAGGACCTAGGAAGACCTACTGGTGGTGGTCCTAAACTGTCAGATTAAAAAATATGGTATATATCTGATTTATTGGAATAGAGCTCTTTTATAGAAATAATGTTTCTTACAGCGTGCCTACCGTCTATGTCCTCACCATGTTTCGCATTACCTTGGGTTAGATGTGCACGATTCGCCTCTTGTGCGTCGAAGGGTTCCCGTTACTAATAATATGGTTGTCACTGTTGAACCAGGTTAGTACCAAGTTTTAATGAAATTTTGATATTTACAATTTTATTAGGATAGAATTTAAAATATATTTATTGACATAGGTAACTGTCGTACAGTTATGAATCGTCAAAATAATAGTGTGTTTTAGAATAGTGGTACTCTGAAAGCAAAGGACAAAGAGATCCCAGGGACTGTCTCAGGGTAAAAGTAGCGATCCTGAATTTAATTTAAATAAATTTTCAGGTATCTACATACGTTCAGACGATACAAGTGTCCCACCAGAGTTTAGAGGTGTTGGGATAAGGATAGAAGATGATGTCCTCATCACAGATGGACATCCACTCATACTAACAGACACATGTGTCAAGGAAATTAACGATATTGAGGCAATAGTTGGAAAACAAAATATTTAATATACACATAAATAATTTTAAAAAGCTGTAAATTAACGTAAACAAATACATTTGTAAATAAAAAAATACCGACTCATTTGTTGTTTTATTTTTGTGTATCCACTAATTTGAAGGTGCACAAAGTGAAAAATACTAATAAATAATATCTTGCATGCATTGTACAGATACAGTAATAAATAAGAATTAAAAAATATATGTAAATATTCCAGGGAATAATAATGAAGAAGACTAGAGGAATATGCTTTACGTATAAATATTATTAATGTAATAATTTCTTTATATGACAACAATGTTAGTCTGTATTTAAGTATGAAACTATGTTCTTAAGGTATTTCTGATCTGTGTTCTTAAGTTTGAACTACGCCTTTATCAATAATCGGCTGTAATAAAATAGGAAATAGTTATAAAACACAGATTCAGTATATAAAAAAACAGTCCCCTGATAACTGATAAATTTCTCGAATTAAACAAACATGGTTTAATCTCTTTTTTACAGAGGAAGGCGTTCACAAAGCGGTTAATATATAACTTCCTTGCTTATAAGTTATAACGCATTTAACATAAAGTGACACTAGTGAGTAGTAAGTACATGACAAAACAAGTTGAGTTTTGACAAAATTTTGTCTACGCGCGCATTGCGGACAACATATTTTCCTGATTTTTGAATAAAGTTTGTAATAAAAGCAAATATCGAATCTTAGGTTAAATTCCGGATTAATGTACCAAAAGCATTAGATGTATAATCAAAGTAATTGGTGAACGTTGTATTTTATAATTTGGGTTACCTGAAGATTTTGTTAATTGTTTGTAAGAAAAATGAGTAGTTCGGATGAGGTATCATGGATAAGTTGGTTCTGCAGCCTCAGGGGGAATGAATATTATTGCGAGGTTACTTTAAGGATAATCTTCACGTTTATTAGTAGTTTGTAGTTTGTACTTAATGACTTGATTATTCTATTTTAGGTGGACGAGGACTACATAAGTGATAAGTTTAATTTAACAGGTCTCAATGAAAGTGTTCCACATTATAGGAGGGCTTTTGATATTGTAATGGACTTAGAAGCAGGTATTAAATTCTACTTTGATATTCAATTCACAAAGAAATCATTGTCATTACAATTTACAATATGATTGAATGATTGATTGTTTCAGATGATTACGTAGAAGACGATCCTCATCAATCAGATTTGGTGGAACAGGCTGCAGAACTGCTCTATGGTCTGATTCATGCACGTTACATCTTAACTAGTAGGTAAGAAAATAGAAAGTTCTATTTAACTCTGGGCAAACTATTTTACATGTAATAAATTATTGGAGTCTGTCTATGACTCTGAGATTTCATAACTAATATCCATAAGTAATTTCATAACTATGGTCCAGTTAAGACAGAACAATCTAATAAAATGTAAAGATTGAATAATGTGTCTTTTTGTATTATTTCTTTCTAATGATTATTTATTGTTGTAGAGGTATAGGGCAAATGTTGGAAAAGTTCCAATCTGGGGACTTTGGAAATTGTCCACGGGTTTATTGTGAATGCCAACCAATGTTGCCCATTGGTAAGTATATTAAAGATGTACTTTTACAAGTATATTGCACAAATTCTTAATGTTTTTTATTCATTTGACTATTTTATGTCAAGATGAAACACAATATATCTCTTTCAGGATTGTCAGATGTCCCTGGGGCAGCAATGGTTAAACTGTACTGTCCCCGATGTATGAATGTGTTCACTCCAAAGTCATCTCGTCACCACCATACGGATGGTGCTTTTTTTGGTACTGGATTCCCACACATGGTGTTTATGGTACATCCAGAATATCGCCCACGATGTCCTACCTCAGAGTTTGTTCCTAGGTTAGTAAGTCCAAGAGTAACTGGACTTGATGATTGGAGATCTTGGTACCTTCAAAGCGCATCTGGACCACGACTTATGTTCCTATAACAGTCTCAGATTTTTTTTTGAGTTTGAGTTTGAGTATAATTTTGACTTTCAGATTATATGGGTTCAAGATCCACCCGGCAGCCTATGAGATACAAACACAATCGGCTGCTGGAAACAAATCATTTTTGAGATTCAACAACGGTAAACGCTAGGAACAACTCAGGTCAAGACTACTGCCTATGTGACACTAGCGATTGTTATATCAATGGGATAACCACTGGTTTCTGCCACAATTCTTGGGTGTTGAACAAAATATAGGAATGTTGCCTTTAGCTGTGTTTCAGTCTAAAAATATTGTGTGGATATTATAGGGGACTCCAAAAAGCCAATAAGAACAACTAAGTTGCCTGTCCTTGTTGAACAGACTACAGATAATCTGTACATATTTAAACCTGGCACAATATGAGTAAAATTATACTCTGAGTTGACTATGTTGAAACTGTTGTTGTTGTGATAATAGGCTTCAAAATTTAACAACTTCAACTCTAATTTTGATGTGCTGTTCGATGATTTGTTAAAAACATATTGGACTTACAAAATGTGAATGAAATGAAGCAACTACTTAGTTGATTTATTGTTGATAAAGTCGATTCTGGACAATCTTGTTAGCAAAGTTCATTATGTTTAGGATGTTTAAATAGTTTCTGAAATGGGCTATTTACTGAGAGTTGTATATATATAGGATATACACAGAATTTCTGAACAATAAAAGAGTGGCAATCATGTCTTTGTACTCATTTTTAAATCTTTAATATGAAACCATGTTTGGGCTCAGACTGGTTGACAAAAAGTAACCTTATGGAAAAACCTGTGAAATCCAATAGCAGCTTCTGATGTCATTATTTCAGATTGAATATTAAAGATTTGTATTTTAAATACGAGCTCATACGTATCCCATTATGGCGCCTGTAGTATCAGATTTAGATTTAAGGTCATTGTTTTTTCAAAGTTTCTATATTAATATTATTAAAAGGTCAATTTTTGTTAAATCTTTTATTTATACTTGTGTAAGTTATACTTGAACTGTAACTAAAGAGATGGTGACTAAACATGCCTATTTCATAAAGAAAATATTACCGTTGTGCCATAAATTATTAAATTTCTACAAAACTTATTTCAACCATGTCATATTTTGCTGAAAACATAGTCAATGGTTTTGGGCCGGCTTAAGATATGTTTATTAGTAGAGCTTTGAAAACCAAACTTTGGGAAACCAAAATTTGGAAGAGGAAATTAAGAATCCTGTCTATACAAAGGTATTCTATAAAGTCTTCTCGGTAGATGACTGCCTTCCAAACCGGTGGTAGTGTAAAAATTGACGATTCAAAAGTGTCTTTATAAAGACCTACTTGAATAAAGATATTTTGAGTTTGAGTTTATTATCGGATTTAAAGAGATATTGTATACAAGAAGGAAGGTAGGTATTAGTTGGTTGCATTTCTTCAAACCGAAAAGGACGGATTGTCAACCAGTTGAAATCACTGACTGCCTGTCCGAAGGTCGAGAAGCGTTAGCGCGATTCAGGATCGGTGACGTCATCGTATTGATTGTATCTGCAGATCACAGGTGTCGCTACAAATTCAAAAACACGAAAATTTCACTTATAACAGCATCACTATAACTGAATTTTTTCGAGTTTAATTATATAGACGATTTTAACATGTTTGCCTTTTTGCTTTCTAAATTTATATTTAAAGGAAGTCTGTAATGTTTATAATCGCATAGGTCTGCTTGATCCTTTTTTTCAAAAAACTCCTAAAAAAAATAGCCTCGTTTAGCAATTATTTATGTTATAACAGGTGTGTTAAACGTAGACGGCAACCAACCGATCTCCTGTTTACATTCCGAGAAAATTTGTATATTATATATTTATTGATATTCTAATGTAAAATATAAATAAATAATGTTTCTAGTACAATATAGTAAATCTTTAATAGTATTTTTTATTTTTTTATGTTTAATGTATTAGATCAAATTCAAGTTATCTAAAAGCCACCATTTCAATAAAAGTCAATCAATGCCAAAAAGCATTCGATCCTCCTTGAAGGCCACATCCTGGCAAGCGGCTTTTTAAATTTTGAAGCAAATATGGAAGTACAAGGAAAAGTCAAAAGAGGTTTTACTGTAGGCGGGAAGGTCACTACATTCACTCCATATTCTCGCGCCAACGTCAGTGTGTACCGAGCCATCAGCGCGTGCGCATGTCGCTTAGAGCCATAATCGCGACCCCACCGTCAACGTGCCGTTATTGTGTTTCATAATAGTTTTGTGATTGTTTATTTTATATTTTTATGAATTCTAACGAGATTGGATGAACGTCAACGACCATTAAGGTTTGTGTTATAAATAATTTTATTAATAATTAATTATTGATTTGTCTGTGACTTTTGTATACAGAAGGTTCTAAGTGAAGGTTTAGTAAATATGAGAATAGTTTGCTATGCATCAGCGCGCAATTAAATTCCTGTTAGAATAAATGATTGAATCGTAAGATTGTTGCAGCCATGTATATAAGCGTGTATGCTTAGAGAATAGAAAGGAACTTGGTGAAATGCTGCGTTAGCCATTACTTGATTTTGCTATTATGAATAGAAGACAGGCAACTAGACAATAAAATGTCTGGGGTTTTAAGACGTTGGATTGAATTTACGATTTTTTTCCATAGACTTCCATGTATTATAATAAAAATTAAATTTTATAGATTATCATAGAGCTTATAAGCTCTACGATTTACTGTCAAATATGTTTAAGCCTCCATTTTTTATTAGATTTTATATTATTACACGAATTGTAGCTTCATTGATTTATTTCAAATATAGTAAATATATATTTTTTTTTACAATTTTACAATCATATTCTATACATTATATTTTTCTCAATATTATCTATGACTCAATATTATATAACATGATCGTAATATATCTGCAAATTATGATTAAAGAGTAAATGTAGCTAGAGCTATATTATAATGTTCTTAAGTTTCCTAAAAAACCAATGCCATTCAATAATATTATTTCACAGCAAATATACCCTCGGATCTTATGCGTCTGGATTTATATATATATATATATATATATATATATATTATTCATTATTTCATTATTCATCCAAACCCGGTACGACTGAGTGAAATCTACTGGTCCTGGTCATCAAATACAGATCGTTTTATTGGCAAAGAAATGCCCGTATACACCTAATGACATAACGGTGTGACTGTAGCCTTACCCATGTTCAGATCCGATTACCCAATATTCGTTGTGTTGTACAATTATACAAGACCGTTCATAGAAACGTTCACATACTCAATGGAAGCTTCATCCGGTGCTAAACAAAATTCATTCGATATAGTCAATATATTCTAATTATTGTTATAAGACAATATAGTATTAAATAATCTATGACAATAAAATATATTGTAAATCATATAAAAATATTTTTTAAGTCACAAACCCTAAAGTACCTACTCGCGTAAAAATATTGTTTAGAAAATTGAAATTTGTCTCAATTTGAATGAACTGTCTCTATTTAACGTACGTAACTTGGTGCTCTATAAATGCGTTATAAAGAAATTATGTGTGTAGTATTTATTTGGTTAAATTAGTTTATATTAAAACTGTTTTGGCTAAGCATTAACAACCAAAGGAAATGTACACAATGATGTTTTTTTCACTAGAAAAACTACTTCCCAGACGCTTCTGACTACAGACGATTAATTACAAAGATAATCACAATTTTCGGGCTTTAACAATAGTAACAATATATTATAACTGGAGGATGCGGAGGTTTTACAAACAATTAAAAAAAATCTACAATTTTGTTTTTTTTTTAAATTTAAGTTGTTTAAGTTATTTCTTATTTTAATTTTTATGTATTTAATAAGTTGCTAAGAAGTGACCATACATCGTTTATTGGTTTATTATCGTTTATAATCGTTTACTTTAAAAAGTCAACGATTCCTCTAACCGATATTGGATAAGAAAAAAATCAGGTTTACAAAGCATATATTTTATTTTGTTAATTTAAAACCAAAGAATAACCAGGTAGAGGTCTCTCACATTAAAAAGCCTTTGTAAAATTTAAGTTTAGGAATTCGATAATTTACATTTTAAGTAGCGGTAGTTAAGATTTATGTTTAGATGAGGGTATTACATCCAGTAACTTAATGGTAAAAGCCTCCATAAAGCTTAGACGTTAATGACTGGTATAACTCTAAAAAACTGTTGTCCTTTATAAAATAAAATAAAACCCTACAAAACTTATGAACTGTATTTCAAATCAAACATGAACACTATATATTTTTTTAGCATATAAATTGTTCGTCAACTCAATGCGACCAGTCAAAACTTGTTGCTACAATATCAGTTGATAAGCTTTTTAACTTACTTTACATATCATATATAATATAATCATAACCTGGCTTTGACCCAAATATATATATATATATATATAGTATAAATTCGAAAACTTTCTTTAATTATCATATTATTATTAGAAATCTGCATGCTTTAAATCAAATTATTTCCATGATAAAGGAACTTTTTGTATTTATTAATATGTATTAAAATCGTCATCTTTTAAACAGGAATTTATAATCACCTGTAATATAAAACAATTATTAGACTATGTATCTCGGACCGAGAACTTATCAGACGAGCGGCATTCATAATGGCTTCTTGGGCCATTCACAATTTCTAAGTACACCCTAACAACATGGCGTTCTCAGGCAGTGGAATGCGTTCCGCCTCTGAAGTACTTTCGTGGTATAATTCGCACATGATGTAATTTTAAAGTGTGAGCGATTTTTTTCATATTGCGCGAAAGCTAACCGATGAAAATGCGATGTTATAATATTAACTACTTAACTCCCTATTTCCAATGCTTTGGATTAAAAAGTCAGGGAGAGATCATATTAAAGTGAATATTTTATTTGGATGTTTTACAATAAATGTCCAACTGCTTAAACGTTTAAAACACACACAGAAAATATTCATATAAAAATAGCTATTGAATGTCTTGTATAGTTGTAAACAAATTGTAACAATACAATTGTTACTTTAGGGTTAGATATAAAAATAAATTACCGAATGTAAAACTAGTATTACGTCTTGAAAGAGTACAAACTTTACTAACGATGACAAGACTATCACAGGGCGACCATATTACAAGCCTCACAAAATACTATAATTACAATCCATACATTTATAAACCATAATCTCCTAAAATGTGTACCTTCAATCAGGCCCAGCCAATGCCCCCTTCACAGAAAAGGAATAAAGGACATCCTGTATGCAATCGACTTTGATGTGTATAGACATATTACATGTGTACAATTTAATATTATTTTTATATAAAACGACAAAAGGCGCTTTCTTATAAATCAACTCGTGAAGCCCTTTCGTTGTGATTAACTAACATTCTATGAATGAGCCGTTAACTTCGGAATTGTAATGAGCTTTGTGTTATTTTTTCTTTTTAAAAGCTTAGCTTGACTAATAGTGATGTGTTTTTTATTTTTAAAAACAAGTTTTCACTTAATAAAGTTTGTATTGGTGAACTATTATATCAAATGTATACTACCAGTTGTTTCTAATCTGGAATAGAGCAATAAAAAAATATGTTTCTATAACAGTTTTATAGTGTTTTCAAGTCAAATACGTGTATATAAAATAGAGATAAAAAAGAGTATTTATATGTTTGGATAATGAATCTAGCCACGTTACGTCAGCTTAACTTGTGTATTATCTTTGTTAGATGAATAAATTCAGACGTCACATAAGTTTATCTTATTCGATTATTATATCCATAATACTAAATAAATAATAAAATGTTGTTTGTTGCGTACCTTGCCAACAAAAAAAAAGGAGTTTAAAACGCGTTTATTTTAATTATTTAATTTAAGTCGACGTCTCAGCTCCATTCCAGGCGCCGTGTTCGCGGTGACATTTACTGTCTGAAATCATTTATTTCACTTAAACTTAAGACCACATTATATAAACCTTACCAAAATATTACAAAACAATGACGTCATACGTGCTTAATTTGACTGCATATAATTTGTTCCGCACTAACAGATAACATCCTTAAAAACCGAAGCGTGGATATTTTAAGTACATGTTTCAATGTAATTAACCGAATAGTCACCGGTATATGGAATACTATGTATGTTATCATAAGCGGTTAACACAAAGCGCCTAAATCCTTTTTCATAAAGTTAATGCCTTATCAATAATAATGTTAATAATGAAATTTCTATGCGTTTGTCCAACTCAGTCTGGTTGCACTCTTGTAAGCTTATGTGAAATCAACTAGAATAATTAATTTTAATAAATAAAACTGTGTCCACTTCCCCTTGGGTACGGTATTATTATTATTATTTTGTCTGTCTCAAAATTGATTTTTTTATGCTGAACATATTTAGGGTGCTCAGACTACCATAACGCCTGTATTTCCTTTTGGTATGTTTAGGAAATTTCGATGCAGTCGTGGCACGGTGCGTGAAGTACCCACTATATAAAAAGGGTTTATTTTTTTAAAATGAAATAGGTTTAATTCATTCTAATTTTAAGTACAAGGGGAATTTGATCTCATCTGTCAATGAGTGATTCTAAAAGACTTGTGAAATTATTTCTGTTCTAAAAGATGTATTTAGAATAAATATATGCCATACTTGAAACCTTCTTCACACAAAATAAAATCGAGAAAAAAGTTTGTAGTCTGCAATAATTTTTTTGATGCACGAATTCAGGCTTGATTCGGCGTGTACCCTGTCATTAACTTTTTCCAAACACTAAGCCGGTTTGAATAACCGATGGGTCATTTTCAAACAAAATTTAGAAACGATTTTTGTTTCGAGCTTACGATGCATGGTGTAATGGTTGCATCGATTTGCAACTGTTCTGTAAAACATGTCGATTTAAAGGAGCTGCGAATAGTTTCTTATCAGTTCTTAACGCCCTCGATTTGGGAACTGGCTGTTAATGTAATTGTAGAGTCAACACTCTTTGACGATTCATAAATGTGCGTCTGTCAAAGTTATTTTTGTTTATCCCTTTATAAAAGACATCAACGCGCTTAAAGAATTTTATTATAATCTGATGATTATTTTAGATAAAATGTTTCTACTTAGTGAATGGATGATTATTGTCATAGTACATACCTACTTCCTCTTAATAGAAAGTATCTCTGGTTGTTACGCTTTCACGCTTTACCCATAGGTTGATTCTAATGAAATATTAGAATAATCCATCCCTTGACTGTTTTATCGTGGGAGAAGCTTAAATGCTTGAGTGGAGTATACTATATATACACTATTAAAAAAATATTCGTATTCCATCTTTTAGCCATTGTAGGTGAAATTTGAAATAAATAATAATACTAAAAATTTCAAATGTTGGCCCCAACAGCCCGAATACGAAGTCGCGGGAAGAATATAGTAAATTATAAGATTTCTAAATCTTTCGTAATTTTAGACCACACTAGAGTTGCCTCGGGGTTAACGTGAACAAAAGTGGTCCGGACAGAATTCCTAAAGGCTTTTATGCTCAGCGCTTAGCCAAATCACAATGCATCGATAGTTCGCTGAAGGCAGGTAATTGAATACAGGCTAGATTAGTAGATTAGAAACAATCTTAGGAAATTGGCTGAAGATTACATAATTAAATTCTTAAATTAATTAATAAAGTAAATATTTTTATTATTATCAGTGTTAATAGATATTTTATTTACCAATAAAGGATCTCCAAAACGGACTTATATAATTATTTTTTTTATGTTTGACCCGAACTATTGTTATCGGTAAATGAACCAGAATCCCACCAAGAGCTTATAATTTAAATTTTATAAATTAATAAAAAAAATAATCATTATTCAAGTAGGTCTGTGTCTTTATATATACACTTTTAAATCGATATAATTTTTCGATCGAAAATATTTTTAATATTTTTTCCTAACACCGGTTCGGAAGGCAGTTATCTACCGAGAAGAACCGGCAACAAACTTGATAGCTGCTCTTTTAAAATAAATATTTCATACAAAATTATGTTACTTACATGACCAATTCAAATAACTAAAGCGTTGTCAAGCTACTCAAGAATTAAATAGTGCCGGTGCTGAGCTAATTGTCGACACATTAAAGGGATCTTTGTCCTATAAAAATTCTTAATCAGTTTTAATTTAAAATCGCATTTTAAACTGAATGCCATAAACAATTTAAGAAAACCATTTAAAAGTTCACAGATTACATTTGAAGAATTCAAATGTGGAACACCATAATCGTTTTAATCTAAAAAGTTGCCTTTTAAATTGCACAATAGATCTGGGACACCTCTTTGTTCGCACCGTACCAAATTAGGCAATTGCTGGCAACACTTGTGCACACACCAAAGCAGAGGATGCCCCTCCAAGTGTCCGGCCCCAAATTACACCACAAGTTAGAACATCTAACTATTAACGTATATAAATATGACTTATTTAATTTAAATAATAAAGTATTTATTTTTAATACAAAAAACGTACACTTTAAATACTATTTAGGAATTACGCTGTAGAAACCACATGATATAATGAATCATTCTAAAATAAATACTCGTATTCAAACCTATGTAAAAATAGTGCGATGACCGCTGATTAGATGTAGCTTTTTTATAGTCTTGAGACAGGATGCTTGTACGTGACTTAATAAGCCAGCATACTGACAAACAAAAGAAATATTGTGACGTGTGCGTTAAAAAGAAAGAAACCCAATATTGTTAGCCCAAATATAAAAAATAAGAATTGATTCTAAACTAAACTCAAAATCTACTTTATTTTTAGTTTCTGCACGCTCTGAGAGGAAAATATTTCAGGCATAATTAAGTAAAGCACTCACCATGACAAGCGACTATTTCAATAGTTAATCTCACGATAATACTTTTCTACGATATTACTAGCGAGAACGGCTTAAAATAATGCTTCGCCCAAACAAAAAAGTTAATTACAACCGCGGTAGTCCACAGATGATATCATAATTGCTAATATGAAATGATCTCTGGTAATCTGTTATGAATAATAGCTTCATCAAACTCTTATTTAATGTGAAGAAACTGAGATGTGATTTGCATTTTTATTGGTATGTTATATAAATATCTTTGTTAATGCTTCGTTATAACATTTTCTATATCAAATAAGTACTCATCTTATATCATCTTGATTAGCCTCCTGCTCGTTTGCCCCCTCTTCTATAAAAAAATAACTTAACAAAATTATTAAATCGTTATACAGTAATTTTACAATAAATCCTAGTTATTATGAACGATAGACCGCATAACTATCGTGACAGATAACATTCATGTCATAATATTCAAGGTTTCTCGAGAAACAAGTTTGTATGACTACATTAATTATTTACTTAGATGTTTTATATAAATTCATGAGTCCGTTTTCGAAATATCGAAGAGAGGAGAGAAATTGTGTAGTTTGTGTATGCATTTCAAATATACGGACAATTTAACAATGGTATGAATGTAATGAGAAATAATATACTTCACTGAGACTAAAACAATGATGTTTTAATAAAAGAATATTTTTTATTTACATAACTCGATGTATGTAGTGATTAAAAGTCGTGGTCAGGTTAGGTTAGTATTACAATGAAATAAATTCTCGTGAAGTAAACAAATTATTAAAATAATGAGGTTTTTAAGATTCGTTCATAATATTTAAGGTGCGACTTTTAGACATGTAGTCTTTTTACATCATTCCTATATATTCCCTTTATTACTTGAATAAGTATTATTTATTATCTGCGCTGTTTAATTATTTTATTTACGGTATTAATTCTGCCCCTTCTTGTATTTAACAGATGAAATTACCTATTACGTATATTTACAAGAAAAGTTTTGGCGAGGTTATTTCTTGTTTTGATTAAATACAGCCTTGTACAGCCATACAGGTTGGCATTTGCGACATGACGTCATTTAACATAGTGACTCAAGAACTCTGAGCCGCTTACTAAATAGTTTGTCAGTATGGGTGTTAGATCAGGGTTTTTTTATGGCTAATATCCACGTACGTAAATGAAAGCTTTAAGTCATATGTCAGATAGCGTAATAAGAAAAGGCTGTATTCGAATTTAGGTTATGGCTGTTTTGTGCGCATCTAGTCTGGTACATCCATGATTTTTCCTCAATAGTTACTAGGAAAAGATAACTCGTTATTATATTACTTTCTGAGATTTTTTATTTATTAATTCAGCATCACTAAAAATGCACATTTCATTAATTTTTGCAGTACATTGGAAATTACAAAAATCAAGTTTTATATAAAAAAAATTACCTTCCATTAGAGCCTGGTAAACTTTAAATTAAAGTCACGAATAAAACCAATCACCAACGGAAGTAATTAAAAACACCGCGTCGTAATTTCTCGTACAATCAATTCATAATTAGTCGACAACAATGTATATATTATAAAAGTCACGATTCGAATCCATCAGGGAGAAAAATTCTTCTATTTTTTTTTTGATGTAACATAACCTTGTTGATTGGGGGTTAATTTAAATCATTATTGTATAGTAATTTAGTTCCTTCACAAATAGATAATTTCCTATTTTTTTCTTATAATGAATTGACCATAACTTAGTTATACCATCGTTTTATTCACAGAAGGTAACGTTTGTTTTCTAAAAAAAAACGAAAAAAATCACGAAACTAAAGCTTCGTGTTCTCTATTAATTTATGATGGTGCTAAAATCGCACCATTGCACATCAATTCACAAGCAAATTGCAAATAAAAGTGTCCGATTGCAGGTGCACTTAACTTTTAAATAATAGCAACATTTAACATTTTATTTATATCCATACATACGATTCAAGATTATTATGATATCATCTCCAACCCACAAACAGGCTTAAAGCGAGACCATTTCTTTATTTCTCATGTTTTTCTGTTACTCTTAATGGTTATGCCTTTAATAATCTTCGTTGTATAATTTGAGTTGTAAAATGACCCCTGAAGCTATATACAATTCTATTTTTATAACTTTACGCTCATTTCAAATATACCTAACATTACTGCATTATTGAAATTATATATCAATAAACTTGCATAATAAGTAGGTGATCTTAATATGCTTAAATAAAAACAAATTATGTCAGCACATGATATACAGACCACATCGAACCTATATTCGGCAGACCGGCATGATGACAATTACGTCAACTGATTTCTAAATACTATCAATAAATATAATCTTCACCGCTGATTAGATTTTTTCAGTTGAAGCTTGCAAAAGCGTAGGAGGAGTGTGAACAATACTATGATCCTTTATAATATATTATAGTATTTCTCACACACTATATATATATATATATGGGAGTAAAGTCATATCTGCCCTATGCCCCGACGTGGGGCCTTAGTAAGTAAGTAAGTACGTATATATCTATATCTATTTTAAAAAATCTTAAGAAGTAGTATCAAATGTACATGGAGGAATGCGTTAATTTAAATGATATCGACTGTAGATTCCGAAATTTATTTTAAGAAACATGATTTATTAGTTACACGGATATTCGCACTGTCAGATACGATCTGTGAAATATATGATTCGAGTATCATAAATCGATAATTTTTCATTGCAATGCCCGCACGCCCTATACAATTCATATAATATTTTTAACTTGATGATGTGTTATTGACTTATTTTTGTTACTTTCATTTTTGATAACTATATATTTTTCTGTATGCGATTTAAGATTTTTATTTGCGGTGTCAAATTTGATAAAAATTAAGAAAAGTTGTCACACGTAGTTCACATCTATTGGAACGTTACATCGCTGTTTGCCGACTGCTGATCGCCCGCGATCCGCTGGTCATTGACGCGTCAGCTGTCAGTTGTCACTACCACCGAGTGATAAGTCGTAACGGGCTACGTCAGTATTTGTCAACTAGTCGAAATAAAACACGTCAGTTTTACGATTTATTATGAATTAAAATCGAATTTAAATTATTATTCAGTTTATTTTAAAGCAGCAGTGTTAATAATCACTAAGTGTCCATTGAAATCAAAATTATCTAAGGTATATTCAACACCAAAAAAACATTTTTGTAACTCAAAAATAAGTCTGTATCGTCTAATATAATATATATTTTTTTAATATTTTGTGTTACAGCTTAAAATTATAAAGAATGATAAGTTTGAAGATGGTTTTAAGTGCATTAGTAAGTGTTATATTCTTCAGTTCGGTACTCTGTACAGTACAACCACACTTAAATCTTGGAATATTAAGTCAGTCTCAATCACTCGGCGAGTGTCAATCGTGTAAGATATTTATAGAATCATTCAAAGCGGGTTTAGATAGAACGTCCCGGGGAAAATATGAAGGTGGAGACGCGGCCTGGGAAGAAGAAAAGCTAAAAAAGTCTTATAAACGAAGTGAAATGCGGTTAATTGATATTCAAGACGGTATTTGTAAAGAGTCAAAACACTCAGTACAATGCTATCATACAGCTGAAAAGGCAGAGGATTTCATTGAAGAGTGGTGGGGCAAAAATCCTGATGAATCTGATGACTTATTTACATACATATGTATAGAGAAGTTAAAAGTATGCTGCCCTAAACACCATTTTGGTAAAGATTGCACACCATGTCTGGCCGATCATGATAATCTATGCAATGGCAATGGTAAATGTAGAGGTGATGGCACTCGAAAGGGAAATGGTACATGCCTATGTGATCCTGGCTATATGGGAGAGAACTGCAACCAATGTTCTTCAGGTTACTACTTGTCATACAAAGATGATAACAAAATGTTGTGTTCTGTTTGCCATCGTTCATGCATTGGTGGGTGTCGAGGAGGCTCACCTAAGGACTGTGTAGCTTGTAAAAATGGATATGTTTTTGATGTGGAAAAAGGTTGCATTGATATAAATGAATGTGAAGATAAAAATAAATGTAATGCAGACCAATTCTGTGAAAATAGATTAGGCTCCTACGTGTGTGAAGCCTGTGATACGCCTTGTGATGGTTGTCATGGAAAAGGGCCAGATTTATGTATAAAATGTGCAAAAGGATACTCAAAACATGGTGGGGTGTGTATAACTGACAAACCAGAGGAGGATCCAGCTGAGATATTAACTTCAACTAGGTAAAATAGTCTATTCATAAATTTGCTAACAGCCACATGACTTTGAGCTTATCATCATATTAAAGACGGGACGATGGAATAAGATCCATTGAATTTCATATGTTAAATTGGTTTTTTTATCACAATTAATACTAGATGACCACAATGTCACAGGATTTTGCAAAAGTAAAAAATGTTCAAGCTTATGTGGGTGTTAAAAATTGTATTGAATTTGTTGCTTTGCTAATATTATAATGTTTCTTACAGAAAAGAGGAGCTGTAAAAGTTGTGATTTTATATATATTTTAGGTAATTTTTTTTTTGATTTTGGTGATGGGATATTCAACATTCACTACAATATTTTCTTCATATAGCTTTTGGGAGTATTGCTTTTTCAGAAACCATTTTTTTTTCCATTTGTATTCATATTTTTTAAATATCAACTTGTGGTACTTTTTTTAAATTGAATATCTTCAATTTGAGTTGATAACCTAAACAAAAAAAATATTTTTTATTTAAAACTTGATGTATTAGAACATATAATTAAATTATTTAATCACCTGTTTTAAACGGAGATCTATAGATATATAAATAATCACACAAACATTATCACCTGTGTTTGCAGTATTTTACTTGTATTGGTACTGAACATTTCCCAACATGGGAAATGGACTATCAAATTTTTAATTAAAACTATTATTTCTTAATATAATCCTATTTAGTTTTATAAATATATTAAAGCAATTTTGATATTATAGGTACCTCACCTACATAGGTCTGTTCATAGCAACAGCTATATTACTTCCCAAGTCGGCGTCTCTTGGCGGCATTGTCGGCATCATGGTGATCTCGTACATTGTCGGTGCTGAATATTATTGTATGATTAATGGTCACGCGGGCCTCGTGAATATGAAAGACTTTGATTTGATGCAACTATTTCGCACATAGATATAAATTATGATTTATTGTTGTGTGTAGACTTCGTTTTTCCTTATGCCTATCGTTGGGGTACCTAGGTATTGTTTTATGCCCTGAATAGCCAATGAAATGGACTCATTATGGGTTAAATACTTATAAATTTGCGGTGAAAGCTCTTTTCACGTTTGTATGTCACGTGAGTGCCAATGATTTCGTTCAAAAGTTTTCGTATTTTCATAATATAACGCACATTCCGTAGATTAAGCTTAAATGTAATTAATCATGAACATTACAGGTATTATTTTAATCATTTAATGAATATGTGACCCCTTAACAATAAAATTTCAAAAGAATTACTACTTTTTGGTGTCCGTACAATCGTTTTTGATAATTTATTCGATTTGAAATAATGGTGTTTCTTAACCTCTAAAGACAGTTTTGTTATTTAGTTTATAAGAAATTTCATCTTTTCTGGGCCAGCGTTTTATTTCATTAGTTTTAATAGCTTTGTGATATTCTATTTATTTTGTGATCATTAATTGTAATAAATGCATTTTCGTGTGAAAAATAGATGATTTAAGTTTTTTGTAAGTCGAATGTAAGATAATTAAATAATGGGTGAATCGATTTTGTGTTTGATTTATCGCTTGATATATTTATGCGACGATTGTGTATAGTGTGATCATATACTTATTTAAATTATACTGGTTTCATTCGTGGTTTATTAAAAATGTTTTAAAGCATTAAAAAAACATATTTTTTATGAATTAAATAAAGATTCTCGTGTTATATTGGTTAGCAGAGAAATACAAAAACCAGTTCATGCTCATTGATTGCAATCAAAAGTGCATAACTTCAATATAATCTTGGCTCTAGAGCTTTACGTCATCTATATCGGATCATAGAAATTACTGGTTAAATGATCATGTTATTTAAAGAAGGATTTAATTATTTATTTCATTTTTAATTGATATAAGTATGACGATTACAAAGTATCATTGTCGATATGTATTTATCAAAATTAACGAGTAACATTTCCGTCTCAGACAAATCTCGTTTTATTATATTTGTATGTCAATGATTTCCTTCTAGATGGTTCCAAAATAAACCCACTACAAACTGAGCTCGTTCACTAACAGATAATACATTTGAGGCTGTACAGTGCGTTTGATTGGATGCTGTAAAAATAACTATGAATCCCGTATATTAGAAATATTACTAAATTAGAAAAAAAAGGTTAGTTAAGTAATGTGTTGTGTAACAGGAGCTGTCAATCAGTGCAGTGTGACCGTGACACCGATTAACATGTTCATACCTCACACACGCCTGCAGGTGCTGTTTTGAAAGGTCTAAAGTCATAAGATTAAGCGGGCTTCGGAAAAAGGCCCAATTTGAGACACAATTTTTTTTCACGTTATCTTATTAAATTTTTATGATAATGAGATTTTTGATAATGTTGTAAAAACATTATTCTTATTATAATAAAGCAACTATCTTAATGTGTTGATAATTTATATTGTGGTGGCCAAACATAACTCTAAACGCAATGATACTCCATTGTTTTTAAAGATATGTTCGTTTTAAGTCACGTTCGTTCCTTACTTCTAATTAAAATTAATTTTTATCACTTTAATTAATTATAAATATCATTATAAATAATGATATCATAAGTATCTATACATAAGAGCTTCTATTGTGTTTATTATTACAAATATTTTATATATATAAGTTTCTTTTTAATGTCCTCCTTATTTGAAAGAATTTTTTTAAATTTAAATATCAATTCACATTAACGCCTTTTGGGTGGTACAGGCGTAAACATGGTCACATGGGAGTTCAACGATATTGAAAATTACTTTCTAATTAACTTTTATTCTCGTAAAGTTATTTAACGCCACAGCTAGTAATTTATGCCTCCAAACGTTGCCCACGCATTATGTAAGTAGTAACTTCATGCAAATTACTGAATGGCCTCTTCGTGTACTCGTTTTAGACAACAAATATTTGTTTTGACGTTATGTGAAGTGCAGCTTTTAGCCTGGCAGTTAGAATTTAATTTTGGTAAGAAAGATAGAGCAAAGTATGACGCATGACTCTCATGTGTTCGAATGGTGAAGGCAATTTGGTTTTTCCCCTTAACGTAGTCATACTATATTTTAGAATTTGTCTCACAGGAACAAACATTAACACGAGAACTAAAAAGGTTATTGTTTTTGTGTACAAGACAAAACTAAAATTATAAAATGCAGACGTTGAAAGAATAATATTCAGAATTCATATAAAGTTGAAAACAAGTTTTTGTTATAACCGAAAATGGAAGGTTGATTTGCGACTTCGATTCGAGACGATATAGCTTTGTTTTTTATATGTCATTTCTCAATATCTGAGGTCATTCAGTTTCGTATCCGTTAACAGAATTATGTACCTGCAATTGGAATTATTCGAAAATTACAGGCATATATATGTGGTCTCTTGAGGGCGTATGAAATATGTTATATAGCTGGCACGGGCAATAAATTAGGTATGCCTTAATTATTCATATATCATACAAATTTCAACATCTATTAACGCAATTTGTTTTTCTAACTTATGATCCTATGTCCCCTCCATGGGACAGATGGCATCCACACCAATCTTCCCATCGCACTCTATCCGATGCTTCGCATATCTAAGTCTTGCCCTTCCTCATCTGCAACAGTACGTCGCCAGGTCTACCAATTTGTGTGTACAAGACACTTGCTCATCTAGATAAACATTAACTTAGCATTATATTTATACAAGTCTATTGAAAAATATTAACGCGAATTTCTATATATGTAATGTAATGTCATTTTATTTTTTTATTTCTTAAACCTATACAGCTTATCAAAAAGAGTTTACACAATAAAAATAGATTAAAAATAAAGCCAAAAGAAGGTTAAAACATAGAACCGGAAATAGAAACTAAGATCAGAAAAACAATAACAAAAAAAAAACACGAACAGAAAAAAATAAATAAACATATATATATATATATACAAGTGGAGTATATTATGTGAAGAACGAGTATTTAAGTGTGTATTTATTAGTGTGTGCAATGGTGTTGCTGTGTGAGTGAGTGACGAGGTTGAGTCTTAGTTTTTTTTAAAATAATTTCTACTTAGGCCAAATAAATCCAAGAATACCAAGTCCAAGTCATACTTGTTAATAAAAAATTGTAAACTGCACGTACTCCATACAAGACGATAGAAACTAATAAATATTGATACTTTGCAAGTGCCAACTGTAATGATTGCTAGCGACATGCAATGCGTGATACACGACAATGTATTGTTACTTCGGTATTATTGATACGAGTTCACGGTACTTTGGCAAATGTTAGTGCTCAATCGAGGAATGGCAAGATAAAAAGCTCTTAACTATAACAACATAACGATAAAAAGCTCTAAGCTTAAACGTATTGAAAGACGAACGATAAATAATTCACATTATATTATTTACTATGACTGTAAATACAAATTTATTATACTTTATGTAAGTTACTGTTCGTGTTTTGTTGAATTATTTTTTTCTGATCTTATCTATTTCCGGTTCTATGTTTTAATCTTATTTTGGCTTTATTTTTAATCTATTTTTATTGTGTAAACTCTTTTTGATAAGCTGTATAGGTTTAAGAAATAAAAAATAAAAAGTAATATATGATTTTCATAGTATATTCGAAATGATAGTCTGTCATTTAGTTTGTGTGAGAAAAAAATTGCTTTTATAAATTTTGACATAATAGATTCAATCACTATCAACTATACAATTATCCTTATCTTAAAATAGAAAGTAATGTCGTAATATTAAATTATGAAAACACTCCCATGACATAAAATCAACAATAGATATTAAAATCCAACTTTCTACACAGCATTGTTACTCTTTTTTACATCACCGAGACTTTTACAGATCTGGGGAAGAGACATGTTAACATTAATGCAGAAATCATTTCTTTAGCAGTTAAAAAAATCATATTTGATCTTTTGGAAAGTTGTATTCATTGAACGTTCCGGTTCAACAAGCTCTAGAAAATTTCATTTCCCCACAAAATTACAACTGATTTTCTATATTAAACACATGTGGAAAGTCATCATGTGAATGTCTCAATAATTTTTCACATCACTACACTCAACTTTCATTGCAAATATCTCAGGAAAAACGATATGTTCATTTGCTTCAGTTAAAGACATCGATATTTTAATATCGAATAACGAAGTTCCTTTTCGTTAGGGTTGGATGCGTAAAAGGTCACAATTGATAAATTATACTCAGCTTAAAACAGTTTTTATATGATATTTAATTAACCTAGATTTCCAATGATGTATGTTATGTTGGAAAGTTATTCCTGTTTATTGAATATATATATACTTATAAGTTCAAGGTAAAGATGTTGCGTCTCAATAGAAGTGTATACTGTTTGTAAACCAAATGCAGAGATAACAGAATAAAGCGACGTCAAAATACACACATCCTAAGTTAAGTAATCTAGTTCTTAATTTAAAAAAACTCAGGCTAATTATATATTCTTTAATTTCGTTTAAATTGGTTTTATTATGTCTAGTGATCGGAATATAAGGCTAATCTGATTCAAGCTGAGCACATTTTTAGGTAATCTTTACGCTAACTATTTGAATAAGGTTGCAAATAACGTGTGCATTTAGCGTTCCCGGAAGAGTTTCAGGTTCGACCCGTTTTACTGTAGACTAGATTAGATAATATCGCATTCAGACCTTCAACTGAACGAGTGCAAACAAGTATGGCAAGCTAAATTGCCACTCAAGTTCACACTTAACTTTCATAGCGAGTTCATATTAGGTTTAACTTCACCTTTTATTGTTATATTTTGATAGTATATAATATAATGTATGCATTTTGCAATTAAAACACAACGTCTCGTTCGATTAAATTTTAATCAAGAAGGTTTTATTACTCGGACACAATATTTCTCGTTTTGTTTTTGACGGTTTTCTAAGCATACTCATGAATTAAATCTAACGATAAACAGAAAGGCGATTGTACTGTGGTACATTAGCGGGTAACTCGAGCACGTTCGTGGCATACCGTTCCGTTGTCGGGATCTTACAGTTATATGACTTTTACACTTTGCGATACAACCTTGTATGTTTGCCAGGAAAACTTTAAAATAAAATTTCAACTTTATACTGCTACTTAGTAGTTTAATGTAGTGAATCTACTTCTCTAGGAGGCGATTTACCTGTATATCAGGTTTGATAGAGCTCTAGCAAGGAGTCAACAGTTCCTTATGACTGTATTTAAATAATTTCTATTCTATTTAGTATTATTTATATTAGTGTTATTTCTCTCTTGTCTTAAAGGCGTTTTAAAGTTGTTTGATCCTGGGTTTGGTGGCCAGCGAGGCATGAATTAGTTCGAATTAGTAGAATTTGACATACAGATTAAACTCGAAGCAAGTTTCCATAGATAGTGCAAGTCTTGATAAAGAGTGTCCATGGTTGTCTATTGACATATGTATAGACATATAATTGTGATTGACATCGCTCATAGAATTAATATTTCCGCGTTCCTTGAACTTCGCCCACGCTGCGGTCTGTGACTAATATTTAATGGCGCCATAACCATTGTTATGGACATACTAGTCACTATAACATTACATATTTCCAATAATACTTTTAACAATAAAATATAATCAACTGGAATTGTTTCTATTCATTTTATAACTATGCTATGTTGATCGAAAATTAACAGTCCCACTTGTTTATGATAGGTAATTTTAAGGAATTAAAAAAAAAAGGCTCAATTATTACTCATATGAGAATAAAATTTTAACAATATTCGTTTTGAAGTATTCCCGAAATACTTGCTGCACATTGTGAATCATAAATCGATATGAGCTAACATCCAAAAATGGTAATAAAAAAGGATCTCACATAACATCCCTCTCAAAATCTACTTTAAGTTTTGTTAGAAAGGTTCAAAATCCATTAAATTTGACATCGGCAAATGTCGTTGGAGTCACATTGGTTGGACCTTGAAACGAGAGAGACTGGCAAAACCACGCGAACAAATTTTTTCGGCGAATTATTTTACGAGAAGCTTATTTCCTTAGTGAAGTTCTTTTAAGTTTATTTGCAATCAGTCTTGTATGTTATTCAAAATTAAAGTTTCTAGTAATTATCTAGATATATATCTTAAAAAAAGACGTTTATTTATTTTTGCAGATAAACTTTGATGCTGTCTATGACGTACCATGACCTTTAAAGCTTTCTTTATCATTAATTTTTAAGTCAATCATATATATATGCATGTTGTGTTAATAACTTTTTTAAAGTATTGAAGTAATATATAATAGAAGTGGAAAAAATAGTTTAAAACAATTTACAAATTAATAGTAAATTTTAACAATATATTTATGTCAGTTGTTACTAGAATGTCTATTATTTTATAAAAAGATACTGAATATATAATTTTTCTTACAAATAAGAAATATAGAATAGAATAATAATCCTCTTTATTGAAATTGCTAGCGAACAAGCTTAAAGCGCTTAACGTAAGATTTTAAATTAAGATACAGAAAAGCGATCCATTTATGATATCTACTATGCCATACGTATATAAAACTATATATACACTCACAAAGACCTTATCACGATTAACTAAGACTCCTAACAACCATAACTAATAATTTATATTGCTGTATCGATTATCTGTTACATTTAACACCTACGTATATCAATTAAAACATGATAATAATTCACGCAGCATACTTTGTACCAATAAAATTATTAAACTTCTGAACGTACCAAATACAACCTTAACCTTATTTGTATAAAGGTAATAATGCGTATGAAAAGAATATAGAGCAGAGATAATACAGAGCGATGTTGCTTGTCTTTGGCCACCGATTTATTGTGCGCCTTGGTTATTTTTAATCTGTTTTCTTTTTTTCAACTCTATTCTTAGTACGGAATTTTTCTTGGTAAATATCAATGGTAAACATAGAGGATAATCATTTTTTAAATGTGGTTGGAAGAAGCGAGTCATTTTGTTCATCTGTATAAAATTGCATTTTAATGTATGGAAATCAACATTTCACTATTTAAGTACACATTTTTTAAATATTTTCTCTATTTTTAATAAATATTTTTCCTCATTTTAATAATATCAAATTATATTTTCAAGAGATCTTACATATTTTAAAAAGAAAATTATTATTAATCTCTCTTCTTGGGTGGCTAATGATGGCAATTTAAGAAAATTCGAGACGTCATCAAGTAACAACTACACGACTTATTTTAACTCCCAATCACCTGTCAAATTACAAGGAACGTGCACTGTATTAAATTTGCTTTCAAAATATGCAACGTATAATTTAATATGAGGCAAGTTGCTGCCTTACGATAATTTTGTGGGCTAGCGGGTAGGTCTGTAGAATTTAAAAATATATACATCATTTTAAAGATGTATGTGTACGATATTAATATAATCACTTTTATATTAATTAAATTTTTCTTTACGACTGGCTCTAAGATTAATTCAAACTATTTGACATATTACTCTATATAACAAAGTATTAAATATATCTCTCGCTGATTAAGGTAGATGAAAAACAGTGAAAAATTAGTTTTGATTTAACTACTACAAATATTTTGTGTTATGAATTCATAAAAACAAAACATAATTCTTTAAACTAGTTTCTCAACATCATTGACACTATGGATATTAAAGGTTAGCTAGAATCATTGGTCGTTTTGTTTGGGTCTTGCATCTTAATGAAACACTACGCTTTATCAAATATTTAACTTTTTAATTTATATAGTAAAAGTATGAAACATGTTACGGTAAAGTGCTAATTCAATTAACACTTATAGCCATTGTTAACATTGCTCCGACTCCAGACCACAGTTTGAAGGAAAAAGATGTTGATTCATCTCGGTGTACTGTGTGTTTACGGGATGTTCTTACTATAAAGTAAATGTGTGCTCCTATTTCACTATGTACTCGGATTGTAACTGTTTTACGTGGAAAACGCTGTGGGTTTCAGATAGTAGATTAATCTATTTGTATTATTTATATATTCAATGTATGTGTGTAACTGTTTGTTTTGCCCTAAAACAAATATATAAAAAAAAAGAAAATTTTTGATGAGTTCGCTGGAGCCTGGTGTTGCAACATTTTACAACCGTGATATAGTACATACATTGCGAATTAAATGAGTGGCGCAGAATGTGTTGCCAGATCTTCTCGTCCACTCGATAAAAATATGTTTTTTTTTTAAATTAGAAAAGTTTTTTTTATATATTTCCTATTATAGTTATTAGAACGAATCGTATTACATAATGGTGAGGTAATAAGGTCACGCCCGTAAATGACATTGGGTGTGGGCGTGTAAGCTTTTTTATGTGCCATGTACTTCATGTGTCTTTGTCAAGTGGTGTATAAAACCTTGTATATCTGTATCCCCTTAATGAGTTAAAAATTATAAAAATGTTGAACAAAAGAAGTCATACATTGCTATACTCAGTATAACTATATTGTACTTTTAATATAATAACTAACTCAGGACATACAATGCTATTTTTAATCATAATAAAGAAACGAACTTGATTTTTAAAATCTCAAAAACAGTCTGTCTACACTATGAATCTATTTGCTGTGAATGTTTGTCAATCACCTGTTTGTTCATGATCTATTGATTTTTCTAATAAAATCGGATAAAATGAACTCTCACCTCTGTTACAAGGTGACAAGTTTTAAAATTGCATTAGTCGATGTCGTATGACGTGCCACACTGCCGTTGATGTCTTCGGTATAGACGATAAGACATTCATTCTTAGATGCGGTTCGCGTTAATAGAACGTTATACGAAGTTGTATTAACTTCTTTATTTAACGGCGTACTCTCTTTTTTACTATTTTTGGTGTATATAATATATATAAATAATATAAATTTGTTATAAGTTTTATTTTTAATTGTCTCCTCCTAGACTGTAATTTTTCATAAAGTCTCATACTATATGGACAATTACATTATATCTAGCCTTTTTTCTTAAGACTAGTCTAGCCTAGTTTAAATATTGTACAGTAGCAAGTGTTAATTAATTACAGTCTACGTTACGTTTCAATAATTTTTATTTTTCTAGTGTTATCATATAAATAAATATTATATTGAACAGGTTTTCCAATACACGTAACAGATTATTCTATATATATTATCATGTGTTATTATAATTAATTAATTCACTTAATTTTGAACAAAGAACATTAGTAAAATAGTGTTTAATTGCACAACGCTACTGTTAAGGAACTACGCTTCGTGATAAGAATTAATTCGTACATCTCCAAGGCTAGATAACTTGAGGTCGATTACAAGGTTCTGGTGTAGTTTGAACATACTACGTTAATTTATTTGCTATAAAACATATTCATATGATTTGAAAAGCTCTTATGCGAACAGTTTTCCTAATATATATGTTCCTAAACTCTAAAGTATTCATTGACTAAACTACTACTTAATACTACTTATTACTTACTATTTTTTATTTAAATTTATGAAAATGTTTTTCTAGTTTTTCCATATTATGTCTAAACAAAACTTAGATATAATTTGATATCAATTGATTCTACAAAAACATCATTTATATTCTCGTTTGAGTGTGTTTTCTTGTCATGTCGTCACCTCTGAGTCAATTTCCTGTTACTGGACGTAAGAAAATACATTTTGTTGCTTAGCCTTGAAGATTCTTCATTATATTATTGACAAGCATATAATTATATCTGAGTCTATGAATATACCTTGTTAGGACCCAGAAATATATACAATCCTTTGTATATAAAGCGATAGTTATTTCAATAATCAATGCCAAAACACTCGCTTCTAACATACAAGTTTAGTTGACATTTCAATATTATGTTTGCCTTTGGTTTTTATATTTATTTAAGAATTAGCCTCCTATTACCTATCTATCTATCTAGTATCTAGTATCTTCTCTCTCCAATTGTCAGAATAGCGATGCTTATACGAGTTTTTAGCTTTACATGTTGTTACTTCTGGATTTATGCTAATATTTATTTTAGCGAAATTCGAAATGAATCTTTCTAAAATCGTATCTAGAACATTCTTGAATAATCTACATTGTAGTACAGACATGCAAGTCAGTTAAGTTCATGAATTCATGATATTTTTGCCATTATTACCTATATAAAATAAGTAATATCTAAATTTGAATAATAGTTTGCAAAGATTCAAACTACATGATTACTCTATGGTACCATTAGTGGCCGTTGTTATAGGCCTCTCATTGATATGAATGGCCCCATTCATTATATGTAAGTAAATATTACTATAAGCATATAATTAATGAAAACTATTTTTCTTATATAAATACATTTAATCATAAAGTTGTTCAATCGATGTCGATTAACGTGCACTTAAGCTCAGCCTGATACAATTTCCATTATTTTCTCTATTTTTATACCATGAATGGTTCATTAAAGTGTTTAACCTCAGAAAAATACAGTAACAATCAAAAAATAAAACTGCAAACCTCAACATAAAAAGCTTTTAAAAATACCGGCACGTCACATTTCAAGCTAACTAGATGTTTGTATGGAACAAGTTTCCCGCCTCGACGTTTCTGTCCTTGACAGCTACAGATAAAAAATAAACAAGCGATTAAAGGAGGTTTTATCCCATCTATACTCTATTAAATTGACTCCTTATATATTCATTTAAAGAGGTCCATATGTCCATCAGTTTATTTATGGCTAGACCCAATTGTTGTTTTAAACGAAACGCTAATTAATGTTCTGACATACGTTAATAGCCACGGTTAATAATTTTATCTAAATGGTTTAATTAATTTAAATTAGGTCAATTCGACGATTAAAATTAGATTTTTATATTGTTAAAATATTCTATTTAATCTTTTTATATTTTAAATCCATTTAAGAGTATTTATAATAAGGGTTATATTTTGTGCAAAGCCCAGTTTAAATTAAATCTAAGCTAATTCTAAGCTTAAAGTAATATATTGAAATTAAAATACAAAAGAGTAAAATAAATAAAAAGATTATACGCATGCAAACACTACACAACACACTCCAACCATATACATACATTTGTAATGTAAATTAAATGTGTTTTTAAGCGTATCTTTGTCTTTATTCCTAGTAAATGCGGTGTGTCATGTATTATTCATGTAAAAAATTCGACAGAATTGAATTCATCGTTTATATATAAAAGTATATGGATGTAGTTTCACGTGTGTAGTTCGTTTATAATCTATGTGTGTGTATGACTAAATGTAAAGTGCAATAATCACGTCATAACAATTATAATGATGAATACCGGATGGTCAATACTTGGAATATTTGTACGATGTGACAGACTGTATAAATTGTAAGTCAATTGTCATTCAATACACATTCGAACAATGCTCGTTACCTTATGAGAATTTAAATGCATAGCAGTATTTTCCATTTATACGCTTTTTATTCAGTGAATTGCCTTGTCTTGTTTTAGAAATATATTTTGTATCTGTCACTGGTTCGTAGCAGTTGGTGAAAATATGACCACATCATTTCGCCATCACTGTAGAACAGCTCATATTTAAATTTTCTTTATTTTATTTATTTAATACTTATAGTTATTAATCTAGTTTGGCCTTCATTTTCGAACGGTTTAATAGCTGTATACAATATATACTGTCATAAAGTTATTTTATTCGATATGCTGTATAAGCTTAGGAAAGAATTACGTATTGGACTGCCTGTACACAGCTTCTTAGGTGTCAGGGAATGCAGATTTCCACTTATTCGGAAAGTAAGCTATACAGGTATTTACAATATATCTTTGGATATAACCTATAGAATCTATATATACATTAAAATACAGATAATACAAATATCGATGTAAAATAACTACCGTAGTTATTGTTCTCCTGTCACATTAAAAAAAGCCGCATAACAATGGTTCTGATAACGGTCGACTTCTTACAAGTGTATTGATTGAATTTACAACAATCCGATAGCGTCTTTTTTGTACACAGACATTGTACTACTTAATTTGAATATAATCTGTTCCGATGACAATACACGTCACAGTTACACAGAGTTTTGGTCAATTAGACTATTGGGATTTGTGAGTGGTATATAATATTTCCGTTAACGATTAATACAATGACTACTTGTATGTACATTGACAACTCTGTGTTGCCACCCACAGATAACACTATACTGAACTGTGGTACACTTTTGACATTAATAATCTAATTTCGACCTTCTATTTTGTTGTCGTTGTATGTACTATCAACATACATATACACAACAAATGTTGTAGTTATCTTTATTACTTTGTAATTCGCACAAACCACAGATTTCCCACGTAGCGGTTCTTAAAAGTTTATATAGATAATATATTGTTTTAATGATTATAAATTTACGTCTCTGTAATGCTCGAGAAGAACCACCATTGTAGATACGACATATTGAAGAACAGAATGGTAGAAAACCTGTTTCGTCTTTGCTTACCTATCTACGGTAAAGAAGAACACTAGCAACTGGTAAAAATATCAGTCACCCATATTATCATGTGGAAAAAGTTTTGCAATCTTAACTGCTTATTATTAATTAAGAAAATCTTGTTACAGTTTTGAGACAATGTGACAAAGTTGTTCCCACCACAACCACCTTGTAAAAGAAAATTGGTAAGTTTTTTGAGAAAATATTATGATCAAGTGATCGCTGATTTAATTCTATGGAACGAAACAACACTGTAAAAAGAATATATTTAATCTAAATGCAGTTTTTTTACAATAACAATGTTGTATCTATCAAATTGTTTTTATGGTATCGTGGAGAGACTTTAGCGATTTAGTTAAAACGTTTGTGAATAAGGGTTATATTTTTTTTCATTCTCTATGGTTAAGCCTACATTAATGTACAGACTAAGTGTAAAAATAATATCTCATTAACGTGCATAAACAGAGACTTGAAAGAAAATTCCTAGCAAATTGTTGTAATTGCGGTTAGATTTATATAATTATGACATGGTATGTAGGTTTTTTTTATAGAAATTATTGTTTGAGTTGATTGCATTTGATTCTAATGAAAAACATTTCCCGTCTGAATTCTGTCAGGGCAGGGTCGCCGGAAAACGTCCACGGGCCTGGTCCATTAAAATTAGAGTCACGTCAATTCCGCAAATCTATGAAAATCAGAAGTTGACTGGACCATGGTGTAGTGGTTCAGCTGTTAAGTACCATACCATAGAACATACCTTTATAAAGTGGCGAAGAGTTTCTTGCCAGTTTTCTCGTCCTACCCCTTTGATTTGAGAACTCTTATCAATAGTCGATTCTTTCGTAGATAGTAGAGTACTTTTTATGTTAAGAAAAAGCTTTTTATCGAATATCTTTTTATGAAAAATCATATTATTTTGATTTGAAGTTTGGGAATTTTTTACAGCTTGGCCTTGTTGCTATACGAGTATATTAGGATCGACATCAAAAATAAACAAACCGATTTTTATTTTATCTCCTCAGCATGGTCGCGGGTAAGGGGGTGTAGTTAATTTTAAGAGGATTGAACGTATTATGTTACCGAATACAATTAATATTGACTTTGATTAAAACCAGCAGGAACTATTAATTGTATAGCCTTCAGTTGATTTTGCGTGGCAAGATAATTTAAAAATTCCCACCATATTCACCCAGCTAGTTTAAACCTAAAAGGCATAAATTGTCTAAATAATACGTATCGTAGCAACATTGTTGCGTGTAACTAACACACCAAAATACAACTCTATTGCCAAGTCGTACGTATTATAATTGCTTGATAAGTTGCTATCTTACAATCGATCGATATACAGGACGTTCCAATGGCGATATTCATGAAAATCTTTATGTCCTGTTTTGTTTCTTCGTGTAAATTGTTTTTTACTTTGTATGCACGAGACTGGTATGTGTAAAGATATATGGCACAATTGAGATAACATCCTTTACATAACAATTATGTTTAATTTAACTAAGTCCTGTATATTGTTAATTTTCAATAGATGTGCTAGCGGACCTACGTTATATCAGTGTAAGAGTCTATAACATTAACCGCTGAGTGAATTTCCAAATTAGTATTTTAATTAATTATTTTTTTCAAACTCAAACTAACAATACTGCGCTATACTGGTTCGCTATATTAATTTCTCAATAAATTAAGCCGGATTATTAAATAAAACGTATCGAAGAACAAACATTTAATCATATACGTTGTAATAAAATATTTCATATAATATGTTTTTTAATAATGTTGTAGTATTTCAAATTGTTAGAACACATGCTTAATTGGCAAGTTACGTGTAAAGGGGTATAACAAAGCCACATTTATCAACGTTATTTAGCTGCGATAAAAAACCTATCAAGTATGTGTGAAAAATGTTAAGTACACCGTGTATTCAGGTTTTGATTATAGAAACGGGATATAGTTGAGTATTTGATTTATTGGGACGGGTTTTTTTTAATACTGGTGGTAGCAAGCAAGCAACATTAAAGGCTGCATGTTATCAGCCTTCAAGATCGCGGTAAACATGTTTGTTACCATGGTTACACACATTTTTTACAACGTCATTGTCACAAGCAAAAAACTAAGCCATTGGTTAATTCTTGAATCTCCAATGCGTTCAAATGTTTTCGCTTGAATGTTTTGTCGTCACTGTCAATTAAAATGTGATTAATTAATGGCATAACCAATATTAATATTACCGATTAAGTAAATATCAAAAGTAATAATATAAACCTAAAGAAGGGTACAAGATGTTTTTATGAAAAACATAATCAAATGTCAGGGCGCGTTCTCAATTAAAGCAGGTGAAACCATAGGGATCAGCTATTACTTTTACCTTAATATATTCTAAGCTACTTGGACCTTACAATCTGACCTAAAATCAGTAATACCGGTTAGAACTGTGTAATATTTGCAACAGTATGTCACTCGATTACTCATAACTGGTTCTAGTGAGATTAACTAAAACAAATGCTAGAACAACTTCTCGTTATTCATTTAACTTTTTTGCGTTCTTTGGTTTGGTATATTGATTTAATTAGAATAAAAAAAGGTTTATCTTCGTTTATCGCACAGGAGATGTCCTTTTTTTAAATAAATTTTAACAAAGTCATGCTAGAAACGTAATAAAAAACATAATATATATATATATAACTATTGGGCAAGAAAAAATTTAAAAGGAGCTTGTAGACAAGTATCTTACCGGTACAAGTAATTTTTGTGTTTTGTCCATATGATTAACTCTTATAATTTAGTACACACGAATTTACCCAAAGTATTTCTTTACCCAGCACAATTAGTACAGATAAATTGAGCCTAAAAATGGTGCAAGTTATTCCTAAGTATCGGTCGTCTTGTGGAGATGACATGTCTTAAAATTAACTCTAAGTAGAAAACAAAAACGGCTTTAAACAGACAATATCTTTTGTTACAAAACAGCAGGTTACATACATAATGAGAATACATACATAATGCGTTGGACTAAAAGTGAAAGTAACAACCAAAAATGTATTGAGGAGGTCGTGTTACGTCAGATTATTGGACTTTATTAGCTCTTATTGTTTTGTGACACGGTTGAGAATTGCTCGGCAAATTAGAAATGTGAGTTTTAAAGGTTATGTTTTGGCTTACATAAAATGTTGCGTTTTTTAATACCAGTGAATCATAATGGTTTATTAAGTATGTTTGTATAATTTTCTTCAAATTTCTGTTTTAAAATGGAACAGTAACTTACAGGTAGTTAACATAACCTTAAATATATGTCCATAATTTCCTGTAGATATCATCAACTTGTTAGTCCATTTAATATTAAAGCTCCGTTCCTTATGGTATAAACATAAAAATTATATATGAACACTTATATTAGAGACATTTAAACTCGATTATTTATTATATTTTTCATATTATTTTATATATTCATTTTAGTACTCACGCTACTTTTTTCTAACTATAATACCCTATTATTAATAATCCAATAAGATTTCGTACTGTATTTGTTAACTATTTCAAAGTTCTTTTCGCAAAGATTTATAACTTCCTTCTAGGACTTAGGCGTGAATTGGCAATAGCTCAGCATTCCAGCCGTAATATTAAGCAATAGCTGTGGGTGCAATGTCATCGCCCACTGAGCTTCTATTCACATGCAAAGTGCTCATAAATAAGGCCCGCGATACACGAACAGGTTGACGGGTTTATTAATAAACAATAAGCTTTTGAACTTCAGTAATTATTTTTCTCTATCGTATGTCGGAGTAAGCCAATAGATGGGTTGCTTGTACAGTAATTGTTTAAGTGAACGAATTAAGGTTTACTTTAAATATTGTTTTATTCTACTTGATTAGTCTCTACTGAATTATTTATTAGTTAAAAGCAATTGTTAAGTTAATTGTTAAGTTAATTATTACATATATTGTATTGACCAATCAGAGCAGAGCGTTTCAAGCTGGGTCTGGGCGCCATCTTGTTGTTGTGAGAGTGTGTTTGGGATTCTAAAACTTCTTTGAAAAACGATTTTCCAGCACGTTGTATGAGCTGTGTCATCAGTTGAGAGTTAGATCGGTGGTCTGAACATGTCGCACTTCACAATTATGTTCTTGATTACTTATCTAATACCTGTGGTTTTGTGCTGGTACATAACCTATATCATGACGCCCACTAAGCCCGTTATATGCTTCTTCTCCGAGTGATATATTTGCTTTTATAATTTATTTAAGACATTTAATTAATCTAGTTGGATGAATTTGGGTATATCGAATTTTTCCATGGGTGTAAATATTTATTAAAAAAATATATATTTGCAACACTATAAAGCAAGGCATACATAAAACTTGATTTAATTATTATGTTAAGGTATTAACGTTAAGTGATTTACTTTATTAGATTTAAGAAGATAGACCCAAAAATCACAAACTTTGATTACTTTTAATAAAATTAGTGGATGCATTTTGTTTTTATTAACAGATAGTACTTAGGTGCTTGAATTATTATTTTACGGTTGAATGATTTTTTTTCAGTCTATATTAAAAAAAAAGTCGAGTCGCCATAATTAAAATGGTTTGATGACAGAAATGTTTAGTTAAATGTTGATTACATTACTAAATCAGTTTTTTTTAAACTGTACTTAAGATATTAAAGAATAAGACAAAAAAACGCTTTTAATTCGAACAGTTGATTACACCATTTAATGTATGTTAGTGTATGAAGGCAGTTGAAACACGGCTTTATTTTATAGATTCTCAGAAAGAGGTGTTAGTGTTTTTCTATGTTAATTACACGGCGTTAAATATTTTAAATGAAGTGTATTTAAACGCGCTGGAGATTTTAATAGGTCCGTTCTTTGTAGATTTTAACACAAAGGTCTGTGTCTGTGTAGATATCTCGACATATACTTTGAATAAACGTAGATTAATTTATCAGATTTTATGTTTGACGTGAATCTAAGAATTTTAAATGTTAAAATAGGTGTGTTTTTTTAAAAGGCCTTTAATAACACGATTCTGCTTATACGAGTGGATAGATGAAAAAGTAAGGTAAAATATTACCAACTCATGTTAATCTAAAGTGCAAAATAATCGTGTTATTTAATAATTAATATGGTGATGTGGTTTTTGCTGACACCAATTTATTGTGAGATTGACAAGGACCAAATTAACAGCACAACGACATTTTTTTAGGTTCAATCATATAAAAATGATTGATTATCAAAATTGTGCAGTTTCTTTTTAAATATTTAATAAAAGATTTGTAGAAGACAAGAAACAAACCTCTTTACAGTACTTCGTTCATTTCTACCACTTGGTACACTTGAAATGCTGTGTTAAAACGATGTGATGACATATTTAATTTGTATAATGTAACGAATATTAAATAGCTGAAGCTTGAAAGCTGAAGCACTAGTTGAATTTAAAAAGCTAAAATAAATTAAAGCAACGATAAACTTCCTTCGTTGTTAGCGCGCGGTCTCGGGTTGTAATACCGGGTATTTCGAAAACATAAGTAACAATACAAATATGAAAAATATTTAATTGCAACAAAAAAAAATATCCAAATTCAAAGACTTTAATTTCTCTTCTTGAAAGTGGTTAATAATCACATAAAATAATCCTCACGAAGAACATTTGGCGAAGACCGCCTAAATTTATGGTCAGAAACAAACAAAACTGCGATTCGCCGGTCATCGAACCCGAATCCTTGGAGACATTTTTGGTCATTTTAATAAGTTTATTACCTTCTTGTAAATGTCATTGAACTGATTTAGAAAATTTAGAATTTGGTTATCCAATTTACGTATATTGTGTTCAGTCAGATTTGAATTATAAGTGGATAGATAACAGTCTATATTATGACTATTTATATCAACACGCGTTACACCAAAGGCTTACGTAAAATTCTTCTCATCTTAGTAAACACATTTTAACTAAAAGCTTGCAATTAAACTTGTAACTAAACTAAGTATGAAAAAGCTTTCAGAAACAATTAAAAGATACCATATACAAACTCCATCTATTATTATTTTAATTTTTTATAGAAAAGGGGGCAAACGAGCAGGAGGCCCACCATAGAGGTGAAGTCGCCGCCTATAGACACTCACGTGGGAACTCGTGAGTGCGTTGCCGGCCTTTTAGGAATTGTAACGCTTTATTATTGCAAATGATTACCATCTTTTAATCGATCAGCAATTAAAAACATATTGTCCTTTCACATATTAACATAAAATATTAAATTTCGAACTGCGCAGTGTTACTGTTGGATTTTTTTTTTGTGTCGGTACAACATATTACAATTTCAAGAGATATGTTTATGTCTCTATATCTCACAGTAACTGTAAAATAAATTGGCGCAAATGAATTAACAGCTGGATTTCAGGAATTACATCTTATCTTACGGTCCAACGTAATAAAATGTTACTTACGGTGTAACGGTTCCGCATCCTTGGAATATCTAACACTGGTTAGGATCCATAAAATGTTATGGTTGTTAATTTAAGTGCTGCATTGTTTGCAACATATTTGCTTTTTAGTATTGTAATATGATAAAAACTTAACTTACAAATAAATAATAAATACGCTTTAACCTTAATGTATATATATACCAATTAACATCAGAGGCTTCAAATATTGGTGAAAGACCCTTGAGATTAATGATGCAAGTCATATAGATGGGAGTTATACTGTGGGTTCAGAGTGGGATTTTTTCGTGCCATTTTGGAAAGACACATCTCAAACGCGCGTCAAGTGTATCAATTGTTAATTTTTCCTTACCTACAATTCCCTTATAACACCCGAGCTCCCCGGAAATAAAAAAATGTCCGTCTGATCATTTTCATAAAAACAATGTTCACTAGTACGAAAGGTTTAATTAAATAATTTTGTTTCAGCAAAAATGGCGTTGTTTTGGTGTGTAATTGCCGGGGTCCTGGCAACGGTGCTGGCGCAATCGAACTATGGATCGCAAGCTAACAACGTAGAATATCAGGGAGATGGCCTGCCCGAACAGACTGTTCTTGACGGCAAGGTAATTGTTACATATATATTTTTTTTCCTAAGTAGTAGACGCCTCGTGTCCACGATTTGATGATGTCTTTACTTATATCGTATTAAAAGTGGTATAATCAAACAAGAGGTCAAATTAATATTTATTGATATGCAAAGATAAGGAATGTGCTTTTCCCTAGATTCACACCTACCCCTACATCGACCATTTCGCACTCCGCTGCAGCTTCATTTAAGAGAGAGTTGAGGCAGCAACTACTGTCTCCACTAAGGTAGAGACAGTGGTTGCTCTTCAACCTTCTATTTGTCATTCCTGTAGTTGCTTATTTTGTTGTTTTTTTCTGATAAACTTAGTTAAGGATACATCTTAACTCTTAACATATTTATTCTTATAACTTGAATTTTCTTACTGTGATGTATCTGTTTATGTTTCCTTAATAAATAAATAGAATAACATAATAATAGAATAGAACGTTATTTCGACTTTTAATTAAAATACTCAAAGCAATATATATTTCTATAATAGTGGTTTAATATTTCTTAATCAAATAATGTTTGCAGATATTTATGTTTGAGATACAATAGGTCCATGAAGAATTTTACCGGCGAATGTTCATTAATTTCAAAGGGTAAAATAAAACTTGTCTAAAGAAAATAAAGTCCACGTGTTATCAGATCACATAGAAATTATTCAGTTCTTAACGACTACGATACATTGTTACGTCTCCGAATCACAGTACAAACGGACCGCGGAACAACGAATAAAATACCTCGTACTTCGTGTGTTTCCATTGACGAACCTACAACGGTCAATTGCATACGGGAACTAGGATATTTGGTTCAATTATTGTGTTCTATGGTTGCTTTAAATCACAAACTCCTTAAAATATAAATTAATGAATATATTACACACACACAGGAACGAATGCATAAACTTTTAGTATATGTAATGAATATTAATTAAAAGGTTTAACACAATTAAATTAATAAAAGTAAAAATAACTAAAATTAACTAGTAACACCTCTGAACTCAAACATATTACAAAAATAAGTAATAAATTAAACGCAAAAACTAAACTATCTATATATATATTACTATTATATATACCTATTTTTGATTGCCTGTAAATAGGAAAGTTAACAGGAAACACACAAAAATATTGTGTGTATTAATTGTAATGGACATTTGAGACAATAAATTCGAATTGTTCATATCCATTCTCCGGAATGTTTAAGGTAAATGGAGAATTATAGCAATTTTCACTTGTTGGTCAACGGAAACCCACCCCAATAGAGATAACCGCGGGCAAATAATTAGCCGGGCTGGATTTATCGAGACAGTCCGACAGCCTGCTAAATATAGTGCTGTACCTATACACTCAACGCAATTATAACCATAGGTACATCACTAGTTTATTGCGGCCGGCTACATTGTCGATCCTTTTTAGCAATAAAATGCAGATACGGGACGACACTAGCTATATTTATTACTATATGAAAGATGATATATCGCTTTGTTTAAATTATATATTAAGAGAGATTATATTGAACACTTTAACATTACAATTTTCATACTAATATTTTACATACGTAATGTGTGAGTAAGATATTTTTGTTAGCATATTAAATATTATGTTTACGAGTAAGATAAGCCTTTCATTAAGTTGTGGCGTATAGCCGAAGGTTAAATAATCCTCATAAGACCCACTGTGGATTTTTTTTACACTTATCAAATATCATTTTTCAATTTCAGGTGACGAAGCTGGATGATTTAAGTCCAGTTATATTTCTAAATCGAACGAGGGCTGCTTTAAATTGCGCTGCTGGTTCTATGCAGGTCAGTAATTAATATAATCATTATAATTAATATAATGTTAGTTTTGATGTTTTGATTTTCCAAACTTGAAATAAAACCATACAATAATACATAGAGCTAATAAGAATCGTACAATTTATTGTTAAAGACGCAGAAATTGTCAATATCTATACTAATAATAAGACAGTAAAAATCGAAAAACTGTACATTAAATATTTTTCCAAAAAACTGAAAGGAGGCAATTAAAGAAGAGTCATAGAAACCAAAAAACCAATTTTTGGAATTCTTGTCTGTCTGTCTGTCTGTCTGTCTGTCTGTCTGTCTGTCTGTCTGTCTGTCTGGTACTTTATAACTTGAAAACTACTGAACGGATTTGAACGCGGTTTTCACAGTTGGATTATATATAATTAGGAGCGTTGTCAAAAGTTTATTTTGTCAAAATCGGTTAAGAGAAAAAGAAGTTATGGTCAATTGAATATTTACTTCAACCACTGCTTCAAAATGTTTAAACACTTATATTGATTGATTAGTTATATATTGTTAAATATGTTCTAATATAAGTTAATCTTAATATTAAAACTTATGAGAGGTAACAAAAATAACAAATAACGTAGTGCGCGCGGGCGCGGTTTAAGTGTTGAACAATGTGCTCGATAGATGGCGTTGATAAAATTCGTAGATTTATTTTATTTTTTTATTTCTTAAACCTATACAGCTTATCAAAAACAGTTTACACAATAAAAATAGATTAAAAATAAAGCCAAAATAAGGTTAAAATATAGAATCGGAAATAGAATCTAAGATCAGGAAAAAGAATAACAAAAAAAAACACGAACAGAAAAAAAACTATATATATATATACACATGAACAAGTGGAACTATGTGAAGTACGAGCATTTTAGTGTGTGTGTGTATATCAGTGTGTGCAATGGTGTTGCTGTGTGAGTGAGTGTGCGAGGTTGAGTCTTACTTTTTTTTAAAGAACTTCTACTTAGGCCAAATATATCCATCGCGGTATTAAGATGCTCCATTGTGTAATGACTACAATGCAGTTCAAACTTTCATTAACGTTTTACCCTATGATTATTTTGAGTGAACACTACCTATACCAACAAGTAAAAGGAAACGAGTGTAAAGACGTTTATCGTTTGTCCGCTCCCATTTTTCCATCTACATCCTTAACGTTAATGAGGTTTACCTTTTATTATTTGGTCAAGCTAATAAGTAATAACCTCACAAGTACGTATTTCATACTCTTAACTTCGTAAGAATTTTCTTTCAACTCTTAACCGCTGAGGAGTTTTACCTTCCGTCATCAGCTCATCCACACAAGAAGATGACTATCAGAATATAAAATTGTCAGAATAGTAATTGCCTGTACGTTAATTTGAAAGTTGCCCTCGATTTCTCTGAATCATCCGATCCTGTACACCTACATCATCCCTGAGTAACACAGGCTATATATAATTCCAATTATAACAAGATTTTAGCCCGTGAAAGAAAGCCCTGTCGAGATCATTAAAAAACGCTATATACTTAACCAAATTACACGTGGGCGAAGCCGCGGGCGGAAAGCTAGTACATAATATACATATAATAATTATTACAATATATAATAAGAAGATTAAACTTGATTAAATAAACAAAGTTTTATTAAATTAAATTATTAAATAAACTCAAAATATTCTTAATATTAACCTAACTAATATAAGTAACTTAAAATAAAACAAAACACAAAACTAAAACAAATTTTAAAAAGTTTTGCCCCTGTGGCAGAGTACCCACAATGCTGGCGGCATTTCCTCGCTGTAGTTCAATCAGACACATTAATTTCAAGGTTTATATAGGTATAATGCAACAAAACGCCTTAACTATACGGCACCGTAATTGTGATGCTAAGAAAATCTTTCAGGCGCTAATTATTAACAATTTACTACGGTAGTAAAATATTGAAACTAATATTTTTTTATCTCATTCTAGATTGAACTAAAGTTTAACGAGAAATTCTACGGGATTGCATATGCAGATTTCGACAGAAACTCCGCGTGCCAAGTGGCTGGAAAGGGAGCTACTTCTTACAAATTTGAACTGCCACTAAAGGGATGTGGCACTAAGCAGGTACTATTAGTACATTAACTACATTTATATGGAGTCACCATATAGAGTATAGCCTGAGTTAATAAATGATAAAATGAATCCTATATATATTAAATTTCCCTGTTATATACGACAAAAAGCCAATTTATTAATTTGAAAATATTTATATTTTTATTTATGACCAAAGCCAAAAAACACATACAATTATCACATATTCATCCACTATAATTCCTAACCCGGTCATAAAAATGACACATTCTGGTGCAGAGCTAAGGAATACAGACTCTGTGAAACTGATATGTGTATTGAAATTGAAATTCAAAATCAAATGAGCTTTTGACTACCAAAACCAAATTTAAAAGTTTCAATTTGAAAAAAAAGGTTAACTTCTTTTTGCAGGATCCACTGCGCGTTTTTACTAACAACATAGTGGTTCGTTTCCACCCGGGCCTGGAAATGGACGGCGATGAAGTGATAACAATCGTCTGCAGATATCCACCACCTATCGTGCCTGTTGCTAAGCCTTTCATCGCAACGTAAGTTTAGGTTTTTCTTTGTAGACTAATTAAGCATCTTAACAAGATCAATGTCATCTCTCAAATTTAAATATAGAATGGAATGGTATTATTAATGCTTGTGTATTTTTTACGAACACTCTGGTATACTCTGGTATAGTCGAGTTCTATGTTTATAATATTTTAAGTTTATTAAGCATTTACTAAATTAAAGTTTATTTACCTACAGTAACCACGTCTTCTTATGGTAATCGAAAGATGGAGTAACTTAAAAGTGATATTTCTTTTTTGCAGACCAGAAGCTGCTGGCCCATTACCAGCCAAAGCACCGTTAGCAGGAACTCACATACTTATGATAATATGTGCTATTCTCTTCTTAACCCTTCTTCTACTGGGTCTGGGTGTCTCTTATCTATGTCTACGTAGACGAGCTCTCCCCGTGCCAAGAAGACTTATTGACGACTCCTCAGGTTCAATCATTAGCAGAGAGAGCATTCAAGGTATAAATATACCTATTACGTAATTTGAAATAAAATAGGATTTTTATCAAATATAATTAAGAAATAATTTTAATATTTATATTATTATCTACAGAAGTTAAGATACCCCGAGCTCATCCAGTTTACCCGGCGACTGCAGAAAGTGCCAGTGTAGCATCAGACACCATACCTTCGGATTATCCATCAGAAACTCCAAGTGAGGCTGACCATGCGCATGTGAACCAGAGCTTCTTAGTTGACGAGTATCAAAGTGAAGGTAAACAATTACCATCTATGTGTTAAAATATAATTGAACATGTGAATGCATGCTTTGTGTGTACATGGACAAAAACATAATTGCATATATATATATATATATATATATATATATATATATATATATATATGGTTTTGTTTAAAATTGTAATGTCTATAACAAAAATGTACCAGGCTACAATGAGTCACAAGAGACTACACACGCCCATTCTCGCATTGCCGGAGCGCCACCCGCCTTTGACGTTCGTGTTAGAGTTCAACGACCCCCAGCACCACCATCGCCACAGTCTACCATCACTACTACGGAAGTGGATGGTGGAAGTATGAGGTAAACATTTTATACACATAAAAGTTTAAATTATGTAGATATACATTTTTAACATTATTTACAAAGAAAGGTCTTAGGCTAGTCAACAATTATAATTATAACCAGGCAAACGCTGATAGAAGAGCACGAGCGTCAAGAATCAGTCCGGACAGTGTCACCCGGTGCGTTGCCGTTACCAGCGCGAGCTGCCCACGCACAGCCGCCCGAGAGACCTCCCAGACCTCCCGTACTGTATACAGAGGTTCAGAGAGATCGACAGGTTGGTATTTCATAGTACAATTAAGGTAATACTAGGTACTAGGCTGTCAAGATATCTTTTACAAAATAAATAACCCACCGCTGTGTCTTTACAACTAAACGTCTGAACTTCTCGTTTTCGTCGTCATTATTTGAATTCTTTTGTTTCTTTCTTTTGTTATACAACGTTTTTCTTCTTCAGACAAAATGGACAAATTTCAATATGATTTTGCATGCCACAAAAGCACTACAACATTTTTTGCACTTCACAAGTTTAACTCTAATGTTGGTAACAGTCATCTTGAACGAATTCAGATTCGGTTTTTGTTCTGAACACTTTTTAGAACACATAAGAAAATTGGTGGTAATGTGGCATTAATTTGACTAAACAGTTAAACAAATCTGATTCTAATATACCATGTAAAACACTAGATCAGGCACGTGTTAAAACATGTCTACCATTTCATTTGTCACAAACATCTGTCACTAACCAGGAGTGGGCTCGCCGACCCAGGTCCATTATTTCCCTGAACACGGAGATGACGGACACTCACTCTGTCACCGAAATGACTGATGGTTCGCATGCTAGAATGTTCCATATCAAGGTAAGCTTTCGGCTTTGACTAAGAATAATACAAACTTTTTATAACGTCCAGTTTTTGGCTCGTAGTATTTCCTTTCTCAACATTTACACTGTAACTCCGAAAAAAGAATTGACTTGATTTACCTAACTTAAATATTTTTTGGATTAATTTTTATTTATTCCGTCTTCGTTTAACAAACCTCAATGCATTGCAGAAACCACCTCCACCACCTCCAATGGTCCGGGAGCGTCTGGAGACAGAGGAACAGGAAATGTTGATGGAGAGCCTCGAACCGATGCCCGAAACTCCCATCATGCCTCCAAGGTAATGACCTAATCCATTTGATATCAATATTAATTGTTTCATATGATTGTAATCGCTTATATAGTATTTGAGGAAAGTAGTTTGTAACGGAATTAATAAAAGAGAGTCTTTTAAAGAAATATTCGTTTAAATGTGTTTATATAAATTTTACAGAAAACCCGAGATAACATCTCACGTAGTTGATGATGTGTTCCTACGAACGATAACCGAAAAGAAGACGATAGAAGACATAGAGCGTCATAAACGGTTGGTGACAGAGTACAAGCAGGTGCCGGCAGCACCGCCACAATTCGACGTCACCATCCGAAACCATACGTTGCCTGAATCGCAGTGGGAAAACTTCTCCGACATCAGCTCAGCGTCGGGAATGACGCTCACGCCAAAAATGGAGAGAGTGCCAATGTCGTTGCCGCCGCAGAAATATATTGGTGAGTTTTGTTCAAGATATGACATCCATACAGGGTGTGGCGAAAATTGTGGAGTAAACGAAACATACAAAAATGTGTTTTTGCGCTCTCTGAAATCATAGTTACAGGAATGCTATGTTAAAACAAATTGAAAATTTCTTCATTTGGAGTCTACCAAAAAGAGTGTCAAAGGAAGAAAATTTTCGAGATTTTTATTAAGTCACAACGTCATCCATGGGCAGGTACCATATAATCAATTATTTTATGCCGCACTCTGTATCTTTCTGTACTCTGTAGTTTTTTATTTGACCTATATTTTTTGCGAATTCCAAAACAAAACTTGATATTTTTTTTCAATTTCAGGTAAAGGTGGCCCGGATCTCTTCTCTCCCGAACTTATAAAGCAAACAGCAACCAACTATCAGCAATCCCCTGATCTTCCACTTCTGCCAGAGTTGCCACCAGCTCGCAACCCACTCTTCCGCGAAGAGGACGATGATGACGTACCGGATCCGACTCCAGTACCACCGGTTCCGCCCAACTGGAATGTCCTTACACGGGTTTTGAAGACGGAAGCACAGGACGAGGTAGTATAATATATAGTAAACCCATCAGTAAAAGTCTAGTAAAAAAGTCTAAATTCTTAATAATCTTTTTGTTATTTAATATGAACAATATTATTAAGAATTACGCTGTCTATATGTAGTACTTTATCTTTTCACTTATAATATTAATGATTTTTATAACCACTAGTGACTATCCTTAACTTAAAATATGTCCAGGTGCTCTCAGAAACAGAGCGTTCCTACCGTTTAACACGTGAGGAGCGTCTACGTTGGCGCGAGCTGATTACTCACGAGAGTACTCTTAGGAGGGAGCTAGCTCGGTCCTCAACTCGAGAGGACTTCTCGCGACTTGCGCACGACCATCGATTCGCGCCATTGTACGCACCTCCTAAATGGGAGGTGATCATTCGAATTTTGGCACCACCTGAACGACCACCCAAGGTACGTGCCAAGCGTGTCAAAATTAGAAGAATTTTGATAAGTCTGACATTTCATAGTTGTCAAAGTTTACGATGTTATAAAAAATAATAAGACCATTTTTTGTTTTGATTACACACAAACTCAAAACACAACCTCATAAAATTTCAGTGATACTTAACACACATTGAAATACGATATCTAATTCTCTTTCAACGTAACTTGTTTTTAAATTTATGGAAAAGAAACGAAGCCGAACCAAGTTTTTACTTGTGGTTTTGGTTTTTTTATAGAATCGATACCGTAAGAAGTCAGAATGGGACTCGCGGTCCCGTCGCAGTTCACTCCCGACTTTGTATGAGTATGATAGTGATGCAACTTCACTGCGGGAGCCACGCTCGCGCCGGTCCTCCTACCGCAGCGACCATGTTGATATGAGGTACATTCTCACAGAGATCCAGAGAATGTCTCTAAGTGTTTACTCTTATATTATAAATTTGTTAATAGCTAAACGCTTATTATTTTTCATCTGTAATAGCGTATACTAATGTTAATGTTGTAGTTTTATTTATAACTCTTTTGTTTTGTCCAAAAAAAATTATGTGCATACTTGTAATAACTAACACATTTGATGTAGATTTTTAATTTCGTTTCGACCCTATTTATCTGTAACTCTTCAATTAGAGAATATGTTTAATAGGTAACTTTGTTTGTGGCTAATAGATTAAAAAAAACACCTTATAATTTGTACACAAAAAAAAAAATCAAAATATTTACCATAAACAATAAATAATCAACAGATCAATGTCAGAGATGATGGTTGACTACGCGAGAGAGCAAGCCGATACTCACTCGGAAGTTTCCGGTACATTACATGGACGATACTATGATGACGATAGCGACTCTGAACATCCCGGATACCAGCAGCATCCGTAAGTATATTCCAAATTTTATTTAATATGTAAAATCATTGCTGAATGTAATACTGTAGTCGTAAAAAGGGGTTTATGTTGTAATATTTCATAGTATTCTCATGTTATACTTCGTTATCAAGGTCTTGGCGGCACTCTTTAAATCGTTCGATAAGCCAGCCTTCCCTCGCACGATCGGCCACGGAGGTGACAGAACAGTGGACGGTACCAGACGGTGACGTCACTCCAACACCGGGACGAAGAGTTAGAGGTACTTACATAAAAACCCTTTTTGACAATTAGTCTACCACTTCTGCAAGTATCAAAATATTTTTGATTTGCGTATATTTTAATAAAGATTATTACAAATTAGTATTTATAGAGGGAAAAAGGTGAGGATAGTTAAGCCATTAAGCCTTTCATCACCGGAGGTGCTTCGTGTGAGTGACAGTGGAAATAAGTTTTAATCTTTTCAGGACCACAAGGGCTTACAACGTTCACGTCGTCCGAAGTAAGAACGTTCCAAGCGACAAGGGAGTGGCGGGAATAGAAATTCTTCAATCTACACCTACAGTCTGCTGTAGTAAATCTTCGAATTTTGTCGCATTGTACATTATTCCTCTGTGTCAAACAGTTTTATGTGTCTAACCTTTTATTACACACTGCCTTGTAACAAAAATGTGATAGATCTGGTATTATTTTCATCTATATTTGTGCAAATAAAACTATTTTCTATAGCTTGAAGTGTGAAACGCTTACTAATAATGTTGGCTTATATAATGCAAGTAACTAAAAACATTTCTTTTTATAGTAATATTTTGAAACTAATATAAAATGGTACTTTTTTTATTTACCATATGAAACGCCTTGAATTTCTTAGAACGTATACTCTTCTTTGATCGCGGAATCTAAATTACGTGAATTTACTCAAATCTATATTTTTATTTTGTATCTATGTATTTCTATTTAAAAATTGTATTGTTTTAAAAACCTAGCGATTGAGGCAAACAATCTAGTGGCCAGAACGTTGTGATACCAAGTCGAAACGCGGGAATTGAAAAAAAGTTTAGTGTGACAACACTTTGATTATTGAATTTTTTTTCTATTAGATGACTACTTGTAATTAACTATTGAAGCAAAATAATTGGTAGATGATTTATTTTTATCAAACAGGAATTAATAAATATATTATTAATTCCAATTATCAACATGATTTGAGCTATGATTGAAACAATAGTGTTGCCAGAATCAGAATTCAATAAAGTTTAACTGCGACGCGTTGCTTGTAAAACTATAGTTTTGTGTAACACAAGAAATAAACGAAAAAAATGGTTTTCTTTTACAAATAATACACACCTCACATTATATAATATGATTTTAATGTGTACTAATTAATGTATGATGTTAGATATTATAAAATTGTCGGTCGTTATGTGAATTTTGGTGATTTTGACTTTTTTGCCTCAATTGCTATGCGAGTGTGGGATGGTGTTTGTGAGGTTAGTTTAACGGAATGTTTATGTATAAATAGTTTTAAAAATCAGCCATAGCATAACTTTAGAAATTGTAAAAAAAATCATTATATTAAAGTGACGTTTAGGTCATGCTTAATATTTTTAATAGAATTTTAAAGAAATATATTTACTGAACGATTAACTTGTATAATAAATACTTACATTTTATTGGTTTTTTCCTTTTTATACCCAGGAAGCTTATTGTTTTTCTTTGATACGTTGGTAAGAAAACCTACTTTTTGAAATAACAAAACACTACATTTTAATTACCATTTTAATTGTATTTATAAGAAGATTAAATTTAAATGAAAAGCAATTAATATCGAGAAGTTTATTTCACTCTAAGTATGAGAGACGATAACAATAAAAAACCTTCCGATTAGAAATGAATAAATTCGTCACATTTAAAAAGATTTCACAATGCGCTAGAATGTTAAAAGCTAAACGTTGATTTGATTGTCATCTGTCAACATCATCTTGTCAATTGACTCCGACTGACCAATCACGATCAAGCAAGACGCGGCGTAAATTCGTCTTTTGTTTTTTTTGTTTTTAAATTGCTCTAAAAGTTGTCATTAGCTGTAAGTTTGTACAAAACCCAAATCACACCCAGTTTTAAATTTTTTCTACAGTGTCTAAAAAGGTTTTTAAATACCATTATCTGATTTAAAATCTTCTAACATCTTAGTAGCCATAGAACGTCGTTAACACTGATAACTTTGTATCGACTCTTTCAGTAAGGTGCGTCATAATTAGTGAAATTGATATTTAGTAGTCAATCAGGAGATACCCTTCTTGCCTGGTTGAGTGCGACCCCAGGGTCCTTTCAATGCGGTCTAGTATGTCTACCCGAGGTGTTTTTAGTGGGTATTGCCCACATCGTCTCTGAAAAGCAGAGGGTTGAGTCCCACATATCCCTTCTCCTTTGGGACCAGAGAATGCGGAAATGTATTTCCACCTCGATAAAAAAAGGGTACCTACTTTGTAAATTCCAAAATCGATGCAAATGCGAACTAGACTTTAATTAATTCCCAAGACCAAAAGACAAACGCGCCTCATAGTTTTATGTATTGAATTTAAAATAATATTTCAAACACAAAAGTAGTTATGATTTGCTTGATTTTTTAATCGTCATAGTATATTCTTTGTGACAAGAGGATCTCTCGCCTTCAATATACTTATATTCAAACGATTAAATCGAAAGAAATTTAAAAAGATGAATGCAAAGATTAACAATAGTTAACAGCAACTTTTTACATTGCCCATTAGCGGACTAGCAGCCTAATCAATCAATATTTACAACTAAGTCTAGATCCGACCTATGAACCAATTGGTTACTATCTACGATATGAAGAAACCCACGGGTCCCAAATTTTGGCTATCTGGTGGTATTTGGCGCACTTCCAGTACTTACTTAAATAGACTTATTGTCTTATTTCTTTCTGAGCGTTGAGAGCTTTCAAAGCGGACTTCCTAAAGCGTTGTAAGGTTGTAAGTCCAGACAAAGAGTTAAGCAAGTTCTCTCATTTAAATCTAATGTTATTACGCCATCCATCTCAGCTTTTATAAATCCGGTTATCCAATGAAGTGGTAACTAACTACATCCTACGTTCGCATCTTTAGTTAACTTCATATTTGGCTGATAGAACCGCACGATTGTCTCCTCCTGGTGACTTGTTTCCAAAATCTTCTCTCAAATTGTTTTTCCTGTAAGAATTACACTAGATAAAATATTGGATGTCACTTTTTTAACATTTAAAAATCGTCTTTATTACAAGGCTGCATTGAGATATATGTAATCTCTTTTTGTAAGATATTCGTAACGTATGGTCTAAGGGAAATTTGATATCTATTGTCAATAAACAGGACACATTTTACAAAGGAACGGTAAGCTAACCGGAATAAAAATTAAATTTTTTAAACTGAAAATAATAATAAGAATAGACACGTTCCCAACCTTATCCTGTTTCCGAAATTATCTCCACCGATGTCGTCATGAGCTTCCCTAAGACGCCGTAAGTGAGCTTTAAGCATGCTATTGACAGACCCGTAACTAAGTTTCAGTGATTCGTGCAATGTATGTGTTACATAAGTCTCGCTATAGTGTATCTAATTTATGAAATGTACCATCGATGCAGTACAGACTATTCCACAGCCATAGAGAATATCCAATTGCTGATTAAAAGTATAGAGAAAAAGATTGTTTCTACCCATCAAGCGGTCAGCCCAGAGTTATAAAGCTGAATAAAAAGCAAATGATTTTGATAAAAAATGTATTTCGAATCCATTAAATGGACAAAACGGTTGAATTAGGCTTTCGTTTAGCTGGATTTACATCTAGGTCGTATCGTATGACTTTGCTTACTTTGAAACGATCGATTCCTTTTATTTAGCTAAACAAATGTATATCGATCGGCTATTAGTTATATTATTGTAATCTACACTTATAAAGTGAAGTCTAGCTTCTACAATTGGCCGCCTCTTTTTATTCAAATGAAAAGTGAGCAAAGCATACGCCTTTCTGACATTAAGCAAAGAACAATTGATTGTATGCCGAAAAAATACCAACAATTTTTCTAATAGCAACAATTTCATAACAATTAACAATGAATAAGCCGATTAACAATTCATATTTACCAATTGATTATTCAATTGTCCTTCCATAACCTACAACTACTCCCCTGAAACTACTTAAGAGTAGGAAATTCAGAGATTTATTCTAAAAAACTCATTTAAAAGGACATAAACAAGTTCAGCTTATATTAATGTAAAAGACCAGATCGCCCGTATACAAAACCCAAAGAGAATTCAATCCTGACTGTATCAACATTATGTCCTTCTAAGGCATTATCACAAATGCAGTGAAAAAAAATTCTCGTCGCAAAAGCATCTTTTGGATCAACTTAACATGTTTATTACCTAATTAATGATTTTCATGCCTTATTAGGGGATAGATCGTCACACCACCCCTAACTTATGATATTATTAAGATAGACGCAATGCCTTGTCTTGTCCAGCCCGACTAAGGTCAAACTTCAATCAGTTTTTGCTATTTAATATGATACACTGCATTTGTGATGAAAATTAGTGAAAGAGCAAAAAAAGATGAAATCCAGCAAGGGAGGGTGCTCAGATGCCATTGACAAAGCATATCTTGTAATATCCGGTGTTGCTCACAGTGGTTCTGCGAGGTGAGAATGGACTCGAGTTGATCAGAAACGGCTCACGACGGGGGCTATCGGAGGATGCCCGACGACGCAGGAAACCCAATCTGTAACACAATATTTGATACGATAAAGCCAAATATTTTTATTCAGGTACATTTGATAATAGTGTTAGCCAAATTGTAACTTTTGCTTTTATTACACGTGCTAACAATTAACTTATACATACATATATATATATATAAGAAATTGTTATGAACTTATAAGCTTTTCATTGGTTCTTTAAAAAGAGATGGGGCAGAGTTGATCTTGCCAATTAAAAGCAAGGATAATTATTAACTTTGGGTGTATATTTTTATTTAACCTCACTCAACATCACAAAGAAGAGGAAGGTATTAGAAGAGAATATTTTTTCTTAAGTTAAAGAGTAATTCAGACTCTTGAAATTGCTCTGGGTATAAATAGGTTGTGCTTACATCTTCCCGTTCTGGCATTGAGATCGCGTCCGCGAACGCATCGTCAGAGCTTCCGCTCGTGCCAGTTGCTCCATCTCCGTAAGTTTCGTTTCGTTTTCTGGAGCTGAAAATAATATTTTATGCAACTGATTCGTTTATTTAGTATGTGACATTTAATAGACACCTTATTGTTTATCATATACATAATACGATTATTTTAAGGTTACATTTTTTTATGAAACACTAAGAAACGGTTTGGATTACTTTGAATAAAGTGCTAACCACTGCCAACGACTGTACCAACCTAGTTTCAGTTTTTTTTATAGTAAAGAGGGTAGAGGAGGCATATAATTTATTGGTAATAAACAAGTTTCACGCTTGTTTTCTCTGTCTGTTTTTTATTGAACGAACAATATTGTTCTCCTAAAAAACTTGCTCAAATTTTATTATCCCTTAATGGCCCTACTATACATTAATTTATCTAGTTATTAAACATCATTTCCAAAGGTTGTTTTACCTTTCCAAGCATATACAGAACTGTGCGAAGTAGTATGAGGGGCGGTGCGGCGCTGCTGCGCGCGGCATAGAGTCACTGCGTCCGCGCTCGCAACCCGGCATACCAGCGACCGTTGGCACGCTGCGCGAAACGACCAACGGTCTGACACGCCATCCTGTAAAAAAGTTATATAGAATACTTCTATTGTTTCAAGTTCCCATTTAATTGGCTTATGTGTAAACCTAGTTTTATTATCTCATAAGTTTTTTTATAGAAGAGGGGGCAAACGAGCAGGAGGCCCACCATAAAGGTGATGTCGCCTCATGGACACTCATGTGGCTGGGAGCTCATGAGTGCGTTACCGGCCTTTTAGGGATTTGTACGCTTTTTTCTTGAAGGACCCTAAGTCGTAGTGGTTCGGAAATACCGTGGCGGGCAGCTTGTTCCATAACGTGGTGGTGCATGGTAAGAAATGTCTTACGAAACGCGCAGTGGTGGAACGACAGGCATCAAGGTGATACGGGTGGAATTTCGCATTCTGCCTTGATGTCCGAAGATGAAATTAATAGATAAATATATATATATATATATGTATATATAAAAGTTTATTGTTTTAAATACATTTAGCACATAGTATGTTTGGGGACAGATCACAATAAAATGAAATATATTGTCTATGCATTGTGTAAACTTTTCAAATATTAATATATTGCTACAATAATATCTCTGTGTCATTGCTGCCATACTTTGTGTTTTTTTGTCACATTCTTACATTTTATGTTTGTAATGTAAATGTATGTGTGTAAATGTTTTTACTGCTTTTTTTCTTTTTTTTATGTGCTGCTTAAAACTAATAATTTTGTACGTCGAATCAAAAGGGATGAAAATGTCACCAAGGATTTCTCTTGCTCGGCCAGGATGTCCTTCCCCTGGTCCAGCGCTAGACGCATCTCCTCCTGCGGCGTGAGACGCTCCGGTGTAGAGGGTCTTGCTTGTTCCACTAACTCCTCCGCTGCCGGTGACGGGACAGCCTCCGAAGCTACAATATTACCACAATGTAAAATAATAACAGATCTGAAATATATGACTAGTTTGACCCTGGGTTGACCCCATCACTTTCGAACAATTTTGTTTGGAAATCATATTACCATAAAATTCTATACTTGTTGGCCAAAATTAGTTTTGCCTCAGGGACGGAGTAAACAATGTCGAACCAAGCAGGCTTTGCTGAGTGAGTGCGCTTAGGCGAAAGGCTTCAGACAGAGAAGAATGTAGAAATGTCATATATGCCCTGATGGGGCCTCAGGAAACTAAGTAAGTAAGTAGTCCAAAATTAGTTTTTCCTAGTCGTATATGTTGGATTTAAAGAATATTTGCGTATATTGACAATTAAATAAAGAATATGATGTCCCAAGTAGAGGATATATTACCTGGTGACAGCTGATGCAGGGGCGTTGGATTGTGTATTGTGGTGCGGTCTAGTGTGGAGGGGGTACTGGCTGAACTGGCCGAGTCCCGATGTCCGCCGCCAGCAAACACTCGCTCCACAAATTCTTTTGAAACTATAATCAGACAATGTTATATAACTATTTTATTAAAGGGGTAAAAAATTCAAAATTAAGTAACATCCTTCGCCTTCAATTGTTATTTAGAAAGAAGAAAACACTTATTAACACATAAGTACGCAACAGCACAATAAGTAAAAAAATTAACACAGCTTACAGCTAACAAAACAATTCAGGACATTTTTAAAATTGAAAATCTAGTAAAGATATTTTCTGTGAATATATTAAAAGATAAACAACATCAACATATTGCCTTCTTGCACTGGACCACAGGTGTACGCCGAATGGGAAACTGCTCATGATTTGTGTGAGAATTTTCCACACGGAAATGACTTCACACTGATTTTCAGCAGTATTTACTATGAACGTGGCAGTTGAGTTTGCATCGAGACAAGAATCGTTTTAAAAATTAAATTTTTGTTATCAAAGAGGTCTTCACCAGATTGTAAGGGTATCGAAGGCACTTCGTTGGTGGGAGTCCTGTCGGGACTCAGGTCTCGCGCGACGCCACGCGGCCCGCCAGCCGCCCCGCCGCACACACCGGCTTCTGCCTCTGCAATATATCCGCAAATTCAAGAGACCAGTTCACACCAATAGTAAATATTTTAATTCAGCAGTTGTTAGCTCCGAAAATCTTCTATTTCTATGTATATGCGAGTTAATAAAATCTACAATGTTTCTAACAAAATTGATCTCTGTTAATAAATATTCATTGCATGCACTGGATCATAAATAATTAAACATTTAAAAAAAAAATTGTTTTTGTTTTATTTATTTTTGTACAACTTAGATTACTATGAAAATACAATCAACTGTATAACAAACTTGTAAAAAAAAGTTATTTTCAAGTTTTTACATTTACTACGATAGGATTGATACACCATGCTAGGGACGTGAAATACGAACATGCACTTCATGCCTTTAACATGTATTAATTTAACGGTTATGCATACAAACTGTGTTTTAACGCCCAGACACACATGATAATTATTTACTTAATCTTTATTGACACCATAATATACTAAGAAGTTAACGATATATAACGACTTATGTTAATACATAATGATATAACTACGCGCGAAATGAAGTTTATTTTTTAATAAATGATATCTTAAACAGTAATTCAATTTACAAACCTATAGTTCACACCAACACCATTCAATTATTTTAAGACATTATTAAGTTGATTTATTTTTCTACTTTATATATATATGGTGGTTGTAATTTGTAAAAAAACGCGTTAAACAAGTGTTAGCTTGATCTTTGTATAACATACGAGTAGCGCCGAGTGAAAGTTTTTCACCGCGATCTTATTATGAGTTGCAATTGTTTTTAGAACACTCTATTTATGTGAGTTTCAGTGCAAGTGCCATTAGAGTATAATTTTGAAGCCTGTAATGAAGACACTCACCCGGCTCGGAAGCAGAGTGCGGTGGGCGCGGCTCGTAGCATTCGTCAGCAACGGGGCCAAAGTCGCTGCCCTACGACAAGCGCCGCACCAGCGGACCATCACAATGTGAGTTATACCTATCTACTCTATACACAATGCCAATAACCCCAACACATCATATAAATATACAGGAAACATTTCCCTGAGATCAACCCGATTCAGGTGCGTGTCATGAAATATATTCTCTAAAGCACCTAATATTAAAACATATTTTAACCGTATTTAAACTAAACCCCCGAGATGGACCTAAAATAATACAGAACGATTACTTTGGGTCATGCAACAATCCATTCACATGCTTAAGATGCTATTGACCCAATTCTCGAGTCTGAGTTGTATCCTAATACCAACGGTATTGTTGAAATATGTGAGTTACATTTATTATTGACGTGGTGAACAAGAAAATATATGATCTTAACATTAAATATATAAAATTCTACAATCTATAGAGTTACCAAACAATAAGGATGTAACAGTTATAACATTATAAGGCGCAATGACAATAAGTAAACAAGACATTTTAATTTTTAATTATCTTGATAATTATTCAGAAATATATTTCTCTATTGAAATTGAATTGGATTCGAGTTAGGCACATAATCTGGTTTATCTGGGTTTTTATTATCAGACTTTACTTCACTTAATACACCACACATGACAGACATTTATTTGAATATTCATTGACACTGCTAGATAAACGTGTTAGGGCTTGTTTTAACATATACTACACGGTAAAGGTTTGTTAACTACAGTTATAATCACCTGGTCATCTGAATTTGTGGGTGTGGGTTTATTTTCTTCGCTACCACTATCCGAACATTCCTCTTCTAACAGCGGCTCCAGACGTCTTCTGAAGACATCTCTGTAGATTAATTATATTTTTAGTAAATTGCTTAAGGCGTATTAAAGGCAATTCAGTTTATATTATACCTTGGCAAGAGTGGTCTTAAAGTCGTAGGACCGGTTATGGTTGGTGCCATCAGAAGCTCGTCCATCATCAACTCTGTATCATCATCGCCAGCGTAAGAAGATGAAGACTTTGTTGGGGACTGAAACAATTAGTATCTATTCAACTTTGAAGTGTTAAATTTTTTCGAACCTTTTATTTGTATAATATTGTTCGATACATGTATTTCTTCTTTTCTCTTTTTGTGTTTCAGGAGTACAAAATATTCAGTAAGAAATACTTGCTTGAAGGAAAATTAAGTCAGCATATATATAAAACTAGCTTTCCGCCCGCGGCTTCGCCCACGTGTAATTTGGTTAAGTATATAGCGATTTTTAATGATCGAAATGATGATCGAAAGGGCTTTCTTTCACGGGCTAAAATCTTGTTACAATTGGAATTATATATAGCCTGTGTTACTCAGGGATGATGTAGCTTTACAGGATTGGATGATTCGGGGAAATCGAGGGCAACTTTCAAATTAACGTACAGGCAATTAATATTCTGACAATTTTATATTCTGATAGTCATCTTCTTATGTGGATGAGCTGATGATGGAAGGTAAAACTCCTCAGCGCTTAAGAGTTGAAAGAAAATTCTTACGAAGTTATGAGTACGAAATACGTATTTGTGAGGTTATTACTTATTAGCTGTACCAAATAATAAAAGGTAAGCCTCATTAACGTTAAGGACGTAGGTGGAAAAATGGATGCGGACAAACGATAAACGTCTCTTCACTCGTTTCCTTTTACTTGTTTGTACAGGTAGTGTTCACTCAAAATAATCATAGGGTAAAACGTTAATGAGAGTTTGAACTTCATGGTAGTCATTACACAATGGAGCATCTTAATACCGCGATGGATATATTTGGCCTAAGTAGAAGTTCTTTAAAAAAAAACTAAGACTCAACCTCGCACACTCACTCACACAGCAACACCATTGCACACACTGATACACACTCACACACTAAAATGTTCGTACTACACATAGTTCCACTTGTTCATGTGTATATATATTTTTATTTATTCTTTTCTGTTAGTGTTTTTTTTTGTTATTCTTTTTTCTGATCTTAGATTCTATTTCCGGTTCTATATTTTAACCTTATTTTGGCTTTATTTTTAATCTATTTTTATTGTGTAAACTGTTTTTGATAAGATGTATAGGTTTAAGAAATAAAAAAATAAAATAAATCTAGGTTGATGATGAATTTTATCAACGCCATCTATCGAGCACATTGTTCAACACTGCAACCGCGCCCGCGCGCACTGCGTTATTTGTTATTTTTTTTACCTCTCATAAGTTTTAATATTAAGATTAACTTATATTAGAACATATTTAACAATATATAACTAATCAATCAATATAAGTGTTTAAATTTTTTGAAGCAGTGGTTGAAGTAAATTTTCAATTGACCATAACTTCTCTTTCTCTTAACCGATTTTGACAAAATAAACTTTTGACAACGCTCCCAATTATATGTAATCCAACTGTGAAAACCGCGTTCAAATCCGTTCCGTAGTTTTCAAGTTATAACGTACCAGACAGACAGACAGACAGACAGACAGACAGACAGACAGACAGACAAGAATTCCAAAAATTGTAGTTTTGGTTTCTATGACTCTTCTTTAATAGCCTCCTTTCAGTTTTTTGGAAAAATATTTAATGTACAGATTTTCGATTTTTACTGTCTTATTATTAGTATAGATAACTATCGAACATAAATTAGGTTTCTTATCATGCACTTTGAACGCCTGTTTAGAATAATTTTAAGAAGTTTTAGAGTAAATACTTATTTAAGTCTTTATAAGCTTTAAGTAATATAATATTAATGAAAAGTTGATCGAATAAGAATACAGTTAAAAATTTAGTTACCGATAAAGTGCCATGATCGGAATCCTGAAGGTTGTCAGACAAGTCCCCAGAAGATGGTGTACCCCAGGCTTCCTCGCCACTGGCACCGCTCCCTTCACCAGTCTCCATTGTCCCATCTTCTGTACCCAGGGTTGATTTCCATTCGCTTACACCAAGGCACCTACATTTAAATTACATTTTATTAAACGCCACGCATTTAAAGTGCTTCAAAGTAGACATTAATCGCTAAGACATAAATGTTAAAATATTCAAATACTAAAAATATTATAAAATATCTACTATACATTTATTAAATCTATATATAGTAAAGTCACACCTTTAAAAAAAAACGTTTGTCCCAAATTGACATCTAAACGATGCTAAAGCTAATAGAAGTTCTATTCTTAACTAAGAAAGTAGGAAGAATATATTTCTAATTAAACATTAAAATGTAACAGTCTAGCGCTTTATCATAGATTTCAAACAAAACTAGTTCCTTTTAAATTGATTTTGGATATCTACAAGACTATTTTATTCTAATTAAATTTCAAGCCACTTTGCAACCACGTACTCATCTTATCGCCTTGTCTCCAATCCTGCTAATAATTAAAAAACATTATTATAATCATATTTTCAAAAATAAACCATACAAATATTATCAGACTAATATCAAACCTTTCCAAAAACGACGGCTGCTTGTGGGCTATTGAAGTGTTCGGTACATTTTCAGTGTGACTAAAAATACTCATTTTCTCAACAACAAAAGAGCCGGCCCGCGCCGTCCAACCCATTATGCCTCCGGAACTCGCCACTGTAACTATTTTTTTTTTAGTTACACTAGTACGATTGTCAACAATTGAATCAGATCAAATCAAACATCTTTGATATTTCTGTTTTCAATTTCTATTTTCTACTAGCATTGGTATTTAAAAGGAATATCTTTTTTATTAAAATAATATCTCGATACCTGTGTTATATGTGCACGGCTTTGCCGTGTCGGGTTCCTGTGCGGTCAGTCTTACATTTCCGTCATCAGTCTCGTCTGAGGGTAAGCGTTCCAAACTGGACATTGTGCCGTACCTAATTGAGAAATTTGAAATTGTCATTTGTTCTAAATAATTGTTAGGGTGAATAAAAAAACCAGGCTAGCTATACTCTTTTGAAATACCATGAGAAGTTCGACGTATATACCTTTTCAATGATATATAAGGGAGGTCATCTGGAACATCGGGAGAATCGGGGGAATCATCTATAAGCTCATCCTGGAAAACGTGAAATTGTATAAAAGCTTGTTTATTAAAGTGTAATATCTTCAGTTACAATATAATAACGTACAGTCTTATTAGTATTATAATCAGGCGTTGGTGGTACTACTGCGATATTGGGTATTGGTGACTCTGATTTGACAGAGCCAATGCTGCTAGGCCTCGAATTTGCGTTGCTTATGTTTGCAATGGAATGCTTGAACGGTTCAACTCTCATCAAATGCGCAGCTGGATTGATAGCTGATAGGCCCATTAGCATAAGAGGTCCTAGTTCGGTATCTTCATCCGATAATACATCGTTTACGTTGGCATTGTAGTCCTCTATTTCTTCGGATTTCGTGGTAATATCTCCATTCATTTTAGTCATCGCTGCAATGCCCATACGTGGGGACCTTCTCAAACCTCTCTCTATTTTGAAATCATTGTCATCTTCAAATGTTGAGTCATCATCTAAGAAAACTGATGATGTTCTCAATCGTGTACCAACGTTTTCTCTTCTAGTAACTATATTTATACCTAACACTTTATTCAGCACAGTTTCAGCCTTTTGTCTTGTGATTTCATCTTTTTTATGAGCGGAAGGCGATGAATGCTTTGATTTAGGTAAAGTTATACTTTCAACGCATTTAACTTCATTAATGTATTTCTCTTGTGCGATTACACACTGCACTGGATTGGTTATGTTTGAATTCGAAGTTCTTAGGTCGTTTGAACTAGAGTTGAATACCATTGAGCTGCATGTCGTATGGCTTGTTGATAGTGGGCTATTTCTGCTACTTGTAGTCGGGCTTAGAGAACGCATAGAATGATCTTTTCTTAACTCCAACTTATTTTTGGTGTTACCGTCCGATATACTTCGCGGCATGTTGGTATCAGTTTTAAGGTCGTATGATTTGGATTTCAGCATCTTTTGGCTTTGTTCAATTGAATCTATAACTTTTGCTGCTGCCTTTGGACCATCTTCTGCTTTTATCCTCATAGCACCCTTGCGTTCTAAATGACAATGGAAATGGGATTTTCGCTTTTCACAGCTGGCACTGCACGGACTTTGTGAGCTTTTGTTTGAAGTTGAGTTTTGTGGTGACGCTTCCGGTTTGGGCTTTAATGGTAGTGTTTCTGTTAGCGATAGTAAAGGACTATTCGGTTTTGACAAGCATTTCTTGTGGCACTGTCTACATACTGGTAATGTGTCGACTACAACAGGACTGGTTCTTACTGTAATCTGAAAGGAAATTATAAATGAAGGTAACAATTTACAAACTTAAATTATTTAGATGACAGTAAATAATAATTACCTGGCTTCCAGAATTACTGCTTTTGGATGGACTATGTTCATTTTCCTTCTTTTCAACGGGTGCCATTTCTTTGCTTGTTTTAATTTCCTTATTTTCTATCACTTCAGCTACTTCCAATAAATTGAGCTCCTTTGATCTTTTCCTCAGTTCTTCTATACTCCACATCTAATAATTAAACATTATTTAAATTTTAGTCGATTTAATTATGTTATATTATAAGTATGCATTTAATTCAGTGTTCTTTTAGAGATGAGACTGAAATATGAATGTAAGTGAAAAAGATAATATAGAGGCATATGTAGAAGTAAAATTTCACTTACTTCCATGTCTGGTTCCGGTGGATCCAACTCTTCAGCTTCTGGAAGCTGCGTCATCCACCTCTGAAGGTGTAGTGTTGACCCCCTGCTTCTAGAACTTCGGCCTTCTAAGGCACTACCTCCTGCACCTGTTTGAGTTTCGGCTGAACTCCGTCTTACCTGACGAAATTAGATATGCGCCTTGGTATTTGGAATTACATTTAATTGATTGGTATTTTTCAAAATAGATGGCTGATTGGAAATTTTATTACAAACTTTTATTTGTTATTCAATTATATAATATTAAATAAAGACAACTTACCTTTGGTAAACGCTTTTGATTTTAATAATTGTACGATACGATACAAAGAAAAATGGTAGATCTCACTGATACAGGGGGCGTTAAAATAAAAAAATATCACCATTGACAAATTCATTTTATTCATCGATTTTAAAATATGATTCAATCTAAACACAAACATCCAATTAGTTCACAAAATCTCGAAACAATTGAAGTGTTTTCTCAAAATTATAATTTTCTCCACAAATACTAAGAGATTATTAAATGTACACACAGCCAAAAGGTCAAAAATACTGTTACTAAGTACAAATCCCGTATAGAAAAGTTAGGTCATATACAAAACCGCGGTAGGTTATGTGAACATTTCACGATTGCGATTGTTAAATTTTGAAAAAGGAACATTTTCATCAAGTATTTAATCGACTACCATTTTTCTTTGTACCACATTGACGACGAAGATGGCATAAAACAAAACATATAACTCAAATATTATAACGGATATCGCAAAACTAATCGCCAAATATCCACATGACCTGTACAAATTGCAAGGTTCGGGACCTATTTTAGCACCCACGCCAATCTAAGACATCGAATTGAGTACTAGGGTCAAAAACACATCACTTATTGATACTTGAGGTAGGTAAAATAGGCCCACGATTGTCTAATATTATACATCTAATGAAAAGCTAATTAAGAAATTACAAAATATTCAAAACATTGCCAGGATGGATCATCAGCTTTTACTAATTGAAATGCCATAAGAAAAGGACGGAAGACTCAAAAAGCGACAACGTTACAAAACTATAAAGAATCGTATATTACCTACAGTTGGTACCCTAAAGTTACACATTTGACACTCAGTTTAATACTGTAAACAGTAAATAGCAGTAAGCTAATATTTAAACGGGGAAAATTCAGTTCCTTACATTAGTTGTAGCTCTGATTCGTTTGGGGACTTAATCTAAAAAAAAATAATACCTTAAAAACACCTCTGAGAAAATACTGGTAATATTCGAAAATATGTCTCTCAAAATTTATTACCACAACCTTAATATAAGCAATTATTAACAATACAACAAATGTGTTTCCCATTCACAAATATTTGGGCATTTATAACAATGTTGAATCTACATCCAAGATCCCTTAGGTTACACCTTTAAGAAAATTTGGGCAACTGGTGACTGAGGCGAGTTATCTATTTTTCAAGTAAGGTACCCAGACTCTAGTTGCTAAAATGTCATTGCGGACGTAAGCCATTTTTCATACATAGGACTAAGCTAACATGTTACCATGATTCCGGGGGAAATCTACTAACTCCGGATCTGATACTGCGTATCAAAGTTCTAAATAGGCCGGGGGGGTAGGCCGTTCTGGAAAAGCAACACGAGTTAGAAGGGTTTCATCAGGCAAAAATATCCGTTCCTCAACAGCATGTTTATAAGAAGGATCGATATCCAAATCAGCAAACGCCAGATCGGCTTCAAAGGATTCCCAAGGACAAATAGAGTGCTCTGAATAGTCTTCAGCCCCATCTGGTGTTAATAAAGCACTAGGGGATGGAGCATCATCATTTCTTTCAATACTAGAAGATGAGACAAAATGCGATGAAAATGTTTGAGAATCAGCCGGGGAGAGATTGGCTGATGGAGTCTCCGGCGTGGGAGCTGTTTTCCAAATAGTACTGAGGGGTCCTCTAACAGGTCTGGGCAGAGGGGAGTCGGAGGGACTAACATTGAAACTGACTCTGACTTCTTTTTCAGACTTCTCCTCGACCAGCATGTTAAGGTGTGAGCGATAAGAGCTAGCTGGAAGGAGAGCTAGGCTGGAATGCCTTTGAATGCTTGACGCTGATACCTGTCGTTGGGAGTCCAGTGTCGCGAGACTGAAGGCTAGCTGAGGGTCCGGAGAATCGAGTGGTGATCCCAACGGTGTGCCTGACATGGTTTGTGCCCGGATACTGTAACAATTTTTTTTTATCTTCTTTTATTTTATTTATTTGTCAATAATAAAATATGTTGTCTCTATTCTATAGATTCTCTATTTCTTAAACCTAAAGCAATATGTTTAATCTCTTTGTGTTAGTTTTAAAGTATAACGCACATTTGTCTCTGCAGTAAACTCTGCCACACCGCCTTCAAGTCGATAGAAGGTGCTCGCAGTACAATAGGTCTGGACCTGTTGGGTGTCCGAGGGGAACATGACACCAACGGGCTTTCACCACCAGCTCGACCCATTAATAGACGAAACTCGGTGGCTAGAAATAATGTTAATATGTACAATAGTTCAAATGCAAAATTGAGACAATTCGTCAATTTAAGCTCACAATATATTTTTCTTTTATAGAAAATGTTGCTTATTATATCTTTTATCAAAAAAAAATGCCAGACTAATTTTGTATTGACGATAAATTATGTAATTATTGTTTTAATTAAATTTTCCATTTGTTCCATATATATTCTACACATAATTAAATTATATAATTAACTATAATTGTAACATACCTTTTTTTCTATCATTGAACTGAGCTTCTGATACAGTAGCTAAGGCCACTGGTTCTTCCGTTACAAATAGTACCCGATCCCTTGAGACGGTGGCAAACAGGAGTAGATCGCTGAAGAGCAGGGCCCAATAAGGCCTTATAGTTCTACCCTCTACTCTTGAGAGTTCACCGCCAAATATCCACTGCCTTCCGCCTGTGCTGAGTACAAAGGGCTAAAAGAGAAGTAAAACTTTGATTAAAATTAGATTACGATGATTTGATTAAATATAAGGCCTCGCGAGGTTTGTCCGTCAGTAAGTACGCGGTCAGTTAGTCTTTTATATAATAATTAGGATGTTTTTAACTCACCTTACATCTAGTGAACACAAGTCTACTTTCCAGGTCAGCTACTGACAGGAGGGGTTTTCCATCACCAGCTAAGCCCATCAGACCAGATCCAGCTGTGACGTCTTGGTAGCCCGTCTAAAAACCACTTGATGTTAATAAAACTATAATATAACAAAATTCTAATCAGAACGCATGAATCCTAATCAGGGTTGGTCTAGCATCATTACCTGTAACTGTTCAACAATAATTTGAAGCTGATTCTTTTCGAGCTGATCGTATGGCCCTGTGCCATTGGCGACGGCAGCTGATCGCATCAACCGTAATAGCTCCCGGAACTGTTCTAACGGTTTATGGACTAATGACGTAATATCCGGACGTCTTCTGGGTATTGGCGGACTGGTACAAAATCTTGAGAATGCGCCGCTGGGGTCTTTTGATTTTTTTACCTAAGAATTTATTAAAAACATTTTTACATTATTAAATTTCACGAAAAAATGCAATATTGTATAAACATTATAATTGAAATAATAGAATCATTTATTGTATCTTATGAACTGAATGAGTTATTCCAAATGGGTTTTTCGGAATCCAGCAGAAGAGAAGTCTCCGACCGATTTAAGTGAGATTTGGTGTATTCACAATAGGCCGGCCGTACTTAGTAAGTTTTGTTATGCCATTTCCGTACAAGATTTTTCAGCAGAAAAATATAACATATGTATATGAAGGTAATAGAACACTTAGAATACTTGCCAACACACAATCAGCTCTTTTTAATCCCAAACAATACTTCTTATAAAGACTAAGGAGCATAGACGTTTTCTGTAAATATACAGCGACGACAGTTGACGTTTGGATCTCACCATCATCATGGACTACTTGCTCCAAGATCTCTTCTGATAGCCTAAAAATCTAAAAGGAAATATAGCAATTGTGAAAAATTTCACCGTTCATAACTAAAGATTAGTTATATGTTAACAAATATCATTTTTATTTACGAGTTAAAGTAGTGTTATAATGGACCATAATTTGATGTACCATATATGAACACTAACTGACATTGCAATAACTAGAACTACTATTATTATATCATAAAAATCCTACCTCTTCAATATTTTGAAAGAGCAATTGGTGATCGCTTGGAGCAATCAAATCAGCTCTTTCCGCTAGGGGAGTCACAAATCTGACCAAGCCAAATTGCAGACATGTAGCATAATGCTGCTCCCTAGCAATCACTGCCAGCAGTGATCTTTTACGGCTATCTGTGATGAGACCTGGCATCTGTAAAACAAAATCAGAAGACACTAGATGAAATAAAACATACTCTTCAAACAATTTATGTATTCAATTATTTTGATAATAATATATTTATTGTTGAAAATTAACATAAATATCGAAAATTTACTGGATAGATAACTGGGTTTTAAAATTGGAATATATATACGTAGTTAGATAACTTATATACGTATAACTTTATTCTGTGGTATACCTTGTATATGCTATAGCACACATATTTGTCATTTTTGGCTGCAAGGACGAATACCAAGCCATAAAGTACATGCGGCGAAGAAAGAAAATTGTCAACACTTTGAAACTTCATAATTTTATAATTTGGTTTTTTATTTCTATATTATTAAACGAAATTATTGCACTAAAATGTTACACAGACGTAATGTAATTTAAATCGATTTTAATTAAATATTTATTAATAACGTTATTTACAGTAGACATTGAAATGTGACAAATATGATACAAATGGTTTTTTTTTTAATTTTCAGCCTTAATGCCCGCAATGCTGGGAGCCAGACATGTGTTGTCTTTGAGGAAGAGGTAGGCCCTTTTCTTGAAGGATGAATGGTCGTATTCTATTTTGACGTCCGGTGATAAAATTCAGCTGCAATTATGCAGGTGATAAAATCTCCTAAAAAAAATCACTAAGAATAATTCTTCAAATGTCAAGCCTATTAGACAGAACTGGATTGTCGACGATTCCAGTGGCTCTGCATTGAATATAATTAAAAGGAAGGAGCTATAAGTCTGGACCCCCATCTAGAGCTTGAAAACGTCCCCCATGAGAGGCCAAATTTGATAGAGTTGTATGTGAAGTAACGTACTGACGTGCCATACTGAGCACAGTTTTAGGAGTGTTGTCTAATAAGGAATTTAGCGGTGAACGCGCAAACACTTCGTGGGGTTAAAATAGACTAGGGTCAATCGACCTAGTACTGTCTAGGATCTACTGTCGTTCGCATAACAGTGAGGCTGCTTAGCTGTATTATATCAATGATAGGCAGCCTTAGGGAATCTTAATGCATTCAAGCGTTTGTTAACTAATTAAACAGAACAGCAAGGCCACTGGATACAATGTTCGTCTCTTTTTGTCACTTTTGTAGAGAGACAAAGAGATTGTTAGACATACCTAGTATGGCTTTACATCGATTATATTTTTGTTGTTAGTAACTGTATTTGTTTACTTATTCAGTGTAACGAGGTGTGAAAATAAATAAAAGAGTTTTTTAAATTGTTTTAAGTTGAAAAGTATTAATGCATTCGCTGGAAAATGGTGTAATCAAGGATTACAACCGCACTGTAGAACATACTTAGTGATTTAAAGGAGTGGCGGAGTTTCTTGCCAGTTCTTCTCAGTCTCTCTACGCCCTTGATTTTGTTTATAACTTCTTGACGATTCAAGTGTGATTGAACAATTACACTCTTCGTATTGTCAGAGCGACACCGCTCTAACAATATGAAAATAAAAACAAAAATAAAACAAAAACAATTAAAAGCAATAAATTTATTTGCACTTAATCATAAGAAACATAAATTAGAAAAAGAAACGAAATAAAATTAACAGGAACAAAAATTTCCTTATTACAAAATAAAATCGAGTGTCCACGAAACGAAATACAATTAAAAAGAATACACTTATATGACAAAACACACACGATCTAAGGGTGAAAAATAACAAAATATATTTTAACAAAAAGAAAACAAATTCTTAAACGTAACGATTCCCCATTTAATAAATTAACACCAACGTCTACACGTTAGCAAGAGCTATTATCTAAATAAATAACTGTACACGAATGAAAACTAAGAATAATTAAATTAATGGAATGTATTTTTTTAATCTACCGTTAACGGTGTATGGTCAGCACGATCTTATAACTACAAAACGTGCAAAACTTTGCTAAAGTGTTAAGATCGCACTTTCCACACTGTATGGGTAAAAAAAAGATATACAGTGTAAACTCCATGTAACGTTACGCGAACGACAAGCTCTATAATCGTCGAAATCAATTGGTGTTGCTTGGATTAGCTTGTTTTCCATACAATGATTCTCCTCTCCATTTAACGACCACTATTACGCCATAAAATTAAGAGTTCATTCAGTGTCGTTATGTAGAGTTCACACTGTATTAAACATAATTCTCATATTTTGTATGAAATTATATTTAGCTGATAATGCTTGATCACATCAATTATCTGCACACGAGTTGGCAAGTCAGAATCTTATATGCTATGTGGCTAAAGATGTTATGTAATGCCAAGATTTATAGGCGGTAAATTTAGGACCTAATTCTAGCACCAATTTATGCTAAATTTAAATTTTAATTACCGAAATTATAACCAAACGTGACTAGTCAGGAATAGAGGTTGTCTATGCCTACCGGCTTTTATTAGAGTTAATTTAGTTAAAGTAAGTAATAAAGCTTACTTGTAAGCTTTTCTTACATGCAATTGTGCACAAAAAAACTTCCGTATTCTCGTTAAAAGCCGATATCAAAACAATTCCAAAAAATAAATTCGTCTATACGATGATGCCATTACCGACCTCTTTGGAGAATGTGACTTGCGGAAGGTGCAGTTTGCGTCTATCAAGTGATTGGCTAGTTGATGAGCAGGCGGTTGGTGGTCTGGCAGCCGCTGGTGAAGTGAGAGCGGCTCTAGGAGATCTAGGAGGAGGTGGGGTGGACTCTGCAACGGACGGTATTGTCACTTGGTTCAGACGTGGTCGCACTCCTACGCCATTTTGTGGTACCCGTCTGAATGTTTCTAAGTTAAGTGTTTGGCCTGCTGATCTGTAAACAAGTTTGTAAGTTGTTAAGTAAAATAAAATAAAATGCAAGCAAGTGGATTTTGTATATTTGTCTGCGAATACTTACTTAACTAGATTTCGCACTTCCTCTTCTGATGCCGTCACAACATTTTTGTTTCCAACAAAAACGATGTAATCTCCCGCTCTGAGACCAGCTCGTTCCGCCGAACCACCAGCCGCAACCCTCTCGATCCGAGGGGGTCTTGTCCAGACCACGGTGAAACCGAAGCCACCGCCCGAACCACGAGCCAATCTGTGATTTTACATTTCAGAATTAGTGAAATTTAGATCTTAAAATATCTTGATTTATTTGTACATTTCAATTTACATTTTGGTAATTAAAAATAGTATAAAAACGTCTTCGTTGCTCATTTCAATTGGTTAGATATTTTTTGTAGTCTGTAGCTTCGTATATTCTTCAGTATAAAACCGAAGACATATGCACTTTCTAAAATGTTAACCCAACGTTAATGTATGACTTACTTCCTCGTCGATGTAAATGGCGTCCTTCCATTTCTCGGTGCTCGTCTAGGTGCTGCTGGATCTTCAGGTGGATCCAGCTCCAAGTATCGTAGGAATAGGTGCTCATCAGCCTCTTTTTGTAACGCGGCAGCAATCTGGGCTTGACTTGCGGAAGGACCGTTGGCAACACCTGCAAAGATAACAGTTATATATATTGATTGTGGTGTTAGCTACGACGATACAATTATGACAATGAGACATCGAGTCTCTCTATTTTCAACTACTTTACCTAAAAAACTTTTTATATTTATTCAACAATTTCCATAAAACGAATAAATAGCAACCAAAAATTATCCAGAACGCTAAATATCTCAAGTATCAGTCTCAACCTCTCCATGTTAGGTGTTATATTGCTTACCTTTATCAGTATTCTCTTTCGTGTCATTTGTGCTGGTCTCTGTATTGTCCGTAGCCATTTTGCGGCGGTCGTCAGTCACGCGACATGCGTCATGTGCTTGACCTCGATCTGACGACTGTAGGAAGTATGTGCCAGATATGTCACTTTTAATAACATCTTTTAATGGGAACGAGACGCATCCTAGAAACTCGCTCCTCCTGTAACAAAGATCATAAATTAATGACAAATCGTACCGAAATCCACTTTACTCTGGATACAACATTGAAGTAAAATTGGATGGTTGCAAAAGGCCCAATGTTGGAAGAACTACGAGCAAGTCCAAGGGTGAACTTTGTAAGGGTAGTCAATATAGAAAATATAAACTTAAATTCGTTTGTGACATCCGTAAATCATAGCTCGGTTACGGTATTTTACGTCAGAAGCCCAACCCAACGTTGATACCTACATAACGTTGGTAAATATTTGTCATTCTATTTCAACTTGCCTTCGCATCCAAAATCCGTATTTCGTACATTTAAACAAGTACTCCCGGATTGGTAAACTGAAGTATTAGTATATCGATTTGACTTGTGTTTTGTTTGAGCAACAAATAAAATCAATCCGACGAGAAAAGCCCTATCATAAAGACCTCGTAAAATATTTTACAATTTTACAGAATCATCGTAATGCTAAAATGTCGTTAACAAAATTCGTTACAAATTACAATTTGCTAACAACTATGACAACGTTATTTTGCGTTCCACTTATGTCAGAATTTGAATTAAGAATTGGTAAAAGTGACTATGCTTTTTCAGTATTAATGATTTTATAATATCGTTTCCATATAGAATGATATCAGCGATCACTTGTCTATAACGAGAAAGTGCCTGAGGAGCCCCAATTTGATATAACGTGTGTGAACACCACGGCTTCATCTCTCTTCATATAGCTAAAGCAACAAGGGTTACAAAGCATTGTAACTGTTACTAATGATGAATCGTCACACCTTAAACAAAATAGATATAGAAGCCTTCGTTTGATTAAATTCCTATCTTAGGTGATCATGTGTGTTAAATTCTTATCTTGCTCAATTTTCTCCTTTGTATAAGTCATAGGACCAGACTCAACAATCCACTGCTGTTGAAACATATGATCTCCTACTGCACGTTACTCGTATGAATTAATTATGCAAGTCTTTGACCCTTGCATGTCTAGCCAGCTTGCATGCATCAATAATTCAACAGGCAAGGGTAAATTTTCTATGACCTTGCCGGGTTTGTCCGATAATCTTCAAGTAGGCCACAGCAATATATTTAAAAGTTTTGCAATAAGATGTATCAGTATCTCGAGCTTTTAAAGTTTTTACAACTTTTCCAAGTTCTTCAAATTGTATTATATACATTGGCTTCTGAATGTCTTAACCTACTTTTCTCTCTTGAATTCTTATTCTGTCTGTAATATTTTCACAATGTAGATCTTATAAACCTTAATCTCCTTTGAACGATGTCCTTTTTTTTTAATTATTTTTACTACTTATTAAACAAATTTATGGCGAAATGTCCAAACTCACTCAAGCATTGGTTAGTTTGTTAACAGTTTAACTTCATGAAATTGTATAAGATTTCTATTGTGTTGCTTGGTTTATCAAAATTATTATGACAAAACACTATACCTCTGTGGTTCTTAGTTCGTTATACTACCAATATCTCCTTCACATATACAGCTAACACAACATTAACTTGGTACACCCTTCCAACAATCATAACATCTTATATTAACATTGATCACAACACATCTATGGATCGGTGCCTAGGGTATAACATAAGCCTCTAAGCATGCAAGGGCTGCCTCAAAGCCTTTCTTCCACATGTGCATCCATGCCAACTAGTGTGACAGGGGACGGCGAGATAGCACTTACTGACTTTGATGTCACTCTTCTACAATAGGGCTGTCCTTTGAATCGTTTATTATTACTGGTAGGCTGTTCTTTCTATCTCTAGTTTCGGGAGGGTCCCATTCGGGTAAACTATTCTTTCGGGATATAAAGTTTCTATGGGCATGCTGATGGGAACAGTGTTGTCTCGGTTCCTCCTCGCGTCGTGGGTGACTCAGTCCAGCGACGGTTTGTGAGATGAATGACATGGTTATATGTACTGAAATTTGAGTTCTATTATATGTACGTGGCTGAATGGATTTGTATAATTCAATATGGAATACTGGGCTATATGAAAGTGATTATTTTACTAACAAATAGTTGTCGACACGCGATCGTGTATTCGGGTTATTATTGACGAGGAGTTAACATAATGTACATTTTTCAAGATTTGATTGATCAATAATTATGTAAAACGGTGTTTTTTTTTAATTATCTTAACATTAACTTATCATATTTTTAAAATTTGACTATTGGTCAAAATGAATAGTACGTTTATGTATATTGTGTATACGTGTTTAGGTTAAGAAACATTTGGTTTTTTGTCCGTATCGCACTATAATTAAAAAAGCATTGTGCTTTTCTATTGATTGTGTGTGTTTTTTTGTAACCACTTTAAATAAGAGTAAAAAAATGTATATAGCGGTTCAGATTGTGTATATAAGAGGACAAAGAAGGAAGTTCGTCAGAAAGTCTCCGCCCATAAACACATTGTCTGCCTAAGGAGGTCGTAAAACCGTTGTCTGTTTTAAGAGTTTGTATACTCGTTTCGCCAAAGACAATGAGTCGTATTAGTATAGTTTATGCGAAATTTCTATTTAATTTACCTTGAAACAAACAAAAGTAGGTTTGATATAAAATTGGCGCCTTAAGTGACAAGTGGTTTCATTTATCGAGTCATTTCTCAAAGAATGTTAGAATGGCCGCGAGCCAAGAAAATTCTTGAAAATTTTCACGCAAAATACATTTGAGTAGGCTCAACTAAAGGCTTCGAATTAAAGTGGGTTTCCTGTTTACAGTGTGCTGTACAGGTCAGTGTTTGACAGTTCGAAATGTATGATCAAGTTTTATCCTTCTAATTTTATAGAAAGGATGCAAGGATGAAGAATGAATGGATAAAGAAATTTTCAAGCTTAATTTAAAACTACTTATCCACGCCCTTAGTAGGGCGGGGTTTGTAAATTAAATAATAAATTTATTATGCCCGTTCCATTTCTCGATCGAATAATGTAAATTATTTTTTCTTACATACGGAAACAATTTTACTAAATAAAACAATAGCCCGTACAAAATGTAATCATGGCATCAATTAGAAAACTGTTGAGAACCTCTCTTGCATCGCACCAGCATTGCAGTACAAAGAGCTGTAAGCGCAATCATTTGCGTAAACAAAAGAGCATCTTCACAAAGCACTCACATTCAAGATCGTGACGTCACAGGACGTCCCACTTCCAACACGAGAACTGGGGCACCGCTAATGGAACCGGGGGCAAAAGTCGCAAGCTTTCACGCGAACTGTATCAACCCCTGTAACTTTTCTGAGGTAATTTTCCACTTTCATATTATTTAATACAGTTGTCTATTACTCAATCAATGTTATTTTAGTTAGATACCTAAATGTTGGGGTTAGAACTTTAAGTACAGATCAATGCGGTAATTATGTCGGCCGCCATTTTTACGAAAAATGAAACTGTACAACTATAGGAACGAATTAATAGAAACTTACGTATAAAAGTCATACAGGCTTAATTTCTTTGGTTTGTATTAATTTTACAGTATACTATATAGTAGGTATCTACTTAATAAAATGATTAAATATATCTTTATATAACAATAATATGTTTCATACTTACATAGTATTAAATATATAAAATCTTAATCGTATTTTACTACATAACACTGACAACCGCGCTCACCTTCAAGCGAGGTTATCCCTTTGACTTTTAATTATTACATGCGGTTATAAGTGCACTTCACTTACATAAGCAGTTTTCGTAGATATTTCATTATGTATGTGCTATGTATAAAATGTAAGCATGAATGTCGAATAGAAAAGATTGTATGAACCAGTTATCTTATCTACTAATGAGTTAACCTAACTAACTAAAGTGCAGTTAATGAGTGTATAAATATAATAACAGAGATAAAAAGTGTGCGCTATGAAATGTTTTAATTAAGGGCAATGCTTATTATACTAATGAGTGAGGTGTGACCTGATTTAGACCACTGTATATAACTTAAGAATTTAAATTAGGGTACGGTAACAATAAACGAAATAATAATAAAAAATAACCTCGCTTATGAGGTATTTTTTTATAACATAACCATTATGGGTCCTTTGAAGAATCATGGATTTTCAAAATCGGATAGAATCGTTAGAAGAAGAGTTCCGGTTGAATTTCATTTAGTGGAATTTGGAATGAGTTGTTTTCATTTATTTCCCGGATGACAAAATATTAAAAAAAAATTGTTAACTAAGTTTTGATTTAATGTAAATATAACACACGTTTAGAATTAAGACTCAACCTCGCACACTCACTCACACAGAAACACCATTGCACACACTAATACACACACACACACTTAAATGCTCGTTCTTCACATAATATACTCCACTTGTTCATATGTATATATATATTTTTATTTATTTTTTTCTGTTCGTGTTTTTTTTTGTTGTATTATTTTTTTCTGATCTTAGATTCTATTTCCGGTTCTATATTTTAACCTTATTTTGACTTTATTTTTAATCTATTTTTATTGTGTAAACTTTTTGTGATAAGCTTTATATACGACGATAAGGTTTAAGAAATAAAAAATAAAATAAAATCCCATTATTTGGCAGTAATATCTCGACGTATGGATGATTTATCAATATAGGTAGGATCTTATAAGTAGGTAAAGAGTTAATGTAGTGATGTTAGTAGGCTTATGTAAGTATTCAGTAGCAGTAAGTCAGCCTTCGTTTACACTCTAGTTTAACAAACACTTGATGGGTAGTAAAACCACTGTGTCGTAAAAAGCTCAAAATGTCGGGGTTAGAATTTCAAGTACGGCTCAATGCGGTATTAATGGTGGCCGCCATTTTCACCAACCGATAAAAATTAAACTATAAAAACGGATTAATATAAATTACGTATAAAATAATAAAGGAAATATTTCTCTCAATTCCATAGTACATGCAAAATTTATTTGGCTTGTTCCTTTTTAATTTTACATTTTTTATTGTTTAAATGGTAATAACTAAACATTAACATAACAAAATATAAAATTGTCTGTATAAAGCTTTTATAAGCATTGTGTTACGTAGCACGCAACTGTATTAAAAAATGTCTTGGCTTATAAAAAAATTATAATATAGTTAAAACACATAGATTTTTTTATACAAATAAACTTCATTTATTTATATTATTATATAAAATATTAATTACTTTGTAGATTAATTAAAAAGTTGCAAATATATAATAACATTAGCTGAATTATGTAAAATTGAATGTATTGTTTCAAGATACGACTCGGCTAACCTCAATTTACCTAACCTCAAATATTGACACGAGGTCAATATTATCTGTGGCAAGCGAACACGTTAATGTTTCAATTTAAGGAACATAACACTTATAATAATTAATATTTGTATCGTTTTCTACGAATTTCAGACAAAATGAAACATTAAATCAAATCTTCTTTATTATTTATTCAATCCTTCTAGAAATTGCGTAAATTACTCCTAATTAATGTAAGTGCCATTTGAATCAAGAAACTAAAAGCGGCAACTCAATGGTCTAATTAGCATTCGTAAATGAAGTAAATCGCGTCTTTGTTCAACGGTAAATGTAAGAATTTAAATTCATTCCATTTTTAAAAATGGGAACTCGCTAATTGGTGTCGTCATAGAGTATAAATAAAAATATAGTTGTATAGACTTAAAGAACATCGACGTGCTCACAGATAATATATATTTATAATGCTGATCTGTGGATAAATAGTTTACTATTGTTTATATTTCCTATGTGCTTTTTCGGGGAAACCATTTTTCGAATAAGAGAACTCCGAGTCGATGTGATGCATGCACATTACGTAATAAAGAAAGGTTTCTATATTAAACAAGAAATTTGATATTATAAACAATACTGATACTTAATAATTGACTTATGACGAGATCAAACGTATTAACTATTAATAATATAAAGGATTGTTTACATGGGTTTACAGCCCTCAGCCGAGAAGAACCCACAAAACATTCAGTGGGGTTGTCATTTTGTGGTGGTCATTTCCAATTATCCTAGTGACTGCACTGATCACTGGATCAAATAGTAAAGAAAATTGGTACCGTGATTCCGTGATATAATCAATGCTAGCCTGCAACTATTGTGCACAAAGGTAAAACAACATCTAGAAGGAAGGTAGTAAATGGTGGTGTAGCGGTTTTCTTAAATGAAAAGTACAGAACGGACTTCGGGCATGACCATGTAGGTATACTTTAGGCTGAGGCCCGATAAAGGGAGTGCCATGGATTTCTTATTGACCGCGTATTCACGCGATCACGTATTGTTATAACCCGATGGATATTCGTTATTCTGGCTTTTATCCAGATAACTTAATGACGGTACAAGAAGCTTTCATTAGAAACATTTATATATATAACATTTGAATTCGAAATAATTGATACAACTTTTTTTCACAAATACCTAATCAAAGGCTGTTATTATTATTTCAACAAATGTATCCCATACGTTGGTAGCATGCGAAGCGACCTTTTATAAGTTGTTGTTAAAAAAGATGGGTTATATACTTAATATTATACGTATATAAAGGGCTTTTTAAATACAAATAGTTATATGAAACAAAAGGTTAATTTGGTTTTGCAATGTGTTAATATATGACGTTGTTTTTTTTTTATAATCTTTTTCGATTAACATTTGATGGACTGTGCTGAAAGCTCGCTCGTCAACGCAGAGCATTTCGGGCATGCGAACTATTAATAACCGACATTATACAGTTTTGTCCAAACAGTATAAATCTTAATTAGTTACATAATAAAATAGTTACTTTTTATGTTACAACTAAAGAACGAAGCTTTTTTTAAAGTGAATTATAAAAGTTGCTATTTAATTCAAAGCATGGTCTGTTCCATATTCACATATATCATAAATAACACAGAATACTCACAGATCAAGTAAAAAAAATCCTTTACACAAACACAAACTACACAACACTTATGTCTAGGATTTTGGCGTGCGGGCGTAGTTTCAATGAACATCACACGACTGGCCGGGTAACGCTACCAAATCGATCGTGCGCATAACGCTGCGCGTAATATCTTATGTATGAATAGGGAATGTCCGTAATAAATTAAAGACAGTATAAATTTAATAGACTTAATTATTAATTTTGGTATCACGTGTTAAGTTTGAATGCTCATGCAACTTTTGACTGCGGCGATATATATTTTTGTATGTATTTATAGTGTGTGGGGGAAACCTAATGAATGTTTTCATATTTAACAACCTGTTTCATAATTACTTTTATATTTTACGCTAACTATAACGGTATAGGTTTTTCATACACGAGTACTTTGTATGTGGGGTTCAACTTTTACACTACCACCGGTTCGGAAAAACAGTTATCTAACGAGAAGAACTGGTGAGAAACTCGATAGCTCCTCTTTTAAAACATTCAAACTCAAACTCAAAATATCTTCATTCAAGTAGGTCTTCATAAAGACACTTTCGAAATCGTCAATTTTTACACTACCACCGGTTCGGAAGTCAGTCTTCTACCGAGAAGACCGAAGACCCGGCAAAAAACTCGATAGCTGCTCTTTAGAAAAAAAACAATTAATACAAAATTGTGCTACTGACAATTAAAATAAAATTATGTTACTTTCATGACCAATTCAAATAACAAAACAAAAAAGATTTTGAATTATAGCGAATTTAAACCGAAGTATCTCGATGTTCTCCACTTAGAAGTAAGTTAGGGGTTAGTTTTTTAATCGATTTTGTGATGCAAATTCTTATCGGTTAAAGTTGGGAAAATTCCAATGCAAAAATATTGTTAACAACTCTTGAACGTCACTAAAATTAAGTGTATTGGTGCAGTGCGCCCCTCATCTGAGAGGAAACCAGGAACTCAGTATCGTTGTATTTTTTAGTCCTTGTTTACAATTATCTTACGCAGTCATTAACAATTAGTGATAAATTTTCGCCCAGAAAAATTCATTTACAAGCACCAGTATCTATGATATAATTATTTTTTATAGGTTCGATTCTTTTTCGTATAATGTAATATTATTATTTCGTACCTGTATTTCTTGTCTCGGTGCCACACCGAGATATGAAGCATTTGGTGATCATAGACAGCAGACGGCAATGATAGCGTCAAATGTCTCTGGAACTCTGGCTCTCGTTTTCCATAGAGGACTGAGGTGCGTTGGAAAATTGAGCGCTGCGAAGGGATGGATTGGTTTTCTGCTACGCCACTGATTACAACCTGTGTATGACATGTATATTCACTAATTTTAGTTTAGTATATTATATAGACATGTATTGTTTGTAATTGATTATGTGTTTAGTATATTAAATAAGATTCTGATTAGGCACTATTTAAAATTAAACATTTTAAGGTATGAAAGCTCGCGATAATATACTGTACAGAGGTATCTTTCTACACGAACAGTCTTATATGCAACTTAGGTTCTTTAAAGCTTTAGTTTTGAACTATGAACTTAATATATCATAAGATATTGTTCGAAAGTGTAATTTAAAAATCGATTACAGCTCTCTAATGAAAAATAACCGTAACTGAACCGTAAAGTTATTTACGCCAATAACATTATAGTAATAAAATTTTATGACTAACTTTCACATTTCATGTTATGAAAACATATTTCATAGTCCAGTTCTAAAATCAATCATTATTTCGTATAAAGTGAGTGCAAATCTTCAAGACACTGACGTTTGCCTATGCTTGGCGATTTAAAGGAGTGGCGGAGAGTTTCTTGCCAGTTCCTCTTTGTCGTTTTGAAGAATTGGCAGTAAATGTAAAGTTAAATTTTAAGTCTTTTTTGACGAGATTTTTGATTTTGATTTACAGTGCATTGTAATACATTTCCTGTTCTTAATTAAACAGTAAAAATACCTTAGCATAAGCGTTAATATCATCCGTTTTTCCTGAAGTTCTCTGCAAGTCTCGACACCGGATCACTGTAAAAAGAGTATGTTAGTGGACTGATCAATTAAAAAAGGAGAAAATTAAACAGAAAGGAGCGATATCCACCACTCACCGTGTACATCAATCAGATGATCTCTTGTTATAATTTCCAAATCAATCGTTCCCTTTAAAGCCTGGAACCGATCTGCACTTCTCTCTAAACGATTGCTCGCTATACTTCCACGTTTTTCCTCGCTGCTGCTAATACTGTTCTCCTCTGGTGAATATGTCAGACATCGTCGTGACGATCTATGCTCTATGACAGGCGTCGCTATATCATTTGGAAGCATATCTTCATACAATTTACTGGTCTTGTGTGCCCTCTCATCGCTGAGATTATTGCTAGTTCTTTTCAAGTTTGGAGCAGGAGTTATTGGACTTGGTATACCGGTTTCGGTCGTCAAACCAAATAACTCTCTTGACTTCTTGTTTAATGCTTGACAAGGTTTTAGGCTGCTGTGAGACACGTTTGACGATATAGAGTTATTTGACAATGGATCAGAACTGCTGGGGTCGCGAGTATTACGTAAGGAGTTGTCTTGTAAATCTGGACTTGGTAAGCCTACCTCGTGAGAGAGGGGAGACGATTTTGTTTCTCGTTGATATTCACTATCATTGCTGACTGTAGACTTTTTCCTTCTTATACACTTCTGTCTCCTTAATCTATTGTTACCGAAATCTTTTAGAGCTGTGTGTAAGTCTGGCGTTGATTCAGAGGATGTGTTTTCAATCTTTTGACTATCCATCGACGCATTCATTGAACGGGAACGCGCTAAAGACTTATTGAAACATTCTATGTATCGTTCTTTGATTTTTACATTAATGTCGGGTGTTATAACTTCCCTTTCATTGTAACCATCACCGTCATCTAGGATGTATCCTCCGATTGGAACATTTTTCAATAGTTTTGCCGTATCTCTTTGGAGTGGTAGAAGTTTTTTTGTGGGTGTTGCTTTCGGTGATACTGAATTTTCTCTAGAAATATTAACGCATTTTGCTTCTTTTATTATGTTACTTTTCATCTCTGTTGAATTTACGAAAACGTCTTTGGGTAACATTTGGTTTTCTTCTAATTTATTGTCATTGGCTTCCTTTTCCAGAATCCTTCGCTTAGATTTCACTATTTTCGTACTTTTAATTATATCTTCTATCATTCTTTCAAGAGTAATATCACCCATTTGTGTGGTAGAAACCGTTGATTCTGCAACGCTTCCCACAGAATCTTTACCTAATATGTATTTGTTTTCCAGTTCAGTCGAACTCTCTTCGTCTTTCATTGGAATTGTAAATGGATTTTCAATTTTTGGAAAATATTCTGTTATTTCTTCATGTGGATAGACATTAACTCTTTGAGATTTTGTATGTGTACTCATAGCACTAAACCTTAAGGCAGCTAATTTGGCAGATAATGGTGTAATGGATACGGGGGAACAACCATCCCTAACCAACGCATGCGTATCTTTTCTGTCGATTGAGGGCGACTTAAATGAACTTTCAAAATCATTTGACTTTTTTCTAGTTCTTTTAAGAGATCGTATATTTAATAAATCGTTATCATTTTTATTAAAATATAAGGGGTTGTCAGTAAATATTCTATGACCAAATATAGGGAGGGTTGATTTTTCTAAACGAGCTGTATCTAATGGTTTCTCTACGCAGTTAATTACTAAGTTTTTATCATATTCAATTTCAGCAATATCTTCGTTTGCAGTTTTCGTTGTGGATACAGATTTCAATCTATCTATTTGTTTGGCAAGTGCAATTGAGCTTTTACTGCTCTCTGTGGTAGCACTTAATCTATCTGAAAGATCATTTAATGATGGTTCAGAGACGCTGTGACTTAACGTTGATCCACTTATATTAACGCGATCGATAACCTTAATTTTCCTTTCAGATTTATAAACGATACTGTTTCTAGAGAAAACTTCATTATTGTTAAAAGCTGCCATTTCGAGTTTACGTTTCTTTGCTTCACGTACCCTTCTACTATACGTTGGTGGTGTGGGTGGTAAATCGGTTGATACATCTTTTTCATCGAAAAAGAATTTCCTCCTTTCAAAATTGGGTGTAACAGATGTAGGTGTAATATTACTTACATCTTTTAATGCATTGTTCTCTGGTTTCTTAAAACCTTCTCTATAGTAATTAGGAGTGTGCCCTATATAATTAATATTTTCTTTATCGACGTGTTTACTATTTTTCCTAGCAGCAGCACCAAGTGATCTTCTTTGATATCTACTTGGCTTTTTACTTTTCTTAACAGATTGAGCGTCTAGGGATCGACGCAACTTGTCTTCATAAGGGCGATTATTAATGAGCTCTTCATTTTCATTTTCCGAATTAACATGTATGTCTTGACCTTTCTTGCCGTACACTGCCCACTTCAACATTTTGAATCTGTAACATAAATGAAAAAACAATTGAATGGGGTTGCCTAATTTCAAAGTATATTACAGTACGACATTCGTATTAATAAAGTTCACCATTACGTAAGTATAATAAAATGAAACTTTGAAGGGCGCTTCTGTATTTCAGTATTAATGGAATTTTATAACAGCCTATGATTGCTTTCATATTGAAGTGTATAAAGCTATAAGTGGTATTCACGAACATAAAGGATGTAATATTATTTATACGTAATGTGAAAAAGGCAAAGTATAAAGTTTAAACAATTAGCACACCAAACAAGTTTATACTTCTCCATGTTAAAAGAGAACTACGACATAACATATTGAAGTAATAGACGAGAGACCAACATCAATCGTGTTGACAAGATGGCGATTTGCGGCACACTTACATGGAATGTGAATACTAAACAATTTCACGGGCATCAAAGTCGTGATTCTTGTAATTGCGTGTCTATGATTGGCTATGGTTATTTTCTTATTCGGATCGTGATCTATATACGAAACACAAAAGCGTTGGATACAATCCTTCATACGCGCTTATTATCAACGGCCGCGAAATTCTTAAAAACATTGTTCAGTTAACCATCTTAATGCAGGACCTAATGTATTTTATAATACTCTTAAATCACGATAACCTTTATTTAATTTGAAATAGTTAAATAATTATGTTAATACAATTCATTTAAAAGTTCCCTAAATTAAATATTCATAAAGGTATGAAAGGCAAAGTATATATAATTACGCAGCGTATTTAGAAAATTATAAGGTCAATCTTACATCAATAAACATCCTAATCACAGTCTGAAGCTATTAAAGCGTCATTATGCAAACTCATTCCTTAAAGTTCCGTACAAATGAGCTTTTGTTGAAATTTAAAAACGGCCGATTTCATCTCGGTTACGCTGAGGCAATAATTCATACTTCCCGCTGTACCAAATTGACTGTGTAATTAGAAACTTGGCGCGCTTTTTACAAAACCATAGTCTGACAGACACATGCTGTGTTCCAAAACCAGTGTGTACACAAAACGACCCTGAAGAATTCGCGAACTAAATACAACACCGCAAAAACAGGGCGTACGGCTGGATCCATTATCCTTCTCCCTTCTTTCAAATTACAATTGAATTTAAAGATTTCTCGTAGCATTTTTTAATATCGCATGCACGTCTCGACTCCCAATGCCTGGGGTCCGAGAACAAAGCTTTTAACATAGGTTACGGAATACGATCGTACAATTCCTGAACGCTATGTGGAATAAGGTCTAGATTAAGAATTTCAAATGTTAGAATTCTAAAGATCGCGCGTCAACGACATTTTGTTGAAAGGAGAACACGTTTTGTGAATGTTGATTCATTTAATTCAGGATAAACTAGTAAATGTGTGCTTAATAGCTTTGCAATAAGAGTGACACAGAGTACAAAACAAAAAGGAGTGATGTCGGGATGAAAAGACAACCGGCTTGCGCCAAAACGGATATTTTATTGTAAGAAAACATTTTAACGAAACATATCTCAGATCTAAAAGCACTGCGCGTAGCTACACAATTTTGCTCATGAGAAAGTTTTCATTTGACGTCTCGTATTCCATTGCATTGATACTGATTTGGTTTGCGTTTGTTTTATGAACAAGAAATGTATGAGTCGGTTGGTGACGGCAGGTGGCGTTATGAATAATTCAGATTCCACCCCCACAAAGTGTTTGGGGACCTGTAAATATGCATTTTACGCGTCATTAATTAAGCGTACTCGCCTACTGAAATATGTATGTTTATGTAAATACTGTATGAAGTAAACTCAAGAAATTTTTACGCAGGTTTTAGTATTCAATTCCTGTACGATGATGATTTTTTCTTTTTCATTATTATAATTACGAATCTAGCAATTCCATCCAATTTTTGTTTTATTCAACATTTAAAACTGATTTATTTGACTCTTAAATCAAGATGTTATACCCAAGGCAACCAGGGTGTATATTTGCAAAAAAGTAAAAATTTTAAAAATAGAAATTAACTTGGCTCTTAGCAAGTGATCACTGATATGTTTCTGTGAAAAAAGCAAGTCTGAAATTTCATTGAATGCAAAGTTGCAGAAGCTCTCCGTGCGTACATTTTGAATGTAACAAAAGCAATTAATATTGGTTTGCATTTCATTGCATATAATAAAATACGATAAATAGGATATCAATGGTCAGGAAACCACCAGATTAACGTCTGGTAACGAAGGAAGCGTTCTAGCTGCTTAGAAATATAAAAAACAAATTATTTTTAACACAGATTTACATAATATAATCGACTATGTGAAGGTAAGAGAGACTCCATCCTATATGTAATGACTATTTGTACCAAGGTCACAAGATGCTAGCTATAATATGAACCCCAAATCATAATTTAAGTAAAACGGAAATCTTTATTTAAATTATGTACTTTGTTGAAGGCAGCTGTGCGCGGGAGCAGTCGCGTGCGGTGATTTCTTTACGATCAAATGGTTATATTTCAAGGGTTTTATAAGTGCAATGGTATACTTATATAAAAAAGCATTGCTTAGCGTTGGATCATTTCATTTGAGTTTGATTTGGACCAATTATTTAGTAGTATAAATTAAACAAATTTAACTAGAACACTAAAATCAATTTAAAAGTTAGGTCCTTGTGGCAGAGTACCCATAATGCTGACATATCCTCGCTGTATCACGTTGTTTATACGTGGAGCGAGAAAAGCATCAGCTCTTGGGTCTGGGTACTGACTACAAGGCGCTAATTTAATTGTTTAATAAATTAAAAACAATTTTGTACTGAAAACAATTTAGTTTAGGCCTTATAACTTGGATAATGATTTTAAATTACAATGTAAAGTCTATATAACCACAGTGAAGAGACTGCTTTTTATAGCGTTATAGAGAGTGTTCTATAATGCAGAGAAGAAAAATCTGAATTGGAACACAAGCTAATCCTACCAAAGCCAATTGATTTCGTTGTTTTTAGAGAATTTGTCGTTAAATCGAGTGACATGGAGTTGACACGTATTACATATACGTATAGCGATTTCTTACGTTAACCCCTTGTTCTTACTTCCCGTAACACCCACCTGCAGGACACAGGTGGACACCACACTAAACAAACTTGTTACATATGATTAAATATCTTTGGTAAATATTTTAACATACTGCAAACATGAAGACGGAAAACCGTATACAGTATTACTGATCTTACATATTAAGTTATTATATTTTATACACCATAGATAAAACTATATTAAAATCATTAATTTATAACCGCTCAGCCTAAGCCAATCAATGTCTTAGGTTAAAGTTCTCGGTCAATAATCGAATTTATTAATAATAATAAAGCTTTTTTAATCGAATGTAGGTACTATCATGTCTAAAGTAACGTAGCAATACTAGAAATACAAAAAACTATCAACTTAAGGCTTCAATTTTGTGTTAATATAAAATTGTATTCAATAAATTATTAGGCTACTGTGTACACCATATTGAAACGTATGGTCATAACAATTTGTTCATAATTTGATAACGATCCGTTCATTAAATTTTCTGCTAAAATTAACATATTTCATAAGCTAGAGATAGAGCGGCCATATGGTTAAATTAGATCAATGTTATAGATAAATGGAACATACTGTATGGGCGTTATTTGGAGGTCTTTGAACTATTCAAATAACTAAGAACAGTGAAATGATTATTATAAGAATGTGCATGCAACAATTATCTTGTATTAACTTGGTTATACAAGACCATACAATTATTATTGGAAATGCATTTTACGTGTATATATTAAAAACGTATTACGTTTATTATTAATTTATTAATACTTTTTATTGTAATAACTTAGTCTAGCCCCAGAACCCCCCCAGACCCTCGCAGACCCACTAAGGAGGGGCAATTAGACCCATAGCCAAGTGTTAAAAGGGGCCTATGCCATGATGCATAGTTTAGAAATGAGAAATGATGATACTTGATGACATAGAACCATATGACATAGAACCATATGACATAGAACCATATGACATAGAACCATTATTTAGCGTCCTGAAAGCTCAGGAACCTTCGGAACCTCGGATTATTTACATTTTCCAATTCAATTTTGTTTTATGCTTAGCTTCTGAGGGCCGTATGAACTTTCACATAGCGAGTAATCATATCAATCTTAAAACCAAAGTTAATTCGGATTTCATTTGAGGAGAGGCTTGCCGATTCAACGGCCGGTGTCCCTAAAAGCTTGACACTGGACACATTTATGAACTTTTTTCATACCATAATCCGCGGATGCAAGCAATATATAGTCATAATAGAAACTCAATTGAGTATCTTGCAATATTTTACGCGATGATTTCGTAACATGGCCTGATTTAAAAAATGAATGTACCAGCTGTCAGCTCCTTGTACGGTATAGATTACTCATAGTTTATAAGCAGTGGTTAAATATTACCGTTCCATAGCCAGTTCTTGATAGTTTCGCAAATAGTAGATCGCCTAACTATTTATTAATTTTGTAATATAATGCAAATTGTGATGATATCAATTTTACATTAATTCCGTATTTATAGTAATACTATGAGGCAAACGCTTAAAGGCGTTTTATTTTATATAATTTGAATTGATTCTATATAATAAATTATATAGGTACTATGATAGGTGACAGGTCTGACAAGATGCACATAAAAACTACAGAATATACTATACCAAAACCGTAAATTTAAATATAATATAAAATTCGGTTCATGTTTAAAACATTGCTGGTTTGTACTACAGTCCTTAGGGTAGTTAATAATTTCTAGAACCTTCCAGCTGTCATGATTTTTGATATAATAGACAAATGTTTAATTACAAAATCAGTCACTTATATGATGCAAGTATTTGAAGTTATATATACCAAGACGTTAAAAAACAGGCAGATGTGCACAAGGGCTTATGAAGCATTGTTGTCTCTCAATTGTTAAAAATTGGAGTAATAATAAGCGATTGTACAATCTGGAGCAGAATCCGAATCTTCCGCCATTGTTCACATAAGGAAGTGCGAAATTGGTAGGTCATATGTCTATGCCTTTATTTTTTTAACCATAGAGCCGTGAATCGTTTGTGCCGTGTAAGGAGTTTTTATTCTTGCCATGATTTATTTCTGACAACAATGTCGTTCGTATGGGAAATTTACGATGGTATATTGAGGGGCGGGTATTAGATTCCACGAGTTATTGCTTATTATTAACATTGGGATAATTGATTAAGTCATACCTAACGGTATAAAGGATTATACATTTCTTTTGGCTCTGGAATCTGATTTATGACATGGTAATACCATTGCATAGATGGTAGAACCAATATTGATATTTAATTAGATTTATTAGTTTAATTATAGTAACACAATCCGGACCACAGTTAAAACATTTTATGAACACCTTTTTGAGCACCATAAAGTTTATTAAACGCGGAACATTTATTGTCATTAAATAGATCGTAAAGTTATCACCGCTTAACTATGTCGGAGTTAATAATTAAATCGTAAAATTTTACGACTATGGCTCGTAAGGGTAGTTTTTTTATCGGATGCAACGTATATTCGCGAACTATAAATACGTAATCACGTAAAATAATTCAATAAAATGATGTAATTTACTTTTTTATTAAAATACATTTTTACAATCGTTTGCACCAACGATTGTAAAAATGTAAAAGACATATTGGTTTACGAAATTCCCATCTTTTGGTGCAAACGATCGTTATATGTTCGTTTGATTTATAATTGTCAATTGCCAGGAACACGTTCTTAATGTTTTTTTAAACATATTTGGTGATTTCTCTACGCCATAATTTTTAGGGGAACACAAGACACCAGTTTTAATACAGAAGAATACGAACAGTTTTCATTGAATCGATTTTATAAGTAGCATTTTTGACGCTATATTGTTGACAAAGTTGAAAAAGCTGAAAATGAATATATTTAATATACACACATAAATACAGAAAATATCCTAATCTGGGGCCCGTGTATAGTGTAACTATAATTTCTGGTTATAGAAATAAAGTATTTTATATTTGTATTAATAATTTCAATCGCCTTGTTGTAATGTCAAAATTAGACCGCCTCGGCCTGGGAACCGAGACCCTAATCCTTAAAACCAGGAGGTCATGGGCCAAGCAGGGTGATTTATTGCATATACACCTGGGGAAAGCTTTGTGGCAATTTAAATCGAATACTTTTTAAGGGTGAAGAAAGTGGTTTTGATAAAACTTATTAAGAGATCGTTGGATTTATTTTTTAAGGTGTACTATAAAAAAGGAAGACATTTTTAGAAATAGTATTTTTAATAAACAAAGCTTTTATTGCAAATAGAAATGATAGAATTTGGGCTTATTATAGATGTGAATGGATTCATACACAGTGTAAGCTGTGTATAACGAAACTGAAGGGACTTTTTATGGCGTTATAGAGGTCGTTCAGTGAAGAGAAGAAGAATATTTGTATGGAATACAAGCTAGCTGCTAAGCCAAACAAAGCTAACAAATTTCGACGCTTTAGAGAGTTTGTATTTAAATCGAGTAACGTTACATGGAGTTTACATTGTAATTCTTTATACATTTAAACTGAGCGAATCTGCTAGAATTTTTTTTCTTACATTTTTTAAATATAATTATTAATTATTATATTTCCTTGTATTATTTAATAATACAAGTTACTGCTTAAAATAACTACTTAAATACACCTATCGAATATTATAATATCATGTAATAATTTTGTAATAATTTTGCAATACTTTTTTTGAAAATCTTCAAATAAAAAACCACTCAAAATTAACTAAACAATAAGCGAACAAATATTTAATTTAATTCATCGAACGACCCTCATCTTGATTAGATACGCGTTCCTCATTGCATATCAAAACATTATATTACAATAACAATAACTTCGAAGACATTTTTACGCCTTAAGGAAGCGGCTGCATGGTTTTTTGTTAATCACATTAAAGCAGAAGTCAGTTGAATAAGAACTCCTTTGAGTAACGATTTGTTTTTAATTTAGGGTGCTCTATTGTCTGTTGTTAATTGTATTCGCGTAAGTTTTTAAACGAACTTATTAAAACATTTAATAAAAACTAAGCTAATATTCCTATCGACTCTTTAGGTATTTTATATTTATTACATAGTTATGATTAGTTAACAAAATTAATTATTAAATATACACAAAATATTCTTAATATTAACCTAACTAATATAAGTCGCTTAAAATAAAACAAAACACAAAACTAAAACAAATTTAAAAAGGTCCCTGTAGCAGAGTCCCACATGCTGGTGGCATTTTCTCGCTGTATGGCGATGCTTATACGCTGACTACCAGGCGCCTACTTAACTTTTTAATAAGCGCCAGTGCACTTATTAATTAATAATGTTATTTAATACATTCAAATTTTATTATATCTTTATAGTTGAAGGTCTATGAGTGTGATTTACATAAAATTAAAGCGTAATTTAGATAGGGTAACATTTATTACGTATTCTTTGTTTTTTAATGACCCAAGCAAAAGCGATCTGATAACGGCCTCTTTACCCATTGAAGATCTAAGTTTCAAATTGGCAAGCAATGATTCCACATTTAAGTCAAGATTTCATACAATCGATATTTGGAATAGACTTAAATTTATTAATATGAATTGATGTAGTGTTAGAATTACATAAAAATAAATATTTATATACGAGTATACAGTTTTATTCGTTAAAAGCTTCAGATATTTTATATTTTTTGATAAATACCTTTTTTTTCAAATGATAATGTTTTTTAATCAACAATTTACATCCTGACCTCGCAACGGCCAAGGAACCGTAATGATTTTCGCAAAGAACCCTGTTGTCTCTTGTTTCCCACACTAAATCGTATAAAAACCTAGAAATCGTTCGACTGTAAAGTTCATATATTTTATAAAAATTGCAAAACGCACGGTCTAGTGCATTTCAAGGGTGCTTTATTAAAATCGACGTCTCTTTCGTGCCTACAGCGTGCGTGTATTATATCTCACTCTAGCATTAATTAAGGGTCTGACTGACCCTCAGAGGTGTGCGGATAGTGAATTAAGAGGTTGTTGTGATCCATTGTTTGATTGTGTGATTCTGAAGAGCCTCTTGAGATTTTTATATACTTGATATTTGAATTGGCGATCGATATAGGAGTGAGGTCATCGGGGTTTTAGAAAATGTTTGCGATTGACATTTATATTACTTGTTAAATAATTTTAAAAAAAAGCTTTGGTTCTTTGGCAAAGTTCCCATAATGCTGTTAGCATGTATCTCGCTGTATCGCGATGCTTATACGACCGAGAAAAGCACCAGCTCTTGGGTCATCGATACTGACTAGCAGGCGCCTACTTAATTCTTTTATTAGTGTACTTGTAATCACAGGTTTCCATCATTACTGGCATAAATTGGACTATAAATATAATAAATTAAAATAATATTTATTAAAAAAAAAACATTTACGCAAAAATGTTTACAAACATAAGAAAAGCTGTAGATTATATATTATATATTTCAACTCAAATGTAAACTAGAAGGAAATATAAGACATTAATGTTAGTTAATATAATGGGAAACTTGCTATTTATATTAAAATTTGCAGACGTATATCTAATTTGTTACATCCCGTATAGGATTTCCGTTCTTGTTACATATACTCTGGTTTACCGTTATATGTTTACGAATCCGTTTAAAAACACAACAAAAAGCTTGTATTCGATTCACAAATATATGCTTTATAAAATTACCGATAAAAAAGAGGACGTTTTCATCCAAACATGTTTGTAATTAACGAATTACAACGGCCATAGTTCTTCTGTTAAAGCTTGCTTACGTAATTTTTTAAATCAGAATTTTCTTCACAATAAAAATGCTTTATAATTAAGTAGAATACTATTACCAGGGATAGATAAAATGTGTCGGTTAGCCACGCATAATTAACACTTTAAAAACATTAAATAAACACATGTTAAATAATAATAATAAGAAATATTTCTAGTCAAATACGACTATAAAATTGAACATACCGACAATCAAACCCTCTAACCAATATTTGTATTCACTGAACAAATAGACATGTACTGTCAACCCCTTGCTCTATTTGCTCAGAATTTGTATTAATGGATACAACTCTTTATAAAAATATTGTATTAACGCAAGTATAGAATATATGAAATGTCAGCACTCACATTTTCAATTCACAAACACAGATAATAATAACAAAATCATGTTTATTTCCGTTAAATATTAACCTAATTAAAGTAACTTAAAATAAAACAAAACACAAAGCTAAAACAAATTTGAAAAGTTTGGTCCCTGTGGCAGAGTACCCACAATGCTGGCGGCATTTCCTCGCTGTATCGCGATGCTTATACTCTGAGCAAAGATAGCACCAGCTCTTGGATCACCGGTACATAAGTTAATTACGTTATTTATATTATAGGCATAAGGTACGATTCCGTTTGAAACAAATTTGAAAAAGTGTTAGTGCTAAGCGCAATAAATTAAATAGCAATAGTAGAAATAAAGATATAATTTGTATGACTATGCTTTTCGTCAGTGAAGTACGTAAATTTATATACGCTTGTATAAAAATCCCACATAACCAAATAGACTTGCAAATTAAAAACGCTTATTAAGAGGACAAAGATCCTTGGAATGTGTCAGCTCAGCATGGGGACAGTTAAATACTTGGGTAACTGCTTTTGTTATCTTTATATTAAAAGAGCAGCTATCGTGTTTCTTCGCTGCTCATATAGAACTGCCTTCCGAACCGGTGGTAATGTAAAAAAATGTCGATTCAAAAGTGTCGTTAAAAGGACCTACTTGAATAAAGATATTTTGAGTTTGAATAGAGCACAAAAACTAACAGTTTTAACGGTAATGTAATTTTGGACACTGGCTATTTATATTAGTATACTAAGCTAGACTTAAATTACTTATTAGTTTAAAAGATTAAATGTAAACACAAAAACAATGTTACCGAATTGAGATATCTTTTATAGCTTCCGAATATAGTAACTTTATATATATATAGCAGGATATAATTACTTTAATTTATTCTCACACTAGACTGGTCTCATTCTGCGCATTTATCGCTTAAATTATTAAAAGCTATATTATAAAACGCATGTAAAAAATACATATCAAAATATAACAGCATAATATTTTCACATTTAGATGTTATTTATATATTTTAAACCCATTTTGGGATATGTTTAAGCTTATGAAAAAATGATAGTAAAAATCGGGCTCACAAATCAGTTTGAAACATAAAAGCCTGTATTTACAGCCTAAGAGTTTGCGACAACGTGACGTAACGTAAAAGATCTAACGGAAGACGTATTCCCTCGCATTTCGGTCTTTGTGAGTATGTCATAAAAAGTTTTATTCAATCGCTTACCAATTGGATGATTGTCCTTACGCGCCGCACAAAAATATCCTCGCACGTACAAAATCCAATAGCGCGTTGCAACACATCACTAGTTCAATTGTTTTGCAACACTCGCAAACTTTTTCGCGAACGGAAAACCGAAAACACGTGCTTTCCCGCGCAAAGCTCGCGTTCGAATAACTTCTTTCAAACTTACCTGGGGACACCGTGACATTTGTTACAAATGTTACATCCCTGTCGCACGCCGATCGTATTGTGTGTTGGAGTGAGATGGAGGTAGCCATTGTGAACGGACTTGGGGGCAGCTTTTTTCAACTAGTGTTTTGTTTTCGCGCCTTATCTTGGTGTGATCCATTGATAAGGGTATCTGTTTGATTAAGAATTTGAATGGGGGTGCCTTATAACATGCGCAGGAGTTTGTAGGAATTACAGTGAAATCATTCGTAAGTCAAGCGAAGAAATAACTTCACTATTTAAAAAATAATTAATACGTTATAATTATGTTATTAAATACAAGTAATATATTTTATTTATTTAAAGGAAATAGGCACATAATTCACTTTACCAAGTTAAGGTAAGAACATATATAACCTTTGTGTTGATAACGTTTGATTTTAAAAATAGAATAGAAGGTTAAAACGTAATGTATTTTTTTCAAATCAATGACAAATGAAGTTTTCTTGATAAGTTCGTTGTACCTATTAATTTCGATTAATGTGAAAAAGATTCTAGTTTTTATTTTTTTTTATTAGTAATACACGAACATTTCATTGTCGATTCTCTTCTTTAAAATGAATCACATACATGTTACGTTTTTTTTATAAAGGAAGAAAATCCGGATCTTATATATATTTCTAGCTGATCCCAAAAAAAAATGACTCTTAAAATAGATATTGGCCGATTCTCAGTCCTACTCTATATGGCCACGAAATTTCAGGAGAATCTTTTCAGGTCAATCCGTTTCGGAGGAGTATGGGAAAAAACATTGTGACACGAGAATTTTATATATGTTAATAGAGCACAAGTCGCGGTCACTATTTGTAAATGTCGTATAAATAAGGGCACACAAATATTAATTTGTAAGCAAAAGCTCTTCAAAGTGAAAAGAGAAATCGTATGTAAAATTTTACAAGTAAAAAGTAAAGTCATCTTCGGTCCGTTAGTTGCGGTATTTATCGCGGTCAGTGGGTTTAGTTCCGTGCGGGACAGATCTGGACATGGCTCGGTCCACTATTAATTGGCTAATGACATCTCGGCTTCATTACTTGTTAAGTGTTTTCTCACGCTTTTTACCAACTCAATAAAAAGATTCTCAACTCGCTTGTACAAGTTGTGACAGAGTACATACCAAAGCAGGGTCAAACCTTTTTTTATGTTTACTGTCGTAGAGACGTCATGTTTTTAATTTAATTATTTAACAGTTAAGAAGGTTCTAGTAATTACACAATTTAAAATTGTTCTTTTAATTAATTCTTACGATAACAGTTATGCTGGGTATAATATCACGAATCAGTTAAAATGCAGAATCGTTGAATTTTCTGAAAACTTAATTTTGACAACTAATTAATTAATTTTTTTCATACACGAGGATTTTTTTACAGTGAAAGGGAGCCAACGAGAAGGAGGCACAGCATAAAGGTGAAGTCACCGCCCACGGACACTCATGGGTGCTCGTGAGTGCGTTAACGGCCTATGAGGGAGTGGTACGGTTTCTTGAAGGACCCAAAGTCATATTGGTTTGGCAAAATCTAAAGAAATGTCTTACGTTACGCTCAGTGGTCGAATAAAGAACGAATTGATACTTACTGATATTACCGAAAGAGGTTCTATAAGATCTTTGTCTTAGACAATTTACTGATAAAAAAGTGCTCACAGGTTTACATAGACAATCTAAGCCAAAATAAAGGGAGATCTACAGACTCTCCTAGTGTCAGACAATGTTCTTATCGTCTTTTTCACCCTAAAAATCACAAAGAAATTTATCGATGTTTTTCTAGTTTTCGTTAACGTATAACGAAGCGTAACGTTATAATCAACTGAGTCGTTGTATTTTATATTTTTTGTTCATAAATTTATTACATTTACGTTTTCACCGTGAACATTTGATTCGTTCATTATGGGATATTTATTATTAATTTAATCGTAAAGTTTTTGTATTTTAAAGTTAAATATTTCTTATATTGCAAACGTTTTGTTGATATAATCGCGTATTGAATTTAAAATACGTACAATATTTATTGTTTTAAAAAGTATTTTAAAGCAGATCTTATAGTTACAATAATAAAACTTTTAATCTGGCATTGTTAAGCATATATCAATAATTTGTGAATCAAATTACATTTATCTTATTTTTACTTTTGGGTACAAAATATTCACAGGCACCTAGTAAAAAATTAAGTAGACGTCTGGTAGTCAGTACCCTTGACCCAAGAGCTGGTGCTTTTCTAACTCAAGGATAAGCCATCGCGGCATATTATGCCGCGGGTATTCTGCCACAAGGACCTAACTTTTTGAATTAACTTTATTTAAGTCTTATTTTTAGGATTTTTTCCGGATAAACGATTTTCTCAATACTCATACAAAATAATATTTATATACTTGTTAAAATCGTTAATGAAAAAATAACAAAGGAGTTCTGATGACAAGACAATCGTGTATGTTACGCACCTGTTTTAAAACAACCTTTTAACAGCGTATCTCAAACTATGGTTGCATAAAATACTAATTAAATCTTTAAATTTTTATTTATTAAAACGATATAATTATAAAGAATCAGAACCGGCGTTCTTCTGTGATTTTGTTATGTTTATAGTTCTTTAGATTTAAAATTTAAGTATTTTAATTTACTTTGTTTTAAGTTACTTAAGATAGGGATGATTGGACAAGGACGTTACGTTAAGTTTAAATGATTATACACATATTTATTTAAATACGAAATTTGAGAACACTCACACTCAAAATGTTGACGTATTAAAAAGTATTTACAAATATCTAATTATAGGTGCAACGACAGGTGTGTGTTTACCTTCATATCAATAGTAATTTGTATGTCTGTCTACACTTGATTGGACAAACAAAACAACCAAAATATGTTAATGTTTATCAATAAATTGTTTGATTGCCCTCTGTGTTTTTGTAATATCGAAAAGCAATTATAGGGTGTGACAAAATTGGGCGGAGTTATGTTCGAAATCTGAAAGAATTTTTTTTTATAACGGCGCGAGGCTATATTCGTTATTCCAATATTTTGTTTTAGGACATTCGTATATTTATTGTCTTACCATAATATTTGTATTAATAATAATATAATAATAAAAAGCCTCTACTGGCACTTAATTTAAATTGTTTTAATAGCAAGCATACTCCTTTTATTGTTCAGGTTGTCCGTCTTCTCTTATCTCTGTCTCGATATTTTCTGCAACCCTTTTGGTAGGACATCTTTTTATTTGTCTTTCTTCTCTCCCCATTCCTACGATACTTTTTCATCCTTCTTATTAATTAAATTCCCATTTATTTGTTTTATGTGTATATCTATTTTTATTATCTTATAAGTTTATTGTTTTTTAAATAAATATTTAGCACATAAGACGTTTGGGGACAGATGTAATAAAATAAATATAAATAAATTACTTGCATTATGCAATATACAAATAACACAAACATAAAACTGTGAACTGTTACCTTCCAATTCAGTTAGTAGGCGACAAAACTCCTTAAAAACTAATGCAACTCGGAAATTAAAACGTTAACACCTATCATTACATCAAGTTGACACAGAAATTTCATTAGTTTTAGTGTAAATTGGTGCATTTCCCACACAATTGATAACGCACCTGCGGCCATCGGTACGTGACGGCCATTTCACGTCAAATACATTCTTAGATAGTACCTCAGGGCTCGTTGTTGCTCGTTGAGACAAACCATTTGATAAATGTTCTTATTGCTCGTCATGTGATACATTTGTATTGTCTTTATTATTGTACGTTACGATTTTGAAATAACATCCGTTGTTTTCACACCTCGTACCTCTTTCAGGTACCTTATCGGTTGAAAGTTGAGGCCTGATGTTGTATTTTGTCAAATTAATAAAATTGTCTTTGAAACTCTTTTCCCACGATAAAGTAGTAATAAGTCAAAATATCTTTATACATTAAGGTACATAGGACCATTTTGAATCGTCTTAAATCTAAGTGATTCTGTTCGCACGCAACCAAGCTGAGAAGAGAAGCAGGTGTTGTATTTATATTAATATGGTACATATTAATATACATATAACATATATCGTTAATACTGATGTTACATATAGTAAGACAATGTTATATAATGTATAATTATATATTATTAGACAAAATATATGTAACGCTAACACAGGCAAGAAACTCGGCTTGCTTGATTTTTTTTGGAAATGATCCCAGTACACTTTTTGAGGCAAGGGTAAGCTGGAGCATATTCATTCCCAAGAATTATTAAGCAATACAATATTGTATTGAGTAGAAGTATTAGAGTAGAGTAGAAGAGAGAAAAAAGTTCTCCAAATACCAGCAATCAGAAACACAACTTGTATTTATTAATATAGTAAATACGAATGATTTGTTAATATGATGTCGGAAATGTCGGGTAACCATATAAAAGTCTTTATAAATCATATTGGTTAAAATTAAACACACCTTTCGTGGATTAAGTTAACAGTCTGTTGAGACATCTGTTATCCGATAATCTAATTTTTTCCTAATCGCTCGTAAACCAATAAAATTAAATGATATTAACCCGCGTATGAAAAAAAAACCTTTGATAGCAGTTGTTCGGTGATATTTAATTTTTATCGCCATACTTTTTATAGCTTTTAGGGATTGCTGTGAACACATAACATTTAGAAAACCAATTTTTCTAATTTAAAACGGATTGCAAATAAAACCTCTTTAATTGCAGGTCGAATTAAAAAAAAGTACAATTCGAAATTTAAATGCAGTATCATCGTTGTTAGAAACCACACTATAATAATATAATGAAGGATCTTTTCATTTTTATTTGCAAAATACTTAGACATGTTCTTAGTAGTAGAAGTAAAAGTATACTTTGATTTGTATTGTTACTGTGTTTGTGTGCTTGGCATTTGTCGTTAATAAATAAATCATTAAATAACGTAAATTTTGAAATAAACATCAACATTCTGTGAGTATGCTGAACAGTTTGTTTTAACCATCCGCTATGGTTTGTTTCTTTAATATATTCCCCATTTATATATTGTTATTAGTAAGCGTCGAAACATCAAAATATTAATTATAATCATAAATGTAATGGGTGTCACAATTTTATGGGAACAAAAATAATAAATCGCTATTGACAACATCACAGTTGATAATTGCTGTATCGTGACTTGATTTTTCCAATAAAACGCAATAAAGCGGAACATTACTTTGTAATGTCAAAAATATGAGCCCTCGAACAAATGAAAATGTTCTACTTCATATAGTTCTACACTAAATATAGTAGAACTCTGTTGAACATCACTTAGAGCTCAAATTCTTTTGGTGTGATAAACTGCTGAATCATTCAATTTGAAGACCGCGTGTGACATTTATTGTTACCATAGAGAACAAACGTACATAGATTGTAAACCAAAACAGAGTATAAAAGTATATCAAATATAGATTTATAAATTGTACACAATATCTTTGGAAGTCTATTCGAAATTCAAATCAATATTTAAAATCTTTTGACATTCTAGAAAAGCTAAATTGTTCAAATATTGTTACAAAATCGGTATTTTTTTTGTCAACGAATACCTTTTGCACCAATAGATAGCTATTCCTAAATCGATACTTAACAAGTAATCTAAATTTTGTCGATTTTTGTATGCGAATGGCCATTAAAGAAATTATTTTCATTAAAAGTCACGTATGTAACCTTTTTTATATCATTATTTATATATAATAACATATTACGTGTAAGTAAACTACGTAATATAGAATCATTAAGGTAAAAATAATATAATTAAAAATAAATTGATCCTTGTGGTGATAGTAACAATTTCTAATGATTAACATAGTTTAACTGTTTATCGCAGCAAAACAAATCTGCCCCAATACGAAACAAGTTGAATCCGGTGAAATAAAAGGCAGCATATTGTGCAACAGGTGTTCTGATCGGATGAGATAAGATTTTATCCACTAATTTAATTTCAACGCCAAACGTAACGGAATAAAATTGGATAAATACCCCTATTTAGATAGATTTTTGTATGAATTAACGCATATTAAGAAATTATCAAGTAAATTTTTAATTGTTTTAAAAAGGCCTTTTTCTGAATTATTGTATTGATCTACTTGTCTTTGGTTAAGTGATTACCACAAATAAAACATTTTTAACAGATATTATGGCTACCCTGACGAAGACGTTAGTGATCGATAGAACATCGTTTGCAGCATTCAGAATTGACGACGTCTTCGATCTGACAGCACATAATTGATGTCGCTCAAATGCAATTGTGGTCAGCGAGTGCTCGCGTGAATTCATTCAAATGTCATAACTAAACAATTTTTGCACATTTTGACACAATCATCAATAAATAACACTAGAAACACAAATCATCGTATCATAATTAAGTTTTCACGCTGTGTATATTGACGCCTCGGGCGAAAAAACATTCAAACGCACACGCGGAATCCCTCTGCTCATTATATGTCGATTCATTCCACCCGTATACCTATTGTCCGAGGCCGTGGAACAAAATGTACCTTTAGCAGGACACATGTCCCCCTCGCGGGGTACTCGGAACCCGCTGGGCACCGCTGGACGCCTACACGCAGTGAAAGGCTTATTCAATGGGTGTACTAGTAGATTAATTCTAATATAATCAGAGAAAGGGCTATTGTATGATTATAATGTATGTAAATTTTGGCTTAATGATTTTATATAAGTACGTGCGTAGTGTTCATTTGTTATCACATTTACGATCCACCCATGACTTTATTAATACGTAGGAATGGTACTTCGAAGTTAATGTATATTTATTTGTATTTACTCCATTAGTTAATTGTTTTTATTGTAGTTTCACTTCTGTAATGCATATTTTTACAAGAGTGTTAATCCATACTAATAATTTAAATGCAAAAGTAACTGTCTGTATGTCTGTATGTTACGCTTTCAAGATCAACCGATTTCGATGAATTTGGTATGGAGACTAAACTATAGGCTACTTTAGTACCTATTAACTGACTATATTATATCGTAACAAAGGGTCGCAGGGGTTGAAATAGGGGATGAAAGATTGTTTTTTATTGTCACTCGAATTCTGTCATTTTTCACCGATTTTACAAATTTCTTTTTTGTATTTTAGCCAAGCGGATAAACTAATAATACACTTACAAGTTTCTTTTAAATAGTGGTAATGGAAAATGACGATTCAAAAGTGTCTTTATAAATACTTAAGAGATAAGAGCTTATTTGTCGACATTAAATAGTATGAAATCTTAATTATTTTAGCTACAGAGTAATCGACCCTTAAAAATAGTTGTTTTTCATTCTCTAATGGTAACTTCGAAGGAAATAATTCGAATTTAAAGTGTAACTAAGCTCTCCAAAAGGGCAAATAGGCAGCACGCGATATGAAAAATTGGCGAATACTAATTATAATTCTATATATATAACATGGAATGTTAAGGAAAGGTCACAGTGGTTCGTTACATTCCATAAACAACAGGTTCAACGCTTTTCTTAGTGGTTCTTTATTCAGTTGGATTTTTTATACACATCGTTATGTATGATTTATGCACCTATAGCAAATAGATGATTTTTGTATCTGCATAGCTTTACCGGTGTACCGTTTCACGGTAGTAAACCACTGGAAACATTTTAAGTCATTATTTGGTCTGATTCGACAGTGGTTTTATAATAATAGGCAAAGTCGAACCCTTCAATTTATATCTCGAGATATGATACGAGATTTTATTTAATTTTTTCTGTTCGTGTTTTTTTTGTTATTGTTTTTTCTGATCTTAGATTCTATTTACGGTTCAATGTTTTAACCTTTTATTGGGCTTTTTTTTAATCTATTTTTATTGTGTAAACTTTTTTTGATAAGCTGTATAGGTTTAAGAAATAAAAAAATAAATATCAATGTGAGCACTACTGTGTCAATTATAAACACTTTGCCTTAGCTAATAGTATTCTTTTATTTTATGGGTAGTCTGGAATAATGTTTATTACCGACAAGGCCGCCCGTTGCTCCGTTGATATGTATTAACTTCATCTACTTTTACTGTTTAAGTGCGATAAAGTGTTAATAAATAAATATTTATTTAAAAGGCTACGAAACGCGTTAATTTTTAACATCCAAACATAACGAAATTTCAATATTTTGATATTGTCTCGTTCCCAGCACGGCGGTTGTTTTTAATTGTTTGAAAATTGTATTTACGAGAGGATAACAAGGAATACAAAAAGTCGATTGAAATCATCAATTCGCATAAATTACACCCAGAATCACACGATATCTCACCCCCCGACTTTTTATATCTTACCCACGTTTTTATTTTAAAAAAAATAACATTACAGAGGGGTGATGCGTCCCTGTCATTATAAAAAGTTAATGTTATGTAGAGCAAAATCTTTTGATAAGTGATCTTAGAAAACGCCCCGTCAATAAAGAAAATAATCTAGAAGAATTTATTAGATTTTGTCTTTAAAGGATTGTCAATCTTTTGATTATGGTTTTAAAGGGTGTAGTGCTATGTAGGATTATTTATATATTTGCATACATATTACTTGTTTTCAAGACTCTAATTAGGTGTAAAATTTGCTAATAAATATACTGAAAGGGTTAAATATTGTTTTTTTTATTAATGTGAGCTTCACTGCTGAAAACCAGTGGTGTGTAAATCACTATTCAAACAAATCCGGCACAAAAGCATTTTCCCGTTTGACGGAAAACCGTGGTCCAGTGCGAAAATGCAATATGTTTGCTTTCACGCATATAATAATCTAGTTATATAAGATAGGTCACATTTTGGTTCATTTCTATACTTTTTACGTTAAATTTACAGTGAATTTCATTTTACAAGATTGTAAACTTCACTGTATACAAGTGAGAAAAAATATAGTTTACAATAATGTAACCATGAAGATGAATTACAAAGGGAAATCTCGTAGTAACCTACCGCCTACTTGCTTAAAGACACTTTCTAGAAAGGAGGAATATATTGTTATTTATATCCAATATTACTGCAATAATAAAAAAAATATTAAACCTAATAGTCTGACATTTAAAACCAATTCCTTTAAAAGGTTAAGCGCGTGCCAACAAACATCTGCCAACGGTTAGCATTAACTAGACTTCTAAAAAGGTTTTAGCTACGTATCCCGTATAATTATGACGTTAGTCAGGTGTCAAACTTGTTAAATGTCTTGCACGTTCCACAGCCTAACGATTATTGTATACTTTTATGCTTTTGTTTTTAACATATCAGTCAAAATGAAATAAATAATAATAAACTTTTAGTCTCCAAATTATTCTATAATGTGTCATATAAACCAAGCATCTACATACAGACTCGGGCTAGTTTAGATGTTAAAACAAAGAACTATATGAATCCATCAACATCTAATATAATATATCGTCATATTATACAGATAAGCTTAAGTATGTCTATCACTGCTTTTTGTGATTTTACTTTTTTTAAAGATTATCGTAAAATGCACTTTTAAGCTAATAGATTCCCATAAATGTGTATACTCAGACGATAGCATGTTAGCATCGTTATCCCTTAGTTAGTTCAAAAGTTGCAATTAAAAGAGAAGATTTTAAATTTCGTGACCCAAACGTAAATAACTTCTTATAACATGACAGGCGACCCTTTGAGCCTTGCAAATTTCAAAATTTCCCACTTCATGGCTATTATATAAATGTAACGAAATTTAAGACAGCCCCAGGCAGCCCCTGATTCCCATACCCATTGTTGACGTGAATAAATCAAGACTTACAAGTAAAAAAAACGGTCAAGAACGATCAGCAAGACAGTTGGTTCCGTAACATATTCGTTACTTACTTTTAGTTATTCATTTACTTTTAATCTCTGTATTTATTTGTTTCTCTATTCTTCCTCTATTTTAACGATTATCCTATAAAAAATTAATAAAACTATTAAACTACCACACTAAAATATATTCAAAAAGTTTGGTCCTTATGGCAGACAACCCACAGTAGCATTTCATTTTAAAGCATTTATTATTTAATGGTTTTAATACATTAACAGTTACATACTTACGGCCTACGCTAACAAACCCACTGCGCATCCCCAAAAACTAGTTCCGTATGCGAAAGCATTGTTATTCCAGTGTCTTCGTTTGCGCGGAAGCGTTGTGCAAGCAACAATACTCAGATAACAAAGGACTGGTCTGATTTTGTCAGAACGCAGCTGATCTTGAAGATTAAATTATTATTCGATGGCCAATAGCAATTTTGTCGGATTTATGGGCAGCTGTCTTGTCTTTCCTTGACCTTTGGGTGGGATTAGATGTGGACCTTAACAATGCAGGACCTAGTTTGGCGTATTGGCATTCTTTTGTAACCTATTTTGTTATTTTTGGAAACGAAATCTTTTTGGGAAGTTAAACTTACCAAATTGTAATAAATATATTATAAAACTTAGTAAACTTGTAAATAAATGTATGTGTATGATTTGTAGTTTTGTTTTATTGTTTTTATATATAGTATTGAAATTAGCTGGTGAATGGTGTATTGTAGAACATATTTCGCGATTTGAAGCAATGGCGGAGATTTTCTGGCCGGTTCTTCTCGTTCACCCTACGCCCAGTTAGGCAGTTAATGTAATAGTAGAGTTAATAGGTTGTAATTATTTGACAATTCTGAAGTTATTAAGTTACCTATATGAATATTATAACAGAATTTTTGTTTTACCATGCTTCATACTTCGTTGTCATGTTTATTAAAAAACATCGAGACTTGCTATGTAACTAGTCACTAGATAGATAGATAGTTACTAATAACGAGGTACAGCGGGTTTGTCCGTTTGTTTTATAACTTTAATATAAACTTTTTGCCTAGCTTTCTACTCCGCTGGCCAATTTAAAAATAATTCTAACATTAATCAAGCCTATTACCATATTTCCGAAGCGTGACGGTTAAACCAAATATTGCAGGCATATTATTAACCATTATTAGCAATAACCGGAGGGGCAAAATGTTAATTTGTGTCAATCAAAGCGTTCGCATAGTAATTTCTGTCCAATTATGACAATTCTGTCAAACGATATGTCACCTGCGTGGGGTCATGTTGTAACGGATGTATCGATTTTGGCAAAGATACAATCTTAAAGTGCGAAATTATTCAAATGGGAACCTTACCCATACAGTATGGACACAACTTATTAACGAATATAAAATTCATATTAAACATAGTTTGCTTACTGATGTTGACGTAAAAAATTTCGTTGCTATGGTAACCGAAAAATGGTTAAGCCTATTGTTATGTATGTACTAAAGAGTGATAATTAAAATCTTAGTTAATTATGTCCAGTATTAAGTACAAATATTGGAGTGGATATTAAATACTGGTCCAGTTATTGTTTCTAATTAAGGACATTATTTTTTTCTTATCTGACACAAATTAACACTTTACGGTAAAAAACATACTAATATTGTTTCCATAGAAAGTTATCAATTAAATAATATAACATTGTATAATAATATGATTTGTTTTTTCCCGTTAGCTAGTGTCAACAATATTATTTAGGTGTATATGAGAGCTGTTTTATATACTTAGTCTGGCCATAAATACTGTTACTATTCAAAAAAAGAAAATATTACGTTTGAATTTGGAATCTGTCATTTTTATATGATTGCTTGATGTGTTTTCTTATTTTCGCGCCATTATATTGTTAAAAATTTTGTTATATTAAAATGGAGTGGGGTGATAAAGAGAACCGAATCGCTGTGATTGCCTTACATAAAGTAGGTATGGAGAAAAGTGCAATTTTTAAAACCCTCCACCCGCTTGGTATTAGTCAAATGTTTGTTTACCGGGCTATTGATAGGTACAATGATACCTCCGCTGTTTGTGACAGAAAAAGATCTGGCCGTCCACGTACCGTTCGTGTGAAAAAGGTGATTAAAGCAGTTAGGGAAAGAATTCGAAGAAATCCTGTCCGTAAGCAAAAGATTTTATCTCGGGAGATGAAGATAGCTCCTAGAACCATGTCGCGTATATTAAAAGATGACTTAGGACTTGCAGCCTATAAGAGACGTACTGGTCACTTCTTAACTGATAATTTAAAGAAGAATAGGGTGGTAAAATCCAAACAACTACTTAAGCGGTACGCAAAGGGAGGTCACAAAAAAATTTTGTTTACGGATGAGAAAATTTTTACAATTGAGCAGTATTTTAATAAACAAAATGACCGTATTTATGCTGGAAGCTCTAAAGAAGCTTCGCAATTAGTAAACAGAGTACAACGTGGGCATTATCCCACTTCAGTGATGGTTTGGTGGGGTGTTAGCTATGAAGGGGTGACTGAGCCATATTTTTGTGAAAAAGGTATTAAAACGTCGGCACAAGTTTATCAAAATACCATTCTTGAGACGGTAGTTAAGCCTTTAACTAACACCATGTTCAATAACAAAGAATGGTGCTTTCAACAAGACTCGGCACCGGGTCATAGAGCTCGATCCACCCAATCTTGGTTGAAAACTAACGTTCCGGACTTTATCAGCACTGAAAACTGGCCGTCGTCAAGTCCTGACCTAAATCCATTGGATTATGATTTATGGTCAGTTTTAGAGAGTAAGGCTTGCTCTAAACGCCATGATAATTTGGAGTCCCTAAAACGATCCATTCGGTTGGCAGTGAAAAATTTTCCTCTAGAAAGAGTTCGTGCTGCTATTGATAACTGGCCTCAACGTTTAAAAGACTGTATTGCAGCCAATGGAGACCACTTCGAATAAACATTGTATATTTTTAATAGTTATATATTGATGTATTAAACTAACTCACTATGAAAGGAATAAATGTTACGTATAAAAAAAAAATCGTGCTTTTCTTTATAACAATATTTATGGCAAGACTAAGTATTAAAGTGTATTTGAAAATCAAAGGCAAAAAATAGTCAAACACGTCTCTACATCGGGAGGGTAAATCACGGACAATCTACTTCTTGAACGAACGTACTAAATGAAAATTTATAGTCATGCCCAATTGTTAAATTTAATTCAGTCACTTTTATATGACAGTTATAGACCATTAACCGCTCGTACACTTGAGAAACTAATTGGTGTTCTATAACCGAAAACTAGTTACGAACGACAATGGGCCAGGAATAATTCAATGCGTTTACTGGTTAGCAACAAAAGGTTTTTTATTATTTTTTATGCTGAGTCAAAGTCACAATATTCATATCTAGTATTATCGAATGAAAATATTCACGATGAATATTCGAAATTTAAATTAGCGTTGACCATTTTTAAATTGTACAATGTGAAATATGACTACTAGTATCACTTTGCCGTTCTTTTAAATTATTTTTCTTTTGTATACTAGAAGATCTAGTTTATTTATGTCCTGTAGTATAAAAAATTGGATCATAAGGTTACGTTTAGTTTAGTAATCTATGGTTTTTGTAACCACAGATCCTTATCGCATGTGAGAACGGTAATATTACGATTTAAATTAAGAGATTGAATAAATAGTTTAAAAATTTAAACACCTATACCGCCTCCATGCTACTTCTAAATTTGACATGACATAGGCGTGAAACTGTCATTCAAACTTGACAATAGCTTGACATACTGACGGCTGTCCACAGTTCTGCGCATGCGTTAACATCTGATTTCACATGACTGCATTTCATTAGATTGTGGAATAGAGATGTTTTGTTCTTTTTTACCTCTTTCGAACTATAGCCGTTAATATAGCCCTAACTTCTATTCAGGAATAAAAAAGGGGTAGGTATGTAACTAACATTCAAACGCTACTGATTAATATTAAATTAATAACGCGTATAATGCAAAAACATTATACACAAATTTATATATATATTTATAATATAAAGTAGCCTAATATCAAGTCCAATCTAATTTTGGATAATTTAGTTAATATTATTTTTTTATGGTGTGTAGTATGTAGTATCTCCCCTGGTAGTAGTAATAAGTAACTACTCCTATTTTAACCCTATACATGGAAGAGCTTTTCTAAGGTGGGAACAAAATAAATCTTACCTGAAATTTTTAATAATAATGAATTTAGTAGATTTTAAAGGCCATAATAATGTCATTACATCTAATTCCGTCCCACCTTCCTATCACAAGCTCCAAAGCTGGCGCAGCTGCAGAGCAGGCGGGAAAAATGAAAAAGTCAAAGTACAAAAGTCTTTCCTCCAAATTCGTTTTTTTTTCCTTTTGGAGTAGAGACTTTTGGATCGTGGGGTGCCAGTGCACTGGAGTCAGTACCGGTGATCCAAGAGCTGGTGCTTTTCTTGCTTAGCGTCTAAGCATCGCAATACAGCGAGGAAATACTCTGCCACAGGGACCAAACTTTTTAAATTTCTTTTAGTTTTGTGTTTAGTTTTATTTTAATTTATATCAGTTAGGTTAATATTAAGAATGTTCAATATGTGATACAAATGGTTAAATATTCTAGTACTTAATCGAATAAAAATCGACCTTTTTACTTGTTCAATTCAAATATCGTAGAAAACTTCAAGAAAAAGCAAGCACTCAGTGCTTTTAATAGCCACAAACGTCTCATACTACTATTCTTACGTATACAGTAATCAAGTGATCGTTTACATTTAATTATTACTTATATATGTAGATATGGACACCTTGAATAAAGGGAATTAAACAAATCCCACTTACTTTTGTTCAACAATCCTTTGACATTAACGCCATTTTAATTGCACTCAAATGTAATGCGATATCCATAAAATAAAGTCAAGTAATATGAGTACTAATTATTGTAAGCGTGCTACAGCTATTGTGTATTTTGAACTCTATGTGCATATAAATAAGGACATATGATTATAATGTGTTTAAAAAATAGTCAGCTGCTCGCTTTATACAAATAAATATTTCTTAAAGAAGCCTTGTAAAGGATTTTGCGAGACGAATGCGGTTGAAGTTTTGATTGCGATGGGGGTTTGTCGATAGATTTTGTCGATGTTCGTGATTGGAAAATTGTTTTTGATATTGTATAGTGCTGAAATGTTAGGTATAATTTAACATGTATCGTTTTATGTGTTTTAGGTTTTTTAATTCAGTTAATTAATTAATAGATTGCCATGATTATCTGAAAACTTTCAAAGATGGAAGGGCTCTTCCTTATTTTTCCTAAATTCTCTATTCTTCTTAAAGTCTTCAATATAGATGATAAGTTATACATTTCAAACACGTCGATAAAATCGTCGATATATTTATCGATAACTGCTGTCTCATCCCTATTGTCCAGGTGCAGCGCGTGCTGTTTGCCGTCTTAAGAATGATGCAAAAAAATTGCCGAGACAGAATTATCTTTTTACACAACAAATAGAACACGGATCGCCAGACATGAGAGATTATTTTTTTTTTTAGTATATTTATTTATTGATAACAAATTTTCGCAACGGAAACCATTTCCATACAAAATCTACTTAATTATAACAAAGATGTCTGCCCTTTATATAATTATTAAGTGAACCCTTGCTCAGCGTATAAGCATTGCGATATAGCGAAGAATTGCCGCCAGCATTGTGGGTAGCTTTAGTTTTGTGTTTTGTTTTAATTATAAATTAAATCTACATATTATATATTATAATAAATATATTACTGTCCATTATTAAAAAAGATATTCCGATTTTGATCCCTCTAAAATGTGGAATATGCAGTCCTCCTTTCAAGTACTTATTTACTTAGTAAAGCTCAGTTGCTGTGGCTTAAGCTCCCCATTTGCATGCATAACCTTAAAATCAGGATCAATATACAAATCGTTTTGCCGTATTCCGAGAATATTGAACAAAAAGAGCCTATAGAATTTGTACAATAGTATAATTTACTATTTTATTGAAAATCGTAGTAGCAAGCTTTCAGAAAAATCTTGGGGGCGGCATATTGCACAAAAGAAACTGGATCAATCCAAGGCACGTGGCACAGCTGCTACATATATCTTAAGAATTGTATTCTTATGTTCTCTATTTTATTCATTTCGGTATCATTTTTATCTTGCCAATTCCACTACAAAAACAAACGTTTCAAAACACAAAAAATGCTTTAGATCTTTAGAACATTTTGCAGTTAAGCAGTGAACTTTGTTAAAGTTTGAAATTCGATAAGGCTCTCGCTGAACACAAAGTCAGTTACTCAATTTTTTATAGAAGAACGAACAGAAGGTACACTATAAATTAGCACCAGTCTAATTGTAATTTAAGTGTTCTTTTATTGTGTGGGTTGTCTGGAAGATGCTCTTATATGTACTAAAATCTGTTAACGTCATTTACTTCATTTAAATAAATTTATTTACGGCCGCAGCAACACACATACGTTAACACGATACACTTAAGTTATTCTTAAGCTTATTAAATATATAAATCTGCTATAATATATATATATATATATATATATATATATATATATATATATATATATATATATATATATATATATAGACAACTTCATAATAACTTAAAATAAAACAAAACACAAAACTAAAAACAAATTAAAAAGTTTATAATCTATTTAATAAATAGATATAAAGCTAACGTCACCCGTCACTCACATTTCCGGTGGCTGGTGAATGCTTTGACTTTTAAGAATTGTTAAGACCTCCTCTTGAAAGCTATAATAATAATGATATTTGATGACCCTGGGGTCAAACGTTACTATGTGCATCTGTCGCCCCTATCCGACACGACAATCGTGACGAAAATATTTATTTATTTCATATTAAATAAACGCTAATTTAATTTGTTTTCAATTATCAAATACATTCATGTCAAAATATATTTATTATAATCTAAATACAACGCCAGGAATTTATATTCAATATTAAAATACCTTACAATACAAGTGCACAGGCGCTTATTAAAGTATTAAGTAGGCGCCTGGTAGTCACCTACCGATGAGTTATGGTGCTTGTCTCGCTTAGCTTAAAAGCAGCAACCTGCACTGTCACAACGACCGAACTTTTTATTTTTATTATAGTGTTAGTTTTTTTTATCACGAAAAATATTTCAGCACCGACTCAATTATTCTACTTGGAACACATTCTTGACTTCAGATCTAGCTAGATAGATAGATTAAATAAAAATATGACTTACACTTTACATATTGAACTAAAGTGATATTAAGTTATTAATTGTATTCTACGTACGAGAAATATCAGCGTGTGCGCAACACACGGAATTCATATTCGTGTGTGCTTTCAAAATTAATTTCTGTCAAGATCGCGTTTGATAAAATTCACACCTTTTGTGTGACAACATGACAAATTGCAATTTTATCTGCGATCTGGCACGCGCAATTATATGCATTGTTGTTAATTATATATTTTTTTATTATATAAATAATGTTTTATTGTTCTATTCATAAAACCCTATTAAAATCTATTCAACAACTTATCATAATCATTAGAAATATTAAAAATTATTTCTATGATCGATGTTTTTGCCGACTCCCTGCTCACCTTTCGTGGAGGCATTTGATATACCATAAAAAAAAACCTTTAAATCTTAATTGTGTTCGAATTTATGTCTTATATGTGTTTTAAGTTCCCATATAATTGTTTTGTGTATATACCTTGTTTTATTATCTTATAAGTATATTTAGCACATATGTTTGGGGATACTCGACCAGTCAAAGTCTCTGACCAACCGGAATGCACGAGTGGATGTACTCAGCGGTTGAGTACTACCGACTGATGACGTCACTATATTAGCTGCACTTGCAGATTATAGATGTCGCTACAAACTTTTTATATTCAGTTATATTTTATTTCCATCATAAAAGCCATTTGCAAGACGTATATAAAGTTTTAATACGTCATTTTCGCGTATTGAATATCTATGTGATTGTCTAGTGTAGATATATACTTCACATTTTATTTAATCCACCAGAAATTTTGATGCTTTTTTCGCTTTACGTACAAGCATCGCGATACAGCAAAGAAATGCCAGCATGACGGGCCTGCGAATATTTTTAAATTTATATATATCTTAAAGTTATAATCTGTATGTTAGTCTCATAATTCATACTCAGTTAAGTTATAATATTAAATTAATGTATCTTAAACTGTCCCACTAATAAAAAAGTTTACAAAATTAATACAAATGAATAATTCTTACCATTCACAATATCAGATCCGTACATAATTGATACAACCATATGTCTCGTCAATTGAGAGACATGCGACTGCGTTTAAAAACCCATCACAGTACTAGAAAATAATGATTAAACAATTATACCAAATGCTGTCGTGTGTTTGACGTTAGTACGAATTAATAACGACTCAATTTGGTTAACAAACAACTTATATGGATAAAGGATTTTGCAGTATTTTAAATTTGTAAGTTTATTTATTTATTGGTTTTAGCTAGTAAGTATTGTCGGTTTAGTGTTTTAAGTTAGTAAGTCATGTTTGTTTAGTATTATAAGTTAGTAAATTATGTTGGTTTATTGTTTTAAGTTAGTAAGTATTGTCAGTTTAATATTTTAAGTTAGTAAGTTATGTTTGTTTAGTATTAAAGTTAGTAAAATATTTTGGTTTATTGTTTTAAGTTAGTAAGTATTGTCAGTTTAATATTTTAAGTGAGTAAATTATGTTTGTTAAGTTATTAAAATATTTTGGTTAATTGTTTTAAGTTAGTAAGTATTGTCAGTTTAATATTTTAAGTTAGTAAGTCATGTTTGTTTAGTATTATAAGTTAGTAAATTATGTTGGTTTATTGTTTTAAGTTAGTAAGTATTGTCAGTTTAATATTTTAAGTTAGTAAGTTATGTTTGTTTAGTATTAAAGTTAGTAAAATATTTTGGTTTATTGTTTTAAGTTAGTAAGTATTGTCAGTTTAATATTTTAAGTTAGTAAGTTATGTTTGTTTAGTATTAAAGTTAGTAAAATATTTTGGTTTATTGTTTTAAGTTAGTAAGTATTGTCAGTTTAATATTATAAGTGAGTAAGTTATGTTTGTTTAGTATTAAAGTTAGTAAAATATTTTGGTTTATTGTTTTAAGTTAGTAAGTATTGTCAGTTTAATATTTTAAGTGAGTAAATTATGTTTGTTAAGTTAGTAAAATATTTTGGTTAATTGTTTTAAGTTAGTAAGTATTGTCAGTTTAATATTTTAAGTTAGTAAGTTATGTTTGTTTAGTATTAAAGTTAGTAAGTATTGTCGGTTTAATATTATAAGTGAGTAAGTTATGTTTGTTTAGTATTAAAAGTTAGTAACTACTGTTTAGTTACTACTAGTTTACTCGTATTTAGTATTAGAATAATGTTACCGGTATACCGGTGCTGTTTAACTTATTTGCGTAGAACCAGTTAATTTTGATTGACAATTGTGCATTCAAAGGTATTTGGTAAACATGTTTTGCTTGAATGGCACACTAAAGCTGTACCCTGAGGCACACTCGACAAATGAGTATTGTATTTCAAAAATGTTTATTTGTATCACCCACATTGTATATAGCCCTGGTACCAGCAGTGTTAGAACGGTCAGCGTAAAGCAAAATATTTGGAATATTAAAACGAATATACCAAAAGAAATGGTTTTTTTTGTCTTTAAAAAACAAGAGAAACATAAAATGTAAATGTAAAACTTAAAACCAGATTAAATATTATTTATTTATTCTCACTTTGTTGCACCATTACAGGTAGGTTAATTGTAGTATAGTTTATTACATATACTTGCAAAGGGCGGCCTTATCGCTAATAAGCGATCTCCTCCAGGGAACTTACAAAATAAAAGAATGCTTAGAATACTGGTGGACTGGTGCAAGTGCTGCAAAGAATACAAAAAAAAAACATAACATACATTAAATTAAGTAAAACAAGAAAAAATTGCTAATTTAGATAAAATACATATCAATAAGTACTTTACCGATAATAAATTAATAAAATAAAAAAAAAAATCTAAAAGTTAGGTCTTTGTACCCATAATGCTGGCGGCATTACCTCGCTGTGTTCAAAAAAAATCAAAAAACTATGTCAACAAAAAAATCTTTTTTTTTCGTGTAACATTTGAGTAATTTGTTTGCTGAGTATCTTAACATTGTTAACAACGAACAAGGCCGTTAAGTTGTAAAATCCCATCTAAAATGTCATCACTGCATCTGCCGCCCGCATTAACCTCTATTGTCTATTAAACGTTCAACTAAACAATCCTGTATCCGTTATTATTTATCAATACGGGATACTTTAAATATCAAAGCTATTATGACAGAAAAAATATACCGCAACAGAGTATTGTATGAGGTAGCCAATTAAATAAAGTCGGCAACGCACTCACAAGCGCCCAACCACGTGAGTGTTTGTAAACGGCTACTTTATCTTTATGGTGTGCCTCCTGCTCGTTTGACTACCTTTTCTATAAAAATATACAGGTCTCAGGTCTGAATCATACTTCTTTCCTATCATAAAATGAATTACAGCTATTTAGGACCGGTTAAAGTAGAAGAAAATTATCTTTTTAAAGCGGAGATTGTCGATGTATCAGAGTGAGCACTGCAGGGTTCAGTTTTCTTGTTACAGCTAAGACTTCGAGGTTGAAGGCTACGATTATGGTCTTCTTTAGATTGGCCTCTATTCAAGCCTATTTAATTATTATGTGTTTTTTTCCTTTTTATTAAGCTAATTAATAGTATCGTCAAAAGCCTCATGGGAACTGACGCGAGCCCTATAATTGAAGAAACTATATATTTTGGGGTTTGTATTGTCGTAGGGGTGTCTCAAGATAGGCTGTTTAATAGATTACTAATTCATGTCAATAAATAACTCTTAATATAACTTAGTATTGTCTTTGTTAAATATAAACAATCATTTAAATCGACGTTAACAAAAGGATAATTAATAAATCACTACCTTCAGTGTGCATTTTATGGCGTTGTAGAGAGTGGCCGTTAAATGGAGAAAAGAATGCTAAACTAGCATGTATTATAATTCTGATTTTTCTTTAACCAAAACCACTTTGAACGCAAGTCGTTAAATCTAGTGACGTTACATGAAGTCTACGGTGTAATTCGTTCTAAGCAGCCCTAGCAGCTTCTACGACGCGTGAAATATAAATAGATCTTTGATAGAACTGTTATTATACCAAACAATTTGAAAACGATTCGTATAAAGCCACAACGACTTTAATATAGAGTATAATTTCTTGGAAGTAATAAGGGGGATAGATTTACTGCGTATATTTATAATATTTCTAGATAATTAACAATATTGACGAACGATCTACCCGTCAATTGGAAAAAATCAAAAATAAATTCATTCATTTAGGTGACTTTCCTACTGAAAATAATTTAAAAAAATGTTGTCTACAATTACATTTACAGCCAATACCCGAACTATAGAGCGGAAGATAAGAACTGGCAAGTAACTCACAGCAACGCTACTCTTGCAAGTATGCTGCAGAATAGTGGTGCAACCATTACTATAGGCTTGGACCTACTCTGGTCTAATTATTAAATTACGGGCGGAAGAGCGTACCTCAGCGGACCTCAGCTGGTTTCAGTCACTTTTCAATCAAGTAAAGTATCACTACTATATCTTCTTCGACAGAAAATCAAGTTGTTTTTAGTCGCCACACATGAGAATTGCCAATTATATATTATTAATCAGGTCATCAAATCAATATTAATGAGAATATCATTAATTTATTCTAAATTACATAACTAATAATAAACTACGAGACTAAATTTAATTAATATAGTTCCTTGTAGAGATAAATAGGCAGAGTATAATGCCTACCTCTTTAATCAGCGCCTGTGCACCTTAGAGTGCACAAGTCTATAAATAATAGATGATTTAATTTAAAAAAATCATATTAATTTTATACAGAATGTGGTCGTAAAGCACTCGGTTAAGCAGATGTTAACCCTTTTCATTGCCTCGGTGCATTTATCCCAATCGTATATTTTTCGGTCACGCGCCCATTGTTAAACTCCAGCAATTTATTACAGCAACAATGACCGATTGTTAGATAATCGCGCTTGACCATTCCTCTCATACTAATTATTATATTAAAATAATCAGAAACGTGCGCGCGATTTAATTTTTGGGGTGTTGCGGTCGTATTGTGTATTTGAAATGTTGAGTTTATATAAAAAAATATATCGTTATTAACTTCCGTTGGAGATAAGTCATTCTTGAAAAGGCTGGTGGCAGTGGAGCATGCCGGTTATTGGTTAAATAAGAAATCATTTTGGACCCGGAACGCTCCGGATTGCCGTCAGACTTTCCTTGGGAGTTTCCGTTTAGTAATGGTTGCAGCACTGTTCTGCAGCATACTTGGCAAGAGTAGCGTTGCTGTGAGTTACTTGCCAGTTCTTATCTTCCGCTCTATAGTTTGGGTACTGGCTGTTAATGTAGACAACATTTTTTAAATTATTTACAGTAGGAAAGTCACTTACATGAATGAAGACATACTTGATTTGTTCCAATAGACGGGTAGATCGTTCGTCTATATTGTTCATATGTATTCCTAATACTGTCAGTGGCATCCCACCTCAACAAACACAAAATCTGCTGAAAACCAAAGTACAAGAGTTTTTCCTCCTACTTCAAATTTGTTCTCATTGGACCTATTGGACTTGGGTGTAACACGTATAAATACAGCGATACAGAGATGCCGCCAGCATTATCGGTACTCTGGCACAAGAATCAAAATTTTAAAATCTTTTTTATTGTTTTTATTTAATTTGTTTATATAAGTCTTATTAATATTTTATATGTAATCATTCAATTGATAAGTAATAAATATAATATATATGCTTAGTTTTCCCTCAAACCGCAAGTACATTACGGTACGTTACGCAATCGACATGGACAATAATTTTGTATGCAAATATAGAATATCTTAAGTGGGATCAAAATGCCACCGGGCGCGTTTTATTGTTATGTATAGTCATGTAGAAAAGTAATTTTGAATTTTACGACGTCAATTTATATTCTTACGTTATTAATCAAGACTGTATATTGATATATTTATAAACAAAATAACGCTTAGGTAACTGTCTGACACTTATGAATCGTCAAAAGAAACTTTTGACTGTAGAGTCAGTCAGTCTTTACAGCCTGTTTCCAAATCAAGAAGGTAGAGCTGATGATAAGAACTCTTTCAGAGTGTTTATTATTGTATGTAATATAATTATGTATTATTATTATATATTATGAGTTATATTAAGCATAGACCCATATTTTAGTGGGCCAACCCCATCCATCGTATCTTTGATTGGCATAGTTGACGTTATCCTTACTGCGGTTGTCGTAACGCGTGCATTAACCAAAACCACTTTTCCACACGACAATACAATAATGTACAAACAGTGGCATATGCCAAATATCGAGCTAATTTAAATACAGTTAGGGTTATATCGTACATGTGTCGGTGGGACATAAACAACACTATGCATTTGCATATTACAGTGGTCAAACTTAGTCATTGGTTTGTATTTCACATTTTCGCTCTTATTTTAGCTTTGTTTTAACGAAGCAATCTCGTGAGCTACTAATAAAAGATTATCTGCTTCTATAATGTAGAGTTGTAGACCATGGGTCTTATTAAAAAAAAAATATTTTGACCTAAATAAGCATATTGTTCACAAAAGTTGGCTATTTTGTTTATCTCACCAACGTTTTATCAATAAATGGGATTTGTTTTGAAATATAACTTGGTAAGTTGGCCAGTCTCGTATACATATTAATTTTTTTTTACATATTTTACTGCTAGTTCCTAAAACAAGTGCTTAGAGCGGACGAGAACTGACAACAAACTTACCTTGAACTACTCGCATTGAAGATAAGCTTAGAGCGTAGAAGGCAGTGTTGAAATAAACTTTCAAACATTGGACTTGGCTAACACATTTGTCACACAAAACGTTACAACATAGCGGCGATGTAGTCGGGCGTATCAACAGATGCGTATGCGCATCCAATGGGGCGTGAACTTACGTTGGAGTTGAACTTATTGATATATAATTCATGCTCAATATTTTCTAATGCAGCTCCAATGGACTTGTGGTCATATTACATACACACCTGTACAATTGTAGAAAACTAATGTGCAAGATAGATTGGAACGCCATTTTCAAGAATTCCTTAGTATTCATTTCATTTGAATAGATAATTATTTACGATGATATAGAGTGTCCTAGAGTTAGCTGTGGTAATGTAATGGTGCTAATGGATGCTTATTGTAACGTTCAAAAACCATAAAACATTAGTGGGTATAACAATAGTTAAATTAGATTTTAATTGCCCATCTTAAGGTACGGTCACACTGTCTAGTTCCAATTACACAAGCCGACCACTGTGTAATGCGCACCCACCCTTAAGACATAACACCAGTAAGACGACCCCTTGTAGAGTTAATAGACCATATAGTTTCTTGGTTTCATAAATTAATATAGCATTCCTTAATGGGACCATGATGATCCCTACTTTGGTTAAATATATGTTTGTTTAATACCTTTAATAATAGATTGATAAACATAGTAGTATTTATCATTATGTTATATTTTTAGTAAATAATAATCTTAATTAACGAAAAAATGGTACGAGAATCATTTAGGCTATGTGCTTTAATTTACTAAGATCATTTAAAGCCTCATTTAAAACAATCTCAAATACACACATTTCACCGGTTTTTTGTACATAAGAATTTTACTCAGTATAAATAAACACAACTAGGATACTAGAATTAATGATAAAATTGGTATGCCTGCTTCGTCTCAGTAAAGCACATAATTGTATACCCTTATATGAATGAGCATACGTTTATATAGCTATAAGATTAAGCGCTTATAAATAGTATTCTAGTTGCTAAAGTTAATACTTTGAGGACAAAGATTCTTGTAAGCAATAGCCCAATCCTTTTGTTACAAGAATTTAACATATTTTGATATTTTATTGTAAGAGTAGCAATCGAGTTTCTTACCGGCTTTGGAAACCGGCCGGTGGAAATGTTAAAACATACTATTTAAAAATGTCGTAAATAATTAAACAAGTACTAAGTTTCAGTTAAGGATATTTTAAATTCAAACAATTTATTTCCGTATATTATTCATAAATATCTACTCGTACATGTTTAATGAGATTCATAATAGAAATATTTATGTGATTTATTCAGTCTTAAAATCCTCATCATCATATCAATCAATCAATGTTTTAATTTTTGTGACGGCTTTCACAGACAACATAATCAGCCCCCTATGCACAGTCACGTTTGAACCATAAACTCGGTCATTATCCAGAGCTTACTATAGAATATAATAGATGTGTGTTGTCTATGATAATACTCTACGATCTTTTTTAATGCTAACATTGTTTACCGATTTTGTTGCGTCAATAAACAAAGATTATAGACCCTTGTTTGATAATGGTTGGGGCCGGTCGCAAGGGTTGATATAGATATGTTAGGATTAGAAATAATCGCAAACAGCATTTGGTAATTGTCTATGGTGTCTGTAAATTAATAATCATAGATCTTATTTATAAAATCTAAATATATATTGATGTAGTGAATTTATTTTAAGAGGAATCCAATTTAAGATTTCATACAAGTTCAATCAATTAAATTTCAATAAAAGTTTATGTTTATATTTGGAAAGAAATATTGTATAATATAAGTACAATCAGAAGATTAGTTCTAGCGTAAATCTATGCTTATCAATATATTTATAAGGGAAGTTTAAAAAAGGACTATCCAGCTTTTGATAAGCGTAAAAATTATATAAGAAAATGGGTGAAATGTTTTTTTAAAGCTTAAGAGTATATTTGATAATACCGCCACCTATCGCGATGTAGTGTTAACGCTAGGCATAATTCATAACCCATCTACAAGAATACGTTTCTGAGCTTCCGTCTTAATGGGATAGATGTCACTAATATCTAAAATCGAGACAGGACTATCAAGCATAATAATGAAACATATTCGAGTATCAGTTTGGACATAATCTTTGCAATCGGATTTTGGTGACATTACTATACAGATTGTAATAGCTTGTCAACAGTCTCTCTTTGATTGAAGGACCATGACATGGGCCACGACATTTACCAAATTGACTTCCGACAAATTTAAAACGCGCGTAAAGGGTATTTGGGTTGAAAAGGCATACTATACCGTAAACGAATATTTAGAGGACATAGATCCCTTTAATGTGTCGGCAATTGGCTCAGCATCGGGACAGTTCAATTCATGAGTGGCCTTGCAATACTTTGTTATTTTAATTGTCAGTAGCACAATTTTGTATTAATTGTTTATTTTAAAAGAGCAGCTTAACGAGTTTCATGCCGGTTCTTCTCAGTAGATGACTGCCTTCCGAAGAGGTGGTAGTGTAACAAATTGACGATTCAAAAGTGTCTTTATAAAGACCTACTTGAATAAAGATATTTTGAGTTTGAGTTTGACGGAAGTAGAAATGTGTAATCCAATACACCTTAAAGCAACTTAACATTGTTATATAAGTTAAACATTGTCCATTAAAATGTACTTACGTGTAGGTTGTACACGAAGAAATGTAATGTAACCATAAACTGGGTTAGAGTCCGGATCGAAAGGACTTTTCATTTTGAATAACAAGTGGCAACGTTGAGGCATTTCTACGTAGCTTTTAATATTTTGAATCAATTTTTGTAAATTTTCCATTTAATTGATTTTCATTGAAACAACATATAAATATGCTTTGTTTAAGTATTTAGAATAGATTGGCTTATTGTGTATTAGTAATAGAAATATCTTCCTTATCCAAAATAGCTATAGATGCTACTCATGACAAAGCTATTGTAAAAAAAATATAAAGCGTGTATTCTTATAGTGTATGTTTTCTTTCGTTTTATATCATACATTTAATGACCTACGAAATGAGTCAATTAGATTAATAACGTTAAAATCATGGTCACCAAGTCACGGACATAGAGCACCGACCGTGGGAACGTTTAAGATGTGTGATGCGCCGGCGCATGTCTTTATAACTTTCATAGTTTACAAGTTACATTCGTGACTTGACACTGTACAATCATAATGTACATCTTACGCTAATATAGTTTATTATATAGATTTTTTGTTCTGTTTTCTTTGTATTTCAGTTACCCACATGTTAGCTGAGTAACAGCTAGTATGGGCATATAATTATAAATTTATGAACTATGTGGACTTGTTAGGAAAACTCAAAAGAATTCACAACTTATTATAAAGAGTTTAATATATGTATATATAGTGTGTATAGGTAGACAATGAAACTTTTTAATTTGTAGACGTGCTTAGTCTCAAAACCATTTAACCATAAACAACAATTAAAAAAACCACACAAAAAGTTTTAGCATGAATTAATTTATCAGTTTTAAATCAACCTTAATTCAATAATCCAAATTCAATAGGTCACAGTTCTACTAAAATAAGTATGATATTAACTGTTTATTAGCATAGATAATAGATTTTGATACGGACCAATTTTGATTGTGGGAAATGTAATTACTATCTGAGACTGTTTTTACATTTGCCACAGAATAAAACAATAACAGATATATCCTTTTAAAACTTGTTAGAAAATGTTTGTTTTTTATTCGTATTAGCCAACACCGAAATAAAACAGGTCAAGTTATGTAAACCTTATGTAGTACTGCCTTTCGCTTAAAACAAAACTTATTTTATTGTATTACTGATATAAGTGTGGGTTGTCTGGAAGTGATCGCTTATTAGAGATAAGGCCGCCCGTTGCTCTTATATGTCGTAACATCTATTAACGTCATTTACTTCTACTGTTTAAGTACAATAAAGTGTAAATAAATAAATAATAAATAATTAAATCTCGTACTTTATAACTGCGAGAAAAGTATAAGCCACAAAGAGATACAAATCAATACATTTAATCACATATCTGTCCAGCGGAGTATTAGGATAAGTAAACCCTACCATATCTATGTTGATAACTAATCTATGATCCCGTAATTTGAATGCATAGATTATATAAGAACGATCACAAATTGTTCTATGCTAATTATGTTAATTTACTGATGGGTTATTTAATTTGGACACGAATTCTTATGTCAATTTCATCTGTGATACTTTGTAGAGGTAAATTCAATTCAGTCTATATATACTATATAGGTACATATGTAAAAACTTAATGTAAATTCAATAAATGTAATGTAAGTTCTGTTAAAAACTTTCAATGGCAGATATACGTATTGTTTGTGGTCTATAAACGAATAAAAGTACGTTTTGTTCAATCGTTCATACGCTGATCATATTTGCTAGTTGCTGTTAACTTACAATTATTATAAAACCGTATTTTAATATACCAGTTAATGGCAACTATAACCAATTATGCCATAGACTAATTGAATTCAATTTGAAGTCCATTAGTAATAATGAAAATCATCAGATAGGTGAAACGGTTAACCGTATCTTAGGAAAGTGGGTGATAAGCGATTTGTTCGACTCTAAATCCAATCGAACTGACCTCAATTAGTGGCACCCATTGATAATGTAAATAAACTATGGTTTTTTTTTAAACAATTGTTCACATTGAAATTATCAAACTGCTTTAGTATTGAAAGCAACACGAAAAAATATTGTTTTATTATGTTGCAATGTGTGACCTAAGTCCTAACTATAAATATTTACCGGTTACTTAGCAACGACGTGTTTACTATGCCATCCATTGGCAAAAGGTATCTAGGTAAAGGCTACTGGAAGGTCCGACATTTTCCTGCTTGTTAAATCGTACGTAAAGTTTTCCCGCAAAAATTTAATAGCAACACAACGGTTTGTTACTTTGTATGTTCAATAAAGACAAACATTTGGCAGTGGTATGGAGCAACAAGTCGGGACGAATGAAAATATAAACAATTAATGAAATTCTATATTATCAATATCGTGCACACATAAATAAGTTTAATGATTTTTTTATTAAAATTAAAATGTTATCGCTAAGAAAGTTTTTAATGCATGACAATTGTATTATGTTTATGTAGGTAGTGTTTTTAAGACGTCAATTCCAGGGACTAGATGCCCCCAATACAGAAAATCAAAATGGCCACTGGTAACTAATTCGTTTTTTTTTAATATGAAACGAGAATTATTTATATATTAATTTACAAGACAAAAGTACACCCGGTGTGATGACTGATGGAAATCTACATCGAAGACCTTAGTAATGTAGAATGTTTAAAAACTTTTTTTATTGTGATTCCAATTTGCAGTAGCCACATCCATTTCAACTGGCCATTTGTTTCATTGCCTTTCTAAGCACGAGTATCTTAATTAAATTAGCATAAAATTAGGGCACTTCTCGCCCTTCGCTTTCATTATTAAGTACTGAAGTCAGGTTTCGTATATGGGTCAGAGCATTTATTCATAAATGTGGCTATTTATTTAATAGACTAGATAGATTGTTTTTATTTAATAGACAAAACTTCAACAAACACATCACATACTGATTTTTTTTTCATTTTACGGTACCTATACAATCATTTTAAGTGAAGAAGTGGTAGAATCTGTTCATAAGCTTAAAATCATATCAGTATGTTGATTTAAAATATACAGTACAAGGCCATGGTGAAATCCGTGACTCCTTTAGTAGGACCACCACGGAAGAGGACTAACGACTTCGAGCATGATGGCACTATGCAAAAGTACGGCAATATTATAAAACTGATATTTTACATTTATGTTTATCATATAGACAAAAGAAACTTGTATTTTATTTAACGTCGTATTAAGTACGTAAAAATCCAATATGTAGCTTGTACAATTGTAAACAGATTACTTGAATATTTTATATATTCGAATATATTATATTCTATAGACTATTTAATCACAAACAATAGTCATTAAAATGATCTCACATGCCAAGTATGGCTGCTAATCACAAAAGTAATTAGTTTTTGTTAATTCTCCATTTTTTGCTTACTACTGAGTTTTAGGCGGGGCTCAAGGTTGTTTCAATAAATAACTCTGTCATCTAATAAGACATGTAAAAAGGAACGTCAAACAAGAAAGACCAACCTGCCGATATGTCTTGTAAACCTCTGTAGTCATTAAAAACATGTTAAACTTGCCAATGTTGGATGAATCGTTTATGTACGATCGAAGAAATTGAAGCGACTGACCATAATATTGGTACTCAGTTGGCGCGAAACCGGCAGTCTGTCCGCGTTCGACTCGTCGCGCGCATGTCCGCCATATTGCGTTTCCATGGTAACCGAATCAACATCTCAAATATTGTGACTAAAAAACAAGTGACGGTGCAGTGTTAGTTTCGCATTGTTTAATTTTATTATGGTGAGTATTACAAGTTGTGTTTGCTGAGTATAACATTGTAATAGATCTCGCACAATCATATATATTATATGTATTGGTATTCTTTTATCAGGGCCGACTTCTAGATTATAATCGACCAATAAATATTAACTCGATCTAATGTAAATGTGCCAATGCCTATTATTGTATTTGATATACACTGCATTCACAACTCGGGTCTTCGCTAAAACTCGTATTGTCCTAATATTTTGGAGGACTCGGGAATATTTATTATGATTGGAAGCACACGCTTTCACTTTTATGAATGTTTTCTCAAACTCTTATTGCGTATGCTCGCTAGGTGGCGCGGGCCCAGCGGAAATGTATCACTTTCTCAGATTATTTGACATGAATAAAATGAGAACTAGCATTTTGACATGTACAACATATTATTATGTGTTTTACATATAATTAATGTCGTAATAAATTGGGGGATTAGGGCATTGGGGTTTCCGAAATTCGTATAATGTAATAAATACGCATTTATCAATAATCGTTTAATTTATATGTTAAACACGAGTAAACAGACAATGCTTGAAACGCACTTACAAGGCTTATCAACCTTGAACTTAAGTTAAAATTAGAACTACCTATGCAGTAAGTAACTTACACAATTGATTTAAATTATAGTATTTAAAACCTTATAGTTATATAACTATTATTAATTTCTGACATATAAAGATCAATAAACATTGTGTCTGAAAATTGCTTTTGTTATAAATAAATTCAAAATTTCGTATCCCATTCATGCATTGATACCGATACTAATACAAACTTGAATGATATAAATAATAAAAAGTGTAAAAACATTTTTTTGTTAAATGTGCGAATTAACAGTTCAACATAATAAAAGTACCTAAAATATACTTACACATTTGTAAGTAAACTTAAGCGGAATCGCTTGCATTTATCTACGAACACTTACCAACCATAAATAAATAAACCTATAAATCCCTTAAAAATAAAGATTTGTATACAAACAAATAATTAAAGAGATCGTACATTCAATTATAATAATCGTAAATTACTATTTTCTGTAATATAAAATTTACCCAATATATAGATTTACCTATTATAAAATATTCGTTTAACGAAATCTAAACTAGGAGACACCAGAGTACCAACCAGACCAATGACAACCAATGCTATGCCAATATCAGCATTTTTACTGCCCATAGCATATCTATAGAATGTGGAATTAAACGCAAAACACAACGAAAGAAATGCAGAACATAACGATAAGCATCCGAGACATGAATGTGCTAGTTTTAAAAAGGTTCTATTGATATTAAGCCTTCTTGAGTTGGCGTTGACAATCCCTCCTATCATGCTGAATATTGTACAGAGAAATGCGACGAACCCTGCATGAAAAAAATTATATTTTTTTATATATACTATGCTTGCATATCTAACTTCATTAGATGCGAGATCTCGCAATTATGAATTGCTTAATAAGATATTATATCCCAAATTTAGACACCCAAATATCACTTTATATTAGACAAACAAACCCCTATATATACCTCTTGCACATATAATTGTATAGGCAATCACTTGTGTACGACAATTTTATATCTCAGGCTCCAAATTAAAACGATTTGAGAAGACACCCACAACAAACTCAGTTAACTATCATTTTTTAAAGCGTAATCACTGTTTTAGATTTTAAGATTTTTTATCGTTTAAATAGTACTTTAGACTATACACAGGTGGTTTGAAACTTATATCCTTCTCCTATGGGAGTGGATCCACTCCCATAAACTTCACAACCTATTAAATACTCACCAAGAATACCATGAGTAGAATTAAAGTTAGTGTTGACATTCGCCATCCGTATAATAGTGCCGATGGATACAAGAATCGTTCCCACAATTTGAAGAGTCCAGTGAACCATCTTTCGGTTCTTATATTTAACCAGACGAGCCCAACCAGCGTGAGGGTTGAGCGAATGAACTGCTTGTGTCATTATTATGATGTACTGAAATAAATATACTAAGTGTTATTATTATCTCGAATCAAAATCGTATCCTTCGTAATGTGGCAAAATCCTTACAATACAGTGTAAACTAATATTAAAGTGTAAATATAACGACACTGACGGGACTGTGCATTATATGAGTCGAGAATGGTCCTTAAATAGAGAAGAAAAATCAAAGTGGAATACAAGCTAAACCAACCGAAGCCATTTGATCTCGACGGTTTAGACAGTTGGTCGTTAAATCGAATGACGTTACATGGACTTTCTGTATATACAGATAGAGTGTAATGGTTAAACAGTGAATTAAGCCTTTCTCCACAATGTCAAAGACATGGTTTGGAGTCTCCGAAGTCGTCAAATGATTCAATACTTACAACATATCGGTCTAACTCTAACCGTATGAAGTTGGTTAAAAATTGAGTATTTTTCATACAATACTTACGCCAATAACACATAAATAGACATGCTGCTTCAGTGATGTAGATGTCATAAATATGTGTACGAAAAACAACGCACACATTGTCGCACCGCCGAGGCACAAATTTGTTACCGAAATGACAGTATTAAGCAGAGTAACATATACCGGTGACACGTGATCTCTATCTCTTTCGCTATCTCCATTTTGTACTATAACAGGCATTTTCACGTCTACAAAGCGACAAAGCAAATCACTGAATGTGATATCTTCGATTTTAAAAGATATTTCGGTTGATAACATGATAAATATATGATAAAATATTTGTGAAGCATTCATAAGACAGGGACGTTGCGATATTTATCGATTTGGTTTATATATTTTTCGTCATTTCAATGTGGAAATCAAACGTAAGAACTGAATTAAATCTTATACATAAAATTCTCGTGTCACAATGTTCGTTCCCGTACTCCTCAGAAACGGCTTGACCGAGTCTTTTGAAATTTTGTGGCCATTATCTATGTTTAATACCCCTTACTGATAAGGGTTATTCACTTTACATTTTTTTAAATATTAGTCATTTTATTAGCTATTCCCGCCAGTTATTTTTGCCGGAAATCTATATGGCAAAACATTTGCCGGATCAGCTGTTTAATAGTTATTAAAATTCGTGGAGGTCTTTTAAGGTATAATTTGAATAAAATATCAATATATTTCAAATTGAATAACAATAATTCGATAATGAAAGATATTTACGTCTAAATTAGATGTGAGTGACTAGTGGTATATCATATAAAATTTCAACAACATGAATGTAGTCCCTGTGGCGCAGAGGATAGCGCGTTGGACTTCTAATCCAAAGGTCGTGGGTTCGATCCCCACCAGGGATGTCTAATATCTTTTTTTCTCTATAATATTATTTTTTATTTATAAATTTAAAAACAGTTCAACTTAATGTTGTTTTGTAATTGAAACTTGAGTATAACACATACATAATCCTCTTTGTAAATGCTTACGTGCTTTTTTCGTTTCTGGGTTAATCGGTCAGCATATAAAGTATCATAGGCTGTTTATTTAACAAACCTACAACGGTAATTGAATATTACTGCTTTCTGTACGTGTTATATAAAAATATATGTATAAGGAATTCGGATATTTATTTATAAAAAATCCCATATTCATATTGCAAACATATTGTAGTATTTTAAAGTACATTAATTCGTATAATTTGAAACTTAATGGTACACTTTGTCTTAACAGGAAATACCATAGTTATAAGTTAACCTTGAATTTATCAGTTAACTGTTTTAAAAATATAACAGGTTTTTATACGTTTTCCACATAGAGATCGTATTAGCAATCACATATAAAAAAGCACTTCAGGATTTAACTTATTATCATATAGTTAAAACTGGGATTCCAAAGTAGACCGGTCTCTGAAAATACTCGCCCGGTCCTATATTTTTTTACACAAATTTAGAGCTTTTATAGTTAAGTAGTATACACTATATTAAGACTATTGCTTATTAAAGTTTTCTAATAAAGGACTGATTTGGAACATAGTTTGGGATTTTATTGAAAATACGATTTCCCGTGAATGAATCACTGGTTTTATGGTGCCTATTTATGTACCAGCTAGTGTACATACATATTTAATATGGTACAAACGTTTCGACTTATTGGAGCGACATCTACAATGCAACATTCTCTTCAGCTCAGCTCTTCTTGCAAGTAGTGTCGTATTCACATACGACACTTCTTTAACAAGTATCTCAATAATCTAGCCTACATTAAGAAGGTACTTGATCGATCCGTATTGTATTTAAGGTCACGAGAGTAAGGACGTTGATTTGACCTCAAGTCGAGGGGACCGTTACAGTAAATAACGAAGTTACCTTGAATACAAAAGAAAATTTATTTAAGATTTCCGAATATATTTTTCTTTTATAGAGGAGGGGGCAAACGTGCAGGAGGCCCACCATAAAGGTGAAGTCGCCGCCCATGGACACTCATGTAGCTGGGAGCTCATGAGTGCGTTGCCGGCCTTTTAGGGATTTGTACGCTATTTTATTTTATATGTAACGTAGGGTGAATTTCTACTGAAAAAGGAGTTTATTTTCGGGAATTTTTAGCTCAGTTGCAATACAATTTGAAATTTTGAGATTGTATATTTTAAGGCATAAGACCATATAGGTTTCATAAAGCATAATGTATGCGCGAGTTATGTATATGTACCTAGAAATATTCGGATAAAATACAAAAATCCCTTAAAACAGTGCCATAGACACCAAAATACAGGTTGCTATAATAATAATCAATTAAATGTGAATCGACATACTTTGTGATACTGATCGTTCCACAGACATACCCACAATACAATCGAATACCCTCCTTTCAAATTTCCTTCATGAATTAAAAAAAAAAGGATAACTATCTGTTTATATGAGTAATATAGTAGGTGAGAAGTGAATACTAGAGCACCGTACAAGGTCATCAGCCAGTTATGTTATGCGCGGACGCATCCTGTTTGATAAACTAGAACGCGAATTGAATATTTAATTTACACCTCTTTCTATTAAGTGTGAAGGGAATCATGCCGCATTTTACGGGGTCTCAAGGACTACTTTGAGATAGACCAGGTTTATACCCTTTTTTATTTCTTAGAAAGGGAAAGAGATATTATCGCTTATTCAATTAAATTCAGGACTATTTTGATATGACTACTCCTGTTCGCGACTGAACAGGCGAACATAGCCAAGAATCTCAGTTTGGTTGTTTGATTAATCTGCTTTTCTAAGAGTGCCATCAAGTGAAATTTGGCAAGGTTGGTTTATTTAATGTTAATGATATTAACAATGTATCTATTACATAACATTCCACACGTTAAAATATAAATAGTGCTCCTATTCATGATTGTTCAAATCTTTTAAAATCTTAAAATATTTTTTTACATTTCTTAAAGAAGATTTGATTTTTATTTTTAAACTTGACAATAAATCTGACATACATGGATGCACTTGCAACAATGGTAAGTACTTGATAAATAAATTTCGCATTACTTATTGATTGGCCACACGATAACCAGTTCTTATCTATGTCATTAGACGAACGCAAGTGTTTTCACATACTTCATTTGTTTTGCGTCTTTCGATTTTACTGTTTGCTATATGGAGTTTTTTGTAAATATTTAAATGCTCAAGTGGGTAGTGCCATCGAAGAAAACTGTATGTATTATTTGTACCTCTGAATATTGTATATCTATTTAATATATAATTGTATCAGCGATCGCATGTGCACGTCGATATTTTCTTCTAATCTAAGCTTTGAGGGTTAAAAAGAAAACCGGTTTGTGAAGATACCCACAACAAACTCAGCTGGGTATCTATCATTTTAGGCCTGATCACTATTTTACGAATGTCCATATCTCAGCATTTAGGGCGATCCGTTCACATACTTTTTAAATAGTCCTTAACAACGCAAAGACCCCGCTACTACTTTATTTGGTACAAAAGTAGTCTCTTTTGCAATAGGTAAATAAACACAGGTGTCTGGCTCTGTGGTTTAAGGTAACTACTTAGCCGATGCGTTCCATACTAAATTCCATACACAGAGTGCCGCTACGCCATCTCTTGAGAAATAGCTATAACCTAAACAATTGTCTCTCAAAATGCTTTTCTAAAATTTTTATTTTTAAAATGTTCAAACGTTAAAAACGTTTACATTCCTATATACATAAGTAACAAATTTGAAAAAATAATATTAATAATAAAAATTATTCAGATTTTCTTGTATCTTACACCCCTGTAGCTTACCAAGTGGCAAAGGCTTCTCCCACTAACACATTCTGGTGGTTCTTATGAAAATTAAAGCTGCTGAGTAAATTGTTTTGAATTAAACGTGACAATCTAGTTAATTTTTGTATTTGATTATAAATTAAATACTAATTATCGGATTGAAACACGAATCGTTGGGAAAGTAGGTTTTAATAAATTTCGATAAGTTATTATTCTCTAGCATTACCATTTTAACCTGACATGAACAACGAAACTCAAAAGTGAAATAACAACTTTTTGAGTAAGGCTCATGAAACTTGAAGTTGTGTAAGCCTCTTTAAGGAAAACTTTTGGAAAAACCTGTTGCAGTATGCAGTTTTGCTATACTTAACTTAAACGAATGTTCCAACTTAATTCAACTAAAATTGTCCTTGTCGTTGCGTTCATAAGACTGCCGACATAATTATTCATTTTTTTTTAATATAATACAAATATGTAATACTGTAGTTATTTTATAAACCTTTAGTTGTATAAATGACTCTTTCGGCATAGTAGTGAGAGGTACATGTACCGAACAAGAGGTACGCGTTCGTTTTCGTTTGCCTCCAACAATTATGTCCAATCAAATCAAACTTAACGTACAGCGTCGTACAGCGGACGAGAAAAACTGGCAAGAAACTCTCCGCCACTCCAGAGTTACATTTAAATATCGCCAAGTATTTTTTCCAATTATCTTCAAAATATAACCTTAACCGGTAAAATAGGAGCACACATTTAAGTGATATAAAGTAAACCGAGATCTATCTAGAAAAAAGGTATGAGTAACGCAAGACAAATTCAAGTCCGATCAGCTACCACTAGCAGGACGCATGGCCAGCCATATTTAGCGAGATGAACAACCCGACCCATGGAGGCATGGATTCTGTGTGAAATGTCTAAATATAAATATACTGTTTATGATTTTTGACTAAGTGCTTAACATTAAGTGAAGTAAAAAATATCGATATGCGATTTGATCGCGTTAAATATTAAGGTAACGTTACACAATAAATCAATCTTTCAAAGCTCGTTTCATACAAAAGAAATTACAACAAGAACTATCACGATTCATCGTGACTTGCCCGCGTTCCTTTCAATGTTATAATTAGATTTATCTGTACTAATGTTAAAGATGTGAAGTATAATGAAATATATGGTGGCTTGTTCTCGTACCTTCGAAATATGGTAGTAAATGATCGATCGCCTTTTTTTTCAGTTGTGCTCATCTGTAGGCCATCACCTATTTGTATATATAGTTTAAACTCCATGTAACGTCACTCGGTTTAAGGTTAAACGCGTCGAAATCCATTGGCTTTGGTTGGTTTAGCTTGTTTTCCATATAAATACGACTCCCTATAATGCCATAAAATGCGCAGTTCAGTGTCGTTAAAAAGAATTTACACTGTATACATGTTCACATAATATTACTTTATATAACACCAGCTGATTTTCTAGTGAGTATCTTCTCAGACCAGCCTAGTTTGGAACCCTCGAAGCCTTAGCTGTAAAAAAAAAATTAAGACTAGCTAAAACGCCTCTTATGAAATTGAGCTCTTCAGGCATTTCCTTGACGTACCACAAGTGTTCAATGTTGGAAATACATAAATACATCCTTAACGCGCCTATGAATATGACTTTCTCATATAGTTCAGGTATGTTTTAGCATTTAGTGATTCTCCACAAATGACACATTTATTAAGACTAAGCTCGCTAAGCACATACATAGGTTCTGTCGAGTTTGACAGCCCTAAAGCCAGCTCAACGACCCGTCAATGTATTTCTGAAAGTGAAACGTAATGTTAATTGGCACACGAAAGGGTTCACACAGTAAACAATACTTACGTGAACATGTCACTCTATCTAAAATAGGGCTGTCAATAACACTTCCTGATGGTACACGAACCAACAAAACTATTGATTTGAGATGGTAATCACACTACGAAGTCTAAAATTAAATTATCTTAATAAATGTCAATGATAATTCAAATTTACGTTAGAGATTTTTGTGATGACCCTGGTGTCCAGTGAGAACTGGATTTATATAAAACAATAAGTTATTGTTAACATTTACCGACCGTGACGATACGTGGCGTATGAGATTCACTTGTTTAATTTGGAAATCTCTGAAGCGTTTTAATGTCAATGACTGCAGTCCGTAACACGGATGATATGCACAACGCGGGTTGGCCTCTTCATTTTCCTAAAACGCCAGCGGCGACTTCTCCTTTAAAGAGTGCCCCCTCGTCTATAAAAAACATATCGTTTAGGCTTGTAATCATCAAAATATGGATTAATTGAATAAAAAATCCTGGAAATGCACCTTAAGGTTTTTAAATAGGTTAGGTCTTAAATGAGTTCTTTGTTCGGCCTTTTTTTTCAAGTTATAAAATCGAAAATTTAAGATTAAATACATATAACAAGTCATAAGTAATACGATTGCTCAGCAATCGTGAAAAGTCGTTTATAATTTTAAAAATATATATTTTTACTCTATTATATGACTATGACGTTTGTGGGCATATAGTATGAATGTATAAAAAATATAAATGGCTGACGGTGATGAACAAGCTATATTTAAGAGTACCTTTTTTATGATGTAATCAAAACTAAGAACAAAATAATCAAGACTTTTGGACCATGGGGTGCAAGTGCACAGGCGCTTATTAAATAATTAAGTAGGCGCCTGGTAGTCAGTACCGGTGATCCAAGAGCTGGTAATTTCCTTGCTCAGCGTATAAGCATCGCCATACAGCGTAGAAATGCCGTCAGCATTGTGGGCACGGAGGCCAAATTTTTTAAATTTGTTTTAGTTTTGTTTTATTTTAAGTTACATATTTTATTTAGTAATATTAACTAAGGATATTTTGTATTTATTGTATTGATCTAAATTGTTATAAGAACAAAATATCAATGAGACACACATCAAAGTATGTATACTTTTTAATTCTTTAAAACAGCATATACAAACTAAGTTATGTTAAACGAAATCATAGAATGTCGCCTTCCGCGACCAACTCGTTTCGCATTCTCCTTCTTATTGAAGAAGTACAGTTATGCTAGATATTTACGCCAAGTATTTACGAAACAATACATAGCGATCAATAAAATATTGTATCGTTTAAGTTCAAAATTCACTCTTAATTCAAACAGTTTTGAACGTCACATGTTCACTGTGCAGCTGAGAAGAACCTACAAGAAACTCAGTAGACTTGCAGTGATTTAGATCAATTAGTATTAAATTTTAGACGAAAAAATCATTTCCAAACTGCAGTATCCATAATATGATCATTTCTATCGTAAGTATTATGCTTCTTCTACACTAAAAGACATCCGTTTCCATTTCATTCCATTTACCGTCACAAAAAAACAGTAGATTCTTTGTGCTTGTGATTAATAGATGCGCTAATTATTTTCTTTAAATTAATCTATTCCTAGTGAAATACCTAAATGACTAATATATGAACAATGGATTTCTTTATTAACGTTTAAATTAACCGACCAGAAACAATTATAACATTCGAAATATATATTATATAAAGAAACAAACAACGCATTATGTAAGTTTGTTATTTAGAGTCATGGTCATGACAAGGTCATACTCCTAATAAGTGTCGCACCTTATAGTTGCGTATATAACTAGTTGTTTGATGCTGTTTTCAACCTAGCAATAACTATTTGGTTTTTTTGCGTAGCTACTTTGTACATAACTTAGCTCGTAGTAATGTATTCAATGTGTTGATAAGTGTCTTTATAAAGACCTACTTGAATAAGGATAGTTTGAGTTTGTTTCTTTAAATTTGAGTTTCGTTCGATATGGTTTAAATGATTTTATCCTATTCAAGTGTATACTGAATTCATAAATGTACTTTAATGGAGGGTTATTGTCCGTAACGAGTCGAAGTGATGACGTTGTTAAGTTTCTGGTAGCTTGGACCTTGTCAATTCTTGAGTAGCCTTACAATGCTTTGTTATTTTAATTGTCAGTAACACAATTTTGTATTAATTGTTTATTTTAAAAGAGCAGCTATCGAGTTTCTTGCCGGTTCTTTTCGGTAGATGTCTGCCATCCGAACCGGTGGTAGTGTAAAAATTGACGATTCTAAAGTGTCTTTATAAAGACCTACTTGAATAAAGATATTTTGAGTTTGAGTTTGTAGACGATGTAGGAGAAGTAAGATGGATGCCTATGTCCAGAAATTGATCTAGACAGTAACAATGATATTCTTTATTTGGTACTAGCTTTCCGCCCGCGGCTTCGCCCACGTGTAATTTGGTTAAGTATATAGCGATTTTTAATGATCTCGAAAGGGCTTTCTTTTGCGGGCTAAAATCTTGTTACAATTGGAATTATTTATAGCCTGTGTTACTCAGGGATGATGTAGCTTTACAGGATCGGATGATTCGGGGAAATCGAAGGGCAACTTTCAAATTAACGTACAGGCAATTAATATTCTGACAATTTTATATTCTGATAGTCATCTTCTTATGTGGATGAGCTGATGATGGAAGGTAAAACTTCTCAGCGGTTAAGAGTTGAAAGAAAATTCTTACGAAGTTATGAGTACGAAATACGTACTTGTGAGGTTATTACTTATTAGCTTGACCAAATAATAAAAGGTAAACCTCATTAACGTTAAGGATGTAGGTGGAAAAATGGATGCGGACAAACGATAAACGTCTCTTCACTCGTTTCCTTTTACTTGTTTGTATAGGTAGTGTTCACTCAAAATAATCATAGGGTAAAACGTTAATGAAAGTTTGAAGTGCATGGTAGTCATTACACAATGGAGCATCTTAATACCGCGATGGATATATTTGGCCTAAGTAGAAGTTCTTTAAAAAAAAACTAAGACTCAACCTCGCACACTCACTCACATAGCAACACCATTGCACACACTGATACACACACACACACACACACTAATATGTTCGTACTTCACATAGTTCCACTTGTTCATGTGTATATATTTTTACTTATTTTTTTTTGTTTGTGTTTTTTTTTTGTTATTCTTTTTTCTGATCTTAGATTCTATTTCCGGTTCTATATTTTAACCTTATTTTGGCTTTATTTTTAATCTATTTCATTGTGTAAACTGTTTTTGATAAGCTGTATAGGTTTAAGAAATAAAAAAATAAAATAAATCTAGGTTGATGACGAATTTTATCAACGCCATCTATCGAGCACATTGTTCAACACTTAAACCGCGCCCGCGCGCACTGCGTTATTTGTTATTTTTGATACCTCTCATAAGTTTTAATATTAAGATTAACTTATATTAGAACATATCTAACAACACTAATCAATCAATATAAGTGTTAAAAAATTTTGAAGCAGTGGTTGAAGTAAATTTTCAATTGACCATAACTTCTTTTTCTCTTAACCGATTTTGACAAAATAAACTTTTGACTACGCTCCTAATTATATGTAATCCAACTGTGAAAACCGCGTTCAAATCCGTTCAGTAGTTTTCAAGTTATAACGTACCAGACAGACAGACAGACAAGAATTCCAAAAATTGTTTTTTTGGTTTCTATGACTCTTCTTTAATTGCCTCCTTTCAGTTTCTTGGAAAAATATTTAGTGTACAGATTTTCGATTTTTACTGTCTTATTATTAGTATAGATATTTGGTCAAAAGTTGTCTAGTACTTGTGATTCAGGAATACTACTGGCTCTCGTTACAAAAGTTGAGGCATTAACCCAAATTTCCGTAATTAGAACCTGGGAAGACCATTCCAGAACTCTCACGGTACATTACATAGAAACAGAGTCATACATTCCTCCCGTTAATATATTGTTTCGATTTTGATTTATTTACTACTAAAGATATATATTTTTAAACTATTTGCAATACGATATGAAAATGTAAACCAATGCCAAATTGTATTTACATATTTTTTATCTATAGGATTGGATTATACGTTAGTAGTTTTGTTAATCTTATTGTTTTCACTAGATAAAGATGAGATGTAGGCTCCCTCTGCATCTTCTACTGCATTTATCATGGGGAGTGCTCTGATGAATTGTTCGGACTAATACCTGCAGCGGAATTCCATCACCGGACGTTAAGGCAGAATACGAAATTCCATCCGTACCACCTTGACGTCTGGTGCTCCACTACTGTGCGTTTTTTAAGGCAGTTTTTGCCGCGCACCACTTCTCTGTGGAACCAACTGCCAGCGCAGGTATTCCCGATCCGCTACGACTTGGGGACCTTCAAAAAAAGAGCGTTCCTCTTCCTTAAAGGCCGGCAACTCACTTGTAAGCCTCGTTGCAGGTGTCCATGGGCGGCGGTTGGCACATCACTCAAAGTGACCCGCCGTACATAAAAAAAAAACCACTTAACCCTAGTATACATCACATCACATAGAACAATTTCATTTTTAAAATATTCAAATTTGATATGAGAAAAAGTTTTCATACGAAATTACGTGAAAGCTTCACACAACAGCGATTTCCGTGTGAAACTACAATCGTACTAGACCGCGACATTGTTCTCAAATCGAGTTATTACAATTTCCTTTGTTTATGATTGCGATCAAAATAGATTGAATTGTAATGCCTGTTGGCAGTTCTTATTTTATTACTACCGTTCAAATTTTGTGTTGTAATTATGCACGCTCGGTGTTATACAATACACATGTATTATACAAAAGTCTTACTAAGCCATTTGTATTGCCAAAAAACCCAGTGAAACACTTAGGTTTATTTTTGCGTCAAGATATTTCTGGGGTCTCTTTCCTTTTCAATAAAAGCTTGTGTCTATTTATTTATTTTATAACACCTGTCCCCAAACATCCTATGTGCTAAATATATTTAAAAAACAAACTTTTGAGATAATAAAACTAGGTATACACATAAAACAATTAAATGGGAACTTGAAACGCTATATCAACTTAATTAACTAATAATGAACGCATATGGTGAAGATGATATATATATAAGATGCTATGATGAATATTGTATATACCGTGTGAAGTAATAGAAAATCCATGTAACGTCCCTCGATTTAACGACAATGTCTCTAAGGCGTCGAAATAAATTGGCTGTTGTATTCTCTCCATTTAACGATCTCTATAACGCCATAAAATGCACAGTACCTTCAGTGTTATTATAGAGATATAGAGTCGTTATATAGAAGTATACAGTGGATATCGGTATAATAATTAGTATTTAAATATATTAGACCCTTGGCTTTGAAAAGATTTTGTTTTTGCCTATGCGCATTTAAAATCTTAAACACACCAGACAATCTTTAAAGGGAACATTAAATCGCAACATTTTTCCATCCTTGGTTCATAGACTTTTTACTCCAGTTTCGGAGTATCAACCAAACCGATACCTATATTTTACAAGTAGGCGCGAATCTAAACGATGATACATCCCCACCAGACCCTTTGTCTCGTGACTGAAGTATTTTTCCTATCACAATTAATCAAATATATCTTATCTATGAAGGCAGCAACCGTTAATTATATTACTTTTTGCCTAGGCGTGAAGTGCGCGTGCCAGTGACGTCATCATGTGGGTCTGTTACCTCTTCCTGGCTCTCGGCCTCCTGGATGTGATCGCCGCTCAGGGTCCTGAAAAGCGTAAGTTTTTTTTTATCTTCACGTTACTTTTTAAATAACTACGCCATTTGTTTTTCATTCGTCATAATTTCGAGCGCTAGTCAGTTGTCAAAAGTTTTACATTAAGCTAATTAATTGCATGCCTAGTTAGCTGTAAGCTATTATGATAGTGTGAAGTGCAACGAAAACTTTAAATTATAAAAGTTCTTCGGTCATATTTCACTCATTCGTTCCCACATCAATACCATTACAAATAGTGACAAATACACACTTGCATGAAATGCTCGTTTTTCACTTGAAATACCTTTCTTATATTATTGTTTTTATTTTTGTATATTTAGGCTTTTACCCGTTTTAACCGTGTCTGGCCTTGTTTTCATATATATACCTAATATATGGTAATTAGAAATAAAATTAAAAATTCAAGTTTGTCTTAATATACGCCAAAAATGATTTTATGTCTGTTTTGTGTCAGAGTGCTGTCATTAGCAATTATCGCACTAAAAATTCATTAGTAAAGGAACCCATCAAATACTTTATGAAGTCTGTTCTTTTTTACTCCATCAAGGTCTTCTTTACCTCTATTTCCTTATGATTATTACAAACAAATCAAAATTGTTAATAATCAAACAGGCGATCAGCCCGACAGCTTAATTATTAGGTATGAGATATTTCCTCACGAAATCTGCCTTCACCTTACAGGAAACACAGTAAAATGCGTTTGCACAACCTGTATCAAGCACCATATTGCTATTAAATATTCAACACAGCCTCCTTCTATTTGTTAATTATATTATAGAGGTATGCGTTACGTTACGCGTAACTTACGTATTACGTTTCCCTGTTATAATGTTTCATTCGGTTGATTCGTTACGAAAGTGCGGAAATAAGTATCGCATCGAATTTACAAGATTACTTTTTTTTAAATTAAACCGATTGTTTCTTATCTAATGACTTTCTAAAAACATTTGTAATAAAAGTTAACGTTAGCTGGCGTAGAATAATTCATTCTTGTAGTATGACAATGCTAATTTATTCAACTGAAAATATCTTTATTCAAGTAGGTCTTTATAAAGACACTTTTGAATCGTCATTTTTTACATTACCACATTAAATGTAAACATTTTGGTAATCGTAATTCTCGTGGTATATACATATTTTTTATTGATTGGTTAGTTATGTGTAAAAGTAGTTTACAAGCATTGCGCCAAATACAGTGTTTGCCAACATTAGCCAAGAACGGTTGAACTGGGTCACATTATCGCTTTAATAGTTAAAAACGTATTTAATTTAACAAACAATTTTTTATATGGAGAATGAGAAAAATTAAGTATTAAACGCATAGCTGAAGGTTTATTTGTAGAAAGTGCAACGTGGTTGGTATTTCGTGTCGGATGATTGCGCGGGACTGAGAATTATCACAGTTATTTTGTACCGTAAAGCGATTTTTGACTTTTTAACTGTGTTTTATTGTTTTTCACGGTAGGGTAATGTTGGGAATGTCTATTTATTTATACAAGTACGTTCACTCCTATGGCAGTGACCAGTGGCCAGTAAAAAAAGTATAAGGTTTCATAGGTTAATAGAACTTCAATACGTGCCAAGTATTTTCCTTACATTACCAAAGTTATTTATAGTGTCTATAATTTAAAACATTCCTTACAACGCAGATTATATACACGATAACAATTTATAAAATATATATTAAATACTATGTAATAAATATAATAATGTATGTTTAAGGGTTAAGGCGTTATTACAACTTAATCATAAGATTAGGCTATCTCGTCAGATCGTGTATATAACTAAGCAAACATTCGACGGTACTGTCCACTTAGGAAGACCGAACGCAACCTGTCAGTTACTAAAACCTTGGAAAATGTATTCTTAACAAAAGGTGTAATAAAATAATCAAACAACAGTTTGCTTACGTCTGATACAGCGTGTACACAACAGCGTTATCATAATTGATAACGTTTTACCGGGCATCTTGCGATTTTTGGTGCCAATTAGCGTTTAAATTATCTGTTGTTGACAAAAATGAGAGCGAGATGAAACATACAGGATAGAGGGAGACGAAAGATCGCCTAAAGCCTAAATTTTTCCCTTATCGCGCTCATGTGTAAATAAACATGACAAAACATTTTATAACTAACTTATTTATACGTGTTAAGGCATTGTTTTACCCTGTTTGGAATCTCCAGTCACCCCCGCCAATTTGCTTCCTGCTGCCTGCTACGCGTCTTGTTTTCAACAAGGGTCGTATTGATCATAAATTTAAATAAAAAAAATTGTTCTTTATTATTTCATACATAATGTTATTCAAAATAAGTTCTACCTTTGTATTTTCAACGACCGAATCCTTTCCATTGGGCTTGATCTTTTCGTAGAGATGTAGGTTCCAGGGGTTGATTTACAGGGGAATTCAAGGAAAGAGCGTACCTTTCCCTAAAAAGGCCGGAAACTAAGCCTCCTGGCGTTGCAAATGTCCGTGGACGGCGGTAAGGACTAAGACCCGCCTGCTCGTTTGCCATTTACAATTGTAACATATTATTTTATGTAACAACAAGACAAACGGACATTCTTACATTTAATATAAAATATATTATTACTGTACATTTTCTTATTATATTTTCGGTTTCAGGAAGGACCGGAAATGTGTGTAACTTGGATGTCGAATGTCCAGACAATGCTTTCTGCAAACAGAGTAGCTACTGTGTCTGTAAGGATGGCTTCGTTTACGCAGCAGTCAACAGCACTCATAAAGGCTGTTTGAAGGGTGAGATATAATTTAATTAGAACCATTTTATGCCATTAATATTTTTTTATATATTAACACAAATAGGTAAGCAACAGATTAAACACAGACATATTAAAAATAGAAATTTTTATTACCAATATCAAATGTATAAAATGCGGCTTGATTTCTCGTAAGCAAATCGTCTCAAATCGTGATGTTCAGTTTAAATCTTTGTAAATTATATTAATAAATATTACATGAAGCTTAAGCGTCATACGCAAATAGATTTGGGAATGTTCACGTTACCTAATACTTTTCAGAGGCTCGTAACGGTGAAGAATGCGTCCAGCACATCCAGTGCCACTCCACTATGGGAGTTCATTCTGAATGTAATAACGGAATCTGCTCGTGCGCAACTAACTCGCATCTCGACACAGATCGCTGCTATGAGACCGCTGGTAAGTTTTGGCCTATAACTAAGCCTATTAAGCGACAAATATTTCTAGATATTTTTCAGATATGCATAGTGGTGTACCAGTATAAGGAAGTAAGAATTTTTTTAAATATTGAAATCTAAACAGCAGGGAGAAATTCATTCTGGAGTTATTGTATACGTTATCTCCATTAAAATCTCAAGTATTGTTTCAAAACTGTAATAAATAAACGATAAAGGATATAAATAAATAACAGTATTACTATTGTCAGCGGTGACTATTTAAGATGTTAGTTATTTTTTTATTGAAAATAAGCTCTCGTCTGACTAGCTGGTATTAATTGACTCGGTAACTTTAAACCCTTGAAATTGTATGGGTTAAGCAATGCGTATAGTTGCGGAAATATTCATTACGTTAGACATACTAAAACTATTGATAATGATTGTTCTAAATGATGGCTCCTATCAGTAGTATGACTCGGTACCATTATATACACCTTTTTTTTCTATTAAGGAGTAATCTTATCTTAAATCAAAATTAATAATGAAAATAAACCACAAAACCATTTTTTTTTAAAAAAGCTTGGTTTTTGTGGGTGAGTTATAATGCTGGCATTTCCTCGCTTTTACGCTGAGCGATTAAAGTACCAGCTCTTGGATCACCGGTACTACTAGGCGTTTACTTAATTATTTAATAAGCGCCGAGTACTTGTACCTCAAGGTACAAAATAGCTAGGTAGACTTGCGTGAAAACTGTCGATATTTATTATAGTGTATCTACTATAATAATGCTTCCATGTTGTTAAATGGTTTTATTAATACCTAACATACCATTTCAGTGGTTGGCGAGCGTTGTGTCGTTGATCAGAACTGTTTTTTGGGCGAACAAGGGCCGGAACGTCAGGCCTTCTGCGTCCGAGGATATTGCACTTGTCAGTTGCAGTTTAGCCCGAGGGATAATGGGACGCGGTGAGTCAACAAATTATAACAGAAAATCGACATTTTCTTGAGGCAGTTAAGTGGTAAATGTAAAAGCTTCTGCTTTTATGCTTACGTGGTACACCTTATCACTTTGTTAACTACTCCATACATTGAAGATTTGCTATAATCCTTTAGATATTTTCGTATGACTGATCTTTGAACATGTTGTTTCAGTCAAGTGTTCGTCAGCCTTATTTTTATTTTGTTTTATATTAAAGACAACCCGTATAACTGAGTAGGTCATAGGAAAGCCAGAATCTCAAAGCATACATATTTCAGATGCGTCCGTGACGCCCTGTTGGGAGAACTGTGCGAGGACCATCTCCAATGCGCTGGCCCTGGACTGGAGTGTCGCGGCACCTGCCGCTGCAGGGTCAACTGGGTGGCGCACGAGGATATCAATGCCTGTGTCGAGTGTGAGTGAAGGCTTTTGAATTACATTGGGAATAACCATAAATACGCTGTGCCAATTAATTACTAATATCTCTATACTAATCCATAATAATCTATATTAAAGTGTAATGGACTATTAAAACAATAAACAAGCTTAGCTCGTCCGAAATGTGAGGAGCACCGATGGTGGTTTAGGGCTTAGCTCTGAAAAAAAATGGGGTTAAAAAATGATTGTAACATTGTTTTCAGCTGCGAAAATGCTAAACGATTCTTGCCAATACGACGTGCAGTGCGAATCACTGTCGGGGGTGGCGGAAGCCAAGTCTGTGGGCGCGGCTCTGTGCTTGGGCGGTGTCTGCTCCTGCGGATACAACGCCCGCCCTGTCGGCAACCCAGCCCACTGCTGGCATAGAAGACGCCCTGGCCAGGAATGTATCCGGGATGAGGTATACACTATTCTCAGTTTATTTTAAAACCTTTATTGGATATTCGTTTGACTGGTGAATTTTGACTGGCATATCAGTGTTTAATTTTAATAGCTGTAATGATAAATATCAGTTTTCAAAACTATTCATTTATTCTTACATAATATTTTACAATTCAAACATATTAAAACTTGTTCCAAGGAATGTGTATCGGAAGAAGATGAGCCAGGATATTGTCTGGCTGGTCGTTGCACCTGCAAGACCTGTTCCCCGGACGCGAACGACTTCGGTGGTGCGAACAATCTCTCAGCCCCGCCCCTTTACATCGCGGCCATCTTATCTCTAGCCGCCATCTTGAGACACTAGCTGTCAACTGTCAACTGTCAGATGATATTAATATATCGCGGGTGACCAGTGTGAAAAAAATAAAAAAAAATATATTTGTTGTTATTGTGCAATTGCACGATTTAGATTTGTTGGTAGTTTCAAAGTTTATAATAAGTTGTAAATAATATTGTTGATTGTTAATTAATTTAAGGGTAGATGCAGCTCTTCCATTGAGGCAGTATTCTTGTGCAATTCCGTTTTAAACAGAGTAATCCTGGGTAGTTGTATGCCAAAGAAATGTACACAAAATAATCAAATGTGTGTAAATAAAATATTTATTTCACTTTTTGTTTTCTTACATGGATGTAATAACCTCGAATTGCCATAGTGAGTTACTTAAAGCTCAAAACAAAACCTTAAACATATGTTACCTTCTAAACTAAACGAAACTAATAGATTTCTCATACTTATTTTATACTTATCTCGATACTTATTTTTATGGTAAATTCGTCTACTTAGAAAAGCAAAATGTCAGGATCATACAAATTATCCATAAAAACAAACGCGTAAAACCTTTAATCTAATACTTAAAGGAGCATTGTAACTAAATGACTTTTCGACAATCTTGGTCAAGAAACACCATAAATTAAAACAAATATAACATTTCAATAGTTAATCCAAATATGGCAACACACAAACACAGGTAGTTTATCGTTCAGACATACCATATTATTCCGTATCATTCGATCGTGGTACACACGTGGGTATTGTTCTTGTATTCGAACTAGATGTAGTGAAAGAAGCCCTTATCACTCTGCGTACACTTGGAGAGCCCGCGGAGTAGACCATTGGGTTTAGGGCTGAATTGAGGTAACCCAGCCAAGTGCACCATTGCCATGCCGAGTCACTAACACAATCACAGAGCGAGTCTGAAAACCAAAACCAAAAGTGACAACATCAGAGATATTCGAATGGAAATCTTCGCGCTCCAGTCATTATTATTAAAACGAGAGTACCCACACACACACATACACAGTACAAACAAACGCAATACACACATACACACTAATAAACAAAGGCGTATTGTGGCAAAAATAAAAAAATGGGATCCAGCGGATTTTTATCGTGTAAGCAATGCGGATTGCTTACACGTGTTTTGAATTGACTTGGGCTAGCCGATTTGTATTAGAGATAAACGTACCTAATGGCAACATGATGAAGAATGGTGCCCAGCACACGAAGAAGAGAGCCATCAGCATTATTATGATGCGCGTGGCACGACGTTGACGAGTCATTATACCGCTCCTAAAATGATAAAAGTGCTTAAAACATGCTTGGAAGTCTAAATAGATCTGTAGTCTGAATAGATCTTATATCGATTTAGCTCAGAGAGCTCAGTCCCGGGATAGTTCATTGCTTGAGTATCCTTACAATGCTTTTGTTATTTGAATAAGTCATGTAATTTTATTTGAAATATTTATTTTAAACGAGAAACTGTCGAGTTTCTTGCCGGTTCTTCTTGGTAGATAATATCCGAACCGGTAAAGTGAAAAATAACAATTCAAAAGTGTCTTTATAAACCCCTACTTGAAGTAATTTGAGTTTTAGTTTAGGACTAATAATATTTATACATTGCATTTCTTATTAGATTATTAATTATATCTTACTTTAAATTATTCGCAAATCAATTATATTTAGACACTCATTGTTATACTAACATAGTTCGTGGTGACTTAAGGGGTGTAGGCAACTTAATGCCCCTCGAAGTTCCTGGAATTGTCACACGGATTCTTTTAGGAACATCACATCTGAAAATAAAAACTCATCTGTAACTTCCAGTATCAGACTCCATCTTTACCTCAAACGGGAGGGTCTATGAAACACAGCTTGTGTGCAAAACAAAAGGTCATAGTAGAAGAGTCTTTCTTAAAACTTTAAATTTGATCCCATTGGAGACGTACCTTGAGTTACATCGCACAGGCGCTTAGTAAATAATGAATAATTAGTACGACCCACGAGCGAATGCTTTTCTCGCTCAATTTTTAATTGTATTGTAGTGTTTTATCAACAAATTGTGTGTTTGTATAAAATTTATGAATATTTTAATGATATGACGTACATTGGAGTCGTATTTGCATTGTGATCTGTAGGTTTACGTGTCGGTGTTCTATCTAATCCCGTTCTTACTATATCTTGATTCTGTAAATAGAAAATACACTTATTTATTTAAGAAAATGTAACAAGCCACAGAAGAAATCACAAAAATAGGGTACAGGGAATTAAGGTAAGCTTTTTAACACGTATCACAGATAAATAGAAAAAAAATGAGACGTAAACATAAATTAAGTAAAAACAACACATTACACAAATGTAATGTTTATAAAAATATCGTAAAAACATAGAAAAATACATATAATTTAGATTAAACCAAAATACGCATAAAATTTAAACAAATTGAGTTTTAAGTTCGTAAGGCCTTTACAACATTTGTTTGGAAGGTTTGGCACAGCTTAAGGTCAAGCTTGCGTATTGGTATTGGCTCTGAACCCCATCTGAACTAAGGATCTCCTGGATGACCCATGGACCGACGACATCACAAAGTTTGCAGGTTGTAAATAGTTGTAGGCTTCCGGCTATGTCCAAAGGTAGATTGAGTGGCTGGTAATGATATATTGTATCAGCATTGGAAACCATCATTGCAAAAAGACTCAGGGTCTTTACCCAGACCTCACTGGGGGAAAGGATTGATAAACACTCATTAGCCATAACCTTCAGCTTCATCATCACAGCCTTAAATCTTTACCTGAGCTTCCCGATAAGGTGATCGTCCTCGATGAAATCGTATGGGTGGTGGTGAAGAGAGCGCTTGAATAATGTAACCGTACATCACCAGCATCATGGTTGCCGGGATGTAGAAAGAGAATGAAATACTGAAAAAGACGTACCTAAAACACAAAGCGTCAATATTAAAAATCAAATGCAGCTTTCAATCTTGATTAATTATAAAATTATAAGCTCCTATAGTCAAAAGTCGCCTTAAACATTATTTAAAATAAATCATTTCACATTACCTGAGTGTCTGATTGAAATAAAATGAGATTGAACCATTAAATATTAGAACAATACATTAATTAATAAGTTTTACTTAAAAGTTTATTCGTCTAGCCTTTATAACTGTAATATCAGATGTGTTGGTCAGATATATTACCCTATATTAGTATTAACAGTACACGCTTTAGCCAACTCTCCGGGGTGAAAGTGATGAGGGGAAGGAACAACAGCAGCAGGAAAGGCGACAGCAATGGCCACAGGCCACACGATGCAGGACAGCAGTCTAGCCTTCTTCGCACGTCTGGCTTTTGACAGGGGTGCGGTGATGCCAGACCAACGCTCCCAGCCCAAGACACAAAGCGAAAGTATGGATGCTGTACAGCATAACACGTCCAATGTGCCCCAAAAGGCGCAGACGATATGCGCTGAAAGTTATAAAACATTTATTAACAAAAGTTACGTGTTAGTACATAGTATTTTATTCCAAGGCGAGGCGAAAAGACTCAAAAAAACTTAAAATACAACCTTTACAACAAATAACATAAATTATTTTGCTGAATAGGTTTTTTATCATCTTAATTAATGTTAGCATTTGAATTGTTTGAATATTTTAACTAACGCTTAACATAATTGACTTAAACATTAGTAACTTAAGCCGGTTATCATCAGTTCTACGCACACTATATATTAAATTTAATGATTTTAATAAGTTTTTGCTCTTTTTAAACTATTATAATAAATGAATTGTTAATAAATGAAAATGATGTGTTACTTAAGTGGTTTATTATTATATTTTAATTGTTGATACAACTGTATGCTAGATCTAAGTATCAGGCACAAAAGGCACAATCTATAAACCATTAGTTACACCAATAAATGTTACTGAAATTGTGTATTTCACATAAACATACTTACGCAAGTGAAAAACGAACAGTTCCCTTGCACCTGCGATGGGCAAGACCACGAAACCAACCAGGAAATCAGCGACAACTAAACTTATAAGCGGGTAATGTGTGGGTGACCGTTTCACCCGTATCATTGCTGTTATCATGCAGAGGTTGCCGATCAGAGTTGCGATAGTTATACCAGCCATTGCAATCCCGGCCGCCAGCCATGATGTTGTAGTTTCGCCTCGAGGTGGCAGCACTGAAATCGTTAGAAATCAACATTGAGCTTTTTTTCTTATTAAAAAGAATTTGTATGTGGGCTACAGTTTTAAAACCAACAAAGTCCATCACATTTTTGCTTTTTATACGTTTGTGAAACATTATAAATAAACTAATATGGTACAAAGTGATCAATTTCCCAAAAAGCACTAAAAGTTAATCAAATATATACTACGCTATTTGACACTTAAAATCGCTTCGCCGAAATTGATATCACAAAGTAAGCAGTCCAACAGAGGTTCAGGGTTCCTCTAATCCCATTTTATATAATAATATAAAATAATAATTTTAATAATACAAGTTTAAACCAGTAAAGATATCATGAATAATTCTAATTATCCTTTTGTTTTAGAACTAAATTTTAACAAATGAGGGTAAGAATAAAGAAATTTAGGTAAGCAGTAAGCTAGTAGGTATTATTTCTTAACTCCCAGGGTTAGTGCTTACCCGGATTACCATAATGAGATTAACTACTATTTTATATTTACATGTACTTTAATTGAAACAAATGGTCTAAATAGGATTAATTAATATATTATTAATGTGTATAGTATAAAGGGGTTACTTACTTTTTATCCAGAACACATAGTAAAATGTGTTTTTATCATTTTCACATATAAACTTCACGATACACTTTTATTATGAACTTTGAGGGTACCTAACTTTAAAACTTGACAACGACTATTATTGTACTTACCCAGTGAATTCTATGTCAGATTTGACATATGAAAAAATAAATATTATTTCTTGTGTGTAAAGAAATTAAGAAGATTAAGAGAGGATTTAGAATTTTTAATTATCGATGAATTGACAAATATTTTTCGGTTAACCAAAAAGATATACAAATGCTCTGTGGAAAACCAAGACGAGTAAGGACTGCCACAGCGGGACGAGTATATTTCAGCTACGTCTATAGTGTTGTCTAACTGTATACCACTTTGAGGGAATGCTACAGAAATTAATCTTATTTTTGCGTGACAGGCTGTCCGTCAATCTACCAAACGGGCCCCGAGAGAATCAATTCGTACAACATCATTACAGAATGATGTTTAAGCTTTTTTAAAATGAATTACTGTTTGGTTTGGTACTGTTACCTAACCAGTATATTCAAAAAAAGTAAGTTGTCTGGTGATTGTCACAAGTTTTATACAAGAAATAAGGATAAGCTGTTACCACTACTAGGCTCCATAGTACGTTATGTGTACGCGTCTAAAATATTTCAAGCAATTTGTTGATTTTTGAAAAAGATTTTCTATAAAATATCTAATTATTTTGATGAAACAGTAAACATTGTATTAGGATCACCATAAAAACAGCCAAGTTTTTTCTTGCCCGCTTCTTTACAGCGTGGTCGCGTCCGAGCAGATTCAAAATTATCGTAAGTCTTTTATTTTGATGAAATGTAATTGTTTTTTAAAAGGGCTCGTTAATAGGAAAGAAAACCAAGTGAATTTTATTTATTCCTTTATTGTCATTACGGGGAAAATATAATGTACTCTCCACATACAAGAATCTTACAAAAAAAATGCATTCCATAGAAATAATAATAAAAAATTATTTACATGCACCTTACGAACTATTAACTTAACTAACGATTTGATACAGTAAAAGGCACAGATTTGAAGATCATGCTAAAAAAAATCTTGTACAACTAAAGTTAACATAAAATTGTCTTTCTAGCTTTATTTTAATAGCGGTTGATTTAACTTGTAATTAACTCGACAGTGCCAGACTAACTAGACTCGATATGGGTTGAGATAGGATCTTGAGTAGTATTTCATTTTTTATCTGACAAAGGTGAACGACCTCGGATTGTCAGTGCCAATATGAACGTGAACCGTCCAACAGCGGTTTAACAATTGTTTTTTTTTTCGATTTGTACTTGACGATTACAGAATGCATTAACGCAAGCACGCGTACACTTTGTACCCAAATAATTGGCGTCATTCCCGTTTCTTCGATTGGAATGTACACATGGAATAAACGCAAATTGAATGAAATGTGTCGTCGCCACCGCTAGATGGCGTGAATTCGGAAACGACGCCTCACATCTAAATTATTGAAGGGGTACCCGGCTCATTGGCACATAACGATGACACACGAACTTACAGCTAAATGTTAAATATAATAAAAATTGCTATGTACACAGGCGTAACTTATGATAATATGATACAATTGTTTTTTTTTTTTTCATATTGAGCATGGTCCCAACGAGTAATGGAATGGTGAGATCTTGTACTAATGTACTGATTTGGAGGTGACGGACATGAGACAATCGATTTTTTCTTATCATTGCTTTCGCAAAATTAAATTTAATACAAATGACAATGGACAATACATACGTATTAAAAAAACTTGGTTTTTTTTTTCAAATAATATAAATCCAAACCTATTATTAGTAAATTGAATATGTAATATAATCGTCGTCACCTCTAACAATAAATTGGAAGCAAAACAATGGAATGATACGGAATGAGCGGTTCTAATATAACTAACAGAGTCGCGTAACCGCGAATCGTCACTTCAATCTCATTTTCATAATTTAACGACTTACATAAAATCTACACAGTGCTAAATCGCACATAAATTATTTCATACGAAAATCTCGCTTAATCTCATAAGCTGAATTAAAAAAAAAACTACCTTTAACAAAAACAAACAACGCCCATTAAATTCTGGTGTATTCAACAATCGTGTATTAAACTACGCTCGTAAAATTTTGATGAATAAATATCTTAGCCGCTATGCGTCTTGTCTATGGGTAATACACCAAAAAGTTTACATTCGTTAGTCTTAACTAGGTACACGTCATGGCTGTACATCAGTCTATACGCTACGGCACGAGCACCATTGCAGTCTGTGGCGCTACTCGAACGCTGTTCTCAATTCAAAAGAGGCAAAACACGCGCCACTTTCGCGAATTCCATTTTCAAATGTATCAGCTAAAGTTAATTTACAATACTTTGCACTTTTGCCGCGCGATTTAGTCCTCTCTTTACACGTCCGTGAGTAACAAGATAAAAAAGGTCATCAATAAAAAGTTCTCCGAAAGGAGGTTTTATACACATTGGCCGTTCACAAACCGTCTTTTAAATGTAAATAGCTTCCGTCGCACCTTTATTGGACTGCTGCATGTCGTTAGGCGAGAGCGCGGCTCGGTCGGACCAGTCCGAGTGGGGGGACTGCGTGAGGGGGGTTTGCGGGGAGGGGGTCGACCAGTGGTCGGGGGACTCGGGCGAGGGGGTCGGGAACGTGTCTCCCATGCCCCAACTGCCGTAGAGGCCTGAAACAAAGGCACATTAGACCGGTTTTTAGATAAGCCAAAAAGAGAAGAACGAACCGTTATAATTTTGTATTTTTTTTTAGATTTTTTGCAGAAATAAGTACTCACCGGACATGATATTGGTGATCGCGGGGTGATGAGCGGCCTGCGCGTGAGACAGCGCCGCCGCGTGCGTCATCACCGCTTGGAGTTGGGCGTTGTGTTGTCCATTCGCACCTGGTGATGAAAATACATTTATGATATGATTTAACATTTTGTATTGATATTCAAACAAATATATGACATTTAATTAAACTCAAGTCAATTAAACAAAGAATATCGTAAGGATAGCCATTACGCTAAAAAATTGTAATAGAAATACTTACTGAGATGCGCAAGCGCAGAATAAGCCGCGGCGTCCAGCTGGTGTTGGTGATGGTGCCTCATGGCCGCCATGTGGGCGGGGGACGTCGGGAGGGACGGCCGGGATTTGCCGGGAGAAGGCGAGCCTGTGGGAATTCGTTCATTTTAGGTTAATTCTCGATTTGGAAATCTTTTATCGGTATAATTATGGCACATTTCTCTTCAACGTAAGCGCTTACATTAAACATTACAGATTTCGAATTGTTTTTATTTAAACAATTTATGATGAATAAAACGACTGGACCAAAGAATAAAAGTCTTTACAACCGTGAACATGGCGAAGCTGTGACGGAGAATTGCCAGTTCTTCTAATCCATAATTTGGCAACTGGCATTCATATATCAGTCTTAATTTTTTGACGATTCAATGTAAGAATGTATACCTGTATGAATAAATATTTTGATTCGAGTAAGTTTAAAAAAGAAATTACCAATATACGCGTGTGGCGACGTCGTCTGGTTGCTGTGGGCCGGCGAATGGTTTGAGTAGGGTGGCGAAAGAGATGCGCCCGCGCTACTTCCGAATTGTAGTACGCCTCCAGACTGCAAAATAAAATACAATATATATTTCTATAACCGATAACAGCACAATGATAATTGCATATTTATAAAAAAGATCAAAAATAATCTAAATACACAAGAATAAGACTAAGTGCATATATTAATAGAATCTTCATAAGATCAGATGATCTTGACTTCAGATGATCTATATAAAAATAAATAGATTCTGCAATAGTTATTAAAACTTAATAAATTCAGTCCACAGAGCATCTAAATTAACATAAAAGCTAACTTATCTTATTGAAGCGAGTTTAGCACACACAAACACTTTAATCATACACCTCGGAAGACACTGGACCCAAGGAAATATTCCAGAGAAGGTTCCACCATTATTTTTTAAAATTGTGTATGAAAATGATGAGTGAGTTATAAGCCTGAGCGGATTAAAGCATGATGTACAACTGACAAGAGAAAGACGCCAAGGCATTGAGAGAGAATTTCCTTTTCGAAATATATACCTTGACACAGTCTTCATAGCTTGGCGGTTGTTTGTGATGAACGAGCTGTTCCATTCCTGGGTATTGGGCCATCGCGTTGGAATACAGCGACGTCGCGTCGTATGGCGACGGCAGATCCTGAACGAGAATGAATGAGTCAATACATTTTCGTTCAAATGACTCGTTCGTTCGTGAACGTAACGTTGGTCCGTACTTTATGTCGCTCGTTACTACAATATTGATGTTAGAAAGCAAGCGATGATTTTTCATTATGTCAGTGCAAATACCTGTAAATTTTGTAGGGGCGATTCGACGGGACTCAGACTGAACCTCAGGGACTCCACGCTTTGTGGGACTTCTTGAGCAACTTTTTTATTGTTCTTTTTGACACTCGCCTTCCTGTAAAGAAACAAATAAATTCATATATAAAAAAATAGTTTTAGTTAGCAAAACTGTTATAGATAAATTGATTTAGGACCATTACAAAGTCATATCTATTAGAAATAAATGTGTGTACCATTACTGAGCTTTAAATTTGTAATTATTTCCAATTGCAATATGTACTTGTTATGTAAAACCCACCGTCGTATTTGCGAAGCCTGCAGATTGGTGTCGTACTGGTCCTGAGGGCTGTCGGGGCCCGCCTTGGCTCGGGCCTTCTTCGGCTTGCCTTTCGTCGCCGAGCTGATCACCGTCGGCTGACTTATCAGTTGCGGATGTGGGTTCGGTGATGCTGTAATGTAACATGGACATATTAAATCTGAATCAGAACAATTCTGCATAAATTCTTTAAAATAGTCCTCAACACATTAAAAGGATAAGACCTATCATAGTCTTGAGGACTATTTTCTCGACAATCTGTGCTTAATAGAGTTTTTGAAGTTCCATATAAATAATGGACTTACTCATGAGATGATGGTGTTGGGGCCTCGGACAATGCTCGTCCAATAACCGCACAATGTCGTCGTGCATTCTCTCTTGGGCGACGTCTCTCGGCAGCCGATCCATGTGATCCGTTATTTCCCGATTCGCCATCGCGTCGAGCAAGGCTTTGCAGGCGCCGTACGAGCCTTCACGAGCGCCGAGGAACAGAGGAGTCTCATCCTGAAAGGGATATTTCTAATTAGGTAAGGAAAGTACAAGTAAGTACTCTCATATTCACACATATGTAGTACTACTACAAATAATGGAAATAAATCAAGGTATGAATGTGCATATATATGCTGCTGTGATTGTAATATTACAAGCACAAAAAATATTCTAAACAGAAATTAACAAAGAAAAAGCTATAAAGAAAACCCTACTTTTTAAAGAACAAAAACAATAAACAAAACTGGAATATGATGAATTTCAATTATATGGTCTGTGTGCCTGTTAATGCTATAATGACTGTTTACTATAGATATAGAACAACCTGCAACCTGCTTGTCTTAAAGATTTTCAGAAGTAATATCGTGTTAAGATAAGTACCTTATCATCCTGTGCGTCCCTGTTGGCCCCATGCACCAGCAGCACATTGACGGCGTCCACGTTGTTGACAGCGGCCGCCCAGTGCAGCGCCGTCTTCCCGCTGTTGTCAGCCGCATTGATGTCCGCATCTGCATTTATTAAATCCTCCACCATGCCTTCTATTGCCAATCTGGAAAGAACATTCATATTGAAACAAAGGCTTGCTGAAGGAGCCTTTACGTGGAAAAATATTTTTTTAACATGTAAAAAATTGGAGTAGAAATTCAAATTGGTTCATAAAAGAAAAGATTATAAAATTACTAGGGCTATATTATAAGTAAATTAAGTGATTTTTTTTGCCTTTTTTATGAAAGAGAAGACAAATAAGCATGTTTGCCTTTCAACCACTTTGAGTGAATACAATGGACCGCCATATAAACAGCAGAATCTTACCTTGCAGCCAATATCAACGGCGTAGTCCCGTCATGCATTCTCGCGTTAAGGTTAGTAGCTCTGTTCCGCAACAGAATCTGGAAGACCCCCATGGCATCAGCGGCAACAGCAGAATGCAAAGGCGTCCTTCCGGTGTTGTCTTGTGAGTTGGCATCTGCGCCTGCGTCGAGCAGTCGCTTAGCTGCGTCTGCGCGTGCGTATCTGTAAAAATATATTAATAAACCACTTCCTTTTGATATGCTATGGAGAAATATTAAAATGAAACCTACCGAGCGGCGAGGTGCAAGCTGGTCTCCCCAGTCTTATCCATCGCGGCGTTTAGCTGAGCTCCTTGAGCCACCAGCTCGGAAATTATGTGAGCGGTCTGCTCATCTTCCACGTCAGATCCGGTGTCCAAGCCGCCGCCACGGATAGCAGCAACCATCAATGGAGTCATGCCGAGGGGACCGCGAGCATTAACATCGACATGCCCATCATGCTATAAAAGTACAAACGTTTTAATTTGGTCTTAATAATAATACTATTTGAGAAATAAAAAAAACACTCACAATAGCTGGCGGGGTCATCATGCTGGGTGGAACCCTAATGTCCGCAGCGTCCAAATGTTGTTGGGTCCAGACTCTGCCTGGATCATGAGTTGCTTCTTCGTAGTCCGTGATAGCGGTGTGATCGGATGCATAGCCTCCTGGAGCGATTGAATCTCCAGGGCCACGAGCTCTCTTTGCCCTCGGCGGCGCACCATCATCATCCTCGTCAGACCAATGCGGTGGCACCATGTGACCTCCATTGATATCCACGTCGATACAACCCATAGAACCCTTGTTTAGGTTTCTCATCTCCTGGCCATCGGGACCTCTGCGTCTGGACCTTCGACGGGATGATGAGCTGTTGGTCATGAATCCTTCTGGGAACCACGTGACGCCTTGCATACGCTTCCTTTGGGCTGTTACCAGGACCCCGAGTAAGAGACCGGCTAATAGGACTAAGATTACTCCGATAAAAACGTACTTGGAGTTTGTAGGAAGGTCCGGGTTGATAATTGACGGCACGCCTTTCACTTGGTAAATTGGAAAGTCTGATGATAAGGAATGTTTGGAGGCCGTGGCCGCCAGAAAGTCGGCAGCCTCACGAGCTGAGAAGAAACACTCAGAGCTGGACAGCGTGGTACACTTTCTGTTATCAATCTCCAGATATACCTGTACCCCAGATTGTCCTCTCTCCGTAAAAACGATTTGATGTTTCTTTCCGAATTCCGTGTCCTGCAGACCGACATCTGTCGTACCCTTCCAAGGATACACCATGTCATTTCCGAGGTGGTCTTTCTTGATCAGAACTGTTGTGCGTAGCTGGTGGCCCAAATCTCGCAGAAAGGCAACGGAATTCTCTTTGAACGTCCTCATGTCCATCAGGAGGATCACGGAAATGACGCCCTCGGCTAGATCCGGTGGTTCATTTTCACAATCCAATCCGTCCCAGTTGCATTCAGCATTATTGCATCCATAGTCACAATGGCCGTTGGCGTAGTGTTTCTGACAATACGCGTCGTAGATCGGGTTACATTTCTGAAGTGACTTTTCACAATCTCTGCCGTCGAATAGGCAGGCCTGCGTGTTACAGACCTCATTGCATTCGCCGTTCATAAACACTTCCCAACATTTGATCGGGGCCGTGCAGTTGGCCCATGGATTGATGCCGAGTGAGCAATCGTTCCCATCAAATTCACACGCAAACGTATTGCATTCTTCGTCACAATGATGGTCGCCCTGTTTCTCTTTGCAACCCATTTTCACACACTGCTCTCTTTGGAAAGCAAGATCCAATTCTTGTAAAGTCAAAGAGGGGTTCTGACCGTAGACACCGGTCACTGGACTTCCGTAACCACCCCTCGAGTGAGGGTCGTGAATGTCACAGGTTTTTCCCGTCCACTGTCTCGGGCAATAGCACAAGTAGTCGCCAGGCTTATCTATACAACGCGCTTCGGGGTGTTTACAGGGGTTGCTGAGGCATTCATTCATGGAGTCGATTTCGCAGTTGACACCCGACAGGCCCGACGGACAGTCGCAAACGTAATCCCCAATCTCGGACGTTCGACAGTAGCCTCCGTTTTGGCAAGGGTTCGAATCGCAAGCGTAGCCAGAATACTCGCAGTTCTTGCCGTAGAAGCCTTCGCTGCAAAGGCATTCGTGCCCACCCTGGATCGCCGTGCAGATCCCTCCATTTTGGCATGGGGAATTGGCGCAGAAGTTGACTTTGGCGTCGCAGTGCCTTCCCATATAGCCCGGTTTGCAGTTGCAGTGGTAGTCGTTGATTAGTTGTACGCAGTCCTGCGTTCCTGGATTCGAGCACGGGTTGGACAGACACTCGTTGATGTCTCCCTCGCACCTGGGGCCGACGAAGCCAGCCGGACATTTGCACTCGAAGCCACCGACTTTATCGATACAAGTTCCGTTGTTGTGGCAGGCGTCTTGCGTGCAATCGTTGACGTTGATTTCACAGATCTTGCCAAGGGTGCCGAATGGGCAGGAGCACGAGAAGTTGTTGATTAGGTCGTGGCAGGTGCCACCGTTCTGACACGGGTTGGGAAGGCAGTCGTTGACGTTCAGTTCGCAGTTCTGCCCTTGGAATCCTTTGGCGCATTGGCATTGGTACGTCCCCACCAAGTCCTTGCACTGCGCTCCGTTTTGGCACGGGGCTGATTCACACTCATTGATTTCCTTTTGACAGTAGGATCCGGTATATCCATCTAAGCAGTGGCAGCGATGGGAGTTGCCGATGTCCTCGCATGAGCCGTTATTGCAAAGTTGCTTCAGCTTGACACCTGTGACGAAAAAGTGGAGTTATTGACGGAAATGTATGTTGTGTTATAATAAAAAACAAATGATGTTATCATTACTATTATGCTGATAGATTAATAAAATTCACCTTTCCGTAAGCTTGCATCTTTGCAGGACACCATTTCAACGTCACACAGTTTTCCCGACCAACCAGGCGCACAGGTGCACGTGTACTGCGGCCCCTTTTGCGAGCACGTAGCGCCATTTTCACACGGATTGTTCTCACACCTACGCAATTGAGATGAATTATAATCAGAATCATGTTTTGACCACGCATTTTAAAATGTATTTATTAAAAAACAATAAACAATTAAAATTGTTAACAACCACTTTCAATACTAAAAGTAAGTTTACATAGGTTACGCGGCCTCAGCTCAGAAGAATCCACAAAAAACTCAGTGGGTTATCATCCTCCAGTGATTACCATGAAAAGATATGTTTCGTTACTTACCAATCGACAAAGGTCGCGCAGTGTTTCCCGGTGTAACCATACGGACAGTGGCAAGTGTAGTAAGTCACGTGATCGTGACAGGTGGCGCCGTTATCGCAAGGCGAGCTATCGCACATATTAATACGGAACTGGCAGTTGGAACCCGTGTACCTGTGAAGGAATTTATATAAAGTTAATGGCCAAATTAAACGTCATTAATTTTTATTAAACATAATATCATTTAACTACTCAAAAGTGGGTATAACCAGACATAGATAACAGACGCGTCCGCTAGCACGAGCTCTAAATGATGCCTGCACGAGCTTCACGCTTGCGTCCTGTTACTTCATATTGTTAAATTGTGATGAACTTTGGAAATAAATATTTAAACCACTCAACACTCACCCAGGTGGACAGGAGCAGTTGTATGAGTTGATTCCGTCAATGCAGGAGCCGCCGTTCATGCAGCTGGAGTCTGTGCAGTCCTCGTCATTGGTTTGACAGTTGATTCCGGAGAAACCCAACGGACATGTGCAGGTATACGACGCAACGTACTGGAAGAGAACGTTATGTACAATTAAACCACTATACATGATCTTTTTTTTTTTTTTTATGTGAGAGGAGGCAAACAAGCAGGCGGGTCACTTCGAGTGATGTGCCAATCGCCGCCCATGGACACCTGCAACGCCAGGAGGCTTACAAGTGAGTTGCCGGCCTTTAAGGAAGAGGAACGATCTTTTTATATATTGGACAATGTATATTTGATTGGTTTTCGTCTGCGTGGTTTATATACAACAGGAGTTTGGAAATTCGGTATATAAATGTTAGAGTTCTGGTGAAAATGTTATATAAACTTTCATCCCTTATTTTAACCCCTTTAACCTTTTTTGTCGTGATAAAAAGAAGCCTATTTCCAGACCTTACTCCATTGAAATCGGTTCGGTAGTGTAAGTGTGAATGCGTAACATACATACAGAGACTTTCGTATTTATAACATTAGTATGGATTAGTCGTACCTGGTTACACGTAGCACCGTTCATACAGGGTCGTGACTGACACTCGTCAACGTCGACCTCGCAGTGTTTCCCGGCAAAACCACTTGCGCATACGCAGTTGTAATCGCCAATACTGTCCAGGCATGTCGCGCCGTTCTGACAGGGAACTGGAAGACACAAATGGTTTCAACTTACTGGTCCATGTAACTTAATACATAAAAAGATTTGTCTTTATCATCACATATTTATTTCACCTGTACACAAATATAGTTAAAACTTACAGGAAGCGCAGTCGTCCGTATTAATGGCGCAGTCCTTGCCCTCGTAGCCTCTCGCGCACAAACAGGCGTAGGAGCCTTCTGTGTTGATGCAAGTGGCTTCGTTGTGGCAGGGCGCGGTCACCATACACTCGTCAACGTCCCGTTCGCAGAGCGCGCCTGTCCAGCCGACGGGGCATTGGCAGGTGAACTCCGCGTACGAAGCCTCCGCCACGCACCGACCGCCGTGTCGGCATCTGGAAAGGGGGGGTTGGGGTATCAAACTTAGGCTTTGTGAAGAAGGGAATATCTGAAGTCAAGTCTTAGTCCTTAATTTTCTTACTCTTTCTATCGAATTGTGTTACTGTGATGAAAGGACTAATACTGAACACACAATTGACGTGTATAAAACTCACTGGTTGGGTTGACATGGATCGAGTGTATTCTCGCAGTTGCGCCCCGAATGCGGTGGTGCGCACACGCACCGATAACCGTTGACAAGATCGATGCAAGAGCCGCCGTGGAGGCACGGATTACCAGCACAGTCGTCGATGTTTGTCTCGCAATTTACACCTGGAAGATCAATTACCTTTATGTAATAAATAATATAAAGATTCAGTTCATACCAGTAGGCTTTTCTCCGTGAGCTCGTCCACCTGGGTTTAAAAACGGATAATCGAATTATAAATGGCAGAGGTCTGGCGAAATTGCCATCAATTTCAAACCTTATTTTTGCCAAAAGCCTATCCTATACCAAATTTCATCGAAATCGCTTCAGTCGTTTAAGCGTGAAAGCGTACATGCGTACTTTCGCATTTCTAATATTAGTGGAGCTTTTTTTTAACAGCTTTTGTTAATCGGATGTTAAAATGTTTGTTTTAAAATTAGTACCATTGAATCCAAGAACACAGTCGCATTTATACGCATTGAGCCTGTCGTGGCAGGTGCCGCCGTGTTGGCATGGATTGGAACTGCACTCGTCTATGTCCCTCTCACAGCGTTGACCTTAAGAAAAACAAAATGTTAAAGATTTCTTTATAGAATATCTTTTCCACATCTTATGTTCTTACAGAACTAAATGTGGTGTGAACTTTAGCACACCAGAATTCAACTTATGGCTAAGGCCGTGTTCCAAATTTAACCAGTCAACTATGGGCTAAAATCATGTAGTTTAGATAAACTACGTATATAAATTGAATTTCATTAAATTAGGATTGTTAACCACTAAAACCGAGTTGACATGGCTTGGCTGCGCGCCCTCAGCCAAGAAGAACCAACAAAGAAACTCAGTTGTAATTTTCTGGTAGTCGTTTCATTCATCAATTAGTAAACCTAATTTCCAAGCAGCAGTATCCGTAGTAATATTTTTATACTAAGCTTTTTTTAATTACATTCAGACATGACCGATTCAAATTCATCAATTGACAAGTCTTGGATAGCCTAAAAACTACTCAATTTTTTAAAAAATTATATCTGATTCATACCTCCATATCCCGGTAGACAATGACAAATAAACTGATTAACTCCATCTTCGCAAGTACCACCGTTGATGCAAGGGTTAGACGCGCACTCGTTAACGTCGGACAGGCATCTGAAATAAATTATTATTATTTATTTATTTACGCAAAATTTATTGCAGTTAAACAGTAAAAGTAGATGATGTTAATAGATGATAATACGTATAAGAGCAACGCGGCCATATCGCTAATAAGCGATGTGTTCCAGGCAACCCACAAAATAAAAGAACACTAACATTACAATTGGATTGCAAGAGGTACCAAGCATACAAAAACACAACACAACACACAATTAAGTAAAACAAGAAAAATAGGCTAATTTATATCTAACAATATAATAATTACATGGCGGTCAATAAAGAAGAGATTTAAAAGATGATAGTAAGGAGACTGATCCGATAGAATCGGGAATTGATATAAAAGACTGACAGAAGAGAACTATCTAGAAGAGGGGGCAAACGAGCAGGAAGCACACTATAAAGGTGAAGTAGGCATCGACACTCAGGTGGCAAGGAGCTCGTGGGTGCGTTGCCGGGCTTTGAAAATGGAACACTACTTGAACTACAGAATATAAGACACTAGTATATGTATACAATTAAAGTATGTGTGTGGAGGAAGGCAAGTATACATTTCATCCAACGGAAAAGCATCCTTTGACAAGTCGAAACCACTGACTGGCCGGAAGGCCCAAGGTCGAGGGAACTTCGTTAGCGCGCTTCATTTGCACTCGCAAATTATAGATGTCGTTAGCGACAACATTTTGAAAAATTGTTTTTTTTTTTACTATTTTTATATCGGAAGGACGACACTGTCAAGAAGCTCGCTGGCTTATGTTCAAATACCTTTTTTTACCAATAAAAAAAGCTAACGTTGTTCCCACTACAAAGATGTGGATTTCTGTTATAGAAAAGAGAATTGCTTAACAGTGTTAGATATTTTGATGACCAAAATGTTTTGCTTTTGTCTGCTCCTTCTCATGGTACACGAATGATGATTTGCAGAATAAAAATGTATCCGAATACATACCTCGCGTCATAATACCCTCTGGGACACTCGCAGCGGAAGCCATTGATGCGGTCAATACATTTGCCCCCATTAGCACAAGGGTTGGACAAGCATTCGTTAATGTTTGTCTCGCAGTGTTGGCCAGTGAACCCCGGGATACATTCACATGTATACCTGAGGAATTGTATTATATTTTTAAAAAAATCTTTCAAAATATCCTCACTCCAATTTGGAGTAACTAGCAAAGCTTTTGATATTGAAAAACTCGTATCTCGTATGTGAAGAAGCCTGTGAAGCCATGCGTAATATGAATGAAACTTACTCAAAATAATTGTTGCTGCATGTGAAAGAAAAAATAAGCATTAATATATATTAAATGTTTTATAGCAATTAGGCAGGCCCTACAGCATGTTTTTTACGCGTTTCAATCCGTTAGAAACGCGACGTAGCTGTAAATTTTAGTATGTAGAAACATTTGGTACAGACCTATTTATACCATCGATGCAGGTTGCTCCGTTTCTACAAGGATTTGAGTAGCACTCGTTAACATTAATTTCGCAGTTACGCCCTGACGTACCAGGCTTACATCTGCACTGGTAACCATCTATGAGGTCTTCGCAATGACCTGTGGAATGATATAGACAAAAAAATAATTGAAGGTAGTTCAAGAAATTGGCCACTAGCGCTAATAACCAATACCGGTATAAAATAATAAAATGGCGTGTGTCTCATACCTCCAAATTGACAGGGATTCGACTCGCACTCGTTGATCTGGGTCTGGCACACCCGACCGGTGTACCCGGGGTGGCAGTTGCATGTGAAGCTGTTATCGCCATCAATACACTCACCACGGTGGCATGGTGCTGATAAGCAGTCGTTGATATTTGTTTCACAGGACATGCCTAAAAATAAAATTAATTGAATCGACAATTCCTAAGTCAATAATCCAACATTTTTAAAAGATATCACTTTCAATCGTTATTAATATACAAACTTTAATTTGAATTGTCTTAAATACTCAGAGAAAAATCTTAGGCTCAGATAAAAAGTCATATTCACAAATAGGTGAAAAACAGACGGCCATTTAATTTCCTAATAATATTATATTGCATAAAATATACAAGTCAATAATCATATATATTTTTTTGTTTTTGTGTAGTTTATTAATTGACCGTTGCGTCTGGAGATGTAACGTTAGGTTTAATTGATATAATCGAAATAAACTTGGCATATCTTAAGTTTAATAAGGTATACGAAGCTTTTTTCTAATTCTTGACAACTTACCAGTATATCCAGGTGGGCATTCACAAGTATAACCAGCAATGGAATCGTGACACTTTCCACCATTACGACATGGACTGGATGCACAATCATCTATATTCACTTGACAACGTGCGCCAGTGAAACTAAAAAAAAATAAACCATCAAATGTGTATTTTGACACTAGAAAAATAAAAACAACCGAACACTTTAAGCGGTCTCAACTCTTAAATCAACAATACTATTCCACTAGAAAATCATAGGTAACATATAGCATATTTTTCTCCTACGGTTTAAATTTTATAATAAAAGTGCCTAATTTGTTCCTTTTAATTGTGGTTTAATATTTTTAATTATTACATACTTTAATTAATCATTATTGCATTAAATATATATGTATTATAATACATATAAACAAGTTTTATAACCTTAGATCTTGAACAATGAAACTAGAAGAAGTATGCCCTTTATTTTTATAAATTAAGAAACTCACCCAATAACACAAGTACATCTAAAAGCATTGATCATATCATGGCACACACCACCGTTGAGGCATGGGTTGTTAGCACACTCATCGATCTCAACTTCACACTGAGTACCCGTAAAGCCTACAAATAAAGGTTAAATTAAAAACTTACAGCTATATACACATAAATAATATTTTATAGGTTTTACAAGTCACAGTTAACAATACATCCCCAAACTTAGAGCCACTAAAACACTATGAAGTACTAAAAAGCTCATTTCAAAGCTGCCCAGTCTAAATTCACTTAGGGACTTATTGTATGGTAAATATCAATATCAGCCCCCTAATGCATATCTTATTATATGAATGGACATAGGATAATCACTCATTATACCAAAAAGATCCATTATCCAGTATGTATAACCCAAATAGACGTACAATTTGCCACACAAGTCATTATATAACAATTTACGAACGTTTGATTTATGAATGTATCGATTTGACATGATACAGCATTCAATGTATCAATAATTAAATGTAACTATGTATAATTTATTTTCAAAACAGATGCATTAACAAAGACTATTATTTCGTACGGAAATTAAGTCAAATTAAACTTCTGGTCAAGATTAATTTATGTGCCTATTGTGAATTTACCTATTTCATAATCACTGCATAGTGCTAAAATATAAACTAATAAATATTATTTTGATTTGTATTAATAAGTTTTCTTGAGATTTATATTGATAAGAATATACAAGATGATATAGAGGAATTTAAGATAAATAATGCCTCTTGTAAAATATAAATGCGATGTTAGATGCAAACGGAAATCGACTCAATATCTAACATCAAAGAGATCAATATGCTTTATCAGTCTTTTCCATAGAACACCTGGCCCATACCTGTATTGAATTACACCCTTATTTAGTTCACATTGTGTTTCAAGGCTTTTACGACTTTATACCTTTTGGGTTAGAATGGAAAATCGCACGCAGTGTTTTCTATTGATATTTCTTCTGAAATCACTACCGTACCAAAAAAGGACCGTGATCATACAGCTTCCTACTGTCAATGTTATCATGCGCATACTTGTAAGAATGCATTGTAATAAAATAATTCATAAGAAAAATTATATCACTTTTATATTTGAACATTTATTGTAAAAACAATTGATTTGAACGCAGTTTCGTTTTAACCTATTTGGATAAGACAAAGCTGGCAACATTGTTTTTTTAGATTAACGTATCTTTTATTATTCACACGCCTAGTTAAAACATGTACCCATTGGCAAGCACATTTTTAAACTATCGAATATAAACTCTCGACTCTGAATAATTTTATAAGTATATTATAAGCATGTATGTTAATAATGCGGCGTTTGATTATGTTCCGATTAAGATGGTGCCTTTTATGTAAATTTATTTCATTTCATTCAGATTTTGGTTAAAAAAAAAATTGTTAGTTAGGATTTTTAAGTCTATACTTAATATATAGTGATATAGTAAGTATATATTTTTATACAGATTGATAAATTGAAAGAGATTACAGATAAAAAACAAACCTTATTCTATAGTCTGTGGGTTGGACCATAAACAATTGTCACGAGTTTTGCTCGCAACAATGGGAATGTCGTTTCATATACAATTGTTTATTTTTGCTTTAACGTTAATTTTATGAACAGTATAAGTTAGTTTGCTTTTAATAAATATATATAACAATGAGTTACCTTGTGTAATTATGTATATTTAAATTGATATAATTCGTTTTTATTTATGTATTGTAGAAAGAGAATTGAATTCAAACGGAATAGTTCTTTATTTTTTAATCTATGGTTAAGGAACCTTATTCGAAAATGACAAACTTTTATAATAAAATTACCCGAAATATATAATTAATTAGTATACTTCAGCCATAAGCTAGTGATTTATACTTTTAATTATCACACAACACCAAACAAATCGACACAAATAATTCTGTAATAAAATTAGTATAATAATACTTTTTCAATATGGATTAGCTTTTATAATGCTTAAAAAACATTAAAGTTCACATTAAAACGATATATTGCGAAATGGTTAACGGCCATTTTATAAAAACTGAGTGCAAAGTCCCATAGGACATGTTTATGCCATAAAAAAATTATAATGTCGTCATAGCTGGCAACTTTGCCCTTATTAGTGCACCCGCTGGACTGGTCTGACTTCTGACTGGGGTGAGCATGCGTTTTATTTAATCAAAACAAATCATTGGCACCGTTTTAATTACAGCGCAGACAATTTGACAGACCGTAACAACACATCTCAGATGCAAACAGTACAATTGATGTATTTGAAAACCGTAGACAATGCTATTAATTAATTTTGACATAATCTATAGTTTTATCACATTTTAAGTTACTTTCGATGTGAGTGAAAGAATAAGGAATTAATAGGAGTTTAACTTTATAGCGACGATCAAACTCTTATATGTATTAACTCTACAACCTCTATAAAGTGAAAGCCACAGACATGGTCACCCTACTGTGTCCACTCGTGCGTGAGATGATACGACACGACCGAAATAAGTACCCACACAAAGTGCTTCGACCGTCTCAACAGCCTTCATAATTCATCAATATTATACAACAATCAGATTTATAAAACATTTTGAAAATTGAATATTTATTCATATTATGGTAAAGTATTTTCTCTTTTTCTTTCTTTGGTTGAAAATGCATACTTTACCGTAAACGAATATTTGGAGGACAAAGATCCCTTTAATGTGTCGGCTGTTGGCTCAGCTTCGGGTTAGTTTAATTCTTGAGTGGCCTCACAAGGCTTTGTTATTTGAATTATAATTTTGTATTGTTTATTTTAAAAGAGCAGCTATCGAGTTTCTTGCCGGTTCTTCTCCGTAGATAACTGCCTTCCGAACCGGTGGTAGTGTAAAAATTGACGATTCAAAAATGTCTTTATCAAGACTTATTTGGATAAATATATTTTGAGTTTGATTCTTGTGTATTTTAGACCGATAGAAATTTCGACACCCTTTTTGACATGGAAAGAAACTTTCTCTATCATTTTGAGTCAATACTTAATAACAAATTATTTATTTATTTATTTAAATCTAGCAAGGAGCAACATCGAACGCTTTCAGTAATTTACCACAGCATCGTTACCGCGTCATTGCGTTGACACGTCCTTATAGTTGACAAGATGCGGGCCCAGACCACTTATTTGTTTTTTTTTGTTTTTTAAAAAGACCACAGATTAATGAACCGTTTTTTAAAGGCATCTTTGCAATACTTTGGTCTTTTTATAACTAATTTAAGCTTTATGTTGTTTTAAATTATTTTTGTATCACACATGTTATTAACAGTTGGATCCATTTTAATCTCGTTTTAATCTTTAAATCAAACTTTCTCCACGGTAAAAATACAGGAAGTATGCAAATTTCGCGGTTGAATTGATACGTAACTCGTTCTATGTATAAAAATTATAAAGTGATATGCAAATGTGAGTTTTATTGATAGACAAATAGAGTGTATACTATAAATATCATATTTATTTCCGCATCTAGACAAAGCGTATGCTCTCATCGCCATGGGAACTGGCTTTTATAGGGTTGCCACCTTTTCATTAATTTGAAAATCATTTTATACAGTTTTTTAACAAGTTACCAAATCAAAGATATATATGGATTATTGCTGATTTGAATAACATTTTATTAATTTAATTCTAAAATCATAAGTGCAATCTGTAGAACCTTAAATAATAATCGGTTTAGGCAAATATTGTTTAATTAATAATTTAATATATTAAAAAATTTACTATTATAATATCTTATAGATATTAAATTAATTTAATGTCATTTGCAGCTTTTCTAGCTGGCAACCCTGTCAGTCTAATGATAATCATCAAACGATCGCTGTCAACTGTGTGGCAAATTGTAACTTCGCGAAGGGGGGTCTCAACCGTTACTTCTCTAATGCTAAGGATTTACTTAAAGACAGCTTTACTCTTAATATTTTGTGGAAGCTTTTAAAAAAAGCTCTTTTATATATATCAGACATTACAGAAAAACTTAATCACACTAAACTGCATTTTTGATTTCACGATAACGAACGAGTTTTTAGGTAATATAACAGCGCTTTTAATTAACGACTTGCTCAATGGGATAAACAGCTGATAGGATATATAATGACTTACCAGGCATACAGACACATCTGAATGTTCCAGGATCATCGAGACAGGACCCCTCGTTCCTACAAGGGTGGCTCTCACATTCGTTTACATTAGTCTCGCATCGAGGACCCGTGAAGCCGACGGAGCAGTTGCAAGCGAAGGATCCGGGCGTGTTAACACAAATGCCATCATGCTCACAAGGAGAACCTGGGAATGCAAAGGGGTTTAAGTCGTAGTACGAAGGAAGCACTTTTAAGAAGTCTTATTTATGTTTTTATGTCTTTCACCATGCCCATGGGTAATGTATTTTTTTTTAGTTTTATATAACAAAGAGGCATTCGTTGGGGCATTTGGTAATAGTTGCTTTAACCCGTTCTGTAGAACATGGCCATTTTAAACAGGAGCAGAGTCGTTGCCATTTCTTCTCGTTCGTTCTATTTTTAACTATAACTTTTCTAAGCTGCTATATAATCATACCTTGTTCACACTCATCGATGTCCTCAGAACAATCCAGACCCTTATAACCAGATGCGCAGGAGCAGGTGTATGAGCCGTTGATGGGACTGGTGTCGCAAATCGCGTCAGCGTGACACGGATTTGATGTGCAGGCATCGTCCAAGTGACAGAGGAGACCTGAAAATGTTGGGTTTATACAAGGTTCGTGTACGATTGGTGGACATTTCTTGTATTAAAATACCAAAATTAACATCTAAACGTCGAAAAAATCAAGAATTCTGTATCAAATTAGGATTTATAACAAATACTTTTGATACATATCTATCAATAAATATTGAACAGAACAATACATTTAATAAAATCCCTGATATCAATTGTATCATAGCCAAACTTGTTTATTTTCTAATTAGAGTCCGGTAGCCAAACTGTCATCAAAGTAGAAAAACTTACCGGTCTTTCCAGGTGTGCACTTGCAGTAGAACGCACCAACTCTGTCAATGCAAGTTGCGCCATTGAAACAGGCGGCGCCGGCGCAGTCATCTATGTTTACCGAACACTCGGGTCCTGTCCACCCATTCACACAGATGCAAGAGAAGCCTCCGACTGTGTTGGTGCATGTCGCTCCATTCTGGCAGACCAGAGGTCTATGGAGAAGAAGATTACATAGTTTTAAGATAATATTAACCAAGATTTAATTAAAGTCTGAAAGGTTTAGCTTGTTTTCCATTCTGATATATTTTGTCTTGATTTAACGCTGGTTAAATGGTTAGCCGAGGTTAGCCTTTATAGGATAAACAACGTGATTGTTGAAATATTTTATGTGTAAACACATTTTTGTTAAATATAAACAAATTATGCCGACAAAAGCATTATTAATTTCAATGCTTCAATGTTTTTAAGAAAGCGTAATTTGAGAAATACTTCCACGAATAACATTGTAACGTTATGTTTAACAAATAAAGACCATAGAATTGATATTTAATGCTTAAAATGACTAGATAAAGTTTTTTGTTCTTTACCCAATACAAAAGGTGGCTAATATTTGACATTAACTGACATTTCACAATCGGAATCTCTATAAACTGGGTGTGTTAGGGCGCGTGCTCCATAGTCTATCTGATCAAACTATGGTCCATTACGCAAACCAAAACTGTTCCAACTGTACAACTATTATCTACCAAGTTTTGATTGTTTATGGTATTATATCAATAATCATTTTTTAATTTGCAACCAATTCGGCCTATTTTCAATTTTATCAGGGACGTCAAGCAAGATAACTAGTAGACGTAGGGCAGCCATATATATTCTTGTCATTACGATATATCTAGTATAGGATATATCTTAACAATGATTTACGGCCACCAAACACTTAGAAAAGACAATAAATATGTTAAAGATGCTTTAAATCAAACGTGTCTTTTCGCTTCAATACACATAGTATTTACAAGTTAGGAGATGAAGCGACTCTTACAACATACATAACAAGGGATTAAACATTGGCGAAATCTTAAAGCGGTGTCGTATGTAAATATTTAAATGAGATACTAAAATTATTTCCAAAATAAAACGCTTGAAATTGGTTAATTTATCGCTATATCTTATGCTATAGACCATGACTAGGCAATTTAATATTGTAAATAGGTTCAACGCTCGTAAATTCAACTTTACCGGCTATAAATTAGCGACTTTTAGAATATATTGATTTATTTATCAGTAATTAAATCAAAAATTCTGTGATACATGTGTGCTTTTATCTCTAAAAGTCGTACACGTGGTTTATACAAATCCATGTAATGTCACTAGATTTAACGACAATTCTTTAAACACTAAAGCGTGGAAATCAATTGGCTTTGGTTGGTATAACATGTATTCCATTCTGATTTTTATTCTGTCCATTTAACGCCCACCCTATATAACGTCATATGATGCAAAGCACTGATGGGCCGTGTCGTTATATAGACTTTACACTATGTAATAAGTGCAGAGTTGCATTCGTTCATGTTCGTAATTAAACTTTTTTAACTATTACAAGATGAGCTTCTAGTAAAGTATTTCATATAAATATTTTCCCTAGACTTAAAAAACTTAATATACCAATGCTGTGAGAGGAAAAACTTGAAAGGGCGTTGAAATACGGAAGTTGGTCATCAGTCTATCATTAATCATGCATTTGATCGACGTAAGAAGTATCATTTGTAAGGCTTTCTTTGAAATTTACCGCTACGGCTCTATGTATAAAAATTATTAAAGCCTTAAGTTGTTTTTTTTGTGTATAAGCACTTTTGAAGCGGATTATAAGGATTATTTAAAAAGAAGCTGTAAAAGCTCGACTGAACTATTAAGAATAGTAATTAATTATTTTTGAGATGTCTTAAAGTAACAAAAAAACATATCTTATTGTGTAATTACAAATCTATAGACTATTAAGTGGTTTACCACAAATAAACTAAGCTATGTAGCAATTTAAGACTACTGGGTATGTGTCCATACGTTATGTAAACCTATTTCTTAGCTGTTTTGTAAAAAAAAAATCTGCAAGAAACGTATTAAGTTAATTAATTTTAAGGCAAGTGATTTTATGTAAATAAAAATATAGTAAATACATAGTCATTTTATGTTCAATAAGTTTTGTATGTACACAATTTGACCAGCCATTCAATCAAGCCGAGTCAATGGATTATTGATTAATGTATGGGATGAGTTTAAATTGAATATGCTACCGGTTCTAGTCGACATGGGATTGAGTAATGAATCTGTTTGATCTGTGATTACATTTCTTCATACAATTAGTTATTAAAATGGCCACAGTTTTATTTAAAAAATACTCTTATAGGGCTTTTGTATTTTATAAATGCGACTGAACTACCAATAAATTTAACAAAACCAATTAAATTTATTTATCACCACAATTCATAGCTAAAAATTGGATTTGATGTTATTAATTATTTGGCGAGGTAAAGCATACATATTTAGTCTGTGGTATTGCCGGATGCCTGACATATTCTATACCGTTGTAATTTTCACGGGCTGTAATGCTCTAAACTTAATTTTCCCATTTGTGAAAAGCTGTCTACTGAATGTATGATTGTAAAAAGAGAAAAACGATAAGAGGTCATAATATTGCAGCAAACCGCTCCAGAGAACTGATTTAACCAAGTGTATCTTTAATAAAACTACGGGAAAACAAGATGCTGAGACGTGGCCTGAACTGTAATAATCCAAACTGAAAAATCTTACGTTTGGCAAGAAAAAGTAAGATTAAAATAAGTATACTTTACAGTATCTCTTAGCCACCAACTAACAAATAACGAAATAAAACGAAATGTACTTTCTTTTAATGCGATTAAATAGTATTTTAATGGTTATTACGGGATCACTTTACGGGCTTTTAAATTTAAATTAGAGTCAACGATAGTGCTACCAACGCTACCGCATTGAACTTATCAAAACACCATTACCAGCTACTGAGATGTGTTATCTATACTAATTAATGAAATATATTCATGAATGGACTTCGTTTAGAATAATCTCAAATGTTACGAAGAATTTTTGTATATAATAATTATTTCAGAATAGGAATGTCTGCGTAGGAGCGGTTAGGTTCGAGCTTTGGTACTTAGTAAGCTCTTATTTCAATACAAAGTAGCCCTAAGTCTCGACATAATTGGAATGTATTATTTATTTGGTGGCGATGAAGTATTCATAGGATAGGAATTAAAAGTTCAGGCTACTAAATTAATAGTAGCAGTAATGTAAAAAGGTACTATTCAAAAGTGTCTATAAAGACCTAATTGAATAAAGATAATTTGAGTGACTGTATAAGTGTTGGTAGTGATTGTTTATGACTCTAGCTAGTATTGTTTATGTAAAGAACTTCCTGTGAAGTAAACCTATGTTTACCACCCAATCCACGACTTAGTCATTCAAATTTTATCTTCAATATCTCGTGAATTGAAGCAGTCTGTTCCCGCTCACACACCGTGGTCGCATAACATAAAAAATATAAAAATTATAGTAACTCGATATGCGTTATCTCTTTCCATGGGATTAGATGACACTATCCCATAGGATTCAATTCAATCAAAATTATACCTTACGCAAGCAACACTGGGTTCATACTTGATCGATTGAAATATCACCCAAATGCATATAAAAAGCTTTTGTGTATATAAGTGTAGAATTCAAAATACAATGGCAGGTTATTGCAATGCAATATAAAATGTTTTACATACAATCCGTGTGTGGATTATAAATTTCAAACTCTAACACTGTATAAATAAGGTTGAATATTGAATAAACAAGTATCTTGGAGCCCGGCGGTCCTGTATGGAAATTTTGGAAATATTAATAAGCAATACGGGAATTTACATGCCGGCAAAGTACTGTTTTATTGTTTTAATATTAATTGAGTGTAAATTCTTGCCTACTGGATTTGCCTTACGATAAGAAATGAATATAAAGAATTAAGGAAAGAAAATCAAGATTAAAGTTGTAATTAGTATATGCTTCATTCTGTAAGAACTTGCACTACAAACCAGTTACCTATATTATAAAGATTACGCTTTCAATCTATGGTCTATAGTATTTTATAGAGTACCAGATATGTAAGTTCGGAAGTTAAACCTTGCATGGTTTCTTTTTTCTGATGCATGGTTTCTTTATCCTGTATTTCGTTGCAAAAACAAAATCCAGTTAAAGTTAACTGCTTGAACGATACAACTCTAATTTTCTTAATGACTTAAGCCGCCGTTACGAAGCCTCAAGAGGTCGTTCCATTGCCTGTCGTATATTTTAGAATAAGTTGAAAGAAACTTAGAGCGGTTGCCTTTTAAAATGCCCAAATACTGTCCGCTTCATGCGAGAACCAAGTTTGATAGGAAGGTAACATTATAACAAACGGTGTATCGGATAAATTTCTTAACAAAGTAAATGTGTCTATTCCCGCGTAATACGTATATGTATTTTTTGACGTCATTATGAGACAAACGTTGGGTAACTAACGTTAATCTTTATTTACAGTAAAGTTATTTATCAATTTACCGAGAGATAACCTCTTAAATATATACAGTGCTTGAATGTCAGCTAAATGTGACAATAATTTCAAAATACAAAATCTCTTGGATCTCTTGGATCTTTCGGAAAGCTCACAATCTGACAGCGTTAAAACAAGTAAAACTTGGGGAAAAGGGAGGACGACAAAGCTTGCAAGAAGCCACAATGACATTTAATACATTCATATAACTCCATATTAGAATCTATAAAAAGCATATCTTAGAAAGTCATGATCCCTATTGATAACTATTAATATGTTCTTCGGTTAAAAACAGGCTTTAAAACTTACATTTTCGGCTGTCATCCACTAAGCCACAAAACATCACTAATGAGTTATTATCCCTCAAAAGTACAACGACCTCACAATAGGCCGCGAACGTCGACCTCTTGACGACTTATTTAGTAATTAACACCCGATAGACGTAAAAAAAAACACCACATGTATATAATTATACCATTTCATTCCTTTCGCATTGTGAGAACATCTTTTCATTCCTACTTAAACAAATGATTCTTACCTCAAAGCACACTCGTCTACGTCCGACTCGCACAGTGTTCCAGAAAATGTTGGTGGACATTCGCAGGTGTACGAGTTGAGGCCGTCCAGGCAAGTGGCGCCATTTTGGCACAAGTGTCCGGGGCAGTCGTCGATGTCGATCTCGCAATTCTGACCACGGTAACCTATAAACAAATTACTAGTTAATACGCAATTACTTATACAAGAATAGAATCACTTAGCTTTAAGCATATGGTTAATTTGTTTTTAATGGGATTGCATCCCCTTTAAACAGAGGGTTTTACTTGAAGCTCGTTCTGAGTCATTCATAAGTGCCAACCATAAATTCTGTACTGCAGTTTAAGACTGATACTAAGAAAAGTATTGATACACACGTTTGAACTAGAGTAAATAATAGTCATTCTAGTGTAACTGTCTCATGCGTTAATATATGATATATATATATTACTAAGTCAATGTATCTACATAAGCAATATATTTAAATTCATTATATGGTGGTTGCTTAACACGTATCTTCCGCAGTGATTTACAACAATTAGGACCAGAACAATTAATATTGAAGCAGCAGTATCCGATAATTTTTATAGTAAGCTTTTTCAAATAAGTTCCGCTTAACAGCTTTAAATTTATTAATCGAAGTAAGTCCGCCCTTGGTAGTAAGTAAAATGTCAAGAATAGGGACCCTTTACAAACTCTCACTTAATCTGGTTCATTCATTAGCCTACGAAGTACTAATTAACTGACAAAACTAACAGACGAGTTCCCACGAGCGCATGTGGTACGTTTTAAAGCTGTCGGCGCCTTGTGACGTCACATGTGAAGTTCATTATACTTGTCAAATCGTGTTTTGACATATTGCTATTGCGTTCCTCTAATGCCTAAGCAGAATTAGCACTCACATTTGTCATTCGGGATCGATATTTATATCAGCCTACCTCCTTAAATAAAAATATATTTTAAAAGAAATAAGTTGTGTAGGTAAAATAGTTTTTAAGTCATATAGATTTGAGTATTAAAAACTTAGTCTATCAGACTTTAGAGATATTTGAGATTTAGAGATATAGTTAATCGCTAATGCATTGAGAGCAGATTAGTTAATTGCGCTGACAAGTGCACAGAGGTGTAAATGTCATTATGATAATTGACTTTTTGTATTTGCATATTTAAAAATATATTTTATAAGCCACACACCAGACAATATTTATATGACAAGAACCAATTGTATTTTTATCGGATTCTACAATATCTTAAATTATACTTTTATACTGAGGCGTGAACACTTTTGATAAAATCAGCGTAGGAACCCTGTCCTTATTTTATTGTCATTATTTTGATTATGAATAGAACTAAGGTGTATGTTTGTATCATGCAATGTTTATACAAAATGGCTCAACATTTATCTATGCAAAATCAAGTTTGGATAGTATTGATTAACATACAGTGAGAGATTTTTAAAACACATTTCTCACGTCGTGTACAAACATATGTAAAGCTTTTTACAACAGGTATTGAGCCCTGTACACGAATTGTGAAATATAAATTACCTATTACAAAATTGCAAAGTGTTATTTCATTACATATAATAACTGTTGAAAATCGTCTCATCATAAGGAAATAATGTCTCAAATTAAATTGTAATTCAAAAGAATTTAAACTCTAATACCATACAATAAAGCTCTAAGCATGTGTGTTGCGTAATCGGAATGTTTTTGGCAAGTCAAAGGTCATGCTTTCTCTTGTTTATTGCTTAAAGACATTAATAGCGGACATATTTGTGTGACTGTTTTACTCTTTTGACTATTTACGACTCATTTTCGCAAGGTGGTCTTGGCAAACTAAATGCGTAATTTGTGATATAGACACACAAACAGTCTGATCACTATTAAGGAAACGTGTAAAAAATATTATTAAATTCAACAAATAATTGCACTTTGCATTATCAAACCAAAATTTACCCATAAAATAACTAATTTTATTTAAAGTATCCGTCTCTCTGTGAGCTTTACAACAATTAACTTATAATAATAAAATCTCAAACACCTCTGAAGTATCTTGAAGTGTGTGAACGTTATAAATCAATAGCACAATAGAAAAGTGTTAAAAGTTAATGTAATGATTCATATAATGAAGGACAAATTATTGAAGGGGTGGTACACACATGCCTTTTGGGTAGGTCACAGGCTTTTAACCCTTTTATTACACTTAAAACAACAATAAACCATCCGCCACTAAGTTTTCTTTAGATTTTATTTGAAATAAAACTAATGTTCATCAAATCAAAAAAAAAACCAACCGAGCTAGAAATTTATTACACTGACTATTATAGAATTTACCAACGTAAATAAATAAGCATATGTAAGTGACGCCGCGGGCTGAGCCTAGCTAATTATGGTATTTGCAATGTTTGCTTCTCTCACATATTTTAATGCCTCGATGTTGCAACAGGGGTCAAAGATTATTTGACTCCACTTTTATTACGATACTCTAGACTTTAAGATATATGAAACTGAGAAGAACTATGCTACCTGCATATGAAATTCTTTATAAACGAAGGTAGTATTCTGGCAGTTGTAACCTTTATTGAACCCTAATTGACCTTGTAAAGGTATTTAAACGTTACGAATTCGGTAGTTAAATATTTAAATGTCAAACGCAAGCCCACCTCGCGTGTACAGACTATAAATATAAAATTAATATCTAGGACATCATTATTCGCACGTCCACAGCACGCCATTCTAGACACGAATTGTAAAACTAAACGTAATATTGCGTGTCTGTATTCTTTGACCCTACGCCCCGAGGCGACCACGACTTGAAAGCTTTGGACCAGTTTATAACCATATTTATAGATATGCAGATTAGAGAGGTAGAAATATGATTTCTATAATATCGACGGCGACATAAATATCTATGTAACGGCCAGTCAATAATATTTTGCTAAACAAAACTTTTATTTATTACCGATCAACTAAACACCATAATATATTCTTGTGTATTAAATATTTGGAAACAGTCTACGATAGACCGATCTCACTTAACCAACTGTATTTTAACAATAGGATTTCTGATGATTTCCTCGTAAAATATAAATAAGTAAGGCCTACATTTTATATAAATCAGGACTAGTTCACTCTATTAATATTTTCATATAATTGAGAATATACCCATTAGAGTAATACAAATTAATCTCTGTTAACAACAAAGCTTATAAGGCGACAGCTGACAGGTAATCTATGTATGGAGATATTGTAATTACGTGACACAGTTTCTAGTCATCGAATTTAGTAATAACTACGCGTATCGTAAGCAATATTTGATTTAAAATGTCTTAGTTAACAAAGGCTATAAAAGAGGATTAACAAAAATACAGAAACTCAGTATGAGTTATTAATATTAGTATGAAAGTGTTGAAAGCTCCCGGTTGCGTAGGAACACTAAAGCAATCGTAAGTGCATGCTCCTCGTGGCTAAGTAAAGCTTGATAAAAAAGCTAGCAGTATGTTCATATATTTGACAGCACTTACCAGTAGGACAGTCGCATTCATATCTGAGTTGATCCAACGGTGTGCATCTCCCTCCATGTAGGCACGGTGATGGCTCGCAAGGGACGTACTCAGCGTCGCAGTCCCTTCCCGTGTAACCTGGCTCACAAACGCAGGTATACGACCCGTGCGTGTTGAAGCATCTACCGTGGTGACAGGGGCCAGAGCCGCTGGAACATTCGACGACATCCTCCGTACAACGCGAGCCGGTAAAACCGGGTGGACAGACGCAAGAGTACCCAGCCGCTGTTGTGTTGTCGGCAACGCAACGGCCTCCGTTCCGACAGGGTTGGGATGCACAGTGGTCCTCGTGTGAGCATTCTTCACCTGCAAACCAAATAAAAATCTATAGCATGCTTTTAAAGATGCATAAAGTTAATGCATGCTTGTTGCGTCATGTTATTGCGTTGTTATGGTAACCGAAGCTCTTTAGTTTGCAATTATGAACGATTTAATCGTTAAATTTTAATTACGATCTGCTCATTGTACACAGAAAGAGTCGTCATTTGAATCTTCATCAAAATTAATGTCATCCTTAATGATAATGAAATATAAGTTATTAAGTCACTTTTAGTTAATAATTTCTCACTGTGGTTTGTCTGATATAAAATGTCGAATTGTGTAATTTGTTTTTGTCAGTTCTCATACAATTACCAATTTAAATCATACATTTTGTTTTAAGTGGTTGAATTAATAGAGAATCTATTAAAACATCGCAAAATTGATAAGGAACGTTATTTAAGGTCAGGCATAAAATAGGCCCTCGAAAATGGTACTCGTTTCACAACTCAAAATATTTTTCCATCTTTGTAAATTTTTACATTACCATCAGTTAACAAGATTATCTCTGAGACCTTAGCACAAAGTAACAAGTGAAGAGCTTAAGAATAGGCTTTCGAATTCGTAATTTGATTGTTGCGATTCGGCTAAACGTTAATTCAGTAAATTTATACAGAACTATAGTAAATAAATCAGGAGACATTCAACACAAACTTAAGTCTGTTTTGCAGTTTCTGAGCTTTCATCCTCCAAAAATATTGCATTTTATTTATAAAATACAAATTGTATTATCTTGTATTGTACCACTGTGTTATCTATCGAAGTTTTTATATACAAAAAAATATACCATAATTTGAATCGCAAATTATTAGCAACATAAGAATCAACACGTTTTTCCTCTTTATTATTCTAATGTATCAGTTTAAAATAAATTCTTTAAATGTGTTAATATGTAGAATAAAAGCGAAGCCGACAACTCCAAGTGTTGGTTTACATAATTAACAATATATTATTGTAATGACTTCGACATTTAAAGTTTAATGTGAACTTAAGTTTTGGTGACGCTCAAAAATGTTTGTTAACAATTCTAATTGAATAAATATTTTTTTTTTTATATTTGAATTATCTGAATAACGCGTTAAAGACACTTCTCTCTTAAGCTGCTTAAATTGAGATGATACGTGACAATATCTAGTTAAAATTGGACTTTATCAAATTTAAAAAGTATACGTACTTTGTTTTATTTTTAAAATTTGTATCGAAAATTACTGTTAACACATACATAGCCATCGGGAAATATAGTTTTAATAATAAACCATAAACAATTCATTCTCTAGTATTTTCAAAAATATCAACGAGTTAAGGACACTAAAACCTCTTTGAGTCAAATCATAAAAAAAGAAAGTTCTCTATAAGATGTCAACTGGCTGATTGGAAATGATATTATGGGCAATCGAATCTGTCATTGGTTGTCTTAACGACGACAAAACGAAAGTACGGAGATTAGTGTCAAATTAATAGTAAATTACTACATTAACGATTCTTGATGATTTCTTCATATAATTACTATTTGAAAGGGATATTTTGTGTTCTTGTGAAATATAACTACTAAAAGTTCGCTCTCAATATAACGAAAATGTCAAAATAAATTAATCACAATGATTGTGTGATTGATATCAATGCGAGCACTGAGTTCGTCATCATTAAATTGGTATGAGTAATCAGACAAATATGGAACACAGACTATATTCAGTTGGTCTGTTTGTAAACGCGTATCAGAAACGACTGAAGCTCAAAACGGTTAAGGAGTTTTAATGAAACCTGTCAACCTTGTCAAAATATTGTTAATATTGTAATTACAACTTACAAATTAAAGATCATAATGAATATGGAATTATATAAGAATATAAAAAAATCGATCTATGTAAAAAAAACAATAGCTTTACAGTACATGTAAATAATCAAATTGACGTTTTGATATGGTTTATAAAAGTGTATGTACGTACTGTTCTAATCATTCTGTATTCGAGCCTAATTAGCCTGTCGCAGCTTCAATGTTTGTGCAAGTTTGTCTGATCGCATTAATTGATAAGCAAATATATTAGGCGTGGAATTTCTTAAGCTCACAACGCGTGACCCTAATTTCAGTATGCGTTTGACATATCTGCATTGCGTTCTGTTTGAGCTCTCTAAGCTTTACTAGAACTTTTTTGTTTTTTTTTTACTGGCTGAAGTGGTTGTTTTATGCGTAAACGAAGTGATGCTTGGTGGAAAAGAGGAAACTGTAATAAGTACATACATAGGTTTGTTTTATTCTAGAAAATATACGTTAGAATAGAGGAATGTGATTTGTTCACAAATGTTAAGATTTGACATAAAAAACTGTAATCCGACTTAATTTCTTAATAAACTTGAATTGCTGGTAAATTAAATAGACTAAATCCACTATTAAACAGGATTATTTTCGAAAAGTTATTAACGCATACCGGGTTTTATACCACCTGTAAGACAAGTAGTTACACTATAAAATCTTTACGGAAGAACTAATTAACCCTTAATCTTAATTAGTACTTCTTTGTTATACATAGTCCAATGGACTATTGGGACTTTGTCTAGATCATTTGAAACAAGTTGAATGCCCACATACCCACGATTAATCTTTATCAGACAGGATAATAGCATTCTCATATATATTGGTTGAGAAAGTTTGCAAATGTCTGTACATCCTTATAAGGAAACTATTGATTGATTTTTTTATCTATTTTTGGGTAAACGATAACTTGATCTTAGTTCAAGAGATTTGTATCCACAAATAATATATCAGGAATCGACCCATTTATCAAACAAATCTACGATTTTGACAAATGATTCACTATACATAATTGTAACAAGTATATCTCGAGGTATATTTTGCCGGAAATTACATAATTGAATTGTTATTGCATTACACGTATTATGTACTAATAAACGTTTATGACAATTTATATGGCATTATGAATCAGGATATAGTTAATGATTCATTAAATACCACATAAGTAAGCTTGAATGGAATAAGGGAATTATATATAAAACTGTAGATAAATATATATCCGAAGATTTTACCTTGCGTGATTAATAATGGAACTATTACATTTTCGATAAACTCGATAAACGTTGTTTAATTCAAAAACTTTATGAATACAAATTGTTGAGTTATTATAGTGTAAAGGACTGTTAATCGATTAAAAAGCTACAGAAAAGCGATAAAAATTATAGCCTAACTGAGTGTTGTGCTCATAACACTAATTTGTTGGGACCTTAAGGACTTTCAGATTTATATATTTCCTTACCTGTATACCCAGGCGGGCAATCACATTCATAGCTATGCAACGACGTAAGTCGACACGTAGCTCCATTCAAGCAAGGCGCTGAATCGCATGCAGCGGGTACGCGAATCTCGCACAGGGACGCACTGAACCCCAATGGACAATCGCAGGCGAAAGATGGAGCCCCACCGCCAGCCCCTGGTCTGACCCTGCATGAACCACCGTTTTGACAGCGCGGACTTGACTCGCTGTGACAAGGGTTCAGGTGCTGACAAAATTCACCCGCGTATCTTGACGTGCAACTGAAACAAATTAAATTATATTATGATTTGCATTTGCATGTTTTTATTTTGTATGTTTATTTTACGTGACGGGTTTTAATCGTTGTATAAATGGTACATTTAGTTTTATAATAAATCATACATTCAGAAAGGAAGGAGCCCAAATATCGATTGGACTCCATTGATTATATACATGCGTAGATAACAATTTAACAGGTTTCAACCAATAAAAACAAAGGCCTGTATATTGAATATATTCAATTTAATCTAAAGGCTTATTAAAGTCCGCTACCAATGTACTAGCTGTAGGTAGGCGAACACTATCGCGGCCGGACGTCGCCAATAAATAACGCAGATACGTACAACACGACCATGTGACATGCGCCCGCGCACCTTTGTATGGTTTTACTGGGATTTTTACAGGCTGATTTATGGGATAGGTAATTATGGAAGAGTTATGAACTGTACAATTATTATTTAATCTGTAACGTTTTGATGTTGTATTATTACAAATCCCACACAATCCGGCTAATGGAATTGATTAAATCGCCTCTTTGCAATATTCAGTGTTCAAAAGGATGCCTAACAATTCACAGAGGAATAAATCGTACACGTCTTCAAATTTATCACTGATTCATATGTCAGTCAGGAAATACATATATCCATCTCCTTTTGACATACCAAGAATGAATGCGACTAAAGAGAGATGTTTGCAAGGAGACACATTTTATGTCGTTTGTTTAGGTTTCAAGTGTACTTAACTCTTGGTACGTACATTAATTTAGTTAATATTAGATGCATAGCTTTAACGAGAACATCCGTATAATATTACTGTTCATATAATAAAAGTAATTGATTATTTCGCTCTTATATCTCTCGGAAGGGTATGTCTTGTGCCAAGTGAAAAAAATGCAATCGTGAACTAGTCAGAGAAGGTCAGGTCAGAGAGTCGGGGAGCCAAACGATTAACATTATTTAGTTCTAAATAATCATTATATTAATCACGGTGGATCGTAATGTCACATCGGTTGTCAAGTCCCTGAAATTTCTAAAATAAAATGGCTGAGTATCAAATAACCGTGACTCACAATCAAGTTTGGTGTTAATTGCCTTGTAAATGTTCTTAAACATAAATGTTTTATCATTAATGTAATTCTCTCGCCTACGAGATATTTAGAAACCGATGTCAATCTCATTTCCTTTCGCCCCGTTCTAAATTATTAATCTCTATTACCATCGAAGCCTTATGGGCCAGGAACTGGTTAATTTAGATGTCGCATTAAGGTAGGTTCTATATGTAAACTCAAACTATCTTGTTTCAAGTACCTACTTTTCAATCGTATCAATAACTAAAGCATTGTAAGGCTACTCAAGATTTAAGCTGCCGCGTTGCTGAGCTAATGGGATTTTTGTCCTCTTAATATTTGTTAACTGTATAGTATGCCTTTTCAACCAGAATGCTCTATACGCGCAATGTATTTATAGGTTTAAAAACTTTTGTAAGAATTGAATACCAAAGATGTAGTTGATATCAGCGAAATTCAAATACAATGGTAGCAAGTTCCAAGAAATGCAGACAAAACCTTTCCAACCGAACCTGTATTTTGAGGCGTGGGCGGCGCACGAATACACCCACACTTTGACCTCGCATTGAGGGTGCTTGCACTGTGCGTTATGCCCATAATAAACCCCCGTGTGAATCTTGATAGTCTAGTATTCTAGATGAAAAGCTTTATCGATAAATACAGGGCAAAAAGTCCGACCGACATCGGCCATCTTGTGGCCGTATGTGGATAAATAAAAATCCATTTTTGCAGTCGTATAATATTATTAATTAAACAAGAAACCTGATATACTGAAACGATAAACAAAAGCGCTTGAAGAGTAATCATACAGCAAACAAAAAGAATGTAATTGCTGGACGCAAAAAGATGACACCAGCTACCTGAGAGCCGATTATCTTGAGCTTTTGTTACAGAAAATAACGAGCGTTAAATCTTCATTATGGCAAAGTATATAAATTTATATTATCAACCATCTAATTGGATCGAAAAGAGATTAGCGGAGCTATGACATTTATTATTTATATCTTTTCGAAGTATTATTAAATATAAAGTATATTATTATTAGGATTACAAAAGAAATCGATAAGTTTTTTCACTGGATAATTAGGCTAGCTGTGAAAAAAGAGCCAAGACCAAAAAGATTTCAAGTACCTTTTAGTTCCAGCAATAAACTTAACAAATCCGTGTTCAACATGGCCCTTCCAAGGTTCTAACTTATAGAGATCCTGTCGTGGGGAGCGAGCAATAAATACCGCTTGTTCGGTCATACGATATTGTTCTTGAACTTTTGCAATAGCACCATAGAGAATCAATAAAATATCTCAATGTGTGTGTAGAAAGCTTTTGAAAAACTTTGTTGCTTAATAGGGAAAATTATATTACGTGTGCCAAATTCATGTGGATTCTTAGAAGGCACAGGAAACACGTTTAGTATGCGCTCGCGCACGAGCGTGTGTTATCAAGTTGTTATCAAGCCATCTTATTGGTCAATTAACAATATAGTGATTAAAACTAGATAGATAATATTCATATACACGACTTATGAACCAATATTCAAATTAATAAATATTTTTTTACTTCTACGTTGACCTCTAACTGTTAGTGGCTTGAATATTCCTAAGATTTTGTAATAACGGGTCCACAGTGCGTGGACCGTAACGGAGGAGAATTTTAATCCCAGTTTTTCTAGCTCGACTAGTTCCTGTGGTCATTAGTCGAATATGGGTGTACAGTTACGTCTTATAAGGTAGTATGGACAAATGATGAGACCCGTATTATTTAAGAAGTATTTAATTACTATTAATCATTCACACCAGTTGTACATTGATATGTGATGGTGTGCTTACAAGTGGTGATTATTTAGTTAGACCATTTAAAAAAAATAACTATAACCAAACAACCGCGTAGAGCGGACTCTCCAAGTATGTTTTACGGATCATATAGTGTTGAACCAACGAGAGAAGAACTAGGAAGAGAGGGCAACCAACCGGAGGCCCACCATAAAGATGAAGTCGCCGCTCATAGACACGTGGCTGGAAGCTCGAGAGTGCGTTGCACGCCTTTTAGGGAGTGGTACGCTTTTGTCTTGTTCGTAATTCATCTGTGGGTGAATTACTTGAATGAAAGCTTCAGCAAATGTTTATTACTATCATTTTGCAAATAACATCGCTAATGTTTTACAACGAACAAAGAGAATTTATACGCAAAAACCTGGGCCTTCCTGTGTAAGTCCTAATAAACATGTTTTACTAAAAGCTTTCTTAATTAAATATTAGAGAAAACTTCATAAACTAAACGTTTGTACAGGAAAAATCTCATTTCGAAAAATGTATAAGGTCTTTCAACTTGTCTATCCATAGACAGTGTAACTGTACCTAAACGTTAAAAGTATTACATTACCATTAAGAGAGGATGGATCACAAGATCGATGTAAATGGAGATTGTATTTAGAGCAAATTACCACTTGATAAGGAGTGTCGTGTAACGATAAGGATTTTCTCACGGGCTTCTAGAACTTCAGGGTACAAAAAAGCTTTCCTGTATTACAGGACACTGAACAAAACAAGAAATATCACCTTAAACTGTGTATTAACAGTATATTACGACAGATATCAAATCAGAATAATAAGGAAATAATAATACTAACTTGATTTTGACTTAATATAAAAATATTTTTGAATCGTTACGAGTTGGTACTATTCTTAATTTGGTGATCAATTGTAGTTATGTAGGAACTAGATTCTAGACCAGTCGAATTGAGGCGTTCCGCGATTGGTGGAGACGCTATGGGCGTGGTTAGGAGGAGATCGGTGACCTGAGGTTATCTTGCTTGCTCTAATTCAACTATAAACTTTAGTTAACAAATATTAACAACCACAAAGATTGCCAGGATAACTGAATTTCATAGTTGATGATTCGGTTGGCGCAAATAACCAATGCCAACCTCTTCTTGTCTCGGGTTCGACCACTTACGTAATGAGTCTTTCATCTTCAACTTATGAACAATATGAAGTATATGTTTATCGTTTGTGTTGTTAAAAAAAAGCTATAAATCGTTTCGGGCTTAACCGACCGTGGCTGAAAGGTGTCCTGATTATTTACTTTCAATCAAGATAAACAGCTGGTAAAAGTTAAATATATCATATTGAAACCACTAATTATTTAAAAAAAAACACTTTAACAACGTAACAGGACATATATAATAGTAAAACCATAGATTACAGAAATACAGTGTTTATATCTCATAAAGGTGAACGGTTAGTTAATAGTTGAGATAAGGAATGATCAAGGTCCAATCGTGCGCATTCAGGAGAAAGGGACCATGAAACAACGGGTCATATAAAGTTAAATAAGTGAAGTTATTAGATTGGCCGTTTCTGAAATACTGAAATGGGTGGCGCTTTTAAAATGTCCGCCCGTTTGATGTAACTATTTAAAATAAGCTCTGAGTTAGATATGGCTTATATTAGTGTGAAAGGTTTTATTATTAAAAAATAACACATAATATATGCGATACGCGAGTAATAACAATCGTAATTAATTGTGTGAAAGCACTAAAAACGTCAGGTTATGTAAATCATTTAAAATATCGCGATTACGATCTTTGATATACGTCTTAACAAAAATACTGTTAGTATCCAAATTTGTATTGAATTTATTTCAATAAACCACTAAACTACTAAATATTCGAAACCCCAAATAATTGACAAAAGGCATAAATATCTGCGCACGCGCACCTCAAGTTCCCACGCACGCACACAAGCACGCGCCGAGTGTGTGTGCGCGACCAAAAGGAATTCACTTTTTGTGAGACATTTTAGGTTAAGCAAATATGTGGAAATGTTCGGCCAATTTAGGCGGAACATGCTTTAAGTTTTTGTGATGTGTCCCCTAGTCGGATACCACCTTTTTTAAAAACCTAGATTATATTGATTATACTTAGAAAAAGATTTTTATGAAATTATAATTTAGGCTTAATTAATCAGATGTAGCCCTGCTAACCACGATATGCTCAGACATGAGCTATTGAAGCAAGACAGAGAAATAATAATACCCACACTATGCGACCAACGCCTGCAGGAGTCAAAATAAATTCCGATCGTGCAGCTATTTAGTATTTGAAAAATACAGATAACAAACAATTAAAAATGTAACAATGTAATCCAACCAGCGTATCCGGCTCTGAATTTGCGTCAAATGCGGATTGAAAATTCAAGGTTGACAATTGACATTGACTTCTACGTCAGGTTTTGTTTTAGACAATACATCATTTGGTTTAACACATGTGATAATAAATTATTCTTTACATTAAATATTCATAGGAAATAAATAAAAAGATAAAATATATTCTATTAATCAGGTTCCGAGAGACATTAAGAATAGACTTGCCAGCTTAACTTTCTTAAAGATTATTTGTTTATACACAAATATAAAATTAAAATGTGGAGTGCAACTGGCGATCTTAGCGCTTTCAGCAATTTATTCCAGGCAGAAAAAGAAATGGAAATAAAACTAATATTTGGCAAAGTGCAAAATCTATATTAAATATAAGGAGCCGATTGTTTCTTGCCAGTTCTTCTCGTCCGCTCTACGCCCTTGATTTTGGAACTGGCAGTAAATGTAGAGTCAATTCTTTATATAATCTCTTGTTTTTTGACGATTCGTAAGTGTACCATTCACCTATGTGAATAAGGATATTTTTGATTTTCTTTTTATATACAAAAACTTAATACATGAATAAAGGGAATCGCACATACTTGGTTTTTATGTTCACAAATCGTGTGTAGAACTACAATTGATAAATACAAAAATAATAATCTAGCGGTCCGTAGACGCTACTTTACTAAAGAAATGTTGGGCCAAATAGTTTTCACTGACCTCACAAGATTTTTTACGCCGATCTCACATTTCATAACAGGCAGTTAGGTTTTTAAGTTCATTGTTCCGACTCGTGGGATTAACTTTTATAACAAGTTTTGACGTAACAGTTACTTTTATGTTATTGCAGTTAACTCGATTATCTTAATTCTGTGAACTTGTAAAGTATCTTGATATTTCAATCAAAAACAACTTTATTCTTAGTAAGTTGAATTATTTAGAAATATATCTACAATTTTATTTACTGGCAGTTCCCAAATCAGGAGCGTAACGCGGACGGGAAGAACTGGCAAAAAAACTCTCCGGCACTCCTTTAATTCGCCAAGTATTTTTGTCGTAAAGAGCTACAACCGTAAAGTTCTACCAACTATTAAAGGATTTCTTCCGCTAGGGCGTACCTTGATTTGGGTACTGGCAGTAAATGTATAGTCGATATTTTTTATAACTTAATGTGTTGACGATTCATAAGTGTACCTTGGTGGCCTATATGAATAAAGATTTTTTTTCTACATTTGATTTGAACCATCACACCATGCTCCAGCGAATACAATATTTTATATAATTTACTAGCTGAACCCGACAAACGTCGTTTTGCCAAAAAAAATAAAATAAAAAAATGTCTCTAAAAATAGATGTTGGCCGATTCTCAGACCTACTCAATGCGCTCAGAAAATTTCAGGAGAATCGGTCAACCCGTTTCGGAGGAGTATGGGAACGAAAACTGACGATTTTATATATTAAATATAACATGTATAAAATTGACTTAAAAAACTTTCCGATGTAATTTTTTTTTGCCTGCATATAAATGCTTTACATATAACAATTAAGCATAGTGATTAAATGATTACAGCATTGTTAATGCGGCGGTGAAACAAATCGATAGATCAATGCGATTACAATCTCGCTTGATTGTATTACATTCAATTTGCTTTAAGGTGCTTCGTCTTAGTGTCAAAATGTTATATGTTTTTAATAATTTTCACGAAACGTGAATGTGTCTTTCAAGTAGGTTTTGAATCGTCAATTTTTAATCTACCTCCTGTTTGAACGGCAGTTTTTAACGACAAGAAACTCAACATTTCATAAAAAAATTATGTTTCTTACATGATTAATTCAAATAACAAAAGCATTGTAGTCTACAAATTAAAAGGATCCCCTAAATATTATAGTCATTCTATTGATTTTAATTTACAACAAGAATTCCGTTAATTACATATTCTAGTGTTCGCGATATTATGACGTAAAAAGTGATTTAAAGTACACATAAATACGTAATAATTTTGTTAAATTAAAAAAAAAACTTGTTAACACAATTGGAATTTCCAAAGCTTTGAAAAAAAAAGTGACGAATCGACGTGTTTCCCGTCACATCAGTATTCTGATCATCGTCAACGCGTCGTGTTTACAATTTGGTCATGATAAATCATTGAATAATAAATCTGATGAAATTTTGGTGTTTTTACACACACTTAGGTAAGTAAACGTCAGTTTCAACAAGACCAGCAGACCAATTTTACAGAAATATGATTACTAGTCTATTTTTTTTAATAAAAAGAGAGCACAAACGAGCAAGAGGCCGTAAAGGTGAAGTCCCATAGACACTATGAGTCCATGTCAATGCTCTCTTCTTGTATCCTACTTATGTCTTCCTAAGTATTGGTTCAGTGGCCTTCATAAAATTGATAAACTTATTTATTTTATGAATACTTAGATATATAAGTAATAATTTTCAGATAATACACCCGGTATTACAATGACAAAACTCACACACAATAAACACATTATGAAGAACTAAAACCTCATCTCATGTCTTATAAGTTGTATGCTTTATATCGATCAATCCAAACAATTATTGTTCTGTAGTTTACGATGTATTAAAATACTAAAAAAGTACAAAAATAAAATTCGCCTTAGATTAACATTCTACATCACTGCAAAGAATAAGCGTTGCCCATGGGCTATTACAGCCTTCATGTTGTGACAATCGTAAGGGCAACACAAACTATAAATCTAAAAGTCAACTCGGACGCGCTCAACCCTTTATTACACCGGCATGATTGGCCCGAGGCGCTCCGTGAACTGGCTTGGTAACCGGGACTTTTTGAAATACGATTCTTTTTGAAGCTTTAATTTTAGACTTCATTATTTGATGAGTAATCGTTTTGTATTAAATGGCTATGACTGGCGCCACGCCTTAGATTAGTAGTTTAAGTGTGTATAGTATAAGTATTGTTTGAGCTTAAAGCATAGCGAAGAGTTTCTTGCCAGTCCTTCTCGGCCGCTCTGTGCCCCGTAATTTGAGAACTGGCAGTACACGTAAACGGAGAGTCAATATTTTTAATTTTGATTTTTTTCCGGCTAATGATTACTTACAATTCATTAAAACGTTTTTAGACGATTAGACGATTGTTTGTCGTCGAAAAATCTTATTTATTCAAACTTAATTCTCTAAAAAACATAATACTTTGATAGAACCCAAAGCACAAATGGACAGGAGTTTACTTATCCACATTCAGAGGTAAAAAGCTCTTAGACAATTGATTTAGTATTCAGCGCGATCTTTTGAGGAATTTGTCTTTAATTCAACTAACGTGTATCAGTGTGATTAAAATCGATGTCCGAACATGTTCACCCGACTTCAACATGAATACGTCTGTTAACCACGTGTACTTAGTTACTGAGTCTTATAAATGTTGCAGTGATTTTTTGTTATCTCCGATCAGGCTCGGCTCATTTCAAGCTTCGACGCGATTCTCGCAAGCTGCTAAGTGGCCTTATTAATCTCACTTGCTGCTTCGTTTATGTTAAACAGTTTGTTTAGCGTGAATTCTTCGTTTTTTTAAAGGGGGCTATTTACATTGTGCTGCTGTACTTCTGTAGGTAGTATTTATTACGTCTCACGGTTAATAAAGTCCATTTGATTGAAATGTGAGTCCGATTTAAAGGTTCAAGGTTTCTTGCCAAATGTTGGCAAACCTTGCCCAAATATAAGATTTAATTTGTATTGGAGAGCATATTGTCTTAACTCCATCCACAGTGTTAACATCCACAGTGTTAACTCCATCTAACGCCACTCGATTTATAGACATACTCTCTAATGCTTTGAAATCAATTGGCTTTGGTTGGCATTTCTCTCCATTTTACGAAAACTCTTTATAACACCATAAAATGCACTCCCTTCACTGTTGTTATATTGAGTTTACACTGGGTGTAAGGTTTTTTTTTATGTAACAGAAGGCACACGAGCGGGCGGGTCACTTCGAGTGATATCCTAACCGCCGCCCATGGACACCTGCAACGCCAGGAGGCTTCCAACTGAGTTGACAGCCTTTAAGGGAGAAGCCTTTTCTCCAAGGCCCCCAAGTCATAGCGGTAGGTTATAATGCATAATTAATTTATTTAAAACGTAATTGAGACTTTCCGTTCCGATTAGATGGCAGAAATGCTAAATTTACATCAATGACCAAGTCAAAGTACGCTAAAAATTCAATTAATCAACTGTCCAACTAATATCACAAAATCGGGCACTCCAATCATGACATCCGGGTGCAAAAGCAAATGGAAACGTTCAGACAGCAGTAATCTCACATAGAATCAATAATACAGCGAGGTCAGGGCACAATGCGAAGCTCAACGTCTCGAGTATTCATAACCAGTCCACACCGGACGAGATGACTTAACGTTATGAATTGATGACTCAGTACACTTAGGATTTGATACGGTGAAGATATTTCAAATTTATACTCGTGTAACAAATCAATAAAGCTAAAACGTGAAACGAGAAGCTGAGGCATATAGACCACAAGTATAATTTTCAAGTAAATTGAGGATTTGAGAGCGTCTTTATTCAATTAGTTTACTGTCATGTGAAAGGTCTGTCAGATTGTCAATTGTCAATAACCCTGCACTCAAAGTCATGTCTATAGTTTTGGTGGACAGTTTTAATATATGTTCCAAGAACGGGTTTATTAATGAGTATGTAAGTACGAAGCAGAATTATGAGATGAAGATGTACATCAAAACATTAACAAAACACTTCATAATCAAAACATGTGATAACGAAATAGGTATTTTGCAACGAACCGTCGAATAATTAAAAAAGAATTGAGACTGCAATTACATTTACAGTAGATTCCATCAGATCGTAGAGCATACCTTAGAGGTGGCAAAATGACGATCCCTAGTTCAAATATGTATCATTCTCTATTTTGTATTTTGTATCAAATAAATGTAATATCAAATGAGGAGTTGAATTTTGAAATTCTAAAACAACTGTAATAAATACAGTCAGAATTGAAACATAGCGTTAATGCAAGAACCAGTCACACGACGTTCATCTCTGCTCCAGATCTGTAGTCGTGGTCGCACCGCTCATGCATTATATGCTAATAAAACTAGTTACAAGCCATAAGCTAGAGCGATTTATTAAACACATCTCACCATAAACGTATTAAGATAACACCGGATGTTGAAAGCGCTTCACTTGCACCAGGCGTAAAGTTTAACTAGCGAATAAATTATTAAGAGCCGTCTCGTTGAGCTTATAAAGCATTGTATGAAATTTAACAACTACTCCAACAACATATAATCTCAATATATCACTATACCCTGTTCGAGTTCTTCTGTCATGTAAAACTGCGTCAAGGTAAGGAAAAGGTGGTCAACATTCCGAACCATTTGCCAATTTGCATATTTCCAATAAACGATCGTTATTTTTCCGATTCGAATCGACGTTCAGGAGAGGTTGTTTGTGGGAAAGACTTGGATAGCCTCAGGGCGTTCTTGCGTTGGTCTCGATTCTTGAACGCCCCAGGCCCGACCGGTCTAAACATTGCTTCTCTAACTCAAGGGAATTTGTTCGACGCCATTTTTTGCATGAGTCACATTCGCAATGCACCTGCCGAAACCGATCGAAGTAATCAAACTTAGTATAAACATCTATAAATAGAGTTTAATGAATATTCAAAGCAATTAACGAGACGTGATAAAGATATATTCACCAATTCATGCATATTCATGTCGAACATGATATGTAATGTAATCATGGATCTCTGTAATATGGCAAATATTTAAACGAATATATTAATAATAACTTTACGCTAAAAAATACTCTAAAACGCCACTGCTTTTAATCGACATGCACACACCCAACGTAAGAAACTGCAACTATTACACCATACTCCAGCATGCATCGATATCTCTATAAATTAAAAACCTGAACGGTTATAGTGAGAACAACCCGCATATATGAATCTAGAAAAAAAATTAAACAAATTCAAGTCCGACCAGTATTAATCAGTATATCTCCATCGCTTGAATACGGAATATGTATTAAATATGTTCAAACTGTTCAACTCGAGACTATTTAAGCCATTCAAACTGTACTATATAATAAAACATGAATTTGTATGCATACCGGGCGATTGAATTTTTTTTTTATTACTAAATAACACCTCAGTCATTTAAATGTTTTATATACGTAGTACTGAGAATCTATATAGTCTATTTTAATTTTGCTTTGCATTTTTTGGAGGCAGCAAATTGTAAAATGTATAAAAAATATCATACTTTTTAAAATATCTTTCATTTTAGGTCTACAAGTAAGATGATATTTATTTATTTATAAATATTTGTAGGCAAAACAATTTGCTACAAATTGTAACGATACAATTTATTGTAACACGCATAGTTACTGAAAAAAGGTTTTCACCTCCTTTTCCAAGATAACAGCCGGAAGTCAAGGTTGGCAACCCTACAAACTTGAAGTTAAGCTTCTATTGACCCGCCAAACACGTCTCAAAAATAAACTTTCTGTCTCTAATAAATATCTCATTCGGTCCTTAAATTGTAACATGTCAATGTCATATACTTAAACAATACAATATATAAAGAATGGTTAATACAAAATCAATCCTCGTTCTTCGCGTGCTTTCTACCGACGACTAGTTGCTATCTGGCACTTTGAGGTCAGTCATATCCAAATTGTTGAAATCAAGATATGTCAAACGTGACAGAGGCAACGCGTGCGCAGCGGTGCGGAAACATGTGTTATTAACGCATAGATTATAGATAGTCGATGATATGTAAACATATTCTTGTGTCTAAAATCGAAACACAACACAATCACTATACAATGCGAAAAGTAAATAAGACGTTTATGTCACCAAGCAAGGTCCAGATGATTTTGCAAAGCGATGTACGTCTGAGAAATCATAAGAACAAAACAACATACAAATGTAGCCTTTAGCAAAACACTACTCAATTGGAGACATTTCTGAGAATACGAGTATCATGTACTAACAAGGTCCCCATGGACGCGAACAAATCATATCGTCAAACTAGTTGGTCACTCGTGATGTAACGACTAGGTATGCAAATTGTGCGCGGGCGCAGGCGGGTCGTCGACCGCCATGTTTGCGCGGCATCAGTCTCGCTGCCCCATTGGTTCGCTGCGAAATCGATTTGTAACGTGCTCGCACTGAGATAAGGTCAATGCCAATCCATCTTTGATCTGCTACCGAGCCTCCTCTGATAAACGTTTAGTCATATTATCTAATAAATTTAAGTAAGAACGAACACATTTAGTATAATAAGCTCGCAATGTAAATTGGGTACAAAATTTTTAATTTTAATTAAGTGAAGAGCTTTTTATACAGATCAAATGTACTTGACAGATATTGGTGTTATTAAATTACCGTGCTGTATCCAATACAATTAACACCTTGGAATATTTGAATAACAAATTAAATATCTACTTAATGTTTTATTTGTCTACAACCAAATAGTTATTAGCCAGTCTTTAGACGGGGACAATTAAATATTATGAAATCATTGTGGCAATAAAACCCTGCGGCACACCAATAAAACACATTCGTTTGTCCGTCGGTGATTGCTGCAAACAAGTTTTAGGCAATAAACTCCGTTAATGGATCGACATTAATAAAAGCAATGAACAAAAGCTCCAGACATATTCAAAACTTAATGACCAGCTGCGATATTTCACATATCGGCTGAAGCTATACAAAATTTATAGGATCAAAGAGTTTTAGTTGGTAGAGAAATTATAAAATTTTAAAACGTTTTATAAGGGTCAATGTTCTATTCTCTGTCATGTTAAGATATTTATTGATGTTATTGTTAATTAATAAACACTAATAATCCATACTAATATTATAAATGCGAAAGTAAGTGTGTGTGTATGTTACGCTTTTACGCCTAAGCGACTGAACCGATTTCGATGAAGTTTGGTATGGAGATAGACTAAACTCTAGCGAATAGGACATAAACTACTTTTTATACGTGACTACAGGATTTATGAGGTTTAAATACCCCTATTTCAACACTAAACCGCTGAAAGTTTGTTTAGAAATTTTACCAGCACTTTACCATACGATAGTTGATATTTCTGTTTGTGTTTTTTTTTGTATATAAACCACGCGGACGAAGTCACGGGCAAAAGCTACTAGTAATTTTTACATTAACGAGAAACATTTTATAAAGGCGTCCTAAACTTTGATTCATCCCTCCGAGGCAATTTACTGGCAAAGGTTTTATATTCCCCTAATTCTCTCACTCATCCACAACAAGGCCATATAAAACGATAAACAACATTACGTAGATTGAATATGTATGAATTCTAGATAAGGTGCCAATCTAGTATTTGTTACTTCGCAAACCAGTTGAGCTTGACGCGTGGGAATATGGTTTTATGACTATCTACATCAACTAATCACTTTCTAATCACGTAATTTACCCGGGTTTTTAATCTGTGGTAAAGTATCAGATTTCAGAATTTTTAAAACATTTAACTGAAACATTCTTAATATTAACCTAAAGTAAATATAAGGTAAACAAATTTAAACTAAAACAATTTGGTTTTTGTGACAAAGTATCCAATACGCTGGCGGCATTTCCTCGCTCGATACGCTGAGCGAGAAAAGCACCAGCTTTTGGGTACTGCCTACCAGGCGCCTATTCAATTTCTTAATAAGCGCCTGTGCACTTGTACCCCAAGCTAAAGCCAACCAAAAGGGACTCAAAAGGAAAATCAAAGTTGGATTTATTTATTTATTTTTTAGTTTAGTTGTTTACTACAAAAATATGAATCTTCTTAAGCCGTGTAACATTCTTGATAACCAGTTTACCATGAACCATTAATGGGATCATTATGGGTGTTGTCGCTGTTGATAAATGAATACAGATATTATAATTATTGTTGACAAACAGCATTCTGTTGACAAATAACGGTTTTTGCACCTGCTAAGCAACCCGACTTGACATGTAAACTTGTTTTTTATGACCCTCCAAAACTGATTTGAAAATTTGAAATGAACTTTTCGAACTATTAAACATAGCTGTGTGTTCAATGATTGATTCTACTTTTAAATAGATTTTAAACTCATTCTTAATTCGAATTAGAACTTTGATCGAAAGAGATAAACTAGTTACGCATTAGACTTTAGAGGTTAATTTTAGGCAGATAGACTAAGTTAAGCTTTTAACTAACTAATAATATTCTAATAGTTATATGAGTCGTATAAAATATGAAGCGGCTGTTTACACTTTGGCATATTTTTGGTAAACTAAAAAAAAATGTTTTGTCCTAAAATGTGCTGATGATTAATATATAAACTATAATTACAACCTATGGGTATTTTTCATCAATGGTAACATGCAGATAACGTGATAACGTGTAAGAATAAGCTATTATTAACGTTTTTTTATTGACGATAGTGACCCCCAGAAAAGAGAGCCTAGCTGCCTTTGATTCTATACGACTCATATATTACGATATTACGTTAGTTAATATTGAGATCGGCACAGTTAAGAATTATGTAAAATACATTTTTTTGGATTTATGACGTCAGTGGATACTCAGTCATCACCCAAGACATATTGTCCCCAGTTCGAAATCACAACCTATCAAAATTAACGTCTCAAAAGCTTGAGAATGAATCTCCCTAAATGCTTAGTGATAAAGAAGTTTGTAAAACAATGATCACGCTTAAAAAATTGATATGTAACCAGCTGGGTTTGTGGGTAGTCTCAGATCGGTTCTTGGAACTCTCGTAGCTAGATATAAGAAAAAAATATTGGCGTACACATGTGAACGCTGATATGTTTCTATGTGGAAAAGATATAAATGACACTTGATCATAACATTAAATTGCAATTAACATAGAAACTCAAGTAGATATTAAATAAACAATATTGATTATAAAATCTTGACATAACAATGCCGATCTTCAGATCAATGGACTTGGATGAACTTGGCCAAAAAAGCATGAAGATTTTAAATAAACGTTATAGACAGCGATCACCTCGCCGTGTTTACTTAGTAACAGCTCGCTATGAATAATCGATTTTGAGTGGGGCTTCTGAGAGCCGTTCGAGCACCATCGGATGTCAGACTAACAAAACAATGAATCTTAATTTGATTTAATTAAGTGTATCACTTTATCTCGCAAATGGAAATATTTTTTCTACGTAACATCCGTTACAACGGGAAAAATCGTCAGAAAGTGTCATCCTTTTTATCTTATCAACACTTTGTATGCTCACCATACAATGTTAAATTTTACAACTTTCATTTATTATTTACAATAAGTCTAAATATATCAAACCTATCATGTCTTCAAGAAAACTTATCTCTCCCATAAACGGAATCACTATTGTAAGCCTCCTGGCGTTACAAGTATCCATGGGCGTCTACTAGCACTTTACCAAAGCCCCAATCGTTTGCCTTGTCTACCAAACACACTTGTCAAGTGGCAAAAGATTAAAATAACTAAATCATTTTGTCGCTTATTAAGAACATATAACTTTCCAAGTTATATGAGTCACGACTTTATCAATTGTAGTGGAAACATTCTAATTAGTGGCATTCCCGCACTTAACTAAACGTTAAGTGTGATAAGTGTCACACTATACATTTGTTACGCGTCCCACTTCACTTGAACGTACTCTTTATACTTACTACGAACAGCGTTAATTGTTTTTAATTTTCACTCCATCGTTAACTACCAAACTGGGGCTATTACTCAATAAACTTCACTGAACACTTTTTAACCTATATTGTAGTTAGTTGCAGTGTACTTATAATTCTCAGCTTTAAGAAAGCACGATTTGAAATATTATGATTCTAAATTGCGCTCCCATTGTATACTCGTTCAGCCTTGAGCTGGCAAGTTAATTGAAAGTTATAGTTGTGTTGAGATCGCTTTTATTAATAGAACTCCTTCACTAAATCAATAGGTTATTTATTATTCACCATTGTTTATGGTTTAAGACATGTTGTATTTGCATTAAATTTTAATAGAAATCAACATTTGAAAGATTTAAAAAAAAATGATATAAGCACTTATTAGTTTAAGCGTGAAGGTTCTATTCCGGTTATGAAGTTGTACATAAATAAGGTTGCATCATTTAAGTTTTAATGTAAATGTTGATTCAAATACTTTCTATAGTCTATCGATTCCATTTCTCAGCAGGATAATGTTCCAAACCCCAACAATGGCTATGTTCCAAGGATTCGTGCGTAAATAAAGAAGTTTCTTGATCAAACAGTATGGGTTTCGTTCCGCTTCGTGGTCCAATCCAAATTTTAAATAAGTTTGTTTTTTTGTCGCGGGCCAGCGCGGCGTCTCGCGACGACGAGGATTCGTCACAGAAATATTTCAACCTTTTTATTTCGTTTAGTGCTATCCGTTCGGATTCAAATTAACGAAAAAATCCCATTTGACTAATTCAGCTTTTAATACCTTAAGTGTGTTAAATAGTTTACAATGTTTAGTCGTATTATAACGTCATCTTTTGTTTAAGAGAAAGTACTCATTAAATTTTTAACATGTAACGTTTTACGTCAAGGAAATGTCTTGATGGTTAATGCAAATGTGTTAAGATAAAGCGAAAAATGCGATGCGAGCATTTACCATAAAGAATGATAGACGGATGAGGTTTCATTTGGCTCAACAATAAGACAGACATATAAAGGCCTGTCTATATTACATTGATAAATTACTTCAAAGCTTTATGCCAATGACAGTAGACTGATGTAACAACAATGAACTTTTAACCAAACCAAAAAGGTTTCTGCTCGTTAAAAAAGGCTACTTATGCAAAGTTAATGATATAATTGATCGTGTTAGATTGATAGACGCTGGAGCTTTGAAAACAACATCTTGTGGGTGGTTAACATGGTCTGTGTAGTGGTTTAAATTTTCAATGAACGGTTAATGTTCACATTTATCATTGTAATGAAACTGATTCATATAACATGCGTATGAATAATGATTTACTTGTTCCAAATACGGTGCATTAGGATCATCACCAAAAAAAAAGCTTCTCAGCTTGGTCGCGTACTAACAGAAGTAGTAATTTAGATTTAAGACGATTCAAAATGATCCATTTTAACTTACTAAAGAAAAATATTATATTATATACTTGGATACTTAAAAATACTTACTATAAGGAGTATGAGTGAAAAGATGGGACAAATATATTTTTCTGATGAATTTGCGTTAATAAACGTTCCAACCAAGGTGTTATAAACATTAACTTATCGTCTAGTATCATACAAAAATCAACCAATAATACAGTCGTGATGATTGTGAACCAAAGAATAGCAGACCATTAAAAGCTTCGGAGATAAAGCTATGACGGTCGAGAGCAGACGTGATTCGCTGCATCGCGATAGTCGCAGGTGTTCACACATGAAAAGCAACAAGTCGATGAGCCTTGTCGCCTACATATAAGGTGCATTTTTGCATAACGGATCCGGTCGTGTCGGTTTTAGTTTATTGCCCACATTGTCATCAAGATTTGGATTATGATAACATGACCCGTGTAAACACAAGTAATGGCGCATGGTTCACGGTCAACTTTTTTTTACCGGGAAATGTGAGTTTGAGTCATGGAGTATAGAATGTTAAGTGCTACGAGTGACTTAAACGTCACACAGTACTTTGCAGGTCGTATGATATCCTAAGACTTTAATAAATTTAAATATGTTGTTAAACAGAAATTGAATTTAATATGATAAAAAATATTATATCACGATTACTGCTGATTGGGATAGTTCTTTTTTGACGTTCTATTTGATTTTCAATGTTTTTTATAGAAGAGGGGCAAACAAGCAAGAGTGTCACCATAAATCGTTGCCTACAGACTATCACGCTGGGAGTTAGTGCTGCGTTGAAAAGTGGTTATTACCAGTCCTAATCGAATAAATAATTCCGAATTAGGTCAACGAGGAAATGATGACATTTCATTAGGAGTCGGGCTGTTAGAAGTATAAATATTTGTTCCATAATGGGGCAACTTGTTATAGGACATTGTCCTTAAATGTAAATAATATAGCATGCAAGTGGATACTTAAAAATACTTACTAAGATTGTATCATTTTGTAACACAACTACTGGTCCTGGTCGTCTAATATCTTATGTGAAAATCTGTCAGGTGTCATGTTTGTATCACTTAGTTACACTTACATTAGGTAACCTAACAAAAAAAATGTCTAGAAATAGTAAAGGAAAAACGTTAACTATTTTTATAAACGATCCATCTTCGATTGGTTGAAAGTCACAGATCAGCAAATGCCGATCGTTAGCAACAAAGGGATCTGATACAGAAATCACCGATTACTTCGCAACAAACGAATACCATATAGGGCAAAGCTCAGTTCTCATTAAGCTCGAGTCAACTTTGATATGGCCATGATCGAACTAGAGATGGCCAATTTGATAAATATTCGATTTTAAGGGTAACATTACAATATACCATTTATGTTTGAATTAATTTTATAGCTACACAATATGTCTACTATACTCAAATTATATTAAACAGACTAGTATAGTTCGTAAACGAAAAACATATTTGTTTTTGTGAAATTTTATCAAGCTTTTGTTAATCTACAATTCGACACACAACACTATAGGTAGGCTTAAGGTGGTGTTAAATCAATATAATGAAACATATAATAATCGATTCACAGGAAATATAAAAGTTTTATAAATACATAATACATTGCTTAATTGATAATTTATAGCCTATTTTATTTTAGCATTAGGAATACTAAGTTAGTACATAGACGAGAGATAAATTGTCCAGTCTGATGGTGCAGTTGTTAACCATTTACAAACATCGTTTAACAATAATGACAAATGCCTTGGGATCGATCAGCAAGATTGTACATAAAACTAATTAAAGGTTTATTACAACAGTTGTATCTTATGCTTTTAGAATAAAAGATTGTTGGAACTTTTCGAAAAATAACTTTACACAGATTAATATAACAATAGTGAGTTGTAAATAAAAACACGAGTTCTTTTTCTCTATTCAAGTGGTTGACGGTTAAAAGATTTACCATCTGTCCGAAAGGAGGGCTGGCAAATGCCAAAATCTTGGCCGCACCTGGACTATCTATAGACAAAGCTAAAACGAAAACGAGATGGCGCTGTAAATAATTAAAAACAGAACTTTCAATCTGTTCCAAACATGTATTGATAACTCAGGCCAATTGTCATTGGTCCAAGGTGCACTCTTCTTATGCATAATGTAAATAAATTTCACCAGTATCCTCCTCTGGTGACACAGAAATCCACGCTTTGAAGACCAACACTCATTAAAGCTGACGCACAAAATCGACTATCACAAAATTATCGTGGTAAACATTAGTTAATTACAAACAATAATTAATCTTATCTCGTCCTTTCACAAATACTCAATTGAATGTGTGGCCTTGTCGGACTTATCTACATAAATATTAGAAACGGCTTGTTACCAAACATTTAACAGAACACGAAAGTACTCTTTTGTCTCTGTTTTATCTGTGTAAGACACTTTCAGTGTATGTTTTTACAAAATAGCTTATACAGTGTAAACCCTATATAACGACACTGAAAGGACTGTGCATTTTATGGCGTTTAATGCAGAGAAATATCATTGTATAGAACACAAGCTAAACTAACCAAAGCCCAAATTGATTTCGACGCTTTAGACAGTTTTTCGTTAAATCGACTGACGTTACATGGAATTTAAACTGTACCAAGTTTTCACTACTTACGATAGTATTCTGCTTATGTTCTTAGAACAATAATTTACGTGTTTTTTTTTAAGACGCTAACGCTTACTACGTACTTGAGTTTGACCCTTTATGCAAATAGCTATATAAAATTATGGAAACAAGAGCTATAATATTTGCATGAGCCAAAAGGACGTATGGCAAGCCATACATGGCAAAAGGGCAAAGAACATTAAGATCTGAACTTGGGACTAAATTGTGTTTATGTACCATGACTCGTATAAGATAACGCTATGTACTTTCAAAATAACATTAATCTTAAATATATATAAATATTGAATAATAAAATTAAGTTTTGACCTGCTATTAAGCATTAAAAGCTTATCGGAGGCGTAGATTCGAAATCCGATGTGGTAAATGCTTGGAAAGCTAGCGAGATATAAGCTACATAAAGTTTTCAATTAAAAAGTTAATATTTTTCTATCAATTACAGGTTTTGCATGTTAGAATCATAACTAGTATTTTTTTAGGTTCAGGTAAGGGCTATTGTTTAAATTTCGCTCAGACCGGTCCATAATAGCCCCAATGCCGACAGACTCAAAGGAGAAATTCCAATTTTTTTTGTTTTGTTTTTAAAGAATCCTCCCCAATTTAAAATAATGATCAGATTTATGATTTACATTGTCTTAATCGATGGAACTAGTGAAATGAAAGCTTTTAAGCTTTCTATCAATTGCGTGATTAAAACCTCTCAACACACATACAAACATAACTAAAACAAACCTACATCAACACACAAGATGTGTATGTGAATAAAATAAACGCATGCAGGGCATTATATATGCACCGGAAATAAAATTTTGTCAAAAACAATTATTAAACTATATACGCAAAATACAACAAGACTAACTATGAAAGAAGAAAAGACTATTGGCATCGAAACAAAAACAAGAAAATATGCGAGAATTAAAAAAAAACGGCTCAATCTATGTCTATACATGATTATTTGTGTTAACACTAGAACAGCATCTCTTTACGTTAGGCGACTTATATAAAAGAATCCCTTTTATCTTACCACGTACGATGAACAAAAAAAACTACACGTTTTAGGGTTATTATAAGATTCCGAGGCACTTAGACCCATAATGGCTTGTTCCGTGAAACGGGTTTCGTTCGGGTTGATCGACCATTTGTCGTATGCAAAGATGGGCTTTCAAATATGGAACGATTTAAGATTGCAAAGCTCAATATTTGAAGTTGATAAAATTAATGTGATCAGAAGTAAATCCGGACGAGATACTTCATAAATACTAACAGTCTAAATCTAAAGGACTTTTATATGAGGTTGTATATTTCGAGTAAATAAAAAAAAATCGCCCCACTGTCACGTTCCAAAGCTTTTAGCTTTTACGTTCAGATGTATCATTATTTATACGTAATCACAAAATCGAGTCATCAAAGCCGACCGATTCCGAGACATATAAGCTTATAATATTCTGATGGGACTTTTCGTTTTAAATTACGCTTTATACTAAGTGTAATTGTTTTTCGGTACAAGCCCTGTTTCTTATTAAGACAAATATAGTTGAGCGTTAAACATATTTTGCTCTTTAAATTTCTGCTATATTTCCTATATAAATAAAAATATTATTACTTAATTGCATTTTACTCGTATTAAGGTAATAATATGTAGTATGAACACTTTGGAATGCTAAATATAATTGGACTTCAGATTCGATTATGATCTCTAAGGAACTTCAGTAAACTTTAGAGCTTCGGTGTGAATGTAACTGAGTAGTTACCTATGTAAGTATTGGTTATTATGAGAGTAATCCATAATTACCATAATAATAAATAAATAAATAATAGAGTATTTTTTCCATTCATCAAATACGACCTTTTCTTAAGAAATAATTGAAGTAAAAGTTAGTTGAAAAGCTTCCTATACAACGAAAGTGTCTTCAAGAGACAAAAAGCTAATGATAAAAATCTATCAGACGAAAGACAGAAAAAGCACTTCTCACGCTCAGTGCCGAGTCATCTTAAAACGAACTGTAGGAAGTGACTGCTATTATCTTTTTGAAACTAAATCAAACAGTGAAAAAAACTCAGTATTATTGTACCTATTTGTTCTGGCAAAATGTGAGTAATATTTTCTGTTATACCATATACGAGGTATACCCTGTATACCCCCATATCGTATACTCTGCTATAGAAGTCCCACCCTTCCGGGTGCTTGGGGATTGTTTCAATTATTTAAAAAAAATCGCCAATTTTAGTAACTTTTCACTAAGTTGGATTATATCTGATTCTAAAGAGTTTTTATTCAAACTGCATATTCTTACAACATTTTGATGCAATAATATTCCTTTATTTGATGTCGGTTAAAGATTTTATAGTTTATTACAAAATATTATAAGCCGTAACAAGGTAGCTATAGATTAAAATTATGATTCATTATAAACCCATTTGCTAGGTAAGTGCATTATCTTACGTAAGGTATAATTTGAGTTTCTCCCCTTAAAATTATGTCAGTAAGAGTTTACATCCTTTTTAGAAGAAAGAGACAATTACTTTTACACTGCGTGATACACAAATTTATACTTTATTAAAGATGTTTGCACTAACGATTAAAAAATAGATTATATTTTAGTTAGTTGTAACAATACCAGGATAGTGAAAATTAAGTAATAATCTACTTGTTTTTGGATTTAAAAAAAAAACAATGAGGTTTGGTGCAAAACCGTATTTTCTTATATTCAATCCACACAGCGATCACAGATAATATACAATTACATGCAAATATAAAAAAGCCAAAATATTGTAACAACATAGACATGCATAATGAAGCCTAAGTCAGCGGTGAGGTAAAGATGTGTTCTGAAATGTGGTAATCTTATTCAGTTAGGTAATTCGAGTCAAAAGTGAGTTGCTTTTAAGAATAAACAAGACTAGTCTATCGTACAAACGTGACGTTTTGACGTAAAGTCAGTGCACGTCTTAATGGTCATCACTGTAATTCAGTTGAGCGACACTTTAACTGAAATTACTCAACTGTCCTTGCTACATTTGGCCACTCATCGGCTTTCCCTTGCGCAAGCGCCGTGTGAAGTCGACCACTCCAGGGGTGAACCACCTGTCATTGTTTTAGATAAACAAATAGTTTTTGTTTCGTATTTAACAATAATATCAAGTTAAATACACAAATTGACAACATCGAACATCTGTGTGTAATGTTTAAAATTTTGTAATAGTCGAATTAGTTTTTGTCTATGTTGAATTTGTGTAAAAGCTTTTATTCTGTTAGACACATATTATTTAATAGCGTAATACCTGGTTTCAAATAGATAACAGTAATATTTAAGTATATAATAAATTTAGTAAGCTTACGTAACACTTCTTTAACTCTTGAAATGTATTTACGTAATATGACGTTCGTGCATCCAAAGGTTGCGGACACCTGAGCAAGTTGTTACAGTATTCGCGGGTACACGCCTTGTATTATAATATTTCGCAATAAAAGCTAAACTCTTAACGATGTGCTCTCTCGTAATGAATATTTATGGGCACACATTTCTGTCGTGGCATGTTGTTGTAATGAATCATGTCTGAACACGTTTTAATCCGATAAGGTTGTAATCAAATGGGACATGGTCTTATTTTTCAGGACGATTACGAGACGAACCTTGTAAACCACCAATAAAAAAAAACAACTTATATGCAATGCAAATTAAAAGATTATTATATGATAAAAAAAGGCTTAATAATTTCTTTGTGTAGTCCGATATAGAAATATAACCGTAACTTCCTAGATTATCTTGTGATACCCTATACTAAAAATCCCTGACCGATGTAATATTTTTCGAGTCTAGGTCTATTAAGCAGCTAACTAGACAGGATATCCTCGCTCGAAACGTTAGTCACTTTATTAACTATGCCCTGGCTTCCTTTATTATTAACTTCCCAGTTAACAATCAACTCTTAATGATTTAGTATATATATGATTAATAATTGTGATCAAAAATCTTATAGGTTTTCGAGTCTACATTTAGTGCCTGATCCCAAATTAAGAGCGTAGAGTGGACGAAAAGAATTGGCATGAAACTGTCCGCCAACCCTATACACTGTATAACAAAAATACTCTTAGGTCTGTATATTTTATGCTTATAGATAAATATCTATAAGCCAAAACCAACATTCAATTTATGAATATTATAAGTATTTTGTTAAGTGTTAGTTTAATAGTATGTTAGAGCTTTACGGCGTCGTTAAACTTTTGAATGCCTTTTTATATTCTTAATAAACATATTTGTTCATCGTGTCGTATACAGACCATTTACAAACCGACATAATGCTATAAACAGTAAAAAGCTAGGGATCATATTTTTTTACCATCCATAATAGGACGAACACATGACATGATTCATTGATTTAATTTATAGTATGTGGCCAATACGATAGAAATTTATTAATTTACGACCGAAGCCAAAAAACACATACAATTTTTAACTTAAATCTAACAACCTCTTATATTCGTCCACTATCTTTCCTAACTCTGTCATAAAAATGTCACATTCTGGTGCAGAGCTAAGGAGACGATTCGTTAGGGCGATCATACACGGAATTGGGCTTTGCCGGCGGAGGCTTGTTCGTAAGCGTACCTCAGCCAGCAATGGATGCTGAGGAATCGATAAAAAATGTATTGAAATGAAATGGCGGAGTCTTTTTTCTAATATTTAAGAGAAATATTTTAAATGTATATGAGTAAATGAACGATGCCATTAGTCACACCGCCGACGATTTTATCACTTCATCTTTTGACTAAGATAACTCATCGATGTTGGTTTTTTAAATTGTCACGGACGAGATTTAACATTTCGATTGCGTGAAATTAACAATGACAGCTTTTAATGAAAACTTTGTGGTAATAACCTCTTTTGTACGAGACTCGTATAAAAGAGCATACGGATACTCTGTGGTGAGAAATTCGTTCCATTTTTGAATACGAACACTTTCATGGTGACACTTCAAGTTACAAAGCAAAGAATGTCTTGAAACATAATTGATAAAGTTTATGTTTTATTGTTTATAAAATACGCGGATAAATCCTCGACTAAAATGTCTGTATACACAATGCGGTAATCAGAGCATTCCCAACATAACGAGGGTCCTCTCACCTCCGTATCTGGCACGTCCATACTGGGCAACCATTTTAATGAGCACCGCAATGATGGAAACAAAGCCAACCGCCGCTTACCACTACTACTGGTTATATTTAGAATCGAGCGTATTTCGAATTAATATTCGCGGTGTTTGACTGTTATATTAGTCCATTTAACTTATATAGTTGTATGGACTAGCTAGTTTATAAATTGGAAAATGTACAACTACATTTACAATGCAAATATACTTTACGCAACTCATGAAATGTCACTATTTTCACAACGAAGTTCGAGAACAAATAGTTATGTATTGTTCCTGTATGACGTATAAGGCGATACGATAAAAGTTCAAGCGGGAAAGGTAACATTAATAGATCGTATTCAACCTTTCCGTATTCAATACAAACACCCCTGTATAAGTACTAAGTTGAATGTGTAAGACGAGGGAGGAAATTTCACTCCTTGACATTTGACTAATTGTATTGTGTTAAATGGTTACCATGGTAACCAGTTTTATAATTACAGTTTTATAATTTAAATTTTATAACGGCCACACTATTGTGTCTGCTCGATTGCCTAGAAGTAGACAGAATTAAACCTGTAATTTATATGGATAGCCATGTCGTTGAAACATACTAAAAGTATCACTCACTTGCAAAAGTACTCTCCGCGTGGCGTCGACAGGCAGGTTCCACTGTTTTTGCAAGGTGACGGCGAACATGACACGAAACCTGGAACGGAACATACATTAATATGAATCAAGAAAATTAAGAAGAGATATAAGTATATAATATACCAATATAATTCGTTTACATAATTCAATATACCAATTGAGATTAGCATACCGATCTAGATACTAAAAAAAACTAAAAGATATATTAGTAGTGTGAGGAAATTCCTACAGTTTTTAGTTTGTACAGTAATAGTTGTGAATTATTTTGTACATGTCAAAACGAAAATTGTTTTGAACGTTTATCTGATTCTCACACGCGCCGATAAGAATGTCAACTTGTTTACATAATTCGATAAAAGTTATACGTCAATATTTTTAACTTGTACTTTAAGAAAAAGGTTTTACTGTAAAAAAAATTATTTATATGTTAGGACATTCTCATATTAGAACTTGGAACTTGGCTGTTTAACTCTGATTATGGTTCCAATCAAAAGTCATTTTAATTTAATTCTGAGATAGGTCTATATTGTTAAAATAAAATATTTTGATCTTAATATTGCCAATTTGGATTGGAATCGAATTAACATTGCATTGCAGTCATGCAAATATGACTTGAAATAAAACTAACCACAAAACTAGAACAAATTTAAAAAGTTTGAGTTAAAATTATGTATTTACAACTTTAAAAGTGTCTATATTAAAAGTAGATATACTTTTTTATTACATATGGGATTGTTTACCCAAAAAAATACATGTGAAAACACGTTATCTAGAAGAAAAATGTCGATAGAATTTCACACAGTACACAAACATTTACACAGTATAAACAGTACTTTAGATATGAAAGTGCCATTTTTTTCGATTCGATTATAAATCCCCGTCCTTTCAGTGGGTGGTCTCGCTTAAGATATCGATTCTTAATTCTATTCGATTGGACTTCCGAATCACTTTAATCGGTCGATTGTATCTAAAGCAATAAGACAATCGGAATGATGAACACCGCGAATCCGATTCCCATGTGATTAGTCATGTCTTGATGTTTATTAAAGAAAAATATATATGTATACTTGTAAAGATTCCTAAATCTAACTTTAAAAAATAATTACCAAATACATTTCGCACCAACTCTTGAATCATCGGTGCTGACTACCATGCGTCTACTGAATTCATTAATAAGAGCTTTAAGTAATATTTTTATAATTTATGATTGTTTAATATAGTCGAAATTTTTTATAACATTTTGTTTTTTTGACGATTCATAAGTGTACCACAGTTACGTATGTGAATAAAGATATTTTTGATTCATTATTTAACAAATACCATTTATTTCATAGACAAAATAGTAAAACTATATCATTTGCAAAAGACAAGAATTTTCAGAAAATTAACGTAATTAATAAATTTGTATAAACCCTAGTTTTTACATAAAATAATATGGAAATGACAATTTTGCTGACGTTACACGCTTGTCTGGATAAAAAGTGGACAAACGTAGTGTCCATAAATGGAATACTTTTTCATCCCGGTTACCGGTTTTAACGAAATCGTAAAATTAATGCCTCGGCTTGTTTCATGAATAATTTAACCGTCCTAATATAGTCAAAGTGAATCGTGACTTGTTGGAATTTGACGGCAGATGGCAGGATGCTTTTTAAGGGTGGGGCGTTTAGTGGGTTCTTTTATGACAAGAAACAAACAAACATATCTAGAGAACAAGGCGGCCTCATCGCTACCACAGTTCAACAGTCGACAGTTCTATTAAATTGAAATAAAATATTTTTGATTTTGATATAAGAGCAACGCGCGGCCTTATCGCTTAAAAGCGATCTCTTCCAGGGAACCCAATTGCTATATTATCAAGTTTTATATACATATATATCTTTATGTTTGCGGATATATCGTTAGGGCGGATTGTGTACGTACACAAAAGAACGCTGATGCGATTCTATGAGGAAAAATATGTGATGTTTTCCTACGCTCAATATCAGTTATAATAACATTAAAAATTAAAGTGATAAAAATAGCGTGGGAAAGCGTCAGTGATAAGTACACACTAAAATATCGCCCACAAAACACTTCCGCAAAATAGTCGTGAGAATCAAAACCGTCATATTTATATTAGATAAGGCCAATTGAAAATGCAAGAAATTCCAATCAATAAGCAAAAAAAAAACATTGAGTTTTTATCGATTTAAAAGCTTCTTCGTTGGTGACGCCTTCCGGGCTAACATTCTTTATTGTAATCTATCTTCAAAAAATTACAAAGAAGGGTTCATAACCATTAAGATCAATTCAACATAAGTGACCATAAACAAAACTACCTACAGTGTAAACTCTACATAACGACACTGATATATTATATAGCATGGTTGTTAAATGGGAAGAATAGAAATCATTGTATGGAATACAAGCTAAACGGATCAAAGCCGCTTTTAACGCTGTCGAGTTGTTGTTAAATCAAGTGATGTTACCTGGAGTTTACACTATATTTTAAAAAAAATATCTATTTTAACATATATTTACAACGAAAGTGTGGCGATATGATTTGGCGTCATTACAAGGCGCCTCACAAGAGACAACCTAGCCAGACAATAAAGCTTTAGTCTAGCCATTGTTTGAGTTAACATTAACAATGATTATCTTATGAATAAACAACATTGCAAACATCTAAACAAAATTAATTGCTCAACCCAAAAATTATTTGAGTTTGAGCAAAGTTTTCTCTACGATTATCGTCAAATTCCCAAATCGTCGAACGTGTGCCGTGAAATTAGTAATTGTATAAATTAGGCATATCTCGATTCGGCGTTCGATTGATCACGCGATGCAGAATTAATTTGACAACATTCCTGCAAGTGTTTCTAAAACTTAAAAGTCGGATACGGGTAATCTCTATCTTTACATAACAAATATTTTGAAGTATTGCCTTCTAGCAGGGGCTAAATTATATAGCCTTTTAAATAAACAGATGCATAGATTGTTATAGCTGATAAAGGCTTTATTTAATTTCCCGATTATCTCAAGTACATCTATCTACATGTTATTGTATCTTTAATATCAACATAATTCAAGTTAATTTTATTTTTACAATTACTGCCAGTGTAAGGGTGTAGAGTGAAGAATAACTAAAAAGTAACTCTTCGTCACTCCTTAACAAATAATCATAGCAAATGGTTGTACACGCGAAGGATGAAAAATGTGGCAAATGTCACTTTTTGAATGGTAACAAAGAGGAAATCTGCTTTTAAAAATGTGTTTCCTTCTGATGTATTATCAAAGGCAATAAAGCTGCATAAGGGCAGAGAGTACATGATTTCTTAAACCTAGACCAGTTTTGTCCTTAAGCAGACAAAGCTCGGTTTCACCTATAAAAAACTAGTATTGTTATACTGTATTAAATAACTCAATAAGTATATTATCATTTTTTGTTATTAAATAATATTTATAATGTATAGTATTATTATTAAGATATATAAGAGAGAGATAGAGTTATATACATACATGAATATAAAAAATGTTTCATTACAATTTTCGTTATTTTTTATCTTCATCTATTTAAGGCTTAAATCCACTATAACGTTCCGCTTGAAAAAGCATCTTTCAGTTAGTTCAACGAACTAATAAACATGTCTCAAACATCAGAGAAATCGATAGTAATTTCAAAATCCATTGTGAATATACAATTCATCAAATAACAATGCCGTGTGAGTCTGTCACACGTGAACCGCGATGTAATTAACTGTTGAAAGATTGATGATTGAGTTGAACTGGTTTTAAAAACTTAAGACTCCACAAAAGAGCAAATAAGCAACAGTTTACAAGTGAGGTGTAACACCAAATCATAAAATAGTGCGACATTTCTTTATAAGCTAGTTAAACAGTTTATATTTACAGATAGAAAAAAACATAGAAGATCCAAGGATTTTTTTAAATTGTGTATTAGTATATACAAAAATTACGCCGGCTAAAGCATGGGTCCCTTGCTTCAAGTGTCGGTCAATACTCTAGAGGCCATATCCTGAAGATATTGTCTCCCTGGACCCAAGCTCGAACCTCGGTTTCACAGGAGACGCACTTGCTCTAAGCCTTAAGCTAAGCTCGCCAACAAGCACAAGCACGAGCTGTAAAGACCTGTAGGCCAACAGCGAGATACCACTCCAAAAAAATCCGTCATTGTAAGCAATACTTTTTAACTAGTAACCTGTCGTATAATATAAAGATCTGGTAAGCAAGTTTTTTATACAGCCTGTAACAATATTTAAGTGTAATCTGTACCGCTGTATAACTCAGGTCTTTTGTAGTCCCTTTCTAGTACATATTATGATTTATACACTTGCACGGAGTTAACAAAACATCCTTAGCACTTCTGTAAATTTAATAAAATGTATTCAAGAAGTCGCGTAATCAATATAAATCACGTTTTGTATTGAAATAATTTGAGAACAATTTCCTAACAATAAATCCTTATGAAATTGCGGCGATTCAGGACTTACATATTTGCGGTCGGCTAACGGTATATTGAATATGCATTGTAACGGACGCATACTCTAATGGCTCTTTTTCTCTATAGGAATAATATCTAGCCATTGAGTAGTGTAGAAATACTTGCCGGAATTCTAGAAAACTCCAGCTATGTTCATTCAAATTTGGAACGCGGGCATTAGTTCGGAATTTACAGATCGTTTTAATGTCACAGATAATAAGCGCCATAGACAATCTCACGATAATCAATCTGCACAAGTTTGACAATTGGCAACAACAAACATTTAATAATTAATATTTTTTTTTTATATGTGTTTCATCAATATAATTGTTCCTTGTGTACGTTTGTCTCTTTCTAACAAATTGTGTTTCATAAATGAAAAGAAATATTTCACTTTTCCGATATAAATGCTGCTAAGAAATTCAGTGCAAAAGTGTTTCAGTTATGAAAATGCACTGATACAGATCTGAAACAGTGTTATAAGACTAAACAATTAATCAGTTTACAGGTGGGTTATGTATTAGTTGGTCAACGTCATCATGTAGATACGGTGTTCTTCTTGTTGAAACACGAGGTAAAACCTCGTAAAGTAACATTCTGTTTGACTTCATATCAAGTTGCACCCTTCAGGCAACATCTTAACAAGTGGTTTCTGTAATAAATTAAATTAAAATTCGATGTTTTTTTCTTCAATTTATAAAATCTACAATCTTGTGGTCACATCATCTTTCATAACTGTTCACACGAGATGTGGTTTTTATAAGTTTTATTTCCTGTTACGTATCAATATATTCGAGAATGTGCGGATGTTTGGCAACTCGGACAGAAACTAATGAGAAAATTTAATAATAATTGCCGAATCTATATTTTACTTTATAATATCACATATATTTATAATCTGTATGATGGATGAATACACAATAGATAGGACAAATTCCGACATTTTTTCGGCCCAAGATATTTCTTTCTAAGAAACCGGTATTCCGGTTTCGTCACTATGTTTGCCACCACAGTAGGAGCAAGTGTTAATTGACAGGAAAAGAATCACAGCCAAAGTCAAAATCTCTTTACTCACTACATCACACCATTTTAAATGGTCTTAAATCTAAATGATCTATTATTGCGACCAAGCTTACAGCAGGAAATTCGACTTGGTTGTTTTTTTTTATGGTTTAGGAGCAAATTCATTCCCAAACTATTACATCATGAAACAAATTTATGAAAGCTCCTGTTTAACTTCTTTTTCTAAATTTCTTCACTAACCAGCCAGTAGCCGTTCTAACCGTCTTGTTATAGCATAGAAATAGTGTGGATTATATACGGGAATCAAAATCAATGTGACATACGTTTAACGGGCCACACTCCGGATGCAACAATACACAGAGCATCCTCAATTACAATGATTCGTCGCTATTATGTGCTACTGGGTCGAAGTCACCTTGACTACATCGAACTAGAATTTTGAATAGAGCCGAATATTTACCGCATTTTAACCCAATTCATATAAGGATTTAGTTTTTGTTACTAGAATTGATAGACGACGACTTCAAATTATAATTCAACCCGATTACAAATCAATAAAGTTTTAATATAGTTTTAGTTGAGCTTAGTTAGAATTTAGTTTAATTAAATGAGTTTAAAGACACTCGGGTCGCAAAAAATTGTATGCCTGACACTACCTAAAACGTACTAAGATAATCTATTTACAAAACCAAATCGTAACTAATACTTACATATAAATGTATAAATTTAGTTAGTTATTCGGTTTTAAACCGGTCTCAAAGCGCATAGGTACCTTACTTGACGAATGGAATGTTCTAGCACGGTCACGCTTAACGTTTCAACAGGGGTGAGCACCCCACCACGTGTTTACTCACTTGAAGCGGTTACTGTCATTAAATACGACAGTTAAAAGGCTCGATACAAATATTATTAATACTATGCAATAATGCCGTAGCTGATTTAATCCGTGTCATCTAGATGGTGATGAGCCCAATATATTACAATTATGGAAAGATATTAAAAGTTCAAAGTGCGTTTAAATGGCTGAGTAAGACACGAAACATACATAACACTAGTAAAGTCCTTAATAAACATAATTAAAACTGGAACTGGAAATCTTTCTGTTACGATTTCTCTTCGTTACCAAGATAAATAATCCAGTAGTTACAAATGTAGTATCATTATAGCGTGGGCAGTATTAACGAGCCAAGCTATAATCTGAGCTACGCGTCTTTAATATATCGGCGACAGTTTTGCTCATTCGCAGCTGACCTGCTTAAGTGTTATTAAAACTATTTCCTGTCGTTTTGTTAAGTAGACTTTAGATTAAATAAACTTTTAATCTTATATATGAGGTTTTTTTTAATGAAATGAAGGAGGCTCATGCTAAATGATACCGTCTATAACTAATTGCGGATCGCGAATGCGTTGCGACCTTACACATATCAATAAAAAAGTTTCTTCTGTAAGCGTAAACTCCATATTTAATAATACGTCAAATTAGAGAAAAAATATAGATCCCTATTTTCGGAAAAGATTCTAAATTAACATAAGGAACATTTGTGTGGCCACAATTTTGTAATTGAAATGTGTCACTATGACATAATTAATTCGTACGAAATTATCACAAAATGTAAATTTTGCGAATGCGTTCATTCAACCCGAGTTTAATATCGCTTTTCCATAATGTGGAAACGAGATATGTAAATGCTATATTTCCATATTTGCTATCTGTCGCTGACAAATCGGTTGGCCTGCGCCCGCGCACCCCGAGAGACGACAGCTCCTGTGGAGTCGTTTGTTTATGGGATATTTACCGAGGACATAGAATCCTTGTATACAATTTGTCAATGTAAACCGAGCTGTAGGATATTTTCATTTCCACTTGAAAATGGGTAATTGAAGGGAATACTATGTAACATCATATAAGTTCATAAGATGAAAATATATATGAGTTTGGGATCATTACCAAAAAAATCAAATTAGCTGAGTGTCTTGCCTGCTTCTTCTCAGCATGGTCGCCTACACAATGGTCCTATATACCTTACTGTATAAAGACATTTTCACCTTGATTTCGGCTTAGTGTTTTTTTTTATATTAATGCATTATTTACTTGTTGGGTAGGTAGTGTTAATTGTGTTGAAAGCTATCTCTGAATGTTTGTTGTTTTATAATTAATAGTAGGTAGGCTCAAACGTTCTTATTATTTAAAAAATATACTTATCAAAACCAGATTTTTCTTAAAAAGTATGTTTACCTTCTTTAATTATTAATAGTAGGTATTATAGATAAGAAATTACACGTAAGATGTCTATTAGTTAATATTGCACATTCCGCCCACAGCCCAGCTAATTACAAAGATAACATTGTATTGTTCCGATTTTAAGATAAACCCACAACCTCTGTACTTCTATTCTTCGTTAAAATCGTGTGAAGCGGTACCTATTTAAATGGTTTTCTGGATCCAACTAACTACCCGAAAATATACGATGCGACGAGATGTCAATATCAAATCGCCTTAATGGGTATTAAATATAATCCTAGGCTTAATTACGTATTAATAGTTAAAAATGTATATACCTTACACAAAAACTATTTTTGTAAAGTATTTTTTCACCTTTCTTTATATATAGTAAAGCAAGACGTCACTTAATATTTAGATTAGTAAAGAAGAAATTCAAAAGCTGGTGCTTTTCTCGCTCAGCGTATACAGCGAGGAAATGCCAGCATTATGGGTACTCCGCCAAGACCAAATCAATTAAATTTATTTTAGTTTATATAAGTTTTATATTTCTAAGCTTAAGAGTGTTTCTTTGTGACTTTATTAAAATTTGATTACCATAATTATACACAATGTTATAGTTAATACAAATCTATTGCAAAATACGTGCTTTATTAAATAAGCAATCAAGTGTAATCATATATTTAAATGAACAGCCTTCACGGTGCAATAGACAAATGTGTGACACTGACCAATCAAATGTTGACAAATTACAAGAATTAAATCTCAAGGTATGTTTCAGATCAATTTGCAATACTACTGTGTTATTAATATAGGTTAGAAAACATTACCGGTCTTGCTTACGATATTTGAAATACTTTAAGAAAACTGATATGTTAAATCTTAGACCTGTTTACTTTGGAATTCTCGTAGCTCTAGATATACGAAATATATTGACATATACAAGTGATAACTGAAACTGTTTGAAAATATATAAATATATGTAAATAAAACTTTAGATTCGAAAGCTTTTAGTTACAACATCTAAAGCCGAATATCAATCATCAAGTTCGCCTTAGTCAAACAGACATAAAGTCGAAGATAGGAAATTCTGTAATAATTAGTTTTAATAAACCCTATCCGGCTCTTATGACCAACAATTACAGTCCATGGTAGTTATTTAGAATAATGCCTCGGAGATTAATCGTTCCATTCGAATCGATTTATGCTAATAGCTCCTAATAGGGATTACCTTTGACATCTACTTGCATTCATACGTCGTGTTAAGGAATTGATTGGTACAGGGTGGCACCGTCTAATGTGAAATTTGTCTGCGGTTTGACCATTTTTTACTTATGTCACTCGAAACATCAAATATATAAAACTCAAACATATTGTGTAGGTCTGACATTCGGCCAATATCTATTTTTATTATGTCGCATTAAAAGATACCATATTTTTAATCATATTTTTAGTATAATCACGTTTGCCGGGTCAAAATATTAATTATTGCTGTGCGTAATATTAAGCAATACAATGTAAAAAGACCATAGTGAAATAAATTGTAAAAAATAACATAAAAATAAAGCATATACATGATAGAATATCAACATATGTCGTTTACAGTCAGGAGTAGAAATAAATATTTATAACACGTACGTACATTTGAAATCGAAGATTAATCAATGTTAAAAGAAAAGCATAAAAAAGTGCGCATTGCTGATTACACAATAAAAAATTTCATTAGTGTTGAACGGGTCAGCAGTTGTGTAATTAAAATCGTGTTTATCATTAAATTACTTTGAAAAAGTTATTACTAAAACATATGCAAAGATAAGTAAGAAAATAACTTTCATTCTAAATTAACTATTCGCTAATTCGCTCGTATGTAGTTAATGAGACATTAAAAACATGGTTTATGTTTGTCAGTTGTAAGTGGTTCTGAAAAAAAAAAGGTTTAAGGTTGTATCAAGTGTAGTTTTACTATTTCGAGGTCAAACACCAATTGCCATAATAATTAGTTTTTAATAGCTACCATTCATTCGTGTGATCAATTCACAGGAAAGACACTATTCATTGATGATTTTTAACCACGCTACTTTATTTTTAATTTAATGGGGCTTAATAGTTTTCGATAACAAATAATAGATGTCGCTGTAAAGTTTAAAATATGTATGTACACGCGCGGGATAGATACATTCTCCCTTCCAAAGTATTCATCCCGTCAACCGCGGGACATCCATTCCCAACCATAAAAGTGATAAAAATAATAATTGAATTTTATTACGCTTTGAATTTCATTAGCTTTGGGCTTGGCTTAGCGGTAGGCTTTATTTGACAGATGTCAAATGTCAAAGTAATCGAAAATTATCGATTAATTCGACAGGTTTTGATAATACGATTATACTCTGTTATGGTATTACGCAACTAAAGATTTTCTTAAATCGATAGTTGATATACTATAGAAATAAAATATCTGAGGATAACTTTAAATTCAATTTTTAATTATTTTTATGTTAAATATTGTTAGCACATTTTCAAAATACAAGTTTAAATATTTAAAAAAAGTTGTCGGATCAGTTAAATAATTTCTTGATCTATATACATATTGGTGTATCCTTTGTGTGAATTAACATTTTACTCTCACAAATTCACACGAACTTGTTTTTATCTAATTTTAATTTTATCTTTCACTAACATTTACTTATGGTCACGTATTTTTAAGAGAATAATAACATTATTAAACCCTCACCGAAAATAATGGAGAATAGAGGCGGCCTATATAAAAAAACTGCACCCATATATATTAATATATCATATGTTTCAACATCTATTGTAATTAAAGTCTCAACTCCGGTAGCGATATAATGTAAGCTGTTAAACTCAACATTTTCCCATAAGCCCTTCAGTCAAGTGCGCGCCATCTGGCACCGACTCTCGCGCATGTGTGTCTGCACATGTGTATCATGTAAATCACGCAAAACATTTCAAAAAAACACCTTACGCGTTATAACGCGAATGATTTTCGTAAAATCTTCAAACAATTCACGCGATCATAGAAGCTTTATGTATTGTTTACTAATTCAAACTGTGCCATGTCCAGTGCTTTGTTTCTATTAGATTTGTAATATGATAATTAATTATTTGTAACTTCTGATATTTGTTAATGTATTAGCTTTGTTCACTACATAAATCTTGTATTAACACCCTTATATGTAGCTTTTTTAATCACAACTTGAATGTTTGTGACAAAAAGCTCTGTTCAAATATACTCTCGTAAGTTATACTCGAGAATACTTTTACAAGTATTAAACAATAAAATTTAATTAATAACCATATTGCATTATGGAATAATATAATAATGACCTCTCTCGGTGGCCCCTTACGTGACATGGCGCCTCGCTGCATGGCGTCCGTTTTAATATTTAGGTAAATAGAAGTTAACATATGAAGCTACAAAAATATTTCAACCAATTACAGACTACAAATGAATTGATTTTAAATTGCTTTAAATTTATAGGTTCCTACCTTATTTGCCAGAATTTAACTATTTAATAAACTTTATGGAATTAACATAATGTATTCCTTGTATATAAGACCTATATAGAAGCCATAATTCCCTTTCAGAGTTCTTGCTGCAGATAGATCAATAACTGTTTTTAGTCCAACAAAAAATCAACCCCATTCATCCTAATTATAAACCTATTTTAACGTTTCCGTTACATTAACTCACACATGATGTGGGATAATTAAATGTTGTAATATTTTATGTGTAAATTAATAGATCTGCTAATAAAACTTTTAATCTGAGGTTTACTCTATATGTAGCTAGATGGCACTATATAGCACAGTTTCATATTGGTCATTATACGTTAATGCAGGTAGTTATAATTATTTTTATTATAAATAAGATTAGGTTAAATCTTTAGAGCACAAATTGTTCTTCTCTAACCACTGAACTTTAAGTTTATGAGAGTAAAAAGTTTTTATACAAACTTGGATTTTTGGGGGTTTGGAGGTCCACAAAGACTAAAGTCGGATGAAAGTCGATAAAGCCACGTGTGTCGTATCCGATTTTTTTTTGTTGGTTCGCTGTTGATCACGTTTTTACAATTTATGGTTTCAGTAGGGGTGGATTCGTTTGAATTTTGAGCGACCACACGGGTCTGTGGGTTTTTTAGGATGTGGAATATCCTCCAATATATCACGAAAAGTAACTCTTGCACTGAACTGAAGCTTGCAACTATTAATTTGTATGGATATACAGTGTAAAGTCCATGTAACGTCTCTCGATTGAACGACAACCTCTCTAAAGCATCGAAATCTTGGCTGTGATTGGTTTAGCTTGTATTCCGTACAAAGATTTCTCTCCATTAACGCCTTAAAATGCCCAGTCCCAGTGTTATATAAACATAAAATTGTGTAAAGGCTTAACCAACAGGAAAATTAATGGAAATAGATTCGCGAATATAAGTAATAATTTTCACATCGCTTTTCTTAAATAAAGACTTCAACGCGTCGGCTAATTATGCAAAGCATTAAAATGGTATCAACGTGTCCCCAACCAGTTTACTAACGGTCTCATGAGATTAATACTTAATTAATGCTTATGTTTTTGAGAAAGTTTTTTAGCCTCACAATTAAGTTGTAAGAGCGGTTTTGTTTCTCATTGTATTTCGCGTGAAATTAAAATGTATTTATTGTCAATATTGGTGTATGGCTCTATGCATATTAATGTATGTTTAAGCTTTAATACTATTATATATATACTAGCTGATCCCGACAAACGTCGTTTTGCCAAAATAAAAAAATGTCTCTTAAAATAGATGTTGGCCGATTCTCAGACCTATAAATATACTCAGAATTTCAGGAGAATCGGTCAACCCGTTTCGGAGGAGTACGGGAACGAAAACTGTGACACGAGAATTTTATATATTAGATTTTTTTTAATACCAACTACACCCAAATTAATACTTCGATAGTAGAATTCTCTCATATAAAAAGAATTACGGACATATATCATAGTATATAATGTATTACAGATATCTCATATAGATCAATTCATTGGCTTTATTTGACGGTTTACAATAAACTCATCTGTCCCAATACAAAACCTCAACAAAATCGATAAGAGCGGGACGGCCAGTGCGTTTGTTAACGTTAGAGCGAGATGCGCGCGCGCAGCTGCCGCTGACGTCACGAGGGTCTGGGTGCTTTCAACCATAAGAATAACATTTGTCCCTTTCTAATCATCAAATTATTGAAACGTGTCGTTTCCCTATTTATTGTCTCCCTACGAAATTATTCCGCTGTTATATGAAAGTTTGATTTCGGTCCGTAACATACGCAAGCGAAGTCGCGGCATTAGTTTAGTTATTAATCATTACAAATCATATGTTTTACCTATATTATAATTGAATAACTGCAACATCTAAGGTAATCTTCATTTCTGTTTGAAATAAATACTTTTAAAAAATATATATATTTAATAGTTTTATATATATTAGTTTTATTGTTTTTGTTTGTTATTTTAACTTATTGTAAAGCACAAAACCGAATATAAAATTTAAAGTAGTGTGAGGTATAAATAATTACCAAATATTGTATATAAAAACTTATTTATGGTCAGTTTTGACTCAACAGGCGTTTTCAGACATTTTTCTACAAAGATAATCTAAGAATAGGACTTACAATACTATTGTTAAGCTAAACAATACTGGAGAGGGCACTCGTGAATAAAGGTGGGCCGTATATAGCAAATGCACTCATTAGTAATTACGTCCTTTGTTAATGATAAGTCTAATTCAGGGGATCATTATAATGTGGGCAACAACCTCAACATGCCTGTTGTTGTCCAAAAGATGCTCAGTAGTGAGGAGTGGAGTGCAGTGGCATCCTTCTGCGAGACGGTTATTTTATTGAAGGAGGCGGCGGAACGGGAGCGTTCCACCACAAATCCACTGCGGGTTGGGAGACATGGAGAGCGTAGGAGAAGGTATGCCAACCTTCTTCTTGCGATGTAGACAACTACATTAGCAGCCGCTGGGTGCCTAGTTGAGTGCGAAAGCGACCCCAGGGCCCTTTCAATGCGGTCTTGTAGGTTTACCCGAGGTGGTTTTAGTGGGTATTGCCCACCTCGTCTCTGAAGAGCAGAGACACCAGCGTGGGTCCCACATATCCTTTGGGACCAGGAAATGCGGAAATGCATTTCCACCTCGGAAAAAAGGGGCATCATTATAATATAATAGGGCAATATTTCTATCATAAATCATGTATTCTATAAAAGACTTTTGTATAATATTACATCCAAAAATTTGGTTCATCTAACAAAAAATTTCATTCGAAAAATGTATCTCCTAATTGATATTAAGAAGGTAATCTGTTATGGATTACCAACCTCGAAACTTTTTACAAAAATACAAGTTCAGACGGAACACAATCATTTTTGGAGTGTGTTATTGAATCACTGGAAAGTTCTCGATTCCCATACAATATTGGCCGGTATAACTTTAATCGCGAACATCTATCATTCAGAGAAAATACGTGAGCTTTTACCTCTAAATATTCATCTGATACGCTTATTTGACCTTTGCGTCGCTTAAGAACAATGGATTGCGTGGAAATTTACCAATAACACCTTTCATAGTACTATCAGCAAAAACAATTACAGTTTTCAAAAGAAATTGAATTCATACTCAACATCTATTCAAATAGTTTTATAACTTGCATATCACAGACGAAAATTAAAAAAAAAAACGTATGTGTATATTTAAGGCATTATACAGTGTAAACTCTATAAAACGACACTAAAGGGACTGTGCATTTTATAACGTTAAAGAGAATGGTCGCAAAATGGACAGAAGAAAAATCATAATTAGAATACAAACTAAACCAACCAAAGCCAATTGAATCCGACGCTTTAGAGAGTTTGTCGTTAAATCGAGTGACGTTACTTGGCTTTTACAATGTATGTGCTAAGTAAACCTGTCTAGAATCAACTCTTATTACACGATACCAGGAACACATAAACGTTATCTCGTTATATAAACAAATGTATAGTAAATAACGATAAAATGTCAGTGTTATAGAGCATTGTACCTTTGACACTTTACCGTTATGTGAACCGGCAATATTGGTGTGACAAAGGTCACGAGACAGTTTTAGACAAAGTCAAAGCCCCTTTATTACAAGGTACATACGTAGGACCATTTTTTAACTTTTTAAATCTACGCCTGTTCGTACGCGACCAAGCTGAGAAGAAGCAGCCCAGAAACTCGGCTTTTGAGTCTTTTTCTATAGTCACAATCAAAACTATATAAAACCGTTTCCTAACTAAAAATGATACCTACTAGTTTGTTCTATGTATGCAAATGACTAATAACAAATTAAACCATTTTTTTGGCTAACCATACCCCACGCTTTAATCAAACGTATCGTTATCTCACTAATGATATCAATAAATATCAAAATAAATCTGGTCGTAATATACTAATTAATCATTCTCGAAACTAAATTTAACCGGATTATAAAGCTACGCATTATTTATTTCTATAGTGATGAAATAAGATCTATATTCCCATAACATTCATTTCTTCTACGAAAACCGTTGTGTGATAACTTCGGGTATGATTATTTCCTACCTTCTTCACCATGAAGTAACAAGTTAGTGAGCGGAAACTATTTGTTAAAACAAAACGGTCAAAAATTGCTGTATTACTCAAACTCAAAATAAATTTATTCAAGTAGGTAATTTGTACTTTACCACCATACGGTCCTGAAGACATTTACCGAGAAGAACCGGCAAGGAACTCGATAGCTGCCCTTTTAAAATAAGCCGAGTTTCTTGTCTGCTTCTTCTCAACTTGGTCGCGTACGAACAGGCGTAGTATCACTTAGATTTATGACGATTCAAAATGGACCTTAATGAATAAAGATATTTTGACTTTGAATCATTTCATATAAAATTATGTAACGAAACGATGTAAGACTTAAGATTTAAATTAGCCTCGACTGCTGACACATTAAAAGGACCTTTGTCCTCCAAATATTATTTGCGCAAAGGTTTTCTACATGTATGGACAAGTATCAGACTATATGATATATATCAGTAGTAGTGGTGTCCGGCGGAAGAGATAGTGGGTTCAAGTCTCGACATGTCATACGGAAGTGGACCGTGGGAGAATGGCTATCTTTGTTGTGTATAATATATCCAAAAAAAAAATGCTTATAAAGTAGTGCTTGTGTTTGCAATAATTTCTGATATAACAAGTTACTTTTCGACCACACCCCCACAACGTCACATGCTTATAGATTCTTATAGATTTTGTTAACAATAACACTTGTCATACCGGAGGGACATTGATTGAAGAGCTTCATAAAACTCATTACCTGCTCGTTCACAATAACTTGTGTCTTATTGTTTTTGGGTCGTAAATCTTTTACTGTTCGGTTAGGGTTAAGTATGGTTGTATGCTGTTTTTTTTAAAAAAACCTCAGCTGTAAATATGAAGTACTGTCGCCCAAGCTTATCACGATAAAAAAAATCAATGCTTAGTCGCAGGCACTGTATGTAACAGACACGTTAACCTTATAATCTATTTAAATATAAATCGTAAAACTGCCGTTTTAAACCATTACATATTACCAAATTTAAATCGGACATGTAATTTGTATGTCTGTTACAACACCTAATCTCAAGAGAACCTCCTTGAATTTAGCATAAGACAATTGACGAGAAAAATAGATGAATTACATTTCAGTGATAATAATACATTCGTACAATAATTACACGGCTTTAACATCTGGTGTGCGAGGGAATTGCACCGCTACCGAGCAGTCACGATTGAAGTAGCGGACATTAATGTGTGGCTTCAAATGTACGTATTTGTGAGTGTGGTGAAACACTGCAGAGATACTTATAGTTATTTGTTACTAAAGGAAAACGTGTATCCTGAATTTTAAATGGTAAAATTATCTGCATATTCGGGTTTTTATCTCGGTACGATTAACATTTGAGTTAATGTTTGTCTGTGTGTCAGAGTGTTGTAATGTTAGCGGTAGTGTCTTGGACGAAAGTCGACCTACAATGAAAACTTAGACGAACGTTAATAAAAAAATGTATTCAAACGCCCCTTGTAACATTTTACAACCGTCCTTCAAAATAGTATTCCGTTTACCTGCGCTGTGCCCGCTGGGATGCGGCGGGTGCGCCTGCGCAGGTGGCCGGCGCGCGACGAGATTATGCATTTGGTATCTTGGATGTTGTAGTTTATTTGAATGATAAACGCTAAACAATTCTTGATGTAACATGTTCTGATTTTTTCTATATAATGTCTTTGACTCAGAGTGCGTCCTATGGTTATTAAAAAAAACAAGTCCATGACTTTAAAATATGTAAGATTTTTTAACAATCACGTTGAACGAAAGTATGAGATTAAATAGTATAGATAATAAATATAAGAACGGTGAATTTGTAGCTTTTTTTCTACGTAACGAAAGAACCAAAAAATCTGTAATTTCCGGTTTCTGGGAAGCGGTGAGTCAGATCGCGTGTCGGGACTAGTCTATTTGGATAAATTGCTCTTCGCATTCAATATGCTGTTTGAAATATTAATTTTGTTTTTAAAATGATTATTTTAACAAAATAAGCATTGATTTAGTTTACATACACAACGTTGGAACTTGGTAAAAAAGCGCTGCTTTAAAAAAAATATCAACAATGAAATGTTGTAATTGTGAATTCTCTACTCAAGTGTAAATTGTCTTCCTAATAATATGGTTACTCGTGCATTTAGCTCAGCCGGTCAGTCAGGACTCGGTAATTTTGCAAACAAATATATTTATTTTAATTGCGAGTTGTGGTTTGCTAAATGTAAAAAATAAAGATATTGAATCAGGCGTATTAAAAATGCCTTTCAGCAGTAAATCAAAGCAAAGCTTACATAAAACAATTTTGGAATATTAGGATAATTTATTAATTCCACATAAAAGACGGGAGATGGCGTGCGTGTATCATTCAGAGCTTTCTCCACGATCGGTCACGCAATAGTTCAATTACCTAAATAACCCTTGCTCTCAAAAATATTACAACACTTTAAAAGTGCTGACAATAACAGAATAAAACAAAGCTTATTAAGTCGGTTTAGCGAGCATTCAATGCCTCAGTGAGGTTGTTCCAATTACATTACAAATATACCATACAACATACATACTTATACTTATACATACAAGTTAACTAAGGTATATATTTTGTGTTGAGTTATTTCATAAGTTTAATAAACTGGAACTGTTCTTGGAATCAAAAATCATAATTAATGTTTACGAAATTCTACTTCTTAATGTCTAAGAATAATATAAACTTGCACTATGAACTTGCATAACAATTGATGTTCCATGCGATATTTTGTTTTTTTTAAGTTCAGGAGGCAAACGAGCAGGTCACTTTTGGTGACACCTGCAACGCCAGGAGGCTTACAACCGAGCTGTCGGTCTTTAAGGTAAAGGTATGCACTCTATAGAAGAGGGGGCAAACGAGCAGGAGACACACCATAAAGGTGAAGTCCCTGTATAGTTATAATGTTATAGAAATCGTGAATTGGTTATAGGCAACCAGATTTCCATTCGAATATAGGCATATGCTATTAATTAAATTGTCTATATACGACTTTCAGATACGGTTGTAATAGGATTGCGTGCGCCATTGTTTTTATTACATAACCTTCAAAGGACATAAGGATTTTAAAGCTTATATCATAATAAGCTTTATTACTGACTATAACATAATACAGAAGTCTCTCACTGACATCGCGTTTAAAAAAACAATAACAATTTTGGTTGAACAGGTGTTAACAGGCCACACAGATGAATATTGGCATTTAAAACGAAATGATAAAGCACTAATTTGCATATCAAAGGCCACAGCTCTAATTGGATTATGAAATAATTACCAAGTAGGGCACGCCGTCTCGACGACTGTGTGGTCGTTAATGGACAAATTTTAGAACATGCAGTTTCGCGTCTGCTCTCTTCAATATGTACGATAAAAAAGTGGCTTATTAATTGTATTAACAAAAGCTCTGGACAAAAGCTTTTCTTTGTTTCGCCATCAGCGGTGATTGATGGCACGATCGCTAATGTGTTCTTGATTATTATACCGTTACATTCGACAATCAAACATTATTGTTAACCTTTCTAAAACGAAATAGTAACTGCACCAGACAAAAGCCAGCAATATTTGCGTCCGTATAAAGATTTAGTCTCATATTTATCTTTTCAACATGGAATCCTATCAGCGAATACTTGGATACGTCTTGAAGGTTAGCTGTGCTTAACTTCTTTTGACCTTCTTCTCACACGGGTTTCATAGTAGACACACAATAAACTTAACATTATATTTTTAAAGCGTGATTAACTTTTCACAAATGTTCTTATCATCGTCATTAATTCTCAAGCTTTATACAGTTTTAATCGTCCTTTACCGTAGTAGGACTCAGTCAGTTTAATTAAGTTAAGCGTAGTTAATATGTTTTTAAAAAAACTCTGCTTATTTTATTTTATTATATCTGTCCCCAGACATCTTATGTGCTAAATACGTTTAAAATAATAAACTTATGAGATAACACAACTTGGTTTACACATAAGACAAAATTAATGGGAACTTGAGACATTATACAATAACTAAATACAATACACGAACAAGTAACGACATACATATGACCAATACCAGGATTCAAAGCTTTGTTTTTAAGCTTATGCTACTATGCTCTGCTTATTCATGCCAAAATTCATGCAAAATTAATGCCTTGATTTAATATATACAGTAAATTATATTCAAGTTAAAATGGTATATTATATGAAATCTGTTCAGGAAATGTAAACACTATCTCGATTTATTGCTAGACCGGCAGCCACTTTTAGCGTCCAACAATGCATTTCACTTAAAATATAATGCAATTAAGACCTTGTTGAATTAATTTGAGATAATATCAAGGACCGCGACACCGCAAGCTGACCTACTCAGAGTGGAACAGTTAAATATAAGATACAGTTTAATGTTAATCTGATATAATCAGAAAATGATAACCCAACAGTCTTGCGGGTTCTTCTCAGCTGAGGGCGTGTAAACCATGTAACGTTTTTAATGACGCTTGAAGTAAAAATAATAAAGCATTTTTGAATTTGAATTTAGAATATAGTTATGATAACATACAGTGTTAACTCCATGTCACGCGATGTAACGACAAACTCTCTAAAGCGTCAAAATTAATTGGCTATAACGCCATAAAATGCTGTCGCCAGTGTCATTATATAGACTTTACACTGTATATAATAAGTGATAGTTTTATGAAATGTGAGTTTGACACAAGTCGAGCGCCAAGTTAAGCGATGTATAGCTACTATATATATAGGACTGATAAACTATGTTAATAATAAATATGACTAGAGCATATATGCACAATTGTTACCCGGGGAAACGAACACGAGACATTTTGTTCAGCAGTCCGGACTGAACGGAGTGTCACTATGACTTAAGACCACAAAACACCTGGTTATTTTTAAGGTCACCATATAAAATGTTAATAAAAGAGGAGGTTAAAAAGTCATAACTCATTCCAGATATACAGATGAAATTGGCGTAAGAGAGGAAGCGATCGATTTGGACCAGGTAAGGAAATTCTTACATGCAAAGGAATGTTACCCTAAGAGGCTTTTTAACTATTTAGAAGAGATTGGAAAGTTTTGTTTGATAAATACAATTTGGATACACGTGGGAATCGAACCGATGACCCTTTAAAGCTGATAAAAGCACAAATGTATGTTTACCTATCCCATTACTGTACAATCATTATTTTATGTAAGCCTTCACAAAAAAGCAAACTTTGGTGATGGTCGATCTACACTCAGCACCAGAATGTGACGTATTTTGACAGCTTTAGAGACTATAGTGAATATAAGTTTCACCATCTATTATGTGTTATACGTAAATTCTATTTTTGATTTCGGTTTAGTCAAATAAAATCACACCCGGGTACCCGACATGGTAATTATACAAAAATATATATATATAAAGATACGTTATATTGTATTAAGTATAGGTGAAATGCGTTAAGTGAGTCGGGATCTTATGGACATAACAAAGTAGCTTTTCACCTTGAAAGCACTTCATAATTTTATTCACGTTTATTATCGTTATGGAAATTTTATTTTAATATCTTTATGTTAAGATACGAGCACGTCACCCCTATCTCTAACTTTTCCCTGTTGTTTGTGGTTCGTGACAGCGGCGCAAGCGCAGCTTATTGTTAAAGCAAACTGACCGATAACTCACACACACTCTGTAAACACTTCCCAGCATTTCTCGAGATACCACAGATTAAAAATAACAGTTGCCATATAACATACAAAGTGGGTAGTAACGTCAAAGTGGGATTGTAAATTCACTGAGCAGCGAAAGTGACTAATAATTAAAAGCGTCTAGTAACAAAACATTTCATAAAACTACAAGAAATTAGGCGAGTTAACCGTAGTCACTGAATCTAGTTTCTAGATCTGTCAGACCTTTTTTAGTATACATTTGAGCACCAACAAGAACATCACTTGTTTATTTAATTAAAAACGGGCCTAACAGTTGTTTGGAGGTCTTAAAATAATAGGAAGGCAAAATATTTTAAAGACGAAACGAAGCGTTACTGTGTTGTCAATGTTATAACTGAAAACGAAGGGTTTTTATCTACTCTGTGGCATTTCCAGATAATCGAATCGAAATGTTTACATTTTGTGTTCGCACTATTGAGTCTTCAGAAAACATTAGAAGACTTAGCATATAACTTGTTTATAAACATTTAAAAACAATACATTGCACTCCTTTAAAAACGTTATGTGTCTCTTTCTTACAAATCATATCAACAATATTATAAAAAGAGACACTACATTATTCAAACTACAACCGAAGCTTATACTTGGCTAATACAAAGCAAAGTTTTAGTTTGGCTTGACGTTAAATGTATTGTGTCATAGACAATATAAATACTAGAAAGATTGAGGGTGGGTGGGGTCAATCAGAATTCAAATTTTAAAAACAGAATAGTTTTCGTTTACAAATGGCTTTTTTAAGCTCAATATGTAACACAATTTAGAATAATATTCCCAACAGACTACAAATGGTACCTGGTCTTATCTCGGCGTGTTTGCTCTGCGCTTACGCAAACACGACCGCGGATGCAGGACAGGTTTAGTGTCGGGTTGACCAAAATGGATGGCGATTAGATGTCGGTAAAAAGTCTGTATAACTTGGGAAATAATGAATTTAAGGAAAGGTATTACATAATTCACTATACTAGAGATTAATGTGACTTCGTGACACACATTTTCCATCAACAAGCGTATAATTAAAATATGCAGTGTAACTATGTAACGTCATTTAACAACGAGCTCTAAAGCATACAAATCAAGTGGCTTTGGTTGCATTCCATTTAACGTGCAGTCTTTATAACGCCATAACACTCAGTCCCTTCAGTGTCGTTATAAAGAGGTTACACTGTACCAAACAACCCACACTAAACTATCACACACCCTAAAACCGGTAAATCGAGTGTCGTGTCTAAACCGGCAATTGAATAATTTCCCATTTAATTAAAAATCAATTATCGCAACGGAGTCATTCCCGCGCAATTGTTAATAAAACATAATAAACAACATACAAAAATGGCTAACGAACATTAGAATACAATTGCGTACTTTCGCATGAGAGAACATATTTTTCCCATACATATAATAAAAAAGCGCCTTCGCGTTTCATAACACAACCTCAAAAGGTTTTATTGACGCCCGTATATTGTTTAAGCGTATTCCACACTTATATTTCTTGAGTTCATTTATTGTATGCAAAACAAAATTAATATTAGCTTAAAATTATTTATTTAATAAGCCACACCAACAACACACATACAAACCGAACAAAATTACAAAAAAAAAACACACACAAGACATGTATGTGCATAAATTATAGGGATGCACAGCATTACATATACAATGAACAATTTTAAAAAGCAACTAAACAATCATATATAAAACAAAAAATAAAGAAAACTCTACACACGGAAAAAAAACAAAAAAATGAACGTTCCTATTACATGAGACTACGGCTTACAATTACAATACAAATTGAATATATAAATTATTCCTATACGTAAACATATGTACGACCTATACATTATTTATTTTATTAAATCTGTCCCCAAATATCGTATTTGCTAAATAAATGAACAAAACAAGAAACTTATAATAAAACTAGGTATACACACAAAACAATTATATGGGAACAATAAAAATGAGAAAACAATCAGGATTTAAAGGTTTATTTTAATGGTATTTAAAATGCCTCCACGAAAAGTAAGTCTGAAAAAACATCAACCAAGTTGTCCACATTCATAATACTATTATAAAGACATAATCTGTTTACAGGACCGTTAAACGATTTGCATAGACGAGACGTTATTATCTTAACTGTAGAATTAAAAGTGTCCTATAGTCTCATCATATTAAAATCGCGTTCAATCGTTATATATTGTTGTGGACCTATATTTGAGGATGCAACATTACACTACAATTGAATGAACGCGGCGAATAATATGGTAACACTGTTTCGAAGTATTAATTTTTTTACAATAAAAACTCCTTTGGTAATGGCTGACTATAATATGTCGCATATTAACTTTTATGATTGCTGCTATATTAAGGTTTGTAATAGTTTCGTAGTGGGATGATGAATGATTGAAAGAGAGCTTCGAATGTTTATAAAAAGTATAATCCTTTGAACACACCAACAATATACACATTGTAAACGAAAATGCGAAATGATTTGACTGTAAACCGCTTATATCAATTCTATTTAATTCAGCACAAGAAATAAGGAAAAATGCCGAGAAACGTTAAGATAGGCAAGGACGAATGTAACCTTAAGTCTTAACTTTATCGGTTAATACAGGATCTAATAAAGTTTTATATGTGCAATTTTAACCGCCGTTATTGGGTTGCCATCATTAATATTATAATTGATTGGTACTTGTTAAGAGAAACGTTCTTTTATGCAACCTCTTTGGTTTATCGTTCCATTTTGAAATTTACTTCAATTGTTACGGTCGAGTTTAATGGATTGAATAAAAATTCAAAATAATTATTTCAAGATGTTTCATTCAAATTAATGGGTGGAAGATGAATTTAATCGTTATTAATTGCCGAAGAACCGTATTTCATTTTAAGTTGCTGCCTCGCATAGGTATTCCATAAGACAATTTAGTTTCAATCAATATATTTTACCAGTGATCTGTTTTAATTTTATATACGTTATACTTATATATATTTTTATAACCAACCAAGCGTTCATTTAAGCTTAAGTAAGCGCTGGTGGTCTGTACGTCCTCCTAATATGGAAGTATGGACATTGATAATCGGTATTTATTGAATCATTTTGCACATAAATCGATCATTGCGACCGGTATTTCAGAACGTTTTTCTAATATTGATTTGTCACAAACTGACACATCACGTCAAACGATAAACGCTACAGATTATAACGTACTTTTAATCTTTCATAGAAGTTATAACATGAGGGCAAACGAGCAGGTGGCACAACCGTGAAGATCTACATACTTGGGGGTTCGTAGGTACGTTGCCCGCCTTAAGAATTGTAATTTCCAAATAATGACTAATTACAACAAAACCAATTAATTTTGAAATTCAAAACGTATTGTCGACACTAGTCCACCATCAATGAGAAATATGATTCCAGTGACGCTCAATTGGTACTAGCTAGTTCTTTAATATACTTTATGTTGAAATACATAAGGTTCAAATTGGTTTAATATAAAGATATCCTCAAATGCTAAATAAGTGAGAAATTGGCGACTCACTTAGGATTTATACGCGCAAGGCGACTAGGGTTAAATATACACTTGTTAAGGATGACGCGTGGTTTGAAATTTATGAATCCAATACTTGGTTTATGCTATGCCTACATCAACTTGTATTGTATTTTAAACCTCAATTTCTGGATAAATAGACAAAACTTGAGATGGTAACATTATCTTTCGAGGGATACATTTAAATAGCTTCTAACATTCAAATTCAAATAACAATAATAATTTAATAAAAAAACTAAAGAGATATTCGCCCCACGTAACTGAATTGAGGATGCCATGCCGCCCGAGCACAATACTGCTATAATGGCGACCCTTTATTTTTTTTTTGGTCGATAGGGGCACAAGGACAGGCACACATGGCGAATCCTGCGCATATTGGCATGCGTAACGTTTTCACTATGGTTTATACTTCTACATATAAACCTTCTTTGTATTCTTACATGTAAATTGTCAAATGTCATATGAAAATAACGAAAATTTTCATTGAGTCGCTGACAGTGGACAATTGAACAATAATTGAGATTGTTTTTAAATTGGCCAGCCATGTTTGTTAAACAAGCAAGCGTTTCGTTGTAACTGAACACGGCGGGATTTTAAAGCTGGTTACAATTTATTTGCAATTATCGCGTAAGGACGTAACGGCCGTGGGAGGAAGCCTAATTAATTGCTCTTAATATATTTCGCTGTAATTTATATATAGGAAATTAAGTTAGAACACACGTTAAGAACCTTGATATAACAGTTTAAAAGTTCCGGAATAAACTCTAATAAGACACGTTTCTTCTCAGCTTTAAGTACAGACAGGAACTGGCGTAGTATGATTTAGATTTAAGACATTTCAAAACGGTCCTATGTACCTTAGTGAATACATTGATTTTAAAAAGAACTGTTTCACAGCGTAGTTAAATATGTAACATAGGGTAATAAAAATGCCGCCCGAATCCAACAACATCCACTTTCACCCACACCAAAAGCCGTCTTTTACAAAATAAAATAACAATTTTCCTAATCAATATTCAAAAAGACAACCTAAGACTCGGGTACAGAAATCGTGTGTAGACGTTTGGAATACAAAACCAGAGAATGCTACCATTTGTATTCTGTAGTTACATCCTAGACGCTCGTATACGTTGTGTGGAATTGAACTGTTCTGTTCCTATCTTTAAATCTAGTGTTTTTAATGTCCTTGGTGATACGTAATGTCTTGTGTATTGACCCCTATACAGATACTAGAATACTAAGATAATTCCTAAACGTCGTCAATGTAATTTACCTACATGACACTTAAAAAACTTAAATATGTCTATCTATCAAGTCGATGATCAATTCAAACACAATATAAAATTTCCCTTAATACGAAGATCATATTGATGTTACATTGCTAACAACGCGCAAAACGAAAGCTGGTTTACAGCTTAGCTTAGTAATTAATATCGTAACCACTGGCTGAGGCGGTGTAATTAAAATGTATAAAAACACGATGAGACTTCACTCCCGTTTTTAAAGCGACTAGTTACACGAGTACTAGAGTGTGAGAACCAAGGTATAAGGCGGCCAGGTAAAATTGAACTCGACGCACGCAAGTCTCGCTGTAACAGCGTATCAACAGAACATAGACGGATTATATCTTACGCGCTTTCAAAAGCTCTCGCTTCAAAATTACAACTAAATAATATCACTAACCTTCGGCGCTTTGGATCCTCGCTGCTAGCAAAGACAGCAAGAGAAGCATGGACAGTTTAATCCCATAATCCGGTATTAAGTTCCACATCTTGGAGCACAACATTCACACATGGATCACACACATTTGTTTTATTCCTTTCTATCCTTTAAACACTTAATAATGCACACTTCACGGAACTAAAAGTAAGAACTGACACATCATTTTGTTTTTAAACTGTTATTAGGTTGAAATCACTCTTGTTTTGGTCATTTTAGCGGTAAAACACGTTTAAAAAATCGAAATAACGTCTAGTATGATCACGCGCAGCCGCGTCCCGCTCGCATCTGACGGCTTTGTTCGTAAATACATAGCGTACGGTTAATCAAAATGGCGGACGGAAAGCTTGTGTGCGTGCGAGCAGCTTGCGAGAATAACTAATTTATATGACATTGTCATGTTTTCTCATTAATCGGGAGATATACTTGTGTTATATTAATCAAATTGAATTGAATTTAAGTCATAAATTTGGTTCCAAATAGATCTAAAGGCGTGAGAACGTCCTAACGCACACTTGCAAAGATACGCGAAGGAATGTTGAATCAATGGAGAAATCAAGCAATTCAACAGCATTTAAAACAGAACCAGTGTAGCTTTTATCACAGTCCTGCAGAAATGACAGAGATGGCGCTGTTATCCCAAAAAAAATTGTAAAATAAATGTATCTTTAAAATAAGTACGCGACTAAATTTATATAAAAAATAAATAGGAAACAAAAATACAAAAAGTGTATACTTATATTGCTTGCTTTACAAATCTGTGATATTAATTTGATCGATAACGGTTGTCATGTTAAATTATAGATCAGGATGCGTCTAATGTTTTCTTTTTCTTAAACATTATTAGAATCAGAAATGGCACTGTGTTATCAAAAACATCCGTTCGAAATCGAAACTGAGGATCGTTTGACGACGATAAATTCGAAAATATTTGAAATTAAAAAGAAGATACAACTGTCAGGTAAATATTTGGTATAATATTCACTTTTAATTTGATCAACTTTTAAATTAAATAATTGAATCCCGAAGATTTAATTAATATAGGTAATTACAAAATAAGCTTTGCCAGAGTTTTGGCATCATCCATATTTTTGCTTAATATACACTATCTCTAAAGCGTATTTAATCTATGTCTGATTTAATCGCTTATTTTTTTATTTGGCCTCCTATTATATAGGCTTGTGTTTACTGATATCGCATAGTCGTTGAATACTTTTAAATCAAATAAAATATATTTCGATTCGTTATTAGATATTGTAATAATGTGTTGTGTACGGATTTAAAAGATGGCCAAAGAAAGTCCCATTACGAAGAAAATGAAGCCGAGAAAAAACAGAACAGCGAACTAATTGAATCCTTGAAGAAAGAAATAAAACTTCGGTTAAATGAATTACGTGAAGCACAACAAGTTTTGAGCAATGAAGATACAAACATAAAGAAATACCTGAATGACGTATGTCCCATTGGGAACAAAAGTGCTGATGAGGTAAACTATTATTATTATTTCACAACATTTATTTTGGGGGTTCTGGGACTTGGCCTTAAAACTAAATAAGAACACATTTATGACCAAAAATTAAAGGCCTGGCAACTCACTTGTAAGTCTCGGTGTTTGAAGACAGATAGGAAATGACTTTGTAAAAATAGAAAAATAAGTTAATATTTGGTTTGTAATAATACGTTTCAAATTATAGTCATTACAGCGGTTACAATTTTACAATGTTTAAAGTAATCTTATTTTATAAAACACGTCTATTGATATTATTAACCTCCTGATTGGTCGACGCGGGGATGAATGGGGGGGTCGCGAGACGCGGGAAAGATATAAAAAACAAGATGGCGACGTTGAGAAAAAGGGAGTTGGCGGGTTTTTGTGTTTTGACGAGATAGATTGATTGAATTAGAGAATAATTGAGGTATTTGTAACAGTGAGAGTACATTAGAGAATATATATTGTAAGCTATCGTTTTATTTGGAATAACACCCCTACCAGGAGTCTTATAATCATACTAAATATTATTCAAGGTAATCCACAATCTTGATTTGAAAGTAATAGAACAGAGAAAAATCTTGGACCTCCTGAAATACGAGATTGGAAATAAAAAGAAGAAATTGAAAGAGTTGGAGAAAGAGTACGAGAAATTACTAATTGAGAGCACAAAGAGTGATTTGGTCAAATCGAAAATAACGACCAGATCTCGTAAGGTAGTTTAAATTGTTTAGTATTCCCGTTAGGGGTCTAAGGTCTGTCTTAACTTTTTGAACTTAACAAAAAGCATACCTTTTTTAACATGCATATTTAGCACATCTCCCATTTGGAAAATGAGATCCACACTGTCTTGATACAATGGACCGAAGCTGAGCTGGTAAAGAAGAAGTATGCTTCTATACGGTAACAATATCTATTTTCTATCTATCTTATTTCTATTGAAAATTAAAGGATTTCAGTTATAGTCTCAAAATGTTAAAATGGGCGTGATCCCAAAAGCATTTCGAGATGTACAAACCTTTTAAAATATATTTGATATTTAGTATTCTGAAATTAATATCCTGAGTGCTGGAAGAAACTGCTCCCAACAGTGATTTTGACATTATTTTAAACACACTATTAGATCAAAACAAGTTAATAAAATTACAGACAAGCCCTTATAGAAGACTCTGTCAAGTTCGAAAGCTCCCTCGCCAAAATCGAAGAGCTTCTCGAGAAACAGCGTGAAGAAATAAAGAAATTGGAGGTAAGTTAGAAATATTTATTTATATGATAAAAATTTATGTATTTTTTTTTTATCACAGCTTATTCGTGATGAAGCAGCAGAGATGCGTTTACGAGCTACGGGAGCGACCACAGCTGAGGTAGCACGAGCTCATGATGCAGAGCACGCTCGGGCAACGGAGAGAGCCTATTACGCTCAGCGATTCGACGAGAGGAGACGTGAGCTCGAGAAGTTAGAGAAACGGATCTTTCCACCGGCTGGTAAGGCTTCATCATCATTCCAGTACAAAGCTCACCGATTCTAGTACAACGGTATCTCCAAGTGTTGAAGTTGGATAAGGTTTTCGTCATGTCTCAATCACAAGACACATAAGATCTCTATAATATTAGGTAAATTAAAAAAATAGACTAAGGAGGAACCTGCAGGAATTTAGATACCTACGTATTTCATTTTTTAAATATGTTTTTCAGCACGTCCAGTAAGGCAAGAATCTATTGGATCCATGGAAGGTGAACCGACGACTGAAGAAATATCACCCGCGCAGCAAATGGAGGATACATTTCAAAAGTTGATGAAACTCACTGGTATTTTTTTTTATTGACTAAAGTTTCTTCAAGAAAAGAGCGTAGCATTTTCAAGAAGGCTGGCAACGCACTCCATAGCTCCCAGCCACCTGAGTGTCTATGGTCGGAGACTTCGCCTTTAAGGTGTGCCTCCTGTTCCTTATTCTAGAAAGTATAATTACTAGTAAAACAAAAGATTAAAACAGTTTTTGTAATGTAAAACGAGAATTTATAATTTAATGCAACTCAGCCATGGTCGTCATCACGTGGTCAGCAAGAATGTTTAAAAGAGTAATTAGTTACAGAAGAGAAACCATTTTAGGTGTCACAGAGCCTGAGCAGGTGTTCGACAGGTTCCGTGGACAACGTGAAACCAGTAGCCGCCTCGGATACCTTCAGCAGACCACGGAGCAAGAAAAGTTACAACTGGAGGAAGCTCAGACTGCCCTAATGGCTGAACTTGAGGGATACAAGTTTGCCTCTGTAAAGGATAAAGATGAGTATGTCATCTTGATTACTTCTCTTCTCGCCTATAAAGCACAATCAATCTTACAAAACCGGTAATCCGGCCTAGAGCTGATAGAACTGATAAATATAAATACATAGTAAAATTATATAAACTTTATTACAGAGGACAAGACGAAATCCAAAGTTTGAAAGCGCAGATAAAAGAAGAGCAAGATGCGCACGATTTAATTCAGAAGGAGCTGGAAGATCAAGAATCGTTTCTACTGGAAATCAAGAGACTGTTGTACGATCTATGCAAGATGCTGGATGTAAGCAAATACAAGATTGATTTTCTTTTTATAGAATTTATATGTATATTAAACGTATTTTTTTTGATAAGAGGAGGAAATGCTTTACGCATTCTCCGCAACCTCAACTCACTAACCGGGAAACCTCTGCTACTCAGAGGACCAGTGAGCCATACCCATTAAAACACTCCTCGGGTGTACCTAACCCACGATTCCGCATATGGAGATTACTGGGGTCGCGTTTGCATTCCACCAGAGATAACATAGGACTGGAACAATGCTGACCAACCAATTGCCTAAAATTCAACATTATTCATATCTAATAATAAGACAGTAAAAATCGAAAATCTGTACATTAAATATTTTTCCAAAAAACTGAAAGGAGGCAATTAAAGAATAGTCATAGAAACCAAAAAAGCAATTTTTGGAATTCTTGTCTGTGGACAAGCAACGAGGCTACAAGTTCTACTTTATCTAAATCTATCTGTCTATCGTTAAGTTGTCTTCTGACTTATACTTCTTTTACCTCTTTTCCCTACACGCATATGATTTAAATAACATTACCATTCTTAACTTAGTATATTATATTTTTGAATTATTTATTAAGTATTATTGTTTCACCGTAGGTAAATATTGACCAATTGTAAATTCAAACGTGTCAGTTGTCATCTTGATCGTGTAGATAATAGGAGAGCCAGCAATGCCCGAATGGACAGCCGAAGCCTGCGATGTTCAGGACATCATTGATGTTTTGACCGCACGATTCGTGAAGGCGCAAGCTAAGGTGGAATTGATCAGCGACAAACAGAACTCCACAGTTGTTTTGCTACCGTCCAATGTAAGTATCGCACAATAAATTTTAAAATGTAAAGTATTTTGTACGACATATCTTGTAATATTCAAATGATTTATTGTGTACATATTAAAAAGACACATAAATATTTAAAACTATAACTTGGTCGTTGTGACAGAGTACCCATGATAGCATCTACTCGCTATATCGCGATGCTGAGAAAAGCACCAGCTCTTGGGTCACCTTTAGTACCAGGCGTTTACCTAATTCTTTAATTTTTTGTACCTCAAGGTCCAAAAGGCCATCAATCCTTAAGGCTGAAAGCACTCAATCCAGGTGGAATCATTTTTCAAGATATTTCGAACGTTTTATTAAATTTAACTATTTGGTATTATTAACAGCGGTCCTATTAATTAAATTTCCTTATAACAGACGACAAGTGGTGCACCGTCGGTGGCGAATATGAGCATACACAGTCACAGCTCGCAGAAGGAGTCGGACAAAATCATACCAACTTACAAGGACTTGGTTCAAAGGGAACCTGGCAAAGTTTTGGGTACATATATTTATATTTACCATGTGGAAATAAGAGTCCGACGTCCGAGTGGGAGTGCCATGCTGTTACTTAAGAGTTTCAGCTGAATAGGAAGGCACGGCCAATTAGACTTTGTTAATTTTGTACTAGCGATTCGTTCGGTGAGTGAGGTCTTCCGCTGCCCATCCTCTCCCCTCCCCCGTCCTCTTCCCCTACCCCTCGATTTCCCAATTTTCCTTTAAAGGCCGGCAACACACTCACGAGCTCCCAGCCGCGTGAGTGTCTATGGGCGGCGACTTTATCTATATTTAAAATATTAAATTCAATATTATTATGTAAGATATACTCTTACGAAAGCATTAAAACAAACAATGAACTTTTAACTAACCTAACATAAACTTAATAAGGTTCAGTTTGTCTTTAAGTTTAACTATTTATTTAAAATGTGTGTGAAGTCTGTTATTGTTTTCTTTTTTTGTGTAACGAGTCAACATTCTGTATTGAAATTAAATTTTTGGCTCCGTTGCATTTATTTTGCCAAAGAAACCATGGGGCGTGGTATTTTTTGTAATATTTAAAAATATCAACTAATATATTATATTATATAAGTTAAAATCAACATTTATCAGTAATTTGATAAATTATTATTTTATTTGATAATGTCATTTCAGTGTCGGATGAAGAAGAGGATATCCCATCAAGATGCTACTTTAAGCGTCAGGCTCAGCTAATCGTGGACACGAAGTGCAGAAGGAAGGGTTTCCGACCGCCATACCCTCGGAAATAACTGGCTTGACCTGGTCCTTTATGCTGAATAACCAGTTGAATAATAAGCTTTATTGTGTGTATGTGTTTGGGCCATGGGAAACAAGAAAATTCAGTTTTTAGTGTTTTTTTAAATCTATATTGTATTCCTTGAGGGCTTAATGTTCATTCTTTTACAATACACATGCAATTTAAATAAAATAAATATAATGCTTTGTTCATTTGTTTATTGCATTATTTTTTAACTGTCGCTTCCAATTGACGGAATACGACTTCCGCAACATCTGTATTGAGCTGAAGCAAACCGAGGATAAAATAATGTAAAGTAATGAATTGCTTTACCAGTTTCCAAACATGACAAACATTAATTTATTAACATCAAATACTTACCAAAGAAGGTGAAAACTCAAACTCAAAATATCTTTAATCAAGTAGGTCTTTATAAAGACACTTTTGAATCGTCAATTTTAACACTACCACCGGTTCGGAAGGCAGTCATCTACCGAGAAGAACCGGTAAGAAACTCGATAGCTGCTCTTTTAAAATAAACAGTTACTACAAAATTGTGCTACTGACGATTAAAATAACAAAGCATTGTAAGGCTACTCATGAATTGAACTGTCCCGATTCTGAGCCAATTGCCGACACATTGAAGGGATCTTTGTCCTCTAAATATTCGAAGACACGTATATTATATGTATATACGATTTTCTTCGAAAATTCATCATCCAGATTTCTTGCCACCATTTTTTCCCTTCACGACGTTTGGAATGGTCAAGAGGGTTTAGTTCTTGAGCCAATTGCACCTTGTAAGCGTGTAAATGCAAGTCTTTATGCATAATGTTCTTCTTCATAACCACCTGATATATGGGATACATGAATATTGGGATACATGTTTGCATGTATACTCCTTTATTCCTACTAAATAATAATTTGAAAAACTCAGATTTCTGATATGCTTATGACGTAACGTCAGACGTAGACAACGCGATTTGTAACAATATACAATATTATTATTTACAACAATTTGGATATTTTTAAAAATGTTCTGTCCCCACAAAAATTCTTACCTTCAGCTGGTTTGCGCTATGAATCCACGCGTTTTGAACAGGGCCGTCGACCAGGCCATGGAAAGGAAACATTTCGATCCACACACAGGTAAATTGTAAACAAAATGCTCAGAGTGTTGGCCTGGTGCTGCAAAACAATATGAATCCGGCTGCCAACTTATGTGCGTAATAACCAACTACTAATTTATACAACATATCTAAGAAATCCCACTCCACATCTCCTTCTTAGATCTTTAGTGTCCGCTATAAAGCTTTGGAACTCATTTCCTGATGCCATCCGGTTTTTAAATAATATTATTGTTTATAGTTATTTTATTTGTATAAATATAACTTTAATATTTCTAAATGTAATAATTTTTTGATCAGCATTTATTTGTTTTTCTTATGATAATGTATGTTTTTTGGTACTTTTTGCACCTCTTGCACCTGCAACCAAAATCCAAATTTATTATTATTTTGTAATTTCGTATGCTGTTTGGAATAGTTCGCTTACTTACTGTCTGATATCCGCCCGTTACTCTCATATGTCCTACCACCACTCCTATATAGAACCAACTGCCAGCGCAGGTATTCGCGAACCACTACGACTTGGGGGCCTTCAAGAAAAGGGCGTACTTCTCCCTTAAAGGCCGGCAACTCACTTCTAAGCCTCCTGGCGTTGCAGGTGTCCATGGGAGCCGCTTTTAAGTTTAATCGAAGTGCCAAAGCTCGAGTAAAGTATAAATAAAAAACGAATTTTCGATTTGCAATAATTAGGAGATCTTTGTTCGATTTTAGAGCGACCACCAGCTCAGAGGCTGGAATCCATGCAACCCTCACTCTACGCACCGCATGTTGATATAACCCGCGCAAGGCTTGGATTTGGTCGGAATGGACTAAGACTTATTCTGAGAGACCTTCACTCACCAGATCATTTAATACAACTACAGGCCTTACACACAGTCCTTGATCAGGTTGAATTTTATGTTTTCTTGTTTCTTGTGACTTATCACCTTATCAACATTTCAATTCAATTTTGTAAATATTACACATTTGGTTGTTCTATCATTTCGTCACTTCAAATTATTCAAAAGTGCTGTTTTTTTTTAACAATTTAGTCAACAAACGTTTAGACAACCCATTTTAGTCAGTTAAGGGCTAACCGGTTTAATGTGAGTTTCAACTATAAAAACCAGCTGCTTAACTTTCTTAGGGTAACTTTTTTCACAGTCGCTCTAACGCTAGACATTTCTACTTATCAGTCGCTATTTTAATTGTGTTCGGTCTCATCTTTCTTATTATTTAAATGTTTTATTAATGATGATTAATGATTTTAATAAAAAATATTGATTCTTTATCATTGTTAAAGGTACATATAACTGAAGACGCAGCGTATTTAATTAACATACATTTGGTATATCGGTTGATTGATTTAATGCTTAACCCCGATCCTGTCATCAGAGAAAAGGTCTGTATGATTCTCACAGTCGTTGCGAGTTATCACGAAGGGAGAGAAAGAATTATGAGTCGACCTGTTATTATATCGAATCTCCTCTATCTAACACTGCATGATCGTAAAGAGATTAGATACATAGCCGCTGTTACACTTAAAACTTTAACTGAGAATCGATGTTCTGTAGAAACTATATTGGAGAATAAGGGAATAATAGAAGACCTGTTAAAAATGGTTACTCACGATCATACAGGCATCGTTGTTTTACATCTGAAATCGTTGGCCAATCTTACCGAGCGGGAGCAACAGAGAGGGCTTATAGCTAACGCGTTTCAAATAATGCTAACGCTATTTAAATATGATGAACCAAGAGTGATTTGTGGCGCAATGGATTGTATGACACAGCTATGCAAGCATGAAGTCGGTAAGATATTGTCTGATGAGTATGATCTGACCTTCGTGCTTAGACCGTATCTATGTCACACCAACATTGAAGTTAGAATCAGCGCAGTGACATTAATGTGTTATACAACCTTAACGCCCCGATCAAAATGGCGTGCGAAAGAGGTTTGCGAGGATTTGACAAAAACACTTGTTAACTTGTGTCACAAACCAAACAAGCCGCTCCTGCAGTTGAACGCGATGCAGGTGCTGATAAATCTATGCGACTGTCCGGATATAAGGCACCACGTGAAGTACCATTTTGAGGGGAAGGTTAAGCTTATAAGGATAAGGACACACGAGGAATGGGATGGGACGAGTGAAACTTCCAGTTATGGATTGGAAACGGGTCATAATTACAGGACAATGTGTATTGAAGATGTGGAAACGATTAAGAATGATTATGGCGATAATACAGCTGTTGTGAACGTTCATGGCTATTTGCGACGCGTGCATGAAGTCAAAGAGAGGTTACTACACGCGATTAATTGGAAGTCTTATAAGGACTAGACACGTATTTTAAACAAACTTTATGTACGTAACTGTTATCCTTAAGTACCCTGAAGCACACCAAAATAATTTTCACCAAAACATTTGTTATTAGCATTTTAACAACACGAGAGTACACTGTAGCCCGAAAAGAAATTCGTATCACCAGAAATCGAAGTAGAAGCCAAAGTACGGAGGTGAAATCGTTTAACCCCCCCAAGTCTGTTCTGTGTCTGATAGTAGTTCGTACGCTAATTTCCCTAAAAATAACATTAGAAAGTGTTAAGGGTACAAAATCAATGTAATAAAAACCCAAAAACTTTAGAAGCATTTATTTCTACAATAAAATCACACTGCGTTACATTTGGTTGCATTTTTGCCTTAAGAGCTAATATCAGTCAAATATTACTACAATTATTTCACCGGAGTCCTACCAAGCGTGACTATGTTTTTAATGGAAAATAAGTCAATTATTTAACAGCATCTCTTAGTCTAAGACACAGATGATATGTCCCACTTGTCCAAGACTTATTTCGTGCGTTTTTAATTGTCATCTATAAACCGATATACAACGACGATCCAAACTTACTTTAAATTAAAAGATGCCTCAAATCTAGTTTGGTTATTACCATAATATGACAAAATTAAATATTATTTATGTATTAGAAAATAACTTCATATTTCCTGTATTACCAAAAAAAATCACTGTACGCAAGTGTACCCACTTCTAAATCACAAGTATGTGCTACCGCGATTCACACGAGCAGAGATTACCGGATTTAAACGCGAAATCTATTCACGATTTAAAAAAAAATTCAATTCATATGCAAAACATTCCTAAATCACATTTATATATTTCTATTAAAACGCCACAATTGAACAACATTAAAAAATATCATAATACCAAGCATTTACAATCATAAATACTGGATACGACTTTTACAAATTAAATAATATCAAAGATATTCATAAAATATTTATAGTTCTGATACATTGTGAAGGTACTTAATTAAACCTATTTAGAAGTACCCTCAATGTACTCATCACGTGTATTTGATATAAAACAATCATTTAAATATAACAGTAAACACATTTATTCAAAATACGTATACCTACCCTCATTCATAAAATATTCATTGCATTATTCAAAAAGTACTCTTACGTCTCTTTTTCTCGAGATACTACTATAAAGAGATAGAGATAGAGACAAGTAGAGTAAGAAAAGTGCAATAAACTGATCTATGAATGAGGTTTTAAACAGTGGATATTAAAAATGATATAGATAAGTTTGTACATGAAAACGATTTACACAGCTAATACGTATATATATATTTTTTTAATATAGCAATTAAAATGTCTGTTCAGTTTCTATAACTTGAACATTTATCGATGAATATTAACATTAAAGTTAATTCGAGTTACGTTATGTTACTTCAGAACTTAAAGACCGACATTATAGCTTGGTCTTTATCACTTTGCATATGAAAAAACGAGACAAAACATGCTTTTAAAAGGTATATTGTTAAGATTTATCTCTCTATATCTGATACAGAGACGTTTCAAACGATGCGAATAAATATTTGTTGAGTAACTAATCTAAATTATTAGTTTTGAGGGTCATACTCAGTGGAGGTCATATCAGTTTTGGAAGGCCAATCTGTAACTGATTGAACTTTGAGCAATGCCGATTTAGTTTTTATTAATATAAGTCCGAAAGTCACAAGTCAGAAAATCTTTAAAATGTCGACTAACAGATACATAATTACATATTAAAAAATAAGCAAAATTTACAGCATCAATAATCACAGTGCACTTTGGAATAATTAACATTATCTTTAATTATTGTTTCTTGTCTAGTTTTTCAACACGAACAAATACTCAACATACAAAAAAAAAAACAAGACTAATCCAATTTCCCAATTTTCACATTTGCCAAAGCACGAGGATACAACCATCCCATTCACACGCACGCGTCCATCTCGTACGCGTACTTGAACAGGGCCTTGCACAGATCGTGCTTGTTCGTATCTCACCTGGCCCCACCCCTCTTGTTCAGGGGGTCATACACCTCCGCCTCAGAGTCGATTTCGTCTTCGGACAACGAGAGGGAGCCCCCCACACGCCGACTGCGAAGGCCCTCCTGTTGGAACAACAGTGGATTTAGCCCCCCCCCCCCATAAATGTATCCGTCAACAAAGCGTTAGTTTGCAGCGTTGACATAACATGTTATAACAAAACTAACAATACATATGTAAAACTATATTATATATAGGTATGTACTAGTATAAATAAATAAGCGACACCGATAAACCAGCGCTAGACAATTTGCAAAATAGTTTTAAAACACACGCTGTATAAGGAACGTGTATTGATATACAGAGTGTTCAAAGATGCGCTATCGAAAAGACATTCGAGTCGAAAGCTCATGTCAGGTCAATCTAATGTATGATCTTTCTTCGGTATACTAAATTAGCATTAGCCTAAAATAAGTCTTGGCTTCTAAGTACGTGTATAAGCCAAGTTTCTTTCCTGTTTCTTCTCAACTAGGTGACGCAGGAACAGGCATAATGAAGAGATTTCGACTTTTTATGTGTTAATAAATGTGTGTTTGTTGAAATAACTTTTTGATAGCGTGTCCCGGTATAAACTCTTTCGCAAATCGTTTCCCCACACCTAGCCAAAGAAAAAGAACTAACTACTCCCGTGCTGATCAGTATGTGCCCACGAGCTCTGTGTCGGTGCCCCAAGCCGCCCCTTCCGCGCCTGACGATATCTACATACATAGTGCTATATAAATGCTAACAAAAAGTCGAAAAGAAAAACACGGCTTTTTTTAAGAACTTCCATGTTTTCAAACTCTACTTTTATAAACTTAATCAGTCTAAAACAGTGTTACCCAAGTGGGGGGGGTGGACCCCACTTAGGGGGCAAATTCGAAACATTATATAGAGGTAGAATATCGAAGTTTTTAAAATTAAAAAAATGTATGGGGTCATATAAATTATAGAAATGGAAAAGGGGGACATGACTTGAAAAAGTTTGGGAAACACTGGTCCTATCTCTCTCGAAAAATAAAACCCGTTAATAGGAATGGCGTAGAAAGTATATTCCTTCCATGTTTTTTTAAATCATACCTCCATTATCCCACCACTGGGCTCCGAAGCGTAACCTTCGAAGTGCCTCTGGTCGTCTTCATAGTCTGATGATGAAGAGGAATCGTTGTCATCGTCGCGAGCCGTTCTCACCGAGCAGACCATTTGAGCGAGGTCCGTGAATGTGTAACTGAGGGAATGTCAATATTGAACCCCGATTGCTACTGGGTTTCATAGTTTTACTACTTAAAACTACTTCTACTACTACTACCACTACTCCAATAACGTAAAGTAACCACAGCCTAAAAATATATACTCCGTTCACGTAAACAACACCGGTCATCGACGACGGAACAAACAAAATGTAGTCTATCTCTTTCTATCTTGTCTGTTTGCCATTTGCCGCACGGCTCTAATGCTTAGGATCAAATGGTGGGGTTGACAACATTGGGACGGCCATTTTATAGTAATCAATCTATTTCAGGTATATCTCCACGTGTAAGCAAAACTGTATAATTGAATTATTATAATGGTTTGGGGTGCCCTCTAATGTACATCAATTTTTCGTTTCTTATTATATAAAAATTAATATTCTAAAATAGTAACTATTAAAAGGAAAATCAGGGAAAAGGTTGTGGACTGCTTTTAACAATGACATGGCATGGTGGGTTTTCGTTTTTTCTTAGAGACACAAGGGTCTGCTCATTAAAAAGGTGAAGGTGAAGCGAAAATATGACTCACTCTGTGAGCGAGGGCTGCGCCAGGTGCTTCCGTCGCTCGGCGGCTGCACCGCTGACGCCGCCACCACCGCCGCGCCTCTGCCCCTCGAAGTACGCGGTGCCGTGCCGGTAGCCCACCTCGCGGATCTCGTCAAAGGATCCGAACTGCAACGTCTTGTATTGGTCTATCGGTGGGCGGATGTATTCGCAGTAGTCCGACTTCTTTACTTCCTGTAAATATTTAAAGCCAGCTTCAGCCCGGGTCTTCGTCCGCGTGGTTTTAATACGAGAGCAATTTGGAATATCGGTTTATAAATGGCAGGGTTCTGGTGAACTCTTTTTCGAAATAAAAAGTTTATTTTATCCTCTCCATACCAAATTTTATTGAAATCGGTTCAAAGTCAAAATCAAAATATCTTTATCTATTATGGTACATAGGACCATTTTGAATCGTCTAAAATCTAAGTGATTCTACGCCTGTTCGCACGCGACCAAACTGAGAAGAAGCAGGCAAGGAAACTCGGCTTGGTTGATTTTGTTTTTGGTAATGATCCCAGTACACTTTTGAAGCAACGCTAAGCTGGAGACTAAATCTGACAATTTATAAAATGTCCGTTTAACTACTTTTTTAAATTTACTCACTGACAAACTCAACAAATTGTTTGGGACTTTGTTATAGACGCGTGCACGTTGTCTTTACGTGTCGTACACACACACTCACCTCCAATTGACGATTGCACGAGACATAGGCCAACCTGCTTTGTATGTCTGGTAGGTTTGGCACTTTCACGGGGCTCGTGAAGGGATTCCACCTGGAATGGACAATTTCAATACAGTATACACCTGTTTTGTTTCCTCATATATTAAAGCTGGAAATTCTGATAAATATACAAAAAAATACAAATAACATTCTGTTTGGAAAATAATTTTATACAGTACAAGAATATTTAGATTTAATGATTAAATTATTTGAATTGATCATCCAAGTAACATAGTTTTGTATGAAATATTTATTTCAAAAGTACTTTCTTGCCGGTTCTTCATCCGAACCGGCAAGAAAGTAGTAACATAAGAATGACGTTAATGATATTATGAGTTGAAACAAAATCAAAAATATCTTCATCCATTCATTAAATCAAGGGCGTAGAGCAGACGAGAAGAACTGGCAAGAAACCCCCCTTTCGCCAAGGATGTTTCACAGCACGCTTGTAAAGAGCAGTTATCGAGTTTCTTGTCGGTTCTTCACGGAAGATACCAGCCTGTGATACCAAAAGTTACTAGAATAAAGATATGAGTCGAGTTACATATAGCTATAAAAATGATGAAGTACCTCTTCCAAAGCAGCCACCACCCAGACAAGTCATCACCATAATTGGTGAGATCCGTATCGTCTTGAGAGCCCACATCGATGGCCAATATGTGCTTGGCTCCAAACGATCTCATCACATCCGCTGCAATTATTCAGATTCTTTTCAGCAACACTCGTTGACAATTAAACAAACATTTCACACACGGCTACAGTATACATTCTATATAACGACACCGCAGGGACTGTGCATTTTATGGCGTTATAGAGAATGGAGAGGAGAGAAGAAAATTCATCGTATGGAACACAACCAAAGCCATTGATTTCGAAGCTTTAGAGACTGTGTCGTCAAATCGACTGGCGTTACATGGAGTTTACACTTAAATACGTTCATCGCATGTTCACCGGGGATCGAACCCGGGACCGACATTTGACAATACGAAAAAGATCCACGGCACATCGTTTTGTTATGTACTGGCAAATTGTTAAAAATAGATATTGTTGTAGTGAATGACTATTACCTGGCACATTATTAACGTAACAACCATCTAAGAGCAGGTGCCCGTCCATGGGATCGCAAATGGGCGGGAAGATGCCGGCAATACTCATTGACGCGCGGCAATACCTCCATAGGATACCTGGTCAAACTATCGACTGGACAACTTGTTTGCGGTTCGGTCAGTAGTCGTAGTAGTCAGTAGCAGTTCATACAAAATTAATTTCATTGCGCTGCGACATCTATGATTCGTATATGCAGTCCTGACGAGGTTCCGTCAACCGCTAAGCATTCGAGCTTGGGCCAGTCAGTGGTCGAGTACCCTCCCATTTCAGTTAAAGGAAACTCTGTCTACCCTCCAAAAAAAATTTTTTTTCAAAGCTCCCCATTCAATAGCAGAGTAAGGCTGTCAGTTATTAAAAATTTCAAGTCACAGTCAACAGTCACCAGATCCGCCGATGTCTCAAGATTTTTTCCCAGTTGCCACTTACCTTCCCGACCGTGTGTAAATGCCGAAGGGCAACGTGCAATGAATGAAACTACGGAGAGACACACTTCCACTCAGCCAGCGGACTGAGCCGGTGGAGGACCATCCTCCAAGAGCTCGGTCCGCGCGTTGCGATCGGTTTACCTGGCAGGTTGTTGACGTAGCCGCCGTCCAAAAGGAGGTGGCCGTCTACGGGGTCGCACAGGGGGGGCATATAGCCGCTGAGCGACATCGAAGCGCGAATGTAACGCCACAGGGAACCTGCGACGCGCGATCTCAGTTAGCGACGGTGCGTTCAAACGCCACAAAAAAAGGAGCCCGCTGACCGTAGCAAATAGCAAAGCGTGATTCATGCAACTACAGTGAAAGGAAATGATAGAACCACACTCATGCATGTGGCGAAGGCAGGGCTTCATAAACTTCAAAGCATTCACGACCCCGTGCGTGTTTCTTGACGACCCCATACAAATATAACATGAAAAATACATCTTTTTTTTTTGATATTATAAGGTAATAATGTGGAAATATAGATTTAGAATTAGTTACCCAAACGTACCAAAAGTCTAAAATTGCACTATAATATTTGACATGTCTCGAGCCCAGAATTGTACTATTCGACCCACAGTTTAAGAAGCCCTGCATCAAGGCACCGAATGAACCTCCCAAATTATAAAAAAAAAATGTGCCGATAAACCGATCACAAGCGTTCGGTTGAGTAGTGGCAACACTCAAAATGTCAGATTAAAAAAAAAAAATCTTGGAACACCAACAAATTGTACACATTATTTATGCGAGTGAGTGTGGTTATGGGATAAAATCACTGTAGCGAAAAAAAAAAAAGGTTTTAATGTCAGCCACCGTTGATCGGGGGCATAGACAATCCAAGCACATGAAGCGTAGCAGTTCATGGCGAAGCTGGTCTTTGCCACCGGCAGCTTCGCTAAAAGGCGTTTACTTATCACGTGTCAGATTACGTTACGCGACAGTTAAAGTAAACGTATTTAAATTTGATTAAAAAAAATCACGTTAAATACCCACATTTTTATTTGAAAAGAAAAAACTAAATCAGTCTATTATTTTAGAGTTAAAGCTGCGTTGAATAGGTATAAAGTTTAAACTGATTCAGTTTTAATGGTTAAACTTAACGTGCATATAAACAACAATTTACTGCGGTAAATGCACTTTCAAAATGTATCCCAAAAATTAAAGAAAATTGCACATTTTTTTTTTCAGATAAAAAATATTTAAATTAAATAAACATTGTCGTACAAAATAAATGAAAAAGCAATACACATATATCCCCCTCAAAAGGACCCAATGCCCCACGTCGCCCCTTACCGTGCCGGTGCACCCTCATGCAACTGGAGCTGATGTCCGTGGTGACAGTGAAATAGGGCAGCCACAGATCCTCGATGTGCACCTCGCCAAAGGTGGCCTTTATCGTCGTGTTGAACTGCCTCCCCGAGAACATGGAGGTCGCGGGGTACGTCAGGTCCATCAGCTGCTTGCCCCATTGGGTCATTTTCTGAAACGCAGCATTTAATGTTCATAAAATCTAAATCAGTCTTGTTAAAATATGCAAATAATAAACACGAATTTGACAGAAATAAAACAAAATACCTGCGACCATTCCCTCGCCTTCTGTGTAACAGTGGTGATATTCCTCTCCATGCACCAGAGGGCGCCCATAAACGCCCCTATGCTCACCCCACCCACCATATCTATTGGGATCCCGGCCTCCTGCAAACACATGTATACATACTCAAATACACACAAACACAGGGGCTTAATCACTCGGAACCAGTCGTACCTGTATGGCCCTCACCATACCGACGTGCGCGGCGCCCCGGGCTCCGCCCCCGCCCAGCACCAGCCCTACGGAGGTGCCCGTGAGCCAGCGAGCCAACCGGCTGAAGTCCGAGTGCACGCTCGCCTCCGACATCAACACTTTGCTGTACAACTCGCTCTGCGGGTGACATTCGTCAACATTACATCTCATTATCAAAAAAATCCGGCTCGAAGGATCAAAATGTATTTTTGAGTCAGAAGCACGATTTATGGCCATAATTAAATATAATAATTTATTAGTTGTTTATTTCTTTACATACTACTTTTTAAATGAAAAAATCTACTATAAAAAAGTAGTTATTTAATGCACTCACGATCCTGTACTGGCTTTTGCGCGTGAACATCCGGTGCGGGCACCTGACGTGATGGTGCTGACTGACCCAAGTCCTCATATTCAGCCAGTGGACGGTCCCCGTGGGATTGGCCCCGCCCTCCCGGTGCAGCAGTACGAGCTCTTTCTGTGTTCGGATCGCCAGGCGCTCGATCTCCTTTTCGATCTGAAATTTATCATAATTTATATTTTATGTTCGCGATAAATAAATATCTTTATCTTTAAGGGGCAACGTGTACGCGTCTATAACAAAGTCCCAAACAATTTGTTGAGACATTTTATAAATTGTCAGATTTAGTCTCCAGCTTAGCGGTGCTTTACCAAAAAAAACATCAACCAAGCCGAGTTCCTTGCCTGCTTCTTCTCAGCTTGGTCGCGTGCGAACAGGCGTAGAATCACTTAGATTTAAGACGACTCATAATGGTCCTATGTATCTTAATTAATAAAGATATTTTGACTTTGACTTTCATCTTCAATTATTAGTAAAGCCATCAAAATATGTTGAAATCAAATCAATCGAAATGGCAAAGCACAATCCATGTTTACACTGATTATTATAGTTAAAAATTACTTTTTTTTTAACATTTATTATTAAACTAGCTTTCCGCCCGCGGCTTCGCCCACGTGTAATTTGGTTAAGTATATAGCGCTTTTTAATGATCTCGACAGGGCTTTCTTTCACGGGCTAAAATCTTGTTACAATTGGAATTATATATAGCAAATGTTTAAAAATTTTGAAGCAGTGGTTGAAGTAAATTTTCAATTGACCATAACTCCTTTTTCTCTTAACCGATTTTGACAAAATAAACTTTTGACAACGCTCCCAATTATATATAATCCAATTGTGAAAACCGCGTTCAAAACCGTTCAGTAGTTTTCAGACAGACAGACAGACAAGAATTCCAAAAATTGTTTTTTTGGTTTCTATGACTCTTCTTTAATTGCCTCCTTTCAGTTTTTTGGAAAAATATTTAATCTACAGATTTTCGATTTTACTGTCTTATTATTAGTATAGAAGATAATGTACACTTTTCAATTATTAATTTTAAAAATACTTTTGTAAATATGAGTTTGGGTTAGGTTTATGGCTTGTGAATGTTTTTTTTTGTATACACGTGTATAAGCCTCTAAGACAAGTGTGATTGTTACTTTTCCAATGCTCGGTTGCTTGTCCCCCAAGGCGACTATGAGGATGCAGTCGGCTTGGCGGATACACCTCTGGGTCCACTGGGTGAGGCTGGGATCGCATTGGTATAATGCCACCTGAAAACATTTTAATCTAGATTTCAATTCTTATGGTAACAAAATTGTTTTTGGAGATATTTAAAAAAAAAACTGTTTTTGTCTTTAATCAAGAACGATTCCATTTTATAGTACACAATTTTATATACATCAAAATACTCAATAGTTGCCTGTTAAGTTTCATAATTATTTATTTATTTATTTTACACTTTAATAGCACTTAAACACTAGAAGCAAATGACGTTAACAGATGTTAGTACATATAAGAGTAACGGGCGGCCTTATCGCTAATAAGCGATTTCTTCCAGACAACCCACACGATAAATGAATACTTAAAATATAATAAGACAGGTGCAAACGGTGCGAAGTATACAAAAAAATAATAATAATAATAATAATGCATAAACAAAACACAACATACATTAAAATAAGAAAAACCGAAAAATATGCTAATTTAAATAATTATATTGAAGACAAGAAATGCTTACGAAGAAGTGATTTGAAAGATGATAGTGAGGAGGCTGATCGAATAGGATACAGGAGTTATGTTACAGTGGTGAAAAAAAATCTGGCTCAGTTAACCTTATGCTTGTCCTCCTGTTGGGCGAGCCAGGAACTAAGCCGATACTCGTTGTTTGGGTCCATAATCGTCAGGCCGAGGAGTTTCCTGATCACATCCGAGGTCAAACGCACAGTGGGACCTGGAATTCATTATTGTAATGCTAAAGCTTTATATTTTTTATTTTACGATGAAATGTCATACTTAGAAAAGAGGGTAGGAAACGATGTCACCGCCTATAGATACACAATCGAAAGTCGTCGGTACGTTGCCGGCACTTTTAAGAATTAATTTGATGTATTTCTTTGTGTGCATTTAATTAACTAACAAGACATAGTGGTGGTAGCGGAAGTGGCATGATTTTGAAGATCTGTTCAGCTCACTCCAAGGACATATGTAAACAGAAAGCACGCTTGTATAAGGCCGTTGGGGGCGGAGCACATAAAATACTGGAGCTCGTACCGAGCTGGAGGCAGCACGACCTAAGGGCCTTGGGTCCGTCCTGGATACCACCCTGTATTAGCAGGGTGCGGTACACACCGCCAGTAGGGGCTTATGCCCAGGTATGGCATAGCTGGAGCTGGAGGCATTCAGTACTGAGAGCTCGTTCCGAGCGGACGCGTATGTCGTCTGTATATAAGTTGTAACCACTTTCGAATGGCCCAATTGGCCATGGGGCGGCGACATATATATGAATACGTACTTTATGTGTTTAGTGGGAAACGTTAATAATTACAGCCACCTCCATACATACCTATGGCACAGAGCGAGTGATAAAGCTCATAGGTAAAAGCAGTCAAGGGGACATCATCGCTGACCGGCACCACCGCCACCGTTGAGAAGTTGTGCTGCGAGGGCCGCGACTCGATTGCCGCCGCACCGCCCAAGCCGGCGGTCGGTTTTTGCCACGAGCCTGAAATAAAAACGGAGGGTAGTTTGTACTCTCGTTTCTTCAATTTTATATTCGAAATTTAAAATCCATGTACCCTCTTATTTTACATTTTTTTACTTTAACTGTATTAAAGTGAAGAAAACCACTGACTGGTAATATATATTGATTACAGTTATAGATGTCGCTAGAAAGCTCACCCAATATCCTGTGCCCCAGGAGGTTTATAAGCCTCGTCACGACGACCGGGAACCGAAGCTTGATCGCGTTGAAGAGCCCCTCCGGCAGTTTGGCCAACTCGGAGTCCCTCACTGCCATCACTGTTGTGCTGCGGCGCGTTTGAGTTACCATTTCCACCTGAATTGGAAATAATAAAAAAACACTTAAAGTCTGCTACTAATATAATAATCTGTTTAAAAAATGATTTAACCACAAACTCTATAAAGCGTCGAAGTCAATTCGCTTCGGTTGGTTTAGCTTGTATTCCATACAATTGTCTCCATTTAGCGACCAGCCTCAATAACGCCATAAAATGCACAGTTCAGTGTCGTTATAAAGAGTTTACGCTGTATATCAATTAATGAATTAATACTTACAATTCCAACCAAATCCCCCTTTCCGTATTCTCCCACCAACTCCTTCTTTCCATTTGGATGAGTGATCACAGATCGAAGACGTCCGCTCAAAACTATGAACGTGGAACCAGATTCTTCATCCTGCCTGTACACTGCTCTGCCTGACTCCAAGAACACCTGGAATATGAGGATTGTTTTGTTTTTTTTTTTTGGATGGAATACTCCATCACCTTAAATAACAATCGATTAAATAATATGGATTAATTATGAAACAAAATCGAGGCCTTTTGATGGCAAACTGCCTATGGACACTTGCAACGGTTCACAAGTGAGTTGTCGGCCTTTAAGAGGTACGCTCGTCTCTTGAAGGCCTCCAAGTCGTAACAGAAAATACCCCTAAAAGGCCGGCAACGCACTCATGAGCTCCCAGCCGCGTGAGTGTCCATGGGCGGCGACTTCACCTTTATGGTGGGCCTCCTGCTCGTTTGCCCCCTCTTCTATAAAAAAAAAACCTGCGCTGCCAGCTGGTTCCACAAAGGGGTGGTGCGCGGCAGAGACTACCTTAAAAACGCACAATCATGAAGCGCCAGACGTCAAGGTATGGATGGAATTTCGTAGTAAATGAAGAGGATTACCAGAATTATTCATCATAAGATGAAAGATACCTAAGCCCTTTCCTAAAGTTTGTGATGAAATTTGGTATGGAGATACACTAACCTTTAGGGAAGGGATGTTTATCTACTTTTAAACGTAAAAAAAAAGTTGAAGGGCTATCCCTTCGATCAAACATAACTCTCCCATTTATAAACCGATTTTCCTACGAACTACTGGATCCCACCCATTATATATAAAAAAAAAACTTACCCAATCCAAAGCGAAGTCCACCTGCCTCACAAATGGCGAGAGCCTCTTCACAACCGTATTGGCAATGTGGAGGACGACTGATGGCCGTTCGCGCATTATACTATACACGGCCGTCTTTGATAATAGTCCAATGCGTGAGAAGTGTTTCGCCCGGATCGAAAAGAAACTCGGCTCGCCTGTCAACACGGCCAGACCGCCCTCCACTTCGCCTGTAAATACATTATTTACTTATCCCATTTCATCATAGCGTGAATACTATTAGAGAGAAAGAGAAAAATAATTCGACTAATACGGCCGTCGAATGTAAGCTGCCCAAATAGATGCAGATGTGCAGAACTTATTAAATGTTAGATTGTGTATTTTAATAGACAATATAGATTTACAAATAAATTGTTTTAAATTGAATAGAGCAATATAGAATTAAATAGGAAGTAGTGAAATCTGATAATTTCAAACTCAAAATATCTTTATTCAAATAGGTCTTTATAAAGACACTTTTTCGTCCGATCATCTACCAAGCAGAACCGGCAAGAAATTTAACTTTATCTCGCGATGTTGTCGCTCCACCATTAATCATTCATAATAAAAAAAATACCATATAACTTTTAACACCATGAGTTCCCAAATACTGTCAACAATAAAAATGGATGCCCGACCAAATGTTGACGAACCCGTCTCGACCTACACACAATTTACCGCGAGAACGAGACTTTACGACAAACACACAAGATGGAAAGAGATAGATAATCGATCGTCAACTCCACAGTCTTATTTAAATGACAATTCCTATCGATGAATCAAATTTGGTCGCGTACGAACAGGCGTAGAATCACTTAAATTTAGAGACGATTCAAAATGGTCCTATGTACCTTAATTGATTAAGATAATTTTGAGTTTGATGCTAGTTATGACAATATTTTTATTTTAATATGTTTGAAAATGTCGATATCTGCAACGTATATAGGAATTGGCGCAGACGCAGTATTCATGACTAACCTGGATAGGCGGTAAACATGTGAACCTCTCCCTCTCCCTCAGCGACCCTCTGCGACACCAACAAAGCACCAGATAATAGGTACACCAGTGCAACGTCCTGAATATTTTCACAATTTTCAATTTTCTAATAAAATGTCATGCAAACGAGTCAATTTTAAACACAGAGTCGAGCTTTAAAACGACTTTAGCCGACGAAAGCTTAAACCATATGCTATGTGTGTGTTCTTAATACAGATGTTGACCATGCAATGTGACCATTCAAATGAATTTTACACTTGTATGAAAGCTCGCATACGTTTTTTTGGAACTGATAAATGTAGAAACGAATGACTTTAAATAACCTCACACGTCCAATAGCTACCTGCACGATTTCTGGCTCACCAGGGATGTTATAATACATCTTTAGGAAAAATAATCTAATTAGTTATTGATCATTAGAAATTGAACGTTTATATTATTGTATTTTTTTTGTTATTTATAATTTAACAGTGAGTTCTGAAATCGGTAGACCAGTATCAGAGACAAAATCGTATAGTTTTCAGGGCATATGACAATCTACGCCAACGAACACAAACACTGTAATTTTTAAATTTAAAAGAAAATCAAGTTTTTTATACTATAGCTACCAAACTACGAAGCGAAATCAATATACCGCCAGCCTCATTTGACACCTGACCAACTGAATATTTTCAAAAAAAAATATCAATAAGCAAACCAAGCTTTTTAACTAAGGCTCTCGCAATAACAAATAATGTTTTTCAATAGATTTTTAACACCTTTAATCCTATTATTATTTTACCTTGTGACTCTCTTCCTTCATGATATAGGTCCCCGCGGGAAGATCTCTCACTTGGACACAACCTTTTAACAGCTGATCGTTCTCCAAGCCGAGTTCCTTGATGAAGGCATCTGTCGCTATTTGTATCAGGGCCTACAAAAAAAATACCATTTTGATGTAGTTTAAATATAGCGTTGGTAACAATAATATATAATTACACCAATAAATATATGAATACCTCACTAATTCACGACGCAATGTTAATTAAGATTTTCTATAGCAAACCATGTAAACATAGAAGATAGGTTCCAGGCTTACGAGAATACTACTTTTTCAAAAGAAAACTGAACAAAAATGAAAAAAAATATATATATTTATGAAAAATGATATATTTTTGAAACACTATTAAAAATGATCTCTGTGTCCATAGTGGCTGTTGTCGTAAGTCGGCTTGATTCACAAAAAAATAGTCCAATGTTTTTTCAACACCTTTTTATTCAACGTAAAATAAATTTCATGGCATGGCGCTTATTAGAAACAAGTGTTGCCATCTTTTAGAAACAAAGAAAATTAAAGACTCGAACCCAAACACACAGTGAAAATTAGAACTAATTAGGAAAAAAAACACAATCTTGAAACTCTCAGTCCGAACGTTATACAAAGCCTTTTCAAAGTTTGTCCTGAAATAGTTTTAACACAGAATAAGGCATTTTTATCAAGAAATACCTGTTCATCAAGGTTGTCGGTGTAGTGCTTCTTGAACGATGACCCTTCCTTGGGCCTTTGAAATGATGACGTCTGTTGGACGTCGGGTTGTGATTGCTAAAAACATTATAAAAGCGACTTTGAGTAATTGAGTAATTTACACCATATGCATGTCAAAAGCTGTCATGTGACTTTTTACTTTCCAAACGAATTCGGTTTTTTTAAATAATTTGACATAACATGTCAAGTGTCAACTGTCATCGCTAGATATCACAATTGAGGTCCGTATATATATATAATCTGTGATGTAGAATGTATAATGTACAGTATATACCTGTGGTATATTGGAGGTGACGTCGGGCATTTCGGCCCTGGGCCGACGTCCCTGGATGTGTATGGGAGACGAGGTCGCCATGCCGCCCTCTTGCTGATCACACAACACAACCATTCTCAATAAGTATTCAACACAAAAAGGCTATATTTTACATACGTTCATAATGTCTATGGATGGCAAACGGGCAGGCAATTAAAGTGAACATGGACACCTGATATTAAAAAATATATACAGTGAATACACCATGTAACGTCACTCGATTTAACTGTCGTTAAATCTAAAGCGTCGAAATCAATTCTTCTCAACATTTAACGACCTCTAAACCCCATAAATTGCGCAGTCCCTTCGGTATCGTTATACAGAGTTTACACTGTATTTGCAATATTCAAATTATACACGCCATCAACTGGATATGAAGTTAGTATAAATCAAAATATAGAAATTGGGACACAGTCGTGTATCAACGTGGCATAAAAAAAAACTTTTTATTTTATTAGTACCAATACCGAATGTATGACGAAAACACACAGAAAAAAACAATAACAGACTTCACACACAAACACACCAATTACATGGAAACATAAAAAATTCAATTAAATAGTTAAAATCAACGAAAAAAAGAATACAAAGCATATATTATTCAAAATCGATGAACACTCACATTGAGATCGACTCGTTCGCTGTGGCTGGGCGAGTGCGTGGCGTCCGCCGGCTTCGCCGTCTTCATCGGAGACGAGGACATCGTATTCGGCCGACGCCTTTCACGGCCCTACGTGTAACATATTGCAATGCGTACAAATATTATATATAACGGGGAGAGTACCTCTACAGGCCTCCGTAGGGTTATTTTAGACAGGCGTAGGTAGCCAGAAGCATTGCCAACATCACGATTGAATCGGTCATAATAACCACTTATTTATTCAAACAAACACTACACTGATATTTTCCAAGATTTATATTTCACTATTTGAACAGAGGTCCGTTCCGTACAACGGCTTGAGCGCGAATGTATCGTGCGGGTTTTTTTTTTTTGGAGGAGGTTCTCGCTGTTGGCCAGGAGGCCTTTACACCTCAGCTCGGGCTTGTTGGCGAGCTTAGCTCAGCCGTGATAATAATCTCCTGTGAGACTCGGACCTCGACTTGGCCCGTCACGGAGGGGAGTAGCCTGAAGGGCTGGACGGAAGCTCACTGGAGGAGTGAGCGACACTTGAAGTAAAGGAACCACGGTTTTTAACCCTAGCTCTTCTATCAGATTTTTGGCCCCATTTATCCCCTCCCTATTTATAGTGGTCAAGCACGTGTTTACACAGACTTGCGAATACACGAAGAATAGCGTAATAAACTTGAAAGAATTCAAAGTATGTTTTCTAACATTTAGGACAATTAAATGATGCCCGAACTCAACTATTTTAGTTATTTTAATACTAATGGTCGTAGTTGCGTAGTTTTTTGTATCTCTGTATGTATGTTACTATGCTAGGGCTTGTAAGTTTGTATAAATATCATCAGAACTCTGCCGTTAACAACTTTCAAAATTCCTTTTGTATACAAACCACATAAAGTTAACTTTTTTTACACTTAAATTGTTAACACTTGGCGCTGTGCAGCGGTTTGCGACAACTGGGGGCTGCTGAAAATCAGTGGTGTGGAATGCTGTATTCCACACAGATCCTGAGCAGCACCCCATTTGGCGCACGCCCGCGGCACTTGTGTTTATTTTTTAGTTAATTTTCAAAATACTATTGTACTTATAATTAATTGTGATGTTGTGTGTACCGTGTGTGTGTGTCCAAATAAACGTATTTTCTTTCTTTCTTTCTTTCTTAAAGTCGCGTGAAATAGCTAATTTAGTGTCAGAGATGGTATATACACTTTTGTATACAAATAGTTTTTTTAAGGATTCTTAACCGATTTCATAAAAGTGATTATCCATATGACTTGTATTATTAAGGCTTCTTTAATGTGCGTGCCCCAAATCTCGTGATAAACAAATGATAGTTTTTTTAAATATCATCAAAATAGGTTAAAATTGTGACAATCTAAAGGTTTTTATTTCTCTCCGCAAGTTACGAGTAAATGCATTATTTGCTGAGTACTCACAGGGTTAACCAACTCCGCACTGAGACCGAGGTATTGGTGGAGAGCAGTGAACGTCACACGTTGCAGGCGAACCATTATAATCTGTGGATTAAGATTTCTTTTTATATTTCCTGTGGTATACAAAAAAAAGAACTATTTTATTTTTTATTTTACTTTATTGCACTTATATTATGTTAATACATATAAGAGTAACGGGGCCTTATCCCTAATAAGCGATCTCTTCCAACCAACCCACAAAACAATAGAACACATAAAATACAATTTGACAGGTGCGAAGTATACAAACACAAAACATACATTAAATTAAGTAAAACATGAAAAATAAGCTAACTTAAAACTTAAATTATAAATATTTACATTACGGATAAATAATGCTTTTCTAGAGATTTATTATTTTTCTGTTCGGTACCTGAATAACCCTGACGAAGATGTCCGGATACTCTTTGAAGACCTCCTGGAAGGCGCGCATGGGCAACTTTATCACCTGCGAGTCCTCCAATGCCTTTGCGTTCACCGTTTTGTACGGTTGCGAGTGACCCTGAAAATTAATTTTGCAAATAAATTCTTAAATGTATACATTTGCCTCTTAATAAATTTAAAAAAACTTAAACAAATATTATTGAGCAACTCCTACTACATTATAAAAAAACTACTTACACTATAAAAATTTGCTTTCGTAAAACAGTGAACACGCCTTAATCGATAGTTAACCCAGCTTTTTTAATTGTCTTCCCAAACCTGAGGTTTATTTAGGAATTCTCGCTTTAAAAGCAAATTATTGTCAAACACAAGTGATCGATACAATTCAATGTGAAAAATAAATATATTATACATACCGTCAACACATCCGTGAAACTCAAAAGGGATGTGACGCTCTCCCCGGCCCGCACTATCTTCAACGACAAACTGCTCCCATCCTGGTTCGTTATATACACATTAACGCGTCCATTTTGTACTACATAGACATTTTCGTCTGTGTCACCTGAAGAAGAAAAAATACATTTTTAATCTATGGTTTAAAGTACCAACCACAGATGTTACAATATTGGCGAATACAATATTAGAGAAATAAAATGATTAATATATTTTTAGGTAGCAACCAATTCTGAGTCACAAAGATATACACAACTAATACTGACACATATTGTCTATATTAGATAAATAATAAAAAGAGGTAAAAAAAGGTCAATTCCCACTAACCGACTTTGAATAAAAACGAGCCAGCCGGTAGGTTTAATATCTCCGTATGTTTGCACAGCATCAAAAACACAGGCTTCTCAAAATGTCCAAACACACGAATGCTGTGGAGCATGTACAGTGCGTCTGGTGGGACCCGATCGTCACTAGTGAGGTCCTCTTCTAGATATTCAGCTGGTGGTTCAAGAACCTTAAAGTGTTATAGAACCTTTAAGAACAATACCGAAATCAAGGGGTTCTTATCGGATTGCTTTTTATCAATTTCAAAATGAGCATCACAAATAATCTGCCTCATCAGCCACAACTCTACGATTCTTGGGTCAAAGACAAGTTACATCTTCGGCATAGGGGCAACACTTATTGCACACAAAAACAGTATTCATAGCGTAATCAAATATTTTTTTTAAACACAACGATAATTCAGTCTGTTGTCTATGTCAGATAAATGGAACACGTACGTTAGAGCTGTCAAAGTGACATTGACGCATTCGAGTCTCCGTTCAAAAGCACTCATTGCGAACGTCGGTCGTTAGTCCAATCATTGCATGGTATTCGCGTTAATAGAAATGTAGTTTATAACAGTTTAATAAAAATAGAGAAATGTACATTAAAAAAAAACTTATCTCCTTATCAAAAAATCATTATCATTACAAGGTTGTTAAATACATGACTAATTTAAAATAGAAATTGAAATTTTTGTATATCTTCTGTATTTTGGTACCATGGCTCTTCCATGCAAGTGGCATTGTATGGTGGTTGTAGACAGAACGTAAAACCTGAATAAACTCAAACTCAAAATATCTTTATTCAAGTAAAAGACACTTTTGAATCGTCAATTTTTACACTACCACCGGTTCGGAAGGAACCTACCAAGAAGAACCGGCAAGAAACTCGATAGCTGCTCTTTTAAAATAAACAATTCATACAAAATTGTGCTACTGACAAAATAACAAAACATTGTAAGGCTACTCAAGAATTGAACTGTCCCGATGCTGAGCCAATTGCCGACACATCAAAGGGACCTTTGTCCTCTAAATATTCGTTTACGGTATAGTATGCCTTTTCAACCCAAATACCCTTTACGCGCGTTTTAAATAGAAAGGCATTCTTCTGCAAACTGACTGGTTTGTATATTAAAGTCATATAAGAGTAACATAAATAAACTGTCTTCTGACATTCGTAGATTATTTGTACTTTTTTTTAAGTTGTTTAATTTTGCATTACCTTTAACTGTTCCGGGGCACTCTCCTTTTTCAGCTGCAACAGTTTTCTAGCAAAGCGCATAACGGCTCGTCTCTTCCGACCCTGGCCCGAATTGGAGATCGACTTCACCTTCCTCAGCATACGCCGTCCATAGAAGAGCATCTTGTCTCGTTTCCGAAACCTTTTCGCCGGTTCCCCTGCAGCCGTTGCTCCTGGGCCTTCGGATAATTCTGTTGGATTTTTTCAAAGTAATTAGAATAGACAGTTCAGTAAAGGGTTTCAGCTTTAAAAGTCAAAAACCTAGCTTTGTTAAATATGGAATATTTTCCAAAATCGCGTCAGTAGAATATTATTGAAATTTACGTTCAATTTTGTCACTTTTTATTAAAAAATAGAACATATTACCTTTCGACCTCCATCTTCTGTAATAATAGATGAACACAACCAAAAGTGACACGAGAAGACAGCCGCAAAACGACCAGAGCAGCTGAAAAGAGACAAATGTAGTGTTTACAAATAATAAAATATAAAACCTTTTTTTTGAGAGTTTATTTTTCAACCCACCCCTGCATAATTAAAACTCAAAGTTGCCACGCCAAACGCAAAAAAAGATTTCGCTTTCTTAATATAATATTTTCTTTTGCGTAACGTCATTACGGATGGACTGACAGTTTTCATGTTATGAAACAGTTAAACTTTATATACCAATAAATTATAAAATAAAGAAATAAAGATTAATCCAATAATCTACAACGAGATACATATTGAATCATCATACTTTATCACGCGGTTTTCACTCCAGTAGCTTCGCATTAAAGTATAATGTCTACATGAAGATTTATATTAGTGTTACTGAGTTGGCTGTCTGTCAATCTTTTATATTTCACTTGTCAGAATGAATATTTAGTGGACAATGGTCCTAGGATTGTGTCAATAGCTCAGCATCGGGACAGTTAAATTCTCAATGCGTTTTATTTTATAAGTGCAGCTATCAAGTTTCTTACCGGCCCTTCTCGGTAGTCTTCCGAACACCAGTTCCGTACCAAGTAATGTAAAAAAATACGATTTAAAAGTGACTTAAACTGCAATTAAGTTATTATGAGTGCGATCCCACCGATAATACAGAAAAATAATATTATTTTTTACTTTGATTATATCATTCTTGAAATTTTTTTTTAGGAAAGGAAATAAAATACTCACTAAAAGTCTAAATCTTCAAGTTTTCCTCTCTACTTAATCAATACAGAGGTGAAATCCATCATAAACTCACTAACAACTATTTATAAATTTTATGGTAAAGATAATGAAGCTTAAGATAATAATCATTATCATATAATAATAACATATAAAAGTTACTGTGCACATTCAAATAAGTTGATCGATTAACCAATGACAAGACGATTTTGTTGAAATTTAATTTATTAAATCCAATCTTAGTTCAAAATTTGAAAATCCAAACATGGCAAAAACTGATCCACAAAAACATATTAAATTCAATATTCAAATTAACCTAATTAGTAAGTATCATTTTTTTTTTAATATGAGTAAATATCTAAGAAGAGATTGCTTCGCTTACAATTTATTATGAATACAATAATGACAATACATAGTATTTATAAGTACCTATAAGAAAAACAATATTTTTAAAGTTAGGGCTTGGTCCCGCAGCGCATATTCGGTATAAAATACTTAACAGTACAGTGTAAACTCTACATAACGAGACTAAAGGGACTGTGCATTTTGAGGCGTTATCATGAAATGAAGATGAAAAATCATTGTATGGAATACACTTTAAACCAACCAAAGTCAATCGATTACGACGCTTTCGTCGTTAAATCGAGTGACGTTACATGGATTTTCCACCGTATAATTGATTAAATTTTAATTGTAAATATTATTATATAATATTCGCTAACGTTACGTAAATTCTCGGTTTCTACTATACCTAAATATTATTATAACTTTAACGGAGGCTTACAAAACCTGTTTATTTAAAACATGTATCTATTTAATGACGACATTCAATAATCATAAATTTAACTTAAGCTTTTAGAAAATAACTTTTTAATTTTAATTAACAACGTTGACGTAAATGCGTTATAATTAAACACGTGTTATCTTCAAATTATTCGCAAAATCTATTTTTATACGAAAAATTAATTGTCTTTGTATAAAAAATTGTTAACGATAAATTATAATAATTGTTTCTTAGCAAAAGAAAGCGTGACGTCAATAAAAAAAATAATACTCTTAATGTAAAAGGACCCAAAAGTTTACTTATATATAATATTCTATTTGACATGTTTAGTCTTAGTCCATTTCCGGAACATGTTTATCTATCGATATTCTACAGAACAAGGCCAGTGGATGGTCAATGTTCACCGAGACTAACCACTTCGTTGTTGATAAAATCCATACCTATCTAAATACATACAATACAACCGGAGTTTAAATTCAAGCTGTATAGTTTGTATTGGCGAGGAGTTTCTTGTCAGTGCTTCACGTCAACTCTACGACCTTGATTTGGGAACAGTAAATGTAATCATAGTTTTTTTTTACTATTTGAGAATTCTAGTTTTTTTTCATTGGATTTACACATTTAAGAGCTGTCCACTAAAACTTTGTTGTCCGAACACGTAAAATATCAAGAACTATTACAAGGACATCTTGTCTAGTACAAGAGGTGTTCTTAAATGCATACCCTTAACCGATTTTATGAATTTTAATAAAACAATTTAAAGTGTATTTTTTTTGTTTAGTTATAAAGCCTGATGTAGAAACATCAGTAATGTCTAGTTTATTAATAAATAAAAGACTCATAAATAAGTTTGTTTAAAAAAATTGATTTGTACATATTAAAAATACGTTCAAATGTTGTTATTATAATATAAAAAAACAGCACACATCCCATAAAACATAATTTCCACTCAACCAAGAAACAACCTATCCGCTTAATCTCAAAAGAAAACTGTTGTGTCCTAATCGTCTCAATCTAGTAAATATCAAATGCAAAATAATGTGTTTAAACAAATAGCAACTATGGATCTTCAACATGATTAGATATGATTATATTAGAACATATATACTGATATGCTAAAATACTTCAAACACGCACCTATCATGTGGAATCACTGTTCGGCTATAACAAGCCTATTCAAGCAGGTCATAAACAAAATTCAGTGTTAGTTCTGTTGTAGTGACCTTTTAAAAAAAATAATAGGGCATTGTGATAAAAAAAAGCTGACAGTGTAAAGAATGTGTCCTGGTATAAACAATAAAATGATTAATAAATATTTAAGTATTATATATATTTATTATTATATAAATTTACACAATTGAAAAATAATCTGTAGAAAAATAACAGAAACTAGGTTTATATGACACCCGAAATAGTAGATTTCTATGAATGCCCGTTAATAAAAAAAGATTATGTGGTAAATAATAAAAGTTTTGTACAATTATCACATAACAAAGGCCACACTACATAGAATACTCACGCAGAATAAATTCCTGACAGATGACGACTAATTTCAAGGGTAGTTAAGCTATTATTAACGCTCTGCAACTTATCTTATATTAAATATTATTTAGGCCAAATATTACAACATTTAATTATAAATAATAAAAAGAAACAAAAAAAATGTAGAGAAAAATCAATATCAAACTTACTTGATTTTCTTGAAAACTATTTGACCACTCCGATGTCCACGTTTGTACAGCAAACATATCGGATTTTTTATTAATGTTATTAAGCAGCCCTACCACATCCATTTTCTTATAAATATTACAGTACCATTAACGTTAAAAACAAAACAGTAGTATTTCCCTTTCCCAATTCGGGCATCAGCTGCACAGATCGACTAGTCAGCTGCTATTTGACACTTTGACAGTGTGTCAAAAGGTCAAACCACAGGCTACAGTCCAATAAACAAGACACGACATTGAATGATAACGAAATATTATTATAGTACAAATAAAAAGTTGCACTAAAAGTCAGTATCTTGATAAAGGTGATGTCTCAAATATTATAAAATTATTTAATCAAATATTGTTTTTATATAACTAAAAAAAATATATAAACAAGTATCTACCCTAGAAAAAGGATTTATTTCATAAGGAGAACATAAAATGGTTATTGTAAAATGCATTTAAGCGCTATGAAAGTATAGTAAAAGCGGCCTGCGTATTTCTTTTTTGTAACAACTAACAAAAAAGGACACAAGAAGGAACTGAGCTGAACTGATATTAATATTTGCATTTTTCAATTTCCTTTGTCATATAAATATTTTAAACTTCAACGTACGTGTCTTCTACTATCACTTCTTACAACTCAATAGTCAATAGTCACTACTTAGTACTCGCGGTCAATGCGTCTCGCGGCTCGCCAATCGCCATATTCACCGTAGAGCGGTGCGGCTTTGCACGTGCATTTTCGTTAGTTGAGAATTGTTCTACTTTTTATTATTTTACCTGTGTTCAGTTTAACATTGTTCAGATATATATTGCTAAAAAGTAAGTATAGAGTGAAAATTTCAAAACATTTGGTTTCTAGTACAGCATAATCAATTTTGAACTCAATATGGCGACTAAGGGTTATAAATATCGATTTTTTTTAGATGTCTCGTTATCGGGAATGGGATCTTTCTTGCAAAGTTTACGTAGGAAACTTAGGCACAAATGCATCAAAGTATGAAATTGAAAAGGTATTTGCTAAATATGGCAGCATCAGAAATGTATGGGTTGCGCGGAATCCGCCTGGTTTTGCCTTCGTCGAGTATGAAGATCCACGTGATGCTGAGGATGCAGTCAGAGGTCTAGATGGAACGTGAGTGTTTAATTAAATTAACTAATAAAATATGTATGTATATTCGTCATGATAAATTACCATTATCTAATAACTATCTAGAAGCAAATTAGGCTGCCGCCATCTTGATTTCTCTTGACGTGATGGCTACGCAGTATGGCAGTGCTTTACTGCTAGAGACTAAATAACCCTGTTTTTAATTTAACATATATTTGTCATAAATGAACATAGAATCTTCCAAGTTATTTGTGTAAAACTTGATCAACTGAAATAGCACGCTCCTTAGATCCGTCTCATTTTCGATGTGAAACGCTTGAGTCATAAGTGTGCAACAGTATGGTACCTCCAAATTAAGACTGACATGTGAGCTTTTTAATAAATGTTCAATTGTCTTAAAATGGGGAACAGTTTTTATTTATATTAACTACACTTCTATGCTATAGCTTGTGTAATAAGATACATTTTAGTATTGTTATTAGGCAAATTACTTTTTTAGGAGATGCTGTGGAACAAGAATTAGAGTAGAAATGTCAAATGGCAGAACACGACGAGATCGCAGGTAAGTTGTGTTAACGTAAAAGTAAAGTTTCCTAATTATGTGTTAAAAGCTTGATAAATACTTACATGTACATAGGAAAACCAATATTCATCCCCTATCTTTTAAAATAATAATTTACCCTTTAATCTTAAAGTTTATTGATAAAAAGCAATAGTGCCTATCTATTCCTAGACAGTGTAATATCTTAGTAAATGTTTACAAGATTTAATATGTTAACCATATTTAAATTGCTCAAATCTATTGCTTTTAATATCAAGAAGATATTGCTATTTCGAAAAGTGATCAAGGCGGCACTAAATGTGGTGGGTGTTGGAACGTTTACAGGTCCATTTTATCAACCAACCACCAACACACCACATCTCTTCACAACTACGGCTTAATTTCCGCGACCGTCGCCACCATCTGCGAACACAAACTCCGCGCTGCAGCCACCGCGATCAGCGGCCCAATTATCCTCATGACAGCTATCACCTAACCCTGACCTCCCTAAGGACTTACACATATTAGGAACCAATCCTTGCCATCCCGATGCTTCACTGCCGGCACACTAAACGGGGCACCAAATTGAAATACAACAAACAGCGCTCAACTATTTTTTTCGCGAATCTTGCGGTTAAAACATCATTTGAAGATTTATGCCCATCGGCCACATCAGCCACGACGACCTACAAGGCTCATCAGTCTCGGTACTTTTTGATAACTATACTTAGCACTGCCTTACCTGTATGCCCAGTTGTCATTACGGGATGTTAGTAAATAAACCTCAATCTTATTATTATACTGAAAGTGGAGCGAAATGGTTAAATACTTAAGATGAGATTAAAATTAAAATACTATTTTGAACCTTAAATACATCTTAACTAAACAGTAGTGAGGTTCTATTTTGACCTGTTGATGACCAGATGTGTATTCTCCAGAACGCGCAGTCGCAGTCCCCGCCGGCGTTCATACTCTCGTGGCAGATCGAACTCACCACGTCGGTCGCCCTCCGTGCGCCGTCGGTCACCGTCTGTCCGCCGGTCACGATCCCGCGACCGCCGCAGCCGCTCAGATAGCAAGAGCAGGTATACTAGCCCCTACCGTCGGTCACCGTCACCGAGGCGCTCCGTTGAGCGGCGTAGCAGATCCAATAGTAGGAACAGGTATGTCACTGCATCTGAGCAACAATCCTTCAGATGATTGTGAGATTTATTTTATTGTTTTATTAGCATAATACAAGCTTACATTGGATTATCTAGTAGGTATATGAAACTGGTAAACACATATCTAAATGGAGTTTAATTTTAGATTTTTTTACATGTATTGTCTTACTTAAAAATATTTGCTACTCTAGGCTCCTTTTAGTACACCACTCCTAAATTTTAATTTTATGGAAAAACTTTGTAAACACTTACATTATAGAAATGTGGAGTGTTGAAATTATATTAGTTATGGTAAACAGAAGAATTTAATAATCCACCTTGGTTTTTTTATTCTTTGCCCTATAATTGTTCGGAACTAGACAATTTGCCCTTTTGTTATCGATATAAGTAATTAAAATATTAGGTTTTTTATTAGTAAATTTGATTTCAGATACTGAACGTGTGGACAAGTGATATGATATGTGAACTGAAGAAAAAAATGTGTGTGTGAGAAGTATTTTAGAAATATAGTTTCCTTGTTTATAGCTACACTCAACTTCTTGTATATTACTAGTGTCTTACTGTATACAATTTTATGTAAGGACTTATTATAAGGAATTATAATGAATTTATTATATATAAAAAAAATAGTTTTATTTAATGTATAAATAAAGAATAAATTCTGGAGACCAATATTTGTTTTTGAAATCAGATCTTTTGGTCTAAATTAAATAATAAATTTAATTGTATAAAATAATACTATTTGGTCTTACAACTAACTGGTGCTTGTTTCTTTTTAAAAAAATATAAATAAGTTCCAATGACCACAAGTACTGTTCCAATTACATGAAATATAGTCAAACTGTTCTTGAAAACAACTGACGAAATTATAAGTGAAACAAACTTACGCAAAGTCAATATAAAGGTAACTGTGACTGAGGATTCTTTAGTGCTTAAAACATGGACGGAATGAGCACAATAAAACTGAGATACAATATTAAACACTAGAATGTACCACAAATAGGACGGAAGGTTGAGAGCAATTGCTTGTAACTCTGGTATTATTATTGAGAACAAGGGCAGAGGTAATGCATGAGTGTAAAACAGCATCTGAAACAATAGTTACTTCATGACTTGCATTTTTCAAAACTCTATATTGCTTATACAAAACATCTGTGAAATTTTTATGAATTAAAGAGAAACAACATTCTAATTTAAGCCCTTTAACGTTACCTCTTCAGGGAATTTGCCATAAGTGGTATACAATTTTTCTTGCTGCAGACCAGTATAAGCGCCAGTTATTAAAGTTGCTAACAGTATCACAACACCAATACACCATTGTAGAAACTTTGTTTCTTCATCAATAATTTTAGCCCCACCATACATTGCAATAGCAACACCACTTGAAATTATAACAGACCCAATTAATGCATTAACTTTTGGCACTCTGTTTTTAACATACCATGCTACAAACATGCTAGCAGGTGATGACGCTGACCTGCAAATTTAAAAACATGATAACTCAACTTAATGTAACATGAAAACAACATACAATTTTGAAAAATACTTATAAATGTATATGGTAAAAGAAATGAATTAAAGTTGTTGTAGTTGAGTTTGTGAGTTATACATTACCTGATAATCATATGTAGTGTAGAAGCTACATGCAAAGCATACACATAATTATTTGCCACACTAGTCACAAAAAACAAACTAATAAGAATAAAATATTGTCCAATAGGTATGTTAGGTGTAAACTGTAAAACAATAATTTATAAAAATTAATATTTCAACATAACTTTCACTTTGGCATAATAAGTTACAAAAAAGCAAGACTCATACTGAGTTAAATTAATGTAGGCCAGTGCTTACCACTTTGTGTTTGATCTTTAGTAATCCATGTACAGTTATACTGAGGAATTGGAGGAATGTTACTAAATTTGCACAATTAGGATTATGAGAGATCATTACTTCCATTAAGGAAGCGCTTAAACAACACCCGAAAAAGACATTAAATATAGACTTAAGGCAGACCATGATTTTGACGGAGATATTTTAATATTTAATTAAATATGCTAAAAAATATTTGAGACACTGAGTAATGTAGGATTGTTACTGAAAGGCAGCTGCATTTTAATAATATTTCGTAAACTGTGTTTCTTTTTATTAATAAAATATTACATACTACAACAACATATTTAACATGTTAAACACAGTAAACAAAAATTAATGATGTGTATTTACACATATTACATGTTGATCCACAGAAGTTTAGTAAAATTGTATGCAGAGTAGAATAAAACGATCCGTAGATACAGTCCACATTTCTTCGTTCCGTAATCGTAAAACTTAAAGCTACATTTTCTTTTGAACAAATGCTAATTATAGGTTTTTTTTATTGATGAAAAACAAATTAACGGTGACTAGTATAATCCGCGGGTTGTATCATCATCTAAATCTAACTAAACGCGAAAAATACCAGGTTTGAATAAAGCTTGAAACTTTGTGTGTATTTTTTAATGTTTGTGTAGGTAACGCTGTTAAAAATATTTTGAATTACTTGTTTTAATAATGTCTATTAGCATTTCAATTATGACGGCTGCAACAGACAATTAAAATAGATAAAATAAAATATCCTTTGATCTTCGAAAAGACATGGTTTAATGTTATGATTTGATTAAACCTATCGATAAATTATACTTAGAAATTGATTAGTACTCTAGTACTTGTAGATAGTCCATTGTCATAAATAAAGGGCCTTGATGACATGACAATTGACTGCTAACGGCTATGTCACTGTCTAACTAAACTAGCGACTGCCGAGTGCCGAGTAGACGCAGCGAATAAGTTTTCAGAAATCACAATTCAAAGTAGACGCAATAATACACGGTGTCGCGCGATCGTTTGAATCACTTACGGTGGTAATCATTCGCGCCAGTATGATGATTCTTTCTCTTATAATTCGGGCTGTAAATAAACATTTTCGCTAAATTTATTATAATACTTTTAAAAATACTTCTCAAAGTTCAACAGTTTTATTTTGTGTGTTAAATAACTAAGTGTTGTGGTTTTGTTACTTTTACTTTTAATCCCGTTTCGATACGACTGCACCATGCAAACCGTCTTGAATTTTAATTTTAAGAGAGTGTATAATATTGTGATATATTTAGAAAAATGCTAAGATATCTGGTGGTGTTATTATTAGTTATACAGACATTACATTCAGGTAAGTTACCTACATGTTATTCATCTTACACTTACGTTTCAATCAGTTTTCGATATAAAATATGACTACATTTTGAGCCTACAGTTTAGGATGTTAGTGAAGCATAAATGCATAATTATCATTTAATTATAAGTGTTAAGGTTTAGTCATACGTAATAGTCATGAGCTTGGAGATAAGAAACACAAGCCTCACACAAAGCCTCTACGCGACGTCGCGTTGGTTTGAAGTAAATTGTATTAGGACTAAGCAAAGCTAAGATTATACAACAATGAAATCTTCCGGACGAGGTGGCATCCATTGCTGGCCGAAGATCGTTTTATTACGTGTCTGTTTTTGATTATGCCGTAATAAAACAATAAAAATCAAAGACGTAATGCAATATATTCTAGAAATATTTGGTTTCTATGCTAGTAATTAAGGCTATCACAGTGGGTATTGAAATTATTTTTTCTGGGCGTAAACATTAATAAAATATGCAATATATACTATGAATTATTAAACGTCCGTTACACAATCATTAAAAATCTGTCATTTGCAGACCGTCAGCCTCAAATTTTAGATAACTTAATAAAAATTCTATAACAGTTTTTAATCCCTCAAATAATGCCCCGTAGGCCGTATATAATAATCATTTGTCTAATTTAATTCCCTGTATCGTAGACACAATGTCTGAACATTGTTTTTGTTTTTGATTCAGATTCAAGTCTCCCTTGCCAACTGGTTATTTTTGTATTGTTTACGTCAACTATTTTTAAACCATTCATATTCTATAATGCTTCTGAGTATAGACTATTGTTATCAGCGTGTATACTTCAGTATAAAGTAGATTTTCATACATTTGAACTCAGCTAATAGAAATAACGTGATTTTTCTATAAGTGCAAAGACGTATGTTAGAAAATTGTATTCTTACACGCGCACAGTTCCATTACGCTTTTGGAGTTTAGTAAACATTTTGCAATATCGTTGAATCGATCAGAATTCACATAGTGCTATTGTTATATCTGCTGAGTAAAGAACCTTGGAGCCACGCACCAAAGACACAATATTTCCTAATTAAGGAATATGGAAAGATAAATGTTACTAGTCTTTCTCTATAGAAAGATTATAGGTTTAGTAAAGTAGCAGAAAACGTATGTCACATTTAACCGACTTTAAAATTAAGGAAGTTTTCAAATTGACTGATTTTAATCATTCTCTTTCAGGTGTAATAAGAACCTGACACATAACAAAAATTCTGTTTTTTAAAAAAAAAATATGTCGATTCTATTCCTTTTTTGAATCGTTGTATTTTCTTCCGGTTACAAAAATATCGTGAGCTGACACTTAAGTATAGCATGCAAATAAATAAAACACATTAATAATCGTGACGTGGTAAATCACGAAAGTGCTTAATGTGGTAAAGTACCCGGCACTTGAACGCTGAGCACCTAGATAAATGTAGGTAAAAATGTGTCATTTTATATCTTCTATAATTATCGAAAATATTCAGCACGATTGGACCATTGAATTGCGGTCAACCGGTTATATTGGATCGATTTAGTCATTAATATTATATACTTAATTCATAACAAACTACGCCACCTATATAATAATATATAAGAATAATATTTTGTTATATGAAACAGGTGGCAAACGAGTAAGCTACTTTGAGCGCAACAAAAACCTTGTTTCCAATATTCTATTGATATAGTCGACTAAGTTACGTTAATTATAATAAAGGAACATAACTAGCACACAGTCTAGATCATAAAACCTCTTTTTTCTGATTTGAAATCGATAAACAAAGCGGATGTCAAGTCTACCCTCCTAATATCACTTACATTGTGGTGTGATTTTAGATTTGATATGTAAAAGGTATTTGAAGAATATGTGAAGCGGATTATTCTCATGTAATGGTTCTCACGAGGGACTGTTAGCTGCTAACCGTTTGTTGGCACACTTAAAACTAATCAGGTCAAACGTTACGTATGGGGTTGAAAATTGTTTCCTGTATAGTTATATCCATAATATATACAATATCAAAGGAATCTCTGGGGCCTGTTGTGAATGTGAATAAATATCTTCGATATATCTTTCATATTTTAAATGAACTATATTTAGTTAGTTTATTATTTAATTATATTTTTTAACGGCTCTTGCGCTAAATAAACACGATGTGATTATTAATATGGCTTACGCATTCGTGTTACCTACTTTATTAATTGTTATTATACTCTGTGCATTCAAGCGATCCATAAGCGACCACATTGTATATACGTTTAACGTCAAATTAAATGTTAATTCTTTTGAATTAGCATCTGCCATAAGCTTCGCGCGACTAAAGCAACATAATACATGTATCGGTGGTCGTGGTTCTATAATAATCTTATGTGTCTTAAGATAGTCTTCAAGGATATCTGTGTATGTTGAATAATGCAACACCATAGCTTATTAAAAATGTTTAAATTCTTTTGTTTTCCTAACCTTCGGCTCTAAAGATATAATATACAAAAAAATATCGTCACACGTGATGATTGTTTAAGCGAGTGACAGAGTAGCCATTTTGGTATGAGCTCGAAATCTCATTTTATCCATACAAATTTCGGATAATGAGTTTTTTTTTTGTAGTCACAAATATTGTCATTAGGTAACAGTTATTGTCTTTATTAAGGCAAGAACAATTGTTGTTCAGTCAATTTGTTCGCTTCATTAATGTGTGTAATTGTGTATTTGTTAAATAATTAATATCGTTTGTTTGATTCATATTGTTTGATCAGATATTCTTTTTTTTTTATTAAATTGCTCAACATGTGTTGTCATGTTGTATATTTATTTACGACCGAAACCAATTATACACCAACTTAATTGTGAGCACTAAACCACAAAAACCACACTGGGTCACTTAAATTCCTAATATGGCGGAAGCAGTTCATCAATACCGATCTGACGGTTCATGTGTGTGAATTCAAAACATTCAAAATACATTTGCACCATTTTGATGGCAGTGATCCACCACAATTAACTGCTGTGTTGTGGTATCGACTTTCAATGGAGGTTTTCTACGGTAGATGCGACTCAAATAAAGTAAAAAAAAAGCATACTCCTTTCTTAAGGGATAACACTTTTTGCCAGGGTGCCCATGGTTGCGTGTCTCTTAGCAGCTAACAGGCTGTACATTCACACAACATTGTGATCAACAATGCTCATTAACAGAGTACATATTAAACTGTTGAAGACACTTAATCTTGACTTATGCAGTGTAATTAAATAAAATTATCGCCCAAATTTGTATTTCCTATTTGTTCTTTATTTTTAAGTTTTTCATTTGACCTCTGCGGCTAGCGTTCCAACATCATTGACAATGTCATTGGAAATATTTTGCAGTTAATCGCTGTTTTTGTTTCATTGTATTTCTGGTATTTCTTGAGTTGTATGTATTTTTAACCGGCTTTAAAAAACGGAGGTGAATAATAAAATTCTACATGATGTCTTTAAATTGTAAACAACGTACTAAGACATCGATTCGTCTAAAAAACCGACGCATAATAAAAAAAACAACTTTTCAAACCACTTAATCAATTTTGATTGAACTTCCACAGACTTGGCATTTGTGCTTAAAATAAAAAAAAGCTTTAACGGGTATAAACGCGGTTTTATTATTAATATATCACGACGTTATGAATGTTTTGGACGGGAGACTACAATTTGTTGGTCCCAAAAAATATATGTTGCATCAGAAATAGTAAATATTTCTAAGTTATTCGTCATTAACGTTAGCATATTTATACAGTTAAGTCATTAGACTAATAAACTATATACTTATATTTTATATTTTAAAAAAGATCATAACATCTAGGCCAAAGATACTCACACTCACACATACACACTCACGCAAACACACACAATTTTTGTTTTTTTTTGCACATGTGTGAAAGAGGCTGGCTTCCACGACACAGGGAATCCTCGTGTGGAGGCTGTGATATTGTAAAATAAATTAATAATGTAACAACTTAAATGATTAAATAGATTTAATGCCAACAAATATTTTCATGACGTAGTTCTAGACCGAATCGAATGTGTGCGGCAGTCCAGCATGGTCACTCTTGCGATAAGAGTCCTAATCTTAAAATGTGAATCGTATTTTTAAATCTGCATGAGAATCTGACATTTTTATGACAGGATTAGGAATTATAGTGGACGAATTTAAAAGGTTGTTAGATTTAAGAATAATTTAAGTTTTTTTATGTGTTTCTTCTCTTCGGCTGTAAATAAATAAATTATGTATGTATGTATGAGCATACGCCTTCCTTATAGGACGGAAACACACTTGTGAGCCTCCCTGCGTTGCAGGTGTCCATGATCGGTCTTAAGTAGCCTTACAATGCTTTTGTTATTTGAATCGGTCATGTAAGTAACAAAATTTTATCTGCTATCTAGTTTCTTGCCGGCTCTTCTCGGTAGATAGAGGCTGCTTTTCGTAGTGTTAAAAAATGACGATTCAAAAGTGTCTTTATAAAGAACTACTTGAATAAAGATATTTGTAGCTTGAATGTAGTTTATTTACTACATAACAAAGTAACCTACTTTGCGTCTTAAGGTAAATAGACAATTGAAAACGTTCATAACATTCAAAAATAGTGTCAATCGGTTTGTTTACGAATAAAATCTATGATATCACACCTATTTAAATCGCCACGCAATGGAGTTGTATGGGCGTTAAAACTGGAAAGGATTATTTGAGGCCCACATAAGGCTCGCAATATATTAAAATGAACTAATTTTAGTAAGTAGTGAACTAAATAATACGCGCCATTCACATTCCCTTATTCCTAAACTCAATTATTTTACAAATATACTTAATATATATAGGTACTATTAATTTAATGAGACAGTCGCACTTCGTTTTATAACAGCTTGATACTAATGTCTTATGTTCATTAATATAATTTAATAATTAGGAATGAGGAAAAACTTTGAGTAACACTGCAATGAGTCGAATTATAAGTTAATCTCTATTCTATCACAATTAATGCCTGAGCCATTATCAGGGGTAGAACTAATAGTAGTAGTACTCCGCTTCCATTACTAAGATTATACGCTCTTGATATTTCTTACCCGCCCAAGCGGCATGCCTAACTGGCTGAGGTTCGTTTCCGAACAGTCAGCAAAGCCCCATTTTTTGACAGGGTTACCAACGGAAGAATATAAGCGTTTGATATAAGAAGAATAATATAAATGTATTGTGTCAAACTTTGTGTATGTATTTTTGCCCGTAAATAATTACATAGGCAATAATATAATCTTTGATTCAGAATGTTTTAATTAGTTATCATTGTATAACAACAGAAAATGAATCATCTGTGTCTCCTCACATGGAAACGACGCATCTTAAATATTTATAAACCTATTTACAACCTAATGTAGACATTAACGTTGTCTGCCACGTGCAGTCTTTTGTTTTGTTCGTAGTTCAACCCAGTAGACGTACAGGTAATGCACAGTAGAATGAACTTTTCAGACAACAATAATTGTACCCACGAGTATTATAGTAACTTTTGTGTTGAACATTAAGGCTTATCAAAATATGAAATACTATTTGTCTTGCTTATATTGTGTAATGAAAATGATCGCGTAGTCTTTTGTCAAAGTTATTAAAGTGAATTTCATGGTTTAATTTTCTTCTCGTGAGAAGCTAAGGTTAGTTTTCCAAAGAAGATTAGTCTGTTACCACGACAAACTCAGCTCACCAACAATTTTTTATGCGTGATCACCGTTTCTCAGAAGTCCTCATTTTAGGCATTTAGAGCCAATAATTCCCAAGATTTTGTACCCCTTAAACAGGAGCTTGCTTTATTCATGTAAAACTATCCAATATGTAAAACTGTACACAACATATTTCATAAGCACATTTACTAGATATTATTCCCGGCCGCTTAATTGACCATAAAATTAGTTGATTTATAGTTTTTTTTTCCATTTTGATTGACACGATTGTACATTACACGTATCATTACTAACGTATAAACGCACTGTTTCCGTATACGTATTATATAATAGTTATTTGATTTTACAGTAGGTTTTTTGTTATGAAACGGGCAAACACTGTGTAAACTCCACCTCAAAATATCTGTATTCAAGTATATATATAAAGACACATTTGAATCGTCAATTGTTAAAAGCATTGTAAGGCTACTTAAGAATTAAATTGTCCCGATGCTATTAGATTAAAAGGATCTTTGTCCTCTAAATATTCTTTAAATGGTTAAATATATATATTTTTTAAAAAGGAACCCACATTTAAAAACTAGTCAATAACAGCTGAACTTGAAAGGTCACTCATAACCTGTGAATGACTGATCTCAAGGTCCTTAAACGTTATTTTTTTTTTAACACAAATAAAAGTAACAGAAATGTTCGCATTTATATGTAAAATAAAATTTCCCAGAAATAGACACGAGACAAATTTAAATAAGAATGTTGCCTACGCATGTGAACATTAATGCATTAACTTATATAGTCTGTGGTTTATAACGGGTGTTACGTGCAACTTTCTGTTCTTGCGTCGCTATTTATAGAACCCATATAATGAGGTAGATTTCAAACGGGTACTCGACACGAGTAATTGCTTGTAAACGTTTAGTCAATGAAAGTCTGATTATTGAGTACAGAGTACATAATTATGTTGGATCGACACTTAAATGTCATATTTATTAAATCGTTTCTCATTAAAAACTAACAGTCGTATTCAGAAATCTATAAGCCAAAGGCAAACATTGTTATTAATACCACCAAAACTATTCTAAAACTATTAGGTTATAGAGCCCTACTATAATAGTGATGTCAATATGGCCGACATACCATGCTGGCATTATGACGAAATTTTTTTTGAGATGTACCATAATAGTGTTTGTCTGAACTCTCAGTTAATTATTATAATTAAGCAATATAAAATATACAAAGCTTATATGCTATTAAAGGCATTGTTAAAAACTAAATTATGTTCCAAATTTGCCTCTTAATGAATTCAAAAACTTTCTTAAGTAAAACATTGTTGAAGAAGTCCTATTAAAGTGTGAATAACATTTTAAACATTAAAAAACTCGGGAATGAATCGCCCTAAATGCTGTCCTAAGGACATATTTTGTAAAAAAAGCGATCACGCTTAAAACGATAGTTAACCAGCTGAGTTTGTTATCTTCTCAGATCGATTTATTTTGTCTATAAGGTCTAGATAAAAGGAAATTAATTGACGTAAATGTTTTCGCTGATACGATTATATATGGAAAAGATATAAATAAACATTTGCACATGATAATATTTCTATAGATAATTTATTTCCACAGTGCACTCGTCAAGTCTGCTATGCGGTCGCGTAAAGGAGGTGGAGCTGGGTGGTAACGGTGGTGCGGGCGCCGCGCTGGCACTCACACTCATCCGCCCGCCCACGACCACATCAAATGCTACCTGTCAGTTGCAGCTGACCGCCCCCGATGCAGCTGCGTTTACTGTGCGTCTAATCGATGTTAAGGTATGTACATCTTGTGAAGCGTCCGTCTAATATTTATAAAAGCTTAAGCTAGTACGTTTGCGTTAACGAGTAATTTGTATGGATACTAACACTTCAATGGGTATTAAAATGTTTGAATGCACTTCCCAGATGGCGATATGCCAAAGTCAGTTTCTTTTAGTCGCGTCATCGTTAGTTTTAGATACATTTTTTTCTTCAAGTGTTTGTATACCGGTTTTAATGGCTGGCTGATCGTTTTGTGTTCTCGTGTGATTTTAAATTGATTTTCAGATGTATTAAGTTTTTGAAAATCTATATCGTCGTAGTTTTGCTGCATCCTATGTTTTACAAGGAAACATTATACCAGTCGTCCTTATAAGGACTTATAAGTCTGTCCTTAGATATATTTGGCCTAAATAGAAGACTCAACCTCGCACCCTCACTCACACAGCAACACCATTGCACACACACACACTTGAATGCTAGTTCTTCACATAATATACTCCACTTGTTCATACGTATATATATTTTTATTTATTTTTTTCTGTTCGTGTTTCTTTTTTGTTATTGTTTTTTCTGATCTTAGATTCTATTTCCGGTTCTATGTTTTAACCTTATTTTGGCTTTATTTTTAATCTATTCTTATTGTGTAAACTTTTTTTCATAAGCTGCATAGGTTTAAGAAATAAAACATAAAATAAGTAGGAAATATTAATCATTTATTAATTAAACATCTGTTTTATATGTCTTTATATAATTATACAACGTAAACAGAGAAGTTATCAAAGTAGTAACTAACACGTCTGAATGAATGGCTTTAAATTCCTTATACTATGACCTCTGCCATAAGCCTTACTAGTTAATTTGTCAATTTCGCGTGAGGAGAGTAAATAATATAAAAAATGTGGGAAAACCAAACTATTGATTACATGAAAATTTATCGTTATATATTTATTACGCTTAATCGATTATCGTAGCTTCGTAAGGACATACTGTACGTGACTGGCGCAAGTAGTAAACATAATGCGACTACCTTCACCTAGTTGTCACAATGGCGAACCCATTGTGTAAGATTTACGTGAATTCCTTAACTGGTTATAAGAATCTTATATATAAAACTAGAGTTTCATATTAAAGGGTGATGAAAAACATTAAAGTAGATTGGTTTCTTTATATTTTTTCCATATATAATCGTATAAGTGATAATTTTTGTACATATTAAAAGTGCTGTTTATATGCGAAGTGAGAGAATTCTTCTTGTAGCTAAGAATGCGAAGGGTTCCAAAGTAGGTCTGAGAACTACAAAAAGTTGAGTTGCAGATACAAGATGGAGTTATGAATAGAAATTTAAGGATAGACTTTTATATGTACGTGCTTCGTACAAAACATAACCGGTAACATTAATTAACAATTGTTGAATTTTTAAACCATATGCACATATTCTTATCTTTGGGTAAAAACTAATATAAAAAATTCAATTCAAACCACGCGGATGTATAGAACCTTCTATCGATTGGTAACTGCGTCACAATTCATTTGGCACAAAAAACATAGATTATAGATTTTTAATTCCGAAATAGCGTATTTCAATTGTTTCGTTTAATAAATATACATATACATACAAAATAGTAATATAATATAATACTATAATAATGCTATTTATAGAAGTCCTCTAGTTAATACGATTGTAATGAACATAGAGTTCTATATGATTATTCTTATCACTATATCAAGGAAATCGCTTGGAAATCTGTTAGATCATACAAGAAAATTGGTCGGATTTTTCACTATATATTAATATTATTATTAATGTTATTTATTTTTCCTTTTCTCCATCACCATATAAGCATTGCGATACAGCGAGGTGAGCCCAGCATTGTGGGTACCTGGGAGACGGAGTACGAGGACCAAACTTTCTAAATATATTCATTTATTTTATTAAATCTGTCCCCAAACATCTTATGTGCTAAATATATTTAATACTTATATACTATTTATACTAAACTTATGAGATAATAAAACTAGGTTAACACATAAAACAATTAAATTCTTTATTTTAATTTTATACTTTTTAGTTTTCTATTTAATAAAGTCCGAATCGACAATCGACACGGTTGCAACGCCTGTGAAAATCGTTATTTTTCATCGTTCGTCGTTTTTGAGAATGAATTAGAAAAAGACGCCTGACAGCTAGATCTAGATCTATGTAAATTACAAATAGTGCTAGAATTTTTGTGTACCATTTCAATTGTCTATAGCTAAATTCTAACCTACTTTGACCATTCGTAAATAATAAATGTATGTTAAGAATGTTGATAAATCACTGGACCGGTAATAATTGATTTTGCTATAACAATTTTGCGATTACTTCAAATTAATTTTTAATAGTGTAACATTATTACTGCCTGAAGATATAAGAGAATTGTATTGTTTTTTGGTCAAAATTTTCGTTGGCCGCCAACCAGGGCCGGACATAACACGTAAATGTTAATGCGTTGCCGACTTAGTAGACTTGTTATATCCGGAGTAATGTTAAAATCGATGTTTTGCTAATTAATTTAGCTTTATATTAAGTTAATGTTGGTACGTTTTACTGTTGCGGTTTTCCTTGTGTGTATTATTGCTAATAAATGTCTTTCTCTCTAATTGATGTTAATTACTTAAGTGAGATAAATATAGACCAGGCCTTCTTAAACTTCTGTCAGTCACCGCATTTATAATTGCGAGTTTCTTGACGATCCCATACAAATATAAAAGAAAAATGAATTTATACATTTTAATGATTTATTTATTAGGTAACAAATTACATATACATATGAATGTGTATAGTTTTAGAATTTTTTTTGAAACATAGAAAAATGAAAAATTAAGAATTGCACAAAAAAACTTTAACATCCTAAATTCAAGAAGCTGATGTATATATTTATTTTATTTAGTTTTATTGACGTTCAATAGGCTGTAGATGATTTTATCATTAATTTGAATTTTGACTATACAATCAATATATTTAAGTCACGATATATTAAAACGATATACGAATAACAATCGCTAACGTCATAGTATCTTTATTTGGTTGTAACGTTAACCAGGAAATGTTAAAGTCGTATCTTATATTTTATTTACGGACTTTTAATGTGTGTGGATTATGGTGACATATTGCTTTCATGATATGGGAACGGTTTGTATACGTGATTTCAAAGGTTGTATTCTATTTTTTAACATTGATTTTTTATCATTAGCTCGCAAAGCGGATGTGTTATCAAATGAAGATTATGTTATATCGATATGTAATAGTAATATGGAGACGGATCGAACATTGTTATCAAAATAAAGATATACATGTATAATTATGTTGCGTAAAATAACACCTTTACTTCATAAAACCTCTCGGTATAATGTTGAACGATTGTTGGCTTTAAAATGCGATTATGCTGTTTTATTTTATTTCTTAAACCCATACAGCATAACAACAAAGTTTACACAATGAAGAATAGATAAAAAACAAAGCCAAAATAAGGTTAAAACATAGAACAAGAAATTAAATCTAAGATGCAAACAACAATAATAAAAAATATATATATGAACAATTGGAGTATATCAAGTGAGGAACGAGCATTTAAGTGTGTGTGTATTAGTGTGTGCAATGGTGTTGCTGAGTGAGTGAGTGTGCGAGGTTGAATCTTTGTTTTTTTTTTAAAGAATTTCTCCTTAGACCAAATATATCCACGGACAGATAGGACTCATTGTAAGTTCTGAGAGTTTTGTTCTGATGGTGTATTGTGAAAACTTAAAATTATACATTAGACAATAATATATGACATATGTATAGCCTAATATATAAGAAGTATTTGTATAATGCTATTGTAAAAATGTCAGTTAAATACATTTGAAGTGACAGAATGAAGAATAAAAATATCAACACGACATTATTGTCCATTGTAATATTAAATGTAATATTTAAGTCTTATATTGTCGTAATACATATATTATGTATATTATTATCTTTTTTTAATAGAATTCTAAAAATACTATCGCTTTGTATGTTAATGACATATACGTATATTAATGTTGTTGAGCGGCTGTTTAAATTATTTGAATTATCCTATATTCAATTGCTCTCAGCAATACCCTTAGCGTTATTATATGTCTCTTTTGTATATAAATTTAGTCAATGTTTTTTTTGTGCACACCGTCCGTTATAATAGGGCTATATGTTGGTTTTTATTACTGTTAACTGTTGCCAAGGTGGCGCGGTCACATATATAGTACATAACTTATGTAAAAGTTATTTTTAGTTAACAGAATTCCGTTCCATGTTAGTTGAAATATTATTTAAAACGGCTATTACCTAATTTGGCCTCACGGCAACTGGTTTAAGCATGTCTGAGATTCACGAACGCATAGACGCTTCTGTTATTTTCTCTTTCTTTCTTCTATCATCAGGATTTTTTAAATATCCATTTAAAATATTTAAATGTAAGAAATAATATTAAGTTACAAATGACTGGCTAGTGTTAATTAAGGCTAGATCGTCATTTGTTTGTAGGCCTTACTGATACTTAACGTATTATAGATTTTTGTCTGAATTTGATGCATTTGAAAGAGGTCTCATTTACTGAATAGTAATCGTACAGTCTATACATGTCACGTACATCATAAGAAACTGATATGCCAGGTACAAATTGTGGAAAATGGATCAAAACTAAGTCGCTGTTTGGTTAAATATTACAAAACATACCAAAATAGTTGAAAATTGTATTATTTCATTACAGCTTTAATAAAGGTCAAGCTAATTCCGTTAACGATTAATTAAGTAACGAAATCCTTGTCCCATTTTCTTTCGTTCGTGTTTTAAGGGCCAAAACACGAACTTGATTTAATAAGATATATATATATATATATATATATATATATATATATATATATATATATATATTGGTAGGTTGTTAGTTCAACCTGATTAAAACACTTTTAATATTTTTTTTAAAAGTCACATACTCGTACATGTATTGATGTCTCAAATATATATGCTGAATAAGGACATATGAAGGTCATAAAACAATTGAGTATCGCTAAACGATGTATCAACATCGGTGTCTCCGTGAAACAAGCTCGTCTAGGTGATAGAAAGGTCACGGAATTAAATTTTTATTGAATCGTCTTTTATGAACAATTCGCACACTTAAATAACACTTGGCAACGTAATATACTCGTGATGCGGGAGCCACCTACGAGAGGAAATACGGCTAGAGGGGTGCTGGTGCAAACTGGTGTGTTAGATGATGGGAGGAGAAGGATGAAAACTAAGAGCTCCGGGAATAATATATACTAAAAAACAATTGTCGTGTAAGTAAAAGTCTTGGTCCGTGGTTTCTAAACATATGAAGATCTGACATTTTTTTACAGCCGAACATAAATCCGCTTGTGAAAAAAACTCAATAATTTTGTCCATTTTAGGATTTAAAAAATATAAATGATCAACGCGTGTAATCCAATCCAATAACGCTTAATATATCCAATAGCGCAAAACGAGACGTTCCTTTTACCTGTATAATTTTCCTATTCTATACCAGATCTTTATTATCGTACATATTATTTGATCCCCAAGTTTCTATTCAGTCAGGGGATCGGACCCTTTCCAATTCTGTCCAATATCTATTTACTCCGAGTCGCCTAAGGGCGAATGTTAAGACATTTCCCTCGTAATAACGAGTTCTAATGAATATGATTTGAACACATATTTCATTGACCACCCTAATAAGGCCGTGACATTACCCCGATGGACATGACCACAGTATAATCTGTAGACAATCTTATATATATACACAGATTTGACAAGGGATACTTAATTAATTCACTCAATAAGTCAGAGTTAAATAGAACGATTCGGGGGACTTCAAGAACCGTCCGCCCTAAAAGTCCCATCTCCATTTGTAAGTCACTCCTGGCGTTGCGAGTGTCCATAGACGAAAATGACTATGCTCTTTTGCCTCCTGTTTCATAAAAAAAGTTCACAAACGTGCAGGAGGCACATCATAAAAGTGACGTCGCCTCATATGGACACTCACGTAGGCTGGGAGCTCGTGAGTGCGTTGCCAGCCTTTAATTTATTTGACCCCTTGCACAATTTAATAATATGTACCTCGAATAATATGACTCCATTATCACAAGTTTCCAACGCCTTATTGTTTTCATCTTTATCTCACATTATTGAAAGCAATTAATTATAATAGAAGCCAATTGTCTTGCTCTATAGCTCTAACATTGCGTCGATAACTATGTAGTTGTGGAAAAAATTCACCACATCCACATGGCAAATCCATTGAAAAACTCAAGTCTTGGTAATAATTTATTTTATAATAACAATATTCAAAGGAATATTGTGTTAGTTTATTATTGAATATCTTATTTTAATAAACAAATTAACTTAAAAACGAATTTAAAATGGTTGGTCCTTGTGGCAGAGTAGTAACGGCAGTTAGTTTGTCTTAAATGTTAGTCTTTGGTAATTTAAATTTAAAATGTTGCTTATATTTAAAATAATAAGTTTTAAAGGTTTTTTTAAAATGTTTATTTAAGTAGTTGAACAATTTAAAACTACGTACCTATCTAAAGACGACATTCCATATGCTTAATGTCTAAACTATTTATTTTTGCTATGAAATAAAATCAATCTGTATAACCTCACCTATTAAGGCTTCTTAGGAGAAATACTGGCGCTAGTCTTTATAAGGCTGCAGCATTTTATAGCAATTCCAATTGACACGAACCCTTTTCGTGTATGAATATATTTAAAAATGAACATCACTCTATTACCTAAAACTTATTATTACACACATCTTAAGCAATTACAAGAAAAGTATACTTTAATGCGAATAATTGCAACACGAGGAGAACAGATCGCTTCAACACAATATGTAGAATCGCATGACTGATAATTATAATTATTGTTAACGTGAATCTATTCGATTATTAATTTGATATTTCATTACTGATGGTTATCTAGGTAACCCTGATACTGCAAAACTTGATAACCACAGCAAAAATTGGCTCGTCACATAAAATACACCGGTTCAAAAAGTGTGAAGAATTTTGCGTGTATCACCGCGTCACGATAGTCATCAATCACAATGCTTTGTTTTTCCGGAGCAATATGAAATAGACTCCTTTAAGAAGAGAGTCTCACTCACTTACCTCCTCTCTGTAAGTGGCAAAAGCACATTTATAGTGTGCCCTGATTAATGCCTTCTCTTCTATAATAAAATAAATAGAAAAATAAGTAATTTGATGTCATCAATTGAGAGTTAGGATAAATTTGTTTGAACTTAAATTAGGTATAGGCTTAATATTATATGGTGCAATTGGTCTTTGGGATGAAAGTTTGCATTGGGAACAAGTTATCCTATCGAGGGGATGACGCAAGATGGCGTGAGTGTCCCCTATATAAGAAAAAAAAAACAAAAGGAAACAAGAAATAATAATTCAGACAACACATTCGATACCTTTTGAATTGTCATGCCTAAATTCTAGAATACCAATATAGCAAATATACCCGCTTTGTGATTTTAAAACGAGTTGAAAAACCCGCTCGAACCAAGGTGATTGCCAATCTTGCTATTAATTATTAAAAATAATATCGCGATAATCGTTGGTCTCCGCCAGATGTCGCCAAAGTATACGTCGATTAATACAATTGTCTCACTCCCAGCAGACTGTTCTAATAATATTTTATTTCATTATTTCATGGAACCTTATAACTAAATGTCTCACACAATATCACTTTACAGCGTATTTGGTATAAGCTAACTCTTGTTATGAGCTAGGGCGGGGCTCTAAACTGCGGGTCGGCTAGCAAAATTCTGGGGGTCGAGAGATTTTATTTATATAATTTTAGATTGTTGTATGTTTCAAAACGAATGCTAAAACAATATATTGTTACCTAATAAATAAATCTTAGAAATATTAATTTATTATTCTATTAAATTTGTATGGGGTCGTCAAGAAACTCGCAATCATAAATGGGGTAGTGCATGACTAAAGATTAAGAAGCCCTGAGCTCAACATAACTCTATTGTATACCTTTGGTATTTTAATGTTACCTTATTTATCGGTTTATAAATATTAATTTCTCTTATATACATTATTTCACTGTATATTGTAATTATAGGATATATTTTGATTTATAATTACAAATGAATGTCAATAATATTGTTTTGTTTATATACGGGTCGATGCATTCAGATAACCTTCGTTAAATCAAAGACAGATATCTCTTCCTGCTATCTTTTATTCCATGAACTTTAATTAAGTCCAACTTACCTTCGATAGATCTAGAAACATAAAATTCTGATAATAGGACTTAGGACTGTTGTGTGTCTACTGTTTGTTTATGGATTACGTAATAAAACCTCAATAATCGTATGCATATATAGAATTCTTGTGATCCTACATAATACCAAGTATTAAATAATTTTCTAGTTATTTTTATGTAATCAAAACTCATTATGACTCTAAGAATTGATTTTAAAATAATCTAAGTGTTATTAATCGTAAGAATCGTATATTGTTAATTCTCATCGTCGTCATGTTTTAATAGTTTTTAAGGATTAAACGGACTTATGAACTATATAGGTTTTTTTCATTATTGTTGATAAGAATTATGTAATGGGCATATTTGTTGGTATATGTATTTGTATACAGTATATGCTATGTATATATTGTTTATCAGTTGTGTTAAAACCCCAGTCATTGCATTTTTTAGACGATATTATTTTGGGACATGTTTGATGGTCTATAGAAGCTTAACGTCAAGTTTGTGGTCGCCATTCTTGTCCGCTGCCATCCTGGGAAAAAGGGATGACAACACCTTTTACGCACTATCTCAGAAACAATGCGTCTTACAAAAATTTTGTAAAAATATAATTTGTAGCCAATTTAGTTTTAATAATATTATGTATCTACTGTATTTGCAAGGTTAAACGTTTTTTGTTTGCCTTAACCTAAGGTAGTTGAAAATTTAACTTGAATAACTTAACTCAGTTTTGTAAATCAGTGCTGTTGGGATAAATTAAATGGGTAAACAATCAGTGAAAAATATCCAGATTACAAAAACAATATAAAATGGTTACATGAACGATGAAGTTGCCCCACTGGTTTCAAGGTCCAAAAATAGCCTGCAAATGTTAACGGTGTAATCATTTCTCTTCGCATTCTTATGCAATTCTCTACTCAAACGTAATAAAAATAAAACACAATTTTCATCAACACATATATTCACAAAGAATGCCATTCTGTTTCTGTAATTAAATTAATTATTCTTATGTTTGTATTGTTTTGTAAATAACATTTATTAATCTCCTTTCGAGCAAAATAGCTATCCAAAGTATTGTGTTAGATGTTGTATACTATACATGGGTGGCGTTGGTCTAAATAATCTGTTATAAACATTTAGTAGGTATAACAATTATGGGCCTATGTCCCTAGTAGGATGGTGTTTTGGTGGAGACTCGTAATTATAATGTCTCTATAACATTTCTAGTGTGTAATATTATAAATATATGTATTTGCATAATATTTACGAGAAGTGGTGATTGTGGAAATTGTTTTGACCTCAAAATCTGTGTGAAGGATTCTTCGGAAACAATTAGTCATTTCAGTCTTGAATATTTATTATTACGAGAATAATCTTCGTTAATAGTTAAGGTGTCCCTGATGGTAGTTAAACAAAGCGACTACAGAACGTTACCAAAACATTAAACTCAAACCCAAAATATCTTCATGCAAGAAGGTCTTTATAAAGACACTTTTGAATCGTCAATTTTTACACTACCACCGGTTCGGAAGGCAGTCATCTATCGAGAAGAACCGGCAAGAAACTCGATAGCTGCTCTTTTAAAATAAACAATTAATACAAAATTGTGCTACTGACAATTAAAATAACAAAGCATTGTAAGGCTACTCAAGAATCGATTGATTTATAGATTAATAGATAGATGAATAGATAGATTATCTCCATACGTATACAAACACTATGTTGTATACGTATGGAGATACAGTCGGCATACTGATGCGACATAAACCATCCCTTCCGCGAGTTATGTCATAACGCACGTGAATTTGAATATACGACCAGCATGTTAAGTATGTTGTAACGTTTGCATAACCAATAAATAGTGCACAGTGATAATCATTGATGTGTGGCGTGCGCTTGCGCAAGGCATCAAGGATTTTACGTATTCTAGGGTTATCCCACGCTACTTATTATTCACCCATACAAAAATGAAGCGAAAATTGTTGAGCAAGTCCTATAAAACGATAAAAAAGCTTGGGAATGAGTCGACGCTGATGTGATTTTAACTGGAATCTCGATTTTTCGAATGAAATTAATAATACTGTATAATGAAATTCGGCATAATAAAACAATAAAAAATCTACCTGTTAAGCTTTTTTCGGAATTGCTATGAAATGGTATCGTCGTATATGTATTCCTCAAGAAGGACTGTACCACTAAAAGGCCGGCAACGCACTAACGATCTTCCAGCCACGTGTCTTTGGCCGGTCACTTCACCTTTATGGTGTGCCTCCTTCTCTATAAAAAATAATAACACTTAGCAACCGCGTGATTACAGACCACAGTGACGTACAATTCTCACGATTGTATTTTATTGATTTATTCACGAGACGTTTAAATATGTGACGCATATGATCTGTGATACATGCTCTTAATAGTCGTATGAATTAAGTAAAGGTACGCGGATTTCCAATATTCCGCTTAACAACTAAACTTTTCCTCACATACTAAGGTTATACATGATGACAGTGCATAATTGTCTGCGATGTCGCAGTCTTTAATATTATTGAATACTAGCTGACTTGAGTTTTGCCATTTGAATTATTTCTAGTGTAAACAAAAAATAACTATTTATAATTAAATGAGGATTGATCAGTTATCGGCCGGGGATGAAAAATGATTAATTTAAGACATTTCTTACCACGCACGAACCACCGAACTACGACTTAGGGTCCTTCAAGAAAAAAGTGTACAAATTCCTTAAAAGGCCGGCAACGCACTCACAAGATCCCAGCCACGTGAATGTCCATGGGCGGCGACTTCACCTTTATGGTGGGCCTCCTGCTCGTTCGTCCCCTCTTCTATAAAAAAAAAAACTAAATAAAAGGTTGGTTATAAAACGGTAAAATTAAAGAGTTGTATGTATGTTTTGAAGCGACATAATAGAAAAAAAAATGTCTCTAAATATAGATGTTTGACCGATTGTCAGACCTACTCAATATGCTCAGAAAATTGAAGGAGAATCGGTCAACCAGGGAGAGTAAGGGAACGAAAACTGTGACACGAGAATTTTATAAATTAGATATATAATATATAAGATAACACTTTTCATACATCACGAAAATTCAAGGATTCACTGTTCATATGCAAATTATTACTAACAAAGTCAAACGAAAAACTGAGATTCTTTTAAATTTAGTTATTTTTGTATCTTATTACTGACAAGGAAAATATGATTACAATATTCGAATATGATTGTGTAACGTATAATTTATGTCTTAAGATACATTCTGCGTACAGTCCGAAAAATAGTTTCACTTGACTAGTAAAATTTAAAATAAAACTTAACTGTAAATAAAAACTAACCAGAAATTATTTTTTACAAATAAAACGATCGCTGGACCCCACACATGGATATATTTCCTACGTGTGTGTGTTTTTTTATAAATATATAAAGAAAGAAAGAAAGAATAATGTACTGCATGCCAATAGTTGGCAAAGGTTTCAGTCCATCTTCTTGTCACAATCGTATACCAACATTTAAGCAATAAATGTGTCCATATATAGGTATATTTGCAGGCAGCTTAAAACCAAGACATATGTTGAGGGGTCCAGTCTCAGAATTACCTGTCGTTCGTCTTGGTCACGTTAGTCTTAGCGGTGGACGTCAGTCTTGACGTAAACACCTCTGGTTTGCACAGCCTCCCGACTTTTAAAAAAGAGGTAATGACGAATCGTAATGAAAGGCCACATTTACAAAACCCAGTACAGCCAAAGGCTAGTGGTAGACTCCCGCAGAACAAAGACACCGCGTGGCCTACGAGACGGTGCATAATCAAGTATCTTCAACAAAATGACGGTCGTACTAGTTAAAAATGGACGCGTATGAGTATGGATCGATATAAAATTAAAACTATATGACCTAGGGAAACTTTACTGGATTATCTATCTTCTACAGTCTCACTACTTAGGGATACATGTATAAGTAGAATTATATGTAATATGTAACCTAGTATGAATCCTCACTATACTATATAAACAACTTTCACTCGCACACTTAATGAATACTGTTAACGTATTAATCATTTTGGTATAATTCCTCTCAATTTTAACAAATAGGCATATTCTTTCTCCACAAAAGCGCTAGAATCATACAATTCCAGCGTTAATTTGCTGGAAAATTTAATAAAATCCGCTTCAGACGCTATTTGTCATTCAATTATATTATAACGATTAGTATGATATCGTTATAGGTCCATTAAACACAAAAATAAAATTCGTCAGTTCTGACTAATGTAATTAATTTAATATGTGGTCAGTATTTGGAAAGTCCAAATGGCGCCTTTATTCAAATCGTCTATCTATTTGATGTGTTTTTAGTTTTTCACACATGTGTGTGCTAATATTATAAATGTGTGTCGATTTGAAACTGTCGAATTGAAGGTCTACGGACAAACTTGTAAATGTCTAAAGGTTTCAAGGGTACGAAGGTTTTTATGTAAAAAAAATCAATCGATTTGAATGAAAAAACGAAGTTTGCGAGCTCCATTATCCACAATTAGACTCAACCGTATTCTGTTATGCGTATAGTTGCTGGTTATATATTTTCTTTTAGATGCTATGGCTTCTGGGGTGATCAGAGCCTTCTTGGCTAGATGCGGAATATTTTTTACCTTTAATTGGATGCTTTTTTTATATACGATTCGCGACATTGACGATGCCATTTTGTTTTCTTATTTATTGTGAGTAGTGAGAAAGTTAAGAGAACCTGTATAGGTTTTTTTGATGTAATCGTTTCGTTAAAAAAACTTTATTTAGAAAATGTTGGTTATACCTCGTCTCGGTTTGGTATGTAATTGTAAAATATATTTTTACTTTGTCTGTTTGACGATAAACAGAACTGGATACTAAAAAATTGCAAAAAATTCGTTCCGCTCACGGTCGACCGATTTATAAAACCGGTTTTGAATAAATTTTAGGTGGAGTCGAAAAGAATTATTTTCTAACTTGAAAATATTAATTAAGTTCATATTTAGTATAGAATATCTGTGTCTGGAACAGCATGTGAGTGATGAGGAATATAGATCAAAATCATATAATTCTTAAGCGTAATTATCATAATAGAAGCAGATGTCTCTATTGGGGCGAAGCTACGATCATACTAAAAGGAGTAGTCTTTATTCACATTCCTTCCTCAAGATAATTGGAAACAGGGCAAGACCAAACAGACCTGCTGAGACGAAGAGAGCCGGAAAGATTTGGAGCGAGCCAAAACGCGACAGACAGACCGTGATGGTGTATCGCTGTAGAAGTAGTCAGTTAGTCACTTGGCTAGACGATTGAACTTATTACTCTCTTATCTACTCTTATTACCAATCAACGTTCTGTCAGACCGTCATCTCTTTTGTTACTATATGGAACTTATCGAGTTTCTTGCCGGTTCTTCTCGGTAGGTGCCTTCCGAACCGGTGGAAGTGTAGAAATTGACGATTCAAAAGTGTCTTTATAAAGACTTACTTGAATAAAGATATTTTGAGTTTATCAATTTACTTCTATGAATTGTTTTTTAAAGCAAATATTTCTGTTTCGGTTTTCGTTTATATTATTGGGTTTTTTTGGTAAATTATTTTCTTAGATTTTATGTTCTGACCATCGAGAATACATTCTGTACTATAATTTATCTAATAAAAGAAATATGTGTATTGTTGAAATATGGGTGTGCACGACGATTTGACAAATAATGAAAAAATGTGTAACGTTAAAATAGAAGTATTACAATATGGAAAGTTTTCACTTTCTCTTATGATTGCGACATCATTGACATGGATTCAAAGCATATGTTATATTATATTCAAAATACATCTTATTATTTTAATTTAGTCGATTTTTCTTTTTGACTGGCTTAAGGCTTCTCTTGTCGGGAATCGAGTTGTATAGATCTTTTTCTTCTCTTCTGTATGTTTACAAACTGCTTAATTTAAGAAATATACTTAAATTCGAAAACCAGATATTTTAGTTTACAAATAAAGCGGACGCTGGAACCGTGTTTTGGGTATCCAGTCTCTTCCAAGGAGCATATACGTATGTGTGTGTGTATAGTGTGTCAACATTAATTTCACGATATAGTAATGTAGTACTGACAACAGCGTATTTTTGTTATGAATGAAGCGAACGCTAACCCTTAATACATACTAATTAATATGGTGTTTTACATAATAGTAAAAATATTTAAGCGTATATAGTATGACATGATCACATTCCATCAATATAATACAGTGAGTTCAAAAGGATGTGCAATTATTGATTTAATAAAGCAATAGACGTCTACAGAAATCGGTTGCTTAGTCGTCTATTGACCGTGTTGGTTAGGGTTGACACAAGTTACTTATTTTAAAGAAACTACGTTTAAGATGACTTCTTATATTTCACATTCCATTTTTCCAGACTACGGCCTGTTGCCAGGAATATTTTCTATAACGTAATTACGACAAGGATAGGTTTTGACTTCTGGTTCTGGTCTTTCTCGGGTGATTGTTATTCGACCAGTTTTTGAGAGCATTAAGAGAGAGAGAGCTTCTAGGCTAATACTGATTTTTCACTTAGTCTATATTAGTGACAACCCTACACTCCTACGTGATATTTACATGTTCAACCGGTTCTAGTTGTTGATTCAACCGTCGACGTGATCAAAGTTAAATGCTTTGCTAATATATGTTTTTCCTTATTGATTGAAAATTTACTATATACTGCTTGTAGCTGTATTACTGAACAGTAAAAAAGTGCCCAGCGTAAAAGCCTTCAAAGATTTTGCATCATCTATAAGTATTACGTTCCATAAAACAAGTAAATAATTCTCTTCATAATGTTCTACGTTTGTCTTTTAATAAATTCAAAAGTTTTTTCACAAGTCCTTTTATAAAAGGAGTAAACGATAAAAAAAGCTTGCATTCAAAAATTCTGATATAAGAACATGTTACAAAGTTCATTTAAAAAAAGCAGACTTGGAACACAGAACGACACGTAGTCTCAGATATAAGAATAAAATCATTGACGTACCAGGTCAACGCTAATACAATCGTGGAATATATATAAATAAACACTTTGATTTTTGCTTGTAAATTTCTAAAGCTAACTTGGATTGTATGACGTTCGCCGATAATAGTTAAGGGTTGCCAGACATAAGTTTAATAATAAAAAGTGGGAGGGGTTCGTCCCTAGGAAATTGCTTTTAACACATACACAGTAATGAATAGTCACTTAACAGGACAGTTCAGAGTCGATTCAAGTAGTTATTTACTATTAAGTTAATTACATAAACGACACACCCACCTTCAAGGTTGTCTTGTAATTGCGTATTGCATCCGTACGACAACAATTTAATTTTATACTTAGCTATTAGTTAGTATTGATATCTATCCATATATATCTAAATATTACCATTTTCAAGATCATTACAAGTTTTATGTCACTTTGTCTACATAAATGTTAAGGTAGATTTTTATGGCGTACCCTGTCTTTAACTACATATTTAGTACTTTTCGCAGTATTAAAGAAGATGAAGATTGTGATTATGCAATATTAGAGGATGAACCGGAATAGCCAGTTGTGGAGCTTTTTCGCAGAACGAAAGATAGAAAGGCATCTACTAAGCTGATTGCCATCCTTCACTAGTCGAAGACGCACAAAAATAATAAAAAATGGATCAGACTGACGTGTCGGTGTTGTTAATAAATAATGTTAAATAAAAAAAAATATATCTTTCGCAGGTACAATGAATTACGAATACTGACCTTAGTTCTTTCAATCGTTCAGTTAATAAGGTCGTTAACGATTCATTAAACGATCAATTGATTAAGAGCACTTGCGTGTTCCGTCTTATTCTCTTGAAGCGAATTTCCTTAGCAACGGTTAGGTAACCGTTATGAAATGTTATCTGAAGGAAATGTATTACATACACCATTGTAACATCGTGATAACGAATATAATGTTGTCTAGGCGACATAGCGAACGAATTTATGTATTCTGTATCAAAGCATCGAAGTATTGTCCTAATATGATGAGGGGTTTTGGGTGATGACATCGGAAGTTCATTTAAGGCCAAATGAGAGTATACTCGTTTGTCTCGTTTATGTTTATTGCGTTAAAACCTCTGAAGCTTTAATGTAACTTCATGGAGCTTTTAAAGTTGATCTGAATCCGTCAATTAGATGGCGTGACCGCTAGTTATTTTTAACTCGGGAGAACTTTGTAACCGGTTGGAAGCGTTGCAAAAACTAAATGAGACTTGAATTACCTCAAATCGAATTATGATGATGTGACGTCATGTAATAACAAGTATATCATTGTATTATTTTTATATATTTATTTTATTTTTACGTAGTAAATGAACATACATGAATACTCCTTAGAGCCTTATACTTAGTCTTGCCATAAATATTGTTATAAAGAAAAGCACGATTTTTTTTTTATACGTAACATTTATTCCTTTCATAGTGAGTTAGTTTAATACATCAATATATAACTATTAAAAATATACAATGTTTATTCGAAGTGGTCTCCATTGGCTGCAATACTGTCTTTTAAACGTTGAGGCCAGGTATCAATAGCAGCACGAACTCTTTCTAGAGGAAAATTCTTCACTGCCAACCGAATGGATCGTTTTAGGGACTCCAAATTATCATGGCGTTTAGAGCAAGCCTTACTCTCTAAAACTGACCATAAATCATAATCCAATGGATTTAGGTCAGGACTTGACGACGGCCAGTTTTCAGTGCTGATAAAGTCCGGAACGTTAGTTTTCAACCAAGATTGGGTGGATCGAGCTCTATGACCCGGTGCCGAGTCTTGTTGAAAGCACCATTCTTTGTTATTGAACATGGTGTTAGTTAAAGGCTTAACTACCGTCTCAAGAATGGTATTTTGATAAACTTGTGCCGACGTTTTAATACCTTTTTCACAAAAATATGGCTCAGTCACCCCTTCATAGCTAACACCCCACCAAACCATCACTGAAGTGGGATAATGCCCACGTTGTACTCTGTTTACTAATTGCGAAGCTTCTTTAGAGCTTCCAGCATAAATACGGTCATTTTGTTTATTAAAATACTGCTCAATTGTAAAAAATTTCTCATCCGTAAACAAAATTTTTTTGTGACCTCCCTTTGCGTACCGCTTAAGTAGTTGTTTGGATTTTACCACCCTATTCTTCTTTAAATTATCAGTTAAGAAGTGACCAGTACGTCTCTTATAGGCTGCAAGTCCTAAGTCATCTTTTAATATACGCGACATGGTTCTAGGAGCTATCTTCATCTCCCGAGATAAAATCTTTTGCTTACGGACAGGATTTCTTCGAATTCTTTCCCTAACTGCTTTAATCACCTTTTTCACACGAACGGTACGTGGACGGCCAGATCTTTTTCTGTCACAAACAGAGGAGGTATCATTGTACCTATCAATAGCCCGGTAAACAAACATTTGACTAATACCAAGCGGGTGGAGGGTTTTAAAAATTGCACTTTTCTCCATTCCTACTTTATGTAAGGCAATCACAGCGATTCGGTTCTCTTTATCACCCCACTCCATTTTAATATAACAAAATATTTAACAATATAATGGCGCGAAAATAAGAAAACACATCAAGCAATCATATAAAAATGACAGATTCCAAATTCAAACGTAATATTTTCTTTTTTTGAATAGTAACAGTATTTATGGCCAGACTAAGTATATAACAATTATAAACTATATTACTTGTGTTTAAAAAGAAATACCAGACAGCAGAAGGGTTTGTATTTTTTAAACCTAGATTTATCTTAACAGACTTTAAAAACCTGAGGTTAACAACGCACTGTTTCAAATGAGACCGGGCTAAGATTTGATTCCTAGACACTGTGGTGAGGCACACAGGCTTCAAAGAGGTTCTTTCATGCATTAACCAAGAGCGAATGACACCCCTAGCTACTATTTGTAAAGTACTAAAAAGGAAGCTATGTAAGGCTCGATTTAATAATACAATTGATTAAGTAATATTCGCAGTTGCAAACATTTCTCACACAATAGTATTGTATTACCAAATACGTATTGAAATGGCGAAACATCTATCCGATAACGTATGAAGCAACGACCTTGCGAACACTTTAAAATGAATATACGTGTGATAATTAATTGAAAAAGCCTATGATCGAAATAAATTATTCTTGTTTATTTACCTACTAATTGATCTTAATCACTGCAGTAAGATAAAATGAATACCATAAAATGACCAGCCCATTGTATAAGCAAATATATTTTTGCCAATTAAATAAACATAAAACCTTGTCTATAAAATACCGATTGTCCCTAAATTCATTCAAATCGATCAAGCTGTTCCGGAGTATTTTATATATTCTGCATAGCATAACTGTATGAATGCAATATGTATATACAATAATTGTGTTTAGTACATTTTCTAAGGTGAGTAACCCAGACAAGGACGACACCTTATGACGTCAGCATAGTGTTAATTGGTTCTTTTGAAACATTCTGATATACAAATAAAGTGTATTGCTTTAGTAAGGCAGAGGAAAATTTAGGAAATCTCCGAGGGTTACGCAATCCGACCCACAAAAATATTGGTATTTAAGATTAAATTCATGAAATCTTTAATATGCGAATGACTTGTTTATTTTTTTTCATCTATAATGGATCAAATATAATACTTCGGATCGATTATTGGTCAGCGAATTACAATTAATAGTTATAAAGCCTTTTATCATTTTCCTTTTAAATTCTGTTTATATATGTTCTTATATAGTATGTTAATTTTATTAGTATTTTTAATTTTCAAGATCTCAGTTGTGTAAAAGCCTCATTTATTTCGATTAAAAATTACGCTTTAATAATAAATTTGTAAAGAAAAACGGTCTGCTTTATAGTCATAGTATAGAACGAATACTTAAATCCATTTCGAACTGTAGCCAAGAAACTCTTTGATTTAAAAAAATATCTTGCATTTATCAGGATTCACTTGTTTTAAACATGTCAAGTGGATCAAATGTAATTGCAGATTTGTACCAAATATATGGCTTCATGTAAGAAACCTTAGAGTTGATATAACATTATGTATTAATAAAAGTTTTAATTTTGCATTGTTCTAGTTATAAGTAGTGTTTTCAGCAATAATTTAACGTATTAGTTACAATCATTCAAGGACTGCTAGTCTGTTCATGTATAAATTTGTTATCACATAATAAAAAAAACAAATCAATAAAATAAAATAAAAAGTTTTACGTAGTTGAAAAATAATATATGTTTGTCTGAAATTTAAAATGTTCTATGCTTACGTGTTCAGATCTCTTGCACGGTATTGTTACTACACAGATAATATTGATAAAATCTTATTAAAAGTATTTTATTAAAAACAAAACACATATTTTTGTAATTAATTAAAACGTAAAGACAATGTAATATACAAAATTTCCATGTATTAGTTACCGTACTCCGAAACGGCTTGACCGATTATTACCAAATTTTACAGGCGTATTTAGTAGGTATGAGAATCGGCCAACATCCATTTTCCATACATAGTGTGAACAACTCTTATCACTTCCCTAAGGGTTGTGACGAATTTTTTATGTTTTTATTTGTTTTTATAATGTGGCATTAAAAATACATACAAACCTATGTGGATTGACAATTTAACTGACAAAACATAGATTGCCCGATCAGCTAGTTATATTATAAAAGTAGGACAATTATGGCTGAATGAAATACTGATTTAATAATGAATGAAACGATTTCACTTATATTATATTTTCTTTGTTATTTCAAAACATATGTCGTCAAATAGAAACCAACTCAAATAACAGATGACGTTTTCAAATGTCATTTGAAATAAGTCAACAAACTATTGGGAAATCGATTGTCATAACGAGATTATTCTTGTTACTTCACACAATTAATACAAGAGAGGAACTTCATAATTAAATCCAACTATGAGAACCAAAGAAAATTTCTCGCTTCTCTGTGATGTTTTAATACATATTTTGTAACTAAGCTACGAAATATCTGTATAATTGAACAGATTAATAATACTTCCTTTTAAGGAATAATAGATATCGTGATACTATGTCAATTTGTTGGAGGGGATATTAGCTAATTATTATTTATTATTTTATTTATTTAACACTTTATCGCACTTAAACACTAGAAGCAAATGACATTAACAGATGTAAGAACATATAAGAGCAACGGGCGGCCTTATCGCTAATAAGCGATCTCTTCCAGACAACCCACAATTGTTTGAATTTGTAACTTTTTTAATATATATATATATACTTTGAAAGTCACTTCGTGAAATGAGTGTCCTGATTAGTCTGTCTAGATCTACTTCCTAATTTCCGCTTGTCCACCGTATTGTCTATGTTTCCGCATTCGGCACCCACAACTTAAATGATCAGTTTAAATATAGCGTAATAAGGTTGTAGCAAAACCTTACGGTTTACATACGACCTTCAATAATAAAACCTCTTTAACGGATGTAAACGGGAGTAAATAACGTTAACTTTATATTTCATTTGTAATATTCAGCTACACAGCGTAATTAGTATTAAAGTTGGAAAGACAGAATATAGATGCATACTTCAGTTAAAGAATATTTACAGGACAAAGATCCTTTTAATATGTCAGCAACAGCTCAGTATCGGGACAGTTTAATTCTTTAGTAGCCTAACAATGCTTTTGTTATTTGAATAAGTCATGTAAGTAACACATTTTTTGCCGGTTCTTCTCGGTAGATGACTGCCTTTCGAACCGGTGGTAGTGTAAAAATTGACGATTCAAAAGTGTCTTTATAAAGACCTACTTGATTGAAGATATTTTGAGTTTGGCAAGTGACTTCAGTCACACGGGGCTATAATAATGGTTTTCCGATATCTGATGTAATCTAACTGAATGATATTTTAAAATATTGAATTGAAGCAGGAAACTAATATAAATTATTCATATGTATTATATACATGTTGTTCATATATTCCAGTTCACGAGACTTATGAATTGTAACGAATTTTTAAAAGAAGCTAGCTTACTCTTAAAAATATTAATTTACAGTCGAAGCTTAATATCAAATACTCATATTACACATAAAAGCTACTGGTATTTTTTCCTGCGGTGCAGGTGGGTTGTTAAAAATGACTCACAAATGCAATAAATATATTATTCACGATGAATGAAAATATATTTAATTTGTACACAATAGAATTATGTTGTTAGCACGTTTTGCTAAGTTAATAAAATTTTATTGCGACGTTAGTTATTAGGTTGCAGAAGCACTTGTAATCAAACAAATTATAAAAAGGATTTACTTAACAAAATAATGATGAATACAATGCTTTTTCGAGTGGTAACCATGGTAAAAACTGTGGTCAGCGTTTGTATGCGGTCAAAGAGTAGATTTTTTTTAGAATTAAGTAAATTAAATATGAATACTTGTCAAGTCACCTTGTAGTGCTTTGACTGACTCGTGTATCGTAGGGACAAAGGTGACTTTTATGTATTTATTTAGGGCCGAAGCTAAAATACAGCACACTTAATTAATTCTTACATCTAACAATCTCTTATATATTGTCAAAATATGTAACATTCAGTTAAGAAAATTATTAATTTGGGTGATACAGCGCGAACTGTACGAGTTTTGACGAAGGCTACTTCACGAAGGAACCTACATACCACCTGATCTGCATTATCGTGCATTACTGTAATCATTTTCACCCCATATTTTAAAGATCCCGTTTGGGGTGATCATAATAACCTGTAATCCCCAGTAAGATATAGTAGGAATACTGTACTCGGTTTGCTTCGTGATTTACTTAAAGTAACATCATTTATACAATGTTTTGAAATTCGTGTAGGTCTTAGTATTGACAAAACTGAACATGGTAGAATTTATAAGTATTAAAAGAAATCGGTGACTCAATTACATTTTGTTTTAGTGACATCTGCCATCTGTCCAAATAGATTAAAAATATTGCACTGGGCACACAGTTGTATGTAAATGTTTCCTTAAATAGTTTTTGTAGTTTATTTTTAATTCTACAATTACTTAACTTTGCTATTAATTTTAAATTGATTAGAGGCCACCCTAATGACGTCCATCGGTCGTTTGAAGTAATGAATGATAAAACTTTAGAATTGTAGTATAGATACAGATATGGATGTGGTGTCAAATACTTTATAATATATGGGATCTCTTATTATAATATGTATTACTTAAGTAGAGAAGAAGAAGTTTAAACTATTCTGGATAACTATGATTAACATAAGAACCGATCAGCCTCCTCACTATCATCTTTTAAATCTTCTTTTTCGAAAGCATTTGTTGTCCGTATCTAATTTGATTTTTCATATTTTTACATTTGAATTAGCTTATTTTTCCTGTTTTACTTAATTTAATGTATGTTGTGTTTGGTTTTTTTGTATATTTCGCACACTTTGCACCTGTCAAATTGTATTTAAGGTATTCTTTTGTTGTGTGGAAGTTGTTAATGTTGTGTGTTGCCTGGAAGAGATCGCTTATTAGCGATAAGACCGCCCGTAGCTCTTATACTAACATCTATTAACATAATCTACTTCTACTGTTTAAGTGCAATAAAGTGTGAATAAATAAATTATTAATAATTTCAGGAGTCCTTAGCAGAATGGGAGCGTGGTCTGGACATGCCGCCAGAGGCGTTAGGCCGCAAGTGGAGCCAAAGGAGTGCGCACGCGCAGCGGACATCCAACGACCAAACCGTCACCTCCACCAATACCACTGATGCTTGCAAACTTATAATTGTAAGTAGCTTTATCCAAAGAAAGAACTTCTCAATTCTCATGTCATACGCATAAATGTATAAATATAACATTTTTGATGAAGATTATTTGTGTCCCACCACCGTTAATTGCTCATATCCTGATGCGACAGAGACGAACAAGCGGGATCAAAATTTATTCAGTTAAGGCAGTTATACAATTGAGGTGGTTTAAAAGACTTTACGATTTAAAAAAAAGAGAAAGTAGAGGCCCAATTATCCCTCTAAGAGAGATTTAATTGGTCAGGTCAAATAGTGCCCTACTATACACTCTTGTTTATAGATTGTGGTGGTGGACTGCACTCTTGTTTATAGATTGTGATGGTGGACTGCACTCTTGTTTATAGATTGTGGTGGTGGACTGCACTCTTGTTTATAGATTGTGGTGGTGGATTGCACTCCTGTTTATAGATTGTGGTGGTGGACTGCACTCTTGTTTATAGATTGTGATGGTGGACTGCACTCTTGTTTATGGGTTGTGGTGGTGGACTGCACTATTGTTTATAGATTTTTGTTTAACGTCCTTTCACCAACAGTTATAAAGCGAGTGTTTATTAATTGAGTTTCCCGAACGAAGGTTAATTGGTGTTAACGCGGGCAATTGGCCAACCTTCCAGATGTTTCCGCGACAGATTGTAAACAATGTAATTTATTATAACTTATTGAATCATTATGTCTCCTTGAGACTGGTTTTTATGTAATATTTTACTATCTGATAGTTGTTATCTAATTACCATCCTAGATCCGTGGATTCGGCCTATTCACAAATGAGTTAACTATGACACAAAATACGATGAGAGAGAATTTCTTAACAGATAACATATTAAATACAAAGATGAAAACAAGGCCAATGTGGGGTTTAGATATTAAATATAACAGAAGGCTTAAATATCTATAATATAAAAATGAATCGCAAAATGTGTTGGTAAGCGCATAACTCAACAACGCCTCGACCAATTTGGCCAAATCTTTTTTTAAAATGTTCGTTGAAGTTCAAGGATGGTTTTTACGGCGAGAATAATTAGAATTATTGCTGGAAAAACCCTAAAAATAGCCCTTTTCTTTTTCCCATACAAACGTTTTCTAACTAAAACGTAGAGTCAATTTGAGCTTTATTGCTATGGTATAAAGTTCATATTAAATTACAAGCACTCACTGTTGTCTAAGCAATGTAGGTGTGTTCCTAACGTCAAAGATCATATCTATCAAAACAATGTGCGTGTGTGCGTTGGAGCACAGAATACATAGTTGGAGGAGTTTAATGTCGCGTTCCGAAACTCGCGTTTCTTTTGTATTCGTTTCGGCACGCGAGATAAAATGCATCACTTTCCACGTCATTACAACGGTCAAACAAAAATCGCGTTACCGACAGTGTTTTATTATTTTTATAATATCCAAATTACAATTCGTACGGCTTAAAAGGATTTGACTTCAAGTCACATCAAATTAAAAAAAAAAAAGTTGTCTGTGACAATCTACTGATATTGCTATTGTCAACTGATACACGAAACAAATTCGTATATCGTGTTTTGTGCAGAGTGTTTACTTAGTTAGTGTTTGTTTAGTTCGTGATTAGTGAAAAAATAAATTATATTTGATATGCCTCCTATAAGACGAAGCAATTTAGGTAGAAGAACCAGAAATGCTACAAACCAAGCTAATTACCGATCTAATCGTACTGCACAAGAACGTGACGACGGAAATGAACGTGAAAGAATTCGGATATCACAAACGCGTGAAGCGCGAGCGCGACATTCAACTAATAATCGCGCAAGTTTGAATCGAGCTGCTTTCAGTTACGATGTGTCAATTGACTACAGTAACTACCAATGTGTTGTTATTGGTTCTATGAACTCGGTTTGCTCACATCGTAAGGCATTAAAATACAAAAACGAAGCCAATGGATTGTGTTGTGCAAATGGTAAAGTGAAATTGATACCATTGGATCCACCACCAGAACCATTGTACTCATTGGTTTCAGGAATAGGAACAGATTCTAAACACTTTTTGACACATATCCAACAATATAACAATTGCTTTCAAATGACTTCATTTGGGGCAACAAATGTAGTTCGGGAAAATTTTATGCCAACTTTCAAGGTATGTATATGGTATATTATAGCAGTTACTCATAATTATTTTAGCGAATAAAATTTTCTGTCACAAAAGTTAAGATGTGTCACTAATCTTCAATTTCTTAATCACTTATATATCACTTAGTCATCATATTATATGGTGATTCAGTTTCAGTGACACTTTTATTATATTTTATTATATTTGATAGATATTAGTTAAAACTAAATATATACTTTTTAAGATCAAATATTATTTAAGTTTGATCACTGACAATCCATTAATTTATACCACACCAAAATATTTTTTTTTATTTACAGATACAAGGGCAAATATATCACAAAGCAGGTTCACTGTTACCAGTGTCAGATAGCGACAACAAATTCCTGCAAATTTATTTTATGGGCAATTCACCACAAGAAATTGATCTGCGTTGTGCACATAACAATTTAGTAAAGAGGTCTATTGTAGAACAATTACAAACTTTATTTCATCAACACAATCAATTGATTATATTGTTTAAAACTGCCCTGGATCTGATGCCATCCGATAATCACAAAATTGTAATCAGAGCTGATAAAACACCTGCAGGTCAACATACAAGACGTTTTAATGCACCAACTATTGATGAAGTTGCTATTGTTGTAGTTGGAGAAAACTTGGAATCCCGTGATATTGTTTTACATCGTCGGAATGATTACAAATTACAACGTATAAAGGAAACACACCGCTCATATGATGCACTGCAATATCCCATTATATTTTGGCAAGGTGAAGATGGCTACGATTTCTCAATAAAAATGATAAATCCCATTACAGGTAACTAAAATATTAGTTTAGCTATGGCGATAATATCTGTCATTATATTATGTATTTTAATTTTATATTTGAATGTTATTAAAACAAAATCTAATTACAGGTTCTGAAACCAACAAAAAAGTCAGTTCAATGAACTATTATTCATACCGCCTAATGATTTGGGAAAATGAAGAAAATCACATATTGAAATGTCGGCGATTATATCACAAATATGTTGTTGACATGTATGTTAAAATTGAAACGGAGAGATTAACATTCATCAGGTTGAATCAAACCAAACTCCGATCTGAAGAGTATATTCACCTTCGAGATGCGATTAATACTGATGGAAATGCACAGAATGTCGGTCGGATGACTATTCTTCCAGCAACATACATCGGAAGCCCTCGGCATATGCACGAATATGCTCAAGATGCCATGTCGTATGTTCGTCATTATGGTACAGCAGATTTGTTCATCACATTTACATGCAATCCGCAATGGATAGAAATCAAGCAGGAGTTATTCCCTGGGCAATCACCCATTGATCGTCATGATATTACAGCCAGAGTCTTTAGACAAAAGTTGAAATCTTTAATGGATTTCATCGTAAAACATAATGTGTTTGGTGAGACACGCTGCTGGATGTATTCTGTGGAGTGGCAGAAACGAGGATTGCCACATGCGCACATTTTGATTTGGTTGGTTGAAAAGATAAGGCCAAATGAAGTTGATGCAGTGATATCAGCTGAAATCCCTAATGTACAAGTAGATCCTGGATTGCATGAGGTAGTTATCAAAAACATGATACATGGTCCCTGTGGAACTCTTAATCAAAATTCACCGTGTATGATGGATGGTAAATGTTCAAAACGATATCCACGGACATTAATATCGGAAACAATTACTGGTAATGACGGTTATCCATTGTATCGTCGCAGATCGACAGCAGACAATGGAAAATCAACAATTGTCAAATTAAATCAACAAGATATTGAAATAGATAATCGTTGGATTGTTCCATATTCACCCATTTTCTCAAAGACATTCAAAGCACACATCAACGTTGAATCTTGCCATTCAGTGAAATCTATTAAATACATTTGCAAATATGTAACCAAAGGGAGTGATATGGCTGTGATTGGAATTGGTGCAGAGAATTCCAATGATGAAGTTACCCAATACCAAATGGGCCGCTATGTCAGTAGTAATGAAGCAGTTTGGCGAATATTTTCTTTTCCTATTCATGAGAGACACCCTTCTGTTGTTCACTTAGCTGTGCATTTAGAAAATGGACAAAGAGTGTATTTTACAGCACAGAACGCAGTACAAAGAGCTGCTCAGCCACCATCTACTACATTAACCAGTTTTTTTGAGACATGCCAAAACGATGATTTCGCACAAACATTGCTATATTCTGAAATGCCAAAATATTATACCTGGAATCAATCCTCAAGGAGATTTATACGACGGAAACAAGGAAAACCAGTTCCAGGATATACAGATGTATATTCCACCGATGCGATTGGCCGGATTTATTCAGTACATCCAAGCAATGATCAATGTTTTTATTTACGACTGCTATTAGTCAATGTACGTGGCCCAACATCATTCCAACAGTTACGAACTGTTGATGGTGAATTGTGTGGATCCTACAGAGAAGCCTGTCAACGTTTGCAATTGCTTGAAAATGACGCTCATTGGGATCAAACTCTCAATGATGCTGTAATATCATCACACGCTCATCAAATACGAACATTGTTTTCTATAATCATATCTACATGCTTCCCATCAAACCCAATTGATTTGTGGATCAAGTACAAAGATTATATGTGTGATGATATTTTGTATCAAATACGGAATAGAATGGGAAATCCAAATATACAAATCAGTGAAGAAATTTACAATGAAGCATTGATTTCAATTGAGGACATGTGCTTGATAATGTCAAACAAACTATTAATTCAATTAGGCCTGACCGCGCCCAAACGTCCAATGCATGACGCTTTTAACCAAGAGTTGCATCGAGAAAAACTGTATGATCTCAACGCTTTGAAAGAATTAATTCAAACAAATCTTCCACTGTTAAATGAACAACAGAAGTATGTATTTGAAACTCTTATGAAAGTAACAAATGATGAAACTGGAGGGATTTACTTCTTAGATGCACCTGGTGGTACAGGAAAAACTTTTTTGATTTCATTAATATTAGCAACAATTCGCTCACAAATTAAAATTGCACTTGCACTCGCTTCGTCGGGAATAGCAGCAACTTTGCTTGAAGGTGGTCGAACAGCCCATTCAGCACTAAAATTGCCATTAAATATGCAAAGCAATGAAACTCCAACCTGCAACGTTTCGAAGAACTCTGCAATGGCAAAGGTTTTGCAGCAATGTGAATTGATTGTTTGGGATGAATGCACGATGGCACATAAAAAATCTTTGGAGGCTTTAGACAGAACCTTAAAAGATCTACGGAGCAATAATAACCGATTTGGTGGTGCAATGATTTTATTAGCAGGAGATTTTCGTCAAACATTGCCAGTGATTCCACGATCAACGCAAGCTGATGAACTCAATGCATGTCTAAAGTCCTCCAATTTGTGGAAACATGTCAAAGTACTTCATTTAAGCAAGAATATGCGTGTCGAGTTGCAAAATGAACAATCTGGAAACATATTCTCTAAACAACTCATTGACATTGGTAATGGCAAATTTCCTATAGACATGTTGACTGGCTGCATTAACTTTCCTCAAAGTTTTTGTCAGTTAACTCGATCAAAAGATGAACTTATCCAGAAGGTGTTTCCAGATGTTTCTCAAAATTACAGAAACCATGATTGGTTGAGCGAACGAGCTATACTGGCTGCAAAAAACATAGATGTATATGAATTAAATTTCAAAATTCAAGAACAAATTACAGGCGAATTGAGGATATATAAATCAGTTGATTCGGCTACTAATCAAGATGATGTAGTCAACTATCCACCGGAATTTTTAAACTCGCTGGATTTGCCAGGATTGCCACCTCACAATCTTCAATTAAAGGTTGGATCGGTGGTTATAATGTTGCGAAATATCAACCAACCGCGTCTTTGCAACGGTACACGGTTAGCGATAAAAAAATTACTAAACAATGTGATAGAAGCAACTATACTCAAAGGAAAGTATAAAGGAGAAGATGTTCTCATACCGCGCATCCCAATGATTCCGACTGATGTGCCATTTGAGTTTAAACGACTACAGTTTCCAGTGCGGCTTGCTTTTGCTATGACTATAAACAAGTCCCAGGGGCAATCATTAAGTGTTTGTGGTATTAATCTAGAAAACCCATGTTTCTCACATGGTCAATTGTATGTTGCCTGTTCCCGTGTTGGAAAACCATCAGATTTGTTTATCTATGCGCCAGGTAATCAAACAAAAAACATAGTATACCACAAAGCACTACAATGATAATAATAATAATTATGATATTCATTCAATAAAGCGATTACTTACTTTTAAATCCTTATATATGTTTTATTTAATTATTTTTTATTCACAACGCCCTATCACCAGGGTGACGGTTCTGTTCAGGAGATTTTTTTTAAATACGTAGACAAAAAAACTGCCACATTACAAATCTTTTTGACAGGACGAAGTCTGTCGGGTCAGCTAGTACAAGAATAAAAAATAATATGACAAAGTGAGGTATTTCAAGTGAAGAACGTATAGTAGAAGTTATAGTGTTGCTGTGGGAGTGAGTGAGGTGAATTCTTTGATGATCCACCTCACTGAAAATATGAATATATTCTGAAATTAATGGTTTAATTAGTTTCTATTTAAATTCCAGTACATAGAAAATAAGCCAATATGGAAGTTGTCATTGTGTGGAGGTAACGCAGCGGCGGTGGCGGCGCGGGCTGGTACCAAGCTTCTACCACCAAAGATCAAGATAGTGTGGAACCCTCCCACCACTCACTACCATCACACTGAGAAGCTGCGGCTGGTGGTCACGTCTGTCAACAGTGGTAGGTTGATGATGCGATTCAATTAGGAATAAGACCGTCTATGAAAGTACGATTTGCGAAGTTACTTGTTTAGTATAACTTAGGTTTTAAGTTAAATTTGGTATTATTTCACTGAAATGATCATTTCTAAAACGTCAAAAATTGTAACAAAAAGTCTTTAACCATTCTATATCTTATAATCACCTTATAAATTATACTTAAGGACATTTACAGGGTCCATGTGAGTACGTCGTCGGACTTTACCCCTAAAAGCTCTTTAAAATTTGACCTTTTGCAGGTGCAGTTTGTAATAACGACACTCAGTTCACTTGCGGTGGGACAAGCCTTTGTATATCTTCCTATCTCGTGTGTGATGGGGTCAGACATTGTCCGGGAGGCGAAGATGAGGACGCGACCGCCTGCTCACACCGCCGGGACTCCCCACTCCTAGAGGTGTTGAGGCGGATAGCGGCTAGGAACCAGGAGTTTTTGGGTCTGGACCAGCCCGATGGGATAACGAAGCCGTCTGTTATAAGTATGTGTTTGTTATATTCATTTAAGCGTACATTAGTACTATTATAAATATTGTCCTTCCTTAAAATGCTGGACCATGGTTGATTCTTAAATAAGAATATTGTACTGTTTTAAATATAGCGAACTTCATGTATACACATAAAATAAATCATTTTGTTAACGTCACAATGTTTAATTCTCAGTGAAGATCAGCGAGAACGAGACGAAGACGAACGCGTTCGTGGAGTTCGCCAACTCCCTCCACCCGTACGGGCCTTGGTCCTACATTGTGGTGGGGATGATCGGGTGCGCTGTCATACTCATCTTCTGTCTCGCTTGGGGTAAGTCCGTCATAGTCGTGTTACTATGTCATCTGTCACCTTTTACATTCTAGTTTATTTAAAGCCCCGCATGTGTAAGTGATGGTCTCTGTGAATTTGAAAGAGACAGCAGACAATATATCGAAACCAGTTGTCAATTGTCGTTAGCAATCCGATGTTTAACAGACATTTTAAGTTTTTTTTTCTAATGTTTCTCTGTCGACACTTTGCAGAATGCTGTTGCGTGCGTTCCAAGCCGTCGGAGACGCCGCTGAACATTCCGCCCTCGTGCGTGGACCTGTCGCCTTCGGTGGCCATGACCGCTTCGTCCCAGATGTTCTCTAACCCCCTACCTTCCCCCCCGGAGTACGAACCTCCCCCGTCCTACTCCTCCCTCTTCCCCCGCGCCTTTAAGACGTCTCCGTCGCCGGTTCCCCACTGCTCCCACCAGGAGCCAGATTAGGACACGCCAAATTAGATGTCTGGGTGCGAATTGGGATTTTTACCTTAATGTTTGGGAACTGAGCTCCCTCAGTGTCAACTAAGTCTCTCGTCTGGGAGGTTTCGACAGATGGGAGAGTTAGTTCGCGCTTAGACTTAGTCAACCTGCCGAATTAACACTCAACAGTATTTGATGAAATTTTCAGATTTTTTGACAACTATAATATAATGTTCAATAGATATATCTAATTATTTAACTTACAAAGTATGTTTATCTCATTGAAAATCGTAATTTGAACCCAGAGTAGTTATGTAAGATACTCGGATAGTCAACGGGTTAGATTTTAATGAAAAGTTGTAATCAAATTATTAAAATACGTTCGCGTCTTGCGTTAAACTATTAAATATTTTTCTCTTTGTATAACTGTTTGACGACATGACTGATGAGACAAAACCCCGAAAGCCTATGAATTTACGGGTTTACGAATTGACAATAACGCCATCTATTGACAAAAACTCAAAAGCTTTTAATGTTTCGTAAAAGTACAATATTATGTTTTATAAGTTTTGGGACCAACGAGAATACACTGTGCCTTGTAGTTATTATTAACTATGTACTGACATATATGACAATTCCATTTCTATTCTTTAGAAATCTTAAAAGGGTGACCCCAGACAAGCTAAAAATACAAAATCCGTGAAAAAAGATGAACGTATTATGCGTGAACGCTTATTGTCCATACCAGAGACAAACCACTCAGATATAAATAAAACAATGCTCGTCTGGCCCCACCCTAAAACTGAAATTTGTATAGTATACTGAAAGATACGACGAGATTCCTTAGACTTGCTAAATATCCTTGTGTAGAACACAGAACTCACACTGAATGCTTAGTCTCTGAATTTAACCCTTAAGGTACGGCCTCATGGACGACGCTCGATTACAGCAACTGCTCTCACGTGGTTCACTCTTTTTTTAAAACCTTCAAGAAAGAGCTTATCATTTCACAAAACTGGAGAAGTAACGAGGAGTTTGCCCCCTCTTTGCCCCCCTCTTTTATAAAAGAACGCATGCATGAGGCCGTACCTTTATAATGTTTTGAATAATTGAATTCCTTAGTATACTTCTCAGAATTCTCAGCCCAGAGTGACAATACATTCTGAGAACTCACCTTAGCCTAAAGCTAGCTTGTCCGTTGAATTTTAATTCATATGCCCTTTGATTATCAGTGTCTAGATAACGTTACGTCAAAAGGGCAACTAAAGAGGTATGTGTGCGAATGATCTAATGTGTTCATACAGAGTGATAAACAAATACGAGGGAAAAGTTTGTGTAGTCGCTCTGTTCTACTCTATGGTCCAATATAAACCAAATTTGCGAACTCTAGTTTATGTATTAATTGCTTTATCTAGACACAGAATCAAATATAACTCTTTGATAAGCGTTATTAATTTCTTTAAATTGCCTTCGTGTTTGGAAGACGCCTAAAATCAAACAAAACCACATTTATTTGTTTGACGTTTGACATATTGAGAATGCGTTAAAGAATGTTAACTACAAATCATTTCTTGTTACCTTATCTGTATAATCGCGTAGGGAGCATCCAGAAATTATAATTTCCATTATTGTAATTTAAACTAGTCTTATTAAAAGTTATATTAAATTGTTTTAAGTTAATTAAGTCTAAACATCAAAAGAGAAATAAATACTTTTTCAAATACAATTATGGTTTTCTTTAAACACCAGACCCTAATACAAAATTTTTTACACCAAGCTCATAGCTTAATCTATGACAGAATTAACATTTCTTGTTACATTGTTTAAATATAATCATTCCTAAAACTTTAAAATAAACAACATGCAGAAAAAATTTAAACTATGACTAAACTAACAATTCCTGAGTTTCAACCGCTGCCAATAGATGTCACTGATCTTACGTAAAATTTCATTTTTAGAAATAATAAATCTATAACATTCTTTTTTTCACAATATCATATACGCTGCAAGATCAATATTTAAGTTTCTAATTTTTATCTAATATGAAATTAAATAAGAGTTTTTACAACCAAGTGCCATCTAGTGTACTCTTTAAACATGTCCTGCACATTCAAACCACAGTTAAATGCAAGAAGTATATATATATAATCTGTGATGTATAGAGTTTAGAAAAAGCTGGGATAAACAAAAGAACATGCTTTATTGATTATTTTATTCATCAATAAATTTAATATTGTATATATATACTGTTCAAAATTACTAATTAAATCACTATATTTTGAATTTTATTATTACGTTTTGGTTTTATGATTGTTACTATAAATAAATCTCTTAAAAAGCAAAGTTGAAATGAAAATGCAAATGTTGTAAAAAGGACTTCTGAGTAAGTAAATACGAGTTTGACAAAATAGGTGTAGTAGTCTGTGATCAGCTCACCCTTGCCGCTCACGGCTCAGCTGTCAGCTAAAAGTTCAGTCATATTTTAACTGTCGTGGTTATTTACCGTGTTAATGGTGCGAATTGTTATTTCGATCGTAACAAATTTTTACATTATTGTCTAAATTGTTTTTAACGTGCTACCTTTTTGTGCTATAACAAAATAAAAAAACTTACATTCAGTTTTTTTATTTGTTTCACAAGTTGTATCTTATGTGATTGTGTTACTTACGGGACTTAAAAAGTTTGTTTATTGTTAAGTTTTGTTCTTTTCGCTATTTGGAATCTTATTGGATATGAGTGCAGCAGCTAGATAAAAGGTAAATTATAGAATTCTGCTTAGTTTAGTTCCTATGTTTAGCGGTAAGCAACAGGTCTCCATATTGTGGTTTTGAAAATGCAAATGGATCGAACTTCCGTTACTCCATTATCGATTTAGTGTTACAAGTACCAATTAGAATTTTATAATTCAATTTAAAAATGATTCTGGTTTATTTCGAGTCAATTTCATTTATATTAATGAATTTTTCAAAAACTAAAATATTTTTTTGTAAATATTTAAGTGGTTAAAAGTGCTGTCAATAATAAGAACAAGAGGCAGCAGGTTTTTTTATTAACGTCTACCTAATATGGTTGGTTAAAATCCGTTACTATAAAAAAACCTACTGTTTTTTTTTTAATTTGGTCTACTGAACACATATGGCTGGTTATACAAATCTCAAAGTAGTCATAATTATATAATATGTTTTGTTATTAATTTAAAAAAGGGCTTCCTGCCAATAATTTTGTTATTACTTTATTTAAATAATCTTCTGCATGTCTCCGAAACGTATTTCTGAGTTACGTTTTGTGCTACAATAGTTATGTATATGTAAACATACAGAAAATAATACGTAGTTATTTTACATATATTTTTTTACGTCGTCCTTACATATTTCTCATTATGTTAGGCATCGTAATATATGTCTTATTTTATTCTTTATAACAGTTGATTAAAATCATAAATGCTTAAGTCAAATGTGCACCATCAAGCACTGTTAGGCGTTACTTAATGAAAGTTATAAATTGTGATATTTATCTACCTAAATTGCTAGTTAGATATCTACTAAGTTTCTACGGTGACAGTATATTATTATGTAGTGTTATTGTAGCGTAACGAGATATAAAATATACATCGCGGTAGCCCAGGGCATCTAGGTACGCTAGATATTGGTAGGAATATGAAAGTGAACCACATAGGGTCTCCGAGATACATATACCACGGTACCACCTGAGGTTATTTTGCAGCCGGTTCTAAACCACCTGGAGTGTGTTGGGCCGTAGTTCTGTTATGGCGGTAAACTCTTAAATTAGTATTAATTTTTACCTAGTTATGAACGAATTTAAACGACTTGAATCTTTTCACTAATGATCGCTTGAAAGAAATTGCTCTCGAAAGAGCGCCTATTACAGTATATAATTTTATTTTTATTTTCTCGTATCAAAATTGTCTGTACGAACTAAACACAGTATAAATCAATTCTCTGTTCAGTGTAATTTTTGAGATATAAATAAAAACAATTGAAACGATTAAAATTATAAGTTTGAAATCTAGGTCGCTACACAGTTCTCGTCTGATTACAGTCACGGTCGAATTGAACATCACAAAAGTACTTCAAGTCCAGAATTTTGTAGATTTACTGAACTATAAAACACGTAGCACATTTGCATATACATAATGCTTAATGGATATTTGTATACATGAAACTAAAGAATTATTCGCCAAGCTTAATACTAAATTCAAGGTCGTTTAAATCCCGGCTGTTTACAAATGGATTTTTAATTATATATGGGCAATTAACACTAGCTGCTACGGTCAAGGCAAATATTAAATCACAGTTTTATTTGTAATATAAATAAAAAAATGTGGAAATAATTTAAAAGTTGTGGATACTTCGCTTATCTGCACAGATTTAAGTGCATGGTGAACCCAACATGGTCCTGTAACAGATCGACTAGTGAGACAATATTGACAGTTTGCCCAAGTACCAAAACTATTGACACGACTTTGATTGCTGAGTAGTTAAAGTGACGGTGGACAATCTGACAGACCTTACATAGGTGTAGCGAAGGATGCGGTTAAAATTTATAAGACATAGACAAAGAGTGCTGATGACTAATAAGGACTGTTCCTATACAGAAGATATAGTAAAAACACTTATAATAAAAAAATAGATATATTTCTGTATCAAATCTTTAAAAACAACATATGAAAATCACACATTCTAAGATGATTTTGGCATTGCAATTTGAACTTACAATAATACCCATAGAAATGAAAAGCAAAAAGCTTTCATTACAAATTAATATTCGAAAAGACTTTTTCCCCAACCATAAAGCGGATACAGCCAAAACCTGTGTGTGCTTTTAAATCAATCAGCTTCGCAAACCGAAGCTGGTCTGTCAAGTCGTGATTATCACTATACAATAGTATTACCACAAACGGCACGAGAAAGTTGTGATACTGAAACAGTTTCCACAATGCAGAAGTAGATGAAGTGTGGAGAAATCTTTAGCTTCCTTGTAAGGAATGAAATCTTTGTGTACGCATCGGAATCGTAATTTCTAAACAACGCAGGGTTGCCAAAAGGTAATCCTTTCATTCGTGTAAATAATTTATAACTAATTTGAGACACATCTTTGAGAATATTTATATCAATGAACCGAATGACAAAAGCCGAACGACGACCTTCATAAGAGGACATTGTGTAAATTCTGTTTTTTTAGACTGTTAAGTACTGTATTGGTAGACCCTAGCGGATGAGGCTTGGCCATGTAAGACGTATGGAGAAGACCCGAAGGCTCTTTGAATGGAGACTGACTGAGCATAACTCAAGGCTGACCCCCAATGAGAGGCTGACCTTCAAAAGACCACTTGATTGGCTGATGATGATGGACCATAGAACTACAATAAAAAGTACTATCTGAAATGTGTTTCATGAAATAAATCGATATAATTCTCAATCAAAGCTGTGTGCGAAGTGCAATATGTGAATGGTAACCCTAGATAAATAGCTCCATGGCTAGACTAAAAATACATGTGTTGCATAAAACCAGCTTTTGCTATTATTAGAAATAGCCTTAGTTTCCTTGTAAGGTATATTTTACCGTTAGGACTTGTTTTTATTATTGTTAACTGTTTGTAACCCTTTAGTTTTTACCGATTCTTATAATGGGACTAAACACTGTTTTTTACTGTATTCAGTCCGTTAGAAAGGTTAGTCAAGTCCATATTTATATATTTAAAGTCGATATTTTAATGAACGCAAATCAATTAGCGATATTATTTTAACTTTAACCAATAAAAGGCTGATCGAAGTTTAATAATCTAATATATAAAATTCTCGTGTCACAATGTTCGTTCCCGTACTCCTCCGAAACGGCTTGACCGATTCTCCTGAAATTTTGTGGCCATATTGAGTAGGTCTGAGAATCGGCAAACATCTATTTTGAGAGGTTTTCGTCGTCGGTCGAAGGTTTTGGGGTCGTAAAATATTTCTTGAGTAATCATTAGTTTTCAATACAAACACTATATTAAACTAAGAAAATTTTTGTTGCCACTTACTGAAAATATAACTGACATGATTAATTGCTATATTAGTTATAAAATTAATTTAATCCAATAATATTACAAAGTGAAAAGTCCGCAGGGCTTTTAATAAGTGACGATTCAAAAGTGTCTTTATAAAGACCTACTTGATTGAAGATATTTTGAGTTTGGCAAGTGACTTCAGTCGCACGGGGCCATAATAATGGTTTTCCGATATCTGATGTAATCTAACTGAATGATATTTTAAAATATTGAATTGAAGCAGGAAACTAATATAAATTATTCATATGTATTATATACATGTTGTTCATATATTCCAGTTCACGAGACTTATGAATTGTAACGAATTTTTAAAAGAAGCTAGCTTACTCTTAAAAATATTAATTTACAGTCGAAGCTTAATATCAAATACTCATATTGTACACATAAAAGCTACTGGTATTTTTTCCTGCGGTGCAGGTGGGTTGTTAAAAATGACTCACAAATGCAATAAATATATATTATTCACGATGAATGAAAATATATTTAATTTGTACACAATAGAATTATGTTGTTAGCACGTTTTGCTAAGTTAATAAAATGTTATTGCGACGTTAGTTATTAGGTTGCAGAAGCACTTGTAATCAAACAAATTATAAAAAGGATTTACTTAACAAAAGAATGATGAATACAATGCTTTTTCGAGTGGTAACCATGGTAAAAACTGTAGAGTAGAGTTTCTTTATAATTAAGTAATTTAAATATGAATACTTGTCAAGTCACCTTGTAGTGCTTTGACTGACTCGTGTATCGTAGGGACAAAGGTGGCTTTTATGTATTTATTTAAGGCCGAAGCTAAAATACAGCACACTTAATTAATTCTTACATCTAACAATCTCTTATATATTGTCAAAATATGTAACATTCAGTTAAGAAAATTATTAATTTGGGAGATACAGCGCGAACTGAACGTGTTTTGACGAAGGCTACTTCACGAAGGAACCTACATACCACCTGATCTGGAGGAAAATATCAGGGGCGGATAAGCTTAGCATGCATTACTGTAATCATTTTCACCCCATATTTTAAAGATCCCGTTTGGGGTGATCATAATAACCTGTAATCCCCAGTAAGATATAGTAGGAATACTGTACTCGGTTTGCTTCGTGATTTACTTAAAGTAACATCATTTATACAATGTTTTGAAATTCGTGTAGGTCTTAGTATTGACAAAACTGAACATGGTAGAATTTATAAGTATTAAAAGAAATCGGTGACTCAATTACATTTTGTTTTAGTGACATCTGCCATCTGTCCAAATAGATTAAAAATATTGCACTGGGCACACAGTTGTATGTAAATGTTTCCTTAAATAGTTTTTGTAGTTTATTTTTAATTCTACAATTACTTAACTTTGCTATTAATTTTAAATTGATTAGAGGCCACCCTAATGACGTCCATCGGTCGTTTGAAGTAATGAATGATAAAACTTTAGAATTGTAGTATAGATACAGATATGGATGTGGTGTCAAATACTTTATAATATATGGGATCTCTTATTATAATATGTATTACTTAAGTAGAGAAGAAGAAGTTTAAACTATTCTGGATAACTATGATTAACATAAGAACCGATCAGCCTCCTCACTATCATCTTTTAAATCTTCTTTTTCGAAAGCATTTGTTGTCCGTATCTAATTTGATTTTTCATATTTTTACATTTGAATTAGCTTATTTTTCCTGTTTTACTTAATTTAATGTATGTTGTGTTTGGTTTTTTTGTATATTTCGCACACTTTGCACCTGTCAAATTGTATTTAAGGTATTCTTTTGTTGTGTGGAAGTTGTTAATGTTGTGTGTTGCCTGGAAGAGATCGCTTATTAGCGATAAGACCGCCCGTAGCTCTTATACTAACATCTATTAACATAATCTACTTCTACTGTTTAAGTGCAATAAAGTGTGAATAAATAAATTATTAATAATTTCAGGAGTCCTTAGCAGAATGGGAGCGTGGTCTGGACATGCCGCCAGAGGCGTTAGGCCGCAAGTGGAGCCAAAGGAGTGCGCACGCGCAGCGGACATCCAACGACCAAACCGTCACCTCCACCAATACCACTGATGCTTGCAAACTTATAATTGTAAGTAGCTTTATCCAAAGAAAGAACTTCTCAATTCTCATGTCATACGCATAAATGTATAAATATAACATTTTTGATGAAGATTATTTGTGTCCCACCACCGTTAATTGCTCATATCCTGATGCGACAGAGACGAACAAGCGGGATCAAAATTTATTCAGTTAAGGCAGTTATACAATTGAGGTGGTTTAAAAGACTTTACGATTTAAAAAAAAGAGAAAGTAGAGGCCCAATTATCCCTCTAAGAGAGATTTAATTGGTCAGGTCAAATAGTGCCCTACTATACACTCTTGTTTATAGATTGTGGTGGTGGACTGCACTCTTGTTTATAGATTTTTGTTTAACGTCCTTTCACCAACAGTTATAAAGCGAGTGTTTATTAATTGAGTTTCCCGAACGAAGGTTAATTGGTGTTAACGCGGGCAATTTGCCAACCTTCCAGATGTTTCCGTGACAGATTGTAAACAATGTAATTTATTATAACTTATTGAATCATTATGTCTCCTTGAGACTGGTTTTTATGTAATATTTTACTATCTGATAGTTGTTATCTAATTACCATCCTAGATCCGTGGATTCGGCCTATTCACAAATGAGTTAACTATGACACAAAATACGATGAGAGAGAATTTCTTAACAGATAACATATTAAAGACAAAGATGAAAACAAGGCCAATGTGGGGTTTAGATATTAAATATAACAGAAGGCTTAAATATACAAGAATAAAAAATAATATGACAAAGTGAGGTATTTCAAGTGAAGAACGAATATTGTATGTGTGTTATAGTGTTGCTGTGGGAGTGAGTGAGGTGAATTCTTTGATGATCCACCTCACTGAAAATATGAATATATTCTGAAATTAATGGTTTAATTAGTTTCTATTTAAATTCCAGTACATAGAAAATAAGCCAATATGGAAGTTGTCATTGTGTGGAGGTAACGCAGCGGCGGTGGCGGCGCGGGCTGGTACCAAGCTTCTACCACCAAAGATCAAGATAGTGTGGAACCCTCCCACCACTCACTACCATCACACTGAGAAGCTGCGGCTGGTGGTCACGTCTGTCAACAGTGGTAGGTTGATGATGCGATTCAATTAGGAATAAGACCGTCTATGAAAGTACGATTTGCGAAGTTACTTGTTTAGTATAACTTAGGTTTTAAGTTAAATTTGGTATTATTTCACTGAAATGATCATTTCTAAAACGTCAAAAATTGTAACAAAAAGTCTTTAACCATTCTATATCTTATAATCACCTTATAAATTATACTTAAGGACATTTACAGGGTCCATGTGAGTACGTCGTCGGACTTTACCCCTAAAAGCTCTTTAAAATTTGACCTTTTGCAGGTGCAGTTTGTAATAACGACACTCAGTTCACTTGCGGTGGGACAAGCCTTTGTATATCTTCCTATCTCGTGTGTGATGGGGTCAGACATTGTCCGGGAGGCGAAGATGAGGACGCGACCGCCTGCTCACACCGCCGGGACTCCCCACTCCTAGAGGTGTTGAGGCGGATAGCGGCTAGGAACCAGGAGTTTTTGGGTCTGGACCAGCCCGATGGGATAACGAAGCCGTCTGTTATAAGTATGTGTTTGTTATATTCATTTAAGCGTACATTAGTACTATTATAAATATTGTCCTTCCTTAAAATGCTGGACCATGGTTGATTCTTAAATAAGAATATTGTACTGTTTTAAATATAGCGAACTTCATGTATACACATAAAATAAATCATTTTGTTAACGTCACAATGTTTAATTCTCAGTGAAGATCAGCGAGAACGAGACGAAGACGAACGCGTTCGTGGAGTTCGCCAACTCCCTCCACCCGTACGGGCCTTGGTCCTACATTGTGGTGGGGATGATCGGGTGCGCTGTCATACTCATCTTCTGTCTCGCTTGGGGTAAGTCCGTCATAGTCGTGTTACTATGTCATCTGTCACCTTTTACATTCTAGTTTATTTAAAGCCCCGCATGTGTAAGTGATGGTCTCTGTGAATTTGAAAGAGACAGCAGACAATATATCGAAACCAGTTGTCAATTGTCGTTAGCAATCCGATGTTTAACAGACATTTTAAGTTTTTTTTTCTAATGTTTCTCTGTCGACACTTTGCAGAATGCTGTTGCGTGCGTTCCAAGCCGTCGGAGACGCCGCTGAACATTCCGCCCTCGTGCGTGGACCTGTCGCCTTCGGTGGCCATGACCGCTTCGTCCCAGATGTTCTCTAACCCCCTACCTTCCCCCCCGGAGTACGAACCTCCCCCGTCCTACTCCTCCCTCTTCCCCCGCGCCTTTAAGACGTCTCCGTCGCCGGTTCCCCACTGCTCCCACCAGGAGCCAGATTAGGACACGCCAAATTAGATGTCTGGGTGCGAATTGGGATTTTTACCTTAATGTTTGGGAACTGAGCTCCCTCAGTGTCAACTAAGTCTCTCGTCTGGGAGGTTTCGACAGATGGGAGAGTTAGTTCGCGCTTAGACTTAGTCAACCTGCCGAATTAACACTCAACAGTATTTGATGAAATTTTCAGATTTTTTGACAACTATAATATAATGTTCAATAGATATATCTAATTATTTAACTTACAAAGTATGTTTATCTCATTGAAAATCGTAATTTGAACCCAGAGTAGTTATGTAAGATACTCGGATAGTCAACGGGTTAGATTTTAATGAAAAGTTGTAATCAAATTATTAAAATACGTTCGCGTCTTGCGTTAAACTATTAAATATTTTTCTCTTTGTATAACTGTTTGACGGTATGAGACAAAACCCCGAAAGCCTATGAATTTACGGGTTTACGAATTGACAATAACGCCATCTATTGACAAAAACTCAAAAGCTTTTAATGTTTCGTAAAAGTACAATATTATGTTTTATAAGTTTTGGGACCAACGAGAATACACTGTGCCTTGTAGTTATTATTAACTATGTACTGACATATATGACAATTCCATTTCTATTCTTTAGAAATCTTAAAAGGGTGACCCCAGACAAGCTAAAAATACAAAATCCGTGAAAAAAGATGAACGTATTATGCGTGAACGCTTATTGTCCATACCAGAGACAAACCACTCAGATATAAATAAAACAATGCTCGTCTGGCCCCACCCTAAAACTGAAATTTGTATAGTATACTGAAAGATACGACGAGATTCCTTAGACTTGCTAAATATCCTTGTGTAGAACACAGAACTCACACTGAATGCTTAGTCTCTGAATTTAACCCTTAAGGTACGGCCTCATGGACGACGCTCGATTACAGCAACTGCTCTCACGTGGTTCACTCTTTTTTTAAAACCTTCAAGAAAGAGCTTATCATTTCACAAAACTGGAGAAGTAACGAGGAGTTTGCCCCCTCTTTGCCCCCCTCTTTTATAAAAGAACGCATGCATGAGGCCGTACCTTTATAATGTTTTGAATAATTGAATTCCTTAGTATACTTCTCAGAATTCTCAGCCCAGAGTGACAATACATTCTGTCGGCGACTAGGAATAGGAATTAGATTTTATAGAATAAATTGTATAAAATGTAACTTAGAAAAAACTAGTACATAAGTATAATTCTTAGACTTAAGTTAATAAAGGAACGCCAACCAACTTGAAAGTAGGGAGTTGTGCGTTAATTAAGCTAAGGTTATATAATGTATGAGGTACTAGTTTTAAGAAATAGTAAAATTGGCAAAATGTTAATAAATGCGCTGCTTCGCCTAGAGGTAAACTTTAACGGTCGCATAGCTCTCGGTGGGGTGTAACATGTTGCAAGGGCACCGATACGACGAAAGCCCCGCCCACAAATGAACCTCGGCGGGGGTGTAGCGGGGAGCGCTCCGTAACGATGTAGGAGCTCTCGTCGCGGTATAATGATCGAGGTACCTAAGCTCCCCGAGATCTATGCGACACTCTCTCACACGGCGCGACCTCAACGGATCAACAACTAGGTGGAGCAGTACGAACAAAGAAGCCTTTCACTCCTCCGAAGACCCAAGACTACGGCATCGCCCTTCTACACCTTACGTACTAACAGGGGTGCGTGGGCCGAACGAGACCAGCGCATATACGTTCGTTCGGCAACTCCGTGGCGTCAACGATCACCGGTCTTACAAGCCAGAACAGTTACGGACGGCTTGGTTATCGCACTCTGTATCACACTGACATTGTGCAGGCCTCGCCGCTCCGATTAACTACCTGATCGGCCACAACATTTGGTCCTTCGAGCCGGATCCTGTAAATAAATCAAGAAGATGCCAGTCACGAGGTCACAACGTGGGATGCAAGAATCAGCCGCGACTGCCACCACCTCGCCCGAAATCACGTCGGAATCGACTCGGGTTACGGTGGCGGATATCTCCAGGGAGCAGTCGACGTCTGTGGGCGCAGCTAGCCAGCCAGGTCAAGCCTCGACCTTGGCACCAGCGGGTTTCACCCGGCGAGCTTCGTCCAGGGTCGTATCAAAGGCCAGTTCCAGAAGGCAAGCCGCAGCCAGGGAAGAGCTGGCGCGTGCTGAGCTACAAGAAGCTCAGGCGGCGACGCGTCTAGCCCGTATACGGCTAGAGATGGAAACGGACGAATCAGATAACTCCGTCGTTGAAGAAAATGAAGAGGACCGCAACGAACAGATTCGCAGTTGGATGCAAGCTTCAGACCCGAGAGTACCGACAGGGAAACCGGAATTGAAAAGCGATGCGCAGACAATAGCCGAAGCTATTAAGGAAGCCATGGCGACTACAGCTCCTCAACCAAAGTATATTCAGGAGCTGCCTACGTTCGAGGGAGACAGCGCTGAGTGGACGGCATTTCGCGTCGTCTACGAGGATACAGCGCCATTATTCTCGAGCGTACAAAACATGGCTCGGCTGCGCAAAGCTATTAGGGGTACAGCGAGGGATAGTATCAAGAGCCTACTATACTCAGAAGTGAAGCCAGAAGAAATCCTCACGGCACTGCGGCGAAGATTCGGGAGACCCGACGCGTTGGTGATGGCAGAATTAGAGAAGCTGAAGGCGTTATCTCGGGTTACAGAGAACCCGCGCGATATATGCGTCTTCGCGAGCCAGATTAGCAACTGCGTAGCGTCAATCACCGGACTGAAGAGGCCACAGTATTTACACTCACCGGAGCTAGTGAAGACAGTGCTTGAGAAGTTACCATCGATTCTTAAATTTCGATGGTACGACTTCACGGCTTCCAGAGATGAGGATTCCTTCTCGAGCATACAGACCATCAGCGACTTCCTCAACCTAGAAGCGGACAAGTGCGGAGCGTTCGCGATTATAGAAGAAAATCAATACTTGAAGCCGAGCGCAACGAAGAGGCCGATAAGGCTCATAACGTCACCGAATGCAACAGCAAGGGCAAGGACGAAGTAAAGTGCCCCGATTGCGATGGCCCTCATCGCCTTGCTGATTGTCTACGTTTTTTAAGAGCGGCGGTCAACGACAGATGGGAGACCGCAAAAAGATTGAAAATCTGCTTTAAATGCCTTATCGGCAAACACAGGAAGGAAACGTGCCGAAAACCACCGTGCAGGATGTGTCGTAGATGGCACCACAATCTACTACACGTGACTGTGGAGAACGAAGCACATAATGATCAGGCAGAGCCAAAGACAACCGCCGCGGTCAACACTTTAAGGACGCCGAAGGCGATTTTGAAGATTGTGAAGGTGGAGGTGTTCGGCCCGACTGGGAGCAAGATAATACTGGCGCTACTGGATGAAGGCTCGACAGTCACGCTGCTGGACGAGGACGTCGCAAGAAGCATCGGCATACAAGGCCCCTACCGACCGTTAACAATCGAAACTATCGGTGGGGGACAAATGGAGCAGCGAGAATCTATGACGATCGACTTGGAATTAAGAGGCCTTAAGCAGGAACGTCGAAGCGTTCTCAAGGGAGCTAGAACCATAAAGGCACTTAAACTGGCTCCTCAATACATCGATAAGAAACGCTTAAAGAAATACAACCATTTACGTAGCATACTTCAGGATGTGTGCTACGAAGGTGAATCCCCGAAGCTACTTATCGGGCAGGACAATTGGGAATATATTGTCACACTACAGCTGAGAAAAGGTAAACAAGGGCAGCCAGTAGCATCGCGAACGAAGCTCGGATGGGTCTTGCATGGCGCGGACAGCGGTTCTTCATCGACGGTGAACTACGTAAACGTATGTGCGCACACTTGCGTCGTAGAAGATCAAATAGACAAAATTATAAAAGAACACTTCTCAATCGAGTCACTGGGGATTCAGCCGAAGAAGCCTTCAACCGACGTGGAGCAACGAGCGCTTCGCGTGCTAGAGAATACTAGCCAGCGTATGGAAGACGGCCGATTCAAAGTTGGGTTGCTGTGGAAACATGAAGACTTGCGACTCCCGAATAACTACGCTTCAGCTCTAAACAGGTTCCGAGGAACGGAGAAAAAGCTGCAAAAGGACTCTGACTTAAGGAAACAATACCAAGCGCAGATCGAGAACCTGTTAAGAAGCGGATACGCCGAAGAAGCGCCAGCCGAACGCAACTCACCTAGAACATGGTACCTGCCGCACTTTCCAGTAGTACACCCTGTGAAGAAAAAGCTAAGAATCGTGTTCGACGCCGCAGCCAAGTACGGCGGGGTCAGCCTCAACGACGTCTTGCTATCTGGCCCAGATTTACTGCAGTCGCTGTTCGGTGTGTTGGTGCGATTTCGGCAAGGCCCCGTAGCGGTTGCTGCTGACATCAAGGAGATGTTTTTGCAAGTCCGTATAGCGGAAGAAGACAGAGACAGTCTCAGGTTCCTGTGGAGAAATAACGGAGAAGCGATTGTAAAGGAGTACCGAATGACTTCGGTCGTATTTGGAGCTGCATCGTCACCCTGCACGGCGATCTTCATAAAAAACAAAAATGCGAGAGACTACGTCAGCAAGTACCCGGAGGCCGCCCGAGCCGTCGAACGCAACCACTACATGGACGATTATCTACAGAGCTTTCATAGTGTCGACGACTGTAAACGAATAATGAAACAAGTCGACATAATCCATAAAGCGGCGCGCTTCGAGCTACGAGGCTGGGCTTCGAATAAGAACGAAATCGTGGAAGCTGGCGGTGAAGAAGTGCATTTGGGCGACGACGAAGAGAAAACTCTGGGGCTGCGCTGGCTGACGCACGACGACCACCTGGGCTTCAGGAGCCAGCTCCGCAAAATACGCGAAGAAGTAGCGAAAGGCGTACAAACGCCTACGAAGCGAGAAGTCACGGGTGCGGTCATGTCCACGTTCGATCCGCTTGGATTACTGGCGCCAATTCTAATACAAGGGAAAAAGCTAATACAGAGTTTATGGCGAAGTGGCGTCGGATGGGATGATGAGATTGCCGCAAGTGACATCGCGGCATGGAGAAACTACCTCGTCTGCATTGAAAAGATGCGCGACATAAAACTACCGCAGTGCATATCACCATTTTCCACCGAGGGGGAGCTGCATACGTTTTGCGACGCTAGCGAAACAGCGTATGCAGCTGCGGTTTATTGGCGATCACGCGAAGGAAATCGCTATATAACACGTCTTATCGCGGCTAAGGCGAGGGTAACACCGCTGAAACCGACGTCGATGCCTAGACTGGAACTACAAGCAGCCGTGTTGGGAAGCAGGCTCACCAATTCTATTGAAAAGGAAATCGACCTAACCGTCAACAAGAAAATATACTGGTCAGATTCTAGCGTCGTGCTGTCTTGGATTAAGACCGACCCACGAACTTTCAAAACCTTCGTGGCGCATCGGTTGGCCGAAATTGAGGAGACATCGAAGCCTTGCGAGTGGCGCTGGGTGCCAACCGCGCAAAATCCTGCAGACGACGCAACCAGAGATCCGCCTGAGGGTTTCAACGCTCAGCACAGGTGGTTCAACGGACCGGATTTCCTGCAGAGAGATGAAGACACATGGCCTGCTGCGAGGTGCTTCTCTAAGGAAAAAACCGAAGAGGATAAGATAACAGAGAAGGTCAACGCGATTCGACAGGCTGAGAGCATTCCACCTCCCGAACGATTTTCCTCATGGTCCAGACTGTGGCGATCAACGGCACGAGTTTTACAGTTCATCGACTTGTGTCGGAGGTCAGAAAAACGATCCGAGGATGTGCCAAAAGGTGAAGCGCGGACGTCAAGAAAGCGTTTCTACGTTCCAATTGGAGAGACGCAACTACGACGCGCCGAGGACTTGCTGATTAGACACAGTCAGAGGGCTAGCTTCGGGCAAGAGATAGAACGCCTAGAACGAGGAAAACCGATCGCGAGCGGAGGCCAGTTGAAACAAATAGACGTCGCGCTAACGGACGGCGTGATTAGACTTCGTGGCAGAATTAACGCGATCGCGGGCGTTGGTCACGACTATCGCTCACCGATCTTATTGGACGGCCGAAGTCTTATTGGAAGACTGATAGTGAAGCATTATCATTGTCAGTTTAACCACGGAAATCATGCCACCGTTATGAACGAGATAAGACAACGCTATTGGCTAATTGGCTTAAGATCAGTGTTACGCAGCGGGCGTGTCAAACATGCAAAGCGCTCAAGGCGAGGCCAGCGGAGCAACCGGCAGGTGATTTACCGGCGGAGAGACTGCGTCATGGCGAGCATCCTTTCACGTGCACCGGAGTGGACTACTTCGGCCCTATGCTTGTCACAATCGGGAGGCGAAGAGAAAAAAGATGGGGCGCACTCTTCACGTGCCTCACTACCAGAGCAGTCCATCTAGAGATGGTGCCTAGCCTCAGTGCCGATTCGACTATCATGGCACTAAGGAGATTCGCGGCGCGACGAGGGATGCCGAAGGTCATTTACTCCGACAACGGGACAAACTTCGTGAAGGCCGACAAGGAGCTTCGCCAAGCCTTACAGAACATGCAAAACGAGGAGGTCATTGTCGAAGCGGAAAGAATAGGCGTGCGGTGGAAATTCATACCACCGGGGGCGCCAAATATGGGAGGCGCCTGGGAGCGCCTAGTGCGCTCTATTGAAACCGCACTAGACGTGACCCTGAGAGAACGAGTCCCCAAAGAAGAGGTACTGCACACGCTGCTGCTGGAGGCGGAACACATGGTGAACTCAAGACCGATCACCAACCTGTCCGACAACGACGAAGAGGAGGCGCTAACTCCCAACCATTTTCTTATTGGGAGATCTAGCGGAGCGGCGCGCATCGGTAGCTTCCCGGAGGCCAAGCTGGTCGGCAAAAACGATTGGAGGACTGTGCAACGACTAGCCGACAACCTTTGGAGGAGATGGCTGAAGGAATACCTGCCCACGCTTCTGCCAAGACGAGTGCAGGGACGAGCAGACAGCGCTCAGTTGCAGCCAGGTGACGTGGTCCTTATCGTCGACCACACTCTTCCACGATGCACTTGGCCCCGAGGGACGGTCCACACCACCTATCCCGGGCCCGACGGACGCGTACGGATCGTGGATATTAAGACAAGAGGCGGAGTACTGCGGAGACCAACGTCGAGGATCGTGTTGTTGGTGCCAAAGAAGTCGCCGGGCAAAGAAGACTGTGCTGCGCACGAGGGGGAGAATGTCGGCGACTAGGAATAGGAATTAGATTTTATAGAATAAATTGTATAAAATGTAACTTAGAAAAAACTAGTACATAAGTATAATTCTTAGACTTAAGTTAATAAAGGAACGCCAACCAACTTGAAAGTAGGGAGTTGTGCGTTAATTAAGCTAAGGTTATATAATGTATGAGGTACTAGTTTTAAGAAATAGTAAAATTGGCAAAATGTTAATAAATGCGCTGCTTCGCCTAGAGGTAAACTTTAACGGTCGCATAGCTCTCGGTGGGGTGTAACATGTTGCAAGGGCACCGATACGACGAAAGCCCCGCCCACAAATGAACCTCGGCGGGGGTGTAGCGGGGAGCGCTCCGTAACGATGTAGGAGCTCTCGTCGCGGTATAATGATCGAGGTACCTAAGCTCCCCGAGATCTATGCGACACTCTCTCACACGGCGCGACCTCAACGGATCAACAACTAGGCGGAGCAGTACGAACAAAGAAGCCTTTCACTCCTCCGAAGACCCAAGACTACGGCATCGCCCTTCTACACCTTACGTACTAACAGGGGTGCGTGGGCCGAACGAGACCAGCGCATATACGTTCGTTCGGCAACTCCGTGGCGTCAACGATCACCGGTCTTACAAGCCAGAACAGTTACGGACGGCTTGGTTATCGCACTCTGTATCACACTGACATTGTGCAGGCCTCGCCGCTCCGATTAACTACCTGATCGGCCGAGGCGGAGTACTGCGGAGACCAACGTCGAGGATCGTGTTGTTGGTGCCAAAGAAGTCGCCGGGCAAAGAAGACTGTGCTGCGCACGAGGGGGAGAATGTCGGCGACTAGGAATAGGAATTAGATTTTATAGAATAAATTGTATAAAATGTAACTTAGAAAAAACTAGTACATAAGTATAATTCTTAGACTTAAGTTAATAAAGGAACGCCAACCAACTTGAAAGTAGGGAGTTGTGCGTTAATTAAGCTAAGGTTATATAATGTATGAGGTACTAGTTTTAAGAAATAGTAAGATTGGCAAAATGTTAATAAATTTTTTTTTTTTTTTTTTTTTTTTTTTTTTTTTTTTTTTTGGAGGGGGATCTCGCTGTTGGCCAGGAGGCCTTTACAGCTCAGCTCGGGCTGGTTGGCGAGCTTAGCTCAGCCGTGACAAATTTGGTTTGCCGTGACTTGCGCAAGGGCGTCTCCTGTGAGACTCGGACCTCGGCTTGGGCTGTCACGGGGGGGACTAGCCTGAGGGGCTGGACGGAAGCTCACTGTAGGAGTGAGCGACACTTGAAACAAGGGACCACGCCTTCGCCGGCGAAGGCGGTTTTTAACCCTAGCTCTCCTATCTGATTGTTTGGCCGCGCGGGCGGCATCTAGTGTGTTATTAGCTACAGTAATGGGATCGTCCGGATCCATTAGGGCGTGTCGAGGCCTTTTTTGTCTATTTTTGTACTGTGTCTTGCGTACCGGGTACGACGTGTATTTGCGCACTAAGGGGTTGGGATGGTTTTTAGCCTTGTCAAAGTAGCGGGTCGACGCTTCCTTCATCCATTGGGCTATGGTAGGGAGTTCTAGGTCGTAGTGGAGGTCTACGTTTCTCACATACATGGGCGCTCCAGTTGCTATTCTGATGAACCGCATTTGGATCGCTTGCAGTTTGTGGATGTTGGTGGGAGCGCAATGCGCGAAAACTACGCTTGCGTAGGTCATGCATGGACGGACACATGCTTTGTACAGGGTAACCTTGTGTCTGAGCGACATTTGGCTCCTTTTGTTGAGAAGGAAGTGGAGTCGGGACAGGACGAACGCGGCCTTATTCCGAACTGCGGTAGTGTGCTTGTTGAACGACAAGCCTCTGTCTAATGTGACACCTAGGTATTTAATCGTCTTGCGCCACGGGATGGTTTTACCAAATAGAGTTAGCTCTTTCGGTTCTTGATAGTATTGATTTTCCCGGTTATTGCGAGTGAAGATGATCGCACCGCTTTTCTCCGGGTTAATATGAATACCCCATTTCCGAAACCATTCCCCTAGGGTGGTGGCTGCGGATTGGAGTCGGTCTACGATGACCCGCCTGTCTCTGTTGGAAGTGTACAGAGCGGTGTCGTCGGCGTAAAGAGCTAACTCTACTTTAGGGGTTCGAGGAATATCGCTAGTGAATAGCGAAAATAGGAGCGGCGCGAGGACTGAGCCTTGAGGGACTCCGGCCTTTATGGGTCTTGGAGAGGAGAGGGTTCCTTCTACGCGATAGCGAAAGGAGCGCTCGGACAAGAAATCGTGTACAATACGAATTAGTCTTAGAGGCACTTGGAGGTGATAAAGCTTGTAAATCAAGCCGTTGTGCCAGACCTTGTCGAACGCCTTCGCTATATCGAAGAAGAGGGCCCCCGTGGGCGTTTGGCGTTTCACGGTGCAGAGTCCAGAGAGGACGTGCTCCGTGATTCGGTGGACTTGGTGGACGCAAGAGTGGGCTGGTCTGAATCCAAACTGCTCGTCGGGAATAAGGCCGTTTTCGTATGCGTAGTCGGAGAGGCGTATTTTGACTACTTTCTCATACAGCTTACTCAGCGTGTTGAGAAGACTTATGGGGCGGTAACTAGATGGGTCGTTACGGGGCTTGCCTGGTTTGTGAATGCCTATCACAATTGCCTCTTTCCACTGCGCCGGGAAGGTGCAGTTTTCAAGGAGGCAGTTGAAAATGGCTACTAGAAGGCATATCAGGTGGGGCGGGAGGCATCTAATCACTTTATTTGAGATTCCGTCTAGACCTGGCGATTTCCGAGGGCGCGAGTCTCTAATAAGGGCTTTGATTTCGTCTACCGATGTTTTAGGGAGTGGGTCGTTCGGAAGGGGCATGGAGACTATTCGTTCCACTTCGCGGTTCACCTGCTCAACATGCGTTGTGTCAGAGTGCTCTAGGTTGGGGGTGCACTGCTCTTCGAGTTTGACTGCCAAGCACTCGGCTTTTTCGTCGTCGTCAAACGCGTCGGGCATGTTTGGCCGCTTGAGAGGCGGCATAGAGGTGAACGTGTCTATTTTGCGGGATTTTGCTAAAGACCAATAGGCCGTGTGCGAGGGGGTTAGTTCGCTAGTGAAGCGATCCCAGCGTTCGTTTCGAAGTTCGCGCATTCGTTCTTTGACTGCGCGCTGCACTGCGCGTAGTGCTCTGCGATTGTCAGGCGTCGGCGCCTTGCCGAACGCGCGCGTGGCCGCATTCTTCTCGGTCAACAGTCGCCTAGCGTCTGGCGGAAGCTCCCAGCGTTGAGTAAACTCATCTGGAATCATCCGGGACGCTTCGGCAACCTTGGACTGAATGTGTCTGGTGACCGAGGAGATAGCGGCCAGCGCTTGGTCGGCGGAGACGAGAGTGTCGGGAATGCTGTTGAGGTCGGCAGCGTCCACGGGCTTGAGGGCCTCGCTTAGCTTTTGCAAGTCGAGGATGGGTTTGAGCCTCCTCTCAAAGGTGTCCGGTGGTCCGAGTTCGTAGTGGACCGGGAAGTGGTCAGAGTCTAATTCGTGTAGCACCTCTACGCTCCGCAGCTGGAGTGCTACGTTTCGCAGAGCCGCTACGTCCAAGACATCGGTTGAGAGAAGGCCCATTGGTCCTACGGCTTGACGCGTGGGCTGGATGGGGCCCAGGACGTTGAAGTTGAGTACGTCAACGAGCCTGTTGAGAGCTAATCCATTAGGATTATTTTTGGCGCTATTCCAGTTCTCGTGTTTGCAGTTGAGGTCCCCGAGTATTACTACCGAGGGCCCCATTCCAAACAGAGCTTTGAGATCGCTCTCGAGAACTGTCCTACTGGGTGATAGGTAGGCCGAGACTACTATTATTGGCTGGTGGCCGGACATTGCCACGCGGACGGCTGAGCATTCGATATTAGCTAGAGGCGGGGGATCGAGCGGCGCGCAGTGCAGTGCTCGTCTATAATACAGGATGGTACCGCCTAATCGTGAGTCAGTTCGATCGTTGCGAACTGCGACGTAATTCGCGAATCTAGGAGTGCGAACGCTGGGCTTAAGAAATGATTCCTGAACTAGAAAAATGTCTATTTCGCGGTGGGAGAGAAAAACCTGAACCAAATCGAACTGCCGCTTGAGTCCGTTGGCGTTAAATGTCACTAAGGACAATGAATGTGGCTTGAGCCTATGCGCGTTTGTACCTATTTCGGTGTGTTAGGTTTCACGAATTGCCGAATAGAACTGAGGAGTTCGGCATACTCCGCGCACACATATAATTTTGCGTCAACACTCGCTGACGTGTATGCTCTTTGGAAGGCTAAAAGAGCGTCTATATCTATGGCGTTAATTACGCCAATCGCCAGGTCCATGGCACTTTTTGCCTCCTGGGCTACCGCCGTGGTTTGGGGGCGGGGGGTCTTCGCGGGGGGGCGCTCGCATCTTTTTCCAATTGGAATCTTCGTTGGGACGAAGTTTCCCATTGGAATGTCCATGAGGGCTGGGATCGGGATCGGTTCGGTAGTTGGGGGTTCTACCGGGGGACTAGGGTGGATTGGGAGGGATGGGTATACCTCCTGTGTTATTGCAGGAGGTGGTGGACCCACGGGGGCGTCCCGGGGCTTCCACGCGTTTTGTGCGGGGGCTGGGGCGGGGACGAATTTTTCCTTTGCGGCCGCGGGCCGCCGGTCCGCACCGGGCCTAGCCGAGCGCCTGCTCGCCTTTCCGCCCGCCTTGGGGGCCCTAGGGCAGCCGCGATAACTCGCGGGGTGGCCCTGTTGCCCGCAAAGCACGCAGGAAGGCGGCTCAGCGCATGGCAGTGTCCGAGTGCAGTCGGCGGTCCCGTGGTCGCCTAGGCACTTGACACAACGCGCACGCGCAAAACAATTGCGCGCCGCGTGCCCGTACAGCTGACAGCGGTGACACTGTCGCGTAAAGGAGTGTTTGAGGGGTGTTTCCACCTTTAGGCCCGAGAGCTTACAGCACTCGGCCAGGTTAAATATTTTCTTCCCATGGGCGGAAAGTTCAAGCACTACGAGGACCATGTCGTAGGCTTGTTTGTTGGTCCGGTTTAGCATACGGAATACCTCTTTTACGGGGTATCCCTGCTCTATGAGGTCCGTCTGAACGATGGACGAGTCGATCTCCTTGGGGATGCCTCGGATCACAACTCTGAGAACACGTTCCTCGGGAAGAGGGAACGTGTGGCCTCCTATGCCTTCTGTGCGAAGGTATGAAGTTAGAAAGCGGTGGTGGGCGGGGTCGTACACTTGCACGCAGATGTTGTCGCGCAGTGTTTTCGCCTTATATGTGATGGATTTTTTATCCATCAGGGCGGACAGGGAGGGCCAAATACTTTTGTCCCGGACGTAGACGGGGGGAGGGGCTTTGATGCGATCCTGTTTCGCGGGTGTGGGATATGGTGTGGGAGAGGGCGCGGACTTTGAACCCGCAGCCGACTGGGAAGCCGGATGCGTGTTGCGTTTGGCGGGAGGGTCTTGAGGCGAGTTGGGTGCTCGCCTCTTTTTATTTTTGCGACTTTTGACAGTTTTAAAACCGTCGGAGTCGGAATCGCATGAGGACGCGGACGCCTCAGCGCTGGTGGAGTACGCGGAACGTACTGACATGGCGGACGCGGGTCGCCCGGCCTCTGATTGGCCGCCGTTGCTTATGTCCAGAGAGCGCGGGGCCTGCGCGGGGGCCTCAGAATCATTAGTCGGTTCGGGAGTTTTACAGGCCTTCGCGGGGGCCGAGTTTATTTTTTCCAGAATATTTTTACGCGCGGCCTTCGCGGGGGCCGGAGGGGAGGGCTTTGTCGGATTGTTAATAAATGCGCTGCTTCGCCTAGAGGTAAACTTTAACGGTCGCATAGCTCTCGGTGGGGTGTAACATGTTGCAAGGGCACCGATACGACGAAAGCCCCGCCCACAAATGAACCTCGGCGGGGGTGTAGCGGGGAGCGCTCCGTAACGATGTAGGAGCTCTCGTCGCGGTATAATGATCGAGGTACCTAAGCTCCCCGAGATCTATGCGACACTCATTCCGGGTCCGACAGCCGTCCAGTGCGGTTGTGTTGCGCAGTTGCTCCCGCTACTTGACTTGTCGAGTGGCGTGTTCAATTGTTCAGTGCTTGAGCGCTGGGTGGTTATCAACTCTGAATTTTTTATTCTAGCCCGACGCAAGCTGCACCGAGGTCTCCCCGTCTGCCAGGTTCCTGGCGTTCGAGCGGCATCCGAGCAGCAGTGAAGGACTGCAGTTTATGATTAACGCGGGTTTACCTGCGGTCGATTTTCCAACCACCTAACGGTGCCAAACGGTTGGGATCGATTAACGCTTAGGCGGGAGTGTTGTTCGAGGGCAGCACCCGTGCCTTTTTCAAGGCGCGTTAACCTCGCCTGCTTCCATCAAGTCCCTGTGTGTGGGCGGAGCCTCTCAGTAGGCATTGCCACGGGGCGTAGGTACTCCAACTGCGCTCTAGCCACCGTCTGCACACACAGGGTCCACTGTTGGACGGGTCCCAGTCGCACATCCGTGGGGGTTCAGCCATCACGACCCCCCCACGGGCCGGTTAGGTCAGCGACACAAAAAGTCTCGTCCGCTATCACCAGCGAAGACTTTACACCTAGGGAATACATAGCTTAGGTACACACACGTAGTTTTAGGTACACACTGCCAAGCTGCGGGCCTTAAGCTTCGCAGATGGCGGACACCGAACGCCCTCCCGACTACGACTATGCAGCGGAAGACGACAGTGAGGTAGAAGACCTCAACGCCGAGCTCGCGCGGCACTACAGGCGGTTCTACGTCTTCGTGCAGCGACGACACCCGGCGACCGTCCGCCTTTGGAACAGCCGGTCTCCCCTGGGATCGCGGTCGCCGTCTCCCCCGCGTTCCCCGACCCCAGAGCCAGAACCTATGCAGCTCGGACCTGCATACGCTTCCGCGCAAGCACTCCTCGCGCGCGACTCCCTCCCCCCGGCCCCCGCGCAGGCCTCGCGCAATAATCTTGAATTGTTGGTCCCCGCGAAGACCGAAATAACCGAACCCTCTGCGGCCTCCGCGCAGGCCCCGTGCTCTTTGATCCCCGAAATTCCCTCCGGCAGGGAATCGCGTAAAAGCAAGAGAACGCTCGACAGTGACGACGACCAATCAGAGGCCGGGCGCTCAGTCGCCATGTCATGTCAGTCCGCAGCGTCTTCAGACACTGACTCCGATTCCGACGGTTTCAAGACCGTACAAAACCGAAAAAACAAGAAGAGGCGTGCTGCCAACACCCCTCTCGACCCTCCTCCTAAACGGAACACGCACCCAGCTTCCCAGCAGGCTGCGGGTTCGAACACCGCGCCATCTCCCGCCCCTTATCCCAAGCCCGCGAAACAAGATCGCACTAAAGCCCCTCCCCCAGTTTACGTCAGGGACAAAAGTATTTGGCCCTCTCTGTCCGCCTTGATGGACAAAAAGTCCATCACATACAAGGCGAAAACACTGCGCGACAACATCTGCGTGCAAGTGTACGACCCCGCCCACCACCGTTTTTTAACCTCGTACCTTCGCTCAGAAGGCATAGGAGGCCACACGTTCCCTCTTCCCGAGGAACGAGTCCTTAGAGTCGTGATCCGAGGCATCCCCAAGGAGATCGACTCTTCTACCGTTCAATCGGATCTATTAAATCAGGGATACCCCGTGAAGGAGGTATTCCGAATGTTACACCGCAGCTCAAAGCAGGAATACGACATGGTTCTTGTCGTCCTAGAGCTTTCAGCGCGCGGCAAAAAGATATTCAACCTCAGTGAGTGTTGTAAACTCTCTGGGCTCAAGGTGGAAACACCTATCAAGCACTCATACACCAGACAGTGTCACCGCTGTCAGTTGTACGGGCACGCGGCGCGTAATTGTTTTGCGCGTGCGCGTTGCGTTAAGTGCCTAGGTGATCACGGGACCGCCGACTGCACACGGACACTGCCATGCGCCGAGCCGCCTTCCTGCGTGCTTTGCGGGCAACAGGGCCACCCCGCGAGTTATCGCGGCTGCCCTAGGGCCCCCAAGACGAGCGGAAAGGGAAGCAAGCGCGTGCCAAGGTCCGGTGCAGAGAAGCGTCCTCCCGCGCCCCCCAAGGAAACTTACGTCCCAGCCCCCCCTCCCACTATCAACCCGTGGAAAGCTCCACAAAATTCGGCGGAAGTGCCTCCCACTAACCCGTCATTGCCGGCGGAGCCCATAAAACCTATTCCATCCCTTATGAGTATCCCAATAAGGAAACCCGGCCCTCAGATGCCCCTCCCCCCCGCCACTGCGACGACGCTTACGGCTCACGCCAGCGAAGTCCGCAGTGCGGTGCACCTAGCCCTCAGTGTCATAGACGCTGTAGACATCGACGCCCTGCTAGCGTTTAAACACTCGTACAGTGCGGCTGACAGTGTTGACGCGAAGCTAGGTATAATAATAGAAAACGCCGGACTCCTTAGTGCAGTCCGGAAGTTTGCTAGGCCATCGTAAGGCCTAGTCGCGACATAATTACACAGGTACGCCACGCCTTAAACCGATCCGGATGATCACATCACATTAGCTAGATACAGATTTGCGCCGCCCGCGCGGCTAATTCCAATTAGAAATGTAGGTTTTAAAAACCGCCTTCGCCGGCGAAGGCGGAGTCCCTGTTCAGCTTCGCTCACACTTTGTGAGTTCCAGATAAGGCCCTTCAGGTCAGTCCCCAGCCCTGACGGCCCAAGCCGAGGTTCGAGTCTCACAGGAGACGCCCTTGTGCTAGTCAAGGCATTTTATTTAGTTTTAAGTCTCGGCCGAGCTCCCGCTCGCCAACCAGCCCTTTGCTGAGCTGTAAAGGCCTCACGGCCAACAGCGAGATCCCACTCCCAAAATAAAAAAAATGCGACACTCTCTCACACGGCGCGACCTCAACGGATCAACAACTAGGCGGAGCAGTACGAACAAAGAAGCCTTTCACTCCTCCGAAGACCCAAGACTACGGCATCGCCCTTCTACACCTTACGTACTAACAGGGGTGCGTGGGCCGAACGAGACCAGCGCATATACGTTCGTTCGGCAACTCCGTGGCGTCAACGATCACCGGTCTTACAAGCCAGAACAGTTACGGACGGCTTGGTTATCGCACTCTGTATCACACTGACATTGTGCAGGCCTCGCCGCTCCGATTAACTACCTGATCGGCCACAACACATTCTGAGAACTCACCTTAGCCTAAAGCTAGCTTGTCCGTTGAATTTTAATTCATATGCCCTTTGATTATCAGTGTCTAGATAACGTTACGTCAAAAGGGCAACTAAAGAGGTATGTGTGCGAATGATCTAATGTGTTCATACAGAGTGATAAACAAATACGAGGGAAAAGTTTGTGTAGTCGCTCTGTTCTACTCTATGGTCCAATATAAACCAAATTTGCGAACTCTAGTTTATGTATTAATTGCTTTATCTAGACACAGAATCAAATATAACTCTTTGATAAGCGTTATTAATTTCTTTAAATTGCCTTCGTGTTTGGAAGACGCCTAAAATCAAACAAAACCACATTTATTTGTTTGACGTTTGACATATTGAGAATGCGTTAAAGAATGTTAACTACAAATCATTTCTTGTTACCTTATCTGTATAATCGCGTAGGGAGCATCCAGAAATTATAATTTCCATTATTGTAATTTAAACTAGTCTTATTAAAAGTTATATTAAATTGTTTTAAGTTAATTAAGTCTAAACATCAAAAGAGAAATAAATACTTTTTCAAATACAATTATGGTTTTCTTTAAACACCAGACCCTAATACAAATTTTTTTTAACCCAAGCTCATAGCTTAATCTATGACAGAATTAACAATTTCTTGTTACATTGTTTAAATATAATCATTCCTAAAACTTTAAAATAAACAACATGCAGAAAAAATTTAAACTATGACTAAACTAACAATTCCTGAGTTTCAACCGCTGCCAATAGATGTCACTGATCTTACGTAAAATTTCATTTTTAGAAATAATAAATCTATAACATTCTTTTTTTCACAATATCATATACGCTGCAAGATCAATATTTAAGTTTCTAATTTTTATCTAATATGAAATTAAATAAGAGTTTTTACAACCAAGTGCCATCTAGTGTACTCTTTAAACATGTCCTGCACATTCAAACCACAGTTAAATGCAAGAAGTATATATATATAATCTGTGATGTATAGAGTTTAGAAAAAGCTGGGATAAACAAAAGAACATGCTTTATTGATTATTTTATTCATCAATAAATTTAATATTGTATATATATACTGTTCAAAATTACTAATTAAATCACTATATTTTGAATTTTATTATTACGTTTTGGTTTTATGATTGTTACTATAAATAAATCTCTTAAAAAGCAAAGTTGAAATGAAAATGCAAATGTTGTAAAAAGGACTTCTGAGTAAGTAAATACGAGTTTGACAAAATAGGTGTAGTAGTCTGTGATCAGCTCACCCTTGCCGCTCACGGCTCAGCTGTCAGCTAAAAGTTCAGTCATATTTTAACTGTCGTGGTTATTTACCGTGTTAATGGTGCGAATTGTTATTTCGATCGTAACAAATTTTTACATTATTGTCTAAATTGTTTTTAACGTGCTACCTTTTTGTGCTATAACAAAATAAAAAAACTTACATTCAGTTTTTTTATTTGTTTCACAAGTTGTATCTTATGTGATTGTGTTACTTACGGGACTTAAAAAGTTTGTTTATTGTTAAGTTTTGTTCTTTTCGCTATTTGGAATCTTATTGGATATGAGTGCAGCAGCTAGATAAAAGGTAAATTATAGAATTCTGCTTAGTTTAGTTCCTATGTTTAGCGGTAAGCAACAGGTCTCCATATTGTGGTTTTGAAAATGCAAATGGATCGAACTTCCGTTACTCCATTATCGATTTAGTGTTACAAGTACCAATTAGAATTTTATAATTCAATTTAAAAATGATTCTGGTTTATTTCGAGTCAATTTCATTTCTATTAATGAATTTTTCAAAAACTAAAATATTTTTTGTAAATATTTAAGTGGTTAAAAGTGCTGTCAAGTGCAGCAGGTGTTTTTTTTATTAACGTCTACCTAATATGGTTGGTTAAAATCCGTTACTATAAAAAAACCTACTGTTTTTTTTTTAATTTGGTCTACTGAACACATATGGCTGGTTATACAAATCTCAAAGTAGTCATAATTATATAATATGTTTTGTTATTAATTTAAAAAAGGGCTTCCTGCCAATAATTTTGTTATTACTTTATTTAAATAATCTTCTGCATGTCTCCGAAACGTATTTCTGAGTTACGTTTTGTGCTACAATAGTTATGTATATGTAAACATACAGAAAATAATACGTAGTTATTTTACATATATTTTTTTACGTCGTCCTTCCATATTTCTCATTATGTTAGGCATCGTAATATGTGTCTTATTTTATTCTTTATAACAGTTGATTAAAATCATAAATGCTTAAGTCAAATGTGCACCATCAAGCACTGTTAGGCGTTACTTAATGAAAGTTATAAATTGTGATATTTATCTACCTAAATTGCTAGTTAGATATCTACTAAGTTTCTACGGTGACAGTATATTATTATGTAGTGTTATTGTAGCGTAACGAGATATAAAATATACATCGCGGTAGCCCAGGGCATCTAGGTACGCTAGATATTGGTAGGAATATGAAAGTGAACCACATAGGGTCTCCGAGATACATATACCACGGTACCACCTGAGGTTATTTTGCAGCCGGTTCTAAACCACCTGGAGTGTGTTGGGCCGTAGTTCTGTTATGGCGGTAAACTCTTAAATTAATTTTTACCTAGTTATGAACGAATTTAAACGACTTGAATCTTTTCACTAATGATCGCTTGAAAGAAATTGCTCTCGAAAGAGCGCCTATTACAGTATATAATTTTATTTTTATTTTCTCGTATCAAAATTGTCTGTACGAACTAAACACAGTATAAATCAATTCTCTGTTCTGTGTAATTTTTGAGATATAAATAAAAACAATTGAAACGATTAAAATTATAAGTTTGAAATCTAGGTCGCTACACAGTTCTCGTCTGATTACAGTCACGGTCGAATTGAACATCACAAAAGTACTTCAAGTCCAGAATTTTGTAGATTTACTGAACTATAAAACACGTAGCACATTTGCATATACATAATGCTTAATGGATATTTGTATACATGAAACTAAAGAATTATTCGCCAAGCTTAATACTAAATTCAAGGTCGTTTAAATCCCGGCTGTTTACAAATGGATTTTTAATTATATATGGGCAATTAACAGTTTTATTTGTAATACTAGCTTTCTGCCCGCGGCTTCGCCCACGTGTAATTTGGTTAAATATATAGCGTTTCTTAATGATCTCGAAAGGGCTTTCATTCACGGGCTAAAATCTTGTTACAATTGGAATTATATATAGCCTGTGTTACTCAGGGATGATGTAGCTTCACATGTACAAATGTTATCAAGATCCTGAGAGACCAGTAGTTTTGGCTGTGCGTTGTCTATCAGTCAGTCACTCAGCAACGGAAGAGTTTTATATATGTAGATTTAATCCTCCCAACGATTTATTATGTGTGCAAATGCAAACACGCACACTGTTCGAATTCGAACTCACTTCACTTGATTCGATAGGAACACACTTACATCCCTTAGACAACATTAAACTTTATATAATGGCAATAAAGCTAAAATTGATAGAGTCAATTTTATTTAGAAAAACTTTTATATGGGAAGACGGAAAGTGCTGTTTTTAGACTTTTCCCGTCAATTATTCGAATGTTTCACCTTTTAAACCTTCCCTAGACCTCCACGGACATTTCAAGACCAAGATAAGATAAATCTGTTCAGCCGTTCTTGAGTTTTAGCGGGACTAACGAACAGCAATTCATTTTTATATATATAGATATATATATACATATATACGCTTACGTAATAAAGCATACGAATCCTACTAATATTATAAATGCGAAAAATTGTTTGTTACTCCTTCACATCAATTCAGCTGAAGGAATAACACATAGGGTACTTTTTAAGTCGCGGGCAGAAGCTAGTACGCAATAAGTTTTACTTACTGTAACAAATACTATATTTTTGTGTGATGCTCAATTAAATAATTTCTTTGTAGACCACGTTAATAGTTCTTCCCTCAGGGGCTAATAGAAATAAATTTTCGGCCCTACTGACCCGCGAGCAAGCCACATATAGTTGTCCGTGCGAGAAACAGCTTAATCTTAGGTCTATTCCAGCTGCTTTTAGGGTTTGTCCCTGTGATTTATTGATTGTCATAGCAAAGCATACAGCTACTGGGAACTGGGTGCGTTTAAACTGAAAGGGGTAATTGTTGGGGATGAGTGGTATTCGAGGTATGTACACCGTTTCGCCTGAACCATACCCTGTGAGAATTTCGGCCTGTATTAAATTACGCTGCAAAACCGTTACTTTTAGTCGGGTTCCGTTACAAAGTTTAGGTGGTGAAAGATTTCTTAGAAGCATAATGGGAACGCCGACTTTAAGCGTAATTTTATGTGCAGGAAGGCCACTCGCAGCCAATGAACTCAAAAACTCGATGGGGTAGGTTGTAGCGTCATCCTGATTTACAACACAGTCATATGATGTGTAAATCACTTCATCCCCAACGATGTCCGCCAAAACATTTTCATTTATGGCTACAGCTTGGTCATTCCTAGGAGTAAGAATAGCCCGCTCACATAACCATGAATTTTCTTTATTGATTATTTCAGAGGGATCTTCGAATACGGAAGTTATGAGTTCGCCTTCTGAAAATACAACTTTGCCAAGTATATCCGGAAGGATTACCTGGCCGTCTATCTCAGGCAGAATACCATCTCCTATATTTAATAAAACGTTAGAAAATTCTTGTACATGTAAATGACCTCCCAATTGTGCTCGCATGTTTACTGTCAATTGTAACTTTTGTATTTGAGGCCATAAATAAGAGCGCTTTAGGGATGCTTTAACCTCATCGGCTCTAGTTCCCCTAGTTATGACAGGAAGGGTTTGTCGAAAATCTCCAGAAAAAAGAAACGTTACGTTACCCATTGGCCTTGCATCACGACGAATGTCTTTAAGAGTTCTGTCAACGGCCTCGACAGCTTTTTTGTTTGCCATGGTACATTCATCCCACACTATTAAACAGCAATCTTCGAAAACTTTAGCGCGGTCACTATTTCTAGTGACTGCACATGTTGGCGTTTCATAGTTATCTAGTTCGAGGGGGATTTTGAACATAGTGTGAGCTGTTTTGCCACCAGGCAATAAAGTTGCTGCAATTCCAGATGAGGCCGTTGCTAGAGCTATTTTACCCCGTCGCCTAATTTCGGCAAGAATAGCTTTAGTAACGTATGTTTTCCCTGTTCCACCAGGAGCATCCAAGAAAAACAACTTGCCATCATTGTTAAGAGCACTCTGAACTACCGTCTCAAATATTGCTCTTTGTTCCAATGTAAAATTTGTTAAATTTTCGTCGACTACGGCCCTCAATTCGGCAGAGCTATAGTTAGTCTCGGCTGTATATTCAACATTGGCGCGAGGCTGATGCGATTCTGTTTGAGGAACAGGAAGGCCGTAGTCACTCAAGGACTTGCCCATAATTGAGTATATGGTAGCCTGAATGGAACAAAGAGCACGATTAATTGCTCTTTCGTCGTTTGCATGAATTTCTTGATGGCTGTTAAGCCGCAGCGAATGTACAAAATCTTCAGACATATGCACATTATATTTCTCCCATAAGACTAATGGATCAGAGAGACTACAAAAAACTAACATGATTGAAAACAACTGTCGCAACATTTTTGGGGAATCGCTGACACAGGCCTCCTCAAGGGTGTTATCCCAGTGCTGATCTCCTTCAAGCAAGTGAAGTGCTCTAGATGCCGCTTGAAAGGTAGAATGCTGTACACCATCTACCGTTTTTAAATATGCAAATGAAGTGGGCCCAGGGACAGTGTGAAGCAATAAACGTAAGTAATAGCATTCGCCATTGCTGGGATGCACGGTGTAAACTCTACCTAATGCCGCATCTTTAAATACTCCAGGAAATCCTTCAACAGGCACACCGCGGCGTCGACGATTAAAAATACACCTCTGCTTGTTGTAAGTGTAATAGGATGGCACTTTATCGTATGTTAGCGTTTCAGCAAAATCATCTTCCTGGCATAATTTAAAAAATGCTAACAACGTTGTTCCTCTTGGGTTTTCCACGCGATCTCTGACATTATCAGGATCAAAGTAAATCCTTTGACCGTTTTCTAAATGTACACTCAAATGTACGATCGTTGGATGGCGTTCATGGATGTGAAAGCCCAGTATCCGCCATATTGCCTCTGAGGTGCTAATATATCGTCCCGTCTGATACTTTGTTACTTCGTTGCGATCTTGCAGAGCAAATGTTGCTTGGTCACTCCCTTTGTTTACGTATTTACACACGTATTTTATTGCCTGTACACTATTGCACATCTCGACGTTAATATGTGCTTTAAATGTTTTAGATAGCAAGGGTGAGTAAGGGACGACCCAACTATTGTTGATTCTTAGCTGCTGGCTCCCAATTACTGCTGTAAATCCACCCTGCTCTGGCGAACGACGACGATATAATGGATATCCATTCTCGCCCGTCTTTGTCTGTTCCGTTAATGTTCGGGGATATCGCTTAGTGCAGCGGCCATCTTTCATACAGGGAGAGTTTCTATTAATTGTGCCACATGGCCCATGAACCATATGTGTCTTTACAACATCATAAAGTATAGGGTCTTCTTCCGGGTTTGGAAACTCTGCACTAATTATGGCATCAACATCATTTGGGCGTATTTTTTCTTGCAACCACAGAAGTATATGTGCGTGCGGCAGTCCACGCTTCTGCCACTCGACGCTATACATAAAACAGGAAGATGGACCAAAAACGTTTTCTTTTGTAAGCAGAACCATAAGTAATTTCAATTTTAAATTGAAGATTCTGGCTATTATATCGTGTCGGTCATATGATTTTTGACCTGGCAATAATTCGTCTTTTATTTCTTTCCACTTGCTATTAGTAGTGAAAGTAATAAAAAGATCTGGCCGGCCAAAATTCCGCACATAGCAAAACGCATCCTGTGTTCGCTCGTGCATATAGCGCGGTCCGCCTGTGAAGCTGGATGGTAAAATAATTAATTGCCCTAAATTGTCTGTACTTCCGTCTTGTTGCATAGCATCTCTTAGGTGTACATATTCTTCGGCGCGCAACCTCCTTTGATGGGTATTTATATAAACTAACCGCTCAGTTTCAATTTTAGCGTACATGTCGACAATGAACTGGCTGAACAATCCCCGAAATCTTTGCAGGTAGATGAAATTGTTGCGTCTGATTTGAAGTAAGAACGCATACATTTGTTGAGCAGAAAGTTTAATGTCATTAGGCTGCCTTGACACTGGATTTACTTGATGTTGTTGGAAGTTATAGCCGTCTTCACCTCTGCAATAAATTAAAGGATACTGCAAAGCATCGTACGATCGATGGGTTTCCGAAATGCGTTTTAAACGGTCATCTCGAGTGTGTAAAACCACATCACGTCGCTCACATTCTTGATCGACTAAAACAACTGCTACTTCATCTACAACAGGGGCGTTGTATCTACCAGGGTGTTCGGCTACGGGTCGTCTGTCTGCATTAATGACGAATTTGTAGTTACTATACTCTCCATGCGGTATTGTTTCTAACGCAGTTTTGAAACTGTTTACGTAAGGATTTACTTGATGAAGCATGTTCTGAAGAAGTATGATTAGATTACTTTGAAGTTGCGGAAAGTGCTGGTTTCTGATGCTTGCTTGTTCTTCATAATCAGACACAAAATAAATTTGGAGGAATTTAGGCTCATTTTCGGGCAACAATGAACCAATAAGGTGATATATCTGACCCTGAATTTTAAAAGTTGGCATAAAAGGTCCATGTGAAATTTGTTTTGCTCCGATAGAAGTCATCTGGAAGGCACTATTGTATAAACGAATGTTATCTAAGAAGTGTTTTGATAGTGGATGTTCGCCATTCAGTAACGATTTCAATATTTCCGGAGGATTTTGAAACATTTCAAGATAAACTTTTCCATTTGAACAACACATTCCATTTGTCTCTTTTTGCCATTTAATAGCCTCACAAAATGCACAAACTACTTTTTCTTCAACTGAGGCAAAAGTAGCATAATCAATCATAGGGTAATACGTAAATGCACTTCTTTCTTTAACAACCCAAGGAAGAACATTGTGACCCGCTGTTAAATCATGGTATGCTTCCGAATCTTCTAAGGAACGCGAGGCCCTATTAAGCGAGCGCCGTAGCCTATCAGCATTCAAACGAACTTGACGTTGTTCTTCAGTTTCCTCACGCCGATTTAAATTTACCCTATCTCTTTCATTTTCCAAAAAAGTGTAATGATCATGACGTGAGCGATTGTAGTTTTCTCTAGCTACTTCTAAACGATGTAAGTAATGATCGTCACTCTCTGAAGCTCTAAAATTATGATGGCGATGACGATCGTTACTTAATCGTTTTTTGTACTGGGTAAATGTTTCCGAAGCCCGAGACAAAGCATGGCGCTCACGATCTGCACTCAATCGAGACTGCGTTTCGGTAAATGTTTCTGAAGCTCTCGACAAAGCATGGCGACCACGATCAGCACTTAATCGAGACTGCGTTTCGGCAAACGTTTCTGAAGCTCGCGACAAAGAATGGCGCCCACGATCTGCACTCAATCGAGACTGCGTTTCGGTAAACGTTTCTGAAGCTCTCGACAAAGCATGGCGCCCACGATCTGCACTCAATCGAGACTGCGTTTCGGTAAACGTTTCTGAAGCTCTCGACAAAGCATGGCGCCCACGATCAGCACTTAATCGAGTCTGCGTTTCGGTAAACGTTTCTGAAGCTCTCGACAAAGCATGGCGCCCACGATCTGCACTCAATCGAGACTGTGTTTCGGTAAACGTTTCTGAAGCTCGCGACAAAGTATGGCGCCCACGATCTGCACTCAATCAAGACTGCGTTTCGGCAAACGTTTCTGAAGCTCGCGACAAAGCATGGCGCCCACGATCTGCACTCAATCTAGACTGCGTTTCGGCAAAAGTTTCTGAAGCTCTCGACAAAGCATGGCGCCCACGATCAGCACTTAATCGAGACTGCGTTTCGGCAAACGTTTCTGAAGCTCGCGACAAAGCAAGACGCTCGCGGTCAGCGGACATCCGAGACTCTCTTTCTGAGGAGGTTTCTAAAGACCGAGACAGTGCATGACGTTGCCGATCTTCGCTGAGACGCAACTGTCTTTCCGCATTAGATGCCTGAGATCTAGCTAACCTTCTGCTTTTAGCTATTCTTGAATAATGCGACAAATTAGACCGTTTTCTCCTAGGCATTATTTTAATTAAATTATTTAAGATAGAGATAGGAGATGACCATATGTTCTGTCGAACAAATGCTTAACTGACTGTCAGATAAGTTTGAAACCAAAGCGAAAATACAAAATCGAACACCAACCGAACAATTAAAAATAACCAAACAATTAAATACAACCAAACAATTAAAAACAACAACCAAACATTTCAAAACAACCAAATAATTCAAAACCATATACAACACAACATTGAACAAAAGACCGAAAAAGCAGACCTAAACCAATCGAGAATCGAGACTTATGATAAATAACCATACGATTAATTTACAACATTGAAAGTTTGAACCGCACGGTAGTCATTACCCAACGAAGCATTTTAATACCGCGATCTACGTTGATGACGAATTCTATCAACGCCATCTATCGAGCACATTGTTCAACACTTCAACCACGCCCGCGCGCACTACGTTATTTGTTATTTTTGTTACCTCTCATAAGTTTTAATATTAAAATTAACTTATATTAGAACATATTTAACATTAACAGTAACAATCTATACTAATAATAAGACAGTAAAGCAGTTGAAGCAGTGATTGAAGTAAATTTTCAATTGACCATAACTTCTTTTTCTCTTAACCGATTTTGACGAAATAAAGTTTTGACAACGCTCCTAATTGTATGTAATCCAACTGTGAAAACCGCGTTTAAATCCGTTCAGTAGTTTTCAAGTTATAACGTACCAGACAGACAGACAGACAGACAGACAAGAATTCCAAAAATTGGTTTTTTGGTTTCTATGACTCTTCTTTAATTGCCTCCTTTCAGTTTTTTGGAAAAATATTTAATGTACAGTTTTTCGATTTTTACTGTCTTATTATTAGTATAGATAAATAAAAAAATGTGGAAATAATTTAAAAGTTGTGGATACTTCGCTTATCTGCACAGATTTAAGTGCATGGTGAACCCAACATGGTCCTGTAACAGATCGACTAGTGAGACAATATTGACAGTTTGCCCAAGTACCAAAACTATTGACACGACTTTGATTGCTGAGTAGTTAAAGTGACGGTGGACAATCTGACAGACCTTACATAGGTGTAGCGAAGGATGCGGTTAAAATTTATAAGACATAGACAAAGAGTGCTGATGACTAATAAGGACTGTTCCTATACAGAAGATATAGTAAAAACACTTATAATAAAAAAATAAATATATTTCTGTATCAAATCTTTAAAAACAACATATGAAAATCACACATTCTAAGATGATTTTGGCATTGCAATTTGAACTTACAATAATACCCATAGAAATGAAAAGCAAAAAGCTTTCATTACAAATTAATATTCGAAAAGACTTTTTCCCCAACCATAAAGCGGATACAGCCAAAACCTGTGTGTGCTTTTAAATCAATCAGCTTCGCAAACCGAAGCTGGTCTGTCAAGTCGTGATTATCACTATACAATAGTATTACCACAAACGGCACGAGAAAGTTGTGATACTGAAACAGTTTCCACAATGCAGAAGTAGATGAAGTGTGGAGAAATCTTTAGCTTCCTTGTAAGGAATGAAATCTTTGTGTACGCATCGGAATCGTAATTTCTAAACAACGCAGGGTTGCCAAAAGGTAATCCTTTCATTCGTGTAAATAATTTATAACTAATTTGAGACACATCTTTGAGAATATTTATATCAATGAACCGAATGACAAAAGCCGAACGACGACCTTCATAAGAGGACATTGTGTAAATTCTGTTTTTTTAGACTGTTAAGTACTGTATTGGTAGACCCTAGCGGATGAGGCTTGGCCATGTAAGACGTATGGAGAAGACCCGAAGGCTCTTTGAATGGAGACTGACTGAGCATAACTCAAGGCTGACCCCCAATGAGAGGCTGACCTTCAAAAGACCACTTGATTGGCTGTTGATGATGGACCATAGAACTACAATAAAAAGTACTATCTGAAATGTGTTTCATGAAATAAATCGATATAATTCTCAATCAAAGCTGTGTGCGAAGTGCAATATGTGAATGGTAACCCTAGATAAATAGCTCCATGGCTAGACTAAAAATACATGTGTTGCATAAAACCAGCTTTTGCTATTATTAGAAATAGCCTTAGTTTCCTTGTAAGGTATATTTTACCGTTAGGACTTGTTTTTATTATTGTTAACTGTTTGTAACCCTTTAGTTTTTACCGATTCTTATAATGGGACTAAACACTGTTTTTTACTGTATTCAGTCCGTTAGAAAGGTTAGTCAAGTCCATATTTATATATTTAAAGTCGATATTTTAATGAACGCAAATCAATTAGCGATATTATTTTAACTTTAACCAATAAAAGGCTGATCGAAGTTTAATAATCTAATATATAAAATTCTCGTGTCACAATGTTCGTTCCCGTACTCCTCCGAAACGGCTTGACCGATTCTCCTGAAATTTTGTGGCCATATTGAGTAGGTCTGAGAATCGGCAAACATCTATTTTGAGAGGTTTTCGTCGTCGGTCGAAGGTTTTGGGGTCGTAAAATATTTCTTGAGTAATCATTAGTTTTCAATACAAACACTATATTAAACTAAGAAAATTTTTGTTGCCACTTACTGAAAATATAACTGACATGATTAATTGCTATATTAGTTATAAAATTAATTTAATCCAATAATATTACAAAGCGAAAAGTCCGCAGGGCTTTTAATAAGAATGTGTCTAAAATATTGCATTAGATCAATGAGCATAATTAAAACCCGAAACAAAATTAAATTGTTTCATAACTGGGGATACTGTTGTCAAATAGGTTAGCATTCCTGAGTGCTTTCGACACTATAAAAATACGTGTAAAAATTGACGATTCAAAAGTGTCTTTATAAAGACCTACTTGATTGAAGATATTTTGAGTTTGGCAAGTGACTTCAGTCGCACGGGGCCATAATAATGGTTTTCCGATATCTGATGTAATCTAACTGAATGATATTTTAAAATATTGAATTGAAGCAGGAAACTAATATAAATTATTCATATGTATTATATACATGTTGTTCATATATTCCAGTTCACGAGACTTATGAATTGTAACGAATTTTTAAAAGAAGCTAGCTTACTCTTAAAAATATTAATTTACAGTCGAAGCTTAATATCAAATACTCATATTACACATAAAAGCTACTGGTATTTTTTCCTGCGGTGCAGGTGGGTTGTTAAAAATGACTCACAAATGCAATAAATATATATTATTCACGATGAATGAAAATATATTTAATTTGTACACAATAGAATTATGTTGTTAGCACGTTTTGCTAAGTTAATAAAATTTTATTGCGACGTTAGTTATTAGGTTGCAGAAGCACTTGTAATCAAACAAATTATAAAAAGGATTTACTTAACAAAAGAATGATGAATACAATGCTTTTTCGAGTGGTAACCATGGTAAAAACTGTGGTCAGCGTTTGTAATGAGGTCAAAGAGTAGAGTTTCTTTATAATTAAGTAATTTAAATATGAATACTTGTCAAGTCACCTTGTAGTGCTTTGACTGACTCGTGTATCGTAGGGACAAAGGTGGCTTTTATGTATTTATTTAAGGCCGAAGCTAAAATACAGCACACTTAATTAATTCTTACATCTAACAATCTCTTATATATTGTCAAAATATGTAACATTCAGTTAAGAAAATTATTAATTTGGGAGATACAGCGCGAACTGAACGTGTTTTGACGAAGGCTACTTCACGAAGGAACCTACATACCACCTGATCTGGAGGAAAATATCAGGGGCGGATAAGCTTAGCATGCATTACTGTAATCATTTTCACCCCATATTTTAAAGATCCCGTTTGGGGTGATCATAATAACCTGTAATCCCCAGTAAGATATAGTAGGAATACTGTACTCGGTTTGCTTCGTGATTTACTTAAAGTAACATCATTTATACAATGTTTTGAAATTCGTGTAGGTCTTAGTATTGACAAAACTGAACATGGTAGAATTTATAAGTATTAAAAGAAATCGGTGACTCAATTACATTTTGTTTTAGTGACATCTGCCATCTGTCCAAATAGATTAAAAATATTGCACTGGGCACACAGTTGTATGTAAATGTTTCCTTAAATAGTTTTTGTAGTTTATTTTTAATTCTACAATTACTTAACTTTGCTATTAATTTTAAATTGATTAGAGGCCACCCTAATGACGTCCATCGGTCGTTTGAAGTAATGAATGATAAAACTTTAGAATTGTAGTATAGATACAGATATGGATGTGGTGTCAAATACTTTATAATATATGGGATCTCTTATTATAATATGTATTACTTAAGTAGAGAAGAAGAAGTTTAAACTATTCTGGATAACTATGATTAACATAAGAACCGATCAGCCTCCTCACTATCATCTTTTAAATCTTCTTTTTCGAAAGCATTTGTTGTCCGTATCTAATTTGATTTTTCATATTTTTACATTTGAATTAGCTTATTTTTCCTGTTTTACTTAATTTAATGTATGTTGTGTTTGGTTTTTTTGTATATTTCGCACACTTTGCACCTGTCAAATTGTATTTAAGGTATTCTTTTGTTGTGTGGAAGTTGTTAATGTTGTGTGTTGCCTGGAAGAGATCGCTTATTAGCGATAAGACCGCCCGTAGCTCTTATACTAACATCTATTAACATAATCTACTTCTACTGTTTAAGTGCAATAAAGTGTGAATAAATAAATTATTAATAATTTCAGGAGTCCTTAGCAGAATGGGAGCGTGGTCTGGACATGCCGCCAGAGGCGTTAGGCCGCAAGTGGAGCCAAAGGAGTGCGCACGCGCAGCGGACATCCAACGACCAAACCGTCACCTCCACCAATACCACTGATGCTTGCAAACTTATAATTGTAAGTAGCTTTATCCAAAGAAAGAACTTCTCAATTCTCATGTCATACGCATAAATGTATAAATATAACATTTTTGATGAAGATTATTTGTGTCCCACCACCGTTAATTGCTCATATCCTGATGCGACAGAGACGAACAAGCGGGATCAAAATTTATTCAGTTAAGGCAGTTATACAATTGAGGTGGTTTAAAAGACTTTACGATTTAAAAAAAAGAGAAAGTAGAGGCCCAATTATCCCTCTAAGAGAGATTTAATTGGTCAGGTCAAATAGTGCCCTACTATACACTCTTGTTTATAGATTGTGGTGGTGGACTGCACTCTTGTTTATAGATTTTTGTTTAACGTCCTTTCACCAACAGTTATAAAGCGAGTGTTTATTAATTGAGTTTCCCGAACGAAGGTTAATTGGTGTTAACGCGGGCAATTTGCCAACCTTCCAGATGTTTCCGTGACAGATTGTAAACAATGTAATTTATTATAACTTATTGAATCATTATGTCTCCTTGAGACTGGTTTTTATGTAATATTTTACTATCTGATAGTTGTTATCTAATTACCATCCTAGATCCGTGGATTCGGCCTATTCACAAATGAGTTAACTATGACACAAAATACGATGAGAGAGAATTTCTTAACAGATAACATATTAAATACAAAGATGAAAACAAGGCCAATGGGGGGTTTAGATATTAAATATAACAGAAGGCTTAAATATACAAGAATAAAAAATAATAAGACAAAGTGAGGTATTTCAAGTGAAGAACGAATATTGTTTGTGTGTTATAGTGTTGCTGTGGGAGTGAGTGAGGTGAATTCTTTGATGATCCACCTCACTGAAAATATGAATATATTCTGAAATTAATGGTTTAATTAGTTTCTATTTAAATTCCAGTACATAGAAAATAAGCCAATATGGAAGTTGTCATTGTGTGGAGGTAACGCAGCGGCGGTGGCGGCGCGGGCTGGTACCAAGCTTCTACCACCAAAGATCAAGATAGTGTGGAACCCTCCCACCACTCACTACCATCACACTGAGAAGCTGCGGCTGGTGGTCACGTCTGTCAACAGTGGTAGGTTGATGATGCGATTCAATTAGGAATAAGACCGTCTATGAAAGTACGATTTGCGAAGTTACTTGTTTAGTATAACTTAGGTTTTAAGTTAAATTTGGTATTATTTCACTGAAATGATCATTTCTAAAACGTCAAAAATTGTAACAAAAAGTCTTTAACCATTCTATATCTTATAATCACCTTATAAATTATACTTAAGGACATTTACAGGGTCCATGTGAGTACGTCGTCGGACTTTACCCCTAAAAGCTCTTTAAAATTTGACCTTTTGCAGGTGCAGTTTGTAATAACGACACTCAGTTCACTTGCGGTGGGACAAGCCTTTGTATATCTTCCTATCTCGTGTGTGATGGGGTCAGACATTGTCCGGGAGGCGAAGATGAGGACGCGACCGCCTGCTCACACCGCCGGGACTCCCCACTCCTAGAGGTGTTGAGGCGGATAGCGGCTAGGAACCAGGAGTTTTTGGGTCTGGACCAGCCCGATGGGATAACGAAGCCGTCTGTTATAAGTATGTGTTTGTTATATTCATTTAAGCGTACATTAGTACTATTATAAATATTGTCCTTCCTTAAAATGCTGGACCATGGTTGATTCTTAAATAAGAATATTGTACTGTTTTAAATATAGCGAACTTCATGTATACACATAAAATAAATCATTTTGTTAACGTCACAATGTTTAATTCTCAGTGAAGATCAGCGAGAACGAGACGAAGACGAACGCGTTCGTGGAGTTCGCCAACTCCCTCCACCCGTACGGGCCTTGGTCCTACATTGTGGTGGGGATGATCGGGTGCGCTGTCATACTCATCTTCTGTCTCGCTTGGGGTAAGTCCGTCATAGTCGTGTTACTATGTCATCTGTCACCTTTTACATTCTAGTTTATTTAAAGCCCCGCATGTGTAAGTGATGGTCTCTGTGAATTTGAAAGAGACAGCAGACAATATATCGAAACCAGTTGTCAATTGTCGTTAGCAATCCGATGTTTAACAGACATTTTAAGTTTTTTTTTCTAATGTTTCTCTGTCGACACTTTGCAGAATGCTGTTGCGTGCGTTCCAAGCCGTCGGAGACGCCGCTGAACATTCCGCCCTCGTGCGTGGACCTGTCGCCTTCGGTGGCCATGACCGCTTCGTCCCAGATGTTCTCTAACCCCCTACCTTCCCCCCCGGAGTACGAACCTCCCCCGTCCTACTCCTCCCTCTTCCCCCGCGCCTTTAAGACGTCTCCGTCGCCGGTTCCCCACTGCTCCCACCAGGAGCCAGATTAGGACACGCCAAATTAGATGTCTGGGTGCGAATTGGGATTTTTACCTTAATGTTTGGGAACTGAGCTCCCTCAGTGTCAACTAAGTCTCTCGTCTGGGAGGTTTCGACAGATGGGAGAGTTAGTTCGCGCTTAGACTTAGTCAACCTGCCGAATTAACACTCAACAGTATTTGATGAAATTTTCAGATTTTTTGACAACTATAATATAATGTTCAATAGATATATCTAATTATTTAACTTACAAAGTATGTTTATCTCATTGAAAATCGTAATTTGAACCCAGAGTAGTTATGTAAGATACTCGGATAGTCAACGGGTTAGATTTTAATGAAAAGTTGTAATCAAATTATTAAAATACGTTCGCGTCTTGCGTTAAACTATTAAATATTTTTCTCTTTGTATAACTGTTTGACGGTATGAGACAAAACCCCGAAAGCCTATGAATTTACGGGTTTACGAATTGACAATAACGCCATCTATTGACAAAAACTCAAAAGCTTTTAATGTTTCGTAAAAGTACAATATTATGTTTTATAAGTTTTGGGACCAACGAGAATACACTGTGCCTTGTAGTTATTATTAACTATGTACTGACATATATGACAATTCCATTTCTATTCTTTAGAAATCTTAAAAGGGTGACCCCAGACAAGCTAAAAATACAAAATCCGTGAAAAAAGATGAACGTATTATGCGTGAACGCTTATTGTCCATACCAGAGACAAACCACTCAGATATAAATAAAACAATGCTCGTCTGGCCCCACCCTAAAACTGAAATTTGTATAGTATACTGAAAGATACGACGAGATTCCTTAGACTTGCTAAATATCCTTGTGTAGAACACAGAACTCACACTGAATGCTTAGTCTCTGAATTTAACCCTTAAGGTACGGCCTCATGGACGACGCTCGATTACAGCAACTGCTCTCACGTGGTTCACTCTTTTTTTAAAACCTTCAAGAAAGAGCTTATCATTTCACAAAACTGGAGAAGTAACGAGGAGTTTGCCCCCTCTTTGCCCCCCTCTTTTATAAAAGAACGCATGCATGAGGCCGTACCTTTATAATGTTTTGAATAATTGAATTCCTTAGTATACTTCTCAGAATTCTCAGCCCAGAGTGACAATACATTCTGAGAACTCACCTTAGCCTAAAGCTAGCTTGTCCGTTGAATTTTAATTCATATGCCCTTTGATTATCAGTGTCTAGATAACGTTACGTCAAAAGGGCAACTAAAGAGGTATGTGTGCGAATGATCTAATGTGTTCATACAGAGTGATAAACAAATACGAGGGAAAAGTTTGTGTAGTCGCTCTGTTCTACTCTATGGTCCAATATAAACCAAATTTGCGAACTCTAGTTTATGTATTAATTGCTTTATCTAGACACAGAATCAAATATAACTCTTTGATAAGCGTTATTAATTTCTTTAAATTGCCTTCGTGTTTGGAATACGCCTAAAATCAAACAAAACCACATTTATTTGTTTGACGTTTGACATATTGAGAATGGGTTAAAGAATGTTAACTACAAATCATTTCTTGTTACCTTATCTGTATAATCGCGTAGGGAGCATCCAGAAATTATAATTTCCATTATTGTAATTTAAACTAGTCTTATTAAAAGTTATATTAAATTGTTTTAAGTTAATTAAGTCTAAACATCAAAAGAGAAATAAATACTTTTTCAAATACAATTATGGTTTTCTTTAAACACCAGACCCTAATACAAAATTTTTTACACCAAGCTCATAGCTTAATCTATGACAGAATTAACAATTTCTTGTTACATTGTTTAAATATAATCATTCCTAAAACTTTAAAATAAACAACATGCAGAAAAAATTTAAACTATGACTAAACTAACAATTCCTGAGTTTCAACCGCTGCCAATAGATGTCACTGATCTTACGTAAAATTTCATTTTTAGAAATAATAAATCTATAACATTCTTTTTTTCACAATGTCATATACGCTGCAAGATCAATATTTAAGTTTCTAATTTTTATCTAATATGAAATTAAATAAGAGTTTTTACAACCAAGTGCCATCTAGTGTACTCTTTAAACATGTCCTGCACATTCAAACCACAGTTAAATGCAAGAAGTATATATATATAATCTGTGATGTATAGAGTTTAGAAAAAGCTGGGATAAACAAAAGAACATGCTTTATTGATTATTTTATTCATCAATAAATTTAATATTGTATATATATACTGTTCAAAATTACTAATTAAATCACTATATTTTGAATTTTATTATTACGTTTTGGTTTTATGATTGTTACTATAAATAAATCTCTTAAAAAGCAAAGTTGAAATGAAAATGCAAATGTTGTAAAAAGGACTTCTGAGTAAGTAAATACGAGTTTGACAAAATAGGTGTAGTAGTCTGTGATCAGCTCACCCTTGCCGCTCACGGCTCAGCTGTCAGCTAAAAGTTCAGTCATATTTTAACTGTCGTGGTTATTTACCGTGTTAATGGTGCGAATTGTTATTTCGATCGTAACAAATTTTTACATTATTGTCTAAATTGTTTTTAACGTGCTACCTTTTTGTGCTATAACAAAATAAAAAAACTTACATTCAGTTTTTTTATTTGTTTCACAAGTTGTATCTTATGTGATTGTGTTACTTACGGGACTTAAAAAGTTTGTTTATTGTTAAGTTTTGTTCTTTTCGCTATTTGGAATCTTATTGGATATGAGTGCAGCAGCTAGATAAAAGGTAAATTATAGAATTCTGCTTAGTTTAGTTCCTATGTTTAGCGGTAAGCAACAGGTCTCCATATTGTGGTTTTGAAAATGCAAATGGATCGAACTTCCGTTACTCCATTATCGATTTAGTGTTACAAGTACCAATTAGAATTTTATAATTCAATTTAAAAATGATTCTGGTTTATTTCGAGTCAATTTCATTTATATTAATGAATTTTTCAAAAACTAAAATATTTTTTTGTAAATATTTAAGTGGTTAAAAGTGCTGTCAATAATAAGAACAAGAGGCAGCAGGTTTTTTTATTAACGTCTACCTAATATGGTTGGTTAAAATCCGTCACTATAAAAAAAGCTACTGTTTTTTTTAATTTGGTCTACTGAACACATATGGCTGGTTATACAAATCTCAAAGTAGTCATAATTATATAATATGTTTTGTTATTAATTTAAAAAAGGGCTTCCTGCCAATAATTTTGTTATTACTTTATTTAAATAATCTTCTGCATGTCTCCGAAACGTATTTCTGAGTTACGTTTTGTGCTACAATAGTTATGTATATGTAAACATACAGAAAATAATACGTAGTTATTTTACATATATTTTTTTACGTCGTCCTTACATATTTCTCATTATGTTAGGCATCGTAATATGTGTCTTATTTTATTCTTTATAACAGTTGATTAAAATCATAAATGCTTAAGTCAAATGTGCACCATCAAGCACTGTTAGGCGTTACTTAATGAAAGTTATAAATTGTGATATTTATCTACCTAAATTGCTAGTTAGATATCTACTAAGTTTCTACGGTGACAGTATATTATTATGTAGTGTTATTGTAGCGTAACGAGATATAAAATATACATCGCGGTAGCCCAGGGCATCTAGGTACGCTAGATATTGGTAGGAATATGACAGTGAACCACATAGGGTCTCCGAGATACATATACCACGGTACCACCTGAGGTTATTTTGCAGCCGGTTCTAAACCACCTGGAGTGTGTTGGGCCGTAGTTCTGTTATGGCGGTAAACTCTTAAATTAATTTTTACCTAGTTATGAACGAATTTAAACGACTTGAATCTTTTCACTAATGATCGCTTGAAAGAAATTGCTCTCGAAAGAGCGCCTATTACAGTATATAATTTTATTTTTATTTTCTCGTATCAAAATTGTCTGTACGAACTAAACACAGTATAAATCAATTCTCTGTTCTGTGTAATTTTTGAGATATAAATAAAAACAATTGAAACGATTAAAATTATAAGTTTGAAATCTAGGTCGCTACACAGTTCTCGTCTGATTACAGTCACGGTCGAATTGAACATCACAAAAGTACTTCAAGTCCAGAATTTTGTAGATTTACTGAACTATAAAACACGTAGCACATTTGCATATACATAATGCTTAATGGATATTTGTATACATGAAACTAAAGAATTATTCGCCAAGCTTAATACTAAATTCAAGGTCGTTTAAATCCCGGCTGTTTACAAATGGATTTTTAATTATATATGGGCAATTAACACTAGCTGCTACGGTCAAGGCAAATATTAAATCACAGTTTTATTTGTAATATAAATAAAAAAATGTGGAAATAATTTAAAAGTTGTGGATACTTCGCTTATCTGCACAGATTTAAGTGCATGGTGAACCCAACATGGTCCTGTAACAGATCGACTAGTGAGACAATATTGACAGTTTGCCCAAGTACCAAAACTATTGACACGACTTTGATTGCTGAGTAGTTAAAGTGACGGTGGACAATCTGACAGACCTTACATAGGTGTAGCGAAGGATGCGGTTAAAATTTATAAGACATAGACAAAGAGTGCTGATGACTAATAAGGACTGTTCCTATACAGAAGATATAGTAAAAACACTTATAATAAAAAAATAGATATATTTCTGTATCAAATCTTTAAAAACAACATATGAAAATCACACATTCTAAGATGATTTTGGCATTGCAATTTGAACTTACAATAATACCCATAGAAATGAAAAGCAAAAAGCTTTCATTACAAATTAATATTCGAAAAGACTTTTTCCCCAACCATAAAGCGGATACAGCCAAAACCTGTGTGTGCTTTTAAATCAATCAGCTTCGCAAACCGAAGCTGGTCTGTCAAGTCGTGATTATCACTATACAATAGTATTACCACAAACGGCACGAGAAAGTTGTGATACTGAAACAGTTTCCACAATGCAGAAGTAGATGAAGTGTGGAGAAATCTTTAGCTTCCTTGTAAGGAATGAAATCTTTGTGTACGCATCGGAATCGTAATTTCTAAACAACGCAGGGTTGCCAAAAGGTAATCCTTTCATTCGTGTAAATAATTTATAACTAATTTGAGACACATCTTTGAGAATATTTATATCAATGAACCGAATGACAAAAGCCGAACGACGACCTTCATAAGAGGACATTGTGTAAATTCTGTTTTTTTAGACTGTTAAGTACTGTATTGGTAGACCCTAGCGGATGAGGCTTGGCCATGTAAGACGTATGGAGAAGACCCGAAGGCTCTTTGAATGGAGACTGACTGAGCATAACTCAAGGCTGACCCCCAATGAGAGGCTGACCTTCAAAAGACCACTTGATTGGCTGATGATGATGGACCATAGAACTACAATAAAAAGTACTATCTGAAATGTGTTTCATGAAATAAATCGATATAATTCTCAATCAAAGCTGTGTGCGAAGTGCAATATGTGAATGGTAACCCTAGATAAATAGCTCCATGGCTAGACTAAAAATACATGTGTTGCATAAAACCAGCTTTTGCTATTATTAGAAATAGCCTTAGTTTCCTTGTAAGGTATATTTTACCGTTAGGACTTGTTTTTATTATTGTTAACTGTTTGTAACCCTTTAGTTTTTACCGATTCTTATAATGGGACTAAACACTGTTTTTTACTGTATTCAGTCCGTTAGAAAGGTTAGTCAAGTCCATATTTATATATTTAAAGTCGATATTTTAATGAACGCAAATCAATTAGCGATATTATTTTAACTTTAACCAATAAAAGGCTGATCGAAGTTTAATAATCTAATATATAAAATTCTCGTGTCACAATGTTCGTTCCCGTACTCCTCCGAAACGGCTTGACCGATTCTCCTGAAATTTTGTGGCCATATTGAGTAGGTCTGAGAATCGGCAAACATCTATTTTGAGAGGTTTTCGTCGTCGGTCGAAGGTTTTGGGGTCGTAAAATATTTCTTGAGTAATCATTAGTTTTCAATACAAACACTATATTAAACTAAGAAAATTTTTGTTGCCACTTACTGAAAATATAACTGACATGATTAATTGCTATATTAGTTATAAAATTAATTTAATCCAATAATATTACAAAGCGAAAAGTCCGCAGGGCTTTTAATAAGAATGTGTCTAAAATATTGCATTAGATCAATGAGCATAATTAAAACCCGAAACAAAATTAAATTGTTTCATAACTGGGGATACTGTTGTCAAATAGGTTAGCATTCCTGAGTGCTTTCGACACTATAAAAATACGTGTAAAAATTGACGATTCAAAAGTGTCTTTATAAAGACCTACTTGATTGAAGATATTTTGAGTTTGGCAAGTGACTTCAGTCGCACGGGGCCATAATAATGGTTTTCCGATATCTGATGTAATCTAACTGAATGATATTTTAAAATATTGAATTGAAGCAGGAAACTAATATAAATTATTCATATGTATTATATACATGTTGTTCATATATTCCAGTTCACGAGACTTATGAATTGTAACGAATTTTTAAAAGAAGCTAGCTTACTCTTAAAAATATTAATTTACAGTCGAAGCTTAATATCAAATACTCATATTGTACACATAAAAGCTACTGGTATTTTTTCCTGCGGTGCAGGTGGGTTGTTAAAAATGACTCACAAATGCAATAAATATATATTATTCACGATGAATGAAAATATATTTAATTTGTACACAATAGAATTATGTTGTTAGCACGTTTTGCTAAGTTAATAAAATTTTATTGCGACGTTAGTTATTAGGTTGCAGAAGCACTTGTAATCAAACAAATTATAAAAAGGATTTACTTAACAAAAGAATGATGAATACAATGCTTTTTCGAGTGGTAACCATGGTAAAAACTGTGGTCAGCGTTTGTAATGAGGTCAAAGAGTAGAGTTTCTTTATAATTAAGTAATTTAAATATGAATACTTGTCAAGTCACCTTGTAGTGCTTTGACTGACTCGTGTATCGTAGGGACAAAGGTGGCTTTTATGTATTTATTTAAGGCCGAAGCTAAAATACAGCACACTTAATTAATTCTTACATCTAACAATCTCTTATATATTGTCAAAATATGTAACATTCAGTTAAGAAAATTATTAATTTGGGAGATACAGCGCGAACTGAACGTGTTTTGACGAAGGCTACTTCACGAAGGAACCTACATACCACCTGATCTGGAGGAAAATATCAGGGGCGGATAAGCTTAGCATGCATTACTGTAATCATTTTCACCCCATATTTTAAAGATCCCGTTTGGGGTGATCATAATAACCTGTAATCCCCAGTAAGATATAGTAGGAATACTGTACTCGGTTTGCTTCGTGATTTACTTAAAGTAACATCATTTATACAATGTTTTGAAATTCGTGTAGGTCTTAGTATTGACAAAACTGAACATGGTAGAATTTATAAGTATTAAAAGAAATCGGTGACTCAATTACATTTTGTTTTAGTGACATCTGCCATCTGTCCAAATAGATTAAAAATATTGCACTGGGCACACAGTTGTATGTAAATGTTTCCTTAAATAGTTTTTGTAGTTTATTTTTAATTCTACAATTACTTAACTTTGCTATTAATTTTAAATTGATTAGAGGCCACCCTAATGACGTCCATCGGTCGTTTGAAGTAATGAATGATAAAACTTTAGAATTGTAGTATAGATACAGATATGGATGTGGTGTCAAATACTTTATAATATATGGGATCTCTTATTATAATATGTATTACTTAAGTAGAGAAGAAGAAGTTTAAACTATTCTGGATAACTATGATTAACATAAGAACCGATCAGCCTCCTCACTATCATCTTTTAAATCTTCTTTTTCGAAAGCATTTGTTGTCCGTATCTAATTTGATTTTTCATATTTTTACATTTGAATTAGCTTATTTTTCCTGTTTTACTTAATTTAATGTATGTTGTGTTTGGTTTTTTTGTATATTTCGCACACTTTGCACCTGTCAAATTGTATTTAAGGTATTCTTTTGTTGTGTGGAAGTTGTTAATGTTGTGTGTTGCCTGGAAGAGATCGCTTATTAGCGATAAGACCGCCCGTAGCTCTTATACTAACATCTATTAACATAATCTACTTCTACTGTTTAAGTGCAATAAAGTGTGAATAAATAAATTATTAATAATTTCAGGAGTCCTTAGCAGAATGGGAGCGTGGTCTGGACATGCCGCCAGAGGCGTTAGGCCGCAAGTGGAGCCAAAGGAGTGCGCACGCGCAGCGGACATCCAACGACCAAACCGTCACCTCCACCAATACCACTGATGCTTGCAAACTTATAATTGTAAGTAGCTTTATCCAAAGAAAGAACTTCTCAATTCTCATGTCATACGCATAAATGTATAAATATAACATTTTTGATGAAGATTATTTGTGTCCCACCACCGTTAATTGCTCATATCCTGATGCGACAGAGACGAACAAGCGGGATCAAAATTTATTCAGTTAAGGCAGTTATACAATTGAGGTGGTTTAAAAGACTTTACGATTTAAAAAAAAGAGAAAGTAGAGGCCCAATTATCCCTCTAAGAGAGATTTAATTGGTCAGGTCAAATAGTGCCCTACTATACACTCTTGTTTATAGATTGTGGTGGTGGACTGCACTCTTGTTTATAGATTGTGATGGTGGACTGGACTCTTGTTTATAGATTGTGGTGGTGGACTGCACTCTTGTTTATAGATTGTGGTGGTGGACTGCACTCTTGTTTATAGATTTTTGTTTAACGTCCTTTCACCAACAGTTATAAAGCGAGTGTTTATTAATTGAGTTTCCCGAACGAAGGTTAATTGGTGTTAACGCGGGCAATTTGCCAACCTTCCAGATGTTTCCGTGACAGATTGTAAACAATGTAATTTATTATAACTTATTGAATCATTATGTCTCCTTGAGACTGGTTTTTATGTAATATTTTACTATCTGATAGTTGTTATCTAATTACCATCCTAGATCCGTGGATTCGGCCTATTCACAAATGAGTTAACTATGACACAAAATACGATGAGAGAGAATTTCTTAACAGATAACATATTAAATACAAAGATGAAAACAAGGCCAATGTGGGGTTTAGATATTAAATATAACAGAAGGCTTAAATATACAAGAATAAAAAATAATATGACAAAGTGAGGTATTTCAAGTGAAGAACGAATATTGTATGTGTGTTATAGTGTTGCTGTGGGAGTGAGTGAGGTGAATTCTTTGATGATCCACCTCACTGAAAATATGAATATATTCTGAAATTAATGGTTTAATTAGTTTCTATTTAAATTCCAGTACATAGAAAATAAGCCAATATGGAAGTTGTCATTGTGTGGAGGTAACGCAGCGGCGGTGGCGGCGCGGGCTGGTACCAAGCTTCTACCACCAAAGATCAAGATAGTGTGGAACCCTCCCACCACTCACTACCATCACACTGAGAAGCTGCGGCTGGTGGTCACGTCTGTCAACAGTGGTAGGTTGATGATGCGATTCAATTAGGAATAAGACCGTCTATGAAAGTACGATTTGCGAAGTTACTTGTTTAGTATAACTTAGGTTTTAAGTTAAATTTGGTATTATTTCACTGAAATGATCATTTCTAAAACGTCAAAAATTGTAACAAAAAGTCTTTAACCATTCTATATCTTATAATCACCTTATAAATTATACTTAAGGACATTTACAGGGTCCATGTGAGTACGTCGTCGGACTTTACCCCTAAAAGCTCTTTAAAATTTGACCTTTTGCAGGTGCAGTTTGTAATAACGACACTCAGTTCACTTGCGGTGGGACAAGCCTTTGTATATCTTCCTATCTCGTGTGTGATGGGGTCAGACATTGTCCGGGAGGCGAAGATGAGGACGCGACCGCCTGCTCACACCGCCGGGACTCCCCACTCCTAGAGGTGTTGAGGCGGATAGCGGCTAGGAACCAGGAGTTTTTGGGTCTGGACCAGCCCGATGGGATAACGAAGCCGTCTGTTATAAGTATGTGTTTGTTATATTCATTTAAGCGTACATTAGTACTATTATAAATATTGTCCTTCCTTAAAATGCTGGACCATGGTTGATTCTTAAATAAGAATATTGTACTGTTTTAAATATAGCGAACTTCATGTATACACATAAAATAAATCATTTTGTTAACGTCACAATGTTTAATTCTCAGTGAAGATCAGCGAGAACGAGACGAAGACGAACGCGTTCGTGGAGTTCGCCAACTCCCTCCACCCGTACGGGCCTTGGTCCTACATTGTGGTGGGGATGATCGGGTGCGCTGTCATACTCATCTTCTGTCTCGCTTGGGGTAAGTCCGTCATAGTCGTGTTACTATGTCATCTGTCACCTTTTACATTCTAGTTTATTTAAAGCCCCGCATGTGTAAGTGATGGTCTCTGTGAATTTGAAAGAGACAGCAGACAATATATCGAAACCAGTTGTCAATTGTCGTTAGCAATCCGATGTTTAACAGACATTTTAAGTTTTTTTTTCTAATGTTTCTCTGTCGACACTTTGCAGAATGCTGTTGCGTGCGTTCCAAGCCGTCGGAGACGCCGCTGAACATTCCGCCCTCGTGCGTGGACCTGTCGCCTTCGGTGGCCATGACCGCTTCGTCCCAGATGTTCTCTAACCCCCTACCTTCCCCCCCGGAGTACGAACCTCCCCCGTCCTACTCCTCCCTCTTCCCCCGCGCCTTTAAGACGTCTCCGTCGCCGGTTCCCCACTGCTCCCACCAGGAGCCAGATTAGGACACGCCAAATTAGATGTCTGGGTGCGAATTGGGATTTTTACCTTAATGTTTGGGAACTGAGCTCCCTCAGTGTCAACTAAGTCTCTCGTCTGGGAGGTTTCGACAGATGGGAGAGTTAGTTCGCGCTTAGACTTAGTCAACCTGCCGAATTAACACTCAACAGTATTTGATGAAATTTTCAGATTTTTTGACAACTATAATATAATGTTCAATAGATATATCTAATTATTTAACTTACAAAGTATGTTTATCTCATTGAAAATCGTAATTTGAACCCAGAGTAGTTATGTAAGATACTCGGATAGTCAACGGGTTAGATTTTAATGAAAAGTTGTAATCAAATTATTAAAATACGTTCGCGTCTTGCGTTAAACTATTAAATATTTTTCTCTTTGTATAACTGTTTGACGGTATGAGACAAAACCCCGAAAGCCTATGAATTTACGGGTTTACGAATTGACAATAACGCCATCTATTGACAAAAACTCAAAAGCTTTTAATGTTTCGTAAAAGTACAATATTATGTTTTATAAGTTTTGGGACCAACGAGAATACACTGTGCCTTGTAGTTATTATTAACTATGTACTGACATATATGACAATTCCATTTCTATTCTTTAGAAATCTTAAAAGGGTGACCCCAGACAAGCTAAAAATACAAAATCCGTGAAAAAAGATGAACGTATTATGCGTGAACGCTTATTGTCCATACCAGAGACAAACCACTCAGATATAAATAAAACAATGCTCGTCTGGCCCCACCCTAAAACTGAAATTTGTATAGTATACTGAAAGATACGACGAGATTCCTTAGACTTGCTAAATATCCTTGTGTAGAACACAGAACTCACACTGAATGCTTAGTCTCTGAATTTAACCCTTAAGGTACGGCCTCATGGACGACGCTCGATTACAGCAACTGCTCTCACGTGGTTCACTCTTTTTTTAAAACCTTCAAGAAAGAGCTTATCATTTCACAAAACTGGAGAAGTAACGAGGAGTTTGCCCCCTCTTTGCCCCCCTCTTTTATAAAAGAACGCATGCATGAGGCCGTACCTTTATAATGTTTTGAATAATTGAATTCCTTAGTATACTCTGAATTCTCAGCCCAGAGTGACAATACATTCTGAGAACTCACCTTAGCCTAAAGCTAGCTTGTCCGTTGAATTTTAATTCATATGCCCTTTGATTATCAGTGTCTAGATAACGTTACGTCAAAAGGGCAACTAAAGAGGTATGTGTGCGAATGATCTAATGTGTTCATACAGAGTGATAAACAAATACGAGCGAAAAGTTTGTGTAGTCGCTCTGTTCTACTCTATGGTCCAATATAAACCAAATTTGCGAACTCTAGTTTATGTATTAATTGCTTTATCTAGACACAGAATCAAATATAACTCTTTGATAAGCGTTATTAATTTCTTTAAATTGCCTTCGTGTTTGGAATACGCCTAAAATCAAACAAAACCACATTTATTTGTTTGACGTTTGACATATTGAGAATGCGTTAAAGAATGTTAACTACAAATCATTTCTTGTTACCTTATCTGTATAATCGCGTAGGGAGCATCCAGAAATTATAATTTCCATTATTGTAATTTAAACTAGTCTTATTAAAAGTTATATTAAATTGTTTTAAGTTAATTAAGTCTAAACATCAAAAGAGAAATAAATACTTTTTCAAATACAATTATGGTTTTCTTTAAACACCAGACCCTAATACAAATTTTTTTACACCAAGCTCATAGCTTAATCTATGACAGAATTAACAATTTCTTGTTACATTGTTTAAATATAATCATTCCTAAAACTTTAAAATAAACAACATGCAGAAAAAATTTAAACTATGACTAAACTAACAATTCCTGAGTTTCAACCGCTGCCAATAGATGTCACTGATCTTACGTAAAATTTCATTTTTAGAAATAATAAATCTATAACATTCTTTTTTTCACAATGTCATATACGCTGCAAGATCAATATTTAAGTTTCTAATTTTTATCTAATATGAAATTAAATAAGAGTTTTTACAACCAAGTGCCATCTAGTGTACTCTTTAAACATGTCCTGCACATTCAAACCACAGTTAAATGCAAGAAGTATATATATATAATCTGTGATGTATAGAGTTTAGAAAAAGCTGGGATAAACAAAAGAACATGCTTTATTGATTATTTTATTCATCAATAAATTTAATATTGTATATATATACTGTTCAAAATTACTAATTAAATCACTATATTTTGAATTTTATTATTACGTTTTGGTTTTATGATTGTTACTATAAATAAATCTCTTAAAAAGCAAAGTTGAAATGAAAATGCAAATGTTGTAAAAAGGACTTCTGAGTAAGTAAATACGAGTTTGACAAAATAGGTGTAGTAGTCTGTGATCAGCTCACCCTTGCCGCTCACGGCTCAGCTGTCAGCTAAAAGTTCAGTCATATTTTAACTGTCGTGGTTATTTACCGTGTTAATGGTGCGAATTGTTATTTCGATCGTAACAAATTTTTACATTATTGTCTAAATTGTTTTTAACGTGCTACCTTTTTGTGCTATAACAAAATAAAAAAACTTACATTCAGTTTTTTTATTTGTTTCACAAGTTGTATCTTATGTGATTGTGTTACTTACGGGACTTAAAAAGTTTGTTTATTGTTAAGTTTTGTTCTTTTCGCTATTTGGAATCTTATTGGATATGAGTGCAGCAGCTAGATAAAAGGTAAATTATAGAATTCTGCTTAGTTTAGTTCCTATGTTTAGCGGTAAGCAACAGGTCTCCATATTGTGGTTTTGAAAATGCAAATGGATCGAACTTCCGTTACTCCATTATCGATTTAGTGTTACAAGTACCAATTAGAATTTTATAATTCAATTTAAAAATGATTCTGGTTTATTTCGAGTCAATTTCATTTCTATTAATGAATTTTTCAAAAACTAAAATATTTTTTGTAAATATTTAAGTGGTTAAAAGTGCTGTCAAGTGCAGCAGGTGTTTTTTTTATTAACGTCTACCTAATATGGTTGGTTAAAATCCGTTACTATAAAAAAAGCTACTGTTTTTTTTAATTTGGTCTACTGAACACATATGGCTGGTTATACAAATCTCAAAGTAGTCATAATTATATAATATGTTTTGTTATTAATTTAAAAAAGGGCTTCCTGCCAATAATTTTGTTATTACTTTATTTTAATAACCTTCTGCATGTCTCCGAAACGTATTTCTGAGTTACGTTTTGTGCTACAATAGTTATGTATATGTAAACATACAGAAAATAATACGTAGTTATTTTACATATATTTTTTTACGTCGTCCTTACATATTTCTCATTATGTTAGGCATCGTAATATGTGTCTTATTTTATTCTTTATAACAGTTGATTAAAATCATAAATGCTTAAGTCAAATGTGCACCATCAAGCACTGTTAGGCGTTACTTAATGAAAGTTATAAATTGTGATATTTATCTACCTAAATTGCTAGTTAGATATCTACTAAGTTTCTACGGTGACAGTATATTATTATGTAGTGTTATTGTAGCGTAACGAGATATAAAATATACATCGCGGTAGCCCAGGGCATCTAGGTACGCTAGATATTGGTAGGAATATGAAAGTGAACCACATAGGGTCTCCGAGATACATATACCACGGTACCACCTGAGGTTATTTTGCAGCCGGTTCTAAACCACCTGGAGTGTGTTGGGCCGTAGTTCTGTTATGGCGGTAAACTCTTAAATTAATTTTTAGCTAGTTATGAACGAATTTAAACGACTTGAATCTTTTCACTAATGATCGCTTGAAAGAAATTGCTCTCGAAAGAGCGCCTATTACAGTATATAATTTTATTTTTATTTTCTCGTATCAAAATTGTCTGTACGAACTAAACACAGTATAAATCAATTCTCTGTTCTGTGTAATTTTTGAGATATAAATAAAAACAATTGAAACGATTAAAATTATAAGTTTGAAATCTAGGTCGCTACACAGTTCTCGTCTGATTACAGTCACGGTCGAATTGAACATCACAAAAGTACTTCAAGTCCAGAATTTTGTAGATTTACTGAACTATAAAACACGTAGCACATTTGCATATACATAATGCTTAATGGATATTTGTATACATGAAACTAAAGAATTATTCGCCAAGCTTAATACTAAATTCAAGGTCGTTTAAATCCCGGCTGTTTACAAATGGATTTTTAATTATATATGGGCAATTAACACTAGCTGCTACGGTCAAGGCAAATATTAAATCACAGTTTTATTTGTAATATAAATAAAAAAATGTGGAAATAATTTAAAAGTTGTGGATACTTCGCTTATCTGCACAGATTTAAGTGCATGGTGAACCCAACATGGTCCTGTAACAGATCGACTAGTGAGACAATATTGACAGTTTGCCCAAGTACCAAAACTATTGACACGACTTTGATTGCTGAGTAGTTAAAGTGACGGTGGACAATCTGACAGACCTTACATAGGTGTAGCGAAGGATGCGGTTAAAATTTATAAGACATAGACAAAGAGTGCTGATGACTAATAAGGACTGTTCCTATACAGAAGATATAGTAAAAACACTTATAATAAAAAAATAGATATATTTCTGTATCAAATCTTTAAAAACAACATATGAAAATCACACATTCTAAGATGATTTTGGCATTGCAATTTGAACTTACAATAATACCCATAGAAATGAAAAGCAAAAAGCTTTCATTACAAATTAATATTCGAAAAGACTTTTTCCCCAACCATAAAGCGGATACAGCCAAAACCTGTGTGTGCTTTTAAATCAATCCGCTTCGCAAACCGAAGCTGGTCTGTCAAGTCGTGATTATCACTATACAATAGTATTACCACAAACGGCAAACGAAAGTTGTGATACTGAAACAGTTTCCACAATGCAGAAGTAGATGAAGTGTGGAGAAATCTTTAGCTTCCTTGTAAGGAATGAAATCTTTGTGTACGCATCGGAATCGTAATTTCTAAACAACGCAGGGTTGCCAAAAGGTAATCCTTTCATTCGTGTAAATAATTTATAACTAATTTGAGACACATCTTTGAAAATATTTATATCAATGAACCGAATGACAAAAGCCGAATGACCTTCATAAGAGGACATTGTGTAAATTCTGTTTTTTTAGACTGTTAAGTACTGTATTGGTAGACCCTAGCGGATGAGGCTTGGCCATGTAAGACGTATGGAGAAGACCCGAAGGCTCTTTGAATGGAGACTGACTGAGCATAACTCAAGGCTGACCCCCAATGAGAGGCTGACCTTCAAAAGACCACTTGATTGGCTGATGATGATGGACCATAGAACTACAATAAAAAGTACTATCTGAAATGTGTTTCATGAAATAAATCGATATAATTCTCAATCAAAGCTGTGTGCGAAGTGCAATATGTGAATGGTAACCCTAGATAAATAGCTCCATGGCTAGACTAAAAATACATGTGTTGCATAAAACCAGCTTTTGCTATTATTAGAAATAGCCTTAGTTTCCTTGTAAGGTATATTTTACCGTTAGGACTTGTTTTTATTATTGTTAACTGTTTGTAACCCTTTAGTTTTTACCGATTCTTATAATGGGACTAAACACTGTTTTTTACTGTATTCAGTCCGTTAGAAAGGTTAGTCAAGTCCATATTTATATATTTAAAGTCGATATTTTAATGAACGCAAATCAATTAGCGATATTATTTTAACTTTAACCAATAAAAGGCTGATCGAAGTTTAATAATCTAATATATAAAATTCTCGTGTCACAATGTTCGTTCCCGTACTCCTCCGAAACGGCTTGACCGATTCTCCTGAAATTTTGTGGCCATATTGAGTAGGTCTGAGAATCGGCAAACATCTATTTTGAGAGGTTTTCGTCGTCGGTCGAAGGTTTTGGGGTCGTAAAATATTTCTTGAGTAATCATCAATACAAACACTATATTAAACTAAGAAAATTTTTGTTGCCACTTACTGAAAATATAACTGACATGATTAATTGCTATATTAGTTATAAAATTAATTTAATCCAATAATATTACAAAGCGAAAAGTCCGCAGGGCTTTTAATAAGAATGTGTCTAAAATATTGCATTAGATCAATGAGCATAATTAAAACCCGAAACAAAATTAAATTGTTTCATAACTGGGGATACTGTTGTCAAATAGGTTAGCATTCCTGAGTGCTTTCGACACTATAAAAATACGTGTAAAAATTGACGATTCAAAAGTGTCTTTATAAAGACCTACTTGATTGAAGATATTTTGAGTTTGGCAAGTGACTTCAGTCGCACGGGGCCATAATAATGGTTTTCCGATATCTGATGTAATCTAACTGAATGATATTTTAAAATATTGAATTGAAGCAGGAAACTAATATAAATTATTCATATGTATTATATACATGTTGTTCATATATTCCAGTTCACGAGACTTATGAATTGTAACGAATTTTTAAAAGAAGCTAGCTTACTCTTAAAAATATTAATTTACAGTCGAAGCTTAATATCAAATACTCATATTACACATAAAAGCTACTGGTATTTTTTCCTGCGGTGCAGGTGGGTTGTTAAAAATGACTCACAAATGCAATAAATATATATTATTCACGATGAATGAAAATATATTTAATTTGTACACAATAGAATTATGTTGTTAGCACGTTTTGCTAAGTTAATAAAATTTTATTGCGACGTTAGTTATTAGGTTGCAGAAGCACTTGTAATCAAACAAATTATAAAAAGGATTTACTTAACAAAAGAATGATGAATACAATGCTTTTTCGAGTGGTAACCATGGTAAAAACTGTGGTCAGCGTTTGTAATGAGGTCAAAGAGTAGAGTTTCTTTATAATTAAGTAATTTAAATATGAATACTTGTCAAGTCACCTTGTAGTGCTTTGACTGACTCGTGTATCGTAGGGACAAAGGTGGCTTTTATGTATTTATTTAAGGCCGAAGCTAAAATACAGCACACTTAATTAATTCTTACATCTAACAATCTCTTATATATTGTCAAAATATGTAACATTCAGTTAAGAAAATTATTAATTTGGGAGATACAGCGCGAACTGAACGTGTTTTGACGAAGGCTACTTCACGAAGGAACCTACATACCACCTGATCTGGAGGAAAATATCAGGGGCGGATAAGCTTAGCATGCATTACTGTAATCATTTTCACCCCATATTTTAAAGATCCCGTTTGGGGTGATCATAATAACCTGTAATCCCCAGTAAGATATAGTAGGAATACTGTACTCGGTTTGCTTCGTGATTTACTTAAAGTAACATCATTTATACAATGTTTTGAAATTCGTGTAGGTCTTAGTATTGACAAAACTGAACATGGTAGAATTTATAAGTATTAAAAGAAATCGGTGACTCAATTACATTTTGTTTTAGTGACATCTGCCATCTGTCCAAATAGATTAAAAATATTGCACTGGGCACACAGTTGTATGTAAATGTTTCCTTAAATAGTTTTTGTAGTTTATTTTTAATTCTACAATTACTTAACTTTGCTATTAATTTTAAATTGATTAGAGGCCACCCTAATGACGTCCATCGGTCGTTTGAAGTAATGAATGATAAAACTTTAGAATTGTAGTATAGATACAGATATGGATGTGGTGTCAAATACTTTATAATATATGGGATCTCTTATAATAATATGTATTACTTAAGTAGAGAAGAAGAAGTTTAAACTATTCTGGATAACTATGATTAACATAAGAACCGATCAGCCTCCTCACTATCATCTTTTAAATCTTCTTTTTCGAAAGCATTTGTTGTCCGTATCTAATTTGTTGTGTTTGGTTTTTTTGTATATTTCGCACACTTTGCACCTGTCAAATTGTATTTAAGGTATTCTTTTGTTGTGTGGAAGTTGTTAATGTTGTGTGTTGCCTGGAAGAGATCGCTTATTAGCGATAAGACCGCCCGTAGCTCTTATACTAACATCTATTAACATAATCTACTTCTACTGTTTAAGTGCAATAAAGTGTGAATAAATAAATTATTAATAATTTCAGGAGTCCTTAGCAGAATGGGAGCGTGGTCTGGACATGCCGCCAGAGGCGTTAGGCCGCAAGTGGAGCCAAAGGAGTGCGCACGCGCAGCGGACATCCAACGACCAAACCGTCACCTCCACCAATACCACTGATGCTTGCAAACTTATAATTGTAAGTAGCTTTATCCAAAGAAAGAACTTCTCAATTCTCATGTCATACGCATAAATGTATAAATATAACATTTTTGATGAAGATTATTTGTGTCCCACCACCGTTAATTGCTCATATCCTGATGCGACAGAGACGAACAAGCGGGATCAAAATTTATTCAGTTAAGGCAGTTATACAATTGAGGTGGTTTAAAAGACTTTACGATTTAAAAAAAAGAGAAAGTAGAGGCCCAATTATCCCTCTAAGAGAGATTTAATGGGTCAGGTCAAATAGTGCCCTACTATACACTCTTGTTTATAGATTGTGGTGGTGGACTGCACTCTTGTTTATAGATTGTGATGGTGGACTGCACTCTTGTTTATAGATTGTGGTGGTGGACTGCACTCTTGTTTATAGATTGTGATGGTGGACTGCACTCTTGTTTATAGATTGTGGTGGTGGACTGCACTCTTGTTTATAGATTGTGATGGTGGACTGCACTCTTGTTTATAGATTGTGGTGGTGGACTGCACTCTTGTTTATAGATTGTGGTGGTGGACTGCACTCTTGTTTATAGATTGTGATGGTGGACTGCACTCTTGTTTATAGGTTGTGGTGGTGGACTGCACTATTGTTTATAGATTTTTGTTTAACGTCCTTTCACCAACAGTTATAAAGCGAGTGTTTATTAATTGAGTTTCCCGAACGAAGGTTAATTGGTGTTAACGCGGGCAATTGGCCAACCTTCCAGATGTTTCCGCGACAGATTGTAAACAATGTAATTTATTATAACTTATTGAATCATTATGTCTCCTTGAGACTGGTTTTTATGTAATATTTTACTATCTGATAGTTGTTATCTAATTACCATCCTAGATCCGTGGATTCGGCCTATTCACAAATGAGTTAACTATGACACAAAATACGATGAGAGAGAATTTCTTAACAGATAACATATTAAATACAAAGATGAAAACAAGGCCAATGTGGGGTTTAGATATTAAATATAACAGAAGGCTTAAATATACAAGAATAAAAAATAATATGACAAAGTGAGGTATTTCAAGTGAAGAACGAATATTGTTTGTGTGTTATAGTGTTGCTGTGGGAGTGAGTGAGGTGAATTCTTTGATGATCCACCTCACTGAAAATATGAATATATTCTGAAATTAATGGTTTAATTAGTTTCTATTTAAATTCCAGTACATAGAAAATAAGCCAATATGGAAGTTGTCATTGTGTGGAGGTAACGCAGCGGCGGTGGCGGCGCGGGCTGGTACCAAGCTTCTACCACCAAAGATCAAGATAGTGTGGAACCCTCCCACCACTCACTACCATCACACTGAGAAGCTGCGGCTGGTGGTCACGTCTGTCAACAGTGGTAGGTTGATGATGCGATTCAATTAGGAATAAGACCGTCTATGAAAGTACGATTTGCGAAGTTACTTGTTTAGTATAACTTAGGTTTTAAGTTAAATTTGGTATTATTTCACTGAAATGATCATTTCTAAAACGTCAAAAATTGTAACAAAAAGTCTTTAACCATTCTATATCTTATAATCACCTTATAAATTATACTTAAGGACATTTACAGGGTCCATGTGAGTACGTCGTCGGACTTTACCCCTAAAAGCTCTTTAAAATTTGACCTTTTGCAGGTGCAGTTTGTAATAACGACACTCAGTTCACTTGCGGTGGGACAAGCCTTTGTATATCTTCCTATCTCGTGTGTGATGGGGTCAGACATTGTCCGGGAGGCGAAGATGAGGACGCGACCGCCTGCTCACACCGCCGGGACTCCCCACTCCTAGAGGTGTTGAGGCGGATAGCGGCTAGGAACCAGGAGTTTTTGGGTCTGGACCAGCCCGATGGGATAACGAAGCCGTCTGTTATAAGTATGTGTTTGTTATATTCATTTAAGCGTACATTAGTACTATTATAAATATTGTCCTTCCTTAAAATGCTGGACCATGGTTGATTCTTAAATAAGAATATTGTACTGTTTTAAATATAGCGAACTTCATGTATACACATAAAATAAATCATTTTGTTAACGTCACAATGTTTAATTCTCAGTGAAGATCAGCGAGAACGAGACGAAGACGAACGCGTTCGTGGAGTTCGCCAACTCCCTCCACCCGTACGGGCCTTGGTCCTACATTGTGGTGGGGATGATCGGGTGCGCTGTCATACTCATCTTCTGTCTCGCTTGGGGTAAGTCCGTCATAGTCGTGTTACTATGTCATCTGTCACCTTTTACATTCTAGTTTATTTAAAGCCCCGCATGTGTAAGTGATGGTCTCTGTGAATTTGAAAGAGACAGCAGACAATATATCGAAACCAGTTGTCAATTGTCGTTAGCAATCCGATGTTTAACAGACATTTTAAGTTTTTTTTTCTAATGTTTCTCTGTCGACACTTTGCAGAATGCTGTTGCGTGCGTTCCAAGCCGTCGGAGACGCCGCTGAACATTCCGCCCTCGTGCGTGGACCTGTCGCCTTCGGTGGCCATGACCGCTTCGTCCCAGATGTTCTCTAACCCCCTACCTTCCCCCCCGGAGTACGAACCTCCCCCGTCCTACTCCTCCCTCTTCCCCCGCGCCTTTAAGACGTCTCCGTCGCCGGTTCCCCACTGCTCCCACCAGGAGCCAGATTAGGACACGCCAAATTAGATGTCTGGGTGCGAATTGGGATTTTTACCTTAATGTTTGGGAACTGAGCTCCCTCAGTGTCAACTAAGTCTCTCGTCTGGGAGGTTTCGACAGATGGGAGAGTTAGTTCGCGCTTAGACTTAGTCAACCTGCCGAATTAACACTCAACAGTATTTGATGAAATTTTCAGATTTTTTGACAACTATAATATAATGTTCAATAGATATATCTAATTATTTAACTTACAAAGTATGTTTATCTCATTGAAAATCGTAATTTGAACCCAGAGTAGTTATGTAAGATACTCGGATAGTCAACGGGTTAGATTTTAATGAAAAGTTGTAATCAAATTATTAAAATACGTTCGCGTCTTGCGTTAAACTATTAAATATTTTTCTCTTTGTATAACTGTTTGACGGTATGAGACAAAACCCCGAAAGCCTATGAATTTACGGGTTTACGAATTGACAATAACGCCATCTATTGACAAAAACTCAAAAGCTTTTAATGTTTCGTAAAAGTACAATATTATGTTTTATAAGTTTTGGGACCAACGAGAATACACTGTGCCTTGTAGTTATTATTAACTATGTACTGACATATATGACAATTCCATTTCTATTCTTTAGAAATCTTAAAAGGGTGACCCCAGACAAGCTAAAAGTACAAAATCCGTGAAAAAAGATGAACGTATTATGCGTGAACGCTTATTGTCCATACCAGAGACAAACCACTCAGATATAAATAAAACAATGCTCGTCTGGCCCCACCCTAAAACTGAAATTTGTATAGTATACTGAAAGATACGACGAGATTCCTTAGACTTGCTAAATATCCTTGTGTAGAACACAGAACTCACACTGAATGCTTAGTCTCTGAATTTAACCCTTAAGGTACGGCCTCATGGACGACGCTCGATTACAGCAACTGCTCTCACGTGGTTCACTCTTTTTTTAAAACCTTCAAGAAAGAGCTTATCATTTCACAAAACTGGAGAAGTAACGAGGAGTTTGCCCCCTCTTTGCCCCCCTCTTTTATAAAAGAACGCATGCATGAGGCCGTACCTTTATAATGTTTTGAATAATTGAATTCCTTAGTATACTCTGAATTCTCAGCCCAGAGTGACAATACATTCTGAGAACTCACCTTAGCCTAAAGCTAGCTTGTCCGTTGAATTTTAATTCATATGCCCTTTGATTATCAGTGTCTAGATAACGTTACGTCAAAAGGGCAACTAAAGAGGTATGTGTGCGAATGATCTAATGTGTTCATACAGAGTGATAAACAAATACGAGCGAAAAGTTTGTGTAGTCGCTCTGTTCTACTCTATGGTCCAATATAAACCAAATTTGCGAACTCTAGTTTATGTATTAATTGCTTTATCTAGACACAGAATCAAATATAACTCTTTGATAAGCGTTATTAATTTCTTTAAATTGCCTTCGTGTTTGGAATACGCCTAAAATCAAACAAAACCACATTTATTTGTTTGACGTTTGACATATTGAGAATGGGTTAAAGAATGTTAACTACAAATCATTTCTTGTTACCTTATCTGTATAATCGCGTAGGGAGCATCCAGAAATTATAATTTCCATTATTGTAATTTAAACTAGTCTTATTAAAAGTTATATTAAATTGTTTTAAGTTAATTAAGTCTAAACATCAAAAGAGAAATAAATACTTTTTCAAATACAATTATGGTTTTCTTTAAACACCAGACCCTAATACAAAATTTTTTACACCAAGCTCATAGCTTAATCTATGACAGAATTAACAATTTCTTGTTACATTGTTTAAATATAATCATTCCTAAAACTTTAAAATAAACAACATGCAGAAAAAATTTAAACTATGACTAAACTAACAATTCCTGAGTTTCAACCGCTGCCAATAGATGTCACTGATCTTACGTAAAATTTCATTTTTAGAAATAATAAATCTATAACATTCTTTTTTTCACAATATCATATACGCTGCAAGATCAATATTTAAGTTTCTAATTTTTATCTAATATGAAATTAAATAAGAGTTTTTACAACCAAGTGCCATCTAGTGTACTCTTTAAACATGTCCTGCACATTCAAACCACAGTTAAATGCAAGAAGTATATATATATAATCTGTGATGTATAGAGTTTAGAAAAAGCTGGGATAAACAAAAGAACATGCTTTATTGATTATTTTATTCATCAATAAATTTAATATTGTATATATATACTGTTCAAAATTACTAATTAAATCACTATATTTTGAATTTTATTATTACGTTTTGGTTTTATGATTGTTACTATAAATAAATCTCTTAAAAAGCAAAGTTGAAATGAAAATGCAAATGTTGTAAAAAGGACTTCTGAGTAAGTAAATACGAGTTTGACAAAATAGGTGTAGTAGTCTGTGATCAGCTCACCCTTGCCGCTCACGGCTCAGCTGTCAGCTAAAAGTTCAGTCATATTTTAACTGTCGTGGTTATTTACCGTGTTAATGGTGCGAATTGTTATTTCGATCGTAACAAATTTTTACATTATTGTCTAAATTGTTTTTAACGTGCTACCTTTTTGTGCTATAACAAAATAAAAAAACTTACATTCAGTTTTTTTATTTGTTTCACAAGTTGTATCTTATGTGATTGTGTTACTTACGGGACTTAAAAAGTTTGTTTATTGTTAAGTTTTGTTCTTTTCGCTATTTGGAATCTTATTGGATATGAGTGCAGCAGCTAGATAAAAGGTAAATTATAGAATTCTGCTTAGTTTAGTTCCTATGTTTAGCGGTAAGCAACAGGTCTCCATATTGTGGTTTTGAAAATGCAAATGGATCGAACTTCCGTTACTCCATTATCGATTTAGTGTTACAAGTACCAATTAGAATTTTATAATTCAATTTAAAAATGATTCTGGTTTATTTCGAGTCAATTTCATTTCTATTAATGAATTTTTCAAAAACTAAAATATTTTTTTGTAAATATTTAAGTGGTTAAAAGTGCTGTCAATAATAAGAACAAGAGGCAGCAGGTTTTTTTATTAACGTCTACCTAATATGGTTGGTTAAAATCCGTCACTATAAAAAAAGCTACTGTTTTTTTTAATTTGGTCTACTGAACACATATGGCTGGTTATACAAATCTCAAAGTAGTCATAATTATATAATATGTTTTGTTATTAATTTAAAACACTTTTAACCACTGCTAGCGGGTATACGTTGGTATAATTATTATTAATGCAATAAAATGTATTGAACGCGAACTTGAGCGGTTTTAAATGCGCAAATATTGTTTTATTTCTCATTTATTTGTATTATAAATGACGTACGTACGTTTAAATGTAACGATTGTTCGTTTTAATTAATATTTATATATGCACAATGAATTAGGGGTCAATAGATTAGAATGTTGTTTTTATAATTTTATTAATTAAATTTGCGTGGTTGTGATTTTTCCCCGTTTTTTTTTTAATTACCGCTACTTAACATCTGAATGCTTTAAATCTTCAAAGTTTTGAACAGACTTTTTCAGTATTGTAGATCCATTATAATATAATTAATTTGGTTAGGCTTCGGGATGAAGGCGGTGTTTCTTTTTGACTATGGTACACGGTTTGATAAGTACTCGACTGGTGATTTTATTTTATAAGATACCAGTCATCACAAGACATCAATATTCATCGACTTCTTGACGTACACGATACTATGTTGAAGAGATAAATTGTATTTTTAACAGTAGTTTATAAAAAATTTTAGTTATTTTCGATTATAAAAGTGGGTAGATGAAAATTTCTCACTCGGATGTAGGTACATAAACAGCAGGTTTTATAATAGTTTCGTCAAGTACATATGATCACTTTGATTTTTGACCGTACCAAGTTCTACCGTTTAGGGCAGTGTTTCCCAAACTTTTTATGCTTACATCATTTTTAACATGGAACAATGGTTTGTTAATGACGATTTAAAATGATACCTCATAATTACAGCATTTTTATGATGATTTTGTTATATCAGTCACCGTTATCTTGCATTTCATTTAAATGCAAGAAAATGTGAAGGTCGTGAGGTGTCATTTTTAAATTTCCTCTTAATTATTAAATCGGCCCCTTGTGCGGCATGGACCACGTTGGCAGTCGGTTTAAGTCTTTACTAATATTATAAATGCAAAAGTATGTATGTTACGCTTTAACGGTTATACTACTTAACCGATTTCGATGAAATTTAGTATAGGCATACACTAGACTTAGCCCAAAAGCTAAAGCTTAACTTTGGTATCGTCTATTTACTCATTATTATACGAAGCTTAAAAAAACTCATTTTTAAATTTACGTAATGGACTTCCATTTATCTATCGTTAGAGGGTAAATAGATGACAAATCATGTATGTTAATTATATTTTTTCTACACAATATAAATTACGTCGATTATTAATTATCATATGAAAAAGTATTTTGCATTAATTATATTCATTATCGTTAATTTAAACTCTTAATGTGGTGAAAAAAATAATGGCTCGATTGTGTAATCTACAGATTTATATATTTTACAGTCATATATTTATTTAAACACACAAGGCATGTATAGCATTGCAGGTATGCACAGAAAAGAAAGAATGTTGACTAACAAATCAATTATATTCTATAACTTACACAGAATATTTTGTGTGACACACTTTGTAAGCCTCCTGGTAGTCCTGGTAGGTCCCTCGAAGTGATCCGCCTTCTCGTTTGCCTCCTCTTACATAAAAATGCAAAGACACGAAAGTATGAAAGAATAAAACTAATAAAGAAACGTTTTGCTTTTGGAGTCTATTGGCGAAACATGTAAAATTTATATTTGATTCATTGTTTACCAAGTAATATGAGTATTTGGTGTTTTAAATTGTCTATGCTGTGGATATCGTTCTTGACGTTCGCGAGTAATGTGTTGGGATTGGTATTTTTCCCGGTAATAAGCCCGGCTTCTCGTGAAATATAGTAGAATCTTACTTATTTAATAAGGCACACCAACAACACACATACAAACATAACCCGAACAAAATTACAAAAAAAAAACACACAAGGCATGTATGTGCATAAATTATAGGGATGCACAGCATTACAGGTATGAACAATTTGAAAAAACAACTAAACAAGTATATATAAAACAAAAAATAAAGAAACCTCTACACACAAAAATAAAACAAAAATGAATGGACGTTCCTAAATTGGAGTCTATTTGCGAAACAATCTTATAATAAAATTAATTATAATATAATTATATAAAAAAATATAATTAAGTCACAAGTTACTTATCTCGACTTTGACATGCTGTCAAAGGTAAAATAGTTATCAAGATGATTCGGCGAAGTATTTATTTATACGTTTGTATAATAATTTGTATTTTTGTTATGTGTTGCTTCCCCCTTATTAATTTGGACTATATATTCTGACATGTGAAAATTAATCTGTGCTCATATATAACGTTCTCGTATTCACGTACACCTCCGAAACGGCTTGACCGATTCTCATGAAATTCTGTGAGCATATTGAGCAGGTGAATCGGCCAACATCTATTTTTTTAATACCTCATGTACAGTGCACAGTGCACAGCGCGGAGTAGGGATGAACGAAATCTTCTGTTTGTCTAAAACAATAAGACTTTTTCTCACTCTCTTTTGTCGGCCTTTTTTTCTTTATGCATTAATGTGTGACAATTATCTTGCTATCTCAGTGTAACTCTCATATTAACTATTTCTTATTAATGATTAAATTATTAATGTTGAGCGTATTTTGCACTATAAGTTGATATTCAAAGACTAGAAATTACTTAATATGTGACAAAACAAAGTTTGCCGAGTCACCTAGTTATATATAAATAGCAAATTATTAATTAGCAAAATATTAATTGCATACTCCCGCCCGCAGATTCGTGTCCTTTTTTTTGTAACGCGTTTTGACCAAAAAAGACGTACATTTGTTTTTTGTATGACTGAGTTTAGAAAGCAATAACTTAAACGATAGTTATTTAATCAACCGGCCAACTGATAATATTTATTGCTCTCCCGTCACGACTAACAATTATATATATTTAATCCACAACACAAAATATAGGGAAAGTACAAAACCTATCAAAATAAAAAAAAAATCTTTATTCATATAGTCTGTCCTTAGATATATTTGGCCTAAGTAGAAATATTTGAAAAAAAAAAACTAAGACTCAACCTCGCACACTCACTCACACAGCAACACCATTGCACACACACACTTAAATGCTCGTTCTTCATATAATATACTCCACTTGTTCATATGTATATTTTTAATTTTTTTTTTTTTCGTGTTTCCTTTTATAATTTTTTTTTCTGATCTTAGATTTTATTCCGGTTCTATGTTTTAACCTTATTTTGGCTTTATTTTCAATCTATTTTTATAGTGTAAACTTTTATAGGTTTAGGAAATAAAAAATAAAATAAAATATGGCACACTTATGAATCGTCAAAAAAAAAACAAAAACTTATAAAAAAAATGACTACTAAAACACACACTTTGGTAATTGTCAAAATATTTCGTCACAATCAGCTGTTTGATGTCGGCCATATTCATAACGAAGTTTAAGTAGGGTCCGGACCTCTAGAACATTATTTTTTTTCGAGTGATGTGCTAACCGCCCATGGGCACCTGCTAAGCTTTATAGAACAGTTTTGCGCGTTTACGAATATAAATTTTTGACAATCCCAATTAAACTGTGCTATAACTTTTAATTAATAATACCGAAAATTAAGTTTACGAATAAGCTAGATTTAAATAGATTACGATTAATGTCAGAAAACTAAAAAAATAAATAAAAAGATTTGGTCGCCTTGGCAATTTCCTCGCTGTTGTGTCGTATACGCTGAGCGAGAAAAGCACCAGCTCTTGTTTCACCTACTTGATTCCTCAATAAGCGACTTGTGCCCCAAGGTCCATGTCCCCAAAGTTAACAATATCAAAGTTGGCGGAATGACTTTGGTACTTTGACCCTATTTCTGCCTGAAAATCCCGTAATTTAGTTCCAATATACCGTTCTAACCGAATACCGGATTCGTTAAGGCCGAAGTTCGGTTGTGCCGAATGTAAAACGAAGTTCGGCATTCCTACCATTAACAATACGGTAACATGTGTGTCAATGCGACCTCAGAGATCACCTTTCACTTGTAATTTTGTGGCCAACTCGAGGTTTTAATGTTTTATTGTGTAATTTATAACGTCCCAGTTGTTGGCAGAATCAATACTGATTTGATATTGATTTAGTCACAACTAAAACAGATATCGGTTAGCGTTTTTGGGATTCATAAGGTGATTATTGATTTAAAAAGTAGAGGGGGGTGAACGAGTGGGGGGTGACATCAAAACACCTTTTTTTATTAAATGTCCTGACGCCTGCATCTTATATATTTTTACCAAAAAATGATTTTTATATCTCATGTGTCGTGTTCCTTTTAACTGTTAAAAATCACTTCTGGTCATTGATATACTCTGTGGCATAGTAATTAATATCTATCTATATATATATAGTCTATGTCATAATCGAAGGATATTTTTTTTGAAATTGGTTTTATTTAGGTTTTTTTTTTAAATTTGCCTTATATTTATAGATATATACTCTTGTAATGTTTATTTATAGTTTCAATGGTATCTGTTAGCTTAACACTACGTATAGATTCTGGTATGTATGATAAACTATTGTAACGATATAACGGAATGTATATTCAGTCTATAACGATTAAGAATCAGAGAATTCTTAGAGAAGACGTAAAATAATCTGAAATTTAATCAGGGGTACGTAAAAAGTGCAAGAATAGTATGTTTTTAGTTTTGCAAGATAAGATTTGAAAAAAAATATTATGATATATAGATACTACATGTAATATGACTTGCTTATATTTCCATGTCATATATCACTCACACGTACGTGTATTGTTATATAAATTATATTAAATAGGGAGTATTTATATGTAACATTGTATAATTATATATTATGCTTAATTATCGTGTTGTGAGGATTTTAATGACAAATGTATTGTTATCATTTGTAGCAAATTGTTTTGCATACAAATGTGGTTAGCTTAAATTTTGCCCTAAAATAAAAATTTAAGAATTTATAAGCTAAAAAGTATGTTTTTTTCTATACAAACAATTCTTTAATACACAAAACACAAGATACATTAAATTAAGTAAAACAGGGAAAACGAGCTAAGTTAAATCCAATAATATAAATAACCCAATATAAGTCACAAAATTCTTTCGAAGGAGAGATTTTAATATGTTTATTTTATTGGTGCTTTGTTCTGTTTACTGAGGAAATTAGCGGACAATGCGGACTTTAAAGGTAACTCTTTCAAGCTAACATGCATATAATAGAAAAAATATAATTCAATTATTTCTACAGAACACACTTGTTATTGTGAATAATTATATAACTGGAACACTGTCATAAGTAATGTTTTATTATGTATTGCGTCAGAGGTCAGAGGTATCATGAAACTAGGGACGCCTAACTAATAACTATTTTATAACACTAATCAATCGTTCATGTACCAAGCCGAACTTTTTTGCCGGGAACCGAACCTACTGAATGTGTATGTTTTTAAACTGTGGAGATAAATAATATACATGCGTTGTGATTGTGAAAACCTATGCGCGATGAGCGCTATACAACGGTATTAAAAACAAGTTGAGCTGACGCGGCTCTCGTGCGATGCCACACCATCGCTAACGACCAATCAGCGTCGAGATGTCCACGCGAGTGGCTTGTGATTTGAATTTCGAATCGAGTTTAATGCTTTTTTTTCTCGTTGCCAGCTCGCGAACGCGCGAATTGGCGGGGATATTTAAATTGTGAATTATGTGTGATTTGTTTGAATTTAGAATTTAAAATTGTAACCACAGATAAGCACGCCAATGATTATAGTTTTTTTCGTTTCGGTAATTCGAATTTGGAATTACGTTTTAAAACTATTAAACCTTTTTGTTTAAATTTCCAAGGTAAGTAATCTGTGTTTAACTATTTGAATTAGGAATATCACACCTCAAGACAAACAAGCGAATGGCTTGCCAGTTGAATATGTCTATATGAGATTAACATCTAATCTAATATATAAAATTCTCCTGTCACAGTTTTCGTTCCCGTACTCCTCCGAAACGGCTTGACCGATTCTCCTGAAATTTTGTGGCCATATTGAGTAGGTCTGAGAATCGGCAAACATCTATTTTGAGAGGTTTTCGTCGTCGGTCGAAGGTTTTGGGGTCGTAAAATATTTCTTGAGTAATCATTAGTTTTCAATACAAACACTATATTAAACTAAGAAAATGTTTGTTGCCACTTACTGAAAATATAACTGACATGATTAATTGCTATATTAGTTATAAAATTAATTTAATCCAATAATATTACAAAGCGAAAAGTCCGCAGGGCTTTTAATAAGAATGTGTCTAAAATATTGCATTAGATCAGTGAGCATAATTAAAACCCGAAACAAAATTAAATTGTTTCATAACTGGGGATACTGTTGTCAAATAGGTTAGCATTCCTGAGTGCTTTCGACACTATAAAAATACGTGTAAAAATTGACGATTCAAAAGTGTCTTTATAAAGACCTACTTGATTGAAGATATTTTGAGTTTGGCAAGTGACTTCAGTCGCACGGGGCCATAATAATGGTTTTCCGATATCTGATGTAATCTAACTGAATGATATTTTAAAATATTGAATTGAAGCAGGAAACTAATATAAATTATTCATATGTATTATATACATGTTGTTCATATATTCCAGTTCACGAGACTTATGAATTGTAACGAATTTTTAAAAGAAGCTAGCTTACTCTTAAAAATATTAATTTACAGTCGAAGCTTAATATCAAATACTCATATTACACATAAAAGCTACTGGTATTTTTTCCTGCGGTGCAGGTGGGTTGTTAAAAATGACTCACAAATGCAATAAATATATATTATTCACGATGAATGAAAATATATTTAATTTGTACACAATAGAATTATGTTGTTAGCACGTTTTGCTAAGTTAATAAAATTTTATTGCGACGTTAGTTATTAGGTTGCAGAAGCACTTGTAATCAAACAAATTATAAAAAGGATTTACTTAACAAAAGAATGATGAATACAATGCTTTTTCGAGTGGTAACCATGGTAAAAACTGTGGTCAGCGTTTGTAATGAGGTCAAAGAGTAGAGTTTCTTTATAATTAAGTAATTTAAATATGAATACTTGTCAAGTCACCTTGTAGTGCTTTGACTGACTCGTGTATCGTAGGGACAAAGGTGGCTTTTATGTATTTATTTAAGGCCGAAGCTAAAATACAGCACACTTAATTAATTCTTACATCTAACAATCTCTTATATATTGTCAAAATATGTAACATTCAGTTAAGAAAATTATTAATTTGGGAGATACAGCGCGAACTGAACGTGTTTTGACGAAGGCTACTTCACGAAGGAACCTACATACCACCTGATCTGGAGGAAAATATCAGGGGCGGATAAGCTTAGCATGCATTACTGTAATCATTTTCACCCCATATTTTAAAGATCCCGTTTGGGGTGATCATAATAACCTGTAATCCCCAGTAAGATATAGTAGGAATACTGTACTCGGTTTGCTTCGTGATTTACTTAAAGTAACATCATTTATACAATGTTTTGAAATTCGTGTAGGTCTTAGTATTGACAAAACTGAACATGGTAGAATTTATAAGTATTAAAAGAAATCGGTGACTCAATTACATTTTGTTTTAGTGACATCTGCCATCTGTCCAAATAGATTAAAAATATTGCACTGGGCACACAGTTGTATGTAAATGTTTCCTTAAATAGTTTTTGTAGTTTATTTTTAATTCTACAATTACTTAACTTTGCTATTAATTTTAAATTGATTAGAGGCCACCCTAATGACGTCCATCGGTCGTTTGAAGTAATGAATGATAAAACTTTAGAATTGTAGTATAGATACAGATATGGATGTGGTGTCAAATACTTTATAATATATGGGATCTCTTATTATAATATGTATTACTTAAGTAGAGAAGAAGAAGTTTAAACTATTCTGGATAACTATGATTAACATAAGAACCGATCAGCCTCCTCACTATCATCTTTTAAATCTTCTTTTTCGAAAGCATTTGTTGTCCGTATCTAATTTGATTTTTCATATTTTTACATTTGAATTAGCTTATTTTTCCTGTTTTACTTAATTTAATGTATGTTGTGTTTGGTTTTTTTGTATATTTCGCACACTTTGCACCTGTCAAATTGTATTTAAGGTATTCTTTTGTTGTGTGGAAGTTGTTAATGTTGTGTGTTGCCTGGAAGAGATCGCTTATTAGCGATAAGACCGCCCGTAGCTCTTATACTAACATCTATTAACATGATCTACTTCTACTGTTTAAGTGCAATAAAGTGTGAATAAATAAATTATTAATAATTTCAGGAGTCCTTAGCAGAATGGGAGCGTGGTCTGGACATGCCGCCAGAGGCGTTAGGCCGCAAGTGGAGCCAAAGGAGTGCGCACGCGCAGCGGACATCCAACGACCAAACCGTCACCTCCACCAATACCACTGATGCTTGCAAACTTATAATTGTAAGTAGCTTTATCCAAAGAAAGAACTTCTCAATTCTCATGTCATACGCATAAATGTATAAATATAACATTTTTGATGAAGATTATTTGTGTCCCACCACCGTTAATTGCTCATATCCTGATGCGACAGAGACGAACAAGCGGGATCAAAATTTATTCAGTTAAGGCAGTTATACAATTGAGGTGGTTTAAAAGACTTTACGATTTAAAAAAAAGAGAAAGTAGAGGCCCAATTATCCCTCTAAGAGAGATTTAATTGGTCAGGTCAAATAGTGCCCTACTATACACTCTAGTTTATAGATTGTGGTGGTGGACTGCACTCTTGTTTATAGATTGTGATGGTGGACTGCACTCTTGTTTATAGATTGTGGTGGTGGACTGCACTCTTGTTTATAGATTGTGGTGGTGGACTGCACTCTTGTTTATAGATTGTGATGGTGGACTGCACTCTTGTTTATAGGTTGTGGTGGTGGACTGCACTATTGTTTATAGATTTTTGTTTAACGTCCTTTCACCAACAGTTATAAAGCGAGTGTTTATTAATTGAGTTTCCCGAACGAAGGTTAATTGGTGTTAACGCGGGCAATTGGCCAACCTTCCAGATGTTTCCGCGACAGATTGTAAACAATGTAATTTATTATAACTTATTGAATCATTATGTCTCCTTGAGACTGGTTTTTATGTAATATTTTACTATCTGATAGTTGTTATCTAATTACCATCCTAGATCCGTGGATTCGGCCTATTCACAAATGAGTTAACTATGACACAAAATACGATGAGAGAGAATTTCTTAACAGATAACATATTAAATACAAAGATGAAAACAAGGCCAATGTGGGGTTTAGATATTAAATATAACAGAAGGCTTAAATATACAAGAATAAAAAATAATATGACAAAGTGAGGTATTTCAAGTGAAGAACGAATATTGTTTGTGTGTTATAGTGTTGCTGTGGGAGTGAGTGAGGTGAATTCTTTGATGATCCACCTCACTGAAAATATGAATATATTCTGAAATTAATGGTTTAATTAGTTTCTATTTAAATTCCAGTACATAGAAAATAAGCCAATATGGAAGTTGTCATTGTGTGGAGGTAACGCAGCGGCGGTGGCGGCGCGGGCTGGTACCAAGCTTCTACCACCAAAGATCAAGATAGTGTGGAACCCTCCCACCACTCACTACCATCACACTGAGAAGCTGCGGCTGGTGGTCACGTCTGTCAACAGTGGTAGGTTGATGATGCGATTCAATTAGGAATAAGACCGTCTATGAAAGTACGATTTGCGAAGTTACTTGTTTAGTATAACTTAGGTTTTAAGTTAAATTTGGTATTATTTCACTGAAATGATCATTTCTAAAACGTCAAAAATTGTAACAAAAAGTCTTTAACCATTCTATATCTTATAATCACCTTATAAATTATACTTAAGGACATTTACAGGGTCCATGTGAGTACGTCGTCGGACTTTACCCCTAAAAGCTCTTTAAAATTTGACCTTTTGCAGGTGCAGTTTGTAATAACGACACTCAGTTCACTTGCGGTGGGACAAGCCTTTGTATATCTTCCTATCTCGTGTGTGATGGGGTCAGACATTGTCCGGGAGGCGAAGATGAGGACGCGACCGCCTGCTCACACCGCCGGGACTCCCCACTCCTAGAGGTGTTGAGGCGGATAGCGGCTAGGAACCAGGAGTTTTTGGGTCTGGACCAGCCCGATGGGATAACGAAGCCGTCTGTTATAAGTATGTGTTTGTTATATTCATTTAAGCGTACATTAGTACTATTATAAATATTGTCCTTCCTTAAAATGCTGGACCATGGTTGATTCTTAAATAAGAATATTGTACTGTTTTAAATATAGCGAACTTCATGTATACACATAAAATAAATCATTTTGTTAACGTCACAATGTTTAATTCTCAGTGAAGATCAGCGAGAACGAGACGAAGACGAACGCGTTCGTGGAGTTCGCCAACTCCCTCCACCCGTACGGGCCTTGGTCCTACATTGTGGTGGGGATGATCGGGTGCGCTGTCATACTCATCTTCTGTCTCGCTTGGGGTAAGTCCGTCATAGTCGTGTTACTATGTCATCTGTCACCTTTTACATTCTAGTTTATTTAAAGCCCCGCATGTGTAAGTGATGGTCTCTGTGAATTTGAAAGAGACAGCAGACAATATATCGAAACCAGTTGTCAATTGTCGTTAGCAATCCGATGTTTAACAGACATTTTAAGTTTTTTTTTCTAATGTTTCTCTGTCGACACTTTGCAGAATGCTGTTGCGTGCGTTCCAAGCCGTCGGAGACGCCGCTGAACATTCCGCCCTCGTGCGTGGACCTGTCGCCTTCGGTGGCCATGACCGCTTCGTCCCAGATGTTCTCTAACCCCCTACCTTCCCCCCCGGAGTACGAACCTCCCCCGTCCTACTCCTCCCTCTTCCCCCGCGCCTTTAAGACGTCTCCGTCGCCGGTTCCCCACTGCTCCCACCAGGAGCCAGATTAGGACACGCCAAATTAGATGTCTGGGTGCGAATTGGGATTTTTACCTTAATGTTTGGGAACTGAGCTCCCTCAGTGTCAACTAAGTCTCTCGTCTGGGAGGTTTCGACAGATGGGAGAGTTAGTTCGCGCTTAGACTTAGTCAACCTGCCGAATTAACACTCAACAGTATTTGATGAAATTTTCAGATTTTTTGACAACTATAATATAATGTTCAATAGATATATCTAATTATTTAACTTACAAAGTATGTTTATCTCATTGAAAATCGTAATTTGAACCCAGAGTAGTTATGTAAGATACTCGGATAGTCAACGGGTTAGATTTTAATGAAAAGTTGTAATCAAATTATTAAAATACGTTCGCGTCTTGCGTTAAACTATTAAATATTTTTCTCTTTGTATAACTGTTTGACGGTATGAGACAAAACCCCGAAAGCCTATGAATTTACGGGTTTACGAATTGACAATAACGCCATCTATTGACAAAAACTCAAAAGCTTTTAATGTTTCGTAAAAGTACAATATTATGTTTTATAAGTTTTGGGACCAACGAGAATACACTGTGCCTTGTAGTTATTATTAACTATGTACTGACATATATGACAATTCCATTTCTATTCTTTAGAAATCTTAAAAGGGTGACCCCAGACAAGCTAAAAATACAAAATCCGTGAAAAAAGATGAACGTATTATGCGTGAACGCTTATTGTCCATACCAGAGACAAACCACTCAGATATAAATAAAACAATGCTCGTCTGGCCCCACCCTAAAACTGAAATTTGTATAGTATACTGAAAGATACGACGAGATTCCTTAGACTTGCTAAATATCCTTGTGTAGAACACAGAACTCACACTGAATGCTTAGTCTCTGAATTTAACCCTTAAGGTACGGCCTCATGGACGACGCTCGATTACAGCAACTGCTCTCACGTGGTTCACTCTTTTTTTAAAACCTTCAAGAAAGAGCTTATCATTTCACAAAACTGGAGAAGTAACGAGGAGTTTGCCCCCTCTTTGCCCCCCTCTTTTATAAAAGAACGCATGCATGAGGCCGTACCTTTATAATGTTTTGAATAATTGAATTCCTTAGTATACTCTGAATTCTCAGCCCAGAGTCACAATACATTCTGAGAACTCACCTTAGCCTAAAGCTAGCTTGTCCGTTGAATTTTAATTCATATGCCCTTTGATTATCAGTGTCTAGATAACGTTACGTCAAAAGGGCAACTAAAGAGGTATGTGTGCGAATGATCTAATGTGTTCATACAGAGTGATAAACAAATACGAGCGAAAAGTTTGTGTAGTCGCTCTGTTCTACTCTATGGTCCAATATAAACCAAATTTGCGAACTCTAGTTTATGTATTAATTGCTTTATCTAGACACAGAATCAAATATAACTCTTTGATAAGCGTTAATAATTTCTTTAAATTGCCTTCGTGTTTGGAATACGCCTAAAATCAAACAAAACCACATTTATTTGTTTGACGTTTGACATATTGAGAATGGGTTAAAGAATGTTAACTACAAATCATTTCTTGTTACCTTATCTGTATAATCGCGTAGGGAGCATCCAGAAATTATAATTTCCATTATTGTAATTTAAACTAGTCTTATTAAAAGTTATATTAAATTGTTTTAAGTTAATTAAGTCTAAACATCAAAAGAGAAATAAATACTTTTTCAAATACAATTATGGTTTTCTTTAAACACCAGACCCTAATACAAAATTTTTTACACCAAGCTCATAGCTTAATCTATGACAGAATTAACAATTTCTTGTTACATTGTTTAAATATAATCATTCCTAAAACTTTAAAATAAACAACATGCAGAAAAAATTTAAACTATGACTAAACTAACAATTCCTGAGTTTCAACCGCTGCCAATAGATGTCACTGATCTTACGTAAAATTTCATTTTTAGAAATAATAAATCTATAACATTCTTTTTTTCACAATATCATATACGCTGCAAGATCAATATTTAAGTTTCTAATTTTTATCTAATATGAAATTAAATAAGAGTTTTTACAACCAAGTGCCATCTAGTGTACTCTTTAAACATGTCCTGCACATTCAAACCACAGTTAAATGCAAGAAGTATATATATATAATCTGTGATGTATAGAGTTTAGAAAAAGCTGGGATAAACAAAAGAAAATGCTTTATTGATTATTTTATTCATCAATAAATTTAATATTGTATATATATACTGTTCAAAATTACTAATTAAATCACTATATTTTGAATTTTATTATTACGTTTTGGTTTTATGATTGTTACTATAAATAAATCTCTTAAAAAGCAAAGTTGAAATGAAAATGCAAATGTTGTAAAAAGGACTTCTGAGTAAGTAAATACGAGTTTGACAAAATAGGTGTAGTAGTCTGTGATCAGCTCACCCTTGCCGCTCACGGCTCAGCTGTCAGCTAAAAGTTCAGTCATATTTTAACTGTCGTGGTTATTTACCGTGTTAATGGTGCGAATTGTTATTTCGATCGTAACAAATTTTTACATTATTGTCTAAATTGTTTTTAACGTGCTACCTTTTTGTGCTATAACAAAATAAAAAAACTTACATTCAGTTTTTTTATTTGTTTCACAAGTTGTATCTTATGTGATTGTGTTACTTACGGGACTTAAAAAGTTTGTTTATTGTTAAGTTTTGTTCTTTTCGCTATTTGGAATCTTATTGGATATGAGTGCAGCAGCTAGATAAAAGGTAAATTATAGAATTCTGCTTAGTTTAGTTCCTATGTTTAGCGGTAAGCAACAGGTCTCCATATTGTGGTTTTGAAAATGCAAATGGATCGAACTTCCGTTACTCCATTATCGATTTAGTGTTACAAGTACCAATTAGAATTTTATAATTCAATTTAAAAATGATTCTGGTTTATTTCGAGTCAATTTCATTTCTATTAATGAATTTTTCAAAAACTAAAATATTTTTTGTAAATATTTAAGTGGTTAAAAGTGCTGTCAAGTGCAGCAGGTGTTTTTTTTATTAACGTCTACCTAATATGGTTGGTTAAAATCCGTTACTATAAAAAAAGCTACTGTTTTTTTTAATTTGGTCTACTGAACACATATGGCTGGTTATACAAATCTCAAAGTAGTCATAATTATATAATATGTTTTGTTATTAATTTAAAAAAGGGCTTCCTGCCAATAATTTTGTTATTACTTTATTTTAATAACCTTCTGCATGTCTCCGAAACGTATTTCTACGTTCTAGTTACGTTTTGTGCTACAATAGTTATGTATATGTAAACATACAGAAAATAATACGTAGTTATTTTACATATATTTTTTTACGTCGTCCTTACATATTTCTCATTATGTTAGGCATCGTAATATGTGTCTTATTTTATTCTTTATAACAGTTGATTAAAATCATAAATGCTTAAGTCAAATGTGCACCACCTAGCACTGTTAGGCGTTACTTAATGAAAGTTATAAATTGTGATATTTATCTACCTAAATTGCTAGTTAGATATCTACTAAGTTTCTACGGTGACAGTATATTATTATGTAGTGTTATTGTAGCGTAACGAGATATAAAATATACATCGCGGTAGCCCAGGGCATCTAGGTACGCTAGATATTGGTAGGAATATGAAAGTGAACCACATAGGGTATCCGAGATACATATACCACGGTACCACCTGAGGTTATTTTGCAGCCGGTTCTAAACCACCTGGAGTGTGTTGGGCCGTAGTTATGTTATGGCGGTAAACTCTTAAATTAATTTTTACCTAGTTATGAACGAATTTATACGACTTGAATCTTTTCACTAATGATCGCTTGAAAGAAATTGCTCTCGAAAGAGCGCCTATTACAGTATATAATTTTATTTTTATTTTCTCGTATCAAAATTGTCTGTACGAACTAAAATTCCCAAACTTTTTCATCGTCAAAATAATCTGACAATTTATAAAATGCTTTTTCTTAAAGCTTGCTTAGTTACTTTTTTACATTTTCTTACTGTCAAAATCAACAAATTGTTTGGGATTTTTAAATGAATTACCAACTTTATGGAGGTCAATAGTGGGAACAGCTTATCCATATTTCTCGTATTGAGGCTATGATAATCGCAATATTTTTGTGCAAATTCATCAAGTTCTCAAGGATTTACTGGCTAGGTATCAAAACTATCCCGAAACATGTGCTTAATATACAAAAATAGGATAATTAAAACATAAAAAAAACAAAACAATTTAAAAATGTTTTGTAACCGGTCAAAAAAAGTTCGACACAAACTGTCTACCACGGGGGGAGGGGAGGCAATTTGAAAATCGAACGATTGTGTTACAAATGTATGCGCGCGCGTAGATTTGCGTGCCTCAATCGCGCCAGTCGATCGCCGGAGTCGGTTCGTTGCGGTTGTGTTGTGTGTGCGAGTGTGTTAGGATTTTTTCGCTGAGCAGAATTCCAGTGTGAGTCGATTGCTATATTGATATAATATTTATGCGTAATATTGAAATGCGGATGTTTGTCAAGTTTGCGTTAACGACTGGTTTTAGATATTGGCCAACTGAATTAACCACTGCTAGCGGGTATACGTTGGTATAATTATTATTAATGCAATAAAATGTATTGAACGCGAACTTGAGCGGTTTTAAATGCGCAAATATTGTTTTATTTCTCATTTATTTGTATTATAAATGACGTACGTACGTTTAAATGTAACGATTGTTCGTTTTAATTAATATTTATATATGCACAATGAATTAGGCGTCAATAGATTAGAATGTTGTTTTTATAATTTTATTAATTAAATTTGCGTGGTTGTGATTTTTCCCCGTTTTTTTTTTAATTACCGCTACTTAACATCTGAATGCTTTAAATCTTCAAAGTTTTGAACAGACTTTTTCAGTATTGTAGATCCATTATAATATAATTAATTTGGTTAGGCTTCGGGATGAAGGCGGTGTTTCTTTTTGACTATGGTACACGGTTTGATAAGTACTCGACTGGTGATTTTATTTTATAAGATACCAGTCATCACAAGACATCAATATTCATCGACTTCTTGACGTACACGATACTATGTTGAAGAGATAAATTGTATTTTTAACAGTAGTTTATAAAAAATTTTAGTTATTTTCGATTATAAAAGTGGGTAGGTGAAAATTTCTCACTCGGATGTAGGTACATAAACAGCAGGTTTTATAATAGTTTCGTCAAGTACATATGATCACTTTGATTTTTGACCGTACCAAGTTCTACCGTTTAGGGCAGTGTTTCCCAAACTTTTTATGCTTACATCATTTTTAACATGGAACAATGGTTTGTTAATGACGATTTAAAATGATACCTCATAATTACAGCATTTTTATGATGATTTTGTTATATCAGTCACCGTTATCTTGCATTTCATTTAAATGCAAGAAAATGTGAAGGTCGTGAGGTGTCATTTTTAAATTTCCCCTTAATTATTAAATCGGCCCCTTGTGCGGCATGGACCACGTTGGCAGTCGGTTTAGGTCTTTACTAATATTATAAATGCAAAAGTATGTATGTTACGCTTTAACGGTTATACTACTTAACCGATTTCGATGAAATTTAGTATAGGCATACACTAGACTTAGCCCAAAAGCTAAAGCTTAACTTTGGTATCGTCTATTTACTCATTATTATAGGAAGCTTAAAAAAACTCATTTTTAAATTTACGTAATGGACTTCCATTTATCTATCGTTAGAGGGTAAATAGATGACAAATCATGTATGTTAATTATATTTTTTCTACACAATATAAATTACGTCGATTATTAATTATCATATGAAAAAGTATTTTGCATTAATTATATTCATTATCGTTAATTTAAACTCTTAATGTGGTGAAAAAAATAATGGCTCGATTGTGTAATCTACAGATTTATATATTTTACAGTCATATATTTATTTAAACACACAAGGCATGTATAGCATTGCAGGTATGCACAGAAAAGAAAGAATGTTGACTAACAAATCAATTATATTCTATAACTTACACAGAATATTTTGTGTGACACACTTTGTAAGCCTCCTGGTAGTCCTGGTAGGTCCCTCGAAGTGATCCGCCTTCTCGTTTGCCTCCTCTTACATAAAAATGCAAAGACACGAAAGTATGAAAGAATAAAACTAATAAAGAAACGTTTTGCTTTTGGAGTCTATTGGCGAAACATGTAAAATTTATATTTGATTCATTGTTTACCAAGTAATATGAGTATTTGGTGTTTTAAATTGTCTATGCTGTGGATATCGTTCTTGACGTTCGCGAGTAATGTGTTGGGATTGGTATTTTTCCCGGTAATAAGCCCGGCTCCTCGTGAAATATAGTAGAATCTTACTTACTTATTTAATAAGGCACACCAACAACACACATACAAACATAACCCGAACAAAATTACAAAAAAAACACACAAGGCATGTATGTGCATAAATTATAGGGATGCACAGCATTACAGGTATGAACAATTTGAAAAAACAACTAAACAATCATATATAAAACAAAAAATAAAGAAACCTCTACACACAAAAAATAAAACAAAAATGAATGGACGTTCCTAAATTGGAGTCTATTTGCGAAGCAATCTTATAATGAAATTAATTATATAAAAAAATATAATTAAGTCACAAGTTACTTATCTCGACTTTGACATGCTGTCAAAGGTAAAATAGTTATCAAGATGGTTGATTCGGCGAAGTATTTATTTATACGTTTGTATAATAATTTGTATTTTTGTTATGTGTTGCTTCCCCCTTATTAATTTGGACTATATATTCTGACATGTGAAAATTAATCTGTGCTCATATATAACGTTCTCGTATTCACGTACACCTCCGAAACGGCTTGACCGATTCTCATGAAATTCTGTGACCATATTGAGCAGGTGAATTGGCCAACATCTTTTTTTTTAATACCTCATAGGGTTGTCATCCCCGGTCGATAACTGATCAATCGCCAGTTGTCTACAGGTGTCACTTCTGAACCAGTGAACAGCGCAGAGTAAGGATGAACGAAATCTTCTGTTTGTCTAAAACAATAAGACTTTTTCTCACTTCTTCTCTCTTTTGTCGGCCTTTTTTTCTTTATGCATTAATGTGAGACAATTATCTTGCTATCTCAGTGTAACTCTCATATTAACTATTTCTTATTAATGATTAAATTATTAATGTTGAGCGTATTTTGCACTATAAGTTGTTATTCAAAGACTAGAAATTACTTAATATATGACAAAACAAAGTTTGCCGAGTCACCTAGTTATATATAAATAGCAAATTATTAATTAGCAAAATATTAATTGTATACTTCCGCCCGCAGATTCGTGTACTTTTTTTTGTAACGCGTTTTGACCAAAAAAGACGTACATTTGTTTTTTGTATGACTGAGTTTAGAAAGCAATAACTTAAACGATAGTTATTTAATCAACCGGCCAACTGATAATATTTATTGCTCTCCCGTCACGACTAACAATTATATATATTTAATCCACAACACAAAATATAGGGAAAGTACAAAACCTATCAAAATAAAAAAAAAATCTTTATTCATATAGTCTGTCCTTAGATATATTTAGCGTAAGTAGAAATTGTTTAAAAAAAAAACTAAGACTCAACCTCGCACACTCACTCACACAGCAACACCATTGCACACACACACTTAAATGCTCGTTCTTCATATAATATACTCCACTTGTTCATATGTATATTTTTAATTTAATTTTTTTTTTTTTTCGTGTTTCTTTTTCGAATCTTAGATTTTATTCCGGTTCTATGTTTTACCCTTTTTTTGGATTTATTTTAAATCTATTTTTATTGTGTAAACTTTTATTGGTTTAGGAAATAAAAAATAAAATAAAATAAAATATGGCACACTTATGAATCGTCAAAAAAAAACAAAAACTTATAAAAAAATGACTACTAAAACACACACTTTGGTAATTGTCAAAATATTTCGTCACAATCAGCTGTTTGATGTCGGCCATATTCATAACGAAGTTTAAGTAGGGTCCGGACCTCTAGAACATTATTTTTTTTCGAGTGATGTGCTAACCGCCCATGGGCACCTAAGGGCTAAGCTTTATAGAACAGTTTTGCGCTAAAATGCGTTTACGAATATAAATTTTTGACAATCCCAATTAAACTGTGCTATAACTTTTAATTAATAATACCGAAAATTAAGTTTACGAATAAGCTAGATTTAAATAGATTACGATTAATGTCAGAAAACTAAAAAAATAAATAAAAAGATTTGGTCGCTGTGGCAATTTCCTCGCTGTGTCGTATACGCTGAGCGAGAAAAGCACCAGCTCTTGTTTCACCTACTTGATTCCTCAATAAGCGACTTGTGCCCCAAGGTCCATGTCCCCAAAGTTAACAATATCAAAGTTGGCGGAATGACTTTGGTACTTTGACCCTATTTCTGCCTGAAAATCCCGTAATTTAGTTCCAATATACCGTTCTAACCGAATACCGGATTCGTTAAGGCCGAAGTTCGGTTGTGCCGAATGTAAAACGAAGTTCGGCATTCCTACCATTAACAATACGGTAACATGTGTGTCAATGCGACCTCAGAGATCACCTTTCACTTGTAATTTTGTGGCCAACTCGAGGTTTTAATGTTTTATTGTGTAATTTATAACGTCCTAGTTGGTGGCAGAATCAATACTGATTTGATATTGATTTAGTCAATGCTAAAACAGATATCGGTTAGCGTTTTTGGGATTCATAAGGTGATTATTGATTTAAAAAGTAGAGGGGGGTGAACGAGTGGGGGGTGACATCAAAACACCTTTTTTATTAAATGTTCTTGACACTTGCATCTTATATATTTTTACCAAAAAGTGATTTTTATATCTCATGTGTCGTGTTCTTTTTAACTGTTAAAAATCACTTCTGGTCATTGATATACTCTGTGGCATAGTAATTAATATCTATCTATATATATATATAGTCTATGTCATAATCGAAGGATATTTTTTTTTAAATTGGTTTTATTTAGGTTTTTTTTTAAATTTGCCTTATATTTATAGATATATACTCTTGTAATGTTTATGTATAGTTTTAATGGTATCTGTTAGCTTAACACTATACGTATAGATTCTGGTATGTATGATAAACTATTGTAACGATATAACGGAATGTATATTCAGTCTATAACGATTAAGAATCAGAGAATTCTTAGAGAAGACGTAAAATAATCTGAAATTTAATCAGGGGTACGTAAAAAGTGCAAGAATAGTATGTTTTTAGTTTTGCAAGATAAGATTTGAAAAAAAATATTATGATATATAGATACTACATGTAATATGACTTGCTTATATTTCCATGTCATATATCACTCACACGTACGTGTATTGTTATATAAATTATATTAAATAGGGAGTATTTATATGTAACATTGTATAATTATATATTATGCTTAATTATCGTGTTGTGAGGATTTTAATGACAAATGTATTGTTATCATTTGTAGCAAATTGTTTTGCATACAAATGTGGTTAGCTTAAATTTTGCCCTAAAATAAAAATTTAAGAAGTTATAAGCTAAAAAGTATGTTTTTTTCTATGCAAACAATTATTTAATACACAAAACACAAGATACATTAAATTAAGTAAAACAGGGAAAACGAGCTAAGTTAAATCCAATAATATAAATAACTCAATATAAGTCACAAAATTCTTTCGAAGGAGAGATTTTAATATGTTTATTTTATTGGTGCTTTGTTCTGTTTACTGAGGAAATTAGCGGACAATGCGGACTTTAAAGGTAACTCTTTCAAGCTAACATGCATATAATAGAAAAAATATAATTCAATTATTTCTACAGAACACACTTGTTATTGTGAATAATTATATAACTGGAACACTGTCATAAGTAATGTTTTATTATGTATTGCGTCAGAGGTCAGAGGTATCATGAAACTAGGGACGCATATCTAGTAACTATTTTATAACACTAATCAATCGTTCATGTACCAAGCCGAACTTTTTTGCCGGGAACCGAACCTACTGAATGTGTATGTTTTTAAACTGTGGAGATAAATAATATACATGCGTTGTGATTGTGAAAACCTATGCGCGATGAGCGCTATACAACGGTATTAAAAACAAGTTGAGCTGACGCGGCTCTCGTGCGATGCCACACCATCGCTAACGACCAATCAGCGTCGAGATGTCCACGCGAGTGGCTTGTGATTTGAATTTCGAATCGAGTTTAATGCTTTTTTTTCTCGTTGCCAGCTCGCGAACGCGCGAATTGGCGGGGATATTTAAATTGTGAATTATGTGTGATTTGTTTGAATTTAGAATTTAAAATTGTAACCACAGATAAGCACGCCAATGATTATAGTTTTTTTCGTTTCGGTAATTCGAATTTGGAATTACGTTTTAAAACTATTAAACCTTTTTGTTTAAATTTCCAAGGTACTATACGTAATCTGTGTTTAACTATTTGAATTAGGAATATCACACCTCAAGACAAACAAGCGAATGGCTTGCCAGTTGAATATGTCTATATGAGATTAACATCTAATCTAATATATAAAATTCTCCTGTCACAGTTTTCGTTCCCTTACTCCTCCGAAACGGGTTGACCGATTCTCCTGAAATTTTTTGAGCATATTGAGTAGGTCTGAGAATCGGCCACATTTTAAAAAAAAAAATTTTTGCAAAGTGACGTTATGAAATAAATATGACCGGACTATTTAAATTTAAGCATTACGTGTGTTTTTTTCTTCGATAAAATCGTACACGAACGAAGATGTCAGATTATGTCACTTGTTAGTCTAAAAAATCGATTGTCAGCTAAATGACGCTATTTTATGTAAATTATTTTATTGTTAATGTAATCACGAAACATTTTTACCAAGAAAATATCTCAGCCAAGGTGGTCACGCTTTGGTCATCAAGTTAATTTTAAGCAAATCATAATTATTAATGAGATTTTTACGCCTCGGGTGGCAGTGAAGGTTCCATATAAATTAAAAGTATCATTATTCGCAGTTCGTAACATTCTATATTCAAATTTATAAATTTTTGACATATATATTGTCTATGTGATATTGGATCTGTGAACCCCGATTTTTCCCGCCATTACGCGATCGCCTTTTAAAGAGTTTAAAATATTTTATTTCAACAATTAGTTCCAACCAGTTTCAACCATGTTTTATAGGAGAATGGTAATTTTTTGTGTGTGTTGCCTCTGTTTAATAAAAAAAACACTACTACAGCAACGAAAAGGATTTATTCAAATTAAATAATGTATGTAAGAAATTACTGTTGCTAATAATATTTATGGACTTTTTTTTTGGTTTGCAATAATGAAAATTATTATTATTTAACTTAATGTGCGGTTATTAATTTATCTTTTCCACATAAAAACGTATCAGTTATTATTATATATTATCAGTACCTACGTTAGTAAATTTTCTTATTCCGGGTTCCAAAATGGACTTAAAAACAAACTCTGGTTAACTAACTGATCTCTCTGATAACTGATATCTAAATCTGATCATTGTGTTACAAATGTAATGTCCTTATCACAAGGGTGATTCTCAAGGTTTTTTATCGTTGTAATAGTCCATTTAATAATAGGTCTTGTTCATACATTTTTGCTTAAGTTTTAGAATTAGTATTGCCTTAAGGTACGGCCTCGTGGATGCCATTTTAAATTTCCGGCTACTGAATTGTATGAGGGACTTTGCGGGGTATTTAAAATGAGATCACGACCGTCGACCGGGTTGCATGTGGCCGTACCCTTAGAGTCATTGCAAATCCTGTCTTGTCAGCCTGAGCACTGAGTGGGTGTACTGATAACTAATTTTTTTTTAAATTTTATCCTACATAAGACTTAGTAATTATAAATAAATAAAAAATATCCTCATTCACATAGGGTACACGTATGAATCGTCAAAGAACTAAATGTTTTGAAAAAAAATACTTTGCGTCAGAATCTATATTAAATAAAAACAATAAAATATGTTTTAACTAAATCAAATGTTTAATTTACGACTAAAATAACATATTTAGATAACAATTCACAATTAAACTAAACATTCTTAATATTAACCAAATTCTTAATCCAGACATAATAATAAAAATTAAATATGTTTATAAATTTGATTTGTTGCAGAACGACTCAAACGACCCTATGACGCATTTCGATTGCTTCGCATAAGTTTTTTTTTTGTAATTCACAATGTCTTCGAAGGCCATTTACGAAGTACAGGGAAAGGATCTGATCAACAGGTAATTAATTGGTGTGTGTGGGGTGTGTGGATTTGTCTTGACATAGATTTATGGTACAGCATAGATGTCGATGGCGTACACTCAGCGATTTGTCGCATGTATCTCTTCAATATCTCTTTACACTTTTTCTCAAATCTAGACTTCAAGCGTGTACGCGACCAATTTGAGATGTGGCAAGAAACTCCCAGTACACTTTGAAGCAGATGCTGGAGCATATTCATTCCTAAACTTTATCATCGTCAAAATAATCAGATCTAATTTATAAAAAAGCTTGTGTTTAACAACTTTTTTAAACTTTCTTACTGACAGAGTCAACAAATCGTTTGGGACTTTGTAACAGAGGCGTACACCTTTAAAAGAGCTAAGCATTAATTTAAATTCAATTTTTGTACTATTAAATATTGAGGTTTTAACAATAAAGTTGTGTTTTTTTGTATACGCATGCTCTCTCCTCATATTAAGGGTTGCCTGGATGCGACGCCGTCCGTTGCTCTAAATATTTGTTGGACTATTTAAAGTCGTTTAATGATATCTTACTATTGAATAGTCGCTTTAAGTGTGTAAAACCTGGTATGGGAAATATAAAACGGTGGGTACTTTCAATTCTCCAGGCATATACCAGCTGGCACAGCGCTGGTGCCATGTCGGTACGCTGTCTTCGAGCAGGGCACAATTTGGGAGGATGAACTCGGAAGGAATCCGTGGCTTAGCAAAGAAGTGAGTTTTTCTTTTTGTTAAAAATGACGGTAACCGTTTGAATTTTTTATTGACTACCAAACTGACTAATCGGTTTTAGCGACTATAATTAAATATATTATTATTTTTAAGATACTTAAACTAACTATAGTACAATTTTATGGCGTTATACGGAGATAAGAAACTCAGAACGGAATACAAGCTAAACAAAACAAAGCCATTTTGACGCTTAAGAGAGTTTGTCGTCAAATAGATTGACGTTAAATGGAGTTTACACTGTAACGGAGAAAATAAAGAGTTTACCTTCGCGTCTTTTTCGTTAGTTAAGAAAAGCATACATAATTAAAATAGTACATTCATACAGACATACACCACACTAAGATGTAATAGTATATTCTTAATATGTTCCAAAAAGATATGACACATATATAAAAAAAAACATACAGCATTGACGCGCACACTGTTATCCCGTGATCAAATCCCGTGCGTGTGTATATGTGTGTGTATGTGTTTGATCACCACACCGCACTTCCAGCAACTCGTTGTCAAGCCCGACCAGTTGATCAAGCGTCGTGGCAAATTGGGTCTCGTCGGCGTGAACAAGAATGCGGCTGAAGTGCGCAAATGGATCAGCGAACATTGCGGCAAGGAGCAGCAGGTCGGCGCCGCCGTCGGGAAACTGCGTCGCTTTGTCGTCGAGCCCTTCGTTAAACATACACCGGTGAGTTTACGTTACGCGCTACAGCACATGGGTCCCGGGCCTTGGGGTCTTGGGCCGGGGGCCGGGGTTAATTCGTATAGCTTCCTTTGATGTAACTCGGGAAGTTTTTACAGCTTTACCCTAAAGAGTGTGCCATTTCTTAAAAGGCCGGCCGCGCATTCACTAGATCCCTGCAACGTCTATTGTCGGCGACTTCTCCTTTGGCACTGTATATCCTGCTCGTTTACCTCCTCGTCTGTGTTAAAATCCTTCCTTTTTCTTACCCTTATCCTGTCCTTCTCTTCCCATTTTTTCTCCTTTCCAAAAGGCTCCGTAAATCCCGGCATCACACCAGCAACCCTCTTGGCGCTATTTCGTATGGTTGCAGCATTTCTATAGAAACTTGTATTTTTCTGTATACGATTCGATATTTCAGAGCGAAGAGATGTACCTCTGCATCCAATCCCATGTTCCATCATCAGGGCGGTGTGGATGTTGGCGATGTTGATGCACTGGCCATCAGATTTGAAGTGAGAGTTCCATTATTAATGATGATCATATGATTTTTATTTTATAAACAGGCTCAAACATTAATTATAAAAGTCAGCGGAACGCTTAAGAATAACAACAATAGTTATAAGAATATGACATTAAAAATTTCAAGTTTAATTTTTGGAAGTTCGTGATATTCGTGACGTAACTACTGAACCGATTTCGATGTAATTTTGTATGGACATAGGGTTGAGAGGTATAAAATTTCCACCAGAACTCCGTGTTTTAAAGGTTGAGATTTTCCAAAATCCTTTTGTATTTAAACCACGCGGACGAAGTCGCGGGAAAAAGCTACTAGTATTTAACATAACCCAAACGGATCTATCGGAGAAAAATTAGGTGTAATAACACCCTGGGAAGATTTAATCCCCCCCTTAAATTTTCCCTGGATAATAATACCTAAGGAATAATTTATCTTTCAGGTCCCCGTGGACACATTCCCGACTGGGGAGGAAATCGATCGGGTTCTGATGAAGAATGTTCAGTCGCCGGCTGTCAAACGGTAAGGTTTGACTGCTCGAATGTGTCGTTGGCCTATTTAAAATGGGGCTAGCGTCTAATATGTACAAACAAATGTGTTAAGTTAAAATGGTCTCATGGCGTCCAATCTAAGACCCACTTAATTCTAGACCTGTATATCTTTATATGTGATCCGCCCTATAGGTAACATACTTTGTCATAGTATATATTATATCGGCGCAACTACAACAATTAGTATTAAATTAACTGTAATAATTAAATTCTAATTGTTTAAAAACATAAGTTGGACACTTTCATGTTTATTATTTTATTTGTTAAACCTATACAGCTTATTCCAAAAAGCTTACACAACAAAAATGGATCAACAACAAAGCCAAAACAAGGTCAAAACATACAATCGAAAATAGACAACAACAAAAAAAACACGAACAGAAATAAAATTGAATAAAAATATATATATACAAAGAACAAGTGCAGTATATTATGTAAAGAATGAGAATAGAAGTGTGTTTATTACGCTGTGAAATGTCATCGTTATTATTTCGATACGTGGTCTGTGAAATAAACACAAGTGCGGACTTGTCTGCATCATAATAGATGGATGCATTGTGACTCCACTACGGCTAATTGTGAAAATGAAACCTGGCAAATATCAGCGAAGTGTTGTTTTTACGAGTGGTGATGAATTACGAAAACCCTACGGAGACTCTTCTCATTTCAGTATCCTAACCACATTCATACTATCGCTGTACCGCGTGTTCGTCGACCTCTGCTTCACGTATATGGAGATCAACCCGATAGTTGTCACCAACGAGAGGATATACCTGTTGGACTTCATGTGCGCCAAGAACTGGGGTGACGTCACGTTCCCCCCACCATTTGGGAGGGATGCCTACCCGGAGGAGGCGCACATCGCCGATCTGGACGCGAAGAGTGGGGCCAGTTTGAAGGTTTGTTTTTGATAGTCATTTTTCAGGGCCAAAATACATACAAATACTATTTACTTAGATTTTTATACAAGAGCGATACAAAACAAGTCCGCTCGTCACAAGCTCTCGATAGTGAATGAACGCTCTTTTTTTTTTTTTTTTGAGTGGGATTCGCTGTTGGCCGTGAGGCCTTTACAGCTCAGCAAAGGGCTGGTTGGTGAGCGGGAGCTCGGCCGAGACTTAAAACTAAATAAAATGCCTTGACTAGCACAAGGGCGTCTCCTGTGAGACTCGAACCTCGGCTTGGGCCGTCAGGGCTGGGGACTGACCTGAAGGGCCTTATCTGGAACTCACAAAGTGTGAGCGAAGCTGAACAGGGACTCCGCCTTCGCCGGCGAAGGTGGTTTTTAAAACCTACATTTCTAATTGGAATTAGCCGCGCGGGCGGCGCAAATCTGTATCGAGCTAATGTGATGTGATCATCCGGATCGGTTTAAGGCGTGGCGTACCTTCTCGATAGTGAATGAACGCTCTGTACGAGCTCCGGTATTATATGCTGCGCCCCGACGGTGTAAGAGTTGGTGATAACGTCACTTTTGTGAAAATACATGTTATACCTAAACTCAAAATATCTTTATTCAAGTAGGTATTTATAAAATTGACAGTTTTTACACTACCACCGGTTCGGAAGGTAGTTAGACTCGATAAGTCTTTTAAAATAAACATTCAATACAAAATTATGTTACTTGCATGAAAAATTAAACTTAATTAAACTAAATATTCTTCAAGTGTATCCTGCTGGAGATCGAACCCGGTACCCTCAATTCGGAAGTCTGGTATAATTGGTTTTTTAATATTCCAGTTGACTGTTCTGAACAAATCTGGTCGCATATGGACCATGGTGGCCGGTGGTGGCGCGTCTGTTGTCTATACGGACACGGTGTGCGCGCTGGGCGGTGCCGCCGAGTTGGCCAATTACGGTGAATACTCTGGTGCCCCAACGGAGAGTCAGACAGCTGACTACGCGAAGACAATATTCAGTTTGATGTGCAGGGACAAGCATCCGAATGGCAAGGTAATGTTTGCCTGTATTTTGACTGCTATCAACAGGCATTGTTTTCTATTTCAAGAAATGCCTATTTTACTATAAATAGTATTAGTTTAAGTAACTGGCGCCATCTAGAAAAGCTTTAAGTGCCCCCTCCCCCCCTTGGTAGTAAGAGAAGAGGAAGGAAATGAGAACTGGTAATGTCACCGCTTGGAACACGAGTACAAAAGAATAAATGCTTTGTCACGTAACGCAAGTGTTGCTGGACGTGCCTGTAAATTTACAGCCCCTTTAGATACAGCCTATTTTGCATTCGTTGACTAGCCATACATAAATTTACTGCCTTATGGTACAAAATCTCCGCATTGTCTTTGACCGGCCATAAACAATTTGCAGGTGTTGATTATCGGCGGTGGCATCGCAAACTTCACGAACGTGGCCGACACCTTCCGAGGCATCATCACAGCGATCGAGACGTACAAGGATGCGCTGATACAATACAACATTACATTATTCGTGAGACGTGGTGGACCCAACTATCAGGAGGGACTTAGGTATTCATTTTTTAATTTTATTTCTTTTCAAAGTCAAAGTCAAACAGTCTTATTCATAAAAAGTTATAGCACACTTTAAGTAGAACAAAATTGTATTCGTAAACACATTTTAGCACAAAACAATTCTATAAAGTTATACAGACCCGGAGTCTAGTTTAACAGTGTTATAATTATGGCCGACATCGAACAGCTGATTGTGACGAAGGTCTAAAACAAACCGGATCGAAGGACCATTTGTCTAAGGTTGAATATCGATGTAATAATTATAGATGTCGATACAACTCTGTCGATGTCTCATTATAGTGTACATTTGATATAATAATATGAGACGATAGAGCTTAGAAGAGTAATATATAAAAAAAAGTAAAAAAATAACTTACGTGTTTTCATTGCTTTCCTGCCAATTGTATGATTTAAGCAAAAGATAATAATTATATTTAAATAAAGTAATATAAAATAGAGTTAATTGATTTTTAATATTTTCAGACAAATGCGTGAAGTTGGTCATCGTCTGCGTATACCCATGTATGTGTTTGGGCCGGAGGCAAACATGACGACCATCGTCGGTTTGGCCCTGGGCCAAGGGCCCATCCCGCCTGACCATCAGTTGGATTACGCACCCAAGCAATTACCTAAACCCCAACCGGCTGTAAGTAATATTTTAATTCTATAGATATTTGTTTTTTTTAACCTAAGTTCTAGAACTACAAAGCTTGTAAAAAATAGTAATAAAAACTTAAACTAATTATGTACCACTGTGCGGTTCGAAGGACCAAACAGCTAAAGATCAATGTATAGGGACTTTCGAGTCCAAATCCATACTAAAATTATAAATGCCAAAGTAAGTGACTCTTTCACGGTTAAACTACTCAACCGATTTCGATAAAATTTAGTATAGCGATAGACTAAACTTTAGGAAAAGATATTGACTTTGTATCGCGAAAAAAGAGGTTGAAATAGGCTACAAAAGTTTGTATAAAATTTTCACCAGATCTCTGCCATTTATAAATAATAGCGGGCAAAAGGTAAATATATTTTGTGGGTTGTCTGGAAGAGATCGCTCAACCGATAAGGCCGCCAACAATGCTCCTACTATGTGTAAATAAACTAAACATGAGAATGCTTACAGCCCGCCCCGAAGATAGAGTTGCCGGAGCTGAGCAATTCGCTCCTGGACTTGGTGTGCTCCCAGGCTACGACCAGGATGGATCTGGGCCAGCAGGTGTCCACCGCTCGGCCGCTGTTCAGCGATCGCACCAAGGCCATCGTTTGGGGCATGCAGAATAGAGCCATACAGGTGTGTACAAATTATATATATATATATCAGCGCAAATATAACAATTAGTCTTTAAGTCGGTGGTGGTTAAACTGCGAAGTAGCCTTGGTTAAAACAAATGTGATCCTGACGAAAAGTTAAATAGAAGTTTGATTGGAATTGGAGGTAATCCTGAACCGATATTTCCGAGCATTTGAGCCCAGAAAGGAAAAGTCTCCAAGCTGGCTACCAGGATAAAGTGTAGAGTGTTAGGCATTAAGTTCACCTGGATAAGGAGCATTTGAATAACCTTCGGTTATGATGAGCTCTATGAAGTCACGTCAAACACCAAAGTTTTCACCATTTACAACCAGAATGTGAGGTGGTTAAGAAGAAGGACCAACGAGCTTTATCTCAGTAGCGTTATGGTTACTACCAGACGTTTGATGCACTTAGACTCTGATGCTGAAGATTTGTGGATTATCCTTAAGCTTACAGTAGAACGGTCGTCGTCAAAATTTAAGTAATGTGTGGGTACACCACACAAATACCCTCTCTCCGGTCGACAAAGGGAGAAAGAAGGAGAAGGAAAGAAAAAAGAAGCACAGTGTTATTTTGAAAAAGCTAATCATGCTGTTGCCTCGCTTGAGGATGTCTTAATTTTAGTTAACCTTTAAAAGACTTAGGAAGAAATTGGAGAAAAATGCAAATACTGAGAAATTCTGGCTGAAAGAACAAAGAAATTCTTTTGATAATTTAAAGCAAGTTTACTATATATATATATATAATTACAAAAATACAATCGTTGGGGTATTATGATGTCCGTGACAAAACTCGGGTGATAGCTGATGCAAGCCCAGTCGGATTGAGTGCTATCCTTGTCCAAATTGATGGACATGGACCACGCATGATTGCTTTTGGGTATCAAACCCTTACTGATTGTGAGCGAAGATATAGCCACACCGAGAAGGAGGCTTTGGCATATTTCTATTTGGTAAGGAATTTGACCTTGTCACGGATCACAAACTACTGGAGGTTCTATTTGAAAAGAAAACCAAACCATGTGCACGATATCGAAGCCAGGCTAAAGTAATATCGCTGACCCGTTGTCACGTCTTTGTAAATTGAACAACCATTCGGATGATGAAGATACGCAGGTGTCAGGTCAGGGTACCTTTGCGCGACCTCGGCCAATATCAATGAGCGATATTATAAATGCATCTGAGACTGATAGGGAAATTTCCACTGCCCACTCAGCCCACTCACACAGTAGGTCGAAGGTACGCTGCACGGCATCCTGTGCAGCTTCAAGGTCTTTGTCCGCAACCACGATACATGTGTCGTCTGCAAATTGGTATAGGGAGGACTCCCCTATGGCCTTGTGCATATCATTGCTGTACAATAGATATTCTGTAGGCCCGAGGACAGAGCCTTGCGCCGTGGCCTGTTCTGTTTGGAGGAAAGGGATCTATCCAAATAACTGGGACGACTCCGTGAGAAGCTGTAATTTTTTTTTGTAAAGCCGTGCATTGTTGCCATGAAGGGTCGATTGAGGTCGAAGGTCTGGTGGCCACGCATCGACAAGGATGCAGACCTTTGCATGATTGTGCTTTGGTGGCTTTACCTAGCCCACCAGTGCCTATGAAGAGGCAAGAACTGCCTTTGGGACCATGGATAGATCCATCTAATGAATACCTTCTGGTTGTAATTGATTATAACAGTAGATATAAAGAAATAAAAGTGACCAAAACTATCTCAAGCGCCCAGATTATAAAAATTTTGAAGGAAATCTTTAGCAGGGTTTCCTGTTTCTATAACAGCCGATAACGAGAAACAGTTTGTAAGTGAAGAGTTCCGCGGATACTGTAGAGAATGCAATATTCGACTTTACAACACCGTCCCATATTGGCCATAGATGAACGGGGAAGTCGAACGACAGAATTGGGATATTTTAAAACGATTGCGTATCAATCAAGCAGAACGGAGAGACATGAAAGATTCTTATACGAATATTTGATGATGTACAATAGTACACCTCACACGGTGACTGGTCGAACACCATCAGAACTGTTTTTCCAACGACAAAATTGGGACAAAATTCCTATATTAGAGAATACAAATGAGAAGAAGGAAGATTTGGATGTGAGAGATAGGCACAGCATTCAAAAGGAAGTAGGCAAGGAATATGGGGACTGGAAGCGGAAAGCTATAGAGTCGGAAAGCCATGGACAAAGCCAATCAATTGGCACCAAATTATAACCCGACTCAGTATACCGTGGAAAGCACCAATGCAGGGGATTGTGTAGTAAGGAACGATGAGACGGGACAATCTTATCGAAGAAATGTCGTTCCCCTAAAGAAGGTCGAAGGGGAATAAAGCTGTAGTACCGGGAAAAGATGACGATGTAGTTGAAGGAGGTTCAGATAAATTATTAAGTGTGTAGTATTTATTATTTGTTAATTTGGTTCGTATACATATTATTAGTTAAATAAAAATAAAATAAAAATGTGTTATGGAAGGGATGTAACGTATGCGCTTGTTAGCGTTACATATATTTTGTCTAATATTTGTACTATTCTCTATATTAATCAACTATTTAGTACTTATATATCTCATTGCATCATTATATATTATGCTTAATTATCTATTGTCAGGATTATAATACATATATAATAGGCAATATCAACCAAAACACAGTAATCATTGTCATAACAGTTGTATTTACTAAAAGTAACTGTTTAATAATAATTTTACAAAAGTACAATCAAGGAATAACACTAACGTTTATCTCGTTTGCCAATCGGACCCAGAATGGCCGCTTACCACAGAAATGACAAAAGCTGTCGAACATTATTCAAAAATGCTTCTAATCAATTCATTTAACCAAAAAGAGGTTCTAATGAATTTATTTCACAATATATATATATATATATATATATAATATATATAACATCGTCATACTATATGTAACATCAGTATTAACCATATATGTTACAGTTCATATAACACGCTCATTCGCTGTCTCATTCACCCATACAGACAATCACTGTCTCGTTCGCACCGCGTCAGTTATACCAATGGGGTGAGTAGACTTGTTGGTAGTCTGTCCATTGAGTCCGTTGGTAATATGTATACATAATGATTTTAGTAAGTCTGTTAAAAATAGCCAAATCTTCTAAGCTTAACTGTCATAGAGCAAATTATTCTGTAATTAATGATCATTTGCAATGCGTCAATTGGCGAAACACGCTACCTGTTAATGGAGACATTGATGATATGGTTTCAGCGTTTTTTAACGAGATTGATAATATTGTTAAAGCTCACGTTCCTCGCACGAATATTTCGAATTCAAATTATCCACCGTGGTTTGATAAACTCATCATTAAATTACTTAAAGAGAAAGATAAAATTTGGAAAAAGTTTAGGAAATTTGGGAATCCCCGCGATGGTTTTGAGTTTTAGTTACTTCGTGCACGTTGCGATAAGTTAATCGGCATTAAATACAAAACGTACATAAATAGTGTGGAAAATGATGTAACTAAAAATATAAAATATTTTTGGAAATTCATTAAACGTCAAAGGAAAGAATCACATACAATACCGTAGGAAATGTATCGAGAAAGTAATAAAGCCACATAAATTTTACTAATTTATTCGCGACATAGTTTAGTTCAGTGTTTGGTAGTGATATTTGCTCAATAATGTGCCATGTTGGATTTACTGAAAAGGATATAGAAAACAAAATCTAAGCGTTCTATAGGGTGCGGTCTTGATGGTATTCCACCTATTTTTATTATTATTATAAGCTGCTTCTCTTCTTTAACAGTACCTCTTAGCTTAATCTATACTAATAATAAGACAGTAAAAATCGAAAAACTGTACATTAAATATTTTTCCAAAAAACTGAAAGGAGGCAATTAAAGAAGAGTCATAGAAACCAAAAAACCAATTTTTGGAATTCTTGTCTGTCTGTCTGTCTGTCTGTCTGTCTGTCTGTCTGTCTGGTACGTTATAACTTGAAAACTACTGAACGGATTTAAACGCGGTCACAGTTGGATTACATACAATTAGGAGCGTTGTCAAAACTTTATTTCGTCAAAATCGGTTAAGAGAAAAAGAAGTTATGGTCAATTGAAAATTTACTTCAATCACTGCTTCAACTGCTTTACTGTCTTATTATTAGTATAGATTGTTACTGTTAATGTTAAATATGTTCTAATATAAGTTAATTTTAATATTAAAACTTATGAGAGGTAACAAAAATAACAAATAACGTAGTGCGCGCGGGCGTGGTTGAAGTGTTGAACAATGTGCTCGATAGATGGCGTTGATAGAATTCGTCATCAACGTAGATCGCGGTATTAAAATGCTTCGTTGGGTAATGACTACCGTGCGGTTCAAACTTTCAATGTTGTAAATTAATCGTATGGTTATTTATCATAAGTCTCGATTCTCGATTGGTTTAGGTTTGCTTTTTCGGTCTTTTGTTCAATGTTGTGTTGTATATGGTTTTGAATTATTTGGTTGTTTTGAAATGTTTGGTTGTTGTTTTTAATTGTTTGGTTGTATTTAATTGTTTGGTTATTTTTAATTGTTCGGTTGGTGTTCGATTTTGTATTTTCGCTTTGGTTTCAAACTTATCTGACAGTCAGTTAAGCATTTGTTCGACAGCCACGTGTAATTTGGTTAAATATATAGCGTTTCTTAATGATCTCGAAAGGGCTTTCATTCACGGGCTAAAATCTTGTTACAATTGGAATTATATATAGCCTGTGTTACTCAGGGATGATGTAGCTTCACATGTACAAATGTTATCAAGATCCTCTGTTTCTGTGGACTTGACAATTATTTACCATTTACGTGATTATTAATTTGTTCGTTGGGGGGTACTTTTAAGGATCAGGATCCGATGATTCAGGCAAATCAAGGGCATTCAAATTGGGGATGAGCTGATAATGGAAGGTAACACTCTTCAGCGGTTATGAGTTGAAATAAAAAGTTCTTACGAAGTTATGCGTATTTGTGAGGTCATTACTTTGACCAAATAATAAAAGGTAAACCTCATTAACGTTAAGGATGTAGGTGAAAAATGGATGCAGACAAACGTCTCTTCACTCGTTTCTTTTAACTGTTCGTATGGGTAGTGGTAACTCAAAAAAGGGATTTAAAGGCATGATGTTATCAATGTTATGCATGTATGTAAATAATATTGTATGTTTAACAGATTAAAGGGGAGGTGACACGTGACCACGTCTGATAGTTGTCATACAAAGTCTGACCCACGAAAGGGGTTAATTACAAAGTTTCAAGTGAATCTCTTGAAGAAATAATATATACTTGAATATCAGTTGATCCCCCCCCCCCATCCTTGGGGCTTGATATTCCAAAAACTCCTTCTTAGTGCTCACTTATGTTACTAAAGGAACCTTTGTCAGACTCTTGCGGTCTCGGATTTGCGTTAATCAATCAGTCACCCAATCGAACCCCTAATATTACGATTGGGGGTAGTTTGAAAAAAAAATTTCAAACTTATTTACAAACTTATGTACGTGTTAGTGCCAAGTTACAAGTAAATAAACCCAAGAAATAGATTTTTACTCCTCTTGCATAGGCTCCCTTACATATCTCATGGAACCTACATACCAAAATTCAACTTTCTACGACCAGTAGTTTTGGCTGTGCGTTGTCTATCAGTCAGTCACTCAGCAACGGAAGAGTTTTATATATGTAGATTTAATCCTCCCAACGATTTATTATGTGTGCAAATGCAAACACGCACACTGTTCGAATTCGAACTCACTTCACTTGATTCGATAGGAACACACTTACATCCCTTAGACAACATTAAACTTTATATAATGGCAATAAAGCTAAAATTGATAGAGTCAATTTTATTTAGAAAAACTTTTATATGGGAAGACGGAAAGTGCTGTTTTTAGACTTTTCCCGTCAATTATTCGAATGTTTCACCTTTTAAACCTTCCCTAGACCTCCACGGACATTTCAAGACCAAGATAAGATAAATCTGTTCAGCCGTTCTTGAGTTTTAGCGGGACTAACGAACAGAAATTCATTTTTATATATATAGATATATATATACATATATACGCTTACGTAATAAAGCATACGAATCCTACTAATATTATAAATGCGAAAAATTGTTTGTTACTCCTTCACATCAATTCAGCTGAAGGAATAACACATAGGGTACTTTTTAAGTCGCGGGCAGAAGCTAGTACGCAATAAGTTTGACTTACTGTAACAAATACTATATTTTTGTGTGATGCTCAATTAAATAATTTCTTTGTAGACCACGTTAATAGTTCTTCCCTCAGGGGCTAATAGAAATAAATTTTCGGCCCTACTGACCCGCGAGCAAGCCACATATAGTTGTCCGTGCGAGAAACAGCTTAATCTTAGGTCTATTCCAGCTGCTTTTAGGGTTTGTCCCTGTGATTTATTGATTGTCATAGCAAAGCATACAGCTACTGGGAACTGGGTGCGTTTAAACTGAAAGGGGTAATTGTTGGGGATGAGTGGTATTCGAGGTATGTACACCGTTTCGCCTGAACCATACCCTGTGAGAATTTCGGCCTGTATTAAATTACGCTGCAAAACCGTTACTTTTAGTCGGGTTCCGTTACAAAGTTTAGGTGGTGAAAGATTTCTTAGAAGCATAATGGGAACGCCGACTTTAAGCGTAATTTTATGTGCAGGAAGGCCACTCGCAGCCAATGAACTCAAAAACTCGATGGGGTAGGTTGTAGCGTCATCCTGATTTACAACACAGTCATATGATGTGTAAATCACTTCATCCCCAACGATGTCCGCCAAAACATTTTCATTTATGGCTACAGCTTGGTCATTCCTAGGAGTAAGAATAGCCCGCTCACATAATGAATTTTCATGAATTTTCTTTATTGATTATTTCAGAGGGATCTTCGAATACGGAAGTTATGAGTTCGCCTTCTGAAAATACAACTTTGCCAAGTATATCCGGAAGGATTACCTGGCCGTCTATCTCAGGCAGTATACCATCTCCTATATTTAATAAAACGTTAGAAAATTCTTGTACATGTAAATGACCTCCCAATTGTGCTCGCATGTTTACTGTCAATTGTAACTTTTGTATTTGAGGCCATAAATAAGAGCGCTTTAGGGATGCTTTAACCTCATCGGCTCTAGTTCCCCTAGTTATGACAGGAAGGGTTTGTCGAAAATCTCCAGAAAAAAGAAACGTTACGTTACCCATTGGCCTTGCATCACGACGAATGTCTTTAAGAGTTCTGTCAACGGCCTCGACAGCTTTTTTGTTTGCCATGGTACATTCATCCCACACTATTAAACAGCAATCTTCGAAAACTTTAGCGCGGTCACTATTTCTAGTGACTGCACATGTTGGCGTTTCATAGTTATCTAGTTCGAGGGGGATTTTGAACATAGTGTGAGCTGTTTTGCCACCAGGCAATAAAGTTGCTGCAATTCCAGATGAGGCCGTTGCTAGAGCTATTTTACCCCGTCGCCTAATTTCGGCAAGAATAGCTTTAGTAACGTATGTTTTCCCTGTTCCACCAGGAGCATCCAAGAAAAACAACTTGCCATCATTGTTAAGAGCACTCTGAACTACCGTCTCAAATATTGCTCTTTGTTCCAATGTAAAATTTGTTAAATTTTCGTCGACTACGGCCCTCAATTCGGCAGAGCTATAGTTAGTCTCGGCTGTATATTCAACATTGGCGCGAGGCTGATGCGATTCTGTTTGAGGAACAGGAAGGCCGTAGTCACTCAAGGACTTGCCCATAATTGAGTATATGGTAGCCTGAATGGAACAAAGAGCACGATTAATTGCTCTTTCGTCGTTTGCATGAATTTCTTGATGGCTGTTAAGCCGCAGCGAATGTACAAAATCTTCAGACATATGCACATTATATTTCTCCCATAAGACTAATGGATCAGAGAGACTACAAAAAACTAACATGATTGAAAACAACTGTCGCAACATTTTTGGGGAATCGCTGACACAGGCCTCCTCAAGGGTGTTATCCCAGTGCTGATCTCCTTCAAGCAAGTGAAGTGCTCTAGATGCCGCTTGAAAGGTAGAATGCTGTACACCATCTACCGTTTTTAAATATGCAAATGAAGTGGGCCCAGGGACAGTGTGAAGCAATAAACGTAAGTAATAGCATTCGCCATTGCTGGGATGCACGGTCTAAACTCTACCTAATGCCGCATCTTTAAATACTCCAGGAAATCCTTCAACAGGCACACCGCGGCGTCGACGATTAAAAATACACCTCTGCTTGTTGTAAGTGTAATAGGATGGCACTTTATCGTATGTTAGCGTTTCAGCAAAATCATCTTCCTGGCATAATTTAAAAAATGCTAACAACGTTGTTCCTCTTGGGTTTTCCACGCGATCTCTGACATTATCAGGATCAAAGTAAATCCTTTGACCGTTTTCTAAATGTACACTCAAATGTACGATCGTTGGATGGCGTTCATGGATGTGAAAGCCCAGTATCCGCCATATTGCCTCTGAGGTGCTAATATATCGTCCCGTCTGATACTTTGATACTTCGTTGCGATCTTGCAGAGCAAATGTTGCTTGGTCACTCCCTTTGTTTACGTATTTACACACGTATTTTATTGCCTGTACACTATTGCACATCTCGACGTTAATATGTGCTTTAAATGTTTTAGATAGCAAGGGTGAGTAAGGGACGACCCAACTATTGTTGATTCTTAGCTGCTGGCTTCCAATTACTGCTGTAAATCCACCCTGCTCTGGCGAACGACGACGATATAATGGATATCCATTCTCGCCCGTCTTTGTCTGTTCCGTTAATGTTCGGGGATATCGCTTAGTGCAGCGGCCATCTTTCATACAGGGAGAGTTTCTATTAATTGTGCCACATGGCCCATGAACCATATGTGTCTTTACAACATCATAAAGTATAGGGTCTTCTTCCGGGTTTGGAAACTCTGCACTAATTATGGCATCAACATCATTTGGGCGTATTTTTTCTTGCAACCACAGAAGTATATGTGCGTGCGGCAGTCCACGCTTCTGCCACTCGACGCTATACATAAAACAGGAAGATGGACCAAAAACGTTTTCTTTTGTAAGCAGAACCATAAGTAATTTCAATTTTAAATTGAAGATTCTGGCTATTATATCGTGTCGGTCATATGATTTTTGACCTGGCAATAATTCGTCTTTTATTTCTTTCCACTTGCTATTAGTAGTGAAAGTAATAAAAAGATCTGGCCGGCCAAAATTCCGCACATAGCAAAACGCATCCTGTGTTCGCTCGTGCATATAGCGCGGTCCGCCTGTGAAGCTGGATGGTAAAATAATTAATTGCCCTAAATTGTCTGTACTTCCGTCTTGTTGCATAGCATCTCTTAGGTGTACATATTCTTCGGCGCGCAACCTCCTTTGATGGGTATTTATATAAACTAACCGCTCAGTTTCAATTTTAGCGTACATGTCGACAATGAACTGGCTGAACAATCCCCGAAATCTTTGCAGGTAGATGAAATTGTTGCGTCTGATTTGAAGTAAGAACGCATACATTTGTTGAGCAGAAAGTTTAATGTCATTAGGCTGCCTTGACACTGGATTTACTTGATGTTGTTGGAAGTTATAGCCGTCTTCACCTCTGCAATAAATTAAAGGATACTGCAAAGCATCGTACGATCGATGGGTTTCCGAAATGCGTTTTAAACGGTCATCTCGAGTGTGTAAAACCACATCACGTCGCTCACATTCTTGATCGACTAAAACAACTGCTACTTCATCTACAACAGGGGCGTTGTATCTACCAGGGTGTTCGGCTACGGGTCGTCTGTCTGCATTAATGACGAATTTGTAGTTACTATACTCTCCATGCGGTATTGTTTCTAACGCAGTTTTGAAACTGTTTACGTAAGGATTTACTTGATGAAGCATGTTCTGAAGAAGTATGATTAGATTACTTTGAAGTTGCGGAAAGTGCTGGTTTCTGATGCTTGCTTGTTCTTCATAATCAGACACAAAATAAATTTGGAGGAATTTAGGCTCATTTTCGGGCAACAATGAACCAATAAGGTGATATATCTGACCCTGAATTTTAAAAGTTGGCATAAAAGGTCCATGTGAAATTTGTTTTGCTCCGATAGAAGTCATCTGGAAGGCACTATTGTATAAACGAATGTTATCTAAGAAGTGTTTTGATAGTGGATGTTCGCCATTCAGTAACGATTTCAATATTTCCGGAGGATTTTGAAACATTTCAAGATAAACTTTTCCATTTGAACAACACATTCCATTTGTCTCTTTTTGCCATTTAATAGCCTCACAAAATGCACAAACTACTTTTTCTTCAACTGAGGCAAAAGTAGCATAATCAATCATAGGGTAATACGTAAATGCACTTCTTTCTTTAACAACCCAAGGAAGAACATTGTGACCCGCTGTTAAATCATGGTATGCTTCCGAATCTTCTGAGGAACGCGAGGCCCTATTAAGCGAGCGCCGTAGCCTATCAGCATTCAAACGAACTTGACGTTGTTCTTCAGTTTCCTCACGCCGATTTAAATTTACCCTATCTCTTTCATTTTCCAAAAAAGTGTAATGATCATGACGTGAGCGATTGTAGTTTTCTCTAGCTACTTCTAAACGATGTAAGTAATGATCGTCACTCTCTGAAGCTCTAAAATTATGATGGCGATGACGATCGTTACTTAATCGTTTTTTGTACTGGGTAAATGTTTCCGAAGCCCGAGACAAAGCATGGCGCTCACGATCTGCACTCAATCGAGACTGCGTTTCGGTAAATGTTTCTGAAGCTCTCGACAAAGCATGGCGACCACGATCAGCACTTAATCGAGACTGCGTTTCGGCAAACGTTTCTGAAGCTCGCGACAAAGAATGGCGCCCACGATCTGCACTCAATCGAGACTGCGTTTCGGTAAACGTTTCTGAAGCTCTCGACAAAGCATGGCGCCCACGATCTGCACTCAATCGAGACTGCGTTTCGGTAAACGTTTCTGAAGCTCTCGACAAAGCATGGCGCCCACGATCAGCACTTAATCGAGTCTGCGTTTCGGTAAACGTTTCTGAAGCTCTCGACAAAGCATGGCGCCCACGATCTGCACTCAATCGAGACTGTGTTTCGGTAAACGTTTCTGAAGCTCGCGACAAAGTATGGCGCCCACGATCTGCACTCAATCGAGACTGCGTTTCGGCAAACGTTTCTGAAGCTCGCGACAAAGCATGGCGCCCACGATCTGCACTCAATCTAGACTGCGTTTCGGCAAAAGTTTCTGAAGCTCTCGACAAAGCATGGCGCCCACGATCAGCACTTAATCGAGACTGCGTTTCGGCAAACGTTTCTGAAGCTCGCGACAAAGCAAGACGCTCGCGGTCAGCGGACATCCGAGACTCTCTTTCTGAGGAGGTTTCTAAAGACCGAGACAGTGCATGACGTTGCCGATCTTCGCTGAGACGCAACTGTCTTTCCGCATTAGATGCCTGAGATCTAGCTAACCTTCTGCTTTTAGCTATTCTTGAATAATGCGACAAATTAGACCGTTTTCTCCTAGGCATTATTTTAATTAAATTATTTAAGATAGAGTGATGGTATTCCACCTATTTTTATTATAAGCTGCTTCTCTTCTTTAACAGTACCTCTTAGCTTAATTTTTAATAAGTCATTAGGACTAGGCAAATTTTCTACATCGTGGATAATAGCAAGGATCATACGTGTATTTAAAAAGGGCAAGAAAAATATTGTTGCGAACTACAGAGCGATTTCTATTTTAAAGACTTTTAAGTGGGAGTGCCATGCTGTTACTTAGAGTTTCAGTCGGCCGGAGAAATACCACTCTCTCACAGAAAACCGGCGTGAAGTGATGCAATTGGACTTTGTTCATTTTGTACTCGCGTTTCGTTCGGTGAGTGAGATCTTCCGGTGACCATCTTTTTCCCCTTCCCTCGTCCCTCTCCCCTTTTCTTTAAAGGCCGGCAACGCACTCACGAGCTACCAGCCGCGTGAGTGTCTATGGGCGGTGGCTTCACCTTTATGGTGAGCCGCCTGCTCGTTTGCCCCCTCTTCTATAAAAAAAAAAAAGAAGTTTTTTGAATCACTTCTGTGCCCTGTACTGAAATCCCATAGTAGAGTTTTTATGGATGCTACTCAGCGTGGTTACTGTACCAAAAGATCTACTGATACCAATCTATTTGAGTATGTAAATTTATTGGCTAATTCCTTGGATAATAGAAAAGAGATCGACACCATTTATATGGACTTTTCTAGTGCTTTCGACAAAGTGAATCATAACGTGCTACTGAAGAAGGTAGTTCGCATATACGGTATCGGTGGGGTAATATTGAAATGGCTTAGCTCATACCGAACAGAGAGAACTCAGTATGTAGCAGTTGGTGGTGCGGTATCGCGATCCTATATCCACCTCAGGAGTTCCACAAGGTTCTCATCTGGGACCTGTTCTATTTACCTTGTTCATGAATGATGTAGGATTGGCTCTTTAACACAGCGATTTGTCTTTATATGCGGATGACATGAAAATCTTTAAAGAAATAAATAGCGCGCGAGATGTGGAAATGCTGCAAAGCGACATTTCTAACATAGAAAGATGGTGTAGTCACAATGGGATGGTTTTAAATACAACTAAATGCTAGCACATCACATTTACTAAAAAAAAAATACCCTTTCCCTCTAAATACGCTTTAAACGGGGGACCTTTGCGGCACGTCAAAGAGATTAGGGATCTGGGAGTTGTGCTCGATTGTAATTTAACATTTATACCCCACATCAATGAAATAATTGGGAGGGCATTTAGAATGCTTGGTTTCATAAAGCGTTCTACTAAATCATTTATTAATTCGTTGGTTCGTTCTGTTTTGGAATTCGGTAGTATTGCTTGGGACCCCATATATTCTGTCCATGAGCAGAGAATAGAGCGAATCAACCGGCATTTCACGAAACATCTGTGCAGTTTGAATAATAACATTAGCTGTAAGTCCGTTTATGAACAAAGACTGGACTTCTTTCATCTACAAACTCTTCGCAGTATTTAAACTCATTAACGGTACCATGGATATGCCAAGTATTTTGAAAAAAGTCGTTTTTTTAATAAATAGAAGCACTAGAGAACGATGTAATCTTTTTTATACCGAGGACAAACGTAGGTTGTCATCGATGAACTGTGTTCTGAGGACAAGCGACGCTGATCCATTTAGTGATTGTCTCTATGTCCTCAGACGTAAATTGTTGCAGACCTTGTTTCGCCAATAGACTCCAATTTAAGAAAGTTCATTTATTGTTTAATTTCTGTGTGTAGAGTTTTCTTTATTTTTTGTTTTATAGATGATTGTTTAGTTGTTTTTTAAAATTGTTCATTGTATACCTGTAATGTCTTGTGTGTGTTTTTTTTGTAATTTGGTTCGGGTTGTGTTTGTATGTGTGTTGTTGGTGTGCCTTATTCAATAAATAAATATAATGTATATTCCATGTAACGTCAATCGATTTAACGACACAAAATTTAACGAAATTAATTGGTTTTGGTTGGTGTAACTTGTATTCCATAGAGTGATTTTTTTCTGTACATCTAACGCCCCTTCAGTGTCGTTATATAGAGTTTACACTATATATTTCGTTTATTAATGTTTTTTTGCCATTTTTTTCATTGATAATTTAAATTAATCTCTGATTTATAACTTTGCACTGACAGACAAAATGTTATTAAAAAAAAAACTAAAGTCTGCAACCTACACACAGTAGTTTAACAGATGTGTTGTCGGTACTTATAAAGTACCCACTTTTATATTTAAAAAAAATCGCAATGTTTTCCCTACCAGCACTGTATTACTTATCTAACTTTTTTTAATATATAAAATAGTCTCTTATTAAACTGTTAAATCTTTTTTTTTCAGGGAATGTTAGACTTTGACTACATATCGCGACGCGCGGAGCCGTCTGTCGTGGCCATTGTCTACCCATTCACAGCTGACCACAAGCAGAAATACTACTTCGGAAATAAGGAGGTTTTCATACCAGGTAATATTTATTTTAATATCAAAAAAATATTCATACAAGTAACTAAGGTACACTTATGAATCGTCAGCAAAATCAATTTCGACTCTACATTGCCAGTTCACAAATCAAGAGCGTAGAGCGGAAGAGAAGAACAATCCTTTCACGGTCATCCCTCTATCGTCAAAGACATTGAGAATTCATATCAAGTCGAGGCTTAGTAGACCTCTGTGGCCGTCCGTTTGATTCACGGGATTTTTACTTTTTTTTTTAGAAATAAATTTGGTGAGAAAAGCACTTTTAGATGAAGCATTTTATAAATTGTCCGATTATTTTGATGATAAAAAAGTTTGGGAATGAATAAGCTCCAGCTCTTAGCTTTAAAAAGTGTACTGGGATCAATTCCAAAATTCGTGCTTCTTCTCAGCTTGGTCGCGTACGAACAGGCTCTGCATAATGCTCCTATGTACCTTAATGAATAAAGATATTTTCAATTTGATTGGCATTTTTATAAACTCAAACTTAAAATATCTTTATTCAAATAGGTCCTTATAAAGACACTTTTGAATCGTCATTAACACTACCATACAGAATGTTTGTTCAACACACCAACAGAAGAAAAAAAACAATAACAGACACATACACACCGATTACATCAAAAATATTTACAAATACTTAAATAAAATACATAAAAAAATGTTTATTTCAATAACATACAGGAACAATATTGAGAATGGGGTCTTACCTAGTATTAACACAAGTAAAACCATTAAAACTAAGACTCAACCTCGCACACTCACACACACAAAAAAACCATTGCACACACTAATACACACACACACTTAAATGCTCGTTCTTCACATAATATACTCCACTTTTTCATATGTATATACTAGCTTTCCGCCCGCGGCTTCGCCCACGTGTAATTTGGTTAAGTATATAGCGATTTTTAATGATCTCGACAGGGCTTTCTTTCACGGGCTAAAATCTTCTTACAATTGGAATTATACATAGCCTGTGTTACTCAGAGATGATGTAGCTTTACAGGATCGGATGATTCGGGGAAATCGAGGGCAACTTTCAAATTAACTTACAGGCAAATACTATTCTGACAATTTTATATTCTGATAGTCATCTTCTTATGTGGATGATCTGATGATGGAAGGTAAATCTCCTCAGCGGTTAAGAGTTGAAAGAAAATTCTTACGAAGTTATGAGTAGGAAATACGTACTTGTGAGGTTATTAGCTTGACCAAATAATAAAAGGTAAACCTCATTAATGTTATGGATGTAGGTGGAAAAATGGATGCGGACAAACGATAAACGTCTCTTCACTCGTTTCCTTTTACTTGTTTGTATAGGTAGTGTTAACTCAAAATAATCATAGGGTAAAACGTTAATGAAAGTTTGAAGTGCATGGTAGTCATTACACAATGGAGCATCTTAATATCGCGATGGATATATTTGGCCTAAGTAGAAGTTCTTTAAAAAAAACTAAGACTTAAGCTCGCACACTCACTCACACAGCAACACCATTGCACACACTGATACACACTCACACACTAAAATGTTCGTACTTTGTTCCACTTGTTCATGTGTATATTTATTTTTATTTATTTTTTTTCTGTTCGTGTTTTTTTGTTATTCTTTTTTCTGATCTTAGATTATATTTCCGGTTCTATTTTAACCTTATTTTGGCTTTATTTTTAATCTATTTTTATTAAACTTTTTGTGATAAGCTGTATAGGTTTAAGAAATAAAAATAATAATAATAATAATAATTTAGTTAATTTAATTTGAGCAAAATATAATAACAAACAAAATAATGGTGTGTGTGTGTTATGTTTAAATAGTCACACCCCAATACAATTATAAACATTCGACTAAGAATATATTGATACAAAATAAGTAACCGAACCGAAACCTTATTAAGGGCATTATTAAAACACGGAAACTATCAATAGTATTAAAGAACAATATCATTATTATTGGTTCAAAGGGAATTATGAACCCGAGATAGACTGTATGAGTGTTTGAAAATGTGTGAGAGTGTGTACAAACATGTTTGAAATTGTGTGGAGTGTGGATATGTGTTTTTTTTTGCCCGTTAATTTTCCATACACCTTTCGGTGACATTCAAAATTCTCGTCTCTCACCCAGTTTTCTGTGACATGGACGTGGCTATGAGGAAGCATCAGGAAGCCACCGTTCTCGTCAACTTTGCATCGCTGAGGTCCGCCTTCGACAGTACCATGCAGGTAATACATACATATATATATATATATACTTAGTCTTGCCATAAATATTGTTATAAAGAAAAGCACGATTTTTTTTTATACGTAACATTTATTCCTTTCATAGTGAGTTAGTTTAATACATCAATATATAACTATTAAAAATATACAATGTTTATTCGAAGTGGTCTCCATTGGCTGCAATACAGTCTTTTAAACGTTGAGGCCAGTTATCAATAGCAGCACGAACTCTTTCTAGAGGAAAATTCTTCACTGCCAACCGAATGGATCGTTTTAGGGACTCCAAATTATCATGGCGTTTAGAGCAAGCCTTACTCTCTAAAACTGACCATAAATCATAATCCAATGGATTTAGGTCAGGACTTGACGACGGCCAGTTTTCAGTGCTGATAAAGTCCGGAACGTTAGTTTTCAACCAAGATTGGGTGGATCGAGCTCTATGACCCGGTGCCGAGTCTTGTTGAAAGCACCATTCTTTGTTATTGAACATGGTGTTAGTTAAAGGCTTAACTACCGTCTCAAGAATGGTATTTTGATAAACTTGTGCCGACGTTTTAATACCTTTTTCACAAAAATATGGCTCAGTCACCCCTTCATAGCTAACACCCCACCAAACCATCACTGAAGTGGGATAATGCCCACGTTGTACTCTGTTTACTAATTGCGAAGCTTCTTTAGAGCTTCCAGCATAAATACGGTCATTTTGTTTATTAAAATACTGCTCAATTGTAAAAATTTTCTCATCCGTAAACAAAATTTTTTTGTGACCACCCTATTCTTCTTTAAATTATCAGTTAAGAAGTGACCAGTACGTCTCTTATAGGCTGCAAGTCCTAAGTCATCTTTTAATATACGCGACATGGTTCTAGGAGCTATCTTCATCTCCCGAGATAAAATCTTTTGCTTACGGACAGGATTTCTTCGAATTCTTTCCCTAACTGCTTTAATCACCTTTTTCACACGAACGGTACGTGGACGGCCAGATCTTTTTCTGTCACAAACAGAGGAGGTATCATTGTACCTATCAATAGCCCGGTAAACAAACATTTGACTAATACCAAGCGGGTGGAGGGTTTTAAAAATTGCACTTTTCTCCATACCTACTTTATGTAAGGCAATCACAGCGATTCGGTTCTCTTTATCACCCCACTCCATTTTAATATAACAAAATATTTAACAATATAATGGCGCGAAAATAAGAAAACACATCAAGCAATCATATAAAAATGACAGATTCCAAATTCAAACGTAATATTTTCTTTTTTTGAATAGTAACAGTATTTATGGCCAGACTAAGTATAAGCTACATTCTGAGGTACTTGAAACTTACAGCAGAGGTAGAAGATTTATTCACTAATGTCCGTCCGGAACGGCTTCGTAAACAATACTAATGTTCTCTTCTATATTTTAATAATTTTTCACCGTATTATTGTGATAGATCGTTCCGTGGAAAGATCTATTGCGTAGTGCGTTTTGTTTATTTGTATTTTATTTTTTATTTCTTAAACCTGTATAGATTTAAAAGCTGTATAGCTTATTACAAAAAGTTTACACAATAAAAATAGATAAAAAATAAAGCCAAACTAAGGTTAAAACATAGAACCGGAAATAGAATCTAAGATCAGAAAAAACAACAAAAAAAAAACACGAACAGAAAAAATTAATAAAAATTGAAGAGCAGACCAGAGATCATTTAATTCAGACAAAAGTTTGCATGGCTAATATTTCTAAAGGCTTATACCATTGATAATGTTATGATATTTTATGGTAATTATATATGTGAAACTACCTTTCTAACTACTGAAGGTTGGCAAAGCTTGGTAGCATATTCCATATTCCGGTCCATGATTTTTTTTTTGCCAACTTTCCTTTCACCAGCCATCCATTTGCATCAAGCATGCCAAAGAGCATGGCCGATGCATGATACTATGTTGACAGTGCAATGACGTCGTAAATAAAGCTGATGAATATATTGACGTATATTTTTAACCCACACCATTATTCCGACGTGTTATAATGGCCGGCCTATTATTTAATATTCTTTTTATAACACAATTTTCATACGTTCTCATGTTATTGTGTATTTATTTATTTCATTAAATCTGTCCACCAAACATCTCATGTGCTAAATATATTAACAAAACAAGAAACACAAGATAATTCACAAAACAATTATATGGTAACTTTAAACACATAGGAGATAAAACATAAATGCAACCACAATTAAGTTTTTTTTTTATGGTATTTATAATGCCTCCACGAAAGGTGGACCCAGTCGTCCACATTCACAATACTATTAGTAAAGTCGACATAACCTGTTTGCAGGACCGTTAAACGATTTGCATAGACGAGACGTGGTCATATAAAAATGTCTGTTATGTATGTACGTAATAGTTTTGCTCTTCGTTTTGCGATAAATCACGTTATTAACATATATTTTTTTTAAAAAGTGTGACTTTACGTTGTTTTACTGAGCATACATTCCAACACTTCTATATTGGTTATCGTTAAGGGTATTTTGGTTGAAAAGGGCATACTATACCGTAAACGAATATTTAGAGGACAAAGATCCCATTAATGTGTCGGCAATTGGCTCAGCATCGGGACAGTTCAATTCTTGAGTAGCCTCACAATGCTTTAGTTATTTTAATTGTCAGTAACACAATTTTGTATTAATTGTTTATTTTAAAAGAGCAGCTATCGAGTTTCTTGCCGGTATATGCCTTCCGAGCCGGTGGTAGTGTTAATGACGATTCAAAAGTGTCTTTATAAAGACCTACTTGAATAAAGATATTTTGAGTTTGAGTTTATCTTCTGAACAAAACTTATGTCCAACATACGAATGAACAGTGTTATTAGCATGACGTCATACACCATAGCAACCTATCCCAAGAGCACCACATAATCTTACATCCAGCATTGATTACATTGATCCCAGGATCGAGCCAATCAACGCAGAGGATCCGGAAGGCAACGTGAAGAAGCTCAACGTGTATGTTGGTGGAGGGTCCCTTATTCACCCGAGTGTTGTTTTAACTGCTGCGCACTATGTTGCCGTGCCTAAAGCATTCAAAGTGAGAGCTGGGGAATGGGATACCCAGACCACAAAAGAAGTATACCCTTACCGAGACAGGGATGTCACCGAGGTCACTATTCACAAGGACTTTAATAAGAGTAAGTGGTTATTTTATTAATGGCAGAAAATTGGCAAAGTCTTTTCTTTCAGTCTCTTCTCCAACATTGATTCGTTCCAAGTTTTGGGTTAAAAGCGCACAGGGATTGATTATTAAGGAGCCACCTGGCAGTCAGTACTCGTGATCCAAGTGGTAAGATCCAAAGTATCCAAAGAAAAACCCATATTAGGTACTTTGCCACAGGGTGCAGGTTTTTAAAAAAAATATCGTGTTTTTTGTGTTATTTAAACATAATGGATATAAAAATATGAAAGTTAATCAGAATCCTGAGAACAAGACTATAATGTAATGATTTGAAACACTGACCGAGATTTTATATGGTATATTTTTTTTCCAGACAATCTCTTCTATGACATCGCTCTCCTGTTCCTTGCAAGTCCAATGGAGTATGCGCTTAATGTTGGTGTGGTCTGCCTTCCACCACCAAGGGAACGAACGATGGCTGGAACTCAATGCTTAGCATCCGGATGGGGCAAGGACAAATTCGGTAAAGAGGGACGCTATCAAGTTATTTTGAAAAAGGTCAGTTCACCGACACAACTCTCTCTGTCCACCGACTGTACTGACGTTTTAAGTGATGTTTTGCTGACGTTTTAACTGACGTTTTAACTGAGGTTTTACTGACGTTTTAACGGATGTTTTAACTGATATTTTAACTGATGTTTAACTGATATTTTAACTGATGTTTACTAACGTTTTAACTGATGTTTTAACTGACGTTTTAACTGATATTTTACTGACGTTTTAACTGAGGTTTAACTGATATTTTAACTGACGTTTCACTAATGTTTAACTAATATTTTAACTGATGTTTTACCGATGTTTTAACTGATATTTTACTGATGTGTTATGATATTTTTACTGATATTTTGCTGACGTTTTAACTGATATTTTAACTGACGTTTCACTGGTGTTTAACTGATATTTTACTGATGTGTTAACTGATGTTTTACTGATATTTTAACTGACGTTTCACTGATGTGTAACTGATATTTTTACAGATGTTTTACAGACGTTTAAACTGATATTTTACTAATGTTTTAACTGATGTTCTATGACTACTTCAATCCCATCAACTATAGTCTATGCCCATCCCCAAAGTTTAGTTTATCTCCATAGGTACCATATTCACATTCATAATATTAGTATGAATATAGTTGAGATAAGTCAAAAATGACCGTATTTTCTCTCAGGTGGAGGTACCAGTGGTCGACAGACGCCAATGCCAGACGGCATTACGAAAAACACGATTGGGACATTTCTTTGAGCTACACACGTCGTTCATGTGCGCCGGTGGTGTGAACGGTATGGACACGTGCAAGGGTGATGGTGGATCGCCACTTGTTTGCCCAATACCGGTAAGGGTCTATCTTATTATTATTGCTTTAAACAATAACACAATACAATTATGATAGAAATAAAAACGAGACCAAAATAGGGTTAATATTTTATTACATCTGTCCCCAAACATCTTATGTGCTAGATATATTAACAAACAATAAACTTATGAGACAATATATATAATAATACAAACAAGATACAACACACAATATATCTTCTCATGCTCTCAGACGCTTAACTAATTTTCTTCCTATCCGTACCAAAATCCTTCTTTCTCACTCACTTCTTCTACCCATCTTAGACTATGCCGATTCCTGTTACCCCGACGCTTACAAAATCTCTGTATCAGATTCATCTTTGGCCTAAGGAAATTCGACCACATCTCATCCTACCGACAGCAGCTAGGCTGGTTGCCCATACGGCTTCGCAGGGATTCCCACATCCTCCACCTCTTATACACTATCCTCTTCAGTCCTCAAACTCCGTCCTACCTCAAAAATCGTTTCAAATTTATGGGTCCCTACATATCCTCGAAATTCCACCCCACCACTCCTCCTTTTACGGAAACTCCTTCACAGTGTCCGCTATAAAGCTTTGGAACTCACTTCCCGATCCTATTCGATCAGCCTCCTCACTATCATCTTTCAAATCACTTCTTCGTAAACATTTCTTGTCTTCAATATAATTATTTGTAATTCTAGATTTAAATTAGCATATTTTTCGCTTTTCTTATTTTAATGTATGTTGTGTATTCTTTTATCGTGTGGGTTGTCTGGAAGAGATCGCTTATTAGCGATAAGGCCGCCCGTTGCTCTTATATGTTCTTACATCTGTTAATGTCATTTGCTTCTAGTGTTTAAGTGCGATAAAGTGTTAAATAAATAAATAATAATAAATATAAAAATGTAAGCCAAAAATAACAAGAATTTGACTAAGTGAGTGACGAGCATTAAAGTGAGTTTGTGTAGTGTGTGTTCATGTATCTTAAAGTGTTATTTTGTGAAAACTAAACTGAGTCTAAATGGGAGTACTCCAAATGAGATGAAAAAGTGTCGTGGACATTGGAATCCACAAGTAACGGTTAACACACACTTAAATTATATACACACAATATATTATATGTTATTTATTTATTCACACTTTATTGCAATAACACGGTAGAAGCAAAAGACGTTAATAGATGTTAGTACATGTAAGAGCAACGGGCAGCCTTATCCGCTAATGAGCGATCTCTTCCAGACAAACCACGTGATATTAATTATTATCATTTAGATTGTTAGCCTATTGAGGCTCAATTGTTTTTCGTCATTTTCTTCCCTTGGCTTTGGTTTCATTTGTACATGTATAAGAAGCTTCTTTATTTCTGTCAAATGTCTTTAACTTTTTTTTTTTCTTGTGCTGTTCGGTTTGCGTCGATAAATAGTCAAATTGGCGGGAAAAGTGTGGCGCCTTGAGTCCACAGACTAACAGTCACAGTGCATTGCACAGATGACGTTTAAGCAAAAGTTGTTGTATTATAGTGTGCTCTTTCTTTCATTCATGTGGTTCCATTTAAATTTCAGTACGAGAAGGACAGATATATGCAGAGCGGTATCGTCGCGTGGGGTGTTGGTTGTGGCGAGGATGGTACACCAGGTGTATACGTGGACGTGGCCAACCTTCGCAACTGGATCGACGAGAAAATGGCCGGAAAGGGTTTTGACACCAAAATATATACATATTGAGATTGAATAAATAAATTTAGTTATATTGTGTGTGATTTAAGCCATTTTTTTTAGTATTCATTCCCAAACTTTTTCATCGTCAAAATAATCTGACAATTTATAAAATGCTTTTTCTTAAAGCTTGCTTAGTTACTTTTTTACATTTTCTTACTGTCAAAATCAACAAATTGTTTGGGATTTTTAAATGAATTACCAACTTTATGGAGGTCAATAGTGGGAACAGCTTATCCATATTTCTCGTATTGAGGCTATGATAATCGCAATATTTTTGTGCAAATTCATCAAGTTCTCAAGGATTTACTGGCTAGGTATCAAAACTATCCCGAAACATGTGCTTAATATACAAAAATAGGATAATTAAAACATAAAAAAAACAAAACAATTTAAAAATGTTTTGTAACCGGTCAAAAAAAGTTCGACACAAACTGTCTACCACGTGCAAAAATGTGTGTGTCTCATATTCACAATACACATTGACACACAGCCGGAGTCGCGGCTTGATCCTAATCGATAGAATCGTTCGTTGCGTTCACCTGTTGCGGTGGGGGGAGGGGAGGCAATTTGAAAATCGAACGATTGTGTTACAAATGTATGCGCGCGCGTAGATTTGCGTGCCTCAATCGCGCCAGTCGATCGCCGGAGTCATATATAAGTTATGTATAAATAGCAAATTATTAATTAGCAAAATATTAATTGTATACTCCCGCCCGCAGATTCGTGTACTTTTTTTTGTAACGCGTTTTGACCAAAAAAGACGTACATTTGTTTTTTGTATGACTGAGTTTAGAAAGCAATAACTTAAACGATAGTTATTTAATCAACCGGCCAACTGATAATATTTATTGCTCTCCCGTCACGACTAACAATTATATATATTTAATCCACAACACAAAATATAGGGAAAGTACAAAACCTATCAAAATAAAAAAAAATCTTTATTCATATAGTCTGTCCTTAGATATATTTGGCCTAAGTAGAAATATTTGAAAAAAAAAAACTAAGACTCAACCTCGCACACTCACTCACACAGCAACACCATTGCACACACACACTTAAATGCTCGTTCTTCATATAATATACTCCACTTGTTCATATGTATATTTTTAATTTTTTTTTTTTTCGTGTTTCCTTTTATAATTTTTTTTTCTGATCTTAGATTTTATTCCGGTTCTATGTTTTAACCTTATTTTGGCTTTATTTTCAATCTATTTTTATAGTGTAAACTTTTATAGGTTTAGGAAATAAAAAATAAAATAAAATATGGCACACTTATGAATCGTCAAAAAAAAAACAAAAACTTATAAAAAAAATGACTACTAAAACACACACTTTGGTAATTGTCAAAATATTTCGTCACAATCAGCTGTTTGATGTCGGCCATATTCATAACGAAGTTTAAGTAGGGTCCGGACCTCTAGAACATTATTTTTTTTCGAGTGATGTGCTAACCGCCCATGGGCACCTGCTAAGCTTTATAGAACAGTTTTGCGCGTTTACGAATATAAATTTTTGACAATCCCAATTAAACTGTGCTATAACTTTTAATTAATAATACCGAAAATTAAGTTTACGAATAAGCTAGATTTAAATAGATTACGATTAATGTCAGAAAACTAAAAAAATAAATAAAAAGATTTGGTCGCCTTGGCAATTTCCTCGCTGTTGTGTCGTATACGCTGAGCGAGAAAAGCACCAGCTCTTGTTTCACCTACTTGATTCCTCAATAAGCGACTTGTGCCCCAAGGTCCATGTCCCCAAAGTTAACAATATCAAAGTTGGCGGAATGACTTTGGTACTTTGACCCTATTTCTGCCTGAAAATCCCGTAATTTAGTTCCAATATACCGTTCTAACCGAATACCGGATTCGTTAAGGCCGAAGTTCGGTTGTGCCGAATGTAAAACGAAGTTCGGCATTCCTACCATTAACAATACGGTAACATGTGTGTCAATGCGACCTCAGAGATCACCTTTCACTTGTAATTTTGTGGCCAACTCGAGGTTTTAATGTTTTATTGTGTAATTTATAACGTCCCAGTTGTTGGCAGAATCAATACTGATTTGATATTGATTTAGTCACAACTAAAACAGATATCGGTTAGCGTTTTTGGGATTCATAAGGTGATTATTGATTTAAAAAGTAGAGGGGGGTGAACGAGTGGGGGGTGACATCAAAACACCTTTTTTTATTAAATGTCCTGACGCCTGCATCTTATATATTTTTACCAAAAAATGATTTTTATATCTCATGTGTCGTGTTCTTTTTAACTGTTAAAAATCACTTCTGGTCATTGATATACTCTGTGGCATAGTAATTAATATCTATCTATATATATATAGTCTATGTCATAATCGAAGGATATTTTTTTTGAAATTGGTTTTATTTAGGTTTTTTTTTTTAAATTTGCCTTATATTTATAGATATATACTCTTGTAATGTTTATTTATAGTTTCAATGGTATCTGTTAGCTTAACACTACGTATAGATTCTGGTATGTATGATAAACTATTGTAACGATATAACGGAATGTATATTCAGTCTATAACGATTAAGAATCAGAGAATTCTTAGAGAAGACGTAAAATAATCTGAAATTTAATCAGGGGTACGTAAAAAGTGCAAGAATAGTATGTTTTTAGTTTTGCAAGATAAGATTTGAAAAAAAATATTATGATATATAGATACTACATGTAATATGACTTGCTTATATTTCCATGTCATATATCACTCACACGTACGTGTATTGTTATATAAATTATATTAAATAGGGAGTATTTATATGTAACATTGTATAATTATATATTATGCTTAATTATCGTGTTGTGAGGATTGTAATGACAAATGTATTGTTATAATTTGTAGCAAATTGTTTTGCATACAAATGTGGTTAGCTTAAATTTTGCCCTAAAATAAAAATTTAAGAATTTATAAGCTAAAAAGTATGTTTTTTTCTATACAAACAATTCTTTAATACACAAAACACAAGATACATTAAATTAAGTAAAACAGGGAAAACGAGCTAAGTTAAATCCAATAATATAAATAACCCAATATAAGTCACAAAATTCTTTCGAAGGAGAGATTTTAATATGTTTATTTTATTGGTGCTTTGTTCTGTTTACTGAGGAAATTAGCGGACAATGCGGACTTTAAAGGTAACTCTTTCAAGCTAACATGCATATAATAGAAAAAATATAATTCAATTATTTCTACAGAACACACTTGTTATTGTGAATAATTATATAACTGGAACACTGTCATAAGTAATGTTTTATTATGTATTGCGTCAGAGGTCAGAGGTATCATAAAACTAGGGACGCCTAACTAATAACTATTTTATAACACTAATCAATCGTTCATGTACCAAGCCGAACTTTTTTGCCGGGAACCGAACCTACTGAATGTGTATGTTTTTAAACTGTGGAGATAAATAATATACATGCGTTGTGATTGTGAAAACCTATGCGCGATGAGCGCTATACAACGGTATTAAAAACAAGTTGAGCTGACGCGGCTCTCACACATTCCAGGTCCGACAGCCGTCCAGTGCGGTTGTGTTGCGCAGTTGCTCCCGCCATTTGACTTGTCGAGTGGCGTGTTCAATTGTTCAGTGCTTAAGCGCTGGGTGGTTATCCACTCAGAATTTTTTATTCTAGCCCGACGCAAGCTGCACCGAGGTCTCCCCGTCTGCCAGGTCCCTGGCGTTCGAGCGGCATCCGAGCAGCAGTGAAGTTTATGATTAACGCGGGTTTACCTGCGGTCGATCTTCCAACCACCTAACGGTGCCAAACGGTTGAAATCGATTAACGCTTAGGCGGGAGTGTTGTTCGAGGGCAGCACCCGTGCCTTTTTCAAGGCGCGTTAACCTCGCCTGCTTCCATCAAGTCCCTGTGTGTGGGCGGAGCCTCTCAGTAGGCATTGCCACGGGGCGTAGGTACTCCAACTGCGCTCTAGCCACCGTCTGCACACACAGGGTCCACTGTTGGACGGGTCCCAGTCGCACATCCGTGGGGGTTCAGCCATCACGACCCCCCCACGGGCTGGTTAGGTCAGCGACACAAAAAGTCTCGTCCGCTATCACCAGCGAAGACTTTACACCTAGGGAATACATAGCTTAGGTACTCACACGTAGGTTTAGGTACACACTGCCAAGCTGCGGGCCTTAAGCTTCGCAGATGGCGGACACCGAACGCCCTCCCGACTACGACTATGCAGCGGAAGACGACAGTGAGGTAGAAGACCTCAACGCCGAGCTAGCGCGGCACTACAGGCGGTTCTACGTCTTCGTGCAGCGACGACACCCGGCGACTGTCCGCCTTTGGAACAGCCGGTCTCCCCTGGGATCACGGTCGCCGTCTCCCCCGCGTTCCCCGACCCCAGAGCCAGAGCCAGAACCTATGCAGCTCGGACCTGCATACGCTTCCGCGCAAGCACTCCTCGCGCGCGACTCCCTCCCCCCGGCCCCCGCGCAGGCCTCGCGCAATAGTCAATTGGAATTGTTGGTCCCCGCGAAGACCCAAATAACCGAACCCTCTGCGGCCTCCGCGCAGGCCCCGTGCCCTTCGATCCCCGAAATTCCCTCCGACAGGGAATCGCGAAAAAGCAAAAGAATGCTCGATAGTGACGACGACCAATCAGAGGCCGGGCGCTCAGTCGCCATGTCATGTCAGTCCGCAGCGTCTAATTCAGACACTGACTCCGATTCCGACGGTTTTAAGACCGTACAAAACCGAAAAAACAAAAAGAGGCGTGCTCCCAACACCCCTCTCGACCCTCCTCCTAAACGGAACACGCACCCAGCTTCCCAGCAGGCTGCGGGTTCGAAAACCGCGCCATCTCCCGCCCCTTATCCCAAGCCCGCGAAACAAGATCGCACTAAAGCCCCTCCCCCTGTTTACGTCAGGGACAAAAGTATTTGGCCCTCTCTGTCCGCCTTGATGGACAAAAAGTCCATCACATACAAGGCGAAAACACTGCGCGACAACATCTGCGTGCAAGTGTACGACCCCGCCCACCACCGTTTTTTAACCTCGTACCTTCGCTCAGAAGGCATAGGAGGCCACACGTTCCCTCTTCCCGAGGAACGAGTCCTTAGAGTCGTGATCCGAGGCATTCCCAAGGAGATCGACTCTTCTACCGTTCAATCGGATCTAATAAATCAGGGATACCCCGTGAAGGAGGTATTCCGCATGTTACACCGCAGCTCAAAGCAGGAATACGACATGGTTCTTGTCGTCCTAGAGCTTTCAGCGCGCGGCAAAAAGATATTCAACCTCAGTGAGTGTTGTAAACTCTCTGGGCTTAAGGTGGAAACACCTATCAAGCACTCATACACCAGACAGTGTCACCGCTGTCAGTTGTACGGGCACGCGGCGCGCAATTGTTTTGCGCGTGCGCGTTGCGTTAAGTGCCTAGGCGATCACGGGACCGCCGACTGCACACGGACACTGCCATGCGCCGAGCCGCCTTCCTGCGTGCTTTGCGGGCAACAGGGCCACCCCGCGAGTTATCGCGGCTGCCCTAGGGCCCCCAAGGCGAGCGGAAAGGGAAGCAAGCGCGTGCCAAGGTCCGGTGCAGAGAAGCGTCCTCCCGCGCCCCCCAAGGAAACTTACGTCCCAGCCCCCCCTCCCACTGTCAACCCGTGGAAAGCTCCACAAAATTCGGCGGAAGTGCCTCCCACTAACCCGCCATTGCCGGCGGAGCCCATAAAACCTATTCCTTCCCTTATGAGTATCCCAATAAGGAAACCCGGCCCTCAGATGCCCCTTCCCTCCGCCACTGCGACGACGCTTACGGCTCACGCCAGCGAAGTCCGCAGTGCGGTGCACCTAGCCCTCAGTGTCATAGACGCTGTAGACATCGACGCCCTGCTAGCGTTTAAACACTCGTACAGTGCGGCTGACAGTGTTGACGCTAAGTTGGGAGTAATTATAGAAAACGCCGGACTCCTTAGTGCAGTCCGGAAGTTTGCTAGGCCATCGTAAGGCCTAGTCGCGACATATTTACACAGGTACGCCACGCCTTAAACCGATCCGGATGATCACATCACATTAGCTAGATACAGATTTGCGCCGCCCGCGCGGCTAATTCCAATTAGAAATGTAGGTTTTAAAAACCGCCTTCGCCGGCGAAGGCGGAGTCCCTGTTCAGCTTCGCTCACACTTTGTGAGTTCCTGATAAGGCCCTTCAGGTCAGTCCCCAGCCCTGACGGCCCAAGCCGAGGTTCGAGTCTCACAGGAGACGCCCTTGTGCTAGTCAAGGCATTTTATTTAGTTTTAAGTCTCGGCCGAGCTCCCGCTCGCCAACAAAAAAAAACAAACAAACAAAAAAATGACGCGGCTCTCGTGCGATGCCACACCATCGCTAACGACCAATCAGCGTCGAGATGTCCACGCGAGTGGCTTGTGATTTGAATTTCGAATCGAGTTTAATGCTTTTTTTTCTCGTTGCCAGCTCGCGAACGCGCGAATTGGCGGGGATATTTAAATTGTGAATTATGTGTGATTTGTTTGAATTTAGAATTTAAAATTGTAACCACAGATAAGCACGCCAATGATTATAGTTTTTTTCGTTTCGGTAATTCGAATTTGGAATTACGTTTTAAAACTATTAAACCTTTTTGTTTAAATTTCCAAGGTACTATACCTAATCTGTGTTTAACTATTTGAATTAGGAATATCACACCTCAAGACAAACAAGCGAATGGCTTGCCAGTTGAATATGTCTATATGAGATTAACATCTAATCTAATATATAAAATTCTCGTGTCACGGTTTTCGTTCCCTTACTCCTCCGAAACGGGTTGACCGATTCTCCTGAAATTTTTTGAGCATATTGAGTAGGTCTGAGAATCGGCCACATTTTAAAAAAAAAATTTTTGCAAAGTGACGTTTGTCGGGATCAGCTAGTTATGAAATAAATATGACCGGACTATTTAAATTTAAGCATTACGTGTGTTTTTTTCTTCGATAAAATCGTACACGAACGAAGATGTCAGATTATGTCACTTGTTAGTCTAAAAAATCGATTGTCAGCTAAATGACGCTATTTTATGTAAATTATTTTATTGTTAATATAATCACGAAACATTTTTACCAAGAAAATATCTCAGCCAAGGTGGTCACGCTTTGGTCATCAAGTTAATTTTAAGCAAATCATAATTATTAATGAGATTTTTACGCCTCGGGTGGCAGTGAAGGTTCCATATAAATTAAAAGTATCATTATTCGCAGTTCGTAACATTCTATATTCAAATTTATAAATTTTTGACATATATATTGTCTATGTGATATTGGATCTGTGAACCCCGATTTTTCCCGCCATTACGCGATCGCCTTTTAAAGAGTTTAAAATATTTTATTTCAACAATTAGTTCGAACCAGTTTCAACCATGTTTTATAGGAGAATGTTTATTTATTGTGTGTGTTGCCTCTGTTTAATAAAAAAAACACTACTACAGCAACGAAAAGGATTTATTCAAATTAAATAATGTATGTAAGAAATTACTGTTGCTAATAATATTTATGGACTTTTTTTTGGTTTGCAATAATGAAAATTATTATTATTTAACTTAATGTGCGGCTATTAATTTATCTTTTCCACATAAAAACGTATCGGTTGTGTACCTACGTTAGTAAATTTTCTTATTCCGGGTTCCAAAATGGACTTAAAAACAAACTCTGGTTAACTAACTGATCTCTCTGATAACTGATATCTGAATCTGATCATTGTGTTACAAATGTAATGTCCTTATCACAAGGGTGATTCTCAAGGTTTTTTTATCGTTCTAATAGTCCATTTAATAATAGGTCTTGTTCATACATTTTTCCTAAAGGTTTAGGATTTGTATTGTCTTAAGGTACGGCCTCGTGGATGCCGTTTTAAATTTCCGGCTACTGAATTGTATGGGGGACTTTGCGGGACATTTAAAATGGGATCACGACCGTCGACGGGCATGCATGTGGCCGTACCCTTAGAGTCATTGCAAATCCTGTCTTGTCAGCCTGAGTATCCACTGAGTGGGTGTATTGATAACTATTTTTTTTAAATGTTATCCTACTTAAGACTAAGTAATTATAAATAAATAAAAAAAATCCTCATTCATATAGGGTACACGTATGAATCGTCAAAGAACTAAATGTTTTGAAAAAAATTACTTTGCGTCAGAATCTATATTAAATAAAAACAATAAAATATGTTTTAACTAAATCAAATGTTTAATTTACGACTAAAATAACATATTTAGATAACAAATAACAATTAAACTAAACTAAAATTAAACATTCTTAATATTAACCAAATTCTTCATCAAAAAAATAATAAAAAAATTAAATATGTTTATAAATTTGATTTGTTGCAGAACGACCCTATGACGCATTTCGATTGCTTCGCATAAGTTTTTTTTTTGTAATTCACAATGTCTTCGAAGGCCATTTACGAAGTACAGGGAAAGGACCTGATCAACAGGTAATTAATTGGTGTGTGTGGGGTGTGGATTTGTCTTGACATAGATTTATGGTACAGAATAGATGTCGCCTCGCGATGCACTCGGCAATTTGTCGCATGTATAAGTTAATATCTCTTTAGTAAGATACATGGCACCATTTTAAGCAACTTAAATCTAGACTTTAAGCGTCCAATTTGAGATGTGGCAAGAAACTCCCAGTACTCTTTGAAGCAGATGCTGGAGCATATTCATTCCTAAACTTTATCATCGTCAAAATAATCAGATCTAATTTATAAAAAAGCTTGTTTTTAACAACTTTTTTAAACTTTCTTACTGACAGAGTCAACAAATCGTTTGGGACTTTGTAACAGAGGCGTACTCCTTTAAAAGAGCTAAGCATTAATTTAAATTCAATTTTTGTACTATTAAATATTGAGGTTTTAACAATAAAATTGTGTTTTTTTGTATACGCATGCTCTCTCCTCATATTAAGGGTTGCCTGGATGCGACGCCGTCCGTTGCTCTAAATATTTGTTGGACTATTTAAAGTCGTTTACTGATATCTTTCTATTGAATAGTCGCTTTAAGTGTGTAAAACATGGTATGGGAAATATAAAACGGTGGGTACTTTCAATTCTCCAGGCATATACCAGCTGGCACAGCGCTGGTGCCATGTTGGTACGCTGTCTTCGAGCAGGGCACAATTTGGGAGGATGAACTCGGAAGGAATCCGTGGCTTAGCAAAGAAGTGAGTTTTTTTTTGTTAAAATTCAAACGGTTACCCCGTTTGAATTTTTTATTGACTACCAAACTGACTAATCGGTTTTAGCGACTATAATTAAATATATTATTATTTTTAAGATACTTAAACTAACTATAGTACAATTTTATGGCGTTATACGGAGATAAGAAACTCAGAACGGAATACAAGCTAAACAAAACAAAGCCATTTTGACGCTTAAGAGAGTTTGTCGTCAAATAGATTGACGTTAAATGGAGTTTACACTGTAACGGAGAAAATAAAGAGTTTACCTTCGCGTCTTTTTCGTTAGTTAAGAAAAGCATACATAATTAAAATAGTACATTCATACAGACATACACCACACTAAGATGTAATAGTATATTCTTAATATGTTCCAAAAAGATATGACACATATATAAAAAAAAACATACAGCATTGACGCGCACACTGTTATCCCGTGATCAAATCCCGTGCGTGTGTATATGTGTGTGTATGTGTTTGATCACCACACCGCACTTCCAGCAACTCGTTGTCAAGCCCGACCAGTTGATCAAGCGTCGTGGCAAATTGGGTCTCGTCGGCGTGAACCAGAATGCGGCTGAAGTGCGCAAATGGATCAGCGAACATTGCGGCAAGGAGCAGCAGGTCGGCGCCGCCGTCGGGAAACTGCGTCGCTTTGTCGTCGAGCCCTTCGTTAAACATACACCGGTGAGTTTACGTTACGCGCTACAGCACATGGGTCCCGGGCCTTGGGGTCTTGGGCCGGGGGCCGGGGTTGATTCGTATAGCTTCCTTTGATGTAACTCGGGAAGTTTTTACAGCTTTACCCTAAAGGGTGTGCCATTTCTTAAAAGGCCGGCCGCGCATTCACTAGATCCCTGCAACGTCTATTGTCGGCGACTTCTCCTTTGGCACTGTATATCCTGCTCGTTTACCTCCTCGTCTGTGTTAAAATCCTTCCTTTTTCTTACCCTTATCCTGTCCTTCTCTTCCCATTTTTTCTCCTTTCCAAAAGGCTCCGTAAATCCCGGCATCACACCAGCAACCCTCTTGGCGCTATTTCGTATGGTTGCAGCATTTCTATAGAAACTTGTATTTTTCTGTATACGATTCGATATTTCAGAGCGAAGAGATGTACCTCTGCATCCAATCCGGCCGTAGATCGGACACCATCATGTTCCATCATCAGGGCGGTGTGGATGTTGGCGATGTTGATGCACTGGCCATCAGATTTGAAGTGAGAGTTCCATTATTAATGATGATCATATGATTTTTATTTTATAAACAGGCTCAAACATTAATTATAAAAGTCAGCGGAACGCTTAAGAATAACAACAATAGTTAGAAGAATATGACATTAAAAATTTCAAGTTTAATTTTTGGAAGTTCGTGATATTCGTGACGTAACTACTGAACCGATTTCGATGTAATTTTGTATGGACATAGGGTTGAGAGGTATAAAATTTCCACCAGAACTCCGTGTTTTAAAGGTTGAGATTTTCCAAAATCCTTTTGTATTTAAACCACGCGGACGAAGTCGCGGGAAAAAGCTACTAGTATTTAACATAACCCAAACGGATCTATCGGAGAAAAATTAGGTGTTATAACACCCTGGGAAGATTTAATCCCCCCCTTAAATTTTCCCTGGATAATAATACCTAAGGAATAATTTATCTTTCAGGTCCCCGTGGACACATTCCCGACTGGGGAGGAAATCGATCGGGTTCTGATGAAGAATGTTCAGTCGCCGGCTGTCAAACGGTAAGGTTTGACTGCTCGAATGTGTCGTTGGCCTATTTAAAATGGGGCTAGCGTCTAATATGTACAAACAAATGTGTTAAGTTAAAATGGTCTCATGGCGTCCAATCTAAGACCCACTTAATTCTAGACCTGTATATCTTTATATGTGATCCGCCCTATAGGTAACATACTTTGTCATAGTATATATTATATCGGCGCAACTACAACAATTAGTATTAAATTAACTGTAATAATTAAATTCTAATTGTTTAAAAACATAAGTTGGACACTTTCATGTTTATTATTTTATTTGTTAAACCTATACAGCTTATTCCAAAAAGCTTACACAACAAAAATGGATCAACAACAAAGCCAAAACAAGGTCAAAACATACAATCGAAAATAGACAACAACAAAAAAAACACGAACAGAAATAAAATTGAATAAAAATATATATATACAAAGAACAAGTGCAGTATATTATGTAAAGAATGAGAATAGAAGTGTGTTTATTACGCTGTGAAATGTCATCGTTATTATTTCGATACGTGGTCTGTGAAATAAACACAAGTGCGGACTTGTCTGCATCATAATAGATGGATGCATTGTGACTCCACTACGGCTAATTGTGAAAATGAAACCTGGCAAATATCAGCGAAGTGTTGTTTTTACGAGTGGTGATGAATTACGAAAACCCTACGGAGACTCTTCTCATTTCAGTATCCTAACCACATTCATACTATCGCTGTACCGCGTGTTCGTCGACCTCTGCTTCACGTATATGGAGATCAACCCGATAGTTGTCACCAACGAGAGGATATACCTGTTGGACTTCATGTGCGCCAAGAACTGGGGTGACGTCACGTTCCCCCCACCATTTGGGAGGGATGCCTACCCGGAGGAGGCGCACATCGCCGATCTGGACGCGAAGAGTGGGGCCAGTTTGAAGGTTTGTTTTTGATAGTCATTTTTCAGGGCCAAAATACATACAAATACTATTTACTTAGATTTTTATACAAGAGCGATACAAAACAAGTCCGCTCGTCACAAGCTCTCGATAGTGAATGAACGCTCTTTTTTTTTTTTTTTGAGTGGGATTCGCTGTTGGCCGTGAGGCCTTTACAGCTCAGCAAAGGGCTGGTTGGTGAGCGGGAGCTCGGCCGAGACTTAAAACTAAATAAAATGCCTTGACTAGCACAAGGGCGTCTCCTGTGAGACTCGAACCTCGGCTTGGGCCGTCAGGGCTGGGGACTGACCTGAAGGGCCTTATCTGGAACTCACAAAGTGTGAGCGAAGCTGAACAGGGACTCCGCCTTCGCCGGCGAAGGTGGTTTTTAAAACCTACATTTCTAATTGGAATTAGCCGCGCGGGCGGCGCAAATCTGTATCGAGCTAATGTGATGTGATCATCCGGATCGGTTTAAGGCGTGGCGTACCTTCTCGATAGTGAATGAACGCTCTGTACGAGCTCCGGTATTATATGCTGCGCCCCGACGGTGTAAGAGTTGGTGATAACGTCACTTTTGTGAAAATATATGTTATACCTAAACTCAAAATATCTTTATTCAAGTAGGTATTTATAAAATTGACAGTTTTTACACTACCACCGGTTCGGAAGGTAGTTAGACTCGATAAGTCTTTTAAAATAAACATTCAATACAAAATTATGTTACTTGCATGAAAAATTAAACTTAATTAAACTAAATATTCTTCAAGTGTATCCTGCTGGAGATCGAACCCGGTACCCTCAATTCGGAAGTCTGGTATAATTGGTTTTTTAATATTCCAGTTGACTGTTCTGATCAAATCTGGTCGCATATGGACCATGGTGGCCGGTGGTGGCGCGTCTGTTGTCTATACGGACACGGTGTGCGCGCTGGGCGGTGCCGCCGAGTTGGCCAATTACGGTGAATACTCTGGTGCCCCAACGGAGAGTCAGACAGCTGACTACGCGAAGACAATATTCAGTTTGATGTGCAGGGACAAGCATCCGAATGGCAAGGTAATGTTTGCCTGTATTTTGACTGCTATCAACAGGCATTGTTTTCTATTTCAAGAAATGCCTATTTTACTATAAATAGTATTAGTTTAAGTAACTGGCGCCATCTAGAAAAGCTTTAAGTGCCCCCTCCCCCCCTTGGTAGTAAGAGAAGAGGAAGGAAATGAGAACTGGTAATGTCACCGCTTGGAACACGAGTACAAAAGAATAAATGCTTTGTCACGTAACGCAAGTGTTGCTGGACGTGCCTGTAAATTTACAGCCCCTTTAGATACAGCCTATTTTGCATTCGTTGACTAGCCATACATAAATTTACTGCCTTATGGTACAAAATCTCCGCATTGTCTTTGACCGGCCATAAACAATTTGCAGGTGTTGATTATCGGCGGTGGCATCGCAAACTTCACGAACGTGGCCGACACCTTCCGAGGCATCATCACAGCGATCGAGACGTACAAGGATGCGCTGATACAATACAACATTACATTATTCGTGAGACGTGGTGGACCCAACTATCAGGAGGGACTTAGGTATTCATTTTTTAATTTTATTTCTTTTCAAAGTCAAAGTCAAACAGTCTTATTCATAAAAAGTTATAGCACACTTTAAGTAGAACAAAATTGTATTCGTAAACACATTTTAGCACAAAACAATTCTATAAAGTTATACAGACCCGGAGTCTAGTTTAACAGTGTTATAATTATGGCCGACATCGAACAGCTGATTGTGACGAAGGTCTAAAACAAACCGGATCGAAGGACCATTTGTCTAAGGTTGAATATCGATGTAATAATTATAGATGTCGATACAACTCTGTCGATGTCTCATTATAGTGTACATTTGATATAATAATATGAGACGATAGAGCTTAGAAGAGTAATATATAAAAAAAAGTAAAAACTTACGTGTTTTCATTGCTTTCCTGCCAATTGTATGATTTAAGCAAAAGATAATAATTATATTTAAATAAAGTAATATAAAATAGAGTTAATTGATTTTTAATATTTTCAGACAAATGCGTGAAGTTGGTCATCGTCTGCGTATACCCATGTATGTGTTTGGGCCGGAGGCAAACATGACGACCATCGTCGGTTTGGCCCTGGGCCAAGGGCCCATCCCGCCTGACCATCAGTTGGATTACGCACCCAAGCAATTACCTAAACCCCAACCGGCTGTAAGTAATATTTTAATTCTATAGATATTTGTTTTTTTAACCTAAGTTCTAGAACTACAAAGCTTGTAAAAAATAGTAATAAAAACTTAAACTAATTATGTACCACTGTGCGGTTCGAAGGACCAAACAGCTAAAGATCAATGTATAGGGACTTTCGAGTCCAAATCCATACTAAAATTATAAATGCCAAAGTAAGTGACTCTTTCACGGTTAAACTACTCAACCGATTTCGATAAAATTTAGTATAGCGATAGACTAAACTTTAGGAAAAGATATTGACTTTGTATCGCGAAAAAAGAGGTTGAAATAGGCTACAAAAGTTTGTATAAAATTTTCACCAGATCTCTGCCATTTATAAATAATAGCGGGCAAAAGGTAAATATATTTTGTGGGTTGTCTGGAAGAGATCGCTCAACCGATAAGGCCGCCAACAATGCTCCTACTATGTGTAAATAAACTAAACATGAGAATGCTTACAGCCCGCCCCGAAGATAGAGTTGCCGGAGCTGAGCAATTCGCTCCTGGACTTGGTGTGCTCCCAGGCTACGACCAGGATGGATCTGGGCCAGCAGGTGTCCACCGCTCGGCCGCTGTTCAGCGATCGCACCAAGGCCATCGTTTGGGGCATGCAGAATAGAGCCATACAGGTGTGTACAAATTATATATATATATATCAGCGCAATATTTCAATAAGTCATAGAGATGAGATAGATGTTTGTCTATTGCCACGTGACATTTTCATAAAGTCTTACTGAGTGGTAACACGTGTCTTTCATACAACACGTCGTTAAATTATATATATTGCCATGCAAACTGACACATTGCCGAGTCATACATTGCCATACAAACTGACACATTGCCGAGTCATACATTGCCATACAAACTGACACATTGCCGAGTCATACATTGCCATACAAACTGACACATTGCCGAGTCATACAATAATTTAAATACTTTTGTAGAATATATCTTTTCTATTATTTATGTATATATGTTATATATGTATATACTTGTATGCGTTGGCGACTTCCAAGCCGTGCCTCGACATGAGGGTCTCTGACACGAAGCGCATGCGCTTGACGCAGTACTCCAGGTTCTCCGCGGGCTGCTTCAGGCTTGGGTGGAGGTGGTCCGACAGGTATAGGTCCAGTTTTGGATCGTCTTTCTCCTGGAATTTTTTTTTATTTCTTGAGAATCACTTTTTTTTTTAATGTACCCGGTGCACGTTGAAAAATCATTTTCAAATTTACCTGATCTCGGTTGAAAATCATTTTCTTGAACACAAAAGTCGGGTTGAGGAATGGGTTCCTTATTTTTTTCACCTCGTCCGACATTAATTGGGACGCGTGGTGGATGCCCCTCAGCCCTGGGGGGAAAAAACCACACAGTTTTTGACGTTTGACACCTTTGACCATATTTTATTTTATTTTATTTTTTATTTCCTAAACCAATAAAAGTTTACACAATAAAAATAGATTTAAAATAAATCCAAAACAAGGTCAAAACATACAATCGAAAATAGAATCCAAGATCAGAAAAAAAACACGAACAGGAAAAAATAAATAAAAAAATATATATACATATGAACAAGTGCAGTATATTATGTAAAGAACGAGCATTTAAGTGTGTGTCTGTGCAATGGTGTTGCTGTGTGAGTGAGTGATCTCAATTTTATCACATTTCTTTTAAACAAAACAAACCTCTTTTCTCCACCCGTTGATTATCCATACATCCTTTCAGATATGACACCTCTATCGACAGCCGCGATCCTTAACAACCGCATACTACTTACGTCCGCCAATTTCCTAACACCACACATGCACAGGCAGGGTGACCTACGCGTCTGGGCATTGGGCAAAACTGGATCATATAACACACCGTACCGTTACCGTGTCTGGCGTGTCTGGCGCGTGTTCACCGAGAGCGCGAACCCAGAACACAAACATGGGCCAAGAGGTGAATACACACCACGACATGACGTCGCTGTAATATTCACCAGGGACGTCATGTTCGTTTATTTCTAACCGTCAACATACGAACAGTATCCATATCAGACATGGCTCGTATACCCTCACATGTCCATTGTGAACACGAGAACATCAGACCGTGATAAACTGCTGTTCGCCGGTTCGGGATTTGAGTACATGCAACACGTGAGGGAGAATTATAGGATTTTCTTCGCGTTGCCAAAAGAGGAGGACATTGTCGACTGTTCCAAGTATCTGCCGAAGTTTTGGGGGAAGTTTATATGCATGAAGAATATACATCGGTTTACCGGGGTACAAAATGGCGGGCCTCTGTTGTTAGGCTCGCATATAATTGGGCTCGGATGTTTTGAGATACGCGTGAACGAGGATCGGATTCTTGTGTTCACCGATTTGAGGTATTATGTGAATATGATTAGAAAGGTTGCTGATTTGAAATGGTACCAGTATTATGAGTTCTGTGTTTGATTCGATATTAGGGAATTATCCACAAATACCGGGTCAATACATACCTTGGTGGAATAGGATTGATCACCTTGGTTAATGTTATTTATTGTTATTACATGGTTAAACTTATTTAACGTGGTTTTTTTAAAAAAATCTCTCTAAAAATAGATGTGTGGCCGATTCTCAATCTTACTCAATATGGCCACAAAATTTCAGCAGAATCGGTTTCGGAGGAGTATGGGAATTGTGACACGTGATTTTTTCATATATTAGATTTAACAGACCTTATAGATCAGAGATAGATAGAGTAAGGGAACAAACATTGTGACACGAGAATTTTATATTAGATTAAACAGACCTTATAGATCAGAGATAGATAGAGTAAGTGAACAAATATTGTGACGCGAGAATTTCATATATTAGATTTAACAGACCTTATAGATCAGAGATAGATAGAGTAAGGGAACAAACATTGTGACATGAGAATTTAATATGAGATTAAACAGACCTTATAGATCAGAGATAGATAGATAGATTAAGGGAACAAACATTGTGACATGAGAATTTAATATTAGATTAAACAGACCTTATAGATCAGAGATAGATAGAGTAAGGGAACAAACATTGTGACATGAGAATTTAATATGAGATTAAACAGACCTTATAGATCAGAGATAGATAGATAGATTAAGGGAACAAACATTGTGACACGAGAACTTTATATATTAGATACTTGTGAGAACGTAAAAATGGTAAATGGATTTAAAAAAAGAAAGACTTAAAAAAAGTTTATTTCATCAACACAATAATTCTTTATATAACTATATATATATTAAGCTATAGCACATTTAAGCCATACGTTCGACGAAGCCTAGTGTGTCAAATATATTGTATTCAATTATATATTGGTGCAAACGCTATATTTTGAACTATCTACGATAGAAAAACAGTTATGTCTGTTACTTGTATGATATGTGTAATGGCTACTCTGCCACAAGGACCAAACTTTTTAAATTTGTTTAAGTTTTGTTCATTATATATATCGGCGCAACTACAACGATTCTTATTAAAATAACTGGAATAATTAAGTTAAGGCATTATTTAATTGTCCTAAGTGCCTTAAGTTTAGAAACACAAGTTGAACACTTTAAAGTTTATTACGCTGTCAAATGTCATCCTTATTATTTCAAAACGTGGTCTGTGAAAGAGAAACAGCGCGGACTTGTCAGCATCATAAAAGATGGATGCTTTGTGACTGCACGACGGCTAATTGTGAAAATAAAACCTGGCAAATATCAGCGGAGTGTTGTTTTAATAATGAGAATCCTCTAAAGCCTTAGGAAAACCCTACGGAGACACTTCTTTCGTTATATATGTATTGGTCGATTTAATATATTACATTATAAATATTATTACACTTGGAATAAGAATGGATATTTAGTTTGAGTAGCCAATTAATAATTGTTTGTGAAATATTAATTTTCAAAGCTACCGGTGATAATGTAGAATGTCTTTATAAAGACCTACTTGAATAAAGATATATTGTTCTTCACACTAAAAATAGTTTGAATAAATTTTATTATTTGAATTATTTTATTTCTTAAACCTATACAGCTTATTCCAAAAAGCTTACACAACAAAAATAGATCAACAACGAAGCCAAAAGAAGGTCAAAACATACAATCGAAAATAGACAACAAAAAAAAAACACGAACAGAAAAAAAATGAATAAATATATATATATACATATATAAAAGTTTTTTTTTATCGAGCCTATGGTAAATAATTATTTGGATAAATATTTATATGTGAAACGGATGGTTTAAAGCTATCACCAATTGTGACGTTGCGTTTCCTCTTCCTGACCTTTGGTGGCTCCTTCTTTGGCCCCTTCATTGGCACCATCTTTTGCTCCTTCTCATATACATCCACCTTTCTTTCCTTGCGTTGGTAATAAAACACCTCCCACGCCAATGTTACCATCGCTAAACCCAGACCGAACAGTGTTGCTATAAACACTCCACCTATAATTAAAAACAAAAAATATTTCGTAGGAAAAACTACCTTACATTTTATAATATAAATTAATTGCGAGCAACTTTGAAGGGTGAAAAAAAATTAACCAAGCCGAGTTTCTTGCTTTTTCTCAGCGTGATCGCATACGACAAGTTGTATTTATTTTAAGCCTCTAAATATATAGTAAAAACGACCACAATAAAATGGCAACCCCAACTTTCTTGTGGTTTCTACGCCGGGTAAACTGAGTTTGACGTTGGGTTTGACGTTGACTTTGACGTTTAGTTTGACGTTGAGTTTGACATTTAGTTTGACGTTGACTTTGACGTTGACGTTTAGTTTGACGTTGACTTTGACGTTGAGTTTGACGTTGAGTTTGACGTTGACTTTGACGTTGACTTTGACGTTGACTTTGACGTTTAATTTGACGTTGAGTTTGACGTTGACTTTGACGTTGACTTTGACGTTTAGTTTGACGTTGAGTTTGACGTTTAGTTTGACGTTGAATTTGACGTTGAGTTTGACGTTTAGTTTCACGTTGACTTTAACGTTGACTTTGACGTTGAGTTTCACGTTGACTTTGACGTTTAATTTGACGTTGAGTTTGACGTTGGGTTTGACGTTGAATTTGACGTTTAGTTTGACGTTGAGTTTGACGTTGAGTTTGACGTTGAGTTTGACGTTTAGTTTCACGTTGACTTTGACGTTGACTTTGACGTTGAGTTTCACGTTGACTTTGACGTTGACTTTGACGTTTAATTTGACGTTGAGTTTGACGTTGGGTTTGACGTTGAATTTGACGTTTAGTTTGACGTTGAGTTTGACGTTGAGTTTGACGTTGAGTTTGACGTTGACTTTGACGTTGAGTTTGACGTTGACTTTGACGTTGACTTTGACGTTTAATTTGACGTTGAGTTTGACGTTGGGTTTGACGTTGACTTTGACGTTGAGTTTGACGTTGACTTTGACGTTGACTTTGACGTTTAATTTGACGTTGAGTTTGACGTTGGGTTTGATCGTCACACTTATGAATCGTCAAAAAAAACAAAAACTTATAAAAAAATGACTACTAAAACACACACTTTGGTAATTGTCAAAATATTTCGTCACAATCAGCTGTTTGATGTCGGCCATATTCATAACGAAGTTTAAGTAGGGTCCGGACCTCTAGAACATTATTTTTTTTCGAGTGATGTGCTAACCGCCCATGGGCACCTAAGGGCTAAGCTTTATAGAACAGTTTTGCGCTAAAATGCGTTTACGAATATAAATTTTTGACAATCCCAATTAAACTGTGCTATAACTTTTAATTAATAATACCGAAAATTAAGTTTACGAATAAGCTAGATTTAAATAGATTACGTTTAATGTCAGAAAACTAAAAAAATAAATAAAAAGATTTGGTCGCTGTGGCAATTTCCTCGCTGTGTCGTATACGCTGAGCGAGAAAAGCACCAGCTCTTGTTTCACCTACTTGATTCCTCAATAAGCGACTTGTGCCCCAAGGTCCATGTCCCCAAAGTTAACAATATCAAAGTTGGCGGAATGACTTTAGTACTTTGACCTTTTTTCTGCCTGAAAATCCGATTCTAACCGAATACCGGATTCGTTAAGGCCGAAGTTCGGTTGTGCCGAATGTAAAACGAAGTTCGGCATTCCTACCATTAACAATACGGTAACATGTGTGTCAATGCGACCTCAGAGATCACCTTTCACTTGTAATTTTGTGGCCAACTCGAGGTTTTAATGTTTTATTGTGTAATTTATAACGTCCTAGTTGGTGGCAGAATCAATACTGATTTGATATTGATTTAGTCAATGCTAAAACAGATATCGGTTAGCGTTTTTGGGATTCATAAGGTGATTATTGATTTAAAAAGTAGAGGGGGGTGAAAGAGTGGGGGGTGACATCAAAACACCTTTTTTATTAAATGTTCTTGACACTTGCATCTTATATATTTTTACCAAAAAGTGATTTTTATATCTCATGTGTCGTGTTCTTTTTAACTGTTAAAAATCACTTCTGGTCATTGATATACTCTGTGGCATAGTAATTAATATCTATCTATATATATATATAGTCTATGTCATAATCGAAGGATATTTTTTTTTAAATTGGTTTTATTTAGGTTTTTTTTTAAATTTGCCTTATATTTATAGATATATACTCTTGTAATGTTTATGTATAGTTTTAATGGTATCTGTTAGCTTAACACTATACGTATAGATTCTGGTATGTATGATAAACTATTGTAACGATATAACGGAATGTATATTCAGTCTATAACGATTAAGAATCAGAGAATTCTTAGAGAAGACGTAAAATAATCTGAAATTTAATCAGGGGTACGTAAAAAGTGCAAGAATAGTATGTTTTTAGTTTTGCAAGATAAGATTTGAAAAAAAATATTATGATATATAGATACTACATGTAATATGACTTGCTTATATTTCCATGTCATATATCACTCACACGTACGTGTATTGTTATATAAATTATATTAAATAGGGAGTATTTATATGTAACATTGTATAATTATATATTATGCTTAATTATCGTGTTGTGAGGATTTTAATGACAAATGTATTGTTATCATTTGTAGCAAATTGTTTTGCATACAAATGTGGTTAGCTTAAATTTTGCCCTAAAATAAAAATTTAAGAAGTTATAAGCTAAAAAGTATGTTTTTTTCTATGCAAACAATTATTTAATACACAAAACACAAGATACATTAAATTAAGTAAAACAGGGAAAACGAGCTAAGTTAAATCCAATAATATAAATAACTCAATATAAGTCACAAAATTCTTTCGAAGGAGAGATTTTAATATGTTTATTTTATTGTTCTGTTTACTGAGGAAATCAGCGGACAATGCGGACTTTAAAGGTAACTCTTTCAAGCTAACATGCAGATAATAGAAAAAATATAATTCAATTATTTCTACAGAACACACTTGTTATTGTGAATAATTATATAACTGGAACACTGTAATAATAAGTAATGTTTTATTATGTATTGCGTCAGAGGTCAGAGGTATCATAAAACTAGGGACGCATATCTAGTAACTATTTTATAACACTAATCAATCGTTCATGTACCAAGCCGAACTTTTTTGCCGGGAACCGAACCTACTGAATGTGTATGTTTTTAAACTGTGGAGATAAATAATATACATGCGTTGTGATTGTGAAAACCTATGCGCGATGAGCGCTATACAACGGTATTAAAAACAAGTTGAGCTGACGCGGCTCTCGTGCGATGCCACACCATCGCTAACGACCAATCAGCGTCGAGATGTCCACGCGAGTGGCTTGTGATTTGAATTTCGAATCGAGTTTAATGCTTTTTTTTCTCGTTGCCAGCTCGCGAACGCGCGAATTGGCGGGGATATTTAAATTGTGAATTATGTGTGATTTGTTTGAATTTAGAATTTAAAATTGTAACCACAGATAAGCACGCCAATGATTATAGTTTTTTTCGTTTCGGTAATTCGAATTTGGAATTACGTTTTAAAACTATTAAACCTTTTTGTTTAAATTTCCAAGGTACTATACGTAATCTGTGTTTAACTATTTGAATTAGGAATATCACACCTCAAGACAAACAAGCGAATGGCTTGGCCATTTGAATATGTCTATATGAGATTAACATCTAATCTAATATATAAAATTCTCCTGTCACAGTTTTCGTTCCCTTACTCCTCCGAAACGGGTTGACCGATTCTCCTGAAATTTTTTGAGCATATTGAGTAGGTCTGAGAATCGGCCACATTTTTAAAAAAAAAATTTTTGCAAAGTGACGTTTGTCGGGATCAGCTAGTTATGAAATAAATATGACCGGACTATTTAAATTTAAGCATTACGTGTGTTTTTTTCTTCGATAAAATCGTACACGAACGAAGATGTCAGATTATGTCACTTGTTAGTCTAAAAAATCGATTGTCAGCTAAATGACGCTATTTTATGTAAATTATTTTATTGTTAATATAATCACGAAACATTTTTACCAAGAAAATATCTCAGCCAAGGTGGTCACGCTTTGGTCATCAAGTTAATTTTAAGCAAATCATAATTATTAATGAGATTTTTACGCCTCGGGTGGCAGTGAAGGTTCCATATAAATTAAAAGTATCATTATTCGCAGTTCGTAACATTCTATATTCAAATTTATAAATTTTTGACATATATATTGTCTATGTGATATTGGATCTGTGAACCCCGATTTTTCCCGCCATTACGCGATCGCCTTTTAAAAAGTTTAAAATATTTTATTTCAACAATTAGTTCGAACCAGTTTCAACCATGTTTTATAGGAGAATGTTTATTTATTGTGTGTGTTGCCTCTGTTTAATAAAAAAAACACTACTACAGCAACGAAAAGGATTTATTCAAATTAAATAATGTATGTAAGAAATTACTGTTGCTAATAATATTTATGGACTTTTTTTTGGTTTGCAATAATGAAAATTATTATTATTTAACTTAATGTGCGGCTATTAATTTATCTTTTCCACATAAAAACGTATCGGTTGTGTACCTACGTTAGTAAATTTTCTTATTCCGGGTTCCAAAATGGACTTAAAAACAAACTCTGGTTAACTAACTGATCTCTCTGATAACTGATATCTGAATCTGATCATTGTGTTACAAATGTAATGTCCTTATCACAAGGGTGATTCTCAAGGTTTTTTTATCGTTCTAATAGTCCATTTAATAATAGGTCTTGTTCATACATTTTTCCTAAAGGTTTAGGATTTGTATTGTCTTAAGGTACGGCCTCGTGGATGCCGTTTTAAATTTCCGGCTACTGAATTGTATGGGGGACTTTGCGGGACATTTAAAATGGGATCACGACCGTCGACGGGCATGCATGTGGCCGTACCCTTAGAGTCATTGCAAATCCTGTCTTGTCAGCCTGAGTATCCACTGAGTGGGTGTATTGATAACTATTTTTTTTAAATGTTATCCTACTTAAGACTAAGTAATTATAAATAAATAAAAAAAATCCTCATTCATATAGGGTACACGTATGAATCGTCAAAGAACTAAATGTTTTGAAAAAAAATACTTTGCGTCAGAATCTATATTAAATAAAAACAATAAAATATGTTTTAACTAAATCAAATGTTTAATTTACGACTAAAATAACATATTTAGATAACAAATAACAATTAAACTGAACATTCTTAATATTAACCAAATTCTTCATCAAAAAAATAATAAAAAAATTAAATATGTTTATAAATTTGATTTGTTGCAGAACGACCCTATGACGCATTTCGATTGCTTCGCATAAGTTTTTTTTTTGTAATTCACAATGTCTTCGAAGGCCATTTACGAAGTACAGGGAAAGGATCTGATCAACAGGTAATTAATTGGTGTGTGTGGGGTGTGGATTTGTCTTGACATAGATTTATGGTACAGAATAGATGTCGCCTCGCGATGCACTCGGCAATTTGTCGCATGTATAAGTTAATATCTCTTTAGTAAGATACATGGCACCATTTTAAGCAACTTAAATCTAGACTTTAAGCGTCCAATTTGAGATGTGGCAAGAAACTCCCAGTACTCTTTGAAGCAGATGCTGGAGCATATTCATTCCTAAACTTTATCATCGTCAAAATAATCAGATCTAATTTATAAAAAAGCTTGTTTTTAACAACTTTTTTAAACTTTCTTACTGACAGAGTCAACAAATCGTTTGGGACTTTGTAACAGAGGCGTACTCCTTTAAAAGAGCTAAGCATTAATTTAAATTCAATTTTTGTACTATTAAATATTGAGGTTTTAACAATAAAATTGTGTTTTTTTGTATACGCATGCTCTCTCCTCATATTAAGGGTTGCCTGGATGCGACGCCGTCCGTTGCTCTAAATATTTGTTGGACTATTTAAAGTCGTTTACTGATATCTTTCTATTGAATAGTCGCTTTAAGTGTGTAAAACATGGTATGGGAAATATAAAACGGTGGGTACTTTCAATTCTCCAGGCATATACCAGCTGGCACAGCGCTGGTGCCATGTTGGTACGCTGTCTTCGAGCAGGGCACAATTTGGGAGGATGAACTCGGAAGGAATCCGTGGCTTAGCAAAGAAGTGAGTTTTTTTTTGTTAAAATTCAAACGGTTACCCCGTTTGAATTTTTTATTGACTACCAAACTGACTAATCGGTTTTAGCGACTATAATTAAATATATTATTATTTTTAAGATACTTAAACTAACTATAGTACAATTTTATGGCGTTATACGGAGATAAGAAACTCAGAACGGAATACAAGCTAAACAAAACAAAGCCATTTTGACGCTTAAGAGAGTTTGTCGTCAAATAGATTGACGTTAAATGGAGTTTACACTGTAACGGAGAAAATAAAGAGTTTACCTTCGCGTCTTTTTCGTTAGTTAAGAAAAGCATACATAATTAAAATAGTACATTCATACAGACATACACCACACTAAGATGTAATAGTATATTCTTAATATGTTCCAAAAAGATATGACACATATATAAAAAAAAACATACAGCATTGACGCGCACACTGTTATCCCGTGATCAAATCCCGTGCGTGTGTATATGTGTGTGTATGTGTTTGATCACCACACCGCACTTCCAGCAACTCGTTGTCAAGCCCGACCAGTTGATCAAGCGTCGTGGCAAATTGGGTCTCGTCGGCGTGAACAAGAATGCGGCTGAAGTGCGCAAATGGATCAGCGAATATGCGGCAAGGAGCAGCAGGTCGGCGCCGCCGTCGGGAAACTGCGTCGCTTTGTCGTCGAGCCCTTCGTTAAACATACACCGGTGAGTTTACGTTACGCGCTACAGCACATGGGTCCCGGGCCTTGGGGTCTTGGGCCGGGGGCCGGGGTTAATTCGTATAGCTTCCTTTGATGTAACTCGGGAAGTTTTTACAGCTTTACCCTAAAGAGTGTGCCATTTCTTAAAAGGCCGGCCGCGCATTCACTAGATCCCTGCAACGTCTATTGTCGGCGACTTCTCCTTTGGCACTGTATATCCTGCTCGTTTACCTCCTCGTCTGTGTTAAAATCCTTCCTTTTTCTTACCCTTATCCTGTCCTTCTCTTCCCATTTTTTCTCCTTTCCAAAAGGCTCCGTAAATCCCGGCATCACACCAGCAACCCTCTTGGCGCTATTTCGTATGGTTGCAGCATTTCTATAGAAACTTGTATTTTTCTGTATACGATTCGATATTTCAGAGCGAAGAGATGTACCTCTGCATCCAATCCGGCCGTAGATCGGACACCATCATGTTCCATCATCAGGGCGGTGTGGATGTTGGCGATGTTGATGCACTGGCCATCAGATTTGAAGTGAGAGTTCCATTATTAATGATGATCATATGATTTTTATTTTATAAACAGGCTCAAACATTAATTATAAAAGTCAGCGGAACGCTTAAGAATAACAACAATAGTTAGAAGAATATGACATTAAAAATTTCAAGTTTAATTTTTGGAAGTTCGTGATATTCGTGACGTAACTACTGAACCGATTTCGATGTAATTTTGTATGGACATAGGGTTGAGAGGTATAAAATTTCCACCAGAACTCCGTGTTTTAAAGGTTGAGATTTTCCAAAATCCTTTTGTATTTAAACCACGCGGACGAAGTCGCGGGAAAAAGCTACTAGTATTTAACATAACCCAAACGGATCTATCGGAGAAAAATTAGGTGTTATAACACCCTGGGAAGATTTAATCCCCCCCTTAAATTTTCCCTGGATAATAATACCTAAGGAATAATTTATCTTTCAGGTCCCCGTGGACACATTCCCGACTGGGGAGGAAATCGATCGGGTTCTGATGAAGAATGTTCAGTCGCCGGCTGTCAAACGGTAAGGTTTGACTGCTCGAATGTGTCGTTGGCCTATTTAAAATGGGGCTAGCGTCTAATATGTACAAACAAATGTGTTAAGTTAAAATGGTCTCATGGCGTCCAATCTAAGACCCACTTAATTCTAGACCTGTATATCTTTATATGTGATCCGCCCTATAGGTAACATACTTTGTCATAGTATATATTATATCGGCGCAACTACAACAATTAGTATTAAATTAACTGTAATAATTAAATTCTAATTGTTTAAAAACATAAGTTGGACACTTTCATGTTTATTATTTTATTTGTTAAACCTATACAGCTTATTCCAAAAAGCTTACACAACAAAAATGGATCAACAACAAAGCCAAAACAAGGTCAAAACATACAATCGAAAATAGACAACAACAAAAAAAACACGAACAGAAATAAAATTGAATAAAAATATATATATACAAAGAACAAGTGCAGTATATTATGTAAAGAATGAGAATAGAAGTGTGTTTATTACGCTGTGAAATGTCATCGTTATTATTTCGATACGTGGTCTGTGAAATAAACACAAGTGCGGACTTGTCTGCATCATAATAGATGGATGCATTGTGACTCCACTACGGCTAATTGTGAAAATGAAACCTGGCAAATATCAGCGAAGTGTTGTTTTTACGAGTGGTGATGAATTACGAAAACCCTACGGAGACTCTTCTCATTTCAGTATCCTAACCACATTCATACTATCGCTGTACCGCGTGTTCGTCGACCTCTGCTTCACGTATATGGAGATCAACCCGATAGTTGTCACCAACGAGAGGATATACCTGTTGGACTTCATGTGCGCCAAGAACTGGGGTGACGTCACGTTCCCCCCACCATTTGGGAGGGATGCTTACCCGGAGGAGGCGCACATCGCCGATCTGGACGCGAAGAGTGGGGCCAGTTTGAAGGTTTGTTTTTGATAGTCATTTTTCAGGGCCAAAATACATACAAATACTATTTACTTAGATTTTTATACAAGAGCGATACAAAACAAGTCCGCTCGTCACAAGCTCTCGATAGTGAATGAACGCTCTTTTTTTTTTTTTTTGAGTGGGATTCGCTGTTGGCCGTGAGGCCTTTACAGCTCAGCAAAGGGCTGGTTGGTGAGCGGGAGCTCGGCCGAGACTTAAAACTAAATAAAATGCCTTGACTAGCACAAGGGCGTCTCCTGTGAGACTCGAACCTCGGCTTGGGCCGTCAGGGCTGGGGACTGACCTGAAGGGCCTTATCTGGAACTCACAAAGTGTGAGCGAAGCTGAACAGGGACTCCGCCTTCGCCGGCGAAGGTGGTTTTTAAAACCTACATTTCTAATTGGAATTAGCCGCGCGGGCGGCGCAAATCTGTATCGAGCTAATGTGATGTGATCATCCGGATCGGTTTAAGGCGTGGCGTACCTTCTCGATAGTGAATGAACGCTCTGTACGAGCTCCGGTATTATATGCTGCGCCCCGACGGTGTAAGAGTTGGTGATAACGTCACTTTTGTGAAAATATATGTTATACCTAAACTCAAAATATCTTTATTCAAGTAGGTATTTATAAAATTGACAGTTTTTACACTACCACCGGTTCGGAAGGTAGTTAGACTCGATAAGTCTTTTAAAATAAACATTCAATACAAAATTATGTTACTTGCATGAAAAATTAAACTTAATTAAACTAAATATTCTTCAAGTGTATCCTGCTGGAGATCGAACCCGGTACCCTCAATTCGGAAGTCTGGTATAATTGGTTTTTTAATATTCCAGTTGACTGTTCTGAACAAATCTGGTCGCATATGGACCATGGTGGCCGGTGGTGGCGCGTCTGTTGTCTATACGGACACGGTGTGCGCGCTGGGCGGTGCCGCCGAGTTGGCCAATTACGGTGAATACTCTGGTGCCCCAACGGAGAGTCAGACAGCTGACTACGCGAAGACAATATTCAGTTTGATGTGCAGGGACAAGCATCCGAATGGCAAGGTAATGTTTGCCTGTATTTTGACTGCTATCAACAGGCATTGTTTTCTATTTCAAGAAATGCCTATTTTACTATAAATAGTATTAGTTTAAGTAACTGGCGCCATCTAGAAAAGCTTTAAGTGCCCCCTCCCCCCCTTGGTAGTAAGAGAAGAGGAAGGAAATGAGAACTGGTAATGTCACCGCTTGGAACACGAGTACAAAAGAATAAATGCTTTGTCACGTAACGCAAGTGTTGCTGGACGTGCCTGTAAATTTACAGCCCCTTTAGATACAGCCTATTTTGCATTCGTTGACTAGCCATACATAAATTTACTGCCTTATGGTACAAAATCTCCGCATTGTCTTTGACCGGCCATAAACAATTTGCAGGTGTTGATTATCGGCGGTGGCATCGCAAACTTCACGAACGTGGCCGACACCTTCCGAGGCATCATCACAGCGATCGAGACGTACAAGGATGCGCTGATACAATACAACATTACATTATTCGTGAGACGTGGTGGACCCAACTATCAGGAGGGACTTAGGTATTCATTTTTTAATTTTATTTCTTTTCAAAGTCAAAGTCAAACAGTCTTATTCATAAAAAGTTATAGCACACTTTAAGTAGAACAAAATTGTATTCGTAAACACATTTTAGCACAAAACAATTCTATAAAGTTATACAGACCCGGAGTCTAGTTTAACAGTGTTATAATTATGGCCGACATCGAACAGCTGATTGTGACGAAGGTCTAAAACAAACCGGATCGAAGGACCATTTGTCTAAGGTTGAATATCGATGTAATAATTATAGATGTCGATACAACTCTGTCGATGTCTCATTATAGTGTACATTTGATATAATAATATGAGACGATAGAGCTTAGAAGAGTAATATATAAAAAAAAGTAAAAACTTACGTGTTTTCATTGCTTTCCTGCCAATTGTATGATTTAAGCAAAAGATAATAATTATATTTAAATAAAGTAATATAAAATAGAGTTAATTGATTTTTAATATTTTCAGACAAATGCGTGAAGTTGGTCATCGTCTGCGTATACCCATGTATGTGTTTGGGCCGGAGGCAAACATGACGACCATCGTCGGTTTGGCCCTGGGCCAAGGGCCCATCCCGCCTGACCATCAGTTGGATTACGCACCCAAGCAATTACCTAAACCCCAACCGGCTGTAAGTAATATTTTAATTCTATAGATATTTGTTTTTTTTAACCTAAGTTCTAGAACTACAAAGCTTGTAAAAAATAGTAATAAAAACTTAAACTAATTATGTACCAATGTGTGCGGTTCGAAGGACCAAACAGCTAAAGATCAATGTATAGGGACTTTCGAGTCCAAATCCATACTAAAATTATAAATGCCAAAGTAAGTGACTCTTTCACGGTTAAACTACTCAACCGATTTCGATAAAATTTAGTATAGCGATAGACTAAACTTTAGGAAAAGATATTGACTTTGTATCGCGAAAAAAGAGGTTGAAATAGGCTACAAAAGTTTGTATAAAATTTTCACCAGATCTCTGCCATTTATAAATAATAGCGGGCAAAAGGTAAATATATTTTGTGGGTTGTCTGGAAGAGATCGCTCAACCGATAAGGCCGCCAACAATGCTCCTACTATGTGTAAATAAACTAAACATGAGAATGCTTACAGCCCGCCCCGAAGATAGAGTTGCCGGAGCTGAGCAATTCGCTCCTGGACTTGGTGTGCTCCCAGGCTACGACCAGGATGGATCTGGGCCAGCAGGTGTCCACCGCTCGGCCGCTGTTCAGCGATCGCACCAAGGCCATCGTTTGGGGCATGCAGAATAGAGCCATACAGGTGTGTACAAATTATATATATATATATCAGCGCAATATTTCAATAAGTCATAGAGATGAGATAGATGTTTGTCTATTGCCACGTGACATTTTCATAAAGTCTTACTGAGTGGTAACACGTGTCTTTCATACAACACGTCGTTAAATTATATATATTGCCATGCAAACTGACACATTGCCGAGTCATACATTGCCATACAAACTGACACATTGCCGAGTCATACATTGCCATACAAACTGACACATTGCCGAGTCATACATTGCCATACAAACTGACACATTGCCGAGTCATACAATAATTTAAATACTTTTGTAGAATATATCTTTTCTATTATTTATGTATATATGTTATATATGTATATACTTGTATGCGTTGGCGACTTCCAAGCCGTGCCTCGACATGAGGGTCTCTGACACGAAGCGCATGCGCTTGACGCAGTACTCCAGGTTCTCCGCGGGCTGCTTCAGGCTTGGGTGGAGGTGGTCCGACAGGTATAGGTCCAGTTTTGGATCGTCTTTCTCCTGGAATTTTTTTTTATTTCTTGAGAATCACTTTTTTTTTTAATGTACCCGGTGCACGTTGAAAAATCATTTTCAAATTTACCTGATCTCGGTTGAAAATCATTTTCTTGAACACAAAAGTCGGGTTGAGGAATGGGTTCCTTATTTTTTTCACCTCGTCCGACATTAATTGGGACGCGTGGTGGATGCCCCTCAGCCCTGGGGGGAAAAAACCACACAGTTTTTGACGTTTGACACCTTTGACCATATTTTATTTTATTTTATTTTTTATTTCCTAAACCAATAAAAGTTTACACAATAAAAATAGATTTAAAATAAATCCAAAACAAGGTCAAAACATACAATCGAAAATAGAATCCAAGATCAGAAAAAAAACACGAACAGGAAAAAATAAATAAAAAAATATATATACATATGAACAAGTGCAGTATATTATGTAAAGAACGAGCATTTAAGTGTGTGTCTGTGCAATGGTGTTGCTGTGTGAGTGAGTGATCTCAATTTTATCACATTTCTTTTAAACAAAACAAACCTCTTTTCTCCACCCGTTGATTATCCATACATCCTTTCAGATATGACACCTCTATCGACAGCCGCGATCCTTAACAACCGCATACTACTTACGTCCGCCAATTTCCTAACACCACACATGCACAGGCAGGGTGACCTACGCGTCTGGGCATTGGGCAAAACTGGATCATATAACACACCGTACCGTTACCGTGTCTGGCGTGTCTGGCGCGTGTTCACCGAGAGCGCGAACCCAGAACACAAACATGGGCCAAGAGGTGAATACACACCACGACATGACGTCGCTGTAATATTCACCAGGGACGTCATGTTCGTTTATTTCTAACCGTCAACATACGAACAGTATCCATATCAGACATGGCTCGTATACCCTCACATGTCCATTGTGAACACGAGAACATCAGACCGTGATAAACTGCTGTTCGCCGGTTCGGGATTTGAGTACATGCAACACGTGAGGGAGAATTATAGGATTTTCTTCGCGTTGCCAAAAGAGGAGGACATTGTCGACTGTTCCAAGTATCTGCCGAAGTTTTGGGGGAAGTTTATATGCATGAAGAATATACATCGGTTTACCGGGGTACAAAATGGCGGGCCTCTGTTGTTAGGCTCGCATATAATTGGGCTCGGATGTTTTGAGATACGCGTGAACGAGGATCGGATTCTTGTGTTCACCGATTTGAGGTATTATGTGAATATGATTAGAAAGGTTGCTGATTTGAAATGGTACCAGTATTATGAGTTCTGTGTTTGATTCGATATTAGGGAATTATCCACAAATACCGGGTCAATACATACCTTGGTGGAATAGGATTGATCACCTTGGTTAATGTTATTTATTGTTATTACATGGTTAAACTTATTTAACGTGGTTTTTTTAAAAAAATCTCTCTAAAAATAGATGTGTGGCCGATTCTCAATCTTACTCAATATGGCCACAAAATTTCAGCAGAATCGGTTTCGGAGGAGTATGGGAATTGTGACACGTGATTTTTTCATATATTAGATTTAACAGACCTTATAGATCAGAGATAGATAGAGTAAGGGAACAAACATTGTGACACGAGAATTTTATATTAGATTAAACAGACCTTATAGATCAGAGATAGATAGAGTAAGTGAACAAATATTGTGACGCGAGAATTTCATATATTAGATTTAACAGACCTTATAGATCAGAGATAGATAGAGTAAGGGAACAAACATTGTGACATGAGAATTTAATATGAGATTAAACAGACCTTATAGATCAGAGATAGATAGATAGATTAAGGGAACAAACATTGTGACATGAGAATTTAATATTAGATTAAACAGACCTTATAGATCAGAGATAGATAGAGTAAGGGAACAAACATTGTGACATGAGAATTTAATATGAGATTAAACAGACCTTATAGATCAGAGATAGATAGATAGATTAAGGGAACAAACATTGTGACACGAGAACTTTATATATTAGATACTTGTGAGAACGTAAAAATGGTAAATGGATTTAAAAAAAGAAAGACTTAAAAAAAGTTTATTTCATCAACACAATAATTCTTTATATAACTATATATATATTAAGCTATAGCACATTTAAGCCATACGTTCGACGAAGCCTAGTGTGTCAAATATATTGTATTCAATTATATATTGGTGCAAACGCTATATTTTGAACTATCTACGATAGAAAAACAGTTATGTCTGTTACTTGTATGATATGTGTAATGGCTACTCTGCCACAAGGACCAAACTTTTTAAATTTGTTTAAGTTTTGTTCATTATATATATCGGCGCAACTACAACGATTCTTATTAAAATAACTGGAATAATTAAGTTAAGGCATTATTTAATTGTCCTAAGTGCCTTAAGTTTAGAAACACAAGTTGAACACTTTAAAGTTTATTACGCTGTCAAATGTCATCCTTATTATTTCAAAACGTGGTCTGTGAAAGAGAAACAGCGCGGACTTGTCAGCATCATAAAAGATGGATGCTTTGTGACTGCACGACGGCTAATTGTGAAAATAAAACCTGGCAAATATCAGCGGAGTGTTGTTTTAATAATGAGAATCCTCTAAAGCCTTAGGAAAACCCTACGGAGACACTTCTTTCGTTATATATGTATTGGTCGATTTAATATATTACATTATAAATATTATTACACTTGGAATAAGAATGGATATTTAGTTTGAGTAGCCAATTAATAATTGTTTGTGAAATATTAATTTTCAAAGCTACCGGTGATAATGTAGAATGTCTTTATAAAGACCTACTTGAATAAAGATATATTGTTCTTCACACTAAAAATAGTTTGAATAAATTTTATTATTTGAATTATTTTATTTCTTAAACCTATACAGCTTATTCCAAAAAGCTTACACAACAAAAATAGATCAACAACGAAGCCAAAAGAAGGTCAAAACATACAATCGAAAATAGACAACAAAAAAAAAACACGAACAGAAAAAAAATGAATAAATATATATATATACATATATAAAAGTTTTTTTTTATCGAGCCTATGGTAAATAATTATTTGGATAAATATTTATATGTGAAACGGATGGTTTAAAGCTATCACCAATTGTGACGTTGCGTTTCCTCTTCCTGACCTTTGGTGGCTCCTTCTTTGGCCCCTTCATTGGCACCATCTTTTGCTCCTTCTCATATACATCCACCTTTCTTTCCTTGCGTTGGTAATAAAACACCTCCCACGCCAATGTTACCATCGCTAAACCCAGACCGAACAGTGTTGCTATAAACACTCCACCTATAATTAAAAACAAAAAATATTTCGTAGGAAAAACTACCTTACATTTTATAATATAAATTAATTGCGAGCAACTTTGAAGGGTGAAAAAAAATTAACCAAGCCGAGTTTCTTGCTTTTTCTCAGCGTGATCGCATACGACAAGTTGTATTTATTTTAAGCCTCTAAATATATAGTAAAAACGACCACAATAAAATGGCAACCCCAACTTTCTTGTGGTTTCTACGCCGGGTAAACTGAGTTTGACGTTGGGTTTGACGTTGACTTTGACGTTTAGTTTGACGTTGAGTTTGACATTTAGTTTGACGTTGACTTTGACGTTGACGTTGAGTTTGACGTTTAGTTTGACGTTGAGTTTGACGTTTAGTTTGACGTTGAGTTTGACGTTGAGTTTGACGTTGAGTTTGACGTTGAGTTTGACGTTTAGTTTGACGTTGAGTTTGACGTTGAGTTTGACATTGAGTTTGACGTTGACTCTGACGTTGAGTTTGACGTTGAGTTTGACGTTGACTTTGACGTTGAGTTTGACGTTGACTTTGACGTTGACTTTGACGTTTAATTTGACGTTGAGTTTGACGTTGGGTTTGACGTTGACTTTGACGTTTAGTTTGACGTTGAGTTTGACGTTGAGTTTGACGTTGAGTTTGACGTTGAGTTTGACGTTGACTTTGACGTTGACTTTGACGTTTAATTTGACGTTGACTTTGACGTTGACTTTGACGTTGACTTTGACGTTTAATTTGACGTTGAGTTTGACGTTGACTTTGACGTTGACTTTGACGTTGGGTTTGACGTTGACTTTGACGTTTAGTTTGACGTTGAGTTTGACGTTGAGTTTGACGTTGAGTTTGACGTTGAGTTTGACGTTGAGTTTGACGTTTAGTTTCACGTTGACTTTGACGTTGACTTTGACGTTGAGTTTCACGTTGACTTTGACGTTGACTTTGACGTTTAATTTGACGTTGAGTTTGACGTTGGGTTTGACGTTGAATTTGACGTTTAGTTTGACGTTGAGTTTGACGTTGAGTTTGACGTTGAGTTTGACGTTGACTTTGACGTTGACTTTGACGTTGACTTTGACGTTGACTTTGACGTTTAATTTGACGTTGAGTTTGACGTTGGGTTTGACGTTGACTTTGACGTTGACTTTGACGTTTAATTTGACGTTGAGTTTGACGTTGGGTTTGACGTTGACTTTGACGTTTAATTTGACGTTGAGTTTGACGTTGGGTTTGACGTTGACTTTGACGTTTAGTTTGACGTTGAGTTTGACGTTTAGTTTGACGTTGACTTTGACGTTTAATTTGACGTTGAGTTTGACGTTGAGTTTGACGTTGACTTTGACGTTGACTTTGACGTTTAATTTGACATTTAATTTGACGTTGAGTTTGACGTTGACTTTGACGTTTAGTTTGACGTTAAGTTTGACGTTGACTTTGACGTTGACTTTGACGTTGACTTTGACGTTTAATTTGACGTTGAGTTTGACGTTTAGTTTGACGTTGACTTTGACGTTGAGTTTGACGTTTAATTTCACGTTGACTTTGACGTTGACGTTGAGTTTGACGTTGACTTTGACGTTTAGTTTGACGTTGACTTTGACGTTGAGTTTGACGTTGAGTTTGACGTTGACTTTGACGTTGACTTTGACGTTGACTTTGACGTTTAATTTGACGTTGAGTTTGACGTTGACTTTGACGTTGACTTTGACGTTTAGTTTGACGTTGAGTTTGACGTTTAGTTTGACGTTGAATTTGACGTTGAGTTTGACGTTTAGTTTCACGTTGACTTTAACGTTGACTTTGACGTTGAGTTTCACGTTGACTTTGACGTTGACTTTGACGTTTAATTTGACGTTGAGTTTGACGTTGGGTTTGACGTTGAATTTGACGTTTAGTTTGACGTTGAGTTTGACGTTGAGTTTGACGTTGAGTTTGACGTTTAGTTTCACGTTGACTTTGACGTTGACTTTGACGTTGAGTTTCACGTTGACTTTGACGTTGACTTTGACGTTTAATTTGACGTTGAGTTTGACGTTGGGTTTGACGTTGAATTTGACGTTTAGTTTGACGTTGAGTTTGACGTTGAGTTACACGTTGAGTTTGACGTTGACTTTGACGTTGACTTTGACGTTGAGTTTGACGTTGACTTTGACGTTGACTTTGACGTTTAATTTGACGTTGAGTTTGACGTTGGGTTTGACGTTGACTTTGACGTTGAGTTTGACGTTGACTTTGACGTTTAATTTGACGTTGAGTTTGACGTTGGGTTTGATCGTCACACTTATGAATCGTCAAAAAAAACAAAAACTTATAAAAAAATGACTACTAAAACACACACTTTGGTAATTGTCAAAATATTTCGTCACAATCAGCTGTTTGATGTCGGCCATATTCATAACGAAGTTTAAGTAGGGTCCGGACCTCTAGAACATTATTTTTTTTCGAGTGATGTGCTAACCGCCCATGGGCACCTAAGGGCTAAGCTTTATAGAACAGTTTTGCGCTAAAATGCGTTTACGAATATAAATTTTTGACAATCCCAATTAAACTGTGCTATAACTTTTAATTAATAATACCGAAAATTAAGTTTACGAATAAGCTAGATTTAAATAGATTACGATTAATGTCAGAAAACTAAAAAAATAAATAAAAAGATTTGGTCGCTGTGGCAATTTCCTCGCTGTGTCGTATACGCTGAGCGAGAAAAGCACCAGCTCTTGTTTCACCTACTTGATTCCTCAATAAGCGACTTGTGCCCCAAGGTCCATGTCCCCAAAGTTAACAATATCAAAGTTGGCGGAATGACTTTAGTACTTTGACCTTTTTTCTGCCTGAAAATCCGATTCTAACCGAATACCGGATTCGTTAAGGCCGAAGTTCGGTTGTGCCGAATGTAAAACGAAGTTCGGCATTCCTACCATTAACAATACGGTAACATGTGTGTCAATGCGACCTCAGAGATCACCTTTCACTTGTAATTTTGTGGCCAACTCGAGGTTTTAATGTTTTATTGTGTAATTTATAACGTCCTAGTTGGTGGCAGAATCAATACTGATTTGATATTGATTTAGTCAATGCTAAAACAGATATCGGTTAGCGTTTTTGGGATTCATAAGGTGATTATTGATTTAAAAAGTAGAGGGGGGTGAAAGAGTGGGGGGTGACATCAAAACACCTTTTTTATTAAATGTTCTTGACACTTGCATCTTATATATTTTTACCAAAAAGTGATTTTTATATCTCATGTGTCGTGTTCTTTTTAACTGTTAAAAATCACTTCTGGTCATTGATATACTCTGTGGCATAGTAATTAATATCTATCTATATATATATATAGTCTATGTCATAATCGAAGGATATTTTTTTTTAAATTGGTTTTATTTAGGTTTTTTTTTAAATTTGCCTTATATTTATAGATATATACTCTTGTAATGTTTATGTATAGTTTTAATGGTATCTGTTAGCCTAACACTATACGTATAGATTCTGGTATGTATGATAAACTATTGTAACGATATAACGGAATGTATATTCAGTCTATAACGATTAAGAATCAGAGAATTCTTAGAGAAGACGTAAAATAATCTGAAATTTAATCAGGGGTACGTAAAAAGTGCAAGAATAGTATGTTTTTAGTTTTGCAAGATAAGATTTGAAAAAAAATATTATGATATATAGATACTACATGTAATATGACTTGCTTATATTTCCATGTCATATATCACTCACACGTACGTGTATTGTTATATAAATTATATTAAATAGGGAGTATTTATATGTAACATTGTATAATTATATATTATGCTTAATTATCGTGTTGTGAGGATTTTAATGACAAATGTATTGTTATCATTTGTAGCAAATTGTTTTGCATACAAATGTGGTTAGCTTAAATTTTGCCCTAAAAGAAAAATTTAAGAAGTTATAAGCTAAAAAGTATGTTTTTTTCTATGCAAACAATTATTTAATACACAAAACACAAGATACATTAAATTAAGTAAAACAGGGAAAACGAGCTAAGTTAAATCCAATAATATAAATAACTCAATATAAGTCACAAAATTCTTTCGAAGGAGAGATTTTAATATGTTTATTTTATTGGTGCTTTGTTCTGTTTACTGAGGAAATCAGCGGACAATGCGGACTTTAAAGGTAACTCTTTCAAGCTAACATGCAGATAATAGAAAAAATATAATTCAATTATTTCTACAGAACACACTTGTTATTGTGAATAATTATATAACTGGAACACTGTCATAAGTAATGTTTTATTATGTATTGCGTCAGAGGTCAGAGGTATCATGAAACTAGGGACGCCTAACTAATAACTATTTTATAACAATAATCAATCGTTCATGTACCAAGCCGAACTTTTTTGCCGGGAACCGAACCTACTGAATGTGTATGTTTTTAAACTGTGGAGATAAATAATATACATGCGTTGTGATTGTGAAAACCTATGCGCGATGAGCGCTATACAACGGTATTAAAAACAAGTTGAGCTGACGCGGCTCTCGTGCGATGCCACACCATCGCTAACGACCAATCAGCGTCGAGATGTCCACGCGAGTGGCTTGTGATTTGAATTTCGAATCGAGTTTAATGCTTTTTTTTCTCGTTGCCAGCTCGCGAACGCGCGAATTGGCGGGGATATTTAAATTGTGAATTATGTGTGATTTGTTTGAATTTAGAATTTAAAATTGTAACCACAGATAAGCACGCCAATGATTATAGTTTTTTTCGTTTCGGTAATTCGAATTTGGAATTACGTTTTAAAACTATTAAACCTTTTTGTTTAAATTTCCAAGGTAAGTAATCTGTGTTTAACTATTTGAATTAGGAATATCACACCTCAAGACAAACAAGCGAATGGCTTGCCAGTTGAATATGTCTATATGAGATTAACATCTAATCTAATATATAAAATTCTCGTGTCACAGTTTTCGTTCCCTTACTCCTCCGAAACGGGTTGACCGATTCTCCTGAAATTTTTTGAGCATATTGAGTAGGTCTGAGAATCGGCCACATTTTAAAAAAAAAATTTTTGCAAAGTGACGTTTGTCGGGATCACCTAGTTATGAAATAAATATGACCGGACTATTTAAATTTAAGCATTACGTGTGTTTTTTTCTTCGATAAAATCGTACACGAACGAAGATGTCAGATTATATTCTAAAAAATCGATTGTCAGCTAAATGACGCTATTTTATGTAAATTATTTTATTGTTAATATAATCACGAAACATTTTTACCAAGAAAATATCTCAGCCAAGGTGGTCACGCTTTGGTCATCAAGTTAATTTTAAGCAAATCATAATTATTAATGAGATTTTTACGCCTCGGGTGGCAGTGAAGGTTCCATATAAATTAAAAGTATCATTATTCGCAGTTCGTAACATTCTATATTCAAATTTATAAATTTTTGACATATATATTGTGTATGTGATATTGGATCTGTGAACCCCGATTTTTCCCGCCATTACGCGATCGCCTTTTAAAGAGTTTAAAATATTTTATTTCAACAATTAGTTCGAACCAGTTTCAACCATGTTTTATAGGAGAATGTTTATTTATTGTGTGTGTTGCCTCTGTTTAATAAAAAAAACACTACTACAGCAACGAAAAGGATTTATTCAAATTAAATAATGTTTGTAAGAAATTACTGTTGCTAATAATATTTATGGACTTTTTTTTGGTTTGCAATAATGAAAATTATTATTATTTAACTTAATGTGCGGCTATTAATTTATCTTTTCCACATAAAAACGTATCGGTTGTGTACCTACGTTAGTAAATTTTCTTATTCCGGGTTCCAAAATGGACTTAAAAACAAACTCTGGTTAACTAACTGATCTCTCTGATAACTGATATCTGAATCTGATCATTGTGTTACAAATGTAATGTCCTTATCACAAGGGTGATTCTCAAGGTTTTTTTATCGTTCTAATAGTCCATTTAATAATAGGTCTTGTTCATACATTTTTCCTAAAGGTTTAGGATTTGTATTGTCTTAAGGTACGGCCTCGTGGATGCCGTTTTAAATTTCCGGCTACTGAATTGTATGGGGGACTTTGCGGGACATTTAAAATGGGATCACGACCGTCGACGGGCATGCATGTGGCCGTACCCTTAGAGTCATTGCAAATCCTGTCTTGTCAGCCTGAGTATCCACTGAGTGGGTGTATTGATAACTATTTTTTTTAAATGTTATCCTACTTAAGACTAAGTAATTATAAATAAATAAAAAAAATCCTCATTCATATAGGGTACACGTATGAATCGTCAAAGAACTAAATGTTTTGAAAAAAATTACTTTGCTTCAGAATCTATATTAAATAAAAACAATAAAATATGTTTTAACTAAATCAAATGTTTAATTTACGACTAAAATAACATATTTAGATAACAAATAACAATTAAACTGAACATTCTTAATATTAACCAAATTCTTCATCAAAAAAATAATAATAAAAATTAAATATGTTTATAAATTTGATTTGTTGCAGAACGACCCTATGACGCATTTCGATTGCTTCGCATAAGTTTTTTTTTTGTAATTCACAATGTCTTCGAAGGCCATTTACGAAGTACAGGGAAAGGATCTGATCAACAGGTAATTAATTGGTGTGTGTGGGGTGTGGATTTGTCTTGACATAGATTTATGGTACAGAATAGATGTCGCCTCGCGATGCACTCGGCAATTTGTCGCATGTATAAGTTAATATCTCTTTAGTAAGATACATGGCACCATTTTAAGCAACTTAAATCTAGACTTTAAGCGTCCAATTTGAGATGTGGCAAGAAACTCCCAGTACTCTTTGAAGCAGATGCTGGAGCATATTCATTCCTAAACTTTATCATCGTCAAAATAATCAGATCTAATTTATAAAAAAGCTTGTTTTTAACAACTTTTTTAAACTTTCTTACTGACAGAGTCAACAAATCGTTTGGGACTTTGTAACAGAGGCGTACTCCTTTAAAAGAGCTAAGCATTAATTTAAATTCAATTTTTGTACTATTAAATATTGAGGTTTTAACAATAAAATTGTGTTTTTTTGTATACGCATGCTCTCTCCTCATATTAAGGGTTGCCTGGATGCGACGCCGTCCGTTGCTCTAAATATTTGTTGGACTATTTAAAGTCGTTTACTGATATCTTTCTATTGAATAGTCGCTTTAAGTGTGTAAAACATGGTATGGGAAATATAAAACGGTGGGTACTTTCAATTCTCCAGGCATATACCAGCTGGCACAGCGCTGGTGCCATGTTGGTACGCTGTCTTCGAGCAGGGCACAATTTGGGAGGATGAACTCGGAAGGAATCCGTGGCTTAGCAAAGAAGTGAGTTTTTTTTTGTTAAAATTCAAACGGTTACCCCGTTTGAATTTTTTATTGACTACCAAACTGACTAATCGGTTTTAGCGACTATAATTAAATATATTATTATTTTTAAGATACTTAAACTAACTATAGTACAATTTTATGGCGTTATACGGAGATAAGAAACTCAGAACGGAATACAAGCTAAACAAAACAAAGCCATTTTGACGCTTAAGAGAGTTTGTCGTCAAATAGATTGACGTTAAATGGAGTTTACACTGTAACGGAGAAAATAAAGAGTTTACCTTCGCGTCTTTTTCGTTAGTTAAGAAAAGCATACATAATTAAAATAGTACATTCATACAGACATACACCACACTAAGATGTAATAGTATATTCTTAATATGTTCCAAAAAGATATGACACATATATAAAAAAAAACATACAGCATTGACGCGCACACTGTTATCCCGTGATCAAATCCCGTGCGTGTGTATATGTGTGTGTATGTGTTTGATCACCACACCGCACTTCCAGCAACTCGTTGTCAAGCCCGACCAGTTGATCAAGCGTCGTGGCAAATTGGGTCTCGTCGGCGTGAACAAGAATGCGGCTGAAGTGCGCAAATGGATCAGCGAATATGCGGCAAGGAGCAGCAGGTCGGCGCCGCCGTCGGGAAACTGCGTCGCTTTGTCGTCGAGCCCTTCGTTAAACATACACCGGTGAGTTTACGTTACGCGCTACAGCACATGGGTCCCGGGCCTTGGGGTCTTGGGCCGGGGGCCGGGGTTAATTCGTATAGCTTCCTTTGATGTAACTCGGGAAGTTTTTACAGCTTTACCCTAAAGAGTGTGCCATTTCTTAAAAGGCCGGCCGCGCATTCACTAGATCCCTGCAACGTCTATTGTCGGCGACTTCTCCTTTGGCACTGTATATCCTGCTCGTTTACCTCCTCGTCTGTGTTAAAATCCTTCCTTTTTCTTACCCTTATCCTGTCCTTCTCTTCCCATTTTTTCTCCTTTCCAAAAGGCTCCGTAAATCCCGGCATCACACCAGCAACCCTCTTGGCGCTATTTCGTATGGTTGCAGCATTTCTATAGAAACTTGTATTTTTCTGTATACGATTCGATATTTCAGAGCGAAGAGATGTACCTCTGCATCCAATCCGGCCGTAGATCGGACACCATCATGTTCCATCATCAGGGCGGTGTGGATGTTGGCGATGTTGATGCACTGGCCATCAGATTTGAAGTGAGAGTTCCATTATTAATGATGATCATATGATTTTTATTTTATAAACAGGCTCAAACATTAATTATAAAAGTCAGCGGAACGCTTAAGAATAACAACAATAGTTAGAAGAATATGACATTAAAAATTTCAAGTTTAATTTTTGGAAGTTCGTGATATTCGTGACGTAACTACTGAACCGATTTCGATGTAATTTTGTATGGACATAGGGTTGAGAGGTATAAAATTTCCACCAGAACTCCGTGTTTTAAAGGTTGAGATTTTCCAAAATCCTTTTGTATTTAAACCACGCGGACGAAGTCGCGGGAAAAAGCTACTAGTATTTAACATAACCCAAACGGATCTATCGGAGAAAAATTAGGTGTTATAACACCCTGGGAAGATTTAATCCCCCCCTTAAATTTTCCCTGGATAATAATACCTAAGGAATAATTTATCTTTCAGGTCCCCGTGGACACATTCCCGACTGGGGAGGAAATCGATCGGGTTCTGATGAAGAATGTTCAGTCGCCGGCTGTCAAACGGTAAGGTTTGACTGCTCGAATGTGTCGTTGGCCTATTTAAAATGGGGCTAGCGTCTAATATGTACAAACAAATGTGTTAAGTTAAAATGGTCTCATGGCGTCCAATCTAAGACCCACTTAATTCTAGACCTGTATATCTTTATATGTGATCCGCCCTATAGGTAACATACTTTGTCATAGTATATATTATATCGGCGCAACTACAACAATTAGTATTAAATTAACTGTAATAATTAAATTCTAATTGTTTAAAAACATAAGTTGGACACTTTCATGTTTATTATTTTATTTGTTAAACCTATACAGCTTATTCCAAAAAGCTTACACAACAAAAATGGATCAACAACAAAGCCAAAACAAGGTCAAAACATACAATCGAAAATAGACAACAACAAAAAAAACACGAACAGAAATAAAATTGAATAAAAATATATATATACAAAGAACAAGTGCAGTATATTATGTAAAGAATGAGAATAGAAGTGTGTTTATTACGCTGTGAAATGTCATCGTTATTATTTCGATACGTGGTCTGTGAAATAAACACAAGTGCGGACTTGTCTGCATCATAATAGATGGATGCATTGTGACTCCACTACGGCTAATTGTGAAAATGAAACCTGGCAAATATCAGCGAAGTGTTGTTTTTACGAGTGGTGATGAATTACGAAAACCCTACGGAGACTCTTCTCATTTCAGTATCCTAACCACATTCATACTATCGCTGTACCGCGTGTTCGTCGACCTCTGCTTCACGTATATGGAGATCAACCCGATAGTTGTCACCAACGAGAGGATATACCTGTTGGACTTCATGTGCGCCAAGAACTGGGGTGACGTCACGTTCCCCCCACCATTTGGGAGGGATGCTTACCCGGAGGAGGCGCACATCGCCGATCTGGACGCGAAGAGTGGGGCCAGTTTGAAGGTTTGTTTTTGATAGTCATTTTTCAGGGCCAAAATACATACAAATACTATTTACTTAGATTTTTATACAAGAGCGATACAAAACAAGTCCGCTCGTCACAAGCTCTCGATAGTGAATGAACGCTCTTTTTTTTTTTTTTTGAGTGGGATTCGCTGTTGGCCGTGAGGCCTTTACAGCTCAGCAAAGGGCTGGTTGGTGAGCGGGAGCTCGGCCGAGACTTAAAACTAAATAAAATGCCTTGACTAGCACAAGGGCGTCTCCTGTGAGACTCGAACCTCGGCTTGGGCCGTCAGGGCTGGGGACTGACCTGAAGGGCCTTATCTGGAACTCACAAAGTGTGAGCGAAGCTGAACAGGGACTCCGCCTTCGCCGGCGAAGGTGGTTTTTAAAACCTACATTTCTAATTGGAATTAGCCGCGCGGGCGGCGCAAATCTGTATCGAGCTAATGTGATGTGATCATCCGGATCGGTTTAAGGCGTGGCGTACCTTCTCGATAGTGAATGAACGCTCTGTACGAGCTCCGGTATTATATGCTGCGCCCCGACGGTGTAAGAGTTGGTGATAACGTCACTTTTGTGAAAATATATGTTATACCTAAACTCAAAATATCTTTATTCAAGTAGGTATTTATAAAATTGACAGTTTTTACACTACCACCGGTTCGGAAGGTAGTTAGACTCGATAAGTCTTTTAAAATAAACATTCAATACAAAATTATGTTACTTGCATGAAAAATTAAACTTAATTAAACTAAATATTCTTCAAGTGTATCCTGCTGGAGATCGAACCCGGTACCCTCAATTCGGAAGTCTGGTATAATTGGTTTTTTAATATTCCAGTTGACTGTTCTGAACAAATCTGGTCGCATATGGACCATGGTGGCCGGTGGTGGCGCGTCTGTTGTCTATACGGACACGGTGTGCGCGCTGGGCGGTGCCGCCGAGTTGGCCAATTACGGTGAATACTCTGGTGCCCCAACGGAGAGTCAGACAGCTGACTACGCGAAGACAATATTCAGTTTGATGTGCAGGGACAAGCATCCGAATGGCAAGGTAATGTTTGCCTGTATTTTGACTGCTATCAACAGGCATTGTTTTCTATTTCAAGAAATGCCTATTTTACTATAAATAGTATTAGTTTAAGTAACTGGCGCCATCTAGAAAAGCTTTAAGTGCCCCCTCCCCCCCTTGGTAGTAAGAGAAGAGGAAGGAAATGAGAACTGGTAATGTCACCGCTTGGAACACGAGTACAAAAGAATAAATGCTTTGTCACGTAACGCAAGTGTTGCTGGACGTGCCTGTAAATTTACAGCCCCTTTAGATACAGCCTATTTTGCATTCGTTGACTAGCCATACATAAATTTACTGCCTTATGGTACAAAATCTCCGCATTGTCTTTGACCGGCCATAAACAATTTGCAGGTGTTGATTATCGGCGGTGGCATCGCAAACTTCACGAACGTGGCCGACACCTTCCGAGGCATCATCACAGCGATCGAGACGTACAAGGATGCGCTGATACAATACAACATTACATTATTCGTGAGACGTGGTGGACCCAACTATCAGGAGGGACTTAGGTATTCATTTTTTAATTTTATTTCTTTTCAAAGTCAAAGTCAAACAGTCTTATTCATAAAAAGTTATAGCACACTTTAAGTAGAACAAAATTGTATTCGTAAACACATTTTAGCACAAAACAATTCTATAAAGTTATACAGACCCGGAGTCTAGTTTAACAGTGTTATAATTATGGCCGACATCGAACAGCTGATTGTGACGAAGGTCTAAAACAAACCGGATCGAAGGACCATTTGTCTAAGGTTGAATATCGATGTAATAATTATAGATGTCGATACAACTCTGTCGATGTCTCATTATAGTGTACATTTGATATAATAATATGAGACGATAGAGCTTAGAAGAGTAATATATAAAAAAAAGTAAAAAAATAACTTACGTGTTTTCATTGCTTTCCTGCCAATTGTATGATTTAAGCAAAAGATAATAATTATATTTAAATAAAGTAATATAAAATAGAGTTAATTGATTTTTAATATTTTCAGACAAATGCGTGAAGTTGGTCATCGTCTGCGTATACCCATGTATGTGTTTGGGCCGGAGGCAAACATGACGACCATCGTCGGTTTGGCCCTGGGCCAAGGGCCCATCCCGCCTGACCATCAGTTGGATTACGCACCCAAGCAATTACCTAAACCCCAACCGGCTGTAAGTAATATTTTAATTCTATAGATATTTGTTTTTTTTAACCTAAGTTCTAGAACTACAAAGCTTGTAAAAAATAGTAATAAAAACTTAAACTAATTATGTACCAATGTGTGCGGTTCGAAGGACCAAACAGCTAAAGATCAATGTATAGGGACTTTCGAGTCCAAATCCATACTAAAATTATAAATGCCAAAGTAAGTGACTCTTTCACGGTTAAACTACTCAACCGATTTCGATAAAATTTAGTATAGCGATAGACTAAACTTTAGGAAAAGATATTGACTTTGTATCGCGAAAAAAGAGGTTGAAATAGGCTACAAAAGTTTGTATAAAATTTTCACCAGATCTCTGCCATTTATAAATAATAGCGGGCAAAAGGTAAATATATTTTGTGGGTTGTCTGGAAGAGATCGCTCAACCGATAAGGCCGCCAACAATGCTCCTACTATGTGTAAATAAACTAAACATGAGAATGCTTACAGCCCGCCCCGAAGATAGAGTTGCCGGAGCTGAGCAATTCGCTCCTGGACTTGGTGTGCTCCCAGGCTACGACCAGGATGGATCTGGGCCAGCAGGTGTCCACCGCTCGGCCGCTGTTCAGCGATCGCACCAAGGCCATCGTTTGGGGCATGCAGAATAGAGCCATACAGGTGTGTACAAATTATATATATATATATATCAGCGCAAATATAACAATTAGTCTTTAAGTCGGTGGTGGTTAAACTGCGAAGTAGCCTTGGCCGCGACACTTTATTGGCTGCAATTTTTGGTTAAAACAAATGTGATCCTGACGAAAAGTTAAATAGAAGTTTGATTGGAATTGGAGGTAATCCTGAACCGATATTTCCGAGCATTTGAGCCCAGAAAGGAAAAGTCTCCAAGCTGGCTACCAGGATAAAGTGTAGAGTGTTAGGCATTAAGTTCACCTGGATAAGGAGCATTTGAATAACCTTCGGTTATGATGAGCTCTATGAAGTCACGTCAAACACCAAAGTTTTCACCATTTACAACCAGAATGTGAGGTGGTTAAGAAGAAGGACCAACGAGCTTTATCTCAGTAGCGTTATGGTTACTACCAGACGTTTGATGCACTTAGACTCTGATGCTGAAGATTTGTGGATTATCCTTAAGCTTACAGTAGAACGGTCGTCGTCAAAATTTAAGTAATGTGTGGGTACACCACACAAATACCCTCTCTCCGGTCGACAAAGAGACAAAGGAGGAGAAGGAAAGAAAAAAGAAGCACAGTGTTATTTTGAAAAAGCTAATCATGCTGTTGCCTCGCTTGAGGATGTCTTAATTTTAGTTAACCTTTAAAAGACTTAGGAAGAAATTGGAGAAAAATGCAAATACTGAGAAATTCTGGCTGAAAGAACAAAGAAATTCTTTTGATAATTTAAAGCAAGTTTACTATATATATATATATAATTACAAAAATACAATCGTTGGGGTATTATGATGTCCGTGACAAAACTCGGGTGATAGCTGATGCAAGCCCAGTCGGATTGGGTGCTATCCTTGTCCAAATTGATGGACATGGACCACGCATGATTGCTTTTGGGTATCAAACCCTTACTGATTGTGAGCGAAGATATAGCCAAACCGAGAAGGAGGCTTTGGCATATTTCTATTTGGTAAGGAATTTGACCTTGTCACGGATCACAAACTACTGGAGGTTCTATTTGAAAAGAAAACCAAACCATGTGCACGATATCGAAGCCAGGCTAAAGTAATATCGCTGACCCGTTGTCACGTCTTTGTAAATTGAACAACCATTCGGATGATGAAGATACGCAGGTGTCAGGTCAGGGTACCTTTGCGCGACCTCGGCCAATATCAATGAGCGATATTATAAATGCATCTGAGACTGATAGGGAAATTTCCACTGCCCACTCAGCCCACTCACACAGTAGGTCGAAGGTACGCTGCACGGCATCCTGTGCAGCTTCAAGGTCTTTGTCCGCAACCACGATACATGTGTCGTCTGCAAATTGGTATAGGGAGGACTCCCCTATGGCCTTGTGCATATCATTGCTGTACAATAGATATTCTGTAGGCCCGAGGACAGAGCCTTGCGCCGTGGCCTGTTCTGTTTGGAGGAAAGGGATCTATCCAAATAACTGGGACGACTCCGTGAGAAGCTGTAATTTTTTTTTGTAAAGCCGTGCATTGTTGCCATGAAGGGTCGATTGAGGTCGAAGGTCTGGTGGCCACGCATCGACAAGGATGCAGACCTTTGCATGATTGTGCTTTGGTGGCTTTACCTAGCCCACCAGTGCCTATGAAGAGGCAAGAACTGCCTTTGGGACCATGGATAGATCCATCTAATGAATACCTTCTGGTTGTAATTGATTATAACAGTAGATATAAAGAAATAAAAGTGACCAAAACTATCTCAAGCGCCCAGATTATAAAAATTTTGAAGGAAATCTTTAGCAGGGTTTCCTGTTTCTATAACAGCCGATAACGAGAAACAGTTTGTAAGTGAAGAGTTCCGCGGATACTGTAGAGAATGCAATATTCGACTTTACAACACCGTCCCATATTGGCCATAGATGAACGGGGAAGTCGAACGACAGAATTGGGATATTTTAAAACGATTGCGTATCAATCAAGCAGAACGGAGAGACATGAAAGATTCTTATACGAATATTTGATGATGTACAATAGTACACCTCACACGGTGACTGGTCGAACACCATCAGAACTGTTTTTCCAACGACAAAATAGGGACAAAATTCCTATATTAGAGAATACAAATGAGAAGAAGGAAGATTTGGATGTGAGAGATAGGCACAGCATTCAAAAGGAAGTAGGCAAGGAATATGGGGACTGGAAGCGGAAAGCTATAGAGTCGGAAAGCCATGGACAAAGCCAATCAATTGGCACCAAATTATAACCCGACTCAGTATACCGTGGAAAGCACCAATGCAGGGGATTGTGTAGTAAGGAACGATGAGACGGGACAATCTTATCGAAGAAATGTCGTTCCCCTAAAGAAGGTCGAAGGGGAATAAAGCTGTAGTACCGGGAAAAGATGACGATGTAGTTGAAGGAGGTTCAGATAAATTATTAAGTGTGTAGTATTTATTATTTGTTAATTTGGTTCGTATACATATTATTAGTTAAATAAAAATAAAATAAAAATGTGTTATGGAAGGGATGTAACGTATGCGCTTGTTAGCGTTACATATATTTTGTCTAATATTTGTACTATTCTCTATATTAATCAACTATTTAGTACTTATATATCTCATTGCATCATTATATATTATGCTTAATTATCTATTGTCAGGATTATAATACATATATAATAGGCAATATCAACCAAAACACAGTAATCATTGTCATAACAGTTGTATTTACTAAAAGTAACTGTTTAATAATAATTTTACAAAAGTACAATCAAGGAATAACACTAACGTTTATCTCGTTTGCCAATCGGACCCAGAATGGCCGCTTACCACAGAAATGACAAAAGCTGTCGAACATTATTCAAAAATGCTTCTAATCAATTCATTTAACCAAAAAGAGGTTCTAATGAATTTATTTCACAATATATATATAATATATATAACATCGTCATACTATATGTAACATCAGTATTAACCATATATGTTACAGTTCATATAACACGCTCATTCGCTGTCTCATTCACCCATACAGACAATCACTGTCTCGTTCGCACCGCGTCAGTTATACCAATGGGGTGAGTAGACTTGTTGGTAGTCTGTCCATTGAGTCCGTTGGTAATATGTATACATAATGATTTTAGTAAGTCTGTTAAAAATAGCCAAATCTTCTAAGCTTAACTGTCATAGAGCAAATTATTCTGTAATTAATGATCATTTGCAATGCGTCAATTGGCGAAACACGCTACCTGTTAATGGAGACATTGATGATATGGTTTCAGCGTTTTTTAACGAGATTGATAATATTGTTAAAGCTCACGTTCCTCGCACGAATATTTCGAATTCAAATTATCCACCGTGGTTTGATAAACTCATCATTAAATTACTTAAAGAGAAAGATAAAATTTGGAAAAAGTTTAGGAAATTTGGGAATCCCCGCGATGGTTTTGAGTTTTAGTTACTTCGTGCACGTTGCGATAAGTTAATCGGCATTAAATACAAAACGTACATAAATAGTGTGGAAAATAATATAATTAAAAGAAAGAAAGAATCACATACAATACCGCAAGAAATGTATCGAGATAGTGATAAAGCATATATTTGCGATATTGATAATTTATTCGCGACACAGTTTAGTTCAGTGTTTGGTAGTGATATTAGCTCAATAATAAGTTTTAATAATGTTACCATAACCTTACCGTTATGCCATGTTGGATTTACTGAAAAGGATATAGAAAACAAATTCTAAGCGTTAGACATAACTATAGGGTGCGGTCCTGATGATATTCCACCTGTTTTTATTATAAGCTGCTTCTCTTCTTTAACAGTACCTCTTAGCTTAATTTTTAATAAGTCATTAGGACTAGGCAAATTTTCTACATCGTGGATAATAGCAAGGATCATACGTGTATTTAAAAAGGGCAAGAAAAATATTGTTGCGAACTACAGAGCGATTTCTATTTTAAAGACTTTTAAGTGGGAGTGCCATGCTGTTACTTAGAGTTTCAGCCGAATGGGCAGGCACGGCCGGAGAAATACCACTCTCTCACAGAAAACCGGCGTGAAGTGATGCAATTGGACTTTGTTCATTTTGTACTCGCGTTTCGTTCGGTGAGTGAGATCTTCCGGTGACCATCTTTTTCCCCTTCCCTCGTCCCTCTCCCCTTTTCTTTAAAGGCCGGCAACGCACTCACGAGCTACCAGCCGCGTGAGTGTCTATGGGCGGTGGCTTCACCTTTATGGTGAGCCGCCTGCTCGTTTGCCCCCTCTTCTATAAAAAAAAAAAAAAGTTTTTTGAATCACTTCTGTGCCCTATACTGAAATCCCATAGTAGAGTTTTTATGGATGCTACTCAGCGTGGTTACTGTACCAAAAGATCTACTGATACCAATCTATTTGAGTATGTAAATTTATTGGCTAATTCCTTGGATAATAGAAAAGAGATCGACACCATTTATATGGACTTTTCTAGTGCTTTCGACAAAGTGAATCATAACGTGCTACTGAAGAAGGTAGTTCGCATATACGGTATCGGTGGGGTAATATTGAAATGGCTTAGCTCATACCGAACAGAGAGAACTCAGTATGTAGCAGTTGGTGGTGCGGTATCGCGATCCTATATCCACCTCAGGAGTTCCACAAGGTTCTCATCTGGGACCTGTTCTATTTACCTTGTTCATGAATGATGTAGGATTGGCTCTTTAACACAGCGATTTGTCTTTATATGCGGATGACATGAAAATCTTTAAAGAAATAAATAGCGCGCGAGATGTGGAAATGCTGCAAAGCGACATTTCTAACATAGAAAGATGGTGTAGTCACAATGGGATGGTTTTAAATACAACTAAATGCTGGCATATCACATTTACTAAAAAAAAAATACCCTTTCCCTCTAAATACGCTTTAAACGGGGGACCTTTGCGGCACGTCAAAGAGATAAGGGATCTGGGAGTTGTGCTCGATTGTAATTTAACATTTATACCCCACATCAATGAAATAATTGGGAGGGCATTTAGAATGCTTGGTTTCATAAAGCGTTCTACTAAATCATTTATTAATTCGTTGGTTCGTTCTGTTTTGGAATTCGGTAGTATTGCTTGGGACCCCATATATTCTGTCCATGAGCAGAGAATAGAGCGAATCAACCGGCATTTCACGAAACATCTGTGCAGTTTGAATAATAACATTAGCTATAAGTCCTCTTATAAACAAAGACTGGACTTCTTTCATCTACAAACTCTTCGCAGTATTTAAACTCATTAACGGTACCATAGATATGCCAAGTATTTTGAAAAAAGTCGTTTTTTTAATAAATAGAAGCACTAGAGAACGATGTAATCTTTTTTATACCGAGGACAAACGTAGGTTGTCATCGATGAACTGTGTTCTGAGGACAAGCGACGCTGATCCATTTAGTGATTGTCTCTATGTCCTCAGACGTAAATTGTTGCAGACCTTGTTTCGCCAATAGACTCCAATTTAAGAAAGTTCATTTATTGTTTAATTTCTGTGTGTAGAGTTTTCTTTATTTTTTGTTTTATAGATGATTGTTTAGTTGTTTTTTAAAATTGTTCATTGTATACCTGTAATGTCTTGTGTGTGTTTTTTTTGTAATTTGGTTCGGGTTGTATTTGTATGTGTGTTGTTGGTGTGCCTTATTCAATAAATAAATATAATGTATATTCCATGTAACGTCAATCGATTTCACGACACAAACGAAATTAATTGGTTATGGTTGGTGTAACTTGTATTCCATAGAGTGATTTTTTTCTGTACATCTAACGCCCCTTCAGTGTCGTTATATAGAGTTTACACTATATATTTCGTTTATTAATGTTTTTTTGCCATTTTTTTCATTGATAATTTAAATTAATCTCTGATTTATAACTTTGCACTGACAGACAAAATGTTATTAAAAAAAAAACTAAAGTCTGCAACCTACACACAGTAGTTTAACAGATGTGTTGTCGGTACTTATAAAGTACCCACTTTTATATTTAAAAAAAATCGCAATGTTTTCCCTACCAGCACTGTATTACTTATCTAACTTTTTTTAATATATAAAATAGTCTCTTATTAAACTGTTAAATCTTTTTTTTTCAGGGAATGTTAGACTTTGACTACATATCGCGACGCGCGGAGCCGTCTGTCGTGGCCTTTGTCTACCCATTCACAGCTGACCACAAGCAGAAATACTACTTCGGAAATAAGGAGGTTTTCATACCAGGTAATATTTATTTTAATATCAAAAAAATATTCATACAAGTAACTAAGGTACACTTATGAATCGTCAGCAAAATCAATTTCGACTCTACATTGCCAGTTCACAAATCAAGAGCGTAGAGCGGAAGAGAAGAACAATCCTTTCACGGTCATCCCTCTATCGTCAAAGACATTGAGAATTCATATCAAGTCGAGGCTTAGTAGACCTCTGTGGCCGTCCGTTTGATTCACGGGATTTTTACTTTTTTTTTTAGAAATAAATTTGGTGAGAAAAGCACTTTTAGATGAAGCATTTTATAAATTGTCCGATTATTTTGATGATAAAAAAGTTTGGGAATGAATAAGCTCCAGCTCTTAGCTTTAAAAAGTGTACTGGGATCAATTCCAAAATTCGTGCTTCTTCTCAGCTTGGTCGCGTACGAACAGGCTCTGCATAATGCTCCTATGTACCTTAATGAATAAAGATATTTTCAATTTGATTGGCATTTTTATAAACTCAAACTTAAAATATCTTTATTCAAATAGGTCCTTATAAAGACACTTTTGAATCGTCATTAACACTACCATACAGAATGTTTGTTCAACACACCAACAGAAGAAAAAAAACAATAACAGACACATACACACCGATTACATCAAAAATATTTACAAATACTTAAATAAAATACATAAAAAAATGTTTATTTCAATAACATACAGGAACAATATTGAGAATGGGGTCTTACCTAGTATTAACACAAGTAAAACCATTAAAACTAAGACTCAACCTCGCACACTCACACACACAAAAAAACCATTGCACACACTAATACACACACACACTTAAATGCTCGTTCTTCACATAATATACTCCACTTTTTCATATGTATATACTAGCTTTCCGCCCGCGGCTTCGCCCACGTGTAATTTGGTTAAGTATATAGCGATTTTTAATGATCTCGACAGGGCTTTCTTTCACGGGCTAAAATCTTCTTACAATTGGAATTATACATAGCCTGTGTTACTCAGAGATGATGTAGCTTTACAGGATCGGATGATTCGGGGAAATCGAGGGCAACTTTCAAATTAACTTACAGGCAAATACTATTCTGACAATTTTATATTCTGATAGTCATCTTCTTATGTGGATGATCTGATGATGGAAGGTAAATCTCCTCAGCGGTTAAGAGTTGAAAGAAAATTCTTACGAAGTTATGAGTAGGAAATACGTACTTGTGAGGTTATTAGCTTGACCAAATAATAAAAGGTAAACCTCATTAATGTTATGGATGTAGGTGGAAAAATGGATGCGGACAAACGATAAACGTCTCTTCACTCGTTTCCTTTTACTTGTTTGTATAGGTAGTGTTCACTCAAAATAATCATAGGGTAAAACGTTAATGAAAGTTTGAAGTGCATGGTAGTCATTACACAATGGAGCATCTTAATATCGCGATGGATATATTTGGCCTAAGTAGAAGTTCTTTAAAAAAAACTAAGACTTAAGCTCGCACACTCACTCACACAGCAACACCATTGCACACACTGATACACACTCACACACTAAAATGTTCGTACTTTGTTCCACTTGTTCATGTGTATATTTATTTTTATTTATTTTTTTTCTGTTCGTGTTTTTTTGTTATTCTTTTTTCTGATCTTAGATTATATTTCCGGTTCTATTTTAACCTTATTTTGGCTTTATTTTAAATCTATTTTTATTAAACTTTTTGTGATAAGCTGTATAGGTTTAAGAAATAAAAATAATAATAATAATAATAATTTAGTTAATTTAATTTGAGCAAAATATAATAACAAACAAAATAATGGTGTGTGTGTGTTATGTTTAAATAGTCACACCCCAATACAATTATAAACATTCGACTAAGAATATATTGATACAAAATAAGTAACCGAACCGAAACCTTATTAAGGGCATTATTAAAACACGGAAACTATTAATAGTATTAAAGAACAATATTATTATTATTGGTTCAAAGGGAATTATGAACCCGAGATAGACTGTATGAGTGTTTGAAAATGTGTGAGAGTGTGTACAAACATGTTTGAAATTGTGTGGAGTGTGGATATGTGTTTTTTTTGCCCGTTAATTTTCCATACACCTTTCGGTGACATTCAAAATTCTCGTCTCTCACCCAGTTTTCTGTGACATGGACGTGGCTATGAGGAAGCATCAGGAAGCCACCGTTCTCGTCAAGTTTGCATCGCTAAGTATATATATATATAGTTAGTCTTGCCATAAATATTGTTATAAAGAAAAGCACGATTTTTTTTTTATACGTAACATTTATTCCTTTCATAGTGAGTTAGTTTAATACATCAATATATAACTATTAAAAATATACAATGTTTATTCGAAGTGGTCTCCATTGGCTGCAATACAGTCTTTTAAACGTTGAGGCCAGTTATCAATAGCAGCACGAACTCTTTCTAGAGGAAAATTCTTCACTGCCAACCGAATGGATCGTTTTAGTGACTCCAAATTATCATGGCGTTTAGAGCAAGCCTTACTCTCTAAAACTGACCATAAATCATAATCCAATGGATTTAGGTCAGGACTTGACGACGGCCAGTTTTCAGTGCTGATAAAGTCCGGAACGTTAGTTTTCAACCAAGATTGGGTGGATCGAGCTCTATGACCCGGTGCCGAGTCTTGTTGAAAGCACCATTCTTTGTTATTGAACATGGTGTTAGTTAAAGGCTTAACTACCGTCTCAAGAATGGTATTTTGATAAACTTGTGCCGACGTTTTAATACCTTTTTCACAAAAATATGGCTCAGTCACCCCTTCATAGCTAACACCCCACCAAACCATCACTGAAGTGGGATAATGCCCACGTTGTACTCTGTTTACTAATTGCGAAGCTTCTTTAGAGCTTCCAGCATAAATACGGTCATTTTGTTTATTAAAATACTGCTCAATTGTAAAAATTTTCTCATCCGTAAACAAAATTTTTTTGTGACCACCCTATTCTTCTTTAAATTATCAGTTAAGAAGTCACCAGTACGTCTCTTATAGGCTGCAAGTCCTAAGTCATCTTTTAATATACGCGACATGGTTCTAGGAGCTATCTTCATCTCCCGAGATAAAATCTTTTGCTTACGGACAGGATTTCTTCGAATTCTTTCCCTAACTGCTTTAATCACCTTTTTCACACGAACGGTACGTGGACGGCCAGATCTTTTTCTGTCACAAACAGAGGAGGTATCATTGTACCTATCAATAGCCCGGTAAACAAACATTTGACTAATACCAAGCGGGTGGAGGGTTTTAAAAATTGCACTTTTCTCCATACCTACTTTATGTAAGGCAATCACAGCGATTCGGTTCTCTTTATCACCCCACTCCATTTTAATATAACAAAATATTTAACAATATAATGGCGCGAAAATAAGAAAACACATCAAGCAATCATATAAAAATGACAGATTCCAAATTCAAACGTAATATTTTCTTTTTTTGAATAGTAACAGTATTTATGGCCAGACTAAGTATAAGCTACATTCTGAGGTACTTGAAACTTACAGCAGAGGTAGAAGATTTATTCACTAATGTCCGTCCGGAACGGCTTCGTAAACAATACTAATGTTCTCTTCTATATTTTAATAATTTTTCACCGTATTATTGTGATAGATCGTTCCGTGGAAAGATCTATTGCGTAGTGCGTTTTGTTTATTTGTATTTTATTTTTTATTTCTTAAACCTGTATAGATTTAAAAGCTGTATAGCTTATTACAAAAAGTTTACACAATAAAAATAGATAAAAAATAAAGCCAAACTAAGGTTAAAACATAGAACCGGAAATAGAATCTAAGATCAGAAAAAACAACAAAAAAAAAACACGAACAGAAAAAATTAATAAAAATTGAAGAGCAGACCAGAGATCATTTAATTCAGACAAAAGTTTGCATGGCTAATATTTCTAAAGGCTTATACCATTGATAATGTTATGATATTTTATGGTAATTATATATGTGAAACTACCTCTCTAACTACTGAAGGTTGGCAAAGCTTGGTAGCATATTCCATATTCCGGTCCATGATTTTTTTTTTGCCAACTTTCCTTTCACCAGCCATCCATTTGCATCAAGCATGCCAAAGAGCATGGCCGATGCATGATACTATGTTGACAGTGCAATGACGTCGTAAATAAAGCTGATGAATATATTGACGTATATTTTTAACCCACACCATTATTCCGACGTGTTATAATGGCCGGCCTATTATTTAATATTCTTTTTATAACACAATTTTCATACGTTCTCATGTTATTGTGTATTTATTTATTTCATTAAATCTGTCCACCAAACATCTCATGTGCTAAATATATTAACAAAACAAGAAACACAAGATAATTCACAAAACAATTATATGGTAACTTTAAACACATAGGAGATAAAACATAAATGCAACCACAATTAAGTTTTTTTTTTTATGGTATTTATAATGCCTCCACGAAAGGTGGACCCAGTCGTCCACATTCACAATACTATTAGTAAAGTCGACATAACCTGTTTGCAGGACCGTTAAACGATTTGCATAGACGAGACGTGGTCATATAAAAATGTCTGTTATGTATGTACGTAATAGTTTTGCTCTTCGTTTTGCGATAAATCACGTTATTAACATATATTTTTTTTTAAAAGTGTGACTTTACGTTGTTTTACTGAGCATACATTCCAACACTTCTATATTGGTTATCGTTAAGGGTATTTTGGTTGAAAAGGGCATACTATACCGTAAACGAATATTTAGAGGACAAAGATCCCATTAATGTGTCGGCAATTGGCTCAGCATCGGGACAGTTCAATTCTTGAGTAGCCTCACAATGCTTTAGTTATTTTAATTGTCAGTAACACAATTTTGTATTAATTGTTTATTTTAAAAGAGCAGCTATCGAGTTTCTGGCCGGTATATGCCTTCCGAGCCGGTGGTAGTGTTAATGACGATTCAAAAGTGTCTTTATAAAGACCTACTTGAATAAAGATATTTTGAGTTTGAGTTTATCTTCTGAACAAAACTTATGTCCAACATACGAATGAACAGTGTTATTAGCATGACGTCATACACCATAGCAACCTATCCCAAGAGCACCACATAATCTTACATCCAGCATTGATTACATTGATCCCAGGATCGAGCCAATCAACGCAGAGGATCCGGAAGGCAACGTGAAGAAGCTCAACGTGTATGTTGGTGGAGGGTCCCTTATTCACCCGAGTGTTGTTTTAACTGCTGCGCACTATGTTGCCGTGCCTAAAGCATTCAAAGTGAGAGCTGGGGAATGGGATACCCAGACCTCAAAAGAAATATACCCTTACCGAGACAGGGATGTCACCGAGGTCACTATTCACAAGGACTTTAATAAGAGTAAGTGGTTATTTTATTAATGGCAGAAAATTGGCAAAGTCTTTTCTTTCAGTCTCTTCTCCAACATTGATTCGTTCCAAGTTTTGGGTTAAAAGCGCACAGGGATTGATTATTAAGGAGCCACCTGGCAGTCAGTACTCGTGATCCAAGTGGTAAGATCCAAAGTATCCAAAGAAAAACCCATATTAGGTACTTTGCCACAGGGTGCAGGTTTTTAAAAAAAATATCGTGTTTTTTGTGTTATTTAAACATAATGGATATAAAAATATGAAAGTTAATCAGAATCCTGAGAACAAGACTATAATGTAATGATTTGAAACACTGACCGAGATTTTATATGGTATATTTTTTTTCCAGACAATCTCTTCTATGACATCGCTCTCCTGTTCCTTGCAAGTCCAATGGAGTATGCGCTTAATGTTGGTGTGGTCTGCCTTCCACCACCAAGGGAACGAACGATGGCTGGAACTCAATGCTTAGCATCCGGATGGGGCAAGGACAAATTCGGTAAAGAGGGACGCTATCAAGTTATTTTGAAAAAGGTCAGTTCACCGACACAACTCTCTCTGTCCACCGACTGTACTGACGTTTTAAGTGATGTTTTACTCACGTTTTAACTGACGTTTTAACTGAGGTTTTACTGACGTTTTAACGGATGTTTTAACTGATATTTTAACTGATGTTTAACTGATATTTTAACTGATGTTTACTAACGTTTTAACTGATGTTTTAACTGACGTTTTAACTGATATTTTACTGACGTTTTAACTGAGGTTTAACTGATATTTTAACTGACGTTTCACTAATGTTTAACTAATATTTTAACTGATGTTTTACCGATGTTTTAACTGATATTTTACTGATGTGTTATGATATTTTTACTGATATTTTGCTGACGTTTTAACTGACGTTTCACTGGTGTTTAACTGATATTTTACTGATGTGTTAACTGATGTTTTACTGATATTTTAACTGACGTTTCACTGATGTGTAACTGATATTTTTACAGATGTTTTACAGACGTTTAAACTGATATTTTACTAATGTTTTAACTGATGTTCTATGACTACTTCAATCCCATCAACTATAGTCTATGCCCATCCCCAAAGTTTAGTTTATCTCCATAGGTACCATATTCACATTCATAATATTAGTATGAATATAGTTGAGATAAGTCAAAAATGACCGTATTTTCTCTCAGGTGGAGGTACCAGTGGTCGACAGACGCCAATGCCAGACGGCATTACGAAAAACACGATTGGGACATTTCTTTGAGCTACACACGTCGTTCATGTGCGCCGGTGGTGTGAACGGTATGGACACGTGCAAGGGTGATGGTGGATCGCCACTTGTTTGCCCAATACCGGTAAGGGTCTATCTTATTATTATTGCTTTAAACAATAACACAATACAATTATGATAGAAATAAAAACGAGACATTTATTACATCTGTCCCCAAACATCTTATGTGCTAGATATATTAACAAACAATAAACTTATGAGATAATAAAACAAGGTATACATACAAAACAATTATATGGGACCTTGAAACATAATACAATATATATAATAATACAAACAAGATACAACACACAATATATCTTCTCATGCTCTCAGACGCTTAACTAATTTTCTTCCTATCCGTACCAAAATCCTTCTTTCTCACTCACTTCTTCTACCCATCTTAGACTATGCCGATTCCTGTTACCCCGACGCTTACAAAATCTCTGTATCAGATTCATCTTTGGCCTAAGGAAATTCGACCACATCTCATCCTACCGACAGCAGCTAGGCTGGTTGCCCATACGGCTTCGCAGGGATTCCCACATCCTCCACCTCTTATACACTATCCTCTTCAGTCCTCAAACTCCGTCCTACCTCAAAAATCGTTTCAAATTTATGGGTCCCTACATATCCTCGAAATTCCACCCCACCACTCCTCCTTTTACGGAAACTCCTTCACAGTGTCCGCTATAAAGCTTTGGAACTCACTTCCCGATCCTATTCGATCAGCCTCCTCACTATCATCTTTCAAATCACTTCTTCGTAAACATTTCTTGTCTTCAATATAATTATTTGTAATTCTAGATTTAAATTAGCATATTTTTCGCTTTTCTTATTTTAATGTATGTTGTGTATTCTTTTATCGTGTGGGTTGTCTGGAAGAGATCGCTTATTAGCGATAAGGCCGCCCGTTGCTCTTATATGTTCTTACATCTGTTAATGTCATTTGCTTCTAGTGTTTAAGTGCGATAAAGTGTTAAATAAATAAATAATAATAAATATAAAAATGTAAGCCAAAAATAACAAGAATTTGACTAAGTGAGTGACGAGCATTAAAGTGAGTTTGTGTAGTGTGTGTTCATGTATCTTAAAGTGTTATTTTGTGAAAACTAAACTGAGTCTAAATGGGAGTACTCCAAATGAGATGAAAAAGTGTCGTGGACATTGGAATCCACAAGTAACGGTTAACACACACTTAAATTATATACACACAATATATTATATGTTATTTATTTATTCACACTTTATTGCAATAACACGGTAGAAGCAAAAGACGTTAATAGATGTTAGTACATGTAAGAGCAACGGGCAGCCTTATCCGCTAATGAGCGATCTCTTCCAGACAAACCACGTGATATTAATTATTATCATTTAGATTGTTAGCCTATTGAGGCTCAATTGTTTTTCGTCATTTTCTTCCCTTGGCTTTGGTTTCATTTGTACATGTATAAGAAGCTTCTTTATTTCTGTCAAATGTCTTTAACTTTTTTTTTTTCTTGTGCTGTTCGGTTTGCGTCGATAAATAGTCAAATTGGCGGGAAAAGTGTGGCGCCTTGAGTCCACAGACTAACAGTCACAGTGCATTGCACAGATGACGTTTAAGCAAAAGTTGTTGTATTATAGTGTGCTCTTTCTTTCATTCATGTGGTTCCATTTAAATTTCAGTACGAGAAGGACAGATATATGCAGAGCGGTATCGTCGCGTGGGGTGTTGGTTGTGGCGAGGATGGTACACCAGGTGTATACGTGGACGTGGCCAACCTTCGCAACTGGATCGACGAGAAAATGGCCGGAAAGGGTTTTGACACCAAAATATATACATATTGAGATTGAATAAATAAATTTAGTTATATTGTGTGTGATTTAAGCCATTTTTTTTAGTATTCATTCCCAAACTTTTTCATCGTCAAAATAATCTGACAATTTATAAAATGCTTTTTCTTAAAGCTTGCTTAGTTACTTTTTTACATTTTCTTACTGTCAAAATCAACAAATTGTTTGGGATTTTTAAATGAATTACCAACTTTATGGAGGTCAATAGTGGGAACAGCTTATCCATTTTCTCGTATTGAGGCTATGATAATCGCAATATTTTTGTGCAAATTCATCAAGTTCTCAAGGATTTACTGGCTAGGTATCAAAACTATCCCGAAACATGTGCTTAATATACAAAAATAGGATAATTAAAACATAAAAAAAACAAAACAATTTAAAAATGTTTTGTAACCGGTCAAAAAAAGTTCGACACAAACTGTCTACCACGTGCAAAAATGTGTGTGTCTCATATTCACAATACACATTGACACACAGCCGGAGTCGCGGCTTGATCCTAATCGATAGAATCGTTCGTTGCGTTCACCTGTTGCGGTGGGGGGAGGGGAGGCAATTTGAAAATCGAACGATTGTGTTACAAATGTATGCGCGCGCGTAGATTTGCGTGCCTCAATCGCGCCAGTCGATCGCCGGAGTCATATATAAGTTATGTATAAATAGCAAATTATTAATTAGCAAAATATTAATTGTATACTCCCGCCCGCAGATTCGTGTACTTTTTTTTGTAACGCGTTTTGACCAAAAAAGACGTACATTTGTTTTTTGTATGACTGAGTTTAGAAAGCAATAACTTAAACGATAGTTATTTAATCAACCGGCCAACTGATAATATTTATTGCTCTCCCGTCACGACTAACAATTATATATATTTAATCCACAACACAAAATATAGGGAAAGTACAAAACCTATCAAAATAAAAAAAAATCTTTATTCATATAGTCTGTCCTTAGATATATTTGGCCTAAGTAGAAATATTTGAAAAAAAAAAACTAAGACTCAACCTCGCACACTCACTCACACAGCAACACCATTGCACACACACACTTAAATGCTCGTTCTTCATATAATATACTCCACTTGTTCATATGTATATTTTTAATTTTTTTTTTTTTCGTGTTTCCTTTTATAATTTTTTTTTCTGATCTTAGATTTTATTCCGGTTCTATGTTTTAACCTTATTTTGGCTTTATTTTCAATCTATTTTTATAGTGTAAACTTTTATAGGTTTAGGAAATAAAAAATAAAATAAAATATGGCACACTTATGAATCGTCAAAAAAAAAACAAAAACTTATAAAAAAAATGACTACTAAAACACACACTTTGGTAATTGTCAAAATATTTCGTCACAATCAGCTGTTTGATGTCGGCCATATTCATAACGAAGTTTAAGTAGGGTCCGGACCTCTAGAACATTATTTTTTTTCGAGTGATGTGCTAACCGCCCATGGGCACCTGCTAAGCTTTATAGAACAGTTTTGCGCGTTTACGAATATAAATTTTTGACAATCCCAATTAAACTGTGCTATAACTTTTAATTAATAATACCGAAAATTAAGTTTACGAATAAGCTAGATTTAAATAGATTACGATTAATGTCAGAAAACTAAAAAAATAAATAAAAAGATTTGGTCGCCTTGGCAATTTCCTCGCTGTTGTGTCGTATACGCTGAGCGAGAAAAGCACCAGCTCTTGTTTCACCTACTTGATTCCTCAATAAGCGACTTGTGCCCCAAGGTCCATGTCCCCAAAGTTAACAATATCAAAGTTGGCGGAATGACTTTGGTACTTTGACCCTATTTCTGCCTGAAAATCCCGTAATTTAGTTCCAATATACCGTTCTAACCGAATACCGGATTCGTTAAGGCCGAAGTTCGGTTGTGCCGAATGTAAAACGAAGTTCGGCATTCCTACCATTAACAATACGGTAACATGTGTGTCAATGCGACCTCAGAGATCACCTTTCACTTGTAATTTTGTGGCCAACTCGAGGTTTTAATGTTTTATTGTGTAATTTATAACGTCCCAGTTGTTGGCAGAATCAATACTGATTTGATATTGATTTAGTCACAACTAAAACAGATATCGGTTAGCGTTTTTGGGATTCATAAGGTGATTATTGATTTAAAAAGTAGAGGGGGGTGAACGAGTGGGGGGTGACATCAAAACACCTTTTTTTATTAAATGTCCTGACGCCTGCATCTTATATATTTTTACCAAAAAATGATTTTTATATCTCATGTGTCGTGTTCTTTTTAACTGTTAAAAATCACTTCTGGTCATTGATATACTCTGTGGCATAGTAATTAATATCTATCTATATATATATAGTCTATGTCATAATCGAAGGATATTTTTTTTGAAATTGGTTTTATTTAGGTTTTTTTTTTTAAATTTGCCTTATATTTATAGATATATACTCTTGTAATGTTTATTTATAGTTTCAATGGTATCTGTTAGCTTAACACTACGTATAGATTCTGGTATGTATGATAAACTATTGTAACGATATAACGGAATGTATATTCAGTCTATAACGATTAAGAATCAGAGAATTCTTAGAGAAGACGTAAAATAATCTGAAATTTAATCAGGGGTACGTAAAAAGTGCAAGAATAGTATGTTTTTAGTTTTGCAAGATAAGATTTGAAAAAAAATATTATGATATATAGATACTACATGTAATATGACTTGCTTATATTTCCATGTCATATATCACTCACACGTACGTGTATTGTTATATAAATTATATTAAATAGGGAGTATTTATATGTAACATTGTATAATTATATATTATGCTTAATTATCGTGTTGTGAGGATTGTAATGACAAATGTATTGTTATAATTTGTAGCAAATTGTTTTGCATACAAATGTGGTTAGCTTAAATTTTGCCCTAAAATAAAAATTTAAGAATTTATAAGCTAAAAAGTATGTTTTTTTCTATACAAACAATTCTTTAATACACAAAACACAAGATACATTAAATTAAGTAAAACAGGGAAAACGAGCTAAGTTAAATCCAATAATATAAATAACCCAATATAAGTCACAAAATTCTTTCGAAGGAGAGACACACTCATTCCGGGTCCGACAGCCGTCCAGTGCGGTTGTGTTGCGCAGTTGCTCCCGCTACTTGACTTGTCGAGTGGCGTGTTCAATTGTTCAGTGCTTGAGCGCTGGGTGGTTATCAACTCTGAATTTTTTATTCTAGCCCGACGCAAGCTGCACCGAGGTCTCCCCGTCTGCCAGGTTCCTGGCGTTCGAGCGGCATCCGAGCAGCAGTGAAGGACTGCAGTTTATGATTAACGCGGGTTTACCTGCGGTCGATTTTCCAACCACCTAACGGTGCCAAACGGTTGGGATCGATTAACGCTTAGGCGGGAGTGTTGTTCGAGGGCAGCACCCGTGCCTTTTTCAAGGCGCGTTAACCTCGCCTGCTTCCATCAAGTCCCTGTGTGTGGGCGGAGCCTCTCAGTAGGCATTGCCACGGGGCGTAGGTACTCCAACTGCGCTCTAGCCACCGTCTGCACACACAGGGTCCACTGTTGGACGGGTCCCAGTCGCACATCCGTGGGGGTTCAGCCATCACGACCCCCCCACGGGCCGGTTAGGTCAGCGACACAAAAAGTCTCGTCCGCTATCACCAGCGAAGACTTTACACCTAGGGAATACATAGCTTAGGTACACACACGTAGTTTTAGGTACACACTGCCAAGCTGCGGGCCTTAAGCTTCGCAGATGGCGGACACCGAACGCCCTCCCGACTACGACTATGCAGCGGAAGACGACAGTGAGGTAGAAGACCTCAACGCCGAGCTCGCGCGGCACTACAGGCGGTTCTACGTCTTCGTGCAGCGACGACACCCGGCGACCGTCCGCCTTTGGAACAGCCGGTCTCCCCTGGGATCGCGGTCGCCGTCTCCCCCGCGTTCCCCGACCCCAGAGCCAGAACCTATGCAGCTCGGACCTGCATACGCTTCCGCGCAAGCACTCCTCGCGCGCGACTCCCTCCCCCCGGCCCCCGCGCAGGCCTCGCGCAATAATCTTGAATTGTTGGTCCCCGCGAAGACCGAAATAACCGAACCCTCTGCGGCCTCCGCGCAGGCCCCGTGCTCTTTGATCCCCGAAATTCCCTCCGGCAGGGAATCGCGTAAAAGCAAGAGAACGCTCGACAGTGACGACGACCAATCAGAGGCCGGGCGCTCAGTCGCCATGTCATGTCAGTCCGCAGCGTCTTCAGACACTGACTCCGATTCCGACGGTTTCAAGACCGTACAAAACCGAAAAAACAAGAAGAGGCGTGCTGCCAACACCCCTCTCGACCCTCCTCCTAAACGGAACACGCACCCAGCTTCCCAGCAGGCTGCGGGTTCGAACACCGCGCCATCTCCCGCCCCTTATCCCAAGCCCGCGAAACAAGATCGCACTAAAGCCCCTCCCCCAGTTTACGTCAGGGACAAAAGTATTTGGCCCTCTCTGTCCGCCTTGATGGACAAAAAGTCCATCACATACAAGGCGAAAACACTGCGCGACAACATCTGCGTGCAAGTGTACGACCCCGCCCACCACCGTTTTTTAACCTCGTACCTTCGCTCAGAAGGCATAGGAGGCCACACGTTCCCTCTTCCCGAGGAACGAGTCCTTAGAGTCGTGATCCGAGGCATCCCCAAGGAGATCGACTCTTCTACCGTTCAATCGGATCTATTAAATCAGGGATACCCCGTGAAGGAGGTATTCCGAATGTTACACCGCAGCTCAAAGCAGGAATACGACATGGTTCTTGTCGTCCTAGAGCTTTCAGCGCGCGGCAAAAAGATATTCAACCTCAGTGAGTGTTGTAAACTCTCTGGGCTCAAGGTGGAAACACCTATCAAGCACTCATACACCAGACAGTGTCACTGCTGTCAGTTGTACGGGCACGCGGCGCGTAATTGTTTTGCGCGTGCGCGTTGCGTTAAGTGCCTAGGTGATCACGGGACCGCCGACTGCACACGGACACTGCCATGCGCCGAGCCGCCTTCCTGCGTGCTTTGCGGGCAACAGGGCCACCCCGCGAGTTATCGCGGCTGCCCTAGGGCCCCCAAGACGAGCGGAAAGGGAAGCAAGCGCGTGCCAAGGTCCGGTGCAGAGAAGCGTCCTCCCGCGCCCCCCAAGGAAACTTACGTCCCAGCCCCCCCTCCCACTATCAACCCGTGGAAAGCTCCACAAAATTCGGCGGAAGTGCCTCCCACTAACCCGTCATTGCCGGCGGAGCCCATAAAACCTATTCCATCCCTTATGAGTATCCCAATAAGGAAACCCGGCCCTCAGATGCCCCTCCCCCCCGCCACTGCGACGACGCTTACGGCTCACGCCAGCGAAGTCCGCAGTGCGGTGCACCTAGCCCTCAGTGTCATAGACGCTGTAGACATCGACGCCCTGCTAGCGTTTAAACACTCGTACAGTGCGGCTGACAGTGTTGACGCGAAGCTAGGTATAATAATAGAAAACGCCGGACTCCTTAGTGCAGTCCGGAAGTTTGCTAGGCCATCGTAAGGCCTAGTCGCGACATAATTACACAGGTACGCCACGCCTTAAACCGATCCGGATGATCACATCACATTAGCTAGATACAGATTTGCGCCGCCCGCGCGGCTAATTCCAATTAGAAATGTAGGTTTTAAAAACCGCCTTCGCCGGCGAAGGCGGAGTCCCTGTTCAGCTTCGCTCACACTTTGTGAGTTCCAGATAAGGCCCTTCAGGTCAGTCCCCAGCCCTGACGGCCCAAGCCGAGGTTCGAGTCTCACAGGAGACGCCCTTGTGCTAGTCAAGGCATTTTATTTAGTTTTAAGTCTCGGCCGAGCTCCCGCTCGCCAACCAGCCCTTTGCTGAGCTGTAAAGGCCTCACGGCCAACAGCGAGATCCCACTCCAAAAAAAAAAAAAAAAAAAAAAAAAAAAAATCGAAGGAGAGATTTTAATATGTTTATTTTATTGGTGCTTTGTTCTGTTTACTGAGGAAATTAGCGGACAATGCGGACTTTAAAGGTAACTCTTTCAAGCTAACATGCATATAATAGAAAAAATATAATTCAATTATTTCTACAGAACACATTTGTTATTGTGAATAATTATATAACTGGAACACTGTCATAAGTAATGTTTTATTATGTATTGCGTCAGAGGTCAGAGGTATCATGAAACTAGGGACGCCTAACTAATAACTATTTTATAACACTAATCAATCGTTCATGTACCAAGCCGAACTTTTTTGCCGGGAACCGAACCTACTGAATGTGTATGTTTTTAAACTGTGGAGATAAATAATATACATGCGTTGTGATTGTGAAAACCTATGCGCGATGAGCGCTATACAACGGTATTAAAAACAAGTTGAGCTGACGCGGCTCTCACGCATTCCGGGTCCGACAGCCGTCCAGTGCGGTTGTGTTGCGCAGTTGCTCCCGCCATTTGACTTGTCGAGTGGCGTGTTCAATTGTTCAGTGCTTAAGCGCTGGGTGGTTATCCACTCAGAATTTTTTATTCTAGCCCGACGCAAGCTGCACCGAGGTCTCCCCGTCTGCCAGGTTCCTGGCGTTCGAGCGGCATCCGAGCAGCAGTGAAGTTTATGATTAACGCGGGTTTACCTGCGGTCGATCTTCCAACCACCTAACGGTGCCAAACGGTTGAAATCGATTAACGCTTAGGCGGGAGTGTTGTTCGAGGGCAGCACCCGTGCCTTTTTCAAGGCGCGTTAACCTCGCCTGCTTCCATCAAGTCCCTGTGTGTGGGCGGAGCCTCTCAGTAGGCATTGCCACGGGGCGTAGGTACTCCAACTGCGCTCTAGCCACCGTCTGCACACACAGGGTCCACTGTTGGACGGGTCCCAGTCGCACATCCGTGGGGGTTCAGCCATCACGACCCCCCCACGGGCTGGTTAGGTCAGCGACACAAAAAGTCTCGTCCGCTATCACCAGCGAAGACTTTACACCTAGGGAATACATAGCTTAGGTACTCACACGCAGGTTTAGGTACACACTGCCAAGCTGCGGGCCTTAAGCTTCGCAGATGGCGGACACCGAACGCCCTCCCGACTACGACTATGCAGCGGAAGACGACAGTGAGGTAGAAGACCTCAACGCCGAGCTAGCGCGGCACTACAGGCGGTTCTACGTCTTCGTGCAGCGACGACACCCGGCGACTGTCCGCCTTTGGAACAGCCGGTCTCCCCTGGGATCACGGTCGCCGTCTCCCCCGCGTTCCCCGACCCCAGAGCCAGAGCCAGAACCTATGCAGCTCGGACCTGCATACGCTTCCGCGCAAGCACTCCTCGCGCGCGACTCCCTCCCCCCGGCCCCCGCGCAGGCCTCGCGCAATAGTCAATTGGAATTGTTGGTCCCCGCGAAGACCCAAATAACCGAACCCTCTGCGGCCTCCGCGCAGGCCCCGTGCCCTTCGATCCCCGAAATTCCCTCCGACAGGGAATCGCGAAAAAGCAAAAGAATGCTCGATAGTGACGACGACCAATCAGAGGCCGGGCGCTCAGTCGCCATGTCATGTCAGTCCGCAGCGTCTAATTCAGACACTGACTCCGATTCCGACGGTTTTAAGACCGTACAAAACCGAAAAAGAGGCGTGCTCCCAACACCCCTCTCGACCCTCCTCCTAAACGGAACACGCACCCAGCTTCCCAGCAGGCTGCGGGTTCGAAAACCGCGCCATCTCCCGCCCCTTATCCCAAGCCCGCGAAACAAGATCGCACTAAAGCCCCTCCCCCTGTTTACGTCAGGGACAAAAGTATTTGGCCCTCTCTGTCCGCCTTGATGGACAAAAAGTCCATCACATACAAGGCGAAAACACTGCGCGACAACATCTGCGTGCAAGTGTACGACCCCGCCCACCACCGTTTTTTAACCTCGTACCTTCGCTCAGAAGGCATAGGAGGCCACACGTTCCCTCTTCCCGAGGAACGAGTCCTTAGAGTCGTGATCCGAGGCATTCCCAAGGAGATCGACTCTTCTACCGTTCAATCGGATCTAATAAATCAGGGATACCCCGTGAAGGAGGTATTCCGCATGTTACACCGCAGCTCAAAGCAGGAATACGACATGGTTCTTGTCGTCCTAGAGCTTTCAGCGCGCGGCAAAAAGATATTCAACCTCAGTGAGTGTTGTAAACTCTCTGGGCTTAAGGTGGAAACACCTATCAAGCACTCATACACCAGACAGTGTCACCGCTGTCAGTTGTACGGGCACGCGGCGCGCAATTGTTTTGCGCGTGCGCGTTGCGTTAAGTGCCTAGGCGATCACGGGACCGCCGACTGCACACGGACACTGCCATGCGCCGAGCCGCCTTCCTGCGTGCTTTGCGGGCAACAGGGCCACCCCGCGAGTTATCGCGGCTGCCCTAGGGCCCCCAAGGCGAGCGGAAAGGGAAGCAAGCGCGTGCCAAGGTCCGGTGCAGAGAAGCGTCCTCCCGCGCCCCCCAAGGAAACTTACGTCCCAGCCCCCCCTCCCACTGTCAACCCGTGGAAAGCTCCACAAAATTCGGCGGAAGTGCCTCCCACTAACCCGCCATTGCCGGCGGAGCCCATAAAACCTATTCCTTCCCTTATGAGTATCCCAATAAGGGAACCCGGCCCTCAGATGCCCCTTCCCCCCGCCACTGCGACGACGCTTACGGCTCACGCCAGCGAAGTCCGCAGTGCGGTGCACCTAGCCCTCAGTGTCATAGACGCTGTAGACATCGACGCCCTGCTAGCGTTTAAACACTCGTACAGTGCGGCTGACAGTGTTGACGCTAAGTTGGGAGTAATTATAGAAAACGCCGGACTCCTTAGTGCAGTCCGGAAGTTTGCTATTATGTCGCGACTAGGCCTTACGACATATTTACACAGGTACGCCACGCCTTAAACCGATCCGGATGATCACATCACATTAGCTAGATACAGATTTGCGCCGCCCGCGCGGCTAATTCCAATTAGAAATGTAGGTTTTAAAAACCGCCTTCGCCGGCGAAGGCGGAGTCCCTGTTCAGCTTCGCTCACACTTTGTGAGTTCCTGATAAGGCCCTTCAGGTAAGTCCCCAGCCCTGACGGCCCAAGCCGAGGTTCGAGTCTCACAGGAGACGCCCTTGTGCTAGTCAAGGCATTTTATTTAGTTTTAAGTCTCGGCCGAGCTCCCGCTCGCCAACCAGCCCGAGCTGAGCTGTAAAGGCCTCACGGCCAACAGCGAGATCCCACTCCCAAAAAAAAAAAAAAAAATGACGCGGCTCTCGTGCGATGCCACACCATCGCTAACGACCAATCAGCGTCGAGATGTCCACGCGAGTGGCTTGTGATTTGAATTTCGAATCGAGTTTAATGCTTTTTTTTCTCGTTGCCAGCTCGCGAACGCGCGAATTGGCGGGGATATTTAAATTGTGAATTATGTGTGATTTGTTTGAATTTAGAATTTAAAATTGTAACCACAGATAAGCACGCCAATGATTATAGTTTTTTTCGTTTCGGTAATTCGAATTTGGAATTACGTTTTAAAACTATTAAACCTTTTTGTTTAAATTTCCAAGGTACTATACGTAATCTGTGTTTAACTATTTGAATTAGGAATATCACACCTCAAGACAAACAAGCGAATGGCTTGGCCATTTGAATATGTCTATATGAGATTAACATCTAATCTAATATATAAAATTCTCCTGTCACAGTTTTCGTTCCCTTACTCCTCCGAAACGGGTTGACCGATTCTCCTGAAATTTTTTGAGCATATTGAGTAGGTCTGAGAATCGGCCACATTTTAAAAAAAAAATTTTTGCAAAGTGACGTTTGTCGGGATCAGCTAGTTATGAAATAAATATGACCGGACTATTTAAATTTAAGCATTACGTGTGTTTTTTTCTTCGATAAAATCGTACACGAACGAAGATGTCAGATTATGTCACTTGTTAGTCTAAAAAATCGATTGTCAGCTAAATGACGCTATTTTATGTAAATTATTTTATTGTTAATATAATCACGAAACATTTTTACCAAGAAAATATCTCAGCCAAGGTGGTCACGCTTTGGTCATCAAGTTAATTTTAAGCAAATCATAATTATTAATGAGATTTTTACGCCTCGGGTGGCAGTGAAGGTTCCATATAAATTAAAAGTATCATTATTCGCAGTTCGTAACATTCTATATTCAAATTTATAAATTTTTGACATATATATTGTCTATGTGATATTGGATCTGTGAACCCCGATTTTTCCCGCCATTACGCGATCGCCTTTTAAAGAGTTTAAAATATTTTATTTCAACAATTAGTTCGAACCAGTTTCAACCATGTTTTATAGGAGAATGTTTATTTATTGTGTGTGTTGCCTCTGTTTAATAAAAAAAACATTACTACAGCAACGAAAAGGATTTATTCAAATTAAATAATGTATGTAAGAAATTACTGTTGCTAATAATATTTATGGACTTTTTTTTGGTTTGCAATAATGAAAATTATTATTATTTAACTTAATGTGCGGCTATTAATTTATCTTTTCCACATAAAAACGTATCGGTTGTGTACCTACGTTAGTAAATTTTCTTATTCCGGGTTCCAAAATGGACTTAAAAACAAACTCTGGTTAACTAACTGATCTCTCTGATAACTGATATCTGAATCTGATCATTGTGTTACAAATGTAATGTCCTTATCACAAGGGTGATTCTCAAGGTTTTTTTATCGTTCTAATAGTCCATTTAATAATAGGTCTTGTTCATACATTTTTCCTAAAGGTTTAGGATTTGTATTGTCTTAAGGTACGGCCTCGTGGATGCCGTTTTAAATTTCCGGCTACTGAATTGTATGGGGGACTTTGCGGGACATTTAAAATGGGATCACGACCGTCGACGGGCATGCATGTGGCCGTACCCTTAGAGTCATTGCAAATCCTGTCTTGTCAGCCTGAGTATCCACTGAGTGGGTGTATTGATAACTATTTTTTTTAAATGTTATCCTACTTAAGACTAAGTAATTATAAATAAATAAAAAAAATCCTCATTCATATAGGGTACACGTATGAATCGTCAAAGAACTAAATGTTTTGAAAAAAATTACTTTGCGTCAGAATCTATATTAAATAAAAACAATAAAATATGTTTTAACTAAATCAAATGTTTAATTTACGACTAAAATAACATATTTAGATAACAAATAACAATTAAACTGAACATTCTTAATATTAACCAAATTCTTCATCAAAAAATAATAAAAAAATTAAATATGTTTATAAATTTGATTTGTTGCAGAACGACCCTATGACGCATTTCGATTGCTTCGCATAAGTTTTTTTTTTGTAATTCACAATGTCTTCGAAGGCCATTTACGAAGTACAGGGAAAGGATCTGATCAACAGGTAATTAATTGGTGTGTGTGGGGTGTGGATTTGTCTTGACATAGATTTATGGTACAGAATAGATGTCGCCTCGCGATGCACTCGGCAATTTGTCGCATGTATAAGTTAATATCTCTTTAGTAAGATACATGGCACCATTTTAAGCAACTTAAATCTAGACTTTAAGCGTCCAATTTGAGATGTGGCAAGAAACTCCCAGTACTCTTTGAAGCAGATGCTGGAGCATATTCATTCCTAAACTTTATCATCGTCAAAATAATCAGATCTAATTTATAAAAAAGCTTGTTTTTAACAACTTTTTTAAACTTTCTTACTGACAGAGTCAACAAATCGTTTGGGACTTTGTAACAGAGGCGTACTCCTTTAAAAGAGCTAAGCATTAATTTAAATTCAATTTTTGTACTATTAAATATTGAGGTTTTAACAATAAAATTGTGTTTTTTTGTATACGCATGCTCTCTCCTCATATTAAGGGTTGCCTGGATGCGACGCCGTCCGTTGCTCTAAATATTTGTTGGACTATTTAAAGTCGTTTACTGATATCTTTCTATTGAATAGTCGCTTTAAGTGTGTAAAACATGGTATGGGAAATATAAAACGGTGGGTACTTTCAATTCTCCAGGCATATACCAGCTGGCACAGCGCTGGTGCCATGTTGGTACGCTGTCTTCGAGCAGGGCACAATTTGGGAGGATGAACTCGGAAGGAATCCGTGGCTTAGCAAAGAAGTGAGTTTTTTTTTGTTAAAATTCAAACGGTTACCCCGTTTGAATTTTTTATTGACTACCAAACTGACTAATCGGTTTTAGCGACTATAATTAAATATATTATTATTTTTAAGATACTTAAACTAACTATAGTACAATTTTATGGCGTTATACGGAGATAAGAAACTCAGAACGGAATACAAGCTAAACAAAACAAAGCCATTTTGACGCTTAAGAGAGTTTGTCGTCAAATAGATTGACGTTAAATGGAGTTTACACTGTAACGGAGAAAATAAAGAGTTTACCTTCGCGTCTTTTTCGTTAGTTAAGAAAAGCATACATAATTAAAATAGTACATTCATACAGACATACACCGCACACATGTTCCAAAAAGATATGACACATATATAAAAAAAAACATACAGCATTGACGCGCACACTGTTATCCCGTGATCAAATCCCGTGCGTGTGTATATGTGTGTGTATGTGTCTGATCACCACACCGCACTTCCAGCAACTCGTTGTCAAGCCCGACCAGTTGATCAAGCGTCGTGGCAAATTGGGTCTCGTCGGCGTGAACAAGAATGCGGCTGAAGTGCGCAAATGGATCAGCGAACATTGCGGCAAGGAGCAGCAGGTCGGCGCCGCCGTCGGGAAACTGCGTCGCTTTGTCGTCGAGCCCTTCGTTAAACATACACCGGTGAGTTTACGTTACGCGCTACAGCACATGGGTCCCGGGCCTTGGGGTCTTGGGCCGGGGGCCGGGGTTAATTCGTATAGCTTCCTTTGATGTAACTCGGGAAGTTTTTACAGCTTTACCCTAAAGAGTGTGCCATTTCTTAAAAGGCCGGCCGCGCATTCACTAGATCCCTGCAACGTCTATTGTCGGCGACTTCTCCTTTGGCACTGTATATCCTGCTCGTTTACCTCCTCGTCTGTGTTAAAATCCTTCCTTTTTCTTACCCTTATCCTGTCCTTCTCTTCCCATTTTTTCTCCTTTCCAAAAGGCTCCGTAAATCCCGGCATCACACCAGCAACCCTCTTGGCGCTATTTCGTATGGTTGCAGCATTTCTATAGAAACTTGTATTTTTCTGTATACGATTCGATATTTCAGAGCGAAGAGATGTACCTCTGCATCCAATCCGGCCGTAGATCGGACACCATCATGTTCCATCATCAGGGCGGTGTGGATGTTGGCGATGTTGATGCACTGGCCATCAGATTTGAAGTGAGAGTTCCATTATTAATGATGATCATATGATTTTTATTTTATAAACAGGCTCAAACATTAATTATAAAAGTCAGCGGAATGCTTAAGAATAAAAACAATAGTTATAAGAATATGACATTAAAAATATCAAGTTTAATTTGAATTAAGTTAAGTTCGTGATATTCGTGACGTAACTACTGAACCGATTTCGATGTAATTTTGTATGGACATAGGGTTGAGAGGTATAAAATTTCCACCAGAACTCCGTGTTTTAAAGGTTGAGATTTTCCAAAATCCTTTTGTATTTAAACCACGCGGACGAAGTCGCGGGAAAAAGCTACTAGTATTTAACATAACCCAAACGGATCTATCGGAGAAAAATTAGGTGTTATAACACCCTGGGAAGATTTAATCCCCCCCTTAAATTTTCCCTGGATAATAATACCTAAGGAATAATTTATCTTTCAGGTCCCCGTGGACACATTCCCGACTGGGGAGGAAATCGATCGGGTTCTGATGAAGAATGTTCAGTCGCCGGCTGTCAAACGGTAAGGTTTGACTGCTCGAATGTGTCGTTGGCCTATTTAAAATGGGGCTAGCGTCTAATATGTACAAACAAATGTGTTAAGTTAAAATGGTCTCATGGCGTCCAATCTAAGACCCACTTAATTCTAGACCTGTATATCTTTATATGTGATCCGCCCTATAGGTAACATACTTTGTCATAGTATATATTATATCGGCGCAACTACAACAATTAGTATTAAATTAACTGTAATAATTAAATTCTAATTGTTTAAAAACATAAGTTGGACACTTTCATGTTTATTATTTTATTTGTTAAACCAGCTTATTCCAAAAAGCTTACACAACAAAAATGGATCAACAACAAAGCCAAAACAAGGTCAAAACATACAATCGAAAATAGACAACAACAAAAAAAACACGAACAGAAATAAAATTGAATAAAAATATACAAAGAACAAGTGCAGTATATTATGTAAAGAATGAGAATAGAAGTGTGTTTATTACGCTGTGAAATGTCATCCTTATTATTTCAAAACGTGGTCTGTGAAATAAACACAAGTGCGGACTTGTCAGCATCATAAAAGATGGATGCTTTGTGACTGCACGACGGCTAATTGTGAAAATAAAACCTGGCAAATATCAGCGGAGTGTTGTTTTAATAATGAGAATCCCCTAAAGCCTTAGGAAAACCCTACGGAGACACTTCTTTCGTTATATATGTATTGGTCGATTTAATATATTACATTATAAATATTATTACACTTGGAATAAGAATGGATATTTAGTTTGAGTAGCCAATTAATAATTGTTTGTGAAATATTAATTTTCAAAGCTACCGGTGATAATGTAGAATGTCTTTATAAAGACCTACTTGAATAAAGATATATTATTCTTCACACTAAAAATAGTTTGAATAAATTTTATTATTTGAATTATTTTATTTCTTAAACCTATACAGCTTATTCCAAAAAGCTTACACAACAAAAATAGATCAACAACGAAGCCAAAAGAAGGTCAAAACATACAATCGAAAATAGACAACAAAAAAAAACACGAACAGAAAAAAAATGAATAAATATATATATATACATATATAAAAGTTTTTTTTTATCGAGCCTATGGTAAATAATTATTTGGATAAATATTTATATGTGAAACGGATGGTTTAAAGCTATCACCAATTGTGACGTTGCGTTTCCTCTTCCTGACCTTTGGTGGCTCCTTCTTTGGCCCCTTCATTGGCACCATCTTTTGCTCCTTCTCATATACATCCACCTTTCTTTCCTTGCGTTGGTAATAAAACACCTCCCACGCCAATGTTACCATCGCTAAACCCAGACCGAACAGTGTTGCTATAAACACTCCACCTATAATTAAAAACAAAAAATATTTCGTAGGAAAAACTACCTTACATTTTATAATATAAATTAATTGCGAGCAACTTTGAAGGGTGAAAAAAAATTAACCAAGCCGAGTTTCTTGCTTTTTCTCAGCGTGATCGCATACGACAAGTTGTATTTATTTTAAGCCTCTAAATATATAGTAAAAACGACCACAATAAAATGGCAACCCCAACTTTCTTGTGGTTTCTACGCCGGGTAAACTGAGTTTGACGTTGAGTTTGACGTTGACTTTGACGTTGACTTTGACGTTTAGTTTGACGTTGAGTTTGACGTTTAGTTTGACGTTGAATTTGACGTTGAGTTTGACGTTTAGTTTCACGTTGACGTTGACTTTGACGTTGAGTTTGACGTTGACTTTGACGTTGACTTTGACGTTTAATTTGACGTTGAGTTTGACGTTGGGTTTGACGTTGAATTTGACGTTTAGTTTGACGTTGAGTTTGACGTTGAGTTTGACGTTGAGTTTGACGTTTAGTTTGACGTTGAGTTTGACGTTGAGTTTGACGTTTAGTTTGACGTTGAGTTTGACGTTGACTTTGACGTTGACTTTGACGTTTAATTTGACGTTTAGTTTGACGTTGAGTTTGACGTTTAGTTTGACGTTGACTTTGACGTTGACTTTGACGTTTAATTTGACGTTGAGTTTGACGTTGAGTTTGACGTTGACTTTGACGTTGACTTTGACGTTGACTTTGACGTTTAATTTGACATTTAATTTGACGTTGAGTTTGACGTTGACTTTGACGTTTAGTTTGACGTTGAGTTTGACGTTGACTTTGACGTTGACTTTGACGTTGAATTTGACGTTGAGTTTGACGTTGGGTTTGACGTTGACTTTGACGTTTAGTTTGACGTTGTGTTTGACGTTGAGTTTGACGTTGAGTTTGACGTTTAGTTTGACGTTGAGTTTGACGTTGAGTTTGACGTTTAGTTTGACGTTGGGTTTGACGTTGACTTTGACGTTGAGTTTGACGTTTAATTTGACGTTTAGTTTGACGTTGAGTTTGACGTTTAGTTTGACGTTGACTTTGACGTTGACTTTGACGTTTAGTTTGACGTTGAGTTTGACGTTTAGTTTGACGTTTAGTTTGACGTTGACTTTGACATTGACTTTGACGTTTAGTTTGACGTTGAGTTTGACGTTTAGTTTGACGTTGACTTTGACGTTGACTTTGACGTTTAATTTGACATTTAATTTGACGTTGAGTTTGACGTTGACTTTGACGTTTAGTTTGACGTTGAGTTTGACGTTGACTTTGACGTTGACTTTGACGTTTAATTTGACGTTGAGTTTGACGTTGACTTTGACGTTGACTTTGACGTTGACTTTGACGTTTAATTTGACATTTAATTTGACGTTGAGTTTGACGTTGACTTTGACGTTTAGTTTGACGTTGAGTTTGACGTTGACTTTGACGTTGACTTTGACGTTTAATTTGACGTTGAGTTTGACGTTTAGTTTGACGTTGACTTTGACGTTGAGTTTGACGTTTAGTTTCACGTTGACTTTGACGTTGACGTTGAGTTTGACGTTGACTTTGACGTTTAGTTTGACGTTGACTTTGACGTTTAATTTGACGTTGAGTTTGACGTTGGGTTTGACGTTGAATTTGACGTTTAGTTTGACGTTGAGTTTGAAGTTGAGTTTGACGTTGAGTTTGACGTTGAGTTTGACGTTTAGTTTGACGTTGACTTTGACGTTGACTTTGACGTTTAATTTGACGTTGGGTTTGACGTTGACTTTGACGTTGAGTTTGACGTTGACTTTGACGTTGACTTTGACGTTTAATTTGACGTTGAGTTTGACGTTGGGTTTGATCGTCACACTTATGAATCGTCAAAAAAAACAAAAACTTATAAAAAAATGACTACTAAAACACACACTTTGGTAATTGTCAAAATATTTCGTCACAATCAGCTGTTTGATGTCGGCCATATTCATAACGAAGTTTAAGTAGGGTCCGGACCTCTAGAACATTATTTTTTTTCGAGTGATGTGCTAACCGCCCATGGGCACCTAAGGGCTAAGCTTTATAGAACAGTTTTGCGCTAAAATGCGTTTACGAATATAAATTTTTGACAATCCCAATTAAACTGTGCTATAACTTTTAATTAATAATACCGAAAATTAAGTTTACGAATAAGCTAGATTTAAATAGATTACGATTAATGTCAGAAAACTAAAAAAATAAATAAAAAGATTTGGTCGCTGTGGCAATTTCCTCGCTGTGTCGTATACGCTGAGCGAGAAAAGCACCAGCTCTTGTTTCACCTACTCGATTCCTCAATAAGCGACTTGTGCCCCAAGGTCCATGTCCCCAAAGTTAACAATATCAAAGTTGGCGGAATGACTTTAGTACTTTGACCTTTTTTCTGCCTGAAAATCCGATTCTAACCGAATACCGGATTCGTTAAGGCCGAAGTTCGGTTGTGCCGAATGTAAAACGAAGTTCGGCATTCCTACCATTAACAATACGGTAACATGTGTGTCAATGCGACCTCAGAGATCACCTTTCACTTGTAATTTTGTGGCCAACTCGAGGTTTTAATGTTTTATTGTGTAATTTATAACGTCCCAGTTGTTGGCAGAATCAATACTGATTTGATATTGATTTAGTCAATGCTAAAACAGATATCGGTTAGCGTTTTTGGGATTCATAAGGTGATTATTGATTTAAAAAGTAGAGGGGGGTGAAAGAGTGGGGGGTGACATCAAAACACCTTTTTTATTAAATGTTCTTGACACTTGCATCTTATATATTTTTACCAAAAAGTGATTTTTATATCTCATGTGTCGTGTTCTTTTTAACTGTTAAAAATCACTTCTGGTCATTGATATACTCTGTGGCATAGTAATTAATATCTATCTATATACATATATAGTCTATGTCATAATCGAAGGATATTTTTTTTGAAATTGGTTTTATTTAGGTTTTTTTTTAAATTTGCCTTATATTTATAGATATATACTCTTGTAATGTTTATGTATAGTTTTAATGGTATCTGTTAGCTTAACACTATACGTATAGATTCTGGTATGTATGATAAACTATTGTAACGATATAACGGAATGTATATTCAGTCTATAACGATTAAGAATCAGAGAATTCTTAGAGAAGACGTAAAATAATCTGAAATTTAATCAGGGGTACGTAAAAAGTGCAAGAATAGTATGTTTTTAGTTTTGCAAGATAAGATTTGAAAAAAAATATTATGATATATAGATACTACATGTAATATGACTTGCTTATATTTCCATGTCATATATCACTCACACGTACGTGTATTGTTATATAAATTATATTAAATAGGGAGTATTTATATGTAACATTGTATAATTATATATTATGCTTAATTATCGTGTTGTGAGGATTTTAATGACAAATGTATTGTTATCATTTGTAGCAAATTGTTTTGCATACAAATGTGGTTAGCTTAAATTTTGCCCTAAAATAAAAATTTAAGAAGTTATAAGCTAAAAAGTATGTTTTTTTCTATGCAAACAATTATTTAATACACAAAACACAAGATACATTAAATTAAGTAAAACAGGGAAAACGAGCTAAGTTAAATCCAATAATATAAATAACTCAATATAAGTCACAAAATTCTTTCGAAGGAGAGATTTTAATATGTTTATTTTATTGGTGCTTTGTTCTGTTTACTGAGGAAATCAGCGGACAATGCGGACTTTAAAGGTAACTCTTTCAAGCTAACATGCAGATAATAGAAAAAATATAATTCAATTATTTCTACAGAACACACTTGTTATTGTGAATAATTATATAACTGGAACACTGTCATAAGTAATGTTTTATTATGTATTGCGTCAGAGGTCAGAGGTATCATGAAACTAGGGACGCCTAACTAATAACTATTTTATAACACTAATCAATCGTTCATGTACCAAGCCGAACTTTTTTGCCGGGAACCGAACCTACTGAATGTGTATGTTTTTAAACTGTGGAGATAAATAATATACATGCGTTGTGATTGTGAAAACCTATGCGCGATGAGCGCTATACAACGGTATTAAAAACAAGTTGAGCTGACGCGGCTCTCGTGCGATGCCACACCATCGCTAACGACCAATCAGCGTCGAGATGTCCACGCGAGTGGCTTGTGATTTGAATTTCGAATCGAGTTTAATGCTTTTTTTTCTCGTTGCCAGCTCGCGAACGCGCGAATTGGCGGGGATATTTAAATTGTGAATTATGTGTGATTTGTTTGAATTTAGAATTTAAAATTGTAACCACAGATAAGCACGCCAATGATTATAGTTTTTTTCGTTTCGGTAATTCGAATTTGGAATTACGTTTTAAAACTATTAAACCTTTTTGTTTAAATTTCCAAGGTACTATACCTAATCTGTGTTTAACTATTTGAATTAGGAATATCACACCTCAAGACAAACAAGCGAATGGCTTGGCCATTTGAATATGTCTATATGAGATTAACATCTAATCTAATATATAAAATTCTCGTGTCACAGTTTTCGTTCCCTTACTCCTCCGAAACGGGTTGACCGATTCTCCTGAAATTTTTTGAGCATATTGAGTAGGTCTGAGAATCGGCCACATTTTAAAAAAAAAATTTTTGCAAAGTGACGTTTGTCGGGATCAGCTAGTTATGAAATAAATATGACCGGACTATTTAAATTTAAGCATTACGTGTGTTTTTTTCTTCGATAAAATCGTACACGAACGAAGATGTCAGATTATGTCACTTGTTAGTCTAAAAAATCGATTGTCAGCTAAATGACGCTATTTTATGTAAATTATTTTATTGTTAATATAATCACGAAACATTTTTACCAAGAAAATATCTCAGCCAAGGTGGTCACGCTTTGGTCATCAAGTTAATTTTAAGCAAATCATAATTATTAATGAGATTTTTACGCCTCGGGTGGCAGTGAAGGTTCCATATAAATTAAAAGTGTCATTATTCGCAGTTCGTAACATTCTATATTCAAATTTATAAATTTTTGACATATATATTGTCTATGTGATATTGGATCTGTGAACCCCGATTTTTCCCGCCATTACGCGATCGCCTTTTAAAGAGTTTAAAATATTTTATTTCAACAATTAGTTCGAACCAGTTTCAACCATGTTTTATAGGAGAATGTTTATTTATTGTGTGTGTTGCCTCTGTTTAATAAAAAAAACACTACTACAGCAACGAAAAGGATTTATTCAAATTAAATAATGTATGTAAGAAATTACTGTTGCTAATAATATTTATGGACTTTTTTTTGGTTTGCAATAATGAAAATTATTATTATTTAACTTAATGTGCGGCTATTAATTTATCTTTTCCACATAAAAACGTATCGGTTGTGTACCTACGTTAGTAAATTTTCTTATTCCGGGTTCCAAAATGGACTTAAAAACAAACTCTGGTTAACTAACTGATCTCTCTGATAACTGATATCTGAATCTGATCATTGTGTTACAAATGTAATGTCCTTATCACAAGGGTGATTCTCAAGGTTTTTTTATCGTTCTAATAGTCCATTTAATAATAGGTCTTGTTCATACATTTTTTTCTAAAGGTTTAGGATTTGTATTGTCTTAAGGTACGGCCTCGTGGATGCCGTTTTAAATTTCCGGCTACTGAATTGTATGGGGGACTTTGCGGGACATTTAAAATGGGATCACGACCGTCGACGGGCATGCATGTGGCCGTACCCTTAGAGTCATTGCAAATCCTGTCTTTTCAGCCTGAGTATCCACTGAGTGGGTGTATTGATAACTATTTTTTTTAAATGTTATCCTACTTAAGACTAAGTAATTATAAATAAATAAAAAAAATCCTCATTCATATAGGGTACACGTATGAATCGTCAAAGAACTAAATGTTTTGAAAAAAATTACTTTGCTTCAGAATCTATATTAAATAAAAACAATAAAATATGTTTTAACTAAATCAAATGTTTAATTTACGACTAAAATAACATATTTAGATAACAAATAACAATTAAACTGAACATTCTTAATATTAACCAAATTCTTCATCAAAAAAATAATAATAAAAATTAAATATGTTTATAAATTTGATTTGTTGCAGAACGACCCTATGACGCATTTCGATTGCTTCGCATAAGTTTTTTTTTTGTAATTCACAATGTCTTCGAAGGCCATTTACGAAGTACAGGGAAAGGATCTGATCAACAGGTAATTAATTGGTGTGTGTGGGGTGTGGATTTGTCTTGACATAGATTTATGGTACAGAATAGATGTCGCCTCGCGATGCACTCGGCAATTTGTCGCATGTATAAGTTAATATCTCTTTAGTAAGATACATGGCACCATTTTAAGCAACTTAAATCTAGACTTTAAGCGTCCAATTTGAGATGTGGCAAGAAACTCCCAGTACTCTTTGAAGCAGATGCTGGAGCATATTCATTCCTAAACTTTATCATCGTCAAAATAATCAGATCTAATTTATAAAAAAGCTTGTTTTTAACAACTTTTTTAAACTTTCTTACTGACAGAGTCAACAAATCGTTTGGGACTTTGTAACAGAGGCGTACTCCTTTAAAAGAGCTAAGCATTAATTTAAATTCAATTTTTGTACTATTAAATATTGAGGTTTTAACAATAAAATTGTGTTTTTTTGTATACGCATGCTCTCTCCTCATATTAAGGGTTGCCTGGATGCGACGCCGTCCGTTGCTCTAAATATTTGTTGGACTATTTAAAGTCGTTTACTGATATCTTTCTATTGAATAGTCGCTTTAAGTGTGTAAAACATGGTATGGGAAATATAAAACGGTGGGTACTTTCAATTCTCCAGGCATATACCAGCTGGCACAGCGCTGGTGCCATGTTGGTACGCTGTCTTCGAGCAGGGCACAATTTGGGAGGATGAACTCGGAAGGAATCCGTGGCTTAGCAAAGAAGTGAGTTTTTTTTTGTTAAAATTCAAACGGTTACCCCGTTTGAATTTTTTATTGACTACCAAACTGACTAATCGGTTTTAGCGACTATAATTAAATATATTATTATTTTTAAGATACTTAAACTAACTATAGTACAATTTTATGGCGTTATACGGAGATAAGAAACTCAGAACGGAATACAAGCTAAACAAAACAAAGCCATTTTGACGCTTAAGAGAGTTTGTCGTCAAATAGATTGACGTTAAATGGAGTTTACACTGTAACGGAGAAAATAAAGAGTTTACCTTCGCGTCTTTTTCGTTAGTTAAGAAAAGCATACATAATTAAAATAGTACATTCATACAGACATACACCGCACACATGTTCCAAAAAGATATGACACATATATAAAAAAAAACATACAGCATTGACGCGCACACTGTTATCCCGTGATCAAATCCCGTGCGTGTGTATATGTGTGTGTATGTGTCTGATCACCACACCGCACTTCCAGCAACTCGTTGTCAAGCCCGACCAGTTGATCAAGCGTCGTGGCAAATTGGGTCTCGTCGGCGTGAACAAGAATGCGGCTGAAGTGCGCAAATGGATCAGCGAACATTGCGGCAAGGAGCAGCAGGTCGGCGCCGCCGTCGGGAAACTGCGTCGCTTTGTCGTCGAGCCCTTCGTTAAACATACACCGGTGAGTTTACGTTACGCGCTACAGCACATGGGTCCCGGGCCTTGGGGTCTTGGGCCGGGGGCCGGGGTTAATTCGTATAGCTTCCTTTGATGTAACTCGGGAAGTTTTTACAGCTTTACCCTAAAGAGTGTGCCATTTCTTAAAAGGCCGGCCGCGCATTCACTAGATCCCTGCAACGTCTATTGTCGGCGACTTCTCCTTTGGCACTGTATATCCTGCTCGTTTACCTCCTCGTCTGTGTTAAAATCCTTCCTTTTTCTTACCCTTATCCTGTCCTTCTCTTCCCATTTTTTCTCCTTTCCAAAAGGCTCCGTAAATCCCGGCATCACACCAGCAACCCTCTTGGCGCTATTTCGTATGGTTGCAGCATTTCTATAGAAACTTGTATTTTTCTGTATACGATTCGATATTTCAGAGCGAAGAGATGTACCTCTGCATCCAATCCGGCCGTAGATCGGACACCATCATGTTCCATCATCAGGGCGGTGTGGATGTTGGCGATGTTGATGCACTGGCCATCAGATTTGAAGTGAGAGTTCCATTATTAATGATGATCATATGATTTTTATTTTATAAACAGGCTTAAACATTAATTATAAAAGTCAGCGGAACGCTTAAGAATAACAACAATAGTTAGAAGAATATGACATTAAAAATATCAAGTTTAATTTGAATTAAGTTAAGTTCGTGATATTCGTGACGTAACTACTGAACCGATTTCGATGTAATTTTGTATGGACATAGGGTTGAGAGGTATAAAATTTCCACCAGAACTCCGTGTTTTAAAGGTTGAGATTTTCCAAAATCCTTTTGTATTTAAACCACGCGGACGAAGTCGCGGGAAAAAGCTACTAGTATTTAACATAACCCAAACGGATCTATCGGAGAAAAATTAGGTGTTATAACACCCTGGGAAGATTTAATCCCCCCCTTAAATTTTCCCTGGATAATAATACCTAAGGAATAATTTATCTTTCAGGTCCCCGTGGACACATTCCCGACTGGGGAGGAAATCGATCGGGTTCTGATGAAGAATGTTCAGTCGCCGGCTGTCAAACGGTAAGGTTTGACTGCTCGAATGTGTCGTTGGCCTATTTAAAATGGGGCTAGCGTCTAATATGTACAAACAAATGTGTTAAGTTAAAATGGTCTCATGGCGTCCAATCTAAGACCCACTTAATTCTAGACCTGTATATCTTTATATGTGATCCGCCCTATAGGTAACATACTTTGTCATAGTATATATTATATCGGCGCAACTACAACAATTAGTATTAAATTAACTGTAATAATTAAATTCTAATTGTTTAAAAACATAAGTTGGACACTTTCATGTTTATTATTTTATTTGTTAAACCTATACAGCTTATTCCAAAAAGCTTACACAACAAAAATGGATCAACAACAAAGCCAAAACAAGGTCAAAACATACAATCGAAAATAGACAACAACAAAAAAAACACGAACAGAAATAAAATTGAATAAAAATATACAAAGAACAAGTGCAGTATATTATGTAAAGAATGAGAATAGAAGTGTGTTTATTACGCTGTGAAATGTCATCGTTATTATTTCGATACGTGGTCTGTGAAATAAACACAAGTGCGGACTTGTCTGCATCATAATAGATGGATGCATTGTGACTCCACTACGGCTAATTGTGAAAATGAAACCTGGCAAATATCAGCGAAGTGTTGTTTTTACGAGTGGTGATGAATTACGAAAACCCTACGGAGACTCTTCTCATTTCAGTATCCTAACCACATTCATACTATCGCTGTACCGCGTGTTCGTCGACCTCTGCTTCACGTATATGGAGATCAACCCGATAGTTGTCACCAACGAGAGGATATACCTGTTGGACTTCATGTGCGCCAAGAACTGGGGTGACGTCACGTTCCCCCCACCATTTGGGAGGGATGCCTACCCGGAGGAGGCGCACATCGCCGATCTGGACGCGAAGAGTGGGGCCAGTTTGAAGGTTTGTTTTTGATAGTCATTTTTCAGGGCCAAAATACATACAAATACTATTTACTTAGATTTTTATACAAGAGCGATACAAAACAAGTCCGCTCGTCACAAGCTCTCGATAGTGAATGAACGCTCTTTTTTTTTTTTTTTGAGTGGGATTCGCTGTTGGCCGTGAGGCCTTTACAGCTCAGCAAAGGGCTGGTTGGTGAGCGGGAGCTCGGCCGAGACTTAAAACTAAATAAAATGCCTTGACTAGCACAAGGGCGTCTCCTGTGAGACTCGAACCTCGGCTTGGGCCGTCAGGGCTGGGGACTGACCTGAAGGGCCTTATCTGGAACTCACAAAGTGTGAGCGAAGCTGAACAGGGACTCCGCCTTCGCCGGCGAAGGTGGTTTTTAAAACCTACATTTCTAATTGGAATTAGCCGCGCGGGCGGCGCAAATCTGTATCGAGCTAATGTGATGTGATCATCCGGATCGGTTTAAGGCGTGGCGTACCTTCTCGATAGTGAATGAACGCTCTGTACGAGCTCCGGTATTATATGCTGCGCCCCGACGGTGTAAGAGTTGGTGATAACGTCACTTTTGTGAAAATATATGTTATACCTAAACTCAAAATATCTTTATTCAAGTAGGTATTTATAAAATTGACAGTTTTTACACTACCACCGGTTCGGAAGGTAGTTAGACTCGATAAGTCTTTTAAAATAAACATTCAATACAAAATTATGTTACTTGCATGAAAAATTAAACTTAATTAAACTAAATATTCTTCAAGTGTATCCTGCTGGAGATCGAACCCGGTACCCTCAATTCGGAAGTCTGGTATAATTGGTTTTTTAATATTCCAGTTGACTGTTCTGAACAAATCTGGTCGCATATGGACCATGGTGGCCGGTGGTGGCGCGTCTGTTGTCTATACGGACACGGTGTGCGCGCTGGGCGGTGCCGCCGAGTTGGCCAATTACGGTGAATACTCTGGTGCCCCAACGGAGAGTCAGACAGCTGACTACGCGAAGACAATATTCAGTTTGATGTGCAGGGACAAGCATCCGAATGGCAAGGTAATGTTTGCCTGTATTTTGACTGCTATCAACAGGCATTGTTTTCTATTTCAAGAAATGCCTATTTTACTATAAATAGTATTAGTTTAAGTAACTGGCGCCATCTAGAAAAGCTTTAAGTGCCCCCTCCCCCCCTTGGTAGTAAGAGAAGAGGAAGGAAATGAGAACTGGTAATGTCACCGCTTGGAACACGAGTACAAAAGAATAAATGCTTTGTCACGTAACGCAAGTGTTGCTGGACGTGCCTGTAAATTTACAGCCCCTTTAGATACAGCCTATTTTGCATTCGTTGACTAGCCATACATAAATTTACTGCCTTATGGTACAAAATCTCCGCATTGTCTTTGACCGGCCATAAACAATTTGCAGGTGTTGATTATCGGCGGTGGCATCGCAAACTTCACGAACGTGGCCGACACCTTCCGAGGCATCATCACAGCGATCGAGACGTACAAGGATGCGCTGATACAATACAACATTACATTATTCGTGAGACGTGGTGGACCCAACTATCAGGAGGGACTTAGGTATTCATTTTTTAATTTTATTTCTTTTCAAAGTCAAAGTCAAACAGTCTTATTCATAAAAAGTTATAGCACACTTTAAGTAGAACAAAATTGTATTCGTAAACACATTTTAGCACAAAACAATTCTATAAAGTTATACAGACCCGGAGTCTAGTTTAACAGTGTTATAATTATGGCCGACATCGAACAGCTGATTGTGACGAAGGTCTAAAACAAACCGGATCGAAGGACCATTTGTCTAAGGTTGAATATCGATGTAATAATTATAGATGTCGATACAACTCTGTCGATGTCTCATTATAGTGTACATTTGATATAATAATATGAGACGATAGAGCTTAGAAGAGTAATATATAAAAAAAAGTAAAAAAATAACTTACGTGTTTTCATTGCTTTCCTGCCAATTGTATGATTTAAGCAAAAGATAATAATTATATTTAAATAAAGTAATATAAAATAGAGTTAATTGATTTTTAATATTTTCAGACAAATGCGTGAAGTTGGTCATCGTCTGCGTATACCCATGTATGTGTTTGGGCCGGAGGCAAACATGACGACCATCGTCGGTTTGGCCCTGGGCCAAGGGCCCATCCCGCCTGACCATCAGTTGGATTACGCACCCAAGCAATTACCTAAACCCCAACCGGCTGTAAGTAATATTTTAATTCTATAGATATTTGTTTTTTTTAACCTAAGTTCTAGAACTACAAAGCTTGTAAAAAATAGTAATAAAAACTTAAACTAATTATGTACCACTGTGCGGTTCGAAGGACCAAACAGCTAAAGATCAATGTATAGGGACTTTCGAGTCCAAATCCATACTAAAATTATAAATGCCAAAGTAAGTGACTCTTTCACGGTTAAACTACTCAACCGATTTCGATAAAATTTAGTATAGCGATAGACTAAACTTTAGGAAAAGATATTGACTTTGTATCGCGAAAAAAGAGGTTGAAATAGGCTACAAAAGTTTGTATAAAATTTTCACCAGATCTCTGCCATTTATAAATAATAGCGGGCAAAAGGTAAATATATTTTGTGGGTTGTCTGGAAGAGATCGCTCAACCGATAAGGCCGCCAACAATGCTCCTACTATGTGTAAATAAACTAAACATGAGAATGCTTACAGCCCGCCCCGAAGATAGAGTTGCCGGAGCTGAGCAATTCGCTCCTGGACTTGGTGTGCTCCCAGGCTACGACCAGGATGGATCTGGGCCAGCAGGTGTCCACCGCTCGGCCGCTGTTCAGCGATCGCACCAAGGCCATCGTTTGGGGCATGCAGAATAGAGCCATACAGGTGTGTACAAATTATATATATATATATCAGCGCAAATATAACAATAAGTCTTTAAGTCGGTGGTGGTTAAACTGCGAAGTAGCCTTGGTTAAAACAAATGTGATCCTGACGAAAAGTTAAATAGAAGTTTGATTGGAATTGGAGGTAATCCTGAACCGATATTTCCGAGCATTTGAGCCCAGAAAGGAAAAGTCTCCAAGCTGGCTACCAGGATAAAGTGTAGAGTGTTAGGCATTAAGTTCACCTGGATAAGGAGCATTTGAATAACCTTCGGTTATGATGAGCTCTATGAAGTCACGTCAAACACCAAAGTTTTCACCATTTACAACCAGAATGTGAGGTGGTTAAGAAGAAGGACCAACGAGCTTTATCTCAGTAGCGTTATGGTTACTACCAGACGTTTGATGCACTTAGACTCTGATGCTGAAGATTTGTGGATTATCCTTAAGCTTACAGTAGAACGGTCGTCGTCAAAATTTAAGTAATGTGTGGGTACACCACACAAATACCCTCTCTCCGGTCGACAAAGAGACAAAGGAGGAGAAGGAAAGAAAAAAGAAGCACAGTGTTATTTTGAAAAAGCTAATCATGCTGTTGCCTCGCTTGAGGATGTCTTAATTTTAGTTAACCTTTAAAAGACTTAGGAAGAAATTGGAGAAAAATGCAAATACTGAGAAATTCTGGCTGAAAGAACAAAGAAATTCTTTTGATAATTTAAAGCAAGTTTACTATATATATATATATAATTACAAAAATACAATCGTTGGGGTATTATGATGTCCGTGACAAAACTCGGGTGATAGCTGATGCAAGCCCAGTCGGATTGGGTGCTATCCTTGTCCAAATTGATGGACATGGACCACGCATGATTGCTTTTGGGTATCAAACCCTTACTGATTGTGAGCGAAGATATAGCCAAACCGAGAAGGAGGCTTTGGCATATTTCTATTTGGTAAGGAATTTGACCTTGTCACGGATCACAAACTACTGGAGGTTCTATTTGAAAAGAAAACCAAACCATGTGCACGATATCGAAGCCAGGCTAAAGTAATATCGCTGACCCGTTGTCACGTCTTTGTAAATTGAACAACCATTCGGATGATGAAGATACGCAGGTGTCAGGTCAGGGTACCTTTGCGCGACCTCGGCCAATATCAATGAGCGATATTATAAATGCATCTGAGACTGATAGGGAAATTTCCACTGCTCACTCAGCCCACTCACACAGTAGGTCGAAGGTACGCTGCACGGCATCCTGTGCAGCTTCAAGGTCTTTGTCCGCAACCACGATACATGTGTCGTCTGCAAATTGGTATAGGGAGGACTCCCCTATGGCCTTGTGCATATCATTGCTGTACAATAGATATTCTGTAGGCCCGAGGACAGAGCCTTGCGCCGTGGCCTGTTCTGTTTGGAGGAAAGGGATCTATCCAAATAACTGGGACGACTCCGTGAGAAGCTGTAATTTTTTTTTGTAAAGCCGTGCATTGTTGCCATGAAGGGTCGATTGAGGTCGAAGGTCTGGTGGCCACGCATCGACAAGGATGCAGACCTTTGCATGATTGTGCTTTGGTGGCTTTACCTAGCCCACCAGTGCCTATGAAGAGGCAAGAACTGCCTTTGGGACCATGGATAGATCCATCTAATGAATACCTTCTGGTTTTAATTGATTATAACAGTAGATATAAAGAAATAAAAGTGACCAAAACTATCTCAAGCGCCCAGATTATAAAAATTTTGAAGGAAATCTTTAGCAGGGTTTCCTGTTTCTATAACAGCCGATAACGAGAAACAGTTTGTAAGTGAAGAGTTCCGCGGATACTGTAGAGAATGCAATATTCGACTTTACAACACCGTCCCATATTGGCCATAGATGAACGGGGAAGTCGAACGACAGAATTGGGATATTTTAAAACGATTGCGTATCAATCAAGCAGAACGGAGAGACATGAAAGATTCTTATACGAATATTTGATGATGTACAATAGTACACCTCGCACGGTGACTGGTTGAACACCATCAGAACTGTTTTTCCAACGACAAAATAGGGACAAAATTCCTATATTAGAGAATACAAATGAGAAGAAGGAAGATTTGGATGTGAGAGATAGGCACAGCATTCAAAAGGAAGTAGGCAAGGAATATGGGGACTGGAAGCGGAAAGCCATGGACAAAGCCAATAAATTGGCACCAAATTATAACCCGACTCAGTATACCGTGGAAAGCACCAATGCAGGGGATTGTGTAGTAAGGAACGATGAGACGGGACAATCTTATCGAAGAAATGTCGTTCCCCTAAAGAAGGTCGAAGGGGAATAAAGCTGTAGTACCGGGAAAAGATGACGATGTAGTTGAAGGAGGTTCAGATAAATTATTAAGTGTGTAGTATTTATTATTTGTTAATTTGGTTCGTATACATATTATTAGTTAAATAAAAATAAAATAAAAATGTGTTATGGAAGGGATGTAACGTATGCGCTTGTTAGCGTTACATATATTTTGTCTAATATTTGTACTATTCTCTATATTAATCAACTATTTAGTACTTATATATCTCATTGCATTATTATATATTATGCTTAATTATCTATTGTCAGGATTATAATACATATATAATAGGCAATATCAACCAAAACACAGTAATCATTGTCATAACAGTTGTATTTACTAAAAGTAACTGTTTAATAATAATTTTACAAAAGTACAATCAAGGAATAACACTAACGTTTATCTCGTTTGCCAATCGGACCCAGAATGGCCGCTTACCACAGAAATGACAAAAGCTGTCGAACATTATTCAAAAATGCTTCTAATCAATTCATTTAACCAAAAAGAGGTTCTAATGAATTTATTTCACAATATATATATATATATATAATATATATAACATCGTCATACTATATGTAACATCAGTATTAACCATATATGTTACAGTTCATATAACACGCTCATTCGCTGTCTCATTCACCCATACAGACAATCACTGTCTCGTTCGCACCGCGTCAGTTATACCAATGGGGTGAGTAGACTTGTTGGTAGTCTGTCCATTGAGTCCGTTGGTAATATGTATACATAATGATTTTAGTAAGTCTGTTAAAAATAGCCAAATCTTCTAAGCTTAACTGTCATAGAGCAAATTATTCTGTAATTAATGATCATTTGCAATGCGTCAATTGGCGAAACACGCTACCTGTTAATGGAGACATTGATGATATGGTTTCAGCGTTTTTTAACGAGATTGATAATATTGTTAAAGCTCACGTTCCTCGCACGAATATTTCGAATTCAAATTATCCACCGTGGTTTGATAAACTCATCATTAAATTACTTAAAGAGAAAGATAAAATTTGGAAAAAGTTTAGGAAATTTGGGAATCCCCGCGATGGTTTTGAGTTTTAGTTACTTCGTGCACGTTGCGATAAGTTAATCGGCATTAAATACAAAACGTACATAAATAGTGTGGAAAATAATATAATTAAAAGAAAGAAAGAATCACATACAATACCGCAAGAAATGTATCGAGATAGTGATAAAGCATATATTTGCGATATTGATAATTTATTCGCGACACAGTTTAGTTCAGTGTTTGGTAGTGATATTAGCTCAATAATAAGTTTTAATAATGTTACCATAACCTTACCGTTATGCCATGTTGGATTTACTGAAAAGGATATAGAAAACAAATTCTAAGCGTTAGACATAACTATAGGGTGCGGTCCTGATGATATTCCACCTGTTTTTATTATAAGCTGCTTCTCTTCTTTAACAGTACCTCTTAGCTTAATTTTTAATAAGTCATTAGGACTAGGCAAATTTTCTACATCGTGGATAATAGCAAGGATCATACGTGTATTTAAAAAGGGCAAGAAAAATATTGTTGCGAACTACAGAGCGATTTCTATTTTAAAGACTTTTAAGTGGGAGTGCCATGCTGTTACTTAGAGTTTCAGTCGGCCGGAGAAATACCACTCTCTCACAGAAAACCGGCGTGAAGTGATGCAATTGGACTTTGTTCATTTTGTACTCGCGTTTCGTTCGGTGAGTGAGATCTTCCGGTGACCATCTTTTTCCCCTTCCCTCGTCCCTCTCCCCTTTTCTTTAAAGGCCGGCAACGCACTCACGAGCTACCAGCCGCGTGAGTGTCTATGGGCGGTGGCTTCACCTTTATGGTGAGCCGCCTGCTCGTTTGCCCCCTCTTCTATAAAAAAAAAAAAAAGTTTTTTGAATCACTTCTGTGCCCTATACTGAAATCCCATAGTAGAGTTTTTATGGATGCTACTCAGCGTGGTTACTGTACCAAAAGATCTACTGATACCAATCTATTTGAGTATGTAAATTTATTGGCTAATTCCTTGGATAATAGAAAAGAGATCGACACCATTTATATGGACTTTTCTAGTGCTTTCGACAAAGTGAATCATAACGTGCTACTGAAGAAGGTAGTTCGCATATACGGTATCGGTGGGGTAATATTGAAATGGCTTAGCTCATACCGAGCAGAGAGAACTCAGTATGTAGCAGTTGGTGGTGCGGTATCGCGATCCTATATCCACCTCAGGAGTTCCACAAGGTTCTCATCTGGGACCTGTTCTATTTACCTTGTTCATGAATGATGTAGGATTGGCTCTTTAACACAGCGATTTGTCTTTATATGCGGATGACATGAAAATCTTTAAAGAAATAAATAGCGCGCGAGATGTGGAAATGCTGCAAAGCGACATTTCTAACATAGAAAGATGGTGTAGTCACAATGGGATGGTTTTAAATACAACTAAATGCTGGCATATCACATTTACTAAAAAAAAAATACCCTTTCCCTCTAAATACGCTTTAAACGGGGGACCTTTGCGGCACGTCAAAGAGATAAGGGATCTGGGAGTTGTGCTCGATTGTAATTTAACATTTATACCCCACATCAATGAAATAATTGGGAGGGCATTTAGAATGCTTGGTTTCATAAAGCGTTCTACTAAATCATTTATTAATTCGTTGGTTCGTTCTGTTTTGGAATTCGGTAGTATTGCTTGGGACCCCATATATTCTGTCCATGAGCAGAGAATAGAGCGAATCAACCGGCATTTCACGAAACATCTGTGCAGTTTGAATAATAACATTAGCTATAAGTCCTCTTATAAACAAAGACTGGACTTCTTTCATCTACAAACTCTTCGCAGTATTTAAACTCATTAACGGTACCATAGATATGCCAAGTATTTTGAAAAAAGTCGTTTTTTTAATAAATAGAAGCACTAGAGAACGATGTAATCTTTTTTATACCGAGGACAAACGTAGGTTGTCATCGATGAACTGTGTTCTGAGGACAAGCGACGCTGATCCATTTAGTGATTGTCTCTATGTCCTCAGACGTAAATTGTTGCAGACCTTGTTTCGCCAATAGACTCCAATTTAAGAAAGTTCATTTATTGTTTAATTTCTGTGTGTAGAGTTTTCTTTATTTTTTGTTTTATAGATGATTGTTTAGTTGTTTTTTAAAATTGTTCATTGTATACCTGTAATGTCTTGTGTGTGTTTTTTTTGTAATTTGGTTCGGGTTGTGTTTGTATGTGTGTTGTTGGTGTGCCTTATTCAATAAATAAATATAATGTATATTCCATGTAACGTCAATCGATTTCACGACACAAACGAAATTAATTGGTTATGGTTGGTGTAACTTGTATTCCATAGAGTGATTTTTTTCTGTACATCTAACGCCCCTTCAGTGTCGTTATATAGAGTTTACACTATATATTTCGTTTATTAATGTTTTTTTGCCATTTTTTTCATTGATAATTTAAATTAATCTCTGATTTATAACTTTGCACTGACAGACAAAATGTTATTAAAAAAAAAACTAAAGTCTGCAACCTACACACAGTAGTTTAACAGATGTGTTGTCGGTACTTATAAAGTACCCACTTTTATATTTAAAAAAAATCGCAATGTTTTCCCTACCAGCACTGTATTACTTATCTAACTTTTTTTAATATATAAAATAGTCTCTTATTAAACTGTTAAATCTTTTTTTTTCAGGGAATGTTAGACTTTGACTACATATCGCGACGCGCGGAGCCGTCTGTCGTGGCCTTTGTCTACCCATTCACAGCTGACCACAAGCAGAAATACTACTTCGGAAATAAGGAGGTTTTCATACCAGGTAATATTTATTTTAATATCAAAAAAATATTCATACAAGTAACTAAGGTACACTTATGAATCGTCAGCAAAATCAATTTCGACTCTACATTGCCAGTTCACAAATCAAGAGCGTAGAGCGGAAGAGAAGAACAATCCTTTCACGGTCATCCCTCTATCGTCAAAGACATTGAGAATTCATATCAAGTCGAGGCTTAGTAGACCTCTGTGGCCGTCCGTTTGATTCACGGGATTTTTACTTTTTTTTTTAGAAATAAATTTGGTGAGAAAAGCACTTTTAGATGAAGCATTTTATAAATTGTCCGATTATTTTGATGATAAAAAAGTTTGGGAATGAATAAGCTCCAGCTCTTAGCTTTAAAAAGTGTACTGGGATCAATTCCAAAATTCGTGCTTCTTCTCAGCTTGGTCGCGTACGAACAGGCTCTGCATAATGCTCCTATGTACCTTAATGAATAAAGATATTTTCAATTTGATTGGCATTTTTATAAACTCAAACTTAAAATATCTTTATTCAAATAGGTCCTTATAAAGACACTTTTGAATCGTCATTAACACTACCATACAGAATGTTTGTTCAACACACCAACAGAAGAAAAAAAACAATAACAGACACATACACACCGATTACATCAAAAATATTTACAAATACTTAAATAAAATACATAAAAAAATGTTTATTTCAATAACATACAGGAACAATATTGAGAATGGGGTCTTACCTAGTATTAACACAAGTAAAACCATTAAAACTAAGACTCAACCTCGCACACTCACACACACAAAAAAACCATTGCACACACTAATACACACACACACTTAAATGCTCGTTCTTCACATAATATACTCCACTTTTTCATATGTATATACTAGCTTTCCGCCCGCGGCTTCGCCCACGTGTAATTTGGTTAAGTATATAGCGATTTTTAATGATCTCGACAGGGCTTTCTTTCACGGGCTAAAATCTTCTTACAATTGGAATTATACATAGCCTGTGTTACTCAGAGATGATGTAGCTTTACAGGATCGGATGATTCGGGGAAATCGAGGGCAACTTTCAAATTAACTTACAGGCAAATACTATTCTGACAATTTTATATTCTGATAGTCATCTTCTTATGTGGATGATCTGATGATGGAAGGTAAATCTCCTCAGCGGTTAAGAGTTGAAAGAAAATTCTTACGAAGTTATGAGTAGGAAATACGTACTTGTGAGGTTATTAGCTTGACCAAATAATAAAAGGTAAACCTCATTAATGTTATGGATGTAGGTGGAAAAATGGATGCGGACAAACGATAAACGTCTCTTCACTCGTTTCCTTTTACTTGTTTGTATAGGTAGTGTTCACTCAAAATAATCATAGGGTAAAACGTTAATGAAAGTTTGAAGTGCATGGTAGTCATTACACAATGGAGCATCTTAATATCGCGATGGATATATTTGGCCTAAGTAGAAGTTCTTTAAAAAAAACTAAGACTTAAGCTCGCACACTCACTCACACAGCAACACCATTGCACACACTGATACACACTCACACACTAAAATGTTCGTACTTTGTTCCACTTGTTCATGTGTATATTTATTTTTATTTATTTTTTTTCTGTTCGTGTTTTTTTGTTATTCTTTTTTCTGATCTTAGATTATATTTCCGGTTCTATTTTAACCTTATTTTGGCTTTATTTTTAATCTATTTTTATTAAACTTTTTGTGATAAGTTGTATAGGTTTAAGAAATAAAAATAATAATAATTTAGTTAATTTAATTTGAGCAAAATATAATAACAAACAAAATAATGGTGTGTGTGTGTTATGTTTAAATAGTCACACCCCAATACAATTATAAACATTCGACTAAGAATATATTGATACAAAATAAGTAACCGAACCGAAACCTTATTAAGGGCATTATTAAAACACGGAAACTATCAATAGTATTAAAGAACAATATCATTATTATTGGTTCAAAGGGAATTATGAACCCGAGATAGACTGTATGAGTGTTTGAAAATGTGTGAGAGTGTGTACAAACATGTTTGAAATTGTGTGGAGTGTGGATATGTGTTTTTTTTGCCCGTTAATTTTCCATACACCTTTCGGTGACATTCAAAATTCTCGTCTCTCACCCAGTTTTCTGTGACATGGACGTGGCTATGAGGAAGCATCAGGAAGCCACCGTTCTCGTCAACTTTGCATCGCTGAGGTCCGCCTTCGACAGTACCATGCAGGTAATACATATATATATATATATATATATATATATATATATATATATATATATATATATATATACTTAGTCTTGCCATAAATATTGTTATAAAGAAAAGCACGATTTTTTTTTTATACGTAACATTTATTCCTTTCATAGTGAGTTAGTTTAATACATCAATATATAACTATTAAAAATATACAATGTTTATTCGAAGTGGTCTCCATTGGCTGCAATACAGTCTTTTAAACGTTGAGGCCAGTTATCAATAGCAGCACGAACTCTTTCTAGAGGAAAATTCTTCACTGCCAACCGAATGGATCGTTTTAGGGACTCCAAATTATCATGGCGTTTAGAGCAAGCCTTACTCTCTAAAACTGACCATAAATCATAATCCAATGGATTTAGGTCAGGACTTGACGACGGCCAGTTTTCAGTGCTGATAAAGTCCGGAACGTTAGTTTTCAACCAAGATTGGGTGGATCGAGCTCTATGACCCGGTGCCGAGTCTTGTTGAAAGCACCATTCTTTGTTATTGAACATGGTGTTAGTTAAAGGCTTAACTACCGTCTCAAGAATGGTATTTTGATAAACTTGTGCCGACGTTTTAATACCTTTTTCACAAAAATATGGCTCAGTCACCCCTTCATAGCTAACACCCCACCAAACCATCACTGAAGTGGGATAATGCCCACGTTGTACTCTGTTTACTAATTGCGAAGCTTCTTTAGAGCTTCCAGCATAAATACGGTCATTTTGTTTATTAAAATACTGCTCAATTGTAAAAATTTTCTCATCCGTAAACAAAAATTTTTTGTGACCACCCTATTCTTCTTTAAATTATCAGTTAAGAAGTGACCAGTACGTCTCTTATAGGCTGCAAGTCCTAAGTCATCTTTTAATATACGCGACATGGTTCTAGGAGCTATCTTCATCTCCCGAGATAAAATCTTTTGCTTACGGACAGGATTTCTTCGAATTCTTTCCCTAACTGCTTTAATCACCTTTTTCACACGAACGGTACGTGGACGGCCAGATCTTTTTCTGTCACAAACAGAGGAGGTATCATTGTACCTATCAATAGCCCGGTAAACAAACATTTGACTAATACCAAGCGGGTGGAGGGTTTTAAAAATTGCACTTTTCTCCATACCTACTTTATGTAAGGCAATCACAGCGATTCGGTTCTCTTTATCACCCCACTCCATTTTAATATAACAAAATATTTAACAATATAATGGCGCGAAAATAAGAAAACACATCAAGCAATCATATAAAAATGACAGATTCCAAATTCAAACGTAATATTTTCTTTTTTTGAATAGTAACAGTATTTATGGCCAGACTAAGTATAAGCTACATTCTGAGGTACTTGAAACTTACAGCAGAGGTAGAAGATTTATTCACTAATGTCCGTCCGGAACGGCTTCGTAAACAATACTAATGTTCTCTTCTATATTTTAATAATTTTTCACCGTATTATTGTGATAGATCGTTCCGTGGAAAGATCTATTGCGTAGTGCGTTTTGTTTATTTGTATTTTATTTTATATTTCTTAAACCTGTATAGATTTAAAAGCTGTATAGCTTATTACAAAAAGTTTACACAATAAAAATAGATAAAAAATAAAGCCAAACTAAGGTTAAAACATAGAACCGGAAATAGAATCTAAGATCAGAAAAAACAACAAAAAAAAAACACGAACAGAAAAAATTAATAAAAATTGAAGAGCAGACCAGAGATCATTTAATTCAGACAAAAGTTTGCATGGCTAATATTTCTAAAGGCTTATACCATTGATAATGTTATGATATTTTATGGTAATTATATATGTGAAACTACCTTTCTAACTACTGAAGGTTGGCAAAGCTTGGTAGCATATTCCATATTCCGGTCCATGATTTTTTTTTTGCCAACTTTCCTTTCACCAGCCATCCATTTGCATCAAGCATGCCAAAGAGCATGGCCGATGCATGATACTATGTTGACAGTGCAATGACGTCGTAAATAAAGCTGATGAATATATTGACGTATATTTTTAACCCACACCATTATTCCGACGTGTTATAATGGCCGGCCTATTATTTAATATTCTTTTTATAACACAATTTTCATACGTTCTCATGTTATTGTGTATTTATTTATTTCATTAAATCTGTCCACCAAACATCTCATGTGCTAAATATATTAACAAAACAAGAAACACAAGATAATTCACAAAACAATTATATGGTAACTTTAAACACATAGGAGATAAAACATAAATGCAACCACAATTAAGTTTTTTTTTTATGGTATTTATAATGCCTCCACGAAAGGTGGACCCAGTCGTCCACATTCACAATACTATTAGTAAAGTCGACATAACCTGTTTGCAGGACCGTTAAACGATTTGCATAGACGAGACGTGGTCATATAAAAATGTCTGTTATGTATGTACGTAATAGTTTTGCTCTTCGTTTTGCGATAAATCACGTTATTAACATATATTTTTTTTAAAAAGTGTGACTTTACGTTGTTTTACTGAGCATACATTCCAACACTTCTATATTGGTTATCGTTAAGGGTATTTTGGTTGAAAAGGGCATACTATACCGTAAACGAATATTTAGAGGACAAAGATCCCATTAATGTGTCGGCAATTGGCTCAGCATCGGGACAGTTCAATTCTTGAGTAGCCTCACAATGCTTTAGTTATTTTAATTGTCAGTAACACAATTTTGTATTAATTGTTTATTTTAAAAGAGCAGCTATCGAGTTTCTTGCCGGTATATGCCTTCCGAGCCGGTGGTAGTGTTAATGACGATTCAAAAGTGTCTTTATAAAGACCTACTTGAATAAAGATATTTTGAGTTTGAGTTTATCTTCTGAACAAAACTTATGTCCAACATACGAATGAACAGTGTTATTAGCATGACGTCATACACCATAGCAACCTATCCCAAGAGCACCACATAATCTTACATCCAGCATTGATTACATTGATCCCAGGATCGAGCCAATCAACGCAGAGGATCCGGAAGGCAAGAAGCTCAACGTGTATGTTGGTGGAGGGTCCCTTATTCACCCGAGTGTTGTTTTAACTGCTGCGCACTATGTTGCCGTGCCTAAAGCATTCAAAGTGAGAGCTGGGGAATGGGATACCCAGACCACAAAAGAAATATACCCTTACCGAGACAGGGATGTCACCGAGGTCACTATTCACAAGGACTTTAATAAGAGTAAGTGGTTATTTTATTAATGGCAGAAAATTGGCAAAGTCTTTTCTTTCAGTCTCTTCTCCAACATTGATTCGTTCCAAGTTTTGGGTTAAAAGCGCACAGGGATTGATTATTAAGGAGCCACCTGGCAGTCAGTACTCGTGATCCAAGTGGTAAGATCCAAAGTATCCAAAGAAAAACCCATATTAGGTACTTTGCCACAGGGTGCAGGTTTTTAAAAAAAATATCGTGTTTTTTGTGTTATTTAAACATAATGGATATAAAAATATGAAAGTTAATCAGAATCCTGAGAACAAGACTATAATGTAATGATTTGAAACACTGACCGAGATTTTATATGGTATATTTTTTTTCCAGACAATCTCTTCTATGACATCGCTCTCCTGTTCCTTGCAAGTCCAATGGAGTATGCGCTTAATGTTGGTGTGGTCTGCCTTCCACCACCAAGGGAACGAACGATGGCTGGAACTCAATGCTTAGCATCCGGATGGGGCAAGGACAAATTCGGTAAAGAGGGACGCTATCAAGTTATTTTGAAAAAGGTCAGTTCACCGACACAACTCTCTCTGTCCACCGACTGTACTGACGTTTTAAGTGATGTTTTACTGACGTTTTAACTGACGTTTTAACTGAGGTTTTACTGACGTTTTAACGGATGTTTTAACTGATATTTTAACTGATGTTTAACTGATATTTTAACTGATGTTTACTAACGTTTTAACTGATGTTTTAACTGACGTTTTAACTGATATTTTACTGACGTTTTAACTGAGGTTTAACTGATATTTTAACTGACGTTTCACTAATGTTTAACTAATATTTTAACTGATGTTTTACCGATGTTTTAACTGATATTTTACTGATGTGTTATGATATTTTTACTGATATTTTGCTGACGTTTTAACTGATATTTTAACTGACGTTTCACTGGTGTTTAACTGATATTTTACTGATGTGTTAACTGATGTTTTACTGATATTTTAACTGACGTTTCACTGATGTGTAACTGATATTTTTACAGATGTTTTACAGACGTTTAAACTGATATTTTACTAATGTTTTAACTGATGTTCTATGACTACTTCAATCCCATCAACTATAGTCTATGCCCATCCCCAAAGTTTAGTTTATCTCCATAGGTACCATATTCACATTCATAATATTAGTATGAATATAGTTGAGATAAGTCAAAAATGACCGTATTTTCTCTCAGGTGGAGGTACCAGTGGTCGACAGACGCCAATGCCAGACGGCATTACGAAAAACACGATTGGGACATTTCTTTGAGCTACACACGTCGTTCATGTGCGCCGGTGGTGTGAACGGTATGGACACGTGCAAGGGTGATGGTGGATCGCCACTTGTTTGCCCAATACCGGTAAGGGTCTATCTTATTATTATTGCTTTAAACAATAACACAATACAATTATGATAGAAATAAAAACGAGACATTTATTACATCTGTCCCCAAACATCTTATGTGCTAGATATATTAACAAACAATAAACTTATGAGATAATAAAACAAGGTATACATACAAAACAATTATATGGGACCTTGAAACATAATACAATATATATAATAATACAAACAAGATACAACACACAATATATCTTCTCATGCTCTCAGACGCTTAACTAATTTTCTTCCTATCCGTACCAAAATCCTTCTTTCTCACTCACTTCTTCTACCCATCTTAGACTATGCCGATTCCTGTTACCCCGACGCTTACAAAATCTCTGTATCAGATTCATCTTTGGCCTAAGGAAATTCGACCACATCTCATCCTACCGACAGCAGCTAGGCTGGTTGCCCATACGGCTTCGCAGGGATTCCCACATCCTCCACCTCTTATACACTATCCTCTTCAGTCCTCAAACTCCGTCCTACCTCAAAAATCGTTTCAAATTTATGGGTCCCTACATATCCTCGAAATTCCACCCCACCACTCCTCCTTTTACGGAAACTCCTTCACAGTGTCCGCTATAAAGCTTTGGAACTCACTTCCCGATCCTATTCGATCAGCCTCCTCACTATCATCTTTCAAATCACTTCTTCGTAAACATTTCTTGTCTTCAATATAATTATTTGTAATTCTAGATTTAAATTAGCATATTTTTCGCTTTTCTTATTTTAATGTATGTTGTGTATTCTTTTATCGTGTGGGTTGTCTGGAAGAGATCGCTTATTAGCGATAAGGCCGCCCGTTGCTCTTATATGTTCTTACATCTGTTAATGTCATTTGCTTCTAGTGTTTAAGTGCGATAAAGTGTTAAATAAATAAATAATAATAAATATAAAAATGTAAGCCAAAAATAACAAGAATTTGACTAAGTGAGTGACGAGCATTAAAGTGAGTTTGTGTAGTGTGTGTTCATGTATCTTAAAGTGTTATTTTGTGAAAACTAAACTGAGTCTAAATGGGAGTACTCCAAATGAGATGAAAAAGTGTCGTGGACATTGGAATCCACAAGTAACGGTTAACACACACTTAAATTATATACACACAATATATTATATGTTATTTATTTATTCACACTTTATTGCAATAACACGGTAGAAGCAAAAGACGTTAATAGATGTTAGTACATGTAAGAGCAACGGGCAGCCTTATCCGCTAATGAGCGATCTCTTCCAGACAAACCACGTGATATTAATTATTATCATTTAGATTGTTAGCCTATTGAGGCTCAATTGTTTTTCGTCATTTTCTTCCCTTGGCTTTGGTTTCATTTGTACATGTATAAGAAGCTTCTTTATTTCTGTCAAATGTCTTTAACTTTTTTTTTTTCGTCTGGCCCCACCCTAAAACTGAAATTTGTATAGTATACTGAAAGATACGACGAGATTCCTTAGACTTGCTAAATATCCTTGTGTAGAACACAGAACTCACACTGAATGCTTAGTCTCTGAATTTAACCCTTAAGGTACGGCCTCATGGACGACGCTCGATTACAGCAACTGCTCTCACGTGGTTCACTCTTTTTTTAAAACCTTCAAGAAAGAGCTTATCATTTCACAAAACTGGAGAAGTAACGAGGAGTTTGCCCCCTCTTTGCCCCCCTCTTTTATAAAAGAACGCATGCATGAGGCCGTACCTTTATAATGTTTTGAATAATTGAATTCCTTAGTATACTCTGAATTCTCAGCCCAGAGTGACAATACATTCTGAGAACTCACCTTAGCCTAAAGCTAGCTTGTCCGTTGAATTTTAATTCATATGCCCTTTGATTATCAGTGTCTAGATAACGTTACGTCAAAAGGGCAACTAAAGAGGTATGTGTGCGAATGATCTAATGTGTTCATACAGAGTGATAAACAAATACGAGCGAAAAGTTTGTGTAGTCGCTCTGTTCTACTCTATGGTCCAATATAAACCAAATTTGCGAACTCTAGTTTATGTATTAATTGCTTTATCTAGACACAGAATCAAATATAACTCTTTGATAAGCGTTATTAATTTCTTTAAATTGCCTTCGTGTTTGGAATACGCCTAAAATCAAACAAAACCACATTTATTTGTTTGACGTTTGACATATTGAGAATGCGTTAATGTTAATGTAAAGAATGTTAACTACAAATCATTTCTTGTTACCTTATCTGTATAATCGCGTAGGGAGCATCCAGAAATTATAATTTCCATTATTGTAATTTAAACTTGTCTTATTAAAAGTTATATTAAATTGTTTTAAGTTAATTAAGTCTAAACATCAAAAGAGAAATAAATACTTTTTCAAATACAATTATGGTTTTCTTTAAACACCAGACCCTAATACAAAATTTTTTACACCAAGCTCATAGCTTAATCTATGACAGAATTAACAATTTCTTGTTACATTGTTTAAATATAATCATTCCTAAAACTTTAAAATAAACAACATGCAGAAAAAATTTAAACTATGACTAAACTAACAATTCCTGAGTTTCAACCGCTGCCAATAGATGTCACTGATCTTACGTAAAATTTCATTTTTAGAAATAATAAATCTATAACATTCTTTTTTTCACAATATCATATACGCTGCAAGATCAATATTTAAGTTTCTAATTTTTATCTAATATGAAATTAAATAAGAGTTTTTACAACCAAGTGCCATCTAGTGTACTCTTTAAACATGTCCTGCACATTCAAACCACAGTTAAATGCAAGAAGTATATATATATAATCTGTGATGTATAGAGTTTAGAAAAAGCTGGGATAAACAAAAGAAAATGCTTTATTGATTATTTTATTCATCAATAAATTTAATATTGTATATATATACTGTTCAAAATTACTAATTAAATCACTATATTTTGAATTTTATTATTACGTTTTGGTTTTATGATTGTTACTATAAATAAATCTCTTAAAAAGCAAAGTTGAAATAAAAATGCAAATGTTGTAAAAAGGACTTTTGAGTAAGTAAATACGAGTTTGACAAAATAGGTGTAGTAGTCTGTGATCAGCTCACCCTTGCCGCTCACGGCTCAGCTGTCAGCTAAAAGTTCAGTCATATTTTAACTGTCGTGGTTATTTACCGTGTTAATGGTGCGAATTGTTATTTCGATCGTAACAAATTTTTACATTATTGTCTAAATTGTTTTTAACGTGCTACCTTTTTGTGCTATAACAAAATAAAAAAACTTACATTCAGTTTTTTTATTTGTTTCACAAGTAGTATCTTATGTGATTGTGTTACTTACGGGACTTAAAAAGTTTGTTTATTGTTAAGTTTTGTTCTTTTCGCTATTTGGAATCTTATTGGATATGAGTGCAGCAGCTAGATAAAAGGTAAATTATAGAATTCTGCTTAGTTTAGTTCCTATGTTTAGCGGTAAGCAACAGGTCTCCATATTGTGTATTTTGAAAATGCAAATGGATCGAACTTCCGTTACTCCATTATCGATTTAGTGTTACAAGTACCAATTAGAATTTTATAATTCAATTTAAAAATGATTCTGGTTTATTTCGAGTCAATTTCATTTATATTAATGAATTTTTCAAAAACTAAAATATTTTTTTGTAAATATTTAAGTGGTTAAAAGTGCTGTCAATAATAAGAACAAGAGGCAGCAGGTTTTTTTATTAACGTCTACCTAATATGGTTGGTTAAAATCCGTCACTATAAAAAAAGCTACTGTTTTTTTTAATTTGGTCTACTGAACACATATGGCTGGTTATACAAATCTCAAAGTAGTCATAATTATATAATATGTTTTGTTATTAATTTAAAACACTTTTAACCACTGCTAGCGGGTATACGTTGGTATAATTATTATTAATGCAATAAAATGTATTGAACGCGAACTTGAGCGGTTTTAAATGCGCAAATATTGTTTTATTTCTCATTTATTTGTATTATAAATGACGTACGTACGTTTAAATGTAACGATTGTTCGTTTTAATTAATATTTATATATGCACAATGAATTAGGGGTCAATAGATTAGAATGTTGTTTTTATAATTTTATTAATTAAATTTGCGTGGTTGTGATTTTTCCCCGTTTTTTTTTTAATTACCGCTACTTAACATCTGAATGCTTTAAATCTTCAAAGTTTTGAACAGACTTTTTCAGTATTGTAGATCCATTATAATATAATTAATTTGGTTAGGCTTCGGGATGAAGGCGGTGTTTCTTTTTGACTATGGTACACGGTTTGATAAGTACTCGACTGGTGATTTTATTTTATAAGATACCAGTCATCACAAGACATCAATATTCATCGACTTCTTGACGTACACGATACTATGTTGAAGAGATAAATTGTATTTTTAACAGTAGTTTATAAAAAATTTTAGTTATTTTCGATTATAAAAGTGGGTAGATGAAAATTTCTCACTCGGATGTAGGTACATAAACAGCAGGTTTTATAATAGTTTCGTCAAGTACATATGATCACTTTGATTTTTGACCGTACCAAGTTCTACCGTTTAGGGCAGTGTTTCCCAAACTTTTTATGCTTACATCATTTTTAACATGGAACAATGGTTTGTTAATGACGATTTAAAATGATACCTCATAATTACAGCATTTTTATGATGATTTTGTTATATCAGTCACCGTTATCTTGCATTTCATTTAAATGCAAGAAAATGTGAAGGTCGTGAGGTGTCATTTTTAAATTTCCTCTTAATTATTAAATCGGCCCCTTGTGCGGCATGGACCACGTTGGCAGTCGGTTTAAGTCTTTACTAATATTATAAATGCAAAAGTATGTATGTTACGCTTTAACGGTTATACTACTTAACCGATTTCGATGAAATTTAGTATAGGCATACACTAGACTTAGCCCAAAAGCTAAAGCTTAACTTTGGTATCGTCTATTTACTCATTATTATACGAAGCTTAAAAAAACTCATTTTTAAATTTACGTAATGGACTTCCATTTATCTATCGTTAGAGGGTAAATAGATGACAAATCATGTATGTTAATTATATTTTTTCTACACAATATAAATTACGTCGATTATTAATTATCATATGAAAAAGTATTTTGCATTAATTATATTCATTATCGTTAATTTAAACTCTTAATGTGGTGAAAAAAATAATGGCTCGATTGTGTAATCTACAGATTTATATATTTTACAGTCATATATTTATTTAAACACACAAGGCATGTATAGCATTGCAGGTATGCACAGAAAAGAAAGAATGTTGACTAACAAATCAATTATATTCTATAACTTACACAGAATATTTTGTGTGACACACTTTGTAAGCCTCCTGGTAGTCCTGGTAGGTCCCTCGAAGTGATCCGCCTTCTCGTTTGCCTCCTCTTACATAAAAATGCAAAGACACGAAAGTATGAAAGAATAAAACTAATAAAGAAACGTTTTGCTTTTGGAGTCTATTGGCGAAACATGTAAAATTTATATTTGATTCATTGTTTACCAAGTAATATGAGTATTTGGTGTTTTAAATTGTCTATGCTGTGGATATCGTTCTTGACGTTCGCGAGTAATGTGTTGGGATTGGTATTTTTCCCGGTAATAAGCCCGGCTTCTCGTGAAATATAGTAGAATCTTACTTATTTAATAAGGCACACCAACAACACACATACAAACATAACCCGAACAAAATTACAAAAAAAAAACATACAAGACATGTATGTGCATAAATTATAGGGATGCACAGCATTACAGGTATGAACAATTTGAAAAAACAACTAAACAAGTATATATAAAACAAAAAATAAAGAAACCTCTACACACAAAAATAAAACAAAAATGAATGGACGTTCCTAAATTGGAGTCTATTTGCGAAACAATCTTATAATAAAATTAATTATAATATAATTATATAAAAAAATATAATTAAGTCACAAGTTACTTATCTCGACTTTGACATGCTGTCAAAGGTAAAATAGTTATCAAGATGATTCGGCGAAGTATTTATTTATACGTTTGTATAATAATTTGTATTTTTGTTATGTGTTGCTTCCCCCTTATTAATTTGGACTATATATTCTGACATGTGAAAATTAATCTGTGCTCATATATAACGTTCTCGTATTCACGTACACCTCCGAAACGGCTTGACCGATTCTCATGAAATTCTGTGAGCATATTGAGCAGGTGAATCGGCCAACATCTATTTTTTTAATACCTCATGTACAGTGCACAGTGCACAGCGCGGAGTAGGGATGAACGAAATCTTCTGTTTGTCTAAAACAATAAGACTTTTTCTCACTCTCTTTTGTCGGCCTTTTTTTCTTTATGCATTAATGTGTGACAATTATCTTGCTATCTCAGTGTAACTCTCATATTAACTATTTCTTATTAATGATTAAATTATTAATGTTGAGCGTATTTTGCACTATAAGTTGATATTCAAAGACTAGAAATTACTTAATATGTGACAAAACAAAGTTTGCCGAGTCACCTAGTTATATATAAATAGCAAATTATTAATTAGCAAAATATTAATTGCATACTCCCGCCCGCAGATTCGTGTCCTTTTTTTTGTAACGCGTTTTGACCAAAAAAGACGTACATTTGTTTTTTGTATGACTGAGTTTAGAAAGCAATAACTTAAACGATAGTTATTTAATCAACCGGCCAACTGATAATATTTATTGCTCTCCCGTCACGACTAACAATTATATATATTTAATCCACAACACAAAATATAGGGAAAGTACAAAACCTATCAAAATAAAAAAAAAATCTTTATTCATATAGTCTGTCCTTAGATATATTTGGCCTAAGTAGAAATATTTGAAAAAAAAAAACTAAGACTCAACCTCGCACACTCACTCACACAGCAACACCATTGCACACACACACTTAAATGCTCGTTCTTCATATAATATACTCCACTTGTTCATATGTATATTTTTAATTTTTTTTTTTTTCGTGTTTCCTTTTATAATTTTTTTTTCTGATCTTAGATTTTATTCCGGTTCTATGTTTTAACCTTATTTTGGCTTTATTTTCAATCTATTTTTATAGTGTAAACTTTTATAGGTTTAGGAAATAAAAAATAAAATAAAATATGGCACACTTATGAATCGTCAAAAAAAAAACAAAAACTTATAAAAAAAATGACTACTAAAACACACACTTTGGTAATTGTCAAAATATTTCGTCACAATCAGCTGTTTGATGTCGGCCATATTCATAACGAAGTTTAAGTAGGGTCCGGACCTCTAGAACATTATTTTTTTTCGAGTGATGTGCTAACCGCCCATGGGCACCTGCTAAGCTTTATAGAACAGTTTTGCGCGTTTACGAATATAAATTTTTGACAATCCCAATTAAACTGTGCTATAACTTTTAATTAATAATACCGAAAATTAAGTTTACGAATAAGCTAGATTTAAATAGATTACGATTAATGTCAGAAAACTAAAAAAATAAATAAAAAGATTTGGTCGCCTTGGCAATTTCCTCGCTGTTGTGTCGTATACGCTGAGCGAGAAAAGCACCAGCTCTTGTTTCACCTACTTGATTCCTCAATAAGCGACTTGTGCCCCAAGGTCCATGTCCCCAAAGTTAACAATATCAAAGTTGGCGGAATGACTTTGGTACTTTGACCCTATTTCTGCCTGAAAATCCCGTAATTTAGTTCCAATATACCGTTCTAACCGAATACCGGATTCGTTAAGGCCGAAGTTCGGTTGTGCCGAATGTAAAACGAAGTTCGGCATTCCTACCATTAACAATACGGTAACATGTGTGTCAATGCGACCTCAGAGATCACCTTTCACTTGTAATTTTGTGGCCAACTCGAGGTTTTAATGTTTTATTGTGTAATTTATAACGTCCTAGTTGGTGGCAGAATCAATACTGATTTGATATTGATTTAGTCAATGCTAAAACAGATATCGGTTAGCGTTTTTGGGATTCATAAGGTGATTATTGATTTAAAAAGTAGAGGGGGGTGAAAGAGTGAGGGGTGACATCAAAACACCTTTTTTATTAAATGTTCTTGACACTTGCATCTTATATATTTTTACCAAAAAGTGATTTTTATATCTCATGTGTCGTGTTCTTTTTAACTGTTAAAAATCACTTCTGGTCATTGATATACTCTGTGGCATAGTAATTAATATCTATCTATATATATATATAGTCTATGTCATAATCGAAGGATATTTTTTTTTAAATTGGTTTTATTTAGGTTTTTTTTTAAATTTGCCTTATATTTATAGATATATACTCTTGTAATGTTTATGTATAGTTTTAATGGTATCTGTTAGCTTAACACTATACGTATAGATTCTGGTATGTATGATAAACTATTGTAATGATATAACGGAATGTATATTCAGTCTATAACGATTAAGAATCAGAGAATTCTTAGAGAAGACGTAAAATAATCTGAAATTTAATCAGGGGTACGTAAAAAGTGCAAGAATAGTATGTTTTTAGTTTTGCAAGATAAGATTTGAAAAAAAATATTATGATATATAGATACTACATGTAATATGACTTGCTTATATTTCCATGTCATATATCACTCACACGTACGTGTATTGTTATATAAATTATATTAAATAGGGAGTATTTATATGTAACATTGTATAATTATATATTATGCTTAATTATCGTGTTGTGAGGATTTTAATGACAAATGTATTGTTATCATTTGTAGCAAATTGTTTTGCATACAAATGTGGTTAGCTTAAATTTTGCCCTAAAATAAAAATTTAAGAATTTATAAGCTAAAAAGTATGTTTTTTTCTATACAAACAATTCTTTAATACACAAAACACAAGATACATTAAATTAAGTAAAACAGGGAAAACGAGCTAAGTTAAATCCAATAATATAAATAACCCAATATAAGTCACAAAATTCTTTCGAAGGAGAGATTTTAATATGTTTATTTTATTGGTGCTTTGTTCTGTTTACTGAGGAAATCAGCGGACAATGCGGACTTTAAAGGTAACTCTTTCAAGCTAACATGCATATAATAGAAAAAATATAATTCAATTATTTCTACAGAACACACTTGTTATTGTGAATAATTATATAACTGGAACACTGTCATAAGTAATGTTTTATTATGTATTGCGTCAGAGGTCAGAGGTATCATGAAACTAGGGACGCCTAACTAATAACTATTTTATAACACTAATCAATCGTTCATGTACCAAGCCGAACTTTTTTGCCGGGAACCGAACCTACTGAATGTGTATGTTTTTAAACTGTGGAGATAAATAATATACATGCGTTGTGATTGTGAAAACCTATGCGCGATGAGCGCTATACAACGGTATTAAAAACAAGTTGAGCTGACGCGGCTCTCGTGCGATGCCACACCATCGCTAACGACCAATCAGCGTCGAGATGTCCACGCGAGTGGCTTGTGATTTGAATTTCGAATCGAGTTTAATGCTTTTTTTTCTCGTTGCCAGCTCGCGAACGCGCGAATTGGCGGGGATATTTAAATTGTGAATTATGTGTGATTTGTTTGAATTTAGAATTTAAAATTGTAACCACAGATAAGCACGCCAATGATTATAGTTTTTTTCGTTTCGGTAATTCGAATTTGGAATTACGTTTTAAAACTATTAAACCTTTTTGTTTAAATTTCCAAGGTAAGTAATCTGTGTTTAACTATTTGAATTAGGAATATCACACCTCAAGACAAACAAGCGAATGGCTTGCCAGTTGAATATGTCTATATGAGATTAACATCTAATCTAATATATAAAATTCTCCTGTCACAGTTTTCGTTCCCGTACTCCTCCGAAACGGCTTGACCGATTCTCCTGAAATTTTGTGGCCATATTGAGTAGGTCTGAGAATCGGCAAACATCTATTTTGAGAGGTTTTCGTCGTCGGTCGAAGGTTTTGGGGTCGTAAAATATTTCTTGAGTAATCATTAGTTTTCAATACAAACACTATATTAAACTAAGAAAATGTTTGTTGCCACTTACTGAAAATATAACTGACATGATTAATTGCTATATTAGTTATAAAATTAATTTAATCCAATAATATTACAAAGCGAAAAGTCCGCAGGGCTTTTAATAAGAATGTGTCTAAAATATTGCATTAGATCAGTGAGCATAATTAAAACCCGAAACAAAATTAAATTGTTTCATAACTGGGGATACTGTTGTCAAATAGGTTAGCATTCCTGAGTGCTTTCGACACTATAAAAATACGTGTAAAAATTGACGATTCAAAAGTGTCTTTATAAAGACCTACTTGATTGAAGATATTTTGAGTTTGGCAAGTGACTTCAGTCGCACGGGGCCATAATAATGGTTTTCCGATATCTGATGTAATCTAACTGAATGATATTTTAAAATATTGAATTGAAGCAGGAAACTAATATAAATTATTCATATGTATTATATACATGTTGTTCATATATTCCAGTTCACGAGACTTATGAATTGTAACGAATTTTTAAAAGAAGCTAGCTTACTCTTAAAAATATTAATTTACAGTCGAAGCTTAATATCAAATACTCATATTACACATAAAAGCTACTGGTATTTTTTCCTGCGGTGCAGGTGGGTTGTTAAAAATGACTCACAAATGCAATAAATATATATTATTCACGATGAATGAAAATATATTTAATTTGTACACAATAGAATTATGTTGTTAGCACGTTTTGCTAAGTTAATAAAATTTTATTGCGACGTTAGTTATTAGGTTGCAGAAGCACTTGTAATCAAACAAATTATAAAAAGGATTTACTTAACAAAAGAATGATGAATACAATGCTTTTTCGAGTGGTAACCATGGTAAAAACTGTGGTCAGCGTTTGTAATGAGGTCAAAGAGTAGAGTTTCTTTATAATTAAGTAATTTAAATATGAATACTTGTCAAGTCACCTTGTAGTGCTTTGACTGACTCGTGTATCGTAGGGACAAAGGTGGCTTTTATGTATTTATTTAAGGCCGAAGCTAAAATACAGCACACTTAATTAATTCTTACATCTAACAATCTCTTATATATTGTCAAAATATGTAACATTCAGTTAAGAAAATTATTAATTTGGGAGATACAGCGCGAACTGAACGTGTTTTGACGAAGGCTACTTCACGAAGGAACCTACATACCACCTGATCTGGAGGAAAATATCAGGGGCGGATAAGCTTAGCATGCATTACTGTAATCATTTTCACCCCATATTTTAAAGATCCCGTTTGGGGTGATCATAATAACCTGTAATCCCCAGTAAGATATAGTAGGAATACTGTACTCGGTTTGCTTCGTGATTTACTTAAAGTAACATCATTTATACAATGTTTTGAAATTCGTGTAGGTCTTAGTATTGACAAAACTGAACATGGTAGAATTTATAAGTATTAAAAGAAATCGGTGACTCAATTACATTTTGTTTTAGTGACATCTGCCATCTGTCCAAATAGATTAAAAATATTGCACTGGGCACACAGTTGTATGTAAATGTTTCCTTAAATAGTTTTTGTAGTTTATTTTTAATTCTACAATTACTTAACTTTGCTATTAATTTTAAATTGATTAGAGGCCACCCTAATGACGTCCATCGGTCGTTTGAAGTAATGAATGATAAAACTTTAGAATTGTAGTATAGATACAGATATGGATGTGGTGTCAAATACTTTATAATATATGGGATCTCTTATTATAATATGTATTACTTAAGTAGAGAAGAAGAAGTTTAAACTATTCTGGATAACTATGATTAACATAAGAACCGATCAGCCTCCTCACTATCATCTTTTAAATCTTCTTTTTCGAAAGCATTTGTTGTCCGTATCTAATTTGATTTTTCATATTTTTACATTTGAATTAGCTTATTTTTCCTGTTTTACTTAATTTAATGTATGTTGTGTTTGGTTTTTTTGTATATTTCGCACACTTTGCACCTGTCAAATTGTATTTAAGGTATTCTTTTGTTGTGTGGAAGTTGTTAATGTTGTGTGTTGCCTGGAAGAGATCGCTTATTAGCGATAAGACCGCCCGTAGCTCTTATACTAACATCTATTAACATAATCTACTTCTACTGTTTAAGTGCAATAAAGTGTGAATAAATAAATTATTAATAATTTCAGGAGTCCTTAGCAGAATGGGAGCGTGGTCTGGACATGCCGCCAGAGGCGTTAGGCCGCAAGTGGAGCCAAAGGAGTGCGCACGCGCAGCGGACATCCAACGACCAAACCGTCACCTCCACCAATACCACTGATGCTTGCAAACTTATAATTGTAAGTAGCTTTATCCAAAGAAAGATCTTCTCAATTCTCATGTCATACGCATAAATGTATAAATATAACATTTTTGATGAAGATTATTTGTGTCCCACCACCGTTAATTGCTCATATCCTGATGCGACAGAGACGAACAAGCGGGATCAAAATTTATTCAGTTAAGGCAGTTATACAATTGAGGTGGTTTAAAAGACTTTACGATTTAAAAAAAAGAGAAAGTAGAGGCCCAATTATCCCTCTAAGAGAGATTTAATTGGTCAGGTCAAATAGTGCCCTACTATACACTCTTGTTTATAGATTGTGGTGGTGGACTGCACTCTTGTTTATAGATTGTGATGGTGGACTGCACTCTTGTTTATAGATTGTGGTGGTGGACTGCACTCTTGTTTATAGATTGTGATGGTGGACTGCACTCTTGTTTATAGGTTGTGGTGGTGGACTGCACTATTGTTTATAGATTTTTGTTTAACGTCCTTTCACCAACAGTTATAAAGCGAGTGTTTATTAATTGAGTTTCCCGAACGAAGGTTAATTGGTGTTAACGCGGGCAATTGGCCAACCTTCCAGATGTTTCCGCGACAGATTGTAAACAATGTAATTTATTATAACTTATTGAATCATTATGTCTCCTTGAGACTGGTTTTTATGTAATATTTTACTATCTGATAGTTGTTATCTAATTACCATCCTAGATCCGTGGATTCGGCCTATTCACAAATGAGTTAACTATGACACAAAATACGATGAGAGAGAATTTCTTAACAGATAACATATTAAATACAAAGATGAAAACAAGGCCAATGTGGGGTTTAGATATTAAATATAACAGAAGGCTTAAATATACAAGAATAAAAAATAATATGACAAAGTGAGGTATTTCAAGTGAAGAACGAATATTGTATGTGTGTTATAGTGTTGCTGTGGGAGTGAGTGAGGTGAATTCTTTGATGATCCACCTCACTGAAAATATGAATATATTCTGAAATTAATGGTTTAATTAGTTTCTATTTAAATTCCAGTACATAGAAAATAAACCAATATGGAAGTTGTCATTGTGTGGAGGTAACGCAGCGGCGGTGGCGGCGCGGGCTGGTACCAAGCTTCTACCACCAAAGATCAAGATAGTGTGGAACCCTCCCACCACTCACTACCATCACACTGAGAAGCTGCGGCTGGTGGTCACGTCTGTCAACAGTGGTAGGTTGATGATGCGATTCAATTAGGAATAAGACCGTCTATGAAAGTACGATTTGCGAAGTTACTTGTTTAGTATAACTTAGGTTTTAAGTTAAATTTGGTATTATTTCACTGAAATGATCATTTCTAAAACGTCAAAAATTGTAACAAAAAGTCTTTAACCATTCTATATCTTATAATCACCTTATAAATTATACTTAAGGACATTTACAGGGTCCATGTGAGTACGTCGTCGGACTTTACCCCTAAAAGCTCTTTAAAATTTGACCTTTTGCAGGTGCAGTTTGTAATAACGACACTCAGTTCACTTGCGGTGGGACAAGCCTTTGTATATCTTCCTATCTCGTGTGTGATGGGGTCAGACATTGTCCGGGAGGCGAAGATGAGGACGCGACCGCCTGCTCACACCGCCGGGACTCCCCACTCCTAGAGGTGTTGAGGCGGATAGCGGCTAGGAACCAGGAGTTTTTGGGTCTGGACCAGCCCGATGGGATAACGAAGCCGTCTGTTATAAGTATGTGTTTGTTATATTCATTTAAGCGTAAATTAGTACTATTATAAATATTGTCCTTCCTTAAAATGCTGGACCATGGTTGATTCTTAAATAAGAATATTGTACTGTTTTAAATATAGCGAACTTCATGTATACACATAAAATAAATCATTTTGTTAACGTCACAATGTTTAATTCTCAGTGAAGATCAGCGAGAACGAGACGAAGACGAACGCGTTCGTGGAGTTCGCCAACTCCCTCCACCCGTACGGGCCTTGGTCCTACATTGTGGTGGGGATGATCGGGTGCGCTGTCATACTCATCTTCTGTCTCGCTTGGGGTAAGTCCGTCATAGTCGTGTTACTATGTCATCTGTCACCTTTTACATTCTAGTTTATTTAAAGCCCCGCATGTGTAAGTGATGGTCTCTGTGAATTTGAAAGAGACAGCAGACAATATATCGAAACCAGTTGTCAATTGTCGTTAGCAATCCGATGTTTAACAGACATTTTAAGTTTTTTTTTCTAATGTTTCTCTGTCGACACTTTGCAGAATGCTGTTGCGTGCGTTCCAAGCCGTCGGAGACGCCGCTGAACATTCCGCCCTCGTGCGTGGACCTGTCGCCTTCGGTGGCCATGACCGCTTCGTCCCAGATGTTCTCTAACCCCCTACCTTCCCCCCCGGAGTACGAACCTCCCCCGTCCTACTCCTCCCTCTTCCCCCGCGCCTTTAAGACGTCTCCGTCGCCGGTTCCCCACTGCTCCCACCAGGAGCCAGATTAGGACACGCCAAATTAGATGTCTGGGTGCGAATTGGGATTTTTACCTTAATGTTTGGGAACTGAGCTCCCTCAGTGTCAACTAAGTCTCTCGTCTGGGAGGTTTCGACAGATGGGAGAGTTAGTTCGCGCTTAGACTTAGTCAACCTGCCGAATTAACACTCAACAGTATTTGATGAAATTTTCAGATTTTTTGACAACTATAATATAATGTTCAATAGATATATCTAATTATTTAACTTACAAAGTATGTTTATCTCATTGAAAATCGTAATTTGAACCCAGAGTAGTTATGTAAGATACTCGGATAGTCAACGGGTTAGATTTTAATGAAAAGTTGTAATCAAATTATTAAAATACGTTCGCGTCTTGCGTTAAACTATTAAATATTTTTCTCTTTGTATAACTGTTTGACGGTATGAGACAAAACCCCGAAAGCCTATGAATTTACGGGTTTACGAATTGACAATAACGCCATCTATTGACAAAAACTCAAAAGCTTTTAATGTTTCGTAAAAGTACAATATTATGTTTTATAAGTTTTGGGACCAACGAGAATACACTGTGCCTTGTAGTTATTATTAACTATGTACTGACATATATGACAATTCCATTTCTATTCTTTAGAAATCTTAAAAGGGTGACCCCAGACAAGCTAAAAATACAAAATCCGTGAAAAAAGATGAACGTATTATGCGTGAACGCTTATTGTCCATACCAGAGACAAACCACTCAGATATAAATAAAACAATGCTCGTCTGGCCCCACCCTAAAACTGAAATTTGTATAGTATACTGAAAGATACGACGAGATTCCTTAGACTTGCTAAATATCCTTGTGTAGAACACAGAACTCACACTGAATGCTTAGTCTCTGAATTTAACCCTTAAGGTACGGCCTCATGGACGACGCTCGATTACAGCAACTGCTCTCACGTGGTTCACTCTTTTTTTAAAACCTTCAAGAAAGAGCTTATCATTTCACAAAACTGGAGAAGTAACGAGGAGTTTGCCCCCTCTTTGCCCCCCTCTTTTATAAAAGAACGCATGCATGAGGCCGTACCTTTATAATGTTTTGAATAATTGAATTCCTTAGTATACTCTGAATTCTCAGCCCAGAGTGACAATACATTCTGAGAACTCACCTTAGCCTAAAGCTAGCTTGTCCGTTGAATTTTAATTCATATGCCCTTTGATTATCAGTGTCTAGATAACGTTACGTCAAAAGGGCAACTAAAGAGGTATGTGTGCGAATGATCTAATGTGTTCATACAGAGTGATAAACAAATACGAGCGAAAAGTTTGTGTAGTCGCTCTGTTCTACTCTATGGTCCAATATAAACCAAATTTGCGAACTCTAGTTTATGTATTAATTGCTTTATCTAGACACAGAATCAAATATAACTCTTTGATAAGCGTTATTAATTTCTTTAAATTGCCTTCGTGTTTGGAATACGCCTAAAATCAAACAAAACCACATTTATTTGTTTGACGTTTGACATATTGAGAATGCGTTAATGTTAATGTAAAGAATGTTAACTACAAATCATTTCTTGTTACCTTATCTGTATAATCGCGTAGGGAGCATCCAGAAATTATAATTTCCATTATTGTAATTTAAACTTGTCTTATTAAAAGTTATATTAAATTGTTTTAAGTTAATTAAGTCTAAACATCAAAAGAGAAATAAATACTTTTTCAAATACAATTATGGTTTTCTTTAAACACCAGACCCTAATACAAAATTTTTTACACCAAGCTCATAGCTTAATCTATGACAGAATTAACAATTTCTTGTTACATTGTTTAAATATAATCATTCCTAAAACTTTAAAATAAACAACATGCAGAAAAAATTTAAACTATGACTAAACTAACAATTCCTGAGTTTCAACCGCTGCCAATAGATGTCACTGATCTTACGTAAAATTTCATTTTTAGAAATAATAAATCTATAACATTCTTTTTTTCACAATATCATATACGCTGCAAGATCAATATTTAAGTTTCTAATTTTTATCTAATATGAAATTAAATAAGAGTTTTTACAACCAAGTGCCATCTAGTGTACTCTTTAAACATGTCCTGCACATTCAAACCACAGTTAAATGCAAGAAGTATATATATATAATCTGTGATGTATAGAGTTTAGAAAAAGCTGGGATAAACAAAAGAAAATGCTTTATTGATTATTTTATTCATCAATAAATTTAATATTGTATATATATACTGTTCAAAATTACTAATTAAATCACTATATTTTGAATTTTATTATTACGTTTTGGTTTTATGATTGTTACTATAAATAAATCTCTTAAAAAGCAAAGTTGAAATAAAAATGCAAATGTTGTAAAAAGGACTTTTGAGTAAGTAAATACGAGTTTGACAAAATAGGTGTAGTAGTCTGTGATCAGCTCACCCTTGCCGCTCACGGCTCAGCTGTCAGCTAAAAGTTCAGTCATATTTTAACTGTCGTGGTTATTTACCGTGTTAATGGTGCGAATTGTTATTTCGATCGTAACAAATTTTTACATTATTGTCTAAATTGTTTTTAACGTGCTACCTTTTTGTGCTATAACAAAATAAAAAAACTTACATTCAGTTTTTTTATTTGTTTCACAAGTTGTATCTTATGTGATTGTGTTACTTACGGGACTTAAAAAGTTTGTTTATTGTTAAGTTTTGTTCTTTTCGCTATTTGGAATCTTATTGGATATGAGTGCAGCAGCTAGATAAAAGGTAAATTATAGAATTCTGCTTAGTTTAGTTCCTATGTTTAGCGGTAAGCAACAGGTCTCCATATTGTGTATTTTGAAAATGCAAATGGATCGAACTTCCGTTACTCCATTATCGATTTAGTGTTACAAGTACCAATTAGAATTTTATAATTCAATTTAAAAATGATTCTGGTTTATTTCGAGTCAATTTCATTTATATTAATGAATTTTTCAAAAACTAAAATATTTTTTTGTAAATATTTAAGTGGTTAAAAGTGCTGTCAATAATAAGAACAAGAGGCAGCAGGTTTTTTTATTAACGTCTACCTAATATGGTTGGTTAAAATCCGTCACTATAAAAAAAGCTACTGTTTTTTTTAATTTGGTCTACTGAACACATATGGCTGGTTATACAAATCTCAAAGTAGTCATAATTATATAATATGTTTTGTTATTAATTTAAAACACTTTTAACCACTGCTAGCGGGTATACGTTGGTATAATTATTATTAATGCAATAAAATGTATTGAACGCGAACTTGAGCGGTTTTAAATGCGCAAATATTGTTTTATTTCTCATTTATTTGTATTATAAATGACGTACGTACGTTTAAATGTAACGATTGTTCGTTTTAATTAATATTTATATATGCACAATGAATTAGGGGTCAATAGATTAGAATGTTGTTTTTATAATTTTATTAATTAAATTTGCGTGGTTGTGATTTTTCCCCGTTTTTTTTTTAATTACCGCTACTTAACATCTGAATGCTTTAAATCTTCAAAGTTTTGAACAGACTTTTTCAGTATTGTAGATCCATTATAATATAATTAATTTGGTTAGGCTTCGGGATGAAGGCGGTGTTTCTTTTTGACTATGGTACACGGTTTGATAAGTACTCGACTGGTGATTTTATTTTATAAGATACCAGTCATCACAAGACATCAATATTCATCGACTTCTTGACGTACACGATACTATGTTGAAGAGATAAATTGTATTTTTAACAGTAGTTTATAAAAAATTTTAGTTATTTTCGATTATAAAAGTGGGTAGATGAAAATTTCTCACTCGGATGTAGGTACATAAACAGCAGGTTTTATAATAGTTTCGTCAAGTACATATGATCACTTTGATTTTTGACCGTACCAAGTTCTACCGTTTAGGGCAGTGTTTCCCAAACTTTTTATGCTTACATCATTTTTAACATGGAACAATGGTTTGTTAATGACGATTTAAAATGATACCTCATAATTACAGCATTTTTATGATGATTTTGTTATATCAGTCACCGTTATCTTGCATTTCATTTAAATGCAAGAAAATGTGAAGGTCGTGAGGTGTCATTTTTAAATTTCCTCTTAATTATTAAATCGGCCCCTTGTGCGGCATGGACCACGTTGGCAGTCGGTTTAAGTCTTTACTAATATTATAAATGCAAAAGTATGTATGTTACGCTTTAACGGTTATACTACTTAACCGATTTCGATGAAATTTAGTATAGGCATACACTAGACTTAGCCCAAAAGCTAAAGCTTAACTTTGGTATCGTCTATTTACTCATTATTATACGAAGCTTAAAAAAACTCATTTTTAAATTTACGTAATGGACTTCCATTTATCTATCGTTAGAGGGTAAATAGATGACAAATCATGTATGTTAATTATATTTTTTCTACACAATATAAATTACGTCGATTATTAATTATCATATGAAAAAGTATTTTGCATTAATTATATTCATTATCGTTAATTTAAACTCTTAATGTGGTGAAAAAAATAATGGCTCGATTGTGTAATCTACAGATTTATATATTTTACAGTCATATATTTATTTAAACACACAAGGCATGTATAGCATTGCAGGTATGCACAGAAAAGAAAGAATGTTGACTAACAAATCAATTATATTCTATAACTTACACAGAATATTTTGTGTGACACACTTTGTAAGCCTCCTGGTAGTCCTGGTAGGTCCCTCGAAGTGATCCGCCTTCTCGTTTGCCTCCTCTTACATAAAAATGCAAAGACACGAAAGTATGAAAGAATAAAACTAATAAAGAAACGTTTTGCTTTTGGAGTCTATTGGCGAAACATGTAAAATTTATATTTGATTCATTGTTTACCAAGTAATATGAGTATTTGGTGTTTTAAATTGTCTATGCTGTGGATATCGTTCTTGACGTTCGCGAGTAATGTGTTGGGATTGGTATTTTTCCCGGTAATAAGCCCGGCTTCTCGTGAAATATAGTAGAATCTTACTTATTTAATAAGGCACACCAACAACACACATACAAACATAACCCGAACAAAATTACAAAAAAAACACACAAGGCATGTATGTGCATAAATTATAGGGATGCACAGCATTACAGGTATGAACAATTTGAAAAAACAACTAAACAAGTATATATAAAACAAAAAATAAAGAAACCTCTACACACAAAAATAAAACAAAAATGAATGGACGTTCCTAAATTGGAGTCTATTTGCGAAACAATCTTATAATAAAATTAATTATAATATAATTATATAAAAAAATATAATTAAGTCACAAGTTACTTATCTCGACTTTGACATGCTGTCAAAGGTAAAATAGTTATCAAGATGATTCGGCGAAGTATTTATTTATACGTTTGTATAATAATTTGTATTTTTGTTATGTGTTGCTTCCCCCTTATTAATTTGGACTATATATTCTGACATGTGAAAATTAATCTGTGCTCATATATAACGTTCTCGTATTCACGTACACCTCCGAAACGGCTTGACCGATTCTCATGAAATTCTGTGAGCATATTGAGCAGGTGAATCGGCCAACATCTATTTTTTTAATACCTCATGTACAGTGCACAGTGCACAGCGCGGAGTAGGGATGAACGAAATCTTCTGTTTGTCTAAAACAATAAGACTTTTTCTCACTCTCTTTTGTCGGCCTTTTTTTCTTTATGCATTAATGTGTGACAATTATCTTGCTATCTCAGTGTAACTCTCATATTAACTATTTCTTATTAATGATTAAATTATTAATGTTGAGCGTATTTTGCACTATAAGTTGATATTCAAAGACTAGAAATTACTTAATATGTGACAAAACAAAGTTTGCCGAGTCACCTAGTTATATATAAATAGCAAATTATTAATTAGCAAAATATTAATTGCATACTCCCGCCCGCAGATTCGTGTCCTTTTTTTTGTAACGCGTTTTGACCAAAAAAGACGTACATTTGTTTTTTGTATGACTGAGTTTAGAAAGCAATAACTTAAACGATAGTTATTTAATCAACCGGCCAACTGATAATATTTATTGCTCTCCCGTCACGACTAACAATTATATATATTTAATCCACAACACAAAATATAGGGAAAGTACAAAACCTATCAAAATAAAAAAAAAATCTTTATTCATATAGTCTGTCCTTAGATATATTTGGCCTAAGTAGAAATATTTGAAAAAAAAAAACTAAGACTCAACCTCGCACACTCACTCACACAGCAACACCATTGCACACACACACTTAAATGCTCGTTCTTCATATAATATACTCCACTTGTTCATATGTATATTTTTAATTTTTTTTTTTTCGTGTTTCCTTTTATAATTTTTTTTTCTGATCTTAGATTTTATTCCGGTTCTATGTTTTAACCTTATTTTGGCTTTATTTTCAATCTATTTTTATAGTGTAAACTTTTATAGGTTTAGGAAATAAAAAATAAAATAAAATATGGCACACTTATGAATCGTCAAAAAAAAAACAAAAACTTATAAAAAAAATGACTACTAAAACACACACTTTGGTAATTGTCAAAATATTTCGTCACAATCAGCTGTTTGATGTCGGCCATATTCATAACGAAGTTTAAGTAGGGTCCGGACCTCTAGAACATTATTTTTTTTCGAGTGATGTGCTAACCGCCCATGGGCACCTGCTAAGCTTTATAGAACAGTTTTGCGCGTTTACGAATATAAATTTTTGACAATCCCAATTAAACTGTGCTATAACTTTTAATTAATAATACCGAAAATTAAGTTTACGAATAAGCTAGATTTAAATAGATTACGATTAATGTCAGAAAACTAAAAAAATAAATAAAAAGATTTGGTCGCCTTGGCAATTTCCTCGCTGTTGTGTCGTATACGCTGAGCGAGAAAAGCACCAGCTCTTGTTTCACCTACTTGATTCCTCAATAAGCGACTTGTGCCCCAAGGTCCATGTCCCCAAAGTTAACAATATCAAAGTTGGCGGAATGACTTTGGTACTTTGACCCTATTTCTGCCTGAAAATCCCGTAATTTAGTTCCAATATACCGTTCTAACCGAATACCGGATTCGTTAAGGCCGAAGTTCGGTTGTGCCGAATGTAAAACGAAGTTCGGCATTCCTACCATTAACAATACGGTAACATGTGTGTCAATGCGACCTCAGAGATCACCTTTCACTTGTAATTTTGTGGCCAACTCGAGGTTTTAATGTTTTATTGTGTAATTTATAACGTCCTAGTTGGTGGCAGAATCAATACTGATTTGATATTGATTTAGTCAATGCTAAAACAGATATCGGTTAGCGTTTTTGGGATTCATAAGGTGATTATTGATTTAAAAAGTAGAGGGGGGTGAAAGAGTGGGGGGTGACATCAAAACACCTTTTTTATTAAATGTTCTTGACACTTGCATCTTATATATTTTTACCAAAAAGTGATTTTTATATCTCATGTGTCGTGTTCTTTTTAACTGTTAAAAATCACTTCTGGTCATTGATATACTCTGTGGCATAGTAATTAATATCTATCTATATATATATATAGTCTATGTCATAATCGAAGGATATTTTTTTTTAAATTGGTTTTATTTAGGTTTTTTTTTAAATTTGCCTTATATTTATAGATATATACTCTTGTAATGTTTATGTATAGTTTTAATGGTATCTGTTAGCTTAACACTATACGTATAGATTCTGGTATGTATGATAAACTATTGTAATGATATAACGGAATGTATATTCAGTCTATAACGATTAAGAATCAGAGAATTCTTAGAGAAGACGTAAAATAATCTGAAATTTAATCAGGGGTACGTAAAAAGTGCAAGAATAGTATGTTTTTAGTTTTGCAAGATAAGATTTGAAAAAAAATATTATGATATATAGATACTACATGTAATATGACTTGCTTATATTTCCATGTCATATATCACTCACACGTACGTGTATTGTTATATAAATTATATTAAATAGGGAGTATTTATATGTAACATTGTATAATTATATATTATGCTTAATTATCGTGTTGTGAGGATTTTAATGACAAATGTATTGTTATCATTTGTAGCAAATTGTTTTGCATACAAATGTGGTTAGCTTAAATTTTGCCCTAAAATAAAAATTTAAGAATTTATAAGCTAAAAAGTATGTTTTTTTCTATACAAACAATTCTTTAATACACAAAACACAAGATACATTAAATTAAGTAAAACAGGGAAAACGAGCTAAGTTAAATCCAATAATATAAATAACCCAATATAAGTCACAAAATTCTTTCGAAGGAGAGATTTTAATATGTTTATTTTATTGGTGCTTTGTTCTGTTTACTGAGGAAATCAGCGGACAATGCGGACTTTAAAGGTAACTCTTTCAAGCTAACATGCATATAATAGAAAAAATATAATTCAATTATTTCTACAGAACACACTTGTTATTGTGAATAATTATATAACTGGAACACTGTCATAAGTAATGTTTTATTATGTATTGCGTCAGAGGTCAGAGGTATCATGAAACTAGGGACGCCTAACTAATAACTATTTTATAACACTAATCAATCGTTCATGTACCAAGCCGAACTTTTTTGCCGGGAACCGAACCTACTGAATGTGTATGTTTTTAAACTGTGGAGATAAATAATATACATGCGTTGTGATTGTGAAAACCTATGCGCGATGAGCGCTATACAACGGTATTAAAAACAAGTTGAGCTGACGCGGCTCTCGTGCGATGCCACACCATCGCTAACGACCAATCAGCGTCGAGATGTCCACGCGAGTGGCTTGTGATTTGAATTTCGAATCGAGTTTAATGCTTTTTTTTCTCGTTGCCAGCTCGCGAACGCGCGAATTGGCGGGGATATTTAAATTGTGAATTATGTGTGATTTGTTTGAATTTAGAATTTAAAATTGTAACCACAGATAAGCACGCCAATGATTATAGTTTTTTTCGTTTCGGTAATTCGAATTTGGAATTACGTTTTAAAACTATTAAACCTTTTTGTTTAAATTTCCAAGGTAAGTAATCTGTGTTTAACTATTTGAATTAGGAATATCACACCTCAAGACAAACAAGCGAATGGCTTGCCAGTTGAATATGTCTATATGAGATTAACATCTAATCTAATATATAAAATTCTCCTGTCACAGTTTTCGTTCCCGTACTCCTCCGAAACGGCTTGACCGATTCTCCTGAAATTTTGTGGCCATATTGAGTAGGTCTGAGAATCGGCAAACATCTATTTTGAGAGGTTTTCGTCGTCGGTCGAAGGTTTTGGGGTCGTAAAATATTTCTTGAGTAATCATTAGTTTTCAATACAAACACTATATTAAACTAAGAAAATGTTTGTTGCCACTTACTGAAAATATAACTGACATGATTAATTGCTATATTAGTTATAAAATTAATTTAATCCAATAATATTACAAAGCGAAAAGTCCGCAGGGCTTTTAATAAGAATGTGTCTAAAATATTGCATTAGATCAGTGAGCATAATTAAAACCCGAAACAAAATTAAATTGTTTCATAACTGGGGATACTGTTGTCAAATAGGTTAGCATTCCTGAGTGCTTTCGACACTATAAAAATACGTGTAAAAATTGACGATTCAAAAGTGTCTTTATAAAGACCTACTTGATTGAAGATATTTTGAGTTTGGCAAGTGACTTCAGTCGCACGGGGCCATAATAATGGTTTTCCGATATCTGATGTAATCTAACTGAATGATATTTTAAAATATTGAATTGAAGCAGGAAACTAATATAAATTATTCATATGTATTATATACATGTTGTTCATATATTCCAGTTCACGAGACTTATGAATTGTAACGAATTTTTAAAAGAAGCTAGCTTACTCTTAAAAATATTAATTTACAGTCGAAGCTTAATATCAAATACTCATATTACACATAAAAGCTACTGGTATTTTTTCCTGCGGTGCAGGTGGGTTGTTAAAAATGACTCACAAATGCAATAAATATATATTATTCACGATGAATGAAAATATATTTAATTTGTACACAATAGAATTATGTTGTTAGCACGTTTTGCTAAGTTAATAAAATTTTATTGCGACGTTAGTTATTAGGTTGCAGAAGCACTTGTAATCAAACAAATTATAAAAAGGATTTACTTAACAAAAGAATGATGAATACAATGCTTTTTCGAGTGGTAACCATGGTAAAAACTGTAGAGTAGAGTTTCTTTATAATTAAGTAATTTAAATATGAATACTTGTCAAGTCACCTTGTAGTGCTTTGACTGACTCGTGTATCGTAGGGACAAAGGTGGCTTTTATGTATTTATTTAAGGCCGAAGCTAAAATACAGCACACTTAATTAATTCTTACATCTAACAATCTCTTATATATTGTCAAAATATGTAACATTCAGTTAAGAAAATTATTAATTTGGGAGATACAGCGCGAACTGAACGTGTTTTGACGAAGGCTACTTCACGAAGGAACCTACATACCACCTGATCTGGAGGAAAATATCAGGGGCGGATAAGCTTAGCATGCATTACTGTAATCATTTTCACCCCATATTTTAAAGATCCCGTTTGGGGTGATCATAATAACCTGTAATCCCCAGTAAGATATAGTAGGAATACTGTACTCGGTTTGCTTCGTGATTTACTTAAAGTAACATCATTTATACAATGTTTTGAAATTCGTGTAGGTCTTAGTATTGACAAAACTGAACATGGTAGAATTTATAAGTATTAAAAGAAATCGGTGACTCAATTACATTTTGTTTTAGTGACATCTGCCATCTGTCCAAATAGATTAAAAATATTGCACTGGGCACACAGTTGTATGTAAATGTTTCCTTAAATAGTTTTTGTAGTTTATTTTTAATTCTACAATTACTTAACTTTGCTATTAATTTTAAATTGATTAGAGGCCACCCTAATGACGTCCATCGGTCGTTTGAAGTAATGAATGATAAAACTTTAGAATTGTAGTATAGATACAGATATGGATGTGGTGTCAAATACTTTATAATATATGGGATCTCTTATTATAATATGTATTACTTAAGTAGAGAAGAAGAAGTTTAAACTATTCTGGATAACTATGATTAACCGGTTCTTATGTTAATCATAGTTATCAGCCTCCTCACTATCATCTTTTAAATCTTCTTTTTCGAAAGCATTTGTTGTCCGTATCTAATTTGATTTTTCATATTTTTACATTTGAATTAGCTTATTTTTCCTGTTTTACTTAATTTAATGTATGTTGTGTTTGGTTTTTTTGTATATTTCGCACACTTTGCACCTGTCAAATTGTATTTAAGGTATTCTTTTGTTGTGTGGAAGTTGTTAATGTTGTGTGTTGCCTGGAAGAGATCGCTTATTAGCGATAAGACCGCCCGTAGCTCTTATACTAACATCTATTAACATAATCTACTTCTACTGTTTAAGTGCAATAAAGTGTGAATAAATAAATTATTAATAATTTCAGGAGTCCTTAGCAGAATGGGAGCGTGGTCTGGACATGCCGCCAGAGGCGTTAGGCCGCAAGTGGAGCCAAAGGAGTGCGCACGCGCAGCGGACATCCAACGACCAAACCGTCACCTCCACCAATACCACTGATGCTTGCAAACTTATAATTGTAAGTAGCTTTATCCAAAGAAAGAACTTCTCAATTCTCATGTCATACGCATAAATGTATAAATATAACATTTTTGATGAAGATTATTTGTGTCCCACCACCGTTAATTGCTCATATCCTGATGCGACAGAGACGAACAAGCGGGATCAAAATTTATTCAGTTAAGGCAGTTATACAATTGAGGTGGTTTAAAAGACTTTACGATTTAAAAAAAAGAGAAAGTAGAGGCCCAATTATCCCTCTAAGAGAGATTTAATTGGTCAGGTCAAATAGTGCCCTACTATACACTCTTGTTTATAGATTGTGGTGGTGGACTGCACTCTTGTTTATAGATTGTGATGGTGGACTGCACTCTTGTTTATAGATTGTGGTGGTGGACTGCACTCTTGTTTATAGATTGTGGTGGTGGATTGCACTCTTGTTTATAGATTGTGATGGTGGACTGCACTCTTGTTTATAGATTGTGATGGTGGACTGCACTCTTGTTTATAGATTGTGATGGTGGACTGCACTCTTGTTTATAGATTGTGGTGGTGGACTGCACTCTTGTTTATAGATTGTGGTGGTGGATTGCACTCTTGTTTATAGATTGTGGTGGTGGACTGCACTCTTGTTTATAGATTGTGGTGGTGGATTGCACTCTTGTTTATAGATTGTGGTGGTGGACTGCACTCTTGTTTATAGATTGTGGTGGTGGATTGCACTCTTGTTTATAGATTGTGGTGGTGGACTGCACTCTTGTTTATAGATTGTGATGGTGGACTGCACTCTTGTTTATAGATTGTGATGGTGGACTGCACTCTTGTTTATAGATTGTGGTGGTGGACTGCACTCTTGTTTATAGATTGTGGTGGTGGATTGCATTCTTGTTTATAGATTGTGGTGGTGGACTGCACTCTTGTTTATAGATTGTGGTGGTGGATTGCACTCTTGTTTATAGATTGTGGTGGTGGACTGCACTCTTGTTTATAGATTGTGATGGTGGACTGCACTCTTGTTTATTGGTTGTGGTGGTGGACTGCACTATTGTTTATAGATTTTTGTTTAACGTCCTTTCACCAACAGTTATAAAGCGAGTGTTTATTAATTGAGTTTCCCGAACGAAGGTTAATTGGTGTTAACGCGGGCAATTGGCCAACCTTCCAGATGTTTCCGCGACAGATTGTAAACAATGTAATTTATTATAACTTATTGAATCATTATGTCTCCTTGAGACTGGTTTTTATGTAATATTTTACTATCTGATAGTTGTTATCTAATTACCATCCTAGATCCGTGGATTCGGCCTATTCACAAATGAGTTAACTATGACACAAAATACGATGAGAGAGAATTTCTTAACAGATAACATATTAAATACAAAGATGAAAACAAGGCCAATGTGGGGTTTAGATATTAAATATAACAGAAGGCTTAAATATACAAGAATAAAAAATAATATGACAAAGTGAGGTATTTCAAGTGAAGAACGAATATTGTATGTGTGTTATAGTGTTGCTGTGGGAGTGAGTGAGGTGAATTCTTTGATGATCCACCTCACTGAAAATATGAATATATTCTGAAATTAATGGTTTAATTAGTTTCTATTTAAATTCCAGTACATAGAAAATAAGCCAATATGGAAGTTGTCATTGTGTGGAGGTAACGCAGCGGCGGTGGCGGCGCGGGCTGGTACCAAGCTTCTACCACCAAAGATCAAGATAGTGTGGAACCCTCCCACCACTCACTACCATCACACTGAGAAGCTGCGGCTGGTGGTCACGTCTGTCAACAGTGGTAGGTTGATGATGCGATTCAATTAGGAATAAGACCGTCTATGAAAGTACGATTTGCGAAGTTACTTGTTTAGTATAACTTAGGTTTTAAGTTAAATTTGGTATTATTTCACTGAAATGATCATTTCTAAAACGTCAAAAATTGTAACAAAAAGTCTTTAACCATTCTATATCTTATAATCACCTTATAAATTATACTTAAGGACATTTACAGGGTCCATGTGAGTACGTCGTCGGACTTTACCCCTAAAAGCTCTTTAAAATTTGACCTTTTGCAGGTGCAGTTTGTAATAACGACACTCAGTTCACTTGCGGTGGGACAAGCCTTTGTATATCTTCCTATCTCGTGTGTGATGGGGTCAGACATTGTCCGGGAGGCGAAGATGAGGACGCGACCGCCTGCTCACACCGCCGGGACTCCCCACTCCTAGAGGTGTTGAGGCGGATAGCGGCTAGGAACCAGGAGTTTTTGGGTCTGGACCAGCCCGATGGGATAACGAAGCCGTCTGTTATAAGTATGTGTTTGTTATATTCATTTAAGCGTACATTAGTACTATTATAAATATTGTCCTTCCTTAAAATGCTGGACCATGGTTGATTCTTAAATAAGAATATTGTACTGTTTTAAATATAGCGAACTTCATGTATACACATAAAATAAATCATTTTGTTAACGTCACAATGTTTAATTCTCAGTGAAGATCAGCGAGAACGAGACGAAGACGAACGCGTTCGTGGAGTTCGCCAACTCCCTCCACCCGTACGGGCCTTGGTCCTACATTGTGGTGGGGATGATCGGGTGCGCTGTCATACTCATCTTCTGTCTCGCTTGGGGTAAGTCCGTCATAGTCGTGTTACTATGTCATCTGTCACCTTTTACATTCTAGTTTATTTAAAGCCCCGCATGTGTAAGTGATGGTCTCTGTGAATTTGAAAGAGACAGCAGACAATATATCGAAACCAGTTGTCAATTGTCGTTAGCAATCCGATGTTTAACAGACATTTTAAGTTTTTTTTTCTAATGTTTCTCTGTCGACACTTTGCAGAATGCTGTTGCGTGCGTTCCAAGCCGTCGGAGACGCCGCTGAACATTCCGCCCTCGTGCGTGGACCTGTCGCCTTCGGTGGCCATGACCGCTTCGTCCCAGATGTTCTCTAACCCCCTACCTTCCCCCCCGGAGTACGAACCTCCCCCGTCCTACTCCTCCCTCTTCCCCCGCGCCTTTAAGACGTCTCCGTCGCCGGTTCCCCACTGCTCCCACCAGGAGCCAGATTAGGACACGCCAAATTAGATGTCTGGGTGCGAATTGGGATTTTTACCTTAATGTTTGGGAACTGAGCTCCCTCAGTGTCAACTAAGTCTCTCGTCTGGGAGGTTTCGACAGATGGGAGAGTTAGTTCGCGCTTAGACTTAGTCAACCTGCCGAATTAACACTCAACAGTATTTGATGAAATTTTCAGATTTTTTGACAACTATAATATAATGTTCAATAGATATATCTAATTATTTAACTTACAAAGTATGTTTATCTCATTGAAAATCGTAATTTGAACCCAGAGTAGTTATGTAAGATACTCGGATAGTCAACGGGTTAGATTTTAATGAAAAGTTGTAATCAAATTATTAAAATACGTTCGCGTCTTGCGTTAAACTATTAAATATTTTTCTCTTTGTATAACTGTTTGACGGTATGAGACAAAACCCCGAAAGCCTATGAATTTACGGGTTTACGAATTGACAATAACGCCATCTATTGACAAAAACTCAAAAGCTTTTAATGTTTCGTAAAAGTACAATATTATGTTTTATAAGTTTTGGGACCAACGAGAATACACTGTGCCTTGTAGTTATTATTAACTATGTACTGACATATATGACAATTCCATTTCTATTCTTTAGAAATCTTAAAAGGGTGACCCCAGACAAGCTAAAAATACAAAATCCGTGAAAAAAGATGAACGTATTATGCGTGAACGCTTATTGTCCATACCAGAGACAAACCACTCAGATATAAATAAAACAATGCTCGTCTGGCCCCACCCTAAAACTGAAATTTGTATAGTATACTGAAAGATACGACGAGATTCCTTAGACTTGCTAAATATCCTTGTGTAGAACACAGAACTCACACTGAATGCTTAGTCTCTGAATTTAACCCTTAAGGTACGGCCTCATGGACGACGCTCGATTACAGCAACTGCTCTCACGTGGTTCACTCTTTTTTTAAAACCTTCAAGAAAGAGCTTATCATTTCACAAAACTGGAGAAGTAACGAGGAGTTTGCCCCCTCTTTGCCCCCCTCTTTTATAAAAGAACGCATGCATGAGGCCGTACCTTTATAATGTTTTGAATAATTGAATTCCTTAGTATACTCTGAATTCTCAGCCCAGAGTGACAATACATTCTGAGAACTCACCTTAGCCTAAAGCTAGCTTGTCCGTTGAATTTTAATTCATATGCCCTTTGATTATCAGTGTCTAGATAACGTTACGTCAAAAGGGCAACTAAAGAGGTATGTGTGCGAATGATCTAATGTGTTCATACAGAGTGATAAACAAATACGAGCGAAAAGTTTGTGTAGTCGCTCTGTTCTACTCTATGGTCCAATATAAACCAAATTTGCGAACTCTAGTTTATGTATTAATTGCTTTATCTAGACACAGAATCAAATATAACTCTTTGATAAGCGTTATTAATTTCTTTAAATTGCCTTCGTGTTTGGAATACGCCTAAAATCAAACAAAACCACATTTATTTGTTTGACGTTTGACATATTGAGAATGCGTTAAAGAATGTTAACTACAAATCATTTCTTGTTACCTTATCTGTATAATCGCGTAGGGAGCATCCAGAAATTATAATTTCCATTATTGTAATTTAAACTAGTCTTATTAAAAGTTATATTAAATTGTTTTAAGTTAATTAAGTCTAAACATCAAAAGAGAAATAAATACTTTTTCAAATACAATTATGGTTTTCTTTAAACACCAGACCCTAATACAAAATTTTTTACACCAAGCTCATAGCTTAATCTATGACAGAATTAACAATTTCTTGTTACATTGTTTAAATATAATCATTCCTAAAACTTTAAAATAAACAACATGCAGAAAAAATTTAAACTATGACTAAACTAACAATTCCTGAGTTTCAACCGCTGCCAATAGATGTCACTGATCTTACGTAAAATTTCATTTTTAGAAATAATAAATCTATAACATTCTTTTTTTCACAATATCACATACGCTGCAAGATCAATATTTAAGTTTCTAATTTTTATCTAATATGAAATTAAATAAGAGTTTTTACAACCAAGTGCCATCTAGTGTACTCTTTAAACATGTCCTGCACATTCAAACCACAGTTAAATGCAAGAAGTATATATATATAATCTGTGATGTATAGAGTTTAGAAAAAGCTGGGATAAACAAAAGAACATGCTTTATTGATTATTTTATTCATCAATAAATTTAATATTGTATATATATACTGTTCAAAATTACTAATTAAATCACTATATTTTGAATTTTATTATTACGTTTTGGTTTTATGATTGTTACTATAAATAAATCTCTTAAAAAGCAAAGTTGAAATGAAAATGCAAATGTTGTAAAAAGGACTTCTGAGTAAGTAAATACGAGTTTGACAAAATAGGTGTAGTAGTCTGTGATCAGCTCACCCTTGCCGCTCACGGCTCAGCTGTCAGCTAAAAGTTCAGTCATATTTTAACTGTCGTGGTTATTTACCGTGTTAATGGTGCGAATTGTTATTTCGATCGTAACAAATTTTTACATTATTGTCTAAATTGTTTTTAACGTGCTACCTTTTTGTGCTATAACAAAATAAAAAAACTTACATTCAGTTTTTTTATTAGTTTCACAAGTTGTATCTTATGTGATTGTGTTACTTACGGGACTTAAAAAGTTTGTTTATTGTTAAGTTTTGTTCTTTTCGCTATTTGGAATCTTATTGGATATGAGTGCAGCAGCTAGATAAAAGGTAAATTATAGAATTCTGCTTAGTTTAGTTCCTATGTTTAGCGGTAAGCAACAGGTCTCCATATTGTGGTTTTGAAAATGCAAATGGATCGAACTTCCGTTACTCCATTATCGATTTAGTGTTTGTGAATTTTATAATTCAATTTAAAAATGATTCTGGTTTATTTCGAGTCAATTTCATTTCTATTAATGAATTTTTCAAAAACTAAAATATTTTTTGTAAATATTTAAGTGGTTAAAAGTGCTGTCAAGTGCAGCAGGTGTTTTTTTTATTAACGTCTACCTAATATGGTTGGTTAAAATCCGTTACTATAAAAAAACCTACTGTTTTTTTTTTAATTTGGTCTACTGAACACATATGGCTGGTTATACAAATCTCAAAGTAGTCATAATTATATAATATGTTTTGTTATTAATTTAAAAAAGGGCTTTCTGCCAATAATTTTGTTATTACTTTATTTTAATAACCTTCTGCATGTCTCCGAAACGTATTTCTACGTTCTAGTTACGTTTTGTGCTACAATAGTTATGTATATGTAAACATACAGAAAATAATACGTAGTTATTTTACATATATTTTTTTACGTCGTCCTTACATATTTCTCATTATGTTAGGCATCGTAATATATGTCTTATTTTATTCTTTATAACAGTTGATTAAAATCATAAATGCTTAAGTCAAATGTGCACCATCAAGCACTGTTAGGCGTTACTTAATGAAAGTTATAAATTGTGATATTTATCTACCTAAATTGCTAGTTAGATATCTACTAAGTTTCTACGGTGACAGTATATTATTATGTAGTGTTATTGTAGCGTAACGAGATATAAAATATACATCGCGGTAGCCCAGGGCATCTAGGTACGCTAGATATTGGTAGGAATATGACAGTGAACCACATAGGGTCTCCGAGATACATATACCACGGTACCACCTGAGGTTATTTTGCAGCCGGTTCTAAACCACCTGGAGTGTGTTGGGCCGTAGTTCTGTTATGGCGGTAAACTCTTAAATTAATTTTTACCTAGTTATGAACGAATTTAAACGACTTGAATCTTTTCACTAATGATCGCTTGAAAGAAATTGCTCTCGAAAGAGCGCCTATTACAGTATATAATTTTATTTTTATTTTCTCGTATCAAAATTGTCTGTACGAACTAAACACAGTATAAATCAATTCTCTGTTCTGTGTAATTTTTGAGATATAAATAAAAACAATTGAAACGATTAAAATTATAAGTTTGAAATCTAGGTCGCTACACAGTTCTCGTCTGATTACAGTCACGGTCGAATTGAACATCACAAAAGTACTTCAAGTCCAGAATTTTGTAGATTTACTGAACTATAAAACACGTAGCACATTTGCATATACATAATGCTTAATGGATATTTGTATACATGAAACTAAAGAATTATTCGCCAAGCTTAATACTAAATTCAAGGTCGTTTAAATCCCGGCTGTTTACAAATGGATTTTTAATTATATATGGGCAATTAACACTAGCTGCTACGGTCAAGGCAAATATTAAATCACAGTTTTATTTGTAATATAAATAAAAAAATGTGGAAATAATTTAAAAGTTGTGGATACTTCGCTTATCTGCACAGATTTAAGTGCATGGTGAACCCAACATGGTCCTGTAACAGATCGACTAGTGAGACAATATTGACAGTTTGCCCAAGTACCAAAACTATTGACACGACTTTGATTGCTGAGTAGTTAAAGTGACGGTGGACAATCTGACAGACCTTACATAGGTGTAGCGAAGGATGCGGTTAAAATTTATAAGACATAGACAAAGAGTGCTGATGACTAATAAGGACTGTTCCTATACAGAAGATATAGTAAAAACACTTATAATAAAAAAATAGATATATTTCTGTATCAAATCTTTAAAAACAACATATGAAAATCACACATTCTAAGATGATTTTGGCATTGCAATTTGAACTTACAATAATACCCATAGAAATGAAAAGCAAAAAGCTTTCATTACAAATTAATATTCGAAAAGACTTTTTCCCCAACCATAAAGCGGATACAGCCAAAACCTGTGTGTGCTTTTAAATCAATCAGCTTCGCAAACCGAAGCTGGTCTGTCAAGTCGTGATTATCACTATACAATAGTATTACCACAAACGGCACGAGAAAGTTGTGATACTGAAACAGTTTCCACAATGCAGAAGTAGATGAAGTGTGGAGAAATCTTTAGCTTCCTTGTAAGGAATGAAATCTTTGTGTACGCATCGGAATCGTAATTTCTAAACAACGCAGGGTTGCCAAAAGGTAATCCTTTCATTCGTGTAAATAATTTATAACTAATTTGAGACACATCTTTGAGAATATTTATATCAATGAACCGAATGACAAAAGCCGAACGACGACCTTCATAAGAGGACATTGTGTAAATTCTGTTTTTTTAGACTGTTAAGTACTGTATTGGTAGACCCTAGCGGATGAGGCTTGGCCATGTAAGACGTATGGAGAAGACCCGAAGGCTCTTTGAATGGAGACTGACTGAGCATAACTCAAGGCTGACCCCCAATGAGAGGCTGACCTTCAAAAGACCACTTGATTGGCTGATGATGATGGACCATAGAACTACAATAAAAAGTACTATCTGAAATGTGTTTCATGAAATAAATCGATATAATTCTCAATCAAAGCTGTGTGCGAAGTGCAATATGTGAATGGTAACCCTAGATAAATAGCTCCATGGCTAGACTAAAAATACATGTGTTGCATAAAACCAGCTTTTGCTATTATTAGAAATAGCCTTAGTTTCCTTGTAAGGTATATTTTACCGTTAGGACTTGTTTTTATTATTGTTAACTGTTTGTAACCCTTTAGTTTTTACCGATTCTTATAATGGGACTAAACACTGTTTTTTACTGTATTCAGTCCGTTAGAAAGGTTAGTCAAGTCCATATTTATATATTTAAAGTCGATATTTTAATGAACGCAAATCAATTAGCGATATTATTTTAACTTTAACCAATAAAAGGCTGATCGAAGTTTAATAATCTAATATATAAAATTCTCGTGTCACAATGTTCGTTCCCGTACTCCTCCGAAACGGCTTGACCGATTCTCCTGAAATTTTGTGGCCATATTGAGTAGGTCTGAGAATCGGCAAACATCTATTTTGAGAGGTTTTCGTCGTCGGTCGAAGGTTTTGGGGTCGTAAAATATTTCTTGAGTAATCATTAGTTTTCAATACAAACACTATATTAAACTAAGAAAATTTTTGTTGCCACTTACTGAAAATATAACTGACATGATTAATTGCTATATTAGTTATAAAATTAATTTAATCCAATAATATTACAAAGCGAAAAGTCCGCAGGGCTTTTAATAAGAATGTGTCTAAAATATTGCATTAGATCAATGAGCATAATTAAAACCCGAAACAAAATTAAATTGTTTCATAACTGGGGATACTGTTGTCAAATAGGTTAGCATTCCTGAGTGCTTTCGACACTATAAAAATACGTGTAAAAATTGACGATTCAAAAGTGTCTTTAAAAAGACCTACTTGATTGAAGATATTTTGAGTTTGGCAAGTGACTTCAGTCGCACGGGGCCATAATAATGGTTTTCCGATATCTGATGTAATCTAACTGAATGATATTTTAAAATATTGAATTGAAGCAGGAAACTAATATAAATTATTCATATGTATTATATACATGTTGTTCATATATTCCAGTTCACGAGACTTATGAATTGTAACGAATTTTTAAAAGAAGCTAGCTTACTCTTAAAAATATTAATTTACAGTCGAAGCTTAATATCAAATACTCATATTGTACACATAAAAGCTACTGGTATTTTTTCCTGCGGTGCAGGTGGGTTGTTAAAAATGACTCACAAATGCAATAAATATATATTATTCACGATGAATGAAAATATATTTAATTTGTACACAATAGAATTATGTTGTTAGCACGTTTTGCTAAGTTAATAAAATTTTATTGCGACGTTAGTTATTAGGTTGCAGAAGCACTTGTAATCAAACAAATTATAAAAAGGATTTACTTAACAAAAGAATGATGAATACAATGGTTTTTCGAGTGGTAACCATGGTAAAAACTGTGGTCAGCGTTTGTAATGAGGTCAAAGAGTAGAGTTTCTTTATAATTAAGTAATTTAAATATGAATACTTGTCAAGTCACCTTGTAGTGCTTTGACTGACTCGTGTATCGTAGGGACAAAGGTGGCTTTTATGTATTTATTTAAGGCCGAAGCTAAAATACAGCACACTTAATTAATTCTTACATCTAACAATCTCTTATATATTGTCAAAATATGTAACATTCAGTTAAGAAAATTATTAATTTGGGAGATACAGCGCGAACTGAACGTGTTTTGACGAAGGCTACTTCACGAAGGAACCTACATACCACCTGATCTGGAGGAAAATATCAGGGGCGGATAAGCTTAGCATGCATTACTGTAATCATTTTCACCCCATATTTTAAAGATCCCGTTTGGGGTGATCATAATAACCTGTAATCCCCAGTAAGATATAGTAGGAATACTGTACTCGGTTTGCTTCGTGATTTACTTAAAGTAACATCATTTATACAATGTTTTGAAATTCGTGTAGGTCTTAGTATTGACAAAACTGAACATGGTAGAATTTATAAGTATTAAAAGAAATCGGTGACTCAATTACATTTTGTTTTAGTGACATCTGCCATCTGTCCAAATAGATTAAAAATATTGCACTGGGCACACAGTTGTATGTAAATGTTTCCTTAAATAGTTTTTGTAGTTTATTTTTAATTCTACAATTACTTAACTTTGCCATTAATTTTAAATTGATTAGAGGCCACCCTAATGACGTCCATCGGTCGTTTGAAGTAATGAATGATAAAACTTTAGAATTGTAGTATAGATACAGATATGGATGTGGTGTCAAATACTTTATAATATATGGGATCTCTTATTATAATATGTATTACTTAAGTAGAGAAGAAGAAGTTTAAACTATTCTGGATAACTATGATTAACATAAGAACCGATCAGCCTCCTCACTATCATCTTTTAAATCTTCTTTTTCGAAAGCATTTGTTGTCCGTATCTAATTTGATTTTTCATATTTTTACATTTGAATTAGCTTATTTTTCCTGTTTTACTTAATTGAATGTATGTTGTGTTTGGTTTTTTTGTATATTTCGCACACTTTGCACCTGTCAAATTGTATTTAAGGTATTCTTTTGTTGTGTGGAAGTTGTTAATGTTGTGTGTTGCCTGGAAGAGATCGCTTGTTAGCGATAAGACCGCCCGTGGCTCTTATACTAACATCTATTAACATAATCTACTTCTACTGTTTAAGTGCAATAAAGTGTGAATAAATAAATTATTAATAATTTCAGGAGTCCTTAGCAGAATGGGAGCGTGGTCTGGACATGCCGCCAGAGGCGTTAGGCCGCAAGTGGAGCCAAAGGAGTGCGCACGCGCAGCGGACATCCAACGACCAAACCGTCACCTCCACCAATACCACTGATGCTTGCAAACTTATAATTGTAAGTAGCTTTATCCAAAGAAAGAACTTCTCAATTCTCATGTCATACGCATAAATGTATAAATATAACATTTTTGATGAAGATTATTTGTGTCCCACCACCGTTAATTGCTCATATCCTGATGCGACAGAGACGAACAAGCGGGATCAAAATTTATTCAGTTAAGGCAGTTATACAATTGAGGTGGTTTAAAAGACTTTACGATTAAAAAAAAAGAGAAAGTAGAGGCCCAATTATCCCTCTAAGAGAGATTTAATTGGTCAGGTCAAATAGTGCCCTACTATACACTCTTGTTTACAGATTGTGGTGGTGGACTGCACTCTTGTTTATAGATTGTGATGGTGGACTGCACTCTTGTTTATAGATTGTGGTGGTGGACTGCACTCTTGTTTATAGATTGTGGTGGTGGATTGCACTCTTGTTTATAGATTGTGGTGGTGGACTGCACTCTTGTTTATAGATTGTGATGGTGGACTGCACTCTTGTTTATAGGTTGTGGTGGTGGACTGCACTATTGTTTATAGATTTTTGTTTAACGTCCTTTCACCAACAGTTATAAAGCGAGTGTTTATTAATTGAGTTTCCCGAACGAAGGTTAATTGGTGTTAACGCGGGCAATTGGCCAACCTTCCAGATGTTTCCGCGACAGATTGTAAACAATGTAATTTATTATAACTTATTGAATCATTATGTCTCCTTGAGACTGGTTTTTATGTAATATTTTACTATCTGATAGTTGTTATCTAATTACCATCCTAGATCCGTGGATTCGGCCTATTCACAAATGAGTTAACTATGACACAAAATACGATGAGAGAGAATTTCTTAACAGATAACATATTAAATACAAAGATGAAAACAAGGCCAATGTGGGGTTTAGATATTAAATATAACAGAAGGCTTAAATATACAAGAATAAAAAATAATATGACAAAGTGAGGTATTTCAAGTGAAGAACGAATATTGTATGTGTGTTATAGTGTTGCTGTGGGAGTGAGTGAGGTGAATTCTTTGATGATCCACCTCACTGAAAATATGAATATATTCTGAAATTAATGGTTTAATTAGTTTCTATTTAAATTCCAGTACATAGAAAATAAGCCAATATGGAAGTTGTCATTGTGTGGAGGTAACGCAGCGGCGGTGGCGGCGCGGGCTGGTACCAAGCTTCTACCACCAAAGATCAAGATAGTGTGGAACCCTCCCACCACTCACTACCATCACACTGAGAAGCTGCGGCTGGTGGTCACGTCTGTCAACAGTGGTAGGTTGATGATGCGATTCAATTAGGAATAAGACCGTCTATGAAAGTACGATTTGCGAAGTTACTTGTTTAGTATAACTTAGGTTTTAAGTTAAATTTGGTATTATTTCACTGAAATGATCATTTCTAAAACGTCAAAAATTGTAACAAAAAGTCTTTAACCATTCTATATCTTATAATCACCTTATAAATTATACTTAAGGACATTTACAGGGTCCATGTGAGTACGTCGTCGGACTTTACCCCTAAAAGCTCTTTAAAATTTGACCTTTTGCAGGTGCAGTTTGTAATAACGACACTCAGTTCACTTGCGGTGGGACAAGCCTTTGTATATCTTCCTATCTCGTGTGTGATGGGGTCAGACATTGTCCGGGAGGCGAAGATGAGGACGCGACCGCCTGCTCACACCGCCGGGACTCCCCACTCCTAGAGGTGTTGAGGCGGATAGCGGCTAGGAACCAGGAGTTTTTGGGTCTGGACCAGCCCGATGGGATAACGAAGCCGTCTGTTATAAGTATGTGTTTGTTATATTCATTTAAGCGTACATTAGTACTATTATAAATATTGTCCTTCCTTAAAATGCTGGACCATGGTTGATTCTTAAATAAGAATATTGTACTGTTTTAAATATAGCGAACTTCATGTATACACATAAAATAAATCATTTTGTTAACGTCACAATGTTTAATTCTCAGTGAAGATCAGCGAGAACGAGACGAAGACGAACGCGTTCGTGGAGTTCGCCAACTCCCTCCACCCGTACGGGCCTTGGTCCTACATTGTGGTGGGGATGATCGGGTGCGCTGTCATACTCATCTTCTGTCTCGCTTGGGGTAAGTCCGTCATAGTCGTGTTACTATGTCATCTGTCACCTTTTACATTCTAGTTTATTTAAAGCCCCGCATGTGTAAGTGATGGTCTCTGTGAATTTGAAAGAGACAGCAGACAATATATCGAAACCAGTTGTCAATTGTCGTTAGCAATCCGATGTTTAACAGACATTTTAAGTTTTTTTTTCTAATGTTTCTCTGTCGACACTTTGCAGAATGCTGTTGCGTGCGTTCCAAGCCGTCGGAGACGCCGCTGAACATTCCGCCCTCGTGCGTGGACCTGTCGCCTTCGGTGGCCATGACCGCTTCGTCCCAGATGTTCTCTAACCCCCTACCTTCCCCCCCGGAGTACGAACCTCCCCCGTCCTACTCCTCCCTCTTCCCCCGCGCCTTTAAGACGTCTCCGTCGCCGGTTCCCCACTGCTCCCACCAGGAGCCAGATTAGGACACGCCAAATTAGATGTCTGGGTGCGAATTGGGATTTTTACCTTAATGTTTGGGAACTGAGCTCCCTCAGTGTCAACTAAGTCTCTCGTCTGGGAGGTTTCGACAGATGGGAGAGTTAGTTCGCGCTTAGACTTAGTCAACCTGCCGAATTAACACTCAACAGTATTTGATGAAATTTTCAGATTTTTTGACAACTATAATATAATGTTCAATAGATATATCTAATTATTTAACTTACAAAGTATGTTTATCTCATTGAAAATCGTAATTTGAACCCAGAGTAGTTATGTAAGATACTCGGATAGTCAACGGGTTAGATTTTAATGAAAAGTTGTAATCAAATTATTAAAATACGTTCGCGTCTTGCGTTAAACTATTAAATATTTTTCTCTTTGTATAACTGTTTGACGGTATGAGACAAAACCCCGAAAGCCTATGAATTTACGGGTTTACGAATTGACAATAACGCCATCTATTGACAAAAACTCAAAAGCTTTTAATGTTTCGTAAAAGTACAATATTATGTTTTATAAGTTTTGGGACCAACGAGAATACACTGTGCCTTGTAGTTATTATTAACTATGTACTGACATATATGACAATTCCATTTCTATTCTTTAGAAATCTTAAAAGGGTGACCCCAGACAAGCTAAAAATACAAAATCCGTGAAAAAAGATGAACGTATTATGCGTGAACGCTTATTGTCCATACCAGAGACAAACCACTCAGATATAAATAAAACAATGCTCGTCTGGCCCCACCCTAAAACTGAAATTTGTATAGTATACTGAAAGATACGACGAGATTCCTTAGACTTGCTAAATATCCTTGTGTAGAACACAGAACTCACACTGAATGCTTAGTCTCTGAATTTAACCCTTAAGGTACGGCCTCATGGACGACGCTCGATTACAGCAACTGCTCTCACGTGGTTCACTCTTTTTTTAAAACCTTCAAGAAAGAGCTTATCATTTCACAAAACTGGAGAAGTAACGAGGAGTTTGCCCCCTCTTTGCCCCCCTCTTTTATAAAAGAACGCATGCATGAGGCCGTACCTTTATAATGTTTTGAATAATTGAATTCCTTAGTATACTCTGAATTCTCAGCCCAGAGTGACAATACATTCTGAGAACTCACCTTAGCCTAAAGCTAGCTTGTCCGTTGAATTTTAATTCATATGCCCTTTGATTATCAGTGTCTAGATAACGTTACGTCAAAAGGGCAACTAAAGAGGTATGTGTGCGAATGATCTAATGTGTTCATACAGAGTGATAAACAAATACGAGCGAAAAGTTTGTGTAGTCGCTCTGTTCTACTCTATGGTCCAATATAAACCAAATTTGCGAACTCTAGTTTATGTATTAATTGCTTTATCTAGACACAGAATCAAATATAACTCTTTGATAAGCGTTATTAATTTCTTTAAATTGCCTTCGTGTTTGGAATACGCCTAAAATCAAACAAAACCACATTTATTTGTTTGACGTTTGACATATTGAGAATGCGTTAAAGAATGTTAACTACAAATCATTTCTTGTTACCTTATCTGTATAATCGCGTAGGGAGCATCCAGAAATTATAATTTCCATTATTGTAATTTAAACTAGTCTTATTAAAAGTTATATTAAATTGTTTTAAGTTAATTAAGTCTAAACATCAAAAGAGAAATAAATACTTTTTCAAATACAATTATGGTTTTCTTTAAACACCAGACCCTAATACAAAATTTTTTACACCAAGCTCATAGCTTAATCTATGACAGAATTAACAATTTCTTGTTACATTGTTTAAATATAATCATTCCTAAAACTTTAAAATAAACAACATGCAGAAAAAATTTAAACTATGACTAAACTAACAATTCCTGAGTTTCAACCGCTGCCAATAGATGTCACTGATCTTACGTAAAATTTCATTTTTAGAAATAATAAATCTATAACATTCTTTTTTTCACAATATCATATACGCTGCAAGATCAATATTTAAGTTTCTAATTTTTATCTAATATGAAATTAAATAAGAGTTTTTACAACCAAGTGCCATCTAGTGTACTCTTTAAACATGTCCTGCACATTCAAACCACAGTTAAATGCAAGAAGTATATATATATAATCTGTGATGTATAGAGTTTAGAAAAAGCTGGGATAAACAAAAGAACATGCTTTATTGATTATTTTATTCATCAATAAATTTAATATTGTATATATATACTGTTCAAAATTACTAATTAAATCACTATATTTTGAATTTTATTATTACGTTTTGGTTTTATGATTGTTACTATAAATAAATCTCTTAAAAAGCAAAGTTGAAATGAAAATGCAAATGTTGTAAAAAGGACTTCTGAGTAAGTAAATACGAGTTTGACAAAATAGGTGTAGTAGTCTGTGATCAGCTCACCCTTGCCGCTCACGGCTCAGCTGTCAGCTAAAAGTTCAGTCATATTTTAACTGTCGTGGTTATTTACCGTGTTAATGGTGCGAATTGTTATTTCGATCGTAACAAATTTTTACATTATTGTCTAAATTGTTTTTAACGTGCTACCTTTTTGTGCTATAACAAAATAAAAAAACTTACATTCAGTTTTTTTATTTGTTTCACAAGTTGTATCTTATGTGATTGTGTTACTTACGGGACTTAAAAAGTTTGTTTATTGTTAAGTTTTGTTCTTTTCGCTATTTGGAATCTTATTGGATATGAGTGCAGCAGCTAGATAAAAGGTAAATTATAGAATTCTGCTTAGTTTAGTTCCTATGTTTAGCGGTAAGCAACAGGTCTCCATATTGTGGTTTTGAAAATGCAAATGGATCGAACTTCCGTTACTCCATTATCGATTTAGTGTTTGTGAATTTTATAATTCAATTTAAAAATGATTCTGGTTTATTTCGAGTCAATTTCATTTCTATTAATGAATTTTTCAAAAACTAAAATATTTTTTGTAAATATTTAAGTGGTTAAAAGTGCTGTCAAGTGCAGCAGGTGTTTTTTTTATTAACGTCTACCTAATATGGTTGGTTAAAATCCGTTACTATAAAAAAAGCTACTGTTTTTTTTAATTTGGTCTACTGAACACATATGGCTGGTTATACAAATCTCAAAGTAGTCATAATTATATAATATGTTTTGTTATTAATTTAAAAAAGGGCTTCCTGCCAATAATTTTGTTATTACTTTATTTTAATAACCTTCTGCATGTCTCCGAAACGTATTTCTACGTTCTAGTTACGTTTTGTGCTACAATAGTTATGTATATGTAAACATACAGAAAATAATACGTAGTTATTTTACATATATTTTTTTACGTCGTCCTTACATATTTCTCATTATGTTAGGCATCGTAATATATGTCTTATTTTATTCTTTATAACAGTTGATTAAAATCATAAATGCTTAAGTCAAATGTGCACCATCAAGCACTGTTAGGCGTTACTTAATGAAAGTTATAAATTGTGATATTTATCTACCTAAATTGCTAGTTAGATATCTACTAAGTTTCTACGGTGACAGTATATTATTATGTAGTGTTATTGTAGCGTAACGAGATATAAAATATACATCGCGGTAGCCCAGGGCATCTAGGTACGCTAGATATTGGTAGGAATATGACAGTGAACCACATAGGGTCTCCGAGATACATATACCACGGTACCACCTGAGGTTATTTTGCAGCCGGTTCTAAACCACCTGGAGTGTGTTGGGCCGTAGTTCTGTTATGGCGGTAAACTCTTAAATTAATTTTTACCTAGTTATGAACGAATTTAAACGACTTGAATCTTTTCACTAATGATCGCTTGAAAGAAATTGCTCTCGAAAGAGCGCCTATTACAGTATATAATTTTATTTTTATTTTCTCGTATCAAAATTGTCTGTACGAACTAAAATTCCCAAACTTTTTCATCGTCAAAATAATCTGACAATTTATAAAATGCTTTTTCTTAAAGCTTGCTTAGTTACTTTTTTACATTTTCTTACTGTCAAAATCAACAAATTGTTTGGGATTTTTAAATGAATTACCAACTTTATGGAGGTCAATAGTGGGAACAGCTTATCCATATTTCTCGTATTGAGGCTATGATAATCGCAATATTTTTGTGCAAATTCATCAAGTTCTCAAGGATTTACTGGCTAGGTATCAAAACTATCCCGAAACATGTGCTTAATATACAAAAATAGGATAATTAAAACATAAAAAAAACAAAACAATTTAAAAATGTTTTGTAACCGGTCAAAAAAAGTTCGACACAAACTGTCTACCACGGGGGGAGGGGAGGCAATTTGAAAATCGAACGATTGTGTTACAAATGTATGCGCGCGCGTAGATTTGCGTGCCTCAATCGCGCCAGTCGATCGCCGGAGTCGGTTCGTTGCGGTTGTGTTGTGTGTGCGAGTGTGTTAGGATTTTTTCGCTGAGCAGAATTCCAGTGTGAGTCGATTGCTATATTGATATAATATTTATGCGTAATATTGAAATGCGGATGTTTGTCAAGTTTGCGTTAACGACTGGTTTTAGATATTGGCCAACTGAATTAACCACTGCTAGCGGGTATACGTTGGTATAATTATTATTAATGCAATAAAATGTATTGAACGCGAACTTGAGCGGTTTTAAATGCGCAAATATTGTTTTATTTCTCATTTATTTGTATTATAAATGACGTACGTACGTTTAAATGTAACGATTGTTCGTTTTAATTAATATTTATATATGCACAATGAATTAGGGGTCAATAGATTAGAATGTTGTTTTTATAATTTTATTAATTAAATTTGCGTGGTTGTGATTTTTCCCCTTTTTTTTTTAATTACCGCTACTTAACATCTGAATGCTTTAAATCTTCAAAGTTTTGAACAGACTTTTTCAGTATTGTAGATCCATTATAATATAATTAATTTGGTTAGGCTTCGGGATGAAGGCGGTGTTTCTTTTTGACTATGGTACACGGTTTGATAAGTACTCGACTGGTGATTTTATTTTATAAGATACCAGTCATCACAAGACATCTATATTCATCGACTTCTTGACGTACACGATACTATGTTGAAGAGATAAATTGTATTTTTAACAGTAGTTTATAAAAAATTTTAGTTATTTTCGATTATAAAAGTGGGTAGGTGAAAATTTCTCACTCGGATGTAGGTACATAAACAGCAGGTTTTATAATAGTTTCGTCAAGTACATATGATCACTTTGATTTTTGACCGTACCAAGTTCTACCGTTTAGGGCAGTGTTTCCCAAACTTTTTATGCTTACATCATTTTTAACATGGAACAATGGTTTGTTAATGACGATTTAAAATGATACCTCATAATTACAGCATTTTTATGATGATTTTGTTATATCAGTCACCGTTATCTTGCATTTCATTTAAATGCAAGAAAATGTGAAGGTCGTGAGGTGTCATTTTTAAATTTCCCCTTAATTATTAAATCGGCCCCTTGTGCGGCATGGACCACGTTGGCAGTCGGTTTAGGTCTTTACTAATATTATAAATGCAAAAGTATGTATGTTACGCTTTAACGGTTATACTACTTAACCGATTTCGATGAAATTTAGTATAGGCATACACTAGACTTAGCCCAAAAGCTAAAGCTTAACTTTGGTATCGTCTATTTACTCATTATTATAGGAAGCTTAAAAAAACTCATTTTTAAATTTACGTAATGGACTTCCATTTATCTATCGTTAGAGGGTAAATAGATGACAAATCATGTATTATATTTTTTCTACACAATATAAATTACGTCGATTATTAATTATCATATGAAAAAGTATTTTGCATTAATTATATTCATTATCGTTAATTTAAACTCTTAATGTGGTGAAAAAAATAATGGCTCGATTGTGTAATCTACAGATTTATATATTTTACAGTCATATATTTATTTAAACACACAAGGCATGTATAGCATTGCAGGTATGCACAGAAAAGAAAGAATGTTGACTAACAAATCAATTATATTCTATAACTTACACAGAATATTTTGTGTGACACACTTTGTAAGCCTCCTGGTAGTCCTGGTAGGACCCTCGAAGTGATCCGCCTTCTCGTTTGCCTCCTCTTACATAAAAATGCAAAGACACGAAAGTATGAAAGAATAAAACTAATAAAGAAACGTTTTGCTTTTGGAGTCTATTGGCGAAACATGTAAAATTTATATTTGATTCATTGTTTACCAAGTAATATGAGTATTTGGTGTTTTAAATTGTCTATGCTGTGGATATCGTTCTTGACGTTCGCGAGTAATGTGTTGGGATTGGTATTTTTCCCGGTAATAAGCCCGGCTTCTCGTGAAATATAGTAGAATCTTACTTACTTATTTAATAAGGCACACCAACAACACACATACAAACATAACCCGAACAAAATTACAAAAAAAAACACACAAGGCATGTATGTGCATAAATTATAGGGATGCACAGCATTACAGGTATGAACAATTTGAAAAAACAACTAAACAAGTATATATAAAACAAAAAATAAAGAAACCTCTACACACAAAAATAAAACAAAAATGAATGGACGTTCCTAAATTGGAGTCTATTTGCGAAGCAATCTTATAATGAAATTAATTATATAAAAAAATATAATTAAGTCACAAGTTACTTATCTCGACTTTGACATGCTGTCAAAGGTAAAATAGTTATCAAGATGATTCGGCGAAGTATTTATTTATACGTTTGTATAATAATTTGTATTTTTGTTATGTGTTGCTTCCCCCTTATTAATTTGGACTATATATTCTGACATGTGAAAATTAATCTGTGCTCATATATAACGTTCTCGTATTCACGTACACCTCCGAAACGGCTTGACCGATTCTCATGAAATTCTGTGACCATATTGAGCAGGTGAATTGGCCAACATCTTTTTTTTTAATACCTCATAGGGTTGTCATCCCCGGTCGATAACTGATCAATCGCCAGTTGTCTACAGGTGTCACTTCTGAACCAGTGAACAGCGCAGAGTAAGGATGAACGAAATCTTCTGTTTGTCTAAAACAATAAGACTTTTTCTCACTTCTTCTCTCTTTTGTCGGCCTTTTTTTCTTTATGCATTAATGTGAGACAATTATCTTGCTATCTCAGTGTAACTCTCATATTAACTATTTCTTATTAATGATTAAATTATTAATGTTGAGCGTATTTTGCACTATAAGTTGTTATTCAAAGACTAGAAATTACTTAATATATGACAAAACAAAGTTTGCCGAGTCACCTAGTTATATATAAATAGCAAATTATTAATTAGCAAAATATTAATTGTATACTTCCGCCCGCAGATTCGTGTACTTTTTTTTGTAACGCGTTTTGACCAAAAAAGACGTACATTTGTTTTTTGTATGACTGAGTTTAGAAAGCAATAACTTAAACGATAGTTATTTAATCAACCGGCCAACTGATAATATTTATTGCTCTCCCGTCACGACTAACAATTATATATATTTAATCCACAACACAAAATATAGGGAAAGTACAAAACCTATCAAAATAAAAAAAAATCTTTATTCATATAGTCTGTCCTTAGATATATTTAGCGTAAGTAGAAATTGTTTAAAAAAAAAACTAAGACTCAACCTCGCACACTCACTCACACAGCAACACCATTGCACACACACACTTAAATGCTCGTTCTTCATATAATATACTCCACTTGTTCATATGTATATTTTTAATTTAATTTTTTTTTTCTTTTCGTGTTTCTTTTTCGAATCTTAGATTTTATTCCGGTTCTATGTTTTACCCTTTTTTTGGATTTATTTTAAATCTATTTTTATTGTGTAAACTTTTATTGGTTTAGGAAATAAAAAATAAAATAAAATAAAATATGGCACACTTATGAATCGTCAAAAAAAAACAAAAACTTATAAAAAAATGACTACTAAAACACACACTTTGGTAATTGTCAAAATATTTCGTCACAATCAGCTGTTTGATGTCGGCCATATTCATAACGAAGTTTAAGTAGGGTCCGGACCTCTAGAACATTATTTTTTTTCGAGTGATGTGCTAACCGCCCATGGGCACCTAAGGGCTAAGCTTTATAGAACAGTTTTGCGCTAAAATGCGTTTACGAATATAAATTTTTGACAATCCCAATTAAACTGTGCTATAACTTTTAATTAATAATACCGAAAATTAAGTTTACGAATAAGCTAGATTTAAATAGATTACGATTAATGTCAGAAAACTAAAAAAATAAATAAAAAGATTTGGTCGCTGTGGCAATTTCCTCGCTGTGTCGTATACGCTGAGCGAGAAAAGCACCAGCTCTTGTTTCACCTACTTGATTCCTCAATAAGCGACTTGTGCCCCAAGGTCCATGTCCCCAAAGTTAACAATATCAAAGTTGGCGGAATGACTTTAGTACTTTGACCTTTTTTCTGCCTGAAAATCCGATTCTAACCGAATACCGGATTCGTTAAGGCCGAAGTTCGGTTGTGCCGAATGTAAAACGAAGTTCGGCATTCCTACCATTAACAATACGGTAACATGTGTGTCAATGCGACCTCAGAGATCACCTTTCACTTGTAATTTTGTGGCCAACTCGAGGTTTTAATGTTTTATTGTGTAATTTATAACGTCCTAGTTGGTGGCAGAATCAATACTGATTTGATATTGATTTAGTCAATGCTAAAACAGATATCGGTTAGCGTTTTTGGGATTCATAAGGTGATTATTGATTTAAAAAGTAGAGGGGGGTGAAAGAGTGGGGGGTGACATCAAAACACCTTTTTTATTAAATGTTCTTGACACTTGCATCTTATATATTTTTACCAAAAAGTGATTTTTATATCTCATGTGTCGTGTTCTTTTTAACTGTTAAAAATCACTTCTGGTCATTGATATACTCTGTGGCATAGTAATTAATATCTATCTATATATATATATAGTCTATGTCATAATCGAAGGATATTTTTTTTTAAATTGGTTTTATTTAGGTTTTTTTTTAAATTTGCCTTATATTTATAGATATATACTCTTGTAATGTTTATGTATAGTTTTAATGGTATCTGTTAGCTTAACACTATACGTATAGATTCTGGTATGTATGATAAACTATTGTAACGATATAACGGAATGTATATTCAGTCTATAACGATTAAGAATCAGAGAATTCTTAGAGAAGACGTAAAATAATCTGAAATTTAATCAGGGGTACGTAAAAAGTGCAAGAATAGTATGTTTTTAGTTTTGCAAGATAAGATTTGAAAAAAAATATTATGATATATAGATACTACATGTAATATGACTTGCTTATATTTCCATGTCATATATCACTCACACGTACGTGTATTGTTATATAAATTATATTAAATAGGGAGTATTTATATGTAACATTGTATAATTATATATTATGCTTAATTATCGTGTTGTGAGGATTTTAATGACAAATGTATTGTTATCATTTGTAGCAAATTGTTTTGCATACAAATGTGGTTAGCTTAAATTTTGCCCTAAAATAAAAATTTAAGAAGTTATAAGCTAAAAAGTATGTTTTTTTCTATGCAAACAATTATTTAATACACAAAACACAAGATACATTAAATTAAGTAAAACAGGGAAAACGAGCTAAGTTAAATCCAATAATATAAATAACTCAATATAAGTCACAAAATTCTTTCGAAGGAGAGATTTTAATATGTTTATTTTATTGGTGCTTTGTTCTGTTTACTGAGGAAATTAGCGGACAATGCGGACTTTAAAGGTAACTCTTTCAAGCTAACATGCATATAATAGAAAAAATATAATTCAATTATTTCTACAGAACACACTTGTTATTGTGAATAATTATATAACTGGAACACTGTCATAAGTAATGTTTTATTATGTATTGCGTCAGAGGTCAGAGGTATCATGAAACTAGGGACGCCTAACTAATAACTATTTTATAACACTAATCAATCGTTCATGTACCAAGCCGAACTTTTTTGCCGGGAACCGAACCTACTGAATGTGTATGTTTTTAAACTGTGGAGATAAATAATATACATGCGTTGTGATTGTGAAAACCTATGCGCGATGAGCGCTATACAACGGTATTAAAAACAAGTTGAGCTGACGCGGCTCTCGTGCGATGCCACACCATCGCTAACGACCAATCAGCGTCGAGATGTCCACGCGAGTGGCTTGTGATTTGAATTTCGAATCGAGTTTAATGCTTTTTTTTCTCGTTGCCAGCTCGCGAACGCGCGAATTGGCGGGGATATTTAAATTGTGAATTATGTGTGATTTGTTTGAATTTAGAATTTAAAATTGTAACCACAGATAAGCACGCCAATGATTATAGTTTTTTTCGTTTCGGTAATTCGAATTTGGAATTACGTTTTAAAACTATTAAACCTTTTTGTTTAAATTTCCAAGGTACTATACGTAATCTGTGTTTAACTATTTGAATAAGGAATATCACACCTCAAGACAAACAAGCGAATGGCTTGGCCATTTGAATATGTCTATATGAGATTAACATCTAATCTAATATATAAAATTCTCCTGTCACAGTTTTCGTTCCCTTACTCCTCCGAAACGGGTTGACCGATTCTCCTGAAATTTTTTGAGCATATTGAGTAGGTCTGAGAATCGGCCACATTTAAAAAAAAAAATTTTTGCAAAGTGACGTTATGAAATAAATATGACCGGACTATTTAAATTTAAGCATTACGTGTGTTTTTTTCTTCGATAAAATCGTACACGAACGAAGATGTCAGATTATGTCACTTGTTAGTCTAAAAAATCGATTGTCAGCTAAATGACGCTATTTTATGTAAATTATTTTATTGTTAATATAATCACGAAACATTTTTACCAAGAAAATATCTCAGCCAAGGTGGTCACGCTTTGGTCATCAAGTTAATTTTAAGCAAATCATAATTATTAATGAGATTTTTACGCCTCGGGTGGCAGTGAAGGTTCCATATAAATTAAAAGTATCATTATTCGCAGTTCGTAACATTCTATATTCAAATTTATAAATTTTTGACATATATATTGTCTATGTGATATTGGATCTGTGAACCCCGATTTTTCCCGCCATTACGCGATCGCCTTTTAAAGAGTTTAAAATATTTTATTTCAACAATTAGTTCCAACCAGTTTCAACCATGTTTTATAGGAGAATGGTAATTTTTTGTGTGTGTTGCCTCTGTTTAATAAAAAAACACTACTACAGCAACGAAAAGGATTTATTCAAATTAAATAATGTATGTAAGAAATTACTGTTGCTAATAATATTTATGGACTTTTTTTTTGGTTTGCAATAATGAAAATTATTATTATTTAACTTAATGTGCGGTTATTAATTTATCTTTTCCACATAAAAACGTATCAGTTATTATTATATATTATCAGTACCTACGTTAGTAAATTTTCTTATTCCGGGTTCCAAAATGGACTTAAAAACAAACTCTGGTTAACTAACTGATCTCTCTGATAACTGATATCTAAATCTGATCATTGTGTTACAAATGTAATGTCCTTATCACAAGGGTGATTCTCAAGGTTTTTATCGTTGTAATAGTCCATTTAATAATAGGTCTTGTTCATACATTTTTGCTTAAGTTTTAGAATTAGTATTGCCTTAAGGTACGGCCTCGTGGATGCCATTTTAAATTTCCGGCTACTGAATTGTATGAGGGACTTTGCGGGGTATTTAAAATGAGATCACGACCGTCGACCGGGTTGCATGTGGCCGTACCCTTAGAGTCATTGCAAATCCTGTCTTGTCAGCCTGAGCACTGAGTGGGTGTACTGATAACTAATTTTTTTTTAAATTTTATCCTACATAAGACTTAGTAATTATAAATAAATAAAAAATATCCTCATTCACATAGGGTACACGTATGAATCGTCAAAGAACTAAATGTTTTGAAAAAAAATACTTTGCGTCAGAATCTATATTAAATAAAAACAATAAAATATGTTTTAACTAAATCAAATGTTTAATTTACGACTAAAATAACATATTTAGATAACAATTCACAATTAAACTAAACATTCTTAATATTAACCAAATTCTTAATCCAGACATAATAATAAAAATTAAATATGTTTATAAATTTGATTTGTTGCAGAACGACTCAAACGACCCTATGACGCATTTCGATTGCTTCGCATAAGTTTTTTTTTTGTAATTCACAATGTCTTCGAAGGCCATTTACGAAGTACAGGGAAAGGATCTGATCAACAGGTAATTAATTGGTGTGTGGGGTGTGTGGATTTGTCTTGACATAGATTTATGGTACAGCATAGATGTCGCCTCGCGATGCACTCGGCAATTTGTCGCATGTATCTCTTCAATATCTCTTTACACTTTTTCTCAAATCTAGACTTCAAGCGTGTACGCGACCAATTTGAGATGTGGCAAGAAACTCCCAGTACACTTTGAAGCAGAAGCTGGAGCATATTCATTCCTAAACTTTATCATCGTCAAAATAATCAGATCTAATTTATAAAAAAGCTTGTGTTTAACAACTTTTTTAAACTTTCTTACTGACAGAGTCAACAAATCGTTTGGGACTTTGTAACAGAGGCGTACACCTTTAAAAGAGCTAAGCATTAATTTAAATTCAATTTTTGTACTATTAAATATTGAGGTTTTAACAATAAAGTTGTGTTTTTTTGTATACGCATGCTCTCTCCTCATACTAAGGGTTGCCTGGATGCGACGCCGTCCGTTGCTCTAAATATTTGTTGGACTATTTAAAGTCGTTTACTGATATCTTACTATTGAATAGTCGCTTTAAGTGTGTAAAACCTGGTATGGGAAATATAAAACGGTGGGTACTTTCAATTCTCCAGGCATATACCAGCTGGCACAGCGCTGGTGCCATGTCGGTACGCTGTCTTCGAGCAGGGCACAATTTGGGAGGATGAACTCGGAAGGAATCCGTGGCTTAGCAAAGAAGTGAGTTTTTCTTTTTGTTAAAAATGACGGTAACCGTTTGAATTTTTTATTGACTACCAAACTGACTAATCGGTTTTAGCGACTATAATTAAATATATTATTATTTTTAAGATACTTTAACTAACTATAGTACAATTTTATGGCGTTATATGGAGATAAGAAACTCAGAACGGAATACAAGCTAAACAAAACAAAGCCATTTTGACGCTTAAGAGAGTTTGTCGTCAAATAGATTGACGTTAAATGGAGTTTACACTGTAACGGAGAAAATAAAGAGTTTACCTTCGCGTCTTTTTCGTTAGTTAAGAAAAGCATACATAATTAAAATAGTACATTCATACAGACATACACCACACTAAGATGTAATAGTATATTCTTAATATGTTCCAAAAAGATATGACACATATATAAAAAAAAACATACAGCATTGACGCGCACACTGTTATCCCGTGATCAAATCCCGTGCGTGTGTATATGTGTGTGTATGTGTTTGATCACCACACCGCACTTCCAGCAACTCGTTGTCAAGCCCGACCAGTTGATCAAGCGTCGTGGCAAATTGGGTCTCGTCGGCGTGAACAAGAATGCGGCTGAAGTGCGCAAATGGATCAGCGAACATTGCGGCAAGGAGCAGCAGGTCGGCGCCGCCGTCGGGAAACTGCGTCGCTTTGTCGTCGAGCCCTTCGTTAAACATACACCGGTGAGTTTACGTTACGCGCTACAGCACATGGGTATCGGGCCTTGGGGTCTTGGGCCGGGGGCCGGGGTTAATTCGTATAGCTTCCTTTGATGTAACTCGGGAAGTTTTTACAGCTTTACCCTAAAGAGTGTGCCATTTCTTAAAAGGCCGGCCGCGCATTCACTAGATCCCTGCAACGTCTATTGTCGGCGACTTCTCCTTTGGCACTGTATATCCTGCTCGTTTACCTCCTCGTCTGTGTTAAAATCCTTCCTTTTTCTTACCCTTATCCTGTCCTTCTCTTCCCATTTTTTCTCCTTTCCAAAAGGCTCCGTAAATCCCGGCATCACACCAGCAACCCTCTTGGCGCTATTTCGTATGGTTGCAGCATTTCTATAGAAACTTGTATTTTTCTGTATACGATTCGATATTTCAGAGCGAAGAGATGTACCTCTGCATCCAATCCGGCCGTAGATCGGACACCATCATGTTCCATCATCAGGGCGGTGTGGATGTTGGCGATGTTGATGCACTGGCCATCAGATTTGAAGTGAGAGTTCCATTATTAATGATGATCATATGATTTTTATTTTATAAACAGGCTCAAACATTAATTATAAAAGTCAGCGGAACGCTTAAGAATAAAAACAATAGTTATAAGAATATGACATTAAAAATATCAAGTTTAATTTGAATTAAGTTAAGTTCGTGATATTCGTGACGTAACTACTGAACCGATTTCGATGTAATTTTGTATGGACATAGGGTTGAGAGGTATAAAATTTCCACCAGAACTCCGTGTTTTAAAGGTTGAGATTTTCCAAAATCCTTTTGTATTTAAACCACGCGGACGAAGTCGCGGGAAAAAGCTACTAGTATTTAACATAACCCAAACGGATCTATCGGAGAAAAATTAGGTGTTATAACACCCTGGGAAGATTTAATCCCCCCCTTAAATTTTCCCTGGATAATAATACCTAAGGAATAATTTATCTTTCAGGTCCCCGTGGACACATTCCCGACTGGGGAGGAAATCGATCGGGTTCTGATGAAGAATGTTCAGTCGCCGGCTGTCAAACGGTAAGGTTTGACTGCTCGAATGTGTCGTTGGCCTATTTAAAATGGGGCTAGCGTCTAATATGTACAAACAAATGTGTTAAGTTAAAATGGTCTCATGGCGTCCAATCTAAGACCCACTTAATTCTAGACCTGTATATCTTTATATGTGATCCGCCCTATAGGTAACATACTTTGTCATAGTATATATTATATCGGCGCAACTACAACAATTAGTATTAAATTAACTGTAATAATTAAATTCTAATTGTTTAAAAACATAAGTTGGACACTTTCATGTTTATTATTTTATTTGTTAAACCAGCTTATTCCAAAAAGCTTACACAACAAAAATGGATCAACAACAAAGCCAAAACAAGGTCAAAACATACAATCGAAAATAGACAACAACAAAAAAAACACGAACAGAAATAAAATTGAATAAAAATATATATATACAAAGAACAAGTGCAGTATATTATGTAAAGAATGAGAATAGAAGTGTGTTTATTACGCTGTGAAATGTCATCGTTATTATTTCGATACGTGGTCTGTGAAATAAACACAAGTGCGGACTTGTCTGCATCATAATAGATGGATGCATTGTGACTCCACTACGGCTAATTGTGAAAATGAAACCTGGCAAATATCAGCGAAGTGTTGTTTTTACGAGTGGTGATGAATTACGAAAACCCTACGGAGACTCTTCTCATTTCAGTATCCTAACCACATTCATACTATCGCTGTACCGCGTGTTCGTCGACCTCTGCTTCACGTATATGGAGATCAACCCGATAGTTGTCACCAACGAGAGGATATACCTGTTGGACTTCATGTGCGCCAAGAACTGGGGTGACGTCACGTTCCCCCCACCATTTGGGAGGGATGCCTACCCGGAGGAGGCGCACATCGCCGATCTGGACGCGAAGAGTGGGGCCAGTTTGAAGGTTTGTTTTTGATAGTCATTTTTCAGGGCCAAAATACATACAAATACTATTTACTTAGATTTTTATACAAGAGCGATACAAAACAAGTCCGCTCGTCACAAGCTCTCGATAGTGAATGAACGCTCTTTTTTTTTTTTTTTGAGTGGGATTCGCTGTTGGCCGTGAGGCCTTTACAGCTCAGCAAAGGGCTGGTTGGTGAGCGGGAGCTCGGCCGAGACTTAAAACTAAATAAAATGCCTTGACTAGCACAAGGGCGTCTCCTGTGAGACTCGAACCTCGGCTTGGGCCGTCAGGGCTGGGGACTGACCTGAAGGGCCTTATCTGGAACTCACAAAGTGTGAGCGAAGCTGAACAGGGACTCCGCCTTCGCCGGCGAAGGTGGTTTTTAAAACCTACATTTCTAATTGGAATTAGCCGCGCGGGCGGCGCAAATCTGTATCGAGCTAATGTGATGTGATCATCCGGATCGGTTTGAAAAATTAAACTTAATTAAACTAAATATTCTTCAAGTGTATCCTGCTGGAGATCGAACCCGGTACCCTCAATTCGGAAGTCTGGTATAATTGGTTTTTTAATATTCCAGTTGACTGTTCTGAACAAATCTGGTCGCATATGGACCATGGTGGCCGGTGGTGGCGCGTCTGTTGTCTATACGGACACGGTGTGCGCGCTGGGCGGTGCCGCCGAGTTGGCCAATTACGGTGAATACTCTGGTGCCCCAACGGAGAGTCAGACAGCTGACTACGCGAAGACAATATTCAGTTTGATGTGCAGGGACAAGCATCCGAATGGCAAGGTAATGTTTGCCTGTATTTTGACTGCTATCAACAGGCATTGTTTTCTATTTCAAGAAATGCCTATTTTACTATAAATAGTATTAGTTTAAGTAACTGGCGCCATCTAGAAAAGCTTTAAGTGCCCCCTCCCCCCCTTGGTAGTAAGAGAAGAGGAAGGAAATGAGAACTGGTAATGTCACCGCTTGGAACACGAGTACAAAAGAATAAATGCTTTGTCACGTAACGCAAGTGTTGCTGGACGTGCCTGTAAATTTACAGCCCCTTTAGATACAGCCTATTTTGCATTCGTTGACTAGCCATACATAAATTTACTGCCTTATGGTACAAAATCTCCGCATTGTCTTTGACCGGCCATAAACAATTTGCAGGTGTTGATAATCGGCGGTGGCATCGCAAACTTCACGAACGTGGCCGACACCTTCCGAGGCATCATCACAGCGATCGAGACGTACAAGGATGCGCTGATACAATACAACATTACATTATTCGTGAGACGTGGTGGACCCAACTATCAGGAGGGACTTAGGTATTCATTTTTTAATTTTATTTCTTTTCAAAGTCAAAGTCAAACAGTCTTATTCATAAAAAGTTATAGCACACTTTAAGTAGAACAAAATTGTATTCGTAAACACATTTTAGCACAAAACAATTCTATAAAGTTATACAGACCCGGAGTCTAGTTTAACAGTGTTATAATTATGGCCGACATCGAACAGCTGATTGTGACGAAGGTCTAAAACAAACCGGATCGAAGGACCATTTGTCTAAGGTTGAATATCGATGTAATAATTATAGATGTCGATACAACTCTGTCGATGTCTCATTATAGTGTACATTTGATATAATAATATGAGACGATAGAGCTTAGAAGAGTAATATATAAAAAAAAGTAAAAAAATAACTTACGTGTTTTCATTGCTTTCCTGCCAATTGTATGATTTAAGCAAAAGATAATAATTATATTTAAATAAAGTAATATAAAATAGAGTTAATTGCTTTTTAATATTTTCAGACAAATGCGTGAAGTTGGTCATCGTCTGCGTATACCCATGTATGTGTTTGGGCCGGAGGCAAACATGACGACCATCGTCGGTTTGGCCCTGGGCCAAGGGCCCATCCCGCCTGACCATCAGTTGGATTACGCACCCAAGCAATTACCTAAACCCCAACCGGCTGTAAGTAATATTTTAATTCTATAGATATTTGTTTTTTTTAACCTAAGTTCTAGAACTACAAAGCTTGTAAAAAATAGTAATAAAAACTTAAACTAATTATGTACCACTGTGCGGTTCGAAGGACCAAACAGCTAAAGATCAATGTATAGGGACTTTCGAGTCCAAATCCATACTAAAATTATAAATGCCAAAGTAAGTGACTCTTTCACGGTTAAACTACTCAACCGATTTCGATAAAATTTAGTATAGCGATAGACTAAACTTTAGGAAAAGATATTGACTTTGTATCGCGAAAAAAGAGGTTGAAATAGGCTACAAAAGTTTGTATAAAATTTTCACCAGATCTCTGCCATTTATAAATAATAGCGGGCAAAAGGTAAATATATTTTGTGGGTTGTCTGGAAGAGATCGCTCAACCGATAAGGCCGCCAACAATGCTCCTACTATGTGTAAATAAACTGAACATGAGAATGCTTACAGCCCGCCCCGAAGATAGAGTTGCCGGAGCTGAGCAATTCGCTCCTGGACTTGGTGTGCTCCCAGGCTACGACCAGGATGGATCTGGGCCAGCAGGTGTCCACCGCTCGGCCGCTGTTCAGCGATCGCACCAAGGCCATCGTTTGGGGCATGCAGAATAGAGCCATACAGGTGTGTACAAATTATATATATATATATCAGCGCAAATATAACAATTAGTCTTTAAGTCGGTGGTGGTTAAACTGCGAAGTAGCCTTGGCCGCGACACTTTATTGGCTGCAATTTTTGGTTAAAACAAATGTGATCCTGACGAAAAGTTAAATAGAAGTTTGATTGGAATTGGAGGTAATCCTGAACCGATATTTCCGAGCATTTGAGCCCAGAAAGGAAAAGTCTCCAAGCTGGCTACCAGGATAAAGTGTAGAGTGTTAGGCATTAAGTTCACCTGGATAAGGAGCATTTGAATAACCTTCGGTTATGATGAGCTCTATGAAGTCACGTCAAACACCAAAGTTTTCACCATTTACAACCAGAATGTGAGGTGGTTAAGAAGAAGGACCAACGAGCTTTATCTCAGTAGCGTTATGGTTACTACCAGACGTTTGATGCACTTAGACTCTGATGCTGAAGATTTGTGGATTATCCTTAAGCTTACAGTAGAACGGTCGTCGTCAAAATTTAAGTAATGTGTGGGTACACCACACAAATACCCTCTCTCCGGTCGACAAAGAGACAAAGGAGGAGAAGGAAAGAAAAAAGAAGCACAGTGTTATTTTGAAAAAGCTAATCATGCTGTTGCCTCGCTTGAGGATGTCTTAATTTTAGTTAACCTTTAAAAGACTTAGGAAGAAATTGGAGAAAAATGCAAATACTGAGAAATTCTGGCTGAAAGAACAAAGAAATTCTTTTGATAATTTAAAGCAAGTTTTATATATATATATATATAATTACAAAAATACAATCGTTGGGGTATTATGATGTCCGTGACAAAACTCGGGTGATAGCTGATGCAAGCCCAGTCGGATTGGGTGCTATCCTTGTCCAAATTGATGGACATGGACCACGCATGATTGCTTTTGGGTATCAAACCCTTACTGATTGTGAGCGAAGATATAGCCAAACCGAGAAGGAGGCTTTGGCATATTTCTATTTGGTAAGGAATTTGACCTTGTCACGGATCACAAACTACTGGAGGTTCTATTTGAAAAGAAAACCAAACCATGTGCACGATATCGAAGCCAGGCTAAAGTAATATCGCTGACCCGTTGTCACGTCTTTGTAAATTGAACAACCATTCGGATGATGAAGATACGCAGGTGTCAGGTCAGGGTACCTTTGCGCGACCTCGGCCAATATCAATGAGCGATATTATAAATGCATCTGAGACTGATAGGGAAATTTCCACTGCTCACTCAGCCCACTCACACAGTAGGTCGAAGGTACGCTGCACGGCATCCTGTGCAGCTTCAAGGTCTTTGTCCGCAACCACGATACATGTGTCGTCTGCAAATTGGTATAGGGAGGACTCCCCTATGGCCTTGCGCATATCATTGCTGTACAATAGATATTCTGTAGGCCCGAGGACAGAGCCTTGCGCCGTGGCCTGTTCTGTTTGGAGGAAAGGGATCTATACAAATAACTGGGACGACTCCGTGAGAAGCTGTAATTTTTTTTTTGTAAAGCCGGGAAATGTTGCCATGAAGGGTCGAAGGTCTGGTGGCCACGCATCGACAAGGATGCAGACCTTTGCATGATTGTGCTTTGGTGGCTTTACCTAGCCCACCAGTGCCTATGAAGAGGCAAGAACTGCCTTTGGGACCATGGATAGATCCATCTAATGAATACCTTCTGGTTGTAATTGATTATAACAGTAGATTTAAAGAAATAAAAGTGACCAAAACTATCTCAAGCGCCCAGATTATAAAAATTTTGAAGGAAATCTTTAGCAGGGTTTCCTGTTTCTATAACAGCCGATAACGAGAAACAGTTTGTAAGTGAAGAGTTCCGCGGATACTGTAGAGAATGCAATATTCGACTTTACAACACCGTCCCATATTGGCCATAGATGAACGGGGAAGTCGAACGACAGAATTGGGATATTTTAAAACGATTGCGTATCAATCAAGCAGAACGGAGAGACATGAAAGATTCTTATACGAATATTTGATGATGTACAATAGTACACCTCACACGGTGACTGGTCGAACACCATCAGAACTGTTTTTCCAACGACAAAATAGGGACAAAATTCCTATATTAGAGAATACAAATGAGAAGAAGGAAGATTTGGATGTGAGAGATAGGCACAGCATTCAAAAGGAAGTAGGCAAGGAATATGGGGACTGGAAGCGGAAAGCTATAGAGTCGGAAAGCCATGGACAAAGCCAATCAATTGGCACCAAATTATAACCCGACTCAGTATACCGTGGAAAGCACCAATGCAGGGGATTGTGTAGTAAGGAACGATGAGACGGGACAATCTTATCGAAGAAATGTCGTTCCCCTAAAGAAGGTCGAAGGGGAATAAAGCTGTAGTACCGGGAAAAGATGACGATGTAGTTGAAGGAGGTTCAGATAAATTATTAAGTGTGTAGTATTTATTATTTGTTAATTTGGTTCGTATACATATTATTAGTTAAATAAAAATAAAATAAAAATGTGTTATGGAAGGGATGTAACGTATGCGCTTGTTAGCGTTACATATATTTTGTCTAATATTTGTACTATTCTCTATATTAATCAACTATTTAGTACTTATATATCTCATTGCATTATTATATATTATGCTTAATTATCTATTGTCAGGATTATAATACATATATAATAGGCAATATCAACCAAAACACAGTAATCATTGTCATAACAGTTGTATTTACTAAAAGTAACTGTTTAATAATAATTTTACAAAAGTACAATCAAGGAATAACACTAACGTTTATCTCGTTTGCCAATCGGACCCAGAATGGCCGCTTACCACAGAAATGACAAAAGCTGTCGAACATTATTCAAAAATGCTTCTAATCAATTCATTTAACCAAAAAGAGGTTCTAATGAATTTATTTCACAATATATATATAATATATATAACATCGTCATACTATATGTAACATCAGTATTAACCATATATGTTACAGTTCATATAACACGCTCATTCGCTGTCTCATTCACCCATACAGACAATCACTGTCTCGTTCGCACCGCGTCAGTTATACCAATGGGGTGAGTAGACTTGTTGGTAGTCTGTCCATTGAGTCCCTTGGTAATATGTATACATAATGATTTTAGTAAGTCTGTTAAAAATAGCCAAATCTACTAAGCTTAACTTTCATAGAGCACATTATTCTGTAATTAATGATCATTTGCAATGCGTCAATTGGCGAAACACTCAACATGTTAATGGAGACATTGATGATATGGTTTCAGCGTTTTTTAACGAGATTGATAATATTGTTAAAGCTCACGTTCCTCGCACGAATATTTCGAATTCAAATTATCCACCGTGGTTTGATAAACTCATCATTAAATTACTTAAAGAGAAAGATAAAATTTGGAAAAAGTTTAGGAAATTTGGGAATCCCCGCGATGGTTTTGAGTTTTAGTTACTTCGTGCACGTTGCGATAAGTTAATCGGCATTAAATACAAAACGTACATAAATAGTGTGGAAAATGATGTAACTAAAAATATAAAATATTTTTGGAAATTCATTAAACGTCAAAGGAAAGAATCACATACAATACCGTAGGAAATGTATCGAGAAAGTAATAAAGCCACATAAATTTGCGATATTGATAATTTATTCGCGACATAGTTTAGTTCAGTGTTTGGTAGTGATATTTGCTCAATAATGTGCCATGTTGGATTTACTGAAAAGGATATAGAAAACAAAATCTAAGCGTTCTATAGGGTGCGGTCTTGATGGTATTCCACCTATTTTTATTATAAGCTGCTTCTCTTCTTTAACAGTACCTCTTAGCTTAATTTTTAATAAGTCATTAGGACTAGGCAAATTTTCTACATCGTGGATAATAGCAAGGATCATACGTGTATTTAAAAAGGGCAAGAAAAATATTGTTGCGAACTACAGAGCGATTTCTATTTTAAAGACTTTTAAGTGGGAGTGCCATGCTGTTACTTAGAGTTTCAGTCGGCCGGAGAAATACCACTCTCTCACAGAAAACCGGCGTGAAGTGATGCAATTGGACTTTGTTCATTTTGTACTCGCGTTTCGTTCGGTGAGTGAGATCTTCCGGTGACCATCTTTTTCCCCTTCCCTCGTCCCTCTCCCCTTTTCTTTAAAGGCCGGCAACGCACTCACGAGCTACCAGCCGCGTGAGTGTCTATGGGCGGTGGCTTCACCTTTATGGTGAGCCGCCTGCTCGTTTGCCCCCTCTTCTATAAAAAAAAAAAAAAGTTTTTTGAATCACTTCTGTGCCCTATACTGAAATCCCATAGTAAAGTTTTTATGGATGCTACTCAGCGTGGTTACTGTACCAAAAGATCTACTGATACCAATCTATTTGAGTATGTAAATTTATTGGCTAATTCCTTGGATAATAGAAAAGAGATCGACACCATTTATATGGACTTTTCTAGTGCTTTCGACAAAGTGAATCATAACGTGCTACTGAAGAAGGTAGTTCGCATATACGGTATCGGTGGGGTAATATTGAAATGGCTTAGCTCATACCGAACAGAGAGAACTCAGTATGTAGCAGTTGGTGGTGCGGTATCGCGATCCTATATCCACCTCAGGAGTTCCACAAGGTTCTCATCTGGGACCTGTTCTATTTACCTTGTTCATGAATGATGTAGGATTGGCTCTTTAACACAGCGATTTGTCTTTATATGCGGATGACATGAAAATCTTTAAAGAAATAAATAGCGCGCGAGATGTGGAAATGCTGCAAAGCGACATTTCTAACATAGAAAGATGGTGTAGTCACAATGGGATGGTTTTAAATACAACTAAATGCTAGCACATCACATTTACTAAAAAAAAAATACCCTTTCCCTCTAAATACGCTTTAAACGGGGGACCTTTGCGGCACGTCAAAGAGATTAGGGATCTGGGAGTTGTGCTCGATTGTAATTTAACATTTATACCCCACATCAATGAAATAATTGGGAGGGCATTTAGAATGCTTGGTTTCATAAAGCGTTCTACTAAATCATTTATTAATTCGTTGGTTCGTTCTGTTTTGGAATTCGGTAGTATTGCTTGGGACCCCATATATTCTGTCCATGAGCAGAGAATAGAGCGAATCAACCGGCATTTCACGAAACATCTGTGCAGTTTGAATAATAACATTAGCTGTAAGTCCGTTTATGAACAAAGACTGGACTTCTTTCATCTACAAACTCTTCGCAGTATTTAAACTCATTAACGGTACCATGGATATGCCAAGTATTTTGAAAAAAGTCGTTTTTTTAATAAATAGAAGCACTAGAGAACGATGTAATCTTTTTTATACCGAGGACAAACGTAGGTTGTCATCGATGAACTGTGTTCTGAGGACAAGCGACGCTGATCCATTTAGTGATTGTCTCTATGTCCTCAGACGTAAATTGTTGCAGACCTTGTTTCGCCAATAGACTCCAATTTAAGAAAGTTCATTTATTGTTTAATTTCTGTGTGTAGAGTTTTCTTTATTTTTTGTTTTATAGATGATTGTTTAGTTGTTTTTTAAAATTGTTCATTGTATACCTGTAATGTCTTGTGTGTGTTTTTTTTGTAATTTGGTTCGGGTTGTGTTTGTATGTGTGTTGTTGGTGTGCCTTATTCAATAAATAAATATAATGTATATTCCATGTAACGTCAATCGATTTCACGACACAAACGAAATTAATTGGTTATGGTTGGTGTAACTTGTATTCCATAGAGTGATTTTTTTCTGTACATCTAACGCCCCTTCAGTGTCGTTATATAGAGTTTACACTATATATTTCGTTTATTAATGTTTTTTTGCCATTTTTTTCATTGATAATTTAAATTAATCTCCGATTTATAACTTTGCACTGACAGACAAAATGTTATTAAAAAAAAAACTAAAGTCTGCAACCTACACACAGTAGTTTAACAGATGTGTTGTCGGTACTTATAAAGTACCCACTTTTATATTTAAAAAAAATCGCAATGTTTTCCCTACCAGCACTGTATTACTTATCTAACTTTTTTTAATATATAAAATAGTCTCTTATTAAACTGTTAAATCTTTTTTTTTCAGGGAATGTTAGACTTTGACTACATATCGCGACGCGCGGAGCCGTCTGTCGTGGCCATTGTCTACCCATTCACAGCTGACCACAAGCAGAAATACTACTTCGGAAATAAGGAGGTTTTCATACCAGGTAATATTTATTTTAATATCAAAAAAATATTCATACAAGTAACTAAGGTACACTTATGAATCGTCAGCAAAATCAATTTCGACTCTACATTGCCAGTTCACAAATCAAGAGCGTAGAGCGGAAGAGAAGAACAATCCTTTCACGGTCATCCCTCTATCGTCAAAGACATTGAGAATTCATATCAAGTCGAGGCTTAGTAGACCTCTGTGGCCGTCCGTTTGATTCACGGGATTTTTACTTTTTTTTTTAGAAATAAATTTGGTGAGAAAAGCACTTTTAGATGAAGCATTTTATAAATTGTCCGATTATTTTGATGATAAAAAAGTTTGGGAATGAATAAGCTCCAGCTCTTAGCTTTAAAAAGTGTACTGGGATCAATTCCAAAATTCGTGCTTCTTCTCAGCTTGGTCGCGTACGAACAGGCTCTGCATAATGCTCCTATGTACCTTAATGAATAAAGATATTTTCAATTTGATTGGCATTTTTATAAACTCAAACTTAAAATATCTTTATTCAAATAGGTCCTTATAAAGACACTTTTGAATCGTCATTAACACTACCATACAGAATGTTTGTTCAACACACCAACAGAAGAAAAAAAACAATAACAGACACATACACACCGATTACATCAAAAATATTTACAAATACTTAAATAAAATACATAAAAAAATGTTTATTTCAATAACATACAGGAACAATATTGAGAATGGGGTCTTACCTAGTATTAACACAAGTAAAACCATTAAAACTAAGACTCAACCTCGCACACTCACACACACAAAAAAACCATTGCACACACTAATACACACACACACTTAAATGCTCGTTCTTCACATAATATACTCCACTTTTTCATATGTATATACTAGCTTTCCGCCCGCGGCTTCGCCCACGTGTAATTTGGTTAAGTATATAGCGATTTTTAATGATCTCGACAGGGCTTTCTTTCACGGGCTAAAATCTTCTTACAATTGGAATTATACATAGCCTGTGTTACTCAGAGATGATGTAGCTTTACAGGATCGGATGATTCGGGGAAATCGAGGGCAACTTTCAAATTAACTTACAGGCAAATACTATTCTGACAATTTTATATTCTGATAGTCATCTTCTTATGTGGATGATCTGATGATGGAAGGTAAATCTCCTCAGCGGTTAAGAGTTGAAAGAAAATTCTTACGAAGTTATGAGTAGGAAATACGTACTTGTGAGGTTATTAGCTTGACCAAATAATAAAAGGTAAACCTCATTAATGTTATGGATGTAGGTGGAAAAATGGATGCGGACAAACGATAAACGTCTCTTCACTCGTTTCCTTTTACTTGTTTGTATAGGTAGTGTTCACTCAAAATAATCATAGGGTAAAACGTTAATGAAAGTTTGAAGTGCATGGTAGTCATTACACAATGGAGCATCTTAATATCGCGATGGATATATTTGGCCTAAGTAGAAGTTCTTTAAAAAAAACTAAGACTTAAGCTCGCACACTCACTCACACAGCAACACCATTGCACACACTGATACACACTCACACACTAAAATGTTCGTACTTTGTTCCACTTGTTCATGTGTATATTTATTTTTATTTATTTTTTTTCTGTTCGTGTTTTTTTGTTATTCTTTTTTCTGATCTTAGATTATATTTCCGGTTCTATTTTAACCTTATTTTGGCTTTATTTTTAATCTATTTTTATTAAACTTTTTGTGATAAGCTGTATAGGTTTAAGAAATAAAAATAATAATAATAATAATAATTTAGTTAATTTAATTTGAGCAAAATATAATAACAAACAAAATAATGGTGTGTGTGTGTTATGTTTAAATAGTCACACCCCAATACAATTATAAACATTCGACTAAGAATATATTGATACAAAATAAGTAACCGAACCGAAACCTTATTAAGGGCATTATTAAAACACGGAAACTATCAATAGTATTAAAGAACAATATCATTATTATTGGTTCAAAGGGAATTATGAACCCGAGATAGACTGTATGAGTGTTTGAAAATGTGTGAGAGTGTGTACAAACATGTTTGAAATTGTGTGGAGTGTGGATATGTGTTTTTTTTTGCCCGTTAATTTTCCATACACCTTTCGGTGACATTCAAAATTCTCGTCTCTCACCCAGTTTTCTGTGACATGGACGTGGCTATGAGGAAGCATCAGGAAGCCACCGTTCTCGTCAACTTTGCATCGCTGAGGTCCGCCTTCGACAGTACCATGCAGGTAATACATACATATATATATATATATATACTTAGTCTTGCCATAAATATTGTTATAAAGAAAAGCACGATTTTTTTTTATACGTAACATTTATTCCTTTCATAGTGAGTTAGTTTAATACATCAATATATAACTATTAAAAATATACAATGTTTATTCGAAGTGGTCTCCATTGGCTGCAATACAGTCTTTTAAACGTTGAGGCCAGTTATCAATAGCAGCACGAACTCTTTCTAGAGGAAAATTCTTCACTGCCAACCGAATGGATCGTCTTAGGGACTCCAAATTATCATGGCGTTTAGAGCAAGCCTTACTCTCTAAAACTGACCATAAATCATAATCCAATGGATTTAGGTCAGGACTTGACGACGGCCAGTTTTCAGTGCTGATAAAGTCCGGAACGTTAGTTTTCAACCAAGATTGGGTGGATCGAGCTCTATGACCCGGTGCCGAGTCTTGTTGAAAGCACCATTCTTTGTTATTGAACATGGTGTTAGTTAAAGGCTTAACTACCGTCTCAAGAATGGTATTTTGATAAACTTGTGCCGACGTTTTAATACCTTTTTCACAAAAATATGGCTCAGTCACCCCTTCATAGCTAACACCCCACCAAACCATCACTGAAGTGGGATAATGCCCACGTTGTACTCTGTTTACTAATTGCGAAGCTTCTTTAGAGCTTCCAGCATAAATACGGTCATTTTGTTTATTAAAATACTGCTCAATTGTAAAAATTTTCTCATCCGTAAACAAAATTTTTTTGTGACCACCCTATTCTTCTTTAAATTATCAGTTAAGAAGTGACCAGTACGTCTCTTATAGGCTGCAAGTCCTAAGTCATCTTTTAATATACGCGACATGGTTCTAGGAGCTATCTTCATCTCCCGAGATAAAATCTTTTGCTTACGGACAGGATTTCTTCGAATTCTTTCCCTAACTGCTTTAATCACCTTTTTCACACGAACGGTACGTGGACGGCCAGATCTTTTTCTGTCACAAACAGAGGAGGTATCATTGTACCTATCAATAGCCCGGTAAACAAACATTTGACTAATACCAAGCGGGTGGAGGGTTTTAAAAATTGCACTTTTCTCCATACCTACTTTATGTAAGGCAATCACAGCGATTCGGTTCTCTTTATCACCCCACTCCATTTTAATATAACAAAATATTTAACAATATAATGGCGCGAAAATAAGAAAACACATCAAGCAATCATATAAAAATGACAGATTCCAAATTCAAACGTAATATTTTCTTTTTTTGAATAGTAACAGTATTTATGGCCAGACTAAGTATATGTGAAACTACCTCTCTAACTACTGAAGGTTGGCAAAGCTTGGTAGCATATTCCATATTCCGGTCCATGATTTTTTTTTTGCCAACTTTCCTTTCACCAGCCATCCATTTGCATCAAGCATGCCAAAGAGCATGGCCGATGCATGATACTATGTTGACAGTGCAATGACGTCGTAAATAAAGCTGATGAATATATTGACGTATATTTTTAACCCACACCATTATTCCGACGTGTTATAATGGCCGGCCTATTATTTAATATTCTTTTTATAACACAATTTTCATACGTTCTCATGTTATTGTGTATTTATTTATTTCATTAAATCTGTCCACCAAACATCTCATGTGCTAAATATATTAACAAAACAAGAAACACGAGATAATTCACAAAACAATTATATGGTAACTTTAAACACATAGGAGATAAAACATAAATGCAACCACAATTAAGTTTTTTTTTTATGGTATTTATAATGCCTCCACGAAAGGTGGACCCAGTCGTCCACATTCACAATACTATTAGTAAAGTCGACATAACCTGTTTGCAGGACCGTTAAACGATTTGCATAGACGAGACGTGGTCATATAAAAATGTCTGTTATGTATGTACGTAATAGTTTTGCTCTTCGTTTTGCGATAAATCACGTTATTAACATATATTTTTTTTAAAAAGTGTGACTTTACGTTGTTTTACTGAGCATACATTCCAACACTTCTATATTGGTTATCGTTAAGGGTATTTTGATTGAAAAGGGCATACTATACCGTAAACGAATATTTAGAGGACAAAGATCCCATTAATGTGTCGGCAATTGGCTCAGCATCGGGACAGTTCAATTCTTGAGTAGCCTCACAATGCTTTAGTTATTTTAATTGTCAGTAACACAATTTTGTATTAATTGTTTATTTTAAAAGAGCAGCTATCGAGTTTCTTGCCGGTATATGCCTTCCGAGCCGGTGGTAGTGTTAATGACGATTCAAAAGTGTCTTTATAAAGACCAGTACTCGTGATCCAAGTGGTAAGATCCAAAGTATCCAAAGAAAAACCCATATTAGGTACTTTGCCACAGGGTGCAGGTTTTTAAAAAAAATATCGTGTTTTTTGTGTTATTTAAACATAATGGATATAAAAATATGAAAGTTAATCAGAATCCTGAGAACAAGACTATAATGTAATGATTTGAAACACTGACCGAGATTTTATATGGTATATTTTTTTTCCAGACAATCTCTTCTATGACATCGCTCTCCTGTTCCTTGCAAGTCCAATGGAGTATGCGCTTAACAAAAACTTATAAAAAAAATGACTACTAAAACACACACTTTGGTAATTGTCAAAATATTTCGTCACAATCAGCTGTTTGATGTCGGCCATATTCATAACGAAGTTTAAGTAGGGTCCGGACCTCTAGAACATTATTTTTTTTCGAGTGATGTGCTAACCGCCCATGGGCACCTGCTAAGCTTTATAGAACAGTTTTGCGCGTTTACGAATATAAATTTTTGACAATCCCAATTAAACTGTGCTATAACTTTTAATTAATAATACCGAAAATTAAGTTTACGAATAAGCTAGATTTAAATAGATTACGATTAATGTCAGAAAACTAAAAAAATAAATAAAAAGATTTGGTCGCCTTGGCAATTTCCTCGCTGTTGTGTCGTATACGCTGAGCGAGAAAAGCACCAGCTCTTGTTTCACCTACTTGATTCCTCAATAAGCGACTTGTGCCCCAAGGTCCATGTCCCCAAAGTTAACAATATCAAAGTTGGCGGAATGACTTTGGTACTTTGACCCTATTTCTGCCTGAAAATCCCGTAATTTAGTTCCAATATACCGTTCTAACCGAATACCGGATTCGTTAAGGCCGAAGTTCGGTTGTGCCGAATGTAAAACGAAGTTCGGCATTCCTACCATTAACAATACGGTAACATGTGTGTCAATGCGACCTCAGAGATCACCTTTCACTTGTAATTTTGTGGCCAACTCGAGGTTTTAATGTTTTATTGTGTAATTTATAACGTCCCAGTTGTTGGCAGAATCAATACTGATTTGATATTGATTTAGTCACAACTAAAACAGATATCGGTTAGCGTTTTTGGGATTCATAAGGTGATTATTGATTTAAAAAGTAGAGGGGGGTGAACGAGTGGGGGGTGACATCAAAACACCTTTTTTTATTAAATGTCCTGACGCCTGCATCTTATATATTTTTACCAAAAAATGATTTTTATATCTCATGTGTCGTGTTCTTTTTAACTGTTAAAAATCACTTCTGGTCATTGATATACTCTGTGGCATAGTAATTAATATCTATCTATATATATATAGTCTATGTCATAATCGAAGGATATTTTTTTTGAAATTGGTTTTATTTAGGTTTTTTTTTTTAAATTTGCCTTATATTTATAGATATATACTCTTGTAATGTTTATTTATAGTTTCAATGGTATCTGTTAGCTTAACACTACGTATAGATTCTGGTATGTATGAGAAACTATTGTAACGATATAACGGAATGTATATTCAGTCTATAACGATTAAGAATCAGAGAATTCTTAGAGAAGACGTAAAATAATCTGAAATTTAATCAGGGGTACGTAAAAAGTGCAAGAATAGTATGTTTTTAGTTTTGCAAGATAAGATTTGAAAAAAAATATTATGATATATAGATACTACATGTAATATGACTTGCTTATATTTCCATGTCATATATCACTCACACGTACGTGTATTGTTATATAAATTATATTAAATAGGGAGTATTTATATGTAACATTGTATAATTATATATTATGCTTAATTATCGTGTTGTGAGGATTGTAATGACAAATGTATTGTTATAATTTGTAGCAAATTGTTTTGCACACAAATGTGGTTAGCTTAAATTTTGCCCTAAAATAAAAATTTAAGAATTTATAAGCTAAAAAGTATGTTTTTTTCTATACAAACAATTCTTTAATACACAAAACACAAGATACATTAAATTAAGTAAAACAGGGAAAACGAGCTAAGTTAAATCCAATAATATAAATAACCCAATATAAGTCACAAAATTCTTTCGAAGGAGAGATTTTAATATGTTTATTTTATTGGTGCTTTGTTCTGTTTACTGAGGAAATCAGCGGACAATGCGGACTTTAAAGGTAACTCTTTCAAGCTAACATGCAGATAATAGAAAAAATATAATTCAATTATTTCTACAGAACACACTTGTTATTGTGAATAATTATATAACTGGAACACTGTCATAAGTAATGTTTTATTATGTATTGCGTCAGAGGTCAGAGGTATCATGAAACTAGGGACGCCTAACTAATAACTATTTTATAACACTAATCAATCGTTCATGTACCAAGCCGAACTTTTTTGCCGGGAACCGAACCTACTGAATGTGTATGTTTTTAAACTGTGGAGATAAATAATATACATGCGTTGTGATTGTGAAAACCTATGCGCGATGAGCGCTATACAACGGTATTAAAAACAAGTTGAGCTGACGCGGCTCTCACACATTCCGGGTCCGACAGCCGTCCAGTGCGGTTGTGTTGCGCAGTTGCTCCCGCCATTTGACTTGTCGAGTGGCGTGTTCAATTGTTCAGTGCTTAAGCGCTGGGTGGTTATCCACTCAGAATTTTTTATTCTAGCCCGACGCAAGCTGCACCGAGGTCTCCCCGTCTGCCAGGTCCCTGGCGTTCGAGCGGCATCCGAGCAGCAGTGAAGTTTATGATTAACGCGGGTTTACCTGCGGTCGATCTTCCAACCACCTAACGGTGCCAAACGGTTGAAATCGATTAACGCTTAGGCGGGAGTGTTGTTCGAGGGCAGCACCCGTGCCTTTTTCAAGGCGCGTTAACCTCGCCTGCTTCCATCAAGTCCCTGTGTGTGGGCGGAGCCTCTCAGTAGGCATTGCCACGGGGCGTAGGTACTCCAACTGCGCTCTAGCCACCGTCTGCACACACAGGGTCCACTGTTGGACGGGTCCCAGTCGCACATCCGTGGGGGTTCAGCCATCACGACCCCCCCACGGGCTGGTTAGGTCAGCGACACAAAAAGTCTCGTCCGCTATCACCAGCGAAGACTTTACACCTAGGGAATACATAGCTTAGGTACTCACACGCAGGTTTAGGTACACACTGCCAAGCTGCGGGCCTTAAGCTTCGCAGATGGCGGACACCGAACGCCCTCCCGACTACGACTATGCAGCGGAAGACGACAGTGAGGTAGAAGACCTCAACGCCGAGCTAGCGCGGCACTACAGGCGGTTCTACGTCTTCGTGCAGCGACGACACCCGGCGACTGTCCGCCTTTGGAACAGCCGGTCTCCCCTGGGATCACGGTCGCCGTCTCCCCCGCGTTCCCCGACCCCAGAGCCAGAGCCAGAACCTATGCAGCTCGGACCTGCATACGCTTTTTTTTTTTTTTTTTTTTTTTTTTTTTTTTTTTTTATCTCGCTGTTGGCCAGGAGGCCTTTACAGCTCAGCTCGGGCTGGTTGGCGAGCTTAGCTCAGCCGTGACAAATTTGGTTTGCCGTGACTTGCGCAAGGGCGTCTCCTGTGAGACTCGGACCTCGGCTTGGGCTGTCACGGGGGGGACTAGCCTGAGGGGCTGGACGGAAGCTCACTGTAGGAGTGAGCGACACTTGAAACAAGGGACCACGCCTTCGCCGGCGAAGGCGGTTTTTAACCCTAGCTCTCCTATCTGATTGTTTGGCCGCGCGGGCGGCATCTAGTGTGTTATTAGCTACAGTAATGGGATCGTCCGGATCCATTAGGGCGTGTCGAGGCCTTTTTTGTCTATTTTTGTACTGTGTCTTGCGTACCGGGTACGACGTGTATTTGCGCACTAAGGGGTTGGGATGGTTTTTAGCCTTGTCAAAGTAGCGGATCGACGCTTCCTTCATCCATTGGGCTATGGTAGGGAGTTCTAGGTCGTAGTGGAGGTCTACGTTTCTCACATACATGGGCGCTCCAGTTGCTATTCTGATGAACCGCATTTGGATTGCTTGCAGTTTGTGGATGTTGGTGGGAGCGCAATGCGCGAAAACTACGCTTGCGTAGGTCATGCATGGACGGACACATGCTTTGTACAGGGTAACCTTGTGTCTGAGCGACATTTGGCTCCTTTTGTTGAGAAGGAAGTGGAGTCGGGACAGGACGAACGCGGCCTTATTCCGAACTGCGGTAGTGTGCTTGTTGAACGACAAGCCTCTGTCTAATGTGACACCTAGGTATTTAATCGTCTTGCGCCACGGGATGGTTTTACCAAATAGAGTTAGCTCTTTCGGTTCTTGATAGTATTGATTTTCCCGGTTATTGCGAGTGAAGATGATCGCACCGCTTTTCTCCGGGTTAATATGAATACCCCATTTCCGAAACCATTCCCCTAGGGTGGTGGCTGCGGATTGGAGTCGGTCTACGATGACCCGCCTGTCTCTGTTGGAAGTGTACAGAGCGGTGTCGTCGGCGTAAAGAGCTAACTCTACTTTAGGGGTTCGAGGAATATCGCTAGTGAATAGCGAAAATAGGAGCGGCGCGAGGACTGAGCCTTGAGGGACTCCGGCCTTTATGGGTCTTGGAGAGGAGAGGGTTCCTTCTACGCGATAGCGAAAGGAGCGCTCGGACAAGAAATCGTGTACAATACGAATTAGTCTTAGAGGCACTTGGAGGTGATAAAGCTTGTAAATCAAGCCGTTGTGCCAGACCTTGTCGAACGCCTTCGCTATATCGAAGAAGAGGGCCCCCGTGGGCGTTTGGCGTTTCACGGTGCAGAGTCCAGAGAGGACGTGCTCCGTGATTCGGTGGACTTGGTGGACGCAAGAGTGGGCTGGTCTGAATCCAAACTGCTCGTCGGGAATAAGGCCGTTTTCGTATGCGTAGTCGGAGAGGCGTATTTTGACTACTTTCTCATACAGCTTACTCAGCGTGTTGAGAAGACTTATGGGGCGGTAACTAGATGGGTCGTTACGGGGCTTGCCTGGTTTGTGAATGCCTATCACAATTGCCTCTTTCCACTGCGCCGGGAAGGTGCAGTTTTCAAGGAGGCAGTTGAAAATGGCTACTAGAAGGCATATCAGGTGGGGCGGGAGGCATCTAATCACTTTATTTGAGATTCCGTCTAGACCTGGCGATTTCCGAGGGCGCGAGTCTCTAATAAGGGCTTTGATTTCGTCTACCGATGTTTTAGGGAGTGGGTCGTTCGGAAGGGGCATGGAGACTATTCGTTCCACTTCGCGGTTCACCTGCTCAACATGCGTTGTGTCAGAGTGCTCAAGGTTGGGGGTGCACTGCTCTTCGAGTTTGACTGCCAAGCACTCGGCTTTTTCGTCGTCGTCAAACGCGTCGGGCATGTTTGGCCGCTTGAGAGGCGGCATAGAGGTGAACGTGTCTATTTTGCGGGATTTTGCTAAAGACCAATAGGCCGTGTGCGAGGGGGTTAGTTCGCTAGTGAAGCGATCCCAGCGTTCGTTTCGAAGTTCGCGCATTCGTTCTTTGACTGCGCGCTGCACTGCGCGTAGTGCTCTGCGATTGTCAGGCGTCGGCGCCTTGCCGAACGCGCGCGTGGCCGCATTCTTCTCGGTCAACAGTCGCCTAGCGTCTGGCGGAAGCTCCCAGCGTTGAGTAAACTCATCTGGAATCATCCGGGACGCTTCGGCAACCTTGGACTGAATGTGTCTGGTGACCGAGGAGATAGCGGCCAGCGCTTGGTCGGCAGAGACGAGAGTGTCGGGAATGCTGTTGAGGTCGGCAGCGTCCACGGGCTTGAGGGCCTCGCTTAGCTTTTGCAAGTCGAGGATGGGTTTGAGCCTCCTCTCAAAGGTGTCCGGTGGTCCGAGTTCGTAGTGGACCGGGAAGTGGTCAGAGTCTAATTCGTGTAGCACCTCTACGCTCCGCAGCTGGAGTGCTACGTTTCGCAGAGCCGCTACGTCCAAGACATCGGTTGAGAGAAGGCCCATTGGTCCTACGGCTTGACGCGTGGGCTGGATGGGGCCCAGGACGTTGAAGTTGAGTACGTCAACGAGCCTGTTGAGAGCTAATCCATTAGGATTATTTTTGGCGCTATTCCAGTTCTCGTGTTTGCAGTTGAGGTCCCCGAGTATTACTACCGAGGGCCCCATTCCAAACAGAGCTTTGAGATCGCTCTCGAGAACTGTCCTACTGGGTGATAGGTAGGCCGAGACTACTATTATTGGCTGATGGCCGGACATTGCCACGCGGACGGCTGAGCATTCGATATTAGCTAGAGGCGGGGGATCGAGCGGCGCGCAGTGCAGTGCTCGTCTATAATACAGGATGGTACCGCCTAATCGTGAGTCAGTTCGATCGTTGCGAACTGCGACGTAATTCGCGAATCTAGGAGTGCGAACGCTGGGCTTAAGAAATGATTCCTGAACTAGAAAAATGTCTATTTCGCGGTGGGAGAGAAAAACCTGAACCAAATCGGACTGCCGCTTGAGTCCGTTGGCGTTAAATGTCACTAAGGACAATGAATGTGGCTTGAGCCTATGCGCGTTTGTACCTATTTCGGTGTGTTAGGTTTCACGAATTGCCGAATAGAACTGAGGAGTTCGGCATACTCCGCGCACACATATAATTTTGCGTCAACACTCGCTGACGTGTATGCTCTTTGGAAGGCTAAAAGAGCGTCTATATCTATGGCGTTAATTACGCCAATCGCCAGGTCCATGGCACTTTTTGCCTCCTGGGCTACCGCCGTGGTTTGGGGGCGGGGGGTCTTCGCGGGGGGGCGCTCGCATCTTTTTCCAATTGGAATCTTCGTTGGGACGAAGTTTCCCATTGGAATGTCCATGAGGGCTGGGATCGGGATCGGTTCGGTAGTTGGGGGTTCTACCGGGGGACTAGGGTGGATTGGGAGGGATGGGTATACCTCCTGTGTTATTGCAGGAGGTGGTGGACCCACGGGGGCGTCCCGGGGCTTCCACGCGTTTTGTGCGGGGGCTGGGGCGGGGACGAATTTTTCCTTTGCGGCCGCGGGCCGCCGGTCCGCACCGGGCCTAGCCGAGCGCCTGCTCGCCTTTCCGCCCGCCTTGGGGGCCCTAGGGCAGCCGCGATAACTCGCGGGGTGGCCCTGTTGCCCGCAAAGCACGCAGGAAGGCGGCTCAGCGCATGGCAGTGTCCGAGTGCAGTCGGCGGTCCCGTGGTCGCCTAGGCACTTGACACAACGCGCACGCGCAAAACAATTGCGCGCCGCGTGCCCGTACAGCTGACAGCGGTGACACTGTCGCGTAAAGGAGTGTTTGAGGGGTGTTTCCACCTTTAGGCCCGAGAGCTTACAGCACTCGGCCAGGTTAAATATTTTCTTCCCATGGGCGGAAAGTTCAAGCACTACGAGGACCATGTCGTAGGCTTGTTTGTTGGTCCGGTTTAGCATACGGAATACCTCTTTTACGGGGTATCCCTGCTCTATGAGGTCCGTCTGAACGATGGACGAGTCGATCTCCTTGGGGATGCCTCGGATCACAACTCTGAGAACACGTTCCTCGGGAAGAGGGAACGTGTGGCCTCCTATGCCTTCTGTGCGAAGGTATGAAGTTAGAAAGCGGTGGTGGGCGGGGTCGTACACTTGCACGCAGATGTTGTCGCGCAGTGTTTTCGCCTTATATGTGATGGATTTTTTATCCATCAGGGCGGACAGGGAGGGCCAAATACTTTTGTCCCGGACGTAGACGGGGGGAGGGGCTTTGATGCGATCCTGTTTCGCGGGTGTGGGATATGGTGTGGGAGAGGGCGCGGACTTTGAACCCGCAGCCGACTGGGAAGCCGGATGCGTGTTGCGTTTGGCGGGAGGGTCTTGAGGCGAGTTGGGTGCTCGCCTCTTTTTATTTTTGCGACTTTTGACAGTTTTAAAACCGTCGGAGTCGGAATCGCATGAGGACGCGGACGCCTCAGCGCTGGTGGAGTACGCGGAACGTACTGACATGGCGGACGCGGGTCGCCCGGCCTCTGATTGGCCGCCGTTGCTTATGTCCAGAGAGCGCGGGGCCTGCGCGGGGGCCTCAGAATCATTAGTCGGTTCGGGAGTTTTACAGGCCTTCGCGGGGGCCGAGTTTATTTTTTCCAGAATATTTTTACGCGCGGCCTTCGCGGGGGCCGGAGGGGAGGGCTTTGTCGGATTCGCGGGGACCCTCGCGGGGGCCCTGTCTTGCGGGGATGGGGAGCGCGGAGAGTCCGCGTTTTTGTTGAATTCCCGCTCTAGGTCGGGAAACCTATGTCGGAAAAACTCCAACAACCTATCTTTGTATCCTATATCGGGGGGGGGGTGTGTCGTCTGCCATCTGCGTAGCTGAAGGCACGCAGTGTGGCAGTGTGTACCTAAACCTATGTGTGTGTACCTAAGCTGTGTATTCCCTAGGTGTAAAGTCTTCGCTGGTGATAGCGGACGAGACTTTTTGTGTCGCTGACCTAACCAGCCCGTGAGGGGGTCGTGATGGCTGAACCCCCACGGATGTGCGACTGGGACCCGTCCAACAGTGGACCCTGTGTGTGCAGACGGTGGCTAGAGCGCAGTTGGAGTACCTACGCCCCGTGGCAATGCCTACTGAGAGAGGTCATTCCGGGTCCGACAGCCGTCCAGTGCGGTTGTGTTGCGCAGTTGCTCCCGCCATTTGATTAGTCACGTGGCGTGTTCAATTGTTCAGTGCTAAAGCGCTGGGTGGTTATCAACTCAGAATTTTTATTCTAGCCCGACTCAAGCTGCACCGAGGTCTCCCCGTCTGCCAGGTCCCTGGCGTTCGAGCGGCATCCGAGCAGCAGTGAAGGACTGCAGTATATGATTAACGCGGGTTTACCTGCGGTCGATCTTCCAACCACCTAACGGTGCCAAACGGTTGGAATCGATTAACGCTTAGGCGGGAGTGTTGTTCGAGGGCAGCACCCGTGCCTTTTTCAAGGCACGTTAACCTCGCCTGCTTCCATCAAGTCCCTGTGTGTGGGCGTAGCCTCTCAGTAGGCATTGCCACGGGGCGTAGGTACTCCAACTGCGCTCTAGCCACCGTCTGCACACACAGGGTCCACTGTTGGACGGGTCCCAGTCGCACATCCGTGGGGGTTCAGCCATCACGACCCCCTCACGGGCTGGTTAGGTCAGCGACACAAAAAGTCTCGTCCGCTATGACCAGCGAAGACTTTACACCTAGGGAATACACAGCTTAGGTACACACACATAGGTTTAGGTACACACTGCCACACTGCGTGCCTTCAGCTACGCAGATGGCAGACGACACACCCCCCCCCGATATAGGATACAAAGATAGGTTGTTGGAGTTTTTCCGACATAGGTTTCCCGACCTAGAGCGGGAATTCAACAAAAACGCGGACTCTCCGCGCTCCCCATCCCCGCAAGACAGGGCCCCCGCGAGGGTCCCCGCGAATCCGACAAAGCCCTCCCCTCCGGCCCCCGCGAAGGCCGCGCGTAAAAATATTCTGGAAAAAATAAACTCGGCCCCCGCGAAGGCCTGTAAAACTCTCGAACCGACTAAGGATTCTGAGGCCCCCGCGCAGGCCCCGCGCTCTCTGGACCTAAGCAACGGCGGCCAATCAGAGGCCGGGCGGCCCGCGTCCGCCATGTCAGTACGTTCCGCGTACTCCACCAGCGCTGAGGCGTCCGCGTCCTCATGCGATTCCGACTCCGACGGTTTTAAAACTGTCAAAAGTCGCAAAAATAAAAAGAGGCGAGCACCCAACTCGCCTCAAGACCCTCCCGCCAAACGCAACACGCATCCGGCTTCCCAGTCGGCTGCGGGTTCAAAGTCCGCGCCCTCTCCCACACCATATCCCACACCCGCGAAACAGGATCGCATCAAAGCCCCTCCCCCCGTCTACGTCCGGGACAAAAGTATTTGGCCCTCCCTGTCCGCCCTGATGGATAAAAAATCCATCACATATAAGGCGAAAACACTGCGCGACAACATCTGCGTGCAAGTGTACGACCCCGCCCACCACCGCTTTCTAACTTCATACCTTCGCACAGAAGGCATAGGAGGCCACACGTTCCCTCTTCCCGAGGAACGTGTTCTCAGAGTTGTGATCCGAGGCATCCCCAAGGAGATCGACTCGTCCATCGTTCAGACGGACCTCATAGAGCAGGGATACCCCGTAAAAGAGGTATTCCGTATGCTAAACCGGACCAACAAACAAGCCTACGACATGGTCCTCGTAGTGCTTGAACTTTCCGCCCATGGGAAGAAAATATTTAACCTGGCCGAGTGCTGTAAGCTCTCGGGCCTAAAGGTGGAAACACCCCTCAAACACTCCTTTACGCGACAGTGTCACCGCTGTCAGCTGTACGGGCACGCGGCGCGCAATTGTTTTGCGCGTGCGCGTTGTGTCAAGTGCCTAGGCGACCACGGGACCGCCGACTGCACTCGGACACTGCCATGCGCTGAGCCGCCTTCCTGCGTGCTTTGCGGGCAACAGGGCCACCCCGCGAGTTATCGCGGCTGCCCTAGGGCCCCCAAGGCGGGCGGAAAGGCGAGCAGGCGCTCGGCTAGGCCCGGTGCGGACCGGCGGCCCGCGGCCGCAAAGGAAAAATTCGTCCCCGCCCCAGCCCCCGCACAAAACGCGTGGAAGCCCCGGGACGCCCCCGTGGGTCCACCACCTCCTGCAATAACACAGGAGGTATACCCATCCCTCCCAATCCACCCTAGTCCCCCGGTAGAACCCCCAACTACCGAACCGATCCCGATCCCAGCCCTCATGGACATTCCAATGGGAAACTTCGTCCCAACGAAGATTCCAATTGGAAAAAGATGCGAGCGCCCCCCCGCGAAGACCCCCCGCCCCCAAACCACGGCGGTAGCCCAGGAGGCAAAAAGTGCCATGGACCTGGCGATTGGCGTAATTAACGCCATAGATATAGACGCTCTTTTAGCCTTCCAAAGAGCATACACGTCAGCGAGTGTTGACGCAAAATTATATGTGTGCGCGGAGTATGCCGAACTCCTCAGTTCTATTCGGCAATTCGTGAAACCTAACACACCGAAATAGGTACAAACGCGCATAGGCTCAAGCCACATTCATTGTCCTTAGTGACATTTAACGCCAACGGACTCAAGCGGCAGTTCGATTTGGTTCAGGTTTTTCTCTCCCACCGCGAAATAGACATTTTTCTAGTTCAGGAATCATTTCTTAAGCCCAGCGTTCGCACTCCTAGATTCGCGAATTACGTCGCAGTTCGCAACGATCGAACTGACTCACGATTAGGCGGTACCATCCTGTATTATAGACGAGCACTGCACTGCGCGCCGCTCGATCCCCCGCCTCTAGCTAATATCGAATGCTCAGCCGTCCGCGTGGCAATGTCCGGCCATCAGCCAATAATAGTAGTCTCGGCCTACCTATCACCCAGTAGGACAGTTCTCGAGAGCGATCTCAAAGCTCTGTTTGGAATGGGGCCCTCGGTAGTAATACTCGGGGACCTCAACTGCAAACACGAGAACTGGAATAGCGCCAAAAATAATCCTAATGGATTAGCTCTCAACAGGCTCGTTGACGTACTCAACTTCAACGTCCTGGGCCCCATCCAGCCCACGCGTCAAGCCGTAGGACCAATGGGCCTTCTCTCAACCGATGTCTTGGACGTAGCGGCTCTGCGAAACGTAGCACTCCAGCTGCGGAGCGTAGAGGTGCTACACGAATTAGACTCTGACCACTTCCCGGTCCACTACGAACTCGGACCACCGGACACCTTTGAGAGGAGGCTCAAACCCATCCTCGACTTGCAAAAGCTAAGCGAGGCCCTCAAGCCCGTGGACGCTGCCGACCTCAACAGCATTCCCGACACTCTCGTCTCTGCCGACCAAGCGCTGGCCGCTATCTCCTCGGTCACCAGACACATTCAGTCCAAGGTTGCCGAAGCGTCCCGGATGATTCCAGATGAGTTTACTCAACGCTGGGAGCTTCCGCCAGACGCTAGGCGACTGTTGACCGAGAAGAATGCGGCCACGCGCGCGTTCGGCAAGGCGCCGACGCCTGACAATCGCAGAGCACTACGCGCAGTGCAGCGCGCAGTCAAAGAACGAATGCGCGAACTTCGAAACGAACGCTGGGATCGCTTCACTAGCGAACTAACCCCCTCGCACACGGCCTATTGGTCTTTAGCAAAATCCCGCAAAATAGACACGTTCACCTCTATGCCGCCTCTCAAGCGGCCAAACATGCCCGACGCGTTTGACGACGACGAAAAAGCCGAGTGCTTGGCAGTCAAACTCGAAGAGCAGTGCACCCCCAACCTAGAGCACTCTGACACAACGCATGTTGAGCAGGTGAACCGCGAAGTGGAACGAATAGTCTCCATGCCCCTTCCGAACGACCCACTCCCTAAAACATCGGTAGACGAAATCAAAGCCCTTATTAGAGACTCGCGCCCTCGGAAATCGCCAGGTCTAGACGGAATCTCAAATAAAGTGATTAGATGCCTCCCGCCCCACCTGATATGCCTTCTAGTAGCCATTTTCAACTGCCTCCTTGAAAACTGCACCTTCCCGGCGCAGTGGAAAGAGGCAATTGTGATAGGCATTCACAAACCAGGCAAGCCCCGTAACGACCCATCTAGTTACCGCCCCATAAGTCTTCTCAACACGCTGAGTAAGCTGTATGAGAAAGTAGTCAAAATACGCCTCTCCGACTACGCATACGAAAACGGCCTTATTCCCGACGAGCAGTTTGGATTCAGACCAGCCCACTCTTGCGTCCACCAAGTCCACCGAATCACGGAGCACGTCCTCTCTGGACTCTGCACCGTGAAACGCCAAACGCCCACGGGGGCCCTCTTCTTCGATATAGCGAAGGCGTTCGACAAGGTCTGGCACAACGGCTTGATTTACAAGCTTTATCACCTCCAAGTGCCTCTAAGACTAATTCGTATTGTACACGATTTCTTGTCCGAGCGCTCCTTTCGCTATCGCGTAGAAGGAACCCTCTCCTCTCCAAGACCCATAAAGGCCGGAGTCCCTCAAGGCTCAGTCCTCGCGCCGCTCCTATTTTCGCTATTCACTAGCGATATTCCTCGAACCCCTAAAGTAGAGTTAGCTCTTTACGCCGACGACACCGCTCTGTACACTTCCAACAGAGACAGGCGGGTCATCGTAGACCGACTCCAATCCGCAGCCACCACCCTAGGGGAATGGTTTCGGAAATGGGGTATTCATATTAACCCGGAGAAAAGCGGTGCGATCATCTTCACTCGCAATAACCGGGAAAATCAATACTATCAAGAACCGAAAGAGCTAACTCTATTTGGTAAAACCATCCCGTGGCGCAAGACGATTAAATACCTAGGTGTCACATTAGACAGAGGCTTGTCGTTCAACAAGCACACTACCGCAGTTCGGAATAAGGCCGCGTTCGTCCTGTCCCGACTCCACTTCCTTCTCAACAAAAGGAGCCAAATGTCGCTCAGACACAAGGTTACCCTGTACAAAGCATGTGTCCGTCCATGCATGACCTACGCAAGCGTGGTTTTCGCGCATTGCGCTCCCACCAACATCCACAAACTGCAAGCGATCCAAATGCGGTTCATCAGAATAGCAACTGGAGCGCCCATGTATGTGAGAAACGTAGACCTCCACTACGACCTAGAACTCCCTACCATAGCCCAATGGATGAAGGAAGCGTCGACCCGCTACTTTGACAAGGCTAAAAACCATCCCAACCCCTTAGTGCGCAAATACACGTCGTACCCGGTACGCAAGACACAGTACAAAAATAGACAAAAAAGGCCTCGACACGCCCTAATGGATCCGGACGATCCCATTACTGTAGCTAATAACACACTAGATGCCGCCCGCGCGGCCAAACAATCAGATAGGAGAGCTAGGGTTAAAAACCGCCTTCGCCGGCGAAGGCGTGGTCCCTTGTTTCAAGTGTCGCTCACTCCTACAGTGAGCTTCCGTCCAGCCCCTCAGGCTAGTCCCCCCCGTGACAGCCCAAGCCGAGGTCCGAGTCTCACAGGAGACGCCCTTGCGCAAGTCACGGCAAACCAAATTTGTCACGGCTGAGCTAAGCTCGCCAACCAGCCCGAGCTGAGCTGTAAAGGCCTCCTGGCCAACAGCGAGATCCCCCTCCAAAAAAAAAAAAAAAAAAAAAAAAAAAAAAAAAAAAAAAAAAAAAAAAAAAAAAAATGCCTACTGAGAGGCTACGCCCACACACAGGGACTTGATGGAAGCAGGCGAGGTTAACGTGCCTTGAAAAAGGCACGGGTGCTGCCCTCGAACAACACTCCCGCCTAAGCGTTAATCGATTCCAACCGTTTGGCACCGTTAGGTGGTTGGAAGATCGACCGCAGGTAAACCCGCGTTAATCATATACTGCAGTCCTTCACTGCTGCTCGGATGCCGCTCGAACGCCAGGGACCTGGCAGACGGGGAGACCTCGGTGCAGCTTGAGTCGGGCTAGAATAAAAAATTCAGAGTTGATAACCACCCAGCGCTTTAGCACTGGACAATTGAACACGCCACGTGACTAATCAAATGGCGGGAGCAACTGCGCAACACAACCGCACTGGACGGCTGTCGGACCCGGAATGCGACCTGCATACGCTTCCGCGCAAGCACTCCTCGCGCGCGACTCCCTCCCCCCGGCCCCCGCGCAGGCCTCGCGCAATAGTCAATTGGAATTGTTGGTCCCCGCGAAGACCCAAATAACCGAACCCTCTGCGGCCTCCGCGCAGGCCCCGTGCCCTTCGATCCCCGAAATTCCCTCCGACAGGGAATCGCGAAAAAGCAAAAGAATGCTCGATAGTGACGACGACCAATCAGAGGCCGGGCGCTCAGTCGCCATGTCATGTCAGTCCGCAGCGTCTAATTCAGACACTGACTCCGATTCCGACGGTTTTAAGACCGTACAAAACCGAAAAAACAAAAAGAGGCGTGCTCCCAACACCCCTCTCGACCCTCCTCCTAAACGGAACACGCACCCAGCTTCCCAGCAGGCTGCGGGTTCGAAAACCGCGCCATCTCCCGCCCCTTATCCCAAGCCCGCGAAACAAGATCGCACTAAAGCCCCTCCCCCTGTTTACGTCAGGGACAAAAGTATTTGGCCCTCTCTGTCCGCCTTGATGGACAAAAAGTCCATCACATACAAGGCGAAAACACTGCGCGACAACATCTGCGTGCAAGTGTACGACCCCGCCCACCACCGTTTTTTAACCTCGTACCTTCGCTCAGAAGGCATAGGAGGCCACACGTTCCCTCTTCCCGAGGAACGAGTCCTTAGTGTCGTGATCCGAGGCATTCCCAAGGAGATCGACTCTTCTACCGTTCAATCGGATCTAATAAATCAGGGATACCCCGTGAAGGAGGTATTCCGCATGTTACACCGCAGCTCAAAGCAGGAATACGACATGGTTCTTGTCGTCCTAGAGCTTTCAGCGCGCGGCAAAAAGATATTCAACCTCAGTGAGTGTTGTAAACTCTCTGGGCTTAAGGTGGAAACACCTATCAAGCACTCATACACCAGACAGTGTCACCGCTGTCAGTTGTACGGGCACGCGGCGCGCAATTGTTTTGCGCGTGCGCGTTGCGTTAAGTGCCTAGGCGATCACGGGACCGCCGACTGCACACGGACACTGCCATGCGCCAAGCCGCCTTCCTGCGTGCTTTGCGGGCAACAGGGCCACCCCGCGAGTTATCGCGGCTGCCCTAGGGCCCCCAAGGCGAGCGGAAAGGGAAGCAAGCGCGTGCCAAGGTCCGGTGCAGAGAAGCGTCCTCCCGCGCCCCCCAAGGAAACTTACGTCCCAGCCCCCCCTCCCACTATCAACCCGTGGAAAGCTCCACAAAATTCGGCGGAAGTGCCTCCCACTAACCCGCCATTGCCGGCGGAGCCCATAAAACCTATTCCTTCCCTTATGAGTATCCCAATAAGGAAACCCGGCCCTCAGATGCCCCTTCCCCCCGCCACTGCGACGACGCTTACGGCTCACGCCAGCGAAGTCCGCAGTGCGGTGCACCTAGCCCTCAGTGTCATAGACGCTGTAGACATCGACGCCCTGCTAGCGTTTAAACACTCGTACAGTGCGGCTGACAGTGTTGACGCTAAGTTGGGAGTAATTATAGAAAACGCCGGACTCCTTAGTGCAGTCCGGAAGTTTGCTAGGCCATCGTAAGGCCTAGTCGCGACATATTTACACAGGTACGCCACGCCTTAAACCGATCCGGATGATCACATCACATTAGCTAGATACAGATTTGCGCCGCCCGCGCGGCTAATTCCAATTAGAAATGTAGGTTTTAAAAACCGCCTTCGCCGGCGAAGGCGGAGTCCCTGTTCAGCTTCGCTCACACTTTGTGAGTTCCTGATAAGGCCCTTCAGGTAAGTCCCCAGCCCTGACGGCCCAAGCCGAGGTTCGAGTCTCACAGGAGACGCCCTTGTGCTAGTCAAGGCATTTTATTTAGTTTTAAGTCTCGGCCGAGCTCCCGCTCGCCAACCAGCCCGAGCTGAGCTGTAAAGGCCTCACGGCCAACAGCGAGATCCCACTCCCAAAAAAAAAAAAAAAAATGACGCGGCTCTCGTGCGATGCCACACCATCGCTAACGACCAATCAGCGTCGAGATGTCCACGCGAGTGGCTTGTGATTTGAATTTCGAATCGAGTTTAATGCTTTTTTTTCTCGTTGCCAGCTCGCGAACGCGCGAATTGGCGGGGATATTTAAATTGTGAATTATGTGTGATTTGTTTGAATTTAGAATTTAAAATTGTAACCACAGATAAGCACGCCAATGATTATAGTTTTTTTCGTTTCGGTAATTCGAATTTGGAATTACGTTTTAAAACTATTAAACCTTTTTGTTTAAATTTCCAAGGTACTATACCTAATCTGTGTTTAACTATTTGAATTAGGAATATCACACCTCAAGACAAACAAGCGAATGGCTTGGCCATTTGAATATGTCTATATGAGATTAACATCTAATCTAATATATAAAATTCTCGTGTCACAGTTTTCGTTCCCTTACTCCTCCGAAACGGGTTGACCGATTCTCCTGAAATTTTTTGAGCATATTGAGTAGGTCTGAGAATCGGCCACATTTTAAAAAAAAAATTTTTGCAAAGTGACGTTTGTCGGGATCAGCTAGTTATGAAAGAAATATGACCGGACTATTTAAATTTAAGCATTACGTGTGTTTTTTTCTTCGATAAAATCGTACACGAACGAAGATGTCAGATTATGTCACTTGTTAGTCTAAAAAATCGATTGTCAGCTAAATGACGCTATTTTATGTAAATTATTTTATTGTTAATATAATCACGAAACATTTTTACCAAGAAAATATCTCAGCCAAGGTGGTCACGCTTTGGTCATCAAGTTAATTTTAAGCAAATCATAATTATTAATGAGATTTTTACGCCTCGGGTGGCAGTGAAGGTTCCATATAAATTAAAAGTATCATTATTCGCAGTTCGTAACATTCTATATTCAAATTTATAAATTTTTGACATATATATTGTCTATGTGATATTGGATCTGTGAACCCCGATTTTTCCCGCCATTACGCGATCGCCTTTTAAAGAGTTTAAAATATTTTATTTCAACAATTAGTTCGAACCAGTTTCAACCATGTTTTATAGGAGAATGTTTATTTATTGTGTGTGTTGCCTCTGTTTAATAAAAAAAACACTACTACAGCAACGAAAAGGATTTATTCAAATTAAATAATGTATGTAAGAAATTACTGTTGCTAATAATATTTATGGACTTTTTTTTGGTTTGCAATAATGAAAATTATTATTATTTAACTTAATGTGCGGCTATTAATTTATCTTTTCCACATAAAAACGTATCGGTTGTGTACCTACGTTAGTAAATTTTCTTATTCCGGGTTCCAAAATGGACTTAAAAACAAACTCTGGTTAACTAACTGATCTCTCTGATAACTGATATCTGAATCTGATCATTGTGTTACAAATGTAATGTCCTTATCACAAGGGTGATTCTCAAGGTTTTTTTATCGTTCTAATAGTCCATTTAATAATAGGTCTTGTTCATACATTTTTCCTAAAGGTTTAGGATTTGTATTGTCTTAAGGTACGGCCTCGTGGATGCCGTTTTAAATTTCCGGCTACTGAATTGTATGGGGGACTTTGCGGGACATTTAAAATGGGATCACGACCGTCGACGGGCATGCATGTGGCCGTACCCTTAGAGTCATTGCAAATCCTGTCTTTTCAGCCTGAGTATCCACTGAGTGGGTGTATTGATAACTATTTTTTTTAAATGTTATCCTACTTAAGACTAAGTAATTATAAATAAATAAAAAAAATCCTCATTCATATAGGGTACACGTATGAATCGTCAAAGAACTAAATGTTTTGAAAAAAATTACTTTGCTTCAGAATCTATATTAAATAAAAACAATAAAATATGTTTTAACTAAATCAAATGTTTAATTTACGACTAAAATAACATATTTAGATAACAAATAACAATTAAACTGAACATTCTTAATATTAACCAAATTCTTCATCAAAAAAATAATAATAAAAATTAAATATGTTTATAAATTTGATTTGTTGCAGAACGACCCTATGACGCATTTCGATTGCTTCGCATAAGTTTTTTTTTTGTAATTCACAATGTCTTCGAAGGCCATTTACGAAGTACAGGGAAAGGATCTGATCAACAGGTAATTAATTGGTGTGTGTGGGGTGTGGATTTGTCTTGACATAGATTTATGGTACAGAATAGATGTCGCCTCGCGATGCACTCGGCAATTTGTCGCATGTATAAGTTAATATCTCTTTAGTAAGATACATGGCACCATTTTAAGCAACTTAAATCTAGACTTTAAGCGTCCAATTTGAGATGTGGCAAGAAACTCCCAGTACTCTTTGAAGCAGATGCTGGAGCATATTCATTCCTAAACTTTATCATCGTCAAAATAATCAGATCTAATTTATAAAAAAGCTTGTTTTTAACAACTTTTTTAAACTTTCTTACTGACAGAGTCAACAAATCGTTTGGGACTTTGTAACAGAGGCGTACTCCTTTAAAAGAGCTAAGCATTAATTTAAATTCAATCATTCCGGGTCCGACAGCCGTCCAGTGCGGTTGTGTTGCGCAGTTGCTCCCGCTACTTGACTTGTCGAGTGGCGTGTTCAATTGTTCAGTGCTAAAGCGCTGGGTGGTTATCAACTCTGAATTTTTATTCTAGCCCGACGCAAGCTGCACCGAGGTCTCCCCGTCTGCCAGGTTCCTGGCGTTCGAGCGGCATCCGAGCAGCAGTGAAGGACTGCAGTTTATGATTAACGCGGGTTTACCTGCGGTCGATTTTCCAACCACCTAACGGTGCCAAACGGTTGGGATCGATTAACGCTTAGGCGGGAGTGTTGTTCGAGGGCAGCACCCGTGCCTTTTTCAAGGCGCGTTAACCTCGCCTGCTTCCATCAAGTCCCTGTGTGTGGGCGGAGCCTCTCAGTAGGCATTGCCACGGGGCGTAGGTACTCCAACTGCGCTCTAGCCACCGTCTGCACGCACAGGGTCCACTGTTGGACGGGTCCCAGTCGCACATCCGTGGGGGTTCAGCCATCACGACCCCCCCACGGGCTGGTTAGGTCAGCGACACTAAAAGTCTCGTCCGCTATCACCAGCGAAGACTTTACACCTAGGGAATACATAGCTTAGGTACTCACACGTAGGTTTAGGTACACACTGCCAAGCTGCGGGCCTTAAGCTTCGCAGATGGCGGACACCGAACGCCCTCCCGACTACGACTATGCAGCAGAAGACGACAGTGAGGTAGAAGACCTCAACGCCGAGATCGCGCGGCACTACAGGCGGTTCTACGTCTTCGTGCAGCGACGACACCCGGCGACTGTCCGCCTTTGGAACAGCCGGTCTCCCCTGGGATCACGGTCGCCGTCTCCCCCGCGTTCCCCGACCCCAGAGCCAGAGCCAGAACCTATGCAGCTCGGACCTGCATACGCTTCCGCGCAAGCACTCCTCGCGCGCGACGCCCTCCCCCCGGCCCCCGCGCAGGCCTCGCGCAATAATCTTGAATTGTTGGTCCCCGCGAAGACCCAAATAACCGAACCCTCTGCGGCCTCCGCGCAGGCCCCGTGCCCTTCAATCCCCGAAATTCCCTCCGGCAGGGAATCGCGTAAATCTAAAAGAACTCTCGACAGTGACGACGACCAATCAGAGGCCGGGCGCTCAGTCGCCATGTCATGTCAGTCCGCAGCGTCTTCAGACACTGACTCCGATTCCGACGGTTTCAAGACCGTACAAAACCGAAAAAACAAGAAGAGGCGTGCTCCCAACACCCCTCTCGACCCTCCTCCTAAACGGAACACGCACCCAGCTTCCCAGCAGGCTGCGGGTTCGAACACCGCGCCATCTCCCGCCCCGTATCCCAAGCCCGCGACACAAGATCGCATTAAAGCCCCTCCCCCAGTTTACGTCAGGGACAAAAGCATTTGGCCCTCTCTGTCCGCCTTGATGGACAAAAAGTCCATGACATACAAGGCGAAAACACTGCGCGACAACATCTGCGTGCAAGTGTACGACCCTGCCCACCACCGTTTTTTAACCTCGTACCTTCGCTCAGAAGGCATAGGAGGCCACACGTTCCCTCTTCCCGAGGAACGAGTCCTTAGAGTCGTGATCCGAGGCATCCCCAAGGAGATCGACTCTTCTACCGTCCAATCGGATCTATTAAATCAGGGATACCCCGTGAAAGAGGTATTCCGTATGTTACACCGCAGCTCAAAGCAGGAATACGACATGGTTCTTGTCGTCCTAGAGCTTTCAGCGCGCGGCAAAAAGATTTTCAACCTCAGTGAGTGTTGTAAACTCTCTGGGCTCAAGGTGGAAACACCTATCAAGCACTCATACACCAGACAGTGTCACCGCTGTCAGTTGTACGGGCACGCGGCGCGTAATTGTTTTGCGCGTGCGCGTTGCGTTAAGTGCCTAGGCGATCACGGGACCGCCGACTGCACACGGACACTGCCATGCGCCGAGCCGCCTTCCTGCGTGCTTTGCGGGCAACAGGGCCACCCCGCGAGTTATCGCGGCTGCCCTAGGGCCCCCAAGACGAGCGGAAAGGGAATTTTTTTTTTTTTTTTTTTTTTTTGGAGGGGGATCTCGCTGTTGGCCAGGAGGCCTTTACAGCTCAGCTCGGGCTGGTTGGCGAGCTTAGCTCAGCCGTGACAAATTTGGTTTGCCGTGACTTGCGCAAGGGCGTCTCCTGTGAGACTCGGACCTCGGCTTGGGCTGTCACGGGGGGGACTAGCCTGAGGGGCTGGACGGAAGCTCACTGTAGGAGTGAGCGACACTTGAAACAAGGGACCACGCCTTCGCCGGCGAAGGCGGTTTTTAACCCTAGCTCTCCTATCTGATTGTTTGGCCGCGCGGGCGGCATCTAGTGTGTTATTAGCTACAGTAATGGGATCGTCCGGATCCATTAGGGCGTGTCGAGGCCTTTTTTGTCTATTTTTGTACTGTGTCTTGCGTACCGGGTACGACGTGTATTTGCGCACTAAGGGGTTGGGATGGTTTTTAGCCTTGTCAAAGTAGCGGGTCGACGCTTCCTTCATCCATTGGGCTATGGTAGGGAGTTCTAGGTCGTAGTGGAGGTCTACGTTTCTCACATACATGGGCGCTCCAGTTGCTATTCTGATGAACCGCATTTGGATCGCTTGCAGTTTGTGGATGTTGGTGGGAGCGCAATGCGCGAAAACTACGCTTGCGTAGGTCATGCATGGACGGACACATGCTTTGTACAGGGTAACCTTGTGTCTGAGCGACATTTGGCTCCTTTTGTTGAGAAGGAAGTGGAGTCGGGACAGGACGAACGCGGCCTTATTCCGAACTGCGGTAGTGTGCTTGTTGAACGACAAGCCTCTGTCTAATGTGACACCTAGGTATTTAATCGTCTTGCGCCACGGGATGGTTTTACCAAATAGAGTTAGCTCTTTCGGTTCTTGATAGTATTGATTTTCCCGGTTATTGCGAGTGAAGATGATCGCACCGCTTTTCTCCGGGTTAATATGAATACCCCATTTCCGAAACCATTCCCCTAGGGTGGTGGCTGCGGATTGGAGTCGGTCTACGATGACCCGCCTGTCTCTGTTGGAAGTGTACAGAGCGGTGTCGTCGGCGTAAAGAGCTAACTCTACTTTAGGGGTTCGAGGAATATCGCTAGTGAATAGCGAAAATAGGAGCGGCGCGAGGACTGAGCCTTGAGGGACTCCGGCCTTTATGGGTCTTGGAGAGGAGAGGGTTCCTTCTACGCGATAGCGAAAGGAGCGCTCGGACAAGAAATCGTGTACAATACGAATTAGTCTTAGAGGCACTTGGAGGTGATAAAGCTTGTAAATCAAGCCGTTGTGCCAGACCTTGTCGAACGCCTTCGCTATATCGAAGAAGAGGGCCCCCGTGGGCGTTTGGCGTTTCACGGTGCAGAGTCCAGAGAGGACGTGCTCCGTGATTCGGTGGACTTGGTGGACGCAAGAGTGGGCTGGTCTGAATCCAAACTGCTCGTCGGGAATAAGGCCGTTTTCGTATGCGTAGTCGGAGAGGCGTATTTTGACTACTTTCTCATACAGCTTACTCAGCGTGTTGAGAAGACTTATGGGGCGGTAACTAGATGGGTCGTTACGGGGCTTGCCTGGTTTGTGAATGCCTATCACAATTGCCTCTTTCCACTGCGCCGGGAAGGTGCAGTTTTCAAGGAGGCAGTTGAAAATGGCTACTAGAAGGCATATCAGGTGGGGCGGGAGGCATCTAATCACTTTATTTGAGATTCCGTCTAGACCTGGCGATTTCCGAGGGCGCGAGTCTCTAATAAGGGCTTTGATTTCGTCTACCGATGTTTTAGGGAGTGGGTCGTTCGGAAGGGGCATGGAGACTATTCGTTCCACTTCGCGGTTCACCTGCTCAACATGCGTTGTGTCAGAGTGCTCAAGGTTGGGGGTGCACTGCTCTTCGAGTTTGACTGCCAAGCACTCGGCTTTTTCGTCGTCGTCAAACGCGTCGGGCATGTTTGGCCGCTTGAGAGGCGGCATAGAGGTGAACGTGTCTATTTTGCGGGATTTTGCTAAAGACCAATAGGCCGTGTGCGAGGGGGTTAGTTCGCTAGTGAAGCGATCCCAGCGTTCGTTTCGAAGTTCGCGCATTCGTTCTTTGACTGCGCGCTGCACTGCGCGTAGTGCTCTGCGATTGTCAGGCGTCGGCGCCTTGCCGAACGCGCGCGTGGCCGCATTCTTCTCGGTCAACAGTCGCCTAGCGTCTGGCGGAAGCTCCCAGCGTTGAGTAAACTCATCTGGAATCATCCGGGACGCTTCGGCAACCTTGGACTGAATGTGTCTGGTGACCGAGGAGATAGCGGCCAGCGCTTGGTCGGCAGAGACGAGAGTGTCGGGAATGCTGTTGAGGTCGGCAGCGTCCACGGGCTTGAGGGCCTCGCTTAGCTTTTGCAAGTCGAGGATGGGTTTGAGCCTCCTCTCAAAGGTGTCCGGTGGTCCGAGTTCGTAGTGGACCGGGAAGTGGTCAGAGTCTAATTCGTGTAGCACCTCTACGCTCCGCAGCTGGAGTGCTACGTTTCGCAGAGCCGCTACGTCCAAGACATCGGTTGAGAGAAGGCCCATTGGTCCTACGGCTTGACGCGTGGGCTGGATGGGGCCCAGGACGTTGAAGTTGAGTACGTCAACGAGCCTGTTGAGAGCTAATCCATTAGGATTATTTTTGGCGCTATTCCAGTTCTCGTGTTTGCAGTTGAGGTCCCCGAGTATTACTACCGAGGGCCCCATTCCAAACAGAGCTTTGAGATCGCTCTCGAGAACTGTCCTACTGGGTGATAGGTAGGCCGAGACTACTATTATTGGCTGATGGCCGGACATTGCCACGCGGACGGCTGAGCATTCGATATTAGCTAGAGGCGGGGGATCGAGCGGCGCGCAGTGCAGTGCTCGTCTATAATACAGGATGGTACCGCCTAATCGTGAGTCAGTTCGATCGTTGCGAACTGCGACGTAATTCGCGAATCTAGGAGTGCGAACGCTGGGCTTAAGAAATGATTCCTGAACTAGAAAAATGTCTATTTCGCGGTGGGAGAGAAAAACCTGAACCAAATCGAACTGCCGCTTGAGTCCGTTGGCGTTAAATGTCACTAAGGACAATGAATGTGGCTTGAGCCTATGCGCGTTTGTACCTATTTCGGTGTGTTAGGTTTCACGAATTGCCGAATAGAACTGAGGAGTTCGGCATACGCGGAAAGGGAAGCAAGCGCGTGCCAAGGTCCGGTGCAGAGAAGCGTCCTCCCGCGCCCCCCAAGGAAACTTACGTCCCAGCCCCCCCTCCCACTATCAACCCGTGGAAAGCTCCACAAAATTCGGCGGAAGTGCCTCCCACTAACCCGCCATTGCCGGCGGAGCCCATAAAACCTATTCCATCCCTTATGAGTATCCCAATAAGGAAACCCGGCCCTCAGATGCCCCTCCCCCCCGCCACTGCGACGACGCTTACGGCTCACGCCAGCGAAGTCCGCAGTGCGGTGCACCTAGCCCTCAGTGTCATAGACGCTGTAGACATCGACGCCCTGCTAGCGTTTAAACACTCGTACAGTGCGGCTGACAGTGTTGACGCTAAGTTGGGAGTAATTATAGAAAACGCCGGACTCCTTAGTGCAGTCCGGAAGTTTGCTAGGCCATCGTAAGGCCTAGTCGCGACATATTTACACAGGTACGCCACGCCTTAAACCGATCCGGATGATCACATCACATTAGCTAGATACAGATTTGCGCCGCCCGCGCGGCTAATTCCAATTAGAAATGTAGGTTTTAAAAAACCGCCTTCGCCGGCGAAGGCGGAGTCCCTGTTCAGCTTCGCTCACACTTTGTGAGTTCCTGATAAGGCCCTTCAGGTCAGTCCCCAGCCCTGACGGCCCAAGCCGAGGTTCGAGTCTCACAGGAGACGCCCTTGTGCTAGTCAAGGCATTTTATTTAGTTTTAAGTCTCGGCCGAGCTCCCGCTCGCCAACCAGCCCGAGCTGAGCTGTAAAGGCCTCACGGCTAACAGCGAGATCCCACTCCTAAAAAAAAAAAAAAAAATTTAAATTCAATTTTTGTACTATTAAATATTGAGGTTTTAACAATAAAATTGTGTTTTTTTGTATACGCATGCTCTCTCCTCATATTAAGGGTTGCCTGGATGCGACGCCGTCCGTTGCTCTAAATATTTGTTGGACTATTTAAAGTCGTTTACTGATATCTTTCTATTGAATAGTCGCTTTAAGTGTGTAAAACATGGTATGGGAAATATAAAACGGTGGGTACTTTCAATTCTCCAGGCATATACCAGCTGGCACAGCGCTGGTGCCATGTTGGTACGCTGTCTTCGAGCAGGGCACAATTTGGGAGGATGAACTCGGAAGGAATCCGTGGCTTAGCAAAGAAGTGAGTTTTTTTTTGTTAAAATTCAAACGGTTACCCCGTTTGAATTTTTTATTGACTACCAAACTGACTAATCGGTTTTAGCGACTATAATTAAATATATTATTATTTTTAAGATACTTAAACTAACTATAGTACAATTTTATGGCGTTATACGGAGATAAGAAACTCAGAACGGAATACAAGCTAAACAAAACAAAGCCATTTTGACGCTTAAGAGAGTTTGTCGTCAAATAGATTGACGTTAAATGGAGTTTACACTGTAACGGAGAAAATAAAGAGTTTACCTTCGCGTCTTTTTCGTTAGTTAAGAAAAGCATACATAATTAAAATAGTACATTCATACAGACATACACCACACTAAGATGTAATAGTATATTCTTAATATGTTCCAAAAAGATATGACACATATATAAAAAAAAACATACAGCATTGACGCGCACACTGTTATCCCGTGATCAAATCCCGTGCGTGTGTATATGGGTGTGTATGTGTTTGATCACCACACCGCACTTCCAGCAACTCGTTGTCAAGCCCGACCAGTTGATCAAGCGTCGTGGCAAATTGGGTCTCGTCGGCGTGAACAAGAATGCGGCATTCCGGGTCCGACAGCCATTCCGGGTCCGACAGCCGTCCAGTGCGGTTGTGTTGCGCAGTTGCTCCCGCTACTTGACTTGTCGAGTGGCGTGTTCAATTGTTCAGTGCTAAAGCGCTGGGTGGTTATCAACTCTGAATTTTTTATTCTAGCCCGACGCAAGCTGCACCGAGGTCTCCCCGTCTGCCAGGTCCCTGGCGTTCGAGCGGCATCCGAGCAGCAGTGAAGGACTGCAGTATATGATTAACGCGGGTTTACCTGCGGTCGATCTTCCAACCACCTAACGGTGCCAAACGGTTGGAATCGATTAACGCTTAGGCGGGAGTGTTGTTCGAGGGCAGCACCCGTGCCTTTTTCAAGGCACGTTAACCTCGCCTGCTTCCATCAAGTCCCTGTGTGTGGGCGTAGCCTCTCAGTAGGCATTGCCACGGGGCGTAGGTACTCCAACTGCGCTCTAGCCACCGTCTGCACACACAGGGTCCACTGTTGGACGGGTCCCAGTCGCACATCCGTGGGGGTTCAGCCATCACGACCCCCTCACGGGCTGGTTAGGTCAGCGACACAAAAAGTCTCGTCCGCTATCACCAGCGAAGACTTTACACCTAGGGAATACACAGCTTAGGTACACACACATAGGTTTAGGTACACACTGCCACACTGCGTGCCTTCAGCTACGCAGATGGCAGACGACACACCCCCCCCCGATATAGGATACAAAGATAGGTTGTTGGAGTTTTTCCGACATAGGTTTCCCGACCTAGAGCGGGAATTCAACAAAAACGCGGACTCTCCGCGCTCCCCATCCCCGCAAGACAGGGCCCCCGCGAGGGTCCCCGCGAATCCGACAAAGCCCTCCCCTCCGGCCCCCGCGAAGGCCGCGCGTAAAAATATTCTGGAAAAAATAAACTCGGCCCCCGCGAAGGCCTGTAAAACTCCCGAACCGACTAATGATTCTGAGGCCCCCGCGCAGGCCCCGCGCTCTCTGGACATAAGCAACGGCGGCCAATCAGAGGCCGGGCGACCCGCGTCCGCCATGTCAGTACGTTCCGCGTACTCCACCAGCGCTGAGGCGTCCGCGTCCTCATGCGATTCCGACTCCGACGGTTTTAAAACTGTCAAAAGTCGCAAAAATAAAAAGAGGCGAGCACCCAACTCGCCTCAAGACCCTCCCGCCAAACGCAACACGCATCCGGCTTCCCAGTCGGCTGCGGGTTCAAAGTCCGCGCCCTCTCCCACACCATATCCCACACCCGCGAAACAGGATCGCATCAAAGCCCCTCCCCCCGTCTACGTCCGGGACAAAAGTATTTGGCCCTCCCTGTCCGCCCTGATGGATAAAAAATCCATCACATATAAGGCGAAAACACTGCGCGACAACATCTGCGTGCAAGTGTACGACCCCGCCCACCACCGCTTTCTAACTTCATACCTTCGCACAGAAGGCATAGGAGGCCACACGTTCCCTCTTCCCGAGGAACGTGTTCTCAGAGTTGTGATCCGAGGCATCCCCAAGGAGATCGACTCGTCCATCGTTCAGACGGACCTCATAGAGCAGGGATACCCCGTAAAAGAGGTATTCCGTATGCTAAACCGGACCAACAAACAAGCCTACGACATGGTCCTCGTAGTGCTTGAACTTTCCGCCCATGGGAAGAAAATATTTAACCTGGCCGAGTGCTGTAAGCTCTCGGGCCTAAAGGTGGAAACACCCCTCAAACACTCCTTTACGCGACAGTGTCACCGCTGTCAGCTGTACGGGCACGCGGCGCGCAATTGTTTTGCGCGTGCGCGTTGTGTCAAGTGCCTAGGCGACCACGGGACCGCCGACTGCACTCGGACACTGCCATGCGCTGAGCCGCCTTCCTGCGTGCTTTGCGGGCAACAGGGCCACCCCGCGAGTTATCGCGGCTGCCCTAGGGCCCCCAAGGCGGGCGGAAAGGCGAGCAGGCGCTCGGCTAGGCCCGGTGCGGACCGGCGGCCCGCGGCCGCAAAGGAAAAATTCGTCCCCGCCCCAGCCCCCGCACAAAACGCGTGGAAGCCCCGGGACGCCCCCGTGGGTCCACCACCTCCTGCAATAACACAGGAGGTATACCCATCCCTCCCAATCCACCCTAGTCCCCCGGTAGAACCCCCAACTACCGAACCGATCCCGATCCCAGCCCTCATGGACATTCCAATGGGAAACTTCGTCCCAACGAAGATTCCAATTGGAAAAAGATGCGAGCGCCCCCCCGCGAAGACCCCCCGCCCCCAAACCACGGCGGTAGCCCAGGAGGCAAAAAGTGCCATGGACCTGGCGATTGGCGTAATTAACGCCATAGATATAGACGCTCTTTTAGCCTTCCAAAGAGCATACACGTCAGCGAGTGTTGACGCAAAATTATATGTGTGCGCGGAGTATGCCGAACTCCTCAGTTCTATTCGGCAATTCGTGAAACCTAACACACCGAAATAGGTACAAACGCGCATAGGCTCAAGCCACATTCATTGTCCTTAGTGACATTTAACGCCAACGGACTCAAGCGGCAGTTCGATTTGGTTCAGGTTTTTCTCTCCCACCGCGAAATAGACATTTTTCTAGTTCAGGAATCATTTCTTAAGCCCAGCGTTCGCACTCCTAGATTCGCGAATTACGTCGCAGTTCGCAACGATCGAACTGACTCACGATTAGGCGGTACCATCTTGTATTATAGACGAGCACTGCACTGCGCGCCACTCGATCCCCCGCCTCTAGCTAATATCGAATGCTCAGCCGTCCGCGTGGCAATGTCCGGCCATCAGCCAATAATAGTAGTCTCGGCCTACCTATCACCCAGTAGGACAGTTCTCGAGAGCGATCTCAAAGCTCTGTTTGGAATGGGGCCCTCGGTAGTAATACTCGGGGACCTCAACTGCAAACACGAGAACTGGAATAGCGCCAAAAATAATCCTAATGGATTAGCTCTCAACAGGCTCGTTGACGTACTCAACTTCAACGTCCTGGGCCCCATCCAGCCCACGCGTCAGGTGGGGGGGTAGAGGTGCTACAAGAATTAGACTCTGACCACTTCCCGGTCCACTACGAACTCGGACCACCGGACACCTTTGAGAGGAGGCTCAAACCCATCCTCGACTTGCAAAAGCTAAGCGAGGCCCTCAAGCCCGTGGACGCTGCCGACCTCAACAGCATTCCCGACACTCTCGTCTCTGCCGACCAAGCGCTGGCCGCTATCTCCTCGGTCACCAGACACATTCAGTCCAAGGTTGCCGAAGCGTCCCGGATGATTCCAGATGAGTTTACTCAACGCTGGGAGCTTCCGCCAGACGCTAGGCGACTGTTGACCGAGAAGAATGCGGCCACGCGCGCGTTCGGCAAGGCGCCGACGCCTGACAATCGCAGAGCACTACGCGCAGTGCAGCGCGCAGTCAAAGAACGAATGCGCGAACTTCGAAACGAACGCTGGGATCGCTTCACTAGCGAACTAACCCCCTCGCACACGGCCTATTGGTCTTTAGCAAAATCCCGTAAAATAGACACGTTCACCTCTATGCCGCCTCTCAAGCGGCCAAACATGCCCGACGCCTTTGACGACGACGAAAAAGCCGAGTGCTTAGCAGTCAAACTCGAAGAGCAGTGCACCCCCAACCTAGAGCACTCTGACACAACGCATGTTGAGCAGGTGAACCGCGAAGTGGAACGAATAGTCTCCATGCCCCTTCCGAACGATCCACTCCCTAAAACATCGGTAGACGAAATCAAAGCCCTTATTAGAGGCTCGCGCCCTCGGAAATCGCCAGGTCTAGACGGAATCTCAAATAAAGTGATTAGATGCCTCCCGCCCCACCTGATATGCCTTCTAGTAGCCATTTTCAACTGCCTCCTTGAAAACTGCACCTTCCCGGCGCAGTGGAAAGAGGCAATTGTGATAGGCATTCACAAACCAGGCAAGCCCCGTAACGACCCATCTAGTTACCGCCCCATAAGTCTTCTCAACACGCTGAGTAAGCTGTATGAGAAAGTAGTCAAAATACGCCTCTCCGACTGCGCATACGAAAACGGCCTTATTCCCGACGAGCAGTTTGGATTCAGACCAGCCCACTCTTGCGTCCAACAAGTCCACCGAATCACGGAGCACGTCCTCTCTGGACTCTGCACCGTGAAACGCCAAACGCCCACGGGGGCCCTCTTCTTCGATATAGCGAAGGCGTTCGACAAGGTCTGGCACAACGGCTTGATTTACAAGCTTTATCACCTCCAAGTGCCTCTAAGACTAATTCGTATTGTACACGATTTCTTGTCCGAGCGCTCCTTTCGCTATCGCGTAGAAGGAACCCTCTCCTCTCCAAGACCCATAAAGGCCGGAGTCCCTCAAGGCTCAGTCCTCGCGCCGCTCCTATTTTCGCTATTCACTAGCGATATTCCTCGAACCCCTAAAGTAGAGTTAGCTCTTTACGCCGACGACACCGCTCTGTACACTTCCAACAGAGACAGGCGGGTCATCGTAGACCGACTCCAATCCGCAGCCACCACCCTAGGGGAATGGTTTCGGAAATGGGGTATTCATATTAACCCGGAGAAAAGCGGTGCGATCATCTTCACTCGCAATAACCGGGAAAATCAATACTATCAAGAACCGAAAGAGCTAACTCTATTTGGTAAAACCATCCCGTGGCGCAAGACGATTAAATACCTAGGTGTCACATTAGACAGAGGCTTGTCGTTCAACAAGCACACTACCGCAGTTCGGAATAAGGCCGCGTTCGTCCTGTCCCGACTCCACTTCCTTCTCAACAAAAGGAGCCAAATGTCGCTCAGACACAAGGTTACCCTGTACAAAGCATGTGTCCGTCCATGCATGACCTACGCAAGCGTAGTTTTCGCGCATTGCGCTCCCACCAACATCCACAAACTGCAAGCGATCCAAATGCGGTTCATCAGAATAGCAACTGGAGCGCCCATGTATGTGAGAAACGTAGACCTCCACTACGACCTAGAACTCCCTACCATAGCCCAATGGATGAAGGAAGCGTCGACCCGCTACTTTGACAAGGCTAAAAACCATCCCAACCCCTTAGTGCGCAAATACACGTCGTACCCGGTACGCAAGACACAGTACAAAAATAGACAAAAAAGGCCTCGACACGCCCTAATGGATCCGGACGATCCCATTACTGTAGCTAATAACACACTAGATGCCGCCCGCGCGGCCAAACAATCAGATAGGAGAGCTAGGGTTAAAAACCGCCTTCGCCGGCGAAGGCGTGGTCCCTTGTTTCAAGTGTCGCTCACTCCTACAGTGAGCTTCCGTCCAGCCCCTCAGGCTAGTCCCCCCCGTGACAGCCCAAGCCGAGGTCCGAGTCTCACAGGAGACGCCCTTGCGCAAGTCACGGCAAACCAAATTTGTCACGGCTGAGCTAAGCTCGCCAACCAGCCCGAGCTGAGCTGTAAAGGCCTCCTGGCCAACAGCGAGATCCCCCTCCAAAAAAAAAAAAAAAAAAAAAAAAAAGAATGCGGCTGAAGTGCGCAAATGGATCAGCGAACATTGCGGCAAGGAGCAGCAGGTCGGCGCCGCCGTCGGGAAACTGCGTCGCTTTGTCGTCGAGCCCTTCGTTAAACATACACCGGTGAGTTTACGTTACGCGCTACAGCACATGGGTCCCGGGCCTTGGGGTCTTGGGCCGGGGGCCGGGGTTAATTCGTATAGCTTCCTTTGATGTAACTCGGGAAGTTTTTACAGCTTTACCCTAAAGAGTGTGCCATTTCTTAAAAGGCCGGCCGCGCATTCACTAGATCCCTGCAACGTCTATTGTCGGCGACTTCTCCTTTGGCACTGTATATCCTGCTCGTTTACCTCCTCGTCTGTGTTAAAATCCTTCCTTTTTCTTACCCTTATCCTGTCCTTCTCTTCCCATTTTTTCTCCTTTCCAAAAGGCTCCGTAAATCCCGGCATCACACCAGCAACCCTCTTGGCGCTATTTCGTATGGTTGCAGCATTTCTATAGAAACTTGTATTTTTCTGTATACGATTCGATATTTCAGAGCGAAGAGATGTACCTCTGCATCCAATCCGGCCGTAGATCGGACACCATCATGTTCCATCATCAGGGCGGTGTGGATGTTGGCGATGTTGATGCACTGGCCATCAGATTTGAAGTGAGAGTTCCATTATTAATGATGATCATATGATTTTTATTTTATAAAAAGGCTCAAACATTAATTATAAAAGTCAGCGGAATGCTTAAGAATAAAAACAATAGTTATAAGAATATGACATTAAAAATATCAAGTTTAATTTGAATTAAGTTAAGTTCGTGATATTCGTGACGTAACTACTGAACCGATTTCGATGTAATTTTGTATGGACATAGGGTTGAGAGGTATAAAATTTCCACCAGAACTCCGTGTTTTAAAGGTTGAGATTTTCCAAAATCCTTTTGTATTTAAACCACGCGGACGAAGTCGCGGGAAAAAGCTACTAGTATTTAACATAACCCAAACGGATCTATCGGAGAAAAATTAGGTGTTATAACACCCTGGGAAGATTTAATCCCCCCCTTAAATTTTCCCTGGATAATAATACCTAAGGAATAATTTATCTTTCAGGTCCCCGTGGACACATTCCCGACTGGGGAGGAAATCGATCGGGTTCTGATGAAGAATGTTCAGTCGCCGGCTGTCAAACGGTAAGGTTTGACTGCTCGAATGTGTCGTTGGCCTATTTAAAATGGGGCTAGCGTCTAATATGTACAAACAAATGTGTTAAGTTAAAATGGTCTCATGGCGTCCAATCTAAGACCCACTTAATTCTAGACCTGTATATCTTTATATGTGATCCGCCCTATAGGTAACATACTTTGTCATAGTATATATTATATCGGCGCAACTACAACAATTAGTATTAAATTAACTGTAATAATTAAATTCTAATTGTTTAAAAACATAAGTTGGACACTTTCATGTTTATTATTTTATTTGTTAAACCAGCTTATTCCAAAAAGCTTACACAACAAAAATGGATCAACAACAAAGCCAAAACAAGGTCAAAACATACAATCGAAAATAGACAACAACAAAAAAAACACGAACAGAAATAAAATTGAATAAAAATATATATATACAAAGAACAAGTGCAGTATATTATGTAAAGAATGAGAATAGAAGTGTGTTTATTACGCTGTGAAATGTCATCCTTATTATTTCAAAACGTGGTCTGTGAAATAAACACAAGTGCGGACTTGTCAGCATCATAAAAGATGGATGCTTTGTGACTGCACGACGGCTAATTGTGAAAATAAAACCTGGCAAATATCAGCGGAGTGTTGTTTTAATAATGAGAATCCTCTAAAGCCTTAGGAAAACCCTACGGAGACACTTCTTTCGTTATATATGTATTGGTCGATTTAATATATTACATTATAAATATTATTACACTTGGAATAAGAATGGATATTTAGTTTGAGTAGCCAATTAATAATTGTTTGTGAAATATTAATTTTCAAAGCTACCGGTGATAATGTAGAATGTCTTTATAAAGACCTACTTGAATAAAGATATATTATTCTTCACACTAAAAATAGTTTGAATAAATTTTATTATTTGAATTATTTTATTTCTTAAACCTATACAGCTTATTCCAAAAAGCTTACACAACAAAAATAGATCAACAACGAAGCCAAAAGAAGGTCAAAACATACAATCGAAAATAGACAACAAAAAAAAACACGAACAGAAAAAAAATGAATAAATATATATATATACATATATAAAAGTTTTTTTTTATCGAGCCTATGGTAAATAATTATTTGGATAAATATTTATATGTGAAACGGATGGTTTAAAGCTATCACCAATTGTGACGTTGCGTTTCCTCTTCCTGACCTTTGGTGGCTCCTTCTTTGGCCCCTTCATTGGCACCATCTTTTGCTCCTTCTCATATACATCCACCTTTCTTTCCTTGCGTTGGTAATAAAACACCTCCCACGCCAATGTTACCATCGCTAAACCCAGACCGAACAGTGTTGCTATAAACACTCCACCTATAATTAAAAACAAAAAATATTTCGTAGGAAAAACTACCTTACATTTTATAATATAAATTAATTGCGAGCAACTTTGAAGGGTGAAAAAAAATTAACCAAGCCGAGTTTCTTGCTTTTTCTCAGCGTGATCGCATACGACAAGTTGTATTTATTTTAAGCCTCTAAATATATAGTAAAAACGACCACAATAAAATGGCAACCCCAACTTTCTTGTGGTTTCTACGCCGGGTAAACTGAGTTTGACGTTGGGTTTGACGTTGACTTTGACGTTTAGTTTGACGTTGAGTTTGACATTTAGTTTGACGTTGACTTTGACGTTGACGTTGAGTTTGACGTTTAGTTTGACGTTGAGTTTGACGTTTAGTTTGACGTTGAGTTTGACGTTGAGTTTGACGTTGAGTTTGACGTTGAGTTTGACGTTTAGTTTGACGTTGAGTTTGACGTTGAGTTTGACATTGAGTTTGACGTTGACTCTGACGTTGAGTTTGACGTTGAGTTTGACGTTGAGTTTGACGTTGACTTTGACGTTGAGTTTGACGTTGACTTTGACGTTGACTTTGACGTTTAATTTGACGTTGAGTTTGACGTTGGGTTTGACGTTGACTTTGACGTTTAGTTTGACGTTGAGTTTGACGTTGAGTTTGACGTTGAGTTTGACGTTTAGTTTGACGTTGAGTTTGACGTTGAGTTTGACGTTTAGTTTGACGTTGAGTTTGACGTTGACTTTGACGTTGACTTTGACGTTTAATTTGACGTTTAGTTTGACGTTGAGTTTGACGTTTAGTTTGACGTTGACTTTGACGTTTAATTTGACGTTGAGTTTGACGTTGAGTTTGACGTTGACTTTGACGTTGACTTTGACGTTTAATTTGACATTTAATTTGACGTTGAGTTTGACGTTGACTTTGACGTTTAGTTTGACGTTGAGTTTGACGTTGACTTTGACGTTGACTTTGACGTTTAATTTGACGTTGAGTTTGACGTTTAGTTTGACGTTGACTTTGACGTTGAGTTTGACGTTTAGTTTCACGTTGACTTTGACGTTGACGTTGAGTTTGACGTTGACTTTGACGTTTAGTTTGACGTTGACTTTGACGTTGAGTTTGACGTTGAGTTTGACGTTGAGTTTGACGTTGAGTTTGACGTTGAGTTTGACGTTGACTTTGACGTTGACTTTGACGTTGACTTTGACGTTTAATTTGACGTTGAGTTTGACGTTGACTTTGACGTTGACTTTGACGTTTAGTTTGACGTTGAGTTTGACGTTTAGTTTGACGTTGAATTTGACGTTGAGTTTGACGTTTAGTTTCACGTTGACGTTGACTTTGACGTTGAGTTTGACGTTGACTTTGACGTTGACTTTGACGTTTAATTTGACGTTGAGTTTGACGTTGGGTTTGACGTTGAATTTGACGTTTAGTTTGACGTTGAGTTTGACGTTGAGTTTGACGTTGAGTTTGACGTTTAGTTTGACGTTGAGTTTGACGTTGAGTTTGACGTTTAGTTTGACGTTGAGTTTGACGTTGACTTTGACGTTGACTTTGACGTTTAATTTGACGTTTAGTTTGACGTTGAGTTTGACGTTTAGTTTGACGTTGACTTTGACGTTGACTTTGACGTTTAATTTGACGTTGAGTTTGACGTTGAGTTTGACGTTGACTTTGACGTTGACTTTGACGTTGACTTTGACGTTTAATTTGACATTTAATTTGACGTTGAGTTTGACGTTGACTTTGACGTTTAATTTGACGTTTAGTTTGACGTTGACTTTGACGTTGACTTTGACGTTGAATTTGACGTTGAGTTTGACGTTGGGTTTGACGTTGACTTTGACGTTTAGTTTGACGTTGAGTTTGACGTTGAGTTTGACGTTGAGTTTGACGTTTAGTTTGACGTTGAGTTTGACGTTGAGTTTGACGTTTAGTTTGACGTTGAGTTTGACGTTGACTTTGACGTTGAGTTTGACGTTTAATTTGACGTTTAGTTTGACGTTGAGTTTGACGTTTAGTTTGACGTTGACTTTGACGTTGACTTTGACGTTTAGTTTGACGTTGAGTTTGACGTTTAGTTTGACGTTTAGTTTGACGTTGACTTTGACATTGACTTTGACGTTTAGTTTGACGTTGAGTTTGACGTTTAGTTTGACGTTGACTTTGACGTTGACTTTGACGTTTAATTTGACATTTAATTTGACGTTGAGTTTGACGTTGACTTTGACGTTTAGTTTGACGTTGACTTTGACGTTGACTTTGACGTTTAATTTGACGTTGAGTTTGACGTTGACTTTGACGTTGACTTTGACGTTGACTTTGACGTTTAATTTGACATTTAATTTGACGTTGAGTTTGACGTTGACTTTGACGTTTAGTTTGACGTTGAGTTTGACGTTGACTTTGACGTTGACTTTGACGTTTAATTTGACGTTGAGTTTGACGTTTAGTTTGACGTTGACTTTGACGTTGAGTTTGACGTTTAGTTTCACGTTGACTTTGACGTTGACGTTGAGTTTGACGTTGACTTTGACGTTTAGTTTGACGTTGACTTTGACGTTTAATTTGACGTTGAGTTTGACGTTGGGTTTGACGTTGAATTTGACGTTTAGTTTGACGTTGAGTTTGACGTTGAGTTTGACGTTGAGTTTGACGTTGAGTTTGACGTTGAGTTTGACGTTGAGTTTGACGTTTAGTTTGACGTTGACTTTGACGTTGACTTTGACGTTTAATTTGACGTTGAGTTTGACGTTGGGTTTGACGTTGACTTTGACGTTGAGTTTGACGTTGACTTTGACGTTGACTTTGACGTTTAATTTGACGTTGAGTTTGACGTTGGGTTTGATCGTCACACTTATGAATCGTCAAAAAAAACAAAAACTTATAAAAAAATGACTACTAAAACACACACTTTGGTAATTGTCAAAATATTTCGTCACAATCAGCTGTTTGATGTCGGCCATATTCATAACGAAGTTTAAGTAGGGTCCGGACCTCTAGAACATTATTTTTTTTCGAGTGATGTGCTAACCGCCCATGGGCACCTAAGGGCTAAGCTTTATAGAACAGTTTTGCGCTAAAATGCGTTTACGAATATAAATTTTTGACAATCCCAATTAAACTGTGCTATAACTTTTAATTAATAATACCGAAAATTAAGTTTACGAATAAGCTAGATTTAAATAGATTACGATTAATGTCAGAAAACTAAAAAAATAAATAAAAAGATTTGGTCGCTGTGGCAATTTCCTCGCTGTGTCGTATACGCTGAGCGAGAAAAGCACCAGCTCTTGTTTCACCTACTCGATTCCTCAATAAGCGACTTGTGCCCCAAGGTCCATGTCCCCAAAGTTAACAATATCAAAGTTGGCGGAATGACTTTAGTACTTTGACCTTTTTTCTGCCTGAAAATCCGATTCTAACCGAATACCGGATTCGTTAAGGCCGAAGTTCGGTTGTGCCGAATGTAAAACGAAGTTCGGCATTCCTACCATTAACAATACGGTAACATGTGTGTCAATGCGACCTCAGAGATCACCTTTCACTTGTAATTTTGTGGCCAACTCGAGGTTTTAATGTTTTATTGTGTAATTTATAACGTCCTAGTTGGTGGCAGAATCAATACTGATTTGATATTGATTTAGTCAATGCTAAAACAGATATCGGTTAGCGTTTTTGGGATTCATAAGGTGATTATTGATTTAAAAAGTAGAGGGGGGTGAAAGAGTGGGGGGTGACATCAAAACACCTTTTTTATTAAATGTTCTTGACACTTGCATCTTATATATTTTTACCAAAAAGTGATTTTTATATCTCATGTGTCGTGTTCTTTTTAACTGTTAAAAATCACTTCTGGTCATTGATATACTCTGTGGCATAGTAATTAATATCTATCTATATATATATATAGTCTATGTCATAATCGAAGGATATTTTTTTTTAAATTGGTTTTATTTAGGTTTTTTTTTAAATTTGCCTTATATTTATAGATATATACTCTTGTAATGTTTATGTATAGTTTTAATGGTATCTGTTAGCTTAACACTATACGTATAGATTCTGGTATGTATGATAAACTATTGTAACGATATAACGGAATGTATATTCAGTCTATAACGATTAAGAATCAGAGAATTCTTAGAGAAGACGTAAAATAATCTGAAATTTAATCAGGGGTACGTAAAAAGTGCAAGAATAGTATGTTTTTAGTTTTGCAAGATAAGATTTGAAAAAAAATATTATGATATATAGATACTACATGTAATATGACTTGCTTATATTTCCATGTCATATATCACTCACACGTACGTGTATTGTTATATAAATTATATTAAATAGGGAGTATTTATATGTAACATTGTATAATTATATATTATGCTTAATTATCGTGTTGTGAGGATTTTAATGACAAATGTATTGTTATCATTTGTAGCAAATTGTTTTGCATACAAATGTGGTTAGCTTAAATTTTGCCCTAAAATAAAAATTTAAGAAGTTATAAGCTAAAAAGTATGTTTTTTTCTATGCAAACAATTATTTAATACACAAAACACAAGATACATTAAATTAAGTAAAACAGGGAAAACGAGCTAAGTTAAATCCAATAATATAAATAACCCAATATAAGTCACAAAATTCTTTCGAAGGAGAGATTTTAATATGTTTATTTTATTGGTGCTTTGTTCTGTTTACTGAGGAAATCAGCGGACAATGCGGACTTTAAAGGTAACTCTTTCAAGCTAACATGCAGATAATAGAAAAAATATAATTCAATTATTTCTACAGAACACACTTGTTATTGTGAATAATTATATAACTGGAACACTGTCATAAGTAATGTTTTATTATGTATTGCGTCAGAGGTCAGAGGTATCATGAAACTAGGGACGCCTAACTAATAACTATTTTATAACACTAATCAATCGTTCATGTACCAAGCCGAACTTTTTTGCCGGGAACCGAACCTACTAAATGTGTATGTTTTTAAACTGTGGAGATAAATAATATACATGCGTTGTGATTGTGAAAACCTATGCGCGATGAGCGCTATACAACGGTATTAAAAACAAGTTGAGCTGACGCGGCTCTCACACATTCCGGGTCCGACAGCCGTCCAGTGCGGTTGTGTTGCGCAGTTGCTCCCGCCATTTGACTTGTCGAGTGGCGTGTTCAATTGTTCAGTGCTTAAGCGCTGGGTGGTTATCCACTCAGAATTTTTTATTCTAGCCCGACGCAAGCTGCACCGAGGTCTCCCCGTCTGCCAGGTCCCTGGCGTTCGAGCGGCATCCGAGCAGCAGTGAAGTTTATGATTAACGCGGGTTTACCTGCGGTCGATCTTCCAACCACCTAACGGTGCCAAACGGTTGAAATCGATTAACGCTTAGGCGGGAGTGTTGTTCGAGGGCAGCACCCGTGCCTTTTTCAAGGCGCGTTAACCTCGCCTGCTTCCATCAAGTCCCTGTGTGTGGGCGGAGCCTCTCAGTAGGCATTGCCACGGGGCGTAGGTACTCCAACTGCGCTCTAGCCACCGTCTGCACACACAGGGTCCACTGTTGGACGGGTCCCAGTCGCACATCCGTGGGGGTTCAGCCATCACGACCCCCCCACGGGCTGGTTAGGTCAGCGACACAAAAAGTCTCGTCCGCTATCACCAGCGAAGACTTTACACCTAGGGAATACATAGCTTAGGTACTCACACGCAGGTTTAGGTACACACTGCCAAGCTGCGGGCCTTAAGCTTCGCAGATGGCGGACACCGAACGCCCTCCCGACTACGACTATGCAGCGGAAGACGACAGTGAGTTAGAAGACTTCAACGCCGAGCTAGCGCGGCACTACAGGCGGTTCTACGTCTTCGTGCAGCGACGACACCCGGCGACTGTCCGCCTTTGGAACAGCCGGTCTCCCCTGGGATCACGGTCGCCGTCTCCCCCGCGTTCCCCGACCCCAGAGCCAGAGCCAGAACCTATGCAGCTCGGACCTGCATACGCTTCCGCGCAAGCACTCCTCGCGCGCGACTCCCTCCCCCCGGCCCCCGCGCAGGCCTCGCGCAATAGTCAATTGGAATTGTTGGTCCCCGCGAAGACCCAAATAACCGAACCCTCTGCGGCCTCCGCGCAGGCCCCGTGCCCTTCGATCCCCGAAATTCCCTCCGACAGGGAATCGCGAAAAAGCAAAAGAATGCTCGATAGTGACGACGACCAATCAGAGGCCGGGCGCTCAGTCGCCATGTCATGTCAGTCCGCAGCGTCTAATTCAGACACTGACTCCGATTCCGACGGTTTTAAGACCGTACAAAACCGAAAAAACAAAAAGAGGCGTGCTCCCAACACCCCTCTCGACCCTCCTCCTAAACGGAACACGCACCCAGCTTCCCAGCAGGCTGCGGGTTCGAAAACCGCGCCATCTCCCGCCCCTTATCCCAAGCCCGCGAAACAAGATCGCACTAAAGCCCCTCCCCCTGTTTACGTCAGGGACAAAAGTATTTGGCCCTCTCTGTCCGCCTTGATGGACAAAAAGTCCATCACATACAAGGCGAAAACACTGCGCGACAACATCTGCGTGCAAGTGTACGACCCCGCCCACCACCGTTTTTTAACCTCGTACCTTCGCTCAGAAGGCATAGGAGGCCACACGTTCCCTCTTCCCGAGGAACGAGTCCTTAGTGTCGTGATCCGAGGCATTCCCAAGGAGATCGACTCTTCTACCGTTCAATCGGATCTAATAAATCAGGGATACCCCGTGAAGGAGGTATTCCGCATGTTACACCGCAGCTCAAAGCAGGAATACGACATGGTTCTTGTCGTCCTAGAGCTTTCAGCGCGCGGCAAAAAGATATTCAACCTCAGTGAGTGTTGTAAACTCTCTGGGCTTAAGGTGGAAACACCTATCAAGCACTCATACACCAGACAGTGTCACCGCTGTCAGTTGTACGGGCACGCGGCGCGCAATTGTTTTGCGCGTGCGCGTTGCGTTAAGTGCCTAGGCGATCACGGGACCGCCGACTGCACACGGACACTGCCATGCGCCAAGCCGCCTTCCTGCGTGCTTTGCGGGCAACAGGGCCACCCCGCGAGTTATCGCGGCTGCCCTAGGGCCCCCAAGGCGAGCGGAAAGGGAAGCAAGCGCGTGCCAAGGTCCGGTGCAGAGAAGCGTCCTCCCGCGCCCCCCAAGGAAACTTACGTCCCAGCCCCCCCTCCCACTATCAACCCGTGGAAAGCTCCACAAAATTCGGCGGAAGTGCCTCCCACTAACCCGCCATTGCCGGCGGAGCCCATAAAACCTATTCCTTCCCTTATGAGTATCCCAATAAGGAAACCCGGCCCTCAGATGCCCCTTCCCCCCGCCACTGCGACGACGCTTACGGCTCACGCCAGCGAAGTCCGCAGTGCGGTGCACCTAGCCCTCAGTGTCATAGACGCTGTAGACATCGACGCCCTGCTAGCGTTTAAACACTCGTACAGTGCGGCTGACAGTGTTGACGCTAAGTTGGGAGTAATTATAGAAAACGCCGGACTCCTTAGTGCAGTCCGGAAGTTTGCTAGGCCATCGGGCCTAGTCGCGACATATTTACACAGGTACGCCACGCCTTAAACCGATCCGGATGATCACATCACATTAGCTAGATACAGATTTGCGCCGCCCGCGCGGCTAATTCCAATTAGAAATGTAGGTTTTAAAAACCGCCTTCGCCGGCGAAGGCGGAGTCCCTGTTCAGCTTCGCTCACACTTTGTGAGTTCCTGATAAGGCCCTTCAGGTAAGTCCCCAGCCCTGACGGCCCAAGCCGAGGTTCGAGTCTCACAGGAGACGCCCTTGTGCTAGTCAAGGCATTTTATTTAGTTTTAAGTCTCGGCCGAGCTCCCGCTCGCCAACCAGCCCGAGCTGAGCTGTAAAGGCCTCACGGCCAACAGCGAGATCCCACTCCCAAAAAAAAAAAAAAAAATGACGCGGCTCTCGTGCGATGCCACACCATCGCTAACGACCAATCAGCGTCGAGATGTCCACGCGAGTGGCTTGTGATTTGAATTTCGAATCGAGTTTAATGCTTTTTTTTCTCGTTGCCAGCTCGCGAACGCGCGAATTGGCGGGGATATTTAAATTGTGAATTATGTGTGATTTGTTTGAATTTAGAATTTAAAATTGTAACCACAGATAAGCACGCCAATGATTATAGTTTTTTTCGTTTCGGTAATTCGAATTTGGAATTACGTTTTAAAACTATTAAACCTTTTTGTTTAAATTTCCAAGGTACTATACCTAATCTGTGTTTAACTATTTGAATTAGGAATATCACACCTCAAGACAAACAAGCGAATGGCTTGGCCATTTGAATATGTCTATATGAGATTAACATCTAATCTAATATATAAAATTCTCGTGTCACAGTTTTCGTTCCCTTACTCCTCCGAAACGGGTTGACCGATTCTCCTGAAATTTTTTGAGCATATTGAGTAGGTCTGAGAATCGGCCACATTTAAAAAAAAAAATTTTTGCAAAGTGACGTTTGTCGGGATCAGCTAGTTATGAAATAAATATGACCGGACTATTTAAATTTAAGCATTACGTGTGTTTTTTTCTTCGATAAAATCGTACACGAACGAAGATGTCAGATTATGTCACTTGTTAGTCTAAAAAATCGATTGTCAGCTAAATGACGCTATTTTATGTAAATTATTTTATTGTTAATATAATCACGAAACATTTTTACCAAGAAAATATCTCAGCCAAGGTGGTCACGCTTTGGTCATCAAGTTAATTTTAAGCAAATCATAATTATTAATGAGATTTTTACGCCTCGGGTGGCAGTGAAGGTTCCATATAAATTAAAAGTATCATTATTCGCAGTTCGTAACATTCTATATTCAAATTTATAAATTTTTGACATATATATTGTCTATGTGATATTGGATCTGTGAACCCCGATTTTTCCCGCCATTACGCGATCGCCTTTTAAAGAGTTTAAAATATTTTATTTCAACAATTAGTTCGAACCAGTTTCAACCATGTTTTATAGGAGAATGTTTATTTATTGTGTGTGTTGCCTCTGTTTAATAAAAAAAACACTACTACAGCAACGAAAAGGATTTATTCAAATTAAATAATGTATGTAAGAAATTACTGTTGCTAATAATATTTATGGACTTTTTTTTGGTTTGCAATAATGAAAATTATTATTATTTAACTTAATGTGCGGCTATTAATTTATCTTTTCCACATAAAAACGTATCGGTTGTGTACCTACGTTAGTAAATTTTCTTATTCCGGGTTCCAAAATGGACTTAAAAACAAACTCTGGTTAACTAACTGATCTCTCTGATAACTGATATCTGAATCTGATCATTGTGTTACAAATGTAATGTCCTTATCACAAGGGTGATTCTCAAGGTTTTTTTATCGTTCTAATAGTCCATTTAATAATAGGTCTTGTTCATACATTTTTCCTAAAGGTTTAGGATTTGTATTGTCTTAAGGTACGGCCTCGTGGATGCCGTTTTAAATTTCCGGCTACTGAATTGTATGGGGGACTTTGCGGGACATTTAAAATGGGATCACGACCGTCGACGGGCATGCATGTGGCCGTACCCTTAGAGTCATTGCAAATCCTGTCTTTTCAGCCTGAGTATCCACTGAGTGGGTGTATTGATAACTATTTTTTTTAAATGTTATCCTACTTAAGACTAAGTAATTATAAATAAATAAAAAAAATCCTCATTCATATAGGGTACACGTATGAATCGTCAAAGAACTAAATGTTTTGAAAAAAATTACTTTGCTTCAGAATCTATATTAAATAAAAACAATAAAATATGTTTTAACTAAATCAAATGTTTAATTTACGACTAAAATAACATATTTAGATAACAAATAACAATTAAACTGAACATTCTTAATATTAACCAAATTCTTCATCAAAAAAATAATAATAAAAATTAAATATGTTTATAAATTTGATTTGTTGCAGAACGACCCTATGACGCATTTCGATTGCTTCGCATAAGTTTTTTTTTTGTAATTCACAATGTCTTCGAAGGCCATTTACGAAGTACAGGGAAAGGATCTGATCAACAGGTAATTAATTGGTGTGTGTGGGGTGTGGATTTGTCTTGACATAGATTTATGGTACAGAATAGATGTCGCCTCGCGATGCACTCGGCAATTTGTCGCATGTATAAGTTAATATCTCTTTAGTAAGATACATGGCACCATTTTAAGCAACTTAAATCTAGACTTTAAGCGTCCAATTTGAGATGTGGCAAGAAACTCCCAGTACTCTTTGAAGCAGATGCTGGAGCATATTCATTCCTAAACTTTATCATCGTCAAAATAATCAGATCTAATTTATAAAAAAGCTTGTTTTTAACAACTTTTTTAAACTTTCTTACTGACAGAGTCAACAAATCGTTTGGGACTTTGTAACAGAGGCGTACTCCTTTAAAAGAGCTAAGCATTAATTTAAATTCAATTTTTGTACTATTAAATATTGAGGTTTTAACAATAAAATTGTGTTTTTTTGTATACGCATGCTCTCTCCTCATATTAAGGGTTGCCTGGATGCGACGCCGTCCGTTGCTCTAAATATTTGTTGGACTATTTAAAGTCGTTTACTGATATCTTTCTATTGAATAGTCGCTTTAAGTGTGTAAAACATGGTATGGGAAATATAAAACGGTGGGTACTTTCAATTCTCCAGGCATATACCAGCTGGCACAGCGCTGGTGCCATGTTGGTACGCTGTCTTCGAGCAGGGCACAATTTGGGAGGATGAACTCGGAAGGAATCCGTGGCTTAGCAAAGAAGTGAGTTTTTTTTTGTTAAAATTCAAACGGTTACCCCGTTTGAATTTTTTATTGACTACCAAACTGACTAATCGGTTTTAGCGACTATAATTAAATATATTATTATTTTTAAGATACTTAAACTAACTATAGTACAATTTTATGGCGTTATACGGAGATAAGAAACTCAGAACGGAATACAAGCTAAACAAAACAAAGCCATTTTGACGCTTAAGAGAGTTTGTCGTCAAATAGATTGACGTTAAATGGAGTTTACACTGTAACGGAGAAAATAAAGAGTTTACCTTCGCGTCTTTTTCGTTAGTTAAGAAAAGCATACATAATTAAAATAGTACATTCATACAGACATACACCACACTAAGATGTAATAGTATATTCTTAATATGTTCCAAAAAGATATGACACATATATAAAAAAAAACATACAGCATTGACGCGCACACTGTTATCCCGTGATCAAATCCCGTGCGTGTGTATATGTGTGTGTATGTGTCTGATCACCACACCGCACTTCCAGCAACTCGTTGTCAAGCCCGACCAGTTGATCAAGCGTCGTGGCAAATTGGGTCTCGTCGGCGTGAACAAGAATGCGGCTGAAGTGCGCAAATGGATCAGCGAACATTGCGGCAAGGAGCAGCAGGTCGGCGCCGCCGTCGGGAAACTGCGTCGCTTTGTCGTCGAGCCCTTCGTTAAACATACACCGGTGAGTTTACGTTACGCGCTACAGCACATGGGTATCGGGCCTTGGGGTCTTGGGCCGGGGGCCGGGGTTAATTCGTATAGCTTCCTTTGATGTAACTCGGGAAGTTTTTACAGCTTTACCCTAAAGAGTGTGCCATTTCTTAAAAGGCCGGCCGCGCATTCACTAGATCCCTGCAACGTCTATTGTCGGCGACTTCTCCTTTGGCACTGTATATCCTGCTCGTTTACCTCCTCGTCTGTGTTAAAATCCTTCCTTTTTCTTACCCTTATCCTGTCCTTCTCTTCCCATTTTTTCTCCTTTCCAAAAGGCTCCGTAAATCCCGGCATCACACCAGCAACCCTCTTGGCGCTATTTCGTATGGTTGCAGCATTTCTATAGAAACTTGTATTTTTCTGTATACGATTCGATATTTCAGAGCGAAGAGATGTACCTCTGCATCCAATCCGGCCGTAGATCGGACACCATCATGTTCCATCATCAGGGCGGTGTGGATGTTGGCGATGTTGATGCACTGGCCATCAGATTTGAAGTGAGAGTTCCATTATTAATGATGATCATATGATTTTTATTTTATAAACAGGCTCAAACATTAATTATAAAAGTCAGCGGAATGCTTAAGAATAAAAACAATAGTTATAAGAATATGACATTAAAAATATCAAGTTTAATTTGAATTAAGTTAAGTTCGTGATATTCGTGACGTAACTACTGAACCGATTTCGATGTAATTTTGTATGGACATAGGGTTGAGAGGTATAAAATTTCCACCAGAACTCCGTGTTTTAAAGGTTGAGATTTTCCAAAATCCTTTTGTATTTAAACCACGCGGACGAAGTCGCGGGAAAAAGCTACTAGTATTTAACATAACCCAAACGGATCTATCGGAGAAAAATTAGGTGTTATAACACCCTGGGAAGATTTAATCCCCCCCTTAAATTTTCCCTGGATAATAATACCTAAGGAATAATTTATCTTTCAGGTCCCCGTGGACACATTCCCGACTGGGGAGGAAATCGATCGGGTTCTGATGAAGAATGTTCAGTCGCCGGCTGTCAAACGGTAAGGTTTGACTGCTCGAATGTGTCGTTGGCCTATTTAAAATGGGGCTAGCGTCTAATATGTACAAACAAATGTGTTAAGTTAAAATGGTCTCATGGCGTCCAATCTAAGACCCACTTAATTCTAGACCTGTATATCTTTATATGTGATCCGCCCTATAGGTAACATACTTTGTCATAGTATATATTATATCGGCGCAACTACAACAATTAGTATTAAATTAACTGTAATAATTAAATTCTAATTGTTTAAAAACATAAGTTGGACACTTTCATGTTTATTATTTTATTTGTTAAACCAGCTTATTCCAAAAAGCTTACACAACAAAAATGGATCAACAACAAAGCCAAAACAAGGTCAAAACATACAATCGAAAATAGACAACAACAAAAAAAACACGAACAGAAATAAAATTGAATAAAAATATATATATACAAAGAACAAGTGCAGTATATTATGTAAAGAATGAGAATAGAAGTGTGTTTATTACGCTGTGAAATGTCATCCTTATTATTTCAAAACGTGGTCTGTGAAATAAACACAAGTGCGGACTTGTCAGCATCATAAAAGATGGATGCTTTGTGACTGCACGACGGCTAATTGTGAAAATAAAACCTGGCAAATATCAGCGGAGTGTTGTTTTAATAATGAGAATCCTCTAAAGCCTTAGGAAAACCCTACGGAGACACTTCTTTCGTTATATATGTATTGGTCGATTTAATATATTACATTATAAATATTATTACACTTGGAATAAGAATGGATATTTAGTTTGAGTAGCCAATTAATAATTGTTTGTGAAATATTAATTTTCAAAGCTACCGGTGATAATGTAGAATGTCTTTATAAAGACCTACTTGAATAAAGATATATTATTCTTCACACTAAAAATAGTTTGAATAAATTTTATTATTTGAATTATTTTATTTCTTAAACCTATACAGCTTATTCCAAAAAGCTTACACAACAAAAATAGATCAACAACGAAGCCAAAAGAAGGTCAAAACATACAATCGAAAATAGACAACAAAAAAAAACACGAACAGAAAAAAAATGAATAAATATATATATATACATATATAAAAGTTTTTTTTTATCGAGCCTATGGTAAATAATTATTTGGATAAATATTTATATGTGAAACGGATGGTTTAAAGCTATCACCAATTGTGACGTTGCGTTTCCTCTTCCTGACCTTTGGTGGCTCCTTCTTTGGCCCCTTCATTGGCACCATCTTTTGCTCCTTCTCATATACATCCACCTTTCTTTCCTTGCGTTGGTAATAAAACACCTCCCACGCCAATGTTACCATCGCTAAACCCAGACCGAACAGTGTTGCTATAAACACTCCACCTATAATTAAAAACAAAAAATATTTCGTAGGAAAAACTACCTTACATTTTATAATATAAATTAATTGCGAGCAACTTTGAAGGGTGAAAAAAAATTAACCAAGCCGAGTTTCTTGCTTTTTCTCAGCGTGATCGCATACGACAAGTTGTATTTATTTTAAGCCTCTAAATATATAGTAAAAACGACCACAATAAAATGGCAACCCCAACTTTCTTGTGGTTTCTACGCCGGGTAAACTGAGTTTGACGTTGGGTTTGACGTTGACTTTGACGTTTAGTTTGACGTTGAGTTTGACATTTAGTTTGACGTTGACTTTGACGTTGACGTTGAGTTTGACGTTTAGTTTGACGTTGAGTTTGACGTTTAGTTTGACGTTGAGTTTGACGTTGAGTTTGACGTTGAGTTTGACGTTGAGTTTGACGTTTAGTTTGACGTTGAGTTTGACGTTGAGTTTGACATTGAGTTTGACGTTGACTCTGACGTTGAGTTTGACGTTGAGTTTGACGTTGACTTTGACGTTGAGTTTGACGTTGACTTTGACGTTGACTTTGACGTTGACTTTGACGTTTAATTTGACGTTTAATTTGACGTTGAGTTTGACGTTGGGTTTGACGTTGACTTTGACGTTTAGTTTGACGTTGAGTTTGACGTTGAGTTTGACGTTGAGTTTGACGTTTAGTTTGACGTTGAGTTTGACGTTGAGTTTGACGTTTAGTTTGACGTTGAGTTTGACGTTGACTTTGACGTTGACTTTGACGTTTAATTTGACGTTTAGTTTGACGTTGAGTTTGACGTTTAGTTTGACGTTGACTTTGACGTTTAATTTGACGTTGAGTTTGACGTTGAGTTTGACGTTGACTTTGACGTTGACTTTGACGTTTAATTTGACATTTAATTTGACGTTGAGTTTGACGTTGACTTTGACGTTTAGTTTGACGTTGAGTTTGACGTTGACTTTGACGTTGACTTTGACGTTTAATTTGACGTTGAGTTTGACGTTTAGTTTGACGTTGACTTTGACGTTGAGTTTGACGTTTAGTTTCACGTTGACTTTGACGTTGACGTTGAGTTTGACGTTGACTTTGACGTTTAGTTTGACGTTGACTTTGACGTTGAGTTTGACGTTGAGTTTGACGTTGAGTTTGACGTTGAGTTTGACGTTGAGTTTGACGTTGACTTTGACGTTGACTTTGACGTTGACTTTGACGTTTAATTTGACGTTGAGTTTGACGTTGACTTTGACGTTGACTTTGACGTTTAGTTTGACGTTGAGTTTGACGTTTAGTTTGACGTTGAATTTGACGTTGAGTTTGACGTTTAGTTTCACGTTGACGTTGACTTTGACGTTGAGTTTGACGTTGACTTTGACGTTGACTTTGACGTTTAATTTGACGTTGAGTTTGACGTTGGGTTTGACGTTGAATTTGACGTTTAGTTTGACGTTGAGTTTGACGTTGAGTTTGACGTTGAGTTTGACGTTTAGTTTGACGTTGAGTTTGACGTTGAGTTTGACGTTTAGTTTGACGTTGAGTTTGACGTTGACTTTGACGTTGACTTTGACGTTTAATTTGACGTTTAGTTTGACGTTGAGTTTGACGTTTAGTTTGACGTTGACTTTGACGTTGACTTTGACGTTTAATTTGACGTTGAGTTTGACGTTGAGTTTGACGTTGACTTTGACGTTGACTTTGACGTTGACTTTGACGTTGACTTTGACGTTTAATTTGACATTTAATTTGACGTTGAGTTTGACGTTGACTTTGACGTTTAGTTTGACGTTGAGTTTGACGTTGACTTTGACGTTGACTTTGACGTTGAATTTGACGTTGAGTTTGACGTTGGGTTTGACGTTGACTTTGACGTTTAGTTTGACGTTGAGTTTGACGTTGAGTTTGACGTTGAGTTTGACGTTTAGTTTGACGTTGAGTTTGACGTTGAGTTTGACGTTTAGTTTGACGTTGAGTTTGACGTTGACTTTGACGTTGAGTTTGACGTTTAATTTGACGTTTAGTTTGACGTTGAGTTTGACGTTTAGTTTGACGTTGACTTTGACGTTGACTTTGACGTTTAGTTTGACGTTGAGTTTGACGTTTAGTTTGACGTTTAGTTTGACGTTGACTTTGACATTGACTTTGACGTTTAGTTTGACGTTGAGTTTGACGTTTAGTTTGACGTTGACTTTGACGTTTAATTTGACATTTAATTTGACGTTGAGTTTGACGTTGACTTTGACGTTTAGTTTGACGTTGACTTTGACGTTGACTTTGACGTTTAATTTGACGTTGAGTTTGACGTTGACTTTGACGTTGACTTTGACGTTGACTTTGACGTTTAATTTGACATTTAATTTGACGTTGACTTTGACGTTGACTTTGACGTTTAGTTTGACGTTGAGTTTGACGTTGACTTTGACGTTGACTTTGACGTTTAATTTGACGTTGAGTTTGACGTTTAGTTTGACGTTGACTTTGACGTTGAGTTTGACGTTTAGTTTCACGTTGACTTTGACGTTGACGTTGAGTTTGACGTTGACTTTGACGTTTAGTTTGACGTTGACTTTGACGTTTAATTTGACGTTGAGTTTGACGTTGGGTTTGACGTTGAATTTGACGTTTAGTTTGACGTTGAGTTTGACGTTGAGTTTGACGTTGAGTTTGACGTTGAGTTTGACGTTGAGTTTGACGTTTAGTTTGACGTTGACTTTGACGTTGACTTTGACGTTTAATTTGACGTTGAGTTTGACGTTGGGTTTGACGTTGACTTTGACGTTGAGTTTGACGTTGACTTTGACGTTGACTTTGACGTTTAATTTGACGTTGAGTTTGACGTTGGGTTTGATCGTCACACTTATGAATCGTCAAAAAAAACAAAAACTTATAAAAAAATGACTACTAAAACACACACTTTGGTAATTGTCAAAATATTTCGTCACAATCAGCTGTTTGATGTCGGCCATATTCATAACGAAGTTTAAGTAGGGTCCGGACCTCTAGAACATTATTTTTTTTCGAGTGATGTGCTAACCGCCCATGGGCACCTAAGGGCTAAGCTTTATAGAACAGTTTTGCGCTAAAATGCGTTTACGAATATAAATTTTTGACAATCCCAATTAAACTGTGCTATAACTTTTAATTAATAATACCGAAAATTAAGTTTACGAATAAGCTAGATTTAAATAGATTACGATTAATGTCAGAAAACTAAAAAAATAAATAAAAAGATTTGGTCGCTGTGGCAATTTCCTCGCTGTGTCGTATACGCTGAGCGAGAAAAGCACCAGCTCTTGTTTCACCTACTCGATTCCTCAATAAGCGACTTGTGCCCCAAGGTCCATGTCCCCAAAGTTAACAATATCAAAGTTGGCGGAATGACTTTAGTACTTTGACCTTTTTTCTGCCTGAAAATCCGATTCTAACCGAATACCGGATTCGTTAAGGCCGAAGTTCGGTTGTGCCGAATGTAAAACGAAGTTCGGCATTCCTACCATTAACAATACGGTAACATGTGTGTCAATGCGACCTCAGAGATCACCTTTCACTTGTAATTTTGTGGCCAACTCGAGGTTTTAATGTTTTATTGTGTAATTTATAACGTCCTAGTTGGTGGCAGAATCAATACTGATTTGATATTGATTTAGTCAATGCTAAAACAGATATCGGTTAGCGTTTTTGGGATTCATAAGGTGATTATTGATTTAAAAAGTAGAGGGGGGTGAAAGAGTGGGGGGTGACATCAAAACACCTTTTTTATTAAATGTTCTTGACACTTGCATCTTATATATTTTTACCAAAAAGTGATTTTTATATCTCATGTGTCGTGTTCTTTTTAACTGTTAAAAATCACTTCTGGTCATTGATATACTCTGTGGCATAGTAATTAATATCTATCTATATATATATATAGTCTATGTCATAATCGAAGGATATTTTTTTTTAAATTGGTTTTATTTAGGTTTTTTTTTAAATTTGCCTTATATTTATAGATATATACTCTTGTAATGTTTATGTATAGTTTTAATGGTATCTGTTAGCTTAACACTATACGTATAGATTCTGGTATGTATGATAAACTATTGTAACGATATAACGGAATGTATATTCAGTCTATAACGATTAAGAATCAGAGAATTCTTAGAGAAGACGTAAAATAATCTGAAATTTAATCAGGGGTACGTAAAAAGTGCAAGAATAGTATGTTTTTAGTTTTGCAAGATAAGATTTGAAAAAAAATATTATGATATATAGATACTACATGTAATATGACTTGCTTATATTTCCATGTCATATATCACTCACACGTACGTGTATTGTTATATAAATTATATTAAATAGGGAGTATTTATATGTAACATTGTATAATTATATATTATGCTTAATTATCGTGTTGTGAGGATTTTAATGACAAATGTATTGTTATCATTTGTAGCAAATTGTTTTGCATACAAATGTGGTTAGCTTAAATTTTGCCCTAAAATAAAAATTTAAGAAGTTATAAGCTAAAAAGTATGTTTTTTTCTATGCAAACAATTATTTAATACACAAAACACAAGATACATTAAATTAAGTAAAACAGGGAAAACGAGCTAAGTTAAATCCAATAATATAAATAACTCAATATAAGTCACAAAATTCTTTCGAAGGAGAGATTTTAATATGTTTATTTTATTGGTGCTTTGTTCTGTTTACTGAGGAAATCAGCGGACAATGCGGACTTTAAAGGTAACTCTTTCAAGCTAACATGCAGATAATAGAAAAAATATAATTCAATTATTTCTACAGAACACACTTGTTATTGTGAATAATTATATAACTGGAACACTGTAATAATAAGTAATGTTTTATTATGTATTGCGTCAGAGGTCAGAGGTATCATGAAACTAGGGACGCATATCTAGTAACTATTTTATAACACTAATCAATCGTTCATGTACCAAGCCGAACTTTTTTGCCGGGAACCGAACCTACTGAATGTGTATGTTTTTAAACTGTGGAGATAAATAATATACATGCGTTGTGATTGTGAAAACCTATGCGCGATGAGCGCTATACAACGGTATTAAAAACAAGTTGAGCTGACGCGGCTCTCGTGCGATGCCACACCATCGCTAACGACCAATCAGCGTCGAGATGTCCACGCGAGTGGCTTGTGATTTGAATTTCGAATCGAGTTTAATGCTTTTTTTTCTCGTTGCCAGCTCGCGAACGCGCGAATTGGCGGGGATATTTAAATTGTGAATTATGTGTGATTTGTTTGAATTTAGAATTTAAAATTGTAACCACAGATAAGCACGCCAATGATTATAGTTTTTTTCGTTTCGGTAATTCGAATTTGGAATTACGTTTTAAAACTATTAAACCTTTTTGTTTAAATTTCCAAGGTAAGTAATCTGTGTTTAACTATTTGAATTAGGAATATCACACCTCAAGACAAACAAGCGAATGGCTTGCCAGTTGAATATGTCTATATGAGATTAACATCTAATCTAATATATAAAATTCTCGTGTCACAGTTTTCGTTCCCTTACTCCTCCGAAACGGGTTGACCGATTCTCCTGAAATTTTTTGAGCATATTGAGTAGGTCTGAGAATCGGCCACATTTAAAAAAAAAAATTTTTGCAAAGTGACGTTTGTCGGGATCAGCTAGTTATGAAATAAATATGACCGGACTATTTAAATTTAAGCATTACGTGTGTTTTTTTCTTCGATAAAATCGTACACGAACGAAGATGTCAGATTATGTCACTTGTTAGTCTAAAAAATCGATTGTCAGCTAAATGACGCTATTTTATGTAAATTATTTTATTGTTAATATAATCACGAAACATTTTTACCAAGAAAATATCTCAGCCAAGGTGGTCACGCTTTGGTCATCAAGTTAATTTTAAGCAAATCATAATTATTAATGAGATTTTTACGCCTCGGGTGGCAGTGAAGGTTCCATATAAATTAAAAGTATCATTATTCGCAGTTCGTAACATTCTATATTCAAATTTATAAATTTTTGACATATATATTGTCTATGTGATATTGGATCTGTGAACCCCGATTTTTCCCGCCATTACGCGATCGCCTTTTAAAGAGTTTAAAATATTTTATTTCAACAATTAGTTCGAACCAGTTTCAACCATGTTTTATAGGAGAATGTTTATTTATTGTGTGTGTTGCCTCTGTTTAATAAAAAAAACACTACTACAGCAACGAAAAGGATTTATTCAAATTAAATAATGTATGTAAGAAATTACTGTTGCTAATAATATTTATGGACTTTTTTTTGGTTTGCAATAATGAAAATTATTATTATTTAACTTAATGTGCGGCTATTAATTTATCTTTTCCACATAAAAACGTATCGGTTGTGTACCTACGTTAGTAAATTTTCTTATTCCGGGTTCCAAAATGGACTTAAAAACAAACTCTGGTTAACTAACTGATCTCTCTGATAACTGATATCTGAATCTGATCATTGTGTTACAAATGTAATGTCCTTATCACAAGGGTGATTCTCAAGGTTTTTTTATCGTTCTAATAGTCCATTTAATAATAGGTCTTGTTCATACATTTTTCCTAAAGGTTTAGGATTTGTATTGTCTTAAGGTACGGCCTCGTGGATGCCGTTTTAAATTTCCGGCTACTGAATTGTATGGGGGACTTTGCGGGACATTTAAAATGGGATCACGACCGTCGACGGGCATGCATGTGGCCGTACCCTTAGAGTCATTGCAAATCCTGTCTTTTCAGCCTGAGTATCCACTGAGTGGGTGTATTGATAACTATTTTTTTTAAATGTTATCCTACTTAAGACTAAGTAATTATAAATAAATAAAAAAAATCCTCATTCATATAGGGTACACGTATGAATCGTCAAAGAACTAAATGTTTTGAAAAAAATTACTTTGCTTCAGAATCTATATTAAATAAAAACAATAAAATATGTTTTAACTAAATCAAATGTTTAATTTACGACTAAAATAACATATTTAGATAACAAATAACAATTAAACTGAACATTCTTAATATTAACCAAATTCTTCATCAAAAAAATAATAATAAAAATTAAATATGTTTATAAATTTGATTTGTTGCAGAACGACCCTATGACGCATTTCGATTGCTTCGCATAAGTTTTTTTTTTGTAATTCACAATGTCTTCGAAGGCCATTTACGAAGTACAGGGAAAGGATCTGATCAACAGGTAATTAATTGGTGTGTGTGGGGTGTGGATTTGTCTTGACATAGATTTATGGTACAGAATAGATGTCGCCTCGCGATGCACTCGGCAATTTGTCGCATGTATAAGTTAATATCTCTTTAGTAAGATACATGGCACCATTTTAAGCAACTTAAATCTAGACTTTAAGCGTCCAATTTGAGATGTGGCAAGAAACTCCCAGTACTCTTTGAAGCAGATGCTGGAGCATATTCATTCCTAAACTTTATCATCGTCAAAATAATCAGATCTAATTTATAAAAAAGCTTGTTTTTAACAACTTTTTTAAACTTTCTTACTGACAGAGTCAACAAATCGTTTGGGACTTTGTAACAGAGGCGTACTCCTTTAAAAGAGCTAAGCATTAATTTAAATTCAATTTTTGTACTATTAAATATTGAGGTTTTAACAATAAAATTGTGTTTTTTTGTATACGCATGCTCTCTCCTCATATTAAGGGTTGCCTGGATGCGACGCCGTCCGTTGCTCTAAATATTTGTTGGACTATTTAAAGTCGTTTACTGATATCTTTCTATTGAATAGTCGCTTTAAGTGTGTAAAACATGGTATGGGAAATATAAAACGGTGGGTACTTTCAATTCTCCAGGCATATACCAGCTGGCACAGCGCTGGTGCCATGTTGGTACGCTGTCTTCGAGCAGGGCACAATTTGGGAGGATGAACTCGGAAGGAATCCGTGGCTTAGCAAAGAAGTGAGTTTTTTTTTGTTAAAATTCAAACGGTTACCCCGTTTGAATTTTTTATTGACTACCAAACTGACTAATCGGTTTTAGCGACTATAATTAAATATATTATTATTTTTAAGATACTTAAACTAACTATAGTACAATTTTATGGCGTTATACGGAGATAAGAAACTCAGAACGGAATACAAGCTAAACAAAACAAAGCCATTTTGACGCTTAAGAGAGTTTGTCGTCAAATAGATTGACGTTAAATGGAGTTTACACTGTAACGGAGAAAATAAAGAGTTTACCTTCGCGTCTTTTTCGTTAGTTAAGAAAAGCATACATAATTAAAATAGTACATTCATACAGACATACACCGCACACATGTTCCAAAAAGATATGACACATATATAAAAAAAAACATACAGCATTGACGCGCACACTGTTATCCCGTGATCAAATCCCGTGCGTGTGTATATGTGTGTGTATGTGTCTGATCACCACACCGCACTTCCAGCAACTCGTTGTCAAGCCCGACCAGTTGATCAAGCGTCGTGGCAAATTGGGTCTCGTCGGCGTGAACAAGAATGCGGCTGAAGTGCGCAAATGGATCAGCGAACATTGCGGCAAGGAGCAGCAGGTCGGCGCCGCCGTCGGGAAACTGCGTCGCTTTGTCGTCGAGCCCTTCGTTAAACATACACCGGTGAGTTTACGTTACGCGCTACAGCACATGGGTATCGGGCCTTGGGGTCTTGGGCCGGGGGCCGGGGTTAATTCGTATAGCTTCCTTTGATGTAACTCGGGAAGTTTTTACAGCTTTACCCTAAAGAGTGTGCCATTTCTTAAAAGGCCGGCCGCGCATTCACTAGATCCCTGCAACGTCTATTGTCGGCGACTTCTCCTTTGGCACTGTATATCCTGCTCGTTTACCTCCTCGTCTGTGTTAAAATCCTTCCTTTTTCTTACCCTTATCCTGTCCTTCTCTTCCCATTTTTTCTCCTTTCCAAAAGGCTCCGTAAATCCCGGCATCACACCAGCAACCCTCTTGGCGCTATTTCGTATGGTTGCAGCATTTCTATAGAAACTTGTATTTTTCTGTATACGATTCGATATTTCAGAGCGAAGAGATGTACCTCTGCATCCAATCCGGCCGTAGATCGGACACCATCATGTTCCATCATCAGGGCGGTGTGGATGTTGGCGATGTTGATGCACTGGCCATCAGATTTGAAGTGAGAGTTCCATTATTAATGATGATCATATGATTTTTATTTTATAAACAGGCTTAAACATTAATTATAAAAGTCAGCGGAACGCTTAAGAATAAAAACAATAGTTATAAGAATATGACATTAAAAATATCAAGTTTAATTTGAATTAAGTTAAGTTCGTGATATTCGTGACGTAACTACTGAACCGATTTCGATGTAATTTTGTATGGACATAGGGTTGAGAGGTATAAAATTTCCACCAGAACTCCGTGTTTTAAAGGTTGAGATTTTCCAAAATCCTTTTGTATTTAAACCACGCGGATGAAGTCGCGGGAAAAAGCTACTAGTATTTAACATAACCCAAACGGATCTATCGGAGAAAAATTAGGTGTTATAACACCCTGGGAAGATTTAATCCCCCCCTTAAATTTTCCCTGGATAATAATACCTAAGGAATAATTTATCTTTCAGGTCCCCGTGGACACATTCCCGACTGGGGAGGAAATCGATCGGGTTCTGATGAAGAATGTTCAGTCGCCGGCTGTCAAACGGTAAGGTTTGACTGCTCGAATGTGTCGTTGGCCTATTTAAAATGGGGCTAGCGTCTAATATGTACAAACAAATGTGTTAAGTTAAAATGGTCTCATGGCGTCCAATCTAAGACCCACTTAATTCTAGACCTGTATATCTTTATATGTGATCCGCCCTATAGGTAACATACTTTGTCATAGTATATATTATATCGGCGCAACTACAACAATTAGTATTAAATTAACTGTAATAATTAAATTCTAATTGTTTAAAAACATAAGTTGGACACTTTCATGTTTATTATTTTATTTGTTAAACCAGCTTATTCCAAAAAGCTTACACAACAAAAATGGATCAACAACAAAGCCAAAACAAGGTCAAAACATACAATCGAAAATAGACAACAACAAAAAAAACACGAACAGAAATAAAATTGAATAAAAATATATATATACAAAGAACAAGTGCAGTATATTATGTAAAGAATGAGAATAGAAGTGTGTTTATTACGCTGTGAAATGTCATCGTTATTATTTCGATACGTGGTCTGTGAAATAAACACAAGTGCGGACTTGTCTGCATCATAATAGATGGATGCATTGTGACTCCACTACGGCTAATTGTGAAAATGAAACCTGGCAAATATCAGCGAAGTGTTGTTTTTACGAGTGGTGATGAATTACGAAAACCCTACGGAGACTCTTCTCATTTCAGTATCCTAACCACATTCATACTATCGCTGTACCGCGTGTTCGTCGACCTCTGCTTCACGTATATGGAGATCAACCCGATAGTTGTCACCAACGAGAGGATATACCTGTTGGACTTCATGTGCGCCAAGAACTGGGGTGACGTCACGTTCCCCCCACCATTTGGGAGGGATGCCTACCCGGAGGAGGCGCACATCGCCGATCTGGACGCGAAGAGTGGGGCCAGTTTGAAGGTTTGTTTTTGATAGTCATTTTTCAGGGCCAAAATACATACAAATACTATTTACTTAGATTTTTATACAAGAGCGATACAAAACAAGTCCGCTCGTCACAAGCTCTCGATAGTGAATGAACGCTCTTTTTTTTTTTTTTTGAGTGGGATTCGCTGTTGGCCGTGAGGCCTTTACAGCTCAGCAAAGGGCTGGTTGGTGAGCGGGAGCTCGGCCGAGACTTAAAACTAAATAAAATGCCTTGACTAGCACAAGGGCGTCTCCTGTGAGACTCGAACCTCGGCTTGGGCCGTCAGGGCTGGGGACTGACCTGAAGGGCCTTATCTGGAACTCACAAAGTGTGAGCGAAGCTGAACAGGGACTCCGCCTTCGCCGGCGAAGGTGGTTTTTAAAACCTACATTTCTAATTGGAATTAGCCGCGCGGGCGGCGCAAATCTGTATCGAGCTAATGTGATGTGATCATCCGGATCGGTTTGAAAAATTAAACTTAATTAAACTAAATATTCTTCAAGTGTATCCTGCTGGAGATCGAACCCGGTACCCTCAATTCGGAAGTCTGGTATAATTGGTTTTTTAATATTCCAGTTGACTGTTCTGAACAAATCTGGTCGCATATGGACCATGGTGGCCGGTGGTGGCGCGTCTGTTGTCTATACGGACACGGTGTGCGCGCTGGGCGGTGCCGCCGAGTTGGCCAATTACGGTGAATACTCTGGTGCCCCAACGGAGAGTCAGACAGCTGACTACGCGAAGACAATATTCAGTTTGATGTGCAGGGACAAGCATCCGAATGGCAAGGTAATGTTTGCCTGTATTTTGACTGCTATCAACAGGCATTGTTTTCTATTTCAAGAAATGCCTATTTTACTATAAATAGTATTAGTTTAAGTAACTGGCGCCATCTAGAAAAGCTTTAAGTGCCCCCTCCCCCCCTTGGTAGTAAGAGAAGAGGAAGGAAATGAGAACTGGTAATGTCACCGCTTGGAACACGAGTACAAAAGAATAAATGCTTTGTCACGTAACGCAAGTGTTGCTGGACGTGCCTGTAAATTTACAGCCCCTTTAGATACAGCCTATTTTGCATTCGTTGACTAGCCATACATAAATTTACTGCCTTATGGTACAAAATCTCCGCATTGTCTTTGACCGGCCATAAACAATTTGCAGGTGTTGATTATCGGCGGTGGCATCGCAAACTTCACGAACGTGGCCGACACCTTCCGAGGCATCATCACAGCGATCGAGACGTACAAGGATGCGCTGATACAATACAACATTACATTATTCGTGAGACGTGGTGGACCCAACTATCAGGAGGGACTTAGGTATTCATTTTTTTAATTTTATTTCTTTTCAAAGTCAAAGTCAAACAGTCTTATTCATAAAAAGTTATAGCACACTTTAAGTAGAACAAAATTGTATTCGTAAACACATTTTAGCACAAAACAATTCTATAAAGTTATACAGACCCGGAGTCTAGTTTAACAGTGTTATAATTATGGCCGACATCGAACAGCTGATTGTGACGAAGGTCTAAAACAAACCGGATCGAAGGACCATTTGTCTAAGGTTGAATATCGATGTAATAATTATAGATGTCGATACAACTCTGTCGATGTCTCATTATAGTGTACATTTTATATAATAATATGAGACGATAGAGCTTAGAAGAGTAATATATAAAAAAAAGTAAAAAAATAACTTACGTGTTTTCATTGCTTTCCTGCCAATTGTATGATTTAAGCAAAAGATAATAATTATATTTAAATAAAGTAATATAAAATAGAGTTAATTGCTTTTTAATATTTTCAGACAAATGCGTGAAGTTGGTCATCGTCTGCGTATACCCATGTATGTGTTTGGGCCGGAGGCAAACATGACGACCATCGTCGGTTTGGCCCTGGGCCAAGGGCCCATCCCGCCTGACCATCAGTTGGATTACGCACCCAAGCAATTACCTAAACCCCAACCGGCTGTAAGTAATATTTTAATTCTATAGATATTTGTTTTTTTTAACCTAAGTTCTAGAACTACAAAGCTTGTAAAAAATAGTAATAAAAACTTAAACTAATTATGTACCACTGTGCGGTTCGAAGGACCAAACAGCTAAAGATCAATGTATAGGGACTTTCGAGTCCAAATCCATACTAAAATTATAAATGCCAAAGTAAGTGACTCTTTCACGGTTAAACTACTCAACCGATTTCGATAAAATTTAGTATAGCGATAGACTAAACTTTAGGAAAAGATATTGACTTTGTATCGCGAAAAAAGAGGTTGAAATAGGCTACAAAAGTTTGTATAAAATTTTCACCAGATCTCTGCCATTTATAAATAATAGCGGGCAAAAGGTAAATATATTTTGTGGGTTGTCTGGAAGAGATCGCTCAACCGATAAGGCCGCCAACAATGCTCCTACTATGTGTAAATAAACTGAACATGAGAATGCTTACAGCCCGCCCCGAAGATAGAGTTGCCGGAGCTGAGCAATTCGCTCCTGGACTTGGTGTGCTCCCAGGCTACGACCAGGATGGATCTGGGCCAGCAGGTGTCCACCGCTCGGCCGCTGTTCAGCGATCGCACCAAGGCCATCGTTTGGGGCATGCAGAATAGAGCCATACAGGTGTGTACAAATTATATATATATATATCAGCGCAAATATAACAATTAGTCTTTAAGTCGGTGGTGGTTAAACTGCGAAGTAGCCTTGGCCGCGACACTTTATTGGCTGCAATTTTTGGTTAAAACAAATGTGATCCTGACGAAAAGTTAAATAGAAGTTTGATTGGAATTGGAGGTAATCCTGAACCGATATTTCCGAGCATTTGAGCCCAGAAAGGAAAAGTCTCCAAGCTGGCTACCAGGATAAAGTGTAGAGTGTTAGGCATTAAGTTCACCTGGATAAGGAGCATTTGAATAACCTTCGGTTATGATGAGCTCTATGAAGTCACGTCAAACACCAAAGTTTTCACCATTTACAACCAGAATGTGAGGTGGTTAAGAAGAAGGACCAACGAGCTTTATCTCAGTAGCGTTATGGTTACTACCAGACGTTTGATGCACTTAGACTCTGATGCTGAAGATTTGTGGATTATCCTTAAGCTTACAGTAGAACGGTCGTCGTCAAAATTTAAGTAATGTGTGGGTACACCACACAAATACCCTCTCTCCGGTCGACAAAGAGACAAAGGAGGAGAAGGAAAGAAAAAAGAAGCACAGTGTTATTTTGAAAAAGCTAATCATGCTGTTGCCTCGCTTGAGGATGTCTTAATTTTAGTTAACCTTTAAAAGACTTAGGAAGAAATTGGAGAAAAATGCAAATACTGAGAAATTCTGGCTGAAAGAACAAAGAAATTCTTTTGATAATTTAAAGCAAGTTTTATATATATATATATATAATTACAAAAATACAATCGTTGGGGTATTATGATGTCCGTGACAAAACTCGGGTGATAGCTGATGCAAGCCCAGTCGGATTGGGTGCTATCCTTGTCCAAATTGATGGACATGGACCACGCATGATTGCTTTTGGGTATCAAACCCTTACTGATTGTGAGCGAAGATATAGCCAAACCGAGAAGGAGGCTTTGGCATATTTCTATTTGGTAAGGAATTTGACCTTGTCACGGATCACAAACTACTGGAGGTTCTATTTGAAAAGAAAACCAAACCATGTGCACGATATCGAAGCCAGGCTAAAGTAATATCGCTGACCCGTTGTCACGTCTTTGTAAATTGAACAACCATTCGGATGATGAAGATACGCAGGTGTCAGGTCAGGGTACCTTTGCGCGACCTCGGCCAATATCAATGAGCGATATTATAAATGCATCTGAGACTGATAGGGAAATTTCCACTGCTCACTCAGCCCACTCACACAGTAGGTCGAAGGTACGCTGCACGGCATCCTGTGCAGCTTCAAGGTCTTTGTCCGCAACCACGATACATGTGTCGTCTGCAAATTGGTATAGGGAGGACTCCCCTATGGCCTTGCGCATATCATTGCTGTACAATAGATATTCTGTAGGCCCGAGGACAGAGCCTTGCGCCGTGGCCTGTTCTGTTTGGAGGAAAGGGATCTATACAAATAACTGGGACGACTCCGTGAGAAGCTGTAATTTTTTTTTTGTAAAGCCGGGAAATGTTGCCATGAAGGGTCGAAGGTCTGGTGGCCACGCATCGACAAGGATGCAGACCTTTGCATGATTGTGCTTTGGTGGCTTTACCTAGCCCACCAGTGCCTATGAAGAGGCAAGAACTGCCTTTGGGACCATGGATAGATCCATCTAATGAATACCTTCTGGTTGTAATTGATTATAACAGTAGATTTAAAGAAATAAAAGTGACCAAAACTATCTCAAGCGCCCAGATTATAAAAATTTTGAAGGAAATCTTTAGCAGGGTTTCCTGTTTCTATAACAGCCGATAACGAGAAACAGTTTGTAAGTGAAGAGTTCCGCGGATACTGTAGAGAATGCAATATTCGACTTTACAACACCGTCCCATATTGGCCATAGATGAACGGGGAAGTCGAACGACAGAATTGGGATATTTTAAAACGATTGCGTATCAATCAAGCAGAACGGAGAGACATGAAAGATTCTTATACGAATATTTGATGATGTACAATAGTACACCTCACACGGTGACTGGTCGAACACCATCAGAACTGTTTTTCCAACGACAAAATAGGGACAAAATTCCTATATTAGAGAATACAAATGAGAAGAAGGAAGATTTGGATGTGAGAGATAGGCACAGCATTCAAAAGGAAGTAGGCAAGGAATATGGGGACTGGAAGCGGAAAGCTATAGAGTCGGAAAGCCATGGACAAAGCCAATCAATTGGCACCAAATTATAACCCGACTCAGTATACCGTGGAAAGCACCAATGCAGGGGATTGTGTAGTAAGGAACGATGAGACGGGACAATCTTATCGAAGAAATGTCGTTCCCCTAAAGAAGGTCGAAGGGGAATAAAGCTGTAGTACCGGGAAAAGATGACGATGTAGTTGAAGGAGGTTCAGATAAATTATTAAGTGTGTAGTATTTATTATTTGTTAATTTGGTTCGTATACATATTATTAGTTAAATAAAAATAAAATAAAAATGTGTTATGGAAGGGATGTAACGTATGCGCTTGTTAGCGTTACATATATTTTGTCTAATATTTGTACTATTCTCTATATTAATCAACTATTTAGTACTTATATATCTCATTGCATCATTATATATTATGCTTAATTATCTATTGTCAGGATTATAATACATATATAATAGGCAATATCAACCAAAACACAGTAATCATTGTCATAACAGTTGTATTTACTAAAAGTAACTGTTTAATAATAATTTTACAAAAGTACAATCAAGGAATAACACTAACGTTTATCTCGTTTGCCAATCGGACCCAGAATGGCCGCTTACCACAGAAATGACAAAAGCTGTCGAACATTATTCAAAAATGCTTCTAATCAATTCATTTAACCAAAAAGAGGTTCTAATGAATTTATTTCACAATATATATATAATATATATAACATCGTCATACTATATGTAACATCAGTATTAACCATATATGTTACAGTTCATATAACACGCTCATTCGCTGTCTCATTCACCCATACAGACAATCACTGTCTCGTTCGCACCGCGTCAGTTATACCAATGGGGTGAGTAGACTTGTTGGTAGTCTGTCCATTGAGTCCCTTGGTAATATGTATACATAATGATTTTAGTAAGTCTGTTAAAAATAGCCAAATCTACTAAGCTTAACTTTCATAGAGCACATTATTCTGTAATTAATGATCATTTGCAATGCGTCAATTGGCGAAACACTCAACATGTTAATGGAGACATTGATGATATGGTTTCAGCGTTTTTTAACGAGATTGATAATATTGTTAAAGCTCACGTTCCTCGCACGAATATTTCGAATTCAAATTATCCACCGTGGTTTGATAAACTCATCATTAAATTACTTAAAGAGAAAGATAAAATTTGGAAAAAGTTTAGGAAATTTGGGAATCCCCGCGATGGTTTTGAGTTTTAGTTACTTCGTGCACGTTGCGATAAGTTAATCGGCATTAAATACAAAACGTACATAAATAGTGTGGAAAATGATGTAACTAAAAATATAAAATATTTTTGGAAATTCATTAAACGTCAAAGGAAAGAATCACATACAATACCGTAGGAAATGTATCGAGAAAGTAATAAAGCCACATAAATTTTGCTAATTTATTCGCGACATAGTTTAGTTCAGTGTTTGGTAGTGATATTTGCTCAATAATGTGCCATGTTGGATTTACTGAAAAGGATATAGAAAACAAAATCTAAGCGTTCTATAGGGTGCGGTCTTGATGGTATTCCACCTATTTTTATTATAAGCTGCTTCTCTTCTTTAACAGTACCTCTTAGCTTAATTTTTAATAAGTCATTAGGACTAGGCAAATTTTCTACATCGTGGATAATAGCAAGGATCATACGTGTATTTAAAAAGGGCAAGAAAAATATTGTTGCGAACTACGGAGCGATTTCTATTTTAAAGACTTTTAAGTGGGAGTGCCATGCTGTTACTTAGAGTTTCAGTCGGCCGGAGAAATACCACTCTCTCACAGAAAACCGGCGTGAAGTGATGCAATTGGACTTTGTTCATTTTGTACTCGCGTTTCGTTCGGTGAGTGAGATCTTCCGGTGACCATCTTTTTCCCCTTCCCTCGTCCCTCTCCCCTTTTCTTTAAAGGCCGGCAACGCACTCACGAGCTACCAGCCGCGTGAGTGTCTATGGGCGGTGGCTTCACCTTTATGGTGAGCCGCCTGCTCGTTTGCCCCCTCTTCTATAAAAAAAAAAAAAAGTTTTTTGAATCACTTCTGTGCCCTATACTGAAATCCCATAGTAGAGTTTTTATGGATGCTACTCAGCGTGGTTACTGTACCAAAAGATCTACTGATACCAATCTATTTGAGTATGTAAATTTATTGGCTAATTCCTTGGATAATAGAAAAGAGATCGACACCATTTATATGGACTTTTCTAGTGCTTTCGACAAAGTGAATCATAACGTGCTACTGAAGAAGGTAGTTCGCATATACGGTATCGGTGGGGTAATATTGAAATGGCTTAGCTCATACCGAACAGAGAGAACTAACTAAAAATATAAAATATTTTTGGAAATTCATTAAACGTCAAAGGAAAGAATCACATACAATACCGTAGGAAATGTATCGAGAAAGTAATAAAGCGAGTGTTTATTAATTGAGTTTCCCGAACGAAGGTTAATTGGTGTTAACGCGGGCAATTGGCCAACCTTCCAGATGTTTCCGCGACAGATTGTAAACAATGTAATTTATTATAACTTATTGAATCATTATGTCTCCTTGAGACTGGTTTTTATGTAATATTTTACTATCTGATAGTTGTTATCTAATTACCATCCTAGATCCGTGGATTCGGCCTATTCACAAATGAGTTAACTATGACACAAAATACGATGAGAGAGAATTTCTTAACAGATAACATATTAAATACAAAGATGAAAACAAGGCCAATGTGGGGTTTAGATATTAAATATAACAGAAGGCTTAAATATACAAGAATAAAAAATAATATGACAAAGTGAGGTATTTCAAGTGAAGAACGAATATTGTATGTGTGTTATAGTGTTGCTGTGGGAGTGAGTGAGGTGAATTCTTTGATGATCCACCTCACTGAAAATATGAATATATTCTGAAATTAATGGTTTAATTAGTTTCTATTTAAATTCCAGTACATAGAAAATAAGCCAATATGGAAGTTGTCATTGTGTGGAGGTAACGCAGCGGCGGTGGCGGCGCGGGCTGGTACCAAGCTTCTACCACCAAAGATCAAGATAGTGTGGAACCCTCCCACCACTCACTACCATCACACTGAGAAGCTGCGGCTGGTGGTCACGTCTGTCAACAGTGGTAGGTTGATGATGCGATTCAATTAGGAATAAGACCGTCTATGAAAGTACGATTTGCGAAGTTACTTGTTTAGTATAACTTAGGTTTTAAGTTAAATTTGGTATTATTTCACTGAAATGATCATTTCTAAAACGTCAAAAATTGTAACAAAAAGTCTTTAACCATTCTATATCTTATAATCACCTTATAAATTATACTTAAGGACATTTACAGGGTCCATGTGAGTACGTCGTCGGACTTTACCCCTAAAAGCTCTTTAAAATTTGACCTTTTGCAGGTGCAGTTTGTAATAACGACACTCAGTTCACTTGCGGTGGGACAAGCCTTTGTATATCTTCCTATCTCGTGTGTGATGGGGTCAGACATTGTCCGGGAGGCGAAGATGAGGACGCGACCGCCTGCTCACACCGCCGGGACTCCCCACTCCTAGAGGTGTTGAGGCGGATAGCGGCTAGGAACCAGGAGTTTTTGGGTCTGGACCAGCCCGATGGGATAACGAAGCCGTCTGTTATAAGTATGTGTTTGTTATATTCATTTAAGCGTACATTAGTACTATTATAAATATTGTCCTTCCTTAAAATGCTGGACCATGGTTGATTCTTAAATAAGAATATTGTACTGTTTTAAATATAGCGAACTTCATGTATACACATAAAATAAATCATTTTGTTAACGTCACAATGTTTAATTCTCAGTGAAGATCAGCGAGAACGAGACGAAGACGAACGCGTTCGTGGAGTTCGCCAACTCCCTCCACCCGTACGGGCCTTGGTCCTACATTGTGGTGGGGATGATCGGGTGCGCTGTCATACTCATCTTCTGTCTCGCTTGGGGTAAGTCCGTCATAGTCGTGTTACTATGTCATCTGTCACCTTTTACATTCTAGTTTATTTAAAGCCCCGCATGTGTAAGTGATGGTCTCTGTGAATTTGAAAGAGACAGCAGACAATATATCGAAACCAGTTGTCAATTGTCGTTAGCAATCCGATGTTTAACAGACATTTTAAGTTTTTTTTTCTAATGTTTCTCTGTCGACACTTTGCAGAATGCTGTTGCGTGCGTTCCAAGCCGTCGGAGACGCCGCTGAACATTCCGCCCTCGTGCGTGGACCTGTCGCCTTCGGTGGCCATGACCGCTTCGTCCCAGATGTTCTCTAACCCCCTACCTTCCCCCCCGGAGTACGAACCTCCCCCGTCCTACTCCTCCCTCTTCCCCCGCGCCTTTAAGACGTCTCCGTCGCCGGTTCCCCACTGCTCCCACCAGGAGCCAGATTAGGACACGCCAAATTAGATGTCTGGGTGCGAATTGGGATTTTTACCTTAATGTTTGGGAACTGAGCTCCCTCAGTGTCAACTAAGTCTCTCGTCTGGGAGGTTTCGACAGATGGGAGAGTTAGTTCGCGCTTAGACTTAGTCAACCTGCCGAATTAACACTCAACAGTATTTGATGAAATTTTCAGATTTTTTGACAACTATAATATAATGTTCAATAGATATATCTAATTATTTAACTTACAAAGTATGTTTATCTCATTGAAAATCGTAATTTGAACCCAGAGTAGTTATGTAAGATACTCGGATAGTCAACGGGTTAGATTTTAATGAAAAGTTGTAATCAAATTATTAAAATACGTTCGCGTCTTGCGTTAAACTATTAAATATTTTTCTCTTTGTATAACTGTTTGACGGTATGAGACAAAACCCCGAAAGCCTATGAATTTACGGGTTTACGAATTGACAATAACGCCATCTATTGACAAAAACTCAAAAGCTTTTAATGTTTCGTAAAAGTACAATATTATGTTTTATAAGTTTTGGGACCAACGAGAATACACTGTGCCTTGTAGTTATTATTAACTATGTACTGACATATATGACAATTCCATTTCTATTCTTTAGAAATCTTAAAAGGGTGACCCCAGACAAGCTAAAAATACAAAATCCGTGAAAAAAGATGAACGTATTATGCGTGAACGCTTATTGTCCATACCAGAGACAAACCACTCAGATATAAATAAAACAATGCTCGTCTGGCCCCACCCTAAAACTGAAATTTGTATAGTATACTGAAAGATACGACGAGATTCCTTAGACTTGCTAAATATCCTTGTGTAGAACACAGAACTCACACTGAATGCTTAGTCTCTGAATTTAACCCTTAAGGTACGGCCTCATGGACGACGCTCGATTACAGCAACTGCTCTCACGTGGTTCACTCTTTTTTTAAAACCTTCAAGAAAGAGCTTATCATTTCACAAAACTGGAGAAGTAACGAGGAGTTTGCCCCCTCTTTGCCCCCCTCTTTTATAAAAGAACGCATGCATGAGGCCGTACCTTTATAATGTTTTGAATAATTGAATTCCTTAGTATACTCTGAATTCTCAGCCCAGAGTGACAATACATTCTGAGAACTCACCTTAGCCTAAAGCTAGCTTGTCCGTTGAATTTTAATTCATATGCCCTTTGATTATCAGTGTCTAGATAACGTTACGTCAAAAGGGCAACTAAAGAGGTATGTGTGCGAATGATCTAATGTGTTCATACAGAGTGATAAACAAATACGAGCGAAAAGTTTGTGTAGTCGCTCTGTTCTACTCTATGGTCCAATATAAACCAAATTTGCGAACTCTAGTTTATGTATTAATTGCTTTATCTAGACACAGAATCAAATATAACTCTTTGATAAGCGTTATTAATTTCTTTAAATTGCCTTCGTGTTTGGAATACGCCTAAAATCAAACAAAACCACATTTATTTGTTTGACGTTTGACATATTGAGAATGCGTTAAAGAATGTTAACTACAAATCATTTCTTGTTACCTTATCTGTATAATCGCGTAGGGAGCATCCAGAAATTATAATTTCCATTATTGTAATTTAAACTAGTCTTATTAAAAGTTATATTAAATTGTTTTAAGTTAATTAAGTCTAAACATCAAAAGAGAAATAAATACTTTTTCAAATACAATTATGGTTTTCTTTAAACACCAGACCCTAATACAAAATTTTTTACACCAAGCTCATAGCTTAATCTATGACAGAATTAACAATTTCTTGTTACATTGTTTAAATATAATCATTCCTAAAACTTTAAAATAAACAACATGCAGAAAAAATTTAAACTATGACTAAACTAACAATTCCTGAGTTTCAACCGCTGCCAATAGATGTCACTGATCTTACGTAAAATTTCATTTTTAGAAATAATAAATCTATAACATTCTTTTTTTCACAATATCATATACGCTGCAAGATCAATATTTAAGTTTCTAATTTTTATCTAATATGAAATTAAATAAGAGTTTTTACAACCAAGTGCCATCTAGTGTACTCTTTAAACATGTCCTGCACATTCAAACCACAGTTAAATGCAAGAAGTATATATATATAATCTGTGATGTATAGAGTTTAGAAAAAGCTGGGATAAACAAAAGAACATGCTTTATTGATTATTTTATTCATCAATAAATTTAATATTGTATATATATACTGTTCAAAATTACTAATTAAATCACTATATTTTGAATTTTATTATTACGTTTTGGTTTTATGATTGTTACTATAAATAAATCTCTTAAAAAGCAAAGTTGAAATGAAAATGCAAATGTTGTAAAAAGGACTTCTGAGTAAGTAAATACGAGTTTGACAAAATAGGTGTAGTAGTCTGTGATCAGCTCACCCTTGCCGCTCACGGCTCAGCTGTCAGCTAAAAGTTCAGTCATATTTTAACTGTCGTGGTTATTTACCGTGTTAATGGTGCGAATTGTTATTTCGATCGTAACAAATTTTTACATTATTGTCTAAATTGTTTTTAACGTGCTACCTTTTTGTGCTATAACAAAATAAAAAAACTTACATTCAGTTTTTTTATTTGTTTCACAAGTTGTATCTTATGTGATTGTGTTACTTACGGGACTTAAAAAGTTTGTTTATTGTTAAGTTTTGTTCTTTTCGCTATTTGGAATCTTATTGGATATGAGTGCAGCAGCTAGATAAAAGGTAAATTATAGAATTCTGCTTAGTTTAGTTCCTATGTTTAGCGGTAAGCAACAGGTCTCCATATTGTGGTTTTGAAAATGCAAATGGATCGAACTTCCGTTACTCCATTATCGATTTAGTGTTACAAGTACCAATTAGAATTTTATAATTCAATTTAAAAATGATTCTGGTTTATTTCGAGTCAATTTCATTTCTATTAATGAATTTTTCAAAAACTAAAATATTTTTTGTAAATATTTAAGTGGTTAAAAGTGCTGTCAAGTGCAGCAGGTGTTTTTTTTATTAACGTCTACCTAATATGGTTGGTTAAAATCCGTTACTATAAAAAAACCTACTGTTTTTTTTTTAATTTGGTCTACTGAACACATATGGCTGGTTATACAAATCTCAAAGTAGTCATAATTATATAATATGTTTTGTTATTAATTTAAAAAAGGGCTTCCTGCCAATAATTTTGTTATTACTTTATTTAAATAATCTTCTGCATGTCTCCGAAACGTATTTCTGAGTTACGTTTTGTGCTACAATAGTTATGTATATGTAAACATACAGAAAATAATACGTAGTTATTTTACATATATTTTTTTACGTCGTCCTTACATATTTCTCATTATGTTAGGCATCGTAATATGTGTCTTATTTTATTCTTTATAACAGTTGATTAAAATCATAAATGCTTAAGTCAAATGTGCACCATCAAGCACTGTTAGGCGTTACTTAATGAAAGTTATAAATTGTGATATTTATCTACCTAAATTGCTAGTTAGATATCTACTAAGTTTCTACGGTGACAGTATATTATTATGTAGTGTTATTGTAGCGTAACGAGATATAAAATATACATCGCGGTAGCCCAGGGCATCTAGGTACGCTAGATATTGGTAGGAATATGAAAGTGAACCACATAGGGTCTCCGAGATACATATACCACGGTACCACCTGAGGTTATTTTGCAGCCGGTTCTAAACCACCTGGAGTGTGTTGGGCCGTAGTTCTGTTATGGCGGTAAACTCTTAAATTAGTATTAATTTTTACCTAGTTATGAACGAATTTAAACGACTTGAATCTTTTCACTAATGATCGCTTGAAAGAAATTGCTCTCGAAAGAGCGCCTATTACAGTATATAATTTTATTTTTATTTTCTCGTATCAAAATTGTCTGTACGAACTAAACACAGTATAAATCAATTCTCTGTTCTGTGTAATTTTTGAGATATAAATAAAAACAATTGAAACGATTAAAATTATAAGTTTGAAATCTAGGTCGCTACACAGTTCTCGTCTGATTACAGTCACGGTCGAATTGAACATCACAAAAGTACTTCAAGTCCAGAATTTTGTAGATTTACTGAACTATAAAACACGTAGCACATTTGCATATACATAATGCTTAATGGATATTTGTATACATGAAACTAAAGAATTATTCGCCAAGCTTAATACTAAATTCAAGGTCGTTTAAATCCCGGCTGTTTACAAATGGATTTTTAATTATATATGGGCAATTAACACTAGCTGCTACGGTCAAGGCAAATATTAAATCACAGTTTTATTTGTAATATAAATAAAAAAATGTGGAAATAATTTAAAAGTTGTGGATACTTCGCTTATCTGCACAGATTTAAGTGCATGGTGAACCCAACATGGTCCTGTAACAGATCGACTAGTGAGACAATATTGACAGTTTGCCCAAGTACCAAAACTATTGACACGACTTTGATTGCTGAGTAGTTAAAGTGACGGTGGACAATCTGACAGACCTTACATAGGTGTAGCGAAGGATGCGGTTAAAATTTATAAGACATAGACAAAGAGTGCTGATGACTAATAAGGACTGTTCCTATACAGAAGATATAGTAAAAACACTTATAATAAAAAAATAGATATATTTCTGTATCAAATCTTTAAAAACAACATATGAAAATCACACATTCTAAGATGATTTTGGCATTGCAATTTGAACTTACAATAATACCCATAGAAATGAAAAGCAAAAAGCTTTCATTACAAATTAATATTCGAAAAGACTTTTTCCCCAACCATAAAGCGGATACAGCCAAAACCTGTGTGTGCTTTTAAATCAATCAGCTTCGCAAACCGAAGCTGGTCTGTCAAGTCGTGATTATCACTATACAATAGTATTACCACAAACGGCACGAGAAAGTTGTGATACTGAAACAGTTTCCACAATGCAGAAGTAGATGAAGTGTGGAGAAATCTTTAGCTTCCTTGTAAGGAATGAAATCTTTGTGTACGCATCGGAATCGTAATTTCTAAACAACGCAGGGTTGCCAAAAGGTAATCCTTTCATTCGTGTAAATAATTTATAACTAATTTGAGACACATCTTTGAGAATATTTATATCAATGAACCGAATGACAAAAGCCGAACGACGACCTTCATAAGAGGACATTGTGTAAATTCTGTTTTTTTAGACTGTTAAGTACTGTATTGGTAGACCCTAGCGGATGAGGCTTGGCCATGTAAGACGTATGGAGAAGACCCGAAGGCTCTTTGAATGGAGACTGACTGAGCATAACTCAAGGCTGACCCCCAATGAGAGGCTGACCTTCAAAAGACCACTTGATTGGCTGATGATGATGGACCATAGAACTACAATAAAAAGTACTATCTGAAATGTGTTTCATGAAATAAATCGATATAATTCTCAATCAAAGCTGTGTGCGAAGTGCAATATGTGAATGGTAACCCTAGATAAATAGCTCCATGGCTAGACTAAAAATACATGTGTTGCATAAAACCAGCTTTTGCTATTATTAGAAATAGCCTTAGTTTCCTTGTAAGGTATATTTTACCGTTAGGACTTGTTTTTATTATTGTTAACTGTTTGTAACCCTTTAGTTTTTACCGATTCTTATAATGGGACTAAACACTGTTTTTTACTGTATTCAGTCCGTTAGAAAGGTTAGTCAAGTCCATATTTATATATTTAAAGTCGATATTTTAATGAACGCAAATCAATTAGCGATATTATTTTAACTTTAACCAATAAAAGGCTGATCGAAGTTTAATAATCTAATATATAAAATTCTCGTGTCACAATGTTCGTTCCCGTACTCCTCCGAAACGGCTTGACCGATTCTCCTGAAATTTTGTGGCCATATTGAGTAGGTCTGAGAATCGGCAAACATCTATTTTGAGAGGTTTTCGTCGTCGGTCGAAGGTTTTGGGGTCGTAAAATATTTCTTGAGTAATCATTAGTTTTCAATACAAACACTATATTAAACTAAGAAAATTTTTGTTGCCACTTACTGAAAATATAACTGACATGATTAATTGCTATATTAGTTATAAAATTAATTTAATCCAATAATATTACAAAGTGAAAAGTCCGCAGGGCTTTTAATAAGTGACGATTCAAAAGTGTCTTTATAAAGACCTACTTGATTGAAGATATTTTGAGTTTGGCAAGTGACTTCAGTCGCACGGGGCCATAATAATGGTTTTCCGATATCTGATGTAATCTAACTGAATGATATTTTAAAATATTGAATTGAAGCAGGAAACTAATATAAATTATTCATATGTATTATATACATGTTGTTCATATATTCCAGTTCACGAGACTTATGAATTGTAACGAATTTTTAAAAGAAGCTAGCTTACTCTTAAAAATATTAATTTACAGTCGAAGCTTAATATCAAATACTCATATTACACATAAAAGCTACTGGTATTTTTTCCTGCGGTGCAGGTGGGTTGTTAAAAATGACTCACAAATGCAATAAATATATATTATTCACGATGAATGAAAATATATTTAATTTGTACACAATAGAATTATGTTGTTAGCACGTTTTGCTAAGTTAATAAAATTTTATTGCGACGTTAGTTATTAGGTTGCAGAAGCACTTGTAATCAAACAAATTATAAAAAGGATTTACTTAACAAAAGAATGATGAATACAATGCTTTTTCGAGTGGTAACCATGGTAAAAACTGTAGAGTAGAGTTTCTTTATAATTAAGTAATTTAAATATGAATACTTGTCAAGTCACCTTGTAGTGCTTTGACTGACTCGTGTATCGTAGGGACAAAGGTGGCTTTTATGTATTTATTTAAGGCCGAAGCTAAAATACAGCACACTTAATTAATTCTTACATCTAACAATCTCTTATATATTGTCAAAATATGTAACATTCAGTTAAGAAAATTATTAATTTGGGAGATACAGCGCGAACTGAACGTGTTTTGACGAAGGCTACTTCACGAAGGAACCTACATACCACCTGATCTGGAGGAAAATATCAGGGGCGGATAAGCTTAGCATGCATTACTGTAATCATTTTCACCCCATATTTTAAAGATCCCGTTTGGGGTGATCATAATAACCTGTAATCCCCAGTAAGATATAGTAGGAATACTGTACTCGGTTTGCTTCGTGATTTACTTAAAGTAACATCATTTATACAATGTTTTGAAATTCGTGTAGGTCTTAGTATTGACAAAACTGAACATGGTAGAATTTATAAGTATTAAAAGAAATCGGTGACTCAATTACATTTTGTTTTAGTGACATCTGCCATCTGTCCAAATAGATTAAAAATATTGCACTGGGCACACAGTTGTATGTAAATGTTTCCTTAAATAGTTTTTGTAGTTTATTTTTAATTCTACAATTACTTAACTTTGCTATTAATTTTAAATTGATTAGAGGCCACCCTAATGACGTCCATCGGTCGTTTGAAGTAATGAATGATAAAACTTTAGAATTGTAGTATAGATACAGATATGGATGTGGTGTCAAATACTTTATAATATATGGGATCTCTTATTATAATATGTATTACTTAAGTAGAGAAGAAGAAGTTTAAACTATTCTGGATAACTATGATTAACATAAGAACCGATCAGCCTCCTCACTATCATCTTTTAAATCTTCTTTTTCGAAAGCATTTGTTGTCCGTATCTAATTTGATTTTTCATATTTTTACATTTGAATTAGCTTATTTTTCCTGTTTTACTTAATTTAATGTATGTTGTGTTTGGTTTTTTTGTATATTTCGCACACTTTGCACCTGTCAAATTGTATTTAAGGTATTCTTTTGTTGTGTGGAAGTTGTTAATGTTGTGTGTTGCCTGGAAAAGATCGCTTATTAGCGATAAGACCGCCCGTAGCTCTTATACTAACATCTATTAACATAATCTACTTCTACTGTTTAAGTGCAATAAAGTGTGAATAAATAAATTATTAATAATTTCAGGAGTCCTTAGCAGAATGGGAGCGTGGTCTGGACATGCCGCCAGAGGCGTCAGGCCGCAAGTGGAGCCAAAGGAGTGCGCACGCGCAGCGGACATCCAACGACCAAACCGTCACCTCCACCAATACCACTGATGCTTGCAAACTTATAATTGTAAGTAGCTTTATCCAAAGAAAGATCTTCTCAATTCTCATGTCATACGCATAAATGTATAAATATAACATTTTTGATGAAGATTATTTGTGTCCCACCACCGTTAATTGCTCATATCCTGATGCGACAGAGACGAACAAGCGGGATCAAAATTTATTCAGTTAAGGCAGTTATACAATTGAGGTGGTTTAAAAGACTTTACGATTTAAAAAAAAGAGAAAGTAGAGGCCCAATTATCCCTCTAAGAGAGATTTAATTGGTCAGGTCAAATAGTGCCCTACTATACACTCTTGTTTATAGATTGTGGTGGTGGACTGCACTCTTGTTTATAGATTGTGATGGTGGACTGGACTCTTGTTTATAGATTGTGGTGGTGGACTGCACTCTTGTTTATAGATTGTGGTGGTGGACTGCACTCTTGTTTATAGATTTTTGTTTAACGTCCTTTCACCAACAGTTATAAAGCGAGTGTTTATTAATTGAGTTTCCCGAACGAAGGTTAATTGGTGTTAACGCGGGCAATTTGCCAACCTTCCAGATGTTTCCGTGACAGATTGTAAACAATGTAATTTATTATAACTTATTGAATCATTATGTCTCCTTGAGACTGGTTTTTATGTAATATTTTACTATCTGATAGTTGTTATCTAATTACCATCCTAGATCCGTGGATTCGGCCTATTCACAAATGAGTTAACTATGACACAAAATACGATGAGAGAGAATTTCTTAACAGATAACATATTAAATACAAAGATGAAAACAAGGCCAATGTGGGGTTTAGATATTAAATATAACAGAAGGCTTAAATATACAAGAATAAAAAATAATATGACAAAGTGAGGTATTTCAAGTGAAGAACGAATATTGTATGTGTGTTATAGTGTTGCTGTGGGAGTGAGTGAGGTGAATTCTTTGATGATCCACCTCACTGAAAATATGAATATATTCTGAAATTAATGGTTTAATTAGTTTCTATTTAAATTCCAGTACATAGAAAATAAGCCAATATGGAAGTTGTCATTGTGTGGAGGTAACGCAGCGGCGGTGGCGGCGCGGGCTGGTACCAAGCTTCTACCACCAAAGATCAAGATAGTGTGGAACCCTCCCACCACTCACTACCATCACACTGAGAAGCTGCGGCTGGTGGTCACGTCTGTCAACAGTGGTAGGTTGATGATGCGATTCAATTAGGAATAAGACCGTCTATGAAAGTACGATTTGCGAAGTTACTTGTTTAGTATAACTTAGGTTTTAAGTTAAATTTGGTATTATTTCACTGAAATGATCATTTCTAAAACGTCAAAAATTGTAACAAAAAGTCTTTAACCATTCTATATCTTATAATCACCTTATAAATTATACTTAAGGACATTTACAGGGTCCATGTGAGTACGTCGTCGGACTTTACCCCTAAAAGCTCTTTAAAATTTGACCTTTTGCAGGTGCAGTTTGTAATAACGACACTCAGTTCACTTGCGGTGGGACAAGCCTTTGTATATCTTCCTATCTCGTGTGTGATGGGGTCAGACATTGTCCGGGAGGCGAAGATGAGGACGCGACCGCCTGCTCACACCGCCGGGACTCCCCACTCCTAGAGGTGTTGAGGCGGATAGCGGCTAGGAACCAGGAGTTTTTGGGTCTGGACCAGCCCGATGGGATAACGAAGCCGTCTGTTATAAGTATGTGTTTGTTATATTCATTTAAGCGTACATTAGTACTATTATAAATATTGTCCTTCCTTAAAATGCTGGACCATGGTTGATTCTTAAATAAGAATATTGTACTGTTTTAAATATAGCGAACTTCATGTATACACATAAAATAAATCATTTTGTTAACGTCACAATGTTTAATTCTCAGTGAAGATCAGCGAGAACGAGACGAAGACGAACGCGTTCGTGGAGTTCGCCAACTCCCTCCACCCGTACGGGCCTTGGTCCTACATTGTGGTGGGGATGATCGGGTGCGCTGTCATACTCATCTTCTGTCTCGCTTGGGGTAAGTCCGTCATAGTCGTGTTACTATGTCATCTGTCACCTTTTACATTCTAGTTTATTTAAAGCCCCGCATGTGTAAGTGATGGTCTCTGTGAATTTGAAAGAGACAGCAGACAATATATCGAAACCAGTTGTCAATTGTCGTTAGCAATCCGATGTTTAACAGACATTTTAAGTTTTTTTTTCTAATGTTTCTCTGTCGACACTTTGCAGAATGCTGTTGCGTGCGTTCCAAGCCGTCGGAGACGCCGCTGAACATTCCGCCCTCGTGCGTGGACCTGTCGCCTTCGGTGGCCATGACCGCTTCGTCCCAGATGTTCTCTAACCCCCTACCTTCCCCCCCGGAGTACGAACCTCCCCCGTCCTACTCCTCCCTCTTCCCCCGCGCCTTTAAGACGTCTCCGTCGCCGGTTCCCCACTGCTCCCACCAGGAGCCAGATTAGGACACGCCAAATTAGATGTCTGGGTGCGAATTGGGATTTTTACCTTAATGTTTGGGAACTGAGCTCCCTCAGTGTCAACTAAGTCTCTCGTCTGGGAGGTTTCGACAGATGGGAGAGTTAGTTCGCGCTTAGACTTAGTCAACCTGCCGAATTAACACTCAACAGTATTTGATGAAATTTTCAGATTTTTTGACAACTATAATATAATGTTCAATAGATATATCTAATTATTTAACTTACAAAGTATGTTTATCTCATTGAAAATCGTAATTTGAACCCAGAGTAGTTATGTAAGATACTCGGATAGTCAACGGGTTAGATTTTAATGAAAAGTTGTAATCAAATTATTAAAATACGTTCGCGTCTTGCGTTAAACTATTAAATATTTTTCTCTTTGTATAACTGTTTGACGGTATGAGACAAAACCCCGAAAGCCTATGAATTTACGGGTTTACGAATTGACAATAACGCCATCTATTGACAAAAACTCAAAAGCTTTTAATGTTTCGTAAAAGTACAATATTATGTTTTATAAGTTTTGGGACCAACGAGAATACACTGTGCCTTGTAGTTATTATTAACTATGTACTGACATATATGACAATTCCATTTCTATTCTTTAGAAATCTTAAAAGGGTGACCCCAGACAAGCTAAAAGTACAAAATCCGTGAAAAAAGATGAACGTATTATGCGTGAACGCTTATTGTCCATACCAGAGACAAACCACTCAGATATAAATAAAACAATGCTCGTCTGGCCCCACCCTAAAACTGAAATTTGTATAGTATACTGAAAGATACGACGAGATTCCTTAGACTTGCTAAATATCCTTGTGTAGAACACAGAACTCACACTGAATGCTTAGTCTCTGAATTTAACCCTTAAGGTACGGCCTCATGGACGACGCTCGATTACAGCAACTGCTCTCACGTGGTTCACTCTTTTTTTAAAACCTTCAAGAAAGAGCTTATCATTTCACAAAACTGGAGAAGTAACGAGGAGTTTGCCCCCTCTTTGCCCCCCTCTTTTATAAAAGAACGCATGCATGAGGCCGTACCTTTATAATGTTTTGAATAATTGAATTCCTTAGTATACTCTGAATTCTCAGCCCAGAGTGACAATACATTCTGAGAACTCACCTTAGCCTAAAGCTAGCTTGTCCGTTGAATTTTAATTCATATGCCCTTTGATTATCAGTGTCTAGATAACGTTACGTCAAAAGGGCAACTAAAGAGGTATGTGTGCGAATGATCTAATGTGTTCATACAGAGTGATAAACAAATACGAGCGAAAAGTTTGTGTAGTCGCTCTGTTCTACTCTATGGTCCAATATAAACCAAATTTGCGAACTCTAGTTTATGTATTAATTGCTTTATCTAGACACAGAATCAAATATAACTCTTTGATAAGCGTTATTAATTTCTTTAAATTGCCTTCGTGTTTGGAATACGCCTAAAATCAAACAAAACCACATTTATTTGTTTGACGTTTGACATATTGAGAATGCGTTAAAGAATGTTAACTACAAATCATTTCTTGTTACCTTATCTGTATAATCGCGTAGGGAGCATCCAGAAATTATAATTTCCATTATTGTAATTTAAACTAGTCTTATTAAAAGTTATATTAAATTGTTTTAAGTTAATTAAGTCTAAACATCAAAAGAGAAATAAATACTTTTTCAAATACAATTATGGTTTTCTTTAAACACCAGACCCTAATACAAAATTTTTTACACCAAGCTCATAGCTTAATCTATGACAGAATTAACAATTTCTTGTTACATTGTTTAAATATAATCATTCCTAAAACTTTAAAATAAACAACATGCAGAAAAAATTTAAACTATGACTAAACTAACAATTCCTGAGTTTCAACCGCTGCCAATAGATGTCACTGATCTTACGTAAAATTTCATTTTTAGAAATAATAAATCTATAACATTCTTTTTTTCACAATATCATATACGCTGCAAGATCAATATTTAAGTTTCTAATTTTTATCTAATATGAAATTAAATAAGAGTTTTTACAACCAAGTGCCATCTAGTGTACTCTTTAAACATGTCCTGCACATTCAAACCACAGTTAAATGCAAGAAGTATATATATATAATCTGTGATGTATAGAGTTTAGAAAAAGCTGGGATAAACAAAAGAACATGCTTTATTGATTATTTTATTCATCAATAAATTTAATATTGTATATATATACTGTTCAAAATTACTAATTAAATCACTATATTTTGAATTTTATTATTACGTTTTGGTTTTATGATTGTTACTATAAATAAATCTCTTAAAAAGCAAAGTTGAAATGAAAATGCAAATGTTGTAAAAAGGACTTCTGAGTAAGTAAATACGAGTTTGACAAAATAGGTGTAGTAGTCTGTGATCAGCTCACCCTTGCCGCTCACGGCTCAGCTGTCAGCTAAAAGTTCAGTCATATTTTAACTGTCGTGGTTATTTACCGTGTTAATGGTGCGAATTGTTATTTCGATCGTAACAAATTTTTACATTATTGTCTAAATTGTTTTTAACGTGCTACCTTTTTGTGCTATAACAAAATAAAAAAACTTACATTCAGTTTTTTTATTTGTTTCACAAGTTGTATCTTATGTGATTGTGTTACTTACGGGACTTAAAAAGTTTGTTTATTGTTAAGTTTTATTCTTTTCGCTATTTGGAATCTTATTGGATATGAGTGCAGCAGCTAGATAAAAGGTAAATTATAGAATTCTGCTTAGTTTAGTTCCTATGTTTAGCGGTAAGCAACAGGTCTCCATATTGTGGTTTTGAAAATGCAAATGGATCGAACTTCCGTTACTCCATTATCGATTTAGTGTTACAAGTACCAATTAGAATTTTATAATTCAATTTAAAAATGATTCTGGTTTATTTCGAGTCAATTTCATTTCTATTAATGAATTTTTCAAAAACTAAAATATTTTTTGTAAATATTTAAGTGGTTAAAAGTGCTGTCAAGTGCAGCAGGTGTTTTTTTTATTAACGTCTACCTAATATGGTTGGTTAAAATCCGTTACTATAAAAAAACCTACTGTTTTTTTTTTAATTTGGTCTACTGAACACATATGGCTGGTTATACAAATCTCAAAGTAGTCATAATTATATAATATGTTTTGTTATTAATTTAAAAAAGGGCTTCCTGCCAATAATTTTGTTATTACTTTATTTAAATAATCTTCTGCATGTCTCCGAAACGTATTTCTGAGTTACGTTTTGTGCTACAATAGTTATGTATATGTAAACATACAGAAAATAATACGTAGTTATTTTACATATATTTTTTTACGTCGTCCTTACATATTTCTCATTATGTTAGGCATCGTAATATGTGTCTTATTTTATTCTTTATAACAGTTGATTAAAATCATAAATGCTTAAGTCAAATGTGCACCATCAAGCACTGTTAGGCGTTACTTAATGAAAGTTATAAATTGTGATATTTATCTACCTAAATTGCTAGTTAGATATCTACTAAGTTTCTACGGTGACAGTATATTATTATGTAGTGTTATTGTAGCGTAACGAGATATAAAATATACATCGCGGTAGCCCAGGGCATCTAGGTACGCTAGATATTGGTAGGAATATGAAAGTGAACCACATAGGGTCTCCGAGATACATATACCACGGTACCACCTGAGGTTATTTTGCAGCCGGTTCTAAACCACCTGGAGTGTGTTGGGCCGTAGTTCTGTTATGGCGGTAAACTCTTAAATTAATTTTTACCTAGTTATGAACGAATTTAAACGACTTGAATCTTTTCACTAATGATCGCTTGAAAGAAATTGCTCTCGAAAGAGCGCCTATTACAGTATATAATTTTATTTTTATTTTCTCGTATCAAAATTGTCTGTACGAACTAAACACAGTATAAATCAATTCTCTGTTCTGTGTAATTTTTGAGATATAAATAAAAACAATTGAAACGATTAAAATTATAAGTTTGAAATCTAGGTCGCTACACAGTTCTCGTCTGATTACAGTCACGGTCGAATTGAACATCACAAAAGTACTTCAAGTCCAGAATTTTGTAGATTTACTGAACTATAAAACACGTAGCACATTTGCATATACATAATGCTTAATGGATATTTGTATACATGAAACTAAAGAATTATTCGCCAAGCTTAATACTAAATTCAAGGTCGTTTAAATCCCGGCTGTTTACAAATGGATTTTTAATTATATATGGGCAATTAACACTAGCTGCTACGGTCAAGGCAAATATTAAATCACAGTTTTATTTGTAATATAAATAAAAAAATGTGGAAATAATTTAAAAGTTGTGGATACTTCGCTTATCTGCACAGATTTAAGTGCATGGTGAACCCAACATGGTCCTGTAACAGATCGACTAGTGAGACAATATTGACAGTTTGCCCAAGTACCAAAACTATTGACACGACTTTGATTGCTGAGTAGTTAAAGTGACGGTGGACAATCTGACAGACCTTACATAGGTGTAGCGAAGGATGCGGTTAAAATTTATAAGACATAGACAAAGAGTGCTGATGACTAATAAGGACTGTTCCTATACAGAAGATATAGTAAAAACACTTAATAAAAAAATAGATATATTTCTGTATCAAATCTTTAAAAACAACATATGAAAATCACACATTCTAAGATGATTTTGGAATTGCAATTTGAACTTACAATAATACCCATAGAAATGAAAAGCAAAAAGCTTTCATTACAAATTAATATTCGAAAAGACTTTTTCCCCAACCATAAAGCGGATACAGCCAAAACCTGTGTGTGCTTTTAAATCAATCAGCTTCGCAAACCGAAGCTGGTCTGTCAAGTCGTGATTATCACTATACAATAGTATTACCACAAACGGCAAACGAAAGTTGTGATACTGAAACAGTTTCCACAATGCAGAAGTAGATGAAGTGTGGAGAAATCTTTAGCTTCCTTGTAAGGAATGAAATCTTTGTGTACGCATCGGAATCGTAATTTCTAAACAACGCAGGGTTGCCAAAAGGTAATCCTTTCATTCGTGTAAATAATTTATAACTAATTTGAGACACATCTTTGAGAATATTTATATCAATGAACCGAATGACAAAAGCCGAACGACGACCTTCATAAGAGGACATTGTGTAAATTCTGTTTTTTTAGACTGTTAAGTACTGTATTGGTAGACCCTAGCGGATGAGGCTTGGCCATGTAAGACGTATGGAGAAGACCCGAAGGCTCTTTGAATGGAGACTGACTGAGCATAACTCAAGGCTGACCCCCAATGAGAGGCTGACCTTCAAAAGACCACTTGATTGGCTGATGATGATGGACCATAGAACTACAATAAAAAGTACTATCTGAAATGTGTTTCATGAAATAAATCGATATAATTCTCAATCAAAGCTGTGTGCGAAGTGCAATATGTGAATGGTAACCCTAGATAAATAGCTCCATGGCTAGACTAAAAATACATGTGTTGCATAAAACCAGCTTTTGCTATTATTAGAAATAGCCTTAGTTTCCTTGTAAGGTATATTTTACCGTTAGGACTTGTTTTTATTATTGTTAACTGTTTGTAACCCTTTAGTTTTTACCGATTCTTATAATGGGACTAAACACTGTTTTTTACTGTATTCAGTCCGTTAGAAAGGTTAGTCAAGTCCATATTTATATATTTAAAGTCGATATTTTAATGAACGCAAATCAATTAGCGATATTATTTTAACTTTAACCAATAAAAGGCTGATCGAAGTTTAATAATCTAATATATAAAATTCTCGTGTCACAATGTTCGTTCCCGTACTCCTCCGAAACGGCTTGACCGATTCTCCTGAAATTTTGTGGCCATATTGAGTAGGTCTGAGAATCGGCAAACATCTATTTTGAGAGGTTTTCGTCGTCGGTCGAAGGTTTTGGGGTCGTAAAATATTTCTTGAGTAATCATTAGTTTTCAATACAAACACTATATTAAACTAAGAAAATTTTTGTTGCCACTTACTGAAAATATAACTGACATGATTAATTGCTATATTAGTTATAAAATTAATTTAATCCAATAATATTACAAAGCGAAAAGTCCGCAGGGCTTTTAATAAGAATGTGTCTAAAATATTGCATTAGATCAATGAGCATAATTAAAACCCGAAACAAAATTAAATTGTTTCATAACTGGGGATACTGTTGTCAAATAGGTTAGCATTCCTGAGTGCTTTCGACACTATAAAAATACGTGTAAAAATTGACGATTCAAAAGTGTCTTTATAAAGACCTACTTGATTGAAGATATTTTGAGTTTGGCAAGTGACTTCAGTCGCACGGGGCCATAATAATGGTTTTCCGATATCTGATGTAATCTAACTGAATGATATTTTAAAATATTGAATTGAAGCAGGAAACTAATATAAATTATTCATATGTATTATATACATGTTGTTCATATATTCCAGTTCACGAGACTTATGAATTGTAACGAATTTTTAAAAGAAGCTAGCTTACTCTTAAAAATATTAATTTACAGTCGAAGCTTAATATCAAATACTCATATTACACATAAAAGCTACTGGTATTTTTTCCTGCGGTGCAGGTGGGTTGTTAAAAATGACTCACAAATGCAATAAATATATATTATTCACGATGAATGAAAATATATTTAATTTGTACACAATAGAATTATGTTGTTAGCACGTTTTGCTAAGTTAATAAAATTTTATTGCGACGTTAGTTATTAGGTTGCAGAAGCACTTGTAATCAAACAAATTATAAAAAGGATTTACTTAACAAAAGAATGATGAATACAATGCTTTTTCGAGTGGTAACCATGGTAAAAACTGTAGAGTAGAGTTTCTTTATAATTAAGTAATTTAAATATGAATACTTGTCAAGTCACCTTGTAGTGCTTTGACTGACTCGTGTATCGTAGGGACAAAGGTGGCTTTTATGTATTTATTTAAGGCCGAAGCTAAAATACAGCACACTTAATTAATTCTTACATCTAACAATCTCTTATATATTGTCAAAATATGTAACATTCAGTTAAGAAAATTATTAATTTGGGAGATACAGCGCGAACTGAACGTGTTTTGACGAAGGCTACTTCACGAAGGAACCTACATACCACCTGATCTGGAGGAAAATATCAGGGGCGGATAAGCTTAGCATGCATTACTGTAATCATTTTCACCCCATATTTTAAAGATCCCGTTTGGGGTGATCATAATAACCTGTAATCCCCAGTAAGATATAGTAGGAATACTGTACTCGGTTTGCTTCGTGATTTACTTAAAGTAACATCATTTATACAATGTTTTGAAATTCGTGTAGGTCTTAGTATTGACAAAACTGAACATGGTAGAATTTATAAGTATTAAAAGAAATCGGTGACTCAATTACATTTTGTTTTAGTGACATCTGCCATCTGTCCAAATAGATTAAAAATATTGCACTGGGCACACAGTTGTATGTAAATGTTTCCTTAAATAGTTTTTGTAGTTTATTTTTAATTCTACAATTACTTAACTTTGCTATTAATTTTAAATTGATTAGAGGCCACCCTAATGACGTCCATCGGTCGTTTGAAGTAATGAATGATAAAACTTTAGAATTGTAGTATAGATACAGATATGGATGTGGTGTCAAATACTTTATAATATATGGGATCTCTTATTATAATATGTATTACTTAAGTAGAGAAGAAGAAGTTTAAACTATTCTGGATAACTATGATTAACATAAGAACCGATCAGCCTCCTCACTATCATCTTTTAAATCTTCTTTTTCGAAAGCATTTGTTGTCCGTATCTAATTTGATTTTTCATATTTTTACATTTGAATTAGCTTATTTTTCCTGTTTTACTTAATTTAATGTATGTTGTGTTTGGTTTTTTTGTATATTTCGCACACTTTGCACCTGTCAAATTGTATTTAAGGTATTCTTTTGTTGTGTGGAAGTTGTTAATGTTGTGTGTTGCCTGGAAAAGATCGCTTATTAGCGATAAGACCGCCCGTAGCTCTTATACTAACATCTATTAACATAATCTACTTCTACTGTTTAAGTGCAATAAAGTGTGAATAAATAAATTATTAATAATTTCAGGAGTCCTTAGCAGAATGGGAGCGTGGTCTGGACATGCCGCCAGAGGCGTCAGGCCGCAAGTGGAGCCAAAGGAGTGCGCACGCGCAGCGGACATCCAACGACCAAACCGTCACCTCCACCAATACCACTGATGCTTGCAAACTTATAATTGTAAGTAGCTTTATCCAAAGAAAGATCTTCTCAATTCTCATGTCATACGCATAAATGTATAAATATAACATTTTTGATGAAGATTATTTGTGTCCCACCACCGTTAATTGCTCATATCCTGATGCGACAGAGACGAACAAGCGGGATCAAAATTTATTCAGTTAAGGCAGTTATACAATTGAGGTGGTTTAAAAGACTTTACGATTTAAAAAAAAGAGAAAGTAGAGGCCCAATTATCCCTCTAAGAGAGATTTAATTGGTCAGGTCAAATAGTGCCCTACTATACACTCTTGTTTATAGATTGTGGTGGTGGACTGCACTCTTGTTTATAGATTGTGATGGTGGACTGGACTCTTGTTTATAGATTGTGGTGGTGGACTGCACTCTTGTTTATAGATTGTGGTGGTGGACTGCACTCTTGTTTATAGATTTTTGTTTAACGTCCTTTCACCAACAGTTATAAAGCGAGTGTTTATTAATTGAGTTTCCCGAACGAAGGTTAATTGGTGTTAACGCGGGCAATTTGCCAACCTTCCAGATGTTTCCGTGACAGATTGTAAACAATGTAATTTATTATAACTTATTGAATCATTATGTCTCCTTGAGACTGGTTTTTATGTAATATTTTACTATCTGATAGTTGTTATCTAATTACCATCCTAGATCCGTGGATTCGGCCTATTCACAAATGAGTTAACTATGACACAAAATACGATGAGAGAGAATTTCTTAACAGATAACATATTAAATACAAAGATGAAAACAAGGCCAATGTGGGGTTTAGATATTAAATATAACAGAAGGCTTAAATATACAAGAATAAAAAATAATATGACAAAGTGAGGTATTTCAAGTGAAGAACGAATATTGTATGTGTGTTATAGTGTTGCTGTGGGAGTGAGTGAGGTGAATTCTTTGATGATCCACCTCACTGAAAATATGAATATATTCTGAAATTAATGGTTTAATTAGTTTCTATTTAAATTCCAGTACATAGAAAATAAGCCAATATGGAAGTTGTCATTGTGTGGAGGTAACGCAGCGGCGGTGGCGGCGCGGGCTGGTACCAAGCTTCTACCACCAAAGATCAAGATAGTGTGGAACCCTCCCACCACTCACTACCATCACACTGAGAAGCTGCGGCTGGTGGTCACGTCTGTCAACAGTGGTAGGTTGATGATGCGATTCAATTAGGAATAAGACCGTCTATGAAAGTACGATTTGCGAAGTTACTTGTTTAGTATAACTTAGGTTTTAAGTTAAATTTGGTATTATTTCACTGAAATGATCATTTCTAAAACGTCAAAAATTGTAACAAAAAGTCTTTAACCATTCTATATCTTATAATCACCTTATAAATTATACTTAAGGACATTTACAGGGTCCATGTGAGTACGTCGTCGGACTTTACCCCTAAAAGCTCTTTAAAATTTGACCTTTTGCAGGTGCAGTTTGTAATAACGACACTCAGTTCACTTGCGGTGGGACAAGCCTTTGTATATCTTCCTATCTCGTGTGTGATGGGGTCAGACATTGTCCGGGAGGCGAAGATGAGGACGCGACCGCCTGCTCACACCGCCGGGACTCCCCACTCCTAGAGGTGTTGAGGCGGATAGCGGCTAGGAACCAGGAGTTTTTGGGTCTGGACCAGCCCGATGGGATAACGAAGCCGTCTGTTATAAGTATGTGTTTGTTATATTCATTTAAGCGTACATTAGTACTATTATAAATATTGTCCTTCCTTAAAATGCTGGACCATGGTTGATTCTTAAATAAGAATATTGTACTGTTTTAAATATAGCGAACTTCATGTATACACATAAAATAAATCATTTTGTTAACGTCACAATGTTTAATTCTCAGTGAAGATCAGCGAGAACGAGACGAAGACGAACGCGTTCGTGGAGTTCGCCAACTCCCTCCACCCGTACGGGCCTTGGTCCTACATTGTGGTGGGGATGATCGGGTGCGCTGTCATACTCATCTTCTGTCTCGCTTGGGGTAAGTCCGTCATAGTCGTGTTACTATGTCATCTGTCACCTTTTACATTCTAGTTTATTTAAAGCCCCGCATGTGTAAGTGATGGTCTCTGTGAATTTGAAAGAGACAGCAGACAATATATCGAAACCAGTTGTCAATTGTCGTTAGCAATCCGATGTTTAACAGACATTTTAAGTTTTTTTTTCTAATGTTTCTCTGTCGACACTTTGCAGAATGCTGTTGCGTGCGTTCCAAGCCGTCGGAGACGCCGCTGAACATTCCGCCCTCGTGCGTGGACCTGTCGCCTTCGGTGGCCATGACCGCTTCGTCCCAGATGTTCTCTAACCCCCTACCTTCCCCCCCGGAGTACGAACCTCCCCCGTCCTACTCCTCCCTCTTCCCCCGCGCCTTTAAGACGTCTCCGTCGCCGGTTCCCCACTGCTCCCACCAGGAGCCAGATTAGGACACGCCAAATTAGATGTCTGGGTGCGAATTGGGATTTTTACCTTAATGTTTGGGAACTGAGCTCCCTCAGTGTCAACTAAGTCTCTCGTCTGGGAGGTTTCGACAGATGGGAGAGTTAGTTCGCGCTTAGACTTAGTCAACCTGCCGAATTAACACTCAACAGTATTTGATGAAATTTTCAGATTTTTTGACAACTATAATATAATGTTCAATAGATATATCTAATTATTTAACTTACAAAGTATGTTTATCTCATTGAAAATCGTAATTTGAACCCAGAGTAGTTATGTAAGATACTCGGATAGTCAACGGGTTAGATTTTAATGAAAAGTTGTAATCAAATTATTAAAATACGTTCGCGTCTTGCGTTAAACTATTAAATATTTTTCTCTTTGTATAACTGTTTGACGGTATGAGACAAAACCCCGAAAGCCTATGAATTTACGGGTTTACGAATTGACAATAACGCCATCTATTGACAAAAACTCAAAAGCTTTTAATGTTTCGTAAAAGTACAATATTATGTTTTATAAGTTTTGGGACCAACGAGAATACACTGTGCCTTGTAGTTATTATTAACTATGTACTGACATATATGACAATTCCATTTCTATTCTTTAGAAATCTTAAAAGGGTGACCCCAGACAAGCTAAAAGTACAAAATCCGTGAAAAAAGATGAACGTATTATGCGTGAACGCTTATTGTCCATACCAGAGACAAACCACTCAGATATAAATAAAACAATGCTCGTCTGGCCCCACCCTAAAACTGAAATTTGTATAGTATACTGAAAGATACGACGAGATTCCTTAGACTTGCTAAATATCCTTGTGTAGAACACAGAACTCACACTGAATGCTTAGTCTCTGAATTTAACCCTTAAGGTACGGCCTCATGGACGACGCTCGATTACAGCAACTGCTCTCACGTGGTTCACTCTTTTTTTAAAACCTTCAAGAAAGAGCTTATCATTTCACAAAACTGGAGAAGTAACGAGGAGTTTGCCCCCTCTTTGCCCCCCTCTTTTATAAAAGAACGCATGCATGAGGCCGTACCTTTATAATGTTTTGAATAATTGAATTCCTTAGTATACTCTGAATTCTCAGCCCAGAGTGACAATACATTCTGAGAACTCACCTTAGCCTAAAGCTAGCTTGTCCGTTGAATTTTAATTCATATGCCCTTTGATTATCAGTGTCTAGATAACGTTACGTCAAAAGGGCAACTAAAGAGGTATGTGTGCGAATGATCTAATGTGTTCATACAGAGTGATAAACAAATACGAGCGAAAAGTTTGTGTAGTCGCTCTGTTCTACTCTATGGTCCAATATAAACCAAATTTGCGAACTCTAGTTTATGTATTAATTGCTTTATCTAGACACAGAATCAAATATAACTCTTTGATAAGCGTTATTAATTTCTTTAAATTGCCTTCGTGTTTGGAATACGCCTAAAATCAAACAAAACCACATTTATTTGTTTGACGTTTGACATATTGAGAATGCGTTAATGTTAATGTAAAGAATGTTAACTACAAATCATTTCTTGTTACCTTATCTGTATAATCGCGTAGGGAGCATCCAGAAATTATAATTTCCATTATTGTAATTTAAACTTGTCTTATTAAAAGTTATATTAAATTGTTTTAAGTTAATTAAGTCTAAACATCAAAAGAGAAATAAATACTTTTTCAAATACAATTATGGTTTTCTTTAAACACCAGACCCTAATACAAAATTTTTTACACCAAGCTCATAGCTTAATCTATGACAGAATTAACAATTTCTTGTTACATTGTTTAAATATAATCATTCCTAAAACTTTAAAATAAACAACATGCAGAAAAAATTTAAACTATGACTAAACTAACAATTCCTGAGTTTCAACCGCTGCCAATAGATGTCACTGATCTTACGTAAAATTTCATTTTTAGAAATAATAAATCTATAACATTCTTTTTTTCACAATATCATATACGCTGCAAGATCAATATTTAAGTTTCTAATTTTTATCTAATATGAAATTAAATAAGAGTTTTTACAACCAAGTGCCATCTAGTGTACTCTTTAAACATGTCCTGCACATTCAAACCACAGTTAAATGCAAGAAGTATATATATATAATCTGTGATGTATAGAGTTTAGAAAAAGCTGGGATAAACAAAAGAAAATGCTTTATTGATTATTTTATTCATCAATAAATTTAATATTGTATATATATACTGTTCAAAATTACTAATTAAATCACTATATTTTGAATTTTATTATTACGTTTTGGTTTTATGATTGTTACTATAAATAAATCTCTTAAAAAGCAAAGTTGAAATAAAAATGCAAATGTTGTAAAAAGGACTTTTGAGTAAGTAAATACGAGTTTGACAAAATAGGTGTAGTAGTCTGTGATCAGCTCACCCTTGCCGCTCACGGCTCAGCTGTCAGCTAAAAGTTCAGTCATATTTTAACTGTCGTGGTTATTTACCGTGTTAATGGTGCGAATTGTTATTTCGATCGTAACAAATTTTTACATTATTGTCTAAATTGTTTTTAACGTGCTACCTTTTTGTGCTATAACAAAATAAAAAAACTTACATTCAGTTTTTTTATTAGTTTCACAAGTTGTATCTTATGTGATTGTGTTACTTACGGGACTTAAAAAGTTTGTTTATTGTTAAGTTTTGTTCTTTTCGCTATTTGGAATCTTATTGGATATGAGTGCAGCAGCTAGATAAAAGGTAAATTATAGAATTCTGCTTAGTTTAGTTCCTATGTTTAGCGGTAAGCAACAGGTCTCCATATTGTGTATTTTGAAAATGCAAATGGATCGAACTTCCGTTACTCCATTATCGATTTAGTGTTAAAAGTACCAATTAGAATTTTATAATTCAATTTAAAAATGATTCTGGTTTATTTCGAGTCAATTTCATTTATATTAATGAATTTTTCAAAAACTAAAATATTTTTTTGTAAATATTTAAGTGGTTAAAAGTGCTGTCAATAATAAGAACAAGAGGCAGCAGGTTTTTTTATTAACGTCTACCTAATATGGTTGGTTAAAATCCGTCACTATAAAAAAAGCTACTGTTTTTTTTAATTTGGTCTACTGAACACATATGGCTGGTTATACAAATCTCAAAGTAGTCATAATTATATAATATGTTTTGTTATTAATTTAAAACACTTTTAACCACTGCTAGCGGGTATACGTTGGTATAATTATTATTAATGCAATAAAATGTATTGAACGCGAACTTGAGCGGTTTTAAATGCGCAAATATTGTTTTATTTCTCATTTATTTGTATTATAAATGACGTACGTACGTTTAAATGTAACGATTGTTCGTTTTAATTAATATTTATATATGCACAATGAATTAGGGGTCAATAGATTAGAATGTTGTTTTTATAATTTTATTAATTAAATTTGCGTGGTTGTGATTTTTCCCCGTTTTTTTTTTAATTACCGCTACTTAACATCTGAATGCTTTAAATCTTCAAAGTTTTGAACAGACTTTTTCAGTATTGTAGATCCATTATAATATAATTAATTTGGTTAGGCTTCGGGATGAAGGCGGTGTTTCTTTTTGACTATGGTACACGGTTTGATAAGTACTCGACTGGTGATTTTATTTTATAAGATACCAGTCATCACAAGACATCAATATTCATCGACTTCTTGACGTACACGATACTATGTTGAAGAGATAAATTGTATTTTTAACAGTAGTTTATAAAAAATTTTAGTTATTTTCGATTATAAAAGTGGGTAGATGAAAATTTCTCACTCGGATGTAGGTACATAAACAGCAGGTTTTATAATAGTTTCGTCAAGTACATATGATCACTTTGATTTTTGACCGTACCAAGTTCTACCGTTTAGGGCAGTGTTTCCCAAACTTTTTATGCTTACATCATTTTTAACATGGAACAATGGTTTGTTAATGACGATTTAAAATGATACCTCATAATTACAGCATTTTTATGATGATTTTGTTATATCAGTCACCGTTATCTTGCATTTCATTTAAATGCAAGAAAATGTGAAGGTCGTGAGGTGTCATTTTTAAATTTCCTCTTAATTATTAAATCGGCCCCTTGTGCGGCATGGACCACGTTGGCAGTCGGTTTAAGTCTTTACTAATATTATAAATGCAAAAGTATGTATGTTACGCTTTAACGGTTATACTACTTAACCGATTTCGATGAAATTTAGTATAGGCATACACTAGACTTAGCCCAAAAGCTAAAGCTTAACTTTGGTATCGTCTATTTACTCATTATTATACGAAGCTTAAAAAAACTCATTTTTAAATTTACGTAATGGACTTCCATTTATCTATCGTTAGAGGGTAAATAGATGACAAATCATGTATGTTAATTATATTTTTTCTACACAATATAAATTACGTCGATTATTAATTATCATATGAAAAAGTATTTTGCATTAATTATATTCATTATCGTTAATTTAAACTCTTAATGTGGTGAAAAAAATAATGGCTCGATTGTGTAATCTACAGATTTATATATTTTACAGTCATATATTTATTTAAACACACAAGGCATGTATAGCATTGCAGGTATGCACAGAAAAGAAAGAATGTTGACTAACAAATCAATTATATTCTATAACTTACACAGAATATTTTGTGTGACACACTTTGTAAGCCTCCTGGTAGTCCTGGTAGGTCCCTCGAAGTGATCCGCCTTCTCGTTTGCCTCCTCTTACATAAAAATGCAAAGACACGAAAGTATGAAAGAATAAAACTAATAAAGAAACGTTTTGCTTTTGGAGTCTATTGGCGAAACATGTAAAATTTATATTTGATTCATTGTTTACCAAGTAATATGAGTATTTGGTGTTTTAAATTGTCTATGCTGTGGATATCGTTCTTGACGTTCGCGAGTAATGTGTTGGGATTGGTATTTTTCCCGGTAATAAGCCCGGCTTCTCGTGAAATATAGTAGAATCTTACTTATTTAATAAGGCACACCAACAACACACATACAAACATAACCCGAACAAAATTACAAAAAAAACACACAAGGCATGTATGTGCATAAATTATAGGGATGCACAGCATTACAGGTATGAACAATTTGAAAAAACAACTAAACAAGTATATATAAAACAAAAAATAAAGAAACCTCTACACACAAAAATAAAACAAAAATGAATGGACGTTCCTAAATTGGAGTCTATTTGCGAAACAATCTTATAATAAAATTAATTATAATATAATTATATAAAAAAATATAATTAAGTCACAAGTTACTTATCTCGACTTTGACATGCTGTCAAAGGTAAAATAGTTATCAAGATGATTCGGCGAAGTATTTATTTATACGTTTGTATAATAATTTGTATTTTTGTTATGTGTTGCTTCCCCCTTATTAATTTGGACTATATATTCTGACATGTGAAAATTAATCTGTGCTCATATATAACGTTCTCGTATTCACGTACACCTCCGAAACGGCTTGACCGATTCTCATGAAATTCTGTGAGCATATTGAGCAGGTGAATCGGCCAACATCTATTTTTTTAATACCTCATGTACAGTGCACAGTGCACAGCGCGGAGTAGGGATGAACGAAATCTTCTGTTTGTCTAAAACAATAAGACTTTTTCTCACTCTCTTTTGTCGGCCTTTTTTTCTTTATGCATTAATGTGTGACAATTATCTTGCTATCTCAGTGTAACTCTCATATTAACTATTTCTTATTAATGATTAAATTATTAATGTTGAGCGTATTTTGCACTATAAGTTGATATTCAAAGACTAGAAATTACTTAATATGTGACAAAACAAAGTTTGCCGAGTCACCTAGTTATATATAAATAGCAAATTATTAATTAGCAAAATATTAATTGCATACTCCCGCCCGCAGATTCGTGTCCTTTTTTTTGTAACGCGTTTTGACCAAAAAAGACGTACATTTGTTTTTTGTATGACTGAGTTTAGAAAGCAATAACTTAAACGATAGTTATTTAATCAACCGGCCAACTGATAATATTTATTGCTCTCCCGTCACGACTAACAATTATATATATTTAATCCACAACACAAAATATAGGGAAAGTACAAAACCTATCAAAATAAAAAAAAAATCTTTATTCATATAGTCTGTCCTTAGATATATTTGGCCTAAGTAGAAATATTTGAAAAAAAAAAACTAAGACTCAACCTCGCACACTCACTCACACAGCAACACCATTGCACACACACACTTAAATGCTCGTTCTTCATATAATATACTCCACTTGTTCATATGTATATTTTTAATTTTTTTTTTTTTCGTGTTTCCTTTTATAATTTTTTTTTCTGATCTTAGATTTTATTCCGGTTCTATGTTTTAACCTTATTTTGGCTTTATTTTCAATCTATTTTTATAGTGTAAACTTTTATAGGTTTAGGAAATAAAAAATAAAATAAAATATGGCACACTTATGAATCGTCAAAAAAAAAACAAAAACTTATAAAAAAATGACTACTAAAACACACACTTTGGTAATTGTCAAAATATTTCGTCACAATCAGCTGTTTGATGTCGGCCATATTCATAACGAAGTTTAAGTAGGGTCCGGACCTCTAGAACATTATTTTTTTTCGAGTGATGTGCTAACCGCCCATGGGCACCTGCTAAGCTTTATAGAACAGTTTTGCGCGTTTACGAATATAAATTTTTGACAATCCCAATTAAACTGTGCTATAACTTTTAATTAATAATACCGAAAATTAAGTTTACGAATAAGCTAGATTTAAATAGATTACGATTAATGTCAGAAAACTAAAAAAATAAATAAAAAGATTTGGTCGCCTTGGCAATTTCCTCGCTGTTGTGTCGTATACGCTGAGCGAGAAAAGCACCAGCTCTTGTTTCACCTACTTGATTCCTCAATAAGCGACTTGTGCCCCAAGGTCCATGTCCCCAAAGTTAACAATATCAAAGTTGGCGGAATGACTTTGGTACTTTGACCCTATTTCTGCCTGAAAATCCCGTAATTTAGTTCCAATATACCGTTCTAACCGAATACCGGATTCGTTAAGGCCGAAGTTCGGTTGTGCCGAATGTAAAACGAAGTTCGGCATTCCTACCATTAACAATACGGTAACATGTGTGTCAATGCGACCTCAGAGATCACCTTTCACTTGTAATTTTGTGGCCAACTCGAGGTTTTAATGTTTTATTGTGTAATTTATAACGTCCCAGTTGTTGGCAGAATCAATACTGATTTGATATTGATTTAGTCACAACTAAAACAGATATCGGTTAGCGTTTTTGGGATTCATAAGGTGATTATTGATTTAAAAAGTAGAGGGGGGTGAACGAGTGGGGGGTGACATCAAAACACCTTTTTTTATTAAATGTTCTGACGCCTGCATCTTATATATTTTTACCAAAAAATGATTTTTATATCTCATGTGTCGTGTTCTTTTTAACTGTTAAAAATCACTTCTGGTCATTGATATACTCTGTGGCATAGTAATTAATATCTATCTATATATATATAGTCTATGTCATAATCGAAGGATATTTTTTTTTAAATTGGTTTTATTTAGGTTTTTTTTTAAATTTGCCTTATATTTATAGATATATACTCTTGTAATGTTTATTTATAGTTTCAATGGTATCTGTTAGCTTAACACTACGTATAGATTCTGGTATGTATGATAAACTATTGTAACGATATAACGGAATGTATATTCAGTCTATAACGATTAAGAATCAGAGAATTCTTAGAGAAGACGTAAAATAATCTGAAATTTAATCAGGGGTACGTAAAAAGTGCAAGAATAGTATGTTTTTAGTTTTGCAAGATAAGATTTGAAAAAAAATATTATGATATATAGATACTACATGTAATATGACTTGCTTATATTTCCATGTCATATATCACTCACACGTACGTGTATTGTTATATAAATTATATTAAATAGGGAGTATTTATATGTAACATTGTATAATTATATATTATGCTTAATTATCGTGTTGTGAGGATTGTAGTGACAAATGTATTGTTATAATTTGTAGCAAATTGTTTTGCATACAAATGTGGTTAGCTTAAATTTTGCCCTAAAATAAAAATTTAAGAATTTATAAGCTAAAAAGTATGTTTTTTTCTATACAAACAATTCTTTAATACACAAAACACAAGATACATTAAATTAAGTAAAACAGGGAAAACGAGCTAAGTTAAATCCAATAATATAAATAACCCAATATAAGTCACAAAATTCTTTCGAAGGAGAGATTTTAATATGTTTATTTTATTGGTGCTTTGTTCTGTTTACTGAGGAAATTAGCGGACAATGCGGACTTTAAAGTTAACTCTTTCAAGCTAACATGCATATAATAGAAAAAATATAATTCAATTATTTCTACAGAACACACTTGTTATTGTGAATAATTATATAACTGGAACACTGTCATAAGTAATGTTTTATTATGTATTGCGTCAGAGGTCAGAGGTATCATGAAACTAGGGACGCATATCTAGTAACTATTTTATAACACTAATCAATCGTTCATGTACCAAGCCGAACTTTTTTGCCGGGAACCGAACCTACTGAATGTGTATGTTTTTAAACTGTGGAGATAAATAATATACATGCGTTGTGATTGTGAAAACCTATGCGCGATGAGCGCTATACAACGGTATTAAAAACAAGTTGAGCTGACGCGGCTCTCGTGCGATGCCACACCATCGCTAACGACCAATCAGCGTCGAGATGTCCACGCGAGTGGCTTGTGATTTGAATTTCGAATCGAGTTTAATGCTTTTTTTTCTCGTTGCCAGCTCGCGAACGCGCGAATTGGCGGGGATATTTAAATTGTGAATTATGTGTGATTTGTTTGAATTTAGAATTTAAAATTGTAACCACAGATAAGCACGCCAATGATTATAGTTTTTTTCGTTTCGGTAATTCGAATTTGGAATTACGTTTTAAAACTATTAAACCTTTTTGTTTAAATTTCCAAGGTAAGTAATCTGTGTTTAACTATTTGAATTAGGAATATCACACCTCAAGACAAACAAGCGAATGGCCATTTGAATATGTCTATATGAGATTAACATCTAATCTAATATATAAAATTCTCCTGTCACAGTTTTCGTTCCCTTACTCCTCCGAAACGGGTTGACCGATTCTCCTGAAATTTTTTGAGCATATTGAGTAGGTCTGAGAATCGGCCACATTTTAAAAAAAAAATTTTTGCAAAGTGACGTTTGTCGGGATCAGCTAGTTATGAAATAAATATGACCGGACTATTTAAATTTAAGCATTACGTGTGTTTTTTTCTTCGATAAAATCGTACACGAACGAAGATGTCAGATTATGTCACTTGTTAGTCTAAAAAATCGATTGTCAGCTAAATGACGCTATTTTATGTAAATTATTTTATTGTTAATATAATCACGAAACATTTTTACCAAGAAAATATCTCAGCCAAGGTGGTCACGCTTTGGTCATCAAGTTAATTTTAAGCAAATCATAATTATTAATGAGATTTTTACGCCTCGGGTGGCAGTGAAGGTTCCATATAAATTAAAAGTATCATTATTCGCAGTTCGTAACATTCTATATTCAAATTTATAAATTTTTGACATATATATTGTCTATGTGATATTGGATCTGTGAACCCCGATTTTTCCCGCCATTACGCGATCGCCTTTTAAAGAGTTTAAAATATTTTATTTCAACAATTAGTTTGAACCAGTTTCAACCATGTTTTATAGGAGAATGTTTATTTATTGTGTGTGTTGCCTCTGTTCAATAAAAAAAACACTACTACAGCAACGAAAAGGATTTATTCAAATTAAATAATGTATGTAAGAAATTACTGTTGCTAATAATATTTATGGACTTTTTTTTGGTTTGCAATAATGAAAATTATTATTATTTAACTTAATGTGCGGCTATTAATTTATCTTTTCCACATAAAAACGTATCGGTTGTGTACCTACGTTAGTAAATTTTCTTATTCCGGGTTCCAAAATGGACTTAAAAACAAACTCTGGTTAACTAACTGATCTCTCTGATAACTGATATCTGAATCTGATCATTGTGTTACAAATGTAATGTCCTTATCACAAGGGTGATTCTCAAGGTTTTTTTATCGTTCTAATAGTCCATTTAATAATAGGTCTTGTTCATACATTTTTCCTAAAGGTTTAGGATTTGTATTGTCTTAAGGTACGGCCTCGTGGATGCCGTTTTAAATTTCCGGCTACTGAATTGTATGGGGGACTTTGCGGGACATTTAAAATGGGATCACGACCGTCGACGGGCATGCATGTGGCCGTACCCTTAGAGTCATTGCAAATCCTGTCTTGTCAGCCTGAGTATCCACTGAGTGGGTGTATTGATAACTATTTTTTTTAAATGTTATCCTACTTAAGACTAAGTAATTATAAATAAATAAAAAAAATCCTCATTCATATAGGGTACACGTATGAATCGTCAAAGAACTAAATGTTTTGAAAAAAATTACTTAGCGTCAGAATCTATATTAAATAAAAACAATAAAATATGTTTTAACTAAATCAAATGTTTAATTTACGACTAAAATAACATATTTAGATAACAAATAACAATTAAACTGAACATTCTTAATATTAACCAAATTCTTCATCAAAAAAATAATAAAAAAATTAAATATGTTTATAAATTTGATTTGTTGCAGAACGACCCTATGACGCATTTCGATTGCTTCGCATAAGTTTTTTTTTTGTAATTCACAATGTCTTCGAAGGCCATTTACGAAGTACAGGGAAAGGATCTGATCAACAGGTAATTAATTGGTGTGTGTGGGGTGTGGATTTGTCTTGACATAGATTTATGGTACAGAATAGATGTCGCCTCGCGATGCACTCGGCAATTTGTCGCATGTATAAGTTAATATCTCTTTAGTAAGATACATGGCACCATTTTAAGCAACTTAAATCTAGACTTTAAGCGTCCAATTTGAGATGTGGCAAGAAACTCCCAGTACTCTTTGAAGCAGATGCTGGAGCATATTCATTCCTAAACTTTATCATCGTCAAAATAATCAGATCTAATTTATAAAAAAGCTTGTTTTTAACAACTTTTTTAAACTTTCTTACTGACAGAGTCAACAAATCGTTTGGGACTTTGTAACAGAGGCGTACTCCTTTAAAAGAGCTAAGCATTAATTTAAATTCAATTTTTGTACTATTAAATATTGAGGTTTTAACAATAAAATTGTGTTTTTTTGTATACGCATGCTCTCTCCTCATATTAAGGGTTGCCTGGATGCGACGCCGTCCGTTGCTCTAAATATTTGTTGGACTATTTAAAGTCGTTTACTGATATCTTTCTATTGAATAGTCGCTTTAAGTGTGTAAAACATGGTATGGGAAATATAAAACGGTGGGTACTTTCAATTCTCCAGGCATATACCAGCTGGCACAGCGCTGGTGCCATGTTGGTACGCTGTCTTCGAGCAGGGCACAATTTGGGAGGATGAACTCGGAAGGAATCCGTGGCTTAGCAAAGAAGTGAGTTTTTTTTTGTTAAAATTCAAACGGTTACCCCGTTTGAATTTTTTATTGACTACCAAACTGACTAATCGGTTTTAGCGACTATAATTAAATATATTATTATTTTTAAGATACTTAAACTAACTATAGTACAATTTTATGGCGTTATACGGAGATAAGAAACTCAGAACGGAATACAAGCTAAACAAAACAAAGCCATTTTGACGCTTAAGAGAGTTTGTCGTCAAATAGATTGACGTTAAATGGAGTTTACACTGTAACGGAGAAAATAAAGAGTTTACCTTCGCGTCTTTTTCGTTAGTTAAGAAAAGCATACATAATTAAAATAGTACATTCATACAGACATACACCGCACACATGTTCCAAAAAGATATGACACATATATAAAAAAAAACATACAGCATTGACGCGCACACTGTTATCCCGTGATCAAATCCCGTGCGTGTGTATATGTGTGTGTATGTGTCTGATCACCACACCGCACTTCCAGCAACTCGTTGTCAAGCCCGACCAGTTGATCAAGCGTCGTGGCAAATTGGGTCTCGTCGGCGTGAACAAGAATGCGGCTGAAGTGCGCAAATGGATCAGCGAACATTGCGGCAAGGAGCAGCAGGTCGGCGCCGCCGTCGGGAAACTGCGTCGCTTTGTCGTCGAGCCCTTCGTTAAACATACACCGGTGAGTTTACGTTACGCGCTACAGCACATGGGTCCCGGGCCTTGGGGTCTTGGGCCGGGGGCCGGGGTTAATTCGTATAGCTTCCTTTGATGTAACTCGGGAAGTTTTTACAGCTTTACCCTAAAGAGTGTGCCATTTCTTAAAAGGCCGGCCGCGCATTCACTAGATCCCTGCAACGTCTATTGTCGGCGACTTCTCCTTTGGCACTGTATATCCTGCTCGTTTACCTCCTCGTCTGTGTTAAAATCCTTCCTTTTTCTTACCCTTATCCTGTCCTTCTCTTCCCATTTTTTCTCCTTTCCAAAAGGCTCCGTAAATCCCGGCATCACACCAGCAACCCTCTTGGCGCTATTTCGTATGGTTGCAGCATTTCTATAGAAACTTGTATTTTTCTGTATACGATTCGATATTTCAGAGCGAAGAGATGTACCTCTGCATCCAATCCGGCCGTAGATCGGACACCATCATGTTCCATCATCAGGGCGGTGTGGATGTTGGCGATGTTGATGCACTGGCCATCAGATTTGAAGTGAGAGTTCCATTATTAATGATGATCATATGATTTTTATTTTATAAACAGGCTTAAACATTAATTATAAAAGTCAGCGGAACGCTTAAGAATAACAACAATAGTTAGAAGAATATGACATTAAAAATTTCAAGTTTAATTTTTGGAAGTTCGTGATATTCGTGACGTAACTACTGAACCGATTTCGATGTAATTTTGTATGGACATAGGGTTGAGAGGTATAAAATTTCCACCAGAACTCCGTGTTTTAAAGGTTGAGATTTTCCAAAATCCTTTTGTATTTAAACCACGCGGACGAAGTCGCGGGAAAAAGCTACTAGTATTTAACATAACCCAAACGGATCTATCGGAGAAAAATTAGGTGTTATAACACCCTGGGAAGATTTAATCCCCCCCTTAAATTTTCCCTGGATATTCGTAAGGAATAATTTATCTTTCAGGTCCCCGTGGACACATTCCCGACTGGGGAGGAAATCGATCGGGTTCTGATGAAGAATGTTCAGTCGCCGGCTGTCAAACGGTAAGGTTTGACTGCTCGAATGTGTCGTTGGCCTATTTAAAATGGGGCTAGCGTCTAATATGTACAAACAAATGTGTTAAGTTAAAATGGTCTCATGGCGTCCAATCTAAGACCCACTTAATTCTAGACCTGTATATCTTTATATGTGATCCGCCCTATAGGTAACATACTTTGTCATAGTATATATTATATCGGCGCAACTACAACAATTAGTATTAAATTAACTGTAATAATTAAATTCTAATTGTTTAAAAACATAAGTTGGACACTTTCATGTTTATTATTTTATTTGTTAAACCTATACAGCTTATTCCAAAAAGCTTACACAACAAAAATGGATCAACAACAAAGCCAAAACAAGGTCAAAACATACAATCGAAAATAGACAACAACAAAAAAAACACGAACAGAAATAAAATTGAATAAAAATATACAAAGAACAAGTGCAGTATATTATGTAAAGAATGAGAATAGAAGTGTGTTTATTACGCTGTGAAATGTCATCGTTATTATTTCGATACGTGGTCTGTGAAATAAACACAAGTGCGGACTTGTCTGCATCATAATAGATGGATGCATTGTGACTCCACTACGGCTAATTGTGAAAATGAAACCTGGCAAATATCAGCGAAGTGTTGTTTTTACGAGTGGTGATGAATTACGAAAACCCTACGGAGACTCTTCTCATTTCAGTATCCTAACCACATTCATACTATCGCTGTACCGCGTGTTCGTCGACCTCTGCTTCACGTATATGGAGATCAACCCGATAGTTGTCACCAACGAGAGGATATACCTGTTGGACTTCATGTGCGCCAAGAACTGGGGTGACGTCACGTTCCCCCCACCATTTGGGAGGGATGCCTACCCGGAGGAGGCGCACATCGCCGATCTGGACGCGAAGAGTGGGGCCAGTTTGAAGGTTTGTTTTTGATAGTCATTTTTCAGGGCCAAAATACATACAAATACTATTTACTTAGATTTTTATACAAGAGCGATACAAAACAAGTCCGCTCGTCACAAGCTCTCGATAGTGAATGAACGCTCTTTTTTTTTTTTTTTGAGTGGGATTCGCTGTTGGCCGTGAGGCCTTTACAGCTCAGCAAAGGGCTGGTTGGTGAGCGGGAGCTCGGCCGAGACTTAAAACTAAATAAAATGCCTTGACTAGCACAAGGGCGTCTCCTGTGAGACTCGAACCTCGGCTTGGGCCGTCAGGGCTGGGGACTGACCTGAAGGGCCTTATCTGGAACTCACAAAGTGTGAGCGAAGCTGAACAGGGACTCCGCCTTCGCCGGCGAAGGTGGTTTTTAAAACCTACATTTCTAATTGGAATTAGCCGCGCGGGCGGCGCAAATCTGTATCGAGCTAATGTGATGTGATCATCCGGATCGGTTTAAGGCGTGGCGTACCTTCTCGATAGTGAATGAACGCTCTGTACGAGCTCCGGTATTATATGCTGCGCCCCGACGGTGTAAGAGTTGGTGATAACGTCACTTTTGTGAAAATATATGTTATACCTAAACTCAAAATATCTTTATTCAAGTAGGTATTTATAAAATTGACAGTTTTTACACTACCACCGGTTCGGAAGGTAGTTAGACTCGATAAGTCTTTTAAAATAAACATTCAATACAAAATTATGTTACTTGCATGAAAAATTAAACTTAATTAAACTAAATATTCTTCAAGTGTATCCTGCTGGAGATCGAACCCGGTACCCTCAATTCGGAAGTCTGGTATAATTGGTTTTTTAATATTCCAGTTGACTGTTCTGAACAAATCTGGTCGCATATGGACCATGGTGGCCGGTGGTGGCGCGTCTGTTGTCTATACGGACACGGTGTGCGCGCTGGGCGGTGCCGCCGAGTTGGCCAATTACGGTGAATACTCTGGTGCCCCAACGGAGAGTCAGACAGCTGACTACGCGAAGACAATATTCAGTTTGATGTGCAGGGACAAGCATCCGAATGGCAAGGTAATGTTTGCCTGTATTTTGACTGCTATCAACAGGCATTGTTTTCTATTTCAAGAAATGCCTATTTTACTATAAATAGTATTAGTTTAAGTAACTGGCGCCATCTAGAAAAGCTTTAAGTGCCCCCTCCCCCCCTTGGTAGTAAGAGAAGAGGAAGGAAATGAGAACTGGTAATGTCACCGCTTGGAACACGAGTACAAAAGAATAAATGCTTTGTCACGTAACGCAAGTGTTGCTGGACGTGCCTGTAAATTTACAGCCCCTTTAGATACAGCCTATTTTGCATTCGTTGACTAGCCATACATAAATTTACTGCCTTATGGTACAAAATCTCCGCATTGTCTTTGACCGGCCATAAACAATTTGCAGGTGTTGATAATCGGCGGTGGCATCGCAAACTTCACGAACGTGGCCGACACCTTCCGAGGCATCATCACAGCGATCGAGACGTACAAGGATGCGCTGATACAATACAACATTACATTATTCGTGAGACGTGGTGGACCCAACTATCAGGAGGGACTTAGGTATTCATTTTTTAATTTTATTTCTTTTCAAAGTCAAAGTCAAACAGTCTTATTCATAAAAAGTTATAGCACACTTTAAGTAGAACAAAATTGTATTCGTAAACACATTTTAGCACAAAACAATTCTATAAAGTTATACAGACCCGGAGTCTAGTTTAACAGTGTTATAATTATGGCCGACATCGAACAGCTGATTGTGACGAAGGTCTAAAACAAACCGGATCGAAGGACCATTTGTCTAAGGTTGAATATCGATGTAATAATTATAGATGTCGATACAACTCTGTCGATGTCTCATTATAGTGTACATTTGATATAATAATATGAGACGATAGAGCTTAGAAGAGTAATATATAAAAAAAAGTAAAAAAATAACTTACGTGTTTTCATTGCTTTCCTGCCAATTGTATGATTTAAACAAAAGATAATAATTATATTTAAATAAAGTAATATAAAATAGAGTTAATTGATTTTTAATATTTTCAGACAAATGCGTGAAGTTGGTCATCGTCTGCGTATACCCATGTATGTGTTTGGGCCGGAGGCAAACATGACGACCATCGTCGGTTTGGCCCTGGGCCAAGGGCCCATCCCGCCTGACCATCAGTTGGATTACGCACCCAAGCAATTACCTAAACCCCAACCGGCTGTAAGTAATATTTTAATTCTATAGATATTTGTTTTTTTTAACCTAAGTTCTAGAACTACAAAGCTTGTAAAAAATAGTAATAAAAACTTAAACTAATTATGTACCACTGTGCGGTTCGAAGGACCAAACAGCTAAAGATCAATGTATAGGGACTTTCGAGTCCAAATCCATACTAAAATTATAAATGCCAAAGTAAGTGACTCTTTCACGGTTAAACTACTCAACCGATTTCGATAAAATTTAGTATAGCGATAGACTAAACTTTAGGAAAAGATATTGACTTTGTATCGCGAAAAAAGAGGTTGAAATAGGCTACAAAAGTTTGTATAAAATTTTCACCAGATCTCTGCCATTTATAAATAATAGCGGGCAAAAGGTAAATATATTTTGTGGGTTGTCTGGAAGAGATCGCTCAACCGATAAGGCCGCCAACAATGCTCCTACTATGTGTAAATAAACTAAACATGAGAATGCTTACAGCCCGCCCCGAAGATAGAGTTGCCGGAGCTGAGCAATTCGCTCCTGGACTTGGTGTGCTCCCAGGCTACGACCAGGATGGATCTGGGCCAGCAGGTGTCCACCGCTCGGCCGCTGTTCAGCGATCGCACCAAGGCCATCGTTTGGGGCATGCAGAATAGAGCCATACAGGTGTGTACAAATTATATATATATATATCAGCGCAAATATAACAATTAGTCTTTAAGTCGGTGGTGGTTAAACTGCGAAGTAGCCTTGGTTAAAACAAATGTGATCCTGACGAAAAGTTAAATAGAAGTTTGATTGGAATTGGAGGTAATCCTGAACCGATATTTCCGAGCATTTGAGCCCAGAAAGGAAAAGTCTCCAAGCTGGCTACCAGGATAAAGTGTAGAGTGTTAGGCATTAAGTTCACCTGGATAAGGAGCATTTGAATAACCTTCGGTTATGATGAGCTCTATGAAGTCACGTCAAACACCAAAGTTTTCACCATTTACAACCAGAATGTGAGGTGGTTAAGAAGAAGGACCAACGAGCTTTATCTCAGTAGCGTTATGGTTACTACCAGACGTTTGATGCACTTAGACTCTGATGCTGAAGATTTGTGGATTATCCTTAAGCTTACAGTAGAACGGTCGTCGTCAAAATTTAAGTAATGTGTGGGTACACCACACAAATACCCTCTCTCCGGTCGACAAAGAGACAAAGGAGGAGAAGGAAAGAAAAAAGAAGCACAGTGTTATTTTGAAAAAGCTAATCATGCTGTTGCCTCGCTTGAGGATGTCTTAATTTTAGTTAACCTTTAAAAGACTTAGGAAGAAATTGGAGAAAAATGCAAATACTGAGAAATTCTGGCTGAAAGAACAAAGAAATTCTTTTGATAATTTAAAGCAAGTTTACTATATATATATATATAATTACAAAAATACAATCGTTGGGGTATTATGATGTCCGTGACAAAACTCGGGTGATAGCTGATGCAAGCCCAGTCGGATTGAGTGCTATCCTTGTCCAAATTGATGGACATGGACCACGCATGATTGCTTTTGGGTATCAAACCCTTACTGATTGTGAGCGAAGATATAGCCAAACCGAGAAGGAGGCTTTGGCATATTTCTATTTGGTAAGGAATTTGACCTTGTCACGGATCACAAACTACTGGAGGTTCTATTTGAAAAGAAAACCAAACCATGTGCACGATATCGAAGCCAGGCTAAAGTAATATCGCTGACCCGTTGTCACGTCTTTGTAAATTGAACAACCATTCGGATGATGAAGATACGCAGGTGTCAGGTCAGGGTACCTTTGCGCGACCTCGGCCAATATCAATGAGCGATATTATAAATGCATCTGAGACTGATAGGGAAATTTCCACTGCTCACTCAGCCCACTCACACAGTAGGTCGAAGGTACGCTGCACGGCATCCTGTGCAGCTTCAAGGTCTTTGTCCGCAACCACGATACATGTGTCGTCTGCAAATTGGTATAGGGAGGACTCCCCTATGGCCTTGCGCATATCATTGCTGTACAATAGATATTCTGTAGGCCCGAGGACAGAGCCTTGCGCCGTGGCCTGTTCTGTTTGGAGGAAAGGGATCTATCCAAATAACTGGGACGACTCCGTGAGAAGCTGTAATTTTTTTTTGTAAAGCCGTGCATTGTTGCCATGAAGGGTCGATTGAGGTCGAAGGTCTGGTGGCCACGCATCGACAAGGATGCAGACCTTTGCATGATTGTGCTTTGGTGGCTTTACCTAGCCCACCAGTGCCTATGAAGAGGCAAGAACTGCCTTTGGGACCATGGATAGATCCATCTAATGAATACCTTCTGGTTGTAATTGATTATAACAGTAGATATAAAGAAATAAAAGTGACCAAAACTATCTCAAGCGCCCAGATTATAAAAATTTTGAAGGAAATCTTTAGCAGGGTTTCCTGTTTCTATAACAGCCGATAACGAGAAACAGTTTGTAAGTGAAGAGTTCCGCGGATACTGTAGAGAATGCAATATTCGACTTTACAACACCGTCCCATATTGGCCATAGATGAACGGGGAAGTCGAACGACAGAATTGGGATATTTTAAAACGATTGCGTATCAATCAAGCAGAACGGAGAGACATGAAAGATTCTTATACGAATATTTGATGATGTACAATAGTACACCTCACACGGTGACTGGTCGAACACCATCAGAACTGTTTTTCCAACGACAAAATAGGGACAAAATTCCTATATTAGAGAATACAAATGAGAAGAAGGAAGATTTGGATGTGAGAGATAGGCACAGCATTCAAAAGGAAGTAGGCAAGGAATATGGGGACTGGAAGCGGAAAGCTATAGAGTCGGAAAGCCATGGACAAAGCCAATCAATTGGCACCAAATTATAACCCGACTCAGTATACCGTGGAAAGCACCAATGCAGGGGATTGTGTAGTAAGGAACGATGAGACGGGACAATCTTATCGAAGAAATGTCGTTCCCCTAAAGAAGGTCGAAGGGGAATAAAGCTGTAGTACCGGGAAAAGATGACGATGTAGTTGAAGGAGGTTCAGATAAATTATTAAGTGTGTAGTATTTATTATTTGTTAATTTGGTTCGTATACATATTATTAGTTAAATAAAAATAAAATAAAAATGTGTTATGGAAGGGATGTAACGTATGCGCTTGTTAGCGTTACATATATTTTGTCTAATATTTGTACTATTCTCTATATTAATCAACTATTTAGTACTTATATATCTCATTGCATTATTATATATTATGCTTAATTATCTATTGTCAGGATTATAATACATATATAATAGGCAATATCAACCAAAACACAGTAATCATTGTCATAACAGTTGTATTTACTAAAAGTAACTGTTTAATAATAATTTTACAAAAGTACAATCAAGGAATAACACTAACGTTTATCTCGTTTGCCAATCGGACCCAGAATGGCCGCTTACCACAGAAATGACAAAAGCTGTCGAACATTATTCAAAAATGCTTCTAATCAATTCATTTAACCAAAAAGAGGTTCTAATGAATTTATTTCACAATATATATATAATATATATAACATCGTCATACTATATGTAACATCAGTATTAACCATATATGTTACAGTTCATATAACACGCTCATTCGCTGTCTCATTCACCCATACAGACAATCACTGTCTCGTTCGCACCGCGTCAGTTATACCAATGGGGTGAGTAGACTTGTTGGTAGTCTGTCCATTGAGTCCCTTGGTAATATGTATACATAATGATTTTAGTAAGTCTGTTAAAAATAGCCAAATCTACTAAGCTTAACTGTCATAGAGCAAATTATTCTGTAATTAATGATCATTTGCAATGCGTCAATTGGCGAAACACGCTACCTGTTAATGGAGACATTGATGATATGGTTTCAGCGTTTTTTAACGAGATTGATAATATTGTTAAAGCTCACGTTCCTCGCACGAATATTTCGAATTCAAATTATCCACCGTGGTTTGATAAACTCATCATTAAATTACTTAAAGAGAAAGATAAAATTTGGAAAAAGTTTAGGAAATTTGGGAATCCCCGCGATGGTTTTGAGTTTTAGTTACTTCGTGCACGTTGCGATAAGTTAATCGGCATTAAATACAAAACGTACATAAATAGTGTGGAAAATGATGTAACTAAAAATATAAAATATTTTTGGAAATTCATTAAACGTCAAAGGAAAGAATCACATACAATACCGTAGGAAATGTATCGAGAAAGTAATAAAGCCACATAAATTTTGCTAATTTATTCGCGACATAGTTTAGTTCAGTGTTTGGTAGTGATATTTGCTCAATAATGTGCCATGTTGGATTTACTGAAAAGGATATAGAAAACAAAATCTAAGCGTTCTATAGGGTGCGGTCTTGATGGTATTCCACCTATTTTTATTATAAGCTGCTTCTCTTCTTTAACAGTACCTCTTAGCTTAATTTTTAATAAGTCATTAGGACTAGGCAAATTTTCTACATCGTGGATAATAGCAAGGATCATACGTGTATTTAAAAAGGGCAAGAAAAATATTGTTGCGAACTACAGAGCGATTTCTATTTTAAAGACTTTTAAGTGGGAGTGCCATGCTGTTACTTAGAGTTTCAGTCGGCCGGAGAAATACCACTCTCTCACAGAAAACCGGCGTGAAGTGATGCAATTGGACTTTGTTCATTTTGTACTCGCGTTTCGTTCGGTGAGTGAGATCTTCCGGTGACCATCTTTTTCCCCTTCCCTCGTCCCTCTCCCCTTTTCTTTAAAGGCCGGCAACGCACTCACGAGCTACCAGCCGCGTGAGTGTCTATGGGCGGTGGCTTCACCTTTATGGTGAGCCGCCTGCTCGTTTGCCCCCTCTTCTATAAAAAAAAAAAAGTTTTTTGAATCACTTCTGTGCCCTATACTGAAATCCCATAGTAGAGTTTTTATGAATGCTACTCAGCGTGGTTACTGTACCAAAAGATCTACTGATACCAATCTATTTGAGTATGTAAATTTATTGGCTAATTCCTTGGATAATAGAAAAGAGATCGACACCATTTATATGGACTTTTCTAGTGCTTTCGACAAAGTGAATCATAACGTGCTACTGAAGAAGGTAGTTCGCATATACGGTATCGGTGGGGTAATATTGAAATGGCTTAGCTCATACCGAACAGAGAGAACTCAGTATGTAGCAGTTGGTGGTGCGGTATCGCGATCCTATATCCACCTCAGGAGTTCCACAAGGTTCTCATCTGGGACCTGTTCTATTTACCTTGTTCATGAATGATGTAGGATTGGCTCTTTAACACAGCGATTTGTCTTTATATGCGGATGACATGAAAATCTTTAAAGAAATAAATAGCGCGCGAGATGTGGAAATGCTGCAAAGCGACATTTCTAACATAGAAAGATGGTGTAGTCACAATGGGATGGTTTTAAATACAACTAAATGCTAGCACATCACATTTACTAAAAAAAAAATACCCTTTCCCTCTAAATACGCTTTAAACGGGGGACCTTTGCGGCACGTCAAAGAGATAAGGGATCTGGGAGTTGTGCTCGATTGTAATTTAACATTTATACCCCACATCAATGAAATAATTGGGAGGGCATTTAGAATGCTTGGTTTCATAAAGCGTTCTACTAAATCATTTATTAATTCGTTGGTTCGTTCTGTTTTGGAATTCGGTAGTATTGCTTGGGACCCCATATATTCTGTCCATGAGCAGAGAATAGAGCGAATCAACCGGCATTTCACGAAACATCTGTGCAGTTTGAATAATAACATTAGCTGTAAGTCCGTTTATGAACAAAGACTGGACTTCTTTCATCTACAAACTCTTCGCAGTATTTAAACTCATTAACGGTACCATGGATATGCCAAGTATTTTGAAAAAAGTCGTTTTTTTAATAAATAGAAGCACTAGAGAACGATGTAATCTTTTTTATACCGAGGACAAACGTAGGTTGTCATCGATGAACTGTGTTCTGAGGACAAGCGACGCTGATCCATTTAGTGATTGTCTCTATGTCCTCAGACGTAAATTGTTGCAGACCTTGTTTCGCCAATAGACTCCAATTTAAGAAAGTTCATTTATTGTTTAATTTCTGTGTGTAGAGTTTTCTTTATTTTTTGTTTTATAGATGATTGTTTAGTTGTTTTTTAAAATTGTTCATTGTATACCTGTAATGTCTTGTGTGTGTTTTTTTTGTAATTTGGTTCGGGTTGTGTTTGTATGTGTGTTGTTGGTGTGCCTTATTCAATAAATAAATATAATGTATATTCCATGTAACGTCAATCGATTTCACGACACAAACGAAATTAATTGGTTATGGTTGGTGTAACTTGTATTCCATAGAGTGATTTTTTTCTGTACATCTAACGCCCCTTCAGTGTCGTTATATAGAGTTTACACTATATATTTCGTTTATTAATGTTTTTTTGCCATTTTTTTCATTGATAATTTAAATTAATCTCTGATTTATAACTTTGCACTGACAGACAAAATGTTATTAAAAAAAAAACTAAAGTCTGCAACCTACACACAGTAGTTTAACAGATGTGTTGTCGGTACTTATAAAGTACCCACTTTTATATTTAAAAAAAATCGCAATGTTTTCCCTACCAGCACTGTATTACTTATCTAACTTTTTTTAATATATAAAATAGTCTCTTATTAAACTGTTAAATCTTTTTTTTTCAGGGAATGTTAGACTTTGACTACATATCGCGACGCGCGGAGCCGTCTGTCGTGGCCATTGTCTACCCATTCACAGCTGACCACAAGCAGAAATACTACTTCGGAAATAAGGAGGTTTTCATACCAGGTAATATTTATTTTAATATCAAAAAAATATTCATACAAGTAACTAAGGTACACTTATGAATCGTCAGCAAAATCAATTTCGACTCTACATTGCCAGTTCACAAATCAAGAGCGTAGAGCGGAAGAGAAGAACAATCCTTTCACGGTCATCCCTCTATCGTCAAAGACATTGAGAATTCATATCAAGTCGAGGCTTAGTAGACCTCTGTGGCCGTCCGTTTGATTCACGGGATTTTTACTTTTTTTTTAGAAATAAATTTGGTGAGAAAAGCACTTTTAGATGAAGCATTTTATAAATTGTCCGATTATTTTGATGATAAAAAAGTTTGGGAATGAATAAGCTCCAGCTCTTAGCTTTAAAAAGTGTACTGGGATCAATTCCAAAATTCGTGCTTCTTCTCAGCTTGGTCGCGTACGAACAGGCTCTGCATAATGCTCCTATGTACCTTAATGAATAAAGATATTTTCAATTTGATTGGCATTTTTATAAACTCAAACTTAAAATATCTTTATTCAAATAGGTCCTTATAAAGACACTTTTGAATCGTCATTAACACTACCATACAGAATGTTTGTTCAACACACCAACAGAAGAAAAAAAACAATAACAGACACATACACACCGATTACATCAAAAATATTTACAAATACTTAAATAAAATACATAAAAAAATGTTTATTTCAATAACATACAGGAACAATATTGAGAATGGGGTCTTACCTAGTATTAACACAAGTAAAACCATTAAAACTAAGACTCAACCTCGCACACTCACACACACAAAAAAACCATTGCACACACTAATACACACACACACTTAAATGCTCGTTCTTCACATAATATACTCCACTTTTTCATATGTATATACTAGCTTTCCGCCCGCGGCTTCGCCCACGTGTAATTTGGTTAAGTATATAGCGATTTTTAATGATCTCGACAGGGCTTTCTTTCACGGGCTAAAATCTTCTTACAATTGGAATTATACATAGCCTGTGTTACTCAGAGATGATGTAGCTTTACAGGATCGGATGATTCGGGGAAATCGAGGGCAACTTTCAAATTAACTTACAGGCAAATACTATTCTGACAATTTTATATTCTGATAGTCATCTTCTTATGTGGATGATCTGATGATGGAAGGTAAATCTCCTCAGCGGTTAAGAGTTGAAAGAAAATTCTTACGAAGTTATGAGTAGGAAATACGTACTTGTGAGGTTATTAGCTTGACCAAATAATAAAAGGTAAACCTCATTAATGTTATGGATGTAGGTGGAAAAATGGATGCGGACAAACGATAAACGTCTCTTCACTCGTTTCCTTTTACTTGTTTGTATAGGTAGTGTTCACTCAAAATAATCATAGGGTAAAACGTTAATGAAAGTTTGAAGTGCATGGTAGTCATTACACAATGGAGCATCTTAATATCGCGATGGATATATTTGGCCTAAGTAGAAGTTCTTTAAAAAAAACTAAGACTTAAGCTCGCACACTCACTCACACAGCAACACCATTGCACACACTGATACACACTCACACACTAAAATGTTCGTACTTTGTTCCACTTGTTCATGTGTATATTTATTTTTATTTATTTTTTTTCTGTTCGTGTTTTTTTGTTATTCTTTTTTCTGATCTTAGATTATATTTCCGGTTCTATTTTAACCTTATTTTGGCTTTATTTTTAATCTATTTTTATTAAACTTTTTGTGATAAGCTGTATAGGTTTAAGAAATAAAAATAATAATAATAATAATAATTTAGTTAATTTAATTTGAGCAAAATATAATAACAAACAAAATAATGGTGTGTGTGTGTTATGTTTAAATAGTCACACCCCAATACAATTATAAACATTCGACTAAGAATATATTGATACAAAATAAGTAACCGAACCGAAACCTTATTAAGGGCATTATTAAAACACGGAAACTATCAATAGTATTAAAGAACAATATCATTATTATTGGTTCAAAGGGAATTATGAACCCGAGATAGACTGTATGAGTGTTTGAAAATGTGTGAGAGTGTGTACAAACATGTTTGAAATTGTGTGGAGTGTGGATATGTGTTTTTTTTTGCCCGTTAATTTTCCATACACCTTTCGGTGACATTCAAAATTCTCGTCTCTCACCCAGTTTTCTGTGACATGGACGTGGCTATGAGGAAGCATCAGGAAGCCACCGTTCTCGTCAACTTTGCATCGCTGAGGTCCGCCTTCGACAGTACCATGCAGGTAATACATATATATATATATATATATATATATATATATATATATATATATATACTTAGTCTTGCCATAAATATTGTTATAAAGAAAAGCACGATTTTTTTTTTATACGTAACATTTATTCCTTTCATAGTGAGTTAGTTTAATACATCAATATATAACTATTAAAAATATACAATGTTTATTCGAAGTGGTCTCCATTGGCTGCAATACAGTCTTTTAAACGTTGAGGCCAGTTATCAATAGCAGCACGAACTCTTTCTAGAGGAAAATTCTTCACTGCCAACCGAATGGATCGTTTTAGGGACTCCAAATTATCATGGCGTTTAGAGCAAGCCTTACTCTCTAAAACTGACCATAAATCATAATCCAATGGATTTAGGTCAGGACTTGACGACGGCCAGTTTTCAGTGCTGATAAAGTCCGGAACGTTAGTTTTCAACCAAGATTGGGTGGATCGAGCTCTATGACCCGGTGCCGAGTCTTGTTGAAAGCACCATTCTTTGTTATTGAACATGGTGTTAGTTAAAGGCTTAACTACCGTCTCAAGAATGGTATTTTGATAAACTTGTGCCGACGTTTTAATACCTTTTTCACAAAAATATGGCTCAGTCACCCCTTCATAGCTAACACCCCACCAAACCATCACTGAAGTGGGATAATGCCCACGTTGTACTCTGTTTACTAATTGCGAAGCTTCTTTAGAGCTTCCAGCATAAATACGGTCATTTTGTTTATTAAAATACTGCTCAATTGTAAAAATTTTCTCATCCGTAAACAAAATTTTTTTGTGACCACCCTATTCTTCTTTAAATTATCAGTTAAGAAGTGACCAGTACGTCTCTTATAGGCTGCAAGTCCTAAGTCATCTTTTAATATACGCGACATGGTTCTAGGAGCTATCTTCATCTCCCGAGATAAAATCTTTTGCTTACGGACAGGATTTCTTCGAATTCTTTCCCTAACTGCTTTAATCACCTTTTTCACACGAACGGTACGTGGACGGCCAGATCTTTTTCTGTCACAAACAGAGGAGGTATCATTGTACCTATCAATAGCCCGGTAAACAAACATTTGACTAATACCAAGCGGGTGGAGGGTTTTAAAAATTGCACTTTTCTCCATACCTACTTTATGTAAGGCAATCACAGCGATTCGGTTCTCTTTATCACCCCACTCCATTTTAATATAACAAAATATTTAACAATATAATGGCGCGAAAATAAGAAAACACATCAAGCAATCATATAAAAATGACAGATTCCAAATTCAAACGTAATATTTTCTTTTTTTGAATAGTAACAGTATTTATGGCCAGACTAAGTATAAGCTACATTCTGAGGTACTTGAAACTTACAGCAGAGGTAGAAGATTTATTCACTAATGTCCGTCCGGAACGGCTTCGTAAACAATACTAATGTTCTCTTCTATATTTTAATAATTTTTCACCGTATTATTGTGATAGATCGTTCCGTGGAAAGATCTATTGCGTAGTGCGTTTTGTTTATTTGTATTTTATTTTTTATTTCTTAAACCTGTATAGATTTAAAAGCTGTATAGCTTATTACAAAAAGTTTACACAATAAAAATAGATAAAAAAATAAAGCCAAACTAAGGTTAAAACATAGAACCGGAAATAGAATCTAAGATCAGAAAAAACAACAAAAAAAAAACACGAACAGAAAAAATTAATAAAAATTGAAGAGCAGACCAGAGATCATTTAATTCAGACAAAAGTTTGCATGGCTAATATTTCTAAAGGCTTATACCATTGATAATGTTATGATATTTTATGGTAATTATATATGTGAAACTACCTTTCTAACTACTGAAGGTTGGCAAAGCTTGGTAGCATATTCCATATTCCGGTCCATGATTTTTTTTTTGCCAACTTTCCTTTCACCAGCCATCCATTTGCATCAAGCATGCCAAAGAGCATGGCCGATGCATGATACTATGTTGACAGTGCAATGACGTCGTAAATAAAGCTGATGAATATATTGACGTATATTTTTAACCCACACCATTATTCCGACGTGTTATAATGGCCGGCCTATTATTTAATATTCTTTTTATAACACAATTTTCATACGTTCTCATGTTATTGTGTATTTATTTATTTCATTAAATCTGTCCACCAAACATCTCATGTGCTAAATATATTAACAAAACAAGAAACACAAGATAATTCACAAAACAATTATATGGTAACTTTAAACACATAGGAGATAAAACATAAATGCAACCACAATTAAGTTTTTTTTTATGGTATTTATAATGCCTCCACGAAAGGTGGACCCAGTCGTCCACATTCACAATACTATTAGTAAAGTCGACATAACCTGTTTGCAGGACCGTTAAACGATTTGCATAGACGAGACGTGGTCATATAAAAATGTCTGTTATGTATGTACGTAATAGTTTTGCTCTTCGTTTTGCGATAAATCACGTTATTAACATATATTTTTTTTAAAAAGTGTGACTTTACGTTGTTTTACTGAGCATACATTCCAACACTTCTATATTGGTTATCGTTAAGGGTATTTTGGTTGAAAAGGGCATACTATACCGTAAACGAATATTTAGAGGACAAAGATCCCATTAATGTGTCGGCAATTGGCTCAGCATCGGGACAGTTCAATTCTTGAGTAGCCTCACAATGCTTTAGTTATTTTAATTGTCAGTAACACAATTTTGTATTAATTGTTTATTTTAAAAGAGCAGCTATCGAGTTTCTTGCCGGTATATGCCTTCCGAGCCGGTGGTAGTGTTAATGACGATTCAAAAGTGTCTTTATAAAGACCTACTTGAATAAAGATATTTTGAGTTTGAGTTTATCTTCTGAACAAAACTTATGTCCAACATACGAATGAACAGTGTTATTAGCATGACGTCATACACCATAGCAACCTATCCCAAGAGCACCACATAATCTTACATCCAGCATTGATTACATTGATCCCAGGATCGAGCCAATCAACGCAGAGAATCCGGAAGGCAAGAAGCTCAACGTGTATGTTGGTGGAGGGTCCCTTATTCACCCGAGTGTTGTTTTAACTGCTGCGCACTATGTTGCCGTGCCTAAAGCATTCAAAGTGAGAGCTGGGGAATGGGATACCCAGACCACAAAAGAAATATACCCTTACCGAGACAGGGATGTCACCGAGGTCACTATTCACAAGGACTTTAATAAGAGTAAGTGGTTATTTTATTAATGGCAGAAAATTGGCAAAGTCTTTTCTTTCAGTCTCTTCTCCAACATTGATTCGTTCCAAGTTTTGGGTTAAAAGCGCACAGGGATTGATTATTAAGGAGCCACCTGGCAGTCAGTACTCGTGATCCAAGTGGTAAGATCCAAAGTATCCAAAGAAAAACCCATATTAGGTACTTTGCCACAGGGTGCAGGTTTTTAAAAAAAATATCGTGTTTTTTGTGTTATTTAAACATAATGGATATAAAAATATGAAAGTTAATCAGAATCCTGAGAACAAGACTATAATGTAATGATTTGAAACACTGACCGAGATTTTATATGGTATATTTTTTTTCCAGACAATCTCTTCTATGACATCGCTCTCCTGTTCCTTGCAAGTCCAATGGAGTATGCGCTTAATGTTGGTGTGGTCTGCCTTCCACCACCAAGGGAACGAACGATGGCTGGAACTCAATGCTTAGCATCCGGATGGGGCAAGGACAAATTCGGTAAAGAGGGACGCTATCAAGTTATTTTGAAAAAGGTCAGTTCACCGACACAACTCTCTCTGTCCACCGACTGTACTGACGTTTTAAGTGATGTTTTACTGACGTTTTAACTGACGTTTTAACTGAGGTTTTACTGACGTTTTAACGGATGTTTTAACTGATATTTTAACTGATGTTTAACTGATATTTTAACTGATGTTTACTAACGTTTTAACTGATGTTTTAACTGACGTTTTAACTGATATTTTACTGACGTTTTAACTGAGGTTTAACTGATATTTTAACTGACGTTTCACTAATGTTTAACTAATATTTTAACTGATGTTTTACCGATGTTTTAACTGATATTTTACTGATGTGTTATGATATTTTTACTGATATTTTGCTGACGTTTTAACTGATATTTTAACTGACGTTTCACTGGTGTTTAACTGATATTTTACTGATGTGTTAACTGATGTTTTACTGATATTTTAACTGACGTTTCACTGATGTGTAACTGATATTTTTACAGATGTTTTACAGACGTTTAAACTGATATTTTACTAATGTTTTAACTGATGTTCTATGACTACTTCAATCCCATCAACTATAGTCTATGCCCATCCCCAAAGTTTAGTTTATCTCCATAGGTACCATATTCACATTCATAATATTAGTATGAATATAGTTGAGATAAGTCAAAAATGACCGTATTTTCTCTCAGGTGGAGGTACCAGTGGTCGACAGACGCCAATGCCAGACGGCATTACGAAAAACACGATTGGGACATTTCTTTGAGCTACACACGTCGTTCATGTGCGCCGGTGGTGTGAACGGTATGGACACGTGCAAGGGTGATGGTGGATCGCCACTTGTTTGCCCAATACCGGTAAGGGTCTATCTTATTATTATTGCTTTAAACAATAACACAATACAATTATGATAGAAATAAAAACGAGACCAAAATAGGGTTAATATTTTATTACATCTGTCCCCAAACATCTTATGTGCTAGATATATTAACAAACAATAAACTTATGAGACAATATATATAATAATACAAACAAGATACAACACACAATATATCTTCTCATGCTCTCAGACGCTTAACTAATTTTCTTCCTATCCGTACCAAAATCCTTCTTTCTCACTCACTTCTTCTACCCATCTTAGACTATGCCGATTCCTGTTACCCCGACGCTTACAAAATCTCTGTATCAGATTCATCTTTGGCCTAAGGAAATTCGACCACATCTCATCCTACCGACAGCAGCTAGGCTGGTTGCCCATACGGCTTCGCAGGGATTCCCACATCCTCCACCTCTTATACAATATCCTCTTCAGTCCTCAAACTCCGTCCTACCTCAAAAATCGTTTCAAATTTATGGGTCCCTACATATCCTCGAAATTCCACCCCACCACTCCTCCTTTTACGGAAACTCCTTCACAGTGTCCGCTATAAAGCTTTGGAACTCACTTCCCGATCCTATTCGATCAGCCTCCTCACTATCATCTTTCAAATCACTTCTTCGTAAACATTTCTTGTCTTCAATATAATTATTTGTAATTCTAGATTTAAATTAGCATATTTTTCGCTTTTCTTATTTTAATGTATGTTGTGTATTCTTTTATCGTGTGGGTTGTCTGGAAGAGATCGCTTATTAGCGATAAGGCCGCCCGTTGCTCTTATATGTTCTTACATCTGTTAATGTCATTTGCTTCTAGTGTTTAAGTGCGATAAAGTGTTAAATAAATAAATAATAATAAATATAAAAATGTAAGCCAAAAATAACAAGAATTTGACTAAGTGAGTGACGAGCATTAAAGTGAGTTTGTGTAGTGTGTGTTCATGTATCTTAAAGTGTTATTTTGTGAAAACTAAACTGAGTCTAAATGGGAGTACTCCAAATGAGATGAAAAAGTGTCGTGGACATTGGAATCCACAAGTAACGGTTAACACACACTTAAATTATATACACACAATATATTATATGTTATTTATTTATTCACACTTTATTGCAATAACACGGTAGAAGCAAAAGACGTTAATAGATGTTAGTACATGTAAGAGCAACGGGCAGCCTTATCCGCTAATGAGCGATCTCTTCCAGACAAACCACGTGATATTAATTATTATCATTTAGATTGTTAGCCTATTGAGGCTCAATTGTTTTTCGTCATTTTCTTCCCTTGGCTTTGGTTTCATTTGTACATGTATAAGAAGCTTCTTTATTTCTGTCAAATGTCTTTAACTTTTTTTTTTCTTGTGCTGTTCGGTTTGCGTCGATAAATAGTCAAATTGGCGGGAAAAGTGTGGCGCCTTGAGTCCACAGACTAACAGTCACAGTGCATTGCACAGATGACGTTTAAGCAAAAGTTGTTGTATTATAGTGTGCTCTTTCTTTCATTCATGTGGTTCCATTTAAATTTCAGTACGAGAAGGACAGATATATGCAGAGCGGTATCGTCGCGTGGGGTGTTGGTTGTGGCGAGGATGGTACACCAGGTGTATACGTGGACGTGGCCAACCTTCGCAACTGGATCGACGAGAAAATGGCCGGAAAGGGTTTTGACACCAAAATATATACATATTGAGATTGAATAAATAAATTTAGTTATATTGTGTGTGATTTAAGCCATTTTTTTTAGTATTCATTCCCAAACTTTTTCATCGTCAAAATAATCTGACAATTTATAAAATGCTTTTTCTTAAAGCTTGCTTAGTTACTTTTTTACATTTTCTTACTGTCAAAATCAACAAATTGTTTGGGATTTTTAAATGAATTACCAACTTTATGGAGGTCAATAGTGGGAACAGCTTATCCATATTTCTCGTATTGAGGCTATGATAATCGCAATATTTTTGTGCAAATTCATCAAGTTCTCAAGGATTTACTGGCTAGGTATCAAAACTATCCCGAAACATGTGCTTAATATACAAAAATAGGATAATTAAAACATAAAAAAAACAAAACAATTTAAAAATGTATCGTAACCGGTCAAAAAAAGTTCGACACAAACTGTCTACCACGTGCAAAAATGTGTGTGTCTCATATTCACAATACACATTGACACACAGCCGGAGTCGCGGCTTGATCCTAATCGATAGAATCGTTCGTTGCGTTCACCTGTTGCGGTGGGGGGAGGGGAGGCAATTTGAAAATCGAACGATTGTGTTACAAATGTATGCGCGCGCGTAGATTTGCGTGCCTCAATCGCGCCAGTCGATCGCCGGAGTCATATATAAGTTATGTATAAATAGCAAATTATTAATTAGCAAAATATTAATTGCATACTTCCGCCCGCAGATTCGTGTCCTTTTTTTTGTAACGCGTTTTGACCAAAAAAGACGTACATTTGTTTTTTGTATGACTGAGTTTAGAAAGCAATAACTTAAACGATAGTTATTTAATCAACCGGCCAACTGATAATATTTATTGCTCTCCCGTCACGACTAACAATTATATATATTTAATCCACAACACAAAATATAGGGAAAGTACAAAACCTATCAAAATAAAAAAAAAATCTTTATTCATATAGTCTGTCCTTAGATATATTTGGCCTAAGTAGAAATATTTGAAAAAAAAAAACTAAGACTCAACCTCGCACACTCACTCACACAGCAACACCATTGCACACACACACTTAAATGCTCGTTCTTCATATAATATACTCCACTTGTTCATATGTATATTTTTAATTTTTTTTTTTTCGTGTTTCCTTTTATAATTTTTTTTTCTGATCTTAGATTTTATTCCGGTTCTATGTTTTAACCTTATTTTGGCTTTATTTTCAATCTATTTTTATAGTGTAAACTTTTATAGGTTTAGGAAATAAAAAATAAAATAAAATATGGCACACTTATGAATCGTCAAAAAAAAAACAAAAACTTATAAAAAAAATGACTACTAAAACACACACTTTGGTAATTGTCAAAATATTTCGTCACAATCAGCTGTTTGATGTCGGCCATATTCATAACGAAGTTTAAGTAGGGTCCGGACCTCTAGAACATTATTTTTTTTCGAGTGATGTGCTAACCGCCCATGGGCACCTGCTAAGCTTTATAGAACAGTTTTGCGCGTTTACGAATATAAATTTTTGACAATCCCAATTAAACTGTGCTATAACTTTTAATTAATAATACCGAAAATTAAGTTTACGAATAAGCTAGATTTAAATAGATTACGATTAATGTCAGAAAACTAAAAAAATAAATAAAAAGATTTGGTCGCCTTGGCAATTTCCTCGCTGTTGTGTCGTATACGCTGAGCGAGAAAAGCACCAGCTCTTGTTTCACCTACTTGATTCCTCAATAAGCGACTTGTGCCCCAAGGTCCATGTCCCCAAAGTTAACAATATCAAAGTTGGCGGAATGACTTTGGTACTTTGACCCTATTTCTGCCTGAAAATCCCGTAATTTAGTTCCAATATACCGTTCTAACCGAATACCGGATTCGTTAAGGCCGAAGTTCGGTTGTGCCGAATGTAAAACGAAGTTCGGCATTCCTACCATTAACAATACGGTAACATGTGTGTCAATGCGACCTCAGAGATCACCTTTCACTTGTAATTTTGTGGCCAACTCGAGGTTTTAATGTTTTATTGTGTAATTTATAACGTCCCAGTTGTTGGCAGAATCAATACTGATTTGATATTGATTTAGTCACAACTAAAACAGATATCGGTTAGCGTTTTTGGGATTCATAAGGTGATTATTGATTTAAAAAGTAGAGGGGGGTGAACGAGTGGGGGGTGACATCAAAACACCTTTTTTTATTAAATGTCCTGACGCCTGCATTTTATATATTTTTACCAAAAAATGATTTTTATATCTCATGTGTCGTGTTCTTTTTAACTGTTAAAAATCACTTCTGGTCATTGATATACTCTGTGGCATAGTAATTAATATCTATCTATATATATATATAGTCTATGTCATAATCGAAGGATATTTTTTTTGAAATTGGTTTTATTTAGGTTTTTTTTTTTAAATTTGCCTTATATTTATAGATATATACTCTTGTAATGTTTATTTATAGTTTCAATGGTATCTGTTAGCTTAACACTACGTATAGATTCTGGTATGTATGAGAAACTATTGTAACGATATAACGGAATGTATATTCAGTCTATAACGATTAAGAATCAGAGAATTCTTAGAGAAGACGTAAAATAATCTGAAATTTAATCAGGGGTACGTAAAAAGTGCAAGAATAGTATGTTTTTAGTTTTGCAAGATAAGATTTGAAAAAAAATATTATGATATATAGATACTACATGTAATATGACTTGCTTATATTTCCATGTCATATATCACTCACACGTACGTGTATTGTTATATAAATTATATTAAATAGGGAGTATTTATATGTAACATTGTATAATTATATATTATGCTTAATTATCGTGTTGTGAGGATTGTAATGACAAATGTATTGTTATAATTTGTAGCAAATTGTTTTGCACACAAATGTGGTTAGCTTAAATTTTGCCATAAAATAAAAATTTAAGAATTTATAAGCTAAAAAGTATGTTTTTTTCTATACAAACAATTCTTTAATACACAAAACACAAGATACATTAAATTAAGTAAAACAGGGAAAACGAGCTAAGTTAAATCCAATAATATAAATAACCCAATATAAGTCACAAAATTCTTTCGAAGGAGAGACACACTCATTCCGGGTCCGACAGCCGTCCAGTGCGGTTGTGTTGCGCAGTTGCTCCCGCTACTTGACTTGTCGAGTGGCGTGTTCAATTGTTCAGTGCTTGAGCGCTGGGTGGTTATCAACTCTGAATTTTTTATTCTAGCCCGACGCAAGCTGCACCGAGGTCTCCCCGTCTGCCAGGTTCCTGGCGTTCGAGCGGCATCCGAGCAGCAGTGAAGGACTGCAGTTTATGATTAACGCGGGTTTACCTGCGGTCGATTTTCCAACCACCTAACGGTGCCAAACGGTTGGGATCGATTAACGCTTAGGCGGGAGTGTTGTTCGAGGGCAGCACCCGTGCCTTTTTCAAGGCGCGTTAACCTCGCCTGCTTCCATCAAGTCCCTGTGTGTGGGCGGAGCCTCTCAGTAGGCATTGCCACGGGGCGTAGGTACTCCAACTGCGCTCTAGCCACCGTCTGCACACACAGGGTCCACTGTTGGACGGGTCCCAGTCGCACATCCGTGGGGGTTCAGCCATCACGACCCCCCCACGGGCCGGTTAGGTCAGCGACACAAAAAGTCTCGTCCGCTATCACCAGCGAAGACTTTACACCTAGGGAATACATAGCTTAGGTACACACACGTAGTTTTAGGTACACACTGCCAAGCTGCGGGCCTTAAGCTTCGCAGATGGCGGACACCGAACGCCCTCCCGACTACGACTATGCAGCGGAAGACGACAGTGAGGTAGAAGACCTCAACGCCGAGCTCGCGCGGCACTACAGGCGGTTCTACGTCTTCGTGCAGCGACGACACCCGGCGACCGTCCGCCTTTGGAACAGCCGGTCTCCCCTGGGATCGCGGTCGCCGTCTCCCCCGCGTTCCCCGACCCCAGAGCCAGAACCTATGCAGCTCGGACCTGCATACGCTTCCGCGCAAGCACTCCTCGCGCGCGACTCCCTCCCCCCGGCCCCCGCGCAGGCCTCGCGCAATAATCTTGAATTGTTGGTCCCCGCGAAGACCGAAATAACCGAACCCTCTGCGGCCTCCGCGCAGGCCCCGTGCTCTTTGATCCCCGAAATTCCCTCCGGCAGGGAATCGCGTAAAAGCAAGAGAACGCTCGACAGTGACGACGACCAATCAGAGGCCGGGCGCTCAGTCGCCATGTCATGTCAGTCCGCAGCGTCTTCAGACACTGACTCCGATTCCGACGGTTTCAAGACCGTACAAAACCGAAAAAACAAGAAGAGGCGTGCTGCCAACACCCCTCTCGACCCTCCTCCTAAACGGAACACGCACCCAGCTTCCCAGCAGGCTGCGGGTTCGAACACCGCGCCATCTCCCGCCCCTTATCCCAAGCCCGCGAAACAAGATCGCACTAAAGCCCCTCCCCCAGTTTACGTCAGGGACAAAAGTATTTGGCCCTCTCTGTCCGCCTTGATGGACAAAAAGTCCATCACATACAAGGCGAAAACACTGCGCGACAACATCTGCGTGCAAGTGTACGACCCCGCCCACCACCGTTTTTTAACCTCGTACCTTCGCTCAGAAGGCATAGGAGGCCACACGTTCCCTCTTCCCGAGGAACGAGTCCTTAGAGTCGTGATCCGAGGCATCCCCAAGGAGATCGACTCTTCTACCGTTCAATCGGATCTATTAAATCAGGGATACCCCGTGAAGGAGGTATTCCGAATGTTACACCGCAGCTCAAAGCAGGAATACGACATGGTTCTTGTCGTCCTAGAGCTTTCAGCGCGCGGCAAAAAGATATTCAACCTCAGTGAGTGTTGTAAACTCTCTGGGCTCAAGGTGGAAACACCTATCAAGCACTCATACACCAGACAGTGTCACCGCTGTCAGTTGTACGGGCACGCGGCGCGTAATTGTTTTGCGCGTGCGCGTTGCGTTAAGTGCCTAGGTGATCACGGGACCGCCGACTGCACACGGACACTGCCATGCGCCGAGCCGCCTTCCTGCGTGCTTTGCGGGCAACAGGGCCACCCCGCGAGTTATCGCGGCTGCCCTAGGGCCCCCAAGACGAGCGGAAAGGGAAGCAAGCGCGTGCCAAGGTCCGGTGCAGAGAAGCGTCCTCCCGCGCCCCCCAAGGAAACTTACGTCCCAGCCCCCCCTCCCACTATCAACCCGTGGAAAGCTCCACAAAATTCGGCGGAAGTGCCTCCCACTAACCCGTCATTGCCGGCGGAGCCCATAAAACCTATTCCATCCCTTATGAGTATCCCAATAAGGAAACCCGGCCCTCAGATGCCCCTCCCCCCCGCCACTGCGACGACGCTTACGGCTCACGCCAGCGAAGTCCGCAGTGCGGTGCACCTAGCCCTTAGTGTCATAGACGCTGTAGACATCGACGCCCTGCTAGCGTTTAAACACTCGTACAGTGCGGCTGACAGTGTTGACGCGAAGCTAGGTATAATAATAGAAAACGCCGGACTCCTTAGTGCAGTCCGGAAGTTTGCTAGGCCATCGTAAGGCCTAGTCGCGACATAATTACACAGGTACGCCACGCCTTAAACCGATCCGGATGATCACATCACATTAGCTAGATACAGATTTGCGCCGCCCGCGCGGCTAATTCCAATTAGAAATGTAGGTTTTAAAAACCGCCTTCGCCGGCGAAGGCGGAGTCCCTGTTCAGCTTCGCTCACACTTTGTGAGTTCCAGATAAGGCCCTTCAGGTCAGTCCCCAGCCCTGACGGCCCAAGCCGAGGTTCGAGTCTCACAGGAGACGCCCTTGTGCTAGTCAAGGCATTTTATTTAGTTTTAAGTCTCGGCCGAGCTCCCGCTCGCCAACCAGCCCTTTGCTGAGCTGTAAAGGCCTCACGGCCAACAGCGAGATCCCACTCCAAAAAAAAAAAAAAAAAAAAAAAAAAAAAATCGAAGGAGAGATTTTAATATGTTTATTTTATTGGTGCTTTGTTCTGTTTACTGAGGAAATTAGCGGACAATGCGGACTTTAAAGGTAACTCTTTCAAGCTAACATGCATATAATAGAAAAAATATAATTCAATTATTTCTACAGAACACACTTGTTATTGTGAATAATTATATAACTGGAACACTGTCATAAGTAATGTTTTATTATGTATTGCGTCAGAGGTCAGAGGTATCATGAAACTAGGGACGCCTAACTAATAACTATTTTATAACACTAATCAATCGTTCATGTACCAAGCCGAACTTTTTTGCCGGGAACCGAACCTACTGAATGTGTATGTTTTTAAACTGTGGAGATAAATAATATACATGCGTTGTGATTGTGAAAACCTATGCGCGATGAGCGCTATACAACGGTATTAAAAACAAGTTGAGCTGACGCGGCTCTCACACATTCCGGGTCCGACAGCCGTCCAGTGCGGTTGTGTTGCGCAGTTGCTCCCGCCATTTGACTTGTCGAGTGGCGTGTTCAATTGTTCAGTGCTTAAGCGCTGGGTGGTTATCCACTCAGAATTTTTTATTCTAGCCCGACGCAAGCTGCACCGAGGTCTCCCCGTCTGCCAGGTCCCTGGCGTTCGAGCGGCATCCGAGCAGCAGTGAAGTTTATGATTAACGCGGGTTTACCTGCGGTCGATCTTCCAACCACCTAACGGTGCCAAACGGTTGAAATCGATTAACGCTTAGGCGGGAGTGTTGTTCGAGGGCAGCACCCGTGCCTTTTTCAAGGCGCGTTAACCTCGCCTGCTTCCATCAAGTCCCTGTGTGTGGGCGGAGCCTCTCAGTAGGCATTGCCACGGGGCGTAGGTACTCCAACTGCGCTCTAGCCACCGTCTGCACACACAGGGTCCACTGTTGGACGGGTCCCAGTCGCACATCCGTGGGGGTTCAGCCATCACGACCCCCCCACGGGCTGGTTAGGTCAGCGACACAAAAAGTCTCGTCCGCTATCACCAGCGAAGACTTTACACCTAGGGAATACATAGCTTAGGTACTCACACGCAGGTTTAGGTACACACTGCCAAGCTGCGGGCCTTAAGCTTCGCAGATGGCGGACACCGAACGCCCTCCCGACTACGACTATGCAGCGGAAGACGACAGTGAGGTAGAAGACCTCAACGCCGAGCTAGCGCGGCACTACAGGCGGTTCTACGTCTTCGTGCAGCGACGACACCCGGCGACTGTCCGCCTTTGGAACAGCCGGTCTCCCCTGGGATCACGGTCGCCGTCTCCCCCGCGTTCCCCGACCCCAGAGCCAGAGCCAGAACCTATGCAGCTCGGACCTGCATACGCTTCCGCGCAAGCACTCCTCGCGCGCGACTCCCTCCCCCCGGCCCCCGCGCAGGCCTCGCGCAATAGTCAATTGGAATTGTTGGTCCCCGCGAAGACCCAAATAACCGAACCCTCTGCGGCCTCCGCGCAGGCCCCGTGCCCTTCGATCCCCGAAATTCCCTCCGACAGGGAATCGCGAAAAAGCAAAAGAATGCTCGATAGTGACGACGACCAATCAGAGGCCGGGCGCTCAGTCGCCATGTCATGTCAGTCCGCAGCGTCTAATTCAGACACTGACTCCGATTCCGACGGTTTTAAGACCGTACAAAACCGAAAAAACAAAAAGAGGCGTGCTCCCAACACCCCTCTCGACCCTCCTCCTAAACGGAACACGCACCCAGCTTCCCAGCAGGCTGCGGGTTCGAAAACCGCGCCATCTCCCGCCCCTTATCCCAAGCCCGCGAAACAAGATCGCACTAAAGCCCCTCCCCCTGTTTACGTCAGGGACAAAAGTATTTGGCCCTCTCTGTCCGCCTTGATGGACAAAAAGTCCATCACATACAAGGCGAAAACACTGCGCGACAACATCTGCGTGCAAGTGTACGACCCCGCCCACCACCGTTTTTTAACCTCGTACCTTCGCTCAGAAGGCATAGGAGGCCACACGTTCCCTCTTCCCGAGGAACGAGTCCTTAGAGTCGTGATCCGAGGCATTCCCAAGGAGATCGACTCTTCTACCGTTCAATCGGATCTAATAAATCAGGGATACCCCGTGAAGGAGGTATTCCGCATGTTACACCGCAGCTCAAAGCAGGAATACGACATGGTTCTTGTCGTCCTAGAGCTTTCAGCGCGCGGCAAAAAGATATTCAACCTCAGTGAGTGTTGTAAACTCTCTGGGCTTAAGGTGGAAACACCTATCAAGCACTCATACACCAGACAGTGTCACCGCTGTCAGTTGTACGGGCACGCGGCGCGCAATTGTTTTGCGCGTGCGCGTTGCGTTAAGTGCCTAGGCGATCACGGGACCGCCGACTGCACACGGACACTGCCATGCGCCAAGCCGCCTTCCTGCGTGCTTTGCGGGCAACAGGGCCACCCCGCGAGTTATCGCGGCTGCCCTAGGGCCCCCAAGGCGAGCGGAAAGGGAAGCAAGCGCGTGCCAAGGTCCGGTGCAGAGAAGCGTCCTCCCGCGCCCCCCAAGGAAACTTACGTCCCAGCCCCCCCTCCCACTATCAACCCGTGGAAAGCTCCACAAAATTCGGCGGAAGTGCCTCCCACTAACCCGCCATTGCCGGCGGAGCCCATAAAACCTATTCCTTCCCTTATGAGTATCCCAATAAGGAAACCCGGCCCTCAGATGCCCCTTCCCCCCGCCACTGCGACGACGCTTACGGCTCACGCCAGCGAAGTCCGCAGTGCGGTGCACCTAGCCCTCAGTGTCATAGACGCTGTAGACATCGACGCCCTGCTAGCGTTTAAACACTCGTACAGTGCGGCTGACAGTGTTGACGCTAAGTTGGGAGTAATTATAGAAAACGCCGGACTCCTTAGTGCAGTCCGGAAGTTTGCTAGGCCATCGTAAGGCCTAGTCGCGACATATTTACACAGGTACGCCACGCCTTAAACCGATCCGGATGATCACATCACATTAGCTAGATACAGATTTGCGCCGCCCGCGCGGCTAATTCCAATTAGAAATGTAGGTTTTAAAAACCGCCTTCGCCGGCGAAGGCGGAGTCCCTGTTCAGCTTCGCTCACACTTTGTGAGTTCCTGATAAGGCCCTTCAGGTAAGTCCCCAGCCCTGACGGCCCAAGCCGAGGTTCGAGTCTCACAGGAGACGCCCTTGTGCTAGTCAAGGCATTTTATTTAGTTTTAAGTCTCGGCCGAGCTCCCGCTCGCCAACCAGCCCGAGCTGAGCTGTAAAGGCCTCACGGCCAACAGCGAGATCCCACTCCCAAAAAAAAAAAAAAAAATGACGCGGCTCTCGTGCGATGCCACACCATCGCTAACGACCAATCAGCGTCGAGATGTCCACGCGAGTGGCTTGTGATTTGAATTTCGAATCGAGTTTAATGCTTTTTTTTCTCGTTGCCAGCTCGCGAACGCGCGAATTGGCGGGGATATTTAAATTGTGAATTATGTGTGATTTGTTTGAATTTAGAATTTAAAATTGTAACCACAGATAAGCACGCCAATGATTATAGTTTTTTTCGTTTCGGTAATTCGAATTTGGAATTACGTTTTAAAACTATTAAACCTTTTTGTTTAAATTTCCAAGGTACTATACCTAATCTGTGTTTAACTATTTGAATTAGGAATATCACACCTCAAGACAAACAAGCGAATGGCTTGGCCATTTGAATATGTCTATATGAGATTAACATCTAATCTAATATATAAAATTCTCGTGTCACAGTTTTCGTTCCCTTACTCCTCCGAAACGGGTTGACCGATTCTCCTGAAATTTTTTGAGCATATTGAGTAGGTCTGAGAATCGGCCACATTTTAAAAAAAAAATTTTTGCAAAGTGACGTTTGTCGGGATCAGCTAGTTATGAAATAAATATGACCGGACTATTTAAATTTAAGCATTACGTGTGTTTTTTTCTTCGATAAAATCGTACACGAACGAAGATGTCAGATTATGTCACTTGTTAGTCTAAAAAATCGATTGTCAGCTAAATGACGCTATTTTATGTAAATTATTTTATTGTTAATATAATCACGAAACATTTTTACCAAGAAAATATCTCAGCCAAGGTGGTCACGCTTTGGTCATCAAGTTAATTTTAAGCAAATCATAATTATTAATGAGATTTTTACGCCTCGGGTGGCAGTGAAGGTTCCATATAAATTAAAAGTATCATTATTCGCAGTTCGTAACATTCTATATTCAAATTTATAAATTTTTGACATATATATTGTCTATGTGATATTGGATCTGTGAACCCCGATTTTTCCCGCCATTACGCGATCGCCTTTTAAAGAGTTTAAAATATTTTATTTCAACAATTAGTTTGAACCAGTTTCAACCATGTTTTATAGGAGAATGTTTATTTATTGTGTGTGTTGCCTCTGTTTAATAAAAAAAACACTACTACAGCAACGAAAAGGATTTATTCAAATTAAATAATGTATGTAAGAAATTACTGTTGCTAATAATATTTATGGACTTTTTTTTGGTTTGCAATAATGAAAATTATTATTATTTAACTTAATGTGCGGCTATTAATTTATCTTTTCCACATAAAAACGTATCGGTTGTGTACCTACGTTAGTAAATTTTCTTATTCCGGGTTCCAAAATGGACTTAAAAACAAACTCTGGTTAACTAACTGATCTCTCTGATAACTGATATCTGAATCTGATCATTGTGTTACAAATGTAATGTCCTTATCACAAGGGTGATTCTCAAGGTTTTTTTATCGTTCTAATAGTCCATTTAATAATAGGTCTTGTTCATACATTTTTCCTAAAGGTTTAGGATTTGTATTGTCTTAAGGTACGGCCTCGTGGATGCCGTTTTAAATTTCCGGCTACTGAATTGTATGGGGGACTTTGCGGGACATTTAAAATGGGATCACGACCGTCGACGGGCATGCATGTGGCCGTACCCTTAGAGTCATTGCAAATCCTGTCTTGTCAGCCTGAGTATCCACTGAGTGGGTGTATTGATAACTATTTTTTTTAAATGTTATCCTACTTAAGACTAAGTAATTATAAATAAATAAAAAAAATCCTCATTCATATAGGGTACACGTATGAATCGTCAAAGAACTAAATGTTTTGAAAAAAATTACTTAGCGTCAGAATCTATATTAAATAAAAACAATAAAATATGTTTTAACTAAATCAAATGTTTAATTTACGACTAAAATAACATATTTAGATAACAAATAACAATTAAACTGAACATTCTTAATATTAACCAAATTCTTCATCAAAAAAATAATAAAAAAATTAAATATGTTTATAAATTTGATTTGTTGCAGAACGACCCTATGACGCATTTCGATTGCTTCGCATAAGTTTTTTTTTTGTAATTCACAATGTCTTCGAAGGCCATTTACGAAGTACAGGGAAAGGATCTGATCAACAGGTAATTAATTGGTGTGTGTGGGGTGTGGATTTGTCTTGACATAGATTTATGGTACAGAATAGATGTCGCCTCGCGATGCACTCGGCAATTTGTCGCATGTATAAGTTAATATCTCTTTAGTAAGATACATGGCACCATTTTAAGCAACTTAAATCTAGACTTTAAGCGTCCAATTTGAGATGTGGCAAGAAACTCCCAGTACTCTTTGAAGCAGATGCTGGAGCATATTCATTCCTAAACTTTATCATCGTCAAAATAATCAGATCTAATTTATAAAAAAGCTTGTTTTTAACAACTTTTTTAAACTTTCTTACTGACAGAGTCAACAAATCGTTTGGGACTTTGTAACAGAGGCGTACTCCTTTAAAAGAGCTAAGCATTAATTTAAATTCAATTTTTGTACTATTAAATATTGAGGTTTTAACAATAAAATTGTGTTTTTTTGTATACGCATGCTCTCTCCTCATATTAAGGGTTGCCTGGATGCGACGCCGTCCGTTGCTCTAAATATTTGTTGGACTATTTAAAGTCGTTTACTGATATCTTTCTATTGAATAGTCGCTTTAAGTGTGTAAAACATGGTATGGGAAATATAAAACGGTGGGTACTTTCAATTCTCCAGGCATATACCAGCTGGCACAGCGCTGGTGCCATGTTGGTACGCTGTCTTCGAGCAGGGCACAATTTGGGAGGATGAACTCGGAAGGAATCCGTGGCTTAGCAAAGAAGTGAGTTTTTTTTTGTTAAAATTCAAACGGTTACCCCGTTTGAATTTTTTATTGACTACCAAACTGACTAATCGGTTTTAGCGACTATAATTAAATATATTATTATTTTTAAGATACTTAAACTAACTATAGTACAATTTTATGGCGTTATACGGAGATAAGAAACTCAGAACGGAATACAAGCTAAACAAAACAAAGCCATTTTGACGCTTAAGAGAGTTTGTCGTCAAATAGATTGACGTTAAATGGAGTTTACACTGTAACGGAGAAAATAAAGAGTTTACCTTCGCGTCTTTTTCGTTAGTTAAGAAAAGCATACATAATTAAAATAGTACATTCATACAGACATACACCGCACACATGTTCCAAAAAGATATGACACATATATAAAAAAAAACATACAGCATTGACGCGCACACTGTTATCCCGTGATCAAATCCCGTGCGTGTGTATATGTGTGTGTATGTGTCTGATCACCACACCGCACTTCCAGCAACTCGTTGTCAAGCCCGACCAGTTGATCAAGCGTCGTGGCAAATTGGGTCTCGTCGGCGTGAACAAGAATGCGGCTGAAGTGCGCAAATGGATCAGCGAACATTGCGGCAAGGAGCAGCAGGTCGGCGCCGCCGTCGGGAAACTGCGTCGCTTTGTCGTCGAGCCCTTCGTTAAACATACACCGGTGAGTTTACGTTACGCGCTACAGCACATGGGTCCCGGGCCTTGGGGTCTTGGGCCGGGGGCCGGGGTTAATTCGTATAGCTTCCTTTGATGTAACTCGGGAAGTTTTTACAGCTTTACCCTAAAGAGTGTGCCATTTCTTAAAAGGCCGGCCGCGCATTCACTAGATCCCTGCAACGTCTATTGTCGGCGACTTCTCCTTTGGCACTGTATATCCTGCTCGTTTACCTCCTCGTCTGTGTTAAAATCCTTCCTTTTTCTTACCCTTATCCTGTCCTTCTCTTCCCATTTTTTCTCCTTTCCAAAAGGCTCCGTAAATCCCGGCATCACACCAGCAACCCTCTTGGCGCTATTTCGTATGGTTGCAGCATTTCTATAGAAACTTGTATTTTTCTGTATACGATTCGATATTTCAGAGCGAAGAGATGTACCTCTGCATCCAATCCGGCCGTAGATCGGACACCATCATGTTCCATCATCAGGGCGGTGTGGATGTTGGCGATGTTGATGCACTGGCCATCAGATTTGAAGTGAGAGTTCCATTATTAATGATGATCATATGATTTTTATTTTATAAACAGGCTTAAACATTAATTATAAAAGTCAGCGGAACGCTTAAGAATAACAACAATAGTTATAAGAATATGACATTAAAAATTTCAAGTTTAATTTTTGGAAGTTCGTGATATTCGTGACGTAACTACTGAACCGATTTCGATGTAATTTTGTATGGACATAGGGTTGAGAGGTATAAAATTTCCACCAGAACTCCGTGTTTTAAAGGTTGAGATTTTTCAAAATCCTTTTGTATTTAAACCACGCGGACGAAGTCGCGGGAAAAAGCTACTAGTATTTAACATAATCCAAACGGATGTATTGGAGATCGTGTACAATTAGGTGTTATAACACCCTGGGAAGATTTAATCCCCCCCTTAAATTTTCCCTGGATATTCGTAAGGAATAATTTATCTTTCAGGTCCCCGTGGACACATTCCCGACTGGGGAGGAAATCGATCGGGTTCTGATGAAGAATGTTCAGTCGCCGGCTGTCAAACGGTAAGGTTTGACTGCTCGAATGTGTCGTTGGCCTATTTAAAATGGGGCTAGCGTCTAATATGTACAAACAAATGTGTTAAGTTAAAATGGTCTCATGGCGTCCAATCTAAGACCCACTTAATTCTAGACCTGTATATCTTTATATGTGATCCGCCCTATAGGTAACATACTTTGTCATAGTATATATTATATCGGCGCAACTACAACAATTAGTATTAAATTAACTGTAATAATTAAATTCTAATTGTTTAAAAACATAAGTTGGACACTTTCATGTTTATTATTTTATTTGTTAAACCTATACAGCTTATTCCAAAAAGCTTACACAACAAAAATGGATCAACAACAAAGCCAAAACAAGGTCAAAACATACAATCGAAAATAGACAACAACAAAAAAAACACGAACAGAAATAAAATTGAATAAAAATATACAAAGAACAAGTGCAGTATATTATGTAAAGAATGAGAATAGAAGTGTGTTTATTACGCTGTGAAATGTCATCCTTATTATTTCGATACGTGGTCTGTGAAATAAACACAAGTGCGGACTTGTCAGCATCATAAAAGATGGATGCTTTGTGACTGCACGACGGCTAATTGTGAAAATAAAACCTGGCAAATATCAGCGGAGTGTTGTTTTAATAATGAGAATCCTCTAAAGCCTTAGGAAAACCCTACGGAGACACTTCTTTCGTTATATATGTATTGGTCGATTTAATATATTACATTATAAATATTATTACACTTGGAATAAGAATGGATATTTAGTTTGAGTAGCCAATTAATAATTGTTTGTGAAATATTAATTTTCAAAGCTACCGGTGATAATGTAGAATGTCTTTATAAAGACCTACTTGAATAAAGATATATTATTCTTCACACTAAAAATAGTTTGAATAAATTTTATTATTTGAATTATTTTATTTCTTAAACCTATACAGCTTATTCCAAAAAGCTTACACAACAAAAATAGATCAACAACGAAGCCAAAAGAAGGTCAAAACATACAATCGAAAATAGACAACAAAAAAAAACACGAACAGAAAAAAAATGAATAAATATATATATATACATATATAAAAGTTTTTTTTTATCGAGCCTATGGTAAATAATTATTTGGATAAATATTTATATGTGAAACGGATGGTTTAAAGCTATCACCAATTGTGACGTTGCGTTTCCTCTTCCTGACCTTTGGTGGCTCCTTCTTTGGCCCCTTCATTGGCACCATCTTTTGCTCCTTCTCATATACATCCACCTTTCTTTCCTTGCGTTGGTAATAAAACACCTCCCACGCCAATGTTACCATCGCTAAACCCAGACCGAACAGTGTTGCTATAAACACTCCACCTATAATTAAAAACAAAAAATATTTCGTAGGAAAAACTACCTTACATTTTATAATATAAATTAATTGCGAGCAACTTTGAAGGGTGAAAAAAAATTAACCAAGCCGAGTTTCTTGCTTTTTCTCAGCGTGATCGCATACGACAAGTTGTATTTATTTTAAGCCTCTAAATATATAGTAAAAACGACCACAATAAAATGGCAACCCCAACTTTCTTGTGGTTTCTACGCCGGGTAAACTGAGTTTGACGTTGGGTTTGACGTTGACTTTGACGTTTAGTTTGACGTTGAGTTTGACGTTTAGTTTGACGTTGAATTTGACGTTGAGTTTGACGTTTAGTTTCACGTTGACGTTGACTTTGACGTTGAGTTTGACGTTGACTTTGACGTTGACTTTGACGTTTAATTTGACGTTGAGTTTGACGTTGGGTTTGACGTTGAATTTGACGTTTAGTTTGACGTTGAGTTTGACGTTGAGTTTGACGTTGAGTTTGACGTTGAGTTTGACGTTTAGTTTGACGTTGAGTTTGACGTTGAGTTTGACGTTTAGTTTGACGTTGAGTTTGACGTTGACTTTGACGTTGACTTTGACGTTTAATTTGACGTTTAGTTTGACGTTGAGTTTGACGTTGAGTTTGACGTTGAGTTTGACGTTTAGTTTGACGTTGAGTTTGACGTTGAGTTTGACGTTTAGTTTGACGTTGAGTTTGACGTTGACTTTGACGTTGACTTTGACGTTTAATTTGACGTTTAGTTTGACGTTGAGTTTGACGTTTAGTTTGACGTTGACTTTGACGTTTAATTTGACGTTGAGTTTGACGTTGAGTTTGACGTTGACTTTGACGTTGACTTTGACGTTTAATTTGACATTTAATTTGACGTTGAGTTTGACGTTGACTTTGACGTTTAGTTTGACGTTGAGTTTGACGTTGACTTTGACGTTGACTTTGACGTTTAATTTGACGTTGAGTTTGACGTTTAGTTTGACGTTGACTTTGACGTTGAGTTTGACGTTTAGTTTCACGTTGACTTTGACGTTGACGTTGAGTTTGACGTTGACTTTGACGTTTAGTTTGACGTTGACTTTGACGTTGAGTTTGACGTTGAGTTTGACGTTGAGTTTGACGTTGAGTTTGACGTTGAGTTTGACGTTGACTTTGACGTTGACTTTGACGTTGACTTTGACGTTTAATTTGACGTTGAGTTTGACGTTGACTTTGACGTTGACTTTGACGTTTAGTTTGACGTTGAGTTTGACGTTTAGTTTGACGTTGAATTTGACGTTGAGTTTGACGTTTAGTTTCACGTTGACGTTGACTTTGACGTTGAGTTTGACGTTGACTTTGACGTTGACTTTGACGTTTAATTTGACGTTGAGTTTGACGTTGGGTTTGACGTTGAATTTGACGTTTAGTTTGACGTTGAGTTTGACGTTGAGTTTGACGTTGAGTTTGACGTTTAGTTTGACGTTGAGTTTGACGTTGAGTTTGACGTTTAGTTTGACGTTGAGTTTGACGTTGACTTTGACGTTGACTTTGACGTTTAATTTGACGTTTAGTTTGACGTTGAGTTTGACGTTTAGTTTGACGTTGACTTTGACGTTGACTTTGACGTTTAATTTGACGTTGAGTTTGACGTTGAGTTTGACGTTGACTTTGACGTTGACTTTGACGTTGACTTTGACGTTTAATTTGACATTTAATTTGACGTTGAGTTTGACGTTGACTTTGACGTTTAGTTTGACGTTGAGTTTGACGTTGACTTTGACGTTGACTTTGACGTTTAATTTGACGTTGAGTTTGACGTTGGGTTTGACGTTGACTTTGACGTTTAGTTTGACGTTGAGTTTGACGTTGAGTTTGACGTTGAGTTTGACGTTTAGTTTGACGTTGAGTTTGACGTTGAGTTTGACGTTTAGTTTGACGTTGAGTTTGACGTTGACTTTGACGTTGAGTTTGACGTTTAATTTGACGTTTAGTTTGACGTTGAGTTTGACGTTTAGTTTGACGTTGACTTTGACGTTGACTTTGACGTTTAGTTTGACGTTGAGTTTGACGTTTAGTTTGACGTTTAGTTTGACGTTGACTTTGACATTGACTTTGACGTTTAGTTTGACGTTGAGTTTGACGTTTAGTTTGACGTTGACTTTGACGTTGACTTTGACGTTTAATTTGACATTTAATTTGACGTTGAGTTTGACGTTGACTTTGACGTTTAGTTTGACGTTGAGTTTGACGTTGACTTTGACGTTGACTTTGACGTTTAATTTGACGTTGAGTTTGACGTTGACTTTGACGTTGACTTTGACGTTGACTTTGACGTTTAATTTGACATTTAATTTGACGTTGAGTTTGACGTTGACTTTGACGTTTAGTTTGACGTTGAGTTTGACGTTGACTTTGACGTTGACTTTGACGTTTAATTTGACGTTGAGTTTGACGTTTAGTTTGACGTTGACTTTGACGTTGAGTTTGACGTTTAGTTTCACGTTGACTTTGACGTTGACGTTGAGTTTGACGTTGACTTTGACGTTTAGTTTGACGTTGACTTTGACGTTTAATTTGACGTTGAGTTTGACGTTGGGTTTGACGTTGAATTTGACGTTTAGTTTGACGTTGAGTTTGACGTTGAGTTTGACGTTGAGTTTGACGTTGACTTTGACGTTGAGTTTGACGTTGACTTTGACGTTGACTTTGACGTTTAATTTGACGTTGAGTTTGACGTTGGGTTTGACGTTGACTTTGACGTTGAGTTTGACGTTGACTTTGACGTTGACTTTGACGTTTAATTTGACGTTGAGTTTGACGTTGGGTTTGATCGTCACACTTATGAATCGTCAAAAAAAAACAAAAACTTATAAAAAAATGACTACTAAAACACACACTTTGGTAATTGTCAAAATATTTCGTCACAATCAGCTGTTTGATGTCGGCCATATTCATAACGAAGTTTAAGTAGGGTCCGGACCTCTAGAACATTATTTTTTTTCGAGTGATGTGCTAACCGCCCATGGGCACCTAAGGGCTAAGCTTTATAGAACAGTTTTGCGCTAAAATGCGTTTACGAATATAAATTTTTGACAATCCCAATTAAACTGTGCTATAACTTTTAATTAATAATACCGAAAATTAAGTTTACGAATAAGCTAGATTTAAATAGATTACGATTAATGTCAGAAAACTAAAAAAATAAATAAAAAGATTTGGTCGCTGTGGCAATTTCCTCGCTGTGTCGTATACGCTGAGCGAGAAAAGCACCAGCTCTTGTTTCACCTACTCGATTCCTCAATAAGCGACTTGTGCCCCAAGGTCCATGTCCCCAAAGTTAACAATATCAAAGTTGGCGGAATGACTTTAGTACTTTGACCTTTTTTCTGCCTGAAAATCCGATTCTAACCGAATACCGGATTCGTTAAGGCCGAAGTTCGGTTGTGCCGAATGTAAAACGAAGTTCGGCATTCCTACCATTAACAATACGGTAACATGTGTGTCAATGCGACCTCAGAGATCACCTTTCACTTGTAATTTTGTGGCCAACTCGAGGTTTTAATGTTTTATTGTGTAATTTATAACGTCCTAGTTGGTGGCAGAATCAATACTGATTTGATATTGATTTAGTCAATGCTAAAACAGATATCGGTTAGCGTTTTTGGGATTCATAAGGTGATTATTGATTTAAAAAGTAGAGGGGGGTGAACGAGTGGGGGGTGACATCAAAACACCTTTTTTTATTAAATGTCCTGACGCCTGCATTTTATATATTTTTACCAAAAAATGATTTTTATATCTCATGTGTCGTGTTCTTTTTAACTGTTAAAAATCACTTCTGGTCATTGATATACTCTGTGGCATAGTAATTAATATCTATCTATATATATATATAGTCTATGTCATAATCGAAGGATATTTTTTTTGAAATTGGTTTTATTTAGGTTTTTTTTTTTAAATTTGCCTTATATTTATAGATATATACTCTTGTAATGTTTATTTATAGTTTCAATGGTATCTGTTAGCTTAACACTACGTATAGATTCTGGTATGTATGAGAAACTATTGTAACGATATAACGGAATGTATATTCAGTCTATAACGATTAAGAATCAGAGAATTCTTAGAGAAGACGTAAAATAATCTGAAATTTAATCAGGGGTACGTAAAAAGTGCAAGAATAGTATGTTTTTAGTTTTGCAAGATAAGATTTGAAAAAAAATATTATGATATATAGATACTACATGTAATATGACTTGCTTATATTTCCATGTCATATATCACTCACACGTACGTGTATTGTTATATAAATTATATTAAATAGGGAGTATTTATATGTAACATTGTATAATTATATATTATGCTTAATTATCGTGTTGTGAGGATTTTAATGACAAATGTATTGTTATCATTTGTAGCAAATTGTTTTGCATACAAATGTGGTTAGCTTAAATTTTGCCCTAAAATAAAAATTTAAGAAGTTATAAGCTAAAAAGTATGTTTTTTTCTATGCAAACAATTATTTAATACACAAAACACAAGATACATTAAATTAAGTAAAACAGGGAAAACGAGCTAAGTTAAATCCAATAATATAAATAACTCAATATAAGTCACAAAATTCTTTCGAAGGAGAGATTTTAATATGTTTATTTTATTGGTGCTTTGTTCTGTTTACTGAGGAAATCAGCGGACAATGCGGACTTTAAAGGTAACTCTTTCAAGCTAACATGCAGATAATAGAAAAAATATAATTCAATTATTTCTACAGAACACACTTGTTATTGTGAATAATTATATAACTGGAACACTGTAATAATAAGTAATGTTTTATTATGTATTGCGTCAGAGGTCAGAGGTATCATGAAACTAGGGACGCATATCTAGTAACTATTTTATAACACTAATCAATCGTTCATGTACCAAGCCGAACTTTTTTGCCGGGAACCGAACCTACTGAATGTGTATGTTTTTAAACTGTGGAGATAAATAATATACATGCGTTGTGATTGTGAAAACCTATGCGCGATGAGCGCTATACAACGGTATTAAAAACAAGTTGAGCTGACGCGGCTCTCGTGCGATGCCACACCATCGCTAACGACCAATCAGCGTCGAGATGTCCACGCGAGTGGCTTGTGATTTGAATTTCGAATCGAGTTTAATGCTTTTTTTTCTCGTTGCCAGCTCGCGAACGCGCGAATTGGCGGGGATATTTAAATTGTGAATTATGTGTGATTTGTTTGAATTTAGAATTTAAAATTGTAACCACAGATAAGCACGCCAATGATTATAGTTTTTTTCGTTTCGGTAATTCGAATTTGGAATTACGTTTTAAAACTATTAAACCTTTTTGTTTAAATTTCCAAGGTACTATACCTAATCTGTGTTTAACTATTTGAATTAGGAATATCACACCTCAAGACAAACAAGCGAATGGCTTGGCCATTTGAATATGTCTATATGAGATTAACATCTAATCTAATATATAAAATTCTCGTGTCACAGTTTTCGTTCCCTTACTCCTCCGAAACGGGTTGACCGATTCTCCTGAAATTTTTTGAGCATATTGAGTAGGTCTGAGAATCGGCCACATTTTAAAAAAAAAATTTTTGCAAAGTGACGTTTGTCGGGATCAGCTAGTTATGAAATAAATATGACCGGACTATTTAAATTTAAGCATTACGTGTGTTTTTTTCTTCGATAAAATCGTACACGAACGAAGATGTCAGATTATGTCACTTGTTAGTCTAAAAAATCGATTGTCAGCTAAATGACGCTATTTTATGTAAATTATTTTATTGTTAATATAATCACGAAACATTTTTACCAAGAAAATATCTCAGCCAAGGTGGTCACGCTTTGGTCATCAAGTTAATTTTAAGCAAATCATAATTATTAATGAGATTTTTACGCCTCGGGTGGCAGTGAAGGTTCCATATAAATTAAAAGTATCATTATTCGCAGTTCGTAACATTCTATATTCAAATTTATAAATTTTTGACATATATATTGTCTATGTGATATTGGATCTGTGAACCCCGATTTTTCCCGCCATTACGCGATCGCCTTTTAAAGAGTTTAAAATATTTTATTTCAACAATTAGTTCGAACCAGTTTCAACCATGTTTTATAGGAGAATGTTTATTTATTGTGTGTGTTGCCTCTGTTTAATAAAAAAAACACTACTACAGCAACGAAAAGGATTTATTCAAATTAAATAATGTATGTAAGAAATTACTGTTGCTAATAATATTTATGGACTTTTTTTTGGTTTGCAATAATGAAAATTATTATTATTTAACTTAATGTGCGGCTATTAATTTATCTTTTCCACATAAAAACGTATCGGTTGAGTACCTACGTTAGTAAATTTTCTTATTCCGGGTTCCAAAATGGACTTAAAAACAAACTCTGGTTAACTAACTGATCTCTCTGATAACTGATATCTGAATCTGATCATTGTGTTACAAATGTAATGTCCTTATCACAAGGGTGATTCTCAAGGTTTTTTTATCGTTCTAATAGTCCATTTAATAATAGGTCTTGTTCATACATTTTTCCTAAAGGTTTAGGATTTGTATTGTCTTAAGGTACGGCCTCGTGGATGCCGTTTTAAATTTCCGGCTACTGAATTGTATGGGGGACTTTGCGGGACATTTAAAATGGGATCACGACCGTCGACGGGCATGCATGTGGCCGTACCCTTAGAGTCATTGCAAATCCTGTCTTGTCAGCCTGAGTATCCACTGAGTGGGTGTATTGATAACTATTTTTTTTAAATGTTATCCTACTTAAGACTAAGTAATTATAAATAAATAAAAAAAATCCTCATTCATATAGGGTACACGTATGAATCGTCAAAGAACTAAATGTTTTGAAAAAAATTACTTAGCGTCAGAATCTATATTAAATAAAAACAATAAAATATGTTTTAACTAAATCAAATGTTTAATTTACGACTAAAATAACATATTTAGATAACAAATAACAATTAAACTGAACATTCTTAATATTAACCAAATTCTTCATCAAAAAAATAATAAAAAAATTAAATATGTTTATAAATTTGATTTGTTGCAGAACGACCCTATGACGCATTTCGATTGCTTCGCATAAGTTTTTTTTTTGTAATTCACAATGTCTTCGAAGGCCATTTACGAAGTACAGGGAAAGGATCTGATCAACAGGTAATTAATTGGTGTGTGTGGGGTGTGGATTTGTCTTGACATAGATTTATGGTACAGAATAGATGTCGCCTCGCGATGCACTCGGCAATTTGTCGCATGTATAAGTTAATATCTCTTTAGTAAGATACATGGCACCATTTTAAGCAACTTAAATCTAGACTTTAAGCGTCCAATTTGAGATGTGGCAAGAAACTCCCAGTACTCTTTGAAGCAGATGCTGGAGCATATTCATTCCTAAACTTTATCATCGTCAAAATAATCAGATCTAATTTATAAAAAAGCTTGTTTTTAACAACTTTTTTAAACTTTCTTACTGACAGAGTCAACAAATCGTTTGGGACTTTGTAACAGAGGCGTACTCCTTTAAAAGAGCTAAGCATTAATTTAAATTCAATTTTTGTACTATTAAATATTGAGGTTTTAACAATAAAATTGTGTTTTTTTGTATACGCATGCTCTCTCCTCATATTAAGGGTTGCCTGGATGCGACGCCGTCCGTTGCTCTAAATATTTGTTGGACTATTTAAAGTCGTTTACTGATATCTTTCTATTGAATAGTCGCTTTAAGTGTGTAAAACATGGTATGGGAAATATAAAACGGTGGGTACTTTCAATTCTCCAGGCATATACCAGCTGGCACAGCGCTGGTGCCATGTTGGTACGCTGTCTTCGAGCAGGGCACAATTTGGGAGGATGAACTCGGAAGGAATCCGTGGCTTAGCAAAGAAGTGAGTTTTTTTTGTTAAAATTCAAACGGTTACCCCGTTTGAATTTTTTATTGACTACCAAACTGACTAATCGGTTTTAGCGACTATAATTAAATATATTATTATTTTTAAGATACTTAAACTAACTATAGTACAATTTTATGGCGTTATACGGAGATAAGAAACTCAGAACGGAATACAAGCTAAACAAAACAAAGCCATTTTGACGCTTAAGAGAGTTTGTCGTCAAATAGATTGATGTTAAATGGAGTTTACACTGTAACGGAGAAAATAAAGAGTTTACCTTCGCGTCTTTTTCGTTAGTTAAGAAAAGCATACATAATTAAAATAGTACATTCATACAGACATACACCGCACACATGTTCCAAAAAGATATGACACATATATAAAAAAAAACATACAGCATTGACGCGCACACTGTTATCCCGTGATCAAATCCCGTGCGTGTGTATATGTGTGTGTATGTGTCTGATCACCACACCGCACTTCCAGCAACTCGTTGTCAAGCCCGACCAGTTGATCAAGCGTCGTGGCAAATTGGGTCTCGTCGGCGTGAACAAGAATGCGGCTGAAGTGCGCAAATGGATCAGCGAACATTGCGGCAAGGAGCAGCAGGTCGGCGCCGCCGTCGGGAAACTGCGTCGCTTTGTCGTCGAGCCCTTCGTTAAACATACACCGGTGAGTTTACGTTACGCGCTACAGCACATGGGTCCCGGGCCTTGGGGTCTTGGGCCGGGGGCCGGGGTTAATTCGTATAGCTTCCTTTGATGTAACTCGGGAAGTTTTTACAGCTTTACCCTAAAGAGTGTGCCATTTCTTAAAAGGCCGGCCGCGCATTCACTAGATCCCTGCAACGTCTATTGTCGGCGACTTCTCCTTTGGCACTGTATATCCTGCTCGTTTACCTCCTCGTCTGTGTTAAAATCCTTCCTTTTTCTTACCCTTATCCTGTCCTTCTCTTCCCATTTTTTCTCCTTTCCAAAAGGCTCCGTAAATCCCGGCATCACACCAGCAACCCTCTTGGCGCTATTTCGTATGGTTGCAGCATTTCTATAGAAACTTGTATTTTTCTGTATACGATTCGATATTTCAGAGCGAAGAGATGTACCTCTGCATCCAATCCGGCCGTAGATCGGACACCATCATGTTCCATCATCAGGGCGGTGTGGATGTTGGCGATGTTGATGCACTGGCCATCAGATTTGAAGTGAGAGTTCCATTATTAATGATGATCATATGATTTTTATTTTATAAACAGGCTTAAACATTAATTATAAAAGTCAGCGGAACGCTTAAGAATAACAACAATAGTTATAAGAATATGACATTAAAAATTTCAAGTTTAATTTTTGGAAGTTCGTGATATTCGTGACGTAACTACTGAACCGATTTCGATGTAATTTTGTATGGACATAGGGTTGAGAGGTATAAAATTTCCACCAGAACTCCGTGTTTTAAAGGTTGAGATTTTCCAAAATCCTTTTGTATTTAAACCACGCGGACGAAGTCGCGGGAAAAAGCTACTAGTATTTAACATAACCCAAACGGATCTATCGGAGAAAAATTAGGTGTAATAACACCCTGGGAAGATTTAATCCCCCCCTTAAATTTTCCCTGGATAATAATACCTAAGGAATAATTTATCTTTCAGGTCCCCGTGGACACATTCCCGACTGGGGAGGAAATCGATCGGGTTCTGATGAAGAATGTTCAGTCGCCGGCTGTCAAACGGTAAGGTTTGACTGCTCGAATGTGTCGTTGGCCTATTTAAAATGGGGCTAGCGTCTAATATGTACAAACAAATGTGTTAAGTTAAAATGGTCTCATGGCGTCCAATCTAAGACCCACTTAATTCTAGACCTGTATATCTTTATATGTGATCCGCCCTATAGGTAACATACTTTGTCATAGTATATATTATATCGGCGCAACTACAACAATTAGTATTAAATTAACTGTAATAATTAAATTCTAATTGTTTAAAAACATAAGTTGGACACTTTCATGTTTATTATTTTATTTGTTAAACCAGCTTATTCCAAAAAGCTTACACAACAAAAATGGATCAACAACAAAGCCAAAACAAGGTCAAAACATACAATCGAAAATAGACAACAACAAAAAAAACACGAACAGAAATAAAATTGAATAAAAATATACAAAGAACAAGTGCAGTATATTATGTAAAGAATGAGAATAGAAGTGTGTTTATTACGCTGTGAAATGTCATCGTTATTATTTCGATACGTGGTCTGTGAAATAAACACAAGTGCGGACTTGTCTGCATCATAATAGATGGATGCATTGTGACTCCACTACGGCTAATTGTGAAAATGAAACCTGGCAAATATCAGCGAAGTGTTGTTTTTACGAGTGGTGATGAATTACGAAAACCCTACGGAGACTCTTCTCATTTCAGTATCCTAACCACATTCATACTATCGCTGTACCGCGTGTTCGTCGACCTCTGCTTCACGTATATGGAGATCAACCCGATAGTTGTCACCAACGAGAGGATATACCTGTTGGACTTCATGTGCGCCAAGAACTGGGGTGACGTCACGTTCCCCCCACCATTTGGGAGGGATGCCTACCCGGAGGAGGCGCACATCGCCGATCTGGACGCGAAGAGTGGGGCCAGTTTGAAGGTTTGTTTTTGATAGTCATTTTTCAGGGCCAAAATACATACAAATACTATTTACTTAGATTTTTATACAAGAGCGATACAAAACAAGTCCGCTCGTCACAAGCTCTCGATAGTGAATGAACGCTCTTTTTTTTTTTTTTTTGAGTGGGATTCGCTGTTGGCCGTGAGGCCTTTACAGCTCAGCAAAGGGCTGGTTGGTGAGCGGGAGCTCGGCCGAGACTTAAAACTAAATAAAATGCCTTGACTAGCACAAGGGCGTCTCCTGTGAGACTCGAACCTCGGCTTGGGCCGTCAGGGCTGGGGACTGACCTGAAGGGCCTTATCTGGAACTCACAAAGTGTGAGCGAAGCTGAACAGGGACTCCGCCTTCGCCGGCGAAGGTGGTTTTTAAAACCTACATTTCTAATTGGAATTAGCCGCGCGGGCGGCGCAAATCTGTATCGAGCTAATGTGATGTGATCATCCGGATCGGTTTAAGGCGTGGCGTACCTTCTCGATAGTGAATGAACGCTCTGTACGAGCTCCGGTATTATATGCTGCGCCCCGACGGTGTAAGAGTTGGTGATAACGTCACTTTTGTGAAAATATATGTTATACCTAAACTCAAAATATCTTTATTCAAGTAGGTATTTATAAAATTGACAGTTTTTACACTACCACCGGTTCGGAAGGTAGTTAGACTCGATAAGTCTTTTAAAATAAACATTCAATACAAAATTATGTTACTTGCATGAAAAATTAAACTTAATTAAACTAAATATTCTTCAAGTGTATCCTGCTGGAGATCGAACCCGGTACCCTCAATTCGGAAGTCTGGTATAATTGGTTTTTTAATATTCCAGTTGACTGTTCTGAACAAATCTGGTCGCATATGGACCATGGTGGCCGGTGGTGGCGCGTCTGTTGTCTATACGGACACGGTGTGCGCGCTGGGCGGTGCCGCCGAGTTGGCCAATTACGGTGAATACTCTGGTGCCCCAACGGAGAGTCAGACAGCTGACTACGCGAAGACAATATTCAGTTTGATGTGCAGGGACAAGCATCCGAATGGCAAGGTAATGTTTGCCTGTATTTTGACTGCTATCAACAGGCATTGTTTTCTATTTCAAGAAATGCCTATTTTACTATAAATAGTATTAGTTTAAGTAACTGGCGCCATCTAGAAAAGCTTTAAGTGCCCCCTCCCCCCCTTGGTAGTAAGAGAAGAGGAAGGAAATGAGAACTGGTAATGTCACCGCTTGGAACACGAGTACAAAAGAATAAATGCTTTGTCACGTAACGCAAGTGTTGCTGGACGTGCCTGTAAATTTACAGCCCCTTTAGATACAGCCTATTTTGCATTCGTTGACTAGCCATACATAAATTTACTGCCTTATGGTACAAAATCTCCGCATTGTCTTTGACCGGCCATAAACAATTTGCAGGTGTTGATTATCGGCGGTGGCATCGCAAACTTCACGAACGTGGCCGACACCTTCCGAGGCATCATCACAGCGATCGAGACGTACAAGGATGCGCTGATACAATACAACATTACATTATTCGTGAGACGTGGTGGACCCAACTATCAGGAGGGACTTAGGTATTCATTTTTTAATTTTATTTCTTTTCAAAGTCAAAGTCAAACAGTCTTATTCATAAAAAGTTATAGCACACTTTAAGTAGAACAAAATTGTATTCGTAAACACATTTTAGCACAAAACAATTCTATAAAGTTATACAGACCCGGAGTCTAGTTTAACAGTGTTATAATTATGGCCGACATCGAACAGCTGATTGTGACGAAGGTCTAAAACAAACCGGATCGAAGGACCATTTGTCTAAGGTTGAATATCGATGTAATAATTATAGATGTCGATACAACTCTGTCGATGTCTCATTATAGTGTACATTTGATATAATAATATGAGACGATAGAGCTTAGAAGAGTAATATATAAAAAAAAGTAAAAAAATAACTTACGTGTTTTCATTGCTTTCCTGCCAATTGTATGATTTAAGCAAAAGATAATAATTATATTTAAATAAAGTAATATAAAATAGAGTTAATTGATTTTTAATATTTTCAGACAAATGCGTGAAGTTGGTCATCGTCTGCGTATACCCATGTATGTGTTTGGGCCGGAGGCAAACATGACGACCATCGTCGGTTTGGCCCTGGGCCAAGGGCCCATCCCGCCTGACCATCAGTTGGATTACGCACCCAAGCAATTACCTAAACCCCAACCGGCTGTAAGTAATATTTTAATTCTATAGATATTTGTTTTTTTTAACCTAAGTTCTAGAACTACAAAGCTTGTAAAAAATAGTAATAAAAACTTAAACTAATTATGTACCACTGTGCGGTTCGAAGGACCAAACAGCTAAAGATCAATGTATAGGGACTTTCGAGTCCAAATCCATACTAAAATTATAAATGCCAAAGTAAGTGACTCTTTCACGGTTAAACTACTCAACCGATTTCGATAAAATTTAGTATAGCGATAGACTAAACTTTAGGAAAAGATATTGACTTTGTATCGCGAAAAAAGAGGTTGAAATAGGCTACAAAAGTTTGTATAAAATTTTCACCAGATCTCTGCCATTTATAAATAATAGCGGGCAAAAGGTAAATATATTTTGTGGGTTGTCTGGAAGAGATCGCTCAACCGATAAGGCCGCCAACAATGCTCCTACTATGTGTAAATAAACTAAACATGAGAATGCTTACAGCCCGCCCCGAAGATAGAGTTGCCGGAGCTGAGCAATTCGCTCCTGGACTTGGTGTGCTCCCAGGCTACGACCAGGATGGATCTGGGCCAGCAGGTGTCCACCGCTCGGCCGCTGTTCAGCGATCGCACCAAGGCCATCGTTTGGGGCATGCAGAATAGAGCCATACAGGTGTGTACAAATTATATATATATATATCAGCGCAAATATAACAATTAGTCTTTAAGTCGGTGGTGGTTAAACTGCGAAGTAGCCTTGGCCGCGACACTTTATTGGCTGCAATTTTTGGTTAAAACAAATGTGATCCTGACGAAAAGTTAAATAGAAGTTTGATTGGAATTGGAGGTAATCCTGAACCGATATTTCCGAGCATTTGAGCCCAGAAAGGAAAAGTCTCCAAGCTGGCTACCAGGATAAAGTGTAGAGTGTTAGGCATTAAGTTCACCTGGATAAGGAGCATTTGAATAACCTTCGGTTATGATGAGCTCTATGAAGTCACGTCAAACACCAAAGTTTTCACCATTTACAACCAGAATGTGAGGTGGTTAAGAAGAAGGACCAACGAGCTTTATCTCAGTAGCGTTATGGTTACTACCAGACGTTTGATGCACTTAGACTCTGATGCTGAAGATTTGTGGATTATCCTTAAGCTTACAGTAGAACGGTCGTCGTCAAAATTTAAGTAATGTGTGGGTACACCACACAAATACCCTCTCTCCGGTCGACAAAGAGACAAAGGAGGAGAAGGAAAGAAAAAAGAAGCACAGTGTTATTTTGAAAAAGCTAATCATGCTGTTGCCTCGCTTGAGGATGTCTTAATTTTAGTTAACCTTTAAAAGACTTAGGAAGAAATTGGAGAAAAATGCAAATACTGAGAAATTCTGGCTGAAAGAACAAAGAAATTCTTTTGATAATTTAAAGCAAGTTTACTATATATATATATATAATTACAAAAATACAATCGTTGGGGTATTATGATGTCCGTGACAAAACTCGGGTGATAGCTGATGCAAGCCCAGTCGGATTGAGTGCTATCCTTGTCCAAATTGATGGACATGGACCACGCATGATTGCTTTTGGGTATCAAACCCTTACTGATTGTGAGCGAAGATATAGCCAAACCGAGAAGGAGGCTTTGGCATATTTCTATTTGGTAAGGAATTTGACCTTGTCACGGATCACAAACTACTGGAGGTTCTATTTGAAAAGAAAACCAAACCATGTGCACGATATCGAAGCCAGGCTAAAGTAATATCGCTGACCCGTTGTCACGTCTTTGTAAATTGAACAACCATTCGGATGATGAAGATACGCAGGTGTCAGGTCAGGGTACCTTTGCGCGACCTCGGCCAATATCAATGAGCGATATTATAAATGCATCTGAGACTGATAGGGAAATTTCCACTGCTCACTCAGCCCACTCACACAGTAGGTCGAAGGTACGCTGCACGGCATCCTGTGCAGCTTCAAGGTCTTTGTCCGCAACCACGATACATGTGTCGTCTGCAAATTGGTATAGGGAGGACTCCCCTATGGCCTTGCGCATATCATTGCTGTACAATAGATATTCTGTAGGCCCGAGGACAGAGCCTTGCGCCGTGGCCTGTTCTGTTTGGAGGAAAGGGATCTATCCAAATAACTGGGACGACTCCGTGAGAAGCTGTAATTTTTTTTTGTAAAGCCGTGCATTGTTGCCATGAAGGGTCGATTGAGGTCGAAGGTCTGGTGGCCACGCATCGACAAGGATGCAGACCTTTGCATGATTGTGCTTTGGTGGCTTTACCTAGCCCACCAGTGCCTATGAAGAGGCAAGAACTGCCTTTGGGACCATGGATAGATCCATCTAATGAATACCTTCTGGTTGTAATTGATTATAACAGTAGATATAAAGAAATAAAAGTGACCAAAACTATCTCAAGCGCCCAGATTATAAAAATTTTGAAGGAAATCTTTAGCAGGGTTTCCTGTTTCTATAACAGCCGATAACGAGAAACAGTTTGTAAGTGAAGAGTTCCGCGGATACTGTAGAGAATGCAATATTCGACTTTACAACACCGTCCCATATTGGCCATAGATGAACGGGGAAGTCGAACGACAGAATTGGGATATTTTAAAACGATTGCGTATCAATCAAGCAGAACGGAGAGACATGAAAGATTCTTATACGAATATTTGATGATGTACAATAGTACACCTCACACGGTGACTGGTCGAACACCATCAGAACTGTTTTTCCAACGACAAAATAGGGACAAAATTCCTATATTAGAGAATACAAATGAGAAGAAGGAAGATTTGGATGTGAGAGATAGGCACAGCATTCAAAAGGAAGTAGGCAAGGAATATGGGGACTGGAAGCGGAAAGCTATAGAGTCGGAAAGCCATGGACAAAGCCAATCAATTGGCACCAAATTATAACCCGACTCAGTATACCGTGGAAAGCACCAATGCAGGGGATTGTGTAGTAAGGAACGATGAGACGGGACAATCTTATCGAAGAAATGTCGTTCCCCTAAAGAAGGTCGAAGGGGAATAAAGCTGTAGTACCGGGAAAAGATGACGATGTAGTTGAAGGAGGTTCAGATAAATTATTAAGTGTGTAGTATTTATTATTTGTTAATTTGGTTCGTATACATATTATTAGTTAAATAAAAATAAAATAAAAATGTGTTATGGAAGGGATGTAACGTATGCGCTTGTTAGCGTTACATATATTTTGTCTAATATTTGTACTATTCTCTATATTAATCAACTATTTAGTACTTATATATCTCATTGCATTATTATATATTATGCTTAATTATCTATTGTCAGGATTATAATACATATATAATAGGCAATATCAACCAAAACACAGTAATCATTGTCATAACAGTTGTATTTACTAAAAGTAACTGTTTAATAATAATTTTACAAAAGTACAATCAAGGAATAACACTAACGTTTATCTCGTTTGCCAATCGGACCCAGAATGGCCGCTTACCACAGAAATGACAAAAGCTGTCGAACATTATTCAAAAATGCTTCTAATCAATTCATTTAACCAAAAGAGGTTCTAATGAATTTATTTCACAATATATATATATATATATAATATATATAACATCGTCATACTATATGTAACATCAGTATTAACCATATATGTTACAGTTCATATAACACGCTCATTCGCTGTCTCATTCACCCATACAGACAATCACTGTCTCGTTCGCACCGCGTCAGTTATACCAATGGGGTGAGTAGACTTGTTGGTAGTCTGTCCATTGAGTCCGTTGGTAATATGTATACATAATGATTTTAGTAAGTCTGTTAAAAATAGCCAAATCTACTAAGCTTAACTGTCATAGAGCAAATTATTCTGTAATTAATGATCATTTGCAATGCGTCAATTGGCGAAACACGCTACCTGTTAATGGAGACATTGATGATATGGTTTCAGCGTTTTTTAACGAGATTGATAATATTGTTAAAGCTCACGTTCCTCGCACGAATATTTCGAATTCAAATTATCCACCGTGGTTTGATAAACTCATCATTAAATTACTTAAAGAGAAAGATAAAATTTGGAAAAAGTTTAGGAAATTTGGGAATCCCCGCGATGGTTTTGAGTTTTAGTTACTTCGTGCACGTTGCGATAAGTTAATCGGCATTAAATACAAAACGTACATAAATAGTGTGGAAAATGATGTAACTAAAAATATAAAATATTTTTGGAAATTCATTAAACGTCAAAGGAAAGAATCACATACAATACCGTAGGAAATGTATCGAGAAAGTAATAAAGCCACATAAATTTTGCTAATTTATTCGCGACATAGTTTAGTTCAGTGTTTGGTAGTGATATTTGCTCAATAATGTGCCATGTTGGATTTACTGAAAAGGATATAGAAAACAAAATCTAAGCGTTCTATAGGGTGCGGTCTTGATGGTATTCCACCTATTTTTATTATAAGCTGCTTCTCTTCTTTAACAGTACCTCTTAGCTTAATTTTTAATAAGTCATTAGGACTAGGCAAATTTTCTACATCGTGGATAATAGCAAGGATCATACGTGTATTTAAAAAGGGCAAGAAAAATATTGTTGCGAACTACAGAGCGATTTCTATTTTAAAGACTTTTAAGTGGGAGTGCCATGCTGTTACTTAGAGTTTCAGTCGGCCGGAGAAATACCACTCTCTCACAGAAAACCGGCGTGAAGTGATGCAATTGGACTTTGTTCATTTTGTACTCGCGTTTCGTTCGGTGAGTGAGATCTTCCGGTGACCATCTTTTTCCCCTTCCCTCGTCCCTCTCCCCTTTTCTTTAAAGGCCGGCAACGCACTCACGAGCTACCAGCCGCGTGAGTGTCTATGGGCGGTGGCTTCACCTTTATGGTGAGCCGCCTGCTCGTTTGCCCCCTCTTCTATAAAAAAAAAAAAGTTTTTTGAATCACTTCTGTGCCCTATACTGAAATCCCATAGTAGAGTTTTTATGAATGCTACTCAGCGTGGTTACTGTACCAAAAGATCTACTGATACCAATCTATTTGAGTATGTAAATTTATTGGCTAATTCCTTGGATAATAGAAAAGAGATCGACACCATTTATATGGACTTTTCTAGTGCTTTCGACAAAGTGAATCATAACGTGCTACTGAAGAAGGTAGTTCGCATATACGGTATCGGTGGGGTAATATTGAAATGGCTTAGCTCATACCGAACAGAGAGAACTCAGTATGTAGCAGTTGGTGGTGCGGTATCGCGATCCTATATCCACCTCAGGAGTTCCACAAGGTTCTCATCTGGGACCTGTTCTATTTACCTTGTTCATGAATGATGTAGGATTGGCTCTTTAACACAGCGATTTGTCTTTATATGCGGATGACATGAAAATCTTTAAAGAAATAAATAGCGCGCGAGATGTGGAAATGCTGCAAAGCGACATTTCTAACATAGAAAGATGGTGTAGTCACAATGGGATGGTTTTAAATACAACTAAATGCTAGCACATCACATTTACTAAAAAAAAAATACCCTTTCCCTCTAAATACGCTTTAAACGGGGGACCTTTGCGGCACGTCAAAGAGATAAGGGATCTGGGAGTTGTGCTCGATTGTAATTTAACATTTATACCCCACATCAATGAAATAATTGGGAGGGCATTTAGAATGCTTGGTTTCATAAAGCGTTCTACTAAATCATTTATTAATTCGTTGGTTCGTTCTGTTTTGGAATTCGGTAGTATTGCTTGGGACCCCATATATTCTGTCCATGAGCAGAGAATAGAGCGAATCAACCGGCATTTCACGAAACATCTGTGCAGTTTGAATAATAACATTAGCTGTAAGTCCGTTTATGAACAAAGACTGGACTTCTTTCATCTACAAACTCTTCGCAGTATTTAAACTCATTAACGGTACCATGGATATGCCAAGTATTTTGAAAAAAGTCGTTTTTTTAATAAATAGAAGCACTAGAGAACGATGTAATCTTTTTTATACCGAGGACAAACGTAGGTTGTCATCGATGAACTGTGTTCTGAGGACAAGCGACGCTGATCCATTTAGTGATTGTCTCTATGTCCTCAGACGTAAATTGTTGCAGACCTTGTTTCGCCAATAGACTCCAATTTAAGAAAGTTCATTTATTGTTTAATTTCTGTGTGTAGAGTTTTCTTTATTTTTTGTTTTATAGATGATTGTTTAGTTGTTTTTTAAAATTGTTCATTGTATACCTGTAATGTCTTGTGTGTGTTTTTTTTGTAATTTGGTTCGGGTTGTGTTTGTATGTGTGTTGTTGGTGTGCCTTATTCAATAAATAAATACAATGTATATTCCATGTAACGTCAATCGATTTAACGACACAAAATTTAACGAAATTAATTGGTTTTGGTTGGTGTAACTTGTATTCCATAGAGTGATTTTTTTCTGTACATCTAACGCCCCTTCAGTGTCGTTATATAGAGTTTACACTATATATTTCGTTTATTAATGTTTTTTTGCCATTTTTTTCATTGATAATTTAAATTAATCTCTGATTTATAACTTTGCACTGACAGACAAAATGTTATTAAAAAAAAAACTAAAGTCTGCAACCTACACACAGTAGTTTAACAGATGTGTTGTCGGTACTTATAAAGTACCCACTTTTATATTTAAAAAAAATCGCAATGTTTTCCCTACCAGCACTGTATTACTTATCTAACTTTTTTTAATATATAAAATAGTCTCTTATTAAACTGTTAAATCTTTTTTTTTCAGGGAATGTTAGACTTTGACTACATATCGCGACGCGCGGAGCCGTCTGTCGTGGCCATTGTCTACCCATTCACAGCTGACCACAAGCAGAAATACTACTTCGGAAATAAGGAGGTTTTCATACCAGGTAATATTTATTTTAATATCAAAAAAATATTCATACAAGTAACTAAGGTACACTTATGAATCGTCAGCAAAATCAATTTCGACTCTACATTGCCAGTTCACAAATCAAGAGCGTAGAGCGGAAGAGAAGAACAATCCTTTCACGGTCATCCCTCTATCGTCAAAGACATTGAGAATTCATATCAAGTCGAGGCTTAGTAGACCTCTGTGGCCGTCCGTTTGATTCACGGGATTTTTACTTTTTTTTTTAGAAATAAATTTGGTGAGAAAAGCACTTTTAGATGAAGCATTTTATAAATTGTCCGATTATTTTGATGATAAAAAAGTTTGGGAATGAATAAGCTCCAGCTCTTAGCTTTAAAAAGTGTACTGGGATCAATTCCAAAATTCGTGCTTCTTCTCAGCTTGGTCGCGTACGAACAGGCTCTGCATAATGCTCCTATGTACCTTAATGAATAAAGATATTTTCAATTTGATTGGCATTTTTATAAACTCAAACTTAAAATATCTTTATTCAAATAGGTCCTTATAAAGACACTTTTGAATCGTCATTAACACTACCATACAGAATGTTTGTTCAACACACCAACAGAAGAAAAAAAACAATAACAGACACATACACACCGATTACATCAAAAATATTTACAAATACTTAAATAAAATACATAAAAAAATGTTTATTTCAATAACATACAGGAACAATATTGAGAATGGGGTCTTACCTAGTATTAACACAAGTAAAACCATTAAAACTAAGACTCAACCTCGCACACTCACACACACAAAAAAACCATTGCACACACTAATACACACACACACTTAAATGCTCGTTCTTCACATAATATACTCCACTTTTTCATATGTATATACTAGCTTTCCGCCCGCGGCTTCGCCCACGTGTAATTTGGTTAAGTATATAGCGATTTTTAATGATCTCGACAGGGCTTTCTTTCACGGGCTAAAATCTTCTTACAATTGGAATTATACATAGCCTGTGTTACTCAGAGATGATGTAGCTTTACAGGATCGGATGATTCGGGGAAATCGAGGGCAACTTTCAAATTAACTTACAGGCAAATACTATTCTGACAATTTTATATTCTGATAGTCATCTTCTTATGTGGATGATCTGATGATGGAAGGTAAATCTCCTCAGCGGTTAAGAGTTGAAAGAAAATTCTTACGAAGTTATGAGTAGGAAATACGTACTTGTGAGGTTATTAGCTTGACCAAATAATAAAAGGTAAACCTCATTAATGTTATGGATGTAGGTGGAAAAATGGATGCGGACAAACGATAAACGTCTCTTCACTCGTTTCCTTTTACTTGTTTGTATAGGTAGTGTTCACTCAAAATAATCATAGGGTAAAACGTTAATGAAAGTTTGAAGTGCATGGTAGTCATTACACAATGGAGCATCTTAATATCGCGATGGATATATTTGGCCTAAGTAGAAGTTCTTTAAAAAAAACTAAGACTTAAGCTCGCACACTCACTCACACAGCAACACCATTGCACACACTGATACACACTCACACACTAAAATGTTCGTACTTTGTTCCACTTGTTCATGTGTATATTTATTTTTATTTATTTTTTTTCTGTTCGTGTTTTTTTGTTATTCTTTTTTCTGATCTTAGATTATATTTCCGGTTCTATTTTAACCTTATTTTGGCTTTATTTTTAATCTATTTTTATTAAACTTTTTGTGATAAGCTGTATAGGTTTAAGAAATAAAAATAATAATAATAATAATAATTTAGTTAATTTAATTTGAGCAAAATATAATAACAAACAAAATAATGGTGTGTGTGTGTTATGTTTAAATAGTCACACCCCAATACAATTATAAACATTCGACTAAGAATATATTGATACAAAATAAGTAACCGAACCGAAACCTTATTAAGGGCATTATTAAAACACGGAAACTATCAATAGTATTAAAGAACAATATCATTATTATTGGTTCAAAGGGAATTATGAACCCGAGATAGACTGTATGAGTGTTTGAAAATGTGTGAGAGTGTGTACAAACATGTTTGAAATTGTGTGGAGTGTGGATATGTGTTTTTTTTTGCCCGTTAATTTTCCATACACCTTTCGGTGACATTCAAAATTCTCGTCTCTCACCCAGTTTTCTGTGACATGGACGTGGCTATGAGGAAGCATCAGGAAGCCACCGTTCTCGTCAACTTTGCATCGCTAAGTATATTACTTAGTCTTGCCATAAATATTGTTATAAAGAAAAGCACGATTTTTTTTTTATACGTAACATTTATTCCTTTCATAGTGAGTTAGTTTAATACATCAATATATAACTATTAAAAATATACAATGTTTATTCGAAGTGGTCTCCATTGGCTGCAATACAGTCTTTTAAACGTTGAGGCCAGTTATCAATAGCAGCACGAACTCTTTCTAGAGGAAAATTCTTCACTGCCAACCGAATGGATCGTTTTAGGGACTCCAAATTATCATGGCGTTTAGAGCAAGCCTTACTCTCTAAAACTGACCATAAATCATAATCCAATGGATTTAGGTCAGGACTTGACGACGGCCAGTTTTCAGTGCTGATAAAGTCCGGAACGTTAGTTTTCAACCAAGATTGGGTGGATCGAGCTCTATGACCCGGTGCCGAGTCTTGTTGAAAGCACCATTCTTTGTTATTGAACATGGTGTTAGTTAAAGGCTTAACTACCGTCTCAAGAATGGTATTTTGATAAACTTGTGCCGACGTTTTAATACCTTTTTCACAAAAATATGGCTCAGTCACCCCTTCATAGCTAACACCCCACCAAACCATCACTGAAGTGGGATAATGCCCACGTTGTACTCTGTTTACTAATTGCGAAGCTTCTTTAGAGCTTCCAGCATAAATACGGTCATTTTGTTTATTAAAATACTGCTCAATTGTAAAAATTTTCTCATCCGTAAACAAAATTTTTTTGTGACCACCCTATTCTTCTTTAAATTATCAGTTAAGAAGTCACCAGTACGTCTCTTATAGGCTGCAAGTCCTAAGTCATCTTTTAATATACGCGACATGGTTCTAGGAGCTATCTTCATCTCCCGAGATAAAATCTTTTGCTTACGGACAGGATTTCTTCGAATTCTTTCCCTAACTGCTTTAATCACCTTTTTCACACGAACGGTACGTGGACGGCCAGATCTTTTTCTGTCACAAACAGAGGAGGTATCATTGTACCTATCAATAGCCCGGTAAACAAACATTTGACTAATACCAAGCGGGTGGAGGGTTTTAAAAATTGCACTTTTCTCCATACCTACTTTATGTAAGGCAATCACAGCGATTCGGTTCTCTTTATCACCCCACTCCATTTTAATATAACAAAATATTTAACAATATAATGGCGCGAAAATAAGAAAACACATCAAGCAATCATATAAAAATGACATTTTGAATAGTAACAGTATTTATGGCCAGACTAAGTATAAGCTACATTCTGAGGTACTTGAAACTTACAGCAGAGGTAGAAGATTTATTCACTAATGTCCGTCCGGAACGGCTTCGTAAACAATACTAATGTTCTCTTCTATATTTTAATAATTTTTCACCGTATTATTGTGATAGATCGTTCCGTGGAAAGATCTATTGCGTAGTGCGTTTTGTTTATTTGTATTTTATTTTTTATTTCTTAAACCTGTATAGATTTAAAAGCTGTATAGCTTATTACAAAAAGTTTACACAATAAAAATAGATAAAAAAATAAAGCCAAACTAAGGTTAAAACATAGAACCGGAAATAAAATCTAAGATCAGAAAAAACAACAAAAAAAAAACACGAACAGAAAAAATTAATAAAAATTGAAGAGCAGACCAGAGATCATTTAATTCAGACAAAAGTTTGCATGGCTAATATTTCTAAAGGCTTATACCATTGATAATGTTATGATATTTTATGGTAATTATATATGTGAAACTACCTTTCTAACTACTGAAGGTTGGCAAAGCTTGGTAGCATATTCCATATTCCGGTCCATGATTTTTTTTTTGCCAACTTTCCTTTCACCAGCCATCCATTTGCATCAAGCATGCCAAAGAGCATGGCCGATGCATGATACTATGTTGACAGTGCAATGACGTCGTAAATAAAGCTGATGAATATATTGACGTATATTTTTAACCCACACCATTATTCCGACGTGTTATAATGGCCGGCCTATTATTTAATATTCTTTTTATAACACAATTTTCATACGTTCTCATGTTATTGTGTATTTATTTATTTCATTAAATCTGTCCACCAAACATCTCATGTGCTAAATATATTAACAAAACAAGAAACACAAGATAATTCACAAAACAATTATATGGTAACTTTAAACACATAGGAGATAAAACATAAATGCAACCACAATTAAGTTTTTTTTTTATGGTATTTATAATGCCTCCACGAAAGGTGGACCCAGTCGTCCACATTCACAATACTATTAGTAAAGTCGACATAACCTGTTTGCAGGACCGTTAAACGATTTGCATAGACGAGACGTGGTCATATAAAAATGTCTGTTATGTATGTACGTAATAGTTTTGCTCTTCGTTTTGCGATAAATCACGTTATTAACATATATTTTTTTTAAAAAGTGTGACTTTACGTTGTTTTACTGAGCATACATTCCAACACTTCTATATTGGTTATCGTTAAGGGTATTTTGGTTGAAAAGGGCATACTATACCGTAAACGAATATTTAGAGGACAAAGATCCCATTAATGTGTCGGCAATTGGCTCAGCATCGGGACAGTTCAATTCTTGAGTAGCCTCACAATGCTTTAGTTATTTTAATTGTCAGTAACACAATTTTGTATTAATTGTTTATTTTAAAAGAGCAGCTATCGAGTTTCTTGCCGGTATATGCCTTCCGAGCCGGTGGTAGTGTTAATGACGATTCAAAAGTGTCTTTATAAAGACCTACTTGAATAAAGATATTTTGAGTTTGAGTTTATCTTCTGAACAAAACTTATGTCCAACATACGAATGAACAGTGTTATTAGCATGACGTCATACACCATAGCAACCTATCCCAAGAGCACCACATAATCTTACATCCAGCATTGATTACATTGATCCCAGGATCGAGCCAATCAACGCAGAGGATCCGGAAGGCAAGAAGCTCAACGTGTATGTTGGTGGAGGGTCCCTTATTCACCCGAGTGTTGTTTTAACTGCTGCGCACTATGTTGCCGTGCCTAAAGCATTCAAAGTGAGAGCTGGGGAATGGGATACCCAGACCACAAAAGAAATATACCCTTACCGAGACAGGGATGTCACCGAGGTCACTATTCACAAGGACTTTAATAAGAGTAAGTGGTTATTTTATTAATGGCAGAAAATTGGCAAAGTCTTTTCTTTCAGTCTCTTCTCCAACATTGATTCGTTCCAAGTTTTGGGTTAAAAGCGCACAGGGATTGATTATTAAGGAGCCACCTGGCAGTCAGTACTCGTGATCCAAGTGGTAAGATCCAAAGTATCCAAAGAAAAACCCATATTAGGTACTTTGCCACAGGGTGCAGGTTTTTAAAAAAAATATCGTGTTTTTTGTGTTATTTAAACATAATGGATATAAAAATATGAAAGTTAATCAGAATCCTGAGAACAAGACTATAATGTAATGATTTGAAACACTGACCGAGATTTTATATGGTATATTTTTTTTCCAGACAATCTCTTCTATGACATCGCTCTCCTGTTCCTTGCAAGTCCAATGGAGTATGCGCTTAATGTTGGTGTGGTCTGCCTTCCACCACCAAGGGAACGAACGATGGCTGGAACTCAATGCTTAGCATCCGGATGGGGCAAGGACAAATTCGGTAAAGAGGGACGCTATCAAGTTATTTTGAAAAAGGTCAGTTCACCGACACAACTCTCTCTGTCCACCGACTGTACTGACGTTTTAAGTGATGTTTTACTGACGTTTTAACTGACGTTTTAACTGAGGTTTTACTGACGTTTTAACTGATATTTTAACTGATGTTTAACTGATATTTTAACTGATGTTTACTAACGTTTTAACTGATGTTTTAACTGACGTTTTAACTGATATTTTACTGACGTTTTAACTGAGGTTTAACTGATATTTTAACTGACGTTTCACTAATGTTTAACTAATATTTTAACTGATGTTTTACCGATGTTTTAACTGATATTTTACTGATGTGTTATGATATTTTTACTGATATTTTGCTGACGTTTTAACTGATATTTTAACTGACGTTTCACTGGTGTTTAACTGATATTTTACTGATGTGTTAACTGATGTTTTACTGATATTTTAACTGACGTTTCACTGATGTGTAACTGATATTTTTACAGATGTTTTACAGACGTTTAAACTGATATTTTACTAATGTTTTAACTGATGTTCTATGACTACTTCAATCCCATCAACTATAGTCTATGCCCATCCCCAAAGTTTAGTTTATCTCCATAGGTACCATATTCACATTCATAATATTAGTATGAATATAGTTGAGATAAGTCAAAAATGACCGTATTTTCTCTCAGGTGGAGGTACCAGTGGTCGACAGACGCCAATGCCAGACGGCATTACGAAAAACACGATTGGGACATTTCTTTGAGCTACACACGTCGTTCATGTGCGCCGGTGGTGTGAACGGTATGGACACGTGCAAGGGTGATGGTGGATCGCCACTTGTTTGCCCAATACCGGTAAGGGTCTATCTTATTATTATTGCTTTAAACAATAACACAATACAATTATGATAGAAATAAAAACGAGACCAAAATAGGGTTAATATTTTATTACATCTGTCCCCAAACATCTTATGTGCTAGATATATTAACAAACAATAAACTTATGAGACAATATATATAATAATACAAACAAGATACAACACACAATATATCTTCTCATGCTCTCAGACGCTTAACTAATTTTCTTCCTATCCGTACCAAAATCCTTCTTTCTCACTCACTTCTTCTACCCATCTTAGACTATGCCGATTCCTGTTACCCCGACGCTTACAAAATCTCTGTATCAGATTCATCTTTGGCCTAAGGAAATTCGACCACATCTCATCCTACCGACAGCAGCTAGGCTGGTTGCCCATACGGCTTCGCAGGGATTCCCACATCCTCCACCTCTTATACACTATCCTCTTCAGTCCTCAAACTCCGTCCTACCTCAAAAATCGTTTCAAATTTATGGGTCCCTACATATCCTCGAAATTCCACCCCACCACTCCTCCTTTTACGGAAACTCCTTCACAGTGTCCGCTATAAAGCTTTGGAACTCACTTCCCGATCCTATTCGATCAGCCTCCTCACTATCATCTTTCAAATCACTTCTTCGTAAACATTTCTTGTCTTCAATATAATTATTTGTAATTCTAGATTTAAATTAGCATATTTTTCGCTTTTCTTATTTTAATGTATGTTGTGTATTCTTTTATCGTGTGGGTTGTCTGGAAGAGATCGCTTATTAGCGATAAGGCCGCCCGTTGCTCTTATATGTTCTTACATCTGTTAATGTCATTTGCTTCTAGTGTTTAAGTGCGATAAAGTGTTAAATAAATAAATAATAATAAATATAAAAATGTAAGCCAAAAATAACAAGAATTTGACTAAGTGAGTGACGAGCATTAAAGTGAGTTTGTGTAGTGTGTGTTCATGTATCTTAAAGTGTTATTTTGTGAAAACTAAACTGAGTCTAAATGGGAGTACTCCAAATGAGATGAAAAAGTGTCGTGGACATTGGAATCCACAAGTAACGGTTAACACACACTTAAATTATATACACACAATATATTATATGTTATTTATTTATTCACACTTTATTGCAATAACACGGTAGAAGCAAAAGACGTTAATAGATGTTAGTACATGTAAGAGCAACGGGCAGCCTTATCCGCTAATGAGCGATCTCTTCCAGACAAACCACGTGATATTAATTATTATCATTTAGATTGTTAGCCTATTGAGGCTCAATTGTTTTTCGTCATTTTCTTCCCTTGGCTTTGGTTTCATTTGTACATGTATAAGAAGCTTCTTTATTTCTGTCAAATGTCTTTAACTTTTTTTTTTCTTGTGCTGTTCGGTTTGCGTCGATAAATAGTCAAATTGGCGGGAAAAGTGTGGCGCCTTGAGTCCACAGACTAACAGTCACAGTGCATTGCACAGATGACGTTTAAGCAAAAGTTGTTGTATTATAGTGTGCTCTTTCTTTCATTCATGTGGTTCCATTTAAATTTCAGTACGAGAAGGACAGATATATGCAGAGCGGTATCGTCGCGTGGGGTGTTGGTTGTGGCGAGGATGGTACACCAGGTGTATACGTGGACGTGGCCAACCTTCGCAACTGGATCGACGAGAAAATGGCCGGAAAGGGTTTTGACACCAAAATATATACATATTGAGATTGAATAAATAAATTTAGTTATATTGTGTGTGATTTAAGCCATTTTTTTTAGTATTCATTCCCAAACTTTTTCATCGTCAAAATAATCTGACAATTTATAAAATGCTTTTTCTTAAAGCTTGCTTAGTTACTTTTTTACATTTTCTTACTGTCAAAATCAACAAATTGTTTGGGATTTTTAAATGAATTACCAACTTTATGGAGGTCAATAGTGGGAACAGCTTATCCATATTTCTCGTATTGAGGCTATGATAATCGCAATATTTTTGTGCAAATTCATCAAGTTCTCAAGGATTTACTGGCTAGGTATCAAAACTATCCCGAAACATGTGCTTAATATACAAAAATAGGATAATTAAAACATAAAAAAAACAAAACAATTTAAAAATGTATCGTAACCGGTCAAAAAAAGTTCGACACAAACTGTCTACCACGTGCAAAAATGTGTGTGTCTCATATTCACAATACACATTGACACACAGCCGGAGTCGCGGCTTGATCCTAATCGATAGAATCGTTCGTTGCGTTCACCTGTTGCGGTGGGGGGAGGGGAGGCAATTTGAAAATCGAACGATTGTGTTACAAATGTATGCGCGCGCGTAGATTTGCGTGCCTCAATCGCGCCAGTCGATCGCCGGAGTCATATATAAGTTATGTATAAATAGCAAATTATTAATTAGCAAAATATTAATTGCATACTTCCGCCCGCAGATTCGTGTCCTTTTTTTTGTAACGCGTTTTGACCAAAAAAGACGTACATTTGTTTTTTGTATGACTGAGTTTAGAAAGCAATAACTTAAACGATAGTTATTTAATCAACCGGCCAACTGATAATATTTATTGCTCTCCCGTCACGACTAACAATTATATATATTTAATCCACAACACAAAATATAGGGAAAGTACAAAACCTATCAAAATAAAAAAAAAATCTTTATTCATATAGTCTGTCCTTAGATATATTTGGCCTAAGTAGAAATATTTGAAAAAAAAAAACTAAGACTCAACCTCGCACACTCACTCACACAGCAACACCATTGCACACACACACTTAAATGCTCGTTCTTCATATAATATACTCCACTTGTTCATATGTATATTTTTAATTTTTTTTTTTTCGTGTTTCCTTTTATAATTTTTTTTTCTGATCTTAGATTTTATTCCGGTTCTATGTTTTAACCTTATTTTGGCTTTATTTTCAATCTATTTTTATAGTGTAAACTTTTATAGGTTTAGGAAATAAAAAATAAAATAAAATATGGCACACTTATGAATCGTCAAAAAAAAAACAAAAACTTATAAAAAAAATGACTACTAAAACACACACTTTGGTAATTGTCAAAATATTTCGTCACAATCAGCTGTTTGATGTCGGCCATATTCATAACGAAGTTTAAGTAGGGTCCGGACCTCTAGAACATTATTTTTTTTCGAGTGATGTGCTAACCGCCCATGGGCACCTGCTAAGCTTTATAGAACAGTTTTGCGCGTTTACGAATATAAATTTTTGACAATCCCAATTAAACTGTGCTATAACTTTTAATTAATAATACCGAAAATTAAGTTTACGAATAAGCTAGATTTAAATAGATTACGATTAATGTCAGAAAACTAAAAAAATAAATAAAAAGATTTGGTCGCCTTGGCAATTTCCTCGCTGTTGTGTCGTATACGCTGAGCGAGAAAAGCACCAGCTCTTGTTTCACCTACTTGATTCCTCAATAAGCGACTTGTGCCCCAAGGTCCATGTCCCCAAAGTTAACAATATCAAAGTTGGCGGAATGACTTTGGTACTTTGACCCTATTTCTGCCTGAAAATCCCGTAATTTAGTTCCAATATACCGTTCTAACCGAATACCGGATTCGTTAAGGCCGAAGTTCGGTTGTGCCGAATGTAAAACGAAGTTCGGCATTCCTACCATTAACAATACGGTAACATGTGTGTCAATGCGACCTCAGAGATCACCTTTCACTTGTAATTTTGTGGCCAACTCGAGGTTTTAATGTTTTATTGTGTAATTTATAACGTCCCAGTTGTTGGCAGAATCAATACTGATTTGATATTGATTTAGTCACAACTAAAACAGATATCGGTTAGCGTTTTTGGGATTCATAAGGTGATTATTGATTTAAAAAGTAGAGGGGGGTGAACGAGTGGGGGGTGACATCAAAACACCTTTTTTTATTAAATGTCCTGACGCCTGCATCTTATATATTTTTACCAAAAAATGATTTTTATATCTCATGTGTCGTGTTCTTTTTAACTGTTAAAAATCACTTCTGGTCATTGATATACTCTGTGGCATAGTAATTAATATCTATCTATATATATATAGTCTATGTCATAATCGAAGGATATTTTTTTTGAAATTGGTTTTATTTAGGTTTTTTTTTTAAATTTGCCTTATATTTATAGATATATACTCTTGTAATGTTTATTTATAGTTTCAATGGTATCTGTTAGCTTAACACTACGTATAGATTCTGGTATGTATGATAAACTATTGTAACGATATAACGGAATGTATATTCAGTCTATAACGATTAAGAATCAGAGAATTCTTAGAGAAGACGTAAAATAATCTGAAATTTAATCAGGGGTACGTAAAAAGTGCAAGAATAGTATGTTTTTAGTTTTGCAAGATAAGATTTGAAAAAAAATATTATGATATATAGATACTACATGTAATATGACTTGCTTATATTTCCATGTCATATATCACTCACACGTACGTGTATTGTTATATAAATTATATTAAATAGGGAGTATTTATATGTAACATTGTATAATTATATATTATGCTTAATTATCGTGTTGTGAGGATTGTAATGACAAATGTATTGTTATAATTTGTAGCAAATTGTTTTGCATACAAATGTGGTTAGCTTAAATTTTGCCCTAAAATAAAAATTTAAGAATTTATAAGCTAAAAAGTATGTTTTTTTCTATACAAACAATTATTTAATACACAAAACACAAGATACATTAAATTAAGTAAAACAGGGAAAACGAGCTAAGTTAAATCCAATAATATAAATAACCCAATATAAGTCACAAAATTCTTTCGAAGGAGAGATTTTAATATGTTTATTTTATTGGTGCTTTGTTCTGTTTACTGAGGAAATTAGCGGACAATGCGGACTTTAAAGGTAACTCTTTCAAGCTAACATGCATATAATAGAAAAAATATAATTCAATTATTTCTACAGAACACACTTGTTATTGTGAATAATTATATAACTGGAACACTGTCATAAGTAATGTTTTATTATGTATTGCGTCAGAGGTCAGAGGTATCATGAAACTAGGGACGCCTAACTAATAACTATTTTATAACACTAATCAATCGTTCATGTACCAAGCCGAACTTTTTTGCCGGGAACCGAACCTACTGAATGTGTATGTTTTTAAACTGTGGAGATAAATAATATACATGCGTTGTGATTGTGAAAACCTATGCGCGATGAGCGCTATACAACGGTATTAAAAACAAGTTGAGCTGACGCGGCTCTCGTGCGATGCCACACCATCGCTAACGACCAATCAGCGTCGAGATGTCCACGCGAGTGGCTTGTGATTTGAATTTCGAATCGAGTTTAATGCTTTTTTTTCTCGTTGCCAGCTCGCGAACGCGCGAATTGGCGGGGATATTTAAATTGTGAATTATGTGTGATTTGTTTGAATTTAGAATTTAAAATTGTAACCACAGATAAGCACGCCAATTTTTATAGTTTTTTTCGTTTCGGTAATTCGAATTTGGAATTACGTTTTAAAACTATTAAACCTTTTTGTTTAAATTTCCAAGGTACTATACCTAATCTGTGTTTAACTATTTGAATTAGGAATATCACACCTCAAGACAAACAAGCGAATGGCTTGCCAGTTGAATATGTCTATATGAGATTAACATCTAATCTAATATATAAAATTCTCCTGTCACAGTTTTCGTTCCCGTACTCCTCCGAAACGGCTTGACCGATTCTCCTGAAATTTTGTGGCCATATTGAGTAGGTCTGAGAATCGGCAAACATCTATTTTGAGAGGTTTTCGTCGTCGGTCGAAGGTTTTGGGGTCGTAAAATATTTCTTGAGTAATCATTAGTTTTCAATACAAACACTATATTAAACTAAGAAAATGTTTGTTGCCACTTACTGAAAATATAACTGACATGATTAATTGCTATATTAGTTATAAAATTAATTTAATCCAATAATATTACAAAGCGAAAAGTCCGCAGGGCTTTTAATAAGAATGTGTCTAAAATATTGCATTAGATCAGTGAGCATAATTAAAACCCGAAACAAAATTAAATTGTTTCATAACTGGGGATACTGTTGTCAAATAGGTTAGCATTCCTGAGTGCTTTCGACACTATAAAAATACGTGTAAAAATTGACGATTCAAAAGTGTCTTTATAAAGACCTACTTGATTGAAGATATTTTGAGTTTGGCAAGTGACTTCAGTCGCACGGGGCCATAATAATGGTTTTCCGATATCTGATGTAATCTAACTGAATGATATTTTAAAATATTGAATTGAAGCAGGAAACTAATATAAATTATTCATATGTATTATATACATGTTGTTCATATATTCCAGTTCACGAGACTTATGAATTGTAACGAATTTTTAAAAGAAGCTAGCTTACTCTTAAAAATATTAATTTACAGTCGAAGCTTAATATCAAATACTCATATTACACATAAAAGCTACTGGTATTTTTTCCTGCGGTGCAGGTGGGTTGTTAAAAATGACTCACAAATGCAATAAATATATATTATTCACGATGAATGAAAATATATTTAATTTGTACACAATAGAATTATGTTGTTAGCACGTTTTGCTAAGTTAATAAAATTTTATTGCGACGTTAGTTATTAGGTTGCAGAAGCACTTGTAATCAAACAAATTATAAAAAGGATTTACTTAACAAAAGAATGATGAATACAATGCTTTTTCGAGTGGTAACCATGGTAAAAACTGTGGTCAGCGTTTGTAATGAGGTCAAAGAGTAGAGTTTCTTTATAATTAAGTAATTTAAATATGAATACTTGTCAAGTCACCTTGTAGTGCTTTGACTGACTCGTGTATCGTAGGGACAAAGGTGGCTTTTATGTATTTATTTAAGGCCGAAGCTAAAATACAGCACACTTAATTAATTCTTACATCTAACAATCTCTTATATATTGTCAAAATATGTAACATTCAGTTAAGAAAATTATTAATTTGGGAGATACAGCGCGAACTGAACGTGTTTTGACGAAGGCTACATCACGAAGGAACCTACATACCACCTGATCTGGAGGAAAATATCAGGGGCGGATAAGCTTAGCATGCATTACTGTAATCATTTTCACCCCATATTTTAAAGATCCCGTTTGGGGTGATCATAATAACCTGTAATCCCCAGTAAGATATAGTAGGAATACTGTACTCGGTTTGCTTCGTGATTTACTTAAAGTAACATCATTTATACAATGTTTTGAAATTCGTGTAGGTCTTAGTATTGACAAAACTGAACATGGTAGAATTTATAAGTATTAAAAGAAATCGGTGACTCAATTACATTTTGTTTTAGTGACATCTGCCATCTGTCCAAATAGATTAAAAATATTGCACTGGGCACACAGTTGTATGTAAATGTTTCCTTAAATAGTTTTTGTAGTTTATTTTTAATTCTACAATTACTTAACTTTGCTATTAATTTTAAATTGATTAGAGGCCACCCTAATGACGTCCATCGGTCGTTTGAAGTAATGAATGATAAAACTTTAGAATTGTAGTATAGATACAGATATGGATGTGGTGTCAAATACTTTATAATATATGGGATCTCTTATTATAATATGTATTACTTAAGTAGAGAAGAAGAAGTTTAAACTATTCTGGATAACTATGATTAACATAAGAACCGATCAGCCTCCTCACTATCATCTTTTAAATCTTCTTTTTCGAAAGCATTTGTTGTCCGTATCTAATTTGTTGTGTTTGGTTTTTTTGTATATTTCGCACACTTTGCACCTGTCAAATTGTATTTAAGGTATTCTTTTGTTTTGTGGAAGTTGTTAATGTTGTGTGTTGCCTGGAAGAGATCGCTTATTAGCGATAAGACCGCCCGTAGCTCTTATACTAACATCTATTAACATAATCTACTTCTACTGTTTAAGTGCAATAAAGTGTGAATAAATAAATTATTAATAATTTCAGGAGTCCTTAGCAGAATGGGAGCGTGGTCTGGACATGCCGCCAGAGGCGTTAGGCCGCAAGTGGAGCCAAAGGAGTGCGCACGCGCAGCGGACATCCAACGACCAAACCGTCACCTCCACCAATACCACTGATGCTTGCAAACTTATAATTGTAAGTAGCTTTATCCAAAGAAAGAACTTCTCAATTCTCATGTCATACGCATAAATGTATAAATATAACATTTTTGATGAAGATTATTTGTGTCCCACCACCGTTAATTGCTCATATCCTGATGCGACAGAGACGAACAAGCGGGATCAAAATTTATTCAGTTAAGGCAGTTATACAATTGACTTTTAAACCACAAAGACTTTACGATTTAAAAAAAAGAGAAAGTAGAGGCCCAATTATCCCTCTAAGAGAGATTTAATTGGTCAGGTCAAATAGTGCCCTACTATACACTCTTGTTTATAGATTGTGGTGGTGGACTGCACTCTTGTTTATAGATTGTGATGGTGGACTGCACTCTTGTTTATAGGTTGTGGTGGTGGACTGCACTATTGTTTATAGATTTTTGTTTAACGTCCTTTCACCAACAGTTATAAAGCGAGTGTTTATTAATTGAGTTTCCCGAACGAAGGTTAATTGGTGTTAACGCGGGCAATTGGCCAACCTTCCAGATGTTTCCGCGACAGATTGTAAACAATGTAATTTATTATAACTTATTGAATCATTATGTCTCCTTGAGACTGGTTTTTATGTAATATTTTACTATCTGATAGTTGTTATCTAATTACCATCCTAGATCCGTGGATTCGGCCTATTCACAAATGAGTTAACTATGACACAAAATACGATGAGAGAGAATTTCTTAACAGATAACATATTAAATACAAAGATGAAAACAAGGCCAATGTGGGGTTTAGATATTAAATATAACAGAAGGCTTAAATATACAAGAATAAAAAATAATATGACAAAGTGAGGTATTTCAAGTGAAGAACGAATATTGTATGTGTGTTATAGTGTTGCTGTGGGAGTGAGTGAGGTGAATTCTTTGATGATCCACCTCACTGAAAATATGAATATATTCTGAAATTAATGGTTTAATTAGTTTCTATTTAAATTCCAGTACATAGAAAATAAGCCAATATGGAAGTTGTCATTGTGTGGAGGTAACGCAGCGGCGGTGGCGGCGCGGGCTGGTACCAAGCTTCTACCACCAAAGATCAAGATAGTGTGGAACCCTCCCACCACTCACTACCATCACACTGAGAAGCTGCGGCTGGTGGTCACGTCTGTCAACAGTGGTAGGTTGATGATGCGATTCAATTAGGAATAAGACCGTCTATGAAAGTACGATTTGCGAAGTTACTTGTTTAGTATAACTTAGGTTTTAAGTTAAATTTGGTATTATTTCACTGAAATGATCATTTCTAAAACGTCAAAAATTGTAACAAAAAGTCTTTAACCATTCTATATCTTATAATAACCTTATAAATTATACTTAAGGACATTTACAGGGTCCATGTGAGTACGTCGTCGGACTTTACCCCTAAAAGCTCTTTAAAATTTGACCTTTTGCAGGTGCAGTTTGTAATAACGACACTCAGTTCACTTGCGGTGGGACAAGCCTTTGTATATCTTCCTATCTCGTGTGTGATGGGGTCAGACATTGTCCGGGAGGCGAAGATGAGGACGCGACCGCCTGCTCACACCGCCGGGACTCCCCACTCCTAGAGGTGTTGAGGCGGATAGCGGCTAGGAACCAGGAGTTTTTGGGTCTGGACCAGCCCGATGGGATAACGAAGCCGTCTGTTATAAGTATGTGTTTGTTATATTCATTTAAGCGTACATTAGTACTATTATAAATATTGTCCTTCCTTAAAATGCTGGACCATGGTTGATTCTTAAATAAGAATATTGTACTGTTTTAAATATAGCGAACTTCATGTATACACATAAAATAAATCATTTTGTTAACGTCACAATGTTTAATTCTCAGTGAAGATCAGCGAGAACGAGACGAAGACGAACGCGTTCGTGGAGTTCGCCAACTCCCTCCACCCGTACGGGCCTTGGTCCTACATTGTGGTGGGGATGATCGGGTGCGCTGTCATACTCATCTTCTGTCTCGCTTGGGGTAAGTCCGTCATAGTCGTGTTACTATGTCATCTGTCACCTTTTACATTCTAGTTTATTTAAAGCCCCGCATGTGTAAGTGATGGTCTCTGTGAATTTGAAAGAGACAGCAGACAATATATCGAAACCAGTTGTCAATTGTCGTTAGCAATCCGATGTTTAACAGACATTTTAAGTTTTTTTTTCTAATGTTTCTCTGTCGACACTTTGCAGAATGCTGTTGCGTGCGTTCCAAGCCGTCGGAGACGCCGCTGAACATTCCGCCCTCGTGCGTGGACCTGTCGCCTTCGGTGGCCATGACCGCTTCGTCCCAGATGTTCTCTAACCCCCTACCTTCCCCCCCGGAGTACGAACCTCCCCCGTCCTACTCCTCCCTCTTCCCCCGCGCCTTTAAGACGTCTCCGTCGCCGGTTCCCCACTGCTCCCACCAGGAGCCAGATTAGGACACGCCAAATTAGATGTCTGGGTGCGAATTGGTATTTTTACCTTAATGTTTGGGAACTGAGCTCCCTCAGTGTCAACTAAGTCTCTCGTCTGGGAGGTTTCGACAGATGGGAGAGTTAGTTCGCGCTTAGACTTAGTCAACCTGCCGAATTAACACTCAACAGTATTTGATGAAATTTTCAGATTTTTTGACAACTATAATATAATGTTCAATAGATATATCTAATTATTTAACTTACAAAGTATGTTTATCTCATTGAAAATCGTAATTTGAACCCAGAGTAGTTATGTAAGATACTCGGATAGTCAACGGGTTAGATTTTAATGAAAAGTTGTAATCAAATTATTAAAATACGTTCGCGTCTTGCGTTAAACTATTAAATATTTTTCTCTTTGTATAACTGTTTGACGGTATGAGACAAAACCCCGAAAGCCTATGAATTTACGGGTTTACGAATTGACAATAACGCCATCTATTGACAAAAACTCAAAAGCTTTTAATGTTTCGTAAAAGTACAATATTATGTTTTATAAGTTTTGGGACCAACGAGAATACACTGTGCCTTGTAGTTATTATTAACTATGTACTGACATATATGACAATTCCATTTCTATTCTTTAGAAATCTTAAAAGGGTGACCCCAGACAAGCTAAAAATACAAAATCCGTGAAAAAAGATGAACGTATTATGCGTGAACGCTTATTGTCCATACCAGAGACAAACCACTCAGATATAAATAAAACAATGCTCGTCTGGCCCCACCCTAAAACTGAAATTTGTATAGTATACTGAAAGATACGACGAGATTCCTTAGACTTGCTAAATATCCTTGTGTAGAACACAGAACTCACACTGAATGCTTAGTCTCTGAATTTAACCCTTAAGGTACGGCCTCATGGACGACGCTCGATTACAGCAACTGCTCTCACGTGGTTCACTCTTTTTTTAAAACCTTCAAGAAAGAGCTTATCATTTCACAAAACTGGAGAAGTAACGAGGAGTTTGCCCCCTCTTTGCCCCCCTCTTTTATAAAAGAACGCATGCATGAGGCCGTACCTTTATAATGTTTTGAATAATTGAATTCCTTAGTATACTCTGAATTCTCAGCCCAGAGTGACAATACATTCTGAGAACTCACCTTAGCCTAAAGCTAGCTTGTCCGTTGAATTTTAATTCATATGCCCTTTGATTATCAGTGTCTAGATAACGTTACGTCAAAAGGGCAACTAAAGAGGTATGTGTGCGAATGATCTAATGTGTTCATACAGAGTGATAAACAAATACGAGCGAAAAGTTTGTGTAGTCGCTCTGTTCTACTCTATGGTCCAATATAAACCAAATTTGCGAACTCTAGTTTATGTATTAATTGCTTTATCTTTGATAAGCGTTATTAATTTCTTTAAATTGCCTTCGTGTTTGGAATACGCCTAAAATCAAACAAAACCACATTTATTTGTTTGACGTTTGACATATTGAGAATGCGTTAAAGAATGTTAACTACAAATCATTTCTTGTTACCTTATCTGTATAATCGCGTAGGGAGCATCCAGAAATTATAATTTCCATTATTGTAATTTAAACTAGTCTTATTAAAAGTTATATTAAATTGTTTTAAGTTAATTAAGTCTAAACATCAAAAGAGAAATAAATACTTTTTCAAATACAATTATGGTTTTCTTTAAACACCAGACCCTAATACAAATTTTTTTTAACCCAAGCTCATAGCTTAATCTATGACAGAATTAACAATTTCTTGTTACATTGTTTAAATATAATCATTCCTAAAACTTTAAAATAAACAACATGCAGAAAAAATTTAAACTATGACTAAACTAACAATTCCTGAGTTTCAACCGCTGCCAATAGATGTCACTGATCTTACGTAAAATTTCATTTTTAGAAATAATAAATCTATAACATTCTTTTTTTCACAATATCATATACGCTGCAAGATCAATATTTAAGTTTCTAATTTTTATCTAATATGAAATTAAATAAGAGTTTTTACAACCAAGTGCCATCTAGTGTACTCTTTAAACATGTCCTGCACATTCAAACCACAGTTAAATGCAAGAAGTATATATATATAATCTGTGATGTATAGAGTTTAGAAAAAGCTGGGATAAACAAAAGAACATGCTTTATTGATTATTTTATTCATCAATAAATTTAATATTGTATATATATACTGTTCAAAATTACTAATTAAATCACTATATTTTGAATTTTATTATTACGTTTTGGTTTTATGATTGTTACTATAAATAAATCTCTTAAAAAGCAAAGTTGAAATGAAAATGCAAATGTTGTAAAAAGGACTTCTGAGTAAGTAAATACGAGTTTGACAAAATAGGTGTAGTAGTCTGTGATCAGCTCACCCTTGCCGCTCACGGCTCAGCTGTCAGCTAAAAGTTCAGTCATATTTTAACTGTCGTGGTTATTTACCGTGTTAATGGTGCGAATTGTTATTTCGATCGTAACAAATTTTTACATTATTGTCTAAATTGTTTTTAACGTGCTACCTTTTTGTGCTATAACAAAATAAAAAAACTTACATTCAGTTTTTTTATTTGTTTCACAAGTAGTATCTTATGTGATTGTGTTACTTACGGGACTTTAAAAGTTTGTTTATTGTTAAGTTTTATTCTTTTCGCTATTTGGAATCTTATTGGATATGAGTGCAGCAGCTAGATAAAAGGTAAATTTTAGAATTCTGCTTAGTTTAGTTCCTATGTTTAGCGGTAAGCAACAGGTCTCCATATTGTGGTTTTGAAAATGCAAATGGATCGAACTTCCGTTACTCCATTATCGATTTAGTGTTACAAGTACCAATTAGAATTTTATAATTCAATTTAAAAATGATTCTGGTTTATTTCGAGTCAATTTCATTTCTATTAATGAATTTTTCAAAAACTAAAATATTTTTTGTAAATATTTAAGTGGTTAAAAGTGCTGTCAAGTGCAGCAGGTGTTTTTTTTATTAACGTCTACCTAATATGGTTGGTTAAAATCCGTTACTATAAAAAAACCTACTGTTTTTTTTTTAATTTGGTCTACTGAACACATATGGCTGGTTATACAAATCTCAAAGTAGTCATAATTATATAATATGTTTTGTTATTAATTTAAAAAAGGGCTTCCTGCCAATAATTTTGTTATTACTTTATTTAAATAATCTTCTGCATGTCTCCGAAACGTATTTCTGAGTTACGTTTTGTGCTACAATAGTTATGTATATGTAAACATACAGAAAATAATACGTAGTTATTTTACATATATTTTTTTACGTCGTCCTTACATATTTCTCATTATGTTAGGCATCGTAATATGTGTCTTATTTTATTCTTTATAACAGTTGATTAAAATCATAAATGCTTAAGTCAAATGTGCACCATCAAGCACTGTTAGGCGTTACTTAATGAAAGTTATAAATTGTGATATTTATCTACCTAAATTGCTAGTTAGATATCTACTAAGTTTCTACGGTGACAGTATATTATTATGTAGTGTTATTGTAGCGTAACGAGATATAAAATATACATCGCGGTAGCCCAGGGCATCTAGGTACGCTAGATATTGGTAGGAATATGAAAGTGAACCACATAGGGTCTCCGAGATACATATACCACGGTACCACCTGAGGTTATTTTGCAGCCGGTTCTAAACCACCTGGAGTGTGTTGGGCCGTAGTTCTGTTATGGCGGTAAACTCTTAAATTAATTTTTACCTAGTTATGAACGAATTTAAACGACTTGAATCTTTTCACTAATGATCGCTTGAAAGAAATTGCTCTCGAAAGAGCGCCTATTACAGTATATAATTTTATTTTTATTTTCTCGTATCAAAATTGTCTGTACAAACTAAACACAGTATAAATCAATTCTCTGTTCTGTGTAATTTTTGAGATATAAATAAAAACAATTGAAACGATTAAAATATTTTTTTCTTGTGGCCTTTATACAGACTTTAAGTGTACCTTTATTTAAATCTTGTGTGTACATACAATTTGTACACACACCATATATTTAAAATTATAAGTTTGAAATCTAGGTCGCTACACAGTTCTCGTCTGATTACAGTCACGGTCGAATTGAACATCACAAAAGTACTTCAAGTCCAGAATTTTGTAGATTTACTGAACTATAAAACACGTAGCACATTTGCATATACATAATGCTTAATGGATATTTGTATACATGAAACTAAAGAATTATTCGCCAAGCTTAATACTAAATTCAAGGTCGTTTAAATCCCGGCTGTTTACAAATGGATTTTTAATTATATATGGGCAATTAACACTAGCTGCTACGGTCAAGGCAAATATTAAATCACAGTTTTATTTGTAATATAAATAAAAAAATGTGGAAATAATTTAAAAGTTGTGGATACTTCGCTTATCTGCACAGATTTAAGTGCATGGTGAACCCAACATGGTCCTGTAACAGATCGACTAGTGAGACAATATTGACAGTTTGCCCAAGTACCAAAACTATTGACACGACTTTGATTGCTGAGTAGTTAAAGTGACGGTGGACAATCTGACAGACCTTACATAGGTGTAGCGAAGGATGCGGTTAAAATTTATAAGACATAGACAAAGAGTGCTGATGACTAATAAGGACTGTTCCTATACAGAAGATATAGTAAAAACACTTATAATAAAAAAATAGATATATTTCTGTATCAAATCTTTAAAAACAACATATGAAAATCACACATTCTAAGATGATTTTGGCATTGCAATTTGAACTTACAATAATACCCATAGAAATGAAAAGCAAAAAGCTTTCATTACAAATTAATATTCGAAAAGACTTTTTCCCCAACCATAAAGCGGATACAGCCAAAACCTGTGTGTGCTTTTAAATCAATCAGCTTCGCAAACCGAAGCTGGTCTGTCAAGTCGTGATTATCACTATACAATAGTATTACCACAAACGGCAAACGAAAGTTGTGATACTGAAACAGTTTCCACAATGCAGAAGTAGATGAAGTGTGGAGAAATCTTTAGCTTCCTTGTAAGGAATGAAATCTTTGTGTACGCATCGTAATCGTAATTTCTAAACAACGCAGGGTTGCCAAAAGGTAATCCTTTCATTCGTGTAAATAATTTATAACTAATTTGAGACACATCTTTGAAAATATTTATATCAATGAACCGAATGACAAAAGCCGAATGACCTTCATAAGAGGACATTGTGTAAATTCTGTTTTTTTAGACTGTTAAGTACTGTATTGGTAGACCCTAGCGGATGAGGCTTGGCCATGTAAGACGTATGGAGAAGACCCGAAGGCTCTTTGAATGGAGACTGACTGAGCATAACTCAAGGCTGACCCCCAATGAGAGGCTGACCTTCAAAAGACCACTTGATTGGCTGATGATGATGGACCATAGAACTACAATAAAAAGTACTATCTGAAATGTGTTTCATGAAATAAATCGATATAATTCTCAATCAAAGCTGTGTGCGAAGTGCAATATGTGAATGGTAACCCTAGATAAATAGCTCCATGGCTAGACTAAAAATACATGTGTTGCATAAAACCAGCTTTTGCTATTATTAGAAATAGCCTTAGTTTCCTTGTAAGGTATATTTTACCGTTAGGACTTGTTTTTATTATTGTTAACTGTTTGTAACCCTTTAGTTTTTACCGATTCTTATAATGGGACTAAACACTGTTTTTTACTGTATTCAGTCCGTTAGAAAGGTTAGTCAAGTCCATATTTATATATTTAAAGTCGATATTTTAATGAACGCAAATCAATTAGCGATATTATTTTAACTTTAACCAATAAAAGGCTGATCGAAGTTTAATAATCTAATATATAAAATTCTCGTGTCACAATGTTCGTTCCCGTACTCCTCCGAAACGGCTTGACCGATTCTCCTGAAATTTTGTGGCCATATTGAGTAGGTCTGAGAATCGGCAAACATCTATTTTGAGAGGTTTTCGTCGTCGGTCGAAGGTTTTGGGGTCGTAAAATATTTCTTGAGTAATCATTAGTTTTCAATACAAACACTATATTAAACTAAGAAAATTTTTGTTGCCACTTACTGAAAATATAACTGACATGATTAATTGCTATATTAGTTATAAAATTAATTTAATCCAATAATATTACAAAGCGAAAAGTCTGCAGGGCTTTTAATAAGAATGTGTCTAAAATATTGCATTAGATCAGTGAGCATAATTAAAACCCGAAACAAAATTAAATTGTTTCATAACTGGGGATACTGTTGTCAAATAGGTTAGCATTCCTGAGTGCTTTCGACACTATAAAAATACGTGTAAAAATTGACGATTCAAAAGTGTGTTTATAAAGACCTACTTGATTGAAGATATTTTGAGTTTGGCAAGTGACTTCAGTCGCACGGGGCCATAATAATGGTTTTCCGATATCTGATGTAATCTAACTGAATGATATTTTAAAATATTGAATTGAAGCAGGAAACTAATATAAATTATTCATATGTATTATATACATGTTGTTCATATATTCCAGTTCACGAGACTTATGAATTGTAACGAATTTTTAAAAGAAGCTAGCTTACTCTTAAAAATATTAATTTACAGTCGAAGCTTAATATCAAATACTCATATTACACATAAAAGCTACTGGTATTTTTTCCTGCGGTGCAGGTGGGTTGTTAAAAATGACTCACAAATGCAATAAATATATATTATTCACGATGAATGAAAATATATTTAATTTGTACACAATAGAATTATGTTGTTAGCACGTTTTGCTAAGTTAATAAAATTTTATTGCGACGTTAGTTATTAGGTTGCAGAAGCACTTGTAATCAAACAAATTATAAAAAGGATTTACTTAACAAAAGAATGATGAATACAATGCTTTTTGGAGTGGTAACCATGGTAAAAACTGTGGTCAGCGTTTGTAATGAGGTCAAAGAGTAGAGTTTCTTTATAATTAAGTAATTTAAATATGAATACTTGTCAAGTCACCTTGTAGTGCTTTGACTGACTCGTGTATCGTAGGGACAAAGGTGGCTTTTATGTATTTATTTAAGGCCGAAGCTAAAATACAGCACACTTAATTAATTCTTACATCTAACAATCTCTTATATATTGTCAAAATATGTAACATTCAGTTAAGAAAATTATTAATTTGGGAGATACAGCGCGAACTGAACGTGTTTTGACGAAGGCTACTTCACGAAGGAACCTACATACCACCTGATCTGGAGGAAAATATCAGGGGCGGATAAGCTTAGCATGCATTACTGTAATCATTTTCACCCCATATTTTAAAGATCCCGTTTGGGGTGATCATAATAACCTGTAATCCCCAGTAAGATATAGTAGGAATACTGTACTCGGTTTGCTTCGTGATTTACTTAAAGTAACATCATTTATACAATGTTTTGAAATTCGTGTAGGTCTTAGTATTGACAAAACTGAACATGGTAGAATTTATAAGTATTAAAAGAAATCGGTGACTCAATTACATTTTGTTTTAGTGACATCTGCCATCTGTCCAAATAGATTAAAAATATTGCACTGGGCACACAGTTGTATGTAAATGTTTCCTTAAATAGTTTTTGTAGTTTATTTTTAATTCTACAATTACTTAACTTTGCTATTAATTTTAAATTGATTAGAGGCCACCCTAATGACGTCCATCGGTCGTTTGAAGTAATGAATGATAAAACTTTAGAATTGTAGTATAGATACAGATATGGATGTGGTGTCAAATACTTTATAATATATGGGATCTCTTATTATAATATGTATTACTTAAGTAGAGAAGTTTAAACTATTCTGGATAACTATGATTAACATAAGAACCGATCAGCCTCCTCACTATCATCTTTTAAATCTTCTTTTTCGAAAGCATTTGTTGTCCGTATCTAATTTGATTTTTCATATATTTAGATTTGAATTAGCTTATTTTTCCTGTTTTACTTAATTTAATGTATGTTGTGTTTGGTTTTTTTGTATATTTCGCACACTTTGCACCTGTCAAATTGTATTTAAGGTATTCTTTTGTTGTGTGGAAGTTGTTAATGTTGTGTGTTGCCTGGAAGAGATCGCTTATTAGCGATAAGACCGCCCGTAGCTCTTATACTAACATCTATTAACATAATCTACTTCTACTGTTTAAGTGCAATAAAGTGTGAATAAATAAATTATTAATAATTTCAGGAGTCCTTAGCAGAATGGGAGCGTGGTCTGGACATGCCGCCAGAGGCGTTAGGCCGCAAGTGGAGCCAAAGGAGTGCGCACGCGCAGCGGACATCCAACGACCAAACCGTCACCTCCACCAATACCACTGATGCTTGCAAACTTATAATTGTAAGTAGCTTTATCCAAAGAAAGAACTTCTCAATTCTCATGTCATACGCATAAATGTATAAATATAACATTTTTGATGAAGATTATTTGTGTCCCACCACCGTTAATTGCTCATATCCTGATGCGACAGAGACGAACAAGCGGGATCAAAATTTATTCAGTTAAGGCAGTTATACAATTGAGGTGGTTTAAAAGACTTTACGATTTAAAAAAAAGAGAAAGTAGAGGCCCAATTATCCCTCTAAGAGAGATTTAATTGGTCAGGTCAAATAGTGCCCTACTATACACTCTTGTTTATAGATTGTGGTGGTGGACTGCACTCTTGTTTATAGATTTTTGTTTAACGTCCTTTCACCAACAGTTATAAAGCGAGTGTTTATTAATTGAGTTTCCCGAACGAAGGTTAATTGGTGTTAACGCGGGCAATTGGCCAACCTTCCAGATGTTTCCGCGACAGATTGTAAACAATGTAATTTATTATAACTTATTGAATCATTATGTCTCCTTGAGACTGGTTTTTATGTAATATTTTACTATCTGATAGTTGTTATCTAATTACCATCCTAGATCCGTGGATTCGGCCTATTCACAAATGAGTTAACTATGACACAAAATACGATGAGAGAGAATTTCTTAACAGATAACATATTAAATACAAAGATGAAAACAAGGCCAATGTGGGGTTTAGATATTAAATATAACAGAAGGCTTAAATATACAAGAATAAAAAATAATATGACAAAGTGAGGTATTTCAAGTGAAGAACGAATATTGTATGTGTGTTATAGTGTTGCTGTGGGAGTGAGTGAGGTGAATTCTTTGATGATCCACCTCACTGAAAATATGAATATATTCTGAAATTAATGGTTTAATTAGTTTCTATTTAAATTCCAGTACATAGAAAATAAGCCAATATGGAAGTTGTCATTGTGTGGAGGTAACGCAGCGGCGGTGGCGGCGCGGGCTGGTACCAAGCTTCTACCACCAAAGATCAAGATAGTGTGGAACCCTCCCACCACTCACTACCATCACACTGAGAAGCTGCGGCTGGTGGTCACGTCTGTCAACAGTGGTAGGTTGATGATGCGATTCAATTAGGAATAAGACCGTCTATGAAAGTACGATTTGCGAAGTTACTTGTTTAGTATAACTTAGGTTTTAAGTTAAATTTGGTATTATTTCACTGAAATGATCATTTCTAAAACGTCAAAAATTGTAACAAAAAGTCTTTAACCATTCTATATCTTATAATAACCTTATAAATTATACTTAAGGACATTTACAGGGTCCATGTGAGTACGTCGTCGGACTTTACCCCTAAAAGCTCTTTAAAATTTGACCTTTTGCAGGTGCAGTTTGTAATAACGACACTCAGTTCACTTGCGGTGGGACAAGCCTTTGTATATCTTCCTATCTCGTGTGTGATGGGGTCAGACATTGTCCGGGAGGCGAAGATGAGGACGCGACCGCCTGCTCACACCGCCGGGACTCCCCACTCCTAGAGGTGTTGAGGCGGATAGCGGCTAGGAACCAGGAGTTTTTGGGTCTGGACCAGCCCGATGGGATAACGAAGCCGTCTGTTATAAGTATGTGTTTGTTATATTCATTTAAGCGTACATTAGTACTATTATAAATATTGTCCTTCCTTAAAATGCTGGACCATGGTTGATTCTTAAATAAGAATATTGTACTGTTTTAAATATAGCGAACTTCATGTATACACATAAAATAAATCATTTTGTTAACGTCACAATGTTTAATTCTCAGTGAAGATCAGCGAGAACGAGACGAAGACGAACGCGTTCGTGGAGTTCGCCAACTCCCTCCACCCGTACGGGCCTTGGTCCTACATTGTGGTGGGGATGATCGGGTGCGCTGTCATACTCATCTTCTGTCTCGCTTGGGGTAAGTCCGTCATAGTCGTGTTACTATGTCATCTGTCACCTTTTACATTCTAGTTTATTTAAAGCCCCGCATGTGTAAGTGATGGTCTCTGTGAATTTGAAAGAGACAGCAGACAATATATCGAAACCAGTTGTCAATTGTCGTTAGCAATCCGATGTTTAACAGACATTTTAAGTTTTTTTTTCTAATGTTTCTCTGTCGACACTTTGCAGAATGCTGTTGCGTGCGTTCCAAGCCGTCGGAGACGCCGCTGAACATTCCGCCCTCGTGCGTGGACCTGTCGCCTTCGGTGGCCATGACCGCTTCGTCCCAGATGTTCTCTAACCCCCTACCTTCCCCCCCGGAGTACGAACCTCCCCCGTCCTACTCCTCCCTCTTCCCCCGCGCCTTTAAGACGTCTCCGTCGCCGGTTCCCCACTGCTCCCACCAGGAGCCAGATTAGGACACGCCAAATTAGATGTCTGGGTGCGAATTGGGATTTTTACCTTAATGTTTGGGAACTGAGCTCCCTCAGTGTCAACTAAGTCTCTCGTCTGGGAGGTTTCGACAGATGGGAGAGTTAGTTCGCGCTTAGACTTAGTCAACCTGCCGAATTAACACTCAACAGTATTTGATGAAATTTTCAGATTTTTTGACAACTATAATATAATGTTCAATAGATATATCTAATTATTTAACTTACAAAGTATGTTTATCTCATTGAAAATCGTAATTTGAACCCAGAGTAGTTATGTAAGATACTCGGATAGTCAACGGGTTAGATTTTAATGAAAAGTTGTAATCAAATTATTAAAATACGTTCGCGTCTTGCGTTAAACTATTAAATATTTTTCTCTTTGTATAACTGTTTGACGGTATGAGACAAAACCCCGAAAGCCTATGAATTTACGGGTTTACGAATTGACAATAACGCCATCTATTGACAAAAACTCAAAAGCTTTTAATGTTTCGTAAAAGTACAATATTATGTTTTATAAGTTTTGGGACCAACGAGAATACACTGTGCCTTGTAGTTATTATTAACTATGTACTGACATATATGACAATTCCATTTCTATTCTTTAGAAATCTTAAAAGGGTGACCCCAGACAAGCTAAAAGTACAAAATCCGTGAAAAAAGATGAACGTATTATGCGTGAACGCTTATTGTCCATACCAGAGACAAACCACTCAGATATAAATAAAACAATGCTCGTCTGGCCCCACCCTAAAACTGAAATTTGTATAGTATACTGAAAGATACGACGAGATTCCTTAGACTTGCTAAATATCCTTGTGTAGAACACAGAACTCACACTGAATGCTTAGTCTCTGAATTTAACCCTTAAGGTACGGCCTCATGGACGACGCTCGATTACAGCAACTGCTCTCACGTGGTTCACTCTTTTTTTAAAACCTTCAAGAAAGAGCTTATCATTTCACAAAACTGGAGAAGTAACGAGGAGTTTGCCCCCTCTTTGCCCCCCTCTTTTATAAAAGAACGCATGCATGAGGCCGTACCTTTATAATGTTTTGAATAATTGAATTCCTTAGTATACTCTGAATTCTCAGCCCAGAGTGACAATACATTCTGAGAACTCACCTTAGCCTAAAGCTAGCTTGTCCGTTGAATTTTAATTCATATGCCCTTTGATTATCAGTGTCTAGATAACGTTACGTCAAAAGGGCAACTAAAGAGGTATGTGTGCGAATGATCTAATGTGTTCATACAGAGTGATAAACAAATACGAGCGAAAAGTTTGTGTAGTCGCTCTGTTCTACTCTATGGTCCAATATAAACCAAATTTGCGAACTCTAGTTTATGTATTAATTGCTTTATCTTTGATAAGCGTTATTAATTTCTTTAAATTGCCTTCGTGTTTGGAATACGCCTAAAATCAAACAAAACCACATTTATTTGTTTGACGTTTGACATATTGAGAATGCGTTAAAGAATGTTAACTACAAATCATTTCTTGTTACCTTATCTGTATAATCGCGTAGGGAGCATCCAGAAATTATAATTTCCATTATTGTTATTTAAACTAGTCTTATTAAAAGTTATATTAAATTGTTTTAAGTTAATTAAGTCTAAACATCAAAAGAGAAATAAATACTTTTTCAAATACAATTATGGTTTTCTTTAAACACCAGACCCTAATACAAAATTTTTTACACCAAGCTCATAGCTTAATCTATGACAGAATTAACAATTTCTTGTTACATTGTTTAAATATAATCATTCCTAAAACTTTAAAATAAACAACATGCAGAAAAAATTTAAACTATGACTAAACTAACAATTCCTGAGTTTCAACCGCTGCCAATAGATGTCACTGATCTTACGTAAAATTTCATTTTTAGAAATAATAAATCTATAACATTCTTTTTTTCACAATATCATATACGCTGCAAGATCAATATTTAAGTTTCTAATTTTTATCTAATATGAAATTAAATAAGAGTTTTTACAACCAAGTGCCATCTAGTGTACTCTTTAAACATGTCCTGCACATTCAAACCACAGTTAAATGCAAGAAGTATATATATATAATCTGTGATGTATAGAGTTTAGAAAAAGCTGGGATAAACAAAAGAACATGCTTTATTGATTATTTTATTCATCAATAAATTTAATATTGTAATATATACTGTTCAAAATTACTAATTAAATCACTATATTTTGAATTTTATTATTACGTTTTGGTTTTATGATTGTTACTATAAATAAATCTCTTAAAAAGCAATGTTGTAAAAAGGACTTCTGAGTAAGTAAATACGAGTTTGACAAAATAGGTGTAGTAGTCTGTGATCAGCTCACCCTTGCCGCTCACGGCTCAGCTGTCAGCTAAAAGTTCAGTCATATTTTAACTGTCGTGGTTATTTACCGTGTTAATGGTGCGAATTGTTATTTCGATCGTAACAAATTTTTACATTATTGTCTAAATTGTTTTTAACGTGCTACCTTTTTGTGCTATAACAAAATAAAAAAACTTACATTCAGTTTTTTTATTTGTTTCACAAGTTGTATCTTATGTGATTGTGTTACTTACGGGACTTAAAAAGTTTGTTTATTGTTAAGTTTTGTTCTTTTCGCTATTTGGAATCTTATTGGATATGAGTGCAGCAGCTAGATAAAAGGTAAATTATAGAATTCTGCTTAGTTTAGTTCCTATGTTTAGCGGTAAGCAACAGGTCTCCATATTGTGGTTTTGAAAATGCAAATGGATCGAACTTCCGTTACTCCATTATCGATTTAGTGTTACAAGTACCAATTAGAATTTTATAATTCAATTTAAAAATGATTCTGGTTTATTTCGAGTCAATTTCATTTCTATTAATGAATTTTTCAAAAACTAAAATATTTTTTGTAAATATTTAAGTGGTTAAAAGTGCTGTCAAGTGCAGCAGGTGTTTTTTTTATTAACGTCTACCTAATATGGTTGGTTAAAATCCGTTACTATAAAAAAACCTACTGTTTTTTTTTTAATTTGGTCTACTGAACACATATGGCTGGTTATACAAATCTCAAAGTAGTCATAATTATATAATATGTTTTGTTATTAATTTAAAAAAGGGCTTCCTGCCAATAATTTTGTTATTACTTTATTTAAATAATCTTCTGCATGTCTCCGAAACGTATTTCTGAGTTACGTTTTGTGCTACAATAGTTATGTATATGTAAACATACAGAAAATAATACGTAGTTATTTTACATATATTTTTTTACGTCGTCCTTCCATATTTCTCATTATGTTAGGCATCGTAATATGTGTCTTATTTTATTCTTTATAACAGTTGATTAAAATCATAAATGCTTAAGTCAAATGTGCACCATCAAGCACTGTTAGGCGTTACTTAATGAAAGTTATAAATTGTGATATTTATCTACCTAAATTGCTAGTTAGATATCTACTAAGTTTCTACGGTGACAGTATATTATTATGTAGTGTTATTGTAGCGTAACGAGATATAAAATATACATCGCGGTAGCCCAGGGCATCTAGGTACGCTAGATATTGGTAGGAATATGAAAGTGAACCACATAGGGTCTCCGAGATACATATACCACGGTACCACCTGAGGTTATTTTGCAGCCGGTTCTAAACCACCTGGAGTGTGTTGGGCCGTAGTTCTGTTATGGCGGTAAACTCTTAAATTAATTTTTACCTAGTTATGAACGAATTTAAACGACTTGAATCTTTTCACTAATGATCGCTTGAAAGAAATTGCTCTCGAAAGAGCGCCTATTACAGTATATAATTTTATTTTTATTTTCTCGTATCAAAATTGTCTGTACGAACTAAACACAGTATAAATCAATTCTCTGTTCTGTGTAATTTTTGAGATATAAATAAAAACAATTGAAACGATTAAAATTATAAGTTTGAAATCTAGGTCGCTACACAGTTCTCGTCTGATTACAGTCACGGTCGAATTGAACATCACAAAAGTACTTCAAGTCCAGAATTTTGTAGATTTACTGAACTATAAAACACGTAGCACATTTGCATATACATAATGCTTAATGGATATTTGTATACATGAAACTAAAGAATTATTCGCCAAGCTTAATACTAAATTCAAGGTCGTTTAAATCCCGGCTGTTTACAAATGGATTTTTAATTATATATGGGCAATTAACACTAGCTGCTACGGTCAAGGCAAATATTAAATCACAGTTTTATTTGTAATATAAATAAAAAAATGTGGAAATAATTTAAAAGTTGTGGATACTTCGCTTATCTGCACAGATTTAAGTGCATGGTGAACCCAACATGGTCCTGTAACAGATCGACTAGTGAGACAATATTGACAGTTTGCCCAAGTACCAAAACTATTGACACGACTTTGATTGCTGAGTAGTTAAAGTGACGGTGGACAATCTGACAGACCTTACATAGGTGTAGCGAAGGATGCGGTTAAAATTTATAAGACATAGACAAAGAGTGCTGATGACTAATAAGGACTGTTCCTATACAGAAGATATAGTAAAAACACTTATAATAAAAAAATAGATATATTTCTGTATCAAATCTTTAAAAACAACATATGAAAATCACACATTCTAAGATGATTTTGGCATTGCAATTTGAACTTACAATAATACCCATAGAAATGAAAAGCAAAAAGCTTTCATTACAAATTAATATTCGAAAAGACTTTTTCCCCAACCATAAAGCGGATACAGCCAAAACCTGTGTGTGCTTTTAAATCAATCAGCTTCGCAAACCGAAGCTGGTCTGTCAAGTCGTGATTATCACTATACAATAGTATTACCACAAACGGCAAACGAAAGTTGTGATACTGAAACAGTTTCCACAATGCAGAAGTAGATGAAGTGTGGAGAAATCTTTAGCTTCCTTGTAAGGAATGAAATCTTTGTGTACGCATCGGAATCGTAATTTCTAAACAACGCAGGGTTGCCAAAAGGTAATCCTTTCATTCGTGTAAATAATTTATAACTAATTTGAGACACATCTTTGAAAATATTTATATCAATGAACCGAATGACAAAAGCCGAATGACCTTCATAAGAGGACATTGTGTAAATTCTGTTTTTTTAGACTGTTAAGTACTGTATTGGTAGACCCTAGCGGATGAGGCTTGGCCATGTAAGACGTATGGAGAAGACCCGAAGGCTCTTTGAATGGAGACTGACTGAGCATAACTCAAGGCTGACCCCCAATGAGAGGCTGACCTTCAAAAGACCACTTGATTGGCTGATGATGATGGACCATAGAACTACAATAAAAAGTACTATCTGAAATGTGTTTCATGAAATAAATCGATATAATTCTCAATCAAAGCTGTGTGCGAAGTGCAATATGTGAATGGTAACCCTAGATAAATAGCTCCATGGCTAGACTAAAAATACATGTGTTGCATAAAACCAGCTTTTGCTATTATTAGAAATAGCCTTAGTTTCCTTGTAAGGTATATTTTACCGTTAGGACTTGTTTTTATTATTGTTAACTGTTTGTAACCCTTTAGTTTTTACCGATTCTTATAATGGGACTAAACACTGTTTTTTACTGTATTCAGTCCGTTAGAAAGGTTAGTCAAGTCCATATTTATATATTTAAAGTCGATATTTTAATGAACGCAAATCAATTAGCGATATTATTTTAACTTTAACCAATAAAAGGCTGATCGAAGTTTAATAATCTAATATATAAAATTCTCGTGTCACAATGTTCGTTCCCGTACTCCTCCGAAACGGCTTGACCGATTCTCCTGAAATTTTGTGGCCATATTGAGTAGGTCTGAGAATCGGCAAACATCTATTTTGAGAGGTTTTCGTCGTCGGTCGAAGGTTTTGGGGTCGTAAAATATTTCTTGAGTAATCATTAGTTTTCAATACAAACACTATATTAAACTAAGAAAATTTTTGTTGCCACTTACTGAAAATATAACTGACATGATTAATTGCTATATTAGTTATAAAATTAATTTAATCCAATAATATTACAAAGCGAAAAGTCTGCAGGGCTTTTAATAAGAATGTGTCTAAAATATTGCATTAGATCAGTGAGCATAATTAAAACCCGAAACAAAATTAAATTGTTTCATAACTGGGGATACTGTTGTCAAATAGGTTAGCATTCCTGAGTGCTTTCGACACTATAAAAATACGTGTAAAAATTGACGATTCAAAAGTGTGTTTATAAAGACCTACTTGATTGAAGATATTTTGAGTTTGGCAAGTGACTTCAGTCGCACGGGGCCATAATAATGGTTTTCCGATATCTGATGTAATCTAACTGAATGATATTTTAAAATATTGAATTGAAGCAGGAAACTAATATAAATTATTCATATGTATTATATACATGTTGTTCATATATTCCAGTTCACGAGACTTATGAATTGTAACGAATTTTTAAAAGAAGCTAGCTTACTCTTAAAAATATTAATTTACAGTCGAAGCTTAATATCAAATACTCATATTACACATAAAAGCTACTGGTATTTTTTCCTGCGGTGCAGGTGGGTTGTTAAAAATGACTCACAAATGCAATAAATATATATTATTCACGATGAATGAAAATATATTTAATTTGTACACAATAGAATTATGTTGTTAGCACGTTTTGCTAAGTTAATAAAATTTTATTGCGACGTTAGTTATTAGGTTGCAGAAGCACTTGTAATCAAACAAATTATAAAAAGGATTTACTTAACAAAAGAATGATGAATACAATGCTTTTTGGAGTGGTAACCATGGTAAAAACTGTGGTCAGCGTTTGTAATGAGGTCAAAGAGTAGAGTTTCTTTATAATTAAGTAATTTAAATATGAATACTTGTCAAGTCACCTTGTAGTGCTTTGACTGACTCGTGTATCGTAGGGACAAAGGTGGCTTTTATGTATTTATTTAAGGCCGAAGCTAAAATACAGCACACTTAATTAATTCTTACATCTAACAATCTCTTATATATTGTCAAAATATGTAACATTCAGTTAAGAAAATTATTAATTTGGGAGATACAGCGCGAACTGAACGTGTTTTGACGAAGGCTACTTCACGAAGGAACCTACATACCACCTGATCTGGAGGAAAATATCAGGGGCGGATAAGCTTAGCATGCATTACTGTAATCATTTTCACCCCATATTTTAAAGATCCCGTTTGGGGTGATCATAATAACCTGTAATCCCCAGTAAGATATAGTAGGAATACTGTACTCGGTTTGCTTCGTGATTTACTTAAAGTAACATCATTTATACAATGTTTTGAAATTCGTGTAGGTCTTAGTATTGACAAAACTGAACATGGTAGAATTTATAAGTATTAAAAGAAATCGGTGACTCAATTACATTTTGTTTTAGTGACATCTGCCATCTGTCCAAATAGATTAAAAATATTGCACTGGGCACACAGTTGTATGTAAATGTTTCCTTAAATAGTTTTTGTAGTTTATTTTTAATTCTACAATTACTTAACTTTGCTATTAATTTTAAATTGATTAGAGGCCACCCTAATGACGTCCATCGGTCGTTTGAAGTAATGAATGATAAAACTTTAGAATTGTAGTATAGATACAGATATGGATGTGGTGTCAAATACTTTATAATATATGGGATCTCTTATTATAATATGTATTACTTAAGTAGAGAAGAAGAAGTTTAAACTATTCTGGATAACTATGATTAACATAAGAACCGATCAGCCTCCTCACTATCATCTTTTAAATCTTCTTTTTCGAAAGCATTTGTTGTCCGTATCTAATTTGATTTTTCATATATTTAGATTTGAATTAGCTTATTTTTCCTGTTTTACTTAATTTAATGTATGTTGTGTTTGGTTTTTTTGTATATTTCGCACACTTTGCACCTGTCAAATTGTATTTAAGGTATTCTTTTGTTGTGTGGAAGTTGTTAATGTTGTGTGTTGCCTGGAAGAGATCGCTTATTAGCGATAAGACCGCCCGTAGCTCTTATACTAACATCTATTAACATAATCTACTTCTACTGTTTAAGTGCAATAAAGTGTGAATAAATAAATTATTAATAATTTCAGGAGTCCTTAGCAGAATGGGAGCGTGGTCTGGACATGCCGCCAGAGGCGTTAGGCCGCAAGTGGAGCCAAAGGAGTGCGCACGCGCAGCGGACATCCAACGACCAAACCGTCACCTCCACCAATACCACTGATGCTTGCAAACTTATAATTGTAAGTAGCTTTATCCAAAGAAAGAACTTCTCAATTCTCATGTCATACGCATAAATGTATAAATATAACATTTTTGATGAAGATTATTTGTGTCCCACCACCGTTAATTGCTCATATCCTGATGCGACAGAGACGAACAAGCGGGATCAAAATTTATTCAGTTAAGGCAGTTATACAATTGACTTTTAAACCACAAAGACTTTACGATTTAAAAAAAAGAGAAAGTAGAGGCCCAATTATCCCTCTAAGAGAGATTTAATTGGTCAGGTCAAATAGTGCCCTACTATACACTCTTGTTTATAGATTGTGGTGGTGGACTGCACTCTTGTTTATAGATTGTGATGGTGGACTGCACTCTTGTTTATAGATTGTGGTGGTGGACTGCACTCTTGTTTATAGATTGTGGTGGTGGATTGCACTCTTGTTTATAGATTGTGGTGGTGGACTGCACTCTTGTTTATAGATTGTGATGGTGGACTGCACTCTTGTTTATAGGTTGTGGTGGTGGACTGCACTATTGTTTATAGATTTTTGTTTAACGTCCTTTCACCAACAGTTATAAAGCGAGTGTTTATTAATTGAGTTTCCCGAACGAAGGTTAATTGGTGTTAACGCGGGCAATTGGCCAACCTTCCAGATGTTTCCGCGACAGATTGTAAACAATGTAATTTATTATAACTTATTGAATCATTATGTCTCCTTGAGACTGGTTTTTATGTAATATTTTACTATCTGATAGTTGTTATCTAATTACCATCCTAGATCCGTGGATTCGGCCTATTCACAAATGAGTTAACTATGACACAAAATACGATGAGAGAGAATTTCTTAACAGATAACATATTAAATACAAAGATGAAAACAAGGCCAATGTGGGGTTTAGATATTAAATATAACAGAAGGCTTAAATATACAAGAATAAAAAATAATATGACAAAGTGAGGTATTTCAAGTGAAGAACGAATATTGTATGTGTGTTATAGTGTTGCTGTGGGAGTGAGTGAGGTGAATTCTTTGATGATCCACCTCACTGAAAATATGAATATATTCTGAAATTAATGGTTTAATTAGTTTCTATTTAAATTCCAGTACATAGAAAATAAGCCAATATGGAAGTTGTCATTGTGTGGAGGTAACGCAGCGGCGGTGGCGGCGCGGGCTGGTACCAAGCTTCTACCACCAAAGATCAAGATAGTGTGGAACCCTCCCACCACTCACTACCATCACACTGAGAAGCTGCGGCTGGTGGTCACGTCTGTCAACAGTGGTAGGTTGATGATGCGATTCAATTAGGAATAAGACCGTCTATGAAAGTACGATTTGCGAAGTTACTTGTTTAGTATAACTTAGGTTTTAAGTTAAATTTGGTATTATTTCACTGAAATGATCATTTCTAAAACGTCAAAAATTGTAACAAAAAGTCTTTAACCATTCTATATCTTATAATCACCTTATAAATTATACTTAAGGACATTTACAGGGTCCATGTGAGTACGTCGTCGGACTTTACCCCTAAAAGCTCTTTAAAATTTGACCTTTTGCAGGTGCAGTTTGTAATAACGACACTCAGTTCACTTGCGGTGGGACAAGCCTTTGTATATCTTCCTATCTCGTGTGTGATGGGGTCAGACATTGTCCGGGAGGCGAAGATGAGGACGCGACCGCCTGCTCACACCGCCGGGACTCCCCACTCCTAGAGGTGTTGAGGCGGATAGCGGCTAGGAACCAGGAGTTTTTGGGTCTGGACCAGCCCGATGGGATAACGAAGCCGTCTGTTATAAGTATGTGTTTGTTATATTCATTTAAGCGTACATTAGTACTATTATAAATATTGTCCTTCCTTAAAATGCTGGACCATGGTTGATTCTTAAATAAGAATATTGTACTGTTTTAAATATAGCGAACTTCATGTATACACATAAAATAAATCATTTTGTTAACGTCACAATGTTTAATTCTCAGTGAAGATCAGCGAGAACGAGACGAAGACGAACGCGTTCGTGGAGTTCGCCAACTCCCTCCACCCGTACGGGCCTTGGTCCTACATTGTGGTGGGGATGATCGGGTGCGCTGTCATACTCATCTTCTGTCTCGCTTGGGGTAAGTCCGTCATAGTCGTGTTACTATGTCATCTGTCACCTTTTACATTCTAGTTTATTTAAAGCCCCGCATGTGTAAGTGATGGTCTCTGTGAATTTGAAAGAGACAGCAGACAATATATCGAAACCAGTTGTCAATTGTCGTTAGCAATCCGATGTTTAACAGACATTTTAAGTTTTTTTTTCTAATGTTTCTCTGTCGACACTTTGCAGAATGCTGTTGCGTGCGTTCCAAGCCGTCGGAGACGCCGCTGAACATTCCGCCCTCGTGCGTGGACCTGTCGCCTTCGGTGGCCATGACCGCTTCGTCCCAGATGTTCTCTAACCCCCTACCTTCCCCCCCGGAGTACGAACCTCCCCCGTCCTACTCCTCCCTCTTCCCCCGCGCCTTTAAGACGTCTCCGTCGCCGGTTCCCCACTGCTCCCACCAGGAGCCAGATTAGGACACGCCAAATTAGATGTCTGGGTGCGAATTGGGATTTTTACCTTAATGTTTGGGAACTGAGCTCCCTCAGTGTCAACTAAGTCTCTCGTCTGGGAGGTTTCGACAGATGGGAGAGTTAGTTCGCGCTTAGACTTAGTCAACCTGCCGAATTAACACTCAACAGTATTTGATGAAATTTTCAGATTTTTTGACAACTATAATATAATGTTCAATAGATATATCTAATTATTTAACTTACAAAGTATGTTTATCTCATTGAAAATCGTAATTTGAACCCAGAGTAGTTATGTAAGATACTCGGATAGTCAACGGGTTAGATTTTAATGAAAAGTTGTAATCAAATTATTAAAATACGTTCGCGTCTTGCGTTAAACTATTAAATATTTTTCTCTTTGTATAACTGTTTGACGGTATGAGACAAAACCCCGAAAGCCTATGAATTTACGGGTTTACGAATTGACAATAACGCCATCTATTGACAAAAACTCAAAAGCTTTTAATGTTTCGTAAAAGTACAATATTATGTTTTATAAGTTTTGGGACCAACGAGAATACACTGTGCCTTGTAGTTATTATTAACTATGTACTGACATATATGACAATTCCATTTCTATTCTTTAGAAATCTTAAAAGGGTGACCCCAGACAAGCTAAAAATACAAAATCCGTGAAAAAAGATGAACGTATTATGCGTGAACGCTTATTGTCCATACCAGAGACAAACCACTCAGATATAAATAAAACAATGCTCGTCTGGCCCCACCCTAAAACTGAAATTTGTATAGTATACTGAAAGATACGACGAGATTCCTTAGACTTGCTAAATATCCTTGTGTAGAACACAGAACTCACACTGAATGCTTAGTCTCTGAATTTAACCCTTAAGGTACGGCCTCATGGACGACGCTCGATTACAGCAACTGCTCTCACGTGGTTCACTCTTTTTTTAAAACCTTCAAGAAAGAGCTTATCATTTCACAAAACTGGAGAAGTAACGAGGAGTTTGCCCCCTCTTTGCCCCCCTCTTTTATAAAAGAACGCATGCATGAGGCCGTACCTTTATAATGTTTTGAATAATTGAATTCCTTAGTATACTCTGAATTCTCAGCCCAGAGTGACAATACATTCTGAGAACTCACCTTAGCCTAAAGCTAGCTTGTCCGTTGAATTTTAATTCATATGCCCTTTGATTATCAGTGTCTAGATAACGTTACGTCAAAAGGGCAACTAAAGAGGTATGTGTGCGAATGATCTAATGTGTTCATACAGAGTGATAAACAAATACGAGCGAAAAGTTTGTGTAGTCGCTCTGTTCTACTCTATGGTCCAATATAAACCAAATTTGCGAACTCTAGTTTATGTATTAATTGCTTTATCTAGACACAGAATCAAATATAACTCTTTGATAAGCGTTATTAATTTCTTTAAATTGCCTTCGTGTTTGGAATACGCCTAAAATCAAACAAAACCACATTTATTTGTTTGACGTTTGACATATTGAGAATGCGTTAAAGAATGTTAACTACAAATCATTTCTTGTTACCTTATCTGTATAATCGCGTAGGGAGCATCCAGAAATTATAATTTCCATTATTGTTATTTAAACTAGTCTTATTAAAAGTTATATTAAATTGTTTTAAGTTAATTAAGTCTAAACATCAAAAGAGAAATAAATACTTTTTCAAATACAATTATGGTTTTCTTTAAACACCAGACCCTAATACAAAATTTTTTACACCAAGCTCATAGCTTAATCTATGACAGAATTAACAATTTCTTGTTACATTGTTTAAATATAATCATTCCTAAAACTTTAAAATAAACAACATGCAGAAAAAATTTAAACTATGACTAAACTAACAATTCCTGAGTTTCAACCGCTGCCAATAGATGTCACTGATCTTACGTAAAATTTCATTTTTAGAAATAATAAATCTATAACATTCTTTTTTTCACAATATCATATACGCTGCAAGATCAATATTTAAGTTTCTAATTTTTATCTAATATGAAATTAAATAAGAGTTTTTACAACCAAGTGCCATCTAGTGTACTCTTTAAACATGTCCTGCACATTCAAACCACAGTTAAATGCAAGAAGTATATATATATAATCTGTGATGTATAGAGTTTAGAAAAAGCTGGGATAAACAAAAGAACATGCTTTATTGATTATTTTATTCATCAATAAATTTAATATTGTAATATATACTGTTCAAAATTACTAATTAAATCACTATATTTTGAATTTTATTATTACGTTTTGGTTTTATGATTGTTACTATAAATAAATCTCTTAAAAAGCAAAGTTGAAATGAAAATGCAAATGTTGTAAAAAGGACTTCTGAGTAAGTAAATACGAGTTTGACAAAATAGGTGTAGTAGTCTGTGATCAGCTCACCCTTGCCGCTCACGGCTCAGCTGTCAGCTAAAAGTTCAGTCATATTTTAACTGTCGTGGTTATTTACCGTGTTAATGGTGCGAATTGTTATTTCGATCGTAACAAATTTTTACATTATTGTCTAAATTGTTTTTAACGTGCTACCTTTTTGTGCTATAACAAAATAAAAAAACTTACATTCAGTTTTTTTATTTGTTTCACAAGTAGTATCTTATGTGATTGTGTTACTTACGGGACTTTAAAAGTTTGTTTATTGTTAAGTTTTATTCTTTTCGCTATTTGGAATCTTATTGGATATGAGTGCAGCAGCTAGATAAAAGGTAAATTTTAGAATTCTGCTTAGTTTAGTTCCTATGTTTAGCGGTAAGCAACAGGTCTCCATATTGTGGTTTTGAAAATGCAAATGGATCGAACTTCCGTTACTCCATTATCGATTTAGTGTTACAAGTACCAATTAGAATTTTATAATTCAATTTAAAAATGATTCTGGTTTATTTCGAGTCAATTTCATTTCTATTAATGAATTTTTCAAAAACTAAAATATTTTTTGTAAATATTTAAGTGGTTAAAAGTGCTGTCAAGTGCAGCAGGTGTTTTTTTTATTAACGTCTACCTAATATGGTTGGTTAAAATCCGTTACTATAAAAAAAGCTACTGTTTTTTTTAATTTGGTCTACTGAACACATATGGCTGGTTATACAAATCTCAAAGTAGTCATAATTATATAATATGTTTTGTTATTAATTTAAAAAAGGGCTTCCTGCCAATAATTTTGTTATTACTTTATTTTAATAACCTTCTGCATGTCTCCGAAACGTATTTCTACGTTCTAGTTACGTTTTGTGCTACAATAGTTATGTATATGTAAACATACAGAAAATAATACGTAGTTATTTTACATATATTTTTTTACGTCGTCCTTACATATTTCTCATTATGTTAGGCATCGTAATATGTGTCTTATTTTATTCTTTATAACAGTTGATTAAAATCATAAATGCTTAAGTCAAATGTGCACCATCAAGCACTGTTAGGCGTTACTTAATGAAAGTTATAAATTGTGATATTTATCTACCTAAATTGCTAGTTAGATATCTACTAAGTTTCTACGGTGACAGTATATTATTATGTAGTGTTATTGTAGCGTAACGAGATATAAAATATACATCGCGGTAGCCCAGGGCATCTAGGTACGCTAGATATTGGTAGGAATATGAAAGTGAACCACATAGGGTCTCCGAGATACATATACCACGGTACCACCTGAGGTTATTTTGCAGCCGGTTCTAAACCACCTGGAGTGTGTTGGGCCGTAGTTCTGTTATGGCGGTAAACTCTTAAATTAATTTTTACCTAGTTATGAACGAATTTAAACGACTTGAATCTTTTCACTAATGATCGCTTGAAAGAAATTGCTCTCGAAAGAGCGCCTATTACAGTATATAATTTTATTTTTATTTTCTCGTATCAAAATTGTCTGTACAAACTAAACACAGTATAAATCAATTCTCTGTTCTGTGTAATTTTTGAGATATAAATAAAAACAATTGAAACGATTAAAATATTTTTTTCTTGTGGCCTTTATACAGACTTTAAGTGTACCTTTATTTAAATCTTGTGTGTACATACAATTTGTACACACACCATATATTTAAAATTATAAGTTTGAAATCTAGGTCGCTACACAGTTCTCGTCTGATTACAGTCACGGTCGAATTGAACATCACAAAAGTACTTCAAGTCCAGAATTTTGTAGATTTACTGAACTATAAAACACGTAGCACATTTGCATATACATAATGCTTAATGGATATTTGTATACATGAAACTAAAGAATTATTCGCCAAGCTTAATACTAAATTCAAGGTCGTTTAAATCCCGGCTGTTTACAAATGGATTTTTAATTATATATGGGCAATTAACACTAGCTGCTACGGTCAAGGCAAATATTAAATCACAGTTTTATTTGTAATATAAATAAAAAAATGTGGAAATAATTTAAAAGTTGTGGATACTTCGCTTATCTGCACAGATTTAAGTGCATGGTGAACCCAACATGGTCCTGTAACAGATCGACTAGTGAGACAATATTGACAGTTTGCCCAAGTACCAAAACTATTGACACGACTTTGATTGCTGAGTAGTTAAAGTGACGGTGGACAATCTGACAGACCTTACATAGGTGTAGCGAAGGATGCGGTTAAAATTTATAAGACATAGACAAAGAGTGCTGATGACTAATAAGGACTGTTCCTATACAGAAGATATAGTAAAAACACTTATAATAAAAAAATAGATATATTTCTGTATCAAATCTTTAAAAACAACATATGAAAATCACACATTCTAAGATGATTTTGGCATTGCAATTTGAACTTACAATAATACCCATAGAAATGAAAAGCAAAAAGCTTTCATTACAAATTAATATTCGAAAAGACTTTTTCCCCAACCATAAAGCGGATACAGCCAAAACCTGTGTGTGCTTTTAAATCAATCAGCTTCGCAAACCGAAGCTGGTCTGTCAAGTCGTGATTATCACTATACAATAGTATTACCACAAACGGCAAACGAAAGTTGTGATACTGAAACAGTTTCCACAATGCAGAAGTAGATGAAGTGTGGAGAAATCTTTAGCTTCCTTGTAAGGAATGAAATCTTTGTGTACGCATCGGAATCGTAATTTCTAAACAACGCAGGGTTGCCAAAAGGTAATCCTTTCATTCGTGTAAATAATTTATAACTAATTTGAGACACATCTTTGAAAATATTTATATCAATGAACCGAATGACAAAAGCCGAATGACCTTCATAAGAGGACATTGTGTAAATTCTGTTTTTTTAGACTGTTAAGTACTGTATTGGTAGACCCTAGCGGATGAGGCTTGGCCATGTAAGACGTATGGAGAAGACCCGAAGGCTCTTTGAATGGAGACTGACTGAGCATAACTCAAGGCTGACCCCCAATGAGAGGCTGACCTTCAAAAGACCACTTGATTGGCTGATGATGATGGACCATAGAACTACAATAAAAAGTACTATCTGAAATGTGTTTCATGAAATAAATCGATATAATTCTCAATCAAAGCTGTGTGCGAAGTGCAATATGTGAATGGTAACCCTAGATAAATAGCTCCATGGCTAGACTAAAAATACATGTGTTGCATAAAACCAGCTTTTGCTATTATTAGAAATAGCCTTAGTTTCCTTGTAAGGTATATTTTACCGTTAGGACTTGTTTTTATTATTGTTAACTGTTTGTAACCCTTTAGTTTTTACCGATTCTTATAATGGGACTAAACACTGTTTTTTACTGTATTCAGTCCGTTAGAAAGGTTAGTCAAGTCCATATTTATATATTTAAAGTCGATATTTTAATGAACGCAAATCAATTAGCGATATTATTTTAACTTTAACCAATAAAAGGCTGATCGAAGTTTAATAATCTAATATATAAAATTCTCGTGTCACAATGTTCGTTCCCGTACTCCTTCGAAACGGCTTGACCGATTCTCCTGAAATTTTGTGGCCATATTGAGTAGGTCTGAGAATCGGCAAACATCTATTTTGAGAGGTTTTCGTCGTCGGTCGAAGGTTTTGGGGTCGTAAAATATTTCTTGAGTAATCATTAGTTTTCAATACAAACACTATATTAAACTAAGAAAATTTTTGTTGCCACTTACTGAAAATATAACTGACATGATTAATTGCTATATTAGTTATAAAATTAATTTAATCCAATAATATTACAAAGCGAAAAGTCCGCAGGGCTTTTAATAAGAATGTGTCTAAAATATTGCATTAGATCAGTGAGCATAATTAAAACCCGAAACAAAATTAAATTGTTTCATAACTGGGGATACTGTTGTCAAATAGGTTAGCATTCCTGAGTGCTTTCGACACTATAAAAATACGTGTAAAAATTGACGATTCAAAAGTGTCTTTATAAAGACCTACTTGATTGAAGATATTTTGAGTTTGGCAAGTGACTTCAGTCGCACGGGGCCATAATAATGGTTTTCCGATATCTGATGTAATCTAACTGAATGATATTTTAAAATATTGAATTGAAGCAGGAAACTAATATAAATTATTCATATGTATTATATACATGTTGTTCATATATTCCAGTTCACGAGACTTATGAATTGTAACGAATTTTTAAAAGAAGCTAGCTTACTCTTAAAAATATTAATTTACAGTCGAAGCTTAATATCAAATACTCATATTACACATAAAAGCTACTGGTATTTTTTCCTGCGGTGCAGGTGGGTTGTTAAAAATGACTCACAAATGCAATAAATATATATTATTCACGATGAATGAAAATATATTTAATTTGTACACAATAGAATTATGTTGTTAGCACGTTTTGCTAAGTTAATAAAATTTTATTGCGACGTTAGTTATTAGGTTGCAGAAGCACTTGTAATCAAACAAATTATAAAAAGGATTTACTTAACAAAAGAATGATGAATACAATGCTTTTTCGAGTGGTAACCATGGTAAAAACTGTGGTCAGCGTTTGTAATGAGGTCAAAGAGTAGAGTTTCTTTATAATTAAGTAATTTAAATATGAATACTTGTCAAGTCACCTTGTAGTGCTTTGACTGACTCGTGTATCGTAGGGACAAAGGTGGCTTTTATGTATTTATTTAAGGCCGAAGCTAAAATACAGCACACTTAATTAATTCTTACATCTAACAATCTCTTATATATTGTCAAAATATGTAACATTCAGTTAAGAAAATTATTAATTTGGGAGATACAGCGCGAACTGAACGTGTTTTGACGAAGGCTACTTCACGAAGGAACCTACATACCACCTGATCTGGAGGAAAATATCAGGGGCGGATAAGCTTAGCATGCATTACTGTAATCATTTTCACCCCATATTTTAAAGATCCCGTTTGGGGTGATCATAATAACCTGTAATCCCCAGTAAGATATAGTAGGAATACTGTACTCGGTTTGCTTCGTGATTTACTTAAAGTAACATCATTTATACAATGTTTTGAAATTCGTGTAGGTCTTAGTATTGACAAAACTGAACATGGTAGAATTTATAAGTATTAAAAGAAATCGGTGACTCAATTACATTTTGTTTTAGTGACATCTGCCATCTGTCCAAATAGATTAAAAATATTGCACTGGGCACACAGTTGTATGTAAATGTTTCCTTAAATAGTTTTTGTAGTTTATTTTTAATTCTACAATTACTTAACTTTGCTATTAATTTTAAATTGATTAGAGGCCACCCTAATGACGTCCATCGGTCGTTTGAAGTAATGAATGATAAAACTTTAGAATTGTAGTATAGATACAGATATGGATGTGGTGTCAAATACTTTATAATATATGGGATCTCTTATAATAATATGTATTACTTAAGTAGAGAAGAAGAAGTTTAAACTATTCTGGATAACTATGATTAACATAAGAACCGATCAGCCTCCTCACTATCATCTTTTAAATCTTCTTTTTCGAAAGCATTTGTTGTCCGTATCTAATTTGTTGTGTTTGGTTTTTTTGTATATTTCGCACACTTTGCACCTGTCAAATTGTATTTAAGGTATTCTTTTGTTGTGTGGAAGTTGTTAATGTTGTGTGTTGCCTGGAAGAGATCGCTTATTAGCGATAAGACCGCCCGTAGCTCTTATACTAACATCTATTAACATAATCTACTTCTACTGTTTAAGTGCAATAAAGTGTGAATAAATACATTATTAATAATTTCAGGAGTCCTTAGCAGAATGGGAGCGTGGTCTGGACATGCCGCCAGAGGCGTTAGGCCGCAAGTGGAGCCAAAGGAGTGCGCACGCGCAGCGGACATCCAACGACCAAACCGTCACCTCCACCAATACCACTGATGCTTGCAAACTTATAATTGTAAGTAGCTTTATCCAAAGAAAGAACTTCTCAATTCTCATGTCATACGCATAAATGTATAAATATAACATTTTTGATGAAGATTATTTGTGTCCCACCACCGTTAATTGCTCATATCCTGATGCGACAGAGACGAACAAGCGGGATCAAAATTTATTCAGTTAAGGCAGTTATACAATTGACTTTTAAACCACAAAGACTTTACGATTTAAAAAAAAGAGAAAGTAGAGGCCCAATTATCCCTCTAAGAGAGATTTAATTGGTCAGGTCAAATAGTGCCCTACTATACACTCTTGTTTATAGATTGTGGTGGTGGACTGCACTCTTGTTTATAGATTGTGATGGTGGACTGCACTCTTGTTTATAGGTTGTGGTGGTGGACTGCACTATTGTTTATAGATTTTTGTTTAACGTCCTTTCACCAACAGTTATAAAGCGAGTGTTTATTAATTGAGTTTCCCGAACGAAGGTTAATTGGTGTTAACGCGGGCAATTGGCCAACCTTCCAGATGTTTCCGCGACAGATTGTAAACAATGTAATTTATTATAACTTATTGAATCATTATGTCTCCTTGAGACTGGTTTTTATGTAATATTTTACTATCTGATAGTTGTTATCTAATTACCATCCTAGATCCGTGGATTCGGCCTATTCACAAATGAGTTAACTATGACACAAAATACGATGAGAGAGAATTTCTTAACAGATAACATATTAAATACAAAGATGAAAACAAGGCCAATGTGGGGTTTAGATATTAAATATAACAGAAGGCTTAAATATACAAGAATAAAAAATAATATGACAAAGTGAGGTATTTCAAGTGAAGAACGAATATTGTATGTGTGTTATAGTGTTGCTGTGGGAGTGAGTGAGGTGAATTCTTTGATGATCCACCTCACTGAAAATATGAATATATTCTGAAATTAATGGTTTAATTAGTTTCTATTTAAATTCCAGTACATAGAAAATAAGCCAATATGGAAGTTGTCATTGTGTGGAGGTAACGCAGCGGCGGTGGCGGCGCGGGCTGGTACCAAGCTTCTACCACCAAAGATCAAGATAGTGTGGAACCCTCCCACCACTCACTACCATCACACTGAGAAGCTGCGGCTGGTGGTCACGTCTGTCAACAGTGGTAGGTTGATGATGCGATTCAATTAGGAATAAGACCGTCTATGAAAGTACGATTTGCGAAGTTACTTGTTTAGTATAACTTAGGTTTTAAGTTAAATTTGGTATTATTTCACTGAAATGATCATTTCTAAAACGTCAAAAATTGTAACAAAAAGTCTTTAACCATTCTATATCTTATAATCACCTTATAAATTATACTTAAGGACATTTACAGGGTCCATGTGAGTACGTCGTCGGACTTTACCCCTAAAAGCTCTTTAAAATTTGACCTTTTGCAGGTGCAGTTTGTAATAACGACACTCAGTTCACTTGCGGTGGGACAAGCCTTTGTATATCTTCCTATCTCGTGTGTGATGGGGTCAGACATTGTCCGGGAGGCGAAGATGAGGACGCGACCGCCTGCTCACACCGCCGGGACTCCCCACTCCTAGAGGTGTTGAGGCGGATAGCGGCTAGGAACCAGGAGTTTTTGGGTCTGGACCAGCCCGATGGGATAACGAAGCCGTCTGTTATAAGTATGTGTTTGTTATATTCATTTAAGCGTACATTAGTACTATTATAAATATTGTCCTTCCTTAAAATGCTGGACCATGGTTGATTCTTAAATAAGAATATTGTACTGTTTTAAATATAGCGAACTTCATGTATACACATAAAATAAATCATTTTGTTAACGTCACAATGTTTAATTCTCAGTGAAGATCAGCGAGAACGAGACGAAGACGAACGCGTTCGTGGAGTTCGCCAACTCCCTCCACCCGTACGGGCCTTGGTCCTACATTGTGGTGGGGATGATCGGGTGCGCTGTCATACTCATCTTCTGTCTCGCTTGGGGTAAGTCCGTCATAGTCGTGTTACTATGTCATCTGTCACCTTTTACATTCTAGTTTATTTAAAGCCCCGCATGTGTAAGTGATGGTCTCTGTGAATTTGAAAGAGACAGCAGACAATATATCGAAACCAGTTGTCAATTGTCGTTAGCAATCCGATGTTTAACAGACATTTTAAGTTTTTTTTTCTAATGTTTCTCTGTCGACACTTTGCAGAATGCTGTTGCGTGCGTTCCAAGCCGTCGGAGACGCCGCTGAACATTCCGCCCTCGTGCGTGGACCTGTCGCCTTCGGTGGCCATGACCGCTTCGTCCCAGATGTTCTCTAACCCCCTACCTTCCCCCCCGGAGTACGAACCTCCCCCGTCCTACTCCTCCCTCTTCCCCCGCGCCTTTAAGACGTCTCCGTCGCCGGTTCCCCACTGCTCCCACCAGGAGCCAGATTAGGACACGCCAAATTAGATGTCTGGGTGCGAATTGGGATTTTTACCTTAATGTTTGGGAACTGAGCTCCCTCAGTGTCAACTAAGTCTCTCGTCTGGGAGGTTTCGACAGATGGGAGAGTTAGTTCGCGCTTAGACTTAGTCAACCTGCCGAATTAACACTCAACAGTATTTGATGAAATTTTCAGATTTTTTGACAACTATAATATAATGTTCAATAGATATATCTAATTATTTAACTTACAAAGTATGTTTATCTCATTGAAAATCGTAATTTGAACCCAGAGTAGTTATGTAAGATACTCGGATAGTCAACGGGTTAGATTTTAATGAAAAGTTGTAATCAAATTATTAAAATACGTTCGCGTCTTGCGTTAAACTATTAAATATTTTTCTCTTTGTATAACTGTTTGACGGTATGAGACAAAACCCCGAAAGCCTATGAATTTACGGGTTTACGAATTGACAATAACGCCATCTATTGACAAAAACTCAAAAGCTTTTAATGTTTCGTAAAAGTACAATATTATGTTTTATAAGTTTCGGGACCAACGAGAATACACTGTGCCTTGTAGTTATTATTAACTATGTACTGACATATATGACAATTCCATTTCTATTCTTTAGAAATCTTAAAAGGGTGACCCCAGACAAGCTAAAAATACAAAATCCGTGAAAAAAGATGAACGTATTATGCGTGAACGCTTATTGTCCATACCAGAGACAAACCACTCAGATATAAATAAAACAATGCTCGTCTGGCCCCACCCTAAAACTGAAATTTGTATAGTATACTGAAAGATACGACGAGATTCCTTAGACTTGCTAAATATCCTTGTGTAGAACACAGAACTCACACTGAATGCTTAGTCTCTGAATTTAACCCTTAAGGTACGGCCTCATGGACGACGCTCGATTACAGCAACTGCTCTCACGTGGTTCACTCTTTTTTTAAAACCTTCAAGAAAGAGCTTATCATTTCACAAAACTGGAGAAGTAACGAGGAGTTTGCCCCCTCTTTGCCCCCCTCTTTTATAAAAGAACGCATGCATGAGGCCGTACCTTTATAATGTTTTGAATAATTGAATTCCTTAGTATACTCTGAATTCTCAGCCCAGAGTGACAATACATTCTGAGAACTCACCTTAGCCTAAAGCTAGCTTGTCCGTTGAATTTTAATTCATATGCCCTTTGATTATCAGTGTCTAGATAACGTTACGTCAAAAGGGCAACTAAAGAGGTATGTGTGCGAATGATCTAATGTGTTCATACAGAGTGATAAACAAATACGAGCGAAAAGTTTGTGTAGTCGCTCTGTTCTACTCTATGGTCCAATATAAACCAAATTTGCGAACTCTAGTTTATGTATTAATTGCTTTATCTAGACACAGAATCAAATATAACTCTTTGATAAGCGTTATTAATTTCTTTAAATTGCCTTCGTGTTTGGAATACGCCTAAAATCAAACAAAACCACATTTATTTGTTTGACGTTTGACATATTGAGAATGCGTTAAAGAATGTTAACTACAAATCATTTCTTGTTACCTTATCTGTATAATCGCGTAGGGAGCATCCAGAAATTATAATTTCCATTATTGTAATTTAAACTAGTCTTATTAAAAGTTATATTAAATTGTTTTAAGTTAATTAAGTCTAAACATCAAAAGAGAAATAAATACTTTTTCAAATACAATTATGGTTTTCTTTAAACACCAGACCCTAATACAAAATTTTTTACACCAAGCTCATAGCTTAATCTATGACAGAATTAACAATTTCTTGTTACATTGTTTAAATATAATCATTCCTAAAACTTTAAAATAAACAACATGCAGAAAAAATTTAAACTATGACTAAACTAACAATTCCTGAGTTTCAACCGCTGCCAATAGATGTCACTGATCTTACGTAAAATTTCATTTTTAGAAATAATAAATCTATAACATTCTTTTTTTCACAATATCATATACGCTGCAAGATCAATATTTAAGTTTCTAATTTTTATCTAATATGAAATTAAATAAGAGTTTTTACAACCAAGTGCCATCTAGTGTACTCTTTAAACATGTCCTGCACATTCAAACCACAGTTAAATGCAAGAAGTATATATATATAATCTGTGATGTATAGAGTTTAGAAAAAGCTGGGATAAACAAAAGAACATGCTTTATTGATTATTTTATTCATCAATAAATTTAATATTGTATATATATACTGTTCAAAATTACTAATTAAATCACTATATTTTGAATTTTATTATTACGTTTTGGTTTTATGATTGTTACTATAAATAAATCTCTTAAAAAGCAATGTTGTAAAAAGGACTTCTGAGTAAGTAAATACGAGTTTGACAAAATAGGTGTAGTAGTCTGTGATCAGCTCACCCTTGCCGCTCACGGCTCAGCTGTCAGCTAAAAGTTCAGTCATATTTTAACTGTCGTGGTTATTTACCGTGTTAATGGTGCGAATTGTTATTTCGATCGTAACAAATTTTTACATTATTGTCTAAATTGTTTTTAACGTGCTACCTTTTTGTGCTATAACAAAATAAAAAAACTTACATTCAGTTTTTTTATTTGTTTCACAAGTTGTATCTTATGTGATTGTGTTACTTACGGGACTTAAAAAGTTTGTTTATTGTTAAGTTTTGTTCTTTTCGCTATTTGGAATCTTATTGGATATGAGTGCAGCAGCTAGATAAAAGGTAAATTATAGAATTCTGCTTAGTTTAGTTCCTATGTTTAGCGGTAAGCAACAGGTCTCCATATTGTGGTTTTGAAAATGCAAATGGATCGAACTTCCGTTACTCCATTATCGATTTAGTGTTACAAGTACCAATTAGAATTTTATAATTCAATTTAAAAATGATTCTGGTTTATTTCGAGTCAATTTCATTTCTATTAATGAATTTTTCAAAAACTAAAATATTTTTTGTAAATATTTAAGTGGTTAAAAGTGCTGTCAAGTGCAGCAGGTGTTTTTTTTATTAACGTCTACCTAATATGGTTGGTTAAAATCCGTTACTATAAAAAAACCTACTGTTTTTTTTTTAATTTGGTCTACTGAACACATATGGCTGGTTATACAAATCTCAAAGTAGTCATAATTATATAATATGTTTTGTTATTAATTTAAAAAAGGGCTTCCTGCCAATAATTTTGTTATTACTTTATTTAAATAATCTTCTGCATGTCTCCGAAACGTATTTCTGAGTTACGTTTTGTGCTACAATAGTTATGTATATGTAAACATACAGAAAATAATACGTAGTTATTTTACATATATTTTTTTACGTCGTCCTTCCATATTTCTCATTATGTTAGGCATCGTAATATGTGTCTTATTTTATTCTTTATAACAGTTGATTAAAATCATAAATGCTTAAGTCAAATGTGCACCATCAAGCACTGTTAGGCGTTACTTAATGAAAGTTATAAATTGTGATATTTATCTACCTAAATTGCTAGTTAGATATCTACTAAGTTTCTACGGTGACAGTATATTATTATGTAGTGTTATTGTAGCGTAACGAGATATAAAATATACATCGCGGTAGCCCAGGGCATCTAGGTACGCTAGATATTGGTAGGAATATGAAAGTGAACCACATAGGGTCTCCGAGATACATATACCACGGTACCACCTGAGGTTATTTTGCAGCCGGTTCTAAACCACCTGGAGTGTGTTGGGCCGTAGTTCTGTTATGGCGGTAAACTCTTAAATTAATTTTTACCTAGTTATGAACGAATTTAAACGACTTGAATCTTTTCACTAATGATCGCTTGAAAGAAATTGCTCTCGAAAGAGCGCCTATTACAGTATATAATTTTATTTTTATTTTCTCGTATCAAAATTGTCTGTACGAACTAAACACAGTATAAATCAATTCTCTGTTCTGTGTAATTTTTGAGATATAAATAAAAACAATTGAAACGATTAAAATTATAAGTTTGAAATCTAGGTCGCTACACAGTTCTCGTCTGATTACAGTCACGGTCGAATTGAACATCACAAAAGTACTTCAAGTCCAGAATTTTGTAGATTTACTGAACTATAAAACACGTAGCACATTTGCATATACATAATGCTTAATGGATATTTGTATACATGAAACTAAAGAATTATTCGCCAAGCTTAATACTAAATTCAAGGTCGTTTAAATCCCGGCTGTTTACAAATGGATTTTTAATTATATATGGGCAATTAACAGTTTTATTTGTAATATAAATAAAAAAATGTGGAAATAATTTAAAAGTTGTGGATACTTCGCTTATCTGCACAGATTTAAGTGCATGGTGAACCCAACATGGTCCTGTAACAGTTCGACTAGTGAGACAATATTGACAGTTTGCCCAAGTACCAAAACTATTGACACGACTTTGATTGCTGAGTAGTTAAAGTGACGGTGGACAATCTGACAGACCTTACATAGGTGTAGCGAAGGATGCGGTTAAAATTTATAAGACATAGACAAAGAGTGCTGATGACTAATAAGGACTGTTCCTATACAGAAGATATAGTAAAAACACTTATAATAAAAAAATAGATATATTTCTGTATGAAATCTTTAAAAACAACATATGAAAATCACACATTCTAAGATGATTTTGGCATTGCAATTTGAACTTACAATAATACCCATAGAAATGAAAAGCAAAAAGCTTTCATTACAAATTAATATTCGAAAAGACTTTTTCCCCAACCATAAAGCGGATACAGCCAAAACCTGTGTGTGCTTTTAAATCAATCAGCTTCGCAAACCGAAGCTGGTCTGTCAAGTCGTGATTATCACTATACAATAGTATTACGACAAACGGCAAACGAAAGTTGTGATACTGAAACAGTTTCCACAATGCAGAAGTAGATGAAGTGTGGAGAAATCTTTAGCTTCCTTGTAAGGAATGAAATCTTTGTGTACGCATCGGAATCGTAATTTCTAAACAACGCAGGGTTGCCAAAAGGTAATCCTTTCATTCGTGTAAATAATTTATAACTAATTTGAGACACATCTTTGAAAATATTTATATCAATGAACCGAATGACAAAAGCCGAATGACCTTCATAAGAGGACATTGTGTAAATTCTGTTTTTTTAGACTGTTAAGTACTGTATTGGTAGACCCTAGCGGATGAGGCTTGGCCATGTAAGACGTATGGAGAAGACCCGAAGGCTCTTTGAATGGAGACTGACTGAGCATAACTCAAGGCTGACCCCCAATGAGAGGCTGACCTTCAAAAGACCACTTGATTGGCTGATGATGATGGACCATAGAACTACAATAAAAAGTACTATCTGAAATGTGTTTCATGAAATAAATCGATATAATTCTCAATCAAAGCTGTGTGCGAAGTGCAATATGTGAATGGTAACCCTAGATAAATAGCTCCATGGCTAGACTAAAAATACATGTGTTGCATAAAACCAGCTTTTGCTATTATTAGAAATAGCCTTAGTTTCCTTGTAAGGTATATTTTACCGTTAGGACTTGTTTTTATTATTGTTAACTGTTTGTAACCCTTTAGTTTTTACCGATTCTTATAATGGGACTAAACACTGTTTTTTACTGTATTCAGTCCGTTAGAAAGGTTAGTCAAGTCCATATTTATATATTTAAAGTCGATATTTTAATGAACGCAAATCAATTAGCGATATTATTTTAACTTTAACCAATAAAAGGCTGATCGAAGTTTAATAATCTAATATATAAAATTCTCGTGTCACAATGTTCGTTCCCGTACTCCTCCGAAACGGCTTGACCGATTCTCCTGAAATTTTGTGGCCATATTGAGTAGGTCTGCATTAGATCAGTGAGCATAATTAAAACCCGAAACAAAATTAAATTGTTTCATAACTGGGGATACTGTTGTCAAATAGGTTAGCATTCCTGAGTGCTTTCGACACTATAAAAATACGTGTAAAAATTGACGATTCAAAAGTGTCTTTATAAAGACCTACTTGATTGAAGATATTTTGAGTTTGGCAAGTGACTTCAGTCGCACGGGGCCATAATAATGGTTTTCCGATATCTGATGTAATCTAACTGAATGATATTTTAAAATATTGAATTGAAGCAGGAAACTAATATAAATTATTCATATGTATTATATACATGTTGTTCATATATTCCAGTTCACGAGACTTATGAATTGTAACGAATTTTTAAAAGAAGCTAGCTTACTCTTAAAAATATTAATTTACAGTCGAAGCTTAATATCAAATACTCATATTACACATAAAAGCTACTGGTATTTTTTCCTGCGGTGCAGGTGGGTTGTTAAAAATGACTCACAAATGCAATAAATATATATTATTCACGATGAATGAAAATATATTTAATTTGTACACAATAGAATTATGTTGTTAGCACGTTTTGCTAAGTTAATAAAATTTTATTGCGACGTTAGTTATTAGGTTGCAGAAGCACTTGTAATCAAACAAATTATAAAAAGGATTTACTTAACAAAAGAATGATGAATACAATGCTTTTTGGAGTGGTAACCATGGTAAAAACTGTGGTCAGCGTTTGTAATGAGGTCAAAGAGTAGAGTTTCTTTATAATTAAGTAATTTAAATATGAATACTTGTCAAGTCACCTTGTAGTGCTTTGACTGACTCGTGTATCGTAGGGACAAAGGTGGCTTTTATGTATTTATTTAAGGCCGAAGCTAAAATACAGCACACTTAATTAATTCTTACATCTAACAATCTCTTATATATTGTCAAAATATGTAACATTCAGTTAAGAAAATTATTAATTTGGGAGATACAGCGCGAACTGAACGTGTTTTGACGAAGGCTACTTCACGAAGGAACCTACATACCACCTGATCTGGAGGAAAATATCAGGGGCGGATAAGCTTAGCATGCATTACTGTAATCATTTTCACCCCATATTTTAAAGATCCCGTTTGGGGTGATCATAATAACCTGTAATCCCCAGTAAGATATAGTAGGAATACTGTACTCGGTTTGCTTCGTGATTTACTTAAAGTAACATCATTTATACAATGTTTTGAAATTCGTGTAGGTCTTAGTATTGACAAAACTGAACATGGTAGAATTTATAAGTATTAAAAGAAATCGGTGACTCAATTACATTTTGTTTTAGTGACATCTGCCATCTGTCCAAATAGATTAAAAATATTGCACTGGGCACACAGTTGTATGTAAATGTTTCCTTAAATAGTTTTTGTAGTTTATTTTTAATTCTACAATTACTTAACTTTGCTATTAATTTTAAATTGATTAGAGGCCACCCTAATGACGTCCATCGGTCGTTTGAAGTAATGAATGATAAAACTTTAGAATTGTAGTATAGATACAGATATGGATGTGGTGTCAAATACTTTATAATATATGGGATCTCTTATTATAATATGTATTACTTAAGTAGAGAAGAAGAAGTTTAAACTATTCTGGATAACTATGATTAACATAAGAACCGATCAGCCTCCTCACTATCATCTTTTAAATCTTCTTTTTCGAAAGCATTTGTTGTCCGTATCTAATTTGATTTTTCATATTTTTACATGTGAATTAGCTTATTTTTCCTGTTTTACTTAATTTAATGTATGTTGTGTTTGGTTTTTTTGTATATTTCGCACACTTTGCACCTGTCAAATTGTATTTAAGGTATTCTTTTGTTGTGTGGAAGTTGTTAATGTTGTGTGTTGCCTGGAAGAGATCGCTTATTAGCGATAAGACCGCCCGTAGCTCTTATACTAACATCTATTAACATAATCTTTTTACTGTTTAAGTGCAATAAAGTGTGAATAAATAAATTATTAATAATTTCAGGAGTCCTTAGCAGAATGGGAGCGTGGTCTGGACATGCCGCCAGAGGCGTTAGGCCGCAAGTGGAGCCAAAGGAGTGCGCACGCGCAGCGGACATCCAACGACCAAACCGTCACCTCCACCAATACCACTGATGCTTGCAAACTTATAATTGTAAGTAGCTTTATCCGAAGAAAGATCTTCTCAATTCTCATGTCATACGCATAAATGTATAAATATAACATTTTTGATGAAGATTATTTGTGTCCCACCACCGTTAATTGCTCATATCCTGATGCGACAGAGACGAACAAGCGGGATCAAAATTTATTCAGTTAAGGCAGTTATACAATTGAGGTGGTTTAAAAGACTTTACGATTAAAAAAAAAGAGAAAGTAGAGGCCCAATTATCCCTCTAAGAGAGATTTAATTGGTCAGGTCAAATAGTGCCCTACTATACACTCTTGTTTATAGATTGTGGTGGTGGACTGCACTCTTGTTTATAGATTGTGATGGTGGACTGCACTCTTGTTTATAGATTGTGGTGGTGGACTGCACTCTTGTTTATAGATTGTGGTGGTGGATTGCACTCTTGTTTATAGATTGTGGTGGTGGACTGCACTCTTGTTTATAGATTGTGGTGGTGGACTGCACTCTTGTTTATAGGTTGTGGTGGTGGACTGCACTATTGTTTATAGATTTTTGTTTAACGTCCTTTCACCAACAGTTATAAAGCGAGTGTTTATTAATTGAGTTTCCCGAACGAAGGTTAATTGGTGTTAACGCGGGCAATTTGCCAACCTTCCAGATGTTTCCGTGACAGATTGTAAACAATGTAATTTATTATAACTTATTGAATCATTATGTCTCCTTGAGACTGGTTTTTATGTAATATTTTACTATCTGATAGTTGTTATCTAATTACCATCCTAGATCCGTGGATTCGGCCTATTCACAAATGAGTTAACTATGACACAAAATACGATGAGAGAGAATTTCTTAACAGATAACATATTAAATACAAAGATGAAAACAAGGCCAATGTGGGGTTTAGATATTAAATATAACAGAAGGCTTAAATATACAAGAATAAAAAATAATATGACAAAGTGAGGTATTTCAAGTGAAGAACGAATATTGTATGTGTGTTATAGTGTTGCTGTGGGAGTGAGTGAGGTGAATTCTTTGATGATCCACCTCACTGAAAATATGAATATATTCTGAAATTAATGGTTTAATTAGTTTCTATTTAAATTCCAGTACATAGAAAATAAGCCAATATGGAAGTTGTCATTGTGTGGAGGTAACGCAGCGGCGGTGGCGGCGCGGGCTGGTACCAAGCTTCTACCACCAAAGATCAAGATAGTGTGGAACCCTCCCACCACTCACTACCATCACACTGAGAAGCTGCGGCTGGTGGTCACGTCTGTCAACAGTGGTAGGTTGATGATGCGATTCAATTAGGAATAAGACCGTCTATGAAAGTACGATTTGCGAAGTTACTTGTTTAGTATAACTTAGGTTTTAAGTTAAATTTGGTATTATTTCACTGAAATGATCATTTCTAAAACGTCAAAAATTGTAACAAAAAGTCTTTAACCATTCTATATCTTATAATAACCTTATAAATTATACTTAAGGACATTTACAGGGTCCATGTGAGTACGTCGTCGGACTTTACCCCTAAAAGCTCTTTAAAATTTGACCTTTTGCAGGTGCAGTTTGTAATAACGACACTCAGTTCACTTGCGGTGGGACAAGCCTTTGTATATCTTCCTATCTCGTGTGTGATGGGGTCAGACATTGTCCGGGAGGCGAAGATGAGGACGCGACCGCCTGCTCACACCGCCGGGACTCCCCACTCCTAGAGGTGTTGAGGCGGATAGCGGCTAGGAACCAGGAGTTTTTGGGTCTGGACCAGCCCGATGGGATAACGAAGCCGTCTGTTATAAGTATGTGTTTGTTATATTCATTTAAGCGTACATTAGTACTATTATAAATATTGTCCTTCCTTAAAATGCTGGACCATGGTTGATTCTTAAATAAGAATATTGTACTGTTTTAAATATAGCGAACTTCATGTATACACATAAAATAAATCATTTTGTTAACGTCACAATGTTTAATTCTCAGTGAAGATCAGCGAGAACGAGACGAAGACGAACGCGTTCGTGGAGTTCGCCAACTCCCTCCACCCGTACGGGCCTTGGTCCTACATTGTGGTGGGGATGATCGGGTGCGCTGTCATACTCATCTTCTGTCTCGCTTGGGGTAAGTCCGTCATAGTCGTGTTACTATGTCATCTGTCACCTTTTACATTCTAGTTTATTTAAAGCCCCGCATGTGTAAGTGATGGTCTCTGTGAATTTGAAAGAGACAGCAGACAATATATCGAAACCAGTTGTCAATTGTCGTTAGCAATCCGATGTTTAACAGACATTTTAAGTTTTTTTTTCTAATGTTTCTCTGTCGACACTTTGCAGAATGCTGTTGCGTGCGTTCCAAGCCGTCGGAGACGCCGCTGAACATTCCGCCCTCGTGCGTGGACCTGTCGCCTTCGGTGGCCATGACCGCTTCGTCCCAGATGTTCTCTAACCCCCTACCTTCCCCCCCGGAGTACGAACCTCCCCCGTCCTACTCCTCCCTCTTCCCCCGCGCCTTTAAGACGTCTCCGTCGCCGGTTCCCCACTGCTCCCACCAGGAGCCAGATTAGGACACGCCAAATTAGATGTCTGGGTGCGAATTGGGATTTTTACCTTAATGTTTGGGAACTGAGCTCCCTCAGTGTCAACTAAGTCTCTCGTCTGGGAGGTTTCGACAGATGGGAGAGTTAGTTCGCGCTTAGACTTAGTCAACCTGCCGAATTAACACTCAACAGTATTTGATGAAATTTTCAGATTTTTTGACAACTATAATATAATGTTCAATAGATATATCTAATTATTTAACTTACAAAGTATGTTTATCTCATTGAAAATCGTAATTTGAACCCAGAGTAGTTATGTAAGATACTCGGATAGTCAACGGGTTAGATTTTAATGAAAAGTTGTAATCAAATTATTAAAATACGTTCGCGTCTTGCGTTAAACTATTAAATATTTTTCTCTTTGTATAACTGTTTGACGGTATGAGACAAAACCCCGAAAGCCTATGAATTTACGGGTTTACGAATTGACAATAACGCCATCTATTGACAAAAACTCAAAAGCTTTTAATGTTTCGTAAAAGTACAATATTATGTTTTATAAGTTTTGGGACCAACGAGAATACACTGTGCCTTGTAGTTATTATTAACTATGTACTGACATATATGACAATTCCATTTCTATTCTTTAGAAATCTTAAAAGGGTGACCCCAGACAAGCTAAAAATACAAAATCCGTGAAAAAAGATGAACGTATTATGCGTGAACGCTTATTGTCCATACCAGAGACAAACCACTCAGATATAAATAAAACAATGCTCGTCTGGCCCCACCCTAAAACTGAAATTTGTATAGTATACTGAAAGATACGACGAGATTCCTTAGACTTGCTAAATATCCTTGTGTAGAACACAGAACTCACACTGAATGCTTAGTCTCTGAATTTAACCCTTAAGGTACGGCCTCATGGACGACGCTCGATTACAGCAACTGCTCTCACGTGGTTCACTCTTTTTTTAAAACCTTCAAGAAAGAGCTTATCATTTCACAAAACTGGAGAAGTAACGAGGAGTTTGCCCCCTCTTTGCCCCCCTCTTTTATAAAAGAACGCATGCATGAGGCCGTACCTTTATAATGTTTTGAATAATTGAATTCCTTAGTATACTCTGAATTCTCAGCCCAGAGTGACAATACATTCTGAGAACTCACCTTAGCCTAAAGCTAGCTTGTCCGTTGAATTTTAATTCATATGCCCTTTGATTATCAGTGTCTAGATAACGTTACGTCAAAAGGGCAACTAAAGAGGTATGTGTGCGAATGATCTAATGTGTTCATACAGAGTGATAAACAAATACGAGCGAAAAGTTTGTGTAGTCGCTCTGTTCTACTCTATGGTCCAATATAAACCAAATTTGCGAACTCTAGTTTATGTATTAATTGCTTTATCTAGACACAGAATCAAATATAACTCTTTGATAAGCGTTATTAATTTCTTTAAATTGCCTTCGTGTTTGGAATACGCCTAAAATCAAACAAAACCACATTTATTTGTTTGACGTTTGACATATTGAGAATGGGTTAAAGAATGTTAACTACAAATCATTTCTTGTTACCTTATCTGTATAATCGCGTAGGGAGCATCCAGAAATTATAATTTCCATTATTGTAATTTAAACTAGTCTTATTAAAAGTTATATTAAATTGTTTTAAGTTAATTAAGTCTAAACATCAAAAGAGAAATAAATACTTTTTCAAATACAATTATGGTTTTCTTTAAACACCAGACCCTAATACAAAATTTTTTACACCAAGCTCATAGCTTAATCTATGACAGAATTAACAATTTCTTGTTACATTGTTTAAATATAATCATTCCTAAAACTTTAAAATAAACAACATGCAGAAAAAATTTAAACTATGACTAAACTAACAATTCCTGAGTTTCAACCGCTGCCAATAGATGTCACTGATCTTACGTAAAATTTCATTTTTAGAAATAATAAATCTATAACATTCTTTTTTTCACAATATCATATACGCTGCAAGATCAATATTTAAGTTTCTAATTTTTATCTAATATGAAATTAAATAAGAGTTTTTACAACCAAGTGCCATCTAGTGTACTCTTTAAACATGTCCTGCACATTCAAACCACAGTTAAATGCAAGAAGTATATATATATAATCTGTGATGTATAGAGTTTAGAAAAAGCTGGGATAAACAAAAGAACATGCTTTATTGATTATTTTATTCATCAATAAATTTAATATTGTATATATATACTGTTCAAAATTACTAATTAAATCACTATATTTTGAATTTTATTATTACGTTTTGGTTTTATGATTGTTACTATAAATAAATCTCTTAAAAAGCAAAGTTGAAATGAAAATGCAAATGTTGTAAAAAGGACTTCTGAGTAAGTAAATACGAGTTTGACAAAATAGGTGTAGTAGTCTGTGATCAGCTCACCCTTGCCGCTCACGGCTCAGCTGTCAGCTAAAAGTTCAGTCATATTTTAACTGTCGTGGTTATTTACCGTGTTAATGGTGCGAATTGTTATTTCGATCGTAACAAATTTTTACATTATTGTCTAAATTGTTTTTAACGTGCTACCTTTTTGTGCTATAACAAAATAAAAAAACTTACATTCAGTTTTTTTATTTGTTTCACAAGTTGTATCTTATGTGATTGTGTTACTTACGGGACTTAAAAAGTTTGTTTATTGTTAAGTTTTGTTCTTTTCGCTATTTGGAATCTTATTGGATATGAGTGCAGCAGCTAGATAAAAGGTAAATTATAGAATTCTGCTTAGTTTAGTTCCTATGTTTAGCGGTAAGCAACAGGTCTCCATATTGTGGTTTTGAAAATGCAAATGGATCGAACTTCCGTTACTCCATTATCGATTTAGTGTTACAAGTACCAATTAGAATTGTATAATTCAATTTAAAAATGATTCTGGTTTATTTCGAGTCAATTTCATTTCTATTAATGAATTTTTCAAAAACTAAAATATTTTTTGTTAATATTTAAGTGGTTAAAAGTGCTGTCAAGTGCAGCAGGTGTTTTTTTTATTAACGTCTACCTAATATGGTTGGTTAAAATCCGTTACTATAAAAAAACCTAATGTTTTTTTTTTAATTTGGTCTACTGAACACATATGGCTGGTTACAAATCTCAAAGTAGTCATAATTATATAATATGTTTTGTTATTAATTTAAAAAAGGGCTTCCTGCCAATAATTTTGTTATTACTTTATTTTAATAACCTTCTGCATGTCTCCGAAACGTATTTCTACGTTCTAGTTACGTTTTGTGCTACAATAGTTATGTATATGTAAACATACAGAAAATAATACGTAGTTATTTTACATATATTTTTTTACGTCGTCCTTACATATTTCTCATTATGTTAGGCATCGTAATATGTGTCTTATTTTATTCTTTATAACAGTTGATTAAAATCATAAATGCTTAAGTCAAATGTGCACCATCAAGCACTGTTAGGCGTTACTTAATGAAAGTTATAAATTGTGATATTTATCTACCTAAATTGCTAGTTAGATATCTACTAAGTTTCTACGGTGACAGTATATTATTATGTAGTGTTATTGTAGCGTAACGAGATATAAAATATACATCGCGGTAGCCCAGGGCATCTAGGTACGCTAGATATTGGTAGGAATATGAAAGTGAACCACATAGGGTCTCCGAGATACATATACCACGGTACCACCTGAGGTTATTTTGCAGCCGGTTCTAAACCACCTGGAGTGTGTTGGGCCGTAGTTCTGTTATGGCGGTAAACTCTTAAATTAATTTTTACCTAGTTATGAACGAATTTAAACGACTTGAATCTTTTCACTAATGATCGCTTGAAAGAAATTGCTCTCGAAAGAGCGCCTATTACAGTATATAATTTTATTTTTATTTTCTCGTATCAAAATTGTCTGTACGAACTAAACACAGTATAAATCAATTCTCTGTTCTGTGTAATTTTTGAGATATAAATAAAAACAATTGAAACGATTAAAATATTTTTTTCTTGTGGCCTTTATACAGACTTTAAGTGTACCTTTATTTAAATCTTGTGTGTACATACAATTTGTACACACACCATATATTTAAAATTATAAGTTTGAAATCTAGGTCGCTACACAGTTCTCGTCTGATTACAGTCACGGTCGAATTGAACATCACAAAAGTACTTCAAGTCCAGAATTTTGTAGATTTACTGAACTATAAAACACGTAGCACATTTGCATATACATAATGCTTAATGGATATTTGTATACATGAAACTAAAGAATTATTCGCCAAGCTTAATACTAAATTCAAGGTCGTTTAAATCCCGGCTGTTTACAAATGGATTTTTAATTATATATGGGCAATTAACAGTTTTATTTGTAATATAAATAAAAAAATGTGGAAATAATTTAAAAGTTGTGGATACTTCGCTTATCTGCACAGATTTAAGTGCATGGTGAACCCAACATGGTCCTGTAACAGATCGACTAGTGAGACAATATTGACAGTTTGCCCAAGTACCAAAACTATTGACACGACTTTGATTGCTGAGTAGTTAAAGTGACGGTGGACAATCTGACAGACCTTACATAGGTGTAGCGAAGGATGCGGTTAAAATTTATAAGACATAGACAAAGAGTGCTGATGACTAATAAGGACTGTTCCTATACAGAAGATATAGTAAAAACACTTATAATAAAAAAATAGATATATTTCTGTATCAAATCTTTAAAAACAACATATGAAAATCACACATTCTAAGATGATTTTGGCATTGCAATTTGAACTTACAATAATACCCATAGAAATGAAAAGCAAAAAGCTTTCATTACAAATTAATATTCGAAAAGACTTTTTCCCCAACCATAAAGCGGATACAGCCAAAACCTGTGTGTGCTTTTAAATCAATCAGCTTCGCAAACCGAAGCTGGTCTGTCAAGTCGTGATTATCACTATACAATAGTATTACCACAAACGGCAAACGAAAGTTGTGATACTGAAACAGTTTCCACAATGCAGAAGTAGATGAAGTGTGGAGAAATCTTTAGCTTCCTTGTAAGGAATGAAATCTTTGTGTACGCATCGGAATCGTAATTTCTAAACAACGCAGGGTTGCCAAAAGGTAATCCTTTCATTCGTGTAAATAATTTATAACTAATTTGAGACACATCTTTGAAAATATTTATATCAATGAACCGAATGACAAAAGCCGAATGACCTTCATAAGAGGACATTGTGTAAATTCTGTTTTTTTAGACTGTTAAGTACTGTATTGGTAGACCCTAGCGGATGAGGCTTGGCCATGTAAGACGTATGGAGAAGACCCGAAGGCTCTTTGAATGGAGACTGACTGAGCATAACTCAAGGCTGACCCCCAATGAGAGGCTGACCTTCAAAAGACCACTTGATTGGCTGATGATGATGGACCATAGAACTACAATAAAAAGTACTATCTGAAATGTGTTTCATGAAATAAATCGATATAATTCTCAATCAAAGCTGTGTGCGAAGTGCAATATGTGAATGGTAACCCTAGATAAATAGCTCCATGGCTAGACTAAAAATACATGTGTTGCATAAAACCAGCTTTTGCTATTATTAGAAATAGCCTTAGTTTCCTTGTAAGGTATATTTTACCGTTAGGACTTGTTTTTATTATTGTTAACTGTTTGTAACCCTTTAGTTTTTACCGATTCTTATAATGGGACTAAACACTGTTTTTTACTGTATTCAGTCCGTTAGAAAGGTTAGTCAAGTCCATATTTATATATTTAAAGTCGATATTTTAATGAACGCAAATCAATTAGCGATATTATTTTAACTTTAACCAATAAAAGGCTGATCGAAGTTTAATAATCTAATATATAAAATTCTCGTGTCACAATGTTCGTTCCCGTACTCCTCCGAAACGGCTTGACCGATTCTCCTGAAATTTTGTGGCCATATTGAGTAGGTCTGAGAATCGGCAAACATCTATTTTGAGAGGTTTTCGTCGTCGGTCGAAGGTTTTGGGGTCGTAAAATATTTCTTGAGTAATCATCAATACAAACACTATATTAAACTAAGAAAATTTTTGTTGCCACTTACTGAAAATATAACTGACATGATTAATTGCTATATTAGTTATAAAATTAATTTAATCCAATAATATTACAAAGCGAAAAGTCCGCAGGGCTTTTAATAAGAATGTGTCTAAAATATTGCATTAGATCAGTGAGCATAATTAAAACCCGAAACAAAATTAAATTGTTTCATAACTGGGGATACTGTTGTCAAATAGGTTAGCATTCCTGAGTGCTTTCGACACTATAAAAATACGTGTAAAAATTGACGATTCAAAAGTGTCTTTATAAAGACCTACTTGATTGAAGATATTTTGAGTTTGGCAAGTGACTTCAGTCGCACGGGGCCATAATAATGGTTTTCCGATATCTGATGTAATCTAACTGAATGATATTTTAAAATATTGAATTGAAGCAGGAAACTAATATAAATTATTCATATGTATTATATACATGTTGTTCATATATTCCAGTTCACGAGACTTATGAATTGTAACGAATTTTTAAAAGAAGCTAGCTTACTCTTAAAAATATTAATTTACAGTCGAAGCTTAATATCAAATACTCATATTACACATAAAAGCTACTGGTATTTTTTCCTGCGGTGCAGGTGGGTTGTTAAAAATGACTCACAAATGCAATAAATATATATTATTCACGATGAATGAAAATATATTTAATTTGTACACAATAGAATTATGTTGTTAGCACGTTTTGCTAAGTTAATAAAATTTTATTGCGACGTTAGTTATTAGGTTGCAGAAGCACTTGTAATCAAACAAATTATAAAAAGGATTTACTTAACAAAAGAATGATGAATACAATGCTTTTTGGAGTGGTAACCATGGTAAAAACTGTGGTCAGCGTTTGTAATGAGGTCAAAGAGTAGAGTTTCTTTATAATTAAGTAATTTAAATATGAATACTTGTCAAGTCACCTTGTAGTGCTTTGACTGACTCGTGTATCGTAGGGACAAAGGTGGCTTTTATGTATTTATTTAAGGCCGAAGCTAAAATACAGCACACTTAATTAATTCTTACATCTAACAATCTCTTATATATTGTCAAAATATGTAACATTCAGTTAAGAAAATTATTAATTTGGGAGATACAGCGCGAACTGAACGTGTTTTGACGAAGGCTACTTCACGAAGGAACCTACATACCACCTGATCTGGAGGAAAATATCAGGGGCGGATAAGCTTAGCATGCATTACTGTAATCATTTTCACCCCATATTTTAAAGATCCCGTTTGGGGTGATCATAATAACCTGTAATCCCCAGTAAGATATAGTAGGAATACTGTACTCGGTTTGCTTCGTGATTTACTTAAAGTAACATCATTTATACAATGTTTTGAAATTCGTGTAGGTCTTAGTATTGACAAAACTGAACATGGTAGAATTTATAAGTATTAAAAGAAATCGGTGACTCAATTACATTTTGTTTTAGTGACATCTGCCATCTGTCCAAATAGATTAAAAATATTGCACTGGGCACACAGTTGTATGTAAATGTTTCCTTAAATAGTTTTTGTAGTTTATTTTTAATTCTACAATTACTTAACTTTGCTATTAATTTTAAATTGATTAGAGGCCACCCTAATGACGTCCATCGGTCGTTTGAAGTAATGAATGATAAAACTTTAGAATTGTAGTATAGATACAGATATGGATGTGGTGTCAAATACTTTATAATATATGGGATCTCTTATTATAATATGTATTACTTAAGTAGAGAAGAAGAAGTTTAAACTATTCTGGATAACTATGATTAACATAAGAACCGATCAGCCTCCTCACTATCATCTTTTAAATCTTCTTTTTCGAAAGCATTTGTTGTCCGTATCTAATTTGATTTTTCATATTTTTACATGTGAATTAGCTTATTTTTCCTGTTTTACTTAATTTAATGTATGTTGTGTTTGGTTTTTTTGTATATTTCGCACACTTTGCACCTGTCAAATTGTATTTAAGGTATTCTTTTGTTGTGTGGAAGTTGTTAATGTTGTGTGTTGCCTGGAAGAGATCGCTTATTAGCGATAAGACCGCCCGTAGCTCTTATACTAACATCTATTAACATAATCTTTTTACTGTTTAAGTGCAATAAAGTGTGAATAAATAAATTATTAATAATTTCAGGAGTCCTTAGCAGAATGGGAGCGTGGTCTGGACATGCCGCCAGAGGCGTTAGGCCGCAAGTGGAGCCAAAGGAGTGCGCACGCGCAGCGGACATCCAACGACCAAACCGTCACCTCCACCAATACCACTGATGCTTGCAAACTTATAATTGTAAGTAGCTTTATCCGAAGAAAGATCTTCTCAATTCTCATGTCATACGCATAAATGTATAAATATAACATTTTTGATGAAGATTATTTGTGTCCCACCACCGTTAATTGCTCATATCCTGATGCGACAGAGACGAACAAGCGGGATCAAAATTTATTCAGTTAAGGCAGTTATACAATTGAGGTGGTTTAAAAGACTTTACGATTAAAAAAAAAGAGAAAGTAGAGGCCCAATTATCCCTCTAAGAGAGATTTAATTGGTCAGGTCAAATAGTGCCCTACTATACACTCTTGTTTATAGATTGTGGTGGTGGACTGCACTCTTGTTTATAGATTGTGATGGTGGACTGCACTCTTGTTTATAGATTGTGGTGGTGGACTGCACTCTTGTTTATAGATTGTGGTGGTGGATTGCACTCTTGTTTATAGATTGTGGTGGTGGACTGCACTCTTGTTTATAGATTGTGGTGGTGGACTGCACTCTTGTTTATAGGTTGTGGTGGTGGACTGCACTATTGTTTATAGATTTTTGTTTAACGTCCTTTCACCAACAGTTATAAAGCGAGTGTTTATTAATTGAGTTTCCCGAACGAAGGTTAATTGGTGTTAACGCGGGCAATTTGCCAACCTTCCAGATGTTTCCGTGACAGATTGTAAACAATGTAATTTATTATAACTTATTGAATCATTATGTCTCCTTGAGACTGGTTTTTATGTAATATTTTACTATCTGATAGTTGTTATCTAATTACCATCCTAGATCCGTGGATTCGGCCTATTCACAAATGAGTTAACTATGACACAAAATACGATGAGAGAGAATTTCTTAACAGATAACATATTAAATACAAAGATGAAAACAAGGCCAATGTGGGGTTTAGATATTAAATATAACAGAAGGCTTAAATATACAAGAATAAAAAATAATATGACAAAGTGAGGTATTTCAAGTGAAGAACGAATATTGTATGTGTGTTATAGTGTTGCTGTGGGAGTGAGTGAGGTGAATTCTTTGATGATCCACCTCACTGAAAATATGAATATATTCTGAAATTAATGGTTTAATTAGTTTCTATTTAAATTCCAGTACATAGAAAATAAGCCAATATGGAAGTTGTCATTGTGTGGAGGTAACGCAGCGGCGGTGGCGGCGCGGGCTGGTACCAAGCTTCTACCACCAAAGATCAAGATAGTGTGGAACCCTCCCACCACTCACTACCATCACACTGAGAAGCTGCGGCTGGTGGTCACGTCTGTCAACAGTGGTAGGTTGATGATGCGATTCAATTAGGAATAAGACCGTCTATGAAAGTACGATTTGCGAAGTTACTTGTTTAGTATAACTTAGGTTTTAAGTTAAATTTGGTATTATTTCACTGAAATGATCATTTCTAAAACGTCAAAAATTGTAACAAAAAGTCTTTAACCATTCTATATCTTATAATAACCTTATAAATTATACTTAAGGACATTTACAGGGTCCATGTGAGTACGTCGTCGGACTTTACCCCTAAAAGCTCTTTAAAATTTGACCTTTTGCAGGTGCAGTTTGTAATAACGACACTCAGTTCACTTGCGGTGGGACAAGCCTTTGTATATCTTCCTATCTCGTGTGTGATGGGGTCAGACATTGTCCGGGAGGCGAAGATGAGGACGCGACCGCCTGCTCACACCGCCGGGACTCCCCACTCCTAGAGGTGTTGAGGCGGATAGCGGCTAGGAACCAGGAGTTTTTGGGTCTGGACCAGCCCGATGGGATAACGAAGCCGTCTGTTATAAGTATGTGTTTGTTATATTCATTTAAGCGTACATTAGTACTATTATAAATATTGTCCTTCCTTAAAATGCTGGACCATGGTTGATTCTTAAATAAGAATATTGTACTGTTTTAAATATAGCGAACTTCATGTATACACATAAAATAAATCATTTTGTTAACGTCACAATGTTTAATTCTCAGTGAAGATCAGCGAGAACGAGACGAAGACGAACGCGTTCGTGGAGTTCGCCAACTCCCTCCACCCGTACGGGCCTTGGTCCTACATTGTGGTGGGGATGATCGGGTGCGCTGTCATACTCATCTTCTGTCTCGCTTGGGGTAAGTCCGTCATAGTCGTGTTACTATGTCATCTGTCACCTTTTACATTCTAGTTTATTTAAAGCCCCGCATGTGTAAGTGATGGTCTCTGTGAATTTGAAAGAGACAGCAGACAATATATCGAAACCAGTTGTCAATTGTCGTTAGCAATCCGATGTTTAACAGACATTTTAAGTTTTTTTTTCTAATGTTTCTCTGTCGACACTTTGCAGAATGCTGTTGCGTGCGTTCCAAGCCGTCGGAGACGCCGCTGAACATTCCGCCCTCGTGCGTGGACCTGTCGCCTTCGGTGGCCATGACCGCTTCGTCCCAGATGTTCTCTAACCCCCTACCTTCCCCCCCGGAGTACGAACCTCCCCCGTCCTACTCCTCCCTCTTCCCCCGCGCCTTTAAGACGTCTCCGTCGCCGGTTCCCCACTGCTCCCACCAGGAGCCAGATTAGGACACGCCAAATTAGATGTCTGGGTGCGAATTGGTATTTTTACCTTAATGTTTGGGAACTGAGCTCCCTCAGTGTCAACTAAGTCTCTCGTCTGGGAGGTTTCGACAGATGGGAGAGTTAGTTCGCGCTTAGACTTAGTCAACCTGCCGAATTAACACTCAACAGTATTTGATGAAATTTTCAGATTTTTTGACAACTATAATATAATGTTCAATAGATATATCTAATTATTTAACTTACAAAGTATGTTTATCTCATTGAAAATCGTAATTTGAACCCAGAGTAGTTATGTAAGATACTCGGATAGTCAACGGGTTAGATTTTAATGAAAAGTTGTAATCAAATTATTAAAATACGTTCGCGTCTTGCGTTAAACTATTAAATATTTTTCTCTTTGTATAACTGTTTGACGGTATGAGACAAAACCCCGAAAGCCTATGAATTTACGGGTTTACGAATTGACAATAACGCCATCTATTGACAAAAACTCAAAAGCTTTTAATGTTTCGTAAAAGTACAATATTATGTTTTATAAGTTTTGGGACCAACGAGAATACACTGTGCCTTGTAGTTATTATTAACTATGTACTGACATATATGACAATTCCATTTCTATTCTTTAGAAATCTTAAAAGGGTGACCCCAGACAAGCTAAAAATACAAAATCCGTGAAAAAAGATGAACGTATTATGCGTGAACGCTTATTGTCCATACCAGAGACAAACCACTCAGATATAAATAAAACAATGCTCGTCTGGCCCCACCCTAAAACTGAAATTTGTATAGTATACTGAAAGATACGACGAGATTCCTTAGACTTGCTAAATATCCTTGTGTAGAACACAGAACTCACACTGAATGCTTAGTCTCTGAATTTAACCCTTAAGGTACGGCCTCATGGACGACGCTCGATTACAGCAACTGCTCTCACGTGGTTCACTCTTTTTTTAAAACCTTCAAGAAAGAGCTTATCATTTCACAAAACTGGAGAAGTAACGAGGAGTTTGCCCCCTCTTTGCCCCCCTCTTTTATAAAAGAACGCATGCATGAGGCCGTACCTTTATAATGTTTTGAATAATTGAATTCCTTAGTATACTCTGAATTCTCAGCCCAGAGTGACAATACATTCTGAGAACTCACCTTAGCCTAAAGCTAGCTTGTCCGTTGAATTTTAATTCATATGCCCTTTGATTATCAGTGTCTAGATAACGTTACGTCAAAAGGGCAACTAAAGAGGTATGTGTGCGAATGATCTAATGTGTTCATACAGAGTGATAAACAAATACGAGCGAAAAGTTTGTGTAGTCGCTCTGTTCTACTCTATGGTCCAATATAAACCAAATTTGCGAACTCTAGTTTATGTATTAATTGCTTTATCTTTGATAAGCGTTATTAATTTCTTTAAATTGCCTTCGTGTTTGGAATACGCCTAAAATCAAACAAAACCACATTTATTTGTTTGACGTTTGACATATTGAGAATGCGTTAAAGAATGTTAACTACAAATCATTTCTTGTTACCTTATCTGTATAATCGCGTAGGGAGCATCCAGAAATTATAATTTCCATTATTGTAATTTAAACTAGTCTTATTAAAAGTTATATTAAATTGTTTTAAGTTAATTAAGTCTAAACATCAAAAGAGAAATAAATACTTTTTCAAATACAATTATGGTTTTCTTTAAACACCAGACCCTAATACAAATTTTTTTTAACCCAAGCTCATAGCTTAATCTATGACAGAATTAACAATTTCTTGTTACATTGTTTAAATATAATCATTCCTAAAACTTTAAAATAAACAACATGCAGAAAAAATTTAAACTATGACTAAACTAACAATTCCTGAGTTTCAACCGCTGCCAATAGATGTCACTGATCTTACGTAAAATTTCATTTTTAGAAATAATAAATCTATAACATTCTTTTTTTCACAATATCATATACGCTGCAAGATCAATATTTAAGTTTCTAATTTTTATCTAATATGAAATTAAATAAGAGTTTTTACAACCAAGTGCCATCTAGTGTACTCTTTAAACATGTCCTGCACATTCAAACCACAGTTAAATGCAAGAAGTATATATATATAATCTGTGATGTATAGAGTTTAGAAAAAGCTGGGATAAACAAAAGAACATGCTTTATTGATTATTTTATTCATCAATAAATTTAATATTGTATATATATACTGTTCAAAATTACTAATTAAATCACTATATTTTGAATTTTATTATTACGTTTTGGTTTTATGATTGTTACTATAAATAAATCTCTTAAAAAGCAAAGTTGAAATGAAAATGCAAATGTTGTAAAAAGGACTTCTGAGTAAGTAAATACGAGTTTGACAAAATAGGTGTAGTAGTCTGTGATCAGCTCACCCTTGCCGCTCACGGCTCAGCTGTCAGCTAAAAGTTCAGTCATATTTTAACTGTCGTGGTTATTTACCGTGTTAATGGTGCGAATTGTTATTTCGATCGTAACAAATTTTTACATTATTGTCTAAATTGTTTTTAACGTGCTACCTTTTTGTGCTATAACAAAATAAAAAAACTTACATTCAGTTTTTTTATTTGTTTCACAAGTTGTATCTTATGTGATTGTGTTACTTACGGGACTTAAAAAGTTTGTTTATTGTTAAGTTTTATTCTTTTCGCTATTTGGAATCTTATTGGATATGAGTGCAGCAGCTAGATAAAAGGTAAATTATAGAATTCTGCTTAGTTTAGTTCCTATGTTTAGCGGTAAGCAACAGGTCTCCATATTGTGGTTTTGAAAATGCAAATGGATCGAACTTCCGTTACTCCATTATCGATTTAGTGTTACAAGTACCAATTAGAATTTTATAATTCAATTTAAAAATGATTCTGGTTTATTTCGAGTCAATTTCATTTCTATTAATGAATTTTTCAAAAACTAAAATATTTTTTGTAAATATTTAAGTGGTTAAAAGTGCTGTCAAGTGCAGCAGGTGTTTTTTTTATTAACGTCTACCTAATATGGTTGGTTAAAATCCGTTACTATAAAAAAACCTACTGTTTTTTTTTTAATTTGGTCTACTGAACACATATGGCTGGTTATACAAATCTCAAAGTAGTCATAATTATATAATATGTTTTGTTATTAATTTAAAAAAGGGCTTCCTGCCAATAATTTTGTTATTACTTTATTTAAATAATCTTCTGCATGTCTCCGAAACGTATTTCTGAGTTACGTTTTGTGCTACAATAGTTATGTATATGTAAACATACAGAAAATAATACGTAGTTATTTTACATATATTTTTTTACGTCGTCCTTCCATATTTCTCATTATGTTAGGCATCGTAATATGTGTCTTATTTTATTCTTTATAACAGTTGATTAAAATCATAAATGCTTAAGTCAAATGTGCACCATCAAGCACTGTTAGGCGTTACTTAATGAAAGTTATAAATTGTGATATTTATCTACCTAAATTGCTAGTTAGATATCTACTAAGTTTCTACGGTGACAGTATATTATTATGTAGTGTTATTGTAGCGTAACGAGATATAAAATATACATCGCGGTAGCCCAGGGCATCTAGGTACGCTAGATATTGGTAGGAATATGAAAGTGAACCACATAGGGTCTCCGAGATACATATACCACGGTACCACCTGAGGTTATTTTGCAGCCGGTTCTAAACCACCTGGAGTGTGTTGGGCCGTAGTTCTGTTATGGCGGTAAACTCTTAAATTAATTTTTACCTAGTTATGAACGAATTTAAACGACTTGAATCTTTTCACTAATGATCGCTTGAAAGAAATTGCTCTCGAAAGAGCGCCTATTACAGTATATAATTTTATTTTTATTTTCTCGTATCAAAATTGTCTGTACGAACTAAACACAGTATAAATCAATTCTCTGTTCTGTGTAATTTTTGAGATATAAATAAAAACAATTGAAACGATTAAAATTATAAGTTTGAAATCTAGGTCGCTACACAGTTCTCGTCTGATTACAGTCACGGTCGAATTGAACATCACAAAAGTACTTCAAGTCCAGAATTTTGTAGATTTACTGAACTATAAAACACGTAGCACATTTGCATATACATAATGCTTAATGGATATTTGTATACATGAAACTAAAGAATTATTCGCCAAGCTTAATACTAAATTCAAGGTCGTTTAAATCCCGGCTGTTTACAAATGGATTTTTAATTATATATGGGCAATTAACAGTTTTATTTGTAATATAAATAAAAAAATGTGGAAATAATTTAAAAGTTGTGGATACTTCGCTTATCTGCACAGATTTAAGTGCATGGTGAACCCAACATGGTCCTGTAACAGTTCGACTAGTGAGACAATATTGACAGTTTGCCCAAGTACCAAAACTATTGACACGACTTTGATTGCTGAGTAGTTAAAGTGACGGTGGACAATCTGACAGACCTTACATAGGTGTAGCGAAGGATGCGGTTAAAATTTATAAGACATAGACAAAGAGTGCTGATGACTAATAAGGACTGTTCCTATACAGAAGATATAGTAAAAACACTTATAATAAAAAAATAGATATATTTCTGTATGAAATCTTTAAAAACAACATATGAAAATCACACATTCTAAGATGATTTTGGCATTGCAATTTGAACTTACAATAATACCCATAGAAATGAAAAGCAAAAAGCTTTCATTACAAATTAATATTCGAAAAGACTTTTTCCCCAACCATAAAGCGGATACAGCCAAAACCTGTGTGTGCTTTTAAATCAATCAGCTTCGCAAACCGAAGCTGGTCTGTCAAGTCGTGATTATCACTATACAATAGTATTACGACAAACGGCAAACGAAAGTTGTGATACTGAAACAGTTTCCACAATGCAGAAGTAGATGAAGTGTGGAGAAATCTTTAGCTTCCTTGTAAGGAATGAAATCTTTGTGTACGCATCGGAATCGTAATTTCTAAACAACGCAGGGTTGCCAAAAGGTAATCCTTTCATTCGTGTAAATAATTTATAACTAATTTGAGACACATCTTTGAAAATATTTATATCAATGAACCGAATGACAAAAGCCGAATGACCTTCATAAGAGGACATTGTGTAAATTCTGTTTTTTTAGACTGTTAAGTACTGTATTGGTAGACCCTAGCGGATGAGGCTTGGCCATGTAAGACGTATGGAGAAGACCCGAAGGCTCTTTGAATGGAGACTGACTGAGCATAACTCAAGGCTGACCCCCAATGAGAGGCTGACCTTCAAAAGACCACTTGATTGGCTGATGATGATGGACCATAGAACTACAATAAAAAGTACTATCTGAAATGTGTTTCATGAAATAAATCGATATAATTCTCAATCAAAGCTGTGTGCGAAGTGCAATATGTGAATGGTAACCCTAGATAAATAGCTCCATGGCTAGACTAAAAATACATGTGTTGCATAAAACCAGCTTTTGCTATTATTAGAAATAGCCTTAGTTTCCTTGTAAGGTATATTTTACCGTTAGGACTTGTTTTTATTATTGTTAACTGTTTGTAACCCTTTAGTTTTTACCGATTCTTATAATGGGACTAAACACTGTTTTTTACTGTATTCAGTCCGTTAGAAAGGTTAGTCAAGTCCATATTTATATATTTAAAGTCGATATTTTAATGAACGCAAATCAATTAGCGATATTATTTTAACTTTAACCAATAAAAGGCTGATCGAAGTTTAATAATCTAATATATAAAATTCTCGTGTCACAATGTTCGTTCCCGTACTCCTCCGAAACGGCTTGACCGATTCTCCTGAAATTTTGTGGCCATATTGAGTAGGTCTGCATTAGATCAGTGAGCATAATTAAAACCCGAAACAAAATTAAATTGTTTCATAACTGGGGATACTGTTGTCAAATAGGTTAGCATTCCTGAGTGCTTTCGACACTATAAAAATACGTGTAAAAATTGACGATTCAAAAGTGTCTTTATAAAGACCTACTTGATTGAAGATATTTTGAGTTTGGCAAGTGACTTCAGTCGCACGGGGCCATAATAATGGTTTTCCGATATCTGATGTAATCTAACTGAATGATATTTTAAAATATTGAATTGAAGCAGGAAACTAATATAAATTATTCATATGTATTATATACATGTTGTTCATATATTCCAGTTCACGAGACTTATGAATTGTAACGAATTTTTAAAAGAAGCTAGCTTACTCTTAAAAATATTAATTTACAGTCGAAGCTTAATATCAAATACTCATATTACACATAAAAGCTACTGGTATTTTTTCCTGCGGTGCAGGTGGGTTGTTAAAAATGACTCACAAATGCAATAAATATATATTATTCACGATGAATGAAAATATATTTAATTTGTACACAATAGAATTATGTTGTTAGCACGTTTTGCTAAGTTAATAAAATTTTATTGCGACGTTAGTTATTAGGTTGCAGAAGCACTTGTAATCAAACAAATTATAAAAAGGATTTACTTAACAAAAGAATGATGAATACAATGCTTTTTGGAGTGGTAACCATGGTAAAAACTGTGGTCAGCGTTTGTAATGAGGTCAAAGAGTAGAGTTTCTTTATAATTAAGTAATTTAAATATGAATACTTGTCAAGTCACCTTGTAGTGCTTTGACTGACTCGTGTATCGTAGGGACAAAGGTGGCTTTTATGTATTTATTTAAGGCCGAAGCTAAAATACAGCACACTTAATTAATTCTTACATCTAACAATCTCTTATATATTGTCAAAATATGTAACATTCAGTTAAGAAAATTATTAATTTGGGAGATACAGCGCGAACTGAACGTGTTTTGACGAAGGCTACTTCACGAAGGAACCTACATACCACCTGATCTGGAGGAAAATATCAGGGGCGGATAAGCTTAGCATGCATTACTGTAATCATTTTCACCCCATATTTTAAAGATCCCGTTTGGGGTGATCATAATAACCTGTAATCCCCAGTAAGATATAGTAGGAATACTGTACTCGGTTTGCTTCGTGATTTACTTAAAGTAACATCATTTATACAATGTTTTGAAATTCGTGTAGGTCTTAGTATTGACAAAACTGAACATGGTAGAATTTATAAGTATTAAAAGAAATCGGTGACTCAATTACATTTTGTTTTAGTGACATCTGCCATCTGTCCAAATAGATTAAAAATATTGCACTGGGCACACAGTTGTATGTAAATGTTTCCTTAAATAGTTTTTGTAGTTTATTTTTAATTCTACAATTACTTAACTTTGCTATTAATTTTAAATTGATTAGAGGCCACCCTAATGACGTCCATCGGTCGTTTGAAGTAATGAATGATAAAACTTTAGAATTGTAGTATAGATACAGATATGGATGTGGTGTCAAATACTTTATAATATATGGGATCTCTTATTATAATATGTATTACTTAAGTAGAGAAGAAGAAGTTTAAACTATTCTGGATAACTATGATTAACATAAGAACCGATCAGCCTCCTCACTATCATCTTTTAAATCTTCTTTTTCGAAAGCATTTGTTGTCCGTATCTAATTTGATTTTTCATATTTTTACATGTGAATTAGCTTATTTTTCCTGTTTTACTTAATTTAATGTATGTTGTGTTTGGTTTTTTTGTATATTTCGCACACTTTGCACCTGTCAAATTGTATTTAAGGTATTCTTTTGTTGTGTGGAAGTTGTTAATGTTGTGTGTTGCCTGGAAGAGATCGCTTATTAGCGATAAGACCGCCCGTAGCTCTTATACTAACATCTATTAACATAATCTTTTTACTGTTTAAGTGCAATAAAGTGTGAATAAATAAATTATTAATAATTTCAGGAGTCCTTAGCAGAATGGGAGCGTGGTCTGGACATGCCGCCAGAGGCGTTAGGCCGCAAGTGGAGCCAAAGGAGTGCGCACGCGCAGCGGACATCCAACGACCAAACCGTCACCTCCACCAATACCACTGATGCTTGCAAACTTATAATTGTAAGTAGCTTTATCCGAAGAAAGATCTTCTCAATTCTCATGTCATACGCATAAATGTATAAATATAACATTTTTGATGAAGATTATTTGTGTCCCACCACCGTTAATTGCTCATATCCTGATGCGACAGAGACGAACAAGCGGGATCAAAATTTATTCAGTTAAGGCAGTTATACAATTGAGGTGGTTTAAAAGACTTTACGATTAAAAAAAAAGAGAAAGTAGAGGCCCAATTATCCCTCTAAGAGAGATTTAATTGGTCAGGTCAAATAGTGCCCTACTATACACTCTTGTTTATAGATTGTGGTGGTGGACTGCACTCTTGTTTATAGATTGTGATGGTGGACTGCACTCTTGTTTATAGATTGTGGTGGTGGACTGCACTCTTGTTTATAGATTGTGGTGGTGGATTGCACTCTTGTTTATAGATTGTGGTGGTGGACTGCACTCTTGTTTATAGATTGTGGTGGTGGACTGCACTCTTGTTTATAGGTTGTGGTGGTGGACTGCACTATTGTTTATAGATTTTTGTTTAACGTCCTTTCACCAACAGTTATAAAGCGAGTGTTTATTAATTGAGTTTCCCGAACGAAGGTTAATTGGTGTTAACGCGGGCAATTTGCCAACCTTCCAGATGTTTCCGTGACAGATTGTAAACAATGTAATTTATTATAACTTATTGAATCATTATGTCTCCTTGAGACTGGTTTTTATGTAATATTTTACTATCTGATAGTTGTTATCTAATTACCATCCTAGATCCGTGGATTCGGCCTATTCACAAATGAGTTAACTATGACACAAAATACGATGAGAGAGAATTTCTTAACAGATAACATATTAAATACAAAGATGAAAACAAGGCCAATGTGGGGTTTAGATATTAAATATAACAGAAGGCTTAAATATACAAGAATAAAAAATAATATGACAAAGTGAGGTATTTCAAGTGAAGAACGAATATTGTTTGTGTGTTATAGTGTTGCTGTGGGAGTGAGTGAGGTGAATTCTTTGATGATCCACCTCACTGAAAATATGAATATATTCTGAAATTAATGGTTTAATTAGTTTCTATTTAAATTCCAGTACATAGAAAATAAGCCAATATGGAAGTTGTCATTGTGTGGAGGTAACGCAGCGGCGGTGGCGGCGCGGGCTGGTACCAAGCTTCTACCACCAAAGATCAAGATAGTGTGGAACCCTCCCACCACTCACTACCATCACACTGAGAAGCTGCGGCTGGTGGTCACGTCTGTCAACAGTGGTAGGTTGATGATGCGATTCAATTAGGAATAAGACCGTCTATGAAAGTACGATTTGCGAAGTTACTTGTTTAGTATAACTTAGGTTTTAAGTTAAATTTGGTATTATTTCACTGAAATGATCATTTCTAAAACGTCAAAAATTGTAACAAAAAGTCTTTAACCATTCTATATCTTATAATAACCTTATAAATTATACTTAAGGACATTTACAGGGTCCATGTGAGTACGTCGTCGGACTTTACCCCTAAAAGCTCTTTAAAATTTGACCTTTTGCAGGTGCAGTTTGTAATAACGACACTCAGTTCACTTGCGGTGGGACAAGCCTTTGTATATCTTCCTATCTCGTGTGTGATGGGGTCAGACATTGTCCGGGAGGCGAAGATGAGGACGCGACCGCCTGCTCACACCGCCGGGACTCCCCACTCCTAGAGGTGTTGAGGCGGATAGCGGCTAGGAACCAGGAGTTTTTGGGTCTGGACCAGCCCGATGGGATAACGAAGCCGTCTGTTATAAGTATGTGTTTGTTATATTCATTTAAGCGTACATTAGTACTATTATAAATATTGTCCTTCCTTAAAATGCTGGACCATGGTTGATTCTTAAATAAGAATATTGTACTGTTTTAAATATAGCGAACTTCATGTATACACATAAAATAAATCATTTTGTTAACGTCACAATGTTTAATTCTCAGTGAAGATCAGCGAGAACGAGACGAAGACGAACGCGTTCGTGGAGTTCGCCAACTCCCTCCACCCGTACGGGCCTTGGTCCTACATTGTGGTGGGGATGATCGGGTGCGCTGTCATACTCATCTTCTGTCTCGCTTGGGGTAAGTCCGTCATAGTCGTGTTACTATGTCATCTGTCACCTTTTACATTCTAGTTTATTTAAAGCCCCGCATGTGTAAGTGATGGTCTCTGTGAATTTGAAAGAGACAGCAGACAATATATCGAAACCAGTTGTCAATTGTCGTTAGCAATCCGATGTTTAACAGACATTTTAAGTTTTTTTTTCTAATGTTTCTCTGTCGACACTTTGCAGAATGCTGTTGCGTGCGTTCCAAGCCGTCGGAGACGCCGCTGAACATTCCGCCCTCGTGCGTGGACCTGTCGCCTTCGGTGGCCATGACCGCTTCGTCCCAGATGTTCTCTAACCCCCTACCTTCCCCCCCGGAGTACGAACCTCCCCCGTCCTACTCCTCCCTCTTCCCCCGCGCCTTTAAGACGTCTCCGTCGCCGGTTCCCCACTGCTCCCACCAGGAGCCAGATTAGGACACGCCAAATTAGATGTCTGGGTGCGAATTGGGATTTTTACCTTAATGTTTGGGAACTGAGCTCCCTCAGTGTCAACTAAGTCTCTCGTCTGGGAGGTTTCGACAGATGGGAGAGTTAGTTCGCGCTTAGACTTAGTCAACCTGCCGAATTAACACTCAACAGTATTTGATGAAATTTTCAGATTTTTTGACAACTATAATATAATGTTCAATAGATATATCTAATTATTTAACTTACAAAGTATGTTTATCTCATTGAAAATCGTAATTTGAACCCAGAGTAGTTATGTAAGATACTCGGATAGTCAACGGGTTAGATTTTAATGAAAAGTTGTAATCAAATTATTAAAATACGTTCGCGTCTTGCGTTAAACTATTAAATATTTTTCTCTTTGTATAACTGTTTGACGGTATGAGACAAAACCCCGAAAGCCTATGAATTTACGGGTTTACGAATTGACAATAACGCCATCTATTGACAAAAACTCAAAAGCTTTTAATGTTTCGTAAAAGTACAATATTATGTTTTATAAGTTTTGGGACCAACGAGAATACACTGTGCCTTGTAGTTATTATTAACTATGTACTGACATATATGACAATTCCATTTCTATTCTTTAGAAATCTTAAAAGGGTGACCCCAGACAAGCTAAAAATACAAAATCCGTGAAAAAAGATGAACGTATTATGCGTGAACGCTTATTGTCCATACCAGAGACAAACCACTCAGATATAAATAAAACAATGCTCGTCTGGCCCCACCCTAAAACTGAAATTTGTATAGTATACTGAAAGATACGACGAGATTCCTTAGACTTGCTAAATATCCTTGTGTAGAACACAGAACTCACACTGAATGCTTAGTCTCTGAATTTAACCCTTAAGGTACGGCCTCATGGACGACGCTCGATTACAGCAACTGCTCTCACGTGGTTCACTCTTTTTTTAAAACCTTCAAGAAAGAGCTTATCATTTCACAAAACTGGAGAAGTAACGAGGAGTTTGCCCCCTCTTTGCCCCCCTCTTTTATAAAAGAACGCATGCATGAGGCCGTACCTTTATAATGTTTTGAATAATTGAATTCCTTAGTATACTCTGAATTCTCAGCCCAGAGTGACAATACATTCTGAGAACTCACCTTAGCCTAAAGCTAGCTTGTCCGTTGAATTTTAATTCATATGCCCTTTGATTATCAGTGTCTAGATAACGTTACGTCAAAAGGGCAACTAAAGAGGTATGTGTGCGAATGATCTAATGTGTTCATACAGAGTGATAAACAAATACGAGCGAAAAGTTTGTGTAGTCGCTCTGTTCTACTCTATGGTCCAATATAAACCAAATTTGCGAACTCTAGTTTATGTATTAATTGCTTTATCTTTGATAAGCGTTATTAATTTCTTTAAATTGCCTTCGTGTTTGGAATACGCCTAAAATCAAACAAAACCACATTTATTTGTCGTTTGACATATTGAGAATGCGTTAAAGAATGTTAACTACAAATCATTTCTTGTTACCTTATCTGTATAATCGCGTAGGGAGCATCCAGAAATTATAATTTCCATTATTGTAATTTAAACTAGTCTTATTAAAAGTTATATTAAATTGTTTTAAGTTAATTAAGTCTAAACATCAAAAGAGAAATAAATACTTTTTCAAATACAATTATGGTTTTCTTTAAACACCAGACCCTAATACAAATTTTTTTTAACCCAAGCTCATAGCTTAATCTATGACAGAATTAACAATTTCTTGTTACATTGTTTAAATATAATCATTCCTAAAACTTTAAAATAAACAACATGCAGAAAAAATTTAAACTATGACTAAACTAACAATTCCTGAGTTTCAACCGCTGCCAATAGATGTCACTGATCTTACGTAAAATTTCATTTTTAGAAATAATAAATCTATAACATTCTTTTTTTCACAATATCATATACGCTGCAAGATCAATATTTAAGTTTCTAATTTTTATCTAATATGAAATTAAATAAGAGTTTTTACAACCAAGTGCCATCTAGTGTACTCTTTAAACATGTCCTGCACATTCAAACCACAGTTAAATGCAAGAAGTATATATATATAATCTGTGATGTATAGAGTTTAGAAAAAGCTGGGATAAACAAAAGAACATGCTTTATTGATTATTTTATTCATCAATAAATTTAATATTGTAATATATACTGTTCAAAATTACTAATTAAATCACTATATTTTGAATTTTATTATTACGTTTTGGTTTTATGATTGTTACTATAAATAAATCTCTTAAAAAGCAATGTTGTAAAAAGGACTTCTGAGTAAGTAAATACGAGTTTGACAAAATAGGTGTAGTAGTCTGTGATCAGCTCACCCTTGCCGCTCACGGCTCAGCTGTCAGCTAAAAGTTCAGTCATATTTTAACTGTCGTGGTTATTTACCGTGTTAATGGTGCGAATTGTTATTTCGATCGTAACAAATTTTTACATTATTGTCTAAATTGTTTTTAACGTGCTACCTTTTTGTGCTATAACAAAATAAAAAAACTTACATTCAGTTTTTTTATTTGTTTCACAAGTTGTATCTTATGTGATTGTGTTACTTACGGGACTTAAAAAGTTTGTTTATTGTTAAGTTTTGTTCTTTTCGCTATTTGGAATCTTATTGGATATGAGTGCAGCAGCTAGATAAAAGGTAAATTATAGAATTCTGCTTAGTTTAGTTCCTATGTTTAGCGGTAAGCAACAGGTCTCCATATTGTGGTTTTGAAAATGCAAATGGATCGAACTTCCGTTACTCCATTATCGATTTAGTGTTACAAGTACCAATTAGAATTTTATAATTCAATTTAAAAATGATTCTGGTTTATTTCGAGTCAATTTCATTTCTATTAATGAATTTTTCAAAAACTAAAATATTTTTTGTAAATATTTAAGTGGTTAAAAGTGCTGTCAAGTGCAGCAGGTGTTTTTTTTATTAACGTCTACCTAATATGGTTGGTTAAAATCCGTTACTATAAAAAAACCTACTGTTTTTTTTTTAATTTGGTCTACTGAACACATATGGCTGGTTATACAAATCTCAAAGTAGTCATAATTATATAATATGTTTTGTTATTAATTTAAAAAAGGGCTTCCTGCCAATAATTTTGTTATTACTTTATTTAAATAATCTTCTGCATGTCTCCGAAACGTATTTCTGAGTTACGTTTTGTGCTACAATAGTTATGTATATGTAAACATACAGAAAATAATACGTAGTTATTTTACATATATTTTTTTACGTCGTCCTTCCATATTTCTCATTATGTTAGGCATCGTAATATGTGTCTTATTTTATTCTTTATAACAGTTGATTAAAATCATAAATGCTTAAGTCAAATGTGCACCATCAAGCACTGTTAGGCGTTACTTAATGAAAGTTATAAATTGTGATATTTATCTACCTAAATTGCTAGTTAGATATCTACTAAGTTTCTACGGTGACAGTATATTATTATGTAGTGTTATTGTAGCGTAACGAGATATAAAATATACATCGCGGTAGCCCAGGGCATCTAGGTACGCTAGATATTGGTAGGAATATGAAAGTGAACCACATAGGGTCTCCGAGATACATATACCACGGTACCACCTGAGGTTATTTTGCAGCCGGTTCTAAACCACCTGGAGTGTGTTGGGCCGTAGTTCTGTTATGGCGGTAAACTCTTAAATTAATTTTTACCTAGTTATGAACGAATTTAAACGACTTGAATCTTTTCACTAATGATCGCTTGAAAGAAATTGCTCTCGAAAGAGCGCCTATTACAGTATATAATTTTATTTTTATTTTCTCGTATCAAAATTGTCTGTACGAACTAAACACAGTATAAATCAATTCTCTGTTCTGTGTAATTTTTGAGATATAAATAAAAACAATTGAAACGATTAAAATTATAAGTTTGAAATCTAGGTCGCTACACAGTTCTCGTCTGATTACAGTCACGGTCGAATTGAACATCACAAAAGTACTTCAAGTCCAGAATTTTGTAGATTTACTGAACTATAAAACACGTAGCACATTTGCATATACATAATGCTTAATGGATATTTGTATACATGAAACTAAAGAATTATTCGCCAAGCTTAATACTAAATTCAAGGTCGTTTAAATCCCGGCTGTTTACAAATGGATTTTTAATTATATATGGGCAATTAACAGTTTTATTTGTAATATAAATAAAAAAATGTGGAAATAATTTAAAAGTTGTGGATACTTCGCTTATCTGCACAGATTTAAGTGCATGGTGAACCCAACATGGTCCTGTAACAGTTCGACTAGTGAGACAATATTGACAGTTTGCCCAAGTACCAAAACTATTGACACGACTTTGATTGCTGAGTAGTTAAAGTGACGGTGGACAATCTGACAGACCTTACATAGGTGTAGCGAAGGATGCGGTTAAAATTTATAAGACATAGACAAAGAGTGCTGATGACTAATAAGGACTGTTCCTATACAGAAGATATAGTAAAAACACTTATAATAAAAAAATAGATATATTTCTGTATGAAATCTTTAAAAACAACATATGAAAATCACACATTCTAAGATGATTTTGGCATTGCAATTTGAACTTACAATAATACCCATAGAAATGAAAAGCAAAAAGCTTTCATTACAAATTAATATTCGAAAAGACTTTTTCCCCAACCATAAAGCGGATACAGCCAAAACCTGTGTGTGCTTTTAAATCAATCAGCTTCGCAAACCGAAGCTGGTCTGTCAAGTCGTGATTATCACTATACAATAGTATTACGACAAACGGCAAACGAAAGTTGTGATACTGAAACAGTTTCCACAATGCAGAAGTAGATGAAGTGTGGAGAAATCTTTAGCTTCCTTGTAAGGAATGAAATCTTTGTGTACGCATCGGAATCGTAATTTCTAAACAACGCAGGGTTGCCAAAAGGTAATCCTTTCATTCGTGTAAATAATTTATAACTAATTTGAGACACATCTTTGAAAATATTTATATCAATGAACCGAATGACAAAAGCCGAATGACCTTCATAAGAGGACATTGTGTAAATTCTGTTTTTTTAGACTGTTAAGTACTGTATTGGTAGACCCTAGCGGATGAGGCTTGGCCATGTAAGACGTATGGAGAAGACCCGAAGGCTCTTTGAATGGAGACTGACTGAGCATAACTCAAGGCTGACCCCCAATGAGAGGCTGACCTTCAAAAGACCACTTGATTGGCTGATGATGATGGACCATAGAACTACAATAAAAAGTACTATCTGAAATGTGTTTCATGAAATAAATCGATATAATTCTCAATCAAAGCTGTGTGCGAAGTGCAATATGTGAATGGTAACCCTAGATAAATAGCTCCATGGCTAGACTAAAAATACATGTGTTGCATAAAACCAGCTTTTGCTATTATTAGAAATAGCCTTAGTTTCCTTGTAAGGTATATTTTACCGTTAGGACTTGTTTTTATTATTGTTAACTGTTTGTAACCCTTTAGTTTTTACCGATTCTTATAATGGGACTAAACACTGTTTTTTACTGTATTCAGTCCGTTAGAAAGGTTAGTCAAGTCCATATTTATATATTTAAAGTCGATATTTTAATGAACGCAAATCAATTAGCGATATTATTTTAACTTTAACCAATAAAAGGCTGATCGAAGTTTAATAATCTAATATATAAAATTCTCGTGTCACAATGTTCGTTCCCGTACTCCTCCGAAACGGCTTGACCGATTCTCCTGAAATTTTGTGGCCATATTGAGTAGGTCTGCATTAGATCAGTGAGCATAATTAAAACCCGAAACAAAATTAAATTGTTTCATAACTGGGGATACTGTTGTCAAATAGGTTAGCATTCCTGAGTGCTTTCGACACTATAAAAATACGTGTAAAAATTGACGATTCAAAAGTGTCTTTATAAAGACCTACTTGATTGAAGATATTTTGAGTTTGGCAAGTGACTTCAGTCGCACGGGGCCATAATAATGGTTTTCCGATATCTGATGTAATCTAACTGAATGATATTTTAAAATATTGAATTGAAGCAGGAAACTAATATAAATTATTCATATGTATTATATACATGTTGTTCATATATTCCAGTTCACGAGACTTATGAATTGTAACGAATTTTTAAAAGAAGCTAGCTTACTCTTAAAAATATTAATTTACAGTCGAAGCTTAATATCAAATACTCATATTGTACACATAAAAGCTACTGGTATTTTTTCCTGCGGTGCAGGTGGGTTGTTAAAAATGACTCACAAATGCAATAAATATATATTATTCACGATGAATGAAAATATATTTAATTTGTACACAATAGAATTATGTTGTTAGCACGTTTTGCTAAGTTAATAAAATTTTATTGCGACGTTAGTTATTAGGTTGCAGAAGCACTTGTAATCAAACAAATTATAAAAAGGATTTACTTAACAAAAGAATGATGAATACAATGCTTTTTCGAGTGGTAACCATGGTAAAAACTGTGGTCAGCGTTTGTAATGAGGTCAAAGAGTAGAGTTTCTTTATAATTAAGTAATTTAAATATGAATACTTGTCAAGTCACCTTGTAGTGCTTTGACTGACTCGTGTATCGTAGGGACAAAGGTGGCTTTTATGTATTTATTTAAGGCCGAAGCTAAAATACAGCACACTTAATTAATTCTTACATCTAACAATCTCTTATATATTGTCAAAATATGTAACATTCAGTTAAGAAAATTATTAATTTGGGAGATACAGCGCGAACTGAACGTGTTTTGACGAAGGCTACTTCACGAAGGAACCTACATACCACCTGATCTGGAGGAAAATATCAGGGGCGGATAAGCTTAGCATGCATTACTGTAATCATTTTCACCCCATATTTTAAAGATCCCGTTTGGGGTGATCATAATAACCTGTAATCCCCAGTAAGATATAGTAGGAATACTGTACTCGGTTTGCTTCGTGATTTACTTAAAGTAACATCATTTATACAATGTTTTGAAATTCGTGTAGGTCTTAGTATTGACAAAACTGAACATGGTAGAATTTATAAGTATTAAAAGAAATCGGTGACTCAATTACATTTTGTTTTAGTGACATCTGCCATCTGTCCAAATAGATTAAAAATATTGCACTGGGCACACAGTTGTATGTAAATGTTTCCTTAAATAGTTTTTGTAGTTTATTTTTAATTCTACAATTACTTAACTTTGCTATTAATTTTAAATTGATTAGAGGCCACCCTAATGACGTCCATCGGTCGTTTGAAGTAATGAATGATAAAACTTTAGAATTGTAGTATAGATACAGATATGGATGTGGTGTCAAATACTTTATAATATATGGGATCTCTTATTATAATATGTATTACTTAAGTAGAGAAGAAGAAGTTTAAACTATTCTGGATAACTATGATTAACATAAGAACCGATCAGCCTCCTCACTATCATCTTTTAAATCTTCTTTTTCGAAAGCATTTGTTGTCCGTATCTAATTTGATTTTTCATATTTTTACATTTGAATTAGCTTATTTTTCCTGTTTTACTTAATTTAATGTATGTTGTGTTTGGTTTTTTTGTATATTTCGCACACTTTGCACCTGTCAAATTGTATTTAAGGTATTCTTTTGTTGTGTGGAAGTTGTTAATGTTGTGTGTTGCCTGGAAGAGATCGCTTATTAGCGATAAGACCGCCCGTAGCTCTTATACTAACATCTATTAACATAATCTACTTCTACTGTTTAAGTGCAATAAAGTGTGAATAAATAAATTATTAATAATTTCAGGAGTCCTTAGCAGAATGGGAGCGTGGTCTGGACATGCCGCCAGAGGCGTTAGGCCGCAAGTGGAGCCAAAGGAGTGCGCACGCGCAGCGGACATCCAACGACCAAACCGTCACCTCCACCAATACCACTGATGCTTGCAAACTTATAATTGTAAGTAGCTTTATCCAAAGAAAGAACTTCTCAATTCTCATGTCATACGCATAAATGTATAAATATAACATTTTTGATGAAGATTATTTGTGTCCCACCACCGTTAATTGCTCATATCCTGATGCGACAGAGACGAACAAGCGGGATCAAAATTTATTCAGTTAAGGCAGTTATACAATTGAGGTGGTTTAAAAGACTTTACGATTTAAAAAAAAGAGAAAGTAGAGGCCCAATTATCCCTCTAAGAGAGATTTAATTGGTCAGGTCAAATAGTGCCCTACTATACACTCTTGTTTATAGATTGTGGTGGTGGACTGCACTCTTGTTTATAGATTTTTGTTTAACGTCCTTTCACCAACAGTTATAAAGCGAGTGTTTATTAATTGAGTTTCCCGAACGAAGGTTAATTGGTGTTAACGCGGGCAATTTGCCAACCTTCCAGATGTTTCCGTGACAGATTGTAAACAATGTAATTTATTATAACTTATTGAATCATTATGTCTCCTTGAGACTGGTTTTTATGTAATATTTTACTATCTGATAGTTGTTATCTAATTACCATCCTAGATCCGTGGATTCGGCCTATTCACAAATGAGTTAACTATGACACAAAATACGATGAGAGAGAATTTCTTAACAGATAACATATTAAATACAAAGATGAAAACAAGGCCAATGTGGGGTTTAGATATTAAATATAACAGAAGGCTTAAATATACAAGAATAAAAAATAATATGACAAAGTGAGGTATTTCAAGTGAAGAACGAATATTGTTTGTGTGTTATAGTGTTGCTGTGGGAGTGAGTGAGGTGAATTCTTTGATGAACCACCTCACTGAAAATATGAATATATTCTGAAATTAATGGTTTAATTAGTTTCTATTTAAATTCCAGTACATAGAAAATAAGCCAATATGGAAGTTGTCATTGTGTGGAGGTAACGCAGCGGCGGTGGCGGCGCGGGCTGGTACCAAGCTTCTACCACCAAAGATCAAGATAGTGTGGAACCCTCCCACCACTCACTACCATCACACTGAGAAGCTGCGGCTGGTGGTCACGTCTGTCAACAGTGGTAGGTTGATGATGCGATTCAATTAGGAATAAGACCGTCTATGAAAGTACGATTTGCGAAGTTACTTGTTTAGTATAACTTAGGTTTTAAGTTAAATTTGGTATTATTTCACTGAAATGATCATTTCTAAAACGTCAAAAATTGTAACAAAAAGTCTTTAACCATTCTATATCTTATAATCACCTTATAAATTATACTTAAGGACATTTACAGGGTCCATGTGAGTACGTCGTCGGACTTTACCCCTAAAAGCTCTTTAAAATTTGACCTTTTGCAGGTGCAGTTTGTAATAACGACACTCAGTTCACTTGCGGTGGGACAAGCCTTTGTATATCTTCCTATCTCGTGTGTGATGGGGTCAGACATTGTCCGGGAGGCGAAGATGAGGACGCGACCGCCTGCTCACACCGCCGGGACTCCCCACTCCTAGAGGTGTTGAGGCGGATAGCGGCTAGGAACCAGGAGTTTTTGGGTCTGGACCAGCCCGATGGGATAACGAAGCCGTCTGTTATAAGTATGTGTTTGTTATATTCATTTAAGCGTACATTAGTACTATTATAAATATTGTCCTTCCTTAAAATGCTGGACCATGGTTGATTCTTAAATAAGAATATTGTACTGTTTTAAATATAGCGAACTTCATGTATACACATAAAATAAATCATTTTGTTAACGTCACAATGTTTAATTCTCAGTGAAGATCAGCGAGAACGAGACGAAGACGAACGCGTTCGTGGAGTTCGCCAACTCCCTCCACCCGTACGGGCCTTGGTCCTACATTGTGGTGGGGATGATCGGGTGCGCTGTCATACTCATCTTCTGTCTCGCTTGGGGTAAGTCCGTCATAGTCGTGTTACTATGTCATCTGTCACCTTTTACATTCTAGTTTATTTAAAGCCCCGCATGTGTAAGTGATGGTCTCTGTGAATTTGAAAGAGACAGCAGACAATATATCGAAACCAGTTGTCAATTGTCGTTAGCAATCCGATGTTTAACAGACATTTTAAGTTTTTTTTTCTAATGTTTCTCTGTCGACACTTTGCAGAATGCTGTTGCGTGCGTTCCAAGCCGTCGGAGACGCCGCTGAACATTCCGCCCTCGTGCGTGGACCTGTCGCCTTCGGTGGCCATGACCGCTTCGTCCCAGATGTTCTCTAACCCCCTACCTTCCCCCCCGGAGTACGAACCTCCCCCGTCCTACTCCTCCCTCTTCCCCCGCGCCTTTAAGACGTCTCCGTCGCCGGTTCCCCACTGCTCCCACCAGGAGCCAGATTAGGACACGCCAAATTAGATGTCTGGGTGCGAATTGGGATTTTTACCTTAATGTTTGGGAACTGAGCTCCCTCAGTGTCAACTAAGTCTCTCGTCTGGGAGGTTTCGACAGATGGGAGAGTTAGTTCGCGCTTAGACTTAGTCAACCTGCCGAATTAACACTCAACAGTATTTGATGAAATTTTCAGATTTTTTGACAACTATAATATAATGTTCAATAGATATATCTAATTATTTAACTTACAAAGTATGTTTATCTCATTGAAAATCGTAATTTGAACCCAGAGTAGTTATGTAAGATACTCGGATAGTCAACGGGTTAGATTTTAATGAAAAGTTGTAATCAAATTATTAAAATACGTTCGCGTCTTGCGTTAAACTATTAAATATTTTTCTCTTTGTATAACTGTTTGACGGTATGAGACAAAACCCCGAAAGCCTATGAATTTACGGGTTTACGAATTGACAATAACGCCATCTATTGACAAAAACTCAAAAGCTTTTAATGTTTCGTAAAAGTACAATATTATGTTTTATAAGTTTTGGGACCAACGAGAATACACTGTGCCTTGTAGTTATTATTAACTATGTACTGACATATATGACAATTCCATTTCTATTCTTTAGAAATCTTAAAAGGGTGACCCCAGACAAGCTAAAAATACAAAATCCGTGAAAAAAGATGAACGTATTATGCGTGAACGCTTATTGTCCATACCAGAGACAAACCACTCAGATATAAATAAAACAATGCTCGTCTGGCCCCACCCTAAAACTGAAATTTGTATAGTATACTGAAAGATACGACGAGATTCCTTAGACTTGCTAAATATCCTTGTGTAGAACACAGAACTCACACTGAATGCTTAGTCTCTGAATTTAACCCTTAAGGTACGGCCTCATGGACGACGCTCGATTACAGCAACTGCTCTCACGTGGTTCACTCTTTTTTTAAAACCTTCAAGAAAGAGCTTATCATTTCACAAAACTGGAGAAGTAACGAGGAGTTTGCCCCCTCTTTGCCCCCCTCTTTTATAAAAGAACGCATGCATGAGGCCGTACCTTTATAATGTTTTGAATAATTGAATTCCTTAGTATACTCTGAATTCTCAGCCCAGAGTGACAATACATTCTGAGAACTCACCTTAGCCTAAAGCTAGCTTGTCCGTTGAATTTTAATTCATATGCCCTTTGATTATCAGTGTCTAGATAACGTTACGTCAAAAGGGCAACTAAAGAGGTATGTGTGCGAATGATCTAATGTGTTCATACAGAGTGATAAACAAATACGAGCGAAAAGTTTGTGTAGTCGCTCTGTTCTACTCTATGGTCCAATATAAACCAAATTTGCGAACTCTAGTTTATGTATTAATTGCTTTATCTTTGATAAGCGTTATTAATTTCTTTAAATTGCCTTCGTGTTTGGAATACGCCTAAAATCAAACAAAACCACATTTATTTGTTTGACGTTTGACATATTGAGAATGCGTTAAAGAATGTTAACTACAAATCATTTCTTGTTACCTTATCTGTATAATCGCGTAGGGAGCATCCAGAAATTATAATTTCCATTATTGTAATTTAAACTAGTCTTATTAAAAGTTATATTAAATTGTTTTAAGTTAATTAAGTCTAAACATCAAAAGAGAAATAAATACTTTTTCAAATACAATTATGGTTTTCTTTAAACACCAGACCCTAATACAAATTTTTTTTAACCCAAGCTCATAGCTTAATCTATGACAGAATTAACAATTTCTTGTTACATTGTTTAAATATAATCATTCCTAAAACTTTAAAATAAACAACATGCAGAAAAAATTTAAACTATGACTAAACTAACAATTCCTGAGTTTCAACCGCTGCCAATAGATGTCACTGATCTTACGTAAAATTTCATTTTTAGAAATAATAAATCTATAACATTCTTTTTTTCACAATATCATATACGCTGCAAGATCAATATTTAAGTTTCTAATTTTTATCTAATATGAAATTAAATAAGAGTTTTTACAACCAAGTGCCATCTAGTGTACTCTTTAAACATGTCCTGCACATTCAAACCACAGTTAAATGCAAGAAGTATATATATATAATCTGTGATGTATAGAGTTTAGAAAAAGCTGGGATAAACAAAAGAACATGCTTTATTGATTATTTTATTCATCAATAAATTTAATATTGTATATATATACTGTTCAAAATTACTAATTAAATCACTATATTTTGAATTTTATTATTACGTTTTGGTTTTATGATTGTTACTATAAATAAATCTCTTAAAAAGCAAAGTTGAAATGAAAATGCAAATGTTGTAAAAAGGACTTCTGAGTAAGTAAATACGAGTTTGACAAAATAGGTGTAGTAGTCTGTGATCAGCTCACCCTTGCCGCTCACGGCTCAGCTGTCAGCTAAAAGTTCAGTCATATTTTAACTGTCGTGGTTATTTACCGTGTTAATGGTGCGAATTGTTATTTCGATCGTAACAAATTTTTACATTATTGTCTAAATTGTTTTTAACGTGCTACCTTTTTGTGCTATAACAAAATAAAAAAACTTACATTCAGTTTTTTTATTTGTTTCACAAGTTGTATCTTATGTGATTGTGTTACTTACGGGACTTAAAAAGTTTGTTTATTGTTAAGTTTTGTTCTTTTCGCTATTTGGAATCTTATTGGATATGAGTGCAGCAGCTAGATAAAAGGTAAATTATAGAATTCTGCTTAGTTTAGTTCCTATGTTTAGCGGTAAGCAACAGGTCTCCATATTGTGGTTTTGAAAATGCAAATGGATCGAACTTCCGTTACTCCATTATCGATTTAGTGTTACAAGTACCAATTAGAATTTTATAATTCAATTTAAAAATGATTCTGGTTTATTTCGAGTCAATTTCATTTCTATTAATGAATTTTTCAAAAACTAAAATATTTTTTGTAAATATTTAAGTGGTTAAAAGTGCTGTCAAGTGCAGCAGGTGTTTTTTTTATTAACGTCTACCTAATATGGTTGGTTAAAATCCGTTACTATAAAAAAACCTACTGTTTTTTTTTTAATTTGGTCTACTGAACACATATGGCTGGTTACAAATCTCAAAGTAGTCATAATTATATAATATGTTTTGTTATTAATTTAAAAAAGGGCTTCCTGCCAATAATTTTGTTATTACTTTATTTAAATAATCTTCTGCATGTCTCCGAAACGTATTTCTGAGTTACGTTTTGTGCTACAATAGTTATGTATATGTAAACATACAGAAAATAATACGTAGTTATTTTACATATATTTTTTTACGTCGTCCTTACATATTTCTCATTATGTTAGGCATCGTAATATATGTCTTATTTTATTCTTTATAACAGTTGATTAAAATCATAAATGCTTAAGTCAAATGTGCACCATCAAGCACTGTTAGGCGTTACTTAATGAAAGTTATAAATTGTGATATTTATCTACCTAAATTGCTAGTTAGATATCTACTAAGTTTCTACGGTGACAGTATATTATTATGTAGTGTTATTGTAGCGTAACGAGATATAAAATATACATCGCGGTAGCCCAGGGCATCTAGGTACGCTAGATATTGGTAGGAATATGACAGTGAACCACATAGGGTCTCCGAGATACATATACCACGGTACCACCTGAGGTTATTTTGCAGCCGGTTCTAAACCACCTGGAGTGTGTTGGGCCGTAGTTCTGTTATGGCGGTAAACTCTTAAATTAATTTTTACCTAGTTATGAACGAATTTAAACGACTTGAATCTTTTCACTAATGATCGCTTGAAAGAAATTGCTCTCGAAAGAGCGCCTATTACAGTATATAATTTTATTTTTATTTTCTCGTATCAAAATTGTCTGTACGAACTAAACACAGTATAAATCAATTCTCTGTTCTGTGTAATTTTTGAGATATAAATAAAAACAATTGAAACGATTAAAATTATAAGTTTGAAATCTAGGTCGCTACACAGTTCTCGTCTGATTACAGTCACGGTCGAATTGAACATCACAAAAGTACTTCAAGTCCAGAATTTTGTAGATTTACTGAACTATAAAACACGTAGCACATTTGCATATACTTAATGCTTAATGGATATTTGTATACATGAAACTAAAGAATTATTCGCCAAGCTTAATACTAAATTCAAGGTCGTTTAAATCCCGGCTGTTTACAAATGGATTTTTAATTATATATGGGCAATTAACACTAGCTGCTACGGTCAAGGCAAATATTAAATCACAGTTTTATTTGTAATATAAATAAAAAAATGTGGAAATAATTTAAAAGTTGTGGATACTTCGCTTATCTGCACAGATTTAAGTGCATGGTGAACCCAACATGGTCCTGTAACAGATCGACTAGTGAGACAATATTGACAGTTTGCCCAAGTACCAAAACTATTGACACGACTTTGATTGCTGAGTAGTTAAAGTGACGGTGGACAATCTGACAGACCTTACATAGGTGTAGCGAAGGATGCGGTTAAAATTTATAAGACATAGACAAAGAGTGCTGATGACTAATAAGGACTGTTCCTATACAGAAGATATAGTAAAAACACTTAATAAAAAAATAGATATATTTCTGTATCAAATCTTTAAAAACAACATATGAAAATCACACATTCTAAGATGATTTTGGAATTGCAATTTGAACTTACAATAATACCCATAGAAATGAAAAGCAAAAAGCTTTCATTACAAATTAATATTCGAAAAGACTTTTTCCCCAACCATAAAGCGGATACAGCCAAAACCTGTGTGTGCTTTTAAATCAATCAGCTTCGCAAACCGAAGCTGGTCTGTCAAGTCGTGATTATCACTATACAATAGTATTACCACAAACGGCAAACGAAAGTTGTGATACTGAAACAGTTTCCACAATGCAGAAGTAGATGAAGTGTGGAGAAATCTTTAGCTTCCTTGTAAGGAATGAAATCTTTGTGTACGCATCGGAATCGTAATTTCTAAACAACGCAGGGTTGCCAAAAGGTAATCCTTTCATTCGTGTAAATAATTTATAACTAATTTGAGACACATCTTTGAGAATATTTATATCAATGAACCGAATGACAAAAGCCGAACGACGACCTTCATAAGAGGACATTGTGTAAATTCTGTTTTTTTAGACTGTTAAGTACTGTATTGGTAGACCCTAGCGGATGAGGCTTGGCCATGTAAGACGTATGGAGAAGACCCGAAGGCTCTTTGAATGGAGACTGACTGAGCATAACTCAAGGCTGACCCCCAATGAGAGGCTGACCTTCAAAAGACCACTTGATTGGCTGTTGATGATGGACCATAGAACTACAATAAAAAGTACTATCTGAAATGTGTTTCATGAAATAAATCGATATAATTCTCAATCAAAGCTGTGTGCGAAGTGCAATATGTGAATGGTAACCCTAGATAAATAGCTCCATGGCTAGACTAAAAATACATGTGTTGCATAAAACCAGCTTTTGCTATTATTAGAAATAGCCTTAGTTTCCTTGTAAGGTATATTTTACCGTTAGGACTTGTTTTTATTATTGTTAACTGTTTGTAACCCTTTAGTTTTTACCGATTCTTATAATGGGACTAAACACTGTTTTTTACTGTATTCAGTCCGTTAGAAAGGTTAGTCAAGTCCATATTTATATATTTAAAGTCGATATTTTAATGAACGCAAATCAATTAGCGATATTATTTTAACTTTAACCAATAAAAGGCTGATCGAAGTTTAATAATCTAATATATAAAATTCTCGTGTCACAATGTTCGTTCCCGTACTCCTCCGAAACGGCTTGACCGATTCTCCTGAAATTTTGTGGCCATATTGAGTAGGTCTGAGAATCGGCAAACATCTATTTTGAGAGGTTTTCGTCGTCGGTCGAAGGTTTTGGGGTCGTAAAATATTTCTTGAGTAATCATTAGTTTTCAATACAAACACTATATTAAACTAAGAAAATTTTTGTTGCCACTTACTGAAAATATAACTGACATGATTAATTGCTATATTAGTTATAAAATTAATTTAATCCAATAATATTACAAAGCGAAAAGTCCGCAGGGCTTTTAATAAGAATGTGTCTAAAATATTGCATTAGATCAGTGAGCATAATTAAAACCCGAAACAAAATTAAATTGTTTCATAACTGGGGATACTGTTGTCAAATAGGTTAGCATTCCTGAGTGCTTTCGACACTATAAAAATACGTGTAAAAATTGACGATTCAAAAGTGTCTTTATAAAGACCTACTTGATTGAAGATATTTTGAGTTTGGCAAGTGACTTCAGTCGCACGGGGCCATAATAATGGTTTTCCGATATCTGATGTAATCTAACTGAATGATATTTTAAAATATTGAATTGAAGCAGGAAACTAATATAAATTATTCATATGTATTATATACATGTTGTTCATATATTCCAGTTCACGAGACTTATGAATTGTAACGAATTTTTAAAAGAAGCTAGCTTACTCTTAAAAATATTAATTTACAGTCGAAGCTTAATATCAAATACTCATATTGTACACATAAAAGCTACTGGTATTTTTTCCTGCGGTGCAGGTGGGTTGTTAAAAATGACTCACAAATGCAATAAATATATATTATTCACGATGAATGAAAATATATTTAATTTGTACACAATAGAATTATGTTGTTAGCACGTTTTGCTAAGTTAATAAAATTTTATTGCGACGTTAGTTATTAGGTTGCAGAAGCACTTGTAATCAAACAAATTATAAAAAGGATTTACTTAACAAAAGAATGATGAATACAATGCTTTTTCGAGTGGTAACCATGGTAAAAACTGTGGTCAGCGTTTGTAATGAGGTCAAAGAGTAGAGTTTCTTTATAATTAAGTAATTTAAATATGAATACTTGTCAAGTCACCTTGTAGTGCTTTGACTGACTCGTGTATCGTAGGGACAAAGGTGGCTTTTATGTATTTATTTAAGGCCGAAGCTAAAATACAGCACACTTAATTAATTCTTACATCTAACAATCTCTTATATATTGTCAAAATATGTAACATTCAGTTAAGAAAATTATTAATTTGGGAGATACAGCGCGAACTGAACGTGTTTTGACGAAGGCTACTTCACGAAGGAACCTACATACCACCTGATCTGGAGGAAAATATCAGGGGCGGATAAGCTTAGCATGCATTACTGTAATCATTTTCACCCCATATTTTAAAGATCCCGTTTGGGGTGATCATAATAACCTGTAATCCCCAGTAAGATATAGTAGGAATACTGTACTCGGTTTGCTTCGTGATTTACTTAAAGTAACATCATTTATACAATGTTTTGAAATTCGTGTAGGTCTTAGTATTGACAAAACTGAACATGGTAGAATTTATAAGTATTAAAAGAAATCGGTGACTCAATTACATTTTGTTTTAGTGACATCTGCCATCTGTCCAAATAGATTAAAAATATTGCACTGGGCACACAGTTGTATGTAAATGTTTCCTTAAATAGTTTTTGTAGTTTATTTTTAATTCTACAATTACTTAACTTTGCTATTAATTTTAAATTGATTAGAGGCCACCCTAATGACGTCCATCGGTCGTTTGAAGTAATGAATGATAAAACTTTAGAATTGTAGTATAGATACAGATATGGATGTGGTGTCAAATACTTTATAATATATGGGATCTCTTATTATAATATGTATTACTTAAGTAGAGAAGAAGAAGTTTAAACTATTCTGGATAACTATGATTAACATAAGAACCGATCAGCCTCCTCACTATCATCTTTTAAATCTTCTTTTTCGAAAGCATTTGTTGTCCGTATCTAATTTGATTTTTCATATTTTTACATTTGAATTAGCTTATTTTTCCTGTTTTACTTAATTTAATGTATGTTGTGTTTGGTTTTTTTGTATATTTCGCACACTTTGCACCTGTCAAATTGTATTTAAGGTATTCTTTTGTTGTGTGGAAGTTGTTAATGTTGTGTGTTGCCTGGAAAAGATCGCTTATTAGCGATAAGACCGCCCGTAGCTCTTATACTAACATCTATTAACATAATCTACTTCTACTGTTTAAGTGCAATAAAGTGTGAATAAATAAATTATTAATAATTTCAGGAGTCCTTAGCAGAATGGGAGCGTGGTCTGGACATGCCGCCAGAGGCGTTAGGCCGCAAGTGGAGCCAAAGGAGTGCGCACGCGCAGCGGACATCCAACGACCAAACCGTCACCTCCACCAATACCACTGATGCTTGCAAACTTATAATTGTAAGTAGCTTTATCCAAAGAAAGAACTTCTCAATTCTCATGTCATACGCATAAATGTATAAATATAACATTTTTGATGAAGATTATTTGTGTCCCACCACCGTTAATTGCTCATATCCTGATGCGACAGAGACGAACAAGCGGGATCAAAATTTATTCAGTTAAGGCAGTTATACAATTGACTTTTAAACCACAAAGACTTTACGATTTAAAAAAAAGAGAAAGTAGAGGCCCAATTATCCCTCTAAGAGAGATTTAATTGGTCAGGTCAAATAGTGCCCTACTATACACTCTTGTTTATAGATTGTGGTGGTGGACTGCACTCTTGTTTATAGATTGTGATGGTGGACTGCACTCTTGTTTATAGGTTGTGGTGGTGGACTGCACTATTGTTTATAGATTTTTGTTTAACGTCCTTTCACCAACAGTTATAAAGCGAGTGTTTATTAATTGAGTTTCCCGAACGAAGGTTAATTGGTGTTAACGCGGGCAATTGGCCAACCTTCCAGATGTTTCCGCGACAGATTGTAAACAATGTAATTTATTATAACTTATTGAATCATTATGTCTCCTTGAGACTGGTTTTTATGTAATATTTTACTATCTGATAGTTGTTATCTAATTACCATCCTAGATCCGTGGATTCGGCCTATTCACAAATGAGTTAACTATGACACAAAATACGATGAGAGAGAATTTCTTAACAGATAACATATTAAATACAAAGATGAAAACAAGGCCAATGTGGGGTTTAGATATTAAATATAACAGAAGGCTTAAATATACAAGAATAAAAAATAATATGACAAAGTGAGGTATTTCAAGTGAAGAACGAATATTGTTTGTGTGTTATAGTGTTGCTGTGGGAGTGAGTGAGGTGAATTCTTTGATGATCCACCTCACTGAAAATATGAATATATTCTGAAATTAATGGTTTAATTAGTTTCTATTTAAATTCCAGTACATAGAAAATAAGCCAATATGGAAGTTGTCATTGTGTGGAGGTAACGCAGCGGCGGTGGCGGCGCGGGCTGGTACCAAGCTTCTACCACCAAAGATCAAGATAGTGTGGAACCCTCCCACCACTCACTACCATCACACTGAGAAGCTGCGGCTGGTGGTCACGTCTGTCAACAGTGGTAGGTTGATGATGCGATTCAATTAGGAATAAGACCGTCTATGAAAGTACGATTTGCGAAGTTACTTGTTTAGTATAACTTAGGTTTTAAGTTAAATTTGGTATTATTTCACTGAAATGATCATTTCTAAAACGTCAAAAATTGTAACAAAAAGTCTTTAACCATTCTATATCTTATAATCACCTTATAAATTATACTTAAGGACATTTACAGGGTCCATGTGAGTACGTCGTCGGACTTTACCCCTAAAAGCTCTTTAAAATTTGACCTTTTGCAGGTGCAGTTTGTAATAACGACACTCAGTTCACTTGCGGTGGGACAAGCCTTTGTATATCTTCCTATCTCGTGTGTGATGGGGTCAGACATTGTCCGGGAGGCGAAGATGAGGACGCGACCGCCTGCTCACACCGCCGGGACTCCCCACTCCTAGAGGTGTTGAGGCGGATAGCGGCTAGGAACCAGGAGTTTTTGGGTCTGGACCAGCCCGATGGGATAACGAAGCCGTCTGTTATAAGTATGTGTTTGTTATATTCATTTAAGCGTACATTAGTACTATTATAAATATTGTCCTTCCTTAAAATGCTGGACCATGGTTGATTCTTAAATAAGAATATTGTACTGTTTTAAATATAGCGAACTTCATGTATACACATAAAATAAATCATTTTGTTAACGTCACAATGTTTAATTCTCAGTGAAGATCAGCGAGAACGAGACGAAGACGAACGCGTTCGTGGAGTTCGCCAACTCCCTCCACCCGTACGGGCCTTGGTCCTACATTGTGGTGGGGATGATCGGGTGCGCTGTCATACTCATCTTCTGTCTCGCTTGGGGTAAGTCCGTCATAGTCGTGTTACTATGTCATCTGTCACCTTTTACATTCTAGTTTATTTAAAGCCCCGCATGTGTAAGTGATGGTCTCTGTGAATTTGAAAGAGACAGCAGACAATATATCGAAACCAGTTGTCAATTGTCGTTAGCAATCCGATGTTTAACAGACATTTTAAGTTTTTTTTTCTAATGTTTCTCTGTCGACACTTTGCAGAATGCTGTTGCGTGCGTTCCAAGCCGTCGGAGACGCCGCTGAACATTCCGCCCTCGTGCGTGGACCTGTCGCCTTCGGTGGCCATGACCGCTTCGTCCCAGATGTTCTCTAACCCCCTACCTTCCCCCCCGGAGTACGAACCTCCCCCGTCCTACTCCTCCCTCTTCCCCCGCGCCTTTAAGACGTCTCCGTCGCCGGTTCCCCACTGCTCCCACCAGGAGCCAGATTAGGACACGCCAAATTAGATGTCTGGGTGCGAATTGGGATTTTTACCTTAATGTTTGGGAACTGAGCTCCCTCAGTGTCAACTAAGTCTCTCGTCTGGGAGGTTTCGACAGATGGGAGAGTTAGTTCGCGCTTAGACTTAGTCAACCTGCCGAATTAACACTCAACAGTATTTGATGAAATTTTCAGATTTTTTAACAACTATAATATAATGTTCAATAGATATATCTAATTATTTAACTTACAAAGTATGTTTATCTCATTGAAAATCGTAATTTGAACCCAGAGTAGTTATGTAAGATACTCGGATAGTCAACGGGTTAGATTTTAATGAAAAGTTGTAATCAAATTATTAAAATACGTTCGCGTCTTGCGTTAAACTATTAAATATTTTTCTCTTTGTATAACTGTTTGACGGTATGAGACAAAACCCCGAAAGCCTATGAATTTACGGGTTTACGAATTGACAATAACGCCATCTATTGACAAAAACTCAAAAGCTTTTAATGTTTCGTAAAAGTACAATATTATGTTTTATAAGTTTTGGGACCAACGAGAATACACTGTGCCTTGTAGTTATTATTAACTATGTACTGACATATATGACAATTCCATTTCTATTCTTTAGAAATCTTAAAAGGGTGACCCCAGACAAGCTAAAAGTACAAAATCCGTGAAAAAAGATGAACGTATTATGCGTGAACGCTTATTGTCCATACCAGAGACAAACCACTCAGATATAAATAAAACAATGCTCGTCTGGCCCCACCCTAAAACTGAAATTTGTATAGTATACTGAAAGATACGACGAGATTCCTTAGACTTGCTAAATATCCTTGTGTAGAACACAGAACTCACACTGAATGCTTAGTCTCTGAATTTAACCCTTAAGGTACGGCCTCATGGACGACGCTCGATTACAGCAACTGCTCTCACGTGGTTCACTCTTTTTTTAAAACCTTCAAGAAAGAGCTTATCATTTCACAAAACTGGAGAAGTAACGAGGAGTTTGCCCCCTCTTTGCCCCCCTCTTTTATAAAAGAACGCATGCATGAGGCCGTACCTTTATAATGTTTTGAATAATTGAATTCCTTAGTATACTCTGAATTCTCAGCCCAGAGTGACAATACATTCTGAGAACTCACCTTAGCCTAAAGCTAGCTTGTCCGTTGAATTTTAATTCATATGCCCTTTGATTATCAGTGTCTAGATAACGTTACGTCAAAAGGGCAACTAAAGAGGTATGTGTGCGAATGATCTAATGTGTTCATACAGAGTGATAAACAAATACGAGCGAAAAGTTTGTGTAGTCGCTCTGTTCTACTCTATGGTCCAATATAAACCAAATTTGCGAACTCTAGTTTATGTATTAATTGCTTTATCTAGACACAGAATCAAATATAACTCTTTGATAAGCGTTATTAATTTCTTTAAATTGCCTTCGTGTTTGGAATACGCCTAAAATCAAACAAAACCACATTTATTTGTTTGACGTTTGACATATTGAGAATGCGTTAAAGAATGTTAACTACAAATCATTTCTTGTTACCTTATCTGTATAATCGCGTAGGGAGCATCCAGAAATTATAATTTCCATTATTGTAATTTAAACTAGTCTTATTAAAAGTTATATTAAATTGTTTTAAGTTAATTAAGTCTAAACATCAAAAGAGAAATAAATACTTTTTCAAATACAATTATGGTTTTCTTTAAACACCAGACCCTAATACAAAATTTTTTACACCAAGCTCATAGCTTAATCTATGACAGAATTAACAATTTCTTGTTACATTGTTTAAATATAATCATTCCTAAAACTTTAAAATAAACAACATGCAGAAAAAATTTAAACTATGACTAAACTAACAATTCCTGAGTTTCAACCGCTGCCAATAGATGTCACTGATCTTACGTAAAATTTCATTTTTAGAAATAATAAATCTATAACATTCTTTTTTTCACAATATCATATACGCTGCAAGATCAATATTTAAGTTTCTAATTTTTATCTAATATGAAATTAAATAAGAGTTTTTACAACCAAGTGCCATCTAGTGTACTCTTTAAACATGTCCTGCACATTCAAACCACAGTTAAATGCAAGAAGTATATATATATAATCTGTGATGTATAGAGTTTAGAAAAAGCTGGGATAAACAAAAGAACATGCTTTATTGATTATTTTATTCATCAATAAATTTAATATTGTATATATATACTGTTCAAAATTACTAATTAAATCACTATATTTTGAATTTTATTATTACGTTTTGGTTTTATGATTGTTACTATAAATAAATCTCTTAAAAAGCAAAGTTGAAATGAAAATGCAAATGTTGTAAAAAGGACTTCTGAGTAAGTAAATACGAGTTTGACAAAATAGGTGTAGTAGTCTGTGATCAGCTCACCCTTGCCGCTCACGGCTCAGCTGTCAGCTAAAAGTTCAGTCATATTTTAACTGTCGTGGTTATTTACCGTGTTAATGGTGCGAATTGTTATTTCGATCGTAACAAATTTTTACATTATTGTCTAAATTGTTTTTAACGTGCTACCTTTTTGTGCTATAACAAAATAAAAAAACTTACATTCAGTTTTTTTATTTGTTTCACAAGTTGTATCTTATGTGATTGTGTTACTTACGGGACTTAAAAAGTTTGTTTATTGTTAAGTTTTGTTCTTTTCGCTATTTGGAATCTTATTGGATATGAGTGCAGCAGCTAGATAAAAGGTAAATTATAGAATTCTGCTTAGTTTAGTTCCTATGTTTAGCGGTAAGCAACAGGTCTCCATATTGTGGTTTTGAAAATGCAAATGGATCGAACTTCCGTTACTCCATTATCGATTTAGTGTTACAAGTACCAATTAGAATTTTATAATTCAATTTAAAAATGATTCTGGTTTATTTCGAGTCAATTTCATTTCTATTAATGAATTTTTCAAAAACTAAAATATTTTTTGTAAATATTTAAGTGGTTAAAAGTGCTGTCAAGTGCAGCAGGTGTTTTTTTTATTAACGTCTACCTAATATGGTTGGTTAAAATCCGTTACTATAAAAAAACCTACTGTTTTTTTTTTAATTTGGTCTACTGAACACATATGGCTGGTTATACAAATCTCAAAGTAGTCATAATTATATAATATGTTTTGTTATTAATTTAAAAAAGGGCTTCCTGCCAATAATTTTGTTATTACTTTATTTAAATAATCTTCTGCATGTCTCCGAAACGTATTTCTGAGTTACGTTTTGTGCTACAATAGTTATGTATATGTAAACATACAGAAAATAATACGTAGTTATTTTACATATATTTTTTTACGTCGTCCTTACATATTTCTCATTATGTTAGGCATCGTAATATATGTCTTATTTTATTCTTTATAACAGTTGATTAAAATCATAAATGCTTAAGTCAAATGTGCACCATCAAGCACTGTTAGGCGTTACTTAATGAAAGTTATAAATTGTGATATTTATCTACCTAAATTGCTAGTTAGATATCTACTAAGTTTCTACGGTGACAGTATATTATTATGTAGTGTTATTGTAGCGTAACGAGATATAAAATATACATCGCGGTAGCCCAGGGCATCTAGGTACGCTAGATATTGGTAGGAATATGACAGTGAACCACATAGGGTCTCCGAGATACATATACCACGGTACCACCTGAGGTTATTTTGCAGCCGGTTCTAAACCACCTGGAGTGTGTTGGGCCGTAGTTCTGTTATGGCGGTAAACTCTTAAATTAATTTTTACCTAGTTATGAACGAATTTAAACGACTTGAATCTTTTCACTAATGATCGCTTGAAAGAAATTGCTCTCGAAAGAGCGCCTATTACAGTATATAATTTTATTTTTATTTTCTCGTATCAAAATTGTCTGTACGAACTAAACACAGTATAAATCAATTCTCTGTTCTGTGTAATTTTTGAGATATAAATAAAAACAATTGAAACGATTAAAATTATAAGTTTGAAATCTAGGTCGCTACACAGTTCTCGTCTGATTACAGTCACGGTCGAATTGAACATCACAAAAGTACTTCAAGTCCAGAATTTTGTAGATTTACTGAACTATAAAACACGTAGCACATTTGCATATACATAATGCTTAATGGATATTTGTATACATGAAACTAAAGAATTATTCGCCAAGCTTAATACTAAATTCAAGGTCGTTTAAATCCCGGCTGTTTACAAATGGATTTTTAATTATATATGGGCAATTAACACTAGCTGCTACGGTCAAGGCAAATATTAAATCACAGTTTTATTTGTAATATAAATAAAAAAATGTGGAAATAATTTAAAAGTTGTGGATACTTCGCTTATCTGCACAGATTTAAGTGCATGGTGAACCCAACATGGTCCTGTAACAGATCGACTAGTGAGACAATATTGACAGTTTGCCCAAGTACCAAAACTATTGACACGACTTTGATTGCTGAGTAGTTAAAGTGACGGTGGACAATCTGACAGACCTTACATAGGTGTAGCGAAGGATGCGGTTAAAATTTATAAGACATAGACAAAGAGTGCTGATGACTAATAAGGACTGTTCCTATACAGAAGATATAGTAAAAACACTTAATAAAAAAATAGATATATTTCTGTATCAAATCTTTAAAAACAACATATGAAAATCACACATTCTAAGATGATTTTGGAATTGCAATTTGAACTTACAATAATACCCATAGAAATGAAAAGCAAAAAGCTTTCATTACAAATTAATATTCGAAAAGACTTTTTCCCCAACCATAAAGCGGATACAGCCAAAACCTGTGTGTGCTTTTAAATCAATCAGCTTCGCAAACCGAAGCTGGTCTGTCAAGTCGTGATTATCACTATACAATAGTATTACCACAAACGGCAAACGAAAGTTGTGATACTGAAACAGTTTCCACAATGCAGAAGTAGATGAAGTGTGGAGAAATCTTTAGCTTCCTTGTAAGGAATGAAATCTTTGTGTACGCATCGGAATCGTAATTTCTAAACAACGCAGGGTTGCCAAAAGGTAATCCTTTCATTCGTGTAAATAATTTATAACTAATTTGAGACACATCTTTGAGAATATTTATATCAATGAACCGAATGACAAAAGCCGAATGACCTTCATAAGAGGACATTGTGTAAATTCTGTTTTTTTAGACTGTTAAGTACTGTATTGGTAGACCCTAGCGGATGAGGCTTGGCCATGTAAGACGTATGGAGAAGACCCGAAGGCTCTTTGAATGGAGACTGACTGAGCATAACTCAAGGCTGACCCCCAATGAGAGGCTGACCTTCAAAAGACCACTTGATTGGCTGATGATGATGGACCATAGAACTACAATAAAAAGTACTATCTGAAATGTGTTTCATGAAATAAATCGATATAATTCTCAATCAAAGCTGTGTGCGAAGTGCAATATGTGAATGGTAACCCTAGATAAATAGCTCCATGGCCTGACTAAAAATACATGTGTTGCATAAAACCAGCTTTTGCTATTATTAGAAATAGCCTTAGTTTCCTTGTAAGGTATATTTTACCGTTAGGACTTGTTTTTATTATTGTTAACTGTTTGTAACCCTTTAGTTTTTACCGATTCTTATAATGGGACTAAACACTGTTTTTTACTGTATTCAGTCCGTTAGAAAGGTTAGTCAAGTCCATATTTATATATTTAAAGTCGATATTTTAATGAACGCAAATCAATTAGCGATATTATTTTAACTTTAACCAATAAAAGGCTGATCGAAGTTTAATAATCTAATATATAAAATTCTCGTGTCACAATGTTCGTTCCCGTACTCCTCCGAAACGGCTTGACCGATTCTCCTGAAATTTTGTGGCCATATTGAGTAGGTCTGAGAATCGGCAAACATCTATTTTGAGAGGTTTTCGTCGTCGGTCGAAGGTTTTGGGGTCGTAAAATATTTCTTGAGTAATCATTAGTTTTCAATACAAACACTATATTAAACTAAGAAAATTTTTGTTGCCACTTACTGAAAATATAACTGACATGATTAATTGCTATATTAGTTATAAAATTAATTTAATCCAATAATATTACAAAGCGAAAAGTCCGCAGGGCTTTTAATAAGAATGTGTCTAAAATATTGCATTAGATCAGTGAGCATAATTAAAACCCGAAACAAAATTAAATTGTTTCATAACTGGGGATACTGTTGTCAAATAGGTTAGCATTCCTGAGTGCTTTCGACACTATAAAAATACGTGTAAAAATTGACGATTCAAAAGTGTCTTTATAAAGACCTACTTGATTGAAGATATTTTGAGTTTGGCAAGTGACTTCAGTCGCACGGGGCCATAATAATGGTTTTCCGATATCTGATGTAATCTAACTGAATGATATTTTAAAATATTGAATTGAAGCAGGAAACTAATATAAATTATTCATATGTATTATATACATGTTGTTCATATATTCCAGTTCACGAGACTTATGAATTGTAACGAATTTTTAAAAGAAGCTAGCTTACTCTTAAAAATATTAATTTACAGTCGAAGCTTAATATCAAATACTCATATTACACATAAAAGCTACTGGTATTTTTTCCTGCGGTGCAGGTGGGTTGTTAAAAATGACTCACAAATGCAATAAATATATATTATTCACGATGAATGAAAATATATTTAATTTGTACACAATAGAATTATGTTGTTAGCACGTTTTGCTAAGTTAATAAAATTTTATTGCGACGTTAGTTATTAGGTTGCAGAAGCACTTGTAATCAAACAAATTATAAAAAGGATTTACTTAACAAAAGAATGATGAATACAATGCTTTTTCGAGTGGTAACCATGGTAAAAACTGTGGTCAGCGTTTGTAATGAGGTCAAAGAGTAGAGTTTCTTTATAATTAAGTAATTTAAATATGAATACTTGTCAAGTCACCTTGTAGTGCTTTGACTGACTCGTGTATCGTAGGGACAAAGGTGGCTTTTATGTATTTATTTAAGGCCGAAGCTAAAATACAGCACACTTAATTAATTCTTACATCTAACAATCTCTTATATATTGTCAAAATATGTAACATTCAGTTAAGAAAATTATTAATTTGGGAGATACAGCGCGAACTGAACGTGTTTTGACGAAGGCTACTTCACGAAGGAACCTACATACCACCTGATCTGGAGGAAAATATCAGGGGCGGATAAGCTTAGCATGATCATAATAACCTGTAATCCCCAGTAAGATATAGTAGGAATACTGTACTCGGTTTGCTTCGTGATTTACTTAAAGTAACATCATTTATACAATGTTTTGAAATTCGTGTAGGTCTTAGTATTGACAAAACTGAACATGGTAGAATTTATAAGTATTAAAAGAAATCGGTGACTCAATTACATTTTGTTTTAGTGACATCTGCCATCTGTCCAAATAGATTAAAAATATTGCACTGGGCACACAGTTGTATGTAAATGTTTCCTTAAATAGTTTTTGTAGTTTATTTTTAATTCTACAATTACTTAACTTTGCTATTAATTTTAAATTGATTAGAGGCCACCCTAATGACGTCCATCGGTCGTTTGAAGTAATGAATGATAAAACTTTAGAATTGTAGTATAGATACAGATATGGATGTGGTGTCAAATAATATATATATATGGGATCTCTTATTATAATATGTATTACTTAAGTAGAGAAGAAGAAGTTTAAACTATTCTGGATAACTATGATTAACATAAGAACCGATCAGCCTCCTCACTATCATCTTTTAAATCTTCTTTTTCGAAAGCATTTGTTGTCCGTATCTAATTTGATTTTTCATATTTTTACATTTGAATTAGCTTATTTTTCCTGTTTTACTTAATTTAATGTATGTTGTGTTTGGTTTTTTTGTATATTTCGCACACTTTGCACCTGTCAAATTGTATTTAAGGTATTCTTTTGTTGTGTGGAAGTTGTTAATGTTGTGTGTTGCCTGGAAGAGATCGCTTATTAGCGATAAGACCGCCCGTAGCTCTTATACTAACATCTATTAACATAATCTACTTCTACTGTTTAAGTGCAATAAAGTGTGAATAAATAAATTATTAATAATTTCAGGAGTCCTTAGCAGAATGGGAGCGTGGTCTGGACATGCCGCCAGAGGCGTTAGGCCGCAAGTGGAGCCAAAGGAGTGCGCACGCGCAACGGACATCCAACGACCAAACCGTCACCTCCACCAATACCACTGATGCTTGCAAACTTATAATTGTAAGTAGCTTTATCCAAAGAAAGAACTTCTCAATTCTCATGTCATACGCATAAATGTATAAATATAACATTTTTGATGAAGATTATTTGTGTCCCACCACCGTTAATTGCTCATATCCTGATGCGACAGAGACGAACAAGCGGGATCAAAATTTATTCAGTTAAGGCAGTTATACAATTGAGGTGGTTTAAAAGACTTTACGATTTAAAAAAAAGAGAAAGTAGAGGCCCAATTATCCCTCTAAGAGAGATTTAATTGGTCAGGTCAAATAGTGCCCTACTATACACTCTTGTTTATAGATTGTGGTGGTGGACTGCTTTCTTGTTTATAGATTGTGATGGTGGACTGCACTCTTGTTTATAGATTGTGGTGGTGGACTGCACTCTTGTTTATAGATTGTGGTGGTGGATTGCACTCCTGTTTATAGATTGTGGTGGTGGACTGCACTCTTGTTTATAGATTGTGATGGTGGACTGCACTCTTGTTTATGGGTTGTGGTGGTGGACTGCACTATTGTTTATAGATTTTTGTTTAACGTCCTTTCACCAACAGTTATAAAGCGAGTGTTTATTAATTGAGTTTCCCGAACGAAGGTTAATTGGTGTTAACGCGGGCAATTGGCCAACCTTCCAGATGTTTCCGCGACAGATTGTAAACAATGTAATTTATTATAACTTATTGAATCATTATGTCTCCTTGAGACTGGTTTTTATGTAATATTTTACTATCTGATAGTTGTTATCTAATTACCATCCTAGATCCGTGGATTCGGCCTATTCACAAATGAGTTAACTATGACACAAAATACGATGAGAGAGAATTTCTTAACAGATAACATATTAAATACAAAGATGAAAACAAGGCCAATGTGGGGTTTAGATATTAAATATAACAGAAGGCTTAAATATCTATAATATAAAAATGAATCGCAAAATGTGTTGGTAAGCGCATAACTCAACAACGCCTCGACCAATTTGGCCAAATCTTTTTTTAAAATGTTCGTTGAAGTTCAAGGATGGTTTTTACGGCGAGAATAATTAGAATTATTGCTGGAAAAACCCTAAAAATAGCCCTTTTCTTTTTCCCATACAAACGTTTTCTAACTAAAACGTAGAGTCAATTTGAGCTTTATTGCTATGGTATAAAGTTCATATTAAATTACAAGCACTCACTGTTGTCTAAGCAATGTAGGTGTGTTCCTAACGTCAAAGATCATATCTATCAAAACAATGTGCGTGTGTGCGTTGGAGCACAGAATACATAGTTGGAGGAGTTTAATGTCGCGTTCCGAAACTCGCGTTTCTTTTGTATTCGTTTCGGCACGCGAGATAAAATGCATCAGTTTCCACGTCATTACATCGGTCAAACAAAAATCGCGTTACCGACAGTGTTTTATTATTTTTATAATATCCAAATTACAATTCGTACGGCTTAAAAGGATTTGACTTCAAGTCACATCAAATTAAAAAAAAAAAAGTTGTCTGTGACAATCTACTGATATTGCTATTGTCAACTGATACACGAAACAAATTCGTATATCGTGTTTTGTGCAGAGTGTTTACTTAGTTAGTGTTTGTTTAGTTCGTGATTAGTGAAAAAATAAATTATATTTGATATGCCTCCTATAAGACGAAGCAATTTAGGTAGAAGAACCAGAAATGCTACAAACCAAGCTAATTACCGATCTAATCGTACTGCACAAGAACGTGACGACGGAAATGAACGTGAAAGAATTCGGATATCACAAACGCGTGAAGCGCGAGCGCGACATTCAACTAATAATCGCGCAAGTTTGAATCGAGCTGCTTTCAGTTACGATGTGTCAATTGACTACAGTAACTACCAATGTGTTGTTATTGGTTCTATGAACTCGGTTTGCTCACACCGTAAGGCATTAAAATACAAAAACGAAGCCAATGGATTGTGTTGTGCAAATGGTAAAGTGAAATTGATACCATTGGATCCACCACCAGAACCATTGTACTCATTGGTTTCAGGAATAGGAACAGATTCTAAACACTTTTTGACACATATCCAACAATATAACAATTGCTTTCAAATGACTTCATTTGGGGCAACAAATGTAGTTCGGGAAAATTTTATGCCAACTTTCAAGGTATGTATATGGTATATTATAGCAGTTACTCATAATTATTTTAGCGAATAAAATTTTCTGTCACAAAAGTTAAGATGTGTCACTAATCTTCAATTTCTTAATCACTTATATATCACTTAGTCATCATATTATATGGTGATTCAGTTTCAGTGACACTTTTATTATATTTTATTATATTTGATAGATATTAGTTAAAACTAAATATATACTTTTTAAGATCAAATATTATTTAAGTTTGATCACTGACAATCCATTAATTTATACCACACCAAAATATTTTTTTTTATTTACAGATACAAGGGCAAATATATCACAAAGCAGGTTCACTGTTACCAGTGTCAGATAGCGACAACAAATTCCTGCAAATTTATTTTATGGGCAATTCACCACAAGAAATTGATCTGCGTTGTGCACATAACAATTTAGTAAAGAGGTCTATTGTAGAACAATTACAAACTTTATTTCATCAACACAATCAATTGATTATATTGTTTAAAACTGCCCTGGATCTGATGCCATCCGATAATCACAAAATTGTAATCAGAGCTGATAAAACACCTGCAGGTCAACATACAAGACGTTTTAATGCACCAACTATTGATGAAGTTGCTATTGTTGTAGTTGGAGAAAACTTGGAATCCCGTGATATTGTTTTACATCGTCGGAATGATCAATTACAACGTATAAAGGAAACACACCGCTCATATGATGCACTGCAATATCCCATTATATTTTGGCAAGGTGAAGATGGCTACGATTTCTCAATAAAAATGATAAATCCCATTACAGGTAACTAAAATATTAGTTTAGCTATGGCGATAATATCTGTCATTATATTATGTATTTTAATTTTATATTTGAATGTTATTAAAACAAAATCTAATTACAGGTTCTGAAACCAACAAAAAAGTCAGTTCAATGAACTATTATTCATACCGCCTAATGATTCGGGAAAATGAAGAAAATCACATATTGAAATGTCGGCGATTATATCACAAATATGTTGTTGACATGTATGTTAAAATTGAAACGGAGAGATTAACATTCATCAGGTTGAATCAAACCAAACTCCGATCTGAAGAGTATATTCACCTTCGAGATGCGATTAATACTGATGGAAATGCACAGAATGTCGGTCGGATGACTATTCTTCCAGCAACATACATCGGAAGCCCTCGGCATATGCACGAATATGCTCAAGATGCCATGTCGTATGTTCGTCATTATGGTACAGCAGATTTGTTCATCACATTTACATGCAATCCGCAATGGATAGAAATCAAGCAGGAGTTATTCCCTGGGCAATCACCCATTGATCGTCATGATATTACAGCCAGAGTCTTTAGACAAAAGTTGAAATCTTTAATGGATTTCATCGTAAAACATAATGTGTTTGGTGAGACACGCTGCTGGATGTATTCTGTGGAGTGGCAGAAACGAGGATTGCCACATGCGCACATTTTGATTTGGTTGGTTGAAAAGATAAGGCCAAATGAAGTTGATGCAGTGATATCAGCTGAAATCCCTAATGTACAAGTAGATCCTGGATTGCATGAGGTAGTTATCAAAAACATGATACATGGTCCCTGTGGAACTCTTAATCAAAACGATATCCACGGACATTAATATCGGAAACAATTACTGGTAATGACGGTTATCCATTGTATCGTCGCAGATCGACAGCAGACAATGGAAAATCAACAATTGTCAAATTAAATCAACAAGATATTGAAATAGATAATCGTTGGATTGTTCCATATTCCCCCTTTTTATCAGAGACATTCAAAGCACACATCAACGTTGAATCTTGCCATTCAGTGAAATCTATTAAATACATTTGCAAATATGTAACCAAAGGGAGTGATATGGCTGTGATTGGAATTGGTGCAGAGAATTCCAATGATGAAGTTACCCAATACCAAATGGGCCGCTATGTCAGTAGTAATGAAGCAGTTTGGCGAATATTTTCTTTTCCTATTCATGAGAGACACCCTTCTGTTGTTCACTTAGCTGTGCATTTAGAAAATGGACAAAGAGTGTATTTTACAGCACAGAACGCAGTACAAAGAGCTGCTCAGCCACCATCTACTACATTAACCAGTTTTTTTGAGACATGCCAAAACGATGATTTCGCACAAACATTGCTATATTCTGAAATGCCAAAATATTATACCTGGAATCAATCCTCAAGGAGATTTATACGACGGAAACAAGGAAAACCAGTTCCAGGATATACAGATGTATATTCCACCGATGCGATTGGCCGGATTTATTCAGTACATCCAAGCAATGATGAATGTTTTTATTTACGACTGCTATTAGTCAATGTACGTGGCCCAACATCATTCCAACAGTTACGAACTGTTGATGGTGAATTGTGTGGATCCTACAGAGAAGCCTGTCAACGTTTGCAATTGCTTGAAAATGACGCTCATTGGGATCAAACTCTCAATGATGCTGTAATATCATCACACGCTCATCAAATACGAACATTGTTTTCTATAATCATATCTACATGCTTCCCATCAAACCCAATTGATTTGTGGATCAAGTACAAAGATTATATGTGTGATGATATTTTGTATCAAATACGGAATAGAATGGGAAATCCAAATATACAAATCAGTGAAGAAATTTACAATGAAGCATTGATTTCAATTGAGGACATGTGCTTGATAATGTCAAACAAACTATTAATTCAATTAGGCCTGACCGCGCCCAAACGTCCAATGCATGACGCTTTTAACCAAGAGTTGCATCGAGAAAAACTGTATGATCTCAACGCTTTGAAAGAATTAATTCAAACAAATCTTCCACTGTTAAATGAACAACAGAAGTATGTATTTGAAACTCTTATGAAAGTAACAAATGATGAAACTGGAGGGATTTACTTCTTAGATGCACCTGGTGGTACAGGAAAAACTTTTTTGATTTCATTAATATTAGCAACAATTCGCTCACAAATTAAAATTGCACTTGCACTCGCTTCGTCGGGAATAGCAGCAACTTTGCTTGAAGGTGGTCGAACAGCCCATTCAGCACTAAAATTGCCATTAAATATGCAAAGCAATGAAACTCCAACCTGCAACGTTTCGAAGAACTCTGCAATGGCAAAGGTTTTGCAGCAATGTGAATTGATTGTTTGGGATGAATGCACGATGGCACATAAAAAATCTTTGGAGGCTTTAGACAGAACCTTAAAAGATCTACGGAGCAATAATAACCGATTTGGTGGTGCAATGATTTTATTAGCAGGAGATTTTCGTCAAACATTGCCAGTGATTCCACGATCAACGCAAGCTGATGAACTCAATGCATGTCTAAAGTCCTCCAATTTGTGGAAACATGTCAAAGTACTTCATTTAAGCAAGAATATGCGTGTCGAGTTGCAAAATGAACAATCTGGAAACATATTCTCTAAACAACTCATTGACATTGGTAATGGCAAATTTCCTATAGACATGTTGACTGGCTGCATTAACTTTCCTCAAAGTTTTTGTCAGTTAACTCGATCAAAAGATGAACTTATCCAGAAGGTGTTTCCAGATGTTTCTCAAAATTACAGAAACCATGATTGGTTGAGCGAACGAGCTATACTGGCTGCAAAAAACATAGATGTATATGAATTAAATTTCAAAATTCAAGAACAAATTACAGGCGAATTACTACTAATCAAGATGATGTAGTCAACTATCCACCGGAATTTTTAAACTCGCTGGATTTGCCAGGATTGCCACCTCACAATCTTCAATTAAAGGTTGGATCGGTGGTTATAATGTTGCGAAATATCAACCAACCGCGTCTTTGCAACGGTACACGGTTAGCGATAAAAAAATTACTAAACAATGTGATAGAAGCAACTATACTCAAAGGAAAGTATAAAGGAGAAGATGTTCTCATACCGCGCATCCCAATGATTCCGACTGATGTGCCATTTGAGTTTAAACGACTACAGTTTCCAGTGCGGCTTGCTTTTGCTATGACTATAAACAAGTCCCAGGGGCAATCATTAAGTGTTTGTGGTATTAATCTAGAAAACCCATGTTTCTCACATGGTCAATTGTATGTTGCCTGTTCCCGTGTTGGAAAACCATCAGATTTGTTTATCTATGCGCCAGGTAATCAAACAAAAAACATAGTATACCACAAAGCACTACAATGATAATAATAATAATTATGATATTCATTCAATAAAGTGATTACTTACTTTTAAATCCTTATATATGTTTTATTTAATTATTTTTTATTCACAACGCCCTATCACCAGGGTGACGGTTCTGTTCAGGAGATTTTTTTTAAATACGTAGACAAAAAAACTGCCACATTACAAATCTTTTTGACAGGACGAAGTCTGTCGGGTCAGCTAGTACAAGAATAAAAAATAATATGACAAAGTGAGGTATTTCAAGTGAAGAACGAATATTGTATGTGTGTTATAGTGTTGCTGTGGGAGTGAGTGAGGTGAATTCTTTGATGATCCACCTCACTGAAAATATGAATATATTCTGAAATTAATGGTTTAATTAGTTTCTATTTAAATTCCAGTACATAGAAAATAAGCCAATATGGAAGTTGTCATTGTGTGGAGGTAACGCAGCGGCGGTGGCGGCGCGGGCTGGTACCAAGCTTCTACCACCAAAGATCAAGATAGTGTGGAACCCTCCCACCACTCACTACCATCACACTGAGAAGCTGCGGCTGGTGGTCACGTCTGTCAACAGTGGTAGGTTGATGATGCGATTCAATTAGGAATAAGACCGTCTATGAAAGTACGATTTGCGAAGTTACTTGTTTAGTATAACTTAGGTTTTAAGTTAAATTTGGTATTATTTCACTGAAATGATCATTTCTAAAACGTCAAAAATTGTAACAAAAAGTCTTTAACCATTCTATATCTTATAATCACCTTATAAATTATACTTAAGGACATTTACAGGGTCCATGTGAGTACGTCGTCGGACTTTACCCCTAAAAGCTCTTTAAAATTTGACCTTTTGCAGGTGCAGTTTGTAATAACGACACTCAGTTCACTTGCGGTGGGACAAGCCTTTGTATATCTTCCTATCTCGTGTGTGATGGGGTCAGACATTGTCCGGGAGGCGAAGATGAGGACGCGACCGCCTGCTCACACCGCCGGGACTCCCCACTCCTAGAGGTGTTGAGGCGGATAGCGGCTAGGAACCAGGAGTTTTTGGGTCTGGACCAGCCCGATGGGATAACGAAGCCGTCTGTTATAAGTATGTGTTTGTTATATTCATTTAAGCGTACATTAGTACTATTATAAATATTGTCCTTCCTTAAAATGCTGGACCATGGTTGATTCTTAAATAAGAATATTGTACTGTTTTAAATATAGCGAACTTCATGTATACACATAAAATAAATCATTTTGTTAACGTCACAATGTTTAATTCTCAGTGAAGATCAGCGAGAACGAGACGAAGACGAACGCGTTCGTGGAGTTCGCCAACTCCCTCCACCCGTACGGGCCTTGGTCCTACATTGTGGTGGGGATGATCGGGTGCGCTGTCATACTCATCTTCTGTCTCGCTTGGGGTAAGTCCGTCATAGTCGTGTTACTATGTCATCTGTCACCTTTTACATTCTAGTTTATTTAAAGCCCCGCATGTGTAAGTGATGGTCTCTGTGAATTTGAAAGAGACAGCAGACAATATATCGAAACCAGTTGTCAATTGTCGTTAGCAATCCGATGTTTAACAGACATTTTAAGTTTTTTTTTCTAATGTTTCTCTGTCGACACTTTGCAGAATGCTGTTGCGTGCGTTCCAAGCCGTCGGAGACGCCGCTGAACATTCCGCCCTCGTGCGTGGACCTGTCGCCTTCGGTGGCCATGACCGCTTCGTCCCAGATGTTCTCTAACCCCCTACCTTCCCCCCCGGAGTACGAACCTCCCCCGTCCTACTCCTCCCTCTTCCCCCGCGCCTTTAAGACGTCTCCGTCGCCGGTTCCCCACTGCTCCCACCAGGAGCCAGATTAGGACACGCCAAATTAGATGTCTGGGTGCGAATTGGGATTTTTACCTTAATGTTTGGGAACTGAGCTCCCTCAGTGTCAACTAAGTCTCTCGTCTGGGAGGTTTCGACAGATGGGAGAGTTAGTTCGCGCTTAGACTTAGTCAACCTGCCGAATTAACACTCAACAGTATTTGATGAAATTTTCAGATTTTTTGACAACTATAATATAATGTTCAATAGATATATCTAATTATTTAACTTACAAAGTATGTTTATCTCATTGAAAATCGTAATTTGAACCCAGAGTAGTTATGTAAGATACTCGGATAGTCAACGGGTTAGATTTTAATGAAAAGTTGTAATCAAATTATTAAAATACGTTCGCGTCTTGCGTTAAACTATTAAATATTTTTCTCTTTGTATAACTGTTTGACGGTATGAGACAAAACCCCGAAAGCCTATGAATTTACGGGTTTACGAATTGACAATAACGCCATCTATTGACAAAAACTCAAAAGCTTTTAATGTTTCGTAAAAGTACAATATTATGTTTTATAAGTTTTGGGACCAACGAGAATACACTGTGCCTTGTAGTTATTATTAACTATGTACTGACATATATGACAATTCCATTTCTATTCTTTAGAAATCTTAAAAGGGTGACCCCAGACAAGCTCAAAATACAAAATCCGTGAAAAAAGATGAACGTATTATGCGTGAACGCTTATTGTCCATACCAGAGACAAACCACTCAGATATAAATAAAACAATGCTCGTCTGGCCCCACCCTAAAACTGAAATTTGTATAGTATACTGAAAGATACGACGAGATTCCTTAGACTTGCTAAATATCCTTGTGTAGAACACAGAACTCACACTGAATGCTTAGTCTCTGAATTTAACCCTTAAGGTACGGCCTCATGGACGACGCTCGATTACAGCAACTGCTCTCACGTGGTTCACTCTTTTTTTAAAACCTTCAAGAAAGAGCTTATCATTTCACAAAACTGGAGAAGTAACGAGGAGTTTGCCCCCTCTTTGCCCCCCTCTTTTATAAAAGAACGCATGCATGAGGCCGTACCTTTATAATGTTTTGAATAATTGAATTCCTTAGTATACTCTGAATTCTCAGCCCAGAGTGACAATACATTCTGAGAACTCACCTTAGCCTAAAGCTAGCTTGTCCGTTGAATTTTAATTCATATGCCCTTTGATTATCAGTGTCTAGATAACGTTACGTCAAAAGGGCAACTAAAGAGGTATGTGTGCGAATGATCTAATGTGTTCATACAGAGTGATAAACAAATACGAGCGAAAAGTTTGTGTAGTCGCTCTGTTCTACTCTATGGTCCAATATAAACCAAATTTGCGAACTCTAGTTTATGTATTAATTGCTTTATCTAGACACAGAATCAAATATAACTCTTTGATAAGCGTTATTAATTTCTTTAAATTGCCTTCGTGTTTGGAATACGCCTAAAATCAAACAAAACCACATTTATTTGTTTGACGTTTGACATATTGAGAATGCGTTAAAGAATGTTAACTACAAATCATTTCTTGTTACCTTATCTGTATAATCGCGTAGGGAGCATCCAGAAATTATAATTTCCATTATTGTAATTTAAACTTGTCTTATTAAAAGTTATATTAAATTGTTTTAAGTTAATTAAGTCTAAACATCAAAAGAGAAATAAATACTTTTTCATATACAATTATGATTTTCTTTAAACACCAGACCCTAATACAAAATTTTTTACACCAAGCTCATAGCTTAATCTATGACAGAATTAACAATTTCTTGTTACATTGTTTAAATATAATCATTCCTAAAACTTTAAAATAAACAACATGCAGAAAAAATTTAAACTATGACTAAACTAACAATTCCTGAGTTTCAACCGCTGCCAATAGATGTCACTGATCTTACGTAAAATTTCATTTTTAGAAATAATAAATCTATAACATTCTTTTTTTCACAATATCATATACGCTGCAAGATCAATATTTAAGTTTCTAATTTTTATCTAATATGAAATTAAATAAGAGTTTTTACAACCAAGTGCCATCTAGTGTACTCTTTAAACATGTCCTGCACATTCAAACCACAGTTAAATGCAAGAAGTATATATATATAATCTGTGATGTATAGAGTTTAGAAAAAGCTGGGATAAACAAAAGAACATGCTTTATTGATTATTTTATTCATCAATAAATTTAATATTGTATATATATACTGTTCAAAATTACTAATTAAATCACTATATTTTGAATTTTATTATTACGTTTTGGTTTTATGATTGTTACTATAAATAAATCTCTTAAAAAGCAAAGTTGAAATAAAAATGCAAATGTTGTAAAAAGGACTTTTGAGTAAGTAAATACGAGTTTGACAAAATAGGTGTAGTAGTCTGTGATCAGCTCACCCTTGCCGCTCACGGCTCAGCTGTCAGCTAAAAGTTCAGTCATATTTTAACTGTCGTGGTTATTTACCGTGTTAATGGTGCGAATTGTTATTTCGATCGTAACAAATTTTTACATTATTGTCTAAATTGTTTTTAACGTGCTACCTTTTTGTGCTATAACAAAATAAAAAAACTTACATTCAGTTTTTTTATTAGTTTCACAAGTAGTATCTTATGTGATTGTGTTACTTACGGGACTTAAAAAGTTTGTTTATTGTTAAGTTTTGTTCTTTTCGCTATTTGGAATCTTATTGGATATGAGTGCAGCAGCTAGATAAAAGGTAAATTATAGAATTCTGCTTAGTTTAGTTCCTATGTTTAGCGGTAAGCAACAGGTCTCCATATTGTGGTTTTGAAAATGCAAATGGATCGAACTTCCGTTACTCCATTATCGATTTAGTGTTACAAGTACCAATTAGAATTTTATAATTCAATTTAAAAATGATTCTGGTTTATTTCGAGTCAATTTCATTTCTATTAATGAATTTTTCAAAAACTAAAATATTTTTTGTAAATATTTAAGTGGTTAAAAGTGCTGTCAAGTGCAGCAGGTGTTTTTTTTATTAACGTCTACCTAATATGGTTGGTTAAAATCCGTTACTATAAAAAAACCTACTGTTTTTTTTTTAATTTGGTCTACTGAACACATATGGCTGGTTATACAAATCTCAAAGTAGTCATAATTATATAATATGTTTTGTTATTAATTTAAAAAAGGGCTTCCTGCCAATAATTTTGTTATTACTTTATTTAAATAATCTTCTGCATGTCTCCGAAACGTATTTCTGAGTTACGTTTTGTGCTACAATAGTTATGTATATGTAAACATACAGAAAATAATACGTAGTTATTTTACATATATTTTTTTACGTCGTCCTTACATATTTCTCATTATGTTAGGCATCGTAATATATGTCTTATTTTATTCTTTATAACAGTTGATTAAAATCATAAATGCTTAAGTCAAATGTGCACCATCAAGCACTGTTAGGCGTTACTTAATGAAAGTTATAAATTGTGATATTTATCTACCTAAATTGCTAGTTAGATATCTACTAAGTTTCTACGGTGACAGTATATTATTATGTAGTGTTATTGTAGCGTAACGAGATATAAAATATACATCGCGGTAGCCCAGGGCATCTAGGTACGCTAGATATTGGTAGGAATATGACAGTGAACCACATAGGGTCTCCGAGATACATATACCACGGTACCACCTGAGGTTATTTTGCAGCCGGTTCTAAACCACCTGGAGTGTGTTGGGCCGTAGTTCTGTTATGGCGGTAAACTCTTAAATTAATTTTTACCTAGTTATGAACGAATTTAAACGACTTGAATCTTTTCACTAATGATCGCTTGAAAGAAATTGCTCTCGAAAGAGCGCCTATTACAGTATATAATTTTATTTTTATTTTCTCGTATCAAAATTGTCTGTACGAACTAAACACAGTATAAATCAATTCTCTGTTCTGTGTAATTTTTGAGATATAAATAAAAACAATTGAAACGATTAAAATTATAAGTTTGAAATCTAGGTCGCTACACAGTTCTCGTCTGATTACAGTCACGGTCGAATTGAACATCACAAAAGTACTTCAAGTCCAGAATTTTGTAGATTTACTGAACTATAAAACACGTAGCACATTTGCATATACATAATGCTTAATGGATATTTGTATACATGAAACTAAAGAATTATTCGCCAAGCTTAATACTAAATTCAAGGTCGTTTAAATCCCGGCTGTTTACAAATGGATTTTTAATTATATATGGGCAATTAACACTAGCTGCTACGGTCAAGGCAAATATTAAATCACAGTTTTATTTGTAATATAAATAAAAAAATGTGGAAATAATTTAAAAGTTGTGGATACTTCGCTTATCTGCACAGATTTAAGTGCATGGTGAACCCAACATGGTCCTGTAACAGATCGACTAGTGAGACAATATTGACAGTTTGCCCAAGTACCAAAACTATTGACACGACTTTGATTGCTGAGTAGTTAAAGTGACGGTGGACAATCTGACAGACCTTACATAGGTGTAGCGAAGGATGCGGTTAAAATTTATAAGACATAGACAAAGAGTGCTGATGACTAATAAGGACTGTTCCTATACAGAAGATATAGTAAAAACACTTAATAAAAAAATAGATATATTTCTGTATCAAATCTTTAAAAACAACATATGAAAATCACACATTCTAAGATGATTTTGGAATTGCAATTTGAACTTACAATAATACCCATAGAAATGAAAAGCAAAAAGCTTTCATTACAAATTAATATTCGAAAAGACTTTTTCCCCAACCATAAAGCGGATACAGCCAAAACCTGTGTGTGCTTTTAAATCAATCAGCTTCGCAAACCGAAGCTGGTCTGTCAAGTCGTGATTATCACTATACAATAGTATTACCACAAACGGCAAACGAAAGTTGTGATACTGAAACAGTTTCCACAATGCAGAAGTAGATGAAGTGTGGAGAAATCTTTAGCTTCCTTGTAAGGAATGAAATCTTTGTGTACGCATCGGAATCGTAATTTCTAAACAACGCAGGGTTGCCAAAAGGTAATCCTTTCATTCGTGTAAATAATTTATAACTAATTTGAGACACATCTTTGAGAATATTTATATCAATGAACCGAATGACAAAAGCCGAACGACGACCTTCATAAGAGGACATTGTGTAAATTCTGTTTTTTTAGACTGTTAAGTACTGTATTGGTAGACCCTAGCGGATGAGGCTTGGCCATGTAAGACGTATGGAGAAGACCCGAAGGCTCTTTGAATGGAGACTGACTGAGCATAACTCAAGGCTGACCCCCAATGAGAGGCTGACCTTCAAAAGACCACTTGATTGGCTGATGATGATGGACCATAGAACTACAATAAAAAGTACTATCTGAAATGTGTTTCATGAAATAAATCGATATAATTCTCAATCAAAGCTGTGTGCGAAGTGCAATATGTGAATGGTAACCCTAGATAAATAGCTCCATGGCTAGACTAAAAATACATGTGTTGCATAAAACCAGCTTTTGCTATTATTAGAAATAGCCTTAGTTTCCTTGTAAGGTATATTTTACCGTTAGGACTTGTTTTTATTATTGTTAACTGTTTGTAACCCTTTAGTTTTTACCGATTCTTATAATGGGACTAAACACTGTTTTTTACTGTATTCAGTCCGTTAGAAAGGTTAGTCAAGTCCATATTTATATATTTAAAGTCGATATTTTAATGAACGCAAATCAATTAGCGATATTATTTTAACTTTAACCAATAAAAGGCTGATCGAAGTTTAATAATCTAATATATAAAATTCTCGTGTCACAATGTTCGTTCCCGTACTCCTCCGAAACGGCTTGACCGATTCTCCTGAAATTTTGTGGCCATATTGAGTAGGTCTGAGAATCGGCAAACATCTATTTTGAGAGGTTTTCGTCGTCGGTCGAAGGTTTTGGGGTCGTAAAATATTTCTTGAGTAATCATTAGTTTTCAATACAAACACTATATTAAACTAAGAAAATTTTTGTTGCCACTTACTGAAAATATAACTGACATGATTAATTGCTATATTAGTTATAAAATTAATTTAATCCAATAATATTACAAAGTGAAAAGTCCGCAGGGCTTTTAATAAGTGACGATTCAAAAGTGTCTTTATAAAGACCTACTTGATTGAAGATATTTTGAGTTTGGCAAGTGACTTCAGTCGCACGGGGCCATAATAATGGTTTTCCGATATCTGATGTAATCTAACTGAATGATATTTTAAAATATTGAATTGAAGCAGGAAACTAATATAAATTATTCATATGTATTATATACATGTTGTTCATATATTCCAGTTCACGAGACTTATGAATTGTAACGAATTTTTAAAAGAAGCTAGCTTACTCTTAAAAATATTAATTTACAGTCGAAGCTTAATATCAAATACTCATATTACACATAAAAGCTACTGGTATTTTTTCCTGCGGTGCAGGTGGGTTGTTAAAAATGACTCACAAATGCAATAAATATATATTATTCACGATGAATGAAAATATATTTAATTTGTACACAATAGAATTATGTTGTTAGCACGTTTTGCTAAGTTAATAAAATTTTATTGCGACGTTAGTTATTAGGTTGCAGAAGCACTTGTAATCAAACAAATTATAAAAAGGATTTACTTAACAAAAGAATGATGAATACAATGCTTTTTCGAGTGGTAACCATGGTAAAAACTGTGGTCAGCGTTTGTAATGAGGTCAAAGAGTAGAGTTTCTTTATAATTAAGTAATTTAAATATGAATACTTGTCAAGTCACCTTGTAGTGCTTTGACTGACTCGTGTATCGTAGGGACAAAGGTGGCTTTTATGTATTTATTTAAGGCCGAAGCTAAAATACAGCACACTTAATTAATTCTTACATCTAACAATCTCTTATATATTGTCAAAATATGTAACATTCAGTTAAGAAAATTATTAATTTGGGAGATACAGCGCGAACTGAACGTGTTTTGACGAAGGCTACTTCACGAAGGAACCTACATACCACCTGATCTGGAGGAAAATATCAGGGGCGGATAAGCTTAGCATGCATTACTGTAATCATTTTCACCCCATATTTTAAAGATCCCGTTTGGGGTGATCATAATAACCTGTAATCCCCAGTAAGATATAGTAGGAATACTGTACTCGGTTTGCTTCGTGATTTACTTAAAGTAACATCATTTATACAATGTTTTGAAATTCGTGTAGGTCTTAGTATTGACAAAACTGAACATGGTAGAATTTATAAGTATTAAAAGAAATCGGTGACTCAATTACATTTTGTTTTAGTGACATCTGCCATCTGTCCAAATAGATTAAAAATATTGCACTGGGCACACAGTTGTATGTAAATGTTTCCTTAAATAGTTTTTGTAGTTTATTTTTAATTCTACAATTACTTAACTTTGCTATTAATTTTAAATTGATTAGAGGCCACCCTAATGACGTCCATCGGTCGTTTGAAGTAATGAATGATAAAACTTTAGAATTGTAGTATAGATACAGATATGGATGTGGTGTCAAATACTTTATAATATATGGGATCTCTTATTATAATATGTATTACTTAAGTAGAGAAGAAGAAGTTTAAACTATTCTGGATAACTATGATTAACATAAGAACCGATCAGCCTCCTCACTATCATCTTTTAAATCTTCTTTTTCGAAAGCATTTGTTGTCCGTATCTAATTTGATTTTTCATATTTTTACATTTGAATTAGCTTATTTTTCCTGTTTTACTTAATTTAATGTATGTTGTGTTTGGTTTTTTTGTATATTTCGCACACTTTGCACCTGTCAAATTGTATTTAAGGTATTCTTTTGTTGTGTGGAAGTTGTTAATGTTGTGTGTTGCCTGGAAGAGATCGCTTATTAGCGATAAGACCGCCCGTAGCTCTTATACTAACATCTATTAACATAATCTACTTCTACTGTTTAAGTGCAATAAAGTGTGAATAAATAAATTATTAATAATTTCAGGAGTCCTTAGCAGAATGGGAGCGTGGTCTGGACATGCCGCCAGAGGCGTTAGGCCGCAAGTGGAGCCAAAGGAGTGCGCACGCGCAGCGGACATCCAACGACCAAACCGTCACCTCCACCAATACCACTGATGCTTGCAAACTTATAATTGTAAGTAGCTTTATCCAAAGAAAGAACTTCTCAATTCTCATGTCATACGCATAAATGTATAAATATAACATTTTTGATGAAGATTATTTGTGTCCCACCACCGTTAATTGCTCATATCCTGATGCGACAGAGACGAACAAGCGGGATCAAAATTTATTCAGTTAAGGCAGTTATACAATTGAGGTGGTTTAAAAGACTTTACGATTTAAAAAAAAGAGAAAGTAGAGGCCCAATTATCCCTCTAAGAGAGATTTAATTGGTCAGGTCAAATAGTGCCCTACTATACACTCTTGTTTATAGATTGTGGTGGTGGACTGCACTCTTGTTTATAGATTGTGATGGTGGACTGCACTCTTGTTTATAGATTGTGGTGGTGGACTGCACTCTTGTTTATAGATTGTGGTGGTGGATTGCACTCCTGTTTATAGATTGTGGTGGTGGACTGCACTCTTGTTTATAGATTGTGATGGTGGACTGCACTCTTGTTTATGGGTTGTGGTGGTGGACTGCACTATTGTTTATAGATTTTTGTTTAACGTCCTTTCACCAACAGTTATAAAGCGAGTGTTTATTAATTGAGTTTCCCGAACGAAGGTTAATTGGTGTTAACGCGGGCAATTGGCCAACCTTCCAGATGTTTCCGCGACAGATTGTAAACAATGTAATTTATTATAACTTATTGAATCATTATGTCTCCTTGAGACTGGTTTTTATGTAATATTTTACTATCTGATAGTTGTTATCTAATTACCATCCTAGATCCGTGGATTCGGCCTATTCACAAATGAGTTAACTATGACACAAAATACGATGAGAGAGAATTTCTTAACAGATAACATATTAAATACAAAGATGAAAACAAGGCCAATGTGGGGTTTAGATATTAAATATAACAGAAGGCTTAAATATCTATAATATAAAAATGAATCGCAAAATGTGTTGGTAAGCGCATAACTCAACAACGCCTCGACCAATTTGGCCAAATCTTTTTTTAAAATGTTCGTTGAAGTTCAAGGATGGTTTTTACGGCGAGAATAATTAGAATTATTGCTGGAAAAACCCTAAAAATAGCCCTTTTCTTTTTCCCATACAAACGTTTTCTAACTAAAACGTAGAGTCAATTTGAGCTTTATTGCTATGGTATAAAGTTCATATTAAATTACAAGCACTCACTGTTGTCTAAGCAATGTAGGTGTGTTCCTAACGTCAAAGATCATATCTATCAAAACAATGTGCGTGTGTGCGTTGGAGCACAGAATACATAGTTGGAGGAGTTTAATGTCGCGTTCCGAAACTCGCGTTTCTTTTGTATTCGTTTCGGCACGCGAGATAAAATGCATCAGTTTCCACGTCATTACATCGGTCAAACAAAAATCGCGTTACCGACAGTGTTTTATTATTTTTATAATATCCAAATTACAATTCGTACGGCTTAAAAGGATTTGACTTCAAGTCACATCAAATTAAAAAAAAAAAAGTTGTCTGTGACAATCTACTGATATTGCTATTGTCAACTGATACACGAAACAAATTCGTATATCGTGTTTTGTGCAGAGTGTTTACTTAGTTAGTGTTTGTTTAGTTCGTGATTAGTGAAAAAATAAATTATATTTGATATGCCTCCTATAAGACGAAGCAATTTAGGTAGAAGAACCAGAAATGCTACAAACCAAGCTAATTACCGATCTAATCGTACTGCACAAGAACGTGACGACGGAAATGAACGTGAAAGAATTCGGATATCACAAACGCGTGAAGCGCGAGCGCGACATTCAACTAATAATCGCGCAAGTTTGAATCGAGCTGCTTTCAGTTACGATGTGTCAATTGACTACAGTAACTACCAATGTGTTGTTATTGGTTCTATGAACTCGGTTTGCTCACACCGTAAGGCATTAAAATACAAAAACGAAGCCAATGGATTGTGTTGTGCAAATGGTAAAGTGAAATTGATACCATTGGATCCACCACCAGAACCATTGTACTCATTGGTTTCAGGAATAGGAACAGATTCTAAACACTTTTTGACACATATCCAACAATATAACAATTGCTTTCAAATGACTTCATTTGGGGCAACAAATGTAGTTCGGGAAAATTTTATGCCAACTTTCAAGGTATGTATATGGTATATTATAGCAGTTACTCATAATTATTTTAGCGAATAAAATTTTCTGTCACAAAAGTTAAGATGTGTCACTAATCTTCAATTTCTTAATCACTTATATATCACTTAGTCATCATATTATATGGTGATTCAGTTTCAGTGACACTTTTATTATATTTTATTATATTTGATAGATATTAGTTAAAACTAAATATATACTTTTTAAGATCAAATATTATTTAAGTTTGATCACTGACAATCCATTAATTTATACCACACCAAAATATTTTTTTTTATTTACAGATACAAGGGCAAATATATCACAAAGCAGGTTCACTGTTACCAGTGTCAGATAGCGACAACAAATTCCTGCAAATTTATTTTATGGGCAATTCACCACAAGAAATTGATCTGCGTTGTGCACATAACAATTTAGTAAAGAGGTCTATTGTAGAACAATTACAAACTTTATTTCATCAACACAATCAATTGATTATATTGTTTAAAACTGCCCTGGATCTGATGCCATCCGATAATCACAAAATTGTAATCAGAGCTGATAAAACACCTGCAGGTCAACATACAAGACGTTTTAATGCACCAACTATTGATGAAGTTGCTATTGTTGTAGTTGGAGAAAACTTGGAATCCCGTGATATTGTTTTGCATCGTCGGAATGATCAATTACAACGTATAAAGGAAACACACCGCTCATATGATGCACTGCAATATCCCATTATATTTTGGCAAGGTGAAGATGGCTACGATTTCTCAATAAAAATGATAAATCCCATTACAGGTAACTAAAATATTAGTTTAGCTATGGCGATAATATCTGTCATTATATTATGTATTTTAATTTTATATTTGAATGTTATTAAAACAAAATCTAATTACAGGTTCTGAAACCAACAAAAAAGTCAGTTCAATGAACTATTATTCATACCGCCTAATGATTCGGGAAAATGAAGAAAATCACATATTGAAATGTCGGCGATTATATCACAAATATGTTGTTGACATGTATGTTAAAATTGAAACGGAGAGATTAACATTCATCAGGTTGAATCAAACCAAACTCCGATCTGAAGAGTATATTCACCTTCGAGATGCGATTAATACTGATGGAAATGCACAGAATGTCGGTCGGATGACTATTCTTCCAGCAACATACATCGGAAGCCCTCGGCATATGCACGAATATGCTCAAGATGCCATGTCGTATGTTCGTCATTATGGTACAGCAGATTTGTTCATCACATTTACATGCAATCCGCAATGGATAGAAATCAAGCAGGAGTTATTCCCTGGGCAATCACCCATTGATCGTCATGATATTACAGCCAGAGTCTTTAGACAAAAGTTGAAATCTTTAATGGATTTCATCGTAAAACATAATGTGTTTGGTGAGACACGCTGCTGGATGTATTCTGTGGAGTGGCAGAAACGAGGATTGCCACATGCGCACATTTTGATTTGGTTGGTTGAAAAGATAAGGCCAAATGAAGTTGATGCAGTGATATCAGCTGAAATCCCTAATGTACAAGTAGATCCTGGATTGCATGAGGTAGTTATCAAAAACATGATACATGGTCCCTGTGGAACTCTTAATCAAAACGATATCCACGGACATTAATATCGGAAACAATTACTGGTAATGACGGTTATCCATTGTATCGTCGCAGATCGACAGCAGACAATGGAAAATCAACAATTGTCAAATTAAATCAACAAGATATTGAAATAGATAATCGTTGGATTGTTCCATATTCCCCCTTTTTATCAGAGACATTCAAAGCACACATCAACGTTGAATCTTGCCATTCAGTGAAATCTATTAAATACATTTGCAAATATGTAACCAAAGGGAGTGATATGGCTGTGATTGGAATTGGTGCAGAGAATTCCAATGATGAAGTTACCCAATACCAAATGGGCCGCTATGTCAGTAGTAATGAAGCAGTTTGGCGAATATTTTCTTTTCCTATTCATGAGAGACACCCTTCTGTTGTTCACTTAGCTGTGCATTTAGAAAATGGACAAAGAGTGTATTTTACAGCACAGAACGCAGTACAAAGAGCTGCTCAGCCACCATCTACTACATTAACCAGTTTTTTTGAGACATGCCAAAACGATGATTTCGCACAAACATTGCTATATTCTGAAATGCCAAAATATTATACCTGGAATCAATCCTCAAGGAGATTTATACGACGGAAACAAGGAAAACCAGTTCCAGGATATACAGATGTATATTCCACCGATGCGATTGGCCGGATTTATTCAGTACATCCAAGCAATGATGAATGTTTTTATTTACGACTGCTATTAGTCAATGTACGTGGCCCAACATCATTCCAACAGTTACGAACTGTTGATGGTGAATTGTGTGGATCCTACAGAGAAGCCTGTCAACGTTTGCAATTGCTTGAAAATGACGCTCATTGGGATCAAACTCTCAATGATGCTGTAATATCATCACACGCTCATCAAATACGAACATTGTTTTCTATAATCATATCTACATGCTTCCCATCAAACCCAATTGATTTGTGGATCAAGTACAAAGATTATATGTGTGATGATATTTTGTATCAAATACGGAATAGAATGGGAAATCCAAATATACAAATCAGTGAAGAAATTTACAATGAAGCATTGATTTCAATTGAGGACATGTGCTTGATAATGTCAAACAAACTATTAATTCAATTAGGCCTGACCGCGCCCAAACGTCCAATGCATGACGCTTTTAACCAAGAGTTGCATCGAGAAAAACTGTATGATCTCAACGCTTTGAAAGAATTAATTCAAACAAATCTTCCACTGTTAAATGAACAACAGAAGTATGTATTTGAAACTCTTATGAAAGTAACAAATGATGAAACTGGAGGGATTTACTTCTTAGATGCACCTGGTGGTACAGGAAAAACTTTTTTGATTTCATTAATATTAGCAACAATTCGCTCACAAATTAAAATTGCACTTGCACTCGCTTCGTCGGGAATAGCAGCAACTTTGCTTGAAGGTGGTCGAACAGCCCATTCAGCACTAAAATTGCCATTAAATATGCAAAGCAATGAAACTCCAACCTGCAACGTTTCGAAGAACTCTGCAATGGCAAAGGTTTTGCAGCAATGTGAATTGATTGTTTGGGATGAATGCACGATGGCACATAAAAAATCTTTGGAGGCTTTAGACAGAACCTTAAAAGATCTACGGAGCAATAATAACCGATTTGGTGGTGCAATGATTTTATTAGCAGGAGATTTTCGTCAAACATTGCCAGTGATTCCACGATCAACGCAAGCTGATGAACTCAATGCATGTCTAAAGTCCTCCAATTTGTGGAAACATGTCAAAGTACTTCATTTAAGCAAGAATATGCGTGTCGAGTTGCAAAATGAACAATCTGGAAACATATTCTCTAAACAACTCATTGACATTGGTAATGGCAAATTTCCTATAGACATGTTGACTGGCTGCATTAACTTTCCTCAAAGTTTTTGTCAGTTAACTCGATCAAAAGATGAACTTATCCAGAAGGTGTTTCCAGATGTTTCTCAAAATTACAGAAACCATGATTGGTTGAGCGAACGAGCTATACTGGCTGCAAAAAACATAGATGTATATGAATTAAATTTCAAAATTCAAGAACAAATTACAGGCGAATTACTACTAATCAAGATGATGTAGTCAACTATCCACCGGAATTTTTAAACTCGCTGGATTTGCCAGGATTGCCACCTCACAATCTTCAATTAAAGGTTGGATCGGTGGTTATAATGTTGCGAAATATCAACCAACCGCGTCTTTGCAACGGTACACGGTTAGCGATAAAAAAATTACTAAACAATGTGATAGAAGCAACTATACTCAAAGGAAAGTATAAAGGAGAAGATGTTCTCATACCGCGCATCCCAATGATTCCGACTGATGTGCCATTTGAGTTTAAACGACTACAGTTTCCAGTGCGGCTTGCTTTTGCTATGACTATAAACAAGTCCCAGGGGCAATCATTAAGTGTTTGTGGTATTAATCTAGAAAACCCATGTTTCTCACATGGTCAATTGTATGTTGCCTGTTCCCGTGTTGGAAAACCATCAGATTTGTTTATCTATGCGCCAGGTAATCAAACAAAAAACATAGTATACCACAAAGCACTACAATGATAATAATAATAATTATGATATTCATTCAATAAAGCGATTACTTACTTTTAAATCCTTATATATGTTTTATTTAATTATTTTTTATTCACAACGCCCTATCACCAGGGTGACGGTTCTGTTCAGGAGATTTTTTTTAAATACGTAGACAAAAAAACTGCCACATTACAAATCTTTTTGACAGGACGAAGTCTGTCGGGTCAGCTAGTACAAGAATAAAAAATAATATGACAAAGTGAGGTATTTCAAGTGAAGAACGAATATTGTATGTGTGTTATAGTGTTGCTGTGGGAGTGAGTGAGGTGAATTCTTTGATGATCCACCTCACTGAAAATATGAATTTATTCTGAAATTAATGGTTTAATTAGTTTCTATTTAAATTCCAGTACATAGAAAATAAGCCAATATGGAAGTTGTCATTGTGTGGAGGTAACGCAGCGGCGGTGGCGGCGCGGGCTGGTACCAAGCTTCTACCACCAAAGATCAAGATAGTGTGGAACCCTCCCACCACTCACTACCATCACACTGAGAAGCTGCGGCTGGTGGTCACGTCTGTCAACAGTGGTAGGTTGATGATGCGATTCAATTAGGAATAAGACCGTCTATGAAAGTACGATTTGCGAAGTTACTTGTTTAGTATAACTTAGGTTTTAAGTTAAATTTGGTATTATTTCACTGAAATGATCATTTCTAAAACGTCAAAAATTGTAACAAAAAGTCTTTAACCATTCTATATCTTATAATCACCTTATAAATTATACTTAAGGACATTTACAGGGTCCATGTGAGTACGTCGTCGGACTTTACCCCTAAAAGCTCTTTAAAATTTGACCTTTTGCAGGTGCAGTTTGTAATAACGACACTCAGTTCACTTGCGGTGGGACAAGCCTTTGTATATCTTCCTATCTCGTGTGTGATGGGGTCAGACATTGTCCGGGAGGCGAAGATGAGGACGCGACCGCCTGCTCACACCGCCGGGACTCCCCCCTCCTAGAGGTGTTGAGGCGGATAGCGGCTAGGAACCAGGAGTTTTTGGGTCTGGACCAGCCCGATGGGATAACGAAGCCGTCTGTTATAAGTATGTGTTTATTATATTCATTTAAGCGTACATTAGTACTATTATAAATATTGTCCTTCCTTAAAATGCTGGACCATGGTTGATTCTTAAATAAGAATATTGTACTGTTTTAAATATAGCGAACTTCATGTATACACATAAAATAAATCATTTTGTTAACGTCACAATGTTTAATTCTCAGTGAAGATCAGCGAGAACGAGACGAAGACGAACGCGTTCGTGGAGTTCGCCAACTCCCTCCACCCGTACGGGCCTTGGTCCTACATTGTGGTGGGGATGATCGGGTGCGCTGTCATACTCATCTTCTGTCTCGCTTGGGGTAAGTCCGTCATAGTCGTGTTACTATGTCATCTGTCACCTTTTACATTCTAGTTTATTTAAAGCCCCGCATGTGTAAGTGATGGTCTCTGTGAATTTGAAAGAGACAGCAGACAATATATCGAAACCAGTTGTCAATTGTCGTTAGCAATCCGATGTTTAACAGACATTTTAAGTTTTTTTTTCTAATGTTTCTCTGTCGACACTTTGCAGAATGCTGTTGCGTGCGTTCCAAGCCGTCGGAGACGCCGCTGAACATTCCGCCCTCGTGCGTGGACCTGTCGCCTTCGGTGGCCATGACCGCTTCGTCCCAGATGTTCTCTAACCCCCTACCTTCCCCCCCGGAGTACGAACCTCCCCCGTCCTACTCCTCCCTCTTCCCCCGCGCCTTTAAGACGTCTCCGTCGCCGGTTCCCCACTGCTCCCACCAGGAGCCAGATTAGGACACGCCAAATTAGATGTCTGGGTGCGAATTGGGATTTTTACCTTAATGTTTGGGAACTGAGCTCCCTCAGTGTCAACTAAGTCTCTCGTCTGGGAGGTTTCGACAGATGGGAGAGTTAGTTCGCGCTTAGACTTAGTCAACCTGCCGAATTAACACTCAACAGTATTTGATGAAATTTTCAGATTTTTTGACAACTATAATATAATGTTCAATAGATATATCTAATTATTTAACTTACAAAGTATGTTTATCTCATTGAAAATCGTAATTTGAACCCAGAGTAGTTATGTAAGATACTCGGATAGTCAACGGGTTAGATTTTAATGAAAAGTTGTAATCAAATTATTAAAATACGTTCGCGTCTTGCGTTAAACTATTAAATATTTTTCTCTTTGTATAACTGTTTGACGGTATGAGACAAAACCCCGAAAGCCTATGAATTTACGGGTTTACGAATTGACAATAACGCCATCTATTGACAAAAACTCAAAAGCTTTTAATGTTTCGTAAAAGTACAATATTATGTTTTATAAGTTTTGGGACCAACGAGAATACACTGTGCCTTGTAGTTATTATTAACTATGTACTGACATATATGACAATTCCATTTCTATTCTTTAGAAATCTTAAAAGGGTGACCCCAGACAAGCTAAAAATACAAAATCCGTGAAAAAAGATGAACGTATTATGCGTGAACGCTTATTGTCCATACCAGAGACAAACCACTCAGATATAAATAAAACAATGCTCGTCTGGCCCCACCCTAAAACTGAAATTTGTATAGTATACTGAAAGATACGACGAGATTCCTTAGACTTGCTAAATATCCTTGTGTAGAACACAGAACTCACACTGAATGCTTAGTCTCTGAATTTAACCCTTAAGGTACGGCCTCATGGACGACGCTCGATTACAGCAACTGCTCTCACGTGGTTCACTCTTTTTTTAAAACCTTCAAGAAAGAGCTTATCATTTCACAAAACTGGAGAAGTAACGAGGAGTTTGCCCCCTCTTTGCCCCCCTCTTTTATAAAAGAACGCATGCATGAGGCCGTACCTTTATAATGTTTTGAATAATTGAATTCCTTAGTATACTCTGAATTCTCAGCCCAGAGTGACAATACATTCTGAGAACTCACCTTAGCCTAAAGCTAGCTTGTCCGTTGAATTTTAATTCATATGCCCTTTGATTATCAGTGTCTAGATAACGTTACGTCAAAAGGGCAACTAAAGAGGTATGTGTGCGAATGATCTAATGTGTTCATACAGAGTGATAAACAAATACGAGCGAAAAGTTTGTGTAGTCGCTCTGTTCTACTCTATGGTCCAATATAAACCAAATTTGCGAACTCTAGTTTATGTATTAATTGCTTTATCTAGACACAGAATCAAATATAACTCTTTGATAAGCGTTATTAATTTCTTTAAATTGCCTTCGTGTTTGGAATACGCCTAAAATCAAACAAAACCACATTTATTTGTTTGACGTTTGACATATTGAGAATGCGTTAAAGAATGTTAACTACAAATCATTTCTTGTTACCTTATCTGTATAATCGCGTAGGGAGCATCCAGAAATTATAATTTCCATTATTGTAATTTAAACTTGTCTTATTAAAAGTTATATTAAATTGTTTTAAGTTAATTAAGTCTAAACATCAAAAGAGAAATAAATACTTTTTCATATACAATTATGATTTTCTTTAAACACCAGACCCTAATACAAAATTTTTTACACCAAGCTCATAGCTTAATCTATGACAGAATTAACAATTTCTTGTTACATTGTTTAAATATAATCATTCCTAAAACTTTAAAATAAACAACATGCAGAAAAAATTTAAACTATGACTAAACTAACAATTCCTGAGTTTCAACCGCTGCCAATAGATGTCACTGATCTTACGTAAAATTTCATTTTTAGAAATAATAAATCTATAACATTCTTTTTTTCACAATATCATATACGCTGCAAGATCAATATTTAAGTTTCTAATTTTTATCTAATATGAAATTAAATAAGAGTTTTTACAACCAAGTGCCATCTAGTGTACTCTTTAAACATGTCCTGCACATTCAAACCACAGTTAAATGCAAGAAGTATATATATATAATCTGTGATGTATAGAGTTTAGAAAAAGCTGGGATAAACAAAAGAACATGCTTTATTGATTATTTTATTCATCAATAAATTTAATATTGTATATATATACTGTTCAAAATTACTAATTAAATCACTATATTTTGAATTTTATTATTACGTTTTGGTTTTATGATTGTTACTATAAATAAATCTCTTAAAAAGCAAAGTTGAAATGAAAATGCAAATGTTGTAAAAAGGACTTCTGAGTAAGTAAATACGAGTTTGACAAAATAGGTGTAGTAGTCTGTGATCAGCTCACCCTTGCCGCTCACGGCTCAGCTGTCAGCTAAAAGTTCAGTCATATTTTAACTGTCGTGGTTATTTACCGTGTTAATGGTGCGAATTGTTATTTCGATCGTAACAAATTTTTACATTATTGTCTAAATTGTTTTTAACGTGCTACCTTTTTGTGCTATAACAAAATAAAAAAACTTACATTCAGTTTTTTTATTTGTTTCACAAGTAGTATCTTATGTGATTGTGTTACTTACGGGACTTAAAAAGTTTGTTTATTGTTAAGTTTTGTTCTTTTCGCTATTTGGAATCTTATTGGATATGAGTGCAGCAGCTAGATAAAAGGTAAATTATAGAATTCTGCTTAGTTTAGTTCCTATGTTTAGCGGTAAGCAACAGGTCTCCATATTGTGGTTTTGAAAATGCAAATGGATCGAACTTCCGTTACTCCATTATCGATTTAGTGTTACAAGTACCAATTAGAATTTTATAATTCAATTTAAAAATGATTCTGGTTTATTTCGAGTCAATTTCATTTATATTAATGAATTTTTCAAAAACTAAAATATTTTTTTGTAAATATTTAAGTGGTTAAAAGTGCTGTCAATAATAAGAACAAGAGGCAGCAGGTTTTTTTATTAACGTCTACCTAATATGGTTGGTTAAAATCCGTCACTATAAAAAAAGCTACTGTTTTTTTTAATTTGGTCTACTGAACACATATGGCTGGTTATACAAATCTCAAAGTAGTCATAATTATATAATATGTTTTGTTATTAATTTAAAACACTTTTAACCACTGCTAGCGGGTATACGTTGGTATAATTATTATTAATGCAATAAAATGTATTGAACGCGAACTTGAGCGGTTTTAAATGCGCAAATATTGTTTTATTTCTCATTTATTTGTATTATAAATGACGTACGTACGTTTAAATGTAACGATTGTTCGTTTTAATTAATATTTATATATGCACAATGAATTAGGGGTCAATAGATTAGAATGTTGTTTTTATAATTTTATTAATTAAATTTGCGTGGTTGTGATTTTTCCCCGTTTTTTTTTTAATTACCGCTACTTAACATCTGAATGCTTTAAATCTTCAAAGTTTTGAACAGACTTTTTCAGTATTGTAGATCCATTATAATATAATTAATTTGGTTAGGCTTCGGGATGAAGGCGGTGTTTCTTTTTGACTATGGTACACGGTTTGATAAGTACTCGACTGGTGATTTTATTTTATAAGATACCAGTCATCACAAGACATCAATATTCATCGACTTCTTGACGTACACGATACTATGTTGAAGAGATAAATTGTATTTTTAACAGTAGTTTATAAAAAATTTTAGTTATTTTCGATTATAAAAGTGGGTAGATGAAAATTTCTCACTCGGATGTAGGTACATAAACAGCAGGTTTTATAATAGTTTCGTCAAGTACATATGATCACTTTGATTTTTGACCGTACCAAGTTCTACCGTTTAGGGCAGTGTTTCCCAAACTTTTTATGCTTACATCATTTTTAACATGGAACAATGGTTTGTTAATGACGATTTAAAATGATACCTCATAATTACAGCATTTTTATGATGATTTTGTTATATCAGTCACCGTTATCTTGCATTTCATTTAAATGCAAGAAAATGTGAAGGTCGTGAGGTGTCATTTTTAAATTTCCTCTTAATTATTAAATCGGCCCCTTGTGCGGCATGGACCACGTTGGCAGTCGGTTTAAGTCTTTACTAATATTATAAATGCAAAAGTATGTATGTTACGCTTTAACGGTTATACTACTTAACCGATTTCGATGAAATTTAGTATAGGCATACACTAGACTTAGCCCAAAAGCTAAAGCTTAACTTTGGTATCGTCTATTTACTCATTATTATACGAAGCTTAAAAAAACTCATTTTTAAATTTACGTAATGGACTTCCATTTATCTATCGTTAGAGGGTAAATAGATGACAAATCATGTATGTTAATTATATTTTTTCTACACAATATAAATTACGTCGATTATTAATTATCATATGAAAAAGTATTTTGCATTAATTATATTCATTATCGTTAATTTAAACTCTTAATGTGGTGAAAAAAATAATGGCTCGATTGTGTAATCTACAGATTTATATATTTTACAGTCATATATTTATTTAAACACACAAGGCATGTATAGCATTGCAGGTATGCACAGAAAAGAAAGAATGTTGACTAACAAATCAATTATATTCTATAACTTACACAGAATATTTTGTGTGACACACTTTGTAAGCCTCCTGGTAGTCCTGGTAGGTCCCTCGAAGTGATCCGCCTTCTCGTTTGCCTCCTCTTACATAAAAATGCAAAGACACGAAAGTATGAAAGAATAAAACTAATAAAGAAACGTTTTGCTTTTGGAGTCTATTGGCGAAACATGTAAAATTTATATTTGATTCATTGTTTACCAAGTAATATGAGTATTTGGTGTTTTAAATTGTCTATGCTGTGGATATCGTTCTTGACGTTCGCGAGTAATGTGTTGGGATTGGTATTTTTCCCGGTAATAAGCCCGGCTCCTCGTGAAATATAGTAGAATCTTACTTACTTATTTAATAAGGCACACCAACAACACACATACAAACATAACCCGAACAAAATTACAAAAAAAACACACAAGGCATGTATGTGCATAAATTATAGGGATGCACAGCATTACAGGTATGAACAATTTGAAAAAACAACTAAACAAGTATATATAAAACAAAAAATAAAGAAACCTCTACACACAAAAATAAAACAAAAATGAATGGACGTTCCTAAATTGGAGTCTATTTGCGAAACAATCTTATAATAAAATTAATTATAATATAATTATATAAAAAAATATAATTAAGTCACAAGTTACTTATCTCGACTTTGACATGCTGTCAAAGGTAAAATAGTTATCAAGATGATTCGGCGAAGTATTTATTTATACGTTTGTATAATAATTTGTATTTTTGTTATGTGTTGCTTCCCCCTTATTAATTTGGACTATATATTCTGACATGTGAAAATTAATCTGTGCTCATATATAACGTTCTCGTATTCACGTACACCTCCGAAACGGCTTGACCGATTCTCATGAAATTCTGTGAGCATATTGAGCAGGTGAATCGGCCAACATCTATTTTTTTAATACCTCATGTACAGTGCACAGTGCACAGCGCGGAGTAGGGATGAACGAAATCTTCTGTTTGTCTAAAACAATAAGACTTTTTCTCACTCTCTTTTGTCGGCCTTTTTTTCTTTATGCATTAATGTGTGACAATTATCTTGCTATCTCAGTGTAACTCTCATATTAACTATTTCTTATTAATGATTAAATTATTAATGTTGAGCGTATTTTGCACTATAAGTTGATATTCAAAGACTAGAAATTACTTAATATGTGACAAAACAAAGTTTGCCGAGTCACCTAGTTATATATAAATAGCAAATTATTAATTAGCAAAATATTAATTGCATACTCCCGCCCGCAGATTCGTGTCCTTTTTTTTGTAACGCGTTTTGACCAAAAAAGACGTACATTTGTTTTTTGTATGACTGAGTTTAGAAAGCAATAACTTAAACGATAGTTATTTAATCAACCGGCCAACTGATAATATTTATTGCTCTCCCGTCACGACTAACAATTATATATATTTAATCCACAACACAAAATATAGGGAAAGTACAAAACCTATCAAAATAAAAAAAAAATCTTTATTCATATAGTCTGTCCTTAGATATATTTGGCCTAAGTAGAAATATTTGAAAAAAAAAAACTAAGACTCAACCTCGCACACTCACTCACACAGCAACACCATTGCACACACACACTTAAATGCTCGTTCTTCATATAATATACTCCACTTGTTCATATGTATATTTTTAATTTTTTTTTTTTTCGTGTTTCCTTTTATAATTTTTTTTTCTGATCTTAGATTTTATTCCGGTTCTATGTTTTAACCTTATTTTGGCTTTATTTTCAATCTATTTTTATAGTGTAAACTTTTATAGGTTTAGGAAATAAAAAATAAAATAAAATATGGCACACTTATGAATCGTCAAAAAAAAAACAAAAACTTATAAAAAAAATGACTACTAAAACACACACTTTGGTAATTGTCAAAATATTTCGTCACAATCAGCTGTTTGATGTCGGCCATATTCATAACGAAGTTTAAGTAGGGTCCGGACCTCTAGAACATTATTTTTTTTCGAGTGATGTGCTAACCGCCCATGGGCACCTGCTAAGCTTTATAGAACAGTTTTGCGCGTTTACGAATATAAATTTTTGACAATCCCAATTAAACTGTGCTATAACTTTTAATTAATAATACCGAAAATTAAGTTTACGAATAAGCTAGATTTAAATAGATTACGATTAATGTCAGAAAACTAAAAAAATAAATAAAAAGATTTGGTCGCCTTGGCAATTTCCTCGCTGTTGTGTCGTATACGCTGAGCGAGAAAAGCACCAGCTCTTGTTTCACCTACTTGATTCCTCAATAAGCGACTTGTGCCCCAAGGTCCATGTCCCCAAAGTTAACAATATCAAAGTTGGCGGAATGACTTTGGTACTTTGACCCTATTTCTGCCTGAAAATCCCGTAATTTAGTTCCAATATACCGTTCTAACCGAATACCGGATTCGTTAAGGCCGAAGTTCGGTTGTGCCGAATGTAAAACGAAGTTCGGCATTCCTACCATTAACAATACGGTAACATGTGTGTCAATGCGACCTCAGAGATCACCTTTCACTTGTAATTTTGTGGCCAACTCGAGGTTTTAATGTTTTATTGTGTAATTTATAACGTCCTAGTTGGTGGCAGAATCAATACTGATTTGATATTGATTTAGTCAATGCTAAAACAGATATCGGTTAGCGTTTTTGGGATTCATAAGGTGATTATTGATTTAAAAAGTAGAGGGGGGTGAAAGAGTGGGGGGTGACATCAAAACACCTTTTTTATTAAATGTTCTTGACACTTGCATCTTATATATTTTTACCAAAAAGTGATTTTTATATCTCATGTGTCGTGTTCTTTTTAACTGTTAAAAATCACTTCTGGTCATTGATATACTCTGTGGCATAGTAATTAATATCTATCTATATATATATATAGTCTATGTCATAATCGAAGGATATTTTTTTTTAAATTGGTTTTATTTAGGTTTTTTTTTAAATTTGCCTTATATTTATAGATATATACTCTTGTAATGTTTATGTATAGTTTTAATGGTATCTGTTAGCTTAACACTATACGTATAGATTCTGGTATGTATGATAAACTATTGTAACGATATAACGGAATGTATATTCAGTCTATAACGATTAAGAATCAGAGAATTCTTAGAGAAGACGTAAAATAATCTGAAATTTAATCAGGGGTACGTAAAAAGTGCAAGAATAGTATGTTTTTAGTTTTGCAAGATAAGATTTGAAAAAAAATATTATGATATATAGATACTACATGTAATATGACTTGCTTATATTTCCATGTCATATATCACTCACACGCACGTGTATTGTTATATAAATTATATTAAATAGGGAGTATTTATATGTAACATTGTATAATTATATATTATGCTTAATTATCGTGTTGTGAGGATTGTAATGACAAATGTATTGTTATAATTTGTAGCAAATTGTTTTGCATACAAATGTGGTTAGCTTAAATTTTGCCCTAAAATAAAAATTTAAGAATTTATAAGCTAAAAAGTATGTTTTTTTCTATACAAACAATTCTTTAATACACAAAACACAAGATACATTAAATTAAGTAAAACAGGGAAAACGAGCTAAGTTAAATCCAATAATATAAATAACCCAATATAAGTCACAAAATTCTTTCGAAGGAGAGATTTTAATATGTTTATTTTATTGGTGCTTTGTTCTGTTTACTGAGGAAATCAGCGGACAATGCGGACTTTAAAGGTAACTCTTTCAAGCTAACATGCATATAATAGAAAAAATATAATTCAATTATTTCTACAGAACACACTTGTTATTGTGAATAATTATATAACTGGAACACTGTCATAAGTAATGTTTTATTATGTATTGCGTCAGAGGTCAGAGGTATCATGAAACTAGGGACGCCTAACTAATAACTATTTTATAACACTAATCAATCGTTCATGTACCAAGCCGAACTTTTTTGCCGGGAACCGAACCTACTGAATGTGTATGTTTTTAAACTGTGGAGATAAATAATATACATGCGTTGTGATTGTGAAAACCTATGCGCGATGAGCGCTATACAACGGTATTAAAAACAAGTTGAGCTGACGCGGCTCTCACACATTCCAGGTCCGACAGCCGTCCAGTGCGGTTGTGTTGCGCAGTTGCTCCCGCCATTTGACTTGTCGAGTGGCGTGTTCAATTGTTCAGTGCTTAAGCGCTGGGTGGTTATCCACTCAGAATTTTTTATTCTAGCCCGACGCAAGCTGCACCGAGGTCTCCCCGTCTGCCAGGTCCCTGGCGTTCGAGCGGCATCCGAGCAGCAGTGAAGTTTATGATTAACGCTGGTTTACCTGCGGTCGATCTTCCAACCACCTAACGGTGCCAAACGGTTGAAATCGATTAACGCTTAGGCGGGAGTGTTGTTCGAGGGCAGCACCCGTGCCTTTTTCAAGGCGCGTTAACCTCGCCTGCTTCCATCAAGTCCCTGTGTGTGGGCGGAGCCTCTCAGTAGGCATTGCCACGGGGCGTAGGTACTCCAACTGCGCTCTAGCCACCGTCTGCACACACAGGGTCCACTGTTGGACGGGTCCCAGTCGCACATCCGTGGGGGTTCAGCCATCACGACCCCCCCACGGGCTGGTTAGGTCAGCGACACAAAAAGTCTCGTCCGCTATCACCAGCGAAGACTTTACACCTAGGGAATACATAGCTTAGGTACTCACACGTAGGTTTAGGTACACACTGCCAAGCTGCGGGCCTTAAGCTTCGCAGATGGCGGACACCGAACGCCCTCCCGACTACGACTATGCAGCGGAAGACGACAGTGAGGTAGAAGACCTCAACGCCGAGCTAGCGCGGCACTACAGGCGGTTCTACGTCTTCGTGCAGCGACGACACCCGGCGACTGTCCGCCTTTGGAACAGCCGGTCTCCCCTGGGATCACGGTCGCCGTCTCCCCCGCGTTCCCCGACCCCAGAGCCAGAGCCAGAACCTATGCAGCTCGGACCTGCATACGCTTCCGCGCAAGCACTCCTCGCGCGCGACTCCCTCCCCCCGGCCCCCACGCAGGCCTCGCGCAATAGTCAATTGGAATTGTTGGTCCCCGCGAAGACCCAAATAACCGAACCCTCTGCGGCCTCCGCGCAGGCCCCGTGCCCTTCGATCCCCGAAATTCCCTCCGACAGGGAATCGCGAAAAAGCAAAAGAATGCTCGATAGTGACGACGACCAATCAGAGGCCGGGCGCTCAGTCGCCATGTCATGTCAGTCCGCAGCGTCTAATTCAGACACTGACTCCGATTCCGACGGTTTTAAGACCGTACAAAACCGAAAAAACAAAAAGAGGCGTGCTCCCAACACCCCTCTCGACCCTCCTCCTAAACGGAACACGCACCCAGCTTCCCAGCAGGCTGCGGGTTCGAAAACCGCGCCATCTCCCGCCCCTTATCCCAAGCCCGCGAAACAAGATCGCACTAAAGCCCCTCCCCCTGTTTACGTCAGGGACAAAAGTATTTGGCCCTCTCTGTCCGCCTTGATGGACAAAAAGTCCATCACATACAAGGCGAAAACACTGCGCGACAACATCTGCGTGCAAGTGTACGACCCCGCCCACCACCGTTTTTTAACCTCGTACCTTCGCTCAGAAGGCATAGGAGGCCACACGTTCCCTCTTCCCGAGGAACGAGTCCTTAGAGTCGTGATCCGAGGCATTCCCAAGGAGATCGACTCTTCTACCGTTCAATCGGATCTAATAAATCAGGGATACCCCGTGAAGGAGGTATTCCGCATGTTACACCGCAGCTCAAAGCAGGAATACGACATGGTTCTTGTCGTCCTAGAGCTTTCAGCGCCTAAGCGCCTCAGCGTTAAGTGCCTAGGCGATCACGGGACCGCCGACTGCACACGGACACTGCCATGCGCCGAGCCGCCTTCCTGCGTGCTTTGCGGGCAACAGGGCCACCCCGCGAGTTATCGCGGCTGCCCTAGGGCCCCCAAGGCGAGCGGAAAGGGAAGCAAGCGCGTGCCAAGGTCCGGTGCAGAGAAGCGTCCTCCCGCGCCCCCCAAGGAAACTTACGTCCCAGCCCCCCCTCCCACTATCAACCCGTGGAAAGCTCCACAAAATTCGGCGGAAGTGCCTCCCACTAACCCGCCATTGCCGGCGGAGCCCATAAAACCTATTCCTTCCCTTATGAGTATCCCAATAAGGAAACCCGGCCCTCAGATGCCCCTTCCCCCCGCCACTGCGACGACGCTTACGGCTCACGCCAGCGAAGTCCGCAGTGCGGTGCACCTAGCCCTCAGTGTCATAGACGCTGTAGACATCGACGCCCTGCTAGCGTTTAAACACTCGTACAGTGCGGCTGACAGTGTTGACGCTAAGTTGGGAGTAATTATAGAAAACGCCGGACTCCTTAGTGCAGTCCGGAAGTTTGCTAGGCCATCGTAAGGCCTAGTCGCGACATATTTACACAGGTACGCCACGCCTTAAACCGATCCGGATGATCACATCACATTAGCTAGATACAGATTTGCGCCGCCCGCGCGGCTAATTCCAATTAGAAATGTAGGTTTTAAAAACCGCCTTCGCCGGCGAAGGCGGAGTCCCTGTTCAGCTTCGCTCACACTTTGTGAGTTCCTGATAAGGCCCTTCAGGTCAGTCCCCAGCCCTGACGGCCCAAGCCGAGGTTCGAGTCTCACAGGAGACGCCCTTGTGCTAGTCAAGGCATTTTATTTAGTTTTAAGTCTCGGCCGAGCTCCCGCTCGCCAACCAGCCCGAGCTGAGCTGTAAAGGCCTCACGGCCAACAGCGAGATCCCACTCCCAAAAAAAAAAAAAAAAATGACGCGGCTCTCGTGCGATGCCACACCATCGCTAACGACCAATCAGCGTCGAGATGTCCACGCGAGTGGCTTGTGATTTGAATTTCGAATCGAGTTTAATGCTTTTTTTTCTCGTTGCCAGCTCGCGAACGCGCGAATTGGCGGGGATATTTAAATTGTGAATTATGTGTGATTTGTTTGAATTTAGAATTTAAAATTGTAACCACAGATAAGCACGCCAATGATTATAGTTTTTTTCGTTTCGGTAATTCGAATTTGGAATTACGTTTTAAAACTATTAAACCTTTTTGTTTAAATTTCCAAGGTACTATACCTAATCTGTGTTTAACTATTTGAATTAGGAATATCACACCTCAAGACAAACAAGCGAATGGCCATTTGAATATGTCTATATGAGATTAACATCTAATCTAATATATAAAATTCTCCTGTCACAGTTTTCGTTCCTTTACTCCTCCGAAACGGGTTGACCGATTCTCCTGAAATTTTTTGAGGTGTCTGAGAATCGGCCACATTTAAAAAAAAAAAATTTGCAAAGTGACGTTTGTCGGGATCAGCTAGTTATGAAATAAATATGACCGGACTATTTAAATTTAAGCATTACGTGTGTTTTTTTCTTCGATAAAATCGTACACGAACGAAGATGTCAGATTATGTCACTTGTTAGTCTAAAAAATCGATTGTCAGCTAAATGACGCTATTTTATGTAAATTATTTTATTGTTAATATAATCACGAAACATTTTTACCAAGAAAATATCTCAGCCAAGGTGGTCACGCTTTGGTCATCAAGTTAATTTTAAGCAAATCATAATTATTAATGAGATTTTTACGCCTCGGGTGGCAGTGAAGGTTCCATATAAATTAAAAGTATCATTATTCGCAGTTCGTAACATTCTATATTCAAATTTATAAATTTTTGACATATATATTGTCTATGTGATATTGGATCTGTGAACCCCGATTTTTCCCGCCATTACGCGATCGCCTTTTAAAGAGTTTAAAATATTTTATTTCAACAATTAGTTCGAACCAGTTTCAACCATGTTTTATAGGAGAATGTTTATTTATTGTGTGTGTTGCCTCTGTTTAATAAAAAAAACACTACTACAGCAACGAAAAGGATTTATTCAAATTAAATAATGTATGTAAGAAATTACTGTTGCTAATAATATTTATGGACTTTTTTTTGGTTTGCAATAATGAAAATTATTATTATTTAACTTAATGTGCGGCTATTAATTTATCTTTTCCACATAAAAACGTATCGGTTGTGTACCTACGTTAGTAAATTTTCTTATTCCGGGTTCCAAAATGGACTTAAAAACAAACTCTGGTTAACTAACTGATCTCTCTGATAACTGATATCTGAATCTGATCATTGTGTTACAAATGTAATGTCCTTATCACAAGGGTGATTCTCAAGGTTTTTTTATCGTTCTAATAGTCCATTTAATAATAGGTCTTGTTCATACATTTTTCCTAAAGGTTTAGGATTTGTATTGTCTTAAGGTACGGCCTCGTGGATGCCGTTTTAAATTTCCGGCTACTGAATTGTATGGGGGACTTTGCGGGACATTTAAAATGGGATCACGACCGTCGACGGGCATGCATGTGGCCGTACCCTTAGAGTCATTGCAAATCCTGTCTTGTCAGCCTGAGTATCCACTGAGTGGGTGTATTGATAACTATTTTTTTTAAATGTTATCCTACTTAAGACTAAGTAATTATAAACAAATAAAAAAAATCCTCATTCATATAGGGTACACGTATGAATCGTCAAAGAACTAAATGTTTTGAAAAAAATTACTTTGCGTCAGAATCTATATTAAATAAAAACAATAAAATATGTTTTAACTAAATCAAATGTTTAATTTACGACTAAAATAACATATTTAGATAACAAATAACAATTAAACTGAACATTCTTAATATTAACCAAATTCTTCATCAAAAAAATAATAAAAAAATTAAATATGTTTATAAATTTGATTTGTTGCAGAACGACCCTATGACGCATTTCGATTGCTTCGCATAAGTTTTTTTTTTGTAATTCACAATGTCTTCGAAGGCCATTTACGAAGTACAGGGAAAGGATCTGATCAACAGGTAATTAATTGGTGTGTGTGGGGTGTGGATTTGTCTTGACATAGATTTATGGTACAGAATAGATGTCGCCTCGCGATGCACTCGGCAATTTGTCGCATGTATAAGTTAATATCTCTTTAGTAAGATACATGGCACCATTTTAAGCAACTTAAATCTAGACTTTAAGCGTCCAATTTGAGATGTGGCAAGAAACTCCCAGTACTCTTTGAAGCAGATGCTGGAGCATATTCATTCCTAAACTTTATCATCGTCAAAATAATCAGATCTAATTTATAAAAAAGCTTGTTTTTAACAACTTTTTTAAACTTTCTTACTGACAGAGTCAACAAATCGTTTGGGACTTTGTAACAGAGGCGTACTCCTTTAAAAGAGCTAAGCATTAATTTAAATTCAATTTTTGTACTATTAAATATTGAGGTTTTAACAATAAAATTGTGTTTTTTTGTATACGCATGCTCTCTCCTCATATTAAGGGTTGCCTGGATGCGACGCCGTCCGTTGCTCTAAATATTTGTTGGACTATTTAAAGTCGTTTACTGATATCTTTCTATTGAATAGTCGCTTTAAGTGTGTAAAACATGGTATGGGAAATATAAAACGGTGGGTACTTTCAATTCTCCAGGCATATACCAGCTGGCACAGCGCTGGTGCCATGTTGGTACGCTGTCTTCGAGCAGGGCACAATTTGGGAGGATGAACTCGGAAGGAATCCGTGGCTTAGCAAAGAAGTGAGTTTTTTTTTGTTAAAATTCAAACGGTTACCCCGTTTGAATTTTTTATTGACTACCAAACTGACTAATCGGTTTTAGCGACTATAATTAAATATATTATTATTTTTAAGATACTTAAACTAACTATAGTACAATTTTATGGCGTTATACGGAGATAAGAAACTCAGAACGGAATACAAGCTAAACAAAACAAAGCCATTTTGACGCTTAAGAGAGTTTGTCGTCAAATAGATTGACGTTAAATGGAGTTTACACTGTAACGGAGAAAATAAAGAGTTTACCTTCGCGTCTTTTTCGTTAGTTAAGAAAAGCATACATAATTAAAATAGTACATTCATACAGACATACACCACACTAAGATGTAATAGTATATTCTTAATATGTTCCAAAAAGATATGACACATATATAAAAAAAAACATACAGCATTGACGCGCACACTGTTATCCCGTGATCAAATCCCGTGCGTGTGTATATGTGTGTGTATGTGTCTGATCACCACACCGCACTTCCAGCAACTCGTTGTCAAGCCCGACCAGTTGATCAAGCGTCGTGGCAAATTGGGTCTCGTCGGCGTGAACAAGAATGCGGCTGAAGTGCGCAAATGGATCAGCGAACATTGCGGCAAGGAGCAGCAGGTCGGCGCCGCCGTCGGGAAACTGCGTCGCTTTGTCGTCGAGCCCTTCGTTAAACATACACCGGTGAGTTTACGTTACGCGCTACAGCACATGGGTCCCGGGCCTTGGGGTCTTGGGCCGGGGGCCGGGGTTAATTCGTATAGCTTCCTTTGATGTAACTCGGGAAGTTTTTACAGCTTTACCCTAAAGAGTGTGCCATTTCTTAAAAGGCCGGCCGCGCATTCACTAGATCCCTGCAACGTCTATTGTCGGCGACTTCTCCTTTGGCACTGTATATCCTGCTCGTTTACCTCCTCGTCTGTGTTAAAATCCTTCCTTTTTCTTACCCTTATCCTGTCCTTCTCTTCCCATTTTTTCTCCTTTCCAAAAGGCTCCGTAAATCCCGGCATCACACCAGCAACCCTCTTGGCGCTATTTCGTATGGTTGCAGCATTTCTATAGAAACTTGTATTTTTCTGTATACGATTCGATATTTCAGAGCGAAGAGATGTACCTCTGCATCCAATCCCATGTTCCATCATCAGGGCGGTGTGGATGTTGGCGATGTTGATGCACTGGCCATCAGATTTGAAGTGAGAGTTCCATTATTAATGATGATCATATGATTTTTATTTTATAAACAGGCTTAAACATTAATTATAAAAGTCAGCGGAACGCTTAAGAATAACAACAATAGTTAGAAGAATATGACATTAAAAATTTCAAGTTTAATTTTTGGAAGTTCGTGATATTCGTGACGTAACTACTGAACCGATTTCGATGTAATTTTGTATGGACATAGGGTTGAGAGGTATAAAATTTCCACCAGAACTCCGTGTTTTAAAGGTTGAGATTTTCCAAAATCCTTTTGTATTTAAACCACGCGGACGAAGTCGCGGGAAAAAGCTACTAGTATTTAACATAACCCAAACGGATCTATCGGAGAAAAATTAGGTGTTATAACACCCTGGGAAGATTTAATCCCCCCCTTAAATTTTCCCTGGATAATAATACCTAAGGAATAATTTATCTTTCAGGTCCCCGTGGACACATTCCCGACTGGGGAGGAAATCGATCGGGTTCTGATGAAGAATGTTCAGTCGCCGGCTGTCAAACGGTAAGGTTTGACTGCTCGAATGTGTCGTTGGCCTATTTAAAATGGGGCTAGCGTCTAATATGTACAAACAAATGTGTTAAGTTAAAATGGTCTCATGGCGTCCAATCTAAGACCCACTTAATTCTAGACCTGTATATCTTTATATGTGATCCGCCCTATAGGTAACATACTTTGTCATAGTATATATTATATCGGCGCAACTACAACAATTAGTATTAAATTAACTGTAATAATTAAATTCTAATTGTTTAAAAACATAAGTTGGACACTTTCATGTTTATTATTTTATTTGTTAAACCTATACAGCTTATTCCAAAAAGCTTACACAACAAAAATGGATCAACAACAAAGCCAAAACAAGGTCAAAACATACAATCGAAAATAGACAACAACAAAAAAAACACGAACAGAAATAAAATTGAATAAAAATATATATATACAAAGAACAAGTGCAGTATATTATGTAAAGAATGAGAATAGAAGTGTGTTTATTACGCTGTGAAATGTCATCGTTATTATTTCGATACGTGGTCTGTGAAATAAACACAAGTGCGGACTTGTCTGCATCATAATAGATGGATGCATTGTGACTCCACTACGGCTAATTGTGAAAATGAAACCTGGCAAATATCAGCGAAGTGTTGTTTTTACGAGTGGTGATGAATTACGAAAACCCTACGGAGACTCTTCTCATTTCAGTATCCTAACCACATTCATACTATCGCTGTACCGCGTGTTCGTCGACCTCTGCTTCACGTATATGGAGATCAACCCGATAGTTGTCACCAACGAGAGGATATACCTGTTGGACTTCATGTGCGCCAAGAACTGGGGTGACGTCACGTTCCCCCCACCATTTGGGAGGGATGCCTACCCGGAGGAGGCGCACATCGCCGATCTGGACGCGAAGAGTGGGGCCAGTTTGAAGGTTTGTTTTTGATAGTCATTTTTCAGGGCCAAAATACATACAAATACTATTTACTTAGATTTTTATACAAGAGCGATACAAAACAAGTCCGCTCGTCACAAGCTCTCGATAGTGAATGAACGCTCTTTTTTTTTTTTTTTTGAGTGGGATTCGCTGTTGGCCGTGAGGCCTTTACAGCTCAGCAAAGGGCTGGTTGGTGAGCGGGAGCTCGGCCGAGACTTAAAACTAAATAAAATGCCTTGACTAGCACAAGGGCGTCTCCTGTGAGACTCGAACCTCGGCTTGGGCCGTCAGGGCTGGGGACTGACCTGAAGGGCCTTATCTGGAACTCACAAAGTGTGAGCGAAGCTGAACAGGGACTCCGCCTTCGCCGGCGAAGGTGGTTTTTAAAACCTACATTTCTAATTGGAATTAGCCGCGCGGGCGGCGCAAATCTGTATCGAGCTAATGTGATGTGATCATCCGGATCGGTTTGAAAAATTAAACTTAATTAAACTAAATATTCTTCAAGTGTATCCTGCTGGAGATCGAACCCGGTACCCTCAATTCGGAAGTCTGGTATAATTGGTTTTTTAATATTCCAGTTGACTGTTCTGAACAAATCTGGTCGCATATGGACCATGGTGGCCGGTGGTGGCGCGTCTGTTGTCTATACGGACACGGTGTGCGCGCTGGGCGGTGCCGCCGAGTTGGCCAATTACGGTGAATACTCTGGTGCCCCAACGGAGAGTCAGACAGCTGACTACGCGAAGACAATATTCAGTTTGATGTGCAGGGACAAGCATCCGAATGGCAAGGTAATGTTTGCCTGTATTTTGACTGCTATCAACAGGCATTGTTTTCTATTTCAAGAAATGCCTATTTTACTATAAATAGTATTAGTTTAAGTAACTGGCGCCATCTAGAAAAGCTTTAAGTGCCCCCTCCCCCCCTTGGTAGTAAGAGAAGAGGAAGGAAATGAGAACTGGTAATGTCACCGCTTGGAACACGAGTACAAAAGAATAAATGCTTTGTCACGTAACGCAAGTGTTGCTGGACGTGCCTGTAAATTTACAGCCCCTTTAGATACAGCCTATTTTGCATTCGTTGACTAGCCATACATAAATTTACTGCCTTATGGTACAAAATCTCCGCATTGTCTTTGACCGGCCATAAACAATTTGCAGGTGTTGATTATCGGCGGTGGCATCGCAAACTTCACGAACGTGGCCGACACCTTCCGAGGCATCATCACAGCGATCGAGACGTACAAGGATGCGCTGATACAATACAACATTACATTATTCGTGAGACGTGGTGGACCCAACTATCAGGAGGGACTTAGGTATTCATTTTTTAATTTTATTTCTTTTCAAAGTCAAAGTCAAACAGTCTTATTCATAAAAAGTTATAGCACACTTTAAGTAGAACAAAATTGTATTCGTAAACACATTTTAGCACAAAACAATTCTATAAAGTTATACAGACCCGGAGTCTAGTTTAACAGTGTTATAATTATGGCCGACATCGAACAGCTGATTGTGACGAAGGTCTAAAACAAACCGGATCGAAGGACCATTTGTCTAAGGTTGAATATCGATGTAATAATTATAGATGTCGATACAACTCTGTCGATGTCTCATTATAGTGTACATTTGATATAATAATATGAGACGATAGAGCTTAGAAGAGTAATATATAAAAAAAAGTAAAAACTTACGTGTTTTCATTGCTTTCCTGCCAATTGTATGATTTAAGCAAAAGATAATAATTATATTTAAATAAAGTAATATAAAATAGAGTTAATTGATTTTTAATATTTTCAGACAAATGCGTGAAGTTGGTCATCGTCTGCGTATACCCATGTATGTGTTTGGGCCGGAGGCAAACATGACGACCATCGTCGGTTTGGCCCTGGGCCAAGGGCCCATCCCGCCTGACCATCAGTTGGATTACGCACCCAAGCAATTACCTAAACCCCAACCGGCTGTAAGTAATATTTTAATTCTATAGATATTTGTTTTTTTTAACCTAAGTTCTAGAACTACAAAGCTTGTAAAAAATAGTAATAAAAACTTAAACTAATTATGTACCACTGTGCGGTTCGAAGGACCAAACAGCTAAAGATCAATGTATAGGGACTTTCGAGTCCAAATCCATACTAAAATTATAAATGCCAAAGTAAGTGACTCTTTCACGGTTAAACTACTCAACCGATTTCGATAAAATTTAGTATAGCGATAGACTAAACTTTAGGAAAAGATATTGACTTTGTATCGCGAAAAAAGAGGTTGAAATAGGCTACAAAAGTTTGTATAAAATTTTCACCAGATCTCTGCCATTTATAAATAATAGCGGGCAAAAGGTAAATATATTTTGTGGGTTGTCTGGAAGAGATCGCTCAACCGATAAGGCCGCCAACAATGCTCCTACTATGTGTAAATAAACTAAACATGAGAATGCTTACAGCCCGCCCCGAAGATAGAGTTGCCGGAGCTGAGCAATTCGCTCCTGGACTTGGTGTGCTCCCAGGCTACGACCAGGATGGATCTGGGCCAGCAGGTGTCCACCGCTCGGCCGCTGTTCAGCGATCGCACCAAGGCCATCGTTTGGGGCATGCAGAATAGAGCCATACAGGTGTGTACAAATTATATATATATATATCAGCGCAATATTTCAATAAGTCATAGAGATGAGATAGATGTTTGTCTATTGCCACGTGACATTTTCATAAAGTCTTACTGAGTGGTAACACGTGTCTTTCATACAACACGTCGTTAAATTATATATATTGCCATGCAAACTGACACATTGCCGAGTCATACATTGCCATACAAACTGACACATTGCCGAGTCATACATTGCCATACAAACTGACACATTGCCGAGTCATACATTGCCATACAAACTGACACATTGCCGAGTCATACAATAATTTAAATACTTTTGTAGAATATATCTTTTCTATTATTTATGTATATATGTTATATATGTATATACTTGTATGCGTTGGCGACTTCCAAGCCGTGCCTCGACATGAGGGTCTCTGACACGAAGCGCATGCGCTTGACGCAGTACTCCAGGTTCTCCGCGGGCTGCTTCAGGCTTGGGTGGAGGTGGTCCGACAGGTATAGGTCCAGTTTTGGATCGTCTTTCTCCTGGAATTTTTTTTTATTTCTTGAGAATCACTTTTTTTTTTAATGTACCCGGTGCACGTTGAAAAATCATTTTCAAATTTACCTGATCTCGGTTGAAAATCATTTTCTTGAACACAAAAGTCGGGTTGAGGAATGGGTTCCTTATTTTTTTCACCTCGTCCGACATTAATTGGGACGCGTGGTGGATGCCCCTCAGCCCTGGGGGGAAAAAACCACACAGTTTTTGACGTTTGACACCTTTGACCATATTTTATTTTATTTTATTTTTTATTTCCTAAACCAATAAAAGTTTACACAATAAAAATAGATTTAAAATAAATCCAAAACAAGGTCAAAACATACAATCGAAAATAGAATCCAAGATCAGAAAAAAAACACGAACAGGAAAAAATAAATAAAAAAATATATATACATATGAACAAGTGCAGTATATTATGTAAAGAACGAGCATTTAAGTGTGTGTCTGTGCAATGGTGTTGCTGTGTGAGTGAGTGATCTCAATTTTATCACATTTCTTTTAAACAAAACAAACCTCTTTTCTCCACCCGTTGATTATCCATACATCCTTTCAGATATGACACCTCTATCGACAGCCGCGATCCTTAACAACCGCATACTACTTACGTCCGCCAATTTCCTAACACCACACATGCACAGGCAGGGTGACCTACGCGTCTGGGCATTGGGCAAAACTGGATCATATAACACACCGTACCGTTACCGTGTCTGGCGTGTCTGGCGCGTGTTCACCGAGAGCGCGAACCCAGAACACAAACATGGGCCAAGAGCCAATACACACCACGACATGACGTCGCTGTAATATTCACCAGGGACGTCATGTTCGTTTATTTCAAACCGTCAACATACGAACAGTATCCATATCAGACATGGCTCGTATACCCTCACATGTCCATTGTGAACACGAGAACATCAGACCGTGATAAACTGCTGTTCGCCGGTTCGGGATTTGAGTACATGCAACACGTGAGGGAGAATTATAGGATTTTCTTCGCGTTGCCAAAAGAGGAGGACATTGTCGACTGTTCCAAGTATCTGCCGAAGTTTTGGGGGAAGTTTATATGCATGAAGAATATACATCGGTTTACCGGTGTACAAAATGGCGGGCCTCTGTTGTTAGGCTCGCATATAATTGGGCTCGGAACCAAGTGTTATGTTAGTGTGGAACCCTCCCACCACTCACTACCATCACACTGAGAAGCTGCGGCTGGTGGTCACGTCTGTCAACAGTGGTAGGTTGATGATGCGATTCAATTAGGAATAAGACCGTCTATGAAAGTACGATTTGCGAAGTTACTTGTTTAGTATAACTTAGGTTTTAAGTTAAATTTGGTATTATTTCACTGAAATGATCATTTCTAAAACGTCAAAAATTGTAACAAAAAGTCTTTAACCATTCTATATCTTATAATCACCTTATAAATTATACTTAAGGACATTTACAGGGTCCATGTGAGTACGTCGTCGGACTTTACCCCTAAAAGCTCTTTAAAATTTGACCTTTTGCAGGTGCAGTTTGTAATAACGACACTCAGTTCACTTGCGGTGGGACAAGCCTTTGTATATCTTCCTATCTCGTGTGTGATGGGGTCAGACATTGTCCGGGAGGCGAAGATGAGGACGCGACCGCCTGCTCACACCGCCGGGACTCCCCACTCCTAGAGGTGTTGAGGCGGATAGCGGCTAGGAACCAGGAGTTTTTGGGTCTGGACCAGCCCGATGGGATAACGAAGCCGTCTGTTATAAGTATGTGTTTGTTATATTCATTTAAGCGTACATTAGTACTATTATAAATATTGTCCTTCCTTAAAATGCTGGACCATGGTTGAGTCTTAAATAAGAATATTGTACTGTTTTAAATATAGCGAACTTCATGTATACACATAAAATAAATCATTTTGTTAACGTCACAATGTTTAATTCTCAGTGAAGATCAGCGAGAACGAGACGAAGACGAACGCGTTCGTGGAGTTCGCCAACTCCCTCCACCCGTACGGGCCTTGGTCCTACATTGTGGTGGGGATGATCGGGTGCGCTGTCATACTCATCTTCTGTCTCGCTTGGGGTAAGTCCGTCATAGTCGTGTTACTATGTCATCTGTCACCTTTTACATTCTAGTTTATTTAAAGCCCCGCATGTGTAAGTGATGGTCTCTGTGAATTTGAAAGAGACAGCAGACAATATATCGAAACCAGTTGTCAATTGTCGTTAGCAATCCGATGTTTAACAGACATTTTAAGTTTTTTTTTCTAATGTTTCTCTGTCGACACTTTGCAGAATGCTGTTGCGTGCGTTCCAAGCCGTCGGAGACGCCGCTGAACATTCCGCCCTCGTGCGTGGACCTGTCGCCTTCGGTGGCCATGACCGCTTCGTCCCAGATGTTCTCTAACCCCCTACCTTCCCCCCCGGAGTACGAACCTCCCCCGTCCTACTCCTCCCTCTTCCCCCGCGCCTTTAAGACGTCTCCGTCGCCGGTTCCCCACTGCTCCCACCAGGAGCCAGATTAGGACACGCCAAATTAGATGTCTGGGTGCGAATTGGGATTTTTACCTTAATGTTTGGGAACTGAGCTCCCTCAGTGTCAACTAAGTCTCTCGTCTGGGAGGTTTCGACAGATGGGAGAGTTAGTTCGCGCTTAGACTTAGTCAACCTGCCGAATTAACACTCAACAGTATTTGATGAAATTTTCAGATTTTTTGACAACTATAATATAATGTTCAATAGATATATCTAATTATTTAACTTACAAAGTATGTTTATCTCATTGAAAATCGTAATTTGAACCCAGAGTAGTTATGTAAGATACTCGGATAGTCAACGGGTTAGATTTTAATGAAAAGTTGTAATCAAATTATTAAAATACGTTCGCGTCTTGCGTTAAACTATTAAATATTTTTCTCTTTGTATAACTGTTTGACGGTATGAGACAAAACCCCGAAAGCCTATGAATTTACGGGTTTACGAATTGACAATAACGCCATCTATTGACAAAAACTCAAAAGCTTTTAATGTTTCGTAAAAGTACAATATTATGTTTTATAAGTTTTGGGACCAACGAGAATACACTGTGCCTTGTAGTTATTATTAACTATGTACTGACATATATGACAATTCCATTTCTATTCTTTAGAAATCTTAAAAGGGTGACCCCAGACAAGCTAAAAATACAAAATCCGTGAAAAAAGATGAACGTATTATGCGTGAACGCTTATTGTCCATACCAGAGACAAACCACTCAGATATAAATAAAACAATGCTCGTCTGGCCCCACCCTAAAACTGAAATTTGTATAGTATACTGAAAGATACGACGAGATTCCTTAGACTTGCTAAATATCCTTGTGTAGAACACAGAACTCACACTGAATGCTTAGTCTCTGAATTTAACCCTTAAGGTACGGCCTCATGGACGACGCTCGATTACAGCAACTGCTCTCACGTGGTTCACTCTTTTTTTAAAACCTTCAAGAAAGAGCTTATCATTTCACAAAACTGGAGAAGTAACGAGGAGTTTGCCCCCTCTTTGCCCCCCTCTTTTATAAAAGAACGCATGCATGAGGCCGTACCTTTATAATGTTTTGAATAATTGAATTCCTTAGTATACTCTGAATTCTCAGCCCAGAGTGACAATACATTCTGAGAACTCACCTTAGCCTAAAGCTAGCTTGTCCGTTGAATTTTAATTCATATGCCCTTTGATTATCAGTGTCTAGATAACGTTACGTCAAAAGGGCAACTAAAGAGGTATGTGTGCGAATGATCTAATGTGTTCATACAGAGTGATAAACAAATACGAGCGAAAAGTTTGTGTAGTCGCTCTGTTCTACTCTATGGTCCAATATAAACCAAATTTGCGAACTCTAGTTTATGTATTAATTGCTTTATCTAGACACAGAATCAAATATAACTCTTTGATAAGCGTTATTAATTTCTTTAAATTGCCTTCGTGTTTGGAATACGCCTAAAATCAAACAAAACCACATTTATTTGTTTGACGTTTGACATATTGAGAATGGGTTAAAGAATGTTAACTACAAATCATTTCTTGTTACCTTATCTGTATAATCGCGTAGGGAGCATCCAGAAATTATAATTTCCATTATTGTAATTTAAACTAGTCTTATTAAAAGTTATATTAAATTGTTTTAAGTTAATTAAGTCTAAACATCAAAAGAGAAATAAATACTTTTTCAAATACAATTATGGTTTTCTTTAAACACCAGACCCTAATACAAAATTTTTTACACCAAGCTCATAGCTTAATCTATGACAGAATTAACAATTTCTTGTTACATTGTTTAAATATAATCATTCCTAAAACTTTAAAATAAACAACATGCAGAAAAAATTTAAACTATGACTAAACTAACAATTCCTGAGTTTCAACCGCTGCCAATAGATGTCACTGATCTTACGTAAATTTCATTTTTAGAAATAATAAATCTATAACATTCTTTTTTTCACAATATCATATACGCTGCAAGATCAATATTTAAGTTTCTAATTTTTATCTAATATGAAATTAAATAAGAGTTTTTACAACCAAGTGCCATCTAGTGTACTCTTTAAACATGTCCTGCACATTCAAACCACAGTTAAATGCAAGAAGTATATATATATAATCTGTGATGTATAGAGTTTAGAAAAAGCTGGGATAAACAAAAGAACATGCTTTATTGATTATTTTATTCATCAATAAATTTAATATTGTATATATATACTGTTCAAAATTACTAATTAAATCACTATATTTTGAATTTTATTATTACGTTTTGGTTTTATGATTGTTACTATAAATAAATCTCTTAAAAAGCAAAGTTGAAATGAAAATGCAAATGTTGTAAAAAGGACTTCTGAGTAAGTAAATACGAGTTTGACAAAATAGGTGTAGTAGTCTGTGATCAGCTCACCCTTGCCGCTCACGGCTCAGCTGTCAGCTAAAAGTTCAGTCATATTTTAACTGTCGTGGTTATTTACCGTGTTAATGGTGCGAATTGTTATTTCGATCGTAACAAATTTTTACATTATTGTCTAAATTGTTTTTAACGTGCTACCTTTTTGTGCTATAACAAAATAAAAAAACTTACATTCAGTTTTTTTATTAGTTTCACAAGTAGTATCTTATGTGATTGTGTTACTTACGGGACTTAAAAAGTTTGTTTATTGTTAAGTTTTGTTCTTTTCGCTATTTGGAATCTTATTGGATATGAGTGCAGCAGCTAGATAAAAGGTAAATTATAGAATTCTGCTTAGTTTAGTTCCTATGTTTAGCGGTAAGCAACAGGTCTCCATATTGTGGTTTTGAAAATGCAAATGGATCGAACTTCCGTTACTCCATTATCGATTTAGTGTTACAAGTACCAATTAGAATTTTATAATTCAATTTAAAAATGATTCTGGTTTATTTCGAGTCAATTTCATTTCTATTAATGAATTTTTCAAAAACTAAAATATTTTTTGTAAATATTTAAGTGGTTAAAAGTGCTGTCAAGTGCAGCAGGTGTTTTTTTTATTAACGTCTACCTAATATGGTTGGTTAAAATCCGTTACTATAAAAAAAGCTACTGTTTTTTTTAATTTGGTCTACTGAACACATATGGCTGGTTATACAAATCTCAAAGTAGTCATAATTATATAATATGTTTTGTTATTAATTTAAAAAAGGGCTTCCTGCCAATAATTTTGTTATTACTTTATTTTAATAACCTTCTGCATGTCTCCGAAACGTATTTCTACGTTCTAGTTACGTTTTGTGCTACAATAGTTATGTATATGTAAACATACAGAAAATAATACGTAGTTATTTTACATATATTTTTTTACGTCGTCCTTCCATATTTCTCATTATGTTAGGCATCGTAATATGTGTCTTATTTTATTCTTTATAACAGTTGATTAAAATCATAAATGCTTAAGTCAAATGTGCACCATCAAGCACTGTTAGGCGTTACTTAATGAAAGTTATAAATTGTGATATTTATCTACCTAAATTGCTAGTTAGATATCTACTAAGTTTCTACGGTGACAGTATATTATTATGTAGTGTTATTGTAGCGTAACGAGATATAAAATATACATCGCGGTAGCCCAGGGCATCTAGGTACGCTAGATATTGGTAGGAATATGAAAGTGAACCACATAGGGTCTCCGAGATACATATACCACGGTACCACCTGAGGTTATTTTGCAGCCGGTTCTAAACCACCTGGAGTGTGTTGGGCCGTAGTTCTGTTATGGCGGTAAACTCTTAAATTAATTTTTACCTAGTTATGAACGAATTTAAACGACTTGAATCTTTTCACTAATGATCGCTTGAAAGAAATTGCTCTCGAAAGAGCGCCTATTACAGTATATAATTTTATTTTTATTTTCTCGTATCAAAATTGTCTGTACGAACTAAACACAGTATAAATCAATTCTCTGTTCTGTGTAATTTTTGAGATATAAATAAAAACAATTGAAACGATTAAAATTATAAGTTTGAAATCTAGGTCGCTACACAGTTCTCGTCTGATTACAGTCACGGTCGAATTGAACATCACAAAAGTACTTCAAGTCCAGAATTTTGTAGATTTACTGAACTATAAAACACGTAGCACATTTGCATATACATAATGCTTAATGGATATTTGTATACATGAAACTAAAGAATTATTCGCCAAGCTTAATACTAAATTCAAGGTCGTTTAAATCCCGGCTGTTTACAAATGGATTTTTAATTATATATGGGCAATTAACACTAGCTGCTACGGTCAAGGCAAATATTAAATCACAGTTTTATTTGTAATATAAATAAAAAAATGTGGAAATAATTTAAAAGTTGTGGATACTTCGCTTATCTGCACAGATTTAAGTGCATGGTGAACCCAACATGGTCCTGTAACAGATCGACTAGTGAGACAATATTGACAGTTTGCCCAAGTACCAAAACTATTGACACGACTTTGATTGCTGAGTAGTTAAAGTGACGGTGGACAATCTGACAGACCTTACATAGGTGTAGCGAAGGATGCGGTTAAAATTTATAAGACATAGACAAAGAGTGCTGATGACTAATAAGGACTGTTCCTATACAGAAGATATAGTAAAAACACTTAATAAAAAAATAGATATATTTCTGTATCAAATCTTTAAAAACAACATATGAAAATCACACATTCTAAGATGATTTTGGAATTGCAATTTGAACTTACAATAATACCCATAGAAATGAAAAGCAAAAAGCTTTCATTACAAATTAATATTCGAAAAGACTTTTTCCCCAACCATAAAGCGGATACAGCCAAAACCTGTGTGTGCTTTTAAATCAATCAGCTTCGCAAACCGAAGCTGGTCTGTCAAGTCGTGATTATCACTATACAATAGTATTACCACAAACGGCAAACGAAAGTTGTGATACTGAAACAGTTTCCACAATGCAGAAGTAGATGAAGTGTGGAGAAATCTTTAGCTTCCTTGTAAGGAATGAAATCTTTGTGTACGCATCGGAATCGTAATTTCTAAACAACGCAGGGTTGCCAAAAGGTAATCCTTTCATTCGTGTAAATAATTTATAACTAATTTGAGACACATCTTTGAGAATATTTATATCAATGAACCGAATGACAAAAGCCGAATGACCTTCATAAGAGGACATTGTGTAAATTCTGTTTTTTTAGACTGTTAAGTACTGTATTGGTAGACCCTAGCGGATGAGGCTTGGCCATGTAAGACGTATGGAGAAGACCCGAAGGCTCTTTGAATGGAGACTGACTGAGCATAACTCAAGGCTGACCCCCAATGAGAGGCTGACCTTCAAAAGACCACTTGATTGGCTGATGATGATGGACCATAGAACTACAATAAAAAGTACTATCTGAAATGTGTTTCATGAAATAAATCGATATAATTCTCAATCAAAGCTGTGTGCGAAGTGCAATATGTGAATGGTAACCCTAGATAAATAGCTCCATGGCTAGACTAAAAATACATGTGTTGCATAAAACCAGCTTTTGCTATTATTAGAAATAGCCTTAGTTTCCTTGTAAGGTATATTTTACCGTTAGGACTTGTTTTTATTATTGTTAACTGTTTGTAACCCTTTAGTTTTTACCGATTCTTATAATGGGACTAAACACTGTTTTTTACTGTATTCAGTCCGTTAGAAAGGTTAGTCAAGTCCATATTTATATATTTAAAGTCGATATTTTAATGAACGCAAATCAATTAGCGATATTATTTTAACTTTAACCAATAAAAGGCTGATCGAAGTTTAATAATCTAATATATAAAATTCTCGTGTCACAATGTTCGTTCCCGTACTCCTCCGAAACGGCTTGACCGATTCTCCTGAAATTTTGTGGCCATATTGAGTAGGTCTGCATTAGATCAGTGAGCATAATTAAAACCCGAAACAAAATTAAATTGTTTCATAACTGGGGATACTGTTGTCAAATAGGTTAGCATTCCTGAGTGCTTTCGACACTATAAAAATACGTGTAAAAATTGACGATTCAAAAGTGTCTTTATAAAGACCTACTTGATTGAAGATATTTTGAGTTTGGCAAGTGACTTCAGTCGCACGGGGCCATAATAATGGTTTTCCGATATCTGATGTAATCTAACTGAATGATATTTTAAAATATTGAATTGAAGCAGGAAACTAATATAAATTATTCATATGTATTATATACATGTTGTTCATATATTCCAGTTCACGAGACTTATGAATTGTAACGAATTTTTAAAAGAAGCTAGCTTACTCTTAAAAATATTAATTTACAGTCGAAGCTTAATATCAAATACTCATATTACACATAAAAGCTACTGGTATTTTTTCCTGCGGTGCAGGTGGGTTGTTAAAAATGACTCACAAATGCAATAAATATATATTATTCACGATGAATGAAAATATATTTAATTTGTACACAATAGAATTATGTTGTTAGCACGTTTTGCTAAGTTAATAAAATTTTATTGCGACGTTAGTTATTAGGTTGCAGAAGCACTTGTAATCAAACAAATTATAAAAAGGATTTACTTAACAAAAGAATGATGAATACAATGCTTTTTCGAGTGGTAACCATGGTAAAAACTGTGGTCAGCGTTTGTAATGAGGTCAAAGAGTAGAGTTTCTTTATAATTAAGTAATTTAAATATGAATACTTGTCAAGTCACCTTGTAGTGCTTTGACTGACTCGTGTATCGTAGGGACAAAGGTGGCTTTTATGTATTTATTTAAGGCCGAAGCTAAAATACAGCACACTTAATTAATTCTTACATCTAACAATCTCTTATATATTGTCAAAATATGTAACATTCAGTTAAGAAAATTATTAATTTGGGAGATACAGCGCGAACTGAACGTGTTTTGACGAAGGCTACTTCACGAAGGAACCTACATACCACCTGATCTGGAGGAAAATATCAGGGGCGGATAAGCTTAGCATGCATTACTGTAATCATTTTCACCCCATATTTTAAAGATCCCGTTTGGGGTGATCATAATAACCTGTAATCCCCAGTAAGATATAGTAGGAATACTGTACTCGGTTTGCTTCGTGATTTACTTAAAGTAACATCATTTATACAATGTTTTGAAATTCGTGTAGGTCTTAGTATTGACAAAACTGAACATGGTAGAATTTATAAGTATTAAAAGAAATCGGTGACTCAATTACATTTTGTTTTAGTGACATCTGCCATCTGTCCAAATAGATTAAAAATATTGCACTGGGCACACAGTTGTATGTAAATGTTTCCTTAAATAGTTTTTGTAGTTTATTTTTAATTCTACAATTACTTAACTTTGCTATTAATTTTAAATTGATTAGAGGCCACCCTAATGACGTCCATCGGTCGTTTGAAGTAATGAATGATAAAACTTTAGAATTGTAGTATAGATACAGATATGGATGTGGTGTCAAATACTTTATAATATATGGGATCTCTTATTATAATATGTATTACTTAAGTAGAGAAGAAGAAGTTTAAACTATTCTGGATAACTATGATTAACATAAGAACCGATCAGCCTCCTCACTATCATCTTTTAAATCTTCTTTTTCGAAAGCATTTGTTGTCCGTATCTAATTTGATTTTTCATATTTTTACATTTGAATTAGCTTATTTTTCCTGTTTTACTTAATTTAATGTATGTTGTGTTTGGTTTTTTTGTATATTTCGCACACTTTGCACCTGTCAAATTGTATTTAAGGTATTCTTTTGTTGTGTGGAAGTTGTTAATGTTGTGTGTTGCCTGGAAAAGATCGCTTATTAGCGATAAGACCGCCCGTAGCTCTTATACTAACATCTATTAACATAATCTACTTCTACTGTTTAAGTGCAATAAAGTGTGAATAAATAAATTATTAATAATTTCAGGAGTCCTTAGCAGAATGGGAGCGTGGTCTGGACATGCCGCCAGAGGCGTTAGGCCGCAAGTGGAGCCAAAGGAGTGCGCACGCGCAGCGGACATCCAACGACCAAACCGTCACCTCCACCAATACCACTGATGCTTGCAAACTTATAATTGTAAGTAGCTTTATCCAAAGAAAGAACTTCTCAATTCTCATGTCATACGCATAAATGTATAAATATAACATTTTTGATGAAGATTATTTGTGTCCCACCACCGTTAATTGCTCATATCCTGATGCGACAGAGACGAACAAGCGGGATCAAAATTTATTCAGTTAAGGCAGTTATACAATTGAGGTGGTTTAAAAGACTTTACGATTTAAAAAAAAGAGAAAGTAGAGGCCCAATTATCCCTCTAAGAGAGATTTAATTGGTCAGGTCAAATAGTGCCCTACTATACACTCTTGTTTATAGATTGTGGTGGTGGACTGCACTCTTGTTTATAGATTGTGATGGTGGACTGGACTCTTGTTTATAGATTGTGGTGGTGGACTGCACTCTTGTTTATAGATTGTGGTGGTGGACTGCACTCTTGTTTATAGATTTTTGTTTAACGTCCTTTCACCAACAGTTATAAAGCGAGTGTTTATTAATTGAGTTTCCCGAACGAAGGTTAATTGGTGTTAACGCGGGCAATTTGCCAACCTTCCAGATGTTTCCGTGACAGATTGTAAACAATGTAATTTATTATAACTTATTGAATCATTATGTCTCCTTGAGACTGGTTTTTATGTAATATTTTACTATCTGATAGTTGTTATCTAATTACCATCCTAGATCCGTGGATTCGGCCTATTCACAAATGAGTTAACTATGACACAAAATACGATGAGAGAGAATTTCTTAACAGATAACATATTAAATACAAAGATGAAAACAAGGCCAATGTGGGGTTTAGATATTAAATATAACAGAAGGCTTAAATATACAAGAATAAAAAATAATATGACAAAGTGAGGTATTTCAAGTGAAGAACGAATATTGTTTGTGTGTTATAGTGTTGCTGTGGGAGTGAGTGAGGTGAATTCTTTGATGATCCACCTCACTGAAAATATGAATATATTCTGAAATTAATGGTTTAATTAGTTTCTATTTAAATTCCAGTACATAGAAAATAAGCCAATATGGAAGTTGTCATTGTGTGGAGGTAACGCAGCGGCGGTGGCGGCGCGGGCTGGTACCAAGCTTCTACCACCAAAGATCAAGATAGTGTGGAACCCTCCCACCACTCACTACCATCACACTGAGAAGCTGCGGCTGGTGGTCACGTCTGTCAACAGTGGTAGGTTGATGATGCGATTCAATTAGGAATAAGACCGTCTATGAAAGTACGATTTGCGAAGTTACTTGTTTAGTATAACTTAGGTTTTAAGTTAAATTTGGTATTATTTCACTGAAATGATCATTTCTAAAACGTCAAAAATTGTAACAAAAAGTCTTTAACCATTCTATATCTTATAATCACCTTATAAATTATACTTAAGGACATTTACAGGGTCCATGTGAGTACGTCGTCGGACTTTACCCCTAAAAGCTCTTTAAAATTTGACCTTTTGCAGGTGCAGTTTGTAATAACGACACTCAGTTCACTTGCGGTGGGACAAGCCTTTGTATATCTTCCTATCTCGTGTGTGATGGGGTCAGACATTGTCCGGGAGGCGAAGATGAGGACGCGACCGCCTGCTCACACCGCCGGGACTCCCCACTCCTAGAGGTGTTGAGGCGGATAGCGGCTAGGAACCAGGAGTTTTTGGGTCTGGACCAGCCCGATGGGATAACGAAGCCGTCTGTTATAAGTATGTGTTTGTTATATTCATTTAAGCGTACATTAGTACTATTATAAATATTGTCCTTCCTTAAAATGCTGGACCATGGTTGATTCTTAAATAAGAATATTGTACTGTTTTAAATATAGCGAACTTCATGTATACACATAAAATAAATCATTTTGTTAACGTCACAATGTTTAATTCTCAGTGAAGATCAGCGAGAACGAGACGAAGACGAACGCGTTCGTGGAGTTCGCCAACTCCCTCCACCCGTACGGGCCTTGGTCCTACATTGTGGTGGGGATGATCGGGTGCGCTGTCATACTCATCTTCTGTCTCGCTTGGGGTAAGTCCGTCATAGTCGTGTTACTATGTCATCTGTCACCTTTTACATTCTAGTTTATTTAAAGCCCCGCATGTGTAAGTGATGGTCTCTGTGAATTTGAAAGAGACAGCAGACAATATATCGAAACCAGTTGTCAATTGTCGTTAGCAATCCGATGTTTAACAGACATTTTAAGTTTTTTTTTCTAATGTTTCTCTGTCGACACTTTGCAGAATGCTGTTGCGTGCGTTCCAAGCCGTCGGAGACGCCGCTGAACATTCCGCCCTCGTGCGTGGACCTGTCGCCTTCGGTGGCCATGACCGCTTCGTCCCAGATGTTCTCTAACCCCCTACCTTCCCCCCCGGAGTACGAACCTCCCCCGTCCTACTCCTCCCTCTTCCCCCGCGCCTTTAAGACGTCTCCGTCGCCGGTTCCCCACTGCTCCCACCAGGAGCCAGATTAGGACACGCCAAATTAGATGTCTGGGTGCGAATTGGGATTTTTACCTTAATGTTTGGGAACTGAGCTCCCTCAGTGTCAACTAAGTCTCTCGTCTGGGAGGTTTCGACAGATGGGAGAGTTAGTTCGCGCTTAGACTTAGTCAACCTGCCGAATTAACACTCAACAGTATTTGATGAAATTTTCAGATTTTTTGACAACTATAATATAATGTTCAATAGATATATCTAATTATTTAACTTACAAAGTATGTTTATCTCATTGAAAATCGTAATTTGAACCCAGAGTAGTTATGTAAGATACTCGGATAGTCAACGGGTTAGATTTTAATGAAGAGTTGTAATCAAATTATTAAAATACGTTCGCGTCTTGCGTTAAACTATTAAATATTTTTCTCTTTGTATAACTGTTTGACGGTATGAGACAAAACCCCGAAAGCCTATGAATTTACGGGTTTACGAATTGACAATAACGCCATCTATTGACAAAAACTCAAAAGCTTTTAATGTTTCGTAAAAGTACAATATTATGTTTTATAAGTTTTGGGACCAACGAGAATACACTGTGCCTTGTAGTTATTATTAACTATGTACTGACATATATGACAATTCCATTTCTATTCTTTAGAAATCTTAAAAGGGTGACCCCAGACAAGCTAAAAATACAAAATCCGTGAAAAAAGATGAACGTATTATGCGTGAACGCTTATTGTCCATACCAGAGACAAACCACTCAGATATAAATAAAACAATGCTCGTCTGGCCCCACCCTAAAACTGAAATTTGTATAGTATACTGAAAGATACGACGAGATTCCTTAGACTTGCTAAATATCCTTGTGTAGAACACAGAACTCACACTGAATGCTTAGTCTCTGAATTTAACCCTTAAGGTACGGCCTCATGGACGACGCTCGATTACAGCAACTGCTCTCACGTGGTTCACTCTTTTTTTAAAACCTTCAAGAAAGAGCTTATCATTTCACAAAACTGGAGAAGTAACGAGGAGTTTGCCCCCTCTTTGCCCCCCTCTTTTATAAAAGAACGCATGCATGAGGCCGTACCTTTATAATGTTTTGAATAATTGAATTCCTTAGTATACTTCTCAGAATTCTCAGCCCAGAGTGACAATACATTCTGAGAACTCACCTTAGCCTAAAGCTAGCTTGTCCGTTGAATTTTAATTCATATGCCCTTTGATTATCAGTGTCTAGATAACGTTACGTCAAAAGGGCAACTAAAGAGGTATGTGTGCGAATGATCTAATGTGTTCATACAGAGTGATAAACAAATACGAGGGAAAAGTTTGTGTAGTCGCTCTGTTCTACTCTATGGTCCAATATAAACCAAATTTGCGAACTCTAGTTTATGTATTAATTGCTTTATCTAGACACAGAATCAAATATAACTCTTTGATAAGCGTTATTAATTTCTTTAAATTGCCTTCGTGTTTGGAATACGCCTAAAATCAAACAAAACCACATTTATTTGTTTGACGTTTGACATATTGAGAATGCGTTAAAGAATGTTAACTACAAATCATTTCTTGTTACCTTATCTGTATAATCGCGTAGGGAGCATCCAGAAATTATAATTTCCATTATTGTAATTTAAACTAGTCTTATTAAAAGTTATATTAAATTGTTTTAAGTTAATTAAGTCTAAACATCAAAAGAGAAATAAATACTTTTTCAAATACAATTATGGTTTTCTTTAAACACCAGACCCTAATACAAATTTTTTTTAACCCAAGCTCATAGCTTAATCTATGACAGAATTAACAATTTCTTGTTACATTGTTTAAATATAATCATTCCTAAAACTTTAAAATAAACAACATGCAGAAAAAATTTAAACTATGACTAAACTAACAATTCCTGAGTTTCAACCGCTGCCAATAGATGTCACTGATCTTACGTAAAATTTCATTTTTAGAAATAATAAATCTATAACATTCTTTTTTTCACAATATCATATACGCTGCAAGATCAATATTTAAGTTTCTAATTTTTATCTAATATGAAATTAAATAAGAGTTTTTACAACCAAGTGCCATCTAGTGTACTCTTTAAACATGTCCTGCACATTCAAACCACAGTTAAATGCAAGAAGTATATATATATAATCTGTGATGTATAGAGTTTAGAAAAAGCTGGGATAAACAAAAGAAAATGCTTTATTGATTATTTTATTCATCAATAAATTTAATATTGTATATATATACTGTTCAAAATTACTAATTAAATCACTATATTTTGAATTTTATTATTACGTTTTGGTTTTATGATTGTTACTATAAATAAATCTCTTAAAAAGCAATGTTGTAAAAAGGACTTCTGAGTAAGTAAATACGAGTTTGACAAAATAGGTGTAGTAGTCTGTGATCAGCTCACCCTTGCCGCTCACGGCTCAGCTGTCAGCTAAAAGTTCAGTCATATTTTAACTGTCGTGGTTATTTACCGTGTTAATGGTGCGAATTGTTATTTCGATCGTAACAAATTTTTACATTATTGTCTAAATTGTTTTTAACGTGCTACCTTTTTGTGCTATAACAAAATAAAAAAACTTACATTCAGTTTTTTTATTTGTTTCACAAGTTGTATCTTATGTGATTGTGTTACTTACGGGACTTAAAAAGTTTGTTTATTGTTAAGTTTTGTTCTTTTCGCTATTTGGAATCTTATTGGATATGAGTGCAGCAGCTAGATAAAAGGTAAATTATAGAATTCTGCTTAGTTTAGTTCCTATGTTTAGCGGTAAGCAACAGGTCTCCGTTCGTGGGTTCCGTTACTCCATTATCGATTTAGTGTTACAAGTACCAATTAGAATTTTATAATTCAATTTAAAAATGATTCTGGTTTATTTCGAGTCAATTTCATTTCTATTAATGAATTTTTCAAAAACTAAAATATTTTTTGTAAATATTTAAGTGGTTAAAAGTGCTGTCAAGTGCAGCAGGTGTTTTTTTTATTAACGTCTACCTAATATGGTTGGTTAAAATCCGTTACTATAAAAAAACCTACTGTTTTTTTTTTAATTTGGTCTACTGAACACATATGGCTGGTTATACAAATCTCAAAGTAGTCATAATTATATAATATGTTTTGTTATTAATTTAAAAAAGGGCTTCCTGCCAATAATTTTGTTATTACTTTATTTAAATAATCTTCTGCATGTCTCCGAAACGTATTTCTGAGTTACGTTTTGTGCTACAATAGTTATGTATATGTAAACATACAGAAAATAATACGTAGTTATTTTACATATATTTTTTTACGTCGTCCTTCCATATTTCTCATTATGTTAGGCATCGTAATATGTGTCTTATTTTATTCTTTATAACAGTTGATTAAAATCATAAATGCTTAAGTCAAATGTGCACCATCAAGCACTGTTAGGCGTTACTTAATGAAAGTTATAAATTGTGATATTTATCTACCTAAATTGCTAGTTAGATATCTACTAAGTTTCTACGGTGACAGTATATTATTATGTAGTGTTATTGTAGCGTAACGAGATATAAAATATACATCGCGGTAGCCCAGGGCATCTAGGTACGCTAGATATTGGTAGGAATATGAAAGTGAACCACATAGGGTCTCCGAGATACATATACCACGGTACCACCTGAGGTTATTTTGCAGCCGGTTCTAAACCACCTGGAGTGTGTTGGGCCGTAGTTCTGTTATGGCGGTAAACTCTTAAATTAATTTTTACCTAGTTATGAACGAATTTAAACGACTTGAATCTTTTCACTAATGATCGCTTGAAAGAAATTGCTCTCGAAAGAGCGCCTATTACAGTATATAATTTTATTTTTATTTTCTCGTATCAAAATTGTCTGTACGAACTAAACACAGTATAAATCAATTCTCTGTTCTGTGTAATTTTTGAGATATAAATAAAAACAATTGAAACGATTAAAATTATAAGTTTGAAATCTAGGTCGCTACACAGTTCTCGTCTGATTACAGTCACGGTCGAATTGAACATCACAAAAGTACTTCAAGTCCAGAATTTTGTAGATTTACTGAACTATAAAACACGTAGCACATTTGCATATACATAATGCTTAATGGATATTTGTATACATGAAACTAAAGAATTATTCGCCAAGCTTAATACTAAATTCAAGGTCGTTTAAATCCCGGCTGTTTACAAATGGATTTTTAATTATATATGGGCAATTAACACTAGCTGCTACGGTCAAGGCAAATATTAAATCACAGTTTTATTTGTAATATAAATAAAAAAATGTGGAAATAATTTAAAAGTTGTGGATACTTCGCTTATCTGCACAGATTTAAGTGCATGGTGAACCCAACATGGTCCTGTAACAGATCGACTAGTGAGACAATATTGACAGTTTGCCCAAGTACCAAAACTATTGACACGACTTTGATTGCTGAGTAGTTAAAGTGACGGTGGACAATCTGACAGACCTTACATAGGTGTAGCGAAGGATGCGGTTAAAATTTATAAGACATAGACAAAGAGTGCTGATGACTAATAAGGACTGTTCCTATACAGAAGATATAGTAAAAACACTTATAATAAAAAAATAGATATATTTCTGTATCAAATCTTTAAAAACAACATATGAAAATCACACATTCTAAGATGATTTTGGCATTGCAATTTGAACTTACAATAATACCCATAGAAATGAAAAGCAAAAAGCTTTCATTACAAATTAATATTCGAAAAGACTTTTTCCCCAACCATAAAGCGGATACAGCCAAAACCTGTGTGTGCTTTTAAATCAATCAGCTTCGCAAACCGAAGCTGGTCTGTCAAGTCGTGATTATCACTATACAATAGTATTACCACAAACGGCACGAGAAAGTTGTGATACTGAAACAGTTTCCACAATGCAGAAGTAGATGAAGTGTGGAGAAATCTTTAGCTTCCTTGTAAGGAATGAAATCTTTGTGTACGCATCGGAATCGTAATTTCTAAACAACGCAGGGTTGCCAAAAGGTAATCCTTTCATTCGTGTAAATAATTTATAACTAATTTGAGACACATCTTTGAGAATATTTATATCAATGAACCGAATGACAAAAGCCGAACGACGACCTTCATAAGAGGACATTGTGTAAATTCTGTTTTTTTAGACTGTTAAGTACTGTATTGGTAGACCCTAGCGGATGAGGCTTGGCCATGTAAGACGTATGGAGAAGACCCGAAGGCTCTTTGAATGGAGACTGACTGAGCATAACTCAAGGCTGACCCCCAATGAGAGGCTGACCTTCAAAAGACCACTTGATTGGCTGATGATGATGGACCATAGAACTACAATAAAAAGTACTATCTGAAATGTGTTTCATGAAATAAATCGATATAATTCTCAATCAAAGCTGTGTGCGAAGTGCAATATGTGAATGGTAACCCTAGATAAATAGCTCCATGGCTAGACTAAAAATACATGTGTTGCATAAAACCAGCTTTTGCTATTATTAGAAATAGCCTTAGTTTCCTTGTAAGGTATATTTTACCGTTAGGACTTGTTTTTATTATTGTTAACTGTTTGTAACCCTTTAGTTTTTACCGATTCTTATAATGGGACTAAACACTGTTTTTTACTGTATTCAGTCCGTTAGAAAGGTTAGTCAAGTCCATATTTATATATTTAAAGTCGATATTTTAATGAACGCAAATCAATTAGCGATATTATTTTAACTTTAACCAATAAAAGGCTGATCGAAGTTTAATAATCTAATATATAAAATTCTCGTGTCACAATGTTCGTTCCCGTACTCCTTCGAAACGGCTTGACCGATTCTCCTGAAATTTTGTGGCCATATTGAGTAGGTCTGAGAATCGGCAAACATCTATTTTGAGAGGTTTTCGTCGTCGGTCGAAGGTTTTGGGGTCGTAAAATATTTCTTGAGTAATCATTAGTTTTCAATACAAACACTATATTAAACTAAGAAAATTTTTGTTGCCACTTACTGAAAATATAACTGACATGATTAATTGCTATATTAGTTATAAAATTAATTTAATCCAATAATATTACAAAGCGAAAAGTCCGCAGGGCTTTTAATAAGAATGTGTCTAAAATATTGCATTAGATCAGTGAGCATAATTAAAACCCGAAACAAAATTAAATTGTTTCATAACTGGGGATACTGTTGTCAAATAGGTTAGCATTCCTGAGTGCTTTCGACACTATAAAAATACGTGTAAAAATTGACGATTCAAAAGTGTCTTTATAAAGACCTACTTGATTGAAGATATTTTGAGTTTGGCAAGTGACTTCAGTCGCACGGGGCCATAATAATGGTTTTCCGATATCTGATGTAATCTAACTGAATGATATTTTAAAATATTGAATTGAAGCAGGAAACTAATATAAATTATTCATATGTATTATATACATGTTGTTCATATATTCCAGTTCACGAGACTTATGAATTGTAACGAATTTTTAAAAGAAGCTAGCTTACTCTTAAAAATATTAATTTACAGTCGAAGCTTAATATCAAATACTCATATTACACATAAAAGCTACTGGTATTTTTTCCTGCGGTGCAGGTGGGTTGTTAAAAATGACTCACAAATGCAATAAATATATATTATTCACGATGAATGAAAATATATTTAATTTGTACACAATAGAATTATGTTGTTAGCACGTTTTGCTAAGTTAATAAAATTTTATTGCGACGTTAGTTATTAGGTTGCAGAAGCACTTGTAATCAAACAAATTATAAAAAGGATTTACTTAACAAAAGAATGATGAATACAATGCTTTTTCGAGTGGTAACCATGGTAAAAACTGTGGTCAGCGTTTGTAATGAGGTCAAAGAGTAGAGTTTCTTTATAATTAAGTAATTTAAATATGAATACTTGTCAAGTCACCTTGTAGTGCTTTGACTGACTCGTGTATCGTAGGGACAAAGGTGGCTTTTATGTATTTATTTAAGGCCGAAGCTAAAATACAGCACACTTAATTAATTCTTACATCTAACAATCTCTTATATATTGTCAAAATATGTAACATTCAGTTAAGAAAATTATTAATTTGGGAGATACAGCGCGAACTGAACGTGTTTTGACGAAGGCTACTTCACGAAGGAACCTACATACCACCTGATCTGGAGGAAAATATCAGGGGCGGATAAGCTTAGCATGCATTACTGTAATCATTTTCACCCCATATTTTAAAGATCCCGTTTGGGGTGATCATAATAACCTGTAATCCCCAGTAAGATATAGTAGGAATACTGTACTCGGTTTGCTTCGTGATTTACTTAAAGTAACATCATTTATACAATGTTTTGAAATTCGTGTAGGTCTTAGTATTGACAAAACTGAACATGGTAGAATTTATAAGTATTAAAAGAAATCGGTGACTCAATTACATTTTGTTTTAGTGACATCTGCCATCTGTCCAAATAGATTAAAAATATTGCACTGGGCACACAGTTGTATGTAAATGTTTCCTTAAATAGTTTTTGTAGTTTATTTTTAATTCTACAATTACTTAACTTTGCTATTAATTTTAAATTGATTAGAGGCCACCCTAATGACGTCCATCGGTCGTTTGAAGTAATGAATGATAAAACTTTAGAATTGTAGTATAGATACAGATATGGATGTGGTGTCAAATACTTTATAATATATGGGATCTCTTATAATAATATGTATTACTTAAGTAGAGAAGAAGAAGTTTAAACTATTCTGGATAACTATGATTAACATAAGAACCGATCAGCCTCCTCACTATCATCTTTTAAATCTTCTTTTTCGAAAGCATTTGTTGTCCGTATCTAATTTGTTGTGTTTGGTTTTTTTGTATATTTCGCACACTTTGCACCTGTCAAATTGTATTTAAGGTATTCTTTTGTTGTGTGGAAGTTGTTAATGTTGTGTGTTGCCTGGAAGAGATCGCTTATTAGCGATAAGACCGCCCGTAGCTCTTATACTAACATCTATTAACATAATCTACTTCTACTGTTTAAGTGCAATAAAGTGTGAATAAATAAATTATTAATAATTTCAGGAGTCCTTAGCAGAATGGGAGCGTGGTCTGGACATGCCGCCAGAGGCGTTAGGCCGCAAGTGGAGCCAAAGGAGTGCGCACGCGCAGCGGACATCCAACGACCAAACCGTCACCTCCACCAATACCACTGATGCTTGCAAACTTATAATTGTAAGTAGCTTTATCCAAAGAAAGAACTTCTCAATTCTCATGTCATACGCATAAATGTATAAATATAACATTTTTGATGAAGATTATTTGTGTCCCACCACCGTTAATTGCTCATATCCTGATGCGACAGAGACGAACAAGCGGGATCAAAATTTATTCAGTTAAGGCAGTTATACAATTGACTTTTAAACCACAAAGACTTTACGATTTAAAAAAAAGAGAAAGTAGAGGCCCAATTATCCCTCTAAGAGAGATTTAATTGGTCAGGTCAAATAGTGCCCTACTATACACTCTTGTTTATAGATTGTGGTGGTGGACTGCACTCTTGTTTATAGATTGTGATGGTGGACTGCACTCTTGTTTATAGGTTGTGGTGGTGGACTGCACTATTGTTTATAGATTTTTGTTTAACGTCCTTTCACCAACAGTTATAAAGCGAGTGTTTATTAATTGAGTTTCCCGAACGAAGGTTAATTGGTGTTAACGCGGGCAATTGGCCAACCTTCCAGATGTTTCCGCGACAGATTGTAAACAATGTAATTTATTATAACTTATTGAATCATTATGTCTCCTTGAGACTGGTTTTTATGTAATATTTTACTATCTGATAGTTGTTATCTAATTACCATCCTAGATCCGTGGATTCGGCCTATTCACAAATGAGTTAACTATGACACAAAATACGATGAGAGAGAATTTCTTAACAGATAACATATTAAATACAAAGATGAAAACAAGGCCAATGTGGGGTTTAGATATTAAATATAACAGAAGGCTTAAATATACAAGAATAAAAAATAATATGACAAAGTGAGGTATTTCAAGTGAAGAACGAATATTGTTTGTGTGTTATAGTGTTGCTGTGGGAGTGAGTGAGGTGAATTCTTTGATGATCCACCTCACTGAAAATATGAATATATTCTGAAATTAATGGTTTAATTAGTTTCTATTTAAATTCCAGTACATAGAAAATAAGCCAATATGGAAGTTGTCATTGTGTGGAGGTAACGCAGCGGCGGTGGCGGCGCGGGCTGGTACCAAGCTTCTACCACCAAAGATCAAGATAGTGTGGAACCCTCCCACCACTCACTACCATCACACTGAGAAGCTGCGGCTGGTGGTCACGTCTGTCAACAGTGGTAGGTTGATGATGCGATTCAATTAGGAATAAGACCGTCTATGAAAGTACGATTTGCGAAGTTACTTGTTTAGTATAACTTAGGTTTTAAGTTAAATTTGGTATTATTTCACTGAAATGATCATTTCTAAAACGTCAAAAATTGTAACAAAAAGTCTTTAACCATTCTATATCTTATAATCACCTTATAAATTATACTTAAGGACATTTACAGGGTCCATGTGAGTACGTCGTCGGACTTTACCCCTAAAAGCTCTTTAAAATTTGACCTTTTGCAGGTGCAGTTTGTAATAACGACACTCAGTTCACTTGCGGTGGGACAAGCCTTTGTATATCTTCCTATCTCGTGTGTGATGGGGTCAGACATTGTCCGGGAGGCGAAGATGAGGACGCGACCGCCTGCTCACACCGCCGGGACTCCCCACTCCTAGAGGTGTTGAGGCGGATAGCGGCTAGGAACCAGGAGTTTTTGGGTCTGGACCAGCCCGATGGGATAACGAAGCCGTCTGTTATAAGTATGTGTTTGTTATATTCATTTAAGCGTACATTAGTACTATTATAAATATTGTCCTTCCTTAAAATGCTGGACCATGGTTGATTCTTAAATAAGAATATTGTACTGTTTTAAATATAGCGAACTTCATGTATACACATAAAATAAATCATTTTGTTAACGTCACAATGTTTAATTCTCAGTGAAGATCAGCGAGAACGAGACGAAGACGAACGCGTTCGTGGAGTTCGCCAACTCCCTCCACCCGTACGGGCCTTGGTCCTACATTGTGGTGGGGATGATCGGGTGCGCTGTCATACTCATCTTCTGTCTCGCTTGGGGTAAGTCCGTCATAGTCGTGTTACTATGTCATCTGTCACCTTTTACATTCTAGTTTATTTAAAGCCCCGCATGTGTAAGTGATGGTCTCTGTGAATTTGAAAGAGACAGCAGACAATATATCGAAACCAGTTGTCAATTGTCGTTAGCAATCCGATGTTTAACAGACATTTTAAGTTTTTTTTTCTAATGTTTCTCTGTCGACACTTTGCAGAATGCTGTTGCGTGCGTTCCAAGCCGTCGGAGACGCCGCTGAACATTCCGCCCTCGTGCGTGGACCTGTCGCCTTCGGTGGCCATGACCGCTTCGTCCCAGATGTTCTCTAACCCCCTACCTTCCCCCCCGGAGTACGAACCTCCCCCGTCCTACTCCTCCCTCTTCCCCCGCGCCTTTAAGACGTCTCCGTCGCCGGTTCCCCACTGCTCCCACCAGGAGCCAGATTAGGACACGCCAAATTAGATGTCTGGGTGCGAATTGGGATTTTTACCTTAATGTTTGGGAACTGAGCTCCCTCAGTGTCAACTAAGTCTCTCGTCTGGGAGGTTTCGACAGATGGGAGAGTTAGTTCGCGCTTAGACTTAGTCAACCTGCCGAATTAACACTCAACAGTATTTGATGAAATTTTCAGATTTTTTGACAACTATAATATAATGTTCAATAGATATATCTAATTATTTAACTTACAAAGTATGTTTATCTCATTGAAAATCGTAATTTGAACCCAGAGTAGTTATGTAAGATACTCGGATAGTCAACGGGTTAGATTTTAATGAAAAGTTGTAATCAAATTATTAAAATACGTTCGCGTCTTGCGTTAAACTATTAAATATTTTTCTCTTTGTATAACTGTTTGACGGTATGAGACAAAACCCCGAAAGCCTATGAATTTACGGGTTTACGAATTGACAATAACGCCATCTATTGACAAAAACTCAAAAGCTTTTAATGTTTCGTAAAAGTACAATATTATGTTTTATAAGTTTTGGGACCAACGAGAATACACTGTGCCTTGTAGTTATTATTAACTATGTACTGACATATATGACAATTCCATTTCTATTCTTTAGAAATCTTAAAAGGGTGACCCCAGACAAGCTAAAAATACAAAATCCGTGAAAAAAGATGAACGTATTATGCGTGAACGCTTATTGTCCATACCAGAGACAAACCACTCAGATATAAATAAAACAATGCTCGTCTGGCCCCACCCTAAAACTGAAATTTGTATAGTATACTGAAAGATACGACGAGATTCCTTAGACTTGCTAAATATCCTTGTGTAGAACACAGAACTCACACTGAATGCTTAGTCTCTGAATTTAACCCTTAAGGTACGGCCTCATGGACGACGCTCGATTACAGCAACTGCTCTCACGTGGTTCACTCTTTTTTTAAAACCTTCAAGAAAGAGCTTATCATTTCACAAAACTGGAGAAGTAACGAGGAGTTTGCCCCCTCTTTGCCCCCCTCTTTTATAAAAGAACGCATGCATGAGGCCGTACCTTTATAATGTTTTGAATAATTGAATTCCTTAGTATACTCTGAATTCTCAGCCCAGAGTGACAATACATTCTGAGAACTCACCTTAGCCTAAAGCTAGCTTGTCCGTTGAATTTTAATTCATATGCCCTTTGATTATCAGTGTCTAGATAACGTTACGTCAAAAGGGCAACTAAAGAGGTATGTGTGCGAATGATCTAATGTGTTCATACAGAGTGATAAACAAATACGAGCGAAAAGTTTGTGTAGTCGCTCTGTTCTACTCTATGGTCCAATATAAACCAAATTTGCGAACTCTAGTTTATGTATTAATTGCTTTATCTTTGATAAGCGTTATTAATTTCTTTAAATTGCCTTCGTGTTTGGAATACGCCTAAAATCAAACAAAACCACATTTATTTGTTTGACGTTTGACATATTGAGAATGCGTTAAAGAATGTTAACTACAAATCATTTCTTGTTACCTTATCTGTATAATCGCGTAGGGAGCATCCAGAAATTATAATTTCCATTATTGTAATTTAAACTAGTCTTATTAAAAGTTATATTAAATTGTTTTAAGTTAATTAAGTCTAAACATCAAAAGAGAAATAAATACTTTTTCAAATACAATTATGGTTTTCTTTAAACACCAGACCCTAATACAAATTTTTTTACACCAAGCTCATAGCTTAATCTATGACAGAATTAACAATTTCTTGTTACATTGTTTAAATATAATCATTCCTAAAACTTTAAAATAAACAACATGCAGAAAAAATTTAAACTATGACTAAACTAACAATTCCTGAGTTTCAACCGCTGCCAATAGATGTCACTGATCTTACGTAAAATTTCATTTTTAGAAATAATAAATCTATAACATTCTTTTTTTCACAATATCATATACGCTGCAAGATCAATATTTAAGTTTCTAATTTTTATCTAATATGAAATTAAATAAGAGTTTTTACAACCAAGTGCCATCTAGTGTACTCTTTAAACATGTCCTGCACATTCAAACCACAGTTAAATGCAAGAAGTATATATATATAATCTGTGATGTATAGAGTTTAGAAAAAGCTGGGATAAACAAAAGAACATGCTTTATTGATTATTTTATTCATCAATAAATTTAATATTGTATATATATACTGTTCAAAATTACTAATTAAATCACTATATTTTGAATTTTATTATTACGTTTTGGTTTTATGATTGTTACTATAAATAAATCTCTTAAAAAGCAAAGTTGAAATGAAAATGCAAATGTTGTAAAAAGGACTTCTGAGTAAGTAAATACGAGTTTGACAAAATAGGTGTAGTAGTCTGTGATCAGCTCACCCTTGCCGCTCACGGCTCAGCTGTCAGCTAAAAGTTCAGTCATATTTTAACTGTCGTGGTTATTTACCGTGTTAATGGTGCGAATTGTTATTTCGATCGTAACAAATTTTTACATTATTGTCTAAATTGTTTTTAACGTGCTACCTTTTTGTGCTATAACAAAATAAAAAAACTTACATTCAGTTTTTTTATTTGTTTCACAAGTTGTATCTTATGTGATTGTGTTACTTACGGGACTTAAAAAGTTTGTTTATTGTTAAGTTTTGTTCTTTTCGCTATTTGGAATCTTATTGGATATGAGTGCAGCAGCTAGATAAAAGGTAAATTATAGAATTCTGCTTAGTTTAGTTCCTATGTTTAGCGGTAAGCAACAGGTCTCCGTTCGTGGGTTCCGTTACTCCATTATCGATTTAGTGTTACAAGTACCAATTAGAATTTTATAATTCAATTTAAAAATGATTCTGGTTTATTTCGAGTCAATTTCATTTCTATTAATGAATTTTTCAAAAACTAAAATATTTTTTGTAAATATTTAAGTGGTTAAAAGTGCTGTCAAGTGCAGCAGGTGTTTTTTTTATTAACGTCTACCTAATATGGTTGGTTAAAATCCGTTACTATAAAAAAACCTACTGTTTTTTTTTTAATTTGGTCTACTGAACACATATGGCTGGTTATACAAATCTCAAAGTAGTCATAATTATATAATATGTTTTGTTATTAATTTAAAACACTTTTAACCACTGCTAGCGGGTATACGTTGGTATAATTATTATTAATGCAATAAAATGTATTGAACGCGAACTTGAGCGGTTTTAAATGCGCAAATATTGTTTTATTTCTCATTTATTTGTATTATAAATGACGTACGTACGTTTAAATGTAACGATTGTTCGTTTTAATTAATATTTATATATGCACAATGAATTAGGGGTCAATAGATTAGAATGTTGTTTTTATAATTTTATTAATTAAATTTGCGTGGTTGTGATTTTTCCCCGTTTTTTTTTTAATTACCGCTACTTAACATCTGAATGCTTTAAATCTTCAAAGTTTTGAACAGACTTTTTCAGTATTGTAGATCCATTATAATATAATTAATTTGGTTAGGCTTCGGGATGAAGGCGGTGTTTCTTTTTGACTATGGTACACGGTTTGATAAGTACTCGACTGGTGATTTTATTTTATAAGATACCAGTCATCACAAGACATCAATATTCATCGACTTCTTGACGTACACGATACTATGTTGAAGAGATAAATTGTATTTTTAACAGTAGTTTATAAAAAATTTTAGTTATTTTCGATTATAAAAGTGGGTAGATGAAAATTTCTCACTCGGATGTAGGTACATAAACAGCAGGTTTTATAATAGTTTCGTCAAGTACATATGATCACTTTGATTTTTGACCGTACCAAGTTCTACCGTTTAGGGCAGTGTTTCCCAAACTTTTTATGCTTACATCATTTTTAACATGGAACAATGGTTTGTTAATGACGATTTAAAATGATACCTCATAATTACAGCATTTTTATGATGATTTTGTTATATCAGTCACCGTTATCTTGCATTTCATTTAAATGCAAGAAAATGTGAAGGTCGTGAGGTGTCATTTTTAAATTTCCTCTTAATTATTAAATCGGCCCCTTGTGCGGCATGGACCACGTTGGCAGTCGGTTTAAGTCTTTACTAATATTATAAATGCAAAAGTATGTATGTTACGCTTTAACGGTTATACTACTTAACCGATTTCGATGAAATTTAGTATAGGCATACACTAGACTTAGCCCAAAAGCTAAAGCTTAACTTTGGTATCGTCTATTTACTCATTATTATACGAAGCTTAAAAAAACTCATTTTTAAATTTACGTAATGGACTTCCATTTATCTATCGTTAGAGGGTAAATAGATGACAAATCATGTATGTTAATTATATTTTTTCTACACAATATAAATTACGTCGATTATTAATTATCATATGAAAAAGTATTTTGCATTAATTATATTCATTATCGTTAATTTAAACTCTTAATGTGGTGAAAAAAATAATGGCTCGATTGTGTAATCTACAGATTTATATATTTTACAGTCATATATTTATTTAAACACACAAGGCATGTATAGCATTGCAGGTATGCACAGAAAAGAAAGAATGTTGACTAACAAATCAATTATATTCTATAACTTACACAGAATATTTTGTGTGACACACTTTGTAAGCCTCCTGGTAGTCCTGGTAGGTCCCTCGAAGTGATCCGCCTTCTCGTTTGCCTCCTCTTACATAAAAATGCAAAGACACGAAAGTATGAAAGAATAAAACTAATAAAGAAACGTTTTGCTTTTGGAGTCTATTGGCGAAACATGTAAAATTTATATTTGATTCATTGTTTACCAAGTAATATGAGTATTTGGTGTTTTAAATTGTCTATGCTGTGGATATCGTTCTTGACGTTCGCGAGTAATGTGTTGGGATTGGTATTTTTCCCGGTAATAAGCCCGGCTTCTCGTGAAATATAGTAGAATCTTACTTATTTAATAAGGCACACCAACAACACACATACAAACATAACCCGAACAAAATTACAAAAAAAACACACAAGGCATGTATGTGCATAAATTATAGGGATGCACAGCATTACAGGTATGAACAATTTGAAAAAACAACTAAACAAGTATATATAAAACAAAAAATAAAGAAACCTCTACACACAAAAATAAAACAAAAATGAATGGACGTTCCTAAATTGGAGTCTATTTGCGAAACAATCTTATAATAAAATTAATTATAATATAATTATATAAAAAAATATAATTAAGTCACAAGTTACTTATCTCGACTTTGACATGCTGTCAAAGGTAAAATAGTTATCAAGATGATTCGGCGAAGTATTTATTTATACGTTTGTATAATAATTTGTATTTTTGTTATGTGTTGCTTCCCCCTTATTAATTTGGACTATATATTCTGACATGTGAAAATTAATCTGTGCTCATATATAACGTTCTCGTATTCACGTACACCTCCGAAACGGCTTGACCGATTCTCATGAAATTCTGTGAGCATATTGAGCAGGTGAATCGGCCAACATCTATTTTTTTAATACCTCATGTACAGTGCACAGTGCACAGCGCGGAGTAGGGATGAACGAAATCTTCTGTTTGTCTAAAACAATAAGACTTTTTCTCACTCTCTTTTGTCGGCCTTTTTTTCTTTATGCATTAATGTGTGACAATTATCTTGCTATCTCAGTGTAACTCTCATATTAACTATTTCTTATTAATGATTAAATTATTAATGTTGAGCGTATTTTGCACTATAAGTTGATATTCAAAGACTAGAAATTACTTAATATGTGACAAAACAAAGTTTGCCGAGTCACCTAGTTATATATAAATAGCAAATTATTAATTAGCAAAATATTAATTGCATACTCCCGCCCGCAGATTCGTGTCCTTTTTTTTGTAACGCGTTTTGACCAAAAAAGACGTACATTTGTTTTTTGTATGACTGAGTTTAGAAAGCAATAACTTAAACGATAGTTATTTAATCAACCGGCCAACTGATAATATTTATTGCTCTCCCGTCACGACTAACAATTATATATATTTAATCCACAACACAAAATATAGGGAAAGTACAAAACCTATCAAAATAAAAAAAAAATCTTTATTCATATAGTCTGTCCTTAGATATATTTGGCCTAAGTAGAAATATTTGAAAAAAAAAAACTAAGACTCAACCTCGCACACTCACTCACACAGCAACACCATTGCACACACACACTTAAATGCTCGTTCTTCATATAATATACTCCACTTGTTCATATGTATATTTTTAATTTTTTTTTTTTTCGTGTTTCCTTTTATAATTTTTTTTTCTGATCTTAGATTTTATTCCGGTTCTATGTTTTAACCTTATTTTGGCTTTATTTTCAATCTATTTTTATAGTGTAAACTTTTATAGGTTTAGGAAATAAAAAATAAAATAAAATATGGCACACTTATGAATCGTCAAAAAAAAAACAAAAACTTATAAAAAAAATGACTACTAAAACACACACTTTGGTAATTGTCAAAATATTTCGTCACAATCAGCTGTTTGATGTCGGCCATATTCATAACGAAGTTTAAGTAGGGTCCGGACCTCTAGAACATTATTTTTTTTCGAGTGATGTGCTAACCGCCCATGGGCACCTGCTAAGCTTTATAGAACAGTTTTGCGCGTTTACGAATATAAATTTTTGACAATCCCAATTAAACTGTGCTATAACTTTTAATTAATAATACCGAAAATTAAGTTTACGAATAAGCTAGATTTAAATAGATTACGATTAATGTCAGAAAACTAAAAAAATAAATAAAAAGATTTGGTCGCCTTGGCAATTTCCTCGCTGTTGTGTCGTATACGCTGAGCGAGAAAAGCACCAGCTCTTGTTTCACCTACTTGATTCCTCAATAAGCGACTTGTGCCCCAAGGTCCATGTCCCCAAAGTTAACAATATCAAAGTTGGCGGAATGACTTTGGTACTTTGACCCTATTTCTGCCTGAAAATCCCGTAATTTAGTTCCAATATACCGTTCTAACCGAATACCGGATTCGTTAAGGCCGAAGTTCGGTTGTGCCGAATGTAAAACGAAGTTCGGCATTCCTACCATTAACAATACGGTAACATGTGTGTCAATGCGACCTCAGAGATCACCTTTCACTTGTAATTTTGTGGCCAACTCGAGGTTTTAATGTTTTATTGTGTAATTTATAACGTCCCAGTTGTTGGCAGAATCAATACTGATTTGATATTGATTTAGTCACAACTAAAACAGATATCGGTTAGCGTTTTTGGGATTCATAAGGTGATTATTGATTTAAAAAGTAGAGGGGGGTGAACGAGTGGGGGGTGACATCAAAACACCTTTTTTTATTAAATGTCCTGACGCCTGCATCTTATATATTTTTACCAAAAAATGATTTTTATATCTCATGTGTCGTGTTCCTTTTAACTGTTAAAAATCACTTCTGGTCATTGATATACTCTGTGGCATAGTAATTAATATCTATCTATATATATATAGTCTATGTCATAATCGAAGGATATTTTTTTTGAAATTGGTTTTATTTAGGTTTTTTTTTTAAATTTGCCTTATATTTATAGATATATACTCTTGTAATGTTTATTTATAGTTTCAATGGTATCTGTTAGCTTAACACTACGTATAGATTCTGGTATGTATGATAAACTATTGTAACGATATAACGGAATGTATATTCAGTCTATAACGATTAAGAATCAGAGAATTCTTAGAGAAGACGTAAAATAATCTGAAATTTAATCAGGGGTACGTAAAAAGTGCAAGAATAGTATGTTTTTAGTTTTGCAAGATAAGATTTGAAAAAAAATATTATGATATATAGATACTACATGTAATATGACTTGCTTATATTTCCATGTCATATATCACTCACACGTACGTGTATTGTTATATAAATTATATTAAATAGGGAGTATTTATATGTAACATTGTATAATTATATATTATGCTTAATTATCGTGTTGTGAGGATTGTAATGACAAATGTATTGTTATAATTTGTAGCAAATTGTTTTGCATACAAATGTGGTTAGCTTAAATTTTGCCCTAAAATAAAAATTTAAGAATTTATAAGCTAAAAAGTATGTTTTTTTCTATACAAACAATTCTTTAATACACAAAACACAAGATACATTAAATTAAGTAAAACAGGGAAAACGAGCTAAGTTAAATCCAATAATATAAATAACCCAATATAAGTCACAAAATTCTTTCGAAGGAGAGATTTTAATATGTTTATTTTATTGGTGCTTTGTTCTGTTTACTGAGGAAATTAGCGGACAATGCGGACTTTAAAGGTAACTCTTTCAAGCTAACATGCATATAATAGAAAAAATATAATTCAATTATTTCTACAGAACACACTTGTTATTGTGAATAATTATATAACTGGAACACTGTCATAAGTAATGTTTTATTATGTATTGCGTCAGAGGTCAGAGGTATCATGAAACTAGGGACGCCTAACTAATAACTATTTTATAACACTAATCAATCGTTCATGTACCAAGCCGAACTTTTTTGCCGGGAACCGAACCTACTGAATGTGTATGTTTTTAAACTGTGGAGATAAATAATATACATGCGTTGTGATTGTGAAAACCTATGCGCGATGAGCGCTATACAACGGTATTAAAAACAAGTTGAGCTGACGCGGCTCTCACACATTCCGGGTCCGACAGCCGTCCAGTGCGGTTGTGTTGCGCAGTTGCTCCCGCCATTTGACTTGTCGAGTGGCGTGTTCAATTGTTCAGTGCTTAAGCGCTGGGTGGTTATCCACTCAGAATTTTTTATTCTAGCCCGACGCAAGCTGCACCGAGGTCTCCCCGTCTGCCAGGTCCCTGGCGTTCGAGCGGCATCCGAGCAGCAGTGAAGTTTATGATTAACGCGGGTTTACCTGCGGTCGATCTTCCAACCACCTAACGGTGCCAAACGGTTGAAATCGATTAACGCTTAGGCGGGAGTGTTGTTCGAGGGCAGCACCCGTGCCTTTTTCAAGGCGCGTTAACCTCGCCTGCTTCCATCAAGTCCCTGTGTGTGGGCGGAGCCTCTCAGTAGGCATTGCCACGGGGCGTAGGTACTCCAACTGCGCTCTAGCCACCGTCTGCACACACAGGGTCCACTGTTGGACGGGTCCCAGTCGCACATCCGTGGGGGTTCAGCCATCACGACCCCCCCACGGGCTGGTTAGGTCAGCGACACAAAAAGTCTCGTCCGCTATCACCAGCGAAGACTTTACACTTAGGGAATACATAGCTTAGGTACTCACACGCAGGTTTAGGTACACACTGCCAAGCTGCGGGCCTTAAGCTTCGCAGATGGCGGACACCGAACGCCCTCCCGACTACGACTATGCAGCGGAAGACGACAGTGAGTTAGAAGACCTCAACGCCGAGCTAGCGCGGCACTACAGGCGGTTCTACGTCTTCGTGCAGCGACGACACCCGGCGACTGTCCGCCTTTGGAACAGCCGGTCTCCCCTGGGATCACGGTCGCCGTCTCCCCCGCGTTCCCCGACCCCAGAGCCAGAGCCAGAACCTATGCAGCTCGGACCTGCATACGCTTCCGCGCAAGCACTCCTCGCGCGCGACTCCCTCCCCCCGGCCCCCGCGCAGACCTCGCGCAATAGTCAATTGGAATTGTTGGTCCCCGCGAAGACCCAAATAACCGAACCCTCTGCGGCCTCCGCGCAGGCCCCGTGCCCTTCGATCCCCGAAATTCCCTCCGACAGGGAATCGCGAAAAAGCAAAAGAATGCTCGATAGTGACGACGACCAATCAGAGGCCGGGCGCTCAGTCGCCATGTCATGTCAGTCCGCAGCGTCTAATTCAGACACTGACTCCGATTCCGACGGTTTTAAGACCGTACAAAACCGAAAAAACAAAAAGAGGCGTGCTCCCAACACCCCTCTCGACCCTCCTCCTAAACGGAACACGCACCCAGCTTCCCAGCAGGCTGCGGGTTCGAAAACCGCGCCATCTCCCGCCCCTTATCCCAAGCCCGCGAAACAAGATCGCACTAAAGCCCCTCCCCCTGTTTACGTCAGGGACAAAAGTATTTGGCCCTCTCTGTCCGCCTTGATGGACAAAAAGTCCATCACATACAAGGCGAAAACACTGCGCGACAACATCTGCGTGCAAGTGTACGACCCCGCCCACCACCGTTTTTTAACCTCGTACCTTCGCTCAGAAGGCATAGGAGGCCACACGTTCCCTCTTCCCGAGGAACGAGTCCTTAGAGTCGTGATCCGAGGCATTCCCAAGGAGATCGACTCTTCTACCGTTCAATCGGATCTAATAAATCAGGGATACCCCGTGAAGGAGGTATTCCGCATGTTACACCGCAGCTCAAAGCAGGAATACGACATGGTTCTTGTCGTCCTAGAGCTTTCAGCGCGCGGCAAAAAGATATTCAACCTCAGTGAGTGTTGTAAACTCTCTGGGCTTAAGGTGGAAACACCTATCAAGCACTCATACACCAGACAGTGTCACCGCTGTCAGTTGTACGGGCACGCGGCGCGCAATTGTTTTGCGCGTGCGCGTTGCGTTAAGTGCCTAGGCGATCACGGGACCGCCGACTGCACACGGACACTGCCATGCGCCAAGCCGCCTTCCTGCGTGCTTTGCGGGCAACAGGGCCACCCCGCGAGTTATCGCGGCTGCCCTAGGGCCCCCAAGGCGAGCGGAAAGGGAAGCAAGCGCGTGCCAAGGTCCGGTGCAGAGAAGCGTCCTCCCGCGCCCCCCAAGGAAACTTACGTCCCAGCCCCCCCTCCCACTATCAACCCGTGGAAAGCTCCACAAAATTCGGCGGAAGTGCCTCCCACTAACCCGCCATTGCCGGCGGAGCCCATAAAACCTATTCCTTCCCTTATGAGTATCCCAATAAGGAAACCCGGCCCTCAGATGCCCCTTCCCCCCGCCACTGCGACGACGCTTACGGCTCACGCCAGCGAAGTCCGCAGTGCGGTGCACCTAGCCCTCAGTGTCATAGACGCTGTAGACATCGACGCCCTGCTAGCGTTTAAACACTCGTACAGTGCGGCTGACAGTGTTGACGCTAAGTTGGGAGTAATTATAGAAAACGCCGGACTCCTTAGTGCAGTCCGGAAGTTTGCTAGGCCATCGTAAGGCCTAGTCGCGACATATTTACACAGGTACGCCACGCCTTAAACCGATCCGGATGATCACATCACATTAGCTAGATACAGATTTGCGCCGCCCGCGCGGCTAATTCCAATTAGAAATGTAGGTTTTAAAAACCGCCTTCGCCGGCGAAGGCGGAGTCCCTGTTCAGCTTCGCTCACACTTTGTGAGTTCCTGATAAGGCCCTTCAGGTAAGTCCCCAGCCCTGACGGCCCAAGCCGAGGTTCGAGTCTCACAGGAGACGCCCTTGTGCTAGTCAAGGCATTTTATTTAGTTTTAAGTCTCGGCCGAGCTCCCGCTCGCCAACCAGCCCGAGCTGAGCTGTAAAGGCCTCACGGCCAACAGCGAGATCCCACTCCCAAAAAAAAAAAAAAAAATGACGCGGCTCTCGTGCGATGCCACACCATCGCTAACGACCAATCAGCGTCGAGATGTCCACGCGAGTGGCTTGTGATTTGAATTTCGAATCGAGTTTAATGCTTTTTTTTCTCGTTGCCAGCTCGCGAACGCGCGAATTGGCGGGGATATTTAAATTGTGAATTATGTGTGATTTGTTTGAATTTAGAATTTAAAATTGTAACCACAGATAAGCACGCCAATGATTATAGTTTTTTTCGTTTCGGTAATTCGAATTTGGAATTACGTTTTAAAACTATTAAACCTTTTTGTTTAAATTTCCAAGGTACTATACCTAATCTGTGTTTAACTATTTGAATTAGGAATATCACACCTCAAGACAAACAAGCGAATGGCCATTTGAATATGTCTATATGAGATTAACATCTAATCTAATATATAAAATTCTCCTGTCACAGTTTTCGTTCCTTTACTCCTCCGAAACGGGTTGACCGATTCTCCTGAAATTTTTTGAGGTGTCTGAGAATCGGCCACATTTAAAAAAAAAAAATTTGCAAAGTGACGTTTGTCGGGATCAGCTAGTTATGAAATAAATATGACCGGACTATTTAAATTTAAGCATTACGTGTGTTTTTTTCTTCGATAAAATCGTACACGAACGAAGATGTCAGATTATGTCACTTGTTAGTCTAAAAAATCGATTGTCAGCTAAATGACGCTATTTTATGTAAATTATTTTATTGTTAATATAATCACGAAACATTTTTACCAAGAAAATATCTCAGCCAAGGTGGTCACGCTTTGGTCATCAAGTTAATTTTAAGCAAATCATAATTATTAATGAGATTTTTACGCCTCGGGTGGCAGTGAAGGTTCCATATAAATTAAAAGTATCATTATTCGCAGTTCGTAACATTCTATATTCAAATTTATAAATTTTTGACATATATATTGTCTATGTGATATTGGATCTGTGAACCCCGATTTTTCCCGCCATTACGCGATCGCCTTTTAAAGAGTTTAAAATATTTTATTTCAACAATTAGTTCGAACCAGTTTCAACCATGTTTTATAGGAGAATGTTTATTTATTGTGTGTGTTGCCTCTGTTTAATAAAAAAAACACTACTACAGCAACGAAAAGGATTTATTCAAATTAAATAATGTATGTAAGAAATTACTGTTGCTAATAATATTTATGGACTTTTTTTTGGTTTGCAATAATGAAAATTATTATTATTTAACTTAATGTGCGGCTATTAATTTATCTTTTCCACATAAAAACGTATCGGTTGTGTACCTACGTTAGTAAATTTTCTTATTCCGGGTTCCAAAATGGACTTAAAAACAAACTCTGGTTAACTAACTGATCTCTCTGATAACTGATATCTGAATCTGATCATTGTGTTACAAATGTAATGTCCTTATCACAAGGGTGATTCTCAAGGTTTTTTTATCGTTCTAATAGTCCATTTAATAATAGGTCTTGTTCATACATTTTTCCTAAAGGTTTAGGATTTGTATTGTCTTAAGGTACGGCCTCGTGGATGCCGTTTTAAATTTCCGGCTACTGAATTGTATGGGGGACTTTGCGGGACATTTAAAATGGGATCACGACCGTCGACGGGCATGCATGTGGCCGTACCCTTAGAGTCATTGCAAATCCTGTCTTGTCAGCCTGAGTATCCACTGAGTGGGTGTATTGATAACTATTTTTTTTAAATGTTATCCTACTTAAGACTAAGTAATTATAAATAAATAAAAAAAATCCTCATTCATATAGGGTACACGTATGAATCGTCAAAGAACTAAATGTTTTGAAAAAAATTACTTTGCTTCAGAATCTATATTAAATAAAAACAATAAAATATGTTTTAACTAAATCAAATGTTTAATTTACGACTAAAATAACATATTTAGATAACAAATAACAATTAAACTGAACATTCTTAATATTAACCAAATTCTTCATCAAAAAAACAATAAAAAAATTAAATATGTTTATAAATTTGATTTGTTGCAGAACGACCCTATGACGCATTTCGATTGCTTCGCATAAGTTTTTTTTTTGTAATTCACAATGTCTTCGAAGGCCATTTACGAAGTACAGGGAAAGGATCTGATCAACAGGTAATTAATTGGTGTGTGTGGGGTGTGGATTTGTCTTGACATAGATTTATGGTACAGAATAGATGTCGCCTCGCGATGCACTCGGCAATTTGTCGCATGTATAAGTTAATATCTCTTTAGTAAGATACATGGCACCATTTTAAGCAACTTAAATCTAGACTTTAAGCGTCCAATTTGAGATGTGGCAAGAAACTCCCAGTACTCTTTGAAGCAGATGCTGGAGCATATTCATTCCTAAACTTTATCATCGTCAAAATAATCAGATCTAATTTATAAAAAAGCTTGTTTTTAACAACTTTTTTAAACTTTCTTACTGACAGAGTCAACAAATCGTTTGGGACTTTGTAACAGAGGCGTACTCCTTTAAAAGAGCTAAGCATTAATTTAAATTCAATTTTTGTACTATTAAATATTGAGGTTTTAACAATAAAATTGTGTTTTTTTGTATACGCATGCTCTCTCCTCATATTAAGGGTTGCCTGGATGCGACGCCGTCCGTTGCTCTAAATATTTGTTGGACTATTTAAAGTCGTTTACTGATATCTTTCTATTGAATAGTCGCTTTAAGTGTGTAAAACATGGTATGGGAAATATAAAACGGTGGGTACTTTCAATTCTCCAGGCATATACCAGCTGGCACAGCGCTGGTGCCATGTCGGTACGCTGTCTTCGAGCAGGGCACAATTTGGGAGGATGAACTCGGAAGGAATCCGTGGCTTAGCAAAGAAGTGAGTTTTTTTTTGTTAAAATTCAAACGGTTACCCCGTTTGAATTTTTTATTGACTACCAAACTGACTAATCGGTTTTAGCGACTATAATTAAATATATTATTATTTTTAAGATACTTAAACTAACTATAGTACAATTTTATGGCGTTATACGGAGATAAGAAACTCAGAACGGAATACAAGCTAAACAAAACAAAGCCATTTTGACGCTTAAGAGAGTTTGTCGTCAAATAGATTGACGTTAAATGGAGTTTACACTGTAACGGAGAAAATAAAGAGTTTACCTTCGCGTCTTTTTCGTTAGTTAAGAAAAGCATACATAATTAAAATAGTACATTCATACAGACATACACCACACTAAGATGTAATAGTATATTCTTAATATGTTCCAAAAAGATATGACACATATATAAAAAAAAACATACAGCATTGACGCGCACACTGTTATCCCGTGATCAAATCCCGTGCGTGTGTATATGTGTGTGTATGTGTCTGATCACCACACCGCACTTCCAGCAACTCGTTGTCAAGCCCGACCAGTTGATCAAGCGTCGTGGCAAATTGGGTCTCGTCGGCGTGAACAAGAATGCGGCTGAAGTGCGCAAATGGATCAGCGAACATTGCGGCAAGGAGCAGCAGGTCGGCGCCGCCGTCGGGAAACTGCGTCGCTTTGTCGTCGAGCCCTTCGTTAAACATACACCGGTGAGTTTACGTTACGCGCTACAGCACATGGGTCCCGGGCCTTGGGGTCTTGGGCCGGGGGCCGGGGTTAATTCGTATAGCTTCCTTTGATGTAACTCGGGAAGTTTTTACAGCTTTACCCTAAAGAGTGTGCCATTTCTTAAAAGGCCGGCCGCGCATTCACTAGATCCCTGCAACGTCTATTGTCGGCGACTTCTCCTTTGGCACTGTATATCCTGCTCGTTTACCTCCTCGTCTGTGTTAAAATCCTTCCTTTTTCTTACCCTTATCCTGTCCTTCTCTTCCCATTTTTTCTCCTTTCCAAAAGGCTCCGTAAATCCCGGCATCACACCAGCAACCCTCTTGGCGCTATTTCGTATGGTTGCAGCATTTCTATAGAAACTTGTATTTTTCTGTATACGATTCGATATTTCAGAGCGAAGAGATGTACCTCTGCATCCAATCCGGCCGTAGATCGGACACCATCATGTTCCATCATCAGGGCGGTGTGGATGTTGGCGATGTTGATGCACTGGCCATCAGATTTGAAGTGAGAGTTCCATTATTAATGATGATCATATGATTTTTATTTTATAAACAGGCTCAAACATTAATTATAAAAGTCAGCGGAATGCTTAAGAATAAAAACAATAGTTATAAGAATATGACATTAAAAATATCAAGTTTAATTTGAATTAAGTTAAGTTCGTGATATTCGTGACGTAACTACTGAACCGATTTCGATGTAATTTTGTATGGACATAGGGTTGAGAGGTATAAAATTTCCACCAGAACTCCGTGTTTTAAAGGTTGAGATTTTCCAAAATCCTTTTGTATTTAAACCACGCGGACGAAGTCGCGGGAAAAAGCTACTAGTATTTAACATAACCCAAACGGATCTATCGGAGAAAAATTAGGTGTTATAACACCCTGGGAAGATTTAATCCCCCCCTTAAATTTTCCCTGGATAATAATACCTAAGGAATAATTTATCTTTCAGGTCCCCGTGGACACATTCCCGACTGGGGAGGAAATCGATCGGGTTCTGATGAAGAATGTTCAGTCGCCGGCTGTCAAACGGTAAGGTTTGACTGCTCGAATGTGTCGTTGGCCTATTTAAAATGGGGCTAGCGTCTAATATGTACAAACAAATGTGTTAAGTTAAAATGGTCTCATGGCGTCCAATCTAAGACCCACTTAATTCTAGACCTGTATATCTTTATATGTGATCCGCCCTATAGGTAACATACTTTGTCATAGTATATATTATATCGGCGCAACTACAACAATTAGTATTAAATTAACTGTAATAATTAAATTCTAATTGTTTAAAAACATAAGTTGGACACTTTCATGTTTATTATTTTATTTGTTAAACCTATACAGCTTATTCCAAAAAGCTTACACAACAAAAATGGATCAACAACAAAGCCAAAACAAGGTCAAAACATACAATCGAAAATAGACAACAACAAAAAAAACACGAACAGAAATAAAATTGAATAAAAATATACAAAGAACAAGTGCAGTATATTATGTAAAGAATGAGAATAGAAGTGTGTTTATTACGCTGTGAAATGTCATCGTTATTATTTCGATACGTGGTCTGTGAAATAAACACAAGTGCGGACTTGTCTGCATCATAATAGATGGATGCATTGTGACTCCACTACGGCTAATTGTGAAAATGAAACCTGGCAAATATCAGCGAAGTGTTGTTTTTACGAGTGGTGATGAATTACGAAAACCCTACGGAGACTCTTCTCATTTCAGTATCCTAACCACATTCATACTATCGCTGTACCGCGTGTTCGTCGACCTCTGCTTCACGTATATGGAGATCAACCCGATAGTTGTCACCAACGAGAGGATATACCTGTTGGACTTCATGTGCGCCAAGAACTGGGGTGACGTCACGTTCCCCCCACCATTTGGGAGGGATGCCTACCCGGAGGAGGCGCACATCGCCGATCTGGACGCGAAGAGTGGGGCCAGTTTGAAGGTTTGTTTTTGATAGTCATTTTTCAGGGCCAAAATACATACAAATACTATTTACTTAGATTTTTATACAAGAGCGATACAAAACAAGTCCGCTCGTCACAAGCTCTCGATAGTGAATGAACGCTCTTTTTTTTTTTTTTTTGAGTGGGATTCGCTGTTGGCCGTGAGGCCTTTACAGCTCAGCAAAGGGCTGGTTGGTGAGCGGGAGCTCGGCCGAGACTTAAAACTAAATAAAATGCCTTGACTAGCACAAGGGCGTCTCCTGTGAGACTCGAACCTCGGCTTGGGCCGTCAGGGCTGGGGACTGACCTGAAGGGCCTTATCTGGAACTCACAAAGTGTGAGCGAAGCTGAACAGGGACTCCGCCTTCGCCGGCGAAGGTGGTTTTTAAAACCTACATTTCTAATTGGAATTAGCCGCGCGGGCGGCGCAAATCTGTATCGAGCTAATGTGATGTGATCATCCGGATCGGTTTAAGGCGTGGCGTACCTTCTCGATAGTGAATGAACGCTCTGTACGAGCTCCGGTATTATATGCTGCGCCCCGACGGTGTAAGAGTTGGTGATAACGTCACTTTTGTGAAAATATATGTTATACCTAAACTCAAAATATCTTTATTCAAGTAGGTATTTATAAAATTGACAGTTTTTACACTACCACCGGTTCGGAAGGTAGTTAGACTCGATAAGTCTTTTAAAATAAACATTCAATACAAAATTATGTTACTTGCATGAAAAATTAAACTTAATTAAACTAAATATTCTTCAAGTGTATCCTGCTGGAGATCGAACCCGGTACCCTCAATTCGGAAGTCTGGTATAATTGGTTTTTTAATATTCCAGTTGACTGTTCTGAACAAATCTGGTCGCATATGGACCATGGTGGCCGGTGGTGGCGCGTCTGTTGTCTATACGGACACGGTGTGCGCGCTGGGCGGTGCCGCCGAGTTGGCCAATTACGGTGAATACTCTGGTGCCCCAACGGAGAGTCAGACAGCTGACTACGCGAAGACAATATTCAGTTTGATGTGCAGGGACAAGCATCCGAATGGCAAGGTAATGTTTGCCTGTATTTTGACTGCTATCAACAGGCATTGTTTTCTATTTCAAGAAATGCCTATTTTACTATAAATAGTATTAGTTTAAGTAACTGGCGCCATCTAGAAAAGCTTTAAGTGCCCCCCCCCCCCCTGTTAGTAAGAGAAGAGGAAGGAAATGAGAACTGGTAATGTCACCGCTTGGAACACGAGTACAAAAGAATAAATGCTTTGTCACGTAACGCAAGTGTTGCTGGACGTGCCTGTAAATTTACAGCCCCTTTAGATACAGCCTATTTTGCATTCGTTGACTAGCCATACATAAATTTACTGCCTTATGGTACAAAATCTCCGCATTGTCTTTGACCGGCCATAAACAATTTGCAGGTGTTGATTATCGGCGGTGGCATCGCAAACTTCACGAACGTGGCCGACACCTTCCGAGGCATCATCACAGCGATCGAGACGTACAAGGATGCGCTGATACAATACAACATTACATTATTCGTGAGACGTGGTGGACCCAACTATCAGGAGGGACTTAGGTATTCATTTTTTAATTTTATTTCTTTTCAAAGTCAAAGTCAAACAGTCTTATTCATAAAAAGTTATAGCACACTTTAAGTAGAACAAAATTGTATTCGTAAACACATTTTAGCACAAAACAATTCTATAAAGTTATACAGACCCGGAGTCTAGTTTAACAGTGTTATAATTATGGCCGACATCGAACAGCTGATTGTGACGAAGGTCTAAAACAAACCGGATCGAAGGACCATTTGTCTAAGGTTGAATATCGATGTAATAATTATAGATGTCGATACAACTCTGTCGATGTCTCATTATAGTGTACATTTGATATAATAATATGAGACGATAGAGCTTAGAAGAGTAATATATAAAAAAAAGTAAAAAAATAACTTACGTGTTTTCATTGCTTTCCTGCCAATTGTATGATTTAAGCAAAAGATAATAATTATATTTAAATAAAGTAATATAAAATAGAGTTAATTGATTTTTAATATTTTCAGACAAATGCGTGAAGTTGGTCATCGTCTGCGTATACCCATGTATGTGTTTGGGCCGGAGGCAAACATGACGACCATCGTCGGTTTGGCCCTGGGCCAAGGGCCCATCCCGCCTGACCATCAGTTGGATTACGCACCCAAGCAATTACCTAAACCCCAACCGGCTGTAAGTAATATTTTAATTCTATAGATATTTGTTTTTTTTAACCTAAGTTCTAGAACTACAAAGCTTGTAAAAAATAGTAATAAAAACTTAAACTAATTATGTACCACTGTGCGGTTCGAAGGACCAAACAGCTAAAGATCAATGTATAGGGACTTTCGAGTCCAAATCCATACTAAAATTATAAATGCCAAAGTAAGTGACTCTTTCACGGTTAAACTACTCAACCGATTTCGATAAAATTTAGTATAGCGATAGACTAAACTTTAGGAAAAGATATTGACTTTGTATCGCGAAAAAAGAGGTTGAAATAGGCTACAAAAGTTTGTATAAAATTTTCACCAGATCTCTGCCATTTATAAATAATAGCGGGCAAAAGGTAAATATATTTTGTGGGTTGTCTGGAAGAGATCGCTCAACCGATAAGGCCGCCAACAATGCTCCTACTATGTGTAAATAAACTAAACATGAGAATGCTTACAGCCCGCCCCGAAGATAGAGTTGCCGGAGCTGAGCAATTCGCTCCTGGACTTGGTGTGCTCCCAGGCTACGACCAGGATGGATCTGGGCCAGCAGGTGTCCACCGCTCGGCCGCTGTTCAGCGATCGCACCAAGGCCATCGTTTGGGGCATGCAGAATAGAGCCATACAGGTGTGTACAAATTATATATATATATATCAGCGCAAATATAACAATTAGTCTTTAAGTCGGTGGTGGTTAAACTGCGAAGTAGCCTTGGCCGCGACACTTTATTGGCTGCAATTTTTGGTTAAAACAAATGTGATATTTCCGAGCATTTGAGCCCAGAAAGGAAAAGTCTCCAAGCTGGCTACCAGGATAAAGTGTAGAGTGTTAGGCATTAAGTTCACCTGGATAAGGAGCATTTGAATAACCTTCGGTTATGATGAGCTCTATGAAGTCACGTCAAACACCAAAGTTTTCACCATTTACAACCAGAATGTGAGGTGGTTAAGAAGAAGGACCAACGAGCTTTATCTCAGTAGCGTTATGGTTACTACCAGACGTTTGATGCACTTAGACTCTGATGCTGAAGATTTGTGGATTATCCTTAAGCTTACAGTAGAACGGTCGTCGTCAAAATTTAAGTAATGTGTGGGTACACCACACAAATACCCTCTCTCCGGTCGACAAAGAGACAAAGGAGGAGAAGGAAAGAAAAAAGAAGCACAGTGTTATTTTGAAAAAGCTAATCATGCTGTTGCCTCGCTTGAGGATGTCTTAATTTTAGTTAACCTTTAAAAGACTTAGGAAGAAATTGGAGAAAAATGCAAATACTGAGAAATTCTGGCTGAAAGAACAAAGAAATTCTTTTGATAATTTAAAGCAAGTTTACTATATATATATATATAATTACAAAAATACAATCGTTGGGGTATTATGATGTCCGTGACAAAACTCGGGTGATAGCTGATGCAAGCCCAGTCGGATTGAGTGCTATCCTTGTCCAAATTGATGGACATGGACCACGCATGATTGCTTTTGGGTATCAAACCCTTACTGATTGTGAGCGAAGATATAGCCACACCGAGAAGGAGGCTTTGGCATATTTCTATTTGGTAAGGAATTTGACCTTGTCACGGATCACAAACTACTGGAGGTTCTATTTGAAAAGAAAACCAAACCATGTGCACGATATCGAAGCCAGGCTAAAGTAATATCGCTGACCCGTTGTCACGTCTTTGTAAATTGAACAACCATTCGGATGATGAAGATACGCAGGTGTCAGGTCAGGGTACCTTTGCGCGACCTCGGCCAATATCAATGAGCGATATTATAAATGCATCTGAGACTGATAGGGAAATTTCCACTGCTCACTCAGCCCACTCACACAGTAGGTCGAAGGTACGCTGCACGGCATCCTGTGCAGCTTCAAGGTCTTTGTCCGCAACCACGATACATGTGTCGTCTGCAAATTGGTATAGGGAGGACTCCCCTATGGCCTTGCGCATATCATTGCTGTACAATAGATATTCTGTAGGCCCGAGGACAGAGCCTTGCGCCGTGGCCTGTTCTGTTTGGAGGAAAGGGATCTATACAAATAACTGGGACGACTCCGTGAGAAGCTGTAATTTTTTTTTTGTAAAGCCGGGAAATGTTGCCATGAAGGGTCGAAGGTCTGGTGGCCACGCATCGACAAGGATGCAGACCTTTGCATGATTGTGCTTTGGTGGCTTTACCTAGCCCACCAGTGCCTATGAAGAGGCAAGAACTGCCTTTGGGACCATGGATAGATCCATCTAATGAATACCTTCTGGTTGTAATTGATTATAACAGTAGATATAAAGAAATAAAAGTGACCAAAACTATCTCAAGCGCCCAGATTATAAAAATTTTGAAGGAAATCTTTAGCAGGGTTTCCTGTTTCTATAACAGCCGATAACGAGAAACAGTTTGTAAGTGAAGAGTTCCGCGGATACTGTAGAGAATGCAATATTCGACTTTACAACACCGTCCCATATTGGCCATAGATGAACGGGGAAGTCGAACGACAGAATTGGGATATTTTAAAACGATTGCGTATCAATCAAGCAGAACGGAGAGACATGAAAGATTCTTATACGAATATTTGATGATGTACAATAGTACACCTCACACGGTGACTGGTCGAACACCATCAGAACTGTTTTTCCAACGACAAAATAGGGACAAAATTCCTATATTAGAGAATACAAATGAGAAGAAGGAAGATTTGGATGTGAGAGATAGGCACAGCATTCAAAAGGAAGTAGGCAAGGAATATGGGGACTGGAAGCGGAAAGCTATAGAGTCGGAAAGCCATGGACAAAGCCAATCAATTGGCACCAAATTATAACCCGACTCAGTATACCGTGGAAAGCACCAATGCAGGGGATTGTGTAGTAAGGAACGATGAGACGGGACAATCTTATCGAAGAAATGTCGTTCCCCTAAAGAAGGTCGAAGGGGAATAAAGCTGTAGTACCGGGAAAAGATGACGATGTAGTTGAAGGAGGTTCAGATAAATTATTAAGTGTGTAGTATTTATTATTTGTTAATTTGGTTCGTATACATATTATTAGTTAAATAAAAATAAAATAAAAATGTGTTATGGAAGGGATGTAACGTATGCGCTTGTTAGCGTTACATATATTTTGTCTAATATTTGTACTATTCTCTATATTAATCAACTATTTAGTACTTATATATCTCATTGCATTATTATATATTATGCTTAATTATCTATTGTCAGGATTATAATACATATATAATAGGCAATATCAACCAAAACACAGTAATCATTGTCATAACAGTTGTATTTACTAAAAGTAACTGTTTAATAATAATTTTACAAAAGTACAATCAAGGAATAACACTAACGTTTATCTCGTTTGCCAATCGGACCCAGAATGGCCGCTTACCACAGAAATGACAAAAGCTGTCGAACATTATTCAAAAATGCTTCTAATCAATTCATTTAACCAAAAGAGGTTCTAATGAATTTATTTCACAATATATATATATATATATAATATATATAACATCGTCATACTATATGTAACATCAGTATTAACCATATATGTTACAGTTCATATAACACGCTCATTCGCTGTCTCATTCACCCATACAGACAATCACTGTCTCGTTCGCACCGCGTCAGTTATACCAATGGGGTGAGTAGACTTGTTGGTAGTCTGTCCATTGAGTCCCTTGGTAATATGTATACATAATGATTTTAGTAAGTCTGTTAAAAATAGCCAAATCTACTAAGCTTAACTTTCATAGAGCACATTATTCTGTAATTAATGATCATTTGCAATGCGTCAATTGGCGAAACACGCTACCTGTTAATGGAGACATTGATGATATGGTTTCAGCGTTTTTTAACGAGATTGATAATATTGTTAAAGCTCACGTTCCTCGCACGAATATTTCGAATTCAAATTATCCACCGTGGTTTGATAAACTCATCATTAAATTACTTAAAGAGAAAGATAAAATTTGGAAAAAGTTTAGGAAATTTGGGAATCCCCGCGATGGTTTTGAGTTTTAGTTACTTCGTGCACGTTGCGATAAGTTAATCGGCATTAAATACAAAACGTACATAAATAGTGTGGAAAATGATGTAACTAAAAATATAAAATATTTTTGGAAATTCATTAAACGTCAAAGGAAAGAATCACATACAATACCGTAGGAAATGTATCGAGAAAGTAATAAAGCCACATAAATTTTGCTAATTTATTCGCGACATAGTTTAGTTCAGTGTTTGGTAGTGATATTTGCTCAATAATGTGCCATGTTGGATTTACTGAAAAGGATATAGAAAACAAAATCTAAGCGTTCTATAGGGTGCGGTCTTGATGGTATTCCACCTATTTTTATTATAAGCTGCTTCTCTTCTTTAACAGTACCTCTTAGCTTAATTTTTAATAAGTCATTAGGACTAGGCAAATTTTCTACATCGTGGATAATAGCAAGGATCATACGTGTATTTAAAAAGGGCAAGAAAAATATTGTTGCGAACTACAGAGCGATTTCTATTTTAAAGACTTTTAAGTGGGAGTGCCATGCTGTTACTTAGAGTTTCAGTCGGCCGGAGAAATACCACTCTCTCACAGAAAACCGGCGTGAAGTGATGCAATTGGACTTTGTTCATTTTGTACTCGCGTTTCGTTCGGTGAGTGAGATCTTCCGGTGACCATCTTTTTCCCCTTCCCTCGTCCCTCTCCCCTTTTCTTTAAAGGCCGGCAACGCACTCACGAGCTACCAGCCGCGTGAGTGTCTATGGGCGGTGGCTTCACCTTTATGGTGAGCCGCCTGCTCGTTTGCCCCCTCTTCTATAAAAAAAAAAAAAAGTTTTTTGAATCACTTCTGTGCCCTATACTGAAATCCCATAGTAGAGTTTTTATGGATGCTACTCAGCGTGGTTACTGTACCAAAAGATCTACTGATACCAATCTATTTGAGTATGTAAATTTATTGGCTAATTCCTTGGATAATAGAAAAGAGATCGACACCATTTATATGGACTTTTCTAGTGCTTTCGACAAAGTGAATCATAACGTGCTACTGAAGAAGGTAGTTCGCATATACGGTATCGGTGGGGTAATATTGAAATGGCTTAGCTCATACCGAACAGAGAGAACTCAGTATGTAGCAGTTGGTGGTGCGGTATCGCGATCCTATATCCACCTCAGGAGTTCCACAAGGTTCTCATCTGGGACCTGTTCTATTTACCTTGTTCATGAATGATGTAGGATTGGCTCTTTAACACAGCGATTTGTCTTTATATGCGGATGACATGAAAATCTTTAAAGAAATAAATAGCGCGCGAGATGTGGAAATGCTGGAAAGCGACATTTCTAACATAGAAAGATGGTGTAGTCACAATGGGATGGTTTTAAATACAACTAAATGCTAGCACATCACATTTACTAAAAAAAAAATACCCTTTCCCTCTAAATACGCTTTAAACGGGGGACCTTTGCGGCACGTCAAAGAGATAAGGGATCTGGGAGTTGTGCTCGATTGTAATTTAACATTTATACCCCACATCAATGAAATAATTGGGAGGGCATTTAGAATGCTTGGTTTCATAAAGCGTTCTACTAAATCATTTATTAATTCGTTGGTTCGTTCTGTTTTGGAATTCGGTAGTATTGCTTGGGACCCCATATATTCTGTCCATGAGCAGAGAATAGAGCGAATCAACCGGCATTTCACGAAACATCTGTGCAGTTTGAATAATAACATTAGCTGTAAGTCCGTTTATGAACAAAGACTGGACTTCTTTCATCTACAAACTCTTCGCAGTATTTAAACTCATTAACGGTACCATAGATATGCCAAGTATTTTGAAAAAAGTCGTTTTTTTAATAAATAGAAGCACTAGAGAACGATGTAATCTTTTTTATACCGAGGACAAACGTAGGTTGTCATCGATGAACTGTGTTCTGAGGACAAGCGACGCTGATCCATTTAGTGATTGTCTCTATGTCCTCAGACGTAAATTGTTGCAGACCTTGTTTCGCCAATAGACTCCAATTTAAGAAAGTTCATTTATTGTTTAATTTCTGTGTGTAGAGTTTTCTTTATTTTTTGTTTTATAGATGATTGTTTAGTTGTTTTTTAAAATTGTTCATTGTATACCTGTAATGCTGTGCATTTATGCACATACATGTCTTGTGTGTGTTTTTTTTGTAATTTGGTTCGGGTTGTGTTTGTATGTGTGTTGTTGGTGTGCCTTATTCAATAAATAAATACAATGTATATTCCATGTAACGTCAATCGATTTAACGACACAAAATTTAACGAAATTAATTGGTTTTGGTTGGTGTAACTTGTATTCCATAGAGTGATTTTTTTCTGTACATCTAACGCCCCTTCAGTGTCGTTATATAGAGTTTACACTATATATTTCGTTTATTAATGTTTTTTTGCCATTTTTTTCATTGATAATTTAAATTAATCTCTGATTTATAACTTTGCACTGACAGACAAAATGTTATTAAAAAAAAAACTAAAGTCTGCAACCTACACACAGTAGTTTAACAGATGTGTTGTCGGTACTTATAAAGTACCCACTTTTATATTTAAAAAAAATCGCAATGTTTTCCCTACCAGCACTGTATTACTTATCTAACTTTTTTTAATATATAAAATAGTCTCTTATTAAACTGTTAAATCTTTTTTTTTCAGGGAATGTTAGACTTTGACTACATATCGCGACGCGCGGAGCCGTCTGTCGTGGCCATTGTCTACCCATTCACAGCTGACCACAAGCAGAAATACTACTTCGGAAATAAGGAGGTTTTCATACCAGGTAATATTTATTTTAATATCAAAAAAATATTCATACAAGTAACTAAGGTACACTTATGAATCGTCAGCAAAATCAATTTCGACTCTACATTGCCAGTTCACAAATCAAGAGCGTAGAGCGGAAGAGAAGAACAATCCTTTCACGGTCATCCCTCTATCGTCAAAGACATTGAGAATTCATATCAAGTCGAGGCTTAGTAGACCTCTGTGGCCGTCCGTTTGATTCACGGGATTTTTACTTTTTTTTTTTAGAAATAAATTTGGTGAGAAAAGCACTTTTAGATGAAGCATTTTATAAATTGTCCGATTATTTTGATGATAAAAAAGTTTGGGAATGAATAAGCTCCAGCTCTTAGCTTTAAAAAGTGTACTGGGATCAATTCCAAAATTCGTGCTTCTTCTCAGCTTGGTCGCGTACGAACAGGCTCTGCATAATGCTCCTATGTACCTTAATGAATAAAGATATTTTCAATTTGATTGGCATTTTTATAAACTCAAACTTAAAATATCTTTATTCAAATAGGTCCTTATAAAGACACTTTTGAATCGTCATTAACACTACCATACAGAATGTTTGTTCAACACACCAACAGAAGAAAAAAAACAATAACAGACACATACACACCGATTACATCAAAAATATTTACAAATACTTAAATAAAATACATAAAAAAATGTTTATTTCAATAACATACAGGAACAATATTGAGAATGGGGTCTTACCTAGTATTAACACAAGTAAAACCATTAAAACTAAGACTCAACCTCGCACACTCACACACACAAAAAAACCATTGCACACACTAATACACACACACACTTAAATGCTCGTTCTTCACATAATATACTCCACTTTTTCATATGTATATACTAGCTTTCCGCCCGCGGCTTCGCCCACGTGTAATTTGGTTAAGTATATAGCGATTTTTAATGATCTCGACAGGGCTTTCTTTCACGGGCTAAAATCTTCTTACAATTGGAATTATACATAGCCTGTGTTACTCAGAGATGATGTAGCTTTACAGGATCGGATGATTCGGGGAAATCGAGGGCAACTTTCAAATTAACTTACAGGCAAATACTATTCTGACAATTTTATATTCTGATAGTCATCTTCTTATGTGGATGATCTGATGATGGAAGGTAAATCTCCTCAGCGGTTAAGAGTTGAAAGAAAATTCTTACGAAGTTATGAGTAGGAAATACGTACTTGTGAGGTTATTAGCTTGACCAAATAATAAAAGGTAAACCTCATTAATGTTATGGATGTAGGTGGAAAAATGGATGCGGACAAACGATAAACGTCTCTTCACTCGTTTCCTTTTACTTGTTTGTATAGGTAGTGTTCACTCAAAATAATCATAGGGTAAAACGTTAATGAAAGTTTGAAGTGCATGGTAGTCATTACACAATGGAGCATCTTAATATCGCGATGGATATATTTGGCCTAAGTAGAAGTTCTTTAAAAAAAACTAAGACTTAAGCTCGCACACTCACTCACACAGCAACACCATTGCACACACTGATACACACTCACACACTAAAATGTTCGTACTTTGTTCCACTTGTTCATGTGTATATTTATTTTTATTTATTTTTTTTCTGTTCGTGTTTTTTTGTTATTCTTTTTTCTGATCTTAGATTATATTTCCGGTTCTATTTTAACCTTATTTTGGCTTTATTTTTAATCTATTTTTATTAAATTTTTTGTGATAAGCTGTATAGGTTTAAGAAATAAAAATAATAATAATAATAATAATTTAGTTAATTTAATTTGAGCAAAATATAATAACAAACAAAATAATGGTGTGTGTGTGTTATGTTTAAATAGTCACACCCCAATACAATTATAAACATTCGACTAAGAATATATTGATACAAAATAAGTAACCGAACCGAAACCTTATTAAGGGCATTATTAAAACACGGAAACTATCAATAGTATTAAAGAACAATATCATTATTATTGGTTCAAAGGGAATTATGAACCCGAGATAGACTGTATGAGTGTTTGAAAATGTGTGAGAGTGTGTACAAACATGTTTGAAATTGTGTGGAGTGTGGATATGTGTTTTTTTTTGCCCGTTAATTTTCCATACACCTTTCGGTGACATTCAAAATTCTCGTCTCTCACCCAGTTTTCTGTGACATGGACGTGGCTATGAGGAAGCATCAGGAAGCCACCGTTCTCGTCAACTTTGCATCGCTGAGGTCCGCCTTCGACAGTACCATGCAGGTAATACATATATATATATATATATATATATATATATATATATATATATATACTTAGTCTTGCCATAAATATTGTTATAAAGAAAAGCACGATTTTTTTTTTATACGTAACATTTATTCCTTTCATAGTGAGTTAGTTTAATACATCAATATATAACTATTAAAAATATACAATGTTTATTCGAAGTGGTCTCCATTGGCTGCAATACAGTCTTTTAAACGTTGAGGCCAGTTATCAATAGCAGCACGAACTCTTTCTAGAGGAAAATTCTTCACTGCCAACCGAATGGATCGTTTTAGGGACTCCAAATTATCATGGCGTTTAGAGCAAGCCTTACTCTCTAAAACTGACCATAAATCATAATCCAATGGATTTAGGTCAGGACTTGACGACGGCCAGTTTTCAGTGCTGATAAAGTCCGGAACGTTAGTTTTCAACCAAGATTGGGTGGATCGAGCTCTATGACCCGGTGCCGAGTCTTGTTGAAAGCACCATTCTTTGTTATTGAACATGGTGTTAGTTAAAGGCTTAACTACCGTCTCAAGAATGGTATTTTGATAAACTTGTGCCGACGTTTTAATACCTTTTTCACAAAAATATGGCTCAGTCACCCCTTCATAGCTAACACCCCACCAAACCATCACTGAAGTGGGATAATGCCCACGTTGTACTCTGTTTACTAATTGCGAAGCTTCTTTAGAGCTTCCAGCATAAATACGGTCATTTTGTTTATTAAAATACTGCTCAATTGTAAAAATTTTCTCATCCGTAAACAAAATTTTTTTGTGACCACCCTATTCTTCTTTAAATTATCAGTTAAGAAGTGACCAGTACGTCTCTTATAGGCTGCAAGTCCTAAGTCATCTTTTAATATACGCGACATGGTTCTAGGAGCTATCTTCATCTCCCGAGATAAAATCTTTTGCTTACGGACAGGATTTCTTCGAATTCTTTCCCTAACTGCTTTAATCACCTTTTTCACACGAACGGTACGTGGACGGCCAGATCTTTTTCTGTCACAAACAGAGGAGGTATCATTGTACCTATCAATAGCCCGGTAAACAAACATTTGACTAATACCAAGCGGGTGGAGGGTTTTAAAAATTGCACTTTTCTCCATACCTACTTTATGTAAGGCAATCACAGCGATTCGGTTCTCTTTATCACCCCACTCCATTTTAATATAACAAAATATTTAACAATATAATGGCGCGAAAATAAGAAAACACATCAAGCAATCATATAAAAATGACAGATTCCAAATTCAAACGTAATATTTTCTTTTTTTGAATAGTAACAGTATTTATGGCCAGACTAAGTATAAGCTACATTCTGAGGTACTTGAAACTTACAGCAGAGGTAGAAGATTTATTCACTAATGTCCGTCCGGAACGGCTTCGTAAACAATACTAATGTTCTCTTCTATATTTTAATAATTTTTCACCGTATTATTGTGATAGATCGTTCCGTGGAAAGATCTATTGCGTAGTGCGTTTTGTTTATTTGTATTTTATTTTTTATTTCTTAAACCTGTATAGATTTAAAAGCTGTATAGCTTATTACAAAAAGTTTACACAATAAAAATAGATAAAAAATAAAGCCAAACTAAGGTTAAAACATAGAACCGGAAATAGAATCTAAGATCAGAAAAAACAACAAAAAAAAACACGAACAGAAAAAATTAATAAAAATTGAAGAGCAGACCAGAGATCATTTAATTCAGACAAAAGTTTGCATGGCTAATATTTCTAAAGGCTTATACCATTGATAATGTTATGATATTTTATGGTAATTATATATGTGAAACTACCTCTCTAACTACTGAAGGTTGGCAAAGCTTGGTAGCATATTCCATATTCCGGTCCATGATTTTTTTTTTGCCAACTTTCCTTTCACCAGCCATCCATTTGCATCAAGCATGCCAAAGAGCATGGCCGATGCATGATACTATGTTGACAGTGCAATGACGTCGTAAATAAAGCTGATGAATATATTGACGTATATTTTTAACCCACACCATTATTCCGACGTGTTATAATGGCCGGCCTATTATTTAATATTCTTTTTATAACACAATTTTCATACGTTCTCATGTTATTGTGTATTTATTTATTTCATTAAATCTGTCCACCAAACATCTCATGTGCTAAATATATTAACAAAACAAGAAACACAAGATAATTCACAAAACAATTATATGGTAACTTTAAACACATAGGAGATAAAACATAAATGCAACCACAATTAAGTTTTTTTTTTATGGTATTTATAATGCCTCCACGAAAGGTGGACCCAGTCGTCCACATTCACAATACTATTAGTAAAGTCGACATAACCTGTTTGCAGGACCGTTAAACGATTTGCATAGACGAGACGTGGTCATATAAAAATGTCTGTTATGTATGTACGTAATAGTTTTGCTCTTCGTTTTGCGATAAATCACGTTATTAACATATATTTTTTTTAAAAAGTGTGACTTTACGTTGTTTTACTGAGCATACATTCCAACACTTCTATATTGGTTATCGTTAAGGGTATTTTGGTTGAAAAGGGCATACTATACCGTAAACGAATATTTAGAGGACAAAGATCCCATTAATGTGTCGGCAATTGGCTCAGCATCGGGACAGTTCAATTCTTGAGTAGCCTCACAATGCTTTAGTTATTTTAATTGTCAGTAACACAATTTTGTATTAATTGTTTATTTTAAAAGAGCAGCTATCGAGTTTCTTGCCGGTATATGCCTTCCGAGCCGGTGGTAGTGTTAATGACGATTCAAAAGTGTCTTTATAAAGACCTACTTGAATAAAGATATTTTGAGTTTGAGTTTATCTTCTGAACAAAACTTATGTCCAACATACGAATGAACAGTGTTATTAGCATGACGTCATACACCATAGCAACCTATCCCAAGAGCACCACATAATCTTACATCCAGCATTGATTACATTGATCCCAGGATCGAGCCAATCAACGCAGAGGATCCGGAAGGCAACGTGAAGAAGCTCAACGTGTATGTTGGTGGAGGGTCCCTTATTCACCCGAGTGTTGTTTTAACTGCTGCGCACTATGTTGCCGTGCCTAAAGCATTCAAAGTGAGAGCTGGGGAATGGGATACCCAGACCACAAAAGAAATATACCCTTACCGAGACAGGGATGTCACCGAGGTCACTATTCACAAGGACTTTAATAAGAGTAAGTGGTTATTTTATTAATGGCAGAAAATTGGCAAAGTCTTTTCTTTCAGTCTCTTCTCCAACATTGATTCGTTCCAAGTTTTGGGTTAAAAGCGCACAGGGATTGATTATTAAGGAGCCACCTGGCAGTCAGTACTCGTGATCCAAGTGGTAAGATCCAAAGTATCCAAAGAAAAACCCATATTAGGTACTTTGCCACAGGGTGCAGGTTTTTAAAAAAAATATCGTGTTTTTTGTGTTATTTAAACATAATGGATATAAAAATATGAAAGTTAATCAGAATCCTGAGAACAAGACTATAATGTAATGATTTGAAACACTGACCGAGATTTTATATGGTATATTTTTTTTCCAGACAATCTCTTCTATGACATCGCTCTCCTGTTCCTTGCAAGTCCAATGGAGTATGCGCTTAATGTTGGTGTGGTCTGCCTTCCACCACCAAGGGAACGAACGATGGCTGGAACTCAATGCTTAGCATCCGGATGGGGCAAGGACAAATTCGGTAAAGAGGGACGCTATCAAGTTATTTTGAAAAAGGTCAGTTCACCGACACAACTCTCTCTGTCCACCGACTGTACTGACGTTTTAAGTGATGTTTTGCTGACGTTTTAACTGACGTTTTAACTGAGGTTTTACTGACGTTTTAACGGATGTTTTAACTGATATTTTAACTGATGTTTAACTGATATTTTAACTGATGTTTACTAACGTTTTAACTGATGTTTTAACTGACGTTTTAACTGATATTTTACTGACGTTTTAACTGAGGTTTAACTGATATTTTAACTGACGTTTCACTAATGTTTAACTAATATTTTAACTGATGTTTTACCGATGTTTTAACTGATATTTTACTGATGTGTTATGATATTTTTACTGATATTTTGCTGACGTTTTAACTGATATTTTAACTGACGTTTCACTGGTGTTTAACTGATATTTTACTGATGTGTTAACTGATGTTTTACTGATATTTTAACTGACGTTTCACTGATGTGTAACTGATATTTTTACAGATGTTTTACAGACGTTTAAACTGATATTTTACTAATGTTTTAACTGATGTTCTATGACTACTTCAATCCCATCAACTATAGTCTATGCCCATCCCCATTCATAATATTAGTATGAATATAGTAATCCTTATCTCAAAAATGACCGTATTTTCTCTCAGGTGGAGGTACCAGTGGTCGACAGACGCCAATGCCAGACGGCATTACGAAAAACACGATTGGGACATTTCTTTGAGCTACACACGTCGTTCATGTGCGCCGGTGGTGTGAACGGTATGGACACGTGCAAGGGTGATGGTGGATCGCCACTTGTTTGCCCAATACCGGTAAGGGTCTATCTTATTATTATTGCTTTAAACAATAACACAATACAATTATGATAGAAATAAAAACGAGACATTTATTACATCTGTCCCCAAACATCTTATGTGCTAGATATATTAACAAACAATAAACTTATGAGATAATAAAACAAGGTATACATACAAAACAATTATATGGGACCTTGAAACATAATACAATATATATAATAATACAAACAAGATACAACACACAATATATCTTCTCATGCTCTCAGACGCTTAACTAATTTTCTTCCTATCCGTACCAAAATCCTTCTTTCTCACTCACTTCTTCTACCCATCTTAGACTATGCCGATTCCTGTTACCCCGACGCTTACAAAATCTCTGTATCAGATTCATCTTTGGCCTAAGGAAATTCGACCACATCTCATCCTACCGACAGCAGCTAGGCTGGTTGCCCATACGGCTTCGCAGGGATTCCCACATCCTCCACCTCTTATACACTATCCTCTTCAGTCCTCAAACTCCGTCCTACCTCAAAAATCGTTTCAAATTTATGGGTCCCTACATATCCTCGAAATTCCACCCCACCACTCCTCCTTTTACGGAAACTCCTTCACAGTGTCCGCTATAAAGCTTTGGAACTCACTTCCCGATCCTATTCGATCAGCCTCCTCACTATCATCTTTCAAATCACTTCTTCGTAAACATTTCTTGTCTTCAATATAATTATTTGTAATTCTAGATTTAAATTAGCATATTTTTCGCTTTTCTTATTTTAATGTATGTTGTGTATTCTTTTATCGTGTGGGTTGTCTGGAAGAGATCGCTTATTAGCGATAAGGCCGCCCGTTGCTCTTATATGTTCTTACATCTGTTAATGTCATTTGCTTCTAGTGTTTAAGTGCGATAAAGTGTTAAATAAATAAATAATAATAAATATAAAAATGTAAGCCAAAAATAACAAGAATTTGACTAAGTGAGTGACGAGCATTAAAGTGAGTTTGTGTAGTGTGTGTTCATGTATCTTAAAGTGTTATTTTGTGAAAACTAAACTGAGTCTAAATGGGAGTACTCCAAATGAGATGAAAAAGTGTCGTGGACATTGGAATCCACAAGTAACGGTTAACACACACTTAAATTATATACACACAATATATTATATGTTATTTATTTATTCACACTTTATTGCAATAACACGGTAGAAGCAAAAGACGTTAATAGATGTTAGTACATGTAAGAGCAACGGGCAGCCTTATCCGCTAATGAGCGATCTCTTCCAGACAAACCACGTGATATTAATTATTATCATTTAGATTGTTAGCCTATTGAGGCTCAATTGTTTTTCGTCATTTTCTTCCCTTGGCTTTGGTTTCATTTGTACATGTATAAGAAGCTTCTTTATTTCTGTCAAATGTCTTTAACTTTTTTTTTTCTTGTGCTGTTCGGTTTGCGTCGATAAATAGTCAAATTGGCGGGAAAAGTGTGGCGCCTTGAGTCCACAGACTAACAGTCACAGTGCATTGCACAGATGACGTTTAAGCAAAAGTTGTTGTATTATAGTGTGCTCTTTCTTTCATTCATGTGGTTCCATTTAAATTTCAGTACGAGAAGGACAGATATATGCAGAGCGGTATCGTCGCGTGGGGTGTTGGTTGTGGCGAGGATGGTACACCAGGTGTATACGTGGACGTGGCCAACCTTCGCAACTGGATCGACGAGAAAATGGCCGGAAAGGGTTTTGACACCAAAATATATACATATTGAGATTGAATAAATAAATTTAGTTATATTGTGTGTGATTTAAGCCATTTTTTTTAGTATTCATTCCCAAACTTTTTCATCGTCAAAATAATCTGACAATTTATAAAATGCTTTTTCTTAAAGCTTGCTTAGTTACTTTTTTACATTTTCTTACTGTCAAAATCAACAAATTGTTTGGGATTTTTAAATGAATTACCAACTTTATGGAGGTCAATAGTGGGAACAGCTTATCCATATTTCTCGTATTGAGGCTATGATAATCGCAATATTTTTGTGCAAATTCATCAAGTTCTCAAGGATTTACTGGCTAGGTATCAAAACTATCCCGAAACATGTGCTTAATATACAAAAATAGGATAATTAAAACATAAAAAAAACAAAACAATTTAAAAATGTATCGTAACCGGTCAAAAAAAGTTCGACACAAACTGTCTACCACGTGCAAAAATGTGTGTGTCTCATATTCACAATACACATTGACACACAGCCGGAGTCGCGGCTTGATCCTAATCGATAGAATCGTTCGTTGCGTTCACCTGTTGCGGTGGGGGGAGGGGAGGCAATTTGAAAATCGAACGATTGTGTTACAAATGTATGCGCGCGCGTAGATTTGCGTGCCTCAATCGCGCCAGTCGATCGCCGGAGTCATATATAAGTTATGTATAAATAGCAAATTATTAATTAGCAAAATATTAATTGTATACTCCCGCCCGCAGATTCGTGTACTTTTTTTTGTAACGCGTTTTGACCAAAAAAGACGTACATTTGTTTTTTGTATGACTGAGTTTAGAAAGCAATAACTTAAACGATAGTTATTTAATCAACCGGCCAACTGATAATATTTATTGCTCTCCCGTCACGACTAACAATTATATATATTTAATCCACAACACAAAATATAGGGAAAGTACAAAACCTATCAAAATAAAAAAAAAATCTTTATTCATATAGTCTGTCCTTAGATATATTTGGCCTAAGTAGAAATATTTGAAAAAAAAAAACTAAGACTCAACCTCGCACACTCACTCACACAGCAACACCATTGCACACACACACTTAAATGCTCGTTCTTCATATAATATACTCCACTTGTTCATATGTATATTTTTAATTTTTTTTTTTTTCGTGTTTCCTTTTATAATTTTTTTTTCTGATCTTAGATTTTATTCCGGTTCTATGTTTTAACCTTATTTTGGCTTTATTTTCAATCTATTTTTATAGTGTAAACTTTTATAGGTTTAGGAAATAAAAAATAAAATAAAATATGGCACACTTATGAATCGTCAAAAAAAAAACAAAAACTTATAAAAAAAATGACTACTAAAACACACACTTTGGTAATTGTCAAAATATTTCGTCACAATCAGCTGTTTGATGTCGGCCATATTCATAACGAAGTTTAAGTAGGGTCCGGACCTCTAGAACATTATTTTTTTTCGAGTGATGTGCTAACCGCCCATGGGCACCTGCTAAGCTTTATAGAACAGTTTTGCGCGTTTACGAATATAAATTTTTGACAATCCCAATTAAACTGTGCTATAACTTTTAATTAATAATACCGAAAATTAAGTTTACGAATAAGCTAGATTTAAATAGATTACGATTAATGTCAGAAAACTAAAAAAATAAATAAAAAGATTTGGTCGCCTTGGCAATTTCCTCGCTGTTGTGTCGTATACGCTGAGCGAGAAAAGCACCAGCTCTTGTTTCACCTACTTGATTCCTCAATAAGCGACTTGTGCCCCAAGGTCCATGTCCCCAAAGTTAACAATATCAAAGTTGGCGGAATGACTTTGGTACTTTGACCCTATTTCTGCCTGAAAATCCCGTAATTTAGTTCCAATATACCGTTCTAACCGAATACCGGATTCGTTAAGGCCGAAGTTCGGTTGTGCCGAATGTAAAACGAAGTTCGGCATTCCTACCATTAACAATACGGTAACATGTGTGTCAATGCGACCTCAGAGATCACCTTTCACTTGTAATTTTGTGGCCAACTCGAGGTTTTAATGTTTTATTGTGTAATTTATAACGTCCCAGTTGTTGGCAGAATCAATACTGATTTGATATTGATTTAGTCACAACTAAAACAGATATCGGTTAGCGTTTTTGGGATTCATAAGGTGATTATTGATTTAAAAAGTAGAGGGGGGTGAACGAGTGGGGGGTGACATCAAAACACCTTTTTTTATTAAATGTCCTGACGCCTGCATTTTATATATTTTTACCAAAAAATGATTTTTATATCTCATGTGTCGTGTTCTTTTTAACTGTTAAAAATCACTTCTGGTCATTGATATACTCTGTGGCATAGTAATTAATATCTATCTATATATATATAGTCTATGTCATAATCGAAGGATATTTTTTTTGAAATTGGTTTTATTTAGGTTTTTTTTTTTAAATTTGCCTTATATTTATAGATATATACTCTTGTAATGTTTATTTATAGTTTCAATGGTATCTGTTAGCTTAACACTACGTATAGATTCTGGTATGTATGAGAAACTATTGTAACGATATAACGGAATGTATATTCAGTCTATAACGATTAAGAATCAGAGAATTCTTAGAGAAGACGTAAAATAATCTGAAATTTAATCAGGGGTACGTAAAAAGTGCAAGAATAGTATGTTTTTAGTTTTGCAAGATAAGATTTGAAAAAAAATATTATGATATATAGATACTACATGTAATATGACTTGCTTATATTTCCATGTCATATATCACTCACACGTACGTGTATTGTTATATAAATTATATTAAATAGGGAGTATTTATATGTAACATTGTATAATTATATATTATGCTTAATTATCGTGTTGTGAGGATTGTAATGACAAATGTATTGTTTTAATTTGTAGCAAATTGTTTTGCACACAAATGTGGTTAGCTTAAATTTTGCCCTAAAATAAAAATTTAAGAATTTATAAGCTAAAAAGTATGTTTTTTTCTATACAAACAATTCTTTAATACACAAAACACAAGATACATTAAATTAAGTAAAACAGGGAAAACGAGCTAAGTTAAATCCAATAATATAAATAACCCAATATAAGTCCCAAATATAAGAGACACACTCATTCCGGGTCCGACAGCCGTCCAGTGCGGTTGTGTTGCGCAGTTGCTCCCGCTACTTGACTTGTCGAGTGGCGTGTTCAATTGTTCAGTGCTTGAGCGCTGGGTGGTTATCAACTCTGAATTTTTTATTCTAGCCCGACGCAAGCTGCACCGAGGTCTCCCCGTCTGCCAGGTTCCTGGCGTTCGAGCGGCATCCGAGCAGCAGTGAAGGACTGCAGTTTATGATTAACGCGGGTTTACCTGCGGTCGATTTTCCAACCACCTAACGGTGCCAAACGGTTGGGATCGATTAACGCTTAGGCGGGAGTGTTGTTCGAGGGCAGCACCCGTGCCTTTTTCAAGGCGCGTTAACCTCGCCTGCTTCCATCAAGTCCCTGTGTGTGGGCGGAGCCTCTCAGTAGGCATTGCCACGGGGCGTAGGTACTCCAACTGCGCTCTAGCCACCGTCTGCACACACAGGGTCCACTGTTGGACGGGTCCCAGTCGCACATCCGTGGGGGTTCAGCCATCACGACCCCCCCACGGGCCGGTTAGGTCAGCGACACAAAAAGTCTCGTCCGCTATCACCAGCGAAGACTTTACACCTAGGGAATACATAGCTTAGGTACACACACGTAGTTTTAGGTACACACTGCCAAGCTGCGGGCCTTAAGCTTCGCAGATGGCGGACACCGAACGCCCTCCCGACTACGACTATGCAGCGGAAGACGACAGTGAGGTAGAAGACCTCAACGCCGAGCTCGCGCGGCACTACAGGCGGTTCTACGTCTTCGTGCAGCGACGACACCCGGCGACCGTCCGCCTTTGGAACAGCCGGTCTCCCCTGGGATCGCGGTCGCCGTCTCCCCCGCGTTCCCCGACCCCAGAGCCAGAACCTATGCAGCTCGGACCTGCATACGCTTCCGCGCAAGCACTCCTCGCGCGCGACTCCCTCCCCCCGGCCCCCGCGCAGGCCTCGCGCAATAATCTTGAATTGTTGGTCCCCGCGAAGACCGAAATAACCGAACCCTCTGCGGCCTCCGCGCAGGCCCCGTGCTCTTTGATCCCCGAAATTCCCTCCGGCAGGGAATCGCGTAAAAGCAAGAGAACGCTCGACAGTGACGACGACCAATCAGAGGCCGGGCGCTCAGTCGCCATGTCATGTCAGTCCGCAGCGTCTTCAGACACTGACTCCGATTCCGACGGTTTCAAGACCGTACAAAACCGAAAAAACAAGAAGAGGCGTGCTGCCAACACCCCTCTCGACCCTCCTCCTAAACGGAACACGCACCCAGCTTCCCAGCAGGCTGCGGGTTCGAACACCGCGCCATCTCCCGCCCCTTATCCCAAGCCCGCGAAACAAGATCGCACTAAAGCCCCTCCCCCAGTTTACGTCAGGGACAAAAGTATTTGGCCCTCTCTGTCCGCCTTGATGGACAAAAAGTCCATCACATACAAGGCGAAAACACTGCGCGACAACATCTGCGTGCAAGTGTACGACCCCGCCCACCACCGTTTTTTAACCTCGTACCTTCGCTCAGAAGGCATAGGAGGCCACACGTTCCCTCTTCCCGAGGAACGAGTCCTTAGAGTCGTGATCCGAGGCATCCCCAAGGAGATCGACTCTTCTACCGTTCAATCGGATCTATTAAATCAGGGATACCCCGTGAAGGAGGTATTCCGAATGTTACACCGCAGCTCAAAGCAGGAATACGACATGGTTCTTGTCGTCCTAGAGCTTTCAGCGCGCGGCAAAAAGATATTCAACCTCAGTGAGTGTTGTAAACTCTCTGGGCTCAAGGTGGAAACACCTATCAAGCACTCATACACCAGACAGTGTCACCGCTGTCAGTTGTACGGGCACGCGGCGCGTAATTGTTTTGCGCGTGCGCGTTGCGTTAAGTGCCTAGGTGATCACGGGACCGCCGACTGCACACGGACACTGCCATGCGCCGAGCCGCCTTCCTGCGTGCTTTGCGGGCAACAGGGCCACCCCGCGAGTTATCGCGGCTGCCCTAGGGCCCCCAAGACGAGCGGAAAGGGAAGCAAGCGCGTGCCAAGGTCCGGTGCAGAGAAGCGTCCTCCCGCGCCCCCCAAGGAAACTTACGTCCCAGCCCCCCCTCCCACTATCAACCCGTGGAAAGCTCCACAAAATTCGGCGGAAGTGCCTCCCACTAACCCGTCATTGCCGGCGGAGCCCATAAAACCTATTCCATCCCTTATGAGTATCCCAATAAGGAAACCCGGCCCTCAGATGCCCCTCCCCCCCGCCACTGCGACGACGCTTACGGCTCACGCCAGCGAAGTCCGCAGTGCGGTGCACCTAGCCCTCAGTGTCATAGACGCTGTAGACATCGACGCCCTGCTAGCGTTTAAACACTCGTACAGTGCGGCTGACAGTGTTGACGCGAAGCTAGGTATAATAATAGAAAACGCCGGACTCCTTAGTGCAGTCCGGAAGTTTGCTAGGCCATCGTAAGGCCTAGTCGCGACATAATTACACAGGTACGCCACGCCTTAAACCGATCCGGATGATCACATCACATTAGCTAGATACAGATTTGCGCCGCCCGCGCGGCTAATTCCAATTAGAAATGTAGGTTTTAAAAACCGCCTTCGCCGGCGAAGGCGGAGTCCCTGTTCAGCTTCGCTCACACTTTGTGAGTTCCAGATAAGGCCCTTCAGGTCAGTCCCCAGCCCTGACGGCCCAAGCCGAGGTTCGAGTCTCACAGGAGACGCCCTTGTGCTAGTCAAGGCATTTTATTTAGTTTTAAGTCTCGGCCGAGCTCCCGCTCGCCAACCAGCCCTTTGCTGAGCTGTAAAGGCCTCACGGCCAACAGCGAGATCCCACTCCCAAAAAAAAAAAAAAAAATGACGCGGCTCTCGTGCGATGCCACACCATCGCTAACGACCAATCAGCGTCGAGATGTCCACGCGAGTGGCTTGTGATTTGAATTTCGAATCGAGTTTAATGCTTTTTTTTCTCGTTGCCAGCTCGCGAACGCGCGAATTGGCGGGGATATTTAAATTGTGAATTATGTGTGATTTGTTTGAATTTAGAATTTAAAATTGTAACCACAGATAAGCACGCCAATGATTATAGTTTTTTTCGTTTCGGTAATTCGAATTTGGAATTACGTTTTAAAACTATTAAACCTTTTTGTTTAAATTTCCAAGGTACTATACGTAATCTGTGTTTAACTATTTGAATTAGGAATATCACACCTCAAGACAAACAAGCGAATGGCTTGGCCATTTGAATATGTCTATATGAGATTAACATCTAATCTAATATATAAAATTCTCCTGTCACAGTTTTCGTTCCCTTACTCCTCCGAAACGGGTTGACCGATTCTCCTGAAATTTTTTGAGCATATTGAGTAGGTCTGAGAATCGGCCACATTTTTAAAAAAAAAATTTTTGCAAAGTGACGTTTGTCGGGATCAGCTAGTTATGAAATAAATATGACCGGACTATTTAAATTTAAGCATTACGTGTGTTTTTTTCTTCGATAAAATCGTACACGAACGAAGATGTCAGATTATGTCACTTGTTAGTCTAAAAAATCGATTGTCAGCTAAATGACGCTATTTTATGTAAATTATTTTATTGTTAATATAATCACGAAACATTTTTACCAAGAAAATATCTCAGCCAAGGTGGTCACGCTTTGGTCATCAAGTTAATTTTAAGCAAATCATAATTATTAATGAGATTTTTACGCCTCGGGTGGCAGTGAAGGTTCCATATAAATTAAAAGTATCATTATTCGCAGTTCGTAACATTCTATATTCAAATTTATAAATTTTTGACATATATATTGTCTATGTGATATTGGATCTGTGAACCCCGATTTTTCCCGCCATTACACGATCGCCTTTTAAAGAGTTTAAAATATTTTATTTCAACAATTAGTTCGAACCAGTTTCAACCATGTTTTATAGGAGAATGTTTATTTATTGTGTGTGTTGCCTCTGTTTAATAAAAAAAACACTACTACAGCAACGAAAAGGATTTATTCAAATTAAATAATGTATGTAAGAAATTACTGTTGCTAATAATATTTATGGACTTTTTTTTGGTTTGCAATAATGAAAATTATTATTATTTAACTTAATGTGCGGCTATTAATTTATCTTTTCCACATAAAAACGTATCGGTTGTGTACCTACGTTAGTAAATTTTCTTATTCCGGGTTCCAAAATGGACTTAAAAACAAACTCTGGTTAACTAACTGATCTCTCTGATAACTGATATCTGAATCTGATCATTGTGTTACAAATGTAATGTCCTTATCACAAGGGTGATTCTCAAGGTTTTTTTATCGTTCTAATAGTCCATTTAATAATAGGTCTTGTTCATACATTTTTCCTAAAGGTTTAGGATTTGTATTGTCTTAAGGTACGGCCTCGTGGATGCCGTTTTAAATTTCCGGCTACTGAATTGTATGGGGGACTTTGCGGGACATTTAAAATGGGATCACGACCGTCGACGGGCATGCATGTGGCCGTACCCTTAGAGTCATTGCAAATCCTGTCTTTTCAGCCTGAGTATCCACTGAGTGGGTGTATTGATAACTATTTTTTTTAAATGTTATCCTACTTAAGACTAAGTAATTATAAATAAATAAAAAAAATCCTCATTCATATAGGGTACACGTATGAATCGTCAAAGAACTAAATGTTTTGAAAAAAATTACTTTGCTTCAGAATCTATATTAAATAAAAACAATAAAATATGTTTTAACTAAATCAAATGTTTAATTTACGACTAAAATAACATATTTAGATAACAAATAACAATTAAACTGAACATTCTTAATATTAACCAAATTCTTCATCAAAAAAATAATAATAAAAATTAAATATGTTTATAAATTTGATTTGTTGCAGAACGACTCAAACGACCCTATGACGCATTTCGATTGCTTCGCATAAGTTTTTTTTTTGTAATTCACAATGTCTTCGAAGGCCATTTACGAAGTACAGGGAAAGGATCTGATCAACAGGTAATTAATTGGTGTGTGTGGGGTGTGGATTTGTCTTGACATAGATTTATGGTACAGAATAGATGTCGCCTCGCGATGCACTCGGCAATTTGTCGCATGTATAAGTTAATATCTCTTTAGTAAGATACATGGCACCATTTTAAGCAACTTAAATCTAGACTTTAAGCGTCCAATTTGAGATGTGGCAAGAAACTCCCAGTACTCTTTGAAGCAGATGCTGGAGCATATTCATTCCTAAACTTTATCATCGTCAAAATAATCAGATCTAATTTATAAAAAAGCTTGTTTTTAACAACTTTTTTAAACTTTCTTACTGACAGAGTCAACAAATCGTTTGGGACTTTGTAACAGAGGCGTACTCCTTTAAAAGAGCTAAGCATTAATTTAAATTCAATTTTTGTACTATTAAATATTGAGGTTTTAACAATAAAATTGTGTTTTTTTGTATACGCATGCTCTCTCCTCATACTAAGGGTTGCCTGGATGCGACGCCGTCCGTTGCTCTAAATATTTGTTGGACTATTTAAAGTCGTTTACTGATATCTTTCTATTGAATAGTCGCTTTAAGTGTGTAAAACATGGTATGGGAAATATAAAACGGTGGGTACTTTCAATTCTCCAGGATATACCAGCTGGCACAGCGCTGGTGCCATGTTGGTACGCTGTCTTCGAGCAGGGCACAATTTGGGAGGATGAACTCGGAAGGAATCCGTGGCTTAGCAAAGAAGTGAGTTTTTTTTGTTAAAATTCAAACGGTTACCCCGTTTGAATTTTTTATTGACTACCAAACTGACTAATCGGTTTTAGCGACTATAATTAAATATATTATTATTTTTAAGATACTTAAACTAACTATAGTTAGTACAATTTTATGGCGTTATACGGAGATAAGAAACTCAGAACGGAATACAAGCTAAACAAAACAAAGCCATTTTGACGCTTAAGAGAGTTTGTCGTCAAATAGATTGACGTTAAATGGAGTTTACACTGTAACGGAGAAAATAAAGAGTTTACCTTCGCGTCTTTTTCGTTAGTTAAGAAAAGCATACATAATTAAAATAGTACATTCATACAGACATACACCACACTAAGATGTAATAGTATATTCTTAATATGTTCCAAAAAGATATGACACATATATAAAAAAAAACATACAGCATTGACGCGCACACTGTTATCCCGTGATCAAATCCCGTGCGTGTGTATATGTGTGTGTATGTGTCTGATCACCACACCGCACTTCCAGCAACTCGTTGTCAAGCCCGACCAGTTGATCAAGCGTCGTGGCAAATTGGGTCTCGTCGGCGTGAACAAGAATGCGGCTGAAGTGCGCAAATGGATCAGCGAACATTGCGGCAAGGAGCAGCAGGTCGGCGCCGCCGTCGGGAAACTGCGTCGCTTTGTCGTCGAGCCCTTCGTTAAACATACACCGGTGAGTTTACGTTACGCGCTACAGCACATGGGTCCCGGGCCTTGGGATCTTGGGCCGGGGGCCGGGGTTAATTCGTATAGCTTCCTTTGATGTAACTCGGGAAGTTTTTACAGCTTTACCCTAAAGAGTGTGCCATTTCTTAAAAGGCCGGCCGCGCATTCACTAGATCCCTGCAACGTCTATTGTCGGCGACTTCTCCTTTGGCACTGTATATCCTGCTCGTTTACCTCCTCGTCTGTGTTAAAATCCTTCCTTTTTCTTACCCTTATCCTGTCCTTCTCTTCCCATTTTTTCTCCTTTCCAAAAGGCTCCGTAAATCCCGGCATCACACCAGCAACCCTCTTGGCGCTATTTCGTATGGTTGCAGCATTTCTATAGAAACTTGTATTTTTCTGTATACGATTCGATATTTCAGAGCGAAGAGATGTACCTCTGCATCCAATCCGGCCGTAGATCGGACACCATCATGTTCCATCATCAGGGCGGTGTGGATGTTGGCGATGTCGATGCACTGGCCATCAGATTTGAAGTGAGAGTTCCATTATTAATGATGATCATATGATTTTTATTTTATAAACAGGCTCAAACATTAATTATAAAAGTCAGCGGAACGCTTAAGAATAACAACAATAGTTAGAAGAATATGACATTAAAAATTTCAAGTTTAATTTTTGGAAGTTCGTGATATTCGTGACGTAACTACTGAACCGATTTCGATGTAATTTTGTATGGACATAGGGTTGAGAGGTATAAAATTTCCACCAGAACTCCGTGTTTTAAAGGTTGAGATTTTCCAAAATCCTTTTGTATTTAAACCACGCGGACGAAGTCGCGGGAAAAAGCTACTAGTATTTATCATAACCCAAACGGATCTATCGGAGAAAAATTAGGTATTATAACACCCTGGGAAGATTTAATCCCCCCCTTAAATTTTCCCTGGATAATAATACCTAAGGAATAATTTATCTTTCAGGTCCCCGTGGACACATTCCCGACTGGGGAGGAAATCGATCGGGTTCTGATGAAGAATGTTCAGTCGCCGGCTGTCAAACGGTAAGGTTTGACTGCTCGAATGTGTCGTTGGCCTATTTAAAATGGGGCTAGCGTCTAATATGTACAAACAAATGTGTTAAGTTAAAATGGTCTCATGGCGTCCAATCTAAGACCCACTTAATTCTAGACCTGTATATCTTTATATGTGATCCGCCCTATAGGTAACATACTTTGTCATAGTATATATTATATCGGCGCAACTACAACAATTAGTATTAAAATAACTGGAATAATTAAATTCTAATTGTTTAAAAACATAAGTTGGACACTTTCATGTTTATTATTTTATTTGTTAAACCTATACAGCTTATTCCAAAAAGCTTACACAACAAAAATGGATCAACAACAAAGCCAAAACAAGGTCAAAACATACAATCGAAAATAGACAACAACAAAAAAAACACGAACAGAAATAAAATTGAATAAAAATATATATATACAAAGAACAAGTGCAGTATATTATGTAAAGAATGAGAATAGAAGTGTGTTTATTACGCTGTGAAATGTCATCGTTATTATTTCGATACGTGGTCTGTGAAATAAACACAAGTGCGGACTTGTCTGCATCATAATAGATGGATGCATTGTGACTCCACTACGGCTAATTGTGAAAATGAAACCTGGCAAATATCAGCGAAGTGTTGTTTTTACGAGTGGTGATGAATTACGAAAACCCTACGGAGACTCTTCTCATTTCAGTATCCTAACCACATTCATACTATCGCTGTACCGCGTGTTCGTCGACCTCTGCTTCACGTATATGGAGATCAACCCGATAGTTGTCACCAACGAGAGGATATACCTGTTGGACTTCATGTGCGCCAAGAACTGGGGTGACGTCACGTTCCCCCCACCATTTGGGAGGGATGCCTACCCGGAGGAGGCGCACATCGCCGATCTGGACGCGAAGAGTGGGGCCAGTTTGAAGGTTTGTTTTTGATAGTCATTTTTCAGGGCCAAAATACATACAAATACTATTTACTTAGATTTTTATACAAGAGCGATACAAAACAAGTCCGCTCGTCACAAGCTCTCGATAGTGAATGAACGCTCTTTTTTTTTTTTTTTTGAGTGGGATTCGCTGTTGGCCGTGAGGCCTTTACAGCTCAGCAAAGGGCTGGTTGGTGAGCGGGAGCTCGGCCGAGACTTAAAACTAAATAAAATGCCTTGACTAGCACAAGGGCGTCTCCTGTGAGACTCGAACCTCGGCTTGGGCCGTCAGGGCTGGGGACTGACCTGAAGGGCCTTATCTGGAACTCACAAAGTGTGAGCGAAGCTGAACAGGGACTCCGCCTTCGCCGGCGAAGGTGGTTTTTAAAACCTACATTTCTAATTGGAATTAGCCGCGCGGGCGGCGCAAATCTGTATCGAGCTAATGTGATGTGATCATCCGGATCGGTTTAAGGCGTGGCGTACCTTCTCGATAGTGAATGAACGCTCTGTACGAGCTCCGGTATTATATGCTGCGCCCCGACGGTGTAAGAGTTGGTGATAACGTCACTTTTGTGAAAATATATGTTATACCTAAACTCAAAATATCTTTATTCAAGTAGGTATTTATAAAATTGACAGTTTTTACACTACCACCGGTTCGGAAGGTAGTTAGACTCGATAAGTCTTTTAAAATAAACATTCAATACAAAATTATGTTACTTGCATGAAAAATTAAACTTAATTAAACTAAATATTCTTCAAGTGTATCCTGCTGGAGATCGAACCCGGTACCCTCAATTCGGAAGTCTGGTATAATTGGTTTTTTAATATTCCAGTTGACTGTTCTGAACAAATCTGGTCGCATATGGACCATGGTGGCCGGTGGTGGCGCGTCTGTTGTCTATACGGACACGGTGTGCGCGCTGGGCGGTGCCGCCGAGTTGGCCAATTACGGTGAATACTCTGGTGCCCCAACGGAGAGTCAGACAGCTGACTACGCGAAGACAATATTCAGTTTGATGTGCAGGGACAAGCATCCGAATGGCAAGGTAATGTTTGCCTGTATTTTGACTGCTATCAACAGGCATTGTTTTCTATTTCAAGAAATGCCTATTTTACTATAAATAGTATTAGTTTAAGTAACTGGCGCCATCTAGAAAAGCTTTAAGTGCCCCCCCCCCCCCCTGTTAGTAAGAGAAGAGGAAGGAAATGAGAACTGGTAATGTCACCGCTTGGAACACGAGTACAAAAGAATAAATGCTTTGTCACGTAACGCAAGTGTTGCTGGACGTGCCTGTAAATTTACAGCCCCTTTAGATACAGCCTATTTTGCATTCGTTGACTAGCCATACATAAATTTACTGCCTTATGGTACAAAATCTCCGCATTGTCTTTGACCGGCCATAAACAATTTGCAGGTGTTGATTATCGGCGGTGGCATCGCAAACTTCACGAACGTGGCCGACACCTTCCGAGGCATCATCACAGCGATCGAGACGTACAAGGATGCGCTGATACAATACAACATTACATTATTCGTGAGACGTGGTGGACCCAACTATCAGGAGGGACTTAGGTATTCATTTTTTAATTTTATTTCTTTTCAAAGTCAAAGTCAAACAGTCTTATTCATAAAAAGTTATAGCACACTTTAAGTAGAACAAAATTGTATTCGTAAACACATTTTAGCACAAAACAATTCTATAAAGTTATACAGACCCGGAGTCTAGTTTAACAGTGTTATAATTATGGCCGACATCGAACAGCTGATTGTGACGAAGGTCTAAAACAAACCGGATCGAAGGACCATTTGTCTAAGGTTGAATATCGATGTAATAATTATAGATGTCGATACAACTCTGTCGATGTCTCATTATAGTGTACATTTGATATAATAATATGAGACGATAGAGCTTAGAAGAGTAATATATAAAAAAAAGTAAAAACTTACGTGTTTTCATTGCTTTCCTGCCAATTGTATGATTTAAGCAAAAGATAATAATTATATTTAAATAAAGTAATATAAAATAGAGTTAATTGATTTTTAATATTTTCAGACAAATGCGTGAAGTTGGTCATCGTCTGCGTATACCCATGTATGTGTTTGGGCCGGAGGCAAACATGACGACCATCGTCGGTTTGGCCCTGGGCCAAGGGCCCATCCCGCCTGACCATCAGTTGGATTACGCACCCAAGCAATTACCTAAACCCCAACCGGCTGTAAGTAATATTTTAATTCTATAGATATTTGTTTTTTTTAACCTAAGTTCTAGAACTACAAAGCTTGTAAAAAATAGTAATAAAAACTTAAACTAATTATGTACCACTGTGCGGTTCGAAGGACCAAACAGCTAAAGATCAATGTATAGGGACTTTCGAGTCCAAATCCATACTAAAATTATAAATGCCAAAGTAAGTGACTCTTTCACGGTTAAACTACTCAACCGATTTCGATAAAATTTAGTATAGCGATAGACTAAACTTTAGGAAAAGATATTGACTTTGTATCGCGAAAAAAGAGGTTGAAATAGGCTACAAAAGTTTGTATAAAATTTTCACCAGATCTCTGCCATTTATAAATAATAGCGGGCAAAAGGTAAATATATTTTGTGGGTTGTCTGGAAGAGATCGCTCAACCGATAAGGCCGCCAACAATGCTCCTACTGTCTTTCATACAACACGTCGTTAAATTATATATATTGCCATGCAAACTGACACATTGCCGAGTCATACATTGCCATACAAACTGACACATTGCCGAGTCATACATTGCCATACAAACTGACACATTGCCGAGTCATACATTGCCATACAAACTGACACATTGCCGAGTCATACAATAATTTAAATACTTTTGTAGAATATATCTTTTCTATTATTTATGTATATATGTTATATATGTATATACTTGTATGCGTTGGCGACTTCCAAGCCGTGCCTCGACATGAGGGTCTCTGACACGAAGCGCATGCGCTTGACGCAGTACTCCAGGTTCTCCGCGGGCTGCTTCAGGCTTGGGTGGAGGTGGTCCGACAGGTATAGGTCCAGTTTTGGATCGTCTTTCTCCTGGAATTTTTTTTTATTTCTTGAGAATCACTTTTTTTTTTAATGTACCCGGTGCACGTTGAAAAATCATTTTCAAATTTACCTGATCTCGGTTGAAAATCATTTTCTTGAACACAAAAGTCGGGTTGAGGAATGGGTTCCTTATTTTTTTCACCTCGTCCGACATTAATTGGGACGCGTGGTGAATGCCCCTCAGCCCTGGGGGGAAAAAACCACACAGTTTTTGACGTTTGACACCTTTGACCATATTTTATTTTATTTTATTTTTTATTTCCTAAACCAATAAAAGTTTACACAATAAAAATAGATTTAAAATAAATCCAAAACAAGGTCAAAACATACAATCGAAAATAGAATCCAAGATCAGAAAAAAAACACGAACAGGAAAAAATAAATAAAAAAATATATATACATATGAACAAGTGCAGTATATTATGTAAAGAACGAGCATTTAAGTGTGTGTCTGTGCAATGGTGTTGCTGTGTGAGTGAGTGATCTCAATTTTATCACATTTCTTTTAAACAAAACAAACCTCTTTTCTCCACCCGTTGATTATCCATACATCCTTTCAGATATGACACCTCTATCGACAGCCGCGATCCTTAACAACCGCATACTACTTACGTCCGCCAATTTCCTAACACCACACATGCACAGGCAGGGTGACCTACGCGTCTGGGCATTGGGCAAAACTGGATCATATAACACACCGTACCGTTACCGTGTCTGGCGTGTCTGGCGCGTGTTCACCGAGAGCGCGAACCCAGAACACAAACATGGGCCAAGAGCCAATACACACCACGACATGACGTCGCTGTAATATTCACCAGGGACGTCATGTTCGTTTATTTCAAACCGTCAACATACGAACAGTATCCATATCAGACATGGCTCGTATACCCTCACATGTCCATTGTGAACACGAGAACATCAGACCGTGATAAACTGCTGTTCGCCGGTTCGGGATTTGAGTACATGCAACACGTGAGGGAGAATTATAGGATTTTCTTCGCGTTGCCAAAAGAGGAGGACATTGTCGACTGTTCCAAGTATCTGCCGAAGTTTTGGGGGAAGTTTATATGCATGAAGAATATACATCGGTTTACCGGTGTACAAAATGGCGGGCCTCTGTTGTTAGGCTCGCATATAATTGGGCTCGGATGTTTTGAGATACGCGTGAACGAGGATCGGATTCTTGTGTTCACCGATTTGAGGTATTATGTGAATATGATTAGAAAGGTTGCTGATTTGAAATGGTACCAGTATTATGAGTACGCGTATCCCCAGTGGGGTGTGTACTACAAAAGTTCTGTGTTTGATTCGATATTAGGGAATTATCCACAAATACCGGGTCAATACATACCTTGGTGGAATAGGATTGATCACCTTGGTTAATGTTATTTATTGTTATTACATGGTTAAACTTATTTAACGTGGTTTTTTTAAAAAAATCTCTCTAAAAATAGATGTGTGGCCGATTCTCAATCTTACTCAATATGGCCACAAAATTTCAGCAGAATCGGTTTCGGAGGAGTATGGGAATTGTGACACGTGATTTTTTCATATATTAGATTTAACAGACCTTATAGATCAGAGATCGATAGAGTAAGGGAACAAACATTGTGACACGAGAATTTTATATTAGATTAAACAGACCTTATAGATCAGAGATAGATAGAGTAAGTGAACAAATATTGTGACGCGAGAATTTCATATATTAGATTTAACAGACCTTATAGATCAGAGATAGATAGAGTAAGGGAACAAACATTGTGACACGAGAATTTTATATTAGATTAAACAGACCTTATAGATCAGAGATAGATAGAGTAAGTGAACAAATATTGTGACGCGAGAATTTCATATATTAGATTTAACAGACCTTATAGATCAGAGATAGATAGAGTAAGGGAACAAACATTGTGACATGAGAATTTAATATTAGATTAAACAGACCTTATAGATCAGAGATAGATAGATAGATTAAGGGAACAAACATTGTGACACGAGAACTTTATATATTAGATACTTGTGAGAACGTAAAAATGGTAAATGGATTTAAAAAAAGAAAGACTTAAAAAAAGTTTATTTCATCAACACAATAATTCTTTATATAACTATATATATATTAAGCTATAGCACATTTAAGCCATACGTTCGACGAAGCCTAGTGTGTCAAATATATTGTATTCAATTATATATTGGTGCAAACGCTATATTTTGAACTATCTACGATAGAAAAACAGTTATGTCTGTTACTTGTATGATATGTGTAATGGCTACTCTGCCACAAGGACCAAACTTTTTAAATTTGTTTAAGTTTTGTTCATTATATATATCGGCGCAACTACAACGATTCTTATTAAAATAACTGGAATAATTAAGTTAAGGCATTATTTAATTGTCCTAAAGTTTAGAAACACAAGTTGAACACTTTAAAGTTTATTACGCTGTCAAATGTCATCCTTATTATTTCAAAACGTGGTCTGTGAAAGAGAAACAGCGCGGACTTGTCAGCATCATAAAAGATGGATGCTTTGTGACTGCACGACGGCTAATTGTGAAAATAAAACCTGGCAAATATCAGCGGAGTGTTGTTTTAATAATGAGAATCCTCTAAAGCCTTAGGAAAACCCTACGGAGACACTTCTTTCGTTATATATGTATTGGTCGATTTAATATATTACATTATAAATATTATTACACTTGGAATAAGAATGGATATTTAGTTTGAGTAGCCAATTAATAATTGTTTGTGAAATATTAATTTTCAAAGCTACCGGTGATAATGTAGAATGTCTTTATAAAGACCTACTTGAATAAAGATATATTATTCTTCACACTAAAAATAGTTTGAATAAATTTTATTATTTGAATTATTTTATTTCTTAAACCTATACAGCTTATTCCAAAAAGCTTACACAACAAAAATAGATCAACAACGAAGCCAAAAGAAGGTCAAAACATACAATCGAAAATAGACAACAAAAAAAAAACACGAACAGAAAAAAAATGAATAAATATATATATATACATATATAAAAGTTTTTTTTTATCGAGCCTATGGTAAATAATTATTTGGATAAATATTTATATGTGAAACGGATGGTTTAAAGCTATCACCAATTGTGACGTTGCGTTTCCTCTTCCTGACCTTTGGTGGCTCCTTCTTTGGCCCCTTCATTGGCACCATCTTTTGCTCCTTCTCATATACATCCACCTTTCTTTCCTTGCGTTGGTAATAAAACACCTCCCACGCCAATGTTACCATCGCTAAACCCAGACCGAACAGTGTTGCTATAAACACTCCACCTATAATTAAAAACAAAAAATATTTCGTAGGAAAAACTACCTTACATTTTATAATATAAATTAATTGCGAGCAACTTTGAAGGGTGAAAAAAAATTAACCAAGCCGAGTTTCTTGCTTTTTCTCAGCGTGATCGCATACGACAAGTTGTATTTATTTTAAGCCTCTAAATATATAGTAAAAACGACCACAATAAAATGGCAACCCCAACTTTCTTGTGGTTTCTACGCCGGGTAAACTGAGTTTGACGTTGGGTTTGACGTTGACTTTGACGTTTAGTTTGACGTTGAGTTTGACATTTAGTTTGACGTTGACTTTGACGTTGACGTTGAGTTTGACGTTTAGTTTGACGTTGAGTTTGACGTTTAGTTTGACGTTGACTTTGACGTTGACTTTGACGTTTAATTTGACGTTGAGTTTGACGTTGAGTTTGACGTTGACTTTGACGTTGACTTTGACGTTGAGTTTGACGTTTAGTTTGACGTTGAGTTTGACGTTGAGTTTGACGTTGAGTTTGACGTTGAGTTTGACGTTTAGTTTGACGTTGAGTTTGACGTTGAGTTTGACATTGAGTTTGACGTTGACTCTGACGTTGAGTTTGACGTTGAGTTTGACGTTGACTTTGACGTTGAGTTTGACGTTGACTTTGACGTTGACTTTGACGTTTAATTTGACGTTGAGTTTGACGTTGGGTTTGACGTTGACTTTGACGTTGAGTTTGACGTTGAGTTTGACGTTTAGTTTGACGTTGAGTTTGACGTTGAGTTTGACGTTTAGTTTGACGTTGAGTTTGACGTTGACTTTGACGTTGACTTTGACGTTTAATTTGACGTTTAGTTTGACGTTGACTTTGACGTTTAGTTTGACGTTGACTTTGACGTTTAATTTGACGTTGAGTTTGACGTTGAGTTTGACGTTGAGTTTGACGTTGAGTTTGACGTTGACTTTGACGTTGACTTTGACGTTTAATTTGACGTTGAGTTTGACGTTGGGTTTGACGTTGACTTTGACGTTGACTTTGACGTTTAGTTTGACGTTGAGTTTGACGTTGAGTTTGACGTTTAGTTTGACGTTTAGTTTGACGTTGAGTTTGACGTTTAGTTTGACGTTGACTTTGACGTTTAATTTGACGTTGAGTTTGACGTTGAGTTTGACGTTGACTTTGACGTTGACTTTGACGTTGACTTTGACGTTTAATTTGACATTTAATTTGACGTTGAGTTTGACGTTGACTTTGACGTTTAGTTTGACGTTGAGTTTGACGTTGACTTTGACGTTGACTTTGACGTTTAATTTGACGTTGAGTTTGACGTTTAGTTTGACGTTGACTTTGACGTTGAGTTTGACGTTTAGTTTCACGTTGACTTTGACGTTGACGTTGAGTTTGACGTTGACTTTGACGTTTAGTTTGACGTTGACTTTGACGTTGAGTTTGACGTTGAGTTTGACGTTGAGTTTGACGTTGAGTTTGACGTTGACTTTGACGTTGACTTTGACGTTGACTTTGACGTTGACTTTGACGTTGACTTTGACGTTTAATTTGACGTTGAGTTTGACGTTGACTTTGACTTGACTTTGACGTTTAGTTTGACGTTGAGTTTGACGTTTAGTTTGACGTTGAATTTGACGTTGAGTTTGACGTTTAGTTTCACGTTGACGTTGACTTTGACGTTGAGTTTGACGTTGACTTTGACGTTGACTTTGACGTTTAATTTGACGTTGAGTTTGACGTTGGGTTTGACGTTGAATTTGACGTTTAGTTTGACGTTGAGTTTGACGTTGAGTTTGACGTTGAGTTTGACGTTGAGTTTGACGTTTAGTTTGACGTTGAGTTTGACGTTGAGTTTGACGTTTAGTTTGACGTTGAGTTTGACGTTGACTTTGACGTTGACTTTGACGTTTAATTTGACGTTTAGTTTGACGTTGAGTTTGACGTTTAGTTTGACGTTGACTTTGACGTTGACTTTGACGTTTAATTTGACGTTGAGTTTGACGTTGAGTTTGACGTTGACTTTGACGTTGACTTTGACGTTGACTTTGACGTTTAATTTGACATTTAATTTGACGTTGAGTTTGACGTTGACTTTGACGTTTAGTTTGACGTTGAGTTTGACGTTGACTTTGACGTTGACTTTGACGTTTAATTTGACGTTGAGTTTGACGTTGGGTTTGACGTTGACTTTGACGTTTAGTTTGACGTTGAGTTTGACGTTGAGTTTGACGTTGAGTTTGACGTTTAGTTTGACGTTGAGTTTGACGTTGAGTTTGACGTTTAGTTTGACGTTGAGTTTGACGTTGACTTTGACGTTGACTTTGACGTTTAATTTGACGTTGAGTTTGACGTTTAGTTTGACGTTGACTTTGACGTTGACTTTGACGTTTAATTTGACGTTGAGTTTGACGTTGAGTTTGACGTTGACTTTGACGTTGACTTTGACGTTGACTTTGACGTTTAATTTGACATTTAATTTGACGTTGAGTTTGACGTTGACTTTGACGTTTAGTTTGACGTTGAGTTTGACGTTGACTTTGACGTTGACTTTGACGTTTAATTTGACGTTGAGTTTGACGTTTAGTTTGACGTTGACTTTGACGTTTAATTTGACGTTGAGTTTGACGTTTAGTTTGACGTTGACTTTGACGTTGAGTTTGACGTTTAGTTTCACGTTGACTTTGACGTTGACGTTGAGTTTGACGTTTAGTTTGACGTTGACTTTGACGTTGAGTTTGACGTTGAGTTTGACGTTGACTTTGACGTTGACTTTGACGTTTAATTTGACGTTGAGTTTGACGTTGACTTTGACGTTGACTTTGACGTTTAGTTTGACGTTTAGTTTGACGTTGACTTTGACGTTGACTTTGACGTTTAATTTGACGTTGAGTTTGACGTTGAGTTTGACGTTGACTTTGACGTTGACTTTGACGTTGAGTTTGACGTTTAGTTTGACGTTGAGTTTGACGTTGAGTTTGACGTTGAGTTTGACGTTTAGTTTCACGTTGACTTTGACGTTGACTTTGACGTTGAGTTTCACGTTGACTTTGACGTTGACTTTGACGTTTAATTTGACGTTGAGTTTGACGTTGGGTTTGACGTTGAATTTGACGTTTAGTTTGACGTTGAGTTTGACGTTGAGTTTGACGTTGAGTTTGACGTTGACTTTGACGTTGAGTTTGACGTTGACTTTGACGTTGACTTTGACGTTTAATTTGACGTTGAGTTTGACGTTGGGTTTGACGTTGACTTTGACGTTGAGTTTGACGTTGACTTTGACGTTGACTTTGACGTTTAATTTGACGTTGAGTTTGACGTTGGGTTTGATCGTCACACTTATGAATCGTCAAAAAAAACAAAAACTTATAAAAAAATGACTACTAAAACACACACTTTGGTAATTGTCAAAATATTTCGTCACAATCAGCTGTTTGATGTCGGCCATATTCATAACGAAGTTTAAGTAGGGTCCGGACCTCTAGAACATTATTTTTTTTCGAGTGATGTGCTAACCGCCCATGGGCACCTAAGGGCTAAGCTTTATAGAACAGTTTTGCGCTAAAATGCGTTTACGAATATAAATTTTTGACAATCCCAATTAAACTGTGCTATAACCTTTAATTAATAATACCGAAAATTAAGTTTACGAATAAGCTAGATTTAAATAGATTACGATTAATGTCAGAAAACTAAAAAAATAAATAAAAAGATTTGGTCGCTGTGGCAATTTCCTCGCTGTGTCGTATACGCTGAGCGAGAAAAGCACCAGCTCTTGTTTCACCTACTTGATTCCTCAATAAGCGACTTGTGCCCCAAGGTCCATGTCCCCAAAGTTAACAATATCAAAGTTGGCGGAATGACTTTAGTACTTTGACCTTTTTTCTGCCTGAAAATCCGATTCTAACCGAATACCGGATTCGTTAAGGCCGAAGTTCGGTTGTGCCGAATGTAAAACGAAGTTCGGCATTCCTACCATTAACAATACGGTAACATGTGTGTCAATGCGACCTCAGAGATCACCTTTCACTTGTAATTTTGTGGCCAACTCGAGGTTTTAATGTTTTATTGTGTAATTTATAACGTCCTAGTTGGTGGCAGAATCAATACTGATTTGATATTGATTTAGTCAATGCTAAAACAGATATCGGTTAGCGTTTTTGGGATTCATAAGGTGATTATTGATTTAAAAAGTAGAGGGGGGTGAAAGAGTGGGGGGTGACATCAAAACACCTTTTTTATTAAATGTTCTTGACACTTGCATCTTATATATTTTTACCAAAAAGTGATTTTTATATCTCATGTGTCGTGTTCTTTTTAACTGTTAAAAATCACTTCTGGTCATTGATATACTCTGTGGCATAGTAATTAATATCTATCTATATATATATATAGTCTATGTCATAATCGAAGGATATTTTTTTTTAAATTGGTTTTATTTAGGTTTTTTTTTAAATTTGCCTTATATTTATAGATATATACTCTTGTAATGTTTATGTATAGTTTTAATGGTATCTGTTAGCTTAACACTATACGTATAGATTCTGGTATGTATGATAAACTATTGTAACGATATAACGGAATGTATATTCAGTCTATAACGATTAAGAATCAGAGAATTCTTAGAGAAGACGTAAAATAATCTGAAATTTAATCAGGGGTACGTAAAAAGTGCAAGAATAGTATGTTTTTAGTTTTGCAAGATAAGATTTGAAAAAAAATATTATGATATATAGATACTACATGTAATATGACTTGCTTATATTTCCATGTCATATATCACTCACACGTACGTGTATTGTTATATAAATTATATTAAATAGGGAGTATTTATATGTAACATTGTATAATTATATATTATGCTTAATTATCGTGTTGTGAGGATTGTAATGACAAATGTATTGTTATCATTTGTAGCAAATTGTTTTGCATACAAATGTGGTTAGCTTAAATTTTGCCCTAAAATAAAAATTTAAGAAGTTATAAGCTAAAAAGTATGTTTTTTTCTATGCAAACAATTATTTAATACACAAAACACAAGATACATTAAATTAAGTAAAACAGGGAAAACGAGCTAAGTTAAATCCAATAATATAAATAACTCAATATAAGTCACAAAATTCTTTCGAAGGAGAGATTTTAATATGTTTATTTTATTGGTGCTTTGTTCTGTTTACTGAGGAAATCAGCGGACAATGCGGACTTTAAAGGTAACTCTTTCAAGCTAACATGCAGATAATAGAAAAAATATAATTCAATTATTTCTACAGAACACACTTGTTATTGTGAATAATTATATAACTGGAACACTGTAATAATAAGTAATGTTTTATTATGTATTGCGTCAGAGGTCAGAGGTATCATGAAACTAGGGACGCATATCTAGTAACTATTTTATAACACTAATCAATCGTTCATGTACCAAGCCGAACTTTTTTGCCGGGAACCGAACCTACTGAATGTGTATGTTTTTAAACTGTGGAGATAAATAATATACATGCGTTGTGATTGTGAAAACCTATGCGCGATGAGCGCTATACAACGGTATTAAAAACAAGTTGAGCTGACGCGGCTCTCGTGCGATGCCACACCATCGCTAACGACCAATCAGCGTCGAGATGTCCACGCGAGTGGCTTGTGATTTGAATTTCGAATCGAGTTTAATGCTTTTTTTTCTCGTTGCCAGCTCGCGAACGCGCGAATTGGCGGGGATATTTAAATTGTGAATTATGTGTGATTTGTTTGAATTTAGAATTTAAAATTGTAACCACAGATAAGCACGCCAATGATTATAGTTTTTTTCGTTTCGGTAATTCGAATTTGGAATTACGTTTTAAAACTATTAAACCTTTTTGTTTAAATTTCCAAGGTACTATACCTAATCTGTGTTTAACTATTTGAATTAGGAATATCACACCTCAAGACAAACAAGCGAATGGCTTGGCCATTTGAATATGTCTATATGAGATTAACATCTAATCTAATATATAAAATTCTCGTGTCACAGTTTTCGTTCCCTTACTCCTCCGAAACGGGTTGACCGATTCTCCTGAAATTTTTTGAGCATATTGAGTAGGTCTGAGAATCGGCCACATTTTAAAAAAAAAATTTTTGCAAAGTGACGTTTGTCGGGATCAGCTAGTTATGAAATAAATATGACCGGACTATTTAAATTTAAGCATTACGTGTGTTTTTTTCTTCGATAAAATCGTACACGAACGAAGATGTCAGATTATGTCACTTGTTAGTCTAAAAAATCGATTGTCAGCTAAATGACGCTATTTTATGTAAATTATTTTATTGTTAATATAATCACGAAACATTTTTACCAAGAAAATATCTCAGCCAAGGTGGTCACGCTTTGGTCATCAAGTTAATTTTAAGCAAATCATAATTATTAATGAGATTTTTACGCCTCGGGTGGCAGTGAAGGTTCCATATAAATTAAAAGTGTCATTATTCGCAGTTCGTAACATTCTATATTCAAATTTATAAATTTTTGACATATATATTGTCTATGTGATATTGGATCTGTGAACCCCGATTTTTCCCGCCATTACGCGATCGCCTTTTAAAGAGTTTAAAATATTTTATTTCAACAATTAGTTCGAACCAGTTTCAACCATGTTTTATAGGAGAATGTTTATTTATTGTGTGTGTTGCCTCTGTTTAATAAAAAAAACACTACTACAGCAACGAAAAGGATTTATTCAAATTAAATAATGTATGTAAGAAATTACTGTTGCTAATAATATTTATGGACTTTTTTTTGGTTTGCAATAATGAAAATTATTATTATTTAACTTAATGTGCGGCTATTAATTTATCTTTTCCACATAAAAACGTATCGGTTGAGTACCTACGTTAGTAAATTTTCTTATTCCGGGTTCCAAAATGGACTTAAAAACAAACTCTGGTTAACTAACTGATCTCTCTGATAACTGATATCTGAATCTGATCATTGTGTTACAAATGTAATGTCCTTATCACAAGGGTGATTCTCAAGGTTTTTTTATCGTTCTAATAGTCCATTTAATAATAGGTCTTGTTCATACATTTTTCCTAAAGGTTTAGGATTTGTATTGTCTTAAGGTACGGCCTCGTGGATGCCGTTTTAAATTTCCGGCTACTGAATTGTATGGGGGACTTTGCGGGACATTTAAAATGGGATCACGACCGTCGACGGGCATGCATGTGGCCGTACCCTTAGAGTCATTGCAAATCCTGTCTTTTCAGCCTGAGTATCCACTGAGTGGGTGTATTGATAACTATTTTTTTTAAATGTTATCCTACTTAAGACTAAGTAATTATAAATAAATAAAAAAAATCCTCATTCATATAGGGTACACGTATGAATCGTCAAAGAACTAAATGTTTTGAAAAAAATTACTTTGCTTCAGAATCTATATTAAATAAAAACAATAAAATATGTTTTAACTAAATCAAATGTTTAATTTACGACTAAAATAACATATTTAGATAACAAATAACAATTAAACTGAACATTCTTAATATTAACCAAATTCTTCATCAAAAAAATAATAATAAAAATTAAATATGTTTATAAATTTGATTTGTTGCAGAACGACTCAAACGACCCTATGACGCATTTCGATTGCTTCGCATAAGTTTTTTTTTTGTAATTCACAATGTCTTCGAAGGCCATTTACGAAGTACAGGGAAAGGATCTGATCAACAGGTAATTAATTGGTGTGTGTGGGGTGTGGATTTGTCTTGACATAGATTTATGGTACAGAATAGATGTCGCCTCGCGATGCACTCGGCAATTTGTCGCATGTATAAGTTAATATCTCTTTAGTAAGATACATGGCACCATTTTAAGCAACTTAAATCTAGACTTTAAGCGTCCAATTTGAGATGTGGCAAGAAACTCCCAGTACTCTTTGAAGCAGATGCTGGAGCATATTCATTCCTAAACTTTATCATCGTCAAAATAATCAGATCTAATTTATAAAAAAGCTTGTTTTTAACAACTTTTTTAAACTTTCTTACTGACAGAGTCAACAAATCGTTTGGGACTTTGTAACAGAGGCGTACTCCTTTAAAAGAGCTAAGCATTAATTTAAATTCAATTTTTGTACTATTAAATATTGAGGTTTTAACAATAAAATTGTGTTTTTTTGTATACGCATGCTCTCTCCTCATACTAAGGGTTGCCTGGATGCGACGCCGTCCGTTGCTCTAAATATTTGTTGGACTATTTAAAGTCGTTTACTGATATCTTTCTATTGAATAGTCGCTTTAAGTGTGTAAAACATGGTATGGGAAATATAAAACGGTGGGTACTTTCAATTCTCCAGGCATATACCAGCTGGCACAGCGCTGGTGCCATGTTGGTACGCTGTCTTCGAGCAGGGCACAATTTGGGAGGATGAACTCGGAAGGAATCCGTGGCTTAGCAAAGAAGTGAGTTTTTTTTGTTAAAATTCAAACGGTTACCCCGTTTGAATTTTTTATTGACTACCAAACTGACTAATCGGTTTTAGCGACTATAATTAAATATATTATTATTTTTAAGATACTTAAACTAACTATAGTACAATTTTATGGCGTTATACGGAGATAAGAAACTCAGAACGGAATACAAGCTAAACAAAACAAAGCCATTTTGACGCTTAAGAGAGTTTGTCGTCAAATAGATTGACGTTAAATGGAGTTTACACTGTAACGGAGAAAATAAAGAGTTTACCTTCGCGTCTTTTTCGTTAGTTAAGAAAAGCATACATAATTAAAATAGTACATTCATACAGACATACACCGCACACATGTTCCAAAAAGATATGACACATATATAAAAAAAAACATACAGCATTGACGCGCACACTGTTATCCCGTGATCAAATCCCGTGCGTGTGTATATGTGTGTGTATGTGTCTGATCACCACACCGCACTTCCAGCAACTCGTTGTCAAGCCCGACCAGTTGATCAAGCGTCGTGGCAAATTGGGTCTCGTCGGCGTGAACAAGAATGCGGCTGAAGTGCGCAAATGGATCAGCGAACATTGCGGCAAGGAGCAGCAGGTCGGCGCCGCCGTCGGGAAACTGCGTCGCTTTGTCGTCGAGCCCTTCGTTAAACATACACCGGTGAGTTTACGTTACGCGCTACAGCACATGGGTCCCGGGCCTTGGGGTCTTGGGCCGGGGGCCGGGGTTAATTCGTATAGCTTCCTTTGATGTAACTCGGGAAGTTTTTACAGCTTTACCCTAAAGAGTGTGCCATTTCTTAAAAGGCCGGCCGCGCATTCACTAGATCCCTGCAACGTCTATTGTCGGCGACTTCTCCTTTGGCACTGTATATCCTGCTCGTTTACCTCCTCGTCTGTGTTAAAATCCTTCCTTTTTCTTACCCTTATCCTGTCCTTCTCTTCCCATTTTTTCTCCTTTCCAAAAGGCTCCGTAAATCCCGGCATCACACCAGCAACCCTCTTGGCGCTATTTCGTATGGTTGCAGCATTTCTATAGAAACTTGTATTTTTCTGTATACGATTCGATATTTCAGAGCGAAGAGATGTACCTCTGCATCCAATCCGGCCGTAGATCGGACACCATCATGTTCCATCATCAGGGCGGTGTGGATGTTGGCGATGTTGATGCACTGGCCATCAGATTTGAAGTGAGAGTTCCATTATTAATGATGATCATATGATTTTTATTTTATAAACAGGCTCAAACATTAATTATAAAAGTCAGCGGAATGCTTAAGAATAAAAACAATAGTTATAAGAATATGACATTAAAAATATCAAGTTTAATTTGAATTAAGTTAAGTTCGTGATATTCGTGACGTAACTACTGAACCGATTTCGATGTAATTTTGTATGGACATAGGGTTGAGAGGTATAAAATTTCCACCAGAACTCCGTGTTTTAAAGGTTGAGATTTTCCAAAATCCTTTTGTATTTAAACCACGCGGACGAAGTCGCGGGAAAAAGCTACTAGTATTTAACATAACCCAAACGGATCTATCGGAGAAAAATTAGGTGTTATAACACCCTGGGAAGATTTAATCCCCCCCTTAAATTTTCCCTGGATAATAATACCTAAGGAATAATTTATCTTTCAGGTCCCCGTGGACACATTCCCGACTGGGGAGGAAATCGATCGGGTTCTGATGAAGAATGTTCAGTCGCCGGCTGTCAAACGGTAAGGTTTGACTGCTCGAATGTGTCGTTGGCCTATTTAAAATGGGGCTAGCGTCTAATATGTACAAACAAATGTGTTAAGTTAAAATGGTCTCATGGCGTCCAATCTAAGACCCACTTAATTCTAGACCTGTATATCTTTATATGTGATCCGCCCTATAGGTAACATACTTTGTCATAGTATATATTATATCGGCGCAACTACAACAATTAGTATTAAATTAACTGTAATAATTAAATTCTAATTGTTTAAAAACATAAGTTGGACACTTTCATGTTTATTATTTTATTTGTTAAACCAGCTTATTCCAAAAAGCTTACACAACAAAAATGGATCAACAACAAAGCCAAAACAAGGTCAAAACATACAATCGAAAATAGACAACAACAAAAAAAACACGAACAGAAATAAAATTGAATAAAAATATATATATACAAAGAACAAGTGCAGTATATTATGTAAAGAATGAGAATAGAAGTGTGTTTATTACGCTGTGAAATGTCATCGTTATTATTTCGATACGTGGTCTGTGAAATAAACACAAGTGCGGACTTGTCTGCATCATAATAGATGGATGCATTGTGACTCCACTACGGCTAATTGTGAAAATGAAACCTGGCAAATATCAGCGAAGTGTTGTTTTTACGAGTGGTGATGAATTACGAAAACCCTACGGAGACTCTTCTCATTTCAGTATCCTAACCACATTCATACTATCGCTGTACCGCGTGTTCGTCGACCTCTGCTTCACGTATATGGAGATCAACCCGATAGTTGTCACCAACGAGAGGATATACCTGTTGGACTTCATGTGCGCCAAGAACTGGGGTGACGTCACGTTCCCCCCACCATTTGGGAGGGATGCCTACCCGGAGGAGGCGCACATCGCCGATCTGGACGCGAAGAGTGGGGCCAGTTTGAAGGTTTGTTTTTGATAGTCATTTTTCAGGGCCAAAATACATACAAATACTATTTACTTAGATTTTTATACAAGAGCGATACAAAACAAGTCCGCTCGTCACAAGCTCTCGATAGTGAATGAACGCTCTTTTTTTTTTTTTTTTGAGTGGGATTCGCTGTTGGCCGTGAGGCCTTTACAGCTCAGCAAAGGGCTGGTTGGTGAGCGGGAGCTCGGCCGAGACTTAAAACTAAATAAAATGCCTTGACTAGCACAAGGGCGTCTCCTGTGAGACTCGAACCTCGGCTTGGGCCGTCAGGGCTGGGGACTGACCTGAAGGGCCTTATCTGGAACTCACAAAGTGTGAGCGAAGCTGAACAGGGACTCCGCCTTCGCCGGCGAAGGTGGTTTTTAAAACCTACATTTCTAATTGGAATTAGCCGCGCGGGCGGCGCAAATCTGTATCGAGCTAATGTGATGTGATCATCCGGATCGGTTTAAGGCGTGGCGTACCTTCTCGATAGTGAATGAACGCTCTGTACGAGCTCCGGTATTATATGCTGCGCCCCGACGGTGTAAGAGTTGGTGATAACGTCACTTTTGTGAAAATATATGTTATACCTAAACTCAAAATATCTTTATTCAAGTAGGTATTTATAAAATTGACAGTTTTTACACTACCACCGGTTCGGAAGGTAGTTAGACTCGATAAGTCTTTTAAAATAAACATTCAATACAAAATTATGTTACTTGCATGAAAAATTAAACTTAATTAAACTAAATATTCTTCAAGTGTATCCTGCTGGAGATCGAACCCGGTACCCTCAATTCGGAAGTCTGGTATAATTGGTTTTTTAATATTCCAGTTGACTGTTCTGAACAAATCTGGTCGCATATGGACCATGGTGGCCGGTGGTGGCGCGTCTGTTGTCTATACGGACACGGTGTGCGCGCTGGGCGGTGCCGCCGAGTTGGCCAATTACGGTGAATACTCTGGTGCCCCAACGGAGAGTCAGACAGCTGACTACGCGAAGACAATATTCAGTTTGATGTGCAGGGACAAGCATCCGAATGGCAAGGTAATGTTTGCCTGTATTTTGACTGCTATCAACAGGCATTGTTTTCTATTTCAAGAAATGCCTATTTTACTATAAATAGTATTAGTTTAAGTAACTGGCGCCATCTAGAAAAGCTTTAAGTGCCCCCTCCCCCCCTTGGTAGTAAGAGAAGAGGAAGGAAATGAGAACTGGTAATGTCACCGCTTGGAACACGAGTACAAAAGAATAAATGCTTTGTCACGTAACGCAAGTGTTGCTGGACGTGCCTGTAAATTTACAGCCCCTTTAGATACAGCCTATTTTGCATTCGTTGACTAGCCATACATAAATTTACTGCCTTATGGTACAAAATCTCCGCATTGTCTTTGACCGGCCATAAACAATTTGCAGGTGTTGATTATCGGCGGTGGCATCGCAAACTTCACGAACGTGGCCGACACCTTCCGAGGCATCATCACAGCGATCGAGACGTACAAGGATGCGCTGATACAATACAACATTACATTATTCGTGAGACGTGGTGGACCCAACTATCAGGAGGGACTTAGGTATTCATTTTTTAATTTTATTTCTTTTCAAAGTCAAAGTCAAACAGTCTTATTCATAAAAAGTTATAGCACACTTTAAGTAGAACAAAATTGTATTCGTAAACACATTTTAGCACAAAACAATTCTATAAAGTTATACAGACCCGGAGTCTAGTTTAACAGTGTTATAATTATGGCCGACATCGAACAGCTGATTGTGACGAAGGTCTAAAACAAACCGGATCGAAGGACCATTTGTCTAAGGTTGAATATCGATGTAATAATTATAGATGTCGATACAACTCTGTCGATGTCTCATTATAGTGTACATTTGATATAATAATATGAGACGATAGAGCTTAGAAGAGTAATATATAAAAAAAAGTAAAAAAATAACTTACGTGTTTTCATTGCTTTCCTGCCAATTGTATGATTTAAGCAAAAGATAATAATTATATTTAAATAAAGTAATATAAAATAGAGTTAATTGCTTTTTAATATTTTCAGACAAATGCGTGAAGTTGGTCATCGTCTGCGTATACCCATGTATGTGTTTGGGCCGGAGGCAAACATGACGACCATCGTCGGTTTGGCCCTGGGCCAAGGGCCCATCCCGCCTGACCATCAGTTGGATTACGCACCCAAGCAATTACCTAAACCCCAACCGGCTGTAAGTAATAGTTTAATTCTATAGATATTTGTTTTTTTTAACCTAAGTTCTAGAACTACAAAGCTTGTAAAAAATAGTAATAAAAACTTAAACTAATTATGTACCACTGTGCGGTTCGAAGGACCAAACAGCTAAAGATCAATGTATAGGGACTTTGGAGTCCAAATCCATACTAAAATTATAAATGCCAAAGTAAGTGACTCTTTCACGGTTAAACTACTCAACCGATTTCGATAAAATTTAGTATAGCGATAGACTAAACTTTAGGAAAAGATATTGACTTTGTATCGCGAAAAAAGAGGTTGAAATAGGCTACAAAAGTTTGTATAAAATTTTCACCAGATCTCTGCCATTTATAAATAATAGCGGGCAAAAGGTAAATATATTTTGTGGGTTGTCTGGAAGAGATCGCTCAACCGATAAGGCCGCCAACAATGCTCCTACTATGTGTAAATAAACTAAACATGAGAATGCTTACAGCCCGCCCCGAAGATAGAGTTGCCGGAGCTGAGCAATTCGCTCCTGGACTTGGTGTGCTCCCAGGCTACGACCAGGATGGATCTGGGCCAGCAGGTGTCCACCGCTCGGCCGCTGTTCAGCGATCGCACCAAGGCCATCGTTTGGGGCATGCAGAATAGAGCCATACAGGTGTGTACAAATTATATATATATATATCAGCGCAAATATAACAATTAGTCTTTAAGTCGGTGGTGGTTAAACTGCGAAGTAGCCTTGGCCGCGACACTTTATTGGCTGCAATTTTTGGTTAAAACAAATGTGATCCTGACGAAAAGTTAAATAGAAGTTTGATTGGAATTGGAGGTAATCCTGAACCGATATTTCCGAGCATTTGAGCCCAGAAAGGAAAAGTCTCCAAGCTGGCTACCAGGATAAAGTGTAGAGTGTTAGGCATTAAGTTCACCTGGATAAGGAGCATTTGAATAACCTTCGGTTATGATGAGCTCTATGAAGTCACGTCAAACACCAAAGTTTTCACCATTTACAACCAGAATGTGAGGTGGTTAAGAAGAAGGACCAACGAGCTTTATCTCAGTAGCGTTATGGTTACTACCAGACGTTTGATGCACTTAGACTCTGATGCTGAAGATTTGTGGATTATCCTTAAGCTTACAGTAGAACGGTCGTCGTCAAAATTTAAGTAATGTGTGGGTACACCACACAAATACCCTCTCTCCGGTCGACAAAGAGACAAAGGAGGAGAAGGAAAGAAAAAAGAAGCACAGTGTTATTTTGAAAAAGCTAATCATGCTGTTGCCTCGCTTGAGGATGTCTTAATTTTAGTTAACCTTTAAAAGACTTAGGAAGAAATTGGAGAAAAATGCAAATACTGAGAAATTCTGGCTGAAAGAACAAAGAAATTCTTTTGATAATTTAAAGCAAGTTTTATATATATATATATATATAATTACAAAAATACAATCGTTGGGGTATTATGATGTCCGTGACAAAACTCGGGTGATAGCTGATGCAAGCCAAATTGATGGACATGGACCACGCATGATTGCTTTTGGGTATCAAACCCTTACTGATTGTGAGCGAAGATATAGCCAAACCGAGAAGGAGGCTTTGGCATATTTCTATTTGGTAAGGAATTTGACCTTGTCACGGATCACAAACTACTGGAGGTTCTATTTGAAAAGAAAACCAAACCATGTGCACGATATCGAAGCCAGGCTAAAGTAATATCGCTGACCCGTTGTCACGTCTTTGTAAATTGAACAACCATTCGGATGATGAAGATACGCAGGTGTCAGGTCAGGGTACCTTTGCGCGACCTCGGCCAATATCAATGAGCGATATTATAAATGCATCTGAGACTGATAGGGAAATTTCCACTGCTCACTCAGCCCACTCACACAGTAGGTCGAAGGTACGCTGCACGGCATCCTGTGCAGCTTCAAGGTCTTTGTCCGCAACCACGATACATGTGTCGTCTGCAAATTGGTATAGGGAGGACTCCCCTATGGCCTTGCGCATATCATTGCTGTACAATAGATATTCTGTAGGCCCGAGGACAGAGCCTTGCGCCGTGGCCTGTTCTGTTTGGAGGAAAGGGATCTATACAAATAACTGGGACGACTCCGTGAGAAGCTGTAATTTTTTTTTTGTAAAGCCGGGAAATGTTGCCATGAAGGGTCGAAGGTCTGGTGGCCACGCATCGACAAGGATGCAGACCTTTGCATGATTGTGCTTTGGTGGCTTTACCTAGCCCACCAGTGCCTATGAAGAGGCAAGAACTGCCTTTGGGACCATGGATAGATCCATCTAATGAATACCTTCTGGTTGTAATTGATTATAACAGTAGATATAAAGAAATAAAAGTGACCAAAACTATCTCAAGCGCCCAGATTATAAAAATTTTGAAGGAAATCTTTAGCAGGGTTTCCTGTTTCTATAACAGCCGATAACGAGAAACAGTTTGTAAGTGAAGAGTTCCGCGGATACTGTAGAGAATGCAATATTCGACTTTACAACACCGTCCCATATTGGCCATAGATGAACGGGGAAGTCGAACGACAGAATTGGGATATTTTAAAACGATTGCGTATCAATCAAGCAGAACGGAGAGACATGAAAGATTCTTATACGAATATTTGATGATGTACAATAGTACACCTCACACGGTGACTGGTCGAACACCATCAGAACTGTTTTTCCAACGACAAAATAGGGACAAAATTCCTATATTAGAGAATACAAATGAGAAGAAGGAAGATTTGGATGTGAGAGATAGGCACAGCATTCAAAAGGAAGTAGGCAAGGAATATGGGGACTGGAAGCGGAAAGCTATAGAGTCGGAAAGCCATGGACAAAGCCAATCAATTGGCACCAAATTATAACCCGACTCAGTATACCGTGGAAAGCACCAATGCAGGGGATTGTGTAGTAAGGAACGATGAGACGGGACAATCTTATCGAAGAAATGTCGTTCCCCTAAAGAAGGTCGAAGGGGAATAAAGCTGTAGTACCGGGAAAAGATGACGATGTAGTTGAAGGAGGTTCAGATAAATTATTAAGTGTGTAGTATTTATTATTTGTTAATTTGGTTCGTATACATATTATTAGTTAAATAAAAATAAAATAAAAATGTGTTATGGAAGGGATGTAACGTATGCGCTTGTTAGCGTTACATATATTTTGTCTAATATTTGTACTATTCTCTATATTAATCAACTATTTAGTACTTATATATCTCATTGCATCATTATATATTATGCTTAATTATCTATTGTCAGGATTATAATACATATATAATAGGCAATATCAACCAAAACACAGTAATCATTGTCATAACAGTTGTATTTACTAAAAGTAACTGTTTAATAATAATTTTACAAAAGTACAATCAAGGAATAACACTAACGTTTATCTCGTTTGCCAATCGGACCCAGAATGGCCGCTTACCACAGAAATGACAAAAGCTGTCGAACATTATTCAAAAATGCTTCTAATCAATTCATTTAACCAAAAAGAGGTTCTAATGAATTTATTTCACAATATATATATAATATATATAACATCGTCATACTATATGTAACATCAGTATTAACCATATATGTTACAGTTCATATAACACGCTCATTCGCTGTCTCATTCACCCATACAGACAATCACTGTCTCGTTCGCACCGCGTCAGTTATACCAATGGGGTGAGTAGACTTGTTGGTAGTCTGTCCATTGAGTCCCTTGGTAATATGTATACATAATGATTTTAGTAAGTCTGTTAAAAATAGCCAAATCTACTAAGCTTAACTTTCATAGAGCACATTATTCTGTAATTAATGATCATTTGCAATGCGTCAATTGGCGAAACACGCTACCTGTTAATGGAGACATTGATGATATGGTTTCAGCGTTTTTTAACGAGATTGATAATATTGTTAAAGCTCACGTTCCTCGCACGAATATTTCGAATTCAAATTATCCACCGTGGTTTGATAAACTCATCATTAAATTACTTAAAGAGAAAGATAAAATTTGGAAAAAGTTTAGGAAATTTGGGAATCCCCGCGATGGTTTTGAGTTTTAGTTACTTCGTGCACGTTGCGATAAGTTAATCGGCATTAAATACAAAACGTACATAAATAGTGTGGAAAATGATGTAACTAAAAATATAAAATATTTTTGGAAATTCATTAAACGTCAAAGGAAAGAATCACATACAATACCGTAGGAAATGTATCGAGAAAGTAATAAAGCCACATAAATTTTGCTAATTTATTCGCGACATAGTTTAGTTCAGTGTTTGGTAGTGATATTTGCTCAATAATGTGCCATGTTGGATTTACTGAAAAGGATATAGAAAACAAAATCTAAGCGTTCTATAGGGTGCGGTCTTGATGGTATTCCACCTATTTTTATTATAAGCTGCTTCTCTTCTTTAACAGTACCTCTTAGCTTAATTTTTAATAAGTCATTAGGACTAGGCAAATTTTCTACATCGTGGATAATAGCAAGGATCATACGTGTATTTAAAAAGGGCAAGAAAAATATTGTTGCGAACTACAGAGCGATTTCTATTTTAAAGACTTTTAAGTGGGAGTGCCATGCTGTTACTTAGAGTTTCAGTCGGCCGGAGAAATACCACTCTCTCACAGAAAACCGGCGTGAAGTGATGCAATTGGACTTTGTTCATTTTGTACTCGCGTTTCGTTCGGTGAGTGAGATCTTCCGGTGACCATCTTTTTCCCCTTCCCTCGTCCCTCTCCCCTTTTCTTTAAAGGCCGGCAACGCACTCACGAGCTACCAGCCGCGTGAGTGTCTATGGGCGGTGGCTTCACCTTTATGGTGAGCCGCCTGCTCGTTTGCCCCCTCTTCTATAAAAAAAAAAAAAAGTTTTTTGAACCACTTCTGTGCCCTATACTGAAATCCCATAGTAGAGTTTTTATGGATGCTACTCAGCGTGGTTACTGTACCAAAAGATCTACTGATACCAATCTATTTGAGTATGTAAATTTATTGGCTAATTCCTTGGATAATAGAAAAGAGATCGACACCATTTATATGGACTTTTCTAGTGCTTTCGACAAAGTGAATCATAACGTGCTACTGAAGAAGGTAGTTCGCATATACGGTATCGGTGGGGTAATATTGAAATGGCTTAGCTCATACCGAACAGAGAGAACTCAGTATGTAGCAGTTGGTGGTGCGGTATCGCGATCCTATATCCACCTCAGGAGTTCCACAAGGTTCTCATCTGGGACCTGTTCTATTTACCTTGTTCATGAATGATGTAGGATTGGCTCTTTAACACAGCGATTTGTCTTTATATGCGGATGACATGAAAATCTTTAAAGAAATAAATAGCGCGCGAGATGTGGAAATGCTGCAAAGCGACATTTCTAACATAGAAAGATGGTGTAGTCACAATGGGATGGTTTTAAATACAACTAAATGCTAGCACATCACATTTGCTAAAAAAAAAATACCCTTTCCCTCTAAATACGCTTTAAACGGGGGACCTTTGCGGCACGTCAAAGAGATTAGGGATCTGGGAGTTGTGCTCGATTGTAATTTAACATTTATACCCCACATCAATGAAATAATTGGGAGGGCATTTAGAATGCTTGGTTTCATAAAGCGTTCTACTAAATCATTTATTAATTCGTTGGTTCGTTCTGTTTTGGAATTCGGTAGTATTGCTTGGGACCCCATATATTCTGTCCATGAGCAGAGAATAGAGCGAATCAACCGGCATTTCACGAAACATCTGTGCAGTTTGAATAATAACATTAGCTGTAAGTCCGTTTATGAACAAAGACTGGACTTCTTTCATCTACAAACTCTTCGCAGTATTTAAACTCATTAACGGTACCATGGATATGCCAAGTATTTTGAAAAAAGTCGTTTTTTTAATAAATAGAAGCACTAGAGAACGATGTAATCTTTTTTATACCGAGGACAAACGTAGGTTGTCATCGATGAACTGTGTTCTGAGGACAAGCGACGCTGATCCATTTAGTGATTGTCTCTATGTCCTCAGACGTAAATTGTTGCAGACCTTGTTTCGCCAATAGACTCCAATTTAAGAAAGTTCATTTATTGTTTAATTTCTGTGTGTAGAGTTTTCTTTATTTTTTGTTTTATAGATGATTGTTTAGTTGTTTTTTAAAATTGTTCATTGTATACCTGTAATGTCTTGTGTGTGTTTTTTTTGTAATTTGGTTCGGGTTGTGTTTGTATGTGTGTTGTTGGTGTGCCTTATTCAATAAATAAATATAATGTATATTCCATGTAACGTCAATCGATTTCACGACACAAACGAAATTAATTGGTTATGGTTGGTGTAACTTGTATTCCATAGAGTGATTTTTTTCTGTACATCTAACGCCCCTTCAGTGTCGTTATATAGAGTTTACACTATATATTTCGTTTATTAATGTTTTTTTGCCATTTTTTTCATTGATAATTTAAATTAATCTCTGATTTATAACTTTGCACTGACAGACAAAATGTTATTAAAAAAAAAACTAAAGTCTGCAACCTACACACAGTAGTTTAACAGATGTGTTGTCGGTACTTATAAAGTACCCACTTTTATATTTAAAAAAAATCGCAATGTTTTCCCTACCAGCACTGTATTACTTATCTAACTTTTTTTAATATATAAAATAGTCTCTTATTAAACTGTTAAATCTTTTTTTTTCAGGGAATGTTAGACTTTGACTACATATCGCGACGCGCGGAGCCGTCTGTCGTGGCCATTGTCTACCCATTCACAGCTGACCACAAGCAGAAATACTACTTCGGAAATAAGGAGGTTTTCATACCAGGTAATATTTATTTTAATATCAAAAAAATATTCATACAAGTAACTAAGGTACACTTATGAATCGTCAGCAAAATCAATTTCGACTCTACATTGCCAGTTCACAAATCAAGAGCGTAGAGCGGAAGAGAAGAACAATCCTTTCACGGTCATCCCTCTATCGTCAAAGACATTGAGAATTCATATCAAGTCGAGGCTTAGTAGACCTCTGTGGCCGTCCGTTTGATTCACGGGATTTTTACTTTTTTTTTTAGAAATAAATTTGGTGAGAAAAGCACTTTTAGATGAAGCATTTTATAAATTGTCCGATTATTTTGATGATAAAAAAGTTTGGGAATGAATAAGCTCCATCCAGCTCTTAGCTTTAAAAAGTGTACTGGGATCAATTCCAAAATTCGTGCTTCTTCTCAGCTTGGTCGCGTACGAACAGGCTCTGCATAATGCTCCTATGTACCTTAATGAATAAAGATATTTTCAATTTGATTGGCATTTTTATAAACTCAAACTTAAAATATCTTTATTCAAATAGGTCCTTATAAAGACACTTTTGAATCGTCATTAACACTACCATACAGAATGTTTGTTCAACACACCAACAGAAGAAAAAAAACAATAACAGACACATACACACCGATTACATCAAAAATATTTACAAATACTTAAATAAAATACATAAAAAAATGTTTATTTCAATAACATACAGGAACAATATTGAGAATGGGGTCTTACCTAGTATTAACACAAGTAAAACCATTAAAACTAAGACTCAACCTCGCACACTCACACACACAAAAAAACCATTGCACACACTAATACACACACACACTTAAATGCTCGTTCTTCACATAATATACTCCACTTTTTCATATGTATATACTAGCTTTCCGCCCGCGGCTTCGCCCACGTGTAATTTGGTTAAGTATATAGCGATTTTTAATGATCTCGACAGGGCTTTCTTTCACGGGCTAAAATCTTCTTACAATTGGAATTATACATAGCCTGTGTTACTCAGAGATGATGTAGCTTTACAGGATCGGATGATTCGGGGAAATCGAGGGCAACTTTCAAATTAACTTACAGGCAAATACTATTCTGACAATTTTATATTCTGATAGTCATCTTCTTATGTGGATGATCTGATGATGGAAGGTAAATCTCCTCAGCGGTTAAGAGTTGAAAGAAAATTCTTACGAAGTTATGAGTAGGAAATACGTACTTGTGAGGTTATTAGCTTGACCAAATAATAAAAGGTAAACCTCATTAATGTTATGGATGTAGGTGGAAAAATGGATGCGGACAAACGATAAACGTCTCTTCACTCGTTTCCTTTTACTTGTTTGTATAGGTAGTGTTCACTCAAAATAATCATAGGGTAAAACGTTAATGAAAGTTTGAAGTGCATGGTAGTCATTACACAATGGAGCATCTTAATATCGCGATGGATATATTTGGCCTAAGTAGAAGTTCTTTAAAAAAAACTAAGACTTAAGCTCGCACACTCACTCACACAGCAACACCATTGCACACACTGATACACACTCACACACTAAAATGTTCGTACTTTGTTCCACTTGTTCATGTGTATATTTATTTTTATTTATTTTTTTTCTGTTCGTGTTTTTTTGTTATTCTTTTTTCTGATCTTAGATTATATTTCCGGTTCTATTTTAACCTTATTTTGGCTTTATTTTTAATCTATTTTTATTAAACTTTTTGTGATAAGCTGTATAGGTTTAAGAAATAAAAATAATAATAATAATAATAATTTAGTTAATTTAATTTGAGCAAAATATAATAACAAACAAAATAATGGTGTGTGTGTGTTATGTTTAAATAGTCACACCCCAATACAATTATAAACATTCGACTAAGAATATATTGATACAAAATAAGTAACCGAACCGAAACCTTATTAAGGGCATTATTAAAACACGGAAACTATTAATAGTATTAAAGAACAATATTATTATTATTGGTTCAAAGGGAATTATGAACCCGAGATAGACTGTATGAGTGTTTGAAAATGTGTGAGAGTGTGTACAAACATGTTTGAAATTGTGTGGAGTGTGGATATGTGTTTTTTTTGCCCGTTAATTTTCCATACACCTTTCGGTGACATTCAAAATTCTCGTCTCTCACCCAGTTTTCTGTGACATGGACGTGGCTATGAGGAAGCATCAGGAAGCCACCGTTCTCGTCAAGTTTGCATCGCTAAGTATATATATATATACTTAGTCTTGCCATAAATATTGTTATAAAGAAAAGCACGATTTTTTTTTTATACGTAACATTTATTCCTTTCATAGTGAGTTAGTTTAATACATCAATATATAACTATTAAAAATATACAATGTTTATTCGAAGTGGTCTCCATTGGCTGCAATACAGTCTTTTAAACGTTGAGGCCAGTTATCAATAGCAGCACGAACTCTTTCTAGAGGAAAATTCTTCACTGCCAACCGAATGGATCGTTTTAGGGACTCCAAATTATCATGGCGTTTAGAGCAAGCCTTACTCTCTAAAACTGACCATAAATCATAATCCAATGGATTTAGGTCAGGACTTGACGACGGCCAGTTTTCAGTGCTGATAAAGTCCGGAACGTTAGTTTTCAACCAAGATTGGGTGGATCGAGCTCTATGACCCGGTGCCGAGTCTTGTTGAAAGCACCATTCTTTGTTATTGAACATGGTGTTAGTTAAAGGCTTAACTACCGTCTCAAGAATGGTATTTTGATAAACTTGTGCCGACGTTTTAATACCTTTTTCACAAAAATATGGCTCAGTCACCCCTTCATAGCTAACACCCCACCAAACCATCACTGAAGTGGGATAATGCCCACGTTGTACTCTGTTTACTAATTGCGAAGCTTCTTTAGAGCTTCCAGCATAAATACGGTCATTTTGTTTATTAAAATACTGCTCAATTGTAAAAATTTTCTCATCCGTAAACAAAATTTTTTTGTGACCACCCTATTCTTCTTTAAATTATCAGTTAAGAAGTGACCAGTACGTCTCTTATAGGCTGCAAGTCCTAAGTCATCTTTTAATATACGCGACATGGTTCTAGGAGCTATCTTCATCTCCCGAGATAAAATCTTTTGCTTACGGACAGGATTTCTTCGAATTCTTTCCCTAACTGCTTTAATCACCTTTTTCACACGAACGGTACGTGGACGGCCAGATCTTTTTCTGTCACAAACAGAGGAGGTATCATTGTACCTATCAATAGCCCGGTAAACAAACATTTGACTAATACCAAGCGGGTGGAGGGTTTTAAAAATTGCACTTTTCTCCATACCTACTTTATGTAAGGCAATCACAGCGATTCGGTTCTCTTTATCACCCCACTCCATTTTAATATAACAAAATATTTAACAATATAATGGCGCGAAAATAAGAAAACACATCAAGCAATCATATAAAAATGACAGATTCCAAATTCAAACGTAATATTTTCTTTTTTTGAATAGTAACAGTATTTATGGCCAGACTAAGTATAAGCTACATTCTGAGGTACTTGAAACTTACAGCAGAGGTAGAAGATTTATTCACTAATGTCCGTCCGGAACGGCTTCGTAAACAATACTAATGTTCTCTTCTATATTTTAATAATTTTTCACCGTATTATTGTGATAGATCGTTCCGTGGAAAGATCTATTGCGTAGTGCGTTTTGTTTATTTGTATTTTATTTTTTATTTCTTAAACCTGTATAGATTTAAAAGCTGTATAGCTTATTACAAAAAGTTTACACAATAAAAATAGATAAAAAATAAAGCCAAACTAAGGTTAAAACATAGAACCGGAAATAGAATCTAAGATCAGAAAAAACAACAAAAAAAAAACACGAACAGAAAAAATTAATAAAAATTGAAGAGCAGACCAGAGATCATTTAATTCAGACAAAAGTTTGCATGGCTAATATTTCTAAAGGCTTATACCATTGATAATGTTATGATATTTTATGGTAATTATATATGTGAAACTACCTCTCTAACTACTGAAGGTTGGCAAAGCTTGGTAGCATATTCCATATTCCGGTCCATGATTTTTTTTTTGCCAACTTTCCTTTCACCAGCCATCCATTTGCATCAAGCATGCCAAAGAGCATGGCCGATGCATGATACTATGTTGACAGTGCAATGACGTCGTAAATAAAGCTGATGAATATATTGACGTATATTTTTAACCCACACCATTATTCCGACGTGTTATAATGGCCGGCCTATTATTTAATATTCTTTTTATAACACAATTTTCATACGTTCTCATGTTATTGTGTATTTATTTATTTCATTAAATCTGTCCACCAAACATCTCATGTGCTAAATATATTAACAAAACAAGAAACACAAGATAATTCACAAAACAATTATATGGTAACTTTAAACACATAGGAGATAAAACATAAATGCAACCACAATTAAGTTTTTTTTTTATGGTATTTATAATGCCTCCACGAAAGGTGGACCCAGTCGTCCACATTCACAATACTATTAGTAAAGTCGACATAACCTGTTTGCAGGACCGTTAAACGATTTGCATAGACGAGACGTGGTCATATAAAAATGTCTGTTATGTATGTACGTAATAGTTTTGCTCTTCGTTTTGCGATAAATCACGTTATTAACATATATTTTTTTTAAAAAGTGTGACTTTACGTTGTTTTACTGAGCATACATTCCAACACTTCTATATTGGTTATCGTTAAGGGTATTTTGGTTGAAAAGGGCATACTATACCGTAAACGAATATTTAGAGGACAAAGATCCCATTAATGTGTCGGCAATTGGCTCAGCATCGGGACAGTTCAATTCTTGAGTAGCCTCACAATGCTTTAGTTATTTTAATTGTCAGTAACACAATTTTGTATTAATTGTTTATTTTAAAAGAGCAGCTATCGAGTTTCTGGCCGGTATATGCCTTCCGAGCCGGTGGTAGTGTTAATGACGATTCAAAAGTGTCTTTATAAAGACCTACTTGAATAAAGATATTTTGAGTTTGAGTTTATCTTCTGAACAAAACTTATGTCCAACATACGAATGAACAGTGTTATTAGCATGACGTCATACACCATAGCAACCTATCCCAAGAGCACCACATAATCTTACATCCAGCATTGATTACATTGATCCCAGGATCGAGCCAATCAACGCAGAGGATCCGGAAGGCAAGAAGCTCAACGTGTATGTTGGTGGAGGGTCCCTTATTCACCCGAGTGTTGTTTTAACTGCTGCGCACTATGTTGCCGTGCCTAAAGCATTCAAAGTGAGAGCTGGGGAATGGGATACCCAGACCTCAAAAGAAATATACCCTTACCGAGACAGGGATGTCACCGAGGTCACTATTCACAAGGACTTTAATAAGAGTAAGTGGTTATTTTATTAATGGCAGAAAATTGGCAAAGTCTTTTCTTTCAGTCTCTTCTCCAACATTGATTCGTTCCAAGTTTTGGGTTAAAAGCGCACAGGGATTGATTATTAAGGAGCCACCTGGCAGTCAGTACTCGTGATCCAAGTGGTAAGATCCAAAGTATCCAAAGAAAAACCCATATTAGGTACTTTGCCACAGGGTGCAGGTTTTTAAAAAAAATATCGTGTTTTTTGTGTTATTTAAACATAATGGATATAAAAATATGAAAGTTAATCAGAATCCTGAGAACAAGACTATAATGTAATGATTTGAAACACTGACCGAGATTTTATATGGTATATTTTTTTTCCAGACAATCTCTTCTATGACATCGCTCTCCTGTTCCTTGCAAGTCCAATGGAGTATGCGCTTAATGTTGGTGTGGTCTGCCTTCCACCACCAAGGGAACGAACGATGGCTGGAACTCAATGCTTAGCATCCGGATGGGGCAAGGACAAATTCGGTAAAGAGGGACGCTATCAAGTTATTTTGAAAAAGGTCAGTTCACCGACACAACTCTCTCTGTCCACCGACTGTACTGACGTTTTAAGTGATGTTTTACTGACGTTTTAACTGACGTTTTAACTGAGGTTTTACTGACGTTTTAACGGATGTTTTAACTGATATTTTAACTGATGTTTAACTGATATTTTAACTGATGTTTACTAACGTTTTAACTGATGTTTTAACTGACGTTTTAACTGATATTTTACTGACGTTTTAACTGAGGTTTAACTGATATTTTAACTGACGTTTCACTAATGTTTAACTAATATTTTAACTGATGTTTTACCGATGTTTTAACTGATATTTTACTGATGTGTTATGATATTTTTACTGATATTTTGCTGACGTTTTAACTGACGTTTCACTGGTGTTTAACTGATATTTTACTGATGTGTTAACTGATGTTTTACTGATATTTTAACTGACGTTTCACTGATGTGTAACTGATATTTTTACAGATGTTTTACAGACGTTTAAACTGATATTTTACTAATGTTTTAACTGATGTTCTATGACTACTTCAATCCCATCAACTATAGTCTATGCCCATCCCCAAAGTTTAGTTTATCTCCATAGGTACCATATTCACATTCATAATATTAGTATGAATATAGTTGAGATAAGTCAAAAATGACCGTATTTTCTCTCAGGTGGAGGTACCAGTGGTCGACAGACGCCAATGCCAGACGGCATTACGAAAAACACGATTGGGACATTTCTTTGAGCTACACACGTCGTTCATGTGCGCCGGTGGTGTGAACGGTATGGACACGTGCAAGGGTGATGGTGGATCGCCACTTGTTTGCCCAATACCGGTAAGGGTCTATCTTATTATTATTGCTTTAAACAATAACACAATACAATTATGATAGAAATAAAAACGAGACATTTATTACATCTGTCCCCAAACATCTTATGTGCTAGATATATTAACAAACAATAAACTTATGAGATAATAAAACAAGGTATACATACAAAACAATTATATGGGACCTTGAAACATAATACAAGATATATAATAATACAAACAAGATACAACACACAATATATCTTCTCATGCTCTCAGACGCTTAACTAATTTTCTTCCTATCCGTACCAAAATCCTTCTTTCTCACTCACTTCTTCTACCCATCTTAGACTATGCCGATTCCTGTTACCCCGACGCTTACAAAATCTCTGTATCAGATTCATCTTTGGCCTAAGGAAATTCGACCACATCTCATCCTACCGACAGCAGCTAGGCTGGTTGCCCATACGGCTTCGCAGGGATTCCCACATCCTCCACCTCTTATACACTATCCTCTTCAGTCCTCAAACTCCGTCCTACCTCAAAAATCGTTTCAAATTTATGGGTCCCTACATATCCTCGAAATTCCACCCCACCACTCCTCCTTTTACGGAAACTCCTTCACAGTGTCCGCTATAAAGCTTTGGAACTCACTTCCCGATCCTATTCGATCAGCCTCCTCACTATCATCTTTCAAATCACTTCTTCGTAAACATTTCTTGTCTTCAATATAATTATTTGTAATTCTAGATTTAAATTAGCATATTTTTCGCTTTTCTTATTTTAATGTATGTTGTGTATTCTTTTATCGTGTGGGTTGTCTGGAAGAGATCGCTTATTAGCGATAAGGCCGCCCGTTGCTCTTATATGTTCTTACATCTGTTAATGTCATTTGCTTCTAGTGTTTAAGTGCGATAAAGTGTTAAATAAATAAATAATAATAAATATAAAAATGTAAGCCAAAAATAACAAGAATTTGACTAAGTGAGTGACGAGCATTAAAGTGAGTTTGTGTAGTGTGTGTTCATGTATCTTAAAGTGTTATTTTGTGAAAACTAAACTGAGTCTAAATGGGAGTACTCCAAATGAGATGAAAAAGTGTCGTGGACATTGGAATCCACAAGTAACGGTTAACACACACTTAAATTATATACACACAATATATTATATGTTATTTATTTATTCACACTTTATTGCAATAACACGGTAGAAGCAAAAGACGTTAATAGATGTTAGTACATGTAAGAGCAACGGGCAGCCTTATCCGCTAATGAGCGATCTCTTCCAGACAAACCACGTGATATTAATTATTATCATTTAGATTGTTAGCCTATTGAGGCTCAATTGTTTTTCGTCATTTTCTTCCCTTGGCTTTGGTTTCATTTGTACATGTATAAGAAGCTTCTTTATTTCTGTCAAATGTCTTTAACTTTTTTTTTTCTTGTGCTGTTCGGTTTGCGTCGATAAATAGTCAAATTGGCGGGAAAAGTGTGGCGCCTTGAGTCCACAGACTAACAGTCACAGTGCATTGCACAGATGACGTTTAAGCAAAAGTTGTTGTATTATAGTGTGCTCTTTCTTTCATTCATGTGGTTCCATTTAAATTTCAGTACGAGAAGGACAGATATATGCAGAGCGGTATCGTCGCGTGGGGTGTTGGTTGTGGCGAGGATGGTACACCAGGTGTATACGTGGACGTGGCCAACCTTCGCAACTGGATCGACGAGAAAATGGCCGGAAAGGGTTTTGACACCAAAATATATACATATTGAGATTGAATAAATAAATTTAGTTATATTGTGTGTGATTTAAGCCATTTTTTTTAGTATTCATTCCCAAACTTTTTCATCGTCAAAATAATCTGACAATTTATAAAATGCTTTTTCTTAAAGCTTGCTTAGTTACTTTTTTACATTTTCTTACTGTCAAAATCAACAAATTGTTTGGGATTTTTAAATGAATTACCAACTTTATGGAGGTCAATAGTGGGAACAGCTTATCCATATTTCTCGTATTGAGGCTATGATAATCGCAATATTTTTGTGCAAATTCATCAAGTTCTCAAGGATTTACTGGCTAGGTATCAAAACTATCCCGAAACATGTGCTTAATATACAAAAATAGGATAATTAAAACATAAAAAAAACAAAACAATTTAAAAATGTATCGTAACCGGTCAAAAAAAGTTCGACACAAACTGTCTACCACGTGCAAAAATGTGTGTGTCTCATATTCACAATACACATTGACACACAGCCGGAGTCGCGGCTTGATCCTAATCGATAGAATCGTTCGTTGCGTTCACCTGTTGCGGTGGGGGGAGGGGAGGCAATTTGAAAATCGAACGATTGTGTTACAAATGTATGCGCGCGCGTAGATTTGCGTGCCTCAATCGCGCCAGTCGATCGCCGGAGTCATATATAAGTTATGTATAAATAGCAAATTATTAATTAGCAAAATATTAATTGTATACTCCCGCCCGCAGATTCGTGTACTTTTTTTTGTAACGCGTTTTGACCAAAAAAGACGTACATTTGTTTTTTGTATGACTGAGTTTAGAAAGCAATAACTTAAACGATAGTTATTTAATCAACCGGCCAACTGATAATATTTATTGCTCTCCCGTCACGACTAACAATTATATATATTTAATCCACAACACAAAATATAGGGAAAGTACAAAACCTATCAAAATAAAAAAAAAATCTTTATTCATATAGTCTGTCCTTAGATATATTTGGCCTAAGTAGAAATATTTGAAAAAAAAAAACTAAGACTCAACCTCGCACACTCACTCACACAGCAACACCATTGCACACACACACTTAAATGCTCGTTCTTCATATAATATACTCCACTTGTTCATATGTATATTTTTAATTTTTTTTTTTTTCGTGTTTCCTTTTATAATTTTTTTTTCTGATCTTAGATTTTATTCCGGTTCTATGTTTTAACCTTATTTTGGCTTTATTTTCAATCTATTTTTATAGTGTAAACTTTTATAGGTTTAGGAAATAAAAAATAAAATAAAATATGGCACACTTATGAATCGTCAAAAAAAAAACAAAAACTTATAAAAAAAATGACTACTAAAACACACACTTTGGTAATTGTCAAAATATTTCGTCACAATCAGCTGTTTGATGTCGGCCATATTCATAACGAAGTTTAAGTAGGGTCCGGACCTCTAGAACATTATTTTTTTTCGAGTGATGTGCTAACCGCCCATGGGCACCTGCTAAGCTTTATAGAACAGTTTTGCGCGTTTACGAATATAAATTTTTGACAATCCCAATTAAACTGTGCTATAACTTTTAATTAATAATACCGAAAATTAAGTTTACGAATAAGCTAGATTTAAATAGATTACGATTAATGTCAGAAAACTAAAAAAATAAATAAAAAGATTTGGTCGCCTTGGCAATTTCCTCGCTGTTGTGTCGTATACGCTGAGCGAGAAAAGCACCAGCTCTTGTTTCACCTACTTGATTCCTCAATAAGCGACTTGTGCCCCAAGGTCCATGTCCCCAAAGTTAACAATATCAAAGTTGGCGGAATGACTTTGGTACTTTGACCCTATTTCTGCCTGAAAATCCCGTAATTTAGTTCCAATATACCGTTCTAACCGAATACCGGATTCGTTAAGGCCGAAGTTCGGTTGTGCCGAATGTAAAACGAAGTTCGGCATTCCTACCATTAACAATACGGTAACATGTGTGTCAATGCGACCTCAGAGATCACCTTTCACTTGTAATTTTGTGGCCAACTCGAGGTTTTAATGTTTTATTGTGTAATTTATAACGTCCCAGTTGTTGGCAGAATCAATACTGATTTGATATTGATTTAGTCACAACTAAAACAGATATCGGTTAGCGTTTTTGGGATTCATAAGGTGATTATTGATTTAAAAAGTAGAGGGGGGTGAACGAGTGGGGGGTGACATCAAAACACCTTTTTTTATTAAATGTCCTGACGCCTGCATTTTATATATTTTTACCAAAAAATGATTTTTATATCTCATGTGTCGTGTTCTTTTTAACTGTTAAAAATCACTTCTGGTCATTGATATACTCTGTGGCATAGTAATTAATATCTATCTATATATATATAGTCTATGTCATAATCGAAGGATATTTTTTTTGAAATTGGTTTTATTTAGGTTTTTTTTTTTAAATTTGCCTTATATTTATAGATATATACTCTTGTAATGTTTATTTATAGTTTCAATGGTATCTGTTAGCTTAACACTACGTATAGATTCTGGTATGTATGAGAAACTATTGTAACGATATAACGGAATGTATATTCAGTCTATAACGATTAAGAATCAGAGAATTCTTAGAGAAGACGTAAAATAATCTGAAATTTAATCAGGGGTACGTAAAAAGTGCAAGAATAGTATGTTTTTAGTTTTGCAAGATAAGATTTGAAAAAAAATATTATGATATATAGATACTACATGTAATATGACTTGCTTATATTTCCATGTCATATATCACTCACACGTACGTGTATTGTTATATAAATTATATTAAATAGGGAGTATTTATATGTAACATTGTATAATTATATATTATGCTTAATTATCGTGTTGTGAGGATTGTAATGACAAATGTATTGTTATAATTTGTAGCAAATTGTTTTGCACACAAATGTGGTTAGCTTAAATTTTGCCCTAAAATAAAAATTTAAGAATTTATAAGCTAAAAAGTATGTTTTTTTCTATACAAACAATTCTTTAATACACAAAACACAAGATACATTAAATTAAGTAAAACAGGGAAAACGAGCTAAGTTAAATCCAATAATATAAATAACCCAATATAAGTCACAAAATTCTTTCGAAGGAGAGACACACTCATTCCGGGTCCGACAGCCGTCCAGTGCGGTTGTGTTGCGCAGTTGCTCCCGCTACTTGACTTGTCGAGTGGCGTGTTCAATTGTTCAGTGCTTGAGCGCTGGGTGGTTATCAACTCTGAATTTTTTATTCTAGCCCGACGCAAGCTGCACCGAGGTCTCCCCGTCTGCCAGGTTCCTGGCGTTCGAGCGGCATCCGAGCAGCAGTGAAGGACTGCAGTTTATGATTAACGCGGGTTTACCTGCGGTCGATTTTCCAACCACCTAACGGTGCCAAACGGTTGGGATCGATTAACGCTTAGGCGGGAGTGTTGTTCGAGGGCAGCACCCGTGCCTTTTTCAAGGCGCGTTAACCTCGCCTGCTTCCATCAAGTCCCTGTGTGTGGGCGGAGCCTCTCAGTAGGCATTGCCACGGGGCGTAGGTACTCCAACTGCGCTCTAGCCACCGTCTGCACACACAGGGTCCACTGTTGGACGGGTCCCAGTCGCACATCCGTGGGGGTTCAGCCATCACGACCCCCCCACGGGCCGGTTAGGTCAGCGACACAAAAAGTCTCGTCCGCTATCACCAGCGAAGACTTTACACCTAGGGAATACATAGCTTAGGTACACACACGTAGTTTTAGGTACACACTGCCAAGCTGCGGGCCTTAAGCTTCGCAGATGGCGGACACCGAACGCCCTCCCGACTACGACTATGCAGCGGAAGACGACAGTGAGGTAGAAGACCTCAACGCCGAGCTCGCGCGGCACTACAGGCGGTTCTACGTCTTCGTGCAGCGACGACACCCGGCGACCGTCCGCCTTTGGAACAGCCGGTCTCCCCTGGGATCGCGGTCGCCGTCTCCCCCGCGTTCCCCGACCCCAGAGCCAGAACCTATGCAGCTCGGACCTGCATACGCTTCCGCGCAAGCACTCCTCGCGCGCGACTCCCTCCCCCCGGCCCCCGCGCAGGCCTCGCGCAATAATCTTGAATTGTTGGTCCCCGCGAAGACCGAAATAACCGAACCCTCTGCGGCCTCCGCGCAGGCCCCGTGCTCTTTGATCCCCGAAATTCCCTCCGGCAGGGAATCGCGTAAAAGCAAGAGAACGCTCGACAGTGACGACGACCAATCAGAGGCCGGGCGCTCAGTCGCCATGTCATGTCAGTCCGCAGCGTCTTCAGACACTGACTCCGATTCCGACGGTTTCAAGACCGTACAAAACCGAAAAAACAAGAAGAGGCGTGCTGCCAACACCCCTCTCGACCCTCCTCCTAAACGGAACACGCACCCAGCTTCCCAGCAGGCTGCGGGTTCGAACACCGCGCCATCTCCCGCCCCTTATCCCAAGCCCGCGAAACAAGATCGCACTAAAGCCCCTCCCCCAGTTTACGTCAGGGACAAAAGTATTTGGCCCTCTCTGTCCGCCTTGATGGACAAAAAGTCCATCACATACAAGGCGAAAACACTGCGCGACAACATCTGCGTGCAAGTGTACGACCCCGCCCACCACCGTTTTTTAACCTCGTACCTTCGCTCAGAAGGCATAGGAGGCCACACGTTCCCTCTTCCCGAGGAACGAGTCCTTAGAGTCGTGATCCGAGGCATCCCCAAGGAGATCGACTCTTCTACCGTTCAATCGGATCTATTAAATCAGGGATACCCCGTGAAGGGGGTATTCCGAATGTTACACCGCAGCTCAAAGCAGGAATACGACATGGTTCTTGTCGTCCTAGAGCTTTCAGCGCGCGGCAAAAAGATATTCAACCTCAGTGAGTGTTGTAAACTCTCTGGGCTCAAGGTGGAAACACCTATCAAGCACTCATACACCAGACAGTGTCACCGCTGTCAGTTGTACGGGCACGCGGCGCGTAATTGTTTTGCGCGTGCGCGTTGCGTTAAGTGCCTAGGTGATCACGGGACCGCCGACTGCACACGGACACTGCCATGCGCCGAGCCGCCTTCCTGCGTGCTTTGCGGGCAACAGGGCCACCCCGCGAGTTATCGCGGCTGCCCTAGGGCCCCCAAGACGAGCGGAAAGGGAAGCAAGCGCGTGCCAAGGTCCGGTGCAGAGAAGCGTCCTCCCGCGCCCCCCAAGGAAACTTACGTCCCAGCCCCCCCTCCCACTATCAACCCGTGGAAAGCTCCACAAAATTCGGCGGAAGTGCCTCCCACTAACCCGTCATTGCCGGCGGAGCCCATAAAACCTATTCCATCCCTTATGAGTATCCCAATAAGGAAACCCGGCCCTCAGATGCCCCTCCCCCCCGCCACTGCGACGACGCTTACGGCTCACGCCAGCGAAGTCCGCAGTGCGGTGCACCTAGCCCTCAGTGTCATAGACGCTGTAGACATCGACGCCCTGCTAGCGTTTAAACACTCGTACAGTGCGGCTGACAGTGTTGACGCGAAGCTAGGTATAATAATAGAAAACGCCGGACTCCTTAGTGCAGTCCGGAAGTTTGCTAGGCCATCGTAAGGCCTAGTCGCGACATAATTACACAGGTACGCCACGCCTTAAACCGATCCGGATGATCACATCACATTAGCTAGATACAGATTTGCGCCGCCCGCGCGGCTAATTCCAATTAGAAATGTAGGTTTTAAAAACCGCCTTCGCCGGCGAAGGCGGAGTCCCTGTTCAGCTTCGCTCACACTTTGTGAGTTCCAGATAAGGCCCTTCAGGTCAGTCCCCAGCCCTGACGGCCCAAGCCGAGGTTCGAGTCTCACAGGAGACGCCCTTGTGCTAGTCAAGGCATTTTATTTAGTTTTAAGTCTCGGCCGAGCTCCCGCTCGCCAACCAGCCCTTTGCTGAGCTGTAAAGGCCTCACGGCCAACAGCGAGATCCCACTCCAAAAAAAAAAAAAAAAAAAAAAAAAAAATCGAAGGAGAGATTTTAATATGTTTATTTTATTGGTGCTTTGTTCTGTTTACTGAGGAAATTAGCGGACAATGCGGACTTTAAAGGTAACTCTTTCAAGCTAACATGCATATAATAGAAAAAATATAATTCAATTATTTCTACAGAACACATTTGTTATTGTGAATAATTACATAACTGGAACACTGTCATAAGTAATGTTTTATTATGTATTGCGTCAGAGGTCAGAGGTATCATGAAACTAGGGACGCCTAACTAATAACTATTTTATAACACTAATCAATCGTTCATGTACCAAGCCGAACTTTTTTGCCGGGAACCGAACCTACTGAATGTGTATGTTTTTAAACTGTGGAGATAAATAATATACATGCGTTGTGATTGTGAAAACCTATGCGCGATGAGCGCTATACAACGGTATTAAAAACAAGTTGAGCTGACGCGGCTCTCACGCATTCCGGGTCCGACAGCCGTCCAGTGCGGTTGTGTTGCGCAGTTGCTCCCGCCATTTGACTTGTCGAGTGGCGTGTTCAATTGTTCAGTGCTTAAGCGCTGGGTGGTTATCCACTCAGAATTTTTTATTCTAGCCCGACGCAAGCTGCACCGAGGTCTCCCCGTCTGCCAGGTCCCTGGCGTTCGAGCGGCATCCGAGCAGCAGTGAAGTTTATGATTAACGCGGGTTTACCTGCGGTCGATTTTCCAACCACCTAACGGTGCCAAACGGTTGGGATCGATTAACGCTTAGGCGGGAGTGTTGTTCGAGGGCAGCACCCGTGCCTTTTTCAAGGCGCGTTAACCTCGCCTGCTTCCATCAAGTCCCTGTGTGTGGGCGGAGCCTCTCAGTAGGCATTGCCACGGGGCGTAGGTACTCCAACTGCGCTCTAGCCACCGTCTGCACACACAGGGTCCACTGTTGGACGGGTCCCAGTCGCACATCCGTGGGGGTTCAGCCATCACGACCCCCCCACGGGCCGGTTAGGTCAGCGACACAAAAAGTCTCGTCCGCTATCACCAGCGAAGACTTTACACCTAGGGAATACATAGCTTAGGTACACACACGTAGTTTTAGGTACACACTGCCAAGCTGCGGGCCTTAAGCTTCGCAGATGGCGGACACCGAACGCCCTCCCGACTACGACTATGCAGCGGAAGACGACAGTGAGGTAGAAGACCTCAACGCCGAGCTCGCGCGGCACTACAGGCGGTTCTACGTCTTCGTGCAGCGACGACACCCGGCGACCGTCCGCCTTTGGAACAGCCGGTCTCCCCTGGGATCGCGGTCGCCGTCTCCCCCGCGTTCCCCGACCCCAGAGCCAGAACCTATGCAGCTCGGACCTGCATACGCTTCCGCGCAAGCACTCCTCGCGCGCGACTCCCTCCCCCCGGCCCCCGCGCAGGCCTCGCGCAATAATCTTGAATTGTTGGTCCCCGCGAAGACCGAAATAACCGAACCCTCTGCGGCCTCCGCGCAGGCCCCGTGCTCTTTGATCCCCGAAATTCCCTCCGGCAGGGAATCGCGTAAAAGCAAGAGAACGCTCGACAGTGACGACGACCAATCAGAGGCCGGGCGCTCAGTCGCCATGTCATGTCAGTCCGCAGCGTCTTCAGACACTGACTCCGATTCCGACGGTTTCAAGACCGTACAAAACCGAAAAAACAAGAAGAGGCGTGCTGCCAACACCCCTCTCGACCCTCCTCCTAAACGGAACACGCACCCAGCTTCCCAGCAGGCTGCGGGTTCGAACACCGCGCCATCTCCCGCCCCTTATCCCAAGCCCGCGAAACAAGATCGCACTAAAGCCCCTCCCCCAGTTTACGTCAGGGACAAAAGTATTTGGCCCTCTCTGTCCGCCTTGATGGACAAAAAGTCCATCACATACAAGGCGAAAACACTGCGCGACAACATCTGCGTGCAAGTGTACGACCCCGCCCACCACCGTTTTTTAACCTCGTACCTTCGCTCAGAAGGCATAGGAGGCCACACGTTCCCTCTTCCCGAGGAACGAGTCCTTAGAGTCGTGATCCGAGGCATCCCCAAGGAGATCGACTCTTCTACCGTTCAATCGGATCTATTAAATCAGGGATACCCCGTGAAGGAGGTATTCCGAATGTTACACCGCAGCTCAAAGCAGGAATACGACATGGTTCTTGTCGTCCTAGAGCTTTCAGCGCGCGGCAAAAAGATATTCAACCTCAGTGAGTGTTGTAAACTCTCTGGGCTCAAGGTGGAAACACCTATCAAGCACTCATACACCAGACAGTGTCACCGCTGTCAGTTGTACGGGCACGCGGCGCGTAATTGTTTTGCGCGTGCGCGTTGCGTTAAGTGCCTAGGTGATCACGGGACCGCCGACTGCACACGGACACTGCCATGCGCCGAGCCGCCTTCCTGCGTGCTTTGCGGGCAACAGGGCCACCCCGCGAGTTATCGCGGCTGCCCTAGGGCCCCCAAGACGAGCGGAAAGGGAAGCAAGCGCGTGCCAAGGTCCGGTGCAGAGAAGCGTCCTCCCGCGCCCCCCAAGGAAACTTACGTCCCAGCCCCCCCTCCCACTATCAACCCGTGGAAAGCTCCACAAAATTCGGCGGAAGTGCCTCCCACTAACCCGTCATTGCCGGCGGAGCCCATAAAACCTATTCCATCCCTTATGAGTATCCCAATAAGGAAACCCGGCCCTCAGATGCCCCTCCCCCCCGCCACTGCGACGACGCTTACGGCTCACGCCAGCGAAGTCCGCAGTGCGGTGCACCTAGCCCTCAGTGTCATAGACGCTGTAGACATCGACGCCCTGCTAGCGTTTAAACACTCGTACAGTGCGGCTGACAGTGTTGACGCGAAGCTAGGTATAATAATAGAAAACGCCGGACTCCTTAGTGCAGTCCGGAAGTTTGCTAGGCCATCGTAAGGCCTAGTCGCGACATAATTACACAGGTACGCCACGCCTTAAACCGATCCGGATGATCACATCACATTAGCTAGATACAGATTTGCGCCGCCCGCGCGGCTAATTCCAATTAGAAATGTAGGTTTTAAAAACCGCCTTCGCCGGCGAAGGCGGAGTCCCTGTTCAGCTTCGCTCACACTTTGTGAGTTCCAGATAAGGCCCTTCAGGTCAGTCCCCAGCCCTGACGGCCCAAGCCGAGGTTCGAGTCTCACAGGAGACGCCCTTGTGCTAGTCAAGGCATTTTATTTAGTTTTAAGTCTCGGCCGAGCTCCCGCTCGCCAACCAGCCCTTTGCTGAGCTGTAAAGGCCTCACGGCCAACAGCGAGATCCCACTCCAAAAAAAAAAAAAAAAAAAAAAAAAAAATCGAAGGAGAGATTTTAATATGTTTATTTTATTGGTGCTTTGTTCTGTTTACTGAGGAAATTAGCGGACAATGCGGACTTTAAAGGTAACTCTTTCAAGCTAACATGCATATAATAGAAAAAATATAATTCAATTATTTCTACAGAACACATTTGTTATTGTGAATAATTACATAACTGGAACACTGTCATAAGTAATGTTTTATTATGTATTGCGTCAGAGGTCAGAGGTATCATGAAACTAGGGACGCCTAACTAATAACTATTTTATAACACTAATCAATCGTTCATGTACCAAGCCGAACTTTTTTGCCGGGAACCGAACCTACTGAATGTGTATGTTTTTAAACTGTGGAGATAAATAATATACATGCGTTGTGATTGTGAAAACCTATGCGCGATGAGCGCTATACAACGGTATTAAAAACAAGTTGAGCTGACGCGGCTCTCACGCATTCCGGGTCCGACAGCCGTCCAGTGCGGTTGTGTTGCGCAGTTGCTCCCGCCATTTGACTTGTCGAGTGGCGTGTTCAATTGTTCAGTGCTTAAGCGCTGGGTGGTTATCCACTCAGAATTTTTTATTCTAGCCCGACGCAAGCTGCACCGAGGTCTCCCCGTCTGCCAGGTCCCTGGCGTTCGAGCGGCATCCGAGCAGCAGTGAAGTTTATGATTAACGCGGGTTTACCTGCGGTCGATCTTCCAACCACCTAACGGTGCCAAACGGTTGAAATCGATTAACGCTTAGGCGGGAGTGTTGTTCGAGGGCAGCACCCGTGCCTTTTTCAAGGCGCGTTAACCTCGCCTGCTTCCATCAAGTCCCTGTGTGTGGGCGGAGCCTCTCAGTAGGCATTGCCACGGGGCGTAGGTACTCCAACTGCGCTCTAGCCACCGTCTGCACACACAGGGTCCACTGTTGGACGGGTCCCAGTCGCACATCCGTGGGGGTTCAGCCATCACGACCCCCCCACGGGCTGGTTAGGTCAGCGACACAAAAAGTCTCGTCCGCTATCACCAGCGAAGACTTTACACCTAGGGAATACATAGCTTAGGTACTCACACGCAGGTTTAGGTACACACTGCCAAGCTGCGGGCCTTAAGCTTCGCAGATGGCGGACACCGAACGCCCTCCCGACTACGACTATGCAGCGGAAGACGACAGTGAGGTAGAAGACCTCAACGCCGAGCTAGCGCGGCACTACAGGCGGTTCTACGTCTTCGTGCAGCGACGACACCCGGCGACTGTCCGCCTTTGGAACAGCCGGTCTCCCCTGGGATCACGGTCGCCGTCTCCCCCGCGTTCCCCGACCCCAGAGCCAGAGCCAGAACCTATGCAGCTCGGACCTGCATACGCTTCCGCGCAAGCACTCCTCGCGCGCGACTCCCTCCCCCCGGCCCCCGCGCAGGCCTCGCGCAATAGTCAATTGGAATTGTTGGTCCCCGCGAAGACCCAAATAACCGAACCCTCTGCGGCCTCCGCGCAGGCCCCGTGCCCTTCGATCCCCGAAATTCCCTCCGACAGGGAATCGCGAAAAAGCAAAAGAATGCTCGATAGTGACGACGACCAATCAGAGGCCGGGCGCTCAGTCGCCATGTCATGTCAGTCCGCAGCGTCTAATTCAGACACTGACTCCGATTCCGACGGTTTTAAGACCGTACAAAACCGAAAAAACAAAAAGAGGCGTGCTCCCAACACCCCTCTCGACCCTCCTCCTAAACGGAACACGCACCCAGCTTCCCAGCAGGCTGCGGGTTCGAAAACCGCGCCATCTCCCGCCCCTTATCCCAAGCCCGCGAAACAAGATCGCACTAAAGCCCCTCCCCCTGTTTACGTCAGGGACAAAAGTATTTGGCCCTCTCTGTCCGCCTTGATGGACAAAAAGTCCATCACATACAAGGCGAAAACACTGCGCGACAACATCTGCGTGCAAGTGTACGACCCCGCCCACCACCGTTTTTTAACCTCGTACCTTCGCTCAGAAGGCATAGGAGGCCACACGTTCCCTCTTCCCGAGGAACGAGTCCTTAGAGTCGTGATCCGAGGCATTCCCAAGGAGATCGACTCTTCTACCGTTCAATCGGATCTAATAAATCAGGGATACCCCGTGAAGGAGGTATTCCGCATGTTACACCGCAGCTCAAAGCAGGAATACGACATGGTTCTTGTCGTCCTAGAGCTTTCAGCGCGCGGCAAAAAGATATTCAACCTCAGTGAGTGTTGTAAACTCTCTGGGCTTAAGGTGGAAACACCTATCAAGCACTCATACACCAGACAGTGTCACCGCTGTCAGTTGTACGGGCACGCGGCGCGCAATTGTTTTGCGCGTGCGCGTTGCGTTAAGTGCCTAGGCGATCACGGGACCGCCGACTGCACACGGACACTGCCATGCGCCAAGCCGCCTTCCTGCGTGCTTTGCGGGCAACAGGGCCACCCCGCGAGTTATCGCGGCTGCCCTAGGGCCCCCAAGGCGAGCGGAAAGGGAAGCAAGCGCGTGCCAAGGTCCGGTGCAGAGAAGCGTCCTCCCGCGCCCCCCAAGGAAACTTACGTCCCAGCCCCCCCTCCCACTATCAACCCGTGGAAAGCTCCACAAAATTCGGCGGAAGTGCCTCCCACTAACCCGCCATTGCCGGCGGAGCCCATAAAACCTATTCCTTCCCTTATGAGTATCCCAATAAGGAAACCCGGCCCTCAGATGCCCCTTCCCCCCGCCACTGCGACGACGCTTACGGCTCACGCCAGCGAAGTCCGCAGTGCGGTGCACCTAGCCCTCAGTGTCATAGACGCTGTAGACATCGACGCCCTGCTAGCGTTTAAACACTCGTACAGTGCGGCTGACAGTGTTGACGCTAAGTTGGGAGTAATTATAGAAAACGCCGGACTCCTTAGTGCAGTCCGGAAGTTTGCTAGGCCATCGTAAGGCCTAGTCGCGACATATTTACATTTTTTTTTTTTTTTTTTTTTTTTTTTTTGGAGTGGGATCTCGCTGTTGGCCGTGAGGCCTTTACAGCTCAGCTCGGGCTGGTTGGCGAGCGGGAGCTCGGCCGAGACTTAAAACTAAATAAAATGCCTTGACTAGCACAAGGGCGTCTCCTGTGAGACTCGAACCTCGGCTTGGGCCGTCAGGGCTGGGGACTGACCTGAAGGGCCTTATCTGGAACTCACAAAGTGTGAGCGAAGCTGAACAGGGACTCCGCCTTCGCCGGCGAAGGCGGTTTTTAAAACCTACATTTCTAATTGGAATTAGCCGCGCGGGCGGCGCAAATCTGTATCTAGCTAATGTGATGTGATCATCCGGATCGGTTTAAGGCGTGGCGTACCTGTGTAATTATGTCGCGACTAGGCCTTACGACATATTTACACAGGTACGCCACGCCTTAAACCGATCCGGATGATCACATCACATTAGCTAGATACAGATTTGCGCCGCCCGCGCGGCTAATTCCAATTAGAAATGTAGGTTTTAAAAACCGCCTTCGCCGGCGAAGGCGGAGTCCCTGTTCAGCTTCGCTCACACTTTGTGAGTTCCTGATAAGGCCCTTCAGGTAAGTCCCCAGCCCTGACGGCCCAAGCCGAGGTTCGAGTCTCACAGGAGACGCCCTTGTGCTAGTCAAGGCATTTTATTTAGTTTTAAGTCTCGGCCGAGCTCCCGCTCGCCAACCAGCCCGAGCTGAGCTGTAAAGGCCTCACGGCCAACAGCGAGATCCCACTCCCAAAAAAAAAAAAAAAAATGACGCGGCTCTCGTGCGATGCCACACCATCGCTAACGACCAATCAGCGTCGAGATGTCCACGCGAGTGGCTTGTGATTTGAATTTCGAATCGAGTTTAATGCTTTTTTTTCTCGTTGCCAGCTCGCGAACGCGCGAATTGGCGGGGATATTTAAATTGTGAATTATGTGTGATTTGTTTGAATTTAGAATTTAAAATTGTAACCACAGATAAGCACGCCAATGATTATAGTTTTTTTCGTTTCGGTAATTCGAATTTGGAATTACGTTTTAAAACTATTAAACCTTTTTGTTTAAATTTCCAAGGTACTATACGTAATCTGTGTTTAACTATTTGAATTAGGAATATCACACCTCAAGACAAACAAGCGAATGGCTTGGCCATTTGAATATGTCTATATGAGATTAACATCTAATCTAATATATAAAATTCTCCTGTCACAGTTTTCGTTCCCTTACTCCTCCGAAACGGGTTGACCGATTCTCCTGAAATTTTTTGAGCATATTGAGTAGGTCTGAGAATCGGCCACATTTTAAAAAAAAAATTTTTGCAAAGTGACGTTTGTCGGGATCAGCTAGTTATGAAATAAATATGACCGGACTATTTAAATTTAAGCATTACGTGTGTTTTTTTCTTCGATAAAATCGTACACGAACGAAGATGTCAGATTATGTCACTTGTTAGTCTAAAAAATCGATTGTCAGCTAAATGACGCTATTTTATGTAAATTATTTTATTGTTAATATAATCACGAAACATTTTTACCAAGAAAATATCTCAGCCAAGGTGGTCACGCTTTGGTCATCAAGTTAATTTTAAGCAAATCATAATTATTAATGAGATTTTTACGCCTCGGGTGGCAGTGAAGGTTCCATATAAATTAAAAGTATCATTATTCGCAGTTCGTAACATTCTATATTCAAATTTATAAATTTTTGACATATATATTGTCTATGTGATATTGGATCTGTGAACCCCGATTTTTCCCGCCATTACGCGATCGCCTTTTAAAGAGTTTAAAATATTTTATTTCAACAATTAGTTCGAACCAGTTTCAACCATGTTTTATAGGAGAATGTTTATTTATTGTGTGTGTTGCCTCTGTTTAATAAAAAAAACATTACTACAGCAACGAAAAGGATTTATTCAAATTAAATAATGTATGTAAGAAATTACTGTTGCTAATAATATTTATGGACTTTTTTTTGGTTTGCAATAATGAAAATTATTATTATTTAACTTAATGTGCGGCTATTAATTTATCTTTTCCACATAAAAACGTATCGGTTGTGTACCTACGTTAGTAAATTTTCTTATTCCGGGTTCCAAAATGGACTTAAAAACAAACTCTGGTTAACTAACTGATCTCTCTGATAACTGATATCTGAATCTGATCATTGTGTTACAAATGTAATGTCCTTATCACAAGGGTGATTCTCAAGGTTTTTTTATCGTTCTAATAGTCCATTTAATAATAGGTCTTGTTCATACATTTTTCCTAAAGGTTTAGGATTTGTATTGTCTTAAGGTACGGCCTCGTGGATGCCGTTTTAAATTTCCGGCTACTGAATTGTATGGGGGACTTTGCGGGACATTTAAAATGGGATCACGACCGTCGACGGGCATGCATGTGGCCGTACCCTTAGAGTCATTGCAAATCCTGTCTTGTCAGCCTGAGTATCCACTGAGTGGGTGTATTGATAACTATTTTTTTTAAATGTTATCCTACTTAAGACTAAGTAATTATAAATAAATAAAAAAAATCCTCATTCATATAGGGTACACGTATGAATCGTCAAAGAACTAAATGTTTTGAAAAAAATTACTTTGCGTCAGAATCTATATTAAATAAAAACAATAAAATATGTTTTAACTAAATCAAATGTTTAATTTACGACTAAAATAACATATTTAGATAACAAATAACAATTAAACTGAACATTCTTAATATTAACCAAATTCTTCATCAAAAAATAATAAAAAAATTAAATATGTTTATAAATTTGATTTGTTGCAGAACGACCCTATGACGCATTTCGATTGCTTCGCATAAGTTTTTTTTTTGTAATTCACAATGTCTTCGAAGGCCATTTACGAAGTACAGGGAAAGGATATGATCAACAGGTAATTAATTGGTGTGTGTGGGGTGTGGATTTGTCTTGACATAGATTTATGGTACAGAATAGATGTCGCCTCGCGATGCACTCGGCAATTTGTCGCATGTATAAGTTAATATCTCTTTAGTAAGATACATGGCACCATTTTAAGCAACTTAAATCTAGACTTTAAGCGTCCAATTTGAGATGTGGCAAGAAACTCCCAGTACTCTTTGAAGCAGATGCTGGAGCATATTCATTCCTAAACTTTATCATCGTCAAAATAATCAGATCTAATTTATAAAAAAGCTTGTTTTTAACAACTTTTTTAAACTTTCTTACTGACAGAGTCAACAAATCGTTTGGGACTTTGTAACAGAGGCGTACTCCTTTAAAAGAGCTAAGCATTAATTTAAATTCAATTTTTGTACTATTAAATATTGAGGTTTTAACAATAAAATTGTGTTTTTTTGTATACGCATGCTCTCTCCTCATATTAAGGGTTGCCTGGATGCGACGCCGTCCGTTGCTCTAAATATTTGTTGGACTATTTAAAGTCGTTTACTGATATCTTTCTATTGAATAGTCGCTTTAAGTGTGTAAAACATGGTATGGGAAATATAAAACGGTGGGTACTTTCAATTCTCCAGGCATATACCAGCTGGCACAGCGCTGGTGCCATGTTGGTACGCTGTCTTCGAGCAGGGCACAATTTGGGAGGATGAACTCGGAAGGAATCCGTGGCTTAGCAAAGAAGTGAGTTTTTTTTTGTTAAAATTCAAACGGTTACCCCGTTTGAATTTTTTATTGACTACCAAACTGACTAATCGGTTTTAGCGACTATAATTAAATATATTATTATTTTTAAGATACTTAAACTAACTATAGTACAATTTTATGGCGTTATACGGAGATAAGAAACTCAGAACGGAATACAAGCTAAACAAAACAAAGCCATTTTGACGCTTAAGAGAGTTTGTCGTCAAATAGATTGACGTTAAATGGAGTTTACACTGTAACGGAGAAAATAAAGAGTTTACCTTCGCGTCTTTTTCGTTAGTTAAGAAAAGCATACATAATTAAAATAGTACATTCATACAGACATACACCACACTAAGATGTAATAGTATATTCTTAATATGTTCCAAAAAGATATGACACATATATAAAAAAAAACATACAGCATTGACGCGCACACTGTTATCCCGTGATCAAATCCCGTGCGTGTGTATATGTGTGTGTATGTGTCTGATCACCACACCGCACTTCCAGCAACTCGTTGTCAAGCCCGACCAGTTGATCAAGCGTCGTGGCAAATTGGGTCTCGTCGGCGTGAACAAGAATGCGGCTGAAGTGCGCAAATGGATCATTCCGGGTCCGACAGCCGTCCAGTGCGGTTGTGTTGCGCAGTTGCTCCCGCTACTTGACTTGTCGAGTGGCGTGTTCAATTGTTCAGTGCTAAAGCGCTGGGTGGTTATCAACTCAGAATTTTTTATTCTAGCCCGACTCAAGCTGCACCGAGGTCTCCCCGTCTGCCAGGTCCCTGGCGTTCGAGCGGCATCCGAGCAGCAGTGAAGGACTGCAGTATATGATTAACGCGGGTTTACCTGCGGTCGATCTTCCAACCACCTAACGGTGCCAAACGGTTGGAATCGATTAACGCTTAGGCGGGAGTGTTGTTCGAGGGCAGCACCCGTGCCTTTTTCAAGGCACGTTAACCTCGCCTGCTTCCATCAAGTCCCTGTGTGTGGGCGTAGCCTCTCAGTAGGCATTGCCACGGGGCGTAGGTACTCCAACTGCGCTCTAGCCACCGTCTGCACACACAGGGTCCACTGTTGGACGGGTCCCAGTCGCACATCCGTGGGGGTTCAGCCATCACGACCCCCCCACGGGCTGGTTAGGTCAGCGACACTAAAAGTCTCGTCCGCTATCACCAGCGAAGACTTTACACCTAGGGAATACATAGCTTAGGTACTCACACGTAGGTTTAGGTACACACTGCCAAGCTGCGGGCCTTAAGCTTCGCAGATGGCGGACACCGAACGCCCTCCCGACTACGACTATGCAGCGGAAGACGACAGTGAGGTAGAAGACCTCAACGCCGAGATCGCGCGGCACTACAGGCGGTTCTACGTCTTCGTGCAGCGACGACACCCGGCGACTGTCCGCCTTTGGAACAGCCGGTCTCCCCTGGGATCACGGTCGCCGTCTCCCCCGCGTTCCCCGACCCCAGAGCCAGAGCCAGAACCTATGCAGCTCGGACCTGCATACGCTTCCGCGCAAGCACTCCTCGCGCGCGACGCCCTCCCCCCGGCCCCCGCGCAGGCCTCGCGCAATAATCTTGAATTGTTGGTCCCCGCGAAGACCCAAATAACCGAACCCTCTGCGGCCTCCGCGCAGGCCCCGTGCCCTTCAATCCCCGAAATTCCCTCCGGCAGGGAATCGCGTAAATCTAAAAGAACTCTCGACAGTGACGACGACCAATCAGAGGCCGGGCGCTCAGTCGCCATGTCATGTCAGTCCGCAGCGTCTTCAGACACTGACTCCGATTCCGACGGTTTCAAGACCGTACAAAACCGAAAAAACAAGAAGAGGCGTGCTCCCAACACCCCTCTCGACCCTCCTCCTAAACGGAACACGCACCCAGCTTCCCAGCAGGCTGCGGGTTCGAACACCGCGCCATCTCCCGCCCCGTATCCCAAGCCCGCGACACAAGATCGCATTAAAGCCCCTCCCCCAGTTTACGTCAGGGACAAAAGCATTTGGCCCTCTCTGTCCGCCTTGATGGACAAAAAGTCCATGACATACAAGGCGAAAACACTGCGCGACAACATCTGCGTGCAAGTGTACGACCCTGCCCACCACCGTTTTTTAACCTCGTACCTTCGCTCAGAAGGCATAGGAGGCCACACGTTCCCTCTTCCCGAGGAACGAGTCCTTAGAGTCGTGATCCGAGGCATCCCCAAGGAGATCGACTCTTCTACCGTTCAATCGGATCTATTAAATCAGGGATACCCCGTGAAGGAGGTATTCCGAATGTTACACCGCAGCTCAAAGCAGGAATACGACATGGTTCTTGTCGTCCTAGAGCTTTCAGCGCGCGGCAAAAAGATTTTCAACCTCAGTGAGTGTTGTAAACTCTCTGGGCTCAAGGTGGAAACACCTATCAAGCACTCATACACCAGACAGTGTCACCGCTGTCAGTTGTACGGGCACGCGGCGCGCAATTGTTTTGCGCGTGCGCGTTGCGTTAAGTGCCTAGGCGATCACGGGACCGCCGACTGCACACGGACACTGCCATGCGCCGAGCCGCCTTCCTGCGTGCTTTGCGGGCAACAGGGCCACCCCGCGAGTTATCGCGGCTGCCCTAGGGCCCCCAAGACGAGCGGAAAGGGAAGCAAGCGCGTGCCAAGGTCCGGTGCAGAGAAGCGTCCTCCCGCGCCCCCCAAGGAAACTTACGTCCCAGCCCCCCCTCCCACTATCAACCCGTGGAAAGCTCCACAAAATTCGGCGGAAGTGCCTCCCACTAACCCGCCATTGCCGGCGGAGCCCATAAAACCTATTCCTTCCCTTATGAGTATCCCAATAAGGAAACCCGGCCCTCAGATGCCCCTCCCCCCCACCACTGCGACGACGCTTACGGCTCACGCCAGCGAAGTCCGCAGTGCGGTGCACCTAGCCCTCAGTGTCATAGACGCTGTAGACATCGACGCCCTGCTAGCGTTTAAACACTCGTACAGTGCGGCTGACAGTGTTGACGCGAAGCTAGGTATAATAATAGAAAACGCCGGACTCCTTAGTGCAGTCCGGAAGTTTGCTAGGCCATCGTAAGGCCTAGTCGCGACATATTTACACAGGTACGCCACGCCTTAAACCGATCCGGATGATCACATCACATTAGCTAGATACAGATCTGCGCCGCCCGCGCGGCTAATTCCAATTAGAAATGTAGGTTTTAAAAAACCGCCTTCGCCGGCGAAGGCGGAGTCCCTGTTCAGCTTCGCTCACACTTTGTGAGTTCCTGATAAGGCCCTTCAGGTCAGTCCCCAGCCCTGACGGCCCAAGCCGAGGTTCGAGTCTCACAGGAGACGCCCTTGTGCTAGTCAAGGCATTTTATTTAGTTTTAAGTCTCGGCCGAGCTCCCGCTCGCCAACCAGCCCGAGCTGAGCTGTAAAGGCCTCACGGCTAACAGCGAGATCCCACTCCAAAAAAAAAAAAAAAAAAAAAAAAAAAAAAAAAAAAAAAAAAAAAAAAAAAACGCAAATGGATCAGCGAACATTGCGGCAAGGAGCAGCAGGTCGGCGCCGCCGTCGGGAAACTGCGTCGCTTTGTCGTCGAGCCCTTCGTTAAACATACACCGGTGAGTTTACGTTACGCGCTACAGCACATGGGTCCCGGGCCTTGGGGTCTTGGGCCGGGGGCCGGGGTTAATTCGTATAGCTTCCTTTGATGTAACTCGGGAAGTTTTTACAGCTTTACCCTAAAGAGTGTGCCATTTCTTAAAAGGCCGGCCGCGCATTCACTAGATCCCTGCAACGTCTATTGTCGGCGACTTCTCCTTTGGCACTGTATATCCTGCTCGTTTACCTCCTCGTCTGTGTTAAAATCCTTCCTTTTTCTTACCCTTATCCTGTCCTTCTCTTCCCATTTTTTCTCCTTTCCAAAAGGCTCCGTAAATCCCGGCATCACACCAGCAACCCTCTTGGCGCTATTTCGTATGGTTGCAGCATTTCTATAGAAACTTGTATTTTTCTGTATACGATTCGATATTTCAGAGCGAAGAGATGTACCTCTGCATCCAATCCGGCCGTAGATCGGACACCATCATGTTCCATCATCAGGGCGGTGTGGATGTTGGCGATGTTGATGCACTGGCCATCAGATTTGAAGTGAGAGTTCCATTATTAATGATGATCATATGATTTTTATTTTATAAACAGGCTCAAACATTAATTATAAAAGTCAGCGGAATGCTTAAGAATAAAAACAATAGTTATAAGAATATGACATTAAAAATATCAAGTTTAATTTGAATTAAGTTAAGTTCGTGATATTCGTGACGTAACTACTGAACCGATTTCGATGTAATTTTGTATGGACATAGGGTTGAGAGGTATAAAATTTCCACCAGAACTCCGTGTTTTAAAGGTTGAGATTTTCCAAAATCCTTTTGTATTTAAACCACGCGGACGAAGTCGCGGGAAAAAGCTACTAGTATTTAACATAACCCAAACGGATCTATCGGAGAAAAATTAGGTGTTATAACACCCTGGGAAGATTTAATCCCCCCCTTAAATTTTCCCTGGATAATAATACCTAAGGAATAATTTATCTTTCAGGTCCCCGTGGACACATTCCCGACTGGGGAGGAAATCGATCGGGTTCTGATGAAGAATGTTCAGTCGCCGGCTGTCAAACGGTAAGGTTTGACTGCTCGAATGTGTCGTTGGCCTATTTAAAATGGGGCTAGCGTCTAATATGTACAAACAAATGTGTTAAGTTAAAATGGTCTCATGGCGTCCAATCTAAGACCCACTTAATTCTAGACCTGTATATCTTTATATGTGATCCGCCCTATAGGTAACATACTTTGTCATAGTATATATTATATCGGCGCAACTACAACAATTAGTATTAAAATAACTGGAATAATTAAATTCTAATTGTTTAAAAACATAAGTTGGACACTTTCATGTTTATTATTTTATTTGTTAAACCTATACAGCTTATTCCAAAAAGCTTACACAACAAAAATGGATCAACAACAAAGCCAAAACAAGGTCAAAACATACAATCGAAAATAGACAACAACAAAAAAAACACGAACAGAAATAAAATTGAATAAAAATATACAAAGAACAAGTGCAGTATATTATGTAAAGAATGAGAATAGAAGTGTGTTTATTACGCTGTGAAATGTCATCGTTATTATTTCGATACGTGGTCTGTGAAATAAACACAAGTGCGGACTTGTCTGCATCATAAAAGATGGATGCTTTGTGACTGCACGACGGCTAATTGTGAAAATAAAACCTGGCAAATATCAGCGGAGTGTTGTTTTAATAATGAGAATCCCCTAAAGCCTTAGGAAAACCCTACGGAGACACTTCTTTCGTTATATATGTATTGGTCGATTTAATATATTACATTATAAATATTATTACACTTGGAATAAGAATGGATATTTAGTTTGAGTAGCCAATTAATAATTGTTTGTGAAATATTAATTTTCAAAGCTACCGGTGATAATGTAGAATGTCTTTATAAAGACCTACTTGAATAAAGATATATTATTCTTCACACTAAAAATAGTTTGAATAAATTTTATTATTTGAATTATTTTATTTCTTAAACCTATACAGCTTATTCCAAAAAGCTTACACAACAAAAATAGATCAACAACGAAGCCAAAAGAAGGTCAAAACATACAATCGAAAATAGACAACAAAAAAAAACACGAACAGAAAAAAAATGAATAAATATATATATATACATATATAAAAGTTTTTTTTTATCGAGCCTATGGTAAATAATTATTTGGATAAATATTTATATGTGAAACGGATGGTTTAAAGCTATCACCAATTGTGACGTTGCGTTTCCTCTTCCTGACCTTTGGTGGCTCCTTCTTTGGCCCCTTCATTGGCACCATCTTTTGCTCCTTCTCATATACATCCACCTTTCTTTCCTTGCGTTGGTAATAAAACACCTCCCACGCCAATGTTACCATCGCTAAACCCAGACCGAACAGTGTTGCTATAAACACTCCACCTATAATTAAAAACAAAAAATATTTCGTAGGAAAAACTACCTTACATTTTATAATATAAATTAATTGCGAGCAACTTTGAAGGGTGAAAAAAAATTAACCAAGCCGAGTTTCTTGCTTTTTCTCAGCGTGATCGCATACGACAAGTTGTATTTATTTTAAGCCTCTAAATATATAGTAAAAACGACCACAATAAAATGGCAACCCCAACTTTCTTGTGGTTTCTACGCCGGGTAAACTGAGTTTGACGTTGAGTTTGACGTTGACTTTGACGTTGACTTTGACGTTTAGTTTGACGTTGAGTTTGACGTTTAGTTTGACGTTGAATTTGACGTTGAGTTTGACGTTTAGTTTCACGTTGACGTTGACTTTGACGTTGAGTTTGACGTTGACTTTGACGTTGACTTTGACGTTTAATTTGACGTTGAGTTTGACGTTGGGTTTGACGTTGAATTTGACGTTTAGTTTGACGTTGAGTTTGACGTTGAGTTTGACGTTGAGTTTGACGTTTAGTTTGACGTTGAGTTTGACGTTGAGTTTGACGTTTAGTTTGACGTTGAGTTTGACGTTGACTTTGACGTTGACTTTGACGTTTAATTTGACGTTTAGTTTGACGTTGAGTTTGACGTTTAGTTTGACGTTGACTTTGACGTTGACTTTGACGTTTAATTTGACGTTGAGTTTGACGTTGAGTTTGACGTTGACTTTGACGTTGACTTTGACGTTGACTTTGACGTTTAATTTGACATTTAATTTGACGTTGAGTTTGACGTTGACTTTGACGTTTAGTTTGACGTTGAGTTTGACGTTGACTTTGACGTTGACTTTGACGTTGAATTTGACGTTGAGTTTGACGTTGGGTTTGACGTTGACTTTGACGTTTAGTTTGACGTTGTGTTTGACGTTGAGTTTGACGTTGAGTTTAACGTTTAGTTTGACGTTGAGTTTGACGTTGAGTTTGACGTTTAGTTTGACGTTGGGTTTGACGTTGACTTTGACGTTGAGTTTGACGTTTAATTTGACGTTTAGTTTGACGTTGAGTTTGACGTTTAGTTTGACGTTGACTTTGACGTTGACTTTGACGTTTAGTTTGACGTTGAGTTTGACGTTTAGTTTGACGTTTAGTTTGACGTTGACTTTGACATTGACTTTGACGTTTAGTTTGACGTTGAGTTTGACGTTTAGTTTGACGTTGACTTTGACGTTGACTTTGACGTTTAATTTGACATTTAATTTGACGTTGAGTTTGACGTTGACTTTGACGTTTAGTTTGACGTTGAGTTTGACGTTGACTTTGACGTTGACTTTGACGTTTAATTTGACGTTGAGTTTGACGTTGACTTTGACGTTGACTTTGACGTTGACTTTGACGTTTAATTTGACATTTAATTTGACGTTGAGTTTGACGTTGACTTTGACGTTTAGTTTGACGTTGAGTTTGACGTTGACTTTGACGTTGACTTTGACGTTTAATTTGACGTTGAGTTTGACGTTTAGTTTGACGTTGACTTTGACGTTGAGTTTGACGTTTAGTTTCACGTTGACTTTGACGTTGACGTTGAGTTTGACGTTGACTTTGACGTTTAGTTTGACGTTGACTTTGACGTTTAATTTGACGTTGAGTTTGACGTTGGGTTTGACGTTGAATTTGACGTTTAGTTTGACGTTGAGTTTGACGTTGAGTTTGACGTTGAGTTTGACGTTGAGTTTGACGTTTAGTTTGACGTTGACTTTGACGTTGACTTTGACGTTTAATTTGACGTTGAGTTTGACGTTGGGTTTGACGTTGACTTTGACGTTGAGTTTGACGTTGACTTTGACGTTGACTTTGACGTTTAATTTGACGTTGAGTTTGACGTTGGGTTTGATCGTCACACTTATGAATCGTCAAAAAAAACAAAAACTTATAAAAAAATGACTACTAAAACACACACTTTGGTAATTGTCAAAATATTTCGTCACAATCAGCTGTTTGATGTCGGCCATATTCATAACGAAGTTTAAGTAGGGTCCGGACCTCTAGAACATTATTTTTTTTCGAGTGATGTGCTAACCGCCCATGGGCACCTAAGGGCTAAGCTTTATAGAACAGTTTTGCGCTAAAATGCGTTTACGAATATAAATTTTTGACAATCCCAATTAAACTGTGCTATAACTTTTAATTAATAATACCGAAAATTAAGTTTACGAATAAGCTAGATTTAAATAGATTACGATTAATGTCAGAAAACTAAAAAAATAAATAAAAAGATTTGGTCGCTGTGGCAATTTCCTCGCTGTGTCGTATACGCTGAGCGAGAAAAGCACCAGCTCTTGTTTCACCTACTCGATTCCTCAATAAGCGACTTGTGCCCCAAGGTCCATGTCCCCAAAGTTAACAATATCAAAGTTGGCGGAATGACTTTAGTACTTTGACCTTTTTTCTGCCTGAAAATCCGATTCTAACCGAATACCGGATTCGTTAAGGCCGAAGTTCGGTTGTGCCGAATGTAAAACGAAGTTCGGCATTCCTACCATTAACAATACGGTAACATGTGTGTCAATGCGACCTCAGAGATCACCTTTCACTTGTAATTTTGTGGCCAACTCGAGGTTTTAATGTTTTATTGTGTAATTTATAACGTCCCAGTTGTTGGCAGAATCAATACTGATTTGATATTGATTTAGTCAATGCTAAAACAGATATCGGTTAGCGTTTTTGGGATTCATAAGGTGATTATTGATTTAAAAAGTAGAGGGGGGTGAAAGAGTGGGGGGTGACATCAAAACACCTTTTTTATTAAATGTTCTTGACACTTGCATCTTATATATTTTTACCAAAAAGTGATTTTTATATCTCATGTGTCGTGTTCTTTTTAACTGTTAAAAATCACTTCTGGTCATTGATATACTCTGTGGCATAGTAATTAATATCTATCTATATATATATATAGTCTATGTCATAATCGAAGGATATTTTTTTTTAAATTGGTTTTATTTAGGTTTTTTTTTAAATTTGCCTTATATTTATAGATATATACTCTTGTAATGTTTATGTATAGTTTTAATGGTATCTGTTAGCTTAACACTATACGTATAGATTCTGGTATGTATGATAAACTATTGTAACGATATAACGGAATGTATATTCAGTCTATAACGATTAAGAATCAGAGAATTCTTAGAGAAGACGTAAAATAATCTGAAATTTAATCAGGGGTACGTAAAAAGTGCAAGAATATTATGTTTTTAGTTTTGCAAGATAAGATTTGAAAAAAAATATTATGATATATAGATACTACATGTAATATGACTTGCTTATATTTCCATGTCATATATCACTCACACGTACGTGTATTGTTATATAAATTATATTAAATAGGGAGTATTTATATGTAACATTGTATAATTATATATTATGCTTAATTATCGTGTTGTGAGGATTTTAATGACAAATGTATTGTTATCATTTGTAGCAAATTGTTTTGCATACAAATGTGGTTAGCTTAAATTTTGCCCTAAAATAAAAATTTAAGAAGTAATAAGCTAAAAAGTATGTTTTTTTCTATGCAAACAATTATTTAATACACAAAACACAAGATACATTAAATTAAGTAAAACAGGGAAAACGAGCTAAGTTAAATCCAATAATATAAATAACTCAATATAAGTCACAAAATTCTTTCGAAGGAGAGATTTTAATATGTTTATTTTATTGGTGCTTTGTTCTGTTTACTGAGGAAATCAGCGGACAATGCGGACTTTAAAGGTAACTCTTTCAAGCTAACATGCAGATAATAGAAAAAATATAATTCAATTATTTCTACAGAACACACTTGTTATTGTGAATAATTATATAACTGGAACACTGTAATAAGTAATGTTTTATTATGTATTGCGTCAGAGGTCAGAGGTATCATGAAACTAGGGACGCATATCTAGTAACTATTTTATAACACTAATCAATCGTTCATGTACCAAGCCGAACTTTTTTGCCGGGAACCGAACCTACTGAATGTGTATGTTTTTAAACTGTGGAGATAAATAATATACATGCGTTGTGATTGTGAAAACCTATGCGCGATGAGCGCTATACAACGGTATTAAAAACAAGTTGAGCTGACGCGGCTCTCGTGCGATGCCACACCATCGCTAACGACCAATCAGCGTCGAGATGTCCACGCGAGTGGCTTGTGATTTGAATTTCGAATCGAGTTTAATGCTTTTTTTTCTCGTTGCCAGCTCGCGAACGCGCGAATTGGCGGGGATATTTAAATTGTGAATTATGTGTGATTTGTTTGAATTTAGAATTTAAAATTGTAACCACAGATAAGCACGCCAATGATTATAGTTTTTTTCGTTTCGGTAATTCGAATTTGGAATTACGTTTTAAAACTATTAAACCTTTTTGTTTAAATTTCCAAGGTACTATACCTAATCTGTGTTTAACTATTTGAATTAGGAATATCACACCTCAAGACAAACAAGCGAATGGCTTGGCCATTTGAATATGTCTATATGAGATTAACATCTAATCTAATATATAAAATTCTCGTGTCACAGTTTTCGTTCCCTTACTCCTCCGAAACGGGTTGACCGATTCTCCTGAAATTTTTTGAGCATATTGAGTAGGTCTGAGAATCGGCCACATTTTAAAAAAAAAATTTTTGCAAAGTGACGTTTGTCGGGATCAGCTAGTTATGAAATAAATATGACCGGACTATTTAAATTTAAGCATTACGTGTGTTTTTTTCTTCGATAAAATCGTACACGAACGAAGATGTCAGATTATGTCACTTGTTAGTCTAAAAAATCGATTGTCAGCTAAATGACGCTATTTTATGTAAATTATTTTATTGTTAATATAATCACGAAACATTTTTACCAAGAAAATATCTCAGCCAAGGTGGTCACGCTTTGGTCATCAAGTTAATTTTAAGCAAATCATAATTATTAATGAGATTTTTACGCCTCGGGTGGCAGTGAAGGTTCCATATAAATTAAAAGTATCATTATTCGCAGTTCGTAACATTCTATATTCAAATTTATAAATTTTTGACATATATATTGTCTATGTGATATTGGATCTGTGAACCCCGATTTTTCCCGCCATTACGCGATCGCCTTTTAAAGAGTTTAAAATATTTTATTTCAACAATTAGTTCGAACCAGTTTCAACCATGTTTTATAGGAGAATGTTTATTTATTGTGTGTGTTGCCTCTGTTTAATAAAAAAAACACTACTACAGCAACGAAAAGGATTTATTCAAATTAAATAATGTATGTAAGAAATTACTGTTGCTAATAATATTTATGGACTTTTTTTTGGTTTGCAATAATGAAAATTATTATTATTTAACTTAATGTGCGGCTATTAATTTATCTTTTCCACATAAAAACGTATCGGTTGTGTACCTACGTTAGTAAATTTTCTTATTCCGGGTTCCAAAATGGACTTAAAAACAAACTCTGGTTAACTAACTGATCTCTCTGATAACTGATATCTGAATCTGATCATTGTGTTACAAATGTAATGTCCTTATCACAAGGGTGATTCTCAAGGTTTTTTTATCGTTCTAATAGTCCATTTAATAATAGGTCTTGTTCATACATTTTTTTCTAAAGGTTTAGGATTTGTATTGTCTTAAGGTACGGCCTCGTGGATGCCGTTTTAAATTTCCGGCTACTGAATTGTATGGGGGACTTTGCGGGACATTTAAAATGGGATCACGACCGTCGACGGGCATGCATGTGGCCGTACCCTTAGAGTCATTGCAAATCCTGTCTTTTCAGCCTGAGTATCCACTGAGTGGGTGTATTGATAACTATTTTTTTTAAATGTTATCCTACTTAAGACTAAGTAATTATAAATAAATAAAAAAAATCCTCATTCATATAGGGTACACGTATGAATCGTCAAAGAACTAAATGTTTTGAAAAAAATTACTTTGCTTCAGAATCTATATTAAATAAAAACAATAAAATATGTTTTAACTAAATCAAATGTTTAATTTACGACTAAAATAACATATTTAGATAACAAATAACAATTAAACTGAACATTCTTAATATTAACCAAATTCTTCATCAAAAAAATAATAATAAAAATTAAATATGTTTATAAATTTGATTTGTTGCAGAACGACCCTATGACGCATTTCGATTGCTTCGCATAAGTTTTTTTTTTGTAATTCACAATGTCTTCGAAGGCCATTTACGAAGTACAGGGAAAGGATCTGATCAACAGGTAATTAATTGGTGTGTGTGGGGTGTGGATTTGTCTTGACATAGATTTATGGTACAGAATAGATGTCGCCTCGCGATGCACTCGGCAATTTGTCGCATGTATAAGTTAATATCTCTTTAGTAAGATACATGGCACCATTTTAAGCAACTTAAATCTAGACTTTAAGCGTCCAATTTGAGATGTGGCAAGAAACTCCCAGTACTCTTTGAAGCAGATGCTGGAGCATATTCATTCCTAAACTTTATCATCGTCAAAATAATCAGATCTAATTTATAAAAAAGCTTGTTTTTAACAACTTTTTTAAACTTTCTTACTGACAGAGTCAACAAATCGTTTGGGACTTTGTAACAGAGGCGTACTCCTTTAAAAGAGCTAAGCATTAATTTAAATTCAATTTTTGTACTATTAAATATTGAGGTTTTAACAATAAAATTGTGTTTTTTTGTATACGCATGCTCTCTCCTCATATTAAGGGTTGCCTGGATGCGACGCCGTCCGTTGCTCTAAATATTTGTTGGACTATTTAAAGTCGTTTACTGATATCTTTCTATTGAATAGTCGCTTTAAGTGTGTAAAACATGGTATGGGAAATATAAAACGGTGGGTACTTTCAATTCTCCAGGCATATACCAGCTGGCACAGCGCTGGTGCCATGTTGGTACGCTGTCTTCGAGCAGGGCACAATTTGGGAGGATGAACTCGGAAGGAATCCGTGGCTTAGCAAAGAAGTGAGTTTTTTTTGTTAAAATTCAAACGGTTACCCCGTTTGAATTTTTTATTGACTACCAAACTGACTAATCGGTTTTAGCGACTATAATTAAATATATTATTATTTTTAAGATACTTAAACTAACTATAGTACAATTTTATGGCGTTATACGGAGATAAGAAACTCAGAACGGAATACAAGCTAAACAAAACAAAGCCATTTTGACGCTTAAGAGAGTTTGTCGTCAAATAGATTGACGTTAAATGGAGTTTACACTGTAACGGAGAAAATAAAGAGTTTACCTTCGCGTCTTTTTCGTTAGTTAAGAAAAGCATACATAATTAAAATAGTACATTCATACAGACATACACCACACTAAGATGTAATAGTATATTCTTAATATGTTCCAAAAAGATATGACACATATATAAAAAAAAACATACAGCATTGACGCGCACACTGTTATCCCGTGATCAAATCCCGTGCGTGTGTATATGTGTGTGTATGTGTCTGATCACCACACCGCACTTCCAGCAACTCGTTGTCAAGCCCGACCAGTTGATCAAGCGTCGTGGCAAATTGGGTCTCGTCGGCGTGAACAAGAATGCGGCTGAAGTGCGCAAATGGATCAGCGAACATTGCGGCAAGGAGCAGCAGGTCGGCGCCGCCGTCGGGAAACTGCGTCGCTTTGTCGTCGAGCCCTTCGTTAAACATACACCGGTGAGTTTACGTTACGCGCTACAGCACATGGGTCCCGGGCCTTGGGGTCTTGGGCCGGGGGCCGGGGTTAATTCGTATAGCTTCCTTTGATGTAACTCGGGAAGTTTTTACAGCTTTACCCTAAAGAGTGTGCCATTTCTTAAAAGGCCGGCCGCGCATTCACTAGATCCCTGCAACGTCTATTGTCGGCGACTTCTCCTTTGGCACTGTATATCCTGCTCGTTTACCTCCTCGTCTGTGTTAAAATCCTTCCTTTTTCTTACCCTTATCCTGTCCTTCTCTTCCCATTTTTTCTCCTTTCCAAAAGGCTCCGTAAATCCCGGCATCACACCAGCAACCCTCTTGGCGCTATTTCGTATGGTTGCAGCATTTCTATAGAAACTTGTATTTTTCTGTATACGATTCGATATTTCAGAGCGAAGAGATGTACCTCTGCATCCAATCCGGCCGTAGATCGGACACCATCATGTTCCATCATCAGGGCGGTGTGGATGTTGGCGATGTTGATGCACTGGCCATCAGATTTGAAGTGAGAGTTCCATTATTAATGATGATCATATGATTTTTATTTTATAAACAGGCTCAAACATTAATTATAAAAGTCAGCGGAATGCTTAAGAATAAAAACAATAGTTATAAGAATATGACATTAAAAATATCAAGTTTAATTTGAATTAAGTTAAGTTCGTGATATTCGTGACGTAACTACTGAACCGATTTCGATGTAATTTTGTATGGACATAGGGTTGAGAGGTATAAAATTTCCACCAGAACTCCGTGTTTTAAAGGTTGAGATTTTCCAAAATCCTTTTGTATTTAAACCACGCGGACGAAGTCGCGGGAAAAAGCTACTAGTATTTAACATAACCCAAACGGATCTATCGGAGAAAAATTAGGTGTTATAACACCCTGGGAAGATTTAATCCCCCCCTTAAATTTTCCCTGGATAATAATACCTAAGGAATAATTTATCTTTCAGGTCCCCGTGGACACATTCCCGACTGGGGAGGAAATCGATCGGGTTCTGATGAAGAATGTTCAGTCGCCGGCTGTCAAACGGTAAGGTTTGACTGCTCGAATGTGTCGTTGGCCTATTTAAAATGGGGCTAGCGTCTAATATGTACAAACAAATGTGTTAAGTTAAAATGGTCTCATGGCGTCCAATCTAAGACCCACTTAATTCTAGACCTGTATATCTTTATATGTGATCCGCCCTATAGGTAACATACTTTGTCATAGTATATATTATATCGGCGCAACTACAACAATTAGTATTAAATTAACTGTAATAATTAAATTCTAATTGTTTAAAAACATAAGTTGGACACTTTCATGTTTATTATTTTATTTGTTAAACCAGCTTATTCCAAAAAGCTTACACAACAAAAATGGATCAACAACAAAGCCAAAACAAGGTCAAAACATACAATCGAAAATAGACAACAACAAAAAAAACACGAACAGAAATAAAATTGAATAAAAATATATATATACAAAGAACAAGTGCAGTATATTATGTAAAGAATGAGAATAGAAGTGTGTTTATTACGCTGTGAAATGTCATCGTTATTATTTCGATACGTGGTCTGTGAAATAAACACAAGTGCGGACTTGTCTGCATCATAATAGATGGATGCATTGTGACTCCACTACGGCTAATTGTGAAAATGAAACCTGGCAAATATCAGCGAAGTGTTGTTTTTACGAGTGGTGATGAATTACGAAAACCCTACGGAGACTCTTCTCATTTCAGTATCCTAACCACATTCATACTATCGCTGTACCGCGTGTTCGTCGACCTCTGCTTCACGTATATGGAGATCAACCCGATAGTTGTCACCAACGAGAGGATATACCTGTTGGACTTCATGTGCGCCAAGAACTGGGGTGACGTCACGTTCCCCCCACCATTTGGGAGGGATGCCTACCCGGAGGAGGCGCACATCGCCGATCTGGACGCGAAGAGTGGGGCCAGTTTGAAGGTTTGTTTTTGATAGTCATTTTTCAGGGCCAAAATACATACAAATACTATTTACTTAGATTTTTATACAAGAGCGATACAAAACAAGTCCGCTCGTCACAAGCTCTCGATAGTGAATGAACGCTCTTTTTTTTTTTTTTTTGAGTGGGATTCGCTGTTGGCCGTGAGGCCTTTACAGCTCAGCAAAGGGCTGGTTGGTGAGCGGGAGCTCGGCCGAGACTTAAAACTAAATAAAATGCCTTGACTAGCACAAGGGCGTCTCCTGTGAGACTCGAACCTCGGCTTGGGCCGTCAGGGCTGGGGACTGACCTGAAGGGCCTTATCTGGAACTCACAAAGTGTGAGCGAAGCTGAACAGGGACTCCGCCTTCGCCGGCGAAGGTGGTTTTTAAAACCTACATTTCTAATTGGAATTAGCCGCGCGGGCGGCGCAAATCTGTATCGAGCTAATGTGATGTGATCATCCGGATCGGTTTAAGGCGTGGCGTACCTTCTCGATAGTGAATGAACGCTCTGTACGAGCTCCGGTATTATATGCTGCGCCCCGACGGTGTAAGAGTTGGTGATAACGTCACTTTTGTGAAAATATATGTTATACCTAAACTCAAAATATCTTTATTGAAGTAGGTATTTATAAAATTGACAGTTTTTACACTACCACCGGTTCGGAAGGTAGTTAGACTCGATAAGTCTTTTAAAATAAACATTCAATACAAAATTATGTTACTTGCATGAAAAATTAAACTTAATTAAACTAAATATTCTTCAAGTGTATCCTGCTGGAGATCGAACCCGGTACCCTCAATTCGGAAGTCTGGTATAATTGGTTTTTTAATATTCCAGTTGACTGTTCTGAACAAATCTGGTCGCATATGGACCATGGTGGCCGGTGGTGGCGCGTCTGTTGTCTATACGGACACGGTGTGCGCGCTGGGCGGTGCCGCCGAGTTGGCCAATTACGGTGAATACTCTGGTGCCCCAACGGAGAGTCAGACAGCTGACTACGCGAAGACAATATTCAGTTTGATGTGCAGGGACAAGCATCCGAATGGCAAGGTAATGTTTGCCTGTATTTTGACTGCTATCAACAGGCATTGTTTTCTATTTCAAGAAATGCCTATTTTACTATAAATAGTATTAGTTTAAGTAACTGGCGCCATCTAGAAAAGCTTTAAGTGCCCCCTCCCCCCCTTGGTAGTAAGAGAAGAGGAAGGAAATGAGAACTGGTAATGTCACCGCTTGGAACACGAGTACAAAAGAATAAATGCTTTGTCACGTAACGCAAGTGTTGCTGGACGTGCCTGTAAATTTACAGCCCCTTTAGATACAGCCTATTTTGCATTCGTTGACTAGCCATACATAAATTTACTGCCTTATGGTACAAAATCTCCGCATTGTCTTTGACCGGCCATAAACAATTTGCAGGTGTTGATTATCGGCGGTGGCATCGCAAACTTCACGAACGTGGCCGACACCTTCCGAGGCATCATCACAGCGATCGAGACGTACAAGGATGCGCTGATACAATACAACATTACATTATTCGTGAGACGTGGTGGACCCAACTATCAGGAGGGACTTAGGTATTCATTTTTTAATTTTATTTCTTTTCAAAGTCAAAGTCAAACAGTCTTATTCATAAAAAGTTATAGCACACTTTAAGTAGAACAAAATTGTATTCGTAAACACATTTTAGCACAAAACAATTCTATAAAGTTATACAGACCCGGAGTCTAGTTTAACAGTGTTATAATTATGGCCGACATCGAACAGCTGATTGTGACGAAGGTCTAAAACAAACCGGATCGAAGGACCATTTGTCTAAGGTTGAATATCGATGTAATAATTATAGATGTCGATACAACTCTGTCGATGTCTCATTATAGTGTACATTTGATATAATAATATGAGACGATAGAGCTTAGAAGAGTAATATATAAAAAAAAGTAAAAAAATAACTTACGTGTTTTCATTGCTTTCCTGCCAATTGTATGATTTAAGCAAAAGATAATAATTATATTTAAATAAAGTAATATAAAATAGAGTTAATTGCTTTTTAATATTTTCAGACAAATGCGTGAAGTTGGTCATCGTCTGCGTATACCCATGTATGTGTTTGGGCCGGAGGCAAACATGACGACCATCGTCGGTTTGGCCCTGGGCCAAGGGCCCATCCCGCCTGACCATCAGTTGGATTACGCACCCAAGCAATTACCTAAACCCCAACCGGCTGTAAGTAATATTTTAATTCTATAGATATTTGTTTTTTTTAACCTAAGTTCTAGAACTACAAAGCTTGTAAAAAATAGTAATAAAAACTTAAACTAATTATGTACCACTGTGCGGTTCGAAGGACCAAACAGCTAAAGATCAATGTATAGGGACTTTCGAGTCCAAATCCATACTAAAATTATAAATGCCAAAGTAAGTGACTCTTTCACGGTTAAACTACTCAACCGATTTCGATAAAATTTAGTATAGCGATAGACTAAACTTTAGGAAAAGATATTGACTTTGTATCGCGAAAAAAGAGGTTGAAATAGGCTACAAAAGTTTGTATAAAATTTTCACCAGATCTCTGCCATTTATAAATAATAGCGGGCAAAAGGTAAATATATTTTGTGGGTTGTCTGGAAGAGATCGCTCAACCGATAAGGCCGCCAACAATGCTCCTACTATGTGTAAATAAACTAAACATGAGAATGCTTACAGCCCGCCCCGAAGATAGAGTTGCCGGAGCTGAGCAATTCGCTCCTGGACTTGGTGTGCTCCCAGGCTACGACCAGGATGGATCTGGGCCAGCAGGTGTCCACCGCTCGGCCGCTGTTCAGCGATCGCACCAAGGCCATCGTTTGGGGCATGCAGAATAGAGCCATACAGGTGTGTACAAATTATATATATATATATCAGCGCAAATATAACAATTAGTCTTTAAGTCGGTGGTGGTTAAACTGCGAAGTAGCCTTGGCCGCGACACTTTATTGGCTGCAATTTTTGGTTAAAACAAATGTGATCCTGACGAAAAGTTAAATAGAAGTTTGATTGGAATTGGAGGTAATCCTGAACCGATATTTCCGAGCATTTGAGCCCAGAAAGGAAAAGTCTCCAAGCTGGCTACCAGGATAAAGTGTAGAGTGTTAGGCATTAAGTTCACCTGGATAAGGAGCATTTGAATAACCTTCGGTTATGATGAGCTCTATGAAGTCACGTCAAACACCAAAGTTTTCACCATTTACAACCAGAATGTGAGGTGGTTAAGAAGAAGGACCAACGAGCTTTATCTCAGTAGCGTTATGGTTACTACCAGACGTTTGATGCACTTAGACTCTGATGCTGAAGATTTGTGGATTATCCTTAAGCTTACAGTAGAACGGTCGTCGTCAAAATTTAAGTAATGTGTGGGTACACCACACAAATACCCTCTCTCCGGTCGACAAAGAGACAAAGGAGGAGAAGGAAAGAAAAAAGAAGCACAGTGTTATTTTGAAAAAGCTAATCATGCTGTTGCCTCGCTTGAGGATGTCTTAATTTTAGTTAACCTTTAAAAGACTTAGGAAGAAATTGGAGAAAAATGCAAATACTGAGAAATTCTGGCTGAAAGAACAAAGAAATTCTTTTGATAATTTAAAGCAAGTTTACTATATATATATATATAATTACAAAAATACAATCGTTGGGGTATTATGATGTCCGTGACAAAACTCGGGTGATAGCTGATGCAAGCCCAGTCGGATTGGGTGCTATCCTTGTCCAAATTGATGGACATGGACCACGCATGATTGCTTTTGGGTATCAAACCCTTACTGATTGTGAGCGAAGATATAGCCAAACCGAGAAGGAGGCTTTGGCATATTTCTATTTGGTAAGGAATTTGACCTTGTCACGGATCACAAACTACTGGAGGTTCTATTTGAAAAGAAAACCAAACCATGTGCACGATATCGAAGCCAGGCTAAAGTAATATCGCTGACCCGTTGTCACGTCTTTGTAAATTGAACAACCATTCGGATGATGAAGATACGCAGGTGTCAGGTCAGGGTACCTTTGCGCGACCTCGGCCAATATCAATGAGCGATATTATAAATGCATCTGAGACTGATAGGGAAATTTCCACTGCCCACTCAGCCCACTCACACAGTAGGTCGAAGGTACGCTGCACGGCATCCTGTGCAGCTTCAAGGTCTTTGTCCGCAACCACGATACATGTGTCGTCTGCAAATTGGTATAGGGAGGACTCCCCTATAGCCTTGTGCATATCATTGCTGTACAATAGATATTCTGTAGGCCCGAGGACAGAGCCTTGCGCCGTGGCCTGTTCTGTTTGGAGGAAAGGGATCTATCCAAATAACTGGGACGACTCCGTGAGAAGCTGTAATTTTTTTTTGTAAAGCCGTGCATTGTTGCCATGAAGGGTCGATTGAGGTCGAAGGTCTGGTGGCCACGCATCGACAAGGATGCAGACCTTTGCATGATTGTGCTTTGGTGGCTTTACCTAGCCCACCAGTGCCTATGAAGAGGCAAGAACTGCCTTTGGGACCATGGATAGATCCATCTAATGAATACCTTCTGGTTGTAATTGATTATAACAGTAGATATAAAGAAATAAAAGTGACCAAAACTATCTCAAGCGCCCAGATTATAAAAATTTTGAAGGAAATCTTTAGCAGGGTTTCCTGTTTCTATAACAGCCGATAACGAGAAACAGTTTGTAAGTGAAGAGTTCCGCGGATACTGTAGAGAATGCAATATTCGACTTTACAACACCGTCCCATATTGGCCATAGATGAACGGGGAAGTCGAACGACAGAATTGGGATATTTTAAAACGATTGCGTATCAATCAAGCAGAACGGAGAGACATGAAAGATTCTTATACGAATATTTGATGATGTACAATAGTACACCTCACACGGTGACTGGTCGAACACCATCAGAACTGTTTTTCCAACGACAAAATAGGGACAAAATTCCTATATTAGAGAATACAAATGAGAAGAAGGAAGATTTGGATGTGAGAGATAGGCACAGCATTCAAAAGGAAGTAGGCAAGGAATATGGGGACTGGAAGCGGAAAGCTATAGAGTCGGAAAGCCATGGACAAAGCCAATCAATTGGCACCAAATTATAACCCGACTCAGTATACCGTGGAAAGCACCAATGCAGGGGATTGTGTAGTAAGGAACGATGATACGGGACAATCTTATCGAAGAAATGTCGTTCCCCTAAAGAAGGTCGAAGGGGAATAAAGCTGTAGTACCGGGAAAAGATGACGATGTAGTTGAAGGAGGTTCAGATAAATTATTAAGTGTGTAGTATTTATTATTTGTTAATTTGGTTCGTATACATATTATTAGTTAAATAAAAATAAAATAAAAATGTGTTATGGAAGGGATGTAACGTATGCGCTTGTTAGCGTTACATATATTTTGTCTAATATTTGTACTATTCTCTATATTAATCAACTATTTAGTACTTATATATCTCATTGCATTATTATATATTATGCTTAATTATCTATTGTCAGGATTATAATACATATATAATAGGCAATATCAACCAAAACACAGTAATCATTGTCATAACAGTTGTATTTACTAAAAGTAACTGTTTAATAATAATTTTACAAAAGTACAATCAAGGAATAACACTAACGTTTATCTCGTTTGCCAATCGGACCCAGAATGGCCGCTTACCACAGAAATGACAAAAGCTGTCGAACATTATTCAAAAATGCTTCTAATCAATTCATTTAACCAAAAAGAGGTTCTAATGAATTTATTTCACAATATATATATAATATATATAACATCGTCATACTATATGTAACATCAGTATTAACCATATATGTTACAGTTCATATAACACGCTCATTCGCTGTCTCATTCACCCATACAGACAATCACTGTCTCGTTCGCACCGCGTCAGTTATACCAATGGGGTGAGTAGACTTGTTGGTAGTCTGTCCATTGAGTCCGTTGGTAATATGTATACATAATGATTTTAGTAAGTCTGTTAAAAATAGCCAAATCTACTAAGCTTAACTTTCATAGAGCACATTATTCTGTAATTAATGATCATTTGCAATGCGTCAATTGGCGAAACACTCAACATGTTAATGGAGACATTGATGATATGGTTTCAGCGTTTTTTAACGAGATTGATAATATTGTTAAAGCTCACGTTCCTCGCACGAATATTTCGAATTCAAATTATCCACCGTGGTTTGATAAACTCATCATTAAATTACTTAAAGAGAAAGATAAAATTTGGAAAAAGTTTAGGAAATTTGGGAATCCCCGCGATGGTTTTGAGTTTTAGTTACTTCGTGCACGTTGCGATAAGTTAATCGGCATTAAATACAAAACGTACATAAATAGTGTGGAAAATGATGTAACTAAAAATATAAAATATTTTTGGAAATTCATTAAACGTCAAAGGAAAGAATCACATACAATACCGTAGGAAATGTATCGAGAAAGTAATAAAGCCACATAAATTTTGCTAATTTATTCGCGACATAGTTTAGTTCAGTGTTTGGTAGTGATATTTGCTCAATAATGTGCCATGTTGGATTTACTGAAAAGGATATAGAAAACAAAATCTAAGCGTTCTATAGGGTGCGGTCTTGATGGTATTCCACCTATTTTTATTATAAGCTGCTTCTCTTCTTTAACAGTACCTCTTAGCTTAATTTTTAATAAGTCATTAGGACTAGGCAAATTTTCTACATCGTGGATAATAGCAAGGATCATACGTGTATTTAAAAAGGGCAAGAAAAATATTGTTGCGAACTACAGAGCGATTTCTATTTTAAAGACTTTTAAGTGGGAGTGCCATGCTGTTACTTAGAGTTTCAGTCGGCCGGAGAAATACCACTCTCTCACAGAAAACCGGCGTGAAGTGATGCAATTGGACTTTGTTCATTTTGTACTCGCGTTTCGTTCGGTGAGTGAGATCTTCCGGTGACCATCTTTTTCCCCTTCCCTCGTCCCTCTCCCCTTTTCTTTAAAGGCCGGCAACGCACTCACGAGCTACCAGCCGCGTGAGTGTCTATGGGCGGTGGCTTCACCTTTATGGTGAGCCGCCTGCTCGTTTGCCCCCTCTTCTATAAAAAAAAAAAAAAGTTTTTTGAATCACTTCTGTGCCCTATACTGAAATCCCATAGTAGAGTTTTTATGGATGCTACTCAGCGTGGTTACTGTACCAAAAGATCTACTGATACCAATCTATTTGAGTATGTAAATTTATTGGCTAATTCCTTGGATAATAGAAAAGAGATCGACACCATTTATATGGACTTTTCTAGTGCTTTCGACAAAGTGAATCATAACGTGCTACTGAAGAAGGTAGTTCGCATATACGGTATCGGTGGGGTAATATTGAAATGGCTTAGCTCATACCGAACAGAGAGAACTCAGTATGTAGCAGTTGGTGGTGCGGTATCGCGATCCTATATCCACCTCAGGAGTTCCACAAGGTTCTCATCTGGGACCTGTTCTATTTACCTTGTTCATGAATGATGTAGGATTGGCTCTTTAACACAGCGATTTGTCTTTATATGCGGATGACATGAAAATCTTTAAAGAAATAAATAGCGCGCGAGATGTGGAAATGCTGCAAAGCGACATTTCTAACATAGAAAGATGGTGTAGTCACAATGGGATGGTTTTAAATACAACTAAATGCTAGCACATCACATTTACTAAAAAAAAAATACCCTTTCCCTCTAAATACGCTTTAAACGGGGGACCTTTGCGGCACGTCAAAGAGATAAGGGATCTGGGAGTTGTGCTCGATTGTAATTTAACATTTATACCCCACATCAATGAAATAATTGGGAGGGCATTTAGAATGCTTGGTTTCATAAAGCGTTCTACTAAATCATTTATTAATTCGTTGGTTCGTTCTGTTTTGGAATTCGGTAGTATTGCTTGGGACCCCATATATTCTGTCCATGAGCAGAGAATAGAGCGAATCAACCGGCATTTCACGAAACATCTGTGCAGTTTGAATAATAACATTAGCTGTAAGTCCGTTTATGAACAAAGACTGGACTTCTTTCATCTACAAACTCTTCGCAGTATTTAAACTCATTAACGGTACCATGGATATGCCAAGTATTTTGAAAAAAGTCGTTTTTTTAATAAATAGAAGCACTAGAGAACGATGTAATCTTTTTTATACCGAGGACAAACGTAGGTTGTCATCGATGAACTGTGTTCTGAGGACAAGCGACGCTGATCCATTTAGTGATTGTCTCTATGTCCTCAGACGTAAATTGTTGCAGACCTTGTTTCGCCAATAGACTCCAATTTAAGAAAGTTCATTTATTGTTTAATTTCTGTGTGTAGAGTTTTCTTTATTTTTTGTTTTATAGATGATTGTTTAGTTGTTTTTTAAAATTGTTCATTGTATACCTGTAATGTCTTGTGTGTGTTTTTTTTGTAATTTGGTTCGGGTTGTGTTTGTATGTGTGTTGTTGGTGTGCCTTATTCAATAAATAAATATAATGTATATTCCATGTAACGTCAATCGATTTCACGACACAAACGAAATTAATTGGTTATGGTTGGTGTAACTTGTATTCCATAGAGTGATTTTTTTCTGTACATCTAACGCCCCTTCAGTGTCGTTATATAGAGTTTACACTATATATTTCGTTTATTAATGTTTTTTTGCCATTTTTTTCATTGATAATTTAAATTAATCTCTGATTTATAACTTTGCACTGACAGACAAAATGTTATTAAAAAAAAAACTAAAGTCTGCAACCTACACACAGTAGTTTAACAGATGTGTTGTCGGTACTTATAAAGTACCCACTTTTATATTTAAAAAAAATCGCAATGTTTTCCCTACCAGCACTGTATTACTTATCTAACTTTTTTTAATATATAAAATAGTCTCTTATTAAACTGTTAAATCTTTTTTTTTCAGGGAATGTTAGACTTTGACTACATATCGCGACGCGCGGAGCCGTCTGTCGTGGCCATTGTCTACCCATTCACAGCTGACCACAAGCAGAAATACTACTTCGGAAATAAGGAGGTTTTCATACCAGGTAATATTTATTTTAATATCAAAAAAATATTCATACAAGTAACTAAGGTACACTTATGAATCGTCAGCAAAATCAATTTCGACTCTACATTGCCAGTTCACAAATCAAGAGCGTAGAGCGGAAGAGAAGAACAATCCTTTCACGGTCATCCCTCTATCGTCAAAGACATTGAGAATTCATATCAAGTCGAGGCTTAGTAGACCTCTGTGGCCGTCCGTTTGATTCACGGGATTTTTACTTTTTTTTTTAGAAATAAATTTGGTGAGAAAAGCACTTTTAGATGAAGCATTTTATAAATTGTCCGATTATTTTGATGATAAAAAAGTTTGGGAATGAATAAGCTCCAGCTCTTAGCTTTAAAAAGTGTACTGGGATCAATTCCAAAATTCGTGCTTCTTCTCAGCTTGGTCGCGTACGAACAGGCTCTGCATAATGCTCCTATGTACCTTAATGAATAAAGATATTTTCAATTTGATTGGCATTTTTATAAACTCAAACTTAAAATATCTTTATTCAAATAGGTCCTTATAAAGACACTTTTGAATCGTCATTAACACTACCATACAGAATGTTTGTTCAACACACCAACAGAAGAAAAAAAACAATAACAGACACATACACACCGATTACATCAAAAATATTTACAAATACTTAAATAAAATACATAAAAAAATGTTTATTTCAATAACATACAGGAACAATATTGAGAATGGGGTCTTACCTAGTATTAACACAAGTAAAACCATTAAAACTAAGACTCAACCTCGCACACTCACACACACAAAAAAACCATTGCACACACTAATACACACACACACTTAAATGCTCGTTCTTCACATAATATACTCCACTTTTTCATATGTATATACTAGCTTTCCGCCCGCGGCTTCGCCCACGTGTAATTTGGTTAAGTATATAGCGATTTTTAATGATCTCGACAGGGCTTTCTTTCACGGGCTAAAATCTTCTTACAATTGGAATTATACATAGCCTGTGTTACTCAGAGATGATGTAGCTTTACAGGATCGGATGATTCGGGGAAATCGAGGGCAACTTTCAAATTAACTTACAGGCAAATACTATTCTGACAATTTTATATTCTGATAGTCATCTTCTTATGTGGATGATCTGATGATGGAAGGTAAATCTCCTCAGCGGTTAAGAGTTGAAAGAAAATTCTTACGAAGTTATGAGTAGGAAATACGTACTTGTGAGGTTATTAGCTTGACCAAATAATAAAAGGTAAACCTCATTAATGTTATGGATGTAGGTGGAAAAATGGATGCGGACAAACGATAAACGTCTCTTCACTCGTTTCCTTTTACTTGTTTGTATAGGTAGTGTTCACTCAAAATAATCATAGGGTAAAACGTTAATGAAAGTTTGAAGTGCATGGTAGTCATTACACAATGGAGCATCTTAATATCGCGATGGATATATTTGGCCTAAGTAGAAGTTCTTTAAAAAAAACTAAGACTTAAGCTCGCACACTCACTCACACAGCAACACCATTGCACACACTGATACACACTCACACACTAAAATGTTCGTACTTTGTTCCACTTGTTCATGTGTATATTTATTTTTATTTATTTTTTTTCTGTTCGTGTTTTTTTGTTATTCTTTTTTCTGATCTTAGATTATATTTCCGGTTCTATTTTAACCTTATTTTGGCTTTATTTTTAATCTATTTTTATTAAACTTTTTGTGATAAGCTGTATAGGTTTAAGAAATAAAAATAATAATAATAATAATAATTTAGTTAATTTAATTTGAGCAAAATATAATAACAAACAAAATAATGGTGTGTGTGTGTTATGTTTAAATAGTCACACCCCAATACAATTATAAACATTCGACTAAGAATATATTGATACAAAATAAGTAACCGAACCGAAACCTTATTAAGGGCATTATTAAAACACGGAAACTATCAATAGTATTAAAGAACAATATCATTATTATTGGTTCAAAGGGAATTATGAACCCGAGATAGACTGTATGAGTGTTTGAAAATGTGTGAGAGTGTGTACAAACATGTTTGAAATTGTGTGGAGTGTGGATATGTGTTTTTTTTTGCCCGTTAATTTTCCATACACCTTTCGGTGACATTCAAAATTCTCGTCTCTCACCCAGTTTTCTGTGACATGGACGTGGCTATGAGGAAGCATCAGGAAGCCACCGTTCTCGTCAACTTTGCATCGCTGAGGTCCGCCTTCGACAGTACCATGCAGGTAATACATATATATATATATATATATATATATATATATATATATATATATATATATACTTAGTCTTGCCATAAATATTGTTATAAAGAAAAGCACGATTTTTTTTTTATACGTAACATTTATTCCTTTCATAGTGAGTTAGTTTAATACATCAATATATAACTATTAAAAATATACAATGTTTATTCGAAGTGGTCTCCATTGGCTGCAATACAGTCTTTTAAACGTTGAGGCCAGTTATCAATAGCAGCACGAACTCTTTCTAGAGGAAAATTCTTCACTGCCAACCGAATGGATCGTTTTAGGGACTCCAAATTATCATGGCGTTTAGAGCAAGCCTTACTCTCTAAAACTGACCATAAATCATAATCCAATGGATTTAGGTCAGGACTTGACGACGGCCAGTTTTCAGTGCTGATAAAGTCCGGAACGTTAGTTTTCAACCAAGATTGGGTGGATCGAGCTCTATGACCCGGTGCCGAGTCTTGTTGAAAGCACCATTCTTTGTTATTGAACATGGTGTTAGTTAAAGGCTTAACTACCGTCTCAAGAATGGTATTTTGATAAACTTGTGCCGACGTTTTAATACCTTTTTCACAAAAATATGGCTCAGTCACCCCTTCATAGCTAACACCCCACCAAACCATCACTGAAGTGGGATAATGCCCACGTTGTACTCTGTTTACTAATTGCGAAGCTTCTTTAGAGCTTCCAGCATAAATACGGTCATTTTGTTTATTAAAATACTGCTCAATTGTAAAAATTTTCTCATCCGTAAACAAAATTTTTTTGTGACCACCCTATTCTTCTTTAAATTATCAGTTAAGAAGTGACCAGTACGTCTCTTATAGGCTGCAAGTCCTAAGTCATCTTTTAATATACGCGACATGGTTCTAGGAGCTATCTTCATCTCCCGAGATAAAATCTTTTGCTTACGGACAGGATTTCTTCGAATTCTTTCCCTAACTGCTTTAATCACCTTTTTCACACGAACGGTACGTGGACGGCCAGATCTTTTTCTGTCACAAACAGAGGAGGTATCATTGTACCTATCAATAGCCCGGTAAACAAACATTTGACTAATACCAAGCGGGTGGAGGGTTTTAAAAATTGCACTTTTCTCCATACCTACTTTATGTAAGGCAATCACAGCGATTCGGTTCTCTTTATCACCCCACTCCATTTTAATATAACAAAATATTTAACAATATAATGGCGCGAAAATAAGAAAACACATCAAGCAATCATATAAAAATGACAGATTCCAAATTCAAACGTAATATTTTCTTTTTTTGAATAGTAACAGTATTTATGGCCAGACTAAGTATAAGCTACATTCTGAGGTACTTGAAACTTACAGCAGAGGTAGAAGATTTATTCACTAATGTCCGTCCGGAACGGCTTCGTAAACAATACTAATGTTCTCTTCTATATTTTAATAATTTTTCACCGTATTATTGTGATAGATCGTTCCGTGGAAAGATCTATTGCGTAGTGCGTTTTGTTTATTTGTATTTTATTTTTTATTTCTTAAACCTGTATAGATTTAAAAGCTGTATAGCTTATTACAAAAAGTTTACACAATAAAAATAGATAAAAAAATAAAGCCAAACTAAGGTTAAAACATAGAACCGGAAATAGAATCTAAGATCAGAAAAAACAACAAAAAAAAAACACGAACAGAAAAAATTAATAAAAATTGAAGAGCAGACCAGAGATCATTTAATTCAGACAAAAGTTTGCATGGCTAATATTTCTAAAGGCTTATACCATTGATAATGTTATGATATTTTATGGTAATTATATATGTGAAACTACCTTTCTAACTACTGAAGGTTGGCAAAGCTTGGTAGCATATTCCATATTCCGGTCCATGATTTTTTTTTTGCCAACTTTCCTTTCACCAGCCATCCATTTGCATCAAGCATGCCAAAGAGCATGGCCGATGCATGATACTATGTTGACAGTGCAATGACGTCGTAAATAAAGCTGATGAATATATTGACGTATATTTTTAACCCACACCATTATTCCGACGTGTTATAATGGCCGGCCTATTATTTAATATTCTTTTTATAACACAATTTTCATACGTTCTCATGTTATTGTGTATTTATTTATTTCATTAAATCTGTCCACCAAACATCTCATGTGCTAAATATATTAACAAAACAAGAAACACAAGATAATTCACAAAACAATTATATGGTAACTTTAAACACATAGGAGATAAAACATAAATGCAACCACAATTAAGTTTTTTTTTTATGGTATTTATAATGCCTCCACGAAAGGTGGACCCAGTCGTCCACATTCACAATACTATTAGTAAAGTCGACATAACCTGTTTGCAGGACCGTTAAACGATTTGCATAGACGAGACGTGGTCATATAAAAATGTCTGTTATGTATGTACGTAATAGTTTTGCTCTTCGTTTTGCGATAAATCACGTTATTAACATATATTTTTTTTAAAAAGTGTGACTTTACGTTGTTTTACTGAGCATACATTCCAACACTTCTATATTGGTTATCGTTAAGGGTATTTTGGTTGAAAAGGGCATACTATACCGTAAACGAATATTTAGAGGACAAAGATCCCATTAATGTGTCGGCAATTGGCTCAGCATCGGGACAGTTCAATTCTTGAGTAGCCTCACAATGCTTTAGTTATTTTAATTGTCAGTAACACAATTTTGTATTAATTGTTTATTTTAAAAGAGCAGCTATCGAGTTTCTTGCCGGTATATGCCTTCCGAGCCGGTGGTAGTGTTAATGACGATTCAAAAGTGTCTTTATAAAGACCTACTTGAATAAAGATATTTTGAGTTTGAGTTTATCTTCTGAACAAAACTTATGTCCAACATACGAATGAACAGTGTTATTAGCATGACGTCATACACCATAGCAACCTATCCCAAGAGCACCACATAATCTTACATCCAGCATTGATTACATTGATCCCAGGATCGAGCCAATCAACGCAGAGGATCCGGAAGGCAAGAAGCTCAACGTGTATGTTGGTGGAGGGTCCCTTATTCACCCGAGTGTTGTTTTAACTGCTGCGCACTATGTTGCCGTGCCTAAAGCATTCAAAGTGAGAGCTGGGGAATGGGATACCCAGACCACAAAAGAAATATACCCTTACCGAGACAGGGATGTCACCGAGGTCACTATTCACAAGGACTTTAATAAGAGTAAGTGGTTATTTTATTAATGGCAGAAAATTGGCAAAGTCTTTTCTTTCAGTCTCTTCTCCAACATTGATTCGTTCCAAGTTTTGGGTTAAAAGCGCACAGGGATTGATTATTAAGGAGCCACCTGGCAGTCAGTACTCGTGGTCCAAGTGGTAAGATCCAAAGTATCCAAAGAAAAACCCATATTAGGTACTTTGCCACAGGGTGCAGGTTTTTAAAAAAAATATCGTGTTTTTTGTGTTATTTAAACATAATGGATATAAAAATATGAAAGTTAATCAGAATCCTGAGAACAAGACTATAATGTAATGATTTGAAACACTGACCGAGATTTTATATGGTATATTTTTTTTCCAGACAATCTCTTCTATGACATCGCTCTCCTGTTCCTTGCAAGTCCAATGGAGTATGCGCTTAATGTTGGTGTGGTCTGCCTTCCACCACCAAGGGAACGAACGATGGCTGGAACTCAATGCTTAGCATCCGGATGGGGCAAGGACAAATTCGGTAAAGAGGGACGCTATCAAGTTATTTTGAAAAAGGTCAGTTCACCGACACAACTCTCTCTGTCCACCGACTGTACTGACGTTTTAAGTGATGTTTTACTGACGTTTTAACTGACGTTTTAACTGAGGTTTTACTGACGTTTTAACGGATGTTTTAACTGATATTTTAACTGATGTTTAACTGATATTTTAACTGATGTTTACTAACGTTTTAACTGATGTTTTAACTGACGTTTTAACTGATATTTTACTGACGTTTTAACTGAGGTTTAACTGATATTTTAACTGACGTTTCACTAATGTTTAACTAATATTTTAACTGATGTTTTACCGATGTTTTAACTGATATTTTACTGATGTGTTATGATATTTTTACTGATATTTTGCTGACGTTTTAACTGATATTTTAACTGACGTTTCACTGGTGTTTAACTGATATTTTACTGATGTGTTAACTGATGTTTTACTGATATTTTAACTGACGTTTCACTGATGTGTAACTGATATTTTTACAGATGTTTTACAGACGTTTAAACTGATATTTTACTAATGTTTTAACTGATGTTCTATGACTACTTCAATCCCATCAACTATAGTCTATGCCCATCCCCATTCATAATATTAGTATGAATATAGTAATCCTTATCTCAAAAATGACCGTATTTTCTCTCAGGTGGAGGTACCAGTGGTCGACAGACGCCAATGCCAGACGGCATTACGAAAAACACGATTGGGACATTTCTTTGAGCTACACACGTCGTTCATGTGCGCCGGTGGTGTGAACGGTATGGACACGTGCAAGGGTGATGGTGGATCGCCACTTGTTTGCCCAATACCGGTAAGGGTCTATCTTATTATTATTGCTTTAAACAATAACACAATACAATTATGATAGAAATAAAAACGAGACATTTATTACATCTGTCCCCAAACATCTTATGTGCTAGATATATTAACAAACAATAAACTTATGAGATAATAAAACAAGGTATACATACAAAACAATTATATGGGACCTTGAAACATAATACAATATATATAATAATACAAACAAGATACAACACACAATATATCTTCTCATGCTCTCAGACGCTTAACTAATTTTCTTCCTATCCGTACCAAAATCCTTCTTTCTCACTCACTTCTTCTACCCATCTTAGACTATGCCGATTCCTGTTACCCCGATCTGAGTGAGGAGCTCCTGAACAAGCTTGAACGCTTACAAAATCTCTGTATCAGATTCATCTTTGGCCTAAGGAAATTCGACCACATCTCATCCTACCGACAGCAGCTAGGCTGGTTGCCCATACGGCTTCGCAGGGATTCCCACATCCTCCACCTCTTATACACTATCCTCTTCAGTCCTCAAACTCCGTCCTACCTCAAAAATCGTTTCAAATTTATGGGTCCCTACATATCCTCGAAATTCCACCCCACCACTCCTCCTTTTACGGAAACTCCTTCACAGTGTCCGCTATAAAGCTTTGGAACTCACTTCCCGATCCTATTCGATCAGCCTCCTCACTATCATCTTTCAAATCACTTCTTCGTAAACATTTCTTGTCTTCAATATAATTATTTGTAATTCTAGATTTAAATTAGCATATTTTTCGCTTTTCTTATTTTAATGTATGTTGTGTATTCTTTTATCGTGTGGGTTGTCTGGAAGAGATCGCTTATTAGCGATAAGGCCGCCCGTTGCTCTTATATGTTCTTACATCTGTTAATGTCATTTGCTTCTAGTGTTTAAGTGCGATAAAGTGTTAAATAAATAAATAATAATAAATATAAAAATGTAAGCCAAAAATAACAAGAATTTGACTAAGTGAGTGACGAGCATTAAAGTGAGTTTGTGTAGTGTGTGTTCATGTATCTTAAAGTGTTATTTTGTGAAAACTAAACTGAGTCTAAATGGGAGTACTCCAAATGAGATGAAAAAGTGTCGTGGACATTGGAATCCACAAGTAACGGTTAACACACACTTAAATTATATACACACAATATATTATATGTTATTTATTTATTCACACTTTATTGCAATAACACGGTAGAAGCAAAAGACGTTAATAGATGTTAGTACATGTAAGAGCAACGGGCAGCCTTATCCGCTAATGAGCGATCTCTTCCAGACAAACCACGTGATATTAATTATTATCATTTAGATTGTTAGCCTATTGAGGCTCAATTGTTTTTCGTCATTTTCTTCCCTTGGCTTTGGTTTCATTTGTACATGTATAAGAAGCTTCTTTATTTCTGTCAAATGTCTTTAACTTTTTTTTTTTCTTGTGCTGTTCGGTTTGCGTCGATAAATAGTCAAATTGGCGGGAAAAGTGTGGCGCCTTGAGTCCACAGACTAACAGTCACAGTGCATTGCACAGATGACGTTTAAGCAAAAGTTGTTGTATTATAGTGTGCTCTTTCTTTCATTCATGTGGTTCCATTTAAATTTCAGTACGAGAAGGACAGATATATGCAGAGCGGTATCGTCGCGTGGGGTGTTGGTTGTGGCGAGGATGGTACACCAGGTGTATACGTGGACGTGGCCAACCTTCGCAACTGGATCGACGAGAAAATGGCCGGAAAGGGTTTTGACACCAAAATATATACATATTGAGATTGAATAAATAAATTTAGTTATATTGTGTGTGATTTAAGCCATTTTTTTTAGTATTCATTCCCAAACTTTTTCATCGTCAAAATAATCTGACAATTTATAAAATGCTTTTTCTTAAAGCTTGCTTAGTTACTTTTTTACATTTTCTTACTGTCAAAATCAACAAATTGTTTGGGATTTTTAAATGAATTACCAACTTTATGGAGGTCAATAGTGGGAACAGCTTATCCATATTTCTCGTATTGAGGCTATGATAATCGCAATATTTTTGTGCAAATTCATCAAGTTCTCAAGGATTTACTGGCTAGGTATCAAAACTATCCCGAAACATGTGCTTAATATACAAAAATAGGATAATTAAAACATAAAAAAAACAAAACAATTTAAAAATGTATCGTAACCGGTCAAAAAAAGTTCGACACAAACTGTCTACCACGTGCAAAAATGTGTGTGTCTCATATTCACAATACACATTGACACACAGCCGGAGTCGCGGCTTGATCCTAATCGATAGAATCGTTCGTTGCGTTCACCTGTTGCGGTGGGGGGAGGGGAGGCAATTTGAAAATCGAACGATTGTGTTACAAATGTATGCGCGCGCGTAGATTTGCGTGCCTCAATCGCGCCAGTCGATCGCCGGAGTCATATATAAGTTATGTATAAATAGCAAATTATTAATTAGCAAAATATTAATTGTATACTCCCGCCCGCAGATTCGTGTACTTTTTTTTGTAACGCGTTTTGACCAAAAAAGACGTACATTTGTTTTTTGTATGACTGAGTTTAGAAAGCAATAACTTAAACGATAGTTATTTAATCAACCGGCCAACTGATAATATTTATTGCTCTCCCGTCACGACTAACAATTATATATATTTAATCCACAACACAAAATATAGGGAAAGTACAAAACCTATCAAAATAAAAAAAAAATCTTTATTCATATAGTCTGTCCTTAGATATATTTGGCCTAAGTAGAAATATTTGAAAAAAAAAAAGTAAGACTCAACCTCGCACACTCACTCACACAGCAACACCATTGCACACACACACTTAAATGCTCGTTCTTCATATAATATACTCCACTTGTTCATATGTATATTTTTAATTTTTTTTTTTTCGTGTTTCCTTTTATAATTTTTTTTTCTGATCTTAGATTTTATTCCGGTTCTATGTTTTAACCTTATTTTGGCTTTATTTTCAATCTATTTTTATAGTGTAAACTTTTATAGGTTTAGGAAATAAAAAATAAAATAAAATATGGCACACTTATGAATCGTCAAAAAAAAAACAAAAACTTATAAAAAAAATGACTACTAAAACACACACTTTGGTAATTGTCAAAATATTTCGTCACAATCAGCTGTTTGATGTCGGCCATATTCATAACGAAGTTTAAGTAGGGTCCGGACCTCTAGAACATTATTTTTTTTCGAGTGATGTGCTAACCGCCCATGGGCACCTAAGGGCTAAGCTTTATAGAACAGTTTTGCGCTAAAATGCGTTTACGAATATAAATTTTTGACAATCCCAATTAAACTGTGCTATAACTTTTAATTAATAATACCGAAAATTAAGTTTACGAATAAGCTAGATTTAAATAGATTACGATTAATGTCAGAAAACTAAAAAAATAAATAAAAAGATTTGGTCGCCTTGGCAATTTCCTCGCTGTTGTGTCGTATACGCTGAGCGAGAAAAGCACCAGCTCTTGTTTCACCTACTTGATTCCTCAATAAGCGACTTGTGCCCCAAGGTCCATGTCCCCAAAGTTAACAATATCAAAGTTGGCGGAATGACTTTGGTACTTTGACCCTATTTCTGCCTGAAAATCCCGTAATTTAGTTCCAATATACCGTTCTAACCGAATACCGGATTCGTTAAGGCCGAAGTTCGGTTGTGCCGAATGTAAAACGAAGTTCGGCATTCCTACCATTAACAATACGGTAACATGTGTGTCAATGCGACCTCAGAGATCACCTTTCACTTGTAATTTTGTGGCCAACTCGAGGTTTTAATGTTTTATTGTGTAATTTATAACGTCCCAGTTGTTGGCAGAATCAATACTGATTTGATATTGATTTAGTCACAACTAAAACAGATATCGGTTAGCGTTTTTGGGATTCATAAGGTGATTATTGATTTAAAAAGTAGAGGGGGGTGAACGAGTGGGGGGTGACATCAAAACACCTTTTTTTATTAAATGTCCTGACGCCTGCATCTTATATATTTTTACCAAAAAATGATTTTTATATCTCATGTGTCGTGTTCTTTTTAACTGTTAAAAATCACTTCTGGTCATTGATATACTCTGTGGCATAGTAATTAATATCTATCTATATATATATAGTCTATGTCATAATCGAAGGATATTTTTTTTGAAATTGGTTTTATTTAGGTTTTTTTTTTTAAATTTGCCTTATATTTATAGATATATACTCTTGTAATGTTTATTTATAGTTTCAATGGTATCTGTTAGCTTAACACTACGTATAGATTCTGGTATGTATGAGAAACTATTGTAACGATATAACGGAATGTATATTCAGTCTATAACGATTAAGAATCAGAGAATTCTTAGAGAAGACGTAAAATAATCTGAAATTTAATCAGGGGTACGTAAAAAGTGCAAGAATAGTATGTTTTTAGTTTTGCAAGATAAGATTTGAAAAAAAATATTATGATATATAGATACTACATGTAATATGACTTGCTTATATTTCCATGTCATATATCACTCACACGTACGTGTATTGTTATATAAATTATATTAAATAGGGAGTATTTATATGTAACATTGTATAATTATATATTATGCTTAATTATCGTGTTGTGAGGATTGTAATGACAAATGTATTGTTATAATTTGTAGCAAATTGTTTTGCACACAAATGTGGTTAGCTTAAATTTTGCCCTAAAATAAAAATTTAAGAATTTATAAGCTAAAAAGTATGTTTTTTTCTATACAAACAATTCTTTAATACACAAAACACAAGATACATTAAATTAAGTAAAACAGGGAAAACGAGCTAAGTTAAATCCAATAATATAAATAACCCAATATAAGTCACAAAATTCTTTCGAAGGAGAGACACACTCATTCCGGGTCCGACAGCCGTCCAGTGCGGTTGTGTTGCGCAGTTGCTCCCGCTACTTGACTTGTCGAGTGGCGTGTTCAATTGTTCAGTGCTTGAGCGCTGGGTGGTTATCAACTCTGAATTTTTTATTCTAGCCCGACGCAAGCTGCACCGAGGTCTCCCCGTCTGCCAGGTTCCTGGCGTTCGAGCGGCATCCGAGCAGCAGTGAAGGACTGCAGTTTATGATTAACGCGGGTTTACCTGCGGTCGATTTTCCAACCACCTAACGGTGCCAAACGGTTGGGATCGATTAACGCTTAGGCGGGAGTGTTGTTCGAGGGCAGCACCCGTGCCTTTTTCAAGGCGCGTTAACCTCGCCTGCTTCCATCAAGTCCCTGTGTGTGGGCGGAGCCTCTCAGTAGGCATTGCCACGGGGCGTAGGTACTCCAACTGCGCTCTAGCCACCGTCTGCACACACAGGGTCCACTGTTGGACGGGTCCCAGTCGCACATCCGTGGGGGTTCAGCCATCACGACCCCCCCACGGGCCGGTTAGGTCAGCGACACAAAAAGTCTCGTCCGCTATCACCAGCGAAGACTTTACACCTAGGGAATACATAGCTTAGGTACACACACGTAGGTTTAGGTACACACTGCCAAGCTGCGGGCCTTAAGCTTCGCAGATGGCGGACACCGAACGCCCTCCCGACTACGACTATGCAGCGGAAGACGACAGTGAGGTAGAAGACCTCAACGCCGAGCTCGCGCGGCACTACAGGCGGTTCTACGTCTTCGTGCAGCGACGACACCCGGCGACCGTCCGCCTTTGGAACAGCCGGTCTCCCCTGGGATCGCGGTCGCCGTCTCCCCCGCGTTCCCCGACCCCAGAGCCAGAACCTATGCAGCTCGGACCTGCATACGCTTCCGCGCAAGCACTCCTCGCGCGCGACTCCCTCCCCCCGGCCCCCGCGCAGGCCTCGCGCAATAATCTTGAATTGTTGGTCCCCGCGAAGACCGAAATAACCGAACCCTCTGCGGCCTCCGCGCAGGCCCCGTGCTCTTTGATCCCCGAAATTCCCTCCGGCAGGGAATCGCGTAAAAGCAAGAGAACGCTCGACAGTGACGACGACCAATCAGAGGCCGGGCGCTCAGTCGCCATGTCATGTCAGTCCGCAGCGTCTTCAGACACTGACTCCGATTCCGACGGTTTCAAGACCGTACAAAACCGAAAAAACAAGAAGAGGCGTGCTGCCAACACCCCTCTCGACCCTCCTCCTAAACGGAACACGCACCCAGCTTCCCAGCAGGCTGCGGGTTCGAACACCGCGCCATCTCCCGCCCCTTATCCCAAGCCCGCGAAACAAGATCGCACTAAAGCCCCTCCCCCAGTTTACGTCAGGGACAAAAGTATTTGGCCCTCTCTGTCCGCCTTGATGGACAAAAAGTCCATCACATACAAGGCGAAAACACTGCGCGACAACATCTGCGTGCAAGTGTACGACCCCGCCCACCACCGTTTTTTAACCTCGTACCTTCGCTCAGAAGGCATAGGAGGCCACACGTTCCCTCTTCCCGAGGAACGAGTCCTTAGAGTCGTGATCCGAGGCATCCCCAAGGAGATCGACTCTTCTACCGTTCAATCGGATCTATTAAATCAGGGATACCCCGTGAAGGAGGTATTCCGAATGTTACACCGCAGCTCAAAGCAGGAATACGACATGGTTCTTGTCGTCCTAGAGCTTTCAGCGCGCGGCAAAAAGATATTCAACCTCAGTGAGTGTTGTAAACTCTCTGGGCTCAAGGTGGAAACACCTATCAAGCACTCATACACCAGACAGTGTCACCGCTGTCAGTTGTACGGGCACGCGGCGCGTAATTGTTTTGCGCGTGCGCGTTGCGTTAAGTGCCTAGGTGATCACGGGACCGCCGACTGCACACGGACACTGCCATGCGCCGAGCCGCCTTCCTGCGTGCTTTGCGGGCAACAGGGCCACCCCGCGAGTTATCGCGGCTGCCCTAGGGCCCCCAAGACGAGCGGAAAGGGAAGCAAGCGCGTGCCAAGGTCCGGTGCAGAAAAGCGTCCTCCCGCGCCCCCCAAGGAAACTTACGTCCCAGCCCCCCCTCCCACTATCAACCCGTGGAAAGCTCCACAAAATTCGGCGGAAGTGCCTCCCACTAACCCGTCATTGCCGGCGGAGCCCATAAAACCTATTCCATCCCTTATGAGTATCCCAATAAGGAAACCCGGCCCTCAGATGCCCCTTCCCCCCGCCACTGCGACGACGCTTACGGCTCACGCCAGCGAAGTCCGCAGTGCGGTGCACCTAGCCCTCAGTGTCATAGACGCTGTAGACATCGACGCCCTGCTAGCGTTTAAACACTCGTACAGTGCGGCTGACAGTGTTGACGCTAAGTTGGGAGTAATTATAGAAAACGCCGGACTCCTTAGTGCAGTCCGGAAGTTTGCTAGGCCATCGTAAGGCCTAGTCGCGACATATTTACACAGGTACGCCACGCCTTAAACCGATCCGGATGATCACATCACATTAGCTAGATACAGATTTGCGCCGCCCGCGCGGCTAATTCCAATTAGAAATGTAGGTTTTAAAAACCGCCTTCGCCGGCGAAGGCGGAGTCCCTGTTCAGCTTCGCTCACACTTTGTGAGTTCCTGATAAGGCCCTTCAGGTAAGTCCCCAGCCCTGACGGCCCAAGCCGAGGTTCGAGTCTCACAGGAGACGCCCTTGTGCTAGTCAAGGCATTTTATTTAGTTTTAAGTCTCGGCCGAGCTCCCGCTCGCCAACCAGCCCTTTGCTGAGCTGTAAAGGCCTCACGGCCAACAGCGAGATCCCACTCCAAAAAAAAAAAAAAAAAAAAAAAAAAAAAAATCGAAGGAGAGATTTTAATATGTTTATTTTATTGGTGCTTTGTTCTGTTTACTGAGGAAATTAGCGGACAATGCGGACTTTAAAGGTAACTCTTTCAAGCTAACATGCATATAATAGAAAAAATATAATTCAATTATTTCTACAGAACACACTTGTTATTGTGAATAATTATATAACTGGAACACTGTCATAAGTAATGTTTTATTATGTATTGCGTCAGAGGTCAGAGGTATCATGAAACTAGGGACGCCTAACTAATAACTATTTTATAACACTAATCAATCGTTCATGTACCAAGCCGAACTTTTTTGCCGGGAACCGAACCTACTGAATGTGTATGTTTTTAAACTGTGGAGATAAATAATATACATGCGTTGTGATTGTGAAAACCTATGCGCGATGAGCGCTATACAACGGTATTAAAAACAAGTTGAGCTGACGCGGCTCTCACACATTCCGGGTCCGACAGCCGTCCAGTGCGGTTGTGTTGCGCAGTTGCTCCCGCCATTTGACTTGTCGAGTGGCGTGTTCAATTGTTCAGTGCTTAAGCGCTGGGTGGTTATCCACTCAGAATTTTTTATTCTAGCCCGACGCAAGCTGCACCGAGGTCTCCCCGTCTGCCAGGTCCCTGGCGTTCGAGCGGCATCCGAGCAGCAGTGAAGTTTATGATTAACGCGGGTTTACCTGCGGTCGATCTTCCAACCACCTAACGGTGCCAAACGGTTGAAATCGATTAACGCTTAGGCGGGAGTGTTGTTCGAGGGCAGCACCCGTGCCTTTTTCAAGGCGCGTTAACCTCGCCTGCTTCCATCAAGTCCCTGTGTGTGGGCGGAGCCTCTCAGTAGGCATTGCCACGGGGCGTAGGTACTCCAACTGCGCTCTAGCCACCGTCTGCACACACAGGGTCCACTGTTGGACGGGTCCCAGTCGCACATCCGTGGGGGTTCAGCCATCACGACCCCCCCACGGGCTGGTTAGGTCAGCGACACAAAAAGTCTCGTCCGCTATCACCAGCGAAGACTTTACACCTAGGGAATACATAGCTTAGGTACTCACACGCAGGTTTAGGTACACACTGCCAAGCTGCGGGCCTTAAGCTTCGCAGATGGCGGACACCGAACGCCCTCCCGACTACGACTATGCAGCGGAAGACGACAGTGAGTTAGAAGACCTCAACGCCGAGCTAGCGCGGCACTACAGGCGGTTCTACGTCTTCGTGCAGCGACGACACCCGGCGACTGTCCGCCTTTGGAACAGCCGGTCTCCCCTGGGATCACGGTCGCCGTCTCCCCCGCGTTCCCCGACCCCAGAGCCAGAGCCAGAACCTATGCAGCTCGGACCTGCATACGCTTCCGCGCAAGCACTCCTCGCGCGCGACTCCCTCCCCCCGGCCCCCGCGCAGGCCTCGCGCAATAGTCAATTGGAATTGTTGGTCCCCGCGAAGACCCAAATAACCGAACCCTCTGCGGCCTCCGCGCAGGCCCCGTGCCCTTCGATCCCCGAAATTCCCTCCGACAGGGAATCGCGAAAAAGCAAAAGAATGCTCGATAGTGACGACGACCAATCAGAGGCCGGGCGCTCAGTCGCCATGTCATGTCAGTCCGCAGCGTCTAATTCAGACACTGACTCCGATTCCGACGGTTTTAAGACCGTACAAAACCGAAAAAACAAAAAGAGGCGTGCTCCCAACACCCCTCTCGACCCTCCTCCTAAACGGAACACGCACCCAGCTTCCCAGCAGGCTGCGGGTTCGAAAACCGCGCCATCTCCCGCCCCTTATCCCAAGCCCGCGAAACAAGATCGCACTAAAGCCCCTCCCCCTGTTTACGTCAGGGACAAAAGTATTTGGCCCTCTCTGTCCGCCTTGATGGACAAAAAGTCCATCACATACAAGGCGAAAACACTGCGCGACAACATCTGCGTGCAAGTGTACGACCCCGCCCACCACCGTTTTTTAACCTCGTACCTTCGCTCAGAAGGCATAGGAGGCCACACGTTCCCTCTTCCCGAGGAACGAGTCCTTAGAGTCGTGATCCGAGGCATTCCCAAGGAGATCGACTCTTCTACCGTTCAATCGGATCTAATAAATCAGGGATACCCCGTGAAGGAGGTATTCCGCATGTTACACCGCAGCTCAAAGCAGGAATACGACATGGTTCTTGTCGTCCTAGAGCTTTCAGCGCGCGGCAAAAAGATATTCAACCTCAGTGAGTGTTGTAAACTCTCTGGGCTTAAGGTGGAAACACCTATCAAGCACTCATACACCAGACAGTGTCACCGCTGTCAGTTGTACGGGCACGCGGCGCGCAATTGTTTTGCGCGTGCGCGTTGCGTTAAGTGCCTAGGCGATCACGGGACCGCCGACTGCACACGGACACTGCCATGCGCCAAGCCGCCTTCCTGCGTGCTTTGCGGGCAACAGGGCCACCCCGCGAGTTATCGCGGCTGCCCTAGGGCCCCCAAGGCGAGCGGAAAGGGAAGCAAGCGCGTGCCAAGGTCCGGTGCAGAGAAGCGTCCTCCCGCGCCCCCCAAGGAAACTTACGTCCCAGCCCCCCCTCCCACTATCAACCCGTGGAAAGCTCCACAAAATTCGGCGGAAGTGCCTCCCACTAACCCGCCATTGCCGGCGGAGCCCATAAAACCTATTCCTTCCCTTATGAGTATCCCAATAAGGAAACCCGGCCCTCAGATGCCCCTTCCCCCCGCCACTGCGACGACGCTTACGGCTCACGCCAGCGAAGTCCGCAGTGCGGTGCACCTAGCCCTCAGTGTCATAGACGCTGTAGACATCGACGCCCTGCTAGCGTTTAAACACTCGTACAGTGCGGCTGACAGTGTTGACGCTAAGTTGGGAGTAATTATAGAAAACGCCGGACTCCTTAGTGCAGTCCGGAAGTTTGCTAGGCCATCGTAAGGCCTAGTCGCGACATATTTACACAGGTACGCCACGCCTTAAACCGATCCGGATGATCACATCACATTAGCTAGATACAGATTTGCGCCGCCCGCGCGGCTAATTCCAATTAGAAATGTAGGTTTTAAAAACCGCCTTCGCCGGCGAAGGCGGAGTCCCTGTTCAGCTTCGCTCACACTTTGTGAGTTCCTGATAAGGCCCTTCAGGTAAGTCCCCAGCCCTGACGGCCCAAGCCGAGGTTCGAGTCTCACAGGAGACGCCCTTGTGCTAGTCAAGGCATTTTATTTAGTTTTAAGTCTCGGCCGAGCTCCCGCTCGCCAACCAGCCCGAGCTGAGCTGTAAAGGCCTCACGGCCAACAGCGAGATCCCACTCCCAAAAAAAAAAAAAAAAATGACGCGGCTCTCGTGCGATGCCACACCATCGCTAACGACCAATCAGCGTCGAGATGTCCACGCGAGTGGCTTGTGATTTGAATTTCGAATCGAGTTTAATGCTTTTTTTTCTCGTTGCCAGCTCGCGAACGCGCGAATTGGCGGGGATATTTAAATTGTGAATTATGTGTGATTTGTTTGAATTTAGAATTTAAAATTGTAACCACAGATAAGCACGCCAATGATTATAGTTTTTTTCGTTTCGGTAATTCGAATTTGGAATTACGTTTTAAAACTATTAAACCTTTTTGTTTAAATTTCCAAGGTACTATACCTAATCTGTGTTTAACTATTTGAATTAGGAATATCACACCTCAAGACAAACAAGCGAATGGCTTGGCCATTTGAATATGTCTATATGAGATTAACATCTAATCTAATATATAAAATTCTCGTGTCACAGTTTTCGTTCCCTTACTCCTCCGAAACGGGTTGACCGATTCTCCTGAAATTTTTTGAGCATATTGAGTAGGTCTGAGAATCGGCCACATTTTAAAAAAAAAATTTTTGCAAAGTGACGTTTGTCGGGATCAGCTAGTTATGAAATAAATATGACCGGACTATTTAAATTTAAGCATTACGTGTGTTTTTTTCTTCGATAAAATCGTACACGAACGAAGATGTCAGATTATGTCACTTGTTAGTCTAAAAAATCGATTGTCAGCTAAATGACGCTATTTTATGTAAATTATTTTATTGTTAATATAATCACGAAACATTTTTACCAAGAAAATATCTCAGCCAAGGTGGTCACGCTTTGGTCATCAAGTTAATTTTAAGCAAATCATAATTATTAATGAGATTTTTACGCCTCGGGTGGCAGTGAAGGTTCCATATAAATTAAAAGTGTCATTATTCGCAGTTCGTAACATTCTATATTCAAATTTATAAATTTTTGACATATATATTGTCTATGTGATATTGGATCTGTGAACCCCGATTTTTCCCGCCATTACGCGATCGCCTTTTAAAGAGTTTAAAATATTTTATTTCAACAATTAGTTCGAACCAGTTTCAACCATGTTTTATAGGAGAATGTTTATTTATTGTGTGTGTTGCCTCTGTTTAATAAAAAAAACACTACTACAGCAACGAAAAGGATTTATTCAAATTAAATAATGTATGTAAGAAATTACTGTTGCTAATAATATTTATGGACTTTTTTTTGGTTTGCAATAATGAAAATTATTATTATTTAACTTAATGTGCGGCTATTAATTTATCTTTTCCACATAAAAACGTATCGGTTGTGTACCTACGTTAGTAAATTTTCTTATTCCGGGTTCCAAAATGGACTTAAAAACAAACTCTGGTTAACTAACTGATCTCTCTGATAACTGATATCTGAATCTGATCATTGTGTTACAAATGTAATGTCCTTATCACAAGGGTGATTCTCAAGGTTTTTTTATCGTTCTAATAGTCCATTTAATAATAGGTCTTGTTCATACATTTTTCCTAAAGGTTTAGGATTTGTATTGTCTTAAGGTACGGCCTCGTGGATGCCGTTTTAAATTTCCGGCTACTGAATTGTATGGGGGACTTTGCGGGACATTTAAAATGGGATCACGACCGTCGACGGGCATGCATGTGGCCGTACCCTTAGAGTCATTGCAAATCCTGTCTTTTCAGCCTGAGTATCCACTGAGTGGGTGTATTGATAACTATTTTTTTTAAATGTTATCCTACTTAAGACTAAGTAATTATAAATAAATAAAAAAAATCCTCATTCATATAGGGTACACGTATGAATCGTCAAAGAACTAAATGTTTTGAAAAAAATTACTTTGCTTCAGAATCTATATTAAATAAAAACAATAAAATATGTTTTAACTAAATCAAATGTTTAATTTACGACTAAAATAACATATTTAGATAACAAATAACAATTAAACTGAACATTCTTAATATTAACCAAATTCTTCATCAAAAAAATAATAATAAAAATTAAATATGTTTATAAATTTGATTTGTTGCAGAACGACCCTATGACGCATTTCGATTGCTTCGCATAAGTTTTTTTTTTGTAATTCACAATGTCTTCGAAGGCCATCTACGAAGTACAGGGAAAGGATCTGATCAACAGGTAATTAATTGGTGTGTGTGGGGTGTGGATTTGTCTTGACATAGATTTATGGTACAGAATAGATGTCGCCTCGCGATGCACTCGGCAATTTGTCGCATGTATAAGTTAATATCTCTTTAGTAAGATACATGGCACCATTTTAAGCAACTTAAATCTAGACTTTAAGCGTCCAATTTGAGATGTGGCAAGAAACTCCCAGTACTCTTTGAAGCAGATGCTGGAGCATATTCATTCCTAAACTTTATCATCGTCAAAATAATCAGATCTAATTTATAAAAAAGCTTGTTTTTAACAACTTTTTTAAACTTTCTTACTGACAGAGTCAACAAATCGTTTGGGACTTTGTAACAGAGGCGTACTCCTTTAAAAGAGCTAAGCATTAATTTAAATTCAATTTTTGTACTATTAAATATTGAGGTTTTAACAATAAAATTGTGTTTTTTTGTATACGCATGCTCTCTCCTCATATTAAGGGTTGCCTGGATGCGACGCCGTCCGTTGCTCTAAATATTTGTTGGACTATTTAAAGTCGTTTACTGATATCTTTCTATTGAATAGTCGCTTTAAGTGTGTAAAACATGGTATGGGAAATATAAAACGGTGGGTACTTTCAATTCTCCAGGCATATACCAGCTGGCACAGCGCTGGTGCCATGTTGGTACGCTGTCTTCGAGCAGGGCACAATTTGGGAGGATGAACTCGGAAGGAATCCGTGGCTTAGCAAAGAAGTGAGTTTTTTTTTGTTAAAATTCAAACGGTTACCCCGTTTGAATTTTTTATTGACTACCAAACTGACTAATCGGTTTTAGCGACTATAATTAAATATATTATTATTTTTAAGATACTTAAACTAACTATAGTACAATTTTATGGCGTTATACGGAGATAAGAAACTCAGAACGGAATACAAGCTAAACAAAACAAAGCCATTTTGACGCTTAAGAGAGTTTGTCGTCAAATAGATTGACGTTAAATGGAGTTTACACTGTAACGGAGAAAATAAAGAGTTTACCTTCGCGTCTTTTTCGTTAGTTAAGAAAAGCATACATAATTAAAATAGTACATTCATACAGACATACACCACACTAAGATGTAATAGTATATTCTTAATATGTTCCAAAAAGATATGACACATATATAAAAAAAAACATACAGCATTGACGCGCACACTGTTATCCCGTGATCAAATCCCGTGCGTGTGTATATGTGTGTGTATGTGTCTGATCACCACACCGCACTTCCAGCAACTCGTTGTCAAGCCCGACCAGTTGATCAAGCGTCGTGGCAAATTGGGTCTCGTCGGCGTGAACAAGAATGCGGCTGAAGTGCGCAAATGGATCAGCGAACATTGCGGCAAGGAGCAGCAGGTCGGCGCCGCCGTCGGGAAACTGCGTCGCTTTGTCGTCGAGCCCTTCGTTAAACATACACCGGTGAGTTTACGTTACGCGCTACAGCACATGGGTCCCGGGCCTTGGGGTCTTGGGCCGGGGGCCGGGGTTAATTCGTATAGCTTCCTTTGATGTAACTCGGGAAGTTTTTACAGCTTTACCCTAAAGAGTGTGCCATTTCTTAAAAGGCCGGCCGCGCATTCACTAGATCCCTGCAACGTCTATTGTCGGCGACTTCTCCTTTGGCACTGTATATCCTGCTCGTTTACCTCCTCGTCTGTGTTAAAATCCTTCCTTTTTCTTACCCTTATCCTGTCCTTCTCTTCCCATTTTTTCTCCTTTCCAAAAGGCTCCGTAAATCCCGGCATCACACCAGCAACCCTCTTGGCGCTATTTCGTATGGTTGCAGCATTTCTATAGAAACTTGTATTTTTCTGTATACGATTCGATATTTCAGAGCGAAGAGATGTACCTCTGCATCCAATCCGGCCGTAGATCGGACACCATCATGTTCCATCATCAGGGCGGTGTGGATGTTGGCGATGTTGATGCACTGGCCATCAGATTTGAAGTGAGAGTTCCATTATTAATGATGATCATATGATTTTTATTTTATAAACAGGCTCAAACATTAATTATAAAAGTCAGCGGAATGCTTAAGAATAAAAACAATAGTTATAAGAATATGACATTAAAAATATCAAGTTTAATTTGAATTAAGTTAAGTTCGTGATATTCGTGACGTAACTACTGAACCGATTTCGATGTAATTTTGTATGGACATAGGGTTGAGAGGTATAAAATTTCCACCAGAACTCCGTGTTTTAAAGGTTGAGATTTTCCAAAATCCTTTTGTATTTAAACCACGCGGACGAAGTCGCGGGAAAAAGCTACTAGTATTTAACATAACCCAAACGGATCTATCGGAGAAAAATTAGGTGTTATAACACCCTGGGAAGATTTAATCCCCCCCTTAAATTTTCCCTGGATAATAATACCTAAGGAATAATTTATCTTTCAGGTCCCCGTGGACACATTCCCGACTGGGGAGGAAATCGATCGGGTTCTGATGAAGAATGTTCAGTCGCCGGCTGTCAAACGGTAAGGTTTGACTGCTCGAATGTGTCGTTGGCCTATTTAAAATGGGGCTAGCGTCTAATATGTACAAACAAATGTGTTAAGTTAAAATGGTCTCATGGCGTCCAATCTAAGACCCACTTAATTCTAGACCTGTATATCTTTATATGTGATCCGCCCTATAGGTAATACTTTGTCATAGTATATATTATATCGGCGCAACTACAACAATTAGTATTAAATTAACTGTAATAATTAAATTCTAATTGTTTAAAAACATAAGTTGGACACTTTCATGTTTATTATTTTATTTGTTAAACCAGCTTATTCCAAAAAGCTTACACAACAAAAATGGATCAACAACAAAGCCAAAACAAGGTCAAAACATACAATCGAAAATAGACAACAACAAAAAAAACACGAACAGAAATAAAATTGAATAAAAATATACAAAGAACAAGTGCAGTATATTATGTAAAGAATGAGAATAGAAGTGTGTTTATTACGCTGTGAAATGTCATCGTTATTATTTCGATACGTGGTCTGTGAAATAAACACAAGTGCGGACTTGTCTGCATCATAATAGATGGATGCATTGTGACTCCACTACGGCTAATTGTGAAAATGAAACCTGGCAAATATCAGCGAAGTGTTGTTTTTACGAGTGGTGATGAATTACGAAAACCCTACGGAGACTCTTCTCATTTCAGTATCCTAACCACATTCATACTATCGCTGTACCGCGTGTTCGTCGACCTCTGCTTCACGTATATGGAGATCAACCCGATAGTTGTCACCAACGAGAGGATATACCTGTTGGACTTCATGTGCGCCAAGAACTGGGGTGACGTCACGTTCCCCCCACCATTTGGGAGGGATGCCTACCCGGAGGAGGCGCACATCGCCGATCTGGACGCGAAGAGTGGGGCCAGTTTGAAGGTTTGTTTTTGATAGTCATTTTTCAGGGCCAAAATACATACAAATACTATTTACTTAGATTTTTATACAAGAGCGATACAAAACAAGTCCGCTCGTCACAAGCTCTCGATAGTGAATGAACGCTCTTTTTTTTTTTTTTTGAGTGGGATTCGCTGTTGGCCGTGAGGCCTTTACAGCTCAGCAAAGGGCTGGTTGGTGAGCGGGAGCTCGGCCGAGACTTAAAACTAAATAAAATGCCTTGACTAGCACAAGGGCGTCTCCTGTGAGACTCGAACCTCGGCTTGGGCCGTCAGGGCTGGGGACTGACCTGAAGGGCCTTATCTGGAACTCACAAAGTGTGAGCGAAGCTGAACAGGGACTCCGCCTTCGCCGGCGAAGGTGGTTTTTAAAACCTACATTTCTAATTGGAATTAGCCGCGCGGGCGGCGCAAATCTGTATCGAGCTAATGTGATGTGATCATCCGGATCGGTTTGAAAAATTAAACTTAATTAAACTAAATATTCTTCAAGTGTATCCTGCTGGAGAACGAACCCGGTACCCTCAATTCGGAAGTCTGGTATAATTGGTTTTTTAATATTCCAGTTGACTGTTCTGAACAAATCTGGTCGCATATGGACCATGGTGGCCGGTGGTGGCGCGTCTGTTGTCTATACGGACACGGTGTGCGCGCTGGGCGGTGCCGCCGAGTTGGCCAATTACGGTGAATACTCTGGTGCCCCAACGGAGAGTCAGACAGCTGACTACGCGAAGACAATATTCAGTTTGATGTGCAGGGACAAGCATCCGAATGGCAAGGTAATGTTTGCCTGTATTTTGACTGCTATCAACAGGCATTGTTTTCTATTTCAAGAAATGCCTATTTTACTATAAATAGTATTAGTTTAAGTAACTGGCGCCATCTAGAAAAGCTTTAAGTGCCCCCTCCCCCCCTTGGTAGTAAGAGAAGAGGAAGGAAATGAGAACTGGTAATGTCACCGCTTGGAACACGAGTACAAAAGAATAAATGCTTTGTCACGTAACGCAAGTGTTGCTGGACGTGCCTGTAAATTTACAGCCCCTTTAGATACAGCCTATTTTGCATTCGTTGACTAGCCATACATAAATTTACTGCCTTATGGTACAAAATCTCCGCATTGTCTTTGACCGGCCATAAACAATTTGCAGGTGTTGATTATCGGCGGTGGCATCGCAAACTTCACGAACGTGGCCGACACCTTCCGAGGCATCATCACAGCGATCGAGACGTACAAGGATGCGCTGATACAATACAACATTACATTATTCGTGAGACGTGGTGGACCCAACTATCAGGAGGGACTTAGGTATTCATTTTTTAATTTTATTTCTTTTCAAAGTCAAAGTCAAACAGTCTTATTCATAAAAAGTTATAGCACACTTTAAGTAGAACAAAATTGTATTCGTAAACACATTTTAGCACAAAACAATTCTATAAAGTTATACAGACCCGGAGTCTAGTTTAACAGTGTTATAATTATGGCCGACATCGAACAGCTGATTGTGACGAAGGTCTAAAACAAACCGGATCGAAGGACCATTTGTCTAAGGTTGAATATCGATGTAATAATTATAGATGTCGATACAACTCTGTCGATGTCTCATTATAGTGTACATTTGATATAATAATATGAGACGATAGAGCTTAGAAGAGTAATATATAAAAAAAAGTAAAAAAATAACTTACGTGTTTTCATTGCTTTCCTGCCAATTGTATGATTTAAGCAAAAGATAATAATTATATTTAAATAAAGTAATATAAAATAGAGTTAATTGATTTTTAATATTTTCAGACAAATGCGTGAAGTTGGTCATCGTCTGCGTATACCCATGTATGTGTTTGGGCCGGAGGCAAACATGACGACCATCGTCGGTTTGGCCCTGGGCCAAGGGCCCATCCCGCCTGACCATCAGTTGGATTACGCACCCAAGCAATTACCTAAACCCCAACCGGCTGTAAGTAATATTTTAATTCTATAGATATTTGTTTTTTTTAACCTAAGTTCTAGAACTACAAAGCTTGTAAAAAATAGTAATAAAAACTTAAACTAATTATGTACCACTGTGCGGTTCGAAGGACCAAACAGCTAAAGATCAATGTATAGGGACTTTCGAGTCCAAATCCATACTAAAATTATAAATGCCAAAGTAAGTGACTCTTTCACGGTTAAACTACTCAACCGATTTCGATAAAATTTAGTATAGCGATAGACTAAACTTTAGGAAAAGATATTGACTTTGTATCGCGAAAAAAGAGGTTGAAATAGGCTACAAAAGTTTGTATAAAATTTTCACCAGATCTCTGCCATTTATAAATAATAGCGGGCAAAAGGTAAATATATTTTGTGGGTTGTCTGGAAGAGATCGCTCAACCGATAAGGCCGCCAACAATGCTCCTACTATGTGTAAATAAACTAAACATGAGAATGCTTACAGCCCGCCCCGAAGATAGAGTTGCCGGAGCTGAGCAATTCGCTCCTGGACTTGGTGTGCTCCCAGGCTACGACCAGGATGGATCTGGGCCAGCAGGTGTCCACCGCTCGGCCGCTGTTCAGCGATCGCACCAAGGCCATCGTTTGGGGCATGCAGAATAGAGCCATACAGGTGTGTACAAATTATATATATATATATCAGCGCAAATATAACAATTAGTCTTTAAGTCGGTGGTGGTTAAACTGCGAAGTAGCCTTGGCCGCGACACTTTATTGGCTGCAATTTTTGGTTAAAACAAATGTGATCCTGACGAAAAGTTAAATAGAAGTTTGATTGGAATTGGAGGTAATCCTGAACCGATATTTCCGAGCATTTGAGCCCAGAAAGGAAAAGTCTCCAAGCTGGCTACCAGGATAAAGTGTAGAGTGTTAGGCATTAAGTTCACCTGGATAAGGAGCATTTGAATAACCTTCGGTTATGATGAGCTCTATGAAGTCACGTCAAACACCAAAGTTTTCACCATTTACAACCAGAATGTGAGGTGGTTAAGAAGAAGGACCAACGAGCTTTATCTCAGTAGCGTTATGGTTACTACCAGACGTTTGATGCACTTAGACTCTGATGCTGAAGATTTGTGGATTATCCTTAAGCTTACAGTAGAACGGTCGTCGTCAAAATTTAAGTAATGTGTGGGTACACCACACAAATACCCTCTCTCCGGTCGACAAAGAGACAAAGGAGGAGAAGGAAAGAAAAAAGAAGCACAGTGTTATTTTGAAAAAGCTAATCATGCTGTTGCCTCGCTTGAGGATGTCTTAATTTTAGTTAACCTTTAAAAGACTTAGGAAGAAATTGGAGAAAAATGCAAATACTGAGAAATTCTGGCTGAAAGAACAAAGAAATTCTTTTGATAATTTAAAGCAAGTTTTATATATATATATATATATATAATTACAAAAATACAATCGTTGGGGTATTATGATGTCCGTGACAAAACTCGGGTGATAGCTGATGCAAGCCCAGTCGGATTGGGTGCTATCCTTGTCCAAATTGATGGACATGGACCACGCATGATTGCTTTTGGGTATCAAACCCTTACTGATTGTGAGCGAAGATATAGCCAAACCGAGAAGGAGGCTTTGGCATATTTCTATTTGGTAAGGAATTTGACCTTGTCACGGATCACAAACTACTGGAGGTTCTATTTGAAAAGAAAACCAAACCATGTGCACGATATCGAAGCCAGGCTAAAGTAATATCGCTGACCCGTTGTCACGTCTTTGTAAATTGAACAACCATTCGGATGATGAAGATACGCAGGTGTCAGGTCAGGGTACCTTTGCGCGACCTCGGCCAATATCAATGAGCGATATTATAAATGCATCTGAGACTGATAGGGAAATTTCCACTGCTCACTCAGCCCACTCACACAGTAGGTCGAAGGTACGCTGCACGGCATCCTGTGCAGCTTCAAGGTCTTTGTCCGCAACCACGATACATGTGTCGTCTGCAAATTGGTATAGGGAGGACTCCCCTATGGCCTTGCGCATATCATTGCTGTACAATAGATATTCTGTAGGCCCGAGGACAGAGCCTTGCGCCGTGGCCTGTTCTGTTTGGAGGAAAGGGATCTATACAAATAACTGGGACGACTCCGTGAGAAGCTGTAATTTTTTTTTTGTAAAGCCGGGAAATGTTGCCATGAAGGGTCGAAGGTCTGGTGGCCACGCATCGACAAGGATGCAGACCTTTGCATGATTGTGCTTTGGTGGCTTTACCTAGCCCACCAGTGCCTATGAAGAGGCAAGAACTGCCTTTGGGACCATGGATAGATCCATCTAATGAATACCTTCTGGTTGTAATTGATTATAACAGTAGATATAAAGAAATAAAAGTGACCAAAACTATCTCAAGCGCCCAGATTATAAAAATTTTGAAGGAAATCTTTAGCAGGGTTTCCTGTTTCTATAACAGCCGATAACGAGAAACAGTTTGTAAGTGAAGAGTTCCGCGGATACTGTAGAGAATGCAATATTCGACTTTACAACACCGTCCCATATTGGCCATAGATGAACGGGGAAGTCGAACGACAGAATTGGGATATTTTAAAACGATTGCGTATCAATCAAGCAGAACGGAGAGACATGAAAGATTCTTATACGAATATTTGATGATGTACAATAGTACACCTCACACGGTGACTGGTCGAACACCATCAGAACTGTTTTTCCAACGACAAAATAGGGACAAAATTCCTATATTAGAGAATACAAATGAGAAGAAGGAAGATTTGGATGTGAGAGATAGGCACAGCATTCAAAAGGAAGTAGGCAAGGAATATGGGGACTGGAAGCGGAAAGCTATAGAGTCGGAAAGCCATGGACAAAGCCAATCAATTGGCACCAAATTATAACCCGACTCAGTATACCGTGGAAAGCACCAATGCAGGGGATTGTGTAGTAAGGAACGATGAGACGGGACAATCTTATCGAAGAAATGTCGTTCCCCTAAAGAAGGTCGAAGGGGAATAAAGCTGTAGTACCGGGAAAAGATGACGATGTAGTTGAAGGAGGTTCAGATAAATTATTAAGTGTGTAGTATTTATTATTTGTTAATTTGGTTCGTATACATATTATTAGTTAAATAAAAATAAAATAAAAATGTGTTATGGAAGGGATGTAACGTATGCGCTTGTTAGCGTTACATATATTTTGTCTAATATTTGTACTATTCTCTATATTAATCAACTATTTAGTACTTATATATCTCATTGCATCATTATATATTATGCTTAATTATCTATTGTCAGGATTATAATACATATATAATAGGCAATATCAACCAAAACACAGTAATCATTGTCATAACAGTTGTATTTACTAAAAGGAACTGTTTAATAATAATTTTACAAAAGTACAATCAAGGAATAACACTAACGTTTATCTCGTTTGCCAATCGGACCCAGAATGGCCGCTTACCACAGAAATGACAAAAGCTGTCGAACATTATTCAAAAATGCTTCTAATCAATTCATTTAACCAAAAAGAGGTTCTAATGAATTTATTTCACAATATATATATAATATATATAACATCGTCATACTATATGTAACATCAGTATTAACCATATATGTTACAGTTCATATAACACGCTCATTCGCTGTCTCATTCACCCATACAGACAATCACTGTCTCGTTCGCACCGCGTCAGTTATACCAATGGGGTGAGTAGACTTGTTGGTAGTCTGTCCATTGAGTCCGTTGGTAATATGTATACATAATGATTTTAGTAAGTCTGTTAAAAATAGCCAAATCTTCTAAGCTTAACTGTCATAGAGCAAATTATTCTGTAATTAATGATCATTTGCAATGCGTCAATTGGCGAAACACGCTACCTGTTAATGGAGACATTGATGATATGGTTTCAGCGTTTTTTAACGAGATTGATAATATTGTTAAAGCTCACGTTCCTCGCACGAATATTTCGAATTCAAATTATCCACCGTGGTTTGATAAACTCATCATTAAATTACTTAAAGAGAAAGATAAAATTTGGAAAAAGTTTAGGAAATTTGGGAATCCCCGCGATGGTTTTGAGTTTTAGTTACTTCGTGCACGTTGCGATAAGTTAATCGGCATTAAATACAAAACGTACATAAATAGTGTGGAAAATGATGTAACTAAAAATATAAAATATTTTTGGAAATTCATTAAACGTCAAAGGAAAGAATCACATACAATACCGCAAGAAATGTATCGAGAAAGTAATAAAGCCACATAAATTTTGCTAATTTATTCGCGACATAGTTTAGTTCAGTGTTTGGTAGTGATATTTGCTCAATAATGTGCCATGTTGGATTTACTGAAAAGGATATAGAAAACAAAATCTATGCGTTCTATAGGGTGCGGTCTTGATGGTATTCCACCTGTTTTTATTATAAGCTGCTTCTCTTCTTTAACAGTACCTCTTAGCTTAATTTTTAATAAGTCATTAGGACTAGGCAAATTTTCTACATCGTGGATAATAGCAAGGATCATACGTGTATTTAAAAAGGGCAAGAAAAATATTGTTGCGAACTACAGAGCGATTTCTATTTTAAAGACTTTTAAGTGGGAGTGCCATGCTGTTACTTAGAGTTTCAGTCGGCCGGAGAAATACCACTCTCTCACAGAAAACCGGCGTGAAGTGATGCAATTGGACTTTGTTCATTTTGTACTCGCGTTTCGTTCGGTGAGTGAGATCTTCCGGTGACCATCTTTTTCCCCTTCCCTCGTCCCTCTCCCCTTTTCTTTAAAGGCCGGCAACGCACTCACGAGCTACCAGCCGCGTGAGTGTCTATGGGCGGTGGCTTCACCTTTATGGTGAGCCGCCTGCTCGTTTGCCCCCTCTTCTATAAAAAAAAAAAAAAGTTTTTTGAATCACTTCTGTGCCCTATACTGAAATCCCATAGTAGAGTTTTTATGGATGCTACTCAGCGTGGTTACTGTACCAAAAGATCTACTGATACCAATCTATTTGAGTATGTAAATTTATTGGCTAATTCCTTGGATAATAGAAAAGAGATCGACACCATTTATATGGACTTTTCTAGTGCTTTCGACAAAGTGAATCATAACGTGCTACTGAAGAAGGTAGTTCGCATATACGGTATCGGTGGGGTAATATTGAAATGGCTTAGCTCATACCGAACAGAGAGAACTCAGTATGTAGCAGTTGGTGGTGCGGTATCGCGATCCTATATCCACCTCAGGAGTTCCACAAGGTTCTCATCTGGGACCTGTTCTATTTACCTTGTTCATGAATGATGTAGGATTGGCTCTTTAACACAGCGATTTGTCTTTATATGCGGATGACATGAAAATCTTTAAAGAAATAAATAGCGCGCGAGATGTGGAAATGCTGCAAAGCGACATTTCTAACATAGAAAGATGGTGTAGTCACAATGGGATGGTTTTAAATACAACTAAATGCTAGCACATCACATTTACTAAAAAAAAAATACCCTTTCCCTCTAAATACGCTTTAAACGGGGGACCTTTGCGGCACGTCAAAGAGATTAGGGATCTGGGAGTTGTGCTCGATTGTAATTTAACATTTATACCCCACATCAATGAAATAATTGGGAGGGCATTTAGAATGCTTGGTTTCATAAAGCGTTCTACTAAATCATTTATTAATTCGTTGGTTCGTTCTGTTTTGGAATTCGGTAGTATTGCTTGGGACCCCATATATTCTGTCCATGAGCAGAGAATAGAGCGAATCAACCGGCATTTCACGAAACATCTGTGCAGTTTGAATAATAACATTAGCTGTAAGTCCGTTTATGAACAAAGACTGGACTTCTTTCATCTACAAACTCTTCGCAGTATTTAAACTCATTAACGGTACCATGGATATGCCAAGTATTTTGAAAAAAGTCGTTTTTTTAATAAATAGAAGCACTAGAGAACGATGTAATCTTTTTTATACCGAGGACAAACGTAGGTTGTCATCGATGAACTGTGTTCTGAGGACAAGCGACGCTGATCCATTTAGTGATTGTCTCTATGTCCTCAGACGTAAATTGTTGCAGACCTTGTTTCGCCAATAGACTCCAATTTAAGAAAGTTCATTTATTGTTTAATTTCTGTGTGTAGAGTTTTCTTTATTTTTTGTTTTATAGATGATTGTTTAGTTGTTTTTTAAAATTGTTCATTGTATACCTGTAATGTCTTGTGTGTGTTTTTTTTGTAATTTGGTTCGGGTTGTGTTTGTATGTGTGTTGTTGGTGTGCCTTATTCAATAAATAAATATAATGTATATTCCATGTAACGTCAATCGATTTCACGACACAAACGAAATTAATTGGTTATGGTTGGTGTAACTTGTATTCCATAGAGTGATTTTTTTCTGTACATCTAACGCCCCTTCAGTGTCGTTATATAGAGTTTACACTATATATTTCGTTTATTAATGTTTTTTTGCCATTTTTTTCATTGATAATTTAAATTAATCTCCGATTTATAACTTTGCACTGACAGACAAAATGTTATTAAAAAAAAAACTAAAGTCTGCAACCTACACACAGTAGTTTAACAGATGTGTTGTCGGTACTTATAAAGTACCCACTTTTATATTTAAAAAAAATCGCAATGTTTTCCCTACCAGCACTGTATTACTTATCTAACTTTTTTTAATATATAAAATAGTCTCTTATTAAACTGTTAAATCTTTTTTTTTCAGGGAATGTTAGACTTTGACTACATATCGCGACGCGCGGAGCCGTCTGTCGTGGCCATTGTCTACCCATTCACAGCTGACCACAAGCAGAAATACTACTTCGGAAATAAGGAGGTTTTCATACCAGGTAATATTTATTTTAATATCAAAAAAATATTCATACAAGTAACTAAGGTACACTTATGAATCGTCAGCAAAATCAATTTCGACTCTACATTGCCAGTTCACAAATCAAGAGCGTAGAGCGGAAGAGAAGAACAATCCTTTCACGGTCATCCCTCTATCGTCAAAGACATTGAGAATTCATATCAAGTCGAGGCTTAGTAGACCTCTGTGGCCGTCCGTTTGATTCACGGGATTTTTACTTTTTTTTTTAGAAATAAATTTGGTGAGAAAAGCACTTTTAGATGAAGCATTTTATAAATTGTCCGATTATTTTGATGATAAAAAAGTTTGGGAATGAATAAGCTCCAGCTCTTAGCTTTAAAAAGTGTACTGGGATCAATTCCAAAATTCGTGCTTCTTCTCAGCTTGGTCGCGTACGAACAGGCTCTGCATAATGCTCCTATGTACCTTAATGAATAAAGATATTTTCAATTTGATTGGCATTTTTATAAACTCAAACTTAAAATATCTTTATTCAAATAGGTCCTTATAAAGACACTTTTGAATCGTCATTAACACTACCATACAGAATGTTTGTTCAACACACCAACAGAAGAAAAAAAACAATAACAGACACATACACACCGATTACATCAAAAATATTTACAAATACTTAAATAAAATACATAAAAAAATGTTTATTTCAATAACATACAGGAACAATATTGAGAATGGGGTCTTACCTAGTATTAACACAAGTAAAACCATTAAAACTAAGACTCAACCTCGCACACTCACACACACAAAAAAACCATTGCACACACTAATACACACACACACTTAAATGCTCGTTCTTCACATAATATACTCCACTTTTTCATATGTATATACTAGCTTTCCGCCCGCGGCTTCGCCCACGTGTAATTTGGTTAAGTATATAGCGATTTTTAATGATCTCGACAGGGCTTTCTTTCACGGGCTAAAATCTTCTTACAATTGGAATTATACATAGCCTGTGTTACTCAGAGATGATGTAGCTTTACAGGATCGGATGATTCGGGGAAATCGAGGGCAACTTTCAAATTAACTTACAGGCAAATACTATTCTGACAATTTTATATTCTGATAGTCATCTTCTTATGTGGATGATCTGATGATGGAAGGTAAATCTCCTCAGCGGTTAAGAGTTGAAAGAAAATTCTTACGAAGTTATGAGTAGGAAATACGTACTTGTGAGGTTATTAGCTTGACCAAATAATAAAAGGTAAACCTCATTAATGTTATGGATGTAGGTGGAAAAATGGATGCGGACAAACGATAAACGTCTCTTCACTCGTTTCCTTTTACTTGTTTGTATAGGTAGTGTTCACTCAAAATAATCATAGGGTAAAACGTTAATGAAAGTTTGAAGTGCATGGTAGTCATTACACAATGGAGCATCTTAATATCGCGATGGATATATTTGGCCTAAGTAGAAGTTCTTTAAAAAAAACTAAGACTTAAGCTCGCACACTCACTCACACAGCAACACCATTGCACACACTGATACACACTCACACACTAAAATGTTCGTACTTTGTTCCACTTGTTCATGTGTATATTTATTTTTATTTATTTTTTTTCTGTTCGTGTTTTTTTGTTATTCTTTTTTCTGATCTTAGATTATATTTCCGGTTCTATTTTAACCTTATTTTGGCTTTATTTTTAATCTATTTTTATTAAACTTTTTGTGATAAGTTGTATAGGTTTAAGAAATAAAAATAATAATAATAATAATAATTTAGTTAATTTAATTTGAGCAAAATATAATAACAAACAAAATAATGGTGTGTGTGTGTTATGTTTAAATAGTCACACCCCAATACAATTATAAACATTCGACTAAGAATATATTGATACAAAATAAGTAACCGAACCGAAACCTTATTAAGGGCATTATTAAAACACGGAAACTATCAATAGTATTAAAGAACAATATCATTATTATTGGTTCAAAGGGAATTATGAACCCGAGATAGACTGTATGAGTGTTTGAAAATGTGTGAGAGTGTGTACAAACATGTTTGAAATTGTGTGGAGTGTGGATATGTGTTTTTTTTTGCCCGTTAATTTTCCATACACCTTTCGGTGACATTCAAAATTCTCGTCTCTCACCCAGTTTTCTGTGACATGGACGTGGCTATGAGGAAGCATCAGGAAGCCACCGTTCTCGTCAACTTTGCATCGCTGAGGTCCGCCTTCGACAGTACCATGCAGGTAATACATACATATATATATATATACTTAGTCTTGCCATAAATATTGTTATAAAGAAAAGCACGATTTTTTTTTTATACGTAACATTTATTCCTTTCATAGTGAGTTAGTTTAATACATCAATATATAACTATTAAAAATATACAATGTTTATTCGAAGTGGTCTCCATTGGCTGCAATACAGTCTTTTAAACGTTGAGGCCAGTTATCAATAGCAGCACGAACTCTTTCTAGAGCAAAATTCTTCACTGCCAACCGAATGGATCGTTTTAGGGACTCCAAATTATCATGGCGTTTAGAGCAAGCCTTACTCTCTAAAACTGACCATAAATCATAATCCAATGGATTTAGGTCAGGACTTGACGACGGCCAGTTTTCAGTGCTGATAAAGTCCGGAACGTTAGTTTTCAACCAAGATTGGGTGGATCGAGCTCTATGACCCGGTGCCGAGTCTTGTTGAAAGCACCATTCTTTGTTATTGAACATGGTGTTAGTTAAAGGCTTAACTACCGTCTCAAGAATGGTATTTTGATAAACTTGTGCCGACGTTTTAATACCTTTTTCACAAAAATATGGCTCAGTCACCCCTTCATAGCTAACACCCCACCAAACCATCACTGAAGTGGGATAATGCCCACGTTGTACTCTGTTTACTAATTGCGAAGCTTCTTTAGAGCTTCCAGCATAAATACGGTCATTTTGTTTATTAAAATACTGCTCAATTGTAAAAATTTTCTCATCCGTAAACAAAATTTTTTTGTGACCACCCTATTCTTCTTTAAATTATCAGTTAAGAAGTGACCAGTACGTCTCTTATAGGCTGCAAGTCCTAAGTCATCTTTTAATATACGCGACATGGTTCTAGGAGCTATCTTCATCTCCCGAGATAAAATCTTTTGCTTACGGACAGGATTTCTTCGAATTCTTTCCCTAACTGCTTTAATCACCTTTTTCACACGAACGGTACGTGGACGGCCAGATCTTTTTCTGTCACAAACAGAGGAGGTATCATTGTACCTATCAATAGCCCGGTAAACAAACATTTGACTAATACCAAGCGGGTGGAGGGTTTTAAAAATTGCACTTTTCTCCATACCTACTTTATGTAAGGCAATCACAGCGATTCGGTTCTCTTTATCACCCCACTCCATTTTAATATAACAAAATATTTAACAATATAATGGCGCGAAAATAAGAAAACACATCAAGCAATCATATAAAAATGACAGATTCCAAATTCAAACGTAATATTTTCTTTTTTTGAATAGTAACAGTATTTATGGCCAGACTAAGTATATGTGAAACTACCTCTCTAACTACTGAAGGTTGGCAAAGCTTGGTAGCATATTCCATATTCCGGTCCATGATTTTTTTTTTGCCAACTTTCCTTTCACCAGCCATCCATTTGCATCAAGCATGCCAAAGAGCATGGCCGATGCATGATACTATGTTGACAGTGCAATGACGTCGTAAATAAAGCTGATGAATATATTGACGTATATTTTTAACCCACACCATTATTCCGACGTGTTATAATGGCCGGCCTATTATTTAATATTCTTTTTATAACACAATTTTCATACGTTCTCATGTTATTGTGTATTTATTTATTTCATTAAATCTGTCCACCAAACATCTCATGTGCTAAATATATTAACAAAACAAGAAACACAAGATAATTCACAAAACAATTATATGGTAACTTTAAACACATAGGAGATAAAACATAAATGCAACCACAATTAAGTTTTTTTTTTATGGTATTTATAATGCCTCCACGAAAGGTGGACCCAGTCGTCCACATTCACAATACTATTAGTAAAGTCGACATAACCTGTTTGCAGGACCGTTAAACGATTTGCATAGACGAGACGTGGTCATATAAAAATGTCTGTTATGTATGTACGTAATAGTTTTGCTCTTCGTTTTGCGATAAATCACGTTATTAACATATATTTTTTTTAAAAAGTGTGACTTTACGTTGTTTTACTGAGCATACATTCCAACACTTCTATATTGGTTATCGTTAAGGGTATTTTGGTTGAAAAGGGCATACTATACCGTAAACGAATATTTAGAGGACAAAGATCCCATTAATGTGTCGGCAATTGGCTCAGCATCGGGACAGTTCAATTCTTGAGTAGCCTCACAATGCTTTAGTTATTTTAATTGTCAGTAACACAATTTTGTATTAATTGTTTATTTTAAAAGAGCAGCTATCGAGTTTCTTGCCGGTATATGCCTTCCGAGCCGGTGGTAGTGTTAATGACGATTCAAAAGTGTCTTTATAAAGACCTACTTGAATAAAGATATTTTGAGTTTGAGTTTATCTTCTGAACAAAACTTATGTCCAACATACGAATGAACAGTGTTATTAGCATGACGTCATACACCATAGCAACCTATCCCAAGAGCACCACATAATCTTACATCCAGCATTGATTACATTGATCCCAGGATCGAGCCAATCAACGCAGAGGATCCGGAAGGCAAGAAGCTCAACGTGTATGTTGGTGGAGGGTCCCTTATTCACCCGAGTGTTGTTTTAACTGCTGCGCACTATGTTGCCGTGCCTAAAGCATTCAAAGTGAGAGCTGGGGAATGGGATACCCAGACCTCAAAAGAAATATACCCTTACCGAGACAGGGATGTCACCGAGGTCACTATTCACAAGGACTTTAATAAGAGTAAGTGGTTATTTTATTAATGGCAGAAAATTGGCAAAGTCTTTTCTTTCAGTCTCTTCTCCAACATTGATTCGTTCCAAGTTTTGGGTTAAAAGCGCACAGGGATTGATTATTAAGGAGCCACCTGGCAGTCAGTACTCGTGATCCAAGTGGTAAGATCCAAAGTATCCAAAGAAAAACCCATATTAGGTACTTTGCCACAGGGTGCAGGTTTTTAAAAAAAATATCGTGTTTTTTGTGTTATTTAAACATAATGGATATAAAAATATGAAAGTTAATCAGAATCCTGAGAACAAGACTATAATGATTTGAAACACTGACCGAGATTTTATATGGTATATTTTTTTTCCAGACAATCTCTTCTATGACATCGCTCTCCTGTTCCTTGCAAGTCCAATGGAGTATGCGCTTAATGTTGGTGCGGTCTGCCTTCCACCACCAAGGGAACGAACGATGGCTGGAACTCAATGCTTAGCATCCGGATGGGGCAAGGACAAATTCGGTAAAGAGGGACGCTATCAAGTTATTTTGAAAAAGGTCAGTTCACCGACACAACTCTCTCTGTCCACCGACTGTACTGACGTTTTAAATGATGTTTTACTCACGTTTTAACTGACGTTTTAACTGAGGTTTTACTGACGTTTTAACGGATGTTTTAACTGATATTTTAACTGATGTTTAACTGATATTTTAACTGATGTTTACTAACGTTTTAACTGATGTTTTAACTGACGTTTTAACTGATATTTTACTGACGTTTAACTGAGGTTTAACTGATATTTTAACTGACGTTTCACTAATGTTTAACTAATATTTTAACTGATGTTTTACCGATGTTTTAACTGATATTTTACTGATGTGTTATGATATTTTTACTGATATTTTGCTGACGTTTTAACTGACGTTTCACTGGTGTTTAACTGATATTTTACTGATGTGTTAACTGATGTTTTACTGATATTTTAACTGACGTTTCACTGATGTGTAACTGATATTTTTACAGATGTTTTACAGACGTTTAAACTGATATTTTACTAATGTTTTAACTGATGTTCTATGACTACTTCAATCCCATCAACTATAGTCTATGCCCATCCCCAAAGTTTAGTTTATCTCCATAGGTACCATATTCACATTCATAATATTAGTATGAATATAGTAATCCTTATCTCAAAAATGACCGTATTTTCTCTCAGGTGGAGGTACCAGTGGTCGACAGACGCCAATGCCAGACGGCATTACGAAAAACACGATTGGGACATTTCTTTGAGCTACACACGTCGTTCATGTGCGCCGGTGGTGTGAACGGTATGGACACGTGCAAGGGTGATGGTGGATCGCCACTTGTTTGCCCAATACCGGTAAGGGTCTATCTTATTATTATTGCTTTAAACAATAACACAATACAATTATGATAGAAATAAAAACGAGACCAAAATAGGGTTAATATTTTATTACATCTGTCCCCAAACATCTTATGTGCTAGATATATTAACAAACAATAAACTTATAAAACAATTATATGGGACCTTGAAACATAATACAATATATATAATAATACAAACAAGATACAACACACAATATATCTTCTCATGCTCTCAGACGCTTAACTAATTTTCTTCCTATCCGTACCAAAATCCTTCTTTCTCACTCACTTCTTCTACCCATCTTAGACTATGCCGATTCCTGTTACCCCGATCTGAGTGAGGAGCTCCTGAACAAGCTTGAACGCTTACAAAATCTCTGTATCAGATTCATCTTTGGCCTAAGGAAATTCGACCACATCTCATCCTACCGACAGCAGCTAGGCTGGTTGCCCATACGGCTTCGCAGGGATTCCCACATCCTCCACCTCTTATACACTATCCTCTTCAGTCCTCAAACTCCGTCCTACCTCAAAAATCGTTTCAAATTTATGGGTCCCTACATATCCTCGAAATTCCACCCCACCACTCCTCCTTTTACGGAAACTCCTTCACAGTGTCCGCTATAAAGCTTTGGAACTCACTTCCCGATCCTATTCGATCAGCCTCCTCACTATCATCTTTCAAATCACTTCTTCGTAAACATTTCTTGTCTTCAATATAATTATTTGTAATTCTAGATTTAAATTAGCATATTTTTCGCTTTTCTTATTTTAATGTATGTTGTGTATTCTTTTATCGTGTGGGTTGTCTGGAAGAGATCGCTTATTAGCGATAAGGCCGCCCGTTGCTCTTATATGTTCTTACATCTGTTAATGTCATTTGCTTCTAGTGTTTAAGTGCGATAAAGTGTTAAATAAATAAATAATAATAAATATAAAAATGTAAGCCAAAAATAACAAGAATTTGACTAAGTGAGTGACGAGCATTAAAGTGAGTTTGTGTAGTGTGTGTTCATGTATCTTAAAGTGTTATTTTGTGAAAACTAAACTGAGTCTAAATGGGAGTACTCCAAATGAGATGAAAAAGTGTCGTGGACATTGGAATCCACAAGTAACGGTTAACACACACTTAAATTATATACACACAATATATTATATGTTATTTATTTATTCACACTTTATTGCAATAACACGGTAGAAGCAAAAGACGTTAATAGATGTTAGTACATGTAAGAGCAACGGGCAGCCTTATCCGCTAATGAGCGATCTCTTCCAGACAAACCACGTGATATTAATTATTATCATTTAGATTGTTAGCCTATTGAGGCTCAATTGTTTTTCGTCATTTTCTTCCCTTGGCTTTGGTTTCATTTGTACATGTATAAGAAGCTTCTTTATTTCTGTCAAATGTCTTTAACTTTTTTTTTTTCTTGTGCTGTTCGGTTTGCGTCGATAAATAGTCAAATTGGCGGGAAAAGTGTGGCGCCTTGAGTCCACAGACTAACAGTCACAGTGCATTGCACAGATGACGTTTAAGCAAAAGTTGTTGTATTATAGTGTGCTCTTTCTTTCATTCATGTGGTTCCATTTAAATTTCAGTACGAGAAGGACAGATATATGCAGAGCGGTATCGTCGCGTGGGGTGTTGGTTGTGGCGAGGATGGTACACCAGGTGTATACGTGGACGTGGCCAACCTTCGCAACTGGATCGACGAGAAAATGGCCGGAAAGGGTTTTGACACCAAAATATATACATATTGAGATTGAATAAATAAATTTAGTTATATTGTGTGTGATTTAAGCCATTTTTTTTAGTATTCATTCCCAAACTTTTTCATCGTCAAAATAATCTGACAATTTATAAAATGCTTTTTCTTAAAGCTTGCTTAGTTACTTTTTTACATTTTCTTACTGTCAAAATCAACAAATTGTTTGGGATTTTTAAATGAATTACCAACTTTATGGAGGTCAATAGTGGGAACAGCTTATCCATATTTCTCGTATTGAGGCTATGATAATCGCAATATTTTTGTGCAAATTCATCAAGTTCTCAAGGATTTACTGGCTAGGTATCAAAACTATCCCGAAACATGTGCTTAATATACAAAAATAGGATAATTAAAACATAAAAAAAACAAAACAATTTAAAAATGTATCGTAACCGGTCAAAAAAAGTTCGACACAAACTGTCTACCACGTGCAAAAATGTGTGTGTCTCATATTCACAATACACATTGACACACAGCCGGAGTCGCGGCTTGATCCTAATCGATAGAATCGTTCGTTGCGTTCACCTGTTGCGGTGGGGGGAGGGGAGGCAATTTGAAAATCGAACGATTGTGTTACAAATGTATGCGCGCGCGTAGATTTGCGTGCCTCAATCGCGCCAGTCGATCGCCGGAGTCATATATAAGTTATGTATAAATAGCAAATTATTAATTAGCAAAATATTAATTGTATACTCCCGCCCGCAGATTCGTGTACTTTTTTTTGTAACGCGTTTTGACCAAAAAAGACGTACATTTGTTTTTTGTATGACTGAGTTTAGAAAGCAATAACTTAAACGATAGTTATTTAATCAACCGGCCAACTGATAATATTTATTGCTCTCCCGTCACGACTAACAATTATATATATTTAATCCACAACACAAAATATAGGGAAAGTACAAAACCTATCAAAATAAAAAAAAAATCTTTATTCATATAGTCTGTCCTTAGATATATTTGGCCTAAGTAGAAATATTTGAAAAAAAAAAACTAAGACTCAACCTCGCACACTCACTCACACAGCAACACCATTGCACACACACACTTAAATGCTCGTTCTTCATATAATATACTCCACTTGTTCATATGTATATTTTTAATTTTTTTTTTTTTCGTGTTTCCTTTTATAATTTTTTTTTCTGATCTTAGATTTTATTCCGGTTCTATGTTTTAACCTTATTTTGGCTTTATTTTCAATCTATTTTTATAGTGTAAACTTTTATAGGTTTAGGAAATAAAAAATAAAATAAAATATGGCACACTTATGAATCGTCAAAAAAAAAACAAAAACTTATAAAAAAAATGACTACTAAAACACACACTTTGGTAATTGTCAAAATATTTCGTCACAATCAGCTGTTTGATGTCGGCCATATTCATAACGAAGTTTAAGTAGGGTCCGGACCTCTAGAACATTATTTTTTTTCGAGTGATGTGCTAACCGCCCATGGGCACCTAAGGGCTAAGCTTTATAGAACAGTTTTGCGCTAAAATGCGTTTACGAATATAAATTTTTGACAATCCCAATTAAACTGTGCTATAACTTTTAATTAATAATACCGAAAATTAAGTTTACGAATAAGCTAGATTTAAATAGATTACGATTAATGTCAGAAAACTAAAAAAATAAATAAAAAGATTTGGTCGCCTTGGCAATTTCCTCGCTGTTGTGTCGTATACGCTGAGCGAGAAAAGCACCAGCTCTTGTTTCACCTACTTGATTCCTCAATAAGCGACTTGTGCCCCAAGGTCCATGTCCCCAAAGTTAACAATATCAAAGTTGGCGGAATGACTTTGGTACTTTGACCCTATTTCTGCCTGAAAATCCCGTAATTTAGTTCCAATATACCGTTCTAACCGAATACCGGATTCGTTAAGGCCGAAGTTCGGTTGTGCCGAATGTAAAACGAAGTTCGGCATTCCTACCATTAACAATACGGTAACATGTGTGTCAATGCGACCTCAGAGATCACCTTTCACTTGTAATTTTGTGGCCAACTCGAGGTTTTAATGTTTTATTGTGTAATTTATAACGTCCCAGTTGTTGGCAGAATCAATACTGATTTGATATTGATTTAGTCACAACTAAAACAGATATCGGTTAGCGTTTTTGGGATTCATAAGGTGATTATTGATTTAAAAAGTAGAGGGGGGTGAACGAGTGGGGGGTGACATCAAAACACCTTTTTTTATTAAATGTCCTGACGCCTGCATCTTATATATTTTTACCAAAAAATGATTTTTATATCTCATGTGTCGTGTTCTTTTTAACTGTTAAAAATCACTTCTGGTCATTGATATACTCTGTGGCATAGTAATTAATATCTATCTATATATATATAGTCTATGTCATAATCGAAGGATATTTTTTTTGAAATTGGTTTTATTTAGGTTTTTTTTTTTAAATTTGCCTTATATTTATAGATATATACTCTTGTAATGTTTATTTATAGTTTCAATGGTATCTGTTAGCTTAACACTACGTATAGATTCTGGTATGTATGATAAACTATTGTAACGATATAACGGAATGTATATTCAGTCTATAACGATTAAGAATCAGAGAATTCTTAGAGAAGACGTAAAATAATCTGAAATTTAATCAGGGGTACGTAAAAAGTGCAAGAATAGTATGTTTTTAGTTTTGCAAGATAAGATTTGAAAAAAAATATTATGATATATAGATACTACATGTAATATGACTTGCTTATATTTCCATGTCATATATCACTCACACGTACGTGTATTGTTATATAAATTATATTAAATAGGGAGTATTTATATGTAACATTGTATAATTATATATTATGCTTAATTATCGTGTTGTGAGGATTGTAATGACAAATGTATTGTTATAATTTGTAGCAAATTGTTTTGCATACAAATGTGGTTAGCTTAAATTTTGCCCTAAAATAAAAATTTAAGAATTTATAAGCTAAAAAGTATGTTTTTTTCTATACAAACAATTCTTTAATACACAAAACACAAGATACATTAAATTAAGTAAAACAGGGAAAACGAGCTAAGTTAAATCCAATAATATAAATAACCCAATATAAGTCACAAAATTCTTTCGAAGGAGAGATTTTAATATGTTTATTTTATTGGTGCTTTGTTCTGTTTACTGAGGAAATTAGCGGACAATGCGGACTTTAAAGGTAACTCTTTCAAGCTAACATGCATATAATAGAAAAAATATAATTCAATTATTTCTACAGAACACACTTGTTATTGTGAATAATTATATAACTGGAACACTGTCATAAGTAATGTTTTATTATGTATTGCGTCAGAGGTCAGAGGTATCATGAAACTAGGGACGCCTAACTAATAACTATTTTATAACACTAATCAATCGTTCATGTACCAAGCCGAACTTTTTTGCCGGGAACCGAACCTACTGAATGTGTATGTTTTTAAACTGTGGAGATAAATAATATACATGCGTTGTGATTGTGAAAACCTATGCGCGATGAGCGCTATACAACGGTATTAAAAACAAGTTGAGCTGACGCGGCTCTCACACATTCCGGGTCCGACAGCCGTCCAGTGCGGTTGTGTTGCGCAGTTGCTCCCGCCATTTGACTTGTCGAGTGGCGTGTTCAATTGTTCAGTGCTTAAGCGCTGGGTGGTTATCCACTCAGAATTTTTTATTCTAGCCCGACGCAAGCTGCACCGAGGTCTCCCCGTCTGCCAGGTCCCTGGCGTTCGAGCGGCATCCGAGCAGCAGTGAAGTTTATGATTAACGCGGGTTTACCTGCGGTCGATCTTCCAACCACCTAACGGTGCCAAACGGTTGAAATCGATTAACGCTTAGGCGGGAGTGTTGTTCGAGGGCAGCACCCGTGCCTTTTTCAAGGCGCGTTAACCTCGCCTGCTTCCATCAAGTCCCTGTGTGTGGGCGGAGCCTCTCAGTAGGCATTGCCACGGGGCGTAGGTACTCCAACTGCGCTCTAGCCACCGTCTGCACACACAGGGTCCACTGTTGGACGGGTCCCAGTCGCACATCCGTGGGGGTTCAGCCATCACGACCCCCCCACGGGCTGGTTAGGTCAGCGACACAAAAAGTCTCGTCCGCTATCACCAGCGAAGACTTTACACCTAGGGAATACATAGCTTAGGTACTCACACGTAGGTTTAGGTACACACTGCCAAGCTGCGGGCCTTAAGCTTCGCAGATGGCGGACACCGAACGCCCTCCCGACTACGACTATGCAGCGGAAGACGACAGTGAGGTAGAAGACCTCAACGCCGAGCTAGCGCGGCACTACAGGCGGTTCTACGTCTTCGTGCAGCGACGACACCCGGCGACTGTCCGCCTTTGGAACAGCCGGTCTCCCCTGGGATCACGGTCGCCGTCTCCCCCGCGTTCCCCGACCCCAGAGCCAGAGCCAGAACCTATGCAGCTCGGACCTGCATACGCTTCCGCGCAAGCACTCCTCGCGCGCGACTCCCTCCCCCCGGCCCCCGCGCAGGCCTCGCGCAATAGTCAATTGGAATTGTTGGTCCCCGCGAAGACCCAAATAACCGAACCCTCTGCGGCCTCCGCGCAGGCCCCGTGCCCTTCGATCCCCGAAATTCCCTCCGACAGGGAATCGCGAAAAAGCAAAAGAATGCTCGATAGTGACGACGACCAATCAGAGGCCGGGCGCTCAGTCGCCATGTCATGTCAGTCCGCAGCGTCTAATTCAGACACTGACTCCGATTCCGACGGTTTTAAGACCGTACAAAACCGAAAAAACAAAAAGAGGCGTGCTCCCAACACCCCTCTCGACCCTCCTCCTAAACGGAACACGCACCCAGCTTCCCAGCAGGCTGCGGGTTCGAAAACCGCGCCATCTCCCGCCCCTTATCCCAAGCCCGCGAAACAAGATCGCACTAAAGCCCCTCCCCCTGTTTACGTCAGGGACAAAAGTATTTGGCCCTCTCTGTCCGCCTTGATGGACAAAAAGTCCATCACATACAAGGCGAAAACACTGCGCGACAACATCTGCGTGCAAGTGTACGACCCCGCCCACCACCGTTTTTTAACCTCGTACCTTCGCTCAGAAGGCATAGGAGGCCACACGTTCCCTCTTCCCGAGGAACGAGTCCTTAGAGTCGTGATCCGAGGCATTCCCAAGGAGATCGACTCTTCTACCGTTCAATCGGATCTAATAAATCAGGGATACCCCGTGAAGGAGGTATTCCGCATGTTACACCGCAGCTCAAAGCAGGAATACGACATGGTTCTTGTCGTCCTAGAGCTTTCAGCGCGCGGCAAAAAGATATTCAACCTCAGTGAGTGTTGTAAACTCTCTGGGCTTAAGGTGGAAACACCTATCAAGCACTCATACACCAGACAGTGTCACCGCTGTCAGTTGTACGGGCACGCGGCGCGCAATTGTTTTGCGCGTGCGCGTTGCGTTAAGTGCCTAGGCGATCACGGGACCGCCGACTGCACACGGACACTGCCATGCGCCGAGCCGCCTTCCTGCGTGCTTTGCGGGCAACAGGGCCACCCCGCGAGTTATCGCGGCTGCCCTAGGGCCCCCAAGGCGAGCGGAAAGGGAAGCAAGCGCGTGCCAAGGTCCGGTGCAGAGAAGCGTCCTCCCGCGCCCCCCAAGGAAACTTACGTCCCAGCCCCCCCTCCCACTGTCAACCCGTGGAAAGCTCCACAAAATTCGGCGGAAGTGCCTCCCACTAACCCGCCATTGCCGGCGGAGCCCATAAAACCTATTCCTTCCCTTATGAGTATCCCAATAAGGAAACCCGGCCCTCAGATGCCCCTTCCCCCCGCCACTGCGACGACGCTTACGGCTCACGCCAGCGAAGTCCGCAGTGCGGTGCACCTAGCCCTCAGTGTCATAGACGCTGTAGACATCGACGCCCTGCTACAAAAACCCGGGTCCGACAGCCGTCCAGTGCGGTTGTGTTGCGCAGTTGCTCCCGCTACTTGACTTGTCGAGTGGCGTGTTCAATTGTTCAGTGCTAAAGCGCTGGGTGGTTATCAACTCTGAATTTTTTATTCTAGCCCGACGCAAGCTGCACCGAGGTCTCCCCGTCTGCCAGGTTCCTGGCGTTCGAGCGGCATCCGAGCAGCAGTGAAGGACTGCAGTTTATGATTAACGCGGGTTTACCTGCGGTCGATTTTCCAACCACCTAACGGTGCCAAACGGTTGGGATCGATTAACGCTTAGGCGGGAGTGTTGTTCGAGGGCAGCACCCGTGCCTTTTTCAAGGCGCGTTAACCTCGCCTGCTTCCATCAAGTCCCTGTGTGTGGGCGGAGCCTCTCAGTAGGCATTGCCACGGAGCGTAGGTACTCCAACTGCGCTCTAGCCACCGTCTGCACGCACAGGGTCCACTGTTGGACGGGTCCCAGTCGCACATCCGTGGGGGTTCAGCCATCACGACCCCCCCACGGGCTGGTTAGGTCAGCGACACTAAAAGTCTCGTCCGCTATCACCAGCGAAGACTTTACACCTAGGGAATACATAGCTTAGGTACTCACACGTAGGTTTAGGTACACACTGCCAAGCTGCGGGCCTTAAGCTTCGCAGATGGCGGACACCGAACGCCCTCCCGACTACGACTATGCAGCGGAAGACGACAGTGAGGTAGAAGACCTCAACGCCGAGATCGCGCGGCACTACAGGCGGTTCTACGTCTTCGTGCAGCGACGACACCCGGCGACTGTCCGCCTTTGGAACAGCCGGTCTCCCCTGGGATCACGGTCGCCGTCTCCCCCGCGTTCCCCGACCCCAGAGCCAGAGCCAGAACCTATGCAGCTCGGACCTGCATACGCTTCCGCGCAAGCACTCCTCGCGCGCGACGCCCTCCCCCCGGCCCCCGCGCAGGCCTCGCGCAATAATCTTGAATTGTTGGTCCCCGCGAAGACCCAAATAACCGAACCCTCTGCGGCCTCCGCGCAGGCCCCGTGCCCTTCAATCCCCGAAATTCCCTCCGGCAGGGAATCGCGTAAATCTAAAAGAACCCCCGACAGTGACGACGACCAATCAGAGGCCGGGCGCTCAGTCGCCATGTCATGTCAGTCCGCAGCGTCTTCAGACACTGACTCCGATTCCGACGGTTTCAAGACCGTACAAAACCGAAAAAACAAGAAGAGGCGTGCTCCCAACACCCCTCTCGACCCTCCTCCTAAACGGAACACGCACCCAGTTTCCCAGCAGGCTGCGGGTTCGAACACCGCGCCATCTCCCGCCCCGTATCCCAAGCCCGCGACACAAGATCGCATTAAAGCCCCTCCCCCAGTTTACGTCAGGGACAAAAGCATTTGGCCCTCTCTGTCCGCCTTGATGGACAAAAAGTCCATGACATACAAGGCGAAAACACTGCGCGACAACATCTGCGTGCAAGTGTACGACCCTGCCCACCACCGTTTTTTAACCTCGTACCTTCGCTCAGAAGGCATAGGAGGCCACACGTTCCCTCTTCCCGAGGAACGAGTCCTTAGAGTCGTGATCCGAGGCATCCCCAAGGAGATCGACTCTTCTACCGTTCAATCGGATCTATTAAATCAGGGATACCCCGTGAAGGAGGTATTCCGAATGTTACACCGCAGCTCAAAGCAGGAATACGACATGGTTCTTGTCGTCCTAGAGCTTTCAGCGCGCGGCAAAAAGATTTTCAACCTCAGTGAGTGTTGTAAACTCTCTGGGCTCAAGGTGGAAACACCTATCAAGCACTCATACACCAGACAGTGTCACCGCTGTCAGTTGTACGGGCACGCGGCGCGCAATTGTTTTGCGCGTGCGCGTTGCGTTAAGTGCCTAGGCGATCACGGGACCGCCGACTGCACACGGACACTGCCATGCGCCGAGCCGCCTTCCTGCGTGCTTTGCGGGCAACAGGGCCACCCCGCGAGTTATCGCGGCTGCCCTAGGGCCCCCAAGACGAGCGGAAAGGGAAGCAAGCGCGTGCCAAGGTCCGGTGCAGAGAAGCGTCCTCCCGCGCCCCCCAAGGAAACTTACGTCCCAGCCCCCCCTCCCACTATCAACCCGTGGAAAGCTCCACAAAATTCGGCGGAAGTGCCTCCCACTAACCCGCCATTGCCGGCGGAGCCCATAAAACCTATTCCTTCCCTTATGAGTATCCCAATAAGGAAACCCGGCCCTCAGATGCCCCTCCCCCCCGCCACTGCGACGACGCTTACGGCTCACGCCAGCGAAGTCCGCAGTGCGGTGCACCTAGCCCTCAGTGTCATAGACGCTGTAGACATCGACGCCCTGCTAGCGTTTAAACACTCGTACAGTGCGGCTGACAGTGTTGACGCTAAGTTGGGAGTAATTATAGAAAACGCCGGACTCCTTAGTGCAGTCCGGAAGTTTGCTAGGCCATCGTAAGGCCTAGTCGCGACATATTTACACAGGTACGCCACGCCTTAAACCGATCCGGATGATCACATCACATTAGCTAGATACAGATTTGCGCCGCCCGCGCGGCTAATTCCAATTAGAAATGTAGGTTTTAAAAAACCGCCTTCGCCGGCGAAGGCGGAGTCCCTGTTCAGCTTCGCTCACACTTTGTGAGTTCCTGATAAGGCCCTTCAGGTCAGTCCCCAGCCCTGACGGCCCAAGCCGAGGTTCGAGTCTCACAGGAGACGCCCTTGTGCTAGTCAAGGCATTTTATTTAGTTTTAAGTCTCGGCCGAGCTCCCGCTCGCCAACCAGCCCGAGCTGAGCTGTAAAGGCCTCACGGCTAACAGCGAGATCCCACTCCAAAAAAAAAAAAAAAAAAAAAAAAAAAGACGCCCTGCTAGCGTTTAAACACTCGTACAGTGCGGCTGACAGTGTTGACGCTAAGTTGGGAGTAATTATAGAAAACGCCGGACTCCTTAGTGCAGTCCGGAAGTTTGCTAGGCCATCGTAAGGCCTAGTCGCGACATATTTACACAGGTACGCCACGCCTTAAACCGATCCGGATGATCACATCACATTAGCTAGATACAGATTTGCGCCGCCCGCGCGGCTAATTCCAATTAGAAATGTAGGTTTTAAAAACCGCCTTCGCCGGCGAAGGCGGAGTCCCTGTTCAGCTTCGCTCACACTTTGTGAGTTCCTGATAAGGCCCTTCAGGTCAGTCCCCAGCCCTGACGGCCCAAGCCGAGGTTCGAGTCTCACAGGAGACGCCCTTGTGCTAGTCAAGGCATTTTATTTAGTTTTAAGTCTCGGCCGAGCTCCCGCTCGCCAACCAGCCCGAGCTGAGCTGTAAAGGCCTCACGGCCAACAGCGAGATCCCACTCCCAAAAAAAAAAAAAAAAATGACGCGGCTCTCGTGCGATGCCACACCATCGCTAACGACCAATCAGCGTCGAGATGTCCACGCGAGTGGCTTGTGATTTGAATTTCGAATCGAGTTTAATGCTTTTTTTTCTCGTTGCCAGCTCGCGAACGCGCGAATTGGCGGGGATATTTAAATTGTGAATTATGTGTGATTTGTTTGAATTTAGAATTTAAAATTGTAACCACAGATAAGCACGCCAATGATTATAGTTTTTTTCGTTTCGGTAATTCGAATTTGGAATTACGTTTTAAAACTATTAAACCTTTTTGTTTAAATTTCCAAGGTAAGTAATCTGTGTTTAACTATTTGAATTAGGAATATCACACCTCAAGACAAACAAGCGAATGGCTTGCCAGTTGAATATGTCTATATGAGATTAACATCTAATCTAATATATAAAATTCTCGTGTCACAGTTTTCGTTCCCTTACTCCTCCGAAACGGGTTGACCGATTCTCCTGAAATTTTTTGAGCATATTGAGTAGGTCTGAGAATCGGCCACATTTAAAAAAAAAAATTTTTGCAAAGTGACGTTTGTCGGGATCACCTAGTTATGAAATAAATATGACCGGACTATTTAAATTTAAGCATTACGTGTGTTTTTTTCTTCGATAAAATCGTACACGAACGAAGATGTCACTTGTTAGTCTAAAAAATCGATTGTCAGCTAAATGACGCTATTTTATGTAAATTATTTTATTGTTAATATAATCACGAAACATTTTTACCAAGAAAATATCTCAGCCAAGGTGGTCACGCTTTGGTCATCAAGTTAATTTTAAGCAAATCATAATTATTAATGAGATTTTTACGCCTCGGGTGGCAGTGAAGGTTCCATATAAATTAAAAGTATCATTATTCGCAGTTCGTAACATTCTATATTCAAATTTATAAATTTTTGACATATATATTGTCTATGTGATATTGGATCTGTGAACCCCGATTTTTCCCGCCATTACGCGATCGCCTTTTAAAGAGTTTAAAATATTTTATTTCAACAATTAGTTCGAACCAGTTTCAACCATGTTTTATAGGAGAATGTTTATTTATTGTGTGTGTTGCCTCTGTTTAATAAAAAAAACACTACTACAGCAACGAAAAGGATTTATTCAAATTAAATAATGTATGTAAGAAATTACTGTTGCTAATAATATTTATGGACTTTTTTTTGGTTTGCAATAATGAAAATTATTATTATTTAACTTAATGTGCGGCTATTAATTTATCTTTTCCACATAAAAACGTATCGGTTGTGTACCTACGTTAGTAAATTTTCTTATTCCGGGTTCCAAAATGGACTTAAAAACAAACTCTGGTTAACTAACTGATCTCTCTGATAACTGATATCTGAATCTGATCATTGTGTTACAAATGTAATGTCCTTATCACAAGGGTGATTCTCAAGGTTTTTTTATCGTTCTAATAGTCCATTTAATAATAGGTCTTGTTCATACATTTTTCCTAAAGGTTTAGGATTTGTATTGTCTTAAGGTACGGCCTCGTGGATGCCGTTTTAAATTTCCGGCTACTGAATTGTATGGGGGACTTTGCGGGACATTTAAAATGGGATCACGACCGTCGACGGGCATGCATGTGGCCGTACCCTTAGAGTCATTGCAAATCCTGTCTTGTCAGCCTGAGTATCCACTGAGTGGGTGTATTGATAACTATTTTTTTTAAATGTTATCCTACTTAAGACTAAGTAATTATAAATAAATAAAAAAAATCCTCATTCATATAGGGTACACGTATGAATCGTCAAAGAACTAAATGTTTTGAAAAAAATTACTTTGCGTCAGAATCTATATTAAATAAAAACAAGAAAATATGTTTTAACTAAATCAAATGTTTAATTTACGACTAAAATAACATATTTAGATAACAAATAACAATTAAACTGAACATTCTTAATATTAACCAAATTCTTCATCAAAAAAATAATAAAAAAATTAAATATGTTTATAAATTTGATTTGTTGCAGAACGACCCTATGACGCATTTCGATTGCTTCGCATAAGTTTTTTTTTTGTAATTCACAATGTCTTCGAAGGCCATTTACGAAGTACAGGGAAAGGATCTGATCAACAGGTAATTAATTGGTGTGTGTGGGGTGTGGATTTGTCTTGACATAGATTTATGGTACAGAATAGATGTCGCCTCGCGATGCACTCGGCAATTTGTCGCATGTATAAGTTAATATCTCTTTAGTAAGATACATGGCACCATTTTAAGCAACTTAAATCTAGACTTTAAGCGTCCAATTTGAGATGTGGCAAGAAACTCCCAGTACTCTTTGAAGCAGATGCTGGAGCATATTCATTCCTAAACTTTATCGTCGTCAAAATAATCAGATCTAATTTATAAAAAAGCTTGTTTTTAACAACTTTTTTAAACTTTCTTACTGACAGAGTCAACAAATCGTTTGGGACTTTGTAACAGAGGCGTACTCCTTTAAAAGAGCTAAGCATTAATTTAAATTCAATTTTTGTACTATTAAATATTGAGGTTTTAACAATAAAATTGTGTTTTTTTGTATACGCATGCTCTCTCCTCATATTAAGGGTTGCCTGGATGCGACGCCGTCCGTTGCTCTAAATATTTGTTGGACTATTTAAAGTCGTTTACTGATATCTTTCTATTGAATAGTCGCTTTAAGTGTGTAAAACATGGTATGGGAAATATAAAACGGTGGGTACTTTCAATTCTCCAGGCATATACCAGCTGGCACAGCGCTGGTGCCATGTTGGTACGCTGTCTTCGAGCAGGGCACAATTTGGGAGGATGAACTCGGAAGGAATCCGTGGCTTAGCAAAGAAGTGAGTTTTTTTTTGTTAAAATTCAAACGGTTACCCCGTTTGAATTTTTTATTGACTACCAAACTGACTAATCGGTTTTAGCGACTATAATTAAATATATTATTATTTTTAAGATACTTAAACTAACTATAGTACAATTTTATGGCGTTATACGGAGATAAGAAACTCAGAACGGAATACAAGCTAAACAAAACAAAGCCATTTTGACGCTTAAGAGAGTTTGTCGTCAAATAGATTGACGTTAAATGGAGTTTACACTGTAACGGAGAAAATAAAGAGTTTACCTTCGCGTCTTTTTCGTTAGTTAAGAAAAGCATACATAATTAAAATAGTACATTCATACAGACATACACCACACTAAGATGTAATAGTATATTCTTAATATGTTCCAAAAAGATATGACACATATATAAAAAAAAACATACAGCATTGACGCGCACACTGTTATCCCGTGATCAAATCCCGTGCGTGTGTATATGTGTGTGTATGTGTCTGATCACCACACCGCACTTCCAGCAACTCGTTGTCAAGCCCGACCAGTTGATCAAGCGTCGTGGCAAATTGGGTCTCGTCGGCGTGAACAAGAATGCGGCTGAAGTGCGCAAATGGATCAGCGAACATTGCGGCAAGGAGCAGCAGGTCGGCGCCGCCGTCGGGAAACTGCGTCGCTTTGTCGTCGAGCCCTTCGTTAAACATACACCGGTGAGTTTACGTTACGCGCTACAGCACATGGGTCCCGGGCCTTGGGGTCTTGGGCCGGGGGCCGGGGTTAATTCGTATAGCTTCCTTTGATGTAACTCGGGAAGTTTTTACAGCTTTACCCTAAAGAGTGTGCCATTTCTTAAAAGGCCGGCCGCGCATTCACTAGATCCCTGCAACGTCTATTGTCGGCGACTTCTCCTTTGGCACTGTATATCCTGCTCGTTTACCTCCTCGTCTGTGTTAAAATCCTTCCTTTTTCTTACCCTTATCCTGTCCTTCTCTTCCCATTTTTTCTCCTTTCCAAAAGGCTCCGTAAATCCCGGCATCACACCAGCAACCCTCTTGGCGCTATTTCGTATGGTTGCAGCATTTCTATAGAAACTTGTATTTTTCTGTATACGATTCGATATTTCAGAGCGAAGAGATGTACCTCTGCATCCAATCCGGCCGTAGATCGGACACCATCATGTTCCATCATCAGGGCGGTGTGGATGTTGGCGATGTTGATGCACTGGCCATCAGATTTGAAGTGAGAGTTCCATTATTAATGATGATCATATGATTTTTATTTTATAAACAGGCTTAAACATTAATTATAAAAGTCAGCGGAACGCTTAAGAATAACAACAATAGTTAGAAGAATATGACATTAAAAATTTCAAGTTTAATTTTTGGAAGTTCGTGATATTCGTGACGTAACTACTGAACCGATTTCGATGTAATTTTGTATGGACATAGGGTTGAGAGGTATAAAATTTCCACCAGAACTCCGTGTTTTAAAGGTTGAGATTTTCCAAAATCCTTTTGTATTTAAACCACGCGGACGAAGTCGCGGGAAAAAGCTACTAGTATTTAACATAACCCAAACGGATCTATCGGAGAAAAATTAGGTGTTATAACACCCTGGGAAGATTTAATCCCCCCCTTAAATTTTCCCTGGATAATAATACGTAAGGAATAATTTATCTTTCAGGTCCCCGTGGACACATTCCCGACTGGGGAGGAAATCGATCGGGTTCTGATGAAGAATGTTCAGTCGCCGGCTGTCAAACGGTAAGGTTTGACTGCTCGAATGTGTCGTTGGCCTATTTAAAATGGGGCTAGCGTCTAATATGTACAAACAAATGTGTTAAGTTAAAATGGTCTCATGGCGTCCAATCTAAGACCCACTTAATTCTAGACCTGTATATCTTTATATGTGATCCGCCCTATAGGTAACATACTTTGTCATAGTATATATTATATCGGCGCAACTACAACAATTAGTATTAAATTAACTGTAATAATTAAATTCTAATTGTTTAAAAACATAAGTTGGACACTTTCATGTTTATTATTTTATTTGTTAAACCTATACAGCTTATTCCAAAAAGCTTACACAACAAAAATGGATCAACAACAAAGCCAAAACAAGGTCAAAACATACAATCGAAAATAGACAACAACAAAAAAAACACGAACAGAAATAAAATTGAATAAAAATATACAAAGAACAAGTGCAGTATATTATGTAAAGAATGAGAATAGAAGTGTGTTTATTACGCTGTGAAATGTCATCGTTATTATTTCGATACGTGGTCTGTGAAATAAACACAAGTGCGGACTTGTCTGCATCATAATAGATGGATGCATTGTGACTCCACTACGGCTAATTGTGAAAATGAAACCTGGCAAATATCAGCGAAGTGTTGTTTTTACGAGTGGTGATGAATTACGAAAACCCTACGGAGACTCTTCTCATTTCAGTATCCTAACCACATTCATACTATCGCTGTACCGCGTGTTCGTCGACCTCTGCTTCACGTATATGGAGATCAACCCGATAGTTGTCACCAACGAGAGGATATACCTGTTGGACTTCATGTGCGCCAAGAACTGGGGTGACGTCACGTTCCCCCCACCATTTGGGAGGGATGCCTACCCGGAGGAGGCGCACATCGCCGATCTGGACGCGAAGAGTGGGGCCAGTTTGAAGGTTTGTTTTTGATAGTCATTTTTCAGGGCCAAAATACATACAAATACTATTTACTTAGATTTTTATACAAGAGCGATACAAAACAAGTCCGCTCGTCACAAGCTCTCGATAGTGAATGAACGCTCTTTTTTTTTTTTTTTTGAGTGGGATTCGCTGTTGGCCGTGAGGCCTTTACAGCTCAGCAAAGGGCTGGTTGGTGAGCGGGAGCTCGGCCGAGACTTAAAACTAAATAAAATGCCTTGACTAGCACAAGGGCGTCTCCTGTGAGACTCGAACCTCGGCTTGGGCCGTCAGGGCTGGGGACTGACCTGAAGGGCCTTATCTGGAACTCACAAAGTGTGAGCGAAGCTGAACAGGGACTCCGCCTTCGCCGGCGAAGGTGGTTTTTAAAACCTACATTTCTAATTGGAATTAGCCGCGCGGGCGGCGCAAATCTGTATCGAGCTAATGTGATGTGATCATCCGGATCGGTTTGAAAAATTAAACTTAATTAAACTAAATATTCTTCAAGTGTATCCTGCTGGAGATCGAACCCGGTACCCTCAATTCGGAAGTCTGGTATAATTGGTTTTTTAATATTCCAGTTGACTGTTCTGAACAAATCTGGTCGCATATGGACCATGGTGGCCGGTGGTGGCGCGTCTGTTGTCTATACGGACACGGTGTGCGCGCTGGGCGGTGCCGCCGAGTTGGCCAATTACGGTGAATACTCTGGTGCCCCAACGGAGAGTCAGACAGCTGACTACGCGAAGACAATATTCAGTTTGATGTGCAGGGACAAGCATCCGAATGGCAAGGTAATGTTTGCCTGTATTTTGACTGCTATCAACAGGCATTGTTTTCTATTTCAAGAAATGCCTATTTTACTATAAATAGTATTAGTTTAAGTAACTGGCGCCATCTAGAAAAGCTTTAAGTGCCCCCTCCCCCCCTTGGTAGTAAGAGAAGAGGAAGGAAATGAGAACTGGTAATGTCACCGCTTGGAACACGAGTACAAAAGAATAAATGCTTTGTCACGTAACGCAAGTGTTGCTGGACGTGCCTGTAAATTTACAGCCCCTTTAGATACAGCCTATTTTGCATTCGTTGACTAGCCATACATAAATTTACTGCCTTATGGTACAAAATCTCCGCATTGTCTTTGACCGGCCATAAACAATTTGCAGGTGTTGATTATCGGCGGTGGCATCGCAAACTTCACGAACGTGGCCGACACCTTCCGAGGCATCATCACAGCGATCGAGACGTACAAGGATGCGCTGATACAATACAACATTACATTATTCGTGAGACGTGGTGGACCCAACTATCAGGAGGGACTTAGGTATTCATTTTTTAATTTTATTTCTTTTCAAAGTCAAAGTCAAACAGTCTTATTCATAAAAAGTTATAGCACACTTTAAGTAGAACAAAATTGTATTCGTAAACACATTTTAGCACAAAACAATTCTATAAAGTTATACAGACCCGGAGTCTAGTTTAACAGTGTTATAATTATGGCCGACATCGAACAGCTGATTGTGACGAAGGTCTAAAACAAACCGGATCGAAGGACCATTTGTCTAAGGTTGAATATCGATGTAATAATTATAGATGTCGATACAACTCTGTCGATGTCTCATTATAGTGTACATTTGATATAATAATATGAGACGATAGAGCTTAGAAGAGTAATATATAAAAAAAAGTAAAAAAATAACTTACGTGTTTTCATTGCTTTCCTGCCAATTGTATGATTTAAGCAAAAGATAATAATTATATTTAAATAAAGTAATATAAAATAGAGTTAATTGCTTTTTAATATTTTCAGACAAATGCGTGAAGTTGGTCATCGTCTGCGTATACCCATGTATGTGTTTGGGCCGGAGGCAAACATGACGACCATCGTCGGTTTGGCCCTGGGCCAAGGGCCCATCCCGCCTGACCATCAGTTGGATTACGCACCCAAGCAATTACCTAAACCCCAACCGGCTGTAAGTAATATTTTAATTCTATAGATATTTGTTTTTTTTAACCTAAGTTCTAGAACTACAAAGCTTGTAAAAAATAGTAATAAAAACTTAAACTAATTATGTACCACTGTGCGGTTCGAAGGACCAAACAGCTAAAGATCAATGTATAGGGACTTTCGAGTCCAAATCCATACTAAAATTATAAATGCCAAAGTAAGTGACTCTTTCACGGTTAAACTACTCAACCGATTTCGATAAAATTTAGTATAGCGATAGACTAAACTTTAGGAAAAGATATTGACTTTGTATCGCGAAAAAAGAGGTTGAAATAGGCTACAAAAGTTTGTATAAAATTTTCACCAGATCTCTGCCATTTATAAATAATAGCGGGCAAAAGGTAAATATATTTTGTGGGTTGTCTGGAAGAGATCGCTCAACCGATAAGGCCGCCAACAATGCTCCTACTATGTGTAAATAAACTAAACATGAGAATGCTTACAGCCCGCCCCGAAGATAGAGTTGCCGGAGCTGAGCAATTCGCTCCTGGACTTGGTGTGCTCCCAGGCTACGACCAGGATGGATCTGGGCCAGCAGGTGTCCACCGCTCGGCCGCTGTTCAGCGATCGCACCAAGGCCATCGTTTGGGGCATGCAGAATAGAGCCATACAGGTGTGTACAAATTATATATATATATATCAGCGCAATATTTCAATAAGTCATAGAGATGAGATAGATGTTTGTCTATTGCCACGTGACATTTTCATAAAGTCTTACTGAGTGGTAACACGTGTCTTTCATACAACACGTCGTTAAATTATATATATTGCCATGCAAACTGACACATTGCCGAGTCATACATTGCCATACAAACTGACACATTGCCGAGTCATACATTGCCATAGAAACTGACACATTGCCGAGTCATACATTGCCATACAAACTGACACATTGCCGAGTCATACAATAATTTAAATACTTTTGTAGAATATATCTTTTCTATTATTTATGTATATATGTTATATATGTATATACTTGTATGCGTTGGCGACTTCCAAGCCGTGCCTCGACATGAGGGTCTCTGACACGAAGCGCATGCGCTTGACGCAGTACTCCAGGTTCTCCGCGGGCTGCTTCAGGCTTGGGTGGAGGTGGTCCGACAGGTATAGGTCCAGTTTTGGATCGTCTTTCTCCTGGAATTTTTTTTTATTTCTTGAGAATCACTTTTTTTTTTAATGTACCCGGTGCACGTTGAAAAATCATTTTCAAATTTACCTGATCTCGGTTGAAAATCATTTTCTTGAACACAAAAGTCGGGTTGAGGAATGGGTTCCTTATTTTTTTCACCTCGTCCGACATTAATTGGGACGCGTGGTGGATGCCCCTCAGCCCTGGGGGGAAAAAACCACACAGTTTTTGACGTTTGACACCTTTGACCATATTTTATTTTATTTTATTTTTTATTTCCTAAACCAATAAAAGTTTACACAATAAAAATAGATTTAAAATAAATCCAAAACAAGGTCAAAACATACAATCGAAAATAGAATCCAAGATCAGAAAAAAAACACGAACAGGAAAAAATAAATAAAAAAATATATATACATATGAACAAGTGCAGTATATTATGTAAAGAACGAGCATTTAAGTGTGTGTCTGTGCAATGGTGTTGCTGTGTGAGTGAGTGATCTCAATTTTATCACATTTCTTTTAAACAAAACAAACCTCTTTTCTCCACCCGTTGATTATCCATACATCCTTTCAGATATGACACCTCTATCGACAGCCGCGATCCTTAACAACCGCATACTACTTACGTCCGCCAATTTCCTAACACCACACATGCACAGGCAGGGTGACCTACGCGTCTGGGCATTGGGCAAAACTGGATCATATAACACACCGTACCGTTACCGTGTCTGGCGTGTCTGGCGCGTGTTCACCGAGAGCGCGAACCCAGAACACAAACATGGGCCAAGAGCCAATACACACCACGACATGACGTCGCTGTAATATTCACCAGGGACGTCATGTTCGTTTATTTCTAACCGTCAACATACGAACAGTATCCATATCAGACATGGCTCGTATACCCTCACATGTCCATTGTGAACACGAGAACATCAGACCGTGATAAACTGCTGTTCGCCGGTTCGGGATTTGAGTACATGCAACACGTGAGGGAGAATTATAGGATTTTCTTCGCGTTGCCAAAAGAGGAGGACATTGTCGACTGTTCCAAGTATCTGCCGAAGTTTTGGGGGAAGTTTATATGCATGAAGAATATACATCGGTTTACCGGTGTACAAAATGGCGGGCCTCTGTTGTTAGGCTCGCATATAATTGGGCTCGGATGTTTTGAGATACGCGTGAACGAGGATCGGATTCTTGTGTTCACCGATTTGAGGTATTATGTGAATATGATTAGAAAGGTTGCTGATTTGAAATGGTACCAGTATTATGAGTACGCGTATCCCCAGTGGGGTGTGTACTACAAAAGTTCTGTGTTTGATTCGATATTAGGGAATTATCCACAAATACCGGGTCAATACATACCTTGGTGGAATAGGATTGATCACCTTGGTTAATGTTATTTATTGTTATTACATGGTTAAACTTATTTAACGTGGTTTTTTTAAAAAAATCTCTCTAAAAATAGATGTGTGGCCGATTCTCAATCTTACTCAATATGGCCACAAAATTTCAGCAGAATCGGTTTCGGAGGAGTATGGGAATTGTGACACGTGATTTTTTCATATATTAGATTTAACAGACCTTATAGATCAGAGATAGATAGAGTAAGGGAACAAACATTGTGACACGAGAATTTTATATTAGATTAAACAGACCTTATAGATCAGAGATAGATAGAGTAAGTGAACAAATATTGTGACGCGAGAATTTCATATATTAGATTTAACAGACCTTATAGATCAGAGATAGATAGAGTAAGGGAACAAACATTGTGACATGAGAATTTAATATTAGATTAAACAGACCTTATAGATCAGAGATAGATAGATAGATTAAGGGAACAAACATTGTGACACGAGAACTTTATATATTAGATACTTGTGAGAACGTAAAAATGGTAAATGGATTTAAAAAAAGAAAGACTTAAAAAAAGTTTATTTCATCAACACAATAATTCTTTATATAACTATATATATATTAAGCTATAGCACATTTAAGCCATACGTTCGACGAAGCCTAGTGTGTCAAATATATTGTATTCAATTATATATTGGTGCAAACGCTATATTTTGAACTATCTACGATAGAAAAACAGTTATGTCTGTTACTTGTATGATATGTGTAATGGCTACTCTGCCACAAGGACCAAACTTTTTAAATTTGTTTAAGTTTTGTTCATTATATATATCGGCGCAACTACAACGATTCTTATTAAAATAACTGGAATAATTAAGTTAAGGCATTATTTAATTGTCCTAAAGTTTAGAAACACAAGTTGAACACTTTAAAGTTTATTACGCTGTCAAATGTCATCCTTATTATTTCAAAACGTGGTCTGTGAAAGAGAAACAGCGCGGACTTGTCAGCATCATAAAAGATGGATGCTTTGTGACTGCACGACGGCTAATTGTGAAAATAAAACCTGGCAAATATCAGCGGAGTGTTGTTTTAATAATGAGAATCCTCTAAAGCCTTAGGAAAACCCTACGGAGACACTTCTTTCGTTATATATGTATTGGTCGATTTAATATATTACATTATAAATATTATTACACTTGGAATAAGAATGGATATTTAGTTTGAGTAGCCAATTAATAATTGTTTGTGAAATATTAATTTTCAAAGCTACCGGTGATAATGTAGAATGTCTTTATAAAGACCTACTTGAATAAAGATATATTATTCTTCACACTAAAAATAGTTTGAATAAATTTTATTATTTGAATTATTTTATTTCTTAAACCTATACAGCTTATTCCAAAAAGCTTACACAACAAAAATAGATCAACAACGAAGCCAAAAGAAGGTCAAAACATACAATCGAAAATAGACAACAAAAAAAAAACACGAACAGAAAAAAAATGAATAAATATATATATATACATATATAAAAGTTTTTTTTTATCGAGCCTATGGTAAATAATTATTTGGATAAATATTTATATGTGAAACGGATGGTTTAAAGCTATCACCAATTGTGACGTTGCGTTTCCTCTTCCTGACCTTTGGTGGCTCCTTCTTTGGCCCCTTCATTGGCACCATCTTTTGCTCCTTCTCATATACATCCACCTTTCTTTCCTTGCGTTGGTAATAAAACACCTCCCACGCCAATGTTACCATCGCTAAACCCAGACCGAACAGTGTTGCTATAAACACTCCACCTATAATTAAAAACAAAAAATATTTCGTAGGAAAAACTACCTTACATTTTATAATATAAATTAATTGCGAGCAACTTTGAAGGGTGAAAAAAAATTAACCAAGCCGAGTTTCTTGCTTTTTCTCAGCGTGATCGCATACGACAAGTTGTATTTATTTTAAGCCTCTAAATATATAGTAAAAACGACCACAATAAAATGGCAACCCCAACTTTCTTGTGGTTTCTACGCCGGGTAAACTGAGTTTGACGTTGGGTTTGACGTTGACTTTGACGTTTAGTTTGACGTTGAGTTTGACATTTAGTTTGACGTTGACTTTGACGTTGACGTTGAGTTTGACGTTTAGTTTGACGTTGAGTTTGACGTTTAGTTTGACGTTGAGTTTGACGTTGAGTTTGACGTTGAGTTTGACGTTGAGTTTGACGTTTAGTTTGACGTTGAGTTTGACGTTGAGTTTGACATTGAGTTTGACGTTGACTCTGACGTTGAGTTTGACGTTGAGTTTGACGTTGACTTTGACGTTGAGTTTGACGTTGACTTTGACGTTTAATTTGACGTTGAGTTTGACGTTGGGTTTGACGTTGACTTTGACGTTTAGTTTGACGTTGAGTTTGACGTTGAGTTTGACGTTTAGTTTGACGTTGAGTTTGACGTTGAGTTTGACGTTTAGTTTGACGTTGAGTTTGACGTTGACTTTGACGTTGACTTTGACGTTTAATTTGATGTTTAGTTTGACGTTGAGTTTGACGTTTAGTTTGACGTTGACTTTGACGTTTAATTTGACGTTGAGTTTGACGTTGAGTTTGACGTTGACTTTGACGTTGACTTTGACGTTTAATTTGACATTTAATTTGACGTTGAGTTTGACGTTGACTTTGACGTTTAGTTTGACGTTGAGTTTGACGTTGACTTTGACGTTTAATTTGACGTTGAGTTTGACGTTTAGTTTGACGTTGACTTTGACGTTGAGTTTGACGTTTAGTTTCACGTTGACTTTGACGTTGACGTTGACTTTGACGTTGACTTTGACGTTGACTTTGACGTCGACTTTGACGTTGACTTTGACGTTGACTTTGACGTTGACTTTGACGTTTAATTTGACGTTGAGTTTGACGTTGACTTTGACGTTGACTTTGACGTTTAGTTTGACGTTGAGTTTGACGTTTAGTTTGACGTTGAATTTGACGTTGAGTTTGACGTTAAGTTTCACGTTGACGTTGACTTTGACGTTGAGTTTGACGTTGACTTTGACGTTGACTTTGACGTTTAATTTGACGTTGAGTTTGACGTTGGGTTTGACGTTGAATTTGACGTTTAGTTTGACGTTGAGTTTGACGTTGAGTTTGACGTTGAGTTTGACGTTTAGTTTGACGTTGAGTTTGACGTTGAGTTTGACGTTGAGTTTGACGTTTAGTTTGACGTTGAGTTTGACGTTGACTTTGACGTTGACTTTGACGTTTAATTTGACGTTTAGTTTGACGTTGAGTTTGACGTTTAGTTTGACGTTGACTTTGACGTTGACTTTGACGTTTAATTTGACGTTGAGTTTGACGTTGAGTTTGACGTTGACTTTGACGTTGACTTTGACGTTGACTTTGACGTTTAATTTGACATTTAATTTGACGTTGAGTTTGACGTTGACTTTGACGTTTAGTTTGACGTTGAGTTTGACGTTGAGTTTGACGTTGACTTTGACGTTTAATTTGACGTTGAGTTTGACGTTGAGTTTGACGTTGAGTTTGACGTTGAGTTTGACGTTGAGTTTGACGTTGACTTTGACGTTGACTTTGACGTTTAGTTTGACGTTGAGTTTGACGTTTAGTTTGACGTTGAATTTGACGTTGAGTTTGACGTTGACTTTGACGTTGACTTTGACGTTTAATTTGACGTTGAGTTTGACGTTGACTTTGACGTTGACTTTGACGTTTAATTTCACGTTGAGTTTGACGTTGAATTTGACGTTTAGTTTGACGTTGAGTTTGACGTTGAGTTTGACGTTGAGTTTGACGTTTAGTTTGACGTTGAGTTTGACGTTGAGTTTGACGTTTAGTTTGACGTTGAGTTTGACGTTGACTTTGACGTTGACTTGGACGTTTAATTTGACGTTTAGTTTGACGTTGAGTTTGACGTTTAGTTTGACGTTGACTTTGACGTTGACTTTGACGTTTAATTTGACGTTGAGTTTGACGTTGACTTTGACGTTTAATTTGACGTTGAGTTTGACGTTGAGTTTGACGTTGACTTTGACGTTGACTTTGACGTTGACTTTGACGTTTAATTTGACATTTAATTTGACGTTGAGTTTGACGTTGACTTTGACGTTTAGTTTGACGTTGAGTTTGACGTTGACTTTGACGTTGACTTTGACGTTTAATTTGACGTTGAGTTTGACGTTGGGTTTGACGTTGACTTTGACGTTTAGTTTGACGTTGAGTTTGACGTTGAGTTTGACGTTGAGTTTGACGTTTAGTTTGACGTTGAGTTTGACGTTGAGTTTGACGTTTAGTTTGACGTTGAGTTTGACGTTGACTTTGACGTTGACTTTGACGTTTAATTTGACGTTTAGTTTGACGTTGAGTTTGACTTTTAGTTTGACGTTTAGTTTGACGTTGACTTTGACGTTTAATTTGACGTTGAGTTTGACGTTGACTTTGACGTTGACTTTGACGTTGACTTTGACGTTGACTTTGACGTTTAATTTGACATTTAATTTGACGTTGACTTTGACGTTGAGTTTGACGTTGACTTTGACGTTGACTTTGACGTTTAATTTGACGTTGAGTTTGACGTTGGGTTTGATCGTCACACTTATGAATCGTCAAAAAAAAACAAAAACTTATAAAAAAATGACTACTAAAACACACACTTTGGTAATTGTCAAAATATTTCGTCACAATCAGCTGTTTGATGTCGGCCATATTCATAACGAAGTTTAAGTAGGGTCCGGACCTCTAGAACATTATTTTTTTTCGAGTGATGTGCTAACCGCCCATGGGCACCTAAGGGCTAAGCTTTATAGAACAGTTTTGCGCTAAAATGCGTTTACGAATATAAATTTTTGACAATCCCAATTAAACTGTGCTATAACTTTTAATTAATAGTACCGAAAATTAAGTTTACGAATAAGCTAGATTTAAATAGATTACGATTAATGTCAGAAAACTAAAAAAATAAATAAAAAGATTTGGTCGCTGTGGCAATTTCCTCGCTGTGTCCTATACGCTGAGCGACAAAAGCACCAGCTCTTGTTTCACATACTTGATTCCTCAATAAGCGACTTGTGCCCCAAGGTCCATGTCCCCAAAGTTAACAATATCAAAGTTGGCGGAATGACTTTAGTACTTTGACCTTTTTTCTGCCTGAAAATCCGATTCTAACCGAATACCGGATTCGTTAAGGCCGAAGTTCGGTTGTGCCGAATGTAAAACGAAGTTCGGCATTCCTACCATTAACAATACGGTAACATGTGTGTCAATGCGACCTCAGAGATCACCTTTCACTTGTAATTTTGTGGCCAACTCGAGGTTTTAATGTTTTATTGTGTAATTTATAACGTCCTAGTTGGTGGCAGAATCAATACTGATTTGATATTGATTTAGTCAATGCTAAAACAGATATCGGTTAGCGTTTTTGGGATTCATAAGGTGATTATTGATTTAAAAAGTAGAGGGGGGTGAAAGAGTGGGGGGTGACATCAAAACACCTTTTTTATTAAATGTTCTTGACACTTGCATCTTATATATTTTTACCAAAAAGTGATTTTTATATCTCATGTGTCGTGTTCTTTTTAACTGTTAAAAATCACTTCTGGTCATTGATATACTCTGTGGCATAGTAATTAATATCTATCTATATATATATAGTCTATGTCATAATCGAAGGATATTTTTTTTGAAATTGGTTTTATTTAGGTTTTTTTTTTTAAATTTGCCTTATATTTATAGATATATACTCTTGTAATGTTTATTTATAGTTTCAATGGTATCTGTTAGCTTAACACTACGTATAGATTCTGGTATGTATGATAAACTATTGTAACGATATAACGGAATGTATATTCAGTCTATAACGATTAAGAATCAGAGAATTCTTAGAGAAGACGTAAAATAATCTGAAATTTAATCAGGGGTACGTAAAAAGTGCAAGAATAGTATGTTTTTAGTTTTGCAAGATAAGATTTGAAAAAAAATATTATGATATATAGATACTACATGTAATATGACTTGCTTATATTTCCATGTCATATATCACTCACACGTACGTGTATTGTTATATAAATTATATTAAATAGGGAGTATTTATATGTAACATTGTATAATTATATATTATGCTTAATTATCGTGTTGTGAGGATTGTAATGACAAATGTATTGTTATAATTTGTAGCAAATTGTTTTGCATACAAATGTGGTTAGCTTAAATTTTGCCCTAAAATAAAAATTTAAGAATTTATAAGCTAAAAAGTATGTTTTTTTCTATACAAACAATTCTTTAATACACAAAACACAAGATACATTAAATTAAGTAAAACAGGGAAAACGAGCTAAGTTAAATCCAATAATATAAATAACCCAATATAAGTCACAAAATTCTTTCGAAGGAGAGATTTTAATATGTTTATTTTATTGGTGCTTTGTTCTGTTTACTGAGGAAATCAGCGGACAATGCGGACTTTAAAGGTAACTCTTTCAAGCTAACATGCATATAATAGAAAAAATATAATTCAATTATTTCTACAGAACACACTTGTTATTGTGAATAATTATATAACTGGAACACTGTCATAAGTAATGTTTTATTATGTATTGCGTCAGAGGTCAGAGGTATCATGAAACTAGGGACGCCTAACTAATAACTATTTTATAACACTAATCAATCGTTCATGTACCAAGCCGAACTTTTTTGCCGGGAACCGAACCTACTGAATGTGTATGTTTTTAAACTGTGGAGATAAATAATATACATGCGTTGTGATTGTGAAAACCTATGCGCGATGAGCGCTATACAACGGTATTAAAAACAAGTTGAGCTGACGCGGCTCTCACACATTCCGGGTCCGACAGCCGTCCAGTGCGGTTGTGTTGCGCAGTTGCTCCCGCCATTTGACTTGTCGAGTGGCGTGTTCAATTGTTCAGTGCTTAAGCGCTGGGTGGTTATCCACTCAGAATTTTTTATTCTAGCCCGACGCAAGCTGCACCGAGGTCTCCCCGTCTGCCAGGTCCCTGGCGTTCGAGCGGCATCCGAGCAGCAGTGAAGTTTATGATTAACGCGGGTTTACCTGCGGTCGATCTTCCAACCACCTAACGGTGCCAAACGGTTGAAATCGATTAACGCTTAGGCGGGAGTGTTGTTCGAGGGCAGCACCCGTGCCTTTTTCAAGGCGCGTTAACCTCGCCTGCTTCCATCAAGTCCCTGTGTGTGGGCGGAGCCTCTCAGTAGGCATTGCCACGGGGCGTAGGTACTCCAACTGCGCTCTAGCCACCGTCTGCACACACAGGGTCCACTGTTGGACGGGTCCCAGTCGCACATCCGTGGGGGTTCAGCCATCACGACCCCCCCACGGGCTGGTTAGGTCAGCGACACAAAAAGTCTCGTCCGCTATCACCAGCGAAGACTTTACACCTAGGGAATACATAGCTTAGGTACTCACACGTAGGTTTAGGTACACACTGCCAAGCTGCGGGCCTTAAGCTTCGCAGATGGCGGACACCGAACGCCCTCCCGACTACGACTATGCAGCGGAAGACGACAGTGAGGTAGAAGACCTCAACGCCGAGCTAGCGCGGCACTACAGGCGGTTCTACGTCTTCGTGCAGCGACGACACCCGGCGACTGTCCGCCTTTGGAACAGCCGGTCTCCCCTGGGATCACGGTCGCCGTCTCCCCCGCGTTCCCCGACCCCAGAGCCAGAGCCAGAACCTATGCAGCTCGGACCTGCATACGCTTCCGCGCAAGCACTCCTCGCGCGCGACTCCCTCCCCCCGGCCCCCGCGCAGGCCTCGCGCAATAGTCAATTGGAATTGTTGGTCCCCGCGAAGACCCAAATAACCGAACCCTCTGCGGCCTCCGCGCAGGCCCCGTGCCCTTCGATCCCCGAAATTCCCTCCGACAGGGAATCGCGAAAAAGCAAAAGAATGCTCGATAGTGACGACGACCAATCAGAGGCCGGGCGCTCAGTCGCCATGTCATGTCAGTCCGCAGCGTCTAATTCAGACACTGACTCCGATTCCGACGGTTTTAAGACCGTACAAAACCGAAAAAACAAAAAGAGGCGTGCTCCCAACACCCCTCTCGGCGGACCCCCTAAACGGAACACGCACCCAGCTTCCCAGCAGGCTGCGGGTTCGAAAACCGCGCCATCTCCCGCCCCTTATCCCAAGCCCGCGAAACAAGATCGCACTAAAGCCCCTCCCCCTGTTTACGTCAGGGACAAATGTATTTGGCCCTCTCTGTCCGCCTTGATGGACAAAAAGTCCATCACATACAAGGCGAAAACACTGCGCGACAACATCTGCGTGCAAGTGTACGACCCCGCCCACCACCGTTTTTTAACCTCGTACCTTCGCTCAGAAGGCATAGGAGGCCACACGTTCCCTCTTCCCGAGGAACGAGTCCTTAGAGTCGTGATCCGAGGCATTCCCAAGGAGATCGACTCTTCTACCGTTCAATCGGATCTAATAAATCAGGGATACCCCGTGAAGGAGGTATTCCGCATGTTACACCGCAGCTCAAAGCAGGAATACGACATGGTTCTTGTCGTCCTAGAGCTTTCAGCGCGCGGCAAAAAGATATTCAACCTCAGTGAGTGTTGTAAACTCTCTGGGCTTAAGGTGGAAACACCTATCAAGCACTCATACACCAGACAGTGTCACCGCTGTCAGTTGTACGGGCACGCGGCGCGCAATTGTTTTGCGCGTGCGCGTTGCGTTAAGTGCCTAGGCGATCACGGGACCGCCGACTGCACACGGACACTGCCATGCGCCGAGTCGCCTTCCTGCGTGCTTTGCGGGCAACAGGGCCACCCCGCGAGTTATCGCGGCTGCCCTAGGGCCCCCAAGGCGAGCGGAAAGGGAAGCAAGCGCGTGCCAAGGTCCGGTGCAGAGAAGCGTCCTCCCGCGCCCCCCAAGGAAACTTACGTCCCAGCCCCCCCTCCCACTATCAACCCGTGGAAAGCTCCACAAAATTCGGCGGAAGTGCCTCCCACTAACCCGCCATTGCCGGCGGAGCCCATAAAACCTATTCCTTCCCTTATGAGTATCCCAATAAGGAAACCCGGCCCTCAGATGCCCCTTCCCCCCGCCACTGCGACGACGCTTACGGCTCACGCCAGCGAAGTCCGCAGTGCGGTGCACCTAGCCCTCAGTGTCATAGACGCTGTAGACATCGACGCCCTGCTAGCGTTTAAACACTCGTACAGTGCGGCTGACAGTGTTGACGCTAAGTTGGGAGTAATTATAGAAAACGCCGGACTCCTTAGTGCAGTCCGGAAGTTTGCTAGGCCATCGTAAGGCCTAGTCGCGACATATTTACACAGGTACGCCACGCCTTAAACCGATCCGGATGATCACATCACATTAGCTAGATACAGATTTGCGCCGCCCGCGCGGCTAATTCCAATTAGAAATGTAGGTTTTAAAAACCGCCTTCGCCGGCGAAGGCGGAGTCCCTGTTCAGCTTCGCTCACACTTTGTGAGTTCCTGATAAGGCCCTTCAGGTCAGTCCCCAGCCCTGACGGCCCAAGCCGAGGTTCGAGTCTCACAGGAGACGCCCTTGTGCTAGTCAAGGCATTTTATTTAGTTTTAAGTCTCGGCCGAGCTCCCGCTCGCCAACCAGCCCGAGCTGAGCTGTAAAGGCCTCACGGCCAACAGCGAGATCCCACTCCCAAAAAAAAAAAAAAAAATGACGCGGCTCTCGTGCGATGCCACACCATCGCTAACGACCAATCAGCGTCGAGATGTCCACGCGAGTGGCTTGTGATTTGAATTTCGAATCGAGTTTAATGCTTTTTTTTCTCGTTGCCAGCTCGCGAACGCGCGAATTGGCGGGGATATTTAAATTGTGAATTATGTGTGATTTGTTTGAATTTAGAATTTAAAATTGTAACCACAGATAAGCACGCCAATGATTATAGTTTTTTTCGTTTCGGTAATTCGAATTTGGAATTACGTTTTAAAACTATTAAACCTTTTTGTTTAAATTTCCAAGGTACTATACGTAATCTGTGTTTAACTATTTGAATTAGGAATATCACACCTCAAGACAAACAAGCGAATGGCTTGGCCATTTGAATATGTCTATATGAGATTAACATCTAATCTAATATATAAAATTCTCCTGTCACAGTTTTCGTTCCCTTACTCCTCCGAAACGGGTTGACCGATTCTCCTGAAATTTTTTGAGCATATTGAGTAGGTCTGAGAATCGGCCACATTTTAAAAAAAAATTTTTTGCAAAGTGACGTTTGTCGGGATCAGCTAGTTATGAAATAAATATGACCGGACTATTTAAATTTAAGCCATTCCGGGTCCGACAGCCGTCCAGTGCGGTTGTGTTGCGCAGTTGCTCCCGCCATTTGACTTGTCGAGTGGCGTGTTCAATTGTTCAGTGCTAAAGCGCTGGGTGGTTATCAACTCAGAATTTTTTATTCTAGCCCGACTCAAGCTGCACCGAGGTCTCCCCGTCTGCCAGGTCCCTGGCGTTCGAGCGGCATCCGAGCAGCAGTGAAGGACTGCAGTATATGACTAACGCGGGTTTACCTGCGGTCGATCTTCCAACCACCTAACGGTGCCAAACGGTTGGAATCGATTAACGCTTAGGCGGGAGTGTTGTTCGAGGGCAGCACCCGTGCCTTTTTCAAGGCACGTTAACCTCGCCTGCTTCCATCAAGTCCCTGTGTGTGGGCGTAGCCTCTCAGTAGGCATTGCCACGGGGCGTAGGTACTCCAACTGCGCTCTAGCCACCGTCTGCACACACAGGGTCCACTGTTGGACGGGTCCCAGTCGCACATCCGTGGGGGTTCAGCCATCACGACCCCCTCACGGGCTGGTTAGGTCAGCGACACAAAAAGTCTCGTCCGCTATCACCAGCGAAGACTTTACACCTAGGGAATACACAGCTTAGGTACACACACATAGGTTTAGGTACACACTGCCACACTGCGTGCCTTCAGCTACGCAGATGGCAGACGACACACCCCCCCCCGATATAGGATACAAAGATAGGTTGTTGGAGTTTTTCCGACATAGGTTTCCCGACCTAGAGCGGGAATTCAACAAAAACGCGGACTCTCCGCGCTCCCCATCCCCGCAAGACAGGGCCCCCGCGAGGGTCCCCGCGAATCCGACAAAGCCCTCCCCTCCGGCCCCCGCGAAGGCCGCGCGTAAAAATATTCTGGAAAAAATAAACTCGGCCCCCGCGAAGGCCTGTAAAACTCCCGAACCGACTAATGATTCTGAGGCCCCCGCGCAGGCCCCGCGCTCTCTGGACATAAGCAACGGCGGCCAATCAGAGGCCGGGCGACCCGCGTCCGCCATGTCAGTACGTTCCGCGTACTCCACCAGCGCTGAGGCGTCCGCGTCCTCATGCGATTCCGACTCCGACGGTTTTAAAACTGTCAAAAGTCGCAAAAATAAAAAGAGGCGAGCACCCAACTCGCCTCAAGACCCTCCCGCCAAACGCAACACGCATCCGGCTTCCCAGTCGGCTGCGGGTTCAAAGTCCGCGCCCTCTCCCACACCATATCCCACACCCGCGAAACAGGATCGCATCAAAGCCCCTCCCCCCGTCTACGTCCGGGACAAAAGTATTTGGCCCTCCCTGTCTGCCCTGATGGATAAAAAATCCATCACATATAAGGCGAAAACACTGCGCGACAACATCTGCGTGCAAGTGTACGACCCCGCCCACCACCGCTTTCTAACTTCATACCTTCGCACAGAAGGCATAGGAGGCCACACGTTCCCTCTTCCCGAGGAACGTGTTCTCAGAGTTGTGATCCGAGGCATCCCCAAGGAGATCGACTCGTCCATCGTTCAGACGGACCTCATAGAGCAGGGATACCCCGTAAAAGAGGTATTCCGTATGCTAAACCGGACCAACAAACAAGCCTACGACATGGTCCTCGTAGTGCTTGAACTTTCCGCCCATGGGAAGAAAATATTTAACCTGGCCGAGTGCTGTAAGCTCTCGGGCCTAAAGGTGGAAACACCCCTCAAACACTCCTTTACGCGACAGTGTCACCGCTGTCAGCTGTACGGGCACGCGGCGCGCAATTGTTTTGCGCGTGCGCGTTGTGTCAAGTGCCTAGGCGACCACGGGACCGCCGACTGCACTCGGACACTGCCATGCGCTGAGCCGCCTTCCTGCGTGCTTTGCGGGCAACAGGGCCACCCCGCGAGTTATCGCGGCTGCCCTAGGGCCCCCAAGGCGGGCGGAAAGGCGAGCAGGCGCTCGGCTAGGCCCGGTGCGGACCGGCGGCCCGCGGCCGCAAAGGAAAAATTCGTCCCCGCCCCAGTCCCCGCACAAAACGCGTGGAAGCCCCGGGACGCCCCCGTGGGTCCACCACCTCCTGCAATAACACAGGAGGTATACCCATCCCTCCCAATCCACCCTAGTCCCCCGGTAGAACCCCCAACTACCGAACCGATCCCGATCCCAGCCCTCATGGACATTCCAATGGGAAACTTCGTCCCAACGAAGATTCCAATTGGAAAAAGATGCGAGCGCCCCCCCGCGAAGACCCCCCCCCGCCCCCAAACCACGGCGGTAGCCCAGGAGGCAAAAAGTGCCATGGACCTGGCGATTGGCGTAATTAACGCCATAGATATAGACGCTCTTTTAGCCTTCCAAAGAGCATACACGTCAGCGAGTGTTGACGCAAAATTATATGTGTGCGCGGAGTATGCCGAACTCCTCAGTTCTATTCGGCAATTCGTGAAACCTAACACACCGAAATAGGTACAAACGCGCATAGGCTCAAGCCACATTCATTGTCCTTAGTGACATTTAACGCCAACGGACTCAAGCGGCAGTTCGATTTGGTTCAGGTTTTTCTCTCCCACCGCGAAATAGACATTTTTCTAGTTCAGGAATCATTTCTTAAGCCCAGCGTTCGCACTCCTCGATTCGCGAATTACGTCGCAGTTCGCAACGATCGAACTGACTCACGATTAGGCGGTACCATCCTGTATTATAGACGAGCACTGCACTGCGCGCCGCTCGATCCCCCGCCTCTAGCTAATATCGAATGCTCAGCCGTCCGCGTGGCAATGTCCGGCCATCAGCCAATAATAGTAGTCTCGGCCTACCTATCACCCAGTAGGACAGTTCTCGAGAGCGATCTCAAAGCTCTGTTTGGAATGGGGCCCTCGGTAGTAATACTCGGGGACCTCAACTGCAAACACGAGAACTGGAATAGCGCCAAAAATAATCCTAATGGATTAGCTCTCAACAGGCTCGTTGACGTACTCAACTTCAACGTCCTGGGCCCCATCCAGCCCACGCGTCAAGCCGTAGGACCAATGGGCCTTCTCTCAACCGATGTCTTGGACGTAGCGGCTCTGCGAAACGTAGCACTCCAGCTGCGGAGCGTAGAGGTGCTACACGAATTAGACTCTGACCACTTCCCGGTCCACTACGAACTCGGACCACCGGACACCTTTGAGAGGAGGCTCAAACCCATCCTCGACTTGCAAAAGCTAAGCGAGGCCCTCAAGCCCGTGGACGCTGCCGACCTCAACAGCATTCCCGACACTCTCGTCTCTGCCGACCAAGCGCTGGCCGCTATCTCCTCGGTCACCAGACACATTCAGTCCAAGGTTGCCGAAGCGTCCCGGATGATTCCAGATGAGTTTACTCAACGCTGGGAGCTTCCGCCAGACGCTAGGCGACTGTTGACCGAGAAGAATGCGGCCACGCGCGCGTTCGGCAAGGCGCCGACGCCTGACAATCGCAGAGCACTACGCGCGGTGCAGCGCGCAGTCAAAGAACGAATTCGCGAACTTCGAAACGAACGCTGGGATCGCTTCACTAGCGAACTAACCCCCTCGCACACGGCCTATTGGTCTTTAGCAAAATCCCGCAAAATAGACACGTTCACCTCTATGCCGCCTCTCAAGCGGCCAAACATGCCCGACGCGTTTGACGACGACGAAAAAGCCGAGTGCTTGGCAGTCAAACTCGAAGAGCAGTGCACCCCCAACCTAGAGCACTCTGACACAACGCATGTTGAGCAGGTGAACCGCGAAGTGGAACGAATAGTCTCCATGCCCCTTCCGAACGACCCACTCCCTAAAACATCGGTAGACGAAATCAAAGCCCTTATTAGAGACTCGCGCCCTCGGAAATCGCCAGGTCTAGACGGAATCTCAAATAAAGTGATTAGATGCCTCCCGCCCCACCTGATATGCCTTCTAGTAGCCATTTTCAACTGCCTCCTTGAAAACTGCACCTTCCCGGCGCAGTGGAAAGAGGCAATTGTGATAGGCATTCACAAACCAGGCAAGCCCCGTAACGACCCATCTAGTTACCGCCCCATAAGTCTTCTCAACACGCTGAGTAAGCTGTATGAGAAAGTAGTCAAAATACGCCTCTCCGACTACGCATACGAAAACGGCCTTATTCCCGACGAGCAGTTTGGATTCAGACCAGCCCACTCTTGCGTCCACCAAGTCCACCGAATCACGGAGCACGTCCTCTCTGGACTCTGCACCGTGAAACGCCAAACGCCCACGGGGGCCCTCTTCTTCGATATAGCGAAGGCGTTCGACAAGGTCTGGCACAACGGCTTGATTTACAAGCTTTATCACCTCCAAGTGCCTCTAAGACTAATTCGTATTGTACACGATTTCTTGTCCGAGCGCTCCTTTCGCTATCGCGTAGAAGGAACCCTCTCCTCTCCAAGACCCATAAAGGCCGGAGTCCCTCAAGGCTCAGTCCTCGCGCCACTCCTATTTTCGCTATTCACTAGCGATATTCCTCGAACCCCTAAAGTAGAGTTAGCTCTTTACGCCGACGACACCGCTCTGTACACTTCCAACAGAGACAGGCGGGTCATCGTAGACCGACTCCAATCCGCAGCCACCACCCTAGGGGAATGGTTTCGGAAATGGGGTATTCATATTAACCCGGAGAAAAGCGGTGCGATCATCTTCACTCGCAATAGCCGGGAAAGTCAATTCTATCAAGAACCGAAAGAGCTAACTCTATTTGGTAAAACCATCCCGTGGCGCAAGACGATTAAATACCTAGGTGTCACATTAGACAGAGGCTTGTCGTTCAACAAGCACACTACCGCAGTTCGGAATAAGGCCGCGTTCGTCCTGTCCCGACTCCACTTCCTTCTCAACAAAAGGAGCCAAATGTCGCTCAGACACAAGGTTACCCTGTACAAAGCATGTGTCCGTCCATGCATGACCTACGCAAGCGTAGTTTTCGCGCATTGCGCTCCCACCAACATCCACAAACTGCAAGCGATCCAAATGCGGTTCATCAGAATAGCAACTGGAGCGCCCATGTATGTGAGAAACGTAGACCTCCACTACGACCTAGAACTCCCTACCATAGCCCAATGGATGAAGGAAGCGTCGACCCGCTACTTTGACAAGGCTAAAAACCATCCCAACCCCTTAGTGCGCAAATACACGTCGTACCCGGTACGCAAGACACAGTACAAAAATAGACAAAAAAGGCCTCGACACGCCCTAATGGATCCGGACGATCCCATTACTGTAGCTAATAACACACTAGATGCCGCCCGCGCGGCCAAACAATCAGATAGGAGAGCTAGGGTTAAAAACCGCCTTCGCCGGCGAAGGCGTGGTCCCTTGTTTCAAGTGTCGCTCACTCCTACAGTGAGCTTCCGTCCAGCCCCTCAGGCTAGTCCCCCCCGTGACAGCCCAAGCCGAGGTCCGAGTCTCACAGGAGACGCCCTTGCGCAAGTCACGGCAAACCAAATTTGTCACGGCTGAGCTAAGCTCGCCAACCAGCCCGAGCTGAGCTGTAAAGGCCTCCTGGCCAACAGCGAGATCCCCCTCCTAAAAAAAAAAAAAAAAAAAAAAAAAAAAAGGGTCCGACAGCCGTCCAGTGCGGTTGTGTTGCGCAGTTGCTCCCGCCATTTGATTAGTCACGTGGCGTGTTCAATTGTTCAGTGCTAAAGCGCTGGGTGGTTATCAACTCAGAATTTTTTATTCTAGCCCGACTCAAGCTGCACCGAGGTCTCCCCGTCTGCCAGGTCCCTGGCGTTCGAGCGGCATCCGAGCAGCAGTGAAGGACTGCAGTATATGATTAACGCGGGTTTACCTGCGGTCGATCTTCCAACCACCTAACGGTGCCAAACGGTTGGAATCGATTAACGCTTAGGCGGGAGTGTTGTTCGAGGGCAGCACCCGTGCCTTTTTCAAGGCACGTTAACCTCGCCTGCTTCCATCAAGTCCCTGTGTGTGGGCGTAGCCTCTCAGTAGGCATTGCCACGGGGCGTAGGTACTCCAACTGCGCTCTAGCCACCGTCTGCACACACAGGGTCCACTGTTGGACGGGTCCCAGTCGCACATCCGTGGGGGTTCAGCCATCACGACCCCCTCACGGGCTGGTTAGGTCAGCGACACAAAAAGTCTCGTCCGCTATCACCAGCGAAGACTTTACACCTAGGGAATACACAGCTTAGGTACACACACATAGGTTTAGGTACACACTGCCACACTGCGTGCCTTCAGCTACGCAGATGGCAGACGACACACCCCCCCCCGATATAGGATACAAAGATAGGTTGTTGGAGTTTTTCAGAAATAGGTTTCCCGACCTAGAGCGGGAATTCAACAAAAACGCGGACTCTCCGCGCTCCCCATCCCCGCAAGACAGAGCCCCCGCGAGGGTCCCCGCGAATACGAAAAAGCCCTCCCCTCCGGCCCCCGCGAAGGCCGCGCGTAAAAATAATATTACTCTGGATAAAATAAACCCGGCCCCCGCGAAGGCCTGTAAAACTCCCGAACCGACTAAGGATTCTGAGGCCCCCGCGCAGGCCCCGCGCTCTCTGGACCTAAGCAACGGCGGCCAATCAGAGGCCGGGCGGCCCGCGTCCGCCATGTCAGTACGTTCCGCGTACTCCACCAGCGCTGAGGCGTCCGCGTCCTCATGCGATTCCGACTCCGACGGTTTTAAAACTGTCAAAAGTCGCAAAAATAAAAAGAGGCGAGCACCCAACTCGCCTCAAGACCCTCCCGCCAAACGCAACACGCATCCGGCTTCCCAGTCGGCTGCGGGTTCAAAGTCCGCGCCCTCTCCCACACCATATCCCACACCCGCGAAACAGGATCGCATCAAAGCCCCTCCCCCCGTCTACGTCCGGGACAAAAGTATTTGGCCCTCCCTGTCCGCCCTGATGGATAAAAAATCCATCACATATAAGGCGAAAACACTGCGCGACAACATCTGCGTGCAAGTGTACGACCCCGCCCACCACCGCTTTCTAACTTCATACCTTCGCACAGAAGGCATAGGAGGCCACACGTTCCCTCTTCCCGAGGAACGTGTTCTCAGAGTTGTGATCCGAAGCATCCCCAAGGAGATCGACTCGTCCATCGTTCAGACGGACCTCATAGAGCAGGGATACCCCGTAAAAGAGGTATTCCGTATGCTAAACCGGACCAACAAACAAGCCTACGACATGGTCCTCGTAGTGCTTGAACTTTCCGCCCATGGGAAGAAAATATTTAACCTGGCCGAGTGCTGTAAGCTCTCGGGCCTAAAGGTGGAAACACCCCTCAAACACTCCTTCACGCGACAGTGTCACCGCTGTCAGCTGTACGGGCACGCGGCGCGCAATTGTTTTGCGCGTGCGCGTTGCGTCAAGTGCCTAGGCGACCACGGGACCGCCGACTGCACTCGGACACTGCCATGCGCTGAGCCGCCTTCCTGCGTGCTTTGCGGGCAACAGGGCCACCCCGCGAGTTATCGCGGCTGCCCTAGGGCCCCCAAGGCGGGTGGAAAGGCGAGCAGGCGCTCGGCTAGGCCCGGTGCGGACCGGCGGCCCGCGGCCGCAAAGGAAAAATTCGTCCCCGCCCCAGCCCCCGCACAAAACGCGTGGAAGCCCCGGGACGCCCCCGTGGGTCCACCACCTCCTGCAATAACACAGGAGGTATACCCATCCCTCCCAATCCACCCTAGTCCCCCGGTAGAACCCCCAACTACCGAACCGATCCCGATCCCAGCCCTCATGGACATTCCAATGGGAAACTTCGTCCCAACGAAGATTCCAATTGGAAAAAGAAGCGAGCGCCCCCCCGCGAAGACCCCCCGCCCCCAAACCACGGCGGTAGCCCAGGAGGCAAAAAGTGCCATGGACCTGGCGATTGGCGTAATTAACGCCATAGATATAGACGCTCTTCTAGCTTTTCAGAGAGCATACACGTCAGCGAGTGTTGACGCAAAATTATATGTGTGCGCGGAGTATGCCGAACTCCTCAGTTCTATTCGGCAATTCGTGAAACCTAACACACCGAAATAGGTACAAACACGCATAGGCTCAAGCCTCATTCATTGTCCTTAGTGACATTTAACGCCAACGGACTCAAGCGGCAGTTCGATTTGGTTCATGATTTTCTCTCCCACCGCGAAATAGACATTTTTCTAGTTCAGGAATCATTTCTTAAGCCCAGCGTTCGCACTCCTAGATTCGCGAATTACGTCGCAGTTCGCAACGACCGAACTGACTCACGATTAGGCGGTACCATCTTGTATTACAGACGAGCACTGCACTGCGCGCCGCTCGATCCCCCGCCTCTAGTCAATATCGAATGCTCAGCCGTCCGCGTGGCAATGTCCGGCCATCAGCCAATAATAGTAGTCTCGGCCTACCTATCACCCAGTAGGACAGTTCTCGAGAGCGATCTCAAAGCTCTGTTTGGAATGGGGCCCTCGGTAGTAATACTCGGGGACCTCAACTGCAAACACGAGAACTGGAATAGCGCCAAAAATAATCCTAATGGATTAGCTCTCAACAGGCTCGTTGACGTACTCAACTTCAACGTCCTGGGCCCTATCCAGCCCACGCGTCAAGCCGTAGGACCAATGGGCCTTCTCTCAACCGATGTCTTGGACGTAGCGGCTCTGCGAAACGTAGCACTCCAGCTGCGGAGCGTAGAGGTGCTACACGAATTAGACTCTGACCACTTCCCGGTCCACTACGAACTCGGACCACCGGACACCTTTGAGAGGAGGCTCAAACCCATCCTCGACTTGCAAAAGCTAAGCGAGGCCCTCAAGCCCGTGGACGCTGCCGACCTCAACAGCATTCCCGACACTCTCGTCTCTGCCGACCAAGCGCTGGCCGCTATCTCCTCGGTCACCAGACACATTCAGTCCAAGGTTGCCGAAGCGTCCCGGATGATTCCAGATGAGTTTACTCAACGCTGGGAGCTTCCGCCAGACGCTAGGCGACTGTTGACCGAGAAGAATGCAGCCACGCGCGCGTTCGGCAAGGCGCCGACGCCTGACAATCGCAGAGCACTACGCGCGGTGCAGCGCGCAGTCAAAGAACGAATTCGCGAACTTCGAAACGAACGCTGGGATCGCTTCACTAGCGAACTAACCCCCTCGCACACGGCCTATTGGTCTTTAGCAAAATCCCGCAAAATAGACACGTTCACCTCTATGCCGCCTCTCAAGCGGCCAAACATGCCCGACGCCTTTGACGACGACGAAAAAGCCGAGTGCTTGGCAGTCAAACTCGAAGAGCAGTGCACCCCCAACCTAGAGCAATCTGACACAACGCATGTTGAGCAGGTGAACCGCGAAGTGGAACGAATAGTCTCCATGCCCCTTCCGAACGATCCACTCCCTAAAACATCGGTAGACGAAATCAAAGCCCTTATTAGAGGCTCGCGCCCTCGGAAATCGCCAGGTCTAGACGGAATCTCAAATAAAGTGATTAGATGCCTCCCGCCCCACCTGATATGCCTTCTAGTAGCCATTTTCAACTGCCTCCTTGAAAACTGCACCTTCCCGGCGCAGTGGAAAGAGGCAATTGTGATAGGCATTCACAAACCAGGCAAGCCCCGTAACGACCCATCTAGTTACCGCCCCATAAGTCTTCTCAACACGCTGAGTAAGCTGTATGAGAAAGTAGTCAAAATACGCCTCTCCGACTACGCATACGAAAACGGCCTTATTCCCGACGAGCAGTTTGGATTCAGACCAGCCCACTCTTGCGTCCACCAAGTCCACCGAATCACGGAGCACGTCCTCTCTGGACTCTGCACCGTGAAACGCCAAACGCCCACGGGGGCCCTCTTCTTCGATATAGCGAAGGCGTTCGACAAGGTCTGGCACAACGGCTTGATTTACAAGCTTTATCACCTCCAAGTGCCTCTAAGACTAATTCGTATTGTACACGATTTCTTGTCCGAGCGCTTCTTTCGCTATCGCGTAGAAGGAACCCTCTCCTCTCCAAGACCCATAAAGGCCGGAGTCCCTCAAGGCTCAGTCCTCGCGCCGCTCCTATTTTCGCTATTCACTAGCGATATTCCTCGAACCCCTAAAGTAGAGTTAGCTCTTTACGCCGACGACACCGCTCTGTACACTTCCAACAGAGACAGGCGGGTCATCGTAGACCGACTCCAATCCGCAGCCACCACCCTAGGGGAATGGTTTCGGAAATGGGGTATTCATATTAACCCGGAGAAAAGCGGTGCGATCATCTTCACTCGCAATAGCCGGGAAAGTCAATTCTATCAAGAACCGAAAGAGCTAACTCTATTTGGTAAAACCATCCCGTGGCGCAAGACGATTAAATACCTAGGTGTCACATTAGACAGAGGCTTGTCGTTCAACAAGCACACTACCGCAGTTCGGAATAAGGCCGCGTTCGTCCTGTCCCGACTCCACTTCCTTCTCAACAAAAGGAGCCAAATGTCGCTCAGACACAAGGTTACCCTGTACAAAGCATGTGTCCGTCCATGCATGACCTACGCAAGCGTAGTTTTCGCGCATTGCGCTCCCACCAACATCCACAAACTGCAAGCGATCCAAATGCGGTTCATCAGAATAGCAACTGGAGCGCCCATGTATGTGAGAAACGTAGACCTCCACTACGACCTAGAACTCCCTACCATAGCCCAATGGATGAAGGAAGCGTCGACCCGCTACTTTGACAAGGCTAAAAACCATCCCAACCCCTTAGTGCGCAAATACACGTCGTACCCGGTACGCAAGACACAGTACAAAAATAGACAAAAAAGGCCTCGACACGCCCTAATGGATCCGGACGATCCCATTACTGTAGCTAATAACACACTAGATGCCGCCCGCGCGGCCAAACAATCAGATAGGAAAGCTAGGGTTAAAAACCGCCTTCGCCGGCGAAGGCGTGGTCCCTTGTTTCAAGTGTCGCTCACTCCTACAGTGAGCTTCCGTCCAGCCCCTCAGGCTAGTCCCCCCCGTGACAGCCCAAGCCGAGGTCCGAGTCTCACAGGAGACGCCCTTGCGCAAGTCACGGCAAACCAAATTTGTCACGGCTGAGCTAAGCTCGCCAACCAGCCCGAGCTGAGCTGTAAAGGCCTCCTGGCCAACAGCGAGATCCCCCTCCAAAAAAAAAAAAAATAAATTTAAGCATTACGTGTGTTTTTTTCTTCGATAAAATCGTACACGAACGAAGATTTCAGATTATGTCACTTGTTAGTCTAAAAAATCGATTGTCAGCTAAATGACGCTATTTTATGTAAATTATTTTATTGTTAATATAATCACGAAACATTTTTACCAAGAAAATATCTCAGCCAAGGTGGTCACGCTTTGGTCATCAAGTTAATTTTAAGCAAATCATAATTATTAATGAGATTTTTACGCCTCGGGTGGCAGTGAAGGTTCCATATAAATTAAAAGTATCATTATTCGCAGTTCGTAACATTCTATATTCAAATTTATAAATTTTTGACATATATATTGTCTATGTGATATTGGATCTGTGAACCCCGATTTTTCCCGCCATTACGCGATCGCCTTTTAAAGAGTTTAAAATATTTTATTTCAACAATTAGTTCGAACCAGTTTCAACCATGTTTTATAGGAGAATGTTTATTTATTGTGTGTGTTGCCTCTGTTTAATAAAAAAAACACTACTACAGCAACGAAAAGGATTTATTCAAATTAAATAATGTATGTAAGAAATTACTGTTGCTAATAATATTTATGGACTTTTTTTTGGTTTGCAATAATGAAAATTATTATTATTTAACTTAATGTGCGGCTATTAATTTATCTTTTCCACATAAAAACGTATCGGTTGTGTACCTACGTTAGTAAATTTTCTTATTCCGGGTTCCAAAATGGACTTAAAAACAAACTCTGGTTAACTAACTGATCTCTCTGATAACTGATATCTGAATCTGATCATTGTGTTACAAATGTAATGTCCTTATCACAAGGGTGATTCTCAAGGTTTTTTTATCGTTCTAATAGTCCATTTAATAATTGGTCTTGTTGATACATTTTTCCTAAAGGTTTAGGATTTGTATTGTCTTAAGGTACGGCCTCGTGGATGCCGTTTTAAATTTCCGGCTACTGAATTGTATGGGGGACTTTGCGGGACATTTAAAATGGGATCACGACCGTCGACGGGCATGCATGTGGCCGTACCCTTAGAGTCATTGCAAATCCTGTCTTGTCAGCCTGAGTATCCACTGAGTGGGTGTATTGATAACTATTTTTTTTAAATGTTATCCTACTTAAGACTAAGTAATTATAAATAAATAAAAAAAATCCTCATTCATATAGGGTACACGTATGAATCGTCAAAGAACTAAATGTTTTGAAAAAAATTACTTTGCGTCAGAATCTATATTAAATAAAAACAAGAAAATATGTTTTAACTAAATCAAATGTTTAATTTACGACTAAAATAACATATTTAGATAACAAATAACAATTAAACTGAACATTCTTAATATTAACCAAATTCTTCATCAAAAAAATAATAAAAAAATTAAATATGTTTATAAATTTGATTTGTTGCAGAACGACCCTATGACGCATTTCGATTGCTTCGCATAAGTTTTTTTTTTGTAATTCACAATGTCTTCGAAGGCCATTTACGAAGTACAGGGAAAGGATCTGATCAACAGGTAATTAATTGGTGTGTGTGGGGTGTGGATTTGTCTTGACATAGATTTATGGTACAGAATAGATGTCGCCTCGCGATGCACTCGGCAATTTGTCGCATGTATAAGTTAATATCTCTTTAGTAAGATACATGGCACCATTTTAAGCAACTTAAATCTAGACTTTAAGCGTCCAATTTGAGATGTGGCAAGAAACTCCCAGTACTCTTTGAAGCAGATGCTGGAGCATATTCATTCCTAAACTTTATCATCGTCAAAATAATCAGATCTAATTTATAAAAAAGCTTGTTTTTAACAACTTTTTTAAACTTTCTTACTGACAGAGTCAACAAATCGTTTGGGACTTTGTAACAGAGGCGTACTCCTTTAAAAGAGCTAAGCATTAATTTAAATTCAATTTTTGTACTATTAAATATTGAGGTTTTAACAATAAAATTGTGTTTTTTTGTATACGCATGCTCTCTCCTCATATTAAGGGTTGCCTGGATGCGACGCCGTCCGTTGCTCTAAATATTTGTTGGACTATTTAAAGTCGTTTACTGATATCTTTCTATTGAATAGTCGCTTTAAGTGTGTAAAACATGGTATGGGAAATATAAAACGGTGGGTACTTTCAATTCTCCAGGCATATACCAGCTGGCACAGCGCTGGTGCCATGTTGGTACGCTGTCTTCGAGCAGGGCACAATTTGGGAGGATGAACTCGGAAGGAATCCGTGGCTTAGCAAAGAAGTGAGTTTTTTTTGTTAAAATTCAAACGGTTACCCCGTTTGAATTTTTTATTGACTACCAAACTGACTAATCGGTTTTAGCGACTATAATTAAATATATTATTATTTTTAAGATACTTAAACTAACTATAGTACAATTTTATGGCGTTATACGGAGATAAGAAACTCAGAACGGAATACAAGCTAAACAAAACAAAGCCATTTTGACGCTTAAGAGAGTTTGTCGTCAAATAGATTGACGTTAAATGGAGTTTACACTGTAACGGAGAAAATAAAGAGTTTACCTTCGCGTCTTTTTCGTTAGTTAAGAAAAGCATACATAATTAAAATAGTACATTCATACAGACATACACCACACTAAGATGTAATAGTATATTCTTAATATGTTCCAAAAAGATATGACACATATATAAAAAAAAACATACAGCATTGACGCGCACACTGTTATCCCGTGATCAAATCCCGTGCGTGTGTATATGTGTGTGTATGTGTCTGATCACCACACCGCACTTCCAGCAACTCGTTGTCAAGCCCGACCAGTTGATCAAGCGTCGTGGCAAATTGGGTCTCGTCGGCGTGAACAAGAATGCGGCTGAAGTGCGCAAATGGATCAGCGAACATTGCGGCAAGGAGCAGCAGGTCGGCGCCGCCGTCGGGAAACTGCGTCGCTTTGTCGTCGAGCCCTTCGTTAAACATACACCGGTGAGTTTACGTTACGCGCTACAGCACATGGGTCCCGGGCCTTGGGATCTTGGGCCGGGGGCCGGGGTTAATTCGTATAGCTTCCTTTGATGTAACTCGGGAAGTTTTTACAGCTTTACCCTAAAGAGTGTGCCATTTCTTAAAAGGCCGGCCGCGCATTCACTAGATCCCTGCAACGTCTATTGTCGGCGACTTCTCCTTTGGCACTGTATATCCTGCTCGTTTACCTCCTCGTCTGTGTTAAAATCCTTCCTTTTTCTTACCCTTATCCTGTCCTTCTCTTCCCATTTTTTCTCCTTTCCAAAAGGCTCCGTAAATCCCGGCATCACACCAGCAACCCTCTTGGCGCTATTTCGTATGGTTGCAGCATTTCTATAGAAACTTGTATTTTTCTGTATACGATTCGATATTTCAGAGCGAAGAGATGTACCTCTGCATCCAATCCGGCCGTAGATCGGACACCATCATGTTCCATCATCAGGGCGGTGTGGATGTTGGCGATGTTGATGCACTGGCCATCAGATTTGAAGTGAGAGTTCCATTATTAATGATGATCATATGATTTTTATTTTATAAACAGGCTCAAACATTAATTATAAAAGTCAGCGGAACGCTTAAGAATAACAACAATAGTTAGAAGAATATGACATTAAAAATTTCAAGTTTAATTTTTGGAAGTTCGTGATATTCGTGACGTAACTACTGAACCGATTTCGATGTAATTTTGTATGGACATAGGGTTGAGAGGTATAAAATTTCCACCAGAACTCCGTGTTTTAAAGGTTGAGATTTTCCAAAATCCTTTTGTATTTAAACCACGCGGACGAAGTCGCGGGAAAAAGCTACTAGTATTTAACATAACCCAAACGGATCTATCGGAGAAAAATTAGGTGTTATAACACCCTGGGAAGATTTAATCCCCCCCTTAAATTTTCCCTGGATATTCGTAAGGAATAATTTATCTTTCAGGTCCCCGTGGACACATTCCCGACTGGGGAGGAAATCGATCGGGTTCTGATGAAGAATGTTCAGTCGCCGGCTGTCAAACGGTAAGGTTTGACTGCTCGAATGTGTCGTTGGCCTATTTAAAATGGGGCTAGCGTCTAATATGTACAAACAAATGTGTTAAGTTAAAATGGTCTCATGGCGTCCAATCTAAGACCCACTTAATTCTAGACCTGTATATCTTTATATGTGATCCGCCCTATAGGTAACATACTTTGTCATAGTATATATTATATCGGCGCAACTACAACAATTAGTATTAAAATAACTGGAATAATTAAATTCTAATTGTTTAAAAACATAAGTTGGACACTTTCATGTTTATTATTTTATTTGTTAAACCTATACAGCTTATTCCAAAAAGCTTACACAACAAAAATGGATCAACAACAAAGCCAAAACAAGGTCAAAACATACAATCGAAAATAGACAACAACAAAAAAAACACGAACAGAAATAAAATTGAATAAAAATATACAAAGAACAAGTGCAGTATATTATGTAAAGAATGAGAATAGAAGTGTGTTTATTACGCTGTGAAATGTCATCGTTATTATTTCGATACGTGGTCTGTGAAATAAACACAAGTGCGGACTTGTCTGCATCATAATAGATGGATGCATTGTGACTCCACTACGGCTAATTGTGAAAATGAAACCTGGCAAATATCAGCGAAGTGTTGTTTTTACGAGTGGTGATGAATTACGAAAACCCTACGGAGACTCTTCTCATTTCAGTATCCTAACCACATTCATACTATCGCTGTACCGCGTGTTCGTCGACCTCTGCTTCACGTATATGGAGATCAACCCGATAGTTGTCACCAACGAGAGGATATACCTGTTGGACATGGCCGCCAAGTTGGATCAGACGGCAGACTTCATGTGCGCCAAGAACTGGGGTGACGTCACGTTCCCCCCACCATTTGGGAGGGATGCCTACCCGGAGGAGGCGCACATCGCCGATCTGGACGCGAAGAGTGGGGCCAGTTTGAAGGTTTGTTTTTGATAGTCATTTTTCAGGGCCAAAATACATACAAATACTATTTACTTAGATTTTTATACAAGAGCGATACAAAACAAGTCCGCTCGTCACAAGCTCTCGATAGTGAATGAACGCTCTTTTTTTTTTTTTTTTGAGTGGGATTCGCTGTTGGCCGTGAGGCCTTTACAGCTCAGCAAAGGGCTGGTTGGTGAGCGGGAGCTCGGCCGAGACTTAAAACTAAATAAAATGCCTTGACTAGCACAAGGGCGTCTCCTGTGAGACTCGAACCTCGGCTTGGGCCGTCAGGGCTGGGGACTGACCTGAAGGGCCTTATCTGGAACTCACAAAGTGTGAGCGAAGCTGAACAGGGACTCCGCCTTCGCCGGCGAAGGTGGTTTTTAAAACCTACATTTCTAATTGGAATTAGCCGCGCGGGCGGCGCAAATCTGTATCGAGCTAATGTGATGTGATCATCCGGATCGGTTTGAAAAATTAAACTTAATTAAACTAAATATTCTTCAAGTGTATCCTGCTGGAGATCGAACCCGGTACCCTCAATTCGGAAGTCTGGTATAATTGGTTTTTTAATATTCCAGTTGACTGTTCTGAACAAATCTGGTCGCATATGGACCATGGTGGCCGGTGGTGGCGCGTCTGTTGTCTATACGGACACGGTGTGCGCGCTGGGCGGTGCCGCCGAGTTGGCCAATTACGGTGAATACTCTGGTGCCCCAACGGAGAGTCAGACAGCTGACTACGCGAAGACAATATTCAGTTTGATGTGCAGGGACAAGCATCCGAATGGCAAGGTAATGTTTGCCTGTATTTTGACTGCTATCAACAGGCATTGTTTTCTATTTCAAGAAATGCCTATTTTACTATAAATAGTATTAGTTTAAGTAACTGGCGCCATCTAGAAAAGCTTTAAGTGCCCCCTCCCCCCCTTGGTAGTAAGAGAAGAGGAAGGAAATGAGAACTGGTAATGTCACCGCTTGGAACACGAGTACAAAAGAATAAATGCTTTGTCACGTAACGCAAGTGTTGCTGGACGTGCCTGTAAATTTACAGCCCCTTTAGATACAGCCTATTTTGCATTCGTTGACTAGCCATACATAAATTTACTGCCTTATGGTACAAAATCTCCGCATTGTCTTTGACCGGCCATAAACAATTTGCAGGTGTTGATTATCGGCGGTGGCATCGCAAACTTCACGAACGTGGCCGACACCTTCCGAGGCATCATCACAGCGATCGAGACGTACAAGGATGCGCTGATACAATACAACATTACATTATTCGTGAGACGTGGTGGACCCAACTATCAGGAGGGACTTAGGTATTCATTTTTTAATTTTATTTCTTTTCAAAGTCAAAGTCAAACAGTCTTATTCATAAAAAGTTATAGCACACTTTAAGTAGAACAAAATTGTATTCGTAAACACATTTTAGCACAAAACAATTCTATAAAGTTATACAGACCCGGAGTCTAGTTTAACAGTGTTATAATTATGGCCGACATCGAACAGCTGATTGTGACGAAGGTCTAAAACAAACCGGATCGAAGGACCATTTGTCTAAGGTTGAATATCGATGTAATAATTATAGATGTCGATACAACTCTGTCGATGTCTCATTATAGTGTACATTTGATATAATAATATGAGACGATAGAGCTTAGAAGAGTAATATATAAAAAAAAGTAAAAAAATAACTTACGTGTTTTCATTGCTTTCCTGCCAATTGTATGATTTAAGCAAAAGATAATAATTATATTTAAATAAAGTAATATAAAATAGAGTTAATTGCTTTTTAATATTTTCAGACAAATGCGTGAAGTTGGTCATCGTCTGCGTATACCCATGTATGTGTTTGGGCCGGAGGCAAACATGACGACCATCGTCGGTTTGGCCCTGGGCCAAGGGCCCATCCCGCCTGACCATCAGTTGGATTACGCACCCAAGCAATTACCTAAACCCCAACCGGCTGTAAGTAATATTTTAATTCTATAGATATTTGTTTTTTTTAACCTAAGTTCTAGAACTACAAAGCTTGTAAAAAATAGTAATAAAAACTTAAACTAATTATGTACCACTGTGCGGTTCGAAGGACCAAACAGCTAAAGATCAATGTATAGGGACTTTCGAGTCCAAATCCATACTAAAATTATAAATGCCAAAGTAAGTGACTCTTTCACGGTTAAACTACTCAACCGATTTCGATAAAATTTAGTATAGCGATAGACTAAACTTTAGGAAAAGATATTGACTTTGTATCGCGAAAAAAGAGGTTGAAATAGGCTACAAAAGTTTGTATAAAATTTTCACCAGATCTCTGCCATTTATAAATAATAGCGGGCAAAAGGTAAATATATTTTGTGGGTTGTCTGGAAGAGATCGCTCAACCGATAAGGCCGCCAACAATGCTCCTACTATGTGTAAATAAACTAAACATGAGAATGCTTACAGCCCGCCCCGAAGATAGAGTTGCCGGAGCTGAGCAATTCGCTCCTGGACTTGGTGTGCTCCCAGGCTACGACCAGGATGGATCTGGGCCAGCAGGTGTCCACCGCTCGGCCGCTGTTCAGCGATCGCACCAAGGCCATCGTTTGGGGCATGCAGAATAGAGCCATACAGGTGTGTACAAATTATATATATATATATCAGCGCAATATTTCAATAAGTCATAGAGATGAGATAGATGTTTGTCTATTGCCACGTGACATTTTCATAAAGTCTTACTGAGTGGTAACACGTGTCTTTCATACAACACGTCGTTAAATTATATATATTGCCATGCAAACTGACACATTGCCGAGTCATACATTGCCATACAAACTGACACATTGCCGAGTCATACATTGCCATAGAAACTGACACATTGCCGAGTCATACATTGCCATACAAACTGACACATTGCCGAGTCATACAATAATTTAAATACTTTTGTAGAATATATCTTTTCTATTATTTATGTATATATGTTATATATGTATATACTTGTATGCGTTGGCGACTTCCAAGCCGTGCCTCGACATGAGGGTCTCTGACACGAAGCGCATGCGCTTGACGCAGTACTCCAGGTTCTCCGCGGGCTGCTTCAGGCTTGGGTGGAGGTGGTCCGACAGGTATAGGTCCAGTTTTGGATCGTCTTTCTCCTGGAATTTTTTTTTATTTCTTGAGAATCACTTTTTTTTTTAATGTACCCGGTGCACGTTGAAAAATCATTTTCAAATTTACCTGATCTCGGTTGAAAATCATTTTCTTGAACACAAAAGTCGGGTTGAGGAATGGGTTCCTTATTTTTTTCACCTCGTCCGACATTAATTGGGACGCGTGGTGGATGCCCCTCAGCCCTGGGGGGAAAAAACCACACAGTTTTTGACGTTTGACACCTTTGACCATATTTTATTTTATTTTATTTTTTATTTCCTAAACCAATAAAAGTTTACACAATAAAAATAGATTTAAAATAAATCCAAAACAAGGTCAAAACATACAATCGAAAATAGAATCCAAGATCAGAAAAAAAACACGAACAGGAAAAAATAAATAAAAAAATATATATACATATGAACAAGTGCAGTATATTATGTAAAGAACGAGCATTTAAGTGTGTGTCTGTGCAATGGTGTTGCTGTGTGAGTGAGTGATCTCAATTTTATCACATTTCTTTTAAACAAAACAAACCTCTTTTCTCCACCCGTTGATTATCCATACATCCTTTCAGATATGACACCTCTATCGACAGCCGCGATCCTTAACAACCGCATACTACTTACGTCCGCCAATTTCCTAACACCACACATGCACAGGCAGGGTGACCTACGCGTCTGGGCATTGGGCAAAACTGGATCATATAACACACCGTACCGTTACCGTGTCTGGCGTGTCTGGCGCGTGTTCACCGAGAGCGCGAACCCAGAACACAAACATGGGCCAAGAGCCAATACACACCACGACATGACGTCGCTGTAATATTCACCAGGGACGTCATGTTCGTTTATTTCTAACCGTCAACATACGAACAGTATCCATATCAGACATGGCTCGTATACCCTCACATGTCCATTGTGAACACGAGAACATCAGACCGTGATAAACTGCTGTTCGCCGGTTCGGGATTTGAGTACATGCAACACGTGAGGGAGAATTATAGGATTTTCTTCGCGTTGCCAAAAGAGGAGGACATTGTCGACTGTTCCAAGTATCTGCCGAAGTTTTGGGGGAAGTTTATATGCATGAAGAATATACATCGGTTTACCGGTGTACAAAATGGCGGGCCTCTGTTGTTAGGCTCGCATATAATTGGGCTCGGATGTTTTGAGATACGCGTGAACGAGGATCGGATTCTTGTGTTCACCGATTTGAGGTATTATGTGAATATGATTAGAAAGGTTGCTGATTTGAAATGGTACCAGTATTATGAGTACGCGTATCCCCAGTGGGGTGTGTACTACAAAAGTTCTGTGTTTGATTCGATATTAGGGAATTATCCACAAATACCGGGTCAATACATACCTTGGTGGAATAGGATTGATCACCTTGGTTAATGTTATTTATTGTTATTACATGGTTAAACTTATTTAACGTGGTTTTTTTAAAAAAATCTCTCTAAAAATAGATGTGTGGCCGATTCTCAATCTTACTCAATATGGCCACAAAATTTCAGCAGAATCGGTTTCGGAGGAGTATGGGAATTGTGACACGTGATTTTTTCATATATTAGATTTAACAGACCTTATAGATCAGAGATAGATAGAGTAAGGGAACAAACATTGTGACACGAGAATTTTATATTAGATTAAACAGACCTTATAGATCAGAGATAGATAGAGTAAGTGAACAAATATTGTGACGCGAGAATTTCATATATTAGATTTAACAGACCTTATAGATCAGAGATAGATAGAGTAAGGGAACAAACATTGTGACATGAGAATTTAATATTAGATTAAACAGACCTTATAGATCAGAGATAGATAGATAGATTAAGGGAACAAACATTGTGACACGAGAACTTTATATATTAGATACTTGTGAGAACGTAAAAATGGTAAATGGATTTAAAAAAAGAAAGACTTAAAAAAAGTTTATTTCATCAACACAATAATTCTTTATATAACTATATATATATTAAGCTATAGCACATTTAAGCCATACGTTCGACGAAGCCTAGTGTGTCAAATATATTGTATTCAATTATATATTGGTGCAAACGCTATATTTTGAACTATCTACGATAGAAAAACAGTTATGTCTGTTACTTGTATGATATGTGTAATGGCTACTCTGCCACAAGGACCAAACTTTTTAAATTTGTTTAAGTTTTGTTCATTATATATATCGGCGCAACTACAACGATTCTTATTAAAATAACTGGAATAATTAAGTTAAGGCATTATTTAATTGTCCTAAAGTTTAGAAACACAAGTTGAACACTTTAAAGTTTATTACGCTGTCAAATGTCATCCTTATTATTTCAAAACGTGGTCTGTGAAAGAGAAACAGCGCGGACTTGTCAGCATCATAAAAGATGGATGCTTTGTGACTGCACGACGGCTAATTGTGAAAATAAAACCTGGCAAATATCAGCGGAGTGTTGTTTTAATAATGAGAATCCTCTAAAGCCTTAGGAAAACCCTACGGAGACACTTCTTTCGTTATATATGTATTGGTCGATTTAATATATTACATTATAAATATTATTACACTTGGAATAAGAATGGATATTTAGTTTGAGTAGCCAATTAATAATTGTTTGTGAAATATTAATTTTCAAAGCTACCGGTGATAATGTAGAATGTCTTTATAAAGACCTACTTGAATAAAGATATATTATTCTTCACACTAAAAATAGTTTGAATAAATTTTATTATTTGAATTATTTTATTTCTTAAACCTATACAGCTTATTCCAAAAAGCTTACACAACAAAAATAGATCAACAACGAAGCCAAAAGAAGGTCAAAACATACAATCGAAAATAGACAACAAAAAAAAAACACGAACAGAAAAAAAATGAATAAATATATATATATACATATATAAAAGTTTTTTTTTATCGAGCCTATGGTAAATAATTATTTGGATAAATATTTATATGTGAAACGGATGGTTTAAAGCTATCACCAATTGTGACGTTGCGTTTCCTCTTCCTGACCTTTGGTGGCTCCTTCTTTGGCCCCTTCATTGGCACCATCTTTTGCTCCTTCTCATATACATCCACCTTTCTTTCCTTGCGTTGGTAATAAAACACCTCCCACGCCAATGTTACCATCGCTAAACCCAGACCGAACAGTGTTGCTATAAACACTCCACCTATAATTAAAAACAAAAAATATTTCGTAGGAAAAACTACCTTACATTTTATAATATAAATTAATTGCGAGCAACTTTGAAGGGTGAAAAAAAATTAACCAAGCCGAGTTTCTTGCTTTTTCTCAGCGTGATCGCATACGACAAGTTGTATTTATTTTAAGCCTCTAAATATATAGTAAAAACGACCACAATAAAATGGCAACCCCAACTTTCTTGTGGTTTCTACGCCGGGTAAACTGAGTTTGACGTTGGGTTTGACGTTGACTTTGACGTTTAGTTTGACGTTGAGTTTGACATTTAGTTTGACGTTGACTTTGACGTTGACGTTGAGTTTGACGTTTAGTTTGACGTTGAGTTTGACGTTTAGTTTGACGTTGAGTTTGACGTTGAGTTTGACGTTGAGTTTGACGTTGAGTTTGACATTGAGTTTGACGTTGACTCTGACGTTGAGTTTGACGTTGAGTTTGACGTTGACTTTGACGTTGAGTTTGACGTTGACTTTGACGTTGACTTTGACGTTTAATTTGACGTTGAGTTTGACGTTGGGTTTGACGTTGACTTTGACGTTTAGTTTGACGTTGAGTTTGACGTTGAGTTTGACGTTTAGTTTGACGTTGAGTTTGACGTTGAGTTTGACGTTTAGTTTGACGTTGAGTTTGACGTTGACTTTGACGTTGACTTTGACGTTTAATTTGATGTTTAGTTTGACGTTGAGTTTGACGTTTAGTTTGACGTTGACTTTGACGTTTAATTTGACGTTGAGTTTGACGTTGAGTTTGACGTTGACTTTGACGTTGACTTTGACGTTTAATTTGACATTTAATTTGACGTTGAGTTTGACGTTGACTTTGACGTTTAGTTTGACGTTGAGTTTGACGTTGACTTTGACGTTTAATTTGACGTTGAGTTTGACGTTTAGTTTGACGTTGACTTTGACGTTGAGTTTGACGTTTAGTTTCACGTTGACTTTGACGTTGACGTTGACTTTGACGTTGACTTTGACGTTGACTTTGACGTCGACTTTGACGTTGACTTTGACGTTGACTTTGACGTTGACTTTGACGTTTAATTTGACGTTGAGTTTGACGTTGACTTTGACGTTGACTTTGACGTTTAGTTTGACGTTGAGTTTGACGTTTAGTTTGACGTTGAATTTGACGTTGAGTTTGACGTTAAGTTTCACGTTGACGTTGACTTTGACGTTGAGTTTGACGTTGACTTTGACGTTGACTTTGACGTTTAATTTGACGTTGAGTTTGACGTTGGGTTTGACGTTGAATTTGACGTTTAGTTTGACGTTGAGTTTGACGTTGAGTTTGACGTTGAGTTTGACGTTTAGTTTGACGTTGAGTTTGACGTTGAGTTTGACGTTGAGTTTGACGTTTAGTTTGACGTTGAGTTTGACGTTGACTTTGACGTTGACTTTGACGTTTAATTTGACGTTTAGTTTGACGTTGAGTTTGACGTTTAGTTTGACGTTGACTTTGACGTTGACTTTGACGTTTAATTTGACGTTGAGTTTGACGTTGAGTTTGACGTTGACTTTGACGTTGACTTTGACGTTGACTTTGACGTTTAATTTGACATTTAATTTGACGTTGAGTTTGACGTTGACTTTGACGTTTAGTTTGACGTTGAGTTTGACGTTGAGTTTGACGTTGACTTTGACGTTTAATTTGACGTTGAGTTTGACGTTGAGTTTGACGTTGAGTTTGACGTTGAGTTTGACGTTGAGTTTGACGTTGACTTTGACGTTGACTTTGACGTTTAGTTTGACGTTGAGTTTGACGTTTAGTTTGACGTTGAATTTGACGTTGAGTTTGACGTTGACTTTGACGTTGACTTTGACGTTTAATTTGACGTTGAGTTTGACGTTGACTTTGACGTTGACTTTGACGTTTAATTTCACGTTGAGTTTGACGTTGAATTTGACGTTTAGTTTGACGTTGAGTTTGACGTTGAGTTTGACGTTGAGTTTGACGTTTAGTTTGACGTTGAGTTTGACGTTGAGTTTGACGTTTAGTTTGACGTTGAGTTTGACGTTGACTTTGACGTTGACTTGGACGTTTAATTTGACGTTTAGTTTGACGTTGAGTTTGACGTTTAGTTTGACGTTGACTTTGACGTTGACTTTGACGTTTAATTTGACGTTGAGTTTGACGTTGACTTTGACGTTTAATTTGACGTTGAGTTTGACGTTGAGTTTGACGTTGACTTTGACGTTGACTTTGACGTTGACTTTGACGTTTAATTTGACATTTAATTTGACGTTGAGTTTGACGTTGACTTTGACGTTTAGTTTGACGTTGAGTTTGACGTTGACTTTGACGTTGACTTTGACGTTTAATTTGACGTTGAGTTTGACGTTGGGTTTGACGTTGACTTTGACGTTTAGTTTGACGTTGAGTTTGACGTTGAGTTTGACGTTGAGTTTGACGTTTAGTTTGACGTTGAGTTTGACGTTGAGTTTGACGTTTAGTTTGACGTTGAGTTTGACGTTGACTTTGACGTTGACTTTGACGTTTAATTTGACGTTTAGTTTGACGTTGAGTTTGACTTTTAGTTTGACGTTTAGTTTGACGTTGACTTTGACGTTTAATTTGACGTTGAGTTTGACGTTGACTTTGACGTTGACTTTGACGTTGACTTTGACGTTGACTTTGACGTTTAATTTGACATTTAATTTGACGTTGACTTTGACGTTGAGTTTGACGTTGACTTTGACGTTGACTTTGACGTTTAATTTGACGTTGAGTTTGACGTTGGGTTTGATCGTCACACTTATGAATCGTCAAAAAAAAACAAAAACTTATAAAAAAATGACTACTAAAACACACACTTTGGTAATTGTCAAAATATTTCGTCACAATCAGCTGTTTGATGTCGGCCATATTCATAACGAAGTTTAAGTAGGGTCCGGACCTCTAGAACATTATTTTTTTTCGAGTGATGTGCTAACCGCCCATGGGCACCTAAGGGCTAAGCTTTATAGAACAGTTTTGCGCTAAAATGCGTTTACGAATATAAATTTTTGACAATCCCAATTAAACTGTGCTATAACTTTTAATTAATAGTACCGAAAATTAAGTTTACGAATAAGCTAGATTTAAATAGATTACGATTAATGTCAGAAAACTAAAAAAATAAATAAAAAGATTTGGTCGCTGTGGCAATTTCCTCGCTGTGTCCTATACGCTGAGCGACAAAAGCACCAGCTCTTGTTTCACATACTTGATTCCTCAATAAGCGACTTGTGCCCCAAGGTCCATGTCCCCAAAGTTAACAATATCAAAGTTGGCGGAATGACTTTAGTACTTTGACCTTTTTTCTGCCTGAAAATCCGATTCTAACCGAATACCGGATTCGTTAAGGCCGAAGTTCGGTTGTGCCGAATGTAAAACGAAGTTCGGCATTCCTACCATTAACAATACGGTAACATGTGTGTCAATGCGACCTCAGAGATCACCTTTCACTTGTAATTTTGTGGCCAACTCGAGGTTTTAATGTTTTATTGTGTAATTTATAACGTCCTAGTTGGTGGCAGAATCAATACTGATTTGATATTGATTTAGTCAATGCTAAAACAGATATCGGTTAGCGTTTTTGGGATTCATAAGGTGATTATTGATTTAAAAAGTAGAGGGGGGTGAAAGAGTGGGGGGTGACATCAAAACACCTTTTTTATTAAATGTTCTTGACACTTGCATCTTATATATTTTTACCAAAAAGTGATTTTTATATCTCATGTGTCGTGTTCTTTTTAACTGTTAAAAATCACTTCTGGTCATTGATATACTCTGTGGCATAGTAATTAATATCTATCTATATATATATAGTCTATGTCATAATCGAAGGATATTTTTTTTGAAATTGGTTTTATTTAGGTTTTTTTTTTTAAATTTGCCTTATATTTATAGATATATACTCTTGTAATGTTTATTTATAGTTTCAATGGTATCTGTTAGCTTAACACTACGTATAGATTCTGGTATGTATGATAAACTATTGTAACGATATAACGGAATGTATATTCAGTCTATAACGATTAAGAATCAGAGAATTCTTAGAGAAGACGTAAAATAATCTGAAATTTAATCAGGGGTACGTAAAAAGTGCAAGAATAGTATGTTTTTAGTTTTGCAAGATAAGATTTGAAAAAAAATATTATGATATATAGATACTACATGTAATATGACTTGCTTATATTTCCATGTCATATATCACTCACACGTACGTGTATTGTTATATAAATTATATTAAATAGGGAGTATTTATATGTAACATTGTATAATTATATATTATGCTTAATTATCGTGTTGTGAGGATTGTAATGACAAATGTATTGTTATCATTTGTAGCAAATTGTTTTGCATACAAATGTGGTTAGCTTAAATTTTGCCCTAAAATAAAAATTTAAGAATTTATAAGCTAAAAAGTATGTTTTTTTCTATACAAACAATTCTTTAATACACAAAACACAAGATACATTAAATTAAGTAAAACAGGGAAAACGAGCTAAGTTAAATCCAATAATATAAATAACCCAATATAAGTCACAAAATTCTTTCGAAGGAGAGATTTTAATATGTTTATTTTATTGGTGCTTTGTTCTGTTTACTGAGGAAATCAGCGGACAATGCGGACTTTAAAGGTAACTCTTTCAAGCTAACATGCATATAATAGAAAAAATATAATTCAATTATTTCTACAGAACACACTTGTTATTGTGAATAATTATATAACTGGAACACTGTCATAAGTAATGTTTTATTATGTATTGCGTCAGAGGTCAGAGGTATCATGAAACTAGGGACGCCTAACTAATAACTATTTTATAACACTAATCAATCGTTCATGTACCAAGCCGAACTTTTTTGCCGGGAACCGAACCTACTGAATGTGTATGTTTTTAAACTGTGGAGATAAATAATATACATGCGTTGTGATTGTGAAAACCTATGCGCGATGAGCGCTATACAACGCTATTAAAAACAAGTTGAGCTGACGCGGCTCTCACACATTCCGGGTCCGACAGCCGTCCAGTGCGGTTGTGTTGCGCAGTTGCTCCCGCCATTTGACTTGTCGAGTGGCGTGTTCAATTGTTCAGTGCTTAAGCGCTGGGTGGTTATCCACTCAGAATTTTTTATTCTAGCCCGACGCAAGCTGCACCGAGGTCTCCCCGTCTGCCAGGTCCCTGGCGTTCGAGCGGCATCCGAGCAGCAGTGAAGTTTATGATTAACGCGGGTTTACCTGCGGTCGATCTTCCAACCACCTAACGGTGCCAAACGGTTGAAATCGATTAACGCTTAGGCGGGAGTGTTGTTCGAGGGCAGCACCCGTGCCTTTTTCAAGGCGCGTTAACCTCGCCTGCTTCCATCAAGTCCCTGTGTGTGGGCGGAGCCTCTCAGTAGGCATTGCCACGGGGCGTAGGTACTCCAACTGCGCTCTAGCCACCGTCTGCACACACAGGGTCCACTGTTGGACGGGTCCCAGTCGCACATCCGTGGGGGTTCAGCCATCACGACCCCCCCACGGGCTGGTTAGGTCAGCGACACAAAAAGTCTCGTCCGCTATCACCAGCGAAGACTTTACACCTAGGGAATACATAGCTTAGGTACTCACACGTAGGTTTAGGTACACACTGCCAAGCTGCGGGCCTTAAGCTTCGCAGATGGCGGACACCGAACGCCCTCCCGACTACGACTATGCAGCGGAAGACGACAGTGAGGTAGAAGACCTCAACGCCGAGCTAGCGCGGCACTACAGGCGGTTCTACGTCTTCGTGCAGCGACGACACCCGGCGACTGTCCGCCTTTGGAACAGCCGGTCTCCCCTGGGATCACGGTCGCCGTCTCCCCCGCGTTCCCCGACCCCAGAGCCAGAGCCAGAACCTATGCAGCTCGGACCTGCATACGCTTCCGCGCAAGCACTCCTCGCGCGCGACTCCCTCCCCCCGGCCCCCGCGCAGGCCTCGCGCAATAGTCAATTGGAATTGTTGGTCCCCGCGAAGACCCAAATAACCGAACCCTCTGCGGCCTCCGCGCAGGCCCCGTGCCCTTCGATCCCCGAAATTCCCTCCGACAGGGAATCGCGAAAAAGCAAAAGAATGCTCGATAGTGACGACGACCAATCAGAGGCCGGGCGCTCAGTCGCCATGTCATGTCAGTCCGCAGCGTCTAATTCAGACACTGACTCCGATTCCGACGGTTTTAAGACCGTACAAAACCGAAAAAACAAAAAGAGGCGTGCTCCCAACACCCCTCTCGGCGGACCCCCTAAACGGAACACGCACCCAGCTTCCCAGCAGGCTGCGGGTTCGAAAACCGCGCCATCTCCCGCCCCTTATCCCAAGCCCGCGAAACAAGATCGCACTAAAGCCCCTCCCCCTGTTTACGTCAGGGACAAATGTATTTGGCCCTCTCTGTCCGCCTTGATGGACAAAAAGTCCATCACATACAAGGCGAAAACACTGCGCGACAACATCTGCGTGCAAGTGTACGACCCCGCCCACCACCGTTTTTTAACCTCGTACCTTCGCTCAGAAGGCATAGGAGGCCACACGTTCCCTCTTCCCGAGGAACGAGTCCTTAGAGTCGTGATCCGAGGCATTCCCAAGGAGATCGACTCTTCTACCGTTCAATCGGATCTAATAAATCAGGGATACCCCGTGAAGGAGGTATTCCGCATGTTACACCGCAGCTCAAAGCAGGAATACGACATGGTTCTTGTCGTCCTAGAGCTTTCAGCGCGCGGCAAAAAGATATTCAACCTCAGTGAGTGTTGTAAACTCTCTGGGCTTAAGGTGGAAACACCTATCAAGCACTCATACACCAGACAGTGTCACCGCTGTCAGTTGTACGGGCACGCGGCGCGCAATTGTTTTGCGCGTGCGCGTTGCGTTAAGTGCCTAGGCGATCACGGGACCGCCGACTGCACACGGACACTGCCATGCGCCGAGTCGCCTTCCTGCGTGCTTTGCGGGCAACAGGGCCACCCCGCGAGTTATCGCGGCTGCCCTAGGGCCCCCAAGGCGAGCGGAAAGGGAAGCAAGCGCGTGCCAAGGTCCGGTGCAGAGAAGCGTCCTCCCGCGCCCCCCAAGGAAACTTACGTCCCAGCCCCCCCTCCCACTATCAACCCGTGGAAAGCTCCACAAAATTCGGCGGAAGTGCCTCCCACTAACCCGCCATTGCCGGCGGAGCCCATAAAACCTATTCCTTCCCTTATGAGTATCCCAATAAGGAAACCCGGCCCTCAGATGCCCCTTCCCCCCGCCACTGCGACGACGCTTACGGCTCACGCCAGCGAAGTCCGCAGTGCGGTGCACCTAGCCCTCAGTGTCATAGACGCTGTAGACATCGACGCCCTGCTAGAGTTTAAACACTCGTACAGTGCGGCTGACAGTGTTGACGCTAAGTTGGGAGTAATTATAGAAAACGCCGGACTCCTTAGTGCAGTCCGGAAGTTTGCTAGGCCATCGTAAGGCCTAGTCGCGACATATTTACACAGGTACGCCACGCCTTAAACCGATCCGGATGATCACATCACATTAGCTAGATACAGATTTGCGCCGCCCGCGCGGCTAATTCCAATTAGAAATGTAGGTTTTAAAAACCGCCTTCGCCGGCGAAGGCGGAGTCCCTGTTCAGCTTCGCTCACACTTTGTGAGTTCCTGATAAGGCCCTTCAGGTCAGTCCCCAGCCCTGACGGCCCAAGCCGAGGTTCGAGTCTCACAGGAGACGCCCTTGTGCTAGTCAAGGCATTTTATTTAGTTTTAAGTCTCGGCCGAGCTCCCGCTCGCCAACCAGCCCGAGCTGAGCTGTAAAGGCCTCACGGCCAACAGCGAGATCCCACTCCCAAAAAAAAAAAAAAAAATGACGCGGCTCTCGTGCGATGCCACACCATCGCTAACGACCAATCAGCGTCGAGATGTCCACGCGAGTGGCTTGTGATTTGAATTTCGAATCGAGTTTAATGCTTTTTTTTCTCGTTGCCAGCTCGCGAACGCGCGAATTGGCGGGGATATTTAAATTGTGAATTATGTGTGATTTGTTTGAATTTAGAATTTAAAATTGTAACCACAGATAAGCACGCCAATGATTATAGTTTTTTTCGTTTCGGTAATTCGAATTTGGAATTACGTTTTAAAACTATTAAACCTTTTTGTTTAAATTTCCAAGGTACTATACGTAATCTGTGTTTAACTATTTGAATTAGGAATATCACACCTCAAGACAAACAAGCGAATGGCTTGGCCATTTGAATATGTCTATATGAGATTAACATCTAATCTAATATATAAAATTCTCCTGTCACAGTTTTCGTTCCCTTACTCCTCCGAAACGGGTTGACCGATTCTCCTGAAATTTTTTGAGCATATTGAGTAGGTCTGAGAATCGGCCACATTTTTAAAAAAAAAATTTTTGCAAAGTGACGTTTGTCGGGATCAGCTAGTTATGAAATAAATATGACCGGACTATTTAAATTTAAGCATTACGTGTGTTTTTTTCTTCGATAAAATCGTACACGAACGAAGATGTCAGATTATGTCACTTGTTAGTCTAAAAAATCGATTGTCAGCTAAATGACGCTATTTTATGTAAATTATTTTATTGTTAATATAATCACGAAACATTTTTACCAAGAAAATATCTCAGCCAAGGTGGTCACGCTTTGGTCATCAAGTTAATTTTAAGCAAATCATAATTATTAATGAGATTTTTACGCCTCGGGTGGCAGTGAAGGTTCCATATAAATTAAAAGTATCATTATTCGCAGTTCGTAACATTCTATATTCAAATTTATAAATTTTTGACATATATATTGTCTATGTGATATTGGATCTGTGAACCCCGATTTTTCCCGCCATTACGCGATCGCCTTTTAAAGAGTTTAAAATATTTTATTCAACAATTAGTTCGAACCAGTTTCAACCATGTTTTATAGGAGAATGTTTATTTATTGTGTGTGTTGCCTCTGTTTAATAAAAAAAACACTACTACAGCAACGAAAAGGATTTATTCAAATTAAATAATGTATGTAAGAAATTACTGTTGCTAATAATATTTATGGACTTTTTTTTGGTTTGCAATAATGAAAATTATTATTATTTAACTTAATGTGCGGCTATTAATTTATCTTTTCCACATAAAAACGTATCGGTTGTGTACCTACGTTAGTAAATTTTCTTATTCCGGGTTCCAAAATGGACTTAAAAACAAACTCTGGTTAACTAACTGATCTCTCTGATAACTGATATCTGAATCTGATCATTGTGTTACAAATGTAATGTCCTTATCACAAGGGTGATTCTCAAGGTTTTTTTATCGTTCTAATAGTCCATTTAATAATAGGTCTTGTTCATACATTTTTCCTAAAGGTTTAGGATTTGTATTGTCTTAAGGTACGGCCTCGTGGATGCCGTTTTAAATTTCCGGCTACTGAATTGTATGGGGGACTTTGCGGGACATTTAAAATGGGATCACGACCGTCGACGGGCATGCATGTGGCCGTACCCTTAGAGTCATTGCAAATCCTGTCTTGTCAGCCTGAGTATCCACTGAGTGGGTGTATTGATAACTATTTTTTTTAAATGTTATCCTACTTAAGACTAAGTAATTATAAATAAATAAAAAAAATCCTCATTCATATAGGGTACACGTATGAATCGTCAAAGAACTAAATGTTTTGAAAAAAATTACTTTGCTTCAGAATCTATATTAAATAAAAACAATAAAATATGTTTTAACTAAATCAAATGTTTAATTTACGACTAAAATAACATATTTAGATAACAAATAACAATTAAACTGAACATTCTTAATATTAACCAAATTCTTCATCAAAAAAATAATAATAAAAATTAAATATGTTTATAAATTTGATTTGTTGCAGAACGACTCAAACGACCCTATGACGCATTTCGATTGCTTCGCATAAGTTTTTTTTTTGTAATTCACAATGTCTTCGAAGGCCATTTACGAAGTACAGGGAAAGGATCTGATCAACAGGTAATTAATTGGTGTGTGTGGGGTGTGGATTTGTCTTGACATAGATTTATGGTACAGAATAGATGTCGCCTCGCGATGCACTCGGCAATTTGTCGCATGTATAAGTTAATATCTCTTTAGTAAGATACATGGCACCATTTTAAGCAACTTAAATCTAGACTTTAAGCGTCCAATTTGAGATGTGGCAAGAAACTCCCAGTACTCTTTGAAGCAGATGCTGGAGCATATTCATTCCTAAACTTTATCATCGTCAAAATAATCAGATCTAATTTATAAAAAAGCTTGTTTTTAACAACTTTTTTAAACTTTCTTACTGACAGAGTCAACAAATCGTTTGGGACTTTGTAACAGAGGCGTACTCCTTTAAAAGAGCTAAGCATTAATTTAAATTCAATTTTTGTACTATTAAATATTGAGGTTTTAACAATAAAATTGTGTTTTTTTGTATACGCATGCTCTCTCCTCATACTAAGGGTTGCCTGGATGCGACGCCGTCCGTTGCTCTAAATATTTGTTGGACTATTTAAAGTCGTTTACTGATATCTTTCTATTGAATAGTCGCTTTAAGTGTGTAAAACATGGTATGGGAAATATAAAACGGTGGGTACTTTCAGTTCTCCAGGCATATACCAGCTGGCACAGCGCTGGTGCCATGTTGGTACGCTGTCTTCGAGCAGGGCACAATTTGGGAGGATGAACTCGGAAGGAATCCGTGGCTTAGCAAAGAAGTGAGTTTTTTTTTGTTAAAATTCAAACGGTTACCCCGTTTGAATTTTTTATTGACTACCAAACTGACTAATCGGTTTTAGCGACTATAATTAAATATATTATTATTTTTAAGATACTTAAACTAACTATAGTACAATTTTATGGCGTTATACGGAGATAAGAAACTCAGAACGGAATACAAGCTAAACAAAACAAAGCCATTTTGACGCTTAAGAGAGTTTGTCGTCAAATAGATTGACGTTAAATGGAGTTTACACTGTAACGGAGAAAATAAAGAGTTTACCTTCGCGTCTTTTTCGTTAGTTAAGAAAAGCATACATAATTAAAATAGTACATTCATACAGACATACACCACACTAAGATGTAATAGTATATTCTTAATATGTTCCAAAAAGATATGACACATATATAAAAAAAAACATACAGCATTGACGCGCACACTGTTATCCCGTGATCAAATCCCGTGCGTGTGTATATGTGTGTGTATGTGTTTGATCACCACACCGCACTTCCAGCAACTCGTTGTCAAGCCCGACCAGTTGATCAAGCGTCGTGGCAAATTGGGTCTCGTCGGCGTGAACAAGAATGCGGCTGAAGTGCGCAAATGGATCAGCGAACATTGCGGCAAGGAGCAGCAGGTCGGCGCCGCCGTCGGGAAACTGCGTCGCTTTGTCGTCGAGCCCTTCGTTAAACATACACCGGTGAGTTTACGTTACGCGCTACAGCACATGGGTCCCGGGCCTTGGGGTCTTGGGCCGGGGGCCGGGGTTAATTCGTATAGCTTCCTTTGATGTAACTCGGGAAGTTTTTACAGCTTTACCCTAAAGAGTGTGCCATTTCTTAAAAGGCCGGCCGCGCATTCACTAGATCCCTGCAACGTCTATTGTCGGCGACTTCTCCTTTGGCACTGTATATCCTGCTCGTTTACCTCCTCGTCTGTGTTAAAATCCTTCCTTTTTCTTACCCTTATCCTGTCCTTCTCTTCCCATTTTTTCTCCTTTCCAAAAGGCTCCGTAAATCCCGGCATCACACCAGCAACCCTCTTGGCGCTATTTCGTATGGTTGCAGCATTTCTATAGAAACTTGTATTTTTCTGTATACGATTCGATATTTCAGAGCGAAGAGATGTACCTCTGCATCCAATCCGGCCGTAGATCGGACACCATCATGTTCCATCATCAGGGCGGTGTGGATGTTGGCGATGTTGATGCACTGGCCATCAGATTTGAAGTGAGAGTTCCATTATTAATGATGATCATATGATTTTTATTTTATAAACAGGCTTAAACATTAATTATAAAAGTCAGCGGAACGCTTAAGAATAACAACAATAGTTAGAAGAATATGACATTAAAAATTTCAAGTTTAATTTTTGGAAGTTCGTGATATTCGTGACGTAACTACTGAACCGATTTCGATGTAATTTTGTATGGACATAGGGTTGAGAGGTATAAAATTTCCACCAGAACTCCGTGTTTTAAAGGTTGAGATTTTCCAAAATCCTTTTGTATTTAAACCACGCGGACGAAGTCGCGGGAAAAAGCTACTAGTATTTAACATAACCCAAACGGATCTATCGGAGAAAAATTAGGTGTTATAACACCCTGGGAAGATTTAATCCCCCCCTTAAATTTTCCCTGGATAATAATACGTAAGGAATAATTTATCTTTCAGGTCCCCGTGGACACATTCCCGACTGGGGAGGAAATCGATCGGGTTCTGATGAAGAATGTTCAGTCGCCGGCTGTCAAACGGTAAGGTTTGACTGCTCGAATGTGTCGTTGGCCTATTTAAAATGGGGCTAGCGTCTAATATGTACAAACAAATGTGTTAAGTTAAAATGGTCTCATGGCGTCCAATCTAAGACCCACTTAATTCTAGACCTGTATATCTTTATATGTGATCCGCCCTATAGGTAACATACTTTGTCATAGTATATATTATATCGGCGCAACTACAACAATTAGTATTAAATTAACTGTAATAATTAAATTCTAATTGTTTAAAAACATAAGTTGGACACTTTCATGTTTATTATTTTATTTGTTAAACCTATACAGCTTATTCCAAAAAGCTTACACAACAAAAATGGATCAACAACAAAGCCAAAACAAGGTCAAAACATACAATCGAAAATAGACAACAACAAAAAAAACACGAACAGAAATAAAATTGAATAAAAATATATATATACAAAGAACAAGTGCAGTATATTATGTAAAGAATGAGAATAGAAGTGTGTTTATTACGCTGTGAAATGTCATCGTTATTATTTCGATACGTGGTCTGTGAAATAAACACAAGTGCGGACTTGTCTGCATCATAATAGATGGATGCATTGTGACTCCACTACGGCTAATTGTGAAAATGAAACCTGGCAAATATCAGCGAAGTGTTGTTTTTACGAGTGGTGATGAATTACGAAAACCCTACGGAGACTCTTCTCATTTCAGTATCCTAACCACATTCATACTATCGCTGTACCGCGTGTTCGTCGACCTCTGCTTCACGTATATGGAGATCAACCCGATAGTTGTCACCAACGAGAGGATATACCTGTTGGACTTCATGTGCGCCAAGAACTGGGGTGACGTCACGTTCCCCCCACCATTTGGGAGGGATGCCTACCCGGAGGAGGCGCACATCGCCGATCTGGACGCGAAGAGTGGGGCCAGTTTGAAGGTTTGTTTTTGATAGTCATTTTTCAGGGCCAAAATACATACAAATACTATTTACTTAGATTTTTATACAAGAGCGATACAAAACAAGTCCGCTCGTCACAAGCTCTCGATAGTGAATGAACGCTCTTTTTTTTTTTTTTTTGAGTGGGATTCGCTGTTGGCCGTGAGGCCTTTACAGCTCAGCAAAGGGCTGGTTGGTGAGCGGGAGCTCGGCCGAGACTTAAAACTAAATAAAATGCCTTGACTAGCACAAGGGCGTCTCCTGTGAGACTCGAACCTCGGCTTGGGCCGTCAGGGCTGGGGACTGACCTGAAGGGCCTTATCTGGAACTCACAAAGTGTGAGCGAAGCTGAACAGGGACTCCGCCTTCGCCGGCGAAGGTGGTTTTTAAAACCTACATTTCTAATTGGAATTAGCCGCGCGGGCGGCGCAAATCTGTATCGAGCTAATGTGATGTGATCATCCGGATCGGTTTAAGGCGTGGCGTACCTTCTCGATAGTGAATGAACGCTCTGTACGAGCTCCGGTATTATATGCTGCGCCCCGACGGTGTAAGAGTTGGTGATAACGTCACTTTTGTGAAAATATATGTTATACCTAAACTCAAAATATCTTTATTCAAGTAGGTATTTATAAAATTGACAGTTTTTACACTACCACCGGTTCGGAAGGTAGTTAGACTCGATAAGTCTTTTAAAATAAACATTCAATACAAAATTATGTTACTTGCATGAAAAATTAAACTTAATTAAACTAAATATTCTTCAAGTGTATCCTGCTGGAGATCGAATCCGGTACCCTCAATTCGGAAGTCTGGTATAATTGGTTTTTTAATATTCCAGTTGACTGTTCTGAACAAATCTGGTCGCATATGGACCATGGTGGCCGGTGGTGGCGCGTCTGTTGTCTATACGGACACGGTGTGCGCGCTGGGCGGTGCCGCCGAGTTGGCCAATTACGGTGAATACTCTGGTGCCCCAACGGAGAGTCAGACAGCTGACTACGCGAAGACAATATTCAGTTTGATGTGCAGGGACAAGCATCCGAATGGCAAGGTAATGTTTGCCTGTATTTTGACTGCTATCAACAGGCATTGTTTTCTATTTCAAGAAATGCCTATTTTACTATAAATAGTATTAGTTTAAGTAACTGGCGCCATCTAGAAAAGCTTTAAGTGCCCCCTCCCCCCCTTGGTAGTAAGAGAAGAGGAAGGAAATGAGAACTGGTAATGTCACCGCTTGGAACACGAGTACAAAAGAATAAATGCTTTGTCACGTAACGCAAGTGTTGCTGGACGTGCCTGTAAATTTACAGCCCCTTTAGATACAGCCTATTTTGCATTCGTTGACTAGCCATACATAAATTTACTGCCTTATGGTACAAAATCTCCGCATTGTCTTTGACCGGCCATAAACAATTTGCAGGTGTTGATAATCGGCGGTGGCATCGCAAACTTCACGAACGTGGCCGACACCTTCCGAGGCATCATCACAGCGATCGAGACGTACAAGGATGCGCTGATACAATACAACATTACATTATTCGTGAGACGTGGTGGACCCAACTATCAGGAGGGACTTAGGTATTCATTTTTTAATTTTATTTCTTTTCAAAGTCAAAGTCAAACAGTCTTATTCATAAAAAGTTATAGCACACTTTAAGTAGAACAAAATTGTATTCGTAAACACATTTTAGCACAAAACAATTCTATAAAGTTATACAGACCCGGAGTCTAGTTTAACAGTGTTATAATTATGGCCGACATCGAACAGCTGATTGTGACGAAGGTCTAAAACAAACCGGATCGAAGGACCATTTGTCTAAGGTTGAATATCGATGTAATAATTATAGATGTCGATACAACTCTGTCGATGTCTCATTATAGTGTACATTTGATATAATAATATGAGACGATAGAGCTTAGAAGAGTAATATATAAAAAAAAGTAAAAAAATAACTTACGTGTTTTCATTGCTTTCCTGCCAATTGTATGATTTAAGCAAAAGATAATAATTATATTTAAATAAAGTAATATAAAATAGAGTTAATTGCTTTTTAATATTTTCAGACAAATGCGTGAAGTTGGTCATCGTCTGCGTATACCCATGTATGTGTTTGGGCCGGAGGCAAACATGACGACCATCGTCGGTTTGGCCCTGGGCCAAGGGCCCATCCCGCCTGACCATCAGTTGGATTACGCACCCAAGCAATTACCTAAACCCCAACCGGCTGTAAGTAATATTTTAATTCTATAGATATTTGTTTTTTTTAACCTAAGTTCTAGAACTACAAAGCTTGTAAAAAATAGTAATAAAAACTTAAACTAATTATGTACCACTGTGCGGTTCGAAGGACCAAACAGCTAAAGATCAATGTATAGGGACTTTCGAGTCCAAATCCATACTAAAATTATAAATGCCAAAGTAAGTGACTCTTTCACGGTTAAACTACTCAACCGATTTCGATAAAATTTAGTATAGCGATAGACTAAACTTTAGGAAAAGATATTGACTTTGTATCGCGAAAAAAGAGGTTGAAATAGGCTACAAAAGTTTGTATAAAATTTTCACCAGATCTCTGCCATTTATAAATAATAGCGGGCAAAAGGTAAATATATTTTGTGGGTTGTCTGGAAGAGATCGCTCAACCGATAAGGCCGCCAACAATGCTCCTACTATGTGTAAATAAACTAAACATGAGAATGCTTACAGCCCGCCCCGAAGATAGAGTTGCCGGAGCTGAGCAATTCGCTCCTGGACTTGGTGTGCTCCCAGGCTACGACCAGGATGGATCTGGGCCAGCAGGTGTCCACCGCTCGGCCGCTGTTCAGCGATCGCACCAAGGCCATCGTTTGGGGCATGCAGAATAGAGCCATACAGGTGTGTACAAATTATATATATATATATCAGCGCAAATATAACAATTAGTCTTTAAGTCGGTGGTGGTTAAACTGCGAAGTAGCCTTGGCTGCGACACTTTATTGGCTGCAATTTTTGGTTAAAACAAATGTGATCCTGACGAAAAGTTAAATAGAAGTTTGATTGGAATTGGAGGTAATCCTGAACCGATATTTCCGAGCATTTGAGCCCAGAAAGGAAAAGTCTCCAAGCTGGCTACCAGGATAAAGTGTAGAGTGTTAGGCATTAAGTTCACCTGGATAAGGAGCATTTGAATAACCTTCGGTTATGATGAGCTCTATGAAGTCACGTCAAACACCAAAGTTTTCACCATTTACAACCAGAATGTGAGGTGGTTAAGAAGAAGGACCAACGAGCTTTATCTCAGTAGCGTTATGGTTACTACCAGACGTTTGATGCACTTAGACTCTGATGCTGAAGATTTGTGGATTATCCTTAAGCTTACAGTAGAACGGTCGTCGTCAAAATTTAAGTAATGTGTGGGTACACCACACAAATACCCTCTCTCCGGTCGACAAAGAGACAAAGGAGGAGAAGGAAAGAAAAAAGAAGCACAGTGTTATTTTGAAAAAGCTAATCATGCTGTTGCCTCGCTTGAGGATGTCTTAATTTTAGTTAACCTTTAAAAGACTTAGGAAGAAATTGGAGAAAAATGCAAATACTGAGAAATTCTGGCTGAAAGAACAAAGAAATTCTTTTGATAATTTAAAGCAAGTTTACTATATATATATATATAATTACAAAAATACAATCGTTGGGGTATTATGATGTCCGTGACAAAACTCGGGTGATAGCTGATGCAAGCCCAGTCGGATTGGGTGCTATCCTTGTCCAAATTGATGGACATGGACCACGCATGATTGCTTTTGGGTATCAAACCCTTACTGATTGTGAGCGAAGATATAGCCAAACCGAGAAGGAGGCTTTGGCATATTTCTATTTGGTAAGGAATTTGACCTTGTCACGGATCACAAACTACTGGAGGTTCTATTTGAAAAGAAAACCAAACCATGTGCACGATATCGAAGCCAGGCTAAAGTAATATCGCTGACCCGTTGTCACGTCTTTGTAAATTGAACAACCATTCGGATGATGAAGATACGCAGGTGTCAGGTCAGGGTACCTTTGCGCGACCTCGGCCAATATCAATGAGCGATATTATAAATGCATCTGAGACTGATAGGGAAATTTCCACTGCCCACTCAGCCCACTCACACAGTAGGTCGAAGGTACGCTGCACGGCATCCTGTGCAGCTTCAAGGTCTTTGTCCGCAACCACGATACATGTGTCGTCTGCAAATTGGTATAGGGAGGACTCCCCTATAGCCTTGTGCATATCATTGCTGTACAATAGATATTCTGTAGGCCCGAGGACAGAGCCTTGCGCCGTGGCCTGTTCTGTTTGGAGGAAAGGGATCTATCCAAATAACTGGGACGACTCCGTGAGAAGCTGTAATTTTTTTTTGTAAAGCCGTGCATTGTTGCCATGAAGGGTCGATTGAGGTCGAAGGTCTGGTGGCCACGCATCGACAAGGATGCAGACCTTTGCATGATTGTGCTTTGGTGGCTTTACCTAGCCCACCAGTGCCTATGAAGAGGCAAGAACTGCCTTTGGGACCATGGATAGATCCATCTAATGAATACCTTCTGGTTGTAATTGATTATAACAGTAGATATAAAGAAATAAAAGTGACCAAAACTATCTCAAGCGCCCAGATTATAAAAATTTTGAAGGAAATCTTTAGCAGGGTTTCCTGTTTCTATAACAGCCGATAACGAGAAACAGTTTGTAAGTGAAGAGTTCCGCGGATACTGTAGAGAATGCAATATTCGACTTTACAACACCGTCCCATATTGGCCATAGATGAACGGGGAAGTCGAACGACAGAATTGGGATATTTTAAAACGATTGCGTATCAATCAAGCAGAACGGAGAGACATGAAAGATTCTTATACGAATATTTGATGATGTACAATAGTACACCTCACACGGTGACTGGTCGAACACCATCAGAACTGTTTTTCCAACGACAAAATAGGGACAAAATTCCTATATTAGAGAATACAAATGAGAAGAAGGAAGATTTGGATGTGAGAGATAGGCACAGCATTCAAAAGGAAGTAGGCAAGGAATATGGGGACTGGAAGCGGAAAGCTATAGAGTCGGAAAGCCATGGACAAAGCCAATCAATTGGCACCAAATTATAACCCGACTCAGTATACCGTGGAAAGCACCAATGCAGGGGATTGTGTAGTAAGGAACGATGATACGGGACAATCTTATCGAAGAAATGTCGTTCCCCTAAAGAAGGTCGAAGGGGAATAAAGCTGTAGTACCGGGAAAAGATGACGATGTAGTTGAAGGAGGTTCAGATAAATTATTAAGTGTGTAGTATTTATTATTTGTTAATTTGGTTCGTATACATATTATTAGTTAAATAAAAATAAAATAAAAATGTGTTATGGAAGGGATGTAACGTATGCGCTTGTTAGCGTTACATATATTTTGTCTAATATTTGTACTATTCTCTATATTAATCAACTATTTAGTACTTATATATCTCATTGCATTATTATATATTATGCTTAATTATCTATTGTCAGGATTATAATACATATATAATAGGCAATATCAACCAAAACACAGTAATCATTGTCATAACAGTTGTATTTACTAAAAGTAACTGTTTAATAATAATTTTACAAAAGTACAATCAAGGAATAACACTAACGTTTATCTCGTTTGCCAATCGGACCCAGAATGGCCGCTTACCACAGAAATGACAAAAGCTGTCGAACATTATTCAAAAATGCTTCTAATCAATTCATTTAACCAAAAAGAGGTTCTAATGAATTTATTTCACAATATATATATAATATATATAACATCGTCATACTATATGTAACATCAGTATTAACCATATATGTTACAGTTCATATAACACGCTCATTCGCTGTCTCATTCACCCATACAGACAATCACTGTCTCGTTCGCACCGCGTCAGTTATACCAATGGGGTGAGTAGACTTGTTGGTAGTCTGTCCATTGAGTCCGTTGGTAATATGTATACATAATGATTTTAGTAAGTCTGTTAAAAATAGCCAAATCTTCTAAGCTTAACTGTCATAGAGCAAATTATTCTGTAATTAATGATCATTTGCAATGCGTCAATTGGCGAAACACGCTACCTGTTAATGGAGACATTGATGATATGGTTTCAGCGTTTTTTAACGAGATTGATAATATTGTTAAAGCTCACGTTCCTCGCACGAATATTTCGAATTCAAATTATCCACCGTGGTTTGATAAACTCATCATTAAATTACTTAAAGAGAAAGATAAAATTTGGAAAAAGTTTAGGAAATTTGGGAATCCCCGCGATGGTTTTGAGTTTTAGTTACTTCGTGCACGTTGCGATAAGTTAATCGGCATTAAATACAAAACGTACATAAATAGTGTGGAAAATGATGTAACTAAAAATATAAAATATTTTTGGAAATTCATTAAACGTCAAAGGAAAGAATCACATACAATACCGTAGGAAATGTATCGAGAAAGTAATAAAGCCACATAAATTTTGCTAATTTATTCGCGACATAGTTTAGTTCAGTGTTTGGTAGTGATATTTGCTCAATAATGTGCCATGTTGGATTTACTGAAAAGGATATAGAAAACAAAATCTAAGCGTTCTATAGGGTGCGGTCTTGATGGTATTCCACCTATTTTTATTATAAGCTGCTTCTCTTCTTTAACAGTACCTCTTAGCTTAATTTTTAATAAGTCATTAGGACTAGGCAAATTTTCTACATCGTGGATAATAGCAAGGATCATACGTGTATTTAAAAAGGGCAAGAAAAATATTGTTGCGAACTACAGAGCGATTTCTATTTTAAAGACTTTTAAGTGGGAGTGCCATGCTGTTACTTAGAGTTTCAGTCGGCCGGAGAAATACCACTCTCTCACAGAAAACCGGCGTGAAGTGATGCAATTGGACTTTGTTCATTTTGTACTCGCGTTTCGTTCGGTGAGTGAGATCTTCCGGTGACCATCTTTTTCCCCTTCCCTCGTCCCTCTCCCCTTTTCTTTAAAGGCCGGCAACGCACTCACGAGCTACCAGCCGCGTGAGTGTCTATGGGCGGTGGCTTCACCTTTATGGTGAGCCGCCTGCTCGTTTGCCCCCTCTTCTATAAAAAAAAAAAAAAGTTTTTTGAATCACTTCTGTGCCCTATACTGAAATCCCATAGTAGAGTTTTTATGGATGCTACTCAGCGTGGTTACTGTACCAAAAGATCTACTGATACCAATCTATTTGAGTATGTAAATTTATTGGCTAATTCCTTGGATAATAGAAAAGAGATCGACACCATTTATATGGACTTTTCTAGTGCTTTCGACAAAGTGAATCATAACGTGCTACTGAAGAAGGTAGTTCGCATATACGGTATCGGTGGGGTAATATTGAAATGGCTTAGCTCATACCGAACACAGAGAACTCAGTATGTAGCAGTTGGTGGTGCGGTATCGCGATCCTATATCCACCTCAGGAGTTCCACAAGGTTCTCATCTGGGACCTGTTCTATTTACCTTGTTCATGAATGATGTAGGATTGGCTCTTTAACACAGCGATTTGTCTTTATATGCGGATGACATGAAAATCTTTAAAGAAATAAATAGCGCGCGAGATGTGGAAATGCTGCAAAGCGACATTTCTAACATAGAAAGATGGTGTAGTCACAATGGGATGGTTTTAAATACAACTAAATGCTAGCACATCACATTTACTAAAAAAAAAATACCCTTTCCCTCTAAATACGCTTTAAACGGGGGACCTTTGCGGCACGTCAAAGAGATAAGGGATCTGGGAGTTGTGCTCGATTGTAATTTAACATTTATACCCCACATCAATGAAATAATTGGGAGGGCATTTAGAATGCTTGGTTTCATAAAGCGTTCTACTAAATCATTTATTAATTCGTTGGTTCGTTCTGTTTTGGAATTCGGTAGTATTGCTTGGGACCCCATATATTCTGTCCATGAGCAGAGAATAGAGCGAATCAACCGGCATTTCACGAAACATCTGTGCAGTTTGAATAATAACATTAGCTGTAAGTCCGTTTATGAACAAAGACTGGACTTCTTTCATCTACAAACTCTTCGCAGTATTTAAACTCATTAACGGTACCATGGATATGCCAAGTATTTTGAAAAAAGTCGTTTTTTTAATAAATAGAAGCACTAGAGAACGATGTAATCTTTTTTATACCGAGGACAAACGTAGGTTGTCATCGATGAACTGTGTTCTGAGGACAAGCGACGCTGATCCATTTAGTGATTGTCTCTATGTCCTCAGACGTAAATTGTTGCAGACCTTGTTTCGCCAATAGACTCCAATTTAAGAAAGTTCATTTATTGTTTAATTTCTGTGTGTAGAGTTTTCTTTATTTTTTGTTTTATAGATGATTGTTTAGTTGTTTTTTAAAATTGTTCATTGTATACCTGTAATGTCTTGTGTGTGTTTTTTTTGTAATTTGGTTCGGGTTGTGTTTGTATGTGTGTTGTTGGTGTGCCTTATTCAATAAATAAATATAATGTATATTCCATGTAACGTCAATCGATTTCACGACACAAACGAAATTAATTGGTTATGGTTGGTGTAACTTGTATTCCATAGAGTGATTTTTTTCTGTACATCTAACGCCCCTTCAGTGTCGTTATATAGAGTTTACACTATATATTTCGTTTATTAATGTTTTTTTGCCATTTTTTTCATTGATAATTTAAATTAATCTCTGATTTATAACTTTGCACTGACAGACAAAATGTTATTAAAAAAAAAACTAAAGTCTGCAACCTACACACAGTAGTTTAACAGATGTGTTGTCGGTACTTATAAAGTACCCACTTTTATATTTAAAAAAAATCGCAATGTTTTCCCTACCAGCACTGTATTACTTATCTAACTTTTTTTAATATATAAAATAGTCTCTTATTAAACTGTTAAATCTTTTTTTTTCAGGGAATGTTAGACTTTGACTACATATCGCGACGCGCGGAGCCGTCTGTCGTGGCCATTGTCTACCCATTCACAGCTGACCACAAGCAGAAATACTACTTCGGAAATAAGGAGGTTTTCATACCAGGTAATATTTATTTTAATATCAAAAAAATATTCATACAAGTAACTAAGGTACACTTATGAATCGTCAGCAAAATCAATTTCGACTCTACATTGCCAGTTCACAAATCAAGAGCGTAGAGCGGAAGAGAAGAACAATCCTTTCACGGTCATCCCTCTATCGTCAAAGACATTGAGAATTCATATCAAGTCGAGGCTTAGTAGACCTCTGTGGCCGTCCGTTTGATTCACGGGATTTTTACTTTTTTTTTTAGAAATAAATTTGGTGAGAAAAGCACTTTTAGATGAAGCATTTTATAAATTGTCCGATTATTTTGATGATAAAAAAGTTTGGGAATGAATAAGCTCCAGCTCTTAGCTTTAAAAAGTGTACTGGGATCAATTCCAAAATTCGTGCTTCTTCTCAGCTTGGTCGCGTACGAACAGGCTCTGCATAATGCTCCTATGTACCTTAATGAATAAAGATATTTTCAATTTGATTGGCATTTTTATAAACTCAAACTTAAAATATCTTTATTCAAATAGGTCCTTATAAAGACACTTTTGAATCGTCATTAACACTACCATACAGAATGTTTGTTCAACACACCAACAGAAGAAAAAAAACAATAACAGACACATACACACCGATTACATCAAAAATATTTACAAATACTTAAATAAAATACATAAAAAAATGTTTATTTCAATAACATACAGGAACAATATTGAGAATGGGGTCTTACCTAGTATTAACACAAGTAAAACCATTAAAACTAAGACTCAACCTCGCACACTCACACACACAAAAAAACCATTGCACACACTAATACACACCCACACTTAAATGCTCGTTCTTCACATAATATACTCCACTTTTTCATATGTATATACTAGCTTTCCGCCCGCGGCTTCGCCCACGTGTAATTTGGTTAAGTATATAGCGATTTTTAATGATCTCGACAGGGCTTTCTTTCACGGGCTAAAATCTTCTTACAATTGGAATTATACATAGCCTGTGTTACTCAGAGATGATGTAGCTTTACAGGATCGGATGATTCGGGGAAATCGAGGGCAACTTTCAAATTAACTTACAGGCAAATACTATTCTGACAATTTTATATTCTGATAGTCATCTTCTTATGTGGATGATCTGATGATGGAAGGTAAATCTCCTCAGCGGTTAAGAGTTGAAAGAAAATTCTTACGAAGTTATGAGTAGGAAATACGTACTTGTGAGGTTATTAGCTTGACCAAATAATAAAAGGTAAACCTCATTAATGTTATGGATGTAGGTGGAAAAATGGATGCGGACAAACGATAAACGTCTCTTCACTCGTTTCCTTTTACTTGTTTGTATAGGTAGTGTTCACTCAAAATAATCATAGGGTAAAACGTTAATGAAAGTTTGAAGTGCATGGTAGTCATTACACAATGGAGCATCTTAATATCGCGATGGATATATTTGGCCTAAGTAGAAGTTCTTTAAAAAAAACTAAGACTTAAGCTCGCACACTCACTCACACAGCAACACCATTGCACACACTGATACACACTCACACACTAAAATGTTCGTACTTTGTTCCACTTGTTCATGTGTATATTTATTTTTATTTATTTTTTTTCTGTTCGTGTTTTTTTGTTATTCTTTTTTCTGATCTTAGATTATATTTCCGGTTCTATTTTAACCTTATTTTGGCTTTATTTTTAATCTATTTTTATTAAACTTTTTGTGATAAGTTGTATAGGTTTAAGAAATAAAAATAATAATAATAATAATAATTTAGTTAATTTAATTTGAGCAAAATATAATAACAAACAAAATAATGGTGTGTGTGTGTTATGTTTAAATAGTCACACCCCAATACAATTATAAACATTCGACTAAGAATATATTGATACAAAATAAGTAACCGAACCGAAACCTTATTAAGGGCATTATTAAAACACGGAAACTATCAATAGTATTAAAGAACAATATCATTATTATTGGTTCAAAGGGAATTATGAACCCGAGATAGACTGTATGAGTGTTTGAAAATGTGTGAGAGTGTGTACAAACATGTTTGAAATTGTGTGGAGTGTGGATATGTGTTTTTTTTTGCCCGTTAATTTTCCATACACCTTTCGGTGACATTCAAAATTCTCGTCTCTCACCCAGTTTTCTGTGACATGGACGTGGCTATGAGGAAGCATCAGGAAGCCACCGTTCTCGTCAACTTTGCATCGCTGAGGTCCGCCTTCGACAGTACCATGCAGGTAATACATATATATATATATATATATATATATATATATATACTTAGTCTTGCCATAAATATTGTTATAAAGAAAAGCACGATTTTTTTTTTATACGTAACATTTATTCCTTTCATAGTGAGTTAGTTTAATACATCAATATATAACTATTAAAAATATACAATGTTTATTCGAAGTGGTCTCCATTGGCTGCAATACAGTCTTTTAAACGTTGAGGCCAGTTATCAATAGCAGCACGAACTCTTTCTAGAGGAAAATTCTTCACTGCCAACCGAATGGATCGTTTTAGGGACTCCAAATTATCATGGCGTTTAGAGCAAGCCTTACTCTCTAAAACTGACCATAAATCATAATCCAATGGATTTAGGTCAGGACTTGACGACGGCCAGTTTTCAGTGCTGATAAAGTCCGGAACGTTAGTTTTCAACCAAGATTGGGTGGATCGAGCTCTATGACCCGGTGCCGAGTCTTGTTGAAAGCACCATTCTTTGTTATTGAACATGGTGTTAGTTAAAGGCTTAACTACCGTCTCAAGAATGGTATTTTGATAAACTTGTGCCGACGTTTTAATACCTTTTTCACAAAAATATGGCTCAGTCACCCCTTCATAGCTAACACCCCACCAAACCATCACTGAAGTGGGATAATGCCCACGTTGTACTCTGTTTACTAATTGCGAAGCTTCTTTAGAGCTTCCAGCATAAATACGGTCATTTTGTTTATTAAAATACTGCTCAATTGTAAAAATTTTCTCATCCGTAAACAAAATTTTTTTGTGACCACCCTATTCTTCTTTAAATTATCAGTTAAGAAGTGACCAGTACGTCTCTTATAGGCTGCAAGTCCTAAGTCATCTTTTAATATACGCGACATGGTTCTAGGAGCTATCTTCATCTCCCGAGATAAAATCTTTTGCTTACGGACAGGATTTCTTCGAATTCTTTCCCTAACTGCTTTAATCACCTTTTTCACACGAACGGTACGTGGACGGCCAGATCTTTTTCTGTCACAAACAGAGGAGGTATCATTGTACCTATCAATAGCCCGGTAAACAAACATTTGACTAATACCAAGCGGGTGGAGGGTTTTAAAAATTGCACTTTTCTCCATACCTACTTTATGTAAGGCAATCACAGCGATTCGGTTCTCTTTATCACCCCACTCCATTTTAATATAACAAAATATTTAACAATATAATGGCGCGAAAATAAGAAAACACATCAAGCAATCATATAAAAATGACAGATTCCAAATTCAAACGTAATATTTTCTTTTTTTGAATAGTAACAGTATTTATGGCCAGACTAAGTATAAGCTACATTCTGAGGTACTTGAAACTTACAGCAGAGGTAGAAGATTTATTCACTAATGTCCGTCCGGAACGGCTTCGTAAACAATACTAATGTTCTCTTCTATATTTTAATAATTTTTCACCGTATTATTGTGATAGATCGTTCCGTGGAAAGATCTATTGCGTAGTGCGTTTTGTTTATTTGTATTTTATTTTTTATTTCTTAAACCTGTATAGATTTAAAAGCTGTATAGCTTATTACAAAAAGTTTACACAATAAAAATAGATAAAAAAATAAAGCCAAACTAAGGTTAAAACATAGAACCGGAAATAGAATCTAAGATCAGAAAAAACAACAAAAAAAAAACACGAACAGAAAAAATTAATAAAAATTGAAGAGCAGACCAGAGATCATTTAATTCAGACAAAAGTTTGCATGGCTAATATTTCTAAAGGCTTATACCATTGATAATGTTATGATATTTTATGGTAATTATATATGTGAAACTACCTTTCTAACTACTGAAGGTTGGCAAAGCTTGGTAGCATATTCCATATTCCGGTCCATGATTTTTTTTTTGCCAACTTTCCTTTCACCAGCCATCCATTTGCATCAAGCATGCCAAAGAGCATGGCCGATGCATGATACTATGTTGACAGTGCAATGACGTCGTAAATAAAGCTGATGAATATATTGACGTATATTTTTAACCCACACCATTATTCCGACGTGTTATAATGGCCGGCCTATTATTTAATATTCTTTTTATAACACAATTTTCATACGTTCTCATGTTATTGTGTATTTATTTATTTCATTAAATCTGTCCACCAAACATCTCATGTGCTAAATATATTAACAAAACAAGAAACACAAGATAATTCACAAAACAATTATATGGTAACTTTAAACACATAGGAGATAAAACATAAATGCAACCACAATTAAGTTTTTTTTTTATGGTATTTATAATGCCTCCACGAAAGGTGGACCCAGTCGTCCACATTCACAATACTATTAGTAAAGTCGACATAACCTGTTTGCAGGACCGTTAAACGATTTGCATAGACGAGACGTGGTCATATAAAAATGTCTGTTATGTATGTACGTAATAGTTTTGCTCTTCGTTTTGCGATAAATCACGTTATTAACATATATTTTTTTTAAAAAGTGTGACTTTACGTTGTTTTACTGAGCATACATTCCAACACTTCTATATTGGTTATCGTTAAGGGTATTTTGGTTGAAAAGGGCATACTATACCGTAAACGAATATTTAGAGGACAAAGATCCCATTAATGTGTCGGCAATTGGCTCAGCATCGGGACAGTTCAATTCTTGAGTAGCCTCACAATGCTTTAGTTATTTTAATTGTCAGTAACACAATTTTGTATTAATTGTTTATTTTAAAAGAGCAGCTATCGAGTTTCTTGCCGGTATATGCCTTCCGAGCCGGTGGTAGTGTTAATGACGATTCAAAAGTGTCTTTATAAAGACCTACTTGAATAAAGATATTTTGAGTTTGAGTTTATCTTCTGAACAAAACTTATGTCCAACATACGAATGAACAGTGTTATTAGCATGACGTCATACACCATAGCAACCTATCCCAAGAGCACCACATAATCTTACATCCAGCATTGATTACATTGATCCCAGGATCGAGCCAATCAACGCAGAGGATCCGGAAGGCAAGAAGCTCAACGTGTATGTTGGTGGAGGGTCCCTTATTCACCCGAGTGTTGTTTTAACTGCTGCGCACTATGTTGCCGTGCCTAAAGCATTCAAAGTGAGAGCTGGGGAATGGGATACCCAGACCACAAAAGAAATATACCCTTACCGAGACAGGGATGTCACCGAGGTCACTATTCACAAGGACTTTAATAAGAGTAAGTGGTTATTTTATTAATGGCAGAAAATTGGCAAAGTCTTTTCTTTCAGTCTCTTCTCCAACATTGATTCGTTCCAAGTTTTGGGTTAAAAGCGCACAGGGATTGATTATTAAGGAGCCACCTGGCAGTCAGTACTCGTGGTCCAAGTGGTAAGATCCAAAGTATCCAAAGAAAAACCCATATTAGGTACTTTGCCACAGGGTGCAGGTTTTTAAAAAAAATATCGTGTTTTTTGTGTTATTTAAACATAATGGATATAAAAATATGAAAGTTAATCAGAATCCTGAGAACAAGACTATAATGTAATGATTTGAAACACTGACCGAGATTTTATATGGTATATTTTTTTTCCAGACAATCTCTTCTATGACATCGCTCTCCTGTTCCTTGCAAGTCCAATGGAGTATGCGCTTAATGTTGGTGTGGTCTGCCTTCCACCACCAAGGGAACGAACGATGGCTGGAACTCAATGCTTAGCATCCGGATGGGGCAAGGACAAATTCGGTAAAGAGGGACGCTATCAAGTTATTTTGAAAAAGGTCAGTTCACCGACACAACTCTCTCTGTCCACCGACTGTACTGACGTTTTAAGTGATGTTTTACTGACGTTTTAACTGACGTTTTAACTGAGGTTTTACTGACGTTTTAACGGATGTTTTAACTGATATTTTAACTGATGTTTAACTGATATTTTAACTGATGTTTACTAACGTTTTAACTGATGTTTTAACTGACGTTTTAACTGATATTTTACTGACGTTTTAACTGAGGTTTAACTGATATTTTAACTGACGTTTCACTAATGTTTAACTAATATTTTAACTGATGTTTTACCGATGTTTTAACTGATATTTTACTGATGTGTTATGATATTTTTACTGATATTTTGCTGACGTTTTAACTGATATTTTAACTGACGTTTCACTGGTGTTTAACTGATATTTTACTGATGTGTTAACTGATGTTTTACTGATATTTTAACTGACGTTTCACTGATGTGTAACTGATATTTTTACAGATGTTTTACAGACGTTTAAACTGATATTTTACTAATGTTTTAACTGATGTTCTATGACTACTTCAATCCCATCAACTATAGTCTATGCCCATCCCCATTCATAATATTAGTATGAATATAGTAATCCTTATCTCAAAAATGACCGTATTTTCTCTCAGGTGGAGGTACCAGTGGTCGACAGACGCCAATGCCAGACGGCATTACGAAAAACACGATTGGGACATTTCTTTGAGCTACACACGTCGTTCATGTGCGCCGGTGGTGTGAACGGTATGGACACGTGCAAGGGTGATGGTGGATCGCCACTTGTTTGCCCAATACCGGTAAGGGTCTATCTTATTATTATTGCTTTAAACAATAACACAATACAATTATGATAGAAATAAAAACGAGACATTTATTACATCTGTCCCCAAACATCTTATGTGCTAGATATATTAACAAACAATAAACTTATGAGATAATAAAACAAGGTATACATACAAAACAATTATATGGGACCTTGAAACATAATACAAGATATATAATAATACAAACAAGATACAACACACAATATATCTTCTCATGCTCTCAGACGCTTAACTAATTTTCTTCCTATCCGTACCAAAATCCTTCTTTCTCACTCACTTCTTCTACCCATCTTAGACTATGCCGATTCCTGTTACCCCGACGCTTACAAAATCTCTGTATCAGATTCATCTTTGGCCTAAGGAAATTCGACCACATCTCATCCTACCGACAGCAGCTAGGCTGGTTGCCCATACGGCTTCGCAGGGATTCCCACATCCTCCACCTCTTATACACTATCCTCTTCAGTCCTCAAACTCCGTCCTACCTCAAAAATCGTTTCAAATTTATGGGTCCCTACATATCCTCGAAATTCCACCCCACCACTCCTCCTTTTACGGAAACTCCTTCACAGTGTCCGCTATAAAGCTTTGGAACTCACTTCCCGATCCTATTCGATCAGCCTCCTCACTATCATCTTTCAAATCACTTCTTCGTAAACATTTCTTGTCTTCAATATAATTATTTGTAATTCTAGATTTAAATTAGCATATTTTTCGCTTTTCTTATTTTAATGTATGTTGTGTATTCTTTTATCGTGTGGGTTGTCTGGAAGAGATCGCTTATTAGCGATAAGGCCGCCCGTTGCTCTTATATGTTCTTACATCTGTTAATGTCATTTGCTTCTAGTGTTTAAGTGCGATAAAGTGTTAAATAAATAAATAATAATAAATATAAAAATGTAAGCCAAAAATAACAAGAATTTGACTAAGTGAGTGACGAGCATTAAAGTGAGTTTGTGTAGTGTGTGTTCATGTATCTTAAAGTGTTATTTTGTGAAAACTAAACTGAGTCTAAATGGGAGTACTCCAAATGAGATGAAAAAGTGTCGTGGACATTGGAATCCACAAGTAACGGTTAACACACACTTAAATTATATACACACAATATATTATATGTTATTTATTTATTCACACTTTATTGCAATAACACGGTAGAAGCAAAAGACGTTAATAGATGTTAGTACATGTAAGAGCAACGGGCAGCCTTATCCGCTAATGAGCGATCTCTTCCAGACAAACCACGTGATATTAATTATTATCATTTAGATTGTTAGCCTATTGAGGCTCAATTGTTTTTCGTCATTTTCTTCCCTTGGCTTTGGTTTCATTTGTACATGTATAAGAAGCTTCTTTATTTCTGTCAAATGTCTTTAACTTTTTTTTTTTCTTGTGCTGTTCGGTTTGCGTCGATAAATAGTCAAATTGGCGGGAAAAGTGTGGCGCCTTGAGTCCACAGACTAACAGTCACAGTGCATTGCACAGATGACGTTTAAGCAAAAGTTGTTGTATTATAGTGTGCTCTTTCTTTCATTCATGTGGTTCCATTTAAATTTCAGTACGAGAAGGACAGATATATGCAGAGCGGTATCGTCGCGTGGGGTGTTGGTTGTGGCGAGGATGGTACACCAGGTGTATACGTGGACGTGGCCAACCTTCGCAACTGGATCGACGAGAAAATGGCCGGAAAGGGTTTTGACACCAAAATATATACATATTGAGATTGAATAAATAAATTTAGTTATATTGTGTGTGATTTAAGCCATTTTTTTTAGTATTCATTCCCAAACTTTTTCATCGTCAAAATAATCTGACAATTTATAAAATGCTTTTTCTTAAAGCTTGCTTAGTTACTTTTTTACATTTTCTTACTGTCAAAATCAACAAATTGTTTGGGATTTTTAAATGAATTACCAACTTTATGGAGGTCAATAGTGGGAACAGCTTATCCATATTTCTCGTATTGAGGCTATGATAATCGCAATATTTTTGTGCAAATTCATCAAGTTCTCAAGGATTTACTGGCTAGGTATCAAAACTATCCCGAAACATGTGCTTAATATACAAAAATAGGATAATTAAAACATAAAAAAAACAAAACAATTTAAAAATGTATCGTAACCGGTCAAAAAAAGTTCGACACAAACTGTCTACCACGTGCAAAAATGTGTGTGTCTCATATTCACAATACACATTGACACACAGCCGGAGTCGCGGCTTGATCCTAATCGATAGAATCGTTCGTTGCGTTCACCTGTTGCGGTGGGGGGAGGGGAGGCAATTTGAAAATCGAACGATTGTGTTACAAATGTATGCGCGCGCGTAGATTTGCGTGCCTCAATCGCGCCAGTCGATCGCCGGAGTCATATATAAGTTATGTATAAATAGCAAATTATTAATTAGCAAAATATTAATTGTATACTCCCGCCCGCAGATTCGTGTACTTTTTTTTGTAACGCGTTTTGACCAAAAAAGACGTACATTTGTTTTTTGTATGACTGAGTTTAGAAAGCAATAACTTAAACGATAGTTATTTAATCAACCGGCCAACTGATAATATTTATTGCTCTCCCGTCACGACTAACAATTATATATATTTAATCCACAACACAAAATATAGGGAAAGTACAAAACCTATCAAAATAAAAAAAAAATCTTTATTCATATAGTCTGTCCTTAGATATATTTGGCCTAAGTAGAAATATTTGAAAAAAAAAAACTAAGACTCAACCTCGCACACTCACTCACACAGCAACACCATTGCACACACACACTTAAATGCTCGTTCTTCATATAATATACTCCACTTGTTCATATGTATATTTTTAATTTTTTTTTTTTTCGTGTTTCCTTTTATAATTTTTTTTTCTGATCTTAGATTTTATTCCGGTTCTATGTTTTAACCTTATTTTGGCTTTATTTTCAATCTATTTTTATAGTGTAAACTTTTATAGGTTTAGGAAATAAAAAATAAAATAAAATATGGCACACTTATGAATCGTCAAAAAAAAAACAAAAACTTATAAAAAAAATGACTACTAAAACACACACTTTGGTAATTGTCAAAATATTTCGTCACAATCAGCTGTTTGATGTCGGCCATATTCATAACGAAGTTTAAGTAGGGTCCGGACCTCTAGAACATTATTTTTTTTCGAGTGATGTGCTAACCGCCCATGGGCACCTGCTAAGCTTTATAGAACAGTTTTGCGCGTTTACGAATATAAATTTTTGACAATCCCAATTAAACTGTGCTATAACTTTTAATTAATAATACCGAAAATTAAGTTTACGAATAAGCTAGATTTAAATAGATTACGATTAATGTCAGAAAACTAAAAAAATAAATAAAAAGATTTGGTCGCCTTGGCAATTTCCTCGCTGTTGTGTCGTATACGCTGAGCGAGAAAAGCACCAGCTCTTGTTTCACCTACTTGATTCCTCAATAAGCGACTTGTGCCCCAAGGTCCATGTCCCCAAAGTTAACAATATCAAAGTTGGCGGAATGACTTTGGTACTTTGACCCTATTTCTGCCTGAAAATCCCGTAATTTAGTTCCAATATACCGTTCTAACCGAATACCGGATTCGTTAAGGCCGAAGTTCGGTTGTGCCGAATGTAAAACGAAGTTCGGCATTCCTACCATTAACAATACGGTAACATGTGTGTCAATGCGACCTCAGAGATCACCTTTCACTTGTAATTTTGTGGCCAACTCGAGGTTTTAATGTTTTATTGTGTAATTTATAACGTCCCAGTTGTTGGCAGAATCAATACTGATTTGATATTGATTTAGTCACAACTAAAACAGATATCGGTTAGCGTTTTTGGGATTCATAAGGTGATTATTGATTTAAAAAGTAGAGGGGGGTGAACGAGTGGGGGGTGACATCAAAACACCTTTTTTTATTAAATGTCCTGACGCCTGCATCTTATATATTTTTACCAAAAAATGATTTTTATATCTCATGTGTCGTGTTCTTTTTAACTGTTAAAAATCACTTCTGGTCATTGATATACTCTGTGGCATAGTAATTAATATCTATCTATATATATATAGTCTATGTCATAATCGAAGGATATTTTTTTTTAAATTGGTTTTATTTAGGTTTTTTTTTAAATTTGCCTTATATTTATAGATATATACTCTTGTAATGTTTATGTATAGTTTTAATGGTATCTGTTAGCTTAACACTATACGTATGGATTCTGGTATGTATGATAAACTATTGTAACGATATAACGGAATGTATATTCAGTCTATAACGATTAAGAATCAGAGAATTCTTAGAGAAGACGTAAAATAATCTGAAATTTAATCAGGGGTACGTAAAAAGTGCAAGAATAGTATGTTTTTAGTTTTGCAAGATAAGATTTGAAAAAAAATATGATATATAGATACTACATGTAATATGACTTGCTTATATTTCCATGTCATATATCACTCACACGTACGTGTATTGTTATATAAATTATATTAAATAGGGAGTATTTATATGTAACATTGTATAATTATATATTATGCTTAATTATCGTGTTGTGAGGATTGTAATGACAAATGTATTGTTATAATTTGTAGCAAATTGTTTTGCATACAAATGTGGTTAGCTTAAATTTTGCCCTAAAATAAAAATTTAAGAATTTATAAGCTAAAAAGTATGTTTTTTTCTATACAAACAATTCTTTAATACACAAAACACAAGATACATTAAATTAAGTAAAACAGGGAAAACGAGCTAAGTTAAATCCAATAATATAAATAACCCAATATAAGTCACAAAATTCTTTCGAAGGAGAGATTTTAATATGTTTATTTTATTGGTGCTTTGTTCTGTTTACTGAGGAAATTAGCGGACAATGCGGACTTTAAAGGTAACTCTTTCAAGCTAACATGCATATAATAGAAAAAATATAATTCAATTATTTCTACAGAACACACTTGTTATTGTGAATAATTATATAACTGGAACACTGTCATAAGTAATGTTTTATTATGTATTGCGTCAGAGGTCAGAGGTATCATGAAACTAGGGACGCATATCTAGTAACTATTTTATAACACTAATCAATCGTTCATGTACCAAGCCGAACTTTTTTGCCGGGAACCGAACCTACTGAATGTGTATGTTTTTAAACTGTGGAGATAAATAATATACATGCGTTGTGATTGTGAAAACCTATGCGCGATGAGCGCTATACAACGGTATTAAAAACAAGTTGAGCTGACGCGGCTCTCACACATTCCGGGTCCGACAGCCGTCCAGTGCGGTTGTGTTGCGCAGTTGCTCCCGCCATTTGACTTGTCGAGTGGCGTGTTCAATTGTTCAGTGCTTAAGCGCTGGGTGGTTATCCACTCAGAATTTTTTATTCTAGCCCGACGCAAGCTGCACCGAGGTCTCCCCGTCTGCCAGGTCCCTGGCGTTCGAGCGGCATCCGAGCAGCAGTGAAGTTTATGATTAACGCGGGTTTACCTGCGGTCGATCTTCCAACCACCTAACGGTGCCAAACGGTTGAAATCGATTAACGCTTAGGCGGGAGTGTTGTTCGAGGGCAGCACCCGTGCCTTTTTCAAGGCGCGTTAACCTCGCCTGCTTCCATCAAGTCCCTGTGTGTGGGCGGAGCCTCTCAGTAGGCATTGCCACGGGGCGTAGGTACTCCAACTGCGCTCTAGCCACCGTCTGCACACACAGGGTCCACTGTTGGACGGGTCCCAGTCGCACATCCGTGGGGGTTCAGCCATCACGACCCCCCCACGGGCTGGTTAGGTCAGCGACACAAAAAGTCTCGTCCGCTATCACCAGCGAAGACTTTACACCTAGGGAATACATAGCTTAGGTACTCACACGTAGGTTTAGGTACACACTGCCAAGCTGCGGGCCTTAAGCTTCGCAGATGGCGGACACCGAACGCCCTCCCGACTACGACTATGCAGCGGAAGACGACAGTGAGGTAGAAGACCTCAACGCCGAGCTAGCGCGGCACTACAGGCGGTTCTACGTCTTCGTGCAGCGACGACACCCGGCGACTGTCCGCCTTTGGAACAGCCGGTCTCCCCTGGGATCACGGTCGCCGTCTCCCCCGCGTTCCCCGACCCCAGAGCCAGAGCCAGAACCTATGCAGCTCGGACCTGCATACGCTTCCGCGCAAGCACTCCTCGCGCGCGACTCCCTCCCCCCGGCCCCCGCGCAGGCCTCGCGCAATAGTCAATTGGAATTGTTGGTCCCCGCGAAGACCCAAATAACCGAACCCTCTGCGGCCTCCGCGCAGGCCCCGTGCCCTTCGATCCCCGAAATTCCCTCCGACAGGGAATCGCGAAAAAGCAAAAGAATGCTCGATAGTGACGACGACCAATCAGAGGCCGGGCGCTCAGTCGCCATGTCATGTCAGTCCGCAGCGTCTAATTCAGACACTGACTCCGATTCCGACGGTTTTAAGACCGTACAAAACCGAAAAAACAAAAAGAGGCGTGCTCCCAACACCCCTCTCGACCCTCCTCCTAAACGGAACACGCACCCAGCTTCCCAGCAGGCTGCGGGTTCGAAAACCGCGCCATCTCCCGCCCCTTATCCCAAGCCCGCGAAACAAGATCGCACTAAAGCCCCTCCCCCTGTTTACGTCAGGGACAAAAGTATTTGGCCCTCTCTGTCCGCCTTGATGGACAAAAAGTCCATCACATACAAGGCGAAAACACTGCGCGACAACATCTGCGTGCAAGTGTACGACCCCGCCCACCACCGTTTTTTAACCTCGTACCTTCGCTCAGAAGGCATAGGAGGCCACACGTTCCCTCTTCCCGAGGAACGAGTCCTTAGAGTCGTGATCCGAGGCATTCCCAAGGAGATCGACTCTTCTACCGTTCAATCGGATCTAATAAATCAGGGATACCCCGTGAAGGAGGTATTCCGCATGTTACACCGCAGCTCAAAGCAGGAATACGACATGGTTCTTGTCGTCCTAGAGCTTTCAGCGCGCGGCAAAAAGATATTCAACCTCAGTGAGTGTTGTAAACTCTCTGGGCTTAAGGTGGAAACACCTATCAAGCACTCATACACCAGACAGTGTCACCGCTGTCAGTTGTACGGGCACGCGGCGCGCAATTGTTTTGCGCGTGCGCGTTGCGTTAAGTGCCTAGGCGATCACGGGACCGCCGACTGCACACGGACACTGCCATGCACCGAGCCGCCTTCCTGCGTGCTTTGCGGGCAACAGGGCCACCCCGCGAGTTATCGCGGCTGCCCTAGGGCCCCCAAGGCGAGCGGAAAGGGAAGCAAGCGCGTGCCAAGGTCCGGTGCAGAGAAGCGTCCTCCCGCGCCCCCCAAGGAAACTTACGTCCCAGCCCCCCCTCCCACTATCAACCCGTGGAAAGCTCCACAAAATTCGGCGGAAGTGCCTCCCACTAACCCGCCATTGCCGGCGGAGCCCATAAAACCTATTCCTTCCCTTATGAGTATCCCAATAAGGAAACCCGGCCCTCAGATGCCCCTTCCCCCCGCCACTGCGACGACGCTTACGGCTCACGCCAGCGAAGTCCGCAGTGCGGTGCACCTAGCCCTCAGTGTCATAGACGCTGTAGACATCGACGCCCTGCTAGCGTTTAAACACTCGTACAGTGCGGCTGACAGTGTTGACGCTAAGTTGGGAGTAATTATAGAAAACGCCGGACTCCTTAGTGCAGTCCGGAAGTTTGCTAGGCCATCGTAAGGCCTAGTCGCGACATATTTACACAGGTACGCCACGCCTTAAACCGATCCGGATGATCACATCACATTAGCTAGATACAGATTTGCGCCGCCCGCGCGGCTAATTCCAATTAGAAATGTAGGTTTTAAAAACCGCCTTCGCCGGCGAAGGCGGAGTCCCTGTTCAGCTTCGCTCACACTTTGTGAGTTCCTGATAAGGCCCTTCAGGTCAGTCCCCAGCCCTGACGGCCCAAGCCGAGGTTCGAGTCTCACAGGAGACGCCCTTGTGCTAGTCAAGGCATTTTATTTAGTTTTAAGTCTCGGCCGAGCTCCCGCTCGCCAACCAGCCCGAGCTGAGCTGTAAAGGCCTCACGGCCAACAGCGAGATCCCACTCCCAAAAAAAAAAAAAAAAATGACGCGGCTCTCGTGCGATGCCACACCATCGCTAACGACCAATCAGCGTCGAGATGTCCACGCGAGTGGCTTGTGATTTGAATTTCGAATCGAGTTTAATGCTTTTTTTTCTCGTTGCCAGCTCGCGAACGCGCGAATTGGCGGGGATATTTAAATTGTGAATTATGTGTGATTTGTTTGAATTTAGAATTTAAAATTGTAACCACAGATAAGCACGCCAATGATTATAGTTTTTTTCGTTTCGGTAATTCGAATTTGGAATTACGTTTTAAAACTATTAAACCTTTTTGTTTAAATTTCCAAGGTACTATACCTAATCTGTGTTTAACTATTTGAATTAGGAATATCACACCTCAAGACAAACAAGCGAATGGCTTGCCAGTTGAATATGTCTATATGAGATTAACATCTAATCTAATATATAAAATTCTCGTGTCACGGTTTTCGTTCCCTTACTCCTCCGAAACGGGTTGACCGATTCTCCTGAAATTTTTTGAGCATATTGAGTAGGTCTGAGAATCGGCCACATTTTAAAAAAAAAATTTTTGCAAAGTGACGTTTGTCGGGATCAGCTAGTTATGAAATAAATATGACCGGACTATTTAAATTTAAGCATTACGTGTGTTTTTTTCTTCGATAAAATCGTACACGAACGAAGATGTCAGATTATGTCACTTGTTAGTCTAAAAAATCGATTGTCAGCTAAATGACGCTATTTTATGTAAATTATTTTATTGTTAATATAATCACGAAACATTTTTACCAAGAAAATATCTCAGCCAAGGTGGTCACGCTTTGGTCATCAAGTTAATTTTAAGCAAATCATAATTATTAATGAGATTTTTACGCCTCGGGTGGCAGTGAAGGTTCCATATAAATTAAAAGTATCATTATTCGCAGTTCGTAACATTCTATATTCAAATTTATAAATTTTTGACATATATATTGTCTATGTGATATTGGATCTGTGAACCCCGATTTTTCCCGCCATTACGCGATCGCCTTTTAAAGAGTTTAAAATATTTTATTTCAACAATTAGTTCGAACCAGTTTCAACCATGTTTTATAGGAGAATGTTTATTTATTGTGTGTGTTGCCTCTGTTTAATAAAAAAAACACTACTACAGCAACGAAAAGGATTTATTCAAATTAAATAATGTATGTAAGAAATTACTGTTGCTAATAATATTTATGGACTTTTTTTTGGTTTGCAATAATGAAAATTATTATTATTTAACTTAATGTGCGGCTATTAATTTATCTTTTCCACATAAAAACGTATCGGTTGTGTACCTACGTTAGTAAATTTTCTTATTCCGGGTTCCAAAATGGACTTAAAAACAAACTCTGGTTAACTAACTGATCTCTCTGATAACTGATATCTGAATCTGATCATTGTGTTACAAATGTAATGTCCTTATCACAAGGGTGATTCTCAAGGTTTTTTTATCGTTCTAATAGTCCATTTAATAATAGGTCTTGTTCATACATTTTTCATAAAGGTTTAGGATTTGTATTGTCTTAAGGTACGGCCTCGTGGATGCCGTTTTAAATTTCCGGCTACTGAATTGTATGGGGGACTTTGCGGGACATTTAAAATGGGATCACGACCGTCGACGGGCATGCATGTGGCCGTACCCTTAGAGTCATTGCAAATCCTGTCTTGTCAGCCTGAGTATCCACTGAGTGGGTGTATTGATAACTATTTTTTTTAAATGTTATCCTACTTAAGACTAAGTAATTATAAATAAATAAAAAAAATCCTCATTCATATAGGGTACACGTATGAATCGTCAAAGAACTAAATGTTTTGAAAAAAATTACTTTGCGTCAGAATCTATATTAAATAAAAAGAATAAAATATGTTTTAACTAAATCAAATGTTTAATTTACGACTAAAATAACATATTTAGATAACAAATAACAATTAAACTGAACATTCTTAATATTAACCAAATTCTTCATCAAAAAAATAATAATAAAAATTAAATATGTTTATAAATTTGATTTGTTGCAGAACGACCCTATGACGCATTTCGATTGCTTCGCATAAGTTTTTTTTTTGTAATTCACAATGTCTTCGAAGGCCATTTACGAAGTACAGGGAAAGGATCTGATCAACAGGTAATTAATTGGTGTGTGTGGGGTGTGGATTTGTCTTGACATAGATTTATGGTACAGAATAGATGTCGCCTCGCGATGCACTCGGCAATTTGTCGCATGTATAAGTTAATATCTCTTTAGTAAGATACATGGCACCATTTTAAGCAACTTAAATCTAGACTTTAAGCGTCCAATTTGAGATGTGGCAAGAAACTCCCAGTACTCTTTGAAGCAGATGCTGGAGCATATTCATTCCTAAACTTTATCATCGTCAAAATAATCAGATCTAATTTATAAAAAAGCTTGTTTTTAACAACTTTTTTAAACTTTCTTACTGACAGAGTCAACAAATCGTTTGGGACTTTGTAACAGAGGCGTACTCCTTTAAAAGAGCTAAGCATTAATTTAAATTCAATTTTTGTACTATTAAATATTGAGGTTTTAACAATAAAATTGTGTTTTTTTGTATACGCATGCTCTCTCCTCATATTAAGGGTTGCCTGGATGCGACGCCGTCCGTTGCTCTAAATATTTGTTGGACTATTTAAAGTCGTTTACTGATATCTTTCTATTGAATAGTCGCTTTAAGTGTGTAAAACATGGTATGGGAAATATAAAACGGTGGGTACTTTCAATTCTCCAGGCATATACCAGCTGGCACAGCGCTGGTGCCATGTTGGTACGCTGTCTTCGAGCAGGGCACAATTTGGGAGGATGAACTCGGAAGGAATCCGTGGCTTAGCAAAGAAGTGAGTTTTTTTTTGTTAAAATTCAAACGGTTACCCCGTTTGAATTTTTTATTGACTACCAAACTGACTAATCGGTTTTAGCGACTATAATTAAATATATTATTATTTTTAAGATACTTAAACTAACTATAGTACAATTTTATGGCGTTATACGGAGATAAGAAACTCAGAACGGAATACAAGCTAAACAAAACAAAGCCATTTTGACGCTTAAGAGAGTTTGTCGTCAAATAGATTGACGTTAAATGGAGTTTACACTGTAACGGAGAAAATAAAGAGTTTACCTTCGCGTCTTTTTCGTTAGTTAAGAAAAGCATACATAATTAAAATAGTACATTCATACAGACATACACCACACTAAGATGTAATAGTATATTCTTAATATGTTCCAAAAAGATATGACACATATATAAAAAAAAACATACAGCATTGACGCGCACACTGTTATCCCGTGATCAAATCCCGTGCGTGTGTATATGTGTGTGTATGTGTTTGATCACCACACCGCACTTCCAGCAACTCGTTGTCAAGCCCGACCAGTTGATCAAGCGTCGTGGCAAATTGGGTCTCGTCGGCGTGAACAAGAATGCGGCTGAAGTGCGCAAATGGATCAGCGAACATTGCGGCAAGGAGCAGCAGGTCGGCGCCGCCGTCGGGAAACTGCGTCGCTTTGTCGTCGAGCCCTTCGTTAAACATACACCGGTGAGTTTACGTTACGCGCTACAGCACATGGGTCCCGGGCCTTGGGGTCTTGGGCCGGGGGCCGGGGTTAATTCGTATAGCTTCCTTTGATGTAACTCGGGAAGTTTTTACAGCTTTACCCTAAAGAGTGTGCCATTTCTTAAAAGGCCGGCCGCGCATTCACTAGATCCCTGCAACGTCTATTGTCGGCGACTTCTCCTTTGGCACTGTATATCCTGCTCGTTTACCTCCTCGTCTGTGTTAAAATCCTTCCTTTTTCTTACCCTTATCCTGTCCTTCTCTTCCCATTTTTTCTCCTTTCCAAAAGGCTCCGTAAATCCCGGCATCACACCAGCAACCCTCTTGGCGCTATTTCGTATGGTTGCAGCATTTCTATAGAAACTTGTATTTTTCTGTATACGATTCGATATTTCAGAGCGAAGAGATGTACCTCTGCATCCAATCCGGCCGTAGATCGGACACCATCATGTTCCATCATCAGGGCGGTGTGGATGTTGGCGATGTTGATGCACTGGCCATCAGATTTGAAGTGAGAGTTCCATTATTAATGATGATCATATGATTTTTATTTTATAAACAGGCTTAAACATTAATTATAAAAGTCAGCGGAACGCTTAAGAATAACAACAATAGTTAGAAGAATATGACATTAAAAATATCAAGTTTAATTTGAATTAAGTTAAGTTCGTGATATTCGTGACGTAACTACTGAACCGATTTCGATGTAATTTTGTATGGACATAGGGTTGAGAGGTATAAAATTTCCACCAGAACTCCGTGTTTTAAAGGTTGAGATTTTCCAAAATCCTTTTGTATTTAAACCACGCGGACGAAGTCGCGGGAAAAAGCTACTAGTATTTAACATAACCCAAACGGATCTATCGGAGAAAAATTAGGTGTTATAACACCCTGGGAAGATTTAATCCCCCCCTTAAATTTTCCCTGGATAATAATACCTAAGGAATAATTTATCTTTCAGGTCCCCGTGGACACATTCCCGACTGGGGAGGAAATCGATCGGGTTCTGATGAAGAATGTTCAGTCGCCGGCTGTCAAACGGTAAGGTTTGACTGCTCGAATGTGTCGTTGGCCTATTTAAAATGGGGCTAGCGTCTAATATGTACAAACAAATGTGTTAAGTTAAAATGGTCTCATGGCGTCCAATCTAAGACCCACTTAATTCTAGACCTGTATATCTTTATATGTGATCCGCCCTATAGGTAACATACTTTGTCATAGTATATATTATATCGGCGCAACTACAACAATTAGTATTAAATTAACTGTAATAATTAAATTCTAATTGTTTAAAAACATAAGTTGGACACTTTCATGTTTATTATTTTATTTGTTAAACCTATACAGCTTATTCCAAAAAGCTTAAAAATGGATCAACAACAAAGCCAAAACAAGGTCAAAACATACAATCGAAAATAGACAACAACAAAAAAAACACGAACAGAAATAAAATTGAATAAAAATATATATACTTAGTCTTGCCATAAATATTGTTATAAAGAAAAGCACGATTTTTTTTTATACGTAACATTTATTCCTTTCATAGTGAGTTAGTTTAATACATCAATATATAACTATTAAAAATATACAATGTTTATTCGAAGTGGTCTCCATTGGCTGCAATACAGTCTTTTAAACGTTGAGGCCAGTTATCAATAGCAGCACGAACTCTTTCTAGAGGAAAATTCTTCACTGCCAACCGAATGGATCGTTTTAGGGACTCCAAATTATCATGGCGTTTAGAGCAAGCCTTACTCTCTAAAACTGACCATAAATCATAATCCAATGGATTTAGGTCAGGACTTGACGACGGCCAGTTTTCAGTGCTGATAAAGTCCGGAACGTTAGTTTTCAACCAAGATTGGGTGGATCGAGCTCTATGACCCGGTGCCGAGTCTTGTTGAAAGCACCATTCTTTGTTATTGAACATGGTGTTAGTTAAAGGCTTAACTACCGTCTCAAGAATGGTATTTTGATAAACTTGTGCCGACGTTTTAATACCTTTTTCACAAAAATATGGCTCAGTCACCCCTTCATAGCTAACACCCCACCAAACCATCACTGAAGTGGGATAATGCCCACGTTGTACTCTGTTTACTAATTGCGAAGCTTCTTTAGAGCTTCCAGCATAAATACGGTCATTTTGTTTATTAAAATACTGCTCAATTGTAAAAATTTTCTCATCCGTAAACAAAATTTTTTTGTGACCTCCCTTTGCGTACCGCTTAAGTAGTTGTTTGGATTTTACCACCCTATTCTTCTTTAAATTATCAGTTAAGAAGTGACCAGTACGTCTCTTATAGGCTGCAAGACCTAAGTCATCTTTTAATATACGCGACATGGTTCTAGGAGCTATCTTCATCTCCCGAGATAAAATCTTTTGCTTACGGACAGGATTTCTTCGAATTCTTTCCCTAACTGCTTTAATCACCTTTTTCACACGAACGGTACGTGGACGGCCAGATCTTTTTCTGTCACAAACAGAGGAGGTATCATTGTACCTATCAATAGCCCGGTAAACAAACATTTGACTAATACCAAGCGGGTGGAGGGTTTTAAAAATTGCACTTTTCTCCATACCTACTTTATGTAAGGCAATCACAGCGATTCGGTTCTCTTTATCACCCCACTCCATTTTAATATAACAAAATATTTAACAATATAATGGCGCGAAAATAAGAAAACACATCAAGCAATCATATAAAAATGACAGATTCCAAATTCAAACGTAATATTTTCTTTTTTTGAATAGTAACAGTATTTATGGCCAGACTAAGTATACAAAGAACAAGTGCAGTATATTATGTAAAGAATGAGAATAGAAGTGTGTTTATTACGCTGTGAAATGTCATCGTTATTATTTCGATACGTGGTCTGTGAAATAAACACAAGTGCGGACTTGTCTGCATCATAATAGATGGATGCATTGTGACTCCACTACGGCTAATTGTGAAAATGAAACCTGGCAAATATCAGCGAAGTGTTGTTTTTACGAGTGGTGATGAATTACGAAAACCCTACGGAGACTCTTCTCATTTCAGTATCCTAACCACATTCATACTATCGCTGTACCGCGTGTTCGTCGACCTCTGCTTCACGTATATGGAGATCAACCCGATAGTTGTCACCAACGAGAGGATATACCTGTTGGACTTCATGTGCGCCAAGAACTGGGGTGACGTCACGTTCCCCCCACCATTTGGGAGGGATGCCTACCCGGAGGAGGCGCACATCGCCGATCTGGACGCGAAGAGTGGGGCCAGTTTGAAGGTTTGTTTTTGATAGTCATTTTTCAGGGCCAAAATACATACAAATACTATTTACTTAGATTTTTATACAAGAGCGATACAAAACAAGTCCGCTCGTCACAAGCTCTCGATAGTGAATGAACGCTCTTTTTTTTTTTTTTTTGAGTGGGATTCGCTGTTGGCCGTGAGGCCTTTACAGCTCAGCAAAGGGCTGGTTGGTGAGCGGGAGCTCGGCCGAGACTTAAAACTAAATAAAATGCCTTGACTAGCACAAGGGCGTCTCCTGTGAGACTCGAACCTCGGCTTGGGCCGTCAGGGCTGGGGACTGACCTGAAGGGCCTTATCTGGAACTCACAAAGTGTGAGCGAAGCTGAACAGGGACTCCGCCTTCGCCGGCGAAGGTGGTTTTTAAAACCTACATTTCTAATTGGAATTAGCCGCGCGGGCGGCGCAAATCTGTATCGAGCTAATGTGATGTGATCATCCGGATCGGTTTAAGGCGTGGCGTACCTTCTCGATAGTGAATGAACGCTCTGTACGAGCTCCGGTATTATATGCTGCGCCCCGACGGTGTAAGAGTTGGTGATAACGTCACTTTTGTGAAAATATATGTTATACCTAAACTCAAAATATCTTTATTCAAGTAGGTATTTATAAAATTGACAGTTTTTACACTACCACCGGTTCGGAAGGTAGTTAGACTCGATAAGTCTTTTAAAATAAACATTCAATACAAAATTATGTTACTTGCATGAAAAATTAAACTTAATTAAACTAAATATTCTTCAAGTGTATCCTGCTGGAGATCGAACCCGGTACCCTCAATTCGGAAGTCTGGTATAATTGGTTTTTTAATATTCCAGTTGACTGTTCTGAACAAATCTGGTCGCATATGGACCATGGTGGCCGGTGGTGGCGCGTCTGTTGTCTATACGGACACGGTGTGCGCGCTGGGCGGTGCCGCCGAGTTGGCCAATTACGGTGAATACTCTGGTGCCCCAACGGAGAGTCAGACAGCTGACTACGCGAAGACAATATTCAGTTTGATGTGCAGGGACAAGCATCCGAATGGCAAGGTAATGTTTGCCTGTATTTTGACTGCTATCAACAGGCATTGTTTTCTATTTCAAGAAATGCCTATTTTACTATAAATAGTATTAGTTTAAGTAACTGGCGCCATCTAGAAAAGCTTTAAGTGCCCCCTCCCCCCCTTGGTAGTAAGAGAAGAGGAAGGAAATGAGAACTGGTAATGTCACCGCTTGGAACACGAGTACAAAAGAATAAATGCTTTGTCACGTAACGCAAGTGTTGCTGGACGTGCCTGTAAATTTACAGCCCCTTTAGATACAGCCTATTTTGCATTCGTTGACTAGCCATACATAAATTTACTGCCTTATGGTACAAAATCTCCGCATTGTCTTTGACCGGCCATAAACAATTTGCAGGTGTTGATTATCGGCGGTGGCATCGCAAACTTCACGAACGTGGCCGACACCTTCCGAGGCATCATCACAGCGATCGAGACGTACAAGGATGCGCTGATACAATACAACATTACATTATTCGTGAGACGTGGTGGACCCAACTATCAGGAGGGACTTAGGTATTCATTTTTTAATTTTATTTCTTTTCAAAGTCAAAGTCAAACAGTCTTATTCATAAAAAGTTATAGCACACTTTAAGTAGAACAAAATTGTATTCGTAAACACATTTTAGCACAAAACAATTCTATAAAGTTATACAGACCCGGAGTCTAGTTTAACAGTGTTATAATTATGGCCGACATCGAACAGCTGATTGTGACGAAGGTCTAAAACAAACCGGATCGAAGGACCATTTGTCTAAGGTTGAATATCGATGTAATAATTATAGATGTCGATACAACTCTGTCGATGTCTCATTATAGTGTACATTTGATATAATAATATGAGACGATAGAGCTTAGAAGAGTAATATATAAAAAAAAGTAAAAAAATAACTTACGTGTTTTCATTGCTTTCCTGCCAATTGTATGATTTAAGCAAAAGATAATAATTATATTTAAATAAAGTAATATAAAATAGAGTTAATTGCTTTTTAATATTTTCAGACAAATGCGTGAAGTTGGTCATCGTCTGCGTATACCCATGTATGTGTTTGGGCCGGAGGCAAACATGACGACCATCGTCGGTTTGGCCCTGGGCCAAGGGCCCATCCCGCCTGACCATCAGTTGGATTACGCACCCAAGCAATTACCTAAACCCCAACCGGCTGTAAGTAATATTTTAATTCTATAGATATTTGTTTTTTTTAACCTAAGTTCTAGAACTACAAAGCTTGTAAAAAATAGTAATAAAAACTTAAACTAATTATGTACCACTGTGCGGTTCGAAGGACCAAACAGCTAAAGATCAATGTATAGGGACTTTCGAGTCCAAATCCATACTAAAATTATAAATGCCAAAGTAAGTGACTCTTTCACGGTTAAACTACTCAACCGATTTCGATAAAATTTAGTATAGCGATAGACTAAACTTTAGGAAAAGATATTGACTTTGTATCGCGAAAAAAGAGGTTGAAATAGGCTACAAAAGTTTGTATAAAATTTTCACCAGATCTCTGCCATTTATAAATAATAGCGGGCAAAAGGTAAATATATTTTGTGGGTTGTCTGGAAGAGATCGCTCAACCGATAAGGCCGCCAACAATGCTCCTACTATGTGTAAATAAACTAAACATGAGAATGCTTACAGCCCGCCCCGAAGATAGAGTTGCCGGAGCTGAGCAATTCGCTCCTGGACTTGGTGTGCTCCCAGGCTACGACCAGGATGGATCTGGGCCAGCAGGTGTCCACCGCTCGGCCGCTGTTCAGCGATCGCACCAAGGCCATCGTTTGGGGCATGCAGAATAGAGCCATACAGGTGTGTACAAATTATATATATATATATCAGCGCAAATATAACAATTAGTCTTTAAGTCGGTGGTGGTTAAACTGCGAAGTAGCCTTGGCTGCGACACTTTATTGGCTGCAATTTTTGGTTAAAACAAATGTGATCCTGACGAAAAGTTAAATAGAAGTTTGATTGGAATTGGAGGTAATCCTGAACCGATATTTCCGAGCATTTGAGCCCAGAAAGGAAAAGTCTCCAAGCTGGCTACCAGGATAAAGTGTAGAGTGTTAGGCATTAAGTTCACCTGGATAAGGAGCATTTGAATAACCTTCGGTTATGATGAGCTCTATGAAGTCACGTCAAACACCAAAGTTTTCACCATTTACAACCAGAATGTGAGGTGGTTAAGAAGAAGGACCAACGAGCTTTATCTCAGTAGCGTTATGGTTACTACCAGACGTTTGATGCACTTAGACTCTGATGCTGAAGATTTGTGGATTATCCTTAAGCTTACAGTAGAACGGTCGTCGTCAAAATTTAAGTAATGTGTGGGTACACCACACAAATACCCTCTCTCCGGTCGACAAAGAGACAAAGGAGGAGAAGGAAAGAAAAAAGAAGCACAGTGTTATTTTGAAAAAGCTAATCATGCTGTTGCCTCGCTTGAGGATGTCTTAATTTTAGTTAACCTTTAAAAGACTTAGGAAGAAATTGGAGAAAAATGCAAATACTGAGAAATTCTGGCTGAAAGAACAAAGAAATTCTTTTGATAATTTAAAGCAAGTTTACTATATATATATATATAATTACAAAAATACAATCGTTGGGGTATTATGATGTCCGTGACAAAACTCGGGTGATAGCTGATGCAAGCCCAGTCGGATTGGGTGCTATCCTTGTCCAAATTGATGGACATGGACCACGCATGATTGCTTTTGGGTATCAAACCCTTACTGATTGTGAGCGAAGATATAGCCAAACCGAGAAGGAGGCTTTGGCATATTTCTATTTGGTAAGGAATTTGACCTTGTCACGGATCACAAACTACTGGAGGTTCTATTTGAAAAGAAAACCAAACCATGTGCACGATATCGAAGCCAGGCTAAAGTAATATCGCTGACCCGTTGTCACGTCTTTGTAAATTGAACAACCATTCGGATGATGAAGATACGCAGGTGTCAGGTCAGGGTACCTTTGCGCGACCTCGGCCAATATCAATGAGCGATATTATAAATGCATCTGAGACTGATAGGGAAATTTCCACTGCTCACTCAGCCCACTCACACAGTAGGTCGAAGGTACGCTGCACGGCATCCTGTGCAGCTTCAAGGTCTTTGTCCGCAACCACGATACATGTGTCGTCTGCAAATTGGTATAGGGAGGACTCCCCTATGGCCTTGCGCATATCATTGCTGTACAATAGATATTCTGTAGGCCCGAGGACAGAGCCTTGCGCCGTGGCCTGTTCTGTTTGGAGGAAAGGGATCTATACAAATAACTGGGACGACTCCGTGAGAAGCTGTAATTTTTTTTTTGTAAAGCCGGGAAATGTTGCCATGAAGGGTCGAAGGTCTGGTGGCCACGCATCGACAAGGATGCAGACCTTTGCATGATTGTGCTTTGGTGGCTTTACCTAGCCCACCAGTGCCTATGAAGAGGCAAGAACTGCCTTTGGGACCATGGATAGATCCATCTAATGAATACCTTCTGGTTGTAATTGATTATAACAGTAGATATAAAGAAATAAAAGTGACCAAAACTATCTCAAGCGCCCAGATTATAAAAATTTTGAAGGAAATCTTTAGCAGGGTTTCCTGTTTCTATAACAGCCGATAACGAGAAACAGTTTGTAAGTGAAGAGTTCCGCGGATACTGTAGAGAATGCAATATTCGACTTTACAACACCGTCCCATATTGGCCATAGATGAACGGGGAAGTCGAACGACAGAATTGGGATATTTTAAAACGATTGCGTATCAATCAAGCAGAACGGAGAGACATGAAAGATTCTTATACGAATATTTGATGATGTACAATAGTACACCTCACACGGTGACTGGTCGAACACCATCAGAACTGTTTTTCCAACGACAAAATAGGGACAAAATTCCTATATTAGAGAATACAAATGAGAAGAAGGAAGATTTGGATGTGAGAGATAGGCACAGCATTCAAAAGGAAGTAGGCAAGGAATATGGGGACTGGAAGCGGAAAGCTATAGAGTCGGAAAGCCATGGACAAAGCCAATCAATTGGCACCAAATTATAACCCGACTCAGTATACCGTGGAAAGCACCAATGCAGGGGATTGTGTAGTAAGGAACGATGAGACGGGACAATCTTATCGAAGAAATGTCGTTCCCCTAAAGAAGGTCGAAGGGGAATAAAGCTGTAGTACCGGGAAAAGATGACGATGTAGTTGAAGGAGGTTCAGATAAATTATTAAGTGTGTAGTATTTATTATTTGTTAATTTGGTTCGTATACATATTATTAGTTAAATAAAAATAAAATAAAAATGTGTTATGGAAGGGATGTAACGTATGCGCTTGTTAGCGTTACATATATTTTGTCTAATATTTGTACTATTCTCTATATTAATCAACTATTTAGTACTTATATATCTCATTGCATTATTATATATTATGCTTAATTATCTATTGTCAGGATTATAATACATATATAATAGGCAATATCAACCAAAACACAGTAATCATTGTCATAACAGTTGTATTTACTAAAAGTAACTGTTTAATAATAATTTTACAAAAGTACAATCAAGGAATAACACTAACGTTTATCTCGTTTGCCAATCGGACCCAGAATGGCCGCTTACCACAGAAATGACAAAAGCTGTCGAACATTATTCAAAAATGCTTCTAATCAATTCATTTAACCAAAAAGAGGTTCTAATGAATTTATTTCACAATATATATATAATATATATAACATCGTCATACTATATGTAACATCAGTATTAACCATATATGTTACAGTTCATATAACACGCTCATTCGCTGTCTCATTCACCCATACAGACAATCACTGTCTCGTTCGCACCGCGTCAGTTATACCAATGGGGTGAGTAGACTTGTTGGTAGTCTGTCCATTGAGTCCGTTGGTAATATGTATACATAATGATTTTAGTAAGTCTGTTAAAAATAGCCAAATCTTCTAAGCTTAACTGTCATAGAGCAAATTATTCTGTAATTAATGATCATTTGCAATGCGTCAATTGGCGAAACACGCTACCTGTTAATGGAGACATTGATGATATGGTTTCAGCGTTTTTTAACGAGATTGATAATATTGTTAAAGCTCACGTTCCTCGCACGAATATTTCGAATTCAAATTATCCACCGTGGTTTGATAAACTCATCATTAAATTACTTAAAGAGAAAGATAAAATTTGGAAAAAGTTTAGGAAATTTGGGAATCCCCGCGATGGTTTTGAGTTTTAGTTACTTCGTGCACGTTGCGATAAGTTAATCGGCATTAAATACAAAACGTACATAAATAGTGTGGAAAATGATGTAACTAAAAATATAAAATATTTTTGGAAATTCATTAAACGTCAAAGGAAAGAATCACATACAATACCGTAGGAAATGTATCGAGAAAGTAATAAAGCGAGTGTTTATTAATTGAGTTTCCCGAACGAAGGTTAATTGGTGTTAACGCGGGCAATTGGCCAACCTTCCAGATGTTTCCGCGACAGATTGTAAACAATGTAATTTATTATAACTTATTGAATCATTATGTCTCCTTGAGACTGGTTTTTATGTAATATTTTACTATCTGATAGTTGTTATCTAATTACCATCCTAGATCCGTGGATTCGGCCTATTCACAAATGAGTTAACTATGACACAAAATACGATGAGAGAGAATTTCTTAACAGATAACATATTAAATACAAAGATGAAAACAAGGCCAATGTGGGGTTTAGATATTAAATATAACAGAAGGCTTAAATATACAAGAATAAAAAATAATATGACAAAGTGAGGTATTTCAAGTGAAGAACGAATATTGTATGTGTGTTATAGTGTTGCTGTGGGAGTGAGTGAGGTGAATTCTTTGATGATCCACCTCACTGAAAATATGAATATATTCTGAAATTAATGGTTTAATTAGTTTCTATTTAAATTCCAGTACATAGAAAATAAGCCAATATGGAAGTTGTCATTGTGTGGAGGTAACGCAGCGGCGGTGGCGGCGCGGGCTGGTACCAAGCTTCTACCACCAAAGATCAAGATAGTGTGGAACCCTCCCACCACTCACTACCATCACACTGAGAAGCTGCGGCTGGTGGTCACGTCTGTCAACAGTGGTAGGTTGATGATGCGATTCAATTAGGAATAAGACCGTCTATGAAAGTACGATTTGCGAAGTTACTTGTTTAGTATAACTTAGGTTTTAAGTTAAATTTGGTATTATTTCACTGAAATGATCATTTCTAAAACGTCAAAAATTGTAACAAAAAGTCTTTAACCATTCTATATCTTATAATCACCTTATAAATTATACTTAAGGACATTTACAGGGTCCATGTGAGTACGTCGTCGGACTTTACCCCTAAAAGCTCTTTAAAATTTGACCTTTTGCAGGTGCAGTTTGTAATAACGACACTCAGTTCACTTGCGGTGGGACAAGCCTTTGTATATCTTCCTATCTCGTGTGTGATGGGGTCAGACATTGTCCGGGAGGCGAAGATGAGGACGCGACCGCCTGCTCACACCGCCGGGACTCCCCACTCCTAGAGGTGTTGAGGCGGATAGCGGCTAGGAACCAGGAGTTTTTGGGTCTGGACCAGCCCGATGGGATAACGAAGCCGTCTGTTATAAGTATGTGTTTGTTATATTCATTTAAGCGTACATTAGTACTATTATAAATATTGTCCTTCCTTAAAATGCTGGACCATGGTTGATTCTTAAATAAGAATATTGTACTGTTTTAAATATAGCGAACTTCATGTATACACATAAAATAAATCATTTTGTTAACGTCACAATGTTTAATTCTCAGTGAAGATCAGCGAGAACGAGACGAAGACGAACGCGTTCGTGGAGTTCGCCAACTCCCTCCACCCGTACGGGCCTTGGTCCTACATTGTGGTGGGGATGATCGGGTGCGCTGTCATACTCATCTTCTGTCTCGCTTGGGGTAAGTCCGTCATAGTCGTGTTACTATGTCATCTGTCACCTTTTACATTCTAGTTTATTTAAAGCCCCGCATGTGTAAGTGATGGTCTCTGTGAATTTGAAAGAGACAGCAGACAATATATCGAAACCAGTTGTCAATTGTCGTTAGCAATCCGATGTTTAACAGACATTTTAAGTTTTTTTTTCTAATGTTTCTCTGTCGACACTTTGCAGAATGCTGTTGCGTGCGTTCCAAGCCGTCGGAGACGCCGCTGAACATTCCGCCCTCGTGCGTGGACCTGTCGCCTTCGGTGGCCATGACCGCTTCGTCCCAGATGTTCTCTAACCCCCTACCTTCCCCCCCGGAGTACGAACCTCCCCCGTCCTACTCCTCCCTCTTCCCCCGCGCCTTTAAGACGTCTCCGTCGCCGGTTCCCCACTGCTCCCACCAGGAGCCAGATTAGGACACGCCAAATTAGATGTCTGGGTGCGAATTGGGATTTTTACCTTAATGTTTGGGAACTGAGCTCCCTCAGTGTCAACTAAGTCTCTCGTCTGGGAGGTTTCGACAGATGGGAGAGTTAGTTCGCGCTTAGACTTAGTCAACCTGCCGAATTAACACTCAACAGTATTTGATGAAATTTTCAGATTTTTTGACAACTATAATATAATGTTCAATAGATATATCTAATTATTTAACTTACAAAGTATGTTTATCTCATTGAAAATCGTAATTTGAACCCAGAGTAGTTATGTAAGATACTCGGATAGTCAACGGGTTAGATTTTAATGAAAAGTTGTAATCAAATTATTAAAATACGTTCGCGTCTTGCGTTAAACTATTAAATATTTTTCTCTTTGTATAACTGTTTGACGGTATGAGACAAAACCCCGAAAGCCTATGAATTTACGGGTTTACGAATTGACAATAACGCCATCTATTGACAAAAACTCAAAAGCTTTTAATGTTTCGTAAAAGTACAATATTATGTTTTATAAGTTTTGGGACCAACGAGAATACACTGTGCCTTGTAGTTATTATTAACTATGTACTGACATATATGACAATTCCATTTCTATTCTTTAGAAATCTTAAAAGGGTGACCCCAGACAAGCTAAAAATACAAAATCCGTGAAAAAAGATGAACGTATTATGCGTGAACGCTTATTGTCCATACCAGAGACAAACCACTCAGATATAAATAAAACAATGCTCGTCTGGCCCCACCCTAAAACTGAAATTTGTATAGTATACTGAAAGATACGACGAGATTCCTTAGACTTGCTAAATATCCTTGTGTAGAACACAGAACTCACACTGAATGCTTAGTCTCTGAATTTAACCCTTAAGGTACGGCCTCATGGACGACGCTCGATTACAGCAACTGCTCTCACGTGGTTCACTCTTTTTTTAAAACCTTCAAGAAAGAGCTTATCATTTCACAAAACTGGAGAAGTAACGAGGAGTTTGCCCCCTCTTTGCCCCCCTCTTTTATAAAAGAACGCATGCATGAGGCCGTACCTTTATAATGTTTTGAATAATTGAATTCCTTAGTATACTTCTCAGAATTCTCAGCCCAGAGTGACAATACATTCTGAGAACTCACCTTAGCCTAAAGCTAGCTTGTCCGTTGAATTTTAATTCATATGCCCTTTGATTATCAGTGTCTAGATAACGTTACGTCAAAAGGGCAACTAAAGAGGTATGTGTGCGAATGATCTAATGTGTTCATACAGAGTGATAAACAAATACGAGGGAAAAGTTTGTGTAGTCGCTCTGTTCTACTCTATGGTCCAATATAAACCAAATTTGCGAACTCTAGTTTATGTATTAATTGCTTTATCTAGACACAGAATCAAATATAACTCTTTGATAAGCGTTATTAATTTCTTTAAATTGCCTTCGTGTTTGGAATACGCCTAAAATCAAACAAAACCACATTTATTTGTTTGACGTTTGACATATTGAGAATGGGTTAAAGAATGTTAACTACAAATCATTTCTTGTTACCTTATCTGTATAATCGCGTAGGGAGCATCCAGAAATTATAATTTCCATTATTGTAATTTAAACTAGTCTTATTAAAAGTTATATTAAATTGTTTTAAGTTAATTAAGTCTAAACATCAAAAGAGAAATAAATACTTTTTCAAATACAATTATGGTTTTCTTTAAACACCAGACCCTAATACAAAATTTTTTACACCAAGCTCATAGCTTAATCTATGACAGAATTAACAATTTCTTGTTACATTGTTTAAATATAATCATTCCTAAAACTTTAAAATAAACAACATGCAGAAAAAATTTAAACTATGACTAAACTAACAATTCCTGAGTTTCAACCGCTGCCAATAGATGTCACTGATCTTACGTAAAATTTCATTTTTAGAAATAATAAATCTATAACATTCTTTTTTTCACAATATCATATACGCTGCAAGATCAATATTTAAGTTTCTAATTTTTATCTAATATGAAATTAAATAAGAGTTTTTACAACCAAGTGCCATCTAGTGTACTCTTTAAACATGTCCTGCACATTCAAACCACAGTTAAATGCAAGAAGTATATATATATAATCTGTGATGTATAGAGTTTAGAAAAAGCTGGGATAAACAAAAGAACATGCTTTATTGATTATTTTATTCATCAATAAATTTAATATTGTATATATATACTGTTCAAAATTACTAATTAAATCACTATATTTTGAATTTTATTATTACGTTTTGGTTTTATGATTGTTACTATAAATAAATCTCTTAAAAAGCAAAGTTGAAATGAAAATGCAAATGTTGTAAAAAGGACTTCTGAGTAAGTAAATACGAGTTTGACAAAATAGGTGTAGTAGTCTGTGATCAGCTCACCCTTGCCGCTCACGGCTCAGCTGTCAGCTAAAAGTTCAGTCATATTTTAACTGTCGTGGTTATTTACCGTGTTAATGGTGCGAATTGTTATTTCGATCGTAACAAATTTTTACATTATTGTCTAAATTGTTTTTAACGTGCTACCTTTTTGTGCTATAACAAAATAAAAAAACTTACATTCAGTTTTTTTATTAGTTTCACAAGTAGTATCTTATGTGATTGTGTTACTTACGGGACTTAAAAAGTTTGTTTATTGTTAAGTTTTGTTCTTTTCGCTATTTGGAATCTTATTGGATATGAGTGCAGCAGCTAGATAAAAGGTAAATTATAGAATTCTGCTTAGTTTAGTTCCTATGTTTAGCGGTAAGCAACAGGTCTCCATATTGTGGTTTTGAAAATGCAAATGGATCGAACTTCCGTTACTCCATTATCGATTTAGTGTTACAAGTACCAATTAGAATTTTATAATTCAATTTAAAAATGATTCTGGTTTATTTCGAGTCAATTTCATTTCTATTAATGAATTTTTCAAAAACTAAAATATTTTTTGTAAATATTTAAGTGGTTAAAAGTGCTGTCAAGTGCAGCAGGTGTTTTTTTTATTAACGTCTACCTAATATGGTTGGTTAAAATCCGTTACTATAAAAAAACCTACTGTTTTTTTTTTAATTTGGTCTACTGAACACATATGGCTGGTTATACAAATCTCAAAGTAGTCATAATTATATAATATGTTTTGTTATTAATTTAAAAAAGGGCTTCCTGCCAATAATTTTGTTATTACTTTATTTAAATAATCTTCTGCATGTCTCCGAAACGTATTTCTGAGTTACGTTTTGTGCTACAATAGTTATGTATATGTAAACATACAGAAAATAATACGTAGTTATTTTACATATATTTTTTTACGTCGTCCTTACATATTTCTCATTATGTTAGGCATCGTAATATGTGTCTTATTTTATTCTTTATAACAGTTGATTAAAATCATAAATGCTTAAGTCAAATGTGCACCATCAAGCACTGTTAGGCGTTACTTAATGAAAGTTATAAATTGTGATATTTATCTACCTAAATTGCTAGTTAGATATCTACTAAGTTTCTACGGTGACAGTATATTATTATGTAGTGTTATTGTAGCGTAACGAGATATAAAATATACATCGCGGTAGCCCAGGGCATCTAGGTACGCTAGATATTGGTAGGAATATGAAAGTGAACCACATAGGGTCTCCGAGATACATATACCACGGTACCACCTGAGGTTATTTTGCAGCCGGTTCTAAACCACCTGGAGTGTGTTGGGCCGTAGTTCTGTTATGGCGGTAAACTCTTAAATTAATTTTTACCTAGTTATGAACGAATTTAAACGACTTGAATCTTTTCACTAATGATCGCTTGAAAGAAATTGCTCTCGAAAGAGCGCCTATTACAGTATATAATTTTATTTTTATTTTCTCGTATCAAAATTGTCTGTACGAACTAAACACAGTATAAATCAATTCTCTGTTCTGTGTACTTTTTGAGATATAAATAAAAACAATTGAAACGATTAAAATTATAAGTTTGAAATCTAGGTCGCTACACAGTTCTCGTCTGATTACAGTCACGGTCGAATTGAACATCACAAAAGTACTTCAAGTCCAGAATTTTGTAGATTTACTGAACTATAAAACACGTAGCACATTTGCATATACATAATGCTTAATGGATATTTGTATACATGAAACTAAAGAATTATTCGCCAAGCTTAATACTAAATTCAAGGTCGTTTAAATCCCGGCTGTTTACAAATGGATTTTTAATTATATATGGGCAATTAACACTAGCTGCTACGGTCAAGGCAAATATTAAATCACAGTTTTATTTGTAATATAAATAAAAAAATGTGGAAATAATTTAAAAGTTGTGGATACTTCGCTTATCTGCACAGATTTAAGTGCATGGTGAACCCAACATGGTCCTGTAACAGATCGACTAGTGAGACAATATTGACAGTTTGCCCAAGTACCAAAACTATTGACACGACTTTGATTGCTGAGTAGTTAAAGTGACGGTGGACAATCTGACAGACCTTACATAGGTGTAGCGAAGGATGCGGTTAAAATTTATAAGACATAGACAAAGAGTGCTGATGACTAATAAGGACTGTTCCTATACAGAAGATATAGTAAAAACACTTATAATAAAAAAATAGATATATTTCTGTATCAAATCTTTAAAAACAACATATGAAAATCACACATTCTAAGATGATTTTGGCATTGCAATTTGAACTTACAATAATACCCATAGAAATGAAAAGCAAAAAGCTTTCATTACAAATTAATATTCGAAAAGACTTTTTCCCCAACCATAAAGCGGATACAGCCAAAACCTGTGTGTGCTTTTAAATCAATCAGCTTCGCAAACCGAAGCTGGTCTGTCAAGTCGTGATTATCACTATACAATAGTATTACCACAAACGGCAAACGAAAGTTGTGATACTGAAACAGTTTCCACAATGCAGAAGTAGATGAAGTGTGGAGAAATCTTTAGCTTCCTTGTAAGGAATGAAATCTTTGTGTACGCATCGGAATCGTAATTTCTAAACAACGCAGGGTTGCCAAAAGGTAATCCTTTCATTCGTGTAAATAATTTATAACTAATTTGAGACACATCTTTGAAAATATTTATATCAATGAACCGAATGACAAAAGCCGAATGACCTTCATAAGAGGACATTGTGTAAATTCTGTTTTTTTAGACTGTTAAGTACTGTATTGGTAGACCCTAGCGGATGAGGCTTGGCCATGTAAGACGTATGGAGAAGACCCGAAGGCTCTTTGAATGGAGACTGACTGAGCATAACTCAAGGCTGACCCCCAATGAGAGGCTGACCTTCAAAAGACCACTTGATTGGCTGATGATGATGGACCATAGAACTACAATAAAAAGTACTATCTGAAATGTGTTTCATGAAATAAATCGATATAATTCTCAATCAAAGCTGTGTGCGAAGTGCAATATGTGAATGGTAACCCTAGATAAATAGCTCCATGGCTAGACTAAAAATACATGTGTTGCATAAAACCAGCTTTTGCTATTATTAGAAATAGCCTTAGTTTCCTTGTAAGGTATATTTTACCGTTAGGACTTGTTTTTATTATTGTTAACTGTTTGTAACCCTTTAGTTTTTACCGATTCTTATAATGGGACTAAACACTGTTTTTTACTGTATTCAGTCCGTTAGAAAGGTTAGTCAAGTCCATATTTATATATTTAAAGTCGATATTTTAATGAACGCAAATCAATTAGCGATATTATTTTAACTTTAACCAATAAAAGGCTGATCGAAGTTTAATAATCTAATATATAAAATTCTCGTGTCACAATGTTCGTTCCCGTACTCCTCCGAAACGGCTTGACCGATTCTCCTGAAATTTTGTGGCCATATTGAGTAGGTCTGAGAATTGGCAAACATCTATTTTGAGAGGTTTTCGTCGTCGGTCGAAGGTTTTGGGGTCGTAAAATATTTCTTGAGTAATCATCAATACAAACACTATATTAAACTAAGAAAATTTTTGTTGCCACTTACTGAAAATATAACTGACATGATTAATTGCTATATTAGTTATAAAATTAATTTAATCCAATAATATTACAAAGCGAAAAGTCCGCAGGGCTTTTAATAAGAATGTGTCTAAAATATTGCATTAGATCAGTGAGCATAATTAAAACCCGAAACAAAATTAAATTGTTTCATAACTGGGGATACTGTTGTCAAATAGGTTAGCATTCCTGAGTGCTTTCGACACTATAAAAATACGTGTAAAAATTGACGATTCAAAAGTGTCTTTATAAAGACCTACTTGATTGAAGATATTTTGAGTTTGGCAAGTGACTTCAGTCGCACGGGGCCATAATAATGGTTTTCCGATATCTGATGTAATCTAACTGAATGATATTTTAAAATATTGAATTGAAGCAGGAAACTAATATAAATTATTCATATGTATTATATACATGTTGTTCATATATTCCAGTTCACGAGACTTATGAATTGTAACGAATTTTTAAAAGAAGCTAGCTTACTCTTAAAAATATTAATTTACAGTCGAAGCTTAATATCAAATACTCATATTACACATCAAAGCTACTGGTATTTTTTCCTGCGGTGCAGGTGGGTTGTTAAAAATGACTCACAAATGCAATAAATATATATTATTCACGATGAATGAAAATATATTTAATTTGTACACAATAGAATTATGTTGTTAGCACGTTTTGCTAAGTTAATAAAATTTTATTGCGACGTTAGTTATTAGGTTGCAGAAGCACTTGTAATCAAACAAATTATAAAAAGGATTTACTTAACAAAAGAATGATGAATACAATGCTTTTTCGAGTGGTAACCATGGTAAAAACTGTGGTCAGCGTTTGTAATGAGGTCAAAGAGTAGAGTTTCTTTATAATTAAGTAATTTAAATATGAATACTTGTCAAGTCACCTTGTAGTGCTTTGACTGACTCGTGTATCGTAGGGACAAAGGTGGCTTTTATGTATTTATTTAAGGCCGAAGCTAAAATACAGCACACTTAATTAATTCTTACATCTAACAATCTCTTATATATTGTCAAAATATGTAACATTCAGTTAAGAAAATTATTAATTTGGGAGATACAGCGCGAACTGAACGTGTTTTGACGAAGGCTACTTCACGAAGGAACCTACATACCACCTGATCTGGAGGAAAATATCAGGGGCGGATAAGCTTAGCATGCATTACTGTAATCATTTTCACCCCATATTTTAAAGATCCCGTTTGGGGTGATCATAATAACCTGTAATCCCCAGTAAGATATAGTAGGAATACTGTACTCGGTTTGCTTCGTGATTTACTTAAAGTAACATCATTTATACAATGTTTTGAAATTCGTGTAGGTCTTAGTATTGACAAAACTGAACATGGTAGAATTTATAAGTATTAAAAGAAATCGGTGACTCAATTACATTTTGTTTTAGTGACATCTGCCATCTGTCCAAATAGATTAAAAATATTGCACTGGGCACACAGTTGTATGTAAATGTTTCCTTAAATAGTTTTTGTAGTTTATTTTTAATTCTACAATTACTTAACTTTGCTATTAATTTTAAATTGATTAGAGGCCACCCTAATGACGTCCATCGGTCGTTTGAAGTAATGAATGATAAAACTTTAGAATTGTAGTATAGATACAGATATGGATGTGGTGTCAAATACTTTATAATATATGGGATCTCTTATAATAATATGTATTACTTAAGTAGAGAAGAAGAAGTTTAAACTATTCTGGATAACTATGATTAACATAAGAACCGATCAGCCTCCTCACTATCATCTTTTAAATCTTCTTTTTCGAAAGCATTTGTTGTCCGTATCTAATTTGTTGTGTTTGGTTTTTTTGTATATTTCGCACACTTTGCACCTGTCAAATTGTATTTAAGGTATTCTTTTGTTGTGTGGAAGTTGTTAATGTTGTGTGTTGCCTGGAAGAGATCGCTTATTAGCGATAAGACCGCCCGTAGCTCTTATACTAACATCGATTAACATAATCTACTTCTACTGTTTAAGTGCAATAAAGTGTGAATAAATAAATTATTAATAATTTCAGGAGTCCTTAGCAGAATGGGAGCGTGGTCTGGACATGCCGCCAGAGGCGTTAGGCCGCAAGTGGAGCCAAAGGAGTGCGCACGCGCAGCGGACATCCAACGACCAAACCGTCACCTCCACCAATACCACTGATGCTTGCAAACTTATAATTGTAAGTAGCTTTATCCAAAGAAAGAACTTCTCAATTCTCATGTCATACGCATAAATGTATAAATATAACATTTTTGATGAAGATTATTTGTGTCCCACCACCGTTAATTGCTCATATCCTGATGCGACAGAGACGAACAAGCGGGATCAAAATTTATTCAGTTAAGGCAGTTATACAATTGAGGTGGTTTAAAAGACTTTACGATTTAAAAAAAAGAGAAAGTAGAGGCCCAATTATCCCTCTAAGAGAGATTTAATTGGTCAGGTCAAATAGTGCCCTACTATACACTCTTGTTTATAGATTGTGGTGGTGGACTGCACTCTTGTTTATAGATTGTGATGGTGGACTGCACTCTTGTTTATAGATTGTGGTGGTGGACTGCACTCTTGTTTATAGATTGTGGTGGTGGATTGCACTCTTGTTTATAGATTGTGGTGGTGGACTGCACTCTTGTTTATAGATTGTGATGGTGGACTGCACTCTTGTTTATAGGTTGTGGTGGTGGACTGCACTATTGTTTATAGATTTTTGTTTAACGTCCTTTCACCAACAGTTATAAAGCGAGTGTTTATTAATTGAGTTTCCCGAACGAAGGTTAATTGGTGTTAACGCGGGCAATTGGCCAACCTTCCAGATGTTTCCGCGACAGATTGTAAACAATGTAATTTATTATAACTTATTGAATCATTATGTCTCCTTGAGACTGGTTTTTATGTAATATTTTACTATCTGATAGTTGTTATCTAATTACCATCCTAGATCCGTGGATTCGGCCTATTCACAAATGAGTTAACTATGACACAAAATACGATGAGAGAGAATTTCTTAACAGATAACATATTAAATACAAAGATGAAAACAAGGCCAATGTGGGGTTTAGATATTAAATATAACAGAAGGCTTAAATATACAAGAATAAAAAATAATATGACAAAGTGAGGTATTTCAAGTGAAGAACGAATATTGTTTGTGTGTTATAGTGTTGCTGTGGGAGTGAGTGAGGTGAATTCTTTGATGATCCACCTCACTGAAAATATGAATATATTCTGAAATTAATGGTTTAATTAGTTTCTATTTAAATTCCAGTACATAGAAAATAAGCCAATATGGAAGTTGTCATTGTGTGGAGGTAACGCAGCGGCGGTGGCGGCGCGGGCTGGTACCAAGCTTCTACCACCAAAGATCAAGATAGTGTGGAACCCTCCCACCACTCACTACCATCACACTGAGAAGCTGCGGCTGGTGGTCACGTCTGTCAACAGTGGTAGGTTGATGATGCGATTCAATTAGGAATAAGACCGTCTATGAAAGTACGATTTGCGAAGTTACTTGTTTAGTATAACTTAGGTTTTAAGTTAAATTTGGTATTATTTCACTGAAATGATCATTTCTAAAACGTCAAAAATTGTAACAAAAAGTCTTTAACCATTCTATATCTTATAATCACCTTATAAATTATACTTAAGGACATTTACAGGGTCCATGTGAGTACGTCGTCGGACTTTACCCCTAAAAGCTCTTTAAAATTTGACCTTTTGCAGGTGCAGTTTGTAATAACGACACTCAGTTCACTTGCGGTGGGACAAGCCTTTGTATATCTTCCTATCTCGTGTGTGATGGGGTCAGACATTGTCCGGGAGGCGAAGATGAGGACGCGACCGCCTGCTCACACCGCCGGGACTCCCCACTCCTAGAGGTGTTGAGGCGGATAGCGGCTAGGAACCAGGAGTTTTTGGGTCTGGACCAGCCCGATGGGATAACGAAGCCGTCTGTTATAAGTATGTGTTTATTATATTCATTTAAGCGTACATTAGTACTATTATAAATATTGTCCTTCCTTAAAATGCTGGACCATGGTTGATTCTTAAATAAGAATATTGTACTGTTTTAAATATAGCGAACTTCATGTATACACATAAAATAAATCATTTTGTTAACGTCACAATGTTTAATTCTCAGTGAAGATCAGCGAGAACGAGACGAAGACGAACGCGTTCGTGGAGTTCGCCAACTCCCTCCACCCGTACGGGCCTTGGTCCTACATTGTGGTGGGGATGATCGGGTGCGCTGTCATACTCATCTTCTGTCTCGCTTGGGGTAAGTCCGTCATAGTCGTGTTACTATGTCATCTGTCACCTTTTACATTCTAGTTTATTTAAAGCCCCGCATGTGTAAGTGATGGTCTCTGTGAATTTGAAAGAGACAGCAGACAATATATCGAAACCAGTTGTCAATTGTCGTTAGCAATCCGATGTTTAACAGACATTTTAAGTTTTTTTTTCTAATGTTTCTCTGTCGACACTTTGCAGAATGCTGTTGCGTGCGTTCCAAGCCGTCGGAGACGCCGCTGAACATTCCGCCCTCGTGCGTGGACCTGTCGCCTTCGGTGGCCATGACCGCTTCGTCCCAGATGTTCTCTAACCCCCTACCTTCCCCCCCGGAGTACGAACCTCCCCCGTCCTACTCCTCCCTCTTCCCCCGCGCCTTTAAGACGTCTCCGTCGCCGGTTCCCCACTGCTCCCACCAGGAGCCAGATTAGGACACGCCAAATTAGATGTCTGGGTGCGAATTGGGATTTTTACCTTAATGTTTGGGAACTGAGCTCCCTCAGTGTCAACTAAGTCTCTCGTCTGGGAGGTTTCGACAGATGGGAGAGTTAGTTCGCGCTTAGACTTAGTCAACCTGCCGAATTAACACTCAACAGTATTTGATGAAATTTTCAGATTTTTTGACAACTATAATATAATGTTCAATAGATATATCTAATTATTTAACTTACAAAGTATGTTTATCTCATTGAAAATCGTAATTTGAACCCAGAGTAGTTATGTAAGATACTCGGATAGTCAACGGGTTAGATTTTAATGAAAAGTTGTAATCAAATTATTAAAATACGTTCGCGTCTTGCGTTAAACTATTAAATATTTTTCTCTTTGTATAACTGTTTGACGGTATGAGACAAAACCCCGAAAGCCTATGAATTTACGGGTTTACGAATTGACAATAACGCCATCTATTGACAAAAACTCAAAAGCTTTTAATGTTTCGTAAAAGTACAATATTATGTTTTATAAGTTTTGGGACCAACGAGAATACACTGTGCCTTGTAGTTATTATTAACTATGTACTGACATATATGACAATTCCATTTCTATTCTTTAGAAATCTTAAAAGGGTGACCCCAGACAAGCTAAAAATACAAAATCCGTGAAAAAAGATGAACGTATTATGCGTGAACGCTTATTGTCCATACCAGAGACAAACCACTCAGATATAAATAAAACAATGCTCGTCTGGCCCCACCCTAAAACTGAAATTTGTATAGTATACTGAAAGATACGACGAGATTCCTTAGACTTGCTAAATATCCTTGTGTAGAACACAGAACTCACACTGAATGCTTAGTCTCTGAATTTAACCCTTAAGGTACGGCCTCATGGACGACGCTCGATTACAGCAACTGCTCTCACGTGGTTCACTCTTTTTTTAAAACCTTCAAGAAAGAGCTTATCATTTCACAAAACTGGAGAAGTAACGAGGAGTTTGCCCCCTCTTTGCCCCCCTCTTTTATAAAAGAACGCATGCATGAGGCCGTACCTTTATAATGTTTTGAATAATTGAATTCCTTAGTATACTCTGAATTCTCAGCCCAGAGTGACAATACATTCTGAGAACTCACCTTAGCCTAAAGCTAGCTTGTCCGTTGAATTTTAATTCATATGCCCTTTGATTATCAGTGTCTAGATAACGTTACGTCAAAAGGGCAACTAAAGAGGTATGTGTGCGAATGATCTAATGTGTTCATACAGAGTGATAAACAAATACGAGCGAAAAGTTTGTGTAGTCGCTCTGTTCTACTCTATGGTCCAATATAAACCAAATTTGCGAACTCTAGTTTATGTATTAATTGCTTTATCTAGACACAGAATCAAATATAACTCTTTGATAAGCGTTATTAATTTCTTTAAATTGCCTTCGTGTTTGGAATACGCCTAAAATCAAACAAAACCACATTTATTTGTTTGACGTTTGACATATTGAGAATGCGTTAAAGAATGTTAACTACAAATCATTTCTTGTTACCTTATCTGTATAATCGCGTAGGGAGCATCCAGAAATTATAATTTCCATTATTGTAATTTAAACTAGTCTTATTAAAAGTTATATTAAATTGTTTTAAGTTAATTAAGTCTAAACATCAAAAGAGAAATAAATACTTTTTCAAATACAATTATGGTTTTCTTTAAACACCAGACCCTAATACAAAATTTTTTACACCAAGCTCATAGCTTAATCTATGACAGAATTAACAATTTCTTGTTACATTGTTTAAATATAATCATTCCTAAAACTTTAAAATAAACAACATGCAGAAAAAATTTAAACTATGACTAAACTAACAATTCGTGAGTTTCAACCGCTGCCAATAGATGTCACTGATCTTACGTAAAATTTCATTTTTAGAAATAATAAATCTATAACATTCTTTTTTTCACAATATCATATACGCTGCAAGATCAATATTTAAGTTTCTAATTTTTATCTAATATGAAATTAAATAAGAGTTTTTACAACCAAGTGCCATCTAGTGTACTCTTTAAACATGTCCTGCACATTCAAACCACAGTTAAATGCAAGAAGTATATATATATAATCTGTGATGTATAGAGTTTAGAAAAAGCTGGGATAAACAAAAGAACATGCTTTATTGATTATTTTATTCATCAATAAATTTAATATTGTATATATATACTGTTCAAAATTACTAATTAAATCACTATATTTTGAATTTTATTATTACGTTTTGGTTTTATGATTGTTACTATAAATAAATCTCTTAAAAAGCAAAGTTGAAATGAAAATGCAAATGTTGTAAAAAGGACTTCTGAGTAAGTAAATACGAGTTTGACAAAATAGGTGTAGTAGTCTGTGATCAGCTCACCCTTGCCGCTCACGGCTCAGCTGTCAGCTAAAAGTTCAGTCATATTTTAACTGTCGTGGTTATTTACCGTGTTAATGGTGCGAATTGTTATTTCGATCGTAACAAATTTTTACATTATTGTCTAAATTGTTTTTAACGTGCTACCTTTTTGTGCTATAACAAAATAAAAAAACTTACATTCAGTTTTTTTATTAGTTTCACAAGTTGTATCTTATGTGATTGTGTTACTTACGGGACTTAAAAAGTTTGTTTATTGTTAAGTTTTGTTCTTTTCGCTATTTGGAATCTTATTGGATATGAGTGCAGCAGCTAGATAAAAGGTAAATTATAGAATTCTGCTTAGTTTAGTTCCTATGTTTAGCGGTAAGCAACAGGTCTCCATATTGTGGTTTTGAAAATGCAAATGGATCGAACTTCCGTTACTCCATTATCGATTTAGTGTTACAAGTACCAATTAGAATTTTATAATTCAATTTAAAAATGATTCTGGTTTATTTCGAGTCAATTTCATTTCTATTAATGAATTTTTCAAAAACTAAAATATTTTTTGTAAATATTTAAGTGGTTAAAAGTGCTGTCAAGTGCAGCAGGTGTTTTTTTTATTAACGTCTACCTAATATGGTTGGTTAAAATCCGTTACTATAAAAAAACCTACTGTTTTTTTTTTAATTTGGTCTACTGAACACATATGGCTGGTTATACAAATCTCAAAGTAGTCATAATTATATAATATGTTTTGTTATTAATTTAAAAAAGGGCTTCCTGCCAATAATTTTGTTATTACTTTATTTAAATAATCTTCTGCATGTCTCCGAAACGTATTTCTGAGTTACGTTTTGTGCTACAATAGTTATGTATATGTAAACATACAGAAAATAATACGTAGTTATTTTACATATATTTTTTTACGTCGTCCTTACATATTTCTCATTATGTTAGGCATCGTAATATGTGTCTTATTTTATTCTTTATAACAGTTGATTAAAATCATAAATGCTTAAGTCAAATGTGCACCATCAAGCACTGTTAGGCGTTACTTAATGAAAGTTATAAATTGTGATATTTATCTACCTAAATTGCTAGTTAGATATCTACTAAGTTTCTACGGTGACAGTATATTATTATGTAGTGTTATTGTAGCGTAACGAGATATAAAATATACATCGCGGTAGCCCAGGGCATCTAGGTACGCTAGATATTGGTAGGAATATGAAAGTGAACCACATAGGGTCTCCGAGATACATATACCACGGTACCACCTGAGGTTATTTTGCAGCCGGTTCTAAACCACCTGGAGTGTGTTGGGCCGTAGTTCTGTTATGGCGGTAAACTCTTAAATTAATTTTTACCTAGTTATGAACGAATTTAAACGACTTGAATCTTTTCACTAATGATCGCTTGAAAGAAATTGCTCTCGAAAGAGCGCCTATTACAGTATATAATTTTATTTTTATTTTCTCGTATCAAAATTGTCTGTACGAACTAAACACAGTATAAATCAATTCTCTGTTCTGTGTACTTTTTGAGATATAAATAAAAACAATTGAAACGATTAAAATTATAAGTTTGAAATCTAGGTCGCTACACAGTTCTCGTCTGATTACAGTCACGGTCGAATTGAACATCACAAAAGTACTTCAAGTCCAGAATTTTGTAGATTTACTGAACTATAAAACACGTAGCACATTTGCATATACATAATGCTTAATGGATATTTGTATACATGAAACTAAAGAATTATTCGCCAAGCTTAATACTAAATTCAAGGTCGTTTAAATCCCGGCTGTTTACAAATGGATTTTTAATTATATATGGGCAATTAACACTAGCTGCTACGGTCAAGGCAAATATTAAATCACAGTTTTATTTGTAATATAAATAAAAAAATGTGGAAATAATTTAAAAGTTGTGGATACTTCGCTTATCTGCACAGATTTAAGTGCATGGTGAACCCAACATGGTCCTGTAACAGATCGACTAGTGAGACAATATTGACAGTTTGCCCAAGTACCAAAACTATTGACACGACTTTGATTGCTGAGTAGTTAAAGTGACGGTGGACAATCTGACAGACCTTACATAGGTGTAGCGAAGGATGCGGTTAAAATTTATAAGACATAGACAAAGAGTGCTGATGACTAATAAGGACTGTTCCTATACAGAAGATATAGTAAAAACACTTATAATAAAAAAATAGATATATTTCTGTATCAAATCTTTAAAAACAACATATGAAAATCACACATTCTAAGATGATTTTGGCATTGCAATTTGAACTTACAATAATACCCATAGAAATGAAAAGCAAAAAGCTTTCATTACAAATTAATATTCGAAAAGACTTTTTCCCCAACCATAAAGCGGATACAGCCAAAACCTGTGTGTGCTTTTAAATCAATCAGCTTCGCAAACCGAAGCTGGTCTGTCAAGTCGTGATTATCACTATACAATAGTATTACCACAAACGGCAAACGAAAGTTGTGATACTGAAACAGTTTCCACAATGCAGAAGTAGATGAAGTGTGGAGAAATCTTTAGCTTCCTTGTAAGGAATGAAATCTTTGTGTACGCATCGGAATCGTAATTTCTAAACAACGCAGGGTTGCCAAAAGGTAATCCTTTCATTCGTGTAAATAATTTATAACTAATTTGAGACACATCTTTGAAAATATTTATATCAATGAACCGAATGACAAAAGCCGAATGACCTTCATAAGAGGACATTGTGTAAATTCTGTTTTTTTAGACTGTTAAGTACTGTATTGGTAGACCCTAGCGGATGAGGCTTGGCCATGTAAGACGTATGGAGAAGACCCGAAGGCTCTTTGAATGGAGACTGACTGAGCATAACTCAAGGCTGACCCCCAATGAGAGGCTGACCTTCAAAAGACCACTTGATTGGCTGATGATGATGGACCATAGAACTACAATAAAAAGTACTATCTGAAATGTGTTTCATGAAATAAATCGATATAATTCTCAATCAAAGCTGTGTGCGAAGTGCAATATGTGAATGGTAACCCTAGATAAATAGCTCCATGGCTAGACTAAAAATACATGTGTTGCATAAAACCAGCTTTTGCTATTATTAGAAATAGCCTTAGTTTCCTTGTAAGGTATATTTTACCGTTAGGACTTGTTTTTATTATTGTTAACTGTTTGTAACCCTTTAGTTTTTACCGATTCTTATAATGGGACTAAACACTGTTTTTTACTGTATTCAGTCCGTTAGAAAGGTTAGTCAAGTCCATATTTATATATTTAAAGTCGATATTTTAATGAACGCAAATCAATTAGCGATATTATTTTAACTTTAACCAATAAAAGGCTGATCGAAGTTTAATAATCTAATATATAAAATTCTCGTGTCACAATGTTCGTTCCCGTACTCCTCCGAAACGGCTTGACCGATTCTCCTGAAATTTTGTGGCCATATTGAGTAGGTCTGAGAATTGGCAAACATCTATTTTGAGAGGTTTTCGTCGTCGGTCGAAGGTTTTGGGGTCGTAAAATATTTCTTGAGTAATCATCAATACAAACACTATATTAAACTAAGAAAATTTTTGTTGCCACTTACTGAAAATATAACTGACATGATTAATTGCTATATTAGTTATAAAATTAATTTAATCCAATAATATTACAAAGCGAAAAGTCCGCAGGGCTTTTAATAAGAATGTGTCTAAAATATTGCATTAGATCAGTGAGCATAATTAAAACCCGAAACAAAATTAAATTGTTTCATAACTGGGGATACTGTTGTCAAATAGGTTAGCATTCCTGAGTGCTTTCGACACTATAAAAATACGTGTAAAAATTGACGATTCAAAAGTGTCTTTATAAAGACCTACTTGATTGAAGATATTTTGAGTTTGGCAAGTGACTTCAGTCGCACGGGGCCATAATAATGGTTTTCCGATATCTGATGTAATCTAACTGAATGATATTTTAAAATATTGAATTGAAGCAGGAAACTAATATAAATTATTCATATGTATTATATACATGTTGTTCATATATTCCAGTTCACGAGACTTATGAATTGTAACGAATTTTTAAAAGAAGCTAGCTTACTCTTAAAAATATTAATTTACAGTCGAAGCTTAATATCAAATACTCATATTACACATCAAAGCTACTGGTATTTTTTCCTGCGGTGCAGGTGGGTTGTTAAAAATGACTCACAAATGCAATAAATATATATTATTCACGATGAATGAAAATATATTTAATTTGTACACAATAGAATTATGTTGTTAGCACGTTTTGCTAAGTTAATAAAATTTTATTGCGACGTTAGTTATTAGGTTGCAGAAGCACTTGTAATCAAACAAATTATAAAAAGGATTTACTTAACAAAAGAATGATGAATACAATGCTTTTTCGAGTGGTAACCATGGTAAAAACTGTGGTCAGCGTTTGTAATGAGGTCAAAGAGTAGAGTTTCTTTATAATTAAGTAATTTAAATATGAATACTTGTCAAGTCACCTTGTAGTGCTTTGACTGACTCGTGTATCGTAGGGACAAAGGTGGCTTTTATGTATTTATTTAAGGCCGAAGCTAAAATACAGCACACTTAATTAATTCTTACATCTAACAATCTCTTATATATTGTCAAAATATGTAACATTCAGTTAAGAAAATTATTAATTTGGGAGATACAGCGCGAACTGAACGTGTTTTGACGAAGGCTACTTCACGAAGGAACCTACATACCACCTGATCTGGAGGAAAATATCAGGGGCGGATAAGCTTAGCATGCATTACTGTAATCATTTTCACCCCATATTTTAAAGATCCCGTTTGGGGTGATCATAATAACCTGTAATCCCCAGTAAGATATAGTAGGAATACTGTACTCGGTTTGCTTCGTGATTTACTTAAAGTAACATCATTTATACAATGTTTTGAAATTCGTGTAGGTCTTAGTATTGACAAAACTGAACATGGTAGAATTTATAAGTATTAAAAGAAATCGGTGACTCAATTACATTTTGTTTTAGTGACATCTGCCATCTGTCCAAATAGATTAAAAATATTGCACTGGGCACACAGTTGTATGTAAATGTTTCCTTAAATAGTTTTTGTAGTTTATTTTTAATTCTACAATTACTTAACTTTGCTATTAATTTTAAATTGATTAGAGGCCACCCTAATGACGTCCATCGGTCGTTTGAAGTAATGAATGATAAAACTTTAGAATTGTAGTATAGATACAGATATGGATGTGGTGTCAAATACTTTATAATATATGGGATCTCTTATAATAATATGTATTACTTAAGTAGAGAAGAAGAAGTTTAAACTATTCTGGATAACTATGATTAACATAAGAACCGATCAGCCTCCTCACTATCATCTTTTAAATCTTCTTTTTCGAAAGCATTTGTTGTCCGTATCTAATTTGTTGTGTTTGGTTTTTTTGTATATTTCGCACACTTTGCACCTGTCAAATTGTATTTAAGGTATTCTTTTGTTGTGTGGAAGTTGTTAATGTTGTGTGTTGCCTGGAAGAGATCGCTTATTAGCGATAAGACCGCCCGTAGCTCTTATACTAACATCGATTAACATAATCTACTTCTACTGTTTAAGTGCAATAAAGTGTGAATAAATAAATTATTAATAATTTCAGGAGTCCTTAGCAGAATGGGAGCGTGGTCTGGACATGCCGCCAGAGGCGTTAGGCCGCAAGTGGAGCCAAAGGAGTGCGCACGCGCAGCGGACATCCAACGACCAAACCGTCACCTCCACCAATACCACTGATGCTTGCAAACTTATAATTGTAAGTAGCTTTATCCAAAGAAAGAACTTCTCAATTCTCATGTCATACGCATAAATGTATAAATATAACATTTTTGATGAAGATTATTTGTGTCCCACCACCGTTAATTGCTCATATCCTGATGCGACAGAGACGAACAAGCGGGATCAAAATTTATTCAGTTAAGGCAGTTATACAATTGAGGTGGTTTAAAAGACTTTACGATTTAAAAAAAAGAGAAAGTAGAGGCCCAATTATCCCTCTAAGAGAGATTTAATTGGTCAGGTCAAATAGTGCCCTACTATACACTCTTGTTTATAGATTGTGGTGGTGGACTGCACTCTTGTTTATAGATTGTGATGGTGGACTGCACTCTTGTTTATAGATTGTGGTGGTGGACTGCACTCTTGTTTATAGATTGTGGTGGTGGATTGCACTCTTGTTTATAGATTGTGGTGGTGGACTGCACTCTTGTTTATAGATTGTGATGGTGGACTGCACTCTTGTTTATAGGTTGTGGTGGTGGACTGCACTATTGTTTATAGATTTTTGTTTAACGTCCTTTCACCAACAGTTATAAAGCGAGTGTTTATTAATTGAGTTTCCCGAACGAAGGTTAATTGGTGTTAACGCGGGCAATTGGCCAACCTTCCAGATGTTTCCGCGACAGATTGTAAACAATGTAATTTATTATAACTTATTGAATCATTATGTCTCCTTGAGACTGGTTTTTATGTAATATTTTACTATCTGATAGTTGTTATCTAATTACCATCCTAGATCCGTGGATTCGGCCTATTCACAAATGAGTTAACTATGACACAAAATACGATGAGAGAGAATTTCTTAACAGATAACATATTAAATACAAAGATGAAAACAAGGCCAATGTGGGGTTTAGATATTAAATATAACAGAAGGCTTAAATATACAAGAATAAAAAATAATATGACAAAGTGAGGTATTTCAAGTGAAGAACGAATATTGTATGTGTGTTATAGTGTTGCTGTGGGAGTGAGTGAGGTGAATTCTTTGATGATCCACCTCACTGAAAATATGAATATATTCTGAAATTAATGGTTTAATTAGTTTCTATTTAAATTCCAGTACATAGAAAATAAGCCAATATGGAAGTTGTCATTGTGTGGAGGTAACGCAGCGGCGGTGGCGGCGCGGGCTGGTACCAAGCTTCTACCACCAAAGATCAAGATAGTGTGGAACCCTCCCACCACTCACTACCATCACACTGAGAAGCTGCGGCTGGTGGTCACGTCTGTCAACAGTGGTAGGTTGATGATGCGATTCAATTAGGAATAAGACCGTCTATGAAAGTACGATTTGCGAAGTTACTTGTTTAGTATAACTTAGGTTTTAAGTTAAATTTGGTATTATTTCACTGAAATGATCATTTCTAAAACGTCAAAAATTGTAACAAAAAGTCTTTAACCATTCTATATCTTATAATCACCTTATAAATTATACTTAAGGACATTTACAGGGTCCATGTGAGTACGTCGTCGGACTTTACCCCTAAAAGCTCTTTAAAATTTGACCTTTTGCAGGTGCAGTTTGTAATAACGACACTCAGTTCACTTGCGGTGGGACAAGCCTTTGTATATCTTCCTATCTCGTGTGTGATGGGGTCAGACATTGTCCGGGAGGCGAAGATGAGGACGCGACCGCCTGCTCACACCGCCGGGACTCCCCACTCCTAGAGGTGTTGAGGCGGATAGCGGCTAGGAACCAGGAGTTTTTGGGTCTGGACCAGCCCGATGGGATAACGAAGCCGTCTGTTATAAGTATGTGTTTATTATATTCATTTAAGCGTACATTAGTACTATTATAAATATTGTCCTTCCTTAAAATGCTGGACCATGGTTGATTCTTAAATAAGAATATTGTACTGTTTTAAATATAGCGAACTTCATGTATACACATAAAATAAATCATTTTGTTAACGTCACAATGTTTAATTCTCAGTGAAGATCAGCGAGAACGAGACGAAGACGAACGCGTTCGTGGAGTTCGCCAACTCCCTCCACCCGTACGGGCCTTGGTCCTACATTGTGGTGGGGATGATCGGGTGCGCTGTCATACTCATCTTCTGTCTCGCTTGGGGTAAGTCCGTCATAGTCGTGTTACTATGTCATCTGTCACCTTTTACATTCTAGTTTATTTAAAGCCCCGCATGTGTAAGTGATGGTCTCTGTGAATTTGAAAGAGACAGCAGACAATATATCGAAACCAGTTGTCAATTGTCGTTAGCAATCCGATGTTTAACAGACATTTTAAGTTTTTTTTTCTAATGTTTCTCTGTCGACACTTTGCAGAATGCTGTTGCGTGCGTTCCAAGCCGTCGGAGACGCCGCTGAACATTCCGCCCTCGTGCGTGGACCTGTCGCCTTCGGTGGCCATGACCGCTTCGTCCCAGATGTTCTCTAACCCCCTACCTTCCCCCCCGGAGTACGAACCTCCCCCGTCCTACTCCTCCCTCTTCCCCCGCGCCTTTAAGACGTCTCCGTCGCCGGTTCCCCACTGCTCCCACCAGGAGCCAGATTAGGACACGCCAAATTAGATGTCTGGGTGCGAATTGGGATTTTTACCTTAATGTTTGGGAACTGAGCTCCCTCAGTGTCAACTAAGTCTCTCGTCTGGGAGGTTTCGACAGATGGGAGAGTTAGTTCGCGCTTAGACTTAGTCAACCTGCCGAATTAACACTCAACAGTATTTGATGAAATTTTCAGATTTTTTGACAACTATAATATAATGTTCAATAGATATATCTAATTATTTAACTTACAAAGTATGTTTATCTCATTGAAAATCGTAATTTGAACCCAGAGTAGTTATGTAAGATACTCGGATAGTCAACGGGTTAGATTTTAATGAAAAGTTGTAATCAAATTATTAAAATACGTTCGCGTCTTGCGTTAAACTATTAAATATTTTTCTCTTTGTATAACTGTTTGACGGTATGAGACAAAACCCCGAAAGCCTATGAATTTACGGGTTTACGAATTGACAATAACGCCATCTATTGACAAAAACTCAAAAGCTTTTAATGTTTCGTAAAAGTACAATATTATGTTTTATAAGTTTTGGGACCAACGAGAATACACTGTGCCTTGTAGTTATTATTAACTATGTACTGACATATATGACAATTCCATTTCTATTCTTTAGAAATCTTAAAAGGGTGACCCCAGACAAGCTAAAAATACAAAATCCGTGAAAAAAGATGAACGTATTATGCGTGAACGCTTATTGTCCATACCAGAGACAAACCACTCAGATATAAATAAAACAATGCTCGTCTGGCCCCACCCTAAAACTGAAATTTGTATAGTATACTGAAAGATACGACGAGATTCCTTAGACTTGCTAAATATCCTTGTGTAGAACACAGAACTCACACTGAATGCTTAGTCTCTGAATTTAACCCTTAAGGTACGGCCTCATGGACGACGCTCGATTACAGCAACTGCTCTCACGTGGTTCACTCTTTTTTTAAAACCTTCAAGAAAGAGCTTATCATTTCACAAAACTGGAGAAGTAACGAGGAGTTTGCCCCCTCTTTGCCCCCCTCTTTTATAAAAGAACGCATGCATGAGGCCGTACCTTTATAATGTTTTGAATAATTGAATTCCTTAGTATACTCTGAATTCTCAGCCCAGAGTGACAATACATTCTGAGAACTCACCTTAGCCTAAAGCTAGCTTGTCCGTTGAATTTTAATTCATATGCCCTTTGATTATCAGTGTCTAGATAACGTTACGTCAAAAGGGCAACTAAAGAGGTATGTGTGCGAATGATCTAATGTGTTCATACAGAGTGATAAACAAATACGAGCGAAAAGTTTGTGTAGTCGCTCTGTTCTACTCTATGGTCCAATATAAACCAAATTTGCGAACTCTAGTTTATGTATTAATTGCTTTATCTAGACACAGAATCAAATATAACTCTTTGATAAGCGTTATTAATTTCTTTAAATTGCCTTCGTGTTTGGAATACGCCTAAAATCAAACAAAACCACATTTATTTGTTTGACGTTTGACATATTGAGAATGCGTTAAAGAATGTTAACTACAAATCATTTCTTGTTACCTTATCTGTATAATCGCGTAGGGAGCATCCAGAAATTATAATTTCCATTATTGTAATTTAAACTAGTCTTATTAAAAGTTATATTAAATTGTTTTAAGTTAATTAAGTCTAAACATCAAAAGAGAAATAAATACTTTTTCAAATACAATTATGGTTTTCTTTAAACACCAGACCCTAATACAAAATTTTTTACACCAAGCTCATAGCTTAATCTATGACAGAATTAACAATTTCTTGTTACATTGTTTAAATATAATCATTCCTAAAACTTTAAAATAAACAACATGCAGAAAAAATTTAAACTATGACTAAACTAACAATTCGTGAGTTTCAACCGCTGCCAATAGATGTCACTGATCTTACGTAAAATTTCATTTTTAGAAATAATAAATCTATAACATTCTTTTTTTCACAATATCATATACGCTGCAAGATCAATATTTAAGTTTCTAATTTTTATCTAATATGAAATTAAATAAGAGTTTTTACAACCAAGTGCCATCTAGTGTACTCTTTAAACATGTCCTGCACATTCAAACCACAGTTAAATGCAAGAAGTATATATATATAATCTGTGATGTATAGAGTTTAGAAAAAGCTGGGATAAACAAAAGAACATGCTTTATTGATTATTTTATTCATCAATAAATTTAATATTGTATATATATACTGTTCAAAATTACTAATTAAATCACTATATTTTGAATTTTATTATTACGTTTTGGTTTTATGATTGTTACTATAAATAAATCTCTTAAAAAGCAAAGTTGAAATGAAAATGCAAATGTTGTAAAAAGGACTTCTGAGTAAGTAAATACGAGTTTGACAAAATAGGTGTAGTAGTCTGTGATCAGCTCACCCTTGCCGCTCACGGCTCAGCTGTCAGCTAAAAGTTCAGTCATATTTTAACTGTCGTGGTTATTTACCGTGTTAATGGTGCGAATTGTTATTTCGATCGTAACAAATTTTTACATTATTGTCTAAATTGTTTTTAACGTGCTACCTTTTTGTGCTATAACAAAATAAAAAAACTTACATTCAGTTTTTTTATTAGTTTCACAAGTTGTATCTTATGTGATTGTGTTACTTACGGGACTTAAAAAGTTTGTTTATTGTTAAGTTTTGTTCTTTTCGCTATTTGGAATCTTATTGGATATGAGTGCAGCAGCTAGATAAAAGGTAAATTATAGAATTCTGCTTAGTTTAGTTCCTATGTTTAGCGGTAAGCAACAGGTCTCCATATTGTGGTTTTGAAAATGCAAATGGATCGAACTTCCGTTACTCCATTATCGATTTAGTGTTACAAGTACCAATTAGAATTTTATAATTCAATTTAAAAATGATTCTGGTTTATTTCGAGTCAATTTCATTTCTATTAATGAATTTTTCAAAAACTAAAATATTTTTTGTAAATATTTAAGTGGTTAAAAGTGCTGTCAAGTGCAGCAGGTGTTTTTTTTATTAACGTCTACCTAATATGGTTGGTTAAAATCCGTTACTATAAAAAAACCTACTGTTTTTTTTTTAATTTGGTCTACTGAACACATATGGCTGGTTATACAAATCTCAAAGTAGTCATAATTATATAATATGTTTTGTTATTAATTTAAAAAAGGGCTTCCTGCCAATAATTTTGTTATTACTTTATTTAAATAATCTTCTGCATGTCTCCGAAACGTATTTCTGAGTTACGTTTTGTGCTACAATAGTTATGTATATGTAAACATACAGAAAATAATACGTAGTTATTTTACATATATTTTTTTACGTCGTCCTTACATATTTCTCATTATGTTAGGCATCGTAATATGTGTCTTATTTTATTCTTTATAACAGTTGATTAAAATCATAAATGCTTAAGTCAAATGTGCACCATCAAGCACTGTTAGGCGTTACTTAATGAAAGTTATAAATTGTGATATTTATCTACCTAAATTGCTAGTTAGATATCTACTAAGTTTCTACGGTGACAGTATATTATTATGTAGTGTTATTGTAGCGTAACGAGATATAAAATATACATCGCGGTAGCCCAGGGCATCTAGGTACGCTAGATATTGGTAGGAATATGAAAGTGAACCACATAGGGTCTCCGAGATACATATACCACGGTACCACCTGAGGTTATTTTGCAGCCGGTTCTAAACCACCTGGAGTGTGTTGGGCCGTAGTTCTGTTATGGCGGTAAACTCTTAAATTAATTTTTACCTAGTTATGAACGAATTTAAACGACTTGAATCTTTTCACTAATGATCGCTTGAAAGAAATTGCTCTCGAAAGAGCGCCTATTACAGTATATAATTTTATTTTTATTTTCTCGTATCAAAATTGTCTGTACGAACTAAACACAGTATAAATCAATTCTCTGTTCTGTGTAATTTTTGAGATATAAATAAAAACAATTGAAACGATTAAAATTATAAGTTTGAAATCTAGGTCGCTACACAGTTCTCGTCTGATTACAGTCACGGTCGAATTGAACATCACAAAAGTACTTCAAGTCCAGAATTTTGTAGATTTACTGAACTATAAAACACGTAGCACATTTGCATATACATAATGCTTAATGGATATTTGTATACATGAAACTAAAGAATTATTCGCCAAGCTTAATACTAAATTCAAGGTCGTTTAAATCCCGGCTGTTTACAAATGGATTTTTAATTATATATGGGCAATTAACACTAGCTGCTACGGTCAAGGCAAATATTAAATCACAGTTTTATTTGTAATATAAATAAAAAAATGTGGAAATAATTTAAAAGTTGTGGATACTTCGCTTATCTGCACAGATTTAAGTGCATGGTGAACCCAACATGGTCCTGTAACAGATCGACTAGTGAGACAATATTGACAGTTTGCCCAAGTACCAAAACTATTGACACGACTTTGATTGCTGAGTAGTTAAAGTGACGGTGGACAATCTGACAGACCTTACATAGGTGTAGCGAAGGATGCGGTTAAAATTTATAAGACATAGACAAAGAGTGCTGATGACTAATAAGGACTGTTCCTATACAGAAGATATAGTAAAAACACTTATAATAAAAAAATAGATATATTTCTGTATCAAATCTTTAAAAACAACATATGAAAATCACACATTCTAAGATGATTTTGGCATTGCAATTTGAACTTACAATAATACCCATAGAAATGAAAAGCAAAAAGCTTTCATTACAAATTAATATTCGAAAAGACTTTTTCCCCAACCATAAAGCGGATACAGCCAAAACCTGTGTGTGCTTTTAAATCAATCAGCTTCGCAAACCGAAGCTGGTCTGTCAAGTCGTGATTATCACTATACAATAGTATTACCACAAACGGCAAACGAAAGTTGTGATACTGAAACAGTTTCCACAATGCAGAAGTAGATGAAGTGTGGAGAAATCTTTAGCTTCCTTGTAAGGAATGAAATCTTTGTGTACGCATCGGAATCGTAATTTCTAAACAACGCAGGGTTGCCAAAAGGTAATCCTTTCATTCGTGTAAATAATTTATAACTAATTTGAGACACATCTTTGAAAATATTTATATCAATGAACCGAATGACAAAAGCCGAATGACCTTCATAAGAGGACATTGTGTAAATTCTGTTTTTTTAGACTGTTAAGTACTGTATTGGTAGACCCTAGCGGATGAGGCTTGGCCATGTAAGACGTATGGAGAAGACCCGAAGGCTCTTTGAATGGAGACTGACTGAGCATAACTCAAGGCTGACCCCCAATGAGAGGCTGACCTTCAAAAGACCACTTGATTGGCTGATGATGATGGACCATAGAACTACAATAAAAAGTACTATCTGAAATGTGTTTCATGAAATAAATCGATATAATTCTCAATCAAAGCTGTGTGCGAAGTGCAATATGTGAATGGTAACCCTAGATAAATAGCTCCATGGCTAGACTAAAAATACATGTGTTGCATAAAACCAGCTTTTGCTATTATTAGAAATAGCCTTAGTTTCCTTGTAAGGTATATTTTACCGTTAGGACTTGTTTTTATTATTGTTAACTGTTTGTAACCCTTTAGTTTTTACCGATTCTTATAATGGGACTAAACACTGTTTTTTACTGTATTCAGTCCGTTAGAAAGGTTAGTCAAGTCCATATTTATATATTTAAAGTCGATATTTTAATGAACGCAAATCAATTAGCGATATTATTTTAACTTTAACCAATAAAAGGCTGATCGAAGTTTAATAATCTAATATATAAAATTCTCGTGTCACAATGTTCGTTCCCGTACTCCTCCGAAACGGCTTGACCGATTCTCCTGAAATTTTGTGGCCATATTGAGTAGGTCTGAGAATTGGCAAACATCTATTTTGAGAGGTTTTCGTCGTCGGTCGAAGGTTTTGGGGTCGTAAAATATTTCTTGAGTAATCATCAATACAAACACTATATTAAACTAAGAAAATTTTTGTTGCCACTTACTGAAAATATAACTGACATGATTAATTGCTATATTAGTTATAAAATTAATTTAATCCAATAATATTACAAAGCGAAAAGTCCGCAGGGCTTTTAATAAGAATGTGTCTAAAATATTGCATTAGATCAGTGAGCATAATTAAAACCCGAAACAAAATTAAATTGTTTCATAACTGGGGATACTGTTGTCAAATAGGTTAGCATTCCTGAGTGCTTTCGACACTATAAAAATACGTGTAAAAATTGACGATTCAAAAGTGTCTTTATAAAGACCTACTTGATTGAAGATATTTTGAGTTTGGCAAGTGACTTCAGTCGCACGGGGCCATAATAATGGTTTTCCGATATCTGATGTAATCTAACTGAATGATATTTTAAAATATTGAATTGAAGCAGGAAACTAATATAAATTATTCATATGTATTATATACATGTTGTTCATATATTCCAGTTCACGAGACTTATGAATTGTAACGAATTTTTAAAAGAAGCTAGCTTACTCTTAAAAATATTAATTTACAGTCGAAGCTTAATATCAAATACTCATATTACACATCAAAGCTACTGGTATTTTTTCCTGCGGTGCAGGTGGGTTGTTAAAAATGACTCACAAATGCAATAAATATATATTATTCACGATGAATGAAAATATATTTAATTTGTACACAATAGAATTATGTTGTTAGCACGTTTTGCTAAGTTAATAAAATTTTATTGCGACGTTAGTTATTAGGTTGCAGAAGCACTTGTAATCAAACAAATTATAAAAAGGATTTACTTAACAAAAGAATGATGAATACAATGCTTTTTCGAGTGGTAACCATGGTAAAAACTGTGGTCAGCGTTTGTAATGAGGTCAAAGAGTAGAGTTTCTTTATAATTAAGTAATTTAAATATGAATACTTGTCAAGTCACCTTGTAGTGCTTTGACTGACTCGTGTATCGTAGGGACAAAGGTGGCTTTTATGTATTTATTTAAGGCCGAAGCTAAAATACAGCACACTTAATTAATTCTTACATCTAACAATCTCTTATATATTGTCAAAATATGTAACATTCAGTTAAGAAAATTATTAATTTGGGAGATACAGCGCGAACTGAACGTGTTTTGACGAAGGCTACTTCACGAAGGAACCTACATACCACCTGATCTGGAGGAAAATATCAGGGGCGGATAAGCTTAGCATGCATTACTGTAATCATTTTCACCCCATATTTTAAAGATCCCGTTTGGGGTGATCATAATAACCTGTAATCCCCAGTAAGATATAGTAGGAATACTGTACTCGGTTTGCTTCGTGATTTACTTAAAGTAACATCATTTATACAATGTTTTGAAATTCGTGTAGGTCTTAGTATTGACAAAACTGAACATGGTAGAATTTATAAGTATTAAAAGAAATCGGTGACTCAATTACATTTTGTTTTAGTGACATCTGCCATCTGTCCAAATAGATTAAAAATATTGCACTGGGCACACAGTTGTATGTAAATGTTTCCTTAAATAGTTTTTGTAGTTTATTTTTAATTCTACAATTACTTAACTTTGCTATTAATTTTAAATTGATTAGAGGCCACCCTAATGACGTCCATCGGTCGTTTGAAGTAATGAATGATAAAACTTTAGAATTGTAGTATAGATATGGATGTGGTGTCAAATACTTTATAATATATGGGATCTCTTATAATAATATGTATTACTTAAGTAGAGAAGAAGAAGTTTAAACTATTCTGGATAACTATGATTAACATAAGAACCGATCAGCCTCCTCACTATCATCTTTTAAATCTTCTTTTTCGAAAGCATTTGTTGTCCGTATCTAATTTGTTGTGTTTGGTTTTTTTGTATATTTCGCACACTTTGCACCTGTCAAATTGTATTTAAGGTATTCTTTTGTTGTGTGGAAGTTGTTAATGTTGTGTGTTGCCTGGAAGAGATCGCTTATTAGCGATAAGACCGCCCGTAGCTCTTATACTAACATCGATTAACATAATCTACTTCTACTGTTTAAGTGCAATAAAGTGTGAATAAATAAATTATTAATAATTTCAGGAGTCCTTAGCAGAATGGGAGCGTGGTCTGGACATGCCGCCAGAGGCGTTAGGCCGCAAGTGGAGCCAAAGGAGTGCGCACGCGCAGCGGACATCCAACGACCAAACCGTCACCTCCACCAATACCACTGATGCTTGCAAACTTATAATTGTAAGTAGCTTTATCCAAAGAAAGAACTTCTCAATTCTCATGTCATACGCATAAATGTATAAATATAACATTTTTGATGAAGATTATTTGTGTCCCACCACCGTTAATTGCTCATATCCTGATGCGACAGAGACGAACAAGCGGGATCAAAATTTATTCAGTTAAGGCAGTTATACAATTGAGGTGGTTTAAAAGACTTTACGATTTAAAAAAAAGAGAAAGTAGAGGCCCAATTATCCCTCTAAGAGAGATTTAATTGGTCAGGTCAAATAGTGCCCTACTATACACTCTTGTTTATAGATTGTGGTGGTGGACTGCACTCTTGTTTATAGATTGTGATGGTGGACTGCACTCTTGTTTATAGATTGTGGTGGTGGACTGCACTCTTGTTTATAGATTGTGGTGGTGGATTGCACTCTTGTTTATAGATTGTGGTGGTGGACTGCACTCTTGTTTATAGATTGTGATGGTGGACTGCACTCTTGTTTATAGGTTGTGGTGGTGGACTGCACTATTGTTTATAGATTTTTGTTTAACGTCCTTTCACCAACAGTTATAAAGCGAGTGTTTATTAATTGAGTTTCCCGAACGAAGGTTAATTAGTGTTAACGCGGGCAATTGGCCAACCTTCCAGATGTTTCCGCGACAGATTGTAAACAATGTAATTTATTATAACTTATTGAATCATTATGTCTCCTTGAGACTGGTTTTTATGTAATATTTTACTATCTGATAGTTGTTATCTAATTACCATCCTAGATCCGTGGATTCGGCCTATTCACAAATGAGTTAACTATGACACAAAATACGATGAGAGAGAATTTCTTAACAGATAACATATTAAATACAAAGATGAAAACAAGGCCAATGTGGGGTTTAGATATTAAATATAACAGAAGGCTTAAATATACAAGAATAAAAAATAATATGACAAAGTGAGGTATTTCAAGTGAAGAACGAATATTGTATGTGTGTTATAGTGTTGCTGTGGGAGTGAGTGAGGTGAATTCTTTGATGATCCACCTCACTGAAAATATGAATATATTCTGAAATTAATGGTTTAATTAGTTTCTATTTAAATTCCAGTACATAGAAAATAAGCCAATATGGAAGTTGTCATTGTGTGGAGGTAACGCAGCGGCGGTGGCGGCGCGGGCTGGTACCAAGCTTCTACCACCAAAGATCAAGATAGTGTGGAACCCTCCCACCACTCACTACCATCACACTGAGAAGCTGCGGCTGGTGGTCACGTCTGTCAACAGTGGTAGGTTGATGATGCGATTCAATTAGGAATAAGACCGTCTATGAAAGTACGATTTGCGAAGTTACTTGTTTAGTATAACTTAGGTTTTAAGTTAAATTTGGTATTATTTCACTGAAATGATCATTTCTAAAACGTCAAAAATTGTAACAAAAAGTCTTTAACCATTCTATATCTTATAATCACCTTATAAATTATACTTAAGGACATTTACAGGGTCCATGTGAGTACGTCGTCGGACTTTACCCCTAAAAGCTCTTTAAAATTTGACCTTTTGCAGGTGCAGTTTGTAATAACGACACTCAGTTCACTTGCGGTGGGACAAGCCTTTGTATATCTTCCTATCTCGTGTGTGATGGGGTCAGACATTGTCCGGGAGGCGAAGATGAGGACGCGACCGCCTGCTCACACCGCCGGGACTCCCCACTCCTAGAGGTGTTGAGGCGGATAGCGGCTAGGAACCAGGAGTTTTTGGGTCTGGACCAGCCCGATGGGATAACGAAGCCGTCTGTTATAAGTATGTGTTTATTATATTCATTTAAGCGTACATTAGTACTATTATAAATATTGTCCTTCCTTAAAATGCTGGACCATGGTTGATTCTTAAATAAGAATATTGTACTGTTTTAAATATAGCGAACTTCATGTATACACATAAAATAAATCATTTTGTTAACGTCACAATGTTTAATTCTCAGTGAAGATCAGCGAGAACGAGACGAAGACGAACGCGTTCGTGGAGTTCGCCAACTCCCTCCACCCGTACGGGCCTTGGTCCTACATTGTGGTGGGGATGATCGGGTGCGCTGTCATACTCATCTTCTGTCTCGCTTGGGGTAAGTCCGTCATAGTCGTGTTACTATGTCATCTGTCACCTTTTACATTCTAGTTTATTTAAAGCCCCGCATGTGTAAGTGATGGTCTCTGTGAATTTGAAAGAGACAGCAGACAATATATCGAAACCAGTTGTCAATTGTCGTTAGCAATCCGATGTTTAACAGACATTTTAAGTTTTTTTTTCTAATGTTTCTCTGTCGACACTTTGCAGAATGCTGTTGCGTGCGTTCCAAGCCGTCGGAGACGCCGCTGAACATTCCGCCCTCGTGCGTGGACCTGTCGCCTTCGGTGGCCATGACCGCTTCGTCCCAGATGTTCTCTAACCCCCTACCTTCCCCCCCGGAGTACGAACCTCCCCCGTCCTACTCCTCCCTCTTCCCCCGCGCCTTTAAGACGTCTCCGTCGCCGGTTCCCCACTGCTCCCACCAGGAGCCAGATTAGGACACGCCAAATTAGATGTCTGGGTGCGAATTGGGATTTTTACCTTAATGTTTGGGAACTGAGCTCCCTCAGTGTCAACTAAGTCTCTCGTCTGGGAGGTTTCGACAGATGGGAGAGTTAGTTCGCGCTTAGACTTAGTCAACCTGCCGAATTAACACTCAACAGTATTTGATGAAATTTTCAGATTTTTTGACAACTATAATATAATGTTCAATAGATATATCTAATTATTTAACTTACAAAGTATGTTTATCTCATTGAAAATCGTAATTTGAACCCAGAGTAGTTATGTAAGATACTCGGATAGTCAACGGGTTAGATTTTAATGAAAAGTTGTAATCAAATTATTAAAATACGTTCGCGTCTTGCGTTAAACTATTAAATATTTTTCTCTTTGTATAACTGTTTGACGGTATGAGACAAAACCCCGAAAGCCTATGAATTTACGGGTTTACGAATTGACAATAACGCCATCTATTGACAAAAACTCAAAAGCTTTTAATGTTTCGTAAAAGTACAATATTATGTTTTATAAGTTTTGGGACCAACGAGAATACACTGTGCCTTGTAGTTATTATTAACTATGTACTGACATATATGACAATTCCATTTCTATTCTTTAGAAATCTTAAAAGGGTGACCCCAGACAAGCTAAAAATACAAAATCCGTGAAAAAAGATGAACGTATTATGCGTGAACGCTTATTGTCCATACCAGAGACAAACCACTCAGATATAAATAAAACAATGCTCGTCTGGCCCCACCCTAAAACTGAAATTTGTATAGTATACTGAAAGATACGACGAGATTCCTTAGACTTGCTAAATATCCTTGTGTAGAACACAGAACTCACACTGAATGCTTAGTCTCTGAATTTAACCCTTAAGGTACGGCCTCATGGACGACGCTCGATTACAGCAACTGCTCTCACGTGGTTCACTCTTTTTTTAAAACCTTCAAGAAAGAGCTTATCATTTCACAAAACTGGAGAAGTAACGAGGAGTTTGCCCCCTCTTTGCCCCCCTCTTTTATAAAAGAACGCATGCATGAGGCCGTACCTTTATAATGTTTTGAATAATTGAATTCCTTAGTATACTCTGAATTCTCAGCCCAGAGTGACAATACATTCTGAGAACTCACCTTAGCCTAAAGCTAGCTTGTCCGTTGAATTTTAATTCATATGCCCTTTGATTATCAGTGTCTAGATAACGTTACGTCAAAAGGGCAACTAAAGAGGTATGTGTGCGAATGATCTAATGTGTTCATACAGAGTGATAAACAAATACGAGCGAAAAGTTTGTGTAGTCGCTCTGTTCTACTCTATGGTCCAATATAAACCAAATTTGCGAACTCTAGTTTATGTATTAATTGCTTTATCTAGACACAGAATCAAATATAACTCTTTGATAAGCGTTATTAATTTCTTTAAATTGCCTTCGTGTTTGGAATACGCCTAAAATCAAACAAAACCACATTTATTTGTTTGACGTTTGACATATTGAGAATGCGTTAAAGAATGTTAACTACAAATCATTTCTTGTTACCTTATCTGTATAATCGCGTAGGGAGCATCCAGAAATTATAATTTCCATTATTGTAATTTAAACTAGTCTTATTAAAAGTTATATTAAATTGTTTTAAGTTAATTAAGTCTAAACATCAAAAGAGAAATAAATACTTTTTCAAATACAATTATGGTTTTCTTTAAACACCAGACCCTAATACAAAATTTTTTACACCAAGCTCATAGCTTAATCTATGACAGAATTAACAATTTCTTGTTACATTGTTTAAATATAATCATTCCTAAAACTTTAAAATAAACAACATGCAGAAAAAATTTAAACTATGACTAAACTAACAATTCGTGAGTTTCAACCGCTGCCAATAGATGTCACTGATCTTACGTAAAATTTCATTTTTAGAAATAATAAATCTATAACATTCTTTTTTTCACAATATCATATACGCTGCAAGATCAATATTTAAGTTTCTAATTTTTATCTAATATGAAATTAAATAAGAGTTTTTACAACCAAGTGCCATCTAGTGTACTCTTTAAACATGTCCTGCACATTCAAACCACAGTTAAATGCAAGAAGTATATATATATAATCTGTGATGTATAGAGTTTAGAAAAAGCTGGGATAAACAAAAGAACATGCTTTATTGATTATTTTATTCATCAATAAATTTAATATTGTATATATATACTGTTCAAAATTACTAATTAAATCACTATATTTTGAATTTTATTATTACGTTTTGGTTTTATGATTGTTACTATAAATAAATCTCTTAAAAAGCAAAGTTGAAATGAAAATGCAAATGTTGTAAAAAGGACTTCTGAGTAAGTAAATACGAGTTTGACAAAATAGGTGTAGTAGTCTGTGATCAGCTCACCCTTGCCGCTCACGGCTCAGCTGTCAGCTAAAAGTTCAGTCATATTTTAACTGTCGTGGTTATTTACCGTGTTAATGGTGCGAATTGTTATTTCGATCGTAACAAATTTTTACATTATTGTCTAAATTGTTTTTAACGTGCTACCTTTTTGTGCTATAACAAAATAAAAAAACTTACATTCAGTTTTTTTATTAGTTTCACAAGTTGTATCTTATGTGATTGTGTTACTTACGGGACTTAAAAAGTTTGTTTATTGTTAAGTTTTGTTCTTTTCGCTATTTGGAATCTTATTGGATATGAGTGCAGCAGCTAGATAAAAGGTAAATTATAGAATTCTGCTTAGTTTAGTTCCTATGTTTAGCGGTAAGCAACAGGTCTCCATATTGTGGTTTTGAAAATGCAAATGGATCGAACTTCCGTTACTCCATTATCGATTTAGTGTTACAAGTACCAATTAGAATTTTATAATTCAATTTAAAAATGATTCTGGTTTATTTCGAGTCAATTTCATTTCTATTAATGAATTTTTCAAAAACTAAAATATTTTTTGTAAATATTTAAGTGGTTAAAAGTGCTGTCAAGTGCAGCAGGTGTTTTTTTTATTAACGTCTACCTAATATGGTTGGTTAAAATCCGTTACTATAAAAAAACCTACTGTTTTTTTTTTAATTTGGTCTACTGAACACATATGGCTGGTTATACAAATCTCAAAGTAGTCATAATTATATAATATGTTTTGTTATTAATTTAAAAAAGGGCTTCCTGCCAATAATTTTGTTATTACTTTATTTAAATAATCTTCTGCATGTCTCCGAAACGTATTTCTGAGTTACGTTTTGTGCTACAATAGTTATGTATATGTAAACATACAGAAAATAATACGTAGTTATTTTACATATATTTTTTTACGTCGTCCTTACATATTTCTCATTATGTTAGGCATCGTAATATGTGTCTTATTTTATTCTTTATAACAGTTGATTAAAATCATAAATGCTTAAGTCAAATGTGCACCATCAAGCACTGTTAGGCGTTACTTAATGAAAGTTATAAATTGTGATATTTATCTACCTAAATTGCTAGTTAGATATCTACTAAGTTTCTACGGTGACAGTATATTATTATGTAGTGTTATTGTAGCGTAACGAGATATAAAATATACATCGCGGTAGCCCAGGGCATCTAGGTACGCTAGATATTGGTAGGAATATGACAGTGAACCACATAGGGTCTCCGAGATACATATACCACGGTACCACCTGAGGTTATTTTGCAGCCGGTTCTAAACCACCTGGAGTGTGTTGGGCCGTAGTTCTGTTATGGCGGTAAACTCTTAAATTAATTTTTACCTAGTTATGAACGAATTTAAACGACTTGAATCTTTTCACTAATGATCGCTTGAAAGAAATTGCTCTCGAAAGAGCGCCTATTACAGTATATTATTTTATTTTTATTTTCTCGTATGAAAATTGTCTGTACGAACTAAACACAGTATAAATCAATTCTCTGTTCTGTGTAATTTTTGAGATATAAATAAAAACAATTGAAACGATTAAAATTATAAGTTTGAAATCTAGGTCGCTACACAGTTCTCGTCTGATTACAGTCACGGTCGAATTGAACATCACAAAAGTACTTCAAGTCCAGAATTTTGTAGATTTACTGAACTATAAAACACGTAGCACATTTGCATATACATAATGCTTAATGGATATTTGTATACATGAAACTAAAGAATTATTCGCCAAGCTTAATACTAAATTCAAGGTCGTTTAAATCCCGGCTGTTTACAAATGGATTTTTAATTATATATGGGCAATTAACACTAGCTGCTACGGTCAAGGCAAATATTAAATCACAGTTTTATTTGTAATATAAATAAAAAAATGTGGAAATAATTTAAAAGTTGTGGATACTTCGCTTATCTGCACAGATTTAAGTGCATGGTGAACCCAACATGGTCCTGTAACAGATCGACTAGTGAGACAATATTGACAGTTTGCCCAAGTACCAAAACTATTGACACGACTTTGATTGCTGAGTAGTTAAAGTGACGGTGGACAATCTGACAGACCTTACATAGGTGTAGCGAAGGATGCGGTTAAAATTTATAAGACATAGACAAAGAGTGCTGATGACTAATAAGGACTGTTCCTATACAGAAGATATAGTAAAAACACTTATAATAAAAAAATAGATATATTTCTGTATCAAATCTTTAAAAACAACATATGAAAATCACACATTCTAAGATGATTTTGGCATTGCAATTTGAACTTACAATAATACCCATAGAAATGAAAAGCAAAAAGCTTTCATTACAAATTAATATTCGAAAAGACTTTTTCCCCAACCATAAAGCGGATACAGCCAAAACCTGTGTGTGCTTTTAAATCAATCAGCTTCGCAAACCGAAGCTGGTCTGTCAAGTCGTGATTATCACTATACAATAGTATTACCACAAACGGCAAACGAAAGTTGTGATACTGAAACAGTTTCCACAATGCAGAAGTAGATGAAGTGTGGAGAAATCTTTAGCTTCCTTGTAAGGAATGAAATCTTTGTGTACGCATCGGAATCGTAATTTCTAAACAACGCAGGGTTGCCAAAAGGTAATCCTTTCATTCGTGTAAATAATTTATAACTAATTTGAGACACATCTTTGAAAATATTTATATCAATGAACCGAATGACAAAAGCCGAATGACCTTCATAAGAGGACATTGTGTAAATTCTGTTTTTTTAGACTGTTAAGTACTGTATTGGTAGACCCTAGCGGATGAGGCTTGGCCATGTAAGACGTATGGAGAAGACCCGAAGGCTCTTTGAATGGAGACTGACTGAGCATAACTCAAGGCTGACCCCCAATGAGAGGCTGACCTTCAAAAGACCACTTGATTGGCTGATGATGATGGACCATAGAACTACAATAAAAAGTACTATCTGAAATGTGTTTCATGAAATAAATCGATATAATTCTCAATCAAAGCTGTGTGCGAAGTGCAATATGTGAATGGTAACCCTAGATAAATAGCTCCATGGCTAGACTAAAAATACATGTGTTGCATAAAACCAGCTTTTGCTATTATTAGAAATAGCCTTAGTTTCCTTGTAAGGTATATTTTACCGTTAGGACTTGTTTTTATTATTGTTAACTGTTTGTAACCCTTTAGTTTTTACCGATTCTTATAATGGGACTAAACACTGTTTTTTACTGTATTCAGTCCGTTAGAAAGGTTAGTCAAGTCCATATTTATATATTTAAAGTCGATATTTTAATGAACGCAAATCAATTAGCGATATTATTTTAACTTTAACCAATAAAAGGCTGATCGAAGTTTAATAATCTAATATATAAAATTCTCGTGTCACAATGTTCGTTCCCGTACTCCTCCGAAACGGCTTGACCGATTCTCCTGAAATTTTGTGGCCATATTGAGTAGGTCTGAGAATCGGCAAACATCTATTTTGAGAGGTTTTCGTCGTCGGTCGAAGGTTTTGGGGTCGTAAAATATTTCTTGAGTAATCATTAGTTTTCAATACAAACACTATATTAAACTAAGAAAATTTTTGTTGCCACTTACTGAAAATATAACTGACATGATTAATTGCTATATTAGTTATAAAATTAATTTAATCCAATAATATTACAAAGCGAAAAGTCCGCAGGGCTTTTAATAAGAATGTGTCTAAAATATTGCATTAGATCAGTGAGCATAATTAAAACCCGAAACAAAATTAAATTGTTTCATAACTGGGGATACTGTTGTCAAATAGGTTAGCATTCCTGAGTGCTTTCGACACTATAAAAATACGTGTAAAAATTGACGATTCAAAAGTGTCTTTATAAAGACCTACTTGATTGAAGATATTTTGAGTTTGGCAAGTGACTTCAGTCGCACGGGGCCATAATAATGGTTTTCCGATATCTGATGTAATCTAACTGAATGATATTTTAAAATATTGAATTGAAGCAGGAAACTAATATAAATTATTCATATGTATTATATACATGTTGTTCATATATTCCAGTTCACGAGACTTATGAATTGTAACGAATTTTTAAAAGAAGCTAGCTTACTCTTAAAAATATTAATTTACAGTCGAAGCTTAATATCAAATACTCATATTACACATCAAAGCTACTGGTATTTTTTCCTGCGGTGCAGGTGGGTTGTTAAAAATGACTCACAAATGCAATAAATATATATTATTCACGATGAATGAAAATATATTTAATTTGTACACAATAGAATTATGTTGTTAGCACGTTTTGCTAAGTTAATAAAATTTTATTGCGACGTTAGTTATTAGGTTGCAGAAGCACTTGTAATCAAACAAATTATAAAAAGGATTTACTTAACAAAAGAATGATGAATACAATGCTTTTTCGAGTGGTAACCATGGTAAAAACTGTGGTCAGCGTTTGTAATGAGGTCAAAGAGTAGAGTTTCTTTATAATTAAGTAATTTAAATATGAATACTTGTCAAGTCACCTTGTAGTGCTTTGACTGACTCGTGTATCGTAGGGACAAAGGTGGCTTTTATGTATTTATTTAAGGCCGAAGCTAAAATACAGCACACTTAATTAATTCTTACATCTAACAATCTCTTATATATTGTCAAAATATGTAACATTCAGTTAAGAAAATTATTAATTTGGGAGATACAGCGCGAACTGAACGTGTTTTGACGAAGGCTACTTCACGAAGGAACCTACATACCACCTGATCTGGAGGAAAATATCAGGGGCGGATAAGCTTAGCATGCATTACTGTAATCATTTTCACCCCATATTTTAAAGATCCCGTTTGGGGTGATCATAATAACCTGTAATCCCCAGTAAGATATAGTAGGAATACTGTACTCGGTTTGCTTCGTGATTTACTTAAAGTAACATCATTTATACAATGTTTTGAAATTCGTGTAGGTCTTAGTATTGACAAAACTGAACATGGTAGAATTTATAAGTATTAAAAGAAATCGGTGACTCAATTACATTTTGTTTTAGTGACATCTGCCATCTGTCCAAATAGATTAAAAATATTGCACTGGGCACACAGTTGTATGTAAATGTTTCCTTAAATAGTTTTTGTAGTTTATTTTTAATTCTACAATTACTTAACTTTGCTATTAATTTTAAATTGATTAGAGGCCACCCTAATGACGTCCATCGGTCGTTTGAAGTAATGAATGATAAAACTTTAGAATTGTAGTATAGATACAGATATGGATGTGGTGTCAAATACTTTATAATATATGGGATCTCTTATAATAATATGTATTACTTAAGTAGAGAAGAAGAAGTTTAAACTATTCTGGATAACTATGATTAACATAAGAACCGATCAGCCTCCTCACTATCATCTTTTAAATCTTCTTTTTCGAAAGCATTTGTTGTCCGTATCTAATTTGTTGTGTTTGGTTTTTTTGTATATTTCGCACACTTTGCACCTGTCAAATTGTATTTAAGGTATTCTTTTGTTGTGTGGAAGTTGTTAATGTTGTGTGTTGCCTGGAAGAGATCGCTTATTAGCGATAAGACCGCCCGTAGCTCTTATACTAACATCGATTAACATAATCTACTTCTACTGTTTAAGTGCAATAAAGTGTGAATAAATAAATTATTAATAATTTCAGGAGTCCTTAGCAGAATGGGAGCGTGGTCTGGACATGCCGCCAGAGGCGTTAGGCCGCAAGTGGAGCCAAAGGAGTGCGCACGCGCAGCGGACATCCAACGACCAAACCGTCACCTCCACCAATACCACTGATGCTTGCAAACTTATAATTGTAAGTAGCTTTATCCAAAGAAAGAACTTCTCAATTCTCATGTCATACGCATAAATGTATAAATATAACATTTTTGATGAAGATTATTTGTGTCCCACCACCGTTAATTGCTCATATCCTGATGCGACAGAGACGAACAAGCGGGATCAAAATTTATTCAGTTAAGGCAGTTATACAATTGAGGTGGTTTAAAAGACTTTACGATTTAAAAAAAAGAGAAAGTAGAGGCCCAATTATCCCTCTAAGAGAGATTTAATTGGTCAGGTCAAATAGTGCCCTACTATACACTCTTGTTTATAGATTGTGGTGGTGGACTGCACTCTTGTTTATAGATTGTGATGGTGGACTGCACTCTTGTTTATAGATTGTGGTGGTGGACTGCACTCTTGTTTATAGATTGTGGTGGTGGATTGCACTCTTGTTTATAGATTGTGGTGGTGGACTGCACTCTTGTTTATAGATTGTGATGGTGGACTGCACTCTTGTTTATAGGTTGTGGTGGTGGACTGCACTATTGTTTATAGATTTTTGTTTAACGTCCTTTCACCAACAGTTATAAAGCGAGTGTTTATTAATTGAGTTTCCCGAACGAAGGTTAATTGGTGTTAACGCGGGCAATTGGCCAACCTTCCAGATGTTTCCGCGACAGATTGTAAACAATGTAATTTATTATAACTTATTGAATCATTATGTCTCCTTGAGACTGGTTTTTATGTAATATTTTACTATCTGATAGTTGTTATCTAATTACCATCCTAGATCCGTGGATTCGGCCTATTCACAAATGAGTTAACTATGACACAAAATACGATGAGAGAGAATTTCTTAACAGATAACATATTAAATACAAAGATGAAAACAAGGCCAATGTGGGGTTTAGATATTAAATATAACAGAAGGCTTAAATATACAAGAATAAAAAATAATATGACAAAGTGAGGTATTTCAAGTGAAGAACGAATATTGTATGTGTGTTATAGTGTTGCTGTGGGAGTGAGTGAGGTGAATTCTTTGATGATCCACCTCACTGAAAATATGAATATATTCTGAAATTAATGGTTTAATTAGTTTCTATTTAAATTCCAGTACATAGAAAATAAGCCAATATGGAAGTTGTCATTGTGTGGAGGTAACGCAGCGGCGGTGGCGGCGCGGGCTGGTACCAAGCTTCTACCACCAAAGATCAAGATAGTGTGGAACCCTCCCACCACTCACTACCATCACACTGAGAAGCTGCGGCTGGTGGTCACGTCTGTCAACAGTGGTAGGTTGATGATGCGATTCAATTAGGAATAAGACCGTCTATGAAAGTACGATTTGCGAAGTTACTTGTTTAGTATAACTTAGGTTTTAAGTTAAATTTGGTATTATTTCACTGAAATGATCATTTCTAAAACGTCAAAAATTGTAACAAAAAGTCTTTAACCATTCTATATCTTATAATCACCTTATAAATTATACTTAAGGACATTTACAGGGTCCATGTGAGTACGTCGTCGGACTTTACCCCTAAAAGCTCTTTAAAATTTGACCTTTTGCAGGTGCAGTTTGTAATAACGACACTCAGTTCACTTGCGGTGGGACAAGCCTTTGTATATCTTCCTATCTCGTGTGTGATGGGGTCAGACATTGTCCGGGAGGCGAAGATGAGGACGCGACCGCCTGCTCACACCGCCGGGACTCCCCACTCCTAGAGGTGTTGAGGCGGATAGCGGCTAGGAACCAGGAGTTTTTGGGTCTGGACCAGCCCGATGGGATAACGAAGCCGTCTGTTATAAGTATGTGTTTATTATATTCATTTAAGCGTACATTAGTACTATTATAAATATTGTCCTTCCTTAAAATGCTGGACCATGGTTGATTCTTAAATAAGAATATTGTACTGTTTTAAATATAGCGAACTTCATGTATACACATAAAATAAATCATTTTGTTAACGTCACAATGTTTAATTCTCAGTGAAGATCAGCGAGAACGAGACGAAGACGAACGCGTTCGTGGAGTTCGCCAACTCCCTCCACCCGTACGGGCCTTGGTCCTACATTGTGGTGGGGATGATCGGGTGCGCTGTCATACTCATCTTCTGTCTCGCTTGGGGTAAGTCCGTCATAGTCGTGTTACTATGTCATCTGTCACCTTTTACATTCTAGTTTATTTAAAGCCCCGCATGTGTAAGTGATGGTCTCTGTGAATTTGAAAGAGACAGCAGACAATATATCGAAACCAGTTGTCAATTGTCGTTAGCAATCCGATGTTTAACAGACATTTTAAGTTTTTTTTTCTAATGTTTCTCTGTCGACACTTTGCAGAATGCTGTTGCGTGCGTTCCAAGCCGTCGGAGACGCCGCTGAACATTCCGCCCTCGTGCGTGGACCTGTCGCCTTCGGTGGCCATGACCGCTTCGTCCCAGATGTTCTCTAACCCCCTACCTTCCCCCCCGGAGTACGAACCTCCCCCGTCCTACTCCTCCCTCTTCCCCCGCGCCTTTAAGACGTCTCCGTCGCCGGTTCCCCACTGCTCCCACCAGGAGCCAGATTAGGACACGCCAAATTAGATGTCTGGGTGCGAATTGGGATTTTTACCTTAATGTTTGGGAACTGAGCTCCCTCAGTGTCAACTAAGTCTCTCGTCTGGGAGGTTTCGACAGATGGGAGAGTTAGTTCGCGCTTAGACTTAGTCAACCTGCCGAATTAACACTCAACAGTATTTGATGAAATTTTCAGATTTTTTGACAACTATAATATAATGTTCAATAGATATATCTAATTATTTAACTTACAAAGTATGTTTATCTCATTGAAAATCGTAATTTGAACCCAGAGTAGTTATGTAAGATACTCGGATAGTCAACGGGTTAGATTTTAATGAAAAGTTGTAATCAAATTATTAAAATACGTTCGCGTCTTGCGTTAAACTATTAAATATTTTTCTCTTTGTATAACTGTTTGACGGTATGAGACAAAACCCCGAAAGCCTATGAATTTACGGGTTTACGAATTGACAATAACGCCATCTATTGACAAAAACTCAAAAGCTTTTAATGTTTCGTAAAAGTACAATATTATGTTTTATAAGTTTTGGGACCAACGAGAATACACTGTGCCTTGTAGTTATTATTAACTATGTACTGACATATATGACAATTCCATTTCTATTCTTTAGAAATCTTAAAAGGGTGACCCCAGACAAGCTCAAAATACAAAATCCGTGAAAAAAGATGAACGTATTATGCGTGAACGCTTATTGTCCATACCAGAGACAAACCACTCAGATATAAATAAAACAATGCTCGTCTGGCCCCACCCTAAAACTGAAATTTGTATAGTATACTGAAAGATACGACGAGATTCCTTAGACTTGCTAAATATCCTTGTGTAGAACACAGAACTCACACTGAATGCTTAGTCTCTGAATTTAACCCTTAAGGTACGGCCTCATGGACGACGCTCGATTACAGCAACTGCTCTCACGTGGTTCACTCTTTTTTTAAAACCTTCAAGAAAGAGCTTATCATTTCACAAAACTGGAGAAGTAACGAGGAGTTTGCCCCCTCTTTGCCCCCCTCTTTTATAAAAGAACGCATGCATGAGGCCGTACCTTTATAATGTTTTGAATAATTGAATTCCTTAGTATACTTCTCAGAATTCTCAGCCCAGAGTGACAATACATTCTGAGAACTCACCTTAGCCTAAAGCTAGCTTGTCCGTTGAATTTTAATTCATATGCCCTTTGATTATCAGTGTCTAGATAACGTTACGTCAAAAGGGCAACTAAAGAGGTATGTGTGCGAATGATCTAATGTGTTCATACAGAGTGATAAACAAATACGAGGGAAAAGTTTGTGTAGTCGCTCTGTTCTACTCTATGGTCCAATATAAACCAAATTTGCGAACTCTAGTTTATGTATTAATTGCTTTATCTAGACACAGAATCAAATATAACTCTTTGATAAGCGTTATTAATTTCTTTAAATTGCCTTCGTGTTTGGAATACGCCTAAAATCAAACAAAACCACATTTATTTGTTTGACGTTTGACATATTGAGAATGGGTTAAAGAATGTTAACTACAAATCATTTCTTGTTACCTTATCTGTATAATCGCGTAGGGAGCATCCAGAAATTATAATTTCCATTATTGTAATTTAAACTAGTCTTATTAAAAGTTATATTAAATTGTTTTAAGTTAATTAAGTCTAAACATCAAAAGAGAAATAAATACTTTTTCAAATACAATTATGGTTTTCTTTAAACACCAGACCCTAATACAAAATTTTTTACACCAAGCTCATAGCTTAATCTATGACAGAATTAACAATTTCTTGTTACATTGTTTAAATATAATCATTCCTAAAACTTTAAAATAAACAACATGCAGAAAAAATTTAAACTATGACTAAACTAACAATTCCTGAGTTTCAACCGCTGCCAATAGATGTCACTGATCTTACGTAAAATTTCATTTTTAGAAATAATAAATCTATAACATTCTTTTTTTCACAATATCATATACGCTGCAAGATCAATATTTAAGTTTCTAATTTTTATCTAATATGAAATTAAATAAGAGTTTTTACAACCAAGTGCCATCTAGTGTACTCTTTAAACATGTCCTGCACATTCAAACCACAGTTAAATGCAAGAAGTATATATATATAATCTGTGATGTATAGAGTTTAGAAAAAGCTGGGATAAACAAAAGAACATGCTTTATTGATTATTTTATTCATCAATAAATTTAATATTGTATATATATACTGTTCAAAATTACTAATTAAATCACTATATTTTGAATTTTATTATTACGTTTTGGTTTTATGATTGTTACTATAAATAAATCTCTTAAAAAGCAAAGTTGAAATGAAAATGCAAATGTTGTAAAAAGGACTTCTGAGTAAGTAAATACGAGTTTGACAAAATAGGTGTAGTAGTCTGTGATCAGCTCACCCTTGCCGCTCACGGCTCAGCTGTCAGCTAAAAGTTCAGTCATATTTTAACTGTCGTGGTTATTTACCGTGTTAATGGTGCGAATTGTTATTTCGATCGTAACAAATTTTTACATTATTGTCTAAATTGTTTTTAACGTGCTACCTTTTTGTGCTATAACAAAATAAAAAAACTTACATTCAGTTTTTTTATTTGTTTCACAAGTTGTATCTTATGTGATTGTGTTACTTACGGGACTTAAAAAGTTTGTTTATTGTTAAGTTTTGTTCTTTTCGCTATTTGGAATCTTATTGGATATGAGTGCAGCAGCTAGATAAAAGGTAAATTATAGAATTCTGCTTAGTTTAGTTCCTATGTTTAGCGGTAAGCAACAGGTCTCCATATTGTGGTTTTGAAAATGCAAATGGATCGAACTTCCGTTACTCCATTATCGATTTAGTGTTACAAGTACCAATTAGAATTTTATAATTCAATTTAAAAATGATTCTGGTTTATTTCGAGTCAATTTCATTTCTATTAATGAATTTTTCAAAAACTAAAATATTTTTTGTAAATATTTAAGTGGTTAAAAGTGCTGTCAAGTGCAGCAGGTGTTTTTTTTATTAACGTCTACCTAATATGGTTGGTTAAAATCCGTTACTATAAAAAAACCTACTGTTTTTTTTTTAATTTGGTCTACTGAACACATATGGCTGGTTATACAAATCTCAAAGTAGTCATAATTATATAATATGTTTTGTTATTAATTTAAAAAAGGGCTTCCTGCCAATAATTTTGTTATTACTTTATTTAAATAATCTTCTGCATGTCTCCGAAACGTATTTCTGAGTTACGTTTTGTGCTACAATAGTTATGTATATGTAAACATACAGAAAATAATACGTAGTTATTTTACATATATTTTTTTACGTCGTCCTTACATATTTCTCATTATGTTAGGCATCGTAATATGTGTCTTATTTTATTCTTTATAACAGTTGATTAAAATCATAAATGCTTAAGTCAAATGTGCACCATCAAGCACTGTTAGGCGTTACTTAATGAAAGTTATAAATTGTGATATTTATCTACCTAAATTGCTAGTTAGATATCTACTAAGTTTCTACGGTGACAGTATATTATTATGTAGTGTTATTGTAGCGTAACGAGATATAAAATATACATCGCGGTAGCCCAGGGCATCTAGGTACGCTAGATATTGGTAGGAATATGAAAGTGAACCACATAGGGTCTCCGAGATACATATACCACGGTACCACCTGAGGTTATTTTGCAGCCGGTTCTAAACCACCTGGAGTGTGTTGGGCCGTAGTTCTGTTATGGCGGTAAACTCTTAAATTAATTTTTACCTAGTTATGAACGAATTTAAACGACTTGAATCTTTTCACTAATGATCGCTTGAAAGAAATTGCTCTCGAAAGAGCGCCTATTACAGTATATAATTTTATTTTTATTTTCTCGTATCAAAATTGTCTGTACGAACTAAACACAGTATAAATCAATTCTCTGTTCTGTGTACTTTTTGAGATATAAATAAAAACAATTGAAACGATTAAAATTATAAGTTTGAAATCTAGGTCGCTACACAGTTCTCGTCTGATTACAGTCACGGTCGAATTGAACATCACAAAAGTACTTCAAGTCCAGAATTTTGTAGATTTACTGAACTATAAAACACGTAGCACATTTGCATATACATAATGCTTAATGGATATTTGTATACATGAAACTAAAGAATTATTCGCCAAGCTTAATACTAAATTCAAGGTCGTTTAAATCCCGGCTGTTTACAAATGGATTTTTAATTATATATGGGCAATTAACACTAGCTGCTACGGTCAAGGCAAATATTAAATCACAGTTTTATTTGTAATATAAATAAAAAAATGTGGAAATAATTTAAAAGTTGTGGATACTTCGCTTATCTGCACAGATTTAAGTGCATGGTGAACCCAACATGGTCCTGTAACAGATCGACTAGTGAGACAATATTGACAGTTTGCCCAAGTACCAAAACTATTGACACGACTTTGATTGCTGAGTAGTTAAAGTGACGGTGGACAATCTGACAGACCTTACATAGGTGTAGCGAAGGATGCGGTTAAAATTTATAAGACATAGACAAAGAGTGCTGATGACTAATAAGGACTGTTCCTATACAGAAGATATAGTAAAAACACTTATAATAAAAAAATAGATATATTTCTGTATCAAATCTTTAAAAACAACATATGAAAATCACACATTCTAAGATGATTTTGGCATTGCAATTTGAACTTACAATAATACCCATAGAAATGAAAAGCAAAAAGCTTTCATTACAAATTAATATTCGAAAAGACTTTTTCCCCAACCATAAAGCGGATACAGCCAAAACCTGTGTGTGCTTTTAAATCAATCAGCTTCGCAAACCGAAGCTGGTCTGTCAAGTCGTGATTATCACTATACAATAGTATTACCACAAACGGCAAACGAAAGTTGTGATACTGAAACAGTTTCCACAATGCAGAAGTAGATGAAGTGTGGAGAAATCTTTAGCTTCCTTGTAAGGAATGAAATCTTTGTGTACGCATCGGAATCGTAATTTCTAAACAACGCAGGGTTGCCAAAAGGTAATCCTTTCATTCGTGTAAATAATTTATAACTAATTTGAGACACATCTTTGAAAATATTTATATCAATGAACCGAATGACAAAAGCCGAATGACCTTCATAAGAGGACATTGTGTAAATTCTGTTTTTTTAGACTGTTAAGTACTGTATTGGTAGACCCTAGCGGATGAGGCTTGGCCATGTAAGACGTATGGAGAAGACCCGAAGGCTCTTTGAATGGAGACTGACTGAGCATAACTCAAGGCTGACCCCCAATGAGAGGCTGACCTTCAAAAGACCACTTGATTGGCTGATGATGATGGACCATAGAACTACAATAAAAAGTACTATCTGAAATGTGTTTCATGAAATAAATCGATATAATTCTCAATCAAAGCTGTGTGCGAAGTGCAATATGTGAATGGTAACCCTAGATAAATAGCTCCATGGCTAGACTAAAAATACATGTGTTGCATAAAACCAGCTTTTGCTATTATTAGAAATAGCCTTAGTTTCCTTGTAAGGTATATTTTACCGTTAGGACTTGTTTTTATTATTGTTAACTGTTTGTAACCCTTTAGTTTTTACCGATTCTTATAATGGGACTAAACACTGTTTTTTACTGTATTCAGTCCGTTAGAAAGGTTAGTCAAGTCCATATTTATATATTTAAAGTCGATATTTTAATGAACGCAAATCAATTAGCGATATTATTTTAACTTTAACCAATAAAAGGCTGATCGAAGTTTAATAATCTAATATATAAAATTCTCGTGTCACAATGTTCGTTCCCGTACTCCTCCGAAACGGCTTGACCGATTCTCCTGAAATTTTGTGGCCATATTGAGTAGGTCTGAGAATTGGCAAACATCTATTTTGAGAGGTTTTCGTCGTCGGTCGAAGGTTTTGGGGTCGTAAAATATTTCTTGAGTAATCATCAATACAAACACTATATTAAACTAAGAAAATTTTTGTTGCCACTTACTGAAAATATAACTGACATGATTAATTGCTATATTAGTTATAAAATTAATTTAATCCAATAATATTACAAAGCGAAAAGTCCGCAGGGCTTTTAATAAGAATGTGTCTAAAATATTGCATTAGATCAGTGAGCATAATTAAAACCCGAAACAAAATTAAATTGTTTCATAACTGGGGATACTGTTGTCAAATAGGTTAGCATTCCTGAGTGCTTTCGACACTATAAAAATACGTGTAAAAATTGACGATTCAAAAGTGTCTTTATAAAGACCTACTTGATTGAAGATATTTTGAGTTTGGCAAGTGACTTCAGTCGCACGGGGCCATAATAATGGTTTTCCGATATCTGATGTAATCTAACTGAATGATATTTTAAAATATTGAATTGAAGCAGGAAACTAATATAAATTATTCATATGTATTATATACATGTTGTTCATATATTCCAGTTCACGAGACTTATGAATTGTAACGAATTTTTAAAAGAAGCTAGCTTACTCTTAAAAATATTAATTTACAGTCGAAGCTTAATATCAAATACTCATATTACACATCAAAGCTACTGGTATTTTTTCCTGCGGTGCAGGTGGGTTGTTAAAAATGACTCACAAATGCAATAAATATATATTATTCACGATGAATGAAAATATATTTAATTTGTACACAATAGAATTATGTTGTTAGCACGTTTTGCTAAGTTAATAAAATTTTATTGCGACGTTAGTTATTAGGTTGCAGAAGCACTTGTAATCAAACAAATTATAAAAAGGATTTACTTAACAAAAGAATGATGAATACAATGCTTTTTCGAGTGGTAACCATGGTAAAAACTGTGGTCAGCGTTTGTAATGAGGTCAAAGAGTAGAGTTTCTTTATAATTAAGTAATTTAAATATGAATACTTGTCAAGTCACCTTGTAGTGCTTTGACTGACTCGTGTATCGTAGGGACAAAGGTGGCTTTTATGTATTTATTTAAGGCCGAAGCTAAAATACAGCACACTTAATTAATTCTTACATCTAACAATCTCTTATATATTGTCAAAATATGTAACATTCAGTTAAGAAAATTATTAATTTGGGAGATACAGCGCGAACTGAACGTGTTTTGACGAAGGCTACTTCACGAAGGAACCTACATACCACCTGATCTGGAGGAAAATATCAGGGGCGGATAAGCTTAGCATGCATTACTGTAATCATTTTCACCCCATATTTTAAAGATCCCGTTTGGGGTGATCATAATAACCTGTAATCCCCAGTAAGATATAGTAGGAATACTGTACTCGGTTTGCTTCGTGATTTACTTAAAGTAACATCATTTATACAATGTTTTGAAATTCGTGTAGGTCTTAGTATTGACAAAACTGAACATGGTAGAATTTATAAGTATTAAAAGAAATCGGTGACTCAATTACATTTTGTTTTAGTGACATCTGCCATCTGTCCAAATAGATTAAAAATATTGCACTGGGCACACAGTTGTATGTAAATGTTTCCTTAAATAGTTTTTGTAGTTTATTTTTAATTCTACAATTACTTAACTTTGCTATTAATTTTAAATTGATTAGAGGCCACCCTAATGACGTCCATCGGTCGTTTGAAGTAATGAATGATAAAACTTTAGAATTGTAGTATAGATACAGATATGGATGTGGTGTCAAATACTTTATAATATATGGGATCTCTTATAATAATATGTATTACTTAAGTAGAGAAGAAGAAGTTTAAACTATTCTGGATAACTATGATTAACATAAGAACCGATCAGCCTCCTCACTATCATCTTTTAAATCTTCTTTTTCGAAAGCATTTGTTGTCCGTATCTAATTTGTTGTGTTTGGTTTTTTTGTATATTTCGCACACTTTGCACCTGTCAAATTGTATTTAAGGTATTCTTTTGTTGTGTGGAAGTTGTTAATGTTGTGTGTTGCCTGGAAGAGATCGCTTATTAGCGATAAGACCGCCCGTAGCTCTTATACTAACATCGATTAACATAATCTACTTCTACTGTTTAAGTGCAATAAAGTGTGAATAAATAAATTATTAATAATTTCAGGAGTCCTTAGCAGAATGGGAGCGTGGTCTGGACATGCCGCCAGAGGCGTTAGGCCGCAAGTGGAGCCAAAGGAGTGCGCACGCGCAGCGGACATCCAACGACCAAACCGTCACCTCCACCAATACCACTGATGCTTGCAAACTTATAATTGTAAGTAGCTTTATCCAAAGAAAGAACTTCTCAATTCTCATGTCATACGCATAAATGTATAAATATAACATTTTTGATGAAGATTATTTGTGTCCCACCACCGTTAATTGCTCATATCCTGATGCGACAGAGACGAACAAGCGGGATCAAAATTTATTCAGTTAAGGCAGTTATACAATTGAGGTGGTTTAAAAGACTTTACGATTTAAAAAAAAGAGAAAGTAGAGGCCCAATTATCCCTCTAAGAGAGATTTAATTGGTCAGGTCAAATAGTGCCCTACTATACACTCTTGTTTATAGATTGTGGTGGTGGACTGCACTCTTGTTTATAGATTGTGATGGTGGACTGCACTCTTGTTTATAGATTGTGGTGGTGGACTGCACTCTTGTTTATAGATTGTGGTGGTGGATTGCACTCTTGTTTATAGATTGTGGTGGTGGACTGCACTCTTGTTTATAGATTGTGATGGTGGACTGCACTCTTGTTTATAGGTTGTGGTGGTGGACTGCACTATTGTTTATAGATTTTTGTTTAACGTCCTTTCACCAACAGTTATAAAGCGAGTGTTTATTAATTGAGTTTCCCGAACGAAGGTTAATTGGTGTTAACGCGGGCAATTGGCCAACCTTCCAGATGTTTCCGCGACAGATTGTAAACAATGTAATTTATTATAACTTATTGAATCATTATGTCTCCTTGAGACTGGTTTTTATGTAATATTTTACTATCTGATAGTTGTTATCTAATTACCATCCTAGATCCGTGGATTCGGCCTATTCACAAATGAGTTAACTATGACACAAAATACGATGAGAGAGAATTTCTTAACAGATAACATATTAAATACAAAGATGAAAACAAGGCCAATGTGGGGTTTAGATATTAAATATAACAGAAGGCTTAAATATACAAGAATAAAAAATAATATGACAAAGTGAGGTATTTCAAGTGAAGAACGAATATTGTTTGTGTGTTATAGTGTTGCTGTGGGAGTGAGTGAGGTGAATTCTTTGATGATCCACCTCACTGAAAATATGAATATATTCTGAAATTAATGGTTTAATTAGTTTCTATTTAAATTCCAGTACATAGAAAATAAGCCAATATGGAAGTTGTCATTGTGTGGAGGTAACGCAGCGGCGGTGGCGGCGCGGGCTGGTACCAAGCTTCTACCACCAAAGATCAAGATAGTGTGGAACCCTCCCACCACTCACTACCATCACACTGAGAAGCTGCGGCTGGTGGTCACGTCTGTCAACAGTGGTAGGTTGATGATGCGATTCAATTAGGAATAAGACCGTCTATGAAAGTACGATTTGCGAAGTTACTTGTTTAGTATAACTTAGGTTTTAAGTTAAATTTGGTATTATTTCACTGAAATGATCATTTCTAAAACGTCAAAAATTGTAACAAAAAGTCTTTAACCATTCTATATCTTATAATCACCTTATAAATTATACTTAAGGACATTTACAGGGTCCATGTGAGTACGTCGTCGGACTTTACCCCTAAAAGCTCTTTAAAATTTGACCTTTTGCAGGTGCAGTTTGTAATAACGACACTCAGTTCACTTGCGGTGGGACAAGCCTTTGTATATCTTCCTATCTCGTGTGTGATGGGGTCAGACATTGTCCGGGAGGCGAAGATGAGGACGCGACCGCCTGCTCACACCGCCGGGACTCCCCACTCCTAGAGGTGTTGAGGCGGATAGCGGCTAGGAACCAGGAGTTTTTGGGTCTGGACCAGCCCGATGGGATAACGAAGCCGTCTGTTATAAGTATGTGTTTATTATATTCATTTAAGCGTACATTAGTACTATTATAAATATTGTCCTTCCTTAAAATGCTGGACCATGGTTGATTCTTAAATAAGAATATTGTACTGTTTTAAATATAGCGAACTTCATGTATACACATAAAATAAATCATTTTGTTAACGTCACAATGTTTAATTCTCAGTGAAGATCAGCGAGAACGAGACGAAGACGAACGCGTTCGTGGAGTTCGCCAACTCCCTCCACCCGTACGGGCCTTGGTCCTACATTGTGGTGGGGATGATCGGGTGCGCTGTCATACTCATCTTCTGTCTCGCTTGGGGTAAGTCCGTCATAGTCGTGTTACTATGTCATCTGTCACCTTTTACATTCTAGTTTATTTAAAGCCCCGCATGTGTAAGTGATGGTCTCTGTGAATTTGAAAGAGACAGCAGACAATATATCGAAACCAGTTGTCAATTGTCGTTAGCAATCCGATGTTTAACAGACATTTTAAGTTTTTTTTTCTAATGTTTCTCTGTCGACACTTTGCAGAATGCTGTTGCGTGCGTTCCAAGCCGTCGGAGACGCCGCTGAACATTCCGCCCTCGTGCGTGGACCTGTCGCCTTCGGTGGCCATGACCGCTTCGTCCCAGATGTTCTCTAACCCCCTACCTTCCCCCCCGGAGTACGAACCTCCCCCGTCCTACTCCTCCCTCTTCCCCCGCGCCTTTAAGACGTCTCCGTCGCCGGTTCCCCACTGCTCCCACCAGGAGCCAGATTAGGACACGCCAAATTAGATGTCTGGGTGCGAATTGGGATTTTTACCTTAATGTTTGGGAACTGAGCTCCCTCAGTGTCAACTAAGTCTCTCGTCTGGGAGGTTTCGACAGATGGGAGAGTTAGTTCGCGCTTAGACTTAGTCAACCTGCCGAATTAACACTCAACAGTATTTGATGAAATTTTCAGATTTTTTGACAACTATAATATAATGTTCAATAGATATATCTAATTATTTAACTTACAAAGTATGTTTATCTCATTGAAAATCGTAATTTGAACCCAGAGTAGTTATGTAAGATACTCGGATAGTCAACGGGTTAGATTTTAATGAAAAGTTGTAATCAAATTATTAAAATACGTTCGCGTCTTGCGTTAAACTATTAAATATTTTTCTCTTTGTATAACTGTTTGACGGTATGAGACAAAACCCCGAAAGCCTATGAATTTACGGGTTTACGAATTGACAATAACGCCATCTATTGACAAAAACTCAAAAGCTTTTAATGTTTCGTAAAAGTACAATATTATGTTTTATAAGTTTTGGGACCAACGAGAATACACTGTGCCTTGTAGTTATTATTAACTATGTACTGACATATATGACAATTCCATTTCTATTCTTTAGAAATCTTAAAAGGGTGACCCCAGACAAGCTAAAAATACAAAATCCGTGAAAAAAGATGAACGTATTATGCGTGAACGCTTATTGTCCATACCAGAGACAAACCACTCAGATATAAATAAAACAATGCTCGTCTGGCCCCACCCTAAAACTGAAATTTGTATAGTATACTGAAAGATACGACGAGATTCCTTAGACTTGCTAAATATCCTTGTGTAGAACACAGAACTCACACTGAATGCTTAGTCTCTGAATTTAACCCTTAAGGTACGGCCTCATGGACGACGCTCGATTACAGCAACTGCTCTCACGTGGTTCACTCTTTTTTTAAAACCTTCAAGAAAGAGCTTATCATTTCACAAAACTGGAGAAGTAACGAGGAGTTTGCCCCCTCTTTGCCCCCCTCTTTTATAAAAGAACGCATGCATGAGGCCGTACCTTTATAATGTTTTGAATAATTGAATTCCTTAGTATACTCTGAATTCTCAGCCCAGAGTGACAATACATTCTGAGAACTCACCTTAGCCTAAAGCTAGCTTGTCCGTTGAATTTTAATTCATATGCCCTTTGATTATCAGTGTCTAGATAACGTTACGTCAAAAGGGCAACTAAAGAGGTATGTGTGCGAATGATCTAATGTGTTCATACAGAGTGATAAACAAATACGAGCGAAAAGTTTGTGTAGTCGCTCTGTTCTACTCTATGGTCCAATATAAACCAAATTTGCGAACTCTAGTTTATGTATTAATTGCTTTATCTAGACACAGAATCAAATATAACTCTTTGATAAGCGTTATTAATTTCTTTAAATTGCCTTCGTGTTTGGAATACGCCTAAAATCAAACAAAACCACATTTATTTGTTTGACGTTTGACATATTGAGAATGCGTTAAAGAATGTTAACTACAAATCATTTCTTGTTACCTTATCTGTATAATCGCGTAGGGAGCATCCAGAAATTATAATTTCCATTATTGTAATTTAAACTAGTCTTATTAAAAGTTATATTAAATTGTTTTAAGTTAATTAAGTCTAAACATCAAAAGAGAAATAAATACTTTTTCAAATACAATTATGGTTTTCTTTAAACACCAGACCCTAATACAAAATTTTTTACACCAAGCTCATAGCTTAATCTATGACAGAATTAACAATTTCTTGTTACATTGTTTAAATATAATCATTCCTAAAACTTTAAAATAAACAACATGCAGAAAAAATTTAAACTATGACTAAACTAACAATTCGTGAGTTTCAACCGCTGCCAATAGATGTCACTGATCTTACGTAAAATTTCATTTTTAGAAATAATAAATCTATAACATTCTTTTTTTCACAATATCATATACGCTGCAAGATCAATATTTAAGTTTCTAATTTTTATCTAATATGAAATTAAATAAGAGTTTTTACAACCAAGTGCCATCTAGTGTACTCTTTAAACATGTCCTGCACATTCAAACCACAGTTAAATGCAAGAAGTATATATATATAATCTGTGATGTATAGAGTTTAGAAAAAGCTGGGATAAACAAAAGAACATGCTTTATTGATTATTTTATTCATCAATAAATTTAATATTGTATATATATACTGTTCAAAATTACTAATTAAATCACTATATTTTGAATTTTATTATTACGTTTTGGTTTTATGATTGTTACTATAAATAAATCTCTTAAAAAGCAAAGTTGAAATGAAAATGCAAATGTTGTAAAAAGGACTTCTGAGTAAGTAAATACGAGTTTGACAAAATAGGTGTAGTAGTCTGTGATCAGCTCACCCTTGCCGCTCACGGCTCAGCTGTCAGCTAAAAGTTCAGTCATATTTTAACTGTCGTGGTTATTTACCGTGTTAATGGTGCGAATTGTTATTTCGATCGTAACAAATTTTTACATTATTGTCTAAATTGTTTTTAACGTGCTACCTTTTTGTGCTATAACAAAATAAAAAAACTTACATTCAGTTTTTTTATTAGTTTCACAAGTTGTATCTTATGTGATTGTGTTACTTACGGGACTTAAAAAGTTTGTTTATTGTTAAGTTTTGTTCTTTTCGCTATTTGGAATCTTATTGGATATGAGTGCAGCAGCTAGATAAAAGGTAAATTATAGAATTCTGCTTAGTTTAGTTCCTATGTTTAGCGGTAAGCAACAGGTCTCCATATTGTGGTTTTGAAAATGCAAATGGATCGAACTTCCGTTACTCCATTATCGATTTAGTGTTACAAGTACCAATTAGAATTTTATAATTCAATTTAAAAATGATTCTGGTTTATTTCGAGTCAATTTCATTTCTATTAATGAATTTTTCAAAAACTAAAATATTTTTTGTAAATATTTAAGTGGTTAAAAGTGCTGTCAAGTGCAGCAGGTGTTTTTTTTATTAACGTCTACCTAATATGGTTGGTTAAAATCCGTTACTATAAAAAAACCTACTGTTTTTTTTTTAATTTGGTCTACTGAACACATATGGCTGGTTATACAAATCTCAAAGTAGTCATAATTATATAATATGTTTTGTTATTAATTTAAAAAAGGGCTTCCTGCCAATAATTTTGTTATTACTTTATTTAAATAATCTTCTGCATGTCTCCGAAACGTATTTCTGAGTTACGTTTTGTGCTACAATAGTTATGTATATGTAAACATACAGAAAATAATACGTAGTTATTTTACATATATTTTTTTACGTCGTCCTTACATATTTCTCATTATGTTAGGCATCGTAATATGTGTCTTATTTTATTCTTTATAACAGTTGATTAAAATCATAAATGCTTAAGTCAAATGTGCACCATCAAGCACTGTTAGGCGTTACTTAATGAAAGTTATAAATTGTGATATTTATCTACCTAAATTGCTAGTTAGATATCTACTAAGTTTCTACGGTGACAGTATATTATTATGTAGTGTTATTGTAGCGTAACGAGATATAAAATATACATCGCGGTAGCCCAGGGCATCTAGGTACGCTAGATATTGGTAGGAATATGAAAGTGAACCACATAGGGTCTCCGAGATACATATACCACGGTACCACCTGAGGTTATTTTGCAGCCGGTTCTAAACCACCTGGAGTGTGTTGGGCCGTAGTTCTGTTATGGCGGTAAACTCTTAAATTAATTTTTACCTAGTTATGAACGAATTTAAACGACTTGAATCTTTTCACTAATGATCGCTTGAAAGAAATTGCTCTCGAAAGAGCGCCTATTACAGTATATAATTTTATTTTTATTTTCTCGTATCAAAATTGTCTGTACGAACTAAACACAGTATAAATCAATTCTCTGTTCTGTGTACTTTTTGAGATATAAATAAAAACAATTGAAACGATTAAAATTATAAGTTTGAAATCTAGGTCGCTACACAGTTCTCGTCTGATTACAGTCACGGTCGAATTGAACATCACAAAAGTACTTCAAGTCCAGAATTTTGTAGATTTACTGAACTATAAAACACGTAGCACATTTGCATATACATAATGCTTAATGGATATTTGTATACATGAAACTAAAGAATTATTCGCCAAGCTTAATACTAAATTCAAGGTCGTTTAAATCCCGGCTGTTTACAAATGGATTTTTAATTATATATGGGCAATTAACACTAGCTGCTACGGTCAAGGCAAATATTAAATCACAGTTTTATTTGTAATATAAATAAAAAAATGTGGAAATAATTTAAAAGTTGTGGATACTTCGCTTATCTGCACAGATTTAAGTGCATGGTGAACCCAACATGGTCCTGTAACAGATCGACTAGTGAGACAATATTGACAGTTTGCCCAAGTACCAAAACTATTGACACGACTTTGATTGCTGAGTAGTTAAAGTGACGGTGGACAATCTGACAGACCTTACATAGGTGTAGCGAAGGATGCGGTTAAAATTTATAAGACATAGACAAAGAGTGCTGATGACTAATAAGGACTGTTCCTATACAGAAGATATAGTAAAAACACTTATAATAAAAAAATAGATATATTTCTGTATCAAATCTTTAAAAACAACATATGAAAATCACACATTCTAAGATGATTTTGGCATTGCAATTTGAACTTACAATAATACCCATAGAAATGAAAAGCAAAAAGCTTTCATTACAAATTAATATTCGAAAAGACTTTTTCCCCAACCATAAAGCGGATACAGCCAAAACCTGTGTGTGCTTTTAAATCAATCAGCTTCGCAAACCGAAGCTGGTCTGTCAAGTCGTGATTATCACTATACAATAGTATTACCACAAACGGCAAACGAAAGTTGTGATACTGAAACAGTTTCCACAATGCAGAAGTAGATGAAGTGTGGAGAAATCTTTAGCTTCCTTGTAAGGAATGAAATCTTTGTGTACGCATCGGAATCGTAATTTCTAAACAACGCAGGGTTGCCAAAAGGTAATCCTTTCATTCGTGTAAATAATTTATAACTAATTTGAGACACATCTTTGAAAATATTTATATCAATGAACCGAATGACAAAAGCCGAATGACCTTCATAAGAGGACATTGTGTAAATTCTGTTTTTTTAGACTGTTAAGTACTGTATTGGTAGACCCTAGCGGATGAGGCTTGGCCATGTAAGACGTATGGAGAAGACCCGAAGGCTCTTTGAATGGAGACTGACTGAGCATAACTCAAGGCTGACCCCCAATGAGAGGCTGACCTTCAAAAGACCACTTGATTGGCTGATGATGATGGACCATAGAACTACAATAAAAAGTACTATCTGAAATGTGTTTCATGAAATAAATCGATATAATTCTCAATCAAAGCTGTGTGCGAAGTGCAATATGTGAATGGTAACCCTAGATAAATAGCTCCATGGCTAGACTAAAAATACATGTGTTGCATAAAACCAGCTTTTGCTATTATTAGAAATAGCCTTAGTTTCCTTGTAAGGTATATTTTACCGTTAGGACTTGTTTTTATTATTGTTAACTGTTTGTAACCCTTTAGTTTTTACCGATTCTTATAATGGGACTAAACACTGTTTTTTACTGTATTCAGTCCGTTAGAAAGGTTAGTCAAGTCCATATTTATATATTTAAAGTCGATATTTTAATGAACGCAAATCAATTAGCGATATTATTTTAACTTTAACCAATAAAAGGCTGATCGAAGTTTAATAATCTAATATATAAAATTCTCGTGTCACAATGTTCGTTCCCGTACTCCTCCGAAACGGCTTGACCGATTCTCCTGAAATTTTGTGGCCATATTGAGTAGGTCTGAGAATTGGCAAACATCTATTTTGAGAGGTTTTCGTCGTCGGTCGAAGGTTTTGGGGTCGTAAAATATTTCTTGAGTAATCATCAATACAAACACTATATTAAACTAAGAAAATTTTTGTTGCCACTTACTGAAAATATAACTGACATGATTAATTGCTATATTAGTTATAAAATTAATTTAATCCAATAATATTACAAAGCGAAAAGTCCGCAGGGCTTTTAATAAGAATGTGTCTAAAATATTGCATTAGATCAGTGAGCATAATTAAAACCCGAAACAAAATTAAATTGTTTCATAACTGGGGATACTGTTGTCAAATAGGTTAGCATTCCTGAGTGCTTTCGACACTATAAAAATACGTGTAAAAATTGACGATTCAAAAGTGTCTTTATAAAGACCTACTTGATTGAAGATATTTTGAGTTTGGCAAGTGACTTCAGTCGCACGGGGCCATAATAATGGTTTTCCGATATCTGATGTAATCTAACTGAATGATATTTTAAAATATTGAATTGAAGCAGGAAACTAATATAAATTATTCATATGTATTATATACATGTTGTTCATATATTCCAGTTCACGAGACTTATGAATTGTAACGAATTTTTAAAAGAAGCTAGCTTACTCTTAAAAATATTAATTTACAGTCGAAGCTTAATATCAAATACTCATATTACACATCAAAGCTACTGGTATTTTTTCCTGCGGTGCAGGTGGGTTGTTAAAAATGACTCACAAATGCAATAAATATATATTATTCACGATGAATGAAAATATATTTAATTTGTACACAATAGAATTATGTTGTTAGCACGTTTTGCTAAGTTAATAAAATTTTATTGCGACGTTAGTTATTAGGTTGCAGAAGCACTTGTAATCAAACAAATTATAAAAAGGATTTACTTAACAAAAGAATGATGAATACAATGCTTTTTCGAGTGGTAACCATGGTAAAAACTGTGGTCAGCGTTTGTAATGAGGTCAAAGAGTAGAGTTTCTTTATAATTAAGTAATTTAAATATGAATACTTGTCAAGTCACCTTGTAGTGCTTTGACTGACTCGTGTATCGTAGGGACAAAGGTGGCTTTTATGTATTTATTTAAGGCCGAAGCTAAAATACAGCACACTTAATTAATTCTTACATCTAACAATCTCTTATATATTGTCAAAATATGTAACATTCAGTTAAGAAAATTATTAATTTGGGAGATACAGCGCGAACTGAACGTGTTTTGACGAAGGCTACTTCACGAAGGAACCTACATACCACCTGATCTGGAGGAAAATATCAGGGGCGGATAAGCTTAGCATGCATTACTGTAATCATTTTCACCCCATATTTTAAAGATCCCGTTTGGGGTGATCATAATAACCTGTAATCCCCAGTAAGATATAGTAGGAATACTGTACTCGGTTTGCTTCGTGATTTACTTAAAGTAACATCATTTATACAATGTTTTGAAATTCGTGTAGGTCTTAGTATTGACAAAACTGAACATGGTAGAATTTATAAGTATTAAAAGAAATCGGTGACTCAATTACATTTTGTTTTAGTGACATCTGCCATCTGTCCAAATAGATTAAAAATATTGCACTGGGCACACAGTTGTATGTAAATGTTTCCTTAAATAGTTTTTGTAGTTTATTTTTAATTCTACAATTACTTAACTTTGCTATTAATTTTAAATTGATTAGAGGCCACCCTAATGACGTCCATCGGTCGTTTGAAGTAATGAATGATAAAACTTTAGAATTGTAGTATAGATACAGATATGGATGTGGTGTCAAATACTTTATAATATATGGGATCTCTTATAATAATATGTATTACTTAAGTAGAGAAGAAGAAGTTTAAACTATTCTGGATAACTATGATTAACATAAGAACCGATCAGCCTCCTCACTATCATCTTTTAAATCTTCTTTTTCGAAAGCATTTGTTGTCCGTATCTAATTTGTTGTGTTTGGTTTTTTTGTATATTTCGCACACTTTGCACCTGTCAAATTGTATTTAAGGTATTCTTTTGTTGTGTGGAAGTTGTTAATGTTGTGTGTTGCCTGGAAGAGATCGCTTATTAGCGATAAGACCGCCCGTAGCTCTTATACTAACATCGATTAACATAATCTACTTCTACTGTTTAAGTGCAATAAAGTGTGAATAAATAAATTATTAATAATTTCAGGAGTCCTTAGCAGAATGGGAGCGTGGTCTGGACATGCCGCCAGAGGCGTTAGGCCGCAAGTGGAGCCAAAGGAGTGCGCACGCGCAGCGGACATCCAACGACCAAACCGTCACCTCCACCAATACCACTGATGCTTGCAAACTTATAATTGTAAGTAGCTTTATCCAAAGAAAGAACTTCTCAATTCTCATGTCATACGCATAAATGTATAAATATAACATTTTTGATGAAGATTATTTGTGTCCCACCACCGTTAATTGCTCATATCCTGATGCGACAGAGACGAACAAGCGGGATCAAAATTTATTCAGTTAAGGCAGTTATACAATTGAGGTGGTTTAAAAGACTTTACGATTTAAAAAAAAGAGAAAGTAGAGGCCCAATTATCCCTCTAAGAGAGATTTAATTGGTCAGGTCAAATAGTGCCCTACTATACACTCTTGTTTATAGATTGTGGTGGTGGACTGCACTCTTGTTTATAGATTGTGATGGTGGACTGCACTCTTGTTTATAGATTGTGGTGGTGGACTGCACTCTTGTTTATAGATTGTGGTGGTGGATTGCACTCTTGTTTATAGATTGTGGTGGTGGACTGCACTCTTGTTTATAGATTGTGATGGTGGACTGCACTCTTGTTTATAGGTTGTGGTGGTGGACTGCACTATTGTTTATAGATTTTTGTTTAACGTCCTTTCACCAACAGTTATAAAGCGAGTGTTTATTAATTGAGTTTCCCGAACGAAGGTTAATTGGTGTTAACGCGGGCAATTGGCCAACCTTCCAGATGTTTCCGCGACAGATTGTAAACAATGTAATTTATTATAACTTATTGAATCATTATGTCTCCTTGAGACTGGTTTTTATGTAATATTTTACTATCTGATAGTTGTTATCTAATTACCATCCTAGATCCGTGGATTCGGCCTATTCACAAATGAGTTAACTATGACACAAAATACGATGAGAGAGAATTTCTTAACAGATAACATATTAAATACAAAGATGAAAACAAGGCCAATGTGGGGTTTAGATATTAAATATAACAGAAGGCTTAAATATACAAGAATAAAAAATAATATGACAAAGTGAGGTATTTCAAGTGAAGAACGAATATTGTATGTGTGTTATAGTGTTGCTGTGGGAGTGAGTGAGGTGAATTCTTTGATGATCCACCTCACTGAAAATATGAATATATTCTGAAATTAATGGTTTAATTAGTTTCTATTTAAATTCCAGTACATAGAAAATAAGCCAATATGGAAGTTGTCATTGTGTGGAGGTAACGCAGCGGCGGTGGCGGCGCGGGCTGGTACCAAGCTTCTACCACCAAAGATCAAGATAGTGTGGAACCCTCCCACCACTCACTACCATCACACTGAGAAGCTGCGGCTGGTGGTCACGTCTGTCAACAGTGGTAGGTTGATGATGCGATTCAATTAGGAATAAGACCGTCTATGAAAGTACGATTTGCGAAGTTACTTGTTTAGTATAACTTAGGTTTTAAGTTAAATTTGGTATTATTTCACTGAAATGATCATTTCTAAAACGTCAAAAATTGTAACAAAAAGTCTTTAACCATTCTATATCTTATAATCACCTTATAAATTATACTTAAGGACATTTACAGGGTCCATGTGAGTACGTCGTCGGACTTTACCCCTAAAAGCTCTTTAAAATTTGACCTTTTGCAGGTGCAGTTTGTAATAACGACACTCAGTTCACTTGCGGTGGGACAAGCCTTTGTATATCTTCCTATCTCGTGTGTGATGGGGTCAGACATTGTCCGGGAGGCGAAGATGAGGACGCGACCGCCTGCTCACACCGCCGGGACTCCCCACTCCTAGAGGTGTTGAGGCGGATAGCGGCTAGGAACCAGGAGTTTTTGGGTCTGGACCAGCCCGATGGGATAACGAAGCCGTCTGTTATAAGTATGTGTTTATTATATTCATTTAAGCGTACATTAGTACTATTATAAATATTGTCCTTCCTTAAAATGCTGGACCATGGTTGATTCTTAAATAAGAATATTGTACTGTTTTAAATATAGCGAACTTCATGTATACACATAAAATAAATCATTTTGTTAACGTCACAATGTTTAATTCTCAGTGAAGATCAGCGAGAACGAGACGAAGACGAACGCGTTCGTGGAGTTCGCCAACTCCCTCCACCCGTACGGGCCTTGGTCCTACATTGTGGTGGGGATGATCGGGTGCGCTGTCATACTCATCTTCTGTCTCGCTTGGGGTAAGTCCGTCATAGTCGTGTTACTATGTCATCTGTCACCTTTTACATTCTAGTTTATTTAAAGCCCCGCATGTGTAAGTGATGGTCTCTGTGAATTTGAAAGAGACAGCAGACAATATATCGAAACCAGTTGTCAATTGTCGTTAGCAATCCGATGTTTAACAGACATTTTAAGTTTTTTTTTCTAATGTTTCTCTGTCGACACTTTGCAGAATGCTGTTGCGTGCGTTCCAAGCCGTCGGAGACGCCGCTGAACATTCCGCCCTCGTGCGTGGACCTGTCGCCTTCGGTGGCCATGACCGCTTCGTCCCAGATGTTCTCTAACCCCCTACCTTCCCCCCCGGAGTACGAACCTCCCCCGTCCTACTCCTCCCTCTTCCCCCGCGCCTTTAAGACGTCTCCGTCGCCGGTTCCCCACTGCTCCCACCAGGAGCCAGATTAGGACACGCCAAATTAGATGTCTGGGTGCGAATTGGGATTTTTACCTTAATGTTTGGGAACTGAGCTCCCTCAGTGTCAACTAAGTCTCTCGTCTGGGAGGTTTCGACAGATGGGAGAGTTAGTTCGCGCTTAGACTTAGTCAACCTGCCGAATTAACACTCAACAGTATTTGATGAAATTTTCAGATTTTTTGACAACTATAATATAATGTTCAATAGATATATCTAATTATTTAACTTACAAAGTATGTTTATCTCATTGAAAATCGTAATTTGAACCCAGAGTAGTTATGTAAGATACTCGGATAGTCAACGGGTTAGATTTTAATGAAAAGTTGTAATCAAATTATTAAAATACGTTCGCGTCTTGCGTTAAACTATTAAATATTTTTCTCTTTGTATAACTGTTTGACGGTATGAGACAAAACCCCGAAAGCCTATGAATTTACGGGTTTACGAATTGACAATAACGCCATCTATTGACAAAAACTCAAAAGCTTTTAATGTTTCGTAAAAGTACAATATTATGTTTTATAAGTTTTGGGACCAACGAGAATACACTGTGCCTTGTAGTTATTATTAACTATGTACTGACATATATGACAATTCCATTTCTATTCTTTAGAAATCTTAAAAGGGTGACCCCAGACAAGCTAAAAATACAAAATCCGTGAAAAAAGATGAACGTATTATGCGTGAACGCTTATTGTCCATACCAGAGACAAACCACTCAGATATAAATAAAACAATGCTCGTCTGGCCCCACCCTAAAACTGAAATTTGTATAGTATACTGAAAGATACGACGAGATTCCTTAGACTTGCTAAATATCCTTGTGTAGAACACAGAACTCACACTGAATGCTTAGTCTCTGAATTTAACCCTTAAGGTACGGCCTCATGGACGACGCTCGATTACAGCAACTGCTCTCACGTGGTTCACTCTTTTTTTAAAACCTTCAAGAAAGAGCTTATCATTTCACAAAACTGGAGAAGTAACGAGGAGTTTGCCCCCTCTTTGCCCCCCTCTTTTATAAAAGAACGCATGCATGAGGCCGTACCTTTATAATGTTTTGAATAATTGAATTCCTTAGTATACTCTGAATTCTCAGCCCAGAGTGACAATACATTCTGAGAACTCACCTTAGCCTAAAGCTAGCTTGTCCGTTGAATTTTAATTCATATGCCCTTTGATTATCAGTGTCTAGATAACGTTACGTCAAAAGGGCAACTAAAGAGGTATGTGTGCGAATGATCTAATGTGTTCATACAGAGTGATAAACAAATACGAGCGAAAAGTTTGTGTAGTCGCTCTGTTCTACTCTATGGTCCAATATAAACCAAATTTGCGAACTCTAGTTTATGTATTAATTGCTTTATCTAGACACAGAATCAAATATAACTCTTTGATAAGCGTTATTAATTTCTTTAAATTGCCTTCGTGTTTGGAATACGCCTAAAATCAAACAAAACCACATTTATTTGTTTGACGTTTGACATATTGAGAATGCGTTAAAGAATGTTAACTACAAATCATTTCTTGTTACCTTATCTGTATAATCGCGTAGGGAGCATCCAGAAATTATAATTTCCATTATTGTAATTTAAACTAGTCTTATTAAAAGTTATATTAAATTGTTTTAAGTTAATTAAGTCTAAACATCAAAAGAGAAATAAATACTTTTTCAAATACAATTATGGTTTTCTTTAAACACCAGACCCTAATACAAAATTTTTTACACCAAGCTCATAGCTTAATCTATGACAGAATTAACAATTTCTTGTTACATTGTTTAAATATAATCATTCCTAAAACTTTAAAATAAACAACATGCAGAAAAAATTTAAACTATGACTAAACTAACAATTCGTGAGTTTCAACCGCTGCCAATAGATGTCACTGATCTTACGTAAAATTTCATTTTTAGAAATAATAAATCTATAACATTCTTTTTTTCACAATATCATATACGCTGCAAGATCAATATTTAAGTTTCTAATTTTTATCTAATATGAAATTAAATAAGAGTTTTTACAACCAAGTGCCATCTAGTGTACTCTTTAAACATGTCCTGCACATTCAAACCACAGTTAAATGCAAGAAGTATATATATATAATCTGTGATGTATAGAGTTTAGAAAAAGCTGGGATAAACAAAAGAACATGCTTTATTGATTATTTTATTCATCAATAAATTTAATATTGTATATATATACTGTTCAAAATTACTAATTAAATCACTATATTTTGAATTTTATTATTACGTTTTGGTTTTATGATTGTTACTATAAATAAATCTCTTAAAAAGCAAAGTTGAAATGAAAATGCAAATGTTGTAAAAAGGACTTCTGAGTAAGTAAATACGAGTTTGACAAAATAGGTGTAGTAGTCTGTGATCAGCTCACCCTTGCCGCTCACGGCTCAGCTGTCAGCTAAAAGTTCAGTCATATTTTAACTGTCGTGGTTATTTACCGTGTTAATGGTGCGAATTGTTATTTCGATCGTAACAAATTTTTACATTATTGTCTAAATTGTTTTTAACGTGCTACCTTTTTGTGCTATAACAAAATAAAAAAACTTACATTCAGTTTTTTTATTAGTTTCACAAGTTGTATCTTATGTGATTGTGTTACTTACGGGACTTAAAAAGTTTGTTTATTGTTAAGTTTTGTTCTTTTCGCTATTTGGAATCTTATTGGATATGAGTGCAGCAGCTAGATAAAAGGTAAATTATAGAATTCTGCTTAGTTTAGTTCCTATGTTTAGCGGTAAGCAACAGGTCTCCATATTGTGGTTTTGAAAATGCAAATGGATCGAACTTCCGTTACTCCATTATCGATTTAGTGTTACAAGTACCAATTAGAATTTTATAATTCAATTTAAAAATGATTCTGGTTTATTTCGAGTCAATTTCATTTCTATTAATGAATTTTTCAAAAACTAAAATATTTTTTGTAAATATTTAAGTGGTTAAAAGTGCTGTCAAGTGCAGCAGGTGTTTTTTTTATTAACGTCTACCTAATATGGTTGGTTAAAATCCGTTACTATAAAAAAACCTACTGTTTTTTTTTTAATTTGGTCTACTGAACACATATGGCTGGTTATACAAATCTCAAAGTAGTCATAATTATATAATATGTTTTGTTATTAATTTAAAAAAGGGCTTCCTGCCAATAATTTTGTTATTACTTTATTTAAATAATCTTCTGCATGTCTCCGAAACGTATTTCTGAGTTACGTTTTGTGCTACAATAGTTATGTATATGTAAACATACAGAAAATAATACGTAGTTATTTTACATATATTTTTTTACGTCGTCCTTACATATTTCTCATTATGTTAGGCATCGTAATATGTGTCTTATTTTATTCTTTATAACAGTTGATTAAAATCATAAATGCTTAAGTCAAATGTGCACCATCAAGCACTGTTAGGCGTTACTTAATGAAAGTTATAAATTGTGATATTTATCTACCTAAATTGCTAGTTAGATATCTACTAAGTTTCTACGGTGACAGTATATTATTATGTAGTGTTATTGTAGCGTAACGAGATATAAAATATACATCGCGGTAGCCCAGGGCATCTAGGTACGCTAGATATTGGTAGGAATATGAAAGTGAACCACATAGGGTCTCCGAGATACATATACCACGGTACCACCTGAGGTTATTTTGCAGCCGGTTCTAAACCACCTGGAGTGTGTTGGGCCGTAGTTCTGTTATGGCGGTAAACTCTTAAATTAATTTTTACCTAGTTATGAACGAATTTAAACGACTTGAATCTTTTCACTAATGATCGCTTGAAAGAAATTGCTCTCGAAAGAGCGCCTATTACAGTATATAATTTTATTTTTATTTTCTCGTATCAAAATTGTCTGTACGAACTAAACACAGTATAAATCAATTCTCTGTTCTGTGTAATTTTTGAGATATAAATAAAAACAATTGAAACGATTAAAATTATAAGTTTGAAATCTAGGTCGCTACACAGTTCTCGTCTGATTACAGTCACGGTCGAATTGAACATCACAAAAGTACTTCAAGTCCAGAATTTTGTAGATTTACTGAACTATAAAACACGTAGCACATTTGCATATACATAATGCTTAATGGATATTTGTATACATGAAACTAAAGAATTATTCGCCAAGCTTAATACTAAATTCAAGGTCGTTTAAATCCCGGCTGTTTACAAATGGATTTTTAATTATATATGGGCAATTAACACTAGCTGCTACGGTCAAGGCAAATATTAAATCACAGTTTTATTTGTAATATAAATAAAAAAATGTGGAAATAATTTAAAAGTTGTGGATACTTCGCTTATCTGCACAGATTTAAGTGCATGGTGAACCCAACATGGTCCTGTAACAGATCGACTAGTGAGACAATATTGACAGTTTGCCCAAGTACCAAAACTATTGACACGACTTTGATTGCTGAGTAGTTAAAGTGACGGTGGACAATCTGACAGACCTTACATAGGTGTAGCGAAGGATGCGGTTAAAATTTATAAGACATAGACAAAGAGTGCTGATGACTAATAAGGACTGTTCCTATACAGAAGATATAGTAAAAACACTTATAATAAAAAAATAGATATATTTCTGTATCAAATCTTTAAAAACAACATATGAAAATCACACATTCTAAGATGATTTTGGCATTGCAATTTGAACTTACAATAATACCCATAGAAATGAAAAGCAAAAAGCTTTCATTACAAATTAATATTCGAAAAGACTTTTTCCCCAACCATAAAGCGGATACAGCCAAAACCTGTGTGTGCTTTTAAATCAATCAGCTTCGCAAACCGAAGCTGGTCTGTCAAGTCGTGATTATCACTATACAATAGTATTACCACAAACGGCAAACGAAAGTTGTGATACTGAAACAGTTTCCACAATGCAGAAGTAGATGAAGTGTGGAGAAATCTTTAGCTTCCTTGTAAGGAATGAAATCTTTGTGTACGCATCGGAATCGTAATTTCTAAACAACGCAGGGTTGCCAAAAGGTAATCCTTTCATTCGTGTAAATAATTTATAACTAATTTGAGACACATCTTTGAAAATATTTATATCAATGAACCGAATGACAAAAGCCGAATGACCTTCATAAGAGGACATTGTGTAAATTCTGTTTTTTTAGACTGTTAAGTACTGTATTGGTAGACCCTAGCGGATGAGGCTTGGCCATGTAAGACGTATGGAGAAGACCCGAAGGCTCTTTGAATGGAGACTGACTGAGCATAACTCAAGGCTGACCCCCAATGAGAGGCTGACCTTCAAAAGACCACTTGATTGGCTGATGATGATGGACCATAGAACTACAATAAAAAGTACTATCTGAAATGTGTTTCATGAAATAAATCGATATAATTCTCAATCAAAGCTGTGTGCGAAGTGCAATATGTGAATGGTAACCCTAGATAAATAGCTCCATGGCTAGACTAAAAATACATGTGTTGCATAAAACCAGCTTTTGCTATTATTAGAAATAGCCTTAGTTTCCTTGTAAGGTATATTTTACCGTTAGGACTTGTTTTTATTATTGTTAACTGTTTGTAACCCTTTAGTTTTTACCGATTCTTATAATGGGACTAAACACTGTTTTTTACTGTATTCAGTCCGTTAGAAAGGTTAGTCAAGTCCATATTTATATATTTAAAGTCGATATTTTAATGAACGCAAATCAATTAGCGATATTATTTTAACTTTAACCAATAAAAGGCTGATCGAAGTTTAATAATCTAATATATAAAATTCTCGTGTCACAATGTTCGTTCCCGTACTCCTCCGAAACGGCTTGACCGATTCTCCTGAAATTTTGTGGCCATATTGAGTAGGTCTGAGAATTGGCAAACATCTATTTTGAGAGGTTTTCGTCGTCGGTCGAAGGTTTTGGGGTCGTAAAATATTTCTTGAGTAATCATCAATACAAACACTATATTAAACTAAGAAAATTTTTGTTGCCACTTACTGAAAATATAACTGACATGATTAATTGCTATATTAGTTATAAAATTAATTTAATCCAATAATATTACAAAGCGAAAAGTCCGCAGGGCTTTTAATAAGAATGTGTCTAAAATATTGCATTAGATCAGTGAGCATAATTAAAACCCGAAACAAAATTAAATTGTTTCATAACTGGGGATACTGTTGTCAAATAGGTTAGCATTCCTGAGTGCTTTCGACACTATAAAAATACGTGTAAAAATTGACGATTCAAAAGTGTCTTTATAAAGACCTACTTGATTGAAGATATTTTGAGTTTGGCAAGTGACTTCAGTCGCACGGGGCCATAATAATGGTTTTCCGATATCTGATGTAATCTAACTGAATGATATTTTAAAATATTGAATTGAAGCAGGAAACTAATATAAATTATTCATATGTATTATATACATGTTGTTCATATATTCCAGTTCACGAGACTTATGAATTGTAACGAATTTTTAAAAGAAGCTAGCTTACTCTTAAAAATATTAATTTACAGTCGAAGCTTAATATCAAATACTCATATTACACATCAAAGCTACTGGTATTTTTTCCTGCGGTGCAGGTGGGTTGTTAAAAATGACTCACAAATGCAATAAATATATATTATTCACGATGAATGAAAATATATTTAATTTGTACACAATAGAATTATGTTGTTAGCACGTTTTGCTAAGTTAATAAAATTTTATTGCGACGTTAGTTATTAGGTTGCAGAAGCACTTGTAATCAAACAAATTATAAAAAGGATTTACTTAACAAAAGAATGATGAATACAATGCTTTTTCGAGTGGTAACCATGGTAAAAACTGTGGTCAGCGTTTGTAATGAGGTCAAAGAGTAGAGTTTCTTTATAATTAAGTAATTTAAATATGAATACTTGTCAAGTCACCTTGTAGTGCTTTGACTGACTCGTGTATCGTAGGGACAAAGGTGGCTTTTATGTATTTATTTAAGGCCGAAGCTAAAATACAGCACACTTAATTAATTCTTACATCTAACAATCTCTTATATATTGTCAAAATATGTAACATTCAGTTAAGAAAATTATTAATTTGGGAGATACAGCGCGAACTGAACGTGTTTTGACGAAGGCTACTTCACGAAGGAACCTACATACCACCTGATCTGGAGGAAAATATCAGGGGCGGATAAGCTTAGCATGCATTACTGTAATCATTTTCACCCCATATTTTAAAGATCCCGTTTGGGGTGATCATAATAACCTGTAATCCCCAGTAAGATATAGTAGGAATACTGTACTCGGTTTGCTTCGTGATTTACTTAAAGTAACATCATTTATACAATGTTTTGAAATTCGTGTAGGTCTTAGTATTGACAAAACTGAACATGGTAGAATTTATAAGTATTAAAAGAAATCGGTGACTCAATTACATTTTGTTTTAGTGACATCTGCCATCTGTCCAAATAGATTAAAAATATTGCACTGGGCACACAGTTGTATGTAAATGTTTCCTTAAATAGTTTTTGTAGTTTATTTTTAATTCTACAATTACTTAACTTTGCTATTAATTTTAAATTGATTAGAGGCCACCCTAATGACGTCCATCGGTCGTTTGAAGTAATGAATGATAAAACTTTAGAATTGTAGTATAGATATGGATGTGGTGTCAAATACTTTATAATATATGGGATCTCTTATAATAATATGTATTACTTAAGTAGAGAAGAAGAAGTTTAAACTATTCTGGATAACTATGATTAACATAAGAACCGATCAGCCTCCTCACTATCATCTTTTAAATCTTCTTTTTCGAAAGCATTTGTTGTCCGTATCTAATTTGTTGTGTTTGGTTTTTTTGTATATTTCGCACACTTTGCACCTGTCAAATTGTATTTAAGGTATTCTTTTGTTGTGTGGAAGTTGTTAATGTTGTGTGTTGCCTGGAAGAGATCGCTTATTAGCGATAAGACCGCCCGTAGCTCTTATACTAACATCGATTAACATAATCTACTTCTACTGTTTAAGTGCAATAAAGTGTGAATAAATAAATTATTAATAATTTCAGGAGTCCTTAGCAGAATGGGAGCGTGGTCTGGACATGCCGCCAGAGGCGTTAGGCCGCAAGTGGAGCCAAAGGAGTGCGCACGCGCAGCGGACATCCAACGACCAAACCGTCACCTCCACCAATACCACTGATGCTTGCAAACTTATAATTGTAAGTAGCTTTATCCAAAGAAAGAACTTCTCAATTCTCATGTCATACGCATAAATGTATAAATATAACATTTTTGATGAAGATTATTTGTGTCCCACCACCGTTAATTGCTCATATCCTGATGCGACAGAGACGAACAAGCGGGATCAAAATTTATTCAGTTAAGGCAGTTATACAATTGAGGTGGTTTAAAAGACTTTACGATTTAAAAAAAAGAGAAAGTAGAGGCCCAATTATCCCTCTAAGAGAGATTTAATTGGTCAGGTCAAATAGTGCCCTACTATACACTCTTGTTTATAGATTGTGGTGGTGGACTGCACTCTTGTTTATAGATTGTGATGGTGGACTGCACTCTTGTTTATAGATTGTGGTGGTGGACTGCACTCTTGTTTATAGATTGTGGTGGTGGATTGCACTCTTGTTTATAGATTGTGGTGGTGGACTGCACTCTTGTTTATAGATTGTGATGGTGGACTGCACTCTTGTTTATAGGTTGTGGTGGTGGACTGCACTATTGTTTATAGATTTTTGTTTAACGTCCTTTCACCAACAGTTATAAAGCGAGTGTTTATTAATTGAGTTTCCCGAACGAAGGTTAATTAGTGTTAACGCGGGCAATTGGCCAACCTTCCAGATGTTTCCGCGACAGATTGTAAACAATGTAATTTATTATAACTTATTGAATCATTATGTCTCCTTGAGACTGGTTTTTATGTAATATTTTACTATCTGATAGTTGTTATCTAATTACCATCCTAGATCCGTGGATTCGGCCTATTCACAAATGAGTTAACTATGACACAAAATACGATGAGAGAGAATTTCTTAACAGATAACATATTAAATACAAAGATGAAAACAAGGCCAATGTGGGGTTTAGATATTAAATATAACAGAAGGCTTAAATATACAAGAATAAAAAATAATATGACAAAGTGAGGTATTTCAAGTGAAGAACGAATATTGTATGTGTGTTATAGTGTTGCTGTGGGAGTGAGTGAGGTGAATTCTTTGATGATCCACCTCACTGAAAATATGAATATATTCTGAAATTAATGGTTTAATTAGTTTCTATTTAAATTCCAGTACATAGAAAATAAGCCAATATGGAAGTTGTCATTGTGTGGAGGTAACGCAGCGGCGGTGGCGGCGCGGGCTGGTACCAAGCTTCTACCACCAAAGATCAAGATAGTGTGGAACCCTCCCACCACTCACTACCATCACACTGAGAAGCTGCGGCTGGTGGTCACGTCTGTCAACAGTGGTAGGTTGATGATGCGATTCAATTAGGAATAAGACCGTCTATGAAAGTACGATTTGCGAAGTTACTTGTTTAGTATAACTTAGGTTTTAAGTTAAATTTGGTATTATTTCACTGAAATGATCATTTCTAAAACGTCAAAAATTGTAACAAAAAGTCTTTAACCATTCTATATCTTATAATCACCTTATAAATTATACTTAAGGACATTTACAGGGTCCATGTGAGTACGTCGTCGGACTTTACCCCTAAAAGCTCTTTAAAATTTGACCTTTTGCAGGTGCAGTTTGTAATAACGACACTCAGTTCACTTGCGGTGGGACAAGCCTTTGTATATCTTCCTATCTCGTGTGTGATGGGGTCAGACATTGTCCGGGAGGCGAAGATGAGGACGCGACCGCCTGCTCACACCGCCGGGACTCCCCACTCCTAGAGGTGTTGAGGCGGATAGCGGCTAGGAACCAGGAGTTTTTGGGTCTGGACCAGCCCGATGGGATAACGAAGCCGTCTGTTATAAGTATGTGTTTATTATATTCATTTAAGCGTACATTAGTACTATTATAAATATTGTCCTTCCTTAAAATGCTGGACCATGGTTGATTCTTAAATAAGAATATTGTACTGTTTTAAATATAGCGAACTTCATGTATACACATAAAATAAATCATTTTGTTAACGTCACAATGTTTAATTCTCAGTGAAGATCAGCGAGAACGAGACGAAGACGAACGCGTTCGTGGAGTTCGCCAACTCCCTCCACCCGTACGGGCCTTGGTCCTACATTGTGGTGGGGATGATCGGGTGCGCTGTCATACTCATCTTCTGTCTCGCTTGGGGTAAGTCCGTCATAGTCGTGTTACTATGTCATCTGTCACCTTTTACATTCTAGTTTATTTAAAGCCCCGCATGTGTAAGTGATGGTCTCTGTGAATTTGAAAGAGACAGCAGACAATATATCGAAACCAGTTGTCAATTGTCGTTAGCAATCCGATGTTTAACAGACATTTTAAGTTTTTTTTTCTAATGTTTCTCTGTCGACACTTTGCAGAATGCTGTTGCGTGCGTTCCAAGCCGTCGGAGACGCCGCTGAACATTCCGCCCTCGTGCGTGGACCTGTCGCCTTCGGTGGCCATGACCGCTTCGTCCCAGATGTTCTCTAACCCCCTACCTTCCCCCCCGGAGTACGAACCTCCCCCGTCCTACTCCTCCCTCTTCCCCCGCGCCTTTAAGACGTCTCCGTCGCCGGTTCCCCACTGCTCCCACCAGGAGCCAGATTAGGACACGCCAAATTAGATGTCTGGGTGCGAATTGGGATTTTTACCTTAATGTTTGGGAACTGAGCTCCCTCAGTGTCAACTAAGTCTCTCGTCTGGGAGGTTTCGACAGATGGGAGAGTTAGTTCGCGCTTAGACTTAGTCAACCTGCCGAATTAACACTCAACAGTATTTGATGAAATTTTCAGATTTTTTGACAACTATAATATAATGTTCAATAGATATATCTAATTATTTAACTTACAAAGTATGTTTATCTCATTGAAAATCGTAATTTGAACCCAGAGTAGTTATGTAAGATACTCGGATAGTCAACGGGTTAGATTTTAATGAAAAGTTGTAATCAAATTATTAAAATACGTTCGCGTCTTGCGTTAAACTATTAAATATTTTTCTCTTTGTATAACTGTTTGACGGTATGAGACAAAACCCCGAAAGCCTATGAATTTACGGGTTTACGAATTGACAATAACGCCATCTATTGACAAAAACTCAAAAGCTTTTAATGTTTCGTAAAAGTACAATATTATGTTTTATAAGTTTTGGGACCAACGAGAATACACTGTGCCTTGTAGTTATTATTAACTATGTACTGACATATATGACAATTCCATTTCTATTCTTTAGAAATCTTAAAAGGGTGACCCCAGACAAGCTAAAAATACAAAATCCGTGAAAAAAGATGAACGTATTATGCGTGAACGCTTATTGTCCATACCAGAGACAAACCACTCAGATATAAATAAAACAATGCTCGTCTGGCCCCACCCTAAAACTGAAATTTGTATAGTATACTGAAAGATACGACGAGATTCCTTAGACTTGCTAAATATCCTTGTGTAGAACACAGAACTCACACTGAATGCTTAGTCTCTGAATTTAACCCTTAAGGTACGGCCTCATGGACGACGCTCGATTACAGCAACTGCTCTCACGTGGTTCACTCTTTTTTTAAAACCTTCAAGAAAGAGCTTATCATTTCACAAAACTGGAGAAGTAACGAGGAGTTTGCCCCCTCTTTGCCCCCCTCTTTTATAAAAGAACGCATGCATGAGGCCGTACCTTTATAATGTTTTGAATAATTGAATTCCTTAGTATACTCTGAATTCTCAGCCCAGAGTGACAATACATTCTGAGAACTCACCTTAGCCTAAAGCTAGCTTGTCCGTTGAATTTTAATTCATATGCCCTTTGATTATCAGTGTCTAGATAACGTTACGTCAAAAGGGCAACTAAAGAGGTATGTGTGCGAATGATCTAATGTGTTCATACAGAGTGATAAACAAATACGAGCGAAAAGTTTGTGTAGTCGCTCTGTTCTACTCTATGGTCCAATATAAACCAAATTTGCGAACTCTAGTTTATGTATTAATTGCTTTATCTAGACACAGAATCAAATATAACTCTTTGATAAGCGTTATTAATTTCTTTAAATTGCCTTCGTGTTTGGAATACGCCTAAAATCAAACAAAACCACATTTATTTGTTTGACGTTTGACATATTGAGAATGCGTTAAAGAATGTTAACTACAAATCATTTCTTGTTACCTTATCTGTATAATCGCGTAGGGAGCATCCAGAAATTATAATTTCCATTATTGTAATTTAAACTAGTCTTATTAAAAGTTATATTAAATTGTTTTAAGTTAATTAAGTCTAAACATCAAAAGAGAAATAAATACTTTTTCAAATACAATTATGGTTTTCTTTAAACACCAGACCCTAATACAAAATTTTTTACACCAAGCTCATAGCTTAATCTATGACAGAATTAACAATTTCTTGTTACATTGTTTAAATATAATCATTCCTAAAACTTTAAAATAAACAACATGCAGAAAAAATTTAAACTATGACTAAACTAACAATTCGTGAGTTTCAACCGCTGCCAATAGATGTCACTGATCTTACGTAAAATTTCATTTTTAGAAATAATAAATCTATAACATTCTTTTTTTCACAATATCATATACGCTGCAAGATCAATATTTAAGTTTCTAATTTTTATCTAATATGAAATTAAATAAGAGTTTTTACAACCAAGTGCCATCTAGTGTACTCTTTAAACATGTCCTGCACATTCAAACCACAGTTAAATGCAAGAAGTATATATATATAATCTGTGATGTATAGAGTTTAGAAAAAGCTGGGATAAACAAAAGAACATGCTTTATTGATTATTTTATTCATCAATAAATTTAATATTGTATATATATACTGTTCAAAATTACTAATTAAATCACTATATTTTGAATTTTATTATTACGTTTTGGTTTTATGATTGTTACTATAAATAAATCTCTTAAAAAGCAAAGTTGAAATGAAAATGCAAATGTTGTAAAAAGGACTTCTGAGTAAGTAAATACGAGTTTGACAAAATAGGTGTAGTAGTCTGTGATCAGCTCACCCTTGCCGCTCACGGCTCAGCTGTCAGCTAAAAGTTCAGTCATATTTTAACTGTCGTGGTTATTTACCGTGTTAATGGTGCGAATTGTTATTTCGATCGTAACAAATTTTTACATTATTGTCTAAATTGTTTTTAACGTGCTACCTTTTTGTGCTATAACAAAATAAAAAAACTTACATTCAGTTTTTTTATTAGTTTCACAAGTTGTATCTTATGTGATTGTGTTACTTACGGGACTTAAAAAGTTTGTTTATTGTTAAGTTTTGTTCTTTTCGCTATTTGGAATCTTATTGGATATGAGTGCAGCAGCTAGATAAAAGGTAAATTATAGAATTCTGCTTAGTTTAGTTCCTATGTTTAGCGGTAAGCAACAGGTCTCCATATTGTGGTTTTGAAAATGCAAATGGATCGAACTTCCGTTACTCCATTATCGATTTAGTGTTACAAGTACCAATTAGAATTTTATAATTCAATTTAAAAATGATTCTGGTTTATTTCGAGTCAATTTCATTTCTATTAATGAATTTTTCAAAAACTAAAATATTTTTTGTAAATATTTAAGTGGTTAAAAGTGCTGTCAAGTGCAGCAGGTGTTTTTTTTATTAACGTCTACCTAATATGGTTGGTTAAAATCCGTTACTATAAAAAAACCTACTGTTTTTTTTTTAATTTGGTCTACTGAACACATATGGCTGGTTATACAAATCTCAAAGTAGTCATAATTATATAATATGTTTTGTTATTAATTTAAAAAAGGGCTTCCTGCCAATAATTTTGTTATTACTTTATTTAAATAATCTTCTGCATGTCTCCGAAACGTATTTCTGAGTTACGTTTTGTGCTACAATAGTTATGTATATGTAAACATACAGAAAATAATACGTAGTTATTTTACATATATTTTTTTACGTCGTCCTTACATATTTCTCATTATGTTAGGCATCGTAATATGTGTCTTATTTTATTCTTTATAACAGTTGATTAAAATCATAAATGCTTAAGTCAAATGTGCACCATCAAGCACTGTTAGGCGTTACTTAATGAAAGTTATAAATTGTGATATTTATCTACCTAAATTGCTAGTTAGATATCTACTAAGTTTCTACGGTGACAGTATATTATTATGTAGTGTTATTGTAGCGTAACGAGATATAAAATATACATCGCGGTAGCCCAGGGCATCTAGGTACGCTAGATATTGGTAGGAATATGACAGTGAACCACATAGGGTCTCCGAGATACATATACCACGGTACCACCTGAGGTTATTTTGCAGCCGGTTCTAAACCACCTGGAGTGTGTTGGGCCGTAGTTCTGTTATGGCGGTAAACTCTTAAATTAATTTTTACCTAGTTATGAACGAATTTAAACGACTTGAATCTTTTCACTAATGATCGCTTGAAAGAAATTGCTCTCGAAAGAGCGCCTATTACAGTATATTATTTTATTTTTATTTTCTCGTATGAAAATTGTCTGTACGAACTAAACACAGTATAAATCAATTCTCTGTTCTGTGTAATTTTTGAGATATAAATAAAAACAATTGAAACGATTAAAATTATAAGTTTGAAATCTAGGTCGCTACACAGTTCTCGTCTGATTACAGTCACGGTCGAATTGAACATCACAAAAGTACTTCAAGTCCAGAATTTTGTAGATTTACTGAACTATAAAACACGTAGCACATTTGCATATACATAATGCTTAATGGATATTTGTATACATGAAACTAAAGAATTATTCGCCAAGCTTAATACTAAATTCAAGGTCGTTTAAATCCCGGCTGTTTACAAATGGATTTTTAATTATATATGGGCAATTAACACTAGCTGCTACGGTCAAGGCAAATATTAAATCACAGTTTTATTTGTAATATAAATAAAAAAATGTGGAAATAATTTAAAAGTTGTGGATACTTCGCTTATCTGCACAGATTTAAGTGCATGGTGAACCCAACATGGTCCTGTAACAGATCGACTAGTGAGACAATATTGACAGTTTGCCCAAGTACCAAAACTATTGACACGACTTTGATTGCTGAGTAGTTAAAGTGACGGTGGACAATCTGACAGACCTTACATAGGTGTAGCGAAGGATGCGGTTAAAATTTATAAGACATAGACAAAGAGTGCTGATGACTAATAAGGACTGTTCCTATACAGAAGATATAGTAAAAACACTTATAATAAAAAAATAGATATATTTCTGTATCAAATCTTTAAAAACAACATATGAAAATCACACATTCTAAGATGATTTTGGCATTGCAATTTGAACTTACAATAATACCCATAGAAATGAAAAGCAAAAAGCTTTCATTACAAATTAATATTCGAAAAGACTTTTTCCCCAACCATAAAGCGGATACAGCCAAAACCTGTGTGTGCTTTTAAATCAATCAGCTTCGCAAACCGAAGCTGGTCTGTCAAGTCGTGATTATCACTATACAATAGTATTACCACAAACGGCAAACGAAAGTTGTGATACTGAAACAGTTTCCACAATGCAGAAGTAGATGAAGTGTGGAGAAATCTTTAGCTTCCTTGTAAGGAATGAAATCTTTGTGTACGCATCGGAATCGTAATTTCTAAACAACGCAGGGTTGCCAAAAGGTAATCCTTTCATTCGTGTAAATAATTTATAACTAATTTGAGACACATCTTTGAAAATATTTATATCAATGAACCGAATGACAAAAGCCGAATGACCTTCATAAGAGGACATTGTGTAAATTCTGTTTTTTTAGACTGTTAAGTACTGTATTGGTAGACCCTAGCGGATGAGGCTTGGCCATGTAAGACGTATGGAGAAGACCCGAAGGCTCTTTGAATGGAGACTGACTGAGCATAACTCAAGGCTGACCCCCAATGAGAGGCTGACCTTCAAAAGACCACTTGATTGGCTGATGATGATGGACCATAGAACTACAATAAAAAGTACTATCTGAAATGTGTTTCATGAAATAAATCGATATAATTCTCAATCAAAGCTGTGTGCGAAGTGCAATATGTGAATGGTAACCCTAGATAAATAGCTCCATGGCTAGACTAAAAATACATGTGTTGCATAAAACCAGCTTTTGCTATTATTAGAAATAGCCTTAGTTTCCTTGTAAGGTATATTTTACCGTTAGGACTTGTTTTTATTATTGTTAACTGTTTGTAACCCTTTAGTTTTTACCGATTCTTATAATGGGACTAAACACTGTTTTTTACTGTATTCAGTCCGTTAGAAAGGTTAGTCAAGTCCATATTTATATATTTAAAGTCGATATTTTAATGAACGCAAATCAATTAGCGATATTATTTTAACTTTAACCAATAAAAGGCTGATCGAAGTTTAATAATCTAATATATAAAATTCTCGTGTCACAATGTTCGTTCCCGTACTCCTCCGAAACGGCTTGACCGATTCTCCTGAAATTTTGTGGCCATATTGAGTAGGTCTGAGAATCGGCAAACATCTATTTTGAGAGGTTTTCGTCGTCGGTCGAAGGTTTTGGGGTCGTAAAATATTTCTTGAGTAATCATTAGTTTTCAATACAAACACTATATTAAACTAAGAAAATTTTTGTTGCCACTTACTGAAAATATAACTGACATGATTAATTGCTATATTAGTTATAAAATTAATTTAATCCAATAATATTACAAAGCGAAAAGTCCGCAGGGCTTTTAATAAGAATGTGTCTAAAATATTGCATTAGATCAGTGAGCATAATTAAAACCCGAAACAAAATTAAATTGTTTCATAACTGGGGATACTGTTGTCAAATAGGTTAGCATTCCTGAGTGCTTTCGACACTATAAAAATACGTGTAAAAATTGACGATTCAAAAGTGTCTTTATAAAGACCTACTTGATTGAAGATATTTTGAGTTTGGCAAGTGACTTCAGTCGCACGGGGCCATAATAATGGTTTTCCGATATCTGATGTAATCTAACTGAATGATATTTTAAAATATTGAATTGAAGCAGGAAACTAATATAAATTATTCATATGTATTATATACATGTTGTTCATATATTCCAGTTCACGAGACTTATGAATTGTAACGAATTTTTAAAAGAAGCTAGCTTACTCTTAAAAATATTAATTTACAGTCGAAGCTTAATATCAAATACTCATATTACACATCAAAGCTACTGGTATTTTTTCCTGCGGTGCAGGTGGGTTGTTAAAAATGACTCACAAATGCAATAAATATATATTATTCACGATGAATGAAAATATATTTAATTTGTACACAATAGAATTATGTTGTTAGCACGTTTTGCTAAGTTAATAAAATTTTATTGCGACGTTAGTTATTAGGTTGCAGAAGCACTTGTAATCAAACAAATTATAAAAAGGATTTACTTAACAAAAGAATGATGAATACAATGCTTTTTCGAGTGGTAACCATGGTAAAAACTGTGGTCAGCGTTTGTAATGAGGTCAAAGAGTAGAGTTTCTTTATAATTAAGTAATTTAAATATGAATACTTGTCAAGTCACCTTGTAGTGCTTTGACTGACTCGTGTATCGTAGGGACAAAGGTGGCTTTTATGTATTTATTTAAGGCCGAAGCTAAAATACAGCACACTTAATTAATTCTTACATCTAACAATCTCTTATATATTGTCAAAATATGTAACATTCAGTTAAGAAAATTATTAATTTGGGAGATACAGCGCGAACTGAACGTGTTTTGACGAAGGCTACTTCACGAAGGAACCTACATACCACCTGATCTGGAGGAAAATATCAGGGGCGGATAAGCTTAGCATGCATTACTGTAATCATTTTCACCCCATATTTTAAAGATCCCGTTTGGGGTGATCATAATAACCTGTAATCCCCAGTAAGATATAGTAGGAATACTGTACTCGGTTTGCTTCGTGATTTACTTAAAGTAACATCATTTATACAATGTTTTGAAATTCGTGTAGGTCTTAGTATTGACAAAACTGAACATGGTAGAATTTATAAGTATTAAAAGAAATCGGTGACTCAATTACATTTTGTTTTAGTGACATCTGCCATCTGTCCAAATAGATTAAAAATATTGCACTGGGCACACAGTTGTATGTAAATGTTTCCTTAAATAGTTTTTGTAGTTTATTTTTAATTCTACAATTACTTAACTTTGCTATTAATTTTAAATTGATTAGAGGCCACCCTAATGACGTCCATCGGTCGTTTGAAGTAATGAATGATAAAACTTTAGAATTGTAGTATAGATACAGATATGGATGTGGTGTCAAATACTTTATAATATATGGGATCTCTTATAATAATATGTATTACTTAAGTAGAGAAGAAGAAGTTTAAACTATTCTGGATAACTATGATTAACATAAGAACCGATCAGCCTCCTCACTATCATCTTTTAAATCTTCTTTTTCGAAAGCATTTGTTGTCCGTATCTAATTTGTTGTGTTTGGTTTTTTTGTATATTTCGCACACTTTGCACCTGTCAAATTGTATTTAAGGTATTCTTTTGTTGTGTGGAAGTTGTTAATGTTGTGTGTTGCCTGGAAGAGATCGCTTATTAGCGATAAGACCGCCCGTAGCTCTTATACTAACATCGATTAACATAATCTACTTCTACTGTTTAAGTGCAATAAAGTGTGAATAAATAAATTATTAATAATTTCAGGAGTCCTTAGCAGAATGGGAGCGTGGTCTGGACATGCCGCCAGAGGCGTTAGGCCGCAAGTGGAGCCAAAGGAGTGCGCACGCGCAGCGGACATCCAACGACCAAACCGTCACCTCCACCAATACCACTGATGCTTGCAAACTTATAATTGTAAGTAGCTTTATCCAAAGAAAGAACTTCTCAATTCTCATGTCATACGCATAAATGTATAAATATAACATTTTTGATGAAGATTATTTGTGTCCCACCACCGTTAATTGCTCATATCCTGATGCGACAGAGACGAACAAGCGGGATCAAAATTTATTCAGTTAAGGCAGTTATACAATTGAGGTGGTTTAAAAGACTTTACGATTTAAAAAAAAGAGAAAGTAGAGGCCCAATTATCCCTCTAAGAGAGATTTAATTGGTCAGGTCAAATAGTGCCCTACTATACACTCTTGTTTATAGATTGTGGTGGTGGACTGCACTCTTGTTTATAGATTGTGATGGTGGACTGCACTCTTGTTTATAGATTGTGGTGGTGGACTGCACTCTTGTTTATAGATTGTGGTGGTGGATTGCACTCTTGTTTATAGATTGTGGTGGTGGACTGCACTCTTGTTTATAGATTGTGATGGTGGACTGCACTCTTGTTTATAGGTTGTGGTGGTGGACTGCACTATTGTTTATAGATTTTTGTTTAACGTCCTTTCACCAACAGTTATAAAGCGAGTGTTTATTAATTGAGTTTCCCGAACGAAGGTTAATTGGTGTTAACGCGGGCAATTGGCCAACCTTCCAGATGTTTCCGCGACAGATTGTAAACAATGTAATTTATTATAACTTATTGAATCATTATGTCTCCTTGAGACTGGTTTTTATGTAATATTTTACTATCTGATAGTTGTTATCTAATTACCATCCTAGATCCGTGGATTCGGCCTATTCACAAATGAGTTAACTATGACACAAAATACGATGAGAGAGAATTTCTTAACAGATAACATATTAAATACAAAGATGAAAACAAGGCCAATGTGGGGTTTAGATATTAAATATAACAGAAGGCTTAAATATACAAGAATAAAAAATAATATGACAAAGTGAGGTATTTCAAGTGAAGAACGAATATTGTATGTGTGTTATAGTGTTGCTGTGGGAGTGAGTGAGGTGAATTCTTTGATGATCCACCTCACTGAAAATATGAATATATTCTGAAATTAATGGTTTAATTAGTTTCTATTTAAATTCCAGTACATAGAAAATAAGCCAATATGGAAGTTGTCATTGTGTGGAGGTAACGCAGCGGCGGTGGCGGCGCGGGCTGGTACCAAGCTTCTACCACCAAAGATCAAGATAGTGTGGAACCCTCCCACCACTCACTACCATCACACTGAGAAGCTGCGGCTGGTGGTCACGTCTGTCAACAGTGGTAGGTTGATGATGCGATTCAATTAGGAATAAGACCGTCTATGAAAGTACGATTTGCGAAGTTACTTGTTTAGTATAACTTAGGTTTTAAGTTAAATTTGGTATTATTTCACTGAAATGATCATTTCTAAAACGTCAAAAATTGTAACAAAAAGTCTTTAACCATTCTATATCTTATAATCACCTTATAAATTATACTTAAGGACATTTACAGGGTCCATGTGAGTACGTCGTCGGACTTTACCCCTAAAAGCTCTTTAAAATTTGACCTTTTGCAGGTGCAGTTTGTAATAACGACACTCAGTTCACTTGCGGTGGGACAAGCCTTTGTATATCTTCCTATCTCGTGTGTGATGGGGTCAGACATTGTCCGGGAGGCGAAGATGAGGACGCGACCGCCTGCTCACACCGCCGGGACTCCCCACTCCTAGAGGTGTTGAGGCGGATAGCGGCTAGGAACCAGGAGTTTTTGGGTCTGGACCAGCCCGATGGGATAACGAAGCCGTCTGTTATAAGTATGTGTTTATTATATTCATTTAAGCGTACATTAGTACTATTATAAATATTGTCCTTCCTTAAAATGCTGGACCATGGTTGATTCTTAAATAAGAATATTGTACTGTTTTAAATATAGCGAACTTCATGTATACACATAAAATAAATCATTTTGTTAACGTCACAATGTTTAATTCTCAGTGAAGATCAGCGAGAACGAGACGAAGACGAACGCGTTCGTGGAGTTCGCCAACTCCCTCCACCCGTACGGGCCTTGGTCCTACATTGTGGTGGGGATGATCGGGTGCGCTGTCATACTCATCTTCTGTCTCGCTTGGGGTAAGTCCGTCATAGTCGTGTTACTATGTCATCTGTCACCTTTTACATTCTAGTTTATTTAAAGCCCCGCATGTGTAAGTGATGGTCTCTGTGAATTTGAAAGAGACAGCAGACAATATATCGAAACCAGTTGTCAATTGTCGTTAGCAATCCGATGTTTAACAGACATTTTAAGTTTTTTTTTCTAATGTTTCTCTGTCGACACTTTGCAGAATGCTGTTGCGTGCGTTCCAAGCCGTCGGAGACGCCGCTGAACATTCCGCCCTCGTGCGTGGACCTGTCGCCTTCGGTGGCCATGACCGCTTCGTCCCAGATGTTCTCTAACCCCCTACCTTCCCCCCCGGAGTACGAACCTCCCCCGTCCTACTCCTCCCTCTTCCCCCGCGCCTTTAAGACGTCTCCGTCGCCGGTTCCCCACTGCTCCCACCAGGAGCCAGATTAGGACACGCCAAATTAGATGTCTGGGTGCGAATTGGGATTTTTACCTTAATGTTTGGGAACTGAGCTCCCTCAGTGTCAACTAAGTCTCTCGTCTGGGAGGTTTCGACAGATGGGAGAGTTAGTTCGCGCTTAGACTTAGTCAACCTGCCGAATTAACACTCAACAGTATTTGATGAAATTTTCAGATTTTTTGACAACTATAATATAATGTTCAATAGATATATCTAATTATTTAACTTACAAAGTATGTTTATCTCATTGAAAATCGTAATTTGAACCCAGAGTAGTTATGTAAGATACTCGGATAGTCAACGGGTTAGATTTTAATGAAAAGTTGTAATCAAATTATTAAAATACGTTCGCGTCTTGCGTTAAACTATTAAATATTTTTCTCTTTGTATAACTGTTTGACGGTATGAGACAAAACCCCGAAAGCCTATGAATTTACGGGTTTACGAATTGACAATAACGCCATCTATTGACAAAAACTCAAAAGCTTTTAATGTTTCGTAAAAGTACAATATTATGTTTTATAAGTTTTGGGACCAACGAGAATACACTGTGCCTTGTAGTTATTATTAACTATGTACTGACATATATGACAATTCCATTTCTATTCTTTAGAAATCTTAAAAGGGTGACCCCAGACAAGCTCAAAATACAAAATCCGTGAAAAAAGATGAACGTATTATGCGTGAACGCTTATTGTCCATACCAGAGACAAACCACTCAGATATAAATAAAACAATGCTCGTCTGGCCCCACCCTAAAACTGAAATTTGTATAGTATACTGAAAGATACGACGAGATTCCTTAGACTTGCTAAATATCCTTGTGTAGAACACAGAACTCACACTGAATGCTTAGTCTCTGAATTTAACCCTTAAGGTACGGCCTCATGGACGACGCTCGATTACAGCAACTGCTCTCACGTGGTTCACTCTTTTTTTAAAACCTTCAAGAAAGAGCTTATCATTTCACAAAACTGGAGAAGTAACGAGGAGTTTGCCCCCTCTTTGCCCCCCTCTTTTATAAAAGAACGCATGCATGAGGCCGTACCTTTATAATGTTTTGAATAATTGAATTCCTTAGTATACTTCTCAGAATTCTCAGCCCAGAGTGACAATACATTCTGAGAACTCACCTTAGCCTAAAGCTAGCTTGTCCGTTGAATTTTAATTCATATGCCCTTTGATTATCAGTGTCTAGATAACGTTACGTCAAAAGGGCAACTAAAGAGGTATGTGTGCGAATGATCTAATGTGTTCATACAGAGTGATAAACAAATACGAGGGAAAAGTTTGTGTAGTCGCTCTGTTCTACTCTATGGTCCAATATAAACCAAATTTGCGAACTCTAGTTTATGTATTAATTGCTTTATCTAGACACAGAATCAAATATAACTCTTTGATAAGCGTTATTAATTTCTTTAAATTGCCTTCGTGTTTGGAATACGCCTAAAATCAAACAAAACCACATTTATTTGTTTGACGTTTGACATATTGAGAATGGGTTAAAGAATGTTAACTACAAATCATTTCTTGTTACCTTATCTGTATAATCGCGTAGGGAGCATCCAGAAATTATAATTTCCATTATTGTAATTTAAACTAGTCTTATTAAAAGTTATATTAAATTGTTTTAAGTTAATTAAGTCTAAACATCAAAAGAGAAATAAATACTTTTTCAAATACAATTATGGTTTTCTTTAAACACCAGACCCTAATACAAAATTTTTTACACCAAGCTCATAGCTTAATCTATGACAGAATTAACAATTTCTTGTTACATTGTTTAAATATAATCATTCCTAAAACTTTAAAATAAACAACATGCAGAAAAAATTTAAACTATGACTAAACTAACAATTCCTGAGTTTCAACCGCTGCCAATAGATGTCACTGATCTTACGTAAAATTTCATTTTTAGAAATAATAAATCTATAACATTCTTTTTTTCACAATATCATATACGCTGCAAGATCAATATTTAAGTTTCTAATTTTTATCTAATATGAAATTAAATAAGAGTTTTTACAACCAAGTGCCATCTAGTGTACTCTTTAAACATGTCCTGCACATTCAAACCACAGTTAAATGCAAGAAGTATATATATATAATCTGTGATGTATAGAGTTTAGAAAAAGCTGGGATAAACAAAAGAACATGCTTTATTGATTATTTTATTCATCAATAAATTTAATATTGTATATATATACTGTTCAAAATTACTAATTAAATCACTATATTTTGAATTTTATTATTACGTTTTGGTTTTATGATTGTTACTATAAATAAATCTCTTAAAAAGCAAAGTTGAAATGAAAATGCAAATGTTGTAAAAAGGACTTCTGAGTAAGTAAATACGAGTTTGACAAAATAGGTGTAGTAGTCTGTGATCAGCTCACCCTTGCCGCTCACGGCTCAGCTGTCAGCTAAAAGTTCAGTCATATTTTAACTGTCGTGGTTATTTACCGTGTTAATGGTGCGAATTGTTATTTCGATCGTAACAAATTTTTACATTATTGTCTAAATTGTTTTTAACGTGCTACCTTTTTGTGCTATAACAAAATAAAAAAACTTACATTCAGTTTTTTTATTAGTTTCACAAGTTGTATCTTATGTGATTGTGTTACTTACGGGACTTAAAAAGTTTGTTTATTGTTAAGTTTTGTTCTTTTCGCTATTTGGAATCTTATTGGATATGAGTGCAGCAGCTAGATAAAAGGTAAATTATAGAATTCTGCTTAGTTTAGTTCCTATGTTTAGCGGTAAGCAACAGGTCTCCATATTGTGGTTTTGAAAATGCAAATGGATCGAACTTCCGTTACTCCATTATCGATTTAGTGTTACAAGTACCAATTAGAATTTTATAATTCAATTTAAAAATGATTCTGGTTTATTTCGAGTCAATTTCATTTATATTAATGAATTTTTCAAAAACTAAAATTTTTTTTTGTAAATATTTAAGTGGTTAAAAGTGCTGTCAATAATAAGAACAAGAGGCAGCAGGTTTTTTTATTAACGTCTACCTAATATGGTTGGTTAAAATCCGTCACTATAAAAAAAGCTACTGTTTTTTTTAATTTGGTCTACTGAACACATATGGCTGGTTATACAAATCTCAAAGTAGTCATAATTATATAATATGTTTTGTTATTAATTTAAAACACTTTTAACCACTGCTAGCGGGTATACGTTGGTATAATTATTATTAATGCAATAAAATGTATTGAACGCGAACTTGAGCGGTTTTAAATGCGCAAATATTGTTTTATTTCTCATTTATTTGTATTATAAATGACGTACGTACGTTTAAATGTAACGATTGTTCGTTTTAATTAATATTTATATATGCACAATGAATTAGGGGTCAATAGATTAGAATGTTGTTTTTATAATTTTATTAATTAAATTTGCGTGGTTGTGATTTTTCCCCGTTTTTTTTTTAATTACCGCTACTTAACATCTGAATGCTTTAAATCTTCAAAGTTTTGAACAGACTTTTTCAGTATTGTAGATCCATTATAATATAATTAATTTGGTTAGGCTTCGGGATGAAGGCGGTGTTTCTTTTTGACTATGGTACACGGTTTGATAAGTACTCGACTGGTGATTTTATTTTATAAGATACCAGTCATCACAAGACATCAATATTCATCGACTTCTTGACGTACACGATACTATGTTGAAGAGATAAATTGTATTTTTAACAGTAGTTTATAAAAAATTTTAGTTATTTTCGATTATAAAAGTGGGTAGATGAAAATTTCTCACTCGGATGTAGGTACATAAACAGCAGGTTTTATAATAGTTTCGTCAAGTACATATGATCACTTTGATTTTTGACCGTACCAAGTTCTACCGTTTAGGGCAGTGTTTCCCAAACTTTTTATGCTTACATCATTTTTAACATGGAACAATGGTTTGTTAATGACGATTTAAAATGATACCTCATAATTACAGCATTTTTATGATGATTTTGTTATATCAGTCACCGTTATCTTGCATTTCATTTAAATGCAAGAAAATGTGAAGGTCGTGAGGTGTCATTTTTAAATTTCCTCTTAATTATTAAATCGGCCCCTTGTGCGGCATGGACCACGTTGGCAGTCGGTTTAAGTCTTTACTAATATTATAAATGCAAAAGTATGTATGTTACGCTTTAACGGTTATACTACTTAACCGATTTCGATGAAATTTAGTATAGGCATACACTAGACTTAGCCCAAAAGCTAAAGCTTAACTTTGGTATCGTCTATTTACTCATTATTATACGAAGCTTAAAAAAACTCATTTTTAAATTTACGTAATGGACTTCCATTTATCTATCGTTAGAGGGTAAATAGATGACAAATCATGTATGTTAATTATATTTTTTCTACACAATATAAATTACGTCGATTATTAATTATCATATGAAAAAGTATTTTGCATTAATTATATTCATTATCGTTAATTTAAACTCTTAATGTGGTGAAAAAAATAATGGCTCGATTGTGTAATCTACAGATTTATATATTTTACAGTCATATATTTATTTAAACACACAAGGCATGTATAGCATTGCAGGTATGCACAGAAAAGAAAGAATGTTGACTAACAAATCAATTATATTCTATAACTTACACAGAATATTTTGTGTGACACACTTTGTAAGCCTCCTGGTAGTCCTGGTAGGTCCCTCGAAGTGATCCGCCTTCTCGTTTGCCTCCTCTTACATAAAAATGCAAAGACACGAAAGTATGAAAGAATAAAACTAATAAAGAAACGTTTTGCTTTTGGAGTCTATTGGCGAAACATGTAAAATTTATATTTGATTCATTGTTTACCAAGTAATATGAGTATTTGGTGTTTTAAATTGTCTATGCTGTGGATATCGTTCTTGACGTTCGCGAGTAATGTGTTGGGATTGGTATTTTTCCCGGTAATAAGCCCGGCTTCTCGTGAAATATAGTAGAATCTTACTTATTTAATAAGGCACACCAACAACACACATACAAACATAACCCGAACAAAATTACAAAAAAAACACACAAGGCATGTATGTGCATAAATTATAGGGATGCACAGCATTACAGGTATGAACAATTTGAAAAAACAACTAAACAAGTATATATAAAACAAAAAATAAAGAAACCTCTACACACAAAAATAAAACAAAAATGAATGGACGTTCCTAAATTGGAGTCTATTTGCGAAACAATCTTATAATAAAATTAATTATAATATAATTATATAAAAAAATATAATTAAGTCACAAGTTACTTATCTCGACTTTGACATGCTGTCAAAGGTAAAATAGTTATCAAGATGATTCGGCGAAGTATTTATTTATACGTTTGTATAATAATTTGTATTTTTGTTATGTGTTGCTTCCCCCTTATTAATTTGGACTATATATTCTGACATGTGAAAATTAATCTGTGCTCATATATAACGTTCTCGTATTCACGTACACCTCCGAAACGGCTTGACCGATTCTCATGAAATTCTGTGAGCATATTGAGCAGGTGAATCGGCCAACATCTATTTTTTTAATACCTCATGTACAGTGCACAGTGCACAGCGCGGAGTAGGGATGAACGAAATCTTCTGTTTGTCTAAAACAATAAGACTTTTTCTCACTCTCTTTTGTCGGCCTTTTTTTCTTTATGCATTAATGTGTGACAATTATCTTGCTATCTCAGTGTAACTCTCATATTAACTATTTCTTATTAATGATTAAATTATTAATGTTGAGCGTATTTTGCACTATAAGTTGATATTCAAAGACTAGAAATTACTTAATATGTGACAAAACAAAGTTTGCCGAGTCACCTAGTTATATATAAATAGCAAATTATTAATTAGCAAAATATTAATTGCATACTCCCGCCCGCAGATTCGTGTCCTTTTTTTTGTAACGCGTTTTGACCAAAAAAGACGTACATTTGTTTTTTGTATGACTGAGTTTAGAAAGCAATAACTTAAACGATAGTTATTTAATCAACCGGCCAACTGATAATATTTATTGCTCTCCCGTCACGACTAACAATTATATATATTTAATCCACAACACAAAATATAGGGAAAGTACAAAACCTATCAAAATAAAAAAAAAATCTTTATTCATATAGTCTGTCCTTAGATATATTTGGCCTAAGTAGAAATATTTGAAAAAAAAAAACTAAGACTCAACCTCGCACACTCACTCACACAGCAACACCATTGCACACACACACTTAAATGCTCGTTCTTCATATAATATACTCCACTTGTTCATATGTATATTTTTAATTTTTTTTTTTTTCGTGTTTCCTTTTATAATTTTTTTTTCTGATCTTAGATTTTATTCCGGTTCTATGTTTTAACCTTATTTTGGCTTTATTTTCAATCTATTTTTATAGTGTAAACTTTTATAGGTTTAGGAAATAAAAAATAAAATAAAATATGGCACACTTATGAATCGTCAAAAAAAAAACAAAAACTTATAAAAAAAATGACTACTAAAACACACACTTTGGTAATTGTCAAAATATTTCGTCACAATCAGCTGTTTGATGTCGGCCATATTCATAACGAAGTTTAAGTAGGGTCCGGACCTCTAGAACATTATTTTTTTTCGAGTGATGTGCTAACCGCCCATGGGCACCTGCTAAGCTTTATAGAACAGTTTTGCGCGTTTACGAATATAAATTTTTGACAATCCCAATTAAACTGTGCTATAACTTTTAATTAATAATACCGAAAATTAAGTTTACGAATAAGCTAGATTTAAATAGATTACGATTAATGTCAGAAAACTAAAAAAATAAATAAAAAGATTTGGTCGCCTTGGCAATTTCCTCGCTGTTGTGTCGTATACGCTGAGCGAGAAAAGCACCAGCTCTTGTTTCACCTACTTGATTCCTCAATAAGCGACTTGTGCCCCAAGGTCCATGTCCCCAAAGTTAACAATATCAAAGTTGGCGGAATGACTTTGGTACTTTGACCCTATTTCTGCCTGAAAATCCCGTAATTTAGTTCCAATATACCGTTCTAACCGAATACCGGATTCGTTAAGGCCGAAGTTCGGTTGTGCCGAATGTAAAACGAAGTTCGGCATTCCTACCATTAACAATACGGTAACATGTGTGTCAATGCGACCTCAGAGATCACCTTTCACTTGTAATTTTGTGGCCAACTCGAGGTTTTAATGTTTTATTGTGTAATTTATAACGTCCCAGTTGTTGGCAGAATCAATACTGATTTGATATTGATTTAGTCACAACTAAAACAGATATCGGTTAGCGTTTTTGGGATTCATAAGGTGATTATTGATTTAAAAAGTAGAGGGGGGTGAACGAGTGGGGGGTGACATCAAAACACCTTTTTTTATTAAATGTCCTGACGCCTGCATCTTATATATTTTTACCAAAAAATGATTTTTATATCTCATGTGTCGTGTTCCTTTTAACTGTTAAAAATCACTTCTGGTCATTGATATACTCTGTGGCATAGTAATTAATATCTATCTATATATATATAGTCTATGTCATAATCGAAGGATATTTTTTTTGAAATTGGTTTTATTTAGGTTTTTTTTTTAAATTTGCCTTATATTTATAGATATATACTCTTGTAATGTTTATTTATAGTTTCAATGGTATCTGTTAGCTTAACACTACGTATAGATTCTGGTATGTATGATAAACTATTGTAACGATATAACGGAATGTATATTCAGTCTATAACGATTAAGAATCAGAGAATTCTTAGAGAAGACGTAAAATAATCTGAAATTTAATCAGGGGTACGTAAAAAGTGCAAGAATAGTATGTTTTTAGTTTTGCAAGATAAGATTTGAAAAAAAATATTATGATATATAGATACTACATGTAATATGACTTGCTTATATTTCCATGTCATATATCACTCACACGTACGTGTATTGTTATATAAATTATATTAAATAGGGAGTATTTATATGTAACATTGTATAATTATATATTATGCTTAATTATCGTGTTGTGAGGATTGTAATGACAAATGTATTGTTATAATTTGTAGCAAATTGTTTTGCATACAAATGTGGTTAGCTTAAATTTTGCCCTAAAATAAAAATTTAAGAATTTATAAGCTAAAAAGTATGTTTTTTTCTATACAAACAATTCTTTAATACACAAAACACAAGATACATTAAATTAAGTAAAACAGGGAAAACGAGCTAAGTTAAATCCAATAATATAAATAACCCAATATAAGTCACAAAATTCTTTCGAAGGAGAGATTTTAATATGTTTATTTTATTGGTGCTTTGTTCTGTTTACTGAGGAAATTAGCGGACAATGCGGACTTTAAAGGTAACTCTTTCAAGCTAACATGCATATAATAGAAAAAATATAATTCAATTATTTCTACAGAACACACTTGTTATTGTGAATAATTATATAACTGGAACACTGTCATAAGTAATGTTTTATTATGTATTGCGTCAGAGGTCAGAGGTATCATGAAACTAGGGACGCCTAACTAATAACTATTTTATAACACTAATCAATCGTTCATGTACCAAGCCGAACTTTTTTGCCGGGAACCGAACCTACTGAATGTGTATGTTTTTAAACTGTGGAGATAAATAATATACATGCGTTGTGATTGTGAAAACCTATGCGCGATGAGCGCTATACAACGGTATTAAAAACAAGTTGAGCTGACGCGGCTCTCACACATTCCGGGTCCGACAGCCGTCCAGTGCGGTTGTGTTGCGCAGTTGCTCCCGCCATTTGACTTGTCGAGTGGCGTGTTCAATTGTTCAGTGCTTAAGCGCTGGGTGGTTATCCACTCAGAATTTTTTATTCTAGCCCGACGCAAGCTGCACCGAGGTCTCCCCGTCTGCCAGGTCCCTGGCGTTCGAGCGGCATCCGAGCAGCAGTGAAGTTTATGATTAACGCGGGTTTACCTGCGGTCGATCTTCCAACCACCTAACGGTGCCAAACGGTTGAAATCGATTAACGCTTAGGCGGGAGTGTTGTTCGAGGGCAGCACCCGTGCCTTTTTCAAGGCGCGTTAACCTCGCCTGCTTCCATCAAGTCCCTGTGTGTGGGCGGAGCCTCTCAGTAGGCATTGCCACGGGGCGTAGGTACTCCAACTGCGCTCTAGCCACCGTCTGCACACACAGGGTCCACTGTTGGACGGGTCCCAGTCGCACATCCGTGGGGGTTCAGCCATCACGACCCCCCCACGGGCTGGTTAGGTCAGCGACACAAAAAGTCTCGTCCGCTATCACCAGCGAAGACTTTACACTTAGGGAATACATAGCTTAGGTACTCACACGCAGGTTTAGGTACACACTGCCAAGCTGCGGGCCTTAAGCTTCGCAGATGGCGGACACCGAACGCCCTCCCGACTACGACTATGCAGCGGAAGACGACAGTGAGTTAGAAGACCTCAACGCCGAGCTAGCGCGGCACTACAGGCGGTTCTACGTCTTCGTGCAGCGACGACACCCGGCGACTGTCCGCCTTTGGAACAGCCGGTCTCCCCTGGGATCACGGTCGCCGTCTCCCCCGCGTTCCCCGACCCCAGAGCCAGAGCCAGAACCTATGCAGCTCGGACCTGCATACGCTTCCGCGCAAGCACTCCTCGCGCGCGACTCCCTCCCCCCGGCCCCCGCGCAGACCTCGCGCAATAGTCAATTGGAATTGTTGGTCCCCGCGAAGACCCAAATAACCGAACCCTCTGCGGCCTCCGCGCAGGCCCCGTGCCCTTCGATCCCCGAAATTCCCTCCGACAGGGAATCGCGAAAAAGCAAAAGAATGCTCGATAGTGACGACGACCAATCAGAGGCCGGGCGCTCAGTCGCCATGTCATGTCAGTCCGCAGCGTCTAATTCAGACACTGACTCCGATTCCGACGGTTTTAAGACCGTACAAAACCGAAAAAACAAAAAGAGGCGTGCTCCCAACACCCCTCTCGACCCTCCTCCTAAACGGAACACGCACCCAGCTTCCCAGCAGGCTGCGGGTTCGAAAACCGCGCCATCTCCCGCCCCTTATCCCAAGCCCGCGAAACAAGATCGCACTAAAGCCCCTCCCCCTGTTTACGTCAGGGACAAAAGTATTTGGCCCTCTCTGTCCGCCTTGATGGACAAAAAGTCCATCACATACAAGGCGAAAACACTGCGCGACAACATCTGCGTGCAAGTGTACGACCCCGCCCACCACCGTTTTTTAACCTCGTACCTTCGCTCAGAAGGCATAGGAGGCCACACGTTCCCTCTTCCCGAGGAACGAGTCCTTAGAGTCGTGATCCGAGGCATTCCCAAGGAGATCGACTCTTCTACCGTTCAATCGGATCTAATAAATCAGGGATACCCCGTGAAGGAGGTATTCCGCATGTTACACCGCAGCTCAAAGCAGGAATACGACATGGTTCTTGTCGTCCTAGAGCTTTCAGCGCGCGGCAAAAAGATATTCAACCTCAGTGAGTGTTGTAAACTCTCTGGGCTTAAGGTGGAAACACCTATCAAGCACTCATACACCAGACAGTGTCACCGCTGTCAGTTGTACGGGCACGCGGCGCGCAATTGTTTTGCGCGTGCGCGTTGCGTTAAGTGCCTAGGCGATCACGGGACCGCCGACTGCACACGGACACTGCCATGCGCCAAGCCGCCTTCCTGCGTGCTTTGCGGGCAACAGGGCCACCCCGCGAGTTATCGCGGCTGCCCTAGGGCCCCCAAGGCGAGCGGAAAGGGAAGCAAGCGCGTGCCAAGGTCCGGTGCAGAGAAGCGTCCTCCCGCGCCCCCCAAGGAAACTTACGTCCCAGCCCCCCCTCCCACTATCAACCCGTGGAAAGCTCCACAAAATTCGGCGGAAGTGCCTCCCACTAACCCGCCATTGCCGGCGGAGCCCATAAAACCTATTCCTTCCCTTATGAGTATCCCAATAAGGAAACCCGGCCCTCAGATGCCCCTTCCCCCCGCCACTGCGACGACGCTTACGGCTCACGCCAGCGAAGTCCGCAGTGCGGTGCACCTAGCCCTCAGTGTCATAGACGCTGTAGACATCGACGCCCTGCTAGCGTTTAAACACTCGTACAGTGCGGCTGACAGTGTTGACGCTAAGTTGGGAGTAATTATAGAAAACGCCGGACTCCTTAGTGCAGTCCGGAAGTTTGCTAGGCCATCGTAAGGCCTAGTCGCGACATATTTACACAGGTACGCCACGCCTTAAACCGATCCGGATGATCACATCACATTAGCTAGATACAGATTTGCGCCGCCCGCGCGGCTAATTCCAATTAGAAATGTAGGTTTTAAAAACCGCCTTCGCCGGCGAAGGCGGAGTCCCTGTTCAGCTTCGCTCACACTTTGTGAGTTCCTGATAAGGCCCTTCAGGTAAGTCCCCAGCCCTGACGGCCCAAGCCGAGGTTCGAGTCTCACAGGAGACGCCCTTGTGCTAGTCAAGGCATTTTATTTAGTTTTAAGTCTCGGCCGAGCTCCCGCTCGCCAACCAGCCCGAGCTGAGCTGTAAAGGCCTCACGGCCAACAGCGAGATCCCACTCCCAAAAAAAAAAAAAAAAATGACGCGGCTCTCGTGCGATGCCACACCATCGCTAACGACCAATCAGCGTCGAGATGTCCACGCGAGTGGCTTGTGATTTGAATTTCGAATCGAGTTTAATGCTTTTTTTTCTCGTTGCCAGCTCGCGAACGCGCGAATTGGCGGGGATATTTAAATTGTGAATTATGTGTGATTTGTTTGAATTTAGAATTTAAAATTGTAACCACAGATAAGCACGCCAATGATTATAGTTTTTTTCGTTTCGGTAATTCGAATTTGGAATTACGTTTTAAAACTATTAAACCTTTTTGTTTAAATTTCCAAGGTACTATACCTAATCTGTGTTTAACTATTTGAATTAGGAATATCACACCTCAAGACAAACAAGCGAATGGCCATTTGAATATGTCTATATGAGATTAACATCTAATCTAATATATAAAATTCTCCTGTCACAGTTTTCGTTCCTTTACTCCTCCGAAACGGGTTGACCGATTCTCCTGAAATTTTTTGAGGTGTCTGAGAATCGGCCACATTTAAAAAAAAAAAATTTGCAAAGTGACGTTTGTCGGGATCAGCTAGTTATGAAATAAATATGACCGGACTATTTAAATTTAAGCATTACGTGTGTTTTTTTCTTCGATAAAATCGTACACGAACGAAGATGTCAGATTATGTCACTTGTTAGTCTAAAAAATCGATTGTCAGCTAAATGACGCTATTTTATGTAAATTATTTTATTGTTAATATAATCACGAAACATTTTTACCAAGAAAATATCTCAGCCAAGGTGGTCACGCTTTGGTCATCAAGTTAATTTTAAGCAAATCATAATTATTAATGAGATTTTTACGCCTCGGGTGGCAGTGAAGGTTCCATATAAATTAAAAGTATCATTATTCGCAGTTCGTAACATTCTATATTCAAATTTATAAATTTTTGACATATATATTGTCTATGTGATATTGGATCTGTGAACCCCGATTTTTCCCGCCATTACGCGATCGCCTTTTAAAGAGTTTAAAATATTTTATTTCAACAATTAGTTCGAACCAGTTTCAACCATGTTTTATAGGAGAATGTTTATTTATTGTGTGTGTTGCCTCTGTTTAATAAAAAAAACACTACTACAGCAACGAAAAGGATTTATTCAAATTAAATAATGTATGTAAGAAATTACTGTTGCTAATAATATTTATGGACTTTTTTTTGGTTTGCAATAATGAAAATTATTATTATTTAACTTAATGTGCGGCTATTAATTTATCTTTTCCACATAAAAACGTATCGGTTGTGTACCTACGTTAGTAAATTTTCTTATTCCGGGTTCCAAAATGGACTTAAAAACAAACTCTGGTTAACTAACTGATCTCTCTGATAACTGATATCTGAATCTGATCATTGTGTTACAAATGTAATGTCCTTATCACAAGGGTGATTCTCAAGGTTTTTTTATCGTTCTAATAGTCCATTTAATAATAGGTCTTGTTCATACATTTTTCCTAAAGGTTTAGGATTTGTATTGTCTTAAGGTACGGCCTCGTGGATGCCGTTTTAAATTTCCGGCTACTGAATTGTATGGGGGACTTTGCGGGACATTTAAAATGGGATCACGACCGTCGACGGGCATGCATGTGGCCGTACCCTTAGAGTCATTGCAAATCCTGTCTTGTCAGCCTGAGTATCCACTGAGTGGGTGTATTGATAACTATTTTTTTTAAATGTTATCCTACTTAAGACTAAGTAATTATAAATAAATAAAAAAAATCCTCATTCATATAGGGTACACGTATGAATCGTCAAAGAACTAAATGTTTTGAAAAAAATTACTTTGCTTCAGAATCTATATTAAATAAAAACAATAAAATATGTTTTAACTAAATCAAATGTTTAATTTACGACTAAAATAACATATTTAGATAACAAATAACAATTAAACTGAACATTCTTAATATTAACCAAATTCTTCATCAAAAAAACAATAAAAAAATTAAATATGTTTATAAATTTGATTTGTTGCAGAACGACCCTATGACGCATTTCGATTGCTTCGCATAAGTTTTTTTTTTGTAATTCACAATGTCTTCGAAGGCCATTTACGAAGTACAGGGAAAGGATCTGATCAACAGGTAATTAATTGGTGTGTGTGGGGTGTGGATTTGTCTTGACATAGATTTATGGTACAGAATAGATGTCGCCTCGCGATGCACTCGGCAATTTGTCGCATGTATAAGTTAATATCTCTTTAGTAAGATACATGGCACCATTTTAAGCAACTTAAATCTAGACTTTAAGCGTCCAATTTGAGATGTGGCAAGAAACTCCCAGTACTCTTTGAAGCAGATGCTGGAGCATATTCATTCCTAAACTTTATCATCGTCAAAATAATCAGATCTAATTTATAAAAAAGCTTGTTTTTAACAACTTTTTTAAACTTTCTTACTGACAGAGTCAACAAATCGTTTGGGACTTTGTAACAGAGGCGTACTCCTTTAAAAGAGCTAAGCATTAATTTAAATTCAATTTTTGTACTATTAAATATTGAGGTTTTAACAATAAAATTGTGTTTTTTTGTATACGCATGCTCTCTCCTCATATTAAGGGTTGCCTGGATGCGACGCCGTCCGTTGCTCTAAATATTTGTTGGACTATTTAAAGTCGTTTACTGATATCTTTCTATTGAATAGTCGCTTTAAGTGTGTAAAACATGGTATGGGAAATATAAAACGGTGGGTACTTTCAATTCTCCAGGCATATACCAGCTGGCACAGCGCTGGTGCCATGTCGGTACGCTGTCTTCGAGCAGGGCACAATTTGGGAGGATGAACTCGGAAGGAATCCGTGGCTTAGCAAAGAAGTGAGTTTTTTTTTGTTAAAATTCAAACGGTTACCCCGTTTGAATTTTTTATTGACTACCAAACTGACTAATCGGTTTTAGCGACTATAATTAAATATATTATTATTTTTAAGATACTTAAACTAACTATAGTACAATTTTATGGCGTTATACGGAGATAAGAAACTCAGAACGGAATACAAGCTAAACAAAACAAAGCCATTTTGACGCTTAAGAGAGTTTGTCGTCAAATAGATTGACGTTAAATGGAGTTTACACTGTAACGGAGAAAATAAAGAGTTTACCTTCGCGTCTTTTTCGTTAGTTAAGAAAAGCATACATAATTAAAATAGTACATTCATACAGACATACACCACACTAAGATGTAATAGTATATTCTTAATATGTTCCAAAAAGATATGACACATATATAAAAAAAAACATACAGCATTGACGCGCACACTGTTATCCCGTGATCAAATCCCGTGCGTGTGTATATGTGTGTGTATGTGTCTGATCACCACACCGCACTTCCAGCAACTCGTTGTCAAGCCCGACCAGTTGATCAAGCGTCGTGGCAAATTGGGTCTCGTCGGCGTGAACAAGAATGCGGCTGAAGTGCGCAAATGGATCAGCGAACATTGCGGCAAGGAGCAGCAGGTCGGCGCCGCCGTCGGGAAACTGCGTCGCTTTGTCGTCGAGCCCTTCGTTAAACATACACCGGTGAGTTTACGTTACGCGCTACAGCACATGGGTCCCGGGCCTTGGGGTCTTGGGCCGGGGGCCGGGGTTAATTCGTATAGCTTCCTTTGATGTAACTCGGGAAGTTTTTACAGCTTTACCCTAAAGAGTGTGCCATTTCTTAAAAGGCCGGCCGCGCATTCACTAGATCCCTGCAACGTCTATTGTCGGCGACTTCTCCTTTGGCACTGTATATCCTGCTCGTTTACCTCCTCGTCTGTGTTAAAATCCTTCCTTTTTCTTACCCTTATCCTGTCCTTCTCTTCCCATTTTTTCTCCTTTCCAAAAGGCTCCGTAAATCCCGGCATCACACCAGCAACCCTCTTGGCGCTATTTCGTATGGTTGCAGCATTTCTATAGAAACTTGTATTTTTCTGTATACGATTCGATATTTCAGAGCGAAGAGATGTACCTCTGCATCCAATCCGGCCGTAGATCGGACACCATCATGTTCCATCATCAGGGCGGTGTGGATGTTGGCGATGTTGATGCACTGGCCATCAGATTTGAAGTGAGAGTTCCATTATTAATGATGATCATATGATTTTTATTTTATAAACAGGCTCAAACATTAATTATAAAAGTCAGCGGAATGCTTAAGAATAAAAACAATAGTTATAAGAATATGACATTAAAAATATCAAGTTTAATTTGAATTAAGTTAAGTTCGTGATATTCGTGACGTAACTACTGAACCGATTTCGATGTAATTTTGTATGGACATAGGGTTGAGAGGTATAAAATTTCCACCAGAACTCCGTGTTTTAAAGGTTGAGATTTTCCAAAATCCTTTTGTATTTAAACCACGCGGACGAAGTCGCGGGAAAAAGCTACTAGTATTTAACATAACCCAAACGGATCTATCGGAGAAAAATTAGGTGTTATAACACCCTGGGAAGATTTAATCCCCCCCTTAAATTTTCCCTGGATAATAATACCTAAGGAATAATTTATCTTTCAGGTCCCCGTGGACACATTCCCGACTGGGGAGGAAATCGATCGGGTTCTGATGAAGAATGTTCAGTCGCCGGCTGTCAAACGGTAAGGTTTGACTGCTCGAATGTGTCGTTGGCCTATTTAAAATGGGGCTAGCGTCTAATATGTACAAACAAATGTGTTAAGTTAAAATGGTCTCATGGCGTCCAATCTAAGACCCACTTAATTCTAGACCTGTATATCTTTATATGTGATCCGCCCTATAGGTAACATACTTTGTCATAGTATATATTATATCGGCGCAACTACAACAATTAGTATTAAATTAACTGTAATAATTAAATTCTAATTGTTTAAAAACATAAGTTGGACACTTTCATGTTTATTATTTTATTTGTTAAACCTATACAGCTTATTCCAAAAAGCTTACACAACAAAAATGGATCAACAACAAAGCCAAAACAAGGTCAAAACATACAATCGAAAATAGACAACAACAAAAAAAACACGAACAGAAATAAAATTGAATAAAAATATATATATACAAAGAACAAGTGCAGTATATTATGTAAAGAATGAGAATAGAAGTGTGTTTATTACGCTGTGAAATGTCATCGTTATTATTTCGATACGTGGTCTGTGAAATAAACACAAGTGCGGACTTGTCTGCATCATAATAGATGGATGCATTGTGACTCCACTACGGCTAATTGTGAAAATGAAACCTGGCAAATATCAGCGAAGTGTTGTTTTTACGAGTGGTGATGAATTACGAAAACCCTACGGAGACTCTTCTCATTTCAGTATCCTAACCACATTCATACTATCGCTGTACCGCGTGTTCGTCGACCTCTGCTTCACGTATATGGAGATCAACCCGATAGTTGTCACCAACGAGAGGATATACCTGTTGGACTTCATGTGCGCCAAGAACTGGGGTGACGTCACGTTCCCCCCACCATTTGGGAGGGATGCCTACCCGGAGGAGGCGCACATCGCCGATCTGGACGCGAAGAGTGGGGCCAGTTTGAAGGTTTGTTTTTGATAGTCATTTTTCAGGGCCAAAATACATACAAATACTATTTACTTAGATTTTTATACAAGAGCGATACAAAACAAGTCCGCTCGTCACAAGCTCTCGATAGTGAATGAACGCTCTTTTTTTTTTTTTTTTGAGTGGGATTCGCTGTTGGCCGTGAGGCCTTTACAGCTCAGCAAAGGGCTGGTTGGTGAGCGGGAGCTCGGCCGAGACTTAAAACTAAATAAAATGCCTTGACTAGCACAAGGGCGTCTCCTGTGAGACTCGAACCTCGGCTTGGGCCGTCAGGGCTGGGGACTGACCTGAAGGGCCTTATCTGGAACTCACAAAGTGTGAGCGAAGCTGAACAGGGACTCCGCCTTCGCCGGCGAAGGTGGTTTTTAAAACCTACATTTCTAATTGGAATTAGCCGCGCGGGCGGCGCAAATCTGTATCGAGCTAATGTGATGTGATCATCCGGATCGGTTTAAGGCGTGGCGTACCTTCTCGATAGTGAATGAACGCTCTGTACGAGCTCCGGTATTATATGCTGCGCCCCGACGGTGTAAGAGTTGGTGATAACGTCACTTTTGTGAAAATATATGTTATACCTAAACTCAAAATATCTTTATTCAAGTAGGTATTTATAAAATTGACAGTTTTTACACTACCACCGGTTCGGAAGGTAGTTAGACTCGATAAGTCTTTTAAAATAAACATTCAATACAAAATTATGTTACTTGCATGAAAAATTAAACTTAATTAAACTAAATATTCTTCAAGTGTATCCTGCTGGAGATCGAACCCGGTACCCTCAATTCGGAAGTCTGGTATAATTGGTTTTTTAATATTCCAGTTGACTGTTCTGAACAAATCTGGTCGCATATGGACCATGGTGGCCGGTGGTGGCGCGTCTGTTGTCTATACGGACACGGTGTGCGCGCTGGGCGGTGCCGCCGAGTTGGCCAATTACGGTGAATACTCTGGTGCCCCAACGGAGAGTCAGACAGCTGACTACGCGAAGACAATATTCAGTTTGATGTGCAGGGACAAGCATCCGAATGGCAAGGTAATGTTTGCCTGTATTTTGACTGCTATCAACAGGCATTGTTTTCTATTTCAAGAAATGCCTATTTTACTATAAATAGTATTAGTTTAAGTAACTGGCGCCATCTAGAAAAGCTTTAAGTGCCCCCCCCCCCCCCTGTTAGTAAGAGAAGAGGAAGGAAATGAGAACTGGTAATGTCACCGCTTGGAACACGAGTACAAAAGAATAAATGCTTTGTCACGTAACGCAAGTGTTGCTGGACGTGCCTGTAAATTTACAGCCCCTTTAGATACAGCCTATTTTGCATTCGTTGACTAGCCATACATAAATTTACTGCCTTATGGTACAAAATCTCCGCATTGTCTTTGACCGGCCATAAACAATTTGCAGGTGTTGATTATCGGCGGTGGCATCGCAAACTTCACGAACGTGGCCGACACCTTCCGAGGCATCATCACAGCGATCGAGACGTACAAGGATGCGCTGATACAATACAACATTACATTATTCGTGAGACGTGGTGGACCCAACTATCAGGAGGGACTTAGGTATTCATTTTTTAATTTTATTTCTTTTCAAAGTCAAAGTCAAACAGTCTTATTCATAAAAAGTTATAGCACACTTTAAGTAGAACAAAATTGTATTCGTAAACACATTTTAGCACAAAACAATTCTATAAAGTTATACAGACCCGGAGTCTAGTTTAACAGTGTTATAATTATGGCCGACATCGAGCAGCTGATTGTGACGAAGGTCTAAAACAAACCGGATCGAAGGACCATTTGTCTAAGGTTGAATATCGATGTAATAATTATAGATGTCGATACAACTCTGTCGATGTCTCATTATAGTGTACATTTGATATAATAATATGAGACGATAGAGCTTAGAAGAGTAATATATAAAAAAAAGTAAAAAAATAACTTACGTGTTTTCATTGCTTTCCTGCCAATTGTATGATTTAAGCAAAAGATAATAATTATATTTAAATAAAGTAATATAAAATAGAGTTAATTGATTTTTAATATTTTCAGACAAATGCGTGAAGTTGGTCATCGTCTGCGTATACCCATGTATGTGTTTGGGCCGGAGGCAAACATGACGACCATCGTCGGTTTGGCCCTGGGCCAAGGGCCCATCCCGCCTGACCATCAGTTGGATTACGCACCCAAGCAATTACCTAAACCCCAACCGGCTGTAAGTAATATTTTAATTCTATAGATATTTGTTTTTTTTAACCTAAGTTCTAGAACTACAAAGCTTGTAAAAAATAGTAATAAAAACTTAAACTAATTATGTACCACTGTGCGGTTCGAAGGACCAAACAGCTAAAGATCAATGTATAGGGACTTTCGAGTCCAAATCCATACTAAAATTATAAATGCCAAAGTAAGTGACTCTTTCACGGTTAAACTACTCAACCGATTTCGATAAAATTTAGTATAGCGATAGACTAAACTTTAGGAAAAGATATTGACTTTGTATCGCGAAAAAAGAGGTTGAAATAGGCTACAAAAGTTTGTATAAAATTTTCACCAGATCTCTGCCATTTATAAATAATAGCGGGCAAAAGGTAAATATATTTTGTGGGTTGTCTGGAAGAGATCGCTCAACCGATAAGGCCGCCAACAATGCTCCTACTATGTGTAAATAAACTAAACATGAGAATGCTTACAGCCCGCCCCGAAGATAGAGTTGCCGGAGCTGAGCAATTCGCTCCTGGACTTGGTGTGCTCCCAGGCTACGACCAGGATGGATCTGGGCCAGCAGGTGTCCACCGCTCGGCCGCTGTTCAGCGATCGCACCAAGGCCATCGTTTGGGGCATGCAGAATAGAGCCATACAGGTGTGTACAAATTATATATATATATATCAGCGCAAATATAACAATTAGTCTTTAAGTCGGTGGTGGTTAAACTGCGAAGTAGCCTTGGCTGCGACACTTTATTGGCTGCAATTTTTGGTTAAAACAAATGTGATATTTCCGAGCATTTGAGCCCAGAAAGGAAAAGTCTCCAAGCTGGCTACCAGGATAAAGTGTAGAGTGTTAGGCATTAAGTTCACCTGGATAAGGAGCATTTGAATAACCTTCGGTTATGATGAGCTCTATGAAGTCACGTCAAACACCAAAGTTTTCACCATTTACAACCAGAATGTGAGGTGGTTAAGAAGAAGGACCAACGAGCTTTATCTCAGTAGCGTTATGGTTACTACCAGACGTTTGATGCACTTAGACTCTGATGCTGAAGATTTGTGGATTATCCTTAAGCTTACAGTAGAACGGTCGTCGTCAAAATTTAAGTAATGTGTGGGTACACCACACAAATACCCTCTCTCCGGTCGACAAAGAGACAAAGGAGGAGAAGGAAAGAAAAAAGAAGCACAGTGTTATTTTGAAAAAGCTAATCATGCTGTTGCCTCGCTTGAGGATGTCTTAATTTTAGTTAACCTTTAAAAGACTTAGGAAGAAATTGGAGAAAAATGCAAATACTGAGAAATTCTGGCTGAAAGAACAAAGAAATTCTTTTGATAATTTAAAGCAAGTTATATATATATATATATATAATTACAAAAATACAATCGTTGGGGTATTATGATGTCCGTGACAAAACTCGGGTGATAGCTGATGCAAGCCCAGTCGGATTGGGTGCTATCCTTGTCCAAATTGATGGACATGGACCACGCATGATTGCTTTTGGGTATCAAACCCTTACTGATTGTGAGCGAAGATATAGCCAAACCGAGAAGGAGGCTTTGGCATATTTCTATTTGGTAAGGAATTTGACCTTGTCACGGATCACAAACTACTGGAGGTTCTATTTGAAAAGAAAACCAAACCATGTGCACGATATCGAAGCCAGGCTAAAGTAATATCGCTGACCCGTTGTCACGTCTTTGTAAATTGAACAACCATTCGGATGATGAAGATACGCAGGTGTCAGGTCAGGGTACCTTTGCGCGACCTCGGCCAATATCAATGAGCGATATTATAAATGCATCTGAGACTGATAGGGAAATTTCCACTGCTCACTCAGCCCACTCACACAGTAGGTCGAAGGTACGCTGCACGGCATCCTGTGCAGCTTCAAGGTCTTTGTCCGCAACCACGATACATGTGTCGTCTGCAAATTGGTATAGGGAGGACTCCCCTATGGCCTTGCGCATATCATTGCTGTACAATAGATATTCTGTAGGCCCGAGGACAGAGCCTTGCGCCGTGGCCTGTTCTGTTTGGAGGAAAGGGATCTATACAAATAACTGGGACGACTCCGTGAGAAGCTGTAATTTTTTTTTTGTAAAGCCGGGAAATGTTGCCATGAAGGGTCGAAGGTCTGGTGGCCACGCATCGACAAGGATGCAGACCTTTGCATGATTGTGCTTTGGTGGCTTTACCTAGCCCACCAGTGCCTATGAAGAGGCAAGAACTGCCTTTGGGACCATGGATAGATCCATCTAATGAATACCTTCTGGTTGTAATTGATTATAACAGTAGATATAAAGAAATAAAAGTGACCAAAACTATCTCAAGCGCCCAGATTATAAAAATTTTGAAGGAAATCTTTAGCAGGGTTTCCTGTTTCTATAACAGCCGATAACGAGAAACAGTTTGTAAGTGAAGAGTTCCGCGGATACTGTAGAGAATGCAATATTCGACTTTACAACACCGTCCCATATTGGCCATAGATGAACGGGGAAGTCGAACGACAGAATTGGGATATTTTAAAACGATTGCGTATCAATCAAGCAGAACGGAGAGACATGAAAGATTCTTATACGAATATTTGATGATGTACAATAGTACACCTCACACGGTGACTGGTCGAACACCATCAGAACTGTTTTTCCAACGACAAAATAGGGACAAAATTCCTATATTAGAGAATACAAATGAGAAGAAGGAAGATTTGGATGTGAGAGATAGGCACAGCATTCAAAAGGAAGTAGGCAAGGAATATGGGGACTGGAAGCGGAAAGCTATAGAGTCGGAAAGCCATGGACAAAGCCAATCAATTGGCACCAAATTATAACCCGACTCAGTATACCGTGGAAAGCACCAATGCAGGGGATTGTGTAGTAAGGAACGATGAGACGGGACAATCTTATCGAAGAAATGTCGTTCCCCTAAAGAAGGTCGAAGGGGAATAAAGCTGTAGTACCGGGAAAAGATGACGATGTAGTTGAAGGAGGTTCAGATAAATTATTAAGTGTGTAGTATTTATTATTTGTTAATTTGGTTCGTATACATATTATTAGTTAAATAAAAATAAAATAAAAATGTGTTATGGAAGGGATGTAACGTATGCGCTTGTTAGCGTTACATATATTTTGTCTAATATTTGTACTATTCTCTATATTAATCAACTATTTAGTACTTATATATCTCATTGCATCATTATATATTATGCTTAATTATCTATTGTCAGGATTATAATACATATATAATAGGCAATATCAACCAAAACACAGTAATCATTGTCATAACAGTTGTATTTACTAAAAGTAACTGTTTAATAATAATTTTACAAAAGTACAATCAAGGAATAACACTAACGTTTATCTCGTTTGCCAATCGGACCCAGAATGGCCGCTTACCACAGAAATGACAAAAGCTGTCGAACATTATTCAAAAATGCTTCTAATCAATTCATTTAACCAAAAAGAGGTTCTAATGAATTTATTTCACAATATATATATAATATATATAACATCGTCATACTATATGTAACATCAGTATTAACCATATATGTTACAGTTCATATAACACGCTCATTCGCTGTCTCATTCACCCATACAGACAATCACTGTCTCGTTCGCACCGCGTCAGTTATACCAATGGGGTGAGTAGACTTGTTGGTAGTCTGTCCATTGAGTCCCTTGGTAATATGTATACATAATGATTTTAGTAAGTCTGTTAAAAATAGCCAAATCTACTAAGCTTAACTTTCATAGAGCACATTATTCTGTAATTAATGATCATTTGCAATGCGTCAATTGGCGAAACACGCTACCTGTTAATGGAGACATTGATGATATGGTTTCAGCGTTTTTTAACGAGATTGATAATATTGTTAAAGCTCACGTTCCTCGCACGAATATTTCGAATTCAAATTATCCACCGTGGTTTGATAAACTCATCATTAAATTACTTAAAGAGAAAGATAAAATTTGGAAAAAGTTTAGGAAATTTGGGAATCCCCGCGATGGTTTTGAGTTTTAGTTACTTCGTGCACGTTGCGATAAGTTAATCGGCATTAAATACAAAACGTACATAAATAGTGTGGAAAATGATGTAACTAAAAATATAAAATATTTTTGGAAATTCATTAAACGTCAAAGGAAAGAATCACATACAATACCGTAGGAAATGTATCGAGAAAGTAATAAAGCCACATAAATTTTGCTAATTTATTCGCGACATAGTTTAGTTCAGTGTTTGGTAGTGATATTTGCTCAATAATGTGCCATGTTGGATTTACTGAAAAGGATATAGAAAACAAAATCTAAGCGTTCTATAGGGTGCGGTCTTGATGGTATTCCACCTATTTTTATTATAAGCTGCTTCTCTTCTTTAACAGTACCTCTTAGCTTAATTTTTAATAAGTCATTAGGACTAGGCAAATTTTCTACATCGTGGATAATAGCAAGGATCATACGTGTATTTAAAAAGGGCAAGAAAAATATTGTTGCGAACTACAGAGCGATTTCTATTTTAAAGACTTTTAAGTGGGAGTGCCATGCTGTTACTTAGAGTTTCAGTCGGCCGGAGAAATACCACTCTCTCACAGAAAACCGGCGTGAAGTGATGCAATTGGACTTTGTTCATTTTGTACTCGCGTTTCGTTCGGTGAGTGAGATCTTCCGGTGACCATCTTTTTCCCCTTCCCTCGTCCCTCTCCCCTTTTCTTTAAAGGCCGGCAACGCACTCACGAGCTACCAGCCGCGTGAGTGTCTATGGGCGGTGGCTTCACCTTTATGGTGAGCCGCCTGCTCGTTTGCCCCCTCTTCTATAAAAAAAAAAAAAAGTTTTTTGAATCACTTCTGTGCCCTATACTGAAATCCCATAGTAGAGTTTTTATGGATGCTACTCAGCGTGGTTACTGTACCAAAAGATCTACTGATACCAATCTATTTGAGTATGTAAATTTATTGGCTAATTCCTTGGATAATAGAAAAGAGATCGACACCATTTATATGGACTTTTCTAGTGCTTTCGACAAAGTGAATCATAACGTGCTACTGAAGAAGGTAGTTCGCATATACGGTATCGGTGGGGTAATATTGAAATGGCTTAGCTCATACCGAACAGAGAGAACTCAGTATGTAGCAGTTGGTGGTGCGGTATCGCGATCCTATATCCACCTCAGGAGTTCCACAAGGTTCTCATCTGGGACCTGTTCTATTTACCTTGTTCATGAATGATGTAGGATTGGCTCTTTAACACAGCGATTTGTCTTTATATGCGGATGACATGAAAATCTTTAAAGAAATAAATAGCGCGCGAGATGTGGAAATGCTGGAAAGCGACATTTCTAACATAGAAAGATGGTGTAGTCACAATGGGATGGTTTTAAATACAACTAAATGCTAGCACATCACATTTACTAAAAAAAAAATACCCTTTCCCTCTAAATACGCTTTAAACGGGGGACCTTTGCGGCACGTCAAAGAGATAAGGGATCTGGGAGTTGTGCTCGATTGTAATTTAACATTTATACCCCACATCAATGAAATAATTGGGAGGGCATTTAGAATGCTTGGTTTCATAAAGCGTTCTACTAAATCATTTATTAATTCGTTGGTTCGTTCTGTTTTGGAATTCGGTAGTATTGCTTGGGACCCCATATATTCTGTCCATGAGCAGAGAATAGAGCGAATCAACCGGCATTTCACGAAACATCTGTGCAGTTTGAATAATAACATTAGCTGTAAGTCCGTTTATGAACAAAGACTGGACTTCTTTCATCTACAAACTCTTCGCAGTATTTAAACTCATTAACGGTACCATAGATATGCCAAGTATTTTGAAAAAAGTCGTTTTTTTAATAAATAGAAGCACTAGAGAACGATGTAATCTTTTTTATACCGAGGACAAACGTAGGTTGTCATCGATGAACTGTGTTCTGAGGACAAGCGACGCTGATCCATTTAGTGATTGTCTCTATGTCCTCAGACGTAAATTGTTGCAGACCTTGTTTCGCCAATAGACTCCAATTTAAGAAAGTTCATTTATTGTTTAATTTCTGTGTGTAGAGTTTTCTTTATTTTTTGTTTTATAGATGATTGTTTAGTTGTTTTTTAAAATTGTTCATTGTATACCTGTAATGTCTTGTGTGTGTTTTTTTTGTAATTTGGTTCGGGTTGTGTTTGTATGTGTGTTGTTGGTGTGCCTTATTCAATAAATAAATACAATGTATATTCCATGTAACGTCAATCGATTTAACGACACAAAATTTAACGAAATTAATTGGTTTTGGTTGGTGTAACTTGTATTCCATAGAGTGATTTTTTTCTGTACATCTAACGCCCCTTCAGTGTCGTTATATAGAGTTTACACTATATATTTCGTTTATTAATGTTTTTTTGCCATTTTTTTCATTGATAATTTAAATTAATCTCTGATTTATAACTTTGCACTGACAGACAAAATGTTATTAAAAAAAAAACTAAAGTCTGCAACCTACACACAGTAGTTTAACAGATGTGTTGTCGGTACTTATAAAGTACCCACTTTTATATTTAAAAAAAATCGCAATGTTTTCCCTACCAGCACTGTATTACTTATCTAACTTTTTTTAATATATAAAATAGTCTCTTATTAAACTGTTAAATCTTTTTTTTTCAGGGAATGTTAGACTTTGACTACATATCGCGACGCGCGGAGCCGTCTGTCGTGGCCATTGTCTACCCATTCACAGCTGACCACAAGCAGAAATACTACTTCGGAAATAAGGAGGTTTTCATACCAGGTAATATTTATTTTAATATCAAAAAAATATTCATACAAGTAACTAAGGTACACTTATGAATCGTCAGCAAAATCAATTTCGACTCTACATTGCCAGTTCACAAATCAAGAGCGTAGAGCGGAAGAGAAGAACAATCCTTTCACGGTCATCCCTCTATCGTCAAAGACATTGAGAATTCATATCAAGTCGAGGCTTAGTAGACCTCTGTGGCCGTCCGTTTGATTCACGGGATTTTTACTTTTTTTTTTTAGAAATAAATTTGGTGAGAAAAGCACTTTTAGATGAAGCATTTTATAAATTGTCCGATTATTTTGATGATAAAAAAGTTTGGGAATGAATAAGCTCCAGCTCTTAGCTTTAAAAAGTGTACTGGGATCAATTCCAAAATTCGTGCTTCTTCTCAGCTTGGTCGCGTACGAACAGGCTCTGCATAATGCTCCTATGTACCTTAATGAATAAAGATATTTTCAATTTGATTGGCATTTTTATAAACTCAAACTTAAAATATCTTTATTCAAATAGGTCCTTATAAAGACACTTTTGAATCGTCATTAACACTACCATACAGAATGTTTGTTCAACACACCAACAGAAGAAAAAAAACAATAACAGACACATACACACCGATTACATCAAAAATATTTACAAATACTTAAATAAAATACATAAAAAAATGTTTATTTCAATAACATACAGGAACAATATTGAGAATGGGGTCTTACCTAGTATTAACACAAGTAAAACCATTAAAACTAAGACTCAACCTCGCACACTCACACACACAAAAAAACCATTGCACACACTAATACACACACACACTTAAATGCTCGTTCTTCACATAATATACTCCACTTTTTCATATGTATATACTAGCTTTCCGCCCGCGGCTTCGCCCACGTGTAATTTGGTTAAGTATATAGCGATTTTTAATGATCTCGACAGGGCTTTCTTTCACGGGCTAAAATCTTCTTACAATTGGAATTATACATAGCCTGTGTTACTCAGAGATGATGTAGCTTTACAGGATCGGATGATTCGGGGAAATCGAGGGCAACTTTCAAATTAACTTACAGGCAAATACTATTCTGACAATTTTATATTCTGATAGTCATCTTCTTATGTGGATGATCTGATGATGGAAGGTAAATCTCCTCAGCGGTTAAGAGTTGAAAGAAAATTCTTACGAAGTTATGAGTAGGAAATACGTACTTGTGAGGTTATTAGCTTGACCAAATAATAAAAGGTAAACCTCATTAATGTTATGGATGTAGGTGGAAAAATGGATGCGGACAAACGATAAACGTCTCTTCACTCGTTTCCTTTTACTTGTTTGTATAGGTAGTGTTCACTCAAAATAATCATAGGGTAAAACGTTAATGAAAGTTTGAAGTGCATGGTAGTCATTACACAATGGAGCATCTTAATATCGCGATGGATATATTTGGCCTAAGTAGAAGTTCTTTAAAAAAAACTAAGACTTAAGCTCGCACACTCACTCACACAGCAACACCATTGCACACACTGATACACACTCACACACTAAAATGTTCGTACTTTGTTCCACTTGTTCATGTGTATATTTATTTTTATTTATTTTTTTTCTGTTCGTGTTTTTTTGTTATTCTTTTTTCTGATCTTAGATTATATTTCCGGTTCTATTTTAACCTTATTTTGGCTTTATTTTTAATCTATTTTTATTAAATTTTTTGTGATAAGCTGTATAGGTTTAAGAAATAAAAATAATAATAATAATAATAATTTAGTTAATTTAATTTGAGCAAAATATAATAACAAACAAAATAATGGTGTGTGTGTGTTATGTTTAAATAGTCACACCCCAATACAATTATAAACATTCGACTAAGAATATATTGATACAAAATAAGTAACCGAACCGAAACCTTATTAAGGGCATTATTAAAACACGGAAACTATCAATAGTATTAAAGAACAATATCATTATTATTGGTTCAAAGGGAATTATGAACCCGAGATAGACTGTATGAGTGTTTGAAAATGTGTGAGAGTGTGTACAAACATGTTTGAAATTGTGTGGAGTGTGGATATGTGTTTTTTTTTGCCCGTTAATTTTCCATACACCTTTCGGTGACATTCAAAATTCTCGTCTCTCACCCAGTTTTCTGTGACATGGACGTGGCTATGAGGAAGCATCAGGAAGCCACCGTTCTCGTCAACTTTGCATCGCTGAGGTCCGCCTTCGACAGTACCATGCAGGTAATACATATATATATATATATATATATATATATATATATATATATATACTTAGTCTTGCCATAAATATTGTTATAAAGAAAAGCACGATTTTTTTTTTATACGTAACATTTATTCCTTTCATAGTGAGTTAGTTTAATACATCAATATATAACTATTAAAAATATACAATGTTTATTCGAAGTGGTCTCCATTGGCTGCAATACAGTCTTTTAAACGTTGAGGCCAGTTATCAATAGCAGCACGAACTCTTTCTAGAGGAAAATTCTTCACTGCCAACCGAATGGATCGTTTTAGGGACTCCAAATTATCATGGCGTTTAGAGCAAGCCTTACTCTCTAAAACTGACCATAAATCATAATCCAATGGATTTAGGTCAGGACTTGACGACGGCCAGTTTTCAGTGCTGATAAAGTCCGGAACGTTAGTTTTCAACCAAGATTGGGTGGATCGAGCTCTATGACCCGGTGCCGAGTCTTGTTGAAAGCACCATTCTTTGTTATTGAACATGGTGTTAGTTAAAGGCTTAACTACCGTCTCAAGAATGGTATTTTGATAAACTTGTGCCGACGTTTTAATACCTTTTTCACAAAAATATGGCTCAGTCACCCCTTCATAGCTAACACCCCACCAAACCATCACTGAAGTGGGATAATGCCCACGTTGTACTCTGTTTACTAATTGCGAAGCTTCTTTAGAGCTTCCAGCATAAATACGGTCATTTTGTTTATTAAAATACTGCTCAATTGTAAAAATTTTCTCATCCGTAAACAAAAATTTTTTGTGACCACCCTATTCTTCTTTAAATTATCAGTTAAGAAGTGACCAGTACGTCTCTTATAGGCTGCAAGTCCTAAGTCATCTTTTAATATACGCGACATGGTTCTAGGAGCTATCTTCATCTCCCGAGATAAAATCTTTTGCTTACGGACAGGATTTCTTCGAATTCTTTCCCTAACTGCTTTAATCACCTTTTTCACACGAACGGTACGTGGACGGCCAGATCTTTTTCTGTCACAAACAGAGGAGGTATCATTGTACCTATCAATAGCCCGGTAAACAAACATTTGACTAATACCAAGCGGGTGGAGGGTTTTAAAAATTGCACTTTTCTCCATACCTACTTTATGTAAGGCAATCACAGCGATTCGGTTCTCTTTATCACCCCACTCCATTTTAATATAACAAAATATTTAACAATATAATGGCGCGAAAATAAGAAAACACATCAAGCAATCATATAAAAATGACAGATTCCAAATTCAAACGTAATATTTTCTTTTTTTGAATAGTAACAGTATTTATGGCCAGACTAAGTATAAGCTACATTCTGAGGTACTTGAAACTTACAGCAGAGGTAGAAGATTTATTCACTAATGTCCGTCCGGAACGGCTTCGTAAACAATACTAATGTTCTCTTCTATATTTTAATAATTTTTCACCGTATTATTGTGATAGATCGTTCCGTGGAAAGATCTATTGCGTAGTGCGTTTTGTTTATTTGTATTTTATTTTTTATTTCTTAAACCTGTATAGATTTAAAAGCTGTATAGCTTATTACAAAAAGTTTACACAATAAAAATAGATAAAAAATAAAGCCAAACTAAGGTTAAAACATAGAACCGGAAATAGAATCTAAGATCAGAAAAAACAACAAAAAAAAACACGAACAGAAAAAATTAATAAAAATTGAAGAGCAGACCAGAGATCATTTAATTCAGACAAAAGTTTGCATGGCTAATATTTCTAAAGGCTTATACCATTGATAATGTTATGATATTTTATGGTAATTATATATGTGAAACTACCTCTCTAACTACTGAAGGTTGGCAAAGCTTGGTAGCATATTCCATATTCCGGTCCATGATTTTTTTTTTGCCAACTTTCCTTTCACCAGCCATCCATTTGCATCAAGCATGCCAAAGAGCATGGCCGATGCATGATACTATGTTGACAGTGCAATGACGTCGTAAATAAAGCTGATGAATATATTGACGTATATTTTTAACCCACACCATTATTCCGACGTGTTATAATGGCCGGCCTATTATTTAATATTCTTTTTATAACACAATTTTCATACGTTCTCATGTTATTGTGTATTTATTTATTTCATTAAATCTGTCCACCAAACATCTCATGTGCTAAATATATTAACAAAACAAGAAACACAAGATAATTCACAAAACAATTATATGGTAACTTTAAACACATAGGAGATAAAACATAAATGCAACCACAATTAAGTTTTTTTTTTATGGTATTTATAATGCCTCCACGAAAGGTGGACCCAGTCGTCCACATTCACAATACTATTAGTAAAGTCGACATAACCTGTTTGCAGGACCGTTAAACGATTTGCATAGACGAGACGTGGTCATATAAAAATGTCTGTTATGTATGTACGTAATAGTTTTGCTCTTCGTTTTGCGATAAATCACGTTATTAACATATATTTTTTTTAAAAAGTGTGACTTTACGTTGTTTTACTGAGCATACATTCCAACACTTCTATATTGGTTATCGTTAAGGGTATTTTGGTTGAAAAGGGCATACTATACCGTAAACGAATATTTAGAGGACAAAGATCCCATTAATGTGTCGGCAATTGGCTCAGCATCGGGACAGTTCAATTCTTGAGTAGCCTCACAATGCTTTAGTTATTTTAATTGTCAGTAACACAATTTTGTATTAATTGTTTATTTTAAAAGAGCAGCTATCGAGTTTCTTGCCGGTATATGCCTTCCGAGCCGGTGGTAGTGTTAATGACGATTCAAAAGTGTCTTTATAAAGACCTACTTGAATAAAGATATTTTGAGTTTGAGTTTATCTTCTGAACAAAACTTATGTCCAACATACGAATGAACAGTGTTATTAGCATGACGTCATACACCATAGCAACCTATCCCAAGAGCACCACATAATCTTACATCCAGCATTGATTACATTGATCCCAGGATCGAGCCAATCAACGCAGAGGATCCGGAAGGCAACGTGAAGAAGCTCAACGTGTATGTTGGTGGAGGGTCCCTTATTCACCCGAGTGTTGTTTTAACTGCTGCGCACTATGTTGCCGTGCCTAAAGCATTCAAAGTGAGAGCTGGGGAATGGGATACCCAGACCACAAAAGAAATATACCCTTACCGAGACAGGGATGTCACCGAGGTCACTATTCACAAGGACTTTAATAAGAGTAAGTGGTTATTTTATTAATGGCAGAAAATTGGCAAAGTCTTTTCTTTCAGTCTCTTCTCCAACATTGATTCGTTCCAAGTTTTGGGTTAAAAGCGCACAGGGATTGATTATTAAGGAGCCACCTGGCAGTCAGTACTCGTGATCCAAGTGGTAAGATCCAAAGTATCCAAAGAAAAACCCATATTAGGTACTTTGCCACAGGGTGCAGGTTTTTAAAAAAAATATCGTGTTTTTTGTGTTATTTAAACATAATGGATATAAAAATATGAAAGTTAATCAGAATCCTGAGAACAAGACTATAATGTAATGATTTGAAACACTGACCGAGATTTTATATGGTATATTTTTTTTCCAGACAATCTCTTCTATGACATCGCTCTCCTGTTCCTTGCAAGTCCAATGGAGTATGCGCTTAATGTTGGTGTGGTCTGCCTTCCACCACCAAGGGAACGAACGATGGCTGGAACTCAATGCTTAGCATCCGGATGGGGCAAGGACAAATTCGGTAAAGAGGGACGCTATCAAGTTATTTTGAAAAAGGTCAGTTCACCGACACAACTCTCTCTGTCCACCGACTGTACTGACGTTTTAAGTGATGTTTTGCTGACGTTTTAACTGACGTTTTAACTGAGGTTTTACTGACGTTTTAACGGATGTTTTAACTGATATTTTAACTGATGTTTAACTGATATTTTAACTGATGTTTACTAACGTTTTAACTGATGTTTTAACTGACGTTTTAACTGATATTTTACTGACGTTTTAACTGAGGTTTAACTGATATTTTAACTGACGTTTCACTAATGTTTAACTAATATTTTAACTGATGTTTTACCGATGTTTTAACTGATATTTTACTGATGTGTTATGATATTTTTACTGATATTTTGCTGACGTTTTAACTGATATTTTAACTGACGTTTCACTGGTGTTTAACTGATATTTTACTGATGTGTTAACTGATGTTTTACTGATATTTTAACTGACGTTTCACTGATGTGTAACTGATATTTTTACAGATGTTTTACAGACGTTTAAACTGATATTTTACTAATGTTTTAACTGATGTTCTATGACTACTTCAATCCCATCAACTATAGTCTATGCCCATCCCCATTCATAATATTAGTATGAATATAGTAATCCTTATCTCAAAAATGACCGTATTTTCTCTCAGGTGGAGGTACCAGTGGTCGACAGACGCCAATGCCAGACGGCATTACGAAAAACACGATTGGGACATTTCTTTGAGCTACACACGTCGTTCATGTGCGCCGGTGGTGTGAACGGTATGGACACGTGCAAGGGTGATGGTGGATCGCCACTTGTTTGCCCAATACCGGTAAGGGTCTATCTTATTATTATTGCTTTAAACAATAACACAATACAATTATGATAGAAATAAAAACGAGACATTTATTACATCTGTCCCCAAACATCTTATGTGCTAGATATATTAACAAACAATAAACTTATGAGATAATAAAACAAGGTATACATACAAAACAATTATATGGGACCTTGAAACATAATACAAGATATATAATAATACAAACAAGATACAACACACAATATATCTTCTCATGCTCTCAGACGCTTAACTAATTTTCTTCCTATCCGTACCAAAATCCTTCTTTCTCACTCACTTCTTCTACCCATCTTAGACTATGCCGATTCCTGTTACCCCGATCTGAGTGAGGAGCTCCTGAACAAGCTTGAACGCTTACAAAATCTCTGTATCAGATTCATCTTTGGCCTAAGGAAATTCGACCACATCTCATCCTACCGACAGCAGCTAGGCTGGTTGCCCATACGGCTTCGCAGGGATTCCCACATCCTCCACCTCTTATACACTATCCTCTTCAGTCCTCAAACTCCGTCCTACCTCAAAAATCGTTTCAAATTTATGGGTCCCTACATATCCTCGAAATTCCACCCCACCACTCCTCCTTTTACGGAAACTCCTTCACAGTGTCCGCTATAAAGCTTTGGAACTCACTTCCCGATCCTATTCGATCAGCCTCCTCACTATCATCTTTCAAATCACTTCTTCGTAAACATTTCTTGTCTTCAATATAATTATTTGTAATTCTAGATTTAAATTAGCATATTTTTCGCTTTTCTTATTTTAATGTATGTTGTGTATTCTTTTATCGTGTGGGTTGTCTGGAAGAGATCGCTTATTAGCGATAAGGCCGCCCGTTGCTCTTATATGTTCTTACATCTGTTAATGTCATTTGCTTCTAGTGTTTAAGTGCGATAAAGTGTTAAATAAATAAATAATAATAAATATAAAAATGTAAGCCAAAAATAACAAGAATTTGACTAAGTGAGTGACGAGCATTAAAGTGAGTTTGTGTAGTGTGTGTTCATGTATCTTAAAGTGTTATTTTGTGAAAACTAAACTGAGTCTAAATGGGAGTACTCCAAATGAGATGAAAAAGTGTCGTGGACATTGGAATCCACAAGTAACGGTTAACACACACTTAAATTATATACACACAATATATTATATGTTATTTATTTATTCACACTTTATTGCAATAACACGGTAGAAGCAAAAGACGTTAATAGATGTTAGTACATGTAAGAGCAACGGGCAGCCTTATCCGCTAATGAGCGATCTCTTCCAGACAAACCACGTGATATTAATTATTATCATTTAGATTGTTAGCCTATTGAGGCTCAATTGTTTTTCGTCATTTTCTTCCCTTGGCTTTGGTTTCATTTGTACATGTATAAGAAGCTTCTTTATTTCTGTCAAATGTCTTTAACTTTTTTTTTTTCTTGTGCTGTTCGGTTTGCGGCGATAAATAGTCAAATTGGCGGGAAAAGTGTGGCGCCTTGAGTCCACAGACTAACAGTCACAGTGCATTGCACAGATGACGTTTAAGCAAAAGTTGTTGTATTATAGTGTGCTCTTTCTTTCATTCATGTGGTTCCATTTAAATTTCAGTACGAGAAGGACAGATATATGCAGAGCGGTATCGTCGCGTGGGGTGTTGGTTGTGGCGAGGATGGTACACCAGGTGTATACGTGGACGTGGCCAACCTTCGCAACTGGATCGACGAGAAAATGGCCGGAAAGGGTTTTGACACCAAAATATATACATATTGAGATTGAATAAATAAATTTAGTTATATTGTGTGTGATTTAAGCCATTTTTTTTAGTATTCATTCCCAAACTTTTTCATCGTCAAAATAATCTGACAATTTATAAAATGCTTTTTCTTAAAGCTTGCTTAGTTACTTTTTTACATTTTCTTACTGTCAAAATCAACAAATTGTTTGGGATTTTTAAATGAATTACCAACTTTATGGAGGTCAATAGTGGGAACAGCTTATCCATATTTCTCGTATTGAGGCTATGATAATCGCAATATTTTTGTGCAAATTCATCAAGTTCTCAAGGATTTACTGGCTAGGTATCAAAACTATCCCGAAACATGTGCTTAATATACAAAAATAGGATAATTAAAACATAAAAAAAACAAAACAATTTAAAAATGTATCGTAACCGGTCAAAAAAAGTTCGACACAAACTGTCTACCACGTGCAAAAATGTGTGTGTCTCATATTCACAATACACATTGACACACAGCCGGAGTCGCGGCTTGATCCTAATCGATAGAATCGTTCGTTGCGTTCACCTGTTGCGGTGGGGGGAGGGGAGGCAATTTGAAAATCGAACGATTGTGTTACAAATGTATGCGCGCGCGTAGATTTGCGTGCCTCAATCGCGCCAGTCGATCGCCGGAGTCATATATAAGTTATGTATAAATAGCAAATTATTAATTAGCAAAATATTAATTGTATACTCCCGCCCGCAGATTCGTGTACTTTTTTTTGTAACGCGTTTTGACCAAAAAAGACGTACATTTGTTTTTTGTATGACTGAGTTTAGAAAGCAATAACTTAAACGATAGTTATTTAATCAACCGGCCAACTGATAATATTTATTGCTCTCCCGTCACGACTAACAATTATATATATTTAATCCACAACACAAAATATAGGGAAAGTACAAAACCTATCAAAATAAAAAAAAAATCTTTATTCATATAGTCTGTCCTTAGATATATTTGGCCTAAGTAGAAATATTTGAAAAAAAAAAACTAAGACTCAACCTCGCACACTCACTCACACAGCAACACCATTGCACACACACACTTAAATGCTCGTTCTTCATATAATATACTCCACTTGTTCATATGTATATTTTTAATTTTTTTTTTTTTCGTGTTTCCTTTTATAATTTTTTTTTCTGATCTTAGATTTTATTCCGGTTCTATGTTTTAACCTTATTTTGGCTTTATTTTCAATCTATTTTTATAGTGTAAACTTTTATAGGTTTAGGAAATAAAAAATAAAATAAAATATGGCACACTTATGAATCGTCAAAAAAAAAACAAAAACTTATAAAAAAAATGACTACTAAAACACACACTTTGGTAATTGTCAAAATATTTCGTCACAATCAGCTGTTTGATGTCGGCCATATTCATAACGAAGTTTAAGTAGGGTCCGGACCTCTAGAACATTATTTTTTTTCGAGTGATGTGCTAACCGCCCATGGGCACCTGCTAAGCTTTATAGAACAGTTTTGCGCGTTTACGAATATAAATTTTTGACAATCCCAATTAAACTGTGCTATAACTTTTAATTAATAATACCGAAAATTAAGTTTACGAATAAGCTAGATTTAAATAGATTACGATTAATGTCAGAAAACTAAAAAAATAAATAAAAAGATTTGGTCGCCTTGGCAATTTCCTCGCTGTTGTGTCGTATACGCTGAGCGAGAAAAGCACCAGCTCTTGTTTCACCTACTTGATTCCTCAATAAGCGACTTGTGCCCCAAGGTCCATGTCCCCAAAGTTAACAATATCAAAGTTGGCGGAATGACTTTGGTACTTTGACCCTATTTCTGCCTGAAAATCCCGTAATTTAGTTCCAATATACCGTTCTAACCGAATACCGGATTCGTTAAGGCCGAAGTTCGGTTGTGCCGAATGTAAAACGAAGTTCGGCATTCCTACCATTAACAATACGGTAACATGTGTGTCAATGCGACCTCAGAGATCACCTTTCACTTGTAATTTTGTGGCCAACTCGAGGTTTTAATGTTTTATTGTGTAATTTATAACGTCCCAGTTGTTGGCAGAATCAATACTGATTTGATATTGATTTAGTCACAACTAAAACAGATATCGGTTAGCGTTTTTGGGATTCATAAGGTGATTATTGATTTAAAAAGTAGAGGGGGGTGAACGAGTGGGGGGTGACATCAAAACACCTTTTTTTATTAAATGTCCTGACGCCTGCATTTTATATATTTTTACCAAAAAATGATTTTTATATCTCATGTGTCGTGTTCTTTTTAACTGTTAAAAATCACTTCTGGTCATTGATATACTCTGTGGCATAGTAATTAATATCTATCTATATATATATAGTCTATGTCATAATCGAAGGATATTTTTTTTGAAATTGGTTTTATTTAGGTTTTTTTTTTTAAATTTGCCTTATATTTATAGATATATACTCTTGTAATGTTTATTTATAGTTTCAATGGTATCTGTTAGCTTAACACTACGTATAGATTCTGGTATGTATGAGAAACTATTGTAACGATATAACGGAATGTATATTCAGTCTATAACGATTAAGAATCAGAGAATTCTTAGAGAAGACGTAAAATAATCTGAAATTTAATCAGGGGTACGTAAAAAGTGCAAGAATAGTATGTTTTTAGTTTTGCAAGATAAGATTTGAAAAAAAATATTATGATATATAGATACTACATGTAATATGACTTGCTTATATTTCCATGTCATATATCACTCACACGTACGTGTATTGTTATATAAATTATATTAAATAGGGAGTATTTATATGTAACATTGTATAATTATATATTATGCTTAATTATCGTGTTGTGAGGATTGTAATGACAAATGTATTGTTTTAATTTGTAGCAAATTGTTTTGCACACAAATGTGGTTAGCTTAAATTTTGCCCTAAAATAAAAATTTAAGAATTTATAAGCTAAAAAGTATGTTTTTTTCTATACAAACAATTCTTTAATACACAAAACACAAGATACATTAAATTAAGTAAAACAGGGAAAACGAGCTAAGTTAAATCCAATAATATAAATAACCCAATATAAGTCCCAAATATAAGAGACACACTCATTCCGGGTCCGACAGCCGTCCAGTGCGGTTGTGTTGCGCAGTTGCTCCCGCTACTTGACTTGTCGAGTGGCGTGTTCAATTGTTCAGTGCTTGAGCGCTGGGTGGTTATCAACTCTGAATTTTTTATTCTAGCCCGACGCAAGCTGCACCGAGGTCTCCCCGTCTGCCAGGTTCCTGGCGTTCGAGCGGCATCCGAGCAGCAGTGAAGGACTGCAGTTTATGATTAACGCGGGTTTACCTGCGGTCGATTTTCCAACCACCTAACGGTGCCAAACGGTTGGGATCGATTAACGCTTAGGCGGGAGTGTTGTTCGAGGGCAGCACCCGTGCCTTTTTCAAGGCGCGTTAACCTCGCCTGCTTCCATCAAGTCCCTGTGTGTGGGCGGAGCCTCTCAGTAGGCATTGCCACGGGGCGTAGGTACTCCAACTGCGCTCTAGCCACCGTCTGCACACACAGGGTCCACTGTTGGACGGGTCCCAGTCGCACATCCGTGGGGGTTCAGCCATCACGACCCCCCCACGGGCCGGTTAGGTCAGCGACACAAAAAGTCTCGTCCGCTATCACCAGCGAAGACTTTACACCTAGGGAATACATAGCTTAGGTACACACACGTAGTTTTAGGTACACACTGCCAAGCTGCGGGCCTTAAGCTTCGCAGATGGCGGACACCGAACGCCCTCCCGACTACGACTATGCAGCGGAAGACGACAGTGAGGTAGAAGACCTCAACGCCGAGCTCGCGCGGCACTACAGGCGGTTCTACGTCTTCGTGCAGCGACGACACCCGGCGACCGTCCGCCTTTGGAACAGCCGGTCTCCCCTGGGATCGCGGTCGCCGTCTCCCCCGCGTTCCCCGACCCCAGAGCCAGAACCTATGCAGCTCGGACCTGCATACGCTTCCGCGCAAGCACTCCTCGCGCGCGACTCCCTCCCCCCGGCCCCCGCGCAGGCCTCGCGCAATAATCTTGAATTGTTGGTCCCCGCGAAGACCGAAATAACCGAACCCTCTGCGGCCTCCGCGCAGGCCCCGTGCTCTTTGATCCCCGAAATTCCCTCCGGCAGGGAATCGCGTAAAAGCAAGAGAACGCTCGACAGTGACGACGACCAATCAGAGGCCGGGCGCTCAGTCGCCATGTCATGTCAGTCCGCAGCGTCTTCAGACACTGACTCCGATTCCGACGGTTTCAAGACCGTACAAAACCGAAAAAACAAGAAGAGGCGTGCTGCCAACACCCCTCTCGACCCTCCTCCTAAACGGAACACGCACCCAGCTTCCCAGCAGGCTGCGGGTTCGAACACCGCGCCATCTCCCGCCCCTTATCCCAAGCCCGCGAAACAAGATCGCACTAAAGCCCCTCCCCCAGTTTACGTCAGGGACAAAAGTATTTGGCCCTCTCTGTCCGCCTTGATGGACAAAAAGTCCATCACATACAAGGCGAAAACACTGCGCGACAACATCTGCGTGCAAGTGTACGACCCCGCCCACCACCGTTTTTTAACCTCGTACCTTCGCTCAGAAGGCATAGGAGGCCACACGTTCCCTCTTCCCGAGGAACGAGTCCTTAGAGTCGTGATCCGAGGCATCCCCAAGGAGATCGACTCTTCTACCGTTCAATCGGATCTATTAAATCAGGGATACCCCGTGAAGGAGGTATTCCGAATGTTACACCGCAGCTCAAAGCAGGAATACGACATGGTTCTTGTCGTCCTAGAGCTTTCAGCGCGCGGCAAAAAGATATTCAACCTCAGTGAGTGTTGTAAACTCTCTGGGCTCAAGGTGGAAACACCTATCAAGCACTCATACACCAGACAGTGTCACCGCTGTCAGTTGTACGGGCACGCGGCGCGTAATTGTTTTGCGCGTGCGCGTTGCGTTAAGTGCCTAGGTGATCACGGGACCGCCGACTGCACACGGACACTGCCATGCGCCGAGCCGCCTTCCTGCGTGCTTTGCGGGCAACAGGGCCACCCCGCGAGTTATCGCGGCTGCCCTAGGGCCCCCAAGACGAGCGGAAAGGGAAGCAAGCGCGTGCCAAGGTCCGGTGCAGAGAAGCGTCCTCCCGCGCCCCCCAAGGAAACTTACGTCCCAGCCCCCCCTCCCACTATCAACCCGTGGAAAGCTCCACAAAATTCGGCGGAAGTGCCTCCCACTAACCCGTCATTGCCGGCGGAGCCCATAAAACCTATTCCATCCCTTATGAGTATCCCAATAAGGAAACCCGGCCCTCAGATGCCCCTCCCCCCCGCCACTGCGACGACGCTTACGGCTCACGCCAGCGAAGTCCGCAGTGCGGTGCACCTAGCCCTCAGTGTCATAGACGCTGTAGACATCGACGCCCTGCTAGCGTTTAAACACTCGTACAGTGCGGCTGACAGTGTTGACGCGAAGCTAGGTATAATAATAGAAAACGCCGGACTCCTTAGTGCAGTCCGGAAGTTTGCTAGGCCATCGTAAGGCCTAGTCGCGACATAATTACACAGGTACGCCACGCCTTAAACCGATCCGGATGATCACATCACATTAGCTAGATACAGATTTGCGCCGCCCGCGCGGCTAATTCCAATTAGAAATGTAGGTTTTAAAAACCGCCTTCGCCGGCGAAGGCGGAGTCCCTGTTCAGCTTCGCTCACACTTTGTGAGTTCCAGATAAGGCCCTTCAGGTCAGTCCCCAGCCCTGACGGCCCAAGCCGAGGTTCGAGTCTCACAGGAGACGCCCTTGTGCTAGTCAAGGCATTTTATTTAGTTTTAAGTCTCGGCCGAGCTCCCGCTCGCCAACCAGCCCTTTGCTGAGCTGTAAAGGCCTCACGGCCAACAGCGAGATCCCACTCCCAAAAAAAAAAAAAAAAATGACGCGGCTCTCGTGCGATGCCACACCATCGCTAACGACCAATCAGCGTCGAGATGTCCACGCGAGTGGCTTGTGATTTGAATTTCGAATCGAGTTTAATGCTTTTTTTTCTCGTTGCCAGCTCGCGAACGCGCGAATTGGCGGGGATATTTAAATTGTGAATTATGTGTGATTTGTTTGAATTTAGAATTTAAAATTGTAACCACAGATAAGCACGCCAATGATTATAGTTTTTTTCGTTTCGGTAATTCGAATTTGGAATTACGTTTTAAAACTATTAAACCTTTTTGTTTAAATTTCCAAGGTACTATACGTAATCTGTGTTTAACTATTTGAATTAGGAATATCACACCTCAAGACAAACAAGCGAATGGCTTGGCCATTTGAATATGTCTATATGAGATTAACATCTAATCTAATATATAAAATTCTCCTGTCACAGTTTTCGTTCCCTTACTCCTCCGAAACGGGTTGACCGATTCTCCTGAAATTTTTTGAGCATATTGAGTAGGTCTGAGAATCGGCCACATTTTTAAAAAAAAAATTTTTGCAAAGTGACGTTTGTCGGGATCAGCTAGTTATGAAATAAATATGACCGGACTATTTAAATTTAAGCATTACGTGTGTTTTTTTCTTCGATAAAATCGTACACGAACGAAGATGTCAGATTATGTCACTTGTTAGTCTAAAAAATCGATTGTCAGCTAAATGACGCTATTTTATGTAAATTATTTTATTGTTAATATAATCACGAAACATTTTTACCAAGAAAATATCTCAGCCAAGGTGGTCACGCTTTGGTCATCAAGTTAATTTTAAGCAAATCATAATTATTAATGAGATTTTTACGCCTCGGGTGGCAGTGAAGGTTCCATATAAATTAAAAGTATCATTATTCGCAGTTCGTAACATTCTATATTCAAATTTATAAATTTTTGACATATATATTGTCTATGTGATATTGGATCTGTGAACCCCGATTTTTCCCGCCATTACACGATCGCCTTTTAAAGAGTTTAAAATATTTTATTTCAACAATTAGTTCGAACCAGTTTCAACCATGTTTTATAGGAGAATGTTTATTTATTGTGTGTGTTGCCTCTGTTTAATAAAAAAAACACTACTACAGCAACGAAAAGGATTTATTCAAATTAAATAATGTATGTAAGAAATTACTGTTGCTAATAATATTTATGGACTTTTTTTTGGTTTGCAATAATGAAAATTATTATTATTTAACTTAATGTGCGGCTATTAATTTATCTTTTCCACATAAAAACGTATCGGTTGAGTACCTACGTTAGTAAATTTTCTTATTCCGGGTTCCAAAATGGACTTAAAAACAAACTCTGGTTAACTAACTGATCTCTCTGATAACTGATATCTGAATCTGATCATTGTGTTACAAATGTAATGTCCTTATCACAAGGGTGATTCTCAAGGTTTTTTTATCGTTCTAATAGTCCATTTAATAATAGGTCTTGTTCATACATTTTTCCTAAAGGTTTAGGATTTGTATTGTCTTAAGGTACGGCCTCGTGGATGCCGTTTTAAATTTCCGGCTACTGAATTGTATGGGGGACTTTGCGGGACATTTAAAATGGGATCACGACCGTCGACGGGCATGCATGTGGCCGTACCCTTAGAGTCATTGCAAATCCTGTCTTTTCAGCCTGAGTATCCACTGAGTGGGTGTATTGATAACTATTTTTTTTAAATGTTATCCTACTTAAGACTAAGTAATTATAAATAAATAAAAAAAATCCTCATTCATATAGGGTACACGTATGAATCGTCAAAGAACTAAATGTTTTGAAAAAAATTACTTTGCTTCAGAATCTATATTAAATAAAAACAATAAAATATGTTTTAACTAAATCAAATGTTTAATTTACGACTAAAATAACATATTTAGATAACAAATAACAATTAAACTGAACATTCTTAATATTAACCAAATTCTTCATCAAAAAAATAATAATAAAAATTAAATATGTTTATAAATTTGATTTGTTGCAGAACGACTCAAACGACCCTATGACGCATTTCGATTGCTTCGCATAAGTTTTTTTTTTGTAATTCACAATGTCTTCGAAGGCCATTTACGAAGTACAGGGAAAGGATCTGATCAACAGGTAATTAATTGGTGTGTGTGGGGTGTGGATTTGTCTTGACATAGATTTATGGTACAGAATAGATGTCGCCTCGCGATGCACTCGGCAATTTGTCGCATGTATAAGTTAATATCTCTTTAGTAAGATACATGGCACCATTTTAAGCAACTTAAATCTAGACTTTAAGCGTCCAATTTGAGATGTGGCAAGAAACTCCCAGTACTCTTTGAAGCAGATGCTGGAGCATATTCATTCCTAAACTTTATCATCGTCAAAATAATCAGATCTAATTTATAAAAAAGCTTGTTTTTAACAACTTTTTTAAACTTTCTTACTGACAGAGTCAACAAATCGTTTGGGACTTTGTAACAGAGGCGTACTCCTTTAAAAGAGCTAAGCATTAATTTAAATTCAATTTTTGTACTATTAAATATTGAGGTTTTAACAATAAAATTGTGTTTTTTTGTATACGCATGCTCTCTCCTCATACTAAGGGTTGCCTGGATGCGACGCCGTCCGTTGCTCTAAATATTTGTTGGACTATTTAAAGTCGTTTACTGATATCTTTCTATTGAATAGTCGCTTTAAGTGTGTAAAACATGGTATGGGAAATATAAAACGGTGGGTACTTTCAATTCTCCAGGATATACCAGCTGGCACAGCGCTGGTGCCATGTTGGTACGCTGTCTTCGAGCAGGGCACAATTTGGGAGGATGAACTCGGAAGGAATCCGTGGCTTAGCAAAGAAGTGAGTTTTTTTTGTTAAAATTCAAACGGTTACCCCGTTTGAATTTTTTATTGACTACCAAACTGACTAATCGGTTTTAGCGACTATAATTAAATATATTATTATTTTTAAGATACTTAAACTAACTATAGTTAGTACAATTTTATGGCGTTATACGGAGATAAGAAACTCAGAACGGAATACAAGCTAAACAAAACAAAGCCATTTTGACGCTTAAGAGAGTTTGTCGTCAAATAGATTGACGTTAAATGGAGTTTACACTGTAACGGAGAAAATAAAGAGTTTACCTTCGCGTCTTTTTCGTTAGTTAAGAAAAGCATACATAATTAAAATAGTACATTCATACAGACATACACCACACTAAGATGTAATAGTATATTCTTAATATGTTCCAAAAAGATATGACACATATATAAAAAAAAACATACAGCATTGACGCGCACACTGTTATCCCGTGATCAAATCCCGTGCGTGTGTATATGTGTGTGTATGTGTCTGATCACCACACCGCACTTCCAGCAACTCGTTGTCAAGCCCGACCAGTTGATCAAGCGTCGTGGCAAATTGGGTCTCGTCGGCGTGAACAAGAATGCGGCTGAAGTGCGCAAATGGATCAGCGAACATTGCGGCAAGGAGCAGCAGGTCGGCGCCGCCGTCGGGAAACTGCGTCGCTTTGTCGTCGAGCCCTTCGTTAAACATACACCGGTGAGTTTACGTTACGCGCTACAGCACATGGGTCCCGGGCCTTGGGATCTTGGGCCGGGGGCCGGGGTTAATTCGTATAGCTTCCTTTGATGTAACTCGGGAAGTTTTTACAGCTTTACCCTAAAGAGTGTGCCATTTCTTAAAAGGCCGGCCGCGCATTCACTAGATCCCTGCAACGTCTATTGTCGGCGACTTCTCCTTTGGCACTGTATATCCTGCTCGTTTACCTCCTCGTCTGTGTTAAAATCCTTCCTTTTTCTTACCCTTATCCTGTCCTTCTCTTCCCATTTTTTCTCCTTTCCAAAAGGCTCCGTAAATCCCGGCATCACACCAGCAACCCTCTTGGCGCTATTTCGTATGGTTGCAGCATTTCTATAGAAACTTGTATTTTTCTGTATACGATTCGATATTTCAGAGCGAAGAGATGTACCTCTGCATCCAATCCGGCCGTAGATCGGACACCATCATGTTCCATCATCAGGGCGGTGTGGATGTTGGCGATGTTGATGCACTGGCCATCAGATTTGAAGTGAGAGTTCCATTATTAATGATGATCATATGATTTTTATTTTATAAACAGGCTCAAACATTAATTATAAAAGTCAGCGGAACGCTTAAGAATAACAACAATAGTTAGAAGAATATGACATTAAAAATTTCAAGTTTAATTTTTGGAAGTTCGTGATATTCGTGACGTAACTACTGAACCGATTTCGATGTAATTTTGTATGGACATAGGGTTGAGAGGTATAAAATTTCCACCAGAACTCCGTGTTTTAAAGGTTGAGATTTTCCAAAATCCTTTTGTATTTAAACCACGCGGACGAAGTCGCGGGAAAAAGCTACTAGTATTTATCATAACCCAAACGGATCTATCGGAGAAAAATTAGGTATTATAACACCCTGGGAAGATTTAATCCCCCCCTTAAATTTTCCCTGGATAATAATACCTAAGGAATAATTTATCTTTCAGGTCCCCGTGGACACATTCCCGACTGGGGAGGAAATCGATCGGGTTCTGATGAAGAATGTTCAGTCGCCGGCTGTCAAACGGTAAGGTTTGACTGCTCGAATGTGTCGTTGGCCTATTTAAAATGGGGCTAGCGTCTAATATGTACAAACAAATGTGTTAAGTTAAAATGGTCTCATGGCGTCCAATCTAAGACCCACTTAATTCTAGACCTGTATATCTTTATATGTGATCCGCCCTATAGGTAACATACTTTGTCATAGTATATATTATATCGGCGCAACTACAACAATTAGTATTAAAATAACTGGAATAATTAAATTCTAATTGTTTAAAAACATAAGTTGGACACTTTCATGTTTATTATTTTATTTGTTAAACCTATACAGCTTATTCCAAAAAGCTTACACAACAAAAATGGATCAACAACAAAGCCAAAACAAGGTCAAAACATACAATCGAAAATAGACAACAACAAAAAAAACACGAACAGAAATAAAATTGAATAAAAATATATATATACAAAGAACAAGTGCAGTATATTATGTAAAGAATGAGAATAGAAGTGTGTTTATTACGCTGTGAAATGTCATCGTTATTATTTCGATACGTGGTCTGTGAAATAAACACAAGTGCGGACTTGTCTGCATCATAATAGATGGATGCATTGTGACTCCACTACGGCTAATTGTGAAAATGAAACCTGGCAAATATCAGCGAAGTGTTGTTTTTACGAGTGGTGATGAATTACGAAAACCCTACGGAGACTCTTCTCATTTCAGTATCCTAACCACATTCATACTATCGCTGTACCGCGTGTTCGTCGACCTCTGCTTCACGTATATGGAGATCAACCCGATAGTTGTCACCAACGAGAGGATATACCTGTTGGACTTCATGTGCGCCAAGAACTGGGGTGACGTCACGTTCCCCCCACCATTTGGGAGGGATGCCTACCCGGAGGAGGCGCACATCGCCGATCTGGACGCGAAGAGTGGGGCCAGTTTGAAGGTTTGTTTTTGATAGTCATTTTTCAGGGCCAAAATACATACAAATACTATTTACTTAGATTTTTATACAAGAGCGATACAAAACAAGTCCGCTCGTCACAAGCTCTCGATAGTGAATGAACGCTCTTTTTTTTTTTTTTTGAGTGGGATTCGCTGTTGGCCGTGAGGCCTTTACAGCTCAGCAAAGGGCTGGTTGGTGAGCGGGAGCTCGGCCGAGACTTAAAACTAAATAAAATGCCTTGACTAGCACAAGGGCGTCTCCTGTGAGACTCGAACCTCGGCTTGGGCCGTCAGGGCTGGGGACTGACCTGAAGGGCCTTATCTGGAACTCACAAAGTGTGAGCGAAGCTGAACAGGGACTCCGCCTTCGCCGGCGAAGGTGGTTTTTAAAACCTACATTTCTAATTGGAATTAGCCGCGCGGGCGGCGCAAATCTGTATCGAGCTAATGTGATGTGATCATCCGGATCGGTTTGAAAAATTAAACTTAATTAAACTAAATATTCTTCAAGTGTATCCTGCTGGAGATCGAACCCGGTACCCTCAATTCGGAAGTCTGGTATAATTGGTTTTTTAATATTCCAGTTGACTGTTCTGAACAAATCTGGTCGCATATGGACCATGGTGGCCGGTGGTGGCGCGTCTGTTGTCTATACGGACACGGTGTGCGCGCTGGGCGGTGCCGCCGAGTTGGCCAATTACGGTGAATACTCTGGTGCCCCAACGGAGAGTCAGACAGCTGACTACGCGAAGACAATATTCAGTTTGATGTGCAGGGACAAGCATCCGAATGGCAAGGTAATGTTTGCCTGTATTTTGACTGCTATCAACAGGCATTGTTTTCTATTTCAAGAAATGCCTATTTTACTATAAATAGTATTAGTTTAAGTAACTGGCGCCATCTAGAAAAGCTTTAAGTGCCCCCTCCCCCCCTTGGTAGTAAGAGAAGAGGAAGGAAATGAGAACTGGTAATGTCACCGCTTGGAACACGAGTACAAAAGAATAAATGCTTTGTCACGTAACGCAAGTGTTGCTGGACGTGCCTGTAAATTTACAGCCCCTTTAGATACAGCCTATTTTGCATTCGTTGACTAGCCATACATAAATTTACTGCCTTATGGTACAAAATCTCCGCATTGTCTTTGACCGGCCATAAACAATTTGCAGGTGTTGATTATCGGCGGTGGCATCGCAAACTTCACGAACGTGGCCGACACCTTCCGAGGCATCATCACAGCGATCGAGACGTACAAGGATGCGCTGATACAATACAACATTACATTATTCGTGAGACGTGGTGGACCCAACTATCAGGAGGGACTTAGGTATTCATTTTTTAATTTTATTTCTTTTCAAAGTCAAAGTCAAACAGTCTTATTCATAAAAAGTTATAGCACACTTTAAGTAGAACAAAATTGTATTCGTAAACACATTTTAGCACAAAACAATTCTATAAAGTTATACAGACCCGGAGTCTAGTTTAACAGTGTTATAATTATGGCCGACATCGAACAGCTGATTGTGACGAAGGTCTAAAACAAACCGGATCGAAGGACCATTTGTCTAAGGTTGAATATCGATGTAATAATTATAGATGTCGATACAACTCTGTCGATGTCTCATTATAGTGTACATTTGATATAATAATATGAGACGATAGAGCTTAGAAGAGTAATATATAAAAAAAAGTAAAAACTTACGTGTTTTCATTGCTTTCCTGCCAATTGTATGATTTAAGCAAAAGATAATAATTATATTTAAATAAAGTAATATAAAATAGAGTTAATTGATTTTTAATATTTTCAGACAAATGCGTGAAGTTGGTCATCGTCTGCGTATACCCATGTATGTGTTTGGGCCGGAGGCAAACATGACGACCATCGTCGGTTTGGCCCTGGGCCAAGGGCCCATCCCGCCTGACCATCAGTTGGATTACGCACCCAAGCAATTACCTAAACCCCAACCGGCTGTAAGTAATATTTTAATTCTATAGATATTTGTTTTTTTTAACCTAAGTTCTAGAACTACAAAGCTTGTAAAAAATAGTAATAAAAACTTAAACTAATTATGTACCACTGTGCGGTTCGAAGGACCAAACAGCTAAAGATCAATGTATAGGGACTTTCGAGTCCAAATCCATACTAAAATTATAAATGCCAAAGTAAGTGACTCTTTCACGGTTAAACTACTCAACCGATTTCGATAAAATTTAGTATAGCGATAGACTAAACTTTAGGAAAAGATATTGACTTTGTATCGCGAAAAAAGAGGTTGAAATAGGCTACAAAAGTTTGTATAAAATTTTCACCAGATCTCTGCCATTTATAAATAATAGCGGGCAAAAGGTAAATATATTTTGTGGGTTGTCTGGAAGAGATCGCTCAACCGATAAGGCCGCCAACAATGCTCCTACTGTCTTTCATACAACACGTCGTTAAATTATATATATTGCCATGCAAACTGACACATTGCCGAGTCATACATTGCCATACAAACTGACACATTGCCGAGTCATACATTGCCATACAAACTGACACATTGCCGAGTCATACATTGCCATACAAACTGACACATTGCCGAGTCATACAATAATTTAAATACTTTTGTAGAATATATCTTTTCTATTATTTATGTATATATGTTATATATGTATATACTTGTATGCGTTGGCGACTTCCAAGCCGTGCCTCGACATGAGGGTCTCTGACACGAAGCGCATGCGCTTGACGCAGTACTCCAGGTTCTCCGCGGGCTGCTTCAGGCTTGGGTGGAGGTGGTCCGACAGGTATAGGTCCAGTTTTGGATCGTCTTTCTCCTGGAATTTTTTTTTATTTCTTGAGAATCACTTTTTTTTTTAATGTACCCGGTGCACGTTGAAAAATCATTTTCAAATTTACCTGATCTCGGTTGAAAATCATTTTCTTGAACACAAAAGTCGGGTTGAGGAATGGGTTCCTTATTTTTTTCACCTCGTCCGACATTAATTGGGACGCGTGGTGAATGCCCCTCAGCCCTGGGGGGAAAAAACCACACAGTTTTTGACGTTTGACACCTTTGACCATATTTTATTTTATTTTATTTTTTATTTCCTAAACCAATAAAAGTTTACACAATAAAAATAGATTTAAAATAAATCCAAAACAAGGTCAAAACATACAATCGAAAATAGAATCCAAGATCAGAAAAAAAACACGAACAGGAAAAAATAAATAAAAAAATATATATACATATGAACAAGTGGAGTATATTATGTAAAGAACGAGCATTTAAGTGTGTGTCTGTGCAATGGTGTTGCTGTGTGAGTGAGTGATCTCAATTTTATCACATTTCTTTTAAACAAAACAAACCTCTTTTCTCCACCCGTTGATTATCCATACATCCTTTCAGATATGACACCTCTATCGACAGCCGCGATCCTTAACAACCGCATACTACTTACGTCCGCCAATTTCCTAACACCACACATGCACAGGCAGGGTGACCTACGCGTCTGGGCATTGGGCAAAACTGGATCATATAACACACCGTACCGTTACCGTGTCTGGCGTGTCTGGCGCGTGTTCACCGAGAGCGCGAACCCAGAACACAAACATGGGCCAAGAGCCAATACACACCACGACATGACGTCGCTGTAATATTCACCAGGGACGTCATGTTCGTTTATTTCAAACCGTCAACATACGAACAGTATCCATATCAGACATGGCTCGTATACCCTCACATGTCCATTGTGAACACGAGAACATCAGACCGTGATAAACTGCTGTTCGCCGGTTCGGGATTTGAGTACATGCAACACGTGAGGGAGAATTATAGGATTTTCTTCGCGTTGCCAAAAGAGGAGGACATTGTCGACTGTTCCAAGTATCTGCCGAAGTTTTGGGGGAAGTTTATATGCATGAAGAATATACATCGGTTTACCGGTGTACAAAATGGCGGGCCTCTGTTGTTAGGCTCGCATATAATTGGGCTCGGATGTTTTGAGATACGCGTGAACGAGGATCGGATTCTTGTGTTCACCGATTTGAGGTATTATGTGAATATGATTAGAAAGGTTGCTGATTTGAAATGGTACCAGTATTATGAGTACGCGTATCCCCAGTGGGGTGTGTACTACAAAAGTTCTGTGTTTGATTCGATATTAGGGAATTATCCACAAATACCGGGTCAATACATACCTTGGTGGAATAGGATTGATCACCTTGGTTAATGTTATTTATTGTTATTACATGGTTAAACTTATTTAACGTGGTTTTTTTAAAAAAATCTCTCTAAAAATAGATGTGTGGCCGATTCTCAATCTTACTCAATATGGCCACAAAATTTCAGCAGAATCGGTTTCGGAGGAGTGTGGGAATTGTGACACGTGATTTTTTCATATATTAGATTTAACAGACCTTATAGATCAGAGATAGATAGAGTAAGGGAACAAACATTGTGACACGAGAATTTTATATTAGATTAAACAGACCTTATAGATCAGAGATAGATAGAGTAAGTGAACAAATATTGTGACGCGAGAATTTCATATATTAGATTTAACAGACCTTATAGATCAGAGATAGATAGAGTAAGGGAACAAACATTGTGACATGAGAATTTAATATTAGATTAAACAGACCTTATAGATCAGAGATAGATAGATAGATTAAGGGAACAAACATTGTGACACGAGAACTTTATATATTAGATACTTGTGAGAACGTAAAAATGGTAAATGGATTTAAAAAAAGAAAGACTTAAAAAAAGTTTATTTCATCAACACAATAATTCTTTATATAACTATATATATATTAAGCTATAGCACATTTAAGCCATACGTTCGACGAAGCCTAGTGTGTCAAATATATTGTATTCAATTATATATTGGTGCAAACGCTATATTTTGAACTATCTACGATAGAAAAACAGTTATGTCTGTTACTTGTATGATATGTGTAATGGCTACTCTGCCACAAGGACCAAACTTTTTAAATTTGTTTAAGTTTTGTTCATTATATATATCGGCGCAACTACAACGATTCTTATTAAAATAACTGGAATAATTAAGTTAAGGCATTATTTAATTGTCCTAAAGTTTAGAAACACAAGTTGAACACTTTTAAGTTTATTACGCTGTCAAATGTCATCCTTATTATTTCAAAACGTGGTCTGTGAAAGAGAAACAGCGCGGACTTGTCAGCATCATAAAAGATGGATGCTTTGTGACTGCACGACGGCTAATTGTGAAAATAAAACCTGGCAAATATCAGCGGAGTGTTGTTTTAATAATGAGAATCCTCTAAAGCCTTAGGAAAACCCTACGGAGACACTTCTTTCGTTATATATGTATTGGTCGATTTAATATATTACATTATAAATATTATTACACTTGGAATAAGAATGGATATTTAGTTTGAGTAGCCAATTAATAATTGTTTGTGAAATATTAATTTTCAAAGCTACCGGTGATAATGTAGAATGTCTTTATAAAGACCTACTTGAATAAAGATATATTATTCTTCACACTAAAAATAGTTTGAATAAATTTTATTATTTGAATTATTTTATTTCTTAAACCTATACAGCTTATTCCAAAAAGCTTACACAACAAAAATAGATCAACAACGAAGCCAAAAGAAGGTCAAAACATACAATCGAAAATAGACAACAAAAAAAAAACACGAACAGAAAAAAAATGAATAAATATATATATATACATATATAAAAGTTTTTTTTTATCGAGCCTATGGTAAATAATTATTTGGATAAATATTTATATGTGAAACGGATGGTTTAAAGCTATCACCAATTGTGACGTTGCGTTTCCTCTTCCTGACCTTTGGTGGCTCCTTCTTTGGCCCCTTCATTGGCACCATCTTTTGCTCCTTCTCATATACATCCACCTTTCTTTCCTTGCGTTGGTAATAAAACACCTCCCACGCCAATGTTACCATCGCTAAACCCAGACCGAACAGTGTTGCTATAAACACTCCACCTATAATTAAAAACAAAAAATATTTCGTAGGAAAAACTACCTTACATTTTATAATATAAATTAATTGCGAGCAACTTTGAAGGGTGAAAAAAAATTAACCAAGCCGAGTTTCTTGCTTTTTCTCAGCGTGATCGCATACGACAAGTTGTATTTATTTTAAGCCTCTAAATATATAGTAAAAACGACCACAATAAAATGGCAACCCCAACTTTCTTGTGGTTTCTACGCCGGGTAAACTGAGTTTGACGTTGGGTTTGACGTTGACTTTGACGTTTAGTTTGACGTTGAGTTTGACGTTGACTTTGACGTTGACGTTGAGTTTGACGTTTAGTTTGACGTTGAGTTTGACGTTGAGTTTGACGTTGAGTTTGACGTTGAGTTTGACGTTTAGTTTGACGTTGAGTTTGACATTGAGTTTGACGTTGACTCTGACGTTGAGTTTGACGTTGAGTTTGACGTTGACTTTGACGTTGAGTTTGACGTTGACTTTGACGTTGACTTTGACGTTTAATTTGACGTTGAGTTTGACGTTGGGTTTGACGTTGACTTTGACGTTTAGTTTGACGTTGAGTTTGACGTTGAGTTTGACGTTGAGTTTGACGTTGACTTTGACGTTGACTTTGACGTTTAATTTGACGTTGACTTTGACGTTTAGTTTGACGTTGAGTTTGACGTTGAGTTTGACGTTGAGTTTGACGTTTAGTTTGACGTTGAGTTTGACGTTGAGTTTGACGTTTAGTTTGACGTTGAGTTTGACGTTGAGTTTGACGTTGACTTTGACGTTTAATTTGACGTTTAGTTTGACGTTTAGTTTGACGTTGAGTTTGACGTTGAGTTTGACGTTGAGTTTGACGTTGAGTTTGACGTTGAGTTTGACGTTGACTTTGACGTTTAATTTGACGTTTAGTTTGACGTTGAGTTTGACGTTTAGTTTGACGTTGACTTTGACGTTTAATTTGACGTTGAGTTTGACGTTGAGTTTGACGTTGACTTTGACGTTGACTTTGACGTTTAATTTGACATTTAATTTGACGTTGAGTTTGACGTTGACTTTGACGTTTAGTTTGACGTTGAGTTTGACGTTGACTTTGACGTTGACTTTGACGTTTAATTTGACGTTGAGTTTGACGTTTAGTTTGACGTTGACTTTGACGTTGAGTTTGACGTTTAGTTTCACGTTGACTTTGACGTTGACGTTGAGTTTGACGTTGACTTTGACGTTTAGTTTGACGTTGACTTTGACGTTGAGTTTGACGTTGAGTTTGACGTTGAGTTTGACGTTGACTTTGACGTTGACTTTGACGTTGACTTTGACGTTGACTTTGACGTTGACTTTGACGTTGACTTTGACGTTGACTTTGAGGTTTAATTTGACGTTGAGTTTGACGTTGACTTTGACGTTGACTTTGACGTTTAGTTTGACGTTGAGTTTGACGTTTAGTTTGACGTTGAATTTGACGTTGAGTTTGACGTTTAGTTTTACGTTGACGTTGACTTTGACGTTGAGTTTGACGTTGACTTTGACGTTGACTTTGACGTTTAATTTGACGTTGAGTTTGACGTTGGGTTTGACGTTGAATTTGATGTTTAGTTTGACGTTGAGTTTGACGTTGAGTTTGACGTTGAGTTTGACGTTTAGTTTGACGTTGAGTTTGACGTTGAGTTTGACGTTTAGTTTGACGTTGAGTTTGACGTTGACTTTGACGTTGACTTTGACGTTTAATTTGACGTTTAGTTTGACGTTTAGTTTGACGTTGACTTTGACGTTGACTTTGACGTTTAATTTGACGTTGAGTTTGACGTTGACTTTGACGTTGACTTTGACGTTTAATTTGACATTTAATTTGACGTTGAGTTTGACGTTGACTTTGACGTTTAGTTTGACGTTGAGTTTGACGTTGACTTTGACGTTGACTTTGACGTTTAATTTGACGTTGAGTTTGACGTTGGGTTTGACGTTGACTTTGACGTTTAGTTTGACGTTGAGTTTGACGTTGAGTTTGACGTTGAGTTTGACGTTTAGTTTGACGTTGAGTTTGACGTTGAGTTTGACGTTGAGTTTGACGTTTAGTTTGACGTTGAGTTTGACGTTGACTTTGACGTTGACTTTGACGTTTAGTTTGACGTTGAGTTTGACGTTGAGTTTGACGTTTAGTTTGACGTTTAGTTTGACGTTGACTTTGACGTTTAATTTGACGTTGAGTTTGACGTTGAGTTTGACGTTGACTTTGACGTTGACTTTGACGTTTAATTTGACATTTAATTTGACGTTGAGTTTGACGTTGACTTTGACGTTTAGTTTGACGTTGAGTTTGACGTTGACTTTGACGTTGACTTTGACGTTTAATTTGACGTTGAGTTTGACGTTTAGTTTGACGTTGACTTTGACGTTGAGTTTGACGTTTAATTTCACGTTGACTTTGACGTAGACGTTGAGTTTGACGTTGACTTTGACGTTTAGTTTGACGTTGACTTTGACGTTGAGTTTGACGTTGAGTTTGACGTTGAGTTTGACGTTGACTTTGACGTTGACTTTGACGTTGACTTTGACGTTTAATTTGACGTTGAGTTTGACGTTGACTTTGACGTTGACTTTGACGTTTAGTTTGACGTTGAGTTTGACGTTTAGTTTGACGTTGAATTTGACGTTGACTTTGACGTTTAGTTTGACGTTGAGTTTGACGTTGAGTTTGACGTTGAGTTTGACGTTGACTTTGACGTTGACTTTGACGTTTAATTTGACGTTGACTTTGACGTTTAGTTTGACGTTGAGTTTGACGTTGAGTTTGACGTTGAGTTTGACGTTTAGTTTGACGTTGAGTTTGACGTTGAGTTTGACGTTTAGTTTGACGTTGAGTTTGACGTTGAGTTTGACGTTGACTTTGACGTTTAATTTGACGTTTAGTTTGACGTTTAGTTTGACGTTGAGTTTGACGTTGAGTTTGACGTTGAGTTTGACGTTGAGTTTGACGTTGAGTTTGACGTTGACTTTGACGTTTAATTTGACGTTGAGTTTGACGTTGAGTTTGACGTTGAGTTTGACGTTTAGTTTGACGTTGAGTTTGACGTTGAGTTTGACGTTGAGTTTGACGTTTAGTTTGACGTTGAGTTTGACGTTGACTTTGACGTTGACTTTGACGTTTAGTTTGACGTTGAGTTTGACGTTGAGTTTGACGTTTAGTTTGACGTTTAGTTTGACGTTGACTTTGACGTTTAATTTGACGTTGAGTTTGACGTTGAGTTTGACGTTGACTTTGACGTTGACTTTGACGTTTAATTTGACATTTAATTTGACGTTGAGTTTGACGTTGACTTTGACGTTTAGTTTGACGTTGAGTTTGACGTTGACTTTGACGTTGACTTTGACGTTTAATTTGACGTTGAGTTTGACGTTTAGTTTGACGTTGACTTTGACGTTGAGTTTGACGTTTAATTTCACGTTGACTTTGACGTAGACGTTGAGTTTGACGTTGACTTTGACGTTTAGTTTGACGTTGACTTTGACGTTGAGTTTGACGTTGACTTTGACGTTGACTTTGACGTTGACTTTGACGTTTAATTTGACGTTGAGTTTGACGTTGACTTTGACGTTGACTTTGACGTTTAGTTTGACGTTGAGTTTGACGTTTAGTTTGACGTTGAATTTGACGTTGAGTTTGACGTTTAGTTTCACGTTGACTTTAACGTTGACTTTGACGTTGAGTTTCACGTTGACTTTGACGTTGACTTTGACGTTTAATTTGACGTTGAGTTTGACGTTGGGTTTGACGTTGAATTTGACGTTTAGTTTGACGTTGAGTTTGACGTTGAGTTTGACGTTGAGTTTGACGTTTAGTTTCACGTTGACTTTGACGTTGACTTTGACGTTGAGTTTCACGTTGACTTTGACGTTGACTTTGACGTTTAATTTGACGTTGAGTTTGACGTTGGGTTTGACGTTGAATTTGACGTTTAGTTTGACGTTGAGTTTGACGTTGAGTTTGACGTTGAGTTTGACGTTGACTTTGACGTTGAGTTTGACGTTGACTTTGACGTTGACTTTGACGTTTAATTTGACGTTGAGTTTGACGTTGGGTTTGACGTTGACTTTGACGTTGACTTTGACGTTTAATTTGACGTTGAGTTTGACGTTGGGTTTGACGTTGACTTTGACGTTTAATTTGACGTTGAGTTTGACGTTGGGTTTGACGTTGACTTTGACGTTTAGTTTGACGTTGAGTTTGACGTTGAGTTTGACGTTGAGTTTGACGTTTAGTTTGACGTTTAGTTTGACGTTGAGTTTGACGTTGAGTTTGACGTTTAGTTTGACGTTGAGTTTGACGTTGACTTTGACGTTGACTTTGACGTTTAATTTGACGTTTAGTTTGACGTTGAGTTTGACGTTTAGTTTGACGTTTAGTTTGACGTTGACTTTGACGTTTAATTTGACGTTGAGTTTGACGATGAGTTTGACGTTGACTTTGACGTTGACTTTGACGTTTAATTTGACATTTAATTTGAAGTTGAGTTTGACGTTGACTTTGACGTTTAGTTTGACGTTGAGTTTGACGTTGACTTTGACGTTGACTTTGACGTTGACTTTGACGTTTAATTTGACGTTGAGTTTGACGTTTAGTTTGACGTTGACTTTGACGTTGAGTTTGACGTTTAATTTCACGTTGACTTTGACGTTGACGTTGAGTTTGACGTTGACTTTGACGTTTAGTTTGACGTTGACTTTGACGTTGAGTTTGACGTTGAGTTTGACGTTGACTTTGACGTTGACTTTGACGTTTAATTTGACATTTAATTTGACGTTGAGTTTGACGTTGACTTTGACGTTTAGTTTGACGTTGAGTTTGACGTTGACTTTGACGTTGACTTTGACGTTTAATTTGACGTTGAGTTTGACGTTTAGTTTGACGTTGACTTTTACGTTGAGTTTGACGTTTAGTTTCACGTTGACTTTGACGTTGACGTTGAGTTTGACGTTGACTTTGACGTTTAGTTTGACGTTGACTTTGACGTTGAGTTTGACGTTGAGTTTGACGTTGAGTTTGACGTTGACTTTGACGTTGACTTTGACGTTGACTTTGACGTTGACTTTGACGTTGACTTTGACGTTTAATTTGACGTTGAGTTTGACGTTGACTTTGACGTTGACTTTGACGTTTAGTTTGACGTTGAGTTTGACGTTTAGTTTGACGTTGAATTTGACGTTGAGTTTGACGTTTAGTTTTACGTTGACGTTGACTTTGACGTTGAGTTTGACGTTGACTTTGACGTTGACTTTGACGTTTAATTTGACGTTGAGTTTGACGTTGGGTTTGACGTTGAATTTGATGTTTAGTTTGACGTTGAGTTTGACGTTGAGTTTGACGTTGAGTTTGACGTTTAGTTTGACGTTGAGTTTGACGTTGAGTTTGACGTTTAGTTTGACGTTGAGTTTGACGTTGACTTTGACGTTTAGTTTGACGTTGAGTTTGACGTTGACTTTGACGTTGACTTTGACGTTTAATTTGACGTTTAGTTTGACGTTGAGTTTGACGTTTAGTTTGACGTTGACTTTGACGTTGACTTTGACGTTTAATTTGACGTTGAGTTTGACGTTGACTTTGACGTTGACTTTGACGTTTAATTTGACATTTAATTTCACGTTGAGTTTGACGTTGACTTTGACGTTTAGTTTGACGTTGAGTTTGACGTTGACTTTGACGTTGACTTTGACGTTTAATTTGACGTTGAGTTTGACGTTGGGTTTGACGTTGACTTTGACGTTTAGTTTGACGTTGAGTTTGACGTTGAGTTTGACGTTGAGTTTGACGTTTAGTTTGACGTTGAGTTTGACGTTGAGTTTGACGTTGAGTTTGACGTTTAGTTTGACGTTGAGTTTGACGTTGACTTTGACGTTGACTTTGACGTTTAGTTTGACGTTGAGTTTGACGTTGAGTTTGACGTTTAGTTTGACGTTTAGTTTGACGTTGACTTTGACGTTTAATTTGACGTTGAGTTTGACGTTGAGTTTGACGTTGACTTTGACGTTGACTTTGACGTTTAATTTGACATTTAATTTGACGTTGAGTTTGACGTTGACTTTGACGTTTAGTTTGACGTTGAGTTTGACGTTGACTTTGACGTTGACTTTGACGTTTAATTTGACGTTGAGTTTGACGTTTAGTTTGACGTTGACTTTGACGTTGAGTTTGACGTTTAATTTCACGTTGACTTTGACGTAGACGTTGAGTTTGACGTTGACTTTGACGTTTAGTTTGACGTTGACTTTGACGTTGAGTTTGACGTTGAGTTTGACGTTGAGTTTGACGTTGACTTTGACGTTGACTTTGACGTTGACTTTGACGTTTAATTTGACGTTGAGTTTGACGTTGACTTTGACGTTGACTTTGACGTTTAGTTTGACGTTGAGTTTGACGTTTAGTTTGACGTTGAATTTGACGTTGAGTTTGACGTTTAGTTTCACGTTGACTTTAACGTTGACTTTGACGTTGAGTTTCACGTTGACTTTGACGTTGACTTTGACGTTTAATTTGACGTTGAGTTTGACGTTGGGTTTGACGTTGAATTTGACGTTTAGTTTGACGTTGAGTTTGACGTTGAGTTTGACGTTGAGTTTGACGTTTAGTTTCACGTTGACTTTGACGTTGACTTTGACGTTGAGTTTCACGTTGACTTTGACGTTGACTTTGACGTTTAATTTGACGTTGAGTTTGACGTTGGGTTTGACGTTGAATTTGACGTTTAGTTTGACGTTGAGTTTGACGTTGAGTTTGACGTTGAGTTTGACGTTGACTTTGACGTTGAGTTTGACGTTGACTTTGACGTTGACTTTGACGTTTAATTTGACGTTGAGTTTGACGTTGGGTTTGACGTTGACTTTGACGTTGACTTTGACGTTTAATTTGACGTTGAGTTTGACGTTGGGTTTGACGTTGACTTTGACGTTTAATTTGACGTTGAGTTTGACGTTGGGTTTGACGTTGACTTTGACGTTTAATTTGACATTTAATTTGACGTTGAGTTTGACGTTGACTTTGACGTTTAGTTTGACGTTGAGTTTGACGTTGACTTTGACGTTGACTTTGACGTTTAATTTGACGTTGAGTTTGACGTTTAGTTTGACGTTGACTTTGACGTTGAGTTTGACGTTTAGTTTCACGTTGACTTTGACGTTGACGTTGAGTTTGACGTTGACTTTGACGTTTAGTTTGACGTTGACTTTGACGTTGAGTTTGACGTTGAGTTTGACGTTGAGTTTGACGTTGACTTTGACGTTGACTTTGACGTTGACTTTGACGTTGACTTTGACGTTGACTTTGACGTTTAATTTGACGTTGAGTTTGACGTTGACTTTGACGTTGACTTTGACGTTTAGTTTGACGTTGAGTTTGACGTTTAGTTTGACGTTGAATTTGACGTTGACTTTGACGTTGAGTTTGACGTTTAGTTTCACGTTGACTTTGACGTTGACGTTGAGTTTGACGTTGACTTTGACGTTTAGTTTGACGTTGACTTTGACGTTGAGTTTGACGTTGAGTTTGACGTTGAGTTTGACGTTGACTTTGACGTTGACTTTGACGTTGACTTTGACGTTGACTTTGACGTTGACTTTGACGTTTAATTTGACGTTGAGTTTGACGTTGACTTTGACGTTGACTTTGACGTGTAGTTTGACGTTGAGTTTGACGTTTAGTTTGACGTTGAATTTGACGTTGAGTTTGACGTTTAGTTTTACGTTGACGTTGACTTTGACGTTGAGTTTGACGTTGACTTTGACGTTGACTTTGACGTTTAATTTGACGTTGAGTTTGACGTTGGGTTTGACGTTGAATTTGATGTTTAGTTTGACGTTGAGTTTGACGTTGAGTTTGACGTTGAGTTTGACGTTTAGTTTGACGTTGAGTTTGACGTTGAGTTTGACGTTTAGTTTGACGTTGAGTTTGACGTTGACTTTGACGTTTAGTTTGACGTTGAGTTTGACGTTGACTTTGACGTTGACTTTGACGTTTAATTTGACGTTTAGTTAGACGTTGAGTTTGACGTTTAGTTTGACGTTGACTTTGACGTTGACTTTGACGTTTAATTTGACGTTGAGTTTGACGTTGACTTTGACGTTGACTTTGACGTTTAATTTGACATTTAATTTGACGTTGAGTTTGACGTTGACTTTGACGTTTAGTTTGACGTTGAGTTTGACGTTGACTTTGACGTTGACTTTGACGTTTAATTTGACGTTGAGTTTGACGTTGGGTTTGACGTTGACTTTGACGTTTAGTTTGACGTTGAGTTTGACGTTGAGTTTGACGTTGAGTTTGACGTTTAGTTTGACGTTGAGTTTGACGTTGAGTTTGACGTTGAGTTTGACGTTTAGTTTGACGTTGAGTTTGACGTTGACTTTGACGTTGACTTTGACGTTTAGTTTGACGTTGAGTTTGACGTTGAGTTTGACGTTTAGTTTGACGTTTAGTTTGACGTTGACTTTGACGTTTAATTTGACGTTGAGTTTGACGTTGAGTTTGACGTTGACTTTGACGTTGACTTTGACGTTTAATTTGACATTTAATTTGACGTTGAGTTTGACGTTGACTTTGACGTTTAGTTTGACGTTGAGTTTGACGTTGACTTTGACGTTGACTTTGACGTTTAATTTGACGTTGAGTTTGACGTTTAGTTTGACGTTGACTTTGACGTTGAGTTTGACGTTTAATTTCACGTTGACTTTGACGTAGACGTTGACGTTTAATTTGACATTTAATTTGACGTTGAGTTTGACGTTGAGTTTGACGTTTAGTTTGACGTTTAGTTTGACGTTGAGTTTGACGTTGAGTTTGACGTTGAATTTGATGTTTAGTTTGACGTTGAGTTTGACGTTGAGTTTGACGTTGAGTTTGACGTTTAGTTTGACGTTGAGTTTGACGTTGAGTTTGACGTTTAGTTTGACGTTGAGTTTGACGTTGACTTTGACGTTGAGTTTGACGTTGACTTTGACGTTGACTTTGACGTTGACTTTGACGTTTAATTTGACGTTGAGTTTGACGTTGACTTTGACGTTGACTTTGACGTTTAGTTTGACGTTGAGTTTGACGTTTAGTTTGACGTTGAATTTGACGTTGAGTTTGACGTTTAGTTTCACGTTGACTTTAACGTTGACTTTGACGTTGAGTTTCACGTTGACTTTGACGTTGACTTTGACGTTTAATTTGACGTTGAGTTTGACGTTGGGTTTGACGTTGAATTTGACGTTTAGTTTGACGTTGAGTTTGACGTTGAGTTTGACGTTGAGTTTGACGTTTAGTTTCACGTTGACTTTGACGTTGACTTTGACGTTGAGTTTCACGTTGACTTTGACGTTGACTTTGACGTTTAATTTGACGTTGAGTTTGACGTTGGGTTTGACGTTGAATTTGACGTTTAGTTTGACGTTTAGTTTGACGTTTAGTTTGACGTTGACTTTGACGTTTAATTTGACGTTGAGTTTGACGTTGAGTTTGACGTTGACTTTGACGTTGACTTTGACGTTTAATTTGACATTTAATTTGACGTTGAGTTTGACGTTGAGTTTGACGTTGAGTTTGACGTTGAGTTTGACGTTGACTTTGACGTTGAGTTTGACGTTGACTTTGACGTTGACTTTGACGTTTAATTTGACGTTGAGTTTGACGTTGGGTTTGACGTTGACTTTGACGTTGACTTTGACGTTTAATTTGACGTTGAGTTTGACGTTGGGTTTGACGTTGACTTTGACGTTTAATTTGACGTTGAGTTTGACGTTGGGTTTGACGTTGACTTTGACGTTTAGTTTGACGTTGAGTTTGACGTTGAGTTTGACGTTGAGTTTGACGTTGAGTTTGACGTTTAGTTTGACGTTGAGTTTGACGTTGAGTTTGACGTTTAGTTTGACGTTGAGTTTGACGTTGACTTTGACGTTGACTTTGACGTTTAATTTGACGTTTAGTTTGACGTTGAGTTTGACGTTTAGTTTGACGTTTAGTTTGACGTTGACTTTGACGTTTAATTTGACGTTGAGTTTGACGATGAGTTTGACGTTGACTTTGACGTTGACTTTGACGTTTAATTTGACATTTAATTTGAAGTTGAGTTTGACGTTGACTTTGACGTTTAGTTTGACGTTGAGTTTGACGTTGACTTTGACGTTGACTTTGACGTTTAATTTGACGTTGAGTTTGACGTTTAGTTTGACGTTGACTTTGACGTTGAGTTTGACGTTTAATTTCACGTTGACTTTGACGTTGACGTTGAGTTTGACGTTGACTTTGACGTTTAGTTTGACGTTGACTTTGACGTTGAGTTTGACGTTGAGTTTGACGTTGACTTTGACGTTGACTTTGACGTTTAATTTGACATTTAATTTGACGTTGAGTTTGACGTTGACTTTGACGTTTAGTTTGACGTTGAGTTTGACGTTGACTTTGACGTTGACTTTGACGTTTAATTTGACGTTGAGTTTGACGTTTAGTTTGACGTTGACTTTGACGTTGAGTTTGACGTTTAGTTTCACGTTGACTTTGACGTTGACGTTGAGTTTGACGTTGACTTTGACGTTTAGTTTGACGTTGACTTTGACGTTGAGTTTGACGTTGAGTTTGACGTTGAGTTTGACGTTGACTTTGACGTTGACTTTGACGTTGACTTTGACGTTGACTTTGACGTTGACTTTGACGTTTAATTTGACGTTGAGTTTGACGTTGACTTTGACGTTGACTTTGACGTGTAGTTTGACGTTGAGTTTGACGTTTAGTTTGACGTTGAATTTGACGTTGAGTTTGACGTTTAGTTTTACGTTGACGTTGACTTTGACGTTGAGTTTGACGTTGACTTTGACGTTGACTTTGACGTTTAATTTGACGTTGAGTTTGACGTTGGGTTTGACGTTGAATTTGATGTTTAGTTTGACGTTGAGTTTGACGTTGAGTTTGACGTTGAGTTTGACGTTTAGTTTGACGTTGAGTTTGACGTTGAGTTTGACGTTTAGTTTGACGTTGAGTTTGACGTTGACTTTGACGTTGACTTTGACGTTTAATTTGACGTTTAGTTTGACGTTGAGTTTGACGTTTAGTTTGACGTTGACTTTGACGTTGACTTTGACGTTTAATTTGACGTTGAGTTTGACGTTGACTTTGACGTTGACTTTGACGTTTAATTTGACATTTAATTTGACGTTGAGTTTGACGTTGACTTTGACGTTTAGTTTGACGTTGAGTTTGACGTTGACTTTGACGTTGACTTTGACGTTTAATTTGACGTTGAGTTTGACGTTGGGTTTGACGTTGACTTTGACGTTTAGTTTGACGTTGAGTTTGACGTTGAGTTTGACGTTGAGTTTGACGTTTAGTTTGACGTTGAGTTTGACGTTGAGTTTGACGTTGAGTTTGACGTTTAGTTTGACGTTGAGTTTGACGTTGACTTTGACGTTGACTTTGACGTTTAGTTTGACGTTGAGTTTGACGTTGAGTTTGACGTTTAGTTTGACGTTTAGTTTGACGTTGACTTTGACGTTTAATTTGACGTTGAGTTTGACGTTGAGTTTGACGTTGACTTTGACGTTGACTTTGACGTTTAATTTGACATTTAATTTGACGTTGAGTTTGACGTTGACTTTGACGTTTAGTTTGACGTTGAGTTTGACGTTGACTTTGACGTTGACTTTGACGTTTAATTTGACGTTGAGTTTGACGTTTAGTTTGACGTTGACTTTGACGTTGAGTTTGACGTTTAATTTCACGTTGACTTTGACGTAGACGTTGAGTTTGACGTTGACTTTGACGTTTAGTTTGACGTTGACTTTGACGTTGAGTTTGACGTTGAGTTTGACGTTGAGTTTGACGTTGACTTTGACGTTGACTTTGACGTTGACTTTGACGTTTAATTTGACGTTGAGTTTGACGTTGACTTTGACGTTGACTTTGACGTTTAGTTTGACGTTGAGTTTGACGTTTAGTTTGACGTTGAATTTGACGTTGAGTTTGACGTTTAGTTTCACGTTGACTTTAACGTTGACTTTGACGTTGAGTTTCACGTTGACTTTGACGTTGACTTTGACGTTTAATTTGACGTTGAGTTTGACGTTGGGTTTGACGTTGAGTTTGACGTTGACTTTGACGTTGAGTTTGACGTTGACTTTGACGTTGACTTTGACGTTTAATTTGACGTTGAGTTTGACGTTGGGTTTGACGTTGACTTTGACGTTGACTTTGACGTTTAATTTGACGTTGAGTTTGACGTTGGGTTTGACGTTGACTTTGACGTTTAATTTGACGTTGAGTTTGACGTTGGGTTTGACGTTGACTTTGACGTTTAGTTTGACGTTGAGTTTGACGTTGAGTTTGACGTTGAGTTTGACGTTGAGTTTGACGTTTAGTTTGACGTTGAGTTTGACGTTGAGTTTGACGTTTAGTTTGACGTTGAGTTTGACGTTGACTTTGACGTTGACTTTGACGTTTAATTTGACGTTTAGTTTGACGTTGAGTTTGACGTTTAGTTTGACGTTTAGTTTGACGTTGACTTTGACGTTTAATTTGACGTTGAGTTTGACGATGAGTTTGACGTTGACTTTGACGTTGACTTTGACGTTTAATTTGACATTTAATTTGAAGTTGAGTTTGACGTTGACTTTGACGTTTAGTTTGACGTTGAGTTTGACGTTGACTTTGACGTTGACTTTGACGTTTAATTTGACGTTGAGTTTGACGTTTAGTTTGACGTTGACTTTGACGTTGAGTTTGACGTTTAATTTCACGTTGACTTTGACGTTGACGTTGAGTTTGACGTTGACTTTGACGTTTAGTTTGACGTTGACTTTGACGTTGAGTTTGACGTTGAGTTTGACGTTGACTTTGACGTTGACTTTGACGTTTAATTTGACATTTAATTTGACGTTGAGTTTGACGTTGACTTTGACGTTTAGTTTGACGTTGAGTTTGACGTTGACTTTGACGTTGACTTTGACGTTTAATTTGACGTTGAGTTTGACGTTTAGTTTGACGTTGACTTTTACGTTGAGTTTGACGTTTAGTTTCACGTTGACTTTGACGTTGACGTTGAGTTTGACGTTGACTTTGACGTTTAGTTTGACGTTGACTTTGACGTTGAGTTTGACGTTGAGTTTGACGTTGAGTTTGACGTTGACTTTGACGTTGACTTTGACGTTGACTTTGACGTTGACTTTGACGTTGACTTTGACGTTTAATTTGACGTTGAGTTTGACGTTGACTTTGACGTTGACTTTGACGTTTAGTTTGACGTTGAGTTTGACGTTTAGTTTGACGTTGAATTTGACGTTGAGTTTGACGTTTAGTTTTACGTTGACGTTGACTTTGACGTTGAGTTTGACGTTGACTTTGACGTTGACTTTGACGTTTAATTTGACGTTGAGTTTGACGTTGGGTTTGACGTTGAATTTGATGTTTAGTTTGACGTTGAGTTTGACGTTGAGTTTGACGTTGAGTTTGACGTTTAGTTTGACGTTGAGTTTGACGTTGAGTTTGACGTTTAGTTTGACGTTGAGTTTGACGTTGACTTTGACGTTTAGTTTGACGTTGAGTTTGACGTTGACTTTGACGTTGACTTTGACGTTTAATTTGACGTTTAGTTTGACGTTGAGTTTGACGTTTAGTTTGACGTTGACTTTGACGTTGACTTTGACGTTTAATTTGACGTTGAGTTTGACGTTGACTTTGACGTTGACTTTGACGTTTAATTTGACATTTAATTTCACGTTGAGTTTGACGTTGACTTTGACGTTTAGTTTGACGTTGAGTTTGACGTTGACTTTGACGTTGACTTTGACGTTTAATTTGACGTTGAGTTTGACGTTGGGTTTGACGTTGACTTTGACGTTTAGTTTGACGTTGAGTTTGACGTTGAGTTTGACGTTGAGTTTGACGTTTAGTTTGACGTTGAGTTTGACGTTGAGTTTGACGTTGAGTTTGACGTTTAGTTTGACGTTGAGTTTGACGTTGACTTTGACGTTGACTTTGACGTTTAGTTTGACGTTGAGTTTGACGTTGAGTTTGACGTTTAGTTTGACGTTTAGTTTGACGTTGACTTTGACGTTTAATTTGACGTTGAGTTTGACGTTGAGTTTGACGTTGACTTTGACGTTGACTTTGACGTTTAATTTGACATTTAATTTGACGTTGAGTTTGACGTTGACTTTGACGTTTAGTTTGACGTTGAGTTTGACGTTGACTTTGACGTTGACTTTGACGTTTAATTTGACGTTGAGTTTGACGTTTAGTTTGACGTTGACTTTGACGTTGAGTTTGACGTTTAATTTCACGTTGACTTTGACGTAGACGTTGAGTTTGACGTTGACTTTGACGTTTAGTTTGACGTTGACTTTGACGTTGAGTTTGACGTTGAGTTTGACGTTGAGTTTGACGTTGACTTTGACGTTGACTTTGACGTTGACTTTGACGTTTAATTTGACGTTGAGTTTGACGTTGACTTTGACGTTGACTTTGACGTTTAGTTTGACGTTGAGTTTGACGTTTAGTTTGACGTTGAATTTGACGTTGAGTTTGACGTTTAGTTTCACGTTGACTTTAACGTTGACTTTGACGTTGAGTTTCACGTTGACTTTGACGTTGACTTTGACGTTTAATTTGACGTTGAGTTTGACGTTGGGTTTGACGTTGAATTTGACGTTTAGTTTGACGTTGAGTTTGACGTTGAGTTTGACGTTGAGTTTGACGTTTAGTTTCACGTTGACTTTGACGTTGACTTTGACGTTGAGTTTCACGTTGACTTTGACGTTGACTTTGACGTTTAATTTGACGTTGAGTTTGACGTTGGGTTTGACGTTGAATTTGACGTTTAGTTTGACGTTGAGTTTGACGTTGAGTTTGACGTTGAGTTTGACGTTGACTTTGACGTTGAGTTTGACGTTGACTTTGACGTTGACTTTGACGTTTAATTTGACGTTGAGTTTGACGTTGGGTTTGACGTTGACTTTGACGTTGACTTTGACGTTTAATTTGACGTTGAGTTTGACGTTGGGTTTGACGTTGACTTTGACGTTTAATTTGACGTTGAGTTTGACGTTGGGTTTGACGTTGACTTTGACGTTTAATTTGACATTTAATTTGACGTTGAGTTTGACGTTGACTTTGACGTTTAGTTTGACGTTGAGTTTGACGTTGACTTTGACGTTGACTTTGACGTTTAATTTGACGTTGAGTTTGACGTTTAGTTTGACGTTGACTTTGACGTTGAGTTTGACGTTTAGTTTCACGTTGACTTTGACGTTGACGTTGAGTTTGACGTTGACTTTGACGTTTAGTTTGACGTTGACTTTGACGTTGAGTTTGACGTTGAGTTTGACGTTGAGTTTGACGTTGACTTTGACGTTGACTTTGACGTTGACTTTGACGTTGACTTTGACGTTGACTTTGACGTTGACTTTGACGTTTAATTTGACGTTGAGTTTGACGTTGACTTTGACGTTGACTTTGACGTTTAGTTTGACGTTGAGTTTGACGTTTAGTTTGACGTTGAATTTGACGTTGAGTTTGACGTTTAGTTTTACGTTGACGTTGACTTTGACGTTGAGTTTGACGTTGACTTTGACGTTGACTTTGACGTTTAATTTGACGTTGAGTTTGACGTTGGGTTTGACGTTGAATTTGATGTTTAGTTTGACGTTGAGTTTGACGTTGAGTTTGACGTTGAGTTTGACGTTTAGTTTGACGTTGAGTTTGACGTTGAGTTTGACGTTTAGTTTGACGTTGAGTTTGACGTTGACTTTGACGTTTAGTTTGACGTTGAGTTTGACGTTGACTTTGACGTTGACTTTGACGTTTAATTTGACGTTTAGTTAGACGTTGAGTTTGACGTTTAGTTTGACGTTGACTTTGACGTTGACTTTGACGTTTAATTTGACGTTGAGTTTGACGTTGACTTTGACGTTGACTTTGACGTTTAATTTGACATTTAATTTGACGTTGAGTTTGACGTTGACTTTGACGTTTAGTTTGACGTTGAGTTTGACGTTGACTTTGACGTTGACTTTGACGTTTAATTTGACGTTGAGTTTGACGTTGGGTTTGACGTTGACTTTGACGTTTAGTTTGACGTTGAGTTTGACGTTGAGTTTGACGTTGAGTTTGACGTTTAGTTTGACGTTGAGTTTGACGTTGAGTTTGACGTTGAGTTTGACGTTTAGTTTGACGTTGAGTTTGACGTTGACTTTGACGTTGACTTTGACGTTTAGTTTGACGTTGAGTTTGACGTTGAGTTTGACGTTTAGTTTGACGTTTAGTTTGACGTTGACTTTGACGTTTAATTTGACGTTGAGTTTGACGTTGAGTTTGACGTTGACTTTGACGTTGACTTTGACGTTTAATTTGACATTTAATTTGACGTTGAGTTTGACGTTGACTTTGACGTTTAGTTTGACGTTGAGTTTGACGTTGACTTTGACGTTGACTTTGACGTTTAATTTGACGTTGAGTTTGACGTTTAGTTTGACGTTGACTTTGACGTTGAGTTTGACGTTTAATTTCACGTTGACTTTGACGTAGACGTTGACGTTTAATTTGACATTTAATTTGACGTTGAGTTTGACGTTGAGTTTGACGTTTAGTTTGACGTTTAGTTTGACGTTGAGTTTGACGTTGAGTTTGACGTTGAATTTGATGTTTAGTTTGACGTTGAGTTTGACGTTGAGTTTGACGTTGAGTTTGACGTTTAGTTTGACGTTGAGTTTGACGTTGAGTTTGACGTTTAGTTTGACGTTGAGTTTGACGTTGACTTTGACGTTGAGTTTGACGTTGAGTTTGACGTTGACTTTGACGTTGACTTTGACGTTGACTTTGACGTTTAATTTGACGTTGAGTTTGACGTTGACTTTGACGTTGACTTTGACGTTTAGTTTGACGTTGAGTTTGACGTTTAGTTTGACGTTGAATTTGACGTTGAGTTTGACGTTTAGTTTCACGTTGACTTTAACGTTGACTTTGACGTTGAGTTTCACGTTGACTTTGACGTTGACTTTGACGTTTAATTTGACGTTGAGTTTGACGTTGGGTTTGACGTTGAATTTGACGTTTAGTTTGACGTTGAGTTTGACGTTGAGTTTGACGTTGAGTTTGACGTTTAGTTTCACGTTGACTTTGACGTTGACTTTGACGTTGAGTTTCACGTTGACTTTGACGTTGACTTTGACGTTTAATTTGACGTTGAGTTTGACGTTGGGTTTGACGTTGAATTTGACGTTTAGTTTGACGTTTAGTTTGACGTTTAGTTTGACGTTGACTTTGACGTTTAATTTGACGTTGAGTTTGACGTTGAGTTTGACGTTGACTTTGACGTTGACTTTGACGTTTAATTTGACATTTAATTTGACGTTGAGTTTGACGTTGAGTTTGACGTTGAGTTTGACGTTGAGTTTGACGTTGACTTTGACGTTGAGTTTGACGTTGACTTTGACGTTGACTTTGACGTTTAATTTGACGTTGAGTTTGACGTTGGGTTTGACGTTGACTTTGACGTTGACTTTGACGTTTAATTTGACGTTGAGTTTGACGTTGGGTTTGACGTTGACTTTGACGTTTAATTTGACGTTGAGTTTGACGTTGGGTTTGACGTTGACTTTGACGTTTAGTTTGACGTTGAGTTTGACGTTGAGTTTGACGTTGAGTTTGACGTTGAGTTTGACGTTTAGTTTGACGTTGAGTTTGACGTTGAGTTTGACGTTTAGTTTGACGTTGAGTTTGACGTTGACTTTGACGTTGACTTTGACGTTTAATTTGACGTTTAGTTTGACGTTGAGTTTGACGTTTAGTTTGACGTTTAGTTTGACGTTGACTTTGACGTTTAATTTGACGTTGAGTTTGACGATGAGTTTGACGTTGACTTTGACGTTGACTTTGACGTTTAATTTGACATTTAATTTGAAGTTGAGTTTGACGTTGACTTTGACGTTTAGTTTGACGTTGAGTTTGACGTTGACTTTGACGTTGACTTTGACGTTTAATTTGACGTTGAGTTTGACGTTTAGTTTGACGTTGACTTTGACGTTGAGTTTGACGTTTAATTTCACGTTGACTTTGACGTTGACGTTGAGTTTGACGTTGACTTTGACGTTTAGTTTGACGTTGACTTTGACGTTGAGTTTGACGTTGAGTTTGACGTTGACTTTGACGTTGACTTTGACGTTTAATTTGACATTTAATTTGACGTTGAGTTTGACGTTGACTTTGACGTTTAGTTTGACGTTGAGTTTGACGTTGACTTTGACGTTGACTTTGACGTTTAATTTGACGTTGAGTTTGACGTTTAGTTTGACGTTGACTTTGACGTTGAGTTTGACGTTTAGTTTCACGTTGACTTTGACGTTGACGTTGAGTTTGACGTTGACTTTGACGTTTAGTTTGACGTTGACTTTGACGTTGAGTTTGACGTTGAGTTTGACGTTGAGTTTGACGTTGACTTTGACGTTGACTTTGACGTTGACTTTGACGTTGACTTTGACGTTGACTTTGACGTTTAATTTGACGTTGAGTTTGACGTTGACTTTGACGTTGACTTTGACGTGTAGTTTGACGTTGAGTTTGACGTTTAGTTTGACGTTGAATTTGACGTTGAGTTTGACGTTTAGTTTTACGTTGACGTTGACTTTGACGTTGAGTTTGACGTTGACTTTGACGTTGACTTTGACGTTTAATTTGACGTTGAGTTTGACGTTGGGTTTGACGTTGAATTTGATGTTTAGTTTGACGTTGAGTTTGACGTTGAGTTTGACGTTGAGTTTGACGTTTAGTTTGACGTTGAGTTTGACGTTGAGTTTGACGTTTAGTTTGACGTTGAGTTTGACGTTGACTTTGACGTTGACTTTGACGTTTAATTTGACGTTTAGTTTGACGTTGAGTTTGACGTTTAGTTTGACGTTGACTTTGACGTTGACTTTGACGTTTAATTTGACGTTGAGTTTGACGTTTAGTTTGACGTTGAGTTTGACGTTGACTTTGACGTTGACTTTGACGTTTAATTTGACGTTTAGTTTGACGTTGAGTTTGACGTTTAGTTTGACGTTTAGTTTGACGTTGACTTTGACGTTTAATTTGACGTTGAGTTTGACGATGAGTTTGACGTTGACTTTGACGTTTAGTTTGACGTTGAGTTTGACGTTGAGTTTGACGTTGAGTTTGACGTTTAGTTTGACGTTGAGTTTGACGTTGAGTTTGACGTTGAGTTTGACGTTTAGTTTGACGTTGAGTTTGACGTTGACTTTGACGTTGACTTTGACGTTTAGTTTGACGTTGAGTTTGACGTTGAGTTTGACGTTTAGTTTGACGTTTAGTTTGACGTTGACTTTGACGTTTAATTTGACGTTAAGTTTGACGTTGAGTTTGACGTTGACTTTGACGTTGACTTTGACGTTTAATTTGACATTTAATTTGACGTTGAGTTTGACGTTGACTTTGACGTTTAGTTTGACGTTGAGTTTGACGTTGACTTTGACGTTGACTTTGACGTTTAATTTGACGTTGAGTTTGACGTTTAGTTTGACGTTGACTTTGACGTTGAGTTTGACGTTTAATTTCACGTTGACTTTGACGTAGACGTTGAGTTTGACGTTGACTTTGACGTTTAGTTTGACGTTGACTTTGACGTTGAGTTTGACGTTGAGTTTGACGTTGAGTTTGACGTTGAGTTTGACGTTGACTTTGACGTTGACTTTGACGTTGACTTTGACGTTTAATTTGACGTTGAGTTTGACGTTGACTTTGACGTTGACTTTGACGTTTAGTTTGACGTTGAGTTTGACGTTTAGTTTGACGTTGAATTTGACGTTGAGTTTGACGTTTAGTTTCACGTTGACTTTAACGTTGACTTTGACGTTGAGTTTCACGTTGACTTTGACGTTGACTTTGACGTTTAATTTGACGTTGAGTTTGACGTTGGGTTTGACGTTGAATTTGACGTTTAGTTTGACGTTGAGTTTGACGTTGAGTTTGACGTTGAGTTTGACGTTTAGTTTCACGTTGACTTTGACGTTGACTTTGACGTTGAGTTTCACGTTGACTTTGACGTTGACTTTGACGTTGACTTTGACGTTTAATTTGACGTTGAGTTTGACGTTGGGTTTGACGTTGAATTTGACGTTTAGTTTGACGTTGAGTTTGACGTTGAGTTTGACGTTGAGTTTGACGTTGACTTTGACGTTGAGTTTGACGTTGACTTTGACGTTGACTTTGACGTTTAATTTGACGTTGAGTTTGACGTTGGGTTTGACGTTGACTTTGACGTTGACTTTGACGTTTAATTTGACGTTGAGTTTGACGTTGGGTTTGACGTTGACTTTGACGTTTAATTTGACGTTGAGTTTGACGTTGGGTTTGACGTTGACTTTGACGTTTAGTTTGACGTTGAGTTTGACGTTGAGTTTGACGTTGAGTTTGACGTTGAGTTTGACGTTTAGTTTGACGTTGAGTTTGACGTTGAGTTTGACGTTTAGTTTGACGTTGAGTTTGACGTTGACTTTGACGTTGACTTTGACGTTTAATTTGACGTTTAGTTTGACGTTGAGTTTGACGTTTAGTTTGACGTTTAGTTTGACGTTGACTTTGACGTTTAATTTGACGTTGAGTTTGACGTTGAGTTTGACGTTGACTTTGACGTTGACTTTGACGTTTAATTTGACATTTAATTTGAAGTTGAGTTTGACGTTGACTTTGACGTTTAGTTTGACGTTGAGTTTGACGTTGACTTTGACGTTGACTTTGACGTTTAATTTGACGTTGAGTTTGACGTTTAGTTTGACGTTGACTTTGACGTTGAGTTTGACGTTTAATTTCACGTTGACTTTGACGTTGACGTTGAGTTTGACGTTGACTTTGACGTTTAGTTTGACGTTGACTTTGACGTTGAGTTTGACGTTGAGTTTGACGTTGACTTTGACGTTGACTTTGACGTTTAATTTGACGTTGAGTTTGACGTTGACTTTGACGTTGACTTTGACGTTTAGTTTGACGTTGAGTTTGACGTTTAGTTTGACGTTGAATTTGACGTTGAGTTTGACGTTTAGTTTCACGTTGACTTTAACGTTGACTTTGACGTTGAGTTTCACGTTGACTTTAACGTTGACTTTGACGTTTAATTTGACGTTGAGTTTGACGTTGGGTTTGACGTTGAATTTGACGTTTAGTTTGACGTTGAGTTTGACGTTGAGTTTGACGTTGAGTTTGACGTTTAGTTTCACGTTGACTTTGACGTTGACTTTGACGTTGAGTTTCACGTTGACTTTGACGTTTAATTTGACGTTGAGTTTGACGTTGGGTTTGACGTTGAATTTGACGTTTAGTTTGACGTTGAGTTTGACGTTGAGTTTGACGTTGAGTTTGACGTTGAGTTTGACGTTGACTTTGACGTTGAGTTTGACGTTGACTTTGACGTTGACTTTGACGTTTAATTTGACGTTGAGTTTGACGTTGGGTTTGACGTTGACTTTGACGTTGAGTTTGACGTTGACTTTGACGTTTAATTTGACGTTGAGTTTGACGTTGGGTTTGATCGTCACACTTATGAATCGTCAAAAAAAACAAAAACTTATAAAAAAATGACTACTAAAACACACACTTTGGTAATTGTCAAAATATTTCGTCACAATCAGCTGTTTGATGTCGGCCATATTCATAACGAAGTTTAAGTAGGGTCCGGACCTCTAGAACATTATTTTTTTTCGAGTGATGTGCTAACCGCCCATGGGCACCTAAGGGCTAAGCTTTATAGAACAGTTTTGCGCTAAAATGCGTTTACGAATATAAATTTTTGACAATCCCAATTAAACTGTGCTATAACTTTTAATTAATAATACCGAAAATTAAGTTTACGAATAAGCTAGATTTAAATAGATTACGATTAATGTCAGAAAACTTAAAAAATAAATAAAAAGATTTGGTCGCTGTGGCAATTTCCTCGCTGTGTCGTATACGCTGAGCGAGAAAAGCACCAGCTCTTGTTTCACCTACTTGATTCCTCAATAAGCGACTTGTGCCCCAAGGTCCATGTCCCCAAAGTTAACAATATCAAAGTTGGCGGAATGACTTTAGTACTTTGACCTTTTTTCTGCCTGAAAATCCGATTCTAACCGAATACCGGATTCGTTAAGGCCGAAGTTCGGTTGTGCCGAATGTAAAACGAAGTTCGGCATTCCTACCATTAACAATACGGTAACATGTGTGTCAATGCGACCTCAGAGATCACCTTTCACTTGTAATTTTGTGGCCAACTCGAGGTTTTAATGTTTTATTGTGTAATTTATAACGTCCTAGTTGGTGGCAGAATCAATACTGATTTGATATTGATTTAGTCAATGCTAAAACAGATATCGGTTAGCGTTTTTGGGATTCATAAGGTGATTATTGATTTAAAAAGTAGAGGGGGGTGAAAGAGTGGGGGGTGACATCAAAACACCTTTTTTATTAAATGTTCTTGACACTTGCATCTTATATATTTTTACCAAAAAGTGATTTTTATATCTCATGTGTCGTGTTCTTTTTAACTGTTAAAAATCACTTCTGGTCATTGATATACTCTGTGGCATAGTAATTAATATCTATCTATATATATATATAGTCTATGTCATAATCGAAGGATATTTTTTTTTAAATTGGTTTTATTTAGGTTTTTTTTTAAATTTGCCTTATATTTATAGATATATACTCTTGTAATGTTTATGTATAGTTTTAATGGTATCTGTTAGCTTAACACTATACGTATAGATTCTGGTATGTATGATAAACTATTGTAACGATATAACGGAATGTATATTCAGTCTATAACGATTAAGAATCAGAGAATTCTTAGAGAAGACGTAAAATAATCTGAAATTTAATCAGGGGTACGTAAAAAGTGCAAGAATAGTATGTTTTTAGTTTTGCAAGATAAGATTTGAAAAAAAATATTATGATATATAGATACTACATGTAATATGACTTGCTTATATTTCCATGTCATATATCACTCACACGTACGTGTATTGTTATATAAATTATATTAAATAGGGAGTATTTATATGTAACATTGTATAATTATATATTATGCTTAATTATCGTGTTGTGAGGATTTTAATGACAAATGTATTGTTATCATTTGTAGCAAATTGTTTTGCATACAAATGTGGTTAGCTTAAATTTTGCCCTAAAATAAAAATTTAAGAAGTTATAAGCTAAAAAGTATGTTTTTTTCTATGCAAACAATTATTTAATACACAAAACACAAGATACATTAAATTAAGTAAAACAGGGAAAACGAGCTAAGTTAAATCCAATAATATAAATAACTCAATATAAGTCACAAAATTCTTTCGAAGGAGAGATTTTAATATGTTTATTTTATTGGTGCTTTGTTCTGTTTACTGAGGAAATCAGCGGACAATGCGGACTTTAAAGGTAACTCTTTCAAGCTAACATGCAGATAATAGAAAAAATATAATTCAATTATTTCTACAGAACACACTTGTTATTGTGAATAATTATATAACTGGAACACTGTAATAATAAGTAATGTTTTATTATGTATTGCGTCAGAGGTCAGAGGTATCATGAAACTAGGGACGCATATCTAGTAACTATTTTATAACACTAATCAATCGTTCATGTACCAAGCCGAACTTTTTTGCCGGGAACCGAACCTACTGAATGTGTATGTTTTTAAACTGTGGAGATAAATAATATACATGCGTTGTGATTGTGAAAACCTATGCGCGATGAGCGCTATACAACGGTATTAAAAACAAGTTGAGCTGACGCGGCTCTCGTGCGATGCCACACCATCGCTAACGACCAATCAGCGTCGAGATGTCCACGCGAGTGGCTTGTGATTTGAATTTCGAATCGAGTTTAATGCTTTTTTTTCTCGTTGCCAGCTCGCGAACGCGCGAATTGGCGGGGATATTTAAATTGTGAATTATGTGTGATTTGTTTGAATTTAGAATTTAAAATTGTAACCACAGATAAGCACGCCAATGATTATAGTTTTTTTCGTTTCGGTAATTCGAATTTGGAATTACGTTTTAAAACTATTAAACCTTTTTGTTTAAATTTCCAAGGTACTATACCTAATCTGTGTTTAACTATTTGAATTAGGAATATCACACCTCAAGACAAACAAGCGAATGGCCATTTGAATATGTCTATATGAGATTAACATCTAATCTAATATATAAAATTCTCCTGTCACAGTTTTCGTTCCTTTACTCCTCCGAAACGGGTTGACCGATTCTCCTGAAATTTTTTGAGGTGTCTGAGAATCGGCCACATTTAAAAAAAAAAAATTTGCAAAGTGACGTTTGTCGGGATCAGCTAGTTATGAAATAAATATGACCGGACTATTTAAATTTAAGCATTACGTGTGTTTTTTTCTTCGATAAAATCGTACACGAACGAAGATGTCAGATTATGTCACTTGTTAGTCTAAAAAATCGATTGTCAGCTAAATGACGCTATTTTATGTAAATTATTTTATTGTTAATATAATCACGAAACATTTTTACCAAGAAAATATCTCAGCCAAGGTGGTCACGCTTTGGTCATCAAGTTAATTTTAAGCAAATCATAATTATTAATGAGATTTTTACGCCTCGGGTGGCAGTGAAGGTTCCATATAAATTAAAAGTATCATTATTCGCAGTTCGTAACATTCTATATTCAAATTTATAAATTTTTGACATATATATTGTGTATGTGATATTGGATCTGTGAACCCCGATTTTTCCCGCCATTACGCGATCGCCTTTTAAAGAGTTTAAAATATTTTATTTCAACAATTAGTTCGAACCAGTTTCAACCATGTTTTATAGGAGAATGTTTATTTATTGTGTGTGTTGCCTCTGTTTAATAAAAAAAACACTACTACAGCAACGAAAAGGATTTATTCAAATTAAATAATGTTTGTAAGAAATTACTGTTGCTAATAATATTTATGGACTTTTTTTTGGTTTGCAATAATGAAAATTATTATTATTTAACTTAATGTGCGGCTATTAATTTATCTTTTCCACATAAAAACGTATCGGTTGTGTACCTACGTTAGTAAATTTTCTTATTCCGGGTTCCAAAATGGACTTAAAAACAAACTCTGGTTAACTAACTGATCTCTCTGATAACTGATATCTGAATCTGATCATTGTGTTACAAATGTAATGTCCTTATCACAAGGGTGATTCTCAAGGTTTTTTTATCGTTCTAATAGTCCATTTAATAATAGGTCTTGTTCATACATTTTTCCTAAAGGTTTAGGATTTGTATTGTCTTAAGGTACGGCCTCGTGGATGCCGTTTTAAATTTCCGGCTACTGAATTGTATGGGGGACTTTGCGGGACATTTAAAATGGGATCACGACCGTCGACGGGCATGCATGTGGCCGTACCCTTAGAGTCATTGCAAATCCTGTCTTGTCAGCCTGAGTATCCACTGAGTGGGTGTATTGATAACTATTTTTTTTAAATGTTATCCTACTTAAGACTAAGTAATTATAAATAAATAAAAAAAATCCTCATTCATATAGGGTACACGTATGAATCGTCAAAGAACTAAATGTTTTGAAAAAAATTACTTTGCTTCAGAATCTATATTAAATAAAAACAATAAAATATGTTTTAACTCCCGCCCGACATTCCGGGTCCGACAGCCGTCCAGTGCGGTTGTGTTGCGCAGTTGCTCCCGCTACCTGACTTGTCGAGTGGCGTGTTCAATTGTTCAGTGCTAAAGCGCTGGGTGGTTATCAACTCTGAATTTTTATTCTAGCCCGACGCAAGCTGCACCGAGGTCTCCCCGTCTGCCAGGTTCCTGGCGTTCGAGCGGCATCCGAGCAGCAGTGAAGGACTGCAGTTTATGATTAACGCGGGTTTACCTGCGGTCGATTTTCCAACCACCTAACGGTGCCAAACGGTTGGGATCGATTAACGCTTAGGCGGGAGTGTTGTTCGAGGGCAGCACCCGTGCCTTTTTCAAGGCGCGTTAACCTCGCCTGCTTCCATCAAGTCCCTGTGTGTGGGCGGAGCCTCTCAGTAGGCATTGCCACGGGGCGTAGGTACTCCAACTGCGCTCTAGCCACCGTCTGCACGCACAGGGTCCACTGTTGGACGGGTCCCAGTCGCACATCCGTGGGGGTTCAGCCATCACGACCCCCCCACGGGCTGGTTAGGTCAGCGACACAAAAAGTCTCGTCCGCTATCACCAGCGAAGACTTTACACCTAGGGAATACATAGCTTAGGTACTCACACGTAGGTTTAGGTACACACTGCCAAGCTGCGGGCCTTAAGCTTCGCAGATGGCGGACACCGAACGCCCTCCCGATTACGACTATGCAGCGGAAGACGACAGTGAGGTAGAAGACCTCAACGCCGAGCTCGCGCGGCACTACAGGCGGTTCTACGTCTTCGTGCAGCGACGACACCCGGCGACTGTCCGCCTTTGGAACAGCCGGTCTCCCCCGGGATCACGGTCGCCGTCTCCCCCGCGTTCCCCGACCCCAGAGCCAGAACCTATGCAGCTCGGACCTGCATACGCTTCCGCGCAAGCACTCCTCGCGCGCGACGCCCTCCCCCCGGCCCCCGCGCAGGCCTCGCGCAATAATCTTGAATTGTTGGTCCCCGCGAAGACCCAAATAACCGAACCCTCTGCGGCCTCCGCGCAGGCCCCGTGCCCTTCAATCCCCGAAATTCCCTCCGGCAGGGAATCGCGTAAATCTAAAAGAACTCTCGACAGTGACGACGACCAATCAGAGGCCGGGCGCTCAGTCGCCATGTCATGTCAGTCCGCAGCGTCTTCAGACACTGACTCCGATTCCGACGGTTTCAAGACCGTACAAAACCGAAAAAACAAGAAGAGGCGTGCTCCCAACACCCCTCTCGACCCTCCTCCTAAACGGAACACGCACCCAGCTTCCCAGCAGGCTGCGGGTTCGAACACCGCGCCATCTCCCGCCCCGTATCCCAAGCCCGCGACACAAGATCGCATTAAAGCCCCTCCCCCAGTTTACGTCAGGGACAAAAGCATTTGGCCCTCTCTGTCCGCCTTGATGGACAAAAAGTCCATGACATACAAGGCGAAAACACTGCGCGACAACATCTGCGTGCAAGTGTACGACCCCGCCCACCACCGTTTTTTAACCTCGTACCTTCGCTCAGAAGGCATAGGAGGCCACACGTTCCTTCTTCCCGAGGAACGAGTCCTTAGAGTCGTGATCCGAGGCATCCCCAAGGAGATCGACTCTTCTACCGTTCAATCGGATCTATTAAATCAGGGATACCCCGTGAAAGAGGTATTCCGTATGTTACACCGCAGCTCAAAGCAGGAATACGACATGGTTCTTGTCGTCCTAGAGCTTTCAGCGCGCGGCAAAAAGATTTTCAACCTCAGTGAGTGTTGTAAACTCTCTGGGCTCAAGGTGGAAACACCTATCAAGCACTCATACACCAGACAGTGTCACCGCTGTCAGTTGTACGGGCACGCGGCGCGTAATTGTTTTGCGCGTGCGCGTTGCGTTAAGTGCCTAGGTGATCACGGGACCGCCGACTGCACACGGACACTGCCATGCGCCGAGCCGCCTTCCTGCGTGCTTTGCGGGCAACAGGGCCACCCCGCGAGTTATCGCGGCTGCCCTAGGGCCCCCAAGACGAGCGGAAAGGGAAGCAAGCGCGTGCCAAGGTCCGGTGCAGAGAAGCGTCCTCCCGCGCCCCCCAAGGAAACTTACGTCCCAGCCCCCCCTCCCACTATCAACCCGTGGAAAGCTCCACAAAATTCGGCGGAAGTGCCTCCCACTAACCCGCCATTGCCGGCGGAGCCCATAAAACCTATTCCATCCCTTATGAGTATCCCAATAAGGAAACCCGGCCCTCAGATGCCCCTCCCCCCCGCCACTGCGACGACGCTTACGGCTCACGCCAGCGAAGTCCGCAGTGCGGTGCACCTAGCCCTCAGTGTCATAGACGCTGTAGACATCGACGCCCTGCTAGCGTTTAAACACTCATACAGTGCAGCTGACAGTGTTGACGCGAAGCTAGGTATAATAATAGAAAACGCCGGACTCCTTAGTGCAGTCCGGAAGTTTGCTAGGCCATCGTAAGGCCTAGTCGCGACATAATTACACAGGTACGCCACGCCTTAAACCGATCCGGATGATCACATCACATTAGCTAGATACAGATTTGCGCCGCCCGCGCGGCTAATTCCAATTAGAAATGTAGGTTTTAAAAACCGCCTTCGCCGGCGAAGGCGGAGTCCCTGTTCAGCTTCGCTCACACTTTGTGAGTTCCAGATAAGGCCCTTCAGGTCAGTCCCCAGCCCTGACGGCCCAAGCCGAGGTTCGAGTCTCACAGGAGACGCCCTTGTGCTAGTCAAGGCATTTTATTTAGTTTTAAGTCTCGGCCGAGCTCCCGCTCGCCAACCAGCCCTTTGCTGAGCTGTAAAGGCCTCACGGCCAACAGCGAGATCCCCCTCCAAAAAAAAAAAAAAAAAAAATATGTTTTAACTAAATCAAATGTTTAATTTACGACTAAAATAACATATTTAGATAACAAATAACAATTAAACTGAACATTCTTAATATTAACCAAATTCTTCATCAAAAAAATAATAAAAAAATTAAATATGTTTATAAATTTGATTTGTTGCAGAACGACCCTATGACGCATTTCGATTGCTTCGCATAAGTTTTTTTTTTGTAATTCACAATGTCTTCGAAGGCCATTTACGAAGTACAGGGAAAGGATCTGATCAACAGGTAATTAATTGGTGTGTGTGGGGTGTGGATTTGTCTTGACATAGATTTATGGTACAGAATAGATGTCGCCTCGCGATGCACTCGGCAATTTGTCGCATGTATAAGTTAATATCTCTTTAGTAAGATACATGGCACCATTTTAAGCAACTTAAATCTAGACTTTAAGCGTCCAATTTGAGATGTGGCAAGAAACTCCCAGTACTCTTTGAAGCAGATGCTGGAGCATATTCATTCCTAAACTTTATCATCGTCAAAATAATCAGATCTAATTTATAAAAAAGCTTGTTTTTAACAACTTTTTTAAACTTTCTTACTGACAGAGTCAACAAATCGTTTGGGACTTTGTAACAGAGGCGTACTCCTTTAAAAGAGCTAAGCATTCATTTAAATTCAATTTTTGTACTATTAAATATTGAGGTTTTAACAATAAAATTGTGTTTTTTTGTATACGCATGCTCTCTCCTCATATTAAGGGTTGCCTGGATGCGACGCCGTCCGTTGCTCTAAATATTTGTTGGACTATTTAAAGTCGTTTACTGATATCTTTCTATTGAATAGTCGCTTTAAGTGTGTAAAACATGGTATGGGAAATATAAAACGGTGGGTACTTTCAATTCTCCAGGCATATACCAGCTGGCACAGCGCTGGTGCCATGTTGGTACGCTGTCTTCGAGCAGGGCACAATTTGGGAGGATGAACTCGGAAGGAATCCGTGGCTTAGCAAAGAAGTGAGTTTTTTTTTGTTAAAATTCAAACGGTTACCCCGTTTGAATTTTTTATTGACTACCAAACTGACTAATCGGTTTTAGCGACTATAATTAAATATATTATTATTTTTAAGATACTTAAACTAACTATAGTACAATTTTATGGCGTTATACGGAGATAACAAACTCAGAACGGAATACAAGCTAAACAAAACAAAGCCATTTTGACGCTTAAGAGAGTTTGTCGTCAAATAGATTGACGTTAAATGGAGTTTACACTGTAACGGAGAAAATAAAGAGATTACCTTCGCGTCTTTTTCGTTAGTTAAGAAAAGCATACATAATTAAAATAGTACATTCATACAGACATACACCACACTAAGATGTAATAGTATATTCTTAATATGTTCCAAAAAGATATGACACATATATAAAAAAAAACATACAGCATTGACGCGCACACTGTTATCCCGTGATCAAATCCCGTGCGTGTGTATATGTGTGTGTATGTGTTTGATCACCACACCGCACTTCCAGCAACTCGTTGTCAAGCCCGACCAGTTGATCAAGCGTCGTGGCAAATTGGGTCTCGTCGGCGTGAACAAGAATGCGGCTGAAGTGCGCAAATGGATCAGCGAACATTGCGGCAAGGAGCAGCAGGTCGGCGCCGCCGTCGGGAAACTGCGTCGCTTTGTCGTCGAGCCCTTCGTTAAACATACACCGGTGAGTTTACGTTACGCGCTACAGCACATGGGTCCCGGGCCTTGGGGTCTTGGGCCGGGGGCCGGGGTTAATTCGTATAGCTTCCTTTGATGTAACTCGGGAAGTTTTTACAGCTTTACCCTAAAGAGTGTGCCATTTCTTAAAAGGCCGGCCGCGCATTCACTAGATCCCTGCAACGTCTATTGTCGGCGACTTCTCCTTTGGCACTGTATATCCTGCTCGTTTACCTCCTCGTCTGTGTTAAAATCCTTCCTTTTTCTTACCCTTATCCTGTCCTTCTCTTCCCATTTTTTCTCCTTTCCAAAAGGCTCCGTAAATCCCGGCATCACACCAGCAACCCTCTTGGCGCTATTTCGTATGGTTGCAGCATTTCTATAGAAACTTGTATTTTTCTGTATACGATTCGATATTTCAGAGCGAAGAGATGTACCTCTGCATCCAATCCGGCCGTAGATCGGACACCATCATGTTCCATCATCAGGGCGGTGTGGATGTTGGCGATGTTGATGCACTGGCCATCAGATTTGAAGTGAGAGTTCCATTATTAATGATGATCATATGATTTTTATTTTATAAACAGGCTCAAACATTAATTATAAAAGTCAGCGGAACGCTTAAGAATAACAACAATAGTTAGAAGAATATGACATTAAAAATTTCAAGTTTAATTTTTGGAAGTTCGTGATATTCGTGACGTAACTACTGAACCGATTTCGATGTAATTTTGTATGGACATAGGGTTGAGAGGTATAAAATTTCCACCAGAACTCCGTGTTTTAAAGGTTGAGATTTTCCAAAATCCTTTTGTATTTAAACCACGCGGACGAAGTCGCGGGAAAAAGCTACTAGTATTTAACATAACCCAAACGGATCTATCGGAGAAAAATTAGGTGTTATAACACCCTGGGAAGATTTAATCCCCCCCTTAAATTTTCCCTGGATAATAATACGTAAGGAATAATTTATCTTTCAGGTCCCCGTGGACACATTCCCGACTGGGGAGGAAATCGATCGGGTTCTGATGAAGAATGTTCAGTCGCCGGCTGTCAAACGGTAAGGTTTGACTGCTCGAATGTGTCGTTGGCCTATTTAAAATGGGGCTAGCGTCTAATATGTACAAACAAATGTGTTAAGTTAAAATGGTCTCATGGCGTCCAATCTAAGACCCACTTAATTCTAGACCTGTATATCTTTATATGTGATCCGCCCTATAGGTAACATACTTTGTCATAGTATATATTATATCGGCGCAACTACAACAATTAGTATTAAATTAACTGTAATAATTAAATTCTAATTGTTTAAAAACATAAGTTGGACACTTTCATGTTTATTATTTTATTTGTTAAACCAGCTTATTCCAAAAAGCTTACACAACAAAAATGGATCAACAACAAAGCCAAAACAAGGTCAAAACATACAATCGAAAATAGACAACAACAAAAAAAACACGAACAGAAATAAAATTGAATAAAAATATATATATACAAAGAACAAGTGCAGTATATTATGTAAAGAATGAGAATAGAAGTGTGTTTATTACGCTGTGAAATGTCATCGTTATTATTTCGATACGTGGTCTGTGAAATAAACACAAGTGCGGACTTGTCTGCATCATAATAGATGGATGCATTGTGACTCCACTACGGCTAATTGTGAAAATGAAACCTGGCAAATATCAGCGAAGTGTTGTTTTTACGAGTGGTGATGAATTACGAAAACCCTACGGAGACTCTTCTCATTTCAGTATCCTAACCACATTCATACTATCGCTGTACCGCGTGTTCGTCGACCTCTGCTTCACGTATATGGAGATCAACCCGATAGTTGTCACCAACGAGAGGATATACCTGTTGGACTTCATGTGCGCCAAGAACTGGGGTGACGTCACGTTCCCCCCACCATTTGGGAGGGATGCCTACCCGGAGGAGGCGCACATCGCCGATCTGGACGCGAAGAGTGGGGCCAGTTTGAAGGTTTGTTTTTGATAGTCATTTTTCAGGGCCAAAATACATACAAATACTATTTACTTAGATTTTTATACAAGAGCGATACAAAACAAGTCCGCTCGTCACAAGCTCTCGATAGTGAATGAACGCTCTTTTTTTTTTTTTTTGAGTGGGATTCGCTGTTGGCCGTGAGGCCTTTACAGCTCAGCAAAGGGCTGGTTGGTGAGCGGGAGCTCGGCCGAGACTTAAAACTAAATAAAATGCCTTGACTAGCACAAGGGCGTCTCCTGTGAGACTCGAACCTCGGCTTGGGCCGTCAGGGCTGGGGACTGACCTGAAGGGCCTTATCTGGAACTCACAAAGTGTGAGCGAAGCTGAACAGGGACTCCGCCTTCGCCGGCGAAGGTGGTTTTTAAAACCTACATTTCTAATTGGAATTAGCCGCGCGGGCGGCGCAAATCTGTATCGAGCTAATGTGATGTGATCATCCGGATCGGTTTGAAAAATTAAACTTAATTAAACTAAATATTCTTCAAGTGTATCCTGCTGGAGATCGAACCCGGTACCCTCAATTCGGAAGTCTGGTATAATTGGTTTTTTAATATTCCAGTTGACTGTTCTGAACAAATCTGGTCGCATATGGACCATGGTGGCCGGTGGTGGCGCGTCTGTTGTCTATACGGACACGGTGTGCGCGCTGGGCGGTGCCGCCGAGTTGGCCAATTACGGTGAATACTCTGGTGCCCCAACGGAGAGTCAGACAGCTGACTACGCGAAGACAATATTCAGTTTGATGTGCAGGGACAAGCATCCGAATGGCAAGGTAATGTTTGCCTGTATTTTGACTGCTATCAACAGGCATTGTTTTCTATTTCAAGAAATGCCTATTTTACTATAAATAGTATTAGTTTAAGTAACTGGCGCCATCTAGAAAAGCTTTAAGTGCCCCCTCCCCCCCTTGGTAGTAAGAGAAGAGGAAGGAAATGAGAACTGGTAATGTCACCGCTTGGAACACGAGTACAAAAGAATAAATGCTTTGTCACGTAACGCAAGTGTTGCTGGACGTGCCTGTAAATTTACAGCCCCTTTAGATACAGCCTATTTTGCATTCGTTGACTAGCCATACATAAATTTACTGCCTTATGGTACAAAATCTCCGCATTGTCTTTGACCGGCCATAAACAATTTGCAGGTGTTGATTATCGGCGGTGGCATCGCAAACTTCACGAACGTGGCCGACACCTTCCGAGGCATCATCACAGCGATCGAGACGTACAAGGATGCGCTGATACAATACAACATTACATTATTCGTGAGACGTGGTGGACCCAACTATCAGGAGGGACTTAGGTATTCATTTTTTAATTTTATTTCTTTTCAAAGTCAAAGTCAAACAGTCTTATTCATAAAAAGTTATAGCACACTTTAAGTAGAACAAAATTGTATTCGTAAACACATTTTAGCACAAAACAATTCTATAAAGTTATACAGACCCGGAGTCTAGTTTAACAGTGTTATAATTATGGCCGACATCGAACAGCTGATTGTGACGAAGGTCTAAAACAAACCGGATCGAAGGACCATTTGTCTAAGGTTGAATATCGATGTAATAATTATAGATGTCGATACAACTCTGTCGATGTCTCATTATAGTGTACATTTGATATAATAATATGAGACGATAGAGCTTAGAAGAGTAATATATAAAAAAAAGTAAAAACTTACGTGTTTTCATTGCTTTCCTGCCAATTGTATGATTTAAGCAAAAGATAATAATTATATTTAAATAAAGTAATATAAAATAGAGTTAATTGATTTTTAATATTTTCAGACAAATGCGTGAAGTTGGTCATCGTCTGCGTATACCCATGTATGTGTTTGGGCCGGAGGCAAACATGACGACCATCGTCGGTTTGGCCCTGGGCCAAGGGCCCATCCCGCCTGACCATCAGTTGGATTACGCACCCAAGCAATTACCTAAACCCCAACCGGCTGTAAGTAATATTTTAATTCTATAGATATTTGTTTTTTTAACCTAAGTTCTAGAACTACAAAGCTTGTAAAAAATAGTAATAAAAACTTAAACTAATTATGTACCACTGTGCGGTTCGAAGGACCAAACAGCTAAAGATCAATGTATAGGGACTTTCGAGTCCAAATCCATACTAAAATTATAAATGCCAAAGTAAGTGACTCTTTCACGGTTAAACAACTCAACCGATTTCGATAAAATTTAGTATAGCGATAGACTAAACTTTAGGAAAAGATATTGACTTTGTATCGCGAAAAAAGAGGTTGAAATAGGCTACAAAAGTTTGTATAAAATTTTCACCAGATCTCTGCCATTTATAAATAATAGCGGGCAAAAGGTAAATATATTTTGTGGGTTGTCTGGAAGAGATCGCTCAACCGATAAGGCCGCCAACAATGCTCCTACTATGTGTAAATAAACTAAACATGAGAATGCTTACAGCCCGCCCCGAAGATAGAGTTGCCGGAGCTGAGCAATTCGCTCCTGGACTTGGTGTGCTCCCAGGCTACGACCAGGATGGATCTGGGCCAGCAGGTGTCCACCGCTCGGCCGCTGTTCAGCGATCGCACCAAGGCCATCGTTTGGGGCATGCAGAATAGAGCCATACAGGTGTGTACAAATTATATATATATATATCAGCGCAAATATAACAATTAGTCTTTAAGTCGGTGGTGGTTAAACTGCGAAGTAGCCTTGGCCGCGACACTTTATTGGCTGCAATTTTTGGTTAAAACAAATGTGATCCTGACGAAAAGTTAAATAGAAGTTTGATTGGAATTGGAGGTAATCCTGAACCGATATTTCCGAGCATTTGAGCCCAGAAAGGAAAAGTCTCCAAGCTGGCTACCAGGATAAAGTGTAGAGTGTTAGGCATTAAGTTCACCTGGATAAGGAGCATTTGAATAACCTTCGGTTATGATGAGCTCTATGAAGTCACGTCAAACACCAAAGTTTTCACCATTTACAACCAGAATGTGAGGTGGTTAAGAAGAAGGACCAACGAGCTTTATCTCAGTAGCGTTATGGTTACTACCAGACGTTTGATGCACTTAGACTCTGATGCTGAAGATTTGTGGATTATCCTTAAGCTTACAGTAGAACGGTCGTCGTCAAAATTTAAGTAATGTGTGGGTACACCACACAAATACCCTCTCTCCGGTCGACAAAGAGACAAAGGAGGAGAAGGAAAGAAAAAAGAAGCACAGTGTTATTTTGAAAAAGCTAATCATGCTGTTGCCTCGCTTGAGGATGTCTTAATTTTAGTTAACCTTTAAAAGACTTAGGAAGAAATTGGAGAAAAATGCAAATACTGAGAAATTCTGGCTGAAAGAACAAAGAAATTCTTTTGATAATTTCAAGCAAATTTACTATATATATATATATATATATATATATATATATATATATATAATTACAAAAATACAATCGTTGGGGTATTATGATGTCCGTGACAAAACTCGGGTGATAGCTGATGCAAGCCCAGTCGGATTGGGTGCTATCCTTGTCCAAATTGATGGACATGGACCACGCATGATTGCTTTTGGGTATCAAACCCTTACTGATTGTGAGCGAAGATATAGCCAAACCGAGAAGGAGGCTTTGGCATATTTCTATTTGGTAAGGAATTTGACCTTGTCACGGATCACAAACTACTGGAGGTTCTATTTGAAAAGAAAACCAAACCATGTGCACGATATCGAAGCCAGGCTAAAGTAATATCGCTGACCCGTTGTCACGTCTTTGTAAATTGAACAACCATTCGGATGATGAAGATACGCAGGTGTCAGGTCAGGGTACCTTTGCGCGACCTCGGCCAATATCAATGAGCGATATTATAAATGCATCTGAGACTGATAGGGAAATTTCCACTGCCCACTCAGCCCACTCACACAGTAGGTCGAAGGTACGCTGCACGGCATCCTGTGCAGCTTCAAGGTCTTTGTCCGCAACCACGATACATGTGTCGTCTGCAAATTGGTATAGGGAGGACTCCCCTATGGCCTTGTGCATATCATTGCTGTACAATAGATATTCTGTAGGCCCGAGGACAGAGCCTTGCGCCGTGGCCTGTTCTGTTTGGAGGAAAGGGATCTATCCAAATAACTGGGACGACTCCGTGAGAAGCTGTAATTTTTTTTTGTAAAGCCGTGCATTGTTGCCATGAAGGGTCGATTGAGGTCGAAGGTCTGGTGGCCACGCATCGACAAGGATGCAGACCTTTGCATGATTGTGCTTTGGTGGCTTTACCTAGCCCACCAGTGCCTATGAAGAGGCAAGAACTGCCTTTGGGACCATGGATAGATCCATCTAATGAATACCTTCTGGTTGTAATTGATTATAACAGTAGATATAAAGAAATAAAAGTGACCAAAACTATCTCAAGCGCCCAGATTATAAAAATTTTGAAGGAAATCTTTAGCAGGGTTTCCTGTTTCTATAACAGCCGATAACGAGAAACAGTTTGTAAGTGAAGAGTTCCGCGGATACTGTAGAGAATGCAATATTCGACTTTACAACACCGTCCCATATTGGCCATAGATGAACGGGGAAGTCGAACGACAGAATTGGGATATTTTAAAACGATTGCGTATCAATCAAGCAGAACGGAGAGACATGAAAGATTCTTATACGAATATTTGATGATGTACAATAGTACACCTCACACGGTGACTGGTCGAACACCATCAGAACTGTTTTTCCAACGACAAAATAGGGACAAAATTCCTATATTAGAGAATACAAATGAGAAGAAGGAAGATTTGGATGTGAGAGATAGGCACAGCATTCAAAAGGAAGTAGGCAAGGAATATGGGGACTGGAAGCGGAAAGCTATAGAGTCGGAAAGCCATGGACAAAGCCAATCAATTGGCACCAAATTATAACCCGACTCAGTATACCGTGGAAAGCACCAATGCAGGGGATTGTGTAGTAAGGAACGATGAGACGGGACAATCTTATCGAAGAAATGTCGTTCCCCTAAAGAAGGTCGAAGGGGAATAAAGCTGTAGTACCGGGAAAAGATGACGATGTAGTTGAAGGAGGTTCAGATAAATTATTAAGTGTGTAGTATTTATTATTTGTTAATTTGGTTCGTATACATATTATTAGTTAAATAAAAATAAAATAAAAATGTGTTATGGAAGGGATGTAACGTATGCGCTTGTTAGCGTTACATATATTTTGTCTAATATTTGTACTATTCTCTATATTAATCAACTATTTAGTACTTATATATCTCATTGCATCATTATATATTATGCTTAATTATCTATTGTCAGGATTATAATACATATATAATAGGCAATATCAACCAAAACACAGTAATCATTGTCATAACAGTTGTATTTACTAAAAGTAACTGTTTAATAATAATTTTACAAAAGTACAATCAAGGAATAACACTAACGTTTATCTCGTTTGCCAATCGGACCCAGAATGGCCGCTTACCACAGAAATGACAAAAGCTGTCGAACATTATTCAAAAATGCTTCTAATCAATTCATTTAACCAAAAAGAGGTTCTAATGAATTTATTTCACAATATATATATAATATATATAACATCGTCATACTATATGTAACATCAGTATTAACCATATATGTTACAGTTCATATAACACGCTCATTCGCTGTCTCATTCACCCATACAGACAATCACTGTCTCGTTCGCACCGCGTCAGTTATACCAATGGGGTGAGTAGACTTGTTGGTAGTCTGTCCATTGAGTCCCTTGGTAATATGTATACATAATGATTTTAGTAAGTCTGTTAAAAATAGCCAAATCTACTAAGCTTAACTTTCATAGAGCACATTATTCTGTAATTAATGATCATTTGCAATGCGTCAATTGGCGAAACACGCTACCTGTTAATGGAGACATTGATGATATGGTTTCAGCGTTTTTTAACGAGATTGATAATATTGTTAAAGCTCACGTTCCTCGCACGAATATTTCGAATTCAAATTATCCACCGTGGTTTGATAAACTCATCATTAAATTACTTAAAGAGAAAGATAAAATTTGGAAAAAGTTTAGGAAATTTGGGAATCCCCGCGATGGTTTTGAGTTTTAGTTACTTCGTGCACGTTGCGATAAGTTAATCGGCATTAAATACAAAACGTACATAAATAGTGTGGAAAATGATGTAACTAAAAATATAAAATATTTTTGGAAATTCATTAAACGTCAAAGGAAAGAATCACATACAATACCGTAGGAAATGTATCGAGAAAGTAATAAAGCCACATAAATTTTGCTAATTTATTCGCGACATAGTTTAGTTCAGTGTTTGGTAGTGATATTTGCTCAATAATGTGCCATGTTGGATTTACTGAAAAGGATATAGAAAACAAAATCTAAGCGTTCTATAGGGTGCGGTCTTGATGGTATTCCACCTATTTTTATTATAAGCTGCTTCTCTTCTTTAACAGTACCTCTTAGCTTAATTTTTAATAAGTCATTAGGACTAGGCAAATTTTCTACATCGTGGATAATAGCAAGGATCATACGTGTATTTAAAAAGGGCAAGAAAAATATTGTTGCGAACTACAGAGCGATTTCTATTTTAAAGACTTTTAAGTGGGAGTGCCATGCTGTTACTTAGAGTTTCAGTCGGCCGGAGAAATACCACTCTCTCACAGAAAACCGGCGTGAAGTGATGCAATTGGACTTTGTTCATTTTGTACTCGCGTTTCGTTCGGTGAGTGAGATCTTCCGGTGACCATCTTTTTCCCCTTCCCTCGTCCCTCTCCCCTTTTCTTTAAAGGCCGGCAACGCACTCACGAGCTACCAGCCGCGTGAGTGTCTATGGGCGGTGGCTTCACCTTTATGGTGAGCCGCCTGCTCGTTTGCCCCCTCTTCTATAAAAAAAAAAAAAAGTTTTTTGAATCACTTCTGTGCCCTATACTGAAATCCCATAGTAGAGTTTTTATGGATGCTACTCAGCGTGGTTACTGTACCAAAAGATCTACTGATACCAATCTATTTGAGTATGTAAATTTATTGGCTAATTCCTTGGATAATAGAAAAGAGATCGACACCATTTATATGGACTTTTCTAGTGCTTTCGACAAAGTGAATCATAACGTGCTACTGAAGAAGGTAGTTCGCATATACGGTATCGGTGGGGTAATATTGAAATGGCTTAGCTCATACCGAACAGAGAGAACTAACTAAAAATATAAAATATTTTTGGAAATTCATTAAACGTCAAAGGAAAGAATCACATACAATACCGTAGGAAATGTATCGAGAAAGTAATAAAGCGAGTGTTTATTAATTGAGTTTCCCGAACGAAGGTTAATTGGTGTTAACGCGGGCAATTGGCCAACCTTCCAGATGTTTCCGCGACAGATTGTAAACAATGTAATTTATTATAACTTATTGAATCATTATGTCTCCTTGAGACTGGTTTTTATGTAATATTTTACTATCTGATAGTTGTTATCTAATTACCATCCTAGATCCGTGGATTCGGCCTATTCACAAATGAGTTAACTATGACACAAAATACGATGAGAGAGAATTTCTTAACAGATAACATATTAAATACAAAGATGAAAACAAGGCCAATGTGGGGTTTAGATATTAAATATAACAGAAGGCTTAAATATACAAGAATAAAAAATAATATGACAAAGTGAGGTATTTCAAGTGAAGAACGAATATTGTTTGTGTGTGTGTTGCTGTGGGAGTGAGTGAGGTGAATTCTTTGATGATCCACCTCACTGAAAATATGAATATATTCTGAAATTAATGGTTTAATTAGTTTCTATTTAAATTCCAGTACATAGAAAATAAGCCAATATGGAAGTTGTCATTGTGTGGAGGTAACGCAGCGGCGGTGGCGGCGCGGGCTGGTACCAAGCTTCTACCACCAAAGATCAAGATAGTGTGGAACCCTCCCACCACTCACTACCATCACACTGAGAAGCTTCGGCTGGTGGTCACGTCTGTCAACAGTGGTAGGTTGATGATGCGATTCAATTAGGAATAAGACCGTCTATGAAAGTACGATTTGCGAAGTTACTTGTTTAGTATAACTTAGGTTTTAAGTTAAATTTGGTATTATTTCACTGAAATGATCATTTCTAAAACGTCAAAAATTGTAACAAAAAGTCTTTAACCATTCTATATCTTATAATCACCTTATAAATTATACTTAAGGACATTTACAGGGTCCATGTGAGTACGTCGTCGGACTTTACCCCTAAAAGCTCTTTAAAATTTGACCTTTTGCAGGTGCAGTTTGTAATAACGACACTCAGTTCACTTGCGGTGGGACAAGCCTTTGTATATCTTCCTATCTCGTGTGTGATGGGGTCAGACATTGTCCGGGAGGCGAAGATGAGGACGCGACCGCCTGCTCACACCGCCGGGACTCCCCACTCCTAGAGGTGTTGAGGCGGATAGCGGCTAGGAACCAGGAGTTTTTGGGTCTGGACCAGCCCGATGGGATAACGAAGCCGTCTGTTATAAGTATGTGTTTGTTATATTCATTTAAGCGTACATTAGTACTATTATAAATATTGTCCTTCCTTAAAATGCTGGACCATGGTTGATTCTTAAATAAGAATATTGTACTGTTTTAAATATAGCGAACTTCATGTATACACATAAAATAAATCATTTTGTTAACGTCACAATGTTTAATTCTCAGTGAAGATCAGCGAGAACGAGACGAAGACGAACGCGTTCGTGGAGTTCGCCAACTCCCTCCACCCGTACGGGCCTTGGTCCTACATTGTGGTGGGGATGATCGGGTGCGCTGTCATACTCATCTTCTGTCTCGCTTGGGGTAAGTCCGTCATAGTCGTGTTACTATGTCATCTGTCACCTTTTACATTCTAGTTTATTTAAAGCCCCGCATGTGTAAGTGATGGTCTCTGTGAATTTGAAAGAGACAGCAGACAATATATCGAAACCAGTTGTCAATTGTCGTTAGCAATCCGATGTTTAACAGACATTTTAAGTTTTTTTTTCTAATGTTTCTCTGTCGACACTTTGCAGAATGCTGTTGCGTGCGTTCCAAGCCGTCGGAGACGCCGCTGAACATTCCGCCCTCGTGCGTGGACCTGTCGCCTTCGGTGGCCATGACCGCTTCGTCCCAGATGTTCTCTAACCCCCTACCTTCCCCCCCGGAGTACGAACCTCCCCCGTCCTACTCCTCCCTCTTCCCCCGCGCCTTTAAGACGTCTCCGTCGCCGGTTCCCCACTGCTCCCACCAGGAGCCAGATTAGGACACGCCAAATTAGATGTCTGGGTGCGAATTGGGATTTTTACCTTAATGTTTGGGAACTGAGCTCCCTCAGTGTCAACTAAGTCTCTAAGGGAGAGTTAGTTCGCGCTTAGACTTAGTCAACCTGCCGAATTAACACTCAACAGTATTTGATGAAATTTTCAGATTTTTTGACAACTATAATATAATGTTCAATAGATATATCTAATTATTTAACTTACAAAGTATGTTTATCTCATTGAAAATCGTAATTTGAACCCAGAGTAGTTATGTAAGATACTCGGATAGTCAACGGGTTAGATTTTAATGAAAAGTTGTAATCAAATTATTAAAATACGTTCGCGTCTTGCGTTAAACTATTAAATATTTTTCTCTTTGTATAACTGTTTGACGGTATGAGACAAAACCCCGAAAGCCTATGAATTTACGGGTTTACGAATTGACAATAACGCCATCTATTGACAAAAACTCAAAAGCTTTTAATGTTTCGTAAAAGTACAATATTATGTTTTATAAGTTTTGGGACCAACGAGAATACACTGTGCCTTGTAGTTATTATTAACTATGTACTGACATATATGACAATTCCATTTCTATTCTTTAGAAATCTTAAAAGGGTGACCCCAGACAAGCTAAAAATACAAAATCCGTGAAAAAAGATGAACGTATTATGCGTGAACGCTTATTGTCCATACCAGAGACAAACCACTCAGATATAAATAAAACAATGCTCGTCTGGCCCCACCCTAAAACTGAAATTTGTATAGTATACTGAAAGATACGACGAGATTCCTTAGACTTGCTAAATATCCTTGTGTAGAACACAGAACTCACACTGAATGCTTAGTCTCTGAATTTAACCCTTAAGGTACGGCCTCATGGACGACGCTCGATTACAGCAACTGCTCTCACGTGGTTCACTCTTTTTTTAAAACCTTCAAGAAAGAGCTTATCATTTCACAAAACTGGAGAAGTAACGAGGAGTTTGCCCCCTCTTTGCCCCCCTCTTTTATAAAAGAACGCATGCATGAGGCCGTACCTTTATAATGTTTTGAATAATTGAATTCCTTAGTATACTTCTCAGAATTCTCAGCCCAGAGTGACAATACATTCTGAGAACTCACCTTAGCCTAAAGCTAGCTTGTCCGTTGAATTTTAATTCATATGCCCTTTGATTATCAGTGTCTAGATAACGTTACGTCAAAAGGGCAACTAAAGAGGTATGTGTGCGAATGATCTAATGTGTTCATACAGAGTGATAAACAAATACGAGCGAAAAGTTTGTGTAGTCGCTCTGTTCTACTCTATGGTCCAATATAAACCAAATTTGCGAACTCTAGTTTATGTATTAATTGCTTTATCTAGACACAGAATCAAATATAACTCTTTGATAAGCGTTATTAATTTCTTTAAATTGCCTTCGTGTTTGGAATACGCCTAAAATCAAACAAAACCACATTTATTTGTTTGACGTTTGACATATTGAGAATGCGTTAAAGAATGTTAACTACAAATCATTTCTTGTTACCTTATCTGTATAATCGCGTAGGGAGCATCCAGAAATTATAATTTCCATTATTGTAATTTAAACTAGTCTTATTAAAAGTTATATTAAATTGTTTTAAGTTAATTAAGTCTAAACATCAAAAGAGAAATAAATACTTTTTCAAATACAATTATGGTTTTCTTTAAACACCAGACCCTAATACAAAATTTTTTACACCAAGCTCATAGCTTAATCTATGACAGAATTAACAATTTCTTGTTACATTGTTTAAATATAATCATTCCTAAAACTTTAAAATAAACAACATGCAGAAAAAATTTAAACTATGACTAAACTAACAATTCCTGAGTTTCAACCGCTGCCAATAGATGTCACTGATCTTACGTAAAATTTCATTTTTAGAAATAATAAATCTATAACATTCTTTTTTTCACAATATCATATACGCTGCAAGATCAATATTTAAGTTTCTAATTTTTATCTAATATGAAATTAAATAAGAGTTTTTACAACCAAGTGCCATCTAGTGTACTCTTTAAACATGTCCTGCACATTCAAACCACAGTTAAATGCAAGAAGTATATATATATAATCTGTGATGTATAGAGTTTAGAAAAAGCTGGGATAAACAAAAGAACATGCTTTATTGATTATTTTATTCATCAATAAATTTAATATTGTATATATATACTGTTCAAAATTACTAATTAAATCACTATATTTTGAATTTTATTATTACGTTTTGGTTTTATGATTGTTACTATAAATAAATCTCTTAAAAAGCAAAGTTGAAATGAAAATGCAAATGTTGTAAAAAGGACTTCTGAGTAAGTAAATACGAGTTTGACAAAATAGGTGTAGTAGTCTGTGATCAGCTCACCCTTGCCGCTCACGGCTCAGCTGTCAGCTAAAAGTTCAGTCATATTTTAACTGTCGTGGTTATTTACCGTGTTAATGGTGCGAATTGTTATTTCGATCGTAACAAATTTTTACATTATTGTCTAAATTGTTTTTAACGTGCTACCTTTTTGTGCTATAACAAAATAAAAAAACTTACATTCAGTTTTTTTATTAGTTTCACAAGTTGTATCTTATGTGATTGTGTTACTTACGGGACTTAAAAAGTTTGTTTATTGTTAAGTTTTGTTCTTTTCGCTATTTGGAATCTTATTGGATATGAGTGCAGCAGCTAGATAAAAGGTAAATTTTAGAATTCTGCTTAGTTTAGTTCCTATGTTTAGCGGTAAGCAACAGGTCTCCATATTGTGGTTTTGAAAATGCAAATGGATCGAACTTCCGTTACTCCATTATCGATTTAGTGTTACAAGTACCAATTAGAATTTTATAATTCAATTTAAAAATGATTCTGGTTTATTTCGAGTCAATTTCATTTATATTAATGAATTTTTCAAAAACTAAAATATTTTTTTGTAAATATTTAAGTGGTTAAAAGTGCTGTCAATAATAAGAACAAGAGGCAGCAGGTTTTTTTATTAACGTCTACCTAATATGGTTGGTTAAAATCCGTCACTATAAAAAAAGCTACTGTTTTTTTTAATTTGGTCTACTGAACACATGGCTGGTTATACAAATCTCAAAGTAGTCATAATTATATAATATGTTTTGTTATTAATTTAAAACACTTTTAACCACTGCTAGCGGGTATACGTTGGTATAATTATTATTAATGCAATAAAATGTATTGAACGCGAACTTGAGCGGTTTTAAATGCGCAAATATTGTTTTATTTCTCATTTATTTGTATTATAAATGACGTACGTACGTTTAAATGTAACGATTGTTCGTTTTAATTAATATTTATATATGCACAATGAATTAGGGGTCAATAGATTAGAATGTTGTTTTTATAATTTTATTAATTAAATTTGCGTGGTTGTGATTTTTCCCCGTTTTTTTTTTAATTACCGCTACTTAACATCTGAATGCTTTAAATCTTCAAAGTTTTGAACAGACTTTTTCAGTATTGTAGATCCATTATAATATAATTAATTTGGTTAGGCTTCGGGATGAAGGCGGTGTTTCTTTTTGACTATGGTACACGGTTTGATAAGTACTCGACTGGTGATTTTATTTTATAAGATACCAGTCATCACAAGACATCAATATTCATCGACTTCTTGACGTACACGATACTATGTTGAAGAGATAAATTGTATTTTTAACAGTAGTTTATAAAAAAATTTAGTTATTTTCGATTATAAAAGTGGGTAGATGAAAATTTCTCACTCGGATGTAGGTACATAAACAGCAGGTTTTATAATAGTTTCGTCAAGTACATATGATCACTTTGATTTTTGACCGTACCAAGTTCTACCGTTTAGGGCAGTGTTTCCCAAACTTTTTATGCTTACATCATTTTTAACATGGAACAATGGTTTGTTAATGACGATTTAAAATGATACCTCATAATTACAGCATTTTTATGATGATTTTGTTATATCAGTCACCGTTATCTTGCATTTCATTTAAATGCAAGAAAATGTGAAGGTCGTGAGGTGTCATTTTTAAATTTCCTCTTAATTATTAAATCGGCCCCTTGTGCGGCATGGACCACGTTGGCAGTCGGTTTAAGTCTTTACTAATATTATAAATGCAAAAGTATGTATGTTACGCTTTAACGGTTATACTACTTAACCGATTTCGATGAAATTTAGTATAGGCATACACTAGACTTAGCCCAAAAGCTAAAGCTTAACTTTGGTATCGTCTATTTACTCATTATTATACGAAGCTTAAAAAAACTCATTTTTAAATTTACGTAATGGACTTCCATTTATCTATCGTTAGAGGGTAAATAGATGACAAATCATGTATGTTAATTATATTTTTTCTACACAATATAAATTACGTCGATTATTAATTATCATATGAAAAAGTATTTTGCATTAATTATATTCATTATCGTTAATTTAAACTCTTAATGTGGTGAAAAAAATAATGGCTCGATTGTGTAATCTACAGATTTATATATTTTACAGTCATATATTTATTTAAACACACAAGGCATGTATAGCATTGCAGGTATGCACAGAAAAGAAAGAATGTTGACTAACAAATCAATTATATTCTATAACTTACACAGAATATTTTGTGTGACACACTTTGTAAGCCTCCTGGTAGTCCTGGTAGGTCCCTCGAAGTGATCCGCCTTCTCGTTTGCCTCCTCTTACATAAAAATGCAAAGACACGAAAGTATGAAAGAATAAAACTAATAAAGAAACGTTTTGCTTTTGGAGTCTATTGGCGAAACATGTAAAATTTATATTTGATTCATTGTTTACCAAGTAATATGAGTATTTGGTGTTTTAAATTGTCTATGCTGTGGATATCGTTCTTGACGTTCGCGAGTAATGTGTTGGGATTGGTATTTTTCCCGGTAATAAGCCCGGCTTCTCGTGAAATATAGTAGAATCTTACTTATTTAATAAGGCACACCAACAACACACATACAAACATAACCCGAACAAAATTACAAAAAAAACACACAAGGCATGTATGTGCATAAATTATAGGGATGCACAGCATTACAGGTATGAACAATTTGAAAAAACAACTAAACAATCATATATAAAACAAAAAATAAAGAAACCTCTACACACAAAAAATAAAACAAAAATGAATGGACGTTCCTAAATTGGAGTCTATTTGCGAAGCAATCTTATAATGAAATTAATTATATAAAAAAATATAATTAAGTCACAAGTTACTTATCTCGACTTTGACATGCTGTCAAAGGTAAAATAGTTATCAAGATGGTTGATTCGGCGAAGTATTTATTTATACGTTTGTATAATAATTTGTATTTTTGTTATGTGTTGCTTCCCCCTTATTAATTTGGACTATATATTCTGACATGTGAAAATTAATCTGTGCTCATATATAACGTTCTCGTATTCACGTACACCTCCGAAACGGCTTGACCGATTCTCATGAAATTCTGTGAGCATATTGAGCAGGTGAATCGGCCAACATCTATTTTTTTAATACCTCATGTACAGTGCACAGTGCACAGCGCGGAGTAGGGATGAACGAAATCTTCTGTTTGTCTAAAACAATAAGACTTTTTCTCACTCTCTTTTGTCGGCCTTTTTTTCTTTATGCATTAATGTGTGACAATTATCTTGCTATCTCAGTGTAACTCTCATATTAACTATTTCTTATTAATGATTAAATTATTAATGTTGAGCGTATTTTGCACTATAAGTTGATATTCAAAGACTAGAAATTACTTAATATGTGACAAAACAAAGTTTGCCGAGTCACCTAGTTATATATAAATAGCAAATTATTAATTAGCAAAATATTAATTGCATACTCCCGCCCGCAGATTCGTGTCCTTTTTTTTGTAACGCGTTTTGACCAAAAAAGACGTACATTTGTTTTTTGTATGACTGAGTTTAGAAAGCAATAACTTAAACGATAGTTATTTAATCAACCGGCCAACTGATAATATTTATTGCTCTCCCGTCACGACTAACAATTATATATATTTAATCCACAACACAAAATATAGGGAAAGTACAAAACCTATCAAAATAAAAAAAAAATCTTTATTCATATAGTCTGTCCTTAGATATATTTGGCCTAAGTAGAAATATTTGAAAAAAAAAAACTAAGACTCAACCTCGCACACTCACTCACACAGCAACACCATTGCACACACACACTTAAATGCTCGTTCTTCATATAATATACTCCACTTGTTCATATGTATATTTTTAATTTTTTTTTTTTCGTGTTTCCTTTTATAATTTTTTTTTCTGATCTTAGATTTTATTCCGGTTCTATGTTTTAACCTTATTTTGGCTTTATTTTCAATCTATTTTTATAGTGTAAACTTTTATAGGTTTAGGAAATAAAAAATAAAATAAAATATGGCACACTTATGAATCGTCAAAAAAAAAACAAAAACTTATAAAAAAAATGACTACTAAAACACACACTTTGGTAATTGTCAAAATATTTCGTCACAATCAGCTGTTTGATGTCGGCCATATTCATAACGAAGTTTAAGTAGGGTCCGGACCTCTAGAACATTATTTTTTTTCGAGTGATGTGCTAACCGCCCATGGGCACCTGCTAAGCTTTATAGAACAGTTTTGCGCGTTTACGAATATAAATTTTTGACAATCCCAATTAAACTGTGCTATAACTTTTAATTAATAATACCGAAAATTAAGTTTACGAATAAGCTAGATTTAAATAGATTACGATTAATGTCAGAAAACTAAAAAAATAAATAAAAAGATTTGGTCGCCTTGGCAATTTCCTCGCTGTTGTGTCGTATACGCTGAGCGAGAAAAGCACCAGCTCTTGTTCACCTACTTGATTCCTCAATAAGCGACTTGTGCCCCAAGGTCCATGTCCCCAAAGTTAACAATATCAAAGTTGGCGGAATGACTTTGGTACTTTGACCCTATTTCTGCCTGAAAATCCCGTAATTTAGTTCCAATATACCGTTCTAACCGAATACCGGATTCGTTAAGGCCGAAGTTCGGTTGTGCCGAATGTAAAACGAAGTTCGGCATTCCTACCATTAACAATACGGTAACATGTGTGTCAATGCGACCTCAGAGATCACCTTTCACTTGTAATTTTGTGGCCAACTCGAGGTTTTAATGTTTTATTGTGTAATTTATAACGTCCTAGTTGGTGGCAGAATCAATACTGATTTGATATTGATTTAGTCAATGCTAAAACAGATATCGGTTAGCGTTTTTGGGATTCATAAGGTGATTATTGATTTAAAAAGTAGAGGGGGGTGAAAGAGTGGGGGGTGACATCAAAACACCTTTTTTATTAAATGTTCTTGACACTTGCATCTTATATATTTTTACCAAAAAGTGATTTTTATATCTCATGTGTCGTGTTCTTTTTAACTGTTAAAAATCACTTCTGGTCATTGATATACTCTGTGGCATAGTAATTAATATCTATCTATATATATATAGTCTATGTCATAATCGAAGGATATTTTTTTTGAAATTGGTTTTATTTAGGTTTTTTTTTTAAATTTGCCTTATATTTATAGATATATACTCTTGTAATGTTTATTTATAGTTTCAATGGTATCTGTTAGCTTAACACTATACGTATAGATTCTGGTATGTATGATAAACTATTGTAACGATATAACGGAATGTATATTCAGTCTATAACGATTAAGAATCAGAGAATTCTTAGAGAAGACGTAAAATAATCTGAAATTTAATCAGGGGTACGTAAAAAGTGCAAGAATAGTATGTTTTTAGTTTTGCAAGATAAGATTTGAAAAAAAATATTATGATATATAGATACTACATGTAATATGACTTGCTTATATTCCCATGTCATATATCACTCACACGTACGTGTATTGTTATATAAATTATATTAAATAGGGAGTATTTATATGTAACATTGTATAATTATATATTATGCTTAATTATCGTGTTGTGAGGATTTTAATGACAAATGTATTGTTATCATTTGTAGCAAATTGTTTTGCATACAAATGTGGTTAGCTTAAATTTTGCCCTAAAATAAAAATTTAAGAATTTATAAGCTAAAAAGTATGTTTTTTTCTATACAAACAATTCTTTAATACACAAAACACAAGATACATTAAATTAAGTAAAACAGGGAAAACGAGCTAAGTTAAATCCAATAATATAAATAACCCAATATAAGTCACAAAATTCTTTCGAAGGAGAGATTTTAATATGTTTATTTTATTGGTGCTTTGTTCTGTTTACTGAGGAAATTAGCGGACAATGCGGACTTTAAAGGTAACTCTTTCAAGCTAACATGCATATAATAGAAAAAATATAATTCAATTATTTCTACAGAACACACTTGTTATTGTGAATAATTATATAACTGGAACACTGTCATAAGTAATGTTTTATTATGTATTGCGTCAGAGGTCAGAGGTATCATGAAACTAGGGACGCCTAACTAATAACTATTTTATAACACTAATCAATCGTTCATGTACCAAGCCGAACTTTTTTGCCGGGAACCGAACCTACTGAATGTGTATGTTTTTAAACTGTGGAGATAAATAATATACATGCGTTGTGATTGTGAAAACCTATGCGCGATGAGCGCTATACAACGGTATTAAAAACAAGTTGAGCTGACGCGGCTCTCGTGCGATGCCACACCATCGCTAACGACCAATCAGCGTCGAGATGTCCACGCGAGTGGCTTGTGATTTGAATTTCGAATCGAGTTTAATGCTTTTTTTTCTCGTTGCCAGCTCGCGAACGCGCGAATTGGCGGGGATATTTAAATTGTGAATTATGTGTGATTTGTTTGAATTTAGAATTTAAAATTGTAACCACAGATAAGCACGCCAATGATTATAGTTTTTTTCGTTTCGGTAATTCGAATTTGGAATTACGTTTTAAAACTATTAAACCTTTTTGTTTAAATTTCCAAGGTAAGTAATCTGTGTTTAACTATTTGAATTAGGAATATCACACCTCAAGACAAACAAGCGAATGGCTTGCCAGTTGAATATGTCTATATGAGATTAACATCTAATCTAATATATAAAATTCTCCTGTCACAGTTTTCGTTCCCGTACTCCTCCGAAACGGCTTGACCGATTCTCCTGAAATTTTGTGGCCATATTGAGTAGGTCTGAGAATCGGCAAACATCTATTTTGAGAGGTTTTCGTCGTCGGTCGAAGGTTTTGGGGTCGTAAAATATTTCTTGAGTAATCATTAGTTTTCAATACAAACACTATATTAAACTAAGAAAATGTTTGTTGCCACTTACTGAAAATATAACTGACATGATTAATTGCTATATTAGTTATAAAATTAATTTAATCCAATAATATTACAAAGCGAAAAGTCCGCAGGGCTTTTAATAAGAATGTGTCTAAAATATTGCATTAGATCAGTGAGCATAATTAAAACCCGAAACAAAATTAAATTGTTTCATAACTGGGGATACTGTTGTCAAATAGGTTAGCATTCCTGAGTGCTTTCGACACTATAAAAATACGTGTAAAAATTGACGATTCAAAAGTGTCTTTATAAAGACCTACTTGATTGAAGATATTTTGAGTTTGGCAAGTGACTTCAGTCGCACGGGGCCATAATAATGGTTTTCCGATATCTGATGTAATCTAACTGAATGATATTTTAAAATATTGAATTGAAGCAGGAAACTAATATAAATTATTCATATGTATTATATACATGTTGTTCATATATTCCAGTTCACGAGACTTATGAATTGTAACGAATTTTTAAAAGAAGCTAGCTTACTCTTAAAAATATTAATTTACAGTCGAAGCTTAATATCAAATACTCATATTACACATAAAAGCTACTGGTATTTTTTCCTGCGGTGCAGGTGGGTTGTTAAAAATGACTCACAAATGCAATAAATATATATTATTCACGATGAATGAAAATATATTTAATTTGTACACAATAGAATTATGTTGTTAGCACGTTTTGCTAAGTTAATAAAATTTTATTGCGACGTTAGTTATTAGGTTGCAGAAGCACTTGTAATCAAACAAATTATAAAAAGGATTTACTTAACAAAAGAATGATGAATACAATGCTTTTTCGAGTGGTAACCATGGTAAAAACTGTGGTCAGCGTTTGTAATGAGGTCAAAGAGTAGAGTTTCTTTATAATTAAGTAATTTAAATATGAATACTTGTCAAGTCACCTTGTAGTGCTTTGACTGACTCGTGTATCGTAGGGACAAAGGTGGCTTTTATGTATTTATTTAAGGCCGAAGCTAAAATACAGCACACTTAATTAATTCTTACATCTAACAATCTCTTATATATTGTCAAAATATGTAACATTCAGTTAAGAAAATTATTAATTTGGGAGATACAGCGCGAACTGAACGTGTTTTGACGAAGGCTACTTCACGAAGGAACCTACATACCACCTGATCTGGAGGAAAATATCAGGGGCGGATAAGCTTAGCATGCATTACTGTAATCATTTTCACCCCATATTTTAAAGATCCCGTTTGGGGTGATCATAATAACCTGTAATCCCCAGTAAGATATAGTAGGAATACTGTACTCGGTTTGCTTCGTGATTTACTTAAAGTAACATCATTTATACAATGTTTTGAAATTCGTGTAGGTCTTAGTATTGACAAAACTGAACATGGTAGAATTTATAAGTATTAAAAGAAATCGGTGACTCAATTACATTTTGTTTTAGTGACATCTGCCATCTGTCCAAATAGATTAAAAATATTGCACTGGGCACACAGTTGTATGTAAATGTTTCCTTAAATAGTTTTTGTAGTTTATTTTTAATTCTACAATTACTTAACTTTGCTATTAATTTTAAATTGATTAGAGGCCACCCTAATGACGTCCATCGGTCGTTTGAAGTAATGAATGATAAAACTTTAGAATTGTAGTATAGATACAGATATGGATGTGGTGTCAAATACTTTATAATATATGGGATCTCTTATAATAATATGTATTACTTAAGTAGAGAAGAAGAAGTTTAAACTATTCTGGATAACTATGATTAACATAAGAACCGATCAGCCTCCTCACTATCATCTTTTAAATCTTCTTTTTCGAAAGCATTTGTTGTCCGTATCTAATTTGTTGTGTTTGGTTTTTTTGTATATTTCGCACACTTTGCACCTGTCAAATTGTATTTAAGGTATTCTTTTGTTGTGTGGAAGTTGTTAATGTTGTGTGTTGCCTGGAAGAGATCGCTTATTAGCGATAAGACCGCCCGTAGCTCTTATACTAACATCTATTAACATAATCTACTTCTACTGTTTAAGTGCAATAAAGTGTGAATAAATAAATTATTAATAATTTCAGGAGTCCTTAGCAGAATGGGAGCGTGGTCTGGACATGCCGCCAGAGGCGTTAGGCCGCAAGTGGAGCCAAAGGAGTGCGCACGCGCAGCGGACATCCAACGACCAAACCGTCACCTCCACCAATACCACTGATGCTTGCAAACTTATAATTGTAAGTAGCTTTATCCAAAGAAAGAACTTCTCAATTCTCATGTCATACGCATAAATGTATAAATATAACATTTTTGATGAAGATTATTTGTGTCCCACCACCGTTAATTGCTCATATCCTGATGCGACAGAGACGAACAAGCGGGATCAAAATTTATTCAGTTAAGGCAGTTATACAATTGAGGTGGTTTAAAAGACTTTACGATTTAAAAAAAAGAGAAAGTAGAGGCCCAATTATCCCTCTAAGAGAGATTTAATTGGTCAGGTCAAATAGTGCCCTACTATACACTCTTGTTTATAGATTGTGGTGGTGGACTGCACTCTTGTTTATAGATTGTGATGGTGGACTGCACTCTTGTTTATAGGTTGTGGTGGTGGACTGCACTATTGTTTATAGATTTTTGTTTAACGTCCTTTCACCAACAGTTATAAAGCGAGTGTTTATTAATTGAGTTTCCCGAACGAAGGTTAATTGGTGTTAACGCGGGCAATTGGCCAACCTTCCAGATGTTTCCGCGACAGATTGTAAACAATGTAATTTATTATAACTTATTGAATCATTATGTCTCCTTGAGACTGGTTTTTATGTAATATTTTACTATCTGATAGTTGTTATCTAATTACCATCCTAGATCCGTGGATTCGGCCTATTCACAAATGAGTTAACTATGACACAAAATACGATGAGAGAGAATTTCTTAACAGATAACATATTAAATACAAAGATGAAAACAAGGCCAATGTGGGGTTTAGATATTAAATATAACAGAAGGCTTAAATATACAAGAATAAAAAATAATATGACAAAGTGAGGTATTTCAAGTGAAGAACGAATATTGTATGTGTGTTATAGTGTTGCTGTGGGAGTGAGTGAGGTGAATTCTTTGATGATCCACCTCACTGAAAATATGAATATATTCTGAAATTAATGGTTTAATTAGTTTCTATTTAAATTCCAGTACATAGAAAATAAGCCAATATGGAAGTTGTCATTGTGTGGAGGTAACGCAGCGGCGGTGGCGGCGCGGGCTGGTACCAAGCTTCTACCACCAAAGATCAAGATAGTGTGGAACCCTCCCACCACTCACTACCATCACACTGAGAAGCTGCGGCTGGTGGTCACGTCTGTCAACAGTGGTAGGTTGATGATGCGATTCAATTAGGAATAAGACCGTCTATGAAAGTACGATTTGCGAAGTTACTTGTTTAGTATAACTTAGGTTTTAAGTTAAATTTGGTATTATTTCACTGAAATGATCATTTCTAAAACGTCAAAAATTGTAACAAAAAGTCTTTAACCATTCTATATCTTATAATCACCTTATAAATTATACTTAAGGACATTTACAGGGTCCATGTGAGTACGTCGTCGGACTTTACCCCTAAAAGCTCTTTAAAATTTGACCTTTTGCAGGTGCAGTTTGTAATAACGACACTCAGTTCACTTGCGGTGGGACAAGCCTTTGTATATCTTCCTATCTCGTGTGTGATGGGGTCAGACATTGTCCGGGAGGCGAAGATGAGGACGCGACCGCCTGCTCACACCGCCGGGACTCCCCACTCCTAGAGGTGTTGAGGCGGATAGCGGCTAGGAACCAGGAGTTTTTGGGTCTGGACCAGCCCGATGGGATAACGAAGCCGTCTGTTATAAGTATGTGTTTGTTATATTCATTTAAGCGTACATTAGTACTATTATAAATATTGTCCTTCCTTAAAATGCTGGACCATGGTTGATTCTTAAATAAGAATATTGTACTGTTTTAAATATAGCGAACTTCATGTATACACATAAAATAAATCATTTTGTTAACGTCACAATGTTTAATTCTCAGTGAAGATCAGCGAGAACGAGACGAAGACGAACGCGTTCGTGGAGTTCGCCAACTCCCTCCACCCGTACGGGCCTTGGTCCTACATTGTGGTGGGGATGATCGGGTGCGCTGTCATACTCATCTTCTGTCTCGCTTGGGGTAAGTCCGTCATAGTCGTGTTACTATGTCATCTGTCACCTTTTACATTCTAGTTTATTTAAAGCCCCGCATGTGTAAGTGATGGTCTCTGTGAATTTGAAAGAGACAGCAGACAATATATCGAAACCAGTTGTCAATTGTCGTTAGCAATCCGATGTTTAACAGACATTTTAAGTTTTTTTTTCTAATGTTTCTCTGTCGACACTTTGCAGAATGCTGTTGCGTGCGTTCCAAGCCGTCGGAGACGCCGCTGAACATTCCGCCCTCGTGCGTGGACCTGTCGCCTTCGGTGGCCATGACCGCTTCGTCCCAGATGTTCTCTAACCCCCTACCTTCCCCCCCGGAGTACGAACCTCCCCCGTCCTACTCCTCCCTCTTCCCCCGCGCCTTTAAGACGTCTCCGTCGCCGGTTCCCCACTGCTCCCACCAGGAGCCAGATTAGGACACGCCAAATTAGATGTCTGGGTGCGAATTGGGATTTTTACCTTAATGTTTGGGAACTGAGCTCCCTCAGTGTCAACTAAGTCTCTCGTCTGGGAGGTTTCGACAGATGGGAGAGTTAGTTCGCGCTTAGACTTAGTCAACCTGCCGAATTAACACTCAACAGTATTTGATGAAATTTTCAGATTTTTTGACAACTATAATATAATGTTCAATAGATATATCTAATTATTTAACTTACAAAGTATGTTTATCTCATTGAAAATCGTAATTTGAACCCAGAGTAGTTATGTAAGATACTCGGATAGTCAACGGGTTAGATTTTAATGAAAAGTTGTAATCAAATTATTAAAATACGTTCGCGTCTTGCGTTAAACTATTAAATATTTTTCTCTTTGTATAACTGTTTGACGGTATGAGACAAAACCCCGAAAGCCTATGAATTTACGGGTTTACGAATTGACAATAACGCCATCTATTGACAAAAACTCAAAAGCTTTTAATGTTTCGTAAAAGTACAATATTATGTTTTATAAGTTTTGGGACCAACGAGAATACACTGTGCCTTGTAGTTATTATTAACTATGTACTGACATATATGACAATTCCATTTCTATTCTTTAGAAATCTTAAAAGGGTGACCCCAGACAAGCTCAAAATACAAAATCCGTGAAAAAAGATGAACGTATTATGCGTGAACGCTTATTGTCCATACCAGAGACAAACCACTCAGATATAAATAAAACAATGCTCGTCTGGCCCCACCCTAAAACTGAAATTTGTATAGTATACTGAAAGATACGACGAGATTCCTTAGACTTGCTAAATATCCTTGTGTAGAACACAGAACTCACACTGAATGCTTAGTCTCTGAATTTAACCCTTAAGGTACGGCCTCATGGACGACGCTCGATTACAGCAACTGCTCTCACGTGGTTCACTCTTTTTTTAAAACCTTCAAGAAAGAGCTTATCATTTCACAAAACTGGAGAAGTAACGAGGAGTTTGCCCCCTCTTTGCCCCCCTCTTTTATAAAAGAACGCATGCATGAGGCCGTACCTTTATAATGTTTTGAATAATTGAATTCCTTAGTATACTCTGAATTCTCAGCCCAGAGTGACAATACATTCTGAGAACTCACCTTAGCCTAAAGCTAGCTTGTCCGTTGAATTTTAATTCATATGCCCTTTGATTATCAGTGTCTAGATAACGTTACGTCAAAAGGGCAACTAAAGAGGTATGTGTGCGAATGATCTAATGTGTTCATACAGAGTGATAAACAAATACGAGCGTCGCTCTGTTCTACTCTATGGTCCAATATAAACCAAATTTGCGAACTCTAGTTTATGTATTAATTGCTTTATCTAGACACAGAATCAAATATAACTCTTTGATAAGCGTTATTAATTTCTTTAAATTGCCTTCGTGTTTGGAATACGCCTAAAATCAAACAAAACCACATTTATTTGTTTGACGTTTGACATATTGAGAATGCGTTAAAGAATGTTAACTACAAATCATTTCTTGTTACCTTATCTGTATAATCGCGTAGGGAGCATCCAGAAATTATAATTTCCATTATTGTAATTTAAACTAGTCTTATTAAAAGTTATATTAAATTGTTTTAAGTTAATTAAGTCTAAACATCAAAAGAGAAATAAATACTTTTTCAAATACAATTATGGTTTTCTTTAAACACCAGACCCTAATACAAATTTTTTTACACCAAGCTCATAGCTTAATCTATGACAGAATTAACAATTTCTTGTTACATTGTTTAAATATAATCATTCCTAAAACTTTAAAATAAACAACATGCAGAAAAAATTTAAACTATGACTAAACTAACAATTCCTGAGTTTCAACCGCTGCCAATAGATGTCACTGATCTTACGTAAAATTTCATTTTTAGAAATAATAAATCTATAACATTCTTTTTTTCACAATATCATATACGCTGCAAGATCAATATTTAAGTTTCTAATTTTTATCTAATATGAAATTAAATAAGAGTTTTTACAACCAAGTGCCATCTAGTGTACTCTTTAAACATGTCCTGCACATTCAAACCACAGTTAAATGCAAGAAGTATATATATATAATCTGTGATGTATAGAGTTTAGAAAAAGCTGGGATAAACAAAAGAACATGCTTTATTGATTATTTTATTCATCAATAAATTTAATATTGTATATATATACTGTTCAAAATTACTAATTAAATCACTATATTTTGAATTTTATTATTACGTTTTGGTTTTATGATTGTTACTATAAATAAATCTCTTAAAAAGCAAAGTTGAAATGAAAATGCAAATGTTGTAAAAAGGACTTCTGAGTAAGTAAATACGAGTTTGACAAAATAGGTGTAGTAGTCTGTGATCAGCTCACCCTTGCCGCTCACGGCTCAGCTGTCAGCTAAAAGTTCAGTCATATTTTAACTGTCGTGGTTATTTACCGTGTTAATGGTGCGAATTGTTATTTCGATCGTAACAAATTTTTACATTATTGTCTAAATTGTTTTTAACGTGCTACCTTTTTGTGCTATAACAAAATAAAAAAACTTACATTCAGTTTTTTTATTTGTTTCACAAGTTGTATCTTATGTGATTGTGTTACTTACGGGACTTAAAAAGTTTGTTTATTGTTAAGTTTTGTTCTTTTCGCTATTTGGAATCTTATTGGATATGAGTGCAGCAGCTAGATAAAAGGTAAATTATAGAATTCTGCTTAGTTTAGTTCCTATGTTTAGCGGTAAGCAACAGGTCTCCATATTGTGGTTTTGAAAATGCAAATGGATCGAACTTCCGTTACTCCATTATCGATTTAGTGTTACAAGTACCAATTAGAATTTTATAATTCAATTTAAAAATGATTCTGGTTTATTTCGAGTCAATTTCATTTCTATTAATGAATTTTTCAAAAACTAAAATATTTTTTGTAAATATTTAAGTGGTTAAAAGTGCTGTCAAGTGCAGCAGGTGTTTTTTTTATTAACGTCTACCTAATATGGTTGGTTAAAATCCGTTACTATAAAAAAAGCTACTGTTTTTTTTAATTTGGTCTACTGAACACATATGGCTGGTTATACAAATCTCAAAGTAGTCATAATTATATAATATGTTTTGTTATTAATTTAAAAAAGGGCTTCCTGCCAATAATTTTGTTATTACTTTATTTTAATAACCTTCTGCATGTCTCCGAAACGTATTTCTACGTTCTAGTTACGTTTTGTGCTACAATAGTTATGTATATGTAAACATACAGAAAATAATACGTAGTTATTTTACATATATTTTTTTACGTCGTCCTTACATATTTCTCATTATGTTAGGCATCGTAATATGTGTCTTATTTTATTCTTTATAACAGTTGATTAAAATCATAAATGCTTAAGTCAAATGTGCACCATCAAGCACTGTTAGGCGTTACTTAATGAAAGTTATAAATTGTGATATTTATCTACCTAAATTGCTAGTTAGATATCTACTAAGTTTCTACGGTGACAGTATATTATTATGTAGTGTTATTGTAGCGTAACGAGATATAAAATATACATCGCGGTAGCCCAGGGCATCTAGGTACGCTAGATATTGGTAGGAATATGAAAGTGAACCACATAGGGTCTCCGAGATACATATACCACGGTACCACCTGAGGTTATTTTGCAGCCGGTTCTAAACCACCTGGAGTGTGTTGGGCCGTAGTTCTGTTATGGCGGTAAACTCTTAAATTAATTTTTACCTAGTTATGAACGAATTTAAACGACTTGAATCTTTTCACTAATGATCGCTTGAAAGAAATTGCTCTCGAAAGAGCGCCTATTACAGTATATAATTTTATTTTTATTTTCTCGTATCAAAATTGTCTGTACGAACTAAACACAGTATAAATCAATTCTCTGTTCTGTGTAATTTTTGAGATATAAATAAAAACAATTGAAACGATTAAAATTATAAGTTTGAAATCTAGGTCGCTACACAGTTCTCGTCTGATTACAGTCACGGTCGAATTGAACATCACAAAAGTACTTCAAGTCCAGAATTTTGTAGATTTACTGAACTATAAAACACGTAGCACATTTGCATATACATAATGCTTAATGGATATTTGTATACATGAAACTAAAGAATTATTCGCCAAGCTTAATACTAAATTCAAGGTCGTTTAAATCCCGGCTGTTTACAAATGGATTTTTAATTATATATGGGCAATTAACACTAGCTGCTACGGTCAAGGCAAATATTAAATCACAGTTTTATTTGTAATATAAATAAAAAAATGTGGAAATAATTTAAAAGTTGTGGATACTTCGCTTATCTGCACAGATTTAAGTGCATGGTGAACCCAACATGGTCCTGTAACAGATCGACTAGTGAGACAATATTGACAGTTTGCCCAAGTACCAAAACTATTGACACGACTTTGATTGCTGAGTAGTTAAAGTGACGGTGGACAATCTGACAGACCTTACATAGGTGTAGCGAAGGATGCGGTTAAAATTTATAAGACATAGACAAAGAGTGCTGATGACTAATAAGGACTGTTCCTATACAGAAGATATAGTAAAAACACTTATAATAAAAAAATAGATATATTTCTGTATCAAATCTTTAAAAACAACATATGAAAATCACACATTCTAAGATGATTTTGGCATTGCAATTTGAACTTACAATAATACCCATAGAAATGAAAAGCAAAAAGCTTTCATTACAAATTAATATTCGAAAAGACTTTTTCCCCAACCATAAAGCGGATACAGCCAAAACCTGTGTGTGCTTTTAAATCAATCAGCTTCGCAAACCGAAGCTGGTCTGTCAAGTCGTGATTATCACTATACAATAGTATTACCACAAACGGCACGAGAAAGTTGTGATACTGAAACAGTTTCCACAATGCAGAAGTAGATGAAGTGTGGAGAAATCTTTAGCTTCCTTGTAAGGAATGAAATCTTTGTGTACGCATCGGAATCGTAATTTCTAAACAACGCAGGGTTGCCAAAAGGTAATCCTTTCATTCGTGTAAATAATTTATAACTAATTTGAGACACATCTTTGAGAATATTTATATCAATGAACCGAATGACAAAAGCCGAACGACGACCTTCATAAGAGGACATTGTGTAAATTCTGTTTTTTTAGACTGTTAAGTACTGTATTGGTAGACCCTAGCGGATGAGGCTTGGCCATGTAAGACGTATGGAGAAGACCCGAAGGCTCTTTGAATGGAGACTGACTGAGCATAACTCAAGGCTGACCCCCAATGAGAGGCTGACCTTCAAAAGACCACTTGATTGGCTGATGATGATGGACCATAGAACTACAATAAAAAGTACTATCTGAAATGTGTTTCATGAAATAAATCGATATAATTCTCAATCAAAGCTGTGTGCGAAGTGCAATATGTGAATGGTAACCCTAGATAAATAGCTCCATGGCTAGACTAAAAATACATGTGTTGCATAAAACCAGCTTTTGCTATTATTACAAATAGCCTTAGTTTCCTTGTAAGGTATATTTTACCGTTAGGACTTGTTTTTATTATTGTTAACTGTTTGTAACCCTTTAGTTTTTACCGATTCTTATAATGGGACTAAACACTGTTTTTTACTGTATTCAGTCCGTTAGAAAGGTTAGTCAAGTCCATATTTATATATTTAAAGTCGATATTTTAATGAACGCAAATCAATTAGCGATATTATTTTAACTTTAACCAATAAAAGGCTGATCGAAGTTTAATAATCTAATATATAAAATTCTCGTGTCACAATGTTCGTTCCCGTACTCCTCCGAAACGGCTTGACCGATTCTCCTGAAATTTTGTGGCCATATTGAGTAGGTCTGAGAATCGGCAAACATCTATTTTGAGAGGTTTTCGTCGTCGGTCGAAGGTTTTGGGGTCGTAAAATATTTCTTGAGTAATCATTAGTTTTCAATACAAACACTATATTAAACTAAGAAAATTTTTGTTGCCACTTACTGAAAATATAACTGACATGATTAATTGCTATATTAGTTATAAAATTAATTTAATCCAATAATATTACAAAGCGAAAAGTCCGCAGGGCTTTTAATAAGAATGTGTCTAAAATATTGCATTAGATCAATGAGCATAATTAAAACCCGAAACAAAATTAAATTGTTTCATAACTGGGGATACTGTTGTCAAATAGGTTAGCATTCCTGAGTGCTTTCGACACTATAAAAATACGTGTAAAAATTGACGATTCAAAAGTGTCTTTATAAAGACCTACTTGATTGAAGATATTTTGAGTTTGGCAAGTGACTTCAGTCGCACGGGGCCATAATAATGGTTTTCCGATATCTGATGTAATCTAACTGAATGATATTTTAAAATATTGAATTGAAGCAGGAAACAAATATAAATTATTCATATGTATTATATACATGTTGTTCATATATTCCAGTTCACGAGACTTATGAATTGTAACGAATTTTTAAAAGAAGCTAGCTTACTCTTAAAAATATTAATTTACAGTCGAAGCTTAATATCAAATACTCATATTACACATAAAAGCTACTGGTATTTTTTCCTGCGGTGCAGGTGGGTTGTTAAAAATGACTCACAAATGCAATAAATATATATTATTCACGATGAATGAAAATATATTTAATTTGTACACAATAGAATTATGTTGTTAGCACGTTTTGCTAAGTTAATAAAATTTTATTGCGACGTTAGTTATTAGGTTGCAGAAGCACTTGTAATCAAACAAATTATAAAAAGGATTTACTTAACAAAAGAATGATGAATACAATGCTTTTTCGAGTGGTAACCATGGTAAAAACTGTGGTCAGCGTTTGTAATGAGGTCAAAGAGTAGAGTTTCTTTATAATTAAGTAATTTAAATATGAATACTTGTCAAGTCACCTTGTAGTGCTTTGACTGACTCGTGTATCGTAGGGACAAAGGTGGCTTTTATGTATTTATTTAAGGCCGAAGCTAAAATACAGCACACTTAATTAATTCTTACATCTAACAATCTCTTATATATTGTCAAAATATGTAACATTCAGTTAAGAAAATTATTAATTTGGGAGATACAGCGCGAACTGAACGTGTTTTGACGAAGGCTACTTCACGAAGGAACCTACATACCACCTGATCTGGAGGAAAATATCAGGGGCGGATAAGCTTAGCATGCATTACTGTAATCATTTTCACCCCATATTTTAAAGATCCCGTTTGGGGTGATCATAATAACCTGTAATCCCCAGTAAGATATAGTAGGAATACTGTACTCGGTTTGCTTCGTGATTTACTTAAAGTAACATCATTTATACAATGTTTTGAAATTCGTGTAGGTCTTAGTATTGACAAAACTGAACATGGTAGAATTTATAAGTATTAAAAGAAATCGGTGACTCAATTACATTTTGTTTTAGTGACATCTGCCATCTGTCCAAATAGATTAAAAATATTGCACTGGGCACACAGTTGTATGTAAATGTTTCCTTAAATAGTTTTTGTAGTTTATTTTTAATTCTACAATTACTTAACTTTGCTATTAATTTTAAATTGATTAGAGGCCACCCTAATGACGTCCATCGGTCGTTTGAAGTAATGAATGATAAAACTTTAGAATTGTAGTATAGATACAGATATGGATGTGGTGTCAAATACTTTATAATATATGGGATCTCTTATTATAATATGTATTACTTAAGTAGAGAAGAAGAAGTTTAAACTATTCTGGATAACTATGATTAACATAAGAACCGATCAGCCTCCTCACTATCATCTTTTAAATCTTCTTTTTCGAAAGCATTTGTTGTCCGTATCTAATTTGATTTTTCATATTTTTACATTTGAATTAGCTTATTTTTCCTGTTTTACTTAATTGAATGTATGTTGTGTTTGGTTTTTTTGTATATTTCGCACACTTTGCACCTGTCAAATTGTATTTAAGGTATTCTTTTGTTGTGTGGAAGTTGTTAATGTTGTGTGTTGCCTGGAAGAGATCGCTTATTAGCGATAAGACCGCCCGTAGCTCTTATACTAACATCTATTAACATAATCTACTTCTACTGTTTAAGTGCAATAAAGTGTGAATAAATAAATTATTAATAATTTCAGGAGTCCTTAGCAGAATGGGAGCGTGGTCTGGACATGCCGCCAGAGGCGTTAGGCCGCAAGTGGAGCCAAAGGAGTGCGCACGCGCAGCGGACATCCAACGACCAAACCGTCACCTCCACCAATACCACTGATGCTTGCAAACTTATAATTGTAAGTAGCTTTATCCAAAGAAAGAACTTCTCAATTCTCATGTCATACGCATAAATGTATAAATATAACATTTTTGATGAAGATTATTTGTGTCCCACCACCGTTAATTGCTCATATCCTGATGCGACAGAGACGAACAAGCGGGATCAAAATTTATTCAGTTAAGGCAGTTATACAATTGAGGTGGTTTAAAAGACTTTACGATTTAAAAAAAAGAGAAAGTAGAGGCCCAATTATCCCTCTAAGAGAGATTTAATTGGTCAGGTCAAATAGTGCCCTACTATACACTCTTGTTTATAGATTGTGGTGGTGGACTGCACTCTTGTTTATAGATTGTGATGGTGGACTGCACTCTTGTTTATAGATTGTGGTGGTGGACTGCACTCTTGTTTATAGATTGTGGTGGTGGATTGCACTCTTGTTTATAGATTGTGGTGGTGGACTGCACTCTTGTTTATAGATTGTGATGGTGGACTGCACTCTTGTTTATAGGTTGTGGTGGTGGACTGCACTATTGTTTATAGATTTTTGTTTAACGTCCTTTCACCAACAGTTATAAAGCGAGTGTTTATTAATTGAGTTTCCCGAACGAAGGTTAATTGGTGTTAACGCGGGCAATTGGCCAACCTTCCAGATGTTTCCGCGACAGATTGTAAACAATGTAATTTATTATAACTTATTGAATCATTATGTCTCCTTGAGACTGGTTTTTATGTAATATTTTACTATCTGATAGTTGTTATCTAATTACCATCCTAGATCCGTGGATTCGGCCTATTCACAAATGAGTTAACTATGACACAAAATACGATGAGAGAGAATTTCTTAACAGATAACATATTAAATACAAAGATGAAAACAAGGCCAATGTGGGGTTTAGATATTAAATATAACAGAAGGCTTAAATATACAAGAATAAAAAATAATATGACAAAGTGAGGTATTTCAAGTGAAGAACGAATATTGTTTGTGTGTTATAGTGTTGCTGTGGGAGTGAGTGAGGTGAATTCTTTGATGATCCACCTCACTGAAAATATGAATATATTCTGAAATTAATGGTTTAATTAGTTTCTATTTAAATTCCAGTACATAGAAAATAAGCCAATATGGAAGTTGTCATTGTGTGGAGGTAACGCAGCGGCGGTGGCGGCGCGGGCTGGTACCAAGCTTCTACCACCAAAGATCAAGATAGTGTGGAACCCTCCCACCACTCACTACCATCACACTGAGAAGCTGCGGCTGGTGGTCACGTCTGTCAACAGTGGTAGGTTGATGATGCGATTCAATTAGGAATAAGACCGTCTATGAAAGTACGATTTGCGAAGTTACTTGTTTAGTATAACTTAGGTTTTAAGTTAAATTTGGTATTATTTCACTGAAATGATCATTTCTAAAACGTCAAAAATTGTAACAAAAAGTCTTTAACCATTCTATATCTTATAATCACCTTATAAATTATACTTAAGGACATTTACAGGGTCCATGTGAGTACGTCGTCGGACTTTACCCCTAAAAGCTCTTTAAAATTTGACCTTTTGCAGGTGCAGTTTGTAATAACGACACTCAGTTCACTTGCGGTGGGACAAGCCTTTGTATATCTTCCTATCTCGTGTGTGATGGGGTCAGACATTGTCCGGGAGGCGAAGATGAGGACGCGACCGCCTGCTCACACCGCCGGGACTCCCCACTCCTAGAGGTGTTGAGGCGGATAGCGGCTAGGAACCAGGAGTTTTTGGGTCTGGACCAGCCCGATGGGATAACGAAGCCGTCTGTTATAAGTATGTGTTTGTTATATTCATTTAAGCGTACATTAGTACTATTATAAATATTGTCCTTCCTTAAAATGCTGGACCATGGTTGATTCTTAAATAAGAATATTGTACTGTTTTAAATATAGCGAACTTCATGTATACACATAAAATAAATCATTTTGTTAACGTCACAATGTTTAATTCTCAGTGAAGATCAGCGAGAACGAGACGAAGACGAACGCGTTCGTGGAGTTCGCCAACTCCCTCCACCCGTACGGGCCTTGGTCCTACATTGTGGTGGGGATGATCGGGTGCGCTGTCATACTCATCTTCTGTCTCGCTTGGGGTAAGTCCGTCATAGTCGTGTTACTATGTCATCTGTCACCTTTTACATTCTAGTTTATTTAAAGCCCCGCATGTGTAAGTGATGGTCTCTGTGAATTTGAAAGAGACAGCAGACAATATATCGAAACCAGTTGTCAATTGTCGTTAGCAATCCGATGTTTAACAGACATTTTAAGTTTTTTTTTCTAATGTTTCTCTGTCGACACTTTGCAGAATGCTGTTGCGTGCGTTCCAAGCCGTCGGAGACGCCGCTGAACATTCCGCCCTCGTGCGTGGACCTGTCGCCTTCGGTGGCCATGACCGCTTCGTCCCAGATGTTCTCTAACCCCCTACCTTCCCCCCCGGAGTACGAACCTCCCCCGTCCTACTCCTCCCTCTTCCCCCGCGCCTTTAAGACGTCTCCGTCGCCGGTTCCCCACTGCTCCCACCAGGAGCCAGATTAGGACACGCCAAATTAGATGTCTGGGTGCGAATTGGGATTTTTACCTTAATGTTTGGGAACTGAGCTCCCTCAGTGTCAACTAAGTCTCTCGTCTGGGAGGTTTCGACAGATGGGAGAGTTAGTTCGCGCTTAGACTTAGTCAACCTGCCGAATTAACACTCAACAGTATTTGATGAAATTTTCAGATTTTTTGACAACTATAATATAATGTTCAATAGATATATCTAATTATTTAACTTACAAAGTATGTTTATCTCATTGAAAATCGTAATTTGAACCCAGAGTAGTTATGTAAGATACTCGGATAGTCAACGGGTTAGATTTTAATGAAAAGTTGTAATCAAATTATTAAAATACGTTCGCGTCTTGCGTTAAACTATTAAATATTTTTCTCTTTGTATAACTGTTTGACGGTATGAGACAAAACCCCGAAAGCCTATGAATTTACGGGTTTACGAATTGACAATAACGCCATCTATTGACAAAAACTCAAAAGCTTTTAATGTTTCGTAAAAGTACAATATTATGTTTTATAAGTTTTGGGACCAACGAGAATACACTGTGCCTTGTAGTTATTATTAACTATGTACTGACATATATGACAATTCCATTTCTATTCTTTAGAAATCTTAAAAGGGTGACCCCAGACAAGCTAAAAATACAAAATCCGTGAAAAAAGATGAACGTATTATGCGTGAACGCTTATTGTCCATACCAGAGACAAACCACTCAGATATAAATAAAACAATGCTCGTCTGGCCCCACCCTAAAACTGAAATTTGTATAGTATACTGAAAGATACGACGAGATTCCTTAGACTTGCTAAATATCCTTGTGTAGAACACAGAACTCACACTGAATGCTTAGTCTCTGAATTTAACCCTTAAGGTACGGCCTCATGGACGACGCTCGATTACAGCAACTGCTCTCACGTGGTTCACTCTTTTTTTAAAACCTTCAAGAAAGAGCTTATCATTTCACAAAACTGGAGAAGTAACGAGGAGTTTGCCCCCTCTTTGCCCCCCTCTTTTATAAAAGAACGCATGCATGAGGCCGTACCTTTATAATGTTTTGAATAATTGAATTCCTTAGTATACTTCTCAGAATTCTCAGCCCAGAGTGACAATACATTCTGAGAACTCACCTTAGCCTAAAGCTAGCTTGTCCGTTGAATTTTAATTCATATGCCCTTTGATTATCAGTGTCTAGATAACGTTACGTCAAAAGGGCAACTAAAGAGGTATGTGTGCGAATGATCTAATGTGTTCATACAGAGTGATAAACAAATACGAGGGAAAAGTTTGTGTAGTCGCTCTGTTCTACTCTATGGTCCAATATAAACCAAATTTGCGAACTCTAGTTTATGTATTAATTGCTTTATCTAGACACAGAATCAAATATAACTCTTTGATAAGCGTTATTAATTTCTTTAAATTGCCTTCGTGTTTGGAATACGCCTAAAATCAAACAAAACCACATTTATTTGTTTGACGTTTGACATATTGAGAATGGGTTAAAGAATGTTAACTACAAATCATTTCTTGTTACCTTATCTGTATAATCGCGTAGGGAGCATCCAGAAATTATAATTTCCATTATTGTAATTTAAACTAGTCTTATTAAAAGTTATATTAAATTGTTTTAAGTTAATTAAGTCTAAACATCAAAAGAGAAATAAATACTTTTTCAAATACAATTATGGTTTTCTTTAAACACCAGACCCTAATACAAATTTTTTTACACCAAGCTCATAGCTTAATCTATGACAGAATTAACAATTTCTTGTTACATTGTTTAAATATAATCATTCCTAAAACTTTAAAATAAACAACATGCAGAAAAAATTTAAACTATGACTAAACTAACAATTCCTGAGTTTCAACCGCTGCCAATAGATGTCACTGATCTTACGTAAAATTTCATTTTTAGAAATAATAAATCTATAACATTCTTTTTTTCACAATGTCATATACGCTGCAAGATCAATATTTAAGTTTCTAATTTTTATCTAATATGAAATTAAATAAGAGTTTTTACAACCAAGTGCCATCTAGTGTACTCTTTAAACATGTCCTGCACATTCAAACCACAGTTAAATGCAAGAAGTATATATATATAATCTGTGATGTATAGAGTTTAGAAAAAGCTGGGATAAACAAAAGAACATGCTTTATTGATTATTTTATTCATCAATAAATTTAATATTGTATATATATACTGTTCAAAATTACTAATTAAATCACTATATTTTGAATTTTATTATTACGTTTTGGTTTTATGATTGTTACTATAAATAAATCTCTTAAAAAGCAAAGTTGAAATGAAAATGCAAATGTTGTAAAAAGGACTTCTGAGTAAGTAAATACGAGTTTGACAAAATAGGTGTAGTAGTCTGTGATCAGCTCACCCTTGCCGCTCACGGCTCAGCTGTCAGCTAAAAGTTCAGTCATATTTTAACTGTCGTGGTTATTTACCGTGTTAATGGTGCGAATTGTTATTTCGATCGTAACAAATTTTTACATTATTGTCTAAATTGTTTTTAACGTGCTACCTTTTTGTGCTATAACAAAATAAAAAAACTTACATTCAGTTTTTTTATTTGTTTCACAAGTTGTATCTTATGTGATTGTGTTACTTACGGGACTTAAAAAGTTTGTTTATTGTTAAGTTTTGTTCTTTTCGCTATTTGGAATCTTATTGGATATGAGTGCAGCAGCTAGATAAAAGGTAAATTATAGAATTCTGCTTAGTTTAGTTCCTATGTTTAGCGGTAAGCAACAGGTCTCCATATTGTGGTTTTGAAAATGCAAATGGATCGAACTTCCGTTACTCCATTATCGATTTAGTGTTACAAGTACCAATTAGAATTTTATAATTCAATTTAAAAATGATTCTGGTTTATTTCGAGTCAATTTCATTTCTATTAATGAATTTTTCAAAAACTAAAATATTTTTTGTAAATATTTAAGTGGTTAAAAGTGCTGTCAAGTGCAGCAGGTGTTTTTTTTATTAACGTCTACCTAATATGGTTGGTTAAAATCCGTTACTATAAAAAAAGCTACTGTTTTTTTTTTAATTTGGTCTACTGAACACATATGGCTGGTTATACAAATCTCAAAGTAGTCATAATTATATAATATGTTTTGTTATTAATTTAAAAAAGGGCTTCCTGCCAATAATTTTGTTATTACTTTATTTAAATAATCTTCTGCATGTCTCCGAAACGTATTTCTGAGTTACGTTTTGTGCTACAATAGTTATGTATATGTAAACATACAGAAAATAATACGTAGTTATTTTACATATATTTTTTTACGTCGTCCTTACATATTTCTCATTATGTTAGGCATCGTAATATATGTCTTATTTTATTCTTTATAACAGTTGATTAAAATCATAAATGCTTAAGTCAAATGTGCACCATCAAGCACTGTTAGGCGTTACTTAATGAAAGTTATAAATTGTGATATTTATCTACCTAAATTGCTAGTTAGATATCTACTAAGTTTCTACGGTGACAGTATATTATTATGTAGTGTTATTGTAGCGTAACGAGATATAAAATATACATCGCGGTAGCCCAGGGCATCTAGGTACGCTAGATATTGGTAGGAATATGACAGTGAACCACATAGGGTCTCCGAGATACATATACCACGGTACCACCTGAGGTTATTTTGCAGCCGGTTCTAAACCACCTGGAGTGTGTTGGGCCGTAGTTCTGTTATGGCGGTAAACTCTTAAATTAATTTTTACCTAGTTATGAACGAATTTAAACGACTTGAATCTTTTCACTAATGATCGCTTGAAAGAAATTGCTCTCGAAAGAGCGCCTATTACAGTATATAATTTTATTTTTATTTTCTCGTATCAAAATTGTCTGTACGAACTAAACACAGTATAAATCAATTCTCTGTTCTGTGTAATTTTTGAGATATAAATAAAAACAATTGAAACGATTAAAATTATAAGTTTGAAATCTAGGTCGCTACACAGTTCTCGTCTGATTACAGTCACGGTCGAATTGAACATCACAAAAGTACTTCAAGTCCAGAATTTTGTAGATTTACTGAACTATAAAACACGTAGCACATTTGCATATACATAATGCTTAATGGATATTTGTATACATGAAACTAAAGAATTATTCGCCAAGCTTAATACTAAATTCAAGGTCGTTTAAATCCCGGCTGTTTACAAATGGATTTTTAATTATATATGGGCAATTAACACTAGCTGCTACGGTCAAGGCAAATATTAAATCACAGTTTTATTTGTAATATAAATAAAAAAATGTGGAAATAATTTAAAAGTTGTGGATACTTCGCTTATCTGCACAGATTTAAGTGCATGGTGAACCCAACATGGTCCTGTAACAGATCGACTAGTGAGACAATATTGACAGTTTGCCCAAGTACCAAAACTATTGACACGACTTTGATTGCTGAGTAGTTAAAGTGACGGTGGACAATCTGACAGACCTTACATAGGTGTAGCGAAGGATGCGGTTAAAATTTATAAGACATAGACAAAGAGTGCTGATGACTAATAAGGACTGTTCCTATACAGAAGATATAGTAAAAACACTTATAATAAAAAAATAGATATATTTCTGTATCAAATCTTTAAAAACAACATATGAAAATCACACATTCTAAGATGATTTTGGCATTGCAATTTGAACTTACAATAATACCCATAGAAATGAAAAGCAAAAAGCTTTCATTACAAATTAATATTCGAAAAGACTTTTTCCCCAACCATAAAGCGGATACAGCCAAAACCTGTGTGTGCTTTTAAATCAATCAGCTTCGCAAACCGAAGCTGGTCTGTCAAGTCGTGATTATCACTATACAATAGTATTACCACAAACGGCACGAGAAAGTTGTGATACTGAAACAGTTTCCACAATGCAGAAGTAGATGAAGTGTGGAGAAATCTTTAGCTTCCTTGTAAGGAATGAAATCTTTGTGTACGCATCGGAATCGTAATTTCTAAACAACGCAGGGTTGCCAAAAGGTAATCCTTTCATTCGTGTAAATAATTTATAACTAATTTGAGACACATCTTTGAGAATATTTATATCAATGAACCGAATGACAAAAGCCGAACGACGACCTTCATAAGAGGACATTGTGTAAATTCTGTTTTTTTAGACTGTTAAGTACTGTATTGGTAGACCCTAGCGGATGAGGCTTGGCCATGTAAGACGTATGGAGAAGACCCGAAGGCTCTTTGAATGGAGACTGACTGAGCATAACTCAAGGCTGACCCCCAATGAGAGGCTGACCTTCAAAAGACCACTTGATTGGCTGATGATGATGGACCATAGAACTACAATAAAAAGTACTATCTGAAATGTGTTTCATGAAATAAATCGATATAATTCTCAATCAAAGCTGTGTGCGAAGTGCAATATGTGAATGGTAACCCTAGATAAATAGCTCCATGGCTAGACTAAAAATACATGTGTTGCATAAAACCAGCTTTTGCTATTATTAGAAATAGCCTTAGTTTCCTTGTAAGGTATATTTTACCGTTAGGACTTGTTTTTATTATTGTTAACTGTTTGTAACCCTTTAGTTTTTACCGATTCTTATAATGGGACTAAACACTGTTTTTTACTGTATTCAGTCCGTTAGAAAGGTTAGTCAAGTCCATATTTATATATTTAAAGTCGATATTTTAATGAACGCAAATCAATTAGCGATATTATTTTAACTTTAACCAATAAAAGGCTGATCGAAGTTTAATAATCTAATATATAAAATTCTCGTGTCACAATGTTCGTTCCCGTACTCCTCCGAAACGGCTTGACCGATTCTCCTGAAATTTTGTGGCCATATTGAGTAGGTCTGAGAATCGGCAAACATCTATTTTGAGAGGTTTTCGTCGTCGGTCGAAGGTTTTGGGGTCGTAAAATATTTCTTGAGTAATCATTAGTTTTCAATACAAACACTATATTAAACTAAGAAAATTTTTGTTGCCACTTACTGAAAATATAACTGACATGATTAATTGCTATATTAGTTATAAAATTAATTTAATCCAATAATATTACAAAGCGAAAAGTCCGCAGGGCTTTTAATAAGAATGTGTCTAAAATATTGCATTAGATCAATGAGCATAATTAAAACCCGAAACAAAATTAAATTGTTTCATAACTGGGGATACTGTTGTCAAATAGGTTAGCATTCCTGAGTGCTTTCGACACTATAAAAATACGTGTAAAAATTGACGATTCAAAAGTGTCTTTATAAAGACCTACTTGATTGAAGATATTTTGAGTTTGGCAAGTGACTTCAGTCGCACGGGGCCATAATAATGGTTTTCCGATATCTGATGTAATCTAACTGAATGATATTTTAAAATATTGAATTGAAGCAGGAAACTAATATAAATTATTCATATGTATTATATACATGTTGTTCATATATTCCAGTTCACGAGACTTATGAATTGTAACGAATTTTTAAAAGAAGCTAGCTTACTCTTAAAAATATTAATTTACAGTCGAAGCTTAATATCAAATACTCATATTACACATAAAAGCTACTGGTATTTTTTCCTGCGGTGCAGGTGGGTTGTTAAAAATGACTCACAAATGCAATAAATATATATTATTCACGATGAATGAAAATATATTTAATTTGTACACAATAGAATTATGTTGTTAGCACGTTTTGCTAAGTTAATAAAATTTTATTGCGACGTTAGTTATTAGGTTGCAGAAGCACTTGTAATCAAACAAATTATAAAAAGGATTTACTTAACAAAAGAATGATGAATACAATGCTTTTTCGAGTGGTAACCATGGTAAAAACTGTAGAGTAGAGTTTCTTTATAATTAAGTAATTTAAATATGAATACTTGTCAAGTCACCTTGTAGTGCTTTGACTGACTCGTGTATCGTAGGGACAAAGGTGGCTTTTATGTATTTATTTAAGGCCGAAGCTAAAATACAGCACACTTAATTAATTCTTACATCTAACAATCTCTTATATATTGTCAAAATATGTAACATTCAGTTAAGAAAATTATTAATTTGGGAGATACAGCGCGAACTGAACGTGTTTTGACGAAGGCTACTTCACGAAGGAACCTACATACCACCTGATCTGGAGGAAAATATCAGGGGCGGATAAGCTTAGCATGCATTACTGTAATCATTTTCACCCCATATTTTAAAGATCCCGTTTGGGGTGATCATAATAACCTGTAATCCCCAGTAAGATATAGTAGGAATACTGTACTCGGTTTGCTTCGTGATTTACTTAAAGTAACATCATTTATACAATGTTTTGAAATTCGTGTAGGTCTTAGTATTGACAAAACTGAACATGGTAGAATTTATAAGTATTAAAAGAAATCGGTGACTCAATTACATTTTGTTTTAGTGACATCTGCCATCTGTCCAAATAGATTAAAAATATTGCACTGGGCACACAGTTGTATGTAAATGTTTCCTTAAATAGTTTTTGTAGTTTATTTTTAATTCTACAATTACTTAACTTTGCTATTAATTTTAAATTGATTAGAGGCCACCCTAATGACGTCCATCGGTCGTTTGAAGTAATGAATGATAAAACTTTAGAATTGTAGTATAGATACAGATATGGATGTGGTGTCAAATACTTTATAATATATGGGATCTCTTATTATAATATGTATTACTTAAGTAGAGAAGAAGAAGTTTAAACTATTCTGGATAACTATGATTAACATAAGAACCGATCAGCCTCCTCACTATCATCTTTTAAATCTTCTTTTTCGAAAGCATTTGTTGTCCGTATCTAATTTGATTTTTCATATTTTTACATTTGAATTAGCTTATTTTTCCTGTTTTACTTAATTTAATGTATGTTGTGTTTGGTTTTTTTGTATATTTCGCACACTTTGCACCTGTCAAATTGTATTTAAGGTATTCTTTTGTTGTGTGGAAGTTGTTAATGTTGTGTGTTGCCTGGAAGAGATCGCTTATTAGCGATAAGACCGCCCGTAGCTCTTATACTAACATCTATTAACATAATCTACTTCTACTGTTTAAGTGCAATAAAGTGTGAATAAATAAATTATTAATAATTTCAGGAGTCCTTAGCAGAATGGGAGCGTGGTCTGGACATGCCGCCAGAGGCGTTAGGCCGCAAGTGGAGCCAAAGGAGTGCGCACGCGCAGCGGACATCCAACGACCAAACCGTCACCTCCACCAATACCACTGATGCTTGCAAACTTATAATTGTAAGTAGCTTTATCCAAAGAAAGAACTTCTCAATTCTCATGTCATACGCATAAATGTATAAATATAACATTTTTGATGAAGATTATTTGTGTCCCACCACCGTTAATTGCTCATATCCTGATGCGACAGAGACGAACAAGCGGGATCAAAATTTATTCAGTTAAGGCAGTTATACAATTGAGGTGGTTTAAAAGACTTTACGATTTAAAAAAAAGAGAAAGTAGAGGCCCAATTATCCCTCTAAGAGAGATTTAATTGGTCAGGTCAAATAGTGCCCTACTATACACTCTTGTTTATAGATTGTGGTGGTGGACTGCACTCTTGTTTATAGATTTTTGTTTAACGTCCTTTCACCAACAGTTATAAAGCGAGTGTTTATTAATTGAGTTTCCCGAACGAAGGTTAATTGGTGTTAACGCGGGCAATTTGCCAACCTTCCAGATGTTTCCGTGACAGATTGTAAACAATGTAATTTATTATAACTTATTGAATCATTATGTCTCCTTGAGACTGGTTTTTATGTAATATTTTACTATCTGATAGTTGTTATCTAATTACCATCCTAGATCCGTGGATTCGGCCTATTCACAAATGAGTTAACTATGACACAAAATACGATGAGAGAGAATTTCTTAACAGATAACATATTAAATACAAAGATGAAAACAAGGCCAATGTGGGGTTTAGATATTAAATATAACAGAAGGCTTAAATATACAAGAATAAAAAATAATATGACAAAGTGAGGTATTTCAAGTGAAGAACGAATATTGTTTGTGTGTTATAGTGTTGCTGTGGGAGTGAGTGAGGTGAATTCTTTGATGATCCACCTCACTGAAAATATGAATATATTCTGAAATTAATGGTTTAATTAGTTTCTATTTAAATTCCAGTACATAGAAAATAAGCCAATATGGAAGTTGTCATTGTGTGGAGGTAACGCAGCGGCGGTGGCGGCGCGGGCTGGTACCAAGCTTCTACCACCAAAGATCAAGATAGTGTGGAACCCTCCCACCACTCACTACCATCACACTGAGAAGCTGCGGCTGGTGGTCACGTCTGTCAACAGTGGTAGGTTGATGATGCGATTCAATTAGGAATAAGACCGTCTATGAAAGTACGATTTGCGAAGTTACTTGTTTAGTATAACTTAGGTTTTAAGTTAAATTTGGTATTATTTCACTGAAATGATCATTTCTAAAACGTCAAAAATTGTAACAAAAAGTCTTTAACCATTCTATATCTTATAATCACCTTATAAATTATACTTAAGGACATTTACAGGGTCCATGTGAGTACGTCGTCGGACTTTACCCCTAAAAGCTCTTTAAAATTTGACCTTTTGCAGGTGCAGTTTGTAATAACGACACTCAGTTCACTTGCGGTGGGACAAGCCTTTGTATATCTTCCTATCTCGTGTGTGATGGGGTCAGACATTGTCCGGGAGGCGAAGATGAGGACGCGACCGCCTGCTCACACCGCCGGGACTCCCCACTCCTAGAGGTGTTGAGGCGGATAGCGGCTAGGAACCAGGAGTTTTTGGGTCTGGACCAGCCCGATGGGATAACGAAGCCGTCTGTTATAAGTATGTGTTTGTTATATTCATTTAAGCGTACATTAGTACTATTATAAATATTGTCCTTCCTTAAAATGCTGGACCATGGTTGATTCTTAAATAAGAATATTGTACTGTTTTAAATATAGCGAACTTCATGTATACACATAAAATAAATCATTTTGTTAACGTCACAATGTTTAATTCTCAGTGAAGATCAGCGAGAACGAGACGAAGACGAACGCGTTCGTGGAGTTCGCCAACTCCCTCCACCCGTACGGGCCTTGGTCCTACATTGTGGTGGGGATGATCGGGTGCGCTGTCATACTCATCTTCTGTCTCGCTTGGGGTAAGTCCGTCATAGTCGTGTTACTATGTCATCTGTCACCTTTTACATTCTAGTTTATTTAAAGCCCCGCATGTGTAAGTGATGGTCTCTGTGAATTTGAAAGAGACAGCAGACAATATATCGAAACCAGTTGTCAATTGTCGTTAGCAATCCGATGTTTAACAGACATTTTAAGTTTTTTTTTCTAATGTTTCTCTGTCGACACTTTGCAGAATGCTGTTGCGTGCGTTCCAAGCCGTCGGAGACGCCGCTGAACATTCCGCCCTCGTGCGTGGACCTGTCGCCTTCGGTGGCCATGACCGCTTCGTCCCAGATGTTCTCTAACCCCCTACCTTCCCCCCCGGAGTACGAACCTCCCCCGTCCTACTCCTCCCTCTTCCCCCGCGCCTTTAAGACGTCTCCGTCGCCGGTTCCCCACTGCTCCCACCAGGAGCCAGATTAGGACACGCCAAATTAGATGTCTGGGTGCGAATTGGGATTTTTACCTTAATGTTTGGGAACTGAGCTCCCTCAGTGTCAACTAAGTCTCTCGTCTGGGAGGTTTCGACAGATGGGAGAGTTAGTTCGCGCTTAGACTTAGTCAACCTGCCGAATTAACACTCAACAGTATTTGATGAAATTTTCAGATTTTTTGACAACTATAATATAATGTTCAATAGATATATCTAATTATTTAACTTACAAAGTATGTTTTTCTCATTGAAAATCGTAATTTGAACCCAGAGTAGTTATGTAAGATACTCGGATAGTCAACGGGTTAGATTTTAATGAAAAGTTGTAATCAAATTATTAAAATACGTTCGCGTCTTGCGTTAAACTATTAAATATTTTTCTCTTTGTATAACTGTTTGACGGTATGAGACAAAACCCCGAAAGCCTATGAATTTACGGGTTTACGAATTGACAATAACGCCATCTATTGACAAAAACTCAAAAGCTTTTAATGTTTCGTAAAAGTACAATATTATGTTTTATAAGTTTTGGGACCAACGAGAATACACTGTGCCTTGTAGTTATTATTAACTATGTACTGACATATATGACAATTCCATTTCTATTCTTTAGAAATCTTAAAAGGGTGACCCCAGACAAGCTAAAAATACAAAATCCGTGAAAAAAGATGAACGTATTATGCGTGAACGCTTATTGTCCATACCAGAGACAAACCACTCAGATATAAATAAAACAATGCTCGTCTGGCCCCACCCTAAAACTGAAATTTGTATAGTATACTGAAAGATACGACGAGATTCCTTAGACTTGCTAAATATCCTTGTGTAGAACACAGAACTCACACTGAATGCTTAGTCTCTGAATTTAACCCTTAAGGTACGGCCTCATGGACGACGCTCGATTACAGCAACTGCTCTCACGTGGTTCACTCTTTTTTTAAAACCTTCAAGAAAGAGCTTATCATTTCACAAAACTGGAGAAGTAACGAGGAGTTTGCCCCCTCTTTGCCCCCCTCTTTTATAAAAGAACGCATGCATGAGGCCGTACCTTTATAATGTTTTGAATAATTGAATTCCTTAGTATACTCTGAATTCTCAGCCCAGAGTGACAATACATTCTGAGAACTCACCTTAGCCTAAAGCTAGCTTGTCCGTTGAATTTTAATTCATATGCCCTTTGATTATCAGTGTCTAGATAACGTTACGTCAAAAGGGCAACTAAAGAGGTATGTGTGCGAATGATCTAATGTGTTCATACAGAGTGATAAACAAATACGAGCGAAAAGTTTGTGTAGTCGCTCTGTTCTACTCTATGGTCCAATATAAACCAAATTTGCGAACTCTAGTTTATGTATTAATTGCTTTATCTAGACACAGAATCAAATATAACTCTTTGATAAGCGTTAATAATTTCTTTAAATTGCCTTCGTGTTTGGAATACGCCTAAAATCAAACAAAACCACATTTATTTGTTTGACGTTTGACATATTGAGAATGCGTTAAAGAATGTTAACTACAAATCATTTCTTGTTACCTTATCTGTATAATCGCGTAGGGAGCATCCAGAAATTATAATTTCCATTATTGTAATTTAAACTAGTCTTATTAAAAGTTATATTAAATTGTTTTAAGTTAATTAAGTCTAAACATCAAAAGAGAAATAAATACTTTTTCAAATACAATTATGGTTTTCTTTAAACACCAGACCCTAATACAAATTTTTTTACACCAAGCTCATAGCTTAATCTATGACAGAATTAACAATTTCTTGTTACATTGTTTAAATATAATCATTCCTAAAACTTTAAAATAAACAACATGCAGAAAAAATTTAAACTATGACTAAACTAACAATTCCTGAGTTTCAACCGCTGCCAATAGATGTCACTGATCTTACGTAAAATTTCATTTTTAGAAATAATAAATCTATAACATTCTTTTTTTCACAATGTCATATACGCTGCAAGATCAATATTTAAGTTTCTAATTTTTATCTAATATGAAATTAAATAAGAGTTTTTACAACCAAGTGCCATCTAGTGTACTCTTTAAACATGTCCTGCACATTCAAACCACAGTTAAATGCAAGAAGTATATATATATAATCTGTGATGTATAGAGTTTAGAAAAAGCTGGGATAAACAAAAGAACATGCTTTATTGATTATTTTATTCATCAATAAATTTAATATTGTATATATATACTGTTCAAAATTACTAATTAAATCACTATATTTTGAATTTTATTATTACGTTTTGGTTTTATGATTGTTACTATAAATAAATCTCTTAAAAAGCAAAGTTGAAATGAAAATGCAAATGTTGTAAAAAGGACTTCTGAGTAAGTAAATACGAGTTTGACAAAATAGGTGTAGTAGTCTGTGATCAGCTCACCCTTGCCGCTCACGGCTCAGCTGTCAGCTAAAAGTTCAGTCATATTTTAACTGTCGTGGTTATTTACCGTGTTAATGGTGCGAATTGTTATTTCGATCGTAACAAATTTTTACATTATTGTCTAAATTGTTTTTAACGTGCTACCTTTTTGTGCTATAACAAAATAAAAAAACTTACATTCAGTTTTTTTATTAGTTTCACAAGTTGTATCTTATGTGATTGTGTTACTTACGGGACTTAAAAAGTTTGTTTATTGTTAAGTTTTGTTCTTTTCGCTATTTGGAATCTTATTGGATATGAGTGCAGCAGCTAGATAAAAGGTAAATTATAGAATTCTGCTTAGTTTAGTTCCTATGTTTAGCGGTAAGCAACAGGTCTCCATATTGTGGTTTTGAAAATGCAAATGGATCGAACTTCCGTTACTCCATTATCGATTTAGTGTTACAAGTACCAATTAGAATTGTATAATTCAATTTAAAAATGATTCTGGTTTATTTCGAGTCAATTTCATTTCTATTAATGAATTTTTCAAAAACTAAAATATTTTTTGTAAATATTTAAGTGGTTAAAAGTGCTGTCAAGTGCAGCAGGTGTTTTTTTTATTAACGTCTACCTAATATGGTTGGTTAAAATCCGTTACTATAAAAAAACCTACTGTTTTTTTTTTAATTTGGTCTACTGAACACATATGGCTGGTTATACAAATCTCAAAGTAGTCATAATTATATAATATGTTTTGTTATTAATTTAAAAAAGGGCTTCCTGCCAATAATTTTGTTATTACTTTATTTAAATAATCTTCTGCATGTCTCCGAAACGTATTTCTGAGTTACGTTTTGTGCTACAATAGTTATGTATATGTAAACATACAGAAAATAATACGTAGTTATTTTACATATATTTTTTTACGTCGTCCTTACATATTTCTCATTATGTTAGGCATCGTAATATATGTCTTATTTTATTCTTTATAACAGTTGATTAAAATCATAAATGCTTAAGTCAAATGTGCACCATCAAGCACTGTTAGGCGTTACTTAATGAAAGTTATAAATTGTGATATTTATCTACCTAAATTGCTAGTTAGATATCTACTAAGTTTCTACGGTGACAGTATATTATTATGTAGTGTTATTGTAGCGTAACGAGATATAAAATATACATCGCGGTAGCCCAGGGCATCTAGGTACGCTAGATATTGGTAGGAATATGACAGTGAACCACATAGGGTCTCCGAGATACATATACCACGGTACCACCTGAGGTTATTTTGCAGCCGGTTCTAAACCACCTGGAGTGTGTTGGGCCGTAGTTCTGTTATGGCGGTAAACTCTTAAATTAATTTTTACCTAGTTATGAACGAATTTAAACGACTTGAATCTTTTCACTAATGATCGCTTGAAAGAAATTGCTCTCGAAAGAGCGCCTATTACAGTATATAATTTTATTTTTATTTTCTCGTATCAAAATTGTCTGTACGAACTAAACACAGTATAAATCAATTCTCTGTTCTGTGTAATTTTTGAGATATAAATAAAAACAATTGAAACGATTAAAATTATAAGTTTGAAATCTAGGTCGCTACACAGTTCTCGTCTGATTACAGTCACGGTCGAATTGAACATCACAAAAGTACTTCAAGTCCAGAATTTTGTAGATTTACTGAACTATAAAACACGTAGCACATTTGCATATACATAATGCTTAATGGATATTTGTATACATGAAACTAAAGAATTATTCGCCAAGCTTAATACTAAATTCAAGGTCGTTTAAATCCCGGCTGTTTACAAATGGATTTTTAATTATATATGGGCAATTAACACTAGCTGCTACGGTCAAGGCAAATATTAAATCACAGTTTTATTTGTAATATAAATAAAAAAATGTGGAAATAATTTAAAAGTTGTGGATACTTCGCTTATCTGCACAGATTTAAGTGCATGGTGAACCCAACATGGTCCTGTAACAGATCGACTAGTGAGACAATATTGACAGTTTGCCCAAGTACCAAAACTATTGACACGACTTTGATTGCTGAGTAGTTAAAGTGACGGTGGACAATCTGACAGACCTTACATAGGTGTAGCGAAGGATGCGGTTAAAATTTATAAGACATAGACAAAGAGTGCTGATGACTAATAAGGACTGTTCCTATACAGAAGATATAGTAAAAACACTTATAATAAAAAAATAGATATATTTCTGTATCAAATCTTTAAAAACAACATATGAAAATCACACATTCTAAGATGATTTTGGCATTGCAATTTGAACTTACAATAATACCCATAGAAATGAAAAGCAAAAAGCTTTCATTACAAATTAATATTCGAAAAGACTTTTTCCCCAACCATAAAGCGGATACAGCCAAAACCTGTGTGTGCTTTTAAATCAATCAGCTTCGCAAACCGAAGCTGGTCTGTCAAGTCGTGATTATCACTATACAATAGTATTACCACAAACGGCACGAGAAAGTTGTGATACTGAAACAGTTTCCACAATGCAGAAGTAGATGAAGTGTGGAGAAATCTTTAGCTTCCTTGTAAGGAATGAAATCTTTGTGTACGCATCGGAATCGTAATTTCTAAACAACGCAGGGTTGCCAAAAGGTAATCCTTTCATTCGTGTAAATAATTTATAACTAATTTGAGACACATCTTTGAGAATATTTATATCAATGAACCGAATGACAAAAGCCGAACGACGACCTTCATAAGAGGACATTGTGTAAATTCTGTTTTTTTAGACTGTTAAGTACTGTATTGGTAGACCCTAGCGGATGAGGCTTGGCCATGTAAGACGTATGGAGAAGACCCGAAGGCTCTTTGAATGGAGACTGACTGAGCATAACTCAAGGCTGACCCCCAATGAGAGGCTGACCTTCAAAAGACCACTTGATTGGCTGATGATGATGGACCATAGAACTACAATAAAAAGTACTATCTGAAATGTGTTTCATGAAATAAATCGATATAATTCTCAATCAAAGCTGTGTGCGAAGTGCAATATGTGAATGGTAACCCTAGATAAATAGCTCCATGGCTAGACTAAAAATACATGTGTTGCATAAAACCAGCTTTTGCTATTATTAGAAATAGCCTTAGTTTCCTTGTAAGGTATATTTTACCGTTAGGACTTGTTTTTATTATTGTTAACTGTTTGTAACCCTTTAGTTTTTACCGATTCTTATAATGGGACTAAACACTGTTTTTTACTGTATTCAGTCCGTTAGAAAGGTTAGTCAAGTCCATATTTATATATTTAAAGTCGATATTTTAATGAACGCAAATCAATTAGCGATATTATTTTAACTTTAACCAATAAAAGGCTGATCGAAGTTTAATAATCTAATATATAAAATTCTCGTGTCACAATGTTCGTTCCCGTACTCCTCCGAAACGGCTTGACCGATTCTCCTGAAATTTTGTGGCCATATTGAGTAGGTCTGAGAATCGGCAAACATCTATTTTGAGAGGTTTTCGTCGTCGGTCGAAGGTTTTGGGGTCGTAAAATATTTCTTGAGTAATCATTAGTTTTCAATACAAACACTATATTAAACTAAGAAAATTTTTGTTGCCACTTACTGAAAATATAACTGACATGATTAATTGCTATATTAGTTATAAAATTAATTTAATCCAATAATATTACAAAGCGAAAAGTCCGCAGGGCTTTTAATAAGAATGTGTCTAAAATATTGCATTAGATCAATGAGCATAATTAAAACCCGAAACAAAATTAAATTGTTTCATAACTGGGGATACTGTTGTCAAATAGGTTAGCATTCCTGAGTGCTTTCGACACTATAAAAATACGTGTAAAAATTGACGATTCAAAAGTGTCTTTATAAAGACCTACTTGATTGAAGATATTTTGAGTTTGGCAAGTGACTTCAGTCGCACGGGGCCATAATAATGGTTTTCCGATATCTGATGTAATCTAACTGAATGATATTTTAAAATATTGAATTGAAGCAGGAAACTAATATAAATTATTCATATGTATTATATACATGTTGTTCATATATTCCAGTTCACGAGACTTATGAATTGTAACGAATTTTTAAAAGAAGCTAGCTTACTCTTAAAAATATTAATTTACAGTCGAAGCTTAATATCAAATACTCATATTACACATAAAAGCTACTGGTATTTTTTCCTGCGGTGCAGGTGGGTTGTTAAAAATGACTCACAAATGCAATAAATATATATTATTCACGATGAATGAAAATATATTTAATTTGTACACAATAGAATTATGTTGTTAGCACGTTTTGCTAAGTTAATAAAATTTTATTGCGACGTTAGTTATTAGGTTGCAGAAGCACTTGTAATCAAACAAATTATAAAAAGGATTTACTTAACAAAAGAATGATGAATACAATGCTTTTTCGAGTGGTAACCATGGTAAAAACTGTAGAGTAGAGTTTCTTTATAATTAAGTAATTTAAATATGAATACTTGTCAAGTCACCTTGTAGTGCTTTGACTGACTCGTGTATCGTAGGGACAAAGGTGGCTTTTATGTATTTATTTAAGGCCGAAGCTAAAATACAGCACACTTAATTAATTCTTACATCTAACAATCTCTTATATATTGTCAAAATATGTAACATTCAGTTAAGAAAATTATTAATTTGGGAGATACAGCGCGAACTGAACGTGTTTTGACGAAGGCTACTTCACGAAGGAACCTACATACCACCTGATCTGGAGGAAAATATCAGGGGCGGATAAGCTTAGCATGCATTACTGTAATCATTTTCACCCCATATTTTAAAGATCCCGTTTGGGGTGATCATAATAACCTGTAATCCCCAGTAAGATATAGTAGGAATACTGTACTCGGTTTGCTTCGTGATTTACTTAAAGTAACATCATTTATACAATGTTTTGAAATTCGTGTAGGTCTTAGTATTGACAAAACTGAACATGGTAGAATTTATAAGTATTAAAAGAAATCGGTGACTCAATTACATTTTGTTTTAGTGACATCTGCCATCTGTCCAAATAGATTAAAAATATTGCACTGGGCACACAGTTGTATGTAAATGTTTCCTTAAATAGTTTTTGTAGTTTATTTTTAATTCTACAATTACTTAACTTTGCTATTAATTTTAAATTGATTAGAGGCCACCCTAATGACGTCCATCGGTCGTTTGAAGTAATGAATGATAAAACTTTAGAATTGTAGTATAGATACAGATATGGATGTGGTGTCAAATACTTTATAATATATGGGATCTCTTATTATAATATGTATTACTTAAGTAGAGAAGAAGAAGTTTAAACTATTCTGGATAACTATGATTAACATAAGAACCGATCAGCCTCCTCACTATCATCTTTTAAATCTTCTTTTTCGAAAGCATTTGTTGTCCGTATCTAATTTGATTTTTCATATTTTTACATGTGAATTAGCTTATTTTTCCTGTTTTACTTAATTTAATGTATGTTGTGTTTGGTTTTTTTGTATATTTCGCACACTTTGCACCTGTCAAATTGTATTTAAGGTATTCTTTTGTTGTGTGGAAGTTGTTAATGTTGTGTGTTGCCTGGAAGAGATCGCTTATTAGCGATAAGACCGCCCGTAGCTCTTATACTAACATCTATTAACATAATCTTTTTACTGTTTAAGTGCAATAAAGTGTGAATAAATAAATTATTAATAATTTCAGGAGTCCTTAGCAGAATGGGAGCGTGGTCTGGACATGCCGCCAGAGGCGTTAGGCCGCAAGTGGAGCCAAAGGAGTGCGCACGCGCAGCGGACATCCAACGACCAAACCGTCACCTCCACCAATACCACTGATGCTTGCAAACTTATAATTGTAAGTAGCTTTATCCAAAGAAAGAACTTCTCAATTCTCATGTCATACGCATAAATGTATAAATATAACATTTTTGATGAAGATTATTTGTGTCCCACCACCGTTAATTGCTCATATCCTGATGCGACAGAGACGAACAAGCGGGATCAAAATTTATTCAGTTAAGGCAGTTATACAATTGACTTTTAAACCACAAAGACTTTACGATTTAAAAAAAAGAGAAAGTAGAGGCCCAATTATCCCTCTAAGAGAGATTTAATTGGTCAAGTCAAATAGTGCCCTACTATACACTCTTGTTTATAGATTGTGGTGGTGGACTGCACTCTTGTTTATAGATTGTGATGGTGGACTGCACTCTTGTTTATAGGTTGTGGTGGTGGACTGCACTATTGTTTATAGATTTTTGTTTAACGTCCTTTCACCAACAGTTATAAAGCGAGTGATTATTAATTGAGTTTCCCGAACGAAGGTTAATTGGTGTTAACGCGGGCAATTGGCCAACCTTCCAGATGTTTCCGCGACAGATTGTAAACAATGTAATTTATTATAACTTATTGAATCATTATGTCTCCTTGAGACTGGTTTTTATGTAATATTTTACTATCTGATAGTTGTTATCTAATTACCATCCTAGATCCGTGGATTCGGCCTATTCACAAATGAGTTAACTATGACACAAAATACGATGAGAGAGAATTTCTTAACAGATAACATATTAAATACAAAGATGAAAACAAGGCCAATGTGGGGTTTAGATATTAAATATAACAGAAGGCTTAAATATACAAGAATAAAAAATAATATGACAAAGTGAGGTATTTCAAGTGAAGAACGAATATTGTATGTGTGTTATAGTGTTGCTGTGGGAGTGAGTGAGGTGAATTCTTTGATGATCCACCTCACTGAAAATATGAATATATTCTGAAATTAATGGTTTAATTAGTTTCTATTTAAATTCCAGTACATAGAAAATAAGCCAATATGGAAGTTGTCATTGTGTGGAGGTAACGCAGCGGCGGTGGCGGCGCGGGCTGGTACCAAGCTTCTACCACCAAAGATCAAGATAGTGTGGAACCCTCCCACCACTCACTACCATCACACTGAGAAGCTGCGGCTGGTGGTCACGTCTGTCAACAGTGGTAGGTTGATGATGCGATTCAATTAGGAATAAGACCGTCTATGAAAGTACGATTTGCGAAGTTACTTGTTTAGTATAACTTAGGTTTTAAGTTAAATTTGGTATTATTTCACTGAAATGATCATTTCTAAAACGTCAAAAATTGTAACAAAAAGTCTTTAACCATTCTATATCTTATAATCACCTTATAAATTATACTTAAGGACATTTACAGGGTCCATGTGAGTACGTCGTCGGACTTTACCCCTAAAAGCTCTTTAAAATTTGACCTTTTGCAGGTGCAGTTTGTAATAACGACACTCAGTTCACTTGCGGTGGGACAAGCCTTTGTATATCTTCCTATCTCGTGTGTGATGGGGTCAGACATTGTCCGGGAGGCGAAGATGAGGACGCGACCGCCTGCTCACACCGCCGGGACTCCCCACTCCTAGAGGTGTTGAGGCGGATAGCGGCTAGGAACCAGGAGTTTTTGGGTCTGGACCAGCCCGATGGGATAACGAAGCCGTCTGTTATAAGTATGTGTTTGTTATATTCATTTAAGCGTACATTAGTACTATTATAAATATTGTCCTTCCTTAAAATGCTGGACCATGGTTGATTCTTAAATAAGAATATTGTACTGTTTTAAATATAGCGAACTTCATGTATACACATAAAATAAATCATTTTGTTAACGTCACAATGTTTAATTCTCAGTGAAGATCAGCGAGAACGAGACGAAGACGAACGCGTTCGTGGAGTTCGCCAACTCCCTCCACCCGTACGGGCCTTGGTCCTACATTGTGGTGGGGATGATCGGGTGCGCTGTCATACTCATCTTCTGTCTCGCTTGGGGTAAGTCCGTCATAGTCGTGTTACTATGTCATCTGTCACCTTTTACATTCTAGTTTATTTAAAGCCCCGCATGTGTAAGTGATGGTCTCTGTGAATTTGAAAGAGACAGCAGACAATATATCGAAACCAGTTGTCAATTGTCGTTAGCAATCCGATGTTTAACAGACATTTTAAGTTTTTTTTTCTAATGTTTCTCTGTCGACACTTTGCAGAATGCTGTTGCGTGCGTTCCAAGCCGTCGGAGACGCCGCTGAACATTCCGCCCTCGTGCGTGGACCTGTCGCCTTCGGTGGCCATGACCGCTTCGTCCCAGATGTTCTCTAACCCCCTACCTTCCCCCCCGGAGTACGAACCTCCCCCGTCCTACTCCTCCCTCTTCCCCCGCGCCTTTAAGACGTCTCCGTCGCCGGTTCCCCACTGCTCCCACCAGGAGCCAGATTAGGACACGCCAAATTAGATGTCTGGGTGCGAATTGGGATTTTTACCTTAATGTTTGGGAACTGAGCTCCCTCAGTGTCAACTAAGTCTCTCGTCTGGGAGGTTTCGACAGATGGGAGAGTTAGTTCGCGCTTAGACTTAGTCAACCTGCCGAATTAACACTCAACAGTATTTGATGAAATTTTCAGATTTTTTGACAACTATAATATAATGTTCAATAGATATATCTAATTATTTAACTTACAAAGTATGTTTATCTCATTGAAAATCGTAATTTGAACCCAGAGTAGTTATGTAAGATACTCGGATAGTCAACGGGTTAGATTTTAATGAAAAGTTGTAATCAAATTATTAAAATACGTTCGCGTCTTGCGTTAAACTATTAAATATTTTTCTCTTTGTATAACTGTTTGACGGTATGAGACAAAACCCCGAAAGCCTATGAATTTACGGGTTTACGAATTGACAATAACGCCATCTATTGACAAAAACTCAAAAGCTTTTAATGTTTCGTAAAAGTACAATATTATGTTTTATAAGTTTTGGGACCAACGAGAATACACTGTGCCTTGTAGTTATTATTAACTATGTACTGACATATATGACAATTCCATTTCTATTCTTTAGAAATCTTAAAAGGGTGACCCCAGACAAGCTAAAAATACAAAATCCGTGAAAAAAGATGAACGTATTATGCGTGAACGCTTATTGTCCATACCAGAGACAAACCACTCAGATATAAATAAAACAATGCTCGTCTGGCCCCACCCTAAAACTGAAATTTGTATAGTATACTGAAAGATACGACGAGATTCCTTAGACTTGCTAAATATCCTTGTGTAGAACACAGAACTCACACTGAATGCTTAGTCTCTGAATTTAACCCTTAAGGTACGGCCTCATGGACGACGCTCGATTACAGCAACTGCTCTCACGTGGTTCACTCTTTTTTTAAAACCTTCAAGAAAGAGCTTATCATTTCACAAAACTGGAGAAGTAACGAGGAGTTTGCCCCCTCTTTGCCCCCCTCTTTTATAAAAGAACGCATGCATGAGGCCGTACCTTTATAATGTTTTGAATAATTGAATTCCTTAGTATACTCTGAATTCTCAGCCCAGAGTGACAATACATTCTGAGAACTCACCTTAGCCTAAAGCTAGCTTGTCCGTTGAATTTTAATTCATATGCCCTTTGATTATCAGTGTCTAGATAACGTTACGTCAAAAGGGCAACTAAAGAGGTATGTGTGCGAATGATCTAATGTGTTCATACAGAGTGATAAACAAATACGAGCGTCGCTCTGTTCTACTCTATGGTCCAATATAAACCAAATTTGCGAACTCTAGTTTATGTATTAATTGCTTTATCTAGACACAGAATCAAATATAACTCTTTGATAAGCGTTATTAATTTCTTTAAATTGCCTTCGTGTTTGGAATACGCCTAAAATCAAACAAAACCACATTTATTTGTTTGACGTTTGACATATTGAGAATGCGTTAAAGAATGTTAACTACAAATCATTTCTTGTTACCTTATCTGTATAATCGCGTAGGGAGCATCCAGAAATTATAATTTCCATTATTGTAATTTAAACTAGTCTTATTAAAAGTTATATTAAATTGTTTTAAGTTAATTAAGTCTAAACATCAAAAGAGAAATAAATACTTTTTCAAATACAATTATGGTTTTCTTTAAACACCAGACCCTAATACAAATTTTTTTACACCAAGCTCATAGCTTAATCTATGACAGAATTAACAATTTCTTGTTACATTGTTTAAATATAATCATTCCTAAAACTTTAAAATAAACAACATGCAGAAAAAATTTAAACTATGACTAAACTAACAATTCCTGAGTTTCAACCGCTGCCAATAGATGTCACTGATCTTACGTAAAATTTCATTTTTAGAAATAATAAATCTATAACATTCTTTTTTTCACAATGTCATATACGCTGCAAGATCAATATTTAAGTTTCTAATTTTTATCTAATATGAAATTAAATAAGAGTTTTTACAACCAAGTGCCATCTAGTGTACTCTTTAAACATGTCCTGCACATTCAAACCACAGTTAAATGCAAGAAGTATATATATATAATCTGTGATGTATAGAGTTTAGAAAAAGCTGGGATAAACAAAAGAACATGCTTTATTGATTATTTTATTCATCAATAAATTTAATATTGTATATATATACTGTTCAAAATTACTAATTAAATCACTATATTTTGAATTTTATTATTACGTTTTGGTTTTATGATTGTTACTATAAATAAATCTCTTAAAAAGCAAAGTTGAAATGAAAATGCAAATGTTGTAAAAAGGACTTCTGAGTAAGTAAATACGAGTTTGACAAAATAGGTGTAGTAGTCTGTGATCAGCTCACCCTTGCCGCTCACGGCTCAGCTGTCAGCTAAAAGTTCAGTCATATTTTAACTGTCGTGGTTATTTACCGTGTTAATGGTGCGAATTGTTATTTCGATCGTAACAAATTTTTACATTATTGTCTAAATTGTTTTTAACGTGCTACCTTTTTGTGCTATAACAAAATAAAAAAACTTACATTCAGTTTTTTTATTTGTTTCACAAGTTGTATCTTATGTGATTGTGTTACTTACGGGACTTAAAAAGTTTGTTTATTGTTAAGTTTTGTTCTTTTCGCTATTTGGAATCTTATTGGATATGAGTGCAGCAGCTAGATAAAAGGTAAATTATAGAATTCTGCTTAGTTTAGTTCCTATGTTTAGCGGTAAGCAACAGGTCTCCATATTGTGGTTTTGAAAATGCAAATGGATCGAACTTCCGTTACTCCATTATCGATTTAGTGTTACAAGTACCAATTAGAATTTTATAATTCAATTTAAAAATGATTCTGGTTTATTTCGAGTCAATTTCATTTCTATTAATGAATTTTTCAAAAACTAAAATATTTTTTGTAAATATTTAAGTGGTTAAAAGTGCTGTCAAGTGCAGCAGGTGTTTTTTTTATTAACGTCTACCTAATATGGTTGGTTAAAATCCGTTACTATAAAAAAACCTACTGTTTTTTTTTTAATTTGGTCTACTGAACACATATGGCTGGTTATACAAATCTCAAAGTAGTCATAATTATATAATATGTTTTGTTATTAATTTAAAAAAGGGCTTCCTGCCAATAATTTTGTTATTACTTTATTTAAATAATCTTCTGCATGTCTCCGAAACGTATTTCTGAGTTACGTTTTGTGCTACAATAGTTATGTATATGTAAACATACAGAAAATAATACGTAGTTATTTTACATATATTTTTTTACGTCGTCCTTACATATTTCTCATTATGTTAGGCATCGTAATATATGTCTTATTTTATTCTTTATAACAGTTGATTAAAATCATAAATGCTTAAGTCAAATGTGCACCATCAAGCACTGTTAGGCGTTACTTAATGAAAGTTATAAATTGTGATATTTATCTACCTAAATTGCTAGTTAGATATCTACTAAGTTTCTACGGTGACAGTATATTATTATGTAGTGTTATTGTAGCGTAACGAGATATAAAATATACATCGCGGTAGCCCAGGGCATCTAGGTACGCTAGATATTGGTAGGAATATGAAAGTGAACCACATAGGGTCTCCGAGATACATATACCACGGTACCACCTGAGGTTATTTTGCAGCCGGTTCTAAACCACCTGGAGTGTGTTGGGCCGTAGTTCTGTTATGGCGGTAAACTCTTAAATTAATTTTTACCTAGTTATGAACGAATTTAAACGACTTGAATCTTTTCACTAATGATCGCTTGAAAGAAATTGCTCTCGAAAGAGCGCCTATTACAGTATATAATTTTATTTTTATTTTCTCGTATCAAAATTGTCTGTACGAACTAAACACAGTATAAATCAATTCTCTGTTCTGTGTAATTTTTGAGATATAAATAAAAACAATTGAAACGATTAAAATTATAAGTTTGAAATCTAGGTCGCTACACAGTTCTCGTCTGATTACAGTCACGGTCGAATTGAACATCACAAAAGTACTTCAAGTCCAGAATTTTGTAGATTTACTGAACTATAAAACACGTAGCACATTTGCATATACATAATGCTTAATGGATATTTGTATACATGAAACTAAAGAATTATTCGCCAACCTTAATACTAAATTCAAGGTCGTTTAAATCCCGGCTGTTTACAAATGGATTTTTAATTATATATGGGCAATTAACACTAGCTGCTACGGTCAAGGCAAATATTAAATCACAGTTTTATTTGTAATATAAATAAAAAAATGTGGAAATAATTTAAAAGTTGTGGATACTTCGCTTATCTGCACAGATTTAAGTGCATGGTGAACCCAACATGGTCCTGTAACAGATCGACTAGTGAGACAATATTGACAGTTTGCCCAAGTACCAAAACTATTGACACGACTTTGATTGCTGAGTAGTTAAAGTGACGGTGGACAATCTGACAGACCTTACATAGGTGTAGCGAAGGATGCGGTTAAAATTTATAAGACATAGACAAAGAGTGCTGATGACTAATAAGGACTGTTCCTATACAGAAGATATAGTAAAAACACTTATAATAAAAAAATAGATATATTTCTGTATCAAATCTTTAAAAACAACATATGAAAATCACACATTCTAAGATGATTTTGGCATTGCAATTTGAACTTACAATAATACCCATAGAAATGAAAAGCAAAAAGCTTTTATTACAAATTAATATTCGAAAAGACTTTTTCCCCAACCATAAAGCGGATACAGCCAAAACCTGTGTGTGCTTTTAAATCAATGGTCTGTCAAGTCGTGATTATCACTATACAATAGTATTACCACAAACGGCAAACGAAAGTTGTGATACTGAAACAGTTTCCACAATGCAGAAGTAGATGAAGTGTGGAGAAATCTTTAGCTTCCTTGTAAGGAATGAAATCTTTGTGTACGCATCGGAATCGTAATTTCTAAACAACGCAGGGTTGCCAAAAGGTAATCCTTTCATTCGTGTAAATAATTTATAACTAATTTGAGACACATCTTTGAGAATATTTATATCAATGAACCGAATGACAAAAGCCGAATGACCTTCATAAGAGGACATTGTGTAAATTCTGTTTTTTTAGACTGTTAAGTACTGTATTGGTAGACCCTAGCGGATGAGGCTTGGCCATGTAAGACGTATGGAGAAGACCCGAAGGCTCTTTGAATGGAGACTGACTGAGCATAACTCAAGGCTGACCCCCAATGAGAGGCTGACCTTCAAAAGACCACTTGATTGGCTGATGATGATGGACCATAGAACTACAATAAAAAGTACTATCTGAAATGTGTTTCATGAAATAAATCGATATAATTCTCAATCAAAGCTGTGTGCGAAGTGCAATATGTGAATGGTAACCCTAGATAAATAGCTCCATGGCTAGACTAAAAATACATGTGTTGCATAAAACCAGCTTTTGCTATTATTAGAAATAGCCTTAGTTTCCTTGTAAGGTATATTTTACCGTTAGGACTTGTTTTTATTATTGTTAACTGTTTGTAACCCTTTAGTTTTTACCGATTCTTATAATGGGACTAAACACTGTTTTTTACTGTATTCAGTCCGTTAGAAAGGTTAGTCAAGTCCATATTTATATATTTAAAGTCGATATTTTAATGAACGCAAATCAATTAGCGATATTATTTTAACTTTAACCAATAAAAGGCTGATCGAAGTTTAATAATCTAATATATAAAATTCTCGTGTCACAATGTTCGTTCCCGTACTCCTCCGAAACGGCTTGACCGATTCTCCTGAAATTTTGTGGCCATATTGAGTAGGTCTGAGAATCGGCAAACATCTATTTTGAGAGGTTTTCGTCGTCGGTCGAAGGTTTTGGGGTCGTAAAATATTTCTTGAGTAATCATTAGTTTTCAATACAAACACTATATTAAACTAAGAAAATTTTTGTTGCCACTTACTGAAAATATAACTGACATGATTAATTGCTATATTAGTTATAAAATTAATTTAATCCAATAATATTACAAAGTGAAAAGTCCGCAGGGCTTTTAATAAGTGACGATTCAAAAGTGTCTTTATAAAGACCTACTTGATTGAAGATATTTTGAGTTTGGCAAGTGACTTCAGTCGCACGGGGCCATAATAATGGTTTTCCGATATCTGATGTAATCTAACTGAATGATATTTTAAAATATTGAATTGAAGCAGGAAACTAATATAAATTATTCATATGTATTATATACATGTTGTTCATATATTCCAGTTCACGAGACTTATGAATTGTAACGAATTTTTAAAAGAAGCTAGCTTACTCTTAAAAATATTAATTTACAGTCGAAGCTTAATATCAAATACTCATATTACACATAAAAGCTACTGGTATTTTTTCCTGCGGTGCAGGTGGGTTGTTAAAAATGACTCACAAATGCAATAAATATATATTATTCACGATGAATGAAAATATATTTAATTTGTACACAATAGAATTATGTTGTTAGCACGTTTTGCTAAGTTAATAAAATTTTATTGCGACGTTAGTTATTAGGTTGCAGAAGCACTTGTAATCAAACAAATTATAAAAAGGATTTACTTAACAAAAGAATGATGAATACAATGCTTTTTCGAGTGGTAACCATGGTAAAAACTGTAGAGTAGAGTTTCTTTATAATTAAGTAATTTAAATATGAATACTTGTCAAGTCACCTTGTAGTGCTTTGACTGACTCGTGTATCGTAGGGACAAAGGTGGCTTTTATGTATTTATTTAAGGCCGAAGCTAAAATACAGCACACTTAATTAATTCTTACATCTAACAATCTCTTATATATTGTCAAAATATGTAACATTCAGTTAAGAAAATTATTAATTTGGGAGATACAGCGCGAACTGAACGTGTTTTGACGAAGGCTACTTCACGAAGGAACCTACATACCACCTGATCTGGAGGAAAATATCAGGGGCGGATAAGCTTAGCATGCATTACTGTAATCATTTTCACCCCATATTTTAAAGATCCCGTTTGGGGTGATCATAATAACCTGTAATCCCCAGTAAGATATAGTAGGAATACTGTACTCGGTTTGCTTCGTGATTTACTTAAAGTAACATCATTTATACAATGTTTTGAAATTCGTGTAGGTCTTAGTATTGACAAAACTGAACATGGTAGAATTTATAAGTATTAAAAGAAATCGGTGACTCAATTACATTTTGTTTTAGTGACATCTGCCATCTGTCCAAATAGATTAAAAATATTGCACTGGGCACACAGTTGTATGTAAATGTTTCCTTAAATAGTTTTTGTAGTTTATTTTTAATTCTACAATTACTTAACTTTGCTATTAATTTTAAATTGATTAGAGGCCACCCTAATGACGTCCATCGGTCGTTTGAAGTAATGAATGATAAAACTTTAGAATTGTAGTATAGATACAGATATGGATGTGGTGTCAAATACTTTATAATATATGGGATCTCTTATTATAATATGTATTACTTAAGTAGAGAAGAAGAAGTTTAAACTATTCTGGATAACTATGATTAACATAAGAACCGATCAGCCTCCTCACTATCATCTTTTAAATCTTCTTTTTCGAAAGCATTTGTTGTCCGTATCTAATTTGATTTTTCATATTTTTACATTTGAATTAGCTTATTTTTCCTGTTTTACTTAATTTAATGTATGTTGTGTTTGGTTTTTTTGTATATTTCGCACACTTTGCACCTGTCAAATTGTATTTAAGGTATTCTTTTGTTGTGTGGAAGTTGTTAATGTTGTGTGTTGCCTGGAAGAGATCGCTTATTAGCGATAAGACCGCCCGTAGCTCTTATACTAACATCTATTAACATAATCTACTTCTACTGTTTAAGTGCAATAAAGTGTGAATAAATAAATTATTAATAATTTCAGGAGTCCTTAGCAGAATGGGAGCGTGGTCTGGACATGCCGCCAGAGGCGTTAGGCCGCAAGTGGAGCCAAAGGAGTGCGCACGCGCAGCGGACATCCAACGACCAAACCGTCACCTCCACCAATACCACTGATGCTTGCAAACTTATAATTGTAAGTAGCTTTATCCAAAGAAAGAACTTCTCAATTCTCATGTCATACGCATAAATGTATAAATATAACATTTTTGATGAAGATTATTTGTGTCCCACCACCGTTAATTGCTCATATCCTGATGCGACAGAGACGAACAAGCGGGATCAAAATTTATTCAGTTAAGGCAGTTATACAATTGAGGTGGTTTAAAAGACTTTACGATTTAAAAAAAAGAGAAAGTAGAGGCCCAATTATCCCTCTAAGAGAGATTTAATTGGTCAGGTCAAATAGTGCCCTACTATACACTCTTGTTTATAGATTGTGGTGGTGGACTGCACTCTTGTTTATAGATTTTTGTTTAACGTCCTTTCACCAACAGTTATAAAGCGAGTGTTTATTAATTGAGTTTCCCGAACGAAGGTTAATTGGTGTTAACGCGGGCAATTTGCCAACCTTCCAGATGTTTCCGTGACAGATTGTAAACAATGTAATTTATTATAACTTATTGAATCATTATGTCTCCTTGAGACTGGTTTTTATGTAATATTTTACTATCTGATAGTTGTTATCTAATTACCATCCTAGATCCGTGGATTCGGCCTATTCACAAATGAGTTAACTATGACACAAAATACGATGAGAGAGAATTTCTTAACAGATAACATATTAAATACAAAGATGAAAACAAGGCCAATGTGGGGTTTAGATATTAAATATAACAGAAGGCTTAAATATACAAGAATAAAAAATAATATGACAAAGTGAGGTATTTCAAGTGAAGAACGAATATTGTTTGTGTGTTATAGTGTTGCTGTGGGAGTGAGTGAGGTGAATTCTTTGATGATCCACCTCACTGAAAATATGAATATATTCTGAAATTAATGGTTTAATTAGTTTCTATTTAAATTCCAGTACATAGAAAATAAGCCAATATGGAAGTTGTCATTGTGTGGAGGTAACGCAGCGGCGGTGGCGGCGCGGGCTGGTACCAAGCTTCTACCACCAAAGATCAAGATAGTGTGGAACCCTCCCACCACTCACTACCATCACACTGAGAAGCTGCGGCTGGTGGTCACGTCTGTCAACAGTGGTAGGTTGATGATGCGATTCAATTAGGAATAAGACCGTCTATGAAAGTACGATTTGCGAAGTTACTTGTTTAGTATAACTTAGGTTTTAAGTTAAATTTGGTATTATTTCACTGAAATGATCATTTCTAAAACGTCAAAAATTGTAACAAAAAGTCTTTAACCATTCTATATCTTATAATCACCTTATAAATTATACTTAAGGACATTTACAGGGTCCATGTGAGTACGTCGTCGGACTTTACCCCTAAAAGCTCTTTAAAATTTGACCTTTTGCAGGTGCAGTTTGTAATAACGACACTCAGTTCACTTGCGGTGGGACAAGCCTTTGTATATCTTCCTATCTCGTGTGTGATGGGGTCAGACATTGTCCGGGAGGCGAAGATGAGGACGCGACCGCCTGCTCACACCGCCGGGACTCCCCACTCCTAGAGGTGTTGAGGCGGATAGCGGCTAGGAACCAGGAGTTTTTGGGTCTGGACCAGCCCGATGGGATAACGAAGCCGTCTGTTATAAGTATGTGTTTGTTATATTCATTTAAGCGTACATTAGTACTATTATAAATATTGTCCTTCCTTAAAATGCTGGACCATGGTTGATTCTTAAATAAGAATATTGTACTGTTTTAAATATAGCGAACTTCATGTATACACATAAAATAAATCATTTTGTTAACGTCACAATGTTTAATTCTCAGTGAAGATCAGCGAGAACGAGACGAAGACGAACGCGTTCGTGGAGTTCGCCAACTCCCTCCACCCGTACGGGCCTTGGTCCTACATTGTGGTGGGGATGATCGGGTGCGCTGTCATACTCATCTTCTGTCTCGCTTGGGGTAAGTCCGTCATAGTCGTGTTACTATGTCATCTGTCACCTTTTACATTCTAGTTTATTTAAAGCCCCGCATGTGTAAGTGATGGTCTCTGTGAATTTGAAAGAGACAGCAGACAATATATCGAAACCAGTTGTCAATTGTCGTTAGCAATCCGATGTTTAACAGACATTTTAAGTTTTTTTTTCTAATGTTTCTCTGTCGACACTTTGCAGAATGCTGTTGCGTGCGTTCCAAGCCGTCGGAGACGCCGCTGAACATTCCGCCCTCGTGCGTGGACCTGTCGCCTTCGGTGGCCATGACCGCTTCGTCCCAGATGTTCTCTAACCCCCTACCTTCCCCCCCGGAGTACGAACCTCCCCCGTCCTACTCCTCCCTCTTCCCCCGCGCCTTTAAGACGTCTCCGTCGCCGGTTCCCCACTGCTCCCACCAGGAGCCAGATTAGGACACGCCAAATTAGATGTCTGGGTGCGAATTGGGATTTTTACCTTAATGTTTGGGAACTGAGCTCCCTCAGTGTCAACTAAGTCTCTCGTCTGGGAGGTTTCGACAGATGGGAGAGTTAGTTCGCGCTTAGACTTAGTCAACCTGCCGAATTAACACTCAACAGTATTTGATGAAATTTTCAGATTTTTTGACAACTATAATATAATGTTCAATAGATATATCTAATTATTTAACTTACAAAGTATGTTTATCTCATTGAAAATCGTAATTTGAACCCAGAGTAGTTATGTAAGATACTCGGATAGTCAACGGGTTAGATTTTAATGAAAAGTTGTAATCAAATTATTAAAATACGTTCGCGTCTTGCGTTAAACTATTAAATATTTTTCTCTTTGTATAACTGTTTGACGGTATGAGACAAAACCCCGAAAGCCTATGAATTTACGGGTTTACGAATTGACAATAACGCCATCTATTGACAAAAACTCAAAAGCTTTTAATGTTTCGTAAAAGTACAATATTATGTTTTATAAGTTTTGGGACCAACGAGAATACACTGTGCCTTGTAGTTATTATTAACTATGTACTGACATATATGACAATTCCATTTCTATTCTTTAGAAATCTTAAAAGGGTGACCCCAGACAAGCTAAAAATACAAAATCCGTGAAAAAAGATGAACGTATTATGCGTGAACGCTTATTGTCCATACCAGAGACAAACCACTCAGATATAAATAAAACAATGCTCGTCTGGCCCCACCCTAAAACTGAAATTTGTATAGTATACTGAAAGATACGACGAGATTCCTTAGACTTGCTAAATATCCTTGTGTAGAACACAGAACTCACACTGAATGCTTAGTCTCTGAATTTAACCCTTAAGGTACGGCCTCATGGACGACGCTCGATTACAGCAACTGCTCTCACGTGGTTCACTCTTTTTTTAAAACCTTCAAGAAAGAGCTTATCATTTCACAAAACTGGAGAAGTAACGAGGAGTTTGCCCCCTCTTTGCCCCCCTCTTTTATAAAAGAACGCATGCATGAGGCCGTACCTTTATAATGTTTTGAATAATTGAATTCCTTAGTATACTCTGAATTCTCAGCCCAGAGTGACAATACATTCTGAGAACTCACCTTAGCCTAAAGCTAGCTTGTCCGTTGAATTTTAATTCATATGCCCTTTGATTATCAGTGTCTAGATAACGTTACGTCAAAAGGGCAACTAAAGAGGTATGTGTGCGAATGATCTAATGTGTTCATACAGAGTGATAAACAAATACGAGCGTCGCTCTGTTCTACTCTATGGTCCAATATAAACCAAATTTGCGAACTCTAGTTTATGTATTAATTGCTTTATCTAGACACAGAATCAAATATAACTCTTTGATAAGCGTTATTAATTTCTTTAAATTGCCTTCGTGTTTGGAATACGCCTAAAATCAAACAAAACCACATTTATTTGTTTGACGTTTGACATATTGAGAATGCGTTAAAGAATGTTAACTACAAATCATTTCTTGTTACCTTATCTGTATAATCGCGTAGGGAGCATCCAGAAATTATAATTTCCATTATTGTTATTTAAACTAGTCTTATTAAAAGTTATATTAAATTGTTTTAAGTTAATTAAGTCTAAACATCAAAAGAGAAATAAATACTTTTTCAAATACAATTATGGTTTTCTTTAAACACCAGACCCTAATACAAAATTTTTTACACCAAGCTCATAGCTTAATCTATGACAGAATTAACAATTTCTTGTTACATTGTTTAAATATAATCATTCAGAATAAAATAAACAACATGCAGAAAAAATTTAAACTATGACTAAACTAACAATTCCTGAGTTTCAACCGCTGCCAATAGATGTCACTGATCTTACGTAAAATTTCATTTTTAGAAATAATAAATCTATAACATTCTTTTTTTCACAATGTCATATACGCTGCAAGATCAATATTTAAGTTTCTAATTTTTATCTAATATGAAATTAAATAAGAGTTTTTACAACCAAGTGCCATCTAGTGTACTCTTTAAACATGTCCTGCACATTCAAACCACAGTTAAATGCAAGAAGTATATATATATAATCTGTGATGTATAGAGTTTAGAAAAAGCTGGGATAAACAAAAGAACATGCTTTATTGATTATTTTATTCATCAATAAATTTAATATTGTATATATATACTGTTCAAAATTACTAATTAAATCACTATATTTTGAATTTTATTATTACGTTTTGGTTTTATGATTGTTACTATAAATAAATCTCTTAAAAAGCAAAGTTGAAATGAAAATGCAAATGTTGTAAAAAGGACTTCTGAGTAAGTAAATACGAGTTTGACAAAATAGGTGTAGTAGTCTGTGATCAGCTCACCCTTGCCGCTCACGGCTCAGCTGTCAGCTAAAAGTTCAGTCATATTTTAACTGTCGTGGTTATTTACCGTGTTAATGGTGCGAATTGTTATTTCGATCGTAACAAATTTTTACATTATTGTCTAAATTGTTTTTAACGTGCTACCTTTTTGTGCTATAACAAAATAAAAAAACTTACATTCAGTTTTTTTATTTGTTTCACAAGTTGTATCTTATGTGATTGTGTTACTTACGGGACTTAAAAAGTTTGTTTATTGTTAAGTTTTGTTCTTTTCGCTATTTGGAATCTTATTGGATATGAGTGCAGCAGCTAGATAAAAGGTAAATTATAGAATTCTGCTTAGTTTAGTTCCTATGTTTAGCGGTAAGCAACAGGTCTCCATATTGTGGTTTTGAAAATGCAAATGGATCGAACTTCCGTTACTCCATTATCGATTTAGTGTTACAAGTACCAATTAGAATTTTATAATTCAATTTAAAAATGATTCTGGTTTATTTCGAGTCAATTTCATTTCTATTAATGAATTTTTCAAAAACTAAAATATTTTTTGTAAATATTTAAGTGGTTAAAAGTGCTGTCAAGTGCAGCAGGTGTTTTTTTTATTAACGTCTACCTAATATGGTTGGTTAAAATCCGTTACTATAAAAAAAGCTACTGTTTTTTTTTTAATTTGGTCTACTGAACACATATGGCTGGTTATACAAATCTCAAAGTAGTCATAATTATATAATATGTTTTGTTATTAATTTAAAAAAGGGCTTCCTGCCAATAATTTTGTTATTACTTTATTTAAATAATCTTCTGCATGTCTCCGAAACGTATTTCTGAGTTACGTTTTGTGCTACAATAGTTATGTATATGTAAACATACAGAAAATAATACGTAGTTATTTTACATATATTTTTTTACGTCGTCCTTCCATATTTCTCATTATGTTAGGCATCGTAATATGTGTCTTATTTTATTCTTTATAACAGTTGATTAAAATCATAAATGCTTAAGTCAAATGTGCACCATCAAGCACTGTTAGGCGTTACTTAATGAAAGTTATAAATTGTGATATTTATCTACCTAAATTGCTAGTTAGATATCTACTAAGTTTCTACGGTGACAGTATATTATTATGTAGTGTTATTGTAGCGTAACGAGATATAAAATATACATCGCGGTAGCCCAGGGCATCTAGGTACGCTAGATATTGGTAGGAATATGAAAGTGAACCACATAGGGTCTCCGAGATACATATACCACGGTACCACCTGAGGTTATTTTGCAGCCGGTTCTAAACCACCTGGAGTGTGTTGGGCCGTAGTTCTGTTATGGCGGTAAACTCTTAAATTAATTTTTACCTAGTTATGAACGAATTTAAACGACTTGAATCTTTTCACTAATGATCGCTTGAAAGAAATTGCTCTCGAAAGAGCGCCTATTACAGTATATAATTTTATTTTTATTTTCTCGTATCAAAATTGTCTGTACGAACTAAACACAGTATAAATCAATTCTCTGTTCTGTGTAATTTTTGAGATATAAATAAAAACAATTGAAACGATTAAAATTATAAGTTTGAAATCTAGGTCGCTACACAGTTCTCGTCTGATTACAGTCACGGTCGAATTGAACATCACAAAAGTACTTCAAGTCCAGAATTTTGTAGATTTACTGAACTATAAAACACGTAGCACATTTGCATACACATAATGCTTAATGGATATTTGTATACATGAAACTAAAGAATTATTCGCCAAGCTTAATACTAAATTCAAGGTCGTTTAAATCCCGGCTGTTTACAAATGGATTTTTAATTATATATGGGCAATTAACACTAGCTGCTACGGTCAAGGCAAATATTAAATCACAGTTTTATTTGTAATATAAATAAAAAAATGTGGAAATAATTTAAAAGTTGTGGATACTTCGCTTATCTGCACAGATTTAAGTGCATGGTGAACCCAACATGGTCCTGTAACAGATCGACTAGTGAGACAATATTGACAGTTTGCCCAAGTACCAAAACTATTGACACGACTTTGATTGCTGAGTAGTTAAAGTGACGGTGGACAATCTGACAGACCTTACATAGGTGTAGCGAAGGATGCGGTTAAAATTTATAAGACATAGACAAAGAGTGCTGATGACTAATAAGGACTGTTCCTATACAGAAGATATAGTAAAAACACTTATAATAAAAAAATAGATATATTTCTGTATCAAATCTTTAAAAACAACATATGAAAATCACACATTCTAAGATGATTTTGGCATTGCAATTTGAACTTACAATAATACCCATAGAAATGAAAAGCAAAAAGCTTTCATTACAAATTAATATTCGAAAAGACTTTTTCCCCAACCACAAAGCGGATACAGCCAAAACCTGTGTGTGCTTTTAAATCAATCAGCTTCGCAAACCGAAGCTTCGCTGGTCTGTCAAGTCGTGATTATCACTATACAATAGTATTACCACAAACGGCAAACGAAAGTTGTGATACTGAAACAGTTTCCACAATGCAGAAGTAGATGAAGTGTGGAGAAATCTTTAGCTTCCTTGTAAGGAATGAAATCTTTGTGTACGCATCGGAATCGTAATTTCTAAACAACGCAGGGTTGCCAAAAGGTAATCCTTTCATTCGTGTAAATAATTTATAACTAATTTGAGACACATCTTTGAAAATATTTATATCAATGAACCGAATGACAAAAGCCGAATGACCTTCATAAGAGGACATTGTGTAAATTCTGTTTTTTTAGACTGTTAAGTACTGTATTGGTAGACCCTAGCGGATGAGGCTTGGCCATGTAAGACGTATGGAGAAGACCCGAAGGCTCTTTGAATGGAGACTGACTGAGCATAACTCAAGGCTGACCCCCAATGAGAGGCTGACCTTCAAAATACCACTTGATTGGCTGATGATGATGGACCATAGAACTACAATAAAAAGTACTATCTGAAATGTGTTTCATGAAATAAATCGATATAATTCTCAATCAAAGCTGTGTGCGAAGTGCAATATGTGAATGGTAACCCTAGATAAATAGCTCCATGGCTAGACTAAAAATACATGTGTTGCATAAAACCAGCTTTTGCTATTATTAGAAATAGCCTTAGTTTCCTTGTAAGGTATATTTTACCGTTAGGACTTGTTTTTATTATTGTTAACTGTTTGTAACCCTTTAGTTTTTACCGATTCTTATAATGGGACTAAACACTGTTTTTTACTGTATTCAGTCCGTTAGAAAGGTTAGTCAAGTCCATATTTATATATTTAAAGTCGATATTTTAATGAACGCAAATCAATTAGCGATATTATTTTAACTTTAACCAATAAAAGGCTGATCGAAGTTTAATAATCTAATATATAAAATTCTCGTGTCACAATGTTCGTTCCCGTACTCCTCCGAAACGGCTTGACCGATTCTCCTGAAATTTTCTGGCCATATTGAGTAGGTCTGAGAATCGGCCAACATCTATTTTGAGAGGTTTTCGTCGTGGGTCGAAGGTTTTGGGGTCGTAAAATATTTATTGAGTAATCATTAGTTTTCAATACAAATACTATATTAAACTAAGATAATATTGTTGCCACTTACTGAAAATATAACTGACATGATTAATTGCTATATTAGTTATAAAATTAATTTAATCCAATAATATTACAAAGCGAAAAGTCCGCAGGGCTTTTTATAAGAATTTGTCTAAAATATTGCATTAGATCAGTGAGCATAATTAAAACCCGAAACAAAATTAAATTGTTTCATAACTGGGGATACTGTTGTCAAATAGGTTAGCATTCCTGAGTGCTTTCGACAATATGGTAATTAAATCCAACTAAAAACTTTCACAGAGCTTTCGTGGACAGTTTTAAAGCGTTTAATTATGGTATTAGCTTTTATTTTGACACGTAAGTGAGCAGAATTCATCAGTAGCTTTTGCACGTGTTTTGTTTATTGGCAGTACAGTAGATAAATAATAATTACACATGGGTCCTTAGACTGGGTGTCCGTTTCTTTAACCGAAAAAAAAAATCAACCAAGCCGGTTTTCTTGCCTGCTTCTTGGTCTTGGTCGCGTACGAACAGGCGTGGAATCACTTAAATTGACCATTTTCAACATTTTTGACTTTGACCTTTTGATATTTGGTTTTAAAGAGGTTGCGTCTTGCTTACGCATACTGTCGATTCTACGGTCTAAGGTTTACCTGTTTACCCACTGTAGTCCTCATAGAAGCATGTGTTACATATTTTTTATATAAGTAACACTTGCAGACTATGTTTATGTTATTTGAAATATTGAACTGTAATTCTCGTTTACATATTTTGGGTTCTAATCCCTGTCTAGACTTATGTACCTTAAGAAAGTGCCTGAAGAGCCCAATTGATATCTAATTGACCACTCCATGTCTCAACTAATATCTATTACGAGTGTCCTCAAACTAGACCGGTCTGAGAAGATACTCACAATTGAAACCTGATTATACACAAAGATCAATAGAGTATTATTTTGTCCAGTATTATTAAACCATCTCTGTAAGACATACTTTCTGTCTCAAGGTCCCATTAAATTGTTTTATGTGTAAACCTAGTCTTATTGTTTCTCATAAGTTTATTGTTTTTTTAAATATATTTAGCACATAAATAAAAATACTTCTACGATTTTAGTAATACGTGTTATATACATTCTTTATGTAATTCATTATATTGGACGAAGGCTTGTTTATGTCACTCCGAAATTCTTTTGTATTCAACTCAGTGCCATGTGGTCGAACGATTTCGCAAATAAGGACTTGTGACGTCACATGCGTTTTGTCATTCAAGTACCCGTGAAAGTTGTTTTGCTGTTTTGCCAGGTGTTATCAAATTTATTGTAACTGCTCTTTTTTAACACCTGGAAGGACGTGTATACTAGCTGTGAAGGCTCTTTAATACAATATAACAAATGGTTTCAATTTGCGTCTAAAGGTTCATTTACAATTTTGGTTAGATAAATGTTTCTTGTAAACATCTGTTTATAAAGTTATCCAATTTAGTTATCCAAAAGTTGACGAGATTTATCGTTTCATTATCGTAATGCGATTAAGTGGATCAGCGTTAAAGTTGACTAATAGACAATAATTTTGTTGTCCATCTATATATTCTCGGAAGTTTATTTAAAGTTGGAAATGATAATATATAAATATAGCATATTTGCTTGTGTGAGGTGCGAAAACAACTCATATATACTTTTTATACATGAAATTTTATGAGTTCCAGTTAGGTTAATTCTCGTAAAATTGTATACGCATATTCAATCAAAACCCAAATTATATTCCAAACTTGTATATAAAAAATATAAAAAATTCTACTAAGCAAACATTGTTGAGCATTCTTATTATATAATTGTGTCCATTACACTTTATAATATATTTAAACATTAAAAATAATTGGGAGTTAATCGCCCTCAATGCTGATAGAAACATTAATAAAACAGTCATCATGTTAATAAAAATCTTCTCAGCTGAAGAGAATTCTCGACACGTACACAAATGATATCATCATGTGAAAAAGGTTTAAAGAAAAATCGTCTTTCGGTGCTTTTTTAAATCGACAATGTCCTCTGATGCGTTGTAATTTAAACATTTTACAATTGTTTTTTTCTTTTATTTTAACCCCGTTTTAACATACAACCAATAGATCACGTCAGATTATAATCAGTGTGACAGACATAATGAATATACTTAGCCCGTGAGATCCTATTAAACAAGATTATTTCCGTGGGAAAGCGCCTACACGCAACAATAATTGCATTTGTCTAAGTGGGCTGTTTGGAATGAAATATATTGATCTAATGATTTCTTGTCTTTTAAGGCTTTTAGGCTCGTATTAATTGCGTACACAGTGGAAGCAAGTTAATTAAGTTTATAAAGTATCGGAGGGATAACTATTCAACATTAAATAGGTACAGCTTGGGGATCTGGCATTTTAATATTGGAATGAATATAATATAAATGTGTAAATCTGTGTCGGTATTATGGTCAAGTGTTGCGATTTTTGGTTAGAGCAAGGATATTTTATATTACTTCGCGCAATACACATACATTAAAGTCAAAATCTCTTTATTCAGTAAGGTACACAGGACTAATTTGTAACGTCTTAAATTTATATGATTCTACGCCTGTTCGTATCAGACCAAATTGAGTGACACTTTTTGAAGCAAGCCTAAGCTGAAGCTAAATTGTTGGTGATACAAAACACACTAAAATAAGTTTAGAATTGATAAGAGAAGATTTAAAGCTGTGTACAAAAATTTAAATGAAAAAGTTACTTGTGCAGTTTCCTAACTGTTTATTTAAAACCGTAAATAACTTCCCACGTTACAGATGTTATATATACATTGTTAAGTTTAAAAAAATATTGCTTTAGATTTTATTTAGAATATTTTTGACATCGGACGTCATAAACAATTTGACATTTTTGACTTGAGACAATTGAAAATAGACCCTGGTTGAGTGCGAGAACGACCCGACCCGGGGCACTAATAATGCCCGTGTTATATGTATATTAATACATACAACATATATATGGTTAATACTGATGTTACATATAGTATGACGATGTTATATATATATGATGATGTATAATCATATCTTTAAATATGATTATACATGAATTTGTTAAAACCTCTTTTGTGAAATAAATTCATTAGAACCTCTTTTTGGTTAAATGAATTGATAAGAAGCATTTTTGAATAATGTTCGATAGCTTTTGTCATTTCTGTGGTAAGCGGCCATTCTGGGTCCGATTGGCAAACGAGATAAACGTAAGTGTTATTCCTTGATTGTACTTTTGTAAAATTATTATTAAACAGTTACTTTTAGTAAATATAACTGTTATGACAATGATTACTGTGTTTGGTTGATATTGCTTATTGTATATGTATTATTATCCTGACAATAGATAATTAAGCATAATATATAATGATGCAATGAGATATATAAGTACTAAATAGTTGATTAATATAGAGAATAGTACAACTATTAGACAAAATATATGTAATGCTAACACCCGCGTCTCTGGAAAGCAGAGACATCAGCGTGGTTTGAGTCCCACATATACCTTCTCCTATGGCATTAGAGAATGCGAAAATGCAACTCCACCTTTAAAACCTGTCAAAACAACAACCTTAAATTTATCATCGGCGTTAAGCCTTAATAGCTTAATTAGTAGAAAAATAAATTAAAATGAAACTTACGTAGCTACGTAAGTTTTACGTTCCATGGCAAAGAAGCCACGGAACATTATTTACATGGAAATTAACTTAACGGCTTAGTTGAAATCGCTTAATCCTATTAAAACATTGGCATTCATATTAATAAGAGATAAATACTCTGTTCCATAATACTTTTAACTGAAACATTTACGTAAATTTCTATTAAAATAATACATATTTTTTTTTGTCAAAATGTCAAATCAAATATACATAACAAGAAATGCGAAATGAACTTAAAAATGATCACATGGTCAAACGTATGATGAATCTAAAAAAGTCTAAACTCTATTTTCTTGAAGCAGCATCGTCCAGGTAGATTATAGCTCAATTTAGAAATGCAATGCAAAAACCCTACAAATCTTCAATCTACAGACAGACGCAGATTTGATTAGTTAACGTCTAGTATAAGTAAACAACCCACACTTAGATTGTATGAATTAGTATGTATGTAAAACCTAACTAAAATCTTTATCTATATTTAATCAGTCAACTTACAAGTGTAATGTCAATTGGGTCAAATAGAATATCTTGAAACACGACTGTTCAAAGTGGTTACAATTAAATATTCCGCTCTGGTTCCAAATTGCAGTAATTATGCAATACTGGTAAAACGGTAGACCGCAGACGGGAGCTGTTATAATAGAGCTGTGCTATAGTGAAATCACTGCTATTTATCGTGGCGTTGCATTTATGTAAGCAAGTATACGAATCACTTTGGGGCGTAGTATACGCCGACATTTCAATGTTCATAAGTATTTAGAGTCATAGTTAACTGACCGACTTCAAATTTGAGACAATGCTTACAGCTTGACTTGATATGACATTTTTAAGCATGTCTGAATTAAACAATTTCGTATGAACCTTTAATAGCAGTGTTATATTATTTATTCTTACTGAAATAGTAAATAAATATTAATATTTGATAAACTGTTTTGTTTCATATGGAACGTATATCACAGTGATTTGTACGATCATCAAGTTGTTATTTATAGCAGTGTTATAATTACCCATCAGAATAACTCAGAACCTGTTGAAACTAGTTTTGAAGCGCCTTTTGTAATACGAGTGAATTTAAGTTTGGATTAGTTGACCCTTTACATTATATGTAATTGGAAAAGTTACATTGCCAACTCTAGGGCCGTTGACAAAGACCCTTATTTTGGGATAGTTATTTCATTGCTGTTTATTGCTGAGACCTTTTCTATTTGGGTGATAGGTTACATGTACTAGATATGTTTGACTAGAAGAGAACCAGATTCGATACTAATGTATTAAATAAAAAAAAGTTTCCTATATACAATAACGGAATATATACAAGGATAGTTTTTCCATTTAAGCAATTTATTTTTTTTATTATATATGTACAAGCTCTTTCTTATTCCACCTTACGTTCTTAAGTAAAAAATAAGTGAAAAATACAAGATTATGTTACGGTATCAAAATAGTTTGTGTGTATAAATAAATTCAAAATAATTAAATAAGCACAAAATATTCTTATTATTATAAGTAATTTAAAATAAAACAAAACACAAATTTAAAAAGTTTGGTCCCTGTGGCAGAGTGCCCACAATGCTGGCGGTATTTCCTCGCTATATCGCGATGCTTATACGCTGAGCAAGGAAAGCACCAGCTCTTGGATCATCTTGGATTTATATTAGTTAGGTTAATATTAACAATATTTTGTGTTTATTTAAATAATAAAAACTTCCATTGTATTAGAAAAATATATTTAAATGTATAAATAACTTATAGTAAGTTTTCTATTACCTAGTTGTTACTATATAACCACTCTATTTATGTTTACAGTAATGTTATGTTAAGGGATACTTATTGCAAAGCTTTTGTATACAGGCCAACAACGTACGAACTTTCTGGGTCCGCAATTTATATATCATTAATACAAGACTTAAATCTAACATGAACTGTTTTATTTTGGCGTTAAGCGGTTTCATACGTGGCCTATGGTGTCGAATGCTGGTTTAACGATGGATCGGCTAATACTTTAATATTACAGATGATTAAAAAGTAACAGAAATCGTAAATTAGTCTGGTAGTAAATTGTCCCAGCAAATAAGCGCACAAAACCAAGAAAACCAGTTGTTACAAGGTCGTACGTTGAACTAGGCATCTACTTTCGATGGTTATCGATTTACCAAATCGTTAATTAACCTGTTAATAATATCTTACTTAAGACAACTACACATGAGAAGTTTTGTCATCCCAAAAGTTTTGAAATCCACTCGGATTGTCGAGGGTCTCAATGTCATTCGTAAATTAAACTCAAAACTGCAATGCATATTTATTTAATATATTCTAACATAATAACATTTTGTATAAGTATATAATTACAGATATAAAAATTCAGATTACCCACGATAAAATTATCTTACGTCTACATTACATTAAGTAACCGAGTCACGTAGAAACACGTTTAAATTTCAGTGAATTCACATTATCTGAACACCCCATCTTCGACCTGTTGCTATGAAAAACCACAGCCAATTTCCATTCTCAGTGACCTTGGCGAGTTTTTGAGCATTGTGTGATATGACTCGGAAGCCAGTATACACCACTAAAACAATTTAAACCACTGAACCGATTTTAATGAATCGTTAAAGAAGTTTTATATTTAATTTATTCCCTTTCAATATTCAATTTAACAAACTCAATCCAGAATGAAATAAATCGTTGATCCAATTTTCCTTATGCCTAACTGGAAATTTATCGGAAAGCGATCCGAAGTTCCTATGGTGTTTAAACTTTTAGAATGTTCCTGTTTTTGATATGTACGCGATTTGTTTCGTTCAAATCACATCCGGGATCTAGTACCAAAAACATTAATTATATGGTAACGACTTCAATTAAGAATTTTATATGTCATAATTCTGTGGCTTACACAAAGACGTACATGCAATGTCATTAATGTATTTGATGATATTTATTGACTTGAAAATAGTGAGCCAAATTCTATTCATATTAAGCATATTTATTTCAAGCACTAATTCTTGCATGAACGCACTCATGAGCCCATGTCTATGGTAATATTATTATTTTTTATCTATGATCATATCCATGAATTAAGCATGCGACGCACAGACCACCACCTGGGCGTGGTGGGTTAAAGTTCGTGCTTTTACGACGAAAAAACATAAATGGATTCTGGAGCTTATTCTAGCAAAAATAAACTCTAGTAATATAACAATTTGGCACTGCTTAATTTTTAAATTGAATTTTTTTAATTTGCATACTTTTAAATTATCGCAATATTTGATCAATTAATAATGACACAACGCGATTTGCATTATAAAAACGCAAACGAGAATTTCAAATCAATTTTAAGTAGTACTTAATCAATCAATGTTTTTGTAAGTCTATTGCTACTTAACTGCTTCTATTTAGATAGTAATTTGTCGCGGTATTGAAAGGAGTTTGTTTTGCAATGACATTTAGCTTCAGCACGAAGATTCACATTTCGTAAATGTTACGGCCACTAAACAATAAAAAAAATTCGAAGCCTTATTTCAAGTTCCCCGTGCAAGTACGAGCTACGCACAAAACCTACGGAGTCATATTTATTTTTAAAAATATATTTCGAGATGAAAGTGATATACACTCATTCACTTTCACAGCCATCACTGCTGGTAAACACTTACACTTAAAGCTCATTCATCACTTGAATTTAAGTTTGTCCTATTTTACCCTATTTTGGCACCGTGTTTTAAATTAATACGTAATTGTCATTTAGACTACAGTGGTCCTAAACTGACAATTAGAATGTTGAATTTGCTTTCATTAAGGAACTTTAAATGCGAATATTAATTAAAATCACCCATCGTAATATATTATGAATACACAATATATATATTTTGCTACAGAAAATTTTACTCATCTCATTTTTTTTCATTTCGCAGTTATTCAGTCACGTATTATAATAATGCCACGCTACGATCAATTGAGACGAATCTATGAAAATGAAAATGGGAAAAACCAAATTATAAAAGTAATTGATAGTAATTGTGCAATTATATTAATCTATATTATATTTTCTGGTCAGAATACGATATACCACCCGTATCACCTTGATGTCTGTCGTTCCACCACTGCGCGTTTCGTAAGACATTTCTTACCACGCACCACCACCGTGGAACCCGCCACGGTATTTCCGTACCATTACGACTTAGGGTCCTTCAAGAAAAAAGCGTACCAATCCCTAAAAGGCCGGCAACGCACTCACGAGCTCCCAGCCACGTGAGTGTCTATGGCGACTTCACCTTTATGGTGGGCCTTCTGCTCTCTCTCTTCTATAAATAAATCTATTTGTACGCATATCATAATTATATTAGGTATAAAGAACGATATAAGTTGTGGGTAGTACTTAAAGGCTTTTTTTATACAAAACTAAACATAGTGGTACAACTAAAAATAGTCAGTAATAATAATTCACACAATACATAAATGGTTCATTGCGCTTATGTCATAGGTGATGCGCAACAGTTCAAATTGCTAATGTTAAAACTTTCACTGCAGTGGTAATTGCACTTGAAACACAAGTGATAGTGTTTATTTAACACTAAAAATAACAAAACATTCTCAACAACTCTGTGTCTCGGTTTCTGTAATACGTTCTTCATTGTATACATGTTTTTTTTCTCTTTTGATTATTGTTAAGCAGCTTGCATATTATTTTATTGTACTATAATTATATAGAAACCTATACATACCAGCAACTATAATAATATTACAAAAAAACTAAAAAAGTTAATTTAATGTCTCGGTAGGTTAATTTCAAAAACATTGCAACGATCTCAAATTCAACAACCGTGCTTGCATTGCTTGCAGGTAATGTCACGGGTCAGTTATAGTGTCGATGGCCAGGTAAGAAATAATACGATTTGATCTAATAAAAACTTAATTCAAATGAAACTGAAAAACATCCACCTTGTCGCACCGGTTAGCACAGATAACTTTCAAAGGTCGATTAATTCACCGAGTTTGACATTAGTGTAAAGGTTGCGCTGTCAAGGTCTACTGCTTATGAGCAAGTATTTTGCTAATCTGTCACTGATAATGGCGCATTGTTGCTAAGTGCGAATCCTAGCTGATTTTATCACTATACTTCTTTTTAAATGATAGAACACAACTTAGTAACTTACATACATCGAGGAAATGCCGCCAGAATTGTGGGTACTCTGCCACAGGGATCAAACTTTTTAAATTTGTTTTAGTTTTATGTTAAGTTAATTATTTTAGTGAGGTTAATATCAAGAATATTTTGTGTTTATTTAATAAATATATCCACAAAAATATTTAAAAAAAAATATAAGATTAAATATGATGATCGATATATGTAATTAAGTGATTAAATTTTATAATGAAAGTTAATTACTTACTAAATTCATCATTAATAGTACAAGACAATATTATTTCGACTTAAAATAAGGAACGGATTTAAAAAAAAATACGAGAGCACTTTATATATTTTTATATCTACCTCTCATATTGCAATGACGCTATTGATATGAGACAGATTTATAGACTATACGAGAAATTAAACTCAGGTTAAATCCAGACTATCCACCATTATTTTTCTGTTTAATTTATAAGGGTATAATATATCTCTCTGCATGATTCTTATACGTACATGGTTGCGTCGAAATGGGACGCCTACACCATAATTGACGACATCAAACGATCATTTGTACTCAACATTGTATATTAAATAGATATTCATTACGCGACGGACAGGCCTTGATATAATGTTGTGTGACTTCCGGTTACTAGACCTCGTCATTTAAACTATGAATCAAAATTTATATACGTTTCTTAACTACATCTGGGCATTTACTAAAAAAAAAACTTATGTATTTTATTAAAGGTTCTAATAGAGATTCACTTAGTAGTAACTTCCGCGTGATCTGAAATATACTAATGATAGTGCCATAGAATACGCATATCCTCATGCTGTTATGCTGATTCGTGACGTGTATTGAAAGGAAAATTAATTTATGATGGACTAGCTTCGTTCAGGTTTTGATCGATAGATCGTCGATCAATCACGGTTAAAATCAACCGGTTGTCACATAGGAGTTTTCTCTGTGATATATTTTATTTTTATATTATTGCATAACGCAAGTGGGTTTTACGTGGTCGAATATATATTTCTATTAAATAGTTTTATTACGATACATGTGAAAACCATACAAGGAGTATATGGAGTAAAAAGTTATGATAAGCAAACTTTAGTTAAGACAACTTTCTTGAGACAAACTAAATAACCAGTGAGACCTAGTGCAAGAGCTGATGCATATAATTTTATTGTTAATTAGTGATCGTTCTTTGTGATAGGTTTTTGAAGCGGTTTAGTAGTTTATTTCATTATTTCTTATATCTATTTGCTTTTATCTATTTTTGAAGCTCTTCAGCTTTATAATACGTATATTGTTTATTCGAAGGAAATTTATTAAAATACAGTATCAACCTTTAAGTAAAGTTTCATATTACTTCTTTTTAAATTCATTGTTTTTTATTTCTCCTACTAAACCTTTCTATATATTTGACATGTATAGTGTTGAGACTGTTACATTGTGTATTTAATGAGTTAATTTATCAGCATCTCTTGCTCTATGTTTGTATCTTCTCTTGTATCTACACCGCATTGCGACGGAAATTAACTCGCTAGATATAACCTCACGATTTGCACTTAATTTATTGTTTCAATATAGGCGAGCTCTAAAAGCCTCGGCTTTAGTATATAATATATATGAGGAAGTAGGACTAGATGATCATTTTCGGTTTGGTTGAAAAACGAGCATCCACGACTGACATTACAATACAGACGTTTCTTAATTACAAGGCTGCTGCTTCAGAGAGCGAGAGAGTCAGAGCTTTAGAGTTGAATGTTCAACTACTAGACCTATACTAATTTGTAATTTGCGTTAAGTTAAAAAGATTAAAGAAAAACATCAGTGGAAAGTTTTCAAAGGCTCTAAAGTTACCAATGGTTTACAATACAAAGGTACGAAAAATACCAAACACTTTGATAATTCAGGTTTCCTTTGTGGCTGATTTGTAATAAATGTAAAAAAAATTTAGATTTTTCGCGGATATTTTAATACAAGGAATATAGCTTCTGGCATGGTATAGATGCAAATCGACTGTATCGTATACATTGTTATAATCCTAGGGTTTTATTGATTAACTAATTAGTTCGAAACAGGAAACAAGGTGGGGGTTCAAAATCGGCTTAGAAAATTAAAATGTTTGATATTATGATTAATCTCAATAAAAGCTAGTATTATTCTCAATCAACACATACTAAACATAAATTAGGCCGAAATAAAACCTTTTCTTACTTTTTTCCGAGTTGGAAAGGCCTCATCCTTTGGGACCAGGGATATGTAGGACTCAAGCCACGCTGGCGCCTCTGCTTTTCCGAGGCGGGGTGTGTAATACCCGCTTAAACCACCCCAAAAGGACCCTGGGGTCCCTCTCGCACTCACCTTACCTAAGAAATAAACCTAATAAAGCTGCATATTAGTACATGTATTACAAATGCCAGCTGACAAGTGACCGACTGTTTGAGTCAGATAAAAGCGTCCTATTGAAAAGTTCATTGAAACGGAACAATACGAGTGCGGACATAGAAGCGAATAATCGCTGAGAATCTAGGTGCGGTTTGTAGTTTACAGTGTTTTTTTTTATATTTACGCTTTTTCTAAACATTTATCTTAAAAATATCAACACCACATTATATGTGACATCCCCGCCAATAACCACTAAGCAGGCTTTTACGATAAAGCTTTTAAGATGCAGTACATTCTTGTTTAAAGAAAAGCGTGGAATGAACGAACGCTCTCTTTACGTAATTCATATGTTTAGTATAAGATGACATGACAGACGATATCGTTTTCAAAAATTCCCGGTAATAACGAAACGATACAACCTTTCAGTTAATGCTTAATCCGCCTATCGATATAACAATTAACTACTTTAATACGTGAAAGTGAACTATTGTTTCGTTACTTTCTCCCTCGGACCTGTCTGTCGGCTTATCCTTAGAAAGTGTACTCAATAGAATTGGGTACCGGATTAAGGAATAGTCAAGTCACATCTTAACGTAAATTATGGAATTGTTTTTAATTTTAAACTTCAACTTGCACTGACAGAGATGAAATAATTACTATAAATTTATTTAAATATTACATAGTACAGTCTTATAGGTGAGCCACAAGAAGCCCTAAGAGGAGTGTTGGGGGTGTGACACTGATCCGATATAGCGTTCGATTCCAGGTGTACTATTTCTATATGCCTTAACACGTGTAGAGTAACCTACTCCTTTATAGAAGAGAAGGCAAACGAGCATAAACCACAACATAAATGTTAAGTCCGAGGGCTCAGAGTCATATTAGTTCGGATACACTGTACCGGTAGCTATTTACAATGTGGTGATGCGTGGTAAGAAGTCTTACGTAACGGGCTCAGGGGTGGAACAGACATCGAGGTGACAGTGGATGTCCGAAGATGAATTTAAGCTGCTGGTGTCTCTGAATAATATGACTTTTCTATAAATAAAAATGCTTCATCCGAGGCCAATCTTGGGTAGTAACGCCACTGGTAAAAGTGAACGCGATAAAACTGTGTGGACGTTCAAGATTTTGACCTTTACAACTCAATTGTTGGTTTGGCATTTATGATTCTCTAAAACAATTACAAGCCCGATTGATGATAACTTTCAAATGTTGCGTAACAAAGAAATGCTTTCATATACAGACATCAAACAATATGGGTAATTACGAAACTTTATATTCACTTGTCTTACGCACTGTGCGGAAATAAACTGCACAAAAATCAAAACAATTAACCAACTTTTCGACTTTTATAAATTTACTACTTTTAATGAATAGATAATCATTAAGCCGGACTATCTAAAACAATCATTTCGATTTTTAGCTTTTGATTCTGTCAATAGAATACAGACTAACCAACATATTTTAAAAACAATTACATCTATCAACTAACCACATTTAATGGAATTTAATTATTTGATTTTCACGTCCTAATTCTTAACGTAATAAAGTTAGGTACAGTTGCTGTGCTGTGAGTGTTTTATATTTTTATTATATATTACTTCTATGTGTAAAATAAATAAAAATATATTTCACAGTTAGTATACAAATGTTAATTACTAATTTCAATATTAAATATTCAACGTCATCTCCTTGAATTGAAGCTTCATTCTCGCCTATCAGAGGCTTTGAATACAAAGCCATTTATCCTAATTAAAAACTGTATCGCGTGATTTTACTTGACCGGACTCAGACCAACAATGCAGAGGCAATCACATGGTAGAAGAACCACCACCCCATCCGCGCCTCACACCATCAATTCAACCGATAAATCGCATACCTACTTGATCGCCAACTCACTTTTTAGGTAACGTAAAATCTTCCAAATTAACGAATATATATGCATGATAATAATTTCCTAAATGCATACTTAAAGTCTCGAGAATTATGCTTCTAATTGCTGATGTGTCTCAAATTAAAATCCAAGTTTTAAATGCACAGTGCGTTCACAACTGATAATGACAAAAACAAGCATTCGTGGAGTGTTAATTATCACCTTTTGTTTTAATTGGAGCGCTTTTCAAGCTAAATTAAGTTTAATCAAGTCAAACAATATGAGTGCTAGGGAAAAAGTGTTCTCATTGAAGAATTGTAATAGAAAATTCTTTGCAAATGTTGCGTTTACATAGAACTGATTAGAAATATTTTTCTTCTTGTTATTCCCAGCGTAAACTCGCGTATTTACTTTGGCAGTAACACGTTCTCGTATTAATATGTTGCTGGTTCCCAAAGACCATTCTTCCAGCTTGTAATTAAGTATTTTCAGTTATCCTCGTATTAGTAAAAGCTTGTTATAAAACCATCTAATACTATATAAGAATCAATTTGTAATTGATTTACAATATTTAAATAATATTGTAAAATCTATATTCCTTTATAAAACTATAATTAGTTGAATGCAGCATAAAATTTCTTAAATTATTGTAAACAATAATTGAATGTACTAATATTAATTTGCAAAATAGATAACCTTTTATTAACATATACTTTTTTTTTGAAGAGAATCCGCTTGGTAACATTCTTGTACAATTATTTAAAGCTATAAGCTTTACAATCGTTGTATAATAGTACAAATTATAATAAAGCTTTTTGGGTGAAAATTCTTGAACAACACAAAAAAAACTTTTGTTAGGCAAAATAATTGAAATTCACCTTTTCGTATAGATATTATCAAAATATAAAAATAACTCACACTGTCAAACTATAAAACTTTTTTAGAGATGGTCTCGTATTCCCCCATTCAATCGCATTTCTTGACTCCGTTCATGTTGTCCTAGATGTTCAGTTATAAGTGGATTGTCTTAATATTAAAAACGTATGAATTATGTAATTAAAATAAAAATATTAATAAATTCTTAAGGTACTGAGTATGAAATTGTAACAAAATAACTAGAATCTTACCAACCAAGTTCAATTTAATTGCTCAGAATTTTAAAATTAATATATAATTAACCAGTCCCCGTGGTTTGAAACGTGGCGAAACGTTGGGTTGAAGATTAAAATAAACGTTTTAAAGTCCGTTTTTTTTCTACGTGCTATCCCTTATATATTGCTGGTACAAGTAAACGCAAAGAGCCTATTAAAAGGCCGGTAACGTATTCACGAGCCTCCGTGTGAGTGGCCATCGGTGACTTCACGTTGGTATGCCCTCTCCTTTATAAAAACGAACTATGAAAACTAAATCAGGCTATGCCCCAAATGTGGCATACATTTTCATAAATTTCATAACAGTTTTAAATATATTATATCACTGGATAACTAAAGAATCAAATAATTCATTACGATCACATTTCATTATATAAAAAAACACATAAACTGCTCCTAACGTTGCTTCTTAATACATGTTAAATTATATTGGCTTGTAAATTTCTCGGAGGGCGTAGACGTATTGTCCAGAGCAGCAACTCGTTTCAAAATATATGTAGAGCGAAATAATAGATGCCCTTCTATTCGCGTGAACTTTCACCTTGGAACGTATTGAGTTATTCAAAACGTTTTTAAATTGAAAGCCCGGCTAGATAACTTCGTTTGGGTTTGCGAAGTAATTAAAAAGGACATTTAACTTTTTACTTATTCAGAGCGTAACAGCGAAACAGTTGACGGTCAATTCAAGTTGTCAAGGAGAATGAAGTAGAGTGATTTTTTGACACAAAGCCAGATACATCAATCCATTTGATATGAGGTATAAAAGCACTCCAGAAGTCAACTTTCTTCTTGCACCTAAAGGCTGCGATTGTTCCTAAGAACATTGGTCTTCGTAAGATACCCATACTTAACCAGTTAACTATCATTTGAATTCAGAAAAGCTATATAGGCCTTGGCCTTGAAATGCATCCAACTCTTGGATTTCAAATTTTCTATACAAGTGTTGTAATGTATGAGTCACGGTCATCAACTCGTAAAATGAAAATCATGTCTCATATAGTTCCGTGTTTAAAATATTTACTAGATTGTAGTTGTTAAATTCATTATCTCTGTAGCATGTAGCACGCGATTTTACTTTCATTAGGACATGATGACCAGTGATTGAGTTAATATACAGCTTAATTATAACATACTGTAGGAGGTGCGAGAGCCGCGGACTTATTCGAACCATTTTTATTAATTCTCCGATAGTGGTAGAGCGTGATTTTTTATTTTAAAGCCTTTATAAAAAATAAGTTTCGCGAGATTATTAGATAGCCAATATAAAAGAGATAAATATCTGTTTATATATCGCTGTGATAGAATTAATATTCGTATTTCTGCGAATTAAATTTGTGTTAATTATTAAATCACATTTCTAATATAAAATTACTCGACTCACACAATCATATAAGACGGTGCAAATGAGGTCGTATTTATTAATTCGTGTTAGGGAATTTCGGTGTAATTATAATTTTAACACCTACGAAGTTCGCTCGTTAAATAACAATAGCTAAATCGTTATTGTATCCTTTCGCTTCGAATAACTTCGTAAATTGTTTCGCGAAGTTTCAATGCAAAATTACGCTTGAGTACGCAATTAAAAAGTTCATTAAATTATAAAGCTGTTCTATTTTCATAAAATACCAAAATCAAATATCATATTCAAAATTATAACACTTATACATACATTATATCTGCCATGTATTGTTATACGTATGTACTGTTCAGAGACACACGTATATCTATAGCTTTTCTAATGTTGTGTAGTGTATTCCTTACTTAGCCAAGATGATCGCGCCCGTCGCGCTAAATCCTGTTACATAATCCTCTGTCTACCTTCTCAGCCTTATTAGGTATTAACCGTTGACGGCTCACTTACTGGGATTATAATTTTCAGCAGCCTGAAAGTGAAGTATTAAACCTAAATTTAGAATTTTGTCTGCCCGTTCAACGCAATTTTAGTATATCATGTATGCGTTAGATTAGATATATAAAGATACTTATTAGAAGAAATAATAATAGTTATACTTGATTAATTGTAAAATTACTCACAAAACCGATATGATTTTATTTGCTTAAAATTTTGTTGGGTTAAATAAAATTCTCATATGGTAAGGGATGTTAAAAATAATAAATATACTGGGTTTTTATTTATTTATATATTTTCCACGTATTAACGATCACTTTTTTATCGTTTAAATAGTCCTTTACACTACAATATTATAACTTTTGTAATAGTATATAATATGTATTATACTTTCTCAACGATATTGCTTAATAAAGTTTTTCGAAATTATTTAAAGACAAATTTTGAAAATGCGTATTTATACTATTTTCCGAGAATGACTATAATTGCAACTTTAAAAACGTTTATATTTGATAACGTACAGCCTTATATAACATAAACCTTATTTTCGTGTTATCTTTTTTTAATATAGTATATTACAAAGAAAAATAACTTAGCCATATTAAAAATGACAATTTCTTGAAAGTATTTTCTAATTGAGCACTAAGCTGGCTGGCGAAAATTGTGTAAATAAGGTCAATGTAAAATTTAATATTCTTTAGGCAAAATAAATTTTTCGAATGATATTTTTTTACTAAAATGCTAATGGAGTTTTTCAGTAGATTTCCACCTATTTAAAAAGTTTTAGTAACTTAAAAACTCTACCTAACAGCGTGATGTTCAGCTCTGTCTGTATGTATGTTACGCTTTCACGCTTAAATTACTGAACCAATTACGATGAAATTTAGACCGGAGATAGACCAAATTGTATGGCAGGACGTAGAGTAATCGCGAAAAAATTGTAAAAAATGTATTGGCACATTAAAATTTTAGAAATGGAAAAGGCGGACATGGCTTGAAAAAGCTTGGGAAACACTGATCTTAAGAGCATATATAAAGATATTACGTTTCTTAACAAAATTCAAACATTTTGATATAACTATGAAGCGAGTGGGGAATATCATATTTTACGCAGTGTTTAGATTTAAGACTCGCATGCAAAAGGGAAACTTGTGCTTATTATGTTTAAGAAAAACACATCGTAATTCGCAAATACATGTACCCAAAGAACAGAAACAAAATAGAGTGACACGTGTCTTGACTGTGACGAGGGAATTCCCTTTGGACAACCTTTTTAACTGTGTGTGAATAATGTATACCCGAAATCGTATTAACAATTATAAATAAATCAGTCCTAACTACATTTACCATGTACCACTCGCACTTCACACATGTTATGTGACCTCTAGGAGGGATAAAGATATTTTCTATACCTCTGTTCCTAAATTCAGAAAGACTGTGTGATTCTTAATGTATGTGTGTGTCGTCCATCTCTAAAATTGGTTTGTTATTATATGTTTAATAAGTTTAAGTTTGTGTGAGAGTGTAATGATACAACTATGCTTATATTCATGTCTCTTATAAAATGTGTAATAATAATTGATTTGTTAACATTTTTTTAAATTTTAAACATAAATGCGAGAGCCCCTCAAATATGACGTATTTGAATGTTCTAGTTCTATGCAGTTACAGTAAAATTAAGCTCAAGCAGATATTAGCAAAGTTACGAATGTTGGAAACACTGCGATGAGTTTAACTAGAAGTTGCTAACTTTAATTGCACGTTCTCGGTTCTATTAAAAATTAACAGAGCCAATTAGTTATACGTTTAAATGAAACTCTGTCTGAAGTTATAATTTGACTTGTGACTTTTATCGCTAAGTTTATTGATTTGTAATAATCGTATGAATAGGTCATTAAAAATTCAATATTATGCAAACTAAGTATACCATATAACACAATTGTTTTTCTTTTATTGTTTTTTCCATATTCCATGGCTCATGTCCAAGAACAGCTTGGCTATCAGATGTCGCTTTCCCTTCGGTACGTGATACTATAGGAAAACCGCAACCACATCTTTGTTTATAAGAAACTTATTAATTAAACATTGATTAAGTTAGGTCGGTTAATAAATGCGACACTGGAAGCAGCATTTTTATGAATCTCCTTAAGACCTAAATAGATAATGCCAGTTAATGATAAAATATTATTTTATTTTTTTTTGATTTTTATTTCTTAAACCTATACAGCTTATCACAAAAAGTTTACACAATAAAAATAGATTAAAAATAAAGCCAAAATAGAACCGGAAATAGAATCTAAGATCAGAAAAAACAATAACAAAAAAAAACACGAACAGAAAAAAAAAAAATATATATATATATATACATATGAACAAGTGGAGTATATTATGTGTATAATTTATGCCTGTAATATAACTAATGCCTCTCAGGTCTTGCTGGTATTGGGTCTTCCTAATAGACGCCAGTTAAATCTATACTAATAATAAGACAGTAAAAATCGAAAAACTGTACATTAAATATTTTTCCAAAAAACTGAAAGGAGGCAATTAAAGAAGAGTCATAGAAACCAAAAAACCAATTTTTGGAATTCTTGTCTGTCTGTCTGTCTGTCTGTCTGTCTGTCTGGTACTTTATAACTTGAAAACTACTGAACGGATTTGAACGCGGTTTTCACAGTTGGATTATATATAATTAGGAGCGTTGTCAAAAGTTTATTTTGTCAAAATCGGTTAAGAGAAAAAGAAGTTATGGTCAATTGAAAATTTACTTCAACCACTGCTTCAAAATTTTTAAACACTTATATTGATTGATTAGTTATATATTGTTAAATATGTTCTAATATAAGTTAATCTTAATATTAAAACTTATGAGAGGTAACAAAAATAACAAATAACGCAGTGCGCGCGGGCGCGGTTGAAGTGTTGAACAATGTGCTCGATAGATGGCGTTGATAAAATTCGTCAACCTAGATTTATTTTATTTTTTTATTTCTTATACCTATACAGCTTATCAAAAACAGTTTACACAATAAAAATAGATTAAAAATAAAGCCAAAATAAGGTTTAAATATAGAACCGGGAATAGAATCTAAGATCAGAAAAAAGAATAACAAAAAAAAACACGAACAGAACAAGTGGAACTATGTGAAGTACGAACATTTTAGTGTGTGTGTGTATCAGTGTGTGCAATGGTGTTGCTGTGTGAGTGAGTGTGCGAGGTTGAGTCTTAGTTTTTTTAAAAGAACTTCTACTTAGGCCAAATATATCCATCGCGGTATTAAGATGCTCCATTGTGTAATGACTACCATGCAGTTCAAACTTTCATTAACGTTTTACCCTATGATTATTTTGAGTGAACACCACCTATACAAACAAGTAAAAGGAAACGAGTGAAGAGACGTTTATCGTTTGTCCGCATCCATTTTGCCACCTACATCCTTAACGTTAATGAGGTTTACCTTTTATTATTTGGTCAAGCTAATAAGTAATTACCTCACAAGTACGTATTTCGTACTCATAACTTCGTAAGAATTTTCTTTCAACTCTTAACCGCTGAGGAGTTTTACCTTCCATCATCAGCTCATCCACTTAAGAAGATCACTATCAGAATATAAAATTGTCAGAATATTAATTGCCTGTACGTTAATTTGAAAGTTGCCCTCGATTTCCCCGAATCATCCGATCCTGTAAAGCTACATCATCCCTGAGTAACACAGGCTATATATAATTCCAATTGTAACAAGATTTTAGCCCGTGAAAGAAAGCCCTGTCGAGATCATTAAAAAACGCTATATACTTAACCAAATTACACGTGGGCGAAGCCGCGGGCGGAAAGCTAGTATAAAATATATTTTCACTTGTAATCAAAAGTTGTTTAGCTAAATTTTAGTTAGTCGTTATTCTTTACGATATCTTGAATTAAATTAATTATTGTTTTCCACATATATTTACTTCAATAATTTTCTTATATGTCCTTATCACATTTACGGCGTCTCATACCCAAGCTTTTTTCACTTTCAATAGTCTTTACTATAGTAAGATTAATAAAACCAATAAATAAGAATCGGAGAACGCATTGATTACAATAGACCCAATACATGTAGAACTTATTAGAATATGCAAGCTTAAAGCAAATTGTGACATATTCACATTGATTAGCGTGTTTGAGCTCGATAAGCAAACTCTGACCTCGCTTGACAAATCCTCAATGAGATACGGAGATGTATATTGGATGATGTGGACCGTTTACGAAAATGCCGGTTCGATATTCGAAAACCGGTATTGCACTAGATGGCTTCTTAAGGAAAACTAATTTATGATTTATATAACACTCGATACATATTTAATTATAAGAAAACCCTACTAAATAATACGTCGATTATTATTCAACTATGAAGTAATGAAAAGAGAATGCCAATGGTGGAATACCCAGCGCAGGTACTTGAGGGCTTTCGTGAGAAGAGCGTACCTCTCTCTCAAAGACCGGCACCTCAATTGTAAGCCTCTCCCATAGGTTACGACTTGGTGACTAGGACGAAGTGACCCGCCTGCTCGTTTGCCTCCTGTTATATAAAGAAACTACCTCGGCCTGAATACCACTTTTGTTTTGCGTAAATTTGAATTCGGTTTTGAACCGGTTTCAAATTTCGGTGTATGAGCAAGTTATCATGTAACGTTGCATTTTCAGCGCTTACCTACTTTGAAGGATTTAGCTTTGATATTCTGATGTAGATGCAAGCTGTGCTGCTTTCAGCAAACATACGCTTGTTTGAAATGCAAGAGGTATTATAGTTGTCTTATTGAATATAACGTAGGATTTGGCCTCGGATTACTTAGGTATATAGATGATAGTGTCTTAGGAAAGTGCTTTGAAATACATTTATGTACATGCGGGGTCTCCTGCCACGGGTACCACGAGTACTAGGTAGACTCTAGTCTCAATATTTTTGGCGTTTTTGTAAGTTAAAGAAATAAACAGTTTTTCATTCTCATTTTCATACATTCATTCATTTTTTGATATGTAATGTTAATGTATTATTTATTATAAGATGAAAGCCAATCAAATATATTTTATTTAATTGCTTAAGTGACTTTATTACACTTTTAATTTGTTTAACCATACCTATCCGTTTAAATAATTGACCAATGAGAGTAGAGCTTCGAGTGGGGTCTGGGCGACATCTTGTTGTTTTGACGCCTTGTTCGGGATTCTTTAGCGATAGTACAGCAGGTTTCACCAAGTTCCTGAACCTGCTTCTCTTCATAAGCTTGACTACTACTTACTACTACTGACTTAACTTGATTACTACTTTTATTCCGTGTTTTTGCGGTCGCACTGAAATGAACTAGAACTTAAAAAAACACAAGTTTTTTATAGTCATTGCAATTATCATGACGTGAATGGTTTATAACAGGTGTACAATCTGTTATGAAAAATCATGTTTATTCAATACACGCTGCAAGTTTTTGTTAACCTGCATGATATTGAGCTGTGGCTAACTGGTTTTGAAAGTTTGCATTTTTCCTTGATCTGGATTAAGGGTTATAAATATAATATAAGATACAATGACGTCTGTTAATATTTTTAAATAGATTCACAATAATATAATAAAGTGTAAACTCTATATAACGAGTTGTCGTTAAACTTAGAGGAGAAAAATCAGAATGGAATACAAGCTAACCAAAACCAATTAATTTCGACGGTTTAGAGAGTTCTTTGAGTCTTTGAGAGTTTAATCGAGGGACGATACATGAAGTATAAATTGTATTTACTTATGTTACCCAATGATTTGTAGCTTGTGGCTGACAACTGATAATATACTTTGAATAAAGTATATTGACTCAGAAATACATTGATCACATAATTGTTGGCCAGGTATCGAACCCGGGATTGCTTACAGCAACACTATTGCACACTACAGCTTGTTCTGAACAGTTTACATTACAATTTCGAAAATTTTAAATTAAAACAATGTATTCACCACAGACAATATATACATTTTACTTAGAACATGATTCGATTCGGCCTTGCTTTGACAGAAATACGGTTTACGAAATATAGCCTTATCTATCCGCTTGAATTATAAATGCTGAATACACAATGCCTCATTCAACTTGATAATTGGTATATTAATTATGCTCATATGTAATATTACCTCGGGGTAACTAATTACTGTATAGTCATGATCACTGTTTAATAACATAGATGTATTTAGTTCTGCTCTATGGTAACATGAGCTATAAAAGGTACAGGTTAGATAACATTTAAAATTCAAATCGTAGTTCTTCAATCTAAGTTCAGATCAGTCTTCAGTTTTTAGATATCATAAAAGAAACAAACCTTTAAATCCCGATTGTGTTCGTATCTTGTTTGTATTATTATTTATATTGTATTATGTTATATCTCTTAAATGTTTCAAGTTCCCAAATAATTTTTTTGTGTGTAACCTTTTATTATCTTATATGTTTCCTTTCGGAATGTATAAATCTGACTCCATTAAATCTGTTATATATATATTTAATTATTACATCAATTTTATTGTACGTGGTTATTGCATGACATGAGAAAAATTGTAAGAAAAGAAAATTATACGAGGCCAATGAAAAAAGGAACAAAAGAAAAAAATTAAAATAGTTTACAAGTAAAGAGGTTTTAGTCCTGTGACTGTATATATAAGTTAGTTAATTTTTTTAGCACATAATGTTTGGGAACAGATTTAATAAATCCATCCAGCCATACTCTGCAACGGCTTATCCAATTTATATAGGCCGTAAACTATATTTTACAAATCAATGTGATGAATATATATGGTCGGCCTATGTGCTAATTGAAAAAAAATACCTTCGCCGTATTAAATGCGCACAGAGTAAAAATACACCTGTGTCGCGGTTGTGAGTCGCATGAGTAACAACACACATATTTTCATACGAAATTCAATATCGTGTGTGTAAAATTATTATTATACTGAGACACATTTCACTAATTTAGCTCCAAGGTACGCGATAAAAAGCTTGTATCAACACATACACTGATACTTTAAATAAATATATAAAACTAAAAAATATGTGTATCGTAAAATTGTTAACTGTACGGAGAATTGAAACAGAGAACCTCTGTTCTATAGTCCGGCAGAGACCAGTTCTAACTAAGTCGTTCAATATTACTGTCGGATTTGGGAGGTAAGCAATAGATTGGATTTGATTTGTTTAAAAATCTTAATACTATTATAGATAAGTCTCTGCTTGATTATTTAAAAGTTTAAAACATATGTTAAGAAATTTTAAAGTACGCTTGAAAACGTAATTAAATACAATCATGTGTGACAGTTCACATGCATAGAAGACAGATTTTATTGTGCAGCAGGATACCGCTAAAAGTACGAAATTTAAAATACGAAAGTGATCTCTCTAATCTTTGGTTTTCTGTAAAGCTCCAGGACGGGAGTTTTGTTACTTCAAAAACAAAGGGAATTCGACACGTCACATTTACTGGACTGCGACGTCACAATGACCACAAAATGCTTGTGGAAAGCCGTAGTTTGTTATAGACAAAAGACTAGTTTCTTTTGTCTATAACTATTATTATTATATTTTCAACACCGTGTGAATGACTTTGACGAAGTTCCAAACTAAAACGATCTGAGATGATATCAATTTATGTCAGTAGTATAAGTAATCATTTACGTTATAGTAGATTTGACTTATGCTTCTTTTAAATTTGTTTATAGCCAAGTAGTTTAAGCCTTCAGTGCCTAACGCGTCTTCCGGTCTAAGATATGCTGGTCACAGTATTTTCGTTCACCGCAAGTTAGTGTTAATAACAGAAAAATCCATTGATGCGCGGCCTGGGTCAAACGCGCGTCACGGTCACGTACGCCTGAACCTTTTGACCAACAAGTATTTTTTTGTCTTCGTTATAAGAAATTATCTAATTATATATTTTATGGAGTAAGTAACATAATAACATAAACATTCTTAATTTACCTAAAGTAAATACACGTTAAAATATTAAAGGAAACTCAAAACAAATTCAAAAAATTTGGTCCCTATGGCAGAGTACCCATAATTCTGGCGACATTTCTTCGCTGTATCGCGATGCTTATACGCTGAACGAGAAAAGCACCAGCTCTTGGATAACAAGTACCAAAAGCATTATTATTTATTTTCACTACTACTTTTACATTAAAAATAGTAGTATTTTAAGTATCATTATCTATTTCAAAAAAAGCAAAGTCGATAAAAGCTTAAAATTGAATGTGTCGCCAAAACTTTGATTTGTAGCATAAGTCTGCACATTTGTTACGAGATGAGACGAGCCATAAATAATTCCAGAATGATACATTTCCCAGCGAATGATTCAGGGTCAGGTTTGTTGGTTTGGCATTTGGTACTTGCTAGGGATGCTTATTCCAGTATATTTTCTCATCTCTAAAACTACTATACCGATTTGATCTACAACAGTCCTTGTAATCGAATTAAAAAAATTAATAAAAAGTTAAAAATAAATTGAAGCTTATATTTACTAAAGAAAGGATTCTATATAGGATATGATGTTTTCGCTCGGAGTAATCATAAATCGATAGACAATCGCCTCTATTAATACAGAGACAGAAGATATTTAGAAACCTTTGAATGAATGAAACGTAAATAAAGTATGTAATTTTTTTAAATAAATTCATCAGAATTCACAACACTATCGAGATAACTAGATAGATGTGATATTTAAAAAAAAAGTCTGAGCGTTTAATTGTAATGTTCACTCATGCCTCCAATTGAAATAAAATGAAAATCCGTTGAAGCCTCCAACGGCCATGAGAGCCAATATCGTAAAAGCAAATATTTAAGCTTTGCCCCTGTACTGTCGAAGCTAAAAGCATTATTAATTATAAATACTCGTGAATATTGCGCATTTGAGGTAATACTGAATGAGAAATATACAGTTAACGAATATTTAGAGGACAACAGATCCCTTTAATGTGTCTGCAATTAGTTCTGCATCGGGACAGTTTAATTCTCGAGTAGCCTTACAATGGTAATGTTATTTGAATTGGTTATGTAAGTAACATAATTTTGTATGAAATGTTTATGTTTAAAAGAGCAGCTAATCGAGTATCTTTCCAGTGGTCGTGGCCTTCCGAACCGGTGGTAGTGTAAAAATGACCATTTAAAAGTGTCTTTATAAGGACCTACTTGAAAAAAGATATTTCGTGATTGATTTCTTGTAACATGACGATTTGCTAGACATCCTGGTAAGCGAGAGTGTGGTGCTACAATCAATATATTCAAATTATATCACCACTCTTCTATACCATAATAATCAGGCATGTCTATAACCAAATAGTCGTGCGCGTTTGTGATTGGTCAATTGTCTCACGTGACGGTTGACGTCACGATCCGTTTGCCCTATCACAAACTAACGCATCATAATATACGTTTTTGATTGGATCAAATTTAAAGCACCGATTAAGTTATAGCATTGTTTTACACGAGTTGTTACAAACTTAACGTTTCTCACGCTTTATTATCCAGTTTATTTCTCTTGGATAAATTTATTGGTATAATTTATTTCGTACCTTACACGTTTCGGTACATAACTGCGAAGCTTGAACGTTTTTCAGCTTATGGATTTAACATATAATATAGAAAAGGTGTCAACTTGCATTTGTCTACAGACCAAGTTAAGTTAAATTATTAATAAAGTACAAGTTAGTATATGTTTGTATATGAATTTTATGTGTGACCATAAATAATAACACAGACAAATGACAGCCATATTTTTCTATGAAACCTGTCATAAATTGTAATGACTTTTCAATATGTTAGAAAACTGGTTATTCCTTTATTGATAACTATATTTTTTTTTATAGTAATAGTTCTTAACTATTAGAATAAATGGGTAAAATTAAAACTAGATAAATATTTCACATTCTTAATTGAAAGCCCAGTTTCCAATTCATTTAGGTATTTAAAACTGGTTTTTTTTTTAAATAAAATTACATAAAATCTACCGTAAGGCTATGCTTATCTGTCAGTGAAGCAAAGACCGTGGATGAGATAATTGTTTTGTTAAATTATAGTAAACAGAGAAGTTGGTCATATACTTGATAGTTATAGCAACTATTCTATAGTAACAACTGTGTACTCTAAGTTATTATGTCACCATTCATTCGTTCTTTTGGTTCATTACGGTCACCATTCACCATTCATACACAGCAATCTATTGTGAACCGCACAATTTACGATCTAATACCCTGTGTTCCAATAAAAGGTAGAGGAGAAAAAGCGGTTTCGCGCCTTTTTACTCTTAAAAATCCAACTTATCAAAAACCAGTAATTTAACTTAACTACCTTTGGTCTTGTATCGGTTTTTGAAAATAATATCATTTGGTGTAACTTCGACATTTTAATACGTGCTGAAAAATTGTAGGCCATCTATGAAATATATAAAACTGTTTTTTTTTATTGTATTTACATAAAACGATTGAACGTAGCCGCTCGTTATCATTAAATAAGGCACAACTGTTAAATTAAATTAATTTTTTTGCATAAATGTTGGTAAAATAAAGGATAAATAAACAATATGAGTGCTCAATTTGGTCCTCTAACTATAAGACCTATAAAGAGAATATTGAAAATATTCAAAGGAAATTTATAAAATTTATTTCTTTTAAAACGCATAACCATTTCGATCATTACAATCAAGCGTGTGAACATTTCAGAATTGTCTCCCTTTAATCTCGTCGTGAGCATTATGATATGACGTTTTTCCATGACTTGGTCTCGGGAAGAATAGACTGTAGCGGGCTACTGGAAATCATAAACTTTCTGGTACCCGCCTGTTACACTCGCAGTCTAGTCTTGTCCCAGGTCCCTCATGGAAGAACAAGCTACGGACAAAACTCAGTCTTGTGTCGCGTAGCCAGAACTTACAATGAGTCCTATCTGTCCTTGGATATATTTGGTCTAAATAGAAATTCTTTAAAAAAAAACCTAAGATTCAACCTCGCACACTCACTCACACAGCAACACCATTGCACACACTAATACACACACATATTTAAGTGCTCGTTCCTCACTTGATATACTCCACTTGTTCATATGTATATTTTTTTTATTATTATTGTTTTTGATCTTAGATTTAATTTCTGGTTCTATGTTTTAACCTTATTTTGGCTTTGTCTTTTATCTATTCTTTAGTGTATAAACTTTTTTGAAATGCTGTATGGGTTTAAGAAATAAAATCATAATATGTGCCGTGTAACATTTACCAACAATATTCATACAATGTAAATAGGTCCTTAGTCAAATAAGTTATATAAGATGTCCACAGTTGAGGAAACAGATAATAAAGAAAACATATATTAATTATACAATGTTATATGTTATACAATGAGTTGCTTATTTCGCTTACAAGTTATAAACGTTTTTAATATCTTTTTTTTCATTTGCAGCCCGGAAATATAAATTCTCTTTAACAGGGCATTTCAACCCTTTAACCTGGAGAACTGGAGAGGTATTAAATTACTTTCGTCTTGATACAATTTCTAGTTACATCAAACGAAATAAATTTAGCATTCTCTCAATTTTATTAGATTTATTAAAAATATTGTACTGTGAAAAGTAATTACACTGTAAGTTCTATATAACGACACTGAAGGGATTGTTTTATGGACATTGTATGGCGTTATAGAGAGTGGTCGTTACATATGCAAAAGAAGAACCATTGAATGGAATACAAGCTAAACCAAAGCCAATTGATTTCGACGCTTTAGAGAGATTGTCGTTAAATCTAGTGACGTTATATGGAGTTTACTGTATTGTGATCATCGTGTTATAAAGCTATACTAGTAGCTTTTGCTTAGGTCTTCATCCGCGTGCTTTAAATAAAAAAGGAATTAAAAAAAATCGCATTGAATAACTTTCATTCCCAATTGCAACCCTACTTTTGCTTTCTTATCTTATTTTAGAGTTGCCTACCAAGACAGGTTGGTCATCCTTGATCAACTTAAGCCAACGGTAGCCTCCACGTCAAGACATTTAATCAGGCAGTATACGCCTCTTTCTACTTAAACACTTTGCACTGATATATGTGGAGATACTCGGCATGTACTGTGAGGATCTGAGTCAGTTTTCATGTGGGTCTGTCAGTCTTGAGGATTATGTTTGGGTGTGGAGAATAATATAAATAAAAATGTAAAAAAATATATATCACAGTTATCTTCTAAATTGTATTAAAGTTTAGAATTGAAGAATGAAATTCTTCTGAAAAACTAAATGAACTTTCTTGACGTGAAAAACCCCGTTTAAAATTGCAGTAGCGTTCTCGCGTCATTCAAATTCCTCGAGTCTCAACAGCGAAGGAAAAAATGTGAAAGGAAATTTAACACCTGATTATAATTTTCTAAACCCGCCACTGTGGATCAGACATCCGGGAAAACGGAATTTTTAAATTATCATTAATAAACTGAAAATTTACATTATAGCTAAAATTGTTACAGAAATGTTTTACTTAAGAGAATTCGATCACGCAGAATTAAGTGCTAACCAGCGCCCACGATCTGTAACGCTGAGAACTTACAGCCAATTTAACGGTCTTAATATACGCTCACCTGAAGGCGTATATTTTGTCGTATCTTTTCGGAATAACTCTTCTAGACAGAGGTTGAAATGCAGATGTAAATCGCCTTAAAAGGCGCTCATTTGACAGATCAAAATTCGATTTTATATAATCCATATAATATCGGGGAGACACAAATCTACTCGAAATACAGAAGCAGAAGGTTAAAGCTCTGTAGAACTAAGATAAAAGTGAGGTTGCATTAAGAAAATTGGTATAAGTACTCTTTAGGTTCTTATTGCAATCTTACCAATAAATGAATTACTGCGGTGGTTTTGCGCCCGAGCTTTATTGAATTAGCACTGATGAGAGTGAATATTCTTTTATATCAGATTAACAGACGTTACCTTAGGTGCGTAAAGTTATGTAACAAAATATCTTTATATTTATATTTATATTATACTATAGATTAGTCATAAAAAGTATTAGCAGACATTTTGTTTTTGTCGCTCTCTGGCTAAATGTGTTACGCTTCGATGGAAAGAGATAGATGAGTTCTTGAGACCGGGAGCATATTGTGCCCCAAACCAGAGCTGTCTCAAGGTCTCATAGACGAAACAATCAAATTAGTGTCCCAAATAATTTTAGTGGTTCTTTGTATATACTTAAAGATCAGAGGTTAAAAAATACCTTATATCCTAATAAAAATGCCTTAAAAGCACAAACCGCTATTGTAATAAAAAATGAATTTTGCCGCGAGAACCGAGGTCACAGTAGGAAAGCACTCCCTGAGGTAGAATTGAGGAAATATTAAAATCAACCGGGATTCGCGTTGAACTTTTTATTATAGATCATTATTCGTTTTAATCAACTACAAATGAAATATAATTTACTAAGAGGTTTTATTTTATGAGTATCGATTGTTAATCAAATCTATTTAGTAGAATTTGTAAAGTTTATTTAAATAAGCCTGTATTTTTAAATTGCATTCAACAGAGAAATCATTTTTTCTATACAGAGCTTTACAGGTATCTATTTATAAACACCAACTATTAGGCAGTAACTAAGTACAGAAAACTATTTCATTATTTTTTTTTGCTAACCGTCTATAAAAGCTCTTTATATTCAAGAGCTTCATACAGATACATATTTATTACGTAAAAACCGGTTCATAAACGATGTTATTCTAACGAAAACCACATGTTACAAAATTAAGTCTATTTTTTTGCTCGTTTGTGGCAAGTGAAATTGTGCTTTTGTCAGATCTATGATTTGCTCGGATGTAACAAAAGAAACCCGACGGAGACTGGATAAAATACTTAATACCGTTAGTAATTCGAAAAGGTTATTTTAAAAAAAAATCCTGTAAGATTCGCACCTCTTGTGCCAATTGTATTAGAGATCACTTATTAGCGATAAGGCCGCCCGTTGCTTTTTTATGTAATAACATCTACTGTTTTAGTGCAACAAAGTGTGAATAAATATATATCAACCCTGGACTGGTTTTTTTTATAGGAGAGGGGGCAAATAAAGGTGAAGTCGCCGCCCATAGACTCTCACGTAGCTTGGGAGCTCGTGAGTGCGTTGCCGGCCTTAAATATCGCATTTAACGACCTATAATAATTTTCATTAGCACAAGCAATTTGTGTGTATATATTTATTAGGCATGCAAAGGAGATTCAGCAATCAAGTTGCAAGTACTTCTCAGCAAATTAATTAATTATGTCCGACTATTAAATTTGCGTGGATTTTCAAGTAAACTAATTGACTAATGACCATTTAGTTTAAATATTCATTTGAGTGCATTTTGGAGTCGATCCAAAAGAAAAATGTGTATTACAAAGAAAAGTTTTTTTTTTAAAGTATCCATTCAAAATTAACTTAATTTATTCCGATTTTTAAACGAAATTTAATAAAGAAAAATAAATATTCAATACGAATATTAAGTGGGAATGCGGGGAAGATATTTTTATAAAGTCCTAATTACGTCACTTGTAACGCTCCGCAGACTGCGAGTTGATTTAATTATTCAAACAAATGCCGCGCAATGAGCCGTAACTCTATTCATACAGAATTTATTAAGCATATTTTGGATGAATTTATCGTTTAATAAAAAAATATAATAATTTTCTTAGTAATAGTGAAACATATGATAAAAGCTTTTGTGTCCACAAAATTCCACAGATAATTTTGTATGTCATAAAAAAACTCCTAAACAATTCAATCATCGTTACACAACTCTTGTTTATAAATAATTCCGTTAATCCAATTTATTTGGTCGTTTGAGCTTCGAGGGTACTTACTTTATTGTGAGGAGCGCAAGTACCCTCTTTATGTTCGAGATATAAATATCAAACAGTTTTATAACACTGTATCTTTGAAATTATGAAAGCCTGCAATGAAGGCTTAATTGATGAAGGTGTTTAATTTTAACTCATAAATAACTTGATGAAGTTGACATCAAGTTATTTATGAGATGTGCCAATAAATGCAACTATTTATAGTTTAATGTTTCTTAATAATTGTATAAGAGCTAAGCTTAGTAAAGAAAGAATACTAAAATTAATTAATTGCTGGCATAATGTCTTTCCTGTATCGCGATACATATTTATAATAATAATAATCTTTTTATACAAGGATCACACACCATATATAGGAAAACTGAGTCTGTCGAATGCAAAGGCAGACACGCCCAGCTCCTAAAACTTATTGAACGGATAAACATATTGACATATAATATGTATTAAATGGATTATATAATAAAAGTGTTTCTTATATCTAAGACTACGTGGGGTTTTGTTAGGTTTTATTAAATTGAATAACGATTTTCAAATAATATTTTAATAGTAAAAGTTTCACGTATTTAAAAACGTTGTAAATTAGTAAAAGAAGTTAGTTTTTGTTTTTTAATCTCATTTTAGTTATAGTTGATTATTGTTTTTTGTAATCTTTGCTCGAAAAGAAATCTATTGAAGGTTTGTAAACCTGACAGTTGTTTGATGTTTGACAAGTGACGACGCTAGGGAACGAGTAGACGACTCGGGATTATTTTTGGGGAATGGATTTAGTTTTTTTTATACTGGTGGTAATACAAAATAAGTGATTGTAGCAATGGTTGTGATAAATGTATACACGTTTTAACACGTCTATTGGTTTTATTCAAAACAATACTCGGCCAGTGTCGAAAAGAAGACTTATGAGTTCTTATAAACAGCTCTAAGAAGACCACAACAAAGTTAAGTTAATTTTTTTTTAAAATTGTTGGTATTTGTGGTATTCATAGGAATATTAAAAACCATTTAACCCAAGTCAAGTCAAGGTTATGTCACTTGTTTGACCAACTTTTTACACTTTTTCAATCAGCTTCGGGCTATTTTGGATGGCGCTTTTGATCTTGGATTATTTATAGGCGTTTTATATATACACGCAAAAAATAAATATATTGACTACATATTTAAATAAAACCTTTTTTTAAATATGAGATCAACTTTTTTTTTAAAATCCAAACAGCATGCTTAAACAAAGTAATCGCTTTCAGATCTCTTCCAGGTAACCATAATGATTATATATATGCTTTTATAAAAACAATATAATAATAATATATAATTTTGAATGCTATATTTATATGTAATAGTTAAGTAATTAAGTAGACCCCTTAAGCTTGTGGTCCACCACAATCGCTTTATTTTATATCAGAAACAATAAAAAACCTTCGTCCAACCACTTCCGTCAGGAAACACTGGTTCGTCAGATCACAATCGTCTTAGTTACAGGGATGCGGTTCTAACAAGTAGGAATACATAAGATTTACCTAGCTATCAAATGTCTATATGTCAATTCACCGTTACCTATTAAGTAATAATCTATCGATAACAGATATTTGCGTTCTTATATTTAATTAATCTATCCTTCCCCCCTTATTGACAAAATCAGCACTATTTTACAAGCAATTAAATAAACAGTCACTTTCTTATCGTTCTACATACAACTCACACAGTATAGGTTCAAACTCACGACCAAACACACAAGGGGACCATTCTATCTCACTATACATATATAATTACTCCACTCCAAAAACAAGTAGTTACTAATAAATTTTACAAAGTACATACAGGGTAATTATAATATACCAACTGCCAGCGCAGGTATTCACGAACCGCTACGCTTAGTTGAGAGACTTCACTCAAAATGACCCGCCTGCTCTTTTTTTCGTTTGTTACATAAAAATAGATATATATGTCTAATTACTTAAAATATATTTTAAGCTCTTAAAGTAGTTGGGCAATATAAACTATTCTGTTGAACTCTGTTAAAGTACATATTTTTGCCGAGTCAATAATTATAACATTGATTTCATTCTAAATATAAAAAGCTTTTCCCAAATTGAAAAACAACATCGTCAAATTGACTTCAATATTGTTTTTCGTTCCGCCTTCCCTTTAACAACATTGGAGATATAGCGTAATGAGGTGCATTTCACCGTGCACTTTGCTCTCTGGCGTTTGGATTATCCCACGGAATTTGTAAGCTTAGACCAAGCTCCAAAGCCAAGTTAATTCATAATATAATCTATTATTTAATAGTGATACAAAGACTGAGGATTTTACCTCTAAAGGCATACGTTTATTCTCGTGAAATTGTAAATTTGTATTTTAATAAATTCTAAAACATTTATGAGGACCGTTGTAAAACTTACTTAAAAATATAGTTTTGAGTTTGTTTTGGGTGTCTTCTGTTGTACCAGCATATTTACCCATGTACCTCCTAGATATAAGAAAATTTAACGTAAATAAGTAATCGCTGATACGATTCTATGTGGAAAATAATGATCAGGCTACATTAAATGACTCGGATGCAGTCTTTTCATTCTTAATTCATTTTCCCGTTGTTTTATCAAAAAATTGGGTTTTTTATGAACATTATGATAACTTCGTTAATATGAAATTTCGTTAAAAATTGTAAATTACCAATTGATAAGGGTCTGAAGGCTTTTAATTCGATTTATTTTATTACATTATTCATCTGAATTAAATGTAAAAACTAAAATTACAGGCTAATATATTACCATTAATGCCTATAATCAACTAGTATATAGTTAATAGTAGTATTTTAGCAATAACTGAATATGATTGAAGAATTGTTTATGCAAATTTAAGTGATTACATCGATTGGCGCCGTACGTATAGTCTGTTACGGTTCCCATGAGTTTTTTTTACTAGACTATATACTATACAATGGTGATAGGTTATGACCCTATTATAGATATATTCTCTTATACCTTCAATTTAAACTATTTAAATTATAAAAGAGTAGGACTAGAACTTTTAAAAACATTATTGGGGGACACAGCTGGTCGAGTAATTTAAGGTCTTCTATATAAGTATTAAGCTCAGATTAATCAAGTTATTATTTTTTAAATTTTCTTAATATTAACTTAACTAATATAATTTAAAGTGTAACAAAACACAAAACTAAAATAAATTTAAAAAGTTTGGTACCCGGTGGCAGAGTATCCACAATGCTGGCGGCATTCCTCGCTGTATCGCAATGCTTATACGCTGAGCAAGGAAAGCTCAGATTAATATTTCTAGATCGAACCAGATTTATTTCTTTCAAATTGAATGTTTATATGTAATTACACGGTTATAACTAAACAGTTAAATCAGAGGAAACTTTTAATCTTAATAATGCTAAACTTGTGTAATTTCATATGTGTTTACTTAGGAGAATATAATCGATTTGTCTGTTAAAAAATAATTTATGTTTCAGAGCGCAAACTGGATTCAACCAAATGGATTCAGAGAGGTATGTAATCGTGTTTACTTTCCCACGTAACAAATTAAGCACCGGAATCGATGAGATTAAAAACAATTGGTGATTTAATTTTCATTCTCACATGAGAATTGACATGGGCACTCATTATAGGGAATCGGTGTTTATAATTATTTATTTATTCATGCTCATATTATAAATCCGAAGGTAACTCTGAATGTACGTATGTTAATCTTTCACGCTTAAACTACTGCACCGATTTCGATGAAATTTAGTATGAATATAGACTAAACTTTATAAATGGTAGGAAGGCTAGCGTTAAAGGGGATGAATGTCTAAAAGTTTTAACAGAACTGCCATTTAATAAACCGATTTTCCAAATTCCTCTTGAATTTTCAATCACGCAGACGACCATGCGGGCCGAAGCTACTAGTAATGCGTATTTTGATTCATCTTTCTATGACTACAACATAACGGTACTTGTTGATACACCGTTTCCCAAGCACGTTATAGAGACTTGATAACACGTTATAGAGTCATAAGTTTAAAAAATATTTTAAAAAATCCTTCTCATCCATACATGACACGGAGGGATAAATTTCCAAAATATGTCTTTATAAGTGTGTTTTTGAAGTAGGTTCTTTATTGGCGAAAAGGTGCGTTAGACTTTAAAATGGTTGTGTATCGTAGGATATGTCTTCGGGTATCTGTATATATATATGTTCAACTCTTAAGAAAAATACCAAATCTATAGAAAAACAATTATATCACCACTTTTTTTAAAATCTATACCCTCGTAGCCTATAAGAAGAAAGTTGACTTCTAGAGTGATTCCCTTAATACCAAATCAACGCTAAAACACTTCTATATGAGAAATAAAGGTCACAAATATTATATTTATAAAATAATTTATTTATTTAATTCAACCTAACTAAGGTTGAATTAAATAAATAAATTCATCAAGTGACGATTCTCATTTACTCATTGAATTGGAAGTGTAACAATGGCATCGTATTCACAATTCGCATCAGACATACGAACCACCTTGACCCACTATTGTAGGGCCGTGTAAGAACTGTTTTATGGAAAATACGTCTTTAGTAAGTCATAAAATTTGGTATTTATCAAAAGTTTATTTATGTTACACTTCGTTGCACAAAAACACTTAAAGTGAATGTCTAGGCTTTTCTTTAATTAGCGATCTCTTTCCAGGTTAATTTGCAAATATTTACAAATAGATCCAAATTATATGCTTTATTGTAATTGATATTTTAAAAGGCAACACGAAGGCTGTATATTAAGATTTAAAAGCTCGACTCGAGAACAACTCAGATTGAAAAGTAGTTATGTGTTCACACGAAATACATAGAAGAAATGTACTTTCAAAAATACTTTTTTTTAATATATAAACTTCAGTTTTGTTGCCTGAGAGATAGGGACATATGAATTCCATTTTGCACGGATGTAGTAGAGGATCTAAGTAGTATGGTCTGCAAAACAGACATTTTGTGAATCAATATGGTTTAATCATGAAGAATCGTATAACTAATTTTTGCAATTGTATATTTTTCGTAAGCACATATTGATCGGTTAAAATTATCTCAAATTCTATCCAGACGACGGGCATAGTTTAAAATCGTATTTATTTTTGCTGACAATACGATTTAGAACCAAAAACTTTCGATTCCCGAACGAACGTTTCCAACATTTAATGAAACCATAACAAATCTAGAGTTTCGCTTCCCATAATTCTCCAGACTCGGAATTTCGCGAACCAAGTGAACGTAATTATTGTGTAGCGTCTACTTAATTTTTTTAAAAATATATCGTTAGGTTATCTACAATATATAATAACACTAAAGTGATTGGTTATACTAATTAATCGCAGAAGAATCACACTAAAATATAATATAAAAAATATTTGATCTAGATTCTAGTGTAATGTTTTCGTAAGACTGTTCATAAATATCTAACATTATAAATAGCGTTTGATAGTAAAAAATATATTAAGCTTACTTGGAACTCTTTTTAGAATTGTTTTTTTTTTGTTTGTTTTTAAAATATTTCGTTTTGCTATCTCTACCATTATGCAAAGTAGAAACTGAAGCAAATCAACTGTATGCCTTCTGAATAGCAAAATATCAGAAAGTAATGTATTGCTTTATTTAATATATGCTTGTTCTGTGCAAACAAACTTTATGATAATGTTTGCTTTCTGATGAAGGTAAAACGAAGCAAAAGCAAAATTCATTTTATTCCAATTAAATGTTTTGGAAGGTTCCAAGTCAGTTTCCATCTCAAGATAAAAAAAAACTATTTATGTAATTTTAAGTGCATATTAAATCAATTGAATTATTCTGACTGATTTATATAATTTGGATTTTTTTTGAGATTTTTTGATCTGTATGCAACCTGCCAACCGCTGCTGGATTAAATTTTGGGAAATATTAAGGGTTATTAAGCCCTGTTATTAAACCGCGCTTAATGAATATTCGGAATTACGTTAATCCACTCTAAGCCATATTTATCGTAAATTAGGCGTTTCCCCGCGGATTTGCCTAATTCAAAACTCGGTTTGTGACTTGATTATTCTAAATTAATTCTCACGATTGTAGCTATATACAATCCATGTCCATGAACCAACTGCCAGCGCAGGTTTTCCCGAACAGCTACGACTTGGGAACAAAAAAAGAGCGTGACTCTTCCTTAAAGGCCGGCAACTCACTTGTAAGCCTCCTGGCGTTGCAGGTGTCCATGGCCAGACGGTTAGCACTTCACTCGAAATGATCCGACTCGTTTGCCTCCTGTTAAATTAAAAAAAAATTGTTCTGTATTTTTATAAAATGGAAATAATTTAAAAGTTTCCTCCAGGTTTTCTTATATAAATGAATACATATGTATTACGTACATATATTCAACATACTGTGTAACAATAAGTTATCTGTGTGTACAAATCTCAACAGTCCAGTGTTTGCGTAACTTTAGTAATATCACTTTCTCTGTATTGACATGCGCGCGCGCAGACTACCGGCATTCTATTGCTACTCCCCATTACCTATATATTTAATACGCCTTTAAATTATATATACTTAGGTAACTTGCAATGGATTTTTACGAAATTAAAGTTTGTGTCAAACAGTCACATCACAAAAATACAATAACAGAAATAGATAAATGAGCAAAATTCAGAGGCATTCTAAAGCATGTTTCAGAGATAAAAAAAAATCACAAATTTAAAAATGTCCATAACGGTTGTAGTCTTAACTTTAAAATAAAAAATATATTATTTTATATATAATCTTTTTTACAGAATCATATCAGCTACCTCTTGTGTACAGTGTCAATAGTTGTCTTATACCTACGGCTTGTGTTTCAAAATAAACCGGTCTGATATACCATACATACAAAAAACTCAGCTGAATAACATTTAAGCGTGAATCTGATTTACAAATGTCTTATTATTATATAATTATTACATGATAAAAAATATAATTGTTTAGTTTAGTCTCATTGCATCCGTTTCAATTTTACTGCAATTTCGAGTCGCTTAGCTACTGGTATACATACATTACTCATATTAAATCTATAAATTATGTCTATATAAATTCTTAGCACGGGTAAGTGGACTCACTGTATCGGTTAGACTAAATGCATATGAATTGAATGATTATTAAAAATATTATAAGTACTTTGTATACTTCTCGTCTTCTCTTCAAGTCACAGTTACATAATTACTAAAGTATTAGTTAACGTTATTAATTATCGTGACTATTTTTGTCAGCCGTATTACTCCACAGCACAATACCTAATCAGTGGTATGTGGGACGAATATAATAAGCAAGGTTACATTTTTTGATTTTTATTCAATTTCAAACTAATTTGTATTATATAGTGTTAGTCGCATTAATTAATAATCAAATCACAGTGTATTTTTCGAATGGTGTAATTTTCAATCTCGGAAAATTTTAGAAAACCGGCGTAAAGTGATACAATTGGACTTTGTTCATTTTGTACTCGCGTTTCGTTCGGTGAGTCAGATCTTCCGGGGCCCATCCTTTTCATCCAATTTCCTGATTTTCCTTTAAAGGCCGGCAACGCACTCATGAGCTCCCAGCCGCGTGAGTGTCTGTGGGCGGCGACTTCACCTTTATGGTGAGCCTCCTGCTCGTAAGCTCTTCTATAAAAAAAATTGTCCGAATGTATAAGCATAGTCTTATAAGCTCGATTATATTGTCTCAACATTAAACTTGTTAACGTCAAAGTTTGTCTCCAAATATCAAAGTGCATAGGTCGCCTACTTGTCTTTGGACGAAATCCAAATTAAAAAAAAAAACATCTTTGTAAATTGGAATTTCATTACCACAGACAATATTCCCTACTGTATTTCTCAACTACACTTTGTTTGCATTGTGAAAATTTTATTATTAAAGAAGAACCTAATCGTTTATGCACTTACACGGTCGTAACATAAATCTCGGAGCACCAAATGACGGAACTCTGAGCAGTCTGGCTCGTGCTCCGGGTACATAAATTCCTTCATTCGTTATGTAATCAATTAGGTAATGATGTTTATATATATTTCAATATGTGATTCAAGTTATGTTAAATATAAATTGGTGTATACACAATATTGTCTTGAGTTTTCAGGAACATTGATAATAATAGAATTTTCATCCCTTCTCTACAGAATCTGTAGGCACAAGTAGGTGATAAATCATAAATGATTTGCATATGTTTATCATAAACATGCTTTCTATTGTTTCAATTACCTATTAATATTTAACAAGAAAGCAGCAGTTTATTGTGTTTGTGGGTAGTTATGACAATCGAAATAAAACGCGTTTTGAATTCGGAAAATCCTTTATATCTATGTTATTACGTTTTAATAATAGAAAACTAAATAAAAACAAACATACAAAATAGTCGTTTACAATTCGCTCTATTCAAATACAACACGCATCAAAAGAATATAATTTTGACAATTGACATCCACTTGAGGTCCTTACATATATGTTTTTACTGTAGATATAGCAAACGTCCTTGCGGCAAAAAGGTGTCCAAACACGCTTATCCGCAGCTTTGCAGACGCTACATAATTTATCCACTAGGGTGACCATAATTATTCACCTTTAAGTTTTTATACTGTTTCCAAAGCTACCAACAGTAATATGCAATTGATTTATATTTAATACCAAGTATCTACTGTATCGGTTTCGGTCGGTTTTCCTTCAGCGTGTTCTACCTACTCGATTAAACAAAGTATATCCCAAATCATGGTAATCCTACTAAAGGCTTGGGGGGATGAAATTTAAAGCTTCCCAAAAGCTGTATTGAAGTGTGAATTTGTAGCAGGTGGGGCTAAGTTCATTGTGGCTTATGGATTACAAAATAAACAATTGTTTCTTATAACTACTTTGGAACTGTGGAACTACCTTCATTATAAAAAGGTTAGTATCAAGAGCATCCAAGACATTTTTGACAGTGTTTCATAAGATTGTGACAATTGTTATTGTAATACTATAAGTGTCATCTGTCAAATCATTTATGTTTTTGACATGGTTTACAGATTTTTACATTAAAATACATAACTCGGTAATCGTCGTCGGCGTAAGACGCTACTTAATAAAATCGCGTTGTACGTAAAATGACTATAACCACATGTTCCTAATGCTAAATGATCATTCCAGACCGTAGCGTAGACACGAACGTTACTCGTATTATTTCTCTCAATTTGTATACAAAATACTACTAAATATATGTCGTCTTCCGTACTAAGTTTCTAAACATCTTTCATTAAATGAAGTCGCGCGGGGAGTTTGCTGTGTAACCGCAGGCTAACTGGAGAATCGCCATTGCAGAGAATTAAGTTCCTTAAAAATACAACCAACTCTAAAACTATAGAGTTCTTAGAGATTTCTTAAGTGCTTTTTAGATAAAACCTCGGTTGTTGGATTATCAAGCAGTTGCGAAGTGTAACTCTGTAATTCGTTTTTTAAGACAGTAGTATCTCTAAAGTAGTCCGATATGCAGGTGTAGGCTCATGTGGTCCTCTGAGTACCAGAAGATGCATTTGATATTGCGTAGTAATATTAATTATAGCTACTGAATTACAGAGGGTGTATCTTTAAATACGTTAATGACGATTTCCGATTAAAAAGTCAAGTTCCGATTGTCGTAAGGCTTCTAATTTTTTCCCCCATTTCCTGGGGATGTGGCCATTTTAAAACCTTTATCGAATTACGCACCTTTCCTTAAAAAGGTAATTTGGAGTTGTCATTGCTGTTACTAATATCAATTTTCAATTCGTATGGCCATTTTTTTTTATTTATTTATATATTTTCCGCATTTAATTATATCTGCCATCATGTGTACATAGGGAACGTGCCTAAAGGTCCAATTTGATATGAGATATCAAAGCTTTACGAAGGTATTATGGACATTGTTAGGTTTTTGACGCGTATTAAGGTGATTTTTTTTAAGTTTTAATTATAACATTGAATCCAGACACTATAGAGTTGTTCATATACCTCTGTAATTCTACCAGCGTTGTCTACTGATGGTTATAAAGGACAAGTAGGTTTTGTGTTTTTGGGTCTATGCTTTGGTGTCAACTACTAACCTTTTTGTAGTCGGTTAAAAGTACAATCGTTACCATGTGTTAACGGAACTCGATCACCACCTGTTCTTGGTCGCGACGGTGTTACTTCGACCGGAACTGTCCTGTGTCGTCAGCAAATCCAATTTACGTTAATTTAATTTCTGCGGAAATTAATTATTATTATATTTTGTTTTCATTTATATAATACACGTATAGTCGATGTATTAAAAAAAATAAGCAGCCCCAAGCGTCTTGTAAAAAACCTGCCCTCTGAATTAAAAGTTTTAAAGGCATTACACGACTTTTAACAGTTTATTAATATGCATAACGAACGAAAGCTTGTTTCTTGTGCTTTTTATAAATCTCTAATCCCTGTATTGAAAATGTCGCAAATACATTTCTCAGCTAACCGTACTGATTCCTCCATGCCGTGTCCCTATCTAATTCAACAAGTCGGAGCAGGAAAACAACACTTCCTGGCTTTAAAATTTAAAAGAGGGTCCCTCACATTGTCGTTAAACGTTGGTGAAAGAGGTTTTGTTTAATATGTGTTTCAATGGGTTCACTTGTAACTTTGATCAGTAAAAATCGGAAAAAACGGTAAGCAACAAAACGTAATAGAAAACTAACGCTTTTAGTAAATAAAAGAATTCTTAAACTATTTAAGATAATGATGAGCTACATTTACTGACTGCAAAGTTATCAGTATACTAATATGTTACATATAGTAAGGCGATGTTATCATATTTGAATGACAATATGATTTTGCATAAATTGGGTAAAACCTCTTTTGAAAAATAAATTCATTAAAAACTCTTTTTGATAAAATGAATTTATATGGCTTTATTGAATAACGTTCGATGGTTCTCTCATGGCTATGGTAAGGTGATCTTCGGGGTCCGATTGGCGAACAATAGACGTGATAACCCTTGATGATACTTAGTAAAATTATTAAAACCAGATTAATAAATATAATTATTACTGTATTTTGGTTATTATTGCAAGTCACATAATCCTGGCAATAGATAATTAAGCATAATATATAATGATGCTATGACAAATATAAGTACTAGCTGAATAGTTTATTTATATATCTAGATAATATTACAACTATAACATAGTCGATTTAATTGACATATTAAAATATATAAATAATAAGTTTATCTAAACATAATTTCGATTCAGCCACGCCTGGTGGTTCATATTTATATAAAGCATAAGATTGCTATTATTATTTCACACCGGGCACGAGTTGGTGAGTTATGGCTCCACAGAATAACGGACAAAAGCATATAAGTCATGAGAAATTCGCGATTAATTAATTTTACATTTCACTCTTGAATTATAACCGCTATGGACCCTGGCTTCTTATTTAGTTAATACGTGTTTTAATATATATCTATTAATATATTTTAATTTTGTTAAGAAAACTATGTTTTATCCATGTAATCAAGAGTTAAGTTCGTTTAAGGCCGTTGATTTGAGAACGAACAGTAAAAGTTGTGGGTTGCCTGGAAGAGATCGCTTAGGCCGCTTCGTTGCTCTTATATGTACAAACATTTATTAACATTATTTTCTTTTATTTATTCTACAATTTTTGTGCAACAAAGCGTAAATAAAAAAAATCTTAAGAGACCAACTTTCAGCTGTACAATGTGTTTATAACTCTATTGTTTCTTTCTTGTATAGCGTAGGACGTTGACATTTCAATACACAAGCTTTCATGACTTGGACCAATCGAAATCTATACAGATATATACCTGGCAAGCAAGCATTGCCTTTATGAATATTATATACAATACTGTTCCGTGTTACATCGCATTCATGAACAAAGATATAGAAAACTTAGATGTGGTTCAAATAATCTACTTTTAAAATGTCTTAAGGTGACTTTAAAATGTGTGGTTGACTGGATAATACTTATGTTAGGTATTTTATAAAATGTTTTCAAACCTGACAGTCACAGGATGGAGCGTCTACCCAGAGGGAGATCTATCATGTGAACGGTATTACGGGAACAGATCAGGTTAACTAAAAATCGGTAATAGAATTTCAGATGAAGTGCCAATTTTCTGAACTCTTTGCGTTTAGTATCAAACTATTTTACCACATAAGTCATTTAGCATGACTGGGTATCTGTAAGAACTAATTAAACCTTACATTATAGGTGTGATTTGATACTATAGAATTTATATATTATTTTGTTTGAAATATACGGATATTATAAAAAAAAAGGAAATATATATGAATAAGCCGTGCGAAGATATAACTTTTACACACTATGTACAAACGTATTTAATACACTTATATTCACATTTCCATCATAATTTTTTATAATATTTTTACTTTACTATAATAAACTGAGACAACACAGAGTTAAATGCTCTTAAGGACGTTAATTTCCTTATATTGGAAGTTAGTTTATTAAAATTAAATTTCAATATTTTTTATAGTTAGCTTAACATTCACTATTTTGTTTGGGTGACTGGGTTTTGTCTGTGTATCAACTATCTGAGAAAAGACTGAGTTTATTGTTATAATTCGCGTAACTGTCTCTTCACAGTGTAAACACGTAAAAGACTCGAAAGACTGATTTATAAATGGCTAGATTAATTAGAAATATAAAAGATATTTTATCAATTAAACGAAAAAGCAGAAACACTTTAATTAAGCTGCAAATGAAAAATAAGAAAACTAAAACAGATATGAAAACAATTCTCCGAAGTGGGTTCAATTTCCGACAGACCTCATTTGAATGTCAGAAACAATAGACGGGAGAAATTGCGCTTTCTTGGTCTTTATGCTATTCTATGAAAATGTTAATAATTATATTTTGCATATAAGCTTGAATATCAGAGGGGAATGTAATGCTCGTGGTAGTATTGTTGGGTTTAAAATGCTTTTTTTTCTGTCTGATCTGTTTACAAGGTTCAAAAGAGATAGATAGATATGATGATGAACTTTAGAATGATCTTTATGTACATTTTATTGCGAAACCAATTTCATATATAAATAATGAACACAATTCTTATTAACTAAATCGTCGCTATAATCTAATAGACAACTCTGAGTACGTCTACTTTTTCAATTATTTATAAATTAACGGTTCTTAACAAAGCTGATAACACCCCCATCACAGCCGCTAATTAACGCAAACCGAGTTCCGCCTAATAAAGGTAAACTTACAGAATGATGATTCGTGCTCGTGTGAGGGTGCTACTGGTGGGATTTGATTTTTTCTAGATTCATCTCTTTAAAAGTGTATTTTACCATGCTCAACCGGTATTAAAGTTATTTTTATTCGTTTAGATTAATAGATAATGGTTGCACCTCTTTACGATCGTTCTTTAGAACGTTCTTAGCGATTTAAAGGAGTTGCGAAGATTGTTTTGCCAGTTACGCATTTGATTTGGTAACTGGCAGTAAATGTTATTGAAGAGTCTCAGATTAACTGCTGCGCAAATCTCTTTATGGACAGTCCATATATCGAGGTACGAAGATACCCAGCGCAGAGCTTAATAAAAAAGAATCCAGAAATGGAAAAACATGTTAGCTTTCGTTTACTAACTGCAGGTACTAATTAATGCAGACACGCCGATAACAGCTAGATTTAAAATGCGTAGATTAAGAGTGCGTATATCAGAGAATGCGGGTTCATACATAATCTGAGTTGTCTATGTTTTAAACTACAGGCAGGCTTTAATTTAAAAAAAGCTTTTAAAATTGTAACGATTCTTTTGTTTTGTTCCAGCCGAAGTGAGTCGGCGTTAAATAGTCCGACTGAGCCGGATGTTTCATTAGCGACTTCCATCACTGATCCGTTAGAAGCTCACACCTTGGAAGAAGCTAGGAGAAGTATCAGGTATTTCAATCGCTTTTATTATCAACCAACAATGAATATAAAGCCTTAATTATTTAACCACTGTTTAAAATTGGATTATTGTATTTAATAATGTAATGTAAATTTCTTTAACCACAAATACACATCTACCGAGTTATTTATTCTCTTAGTACACAATACATAAAACAAAACAAGGCTGTTAATTAGAACGCATTCAGTTTGAAAATAATGCTCAAATTTTTCAGGGATCTTCGTATGAAATACCGTGCGCAGGCGCATCAACTGATAACATGGCGTCGAGCGCATCGTATTCAAGAGGAACTAGTCAATCGTCTACAAATAGAGAAAGGCGAACAGCTAAAAATGCTATCCAGCCAACTTCTTCTCTTCGAGTCTCGCCTGGTTCGTAAGCAGAAAGAGATAACCAATATGCTTGCTCTTCGTGAAACTATAATCATGAAACAGCAAAAGGTCATCGAATCCCTTCAAGCGAAGCTTCTTGATAATGGTATAGACACTATTCAACCAATACCTGATTTTAGAGATATGCTCATTGATTCCAATACGGGAGACTTTGATTCCTTAAATGATTCCGACTCCGCTGTAATTATGGAAGACATAGATTCCGATTGTTGTAATCTCTCTAACCTGCCCAGGTTCCGCTCTATGAACCCAGACAGCGTCACCGTCATCCGATCGATCTCAGATGCAATAGATCCAAACTTAAAATACAGCGTGGCCAGGCGTTCCAACGGCTTCCTACGCCGGCCAGAAATCTTGGAAACCGTCTACAGCGTTGAGGAAGAAGCGGACAATGAATCCACAAAAGCCCTCAGCGCTCAAAACAGCACGGAGAAAGATATAAAAGACGCCAACAAAACTGATGAACAGAAGACGAAGGAAGGCAGTCTCCTTGCACAGCGGCGAGACAACTTCCGCATGAGAAGTATAGTTCTTACTGCGGAAGTTAAAAGCACGGATAGTGATAAGGAGAAACCTAAAACTTCGGACTCCTGGGCTTACAGTTATGTGCCAAAGAGAATGATGGCGGCGAATGAATCGGATCAGGAAGGTTCTAACGTTGAAACTGATGAAGAGGAACCGGAGTCCAAGTCCACGCATGTTGTAACCTATAACAGAGTCATGTCGAATCACAGGAACGTCACTAAACCGAAGGATGTTAAATACAAGAGGATAAATAAGGCGAAATCGAAGAGCTTAGAGGAGCTGAGGGGACGATTAAAGAATTGGGTCGACAAGGGAAATAAAATATCGAATGTTCCATTGGAGCATGCTCAGAGTTATGCTTGAAAAGTTCCTTATTAAGTTTTGGAAACGTTTGAATGGTGTTTTCTTACAGAATTCCTAACTACCCACTTTATGGCTTTTTGAATTGGCTTTATGAGGGTACGTCGTCCGTTCGAAACGCATTTAAATTTAAGTGAGAGGTCACCACCTAAGTTATAATGCTTATAGATTCTTGTCATAGTTTAGTTTGGGACTTTGTCCATTACACATATTTAAATACTATTCTTGATACTCGGTCTATTGTAAATAATTTCTTAAATTTAAAAGGTTAAAATTGAGCTTTGGCAATTCTCGCACGACTGATCTGTTTATTCGTACTTTTTGGTACACGTAATTTATCAACTTTCCATGCAAACTGCAATATGTGGTAGATAATTTAATTAAATATTTAGTTTAAAATTAGTTTCAAAAATATATTTCCAACAATTAAGCTATATTAACCTATTTATGTGTGTTTTGATTAGAACCTTAGGATCATAGTTAAATTGTAGCCAATTAAGGACTATTAGTAAACTTAAGTGTTAAAAAATCAACTCAAGAACTTCAATTTGCATCCTATTAGTGCCAAAGCTTTTGTGAAAACTTTTATGTAAATATTTTAAAAAAAGCCTTTTTTATTTAAAACGAAAGTGTATATTTAAAAGGCTTAGTTTATAAGAATATGTCAATTTATTAAAATTCATTGTCAAAGACAAAGTAGAATACAGAGAATGACTTCGTAAAAAGTTTTAGTCTTTGAATCAAATATATATTATAAATATATAAATGTATTTAAAATGTATACAATATAACCTTTTGAGTAGAGCTGTGATCTGTTAAAAGATAACCATTTTAAATCCTGCAATTTTACTGTATTTCCATATAACATGAGTTTATATGATTTGCAATTCACTAATTAAATATTCCGATAATAATTTTGATTGAATTTTAATACACCAAAATGTATCAACATAACTTCGGAACGATTTAAACCCATCTGATGTTGGTGCTAATTAATTAAATCCGTTAAAAGCTTCTAGTATTGAACAAAGTTACGATCTCAGTAATGTTAGATTATATTCATTATTAAAAGCTTACGCGAGACAAACTACTGTACGACAATTTATTACATAATTCTCGCTGTGAAATAATAAATCGTCTTTAATTAAGTCAAAATGTAAATATCACAGCTTAAACGTTCAAATGTAGTTAAATGCTGAATATATATTTAAAATTATCTCGTTTTATTCTTCCTATATCGAATACAAAAACCCTCTTATCAATTATCAAACTTATAAAGCAATGAGGCACGCTGAACTATGTGTTTAAATCTGAATTTATACTAACTATTTGATTAATAGTAATTTAAGAAGCCCCCTGTAGATTTCCATTTTTTTTAATAGTGCACCATTTTTGAGTATTTTTTTTTTTAGTTCCTGAAATAGCGCAGCTTAGAACCATTTCTTGAGCGTTTAAGGCATGCCCAACTGTATTTTCAAATACTATGGGTAAGAAAACAATTTATTTCGTAGTAGTCTATAGTCTCCTTTAGCCTTGATTCAAAAAGTGTACTGGGACCATTTCCAAAAAACAAACTCAACCCAGCCGAGTTTCTTGCCTGCTTTTTCTCTGCTTGGTGACATGGTCCTATGTACCTTAATGAATAAAGATATTTTGACTTTGACCATAGTTTCAGTCAGGTGAAAAGTGAATATTTTTCACATATTACATGTTTTAAGGATTGTTTTAAGGCATAAACATTTATGACCGAATGGAGATAGCACAGTGTTAGTTATTGTCTTGGAAGTTTTTCAATAAAAATAACTTTTTATATCGCGGTATGTACACGCTGTGTTGGCCAAGTTATGCGTGAGCAGTGGGATCGGGTGTTCGATTCCAATTAAACGATTTTTTTTCTAAAATCCATTGCCATACAAATACATAAAAATTCTTGAAGAAATTAAAATACAAAAAGATAAAAATACCGATTTACATAACATTTAAAAATTGTGTATTAAGATCAGTGTTAAACTGCTTTCATATTCAACTTTTCTTATAGAGTTGTTAAAACTAAAATAGTCACTTAAGAGAGTTAGTTACTCTTGAGCTAATATGTATTTTGAATTTAACAATATCTCGTTAAGTTTAAATTGATAAACTATTTCTTAATTGTCCACCTAAGATGCGTTTTGAAACAAAAGGAAAAGGAACATCGAAGCCGTTGTTGGTACTGAACACTGCCACAACATGGACCAACGGGAAACCACTCTCCACAACCTGAGGTCACTGAGAACCCTGTGATCGGCCCCAGGTACTGAACTTCTAAGTAAGACTGGCTTAATTAGCCAAAACTTAAGCAAAATTAACAATTATGGAAATATTGGCCTGGACCAATAAAAGTCCTTTAAAGATACCTAGACCCAACATCTGACAACAAATTAACACGCTTAATAAGTATATAAATATACTTAAAATCTAACAATCTACCCTCAGAGGTAGCATCTGAACCAATTATTTAACAAGACATCTTTGAATATAAATTTCAAAAGCAAGATTCCATTCAAACGATTCACAGTTGTTGCTGAAGTTTCGCAATACTAATTATTTATATTACGAATGCGCTTATCAATATACGTGCCTCTTCAAAATTAACAAGCTTATTGTTCTGTATTCGCACCTTTATTAGCGATATTTAATAATTTTGTAATATAAAAAAAAACTATATAGGAATACTTATAAGAAAAAAAAAACTAACAATATGATAATATCAAATCAAAAATGAAGAAAGGAAAAGACGGCCTTATCGAAAAGCGATCTCTTTCAGGCAACCGCCATATTAAATTGTGAATTTAAAAGACCAAGAGATTGTGTCTATCGTAAGTTTCGATCCACTTTTCAAAGGACTTTTCAGTTTGCAAGCGATTTAACTTGTTATTGTGAAAATAGGGACAAACATACACACTATTTTTTTAATCGGCTTAGACATTTCTTAGAAAATTGTGTAAATATTACCCACACGACATTTCAAAATGATACATTTGCACTATATATATGACGAAAACAGGTCAAACGCGTTATAATAACTCCATTAAAATGTATAAGGCGGTGTTTGGTCTCGTTATATTTTATTTGTGCAACGTAAGTACTTTGAAAGCACTTGTTTTAATACCATTCTTGCGGTTATTGTGGCTTCGAAATTTCAGTTACAGTATACGGTTTATAATCAACGATTCCCTAGTTAATTGTACAGTTTTTATCGATAAATTTACACTTTTGTTAGCTATTCGTTGGGGCATAATGCTTGGAACTGTACACAACCCGTACGGTTCATACTTGGCTGGTTAAAGGAGTGACGGAGATGTTCTTGCAAGTTCTTCTCGTCCGCTTTACGCCATTTGAATTGGCAATAAAGTTGTCGTAGTTGCAAAATTATAGAATTTTTTGATGATTCATCAAATGTAAGAATGTTAACCACATGAATAAAGCGTTTTGCATAGAGTAAACATTCAATATTACATCTAATACTTCTGAATACTGATTTGTGAATTCATAGATTCAAATAAAATAAAATTTTGCGAGTTACTTGCGCAGAGCAACCACCGTGGCCATTTTTACATATATTTAAGCATAAAGGTTATATATGCTCTGCAAATATTATTTTTTCCAGTATATCAATGCCTTCTGCCTCCTGCCTGAACCCTGCACGCAATGTATCCCTGAGCATGTTATCATCAAATGCCCACTGAATAACAATGTACATTCATGCAATAAACCAATCGTCGATGTCCTGAACCAATGTGATTGTGGTATTTGCGACTCGTGCAAATGCAAGGAACCCATAATATTCCCAGAAGTTGAATACCCCGTTATGTATAAACCATTTTTCTTTAACACCTGTTGGTCTGTTTAAATTTGAAAAAAATATTAAAAATTTCAATAAAATTCGTTTTTATTCCATATGTATTTTTATTTTTTATTTAATTACATCTGTCCCTAAACATCTTATGTGCTAAATATATTTTAAAAAACAATAAACTTATAAGATAATAAAACAAGGTCTACACACACACATACACAGGAAACATTTAAGAGGTAAAACATAATACAATATATATAATAATACAAACAAGATACAACATACATGCGAACACCATCAGGATTTGAAGGTTTCTCTTTAAGGTGTTTAAAAAGCCTCTACGAAAGGTAAGTAGAGTAGATGTATCTAAAGTAAAGCAATTAAAGTTGTTAAAATACTTCGCCATAATTGCATTTATAGCGAAAACAATATTGCACAAACCATGTAAAGTATTAAAAGATTAAATAAGTATAGCAAACCTTATCTTAATATGCATGCAAAACAATAAACAATAAAAAAATATTTTAATTTATACAATATAATAGAAAACTTATTACTACTTAACTATCTCTCTTTTTAAATAAATATATTACATACAATTACAAAACCAGGAGAAAAAAAGAGCATGGGTGCATGGGTTATTTTGAATTTGAAAAACTCGGTTCAGTGTGCATTATATAAATAGAAAAATAAGGTAAACTAACAAAGAAACGAACTGAATTTTGACACAACACGAGGCTAAAAATCCTTTTTCACAGTTCACATAGTGAACCACTTTTTATTACTAGTATAGATACAATTAGTACGTAAAAACGCGTTATAGATGATGCAGAGAGAAGGCTCATTCTCACTATTGTAATGCATAGTTAATATGCTCCATTCTGTTAGAAAAACAGAGAATAGACACGTGTATAAGAAAATAACATTACACGTTGCAATAAAATTGTGGCCTCCTATAAAAGTAACTAAATTAGACGCAGTTTTATTCAATTTTTCCATGGTACTTCGTAAATTACGGCTAAACATTTAAATGGGTTTGTTACGCGAAGTAAAATGTGTTTTAGTTTACAAATGTATACATTTTCAAATATTTAACGCATAAGTATTAAAAGTAAGTAATTAAAACTTCCGACAAATTTAAAACGCGCGTATAGGGTATTTTGGTTGAAAAGGCATACTATACATTAATACATATTGTATTAATTGTTTATTTTAAAAAAGCAGCTATCGAGTTTCTTGCCGGTTCTTCTCGGTAGATGACTGCCTTTCGAACCGGTGGTAGTGTAAAAATTGACGATTCAAAAGTGTCTTTATAAAGACCTACTTGAATAAAGATATTTTGAGTTTGAGTTTAATCACCTACTAATTATGTTAATACCTACTGGAGGGCGACGACAAACACCCTCAATCACAATGCAACCATGTTATCACGTAAGTGACAATGTATTGTCTTTGTTGATAATAAAATTCTCCGTCCTACCTCAAAAATCGTTTCAAATTTATGGGTCCCTACGACTACAATCTGCGCTCTTCCAACAGACATATCCTCGAAATTCCACCCCACCACTCCTCCTTTTACGGAAACTCCTTCACAGTGTCCGCTATAAAGCTTTGGAACTCACTTCCCGATCCTATTCGATCAGCCTCCTCACTATCATCTTTCAAATCACTTCTTCGTAAACATTTCTTGTCTTCAATATAATTATTTGTTATTCTAGATTTAAATTAGCATATTTTTCGCTTTTCTTATTTTAATGTATGTTGTGTTCTGTTTTATTATTATTATTATTTATTTTTTCTTTGTATACTTCGCACCCTTTGCACCTGTCTTATTATATTTTAAGTATTCTTTTATCGTGTGGGTTGTCTGGAAGAGATCGCTTATTAGCGATAAGGCCGCCCGTTGCTCTTATATGTTCTTACATCTGTTAATGTCATTTGCTTCTAGTGTTTAAGTGTGATAAAGTGTTAAATAAATAAATAAATAAATAAATAAAATTCTTTAAACCTAAACTTCATTATTTCTTGTCGATTTAATATAATAAAGATATATCTGTTATAAAGCTGTTATTATAACTGTTATTAACTTAATATGAGACAAAACGAGCGAAATGCCGCAACAATAAAGAAGTACACAGATTAATTCACTGGAGCGCGTTATGGTTGCAGCTCTTTACAACCGATCTGTGAAACAGCTTTTTTATTGAAGAGGGGGCAAACGAGACCCACAGACACTCACGTGGCTGTTCTGTGCCTTTTGGTGTAGGTAATGTAATCTATAGGAGCTTAAACGTCAATTTTATTCTATTAAATCTGCCCCCAAACATCTTATGTGCTAAATATATTAACAAACAACTTATAAGATATTAAACAAGGTGTACACACAAAACAATTATATGGGAACTTGCAACATTTAAGAGATTAAACATACCACAATATATATAATAATACAAACAAGATACAATTCTTACAATTAACTCACTACGTGGATATTTCTTAACAACTTCATTTACTTTAATATATAAACAATTTTGTGTGTTGATTTATTATTCATAATGGAATATACAATGTAAGTTTATATAAACAGCGTTTGTCTATGAGCCGAATACATAGAAGTAAATAAGAATGACCCAGCTATTTTTCTATATCATTCTTACAAATCTCACGTAACGAGAATTATTCCGAGTATGCAACAATGAATGCAAACCCACATTTGCACTGATAATGCTTAAAAGTGTACGCTTGAAATTTTACTATTGTCTCTAATGAGGTGTTATGAAAATCTTTTATATATTTAAATGAATGGAGTATTCCGAGTTATGAAGCGAGAAGAGCTTAGTGTAAGCCTCGCTGATAGTGCAATTGCAATAATAACCACTAAGCCTAAGTGCATTTATTTAAAGTGCTTTATAAAAAATATGTTATGTGGTAATAACATATTTCTTACACCTAAAAATACTTATCAAAATATAACTTAATATATGTTTTTTTTTAATTTTTTTATAGAAGAGGGGACGAACGAGCAGGAGGCCCACCATAAAGGTGAAGTCGCCGCCCATGGACACTCATGTGGCTGGCAGCTCATGAGTGCGTTGCCAGCCTTTTAGGGATTTGTACGCTTTTTTCTTGAAGGACCCTAAGTCGTAGTGGTTCGGAAATACCGTGGCGGGCAGCTTGTTCCATAACGCGGTGGTGCGTGGTAAGATTTGTGGTAACTTAAGACAATATTGAAAAGTAAAATAATTGACTTAATTTACACTACATTTATTATCTAACAACAAAGCTTATTTAATGCCAGGTCCTAAATTAAGGGCGTAAAGCGGACGTGAACTGCCAAGGAACTCTCCGCCATACAGTTAAATCACTAATGTTGTAAAGACCAAATCATGCAACCTTCATCATGCTCCAGCGAATATAAAACGAAATAAACGCTAAAAACTATGGCTCCAATATTAAAAATTTAGTTAATAATTCTGCAATGTCTTTGTGAATTCCAGGTTAATTCTCATATCTTGTACCCGACCACGATATCTGGAATCTAAAAGCAACAAAGGCCTTTATTGCATTTCAGCTTTAGTTTTAATCTCCGTCCTTCTTTGTTGTTGGGTAATTATTTCGCTCGTTTTGTCTCATATTAAGTTGCTGCTTATAAAAATTGTTTTATGACTAATATATAAACTATAAGTATTCTATATACATTTTAAGACCAATGTCTTTAAATTTATCGTCGATTTTCATTCGAAACTTCAAATTACGTAATATTTGGTAATTTGTGAGTAAATTTGCAAAAAATTACGATAAGTATCGGTACGAAATTTCTATGTTTTAGTGCAATTGGTCGAGGAAAATCCGAAGATTTTGGTGCAAACTTAAACACTTCTTACCTTTACGTCTCAGCAAGTGGTCACATATTTCCAACTTTGTAACTTTTAGTATCAATAAACCTCTATCGGATAGTAAAACTGGATTTATCCCACGTTATTGGTAATATCGAGAGGTAGGTTGCATTTGATACGATCACATGACTCCCACACAGAGTCGATAAAGCTCTTTAGTAAAGGAGCGGACAATTCTATAAACAAATCACTTTTAATAATTCAAAATGTAATTCAATTAACTAATAAATGGACTATCTTTATTACTATTATCTTAAAAGGATGACCATATTGGTATAACAATTATACAGATTATTTTTCGTAATTAAATCTGTTAATGTTCATGAAAATCTTAGGAGCTTAATGAATACAGTTTGAATAGTCTCTTAAAAATTGTAAAGCTGTTGCAAGCCATTAATTGATAAATAAATTCTTAACAACAACAAAAACCTACTTTATGAAATTGGACACATCTATCACCAGAAACAACAAGGCTTTCTTGCTTTCGAGTACGTCACATATATGTTCAATATATTATTCAGCTCTTGGCCTATATTACTAAATATGGATTCCATGCGAGGTGACTTCCAATCCGATATTGATTCTCAGCGAGGTCTTTTTGGAGTTTTGATGTAGACTCTTGCTAATTGGGAAAATGCAACTTGTCTATGATTGGTAAATGATTTCGCTCACGTCACTCGGAAAATTATATATTGTTCACTAATAATATCGTGTTATTTTCTTAAAACGAGTTTTGTTGATTATTATATCGCTTTTTGTGTAACATATTGTAAATAAAATATAATCAACGTAAATAAAAGACGAAAGAGCAGTATTTTTACACTATCATAAAAAACTTAAAATAAATAAAAATAATCCTAGGTTGAAACAATCCAAGTTCAGCAGTCGTGCACGGTGGTAAATTGCGCGGCAAATGCGTACAGGCACAGAGAAAAATAGGTCAAAAGCATCTCTGTGTGAAATAGAACGAAACATTTATGGTTAAAAAAAAATAAACGACACGAACCTTCGAGCACGTTATGATAACAAAAAGGTTTTATTACACTTTCGCGAAGACCACAGATAATATTGTTCATATTTAATTGAAGATATATGTTAAATATCGAATGTTCTTAAAGTCAACCCACCATTTTGATTTCAAAATTTCGTTGCATGGTAATATTTTTAAGTGTTGTAAAGGTTAACCTTTCTTGTAGAATTCATCAAATGGAAAATTCCAGATCTTTATCGTATTATATATACCGTAATAGTTTATACAGAATTCTAGAGAAAATTGTCCTTATTGATAAAATGACACTTTTATGCAACATCCTTTTGGCGTATCTGCATTATGTTGGTTAATGAAATAAAAATTTAATAAAAAAACATATTGAATATAACAATGCGGAAAAATGCAAAACTAAAGCTGGGAATTACCTGACACAATTTCTGTGAGAAATTCCTTTACATAATATTTCTATTATCTTTTGATGCAAATAGCCATCAATGTTGTTTGTCAACAAAACTTTAAGTTGATGACTTCGTAACTCTAAAAAGGTTGTTGACAATGAGATAAAACTTTCTGAGACACATTAAAAGTCAATTTATTAGATATTTAGTTATCAATCTATTTGGTTCCTAAATTAACCATAAATATTTTAAAATATTTTAAAAAAACTATTAATCCTTCAGCTTTAATTGATGTCACAACTGGCGATTTAATTCCATATTAATAAGATCTAAATCCATTATTCTTTCATCGGTAATAAAATGCGAGACCAGCAACAAAAGACCAAATAAGGCCATCACGTTTGTGTCACAGATTATAAAAAAATATTCTCTTTACTTATCCAAACATACGAGCATGTCTCTGTGGATACATGTTGCAATTTAGTCTGTGAAAATCCTAACATACCCTAATGAGCGAGTCTAATGAGCTTAATTGGCGCTTACCTGAATTATGGCGGGGAAATTATGCGCAATGAAAATATGCGATGCCTTTGTGATGGTGAGGTCAAAGGGTACATGAAGTAGGCTTTCATTTCTAGCACTGCAGTTTTAATTAAATGTCTCATTGTTTAAACGGTAATGTTTAAATTTAATTAAATAGCACTATTGTTTTGATTATATTCCAGTTTAATTTTATATTTAGTGTTAAGTTTCCAGCCCCGGCTATGGTAGGTATGAGAGAGGGGGCTGTGGGTTTATAAATGGGGTGGGATAGGAAATATCCCTTTTTATCGTGAACAACATCGAATATGAGTTTATAGATTTCATAATTAGTTCGTAAGGTCGCTAAGGTTGATAGTAAAATTAGATTGTGATTTTTAATAAAAATAAATTTGTTAATCTTTTCATACATTTTAATATCTAATCTCACAAAATCTTTGTACAAACTACTATATAGAATTTAATAACATATAGTGGATTTGAATATTTATTATACTACCTAGTTAGCCGTCATGGTATATCCGATAATTAGACTAAGGGTCATTTAATAAAAGAGCATACAATTTCCTTAAAGGCCGGCAACGCTCCCACAACCTCCCCGCCACGTAAGTGTCTATCGGCGACTTAACCTTTATACAGTGCATCTAGCTCGTAAAAATCAACAAACAAAATGTTTAAGTTAACGCAGCCAGTAATCATTGCTCGCTTTTAGTGAGAGGCGTTATAGTTTACCACGTATTAAGAGACTCTTTTTTTTATTAAAATGTGTAAATATAATTTCTATATTCGTGAAAGAAATGATAAGCGGAAGCGTCGTTTAAAATCCATTAAACCCGAATTAATCATAAAGGAATTCCGTTAACGGATTTTGTCACCTTTCGTTTAGGGCTGAATCACGATTTATTAGGTTTTTATTGTGATATACGATATATTTTCTTTCTGGTACAAAACGATAATTGCGCTTTGCAAATCACGTTTACAAAAAAAAGTATAACCTCACTAAAATGTATTAATTAATAAAAAAAAATACGCACACATGCACACACAATTTCCTCACTAACTGGTACACAGTGTGGTATTTCATTTATATATGAGGAAATTATGTAAATAAAAATGTGCGGAATATTATATTTTCGTATATTTGATTGATAGAAACTGCAGAAATTATTAGCTTACATGGACACCATCCATATATTTACACACCTTAACAAAAAGCAATAAATATTCTTTTTAATGTTATTTTTTTAATATTACAGTTAACAATTAAATACCTATTTTGCTGATAGTACACTAAAAGTTTATCAATATTATGTAATCAGGCAAAGGGTAGGTATTTCAATTAGTAACTGTTTGTTCTCTATAAACGCGATAATTAATAATTTCAGAACGTAATAGTAATTAATATGTAGCTGGCACAGCATAATAGTAACAGTTGCAACAAAAATATAAACACAATATATTTATACGCTGTTACATATAAAATGGTTAAATTGTTAAGGTCAAAGGACAGGTTACTTAAAATCAATACAGTATTAATATAATGTTATACAAATAATTTTTTTATATGAGAGGGGGCAAACGAGCACAGGCTCATCATAAAGGTGAAGTCGCCGCCCATGAAACTCACGCGGCTGGTAGCTCGTGAGTGCGTTGCCGGCCTTTAAAAGACAATAAGGAAATGGAGGGGTAGGAGAAGAGGACGGGGGAAAGGAATCATGGGAAGAGGAAGACCTTGCAACACTTTACGCCGGTTTTCTGTGAGAGAATGGTATTCCTCCATGCCTGTCCATTCGGCTGAAACTCTTAAGTAACAGCATGGCACTCCCAATCACAAAATACGCTTACTACGTAATACGAAACGCGCATTATGGTGATATTCGCAATATTTTAAACAAAGTTTAACGATTATTTTTCGTTTTACTATTGTATTTACGTGTGAATACAATCTGAAAGATAGAAACATAAGTGTTTAAGTAAACACTTTCATGCGTCTATTTCATTGAACAGTTGTACCGTTACAACTTCAAATATGAAATCCAATAATCATGTGTCGTCGTTAAAAGCTAGATGAACATTTATTATACTGTGGCAGCAATTTCAATATATTTCAATTACGAAAACATATTTGAAACTCGCATGTACCGGTCCATTGAAGGACACGTCACCTTCTGAGAGCGTTAGACAGAATATAGTGGATACAGATGCCCTGCTGGGAGATTGCTATGATAGCAGACGCTAAAATTCCGAATGAATTAGTCCTAAGAAAGAAATTGAGCAACAAGTTGCTATATTACTTTGAAGCTTTGCTTTACAGGGTTTAATAACACTGGTTTGGTATAAAAATTTGATAGTTGATTGTATTTAATACTTAATTTTGCGTAAATGAAGCATGCAGATGTATGAAACTAAAGTTAAAAGCGAGGTCGCAGTTATACACGCAAATTTTTACATACGCGAAACAAATTTTGGGATAAGGCAACACCACATAGCCATAATTATTGACATCAAAGATAATCTTTAATTAAAAATAACGCTTATAAGTCTGTGGATTTGCAACTAAAATATTAAGCGGTAATTGAGGTGAATTAGCTTTATTTTTCCTGGAAAACGTGTACGGTAAAATATAATGTGATTTATGTCGTGGAGTGGGGCAAATGTTCCTTGCAGAATTACCACTCTTAATTTCTCATAGCTAATTTCCTTTGGCTGTTTTCTTATTTCATATTTTTTCTTACAGTTATGACAAACACAATAAAGCCTAGGATACCACTTAATCACGTACACATTCATGGACTTATTAATTTTAATAAACAAGAAAGATAATACGCAAATTTATCAGCTATCGAAAATATTTCAGTTCATTTATAACAAAGACTTTCTGAAGAGGCGGAATTTAATCAATATAAATAAATTAATACAATATGAATTTGTGTGCAATGATTTTTTTTATTATTCGTATTAGTTACTAGCTTTCCGCCCGCGGCTTCGCCCACGTGTAATTTGGTTAAGTATATAGCGTATTTTAATGATCTCGACAGGGCTTTCTTTCACGGGCTAAAATCTTGTTACAATTGGAATTATATATAGCCTGTGTTACTCAGGGATGATGTAGCTTTACAGGATCGGAAGATTCAGGGAAATTTCAAATTAACTTACAGGCAATTACTATTCTGACAATTTTATATTCTGATAGTCATCTTCTTATGTGGATGAGCTGATGATGGAAGGTAAAACTCCTCAGCGGTTAAGAGTTGAAAGAAAATTCTTACGAAGTTATGAGTACGAAATACGTACTTGTGAGGTTATTACTTATTAGCTTGACCAAATAATAAAAGGTAAAAAAAATGGATGCGGACAAACGATAAACGTCTCTTCACTCGTTTCCTTTTACTTGTTTGTATAGGTAGTGTTCACTCAAAATAATCATAGGGTAAAACGTTAATGAAAGTTTGAAGTGCATGGTAGTAATTACACAATGGAGCATCTTAACACCGCGATGGATATATTTGGCCTAAGTAGAACATCTTTAAAAAAAACTAAGACTCAACCTTGCACACTCACTCACACAGCAACACCATTGCACAAACTGATACACACACACACTAAAATGTTCGTACTTCACATAGTTCTACTTGTTCATGTGTATATTTTTACTTATTTTTTTTCTGTTCGTGTTTTTTTTGTTATTCTTTTTTCTGATCTTAGATTCGATTTCCGGTTTTATTTGTATAAATTTATTTGTATAACCTATTTTTATTGTATAAACTGTTTTTGATAAGCTGTATAGGTTTAAGAAATAAAAAAATAAAATAAATCTAGGTTGATGACGAATTTTATCAACGCCATCTATCGAGCACATTGTTCAACACTTCAACCGCGCCCGCGCGCACTGCCGTTTTCGTTATTTTTGTTACCTCTCATAAGTTTTAATATTAAGATTAACTTATATTAGAACATATTTAACAATATATAACTAATCAATCAATATAAGTGTTTAAAAATTTTGAAGCAGTGGTTGAAGTAAATTTTCAATTGACCATAACTTCTTTTTCTCTTAACCGATTTTGACAAAATAAACTTTTGACAACGCTCCCAATTATATGTAATCCAACTGTGAAAACCGCGTTCAAATCCGTTCTGTAGTTTTCAAGTTATAACGTACCAGACAGACAGACAGACAGACAAGAATTCCAAAAATTGTTTTTTTGGTTTCTATGACTCTTCTTTAATTGCCTCCTTTCAGTTTTTTGGAAAAATATTTAATGTACAGATTTTCGATTTTTACTGTCTTATTATTAGTATAGATTAGTATTTAGGTATACCTAAAATAAATTGGTTATAATTTCGAATTTTGCAATAAGTGGAAAACCTATTTTACTTTAAATTACAAAACTATTTTTCTATGGAAAATAATATATTGTAGGTAGAAAGACGCAAATAATAATTAATAAAAATTGTATATGTATTAAAACATATTAAAATTAATTCGGATCAACAGTCATCTCCAAAAATAATCTAACTTCACGCGTTAACTTGTCAAATAATTCTCGCGGCGAATTTGACAAGTCGTTTCCGATATCTGTCAATACGTCTCCTACAAACTTACTAAGATTAGAATCCGTTTGCCCATTAATCCATATAAAAAAATGATTTAAAAACTCAGCAAACGAAGTGGACTCACCACCGAAAATATGATCTAAATCTGATAAAATCACGTGAAGTAATAGACCGTCATGTGATAGTTTTTCTTCTGTGTTATCTGTGACAAACTTTACGCGCGCCGCAACAATTTTTTGCATAATTGACAATATACCTTGAGTTGGTACGTTACTTGAATATGTCATATCATTTAATATTACTTGTAATTCATGTGCTGTGGTTTCTGCGAGGGAACTATAAAATTGAGTTTTAAACAATGCTTCGTAGACGTACTTGATAAATAACCTGGCCTTTTCGTCTTTCACACTGTTTAAATGATCTAATATAGAATTTAAACCAGAAGTGCACTCGTATGTTTTAACACAAATATCGTGCATTGCACATAATTTGTGTAAATACTTCATTTCGATTATAATAGCTGCTAACATAACTTTTTGATTGATTCTTTTATCTATATCATCGCTGCTAGATTCGATAACGCACTGTAGTGCAATTTCTTGAAATTTGGCGCTTATTTTCTTTACAGCGTCAATCCAAACGTAAGTTTCGTCTTTTACAGACATGTTTGCTTCTTTTAAAATTAACCTTATGTCACGTAAGGTAAGTTTTAACTGTTGATCAAAGATGTCGCTGTTAAACTTTAAAAGTAACGCCTCAAGTATCTTTTCAATACCCTTCGCTTGGATTATTATAAATTCGTTAATAAATGTTTGAAGTTCACCCTGACAAAAGTCCAGATCGCGACACACGAGTGACATTTTTACCGTTTCTGTGATCCTGTCTTCTTGCATGGGTGTTAATGATCGTCTCGCATTAAAAGGTAGAAGCTCATTACCCAGAAATCGAGTAATTGTCTGTATAACATCTTTCCCTACACTTAGAGATGCTTGCATGTCCACTTTAACGCATAAACACGTAGCTAAAACGAAATATTACTTTCAAGAAACTGAATAAAATTCACTTGAATAAATCCATTATGTAAAGTACCTGACAAAATGTTGTAAAGGAAAAATTTAAAATACATTTTCTTTTTATCGTTTCTTTCGAAATATAGTGAAATTTATGTGCTACTTTATATAGCATTTTTATCAATCAAATATTTTATAATATTTAAGGATTTGTCGTCAGCTTTGTGGCTTAATAGAACTGGTTCTAATATAGATTTCCTTAAATAAGACTTTCTTATTTAAACAGTGAAAAGAAGTTGGAAGAAGAAGTCACCAAATAGTTCCAATTAACAATGATATAGGGTTGGTGGAAAAAAAAGGCGAAGTACAGTTAGTCATTTATTGGCCTAGCCCTGTTTCTGCGCGATTTCTCTGGCCTTGGCCTTCTCGAGCTTGGCGATTCTCGCGTTGGACTTGTTACCGAGGACGCCTCCGCCCCAGTGCTTGCGCAGCTCCTCGTAGCGTTCGTTGAAGTTTGTCTTGATCGCTTCCACGACCTTTGAGAAGGCGGCGCGGTCTCCAGATTCAACCTAACAATTAGAAATTAACTTTTAATATCAGGCAGCACACAAAGTATGTTTAAGCATACTCATTTTTGAAATAATATGGCATATTCAGATATTTCCATTGGTGGTAGAAAGGTTGACCTCATGGCATTCAGATAGCAAATATATCATCACAACATACCATCTTTCTCAAATTGTTAATACTAATATTGAATAGTAACTTCTTTAGAAAATCTCAATTATTTTGTAAACAAATTATCTAAAATATACAACTTCAGTGAAATTGTTCTGTAATTATCTTAAAAAGGTTGTCATGATGATAGCAAAATCATACTCACATGTGTCAGCGCTAAGCAAGTGCAGGTCTTGCGGTGTACCAAAGCCCCCAAACGTGACTTTCCTTTGACAATGCAGTATGGGACACCCATTTTGCGGCAGAGGGCCGGCAGGAATAATACTAGCTGAAATTCAAAATCTCATCAAAATATTTCTCTAATATAATTGTATGATTTTTTATTACAACGAGATCAGAGTCAACTGGCTTCATACACAGTTCGGGAGTAAATCTCAAACTGCTCAGGTGAAGAAATTCTAACATCATACAAACATAACCCAAGCGGAAGGATACACTCGGTGAATCGGTTAGCCAAAGTTTAATTTAACAATTGCATTAAGTATCAAACTGACACTGTAAACTTGTCAGTCTGTCATTATTATACTTAAGAGTTAAAATGGTTATTAATATTCACCTCAATAGGGTCAACATCGTGAGCAATGACGACCAGCTGCGCCTTCTTCTTCTCGACCAGCTTGGTCACTGTGTTGGTGCCAGCGCGAACTGTGTTCGGCCTCTTCGCTGGGGGCTCATCTTTTTTCGCTACCTGAATAACTGAGTCTTTAAAATTTCGTCTAAATGTGTGCAATACAAGACAGTTCAGTAAGTACATCAGAGATCTTGGTGGTTAGGAGTCTTCATGGCTGTCTGGTCAATTTGTTATGCATCATAATGTTGGCACACATCAAGTGTGCGAGAAGAAATACAATTCAATTAAACTTACGGATATAGAATTTAAGTGTAGGACATTTTATTTAAAAAACTCATTTAGAAAACATCTTGTTTTACACAAAAAAAATACAATCTTAAGACAGACAGGAGTCGTATTTAGTTACCTTGGCCTCTGCAGCTTTCCTTAACCTCTCTTTCCTGACTGCTTCAGTCTCTGGCCTGTATTTCTCCAAGATCTTGAAGAGTCCCTTAGCTAAAACAAAAAATTACTTTTGTTACTAACTAGATATAAACAGTATAGTTGTTAAGTTTATTGCGATCCAATCAGAGTTAAAAAGCTCGTATGTTTTGTGATAATCATAGTGATTCATCGTTGCATTTATTATTTCATCATATAACTTTAATAAGTAAAATCGGAGAGTCAATTAAGTTAATTAAGGTTTACCTGTGGTCTTGTCAAGGGTCTGGGTAAACTGGTTGATTGGTGGTGGTACTTTGAGACGCCTCTGAAGTACAGCCTTTTGTCTCTGGATACGGATGTATTTTGGCCATCTCACAAAACGGGATAAGTCACGTGTTGGCTGGATATCCTGGCCTTAAAACCAATTTAGTGAATAACATTTTCCAGTAAGATGTTACAAAAGCTAAAATACCTAAATTTCAATAAATTCCAATTATAACTTATAAAGTCGACAATATTATTGTTAGAGCAAATTAGCGCAAATTTAAAAACGCATTTCTAATAAAAAAAAACATTTTTTCTAGACTAGTGCACTTTTGTATTGACAATTTTACTCGTTCTGTCAATGCTGTGATGAAAAAAAGCATTTTTGAATTATTTCTAATAAAAAGTGGCAAGTACAAATACTAGGTTTACTTGTCATTCAACAACATGAAATATATGTGGGCAAAACCTGCCTAACTTCATAACCTATGAAATTGTCAATAGATTGTAGATAGAGAGTGTGAATCCAATATTTATGATGAATAAAATATAGATTAATTATGGTATTCAGGGACCTCAATCAGTATTAAAAAGCTCGATTATAAACACCACATGGTAGTTAATTCAGATTTGTTGTTATCATCATTTTGGTCCCTTCGTCAAATACGATTTAGATTAATGCGTCATTTAAATGTGGTTAATAACTTACCAATAGCAAAGTTTTTAGTCCTCTTTTCGAAGAGAGGGTTCACAACCTTTTTAGGTTCAACTTTCTTAACAACCAAAGGAGCTGCTGCTACCTTCTTTCCGACCTTCTTCTTCGGCTAAAAAATACAACAATAGATTAAAAATAGTCGTTAAATATATAACTAGTATAATATAGTACAGGGACTCAGCGATCTTGGTGATAATTTGGGTGTAATCATGGCATTCATAGAAATAATATCATCATGGTTGTAAAGTTAAGGTTAAGTTAAATATATAATTGTAGCTAAACTACAATATTCTAGCGATTAACACTGCACTGATTAATTCTTGTAATTCAATTGAACTCATGAACTGAAACAAATACCTAAAACATGTTTCACAATGAAAACATTCACATCGGGGCACACTTCCAACACACGATTTTACACATTTGTAATAATTGAATCAACGGAAATATGTAAAATATATAAACGCACATGGTTTTTACCTTCTTCTGCACCATCTTGTTATAGCTTAATTAAAGTGATGTTAAAGTTACGTACGGATACGTAACCCAAACACAACACAAACCTTTCGGCGAAAATGGCCGAAACAAAAAGACAGATTCGGTGTGCGTTCAAGATATGACAGCTTGATGATTACTCCTTTCTTTGACAATGACATATCCAAACTGTATGTAGATCATTTGACATTTCTATCCATAGACAAAAATCTTATTAGGACGAGATTAAAATTTAAATAATGGAAATAAATGCACTATTTAAAAATAATTTATTTACATATTTCTTAATATTTAAGAATATGGAAAATATACGTACTCTTATAACGGAAATAGCGACATCTAGTGATTATTTCTAATATTATGATGACAATGTATTTATGTAATGCCAAGGTTGGCACATTTAATTTTTTTCATTGTTTCTATGTTCATAAATATACAATTTCAATCGAATAATGTATGTTTACCGTTCGGATGTGCTAGTCTTTTCCTTCCCACTTTGTATTTGTTAAGCACGCCACCTAGCGTGTGGGATTTTACTTCGCATTTATTAATAATTTATCATTAGTAAAGTAAGCAGACTTATTTTACTTGATAACATTTCATTTAATTAATAAGTCTAATAACTAACTTATAATAAATAATAAACTTATATTTCTAAATACTTACATTGTACGTTTTCAAAATAAACGGTTAATTTTTCTAATTTTGATGACGGTTTTATTTCGATATATTATGCATTGCATGCTAGACATTTCCCATTCTCACTTATGATACGAAGTTACAAACTTCAATTTAATGGGCCATTGGAGGCTTTAAAGTTACACAATATGTTTGGTTAAGTTTCACTAACATACACCTATCCGTGAGGCTATATGGCACATTCCTAACTCTTCTCTCTCTAGAAAAATCTGTGTTTTACAATAACCAATTATTTAATACAAAAGCATTATCCAAAACTATTGTTAAAAACAGGTTTTGCTTGAATCTAAGAAATTGAAAAATGTCCATACATATGCCGTCTTAAGCATGCCGAAATATACCGAAAAATACGGAATCTATTTAGGTCGTCTACAATTAGCAACACCGATTAAATCTTCTTTTTGACAAGTGTCACAGATCCCCCTGAAAAACGTTTATCGCGACGCTAATTGCATTTAATTATATTATACGCGCCCCACGAGAAAGTCCCTTTTACGCACGCGCGAATTCACCGGTCCTTAAAGTCTCAGTCACTTACTAACGGGAGTGACGCGCAGGCGTGTATCAACAGCCATTTTGTGAGCATGTTTCATTTAAAATAAAAAGAAATTTGTTAATTGTCAAATATCATGTGTGTGTGACGTTTTGTGTGTTGTGCTCTGGTGATTTTATGTGATGCCAAGTGGTTATGCTAGTGATCATGATAGCTGTTTATGGAATTGGATTACGCGATGTATTGGATCTTATGGTATGTATTTATTAATTTAATGCATGTTTTTAAATATATAATTTAAGTATCCGTCTATGTGTGACACATTAATGAAATGCGTCGTATATAACATTTATTCTGTGCGAAACCTATAAGGTTCCAAAAACAATATAAACCTGCCATAGGGGTTGCTGTGGATCAAAAATAATATAATTTACATTATTGACAGACGGAATTTAGGAGAAAAATTTACCTATTTTAAAAATCAATCATAGTTATTGTATGTTTTTGTTTTTTATTACGGTATTAAATAGACTTTGCCAGATCAACACAAACATTTGTTAGTATCATAAATTGTTATAGTCAATTAAATATCTAATATATATTTTGAATGTTTCTAAATAGTTTTGCTTTTTAAATGCGTTAGTTGGAGGAACTACAGTTCCGAATGGCTTTATAAATGATGTCTGAAAACCATGCGGCTCAACAAAACTTACTTACTAGCTATAATTATTTATTTACTCAAAATTGTTTTATTTTAGAATAATTTGAGCCATTTCTATTCTATCTCTTAAACGAAAATGAGAAGCTGTTCGTAATCGCATCTAATCATCGAAAAGCAAAAATTTGTGTGATAGATGATAGTGTTCTTAAAAATAAGGAAGTTGCTGTGTTTTTTTCGTAAAAAATAAGAGTATAAATACATTATTTTTAAGTTTATTTAAAAGACTTCTGTCTTAAGTAGAAGTTTTAGGTCGTTCGCGGTATGTTCGCGGTCGCGGTGTGCTGTAGCCAGAAATTAATATATAACTTGCAAATAAATCTAACATATAAATCTAAAGAGACTATGTTTATTTATATCAACGATACACAAAAATAAATTCGGCAATCTCTCAATTTCTAGTATAGAAATCATAAAAAAAAGGATTTAGGATGTGTCTCATTAGATGGTTACGTCACACGAGAGAACAAAGTGACAGTTGGAGGATGTTTTTTTAATTACAAAGCAAAGGTCATTGACTCAAGGCATTTGAAAATAGAATGTTCCATAAAGTGTAGACAGGCTCCGCAATCATGCTTACACATACTTATGTACAGATTCCGTCTAGGCCTTCGGTTTTTTTTACGTTTTAGTAAAACGCTTCGCTATGTGCCATTAATATGTACTCCCGCAGTGTTAATATTGTTTAGACTTTGTACTCTTGTCAAATAAAACAATAACTGATAATGACTGATTGACTTTAAATAGTGAATTCCACTATTTAAAATCATTCAACACTCTTATATGTACAATCTGGTAACATTATTTACTTCTACTGTTTTTTTATTAACAAATATATAATAATAACAAAACAGTAGCTGACTTTACACTCATGCATGCATTACACTCATATCTAGAAATTACATAAAAAATGACAAATAGTTAATATTAAAAGACCAAAAAAAAAACGAAGAATATTTAAAAAAAAAATGTTTTATTTGGGTTAATCTGTCACTTTATGGTCATCATGTAACGAAAAAGATGGAAAGTAATGAGATATTTGAAAACAATAATTTTTTAAGCGTTCTATAGTAATGTACTGTGCTTTGAAATGTCGGATTGTCCATTATTCAGTAGTTCCTTTGAAGGCATTCAGGGATTTTACATTTTATATTCAACTTTATCTGAACGGCTGTTTACCTAACGTCCAGGATTCAACAGAGGAAATGTTGACCAGAACCAATTTTGATAATTTATATATTTATATGTGTACGCCTCTACAACAGATATCAAGCTATTTGTTAATTAGTAAAGAAATTTAAAAAAGTAGGATAAGAAACTTTAAGAGAAAGCGTTCGTAGCGTATGTATGATGAAAATTGGCAAAGAATTTGGTCCAGCTTAGCCATGCTCTAAAAACAGGACTATCACCAAGAAATAAACAACCTACCTGAGTTTCTTTTCGGCTTAGTCAAAATCAAAAATATCTTTATTCATATAGGGTACCTAAGGTACACTTATGAATCGTCAACAAAATAACAACAATCAAGTCAACATTTCTACATTTACTGCCAGTACCCAAATTAAGGGCGTAGAGAGAGTCGCGTACGAACAGGCGAACTAATGAAGGTTTAAAGACTATTCCGAAATACATGTACAATACTGAATAAAAAGATTTTAACTTTGATACAGAAATGACAGATTACACGTCTCGTCTTCCGGTGCCCATCCTTTCCCCTCCCCCGTCCTCTTCCCCCCCATTTTCTAATTTTCGTTCAGAGGCCGGCAACGCACTCACGAGCTACCAGCCGCGTTAGTGTCTATGGGCGGCGACTTCACCTATAGGGTGGGCCTGCTGCTCGTTTGTCCTATATCGTATCTTCTATAATAAAAAAACTATATTTAAATTACCTAACGGCTATTAGGTTACGTTACTATAAGGTTACGTAATTACGATGACACGCCTCAATACAATTAACCTCTGCGAACGTTCCTTACATAGTTCGTGCCGGTTCGTCTCGGTAGATAACTGCCATCCGAAACGGTGGTAGTGTAAAAATTGACGATTCAAGTGGGTCTTTATAGAGACCCACTTGAATGGAGATATTTTGAGTTTGATTAAAGAACGCTAACGTAGAACAAAGTAAGTCTATATAAGATCTACATAATATAAACGACATATTAAATAAATAGATTACAATATACATACATAATACTTAAAGCGCTTATCTTAATAGTTTACCCAGCACCTAAATAAATTGACCACCTGAACACAGTGCGTGTACACACAGTGAGTCAGTGCATATTTTCTTATTTCCGCGTGTTTGTAATAGATCTATTAACACAATCAATCTAATGTTATTTGCAGATATATATATTATGTTCTGATTACATCAGGTGTTGCCAGCAACAAACTTTCGTAGAATTTACATTAAAATATTGTTTTGTTGTAATAAATGATAGCCTGGCAATGTATTGAATTTGTTCATAAGCTGTGGTAACGTGAAAGGTACTCTGTAGGGAAATTTATTATTAATATCCATTATTATTTTAGTTATTTATTCGCTCTTTTGTTAATTTTAAATAACTAAAACAATTATGTAGTAAATATAGCCAATTGCAGTATCTATAAGTTCGATTTGTTTCCGGGGTACTAGTGCACAGGCGCTTGTTAAAGAATTAAATTGGTGGCCTGTAGTCAGTACCCAAGTAACCCAAGAGCTGGGGGCTTTTCTCGTTCAGCGTATAAGCCCACAGGTACTCTGCCCACAAGGACCAACGTTTTAATGTTATTTGGTTTAGTTTTTTTTGTTAATTGGAGCCTTATTATTAATATTATAAAGTTATTGTTTTTAAATATTATATAAGTCACTAGTTTTTACAGACTTATTAGTTTCAACCTAATTACTACGTAATACATGTGATGTTAAGTTTATATTCCCTTAAATATTTAGTTTTTTTTATTTATTACAGTACTGAGAAGTTACTTAGAATCGTAATTGATTTAAATATGTTATTATTATATGCGTAATTAAAAAGTGAACAAAATGAAAAACTGAGTGAAATTAACACGTTTGAATCCGACTCAATATTACTTTTTTAAATTAAACCTTAGTATATTAATTGTTAGCTAACGCCGAGAACCACGAGCAACTATACAATATATCTATATATAAGTTTGACGAACTATTTCCCTTCTCTTTAAGCTTATGAATTTGAACTTTCAAATTGCAATGTTAAAACGGAGCTTTGCTTAGATTATGGCTGTTACGCAAATTAATTAGGTTTGCATTTTCATTTAGAACTTTAGAACATTTTACATAAGACATTTTCTAGTTAACAAAGAAGAGTTTTTAATCGGTTTATGATATTATTATTAGCCGAGTTCTGTGATAACAGCTTTTTTGCTTTCATCCGAATGTAAAAAAGAGGTACAGTTATCCAACTGTACTGATTTTCTGGAAATTCAAATGTAGATGAGGATTATTTTAAATGTTTTGTTATAGAAGAGGGGGCAAATGACCACCATATTACATATAGTTGTGTTCGCCGCCCACAGACACTCACGTGGCTGGGAGCTCGTGAGTGCGTGGCCGGCCCTATTAAGTTACATCTATTTATCCACTCTATACAAAAAGAGTATCGGGAGGCCTTCTCAAAGTAAATAAAGTCTTCTGTAATTTTATTAAGTATCGGTATTGAATAAGTATAGTATTAGTCGCAAACTTGATACAATAACTTAATACTAAATTTTTTATGCCTTTGAAATAACTTCTCAACGTAACAGAATGTGTTTTGTACTATTGTGATCACAGTTGACCGTTTGCCAGCGTTTTTCAAATGCTGCCAGGAATGAAAAATAAGTAACTAAGTGTAAACATATACCCTTAAAAAAAGATAATGATTAAAAATCATACAATAATAGTGTTCGTTTTTAAATTAGTGAGCGGAGAGTTTCTTGTCAGTTCTTCTCGTCCGCTCGACCACGAGCAATACAGTTACAGTGTAAACTCCATGTAACGTATCATGTTACTTGATTTAACGACAAACACTCAGCGTCAAAATCAATCTCACTAAACCACTCTCTATAACGCAATACAATGCACAGTCCTTCTAGTGTCGTTATATAGAGTGAAATATGTATATACAAATATCGCAGTAACGGATCGAAACTAAGACCCATGTCTTGTAGCATACTCGATGGGTTGCTATATAACATAGATAAAGCGTAGAGCGAGCTACGAATTATGTCTTCGTAGACAAAGATATTGTGCTACGATCCTCGGGTTCACGCAAAGCCTACGAAATACGCGTACTTTTTTAAAGACACTTAAATAAATTATTTAATTCTTGGCTATTATGAGTACATTTAATGTTGTATTGTTTACATAAGTACTTAGGTATTCAACATTACATCAAAGTCTACATAAATTGAGTTTCTCTTAATAGGATTAATTGTTTTTGAATGGCTTCCGCCAGGATAGATAAGGTTGGGTGATTCACATTTTTCCCTTTAAAGAAATTGTGTAATCAACAGTTAATATAATTCATTAAAAAGTTTATATTCTAACTAAAAGTTAAATAAGCACCTGGTGACGATAAACACTTGGCAATATCTTCCAGACGACACACAATGAGAAATAATATGTTATATTTAATATAATTTAGTTCTATATGATCATGATAACATTTTTGAAAGAAGTGAATTGTTAAAAAAAGATTAGCCGTCATTAGAGAGAATGTTTGTCTATGTAAACGATTTATGCCCCGTAGGTAATTTTGTGTTGAGCCCTCTACAGACTAATACAGCCAGAGATACCGCAAGACAATGAAACATAAATATATTAAGCCTTATTAATAACGAACGATGTCTTCCAGACAACACTAAGAGTTTATTTTTATGGCAGTTTTACAGTATTTATTAATAAATTGTGTTGTGCTTGTATTGTTTCACATTTTTATTATATAGAATACATCTAACGAATGATAAACCTAATATTCATCAGCTTAAATAAAACGAAGAATAATAATTTGTGCTACCAATGGCGCCCGTGGCTTTAAGTATCTGCTACTTATTCTTTTCCAATAAGCAAGAGGGCGATTAATGGCATCTACGCTACTGTGGTTAACAACATCGAGTTAAAGACTACAATGCAGATAAAGGCACAATTGATGCCTGCTTTTAGTCTTTAAATTTATATAACTATGTTGCCTGGAAGTCGCTTATTAGCGATAAGGCCGCTCCGTATTTGTACTGTTTTTGTTCAAAGTGCGAATAAATAAAAATCTCTACAAAAGTATATAATGCAGTTAAAGAATATTTAGAAGACAAAAATGCCTTGGTATATACCAGCTCAGCATTGGACAGTTAAATTCTATCCCATCGATTTTAAAGGAACAGCTATCGAGTTTCTTGCAGGCTCTTCTCGGTAGACAACCTTCTCGGAACCTGTGGTAATGTTATAAAATCAAAAGTGTCTGGAATTAAGCTTTCTGTTTTCACATAGCACGATGAAGGACTTAAAGCTAGAGCGCAGCAGTTTCCCTGTGAAAAGGAGGTTGTCGATGACTTGTCAGTTTTATCGATTAAGGTAAACTTGTGTCACCGATGTAAAATGTATTGGAGCGTACAGAAATTGAAGGTCAAGTGGAAGGGTGTGTGTTCAACTGTAAAGGTCAAAGGATACATCATACATGCTTGTAATCCGCTTGAGACTCGTCCTTATAATCCAGTGTCGTTACAAATTGTATGCAGTTTATTTTTGATAATACACAGACTTATTGTATTATTATAATGGTCTTGAAGGCAATTTTATGACACCAATTTACATAACTCAGATGCTCTGTGGTGTTAGCGCAACTAGGTACAGAGTGTTACTATTACAAATTTTTGATAATTTTTAATTATAAATTAAAAATAATATAAAAAGGAATTTGCATGTTTTAACATTTCCGACAATATTTTCACCTATTCGCAGTATCAATGAGAATCGCCAGCCAACTCGGGTCCTTATATTATTGGCGGCCATCTTTTTCTGCCATATGGCATCAAAACCATCGATTCGCGCCTTAAAACATTGTCGGTGCATTACGAAACAAGGCATTTGCATTCTAAACTCAACATATAATTAGAAAAGTAAATGATACTTGTTTTATGTATGTTATCTATGTATCAGTTGCCTTCGTTAAATAATGATCGTTTTATACTCTATCGGTAAAAGAAAAAGCATCTCTAATAAATTAGTTTTTAGTCAATCGCGTGTATTGAGCGTTATTATTAACGAACGACGTCTTCCAGGCAACCCTAAGAATTTTATTTTTCATTTTTACAGTGTGTATCAAAAAATTGTGTTGTGCTTGCATTGTTTCACATTCTAATCTATAATACATTTAACGAATGATAAACCTTATAATCATCAGCTAAAATAAAACGAAGAATAATAACTTGTGCTACTATTGGCGCCCGTGGCTTTAAGTATCTGCTACTTAATATTTTCCAATAAGCAAGAAAGGTGACAAAGAAACTCAAATACATGTTAAATATCTATATTCCCATTTTCCCTGGATCTAATAACCTGATAAACAACGGTACGCTTGCTATGCTCGTAATACACACTCACACACACAATTTCACACTATGGTTACTGGTACAGGTAATTGTTTTGTTTTTCGGTATTATTTCTTTGTGTAATTAATAAAAAAAAAATGGGATTTTGTGTATTTTTTTTAAGTTAAAAAGAGAGAGGGCGCGGTCTTTAAAAACAAGTAGAGTGTTACTTAAATGGTGGCACTATGCTGGTATTGTCAAAATGAACTAAAAAGCAATAAATATATTTCCATGCTAGTATGGGTAAACAGACCTGGAGTATGAACTGGGTTTGCCTATTCAAATGTGCAGTATTTTTTGCTAAAGCAACTTTTGCTTGAGTAAATAATGCAGTGTTCCACTTTCGTAGCGTTTTAATAAATTCTTTTCATTGCAGTTAGTTATATCGGATTAAGGCTCATTTAGTTATTTTTTATTATAAATATTACCATTTATACAATTGTTTTTATGAAGATAAATTCATGTGTAATTAATATTCATTATTGATGTTCGATTACTCTGCTTTAAAGCTTTCAAGTTTTTTTATTGTTTTGTATCTTGCTAACACTTTTAGATAATTAGTTTTAATTTTTTTAAGGCATTGTTTTTTTGTTGTTTAAGCTTTAAATAAAAAGTATCAGTAAAAAACCTGACTAACGATATCAAAACGATTTTATATAAGACTCATCTCATTCTAGTTATCTTTTTAGTAATATTAGTAATGTTTGTAGATGAAAAAATAAAGTATCTTGAAGTATTTACTGGCTCTGAGTCTGATCTTTGACTTTGTTGAACGAAGGTTCTACGCAATTTAAGAACTGGAAGTATTGAGACTTTAGGAGTATTTTTTTTCATTTGTCGTGTTTAAATCCGGTTGAACGGTAAAATTGTCACGTGTAAAAGCGTTGAAAAGCGAAATATATCTGCGCCGTGTCTAGCTTGTCGCTATTGACCTAAATACTGAGTATTTGTACGGTGTGTTACTTTTTTCTATTAGTTTTTAATGAAATTAGATTTCTCTAACTAACAGAATTTATTTTATTATTGTACATGTAATTAATTAACCGTAATTTCAATAAGGTTTTGGAAATGTATATGAATCTGTAAAACCATATAAATGAGTTTATGAAAAATTTGCTGTTACATAAATAATATCATGCCAATTACTAAACATATTTATTTGATTTTAAAACTAAACAGACATTTAGGTTCAGCATTTAAGATTTACGATAGCCCTCATAGAAAATAATCTATGCAGTGAGTATTCAAACCCACTAGAACTTTGTTTAAGCTATGTATACCGGTTTAATTAATGGTGTCAATCGTCTGAGAGCTTTTCAAAGCTAAATAAAAACCATTCTCCACGAGCCATGAACGTGGCTCGATTAAGAGCAATCGAGCTTTGGACCCCTTTTTTTGAAATTTAAGTATACCAAATTAAAGTACCAATCTGACGGGAATTAATTTTTTCACTCGATTAATAAGCGCCACACAACTTTGACACGTCTATAATTCTATCGTCTTGGTTAAATTGTATTAGACACCAGAAAGACTACGTTGTTTTTAAGGATCGCGTTGTATCATTATTAGTAAATATATATATTTTAATTTGAAGGTAAACTTCTTAATGTTAATTAAGCTGTAGCATAGTTTTAATATAACCATAGTATTTGCGTATTGTTTGTATTTATAGAAATAAATAATACGGGTAGATATATATCCTTCAATTCAGGTAATCCTTACAAAAAAGTTCCGCACGCCTACACCATAATGGAAACTGGCAAACTGCCACTTCATGGAATGGGCGTGTCATTTGAAAACATAGGATTTTTGTATTCAACAAATCGACATGTATGTAATGAAAATTGTATGTGACCTTTGGAGACCGCATGGCCTTGAAGAAAGTCCAATGATGTCTAACTATCACAATGTTCGCACTATTTTCTATCTCAGGAAACTGGGAGTTGTCTGGAACAAATCACTTATAATTTCGTCTACGATTCTATGTGAACAATAATGTTTGAAAACTATTGTTTACAATGCGTAATCATTAAAAAAATATACCCATTGAGGCCAAGAAATAATAAAGAAATTTATTAAAGAAAATTTGTTTGCCTATTATAAGGAAACTTTAGCACTTTGAATTCCAGGTGAGCCCTAAAAGGTCGAACGAAATAAACATGGCAATATTATACAAAACCTTTAGATTACCGTTTCTTTTATCTATTGATAAATAAGTGGGTGGACTTGATTGACGTATATGTAGTGACATCTATAATCTTCAGGTACGAAGTTCGTTAGACCAAGGATTATTACACGCGGACCTTTAAACATGTAGAGCATAATCAAAATCATGAATCGTCAACAAAATAAGTTATAACAATTTTTGACTCTACATTTCAAACTCAAACTCAAAATATCTTTATTCAAGTAGGTCTATAAAGACCGGTGGTAGTGTAAAAATTGACGATTCAAAAGTGTCTTTTTATAAAGACACTTTTTTCGTTCGGAAGGCAGTCATCTACCGAGAAGAACCGGCAAGAAACTCGATATTATAATACGATTTTAAAATAAACAATTAATACAAAATTGTGCTACTGACAATTAAAATAACAAAGCATTGTAAGAATTGATTGATTTTATGCCAGTTCCCAAATCAAGGGCGTAGAGCAAACGAGAAGAACTGGCAAGAAACTCTAATATACTAAGTCTATAATAATACTCGCGAATCACATTTAAATTTGTCCGTTAATTAAAAAGGTTGCTCACCCCTACTAAGCATAGCTTTCCTTGGCCGTTGGGACCTTTTCAGTTGGAGGAAATGCATGGGTTCCTTCCTGCAAACATTCTTGAGACATACCATGGTAGTTTGCCATTTATGTTTGCATTTTTATAACATTCTCCCGAGCGCTATCCAAGACTTGATAATTAATAATTTAAATCTGAGACATTAAACTTCTTCGTAAGCATTTCTTGTCTACAATATAATTATTTATAATTCTAGATTTAAATTAGCATATTTTTCGGTTTTTCTTATTTTAATGTATGTTGTGTTTTGTTTTTGTATAATTATTATTATTATTGTTTTTCTGTACTTCGCACCCTTTGCACCTGTCTTATTATATTTTAAGTATTCTTTTATCGTTTGGGTTGTCTGTAAGAGATCGCTTATTAGTGATAAGGCCGCCCGTTGCTCTTATATGTACTAACATCTGTTAACGTCATTTGCTTCTAGTGTTTAAGTGCAATAAAGTGTAAAATAAATAAATAAATAATTAAACCCGATTTTTTTTTAAAAGCCTACTACGATAAAATTAATTGGTTCTGGTCTATTTTTTTCACTAAATGACAACCCCCACCGAGTTCCTTGTGGGATCTTCTTAGCGAGGGCGAGGCATTGAACCCATATAAATTTAGTTTTAGTTAGGTTTAAAAGTTAGTTAACAATCTTAATTGAGTAAAGAATTTTGAAAATTGAATTCATGTGAAACTACTTTGCGGTAGGTTCGTGAGAAATTGTTCATATGTTGAGAATCGATATCGTAAATAATATGTGTATAACAAATGACAAGGTCAAATCGCAGTTAAAAGTCATTAATTTTGATACATCAATGTAATTTAAATAATAAAGATAAAAACAACCAACCAAATAACTTTGTTACCCAGTGACCATGGGCACAAATGTACAAAATATAACATTAACAGAACATCTCCACATTTAGTTAAAATTTTACAAAAATAAATTTCATTTAGTAAAATGTACGCCATCGACATTTTGTTAATACATTACAATATTGATGTGTACGGATTTGTATTGAGAAAATGCTTCTCATTATTAATACGTATATTTTCATTATTCCCGACTTATGTGAAAACAAATAAAAGCTTGCGTAGCGGAGGTTTGTTCGGATCCCAATTTTGTATTTGTTTAGTCTGTGGTCTCATATTGTCTGTGCCATCATTCTCTCTGGCATATCACATATGTCAAACGAAAATACATTTACATTAAAATATTGGGATATTTATCACCACAGAATGTCTGTATTACAGAACTATGTTTTCACAAAGACAACTTATAATATAATGTTCAGTATAGACGTGCTTGTTGATTATCATAGGAGGAGAATATTTTTAACACCCCTTCTTCATAAAGGTACATCAAAAGAATTATTTTAGATGTCTATATAATATTTATTGGTCTTATATTAACAAGTGCAAAAAATAAACCTGCGCCACATAGCGTAGTGTATCTCACGTCCATGCACACAGATACACACACAATTACTAATTCACACTCAAACACACAAATCACACTACCATTGTTAATGACAATACCTATAAACTAGCCACCCACAAAACAAGCTAGCGCCTTAAATGTTATCATGTACCAAAATAGTTAAAGATACTGGATTTATTTTCATTAAAAGTATGTGCCAGTGTAATGTTTATCTTTCGGTGCAAATGGAGGTAGAAGCCGTTATTCCTTATCTCACGAATCACAGTATTTGTTTGAGACAAAGCAATGAACTTCGCATTTATCTTGATTTGGGAATGTTCTTTTTTGCATCTTTGAAATCAAAAGAAAACTATTCGCTGGGAAAAGTTCGGAACTTTCCAGACTTACAAAGTGCATACGTTTTTTATCTATGACATCGGTTATTTACTTAACATTAACTAAGTCTGGCCACAGATACACTTACAAATAATAATTTACTTTTGAATTTGGAATCTGTAATTTTTACACGACGTTTCCTTTTCGCGCCAATATATTGTGTAATATTTCTGTACTTATATCTAATTTATAACATTCTCGTGTCACAATATTTCTTTACTCCTCCGAAACGGCTTGACCGATTCTCATGACACTTTGTGAGCATATAATTGAGTAGGTCGAAGAATCGGCCAACATCTGTATTTAGAGACAATTTTTTTGGCAAAACAACGTTTGTCTGATCTGCTAGTAATGTTATAATTATGATTGATAGGTGCTATTACATAATTATAAATTGTATTGTAAACAACTATAATTGAAGCTCGATGAATTAATTAGTGTTATGTTTGTTTAGAATTAAGTAATAGAACAATATATTTTCACAATAAGATTAATAACGATTATTTTAATTTATTTGAGTGAACGTACTCAGACTCTTAGTTAATAATTGCCGAAACTACAATTTAAGTTCCATTTGAATTCAGAGAGATAATCTGTCTGTGATCCTAGGAAAATACTTTTAGAATTGCGTTAATCCCGCACTGCGGATAAACGAGCGCTTTTCAATTTTAAACGCGTTATCTATACTAATAAATTGCCAGTATTTAATTCAATATTCTATCTTCAACCTAGATAAATCATTTTATATAATTTTGACAACTTCCTCCCTTATTTTACGTATCATTCTTTATATGCGTTACAAGTATTATGTCGTAACAAAACTCAAATTTGAATTTCAAATTAGTTGGTAGCTCTGTCTGCTTTTTCCAAGTAAAACTAAACGAATTAAACTTAATTCAGTGAGAATAAATTGTTGAGTGCAGCTTCTACGTAACGGAGCTTCTCAGAATATTATCGTCTTATTCCAAATTGAAGTTACCTTACATTCGTTTTAAGTTATAATTCCAATTATGTTAGTGAGAAAATCCGAATAGCTTATTTTTATCGTATAGTACTCGTGTTTGCCGGAATAGATTTTAATAACATCTCTTGTCGTTAGCCATAGCTGTGTAAAGAGATCTATAGATGTTATTGTGAACATATCTTTATTGTAGCGAAATCCTCATTTGAACAGTGTAAAGGAAAAAAGTGTATGTAACATATAACAACTTATATTTTAATTTGACATTGAACGAAACACATATAAATATTTAAATATAAATTTAAGTATGACAAAATGAATGTGTTCGAAAGATAAGAAAGAGAGAAACAATTTTATTTAAATGATACACTTCTAAAACGAAAATTAATATGACAATTATTTTTAAATAAGTGACTTTTAGGCCTGGCTCAGTTTGCTAGCCATGGTCATCCAGACAATTCTAACGACAACAGCCAGATAAATGATTTTCAGCTTAATACACACACATAGACAAAAAGTAAAAAAAAACTGTTACATTTATAAAGTATATAACAAAATAATATTAATTAAAACCTACTTTTAGTAATTCTGTAGTAATACATTCCAACTTCACACTACTTTCCTTTACTATAGTCCCGTTGATGTTACGAATCAATTTGGTCTTGTAAGGGAAGACCTCCATTTGCGGTTACCCAAGCGTAATACGTTACGCCGAATGCAATTACAAGAATTCTAATACTAACGGTAATTATACACACAACTAGTTTTACCAAGTATATTTGAAAGTTATTAAGAGTTAAATAGGTGCCTGGTAGCCTTTCCTCACCTGAAAGGAGCTGGTGCTTTCCATCCTCAGGGTATAAGCGATACAACGAGGAAATTGGCGGAGAGTTTCTTGTCAGTTCTTCTCGTCCGCGCTACGGCCTCGATTTGGGAACTGGCAGTAAATGAGAGAGTAGAGTAGTAGAGTCAAATTTGTATTACAATTCATAAGTATAATTTGAATGTTTTAAATGAAAAAATTTGCTTAATGTTTTTTTTAAACTTTGCTATTTAACACATATCTGTAATAACTGTATATATAACTTAAGGCCTTACAGCGGCTGCAATTTTTCTGACGTCATGACCTTAACACTTGTCTTGCCAATGATGAGTCAACTACTTCCCACGTAAAGTGAAAACTCAAAATATATTATTAATAACAGTTCAATATCTTTCTAAAGATAGATTGCCATATTTTACGTGAAACTTTTATAGTCATTTGAAACAATTTTCGTGAAAAACTGTTCGATGAAAATTCTGATGCTGGAAAATATGAATATCGATTTACTTAATGTGTGGATATACCTAAAGATTATATGGTGTGTTTTGATTTATAAATCAGTTGAGAACTATGTTTATACAATTTAAAAGTTAGTTACAAGTTAAAAGCTTTTACTCGTTATAAAAAATATATATTCTATTTAAAAAAAACGTGTTTTTTTTAATAAATACGTATTAGTTGGTTGACTTTTGTGTTAAGCTAGATGTTTGTGTCAAGTCACTATTTGTAGTTATGTGACTCATACATTTTCACTGTCTGAGGTGTTGCCATGTATTAAATGAAATAGTTACCTGTTAAAACATGTGAAGTGGGCGAGCTGGCAATGTTTAGTGAACTCAACATTTTAATTATGTTAGCTGTACGTAAATAGTTTAGATAACAGAGTTTCGGATGTTTATGTTAACGAGGAGCACCTCTATACAAATTAATTCACCTTGACCTGAAAAATGTATCTCCTTCATTTGAGGACAACGACATCTATGACGGCGGTACTGGATTCGATTAATCCCTCCCTTTTTTTCATTCAAACTGAAAATATCTACACTTTTGAATCGTCAATTTTTACACTACCACCGGTTCGGAAGGTAATACCGAGAAGAACCGGCAAAAAACTCGACAAATGCATTCAATTAAGTAATTGTGTATTATTTGAAAACTGTATAATTTATATAATCTGTTTTACTTCTAATTTATAGATTATTTTTGTTTTACAAACAAATTTTAGGAATCTATTTTGGGGTGTATGAATGCCTTGGAAAGAACATCGAAGATTCTCCCATCATCGGTCACAGCTCATACCTGAACATACCTCCAAAAGGAATATGTTTGGTGGTATGGTTTCTTGTCTACAAACAATGTTTGTTTCTCTGTAAATCACTAACCCATCATTGAACATTAAACTCTACTCTATAGACAATAATGTCATTGAATGCGATGTAAATAAACGCGACGTTCTTTTTAATATACAGATCTTAGAAACGGCATAACCGTCGTGGCGTATCCCGGTGCTGAGTTTTATTTCATTAAACTTTAATAAGTCAGAGCGGGCCGCAATCGAGTTAGCAAGCAATCTGGCGCGACCCGTTTCATCATTGCCTACTTTTAAAGAGATAAACAATAATATTAAACTACTACATTCATTATGTCATAACTAACTTTGTCCGGAGATTGTTTTTCGTTCTTCAACTGCGGTAGTCTTCCCCGGTAATAATCACGGGGGATGTATGCACACCATTTTCCCTAAAGTGTGATTGGTCTTTAGTTGGTTTAGTTATTAATTTTAGCTTAGGCCACGTATCCCTTAAACTACAGCCTTATCCCGTAGATTTTTTTAATAAAACTTCTGGGATAGTTCAATTCCAGGGGCCTGATTGCAATATTAATAGTTGCTGTCTTTCAGTGTATGCTTTTAATATGTTGTAAGTTCCCATGAAATCGTTTTGTGTGTGTACCTTGTTTTATTATCTTATAAGTTTATTGCTTGTTAATATATTTAGCACATAAGATGTTTGGGGACAGATTTAATAAAAAAAATTATATATATAATGAGGTTTAGGTTAGTTAAGTATACCTTCTTTTGTTTTTTTTTTGTATCCATATTTTTTTTATATGTTTGTTTGTTTTTTGCCTTCTAATACATTCTTGTTACTTATAAAATAAAAATATCTCCTGTATTTATCAGCTTATTGCATCTTTATTTAGTATCCTTTAATAAGGTTGCGTATGTCTTAGGCGCCCTCTCTGTATTATGACTGTCAGCTCTCCTCTCCAGCTTCCCTCTTAAACATATCTAGGCTATTACAACAAAAATTAAACATATCGTTAACATATTTTACAGGACCACGGTCCTCTTTGCACCGGTTTCTGGTAGTGTGGTCTGTTAGCTGACCCGTGAAATTGACTGGATGGTCAGCACGTGAAGGAAATAGTGTCTGTTTCTATTTGTAGATCGTACAAATTAAATGAACATCCATTTGATGTTCCAAATTTGTCTTTCAATAAATTCAAAGATTGTTAAGCAAACATTGTATTATTAAGTGTATTCACTTAACGATAGAGAAGCTTGGAAGTTTATCGCCTTAAATACTGAGTTTGTTGAGCGTTAGATATAAGAAGAAAGTAATTTACATACACAAGTGATCGCTGATATTTTGGGAAAGATATAAATAAAAAAATAAAAGGCCCTACTAATCCTTTCGTTCGGGAGTAATCTTTTCTTGTAGTTTTAAACTATTTCAGTGATTAAAGAGCCATCTACAGTCATTAATATTCAATCGGCCAAATGCGTTAAAACAAAATTATCGACTGAAAAATATTATTAAGCTGAAAAGATACGTTGTGCTTGTAAATTACGTTATCGAGCTCACATTTTGGCTTAGGCACGTCTCATTTTACACGTGATTTGTGAGATAAATGTCATTTTGGTTGGGTCGTCGAGTTTCGTGCCATTTCTGAAACAAGTCTTATACGGTTATAACTATTTTTTATTGTTAGCAATTTAACGTTCAAAGAATCAACTAGTAAATTAGTTTATCTATTTTTGAATGACTAAAAATCCCAAGTTACACTGAATTTAACAAGTCTCGAGTGACAGAGCCAATAATGCTGGCATTTCCTCGCTGTACCGCGATGCCTATACGCTGAGCGAGAAAAGCACCAGCTCTTGGGTCACCGGTACTGACTACCTGGCGCCTACTTCATTCTAATGAATATAAATTAGTCCTTGGGCATTTTTTAAACAAACTATTTACGTTACGTGTGAAAATAGATTAGAGCTGATGATGGTCAGATGAGATGCAGAAGGTCAAGATAATGTTGAGCGAATTGTATTACACAAAATAGATATATTATACATTTATATCACTTTTCGAAAAGTTTTCGTTCCGTTTGAACTGTCAGACGTCATTTAATAACGTTATCTGTAAGCGATAAATTATTATCATTTATATTAACCACTCCTATATTGACTGTGATTTAACGGTTTAATTAATATTTATTTTTATCAGTAACACATTATCAGTATGCAGGGCCTCGCCGTAACCCAGGGCAGTATATCCCAACGAATATAGAAAAATCTATGGTTCGTGATCTTACGTGAAAAGATGATTATATTGAACCAGCTCGATACAACCTTGGCGCCTTTAAAAAGAGACATACAATTAAGGGCGTTATTGGTGTTTATGGCCTGGCTATATTCTAATGAATCCGCCTGCTCATTTACCTTCTGTCTCATAAAATTACCGCAATTTATACCAATGTTCACACTTTTACCTGTCAACCAGTAACCTTAGCTAAAGATTATGAGACATCTGGGTTAACAGCAACAAAGAAATCTTGTTACAATACTAAGTGACAAGGCTACTACACATGTACACTGGCTTCGGTTCGAGGTCACATAGTAACTTTCAGATTCAGAAGACCATTCAGACGGTTACAAGAACCTTTTTTACAAAATTGAAATTGTACATAAAGCTATTAGCCAAGGTTTTAACATATCAAATGTGACACCTTCACATAATTTATTTCGTTTTATAGAATGAAGGGCATTTGATCCTTTGATCACCGGAAAGGTGGCATCCGCAATGAACAAACCTTTAAATCCTGATGGTGTTCGCATGTATGTTGTATCTTGTTTGTATTATTATATATATTGTATTATCTTTTATCTCTTAAATGTTTTAAGTTCCCATATAATTGTTTTGTGTGTATACCTTGTTTTGTTATCTAATAAGGTGATTGTTTTTTAAATATATTTAGTACATCAGATGTTTGGGAACAGATTTAATAAAATTAAAAATAACAGGCTCGTATGTTGCCCCCTTCTACTATTTAGCTTCTATATATCTGGTCTTTGCTCCCTTCTATCGTTGTTACAGCTTATATTCTATTTATCAATAAGAACCATTCTAATATACAATAGTTAGGCCGATTCATTTTATTTATTCATGGCTTTGAATTAGTGCTGTGTTCGCAAGGTTAGCCTGAGTGTGACTCGATTGAAAATAACACACTTCGAGTTTTTTTATTATTATTAACTTCACTTCAATTGTCGCCTTGGAAGCAGCCGAGAAACTTCCTTCAAAAGTTAAGAAACTAAAAAAAAATGTAACAAATTAAAGTAAAGATCTCGTGTACTGGAGATTTAGTTGGACCAACTGCCAACTATCTCGTAACTAGATTGCGTTGACAACATTTTTGTGTTGCTATTAAATATCTCTGTTGGTGTGAAAAGTTTTCTTTTTTTTTTTAATTATTGCATACGAAGATTACAGGTTCATTTGTTTGTCCGTCGACGAAACATTTTGGCGCCAAAATTGGCGCCATCCATTTCGCAACACGGTTTTACCGATACTTGTAAAAAGATTTATAATACAAACACCATTAAACCGAATGCTTTACGACGCGTTTATTTGTATTGGCTTTAATCATTTTCACGGTTATTTTTTTCTGTACAAAATAAGGTGAAACCACTTTTTTTATAAATAAAAAGTAATAAAATAAGATTCATTTAAACATTAAGCATTGTTTCCTTTTCAGTGCGTAATTGAGCTTACCAAGGAGTTGAAGCTTGAATCAGGTCTCGTGAAAGAAAATTGTGTGGAAACCGGCGTACCTGATGGCGTGTCAGGCACAGGAAGCTATTTCCGTATTGTATAGACAAAAATCTGACGCTTAGATTCAACACAAAATTGTGTATTTAAGTTTTATTATTTTAAAAAGATTTCAACTGAATTAACTTGCAACAAATTTAAAACGCTTATACAGTTAAAGAAGTTTCAGAGGACAAATATCATTGTAATGTCAGAACTGTTACGTTCTCGAGTAGCTTTTGTAATTTAAATTTAATATGTAACATAATATAAATGGAGATTCTTGCCGACTCTTCTCGGTAGAAACTATGCGAACCGGTGGTAATTCAAGTGTCTTTATAAAGGTCTATAAAGATATTTTGGGTTTGATGAATTTTCACAAATTTATAGAAAAATCATTCTTAATCACTCACAACAATGCGTGTATTTATTATTACTCTCATTTCAATAAATTAGCATAAATTCTGAGTGAACCTTTTACAATTATCGCGGGCAAAGTTGAGTAATTGAAATTTTGCAGCCGGAATGTTCTCTACGTTGTCTGTTTACGTTCTACGCCGGTTTGTTTAAAAATTGTCAAGGAACATGATTTATGATCTCCAAAAACGTCGTAACAATTTATAAACCTAGGTGCGATAAACTTTATGATTGATTAGATGACTTGGCACATGTGCACAATCATAATGGCGAATATCCACCATCGTAGATCTTGGACTCATGTCCTGTAATAATAACACATACAAGTATTAAAAACTGTCACTAAAGTAAGAAATTAAAGATTTGTGTACAAAGAGCGGTCTTATTCTCGAAAGGCGATCTCTTCCAGGCAACCGGCAACTCACTTGTATGCCTCCTTGCAGGTTTCCATGGGTTAGCACATCACTCGAAGTGAGCCCGCCTACTGTGTTAGATAAAAAACAACCAGAGATAAAAGTACAACATAATATAAATACCATACACTGTTATTTACTACAAATCAAATGGTAATGCCATAATGCGATAACTAATTTACTGAACCAGAGAATTAATACGTCTGGACCCTAAGTTTAAGAAGAGTCCATATTAGGAGCAGAGCACTCAGTAGCCCCTCAAAAATGCTCTCTCTAAAAACCGTTGTTGTGTAGCGATAATATTATATTATTTTATAATATTCTCTTTGTGTATAACGATATTAGTTTGGACAAAATACTTGTTTGCCGGTGTCGAATCCAGGCATATGTGTGACGAAATGAACCTATGACATTACACTACAGTGTATGTCAGTTTTACATGTGAATACAAGGCGAATTTATGACATTTACAGTCCATTTTAAGTTAAAGCTTTAGCTTAAAGCTTTCGTTACCTTCGAAGCTTTAAGAAATTTTCAAAGAATATACAGTAGAAAAGATTTATCATCCTTATCCGTTAATCATTAGTTACACTGTATAAATAAAACATCTGAACAATAAAACAAGTGAACATTATGTAATAATTATACTTTATACTGATTATTGTAAATATATAAAAGAGACATATAACATGAAATAGTAGTTTAATAATTTCCTTTTAAAAATATAACCTCCTTACTAAGTATTTAATAAGATTATGTGTGAAATATTGTCATTAAATTGTATCATCACACACACACATTTTAGAAGTCGTTACTTCCACCTATTTCTGACATCTAAAAATAACGAATGCTGTCTTATTATGTGAAATCTCGTGCTGCGTTACGACTTTCATTCATAATGTATATTTGAAAAGGCACCCCACCATAAACATAATGATAAAACATTCCATAAAGAATAAAATACTAATAATAATAACCTTATCACTCCATCTTCTCGACAATGGCCGCCCGAGTGTCTACAGACTACACTCGAGGGTGAAAAACAATTGTCTAGCGCGATCTTATACTTGCAACTACTTCATAGTACGGAGGTAGCTCCCTCAATTGTAGGGCCGGTCGGGTGACCATATTAAAATATATTGAAGCAAAGTGATCCTCTACACGTGCACGTTTGCCTCCAGAGCAGAACACAGCAACATTTGTTTCTAAAAGCGAGTTAATAAAAGCTCTATGACACTATTTCACAATATATGTTAATTTAAAAAAAACTGTATTTATATATATAATATAGCTATATATTATGAATAGTTCGCCAATTTTCGTCAATTTTAAATTTAAAAAAAAACTGTATTTATTGTCACCCTACAATCGCAAAGTACCAAGGGCCCTTAGCCGTTCACACGTGAAGGGTGCTCGAAGGTTTTAGTTGACGCAGTCAGATCAGTGGTCGCTTTGTTACTTACTTCTTTAAACATCTAGCGGCTACTTAGTACTTATAGTGAAGGAAAGATGTAGGTTAATAAAATGACTGCAAGCAATCTGCATCCACCACTTAAATGGTGGTTTCACAAGGAATAGAACCTTTTAAGCTCTCATGACTTCTGACTTGACTCCATCAAGATGATAAAAAAATCCTCTCGTAAAAGTATATATTTAGATTTAAGTATTTATGTCGAAGTTGACGTCGTTTCTGCAGTATAGTCTGTTGTAGTTTCTTCCGCCTTGGGAGTGGCGTAAACTTTTAATAAATGATCTGAAATCAAAACATCCAATTATGAATCAAAATCACTATTCTATTTGTATTTATAACCACAGTATCAACGATCACTTGTGTGCGTCAATCCCTTTTTAAGGCTTCCTAAATTAACCAGCCTGAGACCCACAAACACGCAGGTTAAAGATATTTTTAAGCGTGACCAATGTTCCAATGTCCTTATCACAACATTCAGGGCGAATTGTCTACTAACGAATAATGAATCCGGGCCTGCTTCTAATCAGTCAGACTTTACGATACATTGTTACAAGACGAGTTCCATGAACGTTCTTTGTTAATTTATAAATAGATTGTCCTAATTCCGATTCTAATTGTATTAGAGAAGGCAAATATGTAGTATATTATTGGACAAACACGGGTAATTTTTTTTTCGACATATTTGGTCTGGTTTAACTCTTTCTTATTCTCTATGGGTTATACTTGTCTTAGAATTACCCGGCCCAAACAAATATACATGTTAAATCACATGTATTCTTAAATCTTCGCGGAGGCTCTGGTAGCATGCTAAAGTGACCCCAGCAGTCTCCATACACGTGTGGGTTATACCAGAGGAGTGTTTTGATGGGTGTGTCTCACCCGGTCCTCTTAAGAAGCAGAGGTTTTCTGGTGTAACTTGAGTCCCACATATCCCTGTGACTTTTGGGATGTGGAGATTAACGTATCCTCCTTGGTTATAAGAAAAACAGTTAAGTAAACTGTATACAAGTGATCATTGTAGCGATTCTGTTAAATTGTTACTTTTGCAAAGTACAAAGTACTTTTAATGGGATATAATCTAATTTAGCTACCTTTGCATCTTTTCTAATTTGGGTAATTTATGCAAACAATCGTCTGTTTCTTGAACGTTGAATTTTACCGTTTAATTTCTTTGATATTTTTCATCGCAATTATATTGTAATGGATTCTTTTGGATTATTAGAAATATTTGCAGGGTAAGAAATTACTATATTTTAGCTTACAACTCTGCGTCGTGCGCAAAAGATAACTAAAGAATATCCATGCACTACAACGAAACTTATTTAAATAATTCTCATCTCGCGTTATGACCTGATATTATCATATTTTCTCATTTTCCTCGGAAAAATCGACATTGTTGATGCACGTGATTTTTTCGTTGGTATTCACAGTGAGCGATCCGCGATGACTAGCCATGAATCTTGCACGTCACATCGATTCTATTTACCAAATAAATATTATATTTACACGCTAATTCCACTTGTTCAGTTCAGGACGGTTTTCTTAGGAATGACTCGTTCTTACCGTAATCCAAACATTAATTCATGAATTCATATAATTGAAGATGAGCTTATTAATTTTGAAAATGTATGCTCGTGGTCGACGCTTTTTAAATACGACATAGTAATCTCGACTAAGGAAATGAATGTGAACGCGTAATAGAGTTTATTGTGATGCAACTTTTTTTTTCCAGAAAATAAATGGCTCATCAGCAGAATGGGACACTAAAAGTGCAATGAACAAATTTAAATTAAAGTGTTTGTAAAATGCTTTTGACAGTTGGTGATTTGTGTTGTGGGTGAAGGTGATAGTGATGGGGTGTGGTCAAAGTAAAATTAACTTGTACCCACGCCGAAACAAAAATGGCGGAAAAGGAGGTAGTGCCAAAAAGTCAGGTGAGAGGGCCAAATTTTTTTATTGAATTATATAATTTATTTATTATTTAATTGTTTATTGCACAGTGTCCACATTACATATGTTTTTATAACTAACCTATGTTATTATGTGTTTTATTATATACACAATATGAAATATTATAACTTTACACTCTCTCCAAATGTACAGTTAAGAATAAAGAATGACTCAAGAAATGGGGGTACCTTTTCGTAAAAGGCCGGCAACGCACTCGAGCGCCCAGCCACGTGCCAGCCTGTCTATTTGCAGCTACGTTACCTCTATGGTGTTCCACTTGTATAAAAAATAATAATAAATAAATGAAGAAAAAATGTATATTAACTTAATTCAATTCCCCACGTGAACCCACCGTTCAAAGGCGTAGAGAAGAAGAACTAACAAGAAACTCTCCGCCACTATTTTACAGAACGGTCTGTAAAGAACTTAACATTCATAAAACTGTAATTTTGTATCACATAAGTTATTCATCAAAACAATACAATCGCCTTTTTAGGTATATATTACGTTCTGAAACCCATGAAGTATTATTAAATATAATATATTCAGTAACATATAATTCAATGTACGCTATCGTGGTGAGGCCCAAAAAGGAAACGCTGAATTAATTAGTGGCAAAATAATTAGTTTCCAATCTAGGGATTATTCGAATTTTAACCCACGCTTAAACCACTGAACGGGTTTTAAGTGAATTCTGCCCAGAGATATACTTCATTTGCGAAAATAAATTCACACCCGTTTTCATAATTATCAATTAAAACTTACTCACAAACAAATTCAATATAAAATTAAAATCTATGCATGATAAAAAATAATATAGTTTCATAACATAATATTCTACCAAATTTGATCCCCTTGGACTATTCCAAATTTCTTGGAGTTAAAGAATTAAGTAGGCGCCTGCTAGTCAGTACCGGTGACCCAAGAGCTGGTGCTTTTCTCGCTCAGCGTATAAGCATCGCGATACAGCGATAAAATGCCAGCATTATGGGTACTCTGCAAGGACAAAACTTTTTTGATTGACTTTTAACATAAAAGCTAAAATATGCTTTTATGTTATTATACTAAATAAATAAAATATTCTACGTATTTAATTTTTATGTACTCTAGTCTATGTAGTCAATATTTATATTGTTATTATACATTGTTCTACTTTCCATGGATTCCATGGAAGGGCCTTTCCTCCAACAAAAGCTTTCGTGGCCTGAAGTAACTAAACTAAGACAATGGGACTTTCAAATTATAGTTTAGAACAGGCAATACTTTTTTTCTGTGCTGCTTATATCTCATAGGAGAAGATATTACAAGGAGTAATTCAAAGCATTTGACTAAACTACTTAACAACTCAGATATACCATTATTAAAATAGGAACAGATTATTTAAGGCTATATACCACTGGTTAGCTGGAGCCATCCAAAACGACATAAATATTATTTTTTTTATAGGACAAGTCACATTTTCTATTGAGATGTGAAGGATATGGCTCGCGATGCTTACCTGTTAGCAAGTGTTAATTAAAAATCATTCAAATTCAAATCACTTCTCGTCAGGGAGCAAAAACCTTTCCTGTATAGATGTACCAAAAAATTATACTAATTCTTTATACCATACACTCCTAATCTTTTGTTGAATCAATAGAATGACGACGACCAATTCATAATGTCACGTTTACACTTTGACCGTGACGTAATAGGTTTTAGGAAGATTTAAATATATTCATATTAATATCTCTGAACGTACAGCTGATTGTTAAAAACGCTAAAGACGATGCAAAAAAGGCAGTTTGTGCACCACCCCTATGTAGAACTACCATCGCAGGACCCCTGATATGACTTGGGGGACTTCAAGAATAAAGGGTACCTTAAAGGCATACACTTAAGTTGCGTGTAAGCCTCCAGTGACCATTTGCGGCACTTAACTTGCATTCAACTTAACCGGAAAACTATTTTAATTGCAATTTTGCATTTCATCAAAAAGAAACGCAATGATTCACTCAGTTTTGAAATGAAATGAATTATTAACTTGTGAGCAGCTGCGAACGTAATAACGTCGTCTAGAGTTGGGCGGAGTGGAATCTTATTTTCCACGCCTCATGAATATTTGAACTCACGTTTGGTTACCTCTTGTGCCTACTACTGTGCCCAAAGACTCCTTTATCATGAGCATGGCTGTACAATTGGATTTGTTGTATCTTTGGACTCTTAACTTAGCGTAAACGTAAACTTCGAACCATTATTTAGAAACTAAACATACCTTCAGGGTGTTTGACAAATATATAGATATATATATATCTATTTATATAAAACCACACAATTAAGGTAAATATTAATGATTATCTGTTTGACGGAATGGATTTATTTTCATGCTATCAGCATATTTAGGAAATGAATTATTAAAATGTTTCGATTTATAAAATGTAAATTGTAAAAAACCTGGCGATGTGTATACTTTTCTCTTTTTTTTATATAGAAGAGGGGGCAAACGAGCAGGAGGCCCACCATAAAGGTGAAGCCGCCGCCCACAGACACTCACGCGGTTGAGAGCTCGTGAGTGCGTTGCCGGCCTTTAAAGGCAAATTGGGAAATGGAGGGGTAGGGGAAAGGATGGGCACCGGAAGATCTCACTCACCGAACGAAACGCGAGTACAAAATGAACAAAGTCCAATTGCATCACTTTACGCCGGTTTTCTGTGAGAGAGTGGTATTTCTCCGGCCGTGCCTCCCCAATCGGCTGAAACTCTAAGTAACAGCACGGCACTCCCACTCCTCACTAACTTAGATGTTAGAGAGACATTTTAAAGTATTTTCTTATATTCAGATATAACTATTATATAGCTGTATCTTGTGTATAAAACGGTGTGAAATAATTCCCTTGCGAGTGAGCAAAGCCGGCACTAATTGTATGTCATATAAAATTTACTTGGTTTGAAAAATTTCTTCGACTAAGACATAAATAGGGTTGCCATATGTTTTTAAAATTTAGTGTTTTTTTTCAAAATTTACTTTAGACCCGATTTGGTATGAAAATTATAGTTTTAGTTCGCTTGCCATGATAGTTCCCTTATCGCATTGTTTGAACATTGTTCCTAACTCCAGAGTATAACTTTATAAACATCTTAATATTTATTTTCAAACTCAAACTCAAAATATCTTTATTCAAGAAGGTCTTTATAAAGACACTTTTGAATAGTCACTTTTTACATTACAACCGGTTCGGAAGGCAGTTATATACTGAGAAGAACCGACAAGAAACTCGATAGCTGTTCTTTTCAAATTAACAATTAGTACAAAATTATATTACATACAATTCAAACAACAAAGCATTGTAAGGCTAGTCAAGAATTGAACTGTCCCGATGCTGAACCAATTGCCGACACCTAAAGGGATCTTTGTCCTTTAAATATTAGTTTACGGTATAGTACGCCTTTTCAACCAAATTATTCTTTACGCGCGTTTTCTATTTATTAGAAGTTAATTTGGTTATATATCCAGCTCACAGGTATCGTAACTAAAATACTAACTAACTAATCATATAAGATTTAGATAATTATTATATTAAAATGTTTAAAGATATCAGCCCTATCTGTAAAGAGAACTGGAAGTTCTGATTTTTTAACCTATTAACATTTGTATGAACCCAACGGGATTGTGAAAACTGCTGAAAGCTTCTTTTAATTAATTGTAAACTACCGACTTTTTAAATTCGTTATTAGTTATATATTATTCATATAATTACGTATTTTCAACATTTATTATGTAATCAATATATTTAAAGCAGTTTTGATTAAATCTTTGAACTTTCTTGATTAAATGTCTGTAGTTTAATCTTCTGGACAAGCTATATATGATATATAATTATTACATTGCATCATAAGTTTGTTTCTATATGTTAATTAATTAGTCATTAGGTTAGTAGTTGGTAGTGTAAAAACTGACGATTCAAAAGTGTCTTTATAAAAACCTACTTCAATAAAGATATTTTGAGTTTGAGATTGATATTTACTTATTGCTATAAGCCGACAGCCTATACGCTTTATTTTAGGCCCGCAAGGATAATCTGCCGTGCCTTTCAATCAATCTTCCACCATTAAAATCTCATAAAGTATTTATAGAAAGGAAGAAAAACAGTTAAATATAAAGTTAGTTCCTTACTACAATGTAAAGCCGTGTTCACCTTTGTAATTAGTCACTAATGTGGTTTTAGGTCTGTTCAAAGTGCCGTGTAGTTACGATATTAAGATAATGTGCGCAACAACCCAGAGGCTTCATCTAACGTAGTCCGCGTGACTAAGTCTAAGCTTATATAAACATTTCTTAGATTTAATTTCAGCTTTTTACGACCAGTAGTTTCGGCTGTGCGTTGTCTGTCAGTCACTCAGTAACGGAAGAGTTTTATATAAATATAGCTAGATTAGAAATAAATACTTATGATAAGACTATAATTTAAAAAAATATTATATTTTCATTTCTTTATATTTTTCCCCCGCCCAATTGTCTCAAGGGAAAATTTATTCTGTTTAACTTTTATCTTTGAATCACAAGTGAATAACTTGTAGCTAAAACAGCAAAAGACCGATTTGTATTTTCCGTACAATTCACCACACGAAAGGTCTAGGAGGTTAACAGGGACAATGGGAAACGACGGAACCTTTTAGCATTACACAGCCCTAACGATTCCTACCCTAACTCAGTTACATTGTTAATACATTAGAGCTGAAATTAAAAATCTCTGAAATAGACGTTAATTAAAATGTCGACTTGAAAGAAAAATTACGAGGAAAATCTGACGTTGCTTTATAGAAATTGTTTCCCAATTGGTGTTACCATACAAAAATCGGTTTAATCTGTATTTTCATTTAAAAATCAGAGTTAACACCCATAAATAGTACACATAAAACTAGAAATTATAATTATAACTGAGGATAAACATAATAAACAGCTATTAATATCCGGTGTATCATTAAATGTAGATTTCTAGAAATGTTTCTCGTATTTAGAATGGTTGACCTGAATTATTGCTTAATGACCCAAAATATCACGTTTAATATTATGTATCCATCCATAGAGCATAGAACTGTTGAACAGGCAACTTAATTAAGAAAATATAATAAATTTGGACAGGTGGAAGGTGGAATTTCCAGAGTCCAGCTATATTTTGTAAAGTCAAAACGTATTCACAAAGGTACATAGGACCATTTTGAATATTCTTAAATCTAAGTGATTCTACGCCTGTTCGTACGCGACCAAGCTGAGAAGAAGCAGGCAAGAAACTCGGCTTGGTTTTTTTTGGAATTGATCCCAGTACACGTTTTTTAAAAGTATAATTTATTAATGCCTCCAAATATCTGGATTTGGTCACGACAGGCGTAAAAACAGCAAAGCGTGTCCGTTGTGATGACCTGTTCCATTAGCATAGCGCCACACGATGGACAATTTTTTATTTTCTATTTCTAAGTCTATTTATTGGTGAGGATCATACTTTCTTGTTATGTGTGGTTATTTTTTTCTTTCTTATTTTTTCTAAAAAAAACGAATTTCTAAATTACACAAAACGTTATGAGAAGAAGTTAAGAGGTCATGAGGAGGCCAATGTTATTTACCGATTCCTTCATATTTTTCTGTTTATTACAACAGATGCATTAATGCTATATTTTTACTCATTAAAAAGAAATGCTTATTTTAATCCACGTACTAGCATCGTTGGCACCAAAATCACATCACAATTTACTGATTGATCGTTACAATATACAATCAAGACGATAAACTTTCGAATTATTTTGATTCATCAGAAGCGTTGGCGCCATTTCGTTTAAAAGACTCATTCAAGATGGTTGCCTTTAGAGATAATTCAAGATGGCCGACAATGACACAAGGTTGACATCAACTGTCATGTCAAATTGAAGATTTATGTAAGCGCCGACAATACGTCTTGTATTGTTCTTTACATAATCTCTATATAAATACTACTTTTTTTAATGCACTGAAATCCTTTAAAAAACCCATTTAATTTATTAACCCTCTCTATTTATACAATTTTTTATTTCACCCAAACATATTTGGGCTGATCTAAATACGTATCTGATTTAATTTCAGTTCCAAGATCTCTAGATATAAAAAGTTACGATTACCTTGTATCCGGCGCATTCGTACAATTTTGACGAGTTAAATCAATACTTCAACTCAACTTGCTTATAAAAACTAATAAATAAATATAGAAATCTTAGTCTAAGATCCAGACATTTGCGTATTGTATAAAGAAAGAAAAACAATATTCCAAGAAAATATTTCTTGCTTCCATCATGCAAGGAAATACAATTTTAGCTCACTTAAATAATTAATTGGGGTATCATATATTTTATGAAACCATTAACGCGGGTTGGTTACAATAATGAAAATTCTTCAGTTGATTTTAAGCTTAAACACTGACAAAATTAGTTTGTTTCCTTCATAAATTGTTTAATGATATTAAAAACGAAATAAACTTTTTCTAAAGGTACAAACTTGAAACTTAAGTTACAAGAACTTCGCAAGTTGGAAGTTCATTACTTGAAATGACGGTTAAAAGTATTTTAGTGGCTTGTTCTTTTTTTGGTTTCCTTCGTTATTTAACTGCCCTATTCATAAATAGGTTAATAAATTCGTTTGCGACGAAAAAATTAGCTTGTTTGCTTATGATTTTTTCTATTCAAATTATAATATAAGATTCAAAAATATTGTTTTTATGAAAATAAGTGTTACATAAGAACATTTCTTCTAGATTATTTCATCTTTTGAGTTTTTTTTCTTTAGTATGGCAAGTTCAGAAATTTAAGGCATTTTGGTTTTCTTAAATAATTGCGTTTTAACGTTTATTTTTAACTAATGGTACTGTTACAGTTAAAATACAGAAATTTCAGAGGGAACATCGTAATGTGTAATTTTGAGGTTATAACATATTTAATGACATGATAAGATGCCATCGAGTTTACGACCCATAAAATATACAAGCCTGATACTTGCACGACAAAGATAGATAAGAAATTATATAGGTCATTCAAAATCCGAAAATATATGAATAATTTAAAGAATCATACTTGCTCAAGATATTTATATAGTTAACGGCCGATTTGCATTATAAGTTAGATAGACTCTAGAACCAACGGCCTGCTGTTTGATATTGGGTTCACATGTACAGTCATATTTACTTATATTTTTTCCACATAGAATCGTATCAGTGATAACTTGTGTATGTAAATATTTCTTTTTATATCTGAGGCTAGAGTTACAAAATCGGGTTGATACCCACAACGAACTCATTTTATACTTATAATTTATTTAAGCGTGATCACTATTTTACAAATATCTTACCATTTAGGGCGATTCCTTCCCAAGCTGTTTCGTTTAAAAAGTCATTTACACTATAATAGGACTTGCACAACTTTTCTTAATAAAGGTTTTGAATTTCTTATGACATTTGGAATATCAATGTTTATGCGTGCTACCACTGCGCGTTTCGTGAGAAAAATTTTACCACGCACCACCATGTTATGGAACCAGCTGCTCGCCACGGTATTTCCGAACCATTACGACTTAGGGTCCTACAAGAAAAATGCACTCCCTAAAAGGCCGCCAACGCACTCACGAGCTCCCAGCCACGTGAGTGTCTATGGACGGTGACTTCACCTTTATGGTGAGCGTCGTGATCGTGCGCCCCCTCTTCTATTAAAAAAATCGAATGGGACTTTATTAAAAAAGCGTATATTCCGGGGAATTAATTACAAATTTTATGGATTCTCTCTATGCACAGCGGTTTTAATCTTATACTTATCGTACATCAGCATTTTTATTAAATCTAAATTATTATATACGTAATTTAATTCCCTTGAATTTATCCCTAAACGATTCTCATTCATACAATTATTATAGATATTTATCAAGAAAACACGATAAGCCTTTTTTAAGTTGTATAGTAAGTCATACTTAAAGTTAGCCCTGTTCGTAGAACCTCATTACGGAAACGGAAGTTAACCTTTGTGACTTGGCTGAACCAAGTTTTCCAATTATCAGTCAATCCGTGACGTTGATCGATTTTACTCAATTTGACATGGCTTACAACTAGGAGTTATGAAGTACATATCAGATAAACATTTAAAGAACGCATGAATAATGTTATTTATTTTATTTATCATTATTTTATTTATTCAATAAGGCACACCAACAACACATATACAAACATAACCCGAACAAAATTACAAAAAAAAAACGCACAAGGCATGTATGTGCATAAATTATAGGGATGCACAGCATTACAGGTATACAATAAACAATTTTAAAAACCAACTAAACAATCATATATAAAACAAAAAAATTAAGAAAACTCTACATCCAGAAATAAAACAAAAGAAGAGTCTATTGGCGATTATCCCTTAAAAGAGACTGTAAGAGGCTTTTATTAATATTATTTATCTGTGTACGCAAATTCTTTAAAAAAATAAATACCTATAAAAATCCAGTATCATGTAGTCAAAATTAGGTTGTGATAAATTTATTTTGTCGAAAGAGGTTCATATAAATGTTTGTACTATGATAATATTTTAAAATTTGATAAATTTTGTAACATAGTATTTGCACAACACAAATTGATTTTTAAATCTATGTTTATATATGTCCTGTTTAATTGTAGGCGCAGCAGAGAAGGAAACAGATGAAGAGGAAGGCAGCGCAGCGGCAGCGCCACCAGACGACACGGAGGAAACAGAGAGTGGGAAACATATCCTGTCACTCACCACCCACCCACTTACTGTGTGAGTATTATTGATGGTAATTTTAATTTGTGGTCAATTTTTTTATACAAAATGGATTCATATATAACTATATTCATATATATGAAAAGTAATATTGACTAGACCGAGTTTTTGATGTTAAAACAAAGAATTATGACTTTATTGTAAATACAAGTGTTTAGTTAGTTGAATATTATACAATAAAGTAATTTGCAGACTTAATTGGAGCTTGCGGTTACCGATGAATCAAACGCTTGATTCTTATCAAACTAATTAATTACCCAGAGTTCAAACCATAACTCTGTAACCAAATCTTTGTTAACTACGAAAAGTATTAATGAAATGTAATTCATATTTCAGTGAGGCGTCAGCCAGTATGCAAGACTTTTTCAAAATGCTGGACGAGAAAATCGACAAGGTATTGTCAACAAGTGATTTAAAAGCTGTCGTAAAAACACTTATAAGTCATTTCTAATACATTTTATGTTAACAGGGTAGAGACTATGATTCATCGAGTGAGACTGAAGTGCGGATAGAGAAAGAGAGGCGGAGACGATTAATAGACCAATGGCGTTCCGCGTCACAGTCGACACAATCTTCACAGTCCCAGCCAAGCCCACCAACTCCAGCCAGAAGACGAATACACAGACCAGTCCCACCACAACCTCCAGAAAGACACAGCCCAGGCACTGCCCGCCGCTGTTACCGTCAACAGCACGTCCCCGAAGGTATGTCACCACCACCACGCCGAGCACAAAGCGCCCAATCGCATCACCCCCACGAAACACGCCAAAACAATGGGGACAATTGGCAGGATCCAACAAAGTCACCAGTCAAACGGCCACAGAGTGCCGGAGCAAACTGGAAGTCTAATCCAAAAGTCACCCCATACCAGAAACCAAAGAAAAACGAAGTCAACGAGAACCAAAGGGCAGTCCAGAAGGACTTGGACTCGCAATCAGACACAAGTCAAGAATCACAAGTGACTTACAATCCTACATTCCAAACACATAGTCCAGCGCACTCCGCAAAGCAACCGTACATTGCCCAAATTATAAGTTATCCAATGTCACAACAAGTTACACCACCATCGACACCCAAATACATAGCCCCACCAGAGGAGTACCAAGATCCGCAAAACAATGCAGTGGATAATAAATATTCCCAAAAGCAAACGCCCGTTACTCAAGCCAATACTCAACCGAATATTTATTATATTCACGGTAACGCAACGACGCCATCAAACGATTTGGCGCATCAGAGGCAGCAGACGGCTTTCCACTTGCAGCAGTATGTCGCGATGAAGCAAGCGCAACAACAGATGTTTACCTATTTACAACGTGGACCGCATACGGTATTCCCGAATGTAGACTACTCGAAGATTCCACATCCAAGAGTGTACGAAGGGGAGGAGTTTACTCCGCAGTATGCTCATGGACATCCAGCAATGCGTCCTCATAGTGCTCCAACACCTGTAGGAGTAGTGCGACCGATGGCTGTGGCTCCTGCCTTCGCCCCTCTCCCAGATGGGACCCATATGGTTCAAATGCCCATGTACATGCCCCCGGTTGTACCCACAATGGGGCCTTGGATTCACGGTCAAGCCTCTGAAATGCAGTACTACCCCCAAACAGCATTTATGCCCATGTATCGTCCAAACTCAGCCGGATCAGCTGGAACTTTAACGAGATACCAGAAAAAGGAGACGATAGAGACTGAGGGAAAGAATATGTGCCAAAGTATAAACTTGGTTCGGCAAAAGCAGGTTGGGCAAATCGTCTCGCTGCCAGGGCAGGAGTTGACCGTGTGCAATAATCCCAGTGATAGCCCGAGCTCAGCTTCGGTGAGTACGGATAGTGGCGTCTCGCCAGGGAACAGCGCTCCGAGCTCCAAGTGTCCAACTTTCACAGACTCTTTTACGAATACCATAGATAATAAGAAGAAAGTCAAGTCAGTGCCGTTCGCAACGCGACCGCTGAAAAATTCTAAAAGTCTAGATTCTTAGCGCAAGTTTGTAAGTATGTAGATTTTCTAAGTGTCCTAGATTTGTATAGTAAATAGATTCCACACAGCTTATCGTATAGTGAGGTGACGTAAACGAATTTGTGTTGTGCCATTTCTTAATTTCACTTGTCGTGATGGTTTCTGTGATTCTTTTCCGTTCTACGCGTGAATTTTGTTTGAAACGGGTATTTTCGACGTAATTATTAGGTGTAAAACTAAATGTACGTCTAGATAAATACATGTAAGTGGTACTTTAAAGTGCCGAACGATGCATTTTAAATAATTCATTAAAAGTAATTATAACGTGTTGTGTTATATTTTTTACAAACCCATAAAATACTTTAAACTTCGTTCGTTTAGACATAAGATATTTTTGTTGACTTAAACGTTATTAAACCTCGGAAAACAGATGTGCGGAAAAATAAACCTTTGCTTGAAGCTGAGACAAATTACATAAATTGGCACAAAGCCAACACCTTGGCCGCTCAAGTAGGGGCTTATGGTATCATAAGTCGCCATTTTTAGACCTTCAACCTAAGACAAAGTTGTTAAAAATAAAACAACACAATATATCAAGTGAGTCAAGGTAAGTCAATGCAAATGTCAAAGCTTGGGCTATAACTACATGGAACTTGTAACTCGGGCTTGGCGTGTCCTCATTAAGTGCATGCTATCTATGCCTTCAGTTTATTTTTTATTCGTATGATTGCAGCTGTCTTGAAAAGCCTAGTGTAACGAGTAAGTAAGTTAAAACTCCGTAAAATAAAAATGTGGCAAGAGATTATTGCCAGTTGCATTTAACAACCGCAATTAAATGTAATATTTTAATTGTATCCCTGAAGGGAAAAGATATGAATAACTCGACGATAGTACACTCGTATGTCAAAACAGATTCAAGTTTATCGTTTAATTCGCCTTAGTAAAGTGCATAAATCGTTTGTAGGCGTGTTTATAACAAAGTCCCAGCACGTATAACCAAATCGACTTCTAATAAATTTAAAACGCGCGTAAGAGTATTTTAGATGAAAAGGCATACTATACCGTAAACGAATATTTAGAGGACAAAGATCCCTTTGATGTGTCGGCAATTGGCTCAGCATCGGGACAGTTTAATTCTTGAGTAGCCTTACTTTGTTATTTTAATTGTCAGTAGCACAATTTTGTATTAATTGTTTATTTTAAAAGACCAGCTATCGAGTTTGTTGCCTGTTCTTCTCGGTAGATGACTGCCTTTCGAACCGGTGGTAGTGTTAAAATTAACGATTCCAAAGTGTCTTTATAAAGACCTACTTGAATAAAGATATTTTGAGTTTGAGTTTGATTTAATTCGTGCCTCGGAAAGACTCCCCGAGGCCCTTGCATCGGTACGAATTTGTTTAACTCTAATTCAATTACCATAATTAAACATATGTACATACAAAAATCCTTCAGTAAGTTTCGTAATGCTGTTTTTGATTCAGGCTGCAAATGTGGGGTGTGGAGGGGTCATTGACCTCCCACCCCCTGTCTCATAACGCCGACATACCGCGACTTACAGGTGCTGCAATTATTTTGCACTAGAGCTCGTTAAACTTTAAATAACATCTTCAGAATAAGTGTTGGCCTAGAGGCTTCGGTGTGACTCTTTATCGTTGAGGCAATGAAATCCATTCACGGAGGTTGATTTTTAAATCAATCGCGTATTGTGGAAAAATAATGAAAACTCTGTGAGAATATGGAAAGTTACGATCCAATTATTAAAATAAAGTTTAATATAGCCTTAAAAGCTTAATAAATGAGACATATTATAAAACATTTTCTTTATATTAGCGTGCGTTTAGATTTGAAATTCTATATTATTATTTTACGACTACCTCTTTAGGTTAAAGATCGTAGTCGGATTCCTTCAGCCTATCTGGTACAATTTTTTCATATAAAGCAAAATATATACGTATAATGTATATTTTTAATTGTGAAAAATAAATTCGTAAACTGTATAGTATGTATTATTATAAATCGTACATCTAGAAATAATAGGTCTATTAATAGGAGACCAGAGATATATACTTACAAGAATCTAAAAGATACATCATAGGACATCGGAGGCTTTACCGATTTCCAAGATCTGCAGAAACCATAAACCAGCAAATACTAGAATATGTTTGATGTTAAAAATTTAATCTATATTACATTTTTTTAAAGACGGTTACGATCAGAGAAGACGCCGGGACGACGAACTTTTTAATCTCAAATTCTGAGAATTCTTATTTAATTGATTAACTTGGGATCGTTTCGGGTATGCATATTGAATTATAAAAAGAGAACCGCTGTGTTAGCTTAACATAATGTAAGTAGAGTTTTTTTATATTAAAACTTATGTAACGCGGTGTTTAAACAACATATAGTTTTGAAAATAAAAATGGCTTCTTTATTATTGCTGTTTTTTATCGTTAAAAATCAAAAAGTTGAGGCCAACATTAGCCAAGTTAGTTTCACGGTTGTAAATGCACCAAGGAATGCTTCAATATTTATATTGAATAAAAAAAGGCATACCTTACCGTAAACGAATATTTAGGAGACAAAGATCGCTTTAATGTGTCGGCAATTGGCTCAGAATCGGGACAGTTCAATTCTTGAGTTGCCTTACAATGCTTTGTTATTTTGTCAGTAGCACAATTTTGTAATAATTGTTTATTTTAAAAGAGCAGCTATCGAGTTTCTTGCCGGTTCTTCTCGGTAGATGACTGCCTTCCGAACCGGTGGTAGTGTAAAAATTGACGATTCAAAAGTGTCTTTATAAAGACCCACTTGAATAAAGATATTTTGAGTTTGATTTTGAATAAGAGCGCAAAACAAATTACAATAAAATTTGTCAATTTCCACTTGTAATGGAAACTATGTCTAAGATAATATGCGTTGGGTATATCAAAAAGTATAAAATTGTCAAAGACGTTAATCCGAGACCAAGACCCAACCAAGTAGGTTACATATATTTATTGATAGCTTTATAAAACTCAGTATAAAATATATTTTCCGAGATTGTCAGAAATATTCTCATTACATTTGGTAAACGGAAAAATAATTTGTTAATTATACGATGATATTTTGGTAAGATTCGCATTTGGAATCGATTTAGTCATTACTTTGCGTATAATGAATCGTACTAAGGTTACGCTACTTAAATTTTCCTAGACTTTGAAAGTTTACGAGTGTAGGAAAACTTAAGTAGTTCAAGACCAGTTAATGGCTTCTAAAATATTCTCAACGTAACAACTAATATTGTAATATCTTTTCGTAGATATATCTACTTTTGAACCGTCGTCAAAAGCCAAGTTTCTTGCCTGCTTCTTCTCATACATAGATTTGAGACGATTCAAAATGGTCCTATGTACCTTATTGAATAAAGACATTTTGACTTTGACTTTAAAAGCTTAGCTATAAGCTTAGTAAACCTGAAGTTATAACTTTGATTTCTAATTTGGTTTACGATTCTATGTGGAAAATATTTATAAGAAATTAAAAAAGATGTAATAATACAATTCGCTTAACATTAAAGAGGTTGTTTAAAAAATCTATTGGAAATTGTCTTATTGTTATCAATAAATAATTGTTTAATTTTTAAATTTTATTATTAATAAATATGTTTTAACTACATTGTTAACTGAAAATCAAAGCTTAAGTAAAATGTCAGTTATGAAACGGAAGTACACATCGGCCCCGCAAACGAAGTGAGGATCGCTTCCGGCGACGTCTGGAGCCCTACAAATTGTGAATTATTGCGTTGAAAATGTTATTGCTTCATACATATATATATCTGACATTGTAGGGATCGGAAATTGGGAAGGTGAGTTTATAATCAAATCAAATATATCTCTATTGTAACTACTAAACACACTTATACATCGTCAAAAATATTTTTTCAACTCTACATTTACTGCCAGTTCCCAAATCAAAGGCTCAGAGCGAACTAGAAGAACTGGCAGGAAACTCTCCACCACTCCTTTAAAACGCCATGTATGTATCACGGTTGTAAAGATCTGCAACCAATACCAGCACCGGCGAATGGATCAATATCTATATTATATTAAAACAAAAAATAAACACTTTTATTATCTGGTGGGTATATATTTAGGTGGGTTTATACAAGTATATCGCAATTTAACATGGATTTTGCAAAATATGGTAATTTATTTAAAAAAATTGTAGACAACTCTACAGTATGAAAAATATTTATTACTTCGTGTACGTCATGACCATTCTTTAAATGACACATTGAAAATTTAATATTATAAAAAAAAACATACTTTACGACAGCGTGAAAGTCCCTAAGGCCAGACGTGCACGGACGTAGTAAACGTCGCGTTAAAAGTTTAGAACGCTGATCAGGTTTATACGTTTCTAAATCACTTTGCTTAAGCAACAAGGAAATGGAGGTGAAGGTCGCATTGTGTAGCTAGAAGACGGAACAAAACTACATTCAGGGGTTAATACCCTTGAGAATTATCTCTAAATTAAGAGGTATTAAGAGTAATTTTGTGGCAGATTTACACCAGTGTCCTGATGTTTTAATTATTACTTCATAATTGTATTTGAGTATTCAACGCCTCAAATTGAACAGGGTGCGATAAAAAAGCACGCTTTAAACGCGCTGTTACATGAAGGAAAAGCATGTTTGTCGCGCGTTAAAAAACCGCTCGTGAGTCGTTACTTGTTTTGTGCCAAAGACAATAAAGGCAGAGGTTTAGTATTTTTCACCAAATGTGGTAAATAAAAGAAAACATTCTAAATCACACAATTTAATCTACAATACAGATTACATATAAACACTTGTTAATTATCTATATCAGTCTATCTTAGTGCATCAATATATTATATTCTTCTGTATAAATATAACTCTATGTACGGGACTAACCGTAACCCATTATGTACAAGCATTCATTAGATATTAGATTCGCGGTCGTTTCACGATTTCTTGCCTAAACTGAGTGTTCCATCGATTTGGAAGTACTTTCACAGAAGAGAGATTTTCAAGAGGACAGCATTGTATTGAAAAATAAAAATTTACAGACAGTGAACGCGAGTGTTCATTTACCAAAGAATTTTAACTCGGGTTAAAGGAAAAGAGTTTTCCGAAATTTTCCAAAGTCCGATTGTTGAACACCGAAACGTACAATTCAAATATTTGGCTCCGACCATACCCCACCTACATATGCGGCTCCGTTGCCAACGTACGGCAACGAATGGCAACGAACGGCAACCGCGCTTAATCTAAATTGCACAAATCCAATCAGACTACTTAACTAGTAGGACATATACAAAACCTTAGGGTACCTCGATTTGGCTCGGGGCGGGGAGACCGGTGGATGCCCTCTCCCAACTGCGCTCAAACGTCACGGACACGTGACATGCGACAGCGACGTTTGACATCTGACAGCGACAATTCAAAAACCGCATTTGAGAAAACTCATTAACTCTATCGAGTTTTACAATATATTCATGTACTCTTCCGTCTCTTTCAAAATAATAAAGAGACGGCGGAGTGCACAGTTCCATGGGTAACGAGTTGAAAGAGGCGAAATTCTCCCCCCCACCACGAGCGGATCGTAATTTAAGCCTAATGAAATAAATACGCAGTTAAATTAATTTGTTAAATATTAAATTTTTTTGCCGAAACTTGTTATGAGATCATTGGAGGTACCTTAAACCTTAAAGCTAACTTAGGGCGAGGGCGAACTTCCAACTTGCGTACAGCTACTGGTCGTACCCAAAGCGGAGAAGTACTTCCGATTTATTCATTTGCCTAAGATTTTTGTTGTTATTTAAAAGCGTCGAAACCATACAAACATACAAAACTCAATATACAGATTATCTTTTTGTGTAAATATTTACCAAACGTGGGCTAAACAAAAATGGATGGAGATTTTCCAGAGAATTATGGAGAATCGTTTTTTGTTTCAAACTTGTTAATTACAATAAGTATATACACACACATCCAACCCATTAATATAAACATAGTATACGATATACACAAATTAATGTATAAACATTCCAAACGATTCGCGGAGACGGCGGTGCGTGTCCGAACAATCAATAAACACAATAAACACGTCTAAAAAACATGATCCCAATCCCAAGGAGTTCGGCCAACTCTTATCTCAGCGCCGTGTACAGGTTCAGCACGCTCTTGTTCTCCTTGTGCGACGGGGTCTTGGAGAAGACGTTCCAGAAGCGGAGGGTCTCGTCCCCGGCGCCCGTCACGATCGCCTCGCCGTCCGGGGACAGCGCCAGATACAGCACCCGGTACGAGTGGCCCGTGAGCTTTGCCACCTTTAAAGTTCAAATTGAAGCTCATGAACTTTTACAAAACAATAAAATAAGAAAAAACTAGAATTCATTCAATATATTGAATACGAGCAGGGCTGTATAGGACCAATGATATATTCCATGCTAATATTATGATTGCGTATTTCACGCTTAAACTACTGAACCGATTTCGATGAAATTTGGTGTTCAGGCTATGGCTGAAGGTGTTGAAATAGGGATTATTGGTATAAAACATTCACCAGAACTCGGCCATATCTAAAGTCGCGGGCAAAAGCCACCGGTAGTAGTAGTCCATAAGAATAAATACCTGAGTGAGCGAAGGATACTTCCACACGAGTATTTGGTTCTGCGAGTAGCCATGCGTCGACACCAACTCGCTGGAGTGCTTCGACCAGGCGAGGTTGCACACCTGGGAACCTGTGACACACAATTATGTCAACCAATGTCAAATCATTCTATGATACACGGCCATTTTCTAAGACACCGCTTCGGTTTAGGTTGTGGCATATTTTTAGAAGAGGGGGCAAACCGTCAAGCTGAAGCTTGGCCGTCGTCAGACCCTCACGTGGGAGTGAGTGCGTTGCCGGCCTTTCAGGGAGTGGTACGCTCTTTACTTGGAAGAAACTAAAGTCGTACTAACCAGTATCAACACACTGCATGGGCTGGGAGGTGAGCGTGTTCCAGAAGCGGATGCAGCGGTCCGCGGTGCCACCGCCCGAAGCCAAGAGACCGTGCTGGTGGGGAGACCAGGCGATGGCCTTCACGGCTGCCACGTGGGCGGAATACGTCTGCACAGGCGACGAAGAGTGCTGAAAGTAACACAAAATCTGATTAACCACATTGCAACATTGGTGTTTAGCATCAGGTATACCAAGATACCAAATGATTGAGTCAGCTCAGAGGCCAGGATAGAAGAAGCTACCATAATGATTTCGAGACTTTACACAAGAAGTCGGCTCCAAAGAGTGCTGAGAATAAACTGTCAATAATTAAAGATTTAAAAAAAAAGTTTATTAATTAAAAAGAAAATCAAAAAAGTAGTTCCGGCTTATCTGTGTGTGAAGTTATCAGTAACAATTCGACTCGTTTTAAAGGAGTCGTAATCATAGTTCGTTTTTATGTATCGTGTGAAAACGCGATAGGAAATAGCTATCGGGGTCCACCGCAAAAACCACACAACATCAGACATTTCTGTTTTTTTTTTTATCTTTTTCACTTGGCAAGTGATAATAGTCCGAATTAATTCAGTTGACGGTACCCTGGGTGGGCAATACCCACTGAATGGTTTTAGTGGGTATTGCCCACCCCATCTCTCAAAAGCAGAGACGCCAAGCGTTGACACAAATGCAAAATACTTTATTTCTTCTCCTTCGGGACCGGAGAATACTAAATAATATTTACGAGAGTTACGGTGACAGGAGTTCATTCTTAAGATTGCCTTTCAATACCCTCAAGTGACTTACCATAGACCAAACGAAGAGTTTGTTGTCGTTGCCACCGGATGCCAACAATTGTCCATCCGGTGACCACTTCAAGCCGCAGACCTCTTGCCTGTGCCCTTGCAAGATGCGTGACGATGACGAATCTGAAGTTACAAGATCACATTTTCAAATACAGTTTTCCTAAAGTTTGAGAACAGATGATTCAGAGTAACTCAATCAAAATCAAAAATATATTCATTCACATAGGTTACTATGGTTAAAAAAAAAACTCTACTGCCAGTTTCCAAATCGAGGGCGTAGAGAGGACGAGAAGAACTGGCCAAGAAACTCTCCGTCACTCCTTGAAATGGCCGAGCACAGTACGATTGTAAATAACTCACTCGGTGCTCGCGTGTCTCGCTGCCTGATGTGGCGGTCCCGGGAGCCGGAGCTGAGCATGTCACCGTTCCAGGCCAGAGCGCCCACGCGAGCCACGTGACCTTGGAGGTTCGATACCTGAAACGCCATTAAGTCCGTTAAGCGCTAACAATACAACAATATCAAAACAACAGTTTTATTTATGTAGCTTTGGTTGGTTAAGCTTTAATACTGTATTATCTATAGAGCTTGCATTGTATTTTTTAAATTTTTTAATCGTACAACTGTCGGTATGAGCGGGCATTCCAATAGGTGGCAGACCCAAAGCGCACATAATATCGGAATAAAATTCGTTATTTATCGGCGTAGCATTTTGACAGGTTCACTGAACCACACATAATTTAATAATACCAGTGAACGTCGCGTTGCATTGTCTATGTTTACACGAGACAGGTTTAAATCTAGTTTTCGAATTTCGCCTGCAATAAAACCATATTAATTACATCACACCTGTTTCGCTAAGTGGACGTATACTGGACACCTCGAGTAATAAAACTTTTAATACTTTTACTGGCTTAAATTACTTGAGACATCATTTTAAATTTAGATAAGGAATTACTTATATACTAATATATATATGTATTTTGGCTTACATAATCTGAATAGAGGCTTCTATTCTACAGTACAAAACCTCACCTCTTTATTAACAGCGACATCCCATACACTGATGTGACCTTTCTGAGTGCCGACGGCCACGTGGTGTCCTCGCTCGCTCCACGCCACAGACGTTACAGTGTTGCCATCGGACGAGTAATCGCAAAGTCGTGTCACCTAAAAAGTACATTAGACAATAATTAAAAATCACCCAAAAAAACACGGTAAACGGCAAAAAAAATATATATTTATATATCGAAAAATCGCGATCGCGCGTGGGACGTATAAAAACAATGTGTCAGCGACGCTGCGCTTCTCTAAAGCATCCAAAACCAGATTCCCAGTCATTTGCAGATCAAACTGTTATGTCTAGACGGTAAACAATCTAATATTAATAATATACCTATTAATTAACAAATCCGCTCCTCATGTCTATGTTACAAGTTTTTTTTTTAAGCTAACATTTGAATTCCTGTGCTCCCGACGCATGACATTCGCTATTAAACCTCTGTTGTCTACCGATCTTAATCTATGCTGCCAGCTTTCTCACGATGTTAAGCTGGAGCGAACAGCAACACTAGTATGTTTGAAATGAATGTATCTGCGTAGAGACTCGTAGAGTTTTTATGGCAACTGACCTTGACTGATTATGCGCTTGGTTTTAGTCCATTAGTAAATCATCTCAAAACGAACCTACTTTGTAACGCTTTGTATTACAACCAATATTCGAATATCATCTCTCCTTTTCACACTTAAAGCACTTGAGGTGGAATAAAGAAACAAAACATGACGGTGTATGTGAACTTTGCACGATTGTCGATGTTCCTTAGAGCTTTATTCAATGCAGATGTACCATAGAGTCTGGACCATAACTTATAGATCTTGTTCGGTAGCCCATTGCTTGGCTGATATGTGTGGAGGTGGACGAGTTTACTATTGTGGGTAGTTATATGCAGGCCGGTGAACTTCAAAGCGTAGGAGCCAGTTATAGAGTGCTAATATTTTAATCTGTCCTTTGTGTATCCATAGACAAAGATATCCGTTTACAGACTGTTTGAGACCAGAGAGGTTTCGTTTTGTTTTTTTTAATACATACAATGTGAAATGAAATTTCGTTTTGCGTTCTAAGCACCATACCATACATAAAAATATGTATGAATCTAGACAAAAAAAATTGTCGATTTAAAATTTAGACATAAATAATGTTATTAGAACGCATAAATTCAAAGCGAGTTCGAATCAATAAGATTATAATCTGATGGATTTATTTGAGTTGAAAGCTTGTGTATTATTTTAAAATTGATTTTTATTTCGTTGACAGACTTTGATTTGTTTTGACACAGAATAATATCGCTATTAGAATGCGACATTGTGGGGTTACATAACGATGATCGTTCGTTAACGAACCCAGGACCCGGTACTCTTCTACCAGCGTGGTAACCATAAAGCCATCCGAGTCGTTAAATTTAAAGCTGAAAAAGTTTTAAATTTGAAGCTTTTATAAATCACATACTCCTCGTCTAAAACGCATATTTATATCGTTGCATTATAATCAAAGCTGCTATGTTATCTAGCCAGCTAATTGATGTATAGAAACGCCGACTTGCTTTCAAGGCAACTTGATTTCTAAGGAAGATATAATCTTATGATAAATCAGTAATTTTCTCAGTTAAAAATAAAAAAGTCTTATGAAGCGGACACATACAATTAACGAAAGAAAATTTTCTCCTTATTCAAATTGTATTAGACACGTCAAACATACATTTCTTTGTAATATAGATCGTCTCACAAAAACACATAATATTTTGCAAAGGAGGCTCACTAAGCAGAGACGTTAGATTAGACTGCCTTCCGAACCGGTGGTAGTGTAAAAATTGACGATTCAAAAGTGTCCTTATAAAGACCTACTTGAATAAAGATATTTTTAGTTTGAGTTAGATGTATTCTGCAATTGCAAAGGAAACTGACTTAGAGCCGGAATAAGAATCGCAAAAAACTTCCAAAAAAAAAACCAGGTCTGAATTTCTATGAACGTCATTCCTTCACAGACACTATGCATAAAACAAAAAATGATACTAGTCGCATTATATTTATATACCCACGATATACTCGAGAAACTGCAGGTCTATAAGGGTACCATTTGAACTGAGGTCACAATGCATAGACACAATCCGTGATACCGTGCGTGGTCATTGCCCCTAATCAGGAATGCAGGTTGGCACAGGAAATTCTCATAATATTATTAACCTTGCAAGTTTTTCGACAGTCTGACCTATCTGACGTCACGCCGTCTCCAAACGCACATCGGTATATAAAAAAGCGGTTATATATTACAAATATATAACTAAACATTATTGTGTACATTTTTAACTGCGTGGTAAACCTTTTCTTTCATATTCATATCACGTAAAAGCTCATTATCAAATTGCAAAACACTACGTACAATTGATAAAAGCTCTATATGCATAGGGCGTGCCTAATTAAAAGTATATTACACAAAAAAAATACAAATCGGTCGAGTAGTTAAGCAGAAAATGCAAACAAACAATTGTTTGATACAATTATTCTGATCTGTACAAACATTAAAGTTATAAACAACCACTAATTGAATTAATATTATGCGCCGGAGTCGAAATTACATAACAGATTGTAAAACACGATTGTGGCAAAAAAAACGAGTTTTAGAGGGCTTTGTCCTGCATTATCATTGCACTGACTAGTTTTTGGGGTTCGCCTTTTTTATTTCTACATAACACTTATATATTAAAACAGCTTTAAAGCTTATTCCGGTAGCAAATAGAAAGCTGCTATCATCGCAAGGAATGTAACTTTTCTAGTCAATGAGAAATGTGTTTTTATATAAGAATAGAGGGAAAACTAGCAGGAAACCAACCAGTTACACAGTCAGAGGGTTTGTGGGTGCGATGACTGTAGTTCTTTAAATCAATGAGAATACCAATGATAATCTCATTGACTTAAAGAACTAAAATCAGATTAATATTTCGAATAACGGACCGTAATTTACGTAAGAAAAGAAACTTTGCAATTGTATTAATTGGACGTACGGAACCCAAAACAAACACGGATTCGTCCGAGACCGCATAATCTGCTCAACAAAAAACGCATGCACGTCTCTAGTCTCAAACTAGACGGATTTTATTGCTTTTTTATACATAAATATTAAGTACATTATTTCTAAAAACACACCAAGCAACGGGTCATTTCCATAGCGAGAATCCAATACATGTTTCCTATATTCGATTTGAGTAATACTTGAGAGTCAAATGCCACAAACACATGGGCAATTTACGAGCACCCACCGGCCACCATTAGCACCAGTTGGTAAGAGCGTCGTGCTAATAACGCGAAGGTCGCGGGTTCGATCCCCTCGTGGGCCAATGACATTTTTAAACATAGATGCAGAGCGCATGTGCGAACAAGTTTTTAATATTATGCAATGTTTTAGAAACGGAATACGTAACTTCGGTGACAAATCTTTGAAGTAATATAAGCGATAGACTCACTTGGCTAGTGCACGCACTCCATAGGTAGACACAGCTGCCCAAACCGACGCTGAGGACATTCTGACCTGACCAATCCACCAAATTTAGATAGAAGTCGTCCTGGAGATCCGGCGCGTCGAGTACCTGGAAAAGCAACTCGATCAATAATTCACACAAACGACACACACCCTTAGACCATCCTTCAAACGGCAATAATCTGGCAAAACTGATGACCTGATGCCCGTCTCCTTCTGCAAAATTGTGCTCACATTGTTATGAAAGGAGACAAACGGCCGGGGTCAAGGCAAACAATGAGTAGCATTTCTGTATATAAAGCGAATAAGGCATTAACCGCTAGATTGTTAAACCTCTAACCGAAGGACACATTTTTTAAGTTCTACGAATTAAAAAAAAGCAATAAAGTATCAATAAGCTTCGCTGTGCAAAGAGAATGGTGAATGGTTAAAACACTCACTTTGAACGGTATCCGAGAAATCTTTCTTGTCGCTTTGCGGGGAGAGCGAAGCAACTTCTGTGATTTCGCCGACACCGGTGATAGGCTGTAGGGAGACGGATCTATGTTCTCCTGAAATTAAAATCATTTTATTTAATACACATTCAAAAAAAAAAAATATTCAAAAATTACACTTTTGAATAATTTCCAATCAATCACTCTCAATAGCAAATTTAAACGCTTCAAAGCATTATTATATTTCACTTGAGCCTAACAGAAAATAATTAAAGATGTAAATAATCCATCTCGACCTAAAAGCCCGTTTCAAAAGTCAGATTTAATTAAAACGTGTACAACGATAAAGTTTTACGACACATTCTATAATATATCGTAATTAAACAGGAAAATTATTAATATCTGTTTAAACGTATGCAAAAAGCGTGCCGGTTTATTGGCGAGTCAATCAAAGGCAGACGAGCAAAAATTTAAAAAAAAAACCGATAGTGAATTTAAAAGCAATTTTTTTTGTAGCGTTAGGAAAATAATTAATCGTACGCCGCAGTGTGGATTATTAAAACTATGACGACACGCTTCACAGTGCTTCGGACACAATTTTAGGCATGCCTCTGTCAAGATATTCACTCTGTGAGGATGAGAGACTGGTTCAGACTACACTACTTAGAAAAAGGCAAGTGTGAGTTATTAAATATGGAATATTGAATTTGTATGGAATAGACAGCGCAAACGCTAGAGGCGCCTTATTCAATCGACCGAATGCGTAACTCACGCACTAAGCGCACAGAAAATTTCGAAACAAATTAACGAAAAAAGTGACGCGGCGTCATACAGCTAGTGAAAGAGATTAAAACACGAGGCAGAACCAGGATAATCCTATTTTGGCATTCTCATCTAACACTTTATATTATATCGATATTTTGTACGAGTCGGTTGGAGTAATCATATGTATTTATAGAGGCCTCTGCCGACTGGCAAACGGATCTGCAGGGAATTAAGAAGCAAGAAATATTAGAGTAACTAGAATAAGATTACTATTATGTTATAAGTACTTTCGTTAAGTTTAAACACGTTTTGTATTAAGACCCGAATAAAGGGCTATATTATTATTATATCATATGTATTTATTGTATGCTTGGTGCTAAATGTGGGATTTTTTTTAATATACAAATAAAAACGCATAATACATTGCTGAATAGGTATGTTAACATAAAATTTCGATATTTGTCCCAAGAATCGAATATAAAAGACGATGCAAGGCGTGCTAATATTGAAATCAACCTTGCAAACACTGTAGGGCAATCGCTTCATGGAATCCCGTCCCATTGCGATTAATTACAAAAATAACAAAAGGATATCAGTGTTAAATATGCTTAATTCACAAAGTACGTAAAAAGACAAATGGCCCCCTGCGGTGATTAGGAAACGGCTAATGGTGCAAAAAGTTTTGACAAATTGACTTAGCTAAGCTCTAGGCTATTTGTATGGCTTACTGACACGTCGTGAAAAGTCACAGAGCCACAGACAAGACAATTCAAGGAGGCTCTCATTCAATTTATACTTTATATTACCATATTTTTATCAGTTATTATGTGCAATGGAAATATCTTGTATTGTCTTCGTCGTAGGCGTAACAAAGTGATTATGTATATTTCTCTCTGTCTATTATAGTGTAAACTAGCTATTTGTCAGAAAGAGACGAATGCATTTGTTCTAATACAACAGTTGATTGTATAAACTTAACTTTGAAACCTTACGGTGTTAACCAAAATCCAATTAAAACTTAATCTAAACTTCTAACATCAAGGTCACATGGTAATAAGGTTTCAGAGGCACGGATGGGTAAAACGTATATACCGTATACGTATTACCTGAAGCGTAACGCGTCCTTGACAGATACGCCTAACATGTACTTCTATAAGGCAAAAAATTCAAGACAAAAAAGTCTATTTTACTATACAAAACAGACTAGACAACGTAGAGTTACTTTGAGAAAATTAAGCTTTAAAAAAAGCTTACAACTGCTGTGCAAACGAATCTTAAAACCAGAAAGTTTACAGAATAACAAGTATGAAATCTTAGCGTTTAGACTCATTGCAAAAACTGCAAGTCGAGTACCTGCTGGTTTTACGGCCGTGACCCTGAGTATTCTAATCTAGATTGAGACAGCGAGCTTTAAGCATTTCAGACATGAGCCATAGAATTTAAGAGCGTGGGTGATGTTGAAAGGCAAAATACAAATTTATATTAATCGATGAGACACACGATTGTTGTCAGATGAATGCCTTTATATTTTGATATATTTTGTCTATAGAACATGCAGACAAGCTGACAGCCATCTCTTCATTCATTAGAAAATTACGTTTACTTAGCACATAATATACAGGGTATGGTGTAATAGATAGACATAGGAATTTGTTTTGTATCAATATGAAAATACATGAATTTCATTTTAATTTTCATACATGCATTTTTTTTCTTAATATTTTCTTAAAACTAAGGAGAAAAATAACCGAAACATGAAATTGTAATTCGACCTATGTGTATACAAAACTATGCATGCCTCTTTGAAATCATAGTATTCGATAGCACGTCTATCCAGGAATACTTTAACAAATCATATTGAAAAAAATCCTTCATTTGGAGTCTTGTCACCAAAAAGAGTGGATTTAAAAAAAAAATGAAAATATTGAATATCGAGACTTTTACCGGAACATGGTACATACTTTTCTAACCGTCACAATGTCCTCTAACCGCACGTACAATATTTTCCATTCATATCGCCACATCCTGTATATACCAGCATCAGTGACGCGCGGAACAAATTTATGTTATTTTTGTGTCGTCAAAAATATTTCTTATACGAAAACATTGTACCATTAATTATGTAACTCATTCGATATAACGCGATAAGATTTTGAGTTTTGCAAACAGCGGTCTCACATATAGGAAGGACTCGGGATGCTAAAGTGGGCGACACCCACAACGAACACGAAGCAGACATGGCTCAAGCGCACACAATAAATATCATTGATAAAAAAACCAGCGTTTTTATTGTAATACTTTTACCTAAACCGTTATAACGGGTCAAAACGATCTCTTTGCCAACGACAAATTAGTTTTTCAATCAATTGTTCATCCATAATCTATGGTATTGTTTCAAATTATTATCTTTACGTAGCCTTAACTTACACAATTTCCTTAAGTCCGCGGACTTGTGATTAATTTCTACCTAGCATCTTTACAGCGATCACTTGTGCATGTCAATAATTGTATTCTTATATCTAAGGGTTAAAAAATAATCCAGTCTGTACCCCACAAGAAACTCAGCTGGTTAACTATTATTTAAGGCGTGATCACTGACAAAAATCATCTTAATTTTCATCGTTTACATAGTCCCTTATACTGTAAAAAGAAGAGCCCAACAACTTTTGCTAAATAAGCCTTTTGCATTTATAAAAAGCACAAATTTAAAAACTTACTCAAATACACTACCTACTACACTCGGCTGAATCTATGAATGAAAAGACGAGATTGAAAGTGCATCGTATGCAAAGTGATTAATAACGCCCCGCCCAAAGTCATCGACTCACCGAACTGGACATGCACGTTACGTAAGACATTTAGCCTGAAGAAATTGCAACTGGTTTGCCATGCACGATGTATACACAACGATAACGAACGTCAGTTATGATTTTTTGCGCTCAAAATGAGTCGTTCAGTACAACTGATGCTATCTATTTAATACGTGTAAAGATCTGCAACGATTTTCCGGTTCTCAACAAGAAGAGATACACCTCGTTTGGATTTATTTATTCGAAAAAAGCATTGCTTCGTAATTAATACATTAAAGACAATTAAATTGTTTGTCGTATTTTTCACTGCGATAGTGCAAAGGACGGAAAGCCTTATTGGAACGCCTTTGGAGGAAAAGCTAAGCTTTTTTCAACTTGGTAAGGTATCGATAAGGACATTTGTAAAAAGTGAGATGTTCTCATACTGGCTTATTTTGGAAGATAAACTCTATATAAGGACATTGAAGGGACTGTGCATTTTATGGCATTATAGAGAGTGGTTGTTAAATGTAGAGAAGAAAACAGATCATATGGAATACAAGGTAAACCAACTATAGCTAATTGATTTCGACTCTTTAGAGGGTTTGTCTATAAATCAATTGACGTTACATACAGTTTACACTGTAAATAATATATGTACATTATATTGTATTGACTCGTAGTCTATAATAACCATGAAACACCAAAAACTTTTCATTTCATAAACTCCTTTCAGCAACTCATTTTACACTTGATTTTACATTTACATTGATCACCTTTGCAAATACAGGTACCAACCACAAACACGCCACAGCGATTATAAAACCGTTGTATAACGTACAAAACAATTCAGTTTCCTAATGCCGAATTGATTACACTTTTTGCAAACAATAATTTCCGTAACAATTCAAACACAACAAATCATACAAATGAAAATCACTGTCGTTACTCATCTAGTAATTTGTACATTAAAACATATTTACACACCGCTGTCCAAACGCGATGTCCTTTATTACCGTGCGAGACTCACACACGAAAGCTTTCAAGGACATTTGATTACATTTAATTAGCCCCGGTATCAAGTTAACATATTTATTCAATGATTTAGTAAAAACCTATTATGCTTGAAGTGTGTGTAATAAAAACGTCTCAATTGTCGTTAATCCACAAAATGTCGGCATAACAAATTTTAAATATGATTCGTATTTGCGGTGACGATAAAACCAATTGGCCATTTCCTCTAAACACAAAAGCTCCATTCGTTGTAAATAGACAAAAACTCCATCACAATGGATAGTACAATGACTCTTATTATTATAGATTCAGTAACCATTGATGCAATATCCTGACTACGTGTCTGGTACCTATGTTAGTATTATATATTTGTCATAATAAATCAAATTCTTTAATTCACTCCTAGTATTCACGCAGAGGTTGCTCGTCTAATAACAAAATTTTTAGCATAAATATCGGCGATGCCAATCTTGTAACCGTTTAATAGTTATTGCTGTCGATAAATCCGACGTCAAGACGGAATAAATTAAAATTTCCACTTCGCATTCTAAACTATTCCTAGTGCGTTGAAAAAAATAGCTTTATATTCAAATAAAAACTGTCACGACAGCAATGTACACATTATGCTAATCGCGGCAGCAAAACGTAAAAGAAAATCTTAATATCACCAAAACCACAATGGTGCAAGACGAATGAGCAATCAGCGACAGGGTTTATTAACCTCGTTCAGCAGACGCATAAAAAGCAAGAAATCCACCAAGTACTGGCTAGATTTGAGATAAGAGATTGATTGGTACTATAAATGAATAGTATGGACCTAACATTTCTGTAAACGGATCACGTTGGATGCGCTATAAAAAAACAAAAATCTCACCTCAACCGAGACGAATACAAATTTCAAAACAAGGAACTAATTTAAATTTTCAACTTTAAAAAGCTTTAGGATTTCGGCTAACAAGGCGCAAAACATTGTAATTTGAATCAAACTCACTGAAGCTATAAACATCATACAACAACTCTCGAGCATCAATTTAAGCGTTTAATTAAATTAAAGCCGATGCAATCTTAAATCAATTGCAACAATTCCAAAGTGGTTCACTGCTCTTTGCACAAATGCAAACTGCATAATAGCTGGTATTGATAGTATAATTTCAAAGGGCCTTAATCAAAGATGGAGATCCAATAAAGGACAATTCAATGGTCGCCGTCGAGACACGGATTTACTAATTGACTTAACTGTGTAAATCTCGGGCATCGATCGCGAAATCCTGAGTAAATATTTTGTGTATTCAGCAAAGAATTAAGGCCAAGTCGATAGGCCCGCGAAGTTTTACGAATTGGTACACCGTTGTTTGAGCAAACATTAACGAAACACGATCGAGCACTTACTTCCCATGAGTTGTCAGCTGATGACACAGAAGTCTTTTTTTGCCGACAAACGTTCCAAACAGAATAGATTTGATATTATGGTTTTTTCCTGTATGAAATTTAAAACCACGATTTGATACAATTGAATAAAACAGTTTAAATCATAGATCAACTTGCAATTCATTGTCTAGACATTGAAAGCCTCAACAAATTACAATATTTTTATATTGCATTCACGGTGTGGGTGTTCACAAATAGACGTACATGTATTAAATACAATCCGAAAGTTTTTATAAACAATTTTTTATTTTCAATTTCAAATAACAATAGAGGCAAACGAACGCCTTTCATGTCTACGATATAAAGGCAAGACCTAGGGTTTACGTACGGCCTTGTAACACGCCAGAGATGGATCAAATATACAACAGATGTGGCATCGACATATCATATTTGGAAACACAATACAGTGTATCAGATAATAATATTGGCACGTGTTGGCCTACGTTACAAATAACAATCGCATTTCTATTGAGACAAAAACTGCTGTAAACGACTCACAGCGAACGAGGCCACAAAGATATAAACTGGCAGGTGATAAAAAAAATATAATTAACAATATATACAGATCGAGGTCCGAGATGTCTTTGATATGAGGAGGTAGACAATGATTCCGAAGCGTGACTGGGCACCAATACAGGGGACAATCTAAGACAAGATCTAGATTATAATAAAAAAAAAACATTCGGCAGCCGATAACCGATAACGAACCGACGATAAAAAATAGATACGAGAAATGCATTCGCAGAACGAAAAATTACAATTCATCCCCCTCTGCCAATGACCCGAGCGGCGTGTTATAAAAAGGCATAAAAAAAAACATAGATAGATAGAGAGAAAAAAAGTGTTTAATAGCAACGCAAATTAGCGAATAGCATTTGTATAATGATTTTAAATATCACTCATCGCGTATTAAACGTTAATATTAATAATTGAAGCCTTCTATATAATTGGTGAGTCGATTACATCTTTACTTGGCTATATTGGACTAGTTTTTGCACGAAATCCTATTACGTGTCCTGTTATTACGTTGACGTGCCTCGGAACACTTCGCGTTCCGCAACTTAATGGAAATCAATTTCTTTTGGTGTATAAAATCGAATTCACACAGGAATCGCAACGATTAATCGCAGCGCGCATCAATCGGATTAAGCATTTTTGCGGATGAGATTTGCATTACAAGTCGATATTGGGCATCGCCTCGTTTTTACGCCAAAAGTACGTCACGGTCGGTGCGTTGATAATTTTGATCACGGCACCGATCCCGAGGCAATAAAAGATACAGCAGGACCAATGAACTTTTAACAAATTAGAATCGCGTTCATCATTAAAATGCAAAGGCGCAAAATTTGTAAATAGCAAAGTGTCTAGACTTTTGAGTTATCCGAACGAGAATACCACCGATTCGATCCGCCTACGCATTTCCCATGCGTTGTGCATGACGAACTTGCGCGTCATTTCACCTCAGGCGCACAGATTATATAATTTTTAATATAGTAACAAAATATTAATAAACAATAAGCAACTAACATCATTATGTTAAATATATCCTAACATATTATACAAGTAAATATCGTCAAACTAACGGTTAGACAAATATACCCCGAATGGAAATCAGAGATGCTATTTTTGATAAGTGTCCCAATTAAAACAAATGCACAGTGTGTGGTATATGATCTAATTTTAAAATGCAAATGTCACGTCCAAAATTCACTCAATTTATGTATAAAATTGAGTCACCGTCGATACATTCAAACAATGCCGAAATTTGTATTCAGGAGCCTGTGCATGGATAATGCGGTGGGTGTTACCTGAACATATCTAGAATTACATTAATAGTTTTGTACCTAAATTTATTTAAGAATATCAGTGCGACAGCTCTAGTGTAGGCAATGACGACTTTAAAACATTTTTATTGTAAATCAATAATTCGTTTATAATCGTGACTGTAAACAATAAAAAAAACTTGCCAATAATTGGACCTATATGAGATAAAATCAGTTGCAACGAGTTTCAGATCGATCTATGTTAGAACCTTCGTAGCTATAAGAGATACCTCATAACATTGTACTGTTAAAAAACTTCCTTGAAATTAGACTAAATGCTGATGAGATTCTATGAGGAAAAAGAAATGTTCTCTTGGAGCAAGAAAGCGTTGTCACAACATTTACGTAATCGGAGACATTTTAAAAATATATTCATGTTGTAAAAATAATAATTGCGACAACACAAAATGATACGGGCAGTGCCTAGGTTAGACTAGTCTCTATAAAATTGTGGTTTCATCTGAACAAAAACAATAAAACCACTTGCTTACTAATGCTTTATTACCCCGGTATAATAAAACATTTACAATCCCGAGAAGTAATTTAGAAAAAAAAACACCTTTGAATGTTAGAAAATATGGAGACATAAAAATTATGTTCGCAGCGTTCTGCAGCTTAAGATAGGCTGATTCGTTAGGCATCAAAGTCAGCATTGTGCTTTTGATTTTCTTTAATATTTCGGTTTAAATGTCAATGGTCGTATAACTGTTAAAGGTGATATATTATATTTATTTTCCATTTTATTTAAGTATCTTTAATACTAAAATTAGCATTTTTATTTATTTAACACATGGATTCTATAGGAATGTAGCATGATAAATATTAATTAGTGGTACAGTTTAAAATTTAATTATTTGAAACACGTTACAAACAAATGAACATGTCCATAGACCATTAAGTGACCCATCACCTCGGCATCATCTTTCAATATTGAACACTGACAGGACCGTGCAGCCGAGTCGTGAGCTGATAAGTGTTCACTGACAACCAACTAATGCATGCAAACGGATAAAGCATGATCTGCAATATACTTAAATTGGACGTAATTACATTACCAGAACATGAAAGGTCTTATTATATACTGGTAGCTTTTGCCCGCGTGGGCAGACACAAAAGGGATTTTGGAAAATCGGTTTATAAATTGCGATTTTGTTGTTATATTGTTATTATTATTTCGTTTACTTTTGTTAAAAAAAATACCAACAGTAGGTAACTTAGTTTATAAGCTATTTTTCCTATTTGCGCGGACAACACATCATGTATAGAGTAACGCAAGTTCAAGAATAATTCAAACATCGCAAGATCCTTGACATAAATAAAAACTCTGAAAATTTCCAGCTAAAATACTTTTGTCTAATATTCAGTGAAAATTCGATTTTTTTTTTTTGGAAAAACAAAACTCGCTAAATTGAAAGTTTTGCGAAAGCTTTTGAGCGTTAGCGTGCAAGTTCGATTCCCAGCGAAACAATAATTGGATAACAATGTGGGATTTGCGTTTATACTTCTAAGAAGCGTTGGGAAAAACTGAAACATACAAGTACAGTAAAACATTGTTGCTTAAATGGCACCTAGAAAACCGTTAACAGTCGCATGCGCATACATAAATCATATGGAAAAGCCTTTAAGGAAATCGTGATGGTGACTTTGTTTAGGACGCAAATGAACTAAGCTCATTCTGAATAAATTCCTGTTTGTTTAACAGGAATTTATTCAGAATGAGCTTGACACTGACACTTTTAAACCTATAAATAAACATGACAGACAGAATAGTCCACGCGATACTTTAATAAAACACGTACACTATATACTGTCTCTAAATACTATATAACGGTCTCAGTTTCTGTCAAATTCTGTGAATAAAATGTCAACATAGTGAAAATACGCCTGCCGTGTTTAAATCGATTTTAAAACCGGAAGTTCGAAATATAAAACTTCAAAAAACGAAAAAAACATACCAAATTTATAACAAAAAATTCCCTCGGCATATTACACATAATCAAAGACAATGTCTGCATATCATTCCTTAAAAATGCACAATGTCTGCCGCGTTAGGCAATAAAAATTTTAATAATTTATTATTTTCGGTCGTTGTCACCGTCGTCACGGTCAATCGGTCAAAAAAACAATGGCCGATGTAAAAAAAAAATTGCATATTAAATTTCTCAAACGTTAAAAAAAAACATAGGTGGTTCTTATTAGCGAATCATTGCCACTAACTCGCTAAACGTTGTTAATTGAGCTTACAATAGACTCATTTTTTTTCACCTCTCTAGACAAATACGGATTCGCGGTGTTTGCTTTATGATTACGTCATTTTCTCTGTTAAATTCCAGCGTGTAAGGAAACTTGCTTCTTAGAAATATATATATACGTAATACTATTTAATTGACATCATTATATATAATAAAATAATACCATACACTCAAAAAAACACAGCCTATGGGTCAGACGTGTCTATTAAATTAGTTACGAGTATATAATTCGCTTAAGTTCCTATTTTAAGTAGTTGCATCTTACACTTTCATACATACCTAGTACATAAAAGCAAGCAATTAATAGTGATTTTCGAAATTCATTCGCGTAAACCACAGACAACAGCATAGACAATTCCAATTAAATGGCTACTGTTGCTAGGGTCACTACGGAATTAGCATAGATAATAGACAAAAGAATAAATTATGCACGTCAAGGCGTACGATGCGAGAAAAAAGTGACACATGTCACCGTATGACGATTTGACATACGATACAAACCGAGTTAAATTTCAATAGGAACCGATACGAGTCAGCGAATTGATTGTAAATAATGTGGAATGATTTGTAATTCCTTGTCTTACGCAAATATTGAGCGGCCGTTTCTTACTATTATTGATGCAATTAGATCTTGCTTATTCGTAATGTTTCTGTGATATTTTTAGAACGGCAATAATCAAATTGCGTAGCCATAAATTTAGTTATGTAGTGAAATTATTAGTCACTATTTCGAATAGCTTTCCGTACCTAAAAATTTTCTTTATGTTAAAAAGGCTCACGACTTTTGATAAGTACACAAAAAAATCGTATTATTATGATTAGCATATACAGGTCATGTGGCCGGGTCAATGCAACGAAAATTTTAATTTGACTATATTATATATATATTTCAAATAGCATATAATTTTTTATTTACAATAAATAAAGTGATTTTTGTTACGATAAGAACATTTCGCCACACTTTTTAATTCAAAATTTATTGTGTCACCTAAAAATTGTTAACACAAAATCAAAATACCCATATTCAAGTAGGTCATGATAAAGACACTTTTGAATCTTCAATGTTTACATATCCACCGGAAGGCAGTTATCTACCGAGAAGAACCGATCACAAATATATGTGTATACATATAGTAAAATAGTAAAGAGCATTAATCGTGCAACTAAACTTTATTTTAATATATTATTTTAACAATTCGAGAGCATAATATTATCAACAATTATATTAATACCGTAATTCAAAATATGCAAAGTAATATCCTTGAAAAAACGACACGGCCAGGACACGATCACCTAAACGTCAAACGTAACGATAAATACGATGTGACCCCAAACATAAAAGGCTTTATTGATTTCTGATTAAAAACATATTATAATTTTATGACTGGCGTAGTATTAATATTTTATACTGAATAATATATATGTATCTACAAAATATACAATTCCATGTATTTTTATATATATCGTTAATTTTTACAAAAATAAACTGTTATAGTTTATTATTCCTTAAATGCATAAAAATACACTTTAGTCTCTTAATAAAATATTGGTGTTAAAACTAGGGATGTCAGAAGTTTCGATTATTCCGGAACTATTCAGTGTGAAGTTTTATAGTCAGTTGAGCTACTATTTATATTTTTCAATGTCGAAAAACAAAAATTTAAAAAAAAAGTAAACTGAATAATGATTACAATTGTCTTCAAATAAAAGATCTCTCACTGTCACTGCTTCCGAATAAATCAAATTTAAAAATGCGGCCCTTGGTAAAATGACCTCCGTTACATCCCTGGCAGAGTTACACAGCGAGCCACTTACAATTTTTTTACATAAATTTCTTACATACTCGTAAAAAGTGTGAAGAAAGTGTGGCATATGAAATTTTAAACTCAATTAGGCACGAATGTGCATTCTTTATCATAGATGTTATTAATTAGACGAAATTTTTGTTCGCCTTCATGTATCCACATAACATTTACGACGACATTTTACCGTCTTGTGTTTTAGCATCGACGGGTAAACTTTATGGACGATTTGATTTATATGTTAGGACTCGTATCGCGGCATTGCACTCATATACCAGCATGTATATTAGAGTATTGACTTTTATTTATTTTCTGTTTACTTAGTTTTGGTCTATGATATTTTTTCTGATATAAACAAGTCAATAATAAAGCAATAATCTCCGGAATTAGCCCATCGAAGCTCAACCAAAAACCATACAAGGATAAAACTTACAATCGCTTAGTCTATATAGATCACAACCGTAATTAGAGAATAAGTTATGGGCAATATTTTAACTAAGCACCAAAGTCCGAGGCTAGTCACCCCTTACCTGATCACCAAAAAAAAGACCATTCCCCTCCATATAAACTACATCAATTCAGAGTATCATGGCCCTAATAAAACGTGTGATATAGGATTGCAAAACTAAAAAAAAATGCAAATTTAAAGTGGCTACCTGCCTAAAAAACCTCGAAAGGACCCACTGATGGAATCAACTTTAAACGATTGTAAACATATTCCGATAAGACAATTGCTAATAAACAATCACCTATATCCCAAACGAATATAAAACTTTTAAGAAAAATATTTCAAGTTTAAAATAATACAACAGTCAGATGCAACCAATCATGGTACTCACCTCTGCGCTGTGTGTTTGTCCTCTGAATCTGAATACCGGCGGCGAGAATGCCTGGGCGGGCCCCGGCAACTGTACCGAACCGAGTGCCGCTCTATTCCCATCCGAGCAGGGTGTAGGTGGACCTCTCAACTCTTCAATCTGTGCACCAAGCAGCTCATTGCGGAGAAGACAGCCATAGGCCAAGTGATCCCTCCCGCTGCTGGCGTTCTCATTACCACTCCCATCGTTGCGTGCCTTCTTCGCCGGCTGGTTCTCTGTACCGCGACGTATTGCTGTAAAATAACAGTTTAAATTTGAGAATCTTAGTTTTATTTGTCTGCGATATTTAAGTGTGTGTATGTGTGTTAGTAAATGTGTCTTTCTTTTTCGCACTATTCTTTTAAACTTCTTAGTTAAGTGGTAACCCACACGGGACATTACTGACGCAACAGTTTAAAAAAGGGCTTACGATAAAACTAAGAGCTTACAACCATATTGACTCATTTAGTCCGGTTGCTGATTAGATAAAAGTGAACGATCTATTCGAAACAGACAGGTTAACCGACGCATGTTACCAATCCGTAAATAGACATTTTGTGCGCACGCGCCGAATTAAATCGTGTCCTGCCAGAGCCATATGCTGACACGCGCCACGTGAATCATTATGTTGAATTAGACTATCTGGGGGTTCTTCAATATAGGCAATTATGTCAAGGGCCATTTTTAATAACCATTTACGCGTTATTCAAATCAATTTACAGAAAACCATAATATAATATGACATAACATTCTCAGGTCATATTATAGCAGTGACATCATAAATATTAATTTAATAAAAACCAAATGTGTTATATAATATAAAATATCTTATGATCACACTGACTACAATCCATAACAAATACACGTTTAAATCCGTCAAAGAGATTTAAAAGTGAAAATACAATTCTTTGTCTCTAAATATATGTTATATAAATTGAATGCGCACCGCATCAATCATGCCACTATTTCGCAACTGCGCGGGGGACTAAACACCAATTCTTCTCAGTATTCCTCAACGGGCATTGTAGATACTTTAGTATGAATCACTATGCAGCTCTGATTCACCCGTTTAAGTGCCTTTTAGGTGCCCACTAGCCACTAGTCGGTAATGGATATTGTCGCATTTTAACATCGACACTATCACATCATAAATTACTTGACCACAGAACGGAAACCTTAAAAAGTGTCTTCACAATGTGCCAGACATCTATACAAAAATTCATCACACACATTTCATTCGCATTGCACCAACTATTTTAAAACACAAAGAGATAGCGCGCAGCGGAGCTAATTTTAAACCCTAAGACCTAAACCGGTTCTAGTCCTCTTCCTAGTACTTTAATATCCGAGCGTTTATAGAGGATATTCACCGTCAGGATCAATACCCGACGGGAATGAATCTTTATAGGCATATTCTAAACCAGTGCAGTTTGAATTCTTGTATAAATTTAAATGTAAGTAAAATATGTAGTTCCAGGAATGTGTATAAGTCTGTCTAATGCCGGTAACTAGATGAGAAGGCTCTCAAGAGCTTTGCAATAGCGTACAAAATTTTGAAAGGTCGGCAACCCACTCGTGGTCCTTGTCACTGTATATGGCCGGCGGTAACATTCTGATGAGGCACACGGGGTGAGAAACAACAAACGTCTAAATACTTAAAGTATTTATGCAGACGCAAACATTGATTTTGAGAATTACGGTATGTGAATTACATCTCAAAAAAAAAAACCACAAATAAACTGTATATGAAAAAAAATCTTCGTCTAACATATATCTTGTTACGTTTCCTTAATGTATTTTTAACAGATCGTAATTGTCTAATCTAATGTATTAATATCTGCTAAGGATTTATCTCCACCGATTTCCTTTCAAGTTCATCGCACCGACATCGGAAGCGTTGAATTGCATTAAACCTTTTCCCAGACAAATGTAACAAACAGGTTTTTAAAATGTGTATTTTTTTTTGCAATGGTTATATTGCAAAAAAAAACCACCCATAATATAACAATAAAGTTGGCAGACGCCGTTTCGACAACCGGAAGTGTCCAACTGTTCCGGTCAAACGAATTACCATTTCTAATATCCAGACACACAGTTCAATCACATTTCCTTCCTGAGGGACTTACCGTACATGGTGCGTGGAAGTTACGCGTATTTGGTATTGTACGTGACGAACGTAATTAATTCACATACAAAAAAACACACCAACCAATGCCAATATATGCCGAATCCTGAATAAATTAGAGGCGTCTATCGCGTGGAGGAAATTTAACCGCCTCAGAGGCCTCCACCTACGTGACGGCCCACATCCAATCCGACAAATTAGGTTAGATTCGTTATGTTTAAAGTTCAACCCGCACTATACAATTTTGTAATATACAAAGTTTTATTCAGTAAGGTACATAGGACCATTTTGCATCGTATTATAAGCAAAATGACTCGTACACGAATGAGAGAAGAAACAGCCAAGACACATACGACTGGTGACGATCGTGATACAATATTTTTGAAGTAAATTCATTCCCCAACTTTTGCACCATCAAAATAATCAGATAATGTATAAAAACGCTTTTTCTAAAGACTTGTGTAGATCGATTAGATCATTTTTATCCACCCGATTGTTTCTAAAGCGCACAAAAACCACATAAAACGTTAAACTTATCATATTTACACCTTCCATTTCGTTTTAAACAAAATAAATTGGGTCATTAAGTAGGACGGAAGCGTATTTGCATAATTCCAATTAAAGTAAACCTTTATGGTGTTTAATTGTTGAAATATACTCGAATGGTCTAATACTGAAATTTAACAATGTACATTAGTGATAATGGAAGGTTGAAAGATATTTTATTACTGGTTTATATATCAAAAGAATATAAATAATTCGCAACTTCATACTTATAGTACTATCTCTACTTCGAGACATTCGAGAAAAATTTAATCCATTTTATGAATGAACTAATTAAAAGCGGGATGATTTAATTATACACCCCTGATTTGGCAACTGGCAGTCATTGTTATTAAACACTAAACTTTATTGACGACGAATCATAATTGTAGGATCTAGATGTATAAATATACTTTAGATTTTTATTATTAGTTTTAAAATTACAAAAAAAAAACACAAACGCGATGTCTTTTTAGTACACTATCGTTACAGTTCATGTTTGTGTATGCCGGTAGTCATTATCTGTAGGAATGCACAAAAGTATGTCACTCACGTTATCACCTAGCAGCAGGTGAAAAAAAAAACAGATAATATACTGAGTGGATTTCGTTAGGTTAAAACCAAAATTTTACGTACAGACCACAAAGAGACAAATTTTCCGTCGTCTCGGATGTTTATTTAAAATATTTTGTATAGCTTTTCGTCTAACTTCTAATCGAGTTATACAACAATTAGAATAAAACGTTTATTAACAAACACACACACAAAACAATAGTTAATTTAAAAAGGAAGTAATGTAGTGTTTAATTATGACTAGCCTAATTGACCATATAACTGATTTTCAGCGAGGCCTAACACATACAAACAACTTGCAAAATGCAACTACATGCCTGATTGCACGACCTAGATTCCCCTTATATGCATCACTAACACATTCTATTAAGGACTTTAAACCTTATGCATTTCTAGATTTTTTATTCCACCTCTACGTTGAAACACACCGCGAGGAAACAGACCTTAGATATATATGTGTATATAGTTAAAATATGCTTTTTATGTATAGCTAGCGATTTAAAAAAAGTGTGTTCGTACTAGAAAAATATTGTGTGCTTGTTTGTTACGCTGATTAAGCTTTGTCCGGAGCATACGCTCATTGTAATGAGTTACCAGAAAAAAACACGTATACGTACAGTGTCACAGAGTTAATAAACAATAAATTAACAATTTATCTCGAATTAACAGAACAATTACAACAACAACGTTATTCAGGAAGCTTTTTATTAAAGCGCGGATGCAACAAGTACTTCGTTACGCAACAATACGTTCTACTGATTACAGGAGCTTTTAAAATTAGAATGCCCTTAGAAAGTTAACTGTTATCTTGTTACTTGAACAAGCGGCGTGGAATCTCACCGAAATTAACTGAGCATTAAACATAACCTTGAATACGTAATACATAAATGAAAATGTACATAAATAAACATTCATCCGTAAGTGAATTTACGAGATGGAAGTGTTATATTTCGCGGAATATTAATAATAATTAATTCATAATATCTTTTACACAAGGGGATCTCCACTTTTTTCGACTACACTTTTATATGACTATTAAAAATTGTTTAATTACAATAATCGTATAGTCACCCGTCCGGTTTAGCACGACGGCTGAACCACTTAAAATGCACGCTGTCTAAGCAACACGTAAAAAACAATTCAACACGCAACCTCAGCAAAACCATAGATTTCAATTCAAATATTATTTATCGTATGTACTAACACCACTACTACAAGTTTAAACTTACGTAACGACTTCTCAAAGCTCAACTAAAAACGCAAAAGCACACACACACACACACACACGAAAATTAATTACCAAAGTTTGACCTCGAGACCTTCAATTTTAATCAGGGTCGCTGACACCGTTAGGAAATAAATAGTAATGCATCGATCGTCAATTTTACGAGGCGGCGTTATCTGGAGCCTTTGGTTTATTCCCCAGACGCTACTTAGGGTCCAAACAGTACAACCGTATTATCTTGCCAATATTAATTGAGATTGCATCTGCACGACATTTATATTGCGTAAGCGTTCGTTGATTTGAATATAACTCTGATGCGTTATATATTATACAAGGAACGGCACGGCTTACCATATTCTGAATTCAGCTTTTAAATAACTTCTTTTTACAGGCGTAAATATTGTATCTATTGAATTATAAATATTAAAGGTGTTCAGTTATGATGTTATCCGTGTGTCGCAACACATATATTGAAATAGGATTATTAATATATTGTTTACCATTCAAAAAAATCATGTTTTACTTATATATGTATGTAGGTATTTTTCATATTTTTTTTATTTCAATTATTAACACAAAAGTGTATATAAATGAATAAACTTGGTTTCGGAACGCACACCTATATGTATAACAAGAAACATTTGGCCTTGACGATGTCAAAAAAAAGTCACACAATATGTCGTCATATAATTCGAGCAAGACTGTTACTGTAATTAAGTAGAATAAACCTTTATGTTAACATGTAAGTTTTTATTTGCGATACAAAGACGAACATGAAGAACACTGATGGATCAAGTAGAATCAAATAGGCCAAGCAGGAAGTGTCAGCTAACTGCCGTCGTTTAGTAGACAAAGAACTGACCGTGCAATCAATTGAAACTTAGATGGATTTGAGATGCATTCCCTGGAGCATGATGTAATAGTTGCAGCTCTTTACAACTGTGGCACATACTCGTACATAGCGATTTAAATGAGTGGCGGAGTTACTAGCCAGTTTTTCTCGTCGTTGATTTGGGATAAGAACGAAAATTATCAACATTATTGAAGTTATTTGTGTTTTGGATGGACAGTTTACGTGTTACAACAGTCTATAAGTACATTATACATTTAATAGCACTATACGTGTGTATCAAGAGGAGGCAAACGACTCACCAGAAAGGTACAGTCGTTTAAGAAAATCACGTGTCCACCCACTCGGGACTGGCAGCGCTTTTAAAAATAAAATAAATTAAAACAAAAAACCTAAATTCAAACATTCAAAACAGACATTTCCAACTCGTTGATTTATAAAAATTCTTTGGGCAAATATAAAGAAAAACAATGGCAACACAAAGACACATGACATGTGAAAATTAATAAGCAATACAAAAAATTTCACGTCCAGTGTACATTCACATTAGGATCTAATTCTAGCCGAGGTCGGTAACGGTATAGAAAGTGCAACGCAGCCTGCATCGTGTACGGTGCATTCCCCTCGAGTTCTTTAACCCTACTTATCAACAATAGTAGTCTTTATCTCAACAAATAATGAATCTATAGTTCTCCAATTGAAACTACGATAACAATTACCCTGTACGACTATAACGCTCGCTTATAATTAAAATTACTCACGTGTTGAGCTGTAAACGCCAACAGCGTGATTACTGCGTATCTCAAAATATCACCAATAAGCCCTCTGTGAGCCGGGTTAAAACACGTACGTACAGGGTGCATATCTATCGCTACCTTATCGGGTGACCGGGCCATTATGAACAGGTCGTGGAAACAATAGCAAATTGTAAAACAATCGAGTCACTAGCACATACATGCACTTATTAAATGAACCATGAGTGGGTTACGCTAACAATTGTTTTTTTTTTAATGGGACAGGAGGCAATACACTTATATAGTGGGCGTATAGACTCGTGATTATTTTTTTTAAATATTTAATACATCTATTCCACTTGTTTAAGCACATGTCTATGTGTAGCTAATCACCGATTAATTAATTGCATCTATTAGTTATTAAAACATATTTATTATAATTAGCAGACGCCACGCTAATTCGTCATTAACATAATCTCGACAAAAAATCTATCCTCGTATGTCACACGTCGACTTGCGCAAAGAAATGCACAATGACGATTTTAAAAAACAACATCAAAACAATGAATTTTTAATCATTTTAAAAACACTCCGTTTTTCCCTTCGAGAAACACAATTTGTCTTTGTAATTGGAAAATCAGTTTGTGAAAATGGCGGTTGTGAAATTTTTATACAAACTTTCATCCCCTATTTCAACGCCTTCAACCCTTTTTTCCAGGCCTAAAGTTAAGTCTAATTCCATAACAAACCATCGATATCATACATTATACACATACGTACAGAGTTTCATTCGCATTTATAATATTAGTATGAATTCTGTCTTACCTTAGTACATTCGCTTAGCGGAATCATGCGACTTTATTCACAAGAGGTCACTTGGGGTCGCATGGTTTTGTAAAGCGCAGCCTAGCTTCTAAGCACCTAACTGTTACATGCGTGTACTATTTTATATATTTCATAAATTATATGTACTGTTAATCACGCGTAATGTTTGGGGATTCGTGTTATATTTACTTTAAATTACTATAAGGAAAAACAGCATAATTAACACTCCATCTACTTGCTAATATACATAAATTATTTATGACACCCATGCATAAATCAGAAGGTTATCGTTGAACCTTCGATGTTGGAACGTAAATTGTCATAATTCCACACAAAACTAACATAGTTTATATCGCGCTAAAAACCTGCTAAACAAACATTTTACACATACCCGATAGGTATCATGTTATCGCTTGAAGTTTGCCGAGCAAACAGGTACAAATAAATATCTAGATCCAGACTAGCTTCGCCATTTGAAGCATCTATTCCAATAAGACGCGATCGCAAATTGATAGGTAAAAGTATATAGCATAGCTAGATAGTTATTATAATTGAAAAAAAAAATTATTTCTTCAAAACTATGAATAATAAAATAGGAGATTTTCCACTTAAAGTAGTTTCTTCCAGCAAACTCAACGGAATGACGGCAAAGTATTTTCAGGTATATGCGAGTATTTTAAATTAAAAAAAGTCCTCTAGTAGTAAAGATACTTGATTTGGACTAAAACTCTTCAGCCAAATATGTATGCGTTTCTTTAGAAAAGTCCTGCTTTCCAAAACTTGCCGGGCTTTCAAAATAAAACTCCATAAACACTATGAAATAATAGAAACACAAAACTTCAATAACATATTGATTTATGTAAACGAACATTTAAATTGTAAATTCTCCATACCACCTTATTACCATACGTACGAGTGGACTTAAATAGAACGTCGCCAGCGAAAATCTATTCAACGTGTTGACAAACGAGAAAAGAGAAAAATAAATGGGTACCTAAATGCGGTGCACTGACCTGCGGACTCGCTCCGCTACTGCTACCGATTTTCTTAAAGGTACAATCAGCAAAATCGTTTCCCGGCCTTTTTTTATCTAGACGTATATCACAAATTATTTTAATATTATATATTCGCTTCACTAATTTGAATGTTATGTAAATTACATTATATTTCTAGTTGTACTGTGTGTTTGCGGGTTAATATGTGGTCCTATTTCACTATGCACACCGATTCTATTTATATATAAAGGTTATTTTTTATTGTTTTTTTATATAATATAGATAATGGCACATTCGCTGGTGCATGGTGTAAAGGTTGCAGATCTTTACAACCGTACTGTGAAACATGCTTGGTGATTTAAAGGAGTGGCGGAGAGTTTCTTGCCAGTTCTTCATGTAGTCAATAATTTGAAAACTTTTTGTTATTTTGGACGATTTCATAAGTGTACCATAGTTACCTATAAGAAAAAAGATTTTTTCGATTTGATTTGCAAAAACGGAAATATATTATATTATAAATTAAAATGTGCAAACATAAAAAATAACAATGGCAACACTGCACGAAATCCAATAAAGCCTAATAAAGAGTAAAACTAATTACAAAACGATTTTGCTGATAGTACACTATTTGTAATTCGTTTCGCTGATTGGAAATATTTGTAGAGCTTTTTAAACATAACATTCCATAGACAAAAGTAAAACATCCACTAACTTTTGAACACACTAATACAACATATTCAATACGTAACTTAATTGGAGCTTATTCTTAATTAACATGCTAACTGATAACCTTCTACTGCCACACCCAGACAAGACAGTCTAATCACGTCTAGAATTGAAATTTTACGGATGAAATCCAGATTTCAACACCGCTGGATAATTTTCTACATCTTTGTGTAACATTGTGGTTTAACGATGACCATTTACGAACCAGCCGGACAAAACAAATCGTGACAGAGCCAAGTTAGAGATTGTATTAGGTATTGAGTGCAACGAACCAGAAATCGTGCTTGATTACTTAACACAGTTTGCCGATTCGTATATACGAAACCTTCAATGATAAGGTATGCGCTTTTACGATAACGTGTCTTATCTATTCACTTGACGAAATGCAAACAAAACTTAGTATTTGTACGTAGATATCGCATTTCGTACGTTATGGACGACCGATTTGCAATTTCGCCAAGTGAAAAAGCTGTAAAAGTTATAAGTACTTTAATACTTAATAACATATTCATTCAATGATTCAAATTTAAAATGGTGCCTTGCATTCATTTGCTTTCTAGCATTTTTTTTCCTGGCTTTGGAGGCCCAGCAATCTTCTATACGCTTCGCATTTTTATCCCCAAGGTAAGCATCCTAAACTCCAACAACTCCAACAACATTATTACATAGCAAAGAGGAATTATTTACGATTATTGAATTTTACATCTTCCAACCAGAAACAGGTATCTAGACTGGACATAGCCTAATGCCGAATATCGCAAAGCTAATTCGACACGGTGATGTCAGAGCACGGCATTTAGTCCCGATATCGACATCAATTGATTACTCCACATTGTTAAACCTAGATCCGATCCGTTGACAACTGATTTATGCTCTCGCGCAGGTGTCAGAGCGCGAACAAAAACCAAGACATCATTTATCACATAAATTACGTAATGACAATTGGAATTGTCATATCCGGGCGTCGATGATCGAATTACAATAAAAAAAACAACATAAAATCCGTATCCACATACATTATAGAGCAGTTTATTATGTCCAATTAACTACCACGCCCCTATCAGCTTCTGGTTTTACGATACGAGAGAGAGATCATTTTAAAAATGAATTTTTAAAGAGGCCAGAATTGTTAGACCGTTAAGCGCCTGTTCACTTGTTACCGAGCGAAGGTGTCATTTGGGTCATTGATAGTTATACAAACACCAACTTTACAATATTTAGTAATGCGTCATAGTTTAAATTTAACAAATTATAATCGTGCTAACGTATAAAATATGAAAGCCAAAAAACACAACTAATATTTATTCAACGTTCAGCGGACTTATTGACCGACGCTTAAATTATTGACTTAACTAATATAAAAAAACCTGGTTCAAGCATCAAAGAATTGAACGGAGTGCTTCCAAAAAACTTATTACATCTCCATGCGCAAAAAAAAACATGTGAATTTATTTCGCTAGACACAAGACAAATTCAAAGAGGCTTATGCGAAGACAGCATATCAGATTTAATAACAATGCATATTAAATTGATGACATGATATAAGAACGAACAAAAACTGTTGCGTCTTAAAATAAATAGGTCTCGTATGTAACTAAAGAAACGTAAGGCAAACTCAAACTCAAAATTTCTATATTAAAAAAACACTTTTGAATCGTCAATTTTTAAACTACCCGCTTTGAACGTTATCTAACAACAACAAGAACCGGCAAAAAACACGAGTGCTGCTCTTTTAAAATAAATATTTCATACAAAATTATATTACTTACGTGACCAATTCAAATAACAAAAGCATTGTAAGGCTACTTAAGAAATAAACTGTTCCGATGCTATTGGATAAAAAGGATCTTTGTCCTCCAAATATTATTTAACTGTATGGTGTGCCTTTTTCATCCGGATACTTTCTTTAAATATCAATATAAATAGACAACAAAATACACAAGAAGAAAACATAATGAGATTTTTTATGAAATTTAAATTTGTGTTATATAACCACCCTACTTAACATTAGCATTACGTAAATGATATGCATCATACGTGTATCAGCTGATCTATTCGCGAAGGTGAAGGCTGGTCAAATCGAACAAGTCCCGGCTTGTATACTTAGAAAAACATATCATAAAAAATCCGAAGTGAATGACATCACTGATTGATGCAGTATTCAAATTTGAGCATCGATTTAATATCGCCAGACGTTTAATTGTCTTTCGTCTATCATAAAAATGTAAATTGCTCAGTTTTAGCACTAAAAAAGTAATCAATAAATTCTCGCACAAAACCGTATAACCAAGTGTCTAGTGACTTATTTGACTTACGATTCTATGTCCCCTCGGTGGGGCAGAGGGGATAGCTAGAAAAGTGAGATCCATTTGAATAGTTTTCCATTGATGCACACACAAATAATCATTCATGGGAAAAATATTTTCCCAATAACCGTTAAGTAATAAAGCCGTGCACATAAAACTCAACTGTCGTGGCTAGGGTTTAGCTCATATAAATGTCATTGCGCAACAATGTTAGTCAAAAGGCCCTGCTGTTGACTCAGCTGATCGGTACGTTGAACCTGTCGAGACAGGTAAAAATCTCACTGAAAATTCCACCCTGATTAAAATGTATGGACGCACATTGAATCGGTCAGCTGATCTCGTGCGTCTCGGCGTAAAAGCGACTTTAATTAAAGCGAATATTAATTACGTTTACACGTAATGTATGGATTTGGTCTTAAAAGCCTTTGATTATAAGAGCATTTCCTTGCGCTTGATCGGCAATTAGCTGATTTTCTGTCAGTGCTAATGCGGATTTATTTTGTGTTATGACGTTAAACTAGTTAAATACCATTTAGTCCGTCATGTGTATGTGACTCGTTGGTTACATACAAAATCAGCGTTAAATATAAATAGTTTAGGTATATGTATTTCGCCTGGTCACATCCTGCACAGTCATGTTTTAATATAAGTATATAATGAATTTTTTACATTGTCTTATATACAACGTTCGAATGTATTCCAATTTTTAAATCGCACACCTTCCGCCTACTTGCCGTCCAGTCACCTCTTAAAATTTAGTGTTTATTGTCAAATCTAGGAGCTAAAATATGCCGAGAACAAATATTAGCATGACATCAGCACAGCTGATTCTAAGTTGAAGGTTGGTCATACGGGTAGGCCATACATACCCTGAGCAGGCCTCAAGTAGTCAAACAGACGTGTCAATTGTTTGACAAAGATATTGACAAATTGTCAGTCATAGAGGCCTAACAGGTAACTACAATATTGTTTTAAACAAGTCCGAGTTACTGTAAAGATTGTCCCGGGTTGGATTCCCGTTACAGTCAACAATTGCGATACAAACTCTATTACTAAGCGAGTGGGTCGATTATTTTAAATCATAAAACATCTGATTGACTTTTTAATAAATATCAAACCATTACAATTGCAGTGAAGGTGTTAATATGCGAATCACAAATATGCATTCCCGTTAATGTTTGCACAGCTGCAATGTTTGAACGTAAATCATTGTTTATACTAAAAATTACCAAATATTAAAAAAGGCAACACATAGGAGCCGCTTAATGTAAACTCACGAGACGCCAACATTTTTTTGCCAATTAAAATATGCCGAAACACAAAACGACCAGTTGTGGTCGAGTATAGCTTCGCGTCAATAGATGGCGTTAATGTGACTAATAATTTTCATGTTACATTCTTTAAAGTTTAAGATGATTTTTTAATAACATTTAACAAATAGGCGGTCGTGAGTTCGGTTGCCGGCGTGACCTTAATGGATGGGCATAGTTTAGCATAGAGCACAGTCCTACAGACTAACTTAAGGCCTTTTTGATCGATAGAGCCTGAGAACAATGAATAAACAAGCCAAATATGTTTATGTTTAATTGATCGACCACACATGCAATAATTAGTACATTACTAATTGTCAAGCCCTGGTGTCTTAAACGTTATCTGTCATCCAAACTTAGCAAAGGTCACGTTTTACGACTCCGATAGCCATTTACTACAACATCCCCATCCGAGGACACAATAAAACATACATATATAACATATACGCGAACCTGGATTTGCTTTTCAATTTAACTTAAGTATACATTTTATATATGCAAATATTTCATCACTAAGACGACACGGTACAACTGTTAGACAACTGACGTTCGTGGTTTATGGTATACATTAGGCATGACGATGCGAACAGCATAGACATCTAATCTCATAGATATTTTATGCCTGCCTGCATAAGTAATTCTAATTGCACTCGGTAATGTTAAAAACATCCATGTCCTTTGTCAACACAAGTACGAAAAGTGATAATAAGGTTATTTGAGGATCGGAGGCTCGAACATTTCCTTCTGTAATCCGCTGCCACGCCCGATACATATAATGTGATGAATTATACGTTCGTTAACTCTAGTTCCACACGTATTGTATATATATAGATAATGATTTATCAAAAGTCATGTAATTTGTTCTGGGTGTTAGTAGGACGTTGTGTATCAACAGGTTGGAGAAGCTATCTTAAATTGCATTTTTCAATGATAACTAAGTATTTTTGTACGTTATCAGTGCAGAGTGTAGACACGCTGTGCCAAGTCCTTGATGACTTCTGATAATGACCACAATCTTAGTACGAAGCACTTGAGATTTGAACACGGCGTAGCTTTTATGTAATGTCAAAATCAATTGGCTTTGGTTGGTTTAGCTTGTATTCTACCTATAACGCCATAAAATGTACAGTCCCTTCAGTGTCGTTATATAGAGTTCACACTGCTAGTCTGCTTTTAACACGTGGATTGCTATCTTGTCATCTTGTTCGCGTATGAACAGACGTAGTCATTTAGAATTAAGACGATTAAAAATGGTCCTATACCCACCAAGTTCGATTATTGCCATAACGTGTGTGACATACCTAAGATGCCAATATATGTAAAGCATCTCATACTAAAATAATTGTTTTAGGGGGCGTTAGAAATTATCAAATCCTCACGATTTATCTAGTCATATTCTTTCCGTAAACGAGTATATAATGAAGTTACGAACACAATTGACTCCCGGCCACTTAACTCTGACCTCTAATTAAATCTACTATTTATCCCATTACCTCTTTAATTTCAGGAATTCAGAGTGACAGTAGTAGTATTTTTAATTTTTAAGTATTTCAATTCACCATAAAATTTATATTTTTACGTAATAACGTATAGCAGAAAAAATATTTTAAAAACCCCTCGTATAAATGTTAAACAAGTCCCAGACCGCGCAAACTAATCAACATATCAAATATCATTATTAATTACTCACATATCCGATCACACAAAAATCGATACAAAAAAATGCAGTTTTTTTTTGTAATCACATTTCTCACAGTACTTGAGTCATGCTAATTTATTGACAAAAAATCGGTAAATTAATAAACACTAGCCTAGTCTAATTAAGATTTTTTATTTAATAAGAAAAATTTCGCTTTAGACTCGTGATACAGTGAATCGTTTTGATCGATCAAGTTTTTCAAAACTTACTTGAAATCTAATTGTAATTAAATTCGATTAAAATATTAATTACACCGTTTAGATACCATTGCGGCTTCTACTACTACTACGCCTTATTTAATATAAAAATAACACATGCATAGAAAGTTACAAAAACAATCTACCATTTTAAATTCATTTAACTACGATTACCACAACTCATAGATACAATTATTTAATAGCGCGCATATATTTAAATAAATTGGGGGCGTGTTTTTTTCTTATTCCTTATTAAACTAATATTTTATTTAAATGAAATCAGATGTATAGCGTTAATTAAATCAGTGGTAATGGCGTGCACACAAACAGGTTGTTTTCTCGTTGCGGATGAGCTCCTACAGGGAGCTAGGATTAGGGCATCGGCCTCTCCTCTATGGTCTAGAGATTTCAGTTCTTTTTATGTCTCATTGTAAATACAATAAGTACCTGTCTGTTTTATACGAGATCTATTTATTTATATTAATATACCGTCTTGAACGTTACAAAAAATCATTTTCTATTCAATGACAAAACGTACCTACGACATTTTTGAATCTATATACTCTCATAGACAGACAGGGTTCGCGAGTGCAATGCCGGCACATTAGAAACATTTTTTTTTTTATGTGAGAGGAGGCAAACGAGCAGGCGGGTCACTTCGAGTGATGTGCCAACCGCCGCCCATGGACACCTGCAACGCCAGGAGGCTTACAAGTGAGTTGCCGACCTTTAAGGAAGAGGAACGCTCTTTAATGTACATGAATTTGAAGAGACGACAGTGGTTCGGAAAAATAGCTGGACAGGCTGCCAATTTCACATAGTGGTGATGCGTCAGAGCCACAGGTGGAGTATCAAATGATACTGAACGTCGCAAAAATCGTCGATTTCATGATAAATATATCATAAAAAGATTTTATTACCATACCAGTAAAAACACTTGTTACACTTAATTAGCGGAAATACTTGACACAAATTGCATAATTGGCATAAATTAAGTTCGATTCGAATTGGGCGGATATTAAATTATTCGTACTACTAAACAGATTTCGATTAGTTTTGATATAGTACAACAAATACTTTTATTGCAGGTTTTAGGACGTGCGCACGAGTGCAATTATTTTGTAATAATTGAAAAGAAAAGATTAGCGTCTATTGCCACGTCAAGGAAACTAAAGATTACAGTGTAAACCCTATATAACGACACTGAAAGGACTGTGAAATTTATGGCGTTATAGACAGTAGTCGTTAAATAGAGATAAGAAAATCATTGTATGGAATAAGCCAATAGAAGTCAATTGATTTCGATGCTTTAAAGAGTTTTTTGTTAAATCCAGTGACATTACCTGGAGTTTACACAGTTCAGAAGTTTCCGTGTACTCAAATATTAGTGTAGACATTGATGTCTTGTTTATACCATTTATTAGGAGGTAAAATAACATTATTAATCACTAAAGGCAACTTAGTTAAAATTATATTTAAAGCGAATTGATTTTAAGGAAAATACAAATACAATGTATTCAAAAATTTTACGACCATAGCAACTTCACTTGAATGTGACACGTGATAAAAAGTAACATAAACAAACTCCAAATCATCTTATTAGATTATAGTTAATACACTTTTGCATCCGTTGAACGAGTTTCTATTTTTAACGGATACGAAACAGTACGTTACGTTACGTACCATAGTAGATGTGTAGTTCAAGAGTCACGCTTTCCTTATTTAGTTTCACACGTATAACTACATCATAAATGGTGTAATTTTTTTAAAAATAATCTAATAATGAATAAGAAGCATCCTTTTATTCCAACTTCTTGAACTGGGCGTGCCTTGAAGCGCCCGCAAAGAGTCGGGTTTACGTTGAAATAGTTTTAATTAAAATACATTCGTGTAAATGCGTATTACACCAACGTATTACTGAAATATGTCATTAAAACCGTGCATAACTTTGAATGTTTCAGCGGTGTACTACGAAATAACGGTAATCATTTAACAAAAATTCGCGACCGGTTAAAAGCATCATTTACTCGTATTTAAAGAAAACAATTCAAATTATTCATTATTATATTAACAGGTCTCCATAACAGGTGGAATATTAAAAAAATAACAATTACTGAGACACGTCCCAACGATCTGATGTGTGTCAGTGTCTGCTGTGACATACACACCGACAAAAATAGATAATATTCTAAACAATTTGTTGGAGAATAGAAAACTTTATGGTTTTTAACTCGTAAGTCACACTCTCATGATCCATAACCAGCAATTTATAATGAGATGTGGTCTAGTGATCACAGAGATTGTAATAAATATCGCAGGCTAGTTAAAGCTATAGAGCTTCACGGTGTATGGCCGGGTGAACTCGGTCATATTGCACGATAAGGGTTAATTAAAGGTATAATATAAAAGCTTTTATGTCTGGAAAGTTCAGATATTTATTGTTAAGGTACCATGGGAATCAGTTAGTTAACAGTCCGAGAACACACAACAGCATTTCCAAAAACTTACAAACTTAATAAATACTAACATTTGGTAATACATTTTTCGATAGGAATGTCGTTCCAAAAAAACAGAGGAAGCATTCGATGCGCCTTTTAAATTATTTAAAAAAAAAGATCATCGTCAAAGCAACAATCAACAGAGTAACTGTGAGAATAACAACTATAGAAAATTATACGTAATTTTCTCGTAACGTCTCTTGACACTAAGCGGACCCGCGGAATAGACTCAAATAAAATAGGGCGAATGGGAACTCAAGTTTTATAGCCCATTGTTATGAGTTGTTTTCCACAAACATTGTAGAATATTAATTATCTAGTAATTGATCAGCGTCATTTTTCCAAAATCGTATCAAACCAATACATCTTATACGCATAACAATAAGGGTCAGAATCTACTTAGGTAGCCAACCGTGACGTTCAAAAACGATTTGGCGTTGTATGTGAATTTATTGTACTTAGAACCATCTAGGGCAATGCCCTATTGCTTTTTCTTTAATCCAGCTATTACAATCACGTTGCATGGGAACATAATTTAAACCCCTCAGAATTAGCTTAAACTAAAAAAATCCTGCACAAAACTATAGGCACCCCCTAATCAAATTTTGTATCTGAGTCAGATAAGTAGAAAAAAAACCCGCAGCAATCGAGATTTTCCCAATTTCCAGTTCAGCATGAACATATAAAGCATTAGAGATTCATAATCTGTGCGGTGTTGATAAGGTCCTACATTCAAAGTTAATAAGGCTAATTATACAAGATTCATTATAACGATTAAACATATGATTAACGTGATAAGAATGTGAAACTCGTAAATGTAATGTTAATAAGCCGCATCGGTAGTTTACTTTAACTGCATTATTTCATTATTCAAAGTGAATGACCGCCGCGGCGCAGTAATTGTCATCGCTCGGATTTCAAAAAAGGTCGCAAATTCGTAGCTCGCGCATATAATTCATACAAAAACAACCGACAATCGTATGTTTGAAGTTAAACATGTGATATGACTTTCGCAAGGATATCGAAACATTTAATTATTTGAATGACAGATTGTTTGTCGCCACTAGCCCTCACTGCCTTGCCTTAAGTCTAGAATTGTTCTTTTCTTCTTAAATTTTATAATTATAGTAATACTAGCTGATCCCGACAAACGTCGTTTTGACAAAAAATATTTTAAAAAATGTCTCTAAAAATAGATGTTGGCCGATTCTCAGACCTACTCAATATGCTCAGAAAATTTCAGGAGAATCGGTCAACCTGTTTCGGAGGAGTAAGGGAACGAAAACTGTGACACAAGAATTTTATATATAAGATATCATTACACACCATTTTGTGTATGTATTTACTTTTGAGTGCAGCAACCGACTGTTACATGGTTTCGTTTTTAAAACTAAATCTCAATTAACTGTTAATTAAAAATAAAATTTAAAAAATAATACAATGAACTCAAAATCTATTCAAGCAAACCAACAACTATTACAGAAGCTGCCGTGTCTTGCAAAAAAAAAGTGTTTTCCATTAGCCAACCTATCATTACGTTGCCGGTTTTAGCCGAATCATTGTCATTACTTAGACATGACTCTACAATACAATAGCAACTGTAAGATTGCCACTTTAAGATTTGCCTGCAGTTGTTTTGTGTTATTAAATTATTAACTAAAATTTAATTGCTGAGAGACGGTATATTGTAGGTATTATGGTTTTTGTCGATTACCCACTAGTATAAAAATCAATTTATATTGCAAGAAAAGAAATAGATAAATTTTCTTATTCCAACATGTAACAGTTATACAAAATGTATCAAATAATATTTCATTTATGTACTTTCTTAAGCACAAAAATGTTTTTCAATTAAAAAGACCACTTTGCTCAATTCTTGTTGTGAAGAATTTAATTGTTAAAGGTTTTTTTTTGTTGCTTTGTTTTTTTAAATGTTATTTTAAAATGTGAATGGCTGGATTTACCAATTAACTGTATTGTATTAACATTACTTAATATACTTCAATTTCTATGAGAGTTAGGTTAAGTTTGAGTGAACAGTGAATTAGTTTCACTTGGTCTCTAATACTTTTTAGTAAAGAGTAATGTCATATAGGGAAAAACTAAAAAAAAATTAAGTTATATTTTCTTAACAATTGTATTAATTACAAAAGTAACAAATAAAACTTTACACGAACCCTGACAAGATCAAAAACAATAATTTCATTATTATAAAAGAAAATGTGATTAGATATAACTTGTCCAAGTGAAATATGGTAATAACTCACAAATACATTCTTTCAAAATGCAAGTATACAGTAAAAACAAGAAAATTTACTACCTGGGTATAGTATATAAATAAATTATTAATAACACTTACAATAGAAATATGCATGTAATTGCACTTACCTTGAAAACTAGTCTGCCAGTTATTATCCAATCTGCAGGGTATAAATCTGTCCATAGGCTCTGGCCGGACCAGTACAGACTGTTTCCTACTCACAGGACTGCACTGCTGCAGAAGCCTTCTTTCATATGATTCATTAAACATTTTAGGTCTTTCACAAAAGTCTGATTAAAAACCGCGACGTTAATATAGCGACTAGAATACTATTCTGAAACTAGGTTATCATTCGATCATGATATCTTTTCGTGCAGGACCGCACTGGTGGACTTCACGTTTTGAAGTAATGTTAAGCGCAGCGAGAAGACTACTGAGTCTCTCGGCTGCTCACCACCATTTGAATGCATTTGACATGATCCGTACCAAAACTTTGTTCTGTGTATTTAATTCAAACATGTAATGTATAGTCAATTGTTTCAATTTCACTTTAAGTGCACTAGTTTACTTTCACTATTTATTAAATTTACAACTCAAAATCATTTAATTTGGATTTGTTGAACGAAGAAAATCGAAACGGATTTCGATTTTGACGTAAATAAAAACTTAGATAGAGGTTGCCATTTTCGAGAGCATGAATTTTGAAATCAAACGGTTTTCTGTTTTATAGTTACTTATTTATTCTGTGTACATATGCAAACAGATGCTTTTATCAATAAATCTTACCAGGCCAAAAAATATTTAAATAACTTTACATTGATATTTGTCGGGCTATCCTTCTCGTGTTCATAAATATTAATCAGTATAAGAACTGGCAGAAAATTTTATTTTAGGGCCAATGGAACCGTGTGACTTAGAATTTATAAGTTTACCTAGGTTACCAAAATAAATATAAAATTTTGGAATAAATAAATTATTTACAAATTAGTATATATTATTAATATTAATAAATTAATTAAATTGTTTAATTATAAAAAGCAAAAAGAGAATTCAACAATTTTTTAAAAACATATTACCACATTATTTATAAAAAATATCAGTATCTATTGATACTGCAAGACTAGATAATGATTTATAACTAAACGATGGTTCTGTGATTATCATTACAAATTTCAAAGCCTTAATCGTTTGTTGAAATTAAACATTAGAACAAATCCTTAGTTAAAATAATCTATATTTTTATAGCCCACTTGTCCTTTGACCAATTTGCATCGTTTGATTATATGTTTTTGCCATGTGATTACTTTATAATATTTTCATTGGTCGGACTGTTATAACATCTGTGCTTGTATATATTAACTTCTGTAATCTGTGTCAACTGTCAACTGGTTTTCACTTTACATAAGGTAGATTAAACTATTCTGCATGGTTATTAATACTTTTTTTGTATTTTATAAAATACTGTGATTGAGCATAGGTAATAGTTAAATATATTGATTTGTCTTATTATTTACTAGTGTAGTGTCAGTAATCACGTTTTGTTTTCGACAGAGTGCATTAATTTTCAATATTAATTAGGTGTTTGTTTTTTTTCTAAATAATATTTTTAATTATTATAGTAACAATGTTGAATAGTCATGGTAGTAGAGAAGAGTACCGCGAGGATGATAGTGATGATATCGAATGTTCTCACACTTATTAGTGATTTGCGTCGTTGTTAAAGGAACAACCAATTGGCGTTTATTTTAAAGGAAAATTGGTCAAGTAAACGATGTACAGTTGATAAAATAAGAAATGTTATTAGTAACCTCCTAAAATAATTAAACCAGCTGGTTTTGATATTTACTGAGATTAAAATTAATGTTATTATTACACAAGCTAAAAGACTTCTTGATTTGCAACCCCCAACCATTAACTTATCTTTTCTAATTTCTGTAAAATTATGACATAAAAGAAATTTTGCAAATAAAGGCTCAATCTAAATGAAAATAAGAAAACGGTTTTTATAATGATTTATTACACACAGCCTCAAACTTGACAGTTCAACTAAAAGCCTATTAAACAATATTAGAACATATATACTGATGTGTTGAACTAAGGGTTCACAGCATGACTGTTTAAAAAAAACTCTGAAAGTATACAGAAACAATAGGAAATGAGAATAAAAACTTCTAGTTATAGAAATGATTGCCAGCTTTCAATTGGTATGAGCAGTTAGTTTTCTTTTCTAAAAGCACTTAAATTTTTTAAATCAACAAAAACAATAAATCTGTCTAACAGCAGACTTTTACCAATAGACTTACTCATGTCTCATGTCTCATGAAAGAAAGGAATGACAAAGTACTTGGTTAATCACTTAGACTTAGTTATAAGAAAAATAAAAAAAAAACTATCATCTAAACAAAATAAAATTCGAGCTACTTAAAAATATATATGTCTCTGTAACTAAAACAATTAAAAGTTACTTTTTAAGTAGCTTGTCTTGTGTTGTCGGGCATTAGAAAAATATCACTATATATGTGAATTTTCTATAACGGCTTGGTGTAACATCGGTAGCAACTGATCTCTGTACAATGGATGTGTGTCTCCGTGTGTTATTTTTAGTATTTTTTCTGCATTTTTCAATTGCTGTACAGCTTTTGTCAAGTCCATTTTGTACAGTAGAATTTTTCCATACTTTAAGTGAAGTAATCCTAGAAGGGGGTGAAGTGGTCCATAATAAAATCTGAAAACAATAAATATAAAACCATATCAATTTTATTTTTTTATTTTATTTTAGATTTAATACCTAATCAATATGTGACAGATCATTAAATGCTTTTTTTTTTTAAATTTGACATTCCCTATTTCAGGCATGAAGTTAGCAAGGTATAAGAAAGCTCAGAAATATTTGAAATTCTACTACAACAACTATGGCTTTCATCAACCTTATCAAGTTATGACAGATGGCACATTCTCTTTTGCCGCCTTCCAACAACACATAAACATACGAGACCAGCTTCCCAAATACCTAGATGGAACTATTAAATTTTTAACGACAAGATGTATAATTATAGAAACGGAGAAAATTGCAAAGAAGGCACATGGTGCTCTGGCGATTATAAAACAGTTTGGAATCCACGAATGTGGTCATAAGGTAACAAAAAATGGTTTGGAATGTATTTTATCCATGATTGGAGATGCTAATGACAAGCATTATATAGTTGCCACACAGGATCGTGATTTACAAGAAAAATTGAAACGCAAGCCAGGTGTACCAATCTTATACCTTCATAACAAGAGTCCGACATTGTTAAAACCTTCATCAGAAAGTTACAGTAAAGCATATCAGCAGTACTCAGGTGACTCTAGTAAATTAATAAGTGCAAGTCAAACGGAAGCATTAGAAAATATGAAGAGGAGTCTGGGTATTGAAGAAAGTGCTACAGAAGGTAAGAAAATTGTAATAAGAAAACGACATAATCCAAACCCATTGTCATGTAAGAAAAAAAAAAAGAAGAATGACGCACCAAAGAGTGTTAAAGATGTAAAAATAAGGAAACGAAAAAACAATAAACAAAACACTGGAATACGTATAAGTCAATAAAAACTATTTAAAATATTTGTTTAGTTATTACCTTTAAAGAGAAAAATAACTATACCTAAATAATTTATTAAAATATGTATTAAACGCATTGAAGCTGGCAACACAGCCTTACCTAAAGCACGGCAGCAACACCTCTGCGTACGTGCACGCCTGATGCCACAGTTGCACGTTGACGAACGCGTCAAACGATTGCTCTAACATTTGAGCGTAGAAAACGTTCAGGGGGTGCAACACGCCTTTCTGTTTCTCAAGGCAGCATTTACAAATTTCCACATCTGATTCAAGTATTAAGGGTGAAATTACATAAAACAATATTAGATCTACCTGATCAAAACATAGTAAGCTTTTATATATTGTGTAATTATATAAAGCTAGCCATACTGATAGCAGCCATAATAGATGTCGCTACATAATAAAGAAGTATAATGTAGCGACATCTATTCGCAGGCAGTTTCTGCCGCACACCACCTCTTCTTGGAACCAACTGCCAGCGCAGGCATTCCCGAGCCACTACGACTTGGGCACCTTCAAAAGAACAGCGTCCCTCTTACTTAAAGGCCGGCAACTCACTTGTAAGCCTCTGGCGTTGCAGGTGTCCATGGGCGGCGGTTGGCACATCACTCGAAGTGACCCGCCTGCTCGTTTGCCTCCTTACGAATGTCGAAAAGGATACAAGCAACACCTGTATTCTTCATATCCAGCAAATTAATTTCCGAATAATACATTGCTTCTTCAAAGACATCGATGCTTTCATCTGGATATTTGGTCCCACACTTTGAGCACATCACATTCTTATTCACTTCCACTTCTTTGACATCACTATTGTTGGCAACATCGCCATTCGTAACAACACTATCACCGTTTGAAATATTTCCACTGGCAACATTGTCTTTATCCAATACAATCATTTCACTGGCAACATCAGTCTCGCTAATTTGACATTCGCCATTTTGAATATCACGATCGTTTATGAGATCTTCATCTTCATCATAATTCATATTATCACCACGCAGAATGCATTCGTGAATTTTTCTAATTTTCTCACATTTTTCAACTAAAACTAATTTACAATTTTTCTGCCAATGTACGTTGACTGGATTATTACAATTTTTCTTTAGACATTTAGCCGCATGGAGATATTTTAACTGTTCGACATCTGAAAAGATATTCTCTAAACTATTACATATGTAAATGATAGGGTCACAGCATATAATTACTCGGCTAATAAACCATAAATAGTACTGGTTTCTTTTCAAACTGGAATTTATTTAACTAGTCACTTTTGATACTTTTTTAACATGTAATTAGCAAAAGTTACTTTTGATTTGCCAATCTATGAATATGTCTATAATTAGTATATATAAACAACTTAATCAAATGAATTAGTTTGACAGGTAGAATCAAAATAATACTTTAATTTAAAGCTATAAGTATTTGAAATTAGTGAGCCTATCTAATAAAATTAAATATATAGATATATATTTAATCTAAAAATAGATGTTGGCCGATTCTTAGACCTACTCTAAATGCTTACAAAATTTCATGAGAATCTGCCGTTTCAGAGGAGTATGGGAACGAACATGGTGACACAAGAAGTTTATATATTATATATATATAATAAATTAAATTAAGTAATGACTTACTCAAACACTTCTCACACTGGCAAAGAAAATAGTAATTTTTTAACAACTCTATCTGACGATCAAATGGTGTCCTCATCAGATCTATATAAGATATTCTGATCTGAAAAATATAGTAAAGAAATGTAAGTATTATCAAAAGGATTTTTGAGTTATAAATTATCTTAAAAAAAGATAATATAAATTTACCTGTCTCCAATTAAACTTAGGCATATCTACAAGAGCCCTAATAATGATTCTTCGTCCGTTGAATGTGGCCACTGCATTGGGATAACAGCTGTGGTCTAATATGGATGCCGCTATGTAAACACCTGTTCCAATAGAGTTCATATCTACATCTAATATTGTGAAGCTGTTTATTACCATCTGTAACATAACAATGTAATATGTTAATAGTAGAATGCAAGTTCAAAAAGTACAATCATACGTAATTGTGTTGACTGTAGAATGTGTTCTGTGAAATTTGTTTATCTACAATTTTTTGGTCAACACATACTCCCGATTTCCTCATTTCACATTTCTTTTAAATGTGAATAAAATATATGAAAACCACTTACTCTGCCATACATCCCCATAAGATCCACTGTGTTTGTTAATGAAATGTCATGCAAAAATTCATACAGCACTCCACAAAGTGATGTGAAATGATCCATACGTTTCTCGTCTTTTTTCAAATCGGAATAATCTGTAATAAATATAACACTGAGCAGACCATTTTATAAGCCTCAGAATCTTATATTAATGACCGAGATATTCTCTATCTATAATATACAAATATGTTATGATCATCAAAACAACTAACTTACGTGACATAAGGTCCTTCCACATTCTAAATGATGTGCGTGTATAAAATACTTTATATGAGTCACCGTCTCCACGTTTTAATCGATTTATAATTTTCATCAGCATTCTAGCTGCATCAGGTATTATTCTAGGAGCCACTTTTTTTAAATTAGCACATTCCCACTGGAATATAACCAATAATATTCAGAGGATTCAATCAACATATTTGGGGCAATTTATGAAAATAGTTTTTGTTAATTAACTGTTAGCAGCGTGGTCAATATATGTCTTATCAACACAACAAAAAGGTAATAATGCTGAGATAGAATGTCTAAATTACAGCTAACCTCAATAGATTCTTATTGCCTAATTTACATTTGTTTATACAGTGACGAACATCAATAAAATAATAAGAATATATTATTTCACTTTTGCTATTAATAAATTAAAAAACAAATACCTTGTGATCATCCCATGCTTCTCTTTGGCAACTTTTCCCACAATAATGTACAAACTGGCAACCTGAACATTTTCGAACTTTGCACCTGTAGAATAACAAAAAAGAAGTAATAGTTCTAGTCTCCAATTGTCAGGGCAAGTCAATATCGTATTATATAATTTGTTTGGAGTTCTGTTTCCACTATGCTCTCATTTTTTTAAATTACCAAAAACTGCAGGTAGTTCAAAAATACTTAAGTTGAACTTAAAATCCTGTGGACATTTAATATCTTGTGATTTAAATATTACATATATAATAAAATTATTTATCATCCTATAGTAAAAAGTAACTGAAAAATAAAATATTCACCAAAATTACTTACTTTTTGAGACAATGGTCACATCTATTTCCATTTTCTTTTGAGGAAAGTGTGTAAGCAAAGGGTTCTTCTGCTAAAATCAAGTCTCCAGCTTTAACTGGACTATCAGTGTTTTTAAATGTGTTTATTGTTTGTTGTATCATTATTTATTACTTTATAATGAAGCAGGACAAAAAAATGGAAAATAATAAAATAAAGTTACCCACTACTTCCACTTCTCGGAATGTTACTAAAAGTTAAAAACCTCCTACGATAATTTGTGTCGCTACCTGCGGTTCTAAAATTAGTTTAACGTTATATTATCTTCTATTATTTTTAGAATGTACGTAACTGCATACGTAAGTATTTGAAATACAAAAATAAACAAACTCTAATATAACTTTTACAATTTCAAGTTGCCATTTAAATTTTGGACTTAGACAACTGACAATAGACCAAAATTCGCATGTCGCTATTCGCGGCACAGTATAGAATATTGTTATTAACATTTAAATTTGTTTCGTTGCACTCTCGCACAATAATTAGGTAATAATCTTAGCTCTTTAAAAAATCCCATGCATAAAAAAGTGTGTAAAACATAAAAATGTACTCAAACGTTAAATGACAAAGAAATAAATACATATATTTTGGATACATTTGTTTTCAACTATTTTATTTCGTTTAAATGAAACTTGTAGTTTGTAATTATAAACGACTACCGTACCGGTTTATATCGTAAACAAAAAATGCAGATTATTGATGTATATTGTACTATAAATATGGTATCTGTGGGTGAGATAGTCTGTGACTATCCCCCTGCCTACACTGATGGAGAGTGAATTCTCTAATGTCCTAACTATTATTGACTGTCAATTGTCAATAATAGTTAAACCCAAAACATAACCTCTTATTTTTGTATAAATAATTATATTTATTGCTAACGTACATACTTTTATAATATTATTCTTTAAAATGTCATTAGTACTAACAAAGGCTGCTCTAGCCTTGAAAAATGCTGATACTAACTTCAAAGTTGTTAAGTTTGAAGCGCATAAACCTAAAAAAAGGAAAACTTTATCTGATGAAAATGAAATAGATACACTGACCTCAGATCCGAAACAAAAAGAAATAGATCTTAAAAAAATTCGCCATGAAATTGTAAAATTTGGTATGTCTGGATTCGATCCTTCAAAGAAAAAAGAAGCAAAAATAGCCTTAGCTGTAAGTTTAGGTAAGGCGAAATTGATTTATTTCAACTTTATTTATGAGATTTATTCATTATCAAAAGGTTTTCCGTTTCGTAAAACATACTTAATTTTTGCATTTTATGCACAACATTTATTAAACTTGTATAAGTAGAGAGGTAAAACTATTTTTATTTTAGTTTTGTTATAATATTTATTAATTATTGAGTTAATTGGATTAAATAGTTGCCTAATTAAAATACAACTAACTTTATTTTATGGTCAAGACTTGATTTTAGTTTTTATTTATATTTATGAAAACAGGTGCAAAACCACCAAAACGAGCCTATTTAAATTACAAAGAACTAATGGCTAAACGGAAACAAGAAAAAATCAAGGCAAATGAGGAACAGCAACTTATGAGATCCAAAAGTATCCTTCAAACTGTTGGCCAAAAGAAGAAAAAGGGATCAAAGAATGATGTCGGACACTTGCTGAGCAGCTATGGAAAGGTATCAAAAACATGTTTTTGGTTTTCACATGTATAAAATAAAATAAATTCTTTAACAGATATAAATTTAGTTAGGTAAGTCTGGTATCCCAAAATAAGTTTGATAGTGCCATATGTTGAAGAGTCAAGTTATATATATCCCTTTCATCTTTTCAAGAAGCTTTCTTAGTAACTACTAAGAAAGCTTCTTGAAACACTACTTGAAACATATATATATATATATATATATATATATATATATATATATAATAGTCTTTTAATTTACGAATAGAAACTGTCTGTAAGTTGTATGCTGAGCTCCAAAAAGAAAAAAAAAAGGAAATATTAAGGCTATATTTTATTTTCATAAACATTAAAAAGAATACAATAACATGTTTTAATATATTTATTCTTTTTGATAGGTCCAGAAAAAAGACCTGAAAAAAGATAACAAAACTAAAGGCAACCAGAAAAAGAAGAAGACTAAAAAATTAATTTAATGAAAGAAATAAAAATCATTTAATAAAAGCAGTTTTTTATTACCAAAGCTACACCCATCATTCGAAGAGAAATTACTCTTCTTTTTTTGTTATCTATACTAATAATAAGACAGTAAAAATCGAAAATCTGTACATTAAATATTTTTCCAAAAAACTGAAAGGAGGCAATTCAGAAATCAAAGTCATAGAAATCAAAAAAACAATTTTTGGAATTCTTGTCTGTCTGTCTGTCTGGTACGTTATAACTTCAGAACTACTGAACGAATTTGAACGCGGTTGGATTTCACAGTTGGATTACATAAGATTGGGAGCGTTGTCAAAAGTTTATTTTGTCAAAATCGGTTAAGAGAAAAAGAAGTTATGGTCAATTGAAAATTTACTTTAACCACTGCTTCAAAATTTTTAAACACTTATATTGATTGATTAGTTATATATTGTTAAATATGTTCTAATTTAAGTTAATCTTAATATTGAAACTTATGAGAGGTAACAAAAATAACAAATAACGCAGTGCGCGCGGGCGCGGTTGAAGTGTTGAAAAATGTGCTCGATAGATGGCGTTGATAAAATTCGTCATCAACCTAGATTTATTTTATTTTTTTATTTCTTAAACCTATACAGCTTATCAAAAACAGTTTACACAATAAAAATAGATTAAAAATAAAGCCAAAATAAGGTTAGAATATAGAACCGGAGATAGAATCTAAGAACAGAAAAAAATAAGTAAAAATATATATACATGAACAAGTGGAACTATGTGAAGTACGAACATTTTAGTGTATCTGTGTGTATCAGTGTGTGCAATGGTGTTGCTGTGTGAGTGAGTGTGCGAGGTTGAGTCTTAGTTTTTTTTAAAGAACTTCTACTTAGGCCAAATATATCCATCGCGGTATTAAGATGCTCCATTTTGTAATGACTACCATGCAGTTCAAACTTTCATTCACGTTTTACCCTATGATTATTTTGAGTGAACACTACCTATACAAACAAGTAAAAGGAAACGAGTGAAGAGACGTTTATCGTTTGTCCGCATCCATTTTTCCACCTACATCCTTAACGTTAATGAGGTTTACCTTTTATTATTTGGTCAAGCTAATAAGTAATAACCTCACAAGTACGTATTTCGTACTCATAACTTCGTAAGAATTTTCTTTCAACTCATAACATACTTTCAGCTCATTTACATAAGAAGATGACTATCAGAATATAAAATTTGTCAGAATATTAATTGCCTGTACGTTAATTTGAAAGTTTATAATAAAAACGTAACAAGGTTGAAGGCCTTTTTTTTAAAATAAACGCCTTTTAAAACTTATCAGCAAATTTGTTGTTTTCATAATAATGACGTCTTTAAATGAATGGAAGTTTAAAGGAGGGGTTCAAAAAACTTCGTAAAGATGGTGACTATAAGACTTAAGCTTTTTCATAATTATTATAAAATTGACTTAATGTGATTATTAATGACCTGGCGTAAGAATATATAAAATTGTTTTCACATGGGGACAACAATTTTTTCCATGGGGAGTGTTCGGATGAATACCTGCAGCTGAATTTCATCTTCGGACATCTAGGCAGAATACGAAATTCCACCCATATCACTTTGATGTCTGTCGATCCACCTCTGCGCGTTTTGTGAGACATTTCTTACCACGCACCACCTCTTACCACCGAACCATTACCACTTAGGGTCCTTCAAGAAAAAAAGCGTTCCAATCCCTAAAAGGCCGGCAACGCACTCACGATCTCCCAATCACGTGAGTGTCTATGGGCGGCGACGTCACCTTTATGATGGGCCTCCTGCTCGTTTGCCCCCTCTTCTATAAAAAAAAACTGTATTCGGATTACCTTATTAATACTTTTAGAAAAAAACTCAATAGAGATGAATAAGAGCTTGGGTATATTAAAATTTGATTGGGGTGCAAGTGCACAGGCGCTTATTAAAGAATTAAGAAGGCGCCTGGTAGTCAGTACCGGTGATCGAAGAGCTGGTGCTTTCCTTGCTCAGCGTATAATCATCACGATACAACTAGCATTGTGGGTACTCTGCCACACGGACCAAACTTCTTAAATTTGTTTTAGTTTTGTGTTTTGTTTTATTTTAAGTTATATTTTAAGTTAGGTTAATATTAAGAATGTTTATGTTAAATATGATTAATTTCAAGGTGATGTCTAACGTGTGAGTAATTGAATGCTAATTATGACACCAATAATTAATAAATTACATTTGTCATACTTGTGCAATTAATTTTCTAATTTATAATTGAATTAATAATTAATTAAAGGGTTATCGATTAGTGAGAATTAACCCTTTCATTACGGGGCAATAAATAAGCCTGCATTTGGCGTGATGGTATCATTTGCAATTCACACTTTGGTGCGAGCAGTATATCATTAAGTTTTATTTAAAATGGATCTTCACCTACATTTGACAGTCGCCTCTCGTGCTTTAGACCGCAAATGGGGTGTACCAATTGATTTGGACACCGATACGAACATGAAAACGTGTCTCCCAGCCGAAGTTGATCTGCCCACGACCACTTTCTCCTCTGAAGAATACTTACGATCCGTGCGCAGAAAAAGCAAACCGAAACGGAGAGATTCCTTCGGTGATATATCTTTATCGAAAATGCGTTCTACGAGCGATTTGGGTTTTTCGGAAAGTGACATTAGCTTCGAAGATAACCGTTACAGTTTGACGTTTCACGAAATTAGTGACAGTTTAAATTCAATAGACAAGTGGCAACGAATTTGTAACGACAAAATGGCCGAGAAGAGGGGTTTAAATTTGAAGCGATTGAAGAGTATTGTGAAAAGGCTTAAGACGCAAATGCTACCTTTAAAACGCGACAATTAACTCATTATTACCACGTGTGATTATTTTTAAGCTTAGTACACTAAAGTGTTATAGTATCAGTTTTAAGTATTGTTCCATTAGTAATAAGCGTATTTTATGAAAACTAAGTATAAAATACTTGGTTTGTGTTGTTATATTAATAAAAGGATATATAAATATATTTACGTATTTTCATATTAAAAAGCCAAAAGTTTTCTTATATATTTGTATATTTTAAAATAGTACATTATTATTTACATCGCATTAATATTATGCAGGCAAGTATTGTTTTACAATAAATAATTAAAATAAAATAAACTACGATTTATAATTTAAACATACGGTTCAAAATACTTGATAGCGGTCGTCATAGGTTTTTCGTTGATTTTGTTCGTTGCGATGGGGTTCCTAACGCGCATTTTGACATCCTTAGGTTTCAGCACACTTTTGTGGTTGGCACTCGGCGGCCTGATGCCAAGTAATGTCTTGCTGGGCGAAAAGATAGACTTGGAACTGAGACCAGACGTCTCCAAGAAAAAGTCGAAAGCTCCCTTAGATTTGTTTACAGCCTCAGGATTGGTCAAAATCATTCTCGGCTCACATTTAACCGTGTTATACGAGCCACTGTTGCTACCCGAGGAGTTGCTCGATTCGATGTCAGAGTTTCTCACAGATTCAGTCTCTAAGTTGTCTATATTGGATAGGAGATCAGGTTTGTTCGAAAGCTTTCCGTTTTTTGAATGCGGTTTCCCGTTGCTGTCGTGAATACCACGTTTTTCCTTCTCACGGTTGCATTCGTTTTCCACCTCGGGCACGCAGATGTGATGTTCTGTGACGACGTCAGACGCAGAGCCGTCGCTGCTTCCAGAGCTTATGCGGTATTCTTCAGCGGCCACGCTCCCGAGGTCCTCGTCTATTTTGAACTCCTCAAAGTTCTGAGACAAATCAAACTTGTCGATTTCGTCAAAATATTCAGCCTTGTGCTGCTCGGCATGAGCCGTTTGAATTGTTTCTGACGCGTGATTGTATCGATTGTCCAGTTCGGTAAGGCATATCCGTTTGCCATTGGTTTGACCACCTTTGTTTATTTCGGAGAGTATCGAGGAGACAGAGTTGCCCATCTGAATCGATCCGCGAGTGTCGACTGTTGGTTGCAGGGCGTGTATGCTGAACGAAGCCAAGTAGCTGTTTGTCGGGAAGCAGTCGTCATTGGGCTTCTCATCCTCATCGGGAATGATGATTTCGGTGACTTGGGGCAGCTTCGGTATGTCCTTGTCGCTGATTTTGTTTTGTATCCTCGGCAGCGACACCACTTTGGCGACACTCCTCTGAACGGAATGCGGGTACTGCTCGTTGTGTATTTCAATAGTCGGCTGCGTGAGAAGTAACTCCCTCTTCCCGTTATTGACTACTGGAACATTTATCTCGGAAATGGAGCAGTAGTCGGGTTCGACGCTCTTAGATGTCAGCGCGCTGCTCACGTTTCTCTTAACATCTGCAACCCGTTGATTGGCCGCAACGGCTTCAGAGTCGAATGATTCAGTCAGTGTTTTCACACCATTTTCAGCTTTCCATTTCGCCGACAGGTTCTTCGGCTTAGGCGGCAGGGCGGGAGGAGTCCGTGGCACTTTTCTCTTGTTAAATATCTTCATAGATCCGAACGAATCTAATTTCGGTTCTTTGTTGTTGTGAATGTTGCTCTCAATATTTGCTGCGATATTTTTCACGATTGAACCCCGTATTTTTGGTATTATTGACTTCTTATCGGCGTACGGTTCGGGCGATAGAGACTTTGAATCTGATGATTTCGTTACTATAATTGGTTCGTATTCATTACTGTAAATGCTTTGAATCTCATACTGGAACCCTTGCGCAGTATTCGGCACCTCGTAACTGTGCTCGGATGCTGTCTCCAAGCTGAATTTAACAATCTTATTAGATCGCCTATCTGATCTGGGCAACGTGTGGTTACCAATGGGTCTTATTTTATCGTCGTATGATATACTATTCAATGTAGAGAATTGGACACGTTTTGTGGTTGCTTTCGGACTTGGTGATGGGGTTTCACTAGATTTTGAATTATCGTTGCTACTATCGTCTAATGAATTTTGGAGTAGAATCTGATTAACACATTCGAGTACTGGGTTATTCTTATAGATTTCATGCGGCGGCGTGTCGTCCGCATCGCTGGTACTGGCGTACCAATTTTCATTTATTTCCCTCGGGTTTTCAGCTTTATTCATATGTGACTCGACGTTGTGATTTATATTGTCAAGCAGCGCATTAAATTTGTCATTACTAACTATATTATTGCAGAGAACTTCATTTTTTGCCGATATTATTTCTGCGTGTATAATACCACTATTCAGGCCTTGTATCAAAGCATCATCTGCTGTTTTAGCATTTGTGTTTAAAATTCTAGGATCCAAACAATCCATGTCCTGTTCCTGATCGCTTACATTACAATACCAAGGCTTTTCAACCACTTCTTCACTGAGAACGTTATTGAGGAATATTTGTCTATTAGCCTTTATCTCATCTGACGCTTGGCGCTTGATCCCGTGCAGCCTCTCGATTTTGGTTGAATAAGTTTTTTCCGAATCACTAAATGTACTCTCCTGTTCTTTTTTAGCCGCTTCACCGATAAGCTGGTCGATTTTGAGCGAAGCTTTTCGTATGTCGTCGGCTATTTGATTGGCTGTGATGTCATCCTCGCGATTTACTTGATAACTCATACCGAAGCAATCGTCCGCACTGCTACTATTGTTTTGATTGTTGTAAGTATTTTTTATATTATCTTGTTTCCCCTTCCGACTTGAATATTTTCTCGACCTGCGGAATACATCTCGTCGCACAAAAGCCTGTTTGTTCTTAATAAATGTTCCTTTACTTCCAACACTCGTCGTGTTGCCTTCTTCGCTGGAACTTGTGTTGCAATAGACTTCATTCTTGGGCAGTTGAAAACTCTTACTTAACCTAGTGTTCTTTTGGAAAACCGGTGGTGATTTTCGTTCACGATAACTATTACTCCTTACAAATGTATTTGGATATCTTGAATCCGTGCTTTCTAAGCTTTGGAATTCAGGATCAGTTTCAATGTTTGTCTGTTCGCTTGTGAACCCTAACAGTTGTTGACAATTACTGCAGTAGGATTTGCGTGCTTTCAGTTTAAGTATTTCCTCCTGCTGTGATTTGATTATTTTATCCTTTTGTTGGAGCGACACGTGAATTTGTTTCTGTTCTCGTGTTAGGCGTGACTCCAGCAGGACTAGTGAGCGTAGCACCAGAGCAAGTTGGTCTTGTCTGATTCTCCTTTCCTGTACTGCTTGTTTTTCTTGAGCCACCAACGCTTGTCCTGCTTCAACGAGCTGATGCCGTTGTTTGAGAACAGACTCCGATTGTTGCTGCAGTGCACTTTTCACGGCGTCCAGCTCCCGCCGCAACTCCATCGCTTCAGAACTGCTATCCATCTGAAACGTGAAACATATTATTATTATACGTTACGCTTGGAAATGTCTACACAATCGAAAAGGCTTTTCGTTCTTAGATTTGAACAGACTTACAAAGACAGAAATATCTTGTACAAAATACACGTTATGATCAAAATCGTGATAAATGTTGCGAGAACCAATTCTCCGCTTTGATTGTGCTGTGCTGTTTGTCAAATGAAAGGTTGTTATTGTTTACGATCAAAGTCCAGGTACGATATGGAGGTCATACGAATACGGGCCATCGTGTTATCGAAAGCGGAATTGCCTCGTTGCGTATTTTGCGACCAACCGTTACACCCGGCTCCGGCTCATCGGGCCATCAAATTTGCGTGTCATTTGATATTTCGTTAATTCATTTAAGCTATTAATTAAAAGACAACTTATGTGATGTACATATTTAATTGTTTAATAGGTTATTTCAACTAATTTCTTTGTAAAGTATATATAATTGTTATATTGACAAGGGAATCGTTTTAATACGCGTGAGTAAGCGTACAATAGTGAACTTTGCATTGTTTGTGTACGTAAGCGAAAAACTTATGTAATTTTTCAAACATTTAACCTTTATATTGTGAGTGTTGCTTTTTTGTTTATTATAATTTCATTTGATGTAACAAATATACTTTATAACCGATAAGAAAACTAGATGAACACTTATCTATACATGGTATAGTAATAAAATAATATAATTCCTTAATATATGCTTAATCTATGCACTTACTTCGTTTGTGTAAATATTAATAGAACACATATCCAAAATAATTGAAACTAATTACTAGGAAAAACTACTAACGTTAATTGGTATATCATCTATGAGTTAATGAGTTTAACAGAAAAAGAGATTGTTTTAATAAATTCTCATACCGATTGTTTGTCGTGAGCGTAAAGAAATCATCACGAAACGAAAAAGAAAGTGATCTCCATATTGGGACTGAACTTTCCATGCCATACGATGTATTAACGATATTTATAATTTGGTAATGTTAAAAAAAATATACACCAAAATTATTCCGCCCAACGTGGGGCTCGAACCCACGACCCTGAGATTAAGAGTCTCATGCTCTACCGACTGAGCTAGCCGGGCTTATGCTTTCAGCACAAAAATAGCAAACACTTATTCTCTATAAGCATGTATAAATATTTATTTTCGGATTTCAACCAGTTGTATTCTCAGGAGTAGCAAATATTTTTCAAAAGGCAAATTTAACTCGTAATAAAGACGAAACACGACATCTTTTGTGTTGAACATTTTGTATAAGAATAAATAGACTAGTTCTTTGAAGTGTCGTAATGAAATTACTATTCCCAATTTCAATTACTCAGGAATGTTGAACGATGACTTTCCTGATGGAACTATGAATATTCAGGCATTACGATATCACAGAACCCGTTTGCACACCGGTAATTTGTGCCTCGGTACAAATACTAACATCACCCTCGATTGTCTATACCAAAATAATTTAAACAAAATTCAATTGGTTTTGACGTAAAATAATTCTTTCACATCCTGATCTGTATATAATGAAATTCCTTTGATTATGTGTTAAGTATTCACCATTTATTTATATCTTATCCACATATAATCGTATCAGCGAATACTTCAATAATTTTCTATCAGCTTCGCGGGTTTCAAAACTAAATGACCTGAACATCACAACAAACTCAGCAAGGCCAAGATATGACCACCCGGTCTCAAGTAGCATTCTTTGCTACTACAGATAGCATGTTAAGGTAGCATTTTTATCACTATCTCCCTGCACCAGACGACTGTAGTCCGGCATTATCGTGTACAGTCTTGCGAAAGAAAAATCCCAGTAAACAGGGTCATTCATAGCCATCCACGGACATACGCATTCCACAACCGGCCGTGAAAGCCATTTGAAGGTTGTTTCTTTAGCCGGGAATTCTAAAGGGATCTTGGTTTGTGGGTTATGTGACCGATGCTAAAAGTAAACCCGCTATGAATGAGAAAGTTAGTGTTTACATGTTGCCTAGATATTTCAAGTGTATATTCTTTTTGGCCGAAGCTTTAAGCACAGATTTTTCTACACATAACAAACATATAGTGTAAACTCCATGTAACGTCACTCGATGAAACTACAAACTGCCTAAAGCGTCGAAATCAATCGGCTTAAGTTGGTTTAGCTTGTATTCTATACAACGATTTTTCATCCATTGATTTATCGACAACTCTCTATAACGCCATAAAATGCACAGTCCCTTCAGTGTCGTCATATAGAGTTTACACTGTATTATTCCACTGTCAAAAATCACAAGTTAAGACAATTATAAATTTGCGTGACGCGAAACAGAGCTTTCCTGACGGAGACTATTTCGTCAACGTACCTCCAGAAATTAATATAATAAAACCGATAAAGTTTTTTAACACACAACTCAATACATATGAAATCTTATTTTTGAATGGAATTTTCTGACCGGAAAATAAACTTTATATAATTCGTATAGAATTTTTTTTTTCAATATATTAATTAGGATTTGACATGACGTGGTAAACTTGATTTCTCAAATCAGCTGATGAGCGAAAGTAGGTTTAATGTTCGATTATAACCTTAGAATATGGCCTTACATGCAGGAGTCATCGACGGTCAAGGTTTTGCGGACCGGATGGAACCTTCATACTCGAGATTCTATTAATATTTTAGGCAGAGCTTTCAAAAAAAAAAGCATTGAACACCGGGTCTGTTTTGACTTAATAAATACCCCGTATAAAAATTTGGTACAAACTAACACTACTCACCTCATATAGGTATAAAAAATACCCAACTAGTTATAACTTTTCGTTGAGTTTTTTTAATTATTTAAAAATAACATTAATTAACATTCAAACGTGTTTCGATAACCAATACCATAGACAAAATGTATGACGTAGATGCCAACATTTATGGCGTGACATATCTAAAAAGAGCGTTCCCAACTTAAATAAACGCGCTTAATCCAAAGACAAAATAAATATTCTGTGGTTGTGAGCCTTTCCGACTTTGACATTGCGTAAGGATATTTGCGAATAAGGTTTTATTGACGAACATGATATTGATAGACAATCATAAAAAAAATCTTCGCTAGTTAATTGCAATTATGCAACTTTTTGTTAAGAAAAAAGTATTTGGAGTTACTTGATTTAATTATCAAAGCCTGTCCGATGTATTGTTCAGAGGGCAAATGTTAGTGGGACGATGAAAGTAAAATGAGAATGTTAGCGATAATATATGATTTTATAAGTGTAAACCTTCTATAAGTCACTTTTATTGATCAGAATCTAAAATTCCATCATTTGACAGCCGCTTTCTACACGAAATTTAACATGACGTTGACGGATTTTTGTTTGTAGCACCACAGACAATACTCATAGAAACAATGACGTGACTCTGACGCGTGATATGTGACGGCTCTTCTGTCTTTCAAACGTCAAAAAAATTTACAACAAACAATAACATTTACATCAAATTTCCAAATCAAGGACGTAGATAGAACGAGAAGAACTGGCAGGAAACACTTCGCCACTCCTTTAAATTGCTTAGCATGTTCTACAGTACGGGTTTAAAGAGCATTAAGAGTTTTAAAAGTATATATAAAAAACATGAGCACAGTCAAAAGAAGCCTCGCAGTCGTCTCTATAAAATTACAATAGCTAAGTTGGCGATGCCATACAAACATCCCGATGCGAAAGAAAATGTTTGCAACATCCAATGCAAAAAAAAAACACGAATACCATACACGGTAAAACAACTTACGATATCTATTGTGTCATAAACCATCCAGGTCAACAAGCGAAATCGTTCGAGTATTGCTTATTGAGTCCTTATTAATCAGGAGAATAATGACATTACCATATGACATTCAACGTTTTAAAGTAAACAAACTGTGTTAATAATGATTAAAATTAAATATGAAAATCAGTGTGAAAATTAAGTTAGTTGGCACACACCCACGGTCCATTGAACCATGCAATATATTTGTATACATTATATGTCAACATAGTTTTTCTTTATATATATTTATCTAGTTAATTTGGCTCTACCTTATCTTAATATATGCTTAATATAAACCTTTATCAGGTCTATAAGTTTGCCCAATCAAATTGTTTTCTTTCAGTTAGTACACTTACGAGCTGAAAGAAATCGAGAATGACATTGCTCTATATGAATGGTAAATGAAAAGTCACTTTCACGATAATTCGTGTATATCGATTGTGGAAAGTAATATCGACCTGATTCTATTCAGATTAACGACAATTCGTTAAATTTCACAAACGAAAATCACGCACTGCAAATGTGATACATCATTTGTATTATTGTTACTTTAAAAGGAAGTCATTTAGCCGATTAATGTAACTCATAAAGGCCGATTACGTAAAAGTAACATCAATCTTGAGCGACATATAACAATGTAACCCCGCCGCGACAATTGTGATAAAAGGCAGAATTCGTGAAAAATGATATTAGTCTTTATCGTATATGGTAACATTTTTGTAGCGACATCTATGACCTGCAGCTGCAAACAATACGACGACGACATCGTTTTTTGTTTTTATAGAAGAGCAGGAGATCCACCATAAAGGTGAAGTCGCCGCCCATAGACACTTATGCGGCTGGGAGCTCGTGAGTGCGTTGCCGGATTAGGGGAAGAGGACGGGGGAGGGGAACAGCATGGTACTCCCATTCAAAAATCGTTGACGACTACAAAATCTGAAAAAGTTTTCTCGCCCGCTAAGCATATATTTCTACCGATAAGAATACGATCTTTTATTTATAAGCGTGTGTTTTTAATACAAATGCTTTAGGAAGCCATAGATGGTAGACTTGGAAAACACGACGCAAAACTTAACACTGTTGTTACCAAGTATCGATCAGTATATAAATAACGATGGTTAGGGCCATTACGAAATTTGATACCCGTTAACAAAAACTAAAGCTTAGGCACGTGCGCGCAACTCACCGTTACACCTACTTTTTATTTAAAAGTATGGGTATTTTTAAATAACATACAAGTGTTTGTTATTTATAATTCTAGATATAAATTAGCATATTTTTCCAGTTTTACTTAATTTAATGTATGTTGTGTTTTGTTTTCGTGTACTTCGCTCCCTTTGCACCAGCCAAATTGTATTTGAAAGAAAGAAAGAAAGAAAGCAAATATGTTTATTTGAACACACACACCATCACAATAAATTATAAGTACAAAAATAAAATTAACTAAAAATAAACACATTGTATTGTTGCAAGTGCCGCGGGCGTGCGCCAAATGGGGTGCTGCTCAGGATTTGTGTGGAATATAGTATTCCACACCACTGATTTTCAGCAGCCCCCAGTTGTCGCAAATTTAAGTGTACAAAATTTAAATGGAAACATAAAGTAATAATAAAAGGAATAAAAGGAAGGGAGACAGTAAAAATAGTGGGATTAATGCGGTTAAACAGGAGAGTTATATGTAGTAACATCTATTAACGTCATTTACTTCTACTGTTTAAGTGCAATACAGTGTAAATAAATAAAATATTATTATAATAAGACTTTAAAGTTTTAAGTACACGGTACGTTTATATTTACATAGTTATATAGGTAAATTCTGATATTATAGAATATAGATAGCTAATAAGAGCAGATACAGCGCAATGATTCCTAATGCTAAAGATTAGAATAACGTTTCGTAAAAAGTAGCTATGTAATTATAAGAAACACTAACCGTAAGAAACGGTAATAACTGATTTCTATGAAATTTGGTTTATTATCTCACTATATTATCGCGATTAAAGGTTTTGTAATAGGGGGCCAAAGTTTGAACAAAAATTTCACCAGAACTCTTATAAAAACTGCGTCTCTTGGGGCTAATCTTTCAGAATTTCATTCCAATATTACAAATATAAATAATATTAAGGTTTTATTGTCTTAGCATATGCTTTATGCATGTGGGTTAAAAACGTTTCTTTAATATATGCGTATTGGAAAGTTTACAATTTGAATATAAAGGCCGGGGACTGGTAAGATGAAATATAGTGAAATACATTGCACACAATTGTGACGGATAATTTAGTAGAACAAACATAAATATAAATATATTAGTACGTACACAATAATAGTACAAAGTGCTAACCGCCGCAAATGGACACCTGAAACGCCAGGATGTTCACAAGTGAGTTGCCGGCCCTTGAGGGCGAGTAACACTATTTTCTTGAAGTCGTAGCGGTTAAATTTATTTAATTTTTGTCCACATGATCGTATCACCGATCATTTGACTTGACTTTTTCATGGCTTATGCTACGATTCCTGAGAATATTATATGTATACCCACAACAAACTCAGCTGTTTATAACTTTATATAGATGAAGTATTTGAAATATTCTTGGGTTCTACTCTGCAGACTACTCTTTACATAAATTACGCATAGCAACGGATTATTTTTTTTGCTATATGAATATATTGACGCATGGCTGGTTATGTGCGAAGTCAATGAATCAGAAACAGTTCATCGATAGACGACAGGTGACTTTCACGAGAAATTTAATTGTTTATTCATTCGATTAGCACTAGAACACTTAAATAAAATAGACTAGATTAAAATAACAATATTGATCTGTTGTCAGATTTTCCGAATATAGGAAAAGCATTTCCCTAGCTTTGCTATGGATTATTTAATGACGACAAAGATGACCTGTTAGTTATTGCTGCATATCTGTAGATAGACAGCAGCAATTAACATGCCATCGATCATTCTTTGGATAAAGTGACATGAGGGATCTAGTGCATGACCAGATCTGGATGAGATCCCTGGCGAACAAAACAGTTGAGCAATACGGAATTATTGTTTCAACGTGCCATTTGCATATGTTCAGACGGCGTGGCTCGAAGATTGCGCGAATCGGTTTACGCTTCAAATATTCCATATAGCCCGGACTAACAACTATATCTATGGAATTATTTTTTGTCAAGAGAAGATATTTTATGGTCATAATAAATAAACACCAACCATTACATCATACTATAAATAATTTATTTTCAATACAAAATGTTTAATCTATGTGTAAGCCCTATTTTTGCTTGTATTTTTGGAAGTGTAATATTTCTTAACTTGCTGTTTGGATTCAATTTAAAATATGTACGAATTTGTAATAACACTTCGTCAATTGTAGGAAATTTTTGTACACGTGAGTGTGAGTGCAGTCCAAACAAAACAACACTTTTTATAAGTGTTTAAATGTATCCAACTGTATCCAACTTAATGTAGACAAGCATGGTTTACCAACATAAGGAAGCCACTATACAAAAATCTATACAAATATTTCATAACATAAATGAATGGTTAATTGTGAACGCTGAGAGCATGTCGCAATGAATTCTATCGATGTCAGCTTAATGATGTGTTTAACATCTCATTAACGATTTAAATAATTAGAAATTGCATGAACTACGTAACGATTTAAGACGTTACGTAAGATTAATCGATCATAATATTTTGATTACAATAATCACCTACATAGTTTACGATTTTATATAACTCTAACCTATTTTTCCTACATTGGAAAACAAACTTTTTTTTTAATTTCCGTACGTCAATAATATTCTTCTTACATCGAAGGCTACGAGGCTTCCAAAATGAACTGGCTTGAGATACACACAAACTCGGCTCGCATTTTTAAGCGTGATCACTTCTCTTTGATGTTTATCTCTGAATTTGATTTAACATGCATAGAGGTTCTTACAAACAAAATAATTCTTGATTAGTCCGTATACATATCAAAGTCAAAATATATTTATTAATTAAGGTACATAGGACCATTTTGAATCGTCTTAAATCTAAGTGATTCTACGCCTGTTTGTACGCGACCAAGCTGAGAAGACGCAATCAAGAAACTCGGCAGTACACTTTTTAAGGCAAGGTTAAACTGGAGCTTATTCATTCCCAAACTTTTTCGTCATCAAAATAATCAGACAACTTATTAGAAAAAGCATTTTAGCTATTTTAAATTTACTAACCGGCAAATTCAACAAATTGATTGGGATATCAGCAGTATGATTATCTAAATTATAGTTTAGATGAATAAAGCTTGAAGCAGAGTCTACATACTCAACACTTGAACGAAATTGATATATTTTTCGAACAGAAATCCAACAACCAAAAAGATACACTGATTAATAGCATTAACAAGTGGCAAAATGAGTATGGGCATGTCTGCGTACCCTTTACAGACTGTATGGAGTGTTTTATTGAGTTCTTGTAATAGGATCGACTGAGTAGTGCTTCCTAAAGAAACCTTACGCCGTCCGCACAATACGAACACGTGCAATACATCCATTCATATCTTTAAGCTTATATTTCACTTCTGATGCCGTGCGTTCGAATCCCGTTAAAAATACATTTGCAGTTTTGAATTAAGGTTTTTATTTTAATTTACACAGACGACCATGCCCAGTTAGAAAAAAACAGAAGTTTTCAGAAAAAATATTTGATTATTTTGACGATGGAAATGTATGTGAATAGAATTTGCTCCATTGTACTAATCACTTAAAACAACCCAGCTGAGTTTCCTGCCTGCTTCTTCTCAGCTTGGACGTTTAACAGTCGCAGTCATTTAGATTAAATACGATTCTAAATGGTCCTATGTATGTATATTTTAAATGATCGCTGACCTGGCAAACGTATTTATAATCAAATCAAAAAACAAAACGAAACAATTACTTTTTTAAGTTAACATCCCATTGTGTGTATAGGATACACACCATTTCATATGAATCGATCAAGCCGCTTCAAACACATTTTTTATATCCCAAAAGTCGAAATTTGTACAATGAAATATTATTTGAATAATGAGAAGTTGAAACAACTGGCAAGGTGATTAAACTATGAATACACAAACCGTCTTCACAAATACGTTTTTCCTACTCACATGTGGAACTAATTGTCTCCAACTAATGTATAGGGGCTGACGTTGAGGGACACGTGATAATGATAACGACTATACCAAGCATTATATATCACATATATAAGCTATACCTATGTAAACTCAACGTTACAATGCTTAGCGGAATTAAAAAAAAATGATTATATCATGGATACTGCTCGGAAAAAAATAGTTAAGGTCGTTTTTTTTTAACTAATTGATGTTAATCACTGCAGTAAGATAATTGTCAAATGAGCCCACTGTGTTTCATATGAGCTGAGAGCAGTGAACGCATGAGAAAATGTTAAAAAGTGGTTGTTAATAATCTTATTTAAAATTAATGCATAAAAAGAAGAAACATCATAAAGATGATGTAACTGTTTAGAAAAGAATCGTGCATTTGCGCACGCGCAGATCAAGGACAATCACGCGACGATCGCGTTAATCATCAAATCTCCTTGAGTTAATCATGGTGAGTTTAAGCGATGCTCTGTGAATGAGGTCATTGATTTTTATCTACACAAAATATAATTATCATCATTACAATATTTGGTCGACTTCGCTCGTATTATGTTCATCATAGAATTTAACTAGTATTATGAATGAGGATTTCGCGCACAGAGGTTAAGTTACTTAGCACAACGAGAGCTAACGATCTTTTTGGTTATTTTGATTAATAAAACAATAATTTATTCGTTTACTTAATAAATCTTGAGTATACACGTATGTATGTATATTTATGTCAGTGGTGTTGTGTTTTTTTCAACACACAGTGTAAAGGCCATTTAACGTCACTCGATTTAAAGACAAAATCTCTAAAGCGTCGAAATCAATTGGCTTTGGTTGGTTTACCTTATATTCCAAACATTTGTCTTTCCTCCATTTAACGACCTTACTCTATAACGCCATAAAATACACTGTCACTTCAGTGTCGTTATATAGAGATTAACGTTAAAATAACAAAAGGCTTGTATGTATAATCATAAATTATTTAGATTTTTCGAAGGTGATACACACGAAGGACAGATAACGTTGTTGATAAAACTATTAATAACAGATCTTAAGCAGTTATAATGCATTTGTGTGACATTAAATGATATATATTCGTGTTCTTTATAAGTTGGATGAAAATCACTTAACAATTGTGAAATCCTTGCCGAGAGAGAGAGAGAGAGATATATAGATATTAAAGAAAACAATAACTTTGTACATGTAGCTGACATTTATACGCTTATAACGCGTCAGGTAATTAAAAAAATGATTATACGTTCACTGGCAGTTCCTAAATCGTAGAGAGAGCTGAGAGACCTGCAACCATTACATCCTGCTCTAACGAATGCATCACAAATATTTCATATCGATAAAAATAATCTTAACTGCTGATGGGCACGGTGATAGAACAGCGCACATTAATCGAAGACCCGCAAACACGTGTGTGTTTTGCACAGCAACACAAATTTAAATATGACTAGTAGCTTTTGGTTGGTCTGCCATACCAAATCCATAGGGCCCAGAATATTTCTAACCAATAAGGTTGCTAATTTGACTCAAAAACTTGACAGCACAAGACGCTGTGACGTTTTTAATAAACATTTAATTCAATATTTAGACGCTGTGACGTTTTTAATAAACATAATCAAAATTTAATTCAATATTTATTACATAAATATTGAATTAATGTAACACTTTCAATGCTTTCTTTCCACTTCATAACATAAGTGTAATATAAAAAAACCGAATCAGTTAAAACAATTCACGGACTGCGATTGATTTGAAAGTAATACATTCGATAGTCATATAATGCAACATGACTTTGCTTTCAACAATTACCTATTGATCGGATAAGATTATATTTAGCTTTTACTTATTCATTTCATTTTATACTACCTATATAATATCTACAATTCGCGATAGCCATTACAGGGGTAGAGTATTATTTAAGTAATCGATATAACTCATACTCAAAAAATCATTATACAAGTAGGTCTTTATAAAGACACTTTCGATTCGTTAATTCTTACACTACCACCAGTTTGGAAGGCAGCTACCAACCGAGTAGAACCAAGTCGATAGCTGCTCTTTTAAAATAAACAATTAATACAAAATTATGTTACTCACAATTCAAATAACAAAGCATGGTAAGGCTACTCAAGAATTGAACTGTCCCGATGCTGAGCCAATTGCCGACACATTAAAGGGATCTTTGTCCTCTAAATATTCGTTAACGGATGGATTGATACATTAACCACAATATAGATGGATAGATATATAAGCTATTCATCTTCCAACTAGATTCATTCAACTGAAAAAACATTTCATTCCTATATAGTTTCTAATACAAACTATCAGATGTATTTCATTAAAAAAGATTCTAGAAACGGTTGCAATATCATCTATAAATATATATTTATAATAAACTAGCTGATCCCGACAAACGTCGTTTTGCCAACAAAAAAAAACTAAAAATAGATGTTGGCCGATTCTCAGTACTACTCTATATGGCCACAAAATTTCATGAGAATCGGTCAAGCCGTTTCGGAGGAGTAAGGGAACCAACATTGTGACACGAGAATTTTATATATATGATAATATAATCTTTAACATAAGTAGTTGTCAAATGATGTGTTGTCAATAGTAATTACTAAAATACCTTAATTAAAACTTCACCTTATTTTAAATTTCGAATTGATTCATATTATTTATTATTATTATATTTATCTGAATATCGCTAATAAATGCGCCTTGATTAATCTATATTTCCGTTTCCGTTGAGTTATTACTTCAAAATACTATTTAAAGTGTCACACTATTTCCGGATTACGATTACTTGATTCTGGTTAAATTTTAAATACAGAACGGGCGCACCACAGAGTACACATAAAGTGACAAAGGAGTTTTAAAGCGAGAGAAATTTAAACCGACTCATTTGTCATAAGCTGGCATGTGTTACATGCCCACATTAGATATAACCATAATTATAATTTGATATAAGTCCTTATTGTTTATTCCCCACAGACAATCCCCTACCACAAATTCTATCCTTTAAATACGTTATCCTTTCCACTCCACAGGCATTCCTGATCCAACTTCCAAAGACATACATTATAAATACTATTGAGAACAAACCAAATAAAGTGTTTTTGTAAAAACTCTCAAGTGTTGTCACTGCCCGTATCATTGTTATTTAATTAACACATGTCACAAGCAAAACAAATCGAATTTATTATGCGCGATTGAAACAATTTCTCTAATACAAATTTGCATATTAAAGATCAATGAATGATATTTGTCGTTGATCGTGAAAGTGCAAAACATCCAGCGATCGTCACGTACGATAATCGAGACAATGGCCTCGGCGTTGAATGAAAGCACGTATAACAAGGCGCGATTATCAGATACGTAATGATCATGATCGATTATACGTATCAGTCTATTGATGCTATATTTTTTATTATAAAAGCTTGAACGAACTTCATCTTAACTACTCCTGTATAAGGTTGAGGTTGACTAAGTCGACTCGTTCCCGACTTACATCGATGTCGTATATTGTGAACGTGTCATATACAAAGTACTCTAAAAAAACTACTGGTTGGAATAAAAAACTTTTTCAATGGTGGAAATATTTAATTAGTAAATACGAGAAATAATTAAAAAAAACACTTACTAAGAATTCAAGCACTGAACGAAATCAACCTTGGTGCGATTATAGATACATAATAAATAATTCAAAAGATAATGAATACTTTTAAGTGAAGATGAATTATCGAAGCATTATTATGAAGCAACTAAATTAAACAGACCTTGGGCTCGTTTGCGATTATCTATAGCAAATTAAAAGAGTAAAATTATGGAGCCTTGAATTAAAGAGCTTTTGAATTAAAAAAGCTACTTAATTAACAATTTATATATTATATTATAAATTCGTTTTAGTTTTGTGTTATTTTAAGTTATATTTCCAATAGGCACATTATTAATAATGTAGAAGAAGTATTGTGAATAACAAAAAAATATATTATATGTTATTTGATTAACTATCAGGTTCATATTGAATATACCCTCAGTGTGGTATTTAACGTATTTACATTTTAGATCAGACATTTAGAATCAGCCATTTTAAAGGATAACCCTGCAGGACAAGATATATTTGGGACTATTAAATCGATGCCTGCCTTTGTATTAATGTGATACTTTTTATATATGTTAACATTAACGATTGCACTCAACTCATACAAACATAATATTGACATAAAAATGAAAACTGCGAATTCTACTAACAAACAAATCATGCTTGTTTCAAATATTTGCTAATGCAAATTTGTTGTCACGTAATGTTTTCAATGTTCATTCATAATTATTTTCTGTCTACGTATTATATTTTCTTTAATAACAACCGGATGAAATCTTACTAAAGTCAACGGTTGTTACCGAACAGGCGCTCCCTGGTTCAAATTATGTGAATAACATTTGTTGGCTGCGAGTATATATGTATTTATTTTATGTATATATATAGATAGCTTACATTAGGGCTTATGTGAATGGTATTCCTATTCTGATATTATTATTATTTAAATAATTATTCAATGTACACCTGTGTACGCCACAGGAAAATTTTCATTTAACGATTGGTAAAATGTTTAACGACGAAGGATCTCAATTTAGTTGTATAAGATGACATAATAGATGTACTTCATGCTGCACCAACTGGAAACCAACAGGTGACATGCTTTCTCTTAAACCCGGAGCTGGCATTGATTTTATGAGGTATTTGCGCAATATATTCATCAAGGTAATTTTAAATATTATATAGAAACATTATAACCGTAATCGTCATTTAAATTGGGTTGCTATATGTAAAAAGAACGTATTTTTATTAAAACTGTCAGCAGAAATTAAACAGCTGTTCACAGATAGACCTAATGAATTAATTAAAATTTTATTAAGTAAGCAATTTGTCTCAAGTCTTTATAAATAATTGGGATTTCGCGGATTAAAACTGATGCATCGCGGTTCTATCAAAACATGAAATATACGCGAATACATCTTATGTAATTTGACCTCCTTTAACAGGATATCCGAGTACTTATTATAATTAATAGTATACGTTCATTTTGATATGTGAATAATTTGTCGGAAGTGTATGACATACAAAATTGTACGAAGACCCTACCAAACCTGACACCGTCTACACAAAACTTTACACGTATCAGATGGATTGTCTATGATGAGGGGAAATAAGGCAAAGGGATAACCTGATCGTTAATCTAACCCGTTGACATTTAATATAATAAATACATTCTTACCCTTTCCATAGGTGGTGGATGTGCAAGCGCATCCAGGTCAGTATAGATGCAAAGCGTAGACTTCCTCGACAGCGAATCGCTGGCGAGGCTGCTGGAACTCGACCCCGTTGAAAACTTCATCCTTCCAGTAATCAGGTGACATCCAGGTTCAGTACTGCGCTGTGTTGCCAGCACATCACACAAGTGACTGTGTACGACCCGGGTAAACGCAGCGTAAGTGACAACAGTCCCGATTCACTCAGAAACTCCAATGCCGCAAGCCTGTAACAAATATACTGTTATGGACAATATATACGAGCCAATACAGGATCAGCCGAGCTAGTACAGCAAAGTTAGGAAACCCATCTTACTGGTCAGACAAACAAAACCTTTACAGTCAAGTAGGTTCGTCAATAATTTCAAATTTAAAAAAGCATAAATGATGCGGACAATAATGAACAAATCAAATATGAATTTCAAGCTACTTAAACACTGTTAATTCATCGGTACACTTTCTATAACCTTATTTCTATATAAAGTTTCGTCAGTGTGAGATTTCATTTCACTTATCGAATGAAAGGTGTGAAGTATTTTGCGTCAGGGATATATCGATTAAGATAACACACATTAACGTTCAGATAGGCGGATCAAATACATTATGTTCAGATCGATACAATGATAACATGAAATTAATTCAATGCTTAATGAATCAAGGTTCAGAAATAAAGTCAAAAGTATCAAAAAAAAACCAACAGTCAAGACAGTACTGTGTTAGAGTGTTAAGAGATGTTTTCATATTGTCAACTAAATCGACGCTCTCATGTATGCAGGTCGTGCATCTCATTATATCTATCAATAAAAAATTGTAGCACGTACCACGAGTTTTCCAACAGTGGTACGTAAAGCCAGGTTCGAATTACAAACTGGATTTAAGACATTTAACCCACGGGTCCGCATGAGTCATTTAATCATGTCGCAACATAGTAATATCCTAAACCTTATCGTTTACGTAATAAGGAAGAATGTAGAGTTAGCGATCCGATAACAAAAACAGTTATGCAATTGATACGAAGCTGCTCCGTAACGATGGAACGATGACCGTATCATTTAACAGATGGGTTTACGTTGCATTAATTAACTGTTAGTACAAAAAAAATTGTACACAAACCGCATAAGTTTAATGACATGTACAAACAATTACTACGACGTCCTTGTACGAAACAATAAAGCATGAGAAACTGAGTTGCAACAATTAAAGCAACGAAGCCATAGAATTCACGTACGATTGTTAAGTGGGTCGGTAATGTACTTAAACATTTAATTCCATTGTGCGATTTGTTGCGCCGTTCAGATCAAAATCTTGTTATTACATTTACCTCTCATACTTATCCACCAAAATATAACCGATTGATACACTGTTTATATTAAACGGTTAACATCAATGCATATAACAAATAAAATCGGTCCAAGACGACCACCCTGTCAAAATTATAACACGTTACTGTCGTTTCCGTGCTGAACGCTCGCACCCAACTTTACATTCAGGAAAAAGAAAACACGCATAGCTATTGAATCTATAAGCAGGAGACGGAGGAAATGCGAAATGCGTAAACACATTGACCGAGTGTCCGGTTTTTTTTTTAAGTTACGTGAACAGGATGTTAATTAACTTTCATAACTTCTTATGAAGGATGCAAAAGATAACTGTTTCACACTTAATTATTTTTGTATTGTGCGAATCTCTGTTACGCTTGTTAAAAAAAAATTTGTTCGAGATCTGTTGAATAATGGTGTACAACTCTTATGGTCTTGGGAAACCATGATCTCAAGTTGTCTTTTGGCAATAGGGTTGAGTTGGTAATGTATGTAGAAACTTACAAGACGAGTTAAATTAAATGAGACACAAACGACCGTGGCAAAAAAAAATATTGCTGCAAAACACTCAAGTTACGTCTTCTTATGTGATCTTATGAAGTGTATTTATTTTAATGTGTGATACTCATAGTTAATGCAAGAATTTAGTAATATTTATACCATCTATAATTTACAAGTTGTAAAGTAATAATTTACATTCTGTGTTGTTCATCTTGAGGCAACTAGCGAAGCATGTCAAAGACCGAAGCCAATCGGTTGGAACAGCACGCAGCATAGATTTATGACGGCAAAACACGCGTTAACACTCAAATTTGTGATAAAATCATTCAAACTGTACTTTAAAAGCATGTGCAACCATATAACAAAGTTTTCTTTCGCACTTGGTAAAATTTGGTCACAATATTTTTAATTGGAGATAGTTAAAATAATTTTGCCGATAGCGTTTTATAGATTTCAAGCTCGATCACATTGCAACGTGAGCTAAGGTTCAGTCTGACCTATATGAAATCGAAATAGCTTATCGCTAACATAAAACCGATTTATCGAACGTGGTCATAAAACATAGTACTTTTAGACTTTAATATACCAAATAATAAAATTTTATATAACACATTTTGCACCTTTAGTCTTTAGTTATAGTAGTAGATCATCCAGACTACGCCTACAACTTCCGCCTACGTCATTTACATTAGCGATATACAATTTTTATTAAGGTGTACCGAAAGTGAATTAAAACAAACTTTAAATAACTAAAACTCACCATTAAACCAATAAAACTAACAGCTCCATTTGACTTAATCAGCCTCCTCACTATCATCTTATAAATCACTTCTTCGTAAGCATTTCTTGTCTACAATATAATTATTTATAATTCTAGATTTAAATAAGCATGTTTTTCGGTTTTTCTTATTTTAATGTATGTTGTGTTTTGTTTCTGTATTATTATTATTATTTTTTGTATACTTCGCACCCTTTGTACCTGTCTTATTATATTTTAAGTATTCTTTTATCGTGTGGGTTGTCTGGAAGAGATTAGCGATAAGGCCGCCCGTTGCTCTTATATGTCTAACATCTGTTAAAGTCATTTGCTTCTAGTGTTTAAGTGCAATAAAGTGTAAAATAAATAAATAAATAATGTCTACAAATGTGCTAGTTGCGTTATGCAATCAGTGCAAAGTCATAAAACACGAGGAACAATTAAAACGCGTATCGATATTTATTAAAAAAAACTGGGGCGTTTTAGTAATAGTAAACTCAATGGTATAATTATTAGAAATGAAAAAGATGTAACAAAAACTACAAAATCACGTAACAAACGTAAATCGGTGAGGTCAATAAATTCGATTGTCTTAAACACGTAAATTCTAATCATGTATTATCATCGAAGTAACATTATGTAAAACTTAAAAAGCGACCCGTCGTCATTTTCGCAACTTTAATTAAGCACAATTATGAATAGGTGTTGGAAACGTATGCAGAACGATTCTAGCGCAACTCCGTATGGAAACTCGCTTGTCTTCTATATGCCCAGAAGCGACGAGAATCTTAAAAAAAACTGTATACTTCACGGAAATAGTCATACAAAATATATATTGTATTGGTAAGGGTTTAAAGATCTGATTGAAACTGAATTCAACCATATAAATCTTCTCAAGTACGTGATCAGCAAAAAGTTGAACGACCGAATTTTGAGGTCGTGAAAAAAAAAACACGCCAGACAATTTCCGCGCTATCGATAAACATTAAAATATAACCTGTTCACTTTGAAGGAGTTTGGATAAATAGACATTTAGATTTGAAGGAAATAAACTTTTTACATATGTTCAATCGCAGAACTAAAACCTTTTTACTTGGAAACTATTTTAATTAAAATATAATTATAACATAAAACCACATAGAAGGACTGAGCTTGCAGAAATTTTGGTTATGGATATTGTTAGTGGTTTCCAAAATGATTTTTAAAGACAGTCTAAAAATAAAAATTGTAATAACTTAGTAAACAATCTCCACAAATTATTCAAATTATTGTATATTTAGGGTCCATCCTTGTGAAAAATTTAAGCTTCATGTTAGTGTGATGTTAGTAGCCTATAGTTGAGTGCCTAGAAAATTCGTCTAGTCCAGGATTTGCACAAATTATCTACAGCTTTGTTACCGCAGTACTTAAATATAAGTGTTACAAGACATAAAGAAACTTACACCTAGGAGATCCGGAATAAAATCCGACACAGTCGAAATACCTGCATAATTGACGGAAAAAATCGTAGGCACAAAAACAACATTCCTAAATTTTGTATACCGCATAACTCATCGATTATTCTACGGAGTCGACGTTTTTGCGTACTCCCAGGGTTGGGTCTAACATGCGTGCGTGGGAGGTCGATCGCAAAGATAAGGCAAGATAAGCTACGCTAGTTTAAAATCTATTTGCTTGATCAGTAGATCAAATATAATACGCGAATCGTTTCGTTTTGTAAAAATCGCGACAACGTTCTCATGGGCCACGTGGCCAGTTAGAATAATTCAATTGTTTTACGTCTAAATATGTCTCTTAGTAAAAATTAAGAAATCATTACAATTAAGACGACGACCACAAGACCGAGGGGTTTTTCTGGTACATGATGTCTAAAGTTTTTGTATAAGTAACATAAAAGCTTAGTCTCAAGATTACAAATCACGTCCACCTTGACGATTCTAGTTAGTCGCAATGATAAAATACCGCACAAATAGGTCACACTTGACTTACGGCCTACAAAAGGTCACATGTCATAACCATTCAACTTTACTATTGACATTTTACGCTTTTGTTCACAATTAAATGTCAAATGTGTTTGGCTTAGTTTAACTGTAACAAAAGTCTGTTTAAAGATACTCCATTCCTCATGTAAGAGACATTACAGAATGTAAAAAAAACACCTCTTGAATAGCACCGCGAGCTGTGTTAGAATTCGACGCAGCGCAAAGAGAGATTGTTAATCAAGAATACGTAAGTACATATATAAAACCATGTACTGCTGCTTAGTACATGAATTGCTGCTGCTCGAATTGTTTTGGTCCATTTTTAGTAGGATAATGGTATTAAGGACCACTAGAAAATGACAAACCAATGACTTTCTTGTGGGATATTCTCAGATGCGAAATGGACCCATGTAAACTTAGCTTAAGTGACTAATTTTAACAATCTAAATTGAATGAGTTTTTGAATTTGCTTCGACGAACTCAGGGTTGCAAATTGCACGCTTTCACGATAAAGCTTACTTTGTTACAAATGTCAAAGTTTAACAAGAGCTTTTATTCGAATACCCTTGAAGCTCGTGGCATTTGTTGTCAATTTATATTGTTTGACCACCTTGAGCATTTAATGGTGCAGTCACGAGAATACATAACATTCCAACGTTACATATTTAAATTGTTTAAAACCTATAAACGAAATATTTGTTGTGAAAATCTTAGCTAACTTTGTACTGACACTGACACGGAAAACATTGTATAGCTTAAATCGTGAAATAAAAGAGCTGCATAATATCTTGAGTTATAACGGCAATTGATTTTTATATTATTGATCTCTGAACGACGACGCTATAAAATGCGACATTTGTTGTCACTTTGTCATATTTATTATTTATTTAACACTTTATCGCACTTAAACACTAAAAGCAAATGACATTAACAGATGTAAGAACATGTAAGAGCAACGGGCGGCCTTATCGCTAATAAGCGATCTCTTCCAGACAACCCACACTATTTACTCATCTTTAAATCGGTTAAACATTTTGATAAGGTTAAGAGATCAAATCCCTGTTAACAACAACAACATCATATAAGGATATCATATAGACGCTGATCAATATATTTTTTAAATCTTTTCATATATTATCCCATTTTGTATACTTCCACTTAATACGTGCTTGTGTAGATTATAGATAGATATTATTTTTTCTCTGGTCCTCGTTGACTGTCGATAAGATATACAAATTGTGGGAATTCTAATAACGCATAAAGCTTTTCTATAAATCAAGCTTTAAGTCATTCAAACATACCTCCAAATACCTTATCATTTAATTAATAGTTTTATTACCATATTATTGACTCTGATCTAGATGTATATTTTTGTTGGCTTCAGATTACGAGAGACCATGGCCCACACACCGAGCCTATAATCCAATTAGTTTCAACCTGAGCGGTTTAAATACAAAAAAAGGGAAAAATAAATAACTACATTAATAAAAAAAATAGTGTAACACGCGGTAGACCGTCACGGTAATATCCCACCTAGCTTATAACTATCACAATATTAACATATAAAGCAAAATTTGATAGCAAGGATCAAATAACAAATATCATATACTAGCTGAACCCGACAAACGTCGTTATGCCAAAAAAAAATTAAAAAAATGTCTCTAAAAATATATGTTGGACGATTCTCAGACCTACTCAATATGCTCAGAAAATTTCAGGAGAATCGGTCAACCCGTTTCGGAGGAGTAAGGGAACGAAAACTGTGACACGAGAATTTTATATAGAATATATAATTTTGACATAACCCGCCTACTTTTTAGCCTATAAAAAAACAAATTATTATCCCAAATACTTGTTCATTCAACGGCAATAACCCAGTCATGTCCGTCCGGGGCGAATAGCAATGGCGTACATAAGCGTCTGCCCTCCTTCCACCGTTATGGACATCCGGCTTACGAAGTGATAATGACTGCATTTTAATCGAACAATGGCTAGGACTTAGGGCTCACATTTGTCTTTATATGGTACACGGACTTATAGTGTTGAATATTATTTAAATTAAAATAAATACCACTGCATACCATTTTGATAATCATTCTTTATGTATTAAATCTACTATGATGATTCTACTATTTTTTAATTAAAAAAAAATGTCTTAAGAAGAAAAGAAAAACATAGACATGGTTTAAGATGAGCTGACATTTAGCTTTTTTATAAATTCAAATTCTAACACTCTAATCTTAAAAGCAATGAAACATGAAATACTGATGAAACCTTTTCACCAAAACTTTCTAGATAATATTAATCAATTCACAAAACCTGTTCGTATCGATTGAAGAGTGAAATAACGGTATTTCGTCAAGCGATAGCCGTAATCATAATTAATCTTTGGATGATTTATATCGTCTGGTAACATTTAGAGGGACATCGTAAACGGGCAACACAACTTCAACTGTTGTAGAAAAAACTGTATGATTTTAATAAGTCTTTGCAAACGATAAATAAAATAAAATTTACAAAACAATTGTTTCAAATACTATGCGGATCTAAACAGGAAATTTTTCGAAAGTGGACATTGCTTAGTGCGGACCAGATTATGCAAGTACTATAATATTGACATAAACAAATAATTGCGCGATTGTGGGTTCGCACTGTGTATGTGTGCTAACCGACTCTTGTCAATCAAACAATTTAAAACTTATTAAAGAGCAAATTAATTGAGAAAGCCATTTACGATTAAACATTATATCACGACTGATTGGAAATAAATTGTTTTGGTTCAATCAATGTCTTGTTAACATGCAGTTCAATGTTAAATCGACCACCATAAAATGACAACCCCACTGAGTTTCTTGTGGGTTTTCCTCAACTATGGCCGCGCAGAGAACCCATGTAAACTTAGTTTTAAATGAATTATATAAAATAAAACAGTTTTTTTAAACTTTCTAATGAGTACATTATTGTAAGCCTCCTTTGAACACATTAGTATTAATAATATATAATTATTAATTAGAACAGAAGCAGTGACATTTTAATGAATTAATCAACAAATAAATAACACGTAAAATTGCATACAGAATGCATTCATGTGTAAATGGTTACAATGTACACACAAAAATGCACGGAATGCCAGCCACAGGTAGAAGACGGGACTGGTTTTTTTTGGCTTTTTTTCACCTAATCGATGTGGTTGATTAAACACAGTTAAACGGACAAATTGTTTGGGAAATATTGATATTAGTTGTGTCGAATTCGAGATAAAGGTTTCATGAAATTGATGAATACAAACTCGCAAACTGTCGACTCTAGAATAGCTGGCCATCAGACAAAGGTTTTTCATTTAAGAGTCACTTACCTCTATAGCAGAATAGTAAATATATATTTATTCACTCACAATAAACAAAAATTAATTATTGAATAAACACAAAATATTCTTAATATTAACCTAACTAATAGAGCAACAGAATTATGACAAGGTTCGGGATAACTAAACTGTACAAATAAATTAGGATTACAAAACCTTTCTTGTAACTCCATTTCGGTCCGCAGAGTATTACGTAGCGACAGGTTTTTGGAACAAGTGTTGGCACACATATACACACACTCGAGGCTCATATTAACTTTTGTTTTCATGCCTCTCGGATAAGACTAGACACCTACACAGGAAATATCTCCGTTTGGGGTCCACCGTTCGCGTTACGCATTTTTTTACTTCAATTATTATTTAAGTGTCAAATATAATGATTAACTCCTAATACAATAACCATACAATATAAATATTAATTAAGACCAAACAAGATATTGGTTTTATAAAAAAATCGTAGATCGAGATCGAGATCTTGACTTTTTAACATCAGTTGCGTCTATTTCGTCTCACACAAAAAATCCCTGGTTTTTTTTAGCTTTTCCAAATAACAAATTGCAGTATCCGTCAAGTTAGAGTTCAAAAATTCTTTATTCAATTAGGATTGTTAACGACCACTTTTGGGCGTCACAAAAACACAGTTTGCATGGGTTTACAATTCGCACCCTCAGCTGAGAAAAATCCCACAAGAAACTCAGCGGGGTTGTCAATTTCTGGCGGTGGTTTTTTACAATTGCTGTGATTAACAATTAGTTAATAAAAATATTGGACCAAAACAATTCATTTCCCAGCATCAATCCGTCTTTAGTTTTTATAACCTAAACCCTAAGTAGAAGTTTCCACGAGGTAATTGCATTTCCCCCACGCCACAAAAGTATTTCTGTGAAATATCGTGGGACTTCCCAATTTTTTTTTTCACCTTTGCATTATCAAAAGAAAATTAAAACATGAAACAAATCGTAATTAAACTGAAATGTAACGTGTTACAGGCACGTTTTTAAAGACGTCAAATTGTAATTAACTAATAATTAATCAGTATGTCACGTGTCAGACACGCTTCTTTTGTTTCAATTATATAAATGCAAAGTGTCTAGATAATAAACATATTACTTTAACACTAGACCCTAGTTTCACTTGACAACAAATTCCATGGTGCCATGAGATATTTTTTTCTACATTTTATTTCTGTACCAAACTTTATTTTCACGCAAAAATATGCGAAGTTGGCATGAAACAGTTTTCCACGTAATACCCTTTAAGTGATGATATACCAAAGACCAACAGCATAGTCAAGTCAAATCAAAAGTTCATTATTTAATATAGGATCATATACAAACACTTTTGACATCTCATGTTATATACATATATTTGACACATAACGTTACAGACGTAGACATACTAATCCAAAGTAGCAAACGGTAGCCGTACTATTCCACTATCAAAAAAATCCTACGCGTATTTGACCCACGCCTTAAAAGGCTGACAGGAATTGGGCCCAGTCATTCAGGGCTCCATCGATCACGACACTTGCGCAAGACATTGATCCAAATTCGACACACGATTTGTTAAGTGTCTATTTCATTCGTTAATATAATATTATTTTATGTGTTAGTGCAAGGTCTAGTGATAGTGTTAGATCAGACAAACAATTTAAAGTACATGAAAGAAGTGTTATCCCTTAGTACATGCATACATAATAAAAATTAGCAATTTTAGTTAGTTATAAATTACGCATTAGTCTTAATTGATATTTAAGATCTAGCCTTAATCACTAAATGTCTATGTGTTGAAAATAATTAATTTAATTAGGTATACAAAACCTACGCAAATACATAATAATTTATTTTCGTTAACCACTATCAGTAATGAGCTGTAACCAACATAAAAAAATGACAACAACCAATACGAAGTCACGCCTCTATATTTATTATCTATGACCTTTACTCATACATTGTTATTGTCCTTGAAATAAATAAACAATTATAGAATAAGGTTTTATTAAGAGTCAAATATTTCATACAGTTGTCTTTTGTACCACAAGAAAACAAGTAGAAATCTACTTATATGGATTTAAAAGCGTACCCTAACACTTATGTAAACTGTGTCACTTATCTATCCAATTTATATTCACGACCAAACCGCTTCACATAAAACAATTCATTACTTTGAATATAGTAATATTAGTGATAATCCCTTTAATGTGTCGGCAATTGGCTCAGCATCGGGACAGTTCAATTCTTGAGTAGCCTTACAATGCTTTGTTATTTTAATTATCAGTAGCACAAATTTGTATTAATTGTTTATTTTAAAAGAGCAGCTATCGAGTTTCTTGCCGGTTCTTCTCGGTAGGTGACTGCCTTCCGAACCGGTGGTAGTGTAAAAATTGACGATTCAAAAGTGTCTTTATAAAGACCTACTTGAATAAAGATATTTTGAGTTTGAGTCTGAATAAAAAATAACAATTCAATAAATCCCTTCTATTCGACTCTTCAGAACCTCTGTTAAGTTTTTGTACGAATTAAAAAGCTTTTGGTAATTACCATTTTAGGTTGTCTACGCACGTGGTTCGACAACCTAACCATGTACGTCAGTACAAAAGAATGTTTGCAGCTGTGCAAATAGCCCATGGGGTTTCATACAACCTTACATTTCGTTTTGTTAGAACGTTGCAAATATTTGTTATTACTTAATATGCGTTGTATGCAAATTATTTTACAATATCGGGCAGGTATTCAGACATTTCAAACAACATAGTCCAATCTAACCAGTGAATTTTGTTTCATCCGTTACGGCAAACGATTTTCAAAAAGTAGGTTTTTTTTAAAAGGCTAAGTATTACTCTTCATACGACTTTCATGAATCTCCCTTGTAAACCAATGTTTTGGGTGGCTAATAGAGCTTATGTAAGTTATATTTCTAGCTTATTTAATGTATCTTTGTGGACAAAGTTGCAAAATTGCACCAGGTGATACAAAGCCAGTCTATTTTATGACATTCTGGGTAAACCCAACATACCCACGCAAGTAATTGTGATTCATTTCTTTGTACCGCCATTAACATTATGCCGTGTTTTGATATTTGACACGAGTATCTAATCAGTAATGCCACAATATACTATATGGTTAAAAATAGAATTCAATTATCCGATAAATAACAGTAGCAGTTATATCTGTATTTTTATATAGTTACCGTATATACTATATATAGTTTGGGAAAGACTTTTGCATCCATCGAAAAAACCAATTTATGGGTTTCGAAAGATGTACTCTGACCATTATGACTCAGCACTACTAACGTGGCTACCTGCCACAGCTTACTGTTAACCGATGCTTTTCTCAAAGAAAGCTTGTCTTAAAGTTTACCTGCATCAACAAGAAGTATTGAAGATATACTCGGAGTGAATACGTGTTCATACACGGACAATGATTTCACCAGAGATGGTGAATTAATCGTATAGAACGGGGGAATGTCTTTAGACTCCCCTTAATTTGTAAATATTAGCACACAGGGACCATTCAAGCATTCTAGGTGTAAAATTAAATTTCCGTTTGAAATATGATACGACGATTGCTCTAATTGCACCGGATATTTTAATGAGCTGTATTTAAATGCAACGGTGTGCATAACCAGCTTCCCTTTACCTGAATCATTAAAGGTTTTAGGTTTAGTTAGGAACACTTTCCGCCATAATAACCTCAAATTTATTAATTTAATAATACATATACTGATACATCACAATAAAACGATACAAATTATAAGAATAGAGATGTCAAAAGGATGAAGATGAAGATGTATACGAAAATAAGCTTCACTGAAAATTAAGCAATTATAGACTAACACAAAATAAATAACAAGGAGATACCAGGTTAAAGAACAACCACTGTCTCTACCACGGTGAAGACAATAATTGCTGCCTCAACTCTGTCTTAAAATAAGCTGCAGAGAAATGCGAAGATAAGTCGATGCGGGGGTCTGAACCCAAAAAATAAAAAAATATCTCTATTCATAGGTATAGGTAACTAAGGTACACTTATTACGTCAACAAAATAACATATAATTTTTTTTCGATTCTACATTTACTACCAGTTCCCAAAAGCACATTCTACCTCCTCCTACCTACCTCACAAAATGATTGAATTGAAATTTACAGTACTTTTGCAATTACAAACAGTAAAACAGATAATTATGTGTAAATTTGTTTGTATGTTATCTATTATTTATTGTGCCTATTAAGCCTTGATTAAATCAGTGCTGTGATAAGGCTAGTCTGAACGAGGCTTAACACTGTACACTATTCTACTTTTTTTGATATCACTCTTCATTTTTATAAATGTTTATTTCTTACAAAACAATTGAAACGTTCATATTACATATAACCTATTTTAATGGCCCTCTCGACAGTAAAAAAAAAATATTTTTATTACAACACTCATTGTTCGAAGGTTTGCTATCGCGCGTAACAAAGATAAGACGAGAAACATCACACGTTCGTTTCCGGAGAGATAGCAGATAAACGGCCTGTTAAAATAGCACTTTGTTATTAAAACATGGAAACGAGGACAATTTCTTTTTTTTTTGTTTTAATCATATAAATAACAGATAACAAAGCGTAAAATACTTATTTTCAGTCGTGTTTCACGATCACTTGTGTATGTATGCAAATCCTTATATCGAGAGCTGCGATTGTACCAAAAAAAAACTATCATTCTTTTAAGCGTGATCATTGTTTTACAAATAACCTTATCTAAGCGATTTCCGAGCTTTCTAACCGTTAAACCTTTTCACTACAATAGGACTTATATATCTTATAAACCATTACCTAAACCTACAATACATTACCGAGATAGACAATGATGACAAAGCAAATCGCAATATTTACATACATAGTTCATTACCACGCGTACTTCAAGTCAAATGACGCATTGTAAGGACAAGTGGCGCTTCGGAAACCAGTTCCATCCATGCACTTAACTAACTAAACGAGTCGTAGGTTTTTATCAACTGCATAAATCTTTAAAAAAAAAAACAACGCTATGACTTGCTATTACTGTTTGGTGATCAGGCATCTGTGTCATAAAGTAGTTAATGTTGCCGGCCTATGTGGGTACGATTACGTCAACCCTGTTGTGGATCAAGGTGTTAAAATAACGTTACTTTATATGAATAATGAGCAAAAATTTACCAATTTCCATTGTATGCTAAATTGGCTATTCAAGAACAACGAATAACTCGTACCATCTTTGAATAATTGACGCAATTGTTATGAATACTTAGTATTTTTTTTTAACATTTCACCTCTAGAATGATGATCTCAATACTTAGAATGTGTTTTGTATAATTTTCGTGATATTTTTTTCATTTTATTTTCAGACCGGTAAGAAGTGTAAGAACTGGGGTCAGGACTGTAAGAAGCAAGTTAAAACCTGGAGTGCTCACATTGCAGGCACTTTCTAGACATACACATGTGATGTAGTAAATCCAAACCTCGTTTGTAAAGCATAGAGGCCCCGATTGAGGATCCTATTTGTAAATCCTTAAAATATATAAAACATCAAACTCAAAAGGGAGGCCAGAAGTAATGTGTACGAAAGTATAAAAAACACACTTAAGTGAAATTTCATAAGTTTTTGTCTTACATCCTAAGAATATTTTTTTAGGTTAAAATTATTTAAATAGCATCTGGTATGCATCAAGGAGCGTCCACTTGAATGCTCCCTCACAAGTGGCATTTTGAAAATTAAAAAAAAAAACAATCCCACGAGTTGGATAACAGAATTATGTCGGCTATATACTCGATAAGACATTACAACTAATTACATTTTTATTCATTTATTTACAAATTAATTTTCACACTCATGTACGCAGTAACGCAGCTGAATTGACGTAAATAACATTGTAATTTAAATCAATATTTTTGACTTTAACATTGTTATTAATAATAGACAGACAGGCACGCGTCGAATTCCAACTGTTAATAGATTTTAGTCTTGTCCATAACTTGTTCGTATTTTGAAGGAAGACGTTGTCAGTAAACCTGCATGTCTGTGTGTCAGACGACAGACAAAAAAAGACACTTTTTTTTTCAATACAACCTAAAATTACCGATTCGATAGTATTTAATTCGCGCTTCACGCTCTCAAAGTCAAGTGTTAAATAAAAACTGTTCGTTGAAAATGCAAATATTCCAACTCAACCTACTTACCCACCCAAAACCTTGATACGGATTTGTAACTTACTTGCGAAAGTTAACTTTTCCTTTTGGATATTGTTGATTATGTTGTTTTTCTTGGTGTCATTCCATCGAGTGAACTAATTACATACAAGATAAGGGGCATTTTAATTACTTCAGCTTTCCTCTTAACGTTTAGACATATTTCATTCATGTTCCACACGAACTCAACCAATCAATCGCCTTTTTGTATAGATCTTTTTGAAAAAGAAATGTTTTAAATATAAAATGCCCGAGAACCTCGTTTTCATTACTTTATTTTAAAAAATACACAATAAAAATAGATTAAAAATAAAGCCAAAATAAGGTTAAAACATAGAACCGGAAATAGAATCTAAGATCAGAAAAAACAATAACAAAAAAAAACGAACAGAAAAAAAATACATATGAACAAGTGGAGTATATTATGTGAAGAACAAGCATTTAAGTGTGTGTGTGTGTATTAGTGTGTGCAAAGTGTATTACACAAATAATCCGTTTTCTATATTCGCCCATTCGTCATACTTTATCTCATATGACATTCTTCAATTTCTCGCAGGACGGAGACGAATGTTATCTTATTCTCGGCAAATATAACGTTACGAAATATAGGAAAACGCTAAATACGTCTCGCGTGTGCTATACAATGGTAAATATGGTTGTTTTAGACATTGGAATTTGGTGACTAATCGAAAATAAGACTTCAAATATTTGTTTGAATAAAATTCACACAATGTGGCGTTTACAAAAAATAACGACAGCAAAATAAAAACAACCACGTGGTGTGGTCAATGATTATTGGGGTATTCTACTAATACTTAGAAACTGTTACACAGTTGTAGTCGCTTAAAAAAAACATGTAAATAAAAACATTTGTTTGAGCATTGTAAACTTATTCAACCCAATTCTCACGATTTCTTTAGGACATTAGGTTAGACGCCAAATTATTATAAGATACAAGCTGATCCCGACAAACGTCATTTTGCGAAAAAATAAATTTAAAAAAAAGTCTCTAAAAATAGATGTTGGCCGATTCTCAGACCTACTCAATGTGCTCAGAAAATTTCAGGAGAATCGGTCAACCCGTTTCGGAGGAGTAAGGGAACGAAAACTGTGACACGAGAATTTTATACATTTATGTTGTCATATTAGTAGATTTTTCCACCCGGTGTTTTAAATATAAAAATCAGGCGGAAAAATCTATGAGAATGAAGAATCATGTTATTATTTTTTATTTAAAATACACGTCAGTCATCAACACAACAAAGTATAGAAAAGTATCGAGTGACAACTAGTTCAGTTTAATAGTGTAACATTTGTTCGCGAAATGTCGCATGCCTGAATGATTTATCACCCCAGCTGACACCTGTAGACTGAGTGGTGAAAAGTCTGGGCGCGTCACTCTCGGAGAAAGTGGACCACAATGTGCGGACCCCATTTGGGTTGCGACCTCGAAATTCAACGGCTGCGGGCTTTTTTGAACTCTTCCGAACCGGTTAAGAGCAACACTGGGGCGATTTTGTGCTCTATTGGTAGAGTCGAGACGTTAGAAATCAATTAATTATGTTTAAAAATCGAACGATGGATTTTAAATTTGTTCTCAACATTTTTAATTTATCGGTGAATTATTTTTATCTGTAGCTAACAGTTTCTTTGTGGTTTATAATAGGTATTCGAATCGATCAAATCGTTTCACGTTTCTAACATTATATTCGATATCGTAAATGTTGTTAAACATCAAAAATTGCTAAAAATATAACGATTAATGTTTGATAAATAAATAATTTTTACAATAAAAAACAATAGAATCGCGCTTGCACAGGATAAGCATAAAATATACACAGATAAGATTATGCGCTGTTATCAGGTAATATGTAAAAAGGTCTTTGTAGTGATAATATTTCGCTCTTAGAAATATAACATAACAAAACAATTTACCATGATAATAACATATTAGTTTCCTTTTTATAAAAATAAATAAGGCTGTCTATCATGCTTCACACAAAAACCATTTAACAATAATTTATATTTGTATAGAAATAGCTATCCAGTATTAAAAATTTAGTTTTGAAATCCTTGTTCGTTTTTTTTACAAAACTAAGAAACCACAGAGCTTAATTGCAGTATAAGTTAATCATTAACCACAAATAGTTTTGATCAAGTTAAGAAAAGTTGTTATCAACTATATATTTTGGTCTATTATTGTTGTAATTTAAATCTTCACTATTTAATAAATATCACTAATGCAGCACACACAAATAACATGATGCGAGTTGCATTGTTTTGTATTGCCTAGGTGCATTGATTCAACATATGTTACTTAAAATGGTGTATTTGGTATAATATACATACAATTTAATTATTTGTTAATGCAAGCCATACGTAAAGAAAAATGAAGTATCCTTATCCTTAATTTAATATATTAATTAACTTTCTTACCTTGAATGTTTCGGCAGTAGTCGTACAATTAACCAACGATGCTTCAAACATAAAATATTACAATAACACTCGAATCTCGGCGATTTAATAAGTCCACTGTCCATAAATATATATTTTTGTAAAAATCAAAAAACATTGAAAACAATCACTGAATAAAAAAAACACAGTTCAACATTCGCTTTGGAATGCTCACATTTAAAGCCGCGGGTCACTCTGAATATAAAATTTCTGTAAATTCAAGTTAAAACACATGTCGCACCATATTTATTGTTATTTCAGTAATTAGCTTCGTTAGTAAACTTAAAAGAAAGTTTCTGAGAGTTTAGATTTCATCGTTACTGACTGTCACTTGACGCGTGCGTCACCAATAAACACACACCCGCTACGCTCAACGGCTTATTCAAGAATGCCAAAATCAAAATGGCGGTCGCGCAGGCTATTCCATAATACCAAACTTACGAGTATACAACAATGACAAACTACAAAAAGTACAAAATGCATTAAATTTGATCCTACCAAATGAAATAGCACCACCATATCATACGAGTACAACGTGTAAGTATGTTTTTTTAACATAGTTACATTATATAGTGATTCTGAAAGAAGAAAGCAGATGGCACTGCTTGAATTTTATATATTTCAAATATAAAATCTTTTAATTACTACTACGCTGTGCAATGTATAACTGTTTATTAGGGAGTATTTATTATTATTGTTCAAAATTATATTATTATTAACAAAATCGAATTGAAAATATTAAACTGACGCATTCTAACAGTTTATTTAACAAATAATAATGTCCAAAATGTAAATTATATACGCTACTATTACTTAACCAGGCCATTACCGGACTTTAGAATGGGACTAGGTTACATTCACACTGAGGTCGCGTGTTCGAATCTCGGGATATGATAGCTGTCACCTCAACATGTCAATTATGACAAGATAAAACTATTATGACTATAGATAACGTATAAAAATATTACGAAATCACATTTCAATATATTCAAACATTTTACGGCCAGCAGCTGTCAAATTAAAAGGGATGATCAAAATCCGACATACCATATGTCATGATTTGATTCAAATAAATATATCGTAACAAATGTGGTAAACGGACAAAACTAAAGTTTTTTCAATAAAATTATGCGTGATTTATTTCATAATTAACAGCTTCATTTCATAACTAACAATATGGCTCTGGATTTGGTCAGCATCGCTCAACCGCACTATATTCCTGGGTTTGTGCTTATATTAAAATTCTGAGGAAATTGCTTATTTTGTAACCCGTTAATTACGGGAACCTCTCTACCTTTATGTGTAAAATTATATTTTTTTAAATTTACTTTACTAAAAAGTCTTTGTTAATGTAGATACACTGGCCATTGTCCCGAATACAAATATCGTATTGGCGATACATATGGTTCTACCACGCATAAGATCCTGCTGGACCCCAGCGTTAATCATTCGGAGAGGCTGGTGCTCTCAGACAGAACTGCCGATGACTTCCAGGTACACGCTCGATATTTAACTCGAAGACGATTGCTGTAGAGCACTCGATTTGTGTTTTGTCATTTGTCATTCGCAAAATATTGTTGCATATTATTCAAAAAAATAAGGAACTCAAAACCTTTTTTTGTTGTTATAACTTTGGATTTGGGATGTAGGGCCTCTTTCCGCAAACGATTTAATAAGATTTAGGTATATTGGTCTTATTAAAATAAATAATACACGTTTTTAGATATTTCGTCCGCCACAACAAGCAATCGATGTGGTCAATGCCCGGTTTCGTAATGGCGATCCAGTTTATAAGCATCCCATGATACCGGGATATGAAGGTATGTCTACCTAGATTTCCAATACATATCGTGTACTTATGACGATCTAAGTTTACAAAATACTATCAAATCGAGTAAACTTAGCTCTTCAAAGCTTCTATGTGATCATTCATATATCTGTCAAGTGAAATGAAGGATGGAAATTACGCGGAAATACGGTTATATCAAAGTAAAATACCAACTTCATACCAGTCCTATATCTCGCAACGATTAATTGAACATGCACCAATGAAGCTAAGCCTCAGGTGTAAATCTGACGGAGCCAATTATCTCCAGTGGATCTGACAGAACTGTGTCTGGATATCAGATTGCTGAGCTAACGGGAACCACATGCAATTATTGTGAGCACATTCCGAGCAACTAGATCTTACACTATTAAAACTGGGGGCGTAATAAAATGTACCAATAACTCGTATACTTAACATACTACTAAACAAAAAGGCCTATATAGGAATAGCTACTGACGTAGAGAGACTGGTAGAGGATAACTATATATGTCTACAGTGTTTACACCTTTTTAACAATCACCAACCTTTAATTTATAGTGTTGTAATAATTGTTAACTATTAAATGTTTCGTAATTGACCACAATGTAAATGTTATTTGCAATAGTTTGTCATATTCAGACCTTAATGAGAAACAATTATCCTTGCTCTAATTAAGTTCACACGTTGCTAAACGCGCTATTTGTACAAAAGCTCAATGTTCAAACAAACTTCCAACGCATAAATAATGTTTAGACATTAACACTAACATTTAATTTTAATTATACTGTTATTTATATGTAGAAAGGTATCGCGTAAAGATTTGTGTGATTGGAAGAACTTTAGCCCATCATTATCATAAGATCCTTATAGTCCAAACCAATTCTCTCTACTCTCTTGGGTGGATAACTCGTGTCTGAGCGTTGTGGTTAGTGGGGTGGCGATCATTATGTCTTTACTGGTTTCTACTTAAACAAATACATAATAAGATGTTAAAACATTAAAATAACTTAAGAATTATATAAAACAAATAACGTCGCCGTGGTGAATTCGCACAATGAGCAACATACCTTACCGGAGACATCATTCGCGCAACACCTTAGTCCTTGGCAAACAAACTGGATGTTCTCCGCCACGAATATTCGTTCATTACAAAGATACTGAGTTCGTAGTCGCGTTTCTACTCCGTTATCCTTGAGACAAATAAGGTTGGATATATTAAGGGGTTAGATGCTATAAAAAGGCTGTAAAAAGCGTGTAATTTTGTTTCGTATGAGCTCTGCCATAAGACCACTCCAGCATGGTTCTTACTAACGCGTTATACAGTCGTCTTTATATTAGCAAACGTTTATACACTTCGGAGCACAAATGCTTTGCGAAATGACAGTTGGGCATCCATGCGGACTCTTAGGTTTCTTTTATCATCACCCCCACAGATCATAGTTAAATTGAATTTGGGAATCTGTCCCAACTAAATGTTCATTACGTTACATTAGTACCTATTAATGGTGAATTCAATAGGCTTCCTACCGCGCTTGAATGCCCATTTCGGACAGCGGTACACGGTAGCAGCAACGGAAGCCCTGTCGGAGTTTCAGAAAGTACAACTGAACCAGCGTGCTGGCAGAAACCAGCTGGAAAGGGTTGTTGACTTACAAGCCGGGAAGGGTCAACCATGGAACCTAGTTGATCGATTTGTGAGTTTATTATACTGAGTACCAAATGGAGGAATGGAAGAAGAAGAATGATTGTTCGTTTGAAAAAACGAAGAGTTTTAACAAATTTTCCTTCCTAGTCGGCGACTGCTGAGTTTAAGCTACCACTAGCAGTGGTGAGGCCAGAATGTGCGGGAATATTACGAGACGTACCAATGGATGAGCCCAAACTGTCACCGGCGTCACATTCGATCAGTCCTTACTTCATGGAAGACTCAGATCCACAGAAATATATAAAGAAAGGTGAGCTGTGGTTCGAGAGCTCAACTAATCTCATGCAACGTCAACGCTAGAACTATCATTCTATTAATCTCGTCTGTGATTTGAAAACGAAAAGCAAAGAGGTTTCATTGGGTGTAAAAATCTAGTGGGACAGTTTAATGTCAATTGCTTGACATACGATAATGAAGATTCGTTGTAAATTTTTCATCAGGCGTTTATAAATTTAACCAATGTCGTACGCAAAAATACATCAATCTTTTGTTAGAAATTCAATTTGGGGTTATAATCCAGCCGAATCCGTTCGTTAGTTTTACTGATATTACTTAAACTTACATCTCGGTACCAAAAAGAACTATTAATGTTGAGTATGACAAGTTGAAATAAAGGCCGAATGGTTTATGCCAATTCCTAGCCGTGCACTAATGCTTTGTTATTAATTTGCCTTATGCATGAAACTCATACCAGAATCTGAAACCAAGACCAAGACGTTTTGTGCTATTGTTTTTTCTTCAACACAATATCCAAGAAGACAATATTATACTGTATTTTATTAAAACAGGTTTTGCGGGTCACGTACCATATGGTTTCCAGCGGTTTGGCGACTCATCAAAGAAACTTACCAACTCTGCTTTGTGCGATTTCTCATCTAACTACAGGCGACGCCAAAGTACGGAATGGGCGCCTGTGAATGTCGTCAAGTATGTATTAATTAGTTGCCTAAGTTAGTAGTTTAAACTTAAGTTTAAACTACTAAACTAAACTACTAACCCTTAAGGGTTTTTCATAAAATAAATGATTTTAGTACATTTTTATTAATGGTAATATTACAATTAATTTTAGGTTGTTAAATGTTGAACCTATTATTTTAAGGAGTTTTGTGCTCTCTTAATTAAATATTGATCCGTCGCCAAGTCCTCGGTTGTCAATTGTCAGTTTTTCAATTACTGTACTCCGTAGTCCGTACTCCGTAGTGTTTTGTTTGAAACACATTAAAACCATATAAACACGCTTCATATCTGTAAAACATATCAAAAATGCCAAAAAAGAAGATTATGCCGGAGCTCTCGAAAGAGGAGAAGATGGTGATTGTAATATCGGAGATAATTCAAGAATTGCAAGCTGCCCATCGTCAGGGTAAAGATGTTAACCTCAACAAGATGAAAACAAGGATCTCGTCGAAGTATGGTCTAGACACATCGCCTCGGCTGGTGGATATAATTGCAGCTGTGCCATCTGATGCCAAGAGTTATTTATTGCCTAAGCTGAAAGCAAAACCAATTCGTACGGCATCTGGTATAGCAGTAGTTGCAGTTATGTGTAAACCTCACCGTTGCCCGCATATAAACTTCACTGGTAATATTTGTGTGTATTGCCCTGGAGGGCCCGATTCCGACTTTGAGTACTCGACTCAGAGTTACACAGGTTATGAGCCTACATCTATGAGAGCAATTCGAGCAAGATATAATCCATACTTACAAACTCGGCATAGAGTCGAACAGTTGAAACAACTGGGTCATAGTGTGGATAAAGTGGAGTTTATTGTTATGGGTGGAACTTTTATGAGTCTTCCTGAAGACTACCGGGATTATTTTATCAGGTCAGTACCAGAATCATTGGCTATTATGCATTGCTTATATTAAAAAAAAAATATAATTTGAATTATTATTTAAGTAGAAGCCAGACTTTTGTACTGTAAACTGTGTTAAAATTCTGTACATTTTTAGGAATCTCCATGATGCACTATCTGGCCATACTTCAAGCAGTGTTGCAGAGGCTGTGAAATATTCTGAAAAGGCAAAAACTAAATGCATTGGTATCACCATTGAAACCAGGCCTGATTACTGTCTACAAAGGCATATGAGTGACATGCTCAACTATGGATGTACTAGGTATTTAACTTACTAACTACTAATTTCACAATATGATTATTCAAAATATTTATAATGTAACTAAAGGCATAACATATATTTTCTTTTACAGACTTGAGATAGGGGTTCAGTCTGTGTATGAGGATATAGCTAGAGACACAAACCGAGGTCACACAGTCAAAGCTGTCTGTGAGAACTTCTGTTTGGCTAAAGACGCTGGGTATAAGGTAATTTTTATAAAATATAATATTATTAGGTATTTTTTTAAATTTATAATGAATATCTTTAGTATTTAAAGCAGATACAGATTTATTTCCATAATTATTACAAAATCTCTGTTTATATTTTATTAGAAACATTCTATATTTCAGATTGTAGCCCACATGATGCCTGACTTACCGAATGTAGATCTAGATCGTGACGTGGAACAATTCAAGGAATTCTTTGAGAACCCCGCCTTCCGTGCTGACGGTCTTAAGATTTACCCCACATTGGTGATTAGAGGCACCGGCTTGTATGAGTTGTGGAAAACTGGAAGGTACAAGAGTTATCCGCCATCAACGTTGATTGATTTGATTGCTAAGATATTAGCTCTGGTGCCCCCGTGGACTAGAGTGTACAGGTTGGTTTTCTTTATTTTATAATATACTTATGTATTTAATTTGTATTTTTATTTGACAACTTTGAAAAGGTTAAAGTTGAATTAATGAGATGAGATTATTTTAATTTGTTATATTTATGAAATGTGATTTGTTTTTAAATTGTCATAATTAAACTGAAAAAAATTAAATAATTTAGGGTATTTTTTTACACCTATACCAAGCTAAAAAAAAATTGCTTACCATCTTCTTTCTTTTACTATATTAGAAACGTTATTTATACCTCACTTTGCATCCATTTCTTTATAAATTTTCAGAGTACAAAGAGACATCCCAATGCCTTTGGTATCATCTGGAGTAGAGCATGGCAATCTCCGAGAGCTGGCTCTCCAACGGATGTCAGACTTGGGCACAGATTGTAGAGACGTCAGGACAAGAGAGGTTGGAATCCAGGAGATACACAACAAAGTCAGGCCATATGAGGTACATTTTCTTACATATTTCAGACATTTATAAACTATATTTTAACTAATTGTAACACCCAGACCTCAATCGAACCAAACCGTATTACACAAATATTGACTATCGGGGAATCAAACCCAACTCTCTATCAGATATCCAGTATAGTGACCGTTGTGCCAGTATTGCATGACCCTTAGAAAAGATTACTTATTTTCTGACGGTTCTTTTTTATCTGCAGGTGGAACTGGTGCGTCGCGATTATGTTGCAAACGGTGGTTGGGAGACATTCCTCTCATACGAGGATCCAGATCAGGATATCCTCGTTGGTCTCCTCCGGTTGAGGAAATGTGCCAAAGACACTTTCAGGCCCGAGCTGAAGCCCGGCCCAGATGCCGACTTCAAACAGTGCAGCATTGTTAGGGAGCTCCACGTGTACGGATCTGTTGTACCGGTATGAGGTTATATTAAAAAATAATTTAATGTTAGAGCGACCCACTCAAGAGTTTGGCCATAGATCATATATTCTGCCTTCTTCTCTGCTCTTCTGTACAGAAATATGATTTAGGATTTTCAAAGATTAAATATATATAATCTTAATATATATAATGCCATGTACTGAGCACATAAATTCCACTTGTGTATGTAACCTGTGTAAAACCTGTGTAACATGTGTAAAATGCAATATTTATTTAAGTCATATAAGAAACCTCTTTTTTCCCATTTGACATATATAGACTTTAATTTTGTCTTTTTTTTCTTTGCTTTCTGATATATCTGCAATCAGTAAAGAAAATGTCAGAAAGCAAATGTCTTGGGAGTGAGTTTGCGGTAAATTATATCATCTGTGGATGCATTCTTAATTTGTGAATTGTCAAATCATTTTTTTTTAATATCAAAGAGGTTGTTATGATAAAAAATGTATACGTTTCAGGTGAACGCCCGTGACCCTACAAAGTTTCAGCATCAAGGTTTTGGGATGCTCCTCATGGAGGAAGCGGAAAGAATTGCATTTGAGGAGCACGGGTCAGACAAAATGGCCGTCATTTCCGGTGTGGGCACGAGGAATTACTACGCAAAGATTGGATACCATCTGGAAGGACCGTACATGGTCAAGATGTTGGCATAAATATTCCGGATATCCGTTTCGAAGGACCAAAATGTCCTTTTTACATTTGATATTGTTTTATGTAAAAAATATATGGCTGTTATTTTTGTTTCATTAAATGAATGTAACGTTTGACGTAGAACTCGATGTGTCAATGTCTATAATATTTAGATGTTTCTCCGGTCTCGTTTTAACGCTGCGTCTCTCCTACTATCAATTAAGTGTTTAAGTCGCACAAAAACATATTTTTCTCTTTTATTAAATACCTATACAACACAAATGACTTTATAAAAGTAGTAGAAATTATTTTTTTTCTATTCAATAAACGTTCCTATTTTCGTGGCCTCAATCGTATCTGCGTGTGTGGGAGCGTCGCACAACGCCCGTGACGTCAGAGGCGCTGTTACGTACATTTTCAAATTTAGAATGCCGAACATCTTAAAACGTACCTAGTGTGACGTCACGTGATGACATCGGGCTATACTTTCAAATTTGGAAGACGAGTTTATTGAAACATTTGAAACGGTCGTTCGTACTCTTTCGTCTCATTACTGTTTCAATGGTTCTTTCCTTCTCTCTCTATTGTTAAATTATCCAACTTAACCATGAAAATGTACATAACTGTCCTTTTGTGTGTATATCAGTCAATCAAAATGGTGGAACAAAAACAGGTGTAGATTATAGAAGAGCGAAGTGTAGTTTAATACATTTTTGACTTTGTGTGAAGTTACCATATACGCATCGTAGGTAATATCTCTAAAATAACTGTCTCTATGAAACTATTACGAGTGAAAGCAACCGGTAATTAATGAAAGCTTTTAAATTTGTTACTTATATAATAACTTCGGAGAGTGTGGGATGCAATTCACTCGTGTATGTTAATATTTTTTCTAAAGTAAACTAAACATAGGCAAAACAAATAAACTATGTTTTTTTTCAAGGGTTTTCATTGTTACATATGTACATACAGTGTTCAAGTCAAACACTTATGTGACACACTCACACATTGTGTCACACACACACGTGTGCAATTAGCCACCGGTTGCTTCAACTGCTTAACATTTGTCATTTAATATGTAGATTAAGAAACAAAAACATATGTATATCTAAAAACCCATTTTTGTGGGACAATTGTAAAATTGATGTCAACTATAAGTATCTTAATAAATGGTAAAAAAAAGTTTTTTTTAAATCAACACCTTTAAATTCGTTTTGAAATTATTCGTTGATAACTTTCAGTTTAGTGGTATCAATCGGTTGAGGATCTCTGTCTCGATTGAAAATGAGTTTTCCCCATCTTTTTATTACAGACCTGACCCGCCACTATCCATAAACCCAACGGAGATTTATCACAAGCACGTGGGGATGCTGCCAAACTACGCGGGCCACGTACCCGGGTGTCTGTTTCGGTGAGTTTATCTTTTGCATATAATGAAATCTCATCACGTAATATTAAGATGAGTGGGTATTTTATTTGAGGAGAAGTGGTGTCTTTATAACTTACTTGAATGAAGATATTTAAAGTTTGGAGTATACATGTTTTGTTTTATATGTTATTCCGTAACCTAATAATGCTAATAATTCGCTTTTGATTTGGGAACTGGCAGTAAATGTAATTGTAGAGTCGATTGTTTATTTGAACGATTCATAATTGTAAGATGTTCAATAATAATAGTTTTTTATCTAAAATAAGGAGCGCTGTCAATTTAACAACTTTACTGTAATAAATCTACTAGCAAATCAGCAAAACATATTTTTAAACAATAAATATCAACAGGCGTTAAATTTTGTATTTTGAAGTACATATTACACGTTAGTTGCGTTAAGATTTTTTTCCATATGTGTGCCTTACAATGCTTTGTTATTTTAATTATCAGTAGCACAATTTTGTATGAATTGTTTATTTCAAAAGAGCAGCTATCCAGTTTCTTGCCGGTTCTTCTCGGTAGGTGACGGCCTTCCGAGCCGGTGGTAGTGTAAAAATTGACGATTCAAAAGTGTCTTTATAATAAAATGATTTTTTCTTGCAGATTCGGCAAGACATATGGAAACGACACTCGGGATGCGAAGCGGTGGCTTCGCGGGGACTTCAAACCCTGAATTGGCAAGAAATGAAACAACAGTCGACGTATCAAAAGTTTATATTCAATATATATACATTTGTTTGGATAAAATAAATTTTCACATTTTCTTTGCGTTCCATTGTTGCATAAGTTTCTCGGCGAGCGCCAGGTTTTCGTCTTTCTGGAAACACAGTAGAAGTAGATTATGTTAATACATATAAGAGCAATGGGCGGCCTTGTCGGTAATAAGCGATGTCTTCCAGGCAACCCACACAATAAAAGAATGCTTAAAATACAATTTAAAACAAAACACAACATACATTAAATTAAGAACAACCGGAAAAATAAATAATTATATGATTTAATAAATGCTTTTTAAGTAGAGATCTTTATGTCGTTTTTTTACACAATATTAATTAAGTTGCCTGGTTTAGTGGCCCGACAAATATTCCTAAGGACTATATACTTAACAGTTCTCTCGGCCATTTGCACCAAATGACAAGAATTTCCATACTTATGTAATACCTTAATAAAGCAGAACCTCGCGAAATCTTCACCCAAATGCTTGTGCTGGTGAGAGTAAAAGGCGGATGGTGGGATCGTTAGAACCCCCGCCTCCTTCGCGAACTTCTTCGTGAAGCGGTAGTCTTGATACTTATCGCTTTCCGATGACAAATCGATTTTCTTTTCTAAAAAAAACAACGATATTCCATTAATTGAACACCTGCTAGACTCAAACCAATTCCGGGTGGATAATACCCGGGTGTTCACTCACTCAGTTTAGTCCAATCGGCAATAATGAAGTATCCGCCGTCGGGCACGGTTGGCTCGAAGCCGTTCTCGCGCAAGACCTTCACGAAGGAGTCCCGCTTGGAGACCAGCTCACGGCTGATGGAGTTGAAATAGCACTCAGGTGTGTTGATGCGAGCCAACTCTACTTCGAGCGAGCGAGCCACTGCTTCCTGGAACATCAATTGCTCATTAATAAAAAACCGTGTTATATCGTGAATTCAGCTGTAGAAGTCTTTTTAGTTAGTTAGTTTCAAAGTCGGACTTCAAAAGCCCGAAAAGCTCACCTGAATGGGCGTGCAGCAGGTGTAGACGCAGTTCTGATGCACCACTTGCAGGTTGCGCATAAGGTCCGCCGGGCCATAGGCCCAGCCCACCTTCCACCCCGTCACCGAGAACGTCTTCCCAGCCGAGCAGATGGTGATGGTGCGCTCCCACATGTCCGGCAGGGTCGCTGAAACATGCGGCGCAAGGCTCGAACCGACGTCTCATGTCTCTTTCTACCCATCCGGATATCTTGGGTAGAAGACGACAACTTACCCATCCGGATATGTTTGTTCGGTTGGTACACCATCCACTCGTACACCTCGTCGGACAGGCACAGGACATTGTGCTTCTTGCACAGGTCGGCTATCATCCGCAGCTCCTCCATGTTGAACACCTTGCCCAAGGGGTTGTGGGGCGTGTTCAGGATCAACATCTTCGTCTTGGTGCTGAACAGGGACTTCAGCTCCTCCTCGTCCAACACCCAATTGTTTGAGGTCAGCGCGCACTCTGTTTGTTTCTGAAAGTGTTACAAAACACACGATCCCATATTAAAAATCTCACGAAATTAATAAAGCTACTAATAAAGCTCCAATGAGACTTACCGGTTTCAATGGAATGAACTTCGGCACTCCGCCGGCGGATTTGATCATGAAATCGTAACAGTCGAAGAATGGCTCGATCACGATCACCTCATCACCTTCATCCACGTGACCTGTGAAGACGAGCATGGAAAGAATATTGCATGAAGCTTTAGCTGATGATATTTAAAATATTGTAAATATCACCACAAAAGAAACAAACTAAGCTGAGATTCTTGCCTGTTTCTTCTCAATTTTTGTCGTGTACGACCAGGCGTCACTTATGAGACAATTAAAAAAAAACTTTTATTCAAAAAACTTGTGAATAGTCGAATTTAAAAAAAATACTAATTACATTTATTGCCAGTTCCCAAATCAAACTCGTCTGAGATTATCAGATTCTCCACACCTATTAAAAGAGCACTCAAAATTTCGCAAATCCCTTAACCAAGTTTCAATTGCAAATATGTAATAATCCAGAGTAACACCTAAAACGTTTTGGTCCTTCGATCCGATGTACGTACCTAATATGGTGGAATAGAGCGCTTCGTAGGCGCCATTTGTGACCAGAATCTCCTTCATCGGGTCTAACTCCCGATTAATAAGTGGCGAATAGACCTTAGATAAGTTTTGTACCAGTCTAGGATGGCCCTGGAAAGATTTTCATGAGACATTTTTAGAGAATCTCTAAACCGTTAATTGTTTAATTTCGTTGTGTGTGAAATATTCACAATTAAAGGCAGAGTTACATAGGTTACTATTTTTTTATTAAATTATTAACACTAGTAAGTTACTATATTTAATATAAAGGTAAGATATTATATTATTTTAACATATAATATTAAATGGACGCTTTGGGTGTACTAAGACATTTTTGCATAAAATTTATACAATTTCTAATTGAACAGCAATTCCAAATACATATTAACTATTTAAATAAATTAAATAGAGTGACAAACCTTGAAATTTACATAACATCAAAATATAAATTACACTTTTACAATATCAAATGGTTAATGATTATTGTCTATTGCATACTGCTACTCTAAAAACTCACATATCCTCTAGTATATTGGTTAAGCAAGAAGTTCTCCGGTTTCGCTATATCAGACAGGGCATTGGTTACATGCTGGGGAGGTGGGTAGTCTGGGAAACCTTGACCAAGATTCACAGCCGGTTTGTATTCTGCTGCCAGCTGGATATATTCCACCCTGCAATGTGTAAATGTGATAATCTGTGTATTATATACAAATTTTAAATCTAAGTTCAATTTTAGATATTTAAATTAATAAGCTTTGTGGCTTGAAGCAATAGAAGATACAGTGAAATAAATTATCATAATTATGTTGTAAACTATGTCACATGATAACATTACCATAAAGGTTATTTAACGTAGAAGATAATGCACCATTCTTGAAGATATTAAATAAAGTTAGCATATATGTCTATATCTGACTCTATTGCTTTTACCGAGTTAGAATGAAATAAACATTGAATAGAAAAAATACTTATAAGAACAAATCTGTCTGTGCCTCTAATTAAGTGAATAAAAAACTCTCCAAACATTCATATTAATAAATTAGGCTTAAAACTTATTAGTAAACAATAAACTAGATTATAAAGCCCAATTAAACATATGTACATAAAATTTAATATATAAATTACTATACATAGTAAATTCAGGTTTAAACTCTATTCTGCAGGCCTTTTTCAATGAACAGTGATCTGTTTTAAAAAAACTTGTGTTTTTAAAGATTTTGCATTAGGTTGAAAGACTATTAAGTATCTGGTAAGATTAAATTAAACCTTATGACAAAACAGTTAAAGGGTTATAAAATTTTATCTAACTCATTTGATGAGATTCTAATTTATTTACCATAAGAAATAAAATTTAGAAAAATATTACCAAACACTTGCTTCTCCTGCACCGTATCTCGCCGGTAGCTTAAATTTATCACACATACTGACTCTTCTTGAAAACTGTTTTCGCGACGTGTTTGATCCTTTAAATACTGTCTTGGAATTACCAACAGCTTGTCTCCACCTAAACATGATTACACATAAAAATCCAGCTAAAAAGCCACAATTATTCTTATCAGAATGTAAATATGACCTTTATTCAGGCATACATTATTTATATTAGTACTCATTACGTCACATTTGCAAAAACAAAATTTACCTACGACAATTATAATTTTTGTGTTGACATTAGAAAACACTACAGTATAATTTTAAGTAATATTAAGTCAATATTTTCGTAAAAGTGAAACTTAAACAAAAAAAATTGGTTGTTGCTTTATTGACTCATCGTAGATCTGTGCGCTGTGATAATGTTGATGTGTTTGTAACATTGACAGTGACAATTATCAAAGAGTGATTTAGAATTTAATTTTACTGTTTTATCATCGTTGTGGAAAATAAAACATTTTAATCTGTCCATCTAAACATTTTTGAATAAGTAAACGAAGTAAAAGAGTCTTTCCTCCAACTTTGATTTTGTTCCCTTTGAAGTAAAGACTTTTGAATCTTGGGCTACAAGTGCACAGGCGCTTTTTAAGGAATTAAGTAGGCGCCTGGTAGTCAGTATCAGTGATCCAAGAGCGTCTGTTTTCCTCGCTCAGCGTATAAGCATCGCGTTACAGCGAGGAAATGCCGCCAGCATTATGGGTACTCTGCCACAAGACCATATTTTTTAACTTGTTTTAGTGTTGTGGTTTGATTTGTTTATCGACAAGCCGACAGCCGATTGCTCTTATTTTACTTATTAAGACAAATTTGCAAGAAGAGAACTATACATGACGAGAAAGACTGGTCCTTAGCAATGACAACCGAACTAGAAAATCAAACAAAGTTATTAATCCTGCAGCGCTATGTAAATGGTGAACGCTTTGCTGTTTTTACGCAGAAAATTGGAGACATTATTACACACAAAACACATTCTGCATGCGTTTGAACGAAGGATCAGGGATATAGTGTAAATATAATTCAAGGGTGTGTTAATTAACATTTATATTTAAATATCCACACTTGCGTAATACCTTTAATACCTACCATAATAATAAATACAAAAACATATGACGTATTGTATATAACATTAGAGAGGTTTTATGCGAGGTTCTGCGACGCGGCCGTTCCATTTGACAAGGGAATAAAATCAAATCTGATTCGATAACGTTTATATACGTTTCATTCATTAATATAAATAATATTTTATATTTAATATTACAATTACAATTGTTTTTTCAATAAAAAAACCCAACCAACAACAGACCTGATTAATCTGAATAAATTGTAGCTGGCATTAACTATTAGTATGTTTTAATACAACCAAAATTCAGTACTCGTTTTATTAATACATATATAATTATATATTCTAGCGATATAGACCGATATCATTAAATAAAGGAAACGCTTACGTATTTTAATCGCAATGATTTATTACTAACTCATGTTCTTTAATAGTTTTATTATTCAAGTGACGTATTTACGTTAACAATAAAATAATTAACGATAAAGAAACTAAATGAAGAGCGTGAGTTTAATAATTAATTTCTCTTTTCACGTGTACTAGTGGAAAATTGCCAAATACTAACTATGATTGTGGAAAAATACTTTAATTGTTTTACATAAAAAAAAACCGATTAATTTTCAAATTAATACAGTTTACCGTCCTGTGAAACACGGATGGCTATTAAATGGAGTGGCTGGGTGTTTTTTTCGTCAGTTCTTCTCACTTTTCCCAATTTTTTTATAATAATTTATTTTTTTGACGATTCATAAGTGTAGTACCGTAGGTACCTATCTGAAGAAAGACATTTTTGACCGGCTTTATGCAATTACGGTTTGATACACAGAATTCGATACATTTTGTCTTTTTAGCATTTAATAAAAGTTATTTTGAACCGAGATCTTGTTGTCACAATATTTTTGAGTAATAAGTAAAGATACTTTGAGTTTGCCATGTATATAAATATATATACATGTATGTACACTATCAACTAAAGCCTTCCTCATCATTTAAGCAAAAAATAGTTTTCGTTGTAATTTACCTAAGTTATAACTATTATGTACATTGTATAAAATAATAAATATTATAATTTATAATGATTATTTACCTGTTTTTTTAAATATTGTCTTGCTATATTAACACCAGTTCTTATTTAAAAGTCTCACTCACCATTTATTCACGTTTAATTCAACCGTAAGAAAGTGTTAATATGTTGTTTATCTATATTATTTTAATCATCTTCTGTGGTGCCAATGGTGATTTTTTTTTAAAATTATATTTTATAATTGCTTTTTGGTAAATTAATCGTTTTTTTTTGTTTAACTAAAATTAATAGTTTTGGTCGTGTATTTATACTTTCTACATTCAAAAGGACGGATGGACTTTTTGAATGCTTAACAGGCATCGTATGGAGTAGAATACGGCTCAGTTTCTGGAGTTATCAGGAACAAATTTAAATGCAACATTGTTAAATTAGGATGTCCAATTAAAATAGACTTAAATATCAATAATATGTGACATATTCTTTTGAGTTGTGTAAATATCTCTGAAATCACTATGTTAATATATTGTTGTATGTTAACATACATACATTCAACTAATATAATTTATAAACCAGGTTCAATTCTATCGAAGAGACTATTTGTACCTGACACTAAGATCATCGGTGGTACAAACGCACCTGATGGTGGAATACCATACCAAGTGTCTTTAAGGAATGGAATTTATCACTTCTGCGGGGGAGCCATTATCAATAAACGTTGGGTTGTCACAGCAGCGCATTGTACTATCGAGTATGTATTCTATTCTACGATCTAATATGTAACGGTTACCTCAGAAACATACAAGCTAGGCTGTGCTGTGCAAAAGCACGCGACCCAAGTGACTTTATGTAGTGAATTAAGTCGCTTCGCTAAGCGAAGGTACAAAACTATATAAAATTGACAACCACTCCGTCAACACGGAACTCCTCCACAGAATTCCTTTTCACTGCAGCACACGCACGAGACATAATCATACTTTTTACACGCCCACGTCTCGTCTATGCAAATCGTTTAACGGTCCTGTAAACAGATTATGTCGACTTTATAATAGTATTGTGAATGTGGACGAGTCGGTTGATATTTTTGCCGACTCTCTACTTGCATTTCAAACACCTTAAAAAAAAAGCAAGCCTTTGAATCCTGATGGTGTTCGCATGTATGTTGTATTTTGTTTTATCATTTAAATGTCTCAAGTTCCCTTATAATTGTTTTATGTGTATACCTAGTTTTATTATCTCATAAGTTTATTGTTTTTAAATATATTTAGCACATAAGGTGTTTGGGGACAGATGTAATAAAATAAATAAATACTATTTAGGGAAGATAATGTAAAGAATACACATCGAGTGTAAACAAAATAATATTAAATTAAAAACTATATACATGTATAAAAAACTAAATAGGACGATTCAGTGAAAGGCGGAGGAGTAATGTAAAGTCGAACGCGTCGTCAATGTATTAAATTTTCCCGTGACACTTTGAGACTAGCGGTTCATTTTCAGATTTCCCGCAAATAATATTGTTGTTGTAACTGGTACGAACAACGTTGTATATGGTGGTGATAAGTATTCAGTAGAGAAATTGTTCATACACGAGAAGTTCAACCAAACCACTATATTGAATGATATCAGTCTTATAAAAGTGACTAAAGATATAAAGTTAAACGAACGTGTTCAACCAATAGACATTCCAGACGGGCCATGTCCAATAGGTGCCAATATTCTACTTACTGGTTGGGGTCGAAAGACGGTAAGAGAAATAATTCAATGCAAGTTAACTGGCTGATAACATAGCTTATATATATAAATCTCCTGTCACGATGTTTGTCCCCGATGGATTCCTAAACTACATAAGCGATTTTAAATTAAATTGGCACACCGTCCAACTGGTTCAACTTGAGATATAGGATAGCTTAGATCTTTAATTATAGTCGCAATTTTATTTTCTTACAAATTATTTGTTTATATAATTAATTGATAGTCACAATTATCTGTTAACTCCAAAAGATTTCCAGACTTATCGACTGGATTGAGTAAGTAATCAATAGATGGCACTGCTATGATAAACAGACAAACGTGTCATTTAAGCTACAATTCAATAGCATGACTACCACGTGCTATTGAGGATAAAGTATAAATTAAATTTAATTATTTCTACTTTTTAAATAATTTATATGGCAAAACAACGTTTGCCGGTTCAGCTAGTAGTTTAATAATTTTAGGGTGGCGACGATCCCATCCCAATGGAGTTACAAATGGTTAACCAAACGGTTATGAGCAGTCAAACATGTGAATATATGTTTAAACATGTGAATGTGGTAACAAAGAAACAGCTTTGCACATTTACACCCACGGCAAAGGGTGCTTGCCAGGTACAGCTTTTTCCTGAATACAATCTCACCATAAGTTTTCACTTTTAACTAAAGTATTTTTTTTTAAATTTTCAGGGTGATTCCGGGGGACCGCTAGTATTAGAGAACCAATTGGTGGGAGTCGTATCCTGGGGAGTGGACTGCGAACTTTACTACCCGGACGTGAACACAGATGTGTGGAGCTATGTGCCCTGGATCAAGAGGAAGATAGAAAACCATTGAATTGCATATAAAATCTTTTGAAATATTATTTTTGTTTAAATATCGTTTTTTTTCCGGGAAAGTCTAAATGATTTCTTCTGTGAACTGGTTCTTCTCGCGTTATGGTTACTACCAGTGTTATTAAGGTTTTTTTTGGTTTATTTATATTGATCGCTGGTGCATGGTGTAATGGTTCTTTGGTGTGGCAGTTCTTTTCAATCGTTCTGTTGGCAATTTAAAGGAATGGCGGAGAGTTTTTTGCCAGTTCTTCTCTGGGAACTGACAGGAAATGTAGAAGTAATTGTAGAGACAACATTTTTTTAAAACCTTTGACGGTATATCTTTACAAATGGTCCCTACGCGATAAAAATAATGTTTGATTTAGATTATTTTTTTAAACTTGAAAATGCATACACGAGAAAAGGTTTTGGTTATGGCGTTGTAATGTTAGAAATAATTATAAAACGCAAATACAATTTGAGTTAAATAATAGATTTTCTAAACTGTCTTTGAAAATCGATTAAATTTTTTTGTTTCTATGCCAGTGACAGTAGCGATGTCATCATCACTAATTTTAGAAAATATACTAATTAAGCCTGTGCCAATATATTAAGTATATAATAAATAACGCAAAGAGGAAAAAAATGTTCCTTTGTTAATACTTTTCTTTAATTATTATAAATTTTCCATTAAATTAATTAAAATGTTAATTTGAAGTCGCTATTCATTTATTATTGGTTATCGTATTTGATGAGCAATCAACAGACACCTTGAAACTAAGTTGAAGAAAAAAAAAATACCATAAGACCAGAGACATAAAAAATAATTCAGATAGATATTTCTGGTCGTTTCAGGCAGACTGAGTGTATTTCTACAAGAGAAAGGCATTTGCTTTAAACACACATTTTAATAAACCACAAAACAAAATATTTTTTTTTTATTTTCCAATGTTTTTCTTTATCCAGTCGACGTAAGAATATACTCTGGTGAAGACGTCGGGGACGCCCACAGCACAGGGTGCACCCCAGGAGACGATGCCAACTTGCTTTTTGTCTTTCACCAGAGGCCCACCTGAGTCTCCCTGCAGAGTAACATTGTCTTTAAGTTTTTTTTCCTGATGCAATATTGAGTGATGATATTTAATTGATTAGTACATCTACTCATATGAAATGTGGAATGAGCCACAACTAGGCTCCAAGTTGATAGTTCATTTTAAGAGCAATGTGTACGCCCCTTTAACAAAAACCTAAACCTAACCTAACAATTTGTAGATTGTGCCAGTAAAGAAATTTAAAAAAGAAGTTAAACAGAAGCTTTTATAAATTACCACATTGTTTTAAAGGTAGGAATGAACTTTCTCCAGCCTTAGCCTTGCTCCAAAAAGTGTACTTTTAACAAAACGAAAATCAACCGAGCCGAGTTTTTTCCCTGCTTCTTCTCAGCTTGGTCGCGTAGGAACAGGCGTAGAATCATTTATATATAAAAAGTTCCAAAATGGTCCTATGTACCTTACGTAATAAAGGACAGACAGTAGTCACGGACAGTGCATCTCATCTCACCAGCTAAATATAGAATCTTTTAGCAATTAGATAATTTAGAAATGTTTTACCCCACAAATCCCTTCTCTGACTTTATTGAACGTGCACAACTGATTATTTTCTATCGGAAGATATTCACGCGCTGGTGCTAATTCCTTGTTACATTGTTCCAGTGTTATCGTTTTCAGATCTATTGTTTGAAGATTGTCAGGCACTGTGTTTTGGTTCTGAAAAATGGCGAACAATCTTAAACTTTATTACTTCATAATCGGTACCAGAGTTGTTTTTGAAATTATTTCAACAGATACATACGTCTACTTCGCCCCAACCGGTTAGTGTGCACACTTCTCCTGCATCTATGTTACTCGTTGGTAGTTCTATAGCTTTAACTTTATCATTGAACTTAAAAGTGCCTTTAATTTTCAGTAGGGAAATGTCGTGTTTCAAAGATTTCGCATTGTATTCGGGATGGTTAATTATTGATTCGATTTCGTACTTATCCCCACCGGAGGATAATTTGTTCGTTCCGACCACAGCTTCAAGGATACCAGCCTGTACTCTAAAAATCATAACAATGTGGTTTTCAGTGTTTCCCTCAGTGCAAAAATTATCTAGGAAAACAGTGAATGATTTACATTAAACTTATGTTTGGATAATGTTTTACTAACTTTTTCTGCATTTATACTCATATACTGTATTAAGAGTTGTTCATTAAAGTTTCACAGCTTTTTGAGTCGTTAAGCTTTCGCGGATACTATATTAAGTAGTTACGGATGAATGTGTACCCATTATTCAGAATAACTAATTATGTCTCATTATACTATTTTAACTAACTAACGATACATAAAATGTAACTTACTGGTATGTACAATGTGCGGCACATAATATCCATTTCTCATTCAAAACAGAGCCTCCACAGTAGTGCTTAGCAGGAACATTACTAACAAAACTCAGCCTAATTGATACTTGGTAGGGCGCAGATCCTTCAGCCGCGTCCTGGCCTCCAATTATACGGGTTCCTATGTCTGGGCTTGCATCTCCTATAAAGATGAATCAATTAGCACTACCGTGCAAGTCTGTAATTACCCAATTACAATATAATATTGTATATAGTAAGATGTTCATTTTGGGTAGATTTAAGACGAACCATAGATATTTAACTTACCCAATACGACCCAAAGCAAGAGTAGCAGGCATGTATGCATTTTGAATCGTCCAAATTAAACTGACATTATTTCTCATTTGTGATCCTTTTTATGAGTTATCATTCTATTTTAAAATCAAGAAAGTAATTAATTTCAACAATGTTTTAAATAATTAAAAATAGTTAAACGGATATTATAGCTTTGTGGACATATAAACATGTTACCATATGTCTCTTTTTAGTTTACATTTTTATATTGCTGTTACGTAGCAGGAGGGTTAGCTTTTTGTATAATAACATTAATATTTTGTTTAATGCTCGTTGTTACAGACAACTTGCTACGCGATTCGTAGAAGCGATGTTTTCTTGTAAAGGTTTTAGTTCTATGTCACATGCTAATCATGTGACTTTAAGATCTTAAAGCTATATGTCAAACAGAAAGCCTCTTAATACAAATATTGATAATGAAGAACGGACATAATTTTAAAATATTATTCATATAATTGAAATTATTTGAAACTGTAATTATATTTCCTTTTCGACATATAGCGATTATAATACTTCAATATAAGAATAATATATGTTACGAAGCAAAACGCGTCATTAACATAATTAATTTGTTTATAACAAAGCAAAGAGTCGTGTATCATTTCGATGTCTAGCTAGTTGTATGTAACATGTTATTTTTCATAACTTGTCTACTGTCGGTTGGGTTTTCGTGGGGTAAGTTTTTTTTAGAGTATTCAATATATTTTTCCAAATTGAGAGGTGCCAAATGTATTTTAAGTAATTTTGCCACCAGTATTATGGGCACTCTCTCACAGGGACCAAACTGTTTGAATTTATTTTAGTTTTGCAATTTAGTTTGTCTATTATATTATAAAAAAAAGAATACAGCTGTAAGAGTGTGAAGATGTTGTGTGTCGAAATATCATGTGTTTAATTGTAACACGATGTAATTATGTTTTTTTTAATCTTTTTGTATTAATTACATTGTGACAAGATAATTACAATTAACAATTAACGATCGAGTTGTGAGTACGTCTCACAATGTTTTTTGAAATTTATTTAATTTTAATATTTTCCTATTCCTGTGCCGGTAAGCTTTCTCACTTTTTACTATAGAATCTTTTAAAATAAATGCATACTATTTGTATTATTTAATTATAGGTCTCAGGCTTGGGATTAGTTCGGCTGATCCCAAGATTCTTGGAGGCGAAAATGCACCAGATGGCGCAATTAAATACCAGGTCTCACTACAAAACGTGGGCAGCCACTTTTGTGGGGGTTCAATTATTGATCCAAAATGGGTGGTGACCGCTGCGCACTGTACAACAAAGTATGCATTTTATTTATTTATTTTATACCAACCAATTATATTAATTATATTATTCGCGACCCGCTACGACTTGGATGCCTTTGAGAATTGGCGTTGCCGTTGCAGGTGTCCATGGGTGGCAGTAAGCACTTCACTCGAAGTGCCCCGGCTGCTCGTTTGCCTCCTGTTACAAAAAACTAGCTACAACATCTAGATTATAGCTAATCATACAGTTACCAAACACATTCTATTTATTAACTATAAATTAATTTTAAATTATTAACTTTAAAAAACTGTGCTAAACAAACTCTAAGTTCTCTTAACAAACATAACTCTCTCTCTCCGTATGACGATTAACGCTGTAGACTGTTTTACTGTAGTTGGACTCTGAAACTCTTACCTCGTGGTTAATTTAATATTATTACGATTAGGAAAAGAAAAAAGTTAGTATTAGTTATATTTAACGGCACACGTGGTCATTACCAGTCAATCCTGTATTCATCATGGCTGCCGAGCCTTCGTGGGTAGGCGGCTGAGGAGAATTAAAACCTCGTGATGAAGATAACTGCTTATTTTAAACGAATTATTTAATATTTTAATATCAATGATATATGTTTACTTCAGCCGACCGACCCACTCGTTTAAAGTTGTGGTGGGGATTAACAAGCTGTCAGACGGCGGTCAACATTATACGCCCGATAAAGTGATAATCCATCAAAAATTTGATGATAAACTATTCACCAACGACATTAGCCTTGTGAAAATTGATTCTGGGATTGAACTCAACGACAGGGTCCAACCAGTTAAGTTGCCAACTAAAAATGTTGTAGCAGGGGACATGCTGACTTTAACAGGATGGGGGAGACTAAGCGTAAGTAATATTCTATAAAACTATAAACACGTTTATCTTTCGTAATTATGTCAAATGTTTCTGGAGCAAGGCTGAGGTGGAGAAAATTTTTATAGTCAAAATAATCAGATATTTTATAAAACGTCATTTCTAAAAGCTTCTGTTTAATTTATTCTGTACATATTTTTAATATAAGTTATTTATAATTATATTAAGTGTAAAGCTCGTTATTGTTAGTCGATTAACAAAGTTTTCTGATTAATTCTCATAAGAATTCTTAACTGCCAGCGCAAATATTTCCGAAAAGAAAAGATGGCTAAGTTAAGGTAAGACTTCCAGAGTTGTAGGTGTCCATGGGCGTTTAGCCCTCAAAGTGACCTGGCTGCTCGTCTTACGTCTATTTCAAAGAACTAAGCACCAGAAGAATATATGATCTTTTTAGTAGTCGTAGTTCAAGAAATATTTAAAAAAATATCTCATATAATAGCGATGAAATAAATGTGTTCACAGACAGATGGTCCTCTGCCCAACGAGCTGCAAATAGTTGAGGTAGCTGCTATTACAACTACTGAGTGCCAGATTAAATATAGCTTTTTCAAGCAGCCGATTACTTCTTCACACCTTTGTACAAAGGCCCCACCTAGAGAGGGCAGCTGTCAGGTAATGAGACATTTACATCAGCAGCCGTACCAGTGTAATAATATATTTGTTCACTTAATAATGCGAATGTAGAAAAATCCAGAGAAAATAGTGGCAAACCTCCAAAAACTGGACATTATCAAACTTCAAGAAAGGAGCGTACCCTTTGAGGCCGGCAACTCACTTGTCCTCACAGTCCGTTTCACCCGAATTGATCCCGACGCAAGTAACAATAATACTTTTAATTGCAGGGAGATTCAGGCGGTCCATTAGTGCATAACGGCTCGTTGGCGGCGTTGGTTTCTTGGGGCACCAGAAGCTGTGGCCATAGCTTGTTTTACCCTGATGTCAACACGAGAATCTATTCTTTCGTACATTGGGTTAAAGATACGATGAATAAAAACTAACATACGAATCAATATTTACGTATATACGTATTACGCTAGCATAGATTTTTGATTAACTCCATATTCCTTTACCTTAAAAACGTATAAGATAGCAGTAATTATAGGTTACAAACATTTCTTATTTGCATGGTTTACGGCATAATACTTTAATAACCGCATTTGATCAATAAATTCAAAGAAATGCTTTTGATACCTGCCTATTTATGCGGTTTTCAATTGTTATTTTGACACACACAGTTAAAATACTGTTAACAGTATTAATTAAGTCGTTGCTCTGATGACGTAACGTTTGTAATCCTTGGATAAAGGCTCTCTTCACTGTTGGGTTGTGAGCGTAATGTAAATCAATGCAAAAATTGATGATCTGGTAGTGTAATTATGCCCCCATTTAGTGATAAATTTGTCCGTGTATCTGTAATTGTTTAATTACTTACTTACTAGAGTCCTAAGTCTCCACGTCGGGGCATAGGGCAGATACATGCAAAGGATTGAACAGTCTTTGACAGCTTGTCAATATGTTTTAAGATTGGGCTAAGCTTGACTATTTAAGAACCAAAAACCGTTGGTCCGACAATTTCTTCTCAGTATGGAGTATCAAATACGTCACGCATAACATGTCACAATAAGCTGACAAATCTCTTTACCATTAAATTTGATAATGATAAAAATTATGAATACTTACGAAGCATACACCTTTGTTGTATGGCCGCTTGATGCAGAGCTGATTGGAAGCTACTGGTACCACATCCGCGTAATCTATCGGATTACGCTTTAGCTGTTTCATGCGTTCATCGTTGGTTCGAATTCCAACATTTGAAGATTGTTTGGTACAAAGACCATAATCTGAAAACAAATTTATTTTACACGTGTATCCAATCAATATAATCGTGAGATTATTATGTTGTAACGTATGATTTATAACATAAAAAAATACTCTACTGGCTGCAGAAATTAAATAATGTTTCTGTTGTGAACTCGCTCAAAGACAGGTGACATCGTTTAACAAAAGCAACATCCTAGTCAACGGAGTTATGTAATGCAAACTCGGTCGGCGCGGGCTACATTTAATATAAGTAAATACTTAAGGCCGCTAATGAATTACCAGTTTATAAAGAAAAAACAAATATTATACGATGCGAATGACATATTTTTAAGCAAATTTTTTTCAATAACTCATATAGTCCGTGTTTCCCATCCTGTTAAGGTGCATTTGGTTCCAGCACTGGTATCAGCTCTTAATGGCTTTATTAACCTTGACGTTGAATTTGAACTTTTCATTCTTCAGAAGTAGCAAAGAATATTTCTCGTGATAGACAAAGCTTTTCAGCTTACAGCGATCTCCTCCCGTATTAAGCTTGTGAGTACCAACGAGTAAATCATTCTTGTTTTTTTCGAAAAAGGACAATTGCATTTGTAGTATTGAAATTTGGTAAGGGGACATGCCCTCAGGGGCATCTTGACCGCCTATAATTCGGTTTTCACCATCGTTACCTTCCAAAATGGCCACTGCATCTGCGGTGATATCATTATTGTTCATTTCCACTTCTAATAATTCAATTTAATCTTTACAATACACAGTTGAGACAAATTGTAAAGTTTGTCCAAACCAAATAAAATAAAAAATCTAAACTCACCTCTTGGTGAGTCCCGGTGGCATATATTTGATATCTGTAAACGCTGAGACCCAATGTTTCTCATCGAATTTATACAACTTTTTTTTAAATAAAAATATTATTTTATGCATTATAATGTTATTTTATACGTGTATGTTTGTACCATTGATAAATGTGTGTTAGTGCGTGCAAACACACCCGGTTTTCACGTTGTGTGTGGCCATTTTCCACATCTGAGTGCAATCACTCTATACACATATTTAAGTATGGCACAGCCCCAATGGATTGTTCCATACCTGTATAATCTTTTACTTGATAGTTTAAGAACAAGCTTTGCAGTACGGTTGTTGGTAATTATTTGTGGATGATGGATCCGATTTCCCTCGAGCCAACTGTTGGTTTTCCATTCCTTTCGGTAATTGAAGATTACATAAGATACCACAAATACATCACACATCGTATCAACGATCATCTGGATCGAGAAAGTTCCTGAAGAGTCCAATATGATATGAACCATCAAAGTGAGCACTGCAAAGGGTCACAAGTAGACCTATCTGAGAAGATACTTAAAACCAACAGCGGTAACCTATCATCAATTCAGACGTATAACCTACACACAAATTATATGTTTTTTTTAAATAAAGTGTAGCAAAAGTTGAATTTTGCTCCGTTATGATTTTCTTGATTTATTTTACACAATAGTCTAATCTCTAATGACAATTGAACGAACATAAAGAAATTATTGCTTGTCAATCTGTTTGAAAATACAGTAAACTGAAATATACTAACAGGATTATATATATATACTAGATATACATTTTAAAACGTCAATTCGATGACAGAAATGTTTGTATAGGATTAATAAAAAAATATGTTTTATTATAACGGACGTACTTAAGCCGGTGTAGTTTCTATAATACATCTACTTATATATACTTAATGAAACATTGTAATCTGCAAAACAAACTCAAGTGAATAGTAAAACAATAATTTTATAGAAGATTTTAATTTTAAAGATACATTAGGTACAAATAAATGCAATACATATATAATGTGTCTAAATAATATATTGTATAACCTTGAAATTTTTTATAAGTATTCAAATAAATTCTAATTTCCCCGAAAGATAAAGAAAGCCTAACATTTGTTCAAATTGACACAATAAAAAACTCGTTTTACGAATTTACACGTGGATTCTATTACATAGATATATTGCTTATCATACGAAATAATAATCAAAATTGATACATGTTTTTAACTTTTATTTAATTTGATCCGTTATCCAGTCAACATAGGAAAATATTTTTGTGAATACATCGTCGAACCCTTTTCCGCAGGGCACGCCGAAGGACACCACTCCTATTAATGTCCCGTTGCTGGCCAATGGCCCACCGGAATCTCCCTGCAAGAAGTTCAGAAACATGTAATAATATGTTCAGTCGGGGGCATAGGCTTCTATTACAAGAAAAACATTACAGTTACCCAAATGACTATCTTGAATTACTAAGAATTTAAGGCAAATCATACTTCTACTTCTACTCACCGGACACGCCCCTTTTCTTCTGCCACTGTAAGTGCACACTTGCTTTTCGTCAATGGGAAGAATCCTCTTAAACCAATACAAGTTTTTGTTGCATTGCCTCAGAGATTGTATTGTGGTGTACGCCATTTGAAGTTTATCGGGAACTCTCTTGAGACGCTGTTGCAGTATTGTATAAATATAGAAATAGTTATAGCTCGTATGAAATGTTTGATAATTTGCACTAGTACAAAATATAACAGAACCAAATGTTTACACAGATTTTTTTAATTTTCATTTTTTCGCTATAAATGACATCCGACCTTCCATATTCATCACAATTGCAAAAGATGCGAAGAATGCAAAAAGAAACAATAAAAATACCAGTAAAAATAAGTATCCTTTTATTTTGTGGGTTGCCCTAATATGCACGTTATCTATTAACATTATCTACTTCTACTATTTTAGTGCAATAAAGTGTGAACAAAAAATAAATAACAGTACTCACATAACTAGTATAGCCCCATCCTGTTAGGAGTGCTCTATCACCGGGAACGACATCGCTTGAAGCCAATTCGATTGGTTGTACTTTATCCCCATAAACGATGTCGGAAGATACTTCACACAGGCCGATATCATTTTTCACTGCTTGAGCCGAGTAGTTTTCGTGTTTGATGCATTTATTTAATTCGTACCGATCACCGCCAGACGATAGTGTATTGGTCCCAACAACCGCAGTAAGGTTAGACTCCGGAATCCTATTTTAATAATAATAATTAAAAATTGAATTAGATGCCAAAAGATGATACTAATTATATGAGTGTGGCGTTTAGGAAAATGGAAAATGAAAGAGGAGAAGAATGCGGTTATATGTATGTATATATAATGAATTGTGCCTATTGCAGCTTTTAAACATACTCATCAATGCAATGCGCCGCAGTTACAATCCATTTGTTGTTAATAATAGAGCCTCCGCATATATGCATATCTGGTCCTAACAGATCGGTCCGTAGAGATACTTGGTATGGGGCTATCTCGTCGTAAGCGTCTTCCCCACCAACGATACGACCGGATATTGCATCTGTGCAAAGATAAGAGAAGTGAGAAGTATGAATAGTACTTGATTCGTGTTTATTATTTTGTTAAAACTCACCAGCATTGCTAAATAACAGGAAAAGGAGACTGACTATAGTAATACACATTTTGTCTTTTCAGAAAAGATACTCCAGCCATATTTATACTAAATGTTATTTGATAACCTAGTAAATGATTTTAATTAGCATAATGTGAATATAAAAGTGATATTTTAACTCTAAAAGTCGTTAAACAAGACAATAATAATAAATTATTTTAAACTTTGATAAACAAACTTATAAAAGGTGGTAGAATATATATTGTTCTTGTATTCGATAGTTTTTATAAGTATTCAAATAAAGGGTGATTTAGTTTTAATATATTTATTCTGGTAAATAATATTCATGTAATCAAAGATGAGAGCCCACAACCAAAATGTTGATGATATAAATATAATACGTTAGAAATATTATTCTATATGATCTTTAATGCAGTCGATATAAGCTGGTACGTATGTAAAAACTTCCGGGAAGCCCCAGCCGCATGGTGGTACCCCGGACACAATGCCTAATTGTTTCCCTTTCCGCGACAGAGGTCCACCAGATTCATCCTGAAATCATGCCTGACATGTGTATAAATTGTCTGTTTTAAAAGTCGATGTCACAATCAATCAATGCCTGTTGTTAGATATGTACACATACTCATACAAGTATACTTGGGAATGTAATACCCAGTAATATGAAAATATTGAGTACTTCTTTACCATAACCTAAAATGATAGCCACTCACGTTTATGGTAGGATAGGAAGACCTATAAGACAACTTACTTATCAATGCAATGTGCAGCTGTAGAAACTGAACTATTTATTGTATTAATAAGTGCTTGGAGATGGGTACTTTCTCTGATACGCTAAACTCACTCCTATTTACAAATCTAGAAGTAGGAGTGACCCTAATAACTACCGGTCATTGTCGGTGCTACCGTCATATCTAAAATATTTGAACGTGTCTTGTATATTCGCTTAAATAACTACTTGTCTGGGAAAAATCCTAATTAACGAGCAGTACGAGTTTCGTTCTAAGTCAAGTAGCTTTTCGCCGCAGTGGACCTAGTAACGAAAATTACTACTGCCTGGACGAAGGAAATTCTGCTTTAGAGATTTATATCGACTCAAATAAAGCTTTTGATATGGTGAGTCACCAAAGGCTATTAAAATAACTAAATAACAAAGGTGTTACAGGCGTGGCAAACAATTGGTCGAGCCAAATGGTCGTCCAGAACCATAACATATGGTTCGAAAATCAGTTCAATACTTTTCTTAATATTTATATATTAACAATATTAAAAAACTAGGACTAACGGGACACACGACTTTTAATGACGACGACACTTTTCTCTTTTACTTTGGTAAATCTATCCATGATCACAACATAGCTGAAGCTCAGAAGGAATTAGATATTCTCAATGAATGGTTTAAATATAATATACTCACAATTAACATTACGACAACGGCATTTATCATTATTTATCATGACTGCTAAAACTAAAAAAATACCTGATTTTAAACCCCTTTATAAAGGAGGACGTTATAAAACAATCACATCACGGCAAATAACTTGGACTATGGCTGGATGATAAACTGTCATGGAAGGTACATATTGATCACATGAAATCAGTTTAGTAGTGGCTAATTACATTTTATCGTGGGGATCTTTAAAAATACAAATACTTTAAGTGTGTTTATTTTATTAATTTGAAAATACCAGGTCATCATGGCTTATTGGCTTTTATGGTGTCCATGATCCACGCCTGGTATTTGCTGGTTCTCGTGTAGACATCGTGCTGGCCATGAGCACATGGAATATTCCACGAGACAACGCCACACGACTTGTTTGGCTTGACTTGTTGGTATTTATCGGGACTGTTTTTTTATCTTTTTATTTATTTATTATTTATTTTACACTTTATTGCACTTAAACACTAGAAGCAAATGACGTTTTTTTTCATCTCGCTGTTGGCTAAGAGGCCTTTACAGCTGAAGTTTGCCGTGACTTGCGCAAGGGCGTCTCCTGTGAGACTCGGACCTCGGCTTGGGCTGTCACGGGGGGGACTAGCCTTAGGGGCTGGACGGAAGCTATCTGTAGGAGTGAGCGACACTTGAAATAAGGGACCACGCCTTCGCCGGCGAAGGCGGTTTTTAACCCTAGCTCTCCTATCTGGTTGTTTGGCCGCGCGGGCGGCATCTAGTGTGTTGTTAGCTACAGTAATGGGAGTTCTAGGTCGTAGTGCGAGGTCTACGTTTCTCACATACATGGGCGCTCCAGTTGCTATTCTGATGAACCGCATTTGGATTGCTTGCAGTTAGTGGATGTTGGTGGGGGCCCAATGCGCGAAAACTACGCTTGCGTAGGTCATGCATGGACGGACACATGCTTTGTACAGGGTAACCTTGTGTCTGAGCGACATTTGGCTCCTTTTATTGAGAAGGAAGTGGAGTCGGGACAGGACGAACGCGGCCTTATTCCGAACTGCGGTAGTGTGCTTGTTGAACGACAAGCTTTTGTCTAATGTGACACCTAGGTATTTAATCGTCTTGCGCCACGGGATGGTTTTACCAAATAGATCTTGTCGAACGCCTTCGCTATATCGAAGAAGAGGGCCCCTGTGGGCGTTTGGCGTTTCACGGTGCAGAGTCCAGAGAGGACGTGCTCCGTGATTCGGTGGACTTGGTGGAGGCAACAGTGGGCTGGTCTGAATCCAAATTGCTCGTCGGGAATAAGGCCGTTTTCGTATGCGTAGTCGGAGAGGCGTATTTTGACTACTTTTTATACAGCTTACTCAGCGTGTTGAGAAGACTGATGGGGCGGTAACTAGATGGGTCGTTATGGGGCTTGCCTGGTTTGTGAATGCCTATCACAATTGCCTCTTTCCACTGCGCCGGGAAGGTGCAGTTTTCAAGGAGGCAGTTGAAAATGGCTACTAGTAGGCATATCAGGTGGGGGCAAATGACGTTAACAGATGTTAGTACATATAAGAGCAACGGGCGTTCTTTTTTTGGTTTAGGAGCCAAGGAATCTTTAAGGTCTCATTTTAAAACAAGCGGTATTCTTACAGTAGCTTCACAGTTTTTTTTTCAAAGATCCCTTCAATGTGTCGGCAATTGGCTCAGCAATTTAATTCATGAGGAGCCTTGCAATGCTTTGTTGTTTGAATTGTAAGTAACTTAATTTTGTATTAATTATTTAATTTAAAAGAGCAGCTATCGAATTGGTTCTTCTGTGTAGATGCCTGCCTTCCGAACCGGTGGTAGTGTAGATATTTTGTGTTTTGGGTTTGTATTCAGCTGTAGAATTCAAATCGTACTAAATCGGCAAAATTGACAAAATTTCAGATTGTTTTGAGCTTTGGTGAGAGTGGAGAGTGGTTCGGTCGACCACGATGTTTAATTTAAGGGAGAAATATCCAAAGCGAAAGACTTTTTTTTATTTACCTAAATAGTAATTTCACAGGGTTATACCTATAATCGGAAGTAATGAAGTAATGAAACTGCATCAAATAAACTTGCATAATTTAATATTTATTAAAAGTGACGGAACTTTACAAATTCTGTTTTCAATACACAATCAAATGATTAAATCATTTAATTTTGCTCTGTACCCAGTTGTAATGAGCAGAGACAGATGCAAACACATCAGGAAAGTCCTTACCGCAGGGCACTCCCCACGATACGACTCCTATTTGGTGAATTTTCTTTTCCCCATCCTGCATAACAAGAGGACCACCAGAGTCACCCTGAAAACAAAATGTTATTTAAATTGTATCATTACAAGGGATCCGAAGGCCTTAAAGCCGAATGTTGCGACTTTAAGTCACCATCAAAGAAATTGGCCAACAGACATTTGTGAAAATCATGCTGGCAATAAATTCTCCTGGAGAAGATTTATAACAATACTTTGCGACTTTTACCATTTACGTCATACAATCTAGTATTAATGATATTGTAATCTCTATACTTACAAAGCATGCACCTTTGTTGTTTGGACGCTTAACGCAGAGCTGCTCCTCATCTATCGGTACCAAACGTGGGTATGGCGATTGTTTCAACTTTTTCGTGCATTCATCGTTGCTTATCGTTACGAAATCTAACATTTGAAGATTGTTTGGAACAGTTTGCCTATTCTGTTAAACGACAAATTATTAGTGAATTTTTATTTTTGTACAGTACATGAATTATTCGTTCTAGATCTTAATTTAATTAATGATAAAAACAAGTCTCTTTTTGCTTTAAAAGTGGTACGTATATGGAGACCAATATATTGGAAAACACCATGTGGAAATGATTAGAATGCTGTGGATGAAGAAGTTTATTAGGACTTACAACATTAGTGTAGCCCCATCCTGTCAAAGTGCAAGTCTTTCCAATCGGCGCCTTTTCCTTTCTCAGCTCAATGGCCTTAACCTTGTCGTTGAATTTGAATTTTCCTTCAATTTGCACGACAGCTATATCATTCTTCAGATATGTCTTCGAATACTTCTCATGATAGACAAAGTTCTTAACCTTATAGGTATCGCCTCCTTTATTAAGCTTGTTAGTGCCAACAAGTATTTCTAAATCTTTCTTGTTTTTACTAAAACATAATAATTCAATTGTGTTAAGTAATTCAAATAAGTATTTCGATATAAATGGACTTTACTCACTTTATAACGCAATGAGCTGCGGTTAAAACATACTCTTCGTTTATGATTGACCCTCCACAACTATGCCATTTCTGACCATTATTATTCTTTTGCTGCATTGAAATTTGGTATGGGGCTATGCCGTCAGGGGCGTCTTTGCCGCCTATTATTCGGCTGTCACCATCGGTACCTGCAGTGAAATTGACATTGTTCATTTACACTTCAAAGGTATCGCTATCAGAATATAATAGAATAGAAAACCTCCTTGAATCGGGTTACGGAGATAATTTACAATCATCAGTAAGCCCTTCTCAGTACCATTAGTTAAGACAAATTTAGTAAAGTTTTAAGCAAACCAAGTAGATTAGAATATAGCTTACCAAGAATTCCTGGTGACAGTAGAAGTAAAATACCCAAAGGGAGAATCATTATACTTGATATTCTTGATATGAGGTGACTTTAAAATGTTAACATTGTAATTTATATTATTAGTATTTATACTATTTATTTTAATTAAAATGTAAATTACGCTTTTTGAGCGTAGTTAATTTTTACTCTCACTTATAATAATAATAATATTGTAAAAAGGTCGAGTCTGTACATTCTCTAAAAAAGATTTCTTTTCCGTGTGTTGTGCTTGAAACTGAATCTAAAAGGGTTTCTGAATCTAAAGGAATTTTTTGGTATATCAATCATGGCGGGTCGATGGTAAATTGCTGAATCCATTCCACATCCTGAAGATCACGAGGAAAAACCGGCACGTCAAGGCCGATGCGTCTAAGCTAGTAACCCAGATAGCTTCAAAGGTAGTAAAATATTTGACACAAATTGGTTCTTTGGTTGAAAAGCCTCGTGGCGTGGCGCGAAAAGCTTGTACGTGGTTTTAATTAAAAACCGTTTATTTTTAACATTTATAAAAAAGTCTTTATCTTTTTAAAATGAGACGGCTTAAAACTAATTATTTTTATAATTTTAGTAATTACCTAACAATGTAATGAGGAAGCCATTTGAATAACAAAAGAATGAAATAACTTAAATACAGCGCCAAGGCACCTGGCACAGCTTAGAATTGTGTTCGCCATTTTTGTTTTGGTGGTGGTGACCACGATTAGAATACACACTATTCGAAATATATATTACACGAAAATATATATGTGTTGGTGTTAAACACACTTAAGGTCATTCTTCAAATAAGTAAACTTGGCTAGCCTTAAATTTGATAAAATTCATGCAAAATAAAGAAATAATATGTCAAATCCAATTACGAGTAATCCGTCTGCTATTTTATCCGGTCGACATTGGCAGGCATACAAATACACCCGGAAATCATCTGGAATACGAGGCTAACACCACCAGAGATCTGTGCTCCTATTTGAAGCTTTCGTTGGTGCATGGTATAACGATTTCAGACCTTTGCAACCGTGAAACAAACTTGGCGATTGAAAGGAGTGCCGGAGAGTTTCTTGCCAGTTCTTCTCGTCTGCTCTACACCACTGATTTGAGAACTGGCAGTAAATGTAAATGAGTCAAACAAAATTATATGTTTCGTGATGACGATGCATAAGTGTACCTTAGTTACCTATGTGAATAAAGTTATTTGGTTTTGATTTTGCGTGATAAAATATTTGTCATTCGATTACTCTTGTGTTAAGTGTAATAATGTATCTTATCTCATAGTAATAGAGCATGTTTTTGATCCATCATATATTTCAGATATATCGAAAGCGCTGTACCAAATGGCCGCCGGCACAAATGAAAATACATGTCGTGTTTGTGCGGCCAAATAAATTACTATTCAAACTAATATTTGTCGAGTGATTAAAAAATGTAACGATTTTTACCGAAACAAAACAGCCAAAGAGGTTATTTATCAATGGTTGTATTGAAATTTTGCACGAGCTTGGGAAATATGCTTTGAGCTCGGGCGTCGGGGGTTTTATTGAAAAAATGAAAAAAACAAATGAACACTTTGGCGCGTGTGACATTACCGTTGCTCGTCGTTAAGATATGCAGGCATCAACAACAGGCATCAACGGTTGTTCATGCCTGCAGTACCATAATTATTGATATATAGACATGACAATGATATGTTCGGAATAATATGTGCCAACATTTATTACAATACAACATTTGTATGCAATACAAGTTTTGTCAACGAAGAGTATTCCAAAAGTCTCATACTCAACTTTTTTTTGAGTATGTTACCATGTTCAATAAATTTGATTATGCTGTCAAAAACTATTACTTACACAAAATGGAACTCATCCATTGTTCTGCGATATCATTCTTAATGGTTAGTGTGATGGAATTAATAGGGTGTAAAACACGGGTATTATAATAGTAATCCAGTTATAAAGAGTAGCGGGTTCAACCGATGTCGAACATACTTAGAGTTTCAGCCAAATGGGCAGGCATGGCCGAAGAAATACCACTCTCTCACACAATTGGACTTTGTTCATTTTGTACTCGCGTTTCGTTCGGTGAGTGAGATCTTCCGGTGCCCATCCTTTCCCCTTCCCCGTCCTCTTCCCCTACCCCTCCATTTCCCAATTTTCCTTCAAAGGCGCATGAGTGTCTATGGGCGGCGACTTCACTTGTTATGGTGGACCTCCTGCTCGTTTGCCCCCTTTTCTACAAAAACAAAATAAATAAAATATATATCTTGGCTATTAAAACAAGTTAATTTCGTAACGTGTATTGAAATAGAAAGAAAAGTTAATATAAAGTGAACAGTGAATCTCTCTAATTACTCGATGTTAATTTACATATTATGTTGATATACATATATGTCGCTGTAGTGTAACACTTCAATGTCATTGGAAAAGATTATTCAATTCTTTATAAGTAAAGAAAACTAATAATACTGAATATATTTTACATATGTATTGGCCTTACCTTGTTTTATGTCAAAGTTGACCTGTGTGTTGAGAAGCTACTCGGCCAACTCTCAATATGGTCAATGTATTGTATAGTTATAAGTTAATCATTTGTGTTTACTTCTCCGAACATTTGTACAAAATGACGACAATCTGAAGATATGATCCAAATCAATTAAACTACATGAGTAAAACAAAATATGCGAACATAACTAAACTCTTGAGTAGAAAAATGTGTTAAAAAACAGCGTATGTTTATTTACTTATTAAGGAAACAAATACAGATTCTTTACAATAATAAAACACAAGTTATAAGAATGGATAAGAGGTGAGATGTATATGTAAGTTTCACTGATAATAAAATACTTTGTACTTGGGCTTATGGTAGTATGTCTGAAGTATGGTCTGAAGAACAAAGCGCGGTTGGTTCTTGGAGTAACAAATAAACGATTCATTAATGCACTATTCATACTAGGCTGTTGTCTAGAATAATCTTAAATCTATTTTAAATTTTGGTATTTTATCAATCTTTTAATTGGGTCACACATGGATTAGTACAAACAATAAGAACTATTCGAGTGGCTTCAATTGTTGTCAGTTTATGCAGTAGCTGGTCCTTGAGATAGTGGTGCTTTACTTGCATTGCAACGTCATCACTACAAAATACTTATAGATAAGGAACGTTGAAGATTGACGTAACAAAAGACCTTTAATTTCTTGTAAAAAAGTTTTACACCCTTATTAAAATTACTCGATGCTTTTAAACTAGGGAATGGCTGACGAGGACTGCTGCTAAGCACTATCTATATGTATGTCATTAATTTGTTGTCAGTTAAAGTTGTTCCTATGTACTCTATCTATTCTCTGTTAAGGCTTTATGAAGGAGGCGACACCGGATAAACAAAAGACGGATACGAACAAACAGCTGACCTCTCAGTGTTAGGAAAATGTAGGCGTGTATAATAAATTGTAATTTCTGTAAATGAGAGTTAGTGAATTTTTATTCGTTTTATTAAACAATACTCGCTAATGATTAAGTTTTAGACTAAGATTATGAATTCGGGATTCATATTGCTAATGAATATTTTTTTATTTATTTATTTAATAAGGCACACCACCAACACACATACAAACATAACCCGAACAAAATTACAAAATAAAAACACACAAGGCATGTATGTGCATAAATTATAGGGATGCACAGCATTACAGGTATACAATTAAAAAAAACAACTAAACAATCATATATAAAACAAAGAAAACCCTACACACAGAAATAAAACAAAAAATTAACGTTCCTAAATTGGAGTCTATTGGCGAAACAAGGTGATCTTGTGTTACGTGGCATTTTTCATGGCATTTTTTTAAAGTTATAATTTGAAACACATCAAGGAGATGTAAGTAGCTTAACTTAACTTGGCTGTTTTATATGCCTTCAACCACTTGAGGCAACACAAGTGGATTTTCATACAAGTGACCCGATTGATAACGTAAATTCACTATATAAAGCAAACAATTGATCAACCAAATGTATTATAATAGTGCTCGTCACAATGTTTATTAAGTTGTTAATTTTCTTTCTTACCACTTGTGTAGTGCAAGGCAAGTATTCTGTACAGTATTTTTAAACATAAATTATAGGATATCGTAGATTTTAATAGAAAGTGATTTCATGGGTTGAATTTGCGCAAGGTTCCTTATTGGGCCCGTTTTTGTTCCTTGTTTATATAAATGCTTTATTATTTTTAAAGTAATAAATATATTTTCGAAAATCTTATATTTACAAAAGTCAGATAAATTTAATAAGAATACTGATATGCATAGTACCAATACTAGGCAAAAGCATAAACATGCTGACCCGTATGTTATGTAGGCTCCATGAAATTGTTAATTCTTGGGAAATCGTATGCACATAAGCTTACCCATTCTTTGTGGAATAGATGTAAATATTAAAAGCCATGGAATCAACTTCCAGAATAAATAATGTAACTATTTAACACTTTGTTTTACCCTAGACTAAGAAAAATATTAAGTATAATTCGTGTTAATATAGAATAAATATAGGAATGACATTATTAAACGCATAAACTTAAGTTTTAAAGCAGTAAGTTGGTATTACCAATTTTATAGTTCCCGAGTTAAAACTTTAGTTTTCAATAGTCTTTTTAAGTATTCATAAAAGTCGTGATTTCAGTCAAATGCAATTTCATATAGAATAGTGAGAGAAGATCCGAGAGCCTCCATATTCTAAGTTAAACAACTTGTTATAGGAGCAAATCTATGGTTTTATCCTGAGCAGATCACCAGAATTGTAGGAGGAAAAGATGCACCCGACGGTGGGATTCCGTACCAGGTGTCATTGAGGAGTATATATGACTCTCACTTTTGTGGTGGATCCATTATAAGTAGCAGGTGGATTTTAACGGCTGCTCATTGTACTGTAAGGTGGGACATATTATAATTTCATTCAAACTCAAAATCAAAATATCTTTATTCAAGTAGGTCTTTATAAAGTATACACTACCACCGGTTCGGAAGGCAGTCAGTCATCTACCGAGAAGAACCGGCAAGAAACTCGATAGCTGCTCTTTTAAAATAAACTATTAATACAAAATTGTGCTACTGACAATTAAAATAACATTGTAAGGCTACTCAAGAATTGAACTGTCCCGATGCTGAGCCAAAAGCACATTAAAAAAATCCTGGCACGCAGTTCGAACTTATTAGCTTAAAGTTTATTACAGCCTGTCTTCAGCATGAGCTATTTTGTCAGCATAGCTTTTCTATGAAATTATGTATTCTTTTCGATTTGAAATATTTATATTTTGAGTGATTTAAATTCGCTTAGTTTTCCTGTTTTACTTAATGTAATGTAAGTTGTAATTTTGTACTCTTCGCACGTCTTACACCCTTCCAACTATTATAAGTATTATTTTATTTTTGTGGGTTGCCTGGTAGAGGTCGATCAGCCCGATGCTATAATGTACGAACATCTATGAACATTATCTACCTCTACTGTATTAGTGCAACAGAACGTGAGCAAATAAATATTTTCGTCCTCAGTTCATCGGCTCGTAGCGTAAAAGTCGTCGTTGGTACAAACAGTCTAGTAACAGGTGGAGAAAGGTATTCTGTTGAAAAGATCATTGTGCATGATGGTTATGATGGTGGCTTGATCCTCAATGATATCAGCCTTCTCAAGGTGACAAAGGACATCATCTTCAGTGACAGAGTTAAGCCTATATCACTTCCGGAAATAAATACAAACGCTGGTGCGCAACTGCTTTTGACTGGATGGGGTAGAATATCGGTAAGTGAAAGTGAAATTTTGTGAAAGTGCCATGCTGTTACTTACTAAAGTTTCAGCCGAATGGTCAGGCACGGCCGGAGAAATACCACTCTCTCACAAAAAACCGGCGTAAAGTGATACAATTGGACTTTGTTCATTTTGTACTCGCGTTTAGTTCGGTGAGTGACATCTTCCGGTGCCCATCCTTTTCCCCTTCCCTCGTCCCTCTCCCTTTTCCGTTAAAGGCCGGCAACGCACTCACGAGCCCCCAGCCCCGTGAGTGTCTATGGGCGACGGCTTCACCTTTATGGTGGGCCGCCTGCTCGTTTGTCCCCTCTTCTATAAAAAAAAAAAAAGTGATTTTATTTTCTATACAATAATATTGTATACAAATCGGCTTAAATGCTTATTATTAAAAAAGTGATCACGTTTAAAACAACTGATTTATCCAGATGACATTGCTGTGGGTATTTTCTCAGGCCGGTTGACAATGATTGATACATTTTTATTTCCAGTATCCCGGCAATTTGCCCGAAGTGTTGCAAATGATTAACGTGACCGCCTTAAGTGTGGACGAATGTCAGATTTTATTCAGCGGAATCAATCCTGTGTTCGAAACTCAAGTTTGCTCACTAACTAAAGCGGGCGAAGGAGCGTGCCACGTAAGTGATGCAATTATTAAAAGCTGCCAACAAATTTTTACATAAACAAACATACTACATTTTCTATGAGGAGTAAGATTTCGTATGTGGAAAGGCACTTAAGGACAAAACTGTTTATGTAAACTTGGTTGGTTAATCTCATAGTAATTATTCTGTATATATTTGATAAACCACAAAGTAAATAAATTAAATAAATAAAAACAGTAAAATACCAGGTACTGGTATACCAGGCGCCATTCGGCAGTTCTTTTTTGCCCCAAGTATCTACTCCAAATGGATTTACAGGGTGATTCTGGGGGCCCACTTGTTGAAGATAACCGAGTTGTGGGAATCGTATCCTGGGGTATGCCATGTGCTCGGGGTTATCCAGATGTATACACAAGAGTTTACTCGTATCTGGACTGGATAGAAGCAACCGTCAAAGACAAGGATGACGACATATAATTCGTCTGTTATACGGCCGAAGTAAATAATATTAGTCAATATTGTTTGGGATATATGTATCCACAGGTGGTACAAAGCTGATCACCATTTAAAATATGAAAACATGCATTCTGAAGCCTTTATATTGTGGTGCACGCTTTGTAAAAATTGTTAAAGTACTTTGGTGTTATTCTACTGTAGGATTATTCTATTAAATTAATAATTGTATATTTTGTTTAATTTAACTCTTAAAAAGGCAGACAACTCACACACGAACCAAGTAAGTGTCTAAAGGCGGTTTAGGAATCCTGCTCGTGTAAAAAATTGTAAATAAAATATAATCGTTCACATTTAATTGGAATCGAATTGATTGTAACACGTTACGAATCGTTACTTAATGCCAAGGTAACTTTCATGCCTAAAACAATTTGAATGAATTTTAGCATAGAATAGACACCTCAAGGTTTTGGACAAACTTATCGGCTGGATTGATAACATTTCCAGCGAATTACCTTCGATGCTACGAAACTTCCAGTTAACCATTTTCCAATTAAGCAGATGGATTTTTCTACATTAAGCTAGAATTATGCAGTTTCAATTCGCAGTGGATTATAATTATTTATATTAAAGACACTAATTGTAGTAAAATCCAGGTATTTCCTTGCAGCATAGTTATGTTCAGAAAATTTAACTAGAAATTTTTTGTAAATTTGAATTTTGACTGGTCTAATCAGGAAACTGAATTGTTGTTTATTTTAGCTGTCCACACTTCTCTCAGTACGACATTTAATGCAAAACAGTTACAATGTTCATAGACGTCTCGGGCGAAACCGCCGGCTATAGCTAGTTGTATTATAATATGATAAACCGGCAAATTAAAATAATATTTCAAACACGATTCCACTTTGCCAACGGATAGTTGCATTTTAATACTTGGATATGTTGAAGTGTATTTTATTGTTTTTATTTTTGACATGGACGGCTGCAGGTAAGCTTTAGCCATTTCATAAATTATTGATTTCTATAGACTAACAGGATCACGTCAGTCGTGATAAATGATATTCTATACAAAAATCAGTAAGGCGGTAATCCGTCATGACTCCGTTAAAAAGGTAATCTCTAAGGCTCTATGTATATATCAAACTCAAACTCAAAATATCTTTATTCAAGTAAAAGACACTTTTGAATCGTCAATTTTTACACTACCCCCGGTTCGGAAGGCATATACCGAGAAGAACCGGCAAGAAACTGGATAGTTGCTCTTTTAAAATAAACAATTCATACAAAATTGTGCTACTGAAATTTAAGATGGTTTATATGAGTTTATTTTCTAGAAGAATATAGAAATATCCACACAGAGAGCCGCGTTATCGGCGGAGAGAGCGCGCAGAAGTACATGGTTCCTTACATAGCATCTCTAAGACGTAGTACTCTGTTCGGTAGAGCAAAACATTTCTGCGGTGGATCTATTTTAAATGAAAAATGGATTTTAAGCGCTGCTCACTGCACTTACGGGTAACTGAAGCCTCCAACCCTGATTAACTGCAGGTGTTCTGATATTAAACGTTTAGTTTTCTTTTAGAGAGGCCGCGCTGTTGATCCAAGTTGTGGTCGGAACGAATAAACTCTCTTCAGGTGGATATACATATAGAGTTGAAAAGATAATTAATAACGAGAATTTTGTCAAGAGTTTATTGTTACACGATATATCGCTATTAAAGATTTTAGGCTCTATCACATTCAATAGTGATGTCCAGGCGATAAAGTTGCCAACTAGGAATTCTGGTGTTGGAGTGAGATGCACAATTTCAGGATGGGGCAATACAGGTGTGGGTATTCTTGCACAATCATTTTTATGACCTTTTTGTTTGTTTGCTAAGACAAGGATGATTTGGCGTACAGAGCCGAACTTGCGTTATGATGTTTAAAATGTTTTCTAATGACATGTCAAAAACACTTTGCTGCTTGTCAGCACGGTTGATGGGAGAGACAACATTTTGTCTGCAAAATTGTGACGATGAGTTTGTTATATTCAACACTAGCTTTCCGCCCGCGGCTTCGCCCACGTGTCATTTGGTTAAGTATATAGCGATTTTTAATGATCTCGAAAGGGCTTTCTTTCACGGGCTAAAATCTTGTTACATTTGGATTATATATAGCCTGTGTTACTCAGGGATGATGTAGCTTTACAGGATCGGATGATTCGGGGAAATCGAGGGCAACTTTCAAATTAACGTACAGGCAATTAATATTCTGAAAATTTTACATTAATTTTATAGTCATCTTCTTATGTGGATGAGCTGATGATGGAAGGTAAAACTCCTCAGCGGTTGAGAGTTGAAAGAAAATTCTTACGAAGTTATGAGTACGAAATACGTACTTGTGAGGTTATTACTTATTAGCTTGACCAAATAATAAAAGGTAAACCTCATTAACGTTAAGGACGTAGGTGGAAAAATGGATGCGGACAAATGACAAAAGTCTCTTCACTCGTTTCCTTTTACTTGTTTGTATGGGTAGTGTTCACTCAAAATAATCATAGGGAAAAACGTTAATGAAAGGTTGAACTGCATGGTAGTCATTACACAATGGAGCATCTAAATACCGCGATCTATTGGATATATTTGGCCTAAGTAGAAGTTCTTTAAAAAAAAACTAAGACTCAACCTCGCACACTCACTCACACAGCAACACCATTGCACACACTGATACACACTCACACACTAAAATGTTCGTACTACACATAGTTCCACTTGTTCATGTGTATATATATTTTTATTTATTCTTTTCTGTTCGTGTTTTTTTTTGTTATTCTTTTTTCTGATCTTAGATTCTATTTCTGGTTCTATATTTTAACCTTATTTTGGCTTTATTTTTTATCTATTTTTATTGTGTAAACTGTTTTTGATAAGCTGTATAGGTTTAAGAAATAAAAAAATAAAATAAATCTAGGTTGATGACGAATTTTATCAACGCCATCTATCGAGCACATTGTTCAACACTTCAACCGCGCCCGCGCGCACTGCGTTATTTGTTATTTTTGTTACCTCTCATAAGTTTTAAAATTAAGATCAACTTATATTAGAACATATTTAACAATATATAACTAATCAATCAATATAACTGTTTTAAAATTTTGAAGCAGTGGTTGAAGTAAATTTTCAATTGACCATAACTTCTCTTTCTCTTAACCGATTTCGACAAAATAAACTTTTGACAACGCTCCCAACTATATGTAATCCAACTGTGAAAACCGCGTTCAAATCCGTTCAGCAGTTTTCAAGTTATAACGTACCAGACAGACAGACAGACAGACAAGAATTCCAAAAATTGTTTTTTTGGTTTCTATGACTCTTCTTTAATTGCCTCCTTTCAGTTTTTTGGAAAAATATTTAATGTACAGATTTTCGATTTTTACTGTCTTATTATTAGTATAGATTATTCAAATTCAAGTATAGTCTAAACTTGACAATAAAAATCACAACTTCACTAGTATTCCATATTTCTGCATATTTACCCGATTTTCAGTTAAAAGAGAACCTCCCTGACAATCTACAAGTGCTCCATACTCTAAAAACAATATCTTCTGAACAATGTGACCAAGAGTTGTCATCAGCTAAAGGGAATAATAATCCCGTCACAAACCACCACCTGTGCACAGTGACCAGAAAAGGAGAAGGCTCATGTCACGTAAGTCTGATGTATTCAACGAATATATTTCGATAGAAACGAAATGAAATGATTTCGCTGATTTAAACATAAGGAAAATATTAATTTTGAGGATCCTTTCAAACCCATAAACGCCGCCAAGACTGTTTTTTTTTTATGTGAGTGGAGGCAAACGAGCAGGCGGGTCACTTCGAGTGATGTGCCAACCGCCGCCCATGGACACCTGCAACGCCAGGAGGCTTACAAGTGAGTTGCCGGCCTTTAAGGAAGAGGAACGCTCTTTTTTTGAAGGTCCCCAAGTCGTAGCGGATCGGGAATACCTGCGCTGGCAGTTGGTTCCACAAAGAGGTGGTGCGCGGCAGAAACTGCCTTAAAAAACGCACAGTCGTGGAACGCCAGACATCAAGGTGGTACGGATGGAATTTCGTATTCTGCCTTGATGTCCGGTGATGGAATTCCGCTGAAATTTCTTTGGTTTGTCAATAGATCTATAAACACACTTATGATACGTTATATTTTTTCACTACTTTTCGGTAGTTATCTACCGAGAAGAACCGGCAAGAAACTCGATAGCTGCTCTTTTAAAATAAACACTTTAATATAAAATTATGTTACTTATATGATTAATAACAAACTTACAAGTGTTTGAAAATCAAAGTTCTTAGTAAATGTTCAACTTTTCACTTCAACTTTTGGCGAATTCTTTTAGTGAGCAGAAAATGAGTTGGTTGGAGTATGAAGTGATGATTAATCTGTTCTGCAGGGTGACTCTGGTGGTCCTCTCGTTTCTGAAGGAGTACAAGTTGGTATCGTCTCCTGGGGAGTTCCATGTGCTTTGGGAAAACCTGACGTATACACTAGGGTATTCTCTTACGTAGATTGGATAAAAGAGCACATTTAGAATTAGGTTTTTTTTTCAAAACCGATTCTCTTATTGGTGCACAATTATAAAACATATGTTTTAATATTTGTCAAGTGTTAAATTAACACCGCTAACCAATGAGATGAATAAACGAAATAATTTTTTTTTTTCAATGTTTTATTTACTTAAATTAATAAATTATCCTTCTACGCAAATAACAGATATAATATTGAGTATTTTGTATGTCATACGTCGTTATAAAATCCTTAAACTAATCGGCCATAGAAAAGCGAACAGTCTTATCAGTGTGACACAATTCATAAAGAAAGCTCTTATCAACTCCAGTGTAAACATTTACTTTGAAAGTTTTTAAATGTCAAATATTATAATGCAGCTTAAAAGCTCTTGGCATTAGCCAATTCGGTTTAAAACTAATCTTAATCTCTATCGATAAAGTGCAGTTTTATACAATAATTGTTTGGGTTTACTTATTTGGAAATGTGTACGCCTATCCTAGTTCCGAGGTCGCGGATGACCCTGGGCATCTTGGTAATCTTGGCTCGGCCTGTGCGATTTGTGTGGTACATGCTGAAATAATAACATATTAATTAAAGATAATCTGATTTGGCCTGCGAATGGAAACCCTCTGTTAGATTAAACATCAAAGACATCTAAACTTTACCGGGGTGAAAGCTCCGGTATACGAGTTAGATAAACTTAATATGATAAAAAGAAAAGAACTTCAAACGAGTGACTAGAAACATTTCAAAATAACAATGGTATACACATGTCTGTTCAGTTTTATGGCTATGTTTTTGTATTAGATTTCACATACAATTTCTCGACGATAAGGTTCGTAACTCTATTTACGTGATGTAGGCGTAGCCCCAAGCTCAAATAAATAAAGAATAATATGACTTTAGTTAAACCATTTTTCCTTTTAGCTCTTTGAGGATTAAGTTATCAACGGTTTTAGTACAATGTCGGCACCATTTACTTTATTTGATATGTATTAGTTCGTTGAAGTAATTCTCATCAAGTTATGGCCATACTCAATAACAATTATGTAATACAATAAATACTTTTAGTTTACGAAACATGATTAAGTTGAGGTTTTCGGTTAAAATGAAAACGTCTTTCCTTATATAAAAACGTACCTGTCTCTCCTCCTGAATGTCTTCTGGAGGTGACGGAGTGGTAGTTGGTACATCACACTCCTCTGTGGGTGGTACCACGCACCGCAGCGAACGTCTGTCGAAAACAAGCATAGCGGGACACCTCTGCAGACGTGGGTATCCACCTTGGCACTGCCAGTATCTGTTGCAGGACTTGCCCAGGGGAACGTTGCCATTGGGATCTTCATTGCAGAGGGCTGGAATGTGAATTATTCATATTGAGTATTCATACATTGATTTTCAAACTAACTAGGAAAATTGATTTTAATGACGCCAATCAGCTAAACTATTAGTTTTTGATATTAACAATACAATTATGTGTTAAAGCTTTAAGTTAAAAATCTTTCACAATCATGGTAATATGTCCAAATTGCAATTGAGCTTTGAGCTTTGGCAGGGCACCGTTAGGAAAAAAGTGCTGTCCAAGAAGTTAGGTAGTTAGGTAGTTGAGATATTCTAGAGTTAAATAGTGGATGAATAGGTTTAAATCTCAATTATTATTCACAATTGTAGTACTATAGTAGTTATATTGTTTGGAATACAAACATACATTTTAAGCATGTCATTTAGAGGAGGTTAAAATAATTTATATATTAATACTTTGTTGTGTCAATAGTAAGAGTTAATAATGGTAAGTACATATGAGAGCAACAGGCGGCCTTATCGCCAATAAGCGATCTCTTCCAGGCAACCCACTAATCGTTTCCTCTGTTACTTTTTGGAATGTTGGGATATACATTACTCATGGTATCGCATCGTTAAAAATTGCTTTGAATGTATGCAGTTACGTACTCTAGACAATTATTTTTTACACAAACAAAGGCCCTGATGTTTCAGGCCGGACACGTTTATATTTAGCTTTGACCGGATATCGTGAGGTTCTGTTTTTTTCAACACCTTTAGTTAAAGAACTCTAGAAAGAACGAACGATGAAAGTGGTCAAGGGAACATCCTTTTTCTTGAAGCGAGGTTCAAGCAATTGGAAAATTATATTTGCCTGGTAGTCGGTTGGTCTACCTAAGTAACCTAACCTAATTAAATTTAACACAAAATTTCCAGAGATAGAATCTAGGTAGGTAGTTAATTTTACATATATTAAACTTTAAATTTAACTTAAACCTTCAATTATAATAAACGAAGCAAGCAAGCTACTATTGAATGGATATCTTGTTTATAAATGCTTCTGAAAGCTTACGGGCTTGTTAAATGAATATTTCTATTCAAAGCCTTTGCGAAAATATAATTATTCATCGGATGATGAATTATGTTGAAGCTTTATTGCGAATGACATTACTTGGTGCTGTGTAACTTTATATAATCCATGAAATGGGTTTATTAAGAACCAAAATAGCTGAGCATAACATGTTTTTTTTTTATGTAAGAGGAGGCAAACGAGCAGGCAGGTCACTTTGAGTGATGTGCCAACCGCCGTCCATGGACACCTGCAACCTTACAAGTGAGTTGCCGGCCTTTAAGAAAGAGGAACGCTCTTTTTTTCAAGGTCCCCAAGTCGTAGCGGATCGGGAATACCTGCGCTGGCATTTGGTTCCACAAAGAGGTGGTGCGCGTCAGAAACTGCCTTAAGACACGGTTGTGGAGCGCCAGACGTCAAAGTGATTCACGGATGGAATTTCGAAAATTTTCAAATGAACCGCACATTTGAAACCAACGTGGTACACCGTTATATTTATTCCTTAATAACGTCGCCTTTAAAATGATCTCAAGTATTTATAGAATCCTTTTAAGTATACTATAAATTATTCAAATTAAAAATATTCGTTCTTATTATAATTTTCGTATCGTTTTTGTTTGTTTCTAAGGTCGTTATTGTTGTAATTATAATTAATTGCCTTTGTAAACACAACATAATGCATAAATGCAAAACTTATTGATTGAGCTTTCAGAGGAAATGAGGCGTAGTATGTTAATTATAGGCTCGATAGCGGAAACTACCTGTCCATAGTGTGTAATTTAATACATAACAGCTAGAATCTAAATATTGTTTGGTATATAGGAGGAGATATTATATTGTTTGAATGTATTGGTAATTGTTTAGAACTTGCATAGAGTGTGTTTTGGTTGAAAATGCATACTTGGGGACAATGATCCTTTTGATATTTCAGCAATAGATCAACATCGCGATAGTTAATTTTTTTTTTTTTTTATAGAAGAGGGGGCAAACGAGCAGGAGGCCCACCATAAAGGTGAAGTCGCTGCCCATGGACACTCAAGTGGCTGGGAGCTCATGAGTGCGTTGCCGGTTCTTGAGTAGACTTACAATGCTTTTGTTATTTCAATTGATCATGTAAGTAACATAATTTTGTGAGCAGCTATCGAGTTTCTGCCGGTTCTTCTCGGTAGATGACTGCCTTCCGAACCGGTGGTAGTGTAAAAAATGACGATTCAAAAGTGTCTTTTACTTGAATAAAGGTTTTTTGATTTTGAGTTTGTAACAACAACACGGCAGCACTACCAGTGTTAGGTCTATATATTTTACGTGTTCGTTCGGTAGGTTTAAACATCGGTATAATTCACATTACTGTGTGATAAAGACCATCCCAATATGATTATACACAAAATTATTGCAAAACAATGTTTACCTTGTCAGCAGATATTTTATTTTAATATATTCAAAGTAATAAAAAGCTCTCTAGGGAAACCGAAGGCAATTCAATACTAAATTTGAAATGAAACTTAAAAGACTTTCAGAGGCTTTTAAGTTTTCAAATATAAACGAAACAAAGTACTTTGGCTCTTGTTTATCTATACTTACGATGCTTCTGACACCCGTCCACATTCTCTGGCCAGTCGCAAGAGTGCGCGTTCTCATTGTACAGAAGACCTCCAATACAGAGTTGTTCTGTGGCTGTTCCGTTCCAGCAGGTCCAGTACCTGGTGCAGGAGGTCTCATGTCCGAAGATGCCGTACAGCCAATCACAATGCTCGGTGCCGATTGGTGCATCTGGAATTATAGACGACTTATGTAAACTTTTGTTAATAGATTACTAAAAGATCTTCAGTAGCATCACTCAAGACTTGACGTAGCGAATTAATTGTGTATGGATCCTTAAGAGATATGTTACGGTAGTAAAACTGTTGTTTTTATTCATAAATAATCTATTACCGAATGAATTATAATCATCGGCCGTTAAAGATTATGCAAACAAGAAAATAATTTTAAGATGTGACTATCACAGAGGTGTTTATGTTTTAACATTTTTGAATTATGGTTAGACCTGCCCTGACGAAACAAAAGTAACCACAATTATATTAAACCTGTTGCTTTTCAATAAACACTCGCACCAGATATGAGAAATGAAACTTACAGATAGATAAAGTAACTAAAGAATCGACATACTTATTTGTACTTTAGGGTATTCGCAGTAGTTCGATCTCCAGGGATAGTCACACCCCTCGGTCACGCCCCTGTGTTTTCCGGCAAAAACCAAACCGTTGGGACAGTCGTATTGCGCCGGTTGCCCACCATCACACTCCCAATACTTATCACAGTACTTATCATCAGCAGCGACGCGGGCCTTGATCTTGCAAGGGTCTTCTACTTGCGCGCAAGACGTCAAGGCGAAACTGACGCAGAGTGCTGGAAACAAACAGACTTTGTTAGCATGTGAAGCAGGTTTGTGGAACTATACAGATAGAGAAATAAACAATTGTAATCTCACTGCTGTCAATTCTCTATAGGATATGCCTCGAGGCTTTATAAATGATGGGTCGCGACCACAAATTTTATCTTTAAGTTAAGATTTTTGTATGTTTCATTGTTACCTAATAATATCAAAAAATATTGATTTATTTTTCTTGTTATATTTGTATGGGGTCGTCAAGAAACTCGCAATTATAAATGGGGTTGTTAATGACAAAGGAAGAGTTATCCTTACTGAAACGAGAGGCCGTGGAGAATATGGACATTGGATATAATTAATGAAATATATTAATAAAAACTAAAATTTCATACATATTAAATCAGTTCTTATGAAAGAGTAAACAAAAGTGTGAAATTGAAATTTTGCGTATTCATGAGGATATTAATAAACTTTGCTTATGAAAATTAACATAACGTCTCTCACAAACACATTATCTTTTTAATTACTTTTGAAAGTCATATATTTCGGGATCATATTATTATCTCTCACAATAGCGGACTATAATTTACAAATATAGGTATTGTTGATGCGTAAATAATAATTCCTCTTTAGTTTTAATATATTTTAAATAACTCAATTGCGCGTATACTATGAATACATGAATATATTACTAATTTCACGATAAAAAAGTGATATGTATTACTGGTCAAAATATCAAAAAAAAATCCTATTTTAGTGTAAAGTCCTATTTCAATGAAAAAATACTGAGATAAGGTAAGGACATTTGTCACGACCAGTGATCACGCTTAAAAGTCTGATTTGGGTATCTTCTTAGACTAAGAGCTCTAGATATAAGAAATATATAGACGTATACGACTGGTCGCTGATACGATTCAAGAAACATATAAATAAATGAAAGCTTCAATGTATCCACAAAAGATTGCTTTTTCCTTATAAAGGAAAATGAGGCCTCGTAGGAGGACAATAATTGCCTAACAGGAGGAGTATATTAAATTGTGTAGCTTCCGTGATAGGTCGCAATGGATAATAAATTGGCCGTGGCACTTTGCGGAATAAAATTTGAATATGTTATTACGTAAACTAGCTTAAGTATTGTTCTTATGGGAGTCATACTCTGCCCCCAGGTATCGACTTCTTCAAATGAAATACCGTTATTAATAAATTATTGTCAACGCCATCTATTGGTGCGATATTAGTACTATCGTGGTGGATTTTTGCATAAAGTGCTCACTGTCTGCTCTTTATAAGTATGTATACAATTGGCGACATTTTAACGATGACTTTTATATGCCGTTCCCAAACATCGTATGTGCTTTAGCACATATTAACAATTATATAAACAAACAATAAACTTATAAGATAATAAAACAATGTATACACAAAAAAAAAAATAATTATATGGGGAATTGAAACATTTAAGAGATATAACATAATACAATATATATAATAATACAAACATGATACAACATACATGCGAACACCATCAGGATTTAACGGTTTGTTTTTTGTAAGGTGTATAAAATGCCTCTACGAAAGGTAAGTAGAGAGTTGGCAAAAATATCAACCGACTCGTCCACATTCACAATACTATTATAAAGTCGACATAATCAGTTAACAGGACCGTTGAACGATTTTCATAGACGAGATGTGGGCGTGTAAAAAGTATGATTTAGTATAGTTCCGTATATATACATAAGTATATAATATATTTTGTATTATAATAATGATACTATCAAGTTATAGCCAAGATATGTTTATATATTTCTACATAAAAAAAATCATTCGTACGCAATATATCGATTACACGTTACATAACTTGTACATAACACCAATAAAACATTTCGTCACATCAAGACGTAAGCGAAACAAGTTTTTTTGGAGGAACGCGCTCCAAAAAGTAAGCCCTAGCGTGCATGAACCGTTGCACAGTTTACATAAAATATATTCATCATATGTGTACAAGAATTTTGAAATATGAATTATTAAAAAATGTCAGCGGTTTATGACATAGGGTTTTTTTTATTTTGTGATTGGAAAAAACTAGAGGCGCGAGCCGTAATTCTAGATCAATTTTACACGTCTTAAATTGCAAATATCAGAGTTAGGTCTTTAATTAAAGTAATACAATTTAATATTAAGTACAATTCCAGTAATGAAATGAAAATGACAATGAAAACTGTTGCAACAGTTTTCATTCACGCAGTTAAATCACTTTGTTTTACAGTTTTTTTTATACAAACCCTACAATAGAACAATAACAATTATTATACAACATAGTCATTTTAAAGTGCTTTTTAATAAGGTATCACACTTGTATATTACATCGTTACCTAAATGCATTTAAAGTTAAACAAAAAATAAGAATAACATTGTTGCGTTCTCTAACAAAGCAACCGCCAAATTTCCCACCAATGTTTTGGGCTTAAAATACCTAAATTTACGTATTTTCCTTATGTTTTATGATATATCAGCACATGATCTAACTTGATCTTACATATTAATTGCATTTAGGGTGCGCATTTAGGCTATTTAAGCCAAAGTTATTAAAAAATGAGCATAAAATTGTTGCGTCATCTGACAAAGCAACCGCCAAAATAGACCACCTAATGTAACGGGTTTAAAAAATGCTAAATTATTTGTCTCATGCTGAAATCTTTATTACAATGTATTAAGTTAATAACTTACCTTGAAAATAACAACACTTTAATGTCTTTAAATTAATAGAACTAACAGAATTAGCAATAAAAACGCGCTAATTATTTACGCCGCAACGACCTCACTGACAAATTCTGACAACTAACTTTTTCCCATGCCACAGATTAAACATTTGGCTATTATCTGTAGGGAATTTTACAAAGAACGAGAAAAAATAATACACTGAAACTGGAAACAAAAAGAAACAGATGTATTTCGATCAAACAAAAGAGTGGGACATGGCAGTCTATGGGCAATTTAGATAATGTTTTTTTTATGTCCCTCACGTCGGGACAAAACAAAACTCGGGCGTTTATAAGGTAAAACGGAATGAGAGCTTATTCGTTGCCAGATATTGTAATTGAGTCACCAATTTTTTTACCTTGTAGAGAGTATAGGAGAACTACTCACGAAAAGTGTAAGAAAATAAAGTGAAACTTCAAACAAACATTAAAAGGACAAAGCTTTGAGCGTTGAGCGATCATTTGGTTAATCAATTCGGCACAAGTGTCGTTGTAAAAGCGTGACGTGATATGATAATTACACAAGTCTTTCAACGAAATGTTTCCAATACATTTGCGGGTTATGTTAGCCAATACCTATTACGGACTGTCATTACCATGCGAGTAAGCCCGTTTGCACCTTTTCGAGACCGCGTAATAGTTTAAGTGGCTTGGTCTAAAGTAAACGCTTTAAGCGTTTTATTCAATTGTAGGTTGCAAAAATTACAAATAAGCGTACAGTATTATCAAAAGGTACTCAGGGGTTTTAATTAATATTTATAAGCTCTTAATATTATTTCATCATTTGAAAAGTTTCATTTTAGTTATACACATTCATAAAGATTACACTCATTCTTATAAACGCAAAACTAAATCGCTAAAGCTTCTCAATTGCACAGTTTGCTCGTTTACTAATGCCGTTGGACGGGATATCATCACAGCATCCACATTTTCACTTGAGTGTGTTAATCTGATTGCGTTTTCTATTGACAATATTCGCGTTGCGAAATTAACATCGCCTTATTAACCAGTTCACAACAGTTTGACGTTTTTGTTTATCCTTTTTAAAACTGGCTTTTGAATATATATTATTTAAATATTTTAAAACTAAGTTTGGAATCATATTTGCGGAGAGTCAATTGCTGTTTGTTTCTTCTACACGGGAACGGACAGTAAATATAGGGTCATTTACTGACGATTCGTTATTGTAAAAAAAATATGTTTAGATAAGCCATTCTTGAGCAAAGAAAAAGGCATCACTGAACTGGTATAATGATTTTGGTATATCTTTGGATTTTTTTTACAAAATTTATAACGCAAATGTCGAATTTTAACAATTGGATTGTTTTTATTGTTTTTAAACACAGAATATATAACCGAAAACGTAATTTGTAAAGATATTGTAATTTATTCTTGACAAGAACCCGAATGGTTGTTGAAGAGATGTTATTACGGAATTTTATACGCAAAAGTTTTATAACTTTTATCATATTGTTTTTGTAAAATTTTCTTATCTACCATTACTTTGAAGGCGTTTTTATGAAATAATCTTTTTTACATTTTTCAATGAAACGTTTACAGGTTCTATAATCGGAGTGAAATACAATTCATAAATGTATTTATCTTTATCAAATCGTATCACTTGTGTACGTTAATCATTATCTTAAGATATAAGAGCTACAATGGTTCAAATTAACTGGTCTGAAAAGATAACACAGCTGGTTAACTTGACAGTTAAAAACTGATGTTTTTAAACGTTATCACTTTATTAAATAAGTTATGTATAGAATAAATAAATGTGAAAAATACATCTGTTCTAAGTTACTACATTACCTCAAAAAGGACTATACGTAATGAGTTTTACTAATTCTCAGTTATATTTTCTACTCAAAGATAACATTTAAAAGGAAAAGCTGACTTATAGAATCCATACAGTATGGCTCGTTATCATGAATGCAACGATCGTAAGTATAAAAACTTTCATTTCTTTGTGAGCTTACATAAGTATATAGCCGCACTTTTATAATTATAAAAGTGCGGTTGACTCAGCGGTTAACTGCGCCGATAACTGTGCGGTTAACTCTGTGGTTAACTGGACGATTTATAAAACAAATGCAAACATCCAATAATAAATAGACACATCAATTATGGGTGCTGTTCTGTGCTTTTATTAGATATTATACGTGAAAGCTTTTTACGGCAAAGTAGTTTTCTCCAGAGAATAAATGTCATGTGAATGGAGTGTGACGTCACAAAGATACGTTCAACGGGGGAATGGTCTCACGAATCTAGTTGTCATAAAATGTAAACTTTATAGAACTGTACGATGAGCAATCCAATTATTTTGAGTAGTTTTTAACTTCGCTTGAACAATCCAGATAATGTTATCTATTGGACTTTCCCGATTAAGCTTGGACGTATAAAAGCACCTGGTTTGTAAATGAAAGAAATAAGAGTTTTATTTACGCAGTAATACAGTTGATTTTAATTGGTATCCCCTTTAAGCAGGATCTCTGATTGTGATGAGAAAAGTTAATGTTGGATCGCTGATCTTCCAGACAACCGTGTGACAACAGAGTGATGATATAATCCTTAAAAGAGTTTTTATTTTTATGTTTAAATTGCATACATACATGGAAATGGGTGATTGACGATTTGCAAGGAACAAACTTTTTTTTATTCTCATCAAAAAGAAAAACAACCCAACTTTCTTGCCTTCTTTGCGCCTCATTGACGACGCTTTATGAATAAAAATATTTGTCTTTGTCTTTGAAATATTTTTATTAATATTCAACTTTCTCCAATAACCGAATTAGTATTAATGCACCAGCTTAACACCCGCATGTACACAATCTCGCTACAAATTCTCGCACAATAAGTTTTATTTTGAATTTCAATGCTCCTTCAATTTCCCCTAATGAAGGTGAAAGCAGCGGGTGTCCGCCATTTTGTAAATCGATGATACCTGTTAGGCGGCGCTATCATAACTACGTACATCAGAACAAAGAACAATGTATTTCCTTTATGCTTTTGTATATAGCTTTGTACCAGTTATTACGAATATTAAAAAAAGATAATTTATATATAGACAGTGATTATATATAAGTGTCATCTGGACAGGTTAATTACCACATACGAAATTTGAGAGAGGTCGAGAGCTTTTACCCCAATCAATTCCTTATTTCGTTTATTTTTAACTGACCTTTTGTATAAACGGCACGCTTAATTATTATCACAATATTACCTTAGGGCAGAAGCTTTTAAGACCTCTTTAACCTCTTTAAGAAATAAATATGAGAACTTCAACTATGCGGTGGCTGGCGATGCGTCGTGCTCGTGAACTGATGCTACTTGTAGTGACTGGTCGGACTTGAATTTGTGTTGCTATGCTAATATTTTTTATATTGGTAGTAGTCTCGGTGTACTGTGTGTTTGGGGGTTGTTCTCACTATGAGGTAAATGTCCTATCGCTATGCCCACGGATGATAGTAAAGCTACAACCCTGCTGTAAAACATGCTTGACGATTTAAAGGAGTGGCGGAGAGTTTATAGCCAGTACTACTGCTCTACGCCCTTAATTTGGGAACTGGCAGTAAATTTAGAGTACCATAGTTACCTATGAATAAAGATATTATTGATTGATTCCCGATGACCACGGACCATTGTCCGTGGATTGCAGTCCGTCCGCATTGGATGTAACTTACTAAATGTATTAAGCTACAAAGTTACGTTAACTTTCTAATATCATGATTAGGCCAATATTTTTTGGTAATATTCAAACTTATTACCGGAATTGGCTTTTTCGTTGATTGATCATTCCCTGAGGCAATTACGTAATGGTAATCCTTCGTTCGTTTTCTTTCAAGTGGCAAGTTCTTAATTTCATAATGAAAGGCAGAGAATAGACAATAGAATTTGTTTGTTTTAAATAATTTTTGAATTTCGAATAGTTGTCGAGCTTTTGATTTAACTTGTTTTTGACGATTTAAGTTTCAAAACATCCGATATTATATATCTTTCCCAAAGTATCAGCTTTCATTTGTGCACTTCAAAAAAGTGTCTGAACTTTCTACGAAGCTCAAGCTACGAGGGTTCCAAAGTAGACGTTTTCATTTAAAATAGTTTTTTATAAAATTACAAACACTCACCCCAAATATTTATCCAACATCTTAAAGCTGTCATTTTGTACTCTGTAACAATAATTCATGTTTTAATAATTAATATTTTAAGAGCGCACTCACGAGCTCCCGTGAGTCTGTAAGTCTCTGTAAGTATTTCATTAAACCTGGATCTGTACAAAACATTGAAGAAATACATAAACGCAGTCCAATATCCTGGTAATCGTTTGAAGCGACATGTAATGTGACTCGGGTCAAATTTGAAATTGCAACCTTCGGTAAGGCTCATAACTATTCATGATAACTTTGACCCATAAGTTACGGAGCAAGTTAACCAACGCATAGTTTAGTTTACAATCGCGCGTTCGATATAGGTGTTAAAGAAATCTTTATTTCAAGTGAAATGTATGCTCGTATGTGGCAGACGGGTGTTGTGAATAATGATCATGCAAGTACATGTATCAAATGTCAATTGTCAACTTTAATGCGTTCATTCTTTCGCGTTCATAAGAGACCTTAACGCATTTGACGGTTGGCTTTTCTCTTGCTTTCAGGTGATCGAATTGGATTGGAAATATAGCTTACAGCCTGGTTTCACGAACAATTTTGTCTCGTACTGTTGAGACTGTCAGTAGTCTAGAACGATATATTTAGGTAGGTTATAGGGGAACCCCGTTTTTGCTTTATACGTAGGTTTTTCAAAAAATCGTAAAAATAGGTTTTTAATACATTAGAAAGCGGTGAAACAATGAGGAAAGTGTTAAATTTGAATCAGCGCAAATGTCAAGAAAACAGGTATATTATAATTGACCAGTGCCGAGTTTATTAGCCTCGCTTGTATATTAGTAGTTCAGGAATGAACGAGAAACTTGCCATGACTAATGACTTCCGATGAAAGGATAAAAAACGCGAAAGCCAACAGCGACAATAAAACAATAGTGATTGCAAAAGCAACCTGTTCACACGGGGCTTGCATCAGAACGAATGAGGCTGTAGAAAAGCATTTAGCGTGTGTGATGAAACGTCGATTCATGTTCTCATTACTGCGATCATCCATAAGGCTTGAACGAGAAAAGAGTATTTATGGCGAGGCCTACGTGGTGGGGAATTTCAATAAGGATTTCGATTGCGAATTGCGCTCAAGTGTATCATAAAAAGAGAGAATATATGGTGTAACGTTCGGTCTTACTTCCAGACAACCATTTTTGTTATTACGAATTAATTTATTATTGTGAACTATTTCATATACAATAGGTTCGATTTAAGGAGTTTTATTGTTATAACTCCACAGTTACAGTTCAGTGTTCAGGGCACCTATGTCACTATGCGACAGGAGCCATTACGACTTAACTCGATCAAACACACTGTCACAATAACAAGATGGCGCCTAGACCGTACTCAGAGCGCTCTGCTATGATTGGTCAATACAATTAACGAACTATTAAATTCCTAATAGATGTGTAAAACTATAAAATAATTAAGTAGAGCCTAATCAAAAAGTATTTCTATTTTTATAGGAATCAAAAATTTATTTATTTATTTATTTATGTAATATATCTTACTATACCTCGTAGGTTAGGTTAGGTTGTTATTTCACCGTAAATGTGTGCTATTTCACCATGCCCGCCGGTTTTAAAGGTTTCATTTATTATTGGTTTGTATATAGAGATACAATCGCTGGAGCATGGTGTAATGGTTGTGGCTCTTTACAACCGTTTTGTAAAACATTCGAGGTGATTTGGGTGAATTGTAGTATTGGCTTAAGCTAGTTGAGGTTAGACTCTAGTTAAATTAATAACATAGTAATATTTAATGAGGCATGTTTAAATAGTGTCTAGTATAGTGAAGTCTAGTTTAAGCAGACTCCAATAAGAATTCAGCTATTATAGAACAAATTTGATTGCGTCGTCGTGAAATGGAAACCCTAAATTATCCGCCGTCAAAATAACCTTCTTCAGAATTTAATGTAAAGAGATCTTCTGACTTAAGACAATTGCGTCGGGTCACGCGTCCGGTGTTTGTAAAGGATATTGAACAAATATATTATTATTTATGGCCTGAATTTGTTTGCACATTTGGGTAATAGCGCAGTTTTAGGCAAATTCAAGTTTGTATGGAAATAAAATTTGACCTAATTCCTATATCGCTGTTGAACGTTAACGAGACGGGATGACACGATCTAGGAGCTATCAAGAATCTTGACAAATTTTAACTTAGCTAAAGTTACAGACAAATTTATTGTGACGGTTATATTTATCCACAATATTTAGGATAATACATGTTTGTAATTATATCAAAGCGAAAATAATAAACATAAAATACATGGTTCGAATTGAATTCTTCGTGACGTTAACCTGTTAAAGTAATGTAAATAAATCACTTAAGTTATACTTATAGCACAGTCATGATTAAGTTAAAACAGGATCTGGATGTAGAAACTAGATTCAGTCAATGTTATTTAAAGGTCCATCTATTCACAACAATGCACAAACACTACCTGCCGAATGTCAAGTTTAATTTAATTGGTTTAAAATGATTATTAGATTACAAACAGATCTACGGCATATAAATGGTGTTCAAGACATGTCAGACTTTTAACTTTTTATCCTACGAACTGAATATTCGAAAAGTTTTGTGACATTCCAATTGTTTCTTCTAGTTATATATTATATACACAGAGCAATTAATATATTTATGCTCTCATATACAATTTGTATTATGTATGTTCAATAACTTTTGTATAGAACATCATAACATATTTTTATTGAGGTTTATATCTGCATATAAATCGTCAGTTTTATCTTTTATGGCGTATGAAAGATGATATTATCATTTGCAGTAGAGCCTCTTTTTTATCTGTTTATTGGTTAATAAAAGAGGCTCTATTTAAAAGTGGTTACTTTTAACGAAAACATACAACCTTTCCACTGTGGACCATCTCAACGGTCGTGACTCGCTTTCACTCACGCGGTGACATAACAATGACACATAATAATAATGTTAGATAAATAAAATAATACTCACACAACACAACTATTGTAGGCAATGCTTGGTTCACTGACTAAGACTGGGGATCGTCGCCTGCACAGGTGAATGTGAGTATATTAACCGACCAATCGCATACACCCCATAACCGAAGGCGCACCAATCTAGGGGGTGGGCTTTGTAAATCGGCCGGGTTATTGTGCGTTGAACTTTGCGGTCTATTTGACTTGAGGCAATGCGTCGCGAATACCAATACATTTTTATTTGATTCAAGAAGCTCACGGAATGAAACAGACTGTCCGGCCATTGTTGGTGACATTCAGGGTGTATTCGATGTCTCGTGTAGTTATTTATATTTTAAGGATGTTATTTATATATATAATACCTACTCATTCCGAATAAGGATTCATATAATTAGCCCAAAATGTTGCAATATAAAAAGCGAAATTACAATTACATCTTCAACCTTGTAATAATTATAGTATGTCCTCGCCTTAAAGCATTACTTAAAAAACAATAATATCATACCTGTACAAGCCGCAAATTTTTTAAAAGTACTTTTGTCAAGAAACTGTTTTGATCAAAAAACCGCGGTTTCCGTTTCGTGAGTTTTTAGATTTTGTTTCGTAACAATCTCACTTAATACATAATTGATTCGTTCTGTATAATAAAAAATAATAATATAATAAAATACCAAAGAAATATATATAATAACTGTTTTGCTGATGGTACATTAAACTTTTTCTTATTATCGAGATGAGAAACCTGTCGTACCCGTCGTTACCTTGGTGTACAAATAACGAGGAAATGAAAAACAACGAAACTCCATCTATGTTAAAAAAAGAGGTTCTATATATCACATAAAATCATCTGTTTCACGCATTTTATTTGCACAGACTACATTGGAACAACAATAAGAAAAATGTCACCTAACCGTGGGAAGATCACACGTGAGACCCGATGAACAGTACATTTTCTATAATATGTGATAAAGAGCTAAAGTAAATAATTTAATAAAATAAGATACAAATGGTGTTCTGTTGAATTATCGAAAAATTGCGTTACAATTTTAAATTTAATAATTTCTGTTGTGTTACAATGATCAAACACACACTTAAAATATCTTTATTCAAAGAGGTCACTATAAAGATACTTTTGAATCGTCATTAACCCTACCACCTGTTCGGAAGGCATCTGATACATGGGAATGTTATTTTATAGTGTAAATAGAGATAATTCAACCCTTTAAATGACTATGAAAATTATACGTTTTTATTTAATCATACATATCCTACCCAGTAATTCGCATTACAATATGTTTATCAATATAGTAGATAAACTAGCAAAAGTAAATAAAATAGTATTCAATATAACTCAGATTTATTTTTCTCGTAATAGCCTGCCTACACACGATAAGCCACGACCACAGACTTCCAAAGCAGACGTTTATTGTTTCTGTTCAACAAATTGTGGTCTGTGGTCAAATTTAATGTTCAAATGATTTTTTGCATGTAATTGCATGGGCTATTTAAGCCGCTCTTACACACCGCTCAATCTACATTAACATAAAATGTTTTATGCTTGACCATTTCCGCGAAATAAGCTGTGGAAATAGTTCATTAAAAGTTAATGGTTACTTTTACAATCTTCACTAAAGCCAAGGTGCCTAATGTCAAACTTAAAAATTATTTATTCAATTAGGATTGCAAACAACAACTTCTGAACTTCGTCTTCATCTTCAAACCTTGCCTGCTTCTTCTCAACTTGTTCGCGTACAAACAGGCGAAGAATCACTTGGATTTAAGACAATTCATAATGATTCTATATACCTTAGTGAATAAAGATATTTTGAATTTGACATCGACTAAGATCACATTCGTTTGGGCCCACTCGGTTTATATTTATTTCTTAAATCTAGACAATGCATTAACATTTGCTCATACAGGACTAAATAATTTATCCTCTAAACATCAATTATGAAAGTCTGTCATATAGTTTATATTGAATACAATATAATATGGCTTGAGTAAAAACAACCGGTTAGAAGTAAATATCAATTTGGGTAGAAATCAGTTGACCCATTAGAAATAAATATCAATTTGGGTAGAAATCAGTTGACCCATTACGCAGTAAAAGGTTTCTTCCATCTCTGTTACCGGGTTATTTATAGGTAGCTATTAGCTTGATTTCGTTTAGAGAATCTCTCGTGTAACTCAATAAAACGAAAAATAAACCTTGTTAAATTATGTTTAACATCGCGGTTCGATAAACTGAAATATGCTTTCATTATTAAACAGCAGGAAAATTGAATGAACATTGTGATTTTTAACATAAGTAGCGTAAAGTTTTGTTTATTTGCACATGTGAAATTTCTCCAACTCTGTATCAAGTCTAAGAAATACTGAAGCCTGGGATAATAATTAAAGGGGGAAAATAATTGAAAGTGGTCTATACGACCTTCCTACTTACATGTTCGGAATAAGCCATTAAAATTATCGTGAAATGCCTTTTTCAAAGGTTAACTTCGAAGCACGCTAGTTCAAGTGTTTAATGTTAAAATAATCTGTCAAAGGAACAGAGTTAATGATTGTGCGTAGAATATTAGTTTATCTAAAACGGATGCGGGTTGAAGCCGGACCTTCACTTCCTTTCTAAATGTTGCAGGCTCATCGCAAGGCCGAGCCGAGTCCACTCTAACTGAGTCCAAGTTAGAGGCGTTTACTATCAAGCAATAAACGTCGAAAAAGTATGATCACTTTATTTATTTATTAGAATATAGATTAAAGAAGTTTTCGTTTTCTACATTCAACTTGATTATGTTAGCTTAAATGCCGACACACCTGTAAGAAAACTCTGTGACCCAACTATATTATATATACTATATTATATATATAGCGTACCAAGCGTTAACCATTTTATATTGTAACTTGCTGAACCGGCAAACGTTGTTTTGCCATATAAATTATTTAAAAAGTAGAAATATAACTCGTTTACTACAAAATAAATTTAATTTATACTTTATCCTCAATAACACGTGGTAGTCATGCTATTGAATTGTAGCTTAAATGACACGTTTATCGGTTTACCATAGCAGTGCCATCTATTGATTACTTACTCAATCCAGTCGAAAAGTCTGGAAATCTTTTGGAGTTAACAGATAATTGTGACTGTCAATTAATTATATAGACAATTAAGTTGCAATAAAATAAAATTGCGACTATAATTAAAGATCTAAGCTATCCTATATCTCAAGTTGGACCAGACTGCTCACGGTGTGCCAATTTAATTTAAAATCGGTTATGTAGTTTAGGAATCCATCGGGGACAAACATCGTGACAGGAGATTTATATATATAAGATATGTGAACCCCTATTTTTTATTGAACACTTTAACACAAAACCTTGTGACAACCAAAACAATAATCACGACTCTGTGTTGCCACAACACATTCATATATAATAAAAACAATTGCTTATGCCAAAACGCTGTATGGTATCGGGTCAGTCATATATGTAGAGTTTTATTTTAATTACTTGTACCATACACCGACCTTTCGTAAAAATAACATCGGTGTGAGCTTCCCACCATTTTAAGTATAGCGTGGTCCATTGTGCGTCCGCCTTGACCCAATTCACAGTGTTCCGTGATAAGTATGATTTATAGATGTGAGACGGTGTTGATGCTGGGGAAATTAACCTTTGGGCATTGTATTTAATTATTATCGTTTCAATAAGAAAAGCTCTTTACATTTTTTTTACATAAATTGCTTGCTATAATTCTGTATTGATTAAAAGACAAATTTGGAACATAAAGTTTTATTATGCGTATACAATTTTGAATTTTGAAATTTATGAATTACTGAATACTACTAACTTACTATTTATTACGCTTATACTTTTTCCTAGTGTTATGACTATGAACACCAGCATTTTTATTGAATGTCAATTTTTTTATACAAACCACAGAGATTTTCGTAAAGACTGACTGACTGTTTTATTAATTTCCTTGTTTGTTTTTCACGATTCTCTTGGCCGCACATATTGTTCGAACGGGTCTCTTCTGCAGAGAATGTGGCAGTGAAATGAAAACTTTAATTCGTTTTTCATCACTAAATAGTTTTAAAAGCTCGCTTCAATATTTGTGAAAAAAACAGCCAGATAAAGATTCGCATTTCTGTTAGAATGTTTTTGAAGCAACAAAACTAATTCAATAGATGAAATTAAATTTACTTTTTTCAATGATCGTTTCGTTAGGTAAAATTTATTGGTAAAAAAAATATAATTACATACATACATTAGATTTAAGCCTAATTATAATTAGATGTAAGTCTTTATTGTTTATTCTCGTCAGACAACCCCAACCCAAATCTATCCTTTAAATACGTCATCCTTTTCCACTCAACAAGCATTCCTGATCCAACTACCACACACATACGATGTACCATACTTTTAAGTGCAAACAAAATAAAGTGTTCTTTATAAAAGCTCACGTGTTGTCACTGCCCGTAATAAATTATAAAGGAATTGGGTGAGCTTTAATTTTTTATTTCACCTCTCTTCTGAACGTCAATAATCCATTTGCAAGATATCAAACTAACTCAAAGAAACTCGTTTTACCATTATAACAGTGTGGACGATGGAAGGTTTAAATTTCAAAGGTTTAACAAGGCGCAGAACCTATTGCACAACCCTAACTCTGTATTTGTATACTCGTTGTGCGAATTCACAAACGCAACTTTATATGCTTTGTCAATTCAATATCAAAAATACAATTTCATTCATATAGGTAACTATAACCTTATAGTTAAAAAAATTGACCCTACATTTACTGGCAGTCAATCAAGGGCTTTGAGCGGACGAGAAGGACTGGCAAACTCTACGCCGGTCCAAGCATGTTCTACAGTTGTAAAGATTTGCAACTAAGATTTACAGCGAATGCATAAATATATAATACAATAATGAAAAGTGTGGCATAGTGAAATATTAGCACACATTTACGTTATAATGAGAGCAATACACCGATAATAATCCAAAGGTTAGCAGTGCAATACATTTGTATTGCAAGTCCCAAGTCCGATCAAGTCCGACCAAGTCCGAACAAGTCACGACAAGTAGCAGGATGCTAGGCCAGCACCCCCTCCCCATGTGTTAAGTAAAGTTTGTTTAAATAAACCTGTGTGGATATGAATAAATAATTTAGGTCTACTAAAATGTCAAAATCACTAACAGGCCAGTTGCTAAGGCCGAGAGGACGTCATCGTATCGATTGTAGCATAGATGTCGCTACAATCGTATGGCAATCTAGTCAATTCGTTATAACTCTCATAAAAGAAAAAGTATACCAAACTTTGGCGCTTATAATTAATTTCCGAATTAATACTTGTATGTAATTTGTTTTAGTTTTGTTTACCGTACTCAGTGTAACTACTGAAGCATACATTGTAACTTCATCCTTGTCTTGATTGAGTGACATATTAGTATCATATCATACGTAGTATGTCCCATACATATGACGAATAAAAAAAACCTTATGTAATATTTATCGGGTGTAAATTCTGGTCCCATAATTTTTTTAACGGAGTAGCGTACGGCGTATGCACGCATTATTTTAAAATGTGTTATTTTTTATTAACGAAATGTGTTCTAAATTAGTTAAATAAAACAAAACACAAAACTAAAACAAATTTTAAAAGTCTGGTCCCTGTGGCAGAGTACCCATATACGCTGAGCAAGGAAAGCAGCTCTTGGATCATTTTCGATTTCCTTGATCTTCACTTGAATGATTTCCTTGCTCAGCGTATAAGCATCGCGATACAGCGAGGAAATGCCGCCAGCATTGTGAGTACTCTGCCACTGGGTACTTAACTTTTTGAATTTGTTTTGGTTTTGTTTTATTTTAAGTTATATTAGTTAGGTTAATATTAAGAATGTTTAATGAGTAAAAAAATTGAGACACGGCGTAACCCCATAATGCTGTCTGTATATTTCTTGTAAATCTTTTTTGGAACAAAAAAATATATTAATTTAAATTGGCAGTCAAAAAAGATATAAATGTTTCTAAACTTAAAACACATACTTAACGATACAATTAAAATGTACTATTTTAACTTATTTACGTACTCCTGAATATATGAATGCGAAAACGACAGTCCATTAGTACAATAGCAATCGATTGCTTCTTAATTACAAAGCTAATAAATAACTAATCATGATTAATTGATGTTCGGTATCGTTTGTATTGATTTGAAAAAAAAATGGTCACTTTTGCATTGTTTTTTTTTTATAAACGATTCTTCTATTTTGACGTTAAGCGGTTTTATAGATGGAGCAAACAGACAGAAGTCACAGAAGAATTTCACCGTTTATTATGTATGTATATTGATATAATACTTTATTTTAAAGAAAAGAGAAAATTTGAGATTCAGACATTATGCGGCTTCTCTATACTTTGTGTAGCATTGGACATAGTTTGATTACAATAAAATAACAGATTTAAGTTGAAATATGTTTGATCAACTGTGAATAAAATCAATACATCTCCACCCGCTGTGGTAACACGAGACCTTACTATGAGCCTCGTTTTGTATAAAGAGGCAAACACAATAACTTCAACGTATATGTGATAACGATCATACGATCGAATTTTGCTTCACAAATGCAAATACATTTACATTCAAATCAAAATCAGAAATATCTCTATTCACATATGAATAGTCCAGAATTTTTTTTAATTCTTACACTAGTAGTTCCCAAATAGACGACGAGAAGGCGTAGACGACGATAAGAACTTAAATCGCCAAGCATATTTTACAGTACGGTTGTAAAGATCTGCAACCATTACACCACGCACCAGCGAATGGGTCAATAATCTAGATAAAACAATAAAAAATAACCTTTACAATCATCGGGGGGGTATAGCGAAATAGGAGCACATATTTACGTTATAGTGAGAACAACCCGCAAATACACAGTAAGACTAATCCAGGAATAACGATTAGCATAGCAACACAAATTCAATTTCGACCAGTCACGTCAAGTAGTACCTGATCATGAGCACGACGCATGGCCAGCCATCATGCATCCTCTTTAATAAAATCAATAGACTATTTATTGCCATGGAAACTATACAATTAATTAAAACTTATTAAACTTTATTCATAATAGCGTTGTAAAGAGATTCTTGAGCAGATTTCATAATATTCATTCATACGGGTCGAGGTTCATTGTTCTCAGATTTCAATGCAATTAGCATTGTAACAGGCATATATTCAATGTCGGAGGTCAATTCTATTGAGATAAGTTAAGTTATTTTTTCACATAAAATCGTATCAGCGATCACTTGCGTATGTCGATATTTTTATGTCCAACGCTACGATGGTTTACAAGCTTTTTTTATCGTTAGAATAGTTCTTAACAATATGATAGGACTTGCTCAACAATGCTTGCTTAATGATGTTTTTAAATTTGCTAAAATACAAATTTGGGAGGGTATTTGTAAATGCGTGTACAATTCTCCGTAAAATGAATTACTAATTTTGCGGAGCCTATTTTTGCGAATTTAAGCATATTCCTAGTGTTATGACTGTGCATACCAGTTTTTTTATTAAATTTATTTAAACTTTGATACACACATAAAAGATTTTCCTAAATATATTGACTCAATATACCTATTAATTGCCTTGATGTTATCGCATAAGAGATTCGCTCTTTTCTGACAGCGAGGTTATTTTTACTAAAAAATAAATAAAAGTTATTATGAAAATACATCTTTGTATACAATTGTCTGTTGTTATATACATAAGTTTCTCGAGCTAAGGTAATATACAGTGATCTCAGCTGATTTCACAATAACAGCTTATTTCTTAGCATAAAGATGAATTTGACTTGAATTTGACTTTTACGAATTGGCGCGATCTTTTCTTGAAGCATCCTAAGTCGTATTGGTTCAGGAATTCCGTGACAGGGCCGTTCTAGTTTCATAATGGTGGTTGAACATCTTGTTGATACGAGAAAATATATATGTCACATCACAAAGACCTGCTTAACAGCTGAGTACACTTGACTTTGAAACAGGACACTGTGACGTCCCTAAATTTCAAAGTGCCATCGACAGACCTTCGGGTGGCTCGCGTTACGTAATAATAATGATACTTAAAGCGCTCAGCTTTTAAGACGACATGCTGAACAATATAATCCTTTAAATAAATTTTAATACGCATAACATCTCAATAGTGTTTACTGCAGGCGTTATTTTTCTCAACTTCAATCGCTGGTATTGTTACTTTCATTTATATTTGTATATTTTATTTATTACACCTTGTGCGTAGCTTGTAAGCGCTCCCACTCGCCTAGATAAATATAAACTTCAAATTCATGTTCATTCGTTGTCACCTATTTATGATCAGGCACCCATAGCCTAGTTTATTGAACACATTAAATTTGTTAAGGGTGAGCTAGAAAATCATAAAGTAGATGAAATATTGCGTCCGTGCAACGCTTTGTCGTGAAAAGCTGGAAAATGCTTCCTGTATCTATACTTGTTGCATACAGTGCATACACACACAAATTCTACCCTTCAGTTGTCTTTCAGCCGGGACGCGGGCTGCACGTCTCGGACCGGCGCGTTCATATACAACCTTAATGCTCGAAACTCAACGGTAATAGACAATTTTGCCATTGCTAAATAATAGAGTGATCGTGTATTATTTATAATGTACCTGGGAATTTTGTGACTTGGGAAGCTCACACAAGTTCAAGAGGTAATTTGCATTTAAATTCAATATTAGGTCAAGGTTGGAGAATCGATGTATTTTTAAATAGGAATCGGGAGAAGCGTTTAATTTTAAGGATTAAGCTGTCGTTTTTATTGTTAAAGCCAATGATTTTAATTAATATAAGCAATGTTTCTAGAATAAAGACATTAGGCCCGGATTAAAACTTGATACTGAGAATTGCCTACTTCTAATCACTCTAAGCTACGGTAGCTAAGATTTAGATGATTTGTCATTTGACATACCTGTCAGTGTCAAGTGTGCAATGTTTTGGACAAATGGAGAAGTCTTCAGGCTGACATTTTGCTGTCGACTGAAACAAGTTTCTGTGGATAAATAGAATAGGATAGATTTAAAACAGGGTAGAAACAGCAATAGTATGACAGATAGACATTGAGATGAACTATGAAATTAATATTTCCCATATAACCGTAATCATTTTTTGTATCGAGGACAGATGCACTGTTGTGTATCAAATAAATAATGTTCTGGAAGCAGGAAAAGAAATGGTTAGCATCATGAATATATAAGGAAGTCATTCGTAGTTCTGTATGCCGCTTGCGATACTTCGAATGTATGCAGACCTGCTTCGTGTTGATTAGTGATATTATATACAACGGATTAAAACGTGTGTTTATAACATCGCTTACATAATTTGAGATCGTTCTAAATATGGTCAGTGTGACGTCACGCAAGTATATTATTTAACTATATGTATATTATGTAATACGTTTGCATTATAGTGTTGGCCAAATAGTTCAAACGTAGGCCTATTAACATAGCGTTTGACACAAGCTAATAGTTTATTTGTGCTGGTTTTTTATGATTTTTTTATGGCTTTTAACATTTACTTCCACTTGGAACATATTATGCTACGAGAAAATACCAGCAAGACCAAAATTAACAAGCCTCCGGCCACTAAATGTTGAACCTACTTAGCTCTGGCCATAAATAAAACAATAAAATGTGAATTGTTTGTTCGAACAAAGATCAAACTTAAAGTCAAATGTTTGTTTATTTATTTAAAGTTTAACCTAACGTGGTGTATAAAATATGGCCAAAGTATACGAGTTCTTAATTAAATGCATGTTGCATACCTATTTCGTTGAGATTCCGAAATAGTATCTCACCGGTATTCAATCATTGGTTGTATTTTCAGTATTTAAAATAAAAAAAGTTCAAAAGTGTTTAAAATAAATTAATTCTACATTGAGTCAAGAGCTTTTAATCTTAATTATAAAAGTACAAAAATTAACTGAATAACTTGAAAAAGATACTTTTATTGTGTGATTTAAATATAAGGAGGAGAAGGCAACGCTTTTTAAAAATTATGAAATGAATATCTCTTTATTACACCCTGTATAATAGAAAGTATAAGTTGATTATGTAATATTAGGTACAGTTTATGCAATAAAACACACGTGTAAGTAAAACAAAATTCATAAAAAAAAAAATTATAGCCTTTTCAAAAACGTCGAGGTATCTGACTGCACTACTACACTGCCTCTTGGTTAAGTCACAACGTATAAATGTAATATAACTTCAGAAAGATCCAACTTGTTATCAGCGAGAACCAAGTTACATATGAACTGTTATTAAAACTTCACCTGAAGAAACTTTACTCAATATGAACCAACTTCGCCAACTTTGAAGAATGTTAATAAATTTTATTTTTAATTAGTTTTCTTGTGTTAAAAAAATCGTAAACAATTTTGTTATTACAAAGGTCTAGTGGAGGATTACATATTGGGAATCAGAGTGAATGTTCCAAAAAAATGCGTTTTTTTTCTAGCTTAGCGTAATTTTTCTTATATATAACATTACATTTATTAGCCGTGTGTGTCCTAATTAATAAGTTTTCTTTTTTTTTAAATTCTGCATGTATCACAAGCTCTTTAGAGTCAAATAAATATTATCTATATAGGTAACAAAATATATATTTAAATAAATATACCATTTATTTGGACAAGGCTAAAATATAATACTAAATCCAAAGACGCAGGCAGCTCTTTTTACAAAAAAAAAGAAAACTTACAAGACTTAGAAAAAGCACATAAATTAAGTGAAATGATTTTCCTGTAATTGGAAAAAGCTGAGAACAGATCAATATTGGTATTTTCTTGTTATTTATTGTAAAATAAATAGAGGTTAAAAACCTATGTTTCAGGTATTGGGAATTGCGATGTTTAATCTAGATAATAGATATGGAGAGTCTAACAAATTATTACATTCATACATGACAGATATATTTTAGTCAGATTAGTAGGGGTTTTTGTTATTATTAAAATAACAAGCTACGAAAATGCGTGAAACCCCGAAAGTACTTCATATTAAAATCACATAAAAAATTAAAGATACCAATCACCCGCAGAGAAATGATGCTTGTATGAAATTCCTATTGCCAATATTTCTATTCAATATCTTTATCTTATAAGAAAAATGATTGTTTTTCTTTCTTTCATAATTGGTGTAAGTTTTTAATATTATACTTGTATGTTGTAAATTATGCACATACATGTGTTGTAGTTATGTTTTGGTTGTGTTTGTGTGTGTGTTGTTGGTGTGCCTTTTTAAAATAATTTATTCCCTTTAAGAAAGGGTGACAGAGGGGAAGTGAAAGATGTTATAAAAGGTACCGGGTCTCGGAAATTCCCGTAGCAACGCCGTGTAACTCTGTGGCCCCTTCAAGTTTCCGTTAAAGTGCCTTTAAGCTGCGTTAAACTTTAAGCGTGTGCTTCCTTAAAAAATGCAAATGCTATTCAATAAATTTGAAGGAATATTTATGATTCAAACGTACCAGCGTCTATTTTAAAACTCATTAATCTATTGCTAAAGTGTAATGACAGCACCTGGATTTCATCCAATATTGATCGTAGCGAACGACTGTTGAAATGTTATATATGAGTTTACTGGCTAGAACACGTACAATTCCGCTTAAATATTAACTTTCATAACATTATTTTATCATTTAACATTCGCAAATCTTCTTGGCTGCTAAAGATTATCGTTAATCGTATCTAATATAACGATACAATAATACCAGATCATATTTCTCATACGATGCGCCAGCTTTTTAGACACATATGGTGTCATAAGGTCACTTCAATGCTTGTGGATGCGTCCATGCGTCGGGTTGTCCCTCTCCCTAAAATATGGCCAGGGTGGGAGATGGCTGGCCATGCGTATATTATTTTATATTTGACCCACGGTTGCAGCTCTTTACAACATTAGTACTTCTCGTCCGCTCTACGCCATTTGGGAACTGGTTTTAAATGTAATTGTCGACTGCGAGTCCTTCAAGAAAATCGTGTACCATTACCTAAAAGGGTCACGCACCCACGAGCTTTCAGTGAGTGTCTATGGGCGGGTGTGCTCGTTTAACCAATCTTTTATAAAAAAATTATAGATGTGGCAAGAAAAACTTATTAAATACGCAATAAATATATCACAAACAATGAAAAATAAATGGACTACACGCACGATAAACACTCAAATACAGCTCGTATTTGTTAACAATAGCGGTTTAGGTTTAAACGAGTTTTAATTGGTATGAAAATGTTAGATTAAATTTGAACCCCTCATACTATATTTTCTATTCAGCAGTCGGCGAGGTTGTTGTTTTACGATGAAAAATGGTGTCGCTTGGTTTAACACGTTAGCGTTTGTTGGTCGGTTTTACAGGAATGTTTATTACATTTTTATTTTTACCTCCTTCCTTGTTCTCTATAAATACAGGCCGACATTTTGTGTCAGCCGATTGTTTAAGAATTAAAGTTATGCCTATATAATACCCACATGCAAATACTACAAGCCTAAAAGCCCGGCTTGACCGGAGTAAAATTATAAATCTTAATTAGCACACATTTCAAAACAAGAAAGACGTATGGTAAAGAATATATAGAATTACTTTTGTTTAGAATTAAGTAGATATGATTAGTTCAAAATGTAACAAATACCTTATTTTCTTATGAACTTGTTGTGCGTGAATATTTATAAGCAATCACATTTCTGAAACACCTGTTCATATTTATGTGAATTTTTATCGGTTTTTGTATTCAGTTTATTATTTATCTTAAATAAACATATATCTATACTAATAATAAGACAGTAAAAATCGAAAATCTGTACATTAAATATTTTTCCAAAAAACTGAAAGGAGGCAATTAAAGAAGAGTCATAGAAACCAAAAAACCAATTTTTGGAATTCTTGTCTGTCTGTCTGTCTGTCTGTCTGGTACGTTATAACTTGAAAACTACTGAACGGATTTGAACGCGGTTTTCACAGTTGGATTACATATAATTGGGAGCGTTGTCAAAATCGGTTAAGAGAAAAAGAAGTTATGGTCAATTGAAAATTTACTTCAACCGCTGCTTCAAAATTTTTAAACACTTATATTGATTGATTAGTTATATATTGTTAAATATGTTCTAATATAAGTTAATCTTAATATTAAAACTTATGAGTGGTAACAAAAATCTATACTAATAACAAATAACGCAGTGCGCGCGGGCGCGGTTGAAGTGTTGAACAATGTGCTCGATAGATGGCGCTGATAAAATGCGTCATCAACCTAGATTTATTTTATTTTTTTATTTCTTAAACCTATACAGCTTATCAAAAACAGTTTACACAATAAAAATAGATCTAAAATAAAGCCAAAATAAGGTTAAAATATAGAACCGGAAATAGAATCTAAGATCAGAAAAAATAATAACAAAAAAAGACACGAACAGAAAAAAATAAATAAAAATATATATACATGAACAAGTGGAACTATGTGAAGTACGAACATTTTAGTGTGTGTGTGTGTGTATTAGTGTTTGCAGTGGTGTTGAGATAGTGTGCGAGGTTGAGTCTTAGTTTTTTTTTAAAGTACTTCTACTTAGGCCAAACATATCCATCGCGGTATTAAGATGCTCCATTGTGTAATGACTACCATGCACTTCAAACTTTCATTAACGTTTTACCCTATGATTATTTTGAGTAAACACTACCTATACAAACAAGTAAAAGGAAACGAGTGAAGAGACGTTTATCGTTTGTCCGCATCCATTTTTCCAACTACGTCCTTAACGTTAATGAGGTTTACCTTTTATTATTTGGTCAAGCTAATAAGTAATAACCTCACAAGTACGTATTTCGTACTCATAACTTCGTAAGAATTTTCTTTCAACTCTTAACCGCTGAGGAGTTTTACCTTCCATCATCAGCTCATCCACATAAGATGACTATCAGAATTTTAAAATTGTCAGAAAAGTAATTGCCTGTAAGTTAATTTGAAAGTTGCCCTAGATTTCCCTGAATCATCGGATCCTGACTACGGGACCAACTTGAAAGTACCCCCTACCGAACAAAATATAATCACGTAAATAGTAAATAAACATCAAGTCCACAGAAACAGAGGATGTTGATAACATTTGTACATGTAAAGCTACATCATCCCTGAGTTACACAGGCTATATATAATTCCAATTGTAACAAGATTTTAGTCCGGGTAAGAAAGCCCTGTCGAGATCATGAAAAAACGCTATATACTTAACCAAATTACACGTGGGCGAAGCCGCGGGCGGAAAGCTAGTATTATATATGATATATATATCAATATTATTTTTAGATCCCATACAACTGTTTTGTGTGTATACCTTGTTTTATTATCTTATAAGTTTCTTGTTTTGTTAATATATTTAGCAAATAAGATGTCTGGGGACAGATTTAATAAAATAAATAAATATGTCGCTTTGAAGGGAAGGCCGAAAAGCTTAGAAACGATATTTCATCCGTAACCAAGGGCACCACTCATTAAAAAACCCTCGTGCGTTGCTGGTCTCCCAGCCTTTATGTGCATGTGTGCACAGACGAGGTTCTATAAAAAAAATATATCTCGACGCCTGTAGCAATTAATAATGCACTTTCATTAGGGTATTTTTAATCTTTACGTCCTTTAAGAATTGTTATTCCCTTAAAGCCCTTTTCTGATTAGATGGTATATCTGTGGTTTTGTAAGGACTTAATGTGAGTCAAGCACAAAATTGATTAATAACTCGTTCTTGTTCTATTATGATTTGAAAATGAACATTATTTCCAAGTTGAATTATACTGATTATCCGACATTTTGGGTCTTAAGACGACAATGACGGATAGACTATACCGTAATATTACGTATTCAAAGACTCTGATGTTCAATTTTGATATTTGATTGTTGAGCAGGAATTGCGCATAAAGTTTTACATAGAGACAAAACCGACTGTAAATAATATGTGGTTGTAAGCATGATTGAGCACATAATATATTTAACGGCATCTGCTCCCGTCATAAATCAAACTGTCCCTCATAAAATTCACAGAACGTGGCTTTAAAAGGTTTATTAAAACTTTATCTGTGCAAAGATTTTACACGCTGGCAGTTTAAACCGTAATTTAACATGTTGATTGTCGCGTTTATATATCATAGTGGTAATTACATTTTCTCCATATTTTATTTAAGGTCGAGTTATAAAAAGGAGAAATTGTGTACAGTAATAGTTATTTTATCTGAAAAAAATTTATTGGCCAGTTTTGGCAACTTAAAAGCTTAGATTCTATATCATAAGTGACTTTTTATTTCACGATATCTTTATTACAGGGTTTAGGACCATTGCTTGGTTGACTCACATAAAATTTATATAGCTTATTACGGTTCTAAGCTTTTTCTCGTTATCTTCGCAATAAATATTAGCTTTCTCGTTACGCTTCTATGGTTTGATTCCACACTCAAATCATTATTTGCCTTTCTTCGTGAACTTCTTCTATTTGTTGAACTACATCAATATCAATATCAATATCAACATACAAGTTTTGAGTATATATTATACAAGTTGAAATATGTATGTGCACAAAATTCTTGGTTAAACAAAGTCAGTAAATATATATTGACTTTCATATCGAGGTATAAGTCAAGGTGTATCCACGCAAAGTTAGCTTATAGTAAAATTTATATTGAGTCAGTACATTTATAAGAATGAAAAGCTTTTGCCACGTGTTGTGAGTTTTATACTGACCTCAAAAAAAATGTTTCTTACTTCTTACGTACTTACCTTTTGGAGCAATACTCTAAATGTAGGATCTTTCAAGCTTTTATTGATATGTATTTGAATAGTTTAATTTAAAAAAATACCAAACTGAATTTTTCGTTTTACCTAACGTAAATCAAATATATTGTCACGCGCATACTAATTTGAGAACACTAGCTTTGTTAAAAGAATCCATAAAATCGAGTTACTTTCTCGCGGGATCAGCTAGTGAATAATATATGTGGGTATAATAAATAAGGTCACGCCCCCAAATTCCATTCGCGTACACACACATGTATGTGTGTGTACCCTTGTTGAGAGTACGAAGTCAAAGTTGGACTGACGGAGCTAATGAGCTTTGAAGCTTTAACAAATAATTTATGTGTATAAAATGCAAGTTTAAATATTAATTTCGGCGACACAATTCAAACTTGGCTGGTTTTAACACCCAGAAAACAACCGGGAAATAAGTTAACATATGTTAACCCAGGCACGAACCCGGTACTCTCTTTTCGGAAGTCAGTTCAGTTTCAATAAACATTCATCCATTCGATGTTCTTAACCTAAATTGTTGAGGAAGTCCTATTGTAATGTAATGGATTATTTAAACGATAAAAATCTTGCAAATTAATCGCCCTAAATGATATAAAAAATCGCAATAAACAATAGTTGAGTTTCTTTTTTTTGATGTGACAGACGGCACTTTTGGAACCCAATAAATAATACAAAATTACGAAGTCTGTTTCTTCGCACGTAACAAAAATCACTCCGTCACAATACTCCAGCAGTCTGTGCATATAAATAGCTGTTTAGTTCAATTGTCTGGTTGTAATATTTTACGTACATTTAAGGCCATCGAAATAAATGTCAAACTTGTTCAAATTGTTAACATTTTATATATTTAATTGTATGTTATGATAGTTATCTTAATTACCGTTATATGGAATTAAATTAACGATTCAATTTTAAATCCTACTTAAGGTATGTTAGTGTAACAAATATAGGAAATTAAACAAATTAAACTAGAATACTAAAATCAATTTGAAGAGTACTCAAACTCCGTCCTACCTTAAAAAATCGTTTCAAATTTATGGGTCCCTACGACTACAATCTGCGCTCTTCCAACAGACATATCCTCGAAATTCCACCCCACCACTCCTCCTTTTACGGAAACTCCTTCACAGTGTCCGCTATAAAGTTTTGGAACTCAATTCCCGATCCTATTCGATCAGCCTCCTCACTATCATCTTTCAAATCACTTCTTCGTAAGCATTTCTTGTCTACAATATAATTATTTACAATTCTAGATTTAAATTAGCATATTTTTCGGTTTTTCTTATTTTAATGTATGTTGTGTTTTGTTTCTGTATTATTATTATTATTTTTTGTATACTTCGCACCCTTTGCACCTGTCTTATTATATTTTAAGTATTCCTTTATCGTGTGGGTTGTCTGGAAGAGATCGCTTATTAGCGATAAGGCCGCCCGTTGCTCTTATATGTACTAACGTCTGTTAACGTCATTTGCTTCTAGTGTTTAAGTGCAATAAACTGTAAAATAAATAATAAATAATTCTGGCATATCCTCGCTGTATCGCGATGCTTATACGCTGAACGAAAAAAGCATCAGCTCTCGGGGTCACCGCTACTGACTACCAGGCGCTTTTTCAATTCCTTAATAAGCGTCTTTGCACTTGTAGTCTAAAAGCCTTTACTCCAAAGACAAAATCAAAGTTGGAGGTGAGTATTGTACTTTGACCTTTTCTTTTTTTCTGCCTGCTCTGTAGTCGCGCCAGCTTCTTCGTTCGTCATATGAAAGTATTAATAATAATAATTACTTACCACGCGATACCGCACAATAGCGTCTCATGTACGCAGTCCAGTCTACTTACTATCACGTTCAGAACTGAGCTTATACCTACTCCAGGGTCGCAAATTTTTGCATGTGAAAAGAAGTGAAGAAGGCTCAGCAGAGCTATCTTCACATTAAAATTGTGCAACCTACGAGTTCTACTACACGAGTAGATAAGTTGAGATAGTACTACGAGTACTATTTTGTTCGGTCTAACCTTCCGCTCAATGTAATTATGACAAACTTAATAATTCTTTACAGGCAGGAAATTGAATTGAATTCTCTGAAGAGAATATCTAGCCATTAATTTTGACGATATTTTCATTTAATATTCATAAAGTTGTTCAGTTATTATCGAGTTCACAACTTTTGGCCAACATACACAAAGCTACAGGAATCAGTAAGTGTTAAATATTATTGTTTTAAACACACAAAAATAATAACAAAAGAGCTCTGAGACTGTTTTAAATTTGGAACCATGGTATGTAAACGGAGTTTCCGGGATATTAACGAAAGGTTGTCAAAAGTGGAAAAGCTATTAAAGTCAAAATATCTTTATTCATTAAGGTACTTGGGACCATTTTGAATCGTCTTATATATAAGTGATTCTACGCATATTCGTACGCTGAGAAGAAGCAGGCAATAAACTCGGCTCATACTATTATTGCTTCTTGGTTCCAGGTACAATAAGATGAGTCCAGACAACGCGCTGAACACCCAAAGGTAATTTCAATTCAATCCATTTATTATCTAATATATAAAATTCTCATGTCACAGTTTTCGTTCCCTTACTCCTCCGTAACGGGTTGACCGATTCTTCTGAAATTTTCTGGGCGTATTGAGAAGGTCTGAGAATCGGCCAACATCTATTTTTAGAGACATTTTTTTATATAAACTTAAGCCATTTGTTTCATTACTAAGCTCTGTCGTTTCATTAGATAATTCGGTATTGTTTTTGTCTCACTCTTTGAAGTAAGAGGAAGAAGATTCAAATATTGTTTATCCGTTAAAAGGTAATCTTATGTAGTACACAAAACATTTGTTATTTACTTTATGTACTAACTCCTTGAATATTTAATCGTAAAGAATTATGATATTTAAGTTTATATGTCGTAAATTTTATAGAAATAGATGATGTTAAAAGATCCAAGGCCAACGGGCGGTGGATGGCAAGGGTTCTCTTTAACTGAAGTTTTAACTTTATCTGTGAGGCAACCAAGACGCAAATTTTCGCCGAGAATCGAACCTAGGATGTTATGTTATCAGCACTGCCTTAATTGTATGATATTACTGTGCCGGAGCTGATTATATTCTGAGCTATTCAATGTTACAGGGTGTTCAAAAAGTCATCGCCCAATAACAAGCTAACGATGTACCTGACATCACGAGACCTGGTGGTGGAGAATGGGAGTATTGGTAAACTTGAGGGTGTCCTTCACGTGGATTCGGACAATTTGGAGAACAAGAAGCTATTTGGACAAGTGACACTTACTTTTCGGTAAGGGTTTACTTGTTAAATTTATTATGTGTCCGTAAACAGTAAAGTACACAAATCTTTTGAGAAAAAGTTTATATAACAAAATCGTATAACCAAATAACTTCGAACAAGGGAAGGCAGAATACGAAATTCCATCCGTACCACCTTGACGCGTGTCTCTCCACAACCGTGCGTTTTTTAAGGCAGTTTCTGCCGCGCACCACTTCTTTGTGGAATCAATTGCCAGCGCAGGCATTCCCGAACCTTTACGACCTGGGGGCCTTCAAAAAAAGAACGTACCTCCAGCTTAAAGGCCGGCAACTCACTTGTTAACCTCCTGGCGTTGCAGGTGTTCCTGTGCGGCAGTTAGCACCTCACTCGAAGTGACCCGTCTGTTCGTTTGCCTCATGTTACTTAAAAGAAAACAAATTTAAAACTTAAGAGTATTATGGCTGAAAGGGTATACATAGAGGACAAAGATTCTTTTAATGTGTCAGCAACAGCTCAGTATAGGGACAGTTTAATTCTTGGGTAGTCTCACAATACTTTTGTTATTTGAATCAGTCATTTAGCAGCTATCACTTTTTTGCGGGTTCTAGGTAGATAAATTTCCCTTCCGAACCGGTGATAATGTGAAAAAAAAGACGGTTCAAAAGTTTCTATATTATTGAATAAAGATACTCGTATTTTGAGCTTGAATGAATAATACATCTGAGTTTGCAACTTAAGGTTCGTTCAAGTAACTGCGGCTTAACTTAATAATTTTAAATAAAAGCTCACAAGGCTTAAGTAAGTCTCTCGTATTCAAAGTTAATTAATTTTCCTAATATTTGGAGAATTTTTAATCCGTGCGTAAACTGAAACCGGATATTCCGTTCATCAAATATTATCCTAATATATATTTAAAAATCAGATGAATATTCCAGATTTGAATTCTATGTCGTTCGCCTCTGGCCTCAATATTTATCATATTTCATATTAAAGGTTAAACTAAGTTCGAATGTCGAAAATGATAAAGATAAAATGTCATATCAATCCTAAATCTCCTAAAAAAAAACGTAAAATAATATTTTTAATGAAAAATAATTAAATTCATTATTATTGAATCGTTAAGTTCTAAAGCGTTAATATTTAATTAACCAGGTACGGCCGGGAAGATGAAGAGGTAATGGGCCTTAAATTTTGCAACGAGGCGATAATGAGTCTAGTCCAGATATGGCCAGTGCATTGCAATCATAAAGAAGAGAACACAGCACTTCAGGTACAAAATTCATTTTTAATTAGTATAATTAACTAAATTATTATAGCCATTCACAACTTGATTTCCCAACTATTTTGCTTATTTAAAGAAAGGAAACCTGTTTTCCATATACTATGGGCCTGTTATCAGTTTAAAGGAATATAAAAAAGCTTAAGTGTAAATCTAAAACTAAAACAAAGCTCGCAAAGGATTCTCACACCAACCCAAGCCACCCAGGCATTGTTTTAAATCTCTAGTGTCTTACAGGATGCGTTAATGAAGCGTTTAGGTGAAAATGCGTTTCCTTTTCAATTGGAATTAACTCACCTGGCGCCACCTAGCGTCCAGTTAGTGCCAGCTAAACAATACCACGGTGCACCAATAGGGACTTCATACGATGTCCGGGCTTATATTGGTAAGAATTTATTCCATAATGAATTGGCTTAGAAAAATTAAGACGAAGAAAATATTTGTTTCATCTGCTTAGTCCGGGGTTTGCATGCTTTGTTCTTTGTACATGCTATGGTTGTAGCTCTAGTCTTGTCTTGTAACTCTGAGACTTAGCTTATCTTCTAGTAACGGGTATCTAGAAGTGCAATGTATCTACTAGTGATTATCACTTATTCTCTTATATCAAACCCTCATTTATAGTAATATATATACTATACACATACACAAATACAAACGGAACATTGTAAAAAAAAATATAGAATTAAATTTTACATGTAACGGTGATAGAGTTTGACGTGATGTGATTTTGTATCACATCTTTTTGGAACAAAATAAAATATTAATTATATATGAAAATTTTCAGTTCGCGCAATATCTTTGTTAAATGTTGTCTGTCGCTTAGCACAATGCAAAGTATTTATTTTATTACAATGCCCCAAAATATTTTATGTTTACGTACAAAAAAAACTTATAAGATAATTAAATCATAATGTTTACACACAAAGCGATATTGGGAGGTTATAAAGATGTCAGCTCAAGTTGCCGATGCTTATAAATAATATGCTGCAACTAGTGCTCCATCACCGGAAGCCTATGAATAGTGATGTGATCCCGGTCTTCTGTATATATTGTTAACAATCTCAGTGAATATTTTTTAAAGAACTAACTCTAACTAACTGATATATCGCTTGATAAATATATAGGAATAAAGGATAGTGATGAAGTATACAGGCGTAATTGGGAAAATCTTTCTAAATATTGAGCATGCTTTTAACAAGTACTACCAGCTATGTTCTACCGTAATACTTACAATCGAAAGCGATTCTGGGATGCTGGGAGCTTATTGGCAAGCTTTTTTATACGTGGTTTACTTTGAGCCAGGGCGGCTAATCTTGGACGACATTATTGATAGATATAAGACAAATTGATCTATACGCATCCTCTGTATTTCTTAAGATCAATACAAATGAACTCCCATTCATATGTTCGAAAATTTCTTTTGTCAAATAAAATTGTTTTCTAATAATCTGCGCCTCCTTTACCATCATATAGATATAGTTTTTGTGTCTGTGTTTAGATAGATAATATATGTTTGTGTATACAGCTGATCAAGATGAGGAGAAGATTTCCCGTCGCAATATAGTCCGTATGGGAATACGCGTGCTTCAGGGGCCTGGTCAACTGCAGCCACCAGTCTTGCCTCCCCACACCACGCAGCACACCTTGGGAGCGCTGGCTCATCACAATGTACTCAGGTATTATTCTAGCATGGGTATTAGAAACCCAACCAAGCCTCAGGTTCTGGTATCGTATCGAGCTTTGTATATTAAAAATAACTCAAGATTACTTAATTTATTAGCGATTTAGTGTAGAGATTATTAAGAATGAACATTGTTTCACTTATGAATTGGCGAAGAACAAATGATTTGATTCTAAATTAGCTGCTGCGTAGAGGGAAAGAGAAGCCACTTGCCAAGTACATTCTACACAGTTGTAAGGAGAACCATTACAACACATTCCAGCAACCATATCTTTTAATCACCTCTTCATCATCGTCATATTGCCGAATTGCTGGTAACATTCCGCTGAGTTGTATAGCAAATAATTGTTTTAGTTTTATGAAACCAGCGTCGGGCGTATGAAGCAACCCTGAAACTAACTTTCGTTATGTAATAGAATGCAATACTATATTATATATATTATATTCAATGCATTGCAATTGACAAGCCAAGGTTGTTATTGTTTTAATTATTACATAACATTTATGAATCCATACTAATATAATAAATACGAAAGTCTGAATTTGTGTGCGTATATTACGCTTTCATTAAACTACTGAACCAATTTCAATGAAATTATGGTATGGAGACAGATTAAACTGTAGGGAGGGGCTTATACTTTTAGGTTAAAGGGGTTGAAATAAAAATTTCACCAGAAATCTGCGATTTATGAACCGATTTTCCATCCTTTGTATTTTAACCACGTACATATAGTCGATTATATGTGACAATTATTGACACTTTGTTACACAAAATAGTAGGAGTAAATATAATATAATAGATGTATGTACATAGGAGCGCAAAGCGGCCTTTTCGCTTATAAGCAATCTCTTCCAGGCATATAAAATGAACGAATCATGTGAATGCCAAAACTGAAATCAGTATTTTTTTTGTCTGTCTGTCTGGGTAACCGTTATAGAAACAAAAACTACTCGACGGATTTTAACGAAACTTAACACAATCATTCTTCATAACGGCATGTACTATCCCGTGAGTCTGAAACCTTCACTGAGAGAGAATTACGTCTTACACCTGATCGCGAACGACATGTACTATCCAGTGAATTAGAAACCTTGACTGAGAGTCACTTTTTTTTGGGGGTGCGATTGAGTAACCCAGTTTATATATCATACCAATTGTTACAAGATTTTAGCCTGTGTAAGCCCTGTCAAAATCCTTAAAAAACGCTCTACTTTACCAAACTACACGTGGGCGAAGCCGCGGGCGGAATGCTATTTACATAATAATCTCGATAATATGTATATTAACCCACCATGGCCGTGTCCAATTCGCAGTATGTCAGTTGTGTTTTTTTTTTGTTTTTCTTCAATATACCAAGGTTTCGAGGCTGTTATTTACTCCCTTGTGTAAATAACACATTAAATTACACTAAAGAGCTTTGTATCTCTAACTCTCATAAATGTATAATTTGAATCGTATATGTAATTGTTTATACCTGACGTAGTGCCTCTATTTTTAAGCTTTGATCGTGTCTGTTTCTTGACCAATCTATATCGTATATAGATAATTTTATTTGACTCAGCTACTACGCTTAAATTGCAATTAATAAGCATAAACGCTGTGCTCGTATGTAGGCTAAAATTGATAATTCATACTCAGTATATAATAAACTTCGAACCGCAAGCAAACATTATGGTCGTATTATTATACATTAAGGTATAAGAAAATTCACCCCAAAATGATATCGTTTAAGTCTAGTTAGATCTAGTTTGGTACTTTCGGACCCACAAAGGGTTCTATGTAGTAGAAAAAAACAGTGTAAACTCCACGTAACGTCACTCGTAATTTAAGAATCTCTAAAGCGTCGAAATCAATTGGCTTTGGTTGTTTTAGCTTGTATTCCTTACAATGACTTTTTCCTAAATGCACTGATCCCTACACTTTTTTTTTATGTAAGAGGAGGCAAACGAGCAGACGGGTCACTTCGAGTGATGTGCCAACCGCCGCCCATGGACACCTGCAACGCCAGGAGGCTTACTTGTGTCGTAATATAGAGTTATGTCGTAATTCTACTATGTATATATATAAGTAAATAACTCGTTGTGGAAATATTGTTGTATCAAAATTATATACATAATTTCAGTTTATATTTGAATATCGTTGTTTACTTTGCCAACTACTTGGAGTGTAAAATTACGCATCATTGGAAATTTTCCACTTGTACGACCAATTGGAATAGAAAATGGACGAGCGTTTTTCTAATTAGAGTCAAAAGCCAGCAGCCAATTCGACATCTTGATGGTCGGAAAAGAATATCAGTGTAAATATATCAATGAGTATTAGTATTATTATTATTAGTATTCTGCAACTTGATTGTTCTTCTAAAGTTCTTCCAACCAGTGAAGGGAAACAAACCCCTTTCTTGTTGCCTCTCTCCTTTTTCTAGCGGCGACCTTTACCATCATGGCACTCTTTTTTTGGCTAACTATGAAGTATGTAATAGAAAAATACACCTGAGACGTATTCGAACGAAGAAGGTGGAGTGAGGTGAAAATACAGAGTACTTATTAATAGGTTCATCCTTAAAAATAGGTGTGACTTAAGGCGCGGCTCATTGGCGCTTTTTACAAATCACGTTTAGTTTTATGGTAACTAAATATACTTAAATCTACCGTAGAACACGAATGAACTTCAGTTCACAACCATTCGTTCTGATACAATACAATACAATTTTGCCAATTTTCAGATTAAAAGGCAAAATAAAATTACATACGCATCAGAGCGGTCGGTCAAAAACCGAGGAAATTGGTAAGTTTAAAATATTTTATGGATTTATTAAATCTATTAACGTTTTTAGAGGAATTCAAACCATTTTCAATCGTAGTTTGAGTTTCATGCAACAGGAAAGAGATTATTCATAATTCACCATGACACCGCTTATAATATTCAAGTTCGTCTCGTCAAACCGTTGTGTTCCTTACACCAAACTCATTTTACGGATCCACTGTCAGAAAATGTCATAAACTTAGAGAGTCCATTAGCTCATACAATAACGTACCATTTTATCATGATGATATAATTTGACAGATAAATGAGTCTCTTTGTGGCATTAAGCAATCTCGGTTATTATAACTGCAGCCAGAGCACAAATAATTCAATAATTTAGAATCGAAATTTATTTTAATGAAAAATTCTGATAGTCTGTTTGATCATAAAGCTCATAAACAATTCATCTACGGACTTCATTATATATTCCCTAGTGAGGCTAATTTCAGTGTTTTCAGAGAACGTGGAGCCAGCCCCACCCCGCGTCGCTGTTGAGAAACCTTTTCTGCTATCGGATGGCAGGTGAATATGGTTAATTAAGTAATGTTAATTAACATTTATGTACGGATTTAATTTGTTATAATATTTTATATAAAAACAATTATTTAGTGGAGAATCACTTCACCCAAAACGAACGTAAAGCATAGCCTACCAGGAGCGGACAACGTAGACAAATCTTTAATTTTAGTCAAATATACAAAATAGGAATTACTAACCCACTTATATACTTAAAAAAGGCCTATTAAACCTGAGACCTTGGTTACTTGTAAAGTTATTTGTGAAATATTTTTTAAAATTTCGTTACTCTCTTTAACAGTAAATATTTTCATCAAATTTTTCTAGGAAACCCACTATTAATGAAATATCAGAAATATAATAAACATTATTATTGTTAAAATAAAAGTCACAAGTGAAAATCAAAATTCTTTATTTCAAACATATTTAAATCATAATTTACAACCACTTAACGTCACTCAAACAAAGTTTAATTATATATTCGTACATACGATTAAGAAAGCGTGTTTTTTAAAAGACCTGCAGCTCACTGGCGAACTCTTGGGTCCCAAGGGAGTGTAGGGCTGTCACCTTACGGTTGTACCTTCTTCTATAAAAAACATATGAGAAGCACAATTGTACTGTATTTCTTCTTCTACTTCCGTTTATTAATTTATTAAGGACACATACAAAGATACATCGCAATTAAAAAATACAAGTTATAACAATAGCTAGTATACTAGACTAAGCTTAACTGAGAAAAACAAGAAAATAAGCAAACTAACGAATGAACTAGTTGAACGAAGCAGAATTAACTCTTCATTAAAACGCCGATGTAAACCGAAAATAGAAAATAAATTATCGGATATTTTATGTCCTATCATAAAATAGCCTATAAAATTATTATCACCTGAATACACATTGCTAAAACACTGTGTTAATATATTTTTTTATAGCTTTCCTAATTTTAAATATTTTTTACATTAAATTATATACGTCATGTCAAACTAAAAATATCTTTATTCAAGTAGTAGGTAAACACGTTTGATTCGTATTTATATATACTGGTTCGGAAGGCGGTTTCACGGATCAAAGCCGTCACAGATCGTCGATAGCTGCTCATAAAATAAAGATTTCAATTATTTTATTCACATAATTCATTCGAATTGCAAAAGAATATAACTGTTCCGAGAAAGAATAGCACAGCAGAGCTATTTCTGATTCATTCCAATAATCTATAAAAAAATTTTCTTTAACTAATTTTCCAACCAGAATACTCTTTAAAAGCGTTTTAAATTGTAGGTTTATATACTTTACCGAGACGAAAAGCAGGCATACACAGTTTCATGTATTCGCCCTGACTTTTATTTGACTTTACGTTGACATCAGTTCGGTCATCACAATACTGCCGTAAAGTTAAATTGTGTCACTTGGTTCGCAGAGAGATCCGAGAGGACTTCAATTGGAACAATAATATAATTTTATTAAGACCAAAGTTGTATACAGACATAAATTTGGGCGGCTGTTTCTTGTTCTGTTAATTTGAATTTAAATTGGTATGGTTTGTTTGGTTTCGCTACGTTTGGGTTAGTAAACAACGCGACGTAATTCAATTTACAGCAAAGTTACAACTAACAGCTACTTTTAGAGTTGATTTTGTGTTTGATACTATTTTCTACGTTTGTTGTTTTCGCGAGTCTCATACAATTGCAGTTTTCAGTATCCTCACCCTACATCCTCTTATTAAAAATATACAATCCATATGATTAAAAATAGAACCCTCTTATTTAATTCACGTTTAACTTGCTCAGCTCGGGCTTGTTGGCTAGCTTAGCTTAGCTCAATAAAGGCGGCTGTACACTCTCGCTGAGACAGCACGAGAAAGAGCGAGTGCGAGAGTGTGGATGGTCATGCTCGCTCGCCTCGGCCTGTCTCGGTATAACTCGCTAGCTCTCCATCCCGGGTCGGTTTTTGTTCCCGAGTCAATGGGTCTCGCGCCGCCTCGCGCAATCTGCGAGCGTGTCGCTGTTGCACTAGCAGTCGCGCCGTGGAATCGTGAGCACCTATTTACTTTATTTGATCGTACACGATGTCGTGGAATAACCAGAGTGAAATTTACCAAATGGAACCTGTTTTGCCTGCACAGCAGCAGCAACTTCTATTTCGTCCATTCTCTTGGAGTACACAACTGAAATGATCCTACCAAGAGTCCACTCCGAGCTTACAAGTCTCGGCCGAGGCGTCTCGGGCGAGAGTTGGCAGCCGCCATTAGAGTGTTTCAGGATCGATGAACTCAGCTTGGTCGCGTACGAACAGGCGTAGATTCATATAGGTATAACACGTTTCAAAAAGATCCTTTGTACCTTACTGAATAAAGATATTTTGACTTTTATGACGTCATCGTATGATTGCATCACAAATCATAGATGTCGCTACATCAGTTTCGTTTCAATATACAATTAACCATAAACGTTTATTACTTGAAGTTGTTTTCATTTAAAAATAATTGATTTTCAATTATATATTTTACATAATTCTTGCTACATTATTATTGTCATTTCATATGAAATGACGTAAAGATTGTAGCAGACGTCAGCGAATCGGTTAATTGAATACTAGGTTGGAGATACGACTGGTTCAAAACAATATCTTGGCATTGTATTTGTAATTACATTTTATTAAGAAAGACTTTTGGACCTTGGGGTACAGGCTCGGTATAAAAAAAACTAACAGAGACAAAAGAACTGATGGTTTTCTCGCTCAACGTATAAGTATTACCCATGATGCCGTAGCGTATGCTACAAGAACTAAACTTTTTAGTTCATTTTAGTTTATTTTAATTGAATATATTACTTTTAGTGTTTTAGTTTGTTATATATTATATGTATAATTATAGTTACATTAACATATAACTAAGCATGATTTTATTTTCAGAGTGGAGTTAGAAGCATGGCTAGACAAGGCCACGTATTTCCATAACGAATCCATAAACGTCAGTGTGCTTATCACAAATCATTCGTCCAAAACTATACGTCGGATAAAGGTATGTTTGGTATAGTTAATTTGCTGATGTTTCGAGAAAAAAGCTAGCGCCAATTAATAGAATCTCCTTAAATATATTCGATCAATTCCCGTCAAGTTGGAATTTGTTTTGCTCAAAGTCGAATCTTTTTCTTCAGGAAGTTACATAGGACCAATTTGAATGCTCTTAAATCTAAATGACTACGCCTTTTCACAAAGATCAGCAACCACTTGTTTACGTGAAAACTTTCTTCCTTTGGTAACATTCCCAGCTGCTTAATAATAAAATAATTCTTTTAAATCACTACTTCGTTAGCTGGAAGAGATCGCTTATTAGCGATAAGGCCGCCCGTTGCTCTTATATGTATTAATGTCTTCTACTTCTACTGTTTAAGTGCAATTAAGTATATCACTAAACACGAGAACGAGAACTTTGTGAAAATCCGTACGATTGAACTCAAACATATTTTGGAGGATCACGCCTCTGCTGTATTGTCAAAACGAGAAGCAATATTTAAATAAACAAATATATTTTTATTTCAACGCGTATTCTATGATTGATGCAAGTAAAGTCAATGGCGCACATAAGAGAACCAATTCGTTCCCAGACATTAATGAGTATAAAATAAATATATGAAATTGTATATAACTTAATCTGCCGAACAAGAACATAATGATAAGTCAGTGAAGTAATTCTTTTCATTCCAGGTCCTTATAATACAACACGTGGATGTTTGCATGTTTACAAATGGAAAGTTTAAAAACGTAGTAGCAATGCTACAAGGTGCTGGCACACCGATCCTACCTGACCGGACTCACAATGACACCTACACACTGACTCCACACAGAGGTGAGAAGGATATTTATATGAATTCAGTTATTAAGCAGGTCCGGACATTTAAAAAGGCTTTGGTCACCCAATGATTTAACAATATCTCGGTCTGGGCATTGCAAAATAGGAGCACACATTTACGTTGTAGTGACAACAACCCCAAACACCGAGACTAATCTAGGTAAAATATTAGCATAGCAACACAAATCCAAGTCTGACAAGTATATAAAAGATACTCCAACGTCATTATAGTCATTTCTAGCCATAATTTGATGATAAGTCCAAATTATGTACGGAACGTAGGCAATACGTTAAATAGTAAACGTTGACCACAAAATATGTGTTGAAAATAAAAAATTTCTTAAACATTACAGGGGTGACCAAGAATTGGATAGCACTCGAAGACTCATACACCAAAACCGGTGCAAACCTCGCGCCAACTGTTCTATGCAACTCGGACTCTCAAAACGACCGCAACGTGTTCGCCATTTACGTGTCTTACTATGTGAAAGTTAAACTAACACTTGGTGCAATAGGCGGTGATGTTTCCGTCAAACTACCGTTCACTCTGACGCACTCTTGCATCAATGAAGCACCAACCGACAGTGTGACAGAAGATATGACTCACAAATTGATACCAGAAGAAAGAGATGAGAAAAGCAATGCACAGAAAAATACAGATGAAACAATACATGAAGCGGATGAGCAATCACCAGAGGTTCATAGATGTACCGCGGACGTGCTTGTTAATATTGAAAATCAATTGACTCGGCCCAATCTCACCGGGCGGAAAGAAATGCCGCTTGTCAAAAGAAACAATGAGGAATTGAATGCTATAGAGAAATATCATGGCCCGGACACGTGATCCGATGAAGAGCTTTCTAAAGTTGAGTCGAATGTTATGAGTTCGATTAAGTCGTGCAATGTGGACCAAATGAAAGGTAGTTTCGCGGATAATTTTAAGAGTGTCGTATGTTGTATTGATAGGAGAAGACATTCGTAATATAAGGACTTAACGTTGTTAATGTGGATTCACGACGCTATAACGTTCAAATACATATTCAACGACCAAGTGTTAGGCATAATATGGCTGAAATTTAATTTTTCTTTTTTACAACAATAAAGCCAAAGATACGTGTAAAACAAACACACAGAAACACAAATTAATGACTAACAGACATTTTTAATCCCATTTTATGCCGCTAAAGATGTTCAGATTAATAGATGTCATTTTCCGGTGAAGACGCATGAAATTGGTTCATTAATCTGATAGGTATCAGGCTTGCTGTTGATGCACCGTGCTTTGTGTTGTTTATAAATCCTCGGAATATGTCTTAACAAGTTTATGTACGCTTCCTTCATATCATTCTTATTAAAATTATAATTGTGGTGCACACAAGTTTCTAATAAATATACACTTTGATTATTCTCAATTCTCAGTAGCAGACGAGAATTACTGACAAGTTTTTTCTAATTTTTATAGCAAACCCCCTATGCACAGTCGGTATATCGAGTAAAGTCACAAACAACTTTATATATATACAGGTAACACTTATGAATCGATTAATAGTTAATAAAAATCTGACTCCACAATTGCATTTACTGCCAGTTCCCACATCAAAGGCGTAGAGCGGATTGGGGGAACGGGCGAGAAACTCTACGCCACTCCATTAAATCGACAATTGAGCATGTTCTACTCTAGGTTTGTAAAGATCTGAGATTTTATTGTGAGAAACCACAAACAAAGTGTTCAATTACTTGACCTCTGAATTAAAAATCATACGATTAGCCACTATCGAATTGTCTATTACTATAACGACTGAAACAACTGCTTTCAATTGAACATGGCACGTAAGACTTGATTCTCAATCATAGAGTATAGAGTTTTAGTATAAATATGTATTATGTCAGGCTTTCATGTTTACAAGGTGTATAAATGGTAAGCTTAAATGTGCTTAAATGCTCTGTCAATTTACCTAAATATATCGAGTATAAAAACACATATAATATGCCAATTCGAATATTTTTTATAAACTTTTTTACGAGTTGGTTTCTGAACTTCAACACAAACCATTATAGAAGATAAAAACTTGTCCTAGTATATTTTATATACAGTCTATACGATTGATAAAAAAAACCTTACCCATTAAGCACACTAAAGAGAATTTAAAACTAGCGTAGGATTCCCTATCATCTCACATATACATTTTCAAAAATTATGTCCAACTTAATTTAATTCTCATAATCACCATGTTACCTTTCTTATTTCCAACGTAGTAGCAACAGCAGTTAAATAAGTTGTCATAAATATTGTGAAGGCATGTAAATACGGCTTGGTTAGTGTTAAAGAAGAATACATCATTATTTAGATTTTGTTAATACAAACAACAACATTCCCGTTGTTGTAATTCTATTCGCGGTTATGTTAGAGTAACCTCCAAATGGCGGTCACTAGAGGCGCTTATTCATTTTCATACAAATTCAAGTTTACTTACTGACTATGTTATTGTTAAATTTAAATTTTCCATATTAAAAAACATGTTTTCCCATAACTGTCAGTACATTTAAGACATTAATGCTTAGGAAACATTAAACAGTAGTGAACATTGTTATTTGCCCGTGGAATGTGTGAATAAAGAATTTTGATTGAAGCAGTTGTTTATTTTTTTATAAAAACGCTAATCAACAAGAAATTTCGAGTTATCGATTTAAACGGACACATTTTAAAACCATATGATGCAAGCAACCACTTCCACCTCTTTGCGGAACCAACTGCCAGCGCAGGTGTTCCCGAAGCGCTACGACTTGGGGGCCATCAAGAAAAGTGCGTTCCTCTCTCAACTTCGAGAATAACATTAGGCTAAACTCATAATGGCACCTTGTTTTGTACTTTTAACTAAATATTTGTTTTTTTTTTTAACTGATCAAATTATTTCTATCCTTGTCTTTTGGACATATGGAGCTTTTATGAAAGAATATAAACCAACGAACGTTTCAATTAAGTTTAATTCAATAAAATGGAAATCCGATTTTTAAACAGGAATTGGAAGCTTTCCAATAGTTACATCAATCCAGTCCAAGTACTTGTAAACCCTGGTGAATACGTCTGGTTTCCCTCTCCCACATGGTATGTTCCAAGATGTAATTCCATGGACAGTACCGTTATGGACGAGACCGCCTCCGGAATCGCCCTGCACATTAATAAATGAAATTGGTTAAAATTGATCATTTAACGACTTAAGATATCTTATCTCGAATATGCAGGACTGATCTGGATTCGAATCTTCATCCGGTTGTGTTATTTGTTTAAGGCTAGTAAAAATAAATATCGTGGAGGAACTTACTTGACAAATGCCTTGACCGACATCTTTGTATGTGCAGAGAAGCTTGTCAGTTATCGGATTGTATTTATTGTACTGTTTGAGAGAGCTTTCCTGACACTCTTTCACTGATAGAGATTTTACTGTCAACTTTTGCATTTTTTTAGGTCGTGTGTGACGGTTCTGTGAAAAATCAACAACAAATATATTAAAATAGAAAAGTAAGGTAACATCCAAAAAAAGGTTGACGATTTCCCTAATAAGATGCCTTTTTTCCAATGGTTAGGAACGATGGAACTTAGTCATAAAAAGTTTAAAACTATTAAGTATTCAAGAGATGCCGTAAAGCAGATCAGATCAGATCAAGCTTAAGTGTATAATGCTGAGTCCACCAAGCAGGCATTTCGTAGACTTTAGCCATTGCATTTTTCGCTAACGGTTATCGTAAAGAAACAATTTTTTATCAATCAATATTTCCATTAAACAAAACGCTGGGTACGTTAATTGAAAGTCGCATAAGAGCCTCAGGGTACCATGTGAAACAAGTTTCATCTCAATTCCAAGTACACAAATAAAATGTATTTCTTGCGGCTTCCGCCTATCTACTTACGTCTATGTACCCAAATCCGGCTATCACCAAATCGACGCCACCTCCAATGTCCATTGTGGGCAAATTTATTTTAGTGACTTTCTTACCAAAGTGAATCTGTCTTATTACTTTGATAAGGCAAATGTCGTTGGCGAATGATGTGCGATTATACTGTTCATGATTGATGTAATCGTCAACTTTGTATTTCGCGCCGCCATTCCAGAAATCATTCGTTCCAACCACCACTTCCAACCTGTCTTTGGGGTAGCTACAATTTGAAAATGGATGTAAGAAGGATTTACGTTCTATTACTAAATATTCGTGATGTATATACATACTCTAACATGCAATGGGCCGCTGTCAAAACTACCCAATGCGAGATTATTGAGGCCCCACAGAAATGAGTGAGTGTATTTCGGTAATCGTATACCCTCAATGAAGCTAGATATGGGAACTCTCCTTCGGCAGCAATGGACCCTCCTATCACCCTAGTGGTTGGTGTTTTATTACCTGTAGAGTAAAAAGGTTTTACTATGCTGTACCGAAAAGGTTTTCGTACTAAATTATATTTGAAATCTACCTTGCGCACAGCATATCACCAAACCCAGAATCACCACTCGCAACATGGTGATATCTTTACTGCTTGTAGAATTGTATTACTGAATCATCTTTAATTGAATACATATAGTCTAAAAAATATTAGGCCTCGTTTAAAATGGATTCAATTATAATATTTGTGAAGGCATCTTAGGTGAAAAACGAGCTCTAAGAACGCCTGCGTCACCAATGCCTGTGTGTCGATTAAAAGGGAACGGGAGGGATAGGAGAAGAGTGAAGAGGTAAATTGATAGGCCCTCTACAACACTTAATGTAACTTGCATCATTTGATGTCGGTGTGAAAGTTGTGTTAAGCCCGGGCGCTGTAAAAGAATAATTAATTATTTGTAAGCCCCAATCTATTTCGGTATATACATTCATCTTTATAATTTAAAATGAACAAACAGGTAATTTTGACGTGATGATCGATATGGTTTTTTTTTATTAATGTTTCTTTATAATAGAAAATTAATTAGTTTTTTCATGTGTATTTCAATTATCTTGACGTACGCGCTATGGGGACGGAAATTAAGAAAAAGAAAACAGTTATGATAATATAAAGTAAGAATTATATATATATTGTATATATTAAATTTTTAATGATTTGGTTGGTTACCCATATTACTTCATGTCTTGAATTTCTAATTCACTAACTGACAGCAAATTGAAATAAGTGGAATTTATTTGTTTTAATTTTCAGCAGAATTAGTTGGGATGTTACTAAATTATTTATTTTTCAAATAACATACATGAATTATGCAAACATTCATCTCCTTATTATTAATGTGAAGTCTTGGCTCAAAAACGTAAAAATTCGTTAACACATGAATAATTAATAAATTGCTCAAAAGGAATGTTATTTAACAATTTAATTTATTTTGAACAGATGCCAAGGTTAAAAGAAAGACAAATTAAAAATAATTACTCCAATTAAGTGTATAATGACGTATGATATGTGTTACATTAGATATTAGCCTAAGTATAATTAGGTCTTATCCCTGTCATAACCCTGTCTGTGGGTCTTTGTATTAGGAGTATAGGATTCAGTGGAGATGAGAACGAAGGTTTGGGGCTGGTTACCCTGTCTGTGGGTCTTTGTATTAGGAGTATAGGATTCAGTGGAGATGAGAACGAAGGTTTGGGGCTGGTTACCCTGTCTGTGGGTCTTTGTATTAGGAGTATAGGATTCAGTGGAGATCAGACCGAAGGTTTGGGGCTGGTTACCCTGTCTGTGGGTCTTTGTATTAGGAGTATAGGATTCAGTGGAGTTAAGACCGAAGGTTTGGGGCTGGTTACCCTGTCTGTAGGTCTTTGTATTAGGAGTATAGGATTCAGTGGATATCAGACCGAAGGTTTGGGGCCTGTCTGTGTGGAAGAGTCTTTGCATTGCGTCCGTTACGCTGGTAATATTTAATGCTTAGACGTCGAATTAATTCCAGTATAGGGACACTGTACCAAAATAACTTCAAATCTTGAATTTTGAAACTATAACTAACAATAATAAATAGCTCAGATAGCAGGGCTATGGTACCAAGTTAAAAAGGTTAAACTGAAGTGCTAACTTCGGTACACTTTCGATACCTCTCATCGAATTGAGCTCTTCAGCTCTTTAGATTCTAGATATGATGTAGAATACACAAATAAATAGATAAAAATAAGTAATATTATACAAAGTTGTTCGTGTACAATAAATTAGAGCTGGATATCATAGAAATGTGAATTACAGAAGAGTAAGAGGCTTCTTTGACAATCGGGCAATGAACAATATATATATTGACGTCATTCGACGTTTTATTATGGTAATTAACGTAGAGTAATTCGGAAAAGTAAGTGTTTATAATTTAGAAAATACTTATTTAAATTAAGATCAATTACATAGAACCATCATGTGTTCATTAACATACCCGGGGTTTCTTTACGCCAGCCGGTAACAGGTTTCTTAATATACCACCACTACATACTAACCAAAATGTATAAAAGAACAGAAGAACGTTTCCTCCAATATCAATGGGCATTTGTATATATAATATTTGAGGTATGGCCAGTGTGCCAGGCACAGAAGGTGCAGGGACAGTTGCTTATGTGTTTATCATTTACGCGTAGCGCTCAACATCTGCATACTCGTATAAAAACTACATGATTTGAAAATTTTCTTTTTCGAAAATTGAACTTCAAACCGCTGGGCACGAATCAAAAACTACAGTGCCATCAAACAGATAGTCTTATATAATGAGTCTACATGCTATAAATAGGTACGTTAACAACATTGTCATTTATTTACGTTAGTATTTAAATAATCATGTTTTTGTTTGTTGGAACACTATTTTTGATATGGATTGTACAAGGTATGCGTAACAAATATTTTAAGAACAAAGCTTTATTTGATTGCATTGTTTCATACGTTGGTTCACGAATTCTTATAATCATAAAGTATTAGTTAGATAGAAAAACACAAAGTAAACAGCACAAACTCTTTTTCATAAAGCCATTGACATATTTACTTAAATCCCGAATGATATCGTGAATATTAAGGGTAGACTAATATATTTAACGCAAATAAATATGTCCAAGTCACAACCGCTATAACAGCCCTTCACAAAGAGTCTGTAGATTTTTATATTTAACTAATAATTGTATAATTCATGATTTACATACATTATGTAATAATTAAAACCGATTTACTTTTAAATAATAGGCAACGCGCATGAGCGTATTGTCGGCGGTGAAGACGCGTCGGACACCACGGCTCCTTATCAGGTCTCATTAAGAACGAAAGACCCCGAGCACCACTTCTGTGGAGGCTCGATTATAAATGAAAATTGGATTCTTACAGCTGCACATTGCATTGATAAGTAAGTTGTCTTATAGGTCTTCCTATCCTACCATAAACGTGAGTGGCTATCATGTTAGGTTATGTTAAAGAAGTACCCAATATCATATGTATTACCGTGTACCTCATACCCAAGGATACATGCATGTTCTTGCAAGGAAATTAAACTGTGATAATACAGTGATTCAAGCAGCCATTTGTTTTTTAAGCCGCAAAACCTAGAAATCAATTCAATAAGTCATAAAGGTAAGGGTAATAAAGTCCAACATATAATTTGAACGTAAGTCCCTGAGTTCTTTTAAATTTTTAGCGATGAACCTGATTCCATAACTGTAGTGGTAGGCACAAACCAAATATCCAACGGCGGTGAACGCTACGATATAATTGAAATAATAATTCACGAGCAGTTTGATATGGGACGTATCAAGAATGACATTTCTCTTTGTAAAATAAAGGGTGAATTCAACTTTAACGAAAGGATACAACCAATCAAATTAGCCACGGACCGTATACGACCCGGGTCAAGTTGTACAGTGGCTGGATGGGGCTCCATTGACGTAAGCAGCTTTTATGTATTTACAAGACAAGTCTAAAGTATTAGTGAATTTTTATTCCCCGAGACCGAACGACTGTAACTTTCCTTCGTCGTCAAAAAAAATTGGTTTACTGCCAGTTCCCAAATCGAGAAATTCTTGAAAACTCCCTTTGGTATGTTTTACAATAGCTACAAATAACATAATATAATACAAATGAAACAATACTTTTTCAGAACCAACAGACAGCACCCGATAATCTTCAAATAGTTACTGTAACGACTATAAGTAATAGGCGCTGCAACGAGAAACTAGATCAAATCAGGGGACCAACGCCAGTTGAAAAAACACAGATTTGCACATTCACTAGGGAAACCGAAGGCCCATGTCATGTAAGTTATTATTAAAAGGGTGCCTCGGAGGAAGCAAAACTCACTTTTACGGTAAATTCACTTGCGAACTCAAAACCAAAGACATTGTGTTCAGAACTCTTAAACCAGTCCATAGACTGGGATCATTTCCAAAAAAAAAAATCAACCAAGCCGAGTTTCTTGCCTGCTTCTTCTCTCAGCTTGGTCGCGTACGAACAGGCGTAAAGTCACTTAGTTTTAAGACGATTCAAAATGGTCCTATATACTTTAATTTATAAAGATATTTTGACTTTGACCTTAACGGCCAGTTCCTCAATCAATGGGCGTAGAGCGGACGAGAAGAACTGGCAAGATACACTTCGCTACTCTTTTCAAATCAATATGTGATGTAGACGCCTTTTTGGTGAAACGACAATCACAACACAATATACTTGATTTCAGGGTGACTCTGGTGGACCTCTGGTGCGGAAAGGGAAACAAGTAGGAATCGTGTCCTGGGGGGTACCACCATGTGGCCGGGACTTCCCGGACGTTTTTACATACGTACCAGCTTATATCGACTGGATTAAAGATCATATTGAATAATATTTCTAACGTATTATATTTATATCATCAACATTTCGGTTGTGGGCTCTCATCTTTGATTACATTAACGTTATTTACCAGAATAAATATATTAAAACTAAATCACCCTTTATTTGAATCCTTTAAAAACTATCTAATACGACAAAAATATATATTTTACCACCTTTTATAAGTTTGTTTATCAAACTTTAAAATAATTTACTATTATTGTCTTGCTTAACGACTTTTATAACTATAAAAGTCAAATAACATTTACTATAAATATGGCTGCAGTGCAGTATCTTTTTAGAAAAGATAAAATGTGTTATATTACGTGTCGATGTTTTTATAAGAAGCAAATTATCAAAAGTTTTATACGAGCTATAACCTTATCTTTATTTAAACAATATTGCAACAGCGTCTCAAGAGAGTTCCCGATAACCTTTAAATGGCGTACACCACAATACAATCTCTGAGACAATGCAATAAAAACTTGTATGGAATAGGAAGTGTGATCGAGTGTAGGGGGAATCAAAATCCACTGGATTATTATTATATGTTTCTGAACTTCTTGCAGGGAGATTCCGGTGGGCCATTGGCGAGCAACGGGACATTAATAGGAGTGGTGTCCTTCGGCGTGCCCTGCGGAAAAGGGTTCGACGATGTATTCACAAAAGTATTTTCCTATGTTGACTGGATAACGGATCAAATTAAATAAAAGTTAAAAACATGTATCAATTTTAATTATTATTCCGTATGATAAGCAATATATCTATGTAATAGAATCCACGTGTAAATTCTTAAAACGATTTTTTTTATTGTGTCAATTTGAACAAATATTACACTCTCTTTATCTTTCTAGGAAATTAGAATTTATTTGAAAACTTATAAAAAATTTCAAGGTTAGACAGTTAGTTAAAAAATAATGTCACTAAAAAACGATGTTGGCCGATTCTCAGTCCACAAAATTACAGTAGAATCGGTCAACCCGTTTCAGAGGAGTACGGGAACGAACATTTTAACACGAGAATTTTATTATATTATTTCACAAACAATTGTGAAATAAAAAGAGGGTATGAAAGTAAACAAGATAAATTTTGTTAAATGAAATGCACCGGCTTCAGAAATTATGCCCAGTATAATAAAAAACATTTTACTATTTTTTTTTATTTGTTTTGTTTTATTATTTATTTTCAAATTTCACAAAAATTAACACACAGATTGTCCTTATTTTAAACTAGCTTTCCGCCCGCGGCTTCGCCCACGTGTAATTTGGTTAAGTATATAGCGTTTTTTAATGATCTCGACAGGGCTTTCTTCTTTAAATACTCGTACTTCACATAATATACTCCACTTGTTCATATGTATATATATTTTTTTTTTCTGTTCGTGTTTTTTTGTTATTCTTTTTTCTGATCTTAGATTCTATTTCCGGTTCTATTTTTTAACCTTATTTTGGCTTTATGTTTAATCTATTTTTATTGTGTAAACTGTTTTTGATAAGCTGTATAGGTTTAAGAAATAAAAAAATAAAATAAATCTAGGTTGATGACAACGCGCACTGCGTTATTTGTTAATTTTGTTACCTCTCATAAGTTTCAATATAAAAATTAACTTATATTAGAACATATTTAACAATATATAACTAATCAATCAAGTGTTTAAAACTTTTGAAGCAGTGGTTGAAGTAAATTTTCAATTGACCATAACTTCTTTTTCTCTTAACCGATTTTGAAGGAAAATAAAGTTTTAACAACGACAATTATATGTAATTCAACTGTGAAAATAATACGCGTTGAATAATACGTTCAGTAGTTTTGAAGTTATAACGTACCAGATAGACAGACAGACAAGAATTCCAAAAATTGATTTTTTGGTTTCTATGATTCTTCTTTAATTGCCTCCTTTCAGTTTTTTGGAAAAATATTTAATGTACAGACATTAAATTTTTACTGTCTTATTATAAGTATAGATATCCTTATCCTAAAAATATAAATTGTCCTGGCATTTAAACCGCGCAACGGTTTGCATATGCCGTGGTTCACTCGGTGTTCTAGTTTTATACTTAAATCCATACTTGAAATGAGAGGACACTCACGCTATCCCGCGTCATCCCCCCACATTGCATTTAATAGACTCTATTAAAACACAACAAGATATTTTTCCATTACTTAGAGCCATCGAGACATGTTCTATATTAAAACAATATTTCCCTTCAGTTAAAAACGTATTTGCAAGGACGTTTTTCAACTCCAAATTTCAATAGATATTGCTAAGTCATGCATAATAATTAAATGATTGTAATTAAGTATAAAACTTATATAAGGAGGAAAAATATTAGAAATATATGTATTATCAATTTGGCGTTGAATAAAATGCACACAAACTTCCTGTTATTCTTGCTATGGACAATAATTGGTAAGTTTATTTAATTCGTACGAACGTATTAAGTCTACATTTAATACGAATTAATGTGTGTCTATATCATATTGTTATAATATTGGTTGTTAACAAGGGCCCAAACATCCGTTGGGAGACCTTTATTTCTTAAGGCAAGGTTGATGATAAACGGCTGGCATCCACCTGATATTTTCCTTCACCCCACCATTGGATATTAAATTGTAACTAATTCATATCCAATATAATTTCATTGTACATCCATTGGGACGAGTCTTGGGTAGACCCAAAACCAACGCCTGTCCATGCGTCTTACCCTTAAACGCCTTGTATGCTCTCTCTCTATGTAGTCTCCGGTTTTATTATTATTACTAATTATGTAAAGGTGTCATATGAATCAAATGATAGTTTATTGCTCAAAAATGCCCCTTGTGGAACTCTCCCTCAAAGGCCGGCAACTCACTTGTAAGCTTCCTCGCGTTACAGGTGTCCATGGGTGGTGATTAGCACTTCACTCGAAGTGCCTACTAGTTTCCCTATTGTAACATAAAAAAATATTGCTTGCTGTGTGTACGTTATGTTAGGGTATCTACCAGCTGGTAAGCTAAGTTTCTTGCGGGTATCTTCTCAGACCGGTCTCTTCTTGGAAAGAGTGGATTGCTTACTATGTTACTTCATATCAAATATGACGCTTCAGGGTTTTTAATGTACTAAACTGTTATAATGTTAATATCTAAAATCTGAAAAACAAGTGCTGCCATCTATGTGCAACAATGTATAACTTTGGTCTACAATAAATCATTCGTTCTACTGCTTTCATAAAGAAACGTTGTTTTTATTATATATGATGTGAAAAAAATTGATAAAAAAAATATTTATGTCTGTTACAACATATTTATATAATTTTACTGGTTCATATTAGCAGGAGATGCGAAAACAACAATATCCGGTCGTATCGTCGGGGGCAAAGACGCTTCCGACGGGATGGCCCCATACCAAGTTTCCTTACAAAAATATATAAAAGGAGCATTCAGGCACATATGTGGAGGCTCTGTGATTAACCACCAATGGATTTTAACCGCATCGCATTGTATTGATAAGTGAGTTTAAATTTTACGGCCGAAGCTAGAAAACCATACACACAATACACTTAAATTATTCTTAATTTTACTATGATCTATAACCCTGTCGTAAAAATGACACGTACTGGTGCAGAGATAAGAAAACGATTAATTATGATACACGCGCAGAATGGTGCTTTGCTGATGATCGTCAGAACGATTAGTACTTAATTTTCAATAAGCTGTATACGCTTTTTCAATTAGCTCTTAAATTATTAACTAAATATTCTCAACAAATTCAAAAACTTTATTAAGCACAAACTTTGGTGCATATTATTGTTTAATGCGCCATAAATGCTGTGGTATGGACATTTGTAAATACACATGCTTAGTGGTTTTGTGGTTATCTTATCGGTTATTTTGAATCCCTTAAAAAATATTATTTACGTACTATGATAAAGAATAATATGAATATTTATCGTTCATACAATTGATTTATTGGTTGCGTCGTCATTGTGTCTGTAGCTTTTTTCGTGTATCCTATAGCTTTCAAATCACCCTTCATGTTTCTATTTAATTTGACAGCATGCCTGTGGAAAATATGACAATTGTTGTTGGAACCAATTCACTATCGTCTGGCGGTGACCGTTACAAATTAAATAAATGCATAACACATGAAAACTACTCGCTCGAAACAGTGAAAAATGATATAGGCCTATGTGAAGTCTCTAGCAACATCGTTTATGGGGCCAAAGTTCAACCAATCAAATTGGCTTCAAGCGATGTCGTTCCTGGTACAACCACACTCCTGACGGGGTGGGGCTTCTCCAATTATGTGAGTACAGTATTCCAGGAGTAAGATTTATAAAAAATATATAATACTATACGGTCGGCCGGTTTTAACCTTACCCCAGCTTACCCCGGCTAGCGCTTCGCTTCGAGTCCCGGAAATAATATTCCAATATTTCTTCGAATTGTCTCCCCTTAGTTTGCCCCCCGGGCTATTTCAGTTCAGGACTCTTTGGACCCTCTATCATTACGACTAAAGGTTTGATCAAACTAAGGAATATCTGAAATTTCCAAAGTAAATTTTAATTCTATCACACACAAAATATAAAGAACTTAACATAGTGTAGGTATTTAGTTTCACCACCAATGTAAATTTTTCCGAGTTTATTACTTTAAAATTAAAATTAAAACTACGTGCGAAAGTTTGAAACGTGCATTTGTTTTAGAGTTTGTTAGTTAATTAAGTTTTAGTTAATAATATGATCGACAAAAACAGGAGAACAAGACAGTTCCCGATAAACTTCAAATGGGGACAGCAACAATTGAAACTCTGGAACAGTGCAACAAAAACTTAACAGAGATCGATAGTGTCCTGCCCATTGACGATAAACAAGTGTGCACGTACAGTGGTAGAGGAAAGGGTGCGTGTTTGGTGAGTAGAAGCACAAACGGATACTAGACTTGACCAGATAGTCACATTCACATGGCTGTTATAGATATATATGTTATAGCTATAACAGCCTTCCAACTATTATAAACTGTTGAGGAGTTTTAATTATGTTCGTTCAAATATGCTTTTAGTAAATAATCTTAAAATGTGTTTCAGGGCGATTCTGGTGGACCATTAGTTGCTAACAGTACCTTGATAGGAGTGGTCTCCTTTGGCATTCCATGTGGCAGTGGCTACGACGATGTATTTGCTAAAGTATTCTCTTACGTTGATTGGATAACGAAACGTATTAAATGAAGTTTACCGTCATCCATATTCATCTATACTAATAATAAGACAGTAAAAATCGAAAAACTGTACATTAAATATTTTTCCAAAAAACTGAAAGGAGGCAATTAAAGAAGAGTCATAGAAACCAAAAACACAATTTTTTGAATTCTTGTCTGTCTGGTACGTTATAACTTCAAAACTACTGAACGCATTTGAACGCGGTTTTCACAGTTGGATTACATATAATCGGGGAGGGGAGCGTTGTCAAAAGTTTATATTGTCAAAATCGGTTAAGAGAAAAAGAAGTTATGGTCAATTGAAAATTTACTTCAAAAACTGCTTCAAAATTTTTAAACATTTGATTGATTAGTTATATATTGGTAAATATGTTCTAATATAAGTTAATCTTAATATTAAAACTTATGAGAGGTAACAAAAATAACAAATAACGCAGTGCGCGCGGGCGCGGTTGAAGTGTTGAACAATGTGATCGATAGATGGCGTTGATAAAATTCGTCATCAACCTAGATTTATTTTATTTTTTTATTTCTTAAACCTATACAGCTTATCAAAAACAGCTTACACAATAAAAATAGATTAAAAATAAAGCCAAAATAAGGTTAAAATATAGAACCGGAAATAGATTCTATTTATTAAGATTTTATTAAGATTAGAAAAAATAATAACAAAAAAAACACGAACAGAAAAAAATAAATAAAAATATATATACACATGAACAAGTGGAACTATGTGAAGTACGAACATTTTAGTGTGTGTGTGTATCAGTGTGTGCAATGGTGTTGCTGTGTGAGTGAGTGTGCGAGGTTTAGTCTTAGTTATTTTTTAAAGAACTTCTACTTAGGCCAAATATATCCATCGCGGTATTAAGATGCTCCATTGTGTAATGACTACCATGCACTTCAAACTTTCATTAACGTTTTGCCCTATGATTATTTTGAGTGAACACTACCCATACAAACAAGTAAAAGGAAACGAGTGAAGAGACGTTTATCGTTTGTCCGCATCCATTTTTCCACCTACGTCCTTAACGTTAATGAGGTTTACCTTTTATCATTTGGTCAAGCTAATAAGTAATAACCTCACAAGTACGTATTTCGTACTCATAACTTCGTAAGAATTTTCTTTCAACTCTCAACCGCTGAGGAGTTTTACCTTCTATCATCAGCTTATCCACTTAAGAAGATGACTATGAGAATATAAAATTGTCAGAATGGTAATCGCCTGTACGTTAATTTGAAAGTTGCCCTCGATTTCCCTGAATCATCCGATCCTGTAAAGCTACATCATCCCTGAGTAACACAGGCTATTTATAATTCCAATTGTAAGAAAGCCCTGTCGACATCATAAAAAACGCTATATACTTAACCAAATTACACGTGGGCGAAGCCGCGGGCGGAAAGCTAGTGTTCTAATAAATGTTTATGACAATTGTCTTGGTTAAGTTAACAAGTATTGTGGCACCTACGTACTATCTTAGTTATACGTATAATATACGTTCAAGAGTTAAATTTTCAATTGAAGTATTGAGTTCACGCTTCAGTTGGTTATTGAGCCTTCAATAATGGATATATAATAGACAATAATTTGTTACTGAAACCACAAAAATTATGTGACTCGATAAAATAAATGGTTCAGTTATTGTTTAGGTCACACAAAGTAAATTTCTTGAACAAATAACCCAGGTTATAAGAAAAACACATTAAAAATAAGTACACTATTGGATTAGCAAAGACATGCTAAATGCCTTAAATTGTATCTTTCTAGAACTAGAAACAAAAACTATACTAAATAAAAATCTCAGATATAAGTAAAGAGTCTGAGTGCATTACTAATGCAAAGAAATCACCACTCACAACTAATTAAGACGTGGCTTAAGAATATTATTCAGGGAATAACTTCACAACGAATTCACATCTTAGTGATGTATTGATTAGTTAATGTAAGTAAATTTATACCCTAGTCGTTCTTATAAAATATAAGGTAGCGTAAAAAAACCACAACTTCGTAAAGTTTTTTATTTATTTAAAATATTATTGTTAAATAATTTTTAGTTTCAGAAATAAAATAACCTTAAGGGCAGTCTTTCAAATAAGCCTCCTGAAAACAATCGCATCCTCGCGTTCGGCAAATAAAAAAATTAAATATAAATACAAATTTATTTGTCTTGTTGTAAAACGAATGCATTTTCCCAATATATAATATTAATTATAATAATATAAATTAATTTCGTGATCCATGTCTTTCAGCGAGTAGAAACCCTATACATTTCTATAATTTTGACTGCTTCACCACCAAAGGGTCAAAAGAGGTAAGTTATAAAGTGGACCGAAGACCTGTGGACTCCCTCGACTGCAGAACACTCATCTGACCGAATAGTTGTATAGGCATGTTATATCTCGCATGAAATATTATTCAATTTTAAATCAAATGATTGTCTTCAAATCTTACGTATAAATCAAGCTGTCACACGGAATTTTTGATTCCTTTAAACGAGCAATTTATTATTCAGGTTATTACAACAAAATAATTCTCTTCCAAGGTTAAAAGAAAAACCACATTAAAAGTGTTTGAGTGATCTTTTTATAAGTGAAATTGTAAATACAATTTATATATATATATTATGCGTATATATTATGTATATATTAGGCATGTCAACAGTCAAAAGTTAAGGCTGTATCACTACCATTCCAGTCCTAAAACCCATGATTTGTTCTCTCTCGTTCTTCTGTAATCATTGAGGCATGGCCAGTCGGCGGAATGGTGCTTCAAGCCTTACAACATTTTTAAACATCTAAAAATGTATATTTTAAATTATGAAATATTTGTATGAGTACTAATAATATGAAATAAATACATATTTTGACAAGTAAAACATGACTGTACTGTGTACACATTAAACAATATAACTAAGTAAACTGTTCATCTCCGTTTCATTAAACTTGTCAAGCTTTGCCTTAATGAAAATGAGGTCAGCTCAGGCTCGGAGGTTGTTATATTCTTATACTACTAATTTTGAATATTCTGAAGGATTGATTAAAATGTCCCCGATAAACGTTTGTTGCGCCTGCCCATCAAGTATCGTACCACTTGACATGACCACGATAGAACATCCTTGCTCTTACTGCACAAGGAAGATATCACATTCCACGCAGTCCAATGCGACATATTATAATTAGCGTAAAGAAAATGGAAATTTTGGAATTTTCGAGCAGACGCATTTGTTTTTTCTTTACCAGAATCCAATATAGTTAAAATTGTATAATTAGAATATGGTAAAAAAAAACGATTAATTATTAATAAATTGAAATATATCTCTTTTGTTCGATATTAGCATAAATTCAATCTATTTTTTTTTCGTTTACACGTGTCGAAAAAGTATTTGTTCGATTTGAATTAACATTAATAAAAAATATAACAAAAAAGAGAGTTATCTAAGATCAAGTAAAGGCTTTAGTGTTTTTTAAAAATATTATTTTTATTGTGCAGTCAAAGTAGCAAAGGCACAAATAAAGAGCATCGATGTCATTCCGAGAATGACCCGACCAGGTATATATATATATACCTGGTCGGTATATATTATATATATATATATATATATATATATATATATATATATATATATGATGGCAGTGATAAATATTAATAAATACATAGATTTCCCCTTTTACAATTACTTTTTTCATTTAATAATTATTATTATAGATATTTCTCTAAAGCGTTGTTCACAATAAACTAATTTTTCTATGAAACTAATTAGAACAATTTTGCTTTTGCTCAATGTAGAACATGCCTTAGAATAACAAGTCCTATATATTTCGAGCAATTCTTTAACTCAGGCACATTCAGAGACATGTCTCCGACGAAGTATCTCCTACTTGGTCTGCTGATCTGCGGCGCTGTCGGTAAGTGCTAATAGTTAAAAGCATATTTATTGATCAAACTTGGACTTGGCACTCTATATGAACTGTTTTATTCCAGCCGCACGCCGACACAATAAATATTCGGAAGATGGGGAAGGACGTGTCGTGGGAGGCAAGGATGCGCCTGATGGTGCTCTGCCCTACCAAGTATCTCTGCAGTTGACAAAATATAACAACCATCCCACCTGTGGTGGTGCCATAATCGGTGACAGATGGGTCCTCACCGCGGCTCATTGCCTGAAAGAGTAAATGTTTCTTTATGGTTAAATGTTTTGGATTTTGGCAAATGTGTAAAGTTCACTTGTTTCGAAGTTTAAGTATCATTAATATTGTATATTTGTAGTTTGTCTACGAGTGATCTAAGCATTTTGGCGGGAACAAACTCTGTAACTAAAGGGGGCACTAGATACAAAATCGACAAAATATTAAGGCATGAAAAGTACAGCCACCAACCGAACTTGAATGACATAGCTCTGTTGAGGACTGCGGAAAAGATTAAGTTCACGGACAAAGTGAAAGCCATCGAAGTAGCCACTGACGACCCCAAACCAGGTGAAAAGTGTACATTGTCTGGATGGGGATTCACTACTGTAAGTATCAAAAATGTACCTAAACCTAATACCGATGGTTTTATTTGACCCCTTCAAACATAAGGAGGTTGTTTTATATTTTCTTAACACTTGACAGCAAAATCAGAGAAATGCTCCGGACAAATTGCAAATGCTAGAGGTACGAGTTTTAACAGAGAAAGAATGCAAAACTAATTACTTGGTACGCTTTGAAAAGACTTACCCTATCACGCCCAACCACATCTGCACTCTGAACAAGGCCGGCGAGGGGACGTGTCAAGTAAGTAAAACCAACTCTCGTTTGAAGTCGTATGAAAAATGCAAACGCTTTGCCTCTTTCTGAATATTTCAGGGCGACTCTGGTGGATCATTGGTTTGCAACAAGAAGTCGTCGGGCATTGTCTCGTGGAATATACCATGTTCCAAAGGCCAGCCCGATGTCTACACGAGAACCAGCAAATACCACTCCTGGATTATGGACACCATAGAAGCTAATAAGCCATAATGATTAAAAAAGCATTTTGTTCTTTAAACATTTTATTAAACAATGGTATTTCTAAATTAATAAAGTAAACATCGACATTATATTTGTGTTTTTAAAGATTCCCATGATCGTTCAACTTGAATCTTGTTAATCATAAGTCGCCTGACTCATAGCAATATAAATTCCGTAATGAGTTATGAAAAGTTAAAAAAATATTGATTTTAATATATTATTTTCATCATCTAATCTAATCTGAATCGGGTAGCCTGGAAGAAGTTCCCTTATTAGCAATTGATTGATTTAGTTTAATTAAGGCAAGAACAACTTTTAAACGTTCAAAATCATTTGCCACGGACAGTCGAGAAACATTGAATTTTTAAAATGAAGTGGTAAAATGTGTAAAGGTTCGAAAAATTGAAATAGGGTATTATGGTGGTCCAATAGTTAGATAATTGTATGAAAACAACTTGTAGGCTGAAATAGGCAAGTTCCAGCCTATTGTGTAGGGCTTGACTTAGTCAGGGTAAACTCTGAACGGGCAATGTTTCCATAAAATATCATCTTAAGGCAGAAACGAAAAACACATTTATGGGGAAAGGTCATGCGGTGCCGAAAACATTAAGAAAGAAATAAATGCCTAAGCTAGTCACCACTCAAATGGTAAGTCCGGAAAGTTCCAACAGTTGAAGTCCTGCGCGTACAGTCTGAGCTGCTATCGGTCGAAACGAATAAACCAGATGGTAAAGTGTGCAGGCAGGGTCGACTTCTATCATTTTTGGGAGCTTATTTCATTTGAATTGGTTTCTAAATTTCATATCTTGTACTCTCTCTTTTTCTATATCGCTTTTAGAAAGAGATTAAAGCGCATATTGTGACTTAAACTGTATCGGATGCCGCTGATCCGAGCCGAGCTGCTAGCGGCAGCATTGTCTTCGCTATTTTCAAAAAGCCACAATACTCTTCGATTGTAAATTAATAGGATCAGCTTTAGTGTCGCCAGCAAAGACAGAAGACGTTACATTAATTTAATAAGAGAGAAGCCTAATGATAAAAAAAACTTATTGTAAATTGTGTATTATTTTTACTACCGCTTACTCTTGGTCTGTCCCAGATACAAAATAAGACGGTTCAGCTTTTTAATAAAACATTATATAACTTGACGTACTGAATACGGAGGATTGGGAAACGCCTTTTAGAATACAAAAAACTTTATTTCTTAAACTTAATTTACAATAATTAGTTCCTGTCGATATTGAAAAGGACAAGGGACTAAGTAAGAGGCGAATGTATTATGTCGCCTTTTTAAATATTCCATTTATTCTAAACCTAAAACACTCATGTCGATCAGCTAAAAATGCATACTGATATATAATATATACCAGTGCTATCTTATTCACTTCACAATGTTGGATAATAAAAATCTTAAATGTATCTTCACTGTAAACGACATAATGTAGAACTGGCTAGTAAAACTCGGGTATTAGACAAAAAAAAGGTTGTTGTAATGAAAACGTCTTAGGACATGGGATCACTGGCCAAGTAAAAGGAAAACGGCCGAAGCCATAAAGTGATAGAGTTTAGACAAGAAATCTTATAAAATATATCGACATTACAAAGTAGTTATATTGCGCGTCTATCAAAAACTGCTTAATCAGTTTAAGTAAGACGTCCGATACGACAATCTATTTCAATGCCTTTGTTTAAATGGCTATGCTTGAGGTGGCTTATGAATCGCTCCCTACAATCGCCGAGAAATGGGGACAGCTGGCCATCATTTTATGTGGGATCTTAACAGATTCCAATTCGTTCAGAATTTAAGACAATGAATAATAAATTGTTTTTTTAGAAATTATTTCATTAGAATGATTTTAATTTGTTTTTTCGTTTACACGTGTTGATGAAGTATTTGTTCGTTTTACGTAACAACGTTAAATAATATGAAAGAGTACGTGTACCTCAAACGTTTTTTCTAATAGAAAATTACAAAAATGTCCTTGAAGCATTTTTTTATGGAAATTCAATTACTAAATAATGTATGAATGTAAGAAACGAATTTGAACTATAAATTATTAGGATCATAAATATATTAACATAAGTGGGTCCTGAGGGGACAAATAAGAGTTGCTGGTAAGCTGACGAAGGAAAATGTGCCACTCTTAAACTCGTCTGAGCCTCGAGTTGGGTTTAGCTCTGATTGACGATAACTATGAGTGACACCCAAATGAAAAATCAAATTAAAGATTGTATTCATTTAGAATTATTGAGAACACCGTCTAAGTCAGAGACCATTAGTATATATTACGTGCACATCTTTGACTCGGGCACATTCAGAGACATGTCTTCGACAAAGTATCTCCTCCTTGGTCTTATGATCTGCGGCGCTGTTGGTAAGTAGGCAATGTTCATAATTATATGCACATTAATTGATCAAACTTAGACTTGGCACATTTAAATGTTTTCTTCCAGCCGCACAGAAACACATTAAATATTCGGAGCATGGCGAAGGTCGTGTCGTGGGAGGAAAAGACGCGCCTGATGGCGCTCTGCCTCACCAAGTGTCTCTGCAGTTCACAAAATATAAGAACTTTCCCATTTGTGGTGGTGCCATAATTGCTGACAGATGGGTCCTCACCGCGGCTCATTGCCTGAAAGAGTAAGTATTTCTTTATGGTTAAATGTTTTGGTTCAAGTTTAATAATCATACACACTGTATACTTGTAGCATGTCTCCGAGTGATCTTACCATTTTGGCGGGAACCAACTCTGTAACCAAAGGAGGAACCAGATACAAAATCGACAAAATGATTAGGCATGAAAAGTACTCTCCAAACCCGGACTTGAACGACATAGCCCTTTTGAAGACTTCCGACGAGATTAAATTCTCGGACAAAGTGAAAGCCATCGAAGTAGCGACCGAAGACCCCAAACCCGGTGAAATGTGTACATTGTCTGGATGGGGATTCACCACTGTAAGTTATATTTATTATGTCTGTGCACACCAATTCATCTGCTTTTGTGTAATTTAACTTAATTTGACATCTTCAAAATGGTTGTTCATGTTTTATTTAAACGTTTAAAACTTTACAGCAAGACCAAAAGAACAATCCCGACAAATTGAAAATGTTGAAAGTACGAGTTTTAACCGAGAAAGAATGCAAAACCGATTTCTTGTTACGCCAGAAAAAGACTCACCCGATCACGCCTAACCACATCTGCACTCTGAACAAGAGAGGCGAGGGGACATGTCAGGTAAGTCACTTTTGCTCTGCAATTATTGGTACGCTACGGAAACCGTTAAAGTTTTACCGAATATTTCAGGGTGACTCTGGTGGATCATTGCTCTGCAACAATAAGTCGAGCGGCATTGTCTCGTTCAACCTACCGTGTGCCAAAGGCCAGCCCGACGTCTACACGAGAACGAGCAAATACCACACTTGGGTCATGGACACCATGAAAGCCAATAATTAATAATTTTCGTTAAAAGCGATGTCTTTGCTCAAAGGTTTTTTTTAAATAATGCTATTAATAAAAAAAACATAATCAATGTGTTTGTATTTTTAAAGATTTAACCTAGTTATGTCCTCAAGAAGACATGGGATAACACTTATATGTATTGGGTATAAGTTGCTATGAATGCAATGCTCAATGCCAACACACTTTTATCACACTTATAGAAATTCCCGTACCCATCATTACCCCTCCCCCGTCCTCTTCCCCTACCGGAGGGGTATTTTCTTATTTTCCTTTCAAGGTCGGCAACGCACTCACGAGCTCCCAGCCACGTGAGTGTCTATGGGCGGCGACTTCACCATTATGGGGGGGCTCCTGCTCGTTTTCCCCCTCTTCTATAAAAAAAACTCACTCTCACACACTATGTCACTTTAGGGATAATAACCAAAAAGCTCAACGTTACTACTATGTTGAAGAATTCAGTGTTCAGTCAATTAATGATTATAAAATTCGTAGTAATAACCAATAGATCTATCTTAGTCATAGGCAACAAACATGCTAGAAGAAAAGAAATAACCACTCACTGCTAATTAACACGTCACTTTCAGATATTATTTAGGAAATAACAGTAGGGTCGCCTAGAAGAATTCACTTCTTAGTGATGATTTGATTAATTAACCTTTTCAGCGCACGGTTATTATCTTTAATCTGCACTAGAATGTGACATATTTGTAAGATATACGGAGTATAAAAATTAATTAAGTATACAAAACAGTTTAGTAATATTAGCCGTACTGAAAAAAGAAAAGTTCTAAACTTTTCTGCTAGGAAGCTCATTATGCCTTGCCTAAAGAGTTCTGGCGATCTAGATTTGACAAGCTGTGTGAAAACATTTTATACTGCCTTCTGGGCTTAAAACATTCCAAATCACAACAAAATAGTAGTCCGTTATAGGAAGGTGGAATGGTTTCTCATAGATGTTCCTGTGAAATTGCCCAGTTTCTCGTGCTGGTTTCGCGATATCATGGAGAAATATGGTAAATATATAAAACAATCGAAATCGAAAAAGAAGAACCTCATAGATTCTATGTCAATTCAAAAGTAACCTATAACAATAAAACGGCCATATATATACTTACGTCTACGTATTTAAATGCGACTATCACCAAATCAACTCCACCTCCTCCAGTGTGCACTATGGGCAAATTTATTTTACCAACTTTCTCCCCACACTGAATTTGTCTCATTACTTTGATGAGCCAATGCTGTTGGCCATTCCAGAAATCATTTGTCCCAACCACCACTTCTAACCTGTCTTTGGGCTAGTTACCATTAATAGTTTGATGTTAGAAGTAAGTTCGTTTTATTATTACATATTTAAGAACTAAACACATATTTTAACATGCAACGGGCTGATTTTGTTGTTGTTTTGGTAACCGTACACCCTCAACGAAGCGAGATATGGGAAATCTCCTTCGGTAGCAATATCTACTCCTACTACCTTAGTGGTAGGTGTCTCAATACCTGTGGAGGAAAAAGGTTTGACGGACACATCCAAAAAGTAAACAAAGCTTTTAAACAAAACTATTTTTGAAATCTATTGCGCACAGCTTATCACCAAACCGAGAATCGTCGAAAGTCGCAACCTGGTTATATCCTTACTGCTTCTAACATTGTTTTTCTAAATCTTTAACTTAGGACATTAGTTACATACCCACATTAGATATAAGCCTAATTATTATTAGGTATAAGTCTTTATTGTTTATTCGCGTCAGACAACCCCTACCCAAATCTATCCTTTAAATACGTCATCCTTTTCCACTCAAGAAGCATTCCTGATTCAACTTCCAAACACATACGATGTAACATACTTTTAAGTGCAAACAAAATAAAGTGTTTTTCTAAAAGCCCGTAACAAATAGTCTAAACATATTATGTTTAAAATGTATGCAATTATAATATTTCTGAGGGTGTAGAAGTGAAAAACGAGCAGGTGCTCTAGAAGGGCCCTTGTGTGCATCGATTAAAAGGGAAAGGTATAGGAGAGTAGAGAAGAGGTAAATCGATAGGCCCCTGCAATCTCACTTACTATTACAACATAAGCTTCGTCATTTGATGTCGGTACGAAAGTTCTATGAAGCACAGACGCTGTTAAATTTAATTCAACTATTTATAAGCCGCAACTATTTCGGTATAAATACCTTTATAATTTAAAATGAAAAAACGGGGAATTTTGAGGTGGACGTTTTTTTCAAGTGAAGCAATAATTAAAGCTCTCTACAAAAGAAAATTAATTAGTTTTTTATGTGTTTTTGCAATTGTTTTAAGTTGACGCAAAAGCACGGAATTTAAGAAATAGGCAATTAAGATAATATATAGTAAACTAATGAAAATATAATAATATAAGTTTTATAGAAAAAATGTCAAAGACAAGTCCTATATATTTCGAGCACGTCTTTTACTCAGGCACATTCAGAGACATGTCTCCGACGAAGTATCTCCTCTTTGGTCTGCTGATCTGCGGCGCTGTCAGTAAGTGCTCATTGTTAATAATTAGAAACATATTTATTGATCAAACTTAGACTTGGCCATCTAAATGAAGAAACGTTTTCTTCCAGCCGCACGAAAACACATTAACTTATCAGTAGATGGGGAAGGTCGTGTCGTGGGCGGTAAGGATGCGCCAGATGGTGCTCTGCCCCACCAAGTATCTCTGCAATCAACGAAACAAAGAAACTTTCCCTTCTGTGGTGGTGCCATAATCGCTGACAGATGGGTCCTCACCGCGGCACATTGCCTGAACAAGTAAGTGTTTTTGTATTAATAAATATTTCGGTTCATGCAGAAGTGTGAAGTAACAATTTAATCGAAGTTGGTGTACATATATAATGTATATATATTTATTGTTATAATATACTTGCAGCATGTCTCCGAGTGATCTTACCATTTTGGCGGGAACCAACTCTGTAACCCAAGGAGGCACCAGATACAAAATCGACAAAATTGTAATAAATAAAGACTACAGCTATAGACCGGATAAAAATGATATAGCTCTGTTGAGGACTGCGGAACAGATCAAGTTTACAGACAAAGTGAAAGCCATCGAAGTAGCCACTGAAGACCCCAAACCAGGTGAAAAGTGTATTTTGTCTGGATGGGGATTCACTACCGTAAGTATTACAATATTTCTGGACGCATTGCCAAGAATGTAGGTACCTAAGCCTAATCCCGACAAATGTAAAGAGGCTTAGAAAAGTATTATTATTCTTCTTTCTTTACATACCATACATATAATACTTTACAGCAAAATAAAAGAAATGCTCCCGACAAATTGCAAGTGTTGGAAGTACGAGTTTTGACGGAGAAAGAATGCAAAACAAAATACTTGCTACATTTTGAAAAGACTCACCCTATCACGCCCAACCACATCTGCACTCTGAACAAGGAAGGCGAAGGGACATGTCAGGTACTTATAATCTTTTAATCTGCAAATAATAATTTTCGCCAAAACCATTATGTTTTTTGTATGGAATATTTCAGGGTGACTCTGGTGGATCATTGCTCTGCAACAACAAGTCAAGTGGCATTGTCTCGTGGAACATTCCATGTGCTCATGGCCAGCCCGACGTCTACACGAGAACCAGCAAATACCACACTTGGATCATGGACACCATGGAAGCCAATAAGCCATAATGATAAAAAAACCAATTCTTTCCTTAAAATTACTAAACTAATAAAATAAACATTAACATAATATTTGTGTTTTTAAAGATTCCGATGATGAACCTTAATCCTGTTAATCATATGTTAGTTATGAAAAGTAAAAAAAATACTTTTAAGATATTATTTGCATCATCTAATCTAACTGAATCGGAATCCCTCATTAGCAATTCATTGATTTACTTTAATTAAGACAAGAACAACTTTTAAATGTTCAAAATATTTGTAACGCACAGTCGAAAAAAATGATTTTTCAAAATGAAGTGGCCAAAAGTATAAAGTTCCTAAAAATTGTACGTATTAAAAATGCAATAGGGTTTATTACATACTAGCTGACCGCCCGCGGCTTCGCCCACTTGTGATTTGGTTAAGTATATAGCGTTTCTTAATGATCTCGACAGGGCTTTCTTTCACGGGCTAAAACTTGTTACAATTGGAATTATATATAATTATGTGTTATTCAGGGATGATGTAGCTTTACAGGATCCGATGATTCAGGGAAATCGAGGGCAACTTTCAAATTAACTAACAGGCAATTACTTTTCTGCAAATTTTATATTCTGATAGTCATCTTCTTATGTGGATGAGGTGATGATGGAAGGTAAAACTCCTCAGCGTTAAAAGAAAATTCTTACGAAGTTATGAGTACGACATACGTACTTGTAAGGTTATTAGTTTGACCGAATAATAAAACGTAAACCTCATTACATTAAGGATGTAGGTGGAAAAATGGATGCGGACAAATGACAAACGTCTCTTCACTCGTTTCCTTTTACTTGTTTGTATGGGTAGTGTTAACTCAAAATAATCATAGGGTAAAACGTTAATGAAAGTTTGAACTGCATGGTAGTCATTACACAATGGAGCATCTTAATACCGCGTTCTATTGGATTGGATTGGATATTTAGCCTAAGTAGAAATTCTTTTAAAAAAAACTAAGACTCAACCTTGCACACTCACTCACACAGCAACACCATTGCGCACACTGATACACACTCACACACTAAAATGTTCGTACTACACATAGTTCCACTTGTTCATGTGTATAGATATATATATATATATTTTTTTTTTTCTGTTCGTGTTTGTTTATTCTGATCTTAGATTCTATTTCCGGTTCTATGTTTAACCATACTTTGGCTTTTTTTTTATTGTGTAAACATTTTTTAATAAGCTGTATAGGTTTAAGAAATAAAAAAATAAAATAAATCTAGGTTGATGACGAATTTTAGCAACGCCATCTATCGAGCACATTGTTTAACAATTCAACCGCGCCCGCGCGCACTGCGATATTTGTTATTTTTGTTACCTCTCATAAGTTTTAATATTAAAATTAACTTATATTAGAACATATTTAACAATATATAACTAATCAATCAATATAAGTGTTTAAGAAATTTGAAGCAGTGGTTGAAGTAAAGTTTCAATTGACCATAACTTTTTTTTCCCTTAACGGATTTTGACGAAATAAACTTTTGACAACGCTCCCAATTTTATGTAATCCAACTGTGAAAACCATCTGTCTCCTGTTGGCTGTCATCTGTCTCCAGTTGGCTGTTATCTGTCGTCTGTCATCTGTCATCTGTCATCTGTCATCTGTCATCTGTCATCTGTCATCTGTCATCTGTCATCTGTCATCTGTCATCTGTCATCTGTCATCTGTCATCTGTCATCTGTCATCTGTCATCTGTCATCTGTCATCTGTCATCTGTCATCTGTCATCTGTCATCTGTCATCTGTCATCTGTCATCTGTCATCTGTCATCTGTCATCTGTCATCTGTCATCTGTCATCTGTCATCTGTCATCTGTCATCTGTCATCTGTCATCTGTCATCTGTCATCTGTCATCTGTCATCTGTCATCTGTCATCTGTCATCTGTCATCTGTCATCTGTCATCTGTCATCTGTCATCTGTCATCTGTCATCTGTCATCTGTCATCTGTCATCTGTCATCTGTCATCTGTCATCTGTCATCTGTCATCTGTCATCTGTCATCTGTCATCTGTCATCTGTCATCTGTCATCTGTCATCTGTCATCTGTCATCTGTCATCTGTCATCTGTCATCTGTCATCTGTCATCTGTCATCTGTCATCTGTCTTCTGTCATATGAAATTTGTCTCCTTTCATCTGTCATCTGTCTCTTGTCATAAGTTAAAGCGTTTCTAAGTCGGCTTAAGTTCATATAAAAACTTTGTTGCTTCTTAGCCATCGAATAGACCAATGTTGAAAAACGTTTCTTTTTTACAAAGATGTATTTTAATTAGATAAAAAAGGAGGCATTATGACTATTTTTTTGTTCAGTAGGTCTCAAACTGTTTTTGATAAGCTGTATAGGTTTAAGAAATAAAAAAATAAAATAAATCTAGGTTGATGACGAATTTTATCAACGCCATCTATCGAGCACATCGTTCAACACTTCAACCGCGCCCGCGCGCACTGCGTTATTCGTTATTTTTGTTACCTCTCATAAGTTTTAATATTAAGATTAACTTATATTAGAAAATATTTAACAATATTTAACTAATCAATCAATATAAGTTTAAAAATTTTGAAGCAGTGGTTGAAGTAAATTTTCAATTAACCATAACTTCCTTTTCTCTTAACCGATTTTGACAAAATAAACTTTTGACAACACTCCCAATTATATGTAATCCAACTGTGAAACCGCGTTCAAATCCGTTCAGTAGTTTTCAAGTTATAACGTACCAGACAGACAGACAGACAGACAGACAAGAATTCCAAAAATTGCTTTTTTGGTTTCTATGACTCTTCTTTAATTGCCTCCTTTCAGTTTTTTGGAAAAATATTTAATGTACAGATTTTAGATTTTTACTGTCTTATTATTAGTATAGATTTAGAAAATTTTGTAGGCTGAAATAGCCAAGTGAGCGGGGCTCACTGGAATGCCAGCCTATTGTGTAGGGCTTGACTTAGTCAGGGTAAACTCTGAACGGGCAATGTTTCCATAAAATATCATCTTAAGGCAGAAACGAAAAACACATTTATGGGGAAAGGTCATGCGGTGCCGAAAACATTAAGAAAGAAATAAATGCCTAAGCTAGTCACCACTCAAATGGTAAGTCCGGAAAGTTCCAACAGTTGAAGTCCTGCGCGTACAGTCTGAGCTGCTATCGGTCGAAACGAATAAACCAGATGGTAAAGTGTGCAGGCAGGGTTGACTTCTATCATTTTTGGGAGCTTATTTCATTTGAATTGGTTTTGAAATTTCTTCTCTTTTTCTATATCGCTTTTAGAAAGAGATTAAAGCGCATATTGTGACAAACTGTATCGGATGCCGCTGATCCGAGCCGAGCTGCTAGCGGCAGCATTGTCTTCGCTATTTTCAAAAAGCCACAATACTCTTCGATTGTAAATTAATAGGATCAGCTTTAGTGTCGCCAGCAAAGACAGAAGACGTTACATTAATTTAATAAGAGAGAAGCCTAATGATAAAAAAAACTTATTGTAAATTGTGTATTATTTTTGCTACCGCTTACTCTTGGTCTGTCCCAGATACAAAATAAGACGGTTCAGCTTTTTAATAAAACATATAACTTGACGTACTGAATACGGAGGATTGGGAAACGCCTTTTAGAATAAAAAAAACTTTATTTCTTAAACTTAATTTACAATAATTAGTTCCTGTCGATATTGAAAAGGACAAGGGACTAAGTAAGAGGCGAATGTATTATGTCGCCTTTTTAAATATTCCATTTATTCTAAACCCAAAACACTCATGTCGATCAGCTAAAAATGCATACTGATATATAATATATACCAGTGGTATCTTATTCACTTCACAATGTTGTATAATAAAAATCTTAAATGTATCTTCACTGTAAACGACATAATGTAGAACTGGCTAGTAAAACTCGGGTATTAGACAAAAAAAAGGTTGTTGTAATGAAAACGTCTTAGGACATGGGATCACTGGCCAAGTAAAAGGAAAACGGCCGAAGCCATAAAGTGATAGAGTTTAGACAAGAAATCTTATAAAATATATCGACATTACAAAGTAGTTATATTGCGCGTCTATCAAAAACTGCTTAATCAGTTTAAGTAAGACGTCCGATACGACAATCTATTTCAATGCCTTTGTTTAAATGGCTATGCTTGAGGTGGCTTATGAATCGCTCCCTACAATCGCCGAGAAATGGGGACAGCTGGCCATCATTTTATGTGGGATCTTAACAGATTCCAATTCGTTCAGAATTTAAGACAATGAATAATAAATTGTTTTTTTAGAAATTATTTAATTAGAATCATTTTAATTTGTTTTTTCGTTTACACGTGTTGATGAAGTATTTGTTCGTTTTACGTAACAACGTTAAATAATATGAAAGAGTACGTGTACCTCAAACGTTTTTTCTAATAGAAAATTACAAAAATGTCCTTGAAGCATTTTTTTATGGAAATTCAATTACTAAATAATGTATGAATGTAAGAAACGAATTTGAACTATAAATTATTAGGATCATAAATATATTAACATAAGTGGGTCCTGAGGGGACAAATAAGAGTTGCTGGTAAGCTGACGGAGGAAAATGTGCCACTCTTAAACTCGTCTGAGCCTCGAGTTGGGTTTAGCTCTGATTGACGATAACTATGAGTGACACCCAAATGAAAAATCAAATTAAAGATTGTATTCATTTAGAATTATTGAGAACACCGTCTAAGTCAGAGACCATTAGTATATATTACGTGCACATCTTTGACTCGGGCACATTCAGAGACATGTCTTCGACAAAGTATCTCCTCCTTGGTCTTATGATCTGCGGCGCTGTTGGTAAGTAGGCAATGTTCATAATTATATGCACATTAATTGATCAAACTTAGACTTGGCACATTTAAATGTTTTCTTCCAGCCGCACAGAAACACATTAAATATTCGGAGCATGGCGAAGGTCGTGTCGTGGGAGGAAAAGACGCGCCTGATGGCGCTCTGCCTCACCAAGTATCTCTGCAGTTCACAAAATATAAGAACTTTCCCATTTGTGGTGGTGCCATAATTGCTGACAGATGGGTCCTCACCGCGGCTCATTGCCTGAAAGAGTAAGTATTTCTTTATGGTTAAATGTTTTGGTTCAAGTTTAATAATCATGCATACTGTATACTTGTAGCATGTCTCCGAGTGATCTTACCATTTTGGCGGGAACCAACTCTGTAACCAAAGGAGGAACCAGATACAAAATCGACAAAATGATTAGGCATGAAAAGTACTCTCCAAACCCGGACTTGAACGACATAGCCCTTTTGAAGACTTCCGAAGAGATTAAATTCTCGGACAAAGTGAAAGCCATCGAAGTAGCGACCGAAGACCCCAAACCCGGTGAAATGTGTACATTGTCTGGATGGGGATTCACCACTGTAAGTTATATTTATTATGTCTGTGCACACCAATTCATCTGCTTTTGTGTAATTTAACTTAATTTGACATCTTCAAAATGGTTGTTCATGTTTTATTTAAACGTTTAAAACTTTACAGCAAGACCAAAAGAACAATCCCGACAAATTGAAAATGTTGAAAGTACGAGTTTTAACCGAGAAAGAATGCAAAACCGATTTCTTGTTACGCCAGAAAAAGACTCACCCGATCACGCCTAACCACATCTGCACTCTGAACAAGAGAGGCGAGGGGACATGTCAGGTAAGTCACTTTTGCTCTGCAATTATTGGTACGCTACGGAAACCGTTAAAGTTTTACCGAATATTTCAGGGTGACTCTGGTGGATCATTGCTCTGCAACAATAAGTCGAGCGGCATTGTCTCGTTCAACCTACCGTGTGCCAAAGGCCAGCCCGACGTCTACACGAGAACGAGCAAATACCACACTTGGGTCATGGACACCATGAAAGCCAATAATTAATAATTTGGTTAAAAGCGATGTCTTTGCTCAAAGGTTTTTTTTAAATAATGCTATTAATAAAAAAAACATAATCAATGTGTTTTTTATGATTTAACCTTTCCATGCATAGACCCTGGCATTTAATAATAAGTAGGTTAGCAATCCTGTAAAAAGTCGCGAAGCCGTAATGGAATAACTTCACACGGAGTCTTAGATGCCGATATGGATGTATCAGAATATTACTATGATACAAAAATAGACAATGAAATAAAACAAAGTATGAAATCATATCATTGTAAAAACCTCTCTTGTTAAATAAATTAATTTATGCTAAGGTTTAAAGAAAAATATATATTTCATTTTAGAAATTATTCATCGTTATTTCCTAAAACAATATTGATCTATTTGCAAAGTTAAGGGTTGACAAAGAAACTTTCTTTTTATAACTTTACGATTCTCTTGGTCACATTCTAGCTTACTGTCCAATGTAAAACTAATAATATAAACATAATCCTTTTAATACGTCCGTACGTCGTTTCATGCAACGGTGGCTCGCTTTGGAGTATCATTCTCATATTTATTACTATTTAATTAAATTTCTATTGGTTTTTTTTCTCAAATTAATTTATAAGCTTGTCTTATGTAACATCTTGTTTACTTAAGAGGAGATGAGCTTTTATGAAATATAATTTTAAACAGCGTTCGATTCAAGTAAGTTTATTTTATTTTATTTATTTATTTTATTTTTTATTTCTTAAACCTATACAGCTTATTCCAAAAAGCTTACACAACAAAAATAGCCAACAGTCAACAGCAAAGCCAAAACAAGGTCAAAACATACAATCGAAAATAGAATCCAAGATCAGAAAAAAATAATACAACAAAAAATAAACACGAATAGAAAAAAATAAATAAATATATATAAACAAGTGGAGTATATTATGTAAAGAACGAGCATTTAAGTGTGTGTGTGTGTATTAGTGTGTGCAATGGTGTTTCTGTGTGTGTGTTGAAATACTAAGATATTTCAAATAAAAATTGAACTAAGAAATAACGATAATAAGACAGGAATTGGAAGTTTTCGCATGGTTACATCAATGTAGTCAAAGTACTTGTACACCCTGGTGAATACATCTGGTTTCCCTTTTTCACAAGGTATGTTCCAAGATGTTATGCCGTGGACAGTACCGACTTTGACGAGGCCGCCTCTAGAATCACCCAGCAAATTCATTCAACGAACATTGAATACTCTCTCCAGTTGTGAAGATGCAGACAAATTGCAATAGTAACATTCCTTGCTTAACACTACTTGTAATTAGTATAACGAAGCATCTTACTTGACAAATGCCTTGACCAACATCCTTGTATGTGCAGAGCAGCTTGTCCGTTATCGGATGGGATCGATCAAACTGTTTCAGTGAGCTTTCCTGACACTCTTTTACTGACAGAGATTTTACTGTCAACTTTTGCATCCTTTTAGGTCGTAGGTTCTATAAAACTTGTATATGTAATATCCAAATGTATTACTTTGATGCTAATATTACGATAACAGATCTCTAAACATATTAATGATCAGCCTTCAGTGTCTCCGGTCCAGGCGACATCAACTAAAAATTAGTGATATCTTGCGCGCAGCATATCACCAAACCCAGAATCGCCAAGATTAACATGGTTATATCTTCTAGAATTGTATTTCTAAATCTTTAACTGAATACAATTGTAGTCTAAAAAATATTAGGCCATGTTTATGAATTCGATTATAATATTTCCGAAGGTATTAGTGGAAAACGAGCTGGATGCTCTCTAACTTGTGTGCCTTGTATGTGAAGATCAAAAGGGAAATGGAGGTATAGGAGAGTAGAAGAAAGATATACCGATAGGCCCCTGCAACCCCACTTATTGTAACACCATAAACCTATTGCAACATTTGATGTCGGTTGTATAAACGCTGTTAAATTAAATTCAACTATATATAATATAATTTAAAATAGGTTATTTTTGGAAACAAATAATTAACGTTTCTTTACAAAAGAAAATTAGATGATTCGTTTGTTATATGTTTTTGCAATTGATTTAGGTTGACGTAAGAGGACGAAATTTAAGAAAAAACCAATTAAGATAACATAAAGTAAAAAATAAATTTCATATTTGTTAAATTAAAATTTATTCTGTTTGTTATAAAATTATTTCATGTGGAAAATTTATCTTGAATCTTCAGTGACAGCAAACTACAGCCTAATTAGTAGAAAATTGGGTAAAGCGAACTCAATTTCTTGACACTTTCATCATATTTAGAGGAAGAATTATTAATTTGAAATATCGTCTTTTTTTTGGTTACAGACTTTGCTTTTCGGGGAGGCAAACTTATTTTTTGTTGTTAAATGTATATGTAAAAATTGTACATGAAGCAAGATATGGGAACTCTCCCTCGGCAACAATCTCTCCTCCTATTACCCCAGCTGTAGGTGTTCAGGAAAAAGGTTTCACGTACATCCAAAAACTAAAAATTATGTTTGAAATCTACCTTGCGCGCAGCAAAACACCAAATCCAAAATCACCAAGAGTCGTAACATGGTTATATCCTTACTGCTTCTAGAATTGTTTTTCTAAATCTTTAACTTAATACATTTATAGTGTAAAAAATATATTTCTGAAGATTTTTTTTTTTTTTTTATTTATTTATTCAAATCCAAATACAATTTTTTTCACTTAATCTATACGGCATTAAAAACCGCGCAACGGTTTGTCCATGCCGTTGTTCACTCAACTAACCTTATCCGACCAGAAGTGCGAAGAGGACACCCACCCTATCCCGCGTCATCCCCACGTTGCATCAAAAACATGCCTTTTAAAAGCTGCTTGGTTTTTTCGGGTGCAGACAACAGTTTAGCGTGGGTGTCCGAGTCTAATTTATTGAGATAAAGGGGTAGGAGATACTCCCACGTGCGCTCGCCGTAGCTGTTGTTGCAACGAGGCACTACGTATCTGGGCATGTAGTTTAACATGCGCAGGTACTGTGGCCTCTCGCAGAACTTCAGCGAGTTCACGTGGTGCATCTCCTCGCACACCAGAAAATATTGCGCCTTCTGTCTTATGTTCATGATTTTGCAATACTCAAACAGAGCCCCCTCGTCGTGTTTACTTTTTATCCCGTTGGGGACAATGGTTTTAAGTATTCGAACTTGCAGGTTGTGGATATCTTTCATGTATGTTTTGTATGTTCTTCCATAACTGCTAAGCCCGTATCCTATGATTGAATCCGCCAACGCGTTGTACAACATTCTGAGAGTCGGGAAGGGAAGCTTATGTTTGAGTATTGCGAATCTGGCTAGGATTGCTCTCAGCTTAATACACACATAATCAATATGAGATCTCCAGTTGAAATTTTTATCTATAATTAAACCTAGGTATTTACACGTTTCAACCGCCTCTATGTAAGGACATTTGCAGTTTGAGCGCTCCCCAGAATGCAGACACTTGTGCCCATGCGCGCGTATCCTCGGCCCGTATGTGGTTCGAGAGTGGGGGGAACGGATGTACATGAACTTCGTTTTATTAAAATTTATTGCGAGTCCTATGTCATGCGCCCACTCACACAGTAGGTCGAAGGTACGCTGCATGGCATCCTGTGCAGCTTCAAGGTCTTTGTCCGCAACCACGATACATGTGTCGTCTGCAAATTGGTATAGGGAGGACTCCCCTATGGCCTTGTGCATATCATTGCTGTACAATAGATATTCTGTAGGCCCGAGGACAGATCCTTGCGCCGTGCCCTGTTCTGTTTGGAGTAATTTGCTGAATATACTATTTATCTTTACGGTTGTGTGTCGATTTCTATGATAGTCTTTAAGAAGGTTGAGAGGAGGGCCTTCTATACCATTTTGCGAGTATTTTTTGTAAAGAATATCAAATTTTATAGTTTCGAACGCCTTACTGAAGTCGACAAAAATTGCCAGGACCCGATATTTCTTATTTAGTAGTGAGTTTACGTCGTTGGTAAACTTGGCTAGTAACTGGCATGTGTTTTTATTTTTTTGAAAACCATACTGTCTGTCATTTATAATATTATTTATCGTTAGATATTTTTGCAACTCCCGTCCCAAATATTTTTCTATAATTTTATTAATGCATGACAATATGGTGATAGGTCTGTAATTATTAAAATCGTTATGTTTCCCTTTTTTGTATATAGGCCTTATCACGCCGGTTTTTAGTGTGTCTGGATAGTTACAGGTTTTGATAGATGAATTAATTAAATGTGCTATTACCGGGGCGATGTACTTACTTGTTTTTTGTATGTGAGTGGCATGTATTCCATCGTAACCCGGGCTTTTTCTATGATCAATTTGATTAATAATTGATGTGATGTCCCCTATAGTAGCTTTTTTTAGTCTCATTGATTGCTGTGTTTTGTTGGAGTACGATTCCTCATTTAGTAACGGGTTATCGCACGAGATAGTTGTGTTTGCTACATTATTTTTGAATTCACTAGCGAACTTGTTGACTAAGGTATTTATGTTATAGGTTTTGAATGTTTTGAGTAAAATTTCGTCTATTGATTTTGTTATTTTTCCGCATAAATTATTTATTATTTGCCATATTTTTTTTGTATTAGAAAAGTTGTTTGTAATATTGTTTTTGATACTTTTGTTCTTTAATTTATTTATGTATTTGTTTGTTTTATTTCGATACTTATTATATAATAGCTCGCTGGCTTTGTTACTAATGTCATTTTTCCAAATTTTATATAGTTCGTCTCGCTTTTCGCACATCTGTAACATTCTTTTATTTCCCCATTTACATCTACAACCCTTAATCAAACTAGTGTTACAACTATATGTGCTGATTTCATAGATTTCATTAAATTTATTTACAACATAATTCAAAATCTCATTAGGATCATGGAGGGTAAGAGCCGGGCTCCAGTCAACTTCACACAGCAGCTTTTGTATCTTATCGTTGTCGAGTTTAAGTTCAATTTTCCTCCGTGGCACTGTATCAATACATTCGGTTATCGCACAGCCAGTTATAAAATGATCCGCTAGCGCGTTTTCTATTACAGCTGTGTTTAACGCTTTTGATGATAAGTCCCGGATAAATATGTGATCTATGCATGATTTTACAATACGATTTTTTACAAGCTGTACTCGTGTGTGTTGAGTGATTCCCTGCTGAAGGCCAATTTCACATAGTTTTGTTAAGTAGTTTTTCACTTCAGGCTTGGAACTTTTTTTTGTATCTATATTTATGTCACCTATAAGGATTTGGTTATCCCTGCGTGGGTTCGAATTTAAGTGAGTTGTTAGTTCCGTGATAAATACGGTTTTGCTTTCAGAAGGAGGCCTATATACGACACACACATTCACTTTGTATCTATTGTTAGTAGATAAAACACCTGATACGCACTCGTAGGTCCTCGACGTGGTTGGTTCTCGCATGAATGATAAACTTTTATGCACATACAGGATGACTCCTCCACCTTTCCTTTTCTTTCGAAGCTCGTAATACATTTCGTAATTGTGTAGCTGAAATAATTGTGCACACTCATCAGTGAGGTTCGCCTCCGTTATAGCAATGACGCTGATTATCACTTTGCTCGTATTTATTATGTATTCTAGGGGGGCAAAATTTTTCTTAATTGATCTTATGTTGACATGCAACATTGTTAGGCTATGTTTGTTTTTTGGAATATTTGTTACGAAGTCATTCCAAGAGTCTGTGCTTGCTTCTGTTATATTTGTTATGTAGGAATTCATAGTTATAAGATACTGATTTACTCGTTTGTGGTGTCACTAGTATTGTTTCCAAACGATTTATTCTTGAATAATTTCTCTAATCTAACAATATCATTTTCGCTCCTTATAATATGCGTTTTATCGTTTTCCTTTTTTTTTGCTTTGATTAAACCATTCTTGAACCATACGTATTTGCATAGTCCATTAGAACTAAGTATGTTTTTGGCCTTCCAAAGCAAAAAGGAGTTTGTCGGAGTCAGAGATTGGAAAATTTTTATTTTTGACTTGCTTTTATATCCAAGATCTGTTGTATTAATTTTTTTGCTTTTAGAGGCGTCAATGAGTTTGTTTTTTGAGTCTTCGTCGGGCAGGATAATGACTATCGGGGGGCTGTTTTTCTTCGCAATGTCGCCATTGAATTTGATATTTTTCCTAAATGCCTTAATAATTTTTGTTAGATAGATTTAGTGGAAAACGAGCTGATGCTCTTTAAGAACCTGCATCGCCAGTAGATATGTGTGGGTGGCTAGTGTGGGGATCGAAAGGGAACGGGAGGGATAGGGGAGTAGAGGGAACGTAAGTCGATATGCAACTGCAATCTCACTTACTGAAACATGAACGTTGCATGAAGCGCGGACGCTGTTAAATTGGATAACACTTTTTTTCTGTATTCTTTAAAGTTAAATTTCTTGAATTAGTGAGAGCCTAGCGAGAAATGTATGTAATTTAAACCATACCAATTGCTAACGTAAAACCAATACTTTATATCTGGGGTTCTAACTGTTAGGAAATTATTTATCTTATTTAAAATAAAACACAAAACCCTTCTTCTAACCCATCTCGGTCTTGGGTTGCAGAACACGAAGGGTCAGTAATTGGTACTAGTACTGTTTTGTTTTTATCTTTTTCTTTATATAATTCATTGCTTTGTTGTAATATGTGTATTTTCTTTAAGATAAATAAGGCAGAGAGAGCGTCTTCACAAATAGATTAATAACGGAGGCACTGTCCTGATATTGAAAAAGCTAGAAAGTAATAAATATTTTTATTTGATTTTTTTTATACCTCTATTATTTAGATTCTACGAACAGGTAATATTGAGTTGATAAGATAACTGAAGCAATAATTTATTTTCTTTACAAAAGAAATTAATTAGTTTTTTATTTGTATATCAACCTTGACGTAAACGGCCGATAGATCGAATTTAAGAAAAAAACCAATTAATATTATAGAAAATGCTAAGAGAATATTTTCAATTAGTATATTTTTAATCTATCATGTTCGGTCGACACTCTTTTGTAATTTATTTTTACATTTGAGAATACCTACTCTACTGATAGTAAACAGCTATAAGTAGCAATTACATTTTTTTCTATAATAAAAGTCGAATAATGTCCACGTAGCACTCTGTCGTCTAATTGGGAAGCTTCCTTAAAGCTTAGAGCATAAAAACGGTCATTTTGTTTGTTAAAGTATTGCTGAATTGTAAAAAAATCTTATTCATATATAAAAAAATTCTATGACCACCCTCTGCGTACTGCTGCAGTAGATCGAGTTTACCACCCTATTCTACTCTAAATTATCAGTTAAGAAATGACCAGACCAACGTTTCTTATAATCTGCAGGTCCTAAGCCATCTTTCAAAGGACGCGACATAGTACTAGGTGCTATCTTCATTTTCCGACATCTCCAAAATTGCATTTGGCTCCACACCTACTTTGTGTAATGCTATCACACCGATTCGGCTCTCTTTATCACCCATCTCCATTTTAATATCGCAAAATATTCTACAATGTATTGGCGCCAATGAACACTCGTATAAAATCCAGACGTTTTTTATATGTAGGTATAACAATTATGCCTAGACGTAAAAGCATAGAAATGAAGGAAAATCCCATTACATATTATTTTCCTTTTGTTCCTTTATAATGGTAATGTAGAATTGTAGATGCGAATGATTTTGTTAGTTTTAAAATCAACCATATTATTTCATGTGGGAAACTGACGCATTTGAGTTTCCCCTTACTCATAGTAAACTAAAGCTATAAAATTAAAATATGTATTCAGATAATTGTCTGAAATGTTATGTTTCTTTTTATTCTCTGCACCTATTTTACTTTATCCTTATGAAGTAAAATAAAGAAAATTTTGGAAACGGTTGTTTTAACGGATTTAATATTGCCTGCCTCAAATGGAGGCGTATTTTAAGACGATTAAAAATGTACGTCTATTTTGAATCGTCTCAAATCAAAGTGTTAATGGTATTAAGTGAACCGCTTTGCGTTGAATGCGATCAAGAGAAGGAAGCTGGTTTTGGGGCGCTCCCGCCCCGAGGTGAGAACAATACTCCATATGGGGCCGAATTTGCGATTTCTAAAGTTGCAAGCGGTGGCCCGAAGTGAAGTTGTAGTTGAAAAGGCATACTATACCGTAAGCGAATATTTAGAGGACAAAGATCCCTTTAATGTGTCGGCAATTGGCTCAGCATCGGGACAGTTCAATTCTTGAGTAGCCTTACAATGCTTTGTTATTTGAATTGTCAGTAGCACAATTTTGTATCGAGTTTCTTGCCGGTTCTTATCGCTAGATGGCTTTCCAAACCGGTGGTAGCGAAAAAAATTGACGATTCAAAAGTGTCTTTATAAAGACATACTTGAATAAAGATAGTTTGAGTTTGAGAAGTATCGCCCTGCTGAGCACACCAAGCTTTATAGAGGCTTTTTAGAAGTTAAGCCTTTCCTTCCAAATGACCGCGAAACTGAACATTGTCCTATATCGACGTCCAGGATTCCGATGCTGGTTGAGGATTTAATTAGACTTTAAACAGAGGAGTAGCGACAAAGGGTTTTTTTGTAGCAAACACGTTTGGGAACGTCTAATACCGACTTGGGGTTATTTACGACGTGGAGTGGGGACAAGACGGTCACATTGGACGATTGGGTCGGCCCTGGTGTTTTGGACAGTGCAGAGGAAGGTCGACGGTACGCGCTAAACTTCCCACGTTCTTGGAACGTCTGATCGTGCTATATCTTGGCCTGGTGATCTGGTGATCGGAGTTGGTTGGCCGGTGAATGGACAATTGGCAAAGGTTTTGTGACTATTATTTCCATCGTCACGGCCCACTAAACGACCACTCTCCGTTATATATACTATTTATCCTTTACCTATATATATACATATATATATATATATATATATATATATATAGGTATAGGTTAAGTAGGATAAGCGAAAGAATATGATATAAATTGTATTCTAGGTATAGAAATGGAAACGAAAGATATCTGTTATAATTTAAAATTTAGATCCAAAGTTTCTGCCTTTCAGAAGGTTTTCCTAATGTTCACTTGTAAGAGAAGCGGTCGTAACAGAAGAAGTATTTACGGCCGAAGCCAAAAAAACTAAATATGTAAAAATTATTAAGTAAATAACAAGTGAAATGAGTAGCTGGCTCAGCTGTGGCAAAATGAATCAATTTCTCATTGAAGAGTACCGCCCTTGTGTCAAAATAAATACTAATGTTACATTAAAGAACCCAACAAAGAAGAAGATTCAGATTTTTTTTACCGCTATTTACCAAAAATGTAATTATATGTATTTAATATATTATTATTACAGCATATGTAAATAATGGTGGTGTCAGTGTCATGAATATGGTATATATGGCACTCAATTCACACCGGGCTACTTAGAGTGCCGGGTGAATAATACTCTCTAAAACACTCCCCGCGCTTTCGTATAAGGAAACTGAATACTGCATATAAATAAATAGATTTTACCTTTTATGAATATTTTTTTAATTTTCCAAATTTATCCCAGATGCGTTTTTTTTCGATACCACCTTTTATATAATATAATACATAGATATAATTATGGTAATCCTAGTTTCATTATTTTAGTTGAAAGTAATTATTTTGAACGAAAAATTATAAAAAAACCTATTTTTACTAGGTTTCTCTCTAAGGCGTTGTTTACAAATGAGTTTATTTTAGAATTACAAGGAAATATAAGCCTACACAGGCTGTTTGACAAACAAAGAATTGCTTCCGCTTATATCGACAAAAGCCATGAATGATACTCAAACGATAACCACCACCTCGTTATGGAACCAGCTGCCTGCCGAAAACGAAACATTACGACTTAGGGTCCTTCAAGAAAAAAGCGTACCAATCCCTAAAAGGCCAGCAACGCATGGGCGGCGGCTTTATGGTTGGCCCCATGCTCGTTTGCTCTTCTATAAAAAAAACGAATAATAACATTATTAATTATTTATTTATTTTTGCTTTTTGAAGAACACGCCTAATAATATCAACTCCTATATATTTCGAGCACGCCTATTCCTCAGGCACATTCAGAGACATGTCTCCAACGAAGTTTTTCCTACTTGGTCTGCTGATCTGCGGCGCTGTCGGTAAGTGTTCCATTTTGTTAATAATTTTATTCATTGGTTACATTAAGATTTGGCAATCTTAATAATATAATGCAAGTGAAGAGTAGAAGAGCAAGAAGATGGGGTAGGCCGTATCGTGGGGGGGAAGGATGCGCCTGAGGGTGCTCTGCCCCACCAAGTGTCTCTGCAGCAAACACACAACAACAACCGTCACCTCTGTGGAGGTGCCATAATCGCTGACAGATGGGTTCTCACCGAGAGTTATTGCGTTCAAGGGTAAGTGTTTTTATGGTTAAATGTTTGGTTTTTGGCAGAATATTACAATTTCATTTTCAATTGCAGTGAGCCAACATACGATCTAACCATTTTGGCGGGAACAAACTCTATCAAACAAGGAGGCACTAGATACCAAATCGACAAAATAATAATTCATAAAAATTTCACCTTTAGACCGAATGTGAATGACATAGCTCTGTTGCGGACTGTGCAAAAAATTTAGTTCACGGATAAAGTGAAAGCCATCGAATTAGCCACCGAAGACCCCAAACCGGGTGAAGAGTGTACAGTGTCTGGATGGGGATCCTATAGTGTAAGTGTCATTTCTGCACTCACTGTCAAGAATGCGCCTAAGCCTAATGCCTCATAAATATTTGCCTTGACAACTAAAATGATCCCATTCCTGTACGTTTGCGTAAAGGTAGTGTCTGTGTTTTTAATATAATATAATGTTTCACAGGAAACTAAAATTGAACAATCTGACAAATTGAAAATGTTAAATGTACGAGTTTTATCAGTGGAAGAATGCAAAGATGAATACCCTGAAACACAAAACAACCTTTGTACTATGAACAAGGGAGCACAGGGGTCGTGTGACGTAAGTGCGCATTTGCTCTGCAATGATTGGTACGCTTCGGCAACCGCTAATTTATTGCTGAATATTTCAGGATGACGCTGGTGGATCATTGATCTGCAACAACAAGTCAAGTGGCATTATCTTGTTTAGTTATAAGTGTGCTGATGGTTTGCCTGACTTCTACACGAGTACCAGTAAATACCACTCTTGGATTATGGACACTATGAGAGCCAATAAGCCAAAATGCCAATAAGGCAAAATACTGGCTGAAAAATAAAGCACCATTTCGCTCTTTAAACAATTCTATTTCAAATGAATAAAATAAAAATTGTGAAAGTATATTTTGTTGTTTTTTAAATATTTCCATAACCGATAATCAATTCACTCGACCTTAACTTGGAATAATTAGGAGTTAATAAATCTTGTAAATTGTCGTCCACAAGACATGGGATAACAATTTGGACCTCTGAAAAACGGATTGGCTTTGAAGCTGCCAAGCAACAGCATAAGAATCTACCTATGCCAGCTCACACACTTGATTTCACTCATTCCCACACACTACGTCACTTTATGGGATTATAAACACAAAGCTAGTGAAATAACAATACAGTATCTGTATATACTGTAATAAGTTACTTACTTATTCCTTTACTAGCTACAGAAAATATTTATTCGCATAAGATTTACGCTTTCTCAATAAACTAATAGATGATATTCCAATTTGCCTCTTGATAAATTTAAAAAGTATGTTAGAAAGCAAGTGCTATTATAGCGAAAAGGTCTCTTTAAACCGTTCAAAGAATAAAAGAAGCTTGAGCATGAATCGCTCGAAATGCAACATAGGAACATTTTGTGAAACAGTGGTCATACTTAAAAAAATAAATTTACAAGTATTTTATTAGAATAAATTATAAAGTATGTAACACTCCGGACGATGCTTAATAACTGCAAAGGAATTGTCTCAGTAGGTTGAATAGATAGCGCGTTAGATATACATTGGGAACAGCAGTGGCCCGAAGACTGAATCCACAGTTAAACAACCTTGGAACAGAAAATGCACCGTTCTAAATGAGAATTGTTTTGAACTTTTTACTTAAAAAGTCAGAAATCCTAATATTTACTTTGCTTCCCTAACGTCCAAGCTTTGGGATAACCCTCTCCCTAAAATATGGCGAGAGAACGACGCCCGGCCATGCAACGTGCTCGTGAATGGGTGCTACTTGTGGTGACTGGTCGGGCTTGAATTTGTGTTGTTGTGCTAACCATTTTTACTGGCTTAGTCTCGGTGTACTGTGAATTTGCGGGTTTTTCTCACTATAAGGTAAATGGGTGCTCCTGTTTCGCTATACCCACCGATTCATAAGTGTACTCTGTTCAAAACTACCCACGTCTCAACCAAAACAATCTGTATGGTACCCGAAATCGGTGCCTGTCTGTTGCTGATATTTTATGGCATTGTGAAGGTGTTCACAAAATATATCAATCCAGTCATGCAACAGTGTAGACTTACATTCGAAGTGAACACACTCGAGCGGACAGACAATAGCGATCCATAAGTTATAAGAACTCATAAGCAGGTGGCTATAAATTTGTGTAAGGACCAGGTTGGTCGTATTATGAACAAAGGAAACATTGCAATACTGATGATACACAAGCATAAATATGATTTTTATTTAAATGTACAATCTATTTCATGTTATCTTCAATCCATTTTAAGTAATAGAAAATGTTGGTGAATATGCTAGGCTTGCCTCTGCCACAGTTTGCGGTCGATGAGACGATTCCCACAACGGTCGTACCATTGTCCAGTGGTCCTCCGTTGTCTCCCTGAAATTTTAAGGAAATTGTAGTTTATTTAGTTGGGTTTATAAAAGAAGAATGTCTACTTACATCACAAACGCTGGACTCCTTCTTTGCGGCCACAGCACAGATCTGCTCTTTAATCAATGGTCGCCTTCTATCCTTGTACAATTCGTTACAATTTTCCAAAGATATTGTAGTCATATTAAGCGTACGAAGCATTCTCGATTTTTCACCGTACCGCTGTAAAAAAAGTATCTTAGATAATGTGAACTTAAAACTTTTGTCTTAAATAAACAAACAAATTTCCCCCAAAAAAATTCTCTTATTGTTCCTCATCTATATAATACAATTATTGTCTCATCTTATGCTTTGATTATCACAAAAATATTAATATTTTTAATCAATTTTTCTCTCAAATCGTTTCATTCTGTTAGGTACATAATACCATTTTGTATCGTTTTAAATCTAAATGACTCTACTTCTGTTCGCACGCAACCAAAAGAAGCAGGCAGTAACCTCAGCTTCGTTGCTGTTTTGGTGATGATCCTACTACAATTTCCAAACGTATTCATCACAAAAATAATCAGATAATACGCTCCTAAAAGCTTCCTTACTTAATTTAAATTCCTTTACTATATGATCTTGTAACCGACCTGTTGGCTTCCCCACCCAGCAGCCACAACCTTCGTTCCCGCCTTCGCCTCACTCTCTGGCAATTTGATCGCAGCAACATGTTTATCAAATTTAATCTCTCCCTTTAGCCTCACCATACTCAAATCATTGTACACATAGAAGTATTGGTCGTGAATGATTATTTTGTCAGGTTTGAAGGACTGACCTCTTTCGATCATGTGTGTGATGCCAACAACCACTGTGAGCAGAGATGGATTGTGGTCACTGAAAAAGTTTGTTTCCTTATATCTATATATCTCGCTCTAGAGCTAGAAGCCATAGATCTGACTTGGAGTGAGTGAGAGAAGAATATAGAAATGTCATTCATATCTGCGCTTTGCCCTGACGCTTTAGGACATTGGTAAGTAAGCAAGAGCTACAAGGGTTCATAACGGCCTGAGAAGATACCCACAAACTTATCTGGACCCAGGACTTTAAGTAGGTATATAGCTTAGAAATAATTTTTGAATTTATTAAGAGGCAAATTTGGTACATCATTTGGGAGTTAATTGAAAATGCCTATACAATTTCCCGAGAATGAATTACTAACTTTGTGGAGCCTACTTATGGGCACAGCGATTTTATTCCTAGTATAATGACACGCCAGCATTTTAATTAAATGTGTAAAAGATTTTCGATTAGATATTGAGTATATTAACGTGCCATATTATAGAATGCTCGTACAGCCCTCAAATGTAATAAGAATGAATCCTTTGCATGCATATTGCGAAAAATTATATCAATCTCTTATTAATAACGGTAGACTCTTTGTACAGAATTATAGAAGGGCTACTAACTAGTTTTGTGTGCAGTAAGCTGAACTCAATATCCATCTAGAGGATATAATTACACCACCGCAGAGGTTTGTTGTTTCGTATTGCAATGATGCCATGTGAGGCACCACTTCCTGGGCATTACGGCCACCTTTTATTCCTGCAAAAAGACGAACATATGCACAGCCGACTCATAATCCATAACATATATATATATATATATATATATAGTACGATATAAGTTCTGTGGTTTTAAAAGAACGACAGGGATTTTTCTAGGATCGGGACGCGTTGGCCATATTATGGACACCTACAGGTCGTTTAGTGATAATTTTAAACTCTCACTTCTGCTTTCTAAGAAAAGAGTCTCCAAGAACAGAAGACAAGCATTTTGTTGATATTATGGTACAAAATTTACTTCTTACCGACAGCGTACTCGAACGAAAGAAATAGAAATACTAGAGCAACGAACATTGTTATAGAATTAACGAACGATGAGATCTACCTACACTGTCACGTCTATTTATACTAAAATAAATCATCTAAAAACTAAATGATCTATTATAAAACGTTTCCTTTAATGATAGTATAACTTTTTTCACAAAATAATTACCAACATTGACGTAAAACATTTGCAAAATTCTCCACAATTAATAAAACCTAACCATACAAAATATAACATAGTCCATTCCTATCCGCTGTGACCGATAGGAGCAGTGGAAATGTTTTCAACACGGGAATCACATTTGTGTAACGGAACAAGACTCTTTGGATCTGATTTGCCTTATAGAATAGATAGAATAGATTGGCCTTAAAATTCTCGAGATCAGGCTGCAGAGAAAACCAGTTCGTTCTCGTACCAAAACGGAAGTAAAACTAAAAGCATTGTGTATACATAAGCATTATAGATTCAGTTTTTTTTTATATTGAAGACACTGAATAATCTAATACTCTTTGTCCTGACTGACCTGAAGACAACGCTCAGCCTTAACTTCTGGCCCTAAAGACTTGAAATTCAATATTTTGTCTGAGTGTATTTAAGAATTTTTAAGTTAAAAATATCTGGTTGCAACTTGAGTTGCAAGTTTATATGAAACTAAAGTACACGCGGACGAAGTCTTCGGCGATCGCTAGTACAAAAGTAATTACAATTAAATATAAATTACATTACAATATACAATTTCAAAAAACCTAATTTATGAATAAATTTGGTTAATTTATATTTAAATTATTACTTTTTGTATCACAAACCAAGCAATTGGACAAAAAGGAATGCTTTGTGGAATGCCACGCGAATAATAATAGATGAAATTTTCGTGTTTAACGAATCAACGAGGCAATTCCATTTTTGGCTTTTAAACCTTTCTCTTTTAGCTGTAAACTCTTGACTTTTTCCTACGATACAAACAAATATCACTGCGAAGATGCCTGCACTGAATCTACCTATTTGCTTAGACCTACTTGCGGTTCTTAATAGATGGGACATCACATCGCGGCTTCTTCAATCAATTTCAGTCTCGACGGATATATTAAACATCTATATTTGCTTACGAAAACGATTTTTAGTTCTTGTAAATTTAAGAACATTCGTTCGTATCCCCATTTAGAAGCGGATTTAAATAACAAACGCCATCTATGGGACAACGATTATTATTATCCTTTTCAAGTTTTTACTCCTGTCTGTCTTAGTCTGTGACGTGTCAATTGTCATTTGCATTCGATATCCACATTTGACTTTTCACGCGGGTTTGTTTATATACGAGTTGAGATGAACAACTAAATATTGAATTACAAGTTGTGAATTCATCCGAACAATAATTATGGATTTTATTATTGACACAGTTGGTGATACCGACCTTTCAAATAAATCTGAATTATTAAGGGAAGATGAAGAACGAACCATTTTCATAGGTTATTTTTCTATTACCTTTATTAACACCACTAAAGTTTAACGATCTAATGTTTTTAATAAATTTATTTCCCGTATAATGGGCAAACCGTAAGTAAGATGCTCTATTTATTACAGATAGGGAGAAAAGAACACAAGCCATTTTAGATTTATTTGACAGAAAGAAACAAGAATTGGACACGCAAGTGGCGGCAGAAGAGGTTATTGAAAACAAATTAAAAAACCTTCAAATCAACCAAAAGTACGATGACTTTTTCAATGATATGTTGTGGTCACATTCACTAGTGGCTATACAAAGTAAGAAACAATTATTCACATTTGATCAGTTAGATAAGGAAACTGGAAAACTGATGTCCAATATTGGTACTGTGGATGTTGAAAAGGAAATGAAAAACTCAGTTTTAAAGCCGGGCATAGAAAAGGAACTTACCTTGCCACAGTATAATACCAGTGATAAGAAGTTAAGAAAGCTACGGAAGGTATCTCATAGATCTTACTTAAAGACAATTCTTATTTTTCCATTTTGCTTCTACAGCATGTGTTATTCTGGTTTTAGGAAGAAAGAAAGAAAACAACAGGCACTGAGTGGTTCAATATGACCGCTCCAGAAATAACTCCAGAATTGGCGACTGATCTAAAGTTACTTAAAATGCGGTCCGTCTTAGACCCAAAGCATTTCTACAAGAAGAATGATATGGCAGTTTTGCCCAAGTATTTTCAGGTATAGCATACCTCTTGTTTTATATTTAGAAGATAAATAAATATTTTACATTAAAAAACTATGAGCAGTGAAACAGATTTGACTATTTCAGTAATATTCTAGAATTTATAATTAATTAATAACCTTAAAGTCATACGAAGATCCTTTACTATTTTTTGACAGTGGTGATTCTGAAATGTGTTTTGGGCTTCTACATTACTTATAAACTAAACAGTAATTGTCAATTTAAAAAGCTTTTAAATGTTGAAGGTTGGACGTATTATGGATTCATCTTTGGACCACGTTAATGAAAGACTAACAAAGAAGCAACGGAAACGGACAATGGTGGATGAGTTACTTGCCGATGCGGCAACTCAGAACTACAATAAGAAAAAGTACAAGGAAATCATCGATGAAAAGAGAAAGAGCCAATATAAAACTTTTATGAAGGACAAGAGAATGAAAAACAAGGCTGAGCTAAAGAAGAATAAATCTAAGAAAAATAAATAATTTCATATAAAAAATATGTAGGTGTTGTTTTAGTTTTTTATTAAATGGGGGACATTTAGAATATTTTTTCTATAATTACAGAAATTATATATATATATATATATATAATTATATATATTGTTTTAGATAGGCTCACCCTTCATTAACAGAATATATTTTTGCAACATATATTTATTTATTTATATTGCAACATATATTTTTGTTTTTAAGGTGATGAGCCTGACTTGATATGGAGCCATAGAAATATTTCAAATAAAATATAACAACTTTTATTAAACACTGATAAAACATGTAAACTTTCTAAAATTAAACCTTGCAAGTCCCTTCACCATATAATTATATATAACTCATAATGTGAACTAGAAACCACCAGTTACATCAATAGATGCACCAGTTATAAAAGAAGACTTGTCCGAGCCCAGGAATGTTATTAATTCTGCCACTTCTGTAACAAAAAAGAACATTTATGTCACCTATGTGTGTAATATCTTTTTTTAAAGAAATTTCTAACCAATGCATCTAGTATGCACCGGCACTAGGCACCATTATATTATATTCATATAATATAAATACAAACCACTCGGAGTCCCCAATCTGCCCAAAGGCACCATTTTAAGAAGAGTCTCCTTGACTTTGTCAGGCACGGTGGTAATCATAGGTGTATCAATAAATCCCGGTAGTACAACATTTACTCTGAAATTTTTTGTGCATTTAATCAACCAGTTAAAAATTAAATAACATTGTCGGGTCCAAATAGAATGTTACCTTATATTGAACTTCCCCAACTCTTTGGCAGCCGTCTGTGTCATTGCCACTACCCCAGCTTTACTTGCAGAATAGTTTGCTTGTCCTTCAATATGAATATATTTAAATTATACCTTAAAAACATTAAGCTAAGACTAATTGGGAATTCAGTTTTTATAAGTTCTTATAAAAAAAACTCACCAACGTTACCATATTTGCCAACAATACTAGATATATTAATGATAGATCCGGAAACACTTCTCTCTGTCATTAGTTTGGCCATACTCTGCATTGTGAGAAATGTGCCCTGGGAATCAAACATCAACATTCCTAAGTGTTATATAAAAAATTAGGATAACTCATTAAAATATAAACAAATATGTACCTTCAAATTGACACTGAGGACACTGTCATAATCTGCTTCTGACAATTTCAACAGCCAGTTGTCTCTCGTAATTCCCGCGGAATTAACAACTATCCTCGGCACTTCTGAATACTGTTTTGTTATAGTTTGAATGAGGTTTTGCATCGATTTGGTATTTGTGACATCTAGTTCTATTGCACTGTGATCTGCCACTGCAAGTTTTAGCCAACATTTAATACAATGTAATAAATAATTTAGTTTTATAATAATTGTATACCACCATACAGTAATTGTTGAAATTAAAATAGAATATTCTAAACAGTTCTATAAATAAAAATATTCTTACTTTGTGCTTTAGAAAGTAAAAGTTAAAATCAACACCTGGAATGAACAGGAGCCATCTTTCCTACACATTAAAGATAGGAAATTGATTAAAAATTACAAAAATATATATTTCATGCTACCATTAGATCCAGACGCTAAAGCTGTGTGCTTCTTTATAGTTTCCAATGCTGCATCGTAGTTTCTGTCAGCAGCAATTACTATAGCACCTTCCCTTGATAAAACTTGGCATGCTGCCCGACCAATTCCAGAACCAGCCCCTTAAAAGAATTTATTTATAATGAAAATGTGTGATTTGTAGATGTTTTATGACCAAACTGTTGTTAATTATAATTGGGTCAATAGATTAAATTTTGTAATGCGTTTTGATTTGAGGTTAAAAAATTAAGACTTTATATTGCATTCTTTTACTTTGTATTTTTACCTGTAACAAGTGCTAACCTTCCAGTTACCAGTCCAGAAACCATGTTGTTGTTTAAATTATTATTTATTAATATTTCAAAAAGAGAGCTTTATCTTTCAAGGAGTTAGTTTGTAGATTGCCCTTTGATCTCAGAGTCAGATTAGTAATTACCACATATTTAAGTTCTTGTGGTAAAACCTAATTTGTCAATTAATTGCATAAAACTGTTTGAGCAAAGCTCACTTCATGAAGTATTAAAACTACGTTGAGGTTTTTTAAAACACTCGACTAATCATTACTTCCATTCACGTTTAAAAATAACTTTATTTATAAATACAAACAATTCTTATCACTATTTACTAACCCCTCCTCCATGCCTCTGTACTCCTCTAGAGATGTACATCATTTTGAAAGAAAGACGGTTTTTAATAGAACAAGAAAAACAAATCTTAATTGTTTAATCGATTCATTCATTCTGACTGATGTCTCATCTATCTTGCTGATGGTTAAAAATAATTTTTATTTTGATATGGCTTATAAATTTTCACTTTTTATATATTTTTTAAAGAGAATAATTCTTAAACTACATAGTTCAAATCAGAACACGATAGTTAAATAGATATGTGAACAATTATTATTTAGGGGTCTATTTTTTATAGGTTAAGTATGCCTTTTGTGTAGAAGATAACAAATGTAATAAAAAATATATGATGTGTATACAATAAATAAATTTCAAATAGATGCGATCACATCTATCGTCACTTGTACATATTGAATATTGTAGTGCCTAGGGCATCTGTGGGCTTCGATACTTGACATTGAGTAATTTGCTTATTGCTAATTGGTTACAAAAAGTTGATATGTGAAGAATGTAAGTTGGAAAAGTTTGAATAAAACTTGTATGTTATAGTGAACATTTAGTTAATAGTGCTACCTGCAAAAATGAAAAGCAATAAAAAATATTTTTGTAATCAAACACACCGCCTGAGACAAAACATGAGTGCACATGGTCCAACAGTAAAAAAATGAATAGTCGTGCATAGATCCTAATGACTAATGTATGGTTTTAAACATTATAAATATTTTAAATTGTTATCTTATAAAAATCTTATCGTAATTGTACACGTTGTTGCAATTGAACATTTTGAAGTGTTTCTCCGAGTGTTGAATCTTAAATAATGACTCCTACCAAGACCGTGCTACTTACTATTAGTTTCTTTCTTGTATCCCATGCTGTTTATAAGTTTTATCGAAGGAAACCGAAAAAACGACAAGAAATCAACGATGTCATTATGTTCTCTAATGAAAATTCACAATTCAAATCCAGCAAATACTTGAAACAGAATTTGACTGCAAATATTGACAAATTATTCAATTATTTAGGTGCAAGCCAACATAGTTTGGATATATGTATGTACGTATTGACTAATTCAGATATAACAAATATAATAATAAAACAGCACTTGCGGGGTGTAAAGATACGTGTAATACTAGATGCAGACATGGCTTTCTCATCAGGATCAACGGTGAAGCGTTTAGAAAAATATGGTATACACGTTCGCTGGATGAAAGCCACAGATATTATGCACAATAAGTTTTGCATTATTGATGCGGTGGCTATAGAAGACTGTATCCCCTATGTCATGACGGGATCACTTAATTGGACGAATCAAGCTTTATATCGAAATTGGGAAAATGTTCTAATAACATCTCAAAGACATATTGTTGACTTATATAAGGTTGAGTTTGAGAAAATATGGGAGCAGTTTAAACCTATAGTAAAAATAGGAAAATAATTAACACCTAGATATATTAAACGAATTGTGAGGTTTTTAGCGTACAAAAGTATATATCTGATTTTGAAATAAGATTTCAAAAAAGACGTTTAAGTCCGTAGCTACCTTTTGTAATATAACTTTCTATTCTGTATGTAAGAAGTTATTTGTTTATATTTCATTTGTACTTAATTTTTTTTACTTTGTCTTAGTTTATGAATGTTTGTGATAATATTATATAAGAGAAAAGTGTAGTGTTTTATTTACTTCACCATTCCGAAAGTACTTGAAAATTCAAATTATCAAAATTAATTTTCACCTTATTTGATATAATTAATCTGAATCTATTAATATCAATCATTTGGATTACTTACATAATAAATTTAAAAAATTAAATTTGTAAATACTGAATAATGATTTATTTGTAAACACGAATATAATATATAATCATAAGGTAATATTATTTATACTGAAGTCGTGTGGGCGGAGGCGTAAATTCAAATTGTAATTGTGATGGGGTTGCAAAGTCCCGGTGTAACCACCTATAATCCCACAGGAGGAATAGTTCTCAGCACCGCTGTAATTACTCATACTTTGACCCATTATGGTATTGTTTGGGACATACTGACGATTCCCTTGCATCATCAGTGTATAGTCGCTTTGATAGTTCGTAATCGGTAGACCCAGATTAAAGTTAAGGTTATTCGGTTGAAAATGATGGAGCCACGGCTCCTTACGTGTCTCCTGTCTGTCTTGGGTGATTCCGATGGGAACTGGCAAGGGCTCTGGTGAATTTTGACTGGTACTCCGGTGGTTGGAAAGAGCGGATCGTTCGTTCCGACGGAATTTCGCGCGTCGATTTTGAAACCACACCTAAAAAGAAACGAGAAATAAAACTGCTTATAATTCAGGTAATGGTGTGAACAATAAATGATGTCAAATATTTTAGTAAACTAAACTAAATAGATGTCTCTAGTATACCTACAGTTTTCATCTAGTTGTTTATGCTAAAACAACTTAAAACGCCGAGTTATGTAAGCATTTTAACTAAAACCGTTAATTTTTTATTGAAAATTAATTAATTTCAAAATAAAATTGCGAGTGTCAAGTCTTTGACCATTTGTCTGAATCGTTTTATTCAGTAAGGACCAATTTGAATTGCTTAAACCTAGCATCTCTCGTTGCCTGAAAGATTTATATTGTGAACTCGTCTGAATAAAAAAATCTTTTAAACATTTACCTGTACTCTGGCTTCAGTCAAATTAACTCTGGACGCCAGATCTTCCCGCACGAAAGCATCAGGATAATGCGTCTTCTCGAAGACCTTCTCGAGGGCGGCCAATTGTTGGCTCGTAAACGTTGTTCTATTTCGTCTCGGTTTCTTTCTCTCGTCACTTTTCTCTTCCGGCTTCTCCGTCTCTTTTACACATTTGGTTTCATCGTACTTGCGTCTCATTTCCTCATAAGCAATGTAATCTACTGGCTTTATGTACTGTAAGTCTTTTTGGTACCAAGTGTTCTGATATGTCGGATCGAAATTATTCCTCCCCGCAAAGTGGTGAAGGCGCAGAAGGCTGTCTTCGTGGCATTTTATCATATGATATAAATTATTGTTATCTGTTGAGTTGGAAGCGCTTTTTTCATATGTTTTCGTCTGGCGTACAGTCTCTGAAAAAAAATGTTGTAGTGAGCATGACTCATTGAGATATAATTAAATGTTCAATCCATAGAAAGAAAACTTATATAAAGATTACTTATATAGAAGAAAACTTATATAGAAAGAAACTTATATTTTTCTATGTAACTATGTACGTCTAAAATCCAATTACAATTCTGATCACACATTTAAAATAAAATGACTTTTATTTTATTTCTCTAAACCATACTTTAACACATATGACATATGTAAATATAAAAATTAAAACAAGGCCAAAATAGGCTTAAAACATTGAATATGACAGCACCTAAGCTAGAATATATAAGAATAAAAACAATGAACAAAGTGAGTACAAGAATGAGTATTTAATGTGAGTGTGTGTGTAATGGTGTTGGTGTATGTACCTATATGTAGGTGGGTACTCCTTTAACACATAAAGCGATGCAAACTCTTCATTCAGAGTAGGCTTTATAATAAAGTATTTTTAATTAAAAAACACTGACTTGTATCTCGTTAATTAAACAAGACAAGGTAATAAACTTATTTAAATGTTGAATGCTTATAGCTAGCAATAAAAGCTATTTTCTTTGATTTTGATCAAGCTTTAAAAGGTTTAAAATTTAACGTTGGGTTTGTTATTCACCACTGACCCACTCGTAGGTATAAAAGCATCAAAGTACGCTCAAAATCAATCGCATATGTTGTGAAATCGATAGTGTTTTGCAGACCGTAAGACCGCGACACAAAGCTCCTCAGAGAATGCGTCTTCAACCATCATGATCGCGTCTTTCAGCCATATGCTATTTTTACCATACTGATTTAGTTAAATTTGATTGTTTAAACGTTGGAATCTAAAGCACTACGTACAGGTATCTTCTTGGATCTATTTAGCTTTAATCTACTGTACGAGAGTAAAGGCGGGACATATACCTACAGAACCACTTCAAATTTACAATTCGTAGCAATTACAGAACTTGCCAGTTCCCAATTACAGCGAAAAAGCGCTTTCTCTATAAAATCGTCAATTCGTTTTGAAGACGGAACCGACACCAGCATCGATTTGATATGAGATATCAAAGTATTTAATCAAAAAGGCAGAGTTTTAAAAAACAAACATCTAATAATTAATTCTATAGTATTTTATTACACCTATCTTTTTTTGTTTCATTGTTCCGTTGTTATTGTTATTAACAATATTGACACATTTATTTATTTTCCACATAGAATCGTATAAGCGATATCTTGTGTACCGTCTTTAATTTTCTTCTTATATTAACTACGAGAGTTCCAAAATTAACCAGCCTGAGAGGATGCCCCCAACAAACTTAGCTATTTAACTTTATATTTTTAATTAATTAATAATCAAATTACCTGTCAAATCAAATCAAAAAGGATATTGTTACTACTTTTCTACAACACTATAAAACAAAATAATCTTATTACTAAGTTAGTGCTAATTAATAAACATTGTGCACTGGTTAAATATTTAGTAATATATTAATTATAACAATAATAATTTCTATATTTCAGACAGCAAAACGTCCGCACATTTGTGTTAGTAACAATGTTTTTTTATTAAATTAACATTTTTTAAAAAATAAATAAACGAACTATTTGGAATATGACAATTTAATTTAATATGAGTTTCGTTTTTAAATAAAAAAACCAATCAATACTCTGTTGTCTTCCTAGGTAAACTTTATGTTCTTAGGTACTTAGGGAACCAGAGTCTACCTTTTTCAAGACAGATATTTTATATACTTTATTCGATGCAATCGTACATAAGATTAAAATCTTGACTAAACCTCAGAAGGAAATGCTCTTCAATGTATATGTGAAAATTAAAACTGTAAACTAAATAGACTAGCTTAATGACTTACCTTTATTCTCTTCCATCGTCAGTTGATTGTCAACAAGCTATCACAATATTTAATTTATATTTAATGTATCAAATGAAAAGTCTTTTCGTTTTTCCAATCAAAGTCACAATCGTTTTGAATAACTCTACGTGTCCACATCAATTTCGATATACCTACTTATTAATCCACCAACTTATTGAATTATCATAATTAAATAATTCAACTAACGCATGCTAATGTGTGAACTAATGAAGTCTGTGCCGCGATCTGGCTGAGATTCTTCGAACATGTGTTGAAAAAAACACAAAATTGTTACCACACCCACTTTGAGCAGAATTTGCATTACACCTTATTTCGAGTGTCCCAGATATCAGAATGGCCAACGCTGATACGCTGCTCGTGGTTTAAGGGAAAACAGTCTATAATGCAAAGCGGTTCAACACATTTTACCTTAGATACTTATTAAGAGGTGATATCGTCTCATAACAGAAACTGGCATTTAAAGCAAGGAGGTTGAATATGTTTTACAATAAAGACTCCTTGGTGGGTGTCGCATACGGAGATCGGGCGTGGCGTGGTACGACGTAAAAAACCAAGAAATCTGGAGTTTAAAACAATAATTGACACGTCACATTTTATTATTTATAACTGTCTGTTGAAAATTAGGATTAGTTTTTGAAGTAATTGGCTCGGATATGTTTATGTATATGATACGGATGTGGATGTAAAAATATAATTTCACACAAAAAATACTATAAACAAATGTAGTATTTCGGAAGCTTTATATTTGTTTGTATTTAGGATTTAAAAAATATTTTATACCCTACATGCTGCTATGAATTAGATACTTGAGCAATTTGTAGCAATTGTGAGAGAAGATAAATAAGCTGAATTTTTAGAGTTGAATATAGAATAATTTTGTTTTTCGTTCCGGTGCCTTTTTGTTGTCTCTGTACTGTGTATATAACATATTTTATCTGTGGAACATGTTTTAGGATGCCTCTGTATTTTTGTCATATATCTTTTTCTGTTACTGTATTTTTGTGATGTCAGACACATCATTTGAACATCATCATTTCAACACACATTTTGTTTCCGTAAAAATAAATAAATATATCTTAAGCATCCATAAAGTGGACCTAACATACCCTACCACAACAGGCTTTTACAGCCTACATCAATATAAAAGAAAGCTGAATTCATCGATACATAATTATGTTGTGCTTTATTTAGCTTTGTGAGAGGCATATGTTTAACCAGTGGGCGCTACTACTTTAACGATGTAACAATGACACCCCTGACCCTACATCAGCGACCCTACATCAGCGATACGACTCTGCGAAAAACAAAAAGGTATTGTTTTTTCGAAAGTTATACGAAAATTTGTAATTTTTCAAAACCCACATGAAACTAATACGAACTATCATTGCAATAGTTTTATATGTATGGACGAATTGGAAATATATTGCGTTGTGCCAAGCCGGGAATAGAACGGAGAGCCGTCGGTTTGAATTAGTGTAAAACCGTGAAAAACGCCGAGACACGACTGCCAGGCGCGCTACCGATGTACGTTAAATTTAACTTGGCTATTTTAATAATTTAACTAATAATCGCTGAACGTAAAGATAATGCGTTAAGTTTTTTTTCTATATGTGTAATTTTAAATAGATATTTTTATTGTCTGTTACGTACATGCCAGGAAAAGAAACTAGGACTACCGGAGACTGGGTTTCAATGTGTTTTTTTAATGTAACAGGAGGCAAACGAGCAGACGGGTCACTTCAACGCCAAGGTGCCTACAAAGTTGCCGGCCTTTAACGGAGAGGTATGAAGAGAAAAAAGCAAGCCTTTTTTTTCTTCTTTTCTCTCTCTTTATGTTACAATAAACATAACCAAGTAGTCATTATTTTATGTGTTTGTACACTTGTATTAACATAATAACTTCATACATATAACTTATTTTTATTGATATAACACTAAAATTCACAATTATACAAAGTTATAACATTTTCTGATCTACATTGTTCTTAAAAAAAGCGCCAATAAACTTCTGAATCTCAACTGAAAAATAAAAGCTTTCAAATCGGAATGTTCATTGCATTCCAAATTCAAAAGCAACCGCGCTGTGCTGTTATGGCCGCCATAATTGAATTTGACAGTTGACGTCCGGACGCGCTTGCGACTGAGCGTAACGGCTAACGAGAACATAGGATATGCTCTTTTATGTCTGCAAAATTAACATTATACGAACTGGGTGAGAAAATAACACAAATTCAACTAAAACTTTGGTATATAAAAAATAAATATATAGTAAGAATTACTAAGCCAAGACGCTAAAGTTTTTTGCTATCAATCATAACGGGCACAGTAAAATGCTTAATGGGGCATATGACATATGCAACAGTGTGGTCTATATTAGCACAGGGGGTACACTTTAAGGATGTAGTGGCTATTATGCGTGAACATGATCATTTGTCAAAATATCGTCCGGTATTGTGACCATGCTTTCAATATTTCAGGTTTATCGACGAACAAAGACCGTCTTAAATAATACATAACGACATCAGTTTAACAAGACATCGATTCCATGTTTTTTTGTAGACTACTGTGGCAAAATTTAAAATTATATAACGCAGCCAGTATTCCCATGCCTTTGTTCACTCAAAAATTATCCCCTAAATCAATTCATCCAGCCTATTCATCCGCAGGTGAACAGTAACTATATCTCTAAAATCGCCATAAACCATGGAGGTTTTTTATCCATATAACATCAAAATTATGTGCATATCAGGGCGCCCGCGCAACACAATTACCACCACTCAATAGAGTCATTTTTCATGTCGTCTTCACGCCACACTTCCTACCTACAATTAATAATTGACGTTTAATTTTAAACGAATCTTAAACTATATTTAATAATTCGCTCACTAATTCAAATACTCTAAGAAATTATAATTAAATCTGGTCTAAATAATCTTAATAAGCTTTTTTAATTTCGTTTCGACACTAATTGTCTACAACTCTTTGGTTTATTAATTATTAAGTATATTAGTGACATGACAAAAAGAGAAAAAAACAGCAGATGTTATTTATAAAGTCCGTTTATCTATGTTTACATATTGCGTGTGTTAGCGTTACATAAATTTTGTCTAATAGTTGAACTATTCTCTATATTAATCAACTATTTGGTACTTATATATCTCATTGCACCATTATATATTATGCTTAATTATCTATTGTCAGGATTGTAATACATATATAATGAGCAATATCAACCAAACACAGTAATCATTGTCATAACAGTTATATTTACTAAAAGTAACTGTTTAATAATAATTTTACAACAGTACAATCAAGGAATAACACATTCATCTCGTTTGCCAAGCGGCCAGAATGGCCGCTTACCACCGAAATAACAAAAGCTATCGAACATTATTCAAAAATGCTTCTAATCAATTCATTTAACCAAAAAGAGGTTCTAATGAATTTATTTCACAAAAGAGGTTTTAACAAATTCATGTATAATCATATTTAAAGATATGATTATACATCATCATATATATAACACCGTCATACTATATGTAACATCAGTATTAACCATATAGTATACCGTATAACACGTGCAAAAAACCTCTAATATTACATTTATTAATTTTTAAAGTTAACATTATTGAAAAACCGTTCGAGATTTTTTAATTAAGGACCTCCCTGTTGGCACGGTAATTATGCGAAATATGAATAATATTGTTCCGTCTCATCGCCAAGCACTCGGTGATGACATTTGGCAAATTAATGAGTTTTGTTCGCAGCGGGTCGTGCGAACGGCGTGTGCGCATCCTGATGCAGGCGCCACTACATTTTACGTAACTTTTTTTTTCGACTATAGATTTGCTAATATATTTTTCCTGGATTAGACTCGGTGCACTGTGTGTTTGCGGGTTATTCTCACTGTAACGTAAAAGTGTGCTCCTATTTCGCTACGCCCACCGATGATAGTAAAGGTTATTTATTTTTTTAAATTATTTTTATTTAGTTTTTTATTATACATTCTGACGTATTCGCTGGTACACCATGCGTAATGGTTGCAGGATTGGCGGACAGTTTCTTGTCAGTTCTTCTTGTCCGCTCTACACCCATGATTCGGGAACTAGCAGTAAATGTATAGTCATTTTTTAATATGTTTTTGTGACGATTCATAAGTGTACCATAGTTATGGGAATATTTTTTTTTTATCTGTATAAATATCATAAATCCACCTCACGGCCAGCAATTTAAAAAAATGTCAAAGGTGTGTTTATCTAGCTAGTAAAACAAATAACTCATATCTAATCAGATATTTCCTGAGGATATCTACAATTTGTGAGACAATTATTATAATTAAAAACACAACACTTGAAAGGCGGTGGCTGAAATAGATGCAATGTTTTAACGCTTCGCTTTACGACGTGCTTATCTGTGAGCGATTTTTGGTTAAGTGCGTGTCACTGTTGTCAACTATTTTTGGGATTAGGATTCCGTAGGTGAAAGTGCCGATACGGGACTGCTGTTCGACAAACTCTGAACCGCTGCAATTTCATTACATCATTGATAAAATACTGAGGTCATTTATGAATGCTATGTGCAAATCAAAACTTATTTAGTCGACTTTTGTGTCTTTGTTTTGTGGATTGCCTAGGTTAGCAAGCATTTATAATGTTTACACACTATCATCACGTGTTACAAATAGTACTTAGATAGAATAATATTTCCATAAATGATAGAGGATAGAGTTAGTTTTAATAACACTGCAAATTTAAAAAAAACAATTAATAATTTAATTCATTACTTTTGAAAGTTAGAAAAAGATAATAGAAATATTTCTTGCGTACCTACCCCTGACTTTCAGTTGATATTTAGACTCCCTTGAGGATAAGGAGGTGAGAAGTCTCTTGACGATTTGACAGTTCTAAAAAGCTTTCCAAAAGTTTTTATTATGAGTAAAAACTTTAAGAACAGAGAACGATGTTTGCGCATTTTTTTGGCTTGGACTGGAGTAACTTATGCCTTTTAAGTAATTGTGTGAAATTCTCCAATTGAGAACGATTATAGAATATAGATGTTTTATCAATTTTAATTTACAACAATATACAAGATATATATCTAGCTCAGTTTAACATTACAGTGACGATAGACGATAGCAATTATTAGCTTGAAATCACAATTGAGTCACTTTTAAAAAAAAATAGGTAAATGTGTATTTTTAATCATCTTAATAAGTTCCAGTATAATTTTGTCTTAATCCCAAGCGCCAGGGCAGTTGTAATGTCTGTTGATGCGAAGCCAGTCCTTTTCTGTGATGTAGACACGCTGACCCATTGTACCCTCGTGTTCCTGTGGGTATAACGAATATTTATAAAATAATGAAGTCTAATTCACGGTAAATAGTGATTTACCTTTAATGGGACTATAGTGGCTTCTCCATTTGAAGAGAAGGCGTACGGTCCGTAGTGCAGGCAACTGACGTAATCATATTCAATTCCCAAATTGCTTATCAGGTCCGATTCATAGATGTCAAAGTTGTGTTCGGTGCCTGCAATTATTACTCATTGTAATATTTTTTAATTGACTCAAAGTTGCGATTTATAGCTTGCACGTATGTAAACTAAAAAATACGCTGGAAATAAATAGTCGCTTATTGTTAAAGGTACTAAATTTTTTTTTTGTTGCGTCCACAGGTTGTTAGTCTGTTCCTGTTTTGTATTCAATTTACGACATTAATGCATATATATTTTCTTATTTATTGACAAAGTCAAAATCTCTTGATTCAGTAAGGTACATAGGACGATTTTGAAACGACTTAAATCTAAATGAATCTACGCCTGTTCGTACGCGACCAAGCTGAGAAGAAGCAAAAACTAGGCTTGGTTGGTTTTTATTTGTAATCTAATGCAAAAGATTCTCTAAGGTTCATTAGACAATATGATACTCTTTGGATAGAAATAGAACTGACAGATCAACTAACCGGATATGAGATTATCTGTGACAATTTTGACATAATCGTCTCTGTTATATGTTGACTGCATGTGTAAGAAGCCGAGAATGTGCATCCACTCGTGGACTATGGTGGCGTGACGGAAGCAACCGACTCCGGGTGTGTTTCTGGCCAGGTTCATGGTGTGTTCACCTCTGGGCTGCCAGTAGCCAACGTGGGCGTAGCATCCACCGGCACCACCCTAGCATATAATGAACAGATTTTGTTTATTAAAACCCGCCTTGAATTTTTCAAAATTCACTTTAAAGTCTTTAAATGAGTATTGGTTGCGATACATTAAAGGTTGCGTTACCTTAATGACATAGTACGCTTTGTCTAGGATATGTTTATTTAACTTTAACCGTTCCCTAAAACATACTTGGAGATTTAAAGGAGTGGCGGAGAGTTTGCCACCCCTAATAAGCTCTTGATTTGGTATGTAAGTGTAGAGTGAAATGTTTTTTTTAAATTCACAAGTGCCCAATAGCCGAATAAAGTTTCCATCAAGGTCATTAAATTTTAATGATCTTCTTCAATTATGTTATGATAGTTTAATAAGCAAGCAATATACAGCGACCCCTAAATAAGTTACCGTAAGTTTGACGTAGACAGTTTCTTCTGGCTGCCGTCGGCGGAATATCACGCACGTGTGGTTTTGGATGTCTTCAATTGCGTCCTCAATGGCCGCCTGTTGTTGTTCATCTAGTAAACAAACGTATATACTCTTTCATTTCACATTCTATTTGAGCTCATTTGATGCTGACGAGGATTTGTGAAGAGTTATTAAGAATATAACTCGTGATTAACTTACAATCGGTTTAATACGACGCGACGGTTCGATTTTTTAAGCCTTTTGACATGGCCGATTATTTACAAATTGATGCTGATATTGTGTGATTGGAACATATCTTTTCATGTAAATAATAAAATATCTGATTATTTGACATTTTTTTATGATCAATATTGAAAGTTCCAAGTAACCGCTACGATATACCCTATATTTCATAATAATAATATTAGATAGGAAAAGTAATCAAAATTTTAAATTAATAGTTGGTTTTGCAAGGTTTAATCAAATTCAGATAACAGAACGAAAAATTGATTTCGACGCTCAATAATTAGGTATCATTTGATTATTTAACATAAAAAATTATACTGGAACGTATATTAGCTACAACCGCAAAATCCCGCCTGTAATTATATATTATTAATTCTCCATATGCTGCACAAACTTTTTTATTACCAAATTCGTTTTCTCCATAGTCCCATACCACAGTGCCTTCCGGCCACTGTGTGTCAGGCCACGTATACGCATTACGAGATGCGTAGCGCAACAGCAACGCCTCAATCATGTAGTCATCAAGAATTATGTCGCCCTGGTACTTGCCACTGTTTTCTTCCGGATTCGCGAGCGGAGAGATTTTATTGAGGGCCAGAAGACCATCACCATCGCCTATTAAAACAAGTATCTCATTAGACCTTCCACAATTTAAAAAAAGTATCATTTCTTTCCAGACCCAATAGAGGATGTGGAAGCTACTCACGAGTTTTTGACGCTTCCAGGAATCGTCGGTATTCGTCTATCTCCTCCCTGGTTCTCACCACTGGTGGTGAAGCGATCACCACTGCCAGCACACACAAAATCACACCAGCCCGCAACATTGTGCTGTTATCATTTAATTAACATTGTAGGTATCATTACACCTACATATCAATGAATTATTATCGTGGATAATAATTAAGATAAAAACAATCAGTATTGGTTTTTCTAATTAGGGTTAGGAATGATGGCCTACCCACTGCTATCTCGGAAGTTTTCAAACTTGGAAAAGCTATACACAAATCGGTTCTTTTAAATATACAAAAAAGCATAAGACAAGCTTTAATTACCTATTAATATTAGGTCCATACATATGAAATTGGCGTTTTGTATTACCATACAAAAAAGTCGAATATTCTTTAATATATTTAATTAAACAAAGTATGAACCATTGTTTTCTATGCACCTTTGCCATCTCATACTCATACTTTACTAAAAAAACCAGCTGGACAGGAATCAATCAAATCTTTGAAGGCGATTAGGACTGCCCCGTCGGAGTTAAATTTTTTCCTTGGAAAAAGTTATCCAAAATCTAGCGTTGTCGTGAAGCAGCAGTGGCGCGTTGACCAGCCAGTTGTTTAGCCGCTAGCTTTTCCATAATGGTTTGCAATTGCTGACAATAGACATCAGCCGTAATAGTCTCCAGATTTGAGAAAACTGTAATGAACAATACCGGCACTAGTCCACCAAACGCTTACTTCGCTTGGGGCAGGATTTGGCTGGCTGCAGGTCGAAATTTCCAGAACGAAAACGTTGGAACCAAAAACGAACTGTGTTTTCTTTTGCAACATGATTGCCATACACCCTTCGAGTCGTTTCCGCAGCCCTAGTGCCAGTGCTCGTAAATAATCCGATATTTTAAGTTTTCCATGTTGTACTGAGTGACGCAAACAGAAAAAACAACTGAATAACGGTCATCGAAACACAAATACATGAGTGAATAGCTGTTCAAATTTGAATTTTGATTAAATTAAAAAATTCTTTAAAATTTATCTAATAAAATGTTTTTCGGATAACATTTTTTGGATTAAGTTATTGTAATCGTTAGATTTAACCTGTTTCCAATATAATATGCTAATCTTTTAAATATGTCTATCATAGTTATTAATCTTCATTTGTCTTGATTTAAGTAAAGTACTAATTGAGTACACTACTACAATCAGCCAGCCAATAAATCAATCAAACAAATCTAATTCTAGATAATAATAAAACGGTTAAAAATGTAATCACGATAAAAACAATCGATATAATCCTGTAATTATGGGTCGAGGATTTCTGCAACTGAACAGAAATTATTGCCTGATAGTTTTTAAAATACGGTTAATATCTTTACCGCTAACACCAGCTATAAAGATTCCCTGTGGATGTCGGTGTTTCCTCTAGAGGATTTTACAACCAATTTGTTGGTATCGCTACTAGTACTTGTGCGTAAATCGTTGGCATTAGAGAGAAATAATAGTCACAAAACCTTTGCCAATTGTCCATTCACCGGCCAACCAACTCCGATCACAAATCAACCCAGGTTGGCAAAGATATAGCACGATCAGATGTTCCAAGAGATTTAGCTCGGAGCTTCGACTGTCCTCTGCACTGTCCCAAAACACTAGTGCCGACCCAATCGTCCAATGTGAACGTCTTGCCCCTCTCAATCCTGCCCTCACACCACGCTAACCATCCCCATGTCGGTACTTGAAGTTCCCAGACGTGGAAAATCAAATCAACTGTCGGTCGGTATAGATCCTCTAGTGAAGGATAGATAGCGTCGATGCCAATTGCAATCAATTAATCGGCACATATTATATTTTATATGAAACTAGCTAACCTGGCAATCGTTGTTTTGCCATATAAATTATTTCTATGTAATTTATAGTGTACAAAAATTAATTGATCTGTTATCGACCGGGGCTGAAAAATCATTAAATTACTTACAAATAGGGGTAGGTAATAGAAGTGTAATAAAATAGGGTTGTATGTATGAATTAAAATAACAAAATGGATATTCATTTTTTTAAAAATGAATATCCATCTGTCTTTAGAGCAGTTGTCGAGTTTCTTTTTTGGTTCTTCTCGTTGAATGGCAGTTATTCACCGAGAAAAACCAAAAAGTGTCTTTATAAAGATCTATTTGAACATAGATATTTTGAGTTTGAGTTGGATACTCCACGTGTACCGTAGACCATAGAGAATTGATTATGCTGTTGCAACAGTAGCTGTGTGTGTGCTCTACCAGTCTAATGGCTATAAGTGTCTAGTATTGTCAATTGGCTATCAACTATCATTTAAAAATTTCGAAAATTTTATTAATTTTTAGTTTTATAATCTAAACTGAGATCATAAAGTTGAATATCTTATTCAATTGTCACGTAAGTTTAAAAAATATCTTGGGTTTTGTGATTAATTTAATCAAATTCTTTTTTTCAATAGTTTACAAAGTTATTAACGGGAGCTCGTGAGCGCCTTTCCGGCCTCTGAGGTCTCCTCATTACAAATGTTATAAGAAGGTTTTAACAGAGCCTAGCCTAAATGATAAGGCCATGTCGTCTTATGTGCGTAATTCCAAGAGGAGCTTTCGCATCGTCGTATTTCATAAAGTGTTTGACTAACAACTAGATGAACATTTTGGAAATATCTTTTATTTGATCAACCGCATTACATAAAAGCCTTTAGTTTTAGTTTTTCATTTTGCTTCCTCGGCGTCGACATCCTGTGTTGGTGGAGCCATCAGGTGCTTTGTCCTCTCGACTTCGTCTTTCATGTGCTCTACGTACTTTGCGTTCCAGGCTCCGGGACAGTTGTAGTGTCTGGACAGCCTCACCCAATCCCAATGAGTAACAAAGTTTTGTTGGCCCATTACGCCCTCGTGTGCCTGGAAACATTGTGATGATACCAATAATCTATTAACATCCTCTGCCACGAACAAATATTTTATAGTATTTTTACTAAAACAACAACGAGGGATTAGACCAAGGATTACCAACATATCAACGGAATTCTAGACGTTTACAATAAATGGAGAACGAATATGAATAATTATGATCGGTAAATTGTGCATTCCTTGTCTGTCAGAGGATGATGTTAATAATATATATACCCTTGTGGCAGTCATAGTTGCATGACCGTTGATGCTGAAGGCGTGAGAGCTGTAATGCATACTGCTCATATGCTCGTATGGGAGACCCAGGTTGGACACCAGGTTCTGGTCGTACCTCTCGAAGTTATGTTCCATACCTACACAACAATTTGTATATCAGTCGATAATTTTTATTTCCACTGTTGCTTGTGGCCAAAAAGCTTACCTCGCTGCATGTTCTGCCAATGTATTGCTACGTAATTATATCTGTCGTAGGTGGATTGCATGTGGAAGAAGCCCAAGGTGTGAAGGAACTCGTGAATAATGACGACGATATGGAGACATCCACTTCCAGGGTTAGCAGGTGCTAAGTTCAAAGTGTGTACGCCTCTGTCGTGCCACCAACCGACGCTGGCGTAGCACCCGTTGTTTTGGCCCTGCAGGGGTTTACGGTATTTAATATACCTTTATCAGTTTATCAACAAAACGCTCCTTGTATAGCCTACCGTAATAAGAACGTAATTCCTGTCATTTGCATTCCTAAGACGGAATCTAACGCAGCCAGAGTAGTGCTCGATGTGTTGGATAGCCCAGACAATGTAGTCTCTTTGTGCTTGGTCTAAATAAAAAGGACACAAATTAAGTTTTCAAACAATTCATTAGTTTGTCTTTCAATAATATTTTGTTTGGTTAAGATACTGAAGCGATATGCTAGGTGGGTGCAAAAGGGACATCATAGAACAGCAATTACATACTAAAGTGTCCCGGAGCAAAGTCATAGACTAAAGTGTTTTGTGGCCATTTGGTGTTGGGGTAGATGTAGGCAGCTCTGCCCTGTGCGAAGGAGTTGACCAGCTCATCGATCTGCCAGTCATCCAGCAAGATGTCTCCCTCGAATTTTCCACTCTTCTCCCAAATGTTACCGAATGGATTCAATGCGCTGGATGTTGCCCGGTAAGCATTTCCTGTAAGTAATCATGTAATTAAAACAAAAAAAATCATTGTGTTTAATGAGAAGCAACTTATTATTAATCGGATAAGATAATTTTTAAATAGGCTTTCATACTTTCATTCTTATATGTATCCTATATTCCACTTATATGCATATAAGTAGAATCACGGAACCACGGAATATTTAAACTCTCAGAATAACGAAAATGGCGAATGAATTTCATCGAATGTTCTCACCATGTTTTGTCTTCTGAAGGAACTGCCTGTATTCCTCCACTTCTTCCTTGGTCCTTACGGGAGAGGGCCCGCAAACGACTGCCCCCACCAGCAAACAGAGTACAGCTAGACGAAGCATGACAATTCAAATTACGCAAATGAAGTGCTTGGCACAACTTTATAGTTTGCTGATTGCAATCTCAGAAGATAACCCTCAAATTATCACCTAATTATGTGATAGAGAACATTCAGCGGCCTCATCAGTATTATCATCAAGTACGTGACGGTGTTGAGTGGCGGTACTACCATACAAGCCCAAAAGCCCGGCTTGCCCTGCTAAGCTCTTAAAGCTTAAATTTATAAATATTCGCGCGCATTTAATATTCATCGCCAAGTTCTCCTTTTGTCGTAATCTTTTTTTACACTTGATGGCTAACAAGTCCATAACAACGGGGTTTGCCTTTTGCATTCCTCATAGAAAAAGGAGAAAATTCGAAAATTATTGTTATTCGTGCAATAGAAAGTTGCAACCGGGCTTTTGGTGTGAAGTCAGTGAGTAATTGTAACTATGTTCACGTGTATTAAAATGGCCGCGCGTTATTGATATTCGTCTTGCATTAATCACTTATTGTTTTATAATATAATAACTAGTTCTAAAGTGGTGGAATGTGTTTCATGTGAAAGATTCCGGTGTGTGGAGATCTTAAATGGACAAGGAGAGGTAAAATCATTAACTTTTGAAGAAAAAATCGCCCAAGCCAACTCCTCCATTTTACTGTTTTTACATTTTTACATTTAACTGTTTTCACGAATGAATAAGAGGTAGAATATAACTGTAAAGCTCTGTTTCGGCGCTCCCGCCTTCACCACGTCTGATGTCTTTTTCCACACATTTTGTTCGCATGTATGTATTATGAAAGTAAAATTAAGTACAAATAAAACAATGGAGGCACGACAAATGGCAAAATAAATCCTACTAAAAGTACTTAGAATGTGTGATTTAGATGTATCTATAAAATTCTATTGATTCTTAAAGCTCTTTGATTAAAATATAAATAGGCTTAACTGTTATTAATCGGGGCTTAAAATAGTCGCACGTCGGTGTCTTTAAGTAGCGAAACTATAAGATATCGTTTACAAAACACACAAGTGTAGTTTTTTATGTCATCCCTGAGGAGCAATTCGACCTTTGGGACACACGTGATGATTGCAAAGGTGACCATGTGCTCATAAATTGTGGGTTTTTCATCGGTAATAAGACAGTTTACTGTGCGAAACGTGTTGTTAATCTATATTTATGTTTATAAAAATAAATAAAAAATATGAAGCGGCCTTAGGTCATTAAATATACAGATAATACTGAAGTAATTATTGTAAAATTTTCATTATTAAAATATGCCTTTTAATTGACATATTGCAAATAATAAATATATCTGCGTCATAGCACCAGGTACCCACCACGATCCAATATGTGTTCGTACGTTAAAAAGTATGTATATTTAACGACTCAGGTGTCCATGCAAAAGTGTCGAATAGGTCACGGCTTTGATCCCCGGTACGGTTAACATATTTAATGGCTTGGGTGTGGGTGTTATAATATGTATTTATCAGTTAAGTTAGATTATTTCTTAATTGTGAGGCTATTTTGTGAGCCACCTGCTCGTTTACCTCTTCTGTAAAAACAGTATCAAATATTTAAAAGCAATATCCCGAAATATGCAAACAGATATGCACCACCTCTTTGATCTCGACATATCGCGGCCGCCATAAATAATGACAGGACAAATTTCGACTGAAATTACTGAACTAAATACGACGAATGCGATCAGATTTATTGCCTTAGTACGAATTGGTGGAGATTCATGCTATTCTCGACAAAGGGTTAATAATAGTTGGCGATAAATTACCCATTTGCAATATATACAACATGGAGAGTATATGATCAGCTATCTTAATTAGTTAGAAATTTTCAAATTATTTCCCGATACATCGATAAGATATTATTGCAGTTCAAAATGCGTAAATATTATTCCTATGAAGATGTGATGACATGTGAGTGACACCTCACGGTCTACTGACATATAAGCAAGCTGCGTATGCGAAACTGATACTAAGCGTGCGTGGGGTGGTCGAACACTTCTCAGAATCATTTCGTGTATTATATTTCACATTCGGTCTAATTCGAAATTACTTAGCTGATTATGTAATTGATTTAATAAATCAAAATTATCTTACTACTAACAAAGGATAAAAATATACTCTTAGGTATACTGAAGGTTTTAAATATAGAAAGGATTCATTTAACTTCTACTTAACCGATATCTACTTTGCCGACCTGGGAAGGTATGGCAAGATCGTTAGATCAGAGAAAATCGGATGATCACTCTTTTTATAGATTTTAGTTAAGCTGTGATTGCAGCTTGACAATTACGCAAATCGATTAACTTACTAATTAGTATAAAGTTATACAGATAATAAAATGATATTTTCGTTAATTTATCATAATCTAAGCTTGTTGATTGATGATTTTGTGTTTGTTTTGTTTTGTTTTGACGATAACTAAAAGGACATCAAGATTATAATATTTTAATAACAAAAAAATTACCTCAAACAATTTTTTTGTGCGGTTTTTAACTTTACTCAACGATTTTTTTATTTCCGCCGAACAGATGACACTCATCCCCTTTGACACACAATTCACTTAGTAGCTCAGAGATAAGCACATCACATAACGAACAGCAACCTCCTTTCAAGTGTGTATTTGTCTATTAGTTCTAAATCAGAAATTTCAGGAAACATCTGATTAGAGTTTTTGGTAATTCGATTGACAGCTCACAGGAATTTCGTCAAATGTCGGGATAAATTCACAGTGGCCGTGCGTTCAGCTGTTAACGATGAATATAAGAAAAAGTTATTAAAAAGTCAAACTATTCTTGAAAAAATTGTCTTTATTATTGTATTTTATAAAAATATTTCCGTAGCTCTAGCAAAATAAAGAATATCAATATAATACTTCTAGAATATAACAAATGTAATTACAAAATATTGGACGCTATACCAAACTCACATTCCCTCTAATTTTTAATATAAAAATTATACGGACTCTGTCACACGTTCGCCATCACCTTTCACACCATCAGCAAAACACGGCAACTTACAATATCAGTTCAACGTTACAATCGAAACTAGAATAGAGGAAACCGGCGAAACGTTCCGAACGAAGGCATGTTCTTTTTAATGGCGTCACGTGACACAATGCAGGTCACCAACTGACGCCAGCGACACCTGTTGGCCTTAATGCGGAAACAATCTCAAATAACATCGACGTGGCACATTGATTTAAAACTTAACCTAAATGAGCTCGTTTATACATAAAAAAAGTACGTGCGCCTACAGCTTATCATTAAATAATTTCGGATCCGCCTCGAATTTATCAAAACAATTAGAACTACCGCGACCGACACTGCGCGAGTCGCTTTAATTTAAAAAAAATATACATTAAAATACGTATGCCAAGGGCACAGTGTCGGTTTAGGCAAATCATCACTTTAAGCCAAAAAAATTTAAAAATATTTCTACATTCTGTCAGAAGAGTCTCTCTTATTGCATTGACATATACTATGATATTACGACGATATAAAAATATATATAAAATTTAAGGGGGTCAAGCAACATATAATCTACATTATTGCTATATTAGGCGTAAAAGCAAAAATATATATATACAATGTATTGCATCAATACGCTTCGCTTATTTAAATTGGCAGTGTGGACTGGTTTAATTTTCACATACTATATCTAGATTGCATCTACACAATGTTGATATATTAATAGACTAATCGGCTCATTCATAATCTGCGTTGTTATAACCGAAATAAATATCTATTGCACGGATAAATAATAGAAATATTTGCGCTCACTAAAAATAATTAACTATCTATCTGTCGGAATATTAATGGAATCATCGTTGCACGGGACAATGTAAATATAACTATATTACAAATAATACAACAAAACAATTAAGGTTTCACCTTCGATACTTACCGCTAACCTCCCGTCGTGACGCTTTTTGGCGCCATTCACAGATTATAGAACCGAGTGCTGTCATTGCACACAAAGAGGTCTCATTGCCACATTCATTCATCGAGTGTTTTCATATTGCGATGCGCCTCTCTTTACACGAGAGAGCTAAACAATGGCAAGATTGTACAAAGCGATGAGCCAAACTTAAGATTATATATTAATTTATTAAAGTTTCCCACCGAGTTAACTGAAAACTCTATTGTCTATCGTCTAACATCCCTGTACAAGCAACACGAGTTTACCGATAGCAATAACGATATAAATTATTTAATTACAAAATATATTACACATATTGCTCTTACTAGGGCTGCAACAATCTTTGAATTGCCATAAACAACACAGAACGGCCGAAGCTCACGAGACAGTTGACCCCGCTCGCCTTAATACTATAGCGTTTGGCAGTGTAGAGTCGAGTGGTACAGGTTAAAAAGGGTTACCACAGAGTAACCGAGTATTAGGACAGCACAGATTAAAAATAAATGCAATAGGTAATGTGGATATAAATATTGAAGATAGATTCGTTGAATGGCCCCATCCGATTGCAAGCGAAACTTATTCTTAGTTGAGCAAACTTTGTAGGAATAAGTCTTCTCGGTGCTCCCGCAGAATAGATCCCCAGTCAGTGGTCACCCCTGAGCAGCTCCATGAGCAGGTTAAAACTTGGGGCTTCGCCGTCTTTCTTGTTTGTCGGATTCAGCATCTCCTTACCGACTTGCATGAAAAACTGGAGAAAATATTAATTATAAATTATTATCGATATGATCCGAGTTTTATCGAAAGATGGCGTATCTTTAGCAATGCGTCAAAAAGATTAGAATAAATCTAATTAAGCAATGCATCAAATGTTGTGTAAACATGGTGAAGATTGAAAGTGTCGATAATGGTTGATAACGATTGCAACCCAAATACATAAGGCTAAGCGAGCACAAGTGACCTGGCAGGTCCTCTGCAGCTCAGGTATGCGCAGCAGCAGCTCGCCGAACTTGGCGGGCGTGTCGGGCGAGTGGGCGGCCGTGTAGGCCTGCAGCGCCGCCAGCGCCTTCTCCTGCGACGCGCGCACGCACTCCGCCTCGCGCAGCTCCGGCGCATCTGCAAGCAGTCGGCGGTCACGAGGGGCCCGAGGGGCGCGCGGACGGAGCCCCGCGCGTGCCTTACCCGAGGTGAGCAGCACGATCACCTTCAGCGCCACGTACTCGTACCGGTCCACCCGGAGGCGCCGCAAGTGGTCCGTGAAGCTCAGCATTCGCTCTATGCATGGCGTCAGGCCGTATCTGCAACATAGGAGTGGGTCATCTTCTCTTCCGCATCTTCCAAAGCCTTAAGGTGAGTGGCTAGAGGTTCACTGACTTGGCGCTCTGCTGCAACGTGATTCCCCTGCCGCCCCCCACCCGCACTTCGCCGGGCGTGCCGACGCCGCGGTAGCAGCACGACAGCACCAGCAGCTCGCACCAGCTGTTGATGAGCAGGCAGATCTGGTCGTCGATCGAGATGTTCTTGAAGAGCGGCAGGCTCTTGCACCACTTGACGATCTTGTACAGCCTGTGGTCGGCGATGTTGCACAGGTCCGCGAGGAAATCGGCGCTGGAGTTCTGCGCCGTGATGCCGCTCGCGGCCAGCAGCGGGTTCGTAGAGGGGCTGCCCGAGGACTTGCCGAGGCGGTTCAGCTCCGACTCGTTGTATTGCCACAGGTGCTCCACGTCCATTATTTCCTGAGGAAACGTCACATTTCACATCAATTCCGAAGGAGAAGTCGAACCCTGGAAGGCTCAAATTGGGCTCTTCACCGATTCTATGTGGCAGATAAATGAGCAAAAGCGCCTCACTTGCAATAATGGCGGAATGTCGGGCGTGAGTCTGCTGGATTCGCCTCGGCCGCTGTAGGAGGCCGGCCCGTTCACCTGGAAGGCGAAACGTGTTGGGAATTCAATCACACAAGACATGTGTCGGTTGAAACTTGGATTATGTCATCTGTCAAAACTTGACGAAATTTGACATTTGACGTTAAGTACGTCTACGAGGAAGGAAAACTCACCGAACTAAGGCTGGAAGCGTGGCGCATTGTGGTCGGCGCGTGCGCAGAGAGCAAGGAGCCCGTGGACGAAGCGCCGGACAAGGAGTACGAGCACTGGTACGTGGAGCGGCCGCCGCGGGTGCGGTCTTCGCGGATGGCTGAACGCAGTGCAACAAGTTAGCATTCACTCGGACGTCTAATACGAACTCAGCAAGGACTAAAGAGCCTCCAACCTTCCAGCTTCATGCCGCAGGCCAGGCACTTGTCGAAGCGGCAGGCCGGGCACTTCTTGCGCGTGGCCACGGTGACCGGGCAGCTGCCCCCCCGCAGGCACATGTAGTTCTTCCGGTTCTGCACCGTGCGCTTGAAGAAGCCCTTGCACGACTCGCACGAGAATATCCCGTAGTGGAAGCCGCTGATCTTGTCCCCGCAGATGGGGCACGGGCTGGATTGGATGCTCATTAGTTCAGTTCACTGTCGGATGCGATCGCCCATTCCCAAAGAGCTTAAACCCACCTGTTTATGAGCTGCTGCCGACTGATGCCCTGGTGGTGGTGGAGCCTGTCGTCGGCCTGCTCCGAGTCGTCGTCGTGCGCCGGCGACGCCGGGTACACGGCCGTCTCCCGATACAGCACGTGGGGGTGGCGGCTCTGGAAGTACACGTCAAAGGTCAAAGCCGAGGTCAAAAGAAGGCGATGACCACTCTCAGGTTGCAGAACGGACCTGGACCGGCGAGTGCGTGGGCGAGAACTCGGAGCTGTGGGAGTAGCAGGAGGAGTGCGAGGCGTCGCTGTTGTTCCGCGAGAGGGACGGCGTGTACAGGCGCGAAGGCCTGGGGCTGGCGGAGGGACTGCTGTACACGCTGCGGAACAGAATTCACACTATAGGCCATCACTCAGCCCATGCGGTGTTTGAAAGGGCGCGCGGTACCTGTGCGTGTACATGGAGTGCACTGCCGAATCGGTGCTGGCGCTGGACTGGACCCGCGGCAGCCGCCCCATGAGCGGAGAGCCGTGGGCCAGCAGCCTCTCCATGCCGAGCGACTCGCATTTCAACTCTGGAATAGAGATTCATTCACAGCTTTATCCTCACTTTTATGACAAATGATCGACTATGGCCTCGGCCTACCAGACAGCTGGGTCTCCTTCTTGATGGTCAAATTCTGAACTTCGGTCATGGCATTCTGCATGGGCACTTGGTCATAGTGGTCGGACAGAGCCAGCGATTTGGCGCTGCTCGTGGGCGATGGAGGCCGACGGGCGAGCGACAGGCTGTTGTCTGTCAGCACTGATATCTGGAACGAACAGGCGCTGGGTTACAATGTGATTTAGCAAACCTTAGATTCAGTTCAAGTAGAAGGTTCTTAATGAACCGGTTCTTTGAACCAGTCTGATCCTGTGAGACTCACTCTGTTCATACTAAGACTTCGCTGGTGAGGCTGTAAGGGCGCATACTTCAAGTCCAAAACCCTGTCATCGTCCAGGCTCTGGTACGGCTCGGTCTTCACGTTTTCAGACTTAATCGTCACGTTGCGGAGCGTGTCGATCGAGTCCCGGGACGACTGCAGATCGATCGAGTTACTGTTCTCATCTGAAATCGATAATACTATTATAAAAGTAACTCAGTCTGTATGTACGTATCACGCTGTACGCGTGAATGAATCGCTTTAAATAAGGAGAAAAGGAATATATTTTCTCAGAATGGTCTATTTTGGATATAAATTAGTAAAAAAACAATACCGTTATTCACGCTTGTGTCTATGACCATTTCGTGGTCGGAGAGCTCCCCCTCCCAGGACATTGGCCGCTCCTGTTCCTCCCCACCCGCGGTCGGCCGCTTCTTTTTATTTCTCATGTTCACCTGAATATTTTAATTGCATTATACCGAATTGCAAGGTGATGTGTCTACATGATGGTAGAAGACGCGTTACCTCATACTGATGTTGGTTGAAGTCAATTTTGGAGATCTCGGCGTCTGTTGAGTCTTCGTCGTGAGGCACAGACGAGACGCTGATGCGAACACCGCTCGAACTGTACGAAAACTGGCCTGGAATGTTAATTTCTCATCAGTTAACGTAAATGCGTATAATGAAACGTAAAATATGTAACAAAAAACAGAATCTAATTATACTCATGAATTATCGAACATTGGTTAATTATAACCTACCAACAAAAATATTAAAAAAATAAATTATGTAGTCCTTACACTACAACCGTGCTGTAAAAAATACGTTGGCGGCACTAAATGTAGAGTCAAAGAAATTTCTAACTTTTTGTTTTTTTTTTTGTGACGATTCAAAAGTCTTGCACTTAGGTATAAACCTATGTGAAAAAAGATATTTTTGATTTGATTTATCCTAAATTATATTGATAATTGAAATTATAGGTATATAACATGATTATAATTAATACACTGAATTCAATTTAAAAATCATCTTAAACGTCCAATATTGCATGAACTTTTGCGTATTGCAATTTTTTAAATGTTAATGAATAAAAGCTTTCTCCGGTTACTATCTTTCGTCCTTCAAAATATAAGTTCACTCACCGCTGGTCGTGTCTGGGCCCGGCATACTGATAGTGGTCACAGAAATATGTCCGCCTTCCACTTTCACTGCTTCTCCTTCACTGGTCATCGCGTTCATTGTTTTAACATTACAAATTTTTACACAACACTAAATCACGTCATTAAAGTCCATAAATATATAGAAAAATATTTAATTGATCATCTCCCGTTAGGTGTAAAGGCATCGTTCAGTCTTGTTGTGGCTCGCTGATGAACAGTACATTTCCATGCGAGAAAAGTCGTTATGTGTGAGACTGGCGAAATCGTCATTTTGTAATCTGCAACGAAATAATAATTTTAAACTAGGGTTTTAAAAGTTGCGAGACTAGTGTGTGATTTAAAAAGAAAGGTCAAAAATATAAAACCTCATTTCGCAACAATCCAATTTCAAATTAAATACGACAGTGAATAGGATAATAAAAAAAAACAAAAAACACCGCGTGGATACAAATTCAAAATTGGAATAAAGCTGTTCGAAAACGGTGTTTGTGTACACACACGACACGCGTAGCGTTCGCGTCGCGCGGCCTTGCCGGCGTACCCAGTGTTGTGCGATAACGCTCACAATTATCGATAGACGCACGACCTCCGTGTCATTGGCATGTTAACTTGGCGCAACGCTGTCAAGAATTGAAATATTATATACTATCTGCGGGTTCATTAATTCACGCTACCCTAAATTACGGCACAGTGTCAAGTCGTTTTCGTAAGAGTTTATGGAAAACATAATCAGTACACACAACGATATAATATTAAATATTAGAATGTAAATTAAGGTTGCAAGGCACTTCTTCGCATATACTAGCAAAAATTGGTGAGGAATTTTCAAGTCACACTTCAATTATCAATGGATAATGGATAAGATAAAGTTATCGACACCGAACAATCCCTAGTGGAGTGGGGGGGAACGGCCTTCACGAAGCCGGTTAGCGGTCGGTCACTTCGCCTTTCGTAGACTGCTCCGCCGCTCCCAATAAAACCAACCAACGATTTGTATATTCAACAAAAATACATACATAGTTGACGTCGACGACTATTCGTCCGCAAGAAATCTGGTAAACCATTTTAAACCAGCTTCAAACCTTTACAATATATAACAAAAAGTCTTTAATTTTCCTTTATATTATCAGTAAATTTACTTGTCAAAAGCCGCGGCGACGCTCTATTCGATTTAAAACTGACCATATTTTTCAATACATAAGTCACTTACGGCATGCAAGTAATGTCTCGAGGATCAATTATGCGTTGCCATGGCAACCGGGTACAGTCAATTACACAATGCACCGCGCACTGCACGAGCCATTAGGAAATCTCTACACTTACGCGATCTCATTGCTTCACACAGACGCTATCAAGTTTCAAAACTCATAAAATTAAATTTATTTATGATAAAAATTGTTTTCCTCATTCGGCGCTGGCTCGAAAACTGCCTTCTGTCGCGTCGTTTGAGACAATCACATTTGAAAATGGTGTTCACTTCACAACGCATACACGTCCACATGGCGTCATGTGGCCTAGGCAAGGCCGAACGGTCTTGCTGATACGTTCTTTGTTTGATAAAAAAGAGTTTTATTCGTATTAAAGTATTAATAATCGAAATTACGAATAAACATTTATAAAATCAACAAAATCTATGGTCAGACACACCTACACTCATTCCACAGACTGCCATAATACGAAAACATGTCTACGCGAATACGTAATTACATAATAAATGCATTTTAGTCGCTTTTTCATTGACCTTACCACCTAATTAATTTAATACAACTGTTACTGAAAGACGAGCCGACGACCGATTATTATCTTGAGGTCGCAGCCTTATCTGTGACGTGTATATCGTACCATGCATTACACATTGCGATTACTAAGAATACAGGTGAAAACGATAAATTCACTAAAGCCAGGCATAAAGATGCGCACTAGAACAGCTTGATAGATCTTGTCTTTGCTTCAAGCGAGTTCACAATGAAAACTTTTTGTGTCATCCCTAGTTGACAGAAATTCAAAATGAGCCTCTCGTTGATAGTAACACCAATTATTACAATGAACTTGAGCTTCAGACGTGCCACAACAGAGATATTTCGATTAACTAGTAAAATAACCACACACATAAGATCATTGACTCGGGATCGTCACAGCTCCATGTCAATAGCATTTAGAAAACTTCCCGTGTCCTTGACCGTGATTAGAGGTCGTTCTAGTACATCGCACCCTCACCCACGCAGACCGAATTAGAAGAGTTGAATGGTCGATTACTGTATTAACAATTAACTTGTAAGCCCATAAGTATTCATTAAGTTTCAATCTATATTCGTACGAAATCATTAGCAATAACTATTTCACTATTGATATTTTGTCTTTTTGTCTGTGGATTTCAATCGTTGAGGTGTCAAATATTCGCGCCCTATATCACATATAGGTTTTGGGGCTCCATTGTCTCCAATCTGATTCGTGAGATTAATTAGTAAGATCCAATATTCTGGCCCGTCTTTTATACACAAGAGGATTAAATTTCTAAAATATAAACATTGAACTCATTTTGTCACCTGAAAGTGAATCCACCCCAAGAAGCCAGACAGCAGCTGTTCAAACTATATTGGCAAACAAATATGTAAGCGTAGACCATTTACTCTGTGACATTTGTTTAGCGGAGGTCATAAGTAACTGTGCGATGCGTGTTAAGGCTTTATTGTGAAGGACAAACAAGGCTCGGTTAGAATCTTAGTGTCGCACAAGGCAGGTATTAGACTTATGTGTGTAGATGCTATTACAAAAGCTTACAGGCTTAGCAAAGTCAACCCGGTTTACCGGGAATCCAAACACACATCTTAAAACCTTTTTTTGCTCTGAATTGATATTATATGCCTGCAATTACACTTTAATTGGCTATAAGCTTTAAAAAGTACAACCAGATGTCGTAAGCCCCGTCACTAGGTGCACCTAGACCGGTAACTTTGAATTAAATATTTTTTATGAATTTCAGTAGAGAATGGCAGCTCAAGGTGATAGAACGGATTTTCCACGGATAGTGAACGTGTAGCACACTATTAATGTGTGAACTGAATATGTGGCAAATTATAACATTATTCAAAAAAGGTTTATTACAATAAAAATGGATTAGTAAAGCTGACTAACTAACTTTAGCATATAGTCTCTTTTTCAAATGCACTACAGGGTCTAAGGTCTACATCACGTCGTGTCCAGGGTTCCAAAGGGACATAAAGATACTAACCACTAGGCCATAAGTCGTAGATTAATATAATTGTTAATATCGAAAACTAATACAGCCAAGTAAATGTTGTATACCTTGGCTTGGTCGCAATAAATGTTATTACTTCGTCATTACACAACGCACGATTGGCCTCCCGAAATCGATTTGTATATTCGATTGTATGTTTGTTGAGCTGATGCCGGTCTTCTGTAGTACTAAACACGTGTAAAGCAGCTTCATTTGGTCTAAACAGGGATGGTGAACCTCTTCCTTAAATTGATGGCGTTGTGTGATATTCTGTCAACCGCGAGATTTCAAATTGAATTTAACAAAATAGGTTAACCGTTGGTATTCGATTGTATCCGTTTCAAGATATCTGTGTTTAATTAAATATTTGTCGTTGTCAATGAATCACTTGTAGCCTTGAACGCAAAAAGCGGCGAAAGGAAATTCTTAAGCTATTCACCATCTCCATTTCGGTTTTATACGTATTAATGACTTCGTCTGGGCATAAAATCCAAAGCCAACAATAGATTATACAGATGCTTAGTGATCGCAGACATATTTAGACTGAGAATTGGTAATATATTATTATAAAATGAAGGGCCCTAAATATGACAAAATGCAAGCTTCGCGAAGCCGGGCTCGCCTTGAAGTGTCAACGTGGTGTGGAATGCGGTTGAATCGACCCATTTACTGAATCCCCACCACTGAGCTTTCTTGTACCAGTTTTACATTAGTTTCCGTGTTTCAAAACGTATTGTTTTCCTAATGATCCCACTCGCAATACTCCAATTTCGTCCCACAACGTATTTCCTTTATTGCTAGTATATATAACGATATTATTCGATTCTTTTTTAATTTTTGAGTGAGAAATACGCATACTCGACACGTTATTTTATAGAAGCGGGGGCAAAAGATAAACACACCAAAAAGGTGAAGTCGCCGCTAATAGACAATCACGTGGTTGTAAGCTCGAGAGTGCGTTGCCGGCCTTTCCTGAAAGGACTCCAAGTCGTATGGGTTCGGAAATACTGCGACGGTCAGCTGTTTATTAATATTGTAGATAATTGTTTCCCATTAAATCTTTAAACTGTTATCAGCTTAAGCGAAGTTGTGTGTTAGCTATTGAGGCAATTGAAAAAGCTAACCTGATTTTTTAAGCTTAGAGGTGACTCACAACGAGTGAAACGCTTCAGTACTGCAACTGCTTTTTTCCATTGACAATACAACTACAAAGAAAAGTGTTACATTGAAGCAACATTAATTTCTCGATACATGACCTTTATGTGCTTACAAACAAAACATTTTGTTATGAGTCATCCAGAGGAATTGTAAATACATTCGAAGCCAGACAGGATCGATTGGAATTTGATGATCTGTATTAAACTATACATTAATAATTAGTTTATGTCCATTTAAACCGTGCCTAAGTTTCTAATGATAAAACAGTTCAAGTCTCGTGTATTGAATTCGTTGGCAACCCTAGCCATGACGGGCAAAGTTATTCGCTGATATTTGAGTCTTAGCGTGAGTTTATCTTATCACGGATAGTGTGCATACATTGTCAGGCATTGCATAAAACTATATACAATACTCAAGATGCGAGGTCAACGCTCAATTTAAATAAACAACCAACTACCTGACTCTAGTGTGAATGAGTTTATCTTGTCTAGTTTCGTAAATTACTCGTTTCACCCCAAATCTTGTCATCGCAGCCTTTTGCCACCGAGACCAGTTTCTGAGTCACACTTAATAGCTTCGCAGAAGTCAATTTCGAACGAACGCAACCGTTGATAAATATCTTGTACTTTCCTCCGCTTACAAATGGTAACTGTATGTATTTATTACAAGACAAATCGAGCGATTTAATACTTACACACTACGACTCTTCCATCGTGTGGTATTAATACAAAGCCTACAATAGATATTGTCACGTTTCTTAAACTCAAACTCAAAATATCTTTATTCAAGTAGGCCTTTATAAAGACACTTTTGAATCGTCAATTTTTACACTACCACCGGTTCGGAAGGCTACCTACCGAGAAGATCCGGCAAGAAACTCGATAGCTGCTCGATAGCTCTTATAAAATAAACAATTAATACAAAATTGTGCTACTGACAATTAAAATAACAAAGCATTGAAAGGCTACTCAAGAATTGAACTGTCCCGATGCTGAGCCAATTGCCGACACATTAAAGGGATCTTTGTCCTCTTAGTTCTCATTAACCCATATAAAATAATGATTAGCGCGCCATTTACATGATATATCGTGTAACGGTTCGAGGCATTACAGATCGTATCCGGGCTACAGAATTGTGTCACAGACTACCGCTAGGGTCAGCCGAGATCCACCGCACAAATGTCAGACTGCAGCGCTGAGGCGCAAGACTGTTATTTAGCAGTGAGTCTGGCAAGACTTGAGCAGTCAGCGGCTCCGTTGAGCACATTTTATATCAAATATTGTCTTGGTACTTAATATATGTTCGCCTCGAACACATGGCAATTTGGCACAAAGCTTAATTTCCATAACACGTCATGCTTCCTGCCAATGAAGGCCAAATGCAAAAAGTTAGCCGAACCAAGGTACCACACAATCGAACGATAACCTAAAGTATTTAATTTTACACAACATTGAATAAGGAGCCTTACTATTTTCTAGGCACGGAACACCTCAATAATGTTAGTATACAATCGAAAATTAATCAGATGGGCTTAAATTATGTTCGAATATCAACAATATTTGGGGAAAATTGACGCGAATAGACAAAAGGAAGGCTTATACCTATGAACCATTGTCTATAGACTTCATAGGTACCAAGCGGCAGACGCGCGCTGACTCACACGGCCGCGCGCTTCCGCCTGATAGCAAGGTCACCGGCCGAGACGCACACACTCGGAACACACTCACACAAGCACACGTGAAAGCAGTGAGAGTACACTCGTGCACACAAGTGCACACGATGATTTTGCAAGGCTGTTGAAATGCAACTTAATGTTGTTGCAACACATCGACACAACATAAATGTAAATAGTAGTTCGCTGTATCAGGGTTGTAAATTAACAGGCGCACTCATAGTCTATTGTATTATTTATAAATAGCATCCGCATGGCAAGAGCTAGAAAATGCCAAGAGACTGTCCAAACATGTCTATTTCTGGTATGATTCGAGGCCGTATGTTACAATTTTTAATTCTGCCTAAAATGAAATTCAATTCAAACACACAACACCGTTACACCTTAGGTGTAAAATAAAAAAATCCAATAATTACAGTTGCTTAGTGGTTAATCAATCTCATCCGGCGTAACCAAACAATGAGCCCAGATCCTATTTCGACATTGGTTTTGCAATTAAACCGACGGAGAACGGCCGATGCATGTCCTGATAACTGATAACTGAATCTTGCGCAGAGTTTGCAAATTTTAGTCAAAAATATAACAGAGTTAATGTGTAATTATTACTTTATCAAAGACAACATCTTTATTGCCAACTTTTAATTTAAATACTCGATAAAAACTACACATAAGGTTTATAGTTATTTTATCATACATGTTTAAGGGATAATATATTATGATATAGTGAAATTATTAAATGAAACAAGCTATTAAGTGTATTATATGTATTGTCCTTTACCGACTAATACACACTTTTAAGTTGCCTAGGTTGTTTGTTATCTGTGGCTATGGCTTCTTGGGTTATATGCCAAACACGTTGGTTAAATGTATACTATTGAAAGCCAATTTTTATAAATAATGTTTTCAATAAACCGAGTAACGACAATGTCTTATTTGAAAAAAAATGCTAATCGTATATAATAAAAAAATATGATTGGAAATTCATCATTGCAAAACACAATAAAATGTCTACCAATACCGGCTAAAAATAACAATTTAGCTAGAAATTGAGTCTGTAAAAATATGCGCATGATAAAACCAAATGTCATAAATATTCATACAACATTATACCTATAATTGGTATTACATTAAAAGACCTTGATATGCAAGTTTTTGTTGAAAACACGTCTGTTGAATTTGTGAGGCCCAAATACTTGTTCCAGATGACTCAAAGACAGGTACTCATGTTAAATGGCTGGGCGAGTTTTGGATTCAATTCAATTCAAATCATTTTTTACCTACATATAGAGACATCTAATAAGATTTATATTGATAATATATAGTAAGGTTTAAGACTGAAAAAATTATAAAACCCAGTACGTAGAAGTAATTATAGATTTATTATTGGTTCTTAACAAAAATATTATTTAATTAGGTCAAAGTCAAAATAGCAGTTTCATCTTAACAACATCAACGCATAAATAAATTATGAAAAGGACACTTGTGTTTGCGAGTGTTTACGAAGGACGCGACTGACAAGTAAGGGTGAAGCACCCCCTGCGTCACGTGACCAGCGACCTTCAGGCGGCGCACCGACCTTGAGTGGCGCGGGTCAGAGGTGAATGCACGGCGTCCCGTCCCGCGCAAACCCTTGCCTTGCCCCGAACGCAACTAATTCCACTCACCTCGCATCTATAACATGGCAGCTAAGCGCCATCCGCCTCCCGAACTCGTGCACCCTGCCGCAAACAGGTATTTAGCGACGCGGCACACCTTTCCCATAAAATATCAACGACAAGTTTATTGACATCGAACGTTTCAACTATTACTCGAAATTTTCCAGATTCTAATCGCACGTACACTTATTATATTTCTTGAAAACGATATACATATAAATACTAATTTACTTTATATTGGTTCACACACAAAACATTAATAATAAACCGAAAACATAGAGAAACAAAAAGTGATTACTAAACACAATATATATGTCCTTTCACCTCCGCAAAACAAAGCGGAATAAGAAATAACCACAGAATACAGATGCATGATTTCTTCTATCAATGTTGCCAGCTTTTTACTCTTTAATATATTTGAAATAGTTCAGTCGATTGTTTTCTAAACAATTTTGCTCAGAGTAACCCAATTATGTGGTTGTTTTTATAGAAATTAAAATAGCATATGTCATCGTCAAAATTTTATACAATATTGAATAAGTACATTTGAATATTATTTTATTGCAAGTACATTTTTTCCTAAAACTTAAGACATATATCTAGAGCTCAATATCAAGTGCTGTATCAATTAAATATGACTTAAGAGATTAGAAATATAAAACAAATGGTTTAGCTGCTAATAAAATATTAGGTCGTATTATTGAAACTGGAATCTGAACTGGTGCACTTAAGGTTTCAATGTTGTATTAAATTGCTACCAAGCTTAAACTTATTACCGTAAAATGTAGATGTCGTTTTGTTAAAATTTAAAACACGGCGGATTTCAAGTAATTTTTTTCGCTCTAATATTGTCAATTGTCAACTGATGACTAATAAGTAGTTGATCTGTGAAGTTACTGCACAGCTGTTTCTTGTTACTCTTGCTAGGTCTTTGTGATTTATTATTTATAATTTAATTTTCATTGTTTAAGTGTTAAAGTTATAAGTAGGGGGTTCAATTTACCTATGACAAATCTAACTTGAAAAAGTAATTAAAATTAAAGTGATGTAATTGTAACGGTAAATTAAACAATCAAGCAAACATTTACTCAACTTTCAAGGCTGCAGTAATAAAAGGATCAAATTGTGGTTTATTATGAGATAAATAAATCCACAATGGTCGAGGAAAATGATTTTTGCGGGAGAACAGCAAATAAGAATGTTTTGTTGAAGATTGTGATACTGGGTGATGGTGGGGTTGGAAAGTCTTGTTTGATGAGCAGATTTATATCTAATCATTTCGACGATCATAATTTCCATACGATAGGCGTAGAATTTATGAATAAGGCGATAGATGTTAGTGGGAAACAATACACATTACAGGTACACTTTCTATTATTTATTTATTTGTTTTTATAACATTAATGAAAGACTGGATTTATGATAGTAGTATAAATTTTAAATGATCCTTATAGATGAAGACTATTAAGTAAACTAAAAGACTTATTTCAAGGTAATATATAGATGAAAAGGTAAATCTTTCCTGTTGTTTTATACAGAATAATATTCTATAACACTCTTAAGTTTTATGAAAGTAATACATACTTTCAGATTTGGGATACCGCTGGCCAAGAAAGATTTAAATCTCTTAGAACCCCATTTTACCGTGGAACAGATATTTGTATTTTAGCATATGCTATAGATGACCGCAGTTCGTTTAATAATATCAAAACGTGGCTGAATGAGTTTTTACATTATGCCGGAGTGAAAAATGGAATTGAAAAGTTTCCTTTTGTTGTTGTGGGCAATAAGGTAATATATTTGCACCTAGTCAAGCTACTTTAAAAAAAAAATTTAATCATATACATATATTATATCTATGCTAACAGTATAGACCTTGTTTAGTTTTACTGTACACAAAATCATCAGGAACTAGTTGTTTTACCAGCATATAAAATGTATGTTTATCAATAAGTTTGGATAAAACTACAAAATAGCCAAAAAATAAAGCTCTGTTCTAACCTTTGTACTGTAACAAATGTTTAGTTGCAAATTTTTCTTTGAGTTGGTCAATTGTTATAAGGGATTTATAATGAACTTATTGCAGTCAGATGTGTCTTCAAAGGACAGAGAGGTTTCTCATGAGCAATTGAAACAATGGTGCGAGCAGAACAAAATTGGAACATACATTGAGACTTCGGCCAAGGCTGACAATAATGTGGTAGAGGCCTTTTCTATGGCCGTGCAAAGGTAAAGTAATGGTTTGAAACACCAATTCACCATTAGGCAGCTGCCTTTTTACTCATATTTTCACTAGTAATTGACTGTGCGAATCGTGCAATGGGCAGTGGACACACTTGTATGTCCGTTGCACATGTTAACACTACAATATCTACAAATTAGATATAATAAAATTATATTCTGTAATTGGCATGGTATAAGGAGAATATTGTATTTCAGGTGGGCCAATCTTGAAGAAAAAGCGGAGAAAGAGCTCCGCATGTTACACCATCCAGACACTGTGACTTTGCATGGATCCGCACCACCTACTGGCCTCCGGTCGATTTGCTGCTCACGTTTCACCGAAGTATAGGTTTTCTTTGAGGAGTGAATGTCGCTCGTATTCCATAAGACATCCCAAAGACACAACACTGATAATTTGAAGTAAGCAAAGTAATTTGCTTTGAATATTGCCTTAAGTATTTATTTATCTATAGCCTTAAATAACCGTAAAATATGATGGTTGTCTCTTATATTAATGTTCAAAGAGATCTTCATTGAGACGCGTTTAGCATAATATTATACAATTTTTATAATTGTGTTTAGATATAATTTATTTATTTCAGAATGATTACATTCTAATGAATCTCAAAGCTGAGGTGTGAGTTTGAATCTTATGAACAGAGATTAAATCTATCACCAAACTTTGTGTTTTTAGAAAACATATAATATTTTAATAGGATATAAGCCATTGGCATTGTTACAGGCCTATTTTAATTATAACAATTTTAGTTCAAGTGGCACTGAGCATCACTATTTTTATGTATTTGATAACTTCAGATTGAATAAACTGACTTTTTGTTGATACCATTTCGGTTGTGATAATGTCTTAAGTATTACCATATCGGTGAATTATCCGAGTTAACATTTAAGTAATTTTTTCATATACAAAAGAATAACATATCAACTGGCTAACAAAAGGCAAATTCAAACAAAACATGCAAGTTTTGATATAAGCGTGATGAATACTGATTTACAAGTGCCTAAAACACTAACATGAACAATGGCGCTACTTGTATTTTAATCTACCTCTTGTGAAGTAGTTATTTTAAGTGATATCATTAAGCTTGAAATTGAGTTAATACTAAAGCTACTACATTCCGTTAGAAACTTTGCTGTTCGAAATTTTGCTGATCAGACGATCATCACAATACATCAGACTTTAAATGTGCTAACAATACACATCAATTTGTTGTTAAAATAACATTTGCAGTAATTATTAATCTTTATATATTAAGATTATAGAGTTTATTTTCTTGCACAAATGCACTTATTCATAGTTAAGCTGTGATACCTGTTACGGAGAACAGAATAAATAATTTAGTTAAATATTTGTTTTATTGATGTATGTTCCAGAAAGATTTATATCAACTTGAAATTCTTTCATTTCTTCAAACTTAGCTATTTTAACTAAAATCTAGAATTAAGTTATGGTGTTACTAGGTTTTTAACATGGGTATGACCGAGTTGATCTGCCGACATCATCGAAAACACCAAAAAATATATTAAAAACTTAGTAAAGGACACTGAAAAAGTCTGTTAACCAATAATATTTATTCCAATAACTTACACTGTGCATTTTAAATCTTTGAAACTCGCCTTGCTGACCCTTATCAAGAAGTGTCAGTCAAAATGATTTATCATTTGTATTTCTGGTGTTTATAAAATATTGAAAAGATTAATGTATTATGAGCATTCACTTAATGAGAGCTTTGTATAAAATTTAAATGTTATAACAATTAATTATCTATTTAATGTGCGTTCGTAACATTATAGTCAAGGATACAACTTTTTGTTCATTAAACTTACATGTTTATCTTATTGATATGTGAAATGGAATCAAAAGACCATGAAATTTAATTTTGTAACGGTTTCCGTGCCTTGATCATTGCCTCGCTGGCCTCCCACAGTTTTTCCTGCTCATCGTTAGTGAATTTGTACTTTGAAGTATATTCAGAGCAGTCTCGGTAGAATTTACCAGTCTGACCTTCTATGCTATAGTCAGTGGCACAGAATACTACCGTCTCTGAGCCCTGTAATGTTTATTATTAGTTATAACTATGTTTAACAAATAAGAGTAATTCTTTTATTTATATATTAATAGAATAAATTGACTTAAGCAAACATACCTGCTTCGCTGATCTCATGAAAAGTAGAGCAACTGGAGCGAATAGGATGTAGTGATACCACTTCACAAAGTTTCTGAAATACAACATATTGAATACACACAATGTTGTTGTGAAGGGATTTATAAATACTGTATGACGTCACATTATAATCTATTCATTTCCGTAGCACCTCGCAGTGAATATTGAACATTGGTTGTAACTTTTAAGGATAAAAGGTTTATTAGAATTCCACTTGTATTTATTTTAATTTCATTCATTCATAAATATGTTATTTGTTTCAAACTCACACATGTCTTAAATAAATAAATTATCAAACCTACCTGAACAAGTTGGTATAACAGAATCCAGGGCAGCAGGCATTTACATCAACACCATTGTCTTGTAGTTTTGATGCCAAGGCCTTAGCAAAGTACATATTCATCAACTTTGAGTTGCAGTAACCTGGATTATGACGATCCTTTTTGCCTTTCTTGGCTGCTTCAATTTCAGCTCTTAAATTCAAATCACTAAAGTTCAATTTCCCCCTTTCGTGTAGAGTCGATGATACCATAACAACTCTGTTGAAGAAATAATAGTATGCGAGCAATTTAATTTTGCACTTTTAATCATTATTTTACAACAGTCCTTACTTACCGACTTGGAGATGCCTTTTTTAAGAGATCAATCAAAAGGTTAGTGAGATAAAAGTGGCCTAAATGATTGACTCCCAAATGAATTTCAAAGCCATCCTTAGTTTTATTGTCATTGGCCAACGGTACCACCACACCAGCATTATTTATGAGGCAATCAATCTTATAGAACCCAACTTTAACAACCTCTACAAACTTTTCTATTGATTCAAGAGAGGCAAGATCTAGATACATTGGAATCTGAAAAAAAACACATTTTAACTCAATTTTTTCAAATAAAGATTTGAACATAATATATTTCTTTTTAATCATCAATTAATTCTAGTTTACGACTTTAAATACTTGTTTTATAAAAACAAAAATATAATTGCAATGCCCTTACAAAGTTCAAGGTGAATACAGTTGTATCGTGTATCAGAGTGATTGAACACATACAAAAGACATGTATATTATATAAGATTTATACAGTACATGTGTCATCTATTGTAAGACATATATGGGTGACAAAAGATATTCAGCATATTCATTGAATAATAAAAAATGTAATGTGCGATGAAAATTAATAAATACATGTACATACAAGTTCTCCATATTTTTCTTCCTCTCTTATAGCCGCAACTATTTCCTTTGCTTTAGTTAGATCACGGCATGCAAATATAACCCGAGCTTTTCGTTTCACTAAAGCTCTTGCTGTTTCAAGACCAATACCACTGTTAGCTCCCGTTATCAAGTAAGTTTTGCCCTTTAAACATGAATTGCTCAAGCATTTAGCCCAATTCCGAGACCTCCAACGCCTTATTAAACCCAAGGCAACAACAAGAGATATGGGAACTGCGGCGTACAATACTGAGGAAGACACCATTTTTACACTTGCAATATAAACAAGCCCGCTCGTAAATTAACCAGTGTTATCGCAGTCAAACCACAATGCATTGAACTCATTAAACACTTTTTTTTATTAAGGAACTGGACATTTAATTTTCAATATTATCTAATAACTATTCACAATCATTGACAAGAATCAAGCACCAAGTGATTTCTTCAAATGACAATCCCGTTTGGATTTTGGATTGAAATTGAATTTTTAAATAAATATTTTTCTCAATAGGAAACCTCAGGAACTGTCAATCGACGAGTGACAATTGACAACTAGCTATCAATCAGCGAAGTTCAGCGAACAAAAAATACATTAGAAATTGTACTATATACTATATAACATTTTATCCTGAACGATTAACATGGCATTATTAATTTTATTGTATAAATTACGTTTTTGGTTTACGCGAATGCGATCACACTAAAAAAAAAAGAAACACTAGGTATTTGTTAACGAAAATCATTCAAATCAAAACTATACCAACGCTCTGCTGACAGCTTCATTTGTTGAAAGACGTTAAAGTCTATCTTGAATTATTTTAAATTATGTTTATCGTTATTGTTTTCATATGTATATATGTTCATAAATGTATATGACAATGCAACGCAATAAAACGGGAGACTTAGCACTCGACACTTTGTATCACCATCGAGGATCAAGATTAACACACTTCAAAATAAAGCTTGCTTGATAAAACTGAAATTATTTATTACGAAGAAACAATTTCAATTTATGACACGTCGTGTTTCCAAAGATTTAAATTACATCGCCTGCCAAAATTTAATAGCAATTCTGTGTTTGCGATAAATTAATAAAACGATCGATTTATTAATAAAAATTAAGCAGCTAATATGGTCGTCTGGAAAAAATAAACAACACATGTCATTAGCTGGGCCATTTATTGGAATACATTAACGGGACAACTAGATAAAAATTATCATTTAGACATCAAAAAACAACTGATATGGCAATAATATCCATATAAATGTATGAAATCTTATTTAAAGCAGCGATTTCATGACTAAAAAGAAGTCATAATATGTAGGATATAAAACAACAGACTATGTAACATCATCTAAATCTGATTTGTTCGTTCTACAATCTGACGTTCAGTTTATACAGCATTTGAATGTGTCCTCGTAATTTCTTCTCGCATTGGATTAATCACTCGTGCGCCAAATAACAACATTTCAACTATGGAATAATCAACAGATATATTATATCTTGAATAACAATCAAATTGTCTATAAATACTAAAACAATGGCAGATCTTTACAAACAATAAAACGTACAAGTAGGTAGAGCAATCAATTGTTTTGGTGAACTACACAAATTAGATTCACCAAATAGTGGGTTTGCCTAAAAAAAATTAAAAGTATACTTACTCTATAGTTTTAATTCAGATCAGTCGCACCATCCTCACTAGCTTATCAAGTTACATTTATTGTGGACTTAGTAAAAAAGATGAGACGTCTAAAAAAGCTGAAAATTATCTCGTAAACATTGACACTGACCAGCTCAAAGGACTCCGAGTAACATTACAATTGTCTAGCGGATTTACACGAATGGAATATACCTGTCAATAACCGACTGGCGACAGCTGGCTCCCGGGCCAGCCATGAATTGGCACCTCGATTGTTTAAAAAGATACAAAAGTTTATGAGCCTTGTGCCTCAGTGATCAGTCGGTGCAAGCGACCTCTGAACCTGTGGCGAAGCGGTGATCTCCGACTCGACGATGACATGAAGGGGCAATATTTGAAAGCGAAGAGAAACTTACTCTATCGACGAAAAGTATTCTTTTAATTTACATTTAGCGCTTAAGGTCTCTAATGAGTCCAAAGGCTGCTACATGGGCGTCGACAACTGGTGCTTGGATCGGTCCACGCCCACGTCGATGGTCATGACCTTGCCGTCCACCGGCGTCCCGCTGTCCACGTCGCTGTCCGGCATGATGACGCACACGAACGACTTGCCGCTGTTGACGTCCTTGGGGTAGATGGTCATCGGGACGAACCTGTCGCTGGTGCCGTCCACGTAGGCGCCCAACCGCGAGTACACTTCGGGGAAATGGCGTTTGAGGGCCACGCCTCTGCTCAGTAACTCAGCGCAAATGTTCCGCAAGCAAATTTCCCTAAACTTGTGCGCGGTGGGCGCGTTGCGTTCGCCCGCGCTGGAGCTGGACGTCAGGATCAGCGTCTCGCGGTCTTCGGGCGTGCCCTTGCCGTCTCTGCGCTGCTTCCGCCTGTTCTGCTCCCGTATGGCCGACGACACCGTCTTGCTGAGGCGCAGTTTGGCGCAGCGGGACACCATCTGCCTCTCCCACTTGACGGCGCCCTTCGTCGGCACTTCGCTGATGACGCAGACGGCGACGTACAAGATCACTCGCGTCTCGGGGTTGTAACTTTTGCAGAGTCTGACGACTTCGGTGTACAAATCCACTCCCATCTCGTTGGGCTGAAGAGCCGTCCACTTGACGAACTCGGGCTCGCTCAAGTGCTGATAGCCGTGCGTCGTGAACTTCTCGGCGGCCTCCGGACTCGTGAAGAACGCCTTGACGACCCCTCTGCCGAGGATCTGGTAGCCCTGATGCGCGACCGTGCTTATTCGGTGCAGAGAGTCCGCGTCCTCTTTGGCCGCCGAGATGATCTGCCTGCAGAGGGCGCTGGCGCGGGAGTGGAGGCAGACTTTCCGGTGCTTCTCCCAGTGCGAGCGGCGACACTCCTTCGAGCAGTACATCGTGGCGCAGTTGTGGCACGTCTTGTAATGGCGCTTGGCCTCCGCGAGGGGCGTGCGGGAGGCGCACTTCGGGTATTTGCATTTGACGAAGGCGTCGTCCGTGCTGTTCTCGGTCTGCAGGGAGGCCAGGGAGGTTCGCGAGTCGTGTCGCACGAGGTTCTCAGATCGCAGCGCTGCGGAGTCGAGACTGCTACGACGGTCCAGGGACACGCAGTGCTCGGCGAAAGGCTCGCTCCTTCGCCGCGAAGGCTCGCCCGGGGAGGACCGAGACCGTCTCGGTTCCGGCATGCTGCCCGCCGGATCAACTGTATCCGGGCCTGTAACGGACAAACGCTCATGAAAGCCTCGCCTGTGACGCCGCCGGGTCGACCCAGGACCAGGAGTGCACATAAAGAGAGAAGGTCGAGGCAGGACGAACATGCTGCGGAGCGTCTACGGCGGAGAACATGCATCGCGAAGTCGCGTCGAGAAGAGCGAAGAAGAGAAGAGGCGTTCGTCTAGCATACAAGCTAAGGTAAGAATAGAAATTGGAACGTCTGAGACTTACATATCGTTCCTACCTGCTCGGTCGTCGGGGCTGGGGTCCGTGAAGGGGCTGGGGACGTCGCTGGGGGTGTTCAAGTAACGGGACGCCGCAGAGGCACTGCTGTGACCACTACTCGCTAACTGTTCGTATCTTGGGCTCTAAGGGAGAAAATTCGTTTCAGTCTTTCTTCTTGGCGCAAGAGCACGTCTAGGTGGAAGAGGGGAATCGTCAAGAAGCAAGTAGAAGTACCTTTCCGCCGAGCGCGTAGTGGGGGCTGGCGGACTTCCGGGGGCTCGGCTGAGGCGAAGGGATCCGAGCAGGTTGAGAGGGGAGTCCTAAAAGTGAGTCCAACACGTCCTCCAACGTGGTAGATCCGGGGGAGGGTTTCGTAATACCGACATTCAAAGAGCGCTGCGAGTCTTGCCACTCTGAAAAATGGTGGCGTTCTGGTAAGTTCTTAACTGTACGGAGCCCCTTCATTCCATTTCAAATCGACTTCACTCAGACTGACGGAGCACTCAAGGATGGCGTTCAGTCGTTTAAGACGCGAACTAAGTTGAGGCGAATGGACTTACCTTGAATTTGAGTGACGTGCAAAGTGATAAGACAACACTAAAACGTAAAATAAAATAAAAATAAAACAAAACATTAAATAAAAGTGAATATATTCAATAATTGGTAATAATCATACGTAAAGTAAGAGATACAATGCAGACAACACGAACAAAGGTGCCGAGAGTGAGATTCAGACGGACATTCCAGTTCACGAGAGATCGGTTCCGGAGTGAAACTCGGAATATGTCGGCGGGCGAAGTATTCGCAAAACGTGATTTTCCAACCTAATCAGAACCTGTACAGTTTACTCAACGTGACCCCGCGTAAACTGCGAGGTGATTCAGCAGAAGGAGCCCGCTGGAGGCTCCGGCGCCTCTCCCCACCCTCGTCTATGGTTCTGATCGTCCACGGCCACTTGAACCGCTGCATCGAGAGCTAGCACCTGTCTCTCTCTGTGCATATTTACAACTAAAACTAGGCAAACTAGCCTTACCACTACTCCTACACTCCGCTCAACAACATGATATTTACAGAGACGGGCTTCACGCGAATCGCGCGATTGAATTATGGCAACCTCTGGGAAATAGTACAAATGGGCTTACGGTAGCGCACGACGAGGAATATATTAAAAAATAACAACACGACAATATGGTACAAATGCGATGTCACGTGACACCGGGAAGCCGCTACAACAAGGGAAGCCGGTGCTCATAAGTGGTCAACAACGTGAAGGTGTCTCGTGCGCGACGGGCAAACAAGCAAGGGTCCTGAGTCGCGGCAGTGGCGGCGGGCCCACCCTGGGCGCCAAAGGTGGGGCCTGCAAGGCGCTCGGAAATCACGCTCGCTCACCGGGCGCCGCGCGGTGCTCGAGCCGCAGCGACGAGGGCGGGCGGGGGTGGGGCGGCGGCAGCTCCGTCACGAGCGGCGTCTGCGGGGACTCCAGGGGCTTCGTGCCTGCAATGCGCGTCGGGTTGGTGTTAAGGGGAGGGTAATGCCATCGAGCAAAATAATTGTGAGATCGAAGGGGGAAACCTACCGACGAACGAGCTCTCCAACCAGTACAGCTTCTGGCTGGAACGCGGCGAGGAGTCGTCGAGGTCGCCGTTCGCGGGCTCCAGACCCGACACGTAGTGCACGATCGCCGAAGTCACCTCTTTGATGGACGTCTGGATCTCCTCGGAGGCTTTGCTGGACGCGGTCTGCTGCAGCAGCGACGATGCTAGCCTGAAATAGAAAGGACAATATTTATCTGTTGAACATTATCCAATCGGGTCATCATTGGTTACATAACAGAAAACAAGGGGTGGAATGGGAGATGTCCTAAAGCGATACCTTTCGTGGGGTGTCCTTGGGGTGCCGTTCAGCCGTTCCTGACTCCGCCAACCGAGGTAGGGCTGTCGCGCGCTGAACGAAGATCTCGTCGAGGGCGAGCACAGGGGAGAGGCGCCCCTGATGCTGCTACGGGTTGAAGAACATGGCGACGTCTGAAACATTATTTTTTAATGTTAATGTGGTGAACCAATCCAAATACAGAAAGTTGGAGATGAAATTAACTTTAGAAACTGCAAAACCTGAAACGCATGGGAGGTGAATGATGGAGTCATTAAGTTTAAATGAATGTGATAATTTATCTTGTGAAACTAACTTGGTTCGAGTTGAGCCGACTTGTCGACCACCTGCCGAAGCTGGTGGTGTGAGGAGATAGTTGTGGCGGTGGGGGCTGCGCATTGGCACCGAGGCTCCCCAACGACGTGGTCTTCGAGTTGAGACCACTCCACCTGCCCGCTGAGGCCGAGGCGTCAGACAAGCGTTTGCGCAAGAGGAACCCTTCTCTTGGGGCTGGTGCGTTTTTGTACCTGAGAATAAACCTTGATTCACACTTTTGCGTGGCTCACTTAGTTCAGCTATATATGGGTCTTTCTACTGTGTTAAAGTTATTATTAAACTTTCTATAGAGTTTCGTTCCTTTGTGTATAAGAAAGCTTTTCTGTGTGAGCCTTGTTTACAATAAACATTAGTAGCTTTGAACAGGTGACCTTACCATTCTGGAACATTGAGTTTCTGCAGTGACCTTTGGACCCTGAGCTCGTGTTCAGATAAAACTCGATCGGAATTCTTCTGCAACTCGTTTTCTGGAGGCTGTAACAAAACGAATCTCTTATCAGTTACAGAATTCATATAACACAGCTTAGTAGACAAGGAGACTACTTAGAAGATTAAGAAATGAGCCAAAGCTACTACGAAAACATTACATAGGGCGATGTTAATATATAAAATAAAAAACTGTTTCAATCGACAAATCACGTTTGAAATTGTTTCAGCAACTTGGATGATTTATTCACACCCAGGAGACCACACTGGGCACGCGAAGCGAAAACGATTTTTATGTTTAATTAAATTAAACTGGAATAGGGTTATTCCGTATATTTTATATCAAGTTAATACAATTTATTAAACAAATATCATAACCCTTAAACTAGGGTGAAGGCAATTGTGTACAAGAGATAGTTTTATGAAACACGTAGGGATTTTTAATCAATAAAACAGTATTTTATTATATATACAATGTATATTACAACAAGAATAATAATGTGTAAAAAATCAAACTTCAAATGCTGAATCGTCCCTCGGAGATAAACGGTAAAGGGTACCGAACGCTGATTTGGTTAAACAAGACAATCTGTCGTCGTCGGTGAAGTCGTGCATCGATGAAGAGTCAGGCACCGGCGCCTTCAAAGACATTCCCAATTTGTGAACCGCGAATCTATCATAATCAACGTCCTCCTCTTGTGAGATTCTCGATAGGTGAGATTTGCTTATTACTTTCTCATTCAATGACTCCACACTGTACGCTCTGTCGTCTATACCACACACTTTGACAACATCCGCCCACGATATGTCATTATCGCGATGCGAGCCAAACGAAGGGCCATCCATTACTCCAAACACTCCACACATGCTTTCCTGCCATGTGTCCCACCCGTCCCACTCGCTTTTAAATGAACTGGATCGCTCTTTGCGTTTCGCCCGCTTCATTGTCGACGTAACTGAGCTTCGCAGCTTCACACCCGATATTTTCTCCTTCGCAAAATCATCGTAACTCGGTAATTCAAGATCGTTCGGGTCGGACATTCTAGACTTTATTATGGGATCGCTGGTTGTGTCTTTGGGTGGCGGCGGCACACTTTCGATCAACCGAAGAAAGAAAGCACGAATTTTCTCATCATTTTCTTGGGACTTCTGCAAATTGAACTTTTCCTTTTCAGTATAGACAAACGATGAAACTCTGGTAGAGACATTTTGAACTGAAGTACTCGCACCGGTACTTGTGACCGATTGAGTAGAATTTCTTCTAGATTCGTGTTTTTTTATTATCAACTTTGATTTCCACGCCTGATGCTTCCTTCTAAAACTGTGAACACTGTAAGAGTTCTCGTCCTCCGACTCACTCCTGGGAATGTCCGGATACTTGGCGTAGTAGACATCTCTGGTGAGGGGTTTGGAAAACAAGTGTTCGGCCTTCACTTCTTCAAAGGGCTCCAAGTCTTCAGTTATCCACACGGTGTCCAGACATAACCAGTGACTGTTAGTTTGTAGCACTTCTTCAGTCGTAAGTAAAATAACTGACACCATCCTGATCGGAAGTCGGAACTGACTGAGCTCAAAGGGTTTTGATGTATAATTAGAAAGTGCGGTTGTTTAAATATGTCTTATCGAAGAAACGGGATAAATAATTAAGATAAGGTAATTATTGTGTTTTCAAAACATAACAATTTATTGTTGACTGGATGGAAAAGACATTAGAGGCAATCGGGATAGAGCAAAGTGCCTAAAAGGCTTTCGTACGCATGTTTAGTACGACATCGATTTACATTTTCGCCTCTCGTGTTAATTGTATATTTGTTACGGGAAGGCAACCTTCAACTTTCTCGTAAACTCACCCTGAAGGCCGAGCCCGCGAGTAGCGCGCAAGGGCCAAGAAATCCTACACTCTCCCAACACGTCATGTTCGGTCTTCACACAGCGTCAGAGAATGCGATACTTGCAAACATTACAGAGCCAGAGAAAAAGTTAGTTACAGTAAAAGCGTCTACACGAAGCGAACTTTGATAAGCAAGCGATATGAAAGCGAAAAGCCCTCGCCAATCGAATTACGTTATCGGAAGCGTATTGAACGTCAAAATCCAATTACAAGGCTGAAGCGCAGGGCCCGGGGGGCTTCCGTGCTCAAGGTCGCTCTGCGGCCTGATGAAGGGGCAGGTGGACCAGGCATGCGGCCCGCGGGACGGCTTACGCGACGATCTATGCGGTACTCCGCATCGCCCAATGGAGTATGGAATCGGGCATTCGCGGCGATGCCTTCCGACCGACTGAGCCACTGTTCGTGTCCTTGGGCAAAGCGCATGCGCCCACCACACAACCAGTTCCAGTAACAATACTCGTGTAGTCGCAATGGTACGTATTGTCTTTCATTTGCAAATAAAGCACTCTGCCACTAAATATTCTGTCTATCTTTGTTCCTTTGTACGGGGGACTCGCACCGGGAAAACTTTCGAGAGAATTGACAAAAGAAAATTCTTCCATTTCCCGTTGGTTTAAAGGAGAAGTACTCGATGTTGACATTTACATTGAACCTGACTTTTGGGGGCGTGGCAACATAAACAGCTTGTAACGCACCGATATCATCTGGATTCCTAAAATGAGTGTATCTCTCAATATCGTATAAAAGTTTCAAACATCCATGAAACTTTGGCATGAATATTAAGCAGGAAGTAGGATAGGTCGTAAAAGGGTTCGTTACGCGAGTGTACACAAAAGACGTCCAACGTTATGCAATGAGTGATCTTCCGTGACAATGGCGACCTAATTCACGCCTGCGAAGAGGGCGCGCTAATTAGATGTTACGTCTCAGAGCTCGGACGCTAATTGAAATTAACATACACTGAACAACCGATGTAGTTCATTTTCGTATGTTGCCTAAGTGTTACTACTACTACTGCTGGTACAAGTCCATAACTCTACGCACCACACGTTTTTATAAGAGGGTTATCCAAGGCTTGACAATGAATAAATCTTAACCTGTCATGAAACGGAAATAAACTGATAAAGATGATAAGAACAATTATATCATGAATACACGTCTGCTATTAAATGAATGGTTCTGGTCCAAATTTTTTCACTAATTGATGTTAATCATTTCCGTAAGATAAAGTATAAACGACCCCCAGAAAATGAAAACCCACAGAGTTTCTTGTGGGTTCTTGTACACTTAGTTTTAGTGACGTTCGAAATTGGCCGTTAACAATGCTAATTGGATAAAGAATTTTTGTATTTGAAATGTATGATCAATAAAATCATAAACCATATAATAAAAATACGAACTTCTTTTAACCCATTAAAGTAGATTTACCTTAAGGCGTTAAGTTTAATAATACTTTCTACGAAACACTTTCTATTTCATATTTTCGTGGTTAAAATCGAATTCCAAGAACAAGTTAAAAATAAGTATTAATGTTATACAACATTTAGACAGATGGTTGGGATGGATTGAATCGAACAGTGTTTGTCTTAGAATTCCCTTTATTCATACTATAAATACGCATATTATAAATCTCTATATGTGCATGTTAAGCTTTCACAGTTAAACTACTTGAACTTGAAAGTTTGTATTCCTTTACGACACCAGACGGACAAAGTCGCGGGCAAAACTATTTCAAACTTACACTCATAAGAGCTTTTTATTTAAAAACAATATTTGAGATGTCGATAAAATTATGCGTTTGGCTGCCATTCGGATTGGTTAAATGTAACTGAATAAAAATTAAAAAGACTTCTTACTGCATTATGATATATTTCTAGGTGAAAGAATAAAATTGCATTATTCAGATGATCCCTCTAACCAAGATGCAACTGTGAACTAGTTAGTCTTTATCTTAAGTTATTTATATCTTTTTCACATAGAATCGTATTAGCGATCACTTGTGCACGTTCCGAAATAAACTGGTCCGAGAAGATACCCATAACAAACTCAGCAAACATATTATTGTTTCAAGCGTGATCACTGTTTTTACAAATATCCTTATCTCAGCATTTAAGGCGATACAATCCCAAGGTTTTTTATCGTTTAAATAGTCCTTTACAATATAATAGGACTTGCTCAACAAAGTTTTCGAATTTATTAAAATACAAATTTGTAACATCAAAATGCGTACACAATTTCCCGATATGAATTAGTGGAATCATAATATTATATCAAATAAACACCTCCAAAGAAGGATCAACCCTCAGTTGAAAGTTCCCTTATGACTCGCAGAACGCAAAACGATTTAAAGGAATTCATTCAAAGTCAAGCGCTCTTCGTATGATAAATGGGTCCAGGGTTGTCCCTTTTCAAAATCAGCAATCGCAGTTGAAGCGAGAGAAGTCCGGATGCGCCACTTGTATAAAGATTTCGATATAAGTGTGTATTGTTTGTAGAGATAGTAAAGCAACTAGTGACCTGTATCGAGAGCTTTATCTTACAACTAGGCCATTTATTCAACCTATTAATAGAAAGCTAACTTCAGCCCGTGACTCAGTGTTCGTAAATAGGTCAATAAGTACCTTTCTCCCACATTCGGAATGTTTCTTGACAAGGAAATGTTATATCGTTCTTCATCTCCACAGCATCTTATATAATGGACATCATTGTCCTATGTTTGCGCCTTGTTTTGATTACACAAACAGTGATTTTGTTTTATATTTAAAAAAAAAACCTTCATTTCAGCTTAATTTGAGTGCAAAATAAGCAATCATCGTTTCGACACGTCACATCAAATATTGGTAATTGTCGTGAGAATTTTTAAGTACCCTTCAGTTGAGTGGCTCGTAAAGAAATAGTGAGAACTAAGATTATAATAACAATTATATACAAAAAAACTACTGTTATTAAAACTCCCGGTTTTAATTACGATACAAACGCAACACCAATCCAATATCCTGGGATCTAGAGGACAGTCGGACCGTCAATTGGATCAAATTGGCTTTGGCCGGCTAATAGCCCCCTATGTACTAACCATGAGTGATGTCTATTGCAAGCCATTAATCTCCTGCCTTTTATGCAGGCTTAAAGTTAAGAAATACGAGTGTTCTAAAGTGTTGCCTGCCGAGACGTCGAATGGTCCTTTTACAGATGAAAGCAAGTAGGTCAGAAGAATGCATGGCTAATAAATGTTTGAATGGGGGAAGCCTTCTTTAATAGAGATGCAAGGGTGTATTTTGCGTCATATTTATGCGTAGTAGAACCGACAGGTCTAACTTACAACGAAATCAATCGACATTACGAATTCGCGAGTTTTTGTCCATATGTGTAATTAAATTAAATAAAATCCAACGCAAAGAGCGTGCAGTGTTTTCAAAGGCCTACCCGCATTTTCAACCTCCTAAAGTTTGACTGACGAAGACCGTACTTTCCGTGAGAGACCATATCGTTGATTTAAGAACTTGGCTTTATTAAAAATGATATATATCCTCCTTTAAAACTTTCTGTCTCTGTCCAGTATATTTAGTAATGTGACTGATGTAATAAATTTACGATTTGACCCATAGTTTTACTTATGTCGGGGATGCGCTATTTGCGAAGGTAAGTTCCCTGTAATGAGTCCTTGCCGACTTCAGGAAAGGCATTTCCCTAGTTTTAAGTATCTATTTCTATGTCTTGTTTTGCAAGTTTTCTCTTATTGTGTTAAAAACATACATGGTTTATTGTGCACGCTATCCGGGCCTATTAAAAGGTCTGCATTTTTATTGTTAATTTAAGTGCGCCCGGGCTAATAATAATTAAATATGGTTTAATTAATTTCATATGTGTTCATAGCTGACCATCACGTCAGTCAGTATATTACTTATATACAGAGGCACAGTTTTGTGGTAATTGCATAGATTATGTTTTGCTGGGTTATACAACTTAACGGCACAAACATAAAGAAGATCTACCTTATTCAGTTACTACATATTAGAAAAAAAGGTTTATGACTTGTCCCGTCCTATATTCATCAAAGTACCTGCAATAAGTTTCTACTTCTATAACACACTATAAATTCTGTCCTAATTTCGCCTCTTTATTGTTAAGTTCAAATGAAAAAAAAAACAGATAGCTGTTTTCTAGTACTTATTTAATATTTACTTGGTGCTTGTAAAATTACGGTCCGTGATGCAGTTAACTGATATTCTTCTTTATTCTTAAAATAAATTTAACATAAAAAGTCAAATTTTTGTAATTCGTATTTTATCAAACGGTTCATTAAAGTATAATCCTAAATGGACTTAATTTTAACTTAAAATATAAATCCCTTTGCTTTATAAATGTCAATAATAATTATAATCTCTGGTAGGCTGTTAGGAGGAGATTAACCAAGCAATACCGTGGCGAATTGCTAATTTAAAAGGTTATACGTAGGTTTATAACTTCATACAGTCCTAGTCGAATGAAGGCGTTACGTGGTTCATTGGACTTAAATTATAATGTATTTCGTAAAACGACTTGCGGTTTCCATAATATTTGCCTACGCATTAAAATTCATCACAAATTAATGCCATCCCGAATAGATTAACACAATTAAGATAGATGAAAGAAATAGTGTTGGTAATGTTGATATTGACGGGAGGAAGTTGATAACTAATCGGCTACTTTTTAGAAAAGTTACTTATACAGTTATTTAATCTTTGCGAAGTGTTTTATCGTAATACTGAACTCATTGTTCGATTAACTGCTTAACGTATACCTTAGTTATATAGGTATAAGTCTGGAATATTTTAAAACTATTTGAGGCACAAGTGATGAACTATTACTGAAGCGTGTGTAGAGTGTTGCCAAAGCCGAGATAATCACCAAAGTGCAATACAACCACCCACGTTATCAACGCATTCCAAAGGATTATACTCCTTGTGGTGACGTCACAATATGGCGGCTTCCGTTTGCGCGCCAATAGCAATTATGCCACAGATAATGGTGTGACAGATTCTGTGCATAGGTTAGATATATTGCGTAGGAAAGTTTTCGTATTCATGCGCTATGCTAAAAATCCTTGAGCTTTATAACCCGATAAGTTATTAAAGTTACCAAGTTACCAATGAACACATGATATGTAAAAACACGCCTAGTTCAAACAAAGAATATATTTTCCAATTGTTCGTGAACAAAAACAGTTCTTATTCAACTTGAAATCAAATCTCGATTGAACTTTTGTTTATGAACAGCGTCCCTAATGGAGTTTGGTTTGTTTTTAATCAATTATTGGTATAAAAATATCGAGATTTATACTCTAATATGATTTTTATATCATATTCGTAGCAATATCGAAGTACAACGTACAAACAATACTTTATAATCTGCGAGATGTTTGTCACGGTAAATCCAACGCAAAAATTGAAAAGAAAGCGTCAAATTTGAATGTGAAAACGTTCAAAGTGAAAACTTTGGTTTGTAATTACGGCGGCTCTTGCGAAGGAGGCGAGAGGAAGCCGCAAACGAGCGGCATCGCCTTCTATTAATAATGTTGTGTGCACGTGTAGTTCTGTGGCATCCGAATGGCGGGAATGTTTTGTTCCGGGATAGTTATGTTTTTTTTAATGGCAATTAACAATAGAATCATTTTTTTTATATAATGAAGAATAAATGTGAGTTTTGGAACAATAAAGTTCAAATCAGCAATTATAAACATGACATAACCATAATAATCTGTAAATGGCTTAGGTAATTGTCGTTGCATATGCCGAGCGTATAAGCAAAAACTTGATTACTTTAACAAGTCGTTTTACATAACACCGCGCGTAACAATGGCGTACTCTGATACGACAAATATTTGAGTTATTAGAAGCTTCCTTCGTTTACATAACGGAAATACAGACTTTCGTATTATTAGATACGATATATGTACGACTACAAAGGACTTATTGACTTGTTTTTGTATGAATTATGTTCAGACGTTAAAGGAGTGGCAGAGTGTTTTAAGTTTTCATTGACTGTTCATAAGTTATCTATGTTGACAAAGATATTCTCGATTGATTTTTAATTCGTCTTTTATTTGCTTTGTCAGACGTTCAAAAGTTCAAATTTCAAAATTGTCAAGTGAGGTCACGTGGTGCAACGATGACGGCATTTCACCTTGAATACTTTGCGACTGAGGTGTACCTACATCGGATGATAGACGCATCACGGACCGTATTTTACAAGCACGAAGTGAATATTAAATAACAATTGATACTGATTTCCCGATCGTGACAATATTACATTATGTCAAGAAAACAACTGCGCATACCTTCATTAGGTTTAAATGACAACACTTTGTGTTAAGCCTTCTTTTAAGGAATGACGTCATTCGCCATACATATATTATGAGAAATAAACTCCGAGTTTATTTTACGAGACGCTCAAAGACGAAGTCGTTCACTAGTCGTGCAAAGTACATTATATGCATTAGGTCTTAGATAAATTATGCATACATTCAAAACCCACTCTGCCAAAATTCACCTACATCCATTGGCTCAATACTCGATTAACGAAATCAATTTATGCCAGTTATTTATCGGTTTCAATTCTGTTGTTTATTGTATTTACTAGTAACGGACACCGTGTAAGGAAATAAAAATAACATTTATACTGAAAATATCTTACCTAGGTTTAAAAATTTCCCACAAACTTAAAATATAAAAGTCATGCGAAAGATGATGAGGAAATATTGAATACAAACAATAAACGCCACATGCCACTTAGTAATACGATAGGTTAAACACAAAGGCACCGCACAGTGGCCGATGGAGCCCCGGCCTCTGTCAACATTGCACAAGAAAGCTCCTAGATGTGACATTGCCACTCGTATTTATCCTGAACACTAATAATTTAGTCTAATATAGGTATCCCGTATCAACTAACATCGAGGTATATGCTGCTGCTAAATGGCTTCAACATTTGACAAGGAATCTTGGTGTCACCCATTTAAAAGCGAAACTTAAATTACACTTTTAACAGACAATCTATATCCAACCAGAGTGGCTTTAAAAAAATATAATTGTAAACTAGCCTCGACCCGAGCAGTATGTCAATGTAATGTAAAATCTGTATAAATCTAAAGGTCATATCACTTAAAAGGTCTCAATCGACAGATTTTTCCCTTTGATTGTCTATAACACGGTTTTAAATATTGAATTGGGAATCCTGCAAATGATCGGATCAATAGCTCTGTAACATTAACATCAAAGGACTCGACCACTTCACATAAATGTATTAAAAGTGCAGCGAACTGAAGCCATACGAGTTATTTATAATTAAATAAAACATTGGAAAAATAGTAAAGTGGGTTGCTCTTTATCGAGTCATTTCTCCGCTGTCACAGATACAAAAGTACCGAAACAGTTACGACATTGATGACGTCACAGTGACATTTATAAGGTTCGATCAAATAATCTCCAGCTATTTGATTAAGTGAACTGCCCAAATGATTAGTAAAAATATTTCTTATGTCTTTTGCGATATGAACTTAGTATCTTTACATTACAACCTTTATTTATATAGATTAGTTTCTTAAACGTATTAATAAATTTAAATCTGTCATTGAATGAAAATTAATTGAAAAATTCTATTGTGATAAACATTATTATGTCACGGAAAACGGCTTGGAAATGAATCGTTATGGTCCATTTTTTTACTAATTGATTTTAGTCACTGCATTAAGATAAATTTAAAAAAGATTATCAGATTCTCAGTTAAAGTTAAGCTAAGGGAGCCCATGTTTCTAAAGTAGTTAACAATATGAATAATGAATTGTTTGAAATTGAATTACCTATCGTTGAAAAATAATGAATAATTTGACTCTATTACATTTATAGCCAGTTCCCAAGTTAAGGCCTAGAGCGGACGAGAAGGACTGACAAACACTCCGTCACTCCTTTAAAGCGCCGAACATGTTCCACAATACAGTTGTAAAGCGCTTAGTGCTAAAGCTGCAACCATTACACCATGTACCAGCTATTGCAACATGCAATACATACGAATAGGCAAGAATGTATCCATATAAAGTTATGTAAGCGACCAAATCGTTCCAATCAAATGCCGGAACATACGCATTCCATTCCACACTATTTGTGGAACAAGGAACGGAATACCGACACGGCTCGCCCGTGGGATTATTCCAACCACTTGGATCGTCCTTAAATAGTCGTCACGTTTACATAACTGTATTCTTATCAGAGCAATATTATGCTGAACCTAGTATTTAACGTGAAAAAATTTACACGTCCAAGTGACCATGTGGTTGTTAAAAATACCAATTAAATATTTAATCTTTTTCAAGCGAACCGTGTGCGATAGTATGTTTTTTTTTTTTTTTTTTTTTATAGAAGAGGGGGCAAACGAGCAGGAGGCCCACCATAAAGGTGAAGTCGCCGCCCATGGACACTCAAGTGGCTGGGAGCTCATGAGTGCGTTGCCGGCCTTTTAGGGATTTATACGCTTTTTTCTTGAAGGACCCTAAGTCGTAGTGGTTCGGAAATACCGTGGCGGGCAGCTTGTTCCATAGCGTGGTGGTGCGTGGTAAGAAGTGTCTTACGAAACGCGCAGTGGTGGAACGACAGACATCAAGGTGATACGGGTGGAATTTCGCATTCTGCCTTGATGTCCGAAGATGAAATTTAGCTGCAGGTATTAATCCGAACAACTCCTCCGAACACACCCCATGGTAAATGCGATAGAAGATGCTGAGAGATCCAACATCTCTACGCAGCGCCAAAGGATCAAGCCGGTCGGAGAGTGACTGGTCAGCGACTAATCGAACCGCTCTACGTTGAATGCGATCAAGAGGAAGGAGCTGGTACTGGGGGGCTCCCGCCCAGAGGTGAGAACAATATTCCATGTGGGGCCGAATTTGCGCTTTATAAAGTTGCAAGCGGTGGCCCGGAGTGAAGTATCGTCTCGCCCTACTGAGCACACCAAGCTTTTTAGAGGCAAGTTTAGCCTTTTCTTCCAGATGACCGCGAAACTGAACATTGTCCGATATGTCGACGCCCAGTATTCCGATGCTGGCTGAGGCTTTAAGGAGGGTGTCTTCAAAGAGAGGAGTAGCGACAAAGGGTGTTTTTTTAGTGGAAAACGCGCAAACTTGTGTCTTTTTGGGGTTGAATTGGACTAGGTTAAGTCGTCCCCAGTCCGAGGCTACACTTAGTTGGGTCTCGACTTCAGACACAAGTTTGTTCCGGAACTGATCGACATCAGCCCGAGAAATATTTGCGCGGCCTGTGTATAATGCATCTCCAGTACTATCGTCCGCATAGCAATGAATACTGCTATGCTGCAGCAGATCATTGATATGCAGAAGAAAGAGGGTCGGAGATAAGACACAGCCTTGTGGGACCCCGGCATTCACAGGTTTGAGGTCGGAACAAGCTCCGTCGATAACGACCTTAATGCTCCTATCAGCCAGGAAGCTGGAGATCCAATTGCACAATTTCTCGGGCAACCCATACGCAGGAAGCTTTGAAAGAAGTGCTCTATGCCACACCCGGTCAAAGGCTTTCGCTACGTCAAGACTAACTGCCAGTGCCTCCCCCTTGGACTCTATTGCCTCCGCCCATCTATGAGTTAGGTATACTAGAAGGTCACCCGCTGACCGACCACGCCGGAAGCCATACTGGCTATCGCTAATCAAGTGGTGGCCCTCTAGATACTTCAAGAGCTGGCAATTGATGCAGGATTCCATTATTTTGGAGAACAAGGAAGTTATGGCTATTGGGCGATAGTTTGACGGATCGGAGCGATCGCCTTTTTTAGGGATCGGGTGTACTGAAGCGATCTTCCATCCGTACGGGACGATGCCGAGTGAGTATGAGAACCGGAAGAGACGCGTTAGGACCGGAGCCAACTCAGGAGCACAAGTGCGCAGAACTATCGGAGGGATGCCATCAGGCCCGCTCGACTTATGGATGTCCAAGGAGAATAAAGCCTTGCGGACCGCTCGGATCCGGAATGCAATTTCCGGCATAGAAGTATCACACCGCGGGATTAACGGTGGTGGTTTACCATGGTCATCCAAAGTCGAGTTTGACGCAAAGAGGGTGCCTAAAAGATCAGCCTTCTCTTTCGCAGTATGGGCCAGCGAGTCACCCCTCCCACGCAAAGATGGAATGGACGGCTGACAGAAATTCCCTTGGACAGCTTTGGCCAGAGACCAGAACGCACGAGTCCCAGATGGAAGGCGAGCTAATCTCTCACCAAAACTGGCAATGTGCTCTGACTTTGACTTGGCAATCTCTCGTTTTAAAAACCTAGACGCTGAGTTATATGCTTTTTTAAGTTCGGCGGACTCTAAGCCGCGAGATGACACCGCGTCTGCCCAGGCTCGAAAGCATTCTCGTTTTCGACGTGAAGCCGCCATACAAGAAGTTAAGTAGTATAATGAAAACGAATTAAAAACTATTATAGATTTGGTACTCTGGAATATTTTAAATTTTTAACGAATATTATGCAATTGATGTCAATTGCAGATGCATGCAAGGTGCATTGGGGCGATTCCTCGTTCTGGCTTTTTGCCAAGCGTCCACTTTTCTTATCTGTAACGTTCACGGTGAATTTCCTGTGACCTTAGGCGTAATTTTACGAACTTTGACTTACAGTAAAGTAATCATTTTTAAACAAAATATTTAAAGACCGGAAGAGTTCTACATTTTAATATAGTCTGCTTGTCATTTGGCAAAACGCCAGAATGTTCGAAGGCACTCTATGCTCAAACTAAACCTACATTTTCCAGCATTCACACTTATACCATTTACACATCTACCTTATTCAGAAATAGATTTTCACTATTAAAAAGGTCGAATGTAATATATGGACCGCCATGGTCACCGCGAATGACCTAAAAACTTTCCAAGTCACTCTCAAAACTGACAACTTATGCGGGCACACGTAAATATAACAGGCGAGATCTTAGTTCTACTAAACAAATGCTTATCAGAACATTTGCCATGAAAAGTGGGGGGTTGGCAACTAAGAAATAAGGCTAAACCCGATATATCCAATTACAATGAAACAATTTCTGCGTATTCCCATTCGCGTTGCAAACAACGTAATTCTCGTGAAGCGCACTTGCCTTAATCAGTGTAACGCGATACTCTCATTCAACACCGAACGGTTCACATTTAAATCTAGTTTCAATTGGACAACAGCGTTTATCGAAACACTTTTTATTATTTGAAGTTTGAAGAATGACGTTCAATTCCCGTGTAGCGTGCGTAGTCATTACTCAAATCGCTCCACTTGGCCGAGGCAAGGATTTCGGCAACTCTGGCGTCCTGCCTCCGGCTTTGTGCATACAATTGGTTCATCCTGTACCACAAAAGCTGTAAATTGGATGACGTCAACTGTTACCGTGAATTATTATCGGTTTGAAACGGGTAATCAAAAATCGTTTAAAAATAGTGGGTACTTCTCACTGCATTTTTATTATTTTATAAAGTTAGAAAGGTTAGAAAGAAAAAACTGAATCACTCAAATGTAGAGATATAAACAATAAAAATAGTATTATAACGACTGTGTACATTTAACCCGCAATGCGGACGTTCCAGAGAGGGCTCTGCACTTAATAGGATGGGAGCGCCATTATTCCTTTTTTTAATTATAATCGCGAATTTCATTGGTCGTTGAAAGGAATGCTTAATTTAATGAGGTTCTTAATTATTCTTTGTAAAAGCTCACGTAGTAAATATTTTAAACAAATGAATTTAGATTACGAGTACAGAGTATAATAATGATTAAAAATAATTAATAAATCTCTCCTTTGAAGAGGCTCTACATTTTCCCTCATTAAAGATTCACATGTGTAACAGAACCATCCGAGGAGGCGGAAGTATTTGCCCCCAAACACGATGATTGAATATCAATATTGCAAAATACGTGATTTGAAAACCATTATACCAATCGAATATGGTTCTGTTTATGTCATATCATATCTTGTCTTTAAACTGTATTAAAAAAAACCACTACAAGCCACACATAAAAACAGTATATTGTAATTAACAGTTAAAAATGTTGTTATTCCATAAAAAGTGGTTTTTAACCTTAACCGATTATGTATTGACCTCGTAATTTAAATAACGTTCAATTCCCGTAATAACTGTCCGTTGTATGTCAAAATACATACACCGGTCTTTCACTACAGCTGATACAAAAAGCTAACGTGAAACCAATAAGTTATAATCAACAGGCAAAACTATTTGAAGGATTTTTAGAATTAAAATGTGTAAAACACAGTTAATAACCGAAGCATGTTTACAATTCTCGAGCCAAACACTTCGTGTATTACCAATAAACCAGGTTTAGTATAGCTGTTATGTTTACTGTTTTGTGTGTTAACCTTGGCACAGTATTTAGTAAACATGACTGTTTTCTTAACCACGCGTATGCTATGACCAACTGATCCACAAGAGCTCTGTCAATAATATGTCTAGCTTTCCGTAGATGTGGACATGGGAAGCCGAAGAAATACCATATTTACGGATGTAGGACAAAACTTTGCTGGCTTTGTTCATAAATTCCTATTACAAGTCGATTGAGATTTTTAAATGATAACATTTCTAAGGTTTCGTTTACATTATATTAAGATAATTTTAGAACCATTACATTGGCTATGAGACGGCCACCCGGAACCGGAAACTTCATTTATCCGCCAGCTTAACGCCAAGGAAATTATATTAGGACGAAATGCATCTGTACACATATCGTTTAGCGTAGTCTCTTCATTCCTTCATATTTATGTACTTAAATTATATCATCGAGTATATAATGGCATATGTACAATGTACTAACGTTAATATTTATGCACGTATCAAAGATCAGTAACACGAATATTCAATGAGTAACAAAAGTACAAAAAATATTGAAATAAATTGTAATAAAGATAATTCACGTGTAAGCCGTGGCCAAGTAGAAACTTTTTTACCTCAAACTTGGTCAAATGACAATTGACAATTAAAGTAATTCTCGGTAAAACTCGAACAATTGTTTCAGCTTAAAATCCCGTTAGTCGTTTTAAAATGTCCGATAAGTTTACGACGAGCAACACAATTGTTTCCCAATGCCTTTGAAGTATTTTATCCTATTTCTATGTTTTTTTTTACACTGTTTGTATCCGCCCCTTTGCTCATTCGTTTGGAATGTTAGGAATTAGACCGTAATAATGCATTATTGGGATTTTGTTTGGAATTAATAAATTCAATAGTTCTACGTAGGCTTAAGCATAATATTTAGAGCCCAAAGTGACGCTGGATTTTACCTCGATGAAAACTTTTGCTATTATTTTACTAAGAATACAAATTAGTCATTACTGTTACATATTATTGGCGGGTTTTAATTATTATATGACTAAATATGGTATGACTAAGTGACTGATTACATACGGTTTCGCGCTACACGCATAAGACACAGTTGTTCTTGTGCTTTTATAAGCGTTTGATGAAGTTGTGATGATGCTAATTGTGACTCGTGAGATGGCAAACAGCCTAATGTCTGTGAGGGTCATCGACCTTGCTATTGATTGTTTGTAAACATTGAAGGAAATGAAACTCGAATGGCGAATTAAGGGCAGGCCTACGCAGCTCGTTAATTGTTATCACCAGATGTCGGTCGATAGGATAGGGGCTAGCGTCGATCACTATTTACCTACCACGAAACGGTGCACCAAAGGTTTTTGATGCTTCATATGGTTTGCGATACTATTGTACTGGATTACGGTATGCGTATAACTAGAAAGTTAACAATAGAGAGGGAGAAAGGACTCACCTGTACCGTCTGGGCGCTGTCTTTGTCGAGCAGGAATTCCATAGACTTGTGAGGTCTCGGCGTTCGCGAGGGCGGAGCCAGCGCGAGCAGCGAACGCGCGTGGAGCACAGTGCGCTGCGTGTCCACATCGGTCTCTAGCACGCCGACGGGCGCGGGCCGCGCGGGCCCTGCGCGCCCCGGGCCTTCCAGGGTCCGCGACACTCCCTCAGCCGGCGGGGCCCGCGACACACCCTCCGTGAGCGGGACCCGCACGCCCTGTCCGCCGTTCGCCGCGCGCGATCCCGCCCCGTCTGCCGTCACCGCCGCGGCGGGCGGCCCTCGGCCAATCGCGCCTGCGCGTTTCTTCTCCTTCCGCGCCGAGAAGCGGAAGTTCGCGAAGCGCGACAGGAAGCCCGCTATGCGGCCGCGCGGCGCGCGCGTCTCGCTCATGTCGACGAGTCGGTCTGCGGCCGGCGCGCGCGGCGGCTCACTCCCCACCACCACTGTCACCTCCGCGTCCGCCGCGTCGTCGCTCGCGCTCGAGCTCGAGTCCGCGCTGTCGCTCGACTCGCGCCAGCTCACTTCGGCGACGACCGGAGAGAACGTGACCCCTTTGGACCCGCTAGACACGGAACGCACGGGCGGCCCGCCGACGGAAGGGGCCACCAGTTGGAGCGACGCGCGCAGTTCTTCCGGGGTCTCTCTGTCGGGCGTGGCGCGAGACCGCAACTCGGGCGTCGATCTGACGTGCACGTCTCCCGAGCGGAGAGGCGTCGACGTGTACACCGGCCCCCGGATCGGATCCGGCGAAGGCGTCCGAGGCGGAGAGGGAACGGGCGAGGGGGGTTCTATCCTTTTCCTTAACTCGTCGAGGACGTCGTCCCACGCGCCCCAGGAGTCTCTCAGACGTTTCGCGGTCAGCACAGAGATCTCTCGTTCGTAATTCCCGGTGTCGGCGAGGGCTCGCTTCGAGCTTTCGTCTAGCCTTCGGACGGTTTTCTCCATTTCCGCGGTAAAGGCCTTTTCGGATTCCGTGGTGGAGTCGCTGCCTGCGCTGGCTTCGCGACACGTTCTCACGCATGGTTCGGGCGGCGGAGGAGGTCGGTGCTTGGGTCGGGAGGGTGGCGGCGGGGGAGGTCGAGGCCTCCGCGATGCCGGAGCCCGGTAGTCCAGGGCGGTGAGGTCGGCCACGCTCACCGTGAAGCTGTCGCACACCTCGAAGCTCTGTCGGAAGCGCGCCGAGTGATGCGTCGAGCGGCGGGGCTCGGTGCAGACGTCAAGTTCGGCGGGCAGAGAGAGGGCGCGCGCGGCTCGAGGCGGGCGGCGGCCGGCACCGGGTGAGGCGAGGCAGGGCACGCTGCCGCTCGTGTGCTCTATTTCGGGCAGGCGGGCGGGCGGCGGCGGCCGGCGAGACCGTTCGCAGTAACCGCTGTCTTCGCTGAGGTTCTCCGCCGAGAGGTGAGCGCGAGGAGCGGGCCTGGAGGGCGGCGGGGAGCAGGGCAGGGACTCGAGAGAATCCGGAGACAGGCTTGGCGAGACTGGCGCCGCGCAGGACCGCTCCAAAGACTCGAACTGCGCGAGGCTGGACGAACGCGAAAGGGTCCCCGTGCTGGTGGGCGAGTGAGGACGCTCCCGGCGCCGCCGCTTGGCCGGACAGGCCCACTCGCGCTCCGACTCGCTGTCGCACTCCGAGCCTGCAATGACCGCGAGCCTTAAACTCGAGGCGACATGCGTCCCGCACGAGCACCGGCAGTGACAATGACACAAAATTCTTATTCGTCTCCGAGATCTTTGGACGGACGCCAAAAAACTGCCTATTATGTTGATGTTTATCTATCCTTGACTGATTTAATACAATTCAAAAACTATAACTATGTTCAATGATTATATATTTTTATTTTATTATATTGTTCTCAGAGTAGTTATATGTATTTAGTTCTTATAGGTCGTTTAGCGAGTTGTTGATGCACGCTATCTATCGGTACAATGTAAAACTAATCTGTAATTAACCTTAACACGATGCATTCAAGATCTAAAAAATTCACTGTCCGCCGATAGATGGCGTTGCTACGCAACTACACTCTTAATGTAACCGTCGACGTCTCACCTCCATTTCCGCGCACATGTATCACCGAGTCTGCATCAGAGTCAGACAGCCAAGTGGCCGCCGAGGAGCGTTCTGAACGTAAATCATCACTCGTCTCTTCGACTATTGTCTCGAGATACAAAGCGTGAGTGCTGCCATTGTCTCCTAGGAATAAAAATAAATATTATATTTAACGCTAGATGGCGGTTGCTTAAAAAATATATTGTATTCTACGACTTTCCATTGTCTAGAGCAACGTACTATAGAAAATGATAGTGCCTCATAGAGTTAAATCAAATATAAAACGATTTTATCGTGATTAACATTCATGCAATGAGTTCAATGACATGTGATAATAAAATGCTAGAGTGGGTGTAATTCAAGGTTTCTTCCATGCTTTACCATCACATAGTCGTATAGGCGTTGGAAGAATGTAATGTTTTATTTGCCAAGGTAGTAATTAATAAATTTGATTGTTAAAATAACTTTAAGTCATAAAAGACAAGCTTTAACATATTGAGTTTCCCTTTTTTTACCGTAGTAACGGTGGCCCTAAGATCGGGACCATATAACGACATTAAAAATTCATTCGCAGACTAAGGTCAGACGCGTATCGTATTTTAAAAAAAAAAACGCAGCAGGTACACGATCCATCCTTCTGTAATAAACTACACTTAACATCTCTAATAACGAATATTTTATTTTTCTATACTTCCTTATCAAATCATATTTCCGATGTACAACAGAGTCGGAATAATTGGATTTATCAATTTTCAAGGCAAGTATCCTTGGTGTAATCAAATTAATGTTAAAACTATGGGAAATGTATTTGTATGATGAACGAAGTAGGGTGTTATCTTCTTAATTTAGTTTCTTAATGATATGAAAACCACGCCCTGCTCAACCAATTACCTAACCCCAGACCGTAAGAGCTCAAAGCGTGACAGCTACAAAGTTACCGGTACTCGGACTTGTGGACAGCTGACTTGCGACTCGATTGATTAGGTAAATGGCGCAACCAATATTATATATTAAATAGAATTGTAGTTACACTATTGTCTATGAGTAACGTATTTAAAGTAAAACTCGTTATGCTGCCAAAACTTTTTAAAATTATATTATTGAGGACAGCGACATCTGGCGGTGGCTGTTTGGACACATTAAATGAAAATTAATTTATTTTAACTTTAGTCGTGTGTTGTTATTGTTAATTGACTTTAGTCACTATTTTAAACAGTGTTTTTATACTTTTAAGTAATTATCTCTATTTAAATAAAATAACATGGTACATTTTTTTAGAAAAAAAACTCTCCCAACGACTAACATTACACGAAGCAACATTTAAATTAAAACTCCAGACATAACCATTTGATTAGAACGAAAGCTTTAGTTCAATCCCTATTCTTAAACTATACAAAAAAATCATAACAAATATATTGAGATATAAATATTGTGGTGTAACGTTATCATTAACAAAACAATTCTTCACAACGCGGATGAAAATAGTTTACGTGAAAAAACTTTCGCCGTCCCTAAGAATGCAGTCGTGCCTCGGGACCATTAGAATACGAAATGCAATCTCGAAAACATTCGTGGAATGCAGAAAGATACACACAAACCAGAATGGACCGCATTCCGCATGAGGGACAAAACGCATTTGACTTTGGTTACGAAACTCTGTTCAGGATTATAGCACAAAATACTTTTTATCATGTTAATAACTAAAACCACTCTCGAAACAATATACACTGGAAGACAAATGGTTACGTCACATCAATAACCATCGTTTCTCTTTAATTGGGTCAGATTCCTGTTTTAAACTATGATTTTAACACATTTTATTCGGTTCCTCATTCCTATTCACGTGCCCAATTCTCGCAGCGAAACAATTTCCTTTGGGGTTCCTCCGTGTGTATAATAAAATGATTGGAATGTTAAAAAAACCTCGATTCTCGTAGCAATAAATTTAACAATCGCAATATTGCTTGCGTCAACGCCAATTGTGTTTCACTTTATCGAAGTCGCCATTTCAATGAATTTCACAGACAAAAAGTATTTCAAGGAAAACAATCGGCATACGAGTGTTTTTATTTTCAAATATATTTAACTTAGATTACATGCGAGGCCTCTCCGCTAAAGAGTTATCCTCTCCCACTATTAGGCTCCATTAAGTTGGTAATTCATTTAAAGGGTAATGTGTACGGCTCTATAACGAAATCGCAAAAGATTTGTTGAGTTTGTCAGTTAGTAAAAGCAGTTAAACGGAAGCTTTTAGAAATTATAGATTATTTTGATGATGAAAAAGTTTGTGAATGAATTAACTCCAGCTTAGCCTTGCCTTAAAAAGTGTACTGGGATCATTTCCAAAAAAAAATCAACCAAGCCGAGTTTCTTGCTTGCTTCTTCTCAGCTTGGTCGCGTACGATCAAGCGTAGAATCACTGAAATTTAAGACGATTCAAAATGGTCCTATGTACCTTAATTAATAAAGATATTTTGACTTTGACATCTAAAAAATTAACGCAATGTACGCACTAATTTGATCGCTAATCCATTGGCCATATCAACTTGTATAAAGATACATTTTATGACCCACCCACGTATAAATATGGCCTGATGACAGTTCAGGGCTTTTTGCTACATCGTCTAAACATGTTCGGACTACGCAAATTTAAAAAGGGCACTCACACTTTGTTTTCAATAAATATATATGTATTAGCGCTAAGAAGAAGACAAGGCAATCTATGTATTGTATTTGGCAATTTTTAAGAGTTACCAAGTTGTCATTATGATGTAATTTCAAACCGGTCATTGACTCTCCTCTGGCAATCAAACATTTTACAACCATATTCGTCAAGTCATACAAACATGGCAGGATCAAGCGCAAGGTTCGCGTGTCAAGGAACGTATCTCATGATGATCTCGTGATGTGTAAATAAATAACATTTAAAATATTTATGACAACATTTAACAAAACTTAGGAATTAATTGTTATCTAAACACATACACAGCTTATTAAAGTGAAAATCGATTAAAGGAAAAAACATCACGATTGGAATAATACAGTAAAAAAATTAGGAAGCTACACTAAATTGTAGATACATTCGCGCCAATAAATTAAATGACATGACAGTCGACAATTTTATAAAATCGAACGCGCCCAATGAAGGATGACGCTTGCAAGTTGCAGCTGCGTTCAGGAATCCGTTGAGAAATCAGTTCAACAATTTATTATAACGCTCGCGCCTACAGGTGCGACTAACGTTATGAGATGCATACAGAATTATCACAATACCCGCGCGCCATACAAGGTGTACTGGCGAAACCATCAGCCACTTGTTGACGTACCGCACAAAGCATCAAAAGTAAGCCTTATACACAAAAAAAACAATATTTAATGTCTAATAAAAGAATTACTTAATGAAAGATACGTAGAAGGCTGCCTGTAGTAAATATATACATAAAACTGGTCGGGCCGGGAGCCAGTACGGCCTTGTTCAGCAAATTACCGACACAGGTGAAACCTATAGTGGTTTGTTAACGATTTCTAACCAAAAGCATGTTAATGCAACTCTTGTTTTACGTCGTACACACCATACGTCTGAAGCATGTATGTTGTGTTATTAATGTTATAATTGTAGTCACGAACGCGAAGGATACGAACCGGTATTTGTGTTAATCTGAACTTTATCCGCGAACGACAATCGGTATGCACGGAATGTTGAGTAGCAAGCCCTGTTAGTGTAATATCTATACGGTACCACAAAATAAACTCACTGTTAAATAATGATAAGGCTTACAAAGGGGATATTGTATCGTTTTAACTAAACAATAACTATCTCATACGTTTTCACGACACAATAGATAACTTTAAGGCATGTATTAAGGTCTTAATACATGCTCATACTCACATTAACAGAATAGTAATTAGGTGGACGGTAACACAGCGCCCATGTTTTATAAATAGACATCAGACAGTCATAGATCAATTCTAAGTGTTGGAATCACTTCCGTTGATACAATATACACTTTATAGTGAATAATTGAACAAATTCTCGTATTTAACGAAGAGATAAGAGCACGTTTTCATTCAGTTTTTTTCTTATTGTTACAGAATTCTTATTACCACATTTATTGTTGTAATAAGCATGCAAGTCTGAGTTTATTTTAAATCCGATCAAGGTATAGTTGAAATAATTTAGTATGTTACACATAAGTGAAGGAATAACTCATGTTTCACTACGAATCAAGTCGTGTAATACTTACAACGAGCACTCTATAAATATGAAATGTGTAGAATGTAGATTATGCAAATGGCAATTCACAAACACTTTTCCATGTGAACAAAGAACATACCCGAACGTATCCGTCTGTTTGACATTTACACAAAGAGGCGCCACAATGTCAAAGCATGTCACACTTTGACATATTCACGTTCGAAAATTGAATCCGGTAAAAACGCGTCCGACCTCATCGCGCGTTCAACTCACTAAAGTATAAAGTTAATTCATACGAATCTATTATTATGCGTGGCAAGTGACCGTATGTCAAGAGCAAGACCAGGGATTGACTTGTGTGCGTGACCATACATCCATAGCTCACACACACCGATCATTTTAATACTTACGCCCCAATGATAAAGCCTCAATTTGATTAACGGAACAAGCGGCCGTACAAGGAATCCTTCAATTTCGTCTGTCCGTTTTGATTGTGTTTGGGAATTATGCTCAATTATGAGTAATTATGTTTGAGTTGGTGATAATACGTAGATAAGGCGCAAAGTAAAATAAAAGCGATTCCTTATCACGATCTTCTACACCCCTATTCACTTAATAATTTACTTACAAAGCGTCTTGCTAGATTACACGTAACAGGGTCAGTTAGGAACCTTGTTTGCGGTGTCAAATTGCAGAAAACGAAAACGATATTGGCTTAGAGCAAATTGAAGGCTCGATCGAGAGTTAAGGTACAGGTTTCCTTGTTTCTTCCTTTATGAAACTCGGAATCCAACACAAATTCCAAAAATATGAAAACGCAAACGTTCGACATAATAACTCACAGCGATTACCATATTATGATCTCATTAATGAACCGGCGGAAAGAATTTACATTACTCTACGGAAGCAGGTGTATATTATGTACATTGTGACTTACATAACCAAGAAACCTTATGACGAACAGGAACAGAATCGGCAATGTTTTTTAAGAGAGAAATGATTATAGTTGTGACGAATTTCAGTACGATATTCCATTTCGCACGTGTGAAAATATCGAGTCCATCCCTGGTTTACTTTAACCATCTTGCATTTCGCCCAGATCCAGGTCACACGCATTAGTCTCGGTCTTCTTTAAGACGATATTTGAAATTGATGATAACTGGTTTTGCACTTTGCAATAACTGAGCTTTCGAATGAGCCGAGGAAGCTGAGGCAGTATGCCGTAAAGCATCGAAACTTAGCGGTGACGTTTTTATTAAAAATCAATTTAAATTTACTGCAATTTCGCGCGATCCTATGTATTTTGTTATGGTCTGGCTATTCAAATATAAAAATACAATTTAGTTATTAATCCATAGGGAATGTGGCTCTCACATAACAAAGATGGGAAATGCATTCACGTACCACGGGCCATTGTATGTAGATGGACAAGATGGATGGCCCATTGTGTCATTCAACCAGTAAATTTCACGTTTAATATGGAAAGTGGTAGTATCAACCCATCGATCGGTGGTTCCTGTTGAGAAACTGCACAGCTGGCCTGGCAAGTTCGACTGGGAATTGGGGACATTGGTTAATTAAAGCAAAAACATTGTTATAGGTCGGAAAGAAGAGTTAAAAGCTGTATTTTTTCATTGACAAGAGAGTTTACAAGGGTTTTGGGACGAGGTTTCAAAGATGCCTAGCGTAACGAAAATATGTACCGTTATATAATTATTAAGCCGCTTGGCTATGAGCGAGTGACCGACTTATAAAAAACACATTTTCCATTACTTTCAAATAGTTTATGACGCGTAAAAAGTTATGTACTTTTACCTAATATCATACAAATGAGAATTGAGAGAACTGTGAAATTGGTTTTGTGAAAGTTTACGTTTTGTCAGCCATCATAATCACCATCAATCCATTACTCAGCTTTTTCAGCATCTGAAGATTTCGGTATGTCGGTTTAATAATAATTCTAAATATTCATCGTAGGTCGACAGGTCGACGCACGACCTGAGTGTTGCGTGTCGCGGGCAAACTACAGGCTCAATATGTCTGCAGTTTGGTATATATTCAATTATTTCACATTAACTCAATTCTTTACGTTAATAATGTCGGTTAATTAGGTACGTTATGCGTATATCATTAGCATCCCCAAAATATATATGGTGCAAATAAATTGTTTCGACAACCGACCAGAGGAAACATAAACCGGCCCTCCCACCTACATCTGTCAAGATGATATAAATGCTCTTTTTATGCCGAACATTAGTTACATAAACGAATGAAATCATTTTAGTCACAACCACAACACTTATTAATTGTTTAAATTTAAATTAAAAACCATATTAGTTTGAAACTCTATGGTTTCTATGTCAACTTTCAAAACTCCCTTTTTTCGCGTGTAATTTGAATAACGAAAAAGGCATTTTGTAGAACATGATTAGTACCACAGATAATAGAGTTATTTCGTATACGATGCGGGTGATAAGACATTGTCGCAATGCAAATTACATGTCTTGTTTCTACAAAGTAGACCAAATTGTACTCTAATTATTAAACGCTTAAAGGTTATTTTTGCCTTATTACAATAGTGAAAGTAAGCTATGGAAACTTAAACTATTAAAAATTTCAACTTCAACGTAATTATTATTTCAACTGACTTTGACAATTTACTTTACGCGCCAAAATATTCCTCATATATCTAAAGCAAACGTAAAAAATGGATACTTTCACAGGTGTTGATACTCTAATAGCGGTTACGAAAATAATTAAATTAGTAATACATAGTTTTATAGGCATGAGGCAAACGATTGTATTAGTGTTGTTGCGTATTTTAACAATTAAAGAGTTTGTAATCAAAATCCCACTGTCAACTGTCACTTATCAACTTTAGATAAAACTCCAGCTTTATACATGGCCGTAACATAATTTCTTCTGTAGTTTATTATGAGTACAGATAAACAGGCTATCTACGGAGAAAATAATAAACATTTCGAGTGTTCGTTCGTAATAATTATCTGAAACGTATAGACGTAGTCCATTCATCATTAGCCCATCCTTGGCTAAACATGTTAATGAGCGATTAGCCCATTTGTCGATGACAAAGGACGATTGGATCAGCTAGTTAATTTCCGAGAAATAACTCATTACGCGAACATACAATTTGTTTTAAGAGAAACATCTTAGTCTTGCGTCACACAATGGTGTTAATGATGTTGTATGAATATTACAGATGGATACGTGTGCCGTGAATCATACGGTTTCATAATAACGCCGTGATCTTTTCAAAATGTTGAGAGATGATTTCTTTATTTGTTTAATTACTAATATGATCTTTTTCAGCTGTCAATACGTCAATGCTTCATACACGGTCAGCTGAGCACGCTCACAACTTATGTTTTTAACGTAATAACTTTCAACTTTCTTTTGTTATGATTTATGTGAATAAAACATAAGTTTATCCTATAATCACGAGTTGTTATTTTATAATTGAAAGGAATCATTAATGAAACAAAATGTTTTTTTAATATCTAAGTTATATGCAGTATTATAAAGAGATACAATTTTGCAAAATAATTCATTTTTAGTTATTGTTAGACAAAAAAACCACGATAAACCACCCAGTACCTAATGTTAGCATTTTTGTCAATGTAGCGAAAGCTTCCAGCTGATTATGAGATAGGTCGATCATCTCTTTTAGTTGTCCCTTAGGTTTCACACGAAATACAGAAATAGAACCATTTTCACATGTAAAAGAGCGAATCGAAGCGAAGCTCTTGCGAAATAAATGACATTAAATTGTGTTCTCCGCCGTGTGTAATCTGCCTTAGATATTTGTAAGACGCAATCCTAAAACGTTATTGTTAATCGCCCTACATTTCAAACACGAAATAATCTCGCATGTCGAATAACATTGATTCGAGGCGAACCAGTTAATTGTTATTTTACGCCTAATTTAATAACTTTGTTTCAGAACCTATCTTAAGCTTCGGATTTAATTTATTTTATTTTTTTACAGAACATGTGTTTAAAATGCATATAAGTGACATTTTGTTGTTTACTATGACAAAAAGTTGTGCATTTCACTCTTTTAAAATTATTTCGGTTTTCTCAAAATATCTACATGACCCTAATTCTTATTGCAATTGAGTCTATTCTACCACAGAGCAAAATAAATGGCACGACACAGTGAAGGTCACCGTGAATTATTTGCAATGAAAGGTCGCTCACTTCACTCAACTCGAAGGTACTATCAGCAGTCAGCAGTTTACCACCCAATTTCAATATTTTGTTTGGCATTTTTTTCTTTTTAACGATTTTAAAAGATATGCATTACATCGAGTTTTCACTCATTTTCATGTCATGTTTTATTCATATGTTTAATTTATTTATGTTATATCAAGTGGAGCCATCATAACTTACTAAAACACAAAGCTTTTGCAAACTTTTTTCAATATGAACCCCGAAAACCTAGGTAAGGTGCTAACTATTGTGATTAATCAGGTTTCTGTAAAATAATAATATTTGGAATAGTCATTGAGGAAAAAGAACAGGAAAGTAATCAGACTAATTCACTATTTAATAGAAGAAGTGTAAAAACATATAAGCTGTTCAAGCTGACACGTTTACGGGCTGGAGTATACCGTTCGAGAGGCATGCAGTCAGACGAGTCATGAGGTCATTTATTATCTTAAAGGTGAATGTGATCAAGTGGCTGATATTCACGAAACAAGCTAATATTGGCAAATATCGTTGCATCGATCATAACGATATCAAACGTCAGTTAACGATGAATATCGGTTTTGTGGCAATTACAAAAAGAATAATTGTATTTGAATACTATTTTTGCTTGGACATTAGCTTATTCATTGATCTGTATTTTTATCAGTCATGAGTGGAGACTAAGGGATGATAACAAAATAATATTGCTTTGTACGAATTAGATAGAGCTATTCCGCAATATTGTTATCTTTGGTGAATTGTTTGCACAGATAACATTTGGTTGTCAGATCAAGGTGAACATTATTTGTTCACAATCGTTTAATTAGCTGATATAGTTAAAATTTCGACCTTGACTCTGAAAATGGCGCGTTTTTATTATAAGCATTTCCATAGACAACAGATTGTCACACCATATTATGTACGAGTATAGTTCTTAACAATTCTATTGATAAAAACATCTATGTATACCTATTATGTAGTGTCGCATATTTCAGCGAATAAGTAATCCTATAAAACTTTCACTTAGTAGTAGTTTACAGTTACATCTTGTAGGCGAATTGCTGGTCTGAATAGTGATGATGCTCGTGTGGGCTGTGGTCTAAATTCTGATACAGGTAATCGGATTAAATTGTAATTTCCAACACTACTAATACTTCATTTAAACTCTATCTATCTATATATCACATAAGATGTGTTTTAATGTATCTTTTTGTAAATGAGAAAGCGTTTTTTTTGTGATTTGTAATGTCCAATGTAACCAGTTTCTGAATGGTATTTTTATGAAACGAGTATGTGAGTATACTAAGAGATGCGAATATAATGATTTTGTTTTGCTTATATTTATTAGTAAATCTATATGCATTACAGACTATAATAGCTATATTCTAGACCGAGTTGTAAACACGCGTGATTGATAAAGAAATCCACCGATTCCCAACAACTTCGCGTCTCCAATGAAGAGATCTTTTTGTGTATGTTACATAGATATATGTTTTCGGTGCATTGTTAATTTACGAAACCTATATAGGTAGGTATTAAAACTAATTAACAAACTAAACAATACAGAGAGATCTGGTTGGGTGAGTAACAAAAAGCATTGCAAAACATGCGTACAACAAAGAACGTTTCTAAGCGTTGAAAAAGAGCAATTCAAAGTAACGCATTCAGATTAGACGTTATCAAAGGTAAAAATATTAATTTAACATTTACATGCATACAAAGCATGCAGCAAAATCACGTATTTTCCCAAAGGAGGTTCTATATATTTATTGAGTAGTCGGCACCCGCGGTTTTTCACTTAACTTACCTTTCTCTAGTTTTAACCGACTCAGTTTCTAATCGGTTTACGCTCACCTGAGGGAAAATAATCCTCTTTCTCCAATATGTCATGCTGGAAGCCATAAGCGGGCAGCCATGCATGGGAGCCAGGCGGTTCAGGCCAGTCTGAAATCCGCACGTCCTCCATTCTAACATAAACACAACACTGCACTCCTTAGCTAGTTCTCATGCATGCACTACCTCGGCCGTCCATTAGCTTCTCATTTAGGACGATAACGGTGACTCGATTCGGTGGGTGAATTTACAACCACAAGCGCATCTGGCGACATGCGGGGGCTGACTGGCGGGCGGCGGCGCGAGCGCCGTTTGCACTTCGCGGCAGCGGGCTGTCAGTCGCGCGCCACTTCGCGAACTTATTTTTTCATTATTGCAATAAATAACAAATTAATAAGACTTACGTATAAAAGTTAATAAAATTAAAAAATTAAATATAAGACAACATTCTAATTTCTAACCGTCTTGTACAATAAAATCAGGTAGAGTGTCTCTCACTCTGTTTTTAATTAAGATTTGATAATTTAGCAAAATTTCCAAAATGTGTATATTTTGGCAATGAGGCATAAATTATTAGGAGGAATATTTTCTCTTTTTTTCTCTGACTTTTTTAAAAAGTTTATCGCTCATCGTTCGCTGCCACAGACCAATAATCTCATCTCTCTCGATCAATCATAGACAGAGCGCATGTAAAGAGTCTTGCACATATTGCTCCAACGGTTTATGTCAGGGAAGGCCACTGGTGTGCACTTTCGCTGTTACCGAGTCGGAAATTACTGTACTTAAAAATAATGTTATGGTCTATCGTGTTGAATCGGAATTACGATTACAAAGGTCAGAGTTTGAGCATCGAGATTATCGAAAGCTGTGTTGCCATTAGGGAAATTACATAACCTGTTTAAAAAAGTATTTATTACGTTTTCCCAAGAGAATAGAGTTTGGTGTCTCTATTGTCGTTATAAAAATAATAATAAGCTATTATGATTGTTTAAACAAAATATATTTATTGCTTTTTAGTTTGTTTTTTTTTTCTCTTATTAAATCTTAACAATACGCAAATACACAAAATATATCTCTTATAATTATTAATGTTTATTTTATAAACTATTCTACATTTCGCAGAGTGTATTGTTATAGTCACGGTTGCGTCAACACTTTCTCCTCCTAAAATTAATTGAAAGTCATATTCCGAACGCAATCTTCACAATTAAAATGACAAAACCCTTATATGGGGAGAACGTGGCACAAAACGATTTTTAAATTCATATTAATCACGCAACAATACTGTTTCGTGACTGAAACATAATGCCTAGATCTATAAAGGTATAGGGAAGTCGGTTCTCTGTAAGGTCAAGCCAATTAACTTTATAATGTTTCTATAAATATTTATAAACAAAAATAATCCGTTAAAAGTTATTGAGCTCTCGTAGCTGCTATTATTATTATCTTGCAAGCAATAGTGCGTGCGAATTAGTAATGAATAAACGCTACTCAATGTTCAATGTTAATAATTCACATTTGAATACACACAGTATTAAAATGTCGTACAATGTATGTGCGTGGAGTTATGCTCAGTAAACACGTTGTTATTTCGCCACTTTGGCAAAACGCCAGGCTCCTGTGTGTCTTGTACAGACTCCGATGCTTGTACCTGTCAAGAGTAAAGTGGCAGGTCAGCGCAGTTGAGCTGTTCAAGGTCAAGCGTGACCCCGAAGGTGCAGACCAATGCCCAAACTAACACAGAAGCGCACTACTATATACGTAATGATTGCGAATCCGTCAATCGGTTGGTTTTCGAGCGGATGATAAAAACTGGTAAGTAATTATGTTATTGGGAAAGTCACTTTTCAAATTAAAGTTAGACAATGAAAGAACGGGCTGAAACTACTGCGGCGATATTCATCAATGAGATTGTGCGCACAATAAAATGTTGCCGTCATGGCTAGACTGAGCTTTCGAGTTTCTACATCAGTTTCTAGAGTTAACGACATTTTAATAACTTGCGGACGTTATGATTATTCATGCTCTATCATGCACCATGTGTTGTTGATCTTTGTAAATACACTGAGGTGCAAAAGTTTCCTGTGTTATGTGCTACACGTTTGTTTGAGTGTTTTCTTATTGTAAGACTTTTTATTTTTCATTTAATCGGTGTGAATCTCGGCTTAAACCCATGTCGCGTTTAAGAACGATTGTTTAATTAGTGATTCAATATTTATCATATTGTGCACATATTCATATGAGATTGCGAGGCATTGTCGCTATGACAACCGATTTTCCCGCGTATTTTCTTTACTTTTACCTCATACATTACCGTGCACAACAATGGTGGCATTCAGAAAACAAAGCACTTTGTTTTTTTAGCTCAGAACTATCTCATTAGAACAGCAATTAACGATGAAGCTATTCCATACAAAATAAGCAAAACGATGATGACTAGTGATGGAAATATTCATTTTATATCTAAGTATGTTCCAACAAAAATATTTGAATCAATATTCAAATATTTTTGTTGGAAAATATATTGATATTTTCTCACCAGTCACACACGCAATCTATAAATCCCTCTGCAATAACAATCGTTGCAAAAGATTAAGAGGTTTATCGCCTACTACGTGTTTGTAGGAAAAAAACAAGTCGGGACTTTACATAAACAGATACACTGAACATACTTATAGAGACAACTGCTATAGCTAGACGGCAGACGATAGAAAAACTAAGTAATCTCGCTGTCATGCGTCACGTAGGCTCAGTTACGGAAAAAGTTAAACATACAACCAATTAGTGTAGCTTATAACGGACCTTGAGTCGGTACATCAAGCCAAGAGCTCCCAACAACGTCATCTGATGACAGAGATTTTATTCCTTTTTCTGCTTTATATAATAAAATGTTCTAGGCGCTGTAAGTTGTCTCTCACAGGTAGTTTAGTTCAGCAACTCAAATAAGGTTACGCTACTTTATATTCTAAATAACATACATGTAACGCTACCGTTTGGAGAAAGTAGATCTCGCAGGATACCTATTACGGTAAATAGTTTGATATTAAATCAAAATTGTTATTTAATATAAGTTTAAAGAACTAGTTCGTCTTGTTACATCCTTGTATGACAAGTCGAATAATTCATTTGACAGTCTATTAACTGCTGCAACTAGTATTAGCAGGAAATAGGCTAATTATTTCTTAAATGCTGATATTTTAAAATTATGTATATTTATGTTTGTATTATATATATATGTATATTATACATGTTACTTGCACCGTATGTTGTTTGTATATTATGAAACTAGTTAGTTTCCTTAAATATCCTCAATTATAATTTAATATTGAGAGAATTTTTTTTGCATCTTTTTGCTGCAATTCTTATTCCCATATAAACATTTCAGAAAAGTTAATTTTAATAGCATTAGTGACATTGACAAATCTATTCTTCGTTCATTTGTATTTGGCAAATAAAAACTATATAATTTTGCAGTAGTTGATATGCATCTAGATAACTTTTATTTACATTATCTGGCAGCTGTCATTGCAGCGATAAGATATTAAAATGGATTTCTTCTTATTTATTTCGGTTGTCCTCGATGCGATCATCGGATTAAAATAAGCCTTTGAGCCGATAAGAGTGTGACGAGTATTAAAGTTAACCATCCATTTTGTACATTAAATTGTGGTCAACAATCCGTGTGACTGTCATATGGCAAATGTGTGCAGCAGGAAGTGGTCACCGCTCACCAGCCATCGTTACTCTCAGCTGACCGCACATTACCGCTGCCACAGACTGCACAGGTGTAAAAAGACCATTCAACTTAATACAAAAACTACTGTGCATCAATTGTTCACACTGAAAATGCTGATGCGATATGAAATCGATATGCATTGTGATCGGACGCAGTTGAAAGAGCACACTAATGTCTTCCGGGAAGTGTTTGGCAAAACAATACGATATACGACCTATAGTAATAAGATCACGCTTCTCCCAATGTTTATGGTTAACGTGACATTTGCAATAGATCCGATCTACTTAACTCTTTGATCTATGTTATAATTATGAACGATTTGTTATGCGCGTGCGCTTAGAACGTGACCGGAGAAATGTGACTGAGAAATACTGTTATATTCACCTTATTTTAGCAAATTGAAAACGGCAACGGCTTCATAGTATTTTTATTCTTTTTTAATACATAATCTTATAACGAGTACCGAAATCTATACGTATGCATTACCTTATTGAATTTATATTCTAGATCGAGAAATATTGATTTATTAACTAGGTACACTATTAACAGTAGTATTGACTTAGCTTATTAAATTCATTGCCCCAATTCAAACAACTGAAAATATCAACAATTCTAATTTATAAAATATAAGCATTCAGACTTCTTTCTCTATATGATTATGTTCATTTGAATTGGGATTTTTCGATTATGTAATAATGTAAAAAAACATGCCAGAGATTTATATAACTTGCAAGTTATAATGATACTAATTATTATTTGACATTTAGACAATGTAAGCTATTCAAACAACTTTCTTTAGCTGTCTGAACGAGATTTTTAAGTAATTAACGTGACAAGCAACTGTTGTGTGAAAGCCTCTGTTATACCGGCGACACATGAGTTTTCTCCGGCGCATATCGTGCGAAAATCTTGTGATTGTTGGTAGGTACTATTATTACGTATTAATAAAATTCATTTATTAAGGCATACCAACAACACACTAACACTAACTATTAAAGAAGAAAGAAAGAAGGTTCTGCTATTGGTTATACAAGGTCTGCAACATTTTGCGTCTGAAGACATAGAGACATCATAATAGATGGATCAGCGTCACTTGTCTTCAGAGCACAGTTTGTCGTAGACATCTATTAAGTGGACCGTTACAACCAAGCACCTCACGATCTGAATATAAAAGGTATAATGTACTAATTATATTTGGTGTTGGCAGCAATCTTCTCAGTCCTGAGGTACCTCATCCGAGCCTCGATGCTCGACGCGTGGATAAATGAAGAATTTTGATCAGGTCATACTTTAAATACCAAGATGAATGAAAGTTGATGCAACATTTCAATACTTCCTACTGATCTATTAGCTATTGTTCTTACATAATGTTCGAGACAAATGAGAAGTGGTAAGTCGTGCAGAGAAAACACAACCATAATTCACACTGAGCAAATTAAGATTTGTACTTTCGAAAGCAATCAGATCAAATGATAAATGAACTTTGGAAGTATTAAGATAAAGACTTAGGTAACACTTTAGCTATAAAGATGATAATTAGGAAGGCTTGTATTACTGTGTAATAATAATGCAATAATCTTTGTGCTTTTAACGAGCATTATACGTTAGTTAACCTTTTTACGTTTTCACGGTGTGTGACTTGTAGCGTCGTTTCCGCTCACACGAGACGCAGCTGTGAAGGGTCGGCCCTGTTTGCCTATACACCTGTCTTCCTCTCCCCTGACCTTAATGCCATGTGCGGGAAATAGAGTTTCGCCACTTATTACACCGACTTATTACATAAGTCAAGAGAGATAGTAATGCACTCATGCAGAACACTTTACATTAGTATTTTAAGTGAAACGAATTTCGTTCGTATAAAAATAGAGTTGGTCTTAGGACAGGGCACATCTAGTTTACTTTTCATAGCAAAAAGGGGTTGGCAGGTCTGTCTTTATGGAGTTTCGTCATTGATAAAAATAAAACCAAGAAATTTGGATTTTCCTGCTATAGATTAGTTAAAAAAAAACATAAAGAATCTTTAAAAAAATAAAGCTTTCCGTGCCGGAAAGGCCACAACCGTTTCCTGTTCCCACAATGTTGCCGAGTGTACTTTGGATTCCTCGTAATTGTAAGAAAATTATTGAAGCACGAAACCAGAGCATCGGTCTAGAGAATCCCTATGAAAACTGCTTAGCGATGTGAACGAGTGGCGGAGACAATCTTGCCAGTTCCTCTGGTCCGCTCGATGCCCTTGATTTGGGAACTGGCTGATAATGTAGTCAACTTTTTTTTAAATCTTACCATTAAGTTATTTTTGTTTTGAATGTTTAATTCTTAATGCGTTTATAAACACGTTGTCTTATTTATATATTGTTCAAATAGTATCTTATCAGCGATCACTTAAGTCCAGAAAATTACTGAAGAGCTCAATTTAAAGTATCGAAGTGAACACTTAATAAAGTGATTAACTTTCTGCCTATAGTTTCCAAATAGACCGCTCTACGAAACTGATTATTGTTATACCTTTAAAATCTCTTAAGTTTTAAATAGGGTAAATTAGTGGATGGAGAGGTGACAAATATCACCGCTCTCTCATGCCAATGCTTAGAAATGAAAGAAAACGATTTTGGTAAATTATATATTTTCACAATAATACGGAAACAAGTCGCTTTATATATTCATAGTCACAATAATTCTGCACAAAAGAAACACTTTCTTGTACACTGGGATTAACATGCTTAATTTCAAACGTATTCTAAAAAATATGAAAATCATAATTGAATATCGACTTGCAACATAATACCACAAAAACCAACTTCAAATAATACCTTTTAATGAAGCGTTTTAATCGAGATCAAAGAATAAAAGCGGTCAAGTAATAAATAGCGAGGGAAAAGGGGAAACTGAGAAAAAGTCTAAAAATGTATGAGAATTTAGTTGATATGCATTCAGGTAAATAAAAGGCACAGCCCGAGTATTGTTTGACGCGAAACGATTTATTGTCGAAATAATGATATTCAGAGAGCTTAAAGCTACGTAGCGCTAACTTACGAGTACCAAACTTAACGACTACTGTGGGGCCCCGTTCGCCCGATGGGCCCGAGAAGCGTGAATGTGGGAATGGGAGATGCCCGTATTTACAAGTGGAGAGCTCTTGTGCAACGATATGTCCTAAGTTATGTACACTCTATGTCTATGTGTCGTCCGTATGGCAAGCGCCGCCTCGAGAGAGTCCTTGACTAGTTGGTGAGTCGCGGTGGCGCTGAATCAATCGAAGCCTCCGCCCCCGGCCGCCGCGCCCGGCCTCCGCCCCGGGGTCAACCCAGCGACGGGTGCGGGGCGCGCGCCGCGTCGTGGCTGCGTCGGTTCATCTCTTTCGCCTCTTTGGAGACGTTGGACTCGACCAGCATGGAGTGCCTTTTGGCGTTCGAGTCCTTCTTCCGGCGGACGACGTCGGGGCTGCGCGGCTGGCTCGGGGCGTCGGGGAAGGCCCGTCTGTGGAGGGACGGCGACGGTTCGCGGGCGGAGTTCGGGAGGTACGTCTGGAAGGAGGGCCGGCTCTGGGCGGCCTCCATTATCGAACCTGGGACAGACGAGACGCACGTTTCAGTTTAGGCCCTTCGAGCTGCTGCTGATCTTGATGCTGATGCACCGGCTATTCTCTTTGGTCTGAAGGAACGCACGCAAAAGGAAAAGCAAGAAAAGGCAGGCCATGAGCGTATTCACCTCCGTTGCGGGCACTAAGGGGCTTCAATGACCTACAAGCAAACAGAGCATTATTCTCGAGCGCCTGCCCCCGAGCGAGGCCGAGGGAGGGAGGGGCAGCGAGAGGCCTCACCCAGAGTGCGGACGAGCCACGGCGCCACCGACTGCTTCTGACTCATGGCCGCCTGCATCTCGTTCAGGGCCGCGTTCAGCTGGTGGCTCAGCTCCTGCGAGGACAAGCGTCACTTTCAACATTTACGCTCGACTTTCATTCTCCAAACGCGGCGGGAGACGGGAGCCGCAGAGGCACCTGGTTGCTGCACTGCGCCTGCACGTGCGCCAGCTTCACTTGCGCCAGCTCCAGCTCCAGCTCGCGCACCCGCTGCAGGAGGCGGGCCTCGGTGTCGCCCGAGCTCTCCTCTTGGCCGTCTGCGAAGAGTTAGAAGGTCAGCACTGAGCCGTCAGCGGTTGCGCGACCTCACCGAAGCCGAGCTCACCTTGCCTGCTGTCCTTCTCGGCCATCTTCTGCGTGCAGCCGACGCAGCTCTTCGTGCAATCCTGAAATGGGCGTCTCGGTCAGCTGGAGGATGAAACTTGTGAAAAGTGGGGAAAAGCGAGAATACCTGCACGCGATGCAACTGCTTGTCGAGCCTGGTGCAGATCTCCCGGTAGTCGCGAGCCACGGCCGCGTATTGCACCGACTCCTGACGAGACTCCTCCAGACTGCTGCGGCTCTGGCAATCCGGATGAAAGGGGTCAAGGCATTTCTAACATTGAAAAACAGCGTAAGAAAGGAAGAAACCTGCGCCAGCTGCTTCTCCAGTGTGTCCTTGTCCTGCTGAAGCTGCGCGTTCGTCACCTTCAGCCTCTCCAGCTCCACGTTGATCTTCTCCTTTTCGGCCGATTCTAAGGCAAACAGTTCGTATATTCCAAGTGCGACGCCACCGAACCGGGTGAACGGAACTCACGAATACCTTTGATGAACTTCTCGTACTCCAGCTGGTACTTCTGCAGCCTCTTGACCTTGATGCTGCAGGCCAACTTCACGATCTGCCGAGACGCCTCCTCCGCCCGACACTTCTTCGGCAGCGTGACTCTGGAAAGCGGCATCGGGATTTGTAGCGAGATGATTTTGACTGGCTCGAGGTGGCCCAAACGCTCTCACCTAAAGTACTTGAGGACTCCTTCAAAGTCGTGCTGCAGCAGATCCTTCTTAGACCGACTGAGAAGAGCCAAGGACACCTGGAAGAGCGTATCCACGCCTTGCAACAGGAACACGTCCAGGATGTGGTACACCTGGGAGCACAAGCATTTTCAAATGAAACGAAATCCAAGGACCAAGAGTTACCAACGCGGAGAGTGAGCTCACCAGGGGCAGAGGGAATCGGGCCGTGAACACGGTGAGGAACCACTGCGAGGCGAACATGTGCGGCTCCACGCCCAACTCCTGGAAGTGGGCGCGCAGGTCTGCCAGCTGCTCCTGGAGTTGAATTGGCAACAGATACAAATGGGAACTCCAAAGAAAGCCACGTTTACGAACATTTCAGGCTTCGTCACGCACCTCCATTAACCTGTCGAGCTGATGCAGCCTCATGTACAGCGCCTCGAAGCCATCCTTGTACAGTTCGCGCAACCCGTAGCCGTACATCAGCCGAACCAGCAGACAGAACGCCTGCTCCTCCGGCATCTGCGGACATCCACGGTCGCGTACACCAAACGCCGCTTCGAAGACGAGCAGCGACGGCCAAACTTACGTGCAGCAGCAGCGTGGCAGCCAAGAAGCTCAGGCCCTGGCAGTAGCCGACCTCGTGGTCGTAGACGGCGTAGGCCCTGGCCATCCTCAGCAGCGAGTCTTGGCCCAGGCCGCCCGCCTCGCGGAAGAAGTCGTGCGCGGGGAACGTCCTCGCTATGTCTCGCTGGATCACCGCTTCGAAGGGACACTCCTGCGGCGAGAGCTCTCAACTTCTTAACTTTTAACGACCTGAGCAACACTACCAAAGCGGACCGTACCTTGCTGATGAGCGTCCTGTAGGTTTCCATGAGCTTGTGGTTCTGGTCCACGTCGGCCAGGCGCAGCCAGACTTCCCCTCGCAGGGCCTCGGGGACGCCCACGCGCACCAAAGGCCCCAGAGCTCGAGGCCTCGGGCCCACCCAACTACAACACAACACGCTCTATTTGCGACAGAGTCCTTCACTCACGTCTTCGGGTTCGAGATGCCCCTCCCTCATACCTCCTCAGCACTTGCGCCCAATTCTCCAAAACGTCGACTCCGCAATCCTTGGACACTTCTCCGGTGCCGCTGAGCAAAGGTTCGTCGCCGTCCGAGTCGGGCTCCGAGGGGGAGGGCGGCGCAGGCGCAGCGGAGAGCGGCGAAGGCAGGAGACTCGACAGGGAAAGAGGCAGGTTTAACCTAGACCTGTCCAGCTCTCCAGAAGTTTCCACGCTCGCCACCTCGTACTGCAACTGGCCGAGCGAGTCCACCGACTGCGGGCGAAAGTAAATTAGTGCAAGTCGAGTCAATGTCTTTTCGAGAGATATTCTCAATTCCATACATACCTCTTTAAGGTTGATGTAGAACTGCTGCACCAGCGGCCTTTTGGAGTAGTACCAGAACCTCTCGGTGGGCGGAAACACCTTCACCGGCGTCTCTACGATCAATCTGCACAATCGTTAGAGTCAATGAAGCTACTGCCATTTGTACAACGGTACGAAAACGGGGCAAAGGGCCTACCGCAGCGGATCCCTGATGCCCCTGATGACCAGGTCCAGCGCCAGCGACATGAAGGCGGGTGCTCCGTCTCCGCTCGCCACGTTGAACGCCGCGAGCGCGGATTCCCCGGCGTTCCACAGCGCGCACACCGAGCACCCCGATCCGCCCGAAGCGCCGCTCACCATCTCCAGCAGCTGCATGTCGGAGTGCTTGACGCTGCGGCCCGGAGCCAACAGGATCCCGAAGCACCGCTCGATGTACAGGCCTCCGGTGTAAGGCAGCTGCAAAGACGGCGCATCCCTTAGGCTCGTGAAGGTCGGTCCATCACCGATGTGATCATGAGAGCTCACCGTCATGTCGTCGGAGTCGCTCTGCACGTTGTTGGTGACCTGCTTCACGTTGATGGTGACTTGCTTGTCGATGCCTCCCCGCAGCTTGTAGCCGAGCCGCTCTTTGGGCACGTGGCTGAAGGAGCCCTGCAACACGCCAGGTGATTAGCCGTGGCCTGCCGCCGTGGCCTGCTTACCCCTACAGCCACAGGAAAGTACCTTAGCGTCCGTCTCCTTGATGTCCACCGAGCACTCCAGCACGTGCATGAGCTGCATGGGCGGCGCCGCCGGGCCCAGGCCCTCGGTCAGGGAGCCGGTCATGGAGGGAGCTGCGCTCAAGTCGCCCACGAGAGAGGAGGCCATGGAGCGCGGTATCCTTTCGAAGGCTTTGGCGAAACAACCTGAAAGGGCAGACGAGAGGTGCTAGGGGCCGACAAAGAGCTCGTTGACGAACGGGTGGCCAACTTCCAGGGCAAGGTCGGGAAGGTGGCAACGGCAAACAGACACACTTTCCATAAAAAGCAGCCGATAACACAGTGTTTGCTCATTCGGTACCTCGACTGTAATTTTAAAATCAATATAAAATGTGGGCGTACACCTATGAATCACATATTGATCGATTGATCTATATTCTGTTGGGACAAGTTACAACAACAGACAGAGCGCCTCCAAAGTATAGTAAAAGTGTACTCACATGGAAATCTCTCCCTCTCCTACAATTGGAATGAGTGAAATGATCAATTTGCCAAGCGTTGCCTCTCGAGCGACGAGCGCCGAGTGATTGCGACACGACCGAACGCATCATTCGGATGCGTCATTATTGGGACAGATTCTACAAGGACTGAAGCTGGACTCACTCGACACCTGGCTGACGGCTTCGGCGATGTGGCACCTGAAGACGTGGCACCTGTACACCGCGGACTCCTTGGTCTCGCCGTGGGACCAGGTGAAGGCGAAGCACGAGGCCACGGGGGAGCCCACGGCGCCTCGCGCGTAGAACGAGATGCGGTTGACGGCGTAGCGCGCCATCACGCCGTTGCTCTCGGCTTGGTACAGCCTGACAACGAGGCGGCCGTAAAGACACCATCACACACAACTCACGCTACGCACCACTCGAGGCACACTCACACGACGAGCCCCTGCGAGCAGACCGGAATGGAGATGGAGACTGCGATGCCGTCCCTGTTCTCGGGCATGGAACTCAGCTCCTTCATGATCCTCTGGATGTCCGCCTCCGACTTGGGGTCCGCGATGTTCTGGGCCCCGAGGTAGCTCACGCCGCAGAACACCGTGCACTCTTGGTCCACGTCCGACACTGGGGACAACAGCACTGTGCACACCGACGCATCCCGTCAATTCGCTTAAACAAACCCTCACTCGCACATCTTTATAATTAGCCTATTTCCCTGTCCGTTACCCGGAGATTTACCTTCGTCGTCGCTCTCCGTGGGCTTGGTGGGGTCCTGCTTCTCCGTGGGAGACGGCGTGCAGGTGCCCCCTCCAGCGCTGGCCCCTTCCATCACTTCGTAGAACTTCGAGCCTCCCACGTGGCGGCAGGCGTCCTGCACACAACGTCCAAGGGCCATTGGATTTGATTTGCAAACATCAAATAAGAACAAACACCGAACAAGAGCCGCGTGAATCACTCGGCGTTGGCCAATTACTATCGGCTGTTCGTGTGATAACGAACTAATTTTAGAAAAATGACTGGGCTCTTTCATTTCAAGAATATAACGGGTACCATAATGTGGTTGGAGTTATGTTTTCGTGAACTCATTGTCTTGATTTACCTTGACCACGGCCTTGGCGTACATTTCGAATGAACATTCCTCGCCCAATCGTTAGCACCGCCCAGCACCAAGCTCACCATTGAGGCCCTTACTCATCGCGTCTTACCAATAGTTATTTGCTAAATTGGACGTGCGCAGTCACGGGGCAGACTAGTTAGTCATTATGAAATAGTTAAAGAATTTGTGTTTTGAGTCATTCCACAAAGCTATCAGAGATGCGATAGGGAAAAACTGTTCACTTCAACTGATAACACTGACACCGAGATTTCACGACCACATTTTATTGATTAATTTGTAAGATTTCACCATTTCACTTGACTCCTGTTAGCGGACTGCGAGTCCTCATTGCAAGAGTGCAGCCGTAATTGACTCGATGTCTCGCTCGTTCGAACAACAAGTGCACAATGGAAATTGGAATGGGCCCGAACCGACACGAGTCAGCCCTCGCTATGTTAGCACCGAGTGTCTTGCACAGGATTTGTTTTTCTGATATCTCAACAATTAGTAGGGCAAGGAGTTATCGAGTGGATCGATATTAGCTATTGTTTGTTTCGGTTCCCGGTTTTTCAACCTTTGACATTCTGGCAGTGCCGCGACACGATAACCTAGTGACCTATAATAAAAGTCGCCAGTGCCGTCTTCGCTTCAGCAAAATGGTTTAAGATAACCACAGTACCAAATGAATATTGGCACACCACTCTTAAACCGTAACACAGTGAAAACTGTGTTTTTATAGCCTACAAATGTTATCCTAAATTGGTTGGTTTTATTTTGCGCGACCTTGCTCAGTAATTGGTAACAACGCACGTGTCGCTTCGACGTACTAAACACGAATGTAACAGCTACACAATGCAGCAATTAGTGGTAAAGGTTTTTAATTAATTTTGATAAGCCAAACTTCAGAGGCCCAAGAGCATGAAAAAGTAGTCATAAGTTGAGCAAAACATAGAAACAAACATGTAAATAGCTAACTTTGTCAGGACACTACAACAACTCACTTGTTCAGTGGCAGAAGTGTGTGCCGATGGCCCATCTGCATCACCCATTTTCACGTCACTATCACTCTCCACTTCGTATATCACTTTATACAAGTCTAGACCCTCAGGAACGTTTGATTCAATATTAGCTTCTGGTCTTATTGATAGTTCTTGATTAATGAGCTGACTGCGACTTACTCTCAGTGATCCTTGTAATGACTCTGAAATTGCCTGTGAAATATTCATTAGATTACAAAAAAAAACCTAACAAAAACAAATGTTTTACAAATCTTTCCTTTTATACTAAAAACTTTAAATAATATTAATATTTTGTACACTCAATGTAAACACATAAAAACCAGAATGAATGATCTTAGATTATGATGCTAATCAAAGACTCAAACAGCTTTGCTTAGTAACAAGACTCCTGAACACAAGGAAAACTTTTAAAAGCAATAGAATCTGCTTATACACTACTACTGGATATTTAATTAAATAAATTCAACATAATTATCTAAGTAGTGTCAAAATGTAATAAATATGAAAACAAGGTAATAATAAATAGCATTTTAACTAAGTTAATAATTGTAAAAGTTATTTCAATAGAGCATTCCTAGGTGACTCCGAACAGACCAGGGCAGGTTTAGGAAATAGTTTACCTTTTTATAAGGATTTTGTTTTTTTTAAGAAGTGATAATTTACAGACTTCTACCATTAATTGTCAGCTTAATGGGTATTCATCAAACTAATATAAAAAAATAGAACTTTAAGATATTAAAATTTATGACGTTTACTAATTTAAACATTTACGCTTGTTAAATATGCAAGAACTCACGTCGCTCAATATGTCCTCCAAATCACAACAAACATTACTTGTTAAGACAGGTGTTGGACTAGGTGATCGCGATCGATCGGAAAAGAACTCAATTTCTACTGGGTCCAAAACCTCATTTGTGCGACTACTGAACTCCATTACTATATGCTAAAAACACCAAATCATTACAAAGTCTTCAAATGCAATTCTTCATAACAGCAGTAAAGTTTTTCGATTTTTCAGCCAGCTTTCCGAAGATATGCAATTTAGATTTTATGGTCTTACCCATGAATAAAATCAGGTTCCCCTGAGAGAACGAAACATTTTACTTGATTAACAACATAAATGCGACAAAATAAAGGTTTTTTTGGTAAATTATTATATTGTGTACTATAGTTGAATAAACCAATGGCCAATGCGACTCATAGACTATAGAAACAATGTTTCCATAATCCCTAGACCCAGATAAAATTAGAAAATCATAGACTTTTTCAATTTTTTTAAGTTGTGTGACATAGGACCCAGCGAACAATATCACTTATCATATTTAATAATTGCCCATCCACTCCATAGATTTTTTAATCCATAGATTTCTTCAATGTTTACATACAATTTCATAAACAAAGTCAGAATTGTAAACGGTCAATTGTCCATAAAGAGGATCAAGTTGAAGAAACTAGTTTCGGTTGCAATTTGAATTTTCAAATTGTAAACTTTATGAATTAAAATTTGGAAATTAGAAGGTTTCTGCCATATTTATATTAGTCATTAAACATGGAAAATGACGTAGAAGAAAGTGATGTACCGATCCCAGAGTCCCCACCACGACGTCGACGATCTACGTTTTTTGTTAGACGCGAATCTCTTGGTAAATATTACAAAGTAATTGTGTATCTTTCTATTTGAAATCGACATATATGACGATAATAACTTTTGACTCATTTGAATTTATTAACAAACATGACAATAATGCATTTAGATTTTGAAAAAATAAACGTTTATTTTCTAGCGCCAGCACATCCTGCCGAAATCTTACTGGATAACACTAACGAAGACGATAAAAAAGCACACGATGAAGCTGTTACTAAGTATGTTTCCAAATAATTTTTAATTCATCACAATAACATTTGATATAATAAGGCATGTTTAATATTGAATTTTTCAATAATTTTAGGTATTTTAATGCTTTGACACTTGAAAAATCTTTATGGAAGGAAGAACTAATTAGAAGACGTGATGGTTACCAAGAACTTCGATTGTAAGTTTTAGATATTTTATAAAGTCAAACTATGAAAATATCTGTTTTGATGTTTTAACAGATCAGTGATGTCTCAACTGCTTGACATCACAATTTTTAGGTTCAGACACAAATCATTTGTTGTTTGCAGATGTTTTTCTACATAAATAATTTTTCTCATACATAAAACCTGTTTCCAGACAATGCAAGATTGCTCAGAAAAAACAAAATTCCTTGAAAAGCCAAACATATTTACTCCTAAATGCTGAGGATATTACTTTTCTGAATAAAAAAATTAATTTATCCCAGCTTGTTGAGAGGCAGCAGGCTCTGCACAAATCTGTGAAAATTGCTCAAGCATTTTATCAAAAATCAGTGGAACTAGAAAATGCAATTTTTACTCATTTGGAAGCTCAAATAGACAACATTCATGAGACTATTTTAGACTATAGTACAATCAATCACACATAGTGAAATTACATTTTGTCGAGCTACAGTGTTAAAACACTGTTTTATGTTAAAGAATAAAGACATTTTTATTTATGTTGGATTTCATTTATAGGAACTCTAAAATTATCCTGTCTGTTTAAGTAACGTAACAATTTCATGAAGGAATCTTAGTTTCTCTGTCAATTGAAACATTTTCAATTAACATAATTTTTATTTCAAGAATTATTGATAAAGGGTTGTGTGACACATTTGCACACGCAATTAAGAACAATAATTTAGTGAACCCCTCCTCACAGCGTTGGGAGCAACAGAAAACAGCTTACGAACCATTCATTCATTTGAACATATTCAAGTATTTTTTTAAACAACACATATAAAATACTATTTAAGCAGAAGACAAATGTTCTGTATATTAATAATCTGTAGAACAGAGATTAGCTCCGGGGTTTAAGTCTTGAATTATTACCATGTTCTATAATTATAAAATTAGGCTAATTTGTTAACATTAACTAGTAGATATAATGCAATGTTATGGCAGTACTATTTCCATCTGGCAGTTGTTTATACAATATAATATATTTGTACATTAGAATATTGATTTTTTGGAAAAGAAATTTGGAATTTGGAAAAGAAAACCATACTTGTAACATAGCCTTAACAATAGTGTTCAGGTATATTTAACAAAATAAGAATACAGTAATCAGCCTAAAAACCGTTCAGTCTAAGAACTATTAATACTAAGCCAAGCAAACAGATTGCCTGATATTTCACGTACAATATCAGAAGACTCATGAGTGCAGTGTGTTCCGTCAGTCTTCATCTTGACTTCAGTTCATTTTCAAAGAATTCACATTAAGTGTAAATTTCAAAGTAAAGAAGACCATCCATATTAGTTTATCAAAATCAGTCAAAATAAATAAATATGAAAAGGAACTTTGGAATCAACTTTTTAATTGTTTCGAGTGAAAACTTCTTCTCGAATGGAGTTTCTTCTCTTTGTTGTTTTTATACTCTCGTCGACACGGACTATTACGGAGATCTAATATTGTATTAACTTTATCAACAATTTTTCTTGCCGTATCATGGTCACACTCAAAATCATGTTTCTTATAAACTGCGGTAGACTGGAAGGCACTGGAGTTACCTATAAAACAATGTTAAGTCACTATTTCAATGTCTGTACAATAATAATATTTCGCAATGCTAGAAGTGAGTTATTCACCAAATATCTAACAGAAAGAGAAAAAGCTTTAAAAATAATATTGTGCTTACCTGCTGTGTATGGATCGTTGAAAGCAGTGTCATGACTAGGTGAGTAAACAATACGGAATGATGTCTTATGGCTCTTTGCTTCTAATATCTGACACCATGCTACCGAGTTCATACTGTGTAGAAAGTATTTTGGCCTCGACTATAAAAAAAATACAATATATTGATTAAAAAAAACGTGAATCAAAATATAAATATTTGTGAACTCACCCAAAAAGCATGTTTCTGAGTAACTAGTGGCACCACTTCAATCTGATCAAGTGTAATGCAGAGTTGGACTGGTGTGCTCGCTCGCATCTTGTGCAATAACTGTACCCTGTACAGCTTGTCCTGAGGTGCATCTGTCAAGGGTGGACCTGACTGGATGCCAAACCCTTTCCCTAAATTACCAAAAACATATATGTATTATTTTACAATAAAAACACTATTGCTAAAATATAAATACCTTCAGTCACAGAATGCATAGCTTTCATGATTTCAGATGTGTCACTGCCACCCGTGTGCTGCTTAGAAGAGTTTACGTTACTCTGTCCAGAGTCTGGGGCTTTGGGGAAACAAAAGACACTATGGCCCATATCTATGTCTGGTATTGGTGTAGTCACTTGAATGATTTTCTCCTTTTGTTTTGTATCTATAAGCCCCAGGCAAGTGAAACCAAACTTTGAGCATGGCTCGTTGTTGTCCAAGCAGGGAAAAGCCCAGTCTACTTCACCATCATCCTCTGCTATGCACAGTCCATAACCATGAACTGAACCTAGTGAAATGTCGGGATGGTCTATGCTGAAAAATAACTGGTGTAATTATTAATCAAGAAGAAAGCCTTTATGAGATTGTATTAGAACATACCTGTACTTGTAGCATGTGAAACCTATCAGATCTTTGATCTTGGCACTGGCAATAACACAAACAATAACTGGATAGTTTTGATGTTTTTCTGGGACAGTTGTCATGAAAATTTTAAATACTTTAGTAGGTAACCCAAGTTGTGCTGTGCCATCAAACTTGGCATACTCTAAATACTGGCGATGAGGCAAATCTGGACACTTCTCCAATTGCTCAGTAAGTAAAGATATCTGTTTTGGAGGTTTTTTAACCTCAACCCTTTGGAATGCTTCAGCCTTTTCCTCTGCAGTTAATTGAGGATATGGTTCTTCCCATTTTATGACTTTTATTTTTGCTGCCTTTTTTAAAGCTAATTCTTTTTTATCTAACCATTGTGCTGTGTTTGATCTTTGTCTGTAATTAAAAATTATCATTTTTATAAACAATTGTGATAAAAGATTATAAAATGTATTAAAAAAGGAGAATTTATTAACCTGTGGCCTCCAAACTCTTCGTGACGGAACCAACTTCCATACATGGGATCTTCATCACTGTCTTCCATATCAGGGTATGGATCGAACTGTGTCGCAATATCTCTATCATCGTCTTCACCTGAACTGTCTCTACCCTTACTTGTACTTGGCCTATTTATTGTCCTATTTTTTATACGCTTCTTTTCTTCTATCGCTTTCGTTTGGAAAATTTTTGAAAAGTCTTCACCAGCCATAACAATCTCGCATAAACCGGTGTCGTCAGTTGCAATAAATGCATCTCTAATATTTTTTAATAGCCAAGCTTTGTTATCATAGGTAGCCATAATAATTATATTTTTTTTATTGCTGATTGTTTTCGTAAGATGTAAACAAAACTAGAGCTGCTAATATTAAGTCTATGAACTAGACAATTTAGTATCAAGAGAACATTGAACATGCTTAGTTATTGACATTTGTCAACATTCAACAATCGAACTTATACTTTATGCTAAGGCCGGTCTTGCCATGTCGTCACTCAACGCTCAATTGTCTCTTGCGGGTAGATTTACGTCTTGACCGGGTTGTGGTTAATGGCTCGGCTAGTTATGGATCTTGGATTTAAATGATTTGATAAATATTTTCAAGTTGAAAAGTCTCCTTTTCTAACAAACATGTATTTTTGGGTCATTTGGTGTTACCTGTAACCCTAATCTGGCAACACTGCCTGTCATAACAACTACTAATACTAAGTAACAGCTGGTACCATTATGCTAAATGCTAATGTACTAGAAAACGGCGTATTTGAAGTAACTAATAATAAGAAAACGAAATTTCATTTAATCAAGTGCTTGTTTTTTCGCTACTAAGGTAACTCTTAAAGAGAATGCGTTTATAATTTGAGGCAAGCAAACTTATGTGTTAAAGTCACAACAGGAAAAACACACGCGAATTAAAACAATATCACACGCAATTTTTTTTATTAAACACGTTTTATGAAAATTTACGCCGAAATAAAGCATATCGTTAGTACGTTTTATAAGTTGAAAAGGGAAGATCCAAATACTTATTATAATAATGTGTTTTTTTTCAATTAACACTATAACTAAGAACTCAACAGACATATAACAAATAAATAATTTACTGAAACAAGAATAACTCAAATTGTAGAGATTGCCTAAGCCATTATTTATTGAATGCTATAGTTTCCTAACGATAGCATGCATCTTCTTAAATCTTGTATGCAATCATAATAGGATTTATAAGGTGGTGCCAGTGTTGAATCGTAGAGTTTTAGTACTTCTACTATTTTCTTCATGGCCTCGCCATATTTTCCTTCTTCCATAGCTGCACGACCAAGTCTGTACATTATCTCTGTGTCCTGAAAGTACAAGACATTTCAATAACTTTCAGGGAATTTAAAAGGATCACTTTCATCTATTCAAATGGCAGATGAGGAAGGTAAGATGTTAGACAGTATCCCTATTACAGACTTTTTAATTATTTGCTAGGATCAATATTTTTTTACTTTTAAAACTATTTTAATATTATAATAATATATAATATAAAAACTATTTTTCTGGATGTAGTGGCCGAGGAGGAGGCAGAGGCTATAGAGACGGGCGGAGCTAAAAGTGAAACTACCCTCACTCCTGTGGAGATAGAGAAACCCCTTGCCCCACCCAAATATGAAGTGCGACCTAGTCTTGGGGAAAAGTAAGCAAAGCTTTCATTACTTTTATTCTTATTGCTAGAGCTATTTAAGATTTGAATTTCATTGCACAATACTTTACTTGTGATATCAAATTAGTAATATTTTATGGGAGTGTAGATTTCAGGCCCAAAATGTGCGGGATATTATTGTATCAACAATGAAGGAACAGCTGAGTGAGCGACAGTACCGCTCTGACCAAGCACCGCGATGGGCCAAAGTCATAGCCAACGCAGTTCGCCAACGTGTGCAGGAACTGGATATGAAGAGGTAAAGATACAGAAATATCAGTATTAATTATGGGAAACGCTCGCAGATTAGAGACGTAAAAGACATTCTGCATTTATAGGTACAAAATAATAGTGCAAACAACAATTCTGGAACTGAAAGGGGCCGGAGTGAAGTGTGGCCAGCGTTGTATATGGGACCCTGAGACTGATGACTATACAGATGATTCCTATAGAAATGAAACAATATTCTGCTACACCATTGTGTTTGGAATATATTTGTATTAAGAAATAGGTACCAAACCCAAAACCCACTCATACCAGTCGGAGAAGTATCAGGCTAATGCAATATGAAGAAAACAGAGAGCCAATAAACTGGCTCGGAGGCGTACAGCCCTGCGTGGGAATGGTGTTTAATTGAATTTGAGTGATTTTTCAAGATTTCAAGGAATAAATTATTGTCTAATAAATGTTTGTAAGTGAAGATGTTTTGACTACGGACAATGTCCCAAACACCTTTGAATATTTAAACCGCGATCTTCGTGGCGACTCGTGTGGCAAGTGTCGGTTAATTCAACGCGGAAATGTGATGTATGGTGCCATTGACATAAATGATTAGCACTCGAACCATTTCAGAAATGACCAAACACATGTTTGCTTTATATTATCAAATAGATCATAATTTGCAGCGACGCGGACGTTTGACCACTTAGGGCTAAGCGTCTAATTTGTTCTAATCCAAATGTTAGAATCGGTGAAGTTACCTGCAGTGACTTCAATCCCTTTAAGATGTTAGTGAACTGTTGACATAGGCCGCATTTGACCATGAACTCGGTGCAGTCATGGGTCACGGGCAACACATTGGGGCAGGGTTGGCTTGCGTCGCATCTGTGTAAAGCAACAAAGTGTTGTCTATTAAATGGAACTCTGCTTATTCGAAAACATGGTTGCCTTCACTATACGATGCTTACTTGAATCTCATATAGGTTTCATTCATTTCCTCGTAGAGGGGCCAATTTTCCTGGCAGGGCTCGCAATTGCAATCAAACCAATACTGCTCCTTTAACGTTGCCTGCCTCTCCGCTTTGGGTGTCATGGTAAATATAGGTCCATAATTCTCGGCCACCTCTTGCCCCTTCTTTATATGTTTTACGGAGCGTACAACTATGTAGGGGCCAGAGAAGTACCTAAAAGTGAAAGGGATACAGTATCTCCTCTAAGAAAGTCTAAAGTATGTTCTGCTTATTACCTGACGACGCTAGGATCACACGAATGGTTAAACAACGCTAGAGTAGGAAACACGGCTCCAGCCACAAACACGGAATCACCGTGATGCTTCATCACATTTTGTTCTAGACGGGGTTTAGCACACTGCAGTTCGAACACTTCATGAGCGTTAAACTGAAGGACTTGGATATTCTTTAGAATAAGATGCCCGAACAGTTCTACGTCATCACGGTATCTATCGGGAATAGCCATAGTCTTTATTTCTTCCATTTGCACCGGTTTCTGTCTAGGTTTGCTGTCGAAGTAACCACTCAGCTCAAGAAGTTTAAGCAGAAACACCGCCATTTGGCTCCTGTGCAACAAATCCTGCTTAGTCCTTTTATCTTCATGTGATACCAAGTTATAAATGGTTTTATAATCATTCGTTTTGTATGAACCAGAAGTCGTATTATCCAAATGTGTGCGTAGTTCCTGAAAGTGCGATTTGGTGTTCTGCGTAATCAATCGTAACGCTATGTGGCAGGTGATAGAGCAGCCGGATTTCCATATTAAGGGCAGGATAGGGCATTCGTAGGCATGGTACGATGTAAGTGCGTCTTCCTGACATTGGTCGCTGCAGAAGACCACGTGCGGGCACGTAGGGCAGGCAAGAGGTATTGGACACCTGCAATGATAAACATTATGCCTTCAATTGTTTGTCATCCGGCAAGGACAACGGTGTTCAGATATATAACTTCGTAGTACCTACTTAGCAAAACAGTTTTGACAGTGCGTTGCAGCGAATTCTGCTAACAAAACACCGCTGTGAGGCTTCTCAATGAGCACTGTCTCACCAACTTGTATATCCCTCGAGGCGGTGGCGTACCTTCCTTTGGTTTCATGATAATCAATTTGAATAGCTTCAGATGCAGCAGGATAGTTTGTGTTATGTTTGCAAGGAAGTTTGGGCTTCGGCAAACTTTTACTGAGAGGTTTTGGGTCCCTTGGGTTGCCAGCAAGCGTCAGGCCTCTGTTAAGAACTTCTAACATTAATTTTGCATCCGTTCGTAATTTTTGCCTCTTCTCTTTGTTCAGATTAGTTGCTTCGTCAAGAGATGAAATAGTGTCCCTAAAAAGATTTTTTTTTATAGATATTTCATAAAAAGCGTTAGTGACAATTATTTAAAAGTTATTACTGGAAAGCCTTGACTGCATCTTGGTTTCTCTTAAGTACCAGAAAGCACCTGGCTCTCCTCTCATAAGCTTTGTATCGCAAGTGACGAGGATAGCCCAAACTGAGACAGCGCCTGATGTCGGCCAGGCAGTCATCATATTGCTGCAAGTGATTGAGCGCAGCGGAGCGGTTCGCCAGCACAACAGCTAGTTCTTCGGCTAAGAAGTTCATGATGATAATATAATTTATTTACAAGTAACATCACAAAATAGTAGAATTAATTACATAGTATATTCTCATGTATGTTGACCAAAATTTACGTTTGACATATGTTGTTAGACAATTTAATATATAAAAATGTGCAACAAATATAATGAAAACTCACTTTCTTCCTTCGGCATATGTATCGTACTCAAGCTGTAAAGCTGCATGGCCTTCAGCCAGTCACCTCGCTGCACTTCCTTATTTCCCTCATCCTTCAAAAGTCGTGCTTTCTCAAGCCGCTTGTTGACCGGAAACTCACCGCCAATCTTACATTTTTCTACCTCCTGTGAGAGGTCGTAGGATTTCAAGAAAGGCAGACCGCTTAAATACGCTATGCGCTTTGAATTTGTTTCTAGATTAGCAAAGTTTTTTCTCGTCACATCGTCTATAGAACTACTGAAATGTTCGTGGAAATGTTTAAAAAACCCGACCACCTCAGACATTGTTTGGAAGGATCTAGCGAACCTAACCTGCAATAATGACTTTGTGATGCGCGGGAGTTTAGGTTAAACACAGCGTGTCAATGAAAGCCGGTGTAACATGGCGATCTATTTTTACTTTTGGCTCCACCGCGGGTGTCTCGACTCGAAAGATCTAAACATATGCGCACGGACCTACAGTGTAGAATGCAATTGATCATAATAATAGATCACACATTTTTTTGATTAAAATTACTATTTACCACTTAAAAATAATATGTCAGTAGTTTAAAATTTATTTAGTTTCTCAAAAAGTGCGAATATTTCCAAGAAATACAAACAGTCCGAATACTAAGGAAATATTTCAAGAGCGATTAAGTTAAATATGTTATAGTTATAGTAATAACCACGTTACTTGGAATTATTAAAAGGTAACAATAACCAGTATATGATGAAACCAGAAAATGACGCATTATTTAATAATGCTTCTATGTACAGCCTGTGCGCGGTAATAACATAAGCAAAGGGCTCGCCACGCTGCTTTTGGGTTGGGGATGACGAAATAGGGATTATGTCCCACACTGTTGAACTAAGTACATTGATGCTGGATGCCGCACCGCTGATGGGTAACGGGCTAATATGTGTAAGCTTCATCAAAGCTTGTTTTCGCAAACGAACAATGCTCCAAGGTCGTGACCACCCAACCGTCGCATTCATTACTTTTTCTCCCATATTAAGTTGAGTCAGAGTTTAAACCCAATGGAATCGTTAGATTGTCGGTTACGTTTGGCCGAGGTGTAATAATAATAATGTCTGTCGTTCCACCACCGCGCGTTTCGTAAGACATTTCCTCCGACGCACCACCACGTTAAGGAACCAGCTGCCCGCCACGGTATTTCCGAACCATTACGACTTAGGCTCCTTCAAGACAAAAGCGTATCACTCAAAAGGCCGGCAACGCACTTAGAGCTTCCGAGCTTCCAGCCACGGGAGTGTCTATGGGCGGCCTCCTTCTCGTTTGCCCCCTCTTCTATAAAAAAAATACCTTAAAACAATTTGGTAATAATTAATTAATGATTCAAGCGACAACCATTGCTTTATTAATAGCTTAACTTCAATTCACTGATCGGCGCATGTATCATTTTCCTTTCATTGATCGTCCCAATTTTATATTCATGCGACGTCATTGTGGCATTGGGTTTCGGGAATCTCTTCCTCTTGCCAGTATTTCTTTTCCTTCTTATCATATTTTAAGAATGACCTTCCACGAAAGGATTTGTAAGGATGTATTATCTCAGTAAATTTCGAATTGCTGTCGACCTTTGGGGTTAAAACTTTTTGCGATTTGTTTTAAACGTTCGTTGTATATTCGTTTGTAGTAAGGATAAGAAGTATTTTGATGAAGAGGATATATCAGCTGGGGCAGCCATTTCCGTAGCCGTTTGACCTTAGATTTGACCTAAGGAGGCTCTGAATCATTTGTTTATTAGCATAATCAGCGTTGTGTCGGAAGATGCGCCGTCCCCTTGAAGAAGGCCTTTTCAATTCATCACTGCTATAATTATAATTTCATATTATAAGTTTAATGCTCGTTTATCTTGCAATTAAATAAACAATGTCATAAGCGAGGTAAGATGATTTGCAGTCCGGTCGCGTCGTTAAGTGCTTGTCGCCTGCACTCGAGTGGCATTTTTACTTGATACACTTCCGCCCCTTTTTTTACCATTCTTATCTTATTATATACATTATTCAGCTAAGAATAAAGTAAAGTACTTAATGGTTTATTGTTGCCTTCACCAAAATAATAAAGATCGCGTCAGTTCCTTACGTCGGTAATATTTGCAATGATAAGTTATAATTCGAAAATAGGCGTAGAAAAATGTTAGATTAGATGTATTTATAGAGTTATGAAGATGGAGTGAGACCACTCTTTCCGTTACTTGCTTTATTTCCATAGCTTATGTCGATATAGGCTTGTCACTGCCTTCACCTGTTGGGACAAAAGTCTGTACAATGTTAGGGACCGGTGGTGCACTGAGTTCAATTGATATTATTCTGACTGCTGATAGGATTATACCTGGGTTAAAGTGGCCACTTATTTTCGAGTGTACTACGAGAGTACTACTATCGAGCCCACTCTGAAATCTTTCAAGTTCTCGCTTTAAAATTGGTAGATTTCTTTCCTTCAACAGTCCTCGGACATTCCAGTTTAGCGAACGGATGATGTCTCTCAAACTTAGGTTTCCAGCATGATTGGTTTCATGTGAACCCTTACTTGCTTCTGCAAGGTCAGTAATCCATTCACCTCTATTGGGAGACTAATAGATGACCATTGCTTTCTACATCGCGGTATCACGGTGTCAGTGGTTGTTAGTCCTTTAATTAACCGGCTTGTTGAACAATCCTTACGCCTATACCCCACAGAGATGTGTCCCTAGTATCACTCAGTCATCACCTACTTACTCGTGGACGAAGTAGAGATGGCGCTATAAGCCTTCATAATATACGGAGTGAGATTAAATGTGATTTCTAAATAAAAAGAATAAGATTACTTTTCCATAAACTGTATAGTGTAAATGTATGTAAATTATGATCACGACTTTTAATCGCGCAAATTGTAAAACAAATCATGTTTCAATAACGATGAGGAACCTCCACGTGCTCTGATTAATTCAAGCAATGCCATTTATATTCACAATGCACCTCATATATTAACATTAATAATTATTACAAGCTAATCACATGTTTGTTCTGATCCTGTCTTGAAAGAACAAAAAATCTCTCGAGGCTAATTCCATTTCATAAAACTAAACGACTTATTTAATATGTATAGTCATTTCAGCAGGTCATAAGCAATTTAATATTATTATGAATGTGAATTAAGTGCTTCCTCAAGTATTTCCTCAAAGGTACCTTGTGGTTTGGTCTATACTTGGAATACCCTGTGACTATGATTTATTTGTAGAAACTTGAATGTATTATTGTCTGCAGTCCAATTCAATAATATGTTGAGAATATAATATTAACTCCATTTGTCATCGGATGAGGTCAAAAACTACATTGTTATATGATGGTGTTGGTTGTTATTGGATGATGAACCCTGGACAAGAGTTTTGTCGTTCGTAACACGAATTTAAATAAATATTGTCTATGCATTGCATACACTTACGAGAAGCGCCGGTTATCAGCTATGAAATATTGTCGGCTTATCAGCTTTCTCTATAAAGAGATGATTTAATTTTAACACAATATTTTCTTTATGATAATAAGTGGTCGGCGTCTTGTTATCTATATCGGTTGCTTAATTTATTATTACCCAGATTATTCATTTTATACGAGCGTAATATCTTTTAACGACATTTGAATGCGCTTCTTATAAATTAGTTTTTTCCAGTAGCTGTTGTAAAATTAAAACGTAATTACACATCTGCTGGTCATTTTCATAGAGATATATCCGTTGTGAATAAATTGCCCTATAATTATCCAGTGTTTGTTCTCAAACTCCGCGGAGGTTCCACAAGTCGTTTATATCGTGGACTGCGAGGCCCTTTTCGGTGTTATTAGCTTCACTAATAGTGATATTATCGTTATTAATAGGTATTTAATATTACGAATTATGCGCACCGTCATTTACGTAGATTAAAAATTTAGATTTAAAATATACAAATTTAGAATTATCATTACATGTAATTACGAATTAAATGAAACACTCACATTCTTATCAAAATAATAAATATAATTAGTTTTATTAAACGTTGTTGTTATTGACTGTCTTGTAGGTACAGTACAGTTACAGTACAGGTACAGTTTTAAGTGAAAAGTTGAATATATTATTACCTACATTTCTTTACTTGTGATTGATTTGTATGAATGGGCCCGAAAAGACCAATTTGCTTTGAGTTATGGAAGTGAGAACTCCAGTTTTGCACTTGATTGTTGCAGCTAAGGCTACGAGGGTTCTAAAGTGTACCGATCTAAGGAGTTACAGTAAACTCAGCTGGTTACGTATCATTTTGTTAAGCGTTATAATAATGGGAGTTTATTGAAAAAGCTTATACTAACTCCCGAGAATGATTTACAAGCTCATGGAGCCTACTTATGGCCACAGCGAATGTGTAATGTTTCCTTATGATATCAATAGGTAACTCATATATTATCATTATATGAATTGTTCACGCGCTACTGTTAATAGAATATGTTTTATCTAATCCTGATATTTACCTTAACCCTGAAATGGATTTCTATCGCATTAAAACATTTTATCGCAATCTCTATGGTACAATATCTGTTTTTAAACATTGCACGTAATAAAAATTGTTGTTTTATGATTGTGAACGATACAAATTGTCTCGAAGCAATGCATTTGTTTTTTAATTTCACTACAATTAGTTGAATAAATCGCAACAAATCTGAGATTACTTAATTTTTTAAAATAGGCAAATCTGTTAAAATCGCGTTCATACCACATGCTTATTAGATATGCTACATTGAATGGTTATCACTTTATTTTGACGATTTACGTTAGTCATTAATGCATATCAATTGTTTTTCAGCTCGTCTCACGTCCGTCAAATGCTCCCAAGTTATTATCAGTTCTAAAGCATAGCGAATAGTGAATAGCGTCGCTAATAATGGTTTCTCACTGACCATGAGGAACCAAAGCGGGAATTGGCGTGCCAAACTTTTAAAACATTAATCAGAACAATCTGCAAATATACTTAAAGCAAGTGAATATATTAGTAGAATAACAATTGGTTGTTAAGTCAGCGAAGCGTATTTATTTGACTTTAGATAACATTCATGTACTTGTTAACACAGCACGAAGGAATTTCAGTTTTTTTATGCGATGATTTCTGCTTTGGCTACATTTAAAAGCATATTCAATTCTATAACATATTTTTCCATCCAATGAACAGAAAAAAAAAATTCATCTAAAAGATGTTCTGAGTTATATTTTTCACAGAAGAAAAATGTTGAAGTGTTGCGATAAGCCCGACATTTATAACAATTTTAAAGAGCAGATAACGTCACTAATCATTTGAAAACATTTAAAGGATAAGCTCAACTGAAGATAAAAGTTTATGTAAACGGTAGTTGGACATCCGAGTTAAGCGAACTAAAATATTGACAATTCAGAGTTGGTAATGTAGGTTTGCTTCGACACTCTTATATAAATATGTGTAATAAGAGCAGACTTAGTAGATGTCCCATGCTTAATTGAACTCAGTGGGAGTTTAAAAAAGTATCAAACACTAAATTTATTTGTGACTTTTGCTGTATATTATAATAAAAACAATAATTATAATAAAACAATGGGATCATTACCGTATGCAGTTGGGCAGTGTGTGGGATTGAAACAGATTCAGAGATTTGCTACGGGTTAATGATATATATTGTATCACATAAACATAAAATAGAGAAGTCCATGAGTTGGCGGCCTGCAAAGGGGTGATGACGCGGACGGTGCATGCGTTACCTCAACACCTTATTATCCGAGCTGTGTGCTTCGCAACTTATTAATTGTGGCAAAGGAATCACTTTGAGTTCGATCAGAGCGCGGTTCACACGCGCCCCAAATAATAATCTTCTTGAGTGTTGCCTTGCGTCGAATCGTAGCGTCGTAGCATTTCTCTACGGAGGTCCACAAACGCAGCCGAGCTGACGATTTCTCAGAAATGGCGTCTAAAAGTGTGCAAAGTAAGCTTTTTTTCCTTACTTCATTTAATATTTCCACATACTTTTTGTAGCATCCGTATCTTTGTTACGCACCAAATATAAGTAGAATGTATATACTGGATTTGTATTAATTTTAAGCTAAGGTAATATATTTCAAATATTTTTTTAATATTTATTAACTAAGTAAATATGTGGTACATAATAAGAGATATTGATGCTAATTTTAGCGTACAAACAGAAACGTGCGTAGATCGACAATGTAGCCTGTTTCCTTTGTCAATTATCTCTTAGGACGTAAATGTAGTTCTTGAAATGAAATGATTGCAAAACTGACTGACAAACTAACTATTTCGACTATTTATTTCACTTTCGACTTAGAACACAACTCTAAAACTACCTCTGAGTACAATTCCATCATTGTAGGTCAAGCAGTTTCGGGCGGGCGTAGATCCAGAAGTTCGTATCTTAAAACTAACAGCTGTAAAATATTTAGAGACAGATTCACCACGCGTGTCCCACGAAACCCATTTTTAAATTGTAATTGATAAAAGCAATCAATAATGCTTTATCAGCTTCGCATTCATTATCCGAAGTCTACTATAAATTTGGATAACATTACAAATTACATGATGTCAACACGATAATCGTCGTGTTCAAAATCGTTACAATCTAACACGTGTTATCTTCACGTATTTTACGATAAATGTTTTAATAACAAATTTGTACAAAATATTATTTAGATAGACAGTTGAACTGAGTATTGAAAACTGGGACAAAGGATTTCCCAGTTTTCTTCCCACAGCCTTTTTGGTAAAGTTGTGAAATGATTAATATCCAAAGAAAATATAGATAAATTACATCGGGGTTAAATACTTAAATTCATTACATATATGACATTCTGTATTTTTTCAAAGCAGTTTCTCCGAAATACGAGACTATTAGAAATGACAATCGCTTAGAAGATGAAGATGGAATCGCAATAATGACAGCCATCCCCGGTATGCCAATTGTCAAATTATCCCTTTCAAATGGCATGCCCGCATGATCCCAAATAGATGTTCCTTTATAGGAACTTTATAATTATTTATAGAATGCGTGTTTTTGATATCTTGTATATATGCATTGCATGTGAAATAAATCAAATATGTAAATAAATAACGTTCTTAAAAGTTAATATCTAATGTATAAACTCGTAAATAAGGATATAAAAATTAGTATTCAGAAGACATCTACGGTAATTCCTCCGCTGCGCGCATGCCAATGGATAAATCCAGCCTGACCATTTACTTCAATTACACAATTGGAGATTGGTGCAAAATTACAAACCTCAACTCTACTTAAATGAATGCTTTTCTTTCTCAGTGACCCCATTAATATGTAGGTACGTATAAATGAGTCAATTAATACGTATCTAAAGACAAGTGATAAATTCTTACATAAACAAACAGATACTATAAATAATTAAAACCAATGTTCATACGAATCATTGTCCTTATTATTGTGTGTATGAGGAGATGTATGGGACATTTACAAGCAGGTAATTCCTGTCAACTGGCTGAGGGCCAGAGACGACAAAGCAATGGTGGCGCTAGCGGCGACGCATGCCTTAAATCGCAAATCATTTCGGAGTCTTGTCGGAGCGTGCGTTTTTTATTGCTATTTTATTTAAGTTTATTACACCGCTAAACGCGCAAGAAAAGTAATGGGCGACGTGTTTGTCATTTTTATTGTTGTAACGCATTTACACAGGATAAAGTTAAAGATGGGGACGCTGTTTTACCTAACAATATGGTTACAGATGTAGAAACGGGCGATGCCAACGCCAGGCCACCGGTTGCTCCTGCCACCAGGGCCTCCCGAGTGCCACTCATTGGTAAGCCGGCATGGGGTTATTCAGACAATTCTGTGCATTTTTGGTGGTGATATGGGTGATATAGGTGGATACATGTGTTAACACACACATTGTGATGGGTTGCTACACATTTGGTTCACTGCATGCTCATGTAATTGCAAAAAATCATAAATACATCGGGTGTTTTGATGACGAGTTTGTTGCTTGTTATATATAGATTTTTGGTTGTTGTATATTAAATGTCACTCTCAAAATAAACAACATTTTTCATTAAACCGATTTAAAAGTATTGTAGCACAAACATGAAGAGGATGCGTTTTTTCTCCAGAGGAAAATGTGTTTTTAAACATGTCTACTCACTGTTATTCTTTTGTCTTTTTTAGTAATTGAACTCGTCTGACGGCGGATAAACCCGTAATTAACTAATTATACACGGCGCTAGTTGAGACCAATCACTTGGAATTTAATTGCAATTATTTGCTAAGTGCATAACTTATGTTCAGACTACACTTGTAGTGGTCTCTGTTCAGTAGTGAATCAGTTTGAAAATTGTTGAAGGATTGAACCAATATAAAATGATAGTACTATTAATGATAGTGTATCGTGCAAATGAGGCTCGATTGTAAATAAACTGTTTTGATTTACTTCAATTACTTTATTACTAAAACCTATCAAATATTGCGAAGGCTAATTGGACGGTATGCGGAAGCGCGTCTTTGTATTAGAATAATAATAATATGAAATTATACTCAAATTGGCGTGAAATAAGGCTTAAAATTTAAAGTCTCGAGGCAACAGTGAAAGGATAAAACTATGAAAGTTCCCTTTCCCTTGAAGACATCACGTTTAGAAGAACCTCGCACTTGTTGCGTTAGTCTGTGGTGCCAGAGCCTCACTTTGTAACTTTTCGTAAACAACTTTTTGTTCCAAACTTTTTATCCGAAATTCCAGTGACTCAATCTGATCGCTGGAATTCTCATGACAACTTTAATCGCGATTTGGCATCAAGTTTTTTTAGTGCTAAAACAAATCTTATGAATATGAACTTAAACAGTTATTTTTTTTCCATGTTTATGTTGTTTTTACTTTTTTCGAGATGTTGAAAGATTTTGACGTCATTTTTAATTAATATTTCCTCCTGATGTATCACACAGGAAAATTCGGAAGAACATTAAAAGTTTAAACTATCAGAACGGGTGCGTTTAACTGCTTCAGAACTCACCTGTTTCATTTGAAAGCAAGTACCAATATAAACATATAGTCTGTGCCCAGTAGGGCTTAGCGCAAAAAATGTAAAATTGATTTCCGCGTTGCTGATTACAATATTTTTAGATCATTCAGCGCATTGAAACACAATGCGTTGATAATTTGTGGATTTTTAAATGTACCATTGTTCTCGTCTGTTCCTAGAATTACAATCAGATGGAAATGAGCTGGTAGACGCCTGTGTATAACGACTTCCTAGATATTTACAAAAAGATCTCAACATTTTGTTCACAAAAAAGCGTACGAATTTGTTTGCATAGATTATTTGTGCTGTTAACGTAAAGCAGGTTAAAACTCACTTGTTTTTTAGTACCTATAGTCACCGAAATAATAACTATTAGAAGCTTTACAGAGAGCTTTCTTTTAAGTTAAATTAATATTTATTAATAAAACCTTTTGTGATTTTCGATTTATTGTAATGATTTTAAAACTGTGATCTTTGTTCTACACAAAGGCAGAATAGAATATTGGGACTTAGATGACAATACTTGAAATTGAACAAGACAAATGATCAAACAACGAGACAAGGCTGCTAAATAGCATTCGTTACGGAGACACCGCGAAGGTTTAGCTTACACGTGTGTTCCGCTCTTTAATAGGTGAGGTTTCTTTTCTTTTGATAGCAGTTATCCAATTTTTTAGGACTCAAATGAGGCTGTCCAGAAGCATCGCGTAATAACAATAAAATTATGTGTTCCGCGTTGGACTTCGGTTAGCGAAGTGACACACCAATTTACACACACTTAGCATGAAATTACGACTGTCATTGTCATGGCCGGTGTAATTTTTCCACCTCTTGTTTGCTTCTCTGATTGGCATTATTTCAAGGCGTCAATAAATTGATTAGGTATTTTTGTATTGAAAACAATATACGTTCTCCATCCGTCTCTGTCTGATGCCTTTCGAGTTGCGGCTCAAAGAGCGAGATAATGCAATCAACATTAGTGGATTCGGGCTAAATATAACAAACGAAGACCACTCAAACCATCAAAAGCGGTTAATGGACGAGGAAGCAATTGTCTTATCAACCTTTTACCTACCTACTGATAATGTTTTGGATAAATTCATTGAGCACATTAAAACTATTTCATTGCTCCAAAATAGTATTATTTGAGGGAATTCTTCCTGAAAGAGATGGCCTAGCGTAGTAATAGCTATCTCGAAGTAAACATTCAATGTTTTAACAAGTCGAGACAACATCGGTTATCGCTAAGCACACATGCAGCCACTGAAATTTTATTACCGATAAGGCACAGGCCATAAACGGTATTTCATTACCTTGGTTTCATAGAAAAATTAACATGTAATCTTTATAAAATTAACTTTGTACATACATTTATTTAGCGGTGTTATAAAACGGATAATTCGCTAATGAAATTCACTCAGTCCTTAAGTTTTGGATTTGTTTATTTTTAATAGAGCTTTGTGTAGATTAAATAGCGCCTGAAGAACATTTGTGCAAACCATATTCTTAAAGCTTAAGTCATTATCCAAGTTAATAAATAATAATAAAGCATTTGAAATGAAACGCAGTTATGGGTTTCTTTAGCTCGCGACCACCCTCGGCAGACAGGTTCCAAAGCGCGGGTCTCCCGGGGCGATGCCCTTCAATAGGATAATTAAAATAACTAAGAACATTCACCTTAGACACTTGAAATGAATAACATGACATAGTTAAAATTAGAAAACCTTTATTAGACATTTTACTAGTTATGTTTCGCTTTTCGTATAATATTCATTTTGAGGAAGAAAAGAAAACGTTTGGCACAATACTGCTGACATGCTGCCAAACAGGTTAACACCCTCTGATTTCGCTCTTTTTTTAAATGTCCATTGCATAATATATTATTGCTTTCTAAGGTACCTACTGTTCTCTATGTTTATTTCTCGGTAGGAAATTAATATTATTTTAATTGCCTCATACATTACGATCGCATTGTATTTTGAACCATTATTTTATGGAAGTGTCGTTTCTATTATAATAATTTAGCAAAGAGAACAACGGCCTGTTCAATCCTTTAAACGAAATATGAACGGTGCTCGTACGTACGTTACGTACAGCCATCGCGTAAAGGAGATTACAAATAATATAAAGCAACGTTAGGAATGTCTCGGCTTATTAGTAAACACACGAGAAATGGAAAATAAAGCGTACACCTGCCATCCCCGTGCACTCACACTTGGCCCACTATAGCGAAGCAGAAAGGTAGTGCAGGTCGCGCCGCGCAGCCTCAACGCTCAAGTGCCAGTTTCCATTCGGTGTTCCGTTAAGTGTTATTTAAACCTAATTTAAAATGAAAACCGATTATGCGATGGATGGATTGCAGAAACGTAAGTTTCCTATCATTTATTTATTATACAATTTAGGGCGTAATAAACAATCAAACATTCACAATTTTATATATTATTCGCCAAATTGCTGGCATAAAATAACATTGACTCCCCAACGGAACCAAACTTGTTCACGGATGATTCCATTCCAATTAAAAATCATTTTTTTTTGTCTTCCCGCCATTTGTTACAAGTAGGAACAAGTTTCAGCCAAATCGGTAGTACAAAGTTGAGCATTATTTACCTGCATCATAACTGTAAGATTTAAAAAAAATCATTATCACATACGCACGCAATTCTTCATTATTTAAATAAATTATGCATGAGGAGCCTTGATGCTGGCCGTGGCAATAAAAGCTATCAGATAGATCATTTTCGTATACTTTAGTTAAACTAGCCTACTTCTTGAATTCCAAATACGATTTTAAGAAGAAATAGTTGACGAAGTCGCCTCCTTTGCTGTTGGGTGTGGTCCATTTCGGCTGTACGTGATACGAAATGAAAACAATTGTTCAATATAATGCAATGGAAATGCAAAAGCCATCCCAATAATACGACGCGCTATTTAACAGCGGATGTTGTATTGAAAGAGCGTTTGTATTTATTGGTTAAATAGCAAACGTACTTGGCCGTGTTCTTAAAAACGTGTTTAATATTTATTTAATACAATATCATGCTCCAAACATACTTTGTTATCGATAAAATGATTAAACAAAAGATAGTTAATGAAGTGTCGATACATTTTTATATTTTCATTCATTATTTCCAAACATCTAAGTTAATCATAGCGATAGGTTTATAATTGGCATTGTTTTTTAAATATATTAAGTAACACTATTTTAGATGAACAGATGTATCTTAATAATTAAAAAATGCATCACAAAATACTTTTGTTCGTTCAGGCACGAGTTCCATCATTGGCCTCTCAGACGTGACAGACAACAAGCTGATATGGAGGCAGCTGATAGCCGAGCTCATCGGAACATTCCTCCTCACCTCCATCGGTGTGGCCGCCTGCATCGCCATCACCGAGAGCAATGCCCCACAAGTCACCAGCATCGCTCTGGCCTTTGGTCTTCTCGTTGGATCGATTGTACAGGTAAGTTTTTGTATGAATCGTACTAGTTATTATGTTGGTCAAATTGGTCCGTTCGGCCTCTCTCGCGCGGTCGCGGGCTCGTGATCATTGGTGTGTTTAATGTAACACATGTACCGTTCAATATCATTCAAATGTCAATATGCAAAGTAGACGAGCGAGCCTTCACCTACGATCACCTGACTGCGCGAGCTTGCTCTTTGCCGTCGCTCTGAGGGCCCGCAGACTCGTTAAGCTCGCTGATAATGCTCAATGTTATGATTTGGTAATGTATCGTTATTAACCAGTGTGTTGGAGAGTTATCGGCTCGATTGGTCACGAATACTTCATCTCTGTGTGCATTTAATGTACCCTCGTCACGCGTGCTTAACCTCAGCCGTTGCGCAATTTGATCAAATGTTCGATACAACTGTGACATATTTGTAATATATATATTACACTCTGAATCAATAAAGCAACGCATTTGCTTCATAGACTTGTCAGGTCGACCACACAACACATTAATAACGTTATCTCACTAGAAACGAATACGTAATTGTTTATTAATGAAACAGTCATTAAGTCATTTGGCCTTTGAGGGAAATCTCAGGAGTGACTCTTCGGCGACAGCCTCTCCGTTCCGTGAGGCTTTTCATGTGCTTGAACTGCAACTGAAGATAATGACATTGGTACCGCACGACAGCCACATCATTGTGATGGTAATCCATGATTGACAGATTGCGCAAGAGTCGTGAGTTGGCGCAATTTAATCCAGAGAATACTGCTGAATTGTAACACGAGTAACTGCATCCACATTTATCACATTTAGCCCAAAGCTATGTTTGTATAAAGGTCAAAAATATGTCACAATGTTGTGAGCCGACGCACGCCGAGACGCGAAGGACTTCAACGAGATCTAAGAGAGCAGATAACTGACACATCTAAGTTAATACACGAAAACAATTTATTAATTGGTTATGTTATAAATAATATGTAATACAACTTTGGTATTTCCGATTTGGCAAAAATACCGTTCAGAATACTATACAGTTCCCAGAACGCATTACACTATTAAAATTCACATGCACCGATTGAGAGGTGATTAATGATCACGTTTTATTCTCAGAACGGGGTAAATTGAAGTATTGCAGGCTTAACGCTATTAAGGAGCAGCTTCATTCGCTAAACTGCTAACTGCACGAGTCCACGGAGCAACGTAAATGTGGCAAAGTGTGGATGAAATGGGTCTGAATAAAATGTCCTGAACTCCTTTGACCTTTTTGTGCATAGCTAATCGTCGCATCGTGACTCCGCGTCACCGAATGACTTTTCAGCGTTACTTTTAGATAAACCTCACACAAACACTTTAATTACGAGCACGATCTGATCATTGGGTCAAGGATAACGCTTAACAGATATTAATGAGATTGTCACTCTTTGCTGCACACTTTTCAAATGGCTTATCAATGAAGGGCTCTCTCGCCTCGGGATTTGGCCACCTTGCAACGAGGGACCGAACTTTGGTGTAATTGAAGGCACGCCTTTGGCCTGTATACCTGTATAGACAGCCTGGTGCCACGACACTTGTTACGCAACAGCCAAGGTCAACGACCTCTTACCTACGCTCATTCAATACACTTTATATTTTTTTAATATATTCTCCATGCAAATGAGATTAATTAAAGTATTTTTTTAATTCTCTTCGATACCGCGTTTAATCAATTGAAATTTCAATACAACATTATTTGTGCAACTATATTGACTTGGAAGACATTTGCTAAATGCGAATGATTGAAAAACTGCAATTGTAGCGGGTTTTCGACAATCGTGTACCACACACACGGTGCGAAGTGCCCTTTTCGTTTTGATAACCGTCCGTGACATTTTTCATTTCGCAACCGACACATGAGAAGTTGTCAAGATAAATCTGCTCCCATGTTAGCCCTACGTCGTTTCGACACTTGCTAACCGCCTAGAAGACGCGAGCCCTTCGCTCTTTCCAATCCACAAATTTCTCCATATCATTAGAGTTTCTCAAAAGCATGTTTTGCAACTTAAAGTATCGTGTTCACACATCGCCAAAAAGTCAATCGTCATTAGCATTGCTCTTTGTTATTCGAGCACATCCTCCCCTACGGGTGGTCTACACCACCTACCTGTAGAATTAACGATCGATTGTCACTAATGAGCAGCTTTACTGGTTTCAGATCTAAAAGAGTTTGTATCGCGCATTCATTACATAATTCGTGGCGAATTGGACGTCGCTTGCACATCAATATCGCGGAAATCATCTCAATTTTCAACTTATCGCATGTCGTGTGCGTTGCATAACTTCCGAGCATTTCAGCTGCGACAAAGAATAAAAGCCTTCCTTATAAACACTTTGTACGATAGTTTTTGAAGTGAGCGCCTTCGCCTTATTAATGGCTCTCAAAATCCTTGCTCTATAATTAGCTGACATAAATATTACGATCACTGACCACTTTAGTTGATGTTCAATTATATTTAGTACAAACTTGACCCAAGATCACATCTCGCTTTACATTCAAGGACAAAACAATTTTTATATAATACGAAATATAATACTCGTAAGTTCCCAGAAGACGGTGTAGCTTTTCACTTGCGAACACTTTTAGGTGTGGCTATTCGGTTTGGCTTTAAAGAATGATCATTTCCTATTGGGTCAAATGAAAATTTATCAGGAATCCCGAGTTATGTGCGTTTTCTTAAGATGACGTCTCAGTTCAAAGGTTCGAAAAAGAAAACAGGAAAGTAGAAAGTGGTAGGAAGTGTTCTACTTTCTCCGTGTAGACCAATTCTAGTTTTATTTTATTTATCAAAACGATTCGCGCACCAAAAGTGAACGTATGATTTGCCTCTCGTTTCGTTTCGATCTGTCGTTCCAACAATGCATCACTTGTTGCTCGTTTGGTGATTTGTGCTTAATACAGCAGAAAATGCCTCTTTTTATATTTAATTTTATATTTAACAACACATTTCAATGATTAACCAAGAGCATGCATTATTTTAATCTTTCATTGTGTCCGTCTCTTCCTTACGCCATTGTTCTCTGACGAGTTAATTTGCTATTCTTATGGTTTATTATCTATTATTTGCCAGTTAATAGGTTATAGAGTTGACGGAAAGATGAGTCAGGGTAAAAGAACCAACGAACTATGGAGTAATAAACAAAATAATACACACAATTTGTGATTAAGTTGTAAATAAGCTCTAAGAGCGTTGAACTCAAGCGAGTCTCGGCCACTTTCTTCGATCCTGTGTGATCCTGCAAACTTTCTCGGTCAACGGATGCTTGCGATTGTACAAAGCCGATTAAATGATCACTAACATTCACTTATTGTTAGATAAATTCGCGATTGCAAAGAGAAGGTTAAGTTCTCTGATTGGTAAAATCGTTTTAAAATGCAAAACAGAGGCATTGAATACACAAACACCCTCATGGTACATTTACTCAGACTAAGCGACAGCTTTTAATGAAACATTGGTTTGTGAAAAGCAAAAGCAATCGAGATTTGCAGAATTATTCGTCAGTCGTTTGGCATCTGCTAATAACAACAGTGCTTGTATAAATGAGTTATTGCAAAATGTATGTTATTGCCGTACTTAAAACTATTTGATATTTTAAGTGCGTTCAACTTTAACCACTTTGCTTAATTAAATAGATGCAAGAAATGATTGTACATATTTTTTCAAACCCCATACCCCACGAACACAATATTATGATTTAAGACAAAATTTAATCAACTGTAGTCTCACATTAGACGAAAGAGTTTTGAAAAACCATAAAAAAGTTGAAAAGATTCTTCAATCTAAAATAACCTAAGTTGGGCTGCTCCCAACTGCTAACGATTAATTACACCATAATAACATGGAGTGGTGAATTATGTTCGCTAAAAGATATTAAATTATGTTCCACATGTGTGACCCGAATACGGCCCTCTATCTTGTCTATTCGACAGCCCTTTTCGAGAAGCGCCAAACGAGAATTCAATCACGATTTTGTTCGGCATTACAATTGAATTCGATCTCTATGCGAGTCTCAATGTTCTTAAATGTTTTCCGATTTGGCTTCATGCAAGTTGGGTGTGTAAAGTAATTTCCAACTTTCGATGCATTGGGCCATGTCAATTGGCTTTTCCAAAAGGCGTGACGCGAGTCATTTGTTTTCCGACGCAAACCTCTTTCTGCGTACGCCGCGTGTGATTGTAGCTGCCCTTGGGATCGCGTCGACGCGCCGCCGCAGTACGGGCTAGAGGTGTTATATTAGGTTGACTTTTCTGTAATCCTATTATTTGATATATTAGCTTACAGATAATAGGGTATCATACCTATTATTTGGTATTAGTCAAATAATAGTGAAGTGTGAACCGATTGAATATTATTATTCGTTTATCATATTTATACCTAATATATTATATTAGGCATAATAGGTACTTCAGATTACTTTATGTAATCTTGAGTTTCTTTTTGAAATTACCTGTTAAATTTGAATTTGTCATAATAATTATGTAGACGATGGCAAGATTTAACCATTATTTTGTCAAATAACTAATAGAACCATTATTTTGATTTAAAAAATAACTATCAAGCTGTAAAAGACTGCAGTAGAAAACTGCTAGCTTGAGTTATCAAAATATAAAGCAGTGCTGCGAACTTTTGTTTTTTTATTGTTTTTTTTGGTACTTAACTTAGTTTACGTAACTTAAAGTATATAATAAATTTTAATAATTTGCATAGAATATCGTAATATCCGCTTGTTCGCACATTTTCACACATGCGGAATTTGGAATATATTGACTATATATATATATAAATATATATATATATATCCGACTATAAAGCACGGATTTTTAGTTGATACGACCGCACGCCGCCAACGGATCGGATTCACAATTCACATAAACATAAAATAATTTGTTAACAGCTATCAAGTGTTATGTTTTTTATGATCATGAGAACTGGTATAAACGTGAGTTTTTTTGTTAGTTTTCAACAACAATGTCGAGTTATGATACGCTAAACACAGAGGTAGTGCGTTTTTGAGCACTACTTATGTTTTCACGATCGCATTTTAAAAAGTTAAGCGGGTTGATGATTGATGAATGACATAAGGTTTTTTTTTTTGAAATACATTGTTAAAGTATATAGATAAAACCAACCATCTGTTCATACAAAATAATTTATTTACAGATCTTTAAAAACACATATTTTGTCGGCAAAAAACTGCAGGAACGAGCAGTATCAAATCATCAATTTTACATGTCTTAAATTGCAAATACTTGCATAGTTAGGTCTTTAATTAAAGTTAAACAACTTAAATAATAATCTTTTATAACAATTTATTTATGAAAATTAGCGTAACAGTTCTCATCCACGCAGTGAAATCTCAGTCCGTGACTACAGAAAAGGGCTGGAAGTCCTTTATAAAAAGCAGTGATAGTTTTTGGTCAATGATTCCCCGTTGAGATACAGTCATCTTCTTCACCGGTAAATTTATACTGGTTTGAACCAGTGTTCTTGAAGAGCCCGATGTAGGTATCTCACCAGTATTAGTTTGAACCATTTGTCCTGAAGAGCTTATTATGGACAACTCACCAGTATTATATTCACTGACAACCGGAAAATCAGCAACAGGTTGTACATTAATTCCTGAACTAGTTTGTGTGTTGATGGATTGGTTGGTGGTGCCTGTGACATTTTCTGGCATTTGCCTCAACTTTGAAGTCGAAGGGACTACCCCAATATGCTTGTTTGAAATAGGTTTTTTTAGGTTTAACACTGTAGTTTTAAATGAGCACTTTTGTTTCCATATATTGCAAATAGCAGTTTTGTGAACTTCTGAATCTACTGTAAAATGTGTCCAAACTTCACTTGTTCGTTTCATTTTTAAATTCGTAAATCAAATCAATCAGTCTGATACCTGTGCTTTGTATCTCGTTGCGTTATTGTGAAAGACTAATCACTAATACTGCATACAAACAAATATCCACTTAACTAATCCAACCAAATTTGATTTTTCAAGAAATCCCCGAAAAAGGTTGAAACGGTTTTCACTGCTTGCTTACCTCCAAACCAACACCGCAAAGTCCGCGACGTTCCTATTAAACGCGACGTGTACATCAAACAAAAAATCCTTAAGTTCCATTTGTTTTTATCGGAGTAATAACGAAAAAGTCGCAGTGAATATGTTTTCACTGCTTGCTTACTTTCAAGCGAACTAAGTAGCCTTTATAGGAAACCTGACTTGTATGTCAAACAAGTTTTGTGATGTCCTTACGAAGTCACGACTCCAGCCATCTCTTTTCAAATGATGTAGTCATCTCGTTCACTCGCTCTCGCGATATGAAACCTATTATATTTATATTCGCTTAGTAGCATGATCTGTGGCGCTGTCGGAACGAAGCATACACGTATCGCGTAGAATAGCTAATATTTCGATATTACCTAATATTTGACTAATACCGAGATAACCTATTACTTTATTTTCGAATAACATAATATGATATAAATAACGTATATTATGTTACGTGTACCTATTACGATTATATTAGTCACACCTCTAGTACGGGCCGGAGGGCCGACCACTATGGGCGTGATAACACTCTCAAAACGTCACTTTTCACCACCGTATCTCTTAATGCCGCTTTCGTAACTTTGTTATGTGTCCAAATCGTTGTCGCAGTCTCAGTCTGCGTGCAATGTTTAATCCGCATTCATACAAATGTAACCTCACCCATTTATCTTATGAAGCAGTTGACATGAGCATTTAACTTAGCGAGGTATAGGTTAGTCAAGTCACAGCAACGACTAATACACGATCATTGTGTCGTCCGATATTTTATTGCAATCAAAATGAATCAATTTTGCCTTCTTCTCTGTGATTTTAATACGACATGATTTTGTTACAGGCAATTGCTCATGTGTCCGGTGGGCATATCAACCCCGCGGTGACGGCGGGTCTCTTCATTTCCGGTGACATTAAGCTCATCAAAGCCCTCTTCTATGTCATAGTTCAGTCGCTGGGAGCGGTTGCCGGCGCAGCATTCATACGGGTGAATATTGGCGAAAGAAATGTCTCGCTCACCCTGACACTGTTGATCTTAGAATAAAGGAACAAATTGGAGCTCGACCTTCACTTGACGACTTTTATAAGATAAATGACAAGATGTGCAATCGACGTGAGCGCTTTGACACCGACGATAAATCTTCTTAAGACCACATCGCCATTGCTCTATCTGGCTTTAATCATTCAAACATTAGCCGATTTTGCTTATTTATTTCGCGTAAAGATGAGATGTGTTTCAGTAAACAGTTATTTTTAACTAAAAAAAAGTACCTACACATTGTCTGGTGTAACGTTATGTAAACAGTAATAATGTTTTCGCTTCATGTAGGCAGTTCTTATAAATATGTATTAACCGCAATTAAAATGAATATAATCTCGAGCTGCGATTGCGACAGCGCACATTGGCAGCATACTGGGTCACCTACGTACCATTGTTAACGTCTAAATTTAATCAAAGTTAACAGCTTACAAGCGGGATATGCTTAAATGTCAGACAAGCCGAATTATTCATTAGTAATTATTGTTGTGTTATGTGTATGTCTACTAAGAATCCTCTAGAAACATTTCGTCTGCTGGATGCTTACAAATTTAGTATTGCTTTACAGTTGGCTGTTCCTGAAGAGAGAGTGCTCGCCTTTGGCATGACCTTACCGGGTCCTGGCGTTACTGACGGACAGGTATGAGAGGGAGATTTAAATGGATGCTAGAAATATACATTAGCTAATGTTTGATGAATTACATTTTCAATTTAAGGCCGTACTCGTAGAGGCTCTCATCACATTCGTCTTAGTCCTGGTGGTGCAAGGCGTTTGCGACGCCGGAAGGAGTGACGTCAAAGGCTCTGGCCCTCTCGCCATTGGCCTCAGCATCGCGGCCTGCCACGCCGCTTGTGTAAGTAGCCGCCGGACACGCGATCTTGTAGCGTATCTCTTAAAACGTTTGAGTTATCAATGCAATTTGTTCAACTTTCGCAGATTCCGTTCACTGGCTCCAGCATGAACCCTGCTCGGTCTTTCGGTCCGGCCGTCGTGATGGGCAACTGGACGTCTCATTGGGTGCGTTGGATCTTTAATAAACGCACACTAAAACTTTCTTGAATTAGTGTATTGTATTGGATTGAGAGAGGTGAAAGTGGAGCCGTTGCGCGTACCTCCACGAGTGTTAAAGCACGTTAGGATGCAACACTCACGTGAAAGTAATTTTCTGTGACGGCCTCACTCATTCGGAGCAGCCCGAGAACTACTTGCATTTCTTTGAATTGCTACATTCGATGCTGTCAGATTCTATTGCGGCACATTACTGTTTTATCCCAACGACTCTCTATTAATGCTAATAACGTTCAAGACGAGATGAATGTGGAATTGTTTGTGCACAGGTCTACTGGGTGGGTCCACTCGCCGGCGGTGTGATCGCTGGTCTGCTCTACAAGTACGTGTTGCGCATCGGCAAAGACGAAGCGGCTTCGTACGACCTTTGAATCTTACTCGTCGCACTTTTAACGAAGCATTTATATATCTTAAGTGTAGCCTGCGCGGGTCTTCAGATGTTAAATGGGTCACCTCTGGCATTGGGGGAAAATGGGAAAGGAAACATTATGTCGACTCGATGACGAAACTGGTGTATTTCTCACATTTGTTAAAATAAGATTAAAAGAGTATTAGGGGATGATTATTCAACCGCTATTTTATATGAGATTATAACTTCAATTCAAAATGGCGCTTGAAAAATTATCTCCATTATTATTATTTATTTATTAACGGGATGTTCAGGCGCAAATTAATTTGTACTCGAATGTTTGTTGAATGTATATAATGCGGGTAAAATAAGCTCCACGACATTGTCATGTGGTCGGAGATGAAAAATGTTTATTATAATAAAATATTTAATTCACTAAACTTTTACTTTTACTAAACCCCTCTGCCTGCTTCCCAAACTGGACACAGTTCAAATCTGCGAAACGTCAATTCCGTGGGTTTGAGCGTAAGAAGTAAGAAATCGAGTAGGTTCACACAAATCAAAGGCGGAAATGAAAAGCTAAACATTTATTGATGGGAAATGAGTGGAGGTCAACAGGCCGCGCAGCCGTCGCCGGAGGGCCTGCCTCAGAACTCGTCCAGCAGAGCGGAGAGGAAGCCTTCGGGGTCGGGGATGTCTTCGAGGAAGCCGGCCGCGTCGCAGAACTCGGCGAACGAGGTGCAGGGCAGCAGCTCGTCGGCCAGCGTCGCCACGATGCGCTCCGCCGCCTTGGCGTTGGCCTCGTCGCTCACGCGCACGTACTCGGCCAGCTTCACGGGCCACTGCTCCGCGGACGCCGCCGCCACGCCCTTGAACATGACCCCGTACAGCTGGTCGACGAGGGCGGCGAACACGGCGAAGGCCCTGAGGTCCGCCCAGGGCCTCGGCACGCGCTGCTCAGCCGTCAGCGCGTGCAGCTGGGCGCCGCCCGACACGCTTCGCACCTGCGCCGTCACCAGCAGCCGACGCAGCACCTCCACGCGGCTGCTCCTCCACCTGCCGAATGGCGCATCGTCAACGCCGCTCTCTCCTCGCCGTGAGCGGAAGCGAGCGGGCGCATACTCACTGCGAGTGCGGGTAGACCAGCAGCATGAGCGTCGTGAAGTAGAGGGCGCCGTCCGCCTCGTGAGCCGACTCCAGGCGCTTGGTGGGCGCCCAGGAAAGGAACTCGTCGACGGCGCTGGCCTCGCGCGCGGCCATGCGGGTGCTGCGGAACGAGCGAAGCCTTAAGCGACTGTCCGCAAACGAGTCGAAGGTCGGCGCGGGCGAGGCTTACGTGTTCATGACGTAGAGCGCCATGTGCAGCAGCACCGGCAGCAGCTGCATGTTGGACAGCGGGCCTCCGCCCCCCGTGTCGTCGTGGAAGGTGCGACCGCGGGCGAAGCGCCAAGCGAGCAGCTTCAGGTCGTGCACCGTGCACTGGTAGCCGATGTCGCGGTGGCCCGTGCACTCCTGCGAGCAGTACGCGAGTTGCACGATGTCAACATATTGCAGAATCAGAGACAGGGAATCAGGGCAGAGGAGACCGACCTGCAAGTAGGTGGTGTGGCGGGCGAGGCAGCTGGCGAACGCCGACTCGGGCACGTTGGGGCCCCACAGGGGGAGCAGCCCGTTGCAGCGAGTGCTCGCGTTCTGCAGCGCGGCACTTTCCCACTCGTCCCTGCGAACGCGACTGAGACGTGAGATACGGCGCACGAGGCGCGAGAGAGGGAAGGGGGGAGAGAGAGAGAGAGAGAGGCGAGGCTCACCTGGCTCGCTGCAGCCTCACGGCCGCCAAGTGGCACTCCACGTGGACGACGTTGTAGTGCGACACCGTGGTGAAGCCGAGGGTCTTTCGAGCGCGCGCCTCCGCCTCTTCTACCGGACAGCGCTTCGTGTACGTGTAGATCCCCAGCACCTGAAAGACGATACTCTCGTCACCGGGGCTCGGCGATCGTGGGCGGTTCTGACCTCGGAGCAGTCTCGGCGCTGACCTTGGTGGGCTGGTACTTGTAGCCCTCGCGGCAGATGCAGCAGACGGCGCCGGCCTCCTCGGCCAGGTCGGCCACCTGCTGCGTCAGCGAGCACTGCGCCGTCACCTGGCCCCGCTCGTTGCTGCGCATGCCCAGGGCGCCCAGCTGCCGCTCCCGCACGGCCATCGCGAGGCGCTTCTTCTCCTGTCAACGGTTACGTTTTGTTGCGTATTCTGCTACGAATTTCCAGGAGATGCGGAAATTAAATGAAATTCGTACCTGTCTGGTGAACTCTCGCACTTGCTGCACTCTGTCGGCGCACTGCGGCTGAGACCGGAGCGCTTCCAGAAGGTTCTCGGCCAGGGATCCCACGTGCTCTCCGGAAGACACCTGCTCGAGCCGATGCACTATGGGGATCGCCTTCTCGCAGACCAGCATCTGCACCCATTTCGCGTTAGGCGCGCCGTGTCCGTCGCCCCGAGCGGTCGTGACGGAGACGGCGCCTTACCTGAGTCGGTTCGTGGTCCGAGGCCAGGCCGGTGAGGAATCGCAGGCTGAACTTCAGAGCCGGACGACTGATGAACTCCTTCAACTCGTCGGAGTCCGTGCAGACCAGCGTCGGCTTCACGCAGGGCGCGTGTCTCTGCACAGAAGAGCCGACTTGAGAGCGTGAACAGTGTGAACCGCTCCCTCCGCACGGGCGACTACAACTCACAACTATGTAGTCCAGAGCGTCCCGCACCACGCCGAGCGAGATAAGGTAGTCCTTGAGGGTGCCTCCGACGCTGTTCCTCTCGATGTTGGCGCACAGCACGCAGAACAGCTCGATGCGGAACTCCCGCTCGCCCCACTGCTCGGCGTCCAGGCGCTCGAACTCCAGCGCCGGCTTGAAGTGGTCCACCAGCATCGCCATCTTCAGGTCGTTGCCGTAAACTAACGCCGTCAGGACGCGCATCAGGTGCCCGAGAGACACGGAGTTGTTGCGGATCGCTGTAAAGTGCGATTCGCACGTCGCATTAGGTTCGTTCGTTACGCTTCGGAAGCATCGAAACATAAGACGGTCACCTGTCAGTTCGGTGCAGTTGAGCAGGGCCTGCACGTGCTCGGGTCCGCCGAACGTGAGGGAAAATTGGAGGAACGATTCCAAGCTTTCGCTGGCCGCCACCGTCAGGATGCGCTCCGTTATCTGAAGTCGCAAAACAAACACTTACCGACGGGAATGAGAGTCAACGGTCGCGATCAGTTCAACGAAGTTCAGAATAAATCACCTCCAGCAGCTGGTAAACGAGTTCCGCTCGGGGCATGTCCTTCTCCTCGGCCGCGGCGAGCGTGAGCGCGTGCAAGAGAACGGGCAAAGCGCGCGTGTCCGTGCTCGTCAGCACGCGCACGCACCGACGCACGCGGACGCACAAGCCGAGCAGGCGCAGCAGGGTCGACACAAGGGCTCGAGCGCCGCCCACGCGCTGGATGGCCGCCAGACGTTGCAGCATCACCTCCAAACCCCCTGAACAGCGAACGCACCGATCAACTCGCCTGCCTTCGGCCCGGCCCTCTCCTGCCCGCGCTCACTCACCGCAGTCGGCCAGCACGTTGGCCATGCGGTACGTCTGCTCGTCGTCCACGGCCTCGGCGTTGGTCTGGGTGAGCGTCTCCACGAACTCCTCGGTGGCGTCTCCGAGCAAGCCCCGCATGCGGTACACGACCCGCATCGGGTCCAGGCTCTCGCCCGACGTGCACCAGACCTTGAATACGCAGTCACTAATCACTCTCCGTACTGTTTCGAATGAAAGAAATGATAATCTTACCTTCTTGAAGACGTCCTTGACGGGCACGTCCAGCGACATGATCTTATTGCAGACGAGCAGCTCCATACCGTTGTCGTCTTCGAGCAGAGCCACGAGCTCGCAGTCCGTGCAAATCTTGTTCTTGACGTCGCGCATCAGGGGCCCCATGCCCGGCTCACTCGACGAGTACGGGTTGCCCAACATGCGGCCCTGAAAGCGAAACCTTCACTCTTACACAAAAGGCCACTCGGCCGAGGTGCGGATGTGGCTAGAGGTGGCCCACCTGCAGGAAGTCCTCCTGTTGCGGGTCTTTCTCCAAAGTCAGGAAGAACTCGCCGACGTCGTTCTCCTCGGGATAGATAATGGAGCAGAGGCGCTCGAAGATAAACACCGGAGTGCGGTAGTCGTGCAGCGGGTACTTGCGCACCGTCTCTATGCACACCGCCATGAACTCCGCCGTCTCCGCCTCGGTGCCTGGCAGACGATAGGTGAATAAGTACGGGATTTGAGCACGAGGCGAGGCGCCCAGGGGCCGAGCACTCACCGGTGGTCATCTCCTCGAGCAGCTCCAGCAGCTTCTCTTGCGTGTCGTCCGTGAGACGCGTCCTTTGCACCACCAGCCTCCGCAGAGACAGGTAGCCCCCGAGGACGGCGCCCACGAGCCGGCCTTTGTACGCCCGTCGGGCTCCCGGCTCTTCCAGGAACATCGCCAGCAACTCGGTCAGACGCTGCAGAGCGTAGCCTGGAGTCGTTTCGATAGAGAGTCTTTTGTTACGTAAAGCTTCTTCATTGGGGCGTTAGTTCTCTCTGAGCTTTAGTCAAGACTATACCTTGGGCGAGATCCGAAGTGAGCGTCGTCTCCTCGAGGCGGTGCAGCTGTTCGATCTCTTTCGTCATGAGGTCCGCAATCTGCTGCAGCACGCCACGGAGCGCCAGGAACTGCTTCCACGGGGTCTTAGCGGCCAGGCCTAAAGCCAAAAGTCATGAATGATGAACAAGGAAACGTGGTCACTTAGGTAATAAAAGAGAGTAACGTACGCTGGTAAAGTTGAAGGAACTGTTCGCTGGCCTCCCCTGCCGCTCCAACTTCGGGCAGGAAGCTCGTCAACAATATCAGCACCTAGAAAGCAACGTTCAGTGATCGGGTTCCGTCGGGGCGTCAGTCGGAAGCGGCCTCGGCCTCGGACTCACCGCCTTGGTCCGCTCGTATGAGTCGCACAGCGAGGCCACGACTCGGCAGGCCGTGTCCCTCGCGATGCGCGAGCTCGGGTCGAACATGACGGGCCGCAGCCAACCGCTCTCCGACAGGCTCACGCGCCGCACACCGCGGCCGAGCAGCACGCGCCGCCTCCACTCGGTCACGTACTTGCGCGCCAGACGCGCGTCCCTCGGCGGCAGCTCGCAGTCGGGCGGCGGCAGGGGCTCGGGCGCGGCCAGGCTGCGCCACTCCCGCTGCGACACTCGGCCGGCCAGCCACGCGGCCAGGTCCACGACCAGGTCACCCGATCCGTTCGGGGGCTCAGCGGGTGCCGGGCCCTCGTCCGCCTCCTGCGCGCACGCGTCTAGCGTTACGACCGTTTTACGTCTCGATCTAAAGGCAGATGCGACGGCGGGTACCTTGGCGTCCTCGGCCCGCTCGTCCGTCCCGGAGGCTGCGGCAAGCGGAGCCATAAGCTCTTGCATGTAGCGGAGGCAGGGCAGCGCCACTTGTTGCAGCGCGAATTGGTGGGCTGCGAAAGAGTCACTTTCAATGCGTCATTGACGATGGCGAGGCTACGAGTGCCAGTGTCAGACGCGGACAACTCACAGTTGGGCGAGGAGGCGTTGATGCCGGGCATGTCGGCCAAGGCTTCGTCCTTGAGGATGTATTGGGCGGCCGGCGGAATCCCGGCTACCTCGCTCACTTTCGGGCAGCACCTGCTCGAGAGTCAATCAATAGCATCGATCATCATCATCAGTTTCTTTACGGCATCATTTTAAGGCCGTAAAGAAACTGATTGGGATTAAGTTTTATTACTAATAAAGTAATATCCAATGAAAAATTTAGTTATAGCCCTATAACAAAACAACGTATATGTAATTTTAAGCAAAGTATTGCGTCTAAGATTGAAAAGATACCGGTACAAGTAGGGAATCCGTGTGCCATCTTTAGTAATTTGTTTAATGTACTACGTATGGAGTTTGCATCTCCGCAACAAAATGAGGATGTCCAATGACAAAATTAAAACTACTTGGGATGTTATCAACAGTGAAACCGGACGGACAACCGGGCGACAAAATAATAATATTAAATTAAAGGCAAACGGTGTGAGGGTGGGAATAGTGAAGACGTGGCAACCACTTTTGAATAGATTTTCTGTAGAATACCTAGAGATACAACAGAACATTTAAATTCCTGTCCAGACCGCGCAGAATCGATCTTAAAAGAAAACGTGAATGAATGCGTTAAATCGTTTAATTTATAACATATTATTTCAAACGATATAAGCAACAATTGAAGATCCCAACAATTACCGACCGATTTCTATTTTGCCAACATTAAGTAAGTAAGATAATTTTAAATCAACTTTTGAGCTTCTTCGTAAGAAACAAATTACTACACGCGAATCAATTCGGTTTTGCAAAAGGGCGGTCAACGGCTGATGCTGGAATAGCACTAATTCAGCATATTTTTAAGGCCTGGGAGAATGGACAAAACGCCATAGGTCTATTCTGCGACCTCTCCAAGGCATTCGACTGCGTAGAACATAAAACTTTATTAAGGAAGCTTCAATATTACGGGATCAGAAATAATGCTTACAAGCTTTTAGAATCTTACTTGAAAAATAGAGTTCAAACAATCAAATCAGAGATCAGCAATGCAAATGGGAGTTCCACAAGGATCTATTCTAAGGCCATTTTTATTTCTCATCTTTATAAATGATTTGCCTTACCACGTTGATAGAACTTGCGAGATGAGTTTGCGGATGATACATGCTTAATTTTTAAGGTTGACACACATAAGGAAAATATTGACGAAGTTAAGAATACACTTCAGCGATTATCTGCCTGGTTTACGGTAAATAACTTATAACTAAATGCTAAAAAGACAAAGTGTGTAGAATTCGCTCTACCAAATGTTAAAAACATAAATAGAAAAGTTATTTTAAATGGTGAGAATTTAGATCTTGTGGATACCACGGTATTTTTATAATATTAGATTCCAAATTACAGTGGCGCGCCCATATATTTTCTTCTGCTAAAAAGCTTAGTTCTGCTGCATTTGCAGTCCGAAGGTTTAGACACTTAATCGACTTTAACACGGCGAAAATAGTATACTTTAGCTACTTTCATCGTATCATGTCTTACGGAATTATTCTTTGGGGAAAAGCGGCGGACAAAAGAGCTATAGTGGTTTATTTTGTTTAGGAGCCAGGGAATCTTTAAGGTCTCACTTTAAAACAGGCGGTATATATATACAGTAGCTTCACAATATATCTTAAGCAATATATTGTTCGTACATAAAAATAAACATTTTTAATCACTTAGTGGAGATAAACACGACCACAACACAAGAAATAGAGAAAAAATTGATGTGCTTGGTTCTTGTCTTAGTAAAGTTCATAAATCGTTTGTAGGTATGAGCATGCGTTTTTATAACAAAGTCCCATCACTTATAACCAAATTGACTTCCGACAAATTTAAAACGCGCGTAAAGGGTATTTTGGTTGAAAAGGCATTCTATACCGTAAACGAATATTTAGAGGACATAGATCCCTTCAATGTGTCGGCAGTTGGCTCTTCTTCTTGAGTAGCCTTACTATGCTTTGTTATTTTAATTGTCAGTAGCACAATTTTGTATTAATTGTTTATTTTAAAAGAGCAGCGATCGAGTTTCTTGCCGGTTCTTCTCGGTAGGTGACTGCCTTCCGAACCGGTGGTAGTGTAAAAATTGACGATTCAAAAGTGTCTTTATAAAGACCTACTTGAATAAAGATATTTTGAGTTTGATTATCACAGTCTCAACACGAGAAATAAGGATAAGCTTGCTGTTCCCACTATTAGGCTCCATAAAGTTCTTTTAAAAGGCAATATCTCCCCATCTCTTTCAACAGCAGTATTGGTGCGTGTACAAGCCTGGCTTATTTTTGAGAGTTATTTTTAAGCAAATGGCCGCTCTGTGTGATAGTGGATGAATATTTGGTGTTGTAAAATGGTATGGGTAGTGTACTACTGGTTTTAGTAATTTTAGTAACCAATGACTCACCAAACCCACAGCTTCACGATGCACCGAAGCCTCACTTCCCAACACTCGACCGAGTCCTGGACTTTCACCAGCGACCCCAGGAGCAGGACGAGGGGTCGCACAGAATTGTTGTGGTCCTGCGAGGCGGCGTGGCCCACGAGCGACAGGGTGATGCGCTGAGTGAGCAGCGTGCACAGGCGCTCCGTGGCGGGCAGGTTGTCCCGCGTCACCAGGCAGATCAGGGCGCGCACCTCCTCCTGGCTCTGTCGAGGGCAGACGCTTAGTCGAGTCGGAAGTCTTCGGCAAAGCGAAGGAGGGCGCGGGCTCACCTGGGGCGTGCCGCGATGCAGGTTGTGATGCACGAGCTCGTGCACGAGGCCGGCGCGGCACAGCGCCACCCTCTTGTCCGGCTGCGAAGCCAAGGCCCGAAGCAGGGTCAGGCAGTGCTCCGCCGTGCACAGCGAGCACCCGTAGCACGAGCCGCCGGTCTCTGCAAACGGAGCGGGCGTCAGGCCACGGTCAACGAGTCGTGGTCGCCGGACGAGGCCGGGGCTGAGGGGCTGCTCACCCTTGGCGAGGTCGCCGTCGTAGTTTTGCACGAGCGCCGAGTACGCGGGCGCCGCTTCGCCGATTTGCCGTTCGCTCTGGGCTTTGTCGTACGCCACCAATTCCTTTCTGCAGGCCAGCACCTTCTGGATGACCTTGGAGAGGTCCTCGAAGTGACCCTTGCTCTCGACGCAGTACTTGTGCGCCAGCGCCTGGATGACGCGGTTGACCTGCGCCCCGCCCAGGGCGGCACTCGCCGTGTTGCTGTTCTCGTCGGGGCGACCGTCCACGCGGTGCTCGCTGATCTTGTGGACCAGCGACTCCAAATGCGGCTTGTTGGCGACGAGCTGGCGGTAGACGCGGTCGGCCTTGTCGAGCAGAGTGCCGATGGTCTGCACAGTCTTCTTGCGCTCCTCGTCGTTTTCGATGGAGTCCACGGCGCAGCAGGGCCTCGCGATCAGCGTGTAGTCGAACTTGGCGTATTTGCAGAAGCCGCACGCGTGGCACAGGAACGGGTCCTTCTCGTCGTAGTTGATGGCCCTGCACTTGTGACACTGGAACACGTTTTCGCCGCAGTTGGCACACACTCCGGGGTTCGCCGGCACCGACTGCGAGCAGCGGGGGCATTGGAGAGATTCGCCTGCGGACGAGGGAGGGTTTCGTTAGTCGCAACTTTACGTTTTGAGCCAGCCTCACACACACACGCACGCTCACCGGTGGCCTGCTGGTTTTCGTAGAAGTCGGCGTACTCCATCATGAGGTTGCAGGCGACTATGGGCAGCGGGAAGTCGACGCGCACCTCGGTTTGGCCGGACTGCAGCTGCACGCGCTTGGCCTTGTGCCACATGCCCGGCTTGTTCTTGAGCTCTTGCACGGCCTGCACGGTGCGGTTGTTGTAGTAGAAGTTGATGGTGCGCACCATCTTGCTGCGCTTGATGTCTCCGACGCGCAGGCTGATGCGGCCGATCATGTGGCTGCTCACGAGCTTCACGATCTGCGTCGTGGTCGTGAACTTGGAGTCGATCTGCGGACGGGTGTTGCGATGAGTTCTCCGTGGCCGCGCTCGCGTGCGTCACACTCGCGCGACGCGACTCACCTTAATCGTGGGCAGCTTGATGGTGGCCATGGGCACTTCCGGGTTGTTGCACACGAGACAGGGTTCCGACTCGAGGTAGTAGCCCTCGAGCTCCACGTACGCTCCCAAAGACGCGTACAGAGCAGAGTTCCCGTGGGACGTCAGCAGGCGATTCTGGTCGCGCAGCAGGTCCACGGCGCTGCCGATGTACTCCTGTGGAGGCGAGAACCGTGACGAGCTGTTCTATTGCGCCGTATCGACGCACATACGAGCACGTACCGAGCTGTTGATTTTAGTAGTCTTGAGTGTGAAGTAGCCGAGCAGGTCCACGAATTGAGCTGCCTTCCGCCCGTACTGCGGCAGAGAGGGCCACAGACCCCACAGCAGGGCTACCAAGGACGCTTGCTTGGTCGGAGACGAGTTGCTGCAAATCAACAGTTAGTGGCGGTTAAGGACGGCTCGGGAAATGTGGCGCCAAACCCGTACTGAATCAACTAACTTGTAAAGGGCCAACAGCAATGCGTGCGCTTGCCAACGAACCGAGGTGGAGTTGGTCTCCAAAAGGAAGGCCTTCACGAACAGTTTCAGTTCCTCTTGAGACACCTGTTTGTGAATCTGGGCCACGAGCTCCGGCACCCTCTGCTCTTGGAACTTGGACGCGTCGGACACGTAGCCGTCGCTGTCGGCGCTGCGCTCGCGCCGCGGCCACTCGGGCTGGGCCTTGGCGTCCTTCGCGCCGACCTGCGCGCTGGGCGGGCATAGCGCCGCTTGCAGCAGCTGCAGCACGGTGGGCGCCACGTGCGGGTGCAGGCGCCTGGCTACGCCCAGCAGCCACGGCAGCGTCTCGCGCCGTTCTGAGCGGCACGCGTGCTGCCAGTTGCCCGTGCGAGGGGTCACGATCTCCACGCACGCCTGTCGACCAACTCTTATTCGTTACGACTGCGGCGACTTCGGCGAGTAGACGGAGGCGGAGAGTCAGCCCTCACCTTCAGATGCTCCATGAGCCGCACGAGCTTGTCGTAGGCGGGGTCGGTGGCCAGCAGGGCGCGCGCGGCCGTCAGGTGCGTGTCGAGCGCGTGCACGTCGCGAATCTGACGATAGCGTTCTCGAGTGTCGCAGAGCAACAGCAACAGCTTGCGGACTTGCTTCCTGGAACATCACCGCGGATCAAGATGATGAAGATGACATTCGCGAAGCCGGAGGTCGCAGATGGGATCGATCGCTCTACCTGAGTGGCGTTTGAGGGTTCATCATGTATTCGCATAGCAGAGTGCGCCAGCGCGAATCGAAGTGCGAAGGATCGCAGTGCTTGTGGATCTGATACGGAAGACGAACCGCCATCTCCATCAACAGTTGTGGGTAGTTGTCGAACACGTCCAACACGTGGCCTGGAAAAGTGAAACACGAACACGTCAAAGTGAACTAACGAACACGGCCGAAGTTCCGCGGATGAGAAGACTCACTTTTCACGTACTCCTTGACGAAGAAGGGCTGCATGTCGGGCAGCGGCAACGGCGGCTGGGGCTTCAGAAGCTGCCGCGCAGGAGTCGAGGCGCCCGCGCCTAAACCGAGACATATATCAGTCGTCACATGCGCAAAGGCTGGCCCCGGACTAGCGGGATTCGGGCACTCACTGTTGGTCTTCTGTCGCCAGTGTGGCAGCAGCGCCGCCAGCACGCCGTAGCAGTGGCGCGGGGCGCCGGCGCGCACGAAGGCGGCAGCGGCCAGGCGCGACACGTGCGCCGCACACGCCGCACTCGGCGCGTGCTCGCGGGAGCCGCATGTTTTCCACCGGCTCATGAGCACACCTGGCGTGTCATTAAAGGTTAGAGACATCGAGTGAGCGCTCGTCGCTATAGTCGGGAAGCCACTCACTCAAAAGTCTCATGATGACGAGCTGCAGCTCCCTCCTGTTGGTCCTCTCGTAGATGGGCGTGGCGGTCTCGTCCGCGGCGTCGCGATCTTCGCCGGCGGGGTCTTCGCCCCGAATGTCCAGTTCGCCAATCAGAACTTCCAGCAACAGATCCAGGAGCGCTCTGTCCCCTTCCACGCTAGAGTCTAAGTCGCCGGCTAACATCAGTACCACCTGAGGATATCAATTTCCCGTGAAAGGCTTCAGAATTTATTTGTTCACTTTGGTGGTTGCGAAAGAGTCCACTCACTTGCACAAAGGGAATGGCTCTCACTCCGGGTAGGTTCCTCAGCGTGGGCACGGCGTCCAAGGCGGCGGACAGCAGCGACAGGCGCAGCGCGTGCAGCTTGCGCGTCTCGCTCTCCGCCTCCATGGCGCGCGACGTGGACGCCACCGGCTGCGACGAAGAGGTGGACGGCCCGGCTGCGGAGCAATGAGGTTCACCAAGCGGATCTCTAAACACTGCCGCTCGAACACGCCCTGTGCAAAAGCACCCACCGTAGACGCTGCTGCGGCCCGACACTCCACCGATGCTGTCGGCGCCAGACCCACCGCTCTCCTCTCCCGCCGAACCCGCGGCCTCCGCCGGCGACGTCCGCAGGGTGCTGCCGTCCGTCGCCGCCGTGCTGCCCTCGTCATCCGAGCTGCGGAACGACAGGCTCATCAGCGAACGCTTCTACCCGGAGCGCGGCCAGATTGAGAAGAAGATCTCCCACCCATTGGAGGAGGCGTTGGCGTCGCTGAAGCCGGGCGCGGGTGGCGGCGGTGCCGTCGGAGTGTGAGGCTGCCGCCTCCGCGGCTGGTCCTGTTCCTGCAACGACAGTGCGATCGCCAACTCTACCATCGTCTCGTCGTCCGCGTCCGCCGGGATGTCCAGCAGCGCGTCCAGACCTGCAAAGTTTGAGGGTGATATTATCAAACGTACTTAGTGGCGGAAACGGAAGGATCGAATCGGAAGGAAGAGAGAGACGTACCTCCGTCGGGCGCCAGCATCACCATCGGTTCGAGCGAGTCGTCGACGTCCATGAAGTGAGGCTCGCTTCGAGCGCCGATCTCGGGCTCCGAAGCCGGGGCGTCGCTCCCCGAGCCGCCCGCGCGAGCCGCGGTCGCCGAGGAGCCTGCTCCTGTGAGGTCGACACAGAGGTTACGGACCCTGGAGAGTCGCACAGGTCGCGGTCTCAGCGTGAGTTGAATTTCACCTGGCGTGTTCGGCGGAGAAGGAATGTAAACGCGCCGCCTCTTGACCCTGGGTCGCAGCACACGCATCAGGGCCGCCTTGGCGCCAAAGCTGATGCTCTGATCTTCGGCGAGGAGGAGCGACAGATAGATTTGATTGCCGAATTCGATCTGAAGTGAAATGTTCGGTGGTCACTTGGCAGAACGACAGCAAAAGGCACAGTTAGAGTGTGCCAACTCTACCGACCATACTCACACATTCGGGGTCAGAGTTGAGCTGGAAGGCGTGGACGATGTCGGCCAGGGCGTGCAGCGTGTGCTCGGCGTGCCGCAGGCCGTAAGACAGGATGCCGGGAGGGCCCTGCGCCTGGCTTTTGCAGGTCGCCAGCTTCCACAGCACGCTGACGAGAAGAGCGCACAAATGCGGCTCGCGGTCCGCGTCGTCTCGCCTCTCCTCCTTCCACAGGGCGGACCAGTCTCCTACAACCATCGCGAAGGCCTTACGTACTATTCAATTCTTCGTAACTACTGTGTGCGGAGAGTGAGATGGCTCACCGTCAGCAGGTTTGTCGGGCGTCGGCGCAGTAAATTTGACCAGATCGTGCGGCCGCGCCACGGCCACGGCCCGGGCCAGCAGCACGAGGCGGAAGTAAGCTTCGGGGTCCACGTTGCGTGCGTCCGTCGCGTCGCGCAGTTCACGCAGGGTCGCGCACACGTAGCGCAGCACGGCGCGGTCCTTGCACTGGTGATAGTCACTCTGGTAGACGGCGCGCAGTAGGCATTGAGCCCTGGCGTGCAACAGCGGCGAGGCGGGCACGCACAGCAGGCCCTCGGCAGCGTCAGCCCCCGCCTCTGCGCCCGAGCCCGCCTTGACCGCCGCACTCAGCTCCAGCGCCTCCAGCGCCGCGCACGCCAGCCGCTCCACGGCGCCGGGCCCGTCGGCGCCGCCGCTGGCGCCGTCGCCTTCGCTCACCTGAGCCACTCTGCCGGAAGACGCACAAGCGGACGGGTCCTCGTTTTCCTCGGGCCAGCCGAACTGCTCCTTGTTCTTCCCGTATATCTGCAAAAGGCGACTCCGTGGGTTAACACCTCATGCCCCACGATGCACCTTCGGAGCGGACGCTGCTTTCTACCTTGATGGAGTCCACCATGGTCACGCCGTCCGGGTCTTGCGAGGGGCCCAAGACGATGCAGAGCTTCTTGTCGGATTGCAACGATTCTTCTCTCGTGAGAGGAATGTCAAACCAACGATTGCGAACAACCATCGTCGGGATGGCTCTTCCGTGTATCTGAATATGTCAATGTTGATGTTACAAAACAATAAAAAATAACCTTTAGTTCAGATAATGTAAATTGCAATTGTGAATATTTAGCACGACTGATCATTGTGGGCAAAAAGTTGGTTTCATTAGTAAAGAAGTAATATCCAATAAGAAAAATTGCAAAGATACCGGTACAAGTGGGATAGATAGAATCCGTTCCACCACATCTACTTGAAAACAGGAAAATTATACCAGTTTAAGAGTGGACATGATGTCTTCATTCCAACAATTACCGACCGATTTCTATTTTGCCAACGTTAAGTAAGATATTTGAATAGATAATTTTAAATCAACATTTGAGCTTTTTCCTAAGAAATAAATTACTACACGCGAATCAATTCGGTTCATAAATCAGAAATAATCACGGGATCAGCAATGCAAATGGGAGTTCCACAAGGATCTATTCTAGGGCCATTTTTATTTCTCATCTATATAAATGATTTGCCTTACCACGTTGATAGAACTTGCGAGATGAGTTTGCGGATGATACATGCTTAATTTTTAAGGTTGACACACATAAGGAAAATATTGATTTACGGTAAATAACTTATAACTAAATGCTAAAAAGACAAAGTGTAGAATTCACGTGCACTGCAAGCTGTTAAAATTTGAGCATTTATTATATTTTCTTCTATTTCCGAGTTCCATTGAAATTTGTGGTGGTCTTAAATTTCGGAGCAGAATTATCGGCATGCCAAATTTTAAACAAATTTCTTTTTTATTATATATGACTTGCAATATTATCCAAAACACAGAAATATGTAATCATTATTATATTTAACAAAGTTAGTTGATTCACAATAATATTACTTATTTCCGTCAGACATTATTACTATGTAGCTTTAACCATTAAGGGTGCACAGTAATCAGTTCCGCAAACAATATGAGCTCGCAAGGTCTATCAGCGTGAAAAAACGGTACCTCCACGTAGGTGGGCGTCCTGACCATGTCCTGACTGCCGAGCAGGACCCTGATCCCGCACACCACCATGTTGGGGTCCGAATTGGTCACTTCCATAGTGAAGCCGCTCATCTTGGTGGACACGACGTACAGTCCTGCAAAAGCCAGCAGCTTTAACCCCGTTCGTGGGCCCGGCAAGGGGGGAGGAGGGGTGGGGAGCGGGGAGGAGGGGTGGGGAGCGGGGAGGAGGGTTGGGGAGAGGAGATGAGAGGGGGGGGGGGAGAGGAACGCGCTCGTTACCGGTAGTGTTCAGCCGGTGCTTGATCTGCGCCGTGTTGTACACCTGGAGCAGGTCGTTGCCGCCGAACTCGACGTCGCTCATCTCGGGGCAGTGCTCGAAGAAGTCGATTGGAAACTGGGGGCTGCCGTTGCTGGCCTTCGGCGTGGGCTGGGGCGCCTGGTGCTGCTTCCTGGGGGCGGCATGCGCGGGCCGTGCGGGTCTGGCGCGCCTGCGCGGCGCGTGCACGGGCTGCACGGCGCCCGACAGCCAGTAGCCGGTCTTCGAGGGGTTGGCTGCGTACATGCGCAGGCTGCCGTCTTCGCACAGCAGGATTAGGGTGCTCTTTTGCTCGCCAGCCCCGCACCAGTGGCGCACGGCCACCATGTCCGTGATCTTCGCTTTGGCCGGGACCACCTTGATCTCCTGCACGTGGACACCGGCGGGCGTGAGCATGAGCACGACGGGGTTGTTAGAGGCTTGCATCAGGGCCGTGACCAGACCCGGGTGGCCGGGTACCTCGGCCCACTGCAGCAGCGACTGAGCGCCGCCCTTGCCCCGCCCGCCCTCCTTGGGCCCGCCTCCTCCGCCGTAAACCGTGATCATGGCCGTGCCTGCAACCGAGAGCTCGTTCACCCCCGAGTCGACGCTGAAACCCAAGTCAACTCGCAAAGACTCACCTTTGAGGCTCTCTTCGACCGAGTTGAGCGGAGCGAGGAAGCTCTTTCCTTGCGCGTACGAGAAGAAGATCATCTTCATGGTGTGCGAGTAGTAGATGGAAACTCCGCCCCCGCCCACGAGGCCCGCCACGTCCTGAAGCACGAAACAGCAAGCGTAAATTGACGAGTCAACCGACTCCCCTCCCTGCACGCCTGTGCCCGTTGACCGTTCGCCAGTTCACCTGGATCTCCGGGTGCAACACCTCCAAGGTGTTGGTGACGTAGAAGGTGCCGAGCGTCGCTCGAGACTCCTCGCTCAGGGGCTGCCAGTAGATGTGGCCGGCGGAGCTCATGCAGAGCATGTTCATCACTCCCTCTTGGTTCACGAACGTCACGTCCCGCACCTATTGACAGCGACCGATTAAGAGCAGTGCCGAGGAGGGTCTTCTTTCCAGCTTCCGAAGCCTCACCTTTCCGCTCGGCACGAGGAAGTGATGCAAAGGGCCGTCCAGGTCCTTGCTGAGATCGAATATCTTGACGAAGTCCGACGTGGCGAGGGCGAGCTGCGTCTGCGAGCCGGGCAGCCAGATGGCTTTTATGATGTAGTTGTTGGCCTGTAAGCCGGTCGCCAGCACCAGATGGTCCGCCACGGCACCTGCACATTCATAGAAGCCGTTGAGCGGCCTCACGCTGCACTGCGGCTGCGCTGCGGGGCTGTGACTCACCGGCCGCGTTGAAGGTGAGCACGTGGCATTCCTTGAGGCCGCACACGGCCAAGAGGTCTTCGTTGGCAGCGTTCCCACTCAGGCTGAGCACCGTAAAGGGGATCGGGGCCGAAGACAGTCGAGTCAGAGTCAGCCGGTGCTTCGAAGAGTCCGCCTGCTTCAGCAGGGCCGACAGCTGCAGCACCGTAATCTTGCCTGCGCAGATCGATGTTAAATCGTTAGATCCGAGCGCGAACGCGGCTCCGACTGCGGTTCAGAATGTTACCTTTTTCGTGCGAGACGGCGAGGTGTTGCCTCCGGCCCTGCGGCGACGCCAGGCAGCACATGGCCACGCGGCGCAGCTTGTGGGCCGATATCAGCTGCCTGATAGTCTGGCCGTTCTCTCCCGTGTACGACATCCGCACGTTCTCGAACGCACCTTCTTGAGAGCCTGTCGGATAGAAGAGCGTTCAAAACCGAAGCGGTCGCTTCGGCATTTGTTATGCGCGACAAGAGAGGCAGCTGTCGTACCTAGCGTGGGCAGCATGAGCGAGTCCGTGTGAGTGAACTTCTTCTCGCCCAGATGCAGCTGAGCGAGCGCCCTCTGCGCGCGGCCGTGCGCTCCGACGGCGGCGGTCCGCTCGCACGCAGCGCGCACCGGCCCCGCCAGCGCGCAGAGCAGTCTGCGCACGCGCTCCAGGCACCACTCCCACTTGTCGTAGCTCACGAGGAAGCTGCGGCAGCCACGAATGTTGTGAGCGAGCACCGGGCGGCCGGGCGGGGCCGGCGGCGCGGCGGGTGTGGGGCTGGAGGGGCGACGGCGCAGCGAGGACGCGGGGGGCGCGTCGTCGGCGGCGCGACCGCCGCCCGAACACTTCTCTCGCTTCACCAAGGCCTGGCAGCTGCAGCACATAAAGCGACTTTCATCCGGGGGCCATTCGCGTCACCAATCATTCACAACACTTGGAGCGGATACCGACCTGAAGTCCGGCTTGGCCCCGCAGTCGCAGAAGAAGTTGCCGAACTTGGCGTAGGAGATGTCGTGGCCGCGGTGACAGACCCTCGCGCACACCGTGCACACCCCGACGCCGTCCACCATCTTGCACGTGTGGCAGTGGTACCAGTGTTGGTTCATGAACTCGCGCTGCGTGATCGTGAACGTGCACAGCTTGTTGGTCGGCACCGCGTCCTCGTCCTGGTGAAGCGGGACGGCGATGTAAAGACGTCACAGTCTGATCGACGTCGATTCTCTTCGGTATACTCACGGAGTCGTCCGCACTGGTGTCGTCGTCGTCCTGCTGCTCGTCTGCGTAGTCCAGGTCGAAGCCGAGGTCTGCCGGAGACTCCCACGTCGGGCTGACGGAGCGCCAAGCTGCAAGTCACACGTGTTAAGTCGACGCACGGAGCTAAGCAAAGCATAGACATTGGAACCGGCCTCACAGTGCGAAGGGGGAGCCCCGGTGGCGTGCAACGCGTCTCCCAAGTACGACAGCAAGGTACACGCGGACTCCATCAGCGGCGACATCTTGTTGTTGTTGTCGGTGGATCCTTCCTCCAACCTTTCTAGCACTTCGGGGCTACTGAGATTTTCAACGCTGTAAAAGATGGGACTCTTTTGGTTTAGTTTACTCTCATACAATAGATTTCATTCAAGGCGTAAGTGTAGAGCTTACCAAGCGGCGAGCCACGCCAGCGCAGCGGGGAAGAGGAGCTCGTGCAGCGTGCCCGAGTGCGAGTCGGCGAGACGGCACATCTCTCGAAGCAGGAGAGGAGGGCATCCGTCGCCGCTCACTTCGATGAGGGCCACCAGCATGCGCTCGCTCACCTCCTCTCGGCTGAAAGAGCGTCACGCGTGATTCAACCGAAGGACAACCCGGCGCTCGCGGGGAGCAAAGCGCGCCTCACCAGTGCTGCACTACGTGCTTGCAGAGCGCAGCGAGGAGGGCGGAGGCGGCGCCGTCGCTCACGGGCGAACCGGCTTCGGCCCCGGACGCTCCCGCCCCGTTAGCTCCGCCCGTGCTCTCCTTGCTGCAATCCGACCAGCTGCATGTCTCTGTGAGAGAAAGCTGCTGTTGCGCCGCTTCCTGTTGCGCCCTCGGGGGCGGAGTCGACGCGACCCTGAAAACACAGCGCCTACGGTAAAGGGGCAGTCGGCTCGCGAAGGGCGAACTGACGACACGGCTACGGACACGTACGGGTTGTCGAAGACGGGCAGCTCCCTCTCGGCGCGCGGAGCGGCGTCGTTGTCTGTGCGGAAGAGCACGCAGCGGATGGCGTTGCGCAACGCGAGCGAGGCGGAGTTGCCTTCGGGCGCCGCACTCGTGGGCGTGGGCAGCTCCGTCGGCGCGGGACTGCCGCTGGCAGTGCCGGCGGACGCGGCGGCGGCTGCGGGCCAAGTCTCCGATAAGCGCACTGCGGCGAGATCGCGCTCGGCCGCGGGTTGCCACTCACGCGGTCCAGACGTGCATATGTGGCCCAGCAGGTCGATCAGGTTCTGTCGCTCGACGACCCCGAGGAACTTGCACACGCCGAAGCACAGGCTCTGGTTCGTGTCTTCCGTTTCGCAGCCGGCAAATATCTTTATGAACAACCTGAAAATGTCAAGTGTTATGAACTTGGCCCAACGGCTTCGACGTAAAGGTGTGCCCGTGCCACTCACTTGATGACGCGGTCGGTGTACGGGTTCTTGGTGTTAGGCGCCGACAAAAGGATCTTCCCGAGCACGAACTCGCCGTCTTCTTCGACGAACACCGCTTCGTAAGCGGCGCGCCCAGCTTGGCGATCCAGAATCTCCTCCCAGTACTTCACCTGTAATGGGTTATCGTCGGGTCAGATTCACCGGAGTCACGAGTCCGCAGCCGTCGGGAGGTTAACTCACGATGTGGCCGAGCGTCGTCTCAGCGGAAGGCTCGTAGGCGCAGAGCGCGGCGTACGTGGTCCGCAGAATGTGCTCGTGGACGATCTCCTCGGCCTTGACGGCTTGGGGCACGATCGCGTTGAGGGTGGCCGTCAACGGCGTCGCCAGGAACTCGAGGCGTCCGTCGGTCAGAGCGGGCACGATGAGCGCCAACGTCCGCCGGGTCAGCTCGAGGCTGTCCGCGATCTCGGATGAGCCGACTTCCAGCAGTTTAGCGGCCGAGTGGGCCAACAACGTCAGAGAGGGGCCGACGCCGTATGCGGGCCTGTCGGTCATCATCTCGCAGTGGAGCGACACCAGGTCGAGCACGGCGCTCTCGGACGGCGCCACGTGCGAGGCCTGCAAAGCGACGACGTTAGGCGAAGGCGTGGCGCACGCAGACAGCGTTCGAGGAGTCGCGGCGGGACTCACGGGGATGGCGAAGTGCGTTTCTAGCAGAGTGAAGACGTCAGCCGACAGCTGCGCCTTCAGCGCCGGGCCCAGCCGGGGCGGAGACGCGCCGCCCGCCCGCACGCCGCACACGCGCAGTACCACCTCGCTCGCCGGCCCCGTCCACGCTCCGCCCAGCTCCATGCTGACGCTCCTCCTGACCGATCGGCATTGTCATATAAACCGCTGTACGACCACGCGTGGGGCTAACCCGCCCCGTAAAGAGAAGTCGTCGCATCACCTGCAGCAACCGAGGACGGTCTCCAGAAGGTCCAGCAAGTGTGGCACGAAGGGATGCGCCTCAGCCGCACAGGGCGCGTCCGAGAGGCTCACCTTCAGGCGCATCAGGGCCGCGTCGCAGGTCATTACGTCGATGAGCGAGGGCAGGCCGTCGGCTGCGAAAAGATTACTTCGTTGGAAGGAAGCGGTTTTCGATTCAACGCTATCAGCAGCTACGTTGATAGAAACTGAACCTTGGAGGTTTCCCTTGAGCTGCTTAATCGTCTCCGAGGCCAGCCAGGCTGCGTATTTAATGTTATCGCACGACGTGCTGACACCGGCCAACAGGTTTTCGGCATACTGAAAGAGAGAGAGAGATGTCAGGAATCGCCAAATGGAAACGAGCCGCTAAACTCACCGGCCTTGCGCGCTCACCTGCGTGTACATTCCCTGCTTGACGAGGGCGTCCTTGAGCCAAGGGTTGAAGGCCTTCTTGCCATCGGCTCTGGGCGCCCAGACCAGTGCAAGCAGCGGCAGAGGCGAGGGCAGGTCGGCCGCCACGCCGGCCTGCAGCTTGTCCATGTGCGGCGTGGCGGGGGGCATGCTGATCACAAGCCTGAAACAACACGCGGTCAGCTCGGCTCGAGGTCGGCTCCTTCCTTCGTGCCTCGACTCACCTCCAGGCCGTCTGGAAGCAGTAATGCGCTGCGGCGCGGGTGGCCACCGCAGTGCGGTTGCTTCGTTCGTCGCAGACGCAGGCGCAGTTGAGCAGCGACAGCAGGGCGTCGACCAGCACCGGGTACTTCAGCTTGTGCGGAGTACCCAGCACGAAGTTGCAGGCCAGGCCGTCGAACTTCGGGTTCTCCTACGGAGCACAGCACGCCGTGAGCAGCGAGCCCTCTTTCCCGCCTTTGCCCTTTCGGGCGCGGACTGAGTCGTTCACCTGACTGTTGATCTTGGCGTCCGTCAGCGCGTAGAACTTGGGCCGCATCGAAGTTTCGTCCTGCGACAGCCGCCGGTAGCTCTGCTCGACGAAGGGCACTTCGCAGTAGATGCGCGTCTTCGGCTGGCCGTTGTCGGCCACGGTCGGCACTTCGCCGAACGACGACTCCGACGCCTGCCGGGCCAAGCCCGTGGCCACGACGAGGTTCCACTCGATCTGGAAACATTCTCTTCTTAGATACGCGTTGCGCTCTCTCCGGGAAGCGGAATCTGGTTGTTAAACTGACCTGCTGCAACAACGTCTGCGGGGCATCGTACAGATGTTTCATGAGGTACTCCAGAAGCAGCATCAGCCTGGTCACCAGCATCAGCTGGTGCGGCGCGAGACTCATGGCGCGCTGGCGTTCGTTTATGCCGAGAGTTTCCACAACCTGTGCAAACGAATACATTTTCAGCGACCGTTGTTGTTGTAGTTGTTGTTGTCGTTGACACACGCGTGTGCTGCGTGAGACGAACTAATCGTTACCTTGATGATAGCGTTGGCCGTTGAGAGAAGAACAGATTTCTTCTGCATCAGTGTCAAGGAATGAAACAAGTAGACCATAAGTTGAGCGTGCTCCACGTTTAGATCTGAAAGGAGAAAGTAAAATTTGAAACTGCTTTCTCCTCTTGATGAGGTATTTCTTCCGTCGGACAAATTGAGGCTGACCTTCGTAGTCGTGGTCCTGCGAGGGCATCGGCTGCAAGGCGCATTCTTGCAGAGTGTTGATAAGGTTGTGCCACATCACCAGGATGCTGTTCTCTCTCTCCGAAGCCAACTTGCCGAGCACCAGGCCTCCGACAAGTTTTACTACGCGTGGCCCCACTTGCAACGGTATGGTGTTGGGGCGGTCCGCAGACACGAGCTGCTGTTGCAGCGAAGGCCTGGAAGCGGCGAAGGCCGGGGATCCACTCAGGCTGTGAAGGTATCGCACCAGCGCGGAGCTGAACGACGAGTAGAGTACGCCCAGGCGGGAGCCGAAACACGGCGAGATGGTTCCTGGAGAAAAGACACTTTCAGCTCGCGAAGACTTTCACTTGTGAAGTGAAGTGAAGAGGGTGAGGCGCAAGTGCGCAGCATTAGTCACCCGTGTCAGTCCTGGCAGTCTCCCTGTCCAGGTCTCGGGCCAGCGCAGCCAGCAGGGCGTGGTGCGCCTCGTGCAGCTGCAGGGCGTGGCAGCCGAGGCGGTCGGCTCCGCCGCCGATCACTTCTTCGGTCAAGAGGAAGAATACGTCCGTCGCCAGAGAGATGTACTGCAAGCAGACGGCCGATTAGGACGTTACCCTCGCGCACGAGACGCAGAGATGGAGGAACGGCACGTACGGAAAAGGGTTCGGCCTTGTCGGGCACTATGCCCCGCTCGGACGAATCCGGGGGCACGTCGGCGACTTCAGCGGCGCCCAGCCGAGTAAAGCCGTCGTCGGGCGCGTCGGGGGCCACCAGGGTCGACTCGAACCAAAGGCCGAGCAGCGGCTCGCTGTCTTCTGAAAGGCGACTTCGTCGGATCAAAGGGTTCAGCTGCGAGCCTGAAGACCGCTGTGCGTCAAGCGTAAGCGTACTCACCGTCGTCGGTCTCCGAGTCCTCCGAGCACAGCCTCATGTCTTGGAAGAGGGCGGTGCCCTCCGAGCGGTCGGCTTCGGCCGTCTGCACCACGGCGCGCTTCAGGTTCGTGGCTTTGCGGTAGCATACGACCCCGAGGGCGACCAACAGCTGAACGACAACACATTTCAGATACACACACACTAATAAAGGCTACACAAATGACTTACACCCGGCGGTCGTCAGCCGTCGAAGAGCTTGTGCACCCGTCGAGCTTGCCAGGATTCCAGCCTGGAATCCTGGCGTGCCCGACCGTCGCACGATCCACGCCGTTCGCCGAGAGGACGACGCAACCCACAGCCGAAACTCACCTGATGCAGGGGAGCGGCCGAGACCAGCCTAAGCTCCCGCTGGTGGGCAGTGTGGTGAGTCAGGATGTGAAGCGAGGCGGGCGATGCCGCGGAGCCGGGCGAACCCGAGCTGAGAGCTTCGAGGCGAGCGTCGGCCAGCAGAGCGCCCAGCCAAGACAGACAGCGCCCGCCCAAGGCCACCCACACCACGCCGAGGCTCTGCTGCATTTTAGTCAAATTGTAGGGTCTCGAAGGCGCTTTGGCGGGACTCTTGCCCGGAGCACCCCCAGACGCGTGGTGCAGGCCGCACACGAGCACCCACGCCCCGATCGTCAAGTGGTTCTGGTACACCTGCGAGTGAGATTGTGTGAGGCCGAGTCTCGGAGGAGCGAGAGGCCGCGCGAAGGCGTCGCCTTACATATCCTCCGGCGCGCGTCGACTGCCTGAGAATGTCTCCGACGGTGCTGTAGAGGTTGAGCGCCGTCTCCACGATGCTCGCCGTCTGCGCCTCGCCCTCCTCGTCCTTCTGGTGCAAAGTGGCCTACGAGCAAGCCGTCCCATGAGGCCAATGACGACAACAGGGCATAGGGCCGGAAAAGACCAAGCGTACCTGGGCAGTAGCGCACAGCAGCCAAGAGGTGCTCACGTCACTGAGGGTGGTGATGCGCTCCGGAGTGAAGGGCTCCAGGCAGGGCAGCGACAGCGCCAGGCGGCACACCTCCACCTCGTTGACCAGGAAGTAGAGCCTGCGACCGCATACATGGGTCAGTTTCACGTTAGTCGCAGTGAAGTCTGATTAGTGGTTGCTACTAACAGTGCAGCGTCCGAAGTAAAAGTCGGCGCCAAATTGGACTCCTTGGCAGTTTGCCAACGGTTCAAGTATCGCTGCAGGCACGGCAGAGACGAACAGATGGTGAGAATGGTAGACCCCGCTCGCAGCTCCATCAGAAGCGAGGCACACGTGGAAGCCACCCACTTCTGCGGAATAAGAGGTGTTAGTTCCCACGCTCACCTTGCCTACTCCCTGCCTCGCCTCACCTTTACGTCCATGCTAGACTGTGCAGCATTACTGTCCTTGGCACTCTCCAAGCCGTCTTTGATTCCCGGGGACATGACTCCGATGGTAGACGGGACTGGAGGCGATACGTTTGATAGTTGGCTGCGAAGTGGCATGGTCAGCTGTTCCAGCAACGCATCCGATCGCCTTTGGGCTGTCGTCGGCTGTTGTTTCTCCGATGTAGATGTGTTGGAGGTGAGAGATGTCAGGGGACTCACAATTGAAGACTTTGTCGTTTGGGTTTCTGTTTCAGATAATTTCATAAGTAGGAATGCCACAGCACTTGGAACAATAGAATTATGTTCATGCGAATGAATACCTGTTGCATTTCCGTGAGGCGGTAGTTTAGCAGTCTTCAGGAGTGCCAGCAAGATAACGAGGTCCGAAGGCGGGTAAGCAGTGTTGTCAATGCCGCATAAAGCCACAATAGGCAGCAGAAGCTGAAATCATAATGTTTACTTTTGCAGAAACGGTGCAATATGTGTTCATTTTGTTTTACTCAAATAAGACTTGAGTCTCAAGAATCTAGTCTAGTTTTAAGTAAACCTGGTCAAGTTAATTATTGCCTTAAGGCCATTTGGCCTATTCTAATGTATTTTCTTCCTCAACATCAGTTGTATGAAACTAAAGGTACAACTGATATTTAACAACACTTCCCATCAACGTTTGTCATAACATAGTTCAAACCAAAGTGTAATATTAATTATTATAATATTCTTTGTCAAATATTTTTCTTTGGCACATTCATTTCAGGAACATAATACTATTCTCAGCATAACTTAAAAGATTTTATTAAAGGTATTTATTGAAACATGCAAATTCTTATTCATATATACCTGTTTAACAGAGACATTGAGGCTCAACGTATTAGATGCATCCTCTTGGCTCTGCCCAGCTTCCAATAGCTTTTTGAGGATTTGTTGAAGAATAATGCGAAAAGCATCCTGAGCTGTGCTTAGCTGATCCGCAGGTACTAAATTCAGATATTGACTTTGAAATATTTCATAATGGTTATATTAAAATTTTGTATTTGTATGTGTATCATATTTATTTTAAGTGGGTGAGATATCATTAAATTATTAAACTACTATTTCTAGTGTACAACACTGAGTCCTTATTTAGAAAAATTTCAATGCAGTGTTTAAAACCTCACATTATCCAATAACAATATATGATAGAGTACTTACTGTTATTGGCATTAATGCTGATGAAATGAGCCGAGAGACAAGCAAAACATGTGTAAAACAAGTCATATGCCTCTTCGTGTTTCTGAAATTCATTTTCACTGCAAAAAATAAAATATTTGATGGATGACGGTAGACTTTTTTTAAAGTACTAAATATACATTAAAAAGTACGTATTTATAAACTTTTAATTTTTTTAATCCATGCACTATAAATATATAATTGAAAAAGTGTTAAATACTTTAATTGTTTTACTATAAAAGAATTACACCGACTTTTGCGGTACGAGTACGAATGAAACGAATAAAAAATATTGATTCTTTTTGTAGTGTACAAAGCATCGCCATTAACATTTTACGTAAAACAATTATGTACCTTTTAATGATAGCTTGTATTATTTCTACTGCATCGTTTTTATCGAAGAAGGGTCCATAAAGTGCTGTTAAAATAGGTTTAACATTGGTAGACCATTCTATTGATCCACCAGCAGCGGCCATTTTCGAGAAAACTGTGAGAAACTTAGTAATCATTGGCTTTGACTTTTCTTTAATTTTGAATATAGAACACAGACTAAGAAAATAATAATTTTGACAGTGCTATGTTGGAACAGAACATATTAGAGAAACAGATAATGAGAGATACTGAAATTACGATTGACAGTTTATTCAAGAGTTGCATTGACATTCATAAATAACCAATGCAAGAAGATTATTTAAATAATGAATATCAACTCAAATCACAGAAAAATGACAGAAATTATTTAATGCTACTTTTTTTCTGTGGCAGCCCCTCATTGCGTGTGTTCAACTCAACACTGTTCAGTGTTGCCTCTAATCTCTACGGAGGGTATATTGATTTTCTGTCATTGTTGTAGGTCTTGTGACGGCGCAACATTTGAACTTCAATATTGTGATAAATTTTACGGAGAGTAGAGAAAAGATAAAAATGTTTATGAAATCTATATAAATTTTTATTATATTTAATCACAAATATAGGAAAAATTACATCGTAAGTTCACCAATAATATAAAAAGTGAGTAAGTAAACATCTTTTACAATTTATGGAATTTTTATTATTTAATGATTAAAATTATTTAATATAATTTAGATATCTTTCACTACATAATAAATACTAGTACGGTAAGTTTAGGAGGTATTGGGTTTCCTTAAAAGGTTTTTAAATTTTGTATTTTCTATTGATTAAATTGATGAATTTAGTTTAAAATAATTGTGTCATTTTGATAAGAGGGCACGCTAGGTCATAGCTAATTTGATAACAGTTGTTTTAGATGGCATGATTATGGGATTTAAAATCAACTTAAAAGATGAGGCTTACAACTCTCATTTAACCTTTTATATACGGCAAAAAGACTCGTATAGTAAATTCAACGATCGACATATAACATTTCAGCGTACAACTGTCTTTCATAAATGACACCGTTTCTAAAAGCAAGGACAGGGAGAATAAATATTGATTTTGTTTTAAGCAAACAATTCTCGTTCGTTTTGGTTTATTCATGTAATATTATGACTAGTTGAATATTATTTCGTAAACTGTATAATTAGGTATTGGTCTTCTGTATGTAACATGAAAAGTTTTGAAAATAAAAAGATATATAAGCGAATAGTGGAAAACAATGCGGTTTAATTTATATTCCTGTACTCATGTCCATGACTGTTATTAATCACTAGATATTTGTGAATTCATATCGTATTCCAAAAAACAAGAACGTACATCGATTTCGTCAATTTATTCATATCTATGCAGAATAATTAGCAAATTTATTGGGTTGGCAGTTACGTCATGATTGTATTCGAATAAATAAATATCCTATCTATATCTAAATAATTAGGAGGTATAAAGAGACACCCGAGAAGTTTGTTTTAATGGACGTGAAGGTTTTGTACTGATTCCAGCCTATAAAATGGACTAATTGTAATGGTAATTAATATTATTCAAATACTAATAACTCTATCGATTAGTGCTGTGTGTGGCCAGAGGTCAGCCTTATCGCGTGTACAACGGCCGAGTGAGACCACAAACTCATACGGCATCCGCCATTTGAAGAGGGTTTAAAAGCATAAAACGCTTGCAGAAATGAACATTGACCTGAGCCAGCCCCGCTACGACCAAAGCACGTACTCGGGACGAGCCAAACATTTCCTGCTTCTCACCAATCCTCTCAACGCTTTCGCTTCCAACCAGCAGCTCGATGAGGCGAACAGAGTTGTCACAGAATTTAAGTGAGTCGTTCCTTCGTTCATTACATAACATATGTAATGTTATGTGACATAACGTTAAATACTCTTGTTGGACGCGGCAGGCGCAGTCGCCGAATGCCGGCCGGCTACGACCTGGACAAGTTGTGGGCGGCGAAATACTTGTACGACAGCGCCTACCACCCCGACACTGGCGAGAAAATGTTCGTCCTCGGCAGAATGGCCGCACAGGCGCCGATGAACACCATCATCACTGGCTGTAAGTATGCATGCCCTCGATGTCGTGGGTCACGATCCCTAGGGGACTTCTGTCACGTGGTATTCTTTCATCATTGCAGGTATGATCACCTTTTATAAGACGACTGCGGCGACCGTGTTCTGGCAGTGGGTGAACCAGACCTTCAACGCGCTCGTCAATTACACGAACCGAGGAGGGGACGCGCCCATGAGCATGACGTGAGTCGCCTTTTACTCGGTTACAGTGTGCCAATTCCACAAAACACATTGCCCTCGAATAGGTAAGTATCATTTACAAGTGACGTTGGCCTTATAATAACGCCGAGCAACTGGGTGCTTTGCAGGCACCTTCTCGGCTCGTACTGTGCGGCGTGCGGAGGCGCCCTCGGCACGGCCCTCTACCTGAACAGCAAAGTCAAGGTTAGCATTACGCTGTCTGCCAGGAACGGCAGAATTCATTACAAAAGGAATTATGCAGAGCGTGTTAATCCAGTTACACAAAGGTGTAACAAAAATGTGACAAACAAATGACAAGACCGCGTCACAGCACGAAGTCACGACTGCGGAGAGGTGTGGCGACCAAAGTGTCGTCTGACGTAACTGAGCTTCTCCTTTTGTTCAATGTTGTATAAAAAATGAATCTAGTTAATAAATGTCGCTCAATAAAACACAGTATATTAAAAAAACAAAACAACAGCGTTATGGCTGCGCGATAAGAGCATTCAGGTTTATTACCATTGCTGACGTAAAAGGCACACTTTGCGTATTAATCAAGTAAATACTAAAGTTAACAGCATTCAAGGAACCTTGTGCATCGCGATGATTTCTTTTTGTCCAGAACATGAGCCCGATCTACGCTCGCCTCGTGCCGTTCGCCGCCGTTTGCGGAGCCAACTTCATCAACATCCCCATGATGAGGAGCGGGTGAGCAGGACACCAATATTCAACTTTAAAAAATACATATATTTAAGAGTTTGTGTTACTTCATGTCCTCCTCGTCACCAGGGAGCTGATGAACGGCACTCCAGTGTTCACGCCGGACGGCAAGAGAGTGGGAGAGTCGAAGGCCGCGGCGCGGTACGGCATCAGCTTGGTCATCATTTCCAGGCTGTTCATGGCTCTGCCCGGAATGAGTGAGTGTCGATGGAGCCATCGTTCCGAATCGGACCGATAGGGATGACGCCGTTGACGATGTCCTTGTTGCAGCGGTGACCCCCATCATTACCAGCATAGCGACGCAGAGGGGCCTGTTCTGCCACTACCCCAGGGGGGTGATCCCCTTCCAGCTGTTCCTGGTGGGCCTGTGCGTGACGTTCGCCACTCCGCTGTGCTGCGCGATCTTCGACCAGCGAGCCTCTCTCAGCGTGGACAGCCTCGACTCGGACCTTCGGGTGAGGCGCCTCTGGCCACGTAAACTTTTGTGTTTGAATGAGAACCTGCTTGCTAACGAGCGCTTGTCTTCCCGCAGGACGCCGTGAAGAAGAGCCACCCCCAAATTAGTCACGTGGTGTTCAACAAGGGCCTTTGAGCCGCTCTCGCTCAACGGCACTTGAGAAATTGTCAGCTTTAACATCATTCCAAGATGCTACGGTTTTATATTTTTTAACATTGTACACAAACTTTTGTATGTTCTTAGCTCAACATTTTTGGTTGTGATAATTTATTTTGTTATTTGTTATTATTTATCTCATAGTCGCGACATTCCCCCACTTTTGCTACTCGTAGGCTGATGGGAATTGCGTTTGAAAGGCATCGTGTGTGTTGCGAGGACGGCTGGAGCATTGCGGTGTAGGTGGTCAGGCGCAGGAGTCCGTCGAAGTACCAACGACAATAATTGAAATTGTTTGTAGAATTTACATTTACTGTGATGTAAACCATTAAATACTGATTTTGTTTTGTCTTTGTGTTGAATTATCGAAGCCCTCGATGTTTGGGAAAATCACAAAAGTGAATCGAGATTAGTGGATCGCCAGAGCTGATAAGGATTCAGAGGAGATGGTGTCAACAGTGACACCTTGATTTAGGACAGTATAGATACGCCACTCGCGTGGATGATAAAATACTTTCGAGATGGCGTTTGATATTCATTTTGCAATAAGAGATAAATTCAATTACATTTACGTAAAGCTATTTTGAATATATTCTAATTTATTGTCTCTAATACAATATTTTTTCACAACACAGCTATTAAATGCTATTAAACAATTCTATCGTGTTAAAACTAAAATAATAATTTAGATTACCTTTATATTTATTTATTTTATGACTAAGGGCTACAGCTAAAGCAAACGAATGTGTAACGCCACCAGCATCGGTACTGCTTTCTTCTCTATACGTATATACGTACGGTCTCTATACGTATTGTTGTCCTCTAAGTTGGTATGCTTTTAACAAATTTTTAACTTAATTTTACTTACTTTGGCGGTATTTACTATTATGTACGTATTAGTATTATGTATATTATACTTACTACTAAAATGAACAGATTCAGTTCATAAACATATTTGAAACAATGAAGCGACAACTTTAACACGTAACAGATTCAATCGCATAAGTCCCACTTATATATATAAAAAACAAAGCAGCCGAAATTTCATGAAATATCATGAAAATAAATGTATTATTTAAGATATTTGAAACAATTTTATACTTTTAAAAAAATAATTGACCATGCCGGTTAATAAAAACAACAACAGTTCATAAAAAAGTGAAAATATCAAAAATTTAATAAGAAAAGTTTTGTGGCTAAGTAGGTTTATATGTATATAATTGTATAAAAAATTTATTGAAAGAGTACTAATAATCAAGTTATAAACTTTGAAGAAAACCTAAAAATAATTTAAAATTTAACACATTGTCCCGACCGCATTGTGTAGCTTACACATTTTAGTCGCAATAAATTAAAAATAACAGTCTGCACCTCTGTCCAAAGCATCAATACTAAATATTAGACAAAAACTATTATAGTATATTTGAAATATGGTTGTTACTTTCAATCAAATATAAACGCACTTAATCCGGTATATGGCCTCAATATTATTTACCAAAAAAGATATTATTTCGGAATATGGTACACAAAATAAATATGATTTAGCCTCGAAGGATTCAGCCAATGTATTTAAAACTTGGCGTCATGTATCCACAGTCTTCCGAACTGTGACAAAACGTACCGAACATCACAATTTCGCATAGATGTGTCACGCCTTTGACCCAACTTAGTTTATGGTTTTAGAGATAAATAAAAATAATTACTATGATTATACGTAACAGTATTAAATATTGTTTGTTAAAATTTAATATTTTTGTTATTTCTATTAAACTTTATTTTTAAAATAATTAGTTTGAACAAAGTGCGGTGAATTCAAAGGATGCGACAGGCGCAAGTGCAGTCGACCCGGCGGCGTCTCTGCCTCGCAAGCGCAAGGCAATAGCCGTTTGAGTTATGCTTCTTCATTCTAGTCGCGTCCAGGTAGTGATAGCGTTATGTCGTGTTGTTGCGTTGTGTCGTTTATCAGTGTTGTGTCAGTGAATTAAAACATACACTTGTAATGTTTTAAAAAGTGATAGACACACTCTTCTCAGTTCAATAAAACGTGTGTGTTTGTGTTTGGAGACAGTGGACATTTTGACACCTACTTACTGCGATATCGCTATTAAGGTACTGTTTAATTATTCTGTAAATAATAATCAGTAAATTTTGCATATAAGAACATTTCAGTTTTTATTTTAATATTAGTCATAATAATATTTAAAGTTAAATAATATGTAGTTTTACTTGCATGTTAGACGGTCCAAGGCCAGTGAAAGTATGATGGAAACACTAAAAAGAATGGGAGTTATGTGAAGTCATTAAATTAATCAATTAACTAATCAAGTAGTAAACTATAATTTATTAGAAACGGATAGCAGATCCTTGTAAAAATATTCATTTAATAATAAACAAAGTCTAAGATTTATTTAGTTATTTCAGAAATACATCCTTACCAATATTTATGACTAGTACTCAATAAGTTCAGTGTCTGAATGCTGCTTCAACGTGCGCATGATAATATATTGGTGTTTTAAAGATAATTATCACAATATTTAAATATATATCTAGTTAAATTATAATTAAGTTAAAACATAAACATTTAATCATGGATAATTTCCTTATGTAATATATAAGAAATAGAAATACTTAAGAAAAGGTTCATAATTAGAAATAAACAACATTTCTTCCACATTTGTTTGTTATAAAATAATTACAGTCACTTCAGTCTAGGTAGGTAGGTAGGTAGGTAGGTAGGTAGGTAGGTAGGTAGGTAGGTAGGTAGGTAGGTAGGTAGGTAGGTAGGTAGGTAGGTAGGTAGGTAGGTAGGTAGGTAGGTAGGTAGGTAGGTAGGTAGGTAGGTTAGGTTAGGTTAGGTTAGGTTAGGTTAGGTTAGGTTAGGTTAGGTTAGGTTAGGTTAGGTTAGGTTAGGTTAGGTTAGGTTAGGTTAGGTTAGGTTAGGTTAGGTTAGGTTAGGTTAGGTTAGGTTAGGTTAGGTTAGGTTAGGTTAGGTTAGGTTAGGTTAGGTTAGGTTAGGTTAGGTTAGGTTAGGTTAGGTTAGGTTAGGTTAGGTTAGGTTAGGTTAGGTTAGGTTAGGTTAGGTTAGGTTAGGTTAGGTTAGGTTAGGTTAGGTTAGGTTAGGTTAGGTTAGGTTAGGTTAGGTTAGGTTAGGTTAGGTTAGGTTAGGTTAGGTTAGGTTAGGTTAGGTTAGGTTAGGTTAGGTTAGGTTAGGTTAGGTTAGGTTAGGTTAGGTTAGGTTAGGTTAGGTTAGGTTAGGTTAGGTTAGGTTAGGTTAGGTTAGGTTAGGTTAGGTTAGGTTAGGTTAGGTTAGGTTAGGTTAGGTTAGGTTTTTTTTTTTTTTTTTTTTTTTTAAGCTAATTGATCCTTAGAAGAGTTTTATAATGTGTCACTTATGTAGCTAATACATGTTATTTATGGTTATTAAAATAAGAGCGACGGAATAAGTTGTTGGCTATTGGATACCGTTCTTATCCGTCGCTCTATTTTGTACAATAGACATTAAGCTATTTACATGGCTAATATAAAGGGTGAAAAATAAATGAAATAATAATAAACAAAACGACGAAGAAGTTCTGGCTTTGGGATACCATCCTAATTCGCTATTCTGTTTTTACAAGTTGTGAATAAGAGTATGGGAAAGAGTGGGGTGACGAAAGGGTTTTGGCTGTAAGATACCGTTCCTGTTCGATACCCCTGTTTGTGTTTTACAAATTTGTGTTATGTTATATCAGTGTGAGTCTTAGTCAAAGCATGGACGTAGTGATTTTTAAGAGCAGTTGAAAACAATAAAAAAAAGAGAAAACTAATTAGAAAAAGAGTAACGTGCTAGCATTGGAGTGTTTATGAGTTGAGTGTTTAGTGGTTATCCATGGGTTTGACCTTAAGTGACACTGATATAAATTGATTTGTTGATGTACCTTGATAGACCAAAATAAACAGAAAAGGCAGTTAGTTTAATCTGTATGTTGTTTATTGAGTGTTGTGAATAAATAAAAATGGACAATTTTCTAAATATAGGTTTAAGAATTAAGTTGATTTTGGTCGATCAATGAGTATTGTATGTGTCTAAATATAAGGTATAAAGGGTTTGATTTTTACTGAGTTTACTGTGACTAGATTATACATAGGAATAATGTGGTTTGGAAATGAGCTTAAACAAATGAAAAAATATAATAAATAAAAATGATGATAAACGAAAAATGGACCAAAGTGATTGTGTGAAAATATGTTGGAGTATTTGGAACTAGTTTTGCTTGAATTAAGAATTGGGATTCTTTTTTAATAGTTTAGGGGTTTTGTAATTTTAGTCCATTTTTGGTCCGTCACCCGTTTGTTAGAAGAATTTTACAAAAAAAAATATATGTTAGAATACTGTTTTGAAGAAGTATTGATTCAAATGAGCTAAACATTTTTAATGAGAGTTTATGAATTTGAACTTTTGGTTTAAACATGTTATAATAAAAATGAGAAAGAATAATAATAATAAAATAATATAAAAAAAAAAAGGCCTAATGATTTGATTTGTGGATTTGTAGAGAAATAGAAATTAAAGTGAGCTGGATTTGGTGCTTCTATGTTCTTAGTGAATTCAAACAAACTTTTTCTTAACTAAACTAGGCTAATTTGAGAGTATACTAATGAGTGCTAAGTACAATGTTTACTAAGAGTAATGATTTATCCAAAATAGACTGAATAATATTAACCGGGGATGAGTCTTTTAAGTGAGAGTTGTGGTTAAATAATGTTTGACATAATAAAGTTGTTTGAGAATTTATATAGATTGAGTCTATTTTGGTCGGTCATTCTTCGTTTATAAAATTAATATTAACACTATCATTGCAAAAATATGGCTAAAATACTAATTGCGTTAAATGATTCTTATATACAAAGATAAGTTTATTCCAATTGACAAAGAAGTATAGGTATCTTTTGGTTGAATGAAATGAGGGGAGAAAAGTAAGTAAAAATAAACTATGGTTGTGACGGTGGTGAGATGTGTGGTAGTGTATGGCTTTATATGTGTGTGTGTGTGTTCCTTATGTTATTTAAGAGTGTGAAAGTTTGCGCGAATTTGATTCAGACATAATTTATTTTTGACTCTACGCGTGCTCGCATGGCTCGGACTTTGGGGCAGGTTGTGCTGTCTGCACGGTGTGTGGTGTCGGTTTTGGTGTTGTGTTTTTTATTGTGGTCCTTGCAGTTAATGCAGGAGGGGGTAGATGTGTCTGGTTCGGTGCAGGAGGAGGTGAAGTGTTCATCTCCGCATTTGGCGCAACTGGGAATGATTGATGGGCACCTACTCTTTGTGTGGCCGAACCCTTGGCATTGGCGACACTGAATGAAGGGTGAAAAGGTGTCGCAATGGACTCTCCTGTGATCCAAGGCGACCCGTCCTAGGTCGAGGAATTTGCGCCATGCGGTGGGAGTGGTGTTTAAGACTACGTTATAGAGACTATCATTACGATTGTTTCTCTTAAATTTGATAGAAAATGTCTCGTTTTTCAGAGAGGGGTTTTGTTCTTTAATGGTGGTCAGCAGGTCTTTTTCCTCTAGGGACTTGTCGATTCCCTTAATGGTGATGAGGGGGTTCAGTCTCCTCTCGTCTTCGGCTTCTATACCCTCCGATTGGTTCAGTTTTGCCTTGGTGATGTTCTTGTGCTCCTCGCTTTCAAAAGAAAGCTTCAGTTTGACGTTTGAGAGCGGTGTGATTTTGGTGGGGGCGAAGCCGCACTCTCTGAAGTTTACCGCTTCTCGTACGTACAGGAGAAGTTCCTGTGTGGAGAAGCAGGGATCTCTGCTGACCACCAGTGAGGGGGCGGAGGGCGTTCTCGGTATGTCCGAGTTAGTTTTGGAGATAATCGTTGGGGGGGCCGGGGTCACTTTTTTGTGAATAGTAGGTTCTTCGCCGCCTTGTCTTGCCTTGTTTTGGCTGGCGGCTTCTGCGTAGGATTTGAGCTTAAGCTCAAACCTCTCTTCTCTCTGCTCCGCCTTTTCGTTTAGGGTTTGGAAATTTTCCTCTATTTTCCCGAGACTCTTGTGTACTTCTTCCTGAAGTACCTTGGCGGTGTTGGAGTGTGTGCTGGAGAGGCTGAGCCGGCACATTTCCAGCTTCTTGTTCTCCTCCTCCAGTTTCTGAATTTGGCGATTCAGGTTCTGGGTGAGGAGGCCGAGGGCTGTAATTTGTGCGGACTCAGCTGGGGGAGGCATTCCCTCGTCGGGATTTTGTGTGTGTCCCTGTGGCGGGACCCCTCTCTGTTTTGATTCTCCCTCGGCGTCTTTAAATAATTGGTGGAGTCGTCTC